>CM056196.1:114169417-123661917 GCA_029692085.1 Gymnothorax javanicus
TAATTTTTAACCCAAAACCCCGCCCATCAACTACTTGCCAACTGTTTCCCCTGTCCCCAAAAATGTTTCAAAAAAAAAGCCCATGAATAATTAAAAAAATTTAAAAAATTAAAATATTTAACAATAATTTTAACTGTTCCCCCCTCCAACTCCCGTTGTCACAACTGACTCCCCAATTTCCCCTGCCAAATTTAAAAAAAATCCTCACTGAAAAATTTCCTTAAATAATTTAACTTTTAAAAATACTCAAAATTTAAAAACATTCCAACGCTTGTATCAATACTCCGCCCAAATGTTTCCCCCGTCCAAATTTTCAAAATAAAACCTCATTCAATAAATCACAAAATTTAAAAAATTTAATATTTTAAAACCCAATTTTTAATTTTTGCCATTCCAACTGCCCCTTTTCACAACTTTTGGGCCAAATGTTTATGTTCAAAAAGTTTCAAAAAAAAGTCTCACTAAAAAAAATTTAGTTAATAAATTTTTCTATTTAACAAATCAACCTTTAACTGTTCCTTTTTAACTGTCAGTTGTCATCAACATGACTCCCCCCTTTAAAACTTTTAAAAAAAATCCTCAACAATAAACCTTAAAAATTTTAAAATTTTTCCCCCAAAAATTTTTTATTCCCATTCAATACAACCAAACCCCCCCCTCACGCCCAACCTTTTTAAAAAAAAAAACCCCCAAAACGCCAACAACCCCCCAAAAAAAAAACCCCATAAAAAAGTCTCAATGCCGGCAACAACCCCCAAAAAAAGCGCACTGTGCAAAATTTTTAAAAAACCCCAAAAACCCAAACCCACAAACCCCAAAAAAAAACAACTTTGGTTTTAACGCACCCAAAACAGATGCCCCCCTGCCCACCCCAAACCCAAAAACACATGTTTTAAACCATGAAAAACCCTGAAAAACCCTGTCAAAACCACGGAAAACATAGAACCCCCAGTTTTCCCCCAACCCCCCTAAAACCCCCAAAATCCCTAAACCCCCCAAAAATAAAAACTCCCAAATGTCGGGAATCCCAAACCCCCCCATGCTAGAATGCCCTCAACCCCGGAAATTCCCCAAAAAGGGGCAAGGCCCTCCCAAAGAACACCCAAAAATAGCAATTTTAAAAAAAAAACTCCTCAACCGTTTCAGAATCCGGAAACCCTACTGTTTGGGAAAATCCCCAAAAAAAATTTCCGTTTTTTTTCCCTTTTAAAAACCAACACAATATTAAAGCAACATCAATCATTGCATTTTTCCCCTTTTGTTTCCGAAAACTTTCCAATTTTTAAATTTTTAATTATTTTTAAATTTTTTTTTATTTAAAAGGGTTTTTTAAAAAACCTTAACTGCCGGGGTCACTTGACCCTGGCAATGTTTTTCCTTTAACTTTTTTTTTTTTTTAAACATAATAAAAAATAAATTTTTTTTTCATAATTTTTAAATTTGGGGGGAAAAGCTCCCCCCCAAGATTAAACAAAAAACTTTCCTGTTCAACCCGCAAAAATTTAGTTTTTTTAGGGTTTTAAAACTAAATTTCCCTTTAACACACAATCCCTTTAACGTTTCCCCTTTTTACCGTGCAAAATAAATTCCCCCAAAAAGTCCCTAAATTTTCAAAAAAGTCCTATTTAACGTTTACAAAATGTATTTTTAACTATACTTTCCCCCGTTTTACCTTTCCCAAAAAGTTTCAAAATAAAATCCCCAAAAATTTCCTTTAAAAATTTCTTTTAAAAAAACTAATGTTTAAAGTTACAATAACTTATTGAAAAATATACTTAATTTCCCTTTAATTTTTAAAAAAAATCCCATTCAAAGTCACAATAAAATAATTTCTATTTAAATTCCCAACCTCCAATTTAACCATTCCAACCCCATTTCACGATTTTCCCCAACTGCCCCGTCCAAAAAATGTTTCAAAAAAGTTCAAAAATTCATTTAAAAAATTTTAAATTTTTTAAAAATTAAAAAAATTTTTCTTTCACTATTTAAATGTCAGTTTCCAAATCTCCGAATGTTTCAACTTTTTCCCCAAATTTTTTCCCCATAAAAAATCCCTAATAAATATTTAACTATTTAAACTCCAACTTTTTCAATGTTTAGCCATTCCAACGCGTTTCATCAACTTTCCCCAAAATGTTTCCTCCCCCTTTTAAAATAAAAGTCCTCACAAAAAAATCCAAAAAAATTTTAAATTTTAAATATTTAAATTTCTCAACTTTAATTTTAGATTCCCAAATGCGTTGTCATCAACTTGACTCCCCCCCCTGTTTCCCGCCCAAAATGTTTCAAAATAAAAGTCCCATAAAAAAAAATTAAACATTTTAAAAAATACTCAACTTTTCAACCGTTAAAATTAACGGGGTCATAATTGACTCCGCCAACTGTTTCCTCTGTTTAAACTGTTTCAAAATAAAAGTCCCTTTTAAATAATTCACTGTTAACTAATTTTAACAAACAATAACTTTAAAAATTTTAAAATTTTTAATTATCCAACTTTTCCTGCCAATTTTCCTTGCCACAAAGTTTAAAAAAAAAGCCTCCGCAAAATTCACTTTAAATAAAAAAACAATTTAAACATTAAATTTTAACTGTTAACAAAACTGCCCTTTTTCCCCTTTATCCCAAAATTTACCTGTTTTTTTTAAAATAAAATACTTAAAAAATTATTTTAAAAATTTATTTTTCTACTAACTATTTTTTTTGGGTTCCCAAAGGATTGTCGATGCTCCACCCCGGGACCCGCCCAATTTTAAAATAAATCCTCTCAAAGACACAATCTTTAACTTTTCCCCTTTTTAATTTTCAAAAAAGCCTTTCCCAAAAACCCCAAACCTTTAACTCAATTTCCCTGTCCCAAAATTTTAAATAAAAATTTCATAATAATTTCCGAAAAATTTTTCCAAACTTAAAATTTAATTTCACCAAAATTTTTTTTATCAATATAAACCCCCCTTTTCCCCGTCCGCTTTTTAAAAAAAAAAGTTTTCAATAAATCCAAAAAAATTCTTTTTACAACTTTTCAAAAATTTTTCCCCCCCAATTCCCCTTTATAACTTACCCCCCAAATGTTTTCCCTTACCATTTCCCAAAAAAAAAAAACCTCACTACAAAAAATCTAATTAAAAAAAAAAACTTTTAAATAAATTTTCAAAATTCACCATTAATCCCTTTTACCAAATTACTCCCAACCTTTTTTTTCCAAAAATGCAAAAAAAAATCCCCCTGCAATTTCCCTTTAAAAAAATTTTTAAAATTTTTTTTACTAATATTTAAATGTTTAAAATTTAACTATTTCATCAATAAGGGGCGCCTTTTTCACCGTCACAACTGTTCCAAAAAAAAATTCCCTTCAAAGTCAAAATAAAGATTTTTTATTTTAAATCCAATTTTTTTTCACCAATAAAACTCCCTTCACAACTTCGCTCAAAATTTTTCCTTTAAAAATTTTTAAAAAAAATTTCACTGAAAAACTGTTAAAATTTAAATTTAATATAAATATTTAAATTTTTTAACATATTTTCAACTTATTTCCCGCCCTGTTCATTTACCTGTTTAAAAAAAAGTTTTCAAAGTTTTAAATAAGTTTTATTTTAAATATCAATTTTTAAATTAATTCCAACTCCCTTTTCAACGTGCTTCCCAACTGTTTTCCCTTTTCCCCAAAAATGTTTCAAAAAAAATTTCCCAAATAAGCTTTAAAAATTTCCTTAAAATTCTAATTTTTACTTTACCATTTAACTGTCAGGTTTTACAACCAAAGCCTAAGTTTCTCTGTCCAAACTGTTTTTAAAAAAAAAATTTTCAAAAATAAAAAAATTTAACATTTTTAAATACCAACTTTTTCAACGTCCACCAACTGCCCGTTTATCCTTTTCCCCCAACTGTTTCCCGCCAAAAGTTTAAAATAAAGTCCTCACTAAATAAATCAAATTTAAAAAAAATATTTAAAAACTCAACTTTTAATTCGCCCTTCCAACTGGTTTTCATAACTTTGACTCCCAACGTTTTCCTCCAACTGTTTTTAAAAAAAAAAAATCCTATACAATAAATCAAATTTTAAAAAAAAATTTTTCACAACCCTTTTTAACCTTCCCCTTTTTTCCCAATTTCCTGTGGAATTACCCCAATTTTTCTTTTTTTTTTAAAAAAAGTTTAAAAAAATAATTTAAACTGGGAAAACTTTTAAAAAAAAAATTTTTTTAAATTTCACATTAAACTTCTTCAAATGTTCCCCAATTTTTCCTCTCCAATTTCCAAATTTCAAAAAAAATTTTTTTAACTAAATTCCAATTCTTTCTTTTTATTTTTATTTTTTTTTTTCTAAAATTTTTAACGGGCCCCAACCCTTTTCAAAAAATTTTTAAATTTAAATTTTAAAACACCCTTTTTTTTTACCTTTTAACTTTTTCTTTTTAAATTATAAAAAAAAAACTTTTTTTTTTCCCCATCAAAAAACCCATATACAAAATTTTCCATTAACAAATAAATTTGTCCAGATTTTTGACCATGCACAACTTATTTTGTTTAAAGCAATTCCCCTTAAGATACAATTTTAATTTTTTCCTCAACTTTTCAAAATGCCCCATTCAAAAAAAAAAATTAAAAAATTTAAAAATTTAAACTCTTCCCCAAACTGTTCAATTCAAACTTTTCCTTTCCCCAACTTTTTTCCCCCAAAAAAAGTTTAAAAAAAACCCTTTTTAAAATAATTTAAAAAAAATATTTAAAACCCCCCTTTTTAACTGTTCACCATTCCCTGGATTTCCAACATGACTCCCCCTTTTCCTTTCCCAACTTTCAAAATAAAATCCCACCTTTAATTTAAAAAAACCCAACTTTTTTAAAATTTTCGTTAGCCTTTCCCAATTTAAATTTTTAAATTTTAAAACCTCCAACTTTTTTCCCCGTTCAAATTTTAAAAAAAAACCCCCCCAAAAAAAAGCCAATTTTTTAACTTTTAAACATCCCTTTTTTAAATCCCCCAAATTAACTTTTTAACAAAAAACTCCCCCGTTTCCTTTTAAAAATTTTCAAAAAAAATCTAATTTTCCTTTTAATAAAAATTTTTACCCCTAAACCCCAAAAAAACCATTTAACTTAAAATTTCCCCTTTTTTTGCCCCTGTTTCCCTGTCCCAAAAGTTTCAAAAAAAAACCCCTTTTAAAAAATCCCAAAAAAATTAATTTATTTTAAATATAACTTTTTTCCACCCTTCCAAATGCCACGTTTCATCAATGTTTCCCCCTAAAATTTCCAAATTTTCCCCAAAAAAAAAGTCTCTTAAATAAATCACTTAATATTTTAATATTTAAAATTTAATTTTTCCCCTTTTAGGAATTCCCAACGCGTTGTCATCAACTTGATCCCCAAATTTTTTTAAATTTTCAAAATAAAAATCCCCATTAAATGAAAAAAAATAATTTAACTTTTAAACACTAACTTTTTTAACCGTTTAGCCATTCCAACTGCCCGTTGTAAACAACAAAACCCCGCCCAAATGCCCCGTCCAAAATTTTTAAAATAAAAACCTCCTAAAAACAGTTAAATTATTTTTTTAATTTTAACTTTTAATTTTTCCCAAACTTTATTGCTCCTTTTAAAAAAACCTCCTTTCCCAATTTTAAAAATAAAACCCCATAAAATTTAACACCAATTAAAAATTTTTATTTAAAAAATAAATTTTAACCCTTCCCTTCAAACCCCGTTTCAAATAATTTAACTACTTAAACTACTCAACTATTTAACTGTTCAACCATTCCAACTGTCAGTTGTCATCAACTATGACGCCCACCAAGTGCTTCCTCTGTCCAGAACTGTTTCAAAATAAAAGTCCTCATTACAATAGATCACAATCAAATAATTTAACTATTTAAACTACTCAACTTTTCAACCGTTCAGCCATTCCAACTGCCCGTTGTCATCAACTTTGACTCCCGCCAACTGTTTCCTCCGTCCTTAACTGTTTCAAAATAAAAGTCCTCATTACAATAGATCACAATCAAATAATTTAACTATTTAAACTACTCAACTTTTCAACCGTTCAGCCATTCCAACTGCCCGTTGTCATGAACTTTGACTACCGCCAACTGTTTCCTCTGTCCTTAACTGTTTCAAAATAAATGTCCTCACTACAATAAATCATAATTAAACAATATAACTATTTAAACTACTCAACTTTTCAACCGTTCAGCCATTCCAACTGCCCGTTGTCATCAACTATGACTCCAGCCAACTGTTTCCTCTGTCCACAACTGTTTCAAAAATAAAAGTCCTCATTGAAATAATTCACTGTTAAATAATCAAACTTTTTAACTAAAAAACTATTTAACTGTTCAGCCATTCCAACTGTCTTCAACTATGACTCCTGCCAACTTGTTTCCTCTGCCCACATTCCACCTTATGCTACTACAGTTTTGCGTTTTATGCACTCGTAATTCCTGGAATTACATTCTCTAGTTATTATTATTATTCCATATTCTTCCGTAATCGCACGGGTTCGCCATCCTCCCACAGTTTTCGCATCCCCACACATTACACATCGAAACGCGGTTCTTTGTGAGGAGTGTGCTATTACTTTTTCTAAGCGATCCGACTTCACGGATTTCCACACACCCAAAAACATGGACTTCTGTAACCTCGTTATAATGGAAGTCAATGAGAAAACTCACACATCTTTCACCCTCTCACCGTGAACTCATATATTCAATGAGAAACTCAGTTCCAACTCCCAAACATTGACAAGCAACGCCCAAGCAAACCATTAGAAACAGCACAGCAACCGCCTAGCAACGACTCAGTTAAACCACCCAGAACACTATAGCAACCACCCAGAACGCCCTAGCAACCACCCAGAACACCATAGCAACCGCCTAGAAACGCCTCTAACAACCACCCAGAACACTATAGCAACCGCCTGGCAACGCCTAAGCAAACCACCCAGAACACCATAGCAACCGCCTAGCAACACCTAGCAACCACCCAGAACACCATAGCAACCGCCTAGCAACACCCTAGCAACCACCCAGAACACCATAGCAACCGCTTAGCAACGACCTAGTAGCCACCCAGAACACCATAGCAACCGCCTAGCAATGCCCTAGCAACCACCCAGAACACAATAGCAAGTGCCTAGCAACGCCCAAGCAACCACCCAGAACACCATAGCAACCACCTAGCAACGCCCTAGCAACCACCCAGAACACCATAGCAACCGCCTAGCAATGCCCTAGCAACCACCCAGAACACCATAGCAATCGCCTAGCAACACCCTAGCAGCCACCCAGAACACCATAGCAACCGCCTAGCAACGCCCTAGCAACCACCCAGAACACCATAGCAACCGCCTAGCAATGCCCTAGCAACCGCCTGGAACTCCATAGCAACCGCCCAGCAACGCCCTATAGAGCACCCAGAACACCATATCAACGGCTTACCAGATCTCTGGCAAGCACCTCGAACACTGTACCTGTAGAGCAGCAGGCACATTCAAAATTTCTACCGGAATTTTCTAGTTATTCCATATTCTTCCGTAATCGCATGGTTCGCTACTCCTCCCACAGTTTTCACCCGATCCCCACACATTACACATCAAAACGTGGCGTCCCTTTGTGAGGAGGTAAGCTATGACTTTTCTAAGCGATCCGACTTACGGATTTCCCAATTCCCGAAAAAAACATGGACTTCTGAAACCTCGTTATAATGGAAGTCAATGAGAAAAACTCACTCATCTTCACCCTCTCACCCGTGAACTCATATATTCCACGGGGAATCTCTGTTCCAACTCCCAAACATTGACAAGCAACGCCCAAGCAACCATTAGGAACAGCATAGCAACTGCCTAGCAACGACCTAGCAACCACCCAGAACACCATAGCAACCACCCAGAACGCCCTAGCAACCACCCAGAACACCACAGCAACCGCCTAGAAACGCCCAAGCAACCACCCAGAACACCATGGCAACCACCTAGCAAAGCCCTAGCAACCACCCAGAACACCATAGCAACCGCCTAGCAATGCCCTAGCAACCACTCAGAACACCATAGCAACCGCCTAGCAACGCCCTAGCAACCACCCAGAACACCATAGCAACTGCCTAGCAATGCCCCTAGCAACCACCCAGAACACCATAGCAACTGTTTCAGCAACGCCTCTAGCAACCACCCAGAACACCATGGCAACCGCCTAGCAACGCCTCTAGCAAACCACCCGAACACCATGGCAACCGCCCCAGCAAAGCCCTAGCAACCACCCAGAACACCATAGCAACTGCCTAACAACGCCCTAGCAACCACCCAGAACACCATAGCAACCTTTAGCAATGCCCCTAGCAACCACCCAGAACACCATAGCAACCGCCTAGCAACGCCCTAGCAACCACCCAGAACACCATAGCAACTGCCTAGCAATGCCCTAGCAACCACCTGGAACACCATAGCAACCGCCTAGCAACGCCTCTAGCAACCACCGAGAACCGCCTAGCAACGCCTAGCAACCACCCAGAACACCATAGCAACCGCCTCAGCAACGCCCTAGCAACCACCCAGAACACCATAGCAACCACCTAGCAACGTCCTAGCAACCACCCAGAACACCATTGCAACTACCTAGCAACGTCCTAGCAACCACCTAGAACACCATAGCAAACTGCCTAGCAAAGCCCTAGCAACCACCCAGAACACCATAGCAACCGCCTAGCAATGCCCTAGCAACCACCCAGAACACCATAGCAACCGCCTAGCAATGCCCTAGCAAACCACCTGAACCCATAGCAACTGCCCAGCAACACCCTATAGAGCACCTAGAACACCATATCAATGGCTTACCAGATCCCTGGCAGCACCTCAAACACTGTACGTAGAGCAGCAGGCACATTCAAAATTTCTACCGAATTTTCTAGTTATTATTATTCTTCCATATTCTTCCGTGAATCGCACGGTTCGACTCCTCCCACAGTTTTCACCCCATCCCCCATTACACATCAAAACGTGCGGCTCCTTTGTGAGGAGTGCTGCTATGACTTTTCTAAGCGATCTGACTTACGGATTCCCACAATTCGAAAAACATGGACTTCTGAAACCTCTAAGTTATAATGGAAGTCAATGAGAAAACTCACTCATCTTCACCCTCTCACTGTGAACTCATATATTCACGTGGAAACTCTGTTCCAACTCCCAAACATTGACAAGCAACGCCCAAGCAACCATTAGGAACAGCATAGCAACCTCCTAGCAACGACCTAGCAACCACCCAGAACACCATAGCAACCACCCAGAACACCATAGCAACCGCCTAGAAACGCCCCAGCAACCACCCAGAACACCATGGCAACCACCTAGCAAAGCCCTTGCAACCACCCAGAACACCACAACAACCGCCTAGCAACACCTAGCAACCACCCAGAACACCATAGCAACTGCCTAGCAACACCCTAGCAACCACCCAGAACACCATGGCAACCGCTTAGCAATGCCCTAGCAACCACCCAGAACACCATAGCAACTGCCTAGCAATGCCCGAGCAACCACCTGAACCCATAGCAAACCGCCCAGCAACGCCTCTATAGAGCACCCAGAACACCATATCAACGGCATACCAGATCCCTGGCAAGCACCTCGAACACTGTACATGTAGCGCAGCAGGCACATTCAAAATTTCTAGCGGAATTTTCTAGTTATTATTATTATTATTCTAACGACTTAATGCGGCCTCAACCGCTTAACGAGAAACTTCATTCAAATCCGGGCGCTATGAGGTCTTACTTAGGACACCTGTGCAATGTATTTTTTCATCTTTGTAACTTTTTATACTTTTTTTAAACTATGAATAAAAAACTATTCATTTTTTTTTCCCCATAGACTTAACATTGGGCTGATGACATCACAGTAGGGCCATTAAGCAAATGGAATCTTGTGCCAGATGTTCTGACCACCTGCAGCAACTGTCAGTTTCTCAGGCTTTCAGACTACAGTCTGGCTCTCTTAACACTATAGATCCTGTTCAACTGTTTCCTCTGCCTACAACTGTTTCAAAATAAAAGTCCTCACAAAAAGAAATCACTCTTAAATAATTTAACTATGTAGAGTCTTTCCATAAAGACTCCCACATTTGACCTTAGTGGGTGCGAACGGGGAGAACTATTTCGGACTCGTGTTCTTGGTAACAGAAGAGTAAACAAATCAATGTCCAATACTGTTGAGTTCTTTGAGTGCGATAACTCATTTATTTAAATTATATTTCTCGCTCACCCTTTAAACAGGTACGAATTTAACAAAAAGAAACCAAGGGACCTCGTGCTGTCACACTGACACGGTCAAAAAAAAACTTTTGCCTCCTATTCACCAACCCCCTGGCTGCTCACCTGGGCTTACTGAAGTAGATTTCTGGTGCTATGCACCGCCCTCTGGAAAACCTCAACAACACAGATGGGTCACTGTTATAACTAAGAATTAAACATAAACCAAGAAACAAAAAGTTCTATTATGGCTCCAACACACTCAAGCCCCTAATTGTTTCATGTGCAGGAGACCATGAACAATTCAAAACATATTTATACACTGGAGCCAATAAACCATTCATAATAAATTCATAACAAAACTAATAACTAAACTCTTAGAGGTCAGAGGTCATGAGTACGCCTCTGTAAATATAACTCATGTTGCAGCTTCCTGCAGAAGACAAAGTTTGGTCACTGGCCTGTCCAGTATGCTGGATTTAGTTTGCACTTGTGCAGAACGCACCAATCCTTTCCTGTCTGGATATGTCTGTAAAACTCTTCCGAGTAACCAGGAACTGCGGGGAGCTGTGGGATCAGCAACAAGCACAATGTCTCCAGGCACCAGACTTCGCTCTCCTTATTCCACCTTTGACGCTCCTGTAGCAAAGGTAAGTATTCCTTTTAACCAGCGCTTCCAAAAAAGATCAGAGATGTATTGTATCTGTCTCCACCTCCTCTTGATGTAGAGATCATCTCTTTCAAACAGCCCCGCGGCAAAGACTGGTTTCCTTTTCATTGTTAGCAGGTGATTGGGTGTGAGAACTTCCAGATCATTGGGGTTCCAGATAGCTTGGTGATAGGGCGGTCATTCAGGATGGCTTCAACTTCACACAGAACTGTATGAAATCCTTCGTCATTCAGGGTTTGTTGACGAAAACTGATGTTAGAGTCCGTCTAACCATCCTTATGATGCGCCTCCCACACACCTCCATGATGAGAAGCTGTCGGTGGATTGAAGCTCCACTTTATCCCTTCCTGTAGGACAGCATCTTTTATTTTGCTGTGGTTTAAGGCAGCAAGAGCTTTCTTAACTCCCTTTCAGCACCAGTGAAGTTGGTTCCATTGTCAGAGCGAAGGTGAGAGGCCTCTTCTGCAAATAAACCCAAGAGTGCATTAATACAAGAATCGGTGTCAAGTGAGTATGCAACTTCCAAGTGAACTGCTCGGCATGCAATACATGTAAAATTGCGGTCCGTGGCGTTTTTTTTAGGCTACGCCCTCTTAACCTCGATTGGTCCAAAATAATCAACGCCAACATTAGTGAATGGAGGAAGGTCTGGAACAACTCTTTTCCACGGGCAGATCAGCCATTTTCTGCTCACCCAACTTCCCTTTATGGCGTTTACAAAATCCACAGTTGGACAGGATTTTTCTGATTGCTGCATTGGCGCTTGGTAATCCAATATTTGCTCCGCAGTCTGAGAGAACATGGTTTCTCCCACCATGGCCCTAGCGGTTCATGAATTTGCTTTTAGAATTAAAGAGGATACATGTTGATCTTTTGGATAAGATAACTGGATGTTTTGTCTCCTCTGGCATGGCAGCTCTACTCAATCTCCCTCCAACTCTAAGTAATCCATCCTCCAAAGTGGGGTCCAGTTTGTAGATTGTACTCTCCTTTTTCACTTCGCGTTTCCCCAGAAGACAGTGCAGTAAACTCATTAGGAAACCTTTCCGTTGAGCAAAGCGAATAATGTTTCTTTCTGCTTCCAGAAGATCCTCTGGAGTCAAATCCTGACCTCCATATGCAGCTTTAAGCTGTTGCATTTCCTGTTCCATTTTGTTGCTGTTAATGCCATCCTTTGACTCAACTGGTTTCTTTTTTTTTACTCATCTCCTGTAGAGCCCTCCTTATTTTCAGAACCCATGCCACTGAGCTCTTCAACCTTTTCCAGTCAGAAAAGTAAGTTATCAGCTGATGAGTAGCATTTGGTGAGTCTCCATGATCACTGCGTTGGCCATGAGCTCCCTTTTTGACCTCCGGGGTCATCAGCAGCAATGTCAGAATCCAAGCAATTTACAGGCCATGCCTCCTCTGTTTTCCACAGAAATTCAGGACCTTTGATCCATCTTTGGTTTGCCAAGAAACGATCAATTTTAATCCTCTCGAGGCTTCATCTGCGGGATTCTGGGGTGGTATGAACATACCGCCATTGCGAGACATCAGTTGCCTTTTGATGGTAGATATCCTGTTTGCCACAAATGTTTGAAATCTACTATCTTTATTCCTGATATACCTCAAAACTGACGCACTATCAGTCCAGAAACATGACTTCATAAGTGGAAGCTGTAATTCCACCTTCAGCATTGTGTCCACTGAACGGCAAGGACAGCAGCTGTGAGCTCTAAACAAGGAATTGTCACCTGTTTTAGTGGTGCTACTCTGGCTTTGCCTAACATGAAAGACACATGGACAGTGTTGCTGCTGTTCTGCATCCTGAGATATGTTACTGTACCGTGATCCATTTTCACTGGCATCTGAAAAGTGATGTAATTGTCCATGAGTGAGCCGTCTAAAATCTGGTGGCTTGAGGCATCTATCGATTTTGAATGCTGTTATCTTCTCCAGGTCTCCTAACCATTTGATCCATTGCTGTTGAAGAGCTGAGGGAATCTGATCATCCCATCCATTGCTCCTCCTACATAGATCCTGTAATAGGAGCTTAGCTGGAAGTGTGAGTGGTGCTAGAATCCCAAAGGATCATATACAGAACTGACCACTGACAGAATCCCCGCCTAGTATGGGGCTGTTCCTGAGTGCCATCTTGAACTTAAAAGAGTCTGTCTCTACACACCAATGAAGGCCAAGGGCTCTCTCTACTGGAAGCTGGTCTCTGTCCAAATCCAACTCATGCAGGATCTTCGATCTTTGTTCCTCTGGAATGGATAGCAACACACCACGATTGTTGCTAATCCATTTTGTCAAATGGAAGCCTCCCCTTATGACAAATTGCTGTCAAATCTCGTACCATTTTGACAGCCTCCTCCTCAGACAGCAAACTTTAAGACAATCATCCATGTAAAAAGTTCCTATTGACGGTGTCAATCACCTCAGCAGGGAAACCATCCCGTTATCTTCTGCAGTCCTTTGTAGAGCAAGCACAGCTGGGCGAAGACACTGCCCCAAACAGATGCACTGTCATCCTATATTCCACAAGCTCTTGTTTCAAATCACCATTAGGCCACCACAAGAAACGCGAGGAAATCTCGATCATCCTGGACTACTTTAACTTGATGGAACATGGACTGTATGTCAGCCATCACAGCCACAGGTTCCTGTCTGAATCGTGTGAGGACTCCTAACAAAGAACTGGTTAGGTACGGACCCTGTAGAAGCTGACTGTTGAGAGATTTCCCTCTGAACTCAGCTCCACAGTCCTAACACAACACGAAGTTTTCCTTTCTTGGGATGGTACACTCCATGGTGTGGAATGTACCACACTTTTCCATCGGACTGTTCCAGCTGATGTTCAGGTATGCTCAGCATATCCTCCTTGATGACTTCACAGAGAAAATTGGTGTATTCCTGGTGATACTTCTCATTTTTCTCAAACTTTTTTTTCGTTAAGAATGCGTTGTTTAGCAACACAGTGATTGTTTGGTAGCAAGATCTCTTCCTTTTTAAAAGGAAGTTTCAGGCTGTAATGTCCGTCCTGGAGTTTCACTGAATTCTTCATGGTTTCCATGAACTTGACTTCATTTTGTGACATCTCCTCCTTGTCACCTGCTGATGGTTCATTGAAGTCATGGTTGTACTGATTGTTCAGCAGCACCTCCAGTCTTCCAATTGAAATCCTATTTACAGTGGCAGTGGGTGGCCACTTTCACACCTCTTCTCACTGCATTCTGAAAGAGGGCCATTAATAACCCACCCTAATAGGGTCTTAATGGCATATGGTCCATTTCTTGGCTGTTGATCACATCCCATGGCTCAAGCAGTTTGGAGGCATTGGTGCCTATCAACAACTCCACCTCAGCTTGAATTCGGGGAACCTTTACACTGTCCAAGTATGTCCACTTAGCCAATTCGTCCTCTTTGATGATGTTATCAGTGCTTACAGGCATTCTTTTCTGGGTGTAAACCTCTGGCAAGCCATAAAATACATTTCCAGTGAGACTTGAAATCTCCAAACCAGTCAATCAGTAGCTGGAAACTGATGCTCTTGAGCCCATGGTTTGTAAACTAATATGAGTATTCCTTCCATTCATATTTAGTTTTCTCATCAGTGTTTCTGCACAGAAGGAGGCTGTACTGCCTGGATCCAGAAATGCCTAAGTGTGTATGACCTTGTTTCCCTTGCTTGACTTCACCTGAACTGGAAGTATGGAAAGAATTCCATCACCATTACCGGCCCCTGTATGACCACTTGTTTGCAGAGAAACCAGTGCGCTGCTCACCGATGGTTCCTTGTGCTGTTTAAAATCTGCATTGCTTGCCCTTACCTTTTGATGGATATGAAGAACGGTGGGATGGGTTTCGCTGCACTCTTTACAAGTCAAGCGCTTATCGCATTCCTTGCTCTTGTGCCCTATGCTAAGACAGCCAAAACAGACTCCTTTCTCCTTTAGAAAGGTTATCTTGTCCCTGTGTGGTTTCTCCTCCAATTGTGGACACTGGTTTAGTGTGTGGCCTTTAGAGCAGCATATACAAATCTCATATTTCTTTGCAGATGAACTATTTTGACATTGAATCTGTTGAGACTTCCTGGGCTCATTGAATGCAGGGGTTTCAATGGCATTGACTGTAGTAGCAAACTATCTCCTTTAAATCGTGGTTTTGACTGTGGTTTCATCCTGTTCATATTTTTTTGTTTATTGTAGTGAGTTGTGTATTCTGAATATCTCCAAAGATTGGGTCAGACACTATTTTAAGCTTGATGCTCTATGAATGTGACAATGTCGATGAATTGTGCCCTGCGATTGAATCTTTCCAGTATTTCACATGCAGAAATTCTCCATTTCTCTCGTAACTTGTATGGGAGCTTCAAAATTACTGCTCTCATATTTGATGGCATATCCAGTTCTTTCATGTATTGCACGTTCTCCATTGCATTACAACATTCACGGAGAAATAATGCATAAGCTTGAAGGATTTGACATCTTCAGGTTTCACTGCTGGCCAGCTGTGGGCTTTTCTCCATGTATGCTGCAGTGATTTTGTGTTCGTTTCCAAAGTGTTCTCTAACAGATGTTTAGCCGTAGTGTAGCCTCTGTCAGGACTCATATGTTGACAGCACAAGACTAGATCTTTGGGCTGACCCTTTGTGTATTTATCCAAAAAATACAAACAATTACCTTTACTGCTGGCATTCCTCTCCACACAATGTTCAAAGGCTCTGATGAATGTTCTGTATTGTAGAGGATCCCCATCAAAAAATGGAATTTCTCGTGGTGGTAGTAGATGAGCAGTTTGTTGTTGGATTAACAAGGTTGATATTTCAATTTGCCTCTGCAGCAGGTTGCAGGCGCTGATGTTTCATCACTTATTTGAAGAGGTATAGGAGACTGACTTGGTAATCGCACATGAGCATCCAAAAGAGGTTTGCTTATTACTTTTCCATGCTTTGTTGTTTCATTTAGTTGAACATTCTCACTATTGGTTTGTGTTGCATTCCTGTATGCATGTTGGTTTTGTTGTGAGTCCACAAGGATAGGTACATATTCTTTTTGCTTTGCGGATTGAGAGTGGCAGATGTTTCCTTTAACTTTACTCCCGTTATATGAGTGTTGAAAGTGGTGGAAATGTCCTTTAATTTTTCTCCGGTTTCAAAATATGAATCCATTCCATCTGAGTGTGGATTTGAGAGCGCTTTGTGACTGGCGGCTGATAATACTGCCAATTTAGCAGCAGAGGCGGCCATTTCTGTATCGAGCTCCAGCCTTTCTTTTCTCCTCCTCAGCTTCTCCGTTTGCTCCTCAAGAGCGTGTTTTTGCTTTAAGGCCGCAGCGCGAGCTTCAAGTGCGGCTCTCTCTGCCTCAGCCTGTATGCGTGCTGATGCTGTGGAAGATTTGCTGCTTCCTGAGCTGGCATGACCCTTCCGGCTGGATGTTTTACTTGCAACGTTGGAAATACTGTCATTTGGATTCACTTCGCTTTCAGCATAATTTTTATCATCCACATTTTCAGCAGGTTTAGGAATGTTTGCAAGCCACTTGTTCACAGCGTCCGTAAAATCATTTATACTCAGTAATTTTGCTTTGTACCATACCTCATGTTTTTCCCTTTCTGCAGGGGGTAAGAATTTTAACAGAGATTCATGTGTTTCCTTTGCTTCAGTACACAGAGTTTTGTATTTATAAAAAGTACACCGGACCTCCGTTTCGTATTCTCTTTCCTGCATCAACTCATGAATTGTTCCTTTCAGATTTGATGCTTTATTTAATTTGGATTTTCTTGTTTTTTGCAGCGTTTCCACTTTATCCAGTAGTGCCTTTTGTGTTAATTTAACGGGACGTTTAGTGAGCGATTGCGTTTCCATAGCACCACTGTCCACGCCCCCGCTGGGCTGTGTGTTGGCAGCGGCAGACTCGTCAACATTAATACCCTCATTTTGAAAATTTGTATCAGAATTCATATTCAACACCACCAAAAACACCTTTTTCAATAAACACCTTTCGCAATTTGACCAACAGTCTTACAGAAAAACCCATAAATCATAGTTTATAAGAATACCAAGTTAAACCAATGCATTGGATTTTCAGTTTTTCTCTGTGCACACAATGTTTAAATGGCCATATGTTGGTTGATAGCGCTACACGTACCTCCGCTCCATTCATGCGCTGGCACCAAAAATGTTCCGGTGCCGGGTCCGTGGTCCTTGCCGCTCCGGCTAGCAGACGCAGTCGTAATTATTCCACATAATCCAAACGAATCAATTCTCATCAGAAATCCAGCAACATCGCCTAATCGATCCGCTGCTCCAGTGAACCACGATCCTTGAGCTCCTTACTGGCAGTTTTTTTTTTTTTTTAAATCTAGAGTCTTTCCATAAAGACTCCCACATTTGACCTTAGTGGGTGCGAACGGGGAGAACTATTTCGGACTCGTGTTCTTGGTAACAGAAGAGTAAACAAATCAATGTCCAATACTGTTGAGTTCTTTGAGTGCGATAACTCATTTGTTTAAATTATATTTCTGGCTCACCCTTTAAACAGGTAATAAATTTAACAAAGAAAACCAAGGGACCTCGTGCTGTCACACTGACATGGTCAAAAAAAACTTTTGCCTCCTATTCACCAACCCCCTGGCTGCTCACCTGGGCTTACTGAAGTAGATTTCGATTGCTATGCACCGCCCTCTGGAAAACCTCAACAACACAGATGGGTCACTGTTATAACTAAGAATTAAACATAAACCAAGAAACAAAAAGTTCTATTATGGCTCCAACAAACTATTTAAACTACTCAAATATTTAACTGTTCAGCCATTCCAACTGTCAGTTGTCATCAACTATGACTCCTGCCAACTGTTTCACCTGTCCAAAACTGTTTCAAAATAAAAGTCCTCACTGAAATAATTCACTGTTAAATAATTTAACTATTTAAACTACTCAACTGTTCAACCGTTCAGCCATTCCAACTGCCCATTGTCATCAACTATGACTCCCGCCAACTGTTTCCTCTGTCCAAAACTGTTTCAAAATAAAAGTTCTCCCTGAAATAATACACTGTTAAATAATTTAACTATTTAAACAACTCAACTATTGAACTGTTCAGCCAATCCAACTGTCAGTTGTCATCAACTATGACTCCTGCCAACTGATTCTTCTGTCCACAACTGTTTCAAAAAAAAGTCCTCATCATGATAAATAACAATTAAATAATTTAACTTTTTAAACTACTCAACTTTTCAACTGTTCAGCCATTCCAACTGCCAGTTGTCATCAACTATGACTCCTGTCAACTGTTTCCTCTGTCCAAAACTGTTTCAAAATAAAAGTCCTCACTGAAATAATTCACTGTTAAATAATTTATCTGAACTACTCAACTATTTAACTGTTCAGCCAATCCAACTGTCAGCTGTCATCAACTATGACTCCTGTCAACTGTTTCCTCTGTGCAAAACTGTTTCAAAATAAAAGTCCTCACTGCAATAATTCACTATTAAATAATTTAACTATTTAAACTACTCAACTATTTAACTGTTCGGGCATTCCGACTGTCAGTTGTCATCAACTATGAGTCCTGCCAACTGTTTCAGCTGTGTACAACTGTTTCAAAATAAAAGTCCTCATTACAACAGATCACAATTAAATAATTTAACTATTTAAACTACTCAACTTTTCAACCGTTCAGCCAATCCAACTGCCGGTTGTCATCAACTATGACTGCCGCCAACTGTTTTCTCTGTTCAAAACTGTTTCAAAATAAAAGTCATCACTGAAATAATTCACTGTTAACTAATTTAACTATTTAAACTACTCAGCTATTTAACTGTTCGGGCATTCCAACAGTGAGTTGTCATCAACTATGACTCCTGCCAACTGTGTCACCTGTCCACAACTGTTTCAAAATAAAAGTCCTCATTACAATAGATCACAATCAAATAATTTAACTATTTAAACTACTCAACTTTTCAACCGTTCAGCCATTCCAACTGCCCATTGTAGTCAACGATGACTCCCGCCAACTGTTTCCTCTGTCCAAAACTGTTTCAAAATAAAAGTCCTCACTGAAATAATTCACTGTTAAATAATTTTACTACTTAAACTACTCAAGTATTTAACTGTTCAGCCATTCCAACTGTCAGTTGTCATCAACTATGACTCCAGCCAACTGTTTCCTCTGTCCACAACTGTTTCAAAATAAAAGTCCTCAGTGAAATAATTCACTGTTAAATAATCAAACTTTTTAAACTAAAAAACTATTTAACTGTTCAGTCATTCCAACTGTCTTCAACTATGACTCCCGCCAACTTGTTTCCTCTGCCCACATTCCACCTTATGCAACTACAGTTTGCATTTTCATGCACTCGTAATTCCCTGGAATTACACTCTCTAGTTATTATTATTATTCTTCTAACGCACTTAATGCGGCTTCAACCGTTTAACGTAGAAACTTCGTTCAAACTGCGTTACGTAGGTCTTACTTAGGACACCTGTGCAATGTATTTTTCATCTTTGTAACTTTTATACTTTTTAAACTATAAATAAAAAACTATTAATTTTTTCCCCATAGACTTAACATTGGGCTGATGACATCACAATAGGGCCATTAAGCAAATGGAATCTTGTGCCAGATGTTCTGACCACCTGCAGCAACTGTCAGTTTCTCAGGCTTTCAGACTACAGTCTGGCTCTCTTAACACTACAGATCCTGTTCAACTGTTTCCTCTGCCTACAACTGTTTCAAAATAAAAGTCCTCACAACAAGAAATCACTCTTAAATAATTTAACTATTTAAACTACTGAAATATTTAACGGTTCAGCCATTCCAACTGTCAGTTGTCATCAACTACGGCTCCTGCCAACTGTTTCACCTGTCCAAAACTGTTTCAAAATAAAAGTCCTCACTGAAATAATTCACTGATAAATAATTTATCTATTTAAAGTACTCAACTTTTCAACCGTTCAGCCATTCCAACTGCCCATTGTCTTCAACTATGACTCCTGCAAACTGTTTCCTCTGTCCAAAACTGTTTCAAAATAAAAGTCCTCCCTGAAATAATTCACTGTTAAATAATTTAACGATTTAAACAACTCAACTATTGAACTGTTCAGCCATTACAACTGTCAGTTGTCTTCAACTATGACTCCCGCCAACTTGTTTCCTCTGCCCACATTCCACCTTAAGCAACTACAGTTAGCATTTTCATGCACTCGTAATTCCCTGGAATTACATACTCTAGTTATTATTATTATTATTATTATTATTCTTCTAACGCACTTAATGCGGCCTCAACCGCTTAACGAGAAACTTCATTCAAACTGCGCTATGTAGGTCTTACTTAGGACACCTGTGCAATGTATTTTTCATCTTTGTAACTTTTTATACTTTTTTGAACTATGAATAAAAAACTACTAATTTTTTTCCCCATAGACTTAACATTGGGCTGATGACATCACAATAGGGCCATTAAGCAAATGGAATCTTGTGCCAGATGTTCTGACCACCTGCAGCAACTGTCAGTTTCTCAGACTTTCAGACTACAGTCTGGCTCTCTTAACACTACAGATCCTGTTCAACTGTTTCCTCTGCCTACAACTGTTTCAAAATAAAAGTCCTCACAACAAGAAATCACTCTTAAATAATTTAACAATTTAAACTACTCAAATATTTAACTGTTCAGCCATTCCAACTGTCAGTTGTCATCAACTATGACTCCTGCCAACTGTTTCACCTGTCCAAAACTTTCAAAATAAAAGTCCTCACTGAAATAATTCACTGTTAAATAATTTAACTATTTAAACTACTGAACTGTTCAACCGTTCAGCCATTGCAACTGCCCATTGTCATCAACTATGACTCCCGCCAACTGTTTCCTGTGTCCAAAACTGTTTCAAAATAAAAGTTCTCCCTGAAATAAACTGTTAAATATTTTAACTACTTAAACAACTCAACTATTTAACTGTTCAGCCAATCCAACTGTCAGTTGTCATCAACTATGACTCCTGCCAACTGATTCCTCTGTCCACAACTGTTTCAAAATAAAAGTCCTCATTATAATAAAAAACAATTAAATAATTTAACTTTTTAAACTACTCAACTTTTCAACCGTTCAGCCATTCCAACTGCCCGTTGTAGTCAACGATGACTCCTGCCAACTGTTTCCTCTTTCCAGAACTGTTTCAAAATAAAAGTCCTCATTAAAATAAATCACAATTAAATTTAACTATTTAAGCTACTCAACTTTTCAACCGTTCAGCCATTCCAACTGCCCGTTGTCATCAACTTTGACTCCCACCAACTGTTTCCTCCGTCCTTAACTGTTTCAAAATAAAAGTCCTCACTGCAATATTTCACTATTAAACAATTTAACTATTTACACTACTCAACTATTTAACTTTTCGGGCATTCCAACAGCGAGTTGTCATCAACTATGACTCCTGCCAACTGCATCACCTGTCCACAACTGTTTCAAAATAAAAGTCCTCATTACAATAGATCACAATCAAATAATTTAAATATTTAAACAACTCAATTTTTCAACCTTTCAGCCTTTCCAACTGCCCCTTGTAGTCAACGTTGACTCCCGCCAACTGTTTCCTCTGTCCAAAACTGTTTCAAAATAAAAGTTCTCCCTGAAATAATTCACTGTTCAATCATTTAACTATTTAAACAACTCAACTATTTAACTGTTCAGCCAATCCAACTGTCAGTTGTCATCAACTATGACTCCTGCCAACTGATTCCTCTGTCCACAACTGTTTCAAAATAAAAGTCCTCATTATAATAAATAACAATTAAATAATTTAACTTTTTAAATTACTCAACTTTTCAACCGTTCAGCCATTCCAACTGCCAGTTGTCATCAACCATGAAACTTTTCAACCGTTCAGCCATTCCAACTGCCAGTTGTCATCAACCATGACTCCTGTCAACTGTTTCAAAATAAAAGTCCTCACTACAATTAATCACAATTAAATAATTTAACTATTTAAACTACTCAACTTTTCAACCATTCAGCCTTTCCAACTGCCCGTTGTAGTCAACGTTGACTCTCGCCAACTGTTTCCTCTATCCAAAACTGTTTCAAAATAAAAGTCCTCACTGAAATAATTCACTGTTAAATAATTTAACTACTTAAACTACTCAACTATTTAACTGTTCAGCCATTCCAACTGTCAGTTGTCATGAACTATGACGCCCGCCAAATGTTTCCTCTGTCCAGAACTGTTTCAAAATAAAAGTCCTCATTACAATAGATCACAATCAAATAATTTAACTATTTAAACTACTCAACTGTTCAACCGTTCAGCCATTCCAACTGCCCATTGTCATCAAATATGACTCCCGCCAACTGTTTCCTCTGTCCAAAACTGTTTCAAAATTAAAGTTCTCCCTGAAATAATTCACTGTTAAATCATTTAACTATTTAAACAACTCAACTATTTAACTGTTCAGCCAATCCAACTGTCAGTTGTCATCAACTTTGACTCCTGCCAACTGATTCCTCTGTCCACAACTGTTTCAAAATAAAAGATCTCATTATAATAAATAACAATTAAATAATTTAACTTTTTAAATTACTCAACTTTTCAACCGTTCAGCCATTCCAACTTCCAGTTGTCATCAACCATGACTCCTGTCAACTGTTTCAAAATAAAAGTCCTCACTACAATTAATCACAATTAAATAATTTAACTATTTAAACTACTCAACTTTTCAACCGTTCAGCCTTTCCAACTGCCCGTTGTAGTTAACGATGACTCTCGCCAACTGTTTCCTCTGTCCAAAACCGTTTCAAAATAAAAGTACTCACTGAAATAATTCACTGTTAAATAATTTAACTACTTAAACTACTCAACTATTTAACTGTTCAGCCATTCCAACTGTCAGTTATCATCAACCATGACGCCCGCCAAGTGTTTCCTCTGTCCAGAACTGTGTCAAAATAAAAGTCCTCATTACAATAGATCACAATCAAATAATTTAACTATTTAAACTACTCAACTTTTCAACCGTTCAGCCATTCCAACTGCCCGTTGTCATCAACTTTGACTCCCGCCAACTGTTTCCTCCGTCCTTAACTGTTTCAAAATAAATGTCCTCACTACAATAAATCATAATTAAACAATATAACTATTTAAACTACTCAACTTTTCAACCGTTCAGCCATTCCAAGTGCCCGTTGTCATCAACTATGACTCCAGCCAACTGTTTCCTCTGTCCACAACTGTTTCAAAATAAAAGTCCTCATTGAAATAATTCAGTTAAATAATCAAACTTTTTAAAATAAAAAACTATTTAACTGTTCAGCCATTCCAACTGTCTTCAACTATGACTCTCACCAACTTGTTTCCTCTGCCCACATTCCACCTCATGCAACTACAGTTTGCATTTTCATGCACTCATAATTCCCTGGAATTAGATTCTCTAGTTATTATTATTATTATTATTATTCTAACGCACTTAATGCGGCTTCAACCGTTTAACGAGAAACTTCGTTCAAAACTGCGTTGCTATGAGGTCTTACTTAGGACACCTGTGCAATGTATTTTTCATCTTTGTAACTTTTATACTTTTTGAGTCATTAATAAAAAACTATTAATTTTTTCCCCCCCATAGACTTAACATTGGGCTGATGACATCACAACTATTTAACTGTTCAGCCATTCCAACTGTCAGTTCTCATCATCTTTGACTCCCGCCAACTGTATTCTCTGTCTACAACTGTTACAAAATGGAAGTCTTCTTTCTTTCTTTCTTCCATTCCCTTTTTCTTTCTTAATTTCTTTCCTTCCTTCCTTGCTTTCTTCCTTTCTTATTTATTTCCTTCCTTCTTTCCTTTATTTTTTTCTTTCTGTCCTTCTTACTTTCTTTCCTTCTTCCTTTTTTCTTTCATCCTTTCCTTCCTTCTTTCCTTCCTTTCTTTCCTTACTACCTTCCATCCTTACTTCTTTCCTTTCTTCCTTCCATCTTTCCTTCCCTCTTTCCTTCTTTCCTACCTTCCTTACGGATTTCCATCCTTCCTTCCATCTTTCCTTCTTTCCTTCCTTCTTTCTTTACTTCTTTCCTTCCTTCCTTCTTTTCTACTATCCTTCCTTCTTTTTTTCCTTCTTTCCTTTTTTCCTTCTTTTTCTGCTTCACTTCCTTCTATCCATCTTCCCTTCCTTCCTTCCTTCTTTCCTTCCTTCCTCCCTTCCATCTCCATCCTTCTTTCCTTCCCTTATTCTATCTTTCCTTCCTTCTTTTTGTCCTTCCTTCCCATTCTTTCCCTCTTTCATTATCCTTGATAGTGAGCTATGCACACTTTGAGCTTAGCTACCAACATTTGCTAAGTTAGCTGAGTAATGTGGTTAGCATGGTTAGCATTGTTAGCATAGTTAGCATAAGTGCTAACAACATTAGCTAAGTTAGCTGGATAATGTGGTTAGCACTTTTAGCATAGTTAGCACACATGCTAATAATATTAGCTAGGTTAGCTGAATAACGTGGTTAGCATGGTTAGCGCTGTTAGCATAGTTAGCATAGTTAGCATACATGCTAATAACTTTAGCTAATTTAGCTGAGAAACGTGGTTAGCATTGTTAGGATAGTTAGCATTGTTAGCATACATGCTAATAACATTAGCTAAGTTAGCTGAGTAACGTGGTTAGCATGGATAGCATTGTTAGCAGAGTTAGCATTGTTAACATATATGCTCATAACATTAGCAAAGTTAGCTGAGTAACGTGGTTAGCATGGTTAGCATAGTTAGCATACATTCTAATATCTTTAGCTAAGTTAGCTGAGTAACGTGGTTAGCATTGTTAGCATAGTTAGCATTGTTAGCATACATGCTAATAACATTAGCTAAGTTAGCTCAGTAACTTGGTTTGCATGGTTAGCATTGTTAGCATAGTTAGCATATATACTATTATCATTAGCTAAATTAACTGAGTAACGTGTTTAGCATGGTTGGCACTGTTAAAATAGAATTGTGAACATACCTGCTAATAACATTAGCTTAGTTAGCTGAGTAACGTACTTAGCATGGTTAGCATTGTTAGCATAGTTAGTATACATGGTTATAACATTAGCTAATTTGGCTGAGTAACGTAGTTAGCATTGTTAGCATAGTTAGCATAGTTAGTATACATGATAATAACATTAGCTAATTTAGCTGAGTAATGTACTTAGCATGGTTAGCATTGTTAGCACAGTTAGCATAGTTAGCATAACTGCTAACAACATTATTCAGTTAAATAACATGGTTAGCACTACAGTTTGCATTTTCATGCACTCGTAATTCCCTGGAATTACATTCTCTAGTTATTATTCCATATTCTTCCGTAATCGCACGGTTCGCTACTCCTCCCACAGTTTTCACCTGATCCCCACACATTACACATCAAAACGTGTGGCTCCCTTGTGAGGAGTGTGCTATGACTTTTCTAAGCGATCCGACTAACGGATTTCCCACAATTCCCGAAAAACATGGACTTCTGAAACCTCGTTATAATGGAAGTCAATGAGAAAACTCACTCATCTTCACCCTCTCACTGTGAACTCAAATATTCACGTGGAAACTCTGTTCCAACTCCCAAACATTGACAAGCAACGCCCAAGCAACCATTAGGAACAGCATAGCAACTGCCTAGCAACGACCTAGCAACCACCCAGAACACCATAGCAACCACCCAGAACGCCCTAGCAACCAGCCAGAACACCATAGCAAACCGCCGAGAAACAACCACCTAGAAACCACCCAGAGCACCATGGCAACCTCCTAGCAAAGCCCTAGCAACCACCCAGAACACCATAGCAACTGCCGAGCAATGCCCTAGCAACCACCCAGAACACCATAGCAACTGCCTAGCAACGCCCTAGCAACCACCCAGAACACCATAGCAACTAATTAGCAATGACCTAGCAACCACCCAGAACACCATAGCAACCGCCTAGCAACGCCCTAGCAACCACCCAGAACCCCATAGCAACCGCCTAGCAACGCCCTAGCAACCACCCAGAACACCATAGCAACTGCCTGGCAACACCCTAGCAACCACCCAGAACACCATAGCAACTGCCTAGCAACACCCTAGCAACCACCCAGAACACCATAGCAACTGCCTAGCAACGCCCTAGCAACCACCCAGAACACCATAGCAAATGCCTAGCAACGCCCTAGCAACCACCCAGAACACCATAGCAACGGCCTAGCAACACCCTAGCAACCACCCAGAACACCATAGCAACCGCCTAGCAACGCCCTAGCAACCACCCAGAACAACATAGCAACTGCCTAGCAACGCCCTAGCAACGACCCAGAACACCATAGCAACCGCCTAGCAACGCCCTAGCAACCACCCAGAACACCATAGCAAATGCCTAGCAACGCCCTAGCAACCACTCAGAACATAATAGCAACTGCCTAGTGATGCCCTAGCAACCACCCAGAACACCATAGCAACTGCCTAGCAACGCCCTAGCAACCACTACACAACCATGCCCAGAACACCAGAAGCAAATGCCTAGCAACACCCTAGCAACCACCCAGAACACCATAGCAAACCTAGCAATGCCCCTGCAACCACCTAGCAACCACCCAGAACACGCCATAGCAACCACAAAACACCATAGCAACCGCCTAGCAACCACCCAGAACCACACCATAGCAACTGCCTAGCAACACCCTAGCAACCACCCAGAACACCATAGCAACCGCCTAGCAATGCCCTAGCAACCACCCAGAACACCAGCAATGCCCTAGCAACCCCAGAACCAATAGCAACGCCCTAGCAACCATCCAGAACACCATAGCAAATGCCTAGCAATGCCCTAGCAACCACCTGAAACATAGCCATAGCAACAGCCCACCGCCTAGCAACGCCCTAGCAACCCAGAACACCATAGCAACCGCCCTAGCAGCAACCCCTAGCAACCACCCAGAACACCATAGCAACGCCTAGCAATGCCCTAGCAAGCACCCAGAACACCATAGCAACTGCCTAGCAACGCCCTAGCAACCACCCAGAACACCATAGCAACCATTAGCAACGCCCAGCAACCACCTAAGAACACCATAGCAACTGCCTAGCAATGCCCTAGCAACACCAGAACACCATAGCCTAGCAACACCCTAGCAACCACCCAGAACACCATAGCAACCGCCTAGCAACGCCCTAGCAACCACTAAGAACACCATAGCAATGCCCTAGCAACCACCCAGAACACCATAGCAACTGCCTAGCAACACCCTAGCAACCACCCAGAACACCATAGCAACTGCCTAGCATGCCCTAGCAACCACCCAGAACACCATAGCAACCACCTAGCAACCACCCAGAACACCATAGCAACCGCCCAGCAATGCCCTAGCAACCACCCAGAACACCATAGCAACCGCCTAGCAACACCCTAGCAACCACCCAGAACACCATAGCAACCGCCTAGCAACGCCCTAGCAACCACCCAGAACACCATAGCAAACACCAACGCCCTAGCAACCACCCAGAACACAATAGCAACTGCCTAGCAACGCCCTAGCAACCACCCAGAACACCATAGCAACCGCCTAGCAACGCCCTAGCAACCACCCAGAACACCATAGCAAACTGCCTAGCAACGCCCTAGCAACCACCCAGAACACCATAGCAACCGCCTAGCAATGCCCTAGCAACCACCCAGAACACCATAGCAACTGCCTAGCAACGCCCTAGCAACCACCCAGAACACCATAGCAACCACCCAGAACACCATAGCAACGCCCTAGCAACCACCCAGAACACCATAGCAACCCCTAGCAACCACCCAGAACACCATAGCAACAGCAACACCCTAGCAAACACCCAGAACACCATAGCAACCACGCCCTAGCAACCACCCAGAACACACCATACCCTAGCAACCACCCAGAACACCAACCGCCTAGCAACACCCTAGCAACCACCCAGAACACCCTAGCAACCAACCACCCAGAACACCATAGCAACCGCCTGGAACACCATAGCAACTGCCTAGCAAGCAACCACCCAGAACACCATAGCAAACCAGAACACCATAGCAACGCCCAACTAGCAACCACTAAGAACACCATAGCAACTGCCTAGCAACACCCAGAACTAGCAACCACCCAAAACACCATAGCAATCGCCCTAGCAATGACACCATAGCAAACTAGCAACCACAGAACACCATAGCAACCAACGCCCTAGCAACCACCCAAAACACCATAGCAATGCCCTAGCAACCACCCAGAACACCATAGCAACCTAGCAACCCCCAGAACAATGCCGCCTAGCAACCAACCAGAACACCATAGCAACCGCCAAGCAATGCCGTAGCAACCACCCAGAACACCATAGCAACCGCCCAGCAACGCCCTATAGAGCACCCAGAACACCATATCAACGGCTTACCAGATCCCTGGCAAGCACCCAGAACACTGTACGTGTAGAGCAGCAGGCACATTCAAAATTTCTACCGGAATTTTCTAGTTGCTTTTGCAATACCAAGGTTGAATGTGTGAGTGGAATTGTGCCATACACAACAGATAACATTGCATGAACATCACAAGGTGTATATGTCAATTTACACGTAAATAAAGTCATATGGATTTTTTTTTTAAATTCCAGCCACGAAGCGTAGGCTAGTTGATATTGGAATCATAAGTTCTGACTGTCCGCGTAAACACACTTAAGGCATTGCATGTCACTAAAGATGGGTCTGATAGGTGCGATAGATTATGTTTATCATAATTATACATTTTACTCGAGCCCCTCTTCATGCAAGCGCCTTGCTGTCATTGCGGCTGGTTCAATTTCAGATGGTCTCTTGTTAAAAAAAATAACTTATTATTGGAGGTTACACTGTTTCCCACAGGCCGAGTGGCAATGTGTGGTGGCAGACCTTGGGGGGAGTGTCTTTGGTTGCTGTAGGACCGGGGGGGATGTTGCTGGTTTCTGGGGGGGGGAACAACTTTACAATATTATTATAAGAAAACTCACAAACTTCCACAGCTAACCAATGCCGTTGTTCAGAGCTCTCCCCAATTGCGCCGAGTCTCTTCTCTGTCAAATGCCCTGCCTCTCCGGGTAACCGTTTCATAGGCTGAACGCACAATGTGCGGAAAACAAGCAGCTGTCAGCCTTTGCGCTCATGTTGAATGCGTGCATGTCTGAGAACTGCACGCACAGAGATGAGAATGCGATATAGAAAATCGCTGAATCAATTTGTGGCGGTCCGAGTTGATTCTGTGGCGGCCCGCCATATAACAGTCTATGTGTGGGAAACCCTGAGGTTATTAATCATTGGAAGCTATTCATTTTGACAACGATGAAAGAGCACATGAATGCACACAACAGGAAACAAACAACAACCAGATGCTTTTCATAGCGCAGCACAATTTGCCATTAGCCAGAGTGGACCACTTTTCGGAGCTTCTGCTCATCATGCGTACGGCCCATAGAGACTGTATTAAACAAGGTACGGTAAGCACAATCACAATAAGAATATGGATAAGAGATTGGCGATTTTGGTCAAGATTTTCATAGAGTGGAGCACAATCGAGGATCCCTGACATATCCGAGTATAACATCAGCATGAACGTGGCAATTTTCACTGTCCTGGTGAGGCTTTGAGGTTTTTTACTTTCATTATTGAACAGAAAGCTTATTAAGCATGTAAAATATTTTTAATGAGTTTTCATGCTCCATTTATCATTTCTTTCATGAAAAATAGCTATATTCAAAGAATACATTTAAGAAATTTTACTGATTTTTTTCTACTTGGTCCAGGATGAGAAATCATAGGCGTACATGTCAACCTGTGTGATTTCTCTTCCTGCACCTGGCGGAAATTTACTACAAGAACTTTAGAGTAGAGAAGATTGGAGCAAGAACAGAAGCAGTTTTTGGCCACCGCTGCCCTTGAGTGTGCAGTGCTTTGTTTGGAAAAAACAATTCCACCAGTTTCTCTTCCTGTTCTACCGTCCAAGAGAACCGCACACTCTTTCGCCTCCCCTCCATGTCTGTTCAAACTAGTTTGCTTCTTCCTGCTTGCCGCTGTGAAGAGCGCACCAATTGGTTGTTGATAATGGTCACATCATTTAACAACACAATTTGCATAAGACTAGACTAAAGACCTGCAATAATATTAAACGTTTGATATTGTCATAACGCCTAGACGGGAAAGATACTGCCTTAAAACAGCTCGGATTGAGTTTTATGACCACCTTACATCTAACAACCGAGATCACGGGAATTAACTGACAGGAAACAGATGGGCATAATTAAGTTAGAGGGAAACTGAGATAATTGGTTAATTGGTGCAGGGCAGGTTGCCAGATAAAAAAAATGCTGGAGGGGTGGGGTATGACAGAGCAATACAACAGAATTTAGGAGGAGTCAAAGACTGGAAGACTTAAATATTTTAAGATAATATATTAATCTACAATCTAACACCAAGTAAAAATTTACCCCATGGTATTTCTGGTGTTAAAAAACAAATGCAGCAGTTCAACACAAGTGAGGGAAACGAGGATGAAAGTTAAATTGAATTGTTCATGTGGGATTTAGAAGTGAAAGGGTTTGCCATTATTCAGCCTAGCTGAGTTCAATTAGCTGAATATAATTATCAATTTGATTTGTTAAAATCAATTAAAATTTTGCAACCAATAAATTTTCTCAATTTCCTCATGTTTGCTTGATTACTTTTTTCCGAAGTTATAAAAAAAAGAGATTATTTATCTGTGTGATATATCAATTAAAGATCTGAAGCCATTATGCATGACAAATGTGGATATCAGAGGAAATAAAGAAAGAGTCTCATGACTCTGTTCACGCAAATCTGCTTAAGATAAACATGTTCACTTTGAGTCTGTATTCACTTTGGGGTCCCAAATTTGAGAATTCTTTCAGCTGAAGTGCAGTAAACAATAAAAATAGTTTTGTCGAACAATATATCGTGGCTTGGCAAACAAAATAAAACTAATAGGTACTCCTCATGTTTTTTCAGGCCCTTGTGTGATTGAAAAGATTGATCCAAAGTATAATCTTCTGAACCCAAGGACAAAGACATATTTGCCACATGGGGAAAAGAAGATAATTCACTGCAAAAGTGGTTTTTGGATTTTGAAAAACCGTCAATATTGGACAAGAATTGAAGTTGTGTGTCAGGATGGAGAAGTTGAGTACAAATCATGTAAGTAACTTTGACCAACTAACTTATTTGTTGTTCTTTCATTTTTGTTCCTCATTGTGACGGAGCCGTTTGTCACTGGTAGGAGCTAGCCAATATACCACAGAGCTCTGCTTGTTTAGTTTCTTTTCAAACCGTCAAATTCCCAATTCAAATACGCCTCGTAAAAGTCATCACTGCCGCTAAAGGATAACAACTCGCTCCACTCACCATAGTAGTTGCCTCACTAGGGGTGCACACTTAGTAGACAGTGAAGTATGGCATTATAAATTACACTAATTAAAATGTTTTACCCGTCTGTTTTCTGTTCTGTATCTCGCCACTTCTCCAATTCACACAGATCACTCCTTATTCAGTCAACCTCACACCATTCAGCAAGCAAACTGATCTGCTGGAAAATCACGGCACTTATTCATTTCTGGATGTGAACTGCACTTCCCGCCCAAGTTTGGTTCAAAGCATGATGGGTAGAACAAAACAATTAAGTTTGTAATGCTTTGATTTTGTTAAAAGGTTGATGTATGTGTTTGTATTGGTGGTGGTATTTTGTACATTAAATGAGTGAGGGATGGAGAGGGATGAGCAGAACCCTAAGAGCATTGAAGGGGAACGGTTAAGGCGGTACGTGGGCCAAGGACCAGGATCTGCTTGATTTCTGTTTTTTTTTTTCTTCTTTTTTGAGCTGAACCCCAAAAGTCGGAAAGGGGGAATTGGTTGAGATACTGAGTAGGCCAAGAACCAGGACCTGCTCTATTTCTTCAGATTTTTTTTTTTTTTTTTTTACATATGGGCCAAGTCATGATGGTAACACATGGACAGTCTACTATTCATCATATTTTAGTCCATAACTTCTGAATTGATTATTATAAAAATGCAGTCTATACCATTTTGGAAAGGTAACAATATGCAGAAAAAGGTAAAATCATAAAATAGGCCACTTTCATTTTTTTACTTACATTTTAGGGGTCTTAGATACTCGGCAACACATGGACACCAAATTAACATTAAAATTTTCACTTTTTTTTTTAAAAGCCCCCAGATGCATGTTCCGAAAAGATTTTTTTCAAAGTTATTATTTTATATCATGTCTAGAAGGGTTTATTAAGATGTCAAGGTGTGGAAATATCAAAATATTCATTTGAAAAAAAAATTTGGGGGCTTTTTTTTAAGCGATGTCTAATAACACATGGACATTTTGAATTGGTAACACAACAAAGACACAAAAAGTAGATTTCTTACTGTATTTATTTACAATTTGTACATGATATCACATATATATTTAGATATACCATACTGCATGGATGTATTTACAAAAATATACAATTTTTACAATTATATACACAATACAAAAATATACAATTATACACTGTTTTCAGCTACAAAAATCGTCACTCTTTAGTATGACTGTTTAATGACTTTAGATTCCTGTCCTAGTTTAGCAACAAAAATAAATTACTTATACATATTTTTTAAATTGAAATTGTCGATTTCATTGATTACAGTATTCCAGCCCAACTTCAGTCGTGAATATTTTTTGCCAGACAAGATATTGTACAAAAATATTATCATGTCATTAAAATAAAGCTGAATACCTTTCCAAAAATGTATATATCAATATATTAGGGTCAAAAAAAAAATGTTTTAGTCTCACGTCAACATGATCGTGATGTGGCCCATATGTATCCTTTAAGTTTTTTTGAAAATCACTGCAAATATACTTTTCACTTTGTTTTGGGTAAAGAATATAATTTTTTAAAAATCTGCTATGAAAACTACACCACTATGCCATCGGAAATTTTTTTTTGTATTTGGATTTTTCGACACATGCCAGACCAGACTGACCACAACAAGGACTTTGTGACACTCATTAAAGGGGAATATGATCGCATTTTTTATAGGGCTGTAAACTATATAAAACCGTCACCTGTGACCTACTTTATTTTTGAGAATTATTTTCAAAATTTTTGCGTTGACGCAATATCCCGAAATACGGTTTCAAAGTGCCTGATTTTCACCTTCTGTAGATCAGCCTGCCCATTACTCCGTGACGTCACACAGTGAGATAGCAAGACAAAAATACATTGCGGACAATACAGAAAGGCATAGCGGCAGCTCCGATTTAGATTCAGATTTCAACGAGTTTAGCGACTCTGGAGATCGCACAGATATCGAAACTGATGAATGGAGATAAAACTGGTCACCCGCCGCGGGACTTAGCCAAATTTCTGAAAGCTGGACTCGGTTGTTTTTCCTGATGCAACCGGTCGCCCGCCATGGGACTGATGTCCTGAAAGCAGGGGACTGTTTCAATAAACTTCACTTGTCCGACCGAGTCAGACCATCTGTCGAGTGAAAAGTTGGACCTTCGGCAGACTATGTCCGTCAGGTGTTTCAATAAAACAAAAGTAGAATGTCTGACCATGGTCCGACGCGGACGGACGGTTTGTCACTGTCCGCTCGAAGTTGGATGAGAATTTACACTTCAGCGATGCACGCTCGCTATTTGGCGTCCAAATATTCGAAATAAGTTAACGTTAAATGAAAAAAAAAAAAAAAAACAATTCTGATTAGGTTTGTCATTAATTAGGCTACTATTCAGACATAAATAAACGGCGCACATCGCTGAAGGATGCCACCTTCAATTTCAGTAGGCTATTAACTGAATACAGTCTAGCTAATTAAAAGCCGTCTTGCTCACTGTGCACTCTGTGCTAGCTATAACTACGATTGGCCACATAACAAAGGTAGGCCTATTCATCACACAAAGGACATTAAAACATTCATTTCGTCACAATCGCTCATTTTACAGAATTGAGTTAAAACATTCATATCGTCACGATCGCTCATTTTACAGAATTGAGTTAAGCCTGATTCATGCTTCTTGCGGTCGGCGCGGTTTCAGCGGTGCGGACGGCGCGCACGATCCCCACGAACGTCCAGTCGTTGCATGCTTGATGCGGTCAAAGCAGCTCCAAGAACGGACCTGCTCTGCAGTTGCGCTACTGAATCTTATTTCTGTGATAAATACGTTCATTTTCACTATCATATTGCAACTATTATTATTATTATTATTATTATTATTATTATTATTACTACAACCAAACACACGGCTCGATTATTTTGAATTAGATTAGACAGTGCGTCGCTGTCAAAGCAAATATCACTGGCCGCTCCACTATTACGATAATTGGGTCACTTGAAACTTTCGAAAATTAAGTTGACATGGTTTGCATTTCGGCAGTTCCTGCACCGATGTCTGGCAATGAGCATCCTTGTAGATCCGACAGGAACTGTAGTAAAGATGTTTGTATTTTCAGCTGTTTGTACGTACAGCTGGCTTTTCTCTGAAGCTTTTCATTTTTAATTTTAATAGGTATACGTACTTCCGGGTCCTGAAGCTAGCCAATCATTGCAACGCGGTCTGTGCGACCCCGGCCGCGTTGTTACAAAATCCTCCAGGTGCGCGGCTCGGCGTTCAGAGCCTCCGCGGACCCTCCGCGCTCTGTCGCCTCGGACGCAATTGCGTCTTTTCACCGTGTAGGCCGTGCTGACCGCGCCGACCGCAAGAAGCATGAATCAGGCTTTAAGCAGACGGGCGATAAGCAGAGCTCCACTCTCGGTCACACAAGCACCACGAATACGGTGTTTTACAACCACTGAGAACCACGCTGAGACCGCTCCTTAGGCAATGTCCCATCAGTGTTCACACAGCATGCATAAAAACAACTTTTTGTCGCACCGGAGGATAACGGTACCAGCGATTTAAAAGTGAAATTTTCACATGTTGTTAATAAATTATGTGTAGTTGTTAGAAAAATTCATTCACGGATTTAACAGAGCCCCATTTCTGGGTGTAGGCTAAATTGGTTTCGCGGGCATTGGTTATACTGCTTTTCCATTCTCGAAATATTTTGGGCTGTCTGCGCTTCCAGACAGCATTACTTTCTCTATTAATTCTGAGCTAGCTTTAATTGAAGCCCAGGCGAATGTCCCTCCTGTGGAGGGCTTCCCACCATTCGTGCGGACCCCACCAGAGAGCCAAACAGCGAACCCGACTTTGCCTTTCATTTTCGCCCCTCAAAAGTGGCCCGTTCTCAGTACGCACAGATCAGCCAGAACATTACGACCACCGTAATTTTGCGTCCTTTGGCCACTGGTGTAACTTGAACCCATCATATCAGATAAGTTAATGCATAGTACAGATAGACAAGTGAGACAAGATGACAAGTGACAAGTGACAAGATAAGAGAGGGCAAAACCAAAATCATATCGCTTTAATATGACTAACCATTAATTACCAAGATCTCCTTAGCTAACAGCAACTAGCTGACTCTCTGGATGGCTACAAAATGTAAAGAATAACTTCATCTGCGATCGCACAGCAGTGTCACCCCCATGGCATAATCAGTAAGAGAGCAGTTCAGTTATTCCACTTTTATTAGCAGTTTTCTTAGAGCTTCCAGCCCCTGAGAAAAGAAACGCGTGAGAAGTGCGGAATCATTATTCCTATTTTCGATGCTGCTGCTCATGGCAAAATCTATCTTAATAAAGGACCTTGCGCAGTGAAAATCCCGGAGAGTGCACCTCTGATGTAGGTAAAATTTATTGTGTGTTTGACATAAAATGATCCTAAACACTTGTGCTTTATGTTAGGCTTGTGCACAGACATGAATGTCGTTCTCACTGTATCGGCACGCTGTCACATTTTATGTGTCATGTATTTTGCTGTTGCTGGTTGTTTTAAAGCTGCGTTCTTTCACTTCTTAAATTCGCTGCTGACTTTATGTTATGTTACATCTGATTGTGATACTACGAGATTGAGAAACGTGCTGGTGGGGCCGTTCACATAGCCACTGATATTTAATATCTGCATTAATCATGATTCACTTGTCTTGAGGAAAATTTGAGGACAGCCCCGTCTGAGCTTTCAGGCTTTGTCTGGGGTGCTGAAGTTGTTCACGTAGAAACACTACCTGAAGCAATTACTATTGATGAATGTTTACGATATTCAAATATTCGCATTCGCATTCTGACTAAATTTTATAGGGGAATGAGGTTGCTATCACACACGGTCCATCGCGATCACTGTACATAGCCGTATTCACAGTGCACGCTGGCTGCGTGGCTTGGGACTAAAAAGAGACAAAACGAGAGAGGCAGTTCAATCTCGTCCTTTCATTTCCTGATATGAAAAAGAAAATGCCCGAGAAAGAGTACCTGCGTTCGTGTTGTTACACCCTCCAACAACACAGGTACGAGAGATGGTGCCTCCAAAGTTCGGGAAAACTGTTGAAAATAGGGAAATATTGGAGCAGACTCCAGTTGTTGCATGTACTACCAATGTTAAGTTTGTGAATGTTCTCACTGTGTGACGTCACGGGTCAAAGGTCATCGCTCTGAAAGGCTGCGCTGTGAAGGCATTTAAATCGCCAAATTTACCAATTTAGAGTTCGGAAATTGGGGGAAAAAATATATTGGCGATTTTTTACACCATCAAGGTATATATTAACGTTTACATAGGTTCGGCGGTAACATTCCCCTTTAACAAGGACTCTGGCAAAGATTAATATCTGCTGTTTTATGAGCCATAGGAATTCAGAACCTGACTATACATAGTACCTGACTATACATGTAGGTTAATGACTATGTTTGGTCTTGGTGTTCATCAGCTGTTAGTAATGTGTCTTTTCACGATACTGGGTAACAAAAGCGTGACCGTGAAACAAGCAAGAAACGCTGATTCATGTTGAATTTCAAAAGTTTTCATCACTGCTTACAGGTAACATCAACTGGACAATTAACTCATGCGATATGTTATGGGACAACGTTATTCTGAAGCATAACTTTCATCACAATGGATTACGGTCGACAGGAAATGGATAGAAATGAATCCGTCACTACATGATAAGAAATCTCGTTATAATCCTAAAATATTAAATCAATAGCTCAATTTATACGGAACAGTCATGAAAATAGCGGTCAGTAACGTCTTACCTTGTGGAAGGACGGCTAATTGCTGTAGGATGATCAAGAGTAAGGATGGATCCGACGATGTTTATCGAAATTCCCATTTCACTTGACAGTCCTTGCTGCATACAAAATTGTGGACACAAAAGGTATGGTCACGGATACCAGCTGACTCACAGCAGCACACGGGAAAACTTTTGTTGCCGATAAAATGTGTGCACAAAGTCATTCCATAGGACATGAAAAATCAATAAATTGATGCATATAATTAAAGAATAAAAATCTAAATTTTTCTTTGGTAACAGAAGTGATTTACTGGACACAACATGATTTTTAGTATTTGAGCTAATATTTTTTCAAAATCGACAGAAATTCACGGTCAAGGAGTTAGTTTAAGGAAAGTCAGTTCTTCTGTGGAGGAGCAGTACATTTCAGCAGTGCCACTAACTGAAGACCTGCCTGCCGTGGTAACAGTCGGTTCCATAGCGGACACATCGAGCGACGACTGTCACCCGATAATTTCAGTTTGATATGTTCTGACCAGAAAAGTTCTGAAACAAAGTGGAATTTATTATCTGGACTGAGAGTACATAACCTTTTGGCAAATGCACATGATACTTCTAATTTTAATTTCCCACATCCTTTTTTGAAAAAAACAAATTTTTGATGTCCTTATTTGAGCCAAAAATTATTATCATGAATTTAATTTAAAAAACTTACTTGGGTTCAAGCGGGAGTTTTATCCTCACTATATTGCTTATGTGTGCTAAACAAAATGAGCATGAATTGAAAGCATCAATTGTTATCTGCTGATAGTAAAACAATGAACAACAAATATCCCTGAAATCTCTCCAGTATTGCGAAAAGACACATATGCAAGAGGGTTGAAGGGAAAGCCTTTGCAAAGTAGGAATACTATTATAGGGGGAACCTACAGCTTAATTATGAATGTGGATAATGTAAAGGTAAAAACATGAAAATTAATGAATGAACAGAAATTACTTTTATATATTGCCTTCTCATTGGTACTTAATGCGCTTTATAGTCATAGGGGGAATCTCAGCTCACCACCATCAATTTGTAGCACTCACCAGGGTGAGACATGGCACTCATTTTTGCCCCAGATTGCTCACTACACATCAGCTGAGATGGAGAGGGAGAAAACAATTTGTATTGCCAATTAAATCAATGGATGGCAGGTTGGAATAGCCGTGTTTGAAAGATTGATGGGATCAAAAATGACCACAGAGCATTAAGGCCTCAGTTTAACATCTAATCCCAAAGATGCATTAACACAAGATTAACACAAAGGTCAATAAAGCCTGTAAAACCACAGATTTTACTGTTTTGCCGATAAGTAATGATAGCCACAATTAATTATTGCAGTTTTCTGCTTTGGTGAATAGATGGTGGACATTTATCTTCAACATACATTAAAATATGTTTATTAGTTATGTTCTTTAGAAATGCATATTTGAAACAGTCAAAATAATCCACGGTACCATTATCAATGTCCTGTCTGTTTTTTTCATCAATGTTATGCTGCCAATTAACAAACAACACAAAAATTCCAGATCCACACCGATTGGCTAAGAGGGTGAAATGCTAACTTGCTTCACCAGAAATATAGCCATGACACTCTTGCACAAGGGTGATACCCCATTCTTTTTTAATCATGCATGTGTCTATTTAGGTATTTGTAAAACCGCATCCATCATATGACTTCACAGAAGTAAATTTTAAAATATAAGTTTCTTTGTGATTCAAAATTGGTCATTATTTTGAGAGATGAAGATTAGTCCATGCAGAAGATTGGCAAGAAATGGAAGATTTCGTTCAAAGATATTCATATGGAGTTAATTTTGTGTCTTTATTGTGCCAACAAAAAGAAATAAGTGGAACTAGTTCAGGCAGGAAACTTGAGTCATTCTACATCACCTATGCGGTTGTCTGCGTCAGCGAGAGTACTACAATCACACACTCTCAGAAATAGGGGTACAGCAGGAGTCCATTTCTGTTCCCCGAGGTACATTCAGAACTTATGTACCCCCAAGGGCTAATTATAGGACCTCAAGGTACCTGTGTGAACCTTTTTACGGTCTAAAAGGTACTTTTATGTTCCAAAACTAATAGGTACCCACTTCTGAGGGTACAACAGCAGTACCCTCGAGGGTACCGCCCCAGTGACAAGCCTTTTACCCCTAAAGGTACAAATAGGTACTTTTTCTTCTGAGAGTGCAGAGCGACAACAGCAAAGAACCTATTACGTTGGTCTATTTAAGCACAATCAGCATGAATACCTTTGCTGCTTCATCTGATGCCTCACGTGCAAGGTGAGAATTGTTTTGCTTGCCACCTCCACCCCAGCCTCCACCTGTTTGGTTCTGCTCTGTCTGACAGTGGGGGGATTCTTAAGCTCTGCTCCCTACCTAATTTTGTTGTTTACTATGTTCTTGCTATGCATGGTAGAGAGCACCTCCAGAGCAGAACCTTTCGCCAAACTCAAATGTCATTACATCTACATGTTAATAAATTTGTTCAATCGTAAATACATGAGTTTACCTGACTGAAGTACAATTAAAAAAAATATTAATTTGAGAAAACATATTACTTTGCCACAAGGAGAACTTTTTTCTGCTCTGAAAAGATGAATCATCTATGTCTGTTTATTTACAATGTGCTCATTAATTGTTGGCAAATGTAGAGTTTTGCAGATCAAATTAACATGTCAATTTGTGGAAAGAAGGCATGAAGTATGCACCTATACTGGCCAGTCTACTTATTGATGCAAAATTAGTGCCATAAGTGCGGTACTTTCTGGACAAAAAAAAGAGAGCAAACATGATCCACCTGACCCATTCTTAACTGTGCAAGAGGACGAATACATATGAGTGGCTTGAGAAACTAATGTCTTGCGCATCCTCTGCAAACAAGTTTATTGAACATCTCCCACAAAGCATTGTGATTTATGCATTCAAAAAACAGATGACTCCATGATCCCAGCCTGATTCTTTTGGGTGGTATATTTAGATTTTTAAAGGCATAACGGAAGCATGCACTTATATAAACAAATGTTTTTGCTCTGAAATGACCAGTTGTTTTTCTATTTTTTTTGTTGACAGGTCAAAAATATTAGAATACCTTACAAAGAATATGTGAGTATGAAGTGTAGCTGTTGGCAAACTTCTCTTTAATCAAAGATGTAATGGGTCGAATGGGCATTGGAAATTCAACCAAACTGTACATTTTGCTGTAAAAATTACTTTTTTTTAGTACCCTTTACTACTTTAATTTGCTAAGACTGGTACCTCAGTGATATCAAATATCAGCTTCATTTGGTCATTATTTATCAGGGAGAACTGCCCAGGTTATATTTTTGGCTTCATTGTGTCTTGTCTTGAAGCACGTTTAAATTTTTCTTTCTTTTCCGCAGGGCTAAAATGGAGACCAGACTTTGATTGCTCAATTAAAACTGCAATTCAGTACACAGATGGAAGAAAATGAAAGGAAAACCACATTCAAGGACTGAGTGAGGCATTTGGCCTCTACAAGCTGCCAGAACCAATGCAAGTCTTAAACCCCTTCAAGCAACGAGTGGATCCGAACCATGCTAGAAAAAGCATTCCCCACCCATTTATTCTGATTTTACCTATGATATGTCACTCATCTATGTACTCTCTAGTTTAGCTTAAATTACACAATTTGCTGAAGCATGAGCATGAATATCATCATACAACTTCTATCCTTTATGATTCACTGTTTTGTTTTCAATCCATGCAATTATCAATCTGCATTGCCCACTTTGGTAAACTGTATGGAGGAGCATATTCAGACAACAGGTACAAGTTTCTCTTTATTAATTAGTATCATTTGTAATCTGTTGATCAAAAGTAGGTGTTTTCAGCCAATCAAAAATAAATTATTTGTGTTAACATCACGTGCATAATTCAAAGAAAATTTTGGTCAGGCTCTGATACACATGGCTTTGATATGCGACTGTGAAACACAGAAATAAACAGTATGCTGGATCTGAGTGGATTTTTTTGAAAGATTTGAGCAGATTTATCCTTAAATTCTGCAAGTTAGGATTACGGACAAAAGCAGGTAAATATATGAAGTAAGACTTGAAACAGTTCTTGTTATTTCAGCCTAGGTTCCGGATTTTTGGTGGGGTCTGGGCTCTCTGGCAAACTCAGTCATACTGTTCTGTGAAACAGGCCCCTGATAAAAGGGGAGTTCAATTAGCAGCCATACATGGAACTCTTCACAGATGTGGTGGTATACTTTGGATCACAAGCAGTTTGTTCCCTTCCTCATTCTCTTCCCATCATTCTGGCACAAGTTTATCCGTCTCGTCTGCCTCATCCGTCCATGAAACGTGTTCCAGAATTGTATGGGCTTTTTTATGCGGGTTTTCCAGCAAACTGCCCCTTTTTGAGGCTTACCGATGAATTGCATCTTGCGATAAATTCAATGTATTCACGTGAATGAAGACAGCTCTTGATTGTTTTTTCTTTGGACACAGGTATTCCTTTGTTCTTGAGGGCATTCTTGATCTAGCCAACCGTTTTGAAGGGTTTTTTCATTATAGAAATAAATTTTCTGTCATTTCTTATCGTGGTTTTTTGGCCTTTTGGAGTTCTAGAACATTTTTTGAAGAATAACTGCTGATTTGGACTCATCTAATGCTTCTGCTATTTCTCTAATGGTTTAGTTATTTTTTAGTAAAGTAATGTGACGCTAGATTCTTGACACAACACAGATGTGAGAACACAAGAGTGCTTTATTAGTTCTTGGTTATGATGAACAAGACTATTAGGCTACGTGCCGAACAAGTAGCAGGACCAAAAAAAACTGCCTCGAGGATGCTGACATTAATATTTTGCAGGAGGTCAGAAAGTAGAGATAAAATTCACTGATTTTCAGGTGAGAGGTAATGTGACCTATGCATTATACCCTCAACAATTCATTTACAAATTAGTAGATGAAATGTATAGAGTTGATTTAAAGTTAGGCATAAACAATCTGCAGCAGTTATCTTTCAATATGAATTCCAGTGATGCAAGCCATCATTAGGCAAATAAAAATCAAACCAAAAGCTTAGAAATACTCGCAAAAACATCAGATGCGGCCAAATCAACTATGCAATTCTTAAAGATGAAAAATGCTCCAGTGAATTCAGGGACACCAAAAGGCATTACATTACATTTATTTAGCAGACGCTTTTATCCAAAGCGACTTACAGTAAGTGCATATAGTAAGGTCACTGACACTGTAGCCCAACAGACTGGACAGGGTACAATTCACATCAAGTATTAGTCACCTGAAGTCATGAACATGTAGAGCAAAGACTATACAGAAAACAGTAGCACACAGAGGAACAAGAAACAAAGCATATGGAGACAAACAGTAAAGGGTTTTTTTTTTGGTAAATAAAAGCAGGGGAGGGGGGCGATCAGGTCAGAAACTGTCTAAACAAGTGAGTCTTAAAGTTACGGCGGAAGAGCAGCAGGGATGGAGTTCGTAGGAAGGTGGGAAGGTCATTCCACCCCTGGGGAGCAAGATGGGAGAAAGCCTTAAAGACCACAGATAACGACGGCAGTGGATGAAGCATTCTTTCCCTGTTGAAGAGAAATCCCTTCACAGCTGTTGGCCAGATCAAGAACACTATCCACGAGGAAAACATGTCTGTGTCAATATCAAGTAGACTTGACACTAAAATAATTTGTTCCAAGTAGCAAGATATTCCTAAGTCTTTTACTCCAAGTCTCGAGCAAGTCCCAAGTCAATTTTATTTGGGCTAGTAAAGTATCTGATTATGTCAAGTCAAATCAAGTCCCAAGACAAGTGACACCTCCCAAGATACTGCAGTCTTGCCTGTAGTGTCCAGTCTTAACCTGTCTAATAATGATATTATTGACAAATATATCAAACCTGTTCAAAAGCGTATGGCAATTAATTTCTTTTATAATCACAGATATTCAGTGGACTGTAGTCAAACAAAAAACAAATTACTTCATGAAAGTTTATTTATTTTGTTAATTTCTTCTAAATATAGTTGATCTCAAAAGTTTGGATGCCCTAGCTCAATTAGTAAAATAGGTAACATTTTTTTAAAGAAAACGAATGGCCAGACAAAACACATTTCTTTTATTACCTCCGCCAAGGAGGTTATGTAATCGTTGGAATCTGTTTGTTTGTTAATTAGCAACAATACGGAAAAACTAATGGACGGATTTACAGGAAATTTTGACAGTAGGTGGGAATTGGTCTAGCTTAGATCCCATTAGATTTTGGGCTAGATTGGCCATATGGTGGCACTATAGAAACATCTAATGCGTTTTAGGCTATATCTTCTGAACCGTAAGTCCTAGAAAATTTTTTTTTTTCCATTAGATTCTGTGGGTCAAGACAAATCCATCCATGTAGGCCACGCCCATTTGCGTATGGAAAATTTTTCTGCCATTTTAAATTTTTTGAAAAACCTATCTCCTCCTAGACGGTGATATCAATTTGCACAAAATTTGGTATGCAGCATCTAAAGACCAAGATCTATAATCCTACGAACTGAAATTTTGATACGTTGAAAGATGTGGTTGCAGTAAGCCAATAAAATTTGAAAGCGTGGCCTCAACTGATATTATGAGCTGTAAATCCTCAATGCAAAATTCAATCCTCACCAAACTTGAGATATTGTATCCACAAGCTATAAGACACAAACCCACCGAAGTTGGTATAAATCTGTCCATAGGTGGCGCTATAGCAAATAAATGTTTATAACTCCCGAAACAATTGACCGATCAACTTGAAATTTTGCAGGCTTCATGGGGAGCAGAGTTGCTATTAAAATTAATGAGAACGACATGCTAGCTAAAACAAAATGGCCGACATCAGCCAATCAAATTTCAGTATCCCTTTTTAATCACTATCTGATCCTGAAGAGATTAAGCAGCTGGTGGGACTGCTGGGCCTTGGCGGAGGTATGCGCTCTCCGAGCGCTCTTGTTTCTTATTGGATTCATGTCCAACTGTAGGTCATGTAGAATGGCACAATCATGAAATAAAACATGGCAATAGGGAAAAAATGAAATTAACCCTGTTCAAAAGTGTGCATACCCTTAGTTCTTAAACCTGTGTATTGCTCCCTTTTGCACAAATAACAGCATGCAGTCTTTTGTGATAGTTGTCAATGAGACCCCTAATTCTCTTCGGTGGTATAGCTGCCCATTCGTCCTCGCAAAATGCCTCCAGCTCTTGCAAATTCTCTGGTCGTCTTGCATGAACTGCACATTTGAGATGGTTATTTGCATAAAATAGGCGCCTAGTCAGCTGTGCATGGTGTACCCACATATGACTGCAAAGTTTCTTGACTGAAATGTTCATAATTTACGTTTTTATGCAGCAACTCTTTAGTATGTTTCAGATAATAATCCCATACGATTTTGATGACAAATATGACTTGATTTGACTTGATAAACAAGAAAAAGTATAGTGGTAGTACAGTTTCTCCTCACTTTCTGCGTGACATATTTCAAGTGAAATGTTGGCTTACTGTTTTTGGTACTGCAAGCCATGTAATTAAATTTATTATTTATGAGAAGTAATGAGTAGGACGCAATTTTGACAATTATATGCTGCATTTCCTTGAAATCAGTTTCATGTTTGTTTTACAGTGCTTTGGAGTTTGAGCCTCCCAAGTAAGCTTTGGTGTACCCGTGCTTCAGGCGCGTTGCCAGTAATGGGCCTGGGCGGCACTGGCCTGCCTAGTTCGTTCACTGGCCCGCCCAGGCTCCCATCCGGTCTTAATGTTTTTTTTGGTTTTTTTTCAAGTGTATAATGATTGAGTGGTTGGTTGATTGAGTAATTTGCTATGAATGTGGACTGTATTTTTGCGTGTGCAGTAATGTAATTTGTGTTTTGGATAACTAACGTTTAGAAAATACGTTGAACGTAGGCTATGTGGTTTTCCGGGTCTGACCCCCACAGTCCTTCTTGTCATAACATTGTGATCAATGAACAATGCTTTGAAAAATACATCCCCCTATCAATTAGTCTTAGCAATTGTTGCTAATCAGGCACGGAAAACTGCGAGAGGAGGATTTAGTAATTCCGAAACAAAAATCCTTTTCTTCATTAACAAAATTCCCCCTTGTCAGAAACCATTAAAATAATTCCTCCTCGTAAAAATTAATCCTTGGCTACCGTACACACCCATCTTTTAGAAATTACCGACCATGGCCTCGTGTGCTGGATGTACAGGCTATATGTACACTTGTGTTATATAGGGTTTTTGACTGTTGCTTTTATCTTCTGGGGCATAATAAACATACAAATGTCTTGCCTACCAATATTTTTATTTGTTTGGTCACCATTTCTCTTACTTTTTTTGTAAGCCTAATGAAAGCATGGTATATTTTTCATTTGAATCTGTATTCTAAGCCAACATTTTCTGGGGGAGAAAAATGGCCCGCCCACATTTGTTCAGGCCCACCCAAAAAAATATTCTGCCTACGCCACTGCCGTGCTTACGTATGATACCAAACTGTTGTAGATGCATTTTTGCATACAAAAATGGCTTTCCAAGCAAGTCGTTACATTATGTAGCATTATTGAGCAAAACATTATTACTTTAGAACATTTGATTTGTATGATAACAGCAAATGGTTGTTATTTCATGAGTTTGCTGTGCTGTCGGGAGCATTCAGTTATGTGTCCCCGAATCATCTTACATCGTGTGAGTATTCATGAGTATGACTAGTAGATCTCCGGTAAATTTATGAATAAAAATACCAGGGCATAACGGCCCTGGATGATCATCACACGACTAGCAGAAGGTTGCTTACAAGCGACCTCGTTTGCGCGCCGAAATACCATGATTGAAAGTTCGTGTCCTGGCTTTACGTTGTTGGCGTTTTGCCCAGAACAACCATAGACAAAACGTAATCCAAGAATTTTTGAAGTTTTAATAGAATTGAACTTATGTGTGTGATATGTCATGATTTACGGTCTTAGAATGCCATCTACTGGAGTTAAAGTAACTAAAGCAGCAAACCAATTTAACTATGTTCCGCAAATCGAGCATTTTATTTGTTTCATCTTTTATTTTATCTTTGCTTTGCAGACGGTAATGTTTTGACGCAGTGGATGTTCATGAGCGCTCTTTTCCGAGTTTCTATGAACCTTTTCCTCTATCACTTTCAACAAAGACGGCTTGATCTTACGGATATTTTGGACAGCTTTACAGTATTACTGTGTGGTTTTGCCACGGGCAACGACGCATACCCGATGTCATGAATTTCGCTGCTTGATTTCAAATAAGTCTACACTTTTATTACACACTACCAATCAGTATCCCCTGCAGAATTAATGCAATACATACTATTCTTACTTCTTATCATCTCTCTCTCTCTCTCGCTCTCAAATTCACTTTGGTTGAAGCATGTAGGTCCAACATTCCCTACTAATTTGATGGATGAAAAAATTGATATTTGCATGTCAAATTTTTACACTTTGGTGAAAATGTTCATAATGTCTTCATTACAAAACACACAATAATAAACCATTGAGAAAATATTTTGTACCCTGTAATTAGTTGCTTGAAGATTAATTCAACAAGGAAGTAACTAATTGCATGAAAGCAAAAAAACTAACAGACAAAAACAGAAAAGAGGAGAGTTTGTCAGCTCATTTTCCCCCAGAAAATGAAATAATTTGGCCATGAAGGAGCAGGGGCGGGGAGTTGGGTGTTGGCTAAAAAGATAAATGAAAGGGTTAAGTGGTATGTTTATTGTGAGATTGAATTATTATCAAGTATAATAAGAATTCTTGTGTTTACAGAGATTCTATTAGCAAACCAGTCAAAATTGCAAATTTTATGGAATGATGAGGAAAATATTGCCCGGCGTTGTAATGGCCGGTAGTGTAGGAGGCCAGGAGCAGCGAAAAGAGATAACATGAGCAGCGAGTAAACAGTACAAACACAGAGAACAACACAGACCAAACGCAAGAACTCAAGGCCCAAAGGACGCCTAATAGTCCGAACACCGGAGGCAACGCGAGAAAGAAAAAGGGAGAAGAAACTCCAAAAATTAGAGAATAGAAAGTCTTTCAAAACCTGACTAAAGATTTCTTCAGCTATAGTGCGTAGCTGAACACAGAAACTCTAGCGAAGGAGGTGTGCTGGACTTCCTGCTTATATAGATTCTGGGGAAGCGCCGCCCCAGCTCAATCAGCCAGCTGAGCAAAGAATCCGATAGCCCAGGAAACAATATCGTCCCGGAACGAGAGCCACAAAGAAAAGTCCAAAACACACGCACAAACATCCAGAACCATAACAGGCGTTTTTTTATTTTTCCTTGACTGTGACTGAAATTTCAAGTTATACAATGTAAAAGAGTATTACAGTTTTTCTCAGTTGCTTTTATACGTTTCTCAAATCAGAAATTAATTTCTCAAAACTACATGTTTAATCTTCACATTATCTTATCACTTTTGCACATTATAAAAGCAGTTTCTTATGATTTTTACCTATTTGCAAATGCTTTGGTCCATTCATGCAACTGACTAAGTACAATTATCAGCCATGTCCCTCATTGACAAACAACTACGTCATGTTGATAAAAACCTTTTGTACCATTTCCTTTTGGATAGTCTTACCCCCCAAAACATCTTGGCATTATTTCATCATATAAGTCATTACATGTGAAATGAATGAACGAGTTGTCATAATCTTTCGTCAGATATATTTTTTATACATTTCTCATGCTAGCCTGTATACTAACATTCCACATGATGGAGGTTTGGAGGCTTTAAATTTTTATCTTCAAAATTGGGATGACACTGTTGTGCCGCCTAATCAGTTTATAAGTGATTTCGTCATGAAAAATAAAAACTACTTCAGCTTCAAGGGAGATTTTTATTTCCAAGTCTCAGGTACGAGTATGGGCTCTCTGTGCTCCAAATTCTGCCAATTTGTTTGTAGGCTTTTTTGAGAGAAATTCTGTGTTTAACCCTGAAAAGAATACACATGTATTGAGACTTTTGAAATGGTATTGATATATCGACGATGTTCTTTGTTCCAAGTGGATGCTGAGGAGTTGCATGAATTTTACAACTTATTACAGTTTTTCTCAGTTGCTTTGACTCATTTCTCGAATCAAATGCTAAATTTGCAAAACAGAAAGTGCATTTCCTAAAACAATTAGTAAAAACTACACCACATTTTGGATTACTTGCAAAAGTTTGTCATCTTCTCAAAATCCTTTGTCCCTCTCTCAAAAGCAAATGTTTATGTCAATGAACATGTCAGTGCCATCAAAATTTCAAGTCCTTGTTTCATTGTCTATGAACAAGACAGTCAAATGGCTTATTCATATTGTCAATTGAACACTTCAGTTTGTGATGAAAACTGTGGCAAAGGTTTTGATGGGAATGATTGGAAATACAAGGTCACACCTTTTCTGGTCTGGCTTATAAATTTCAAATTTGCAGAGTAATGGGGAGGAATGCAATAGGGTCACATTACTGTTCACAATGTACTTTTACTGCACTGAAAATAAATCTTTGGAAGAAAATTATGGCACAATACAAACGGGGGGGGGGACCATACACACAAGCAAAACTAGACACGCAGTGCAGGGTTTTTAGACCTCTTGACGTTCCCTTCTGTCTGGCCACAGATTCTCATCCACGTCGCAACGGATATCTTCCTTTGCGATGCAGCAAGGAAAGAATCTTTTTGCGAGCCTTATCCAGCCTCTGCAGTAGAGGCTGACATTTTCTCGGGATTCCCACGGGACACGGGATTCCTGCGGGATTCCCGTGATTCGGAAGTCAATTTACCTATTAGGCACGTGATTGTGACGTGACAGGAAAAATGTGAACGGGATTGAACGGGAGCGGGAGTCAAAATTGACAGGTCTTTTTTACTTTCTTTTTCTATCTTTAATCAAACAAAAATGCGTGCTTTAATGATAAATAAACATTTTCTAATCGAAAAATGTACGATCTTTGATGCAGTCAACTACCACCCAATGTATGAACTTTATGAAACATCACAAATGATTTCTCCCCCCACTCAGTAACACTGCGCAAATGAACAATGCTTTCAGTTATTGCTGGGCTTCACTAAGTTTAGCAACCGCAGTCTCGCTAAGCGGTCCTACGAAGCTGCTTATCAACTCGTTTTGTCAACCGGCCACTGGTGGGTAAATACTTGAGAATAGCCATGTTTCCATCCACACGTTCTTATGCGAATTAAGTCATATCAAGTAAAAAATTCCTTATGGAAACGGTGAAATTTGACTTGATTTTCAAGATACCGACATTAAGTTTATACGGTTGATCTCATTGGATTTTCTTCTTGATCGGTAAAAGGTTTACGCGATAACTGCTGATGGAAACGTTATTTGCCGAATAAATCTGCGACTGCATCGTGACGGTGTTTCGATGCCGTCGTTGCCTTCTGATAATGGTTTGCATGTTGCTAATAGCTGCACATAAGCACTATTACAACTTGTGCAATTATCATCATTTGTTGGGAGATGCGATCCATTATTGCTAACTAGTTAATTTTGTTGCCTACCACACTGCTTCTGTTCACTCGAAGGTTCCGCGATTCAGTGCGAAAATGAATGGAAACAGCTTAAAATGTCAGAAATCTATTGGATACACCGAATTGATCGCATAGCAGCAAGTAACGTCGTTACGCACAAGTTTTTATTCGCTTTAATGCTGTTAGGTGGAAATGCATTTTTAACTCCTTTATTCGCATGAATATTTTTGGCGAACTTCAGGTAATTCGATTGACAAGTGAATGGAAACATAGCTTATGTCAAGCATAGATGCACAGCTAGGGCACTCTGACATGTCCGCACAGAATTTTATAGCTTCATTAAGGGACAAACTTGTCACTGCTGTAAGCACCGAGGCATCAGCACCTTCAGTGCTTTCATTTTCCTATTAGTTGGCCATGACACTGTAAACTGCATTGAATGCAGACTGCAATAATCAAGATGACCCAGGGCCTTATTAATTAATTAACTCTACTTGTGACACACTTAAAATGTTGACACATTTGTGTACTATTTTATTTATACTTATACCTCAGCCTTAATTATTTAGTGGTTTTGTATTTCTTTCATGAGTAATCACAAGGGGGCTGAAGGTTGTCCTAGCCTATTACAGTAGCCTACGTTATGTCGCTTGTTCCAAATTCTGATTCACTTTGCAAAGTAGACCTGAGTACACGTTGCGATATTATGAAGTTCGACTCTGTCGAGCTGTCATTCAGCCTGCAATGCACGCGGAGCAGACGGGATCCGTCTGTCATCACAATCGTTTACATGACTGTGACGACGACTGTTTTTTCTAAAATAGAAAAAACGGTAACGGGACAGGATCGGGAGTGATTTATTCGGGATTGGGACGGGACGGGATTATTTTTTTGACTTTGTTACGGGACCGGGACGGGACGGGAATTTTTTTGCGGGAGCGGGACGGGACAGGATTGAAAAAACACTCCCGTGTCAGCCTCTACTCTGCAGGCGTCTGCGGTGATGTCCTCACATGCTGAATCCATGGCTTCCAGCAGGGTCATCTGAGTGTGGGGCTGGCGATCATAAACCGTCCACCTCCAGGCTGAGAAGAACTCCTCAACTGGGTTCAGGAAAGGGGAATAGGGAGGGAGGAATTCCATCACAATCCTGGGGTGGGCCACAAACCATTGCCTAATGGTGTTAGAGCGATGAAAACTCACATTATCCAAAATTATAACATACTTTGGTAGTGCATCACCAATCAGACCCCTCTCCTCCTCAGTGATGAGATCCCAGTAGGGTGTTTCCAAGTAGTGGAGGAGATGATTGGTGTTGTTTGGGCCTATGATAGGAATATGAGTGAGCACACCATTCTCAGATATAGTAGCACACATGGTAATATCCCCTCCAGGTTGGCCTGGCACATCAACTGTAGCTCTTTGGCCAATGAGAATGCGACCACGTCCTCTGCTTTTGATCAGGTTGAAGCCAGCCTCATCTAAGTAGATGAAAATGTGCAGTGGCTCACTTGATTCCAGTTCCATCACACACTTTATTACAGAAGACAAAATATTTTATAAATTATACAGTAAATTCACATAAAGATACAATTATATGAAATGCAAAGCATATTGAATGTTCTTTCTACAGACATAGCATGTTGTACCTTTTTCTGTTGAGTAAATGGTTTTTTTACCTGAACATACTGGAATCGCAGCTCCTTTGTTCGAGCAACATTCCGTTCAAAGGGTACACGGCACAGCTGTTTCATGCCAATTTGGTGTTTTTCTGCACTCTGTCGATTATTGATATACTGACATTTGGGATGTTGGCAAAGACATGGTCGTCTGCTATCACTGCACTCTGTATCTCCCTTAATCTGATGGAGTTATTTTCCCTAACCATGGCACAAACAGCCTCCTCCTGTTGAGGAGTAAAAATGGGCCCTCTGCCACCTGTGAGGTAGTCTTGCTGTCCTGTTTAGGAACGAAAAAACCACAAGAGTGAGTAAGATTACAAATATGAGAGAGCATCTATTTGCAGTATGTAAGCATGAAGTGGATTTAGATTGAAGCATCACAGTAAGTACAGCGCCCTCCATAATTATTGGCACCCCTGGTTAAGATGTGTTCTTTAGCTTCTAATAAATTCAGTTTTTTTCTATATAATATAGGACCACAATGGAAAGAAGAGGAAAATCCAACCTTTAATTCAAGTGCATTTATTCAGTGGGAAAAAAATCCCACATTAAGAAATAATTCTTTTACATCAAATCATGTGTGCCAGAATTATTAGCACCCCTGATGTTAATACTTCGTACAATCCCCTTTTGCCAACAAAACAGCACCTAATCTTCTCCTATAATGTTTCACAAGATGGGAGAATACAGAAAGAGGGATCTTCGACCATTGCTCTTTGCACAATCTCTCTAAATCATCCAGCGACCTGGGTCCTCTCCTCTGCACTCTCCTCTTCAGCTCACTCCACAGGTTTTCAATGAGGTTGAGGTCTGGGGACTGAGATGGCCATGGGAGGAGCTTGATTCTGTGTCTGGTGAACCATTTCTGTGTAGATTTGGCCACATGTTTAGGGTCATTATCTTGCTGAAAGACCCAGTGACGACCCATCTTCAGCTTTCGGGCAGAGGCCACCAGATTTTGATTTAAAATGTCCTGGTATTTCAAAGTGATCATGATGCCATGCACCCTAACAAGGTTCCCAGGGCCTCTGGAAGAGAAACAGGCCCACAGCATCACCGATCCTCCCCCATACTTCACAGTGGGCATGAGGTGCTTTTCTGCATACTCATCTTTTGTGTTCCGCCAGACCCACTTAGAGTGTTTGTTGCCAAAAAGCTCTATCTTGGTCTCATCTGACCAAAGCACACGGTCCCAGTTGAAGTCCCAGTACCGCTTAGCTTAACTCCAGACGTTTGCGTTTATGACTGTGGGTGAGAAAAGTTTTTTCCGTGCATGCCTCCCAAACAGCTTGTTGGCATGTAGATAGCGCCTGATGGTTGTTTTGGAGACTTTGTGACCCCAAGATGCTACCATTTGTTGCAATTCTTTAACAGTGAGCTTTGGAGGACTTTTTATTTCTCTTACCATCCTCCTCACTGTGCGTGGTGGCAAAATAACCTTGCGTCCTCGTCCAGGCTTGTTTACCACTGTTCCAGTTGTTTTAAACTCTTAATGATTCCTCTGACAGTAGATATGGGCAGGTGCAGGCGAGTGGCTATTTTCTTGTATTTTCTTGTAGCCATTGCCTGACTTGTGAAGGTCGACACACATCTGCCTTACTTGAATGGTGTGTTCCTTTGTCTTTCCCATGTTGAAGAGTGGATAGGAGAAATGGCCTCTGTGTCACGTCATATTTATACCCCAGGGAAACAGGAAGTGATGAATTACTAATTAAATGTTCCTAGATACTCTGATCAACTTTGTAAACTACTGTAGAAATGACAGAAATACTTCAATTACATTTATTTCCTAGGAATTGTTTGGGGTGCCAATAATTGTGGAACAGGTGATTTTATGAAAAAAAATTATTTCTTAGTCAGAGATTTTTTTTTCCCTTAAAATTCACTTGAGTTGAAGGTTACATTTTTCTACAATTTTCAGTGTGAGAGTATGCTTCTGCAATAAAAATTGAATTTATTTTAAGGCTTTTAACACATCTTAACCAGGGGTGCCAATAATTATGGAGGGCGCTGTATACTTTGTTTCTAGGCATGATGCATCATTAGATACATACCAGTTCTCCCTACGAAATGTTTGACCCGCTTCTGTCATTGTTAGACTGTGATTGATACTGTAACATGGTCAATGAGTGTGGCCCTTATTTCATATGGGACATTCCTTTGTCTTCTCCCTCCGTTTCGCCTTCCACAACCCATTCTTACTCCTCCTCTTCTCCTTCTTATTGCATGTTCACACTCATGAACTCTTTGTTCTTCCATTTTCAGAAATAGAAACACTGCTTTGTGCTCAGTATATATAGATCATGCTTGTCAATTTACACCTTTGAGCAATTTAAACTGGCTGATCATGGGTTGATCTGTCACTTCAAACTTTCCCCTGGCATTAGTGAGAGCCAAGATTCATGTGAGAGCAATTTCATCAATTAGGGAGAAAGTCTTTGAGAAATGTATAAAAAATATTTGTGAGGAAAGATTATGCCAACTCGTTCATTCATTTTGCATGTAATGACTATGATAAAATAATGCCAATATGTTTTGGGGGATAAGACTATCCAAAAGGAAACGGTACAAAAGGTTTTTATCAACATGACATAATTGTTTGACAGTGTGGGACATGGCTGAGAATTGTACTTATGCCCCCGTCACACTTATTCAAAATCAGCAGGAATCAAGCAGAACCAGTCGGAATGAAGAATTCGTGCAACATTCGGGTGGGAATTTCAAATTGACCAAAATTCTTACAGCTTTGAAAGAATGCCGTTCGAATACTTAGAATGTGCTTTGAACCCGCCTCAAATGATTCTTGCACATTCTGGGTGTATTTGTAATGGTCGGGAGAATTAGGAGGCAACGACCAGAGAGAAAGTGGGCAGCATGGACACAGTACAAACACAGAGAATAATACAGACCAAACGAATGTACTCGCACTTCCAAAGGACGTATAATAGTCCGAAAAACGGAAGCAAAGCGAGATAGAAAAAAGGGAGAAAAAACTCCAATAATCAGAAGATAGAAAGTCATACAAAACCTGACTTCAGATATCTTCAGCTATAGTGCGATGCTAAAAACAGACACTCTAGCGAAGGGGACGTGCCGGACTTTCTGCTTATATAGAGTCAGGGTAGGCGCTGCCCCAGCTCAATCTGTCAGCTGGGTAAAGCATCTGATAGCCAAGGAATTCGATATCGTCCCGGGACGAGAGCCACAAAGAAAAGTCCAAACCACATTCACACCTCACAAACCATGACAGTATGAGCTCTCGAATGCAGCTTGAATGTAGTTGGAACACAGTAGGAATATTTAGAATGCCGTTAGAATGCAGTCAGAATATTTAGAATACACTTTGAATGCCATACGAGTGCGGTTCAATTGCTGCCTGAACACCACCCGAAGTCTGGTTGGAAGGTGCCTCGAATGCTGTACGAATTCACCACGAATGCAGTCAGAACTCTCCGGGAATGGCCGCCGAATATGGTTGGAACGTCCAAGAATTCAAACAGAATGCAGCTCGAATGCTCAGAATGTACTTAGAATGTAACACGAGTGTCCCATATGCGTCAATTGAGTAATTCCTGACTACAGTAGGGGAATGCAAATATGCCATTAAAACGGACGCCGAATGCGAGAGTTAACAGGTAGCCTATGCGTTATGAATGAAAACTGGCCACACCTGATAATGTTGAGAGTTTTCAGAGTTTCTTTAATGGTAATTTAAATGAATGATTGAAAACAGGTCATGACCAATCATTATTTTTAAGGGATGGGTTTCAGCCTTCCCTATCACCAGTTCACCAGCCGCCACTGATTCCAGCGGCAATCGAAAGATTCCAACGGCATTCGAAGTGCCTTCCAGCTGAATTGTTTTAATATCGAAATAGATTACTGTAGCAATCGAGGTACATTCTGGCTCATTTGAGGCACATTCAGGACATTCTGGCAGGATTTGATGTGGCTTGCCATTTCGATTCTCCCTCGAATGCAATCAGAATGTTTTGAATGCTGTTGGAATGCCGTAAGAATATTTATAATGCAGTCAGAGCGCAGTTAGAATACACTTCGAATGCCGTTCGATATTTCTCCACTTCGAATGCACCTGGAAAGATCTGACCATGAGCAAAACATTCGGGCCGGCCACAAGAATGGGCCCGAATATTTGGAATGCACTCAGAATGCAGTCAGAATTTTTAGAACGTACTTCGAATATCCAGGAATATACAAAGAATTTTCATTCCGACGGCATTCCAGCTCATTCTGCCTCTAGTGTGACTAGGGTTTTAGTCAATTGCATGAATGTACCAAAGCATTTGCAAATAGGTCAAAATAATAAGACACTGCTTTTATAATGTGCAAAAGTGATAAGATGATGTGAAGATTGAACATGTAGTTTCGATAAATTAATTTCTGATTTGAGAAATGTACAAAAGCAACTGAGAAAAACTGTAAATAACTGATGCTAATTTGAAATTTACTATGGACTATTGCAAAGAAGAGGTTCATTTCTTAGACTTGTGGGTTAGAAAGAACAATGATACCCTTTCTACTACCTTATATTGTAAGGAAACTGATAAAAATACTCTTTTATTGGCAAGCAGTTTTTGTCCCACTCCACTCAAGAGAAGGCTTCCCAAAAGCCAATTTTTTAGATTAAAATGAGTGTGCAGTACGACTGATGAATTTGAGGAGCAAGCTGTGGCCTTGAAAGGTAGATTTGCCCATCGGGGGTACCCAGATTGAGTGGATCCAAAGAGCCTATGACAGCGCAAGGGATACATCCCATTCGGAAATGTAAAAAAAAGTGAAAAAAGAGAAGAAATTTTTTGTTACTTGCATCACCTCCTATTCCCCTCACTCGCATGTTATAAGATCTATTTTTGTGAAACGTTGGCACATTTTAAAATCAGACCCTGAATTGTCCGCAACTTTGAAATATTTGCCTGTTTTTGTTAACAAACGGGGTAGGAACATAAGGGACCGATTAGTCCCTGCCAGAGCGGTAGATAACTCAGTGGCGACACCCATTAACTTTGTTGTTCGAGCGGTCACGAGGTTCGTGGGGAAGCGCTATAGTTCCAAACAAACGCCGCGCTGTCATTGTCTCCTATGGGACAGACAGCAGCGATTGCGTTACTGAACGTTAAATATTAAATTAAACCTTACACAATTGCCGCACATTTCTCTTTATGAATTACATTATTCACATACATGTTTATAGAGGTCGTGCTTTTACTACTAAGATCATGTCATAGCTTTTGGAAGGAAAGATTCATGTTACCATCAGTGAGCTAGTAGGCCTACTTATAGGTACCATTGATCCACTATAATTTCTAAGTAAATTTAACCCTGTATTTACACTGTCATGGGGATGGATAAGTTTACATATTTTAGCTTTATTAAGTTACATTATTGGATTACCAGGGTCTGCCTTTATCTTCTGGATTTACCCACAACTTACCCTGTTAAAGTTCTGCTGACCTGTAATATCATTCAATGTCACGCCAGTTCTTCCTGAAAGCAAAGGTGCACCACCATGCACATTTCAGAGCCCTTGATATTCTCAATTCTAATGTTTAGATAAAATGAACGAAATACATGTAACCTACAGCTGGTGAGACCAGGATACTGAATGAGATTAAATACAATGACTGATGCAAGGAAAGGTTTTCAACAAAAAGATTTTTATTGAACAGTGGACAACAGGACAGCACAGAAATTGAAGTTGATAAACAAATTAAACAAGGAGGGGTGCAAGTGTGAGTGAGTGAACCATGAGTGAACCTTGAACAACAAATAACAAAAGAAATACAACGTTCTACATAGTAATGTGTCAGGGTGGTGGTGGGTTCTAATGTGGGAGAGGGGATGATCAGTGTCAAATTAATAAACCCTCTCGATGTGTGGAACTACTAAGTGTGTGTGTGTGTGCGTGCGTGTGCGCGCGCGTGTATTTTCAGAACAGGGCAGGGTTCTGAATAGAACTACAACCCCAATTCCGAAATAGTTGGGACAAAGTGTAAATTGTGAATAAAATCAAAACGCACCGACTTACAAATCACAACAGCCAGTATTTTATTCACAAAAGAACAGAGATAACATGGCAAATCTTGAAACTGAGAAATTTTACAATTTCATCCACAAAATTAGCTCATTTCAAATTTGATGGCTGCTACAGGTCTCACAAAAGTTGGGACAGGGGCCTGTTTACCATAGTGTAGCATCCCCTCTTCTTTTTAACACTGAGAGGAGGCATCTGGGCATTGAGGGGACAAGTTTCTTGAATTTAGCCATTGGAATTTGATCCCACTCTTGTTTAATACAGGCTTCCAGCTGCTGGAGAGTTTTGGGTCTCCTTTGACGGACTTCTTGTTTAATTATGCGCCAAATGTTCTCAATCGGTGAAAGATCAGGACTGCAGGCAGGCCAGTTCAGCACAAGGACTCTTCTACTATGAAGCCATGCTGTTGTAATTGCTGCAGTATGTGGTTTTGCATTGTCCTGCTGAAATACACAAGGCCTTCCCTGGAATAGATCGTCTGGACGGGAGCATATGTTGCTCTAAATCCTTTATATACCTTTCAGCACTCATGGTGCTTTTTAAAACATGCAAGTGTCCCACACCATATGCACTAATGCATCCCCATACCATCTGAGATGCTGGCTTTAGAACTGAATGCTGATAACAGGAGGGGTGGTCTTTCTCCTCTTTAGCCCGGAGGACCTGACGCCCATGATTTCCAACAGGAATGTCAAATTTGGACTCGTCTGACCACAGGACACTATGTCACTTTGCTGCAGTCCATTTTAAATGAGCCTTGGCCCACAGAACACGGTGGCGCTTCTGGATCATGCTCAACAATGGCTTCCTTTTTGCATGATAGAGTTTTAGGTGGCATCTGTGGATGGCACGGCGGACTGCGTTTACAGACAGTGGTTTCTTGAAGTATCCCTGGGCCCATTTAGTAATGTCAATGACAGAATCATGCCGGTGAGTGATGCAGTGGCGTCTGAGGGCCCGAAGATCACGGGCATCCAGTAAAGGTCTTTGGCCTTGTCCCTTACGCACAGAGATTTTTCCAGTTTCTCTGAATCTTTTGATGCTGTTATGCACTGTCGATGATGAGACCTTCAAAGCCTTTGCAATTTGACCTTGAGGAACATTGTTTTTAAAGTATTCCACAATTTTTTTAGGCAAGCCTTTGCAGGTTGGAGAGCCTCTGGCCATCTTTACTTTTGAGAGACTCAGCCTCTCTAAGACATCCCTTTTATGGCCAATCATGTTACACACCTGATGCCAGTTAACTTAATTACTTGCCAAGTGTTCTTTCAGCTGATTCTCTTTTACATTAATTGCTTTTTCAGCCCTTTTTTTGCCTGTGTCCCAACTTTTTTGAGACCTGTTGCCGCCAGAAAATTTGAAATAAGCTCATTTTGTGGATAAAAGTGTAAAATGTCTCAGTTTCAACATTTGAAATGCTATCTATGTTCTATTGTAAATAACATAATGGCTCGTGATCTGAAAGTCACTGCATTTTGATTTTATACACAATTTACACTTTGTCCCAACTATATTGGAATTGGGGTTGTATAACAACTAAATGGATTTAACAGGAATGTACTGAATAGAACAGACAAGTAAACTCTTGGAACAAGAATGATACTGTGAAGCATGAACATTTGTGGAATTACAAATAATAAAATAAAGGGGTTGGGGACATTACAAATACAAGGGCCAGGAATGTTGGAAGAGGTTTGCAAATTTTAGACATCTCAGAACTTCCCACGAATCCTGTAGCCTCCATCGCCAACAGCAGCCTCTGCCCGCCTCCGCCAGCGCCTGCCTCCACCACTGCCAGCAGCACAGGGTACCTGCAGGTTTTCAGTGAGTTAAATTTAAGACCTTTTCAAAGTCTCCCATAATTGACATGTAAGACACTCATGCAATTACAAAGGTTAACAAAATAACTGCATTATTTTAAAAAGGAGTTTTACATTTAATTTGGGATTAAAATAAATGTGTGATTTGCAAAGTTTATACATCTCAGAACCTCTCACGAGCCCTATAGCCTCCATCGCCAACAGCAGCCTCTGCCCGTATTAATGGTAAGCCTACATGGCACAATAAAATGAGCACAGAAAAGTAATAAAGACTAACCACAGCCACCACATCTCTTTAAGAGCAAATCATTTAAAAAGACCATCTTTTTGCGAAATACAACATGGCATATACTTTTGTAATACAGCTAGCTGACTACAGCAAGATCGCTTGAAAGCTAACAGCGCTTGGCATGACAAATGCAAATTGACCAATGCAATGTCAAAATAGCTAGCTAAAACATGATGGGTGACACTTAGGTCGTCAAAGTCCTGACTTGTGGTTTCATTCAATTTTATGAATAGCAAGTGGTGTGGTTTTCATCCGAAATGCTTCTTGAGAGCTAAACTGAGTTAGAAATTCTGCAACCGTTCATGATTAAACTTAAAACAGCGGATCAAGCTAGGCTAGGTAAGAGCATGTCAAAATTGTCAAAGCTAACTTTAAAATAAAATTAAAAAAAACTTTACTGAAACCAGTCACAGGCACCTCAACCCATCATTTACCGTCGTGATTTATATCGGTTTTGTGAGAAACAGAAATACAAAATCTATAGAGTTAATGACTGAATTCCCACAGCTGACCAAGATAACTACAAAGCAAAGAACATGAGCTTAAATCATCACAACCTCTTCAGACTTTTTGCCCGACTACGAGTTTTGCGTTTGCTGCCCTGTTAACGGTTTGGATTACGCCCACTGGATTTTGGCTTTTGCTTCTCTGACAAACCTGTGCCTGTGTACCGAACCTGTTTTTGCCCGACCACGAGTACTGTGATTGCTGCCCTGGTTTTCGACTCTGATTCTGCCCTACTGGATTGTGATTTTTGGATTGTGGACTTTGTGCCTTTTGCCTTCTGCCCTGCGGGGGTTTCCCCCCTCGCCTAAAACTCATCTACTGCACTGCTTGGTTCTCGCGTCTGGTTCCTGAGCGTATCCTAACAGCCATTTTTTGTACACGAGAGTCAATGGGAGTGTCGCAACTCTGAGAATATCAATGGCTCTGGTCCATGCTAATTTCACACGCCACAATCTACATCTGAGCCAACAGAGGTTGTTTAGTCTCCCTCCCAATGGAAATTACCGTTGTGGAAGTGGTGCACATTGCAATAACACTTACAAAACTAACAGCTCCAGTCATCCCCACACTAGTAAAATATTTTCCATCAAGAGTGTGATTACTTGTGCTTCTACTCATGTTGTGTACACACTACGCTGTCCATGTGGACTAGTCTACGTGGGCAAGATGACTAGAAAACTCAAACCGTGCATTAGTGAACACGAGCGCTATACGTAGAAATTATCGCAGGCAGTGACAACACATTGGCTAAGGTTGTGAGGAAAAACACTGTTGGTCCTTGTGGATTTTTTTTTTTTTAATATTCCAAATTGTAATTTTATGGGCTATGACTATTTGCACAATTAAGCAGCGCCAACTATGTGCTAACTTCAGTAAAACAATGCTGTTGTATCAGCAAACATACACTGATGGGTAGATGGACGGTCAATACAATGCAGAATCAAGCTCCATCATAAACAGGCTATATATACACTACTGGTCAAAAGTTTTTGGAACAACCCAATTTTTCTAGTTTTTTATTGAAAATTATGCAGTTCCAGTCCAAAGAATAGCTTGAAATGGTACAAAGGTAAGTGATGAACTGCCTGAAGTTTTAAACAAAGGTAAGGTTACCCAGGTTTTTTGTTCACCGTTGAGTGGGTGAAAGGATGGTTCCTCATCATACATCATAAACAGGCTATATATATACTACCGGTCAAAAGTTTTAGAACACCCCAATTTTTCCAGTTTTTTTATTGAAAATTATGCAGTTCCAGTCCAATGAATTGTTTGAAATGGTACAAAGGTAAGTGATGAACTGCCAGAAGTTTTAAACAAAAGGTAAACCCAGGTTTTTTGTACACTGTTGAGTAGGTGAAAGGATGGTTCCTCAGTGTGTGACATCAACTGTGAAACATGGAGGAGGAAGCGTGAAGTTCTCGGGCTGTTTTGCTGGATCCAGGGCCGGTGACTTGTGCAGAGTGAAAAGCACCCTGAACCAAACGGCTACCACAGCATTTTGCAGCGCCATGCAGTAGCCTCTGGAATGCGTCTAGTTGGTCAGGGGTTCATCCTACAGCAAGATAATGACCCAAAATATAAGTCCAAGCTCTGCCAGAACTACCTCAGGAAAAAAGAACAAGATGGTAAGCTTGAAAACATGGAGTGGCCAGCACAGTCTCCAGACTTAAACCCCATCGAGATGGTTTGGGATGAACTGGACAGAAGAGTGAAAACAAAGGAACCTACAAGTGCCACACATTCATGGAAACTTCTGCAACAGGAAGAACTTTCTGAAGAATAGTTGATTTTCATTGTAAAAAGAATGCCACGAGTGTGTTCAGCTGTTATATCTGCCAAAGGTGGCTACTTTGAGTCAAAAGTTTAGAATACATTTTGGTTTATCAATTGATTCCATTATTTCTTTCTTAACTTCAATTGTTTATTTGTTCTATCAAGTCTATGCTTTTATTCCGGGGTACAATGGACATTAAACTGCACTATTTTAAATAAAAAACTGGAAAAATTGGGGTTTTCTTAAATTTTTGACCAGTAGTGTATGTAAAGGTACATTTTCTCAAAGACAGTTCAGTTAAATACATTAACAGTATAAAAATAATCTAATTGATTCAGCAACTAATATAAAACACAAAGATATTTTCCTTTAGCAAAAAATAGCAACCCTTTATTCAGTTGATTCATAATCCCATACATTCTTGGAAACCTGTAAACTCCAATGACCAAAAATTGTGGGCGAAGGAAAATATGTGTGTGCTTTATTTCTGTCACAGCCTGCTGCTGCTGCTGCCTCTCCCTCTGCCTTGCCACACCCCTTCCACTGCAATTGCTCTCAGCTGAGTCTCGTTTCCCAGCAGGGGCCTGTTCCACAAAAGTAGGATCCTGAGATCCAGGATCAATGACATATCCAGCATTACCAAATCCCAAACTGTGCAGCTGGCTTAATTAGTTCCACGAAGGCAGAACCGGGAGCAGGAGGATCTGCTAATTCAAGCCATCTGCAGCTAATCCTGTTGAGTGCGCGCACACGTCCACCTTAAATAGACCCAGAGATCGAGCACAGGATCGCTGATCATCACCATGGACACTAAGTAGCTGCAGCAGATGCATGCTCTGGCTAAACTCAAAGACCGCGTTCGGACAGAGGGGACAATGTTATATCTGAAATTCCTCTGCTTGCTACTCCTTCAGTATCTGTCTGAATGGTGCGAGACGTTTGAGAGGAAGGTTATAGTGAGCTAAACTAAAGTGAAAGTAAACTCGGGAGGTGTTTCAGCGCCGTCGAAAAGGAGTAGCTGATGCACTTTGGCGTTACGGAGAACGAGATAGGCCGTCGCTGACAAACAGATTTATATAACATCTCAACTCTCGCTTGTGTTGACGTGATTGCGCATAATATGCTCACGTGAGCTGGCGTGGGGTGTCTTGTGTGCTCAAACTTTTACATGCATATTTTTTTCCTGTATACGTACTACAATTTTGCTACCAGCCCTTTTTTTGTCCGATACAAACTGAAATGATAGTCCGATCAAGAAGACATTTTCAGACTAGCTGAGTTCTTTCTGCTTTCAGTCACCTCTGATGGAGGCATACTCAAATTATAAAGTAAAATGTTAACGTCAGAAAATTACGTCAAGGAGCCTCCTGAAAATGTTTGATTCCAGTATCGCGAAGCGCGCGACATTGCACACGTGTCCAGCAAGGTAACGACTCTACCCCGCAGCAGTGCTGTATGAAGGGGGTTAGCGCGGCGATTTAAGACCGCGCTGAAACACGGTAACCCACTTCATACAACTCTGCTCATTTTCCACTCTGATGGAAGTCTGAACTTGTGGAATAAGGACAAATCTGATAATGACAGATTCTACATATGGTTAAAATGTGACATGTAAGGGGACTGATTGAATTGTGATGGTCACTGTCACATGGATATTTGAATACAATGATTGATTATTGGCTATTTTACTGACATCAATGGTCACAAGTTTCTAAGATAATTATGCTGGGCCTACTAGAATTGAGATCGCAATGTGTAGTGGACAATTCAGAATGACTGTTAAGGACATTAATTTTCAATTTGGGTGACTGCTGAATGAGGTGAGGTGAAATTGGCTGGAGGCAGGAGCTTAGCTAGTTCGTAAACCTGCTTCGGAGCTGGCTAGCTCCACAGACCTTGTCACCATGGTAACTAACACCATGGCTTAGCCCACAGGATTTGTGGAACCGATTCAGAGCTAAATCACAGGCTTAGCCCGGTCTCGTCCTTGGCTAATCCCTTATCCTGGAATAGGCCCCTGCTCTGTTTCACTAACTCACTGCCAGATTGTCGTTGCACCATGCACTACTGTCCAGTGTTTATCTTCAGTCTGACTTCCTGGAATTGAGTCTGCCTGCCTCTGACAACGTCCTCTCGTTCCTGTGCCGGTAAACCTGATTGCCTTCTGCCTCTGACTCTGAGTTCTGCCTTTGTGTTTCCTGGTTCCTGTCTGCTTTCTTCCAAGCCCCTGTCCAAACCACCCGTCTTACCACTCCACTGCCTGCCTGTGTGGATATGACCCAGTCAGCCTATCAGCTGCCTCATCTTTTCGATGCATATAGCCACTGGCTTTGTATATTAGATATACACTATAATTTTTGCTGTAGGCCAATTGGTGTTATATAAACTCAGAAACTAATAATATCAGTGTTTTATGGGAAATATGCTCCATATGATATTAAAAGTTTGATGCACTGAGCAATAATTCTGTGGGAACTGAAATGTCACATCACGTCTGGTTGACTGTCAGCGGTCTGGTTTGCTGCTGCCGCGCTTTTAGTTTACTTTTATTATTTTATCGTTATTTTAGCGTTGTGTCGTTTTGACATCCTATTATTTTAACATTTTATTATTTATTTTATTTTATCTTATCACTTTATCTTTTATCGTTTTAATCATTTTATCATTTCTATAAATTTACCATTTTAATTGTTTTATCATTTTATTTGTATTATTATTTTAACTTTTAATCCAAATAATGGCACCGCTTACCTCTCCGGGCTGCACGAGCCACGTCCATTTGTCCCAGAGGATCGCGGAGCTGGAGGGGAGAATCTCTACCCTTTACCAGATCAGGGATGACGAGCAGCTCATGGATTCCATGGTCGTTCCAGCTCTCGCCGCGACGATCGTCACCACTACGGGCGAGCGAGATTCAATGGCTCTCCCAACTGAAGCCGCCTCGACCCAGACTGAGGACCCCTGGATCCAGCTGGGAGCAAGGCCCAAGACGGTCGTGAGCTCCACACGGTGCCAGGCGGAGGCTTGGGTCGTATCGCGAGGAAATAAACGCTGCGGCAGGAGGTCATCTCGCGTCCCGCCTGTTTGGGACCTGCAGCTGGACAACAGGTTTTCCATCCTAGACGAGGAGGGTTCATCATCTCCGCTGTCTCCTGTACGCCCGGCTGCACCTCCGCCGCCCGCGCCAAGAGAGGAAACCCGGCCCCGTGAGGCAAGCTTCGCTGCCCCGAGGACTGCTACTCTGATCGCTCCTCCGGCGAGACCCAGGTCTTTGGACAAAGCCGCTCCCCCAGCGAGATCCCGGTCTTTGGACAGTGCCCTGAGACTTCCCGTCACCCTCATTATTGGGGACTCAATCATTCGGAACATTCAAACGAAGTCCACCATTACATACTGCTTCCCGGGTGCCAGAGTTTTAAACATTTTAAACCGGATTCCCAGCCTGTTGGATAAACATCCCCATGTTCGGAACATTGTTGTTCATGTTGGAACTAATGACACCTCGTACCAACAGTCCGACCTGCTGAAACGGGATTTTATCTCTTTGTTCAATAAGCTAAAGGTATGTGGAAAACATGTTTTTATCTCTGGTCCCATCCTGACGTTAGGTCGTTTTAGTAGAATTCTTAGTCTCCATTTATGGCTGCAGTCAGTTTGCATCTCTCATAGTGTGTTTTTTATTGACAATTTTAATTTGTTTTGGGAACATGCAGCTTTCTTCAGAAGAGACGGAATTCATCCCTCTCTGCTAGGTGCACGGAAGCTTGCTGATAACATTTTATATACGATAGACACGACATGCAAATGACTACGCCAGTCAACGCAGCAAAAAAACCCGAGGGTTACCAGCTCCGGCACTCAGTTACAGGTTGACCTTGATGTAGTAACGTCATCTTCCCTTGACTGTACAAGCGATTCGAGTATTATTTCTCACAATGTTGTTGAATCACAAGCTAATTTAGTCAAGGGTCTGAACTTTTTTTTTTTTGAACACAAGAAGCATGAAGTCTGTCAATAAAAAACGTAACAAGTTGATTCAACTTCAACGCTTAATATACGCTGCCATGCCTGATATCGTTGCCCTCACAGAAACTTGGTTGAACAACTCTGTCGAGTCAAATGAAATTGTCCCCGAGGGTTATGCCCCATATCGCAGAGACAGAAGTGGCAAACGAGGCGGGGGAGTTCTTCTTGGTATTCGTAATAATATTATCTCCCGCTGTTGGCCCGATTTGGAACCCGGTATTTGTGAAGTTATAATTTGCGAACTAGTGTCTAGTAAATCATTGAAAGTATGCATTATTTTGTGTTACAGACCTCCAGACAGTGATCCTGTATCTTTTTCTGATTTTTTGTTTAACGTTTTTACTAAATGCAGTATTGAGCACAAAATTATATTCGCACTTGGCGATTTTAATCTCCCAGATATACCCTGGTGGGAGGAATCGGCGAACACTGGACACACGCTGTGTGACTTGGCTGACAGCTTTCCCTTACCCAGATCATTGACCAACCTACTCATATTAAGGGGAAATGTGCTGGATTTAGTTTTCACCAATATCCCCAAATGCTGCTCCGAGCCCAATATAACATTTGGTCACTTTGACAGTGATCATGCTGTGATCGAGTTTAATTTCCAAACTCGTGACAACAGACTCCGCACATGCGCGAGAAACGTGTACAATTTCAAAAGAGCTGACTTTATTGGGCTACGATCTCGCATGGGCAAAGTGTCATTTCACTCTGCTCTTCTCCATCCTGATCTTAATGTTAACTGGCAAAGTTGGCTTGATCTCGTGCATTCATCTGTCAGTAAATTTATTCCCATCGCTGTAATTAAGGATGTAAATTCTCCTGCCTGGGTTGACAGTGAAGTGTGCCACCTGAGTAACAAAGCACAATCCACACGGAAACAAGCTAAAAAACGCAATACTGCAGCGTTGTGGGCGAAATTTCGTAAACTAAGGAATAAATTTAAAAAATGTATGTACCTTCAAGTACAATCAGTATTTGGATGTTCTCAGTGATTCTCCTGCGAAAACACCAAAGCGTTTCTGGGGATTCTTAAAGAGTAAAACAAAGACAAAAAGTGTCCCCAGTTTTGTTGCTTATGGTGAGAAAACTGCATCTGATCCCAGCACAAAGGCTAGCCTATGTAATGAGTACTTTCAATCCCTTCTCACCCCCCAGCCCTAACTGCGTACCTTTCCAGACATTACTGTTACTAAACATGCTAATTTGGGTAAAGTAACAATTACTGTCCATGACGTTGAATCAGTTTTGACCAACCTTGATACAAACAAAGCGTGCGGGCCAGATGAGGTACCTGCTCGGATTCTAACAGAATCTGCTCATGAATTGGCACCATCACTTTGTAGTATCTTTAATAAATCTCTTCAAACTGGAGAGCTGCCTCTTGAATGGCTAAGAGCCAATGTTATTCCTGTGCACAAAAAGTCTGATAAAGAAAATGTGAGAAATTATCGACCAATATCATTATTGTGTATATGCAGCAAGGTGCTGGAAAGGTGTATACTACATCTGGTTTATCCTCACGTTGTGCCTGTTTTGCATTACCTACAACACGGTTTTGTAAAGGGACGGTCGACAACAACTCAGTTAATTCAGGTTTTCCACAAAGTTGGTAAAATCCTGGATCAGTCTGGACAAATTGATATTCTATATTTAGATTTCTCATCTGCATTTGACTCTGTACCCCATGACTTACTCCTGCATAAACTTCAGGCTTACGGATTCCATGGCAATCTCTTAAAGTGGCTTTTGTCATATTTATGTAATCGCAGACAAAGAGTTGTTGTCGATGGTGCCCTATCCTCCTGGTCTCCTGTCACATCAGGAGTTCCACAAGGATCAATTTTAGGTCCTTTAATGTTTCTGCTGTACATCAATGACATGCCAGACTGCGTAAGTCCTGAGACACAGGTTGCTTTGTTCGCGGATGATTCAAAATGCCTAAGAGAAATCCGAAGTGTGCTAGACTGTTCACAATTGCAGTGTGACCTTGAAAACATCTTAGATTGGAGCCGCAAATGGGACATGAGATTCAGTGCCACCAAATGGAAACTTTTGAGCATCACTAGGAAGCGATCCCCTGTTCTTCACCAGTACATAATGAATGGTAATATAATTGAAAAAGTTGACTGCATGTGTGATCTTGTGGTACTGTCAAACTTATCTTGGGACGCACATGTAAATATATTGGTCAGCAAAGCAAACCGTATGCTAGGACTGATTCGAAGAACTTGTGGTCACACATGTTCAATTCAAACAAAACAAAAACTGTATACTTCGCTTATAAGACCACTTTTGGAATACTCTAACCAATCTTGGGCTGTATCATCAAAAAAATCTCTCATTCACATTGAAGGTGTGCAAAGGAGAGCGACAAAGTATATTCTTGGTTACAGTGATTGTGAAGGAAGCGATTATAAAGCCCGTCTAATGAAGCTCAACCTATTACCCCTTGGCTATAGGCGTGACATAATGGATTGTGTACTTTTGTGCAAATGTCTGAGGGGTTAATATGACATTGCCTATGAGCACTTTGTCTCATTTCAAACAGATGATAAATTTCGGAATTTTCATTAAAAATGTAAGACAGAAACGTTCCGATATTCATATTTTAACAGAATATTTTACCTGTGGAACGCCACTCATCTCTATCAACCTTCTGACACCACAGCTGCTTTTAAATCCAAGTTATTTAATTACTATTCAGGAAAGTTTTACGATAATTTTTCTCCCAGTAACTCTTGTACATGGGTTGGCAAGTGTCATTGTACACGCTGCCATATAATATAGTTCAATTCTTGCCACTTTTTACTCTGTACTCACTAATGTACTTGTTCAGCTTTTAATTGCCTTTATATTTCTGCAACTTTCTGTATGCGCTTCTGCTTTTAATTGTCTTTATCTTTTTGCTACTTTCTGTTTACTTTTTTGGAGGATCACTCACTATAGGTGCCTTGCCACCTGTGTGATCTCATCCTGACTGTTGTTGTCAAAGTTTAATAAATAAATAAAATGCATACTTGTTTGTCAATGTGAAATTTTTTTTTCAGCCTGCCACTACCTCCCCATCCCCGCCCCCTGGAGAGTGGGCCCGTTGGGTACGAATTCCCGGGCCACTTTTTTGCCCCACTGCGCCCCTGGGTCCGATCAATTTCTTTCAGTTACTGTGGAAAGTTTATACTCTCTGGAATTGGATGAGAAACGTGTCAATCAATACATTACCGGGGAAGTTTTACGTACGCATGATCTATAACTGTGCATTTAGGTATACAATTGAGTGGCTGCCTAATCAAGGAGAGTACTTGGAAGGATATAAGGAGGCGCTGAATTTGTAGATGAAGGAATCTACGCGTAAATACATGGAGGGAACTACGCCTTTTTGATATGTGATGACTATAATTGATAGTAGAATGACATAGTATCAATACCATGTGACATTTTTGCTTCATAAAACTGATTTTTCTTAACTAATTGGGATACCATTGACTCACTATAGCTTAAGTGGTTGCTACAAAGGACAATTTTTTTCCTGTGGCAAGAGATCCTTTTTTTGAACTGCTGGATTGATACTATGGGCAAGTATATTGAGCACTTTGCACATTAGGCTTAGCTGAGGAGTTTAATTCATGCGACTCCAGAGAAACAGGGATGGGATTGAACTTGTCCATATTCTAAACTGCATTTGAGCTCGGCTTGCTAGTGAATATTGAGTAACTGATTTGGATGTGCCATCTAGTGATAGCATAGTGTAACAGCGAGCATAAATAGAGCAGCTCCATATCCGCTGGCATCCACATCTGCACAGAGGGGTAAAGAGAAATAAATCAGACAAGTTTCCACACACTTAGGCTAAGATTGGATGCAAACCACATTGGACATGCGTAATACGATCAAGAGGTGAATAACATGCAATCAATGTGCGTCGTAAACCCTTGGCCCAAGCTCTGTCTACTATTAAGATGCTATCATTTTTACCAGTTGCCTATTTGATTTACTGTATCAAACAGTGACACGTGGTGTAATTCGGGCCTTTAGTCCACCTCTTGTCATTTTTTTGCTGGATTATCCTGACAAAGTACAAATCAAACTGAAAAATAAGAAAAAATAAGGGTCCTATAGCTTACTGGCAAGCCATCTCGTAGTGTTGATACACGTTATGAAAATTTCATGTGAAGTTTGACCTTAGAATCATTGAACGTCAGTGTCAAGATCACTAAATTAAAGGTTGATGATGGAGAATGCGTATTAAAAGCAATATTTTTTCAAAAATAATACATCCACGGTGCGTTTAAAGGGGTGCAGAATAAAAGTATTTCTTTTCCGTAAAAAAAATATTTTTAGTCTGAATAAAATAATTAAAAAATTTTGACAGGTTCGACAATGACTTCCTGTTTACTTCGTACAAGCCAATAGCGGCCGGGGCATTGCAGGTTGCCAAATACGGTCTCTATGCTCGGCACAGCTAGGCTGGCACTGGGTAAAATGGCGGAGTCTGCAAGTCCTACTGCAGCTGCTTCAGAGCCCCAGCAAACGGTGCGTTATCCGTCCCAGCAGCAGAGTGACCGGAGAAGGGCAAAGACGAGAGTCAATATCAGCGAAGCATATGCTCGATGGACTAGGATAAAGGATTTCCATGGCATGAAAACGCACGCTGTGGAAGCTGCTGGTCAGCTCACCATCATCAGGCTACAGAAACAAGGAATCATTTTGAGGTGAGAGCTGGCTAGCTAGCTAGCTAATCGATTACACAACACTCAGAGAAAGACTTCCTGTTGAAGACGTGCAAATCAGAGAGAGTAAGATGAAAAGAATGAATGATAGCAGGCTAACAATAGCTAGCCCAAATAGGACTGTCAGAGATTCGATGCATCTAATGGATAATGGATAGCTAGGCTGACATTAAATACTGTTATAAAATGAATTGATTAGTCGAAATTAGTTGTTACCCTGTATGATTCATCACTTGACATTGTGCAGGTTGATCGCTTGACACACCTGGCAACGAACCTGGCAACCCGACTGCTGGAATTATTTTCTGTTGTTGCAACTACGATCTTGAGACACTAGATGTCGGTATTCTGCTCATATTCCATAATCAACCTTTAAAGTTCAAATGCATTTATAAGATCTCCTGTTATACAATCCAAAACTCGGAAGCAGTTTTGCTGATACAAGTCATTGGAAACTCACTGTCAATTGTGATCACAGAATGTCAAGTTGAGGTCAGCAAATGGACTTCATATGACTTTCAAAATGTCTCTATACAAACTTCAGCTCAATCTGTGACCATTTTGGTGATACAAGTCATAATTTCACTGTCCCAGTTTGACCCTCAAAGGTCACTGACACTCAAGATGAAAGTTTACATGTGACTTCCTCAATGTCTGTAACACAAACCTAGGCTCCATCTGAGACCATTTTAGTGATACAAGTTACTGAATATTCACTAGGTCACATGTGACCTTTGAAGGTCAGTATGAAGGTCACCAAGTGAAAGTTCATATATGTCTGTAATACAAACTTAGGCTCCACCTGTGACTGTTGTGGCAATATAAGTCATTGTCATTGTATTATGTCAAGTTTGACCTTCAAAGGTCACCAACAGTCAGGTTGAATGTCACCAAATGAAGGGTCATGTTCGACTGCCTTTTCGTCTGTGATACAAACTTAGGCTCCATCTGTGACCTTTTTAGTGATACAAGTCATTGAATTTTCACTAGGTCAAGTTTGACCTTCGAAGGTCAATATGAAGGTCACCATGTGGGAAGTTCATGTATGACTTCCTATACATCTCGAATACAAACCTATGCTCTATCTGTAACAATTTTGCTGATAGAAGTCAATGAAAGGAGGTTCTGCAGGGTATAGGCAAATTTGCCCACAGCCCCATTTGAACTATCTTCTGGTGATATGTACCTACTTGTGGGACTGTCCAGAAAATAGATTTGAAATGTGAAATGTGCATACAGGAAGTGAACTGTGACCTATGTTATGACTTGAAAATCACAACAAAGAGAACCAGCAATGACAACTTAAACGAATTTATTCTTCACTGATTAGGTCCAATAATTTCTATAAATAATCCACTGTGTAATCTTATAATAACACTCTAATGCCACTATGAATCTCTGATGCAAAAACAAAAACTCTACCAACTGACCAAAATCACAGCATTTTTAAAGACTAGGAACATTCCGGAAAGATCTACAGGATTCCTGGGTGATCTGGCCTTCTCCAGGTAAGAAGATGCCAGAAACTTCTAGAAAGCACTAGTCTATTTCATCACAAACAAGTGGTATTGCATCAGATCATGTGTTGCTACAAATAGACTGTAAGACCCCACAAAACAACACCAACGATGGAAATTGCAGGGGGCGAAGGCTCAACGTGTTCTTTGGGCTGGTGTTATAGGCACAATCTTTTAGCTGGTGCGAATCACAATAAAATGAATCAATTTTCTCCGTTCGAAGAACGGGGCACAAAAGCACAACGGTTACAATTAATCTGACTCCATAGAAAATTTAGAATACCAAATTTAGTCATACTCTCGTTAAATATCTGACTCTAAGTAGAATTGAGATGTGGAATTTAGTGCAAACATGCGCGGCCGTCACTCAATATATGCTCCCAGGTATTAGCATTATTGCCGAATCTTAGGTTCGTTGGTAATACCAGGGGATGGAGGGAATCACCGCAGCAAAGGCATCTTGGCTCAGAGACTACGAACCCAGGTCTATGCAAACACCCAGAGGGTTCCTTAAGGGAATTTAATGGAAGCCGACTTTTCGTCCATGGGCCCCCTTATGGCTAAATTCCCAGAACCAGCGCTACATAGATCCTTTAAATGAGTAGACCGTAATAGCCTCTCCAACTTAATAAAACCAAATCCCATACCAAGCCGCTGGTCAGTCAGTCCTCCATTGGGATTAAACCCCTAAGTCTTCATCGTAACGTGGCTAGAAAGAATGTAAAAGGATTAGAGTCACGGAGACCATGCAAGTTTAAAGGAATAACAATGATTTATTCTCCAGATAGGCAAGAGCTTAAATCAACAGACTAAACATCAGTTACCACGAATTTAGACAAATATAAAAGTCATGCCTGGATAAAACTACACATACAGAGTGCAGGAAAGACCTATGAGTATGCACTATATGGCTACAGAATTCCCAATTGAATATGGACCCTATGTGCGTATTGATACATGCATGGGGGGCAATTCAGTAGAATCCCCCACAAATTTAGATGAAGAAATCAAAATCATACCTTACACAAGCACTCACGTTTGAGAGCGAGATCAGAAAGACGATCTGCCACGAACAGCTCATTTCTCTTTCCTATAAACCAAACCAGCTACCCCCTCCTCCAACCAGAGAGCCCCATAAGTTAACCAGGTGGGATATCGGGTTACAGGTCTCAGAGCTGAGACAGAGTCAGGCCATTTGGTTGTGAAGGAGGGGTCGTTAAGACAAAAGGAATGAAACTTTATTACCTGAGAGGAGATTTTACCTTACCCAAATTTATAGAGTTTCTAAAAGTGAATGAATTATAATTTCATTTGATATGAAATATATGCCATTCAACTCCTCGAATTATACCAAAAACATACATGCTAAACAAGCCAGCAAAATATATGAGTATGATGCAGTTGTCATGAAAAAGTCTTAAGCTGGATTATAATACAGGTAAATTGTGTTATAAATACAGGAGTGGTTTCATGACAGAATATTAAACAGATGAGCATATTTGTGAAGTTTCCACAGGTTGAGATTATTTTAAATAGATAGGTTACGGTCCAGTCTTACGACAGATGACTGAGGGCAATATGGGGCATTGGGTAAGCCAAAGGCTTCCCAAGCAGGGTGACATCAAAGGCACAGAAACCATACAAACCCCCACTCCCATCTCAGAGGCCGGGTTTATTGCCTCCTCCTGTCCTGCCATTCACAGAGACAGCTTGTTCACACTTTGCATCCCCCAGTTCTGGTCTCCTGTCTCTTACGGGCATAAACCACCCCCACTTCCCTTCACACAAAACCTGGCAAAAAACAACCTGCTTGTTTGTTATATTGCATGGCTTTGAAGTCTTTTGATGCTCAGAGGGCCTGCCAGTCTTGCTGCAGTGTCACAGATGCACTCATCAGCGCCTGCAATGCTCCAACCCCCCTTTTCCCATCTTACAGACTGTTATACAGACATACGAACAGAGGGTGCTAAATGATGAACAAAATAAACAAATAGCTGACGAGTAAGGCAACACACATAGTATCTAACAAATCTCCATTTACAAATGATATACAGTACTTTATATAAAATACTCATACATAACACCTCCCCTCTTTAAGAAAAGAAAGGTTTGCTAAAAGCTTTCTTTTGTTAAAATTAACAGTTTTATAATCAGTATAATCTTGAAACTTTACATATAAAGTATCATTGATCATTATAACAATCATATACCTAACAACCGGTGCAATTTTCACAATCAAATAGAGAGGTAAAATTTACACGCCTGAGAGTGCATCTGGAATAACATTATCTTTTCTCCTGATGTGAGAAATATCTAAATCATACTCTTGCAAAAGTAAACTCCATCTCAGTAATCTTTGATTCTTGTTTTTGATCTTGTGCAAGAATGTGAAGGGATTGTGATTACTGAAGACCTTGATGGAAGTAGCTGAACAAGTCAAATAGACTTCAAAATGTTGTAAAGCCAAAACAAGTGCCAAACATTGTTTTTCAATGGTTGAATTGTTTTTCTGATGTTTATCAAACTTTTTAGAAAAGTAACAAACAGGATGACTTACTCCATCAGTGTCTTCTTGCAGTAAAAACGGCGCCTGCACCAATATCACTGGCATCAACAGCCAAATTGAACTCTTTTTTGAAATTAGAAGATAAGAGAACTGGTGAGTTTTTGAGGATGGCTTTCAGGTGGTCAAATGTATTTTGACATTTTTCATCCCAAACAAATTGAGCATTTTTCTTCAGTAAATTTGTCAAAGGTTCAGAAATTATAGAGAAATTTTTACAGAATTTTCTATAGCAGCCGGCCATCCCTAGAAAGTTCATTAGTTGTCTTTTAGTTGTAGGTTCAGGAAATTCAATGATAACTTTTACTTTTGCATCAATTGGTTTGACTTGACCCTGTCCTACAATATGACCTAAGTAAACAAGTATAGCTTTACAAAAGTCGCTTTTAACAAGGTTTGTGACTTCTTGTTTTACGGTATTTCTGCTTCTCTGGATTCATTCTGTAAGGATGCTGTTTTACAGTCTTGGCATTATCTTGTAGGATGACATCATGGTAAACCATATCAGTCCTTAATGGAACGTCAGGGAATATGTGACTATATTCAAATATGAGCTGCTTTAGCTGTTGTTGTTGAAAAGGGTCCAGGTGGGACAACTTGCCGTCAATATTTTGAAGAATGTCTGAATTTTCAAGTTTGGATGGACCAGGTTCATTTTCCAAGGGGCAGTCACAATCTTCTTCAGAATTTTCCAGTTCAATTGTATTTACCACATTGACTGACTTTTGCTGAGTGTCTCTGTCAATGTATTCTTTCTGCATGTTGATGTGACAAATTTGTTTTTGTTTCCTCCTTCCAGGGGTTAAAATGACGGAATTTAGATCACTGACCTTTTTGAGGACAGTGTGAGGGCCGAAATATTGGGCTCTTTGAGGGTTTCCGGGAACTGGCAAAAGCGCAAGGACTTTGTCACCAGCTTTAACTTCTATCTTGGGAATGAAGGTCATATCTGGTTTTCATTTTGCCCTGAGCCTCTTTGAGATTAGACTTAGCAAAGTCACAAACCTTAGAGAGACGATTACGGAAGTCAGAGACATACTGAAGCAAGTTCATTGGGACATCATCTTCAGCCAGCAACTTTTCCTTCAGAAACTTCAGAGGTCTATGGACTGTATGCCCAAAAACAAGCTCAAAAGGACTGAACCCAAGAGACTCTTGAACGGCTTCACGGGCAGCAAACAGAAGAAGATGGACACCCTCATACCAGTCTTTCTCTGTTTCAAGGCAGTAGGTCCTTATCATGTTCTTCAGGGTTTGATGGAACCTCTCTAAAGCACCTTGACTCTCAGGATGGTAAGCTGATGACCTGTATTGTTTAATACCAAGCTCATGCATAACTTGTTGAAATATGCCAGACATGAAATTTGACCCTTGATCAGACTGAATAGACTTAGGAAGAACAACAAAGCAGAAAAACTTGGTAAGAGCCTTGATGATAGTCTTCGCCTTCATGTTACGACATGGAATTGCCTCAGGAAACCGGGTGGAAGCACACATGATAGTCAGTAGGTACTCACAACCAGATGTAGTCTTCGGCAATGGTCCAACATAGTCAATGATGATCCGACTGAAAGGTTCTTCAAAAGCGAGAATGGGCTTAAGACGAGCCTTTGGAATATTCTGGTTCGGCTTCCCAACCATTTGACAAGTATGACAGGATTTGCAGTACTCCTGTACATCAGACTTCATGGAAGGCCAGAAGAAATGATTCCTGACATGTTGAAGGGTCTTCTTGATACCCAAATGACCTAACATAGGATTGTCACGGGCCAGACTAAGAGTTTCTAGACGATAAGACTTTGGAAGAACAATTTGATGGGATATCATCCACTCTTCATCTGCAGAAACATCAGGTGGATGCCATTTTCTCATAAGCACACCATTTTTGTAGTAAAAACAGACAGGAAATTGAGTTGCCTCTTGTTCACTTACAGCCTGTGGTAGAAGATGCGCTAGATCACAAGCTTGTTGTTGCACCTGAATAAGTTGTTTCCGAGACAATGTCATTGGAATGACCTGACAAGGACAAGTCTGAAGATTTCCCAGACATCTCAGAAGGACTGAAAGGTTCCTGATGAAAAGACTGCCCAATGAAGGTGTCAGCCAGGTTGAAGTCCAGGTCAGCATCATCTTGAATAGCCTTTTTGGCCATAGAACGAGTAACTGCACATGAAGGATAGAGGTCTGGAATTTCCTTCTCTATAGATTCAGATTCTTGATCAATCAAAGTAGTGTCAGTTTCAATAGGGTAGGGCACAACCTTATCCCCAGCAAGATCATTACCAAGAAGCAAATGAACACCTCTGAAAGGAACAGAAGACCTAACGCCAACAGCAACAGGCCCAGAGACCAAGTCTGATTTGAGATGAACATTATGGAGAGGTACACTTGTAAAACCACATTCTACTCCTTGGATAAGGACATTAGCCTGAGTAGACGTTTTGTCTGAAAAAGGCAGAATATCTACAAGAATAAGAGATTGGGAAGACCCAGTATCCCTTAGAATTCGAGCAGGAGCAGATGAGGAAAAATCATGTGAAAGTGAGACAAAAGTATTAGTGATGAATGGCTCAAAACCCTCCATAACAGAATCAGACATAGAAGGTAGAAGATCAGGCGAACTGACCTTTGATACAAGAGATTCTCTCCTAGTAAAAGCAGTTGGCTTGGTTTCTTCTCCTTTTTGTTTTTTCTTGAGAGCATAACACTCAGAAATAAGGTGACCTTGCTTTTTGCAGTATTTGCAAGACACAGGAGGTAAAGAATCAGAGGATTACTTCTCACTGGAAGGTTTCCTCTCAGAAGTGGCCTTGATATCACCAGAAGTGTTGTCAGAAGAAGTCTTGAACGGAGACTTGCCTTGAAATTTAGAAAAAGTGTATTTTTGGACAAAAGAAGACTTATGAATCAATGCATTACTATCAGCCAGGGTGGAAACGTCTTGCAAAGTATTAGCTTGTTTCTCCCCAAGGAAAGACTTAATATCAGGCTGGATACACCTTTTTAATTCCTCAACCAGAATAAGTTGCCTCATTCTGCCAAAATCTTTCTCAACTTTCATGGAATTACACCACTGACCAAACAACTGTTCCTTCAACCTGCCAAATTCAACATGAGTTTGACTGATTTCCTTGCAAGAATTCCTAAATTTTTGCCTGTAAGCCTCAGGGACCAATTCATAAACCTTCAGAATAGCAGATTTGACAAAATCATAATTAGAACACTGTTGGACAGATAACTGGTTATAGATTTTCCTAGCTTTACCAGTAAGAACACTTTGTAACACCACTGTCATTTAGCCATTTCAAATTTTCAGCAATTTTCTCAAAATGGGTAAAGTATTGGTCTGCATCATTTTCTAGGAAGGGAGGAACAAGTATGATGTGTTTAACCACATCAAAATGATCAGAAAGTCCAAAAGATTTTGTTACAGTACCTGCTTCTATTTTCTTTATTTCCAGTTCATACTGCATCCTTTTTCTTCTAGTTCTAGTTGTTTCTCTTTCTCCAGCCTTTTTTCTTCTAGTTCTTTCTCCTTCTCCAACCTTTTTTTCCAGTTTTAGTTGTTTCTCCAACCTTCTTTCTTCTAGTTCTTTCTCCAACCTTCTTTCTTCCAGTTCCAGTTGATTCTGGCGTAGCTGCATCTCAAGTCTTTGCAGCTCTGTTGCAGGCACCTCCACATCTTTAATCAATTCTGCTGCTTCTTCCCCAAAGATCTCTTCATCGATGAAATGTTGCACCAAAATGTTCAATATTTCTTGTTTCTTCATTGATGATTTCACATCAGATAATCCAAGGTTTGAGGCTATTTGCAGCAAGTCCTTCTTCTTTGCCAGCACAATTGATTCCTGGGTTGGAGTTTTCAGAACATTTTCAACATCAAAAGTCATGATTGCTGGTTTTTCAAATAGTCACAAGATTTAAAATGATAGTTCAGCTTTAATCTTTGGTGAATCCAATGGTTGATCCAATGAATGGTTGATCTCGGTGGAACCTCCAATTCGTTATGACTTGAAAATCACAACAAAGAGAACCAGCAATGACAACTTAAATAAATTTATTCTTCACTGATTAGGTCCAATTATTTCTATAAATAATCCACTGTGTAATCTTATAATAACACTCTAATGCCACTGTGTAACTCTGATGCAAAAACAAAAACTCTACCAACTGACCAAAATCACAGCACTTATAAAGACTAGGAACATTCTGGAAAGATCTAAAGGATTCCTGGGTGATCTGGCCTTCTCCAGGTAAGAAGACGCCAGAAACTTCGAGAAAGCACTAGTCTATTTCATCACAAACAAATGGTATTGCATCAGATCATGTGTCATCATAGACTGTTATACAGACATACAAAACATACGGTGCCAAATGATGAACAAAATAAACAAATAGCTGACTAGTAAGGCAACACATATAGTATCTAACAAATCTCCATTTACAAAAGTACACTCATACATCACACCTATTTAGTGATTTGAAGATTTTTGTGGGACAAGGCCTCAAAGTCCATATTTAAACCCATAAATGATTGTTCTGAAAAACCAGATGATTTTTAATGGCTACACAACAACATGACGGACATTTTGATACCAAACATAAGCATATATGTGAAAAACTGAAGAAGTTTCATACAATTTTTCCATTGTAAAATGCATCTGTCTTGACCAAAATAGATGCAAAACGTAAAGTTCATCTTGAAAAACAAGATATTTTCACAATGGTTGCCTCATCTAGTTGGCTAAATAATGTACGAGTGTCATTAAATTGCGAGACCGGTACCATGGATCCAGATTGCGAAAATTGGAACCATCCCTGTATTTAGAAATTATTACTATCTCCTTTGGGTGTCAAAATAGGTCACTAAATAATAAACACGGAATGCTTGTTCTAGATACTTATTCAAATTAAGAGTCTTAGAGTATATGTACATGATTGATGAGACTGGTCTTCCGGATCATTCTGGATCATAACTATGATACATCTGAAACACATTTGTCTTTTTAAGATTAGACAAATATAGATTGTTACTGTATATAGTTGTATGTTAATTTATTAGAATATAATAACACTTTCAGGATCACCTGTAATTGTGATAAGATCAGTTAATGGTGGTGTATTCAAGCCATTTTTATTATTTACTACAAATTCCTCAGAAAAGCCATTTAGATGTTTGCATAAACTGTTGTACATTGAATAGGTTCTATATCTCCTAGGCCTTGTTTATACTCCACTGAGCAGAGCGTAGTCTGCGCTTGTGGTCTGGCTTCAATGGTTTTGTGAACCACAAAGCATTCAACATTGTTGTATGCTCATGCTTTACATACAGCCGCTGTTCCATGTGATACATTTTATACATCATATATACAGTGCTTTCGGATTGCAAAAACACAATTATGCCAAAGAAATGTGAGATAAACAATTGCACTACAAGGTTCAAAGATAGTGCAAAGTGTAGTAAGGGTGCTCATAACCTATATGGACAACAAAATCAATGGCTATACTCGTTGGTGAATGAGGGTATGACAATACAAGACGGTGACAAGATATGCAGCAAAAGTTATTTCAAATATGTTAAAAAATGACCAAAACCAGACACAGACAATGACAATGACATAACAGATGATGTTACTACATCAAACAATGACACTGATGGGCTGCCGGATAGCTCACTCGGTAAAGCATCGCGTTGCGAAGCAGAAGTGACTATCACGTCGCGGGTTCGAGCCCCCCCGTACCAGCCGGCAGTGGTCGGCAGCTTTTTTCAGAGAAGCGCACAATTGGCTATTGCGCTACAGGGTCGCAAATTGGGAAGGGACTGCCGGGAAGGGATTACAATAGTTGCCTTGTTCATTGCTCCAGCGCCTCCTGTTGGCCAGACGGGCGCTCGTCAGGAAGATTCTAAGCCTGGTCATGTCCGGGTATCCTCCGCCCTCATTCTGAACTTGCGAAGATTCAACCAATGAGTGTATAAGAAGCGGTGGTTGACAGGTAGCGTGCCGGAGGAGAGCCGCGAACTGTCTACACTCTCCTGAATTGGCAGCAAGGGGTCGATACTGAGCAAGCCTTGTACACAGTTCACCAATTGGGTTTTCCAGATTCGGGTGGGATTGGAGATGCCAAATTTAAAAAAAAAAAAAAAAACAATGACACTGATGAAACAGAGACTGTGTCTCTTCAGGAAATCTTGGCAGATGAGGAAGACCTTATCCAAGGAAATCCTCCCAATGTATCCTGTCCAACTGTCGACAATTTAATGTATGGAACATCATCATGTCGAAGGTGTTCCATTTGTAAACAATAAGACGACCAATACTTAACAATACCAAAGCTAGTTTGATATTCACTGATCACAAAACATAGGTTGTGGTGCCCACCTGATGCTCGTGTTTGTGCATCACATCTCATTGGTAATCACTTGCATCCTGTTACAATAGTGTCCACTGAAGGCAGAATTTCTTTGAAAGAAAAATTGGATGACCGTATTTCTTCCCAGGTCATAAATGATCTGTTGGAGGTCACTGATGCACTTTCCAAAAAAGAATCTTCTCCTTCTTTTCAATATTCTCATATATCAGATTCTGATTGTCATGCATGGAGGGGATGGACACGTAGTCGATTCGATAGTATCCACAACCTCTGCAAGTGCAAGATATCTCTGTGTGACGGTGTTATCTTCTAAAGATATTCTTCTGTACTTTTGGGCCAAGTTGAAAACCAATCTGTCTTGGAATGAAATGGCTGTATTGTCTACGTTGTCCATATCCACACTATCAAGACACTTTCACAAAGTTGTAAATTCTCTGAACGATACTGTTGTACCAAAATATTTGGGTATCTCACATATTTCTCATGATGAAGCCAGGACACATAACACAATATTTACCAAGTCTTTTTATGGTGATAATACCACACTGCTATTGGACGGTACATACATACATACATAAATTTATCTCAATAAAAGTTCACACCATCAGTTCCAAAGGTCCTCCAATGGTGGTCAGAAGAAATGCATTATTGACGCTACCATAGTAGGGACCCACAGTATCCAAGACATAACCATCTGGGAAAACAATGGACATGAACTTGACATACATGTCCATTGTTTTCCCAGATGGTTATGTCTTGAATGCTGTGGGTCCCTACTATGGTAGCGTCAATGATGCATCAATAACCAAATTAATACTTGACAAGTTGGAGGCACTGAAGAACTGGTTACATGCCAACGATATTATCATAATTGATTGTGGGTTTCGAGATGTATTAGATGTTTTAGCCTCCATGGGCTATGATGCCAAAATGCCATCATTTATGCTATCTGGTAAGGTTCAGCTTGATTCCTCTCAAGCCAATGCAGATCGGCTGTGTACAAAAACAGGATGGGTGGTAGAGTCCTATCATGGTCGTTTCAAACAGTGACGTTTCTTTAAAGAAAGGATGTTTTCCAATTATTATGTTCCCGTTATTGGTAATCTCGTTAAAATAATTACAGCTTGTCTTAATGGAATAAAGGGGCCAATATATGTGACCAATCCAGAGCGTGCTGCCAGAGACACACAGATGGCACGAAGAATGCTGGCATATCAAGAAAAAAATAACATCTTGGCACAAAGAGTTGAAGGAGATCCCGCCATGGAAAAAAGACTGAAAAAGGACTGGGTCAAACTAGAGGCATCCAGTATCACATTTCCAAAACTCAATCTAGATTATCTGGAGACATTGTCATGTGGATCATATCAGCTCGGGCTAGCACCCAGTTACATTGTCGAACATCACAGCAATGATGGCGACTATGAAATCTGGGTCTATCAACATGACAATGACCTTGTTTGTGGTCAGATCCATTCACGCCAGGCAAAGTATAATGCATGGGTACAACATGATGTAAATGAATCTGAAGGCCCAGTGACTGCATACTATTGTACGTGTCCAGCTGGAAAAAGAACTGCTGGAATGTGTGCCCATGTGACATCAATCCTATATTATATTGGACACTATCAACACGCTGACCTGAACAAGCCTCTTCAGATGGCTCTCTAAAATTCTCAGTCTATAATTACATCCAAAATCCACAAGGCCTGTATACAACCTATACAATGTACAACAGTTTATGAAAACGTCTTAATGGCTTTTCCGAGAAATATAATTAAAATGGCTTGAATACACCACCGTTAACTGATCTTATCAAATTACAGGTGATCCTGAAATCCTAATAAATCAACATACAACTATATACTATATATAGTAACAATCTATATTTGTCTAATCTTCAAAGGAAAAATGTGTTTCAGATGTATTGTAGTTATGATCCAGAATGATCCAGAAGGCCAATGTCTCATCAATCATGTACATACAGTAGCAATCAAAATTATTCAACCCCCATTGTAAATTGGGTTTAATAGTAAAATTTACAAACTTTCAGATGTTTTTGATGACAGATTAAACAAGAACATTTTAAATAGCTCAACACAACTGATATTACAAGTGGTTTCTCCAAATTTAACACAAAATGCCATTTTTGATGACTGCTGCAGCCTCAAAATTATTCAACCCCCCGAATAGAATCCCTCATAAGAGCATATTTGCAAATCAGGTGTTGTCTTAAGCACACCTAATGCAGCAAATCAAGAGCTTAATTAGTTGCATCAGGTTTGCTTGAGATAGAATACATGTTGACCGTGACATTTGATTGGATTTTAGAAATATGGCTGAAGCTAAAAGAGAGGATCATTGCCTGGCACAAACAAGGAAAAGGATGCAAAAAGGTAGCACAGGCATTAAATTTTTGTAGAGATACAGTTGGACGCATAGTTCGCAAGTTCAGAGTTTTTTTTTTTTTTTAAATTTGGCGTCTCCAATCCCACCCGAATCTGGAATGTCCAATTAGGGAACTAGGTACAAGGCTTTTCGCACATGCAGCCCCCTATTGCCAACTCAGAAGAGTGAGACAGCTCGCGGCTCTCCTCCGAAGCACGCGCCCGTCGCCACCGCTTCTTATACACTTATTGGTTGAAACCTCGCAAACTCAGAACGAGGGCGGAGGATACCTGAACATGAACGAGCTTAGAATCTTCCTAACGAGCGCCCATCTGGCCAACAGGAGGCGCCTGAGAACTTGTTATTTACAATACCCTATCCCGGCAGACCCTTCCCAATTTGCATACCCGTAGCGCATTGGCCAATTGCGCGCAACTATGAAAAGAGCTGCCGACCACTGCCGGCTGGTACGAGGCGGGGATCGAACCCGCGCCATGATAGTCACTTCTGCTTCGCAACGCAATGCGTTACCGAGTGAGCTATCTGGCAGCTCACAAGTTCAGAGTTAAAGAAAGAGTGGCTTCAGTACCAGGATGTGGCAGAAAGAGAAAGCTATCAATGGCTGTCACCAGATTCCTGAGGAGATGGGCGGTCAAAAACCCTTGAATGTCAACAGCAGACCCGCAGCAAGACTTGGGGGAGGAGGCACTGAGGTTTCAGTTTGCACAGTAGGGCGCATACTAAACGTTGAAGGTCTCCAAGACATACACCACAACTGATCCAAAAGCTCAAGCTCCAATATGCTTAAAACCATATAAATTAGCCACAGAAGTTTGGGGTTATCGTTCTGTGGAGTGAAACAAAACTGGAATATTTTGGGCTTATGAATCAGTGGTATGTCTGCAGGAGGAATAAAGAAGCATATGCTGAAAAGTACACCCTGCCTACAATGAAGAATTGTGGGGGCTTTTTGATGCTCTGCAGCTGCCTTGCTTCCTCTGGCACTGGAAATCTGCAGAGTGTGGAGGGCAAGATGGATTCAGTCAAGTACCAGGATATCCAAGGAGAAAATGTCATGCCCCCTGAAGGGAAGCTGGCGCTTGGGCATCATTGGATCTTCCAACAGGACAATGATCCTAAGCATACCTCAACATCCACCAAGGCTTGGTTTCAGAAGAAGTCTGGAAAGATTCTAGAGTGCCCATCACAGCCGCCTCACTTGAACCCCATAAAAAAATCTCTGGTAGGATTTGAAGAACACAGTTGCAGGATGCAAACCCTAGAATATTAGTGAACTGGAGGCCATTGTCCATGAGGGCTGGGCTAAGAATCCTTGGGAATAGTGCCAAAAGCTGACATCTGCCTATGCATCACATTTCCAGCAGGTCATAGCGGCAGGAGGCTTTTCTACTAAGAATTAAAGATGCTCGTCATGAAGGGGTTGAATAATTTTGAGCCTGCAGTGGTCATTAAAAGTGGAATTTTGTATTGAATTTGGAGAAGCCACTTGTAATATTTGTTGTGTTGAGCTATTTAAATTGTTCTCGTTTGATTTGTTCATTGCAAACAGCTGAAAGTTTGTAAATTTTGCCAGTAAACCTAATTTGCAACGGGGTTTGAATAATTTTGATTGCAACTGTATACTCTAAGACTCTTAATTTGGATAAGTATCTATAACAAGCATTCCATTTTTATTATTTATTGACCTATTTTGACACCCAAAGGAGATAGTCATAATTTCTAAACACAGGGATGGTTCCAATTTTCGCAATCCGGATCCATGTTACCGGTCTCGCAATTTAACGACACTCGCACATTATTTAGCCAACTATATGAGGCAACTTTTTTGAAAATATTTTAGGTGTGTTTTGAGAAGAACCTGGTTGTTTTTCGAGATGAACTTTACGTTTTGCATCAATTTTGGTCAAGACCAATGCATTTTTCAATGGAAAATTGTCTGAAACGTCTTCAGTTTTTCACACATATACTTATGTTTAGTATCAAAATGTCCGTCATGTTGTTGTGTAGCCATTAAAAATCACCTTGTTTTTCAGAACAATCATTTATGGGTTTAAATATGGACTTTTCAAGGCCTTGTCCCACAAAAATCTTGAAATCACTAAATAGGTCACAGTTCACTTCCTGTATGCAAATTTCACATTTCAATTCTATTTTCTGGACAGTCCCACAAGTAGGTACATATAACCAGAAGATGGTTCAAATTGGGCTGTGGGCAAATTTGTCTATACCCTGCAAAACCTCTTTTTACCACGTGAAGTTTGACCTTAAAAGGTCGCCGTAGGTCAAGTTGAAGGTATCAATATGAAAGTTCATTTTTGACTCCTGTAAGTTAACAATACTCATATGTTCCAAATCTTCAACATTTTCTAGCCTGGAAGCCTTTGAAAATTGTAACATTTTGCTTGACCCCAAGTTTGACTTTTCAGGCTCATCTGAAGTCAACTTTAACACATCCAAAATATAGGTAATGTATGACTTTCTATATGTCGATAATACAAACTTAATCTCTATCTGCAACCATTAGCTTCCACAGGCGATTTTGCCCATTCTCCATAAGACCCAATGTTAAACTACAGCACCCCCACTAGACCCACTTCCGTCAATTCAATTAAAATGGCACTCACACTGTACATAGTGTATCAAGGTGAGGTGATTTCCAAATTTAGAAAAAAATAGTTATCCCATAGTTTTTGAGAAATAATTTTTTGAAATTTCAAGTCCAATCTTTTCACATTGTTAATATTTTCCTTGACCTCAAGTTTGACCTTTCAAAGTCATCTGAAGTCAACTTTAACATAGCCAAAATATAGGTCATATATGACTCCTATATGTCGATAATACAAACTTAATCTCTATCTGCGACAATTTTGCCTCCACAGGCCATCTCGCATATTCATAAAGTACAGCGCCTCCACTAGACCCACTTCCGTCGATTCAATCAAAATGGTGCTCACACAGTTCATTGACGGTACTAAGGTAAGTTGATTGCCTGATTTAGAAAAGAATTTGTCTTGCAGTTTTTGAGAAACGATTTTTTTTTATTTTTATCTATCTTTCAGATCTCAGATTTATTTATTCACACAGGCATACACATTATCTATAATGCATAACTGAAGTTGTGGGATCATATATGAATCAGGCCTCCCAGAGAAACAATCAAAAGCTTTTAGGAGGGAGCCTGAGAACATATATTAACATTAATAATAATAACAGGACAAATACAGACACATACACAACATATAGCACATAACACCACATCTTTCCCAGAGCAGATAGATAATAGTTACCACATGATAGTTAGATATATGATCTTAGCAATTTGTCCTTTAGCATCTTCTTAAAAGTGGAGATGGGCTTCAACACTTTCATGTTCTCATCGAGTTCGTTCCAAATCCACGGCCCCCTGCATGTAATACTCAAGCTGGTACATTTTTCGTTTTTTTTTGCCAATGATAAGATGTTTCTTTCTGGTATCATGAGCGTGCAGAGGACTATAGACTGGAATGAGCTCAGCTAATCTGCTGTTCATATTATGTACTACATCATGCAAGCATTTTGATGCACATTTAACTCTGCAAGCCTGAGGAGACCTCAGCGAAGGGACAGAGGGCGTGAGGGTGCATTGTACCTGGCCCATGACATAGCTCGTATCATCTTATTTTGTAAACTTTCAAGTTTTGTAAGATGACTGGGGAAGGTGTTGCACCATATGACATTACAGTAGTTGATATGTGGCTCAAACAGGGTTTTGTAAAGGGTTCAGAGAGCAGATAGGGGGAATATCTTATTTTGAAGAATAATCCAACATATTTGGATAATTTGGATATTCAATTCAATTCAATTTATTTGTATAGCGCTTTTCACAGATAGACTGTCACAAAGACGCTTTACAGTGAGAGATGAAGTAAATGAAAGGGCAGTGCCCAGCCTATTCCCCACTACAGAAAGTGAGGCAAAAAACTCCCAGTAGGGAGAAAAATCCTCAAACAGTGGTGAGAAAAAACTCCCCAGTGGGAAGAAATCTCAGGATGAACCCAGCTATAGTGGGGAAGCCCATCCTCCGCGGGCTAGCTAATTGATAACAAAATAAAGTAATAAAAGAATAAAATGGCAATCGAGTTCCATTAAAGTCAATCTAAACATTGGCATCGGTAGCTCCAGGAAGTGGCATGTCGAGGATGGTGCAGAACTGGATCAGGATATCAAGTGTGCTATGTGACATCTGAAATTTAGTGACTCATCTATGAAGTCTTTAACATTGGGGCCAAAATTTCAAGGGCCCATAAAACAGACAAAAATGATTCAATCAAAAATCCGAAAAATTTGTGTGGATATATGGTCTAGTAGTATGTTATGGCAAATTTACAGGAAAATTCATTCGGCCAAAAAAAAGATAAAAATGTTTCGGACAACGGACGCCACACCACGACAATGGCTTACTGGCCCTAAGGTAAGATAAAGAGTTCATTTGGACGGCAAAGTAACAACTTACCAGTATAAAGTCTTTGCAGATTACGGCATGTTTTGCAGGAGTCCAGGTAGTTCTATTGCAATTAATGGTCTAATTGAAATATCCATGAACATGCTTTTATACATTGTGTGCCAAATAATACTATAACAATTGCATGATATTCTTTTATTAAAAATAGCATTCGGTATTACATAACTATGTCTTCTATCTAATGATGTCAAGTAAGTGGAGGTTGTGCCCCACGCAACTGAACAACAATGACACTTTTGGAGTAAGTCAGTAACCACTTTGCACCAGACTGCATGAAATGATGACAGGCCTAAATGCAGATGAGCCTGGATGATCAGTTCCACCTTTTCATTGTCAGAAATATTAGTGCTTTAGGTTATATTATGTGTACTGCTTTAAATGTAAACCCTACGAGCTGCATGACAGATGTGCACAAATCATGCAGCCGACAACAGAACAACGAGTTCTGACAACGATGGCTGACTAATTTTGTTTTATTTGTATGATGGGAAAAAAGTACACAGTTGGGTAATAAATAGTGCGAATTAGTTTTATAGATACTTTTTTCGATACGTTTCAACAGAATACTTCTCATTTTATTCCCGGTTTCCTTTTTTTCGGGACACACTGTATAGGAGGTAAACATTAAAGTTGACTAATTTGAGAGGAAAAAAAGAAGTTTCAGGCTAGGTATTGTTTTCTTTTAATTTAAAACTTGCGGGCCGCGCTCTCCTTCAAGAAACTAAAATCTTCGGACATCTTCGGAAATCTTGGGGTGATGACGTAAACTCAGGAACACAGCTTCGGAGCACTCTAGCTGAACAAAGGCGATCGTGATTCAATCGAGTGATTGTGTGACTTCTTTTGTCAATATTTGCGACCAAATGGTGAATAGATGTGTCATGTTTGGGTCTAGTGCTATGGCAGACCAGAATGGCGTGTCATTGCACACGTTCCCCATATAGGCTGTATAAAAAGACAGCACCCGGGTCTGAAAAGTGAAGCCCATGCGGAAATCTCTGAAAGTTGCATTCTATTTAATCGCCAGCAGATGGCAACGTCGTTGGTTGCAGAAAGAAATTCAATGCTATAGAAGTCTATGAGAATATGACCCTACTTTCCCACCTGATGTATTATTTCAATAATGATTTTCCACATTATTTCATGGTATCTACCGCAGGTTTTAAGTCTCCTTCGATATATCATGATGTTCATTTTTGTACATGAGGTCCCAAATAGACTTGAATTAAGGATAAAGCCAGATATGCTTTATGGGGCATGGCTATCTTCTGGTCCTTGTCAGATACAGTCAGATCTGCACATAGCTCCTCCCTGAGTCTTCACTCATGCTCTTGTCCAATAGAAATCACATCCGGTTTCAAAATGTTAAAATGGCGCTGTTCAAATTGCCAAAATCGAGGCTTCCTAAATGGTATTCTGAAACCAATGGGTGACGTCACGGTTGCTTTGTCCATCTTTTTATACAGTCTGTGGTTCCCAAAAGAGCTCAGCATTCATCGGCAGTGGGTGAGATTTGTGAGGACTACGAGGGTGAATTTCCCAGAACCCAAACTGACCTGTTCTTTAGCTGTGATTTGTTCTCATCATTTCACCCCAGACTGCTATGAAATACCAATTTCTGGGGCTCAGATTGAAAGCAAAGTTTATAAAAGGTGAGATCTCTTTGACTCAAAATGCTCCAAAATTGACGTGAGTGGCCTTGTCCGGGAATCGACATGCACAGTAGAGGCAGAGAAAAAACTAGACCGCCCAAAGGTCCCTGTCTTGTGGCAAGTCGGCTTTATCATCCAGTCATGGCAAAATAAAGCATGTAGAACTTTAACCAGTTTGGATGCTTATAATTTTCATGCCAATATCGTCAGTTCCTTTTGCGCTGTTGGCTGTGAAAACCATACAAAAATATGTTTTATTTATTCTCTAAATCTGTAGTTTTACTGATAGTGGAAAACTCAAATTTTTCTCCGTAAATATCAGTTTGGATTTGTTAAATTTAGAAAGCTTTCAATTATAAGTATGTCCTTATTTGAAGAAGAGCCCTGTAACAACGCTATTTTCTTTAGATAATGCATTTCTGAAAAGGGGTGTCTACTATGTTAAGCCCCTGGCACACTATGGCGACTATTGTGGCGAATCCCCGCAAACTGGGGAGATAATTTTTGTCGTCTCATTCGCCTGTCTGGGGCGCTGTCTGGACCTATACACGAATGCCCTAAGATAGTGGTATGCATATTGTAGGTATTTTGTAAGATTGCCGTAGGTATGTCAGCGACGGGAGTAAGACTGCAGTGAGAATGAACAAGAATCATTAAGCATGTAGTACGAATCACGTCATTTAACTTTTGTCTGAAGCTAGAAGACTGGAGTAGGAATCATGAAGAATCACCACGAATGTATACGATCGCAGTACGAACTAACTACGCTTGAGTACGAACGCAGTACGATTGACCGAGAATGCAGTACGAACGCAGTAGGATTGAGTACGAATGTAGGAAATGTGGACGTGCCAAAATGTACAACTTTTTTTATGGGATCATGACGTCACAGGGGTCAATTTCTGGAGAGATCCAGGGTATATAAAGCGACTGCATTTTCAAGACTTCAAGACAAGCCACACATCGCTCAACGGCAACTGAAGTCTCACAATTTGAACGCGACTATTTATACACTCGCCACCTTTCGCGGGGGGTCTTCCCACGGTTTGCACTCATTCATAGTGGAGTCGTGCTCAATCGTACTAATTCGTGGTGGTTCGTGGCGTATGCGTATTGGGTTCACGGTCAATCGCCTCCATTCGTCTCGATTCCTACTGCATTCGCGTCAATGCGTACTAGGTTCTCAGCGCATTCGTGGTGCATATGTAGTGAATACGTAGGGCAGGCGTACAACATACGTGCCTATTCTTCCCTCTTCGTAGGTATACCTACCACATGCGCCAAATTCAAAATCCAACCCTCAAATTGTCGTGATTGGTCGTGGTCATTCTTGCTCCCGCGCCTCACTACGACCCCCTACGAATGTTCAATAATATATGCGAATCGCCACGACTGGCTCCAAAAATGCAGTAGGAATGCAGTACGATGGAAAATAAATCGCGCTTAGACCGCGAATGTTTTGAACATTTCAAAACAGTTGTAGCCCCTCTGAGACTGGCCAAGAATGCCGGCTAATGAGGAAGAATCCACCAAGAAACCAATACGAATTGCCAAGATTTTTTCACTTTTTCTAGTTTGCGGGGATTCGCCCTCCTAAGTCGCCACAGTGTGACAGGGACTTTAACTATGCATTTTGGCTTGACCGGAGCTGGCGCCGATTTGACCATGGCAGAATGCACCAAGTATCGAGAGTTTGTGGTCTAGATTTTTCTCTTTGTCTCTGAGGGACCAAGCAGTGAGGCAAAGAGGAAAACAGGAGGCTTAATTGAAAAATAGGATTTTTATTTACCCCAAAACTGAAAAAGAATACAAAACCAGAACTTAATCAACAGGCCTATAAAAGAAGTCTAAAAAATAGAACTATATTCAAAGCAAAGTAACAACAACCAAACAAAATGTTAACTGAACGAACTGGCCAAACACAATGACACACAAGTAGTGATGTTACCGCAGATACCAAGGCTCCGAAGCACGCATCAAACTCAACAGTATTTTTCTGAAGCACTGTGCTGGAGCTTACTTCATATCAGGAAAAACCACGTGACTGATGACGTTCGAACCACTTCACTGCTTCATTCAGACTGAATCGGCTGACCGGTTTGGTTCGATAGGCTGAGCTTTGAAACATTGGCGCAATTCACATGTATTTAAGATGGATGAAACAGTTTTTATCATTTTTGAATAAAAATGCGTAAGTCGCACAAACACACCCAGTATACACCAAGCACAATCAGAAAACATAATAAAATACAACATATCTTTGGACAGAGCAAATATTTACAGGATTCATTGCAGCTGTGGATGTAATTAATGTTATTATAATATAATATTAATTATTAAGGTAAGCAAGAAAAACAACAGACACGTGTGAAATGCAGTTAGATTTCAGCTTTATTTAAGTATTTTTCACAATACAATAAAACTCAAAGTACAAGGTGCGTCAGCGTCACCTTTGCAAGGCTGTACAGCAATCTCTGTGCCAGCAGATGTCACCCACGTGCTCAATGAATGAAGCTTCGAGTAGTGAACCAGTTTTCAATAAAATGGCCCAAAAGGGTTGAAAGCTTCACAAAGCCTCATTTGACCATCACTACACACAAGGGAACATACTTATGTACTGGCTTGGCCAAACCATTATAGGCATAAGGGGAAAACAAAAATGGCCACTGATTACAACTAATACAAAGGAAAAATAACTATACCCAAGTACCCCCTTCAAAACAGCAGCACATGGTATGGCTTGATGAGCTGGCAACAGGATTTCACAGTCCTTTGGCCTTGGTCACACCTTTTGCCCTTCCAGGAGGTGATCGCCCCACATGCTCGGTAACTTAAAGAACAAAAGAAACATTTATTAATAGCAAATAAATCAATTGTCTAACCTTACAATGTGAAAATGTGTGCACTCCATTTAAACAGTGTAAGGCTAAAATGAAAAAATTACATGCAAAATAATCTATATAAACTTGAAATTATGAAAATGAATTGTTTTGAGGTATGGGTGACTGCAAATGAAATTAACCTGTGTACTTTAAATAATGAGGTGAAAGAGTACAATTTTACCACCAGTTGTTACTTTGTGTGGCTGCGGCTATCACAACGTCATTGAGGTAGTATAACCAATGTGAAGTCTGCGTTGTGTAATAAATGAAGAATCCACACTTGCTTCTCAGTCTGGTCTGATTTATTCTGGTGAAGAAAGGAATTATCCTGGTCAGCCACGTAGGACACAGCGTATACACCCAGTCATTCATGGGCACGCTCCTTGTGCACTGGCCCCGCTCTAATTAACGTATAATTCAGTAGCAATATTTAACACCACAAACTCGACATAAAATGGAACAAAGAGATGTAAACAAATATACAATATGTACCTGGTGAACAAAGGAATTATCCTGATCAGCCACGTAGGACACAGCGTACACACCCAGTCATTCTCATTACAGATGGATAAAAGCAAATTAGCGACCTAGCATGCTAAGCTAACTAGCATGACCTAAGCACTTTCGGTACATTGCAAAAGAAGCATTTCAGAGAGCGTAAATAGCCGTCACTACATTCTACAGGAGCATTTATACATCATCACATCAACATTGTATGTAAATTAAATATTAATAAGAGAAATAATCAAAATGTGCTTATAATTGGGTGTGATCCAACCTACCACTGGCACGCTCCTCGTGCACTGGCACCGCTAAGTCACGTACAAGAGCATATATTCATAGAGGAGACGCCCACTGACCAATCAAAATACAGAATGTCAATAAAACCTTTTTGTATTGGTTGATTAAACCGTGGCAAGTGGAATCACTAAATAACTCTGTTACAGTAGCTATTTGATTTTCGGACGAATTTCAATTGGATTTCCCAGGCCTGATCAGGATGTTCACTTCAGTGCTAGAACTCGGGGCTTTTGGCCCCAAGTGCCACGGTGATTGGCCATGCTTCAATCAAAATATTACTTGAATATTGGTCTTGTGGGGCCTGTATTGCATGTGTACTACAGTCCAGCAGCTGATAAATCGTTCATTCACGTTCATTCAAATGAGGCCTATGCCTCTAAAAGATACGGCATACAGTCTTTCAGAAATACATACCCCCTTCTTGACTTCTCAGCATGCTGCACTGAGGGTACAGGCCCAAAAATGAGAACATAATGAATCTTTTTTTTTTTTGTACCTTGGAGGAATTATCCTCCATACAAAGGCCCCAGGGAAATCCTGTTTTTTTTTGTAACATTCCTTTATCTCTTCAGGTGTCGGCGACTAAAAAAAGATGCTGTGCCCACAATTCAGTCGAAGCACATCGACCTGCCTACTCCAGCATCCAGTGTTGAAACAGAAGGGACGCCTAAAAGTGCAGGTTAAAAAAGAGGGGAACCTGAGAAGAAATGAAGACTTGACGTAAGTTCTGATAGGCCATGGAGTCAAGCCTGCTAACAGAGGAGCATCTTCTACCTGAGTGCACATGACTGTCATCTGACCTAGCTGCCTGATTGCTTGGCTGGTGATATGCTACTCTACTTAAGCTCGCCTCGGGAAGCTGCTCCTCAGTGCGCTTGCTCAACAAAGGTGCGTGGTATTCATTATCGCTGCAGACTTCTATAACAATGTTTATATTGGCTACCGCACTTCGGTGGGGTTTATGTTGCTCTGGTGTACGATGTCATGTTTGTCCTAGCTATTCTTCTACGCTGGGAGTGCTCGGTTATGAAGGCCAGCACGCGCAAGCCTATTTGTCTTAAAATGTGGCTTGTTTCGAATCATTGCCCTATGTGTTTGCGGAAGGAATCTTTGTGTAATTGGTGTCATTTGTCAAACCGTAAATTTAGAGCAGCACATGCTAATCCGGATGCAGCCAAGAGTGCTCGTCAATTCCAGTTCTCGCTTGGCAAGGCAACACTCATTGTTGGCAGGTAAATAATTTCTCTATGGAAACAATTGCGATCTGCTCGCCTATTGCGAATCGCCACTGTTCGAAAGCGGTCTTTTCTGGGTGTCGAAAGCATGTGGATGCTTTTAAAACGCAGTAAGTGTACTGCGGTATCATCCTAAATCAGCAACGTGTTAATTGAACCTGTATGTCTTGCAAACAAGTGTGAGTGCGGGAGTGCAAACATTTCATGGAAGTCGCGGCAGTACTTGCGCTTCAGTGCAGTAATATCGCATTTTGTGAAGTCACCTGAGCTGCTAGTTCCCTTCGTTTTTACTCCTGGATAAGAGAAGCTTAGGAAAGAGTTTTTATAATGAGACTTGAGTGTCATGCACCAATCAATTTGCTGTTCGCACGACCACGGCCGGTAAGGAATATGTTCTTGGCACGGTGACCGGTCCCTAATTCACAATGGCTTATCGAGGAGTTAACAAATGTCACTTTGATTTTCTTTATGTACAGGTTGCTCGTTAGTTTTTTCGCACGTTCAGTGTATACGAGTTGCAAGCCTAACAAAACGCATCATGAACGTTATCTTACCGCGGTGCTGAACCTGCTTATGGCTTCTATCGGAATGCTTATTCGAGTCGCGTTTATGCCTATTATTCCCATTGAAATATTCAATGGATGTACTTTGTGCGTAGTTTTATATATATTTTTGCATGGCTGTGATTTACTTCATGCTTTTAAATATCAGCTATGGTATGTTTGGCACAGGAAATTGTTCATGTTGTAATATTCATAATTTGAATAGCCGTGGCTGAAATGGATTAAGCATTATTCAGATGATTGCCTTACTGCTGTTAAATGACTGGACCAATTGAGATCGCCATGAATGCTTAAATCGATTGTCAATGTCAATGTTAGCTTTATGTATATCGCGCTTTAAAACAGCCAGTGGCCTACCAAAGTGCTTCACAGTAAAATAAGCAGAAACAATAAAGCAATAAAAGCTATAAAAAAACGGTAACACCATATAACATATAAGAACACAAAACAACAATATGGAGAGCGTAACAAATAAAAGACCCAATAAAAGAGACTATACTCTGCCAAAGGCCAAAGTGAACAAGTGCGTCTTAAGTAAAGTTTTAAAAGTGGAAAGGCTATTCGCAGTCCGCACAGGCAAAGGTAACGTGTTCCAGAGAGTGGGAGCCACAACTGCAAAGGCTCAATCTCCTCTAGATTTTAAAAAGGATCGAGGAACGTCTAAGACCACCTGATCAGCTGACCTAAGGGCTCTGGACGGCTGACGCAGCTTAATAAGGTCAGACAGGTATTCCGGGGCCAGCCCATTCAGAGACTTAAAAACAAATAAAAGAATCTTAAAATCAATCCTGTACCTAACCGGCAGCCAGTGAAGTGCAGAAAGTACCGGAGTTATGTGCTCGCGTTTCTTTGTCCCGGTTAGGAGACGAGCTGCTGCATTTTGAACGAGCTGCAGGCGGTTGAGCTCTGACTGGTGAATGCCGACATACAGGGAGTTACATGCTATGCTGCTTGAATTCTACTTGTTTCCAATAGTCATGCCGTAATTACACTTTTGTTAGTTATTGTCTATCCCTAGCAGGTGCTGCCATTGGTAGCAGAGTTCAGTTAAGGTAACAGTTTGCAAATCGCATCGCATACACCGCTTGACGAACCTACAACAAATGCTAGCAACTGAAGCGTTCAGCAATAGTTATTATTTAAAATATATATATATATATATATATAATAATAATAAAAAATAAAGTGGATGTGGTTCCAACTAAAAATTCCACCTAATGCTGTGGAATTATCAGGACTCATTCCAGTTGGCGCTGGAATGTCTGTTATCAAGCAGGTCATACTCATCCTTGTTTGTAAATGAATTGCTATCATATTTGCATTACCTTTCCTATTGCCAAAGCTCTGTTTTCCCCATAATTTGGCAGTAATTTATTTTGCATCTTTGTACACGCACTTGTACCCTAGTGGGTAGAATTATGATTGCTATGCAAGTTATCACTTGCTTGGGAAGTAAGCCTTCGGTTGCTTGATAATATCAAGCTCACTTCCTCAGATATGGCTGATCTTGCGCACGCTCAGCAATGCCATGGCATGGCGATATTTTGCTGATACCTCACCAATATTTTTCCTATGTCAGCCAGCTAGCTTGCGCTTTAGTCATCTTGCCCATCATTTCATTCAAAATAGCTTTGTTTCTGTCTGCTAAGAATGTACTATAGCCTTTAAGTTTGCTAGTTAACCAAAGCCATAAAGACCACATGGTCTCTGGCTGTAAAGGCATGCTGTTATTAGAATCTGGTCTTTGGGTTATGCCTGTTATTAACTTCTGGTCTTTGGTTTATGCCGGCAGCAAGAGAAATGAGTACCAGCCGCCGGGCTGTCACTCTTAGAACATTCGTATAGAATATTTCTCTTGTATCGGCATCAAGAGAAATTGTGCCAGCCGCCAGGCTGTCACGACACATTGTACTCATATAGTATATTTCTCTTGTATTGGCATCAAGAGAAATTGTGGCATCCGCCGGGCTGTCACGACACATAACACACTCATATAGTGTATTTCTCTTGTATTGGCTTCAAGAGAATTGTCAGCCGCTGGGCTGCTACTATGCATCTACTGCTTCTTAACTTTCTGCATTTCAGTTGGCGAGCAAATGATGTAAGATTTGTGTGTATTTAACTCTTTCGATGTTTGCATGTCCAAACACAACACACTAATCTCACTCCTAAACACACTCCTGCTCACGCGTCGTCTCGCATTCATATAGTCAGGGTATCAGCGTCACAACACGGTTCTACGCCATCTCAATCATCACCACTCTCACCTTCATGTCACACCAGATTGTATTGTAGCATATTTCTCCTGAAATGGCTCAAGAGAAATTAAGGTAGCCGTCAGGCTATCTCTACACATAATACACTTCATATAGTATATTTCTCTTGTATCGGCATCAAGAGAAATCGTGCCAACCACCGGGTTGTCACTACACATAATACAATTCATATAGAATATTTCTCTTGTATCGGCATCAAGAGAAATGAGAAGCAGCCGCCGGGCTGTCACTCTTAGAACATTTGTATAGAATATTTCTCTTGTATCACCATCAAGAGAAATTGTGCCAGCCGCCGGGCTGTCACGACGCATAGCACACTCATATAGTGTATTTCTCTTGTATCGGCTTCAAGAGAAATTGTCAGCCGCCGGGCGACCACTATGCATCTACTGCTTAACGTTTCTGCATTTCAGCTGGCCTTGCTGGCATGGTTCTGTTGGGGGATTACTAGCAGCTCCCTGCCTTCGGTTCCTTGTTTGGACGGGCAGGGATCTCTCATAATAGAGCCATGTTGCCAAACTCAATGTATGCTTGTATGCCTGTATGTTGCAATAAATATATTATTTTTTGACAAAGTGGTCCTATCAGAAATGAAGACTTGACGTAAGTTCTGATAGGCCATGGAGTCAAGCCTGCTAACAGAGGAGCAGCTTCTACCTGAGTGCACATGACTGTCATCTGACCTAGCTGCCTGATTCCTTGGCTGGTAATATGCTACTCTACTTTAGCTCGCCTCAGGAAGCTGCTCCTCAGTGCGCTTGCTCAACAACCCTCCTCCACCCCAGCTCCACCAATCTATTGTATTCATTAACCCGGCTTACTTTGTCTAAATTTTCGTTCTATAGCAATGTCTCTTTCATGAGGTCATTGCTGCTGTTGGCTCTGTTCCTTGGAGGGGGATTACTAGCAGCTCCCTGCCTTCGGTTCCTTGTTTGGACGGGCAGGGATCTCTCATAATAGAGCCATGTCGCCAAACTCAATGTATGCTTGTATGCCTGTATGTTGCAATAAATATATTATTTTTTGACGAAGTGGTCCTATCAGAAATTTTGGACAGCTTTTGCTAAAATGGAAAGAAAGCAAGTAAGTCAGGCCTGCCAAGCCCAGTCTGAGTTATCCTGTTGTGAAGATAGCTCAGTTTCCATAATAATGTAAAATTTGTAGTACAGCCTACAGTAGTACTTAGCCAAAATGGTAGCCAATAGTAAAATTCAGTAGTCTCATGTTGGTGCAGCTTGGCCGAGAAATAGCTTTAAATCTAAATGGGCAAATTATAACTTTTGCAGTTACTGGATGATGCATTTGGAAAAGAAGAGTTGGATTCAGCTGGCCTAGTGATGACAGAACCATGCCCAGTTCCAACTGAAATTGAACCTCCCACTGTGCCAGTACTGCTAGTAGAAGACGTCCAACCTCCTCCATGTTCATCACCAGTAACACCAACTTTGCCAGTCCCATTATGTGAAACCCCTCATCCCACATCTTCAAGGCCAAAAGGTAAATTGGTATTATTTCTAATCTAGGCATGATTGACCAACCAATGCAAACATTATGTTAAGCTTGAATTTCCTTATGAGAGTAAAGTATCCCAGTATTCAGTGATTTCTGCAGTAACTTGACTGATGATATCATCCATTTTTCATGACTAGTTTTGAAACAAGGGGCATTCCTAGAGTGCAAACCTCCGCCAAGGCAGCACAGTCTAAATCTTGGCGAGTGGGAGCAAAGTTCAGTTATCGCGTGTCATACAATTTCAAGATGGCTGCCGTGGCGGGCATATTATTTGACTGATAGCGGTGAAAATCAATAGGGTCCATCCCTGATGTAAAAGCGACCCACCCACAAAATTTAATAGATATCCGTTCATTGCATTCTGAGTTATCTTGTTCAACAAACAAACAGACAAACAAACGAACAGCACCGATCACATAACCTCCTGCCAACTTCGTTTGGTGGAGGTAATTACCATACTACATATAGTTCTCATATTCCATACATTGAATTCAGTGCTGAAAATGAAACAACAATGTGCATAATCCAAAGTGAGTTTCTTCTAATACATGTATTATTATTACTTCTTCATACCCCACATGCCACTTGAGTGAATTTTTTTCTTGATTTCCTCAGGTTGACCAACCAAATGGATTAAAGTGCGCTCAAAGGCCAGCCAGTGCAATTTGGCAAATTTAGGTCCCCCCTCCTCATTTTGCCAGGCCAACACACAGGAGAAGGATACATCCAACTTTCCAGTCATTGTGACTGATGACCCCATGCCTTCTGTATTAGAGGAGTCCTCGGATGAGGATTCCGATGACAACATGGTGGTGGATGACCCAGAAGATATGGAGTGGTTTCTGGAAAATTAAGTTGAACATGCTGAGAATGAAGAGGATGAGCACATTGACTGGTAATTTAAGTCTGTGGACATTGCAGCTGGATCAAAACTTGATGCCTCCATGAACACAATAAAATTGCTCCTTTGCAGGTCAACAACTGCAGTAATCATTATGAATTCAAATATCAATGTTTGATGACTCATGCACACTGCACCTTCCACTACAGGTACATTATTTCTTTACTCTTCCATTTCAGGAATGAGGCAGAGTCCCACAGTCATACAATCCTACGAAAGAAATATGTGGTGGACGAGGAGCAACTTCTTAGCCTTTTTACCATCTTCCGCAATTGTTGCGTCCGTGGAGCTTTGGTCCAGACTGTCACCAAGCAGGGAACGAGCAGTTTTGTCCCTTTTGTGATATAGTCAACAGCTGGCATAGCCAGATAAAAGTTGGCTTGCTGTCAGAAGGGAATTTATCTCTTTCAGCAGGGATGTTCTTTGCTGGAGCAGTCCCTCACAAGGTTCTTCAAGTGTTGAATTTTTGGGGAGTACAGTCTTTCTCCAAGAGTACTTTCTTTTATCACCAGATGAAGTACCTTCACGGCTCAATCAGGTGTGGGACTGTCATCTGGCAATTAATTTATCTCTGCTTCAGAAAACGACCCAACTTGCTGGCAAGACCAGATGCGACTCCATGGGGCACTGCGCAAAATATGGAAGTTACAGCCTGCAGGACACAGCCAGAAACAAAATCATCTGTACAGAGCTAGTTCATGTACTGTACATTTTCGTAGAATTATACTAACTTTTGTATTCTGGTATCCCAAACATCAGCCTAACATCATTTCAGCCCTCCTGAAATAACTGAACATTTTTCTAAAATTATGAATTGATTTTGAAAAGCAAGTTTATCCCGATACTTTGATTATTACATTTCAGAGTTCTGAAGTAAAATCAAATTACCACCAGGAACTTGAAGGATTGAAACGTAGCCCACAAATTCTGGAGGAAGCAGCGCCAGACTTTCAGCCACATCTGATGGTCACATGCAGATAGAGAAATGGTTGAAGGACAATAAGCCAAATGTGACCCATTTTTTGGATGTTTGGCATGTTGCAAAAGGTGTGATCACAACTCTATGCCTTCAGCCAGCCACAGGAAAATGACATTGGGTTTAGCAACCATTATACCTAACTCTTTTTCAGTGCTAGAAATGGCCAGATTCAAATCTTTCCCTTTGCTAATTTTTGATGGTTTCTTTCCTCCAGTCCACATATTTATGTAGGCCTACTACATGTGGATGAATGTGACTCAAAACATGTATAAAACAATCCCCCCTGCCTTCTGTTCTTTCTTGAGGTGTCATGTAATTCCTCCCTTGGTCCATGGGCACTTCGTTTAAGTGAGTTCTGAATGTCTTTTTTGACAGGTCTTTCAAAAAAAATTGTGGCACTAGCAAAAAGAAAGAATTGTGAGAAAGTATTGAGGTGGAGGAGAAGCATCTTGTACCACCTGTACCAGTGTGCTGCGACAAGCAATGGTGATGCTGACCTAATGGAAGCCAAGTGGTCATCGGTTACAAACCAGATTTGCAATGTATATCATCCTGACCGTGACCTTTACCCAGCATGCCAGCATCTTTGAATCTAGAGGTCATGGTTCAAACCTGGTAAGATTTTAATTACAATTGGCCATTTCTTTACAAAAGCTGTAACCTGGAAAACCATTGCAGTGTTTATGTACCCACAGTCAAGTTCATGTTGAGGATCAAGTGAATGATCACACATGAATTGCACTTGCACATTTCCCAACTTTGCAAGCTTGATGTGACTTGCAAAATGTTTGCTCAGGTAAAAATTCATGGATGTCCTTATTAATTGGAATAGAAAGCCTTCAAAGGTGAGAAAGAGGATTTTCCTTCAATGTTAAGGATATCATCATCAATTTGTATAGTTCCATACCTGTCATTTCAGGTTCAGAGGTTTTTTGAGAAGCTCTCGACAATCTTGGAGTCAAAACGATTGATAAAATCAGTTAAGAAGCTACCCTTGGAAGCCAGACGTCTACTTTGGAAAGTTGCCATGCTGTCATAAACCACTTTGCACCAAAAATGTGCCATTGTGGTTGTTCAGTAATGAAAAGCTGGTATGGCACTGTGCATGTCCAATCCATTCACTGGTAGACATTCAGATGCTCCTTGAAGTAAAACTAGTGTACAATGTATAATCCAGAAATTAAACTTCACATGTTTTTATTTCAGGTTGCAATTATCTGTTCTACATTTCTTTTAAAAAAAAAAAAAATCTGTTCTACATTTCATTGAGAACAGTGGCCGTGACCAAGCAACCCTGAAGCATGAGGAACTCCGTTTCAGCATTGTGTTTTCCAAGTAAAAGAAAGATGGTGGATACGCTGTGAAATGTGTGATGTCGAAGTGAACACATAGTGAGTGGAAACACATGGACTTCCAGATTATGAAAAAAAATGTTGTCCCCAGTGAATATTTCTGTCAAAGAGTCTGAAAATTTATAGTGTGACCTAATCTGGCAAAAAGGAGACCTACAAACAACCTTGCAATTTTACTGCTAGGCAATTCCAGCATTACTCACATTACATTTAAAGCACAGGACTTTTGAATAAAGGTGTCTCCCTATTTTGTGAATAGACTAAAAATTCTTATTTTTTTCACCATGATAACCATTGGCCACTCTCAAGGTCCACATATGACATTAGAAAAATTCAGCTTAATGGTTCTTCCAGGCTGACTTTTGTCAGCATTACTCATGCAAAAATCTCATGGCGTTTTTACGCTAAATTTGCTTTCAATATCTCACTGAACTAGAAAACACACAGCAAAATTATTGATAATATTTTGAACTTTTATAACTAAACTTTTTAAGAGAACAAAGCAATTGGCATAAATTAATGAACTATTATCTCTGCACACAGTTAAAGAAAAAAAGTCATGTTACTCTCGCTACGTTACTACAATGGAAGAACACAACATGTGCATTGAAACCTCATTCCCAAGGATATAAATTCGAAAGATTGATATAAATGATTAAATTTGTAGTACTACAAGTAGAGTGATGATACTCAGAGTTGACTAAAACCCCCCCCCACTCCAGCTCTGTGAATGAGTGAATAGACTGTGAATGAGTGAATATTCAGATGGAAAATTTTAATCTAGACTACACTACAGGAATTTCTACAAACTGTGAAATATGCAAAAATGAAATTAATACATCATATTTCTACTGTGAAAGAAATTAATACTGGTAATTATTATGAACTAAGATGAACATTTAATTATTAAAATGAAAATTGTCATAATCTAGACTAAAGAGCACTACAGGAATTCAAGGTACAAATACAAATGTACATGTGTTCAAAATATGAAAACAGCTTTCCTGCACTGTAAAATATGTAAAAAGTTTGTCATTTTATTTTTACCCATTTCTGCTAAATTATAATTGGATTACACTTTAGAGTTTAGATTTTTGTGTGATGACGTGCAGTGGCAAATATTTCCAGGTTTACAGCAGCTTGTTCTCAGTTGTATGGAACATTCTCAATGTTATTTTTTTCTAAAAGGTTTAGGCTGAATAGAGGAAACTATGCTGATGTGAATGGGAAGCCTCCAAAGAGTGCCACTTCTGTATTTGTTTTTTCTTTTTTAGCCTATGTTCAAGAACTTCTCCATCAGCTTTACCAGATGGTTGAAAAAGGCAAAACTTTTGAACTGGAGAAAGCACCACCTACACCTGCCAGCAAATTCCAACATCCATCTAAGGAAGAGGCAGTTCAACGGCTCAGGACAGCCACTGCTATCTGGAGAACAAATAGGACACTAGCAGGGTGTTGAAAGATTTGTGCATTTCATGTATTTCAGACTTCGTGCACATATATGAAAATGACCAAACACCCAATAAACCACTTTGGTGAAAATTTTCATAATTTTATCAATTTTTCATCACAAAAAGTAAGAGATTACAATATATTATACTTATTTTTTGAGATCAAAAAACATTTCATCAAACCACAATGTACTTGACGTCCATGATTGTTCATTGCTCGCGAATGTTCGTTGTTCATCTGGGTATTTGAAAACCGGAAGCAGGCATCTTCTTCATTTCCTGGTGGCATGTTGTGGGCACGACCGCAGCTCACAGCACATGAGGGGAGGACTACTCAAACATCTCAGCCAAGGAACCCCCAGCACCACCTGGCCATTTGTCTATACCCAATATGTCGCCACCTCTCGTTTTCTGGGCCAGTATAAGCCTTCCGCCCATATTGCGGTCTATACTGGTGCCATGTAGTCAGTAGAACATCCTTATCCAGGCAGACATTTCTAAAGCCCAAATGGTCCGTCACACAGCTGATTCCCTGGCTGGCTTCAGCAGCCTGGAACCTGGCTTTGACCTCGCTTATTTCCTGGCAACAGCGTCACTCACGATCTGTTGCCATTATCTGGCAGTTACCACAACGGCACCTGAAAAAGAAAGATTTGAAGTCCATGGTCCTTCCATTAACTAATAACCCCAGTGATGCCAGCAAATTCTGGTCTCTGTGTAATACATTCTCAATGAAATCTTCAGAATCAAATAAATATACAAAACTAACGATAAATTAATTAATCAGAGGCTTGACTAAAAAGTTACGTTTTCAGCCTGCTCTTGAAGACAGAGAGTGTGTCTGAAGTCCGAATTTGTCTCGGGAGATTGTTCCATGAAATTGGGGCTTTGTAAGAGAATGCTCTGCCTCCAAATGTAACTCTGGATATATTTGGAATTTTCAAGTATTCAGCACCTTGTGATCGAAGTAATCTTGGCGGGGAGTAAGGAATGAGAAGACTATGAAGCAGGCATGGTGCCAGGATTTTTTCTCTCCCGGTGTTAATGGGGGGCTTGACCAAAACTTGGGGTACTAAGGAAACAGACGATTTTCGTGACTTCAGTGTTATTTTTAATATTTTATTGGACAGTTCTTGTTTTTTCAAAAAAAAGCAGAAAAAAATGGTGCATACAGGACATTAAATATAAATGTAGTTTTTGATTAAATTTGCTCAAGGAATATTCAACAAAGTAGCTATAAGTGACCACAAGGCAAAAACGTCTTTCACCTGCAAAGGACCGAAGCACCGGAAAGCACCATCTGAGCCACAGCTAATAATGCCACAATACATTCAAAATGTACTCATGAATTGATGAGAATGGCAGTGCATTTGACCGTGTCACTGTCAGCTGAGTTGTGCGCGCGGAAAATTTGTAAATGCTCGTCTGACAAAAACTATCTAAGTGCTTCACAATACACGAAATTACAAGTTAACTAACTGGTCTGCAGCAGAAGTCCAATAGGCTATTCTATTTTTATATGAATATCTATATTCATGTATGAAATCGGTGACTGGTTGGTCCGAGTGCAAGATGATTTATTTTCATTGGAGTACAATAAAGATGAGATAAGCTGCGGTTCTTATAGATTTATAGTCTGTTTTATTTGGGGTTCCGATAATTGACCAGTGATCAGCAAAATTGTATTTGTCGATTGCAGCAAATGTTCAAAATACTGATTCAGAAACACAACAACAATTCCGAAATAGTAGGGACAAAATGTAAATTGTGAATAAAATCAAAACACAATGACTTTCAAATCATGCCAGCCAGAATTTTATTCACAATAGAACAGAGATAACGTAGCAAATGTTGAAACTGAGAAATTTCGCAATTTTATCCACAAAATGAGCTCATTTCAAATTTGATGGCTGCTACAGGTCTCAGAAAAGTTGGGACAGGGGTCTGTTTACCATGGTGTAGCATCCCCTCTTCTTTTTAACCCAGAGTGGAGGTGTCTAGGCATTGAGGAGACAAGTTTCTTGAGTTTAGCCATTGGAATTTGATCCCACTCTTGTTTAATACAGGTTTCCAGCTGCTGGAGAGTTTTGGGTCTCCTTTGATGGACTTTTCGTTTAATTATGCGCCAAATGTTCTCAATCGGTGAAAGATCAGGACTTCAGGCAGGCCGGTTCAGCACACGGACTCTTCTACTACGAAGCCATGCTGTTGTAATAGCTGCAGTATGTGGCTTTGCATTGTCCTGCTGAAATACACAAGGCCTTCCCTGGAATAGATGTTGTCTGGAGGGGAGCATATGTTGCTCTAAAACCTTTATATACCTTTCAGCATTCATGGTACTTTTTAAAACATGCAAGTGTCCCACACCATATGCATTAGTGCATCCCCATACCCTCAGAGATGCTGGCTTTTGAACTGAACGCTGATAACAGGAGGGGTGGTCTTTCTCCTCTTTATCCTGGAGGACACAACACCCATGATTTCCAACAAGAATGTCAAATTTGGACTCGTCTGACCACAGGACACTTTGCCACTTTGCTACAGTCCATTTTAAATGAGCCTTGGCCCACAGAACACGGCGGCGCTTCTGGATCATGCTCAACAATGGCTTCCTTTTTGCATAATAGAGTTTTAGGTGGCATCTGTGGATGGCACGGCGGACTGTGTTTACTGACAGTGGTTTCTTGAAGTATTCCTGGGCCCATTTAGTAATGTCAATGACAGAATCATGCCGGTGAGTGATGCAGTGGCGTCTGAGGGCCCGAAGATCACGGGCATCCAGTAAAGGTCTTCGGCCTTGTCCCTTACGCACAGAGATTTTTCCAGTTTCTCTGAATCTTTTGATGATGTTATGCACTGTTGATGATGAGACCTTCAAAGCCTTTGCAATTTGACGTTGAGGAACATTGTTTTTAAAGTATTCCGCAATTTTTTTACGCAAGCCGTCACAGGTTGGAGAGCCTCTGGCCATCTTTACTTCTGAGAGACTCAGCCTCTCTAAGACATACCTTTTATAGCCAATCATGTAACATGCCTGATGCCAGTTAACTTAATTAGTTGCTAAATGTTCTTTCAGCTGATTTTCTTATATATTAATTGCATTTTCAGCCCTTTTTTGCCTGTGTCCCAACTTTTTTGAGATCTGTTGCAGCCAGAAAATTTGAAATGAGCTCATTTTGTGCATAAAAATGTAAAATGTATCAGTTTCAACATTTGAAATGTTATCTCTGTTCTGTTGTAAATAACATATTGGCTCATGTGATCTGAAAGTCATTGCATTTGGATTTTATTCACAATTTACACTTCGTCCCAACTATTTCGGAATAGGGGTTGTAACTGGTAACGCCTCCCCAATGTAGGCTACTCCAGCGACGACCATATTGGGGGTCGTCGTATCAACTTGCGGGAGTTAGTTTTGATCCTTAAAATTTGTGTTGATGTATGTAATTGTATTGCGTTTGTTGTGGGCCTAATTTTATGAATTTTAAGATTAGGGGGTTATTGGAGGCAGTTAAGTCCTGTTGAAGGGCGTTGTAGAACTGAGCTGTTTGGAGGTTGTGCATAGTATGGGCGATGCATGTACTGAGAGTCAATCATTTATATTGCAGTGTGCAGGTTTTTTTGTCTGGTTCAAATTGTGTGCAGTGCATTCACAGGTTCTAGTATGTTCACTTGGAAACTAGTGGTTGTCACTCGAGTGCTGTGGTTATGCGGAAAGGGGAGATTGCCAGACCTAACTGCTCTGAGAGCCTTAAATGGGTTATGAGTTTTGACTGTCAGGTGTGTGTTCCTTTATTGCTGCGACCAACAAATATTCCCGAGGCTAAAGCCACCCTGTAGCAGTACACTACTGTTCTCATTTCCTTCGCTTGTCATGAAATTATTGTAATCAATAAAAGTTGTATTTTTCCTACTACTGCTGTTCTATTGTGATTCTCTCATGGGTTTGACGCCGGACCATACCGGTAACTAAAGGTGGTGGCATTTGTTAGTGTCTGTACAATCCAGTAGCCTGTCCCTTCAAGTTCAGAAGGGTCATTAAAATATGCTTATCGGCTCAATGCCTCAAATAGGAGTCTGTGTCACGAACAGTCTACGGTCATGAAGCAGACTGTGATTTTTGGGCTACTAACGTTGGACATCATGCTCACTCTCAAGGTGCATTTCCATTACCCTTAGAAATGCGCAAAATCTAAATAGCAAAATTAAAAAAAAACTGGTAATGGAAACACAGTGATACCACAAAATTTGCTCATCGATCTGCAGTATTAGTCACCGAAGCCAAGGCCTAATAAAAACACTATTGAACTTCTGCAGCAGACCAGCTAGTGTACTAGCGTAATTTCACGCATTGTGGAGCACTTATATCGTTATTGTCAGACGAGCATTTACAAATTTGCCGCGTGCACAACTCAGCTGACAGTGACAAGGTCGAATGCCATTCTCATCGATGCATAAGTACAGCCGAGCTGTGATTGGCTGATGGCTCGTACAATGGTACCACAGCCGATCTGCGGTTGGCTGACGTATGTAATGGAACCAACCGACCCGCAGAAAAAGACTTCGCAGCCTGACGTGCCATGCAAGCGCAGACAGTAGCCCCCTCCCCCCTCCCACACACAAACTGCGCGACACGAGCACGCAGCCAGCAATAAGACTGTGAACAGAATGGCGAGTAAATACATTTTACATATTCCTGTATTCAAATAAATAAACTCACTCATTTAAAAAAAATGCTTGAGGGGGCTTAACTGGGGCTATGTAGATTTGAAACGGGGCTATAGCACCCCCCAGCCCCGGTGTAGTGCTGTGCCTGCTATAAAGATATGCTGGGGCCAAGTCATTTAAAGCTTTGTAAGTTAGTAGTAGTATTTTGTACTCAATTCTAACTTTTACAGGCAGCCAATGAAGATTTTAGATCACTGGGCTAATGTGATCATTTTTCTTAGTCCTAGTCTTGCGGCAGCATTCTGCACTAATTGAAGACGTTTCAGGGCCGTGCCAGTGCAACCAGACAGTAAGACGTTACAATAGTCCCGCCAAGAGGACACGAATGCGTGAACCATTTTTTTTTTGGCCCACCACCATACCCCCCCACCCCACCTTTTCAGACGACAACTTTCATTTCATACTTAAACTGAATTCAAGGACATTTCTTGGAGCCACTCCGAAAACCACCACCTACCCAACCTAATACCGTGACATGACACATGACGAAATAGATAATTAGACAGACATACAGAGAGACAGTAACAAATATGTCAACAGACAGTCAGACGGACAAATATACAAACATACTGGACATGCTGGACTAATGCTGACGCTGACAAGATGAGATAAACCTGGACAAGACAGAATAGGACAAGACAAGACAGGAAAAATCACAACATTATTCAAGCAAAAGACAAGGATAGGGAAACAAAATCAAACAAAGCGAGGTACATGGGGAAATCCAAGCAGAACATCAATAAATAAATAAATAAATAAGTAAAAAAACTAGCAGAAATAAACAAAACAGAATATTGATAAAGCAATTTATAATGATACTAAAGAAAAAGGAAAAGGAAATAAGTAAAGGAGAGAAAGAAAAAGAAACTTCTTTCTTGATTTTTGTAATTCTGTGCGTGTGTGTGTGTGTGTGTGTGTGAGACTGTGTGGTTAGTTGAGTTGAATGTTGCAGACAAGATGAGGAGAATAGGGATGGGGTAGAGGGGGGAACGGGGAAGTATGGAGTATGGAGCGGAGTGAATGCTGTCATGGTTGGGGATTATGGTCACGTATGTGGCTTAGATCATGGTAGAGTTCAATAAATATGAGGAAAAAATACAAAAAAAAAATGAAAATATAAAAAATATAAATATGAGGAAAAAATATAAATATAAATGGGTCCCAGGTTTCTTTAAAGGCTGATATGTTGGGGTTTTTTTTTTTTTGATGAGCTGTTGTTTCTTCTATGGAAATGTAATCTGAGATGAGATTGATCCAGTGGGAGATGTGGCAGAGTTTTCTTGATTTCCAGTTTTGAAAGATTATTTTTTTTGCTATGGTTAGAGAGACGAGTAATGGGTTTTTGTATCTTGGTGGGAGGAGTACTTCTGTAGTATCACTTAGCAGGTAAAGTGATGGGGACAGTGGAACTCTGCAGCCCAAGATGGTGGACAATGACTCAGTTACTGTGGTCAAGAGTGAATGAACTGGTTGGCAGATCCAAGTGGTGTGAAAGTAGGTGTCAGAACCTCCTAAGGTGCATTGTGAGCAGATGTCTGTGTCTGCAAATTCCATTTTAAACATTTTATTTTGGGTGATATGGGTTCTGTGAATGGTTTTATATTGTATAAGTTGTAAATTGGTATTGGTGGTCATGGTAAAGGTGGTTTTACAAAGTTCTACCCAGTAACTGGGGTTGGGAGAGAGTGCCAGATCATTTTCCCATTTTGTTGTGGGGACTGTTATGATGTCTGATGCAAGATTATTTTGTAGAGTTTAGATTTGATTTTATGAGAGTTATTTGTGATTTCCATGAGTTGCTCACTTATCTTGCTAGTTTTCAATGTGTTGTTGGTTATGTTGATTTTAGATTTAACTATTGACTTCAATTGTTGATAATGGAGAAACTGGTCTCTCCTGACCCCATATTTCTGTATAATTGTGCTGAATAACATGAACTAATCCTTTTCGAATAGGTGATGAAGGTGAGTGATTCCCTTTTGAAGCCATTTAGAAAAGATGATGGGGGTGTTGTGCAGTTGAAAGTCTGGGTTGTGCCAAATGGGAGTGAACTTGCCTGGTATCGTGGGGGATTTAGTGATTCTATTGGCTTTCCAACAGACTGTCAGAGTTGTGGAGATGGTGATACTTAGACAGTAATCAATTTTTTTAATTGATTGGGGCAAGTGGGGGAGATCAGCAATGGAGGTGGGGTTACAGCAATGGAGGTGAGTTTTTTCTAATTCTAGCCATGGGATATTGTGCATTTGTTGTTGTGTCCATTTGAAAAGATATTGTATTTGATTTGCAAGAAAATAGTGTAGAAAGTTTGGTGCCTCAAGTCCACCTTGTTATTTTTTGTTTTGCAGGGTTGAGAGTGAAATTCTGAATTTTTTGTTTTTCCAGTAAAACTGAGTTGTTATTGTGTCTAGTGCTTTGAACCATTTGTCTCTGGGAGTGGCGGGGATCATAGAGAATAAATAATTGATTTGTGGTAAGGTTTTAATTTTGACTGCAGCGATTCGGCTAATGAGAGTGAGGGGTAGTTTGTCCCAACATTTGTAATCATCCTCTATTTTTTTTAGCAAGGGGGTATGGTTAAGGTTGAATAACTCTGACAGCCTGGGGGAAATTGTGATACCCAAGTATTTAATATTGCCAGTGTTAAGGGGAAGGGTGGGATCTTGGACTGCAGAGTTCCAACTGTCTTCTGACATTGGTAATATGATGGATTTGTTCCAGTTTGTTGTGTAGTGTGAGACTATAGAAAAACTATTGATGACTCTAAAGGTTTTTTGGAGTGATTCACGGGGGTTCTGTTGGTACAGTAATAGGTCGTCTATAAACTAATTTTATGTTGTGAGTTGGCATTTTGCATTCCTTTAATGTTGTTGTTTTTGCGTATTGCTGCTACAAGTGGCTCAAAGAAAATAGCGAAAAGGGATGGAGAGAGTGGGCATCTCTCTCTGGCTCCCTGGTGAAGCGTGAAATTTTGTGAAGCAGGGGCGGAGTGGCCATCGGGACGACCAGGAGATTTCCCGGTCGGCCGGCCGGCCAATAAGCTCAAGTGAACCAGCCCGCAGTCTGCCCTGCGCGTCCGTGTGACGTTCATGGTTGGCCCACTGAGTTAAAACTATCATGAACCAAGCATGATTCCATGAAAATCTCTAAGATGTACTTCAACTACATGCCTCTTCACTCCGACCAATATTTATAACACTTGGTGTCTCTCTACATCTCACTCATGTTTGCTCGAGTGTCAGACTCACTCTAATCAGTCCAGCCTACTGATTTTTGTTTAGCCTCCTATCTTGGTCTAATTCTTTTTATTCAGACGTTACATAACATTCATGACCACAAATATAAAATTTACTGTTAATTAAATGTAGAATGGTCGGAGCAAAGCCTCATGGGAAAAAGAAACTGCGTATCACTCTGCGTTTATCCAATGAACATAGGGGGATGAATTAGCGGCCGTCAGACAGAGAGAAAGCGGGCAGGTTGAAGTTGCTGATTTTTTTACACTCGAAGATGGAAGGCAAGAAGAGGAAGGAGAAAGGAGGGGCCGAAAAGGCCAGAATGAAGAAGAAGCGGATGCTGGAGGAGGGCGCATCAAAATGGTCAAAAATCACGAATTTATTCCGAAACAACCAGGCGTCAACTAGTGATCCAGGTGAGTTGACAGGAAAACAGTTAGCTCAAGCCTTGACGTTATTACTAGGTGCAAATTAGCATAACATTACAGCTGAGTTCTTCATAGTTCCTCCTCAGCGGGGGCAGTGTCATCACGGCGGCTACTACGGCCACGTTGCCCCTCACTCTCTTTCTTCTCTCCTCTTGTCAGCTCCAAACCCGTCTGCATCTGCACCGCATTTACGAACCAGAGTGGCTTTCCACACACACAGCTGTCATTTAACTCGTGTCAGAATAACAACACTCTCAGTACAGATCAGTTTGGCCTATGTTTAATCACATCATGGAGGTATTCCACTCAAAGAAACATGACATAATCTGGGTCTTCATCCAGATTTAAAAAAAAAGATGGTGGAGGGGATGGGTTGGGCCAGTGGTGGGCCGGTGCGGTCAGAATTTTCCCGGTGGATTTTGGTGTCCCACTCCGCCCCTGTTTTGAAGTGATCCCATTGGTGACAACTGTGGCCCTTGGTTCAGTGTAAAGTATACTTATCTAATGGATGAACAACTCTCCAAAACCAAATTTGTGGAGGGTGGTAAATAAGAAAGTCCAATTTACTTTGTCAAATGCCTTTTCTGCGTCTAGTGATACTATTATGGTTTTACTTTGTTGTTTTTGCGATATGCTAATGAGATTGAAAAGCCTGCAGATGTTATCTGAAGCATGTCTGTTTTTGATAAAGCCTGTTAGATCAAGGTGAATTAATGTAGGAATGACTGTGTCTATCCTGGTCGCTAATGTTTTGGTGATGATTTTAAGGTCGGTGTTAATTAGTGATAGGGGGCGGTAGCTAGAAGGGTGGATGGGATCTTTATTATGTTTCAATAGGAGGGTGATCAGAGCTGTGTTCATGTGGGTGGGAATTGTGGAGTTGGCTTTGATTTCTGCCGTTAGTTTGTTGAAGAGTGGTGAAAGAATGTCCCAGAAGTGTTTATAAAATTCTGCTGGAAGTCCATCTGGTCCAGGTGGTTAAGTGTTTGGCATGCTATATAGTGCTTTGGTGAGTTCTTCAGGGCTGAGTGGTTTTCTAACTATTTCTCTGCTCCTCAGTTAATGATGGAAGATCAAGACAGTTTAAGAAAGTGTCAATTGTTGATTGGGTGGATTGATTACCAGGAGTGTACAAGTTACTGTGAAATTGTTGGAAAACCTGGTTTATGTCCCACGGACTCTGAATAGCTTTGCCTGAGGTGTTGAGAATGAATGGGATGATTGATTTATCTTTCTTATGTTGTAACATGTTTGCAAGGTATTTGTTTGCCTTATTGCTGTATGAAATTTGTAATATTTGAGCTGTTGGATTAAGCACTGTGTTTTTTCCAGTAGAATACCTTCTAATTGTGCTTTAAGTTGTTTAAATTTGATTTCTCTTTCTTTTCTGGGGCTATTAGATTGCTGGTTTGTTAGCTGTTTAATTCTTTGTTCTATGGTGTTTTCTAATTGTTGATGCCATTTCTTCTTATATGATGAATATGATATGATTACGCCTTTCATGACTGCCTTGCCAGTTTCCCATAAGATTGACAATGAGATTTCTGGAGAGTCATTCATCTCCATGAAGGATGCCCACTCTCTTTTAATCAGAGCGGTGAAATCAGGATCTTTTAACAGTGATGTGTTGAATCACCATCTTGTGGGGTTTTGGTCAGTGGTTGCATGGCTACTGATAGGGATACTGGAGCATGGTCACTACTAACAATTGGATGGATAATATTCTCTGAGATCTGTTGGATAAGAGAGTTGTTAATGAAGAAGAAGTCAATTCTTGATGAGGACTGGTGAACTGAAGAAAAGTAAGAATATTCTCTTAAGGATGGGTTTCTCATTCTCCAACTATCGCTAAGGCCATAGTCAGTCATGTATTGTTTTATAACTTCGGATGAGTTCCAAGATCTTGAGTTGGTGAGGTTGTTTGAACGGTCAAGAGAAGGGTTAAGAATAGTATTGAAATCACTGGCTATAATGAGATTTGTTGAGTCGCATAATAGTGAAGAGAGATTACGGAAGAAAGATGGGCTGTCATTATTGGGGCCATAAATATTGGCTAGTGTAAATGTCCCCTGGTTGATTGAAACATTGATAATAATAAACCTTCCTCAGGATCAGTAATGGATGAATTGAGGGTCAATAGGATGTCAGATTCAGATTCAGATGACTTTATTGTCATTGTTACAGAGTAACAACGAGATTTACGTTTGGAGAGAAAGTGCTCCGGGCCGCTGCAACGTGTGTTGCGCCGCCAACTCCACTTTCTTCTTCGAAAATTAAGGTTGCAGTTAACACAGAAAAACATTTATAACACATATTGATGAAATCAGACATAATACACATCAGGTTTATAACACGACACGCTGGAAACGCGTAGGAATTTTTTCATGGGAATGGGGGGGATGGGAGGTGGGGGAAGAAGGGGTTAATGAAAAATGAAAAATGCAGAGGCAGCCTGTGGCGGGGGGAGGAGGAGGGGGGTGGAATGCAGAGTCCAGTAGTTCTTATCAGGGGCAGAATGTTCTGTCCTTGAAGGATAAGGATGTTGTGGGGGGTGCCGAATTCTATTCAATTTCGGATGGAACAAGCAATTTTGATTGATCCGCTATCCATTTTGTAAATTTTGTACTTCGCGCTTCAGGGCCACAAGTTCTCCCATCATCTCATCCTGCCTCTTGCCCAAATTCACAGTCAAATGCACAAACTCCCCACACTGACTCAAAACAGCGTCCATCTTTCTGTGCATTTCCGCAGATGATCCCAGCATCTTTTTGAGCAATGCCCTCCGATGTAAATCCGTTGCCCGTTCACTCGTTACTCCACTGAGGCGCTCCATAATAATTTCGGTGCTAGGCAGCGCGTTGGGCATTTTCCTCGCTCCCAGTTCGCACACTTTGCGGTAGATCAGAGCAACTCCCATGCCAATTAGGAGAAATCCAGTCACCATAAATCCAAATAGGTAAACATCCTCCACGTCTTCAAGGGATAGTGCCGACAGACAAAGAACTTGCCATCTTTACTTGAAGAGCCTCAGAAGCAGATGGAGGGATGTTTTTATTTATTGAAATTGAAACACCTTTCTGTTTGCTGTTAAATGTAGACAGTGGCAGGTCTAGAACCGCGAATTGGGGTGGCACAGACACGTCCCTTTATGACAACAATTAGTCCTGGCTAGTTCTCAATCATTTTCCTTCACTGACGCGTTTTCCAATTATCGTAACTGGCAACTGAAGATATGGTTTCCCTCCATAAAGATGTAGATGAGTATATTTTGTCTAATTGTTTCAAGTTGAGGTGTTGAAGTTCTCCATTTGTTAAATGTGTCTCTTGTAGAAAACATATATCAGCTTTCAATTTTAAAAAGCCACGTACATTCCATGATATCAGTTTTTGTGGATGCATATTTATATATTAGGTATGCTTGTTATGCAGGTTAATTGTCCCCAAATATGGGTGCGTGTGAGATGAAGCAAGTAAGAAAGGGAGAGGAGAAAATAACAGAAGAGACAGGAGGGCAGGAAAAATTGAGGGGGCGAAGATTACATTTGTAAATGTCGTGAAATGTGTGTTTGTAATGGGCAGTTGTCTATGAAATTGACGGTGAAGATACTCAAATTAATCAGATTTGATGAATGTAACTCATTGTAGAGTGGCTCCACCACACTTAATATCAATATTATGTTGTTCATATTTTTCCCTATTGCACATATTTCCCAGGTTGGTTTAAACAGATAAACATAAATACACTGAACATATATAGACTGGACACACATACAGATCTTAAACAAAGAGAGAGTTTCTGAGAAAACTGGAGAGATAAAGGGAGAATAGAAGTCAGTGACAGTGAGTGAGGAAGAGCGAACGAGGAAGCAAAGAGAGATGAAGAGAGGCAAAGCCTGAAACGCTGGATGTAGGTACAACATTGAGTATAAAAGGACAGCGGGGTCTTCGTGTAATAATAAAATTAGATCGATATTGGCGCGGAGAATGATTACAGTCATGTAATAATGTTGCGGTCACGATAGAGCATTCCGTCGAGATACAGTTTGTCTATGGATAGTACATCTCATTTTCCTATTCCTTTAAACTCCTTCATAATTGGGACAAGTTTTTTTCTTCGTTCTTGTATTTATTTTGGGTACTGGTACTTCATTCCGTATGTTGCTCCTCTTAATTCTCTGCCTTTGCTTTGAATGAGTTCTTTTTGTTTATAATGCTCAAATTTTGCCACTATCGGAGCTGGTTTGATTTTATCTTTGGAGTAAGGCGGTGAACTCAGTGGAATGTTATTTCGATTACTGTGTCCTTCGGTAATTTAAGAGATTTATGCATGAATTCTTTTATTACGTTTTCTGGGTTGTCCGGTGTTTGTTCGGGGATTCCTGTAAATATTAGACTGTCCCGCATGCTGCGGCACTGAAGATCATTGTTTCTTTGATGACTTTGTTTTCGTTGGAAAGGAGTGTAACTTCAGAAGACAGTTTTGACAGTTCGTTTAAGTTCATTATTTTCTTGTAAAAGAGTTTGAATTTGTGATTGGGAGAATTCAAGACTCGCTTTCAAGTCCTTAAGATCGGTATGGAGTAGTTCCAGTATGGAAAGTTTGCTGTTTATGGATTGGAGTACACTGACCTCGATTGTTGTGATTTCTTCCTCTGTTTTGGTGAACCAGTCGTGTTTTGGTTGTTTTCTCCTGGGTTCGGATGCTATAATGTCCAAGTTGTAGAAGTGATTGTCGATGAAGGTAAACAGATTTTCCAGGTTTATGGCTGTAGTAGATAGTTCGATGTTTGACAGTAAATGTGTTGAAGGTTGGGGTGATAGTGCTGTGCTTGTTGCTCAAGTTGCTTAGGACTCAGTGCGCCGCCAGGCTGCTGTTTCCACCATGCTGCTGTTTCAAAGTATTTTTCTCTCTGGAAAGAGAGTTCTGAATCAAGAGTGATGCCAAGGTTTTTATCAAGAGCTTTGGCAGAAACAGATAGGCCATCTAAGTTGAGACAAAACTTAATGAATGAGTCTCTAAGAGACTTGGGACCCAATACCAATATTTCAATTTTATCTGGATTTAGTGAAAGAAAATTTTGCATCATCCATGCTTTAACAGCTTTAAGGCACATCTCAAATCTAGTTACCTGATCGTTTTTGCCCAGCTTAAAAGAAGAGCAGAGGAAGGTGCAGGCAGAGCCGAGATGGCCCCTATATTCAGCATACTGATATGATAGCCCCCCTGTAGGAGTAGGAGTTGAAGGAGTTGCCGGCTGACAGTTTGATACACAATTTTGTGCCAACCAAATATAATGCGCAATCGTTGTGGTTTCACAGCAGAAGATAATATGTGCTCATCAATCTAAGCTGTCGGTACAACGCTCAGCCTCAGCATTGCCATCACTCAACGACTCTTCTTCATTGGGCTCCGGTTCGAATAAATAGGGCCGCATCCCTCCGAAACGAACTGTCCGTCATCCTTATCTGTTTCAGAATCCTCATCCGAATCGACAAAAACATATTCCACATCGCTCCCTTGCCAAGAGGCCTCAGATTCACTGGAAGAATCATATTTTCTCTACTTGTCGCCATAGCACCCTGGTGTTTAACAGCCTTTGTTTTTCCTGAGTTTATGTCACTTCCGGTTGGGGCGCCAATTAATTTTGTTTTCGGAAAGTACGGAAAATCTGAAAATTAAATGCCAATTGATTGAAAAACCACGGGATATTTTTGAAATTAGTTTTGTTTTTCATCTACTTCTGGTATACTCACCCACATACAGCAATAAAAAAAAAAATAGGACCAAGGGTCCTGTAGCTTTCCGGCAAGTAATCTTATAGTGATGATGCAAGTTATGAAAATTTCATGTGAAGTTTGATATTCGAATCATTGAAGGTCAATGTCAAGGTCACTAAATAAAAGTTCACAAACATAAGACCTCCTGTAATACAATCCTAAACTCTGAAGCAGTTTTGGTGATACAAGTCATTGAAAATTCTGTGTTCATTGTGAACTTTAAAGGTCAGATGGTCAAGTTGAGGTCAGCAAATGGACTTAATATACGACTTTTTAAATGTCTTAAAATGGCCATTTGAGCGATACAAGTCATAAAATTTTCACTTGGTCACATTTGACCTTTGAAGGTCAGTATGAAGGTCACCAAATGAAAGTTCATATATGACCTCCTATACAGTCATGGACGAAATTATAGTCACCCCTGGAATTTTTCCAGAAAATACACCATTTCTCCCAAAAATTGTTGCAATTACAAATCTTTTTGATATACACGTGTTTATTTCTTTTATGTGCGTTGGAACAACACAAAAAAGCCGTAGAAAAAAAAGCAAATTTGACATCATTTTACACAAAACTCCAAAAATGGGCCGGAAATGGCACCCTCAACTGAATATTTGGTTGCACACCCTTTGGAAAAAATTACTGAAACCAATCGCTTCCTATAACCATCAACAAGCTTCTTACACCTCTCAACTGGAATTTTGGACCATTTTTCTTTGGCAAACTGCTCCAGGTCTCTCAGATTTGAAGGATGCCTTTTGCAACAGCAATTTTGAGATCTTTCCATAAGTGTTCAATGGGATTTAGATCTAGACTCATTGCTGGCCACTTCAGAACTCTCTAATGCTTTGTCTCCAACCATTTCTTGGTGCTTTTTGAGGTATGTTTGAGGTATTGTCCTGCTGGAACACCCATGACCTCTGACGCAGACCCAGCTTTCTGACACTAGGCCCTACATTGCGGCCCAAAATCTTTTGATTGTCTCCAGATTTTATGATTCCTTGCATACAGTCAAGGCACCCAGTGCCAGAGGCAGCAAAACTACCCCAAAACATCTTTGAACCTCCACCATGTTTGACTGTAGGTACTGTTCTTTTCTTTGTAGGCCTCATTCCATTTTCTGTAAACAGTAGAATTACGTGCTTTGCCAAAAAGCTCATCTGTCCACAAAACATTCTCCCAGAAGGATTGAGGCCTACTCAGGTACATTTTTGCAAACTCCAGTCTGGCTTTTTTATGTCTCTGTGTCAGCAGTGGGGTTCTCCTCGGTCTCCTGTCATAGCGCTTCATCTCATTCAGATGATGACGTATGGTCCGAGCTGACACCTTTGCACCCTGAGTCTGCAGAACAGCCTGAATTTGTGTGGAAGTTGACTAAGGATGTTTATCCACCATTCGAACTATCCTGCGTTGCATTCTTTGTCAATGTTTCTATTCTGTCCACGTCCAGGGAGATTAGCCAGAGGTCCATGGTTATAAACTTCTTGATTATATTGCGCACAGTGGACAAAGGAACTTCAAGATCTCTGTAGATGGTTTTGCAACCTTGAGATTTCATATTTTCATATTTTTCACATTTTTCCACAATTTTGCTTTTTAAGTCCTCGGCTCTTCTTTCTCTTCTCCATGCTTGGTGTGACACACCACAGGCACACAACACAAAGGTTGAGTCAACTTTTATACATTTTGACTGGCTTCAGGTGTGATTTCTGTATTGCCAGCACCTATTACTTGCCACAGGTAAGTTTAAACGAGCATCACATGCTTGAAATAAAATTATTTACCCACAGTTTTAAGAGGGTGCCAATAATTTTGTCCTGTCCATTTTTTGAGTTTTTTGTAAAATGATGTCAAATTTGCCTTTTTTTCTTTTGCTTTTTTGTGTTGTTCCAATGCAAATAAAGGATATAAACAAGCATATACCAAAAAACATTTGTAATTGCAACAATTTCTGGGAGAAATGGTGCATTTTCTGGAAAAATTCCAGGGGTGCCAATAATTTCATCCATGACTGTATGTCTCTAATACAAACCTAGGCTGCATCTGGGACCGTTTTGGCAATACAAGTCATTCTAATTGTATTATGTCAAGTTTGACCTTCAAAGGTCACTTCCTATATGCCCACAATACAAACCTAAGCTCTATCTAAAATATTTTTGGTGATTGAAGTCATGGAAATTTCACAATGTGAAGTTTGACCTTCGAAGGTCACCCAAGGCCAAGTTCAAGTCCACCAAATGAAATGTCATATACGCATGACTTCCTGAAAGTGTTCAATACACATATATTCCCAATCTTCAATTTTTCAAGCCTAGAAGGCTTTGAAAATTGTAACATTTTGCTTTGACCTCAAGTTTGACCTTTCAGGGTCATCTGAGGTCAACTTTAAGACAACCAATATATAGGTCATATGTGACTTCCTATATGTTGACAATACAAACTTAATCTCTATCCACAACCATTTAGTTTCCACAGGAGTTTTGCCCACGCTCCTCAAGGCCCAATATTAAAGTACAGCGCCCCCACTAGACCCACTTCCGTCGATTCAATCAAAATGGCACTTGCACTGTATATAAAGTGTATCAAGGTGAGTTGATTGCCAGATTTAGAAAAAAGTTATCGGACAGTCTTTGTTAAATAATTTTTTGAAATTTCAAATCCCATCTTTTAACATTGTTAATATTTTCCTTGACCTCGAGTTTGACCTTTCAAAGTCATCTGTTGTCAGATTTAATACTGCCAAAATATAGGTCATATATGACTCCTATATACCGATAATACAAACTTAATCTCTATCTGCAACCATATGGCCTCCACAGGCCATCTTGCATATTCTCCATAAGACCGAATGCTAAGGTACAGTGCCCCCATTAGACCAACTTCCGTCAATTCAATCAAAATGGTGCTTGCACTGCACATTGCCGGTACCGAGGTAAGTTGATTGCCTGATTTAGAAAAAAATTATCGCGCAGTTTTTGAGAAATAATTATTTTAAATTTCTGAGTCCTTTCTTCAACATTGGGGCCAAAATTTCAAGGGCCCATAAAACGGACAAAAATGATTGAATCAAAAATCCGAAAAAAAACTTCTGGAGATATGGTCTAGTGGTATGTAATGGCAAATTTACACGAAAATTCATCAGGCCAAAAAAAAAAGATGTTCCGGATGATGGACGCCACAGCACGACAATAGCTTTTCAGCCCTAAAATGGCACTTATTCTTGGTTTCAGTCAAGGCCTTTAACGTTAAGCTTTTGTCAGTGGACAAATCCTTTTTCTGTGGCAATCAGTAGCTATATTAATCTTTGTATGGAATTGTGTGAAAAGATATCACGCAACCTGTTTTCAGGTTATCCCAGCTGGCAATCGACCAACCTTCAGCGTTATGCCAGTTAAAGGAAAAATGTTATTTCGACATCAAAACTACATTGAAAACTACCCAGTTGAAAAAGAGTTGAAAAATTACAACTGATTCAACGTTAATACGTCAACTTTGAATCACTTGCATGTTGAATCACCAAAATGTCTACAACCATCAATAAATTCTAACTTTTGTAAATATGTCCGTTGAAGAGAAAACCTTATTTCAACATCAAAACAACGTTGAATTAACTGGTTAAACAAGTTTTGCAAAATTACTAATTATTAAATACAACCCCAATTCAGAAATAGTTGGGATGAAGTGTAAATTGTGAATAAAATTGAAATGCAATGACTTTCAGATCACATGAGCCAGTATGTTATTTACAATAGAACATAGATAATATTTCAAATGTTGAAACTGAGACATTTTACATTTTTATCCACAAAATGAGCATATTTCAAATTTTCTGGCTGCAACAGGTCTCAGAAAAGTTGGGACACAGGCAAAAAAAGGGCTGAAAAAGCAATTAATATTTAAGAGAATCAGCTGAAAGAACATTTAGCAAGTAATTAAGTTAACTGGCATCAGGTGTGTAACATGATTGGCTATGAAAGGGATGTCTTAGAGGGACTGAGTCTCTCAGAAGTAAAGATGCCAGAGGCTCTCTTCCTCAACGTCAAATTGCAAAGGCTTTGAAGGTCTCATCATCGACAGTGCATAACATCATCCAAAGATTCAGAGAAACTGGAAAAATGTCTGTGCGTAAGGGACAAGGCCGAAGACCTTTACTGGATGCCCGTGATCTTCGGGCCCTCAGACGCCACTGCATCACTCACCGGCATGATTCTGTCATTGACATTACTAAATGGGCCCAGGAATACTTCAAGAAACCACTGTCAGTAAACACAGTCCGCCGTGCCATCCACAGATGCCACCTAAAACTATTATGCAAAAAGGAAGCCATTGTTGAGCATGATTCAGACGTGCCGCCGTGTTCTGTGGGCCAAGGATCATTTAAAATGGACTGTAGCAAAGTGGCAAAGTGTCCTGTGGTCAGACGAGTCCAAATTTGACATTCTTGTTGGAAATCATGGGCGTCGTGTCCTCCGGGCTAAAGAGGAGAAAGACCACCCCTCCTGTTATCAGTGTTCAGTTCAAAAGCCAGCATCTCTGAGTATGGGGATGCATTAGTGCATATGATGCGGGACACTTGCATGTTTTTTAAAGCACCATGAATGCTGAAAGGTATATAAAAGTTTTAGAGCAACATATGCTCCCCTCCAGATTACATCTATTCCAGGGAAGGCCTTGTGTATTTCAGCAGGACAATGCAAAACCACATACTGCAGCTATTACAACATGGCTTCGTAGTAGAAGAGTCCGTGTGCTGAACTAGCCTGCCTGCAGTCCTGATCTTTCACCGATTGAGAACATTTGGTGCATAATTAAACGAAAAGTCAGTCAAAGGAGACCCAAAACTCTCCAGCAGCTGGAAGCCTGTATTAAACAAGAGTGGGATCAAATTCCAGTGGCTAAACTCAAAAAAACTTGTCTCCGCAATGCCCAGACGCCTCCCCTCTGTGTTAAAAAGAAGAGGGGATGCTACACCATGATAAACAGGCCCCTGTCCCAACTTTTTTGAGACCTGTAGCAGCCATCAAGTTTGAAATGAGCTCATTTTGTGGATAAAATTGTAAAATTTTTCAGTTTCAACATTTGCTATGTTATCTCTGTTCTATTGTGAATAAAATACTGCCCCGTGTGATTTGAAAGTCATAGCGTTTTGATTTTATTCACAATTTACACTTTGTCCCAACTATTTCGGAATTGGGGTTGTAATGAAATGTCATGCCCAGGTAACTTAGGCCTGGGACACACTGGATGCATGTGTAGTGCGTGGTGGCTGAGTTCTGAGCTGCTGCTGCTGACTCGCATCTGTCTGTTCACACATGCTGCGCAGTCAGCTGTGGTGCGGCTCCTCCTGCCAGTCCTATATTTCTACACCACTTACCTCTTATTAACCCCCGTAATCATATTTCATTTCATTTCAAACCCAGGTTAAGCAGTCACGTGCGTTTCTTTTCAGAGACAGACGCAGAGAGGTAGAGACGGAAAAGTACTCCCTGATACTTTTTTACTTATTAACATAATAGGGTCATTCCACACCAAACTGAACAGGGCTCCCGGCCTTACCCCCACCAATTTCTGTGAAACCTATTTTAAGAATAGCCCTTAGGACCAATATAATGAGTTGCCCAAATTGCAGTGCCAACGGTGCAACAGTTTTTGAGATACATGCCTTTGAAATTTGCCGACCACGCCCATAGTGCCATTTTTTTCTTGATCCCAGGCCAATGTTTAGAGGGCCGTATCTCCGTGCGCATCAGTGCAATTCGCTAAATCTTTTCCTACCTATGACAATACATTGTTGGCTTTTGGAATTCGACATCAGAAATGTTGCTGGCTGTGTTATGTTAAAACGAGAATTGTGGAAAATGCTAGTTAAATTTGCATACCGACATTTTCCATAGGATTATCCAGATTTTTTTATACAGCATGTTCACGATCTCAAACCTATCTTTTTCGTCACACTGTATATTGGCGTGGTAGGTACCAAAATGCGTTGTGACCCTCCAGTCTACAACGTATTTGGTTTAGTAAAATCAAAGGTTTGAAATGTGTCATGTCAACAAAAATGCTAAATTTAGTATATTTGTCAAAGTGGTAAATGGTAATCTCAGTATTTAAAATTTGCCTCAAAAGTTTCATACTCAAGTAATCTCTTATCCTTTGTCCATGTATACCAAGTTCCATCAACTAGCCGAAACTCCTTCAGGTAAAAATTGATAGGACAACTATCCTTATTAGTTATTATCCTTATTAGCAACTCATTATTGGTCCTAAGGGATATTCTTAAAATAGGTTTCACTGAAATCAGAGGGGGTAAGGCTGGGAGCCCTGTTCAGTTTGGCGTGGAATGACACAGTAGGCTATTCTCATAGCCTTGGCTCTGTAATTAATGGCGTATCTCTGCGAAATAAATTGAATTTTATTTCAAACATCTATAAATGAAAGAAAACAAGTAGTAGAGCTGTTAAGCTTTCAAAAAGTAAGGCTGGATTTATGGTTCTGCGTCGAACCGACGCCGTCGCTGTGCAGAGCCTCTGCAGCGACGTGAACCCCCACCGCAGAGCCTCTGCGTCGCCTGCCGCGCACCTCGAAAATTTCTAACTGCACGTCAAAGCGGCGCAGACCACAAGGGCACTGATTGGTCCACTCTACTCGAGTCTCACGTGATTTCACGACAGGTTCTTCGGAAACCTGACGCCTCCTAGCGGTTTGTCGGTGAATTGCTTTGCGGCACAGCACAACGCAAACGACCTCAACGCAGAACTTCGAAAGGTCCACGACGGCGTCGAGGCAATGGCATACCCTTTGCGTGGAGTCGACGCAGAACCATAAATACAGCTTAAGAATGAAAAATTCCGTATATATTCCGTTAAATGATGGTACTACAACGTTTGACAAATTGAAAGTCGCGAATTTCCTACTTCATGTTCCAGAAATTATTTCACAAAGTATTGCTGAATTGAACTGAAGGGATTCTTTCCATATATGAGGGCTTTTAACGTGATACCGAAAATGCTGAGTTATTTATTTATTTATTTAGTTAGTTAGTTCAAATCAAATCAAACTTTATTTATGTAGCACATTTCATACAAATAAATGCAATGCAAAGTGCTGTACATAATAAAAACAACAGACAACAAACATCACCCCCCAACCCACCATTTAACCCCTCCCAACTTCATGATAAAATGCAATAAATAGATACTATAGAGAAATTAACATAAGATTGCTTTGCAAATTAAAATTGACCACAAAGAGCAACAACCCACTACCCCTAAACAACCCATTTAACCCCCCCCCCCACAAAAATGATTAAAATGAATAAAAAGAGTAAAATGAGGGGATGCCATCATGGAGGGTCACTGGCGCCAGGAGCTGATGACAGCCCACAGCAGCAAAGAACGCCCTCACAGAGATCACCGTGTCCCAGACGGAGACAGGAGTCCGCACCACAACCATAAAGCCGTGGACAGAACACCCCCTCAGCCAAAAGAGCAAGGATAACCCCCACAACAGCATCTCCACAGCCAGAGCCAATCACAGCTCCCAGCACAGAGGGCCCTCCAGTGAGGAAACACTAGAGCTGGAGTAAAAGACTAAAGCTAGTGATATTAAACTAAAATTATGGTTAAAATAACGGGATAAAATACAGGTGTTTAAGAATTAGAAATAAATGAGAAACTAAAAGCGTAAATAAAGAGTATAAATAAGATTAATATCGTTAAAAGTAAATAAGTATCGAACTAAATGCATTGATGAATAAATAGATAAAATAAGTAAATGCTAAATATTAAAAGTAATTGAAAAGCTAAGCTAAAAAGGTAAGTCTTGAGCCTCCGTTCAAAAATCTGTATACTCTCTGCGACCCTTAAGTGCCCCGGTAAGGTGTTCCACAGACATGGGCCATAAAATTGAAAGGATGCCTCACCATGAGTTTTTGTTCTCACTTTCAGAATAGTTAAAAGGCCAGTACCGGAGGACCTCAGGGTCCGCGGGGGTTCGTAAAATGAAAGCCGGTCTGATAAATAAGAAGGACCAAGACCCCTAAGATATTTAAAAACCAATAAAAGAACCTTAAAATCGAGACACAGGGAGCCAATGCGGTGACTCTAAACCGGTCTAATATGCTCTCACTTTCTGGTCCTCGTCAGCACACGTGCTGCAGAATTGTGAAGTAATTGTAGATGGGAAATATTCTTTTTGGGAAGACCAGAAACAAGAGCATTGCAGTAATCCATACGACTAGAAATAAAAGCACGCATTAGTGTCTCTGTGCTTGCTTTAGAAATGGGCGGACTCTTGCAATATTCTTGAGATGAAAAAATCCAGTTTTCATTACGTTTTTAATGTGCAGAATAAAACTAAGGCCAGAGTCAAAAATAACGCCCAGTTAGTTTCATGCTTGTAACAGACACGTACCCTCGGGAATGTAGTGAAATGCAGGCATTTATTTCGATATGACTGTCTCCTGACAGTCTTTTTCTTGTCTGTTTTGCCAAGGACCGTACGTGTGTCACGGTAAAAATAGGCGAGACTCCGAATCGCTAGAGGACACGACGAAGCAGCCTTGCATGCGTCTCACACATCCAGTGTGGAAGGTCTAACCTGTTAACATGGATGCCGAAATAAAAAGCAAGAGGTGACGCCATACAGCAGCACTACTCACGCATCCAGTGTGTTCTACGCCTTACCTGTTAAAGCCAGGTGGCTGAGGGTAAAAATTTGACATTATTGCTACAAAATGAATAAAAGCATGAAATTTGGTACAAGTTATCCTTGGACCACAAGAAGTCGATCTAAGATAGGAGCCCTCATGAATTTTTTCATATTTGCCATTTTTGGTTGAAAATCCAATATGGCCGCCAAATTTGCAAAAGAAAAAATGGAAAAGTTAATCTTTTCTTCCACCATGTAATGTTGCATATCAAATTAAATATATTTTCATGAGTAATCCATTTGCAACATATTCAGATGAATCTGTGCATTATTGTTTGGGTCTTTGACCAAAAACGCAATTTTATCAACACCCTGATAACAGGATACAGAAATGGCTTCAGTTATCTGTTTGTAAGCTCTAATGTCAATCAGTGCATTTTTTTTTTTTTCAAGACATTACTATATTCGGTGTGTTTAAGTATAAGGTGGCAAGGTACTGTGTTTTTTTAGATTTTGTAGAAATAATTTTTATTCCGTTTCCTTGGAAACCATTTATGACCGAGGCCGAATAAGAGCTAGTCACTCTCAGAGTGGAGGGAAATGCGATTATATCCAATGCTTCACACCAATAACATTAATGATATATCCAAATCAATCGATGAAGATGGGTGTTTTTATTTAATGATTCAAAGTTTTGCATATTGTCAAAATCCAAAATCATGGAAACAATGACCAAATGCATATCTCAGGGGTGAAAGAAGTTGGATTTCACTTCCAGGTCGTGACAACGATAAATGAAACGATAAATACACATTAGAAAATGCACTTACATTTTTAATTGATGCTAATGCGCCTCTTTGTATTAATAAATACAAAAAATATATATCTCTTGTTTCCATGGATACAAATATCTACATGTAGTAAAGAAACAGAGATCATGTACATTATGGATCATAACTTTTAAAGCACATAATCGCCATTTTGGGGTAAAAAAAATGTTTATTGATTTTATCGTACCACAAGAGATCTGCAATAACAGTACTTTAGGAAAACAAGTTTATGCCCAGATCGGGCATTGTTATTTGAAACTGGAATACTTAAGGGTGTTCCCGATAACAAAGGTTAATGAACAAGACCACTCCCAATGCGCCTTCCTATTTGTCCACACGTCTATATATACCACCTTCATTCCCACAATCCCCGCTCGTCTCGATTCTACGTCGTTCACTCGCAAACCAGACAGCCCAGCGCACAGCAAGAGTTCGCTTACGTGAAGCAAGGCTAAATCCCGCAGAGTCCCTCAGACGCAGAATAATTCCAAGACTCTAAGGCTCCAGAGGAATCTTCCCAATCCGTTCCTGCAACTCCCGTTTCTCCTCCACGCACCTGCCCGCGCTCTGCCATCTTCGTTCCTCCACCATGAAGCGTCTTCCACTTGCCCCAACCGGGGCGCTCACATTCTGAACCACGCTCCCCCCTTGATGACGACCAAGGGCTCCGTGCCGTAGCAATTCCAGACCGCCATCTTGCAGTAGCTACGCCTCTCCTCAACAGCGGCGCTCAGAAGCGAGAGCCCGCGGCTCCCCAGCAAGGCTTACCACGGTTCGCACTTCAAGCTCATCCCAGGTTCCTCGTTTGACCGTCGCCAGACTCCATCAGGCACTCAAGCAGAAGAAAATCCCCTTCCACCGCTCCGACAACAACGCCAGCCCACAAAAATTATTCACCGACTCCCACGCCAACGCAGCTGATCCTCCCCACATGCAGAGCAGATGTATGCAGACCACGCAGCACTACCGGGTTCCGCCATCAATGTCCCCAGAGCCACGCTCGGTGACGGTCTCCGGCTCCAGATTTGGCGAAAGTCACTCCCTCTGCAAACCAGCCAGTCCCCCCATTCCTGCTCCCTTCGTTTACGACCTCTTCGGTCTCTTTTCGTCCCCTTTTTTTCGTCCCTGTGGTTTTTGCACTTGTGCACTTTTGCCCCGTGCACATGCGCCCCCCCCATCCTTTCCGCCAGTTGAAACCCAGCTTCAGGGCTCCTTCAGCCTCTTTCCCCCCCCCCCCCGTTTCCCAAGTCACTAATTCTGCGCCCCTCGTAGCCGAGAGGCTCACGCAAATCGAGTTCGCTCTTTACTGTCTCACCCTACCGAAGCACAGTCCGTCAGTACTTTCCTCGTCGGAGGAGAGAACTTCACAATTTGGATACATTCGTTCTCCATCTCGCTGTAAGCTACTACGATACGGGCTTTTACTATACCACTTACTTGTCGCCCCTACTTCCGCAGTCACATTTTAGTAAAACGTATATCCCAAAACCGTCAAACCATTACAAATGCTAACGTTCTTCACCTCGCCGGCAAACATTAACGGACACTGCACGCGTATCCACCTCACGGCCATTCACAAATCTGTGTTGTTCCTCGAGTTACATGAGTGCAGAAATTATAGACAAATCGATAACTTCGCGGTCAGCGCTGTGTGGATGGAAACACCATATAATTCTGTAGTAGTGCAATGTTTAACAAGGCTTTCAAAATAAAGCAGACTTTCGTTGCCTCTACCTATTAGTCCGAGCAACTCTTGTTATATATGCACGTTGCGTTCTTTGCAAATTAAAACTCATACATTTATGGTGCTGTTGAATGATTGCCATGTTTACTTTAAAATTGTCAAACCATTACAAATGCTGACGTTCTTTGCCTCGCCGGCAAATATTCACGGATACTTCGCGTATCCACCTCACAGCCACTCACAGTGGCGCAGCTCTCTAGCGCCTCGCTAGCGCTTCAGTTTTTCGGTACACTTTGCCTTGTCGGCAAACATTCAAGGATACTACACGCATCCAACCCACGGCCACTCGCAGTGGCGCAGCTCACTAGCGCCTTGCAAGCGCTTCAGTTTTCGGTACACTTTGCCTCGTCGGCAAACATTCACGGATACTACGCGTATCCACCTCACAGCCACTCGCAGTGGCACAGCTCACTAGCACCTCGCTAGCGCTTCAGTTTTCAAAAAAAAGAAAGGCCTCGCCGGTCGCGGCACCTGGTTGGCTAAAGCTGATATCACAAACGCTTTTAAGGTCGTCCTACTCGACCCACCCTTTTGGGTATTTTTTTTTTTGGCGTTTCCTGGAAGGGGCACTACTACCTCGCCGTTCCTCTCACTTTCGAATGCAAAAGCAACCCCTAGATTTTCGATTCCCCTGACATAGTTCCTATCACAAGCTTTATTTCGTACATCCACTCCGTACACCACGTTCGACCGGCCTCAATACAAGTCTATCTTAGCAGCATCAACCTCTTAGTCAAACTGGCCAGTGGTTAACCGTGCCAAAACCCATTATTCACGACCAACACACCATGTTCGAATTAGATTTGCACCATCTTCGACATGCCACTTCCTGGAGCTACAGACATCCCTGTTTAAATGGGCTTTAATTGAACTCTATTGCCATTTATTATATTTTTACTTTATTTTACTATTAATTAGCTAGCCCGCAGAGGATGGGCATCCCTACCTTAGCCGGGTTCCTCCTGAGATTTCTTCCCACTGGGGAGTTTTTTCTCACCACCGTTAGAGGATTTTTTGCCTCATTTGCTTTGTGGGGAATAGGCTGGGCACTGCCTTTTCATTTATTTAATCTCTCAACGTAAAGAGTCTTTGTGACAATCTATCCTCAAAAAGTGCTATGCAAAGAAACAGAATTGAATCGAATTGAATTATATCCAATATTTCGCCCAAATACTTCCCCGTTCATCCTTTCACATCGGCGCCGCCGCCACAGCATCCAAGCCAGGAGGGCCGGACCACCTGAATAAAATCCTCAGCCCCCGGATGTCAAACTCTAAGGCAAGCCATATCCGCAATTATATCGACGACGTACGTAGAGCCCATCTATTGTCGATTCATTAACAACTTTTGGGGGCTTGGGAGCCTACACGGACTCCGACGAGAGACGCGAGCCCCACCCTGAGTCTCGCCCCCTAGGGCTTCCAATGTTCGCACAATCACAGACCAAGTCCATACAACATCGCCTTCGCCCCAATCCCCTATCCATCCTTCCACCGAATACTCCCCTCCACTTTGGGAGTGGTCCAGAGTTCATTAAATGTCCATTGTGATATCCTCCTACAACCTCATCAATTGTGTCAGAGAACCCCATCCAAAGTATGCCAATATGGTTCATCCCCTAAAACCAGGACAATGTGTGACGTCCCAGGACAATGCCTGCATTAAAAACCCACTTCAGATTTGCGGAATAGAATTGAACACTTTTCAAAATCTGACATTCGATATATTTGATATCTGTTCAAAATTTGTGGTAAATCTTGATACATTAAACCTTAAGAGTGCCTTTTTCTAAGATCTGCCCAAGGGTGTCAACTCACCATCTCCAAATCTCTTCATACTGTATAATTATTGAGTTTGGGGCTGGGAATATGGAAATCAGTCATGACCTTGGTAATTAACCCCTCCCCTGCCGAGCAGGCCACGCCCACTTTTCTGTGCTGTATTGAGTGGTAACAAATTTGACTGCTCCGAATTTCAACCTACATGGAGGTCCCAAGTTTTTATTAATTATTCTTGAAACTAGAGTTGGTGGACTGCAACTTGAAGTGGAAAAAAATCCTGGGACCTCCATGTAGGTTGAAGCTAGCGCCACCTGAAGTCATAAGCGATGACATTTCTGACACATGGAAAGTGGGTCCTAGTTCCATCCTACATAAAGGTCCCAAACAAATTACAACTGTTTTGCAATCTTTGCATGCCAAACATCAATAATCAGCAATAAAAGTTTTGGGACCTTTGTGCAGGAAGGAGAATAAGGGACCAAGTGGGGTAGATGTGCGTGGTCACCCAACTTCAAGCCAAGTCCACTAAAACCTACATTGCCCCCCAGGTGGACCTTCACCAGTATCTGCTTCATCCATATATGAACTTTCAAGTTTGCCAATAAAAAGCTTGGGACCTTTTCATTCCATGCAGATATTAACCCTTTTATTTGTCATATTTGAGTATTTAATCAGTATCTGTGTACACACAAATTGTGAACTTTATGTACATGTACGTGTATCTTTCAAGCCAAGTTACATTTCATACTTCTCCTTTTAAATCAGAGTTCAATAATCTTCAAAAGGCCATTTTAGCTCCAATAAATTTTGACATAAGCCTTTCTTTTTATACATTTCGGTTAAAATCTGGGCACATATCTGGGCTTCTGCCTCCCAAGGTTTTTCAGCTGTGTCTTTTGGCCCACATCCTGTATCATACTTCTCTTATCAGGTGTTGAGTCATTTATAAATAGACTATTCCTAATCTTCCTTTTGGTGTTGCCAATAGGAATGACATAGCCTGGTTTGAATCCATCAGCACTGGTCTCTTGTACACATTATCACTGGTTAAGGCAAACAGGGGCGTGTTGTTCATGGCAGTACACATCATACATGATTTGGATAAAGAAGAAACTACATAGTATGTAACTCTCGTGCTTTTTGCAAATTTCTTGATGACTGTATACTTTTGCACTTATGATACAATGCGGGTTTTGATTTCAAGTTTGTCTTTCACCAGACAGAGGCTGCATAAATTCGAAATACCTTGTTGACAGGTGTATTGAAATGCCAACCTCCTGAAACTACTGTTCTCATTAGTCTTCAAAAGATGGCCCACAATACTGAATTTTTTGTGGTGCAGCAAAAATTGTTTTGGCATTCATCACCTCTGTCTTGTGCAGATTTGATGCATAGTTCCTGTTGAAATCCTTGTAAAGAAATCTACACAAGGATTTATATCCAAGGCATCACTTAGTGCAGTGGCTCTCAAACTCGGTCCTGGCGCCCCACTGTGTACGCTGGTTCTTGTTCCAACCACAATTGCAGTCTTAGGAATTTAACAAGCTGTTGGTTTGTCTTAATTGGGTACAGTTATGTTAAGAGCAGTTATTTATCCTCTTAAGCCACATCTAAAAACCAATAAATGCCATGAGGAATAAAAATTTCTTATCCACATTGAGATATTGATTGATTTTGATTGATTTTTATTTTTCTCAAGTGTGTCATGCACCTCGAGGGTGCCCAGCCCACATGGACTTTCAAGACACTACAAAATAAAAAGATTAAGCAGTAAACAATGGCAGATATGAAATGCATAGATATAGAAGAAACTAGTATAAATAACTGCAGAGGAAAACAATTTAACTGAACATTTAATCAACATACAATCAATAGGTTCCCCATTGGTGAAACTATTGACACATGGTTGCAAAAACTAACAATTTACTGGGAAAACAATAGAGTCACACTTGTTTTGTTTCATGTTTATTTATTTAAATTCAGGCAAATTATTTTGAAAGAAAGCAAAACATCTGTGGTCAGCGATCAAATTTGGAGCCTACTGATTTTCTCAGAGTCTAATTTGATCTGTTTAGTAATGTTTCTACCTGAAAATCCTCACAATGTAGAAAAATAAGTAAAATATGTTCAGGGGTTTCTATTCTTCATGGCACAATGGATATGTCCATCAAAACGTGGCCTAAGATGGTATATATAACTGTTCCAAACGTGGAATGCAGATAATTAAGACAAATCAACAGCTTGCTAAAATCCTAAAATTGCAGTTGTTGTTGGAACAAAAACCAGCATCACTGCGGGGTGCCAGGACCGAGTTTGAGAACCACTGACTTAGTGATACCCTTTCTTTCAAAAGTTGTTGATGAGGCTCTAAGAACATGCTGACAGTTCAAATTCTTTGTTGACCTGAACTTTTGCACTTGATTTCAGGGAAGTGCTACGCTATTAGTATTGGGGCCTGTAAAGGGTTAAAATGTATGTAAATATGACAAATAGAGTGAAAATTAGGAGGCTTGAATGGAACTCCCAGAAATATCAACTAACTCATCCTGACAAAAGAATTTTAAATTGTGAATCAAACTTGCATTGAAATAAATAGGAATGTATTTTCGATGTACATAATGTACACACAGATACTGATGAAATACTCAAATATGAGAAATGAAAGGGTTAATATCTGCATGGAATGAAAAGGTCTCAAGCTTTTATTGGCAAAATTGTAAGTTTGTACGTGGATGTAGCAGATACTGGTGATGGTCCACCTGGGGGGCCATGTAGGTTTTAGTGGGCATGGCTCGAATTTGGATGACCACGCAGATCTACCCCAATTTTGGTCCCTTATTCTCCCTCCTGCACAAAGGTCCCAAAACTTTCATTGCTGATTATTGATGTTTGGGACGTGAAGATTGGAAAACAGTTGTAATTTGTTTTGGGACCTTTATGTAGGTTGGAACTAGGACCCCATTTCCATGTGTCGGAAATGGCATCGCTTATGACTTCAGGTGACGCAAGCATCAACCTACTTGGAGGTCCCAGGATTTTTTTCACCTCAAGTTGCAGTCCACCAACTCTAGTTTTAAGAATAATTGACAAAAACTTGGGACCTGCATGTAGGTTGAAATTCGGAGTAGTCAAATTTGTTACTGCTCAATACAGCACAGAAAAGTAGGCGGGGCCTGCTCAGCAGGGGAGGGGTTAATTACCAAGGTCATGACTGATTTCCCTATTCCCAGCCCCAAACTCAATAATTATTAAGAGATTTGGAGATGGTGAGTTGGCCACTTTTGCCAGTATTGGGCTGATCTTAGAAAAAGGCACTCTTAAAGCTGTAGTATACGATCTGAGAATCAGTTGAGAAAGATTGAGACGTTGAGAAAAATTTGAAAAAAGCATCCTGCCCACACACACACACCCCTCCCCTCTGTGCTCCCTGATCCTTCCCACCGAGCACGTGTGGGCATCCGTGTGGAGACTCCCAGACACACCCCCTCTACCAGAGCAACAAGCCGACCGGCAGCAAACAGACGGAAATCGTAAACGCAGAAGGGGGCGGGGACAAGGCGGAACGCGGAGCACGGGGAGTCAGAGCAAGCTCTCGGGGGAGTGTCAACTAGAGCGAGGGGATTGGATGAGAGTAGGAGAGAGACGTTGACCAATGTAAGCCATCCGGCCAGATGGCTTACATTGGTCAACGTCTCTGCAGCCCTGCAGCCACTAGGGTGAATGGATTCTTTTTGTTTTTTTTGCTCTTCACATTGTGTAGATTGTGCTATAGGACCATAACCACCATCTAAATGAGGTTATTAACAATGATCAAACTTTCAAATCGTATACTACAGCTTTAATACATTACAGCCATGGTCTCCAAATTAGATTCCAGGCAGTCTAGATCAAAGCATATGCATATGTGAGTTAAACTGCAACCAGTTGTTTCTGAGAACCAGTTCTTGAAAACTGATCCCCGACAAAATACAGGCAAAGTTTCACGTATTTTCATGGAAACCTTTAATTAAAAAGATTAATTTTGAATTGAAATATATACGAGCAATTTCAGAACTATTCCCATGCATTTTCAAAGTAGTGTAAAAATATACTATAACCCAAAAAGAGCTGCGAAATAACAACCGTCTAAAGTCAAGAGGTTTCCATGGAAACCATAAAAATAATCACGTAAAATGACAAGAGACATTGTTAAACCCAGAATTCAAATGTCTATGTATAAACTATATTTTGTGAAAAATATAGCAATTGAGACATAGATCGGAATAGTAAATGAACCCAAATACAGTATAGGTTCACTTATCTCCATGGCAACCATAAAAAACTGTGTTATTTCCTTCCAACTCTTATTTCATCCAATATACTTTATTTAGTGTTCTTTATGAAGAGATCTTTAATATAATATGTCACATGACATGGTTTGCATTAAAATCACAATGACAATTTTTTGGCGTATTGTAATTGGGGGCCATATTGGGTTTTCATCCTTTTTTTTAAATTAGAGGAAAATTTACAAGGGCTCCTATCATAAATGTGATTGTAATCCCTCATAGTATCTACATGCCAAATTTGGCGCTTTTCTTCAGTGGTTTGTCACAATAACTTCTTTAAGCCACTTGACTATTAGATCATATGCCACAACATACATTAAGGCTGAGTCCTCACTCCCGCGGCCTGGGCTCAAATCTGACCTCAGACCATTTGCTGCATGTCAACCCCCCTCTCTCTCCCGTCTTTCCTGTCTCTCTCTACTGTGACTGTCCAATAAAGATGAAATGCCATTAAAATAATGTGTTATAAAATGATTAAAATGTGATTTAAAAGTTAATTTGATTTTCAAAATCAACCCAAAAATTATTATTGATTCAATGTTGTAAAATTCACCTATGAGACTAAAATGACGTTGCAAGTTCAACATTGATTCACTTCTCAAAATCGGATTAAAATTCAACAGTGATTTAACACTGGCACGTGACATTGATTTAACATTAAATAAATGTTCAAATGGCATGGTTGAAGGAAAAATATCACGATTATAATGAGATGCTGACAGCTTCAAGCGTAGATTAAGTTCGGTGACGGAATTATTTTCAGCAAACTGTGGTCGCGAGCCTCATTACTGAGGCAAGTGGGCAGCAGACGGGCGAGCAGGCAAAGCAATAAAAGTGCGCATCACACATCAGAAGGATAAAATACCATCAATGCTCATTTGCTGTGGTCGCAATGTCGAGATTTTGAATGGAACCATCCTTCCATAGTGTTAGGTTTGTGCACCATGTGTGTGAAGAAAAAAATATACTTGCCCGATGGGACAACAGTCCATAAAATTCACTTGCCCGACCGTGAGTTTTGGTTTCCTTGGGCAACCAGGCATGCGGATTTGTTGTGCCCTGGGCTAATGATCCAGCTACATTCTGATGCCAGCCTACCAATAACTGAAGACAGATCAGGGACCTCGAACAGCTTAAAGTTAGCAAGTTAGTCTGTTTCTGTGTAGCTCGAACGTCCCGCATAGTTTCTATATAGACTTACATTCCCCCAGTGAAAATTTTAAAGTGGAATGTAGTAACATTTTATTCTGAAATATAAGACAAAATAAAGCATGACTTTTAAAGCCGATGTAGTTGGGAAATTCCAGAACTTTCTGGAAATGTCATGATAAAGTTAGAAAAATGTGCCTTTAACATTCTGGGAATGTTACAATAACATTGATTTTATGTAAGAATGTGATTTTATGAAAGCAGTGAGGGCACGAACGTTTTACCCGGTGGAACGGGAAGTGGGCAGATTCTGTCTTGCCTCCTTTGCAATTTCCCGATCTAGATGCCACTGGATTGGTCCGAGTATGCAGGAGGGTGGTAGGATGTTTTCTTTGGGCACTGCCTCCTTCTCAGCACCGTGTCTTCGGGAGAGAGCATCAGCCTTCAAATTCTTTGAGCCAGGACGATAGGTAATTGAGAGATTAAAGCACATGCAGAAGAGCGCCCACCTGGCCTGTTGCAGGTTGAGCCTTTGTGCCTTCCTCAGATACTCCAGGTTGCCGTGATCAGTGAGCACCAAGAACAGATGACGGGCCCCCTCTAGCCAATGCCTTCATTCCTCGAGTGCCAGCTTGACCACCAGTAACTCCCAGTTTCCCACATCGTAGTTTGCTTCAGCAGGAGAGAGCTTACGCGAGAAGTAGGCGCACGGGAACAGCTTCTCTGAGGTGCCATGTCGTTGTGACAGGATAGCACCCACCCCCACATTAGAGGCATCCACTTTGACGACGAAGGGTTTTTCCGGGTCTGGTAGCTTTAACACTGGAGCGGTGGTGAATAATGCTTACAGAGTGTCAAAGGCGTGCTGCACCTCTGAATCCCATTGCAAAGGCTTGGGTTTCCCTTTAAAGAGGCGTGTCAGGGGATTGGCCATAGCACTAAAATTTTTTATGAATTGGCGGTAGAAGTTGGCGAAACCCAGGAATCGATGAAGTTCTTGATGGTCCGTGGGATTGGTCAATCAACTACTGCCAGCACCTTCTTTTGTTCCATAGCCACTCTCTCTGGTCCAATGATGTAGCCCAGGAAGGAGATGGTGGACTGGTGGAACGAGCACTTCTCGGCTTTGACGTACATTTGGTGGTTGAGGAGACGTTTCAGTACTCTTCATACATGGGTCACGTGTTCTTTGGAAGTGCAGGAGTTGATCAGAATGTCGTCGAGGTATGCAATGATGTATCTGACCAGCATGTCTCGAAGTACGTCATTGATGAATGACTGGAACACAGAGGGGGCGTTAACCAAACCGTAAAGCATCACCTGGTACTCGTAGTGGCTGGAGGTGGTACTGACTGCCGTCTTCCACTCATCTCTTTCTCTGATGGGGATCAAGTTATAGGCGCTGCGGAGGTCTAGCTTCCTGAAGATGGTTGCTCCACGGAGCTGCTCCACAGCACTTGGGACCAGAAGGAGTGGATATCGGTATTTTACCGTGACGTCATTCAAACCCCGGTAGTCAATGCAGGGGCGGAGACCTCCATCCTTCTTCTGGACAAAGAAGAAGCTGGCTGACGCGGGTGAAGTTGAGGCATGGATGAAGCCTTGTTGCAGGGCTTCTTGCACATGCTGCTCCATGGCTTGTGTCTCCATCACAGACAGGGGGTAGATTCGGTTCCTTGGTGGTCAGGTGCTAGACAGTAACTCGATGGCACAATCTCACGGATGGTGCGGGGGCAACTGCGTAGCTCTCTCCTTACTAAACGCCCCCTTGAGGTCGTGGTACTCCCGGGGAAGGTCAAGCTGATCCCGTGGGTTGGGAATCTCTATGGTGGTGGAGACAATGGCTTGAGGGGGGAGATGTTGTAGGCACGTCAGGGACCGGAACTGGAGTTTCTGGGTTTTCCAGGCGACTGATGGGTTGTGATGAAGGAGCCAAGGTAATCCAAGTATTATTGGGTGATTGGAGTATGGCAGTGCCAGTGGATAGATGGTCTCCAGGTGGTACTTCTGGGTCCGGAGGGAGATTGGCGGTGTCTGATGAGTCACGCTGTGGTTGCCCAGGGGTCTTCCATCTATGGCCGTCACCGTCAGAGGGGAGCAGAGCGGTTGGAGGGGGAAGCCGAGTTGTCGTGCCAAGGAGTAGGAGATGAAGTTTCCCGCCGCACCGGAGTCGATTAGGGTCTCTGTGTGGAGGGTCAGAGTGTTAGAAGACACCTCCACAGGGATCTGGAACCACTGCCTTGTGATCGTTGCAGGTGACAACTTTACCTTGGAAGGCGTGGTTTCCTCCTCCTGACTCCGAGGGCAGGGGCCGGTCTTTGGCCACGGACAACGTCCGGCAGATCTTGATGGCCCCACCTCCGCAGGCTTCATCCCGTCTCCAACGGGAGCTTCTGGACCCCTGGGCTCCGCCGCCTCTCCTGCAGTTGCTGGGCCAGGCTGATGGCGGCGCTGATGTAGGCAGAGAGGGATAGTTCCATATCTCGGCAGGCCATCTCCGCGCAAAGCTCTGGACAAAGCCCTCTCCTGAAGATGGACAGCAAGGCTGGTTCATTCCAGCCACTGGCTGCAGCCAAGGTGTGGAACTGGAAGGCGTAATCCACAGCGGTCTTCTTCCCTTGGCTGAGCTCTAGCAGCTGGTCGCCAGCCTTCTTCTCGGGTTGATCAAAGACTGAGCGAAACTGCAGAAGGAAGTCAGCATAGGTGGAGAGAGCTGACTCCCCTCTGACAGCAGTCGCCCAGTCTAGGGCCTTCCCTGAAAGGCGCGTCACCACTGCGGCGATCATCTCGGCGTCACTCAGGCTTGGGTGGTACGTGAAGTATAGTCCTGCACTGAAAAAGGAGCCTCGGCATGCAGTGGGGTTGCCGTCATTACGATCAGGGAGACGCACTGGAAAATCACCCCGGGGACTGGAGGGGGCAGGCTGTGGTACTGCAGGAGAGACGGGAGAGGGCTCTGGCGGTGGAACACGGGAGCTTGCAAATTCGCGGACACCACAAACAAGGTCGTCCAGCATGGCGCCCAGACGGCTAATCTCCTGCTGTTGCTCCGCTACCAGCTGAAACAGGTCCGGGACATGAGCGCCGAACTCCCCCGAATCCATTGGCAGGGGAACCTTTGCTGAATCCATAGTGGGCTAAGTCTGCTGTAACGTTTGGCACGGAGGCCAGGAAAAGGTGGACTGGACTCAAGTGCAAAGGTGAATTTAGTTGTAGAGTTTATTGCTGTCAACTGCGCAAGCGGGAGACAAGCACATAAAATATACAAACAAAAAGGAAGCGAGGTTCCAAACAATGAGAGTACACTGTAGTAATACAATATGGCTAAGAGATAGCACTCCAGGTATGACAAACAGTAGGCAAAGGAAAATGGAAACGAGGTTCCTTTTAAATAAATATGATGTGCTAAAAACAAAACAGCACATAAGTTTAAAGTTAAAGAGTTTTACATTAGTTTCGCGAAACGGGCAAATACAGCAGCACAGTTATGCTTTACGAGACTTAGCAAAGAACAATAGTGCGGCTGTGGCTTAAATAGTACTGCGGAAGCTCTGAGAGTAAATGAGGCACAGGTGAGGATGGTGATTAATGAGTGAAGCAGCTGTTCCGGGTTTTACTCAGCCGGCGTGCTGGCTCTGGTAAGGCGAGACCTTAGAACTCCAAGGCAACTGACCAAACATGAATTAAAAAAAAAACGGAAGTACTTTGAATATTTGAACGTTTTACATTTAATCTGTTCTTTTCTTCTGCTACTATGAAAGGTCCGTAGATACCGATTCTTGACATTTCGCATGAGAATAAAATTTTGAATTTTACATTTTCAGCAATTGAATGCTGCATTGTACGAGAGCCACGTGATTTGGTCAGGCTCTTATTATCGTTTTTGCCACAAAGAAAGAGTAATAAGCTCATATTTCCGCTGCCAAGAGGGATACAGGCCATCTCATGAATCTATGTGTGATGTTGGGGGCTGGGTGCCCCCGCTGTGTGAAGGTAACTTTTCTAATAATCGGAATTTGGATTCCACTTTCAAGGAAAAGTTAGTTCAGATCACTTATTTATCAAAAACCTTTTATATTTTCAGCAATAACATGTGAACCAGAGATCCCTAATGCTGTTATTCTGAGTGAAATTAGAAAGTACACAATCAGTGAGCATCTGGAATACAAATGCCACCCTTTTCATGAACCAGAAGGAAGGCAAGAAACATATTGCACAAAAAATGGATGGTACAAGAATCCTCAGTGCAGAGGTAAGTGGGAAATATAATGTCAGCACTGGTTTTGTTTTCTACAGCACATAATAATAGCATGATCATGGAATTTAAAAAGGTTCAAACTCTTTTTCCAATTTCCAATATCGATTTTTACGTTTACAGAACACGTTTAGAGAAAAAATGGATACAATTTAGGTTTTTATTCATAAAAATAGTATACAACACTAAAACTCCTGTGACACTTTAGGAAATGTTAAAGGGCATATTCAAGTAACATTGGAACCATTATCATTATTTTGCAAATGTTTTAAAGTTAGAAAACAACACTAAGAAAACATTGATTTTATGTAAGGAAAACTTTTAACATCTAACCAATGTTAAGGAGGGCATATTCAAGTAACCCTCCTGGAACATTCAGCTAACCTTCTCAGAACTTTCTGCAAATGTCATGATAAAGTTAGAAAAACGTGCCTTTAACATTCTGGGAATGTAAGAATAACATTGATTTTATGTAAGGAAAACTTTTGTTTTAACATCTAACCAATGTTAAGGAGAAACATTCAGGTAGCCTTCCGGTAACATTCAACTAACTTTACAATTTTTGACCAGAAATTGGGACTTTCAGCTGAACCGCCTCCACTCAAAGAATGGGCAATAATGGATGGAATTAACTCAAACAGATCAGAGAAACTTTTTTAAAGAAAAGATATTTAAACAATTTCTTCCTATTTTCAGATATGGGGAAATGGACTCCAAAGACCAGAAACTGACCTGAGGTTGTTTTTTTTTTTTTTTTTATAGGGTTTTCTAAATTGTAACTGTGCTTCAATTCAAAAAATGAAAGCAATTCATGTATTTTTATGTTTGATTTTATGGAGGTGTATTAATGCAGAAGAAAGTGGTAAGATTTATTTGAAACTATATGTTAAATGTCATGTTGATATACTGGATAAGGAAGGGGCAGTTAGGTATGGGGGATCTGATAAAATGGGACAAATGAGGATTTGTATCTTCAGCTCTAAATATTAGCAATGAATTGGAAAACATGTAATTGCATTTTAGCTGCAAATGTCCTTTACATAAAACAATCATTTTGATTGATCTTAGATAACTAGGATGAACAAAGAAAAGAATTAAAAAAATTACTAATCCCTGAACTTACAAGGTAAGCCATCTGGCATGTAGATTTTCTCTTTAATAGAATAAGAATACTGCAGCTAGAACAATAAGGGTATAACACCAAAAATGGTTGAAGGATGTTGCACTTTATTGATTGTTTGACTTATAATTAAAATATTTGCACAATACACTTTGCTTTTTATGGGAAAGGGTTTTAAATGTCCCATTTAACCATTGCATTAGGAAAAATGACCCAAAAATAAGCTAAAATGGGACATTTTTCTGTACTGAAACCAGCATGTTTCTGGGCTACTAGGTGCAGTAAAATCATGATGAGTTACTATGCTATTGTGTGCCACCCTGACATATTACAAACATTTGTAGTGTTTTTGTCATGTAAAGAATATTGAAGATGATGCAGTGAGTCCATGTCAGCCGAAGTAGTCCAGAATTAGCCATCATTGTTACATGCAAACACACACACACATACACACACGCATATGCATGTGCATATCACACATACACGCAGAAACAATGCAAGTGTTTGTGCATGTATGCATGCTTGCATGTCCCTCTCATTTTCTCATGCTCTCTATCTTTCTCACACACAAACACACGCATTGCTGAAAAGTTGGAGGAAAGTTTGATTAGTAAAGGGAGGAAAGACTGAGGGATGCGATAACTTAATTTAAGAAGATCTTGTAGACAGGACGGAGGCCATAACTTAGATTTTTACAGAGAGCACTGACTGTGCCAAGGTCAATCTCACAGAGGCGAGTAAGGGGGGAAGTAAGTGGCACAACATATGCATCTGGTAAAAAACCCTATTTACCTGAGGCAGCTGAAAAAGAGTTACATTATACACTAGAAAAGTGCAGTTCCAGGGGAAACTGCGTGGGCAAGCTGAAAGCTGCCGATAATGTGAGGTTCAAATTGTTGAACATGTAAGGTTAAAGCTGCTGAAAATGAGTTTAAAGCTTCTGAAATTAAAATTATGACAGTAGGATATTTTATCATTTAATTGTGATAGAAAAAAAAACAAAAAAAGAGGAAAAAAATCTCCACACTTTAAGAGGTATGAAATGCCGAAGGAAAATACTAGTTAAACTGGTTTTGTACATTAAAGTAAGCAAAGGGGTTGAAGTGCTTCAAGAAGTACTGTATCAACATTTTGAAAGATTAAAGTGCAAATGCTACTCCTGTAATTGAGATCAATGTGACAGAGCAAACAACTGCCATTTGGACAGTGGACTTTTTGTACTTGTCAGCTATTTAACTGCACATAATAATGGAAAACATAAATAGCAACATTTTATGTTGCATGAATACTTAGAAAATTTCATAAAATGATTCTGAATACTTTGTTGGAGCAAAGAGCCCCAGCAATGCTATAAACATGAAACACTGGAGTATAAGCAGCAGAGTATTCAGCATCAAATACACTCAATTTTCACGAAGACCAGGTGAATAATTAACGGCTATCTGACTCGAGGCATAAAGTGAATTTCCCGGCTGTTTCCAAAGGAAAGCACTTTTTAAGGAAGACCTCCCCAAGATGCAATGTTACCACACATCATACCTAATTACTGTCTATTCGAGATAAAATGATGCTGTTGCCTACTGAAATACGCGGTCTACTTCAGGAAAACTACTTCGTTCTCATGCAGTATTTATTTTTTGCGAAATTGCATCAATATCATATTTACACATATAGTTTAAGATTATTGGAATTATTCGGGTGAGACACAAAAAAAACCCCGCAAAAGTAAAGGTTATATGTTTTCCAAGGAGTTCTTTAATTTTCCAGCCAATATAAAGCAGAACTCTTCTTACAATCAAAAGCACATTTTGAATTGAAGAAAGGTTTATTATTACAGAATCATCAAGCTCAATAAAGTAAGAGAAAAAAAGGTAGATATTACTGGCATTAATGTAGAAATTTATCATGGTTTTGGAGGTTGGCGTTTGTTTGAGAGCTTTCTTTGTTACTCTCGTCTGGGACGATATCGTTTTGCCCACATCGGATTCTTTGGCCAGCTGGCTTTTAATTGTGGGCGGCTATTTAACGGACTCTATTCAATGGAAAAGTTAAATCGCCACATTTTGCAAGAGTGTCAGTGTTACGTTAGCACTATAGCATAAGCTTCTCTGGCTAGATAGTTGGTTAGAATTAGCTGTAAAGAGGAAAGTGTTAGTTAGTTTGCTTGGGAGTTTATTTCTCTCTTTTCCTCTCACCCTTCCTCGTTTGTGAATAATTCGGCTATCTTAATCTTTTGATCTCGGTTTCGAGATCTTTCCTTTGTTTCATTTTGTCTGGAAGACTTTCCCCTTCCTTATTTTATTCAGACGAGATATATGTCCTTCTATTCGCAAGCCTCTCTCTCTCCTGTTTTGTTAGGTTTCTGTGTTCTTCGTATTGCTGTGCTTCCTTTCGTTTCGGCCACTGCATTTGGCGTCTCGAATAATCAGCCATCACAGTACACTCTAGCCATCATGGAGACTTCAGCTGTGGCTGCTATTGAAAAGGTTGTTACCAGCCAGCAAGCCATGCTTTCTGGCTTCGGCGAAGGGCTTTCCAGCCTTGGCAATCAGCAGGCTGGTTTGGCTGAGAGACTCCGCCTTCAGGAGAATTCTTTGCAGAAACAAGAGAGCGTTGTGAAGTTTGACCGAGAGCATTAAATCCCTGTCTACGCAAGTTTCACGAAATGTTGCACAATCACCATCCATACACCTTCCCCGAGAACCCAAGTTGCAATTGTCCCAAAGATATAGAGGCGAGGCCGGAAAATGTAAAGATTTCATCGCCCAATATGAGATATTTTTTAAGGCTCAGCCTTCACGGTTTACTAATGAGGATTCTCGGGTTGCATTTATTTTATCCCTGTTGACTGACACAGCACTCACTTGGGTCGGCCCACTTATCAGATCTAATTCACCGGTCGTGAATTCTGTGGAGGTTCTCGTTAAGGAAATGTTGTCAGTATTAGTTTGCTAGGAAGTTTATCTCTCTCTTTTCCTCTCTCCCTACCTCGTTTGTGCACCGTTCGGTGCTTAATCTTTTGATCTCGGTTTCCGAGAACTTTCTTTTATTTCATTTTGTCTGGCTCGCTTTGCTTCCTTATTTTATTCGGACGAGATGTATGTCCTTTGGAAGCGCGAGCCTCTCTCTCCTGTTTTGTTTGGTTTCTGTGTTCTTCGTATTGCAGTGCTTCCTTTCGTTTCGACCACTGCATTTGGCGTCTCGAATAATCAGCCATCACAAAATTGCCATTTGAATTGGTATTTTGAGATGGACATAAAAGGAGAAAATTCAAGTGGGGACCATAATACTGTTATTCAAAATGTTTGTGGAAATTAGTGGTCCCAAACCATACAGCATACACTGTAGTAAAACCATACTGAATAAAAAGAGAATGCACTGGTGAATCATCAAATAAACAGCCATCAAAGTATGTACTTGGCAATTGGATAAAACTAAATGGGGGGGTGTCTGAGGGCCTGTAATGGTTGAAATTGAAAAGGTTTGTGAAAAATGGCACTTGCATACAACAATGCATAAATTCCAGTTCAGGATATTTGCATATGAAGAGACTCCATGTTAGAAATATGAAGAGATTCTGTGGTGGAATCATAAATATAAAAGCGAAGTGGACTTTACACACACAGAGTCCACTTCACTTTTATATTATACTAGCGTGTTGCCCGTGGGGATCCATGGATCTATGAAGGGATTCTGTGGTGGAATTGTTAAATAAATGGCCATCAAATTTGGTATTGTGCAATGTGTGAATGCAGACAATTGTAGGGGGGGGGGTGAATACTTGAGGGCTTATAATTCCTGCAGATCAAAAAGTTTGTGAAAGGTACCACATGCGCACTATAATACAAGGATCCTAGTATATGCCCACAGAATATGAAAAGATTCTGTTGTGGAATCATAAATATAATAGTGAAGTGGACTCTGTGTGTGTGCATACGCGCACACAGAGTCCATTTCCCTTTTATAGTATACTAGCGTGTTTTCGATTTTTTTCTGAACAAAATACACGCATTCTTTCATTGAATAAGCCGTGTTATTTCTTTTTACAAGCCGATTGTTGACAGCAATTGCATCACGTGTCTTTACTACCGCCCTATCCGCTGTATTTGCGCATCAAATTTTTAGCGGTAATAGTTTGACCGTCGTTTTCAGGACTGGTAATAGTTTGACCGCTGTTCGCTAGGTAGCCAAATAGCTCGCTTGCGAGTATTCCATTGTAAGCGAACTGGAGCCTTTTTAGCTCGCTAATCAGTTGGCTATGTAGCTAAATAGATTGGCGCGCTAGCTATAACATTATACAGTTCGATATCACTTTAGCTTGCTAGCTAGGTAGCTAACTAGCTCGCTAGCTAGTAAGACAGTGTACGCAAACTGTAGTCTTATTTTGTCGGCGTAATCATGACGCAAAATGATGCGCATTATGGCCCAGATAGCAAAAACTTGTCGGCCCAGATGCAAGCAGATTATGGGTTCTAACTCCATTTTAATCGGCCCGATTCCGTATGGCCATAATCTGCCCAGAATCAGATTGAATGACTGCCCGATTCTGGTGCAGTAGCCTTTCTGCCGTCACGGCCGTCAATTTGCCATTACTCAGCCAGATCCGGCCCGATTACAGAAAAACTAATGTGGCCCGATAACCACTTGCCTTATCATGTCCGCGACGTGCCATAACCCTCCCAGATACGGCTCAGTTGCAGAAAAATTGATCTGGCCCAATTACCACTCGCCGGAACTCAGCCGACAATGCCCGCACATCGCCAGAATCCGCCACATGCGGCCCAGTTCCAAGCCATACCAGTTTTATTTGGGCTGCCAGATCTTTACCTCCTCTATATTAAATTATTACAAATAATATTTTCTTGATATTTTACAATAATGATAACAACAATAATAATAATGTCATTACTGTAATAGTAATGCAAAAACTTTGAATTTTTTGAATTGTACAACAGGAAATCAATATTCCTACATACTGTTTTAAGTTTAACAATAAAATGATTAAATAATGGCAATAATGGCGATAAGTCAATGTCTTACATGATAAATGTTCATTGTCTACAGAGAAATGTTTCCCAAAATCACTTCATTGCAAAACAGACCTTTCCTAGTATTTTAATCTTGTATTTAAACTAAAAACTTACTTCTATTACCCATTTTCAAACAAGAAAGTATTGCTATTGGAGTAAAAGGTTTTTATTCATTTCTACATTTGCCTATGGGATAAGATTTCACTCACCCGGTCCCAAGAACAAATCTAGAAATGAGTCAATTCTCGCATCAGCGGAAGAACTTTTTTCCTCATGGAAAGAAGATCATTGAATAAAAGTTTGAGTCTATATACAAGATTAAAATGTACAATAAGGTTTTGTTTTTACAGGGTTCTTTCTTCATGCATTTTACCGAAATCCTGAAAACTGCAATACTGAGTATAGTAGTCATAGAAGTACTTGAAGTTGCACTGGTAATGATAAAAGGGTTTGAAGCACACGCCAGGTATTTAAATTAGATTCAAAGTAATTTCTTATTTCATAGTATTCATAGAATGACACCTGACAAACTAGCAAATTGAATTTTTAATCAAATTTTATTTCAAATAAAATGAACATCAAGAAACAAACCATGCATGCTTTTCTCCCAATTTTTCCCCCTTAATTTTCTTCCCCAATCCCAATCATTCCCAAGCTGAAGCCATCACTTCACATACTGCTGCCACCAGTGGCGCCCTTGCAAGATCCATTTTTACAAACAGCACCTAGAGAAAAAGCAGAGGAGGGAGAGAGATTTGACTTTGATTTTCAAGTCAAGTTTCCGTTAAAATGTCACATTAACCATTTGCAGAACATCATAGTAATCCCACAAAATTTAGCAAATTTATAAGTCAGTAAAAATCTAAATACTTCAGAGACCATACAGCCTCAGTTCCACCAAGCAGCCCAGTTCAGTTTATTACACATCAGGTTATTTTTGCATTTCTATTATCAAAATATGTGGATGATACCAAAATAACAATCCCAACCTGTCCCATTTTTTGGTACCTCGCTATTGAGGTACCCAGCCCACTGATCTGAAACTAAAAAGGGGACCAAGAAAGAGTGCAGTTTGTTGATTGGAGAAGATAGGCTCGTCACTCCTGCTTGACCGAGTACATGGTTGATTCTGTTGTTGCCATCAGGTAACAGCCCTGTCTACATAGAATCTTGAGTGCTCTGCGCAGTAAGGCAAACCACATCCAGGTTTTAAGGACTGGTCTACACAGGTTACATGCCAGTTCTACAGCCATAATACCGTAAGTGTTTGGCTTAATATAACCAATAATTCATGTAAATGATATGCAAAACTAAAAACCACAACAAATAAAACAGGCATTTTACAATTTACAAAATATTTATATTAACCACCACTGACATTAGTTTCTAGTTTGCGCTTTATTCAAGTCAATGGGATGAATAATTTGCTAGCTAGCTTGCTAGCACTTTTTTCCATTAAAGTTGTAAGTTAAATGAGTCATTGGTATTGCAAAAACTTGAATCTATTAATTAAATGGTGAAAAGAATTGGCATGCTAGCTAGCTAATTATTCTTCCTGTTGACTGGAATAGATTGTCAACTGGAAGCTGATGCTTTTTAAAAAATTTTCCAAATAATACGATGCTGACATTTATGGAAGAAAATAGGATCTCACACTCGTGAACCCGAGATGTCACATCTATGAAATTTGAGTGGTAATTTTAGTTTATTCTTCGCCGAAGGCTTGGAGTAAATGAAAATTACAACTCTTGTTGAATAAATTTGATATCTCAGGCTCACTCATTAAAGATCCTCTATATCTATATTGACACTTGGGCAAGAACCATCGCTATATAATGCGTTGGGATGAGATTGGAGGGGATAAGTACGGATGCACTCAAGTATTTTTAAAAATTGTGCTTAGACTGGTTTTGATGTGGGGAACAACTATTAAAGTAACTTATAGAAAATATAACATTTATCTTTTATAAATTTTTTTTTTAAAAATGATACAATCCCAATTCCGAGATAGTTGGGACAAAGTGTAAATTGTGAATAAAATCAAAATGCAATGACTTTCAAATCACACCAGCCAGTATTTTATTCTCAATAAAACAGATAACACAATTTTATCCACAAAATGAGCTCATTTCAAATTTGATGGCTGCTACAGGTCTCAAAAAAATTGGGACAGGGGCCTGTTTATCATGGTGTAGCATCCCCTCTTCTTTTTAACACAGAGTGGAGGCATCTGGGCATTGAGGAGACAAGTTTCTTGAGTTTAGCCATTGGAATTTAATCCTACTCTTGTTTAATGCTGGCTTCCAGCTGCTGGAGAGTTTTGGTTCTCCTTTGACGGACTTTTCGTTTAATTATGCACCAAATTTTCTCAATCGGTGAAAGATCAGGACTGCAGGCAGGCCAGTTCAGCACACGGACTCTTCTACTACGAAGTCATGCTGTTGTAATAGCTGCAGTATGTGGTTTTGCATTGTCCTGCTGAAATACACAAGGCCTTCCCTGGAATAGTTATCGTCTGGAGGGGAGCATATGTTGCTCTAAAACCTTTATATACCTTTCAGCATTCATGGTGCTTTTTAAAACATGCAAGTGTCCCACACCATATGCACTAAAGCATCCCCATATCATCAGAGATGCTGGCTTTTGAACTGAACCCTGATAACAGGAGGGGGTGGTATTTCTCCTCTTTAGCCCGGAGGACACAATGCTCATGATTTCCAACAAGAATGTCAAATTTGGACTCGTCTGACCATAGGACACTTTGCCACTTTGCTACAGTCCATTTTAAATGAGCCTTGGCCCACAGAACACGGCGGTGCTTCTGGATCATGCTCAATGATGGTTTCCTTTTTGCATGAAAGAGTTTTAGGTGGCATCTGTGGATGGCACAGCAAACTGTGTTTACAGTGGTTTCTTAAAGTATTCCTGGGCCCATTTAGTAATGTCAATGACAGAATCATGCCGGTGAGTGATGCAGTGGTGTCTGAGGGCCGGAAGATCATGGGCATCCAGTAAAGGTCTTCGGCCTTGTCCCTTATGCACAGAGATTTTTCCAGTTTCTCTGAATCTTTTGATGATGTTATGCAGTCGATGATGAGACCTTCAAAACCTTTGCAATTTGACATTGAGGAACATTGTTTTCAAAGTATTCCACAATTTTTTTTACGCAAGCCTTCACAGGTTGGAGAGCCTCTGGCCATCTTGACTTCTGAGAGACTCAGCCTCTCTAAGACATCCCTTTTATAGCCAATCATGTTACACACCTGATGCCAGTTAACTTAATTACTTGCTAAATGTTCTTTCAGCTGATTCTCTTATATATTAATTGCTTTTTCAGCTCTTTTTTGCCTGTGTCCCAACTTTTTTGAGACCTGTTGAGGCCAGAAAATATGAAATAAGTTCATTTTGTGGATAAAAATGTAAAATTTCTCAGTTTCAACATTTGAAATGTTATCTATGCTCCATTGTAAATAACATATTGGCTCGTGATCTGAAAGTCATTGCATTTTGATTTTATTCACAATTTACACTTTGTCCCAACTATTTTGGAATTGGGGTTGTAAATCCATGATTCAGCAATAGGGGTGCAACAGATCAAAAAACTCACGGTTCGGATCGTATCATGGATTTCAGTCACGGATCGGATCACTTTTCGGATCAACAACAACAAAAAAAAGACGAGACAAATATAATTTTGTCCTCCATTTATTTTGTAAAACACTTCTGGCCATTAAATAAAACTAAAAACTTCAAATTATATAAAAACAAATTAAAGTGCAATTTAAGGCATGATACCTTCTTCTTTTAAACATGGACCATGAATGAAAAATAACTTAAAGTGCACTAAGCCATGATACTTCATGATTCCTTCTCTTTAAACATGGACAGTGATTTAAAAACTAGCCTATGTCCACATCATCAAAAAAGAAGAAGAGAAAGAAAGCAAAGCATACCTCTGCTTACATTTTAAATTCTTTTTCGTGAGACTTGGCATCTCTGTTATGGTCATGTCACTGGCTGTAGACAGATTTATTTTTACGAAAGCAAACTTAACACTCGGACCTAAGTCAGCAAAAACGCATTTAATAGAAATTCTTGGGCGTATCAAGCAGGACACAGAAAAAAAATACATGCCATTTTGTAGCTACATGAATTTAGAAGCTTCTAAAGACGTTGCCGTTTTATGTCACAATTAACATGGATGGGGAAATGCTTGATAATTGCAATGAACAATGCAAGATGAAGGGAGCGGGACAGTAATTCTACGAACTGATTCTTGCATCTAAACAAATAAACACCAAGTTGCTAATCGGGAAACGTAAATGGGAACAGGTTTGGAGAAGGTATGGTGAAAACATGGCTAGGTAATCCTCCGATGGCAAGTCCAGGGTGCAAGAGTTTAAAAATCAGCTAAAATGCTACGATGAGAGATGGAGTTTGGACAAGGTTTTTTGTAATTCTTTAGATTAGCATTCTTTCAAATTTACATTGTAGCGCAGTTACGTCTGTCAGCTCTTCTCTATCACTTCATAATCATTATTGGCAACAGGCTGAATTGCTTGATTTTCATTTGGAGCATATTATACAGGAGCAGATTTAGGGTTGGCCATTTGAGCCAACCTTGCCGACAATTAGAGTTCTAAACTGAATTATCTTCCTGGAAGCACTTCAAATGATTGTCGTTTATTTCAGACCGCTTGTATGTTTCAAGAAGAAATAGGACGCAACTGTGTACACACACCCCATAGCGGCAAGTTGTCTGATTTCGCTTTAAGATCATTGCGATTTGATAACGTCACACCCTTGGCATAACCTTCCCCCCACCCCACAATCAACCAATCCGCAGATCATGTGCATACCGACCCGTGAAGAGGGATCCGTACGGATTGCGGATCAATTGTTAAGTAGGCAGGGGAACACCAGATGCAGGAACTGAAGGGTTTATTGAAACAAAACACTAGGAGAAAATAGGCACACAGGCTAGAAATAAAACACCGTGCAAATGCACTGAACAAATGGGAAAACTAAGGTACACTGCCCAAGGCAGGGGGGAAACAGAAGTACATACTCCAAGAGCGGCTAAACTAGAAAAACAAAAACTAAACCTAACTAGACTGACGGAAACACTGGGAGACTTAAACAAGGGGCAGACAAGACGTGGGCGCAGCAAACTACAAGACTCGGGAATCATACAAAGGAAATACTCGGAAGGCACAAGGGGCTGAGATTTCACCATGCAGAGTCTAATAAAGTTCCGTCTGATGTCTCCTCCCATCTCTGCCACATTTATGGTCACGAGAGGAGGCGGGGACTCGAAAAGCAATCTCGACTGGAACAGAAACACATGGGATTAATAAACAAATTAACGAGGACCGGGTAAACCATAATGACTCCAGACAAGACGCTGAGACCATCAAACTAGACAGTTTAGATTAAGGTAATCTAAACGTGACGAGTAAAAAGCACCACGAGAGAAGCATAGGAAAGCACAGCTTTAAACGCAGTTAATCAGGGAAAGCTTAGGCAGGAATTACAAAAGCTAGAAACGCTCGCACTCGCTAATGAGTTAATTAAGGTTAATACTACGTGACGAAATATTTACAATCACCCTCAAATAAGTGCTAGTTAGTACGGGTTAGTAATTATCCTACCAGAGAACGCATTCACTCAGTTTAGCGAGACCCAGAATTAAGCACAGGTGGAAACAATGAATGAAATACCACAGCCGAAACCGAAAGAGGAAACGTGATTGGACAACGAGACGCAGGCATGCTGAAGGCTGTCACGCGGCATCACTGGAGATTGGCAGAGAGGGAATCGATCATCAGACGGCAGAATGAAAGCTGAAAAATAAAACGAAAGTAAGGCACGGGAAAAAAAGCACAAGCACAATGACAAAACAGCACGCATGAGGCAGAATCATAACATCAACGATGATCCGTTGCACCACTATTCAGCAATTAATTTTCCGATAAGACCTTAAATAAAATCAGGGGCTGATTAAAATCATAATTTTAAGTAGTATCTTCTTGTTCCTCGCAATCAATCTCTGCTATCTTTAAGGAAATTCCAAGTTGATAAAAAATGTTTTGGAGTTTGGAAAAGATGTTCAGTGTTTCACAAAGATATGTTGAGCAAGGAAGAATGAGTGCATCCTTTATCGGAGGTATTTTTCCAAAAGTGTTTTGTGAATTTTTCATATTATCGCATAACCTCTCCCCATCTCCAATGTCTAAATAAGTGATTAGCATGAGCTGCAGATATCTTAGTGCACCTGCACCCACAGCAAACTTTTTTTAACCGCAATTACAAATGCTTGATTTATCTGGATGCATATTACTTCCGTGTTACTCGGTCCTAGTCATGGAAAACCACAGAAAATTGAGCAAAGTTCAGGCAGGCCACAGAGTCATGCCTAGCACGCAAGCCTGCCTTCATTAGTGATGGTACAGATCGCAAGTCAAGCCCACATCAACTGACAGCTCAGCTGATTCCTTTCAGGCACTCAATTGGCAAATCTTGAACAAGGCGCCCTTTTTAAAGATGCTTTGCCTGCCTACTATTGCCGCTTTCTCTGCTCATTTCACAAAGGCAGCATACCCTCCCCTTACGAAAATGAACTAAAGAGTTACTATAGTATGCTATAAGAATTGTATAGTGTTCTAAAGTGTGATTGTGGTGTTCTATAGTACATTTCACAGCTATAGTATTACAATAGTTTTTCCTGTAGTGTTTATTTATTAGCTATGGTAGCCCTACAATATTTCAATAGTAACACTAAAATCTCTATAGTGTGTTCCAAAAAAACCATACAATTACTACAGTAATACTATAGTTTTTTGGTGGTAAATTTTATGGTATTCCTATAGTGGTTTTTTGTAAGGGTCTACACCAAGTTACCAAGAATCTGGTACTCATCTCTAAGCAGCATGACAATTTCTTTGGTTTTTGTGAAGTTAATTGCTCCCAAGGTAAACCTTTGTCACCAGCATGGGATGGCAAGAGGCTTTTCCCCACTTCTTCTTTATTTCAAGCTAATCTGCCCCGCCTGCCAAAGAGTTTGTGGTTTTTCACCTTCGCGGAAGCAGTTATCATAATATCCACAAAATATAGGTTCTTATCTCATTTACGTACCACAATTTGGCAGAAGTAAATTTTGCTGATTGACTTTATGCTTGAAAGCTCATTTCAGGTCTAATTCATGCTGAAGTTTGACTGTTCGAAGGAGCAATATTCAGTTAATACTTAATTAAGTTGTTCCGTCTCATAACCAGCAAACCACGGATTCTAAGCTCAAGTCTGAAACGCATTGCTAGGATCTCCTCTTAATCGTAAGTAATATGCACCTTTGAGAAAACTCCAGCTATTCGAAGTGGAATCGTTGCCTGCATAGCCTAATCAGATGCTATGCTAACAGGCCTGTGTGTAAAATTCATAGTCGCACCTCAAGAGCTAAGGAAATGCAGCAACAAGCAAACGGTTGATTTATTTAAAGCTGCTGTAACTGGTTTGGCCGTTTCATCACGCTTAGCACGGCAACAATCTGTCTTCGCAAAGAAATGCTATGATCCGCATTTGCTATCCTAAAGCTACCCTCCAGGAGGCTGGAATTTTCTAGTGTCAAGCAATAAATGCTGCCCAGAGGCTTTAAGGGTGCATGCTTGCACTTTATGCTGAGGTTCAAACTGCCTCACTCAAATTGGGTAAAGTGCTACGTATGTAAGACGATCGGGCTGGACCGCAATTAAAATGGGTTATTGTGTTTCTATCAGCTTGTTGCACCTGAATGACTTCCGTTTTCAAACTAAATTGGTTGGCGTGAGTTATTTCATCTGATGTCAGTGGTACTCCGTCTGTGCTTTGCACCGGACGGTAGTGGTGGTGAAACCGAAGCTTTCCAAAGCACTGAACCACTCTGAGATAGTTGCCCTGAAAGTGACTCTCTGCTTCGAAGCATTCGATACAGTCTAAGTAGTGACATCTGCTGGCTGTCTCTATGTATTGCATTTGAGGGGAAGAATTGACGAGGTGTCATGACTGTTACGGGCCTCATCATTTCATCTTTCATTCAGTTTTTAATAAAGCCTGTGTTCTCAAACCAAACCTGTGTCATAGTGTTATTGTAGTTAATATAAATATTAAAAGGGTAATGTTACAATATACATATAGGTTTAATGTAAAGTCTGATGGTGAGTGCCTGTTTTGATGGAGTCTAACTCTAAGAACTATTCTATTTTTATCTACCGAAGAAATATTTTTATATGGGTGTAATGGGAGAAATGAAGGATATGCTTATGCAACCAGGATAGTGAATCAATCAATCAATCAATCAATCAAACCTTTATTGCAGGGAGGTCCCACTGAGACAGAGGTCTCTTTTGTAGGGGAGCCCTGATTGCAATAAAACAATTATAATGGAAGGTTAAAGACAAACAGCACAGATAAAAATACACAAAAGTCTCTAACAACAATTTCAGATTAAAGGAATAACAAGTCTTAAACTAGAATAAAACATAATAAAAATTAATTAAAAAAAAACATATATATATATATATATATATATATATATATATATATATATATATATATATATATATATAGCGCCCTCCATAATTATTGGCACCCCTGGTTAATATGTGTTAAAAGCCTTAAAATAAATTCAATTTTTATTGCAGAAGCATACTCTCACACTGAAAATTGTAGAAAAATGTAACCTTCAACTCAAGTGAATTTTAAGGGGAAAAAAAATCCCTGAAATAATTATTTTTCATAAAATCACATGTTCCACAATTATTGGCACCTCTAACAATTCCTAGGAAATAAATGCAATTGAAGTATTTCTGTCATTTCTACAGTAGTTTACAAAGTTGATCAGAGTATCTAGGAACATTTAATTAGTAATTCATCACTTCCTGTTTCCCTGGGGTATAAATATGACGTGACACAGAGGCCATTTCTCTTATCCACTCTTCAACATGGGAAAGACAATGGAACACACCATTCAAGTAAGGCAGATGCGTGTCGACCTTCACAAGTCAGGCAATGGCTACAAGAAAATAGCCACTCGCCTGCACCTGCCCATATCTACTGTCAGAGGAATCATTAAGAAGTTTAAAACAAATGGAACAGTGGTAAACAAGCCTGGACGAAGACGCAAGGTTTTTTTGCCACCACGCACAGTGAGGAGGATGGTAAGAGAAATAAAAAGTTCTCCAAAGCTCACTGTTAAAGAATTGCAACAAATGGTGGCATCTTGGGGTCACAAAGTCTCCAAAACAACCATCAGGCGCTATCTTCATGCCAACAAGCTGTTTGGGAGGCATGCACGGAAAAAACCTTTTCTCACTCACAATCATAAACGCAAACGTCTGGAGTTCGCTAAGCGGTACTGGGACTTCAACTGGGACTGTGTGCTTTGGTCAGATGAGACCATAGAGCTTTTTGGCAACAAACACTCTAAGTGGGTCTGGCGGAACACAAAAGATGAGTATGCAGAAAAGCACCTCATGCCTACTGTGAAGTATGGGGGAGGATCGGTGATGCTGTGGGCCTGTTTCTCTTCCAGAGGCCCTGGGAACCTTGTTAGGGTGCATGGCATCATGAACGCTTTGAAATACCAGGACATTTTAAATCAAAATCTGGTGGCCTCTGCCCGAAAGCTGAAGATGGGTCATCACTGGGTTTTTCAGCAAGATAATGACCCTAAACATGTGGCCAAATCTACACAGAAATGGTTCACCAGACACAGAATCAAGCTCCTCCCATGGCCATCTCAGTCCCCAGACCTCAACCCCATTGAAAACCTGTGGAGTGAGCTGAAGAGGAGAGTGCAGAGGAGAGGACCCAGGTCGCTGGATGATTTAGAGAGATTGTGCAAAGAGGAATGGTAGAAGATCCCTCTTTCTGTATTCTCCCATCTTGTGAAACATTATAGGAGAAGATTAGGTGCTGTTTTGTTGGCAAAAAAGGGGTTGTACAAAGTATTAACATCAGGGGGTGCTAATAATTGTGGCACACATGATTTGATATAAAAATTATTTCTTAATGTGGGATTTTTTTTCCCACTGAATAAATGCACTTGAATTAAAGGTTGGATTTTCCTCTTTTTTTCATTGTGGTCCTATATTATTTCGAAAAAAACTGAATTTATCAGAAGCTAAAGAACACATCTTAACCAGGGGTGTCAATAATTATGGAGGGTGCTGTGTATACATATACGCACATACACACACATACATATATATACAGTCATGCCCGAAATTATTCATACCCCTACCAATTTTTGGGTTTTTTTGAGATATTTTTTGACAAATCAAATTTATTCTTGCGCAAATGACACAGTAAATTGACATAAGGCTGAAAGAAGTACAGTAAACAATTTTTTAAATTGAGAAATACAATACTTTTTGGTATTTTATTTGACAGATTTACAAAAAATGCCATGTCCAGAATTATTCATACCCTTTCCTCAGGACTTGATGGCAAAGCTTTTATTCACGATTACAGCCTCCAAACGCTTCCTGTGGTTGATCACAAGGTTTCTACACGTCTGCATGGGGATTTTGGCCCGCTCCTCTTTGGCGAACTTCTCCAGATCCGTAAGGTTTGAGGGTTTCCTTGCCATGACCTTGGTCCTCAGTTCTCTCCACAGATTCTCGATAGGATTGAGGTCGGGGCTCTGGCTTGGCCACTCCAAAACGTTCACTTTGTTGTCCACTAACCGCTTCTTGATGGATTTGGCCATGTGTTTAGGATCATTATCCTGTTGGAAGATCCATTCCTGCCCAAGACTAAGTTATTCGGCAGATTGCTTGATGTTTTCACTGAGGATCTGGATATACTGGTCCTGTTTCATAGTGCCAATAACTTTAACAAGGTTTTCGGGCCCATTTGCTGAAAAGCAACCTCAGAGCACGATACTCCTGCCATCGTGTTTGACCGTTGGGACTGTGTTTTTCAGGTTGAGCGCTTCACCTTTCTTACGCCAAACAAAAATCACATCTCTGTGCCCAAGCAGCTCCATCTTTGTTTCATCCGTCCATAACATTGACAGCCAGAAGCTTATATCTTCATCCAGGTGAGCTTTTGCGTAGGCTAGACTAGTTCTTGTGTGTCTGGGTTGGAGAAGTAAGTGGCGTAAGAAAGGTGAAGTGTTCAACCTGAAAAACACGGTCCCAACGGTCGAACACGGAGGCAGGAGTATCATGCTCTGGGGTTGCTTTTCAGCAAATGGGCCCGAAAACCTTGTTAAAGTTAATGGCATGATGAAACAGGACCAGTATATCCAGATCCTCAGTGGAAAACATCAAGCAATCCGCCGAAAAACTTGGTCTTGGGCAGGAATGGATTTAGAGATTATTATCTGATAGTTTTTTTGATATTGATTTTGATTTCTTGATTTTCATGAATTGTCCATATATTATGATATATTTTTCTATTAACGAGGCACCATTGCAAATGAAACTCTTAGTGGGTGTACCTATATAATGAAAGGTTAAATAAATAAATAAAATGTTTGCTGTGATCAACGTCATTACATTGCCCCTAACGGCTGTCATTTTGGTGCAACTTCCAAGTAAATCGAGGTAATTGATGTTAATACTACATTCCATGTACTTGCATGCTACGTGTGGCTAAAAAATGTTTGCCACAGGAGGCTTAGCAGCCTTAAATCTGGTCAGGTGAACGCTGAACCAAATATTAACCACCTGAGGTCATGGGGAATATTCAACGCTAACAGATCAGCTACTCTGGCAAGTATTGGATTTTCACTGCTGCTCTCTCCGTTAACAGCTTTTCACGCGTATGCATGGAGGTTTTTAGCTCCCCCTGCCTATTGGCTTTTCATGCATGCGCATGGAAGGGCGAGAGGTCCCTTGTCATGGCACTTTGGCTTTTTGCCTGCTATGATTGTTTTTGGGGGGTGCTTTGCTGTTGCTCTTCCTGCCTTTGGCTTTTCACATTTTCACATGTATGCATGGAAGGGCAGGGAGGTTTTTGGCTCTCCCTGTCTTTTGGCTTTTCGTGCATGCAGGTGGAAGGGCAGGGAGGTCACCTGGCATGACGACTTGGATTATGCTTAGAGGCTTCTTGCTGCTGCGCATTCTGCCTTTGGCTTTTCACCTGTATGCGTGGAAGAGCAGGGAGGATTTTATTTGGCTCTCCTTGATTTTGGCTTTTCATGCATGCAGCTGGAAGGGCAGGGAGGTCGCCTGGAATGGCAACTCGGATCTCTCGCCTGCTATGGTCATTTTGGGGTGGTTTGCGGCTGCTCTTTCTGCCAGTGGCATTCATGCGTATGCATGGAAGGGCAGGTATTTGGCAGGTATCCCTGCTTATTGGCTTTTCATGCATACACGTGGTAGGGCGGGGAGGCCCAAGAACAGAGCCATGCCGCCAAACTCAAATATTGCAAATAAATTTGCTGCTTATGATATAATTTGGGGATTTTGACAAAATGGACCTGACTAAGATTGAGCTCAGCAGTAGTTCAGGCAGGCCACGGAGTCAACCTGAGGACGCAAGCCTGTCTTTATTAGTGATGGTACAGATCGCAAGTCAAGCCCAGATCAGCTGAAAGCTCAGCTGATTCCTTTCAGGCACTCAATTGGCAACTCTTAAACAAGGTGCCCTATTTAAAGATGCTTTTCCTGCCTACTATTGCCGCTTTCTCTGCTCATTTCGCAACCAACCTCCATCCCCAGCTCCTCCTTTACACGTTTTTTCTGACTTAAGTCAATGACGATGCAGTCATTGATAGCTTGCTCTGTTCTGTACCCCTGGGGGTTTGCGGCTGCTCTCTCTGCTAACGGCACTCATGCGTATGCATTGAAGGGCAGGTTTTTAGCTCTCCCTGCCTAATGGCCTTTCATGCATACACATGGTATGGTGGGGGGGCCCAGAACATGCCGCCAAACTCAAATATTGCAAATAAATTCGCTGCAAATTATATAATTTGGGGATTTTGACAAAGTGGACCTGCTTGAAATACTGGGTTTTAGCTCACCAGCCGATAGGCCATGAGCTGTAGTCGCAATATTCTGGGTTTTAGCTCACCAGCCGATAGGCCATGAGCTGTAGTCGCAATGCGGCGTTCCACGTGGTCCGCATCCGCGTCATCACAGTTGGTTAGCAAATTCTTTAACCATCTTCTCCAAAACCGTTGGCTGGATTCACTTCAAATTTGGCATTGAGCTTCCTTGGGACAATATCTACAAAGGCTGATCACAGTTTTGAAAAATTTTGTTGTTTTTTTTTTTTTTTTTTGGTTTGAATTTTCATGAATTTCTTTCTGTTTTTTTCATCTGAAACTTCAAAAATCTTCTTTGTAACTACCAACCAGATTCAGTTCAAATTTGGCATAGAGTTTGCTTGGGACAATGTCTACAGAGAGTATTCTCAGTTTTGAAAAATACTGTTTCTCAAATTCTTATGAATTTTTTTCTGTTTTTTTTTCATCTGCAACTTTGAAAATCTTCCTCTCTGAAACTACTGGCCAGATTCACTTCAAATTTGGTATAGAGCTTTGTTGGGACAATGTCTACAAAGTTAGCTCACAGTTGTGAAAATATTTTTTTTTTCTGATTTTAATGAATTTTTCTGTTTTATTCATCTGAAAGTTTAAAAATCTTCTATCTGCCAGATTCACTTCAAATTTGGCATGGAGCTTCCTCGGGACAGTGCCCTCAACGACTGTTCACAGTTTTGAATAATGTTGTATTTCAAATTTTATGAATAACTTCAGTTTTTTTTTTCATCTGAAACTTTAAAAACCTTCTCTGAAACTTCTGGCCATATTCACTTCAAATTTGGTATGGAGCTTCCTTGGGACAATATCACTACATTGCATGATTGTCAGGGGGCTATGGTGAATATTCGTAAATCATGACCGTGATGTCCAAATTTGTAGTTTTTCAAACCAATCTTCATGGTATTTTTTAGTCATCATTCAAATGTACATCTAAATTCATGTCTTGCCAGTGAGCTACAGTACCACTGGTATATTTTTGTGTCTTTGTTTGGATCAGTGACCAATTCAGACCAAAGAAACAGGGGTAAGATTGTCATAAACTTCTTTATCTGATCAATTGCTGTGCTGATCAAGAAATGCTTGTCAAAGGGTTTATACTTTTGTCCAAATTAATTTTCCTTTCAGAGTTTCTTCAGATCAAGTAACTGTTGAAAATTACCCCATCAGAAACTCAGCAGAATGAATAGTCACGTAATGGTGTTATTGGAGTGCTCCTGGGCCAAGTCTGTGTCACATACCTCCCAAGTTTGAAGGATCGAAATGCTGGTCCATGACCACAGCGTTCCATTTAGTTGAGCGGGGGGGTATGTGTGAAAACGATTGATTTCTCTATCATTTAAGTTGAACGGGGGTGGAATTTACGTTTAATTTTGTTCATTCATGACACATCATTATCCGGGGGTGGGAGGAATAACGCGTAAATCACTCAATGCACAAATTGCGGGTTTTTAAATTTGCTTGTGGGTCCGCGGGTTTTGCTATTCAAATGCGGGTCGGACCCGCCAAATGCGGGTCACTTGGGAGCTACGTGTCAGTCATTTGGTGGAAAAAACTAGTGGTCCCAGTGTAATACACACACTTATTCCTCCCATAACATTTTTCTGAGTTGTTTTATCTGCTTTGCCATAATCTTCCTCCAGAAATTCTTTGCAAAGTGGACCCATCATCAGATATTCAAAACAAAGCCAGAGCTGCATTTTATCCTGGAGAAACCGCTGAAGTTGATTGTAAGCAATCATTTAGGACAAAAACAAAAAAGCAGCAGGATACAGTGACCTGTACAGAGAATGGATGGTCATTTCATCCATTCTGTGAAGGTATGGCTAATAGTGAAATTGATGTCATCATATTATTATTCTGGCTCTTTTTTCATTTTTCCAAATTTTGTGAAAATATGTGGCAAAATGTGAAATAAATGTGCATATCAGGGTTTTCCCCAGGTTAGGTGGGCTTAGGTGCTAGCAGGGTTCCATGGGGGGCATATTGCAAAGACTTTCAGGAACTTTTACGTCATAATTTTTCTGCCCATTAACCTTGCCATATTTGTGAAAGAAAGCTGGTGATATCCCGCAAAAATGTATACAGTGGGGATGGGTTAAAAAACAATTGTTCGTGAGGATCAAAGTCGACTTCTGTAACATGATCGCTGATTGCCCTACCCCCCATACCAAGCAAATTGTTGAAAACGCCACAGAAACAACTTCAACGGAGAGGAACCATGCAATTCCTCAGTAGGCAAGCTATGGAATTCTGTGGGGCAATTTTCAGTTTCAGCCACTAGGTGGGAGTCTTATCATTTAATGACTCCACCACAGACAGGCGTCTCCCTTTGCTCAAGCTAGCCATCTTGCTGTGTTGGGAATTACAGACCTCTGAAGGGAGCTGGATCGTGTGGCTCATCCTTCTTTTTTCTGTTATTTTAGGGGGCAGTACCAAGTTCATCTGCGAAATAATAGCTAGAAAAATGATAGCATAAGATTTGGATCAGATTCTAACTTGGATACCCCACCAATATTATTTATTTTCGCAAGTGCAGACTAGCTTTAGCAGCCAACACTTACACTATTATTTTTTAATTTAAATTAATATTGGCATATTTTGTGAGATCGCATTTGCTATATGTCTGAACACTTTTTTTATTTTCTGTTTCACCTCTTCCCATGGCCGAATCGTGTCCACATGACTTTTACCCACTCATCCATTTCCTAGCATTGCTCATGTATACATTGTGGCTGGAATGCACCTACACTGTATAGAATTCTGATCGGGATGCAGTCTGGCTCTTACCTAGCTGTGTGAGCAAAATTAGATCTGGAATTACAGTCAATGCATCCCGCTGTGATTGGATGATGAAAGTTGGATTGAATTGATAAGTACAGTATAACCGAGGCCTCTATGTAATGTCATCTCGCTGGATAATTCTGCATACTAACATTTAGCCAACGGGACGGAATCAACTTCCAGCTGTTATAGTAATTTAATTTCCAATGGTGACAGTTACAAAGCGAGTAATGTTAAATTACCATTATCTGAGAAGATAAATACAAAATTTCGTCAAAATATATTTGGGCTAATAAATCCATAAATTATAAGCTCGGGTATGAACAAGCTGCCAGACTCCCTAGATTCCACTTTGAGCGTTAGCTGTTTTATGTTGAGGGTTGCTGCTTTGCCTGTCATCTGACTTATGATCAGTCTATAATCTTCCTTGCTAACAAAGCCAAACTTGCCCAGTAAAAAACTCACAGCAACCGATAAGTACCAATGATCCACTTCTGTGAAGGTACAGAAAGATTTTACCTCGATGCTGATATGACCCGAAAGAAAGGTTCGAAACTGTATACAGCCTTTAGATGACAAAGTAACGTGCGATGGGACTGAGAGAAAAAACAGTAGCAAGTTGAGATGAAAAACTAAGTCGCAATTAAAAATACATGGATATAGCATGGCAAAACGTGAAAACTTTAAATGAAAACAGCAATAGATAAAATGAGCGTGACAAATTATCAGAATATTGCACATTATTTTGTGCTTTGCCAGACGGAATAGGAGCGACCTAATGTAGTGCAAAACTGCCATAAATCAGGAGATGAGATGAATGAAGGGGATTTCTTGCAGACGTCTGCACTTCCGGTAATAGGGCCAGCTTCGCCAAGCCAATGCATGCAGCCGTAGGCTAGGCTACAAAGCCCCAGCTGCTGCGGCACATAAGTGATGAAGTGAATATCTAAGATGTAATTTATTATTTGAATGATTGTCTTAATTCTGATCCTTTTAAACAGTATAAAACTAAAAATTAAATACACATCACATATTTACAATATGACTTAGCAAGGTGGTGTTTGCACTGTGCTGTATACTGTGTTGTTCTCGCTCGATCTAGCTCTGCCTCTGTGCTATCGTATTCGAACTTGACTGTGATATGATTTAGTTTTCTCACTATGCGATGAGCATTGCGAAGCTTTGCAAAAGAAAACCATCTTGGATGTGAACTTAAAAAATACCACCAAATTCTCATCTAATCCTTTGTCCACATCTTGGACGTAAATGCTATAAATCGCGATTATATAAGTGTTCGATTGCGCGCGGATATGGGCGGAAGTTCAGTCTTCTATATTTTGACCTTTGATCCGTCATTATCAATGATCATATCCGCCATGCAGTGTGCCGTATTGTATATCAGGTCGCTCCCATTGGATACATGGACTAATGTATGAGATTATGTGGCAAAGTCAGCTAGGTTAGCAATTTCTTTAGTCGCAAAAGAGGCCAGCTTCCATGAGACATATTTTCTTAGATCTCTCTGTCTGCTATCGCTATTTTTAACATCCACACAAATCCCTCCCTTACAAAAAAAAAAAGGTGTATGCCTATATGCATTACTTTTTGAGGCTTACCGTTGCGAGTGGCGGCTGAAACTACCATCCAGAGTAGACGTTATGAAAAATATCCAGTCAGCTGTTTGAATAGCCTGGCGATTAGCAGCTTTCACACATGAATCACACAAACATTTGTCCAAACACCGATTGTTGATTGGCAGATAATTCTTGTTGCCAGGTTACTTTCCCATTTTGAGACCAAGCCAAGTCTCCGTTTTGTTTTATTGTTATAATTTTTTAATTTATTTTAAATTTGTCAGCCCACAGATAGGTCATCATTCTTTGCATTTCTACGATCATTTGGCTCCGGCACTCCACAATAACTCTAAGGCGCTGCGCCCAAAAGTTTACAAGGTGGGGAAAAACCCTGCATAAAAGGGTAATATATATTTAACTAAAGGATTACATTGCCATTTTTTGCATCACATTTTCATTTGAAATTTACTCCCATAAAAATCTGCAGTCACAAATTTAGTTAACCTGATGCTTGTAACTTGTTACAAGCTCTACAAAATTATTGTTGAATTGATAATTATAAACTCCAAGGTAACTGACCAAACATGAATTTAAAAAAACATGGAAGTACTTTGTGTATTTGATGTTTTACATTTAATCTGTTCTTTTATTCTGCTACTGTGAAAGGTACATAGATGCCGATTCTTGACATTTCTCATGAGAATAAAATTTTGAATTTTACATTTTCAGCAATTGAATGCCGCATCGCACAAGAGCCAAATGTGATTTGGTCACACTATTATTATCATTTTCGCTACAAAGACACAGTAACAAGCTCATATTTCAGCTGCCAAGAGGGATATAGGCCATCTCATGGATCCATGTGTGATGTTGGGGGCTGGGTGCCCCCGCTGTGTGAAGGTAACTTTCTAATAATCAGAATTTGGATTCCACTTTCAAGGAAAGTTTGTTCAGATCACTGTATTTATCAAAAATCTTTTATATTTTCAGCAATAACATGTGAACCAGAGATCCCTAATGCTGTTATTCTAAGTGAAAGTAGAAAGTACACAATCAGTGAGCGTCTGGAATACAAATGCCACCCTTTTCATGAACCAGAAGGAAGGCAAGTAACATATTGCACAAAAAATGGATGGTACAAGAATCCTCAGTGCAGAGGTAAGTGGGAAATATAATGTCAGCACTGGTTTTGTTTTCTACAGCGCACAATAATAGCAAGATCATGGGATTTAAAAAGGTTCAAACTCTTTTTCCAATTTTCACCATAACTGTGGTGGATTTTTTTTTCTTTACAAGTATTTGTCTGAAAGCTAATGTCATTCCTCAGAATGGGAAATTAATTCTTCTTTCATTTTCTTTTAGCAATGATAGGTTTTTGTCAAAGACCTGATCTTAAAAATGGATACGTCATAAGTCACGAAAGCAATCCCTCGGTTATTTATTATGGTTGCCTTCCTGGTTTTAAACCATCGGTAGGAGGTTGGTGGGGAGAATTGACGTGCCAGGGAAAGAAATGGCCTCAACTTCCAAAGTGTATTGGTAAGGAAAACTTTTTTTCTGGATTATTCCAGTATTATTCATAATATTGGCAGTTAAAAGTTTTATATTAACAATTACCAGTGACATACAGGTTCTTAATCCCTGTATACTCAAACAAAGTGCTCCTTGAGCTTCTTTGATTATTTGTCAACTTTGTAACATGAACAACAATAAAATCAGGACCCATTAAAAGGATTAAGCAATCTATTCAGCCATCTGGGAGATCTAAAAGATGCACCCATCATGTGCACAAGGCTATTTAGTTATTTGGCAAAAATACAATGTGAATTATTCCCATGTAGACTGGCACACAAAGATTAATATTAGGGGTGAATATTCACAAAACAGTGATACACAAACTGAATAAGCAGACATCTTCAGGAACGCTGCCTTACATACCAGCTTTTGTTGTCAACTTCACAAAATCCTATTTTTGTTGGCATTTTTTGAGGCTCATTCAGATGAGGATTGATTCAATTCCTACATGATTTTTAGTGCTGCTGTTCTGTGGTCATGAGCAAATATCCTGTAAAGAGGCCATCTTTAAATGAGAATTTCCATTTAAGGGCCTTCCCAGGTTCAAACTGATTTTATTCAATCTTTCTCTTTTTTTCCCTTTAAGGTTCACTAAGATGTGTGCTTTAAGAAAATCAAAACATTTTGTCATTAATTTCATAAACTTCATTAAAAAAATGACTTATTTTTAAACTCTCCCACCTCAAACAATTCTTAGTCAGCTAAAATCTGGTGACTTTCAACAATTGTGGCGCTGATAATTTTTTTTTATTTTTCAACCAAATTGCCTCAGATTGTGACTGTAGTCTTGTTGGTTATTTCTGAATGCAATCACATTGGCTTCTTCTGATAAGTGTGAGGCTGTGCCTCCAGCCCTCTCCCTAGTCACATTCCTCATGCCTTCTCCCATTGTTATGTGGTTTAGGGAATCACAAGTTCGCCACCGGCCTCTCCTGAAACATGCACAATGATCTCTGATCATTCAAATGTGATGTCAAAATATGACTGATTTGGAGAGTGCCTTGTGTGCCTGGATTTTAATGGGAATGGATCCTTTCTCATCTCTCATCAGGTGTTAACATAATTTGCTACAGTAAGGTATAGATAAGACAGCTGTACTGCAGGTTACAAGTAGCTGCCAAAAATTTCACTGGGAAACATGTTCTGTGTTAAATTGAGATTGTTCAGGGTAAAACTGATGCCTTTTGGAAATAATTTGTTTTGCTTTCAGATTGGAGTTGTATTTCTCTTTATTCATAGTTTGTCATTAGGAAAGAATAAAAAAGCCTTTTTAGCATTTAAAATCTGCAGAGGGCAGGTAGGGTTACATCCACAAACCGACAAAGTGAGGAAAGTGACAGCTGTTAGGAATGAGGGCATGCAAGTTACCACTACAAATGAACTGCCCTTTCTTGGCAGGCTGCTGCTTGCTTGCTACGATCTCTGTGCCCTTTTCAGGACAACCACTTGCTCAACGCCCTTTTTTAAACCCAAGCACCATGCCCTAGGGAAATCCTAGAATTAACACTGCTGAGTGTACCTTTTTTGTAGACCTGAGGTCCATTTTTTCAGCCATAAAAGCAGAATGGATCAGATTTTATACACAGAACATTTGCACATTTTTAAAGAAACTTCAGTGTAAAAATTTACATATGCAAAATGGCATGCACATCCAGTGAAATTAATTATTTAGTCCTGAAATATTGGTAGTTTATGTTCTGTATGCCTGATCACTATCTTTTGTAAAACGTGTTGAAGTAGTAGTAAGTTAGCAAGTAAAGTTTATTTGTATAGCACTTTTCCCAGATAAAAATCATAAAGTGCTTCACAGCAAGATGAAATACACACGATAGAACAAGCTTAAAAGACAAGTATAAAACAACATAGGGAAAACAATCACAGTTAAGCATAAAACAATATCAAAAAACAATCACAGAAAGAAAGAGCTGTTTAACTCATGCTAAAAGCCTGTCTCGAAAGATAAGTTTTGAGATCTTTCTTAAAAACATCAATGGAGTCTGTATGACATAGCGGCAGCGGAAGTTCAATCTATAGCCGTGGTGCTGCAGCCTGGAAGGAGCGATCTCCCCGGGTTTCAATATGTGTGCGGGGGGCCACCAAGAGACTCTGATCTGATGACCTTAATGATTGTGCAGAGGAGTAAGGTGTCAAAAGGTTACATATGTAGGACGGGGCTTGACCATATAGAGCTATAAAAGTCAGCAGTAAAATCTTAAAATGAATTCTAAACTTGACTGGCAGCCAATGAAGGGAAGATAAAACTGGGGTGATGTGTTCCCTTTTCTTTGTTTCAGTCAAAAGCCTTGCTGCCGCATTTTGGACAGACTGAAGACATGCAACATCTTTTTTGTTAAAACACATAAAAACAGAATTGCAATAGTCTAAACGGGATGATATAAAAGCATGAATGATAATTTTTAGATCCGGCTTTACAATCAAGGACCGTAGCTTAGAGATACTGTATTTCTCAAATGGAAAAAGCAGTTCTAAACAAGCTGCTTACTATGGCCAGTCATATTCATTTGCTTCTATGGTAGTGGAGTGAGTAGCATCATTTGCGACAGTTTAAGAATTTGGCTGGTTGGTCTTGATCGCTCTTGACAAGTACAACCCATTTCTACTTGTGTCATTCCAAAAATATCCTCGAAAAATGCAGTTGCTAATTCAAGCAAGTTCATAGTTTTAAAATTATGAGGAAAATTACATTGATTAACCATATCTCTTTAATATTTTCTACAGCATCTCCTGACATGTGCAGTCCTCCCCCACATGTTGAGTATGCTACAATTACGTCAACATATAAAACAAAATATCTTCATTTATCTAAAGTCCAGTATAAATGTAAAGAATTATATGAACTCCACGGGAACAGTGAGGTCACCTGCAGACATGGATCATGGAGCACCATTCCAAAATGCATTAGTAAGTTCTAAAACATGGTAGGTATACTTAAGCCAGTTTTAAGCTGATAAGAAAATAATGAGAGAAGGTTGTGAAACAACTATCGATGTTCATATTTCAAGTTTTATATAGGCTCTTTGTTGATATTCAGAGGAGATTAAGCTTTGAAATGATCTAACGGTGGTCACGAGGCAGCTTTGAGGACCATCTATTTCCCTTAGTCTCATCAGAATTTATATTAACATTGGACAATATAATATCACCTTTGGTAGGTTGACTGCTGTGCAGTTATAAATATAATAAGACCTATTGAAATCAGAAATTAATCACTTTTGACCGCACCCTTGTAGATTTGAACAATTTAAATTCTAATGCAAGCTAACCTACATGAGAGTGTTATAATGTGGTTTGATTTGTGCAGACAGAGCAAGTGACATATGAAATCGGTTTTAATTTTTCAATTTTGTTTTTATTTTTTCCTCAAATTCCATGTTTTCCATATTTTCCAAATTCTTTGTTTAATAATTTTAACGTGTTTTTTTTTCATCAGGAGGATTGACTATCATGTGGCGTATGAATTAAATTTCAGAAATTTAATTCAGTAAGCTTATAAAGCAAAACAATCCATCCGTTTGTTAAGTAAAGTGCTTCACTGCTCAAGCTGGAATGCAGGAATAAGTAGTTAATTCTAATAACAACAACTAATGACGTTTCACATGACGTTGCGATTGACAGAGACAGACTTCCTTGCAGAGAGACCTATATGTGCAGTCATGCGTAACACATGTCCCTATAATTACTATTATTAGCTCGGGAAATTACTTTTTGTAGCTTTTATTAAAAGCTGTGCAAGTGAAAAACTAGTTTGATATCCTAATTAGAATAATAGGCTGTATCTTGACTCAACCTGTTATGGTCTGAACCAGAAATCAAATTCGGTGTTATGTGTCGGAACAGGATTAGCCCGCAAGTGCAGAGTAGCAGGCAGAACTACTGGTTTATTGGATACACTCATGATAATACAAACACACAAGTGCAGAATTAGAGATGATAGCAAATGAGTTTACAAAGTATAAAAAGGAATGCGAGCTCCCAAAGGGGAGAAGACTAGCGAATTCCAAAATAATAATTACAAAGGGTTTAATTACATAAATACGCAAACTCCCAAAGGAGAGAAAGATAAAGAGTACAATTTTAGAAGCGCAAGAGCACGTCAACTCCCAAAGGAGAGAATATTGCTTCCTGAAAGGGGAAAGAAAGCTGAATGTGAGATTGGCAAAAAGTAAAGTGAGTGGTCTGACCGACAAAGGAAACTAACTAAAACCAGGAATTAAATAGTGAACACATACGTAATCTAAATCAGTAATGTGATAGAACTTATTGAATAATGAGTTTGAGGGGTTGGAAGCAACACTGGCTGGGAGACTGACGAGCTTCAGCTGGTGCTCATCACAGTACCCCCCCGGTAGTAGCGCCTCCTGGCGATTGAAGGCGGGCATCCTGGTGCCGGTAGAAGTCAGCGATGAGCTGGGGATCCAGGATGTCCCGGGCAGGAATGCAGCACTGCTCCTCCAGCCCGTACCCCTCCCAGTCAACTAAATACTGGAAATCTCTGCCCCTGCGCCGGACCTCCAGCAGTCGGCATATAGTGCAGGCAGGGGTGCTGTCGACCAGGTGGGGTGCTGGTGATGCCTGGGCAGCTGGAGACAGAGGACAGCGGGCGAGCGGCTGGAGCCTGGAGACGTAGAATACCGGGTGTATCCTGCGGAGGGTGAAATGCAGCCTCAGGTAGACAGCGACAGGGCTCAGTACCTTGTCGATGGTGAACGGATCAATGAACCAAGGTGCCAACTTCTGGGACTCGACCCGGAGGGGGAAGTCTTGAGAGGCGAGCAACACGCGCTGACCTGGCCGGTAGCATGGGCTCGACTTTTGGGCCTGATCCGCCTGGTTCTTCACAGCCCTGTACAGCACGGTCTCGGTCCGGTTCCAGGCGTGTCCGTCGCGCTTGATGTGGGCGTCGATGGAGGGGACATCCACCTCCTCCTCCTGGCAAGGGAACAGAGGAGGCTAGTAACTGAGGGCAGCTTCGAATGAAGAGACCACAGCGGAGGCGGCTGGCAGGGAGTTATAGGCGTACTCCACCCAGGGGAGTTGCCAACTCCAAGCCCTCTTGTCCTGGCCACACTGGCACCTCAGGGCTGCCTCCAGCTGTTTGTTGGCTCGCTCAGTCTGGCCGTTGGTCTGTGGGTGATGACCAGATGACATTTTGACTTCAACCCCCCGGGACTGACAGAAGGCTCTCCAAACAGAGATATGAATTGCGGCCCACGGTCCGACACCACCTCGGACGTGATTCCATGTAGTCGCACTACATGACTGAAAATCCCAGGAAGCACTAGAGCTCTCTCCGAAACGTTTACACCGGCCAGTCCTCCACAGCTTTGACCTTCTCCCAATCCATCAAGATGCCCCATGGAAAATGACATAACCCAGAAATGAGGTTTTGGAGGAATGGAACTCACATTTCTCAGCCTTCACGAATAACTGATTCTCCAGGAGACGCTGTAGGACCACCTGGACGTATTGTCTGTGCTCCTTCAGGGTGTGGGAGAATGCCAGGATTATGTCCAGGTAGAGGGAGATCTTAATTACATCCCTGAGGACGTTATTCACCAGGTTCTGGAAGACGGCTGGAGCCTTGGACAGGCTGAACGGCATGACAAGGTACTCATGTCTGCCCCTCTGGGTTTTAAACGCCGTTTTCCACTCGTCACCTGGATGGATCCTGACCAGGTGGTAAGCGTTGCGAAGATCCAGCTTCATAAACACCGTTGCACCCTGAAGGAGGTCAAAGACAGAGGCCATTAGAGGATGGGGATAACGGTTCTTAACCGTGATGGCGTTCAGACCCCAGTAGTCAATGCATGGGCGTAGGCCGCCATCCTTCTTCTTGACAAAGAAAAACCCCGCACCCACTGGAGAGGAGGACAGACGGATTATGCCAGCCACCAGGGTATCCTCACTGCTCTGGTCGGGACACGGAGTAGAGGCGGCCCTTGGGTGGTGTAGCACCTGGGAGAATGTTGATGGGGCAGTCGTATGGTTATCGTTAAATACGAGGAGTGCGCCTTCAAATTGACATGATCCAGTGTGCTTAGATATGAAGTGGGGCTTTATTAAGCCAAGTTGCTGGTTGAAACCTTTATCTATCGTTTGTTTTAAGATTCAAGTTTTAGTGACTTGCATAAAACTTTTTTAAAGCATGCACATTTGTTGCCTAAATGTCCAAGCGCAGTGGTTTTGTCTTTTGCAAACAGTTCACAAATAAATTTTATTCTGTTCAATCAACTCATTTTTCTTGCCCAAATACACACAAATTAAGGTATGAATTTACTTTGAAAAAAACGGAGGAAAAGACCAGAAACCATTATTATTATTAATTTATTTTTTCCCCTTTTTGCAGAAACTTAAAAGACCCATGTCCCGAAATCTAATATAATGAGCAGGTTATTTATTCGTCAATTTCTTGTGAAAGATCGTCCCGTTACAATTTTACGTCCTAAAATATAATGACGTAAACACAATATTATCACTGGGCTTTTATTTTTTTCTGCCAGCTCTCCGCTGCCTCTCTCTGCATCCAGTCCTCCTCAGCATCAACTGAAAGGGTCTTTTGCACAGCTGGGCAGTAAAGAGCCATCAAGAATTCTCCCTGAGAAAGCAAACATGCAAATATTCTAAGACAAAAACAGGTAAAGGGTGGGCCAAATAATTGAAAATTGTTCCCATAAATTATTCACTGTATCATATTGGCCAAGTGTACCTAGCAGATATGAATGCTTGACATATCTTTACTTTTATTTATGAAGATAGGTTTTTAAGTTATTTCTTTGTTGTATGTCCCATGGAAGGAATTTGATTAGCCATAGCCACGTGAGAGGTCATACAGGAGAGAGCCTAAATCACATTGATTTCCCAAGTTTGTCGCCAGAATAATTAAAAAAAACTTTTTTAATCTTTTAACATCTTTTCATGTCATGCTTTTATTTTTTGCACCAAATATTGGAGAGTAGTATCAATAACACTATCGATAAGTATAGGCACCGATAAGCAGTATCAGTATCGATACCAGTATCGATAAAATCCTAACGATACCCATCCCTAGGGAAGAGAGAACATAAAAATTAACAAATTCAAGGTGGTTGCCGGACACACAAAGAGAAATGGGGGCAGTGTTCTGAGTCACCCTCCCAAAGGCTGGCCCAGCCAGCGTGTGGACATTGAGGGGAACCTAGAGGTTGTGTAAGGGAACTCTAAGCCTGCTAACCAGCTCCCGGTCAACAAAGTTCATGTCCGACCCCGAATCAACGAGGGCTGAAACCTCAAGCTGAGTGGGATTGAAACGCAAAATTACCAGAACCAGGCAGTGCAGCTGTGGAGAGCGAGAGGAAACAGCGCCCAGCAGTGTCTGTCCAATCACGACTGGGCGTGTGGCTTTTAATGGGCACTCCTGAGCGTAATGCCCAGCTCGGCCACACCTGGCGCAGCGACCTGACGACCACTGCTGACGCGCCGATGGGGTGAACCGGAAACGTTCCAGCTCCATCGGCACCTCCGGCGGGTTGGCAGTGTAAGAGGTGTTCATCGATTCAGAGGCCTGGGATGAACTCTGGAAATCTCCTCTCTCCCTCAAATGCTGAACAATGTGATTGTCAATGCGAATGGCCTGGTCAATTAGCTCTTGGAAAGAGTCAGGAAGCTCACGGGCCGCCAACTCATCCTTACCGGAGTCATTGAAGCCATAATAAAAAACATCACTCCAGGCCCGGTCGTTCCAGCCGGTCTCCAACGCAAGGGTATGAAACTCAATAGTATAGTCCGCTACTGAGCGTTGACCCTGCCTCAGAGAGAGCAGCCGACTCTCAGCATCTCAGCCACAAACCCGTCTGTGGTCTGGACACAGGAATGATTCCCCAGCCAGACCGCCGTTCCCCAGTCCGGGCCCGCCCCATGAGCAGTGTCACGTTGACCGCCACTCTGGAACGGTCATCGCGGAACGCAGAGGGCTGCAACTGAAAAAAAAAAAAAAACAGCGAGCATTATGTCAGAAAAGCCCTACGTGAAGATTGCTCTCCGTTGTCAGGCACCGGGGGATGGAGGTGAGATTCCCGATTGGAAACAATCGCAGGTGGTATGGATGCAGCACTCTGGGAGGAAGATGCTTGACCGAGGTGGCGAACAGACTTGGATGGCTCGCGAAAGCCAACTCCGAGCTGCTGCAACACGGCCCGCATCTCCTCCCAGTTCTGTACAGCTGTCGCCTGCTGCGGCACCACAGGAGCAGGTGCCGCAGGATTCTCTGCTGGGGTCAAGGTCGGTCAGTCAGTAATGTTACGCATCAGAACAGGATTAGACCCCAAGCGCAAAGTAGCAGGCAGAACAACTGGTTTATTGGATACACGCATGATAATACAAATACACAAGTGCAGAATTAGAGACGATAATAAATGAATTCACAAAGTATAAAAGGGAATACAAGCTCCCAAATGGGAGAATACTAGCAAATTTCAATATAATAATTACGAAGGGTTTAATTACGCGAATACGTAATCTCCCAAAGGAGAGAACGATAAGGAGTACAATTTTAGAAGTGCAAGAACACGCCAACTCCCAAAGGGGAGAATACTGCTTCCCGAAAGGAGAAAAAGGCTGAATATGAGATTGGCAAAAAGTAAACTGAGTGGTCTGACCGACAAAGGAAACTAACAAAAACCAGGAACTAAATAGTGAACATTTGCGTAACCTGAACCAATAAGGAAACAGAACTAATAATTGAATGTGTGCGAGGGGCAGGAAGCAATGCTGGCCGGGAGACTGATGAGCTTCAGCTGGCACTCATCACACACGGCGTCAGACGTGCAATTGAACTGGTAATTTATTGACAGCAGTACAGTATTGATGGGGACAGAACCTCAGAAAGAATAAGCAATGACGGACAGTTCAGCACAGATACAATATGCTATGTTTGGGCTGCTGTCACTGGCCAGTAGCTTCCAGAATGCAGCCAGATGTTCTGGAGCTTGCCAACACTGAACTTGCCACGATGAGGAGGATGGTTGCTTGAGAGGAACTCGGTCCCAGTCCTGGACCCAGATCAGGATTGGAAGTTTTTTCCTGACAAAACTTGACATAGAGAGCAGGCTTGGAAGGGTTAACAAGAATGCAATCCCAGTCCTGAACCCCAATTAAGACCGGAAGCTTGTTATTGAGAACTAGACTTGATGAACGAGATAGAACTAAGCTAACTTTAACTCGGTCCCAATCCTGGATCCTGATTAGGATTGGAAGCTTGTTTGAATGAACTAAATGACAATAAAGGTTTCTGAGAGATAGGGTTGTCACTAAAGTACTAGCTGCATTACACAAAGGTGATGCATAACATACATTTTACTGGGGTTTCACTACGAATGCCACTTAACAATCCGGAAACTTGCACATGAACAAGAGGGCTTTAATACTCATCACTCGACCGCGTAATAAGATTCAGCTGAGTGGGGAGAGACACACAAGACATCAACCAGTCATAACACACATACACCTAATAGACACACAAGCTGCTGACTTGCGAAGAGACACATTAAGGATTCACACGAGTGAATGCCTCGTGTCTCCTCCCATCCAGCAGCTTGCATGTCTGTTAGAAGTATCCCCTTTTCAATTGTTTTACATGCTGCAGCTTTCCTCCCCGGCAGTGTCCTGCTTATGTTTTCCCTTCCTCATGAGTGTATTGACATAGACACTGATCAGCCATAATATTTAAAACCATCATGTGCTGCCAAAAACAGCAAAAATGTATAGCAGAGTATGATGCACTGTGTGTTGTGACACATTCCTCATGTAAACATTATTGAAATTCTCAGCAACTTGTGCCACAGTCGCTCTTATATTGGTTTGGACCAGAAAGGAGAGCCTTCATAGCCCTTTTGCATCAATAAGTATTGGGCACCCAAAACCCTGTTGCCGGTTAATGGTTTGTCGTTCTTGGACCGCTGTCAGTGGGCACTCGCATCCGCACACAAATCTGCGCGCATGGAGCACCCCCTGAGTCTTGCCACTTCAAGGATGCTCAAACTCAGGCCATATCCATTTTGCCCTAGTCAGAGTCATTCCGTTCCCACATCCGAAACGTTGCATTTGAGAACTAACTGCTGACATACCGTCTCAGATCTGTCTGCAGACATGTGCCGTCATCATAAGACAATCAACATTATTCGCTGCATCTGTGAGTGGTTTTAATGTTTTGCTGCATTTGTGTATCTTCCCCCAATTTTGAGTTTCCTGTTTGCTTGATTGTCGCTGTATGCCCTTTAGTACCCAGTCAGTATTTTCAGTTCAGGAAAATCAGTGCAATACAGGCAAGAAAGTTTGTAGTCAGGGAGCGAACAACAGTCAGGGTTCTGCACTTTGAGCATTAGAAATTAAGCAGGCCATAGTTAGTCAGGAGAGTTAAGGTCAGAAACAGAAAATCAGTCCAAGGGGGAATGGGGTAGGTGAGGAGGGCGAGCATAGAAAATGGAGCGGGCAGACAAATAAAAGGAAGCAGGGTGTTGGAATTGAGTCAGACAGAAAGCAGGAACCGAGGAGATCATTCTGCGAGAAGAAATGGCAAGCAGGAAGCGGCATAAATACAATCTGGCCAACAGCAGTGAATCCTAGGTACAGATATACAGCATGGGAGGACGCAGGTTTGGTTATACTTCCGGGTTCATTGTGACCTAGGGGTTAAGGCTTGGTGAAAACAACTCGTAACACCGCGGCACGCTGCATTCATTTTCGCCTCGACTACGCTCTCTGAAGTTGAATGTACTTCAGTAAATGGCTGAATGCGGCACAGAAACTAACAAAAACTGAGCGGATGTCGGAGCCCTTTAAAGAATGCAGTGCTATGCAGCAAGCATTTCATGACCGGTATGCAACTCCATACAACATCTTGCATATCTGCTTTATGGCGCAAGAGTGTGGTTTTGATTTGTTGTAATTAAAAAATGGAATTCAATTTCATGAAATCGGTAACTTTTATTATCAGAGTACTGTAATACTTTTCTAATGGCCCAGCTCATGACGTATTTTTGTTATTACTCTAGGTACATAAACACAGACTGATACACGGTTTGATGTCGTATCAAACACGTGCTTTCTATTTCATTTCTTTTGGCTTTTGCACCTTGAGTTTGAGTTAAAACTCTGAACTCAGTCTAAACTATTTAATTACTAGACAGTTACTGCTGTTAGATTTAAAGTTACTGATATTATGAAATTGAATTCCATTTTTTATTATTACAACAAATAAAAACCACAATCTTTCGCCACAAAGCGGATGAGCAAGATGTTGTAAGGAGTTGCATACTGTCATGAAATGCTTGCTGCATCACACCTCTCCGGACAGTATTCCCGTGATGGAAACTTGTAAAATAACAGATTCTCCTGTTTGAGATTATGACTGGTACAGAACACCACCTCACAGCTTCTTTGCATTGTAGCATAATCAAAAGAAAAGCATATTCACCTGCAGAAAGCATAGTCCAGGTGAAAATGAATGCAGCGTGCCACCGCTCCTTGACCCCAGGTCACAATGCACCCGGAAGTTTGACCAAACTTGCGTCCTCCCATATGCAAACTACAGGTAAAAATGAGACTCAGGTATGGAAAGGGCATAAGTCATACACAAGAGAATAGATAAGGAAATTAAAGGAAATTAAAAAAAGATTATCCAAAAAGGAGCAGAAAATATGCAAACAATGGGGAAAGCAATGGATAAAAATGCATATTTAAGGAGCAGAGATGCAAGATGTGCCAACAACATACTGAGGATATAACAAGTGATGGGCGATGCCATGCAGAGCCTTCTTACTACAGTATTCAGCTCAACTGATTCCATGATATTTTTTTTTTTCAAAAAAGCATAACTAAATTAGTTGGCATGAGAGGCATGATCTCTAATAAAGCATTTGCTTTTAGGGTCAGAATGTATAAGTCCAGATGACAAGATCAAAAATGCTGTAATTGCATATAAAAAAGTAGGACCATATAAAAATGGTACAGAAGTCGACTATCAATGTGAAGACAAATTTCACTCAGAGGGCCAAACCAAAGCTATGTGTATAAATGGAGACTGGCACTATCCACACTGCATCGGTAAGTGAATATCTTTTATTGAATTTGTAGTGAAAAAAACACTTCAATATTTTTTAAAAACATCAAAAATAAATCATGTACAGACACAATAGACCATATGTGAACTAACTGTATAAACTGCATTCTTAAAGCATCACAGTGGTGCAGCTAAAAAATTACATGGTTATGTCATAGTGAAGGCATTTATTTCCCAATAACTAAAAAAAAATAAATAAATAAAACCATGTTTTGCATTTAGCAAAAGATTACTGTGAAAACCCATATCTGACAAATGGATTTGTGAAGTTCTCTGGAGAGGGTGAATTCAGGGAAGGTGCAATATTGGACTATGAGTGCTACCAACCATGTAAACGCAAAACTGACGAAAGAATCATTTGCAAAAATGGACGGTGGGATCCCCCGGCAGAGTGTACATGTAAGTTTTCTTCCCCAGTTGTTTTCATTTCAAATGATTGCAAAGGATTTAATTAGGTATTGTACTTTACCAAAATGACGACATTCACACATAGCAGTCTGCACACGTTCAGATCGAAATTTTTTGGTGCTTTTATTACTTAATCTTAGATAGTAACAAATGAAACTTTCCCAGAGTGTATTGTACAAAAGCTTGCTTTCAACATTTACCTGAATAATTTTTATTACAGTATTTAGCTTGGAATCCATCTACCACAAAACAATATGTTTCAAAGGATTGGGAAATTATGTACTGAATGAATAAAGTGACAGAATATCCAAAATATGAAACTAAGTAATTTACTTTTTAAAAAAAATCTGTCCAGTATGTTGATTTGTTGATCCTCTTCCCAAATCAATGGTGTCTGGTTTTTATTTCCCAGAGAATATGCATGTGTGTATTCACACATATATTTTAAAAATATGTATCCTTTTAAATATGAATTCTTTGTGATCATCAACAAAGGTGCAAAGCAGTGGATATTTCTCTGTCTTGGTTACACAGAGGACAAGATTTTTTACACCAAAAATGTTACCTGGGGCACGAAAAAGTGCCCACCTCACCCGCAGACCATGGGAAACTCTGACACTGTATCATTTCCACAAGCATAACTTTAATTATATGATCCCTATTCCAAAAAAGTTGGTGCATTATGGAAAATGTTAATACACTGAAGAAGGAGCATCTACCCTCTACTATATTGAAAAAACTGCAATAATACATTATTAGTCGCTTTAACTTTTGAATTCAATTTCATATAAAAAACATGCTTTTTTCAAAAAGTTGGCACAGGGGCAACTTAAGACTCGAAGTAATGTTTCAATTATTAGGTTGTGACAGTAAGGTGATGTGAAATAAGCAGTGGCGGTCCCCTGGCAGGAACAAAGGCCAGTGATAACCTCACCTTTCACCGCTTAATTACCTAAACCTCTCGCAGTTTACTTTTTCTGATTAGCAACAGTTGCTCAGACTAATTGGTAGAACTGACAACAGTCTAATTTATATTTGACAGCATTGTTATCCATTACACCACAAAATTATAAGGTTTTTTCTTCCAAACATAACTGACTACGTAAAATATCAATTTGTCTTTCTAATTTCTGCACTCCTGTAGCTTTTGAAGCAGCACAGATTTGCGTAAATTAGTTTGCGAGGCTCAGTAAGCAATAAGCCCTGAGAATCTGCTCAATATTCCGAATGTAGTCAGGGCTAAAGGGCATTTTTAGGTATGATGTACAGCTGAGTGACAATTGTAAGGATGGTAAAAATAAATCCTACGAAGTCAGCAGAAGTGTAGGATTATTTGCATTCATGTTTCCATCCTAAGTGTTGTATCAATTATATAAATGTAGGCAACAGGCATTCACTTTTTCATTATCAATTCATGTATTGGTCTTGGTCGTTCAGTCGATAAATTTTTTGATTGTTAATCAGCCGAACTTGAACGAGAACAGCTTGAGGACAATCGGAGCGGTAAAGGGTGAGGTTACTGAAGAGCCTCTGAACATGTGACCACACACCACTGGAAATAAGTGATGTTTAACAGGTGAGCTAAATGTGTAAAAGCACAAAAGGACCATCCAAAAAACCCCTAGTCCCTCAGGATCAGAGATGGTTAGATGCTCACCAATTAGCCAACAACTACCTAAGCTTATAATCCATCACTTCCAAAACATCCTTCTCCAAAGACAAGTCAGTGGGCTTTTCAGCATTACACTTTCTGCAGAGCGTAATATAATTAAATGATGGAAGAAATCTATTTGAATCTCAGTATGTGAAGGGAAAGCCCAAAGACCACTTCTTAATGTGAATGAAAAACCATCATTAATATCACGACATGGGCTCAGGAATATGTTGATAAACCTTTGTCAGTAAACATACTTGGCCACTGCATTCATAGATTCAAGTTAAGGCTGTGCTACGCAACGCGCTATCGAGTGCTCGATAGCACAAAAGCCTGTTTTGTGGCCTGGCAAATCAACATTTCAACTGGCTTTTGGAACAACCAGCTACTGTATTCTCTGAACCAAAAACAGCAAGGACATCCAAAGTTGTTATCAGCGGCAGGTCCAAAAGTCAGTATTTTTTATTGTTTTGGGGTGTGTCAGTGCACCTGGCAAGGATGACTCACTTTTTAGAGCATATCATCAATGGAGAAAAAAGTAAAAATTTTGGAGCAACAAATGCTGCAATCAAGATGTTATCTGTTCCAGGGATCTCCCTGCATTTTCCAGCAGGACAATGCCCAAATTACATCCTACATGGATTATAAGTGCATGACTGCGTAAGCACGGAAGTGCTAGTTTGGCCTGCCTGCAATCCTAATCTGTCTCCAAATGAGAAATTATGGCACATAATTAAGCAAAATATATGGCAGTGAAGGCCCCATGCACTTGCACAGCTGAAGAACTGTGTAACGGAGGAATGGGGGAAAATTCTGCTGGCTAAACTTGGCCACTTACTGTCTTCAGTGCCTAAACGTATAATAAATATGATTAAAAGAAATGGTGATATTACACATTGGTAAACAGTAGATTGTGCCAAATTTTTTGCACTCTGTTGCAGTCCTAGCATTCCATATTTTCAATGACCAATAAAATTCAGATTAGAATATCAAATAATGTGTTGTTGCACTGTTTTTAACATGGGAGGGTGTGATCTAATTTGCATTAGCCATGACATGCGATCCTTTTCAGAACGGGGTTTTACTTAATACCTTAGCTGACAGTCAGAGGTAAAGGTAAACCACTGGATAATTTAAACCAACATAGGCACATGGAATTTATCTATTTCATGACTGCAATGGTGTTGATATGACAGCTGCTGAGGCAACATGGTGAGCTGCTACGTTGACATTTGTATAAAGGCTAACATAGATGTTGAGAACTAGCTGCTGCATAAATATCTTTCAATGGTAGGCAGAAGGCTGCCACTCAATGTTTGTCTAATTTGGTTTTCACATTCTTGTGGCACTTGGGGTCCAAGTGCAAACCGTTCTGGCACATCTGCATGGGACACAAGGAGAGAAGGCCCACTGATAATCTGCTGACACTGCAGTCAGCATTCCAACCAGCCAGAGGAGGAGAATGAAACCCAGTGTGTTGTGCCTCTGAAAATTTTAGTGGAATATAACCCTGATGCACCTTGGGGATAGCAAAGCTTTCATAATCTGGGAGTTCAGGACCATCGCCACCATCCTTTTACAGAGTGTGAGAGAATTCTTAAAACAGTTCACTGAAAAACCCAGTTGGGCGAGATGTGATGCGGTGAGGGCGCTGATCTGCACTGACTGGGAACAAAATCAAATAGTCATCCATATTAATTCAGGGTCATTATTGATCTGGGGTGCGTTTCCCAAAAGCGTAGTTGCTAACTAAGTTAGCAACTTACTTAGTTCGTCCAGTCAGAGTTAATGGGTCCAACTATGAAAGTTAGCATCAGTGATTTTGGGAAACGCGTCCCTGGTCTATAATAGTTGAAGGGCTGGTGTTGTGAGCCTGGCAAAATCATGAGGAGAGAGAAAGCCCAAACAGAAGTACTTTTAAATGATATGCTTAGCCTGGGACGGCTAACAGCAGAAACCTGCAGTGATGACTGGCATTTGGAATGTGGAAATACAAATCCTTCTGTCCTCTATCTGGACCAGTCCCCCTGTATGGCACTGTGGAGTGTACTCTTTTTCATAACGAGAAATGGTAGAACTTCTAAAATTCAGCTATTTGAATTCAGAAATTTAGCTGTGAGTACTGAGCACATAGTGTTAACTGAATAAATGACTGGCCTAAATGTGAGCAGTACTGTAATAACTTCTAATGTTTCCACTAAAAATGCGAACTCCGGACTTCCGGTTATGGCCGCCTGCTAGTAAGTCACGCTCAACTCTGCTCCGCAAAAATCCTGTACAAATCCTGATATAAACACTAAAAATCCTCTTGAAAGTGCAAGAAACTTGCAATAGTGAAGCGGTAATGCCAAATCCAGGAAAGCAGAGTAAAGATAAAGGGAAAACACAGATGCAAGCAAAGTTAACTGACTTCGGGACGCCTGGAATGGAGCATAAAGCCAGCAGGGAGGCAAGCGCAGGCACAGAAGCTAGCGGCAGCACAGAGGCTCTGGGGCAAAGTTGCAGTGAATTCACCGAGCCAAAGAAGAAATATTGGTGGCGATTAACAGTACAAAGACCGACTTTTCGACCAGACTGGATGGGATTTTGACTGCGGTCGAGGAAACAAAGAAAGAGCTGGTTGACTGCACTGAAAGGATAACACGAGCGGAGACACGAGTGTCAACAGTGGAGGACAAGCACGCCGCGTTACGAGAGATGGTTCTAACACTGAAAGGAAGAAATAAAGTCCTGGAGGAGAAAGTTACCGACATGGAGACGAGGTCCCGACTAAACAACCTGAGGCTGGTGGGCCTCCCCGAGGGTGCCGAAGGACCGGATCCCTGTTCGTTTCTGGAAGGCTGGATACTGGAGGCGTTGGACATGGCCTCCCTGCGATGCCCGATAGTGATGGAGAGAGCGCACCAGGTCAGGCCCAGGAGAGGCATTGAACACCACCGAGAACTTTGATAATGAAGTTCCTGAACTACAAGCAGAAAATGGCTGTAATAAAAGCAGCAAGAGCGAAGAAAGACGTCCTTTACAAAAATCAACAGGTGCGATTCTACAATGATCTCGCCACCGAAGTGCACAAGCAACAGTACAATTTAGAGACAGTACAATTTAGTACGGCAGCAGCTGCGGAGCCTGGGACTCAGACACGGCATAATGCCTCCGGCTAAACTGGTGGTAACGTATAGAGAACAAACACACATGTTTAACAGTCCGACTGAGGCACAGGCCTTCATAAACAAAATTAAAGAGGAAGCTGGATAAAAAATAGATTGAGAGGCAGACAATAATAGACTATATGCTGAACATTTTTGATTAAGTTCTCTCAGATACGGGGAAGTTCATATGATAAAAATAACTGCAACAATAGACTACGAATTAGTAAGAATTTGATACTTATTGGAGAGTTAACAAATACTGCTTTGTTTAGCACGTCATATGAATATAGGTGTACACTAGTGTCTGTTTGGGTGCATAAGTGCGTGCAGATATGTGAACAAGTATGTGTATATGTATGTATTTTTACATGTACACCAGTAAATCCCATTTGTATACTGAGTTTAAAGGTGATAGAATATTTGGATTGCCAGTAACTTATACACCAGTATGTTAAATTTCAGTTCAGGGGGCTTGGCTTTAAACACCCAGCATACAATTTTGGGCAAATATCGTTTTGGTAATGCAGAAATTAACTGCAAGTGTTTGATTTAGACTGACACAGAAGTAAGAGCTCCACATATTATGAAAGATGTGTAATAACAACATATTTTATACAATTTTTGTTACTTTAGTGTAAGTTTGATTAAACACTGCCTTCTTTTTAAAATTTTTTTACTAGCTTTCCTTCTACACACTGGTGTGGAAAATGTGACATTCTCAGTATTTATACAATGGCAACTAATAGGTTTGCACAGTAACGTATGCTACTTAATTGTGTTTATGCAGATAAATAATATGGAGCAGGAGAGGCAGAGACACTTTTGTAATTCCTTTTTTTAAATTTATTTATGTTTTTAAATTTCACAACAGTCTCAAAGGACTAGTGGACTGATCAGGAGATCTGTCCAAAGTAGTAACTGGAAGCAACAAACTAGGGGTGCTTCCCATTCAGTTGGGATAAAGGGGATGTTCGTTCAGTATAGTTCATTGTGTTTAATGTGTATTTCAGTGTTTAAATGTCTTAACACTCTCAGATATTTTATTTATGTGAAGGGAATTTCAAGCAAATTCAACTGCCACAAAAATAGAACTGAAATTTACCTCCTGGAACTGTAGAGGTTCACAAAAAACCAAAAAGATCAAACAAGTTATGAATAAGTTAAAAGATACAAATTCAAATGTTGTCTTCTTGCAAGAGACACATACCTTAACAGAGGACAATATAAGAATTGGTAGGAGATGGCAAGGGAGCATTTATGCAGCATCATTTACATCTCAAGCTCGGGGAGTGATGATTCTTATTGACAAATTAGTGCCTTATCAAGTCTCTAATGTAATTAAGGATAAATTTGGAAGATATTTGATTGTTCAGGGATCGCTGCTCTCAACAAACTTGAATTTAGTGAATATATACGGCCCCAATACAGATGAGCCAGACTTTTATACAAATCTGTTTCTCATACTTGCATCCCTCCCAGGAGAATATATAATTGCAGGGGACTGGAGCTGCACACTTGATCCGATTAGGGACAGATCTACAGGGATTGACCAAACTCATAGCAAAAGTAGACAGACCATTCACCACTTTATTGGAGAGCTGAATCTGCTAGACATTTGGAGATATTTGAAATCTAATGATGTTGCTTACTCATGTCACTCTCTCACCTTTAATACTTACTCGCGTATCGACTGCTTTTTAGTTTCTGCATCTCTGCCTTCAAGAGTACAAGACTGCTATTACGATAGTATATTAATATCAGATCATGGATTATGCTGTCTAATTTACACAGATGGTAATCTTGTTAGAGACCCTTTCAGATGGAGTCTGAATCAGAAATGGTTACAAGATGAAGATTTCATCAAGTATGTGGGGAAAGAAATAGACCATTATTTTAGTGCCAATACAACACAAACATTAGCAGGTATCAGGTGGGATGCTTTTAAGGCATACTTAAGGGGACATATAATTAGTTATACTTCATCCAAATAAAAAAAAATCTGCCAGAAAAGACAGCAGCTAGAATCCAGAATACAAACCCTTCAAAAGCAAATATTCAGAAACAGAAATCCTGGAGCAGAAAAAGAGCTTCTACTCTTGAGAGCAGAGTATGATAAATTATCAGCGACTAGGGCGGCTTCTAGTATGCTTAAACTCAATCAAACATTCTACGAGCAAGGAGAAAAACCTGGCAAACTTTTAGCTTGGCAGATCAAACAGCTAGAAACAAGAAGGAGCATTACTTCAGTCGTCAACGATAATGGTGACACAATAATAGACCCCATCGAGATAAATAAAGAATTTCGAAAATATTTTGAAAATTTGTATACATCTCAAATTGAATTAGACCGACAAGCCCAAACAGTATTTCTGGACAGGTTGAATATTCCAACTATTTCTCAGGAATTTGTTGAGCAATTAGAGGCAGATATTACACTGGAAGGAATAGGCGCAGCTATAGATGGCATGAAGACAGGTAAAACACCAGGACCTGATGGGATCCCTGTAGGTTTATATAAAAAATTTAAAACCAAACTACTGACACTAATGCTGGAAATGTTTTTAGGAAGCATTTCAAACTGGTAGTCTACCCAAATTGATGACAGGTGCGTTAATAACATTACTTCCAAAACCAGGAAAGCCCAGTAATAGTTGTGGAAATATGAGACCAATAAGTTTACTAAATTCCGATCTCAAAATCTTGAGTAAAATCTTAGCAAGGAGGCTGCAAGATTCATTACCCACTGTAATACACAGAGATCAAAATGGGTTCATACTTGGCCGTCAAGGGTTTCATAACGTTAGGAGGGCCCTTAATATTATTCAAAATTTGGAGAATACTTCGGATAGGGCTCTCCTATCTTTAGATGCTGAAAAGGCTTTCGACAAGGTGGAGTGGCCCTACCTTTTCAACGTTTTGGAACAATTTGGATATCAAAATAATTTCATAAGATGGATTCAACTATTATACTGTAACCTTACAGCTGAAATTTTAACAAACAAGAATATATCAATCCCAATTACAATTAAAAGTGGATGTCGACAAGGGTGCCCCTTGTCACCGCTTTTGTTCACTTTAGCGATGGAGCCTTTTGCTATAGCAGTACGGAAGCACACAGAAATAACAGGAATAACAATTGGACAGACAGGGCATAAACTTACCCTTTATGCGGATGATGTTATTTTGTTTATCTCGCACCTCAGTAGAACTATTTCTGTTCTGCTAGAGTTAATTAAACTGTTTCGTGGCATCTCAGGATACACAATTAATCACACTAAATCCTCCATCTTGTTACTGAGAGAGGAGAACTCACTGCCAGAAACCTCTCCATTTAGAGTGGTAGACCAATTTACATATTTGGGAATTCAAATTAGACCAAAACTTGATCTGATTGTTAAAATTAACTATGATCCTTTAATGGAACACATAACACAATCAATCAATAAATGGATGTCCCTGCCTTTATCCATGATTGGTAGAATAAATATTATAAAAATGAATATTCTGCCTAAAATACTGTACCTATTTCAAAATGTCCCGTTCCCCCCACCTGATGATTTCTTTCATAAAATTAACAAATTATTCAGAGGATTTATATGGAAAATAACCGTGCCAGAATAAAACTGTCATTACTATATTTACCTTACGACAAGGGAGGTTTGAAAACTCCGAAAACAATTTGGTACTACTGGGCAGTGCAACTAAGGGACATTAAGTTTCATTTTGCAACAGAAGATGTCCCACAATGGAAGGAAATGGAATCTGAAGGTTTAAATTTGCCTCTCTCTATGTACTTGTATTCGGATAAACTGTCCAACTTAGTTAGGAAAACTACCAACCCAATAGTTAAAAACATGATCAAAGTGTGGCTTGAAGTGAGAAAATTTATTGAAGAGCCTAACATATTGTCTCAATACAGTCCTATTTGGGGAAACCAACACTTCACTGCAGGGAGAGCAGATGCTGTATTTAGATCATGGGCATCAAAGGGATTAAGAAGTATTCAAGATTTGCATTTATCTGACTCCCAAAATATGATGTCATTGAAGAACTCGCATCTAAATATGATATAGACAAAAAATATTTCTTCAAATTCCTACAACTCAGAAGCTTCATTAGGAAGAGACAAAATGGTCTTACAACCAAACCTTTAGAATCCGATTTGGAGAAAATTATGTCAAAGGACAGCTAAAGCAAAGGAGCGATATGAGAGCTATATAATTTATTAGTGACTAACTCTCCAGTGAAGTCTGATAAACGGAAAGCATAGAGCCAGGATTTGGGAACGGAGATCTCCTTAGAAAACTGGGGATGGATATGCACTGAAGCTCACACTCAAACAATCAACACAAGATTAAGACTGTTACAATATAAATGGACAATGAGGACTTATATCACACCAGTTCAACTAAATAAATTTGACAGTAATATCCCAGACCTGTGCATAAAATGTATGAATGAAAAAGGAACTCTATTCCATTGCGTGTGGCAGTGCAGTAAGCTCAAGGCTTTCTGGGAAGAAGTTAAAACAACAATTGAAAAAATTATCTCAAAAGATCTTTTAATGGACCCTGGTTTTTTTAGTTTAGGATTGTATTCAAAAGGTCACAAGTACACCCAAAGTGAACAAATTATGATTGACATGTGCCTTCTACATGCTAAAAAATCAATTGCACTATTCTGGAGAAAGACAAGCAGACCAAGTGTTATATTCTGGATGAGACAGATGCTGGTAGCTTTTCCGTTGGAGAAGATAACACACATACAGAGAGGGAGACAGGATTTATTTGAGAGGGTTTGGGGACCATTTGTTTTGTTTGTGAGGGGTCTGGAGCTGGTGGATGAGGAGGGCTGATTGTTGACTGATGTGGACCTCATAAAGTGGCTGTTGGAACTATAGAGTGTAGGACAATGAAGAACCTTGAAGTTATATACATATATATGTATATATATAGATATATTTTTTTTTTTCCCCTTAAATTAAGAATGTAATTTGTTTTGTCTGAGAGCGGGGTGTTTGTTTTATGTTTTTTGTGTGTTGTTCTTTCTTTATCTTTTGTGCTTTGGTACCTGTGCCTTAGTGCAGACCTGGACTCTGGAAGCAAAAGCTTATGTATACCCCTCGACTGCACTGTGTGTACATGTATCTTTAAATAGAAAAAATGTCAATAAAGACAGTGTTCAAAAAAAAAAAAAGCGAACTCCATATGAAATAGGGAGTAGTGTGTAGCCAACGTAAACACCAGTCAACTTGTGGATAGCCAAAGCAGTAGTGAGTGTTGGTACTGTCTCCACAATGACTTTTCCACAAAGCAAACAAGCACAGCGGGACAAAAGGAGGACAAAAGAATTTGTTGCCCTTAAACACTTCTGTTTGAACTAACAAGGCTACATGTGGATCAGCTACCAGCTTAAATAAAGTTTGACCCACTGACCGGTCTCTGCTTGCAAGGGGGGAAAAAAAAAACAAGTGAGTGGATGATGTGAGTATTTATGGTGGGCTGCGAATATGTCATCCAGGTCCCAGGTCACAGAAAGTTCTGTGATCATGTGAGATGGAGAGGTATGCAGTACTTTGGCACCACTTTTAACAGTCAGCAAAGAAATGAAGTAGAACTATCTGTAGTAAGCCTTTTTTTCTGCCAGAAAGAGTGACCCAAACCAGAATCTTGGCATGATTCATATTGAAAGTTTGCTGAAATTATTTTTAACTTTACAGCATCCCCTTCTCATTTGGAGTGTGAGGTTATTCATTTTGGGTGGCTGCCCTCATTAAAAATCTCAGACTACGAATATTTGCGTGACATGTGCATGACATTTGACTCGCATTTGACTATGCACAATCATTTCAGGTCCGCAGTTAAAATGTGAAGATCCACCAATCCCAGAAAATGGAGACATTATTAAGCAAGAGGAAAAAGATGGAGGGACTGAAGTTACCTATCAGTGTAAACTCGGCTACAAACTTAAAAATAATACAAAAGTAAAGTGCCTCCAGGGGGAATGGAGACCTTTACCTGTTTGTTTACGTGAGTATGAAAAAATGTTCTGTCATCTGAAATCAAGTACTGTGACTTTAAGATTCCTCCTTGTCTATTAAAACAGACCTGTTAGCTGCTAGTGATATCACTGCATGGCCTTTAAGCAGGAAAATATTACATGAAAAGACATTTATATATAGTGACCCACTACAGACTGCATGGCCTGCCTCCTTCTGCAGAGAGCTGGAACTCACGTTCCTGCAAGGGAGAGAGTGGTAATTGTGTGAGTAGGCTATGGTTGGATCATGTCAGTTTGAAGGCGCACTACTCGTATATACGAGAAATGTCTATTTCTCGTGTACAAGAAAAGCACGATTCACACCTACGAGGAATGCTTCGTATGAACAATTCTTGTGTTCAAGAAATTCAAACTTTACACGAGAAATGTCAATTGCTCATATACCAGAGAAGTCCAACTGCCAAATTGCCACCTACAAGGGATGTTTTGTATAACCTTAACCAGGCCTAAACCTTAAAGGTTGTATCAGCGATTCTGCACCAAAACATAATTTGTCATGTACAGGAGATCTTTCCTCATGAACTGTTAGCAGCTCGTCTCATGAGTGGGCGGTAAAAAACTCCGGTGTCTGTAGGCCACCTACAGCCATGTAGGCACTGAGAGGGATACACAAACTTGTGTGTACCTACCCGCGTCCCCCAAACATCAACAAAAGTGTTCCAACGAATTGGAGGGCAGGGGTGGGTCTTTTGCGCCAGTTCCGTGCTCTTTCACGACAAGCGTGTGGGACTGAGCGGGCAACGAAACGAACTGGCAGTGGCACTACCGATGCAGCAGGTTGAAACATGGCGGAAGCTAAACTGAAAAAGAGACGCTCGAACGAGTGCATGTCGAGGAAAAAAGGAACGCGATCGCAGCAATGCGAAGTCCCGAATAAACATAGGGAAAGCATACCAACGTTGGAGAGAATTCCGGGAGTTGAATGGATTTAATTCTGAGGCCCAGGTCGCCTTGTTTCTCCTGGACAGGTGAATAAAGATGGTGCTAACTCTGTTGGATGTGAATTGTAAATTGTCATTTTGAGCAAAATTGAGGAAAGCTTGTTTATTGTTTTTGTAAGGCTATCTTGCATAGATCATGCTGGTCAGAATGGATCAAACGGTAGAGAGATCGATGTTTTCTCTTTGGAGCGAGTCGGTTGGCAAGCTAGTTTGCTAATTCTGTCTGATCAAACCAGAGTTCATGTTCGTGTAATAACCTTTTTTTCTCTGGTTAGTTTTCAGAGTTGAAATTCATCGATGAATGTATAACCGCATGATAAGTTTAGCTACAAGTAGTGATCTATGTGCCGTTGTTAAAGCTCATTTTGTAATGCCTAGCTAAGCAACTTGTCAGATACCTTGTTGTAGCTAGCACTAATGGTGTAAATTTATTGTCTGGCAATGGTTGTCATTGTTGCTACCGAGCGTTTATCACAACGAGCTGTACACCGCCATTTCTAGAGCAGCAAGTTCAGATTTTTTTGTTATTTTTGTTGTTGTTTTGACCCAGCTGAGTAAGCCATCATAACTCAGACGTTTCACTTTAAGAAAAGCTCGTTCATGTTCCAAGCTCCTGAAAGGGAGGGGCGAGCGGTTTCAACTGTCAACAATAGTGATGTCACATCGCTGATATAGCCTTTAACCCCGAGCAAAAACAAAAGGAAATGTTAAATCCATCCCATGACTTCAACAGCTGTAGGAAAAAAAAAAATCTCACAGAGTATTTGAATATTTTGAGTATTTTATACAGGGTTCCCACACTTTTTTACCAGTGATTTTTCAAAACTTTTCCAAAACTTTTCCATAATATTTTACCTAATTTCCATGACTTAGTTTAAAATAGATAATGCCTATAATAGCGAACACAGAGCGCCATAATGAGCTTCAACAGTGTGCTAAGCCCTAACCAGTGTAGCAAAAATGTAGCATGGAGAATGGAAGGGAAGTTGTGTCTATCTACCACCTATCCTCGGGCATCACACAATGGCATAAGGGCTTGTGGCACCATTCTTGTATTTTCTCAATTATATTTAACAAACAAACAAACAGCAATAAATAACCAAGTGCTACATTTAAATGCTCAAGAAGGCAAAAACACTGAAGAGGTAACAAACAGATGGCATTTAATATATTCTGAGACAGATGTTGAACTATTACAAATTATTATTTAGAGTGTATTATCCTTGCTTGCGTGCATTGTTCGCAGAATCTGGGGGACGTCGTCGAGTTAGCGAAGTTTAAATGACACTGACATGACATGTAACCATTAAAGACTGTAACCGAGGAAAGGTTTCATAGAAAAGCTAACCGAGGAAAAGTTTCATAGAATAGCGGTCTTTTGAGAGATTTTCTTTTCGTATGAGCGATATGCAAAATTGTTAGTGCATTCGTCTGTAGGAGGCCTAGTGCTTATCGCAGTACAGAAAAAAATATGTTTCTTACAAAGCTGCAAACTAATTGTTCTCATTAGCGTGCACATACTTTTCTGAGAATATTTTCATTTTATTATATACTATTCAAAAAAAGTAGGGGATATTTTATTTTGAGATCAAAATTTTCACATATACAAAGGGATACGAAACCATGTTGTATAGTTCCTTACTGAGGAAGCATTTCCAAAGAAATTCATCACCCAAACACATCAATGACACTCTCACGATCTGCACGGGATGCTATTGATCAAGGGGGTTGTGCCACAAATTTGCATGACTCTGAATTGGAAGGTTAGAGCCACTGTAAAGGAAGATTTTGAAGAGAAAGCATCAGATTATCAGTGGTTGAAGTCGTTAATTAAACAGAGACCATCGCCGTCTAACACAGGAGGAGAGGTTACGTGCCCTTGGCATGCTACAGGTTGGCACAAGACAGGTCGTTGTGGCAAGGGCAATGAATGTTTCCCAGTCTGTCATCAGCAGATTATGGTCCAGACATCGTGCTACAGGGTCTGTTCAGGATAGACCACGATCCGGTCGACTAAGGGCAACAACTCAGGCTCAGGACAGATTCATCTGCACTATTGTCTTGAGAAATCGTATGGTAACAGCAAATCAGATAAGGTCTCAACTTCAAAGGGATACTGGCTTGGTAGTGAGTGGCCAGACCATCAGGAATCGTCTGCACAGATTTCACTTACACGCCCGACGTCCTCGTGTCATTCCCTGTTTGAGGGATCGTCACATTAGGGCCAGACTCAATGGTGTCGTCATCATCAACGCTGGGATAATCGCCCGATGGAACAACGTAATGTTCTCAGATGAGTCGAGGTTCACTGTGGACTTCCTTGACAGACGCAGGAGGGTTTGGCGCCGACGTAACGAACGTTCCATGACGTTAACGTCATTAGACATGATCCGTATGGGGGTGGATCTGTAATGGTGTGGGGAGGCATCACTGCTGCCGGCAGAACAGACTTGCATGTTGTTGCTGGGCGTGTCACAGGGCAGTACTACCGGGACAACATCTTGGCACCCCATGTTGTGCCGTTTGCACGTCGTTATGGCCGCCGTTTCATTTTCCAAGATGACAATGCCAGATGTCATAGGGCCAGGATCGTTACAGATTACCTCCAGCAGCAGAATATCACCACATTACCATGGCCAGCACTCAGTCCGGACCTTTCCCCCATCGAGCATGTCTGGGACATGCTTGGACAGCGGCTACGCCTAACGCGTCAACAACCTCCTGCCAATGTCCAAGAACTTGCTGCAGCATTGCAACAGGAATGGAATAACGTTCCCCAAAATGACCTGGGACGTCTCGTTAGGAGTATGCCACGCCCGAATTCGAGCTTGTCTAGCCAACCGAGGGGTTTTACCCACTACTGACTCTGTTTCACAATGGTGGTAAATTTGCTGTGTGAGCCTGTGTTTGTGTCGACCCTTATTCTGGAGAATCTGTCCTTTACTGACTGTACACAGGGTTTCGAATAAATTGACAAATGTTTCCTTAATGTTTTTATGTCATTTGTTTCCTTCCTGACCTCATGATCTGCATTTCATGGTACTTGTAAATCCAATATCCCCTACTTTTTTTGAATAGTATATTTACACATCATACTTGTTCTGATGGAAAAATTCTTGAACTGCCCTCAGAAAGTTTCTACGAAGTGACAATAAAGGATCCAGGTTTTGACCCACGGCATAACGTACTTTTCTGGTGAGCACGGTGATATGCTAGCTTTCAGTGTACATGTAAAGAGAAAGTTAAGGTCGACGTCCACCTTTTGACACCACAGTAGCCGCTAAATTTGATATTATTATCGAAGTGACTATTCGCGCTTATTTAAGTGCGTCCAAGCACAAAAATTGATCGAAATTTGTGTTAGACGCACATATAAATAGATGCACATTGCTCCATTGCCCACACTTATTTTAAAGCTAAATCTTTTTTCTCGGCCAAACTTATTTTAAGCGGTACTTTTTCTAAAAACTGGAATGGTCATCAACTGGCGCACTTATAAACGTGGCCAAGAAAAAAATTCAGCATTGGCCTCATGTAGAAGTGCGAATAACATCGGCCTATTATTCAGTTGTGTGGGCCGAGTCCTATCAAATTAAGCTATCAGTCAATGACGTATGTTGTATTGCTACATGATATGAAAAGGAAATTTGAAAAAATGCAAATTGGTGGATTTAATGAGGTTTTTTTTTTTTACCCCCAAGATCATCAAAATCACTTTGTGCAAGTTTTCTCAAACGTAACAAATGCCACAGTCATGAACCAAAGTGTATATTGTTTAAGATGTTGCGCATGTTCGTATAGAATTTCCATTTTGAAATTTTGAGTGATTAGTGAAAAAATTAATGATGTGTTTTAAGCCAGAATTGGGGTCCTCTCCTTCACTTTTGGTCCCATTTTCTCAGAGAATCAAAAATCCGGCGTTTACACGAACATGCATCACAATAATGTCGAAACAGACACGCTTTAAAAATACAGAAAATATGTTATTTGAAATGAGAAAACTTGCAGGAGAATTTCAAAGCAAATAGTGAAAGTATTTTTTTTTTTTTTTTCGTACACTCCGTTCTGCCACAATCGGGGAATCGGGTTTCTTTGCGGTCTAATCAATTTACTTGCATGCGTGTTCATCGACCTGAGAAAATCATTGAGTTTTCAAGCGAACCTGGGTAATCAAACAAAAAAAAATGCCAGGATGGAAATGAAATATTTTTGAACAGTGTATAATGAAGGAAAATGACTTGGAAAGAAACCAATTTGGCCATAGGTGGACGTCGACCATAAATTTAAATAAAGTTGTGTGTTTATATTGAAATCTTATTATATTCACGTTATTTCATTCATTATTCTGATTGACATTGATGCTATTACACTAATTTGAAGCGAGGCAGTGGGAAAATTCAACTGGCGTTATTAGAAAAACGGTGCCCTTTAAATTCCGGCGAACGGCGTACCAAGTTACCACGTGCATGGAGTGCATGGTACAAGCCCATGTGCGTCAAAAGGTAAACAAAAGCATGTGCTCGATTCTTATTGGCTGTAAGCTAATAAGATAAAGTTAGTATTAAGAAGTCCGGTAGGAAAAAAATTTCGCTGCTCGCCAACTGGCTGCATAATGTAACCTAAGTGTATCACGAAACGTCATGTTAGTTTCAACGGTGTCGCGTTCGATTTTAAAGAATAGCTTGCAGTTTTGCGGTAAACTCGACATCTTTTGGGGATTTAGTGAACATATTATTAGCATTAGGCAAAACAGTGTATTTTTCCAAACCTTTCCAAAACCGTTAGTTAATTCCATAACTTTTCCAGACTGGAAAACAGGTTTTTCAAATTCCATAACTTTTCCAGGAATTTCATGACCGCGGGAACCCTGTTTATAGTCATGGGTATTTTCAGTTCATACAAACCAGAACAATACAATTCAAGAATCATGAGTATATTTGTTCACGCACACCAGAACTACACAATTCTAGGAGACAAAGTAATGATAGTATTATATTTCCACTTTCTGGTAAACGAGAAATGGACATTTCTCATACAAGCAGTGCGCCTTAAAATTGACTTGATCCGTATGGCTTATGTAGTTCTTGTTTGCCTTCACGGAATGGTAAAGACTCCGTAAAAGAACTACATCTACTCCATGGTTTCAAACCAAACTTTTGTGTGGCGTCACAAAAATCAAAGTAAGCTAGTCAGAAAGAGGTAATGTAAGTACAGGCAGGAAGGAAGCCACAGGAAGACTTCCTTCTCAGGAAGATGTGTTCAAGGCGCATCGTAAAATGAGTTGAAAAGACTCTTAAATGTTGCACAGAGGTGCAGGCAGACAGAAGTACTAAATAATGAGATTATGCATGTTATGTGAAGCTTTATTCTGTGGTTTCCGACAATAATCTGTTGAGTAACTGACATTGCAAATCATCAACCTTACCTTCAGGCATTAAAAACAAAGCTAGCTAGCTATATTTGGTGCTTATAAATCACTAATCAGTGAATAGCAATTATTTTGCACCTAATTAGTGTTAGATGAGGAAGTGGTCATGAATTTGCTGGGTCAGTTAGGCATTGACATGGCTGATTAGCTTGTACACTAGCCAGCCAGTTTTTATGCTAAGAAGCATTGGCCAAAGATCCATGGCGATTAACATAAATTGGTGCTGGTTGCAAAACTTAATATCTAGCTTGGTAAGCATAACTAAGTAGACCTTAGAGTTGCAAACTTATTAGCACAGTCTCACCAGGCTAAGCAAACAAATCTGGGAAGGTGATGGATCATTTCTTTTCTTTTTTTTTTTTTTTTTAATTTAGCATCCCCAATCCCACCCGAATCTGGAATGCCCATTTGGGGAACTATGTACACGGCTTGCTCGTATGCGACCTCGTGTTGCCAATTTAGGAGAGAGGGACGGTTCACGGCTCTCCTCCGAAGCACGTGCCCGTCAACTACTGCTTCTTATACACTCATCGGTTGAAACCTCGTAAGTTCAGAACCAGCGCCTGTCTGGCCAACAGCAGGCGCTTGAGCAACGAACAAAGCAACCATTTTTATATTACCCTTCCCGGCAGACCCTTCCCAATTTGTATCCCTGTAGCGCAACGGCCAATTGTGCGCTACTCTGAAAAAGCTGCCGACCACTGCTGGTTGGTCCGCCTGGGGCTCGAACCCGCGCCTTGATAGTCACTTCTGCTCCGAAATGCGGTGCTTTTACCGAGTGAGCTATTCAGCAGCACGGCGGTGGATCATTTCTAATGCATAGTTCTGAACTTGTTCTGCTCAGGAATCGGGAGGATCATGTGACGTGTAGTTTTTTAGACTACAAAGAGAATTAACATGGCGAGAAATTACAATTATTTGAATTATGGTTGATTACAATCAATAAAAACAGCATTTGTCGTTACACAGAAATATGATGCAAAATCTCAAAATCGATGGAGGCTTGAAAACAATGGGAACTGCTTCAAAAGTGAATATTTAAAGAAGTCTATGGGTAAAATGAATGGGAACTTTTACTTCCGACACCAGCGTGACGTAGTCACCTCAGTACTGTATATGGCAAGCCGCTGAAAATCCCAGGTTTTAGAGGTTAAAAAGTAGCTAGAGCAGAACCAACTGCTCCTTCACTTTAAGAAACATAAAAAATGCTGATATGATTTTGCTGTTTTGGTAGCAATCTTTGTTTTCCGGATGGCAGGACATAGCTGGAAGTGGGTTGTTGCTGTTTTGTGTTTCTACCTGCAAAAGAACAGTTGGGTTTAAATCGATCAGAGATATTTCCTGGCTTTGTGTGGAGGTATGTGGATAAATCACATCTAGATGCAATTTAGAAAGAAGTCACATGAAATGTTTTAGTCAAAGCCCTTTTTGAGAGAGAACCTGACCAAACAAACACTGAACAGACATTCAGCTCCTGAAATATTGCATTTTCCACAGACCGCTTTTCTGCACTTCCAGCGCATGGTAAGGCTTATATTTTATTTCCATTACGATCTGAAAAACCATGTCAAGGTATTAGTATCAGCTTACAATATACAGTGCTGTGAAAAATTGTTTGCCCTCTTCCTGATTTCTTATGTTTTTGCATATTTGTCACACTTAAATGTTTCAGATCATCAAATAATTTTCAATATTAGACAAAGATACCCCAAGTTAATGCAAAATGCAGTTTTTAAATGATGATTTCATTTTTGAAGTGAAAAAAGCTATCCAAACCTACCTGGCCCTATGTGAAAAAAGCAATCCCCCCCCCAATTGAAATCATGAATTCACTGTGATTAACCAAATTTTTAAAAGTTCAATTTCATTAGCCACACCCAGGCCTGATTACTGCTAGACCTGTTGAATCAAGAAATCACTTCAATAGAACCTGTTTGACAAAGTGGCTAAAAGATCTCAAAAAAAGCAACACATCATGCCGTGATCTGAAGAAATTCAAGAACAGATTAGAAACAATATCATTGGCATCTATCAGTCTGGAAAGGGTTAGAAAGCCATTTCTAAGGCTTTGGGACTCCAGCGAACCATGGTGAGGGCCATTATCCGCAAATGGAGAAAACTTGGAACAGTGGTGAACCTTCCCAGGAGTGGCTGACCTACCAAAATTACTCCACAAGCGTTTCGACGACTTATCCAGGAAGTCACAAAAGATCCCAGAACAACATCTAAAGAACTGCAGGCCTCACATGCCTCAGTGAAAGTTAGTGTTCACGATTCAACAAAGAGACTGGGCATCCATGGCAGAGTTCCATGGCAAAAATTACTGCTGACCAAAAAGAACGCAAGGGCTCGTCTCACATTTGCCAAAAAACATCTTGATGATCCCCAAGATTTTTGGGAAAATATTCTGTGGACTTACGCAACAAAAGTTGAACTTTTTGGAAGGTGTGCGTCCCATTACATGTGGCGCAAAACTAACACTGCATTTCATTAAAAGAACATCATACCATCAGTCAAACATGGAGGTGGTAGTGTGATGGTCTGGGGCTCCTTTGCTGCTTCAGCACCTGGACAACTTGCCGTAATTGACTGAACCATGAATTCCGCTCTCTACCAGAAAATCCTGAAGGAGAATGTCTGACCATCAGTTTGTGACCTCAAGCTCAAGCGCACTTGGGTTATGCAGCAGGACAATGATCCAAAACACACCAGCAAGTCCACCTCTGAATGGCTTTAAAAAACTAAATGAAGGTGTTGGAGTGGCCTAGTCAATGTCCGGACTTAAATCCAATTAAAATACTGTGGCATGACCTTGAACAGGCCATTCATGCTCGAAAACCCTCTATTGTGGCTGAATTAAAACAATTCTGCAAAGAAGAGTGGGCCAAAATTCCTGCAGCGATGTGGAAGACTCATTGCCAATTATTGCAAACGCTTGATTGCAGTTGTCACAGAGAGTGGCACAAACAGTCATTAGGTTTAAGGGGCAATTACTTTTTCACATAGGGCCAGGCAGGTTGGGATAGCTTTTTCCCTCAATAAATGAAATAATCATTTCAAAACCACATTTTGTTATTACTTGAGTTATCTTTGTCTTATATTAAAATTTGTTTGATGATCTGAAACATTTAAGCGTGACAAATATGCAAAAAATAAGAAATCAGGAAGGGGGCAAATACTTTTTCACAGCACTGTATAAGAGATGGATGTTGATGAATGCCGTGTGAAAATAAATACATGTTTATATGTATGACAGTATCTGTTGCCTGCTGCCTAAATGCCCATGTTTTTAATATGAATATAACTTGACCATATTTAACAACAGGATGTCAGGCCCTGGTACCCAAAGTTGTTGAGTAGGGCACCAGGGCAAGGATTAATGACCAGGACCCAGTTGGAAGGACGTGGAGTTTATTAAAGGAGGAGACCGCACTTCTGCAAAGTATATTTCAGCGGAAAGTAAAATTCTGAAGTGTCTAAAACGCATATTTTAATTTGATAATAATCCAGTGCGATGCATTTTTAAACCAGAAAATCTTTAAGTTGGCTTCAGTATCAGGGGGCAGACATTTTTACTCTGGGAATCTTCTAATTAATTGTTATCCTGCATGTTCTTCTTTCTTCTTCTTCTTCTTCTTTCGAGGAAATCCTACTTCCCATGCGCAAAAAATTACCAAACTTTGCACAAAGGTCCAGTCCCATGCCAGATTGCCTCAGCTGCAAAAAACAGGCCAATAGTCCTGATGGTGGCGCTACAGCAAGCCTCTAAAGTTAAAATTTTTGAAAATTCACAACAAATCAACCATATGTGCTTCAAATTTGCAACTTCAACCAAAATGTAGCCCCAATACTGAAGAAACTTTTGTGCATTTAAACCTATAGCAAATTATGAAGTCCATCACTCTTTTTTTCAAAAACTGTAAAACTTATTAAGCCTATCTCCTCCCACAATTTTTTCTCAATTGACACCAAACTTGCTACAGAGCATCTTCAGACTGTCCTACACAAACTATCCACACAGATTTTTGATTTATCAAAAATTGAGCCTACAGTGCATCAAAATGTTTGACTGTAAACGGTATTGTAAACATATACTTGCAAATTCTTGCTAAATGCATTTTCAATGTTCATTAAAAATATGACAAAATTTTGGAGTCATGGTAGATGATGTTTGGAAAATATCATAATGTTATCTCAAAAACTGAATTTTTTAAAGCATTTTGAATTTCGCTCTCATGCAAACATTTGGAGTCAATGCAAAAATTGCATTTTTAAACATCAATTTTTCATTTATGGATCCAATAAATCATTGTTAAAAACAAATTACCAACATCTCCATGCTGTCTAGATGCAATTTGCGTATTTTCGGATTTTTGTCGTAATAACTGAATTTTTGACAGCCGTTTGAAATCTGCCTTTACACGCTAACAACTGCTGTCTTTCACACAGGTGACTGGCTTAATCAATTTGTGAAGCTGCATGTGACACTTCTATTTGCCAATTAGCTCAGTGAGATAGAGGATGTTTCTTGGTGTTGAAGATTGTGAGTTCAAGCCTCAGCTTGTGCGACATTTCCATATGAGAAATCTGCCCAAACTTTTCACAGAGGTCCAGTCCCATGCCAGATGTCCTCAATGGGAAACACAAGACAATAGTCCTGATGGTGGGGCTACAGCAAGCCTCTAAATTTCAAAACTTTGAAAATTCATAACAAATCAACCATATATGCTACAGCTTTGGAACTTTCACTTTGAAATTTGCTTTTCCATGGCATGGATGGGTACTGTCTGGCACCCTTATGCTTAGCTTAGTCAATTTGTGAAGCCACACATGAACTGTCACTTGCCAATTAGCTCAGTGAGATTGAAGACGGACCTTAGTCTCAGAAATTGTGAGTTCAAGCCTCAGCTAAGGCTGAACGGACATTCTAATGTGAAAGTCCTATGTTCAGGCATCATGCTATGTGGATTAGAGACTACTAAGGTTGAAATAGCATAGTCTCTTGTGCCAGAAATTGTGAGTTCAAGCCTCAACTGATGTAAAATGCACATTAGAATGCCACCTTTTTTCCATCTTCCTACACTCTGCTTGTTGCTCAGAATTGCCTAGTTTTGCCTAAAATTGCTCGGCCCCGACCACTGCTGCGCAGCAGCTATAATTTTGAATTTGATCTTCAGAAACCTCACCTTTAAATGCTTAATAACCTAAACATCTCACAGTTTACATCTCCCGATTAGCCACAGTTGCTCAGACTAATTGGTAAAAACCGACCACCGTCAAATTTATTTTCGATAGCATTGTTATGCATTGCACCACAAAATTATAAGGCATGTTCTTCTGCGCATCAATGACGACGAAACATATTAATATGTCTTTATAATTTCTGTGCTCGTGTAGCAGCACAGATTTGCGTAAATTAGTTTGCGTGGCTCATTAAGCAATAAGCCACGAGAATCCGTTCCATATTCTGAATGTATTCGCAGCTAAAGGGCATTGAAGGCACGTTGCGCAGCTGAGTGACAATCGTAAGGATGGCAAAAATAAATGCTGCAAAATCAGCGAAAGTTTTGGATTTTTGCATTGACACTGCCATCCTTACAATGCCCTATCAGTCATATAAATGTAGGCAATAGGCATTCGCTTTTTCATTGCCATTTCTAATTTTAGTCATGTACTATTGGTCTTGGTCGCTCAGTCGATACATTGTTTGATTGTTAATCAGGCCAGCTTAAATAAAAACAGCTTGCGGGCAGTCAATCCATAAAAGGTGAAGTTACTGAAGGCCCTCTGAACAACTACATGGCCTGAATGAAGGGAAAGAGAACAACTGACATCACAAAAGAGAATAGCTGACGCCACAAGCACCGCGGCACTGGCATTCAATTGGATAGAGTTTTTTGGCTGTGTTTGAAATGTAGACTCAGCCACTGTATAGAGCACTATGTAGTGAATCTTCTACAATATTATTAATATTGAAAACAATATAAAGAGTGAGTGAGCGAGTGAGAAGTGTGCATTCTGAACGCAGCCTTAGATTCCCCAAGTAAAAATGTCTGCCCCCTGATATTGATACCAACTTGAAGACCTGCTGGTTTTAAAATGCGTCGCACTGGATCATTACCAAATTAAAATATATAAAACTAAGCATTTTAGACACTTCAAGAATTCTACTTTCCGCTGAAATATACTTTTCCGAGGTGCAGTCTCGTCCTTTGAATCAACAGTGAAGAAGGGATAAGCAAACAAATTCAAAACTTTAGGACAGCATAATGGGGAGTGCACACTGATCTATACAGAATAACTGGATTGCTGACGTGATAGAGTACTGGGTTGGGAGGTTGAAGGAAGCAGAAGTGTATGAGTGGCCATATTGCTATGCCCGGTAGTAAGCAACCATTATACAGTATCTTGTGGCAGAGGTGTGTCGATGTGCGGCTTTCAATGCAGACGACATTTTTCAGGGATGAGGCGAGACAATGCACTGGTTGTAGTAAAGACAGATGCACATCAATTAATTTCAATGAATATATTGCTTATTATAAGCCATTGGCAATCGATCTTCACAGCAGATAATGTGTCAACTTTAGTACAGCTAACGGTTATTATTAGAATACTTCAAATTAATGTAAGCTAACATGACCCATCACATTAGCCTAAAGCTACAGTCAACAATATCAATCAATGTCAACCGCCATAAATTAGATAATCCAGTAAGACTGATGTGCAACGCTGTCTATTGTATACAGTTTTTCTAAAAGAAAGACAACGGTTCACAAGATGCTAGCCTATGGCTAGTGTATTTTATCATTAAGTTTTTAAAGCCCATTCCGACAGAAAAATAATGCATGCAAGATCCACGTCTTGTCCTCTTCAATCAACAGCATTTGACTCAATTTCGTTGTACCACTGCCCCTCTCAGGCGGGATGTAGAAAAATTCGTGTGGATTTCCTATGATCACCAGAACTCACTCATTGGTCGTACATATCGTCAAATGCTGATGTTGTTCATTGAAAATGTTAAGGGCACGTACAACTGCTGCCTACTTAAACCTGCAGGTTTTGAGTCAACTTTTCGTACAGTCAGGCTTAACTGAGGAGATAACCTAAAAAATGCCGCCTCTTCTGTGTCTGTAAAAAGATATCTTCTCAATTAATTATATTGTTGGTTGCAACATGTTCAATGTGAGTGATGTTATGAGAGATTATAGTTGGGCATACCAGTATGTCGGCACAGTTACTTCAATTATGTTACTAAATGATGACGTCATAAGCTATCCAGTTATTCTATATAGATCAGTGGGAGTGCACCGAACACAAAGAGGGAACCAGACTAAGGCTACCTGCCCGAATAGGGAGAAACTAAACTATAAATACTCAGGGTAATCTAATTAACTAAAAGGAAACAGATGGGCATTATTAAGTTAGAGGGAAACTGAGGTAATTGGTTAATTGGTGCAGGGCAGGTTGCCAGATTAAGGAATGCCGGAGGGGAGGGGCATGACAGAGAGCAATACAACACAATTTAGGTCAAAGTCAAAAGACTTTGAGTCAAAGACTGGAAGACTAAAATATTTTAAGAAAATATATTAAAGGTGTAGTCAGCAACGTGGGAGAAAACAAGTAGAGAGGTTGTTGATATTTGAAGTGTAAACGAATACAGACCCACCCCTCCCTTCATACTCCGCCCCGGGGTCCACCCCCGAAGTTCATGGACACGCACTGTCATGTAAACAGCGGTAGTACATGTGACGAGTTTTAGTAGTATTGTAGCAAAGGTGATAATAAGCCTCATATAAAGAACTGCTAAAGCATGCTTGTCAGCGCAATGCCTCAAATAGGAGTCTGTGTAAACGAACAGACTACGGTCAGGAATGCATTGAAAAATCGTTCTGGCTAATTACAAGCTGAAAAAGTGGAAAATGGATTCGAAATTTTTCCCGGTACAAGTTATCAATTCGCGAGCTCCACAAAAGCCATGCTTAGACCGTTTGCATATTTCTGCTTTGAGCTCATTTAGTAGCTTGCTGTCGGAATTGTTTCGTTTTGGAAGAAATGGTTAGCAGGAGCTTACAGCAAAATTTCTTCCTGAACAGTGGGTAAAAACACTACAGCTACAACCGCGTGCATGCAAAGCAAGACAGTAAAAGCAAAACAATAAGCTGAGACGAAGGCGGTTCATTTCATTCTATCTAGTTGCACATATGTACAGCGTATGATTGCGCAATTCCCCGTGGATTCCTTACATAAGATGTCAGACATTCACAAGAACTCGTAGCCACAAGTTCAATTTGTGAAGCTAAGGTTAGCTGACCCGTCAGACAACTGCACCCACAACTCGACTGCTATTATAAATAAAAAAATAACACCACAACAACGGTACATTTTGGCAGATTACACTTTGATGAATGCCTGGCGGCTGTTACTGTTGTGTGAAGCACCACAAAGCTAATGTTGCTCACCTGTCCAGCAGAAAGACGGCAACCTCCACGTCCGTTTTCAGACCCTTCAATTCACGGAGTACACTCCACCGTTGGAAAGCCACACCAGTGTTGACCCGGGTCTTTGCCCTTTCAGGGTCATAGCCCTTCTTTTTTTAATTTATGTTCCTCCGACCATTTTCTCTTGGGCAGTTTTTCAGCCATCGCAAATGCTGCAATGCCGTGTCTCTCTCTACTCTAACTGCACACGCTAGGCGACCTGCTACTCCCCCTGCCCGTGTCTGACCTGTGCACGAGTATGAACCATGGTATGAACCTGCCCCTGGGCGTGGAGGGGTGGACCCATGCTCTGGTGGCTCGGTCCGAGCCACAGATTTACCTGCTTAAATTCAGCGCCCAGGCTGTGTATTGAAACCGGATTTTTTTTCAGCATGCTCTCAGAAGTGACAGCTTGCAGATAGTGAGGAGAAATACGGTGATTTTGATGAAAAGTGCGTGGATAATGATCGCTAACTATACCTTTAATCTACAATTTAAAACACTAAGTTAAAATTTACCCTATGGCATTTCTGGTGCTAAAAAATAAATGGAGCAGTTCAACGCAAGTGAGGGAAACGAGGATGAAAGTTCATCTGAATTGTGCTGCATCCTCTATTCATATACATATGTGGGGATTTAGAAGTAAAAGGGCTTGCCATAATTCAGCCTGGCTGAGTTCAATTAGCTGAAAATAATTTTCAATTAGATTTGAGCGACCAATAAATTTTCTCAATTTCTCAATTTTTCTTGTTTGCTTGGCGACTTTTTTCCGAAGTTATTAAACAAAAGAGATTATTTATCTGTGTAATATGTTGTTTAAAGATGTGAAGCCATTATGCATGAAAAATGTGCATATCAGAGGAAATAAAGAAAGAATCTCATAACTCTGTTCACGCAAATCTGCTTAAGATAAAGATAATCTCCTTGAGTCTGTATTCACTCTGGGGTCCCAAAGTTTGATAATTCTTTTGGTTGAAGTGCAGTAAACAATAAAAATAGTTTTGTCGAACAATATATCGTGGCTCGGCAAACAAAATAAAAATAATGAGTACTCCTTCTGTTTCTTCAGGCCCTTGTGTGATTGAAGAGATTGATCCAAAGTATAATCTTCAGAACCCATGGAAAAAGACATATTTGTTACATGGGGATAAGATGAAAATTCACTGCAAAAGACATCATTGGAATTTTGAAGACCAGGAATATTTTATTGAAGTTGTGTGTCAGGATGGAGAAGTTGAGTACAAATCATGTAAGTAACTTTGACCAACTAACTTATTTATTGTTTTCATTTTTGTTTCTCATTGTGACAGAGCAGTCTGTCACTGGTAAGGGCAAGCCAATATGCAGCAGAACTCTGCTTGTTTAGTTTCTTTTCAAACCGTAAAATTCCCAATTCAAATACGCCTCGTAAAAGTCATCACTGCCGCTAAAGGATAACAACTCGCTCCACTCACCATAGTAGTTGCCTCACTAGGGGTGCACACTTAGTAGAAAGTGAAGTATGGCATTATAAATTACACTAATTAAAATGTCTTACCCGACTGTTTTCTGTTCTGTATCTCGCCACTTTTCCAATTCACACAGATCACTCCTTTTTCAGTCAACCACACACCATTCAGCAAGCAAACTGATCGGCTGGAAAATCACGGCACTTATTCATTTCTGGATGTGAATTGTACTTCCCGCCAAAGTTTGGTTCAAAGCATGATGGGTAGAACATAACAATTAAGTTTGTAATGCTTTGATTTTGTTAAAACTTTGATGTATGTGTTTGTATTGGTGGTGGTATTTTGAATGTTAAATGAGTGAGGGATGGAGAGGGATGAGCAGAACCCTAAGAGCATTGAAGGGGAATGGTTAAGGCAATGCATGGGCCAAGGACCAGGATCTGCTTGATTTCTGTTTTTTTTTCTTTTCTTTTTTGAGCAGAACCCCAAAAGTCGTAAAGGGGGAACTGGTTGAGATACTGAGTAGGCCAAGAACCAGGTCCTGCTCTATTTCTTTTTTTTTTTTTTTTTTTTTACATATGGGCCAAGTCATGATGGTGACACATGGACAGTCTACTATTCATCATATTGTAGTCCATAACTTCTGAATGAATTATTGTAAAAATGTAATCTATACCATTTTGGAAAGGTCACAATATACCAAAATAGGTAAAATCATAAAATAGGCCTCTTTCATTTTTTTTCTTATATTTTAGGGGTCTTAGATACTCGGCAACACATGGACACCAAATTAACATTAAAATTTAAACTTTTTTTTTAAAAGCCCCCAGATGCATGTTCCGAAAAGATTTTTTTCAAAGTTATTATTTTATATCATGTCTAGAAGGGTTTACTAAGATGTCCAGGTGTGGAAATATCAAAATATTCATTTGAAAAAAATTTGGGGGCTTTTTTTAAGCAATGTCTGGTAATACATGGACATTTTGAATTGGTTACACATCAACAAAGACAAAAAAAGTAGATTTCTTACTGTATTTATTTACATTATGTACAAGATATCACCTATATATTTAGGTATACCATACTGCATGGATGTATTTACAAAAATATACAATTTTTACAATTATACACACAATACAAAAATATACAATTATACACTGTTTTCAGCTACACTCTTTAGTATGACTGTTTAATGACTTTAGATTCCTGTCCTAGTTCAGCAACAAAAATAAATGACTTATACATATTTTTTAAATTGAAATTGTCAATTTCATTGATTACAGGATAACAGCCCAACTTCAGTCGTGAATAGTTTTAGCCAGACAAGATATTGTACATAAATATTATCATGTCATGAAAATATAGGTGAATACCTTTCCAAAAATGTATATATCAATATATTATGGTCAAAAAAAGTTTTAGTCTCATGTCAACATGATCGTGATGTCGCCCATATGTATCCTTTAATTTTTTTTGAAAATCACTGCAAATATACTTTGCACTTTGTTTTGGGTAAAGAATATAATTTTTTAAAAATCTGCACTGAAAACTACACCACTATGCCATCGGAAATGTTTTTTTGAATTTGGATTTTTCGACACATGCCAGACCAGACTGACCACAACAAGGACTTTGTGACACTCATTAACAAGGATTCTGGCAAAGATTAATAATATCTGCTGTTTTATGAGCCACAGGAATTCAGAACCTGACTATACATAGTACCTGACTATACATGTAGGTTAATCACTATGTTTGGTCTTGGTGTTCACCAGCTGTTAATAATGTGTCTTTTCACGATACTGGGTAACAAAAGCATGACCGTGAGACAAGCAAGAAAACGCTGATTTATGTTGAATTTCAAAAGTTGTCATCACTGCTTACAGGTAACATCAACTGGGCAATTAACTCATGCGATATTTTATGGGACAACGTTATTCTGAAGCATAACTTTCATCACAATGGATTACAGTCGACAAGAAATGGATAGAAATGAATCCGTCACTGCATGATAAGAAATCGCGTTATAATCCTAAAATATTAAATCAATAGCTCAATTTATACGGAACAGTCATGAAAATAGCGGTCAGTAACGTCTTACCTTGTGGAAGGATGGCTAATTGCTGTAGGATGATCAAGAGTAAGGATGGATTCCGACGATGTTTATCCAAATTCCCTTTTCACTTGACAGTCCTTGCTGTATACAAAATTGTGGACACAAAAGGTATGGTCACGGATATCAGCTGACTCACAGCAGCACACGGGAAAACTTTTGTTGCCGATAAAATGTGTGCACAAAGCAGGGTTGGCAGGTTTCTTCCGAGGTGGTTTTTTCCCGGCGGAAAAAACCTGGAAAAAACCAGGTTTTTTTCCAGTTTTTTCCACTAAAAGCCACCACCCGTCCCGGAAAAAAATAGTTTTTTTCCAGAAGAAACCCAACCCTGGCACAAAGTTATTCCATAGGACATGAAAAATCAATAAATTGATGCGTATAATCAAAGAATAAAAATATAAATTTTTCTTTGGTAACAGAAGTGATTTACTGGACACAACATGATTTTTAGTATTTTAGCTAATATTTTTCAAAATCGACAGAATTCACGGTCAAGGAGTTAGTTTAAGGAAAGTCAGTTCTTCTGTGGAGGAGCAGTACATTTCAGCAGTGCCACTAACTGAAGACCTGCCTGCCGTGGTAACAGTCGGTTCCATAGCGGACACATCGAGCAACGACTGTAACCCGATAATTTCAGTTTGATATGTTCTGACCAGAGAAGTTCTGTAACAAAGTGGAATTTATTATCTGGACTGAGAGTACATAACCTTTGGGAAAATGCACACGATACTTCTAATTTTAATTTCCCACATCCTTTTTGAAAAAACCTTATTTTTGATGTCCTTATTTGAGCCAAAAATCCTTATCATGAATTTAATTTAAACAACTTACTTGGGTTCAAGTAGGAGTTTTATCCTCACTATATTGCTTATGCGTGCTTAACAAAATGAGCATGAATTGAAAGCATCAATTGTCATCTGATGATAATAAAACAAAGAACAACAAATATCCCTGAAATCTCTCCAGTATTGTGAAAAGACACATATACAAGAGGGTTGAAGGGAAAGCCTTTGCAAAGAATACAGTTATAGGGGGAACCTACAGCTTAATTATGAATGTGGATAATGTAAAGGTAAAAACATGAAAATTAATGAATGAATAGAAATTACATTTAAATATTGTCTTCTCATTGGTACTCAATGCGCTTTATAGTCATAGGGGGGAATCTCAGCTCACCACCACCAATTTGTAGCACCCACCAGGGTGATGCTTGGCACTCATTTTTGCCCCAGATTGCTCACTACACATCAGCTGAGATGGAGAGGGAGAAAACAATTTGTATTGCCAATTAAATCAATGGATGATTAGATGGCAGGTTGGAATAGCCATGTTTGAAAGAGTGATAGGATCAAAAATGACCACAGAGAATTAAGGCCTCAGTTTAACATCTAATCCCAAAGATGCATTGACACAAGATTAACACAAAGGTAAGTAAGGCGTGTAAAACCACAGATTTTATTGTTTTGCCGATAAGTAATGATAGCCACAATTAATTATTGCAGTTTTCTGCTTTGGTGAATAAATGGTGCACATTTATCTTCAACACACATTAAAATATGTTTGTTAGTTATGTTCTTTAGAAATGCATGTTTTGAAACTGTCAAAATAATCCACAGTACCATTATCAAAGTCCTGTCTGTTTTTTTCATCAATGTTATGCTGCCAATTAACAAACAACACAAAACATCCAGATCCACACCGATTGGCCAAGAGGGTAAAATGCAAACTTGCTTCACCAGAAATATAGCCATGACACACTTGCACAAGGGTGATACCCCATTCTTTTTTAATCATGCATGTGTCTATTTAGGTATTTGTAAAACCACATCCATCATTTGACTTCACAGAACTATTTATATATATATATATATATATATATATAACTTAAATATAAGTTTCTTTGTGATTCAAAATTGGTCATTATTTTGAGAGATGAAGATTAGTCCATGCAGAAGATTGGCAAGAAATGGAAGATTTCATTCAAAGACATGCATGGAGTTAATTCTGTGTCTTTATTGTGCCAACAAAAAGAAGTACAATAAAAAAAATATTTTTTGAGAAAATATATTACAAAAGTACTTTGCCACAAGGAGAACTTTTTTCTGCTCTGAAAAGATGAATCATCTATGTCTGTTTTTTTACTATGTGCTCATTAATTGTTGGCAAATGTAGATTTTTGCAGATCAAATTAACGTGTGAATTCATGGAAAGAAGGCATGAAGTATACACCTCTACTGGCCAGTTTACTTTTCGATGCAAAATTAGTGCCATAAGTGTGGTATTTTCTGGACAAAAAAAAAGAGTGCAAACATGATCCACCCGGCCCATTCTTAACTGTGCAAGAGAACAAATACATATGAGTGGCTTGTGAGACTAATGTCTTGCACAACCTCTGCAAACAACTTTATTGAACATCTCCCACAAAGCACTGTGATTTATGCATTCAAAAAACTGATGACTCCATAATCCCAGCCTGATTCTTTTCGGTGGTATATTTAGATTTTTAAAGGCATAACGGAAGCATGCACTCATGTAAACAAATGTTTTTGCTCTGAAATGACCAGTTGTTTTTCTATTTTTTTGTTTACAGGTCAAAGATATTAGAATACCTTACAAAGAATATGTGAGTATGAAGTGTAGCTGTTGGCAAGCTTCTCTTTAATCAAAGATGTAATGGGTCGAATAGGCATTGGAAATTCAACCAAACAGTACATTTTACAGTAAAAATTAAATTTTTTTGTACCCTTTACTGCTTTGATTTGTGTTAATTTCTAAGACTGGTACCTCAGTGAAATCAAATATCAGCTTCATTTGGTCATTATTTATCAGGGAGAACTGCCCAGGCTAAATTTTTGGCTTCATTGTGTCTTGTCTTGAAGCACGGTTAAATTTTTCTTTCTTTTCTGCAGGGACAAAAATGTAGACCAGAGTCTGATTGCTCAATTAAAACTGCAATTCACTACACAGATGGAAGAAAAATGAAAGGAAAACCACATTCAGGGACTGATTGAGGCATAAGGCCTCTACAAGCTGCCAGAACCAATGCAAGTCCTAAACCCCTTCAGGCATCGAGTGGATCCGAACCATGCTAGAAAAAGCATTCCCCACCCATTTATTCAGATTTTACCTATGATATGCCACTCATCTATGTACTCTCTAGTTTAGCTTAAATTACACAATTTGCTGAAGCATGAGCATGAATATCATCATACAACTTCTATCCTTTATGATTCACTGTTTTGTTTTCAACCCATGCAATTATCAATCTGCATTGCCCACTTTGGTAAACTGTATGGAGGAGCATTTTCAGACTACAGGTACAAGTTTCTCATTATTAATTTGTATCATTTGTAATATTTTGATCTAAAGTAGGTGTTTTCAGCAAATCAAAAATAAATTATTTGTGTTGACATCACATGCGTAATTCAAAGAAAATTTTGGTCCAGCTCTGATATACATGGCTTTGATATGCGACTGTGAAACACAGAAATAAACAGTATGCTGGATCTGAGTGGATTTTTTGAAAGATTTGAACAGATTTATCCTTAAATTCTGCAAGGTAGGATTACGGATGAAAGCAGGTAAATATATGAAGTAAGACTTGGAACAGTTCTTGTTATTTCAGCCTAGGTTCCGGATTTTTGGTGGGGTCTGGGCTCTCTGGCAAACTCAGTCATACTGTTCTGTGAAACCGGCCCCTGATAAAAGGGGAGTTCAATTAGCAGCCATACATGGAACTCTTCACAGATGTGGTGGTATACTTTGGATCACAAGCAGTTTGTTCCCTTCCTCATTCTCTTCCCATCATTCTGGTACAAGTTCACCCGTCTTGTCTGCCTCATCCGTCAACGAAACGTGTTCCAGAATTGTATGGGCTTTTTTTTGCGGGTTTTCTAGCAAACTGCCTCTTTTTGAGGCTTAGCAATGAATTGCATCTTGCGATAAATTCAATATATTCACGTGAATGAGGACAGCTCTTGATTGTTTTTTCTTTAGACACAGGTATTCCTTTGTTCTTGAGGGCATTCTTGATCTAGCCAACCGTTTTGAAGGGTTTTTTCATTATAGAAATACATTTTCTGTCATTTGTTATCGTGATTTTTTGGCCTATTGGAGTTCTAGAACATTTTTTTAAGAATAACTGCTGATTTGGTCTCAACTAATGCTTCTGCTATTTCTCTAATGGTTTAGTTATTTTTTAGCAAAGTAATGGGATGCTTGATCCTTGACACAATACAGATCTGAGAACACAAGAGTGCTTTATTAGTTCTTGGTTGTGATGAACAAGACGATTGGGCTACATGCCGAACAAGTAGCAGGACCAAAAAAACTGCCTCGAGGATGCTGACATTAATATTTTACAGGCGGTCAGAAAGTAGAGATGAAATTCACTGATTTTCAGGTGAGAGGTAATGTGACCCGCTGATGCATGCTGTTAAGGGGAGTATACAGTCCCATCCATATATACTCGGACATTTATAAGGTTCTTGTTATTTTAACTATCTACAGCACCATATTGGAGAGCAAACTGAATAATGAATATTAGCTCAAAACGGAGACTTTCGGCTTTAATTTATACCTCAGAAATGGGTTATGAAATTATGCCACTTCATGTATGGTCTGCCCCTTTCTAAGGGACCAGCTGCTCTATGGCCAAGTAGCCTATGTGTTAACCATCCAATATCGACACTGCTTCTTCGTTTCTAGGGTGGTGGGGGAGCTGGAGCCCATCCCAACTGGCTATGGGTGGAAGGCAGGAACACACCCTGCACAGCAAAAATCCCAGTGTTAATTCAACTCCTGCAGGGTTTATATGAGACCAACCCATCCATCTTGGACTCAAATGAACTCTACTGGACTTGAATTAACACTGGGATTTTTAGCTCTTAAACCCATCACAGGGCACACACACCATTCACAACTACGGGCAATTTAGAGCCTCCAGTTAGCCTGATATGCATGTCTTTGAACTGTGGCACAAAACCCGCGCAACTACGGAGAGAACATGTAAACTCTACACAGAAAGGCATCAGGCCAGATCTGAACCCCCAAGCTTCTAGCTGTGAGGCGGCAGCGCTACACCCACTATGTCACCTTACCACCCCTATGCATTATACCCTCAACAATTCATTTACAAATTAGCAGATGAAATGTATAGAGTTGATTTAAAGTTAGGCATTAACAATCTGTAGCAGTTATCTTTCAATATGAATTCCAGTGATGCAAGCCATCATTAGGCTAATAAAAATCAAAACAAAAGCTTCGAAATACTAGCAAAAACATCAGGTGCGGCCAAATCAACAATGCAATTAATTCTTAAAGATGAAAAATGCTCCAGTGAATTCAGGAACACCAAAAGGCATTACATTACATTTATTTAGCAGACGCTTTTATCCAAAGCGACTTACAGTAAGTGCATATAGTAACGTCACTGACACTGTAGCCCAACAGACTGGACAGGGTACAATTCACATCAAGTATTAGTCACCTGAAGTCATGAACATGTAGAGCAAAGACTATACAGAAAACAGTAGCACACAGAGGAACAAGAAACAAAGCATATGGACACATAAAAGCAGGGGAGGGGGGCGATCAGGTCAGAAACTGTCTAAACAAGTGAGTCTTAAAGTTACGGCGGAAGAGCAGCAGGGATGGCGTTCGTAGGAAGGTGGGAAGGTCATTCCACCCCTGGGGAGCAAGATGGGAGAAGGCCTTAAAGACCACAGATAATGACTGCAGTGGCTGAAGCATTCTTCCCCTGTTGAAGAGAAATCCCTTCACAGCTGTTGGCCAGATCAAGAACACTATCCACGAGGAAAGCATGTCTGTGTCAATATCAAGTAGACTTGACACTAAAATAATTTGTTCCAAGTCGCAAGATATTCCTAAGTCTTTTACTCCAAGTCTCAAGCAAGTCCCATGTAAATTTTCTTTGGGCTATTAAAGTCTCTGATTATGTCAAGTCAAATCAAGTCCCAAGACAAGTCACACCTCCCAAGATACTGCAGTCTTACCTGTAGTATCCAGCCTTAACTGTCTAATAATGATATTATTGACAAATATATCAAACCTGTTCAAAACGTATAGCAATTAATTAATTTCTTTTATAATCACAGATATTCAGTGGACTGTAGTCAAACAAAAAACAAATTGCTTCATTAAAGTTTATTTATTTTGTTAATTTCTTCTAAATATAGTTGAGCTCAAAAGTTTGGATGCCCTATTTCAAATAGTAAAATAGGTAACTTTTTTTAAAGAAACCGAATGGCCAGACAAAACACATTTCATTTATTACCTCCGCCAAGGAGGTTATGTAATCGTTGGAATCTGTTTGTTTGTTAATTAGCAACATTACAGAAAAACTAATGGACGGATTTACGGGAAATTTTGACAGCAGGTGGGAATTGGTCTAGCTTAGATCCCATTAGATTTTGGGCTAGATTGGCCATATGGTGGCGCTATAGAAACATATAATGCATTTTAGGCTATATCTTCTGAACCGTAAGTCCGAGAAAATTTTTTTTTTTCCATTAGATTCTGTGGGTCAAGACAAATCCATCCATGTAGGCCACGCCCATTTGCGTATGGAAAATTTTTCCGCCATTTTTAATTTTTTGAAAAACCTATCTCCTCCTAGACGGTGATATCAATTTCACTTAATTTGGTATACAGCATCTAAAGACCAAGATCTATAACCCTACGAATTGAATTTTTGATATGTTGAAAGATCTGGTTGCAGTAAGCCAATAAAATTTGAAAGCGTGGCCTCAATTGATATAATGAGCTGTAAATCCTCAACGCAAAATTCAATCCTCACCAAACTTAAGATATTGTATCCACAGGCTATAAGACACAAACCCATCGAAGTTGGTATAAATCCGTCCATTGGTGGTGCTATGGCAAATAAATGTTTATAACTCCTGAAGCAATTGACCAATCAACTTGAAATTTTGCAGGCTTCATGGGGAGCAGAGTTGCTATTAAAATGAATAAGAACGACATGATAGCTAAAACAAAATGGCCGACATCAGCCAATCAAATTTCAGTTGCCCTTTTTAATCACTATCTGATCCTGAAGGGATTAAGCAGCTGGGCCTTGGCGGAGGTATGCACTCTCCGAGCGCTCTTGTTTCTTATTGGATTCATGTCCAACTGTAGGTCATGTAGAATGGCGCAATCATGAAATAAAACATGGCAATAGGGAAAAAATGAAATTAACCCTGTTCAAAAGTGTGCATACCCTTAGTTCTTAAGACTGTGTATTGCCCCCTTTTGCATAAATAACTGTGTGCAGTCTTTTGTGATAGTAGTCAATGAGACCCCTAATTCTCTTAGGTGGTATAGCTGCCCCTTCGTCCTCGCACAATGCCTCCAGCTCCTGCAAATACTTTGGTCGTCTTGCATGAAATGCACATTTGAGATGATTATTTCCGTAAAATAGGCACCCAGTCATGTGCATGGTGTACCCACATATTACAGCAAAGTTTCTTGACTGAAATGTTCATAATTAACGCTTTCATGCAGCAACTCATCGATATGTTTCATATTATAATAAGAAAAAGTGTTTTGGTAGTACAATTTCTCCTCACTTTCTGCGTGACATATTTCAAGTGAAATGTTGGCTTACTGTTTTTGGTATTGCAAGCCATGTAATTAAATTTATTATCTATGAGACGTAATGAGTAGGACGCAATTTTGACAAATATATGCCGCATTTCCTGGAAATCAGTTTCATGTTTGCTTTACAGTGCTTTGGAGTTTGAGCCTCCCAACGTAAGTTTTGGTGTACCCGTGCTTCAGGTGCGTAGCCAGTAATGGGCCTGGGCGGCACTGGCCCGCCTACCCAGACAGCACACATACGTCTCGCCGACGTCGGCACGATGAATAAAGTTGTATCGGCGAGACGTACTATGGAGAGCATTTGCTCATTGGGAACACGTCGCCGATACATCAGCATTAGGTAAAATGCATTTTAACAAATGCCGATGTCTTGGCGACGTAGGGCCAATGAGCAAACGACGTAAATATGACATCTTCCCTACACACTCATTACATCGCCAACACGTCGCGGCGACGTATATGTGCTTACTGCGTAGTTCGTTCACTGGCCCGCCCAGGCTCCCACCCGGTCTTAATGGCTTTTTTTTTTCCAATTGTATAATGATTGAGTGGTTGGTTGAGTGAGTAATTTGCTATGAACATGGACTGTATTTTTTGCGTGAGCAGGAATGTAATTTGTGTTTTGGATAACTGATGTTTAGAAAATACGTTGAACGTAGGCTATGTGGTTTTCTGGGTCTGACCCCCACAGTCCTTCTTGTCATAACGCTGTGATCAATGAACAATGCTTTCAAAAATACATCCCCCTATCAATTAGTCTTAGCAATTGTTGCTAATCAGGCACAGAAAACTGCGAGAGGAGGATTCGGTAATTCCAAAACAAGAATCCTTTGCTTCATTAACAAAATTCCCCCTTGTCAGAAACCATTAAAATAATTCCTCCTCCTAAAAATTTATCCTTGGCTACCATACGCACCCGTCTTTTAGAAGTTACACTGGCTGTCTGTGTAAACCTGTTATGAAGTGGCTATTCGCCCCGCAGCGGGTTGAATTGCGGGAAAAAGATCGGCTATCTGCCCTGCAACGGTGCCGACAAGAGAAGCAGTTCTGCTATCCGTACCGCGGAGGGACGGATAAGAGAAGCATTTCTGCTATTTGCCCTGCAGTTGGGCCAATAAGAGATTTAATTTTATATTCTACCCCACTCTCTGATCTTGTGCGTTGAACCGCCGCGGGGCGAATAGCCTCTTCCAATACGGTTAAGCTTGAGTAAGGGCTGATATAGGCCAGGATTGTTCTGTTTAATCAGCACATAATAGCCAGTGGGTGCACTTACTTTGTCTTTGAAGGGTTACAGTACAGATCTACAGCTCTGCATCATGAGTAAAAAAAGCTAATCAAAGGGAAAATCTTAAAGGAGGACTATACTGACCTACACGTTTTGACTTAACCTTTTAGTAATTAACTCCAACATAATATCCACGGTCGATTTTTTGTCCATACATACCCCCTGTTCTTTTAAATGACCATTAATTAGCCGGAATTGCTGTTTCCAGGAGGCCGCCATTAACGCCACAAGTGGCATGAGAACTTGCGAGATCATAACGTCACTGCGGCTGCCACATGCATTCATGTGCATGATGCATGCAATGTCAAAATGTCTGAATACATGGATATCTAAATAAACTAGACTATCAACCAATTTTAAATTGTTCATTGAGCGAATCAACTGTTTGATTGCAAATTGAGCCAAGTGTAAAACCCACGCGACTCGACCAAAGGAGGAAGAGCCCGGGTTGAAGGTTTATGCGTATGGATTCCTAGTATTAGCACGCGCGACGTCCTGGCTGGTGCGAATCACAATAAAATGGATATATTTTCTCCGTTCAAGGACGGGCACAAAAAAGCACAACGGTTACCATTAATCTGACTCCATAATAAATTTGTAATAATGAATTTAGTTATACCCTCGTTAAATATCTGACTCCAAATTAGAATTAGAATTAGAATCCATAATCTAGAGAAACCTGCGTGGGTCTCGAGTGACTACACCTTCAACTCTTAGGATACTACGCTGTCGCTAACATGTACTCCCGGTTTTTAGTACTGTTACCGGATCCTAGGTTCGTTGATTAGATTAGAGGTTGGAAGTCAGCCATCACTGCAACAGCATCTTTTGGCTTGAATACAGCGAACCCAGATCTATGCAAGCCCATGGGTTCCTTCAGGGAATTTTAACAGATAACCGACTTTTTTCGTCCATGGGGTTTCCTTTAGGCTAAAATCCCAGAACCGCAATACATAAACCCTTTATGTAAGTAGATCATGGTTGTCTCTCCAACTTAATAAAATCAATTCCCATACCGGGCCGCTGGCCAGTCGTACCTCGGTCAGGATTATACCCCTAGGTATCCGTCGCAACGCGGCTAGAAAGAATAAAAGGATTAAGAGTCCCGGAGACCACGCAAGCTTAAAGGAATGACAATAATTTATTCACCAGGTAGGCAAAAGCTTAAATCAAACAAATCCACGTTAAGCCAATTACAAGTTACGCATAATTTAGAAGAGGAGAATAAAGTCATACCTGGAGGAAAAGGATACACGCACTAACGTGCGCGGGAAGTTCGAAATACCATGTTACATCATTGAAAAGGCTACTCACGCACTAACGTGCGCGGGGACAGATCGGATACGATCTTCCCCGAAAGGATTGTTTCTCTTTGCTTTAAGCCAAACCACGTCTTTGATCCGGGTGGCATGGCCATAAAACACCTGGAAGGGGGGTCGAATCCGGTTTTTGGGTTCCCACCATCGGGAGGATGTAATAAAACACTTCAGCAGAGAGAGGAGAATAGGGTGATTACCAGAGAGGATTCTGACCGAATTCTCAGGAGTTTCCAAAGGAGAATGAACCATAATTGCAATGGGAATGAAACATACTCCATTCCACTCCTTAGATTCCCCCGAGAATAACAAGACCAAACATGATATGAATATGTACTAATATGATGCAGTTGTCATGAAAAAGTCTTAAGATGAATTAATATATAGTTTAATTGGGTTATAAGTATATAAGTGATTTCTTAACAGGATATTGAACATATAAACATATTATGCTCTTCTCAGAGGTTTAGATTATTTGAAACAGATTAATATAACTGGACTTTAACGTAAGACTTAGGCCAGTAATATGACTCCACACAGGGCATTGTGTCAGCCAGAGCCCTGCAACACACCCCCCCGTGGTTAGACCATTGTCACCTCCTGGAAGTCCACAAAAGTTTTATTGCTATCTGGCATGGCTCTGGACTAAGCTTATCAGCCATTTGTCGCATACAGTCGCTGGGCTCCCCCACGCATCAGCGTTTGCAGATCTTACAAAGGTGCCGCTCAGAACCTAACCCAAAGGCACAGATGAATTTTACTGGTTTAGAAATGGAACAATCTTTTGTAAAATGAAATATGCAATGTCTACAGTTCTATTGCCATTTGGCCTGGCTCTGGACCGAGCTTATCAGCCATTTGTCACTTATATTTCCAGATTCTACACAAGTAAATGGGAAGGGGGTGAAAGCAATTGTCGAGTAGAGGAGGATGATTTTGAAGACCTTAACTTTGCTTAGTTCAGCACGCAGTTTGCCTGAATGTGTTTGCTTGATTAAACCATTTGGCCGTTTGCGCGAATCTTGTTCAATTATTAATAAAAAATGTTTAAAATTTGCGGCACAGATTTGCCTGAACGTGCTTGCCCTGTCTTCGGTGCATTTGTCCATTGCTTGCAATGCGAAAATAATTTCTCTCTCACATTCACGTTTGATGCGCTTCACACAATGTTTTCTACTTCGCGTATATTGTTAGACGCTTGAAAACCAGGGCCATCTTAACATGATTTTATTTTTAAGAAATCTTTTTTAATAACACGTGAAAGTTTTCCGACGAGAGGTGGAATTCAGAGGTCTGCTATTTATTCAGACTACTGACATTATTTCAATCTAGCATGGTAGCCTGGTTTGGTTTGTCTGCTTCTCATTATCTCTTCTAAATCATTATTGGCTTAATTTTGGTTTTAATTGGTCAGTTGGCAGAATAAATGGCTTGATTACAAGTTAGGCAAAGTACACGGGAATTGATTTAAGGTGAGCTAATTATGCCAAGGTGACGGCAGCTGTCCAGCCTCGCTGGTAATTAGCAGACTTTAAATCGAACTTTTCTTTCCGGAAGCATTTCAAATGGCCTCTGATGTTAGTTCACCTCTAAATTAAAGTTGTGTCGGATAGAAAAAGGTAATAATCAAGCTCGTCTGTCTGCCCCATAGAGAAAGCGGGAATATCTCGGTCATTCAACAATCTCAATGAAGGACCGCGGGACAATTGAAATTCATGGCGCTGACAGCCGCACTGACGTCACGATCAGGGGCGCCCCAAGCAGATCGAGGGTGAATTTTCGTCTGCTGTGGTGAAAATGGCACGGTCCACTAGTTTTGTAAAATCGCTCATAAAAATGAGAGAAATCGCAAAATAAAGAAAACAAAGTCGTAGGAGCTTTTTTCATGATATGTTGAAATAATAACACCCAACTTTCCCAGCCATGATAGTCCTCCTTTAAAGATTCACGGCAGCTACCTCAATTTCAAAGCCGATTAAGTGGCGTTTGTCCAAGCTTGGTTGTTCTACAGATTGAAAACGTTGACAGGCTTTTAGCCCTGGATGACTACCAAGGTAAGATCATCAATTTCAACATATTTTGACAAAGCTGAACAATGATATACAATTGAATTTATGGGACGCCATTGACAGGCAGAGGGTCATAATGATTTTCGCTATTGTATTTGCATCATAAAGCGACTAACACAGTATGTTGCTGAGGCAACAAACTTTTGAACACAATACAGCTAGTTCTCCAATGTAGCACTGTATCTGTCAGCAGGCTATAAAAACACAAATAGGCGGCCCACCCTTGGACCGTTGCTCGTGAAAGGGTTAGCCAGCTTTTCTTTGCTTCAACTTAGCTAGTAAAAATAATTTCTTCATACAAAACTTTCTTGCATTTCTTGAGTCATAAAATTTATGATGACATAGTTACCTATACTACCTCTATATCCGTGTAAGTGTTGTCATTAGGGCCTATATTTACTCAATGGATACAGGACTTTCTATTTGCTTGGTTTATTTTCTCACCGCTGAGAATATGATGCGAATGAAGTGACGATTCCACTAGCTGTCAGGCGAATGAGCTAACAATGGTTCTGAAATAACAGTGTAATTGTAGGTGTGAAGGACATTGTAGCCTTTAAATAGTCATTTGGGCTCAGACATTTTTCTAAGTTTTCTATTTGTCTGTTTGCATGGCCATGTCCTCGTGTGCTGGATGTATAGGCTATATGTACACTTGTGTTATAAAGGGTTTTTGACTGTTGCTTTTATCTTCTGGGGCATAGTTAACATCAAAATGTCTTGCACTCCAATATTTTTATTTGTTTGGTCCCCATTTCTCTAACATTTTTTGTAAGCCTAATGAAAGCATGATATATTTTTCATTTTAATCTGTATTCTAGACCAACATTTTCTGGGGGGAAAAAATGGCCCGCCCACAATTGTTCAGGCCCACCCAAAAAAAAATTCTGCCTACGCCACTGCTGTGCTTACGTATGATACCAAACTGTTGTAGATGCATTTTTGCATACAAAAATGGTTTTCCAAGCAAGTCGTCACATCATGTAGCATTTTTTGAGCGAAATATTATTACTTTAGAACATTTTATTTGTGTTATAACAGCAAATCGTTATTTCACGCGTTTGCTGTGCTGTCAGGAGCATTCAGTTTTGTGTCCCCGAATCATCTTACGTTGTGTGAGTATTCATGGGTACGACTTGTAGACCTCCAATAAATTTATGAATAAAAATACCAGGGCATAACGGCCCTGGATTATCACCACATGACTAGCAGAAGGTTGCTTACAAGCGACCTCGTTTGCCCGCCGAAATACCAATTGGTATACTGGCCTTACATTGTTGGCGTTTTGCCCAGAACAGCCATGGATATAACGTAATCCAAGAATTTTTGAAGTTTTCAAAGAGTTGAACTTATGCGTGTGATATATCATGATTTACGGTCTTAGAATGCCATCTCCTGGAGTTATAGTAACTAAAGCAGCAAACCAATTTAGCTATGTTCCACAAATCGAGCATTTTATTTGTTTCATCTTTTTTTGTCTTTGCTTTGCTGACGGTAATGCTTTGACGCAGTGGATGTCTCTTTTCCGGGTTTCTATGAACTTTTTCCTCTATCACTTTTAACAAAGAGGGCTTGATCTTACGGATATTTTGGACAGCTTTACAGTATTCCTGTGTGGTTTTGGAACGGGCAACGACGCATCCCCGATGTAATGAATTTCGCTGCTTAATTTCAAATAAGTCTAAACTTTTATTACACACTACCAATCAGTATCCCCTGTAGAATTAATGCAATACATACTATTCTTACTTCTTAGCATCTCTCTCTCTCTCTCTCGCTCTCAAATTCACTTTGGTTGAAGTATGTAGGCCCACATTCCCTAGTAATTTGATGGATGAAAAAATTGATATTTGCAAGTCTAATTTTTACACTTCGGTGAAAATGTTCATGATGTCTTTATTACAAAACACAAAATAATAAACCATTGAGAAAATATTTTGTACCTCGTAATTAGTTGCTTGAAGATTAATTCAACAAGGAAGTAACTAATTGCATGAAAGCAAAAAACTAACAAAAACAGAAAAAAGGAGAGTTTGTCAGCTCATTTTCCCCCAGAAAATGAAATTATTTGGCCATGAAGGAGCAGGGGCGGGGAGTTGGGTGTTGGCTAAAAAGATAAATAAAAGGGTTAAGTGGTATGTTTATTGTGAGATTGAATTATTATCAAGTATAATAAGAATTCTTGTGTTCCCACATGGAAAGAATCTATAAGAACATATATGTGCATATATACAACCTATATGCTGCATATATGCACATATATGCCACATATATGCCGCATATATACAGCATATATGCGCATATATGCCACATTTAGGCAGCATAAAGGCCAAATTCAGGTACATATATGTGCATATACAGGGCATGTAGGTTTCCTATATCGCTTCTTTATATCCACATATAGACCCTATATGTACATACAAGGTGTCTCCTATATAGCTCATATACCCAGTGGCAGGTTCTGTTTGTCATACCTATTGTATAGCTCATATCTCACTTTTGCAACTGTCATACATGATGCCTAGCTCATATTTTTATTCTCAAGGTAATATCTGCATATTAGTCCAAAGTCCTTACAGAAATAACAAGAATTTCACGCAATAACTTATTAATCGCATGTGAACACGTGAAATTGGCATCACATTTGATCCTAAATACATGTTGACATGTGACAACGGCATGTTATGTGTAAACCAGTCATTATTAACTATGGCAAGTGAGAGGAGACAAAAAGCTATGATATCAACACAAATATCTAATACTATTTGTTAAATTTTTTTCCTGAAACATTAACAATAACAAGGTCATCAATTCTTTCTTGACCATACTTATTTCCATTCTATGAAGATTGAGTTGTGTATTGAGCAAGAGAAGGAAATGTGTAAAAACAAAATGGTTTGATTATGTTTATTTCATCAATTAAGCATTTTTTCAAGTTTAAGTCACTGCCAGATTCACCACATTAGATAAAATTGGATTCACATCATTACAGCTCATACACATCCACTGAAAGGTAATACACTACACTGTTCCATCCACCAAATGCAATGTTTTCTATCTTGTCTGTAATGCAATTTCTAGATGAATATGGCTTAGAAGTCATTAGTCTAAATGTAGCAAAATAAAACAAAAATATCAAAATAAAAGTACATAGAAGAACATACATCCAAGTAAACATGCCTTTCAAAAGTCATTTTCATCCCCACATCTATCTGAGCATTTCACTGTGGTTAATGAATTTGAAGACAAAGTCTACATTTCTGTTCACAGTTTTAAAGAACAGACATTTGTCTTTTATCTGGGATGCTTGTATAGCATATATGCGACATACATAAAATTGGCCGTTTTCATATATTATAGGTAGATATAGGTACATATGTACCTATACAATATAAAGGGTATTACAGTTTTTCTCGGTTGCTTTTGTACGTTTCTCAAATCAGAAATTAATTTCTCAAAACATCATCTTATCACTTTTGCACATTACAAAAGCAGTTTCTTATTATTTTGACCTATTTGCAAATGCTTTGGTCCTTTCATGCAACTGACTAAGTACAATTATCAGCCATGTCCCTCATTGTCAAACAACTATGTCATGTTGATAAAACGAAAGTTACGTATGTAACTACGGTTCTATGAATCCTGGATGACCGCCAGAGGCGGTGCTTCAAGCACTGGATATTCCTCTTTGCGCATGCGCAGGTCGAGTATGTATACCAACAAAGTCACCCGTGACCCCTGGATGACCCGGGAGAGGCTATATCTTCCGGTGTCATCAGGGGATCTGTTCCTACAGAATCTTCTCGCGAGCACACGAGGATTCTGAGTGACTGAGCGCTCTGGCGGTCATCCAGGATTCACAGAACCGTAGTTACATTCGTAACTTTCGTTCTATTTCATCCCTCCTGACCGCCAGAGGCGGTGCTTCAAGCATTGGATGACTAATATCAAAAAAGTCATGAGGAATCCTGAGTACCCACCTCACTGGGTAGAACCAGAGGATTGTGGTAAGAAGACCACCCCTAGTGGATGGGGAGTGGCCACATTAAGACTGTAGAACCTGGAGAATGTATTTGAAGATGCCCATGAGGCCGCGGCACAGATGTCCTCCAGAGGCACCCCTCTCAGACACTCCTAGTAGAGTGGCACTTCACACCAGATGGCATTGGGCGGCCACTCATCTCATATGCGTGGCAAATGGCATTCACAATCCAATGGGACAGGCGCTGTGTGGAAAGAGCGCGACCTTTGTTAGGTCCTTCGTAGTACACAAACAGCTGTTCTGATCGTCGTATTCTTGCTGTAGCCGCAATATAGGTTCTCAGGGCCCGCACTGGGCACAAGAGTTCAGGCTTCCCATCCCCATCTCCTGGTGGGGGTTCAAATTGCGCAAGTTTAATAGGCTGGTTGATGTATGAGCATGAGAGCACTTTTGGAAGGAACGCTGTATTCGGCCATAGAGTAACGCTTAACCCATCCGAGGATCACACTAGACAAGAATTACTAACAGACAACACGTGCAGCTCACCGACACGCTTTGCGGAAGTGATAGCCAGGAGAAATGCAGTCTTCGAAGACAGCCATTTTAGCTCTGCCTGTGCCAAGGGCTCGAAAGAAGGCTGGCACAGAGCATCCAACACCAGGGGCAGGTCCCATGCAGGAGCCCTCGGGGCCCTCGGGGGATGCAACCTCCAGGCTCCCCTCAAGAAGAGGGATATTAAGTTATGGCACCCTACCATACTATTGTCAACTTTGGCATGCCCACACGAAAATGCTGCCACATATACTCTTGGAGTAGCAGGAGACCTACCTTTGTCCAGGAGGGATTGCAGGAACTCAAGGATCACTGGCACGGAGCAATGCACTGGGTCCTCATTCTGGGCCGCACACCAGTCCGTAAATAGCTTCCATCGATTTTCATACTGGGAACGAGTGGATGGTGCCCTGGTATGCATGACAGTGTGCCTGATAGATGCTGGGCAGCTGCTCAGGAGCATTCCGGGCCCTTGAGTGGCCAAACCCAAAGTTGGAGGCGGTGAGGACTGGGATGCCAGATCCGACCCCCCAGCTGAGACAGGAGGTCTTTCCTGTCGGGGAGGCGCCAGGGCAGGCTGCGGCAGAGACTGCGAAGCAGGGGGAACCATGTCCTTGCTGGCCAAGAGGGGGCCACCAGTAGAACCCTGTGGCCTTCCTGGAAGAACCTTCTGAAGCGTTGGAAGGATTAGAGGGAGGGGCGGGAAGGCATAGAGGAGACCCTCTGGCCAGGAATGAGCCAGTGCATCCTGACCCAGAGGGCTGGTCGTCTCCACCAAAGAGAACCAGAGAGGGCAGTGGGCCGACTCTCTCATGGCAAAAAGGTCTACATCTGCCTTGCCAAAGAGGCTCCAGATGGTGTGCACCACCTCTGGGTGAAGGCGCCATTCTCCCGGAGGGGGCTCGTGACGGGAAAGAAAATCTGCAACCTGGTTCCATTCCCCCAGTAAGTACATTGCCCGCAGGCTGGTCAGGCGGGGGGCAGCCCACGTCTGGAGGTCCCGAAACACTTGGAGCAACTTCCGGGATTTCGTACCTCCCTGATGATTGATATGAAAAACAGCAGAGGTGTTGTCCGTTCGTACGAGAACATGTTTCTCTCTCAGGTATGGCAGGAAGTGCTTGAGAGCTCTATGCACAGCCTTTATCTCCAGCACATTGATGTGCTCCATGCGCTCCTGTGTAGACCATAGGCCCTGAGCCATCCTGCCCTGCCACACAGCACCCCACCCCGAGGGCCAGGCATCTGTTGTGACGATCTCCCGACGGGATGGTACTGCGCCTAAAGGGACACCTGCCGTGATGTAGGACCTCTTCCTCCATGGGGCCAGGGTGACAAGGCAAAGCTGAGACACCCGGAGTTTCTTGTGTCTGTGCCGCCGGGCATCCAGGTGAAAACTGTTGAGCCACCTCTGCATGGGGCGCAGTGACAGTAGACCTAAGGGCACGACAGTGGAAGCCGCTGTCAATTTCCCCAAGAGACGGAAGAACATGATGTAGGGCAGCAACCTCCCTCTTCGGAAACGTGGGAGGAGGTGTAGGATGTCGTCCACATGTCGGGGGGACGGACAGGCCCTCATAGAGGTTGCGACCAGGTTCACACCTGAAGGTTGTTGTCTGGGAAGGGTGCAAGCAACTCTTGTCCCAGTTCACATTTAGACCCAAGCGGGCCACATGCGCCAGGACACGGGCCGTGTCTTCGGCTGCCTGGCGCCTGGACGGAGCGCAAATTAGCCAATCGTCCAGGTACGGCAAGATCTTTATGCCTTGAGACTGTAGGGGTGAAAGAGCTGCTGGCATGCACTTGGTGAACACCCGCGGAGAGAGGGAAAGTCCGAACGGAAGCACCCTGAATTGATAGTGGCGACCTCTTAGGCAAAACGCAGGAACTGCCTGTGGCGAGGCGCAATTGGCACATGAAAGTAGGCGTCTTTCAGGTCGATGGACGTGAACCATTCCCCCCCTGCGATTACTCGAATGACATCCGCAGTCCTCAGCATGTGAAAGGGTAAGACCTTGAGGAACTTGTAGAGTCCCTTCAAATCTAGAACTGGCCGGAATCCGCCGATCTTTTTCTTCACTAAGAAGTATGTTGAGTAGAACCTCCTGGGGTGTGACAGGGGCTCTACAGGCTCGATTGCAAGCCCAAAACTTGAGCTGCTCCTGGGAAAAATAACCGACAGCCGGCCCCAAGGCCTCAGTCTCTAGCACCTCAGCCCTTGGGGGCCCTGGGGGGGCGTCAAAACTGCTCAAAAGTGCAAGGTTGCTTGGAGGCAGAGCCATGAAAATCACGGCCTGGCCTCTGAGCAGGGCGCTGAGGCTCCTGAGCAGGGTGCTGAGGGACGTGGCGCCCACTGGACTGAGCCCGAGGTGGGGAGCGAGCTTAGGTGTTGGAGGGAGGCATTTGCCTATGCAGACCGGAGAGCTGCTGCCTAGTCTGTCTAGCCTGAACACTTCATTCAAGGGCTTCCACAGCAGCAGAACCAAAAAGTTCTCCCGGCTCCACCGGAATGCTACGAAGCGTTCTCCTACACGCCTCCGTCAGGGGAGACTGAGCCATCCAAACCTGCCGGCGAGTCTGGACCAAAAGGGAGAGCAAACGCCCAAGCTCCCTTGACATGAAGGCAAAGGCTTGCAAGGACACATCACTAAGGCTGATGATAGTGGGATCAACCCCACCCTCTTGTAGAGAAGCAGAGAGGGCAAGCATGAGGTGAGACAGAGAGTTCCCAATCTGACCTGCTTGTGCCCCTGCATCGTAAGCCTTAGTCAGAAGGTCTTCGGTGATCCGACACTGAGGTTGCGGGCACCTGGCATCCCGTCTCATGGTCTCATCAGGTGACACAATAAGAGACGCAATGGTAGGTTCAACAGCCGGCATATGATCAAGGCCCACCCTTGCTGCGTCTTGCATGGCTGCCAGAGCTCGACCACCAGAAGTAAGATGTGAACGAGCTCTGGTGTCTCTCCAGCATGCCTGCAGCTCTCTCAAGTAATCCTCTGAGGGAGGCACAAAAAAGGCAGCAGGGGCAGGCCTGCGCCTGAAAAAGGCACTAGTATTCGCTGGTTCCGACTGCTGTGGCACATCCAACTGCAGGCGAGCCAGGGCCATGCGAATGATAGCTTGCATCGAAGTGTCCTCCGACTCACTATGGGAGCTCACAGCCAAGGAACAAGGGCCCAGGGCTGAGGGCCCAGGGCCCAGGGGGGAGCCCACCTCTGAGGCTTGGGGGGAGTCCTCCCTCTCATAATCAAAGAAGGTGGCCGAAGCTGCCATAGAGAGTGCGTCCTCCTCTGGCACCGGATCAACCACGGTTGGGATGGGTGTCGCCGCCTTCTCTACATGAACCCCAGAATGACAGGTCATGAGGAGACTTTTCATCTGGGCCAGTTCAGCTGTTAGCTGATCCATCCTAGATAAAAGATAGCCTGCCGATTTGGCCCTCTTCCTGGAGGGGGCGGCCGAAGCCGCAGCAGCAGAGGCAGCCCGGCACTTAGTGCGGCCAGGTCGGGTCTGAGGCAGTTCATCCAACGGGGAGGGGTCACCCACATTCATAGTGTGCTCCACCTCGGCCAGCCTAGCAGCTCTTAATGCTCGAGACATATAACTGCAGTTCATGCAAGGGCTGTCAGAAAGACCCTCCCTCAAATGCTCCAGACCAAGACAAGAGGGGCAGAGATCATGACCATCATCCGGCTGAAGAGTGTTTGAACAGGTAGCATAGCAGTGAGCACTACTCATCATACAAGGCCAGTAACTCTGTCGATTGACTACCAAAAGCGAAAATAAATACCACACAAATGAACGATGCGGTAAAACCCGAATGTTTGTGAGCCGTGCTAGGTTAGAACGGCGAATCGTGCCTGTTACTAACAAGCTAATATACAGCCGCTATCACAACGTCTTACCAGTGATGGGAGCGGGAGCGAAAACACAGCCTTCACCAACACAAATCACGTCAACGCACCAAGTTAGTTACGCGTACTCAGTAAAGTTGAGAAATAATGCACCTTATGCTGGGAGCGGGAGCGTGAACACAGCCTTCACCAACACAAGTCATGTAAGAGCATAAGTCAGCTAGAGCGAGAGCACTACCACTAACTTAGCGAACTCGGGGAAGTTAGGAAGCAACGCACCATATGCTGGTAGCGGGAGCGAAAACATTGCCTTCACCAACACTAGTCACGTTGGAGCACTAAGTCAGCTTGAGCGGAAACACCGCTACTAACTTAGCAAACTCAAAAAAAGAAGTTGGAAAACAACGTACCTTATGCTGGGAGCGGGAGCGAGAACACTGCCTTCACCAACCACAAAGTCATCGAAAGAAGCAAACACTTACAAATTAAGTGAAATGCTTTGATCCCTCTCTGTCGTAGCCTCTAAAGGGCGGAATCCGCGGCTCCGACCAAAATATGGTCACGAGGCTACAGGCGACTGCTCGAGATAGATAATAAGATAAATAGCTACGCTGAAGCTATAAGTACAGCAGACCTGCGAAGCGAGAAGATGAAAAGGAACAGATCCCCTGATGACACCGGAAGATATAACCTCTCCCGGGTCATCCAGGGGTCATGGGTGACTTTGTTGGTATACATACTCGACCTGCGCATGCGCAAAGCGGAATATCCAGTGCTTGAAGCACCACCTCTGGCGGTCAGGAGGGATGAAATAGAACCCCTTTGTACCGTTTCCTTTTGGATAGTCTTACCCCCCAAAACATCTTGCCATTATTTCATCATATAAGTCATTACATGCAAAATGAATGAACGAGTTGTCATAATCTTTCCTCAGATATATTTTTAATACATTTCTCATGCTAGCCTGTATACTAACATTCCACATGATGGAGGTTTGGAGGCTTTGAATTTTTATCTTCAAAATCTGGATGACACTGTCGTGCCGCCTAATGAGTTTATAATTGATTTGGCTTCTTTCGTCATGAAAAAAAAAAACTACTTCAGCTTCAAGGGGAATTTTTATTTACAAGTCTCGGGTACGAGTATGGGCTCTCTGTGCTCCAAATTATGCCATTTTGTTCGTAGGCTTTTTTGAGAGAAATTCTGTGTTTAACCCTGAAAAGAATACACATGTATTAAGATTTTGAAATGGTATTGATATATCGACAATGTTCGATGTTTGTTCCAAGTGGATGCTGAGGAGTTGCATGAATTTTACAACTTATTACAGTTTCTCAGTTGCTTTGACTCATTTCTCAAATCAAATGCTACATTTGCAAAACAGAAAGTGCATTTCTTAAAACAATTAGTAAAAACTGCACCACATTTTGCATTACTTGCAAAAGCTTGTCATCTTCTCAAAATCCTTTGTCCCTCTCTCAAAAGCAAATATTTATGTCAATGAACATGTCAGTGCCATCAAAATTTCAAGTCCTTGTTTCAATGGCTACGTTTACATGCAGTCAATAACCCTTTCATAACCGGAATATTAGCAATAACCCTGTTGCGCACGGCCATGTAAACACCAATAACCCTTTTGAAAAACCGGAATATGCTCATATTACGGTTTTTAAAAACCCAAAAATGACCCCTGGGTTAATCCTTTTCTAACCCGAATATTTGGTCATGCATACGCCTATCTGGATATCCCCATCGAAAGGAACATTAATTTGTGTTCTGCGCATGTTCTATTCGTAAGGAATCTTGGTTGTTGTTGTTTTTTTTTTATCAACAAAAATGTTATAAAAAATACATATATCAATAGTTCTGATGGCTTTACGGTTTCTGGAATATTTAATTGTGTCAATAAATTGTTTGAATTCCTTTTTGAAGACTAAAAATGTTGGGCTATGTTTGGAAAATTTGAATTTGTGTAGATGATATTTTGCAAGTATTAGAATTAAATTAATGATGTAATATTGGTTGACTTCACTGGAAACATATGAGAGGAATCCAAACAATATATTCTCATAAGACAGTGAGAAATTAGGATCAATATTAATAGAAATAAAAGTACATAAATCTTGCCAAAAAATACATGAAATGGGACAGGACCAAAATAAATGACTCAGGTCTTCAGGGGATTGATTGCAAAATGAACAATTCAAATCAATGTCCTTTTTCTACTTTTGTAAAAAAAAAAAACTTTACAAGGATAAAAATGATGAATTATTTTAAAAGACATTTCTTTAATCTTATTAATAATCAGAAATTTAGAAGGTAGGCTCCATGTTTTCTTCCAATTAAGATTAGGGATGACGTTATTCCAGTAAGGAACTACATTAGGAATAGAGACAACTTCTCTTTGAAATAAAATACGTATATCATGGTTGTTTCTCTTTTTAGAGGAAAAGCAGATTTGACCCACATTAGTAACGGCTGGATCAAACTGCGATAAAGACAGCTCAGACCCAACAGGGTCTCTGTGAAGCATTATAACACCAGAGGGTATAGCATCAAAAACTATAGCGTATTCCTTTGGTGGTATAGGGATACTATATTTCTCTAGCAGTTCAGAGTAAGACATTAAAGTACCATTAGTATTGAGAAGTTGCTTAACCAAATAAATTCCATGGGCAAACCACTTTTCCAAAAATAAAGATTTATATTTATATAAAATGTCTCTATTATTCCAAATGTAGCATCTATGGGGGGAAAAGTTATATTTGTATATCAAAGACCAGGAAAGGAGCGCTTGTTTATGAAAATTAGCCAGTTTCAGTGGGACTTTTTCAATATTGTAGTTGCATAATAAAACAAAGTTAAGGCCACCAAGTTTAGAGAATAAAAAGTTGGTAATGAAGTTCCAAACGGAGGTCGGGTTTCTGAGAAATTGTCTGATCCAATTTATTTTGAAAGTATTATTAAGGGTTAGAAAATCAAAAAAGTTCAATCCGCCCTTTTCATAGGAATTCATTAAGATAGATTTCCTAATGTAGTGTATTCTATTTTTCCATACAAAATTATAAAAAATGTTATCAATGGACCTATATGTTTGTTTATCTACAGCAAGGGATAAAGCTTCATACGTCAGACGAGAAATGCCCTCTGCTTTAGAAAGCAAAATTCTGCCTCTAATAGATAAATCTCTTTGGAGCCACGAGTTTATTTTCTGTACATGTCTGATAATAGGATCAAAATTCAGAGTACATCTGGTGTTTTGGTTTTTGTTGATAGTAATTCCAAGATACGTGACTGAGTATTTTACTGGAATATTGGAAATGGAGGGAGCATTGCAATTTTTTAGGGGTAGCAGCTCACATTTGCTGATGTTCAAATAGAGTCCAGAAGCCCTGGAAAAAATATTTATTATGTCAATGGCTACTGGGACCTGAGAGGCGTCCTTTAAAAGGAAGGTGGTATCATCAGCCAATTGGCCAATAATAATCTCTTTTTCAGCTATTGTGATACCTTTCAGGGGAGGTTGTTGTTGTTTTTGGATACAGGAAGTATCAGGAAATGACGCGCATTACGTTATAACGTAACGTTGTCCGTGCGTCGCTGTTTTGATCGGGATATCCCAATTGATTACAATTACCATGTATACAGGAATAACCCTGTTTGCTCACGCATGTAAACAGGTTATTCCGAATGTGTCAGAAACCGGAATATTGACCTTAACCCAAATATTGACTGAATGTAAACGTAGTCATTGTCTATGAACAAGACAGTCAAATGGCTTATTTATGTTGTCAATTGAACACTTTAGTTTGTGATGAAAACTGTGGCAAAGGTTTTGATGGGAATGATTGGAAATACAAGGTCACACCTTTTCTGGTCTGGCTTATAAATTTCAAATTTGCAGAGTAATGGGGAAGAATGCAATAGAGTCACATTACTGTACACAATGTACTTTTATTGCATTGAAAATAAATCTTTGGAAGAAAATTATGGCACAATACATATGGGGGGACCATACGCACAAGCAAAACTAGACACGCAGTGCAGGGTTTTTAGACCTCTTGATGTTCCCTTCGGTCTGGCCACAGATTCTCATCCACGTCACAACGGATATCTTCCTTTGCAATGCAGCAAGGAAAGAATCTTTTTGCGTGCCTTATCCAGCCTCTGCAGGCGTCTGCGTTGATGTCCTCACATGCTGAATCCATGGCTTCCATCAGGGTCATCTGAGTGTGGGGCTGGCGATCATAAACCTTCCACCTCCAGGCTGAGAAGAACTCCTCAACTGGGTTCAGGAAAGGGGAATAGGGAGGAAGGAATTCCATCACCATCCTGGGGTGGGCCACAAACCATTGTCTAGCCTAATGGTGTTAGAGCGATGAAAACTCACATTATCCAAAATTATAACATACTTTGGTAGTGCATCACCAATCAGACCCCTCTCCTCCTCAGGGATGAGATCCTGGTAGGATTCTTCCAAGTAGTGGAGGAGATGATTGGTGTTGCATGGGCCTATGATAGGAATATGAGTGAGCACAACATTCTCAGATATAACAGCACACATGGTAATATCCCCTCCAGGTTGGCCTGGCACATCGACTGTAGCTCTTTGGCCAATGAGATTGCGACCACGTCGTCTGCTTTTGGCCGGGTTGAAGCCAGCCTCATCTAAGTAGATGAAGATGTGCAGTGACTCACTTGATTCCAGTTCCATCACACACTATATTACAGAAGACAAAATATTTTATAAATTATACAGTAAATTCACATAAAGATACAGTCACATGAAATGCAAAGCATATTGAATGTTCTTTCTACAGACATAGCATGTTGTACCTTTTTCTGTTGAGTAAATGGTTTTTTTACCTGAACATACTGGAATCGCAGCTCCTTTGTTCGAGCAACATTCCGTTCAAAGGGTACACGGCTCAGCTGTTTCATGCCAATTTGGTGTTTTTTTAGCACTCTGTCGATTGTTGATATGCTGACATTTGGGATGTTGGCAAAGACATGGTCGTCTGCTATCACTGCACTCTGTATCTCCCTTAATCTGATGGAGTTATTTTCCCTAACCATGGGACAAACAGCCTCCTCCTGTTGAGGTATAAAAATGGGCCCTCTGCCACATGTGAGGTAGTCTTGCTGTCCTGTTTAGGAACAAAAAAAACCACAAGAGTGAGTAAGATTACAAATGTGAGAGAGCATGTATTTGCAGTATGTCTGCATGAAGTGGATTTAGATTGAAACATTGCAGTAAGTATACTGTATTTCAAGGCATTATGCATCATTAGATACATACCGGTTCTCCCTACGAAGTGTTTGGATAATTGATGACACAGTTCTTCTCCCAACATTTGGCTGCACTCTTTGACCCACTTCAGCCATTGTTAGACCGTGATTGATACTGTAACATGGTCAATGAGTGTGGCCCTTATTTCATCTGGGATATTCCTTTGTCTTCTCCCTCCATTTTGCCTTCCACCACCCATTCTTACTCTTCCTCTTCTCCTTCTTTCTGCATGTTCACGCTCACGAACTCTTTGTTCTTCCATTTTCAGAAATAGAAACACTGTTTTGTGCTCTGTATATTCATGGATTTCAGTCATGTGACGTTTTTGTTGTGAGCGCCATCTTGAGTACCTACCAGGGACCGAGGCGCAGCTACGACCATAGACTGTATGGGCTACGATGAAGGATGCCTCAGTCTTTATTTCTCCATAACAACAGACTAACTCTACATTATCCCGCTTATTACACGGCTTATGAGTGAAATTATTAATTTCAGACGTAATGTTGATCAAAATACAACTTTTATCGATTTATATATTGCATCATTTCGCGAATCTGCAAGTCCTGTCACTTCTCCGCTGTTTTGCTCACCCTCCTCGGTTGTGTGTTGGCCTGTGACTAAAAACCGGGTACCCGGGTCCCGCCCGAAAGGTTCGGGTCCCGGGAAGAAAATTGCAATACCGTTTCCCAAAAATCAGTACATTGATTGTGCACACGATAAAATGATGGGTAATCATTAATGGCATCACCCAGACATTTGCTTATGTAGGCTGCATTATTTATTCCTGTAGCTCACGACTGTCGTGCGCCAACGATTAGCTTATCAACTTACTTGAATGGGAAACAGATGGAGAATCAATCAGTGTCAATTTGGAGATTTTAATCAAGAATGTATTAATCCCTACCTCCTTGGTCTAGTCAGCTCGCGCTCGCTAGCTGCCTTTCGATCTCATCGGTGTCATGGTTTTTTTTTTTTTTTTTTTCAATAGCTATGATGATGAATTTTGATGATATTGATACAAAATACATGATATATTTATTGTCATTGTGATTGATAGTCCCATTTGATAGTAATAGTGATGATGAATACGGCGATTCAGTATTCGGTAATGATTGAAGTTGATGGAATAATTATTAAATGATGATGATAATGAGGAAATGGGAAATTCAGGGGTGCAGATATGATTTTGAGTTTTGACGATGGAATTGTTATGATGGAATAATGAAATACTTACTATTAATGATAATAATGACATCAGTCGGACATCCGTACACTTTGATATAGTAAGTTAATTTGGAAAATACATTTGGAAAGTAAAATATCGTATTCGTAAAATACCTGATCAGTCCATCCAACGTTCGTGAGTTGACAATGAAATACCACCTCGAACGAGCTCTTCGTTTTAAGTTATCTTTCTGTTTCTCGGTCTTTCTTTCTTTAGTGTACGTAAACCAGTGGCGTAGCCAGAACTTAAAATTGGGTGGGCACTAAACATCTCTTTAAAACATTTATTCGTTCTGACTCGATCGCAGTCATTTTTTTCTAAATAATTCAATCCGAAAAACACTCCGCACTATCAGGTGTTGCTTTTTCACCTTATTCAGGCAAAAGACAATCATTCATTTGGATGCGCAATTTTGTGCTTTTCATATCAGTGGCGTAGCCACACCTGAAAATTGAGCGGCCACACTACATCGGTTTATTACAATTATGAAACCTAACTTGTTCTCAGCCATTTTCCTTTGTTAAAGCAATTTCCATTTATATGAATAATCAGCTGGCAAAAAAAAGACACGGCTTCTTTCGTGGTGCGATCTAAGGGCGACTAATCAATAGGAATAATTCAGTTCAGCAAAATAAGTTACTCATAAGTTGTGCTTAGTTTTAATAATACTTTTCGAGAGGTAAACTGTTCTGGAACTTCCGCGCTACCTTTTCAGCTCATCAGGCGATCTAACCTGTGCTTCATGATCGATTGAATTATTGAAACTGAACCAAAGACAGAGATTTGAAATGCACAAAATTGCGCATCCAAATGAATGATTGTCGTGAACAAGCAACACCTGATATTACGGAGTGTTATCGTATTGAAGGCATAGTTAATCAGAAAAAAATGATTGCGATCAAGGCAGAACTAATTGTTATAAAGAGATATTTATTGCCCACGCAATTTTAAGTTCTGGCTGCGCTACTGACGTAAACGTGTTTGAAACTTTGAGGTAAAGAATTAACACGGACATGCATGCCTCGTAGACAAGAGCTGTGACACCGGGTCCGAGGCTCTGATCGCAGTTTTGGTTTCCAGCCACAACGTGGAAGGGGCCTCCACTCTCCCTGTGACAAGTTACAAGTCATTTATCTAACATCACAATTAGTCCGAAGCTGTTTAACTCCTTCAACCCCACAGCCCTCTACAGAGGGCTGACCAACATATTCCCTTCAACCCCAAATTCCTGTAGGGAAAATTCAAACAATCTGACTAATTGATTGGAACATATCAGGTTACATTTAATGGGATTCCAGAGATAACAGTAAGATACAATGTCCAGATAATGACCAGCCCTCTACAGAGGGCTGTGGGGTTGAAGGGTATAGTGATGCTAGAATATCTGGGGTTGAAAGAGTTAATGAAGGTAAAAATGAAACATAAGGTAAATATCCTGCATAGTTCTTCTCCTCTGTCTCCTCCGATCAGAGCAGCGTCCCTAGCAACGGCCTGTTTCACTTAGCAACAGTCTGTTATACAGAAATAAAAGACCGTAAAATGTAGAATCAGAGTGTAATTCATTAATCAAAATGCAGCATTCAAAAGAGCAATATCATAAAAAATGTTAATCCACTCTTTTTGTGAGACTTCTTATCACAGCCCACGGGGCGACAGATAGACAGCCTGTTGTAATTCAGTACCCAAAATGGCGGCGCCTAGAGTTTGAGAGCGGGCACGTGCGTCTATGACATCAGCTGACATGTATGAATATAGATCATGCTTGTCAATTTACACCTTCACTGTCAGACATTTCATTGTATTTTTGCGGTAACTTACTGGCAACACCGTTGCCAGCAAGTTACCGTAGTTACCCCTGTACAGTACCTTCACTGGAATGATGTTTTACAGTAAAACAGCTTTACCGTGAGTGTCCTTCACAGTATAACTGCTCTACTGTAATGGTTGTTTCCAGTATGATACTATAATTTCATTTTGTAGCATGATACTGTAATTGTGTTTTACTGTATATGTGGTTTACAATATGATACAGTTATGTTTTATGGTATGGTGCCATTACTGTGTTGGACTATGGCACAGTTATTGTGTTTTACAGTATTACTGCAAATTTTAACACAGGTATACTGTATTTAATATAAAAATGTGCCTTATAACAATTACATTTCATGAACAGATATTAGTGCAGTGAAAAAAGTAATTTATTTTCAACAGATTAATAGAAACCCATTTTATTATTCTCAGTATCATAAAAAACAACGCCACAAAACTCATCAGCATAAAAAACAGTAGTGAGACACTACAATTACATACCAAAACCATAGACAATTGAAAGCACTACAGGACAACAAATTTTGTACAACATATCGGCGTCTGCATACATCCTGATAGTAAGTAGAATAAAAAAATCTTATTAGAACTTTTTGAAATTGTTTTCTTAAATTGTTGTACACTAAAAAAACAAGACTACAGGAATTAGGCACTACAAATTTCATACAATACCTATACACCAACATGAACAAGTGCATCATTCGAATGCTAAAAAGCTATAGACCACCAATTGTTGTCAGAATTAAAAGTACATTGCTTTAAAGGTCAAATAGACAGGTTTCCAAATTTTTCTACATTATGCTTCCAAGTGAAAGTACGTACGTCTATCAAGCTGCCAAAAAAGTTATTACACTCACCATTGTTTGGATCAAAGAAAACGAGAGGAAAACATAACCAATTTGCACACTTTTCTCAGCGTGATTTTGGGTTTCGCTACATTCTACTGTCAACTCCTGACGTGAGAAAAATGAGAAATGAGAAAATGAGAAAAATTAACATAATTAAATTCTTACCTAGTTGGAAGTCATCCATTCAAATCCGGTGAGTCGTTGCTGAAAGGTGGCGACCCAAGAGCTGACGCTGGTCATTTTTTCGCCTCACAGCACTTCTGTCTTGCGGCTTGTACCAGGTTTGGCTGCGCATTTGGTACACTCATCTGGATTAATTCTCACAAAGAACCTTTAAACAGAAAGAAATGGAACTTTAGAATCCAGAAAATAAAGGGATAGTTTGGATTTAAGTGCGGTTGTATGAGCTGTTTATCCGTAGTCAGTCCATTACCTGCAGTAGATGGTGGTTGGCATGCCCCCCAGGTTGAAGAAGCAGGCAGAAGCACTGACATAGAAGCTAAGCAATGTACTGCTATGGCCAGAAGCAGCAGCTGAATGCATTTCAAACACCAAAAGAAAATCAGGTTCAGTTTAAGTGTACAATATATTTAGAATATTTTCACCACTTCAGCTTGCCCTCATACAGTCCATTCTGACGAGGAACTGGAGCCGTTATCTATGTGCCTATGACAAAACAATGATTTTACCTCACACAACACCGGAGTTGCTGCGCTACGTAGATGATGGCTTCAATTCCCTACCAGGAAGGGCTGTCTAACGGCAAGGTAAAGTGGTGAAAATATTCTAAATATAGTGTACACTCAAACCAATATTGAAATATCTATCTATAAAACAAGAAGCGCCTGTCCGTGTGTCTGTCTGTGGCTCCCATATCTCTCTGACTGTTTGTCAGATCGGCCTAAGCTTTCGGATATGGCTTGTGCATGGCACAATGGTGTGCATTCTTCATTCTTACGTTTTTTGGATTAATTTTCAAAAAGTGACAATCCCATAGGCCTGTGTAACCCATCTAGCTTGTCGCGCTCTCGCTCTCAGCTATAGCCACGCCTCTTTGTACGTCCCACCTTCAAACACAGCCTCATTTGGCCACGGGCAGTGCACTAGTTTTAACAATTTAACCAATATACTTTATTTTTTTTTTTTTTTTTTGGTGTCTCAGGGTTAGTCAAGGTGGTGACCGGGAGGGGGGGGCGGGAGGGGGGAGAGAGACGGTGACCGGGGGGGGGGGAGGCGGCAACAGTCAGCGTTTATTCGTATATTTACTCTATAAATAAACAAAGCAATTAAAGTGCAATAACAAAGTGACAAAGTCAACAGTCTTGTAACTTTATTGATTGACACTCAATACATTGATTGACAAATATATGTATTATGATTTCATGGAAATGAGATCAAATATTGCAGTTTGAATGGGTTTCTGGGTTTTAATGGCGCATTCTTTGCGCTTAACAGTCTGAGTGTAACACTTGTTTGTACACAGTGTATTTTAGCCTTACTGTAAGAGCTGAGCTGGAAATAACAAGATCAAATAAAGACACACAATCTGACCAAAATTCATGCTACATGAATGAACACAGCCAAAATTATCAAAAAAAAAAGAAAAGAATGAAAAGCGCGTAAAATGCGCACAACCGTCCCTAAGGGTTAAATGAAAAATAATGTAAGAACGGAAAATGTATGTTATCTGTTTTGACTTCAATTCCCCAAATGCTTTGCGGTTATGGTTATGTTTGGGGAGAGGAGAACGGTATTATGTACGGAAGCGCATTGCATTCACAGGATAAAAAAATATATACCTTATCTCGTAATTACGAGATGTAATTACGCGCAGATGGTGAAGTAGGCCGGCTTCTTTGAATAAAGGACCCTGATATTTTTGACTGTTTTTTCCCATTCATTACTGTACACTTGAGAAAACCACGTGCAATTGTCAAACATAGCAGAAAGCCATGCGCAAACACATCGGTAGCCTTGAGAAACTAAACTAATTGCATATAGCCTGTCTTAATGAAACAGAATATGTGGGCAAGCAGTTGATAGGAGCCACTATTTCAATGTTTAGTTTAGATGAATAATTATCTTACCTCCACATGTCCTTCCCATGACGACAACAGGTTATTGTATATCCGGATAATTAGCTTCTTCCCGACACAAAAAAATAATGTTGGCGTAGCAACAGGTGATAGATGGCGCAGTAACATATTTAACCAACAGATGCCGGCCGCTATTCGGCCTCATCGCGATGCGGCCTTATTTTACTGTGTACAGTGCGTTGACCGGTTCCGCAAACGGAATTTGTCTGAAGCGTCTGGTATCGATACAGCATTCGGTGGCGGAAAGTTATCTGTTCACGAATTTGCGGAAATTACTCACGCACTTTGTCGATCAGTTAGTTTTCTTCAGTCATTAGGAATAAAGCCTTGCACAGTCATTTTTCAGTGGCACGTCCTTTGACCGGTTCCGCAAATAATTTCCAGTTTCGCAAACAGCGCCCTTTGTCAGGCCAAACTTAGGATATTCTTTGTTTATTGGCATAATTGCGTGCCCCTGGCCACAAAGGAACAGACACATGTATGTTCCACCAATTTTAGCCAGCATTACTCTGCAGGGTATATCATAGCAATTGGTCAAATTTATGGATAATTGTTCCGTGTGTTGACATTGTGTCAGCTGGAATTCACGTGCGCTGGCCTCAGTTCAAGACGATTTTGTACATCCATCGATATTCAACTGCTATCATCGACTATGGATGATTCTTTCTACTCATTCCAATTCAAGTATATACCTAGTAGGCCTATACATTAAAATTATCCGGATGAGACTACAAATTCAGATTAACACAATGATCAACCCGTTGAGCCACTGAAAAACCGTTATGGCGGGGCAAGAGATGTTTTATTTCACATTGATTACATTAAAATTTAATAAAATTCTTTCAGAAAAATAAACAAGAATAAACTTGTCTCATAAATTACAAGTTTGAAAACCTACAAAATGGCGTTTGCGGAACTAGTCAAACGACAAGCAGTCACTCTAATGGGTGTTGATGAAAAAGTATCAAGAGTACGAAATTGGGATTTATATGGTCAAGTATACGATAATTTCCGATCATAATGACGCTAATAACGTGATGAATCCCGGGAATACGCGCGTTTAACGGCCACACACTGTGCAGTGCTCCTTATCACAGGCGTTGATTTGGTACTGCTGCTACGGCAAGCAACAGTTATGGGGCATTTATTTCTCTATCAAGCCGAATATCTTGAAACGATATTTAAGAGTTAAATCCACAATAATTTACCGTTCCAGCTGTGTCAAACTCAAGGCTGACAGCGAAGTCGTTTTCCCGCAAATAAAGTTTGATTTCTGCAAATTGCGGAATCGGTCAAATTGCGGAACCGGTCAACCCACTGCATACATGCGTGGATGCAGCAGAATTTTTTTTTAAATTTTTTTTTTTTTCGGGCCACGTAGTCAAGGCGGCCACCCTAACTATAAAGCGCTGCGGGAAACCCTGCGTCTGCAATATGTTTGGCTGTTGCTCCTGTCTCCAACAGTACATATTTTGGTTTTTGAAGGTGGCAATGCAGTGGAACAGTACATTGTTTAGCTTCTGTGTCAGCACTCTAACCTCTTTCTGTAACCGCTTTCTACTGTAGGTAGTGCACTGACTATGGATCAGTACCGCATACAACCCCACTTCAAAAAATCCAAACTTCAGCTTTAAGGTAGAGTTCAGCAATAAGCCATAAGGTTCCTAATCTGCCGTCAAACCCATTCATTAATTTATTATTCATTATTCAAAGGTGTAAAGAACTTAACACTTCATCATCTCAGCATGCTAGACGCGTTCTCCTGATACTCTAGGTTGAAGCAGTAATATGATGTGAAGAAGACAGCAAGGGTGCTGGAAAAGTCATGCAGCAGCTCACTAGCAAAAAACACCTTTTCCTCCATGCTGACCATCCACCGAGTTGAAGACACCAAACTTTCCCCTAAAACAGACAAGGTCTAGTGAGGCTAAATGTAGGGGTTGAAAGTACATAATATCACAATAATGATCACAATATGATATGAAATATTAATCTTGCCAAGCATGATGACCCCTGTTTCAATAGATATCTTGGTTGAAGGCCTGCAAAAGACAATAGGAAAACTCAATTTAAATATTTTTAGTAATTTGTATTTAGATGAAAGTTCACTCAGATTACAGAAAAACATTTTCTCACTTAATCTTGGTGGGGCTAGACTAAACTAGGATTCGCCCACAACCTTCCTACCACCCCAAAAGGTGAAGTTTTTGTCCAACATAATTCTTTTTTTTTCTTTTTTTTGTGCAAATTGATCACTAGAAAAAAAAAGAATAAAGAATTCACATTTAAGATGTGTATTTGTGTTGAGAGTGGAAACAGTAAGATTTAAAAAATCATTACATCAGCCAAGATGAAGATGGAGTCCTCTAAAACATGTTAACAGTGCTTATGAGGCAGCACAAAAAACGCCTGTTATTTCAATACAGGATCCACATAGCCTAAAGCTGGGTAAAAAAAACTGAAAATAATAATAATATTAACAATAATAATAATAATAATAATTATAATAATATTAAATAATCTGGTAAAATAACAGTTTCTGACTGTAAACCTAGCCTCAAACCGATCAGATACACACACGTAATTTGTGGAGATGTTCGTTTCTCAAAGCCACCAGAGGCAAATTCGGCATCAAAATTGAAAATAAACTTTGTAGCAGGATAACTAGCACTAGCAAGCTCAATGCTATGGCCAAACAAACTTTAGCTGCGTCGGTAATTTCTGGAATCTAATTTTACGACAGTAATTAAGCTAATCTGATGTGCCAATGATGCCAATACGCTTTTATGTATGAATAGATGTATTATTAGCGGTTGTCTCGAACAGAGTTAAAGAAATGATTCAGCTTGACAGACTTGCACCGGCTTTTGGCTGGGAAAATTTTTGGAGGGACCGTCAAATTAGCACACGAAGAGAGAGCCGTTAAAACTCATGAGTTAAAAAAAAAACACTCTTTTAACATGCTAGGTAATAGTAATTATAAACACTAGCGTTACCACGATTTTTTCACTGACATATCAAGCCAGACGGACCTCGACGTCACCCAATGTTAGCATATAAAAGCTAAATTTGCAAACAAACGCTAACGTTAACTGAGATGTGAAAAAATGACATTCCTCTCTTAAAATACACCGTACCAAAATAACTAACCCAAATGATAATTCACTTAGTGAAATTCACAAACATAACGGGCACGGTCAATTTCACATGAAGTTAACATAATGCTAGGTTAGGCATTTTGTAAATCCCACCAGCTAGTTTTTTCCCCTGTTGAAGAATGTCGATGTTACCGACCGGCTGCTGGTCAACTGGGTGTCCCGTGTCATAACTAGCAGCGTTGGTTAGCTATGGCTATGCATTTTTGAGGCGCGTGATAGCTCCCGTGATTTGTTTGGCAAACCGTGTTCATTGGATGAACGTCGCCTGTCACCTTGACACTGACTAATCAGAATGCGTTTTGCATCTGCTGTTATTTTGTACGGCGTTATTAGTATCCGAGGGGGAAAAGGCAGGAACTTTCCATCCCACTTAGAAGTTGTATGCCAGAATGTGGGACATCGGTTGACTTTCATACTCGGTTAATACGTCGGCCTCATTTATGTAACTCCTTTTAAATCAACTGTCTGGCACGCATTTATAATGTATTTTCAACGGGCCTAAATTTGATAAAAATTGTTATATAACCAAATGTGCAAATAAATTAAGCAATTGCTTGTGGTTTGCCACGACTCAGTATTTATAAAACAACGCAAATACTGTTCTGTTCGGTTAATTTCTTTAATCTTTCCATTATCATACTCTTTGGAACACGTGGGAGAGGACTGCACTTATCAGAATTTTTTATGGCACATGAAACTTACCGTAAAATGACAGCACTGTAGCCCAGGCCAGCTGAATTGAAACCATATCTAACTGCACGTAATTTACTATGGTTTATCTTCAAAATTCAACGTGTCACTACTTGAAACGCAGACAGTTTAACTCGCACTGAATTGAAATAAGGGCTGCTATCTACATTCATTTATGATAGATTAATGCACACATTCCTTACTTACCTTGAACTGCTGAAATAAAATGCTGGTTTGGCTTCACAGTGTTGAAGATTTCTGTTGATGTCGTCTGGCACAGCACCAATTTATCTTCTTGGAAAGATAAATATTTCCCTTCCAGTTATTTGCCATATATTAGAAAAAAGACATGTTTCATCTTAACCCTTTCATGCATGGAGGTTACTACAGTGTACAGCTGTTTACAGTTTTTCTCAGTCGCTTTGGTGCATTTCTCAGATCAGAATGATAGTTCTCACAACTATTAGTTCAACCTCCACAACATTGAGTCATTTGTGCACATCATTGTAGCAGTTTCTTATTCCTCTGAACAAATTGCAAATGCTCTTGGACATGTATCAGTTACTTTCATACAATTCTCTGCTGTTTTATAACATTATCATTTGCTTATGTCATGTCAGTCAAAATAACATAACATAACATAACATAAATGGCGAGAACAGGCCGTTCAGCCCAACTAGACTCGCCAGTTTCTTTATACTATTGTGAATATATCACTTCAGCTACTCAATGACTCAATGGTATCCAGCTTTAAGTCAAGCCTGCTCTTGAAAACCCCCAAGGACTCTGCCTCAACAATATGGTCATGCAAGCTATTCCACATCGAAATTACTCTTTTGGTGAAGAAATATTTCCGAATATCAGTGCTAAATTTACCTTTGGTCAACTTCCATTTGTGACCCCGAGTTCTACTAACAACACTTGGTCGAAGGAATCCTACATAATTCACTTTGTTAATCCCTTTAACATATTTAAAGACCTCAATCAAAGCACCCCTTAGTCTCCTTTTCCTAAGACTAAAGAGATTAAGGATCTTCACCTCTTCTCATAGCTTTCATCTTATATACCTGGAATTAGCTTCGTGGCTCTTCTCTGAACTTTCTCTAGAGCTTCTATATCTTTCTTAAAGTATGGTCCCCAGAACTGTATACAATACTCCAGATGTGAAAATGAAACATACTTATGAATGCTGAATAGTCATTCCCTATAAAAATAATAGTCCTCATTTCATTGCTTGAGTCATTACATACAAAATTGTTGAACTAGTTGTCAAAATCTGTCAAGCTAATTTCATGCATTCCTTTATCATTTTTTTCCTGAAAATGTCTCCTAAATTGAACAATTGCTCTCAGGTGAACCTTAGCTTTCACTCATGAGGAGGTGTGTGAAGCATTAGTTTTAACCAATGACAAGCCACTTGTCCACAGTCACTCAGAGCTGAATCCCATGAACCCTCACTTGGCAAGCATATATAAACCAAGCAGGACATAGTGTGTACCATTTCTACAATTCTGTGACACAAAAATGGAAGGTCAGCATCGTGGAGGAGGGGTGAGAATGCGGGGAGGAAGGGGAAGGGGACAAAACAGGGGCAGAGGAAGAAGAGGTGAAGTACATAGGCAAATCCCTGATGAAATTAGGGCTACACTTGTGGACCATGTTGTCAATCACGGCCTCACTATGGCTGAGGCTGGTCAATGGGTGCAACCAAATGTAGGGAGAACCACTGTGAATTCCATCATTCAAACATTTCGTAGGGAGAACAGGTATGTATAGTATTGGACAGTAATCCAATACCTTGTTATATCTCATATTTACTGTACATTACTGTAATTTTACTCTGCAACACATAGGACTGCTAGACAACCTCGCAGAGGTGGAAGGGGGCCCGTTTTTACTCCACAACAAGAGGAAGCCATTTGTGCAATGGTGATTGCAAACAATGCAATAAGATTGAGAGAGATTCAAAGCGCTGTTATAGAGGATGACTATATCTTTGGCAATATTGAATCTGTTTCAATCGCAACAATTGACCGAGTGCTCAGGAGGAATGAAATGCGCATGAAACAACTTTACAAGGTGCCATTTGAAAGGAAAAGCGAAAGAGTGAAGGAGACCCGTCACCAGTATGTACAGGTAAAGCTTGAGTGTGCTTTCTATGCATATCTAATGTTCAGAACTGTAAACTGTTTTACTTTGTGTAGTTCCATGCAGTACACTTACTGTAACAGTTCTGTATATTCACAGTAGGCTACATACTGTACACTATGTTGTCAAAAATGCATTATGTTACACAGGGAAAGTTCTTTCAATTGTTTTTTTTTCTCTCTCCCTCTCTTCTGGGATAAAGCGTATACTGGAGCTAGAGGCCAGGGAACCACTGCACACATTAATTTACATCGATGAGGCAGGTTTCAATCTGGCCAAAGGCAGAAGGTGTGGAAGAAACAGAATTGGACAGAGAGCAACGATTGATGTCCCAGGCCAACGAGGGGGAAATGTCACAATGTGTGCAGCCATCTCGGAAAATGGCGTCCTCACCCATATCCTCCTTCTCGGTCCTTACAACACACAACATCTTCTTACTTTTCTAGACACTCTTTACAGAACCATAGTCCCAGAGAATGAGAGGGGTCTAACTGGAGACCATCTCAGCAAGTATGTTGTCGTGCGGGATAATGTGAGCTTTCACCACTCAAATCTGGTCAGAGAGTGGTTTGCAGCACATGGCAGGATGCTGGTTGAATATCTCCCCCCCTACTCCCCATTCCTTAATCCAGTGGGGAGTTTTTTTCTGCCTGGAGGCGGAAGGTTTATGACCAGCATCCACATGCCCCAATGGCCCTTCTAGCGGCCATGGATGCTGCATGTGATGACATCACAGTGGAGTCCTGCAGAGGGTGGATTCGCCACTCAAGGAGATACTTTCCTCGCTGCCTTGCAAGGGAAGACATCCGCTGTGATGTAGATGAAAATATGTGGCCAGACAGACAGGAATGTGTGGATGTCCAGGAATAATTTATGTTCAGTTTACAGTAATATGTACTGTTATATTGTTTACATTTGTGCACAGTTCTACCAAAATGGTATTTCTTATGTTTATTCTAAATAAGTGACTGTATTTTTTTTTTTTTGCACAATGCTGTTGAATTGCAAAGAGCATATGCAGTAAATATGTGAAACATACATGTGTCTTGTACTCAGTTACCTCACTAAATACAGTAATGTGTAACTTTACTGTAGTTTTCAAATGGCTGTACAGGTAGTGTATAGTGCTGTCTTGAGCATTTTCAGGTAGTGTCACCAAGATCTGACTTTTTTGCATTGGAAAACACAGAGAGAGTAAACTGTCATAATGAAAACATGACAAAGCCATTTGACTGTCTTGTTCATAAACAATGGTGTCAGGACTTATTATTTTGATGACAGACAGTTTCATTGACATGAATACTTGCTTTTGAGGAATCAACTATTCATTTTGAGCAAGTGACGCACTTTTGCCGGTTATCCACTAGGTTTTGCAGTTTGTACTAATTGTTCTGAGAAATGCACCAACTGTTGTGCAAATGTTAATAGTGATGTGAGAAATGCACCAAAGCGACTGAGAAAAACTGTAAAAGTGTTTTTTCTCGATATATGCCTGCAGTTTTGGGCACTGCTGCATATTAGTAAAAAAATCCTGACTGAGTTTATCATAATTCATGCATGAGAGGGTAAAAATGAAATCATTATTTCATGTCTCTTGTCCATTACATCCATTAACTGCTTGATTTGTCATTTTTTATTTAAAATATAATTATTGTGACCTCTGAATTGGAATAAAAGAACATAAGCAGCCTAAGGTGAACCCTTCAAATCAATCATTAATCATCAATTTTATACATATGCCGTGATATGGGAGGCACATAAAGGTGATATAACTACAGTAGCACTGCTGCTAATGTGTTAACAGCAAATTCCCGCAATTTCAAAAAAATGCAGTAAATTACTGTTAATGACGTATCACGTCTCCATTATACCCACAATGCTGTGCAAATTACAGTAACCAACTGGATATATGTTTTATGGTAAAATATTGGGCATTCTGTGGTATTTAACTGTAAAAAAAATACAACAAAGGATAAAAGTGTTTGAGCAATTTAAACTGGCTGATCATTATTGGATCTGACACTTCAAACCTTCCCCCGGCATTAGTGAAAGCCAAGATTCATGTAAGAACAATTTCATCAATTAGGGAGAAAGTCTTTGAGGATTGTATAAAAAATATATGTGAGGAAAGATTGACAACTCGTTCATTCATTTCGCATGTTATGACTTATATGATGAAATAATGCCAAGATGTTTTGGGGGGTAAGACTATCCAAAAGGAAACGGTACAAAAGGTTTTTATCAACATGACATAATTGTTTGACAATGTGGGACATGGCTGAGAATTGTACTTAGTCAGTTGCATGAATGTACCAAAGCATTTGCAAATAGGTCAAAATAATAAAAAACTGCTTTTATAATGTGCAAAAGTGATAATATGATGTGAAGATTGAACATGTAGTTTTGAGAAATTACTTTCTGATTTGAGAAACGTACAAAAGCAACTGAGAAAAACTGTACATAACTGATGCTAATTAGAAATTTACCATGGACTATAGCAAAGAAGAGGTTCATTTTTTAGGCTTGTGGGTTAGAAAGAACAATGATATCCTTCCTACTACCTTATATCGTAAGGAAACTGATAAAAATACTCTTTTATTGGCAAGCAGTTTTCATCCCAGTCCACTCAAGAGAGGGCTTCCCAAAAGCCATTTTTTTAGATTAAAACCAGTGTGCAGTACGACTGACGAATTTGAGGAGCAAGCTGTGGCCTTGAAAGGTAGATTTGCCCATCGGGGGTACCCAGATGAGTAGATCCAAAGAGCCCATGAGAGTGCAAGGGATACACCTCATTCGGAAATGTAAAAAAAAACTGTGAAAAAAGAGAAGAAATTTTCTGTTACTTGCATCACCTCCTATTCCCCTCACTCGCATGTTATAAGATCTGTTTCTAAGATACATTGGCACATTTAAAAATCAGACCCTGAATTGTCCGCTACTTTCAAAGATTTGCCTCTTTTTGTTAACAAACGGGGTAGGAACCTGAGGGACCAATTGGTCCATGCTAATTTCACACGCCACAACCTACATCTTAGCCAACAGGGGTTGTTAAGTCCCCCTCCCAATGGCAATTACCATTGTGGAAGTTGCGCTCATTGCAATAACACTTACAAAATTAACAGCTTCAGTCATCCCCACACTAGTAAAATATTTTCCATCAAGAGTGTGATTACTTGTGCTTCTACTGTGATGGCTGGTATTTCGAGACGCCAAAAGCAGCGGCCGAAACGAAAGGAAGTCCAGCAAAATAGGAGAGACAAACCGACAGAAAGGGAGAGAGAGACTCGCGCTTCCAACGGACAAAGATCTAGTCCGGGAACAAAAGGAAGCAAAGCGAGCAGGACTGGAACGAAATAAAGAGAAAATCTCGGCTACCAGGATAACGAGATATGGCACCCGACGGTGCACAGAAAGAGAGAAACAAAGAGAGAAAGATTCCCTTGCTAACTAGCACTTTCCTCTTTGAAACTAATTCCTCAAACAGTTCTCCAGCTAGAGACCTTGCCGGCTATAGTGCAAAGTTATACTGACACTCTAGCAAAGGCGGCGAGGCGGAACTTGGGTTTAAATAGAGTCCGGGTGCTGCCCATAATTAATGCCAGCTGGCCAAAGAATCCGATTGTGGGCAAAACGATATCGTCCCGGACGAGCGAAACAAAGAAAGCTCACCAGCCTCCAAAAACCATGACATCTACTCATGTTGTGTACACACTACGCTGTCCATGTGGACTAGTCTACATGGGTATGACGACTAGAAAACTCAAACCGCGCATTAGTGAACACAAGAGCGCTATGCATAGAAATGATCGCGGGCCGTGACAACACATTGGCTAAGGTTGTGAAGAAAATCACTGTTGGTCGTTGTTGTGGATTTTGTTTGAATATGCCGAATTGTAATTTTATGGGCTATAACTATTTGCACGATTAAGCAGTGCCAACTAATATGTGCTAACTTCAGTAAAACGATGCTATTGTATCAGCAAACATACACTGATGGGTAGATGGACAGTCAGAATCAAGCTCCATCATAAACAGGCTATATATATTCTACCAGTCAAAAGTTTTGGAACAACCCAATTTTTCCAGTTTTTTATTGAAAATTATGCAGTTCCAGTCCAATGAATAGTTTGAAATGGTACAAAGGTAAGTGATGAACTGCCAGAAGTTTAAAACAAAAGGTAAGGTTACCCAGGTTTTTTGTATGCTGTTGAGTCGGTGAAAGGATGGTTCCTCAGTGTCTGACATCAACTGTGACACATGGAGGAGGAAGCGTAAAGGTCTGCGTGAAGGTTTTGCTGGATCCAGGCTCGATGACTTGTACAGAGCGAAAGGCACCCTGAACCAAACAGCTACCACAGCATTTTGCAGCACCATGCAGTAGCCTCTGGTATGCGCCTAGTTGGTCAGGGGTTCATCCTACAGCAAGATAATGACCCAAAATATAAGTCCTAGCTCTGCTAGAACTACCTTTGGAAAAAAGATGAAGATGATAAGCTTGAAAACAAGGAGTGGCCAGCACAGTTTCCAGACTTAAATGCCATTGAGATGGTTTGAGATGAACTGGACAGAAGAGTGAAAGCAAAGCAACGTACAAGTGTCATACATTTATGGGAACTTCTGCAACAGGAAGAACTTTCTGAAGAATTGTTGATTTTCATTGTAGAAAGAATGCCAAGAGTGTGTTCAGCTGTTATATCTGCCAAAGGTGGCTACTTTGAGTCAAAAGTTTAGAATACATTTTGGTTTGTAAATTGATTCCATGATTTCTCTCTTTTTTAAAGATTTTTTTTGGGAATTTTTCCTTTATTTGATAGTTATACAGTGTAGAGAAACAGGAAAGTTGAGGAGAGGAATCGGGGAAGACATGCAGCAAAGGACCTGCGCCGGATTCGAACCCAGGTCGCTGCGGGAAGGACACTGCCTTTATGGTATGCGCACTTAGACCGATGAGCCACTGGGGCGCCTCAATTCCATGATTTCTTTCTTAACTTCATTTGTTTATTTGTTCTATCATGTCTATGCTTTTATTCCGGAGACATTAAAGTGCATTAATTTCAATAAAAAACTGGAAAAATTGGGGTGTTCTTAAATTTTTGAATGGTAGTGTATGTAAAGGTACATTTTCTCAAAGATAGTTCAGTCAAATACATAAGCAATATAAAAATAATCTAGTTGATTCAGCAACTAATATAAAACACAAAGATATTTTCCTTTAGCAAAAAAAATAGCAACCCTTTATTCAGTTGATTCATAATCCCATACATTTTTTAGGAAACCTACACTGGTAAATGCCAATGACCAAGAATGGTGGGTGAAGGAAAATATGTGTGTGCTTTATTTCTGTCACAGTCTGCTGCTGCTGCCTCTGACTCTGCCTGGCCACACCCCTTCCACTGCAATTGACTGATCCCAAGCCCCGCCTCCCATTGTTACTGTTGCTAGGTCGGACAACTAACCAGGAAACTTCAGCCTTGCCTGAGTTCAAAACAACGAGCACAGCGGCGCCGGTTCCGTTCACTGACGTGTTGCATGCGAGTCGGTGTTATTTTGGCATCGACATTTTGTCTCCCTAAATATGTGCTTTTTAGAGTACGAAAAGCGGCACACTTACTAATGGGAAGATCGAAATGTGACTCGGTGTCAACGTTTAAGTGCGAGCAGAAAAGTTAAGTTAACGTGACTGAGGCTTTTAATGACCCTCTAATAAGATATGTGCTTGGAAGTTTTACCCGTTATAAGGAACGTCGATGAATGTCCGTGTACATTATCAAATTACTTTCTGGTTTCCTCACTTCATTGTACCCTGGTTGAGCATATTTGCCGTCAACCGAATTGTTCATACTGAATCATATGGCTAATGCCAACGTTGTTAAAAGGAAGCGCTAGTTAACTCTGGCTACTCCTTTCCTCAGCTTCATCTTTGCCCCTGTCCCGTTAAAACACTGCTTTCAGAAATGATCATTGCACATCATGGATCGAGGGGACAGAGAGCTTTTTCTCCTGATTTCTAGCTGACAGCCAAGCCTTTCTTCCCTCCTTGTCTTTTTGAACTCTGTATTAACAAACAAAGCGACTTGTCCACTGTTTTAAATATTATGCAGGTAAGAAGTATTATCGTTGAATATCAGTTACAAGCAGCTAGCTTGTTAGCCACCTTGTTAATTTTATTAACTGCCCAATTAATGCAGTCCCCGCGATGGTAAGGGTACCAAGGTAGCTCGCTGGTGACCGGTATCAGTCGCTAGCGTTTGTTGTTATTCAGTGGTCTATTCAAGTCAATGGGACGGCTAATTAGCTAGCTAGCATGAAACGTTTTATTACAGCCCTTCAAATGAATATTGCTGCAAAAGGAATGAGAATACAACTGCATAGGTTTGTTTGATAAAAGTGCCTTCTGTAATATTCTTGTGTCGTAAATTATAATTATCTTGTGAGATTTATCACCAATGAAAAAAACACTAATTTCACAACTGTTTCAGATCTTTTTTTAAATTAGTTTAGGAATACATTAAAAAGCTTATTATGGTTTTGGAAATGGAATAAAAAAACACGCCTTTAACACGGTCGGCATATCGAGTGTCTGTTACATGTTACATCATTTTACTATTGTCAGAAACCCAAAATGCCTGGTTTGACGGCTGCCTGAGGTAAAAGTTGTCCTAGGTTCGGTCAGACCCCTGCTTCCCCCATTGTGATGTAGCCGAAAGTGGGTGGGGCTTGGGATCAGTCAATTGCTCTCAGCTGAGTCTCGTTTACCAGCCAGTATGCAGCTCTGTTCCACTAACTCACTGCCAGATTGTCGTTGCAGCATGCACTACTCTCCAGCATTTAACTTCGGTCTGACTTCCTGGAATCAAGTCTGCCTGCCTCTGACGACGTCCTCTCGTTCCTGTGCTGGTAAACCTGCTTGCCTTTTGCCTCTGACTCTGAGTTCTGCCTTCGTGTTTCCTGGTTCCTGTCTGCCTTCTTCCAAGCCCCTGTCCAAGCCACCCGTCTTACCACTCCACTGCCTGCCTGTGTGGATATGACCCCATCTGTCTTTTAGCTGCCTCATCTTTTCAAAAAATTCAGAAAATATATCATCACAGCATTTCAATAACTTTTTTTACGAGCTGTTGAGGATGGGGGGGACTGGGTGATCTGTTAACATCTGTGAAAATCACAGATGCATATAGCCACTGGGTTTGTATGTTAAATATACACTATAATTTTTGCTGTAGGCTAATTGGTGTTATATAAACTCAGAAACTAATAATATCAATGTTTTAATAATATCAATGCTGATCTTAATTTCCAACCCCATGTCAATAAGGTCACACAATCTGCTTTTTATCACCTAAAAAATATTTCCAAAATCTGAGGCTTTCTATCAAACTCAGATGCAGAAAAAATGGTGCATGCCTTTGTTACAAGCAGGCTCGACTACTCTAATGGTCTGTTCTCTGGACTACCCAAAAGCTCAATTAGACGTCTGCAACTTATTCAGAATGCTGCCGCACGTATTTTATCTAGGACCAAAAAATATGATCATATCACACCCATCCTAAAATCGCTGCATTGGCTTCCATATCATGCGAGAATTGATTTAAAAATTCTCTTGCTTGTTTTTAAGGCTTTAAATGGCCTGGCTCCTGCTTATCTTAAAGAATTGCTTGAGCATTACGAAGGTCATCAGCAAAGGGCCTCCTTGCAGTCCCTCGTGTGCGCTCCAAAGCAGGAGAAGCTGCATTTTGTTATTATGCTCCCAAACTGTGGAATAGCATTCCCTATGAAATTAGAGCTTCCCCTACCCTATGGTCTTTTAAGAGCAGACTTAAAACTTACCTCTTTTCCATTTCTTTTCATTAAGCAATGTCCTTGGACCCTCCTCCTTGCATTATTTCATTTTATACGTATGCCTATGTACTTTTGTTCGTATTTTTATAAATGCATCGACATGTAGGTGTATTATAACTTGTCTTTTAACTGTGTTTTATTATTGTCTTATGTCTTGTCATGCTGCTTCTTGCCTTGTGAAGCACATTGTGTTGCTTTTAGCATGAAATGTGCTCAACAAATAAACTTCACTTGACTTATGGGAAATATGCTCCATTAAAATGCATACTTGTTTGTCAAATGTGAATTTTTTTTTTTCAGCCTGCCACTACCTCCCCATCCCCACCCCCTGGAGAAGGGCCCGTTGTGTACGAATTCCCAGGCCATTTTTTTGCCCCACTGCGCCCCTGGGTCCAATCAATTTCTTTCAGTTATTGTGGAAAGTTTATACTCTCTGGAATTGGATGAGAAATGTGTCAATCAATACATTACCGGGGAAGTTTTACGTGGGCGTGATCTATTACTGTGCATTTAGGTATACAATTTAGTGGCTGGCTAATCAAGGAGAGTACTTGGGAGGATATAAGGAGGCGCTGAATTTGTCGATGGAGGAATCTACGCGTAAATACATGGAGGGAACTACGCCTTTTTGATATGTGATGACTATAATTGATAGTAGAATGACATAGTAGCAATACCATGTGAAATTTTTGCTTCAGAAAACTGATTTTTCTTAACTAATTGGGATACCATTGACTCACTATAGCTTAAGTGTTTGTTACAAAGGACAACGATTTTTTTTTTTTTTCCTGTGGCAAGGGATCCTTTTTTTGAACTGCTGGATTGATACTATGGGCAAGTATATTGAGCACTTTGCACATTAGGCTTAGGAATTTAATTCATGCAACTCCAGAGAAACAGGGATGGGATTGAACTTGTCCATATTCTAAACTGCGTTCGAGCTTGGCTTGCTGGTGAATATTGAGTAACTGATTTGGGTGTGCCATCTAGTGATAGCATAGTGTAGCAGCGAGCATAAATAGAGCAGCTCCTTGTCCGCTGGCATCCACATCTGCACAGAGGGGTAAAGAGAAATAAATCAGACTAGTTTCCACACACTAAGGCTAAGATCAGATGCAAACCACATTGGACATGCGTAATACGATCAAGAGGTGAACAACATGCAATCAATGTGCGTCGTAAACCCTGGGCCCAAGCTCCGTCTACTATCAAGATGCTATCATTTTTACCAGTTGCCTATTCGATTTACTGTATCAAACAGTGACGTGGTGTAATTCAGGCCTTCAGTGCGCCTCTTGTAGTTTTTCTGCCGGATTATCCTGACAAAGTACAAATCAAACTGAAAAATAGGACCAAGGGTCCTATAGCTTACCGGCAATTCATCTCATTGTGATGATGCACGTTATGAAAATTTCATGTGACGTTTGACCTCAGAATCATTGAACGTCAATGTCAAGATCACTAAATTAAAAGTTGATTATGGAGAATGCGTATTAAAAGCTATATTTTTTCAAAAATAATACATCTACGGTGCGTTTCGAGGGGTGCAGAATAAAAGTATTTCTTTTCGGTAAAAAAATATATTTAGTCTGAATTAAATAATTTAAAAATTTTGACGGGTTCGACAATGACTTCCTGTTTGTACAAGCCAATAGCGGCCGGGGCATTGCGGGTTGCCAAATACGGTCTCTATGCTCGGCACAGCTAGGCTGGCACTGGGTAAAATGGCGGAGTCTGCAAGTCCTGCTTCAGCTGCTTCAGAGCCCCGGCAAACTGTGCGTTAGCCATCCCAGCAGCAGAGTGACCGGAGAAGGGCAAAGACGAGAGTCAATATCGGCGAAGCATATGCTCGATGGACTCTGATAAAGGATTTCCATGGCATTAAAACGCACGTTGTGGAAGCTGCTGGTCTGCTCACCACCATCAGGCTACAGAAACAAGGAATCATTTTGAGTTGAGAGCTAGCTAGCTAGCTAGCTAATCGATTACACAAAACCCAAATAAATACTTCCAGTTGAAGACCAGCAAATCAGAGAGAGAAAGAGGAAAAGAATGAATGATAGCAGGCTAATGATAGCTAGCCTAAATAGGACTGTCAGAGATTCCATGCATCTAATAGATAATGGATAGCTAGGCTATCGTTAAATACTGTTGTAAAATGAATTGATTAGTCGAAATTAGTTGTTACCCTGTATGATTCATCACTTGCCATTGTGCAGGCTGATCGCTTGACACCCTCGGCAATGAACCTGGCAACCCGACAGCTGGAATTATTTTCTGTTGTTGCGACTACGATCTTGAGACACTAGATGTCGGTATTCTGCTCATTTTCCAGAATCAACCTTTAAAGTTCACATGCATTTATAAGACCTCCTGTTATACAATCCTAAACTCGGAAGCAGTTTTGGTGATACAAGTCATTGGAAATTCAATGTCAATTGTGGTCACAGAAGGTGAAGTTGAGGTCAGCAAATGGACTTCATATGACTTTCAAAATGTTTCTATACAAACTTTGGCTCAATCTGTGACCATTTTGGTGATACAAGTCATAATTTCACTGTCCCAGTTTGACCCTCAAAGGTTACTAACAGTCAAGATGAATGTCGCCAAATGAAAGTTCACATGTGACTTCCTCAATGTCAGTAACACAAACCTAGGCTCCATCTGAGACCATTTCAGTGATACAAGTTATTGAATATTCACTAGGTCACATGTGACCTTTGAAGGTCAATACGAAGATCACCTAATGAAAGTTCATATATGTCTGTAATACAAACCTAGGCTCCATTTGTGACTGTTGTGGCAATACAAGTCATTGTAATTGTACGACGATGTCAAGTTTGACCTTCAAAGGTCACCAACAGTCAGATTGAATGTCATCAAATGAAGGTTCATGTGTGACTGCCTTTTTGTCTGTGATACAAACTTAGGCTCCATCTGTGACCTTTTTAGTGATACAAGTCAATGAATTTTCACTGGGTCAAGTTTGACCTTCGAAGGTCAATATGAAGGTCACCAAATGGGAAGTTCATTTATGACTTCCTATACATCTCGAATACAAACCTACGCTCTATCTGTAACAATTTTGCTGATAGAAGTCAATGAAAGGAGGTTTTGCAGGGTATAGGCAAATTTGCCCACAGCCCAATTTGAACCATCTTCTGGTTACCTACTTGTGGGACTGTCCAGAAAATAGATTTGAAATGTGAAATGTGCATACAGGAAGTGAACTGTGACCTATGTTATGACTTGAAAATCACAACAAAGAGAACCAGCAATGACAACTTAAACAAATTTATTCTTCACTGATTAGGTCCAATTATTTCTATATTTAATATAGAAATAGTTTATAGTTTTTCAACTAGGGTGTTCTATAGGAAGGTCTTATAGAACAGCAATAATCTTATAGGACTTTCTTTTCCACAGAGGTGCTCTATAGGTTTCTAGCAAATTCCTATAGAACACACAGAAAATCCTGTAGAACATGCTGTTCTACTAAAATGTTCTATAGCGTTCCATTGATGTTCTATAGAGTTCTATAGAATTTTGTAGAAGTCCTATAGAACATTTTTTGCAAGGAAGCACTAGTCTATTTCATCACAAACAAGTGGTATTGCATCAGATCATGTGTTGCTACAAATAGACTGTTATACAGACATACAAACAGAGGGTGTTAAATGATGAACAAAATAAACAAATAGCTGACCAGTAAGGCAACACGCATAGTATCCAACAAATCTCCATTTACAAGTGATATACAGTGCTTTACATAAAACAGTCATACATAATACCTATTTAGTGATTTCAAGATTTTTGTGGGAAAAGGCCTCAAAGTCCATATTTAAACTCATGAATGATGGTTCTGAAAAACCAGATGATTTTTAATGGCTACACAACAACATGACAGACAGTTTGATACCAAACATAAGTACATATGTGTGAAAAGCTGAAGAAGTTTCAGACAATTTTTCCATTGAAAAATGCATCTATCTTGACCAAAATAGATGCAAAACGTAAAGTTCATCTTGAAAAACAACCAGGTTCCTATGAAAACACACCTAAGATTTTTTCACAAAGGTTGCCTCATATAGTTGGCTAAATAATGTGAAAGTGTCGTTAAATTGCGAGACCGGTACCATGGATCCAGATCACGAAAATTGGAACCATCCCTGTATTTAGAAATTATTACTATCTCCTTTGGGTGTCAAAATAGGTCACTAAATAATAAACATGGAATTCTTGTTATAGATACTTATCCAAATTAAGAGTCTTAGAGTATATGTACATGATTGAAGAGACATTGACCTTCCGGATCATTCTGGATCATAACTACAATACATCTGAGACAGTAAAAAGAATGGGCCACAAGGCACTCAAATCTCCGTTTAAAGTTAAAAAGCCTTTATTGTTACATGGCTAGTAACCCGACGCGTTTCGGCAACAGCTTTGCCTTCATCAGGTAATAGTTTGCACACGCAGGCGCAGACTGTTACCCCTCTCCGCAATGAGCACCTCTCCGTTATTTTGATTGAACAACTTTTGGAGCCAAGGCAGCGTTCTTTTTTCCATTTTCTAATTTGACATCTGAAACACATTTGACCTTCTAAGTTTAGACAAATATAGATTGTTACTGTATATAGTTGTATGTTAATTTATTAGGATATAATAACACTTTCAGGATCACCTGTAATTGTGATAAGATCAGTTAACGGTGGTGTATTCAAGCCATTTTTATATATACTACATATTTCTCAGAAAAGCCATTTAGATGTTTTCAAAAACTTGTACATTGTGTAGGTTCTATATCTCCCAGGCCTTGTTTTCACTCCACTGAGCAAAGCGTAGTCTGCGCTTGTGGTCACGCTTCAATGATTTTGTGAACCACAAAGCATTCAACATTGTTGTATGCTCATGCTTGACGTACTGCCGCTGTTTCATGTGATACATTTTGTAAATCATATATACAGTGCATTTGGATTGCAAAAACACAATTATGCCAAAGAAATGTGTGATAAACAATTGCACTACGCGGTTCAAAGATAGTGCAAAGTGTTGTAAGGGTGCTCGTAACCTAAATGGACAACAAAATCAATGGCTATACTCATTGTTGGTGAATGAGGGGATGACAATACAAGACGGTGACAAGAAATGCAGCAAATGTTATTTCAAATATGTCAAAAAACAACCAAAACCAGACACAATGACAATGACAAAAAAGATGATGTTACTACATCAAACAATGACATTGATGAAACAGAGACTGTGTCTCTTCAGGAAATCTTGGCAGATGAGGAAGACCTTATCCAAGGAAATCCTCTCAATGTATCCTGTCCAACTGTCGATAATTTAATGCATGGAACATCATCACATCGAAGGTGTTCCATTTGTAAACAATACGATGACCAATGCGTAACAATACCAAAGCTAGTTCGACATTCACTGTTTACAAAACATAGGTTGTGGTGCCCACCTGATGCTCGTGTTTGTGCATCACATCTCATTGGTAATCACATGCATCCTGTTACAATAGTGTCCACTGAAGGCAGAATTTCTTTGAAAGAAAAAATGGATGACCGTATTTCTCCCCAGGTCATAAATGATCTGTTGCTAGGTCACTGATGCACTTTCCAAAAAAGAGTCTTCTCCTTCATTTCAATATTCTCATCTATTAGATTCTCATTGTCAGGCATGGAGGGGATGGACATGTAGTCAATTCGGCAGTATCAACGACCTCTGCAAGTGTAATATACCTCTGTGTGATGGTGTATCTTCTGAAGGTATTCTTCTGTACTTTTGGGCCAAGTTGAAAACCAATCTGTCTTGGAATGAACTGGCTTGTCTACGTTGTCCTTGTCCACACTATCAAGACACTTTCACAAAGTTGTAAATTCTCTGAAAGATACTGCTGTACCAAAATATTTGGGTGTCTCACATATTTCTTCCAATGAAGCCAGGACACATAAAACAATTTTTACCAAGTCTTTTTATGGTGATAATACCACACTGATATTGGACGGTACACACATACATACATACATTTATCTCAATAAAAGTTCACATCATCAGTTCCAAAGGTCCTCCGATGGTGGTCAGAAGAAATGTAACTATCTCAAGTTCATGTCCATTGTTTTCCCAGATGGTTATGTCTTGAATGCTGTGGGTCGCTACTATGGTAGCGTCAATGATGCATCAATGACTAAATTAATACTTGACAAGTTGGAGGCACTGAAGAACTGGCTACATGCCAACAATATTATCATAGTTGATTGTGGGTTTCGAGATGTATTAGATGTTTTAGCCTCCATGGGCTATGATGCCAAAATGCCATCATTTATGCCATCTGGTAAGGTTCAGCTTGATTCCCCTCAAGCCAATGCAGATCGGCTGTGTACAAAAACACGATGGGTGGTTGAGTCCTATCATGGTCATTTCAAACAATGGCGTTTCTTTAAAGAAAGGATGTTGTCCAATTATTATGTTCCTGTTATTGGTAATTGCGTTAAAATAATTACAGCTTGTCTTAATGGAATAAAGGGGCCAATATATGTGACCAATCCAGAGCGTGCTGCCAGAGACACACAGATGGCACAAAGAATGCTGGCATATCAAGAAAAAAAATAACATCTTGGCACAAAGAATTGAAGGAGATCCCACCATGGAAAAAAGAGCGAAAAAGGACTGGGTCAAACTAGAGGCATCCAGTATCACATTTCCAAAGCTCAATCTAGATTATCTGGAGACATTGTCATGTGAATCATATCAGCTCAAGCTAGCACCTGGTTACACTGTCAAACATCACAGCAGTGATGGCGACTATGAAATCTGGGTCTATCAACATGACAATGACCTTGTTTGTGGTCAGATCCATTCACGCCAGGCAAAGTATAATGCCTGGGTACAACATGACGTAAATGAATCTGAAGGCCCAGTGACTGCATACCATTGTACATGTCCAGCTGGAAAAAGAACTGCTGGAGTGTGTGCCCATGTGGCATCAATACTATATTATTGGACACTACCAACATGCTGACCTGAACAAGCCTCTTCAGATGGCTTCTCTAAAATTCTCAGTCTATAATTACATCCAAAATCCACAAGGCCTGTATACAACCTATACAATGCACAACAGTTTATGAAAACGTCTTAATGGCTTTTCCAAGAAATATAATAAAAATGGCTTGAATACACCACCATTAACTGATCTTATCACAATTACAGGTGATCCTGAAATCCTAATAAATTAACATACAACTATATGCTATATGTAGTAACAGTCTATATTTGTCTAATCTTCAAAGGACAAATGTGTTAAAGATGTATTGTAGTTATGATCCAGAATGATCTGGAAGGCCAATGTCTCGTCAATCATGTACATACAGTTGCAATCAAAATCATTCAACCCCCATTGCAAATTGGGTTTAATAGCAAAATTTACAAGCTTTCAGCTGTTTGTGATGAACAGTTTAAACAAGAACATTTTAAATAGCTCAAACAAATAATATTACAAGTGGTTTCTCCAAATTTAACACAAAATGCCATTTTTAATGACTGCTGCAGTCTCAAAATTATTCAACCCCCCGAATAGAATCCCTCATAAGAGCATATTTGCAAATCAGGTGTTGTCTTAAGCACACCTAATGCAGCTAATCAAGAGCTTAATTAGTTGCTTCAGGTTTGCTTGAGATAGAGTACATCAAATACGTGTTGACAGTGACATTTGATTGCATTTTAGAAATATGGCTGTCAAAAGAATTGTCCAAAAAGCTAAAAGAGGAGATCATTGCCTGCAACAAACAAGGAATTTTCGTAGAGATACAGTTGGACGCATAGTTTGCAAGTTCAGTTTTTTTTTTTTTTTGGCATCTCCAATCCCACCTGAATCTGGAATGTCCAATTAGGGAACTATGTACAAGGCTTTTCGAATATGCGGCCCCCTATTGCCAACTCAGGAGAGTGAGACAGCTTGCGGCTCTCCTCCGAAGCACGCGCCCGTCACCACCGCTTCTTATACACTCATTGGTTGAAACCTCGCAAGCTCAGAACAAGGGTGGAGGATACCTGAACATGAACGAGCTTAGAATCTTCCTAATGAGCGCCCGTCTGGCCAACCGGAGGCGCCTGAGAACTTGTTATTTACAATACCCTATCCTGGCAGACCCTTCCCAATTTGCATACCTGTAGCGCATTGGCCAATTACGCGCTTCTATGAAAAGAGATGCCGACCACTGCCGGCTGGTATGATGCAGGGATCGAACCCGCGCCGTGATAGTCACTTCTGCTTCGCAGCGTGATGCTTTACCGAGTGAGCTATCCGGCAGCTCGCAAGTTCAGAGTTAAAGGAAGAGTGGCTGCAGTACCAGGATGTGGCGGAAAGAGAAAGCTATCAATGGCTGTCACCAGATTCCTGAGGAGATGGGTGGTCAAAAACCCTTGAGTGACTGCAGGAGACCCACAGCAAGATTTGAAGGAGGAGGCACTGAGGTTTCAGTTTGCACGGTTGGGCGCATACTAAACGTTGAAGGTCTCCAAGACATACACCACAACTGATCCAAAAGCACAAGCTCCAATATGCTCAAAACCTTATAAATTAGCCACAGAAGTTTGGGGTTATTATTCTGTGGAGTGATGAAACAAAACTGGAATATTTTGGGCTTTTGAATCGGTGGTATGTCTGCAGGAGGAATAAAGAAGCATATGCTGAAAAGTACACCCTGCCTGCAATGAGGAATTGTGGGGGCTATTTGATGCTCTGCGGTGCCTTGCTTCCTCTGGCACTGGAAATCTGCAGAGTGTGGAGGGCAAGATGGATTCAGTCAAGTACCAGGATATCCAAGGAGAAAATGTCATGCCGTCTGTAGGGAAGCTGGCACTTAGGCATCATTGGACCTTCCAAAAGGACAATGGTCCTAAGCATACCTCAACATCCACCAAGGCTTGGTTTCAGAATAAGTCTGGGAAGATTCTAGAGTGCCAATCACAGCCGCCTCACTTGAACCCCATAAAAAAATCTCTGGTAGGATTTGAAGAACACAGTTGCAGGATGCAAACCCTAGAATATTAGTGAACTGGAGGCCATTGTCCTTGAGGACTGGGCTAAGATTCCTTGGGAATACCGCCAAAAGCTGACATCTGCCTATGCATCACATTTCCAGCAGGTCACAGCGGTAAAAGGGTTTTCTACTAAGTATTAAAGATGCTTGTCATGAAGTGGTTGAATAATTTTGAGCCTGCAGTAGTCATTAAAAGTGGAATTCTGTGTTGAATTTGGAGAAGCCACTTGTAATATTTGTTGTGTTGAGCCATTTAAATTTTTTTTTTGATTAGTTCATTGCAAATGGCTGAAAGTTTGTAAATTTTGCCAGTAAACCTAATTTGCAACAGGAGTTGAATAATTTTGATTGCAACTGTATACTCTAAGGGCTCTATCTTTCACACTGCCTTACCCGTTGCCAATACCCGCAACCCGTGAATTACGCATTTAGCAGCTTCCACTATCCCTAAACGATATCTTGCGGCCACACTACCCGCTATGTATTATGCCAAATCCTTTATTTGCGCCTGGAGGTGTGCCCGTGGGCGTGTTTATGCGCTTTCCCTACAATTGCTATCTTGACCACACACGTTAGGGAAAGCGTATAGCGGGTCCTAAAACCACCCGCTACCTGCATTTGGGCTTTCACAAGAGCACTATGCACTAGCACTCAGCATCGGAAATTTTTTTTCCAGCGAGAGCGGCATTTCAGAACTCTCTTGCGAATGAAGGTAATTTCGGAGACAAGTATGCACACCTGTTTTTGCAGCACGGTCACGCAACTTGCTGTAAAAAAATAGACAGCTGTCCGATTGGAAAATGTAAACAGACGAAACCATGTTCTTGTCACCAGAATTACCTTCATTAGCTGAAGAGTTCTGAAATGCCACTCTTTTTCTAAAATGGGATTTTGTTCTATGCTTCATTTCAGACGGGAGAGGGAGTTGGAAGTGCATGGCGAAATGCATTTTTTTCTTTTTCTTTTTTTGAAGTTTCCATCACAAAAGGGGTGGGCTTGATTTTTTTTTTTTTTTTTACTAAATACCAAACATTAAACAATATGTCAATGTCAGATCATAATAATAATAATAATACTACAATTCATGATAAACTTAACAAAAACAGATCCTCCCCTGACTGGATTTGACCTCATGCACGGGCAATTTAACTTCGTCAATGGAGAAACGTGGCGACCTTCCTCTCTCCATCATGGATTTCGGTTTGAGGATTTGGGATAGCGCAGCCTGCTCCGAAAGGCAGCGGCACCTGGCACACTGATTGGTTTAACTGGCGTAACGCCCAAACCACGCCTATGCATAATGTAACGGGTAGCGCTGGTGTTTTAGCGATATAGGCAGGTGTGCAAGATAGCAACTTTCGCGGGGGAACGCCTCTTATGCAATGCGAAATCCCCAAATAACGGGTTTAGGGACTCTGGCGTAAGATAGGGCCCTAAGACTCTTAATTTGGATAAGTATCTATAACAAGCATTCCATGTTTATTAATTATTGACCTATTTAAACACCCAAAGGAGATAGTAATAATTTCTAAATACAGGGATGGTGCCAATTTTCGCAATCCGGATTCATGTTACCGGTCTCGCAATTTAACGACACTCGCACATTATTTAGCCAACTATATGAGGCAACTTTTTTGAAAATATTTTTGGTGTGTTTACATAAGAACCTGGTTGTTTTCAAGATGAACTTTATGTTTTGCATCAATTTTGGTCAAGACAGATGCATTTTTCAATGGAAAATTGTCTGAAACTTCTTCAGTTTTTCACAAATATGTACTTATGTTTGGCATCAAAATGTCTGTCATGTTGTTGTGTAGCCATTAAAAATCACCTGGTTTTTCAGAACCATCAATTATGGGTTTAAATGCGGACTTTTCAAAGCCTTGTCCCACAAAAATCTTGAAATCACTAAATAGGTCACAGTTCACTTCCTGTATGCAAATTTCACATTTCAAATCTATTTTCTGGACAGTCCCACAAGTAGGTACATATAACCAGAAGATGGTTCAAATTGGGCTGTGGGCAAATTTGCCTATACCCTGCAAAACCTCCTTTCGCCGCGAGAAGTTTGACTTTTGAAGATCGCCGAAGGTCAAGTTGAAGGAATCCAAATGAAAGTTCATATATGACTCCTGTACGTATTCAATACACATATGTTCCCAATCTTCAATATTTTCTAGTCTGGAAGCCTTTGAAAATTGTAACATTTTGCTTGACCTCTACTTTTCAAGCTCATCTAAGTCAACTTTAACACATCCAAAATGTAGGTCATATATGACTGCTATATGTCGATAATACAAACTTAATCTCTATCTGCGACCATTTGGCCTCCACAGGCCATCTTACATGTTCATAAAGTACAGCGCCCCCACTAGACCCACTTCCGTTGATTCAATCATAATGGTGGTCGGACTGTTCATTTACAGTACAAAGGTAAGTTGATTGCCTGATTTAGAAAAGAATTTATCTCGCAGTTTTTAATTTTTTTTTTTATTTTTATCTATCAGATTCCAGATTTCAGATTTATTTATTCACACAGGCATACACATTATCTATAATGCATAATTGAAGTTATGGGATCATGAGTGAATCAGGCCTCCCAGAGAAACAATCAAAAGCTTTTAGGAGGGAGCCTGAGAACATATATTAACATTAATAATAATAACAGGACAAATACAGACACATACACAACATATAGCACATAACACCACATCTTTCCCCAGCTGATTTTTAATAGGTACCACATGATAGTTAGATATATGATCTTAGCAATTTGTCCTTTAGCATCTTCTTAAAGGTGGAGATGGGCTTCACCACTTTCATGTTCTCATCGAGTTTGTTCCAAATCCGCGGCCCCCTGCATGTAATACTCAAGCTGGGACATATTTCTTTTTTTGCCAATGATAAGATGTTTCTTGGTAGTATCATGAGCGTGCAGAGGACTGTAGACTGAAACAAACACAGATAATCTGCTGTTCATATTATGTACTACTTGGTACATCATACAAGCATTTTGATGCAAATTTAACTCTGCAAGCCTGAGGAGACCTTAGCGAAGGAACAGAGGGCGTGAGGGTATTGTACCTGGCCCATGACATAGCTCGTATCATCTTCTTTTGTAAACTTTCGAGTTTTGTAAGATGACTGGGGAAGGTGTTGGACCATATGACATTACAGTAGTTGATATGTGGCTCAAACAGGGTTTTGCAAAGGGTTTGGAGAGCAGATAGTGGGAGGAAGTATCTTATTTTGAAGAATAAGCCAACATATTTGGATAATTTGGAAATTCAATTCAATTTATTTGTATAGCGCTTTTCACAGATAGACTGTCACAAAGACGCTTTACAGTGAGAGATGAAGTAAATGAAAGGGCAGTGCCCAGCCTATTCCCCACTACAGCAAATGAGGCAAAAAAAAACTCCCAGTAGGGAGAAAAATCCTCAAACAGTGGTGAGAAAAAACTCCCCAGTGGGAAGAAATCTCAGGAGGAACCCAGCTATAGTGGGGAAGGCCATACTCCGCGGGCTAGCTAATTAGGAGATAAACCTACAGTATTTTTCAAACACAAGATAATTATCGTAGGATAGACACCTGGAAACAAGTGCGAGGTTTCAAATGTAAATTTCCAGGTATCTCGCCTACGATAAATACCGAGTGCTCGAAAAAAAACTGTAGGTTTATCTCCATTCTACCATGACTCTTGTCAACACCCCCACGAAAATACTGGATAAATACTGAGTGCTTGAAAAAAAACGGTAGATTTATTTCCATTCTACCATGACTCTTGTCAACACCCCTACCAAAATATTGGCGTGCTAGCTATGACACACAGTTCGATATCACTTTGGCTTGCTAGCTAGGAAGCCAACTAGCTCGCTAACGAGTATGACAGTGTACGCATTGAAAGCGAACTGCAGCCTTTTTAGCTTGCTAGCCAGTTGGCTATGTAGCTAAATACATTGGCGCGCTAGTTATACTATTGCTAGCTAGGTAGCCAGGAAGTGGCATGTCGAGGATGGTGCAGAACTGGATCAGGATATCAAATGTGCTATGTGACATCTGAAATTTAGTGACTCATCTATGAAGTCTTTAACATTGGGGCCAAAATTTCAAGGGCCCATAAAACAGACAAAAATAATTCAATCAAAAATCCGAAAATTTGTGTGGAGATATGGTCTAGTAGTATGTTATGGCAAATTTACAAGAAAATTCATTGGGCCAACGGACGATGGACGCCACACCACGACAATAGCTTACTGGCCCTAAGGTAAGCTAAAGAGTTCATTTGGACGGCAAAGTAACAACTTACCAGTATACAGTCTTTCCAGATAACGGCATCTTTTGCAAGAGTCCAGGTAGTTCTGTAGTCTTCTAGTTAAAGGTCTAATTGAAATAGCCATGAACATGCTTTTAGACATTGTGTCCCAAAAAAGGAAACCAAGAATAAATGGTTAGTACTATAACAATTGCTTAATATCCTTTTATTAAAAATAGCATTCAGTATTACATAACTATGTCTTCTATCTAATGATGTCAAGTAAGTGGAGGTGGTGCCATACGCAACTGAACGACAATGACACTTTTGGAGTAAGTCAGTAACCACTTTGCACCAGATTGCATAAAATGATGACAGGCCTAAATGTAGATGAGCCTGGATGATCAGTTTCACCTTTTCATTGTCAGGGCTGTTAGTGCTGTAGGTTACATAATGTGTCCTGCTTTAAATGTGAACCCTACGAGCTACATGACAGATGTGCACAAATCATACAGCTGACAACAGGACGAGTTCTGACAATGATGGCTGACTAATTTTGTTTTCTTTGTATGATGTGAAAAAAGTACACAGTTGGGTAATAAATAGTGCTAATTAGTTTTATAGATACTTTTTTTGATATGTTTTAACAGAATACTTCTCATTTTATTCCCGGTTTCCTTTTTTTCGGGACACACTGTATAGGAGGTAAACATTAAAGTTGACTAATTTGAGAGGAAAAAAAAGAAGTTTCAGGCTAGGTATCATTTTCTTTTCATTTAAAACTTGCGGGCCACGCTCTCCTTCAAGAAAGTAAAATCTTCAGACATCTTCGGAAATCTTGGGGTGATGACGTAAACTCAGGAACACAGCTTCGGAGCACTCTAGCTGAACAAAGGCGATCGTGATTCAATCGAGTGATTGTGTAGCTTCCTTTGTCAATATTTACAACCAAATGGTGAATAGACGTGTCATGTTTGGATCTAGTGCTACGGCGGACCAGAAGGGTGTCATTGCACACGTTCCCAATATAGGCTGTATAAAAAGATGGACGCAGCACCCGGGTCTGAAAAGTGAAGCCCATGCGGAAATCTCTGAAAGTGCATTCTATTTAATCGCCAGCAGATGGTAACATCGTTGGTTGCAGAAAGAAATTCAATGCTATAGAAGTCTATGAGAATATGACCCTACTTTCCCACCTGATTTATTATTTCAATAATGATTTTCCACATTATTTCATGGTATCTACTGCAGGTTTCAAGTCTCCTTCGATTTATCATGATGTTCATTTTTGTACATTATGGTCCCAAATGTACTTGAATAAAGGATAAAGCCAGATATGCTTTATGAGGCATGGCTATCTTCTGGTCCTTGTCAGATACGGTCAGATCCGCACGTAGCTCCTCCCTGAGTCTTCAACTCATGCTCTTGTCCAATAGAAATCACATCCGGTTTCAAAATGTTAAAATGGCACTTTTCAAATTGCCAAAATCGAGGCCTCCTAAATGGTATTCTGAAACCAATGGGTGACGTCACGGTTGCTTCGTCCATCTTTTTATACAGTCTGTGGTTCCCAAAAGAGCTCAGCATTCATCGGCAGTGGGTGAGATTTGTGAGGACTACGAGGGCAAATTTCCCGGAACCCAAAGTGACCTGTTCTTTAGCCGTGATTTGTTCTCATGATTTCACCCCAGACTGCTATGAAATACCAATTTCTGGGGCTCAGATTGAAAGCAAAGTTCATAAAAGGTGAGATCTATTTGACACAAAATGCTCCAAAATTGACGTGGGTGGCCTTGTCCGGGAATCGATATGCACAGTAGAGTAGAGGCAGAGAAAAAACTAGACCGCGCAAAGGTCTCTGTCTTGTGGCAAGTCGGATTTATCATCCAGTCATGGCAAAACAAAGCATGTAGAGCTTTAACCAGTGTGGATGCTTATAATTTATATGTCAAAATTGTCAGTTCCTGTTGCGCTGTTGACTGTGAAAACCATACGGAAATATGTTTTATTTATTCCCTAAATCCGAAGTTTTACTGATAGTGGAAAACTCAAATTTTTCTCCATAAATATCAGTTTAGATTTGTTAAATCCAGAAAGCTTTCAATTATAAGTATGTCCTTATTTGAAGAAGAGCTCTGTAACAACGCTATTTTCTTTAGATAATGCATTCCTGAAAGGGGTGTTTACTATGTTAACTATGCATTTTGCCATGACCGGAGCTGGCGCCGATTTGACCCTGGCAGAATGCACCAAGAATAGAAAGTTTGCGGACCAGATTTTTCTCTACGTCTCTGAGGGACCAAGCAGTGAGGCAAAGAGGAAAACAGGAGGCTTAATTGAAAAATAGGGTTTTTATTTACCCCAAAACTGAAAAAGAATACAAAACCAGAACTTAATCAACAGGCCTTTAAAAGTGGTCAAAAAAATATAACTATACTCAAAGCAAAGTAACAAAAACCAAACAAAATGTTAACTGAACAAACTGACCTAACACAATGACACACAAGTAGTGATGTTACCGGTGATACCAAGGCTCCGAAGCACGTATCAAACTCGACAAGTTATTTTTCAGAAGCACTGTGCCAGAGCTTGCTTCATATCGAGAAAAACCACGTGACTGATGACATTCGAACCATTTCACTGCTTCATTCAGACTGAATCAGCTGACTGTTTTGGTTCGATAGGCGGAGCTGTGAAACATTGGCGCAATTCACATGTATTTAAGATGGATGGAACAGCGCTCTGTTATTATTATTTTTGAACAAAAATGCGTAAGTCGCACAAGCACACCCAGTATACACCAAGCTCAATCAAAAAGCATAATAAAATATAACATGTCTTTGGACAGAGCAAACATTTACAGGATTCAATGCGGCTGTGGATGCAATTAATGTTATTATAATATAATTTTAATTATTAAGGTAAGGAAGAAAAACAACAGACACGTGTAAAATGCAGTTAGATTCCAGCTTTATTTAAGTATTTTTCACAATACAATAAAACTCAAAGTGCACACGCAAGGTGCATCAGCGTCACCTTTGCAAGGCTGTACAGCAATCTCTGTGCCAGCAGATGTCGCCCACGTGCTAAATGAATGAAGCTTTGAGTAGTGAACCAATTTTCAATACAATGGTCCAAAAGGGTTGAAAGCTAAAGCCATAAAGCCTCATTTGGCCATCACTACACACAAGGGAGCATACTTATATACTGGCTTGGCCAAACCATTAAAGACACAAGGGGGAAACAAAAATGGCCACTGATTACAACTAATACAAAGGCAAAATAATAGGGGTGTAACGATTCTGAATCGATGTTTTTTTAAAGCGTAGTAACACCACCTGCTACCATGGGGCGAACATCCGAGCTTTCCCTTTTCCTTTAGTAACCCCCGTGATGTCCTGAACGAAAGTGCTTAACATCAAAGGGCATGGTAAATGCTTCCGGAAAAAACTTGACTGACATCAGTATTTTTCGGCTACGTGCTGAAAGGAGCCAAGCAAATGACAACAAAATCGTCATCCTATTAACCAATTAGGCAACTCTAAGAAATGTATACCTGTTCCCGTTTACTTTGCCTGATTAGCAATCAAATGGTGGATTCGTTTACTCTTTAAGTTGAATGAGTAGAGCTGTTTATTAAGACAACATGTTTGATTGCTGAATTTTGAAATTTAAATGGGCACAGAACAGCACTGCTTGAACACGATTGCCATTGCCACAGCATTTCGTGCGACTGTGATAATTTATACCTCACATTCACGTTTCATCCGCTTTTCAGAATGTTTTCCACCTTGTGTATTTTTTAGACGCTTTAACTCCAGGTCGATCTTATAACAAATCTGTTTCAAATTAATCTTGAATAATGTCCTAAAATGCTACAATGAGAGATGTAATTCAGAGGAAGATTTTTTTCTAATTATTCAAATTGGCATTCTTTCAGTCTAACACCATAGCCCAGTTAGGTTTGTCTGCTTTTCACCATCACATCCTAATCGTTATATAGGCTACTGGCTAAATTTCTTGATTGTTATTTAGGCCAAGTACATGGGAGCAGATTTAAGGAAGGGCGGAGCACCTGCAATTAGCGCAATCTAAACTCAGGCTTCTTCCCGACGGCATTTTAAATCATTTTAATCCGCTTCAGGTGTGTATGTTTCAAGAAATTACACGCGACTGCCTACACACCCCATGACGGCAAGTTGTCTCATTACACTTTAAAAAAATCCTCGTTCAACATCGCCACATCCCAACTCAGCATTTCATCTCTCATTGTGGTATTTTTAGGAGATCTATAATGATAAAATAAAAATAAAGAGATTTATTTTCAGATCACCCTGGATTTCAAGCGTCTAAAATATACACAAGGTGGAAAACATTAAAGCAGATGAAACGTGAATGTGAGCTATAAATGATCACAATCACACGAAATGGCCAAATACGCGCTCTTGCAAATCTATGCCCATTTAACTTTCAGAATGCAGCAATCAAACATGCTGTCTTAATAAACAGCTCTACTCATTCAGCAAAGTAAAAAAGAAAATCGCTGGTTTGATTGCTGATTGAGCAAAGTAAACAGGGACAAGATTAGAGTAACCTAATTGCTTAAAAGGAGACGATTCTGTAGTCCTTTACTTGGTTCCGTGCAGCATGTCGTCGAAACGGTCAAGTTTTTTTTCCGGAAGCATTTCTCATGCCCTTTGATGTTTGGTACTTTCGGTCAAGACTGCGTCAGGTTTAATAAAGGAAACGGTTAAACTCGGATGTTCGCCCCATGGCGGTCCTATGCCTTAAAACACATCGATACAGAATCGATTCAGAATCGTTACACCCCTACAAAATAACTAAACCCAAATCCCCCCTTCAACACAGCAGCACATGGTATGGCTTGATGAGCTGGCAGCAGGATTTCACAGTCCTTTGGCCTTGGTCATACCTTTTGCCCTTCCAGGAAGTGATCACCCCACATGCTCGGTAACTCAAAGAGCAAAAGAAACATTGATTAATGGCAAATAACTTAATAGTCTAACCTTACAATGTGAAAATGTGTGCACTCCATTTAAACAGTGTAAAGCTAAAATTATCAAATTACATGCAAAATAATCTATATAAACTTGAAAATATGAAAATGAATTGTTTTGAGGGATGGGTGACTGCAAATGAAATTAACCTGTGTACTTAATATAATGAGGTGAAAAGTGTACAATTTTACCATGAGTTGTTACTTTGTGTGGCTGTGGCTGTCACAACGTCATTGAGGTAGCTACTCGATTTTCAGACGAATTTCAATTGGATTTCCCAGGCCTGATCAGGATGTTCACTTCAGTGCTAGAATTAGGGGCTTTTGGCCCCAAGTGCCACTGTGATTGGCCATGCTTCAATCAAAATATTACTTGAAGGTTGGTCTTGTGGGGCCTGTACGTATGTGTACTACAGTCCAGCAGCTGATGAATTGTTCATCCATATTCATTCATATGAGGCCTATGCCTCTAAAAGATATGGCACACAGTCTTTCAGAAATACATACCCCCTTCTTGACTTCTCAGAATGCTGCACTGAGGGCACAGGCCCAAAAAATGAGAACATAATGAATCTTTTTTTTTTGTACCTTGGAGGAATTATCCTCCATACATAGGCCCCAGGGAAATCCTGTTTTTATTGTAACATTCCTTTATCTCTTCAGGTGTCGGCAACTAAAAAAAGATGCTGTGCCCACAATTCAGTCGAAGCACATCGACCTGCCCACTCCAGCATCCAGTGTTGAAACAGAAGGGACGCCTGCAAGTGCAGGTCAAAAAAGATGGGAACCTGAGAAGAAATGTCGGACAGCTTTTGCTAAAAGGGAAAGAAAGCGAGTAAGTAAGGCCTGCCAAGCCCAGTCTGAGCTATCCTGTTGTGAAGATAGCTCAGTTTCCATAATAATGTAAAATTTGTAGTACAGCCTACAGTAGTACTTAGCCAAAATGGTAGCCAATAGTAAAATTCAGTAGTCTCATGTTGGTGCAGCTTGGCCGAGAAATTGCTATAAATCTAAATGGGCAAATTATGACTTTTGCAGTTGCAGGATAATGCATTTGGAAAAGAAGAGTTGGATTCAGCTGGCCCAGTGATGACAGAACCATGCCCAGCTCCAACTGAAATCTAACCTCCCGCTGTGCCAGTGCTGCTTGTAGATGACGTCCAACCTCCTCCATGTTCATCATCAGTAACACCAACTTTGCCAGTCCCATTATGTGAAACCCCTCATCCCACATGTTCAAGGCCAAAAGGTAAATTGGTATTATTTCTAATCTAGGCATGATTGACCAACCAATGCAAACAATATGTTAAGCTTGAATTTCCTTATGAGAGTAAAGTATCCCAGTATTCAGTGATTTCTGCAGTAACTTGACTGATGATGTCATTCATTTTTCATGACTAGTATTGTGACAAGGGGCATTCCTAGAGTGCAAACCTCCGCCAAGGCAGCACAGTCTAAATCTTGGCGAGTGGGAGCAAAGTTCAGTTATCGCGTGTCATACAATTTCAAGATGGCTGCCGTGGCGGGCATAATGTTTGACTGATTGCGGTGAAAATCAATAGGGTCCATCCCTGATGTAAAAGCGACCCACCCACAAAATTTCATAGATATCCGTTCTTTGCATTTTGAGTTATCTTGTTCAACAAACAAACAGACAAACAAACAAACAGCACCGATCACATAACCTCCTGCCAACTTCGTTTGGAGGAGGTAATTACCACACTACATACAGTTCTCATATTCAGTGCTGAAAATGAAACAACGTGCATAATCCAAAGTGAGTTTCTTCTAATACATGTATTATCATTACTTCTTCATACCCCGCATGCCACTTGAGTGAATTTTTTTCTTGATTTCCTCAGGTTGACCAACCAAATGGATTAAAGTGCGCTCAAAGGCCAGCCAGTGCGATTTGGCAAATTTAGGTCCCCCCTCCTCATTTTGCCAGGCCAACACACAGGAGAAGGATACATCCAACTTTCCTGTCATCGTGACTGATTAGAGGAGTCCTCGGATGAGGATTCCGATGACAATATGGTGGTGGATGACCCAGAAGATATGGAATGGTTTCCGGGAAATGAAGTTGAAGATGCTGAGAATGAAGAGGATGAGCACATTGACTGGTACTATGATGGCTGGATATTCGAGAAGCCAAATGCAGTGGCCGGAAAGAAAGGAAGCCCAGCAATAAGACAAACACAGAAACCAGACAGAACAGGAAAGAGGGGCTCGCGCTTCCAAAGGACATATATCTCATCTGTGAGAAATAAGGAAGCAAAGCGAGCTAGACAGAACGAACAAAGGAAAGATCTCGGAAACCGAGATCAAACAATTAAGCACCCAAACAGTGCACGAACAAAGAAAAGGAGAGAGGGAATCAGAGGAATAAACTCCCTAGAAAACTAACTAACACTTTCCTTCTTTGCAACTAATTTTCCTAACAAACTCTCTAGCTAGAGAACCTATGGGCTACAGTGCAAATGTAACACTGACACTCTAGCAAAGGTAGCGAGGCGGAACTTGGGCTTAAATAGAGTCCAGGCGCTGCCCACAATTAATGCCAGCTGGCCAAAGAATCCGATGTGGGCAAAACGATATCGTCCTGGACGAGAGTAAAAAAGAAAGCTCCCAAACAAATGCCAACCTCCAATACCATGACAGGACCCCCCCTCTAAATGAGCGTGGGATCCAGAATATCCCGGGAAGGGACCCAGCATTGCTCCTCAGGGCCATATCCCTCCCAGTCCACGAAAAACTGGGCCCCACGACCAACACGCCTCTCGGCCAGAATGCGGCGCACGGTGTAAACCGGCCCCCCCTCAACCATTCGCGGCAGCGGCGAAGGTGTGTCGGCAGGTGCCAAGACGCTAGTGCTAACCAGCTTAATATGAGAGACATGGAACGGCGGGTGGATGCGCAAAGATCTAGGGAGATTTAACTGGACGGTGACCGGATTGATCTTCCACACTATCTTGACCGGGCTAATATAGTGGGGGACCAGTTTTCATGATTCTACCTTCAAGGGGAGGTCCTGGGTAGACAGCCAAACTCTCTGGGCCACACGATAAGATGGGGCCAAACGACGCCTTCTATCAGCAGTGGATTTCCGTTTGAGCCCCGAGCGCAACAGAGATGAATGGATCCTGGACCAAACCGGCCGACAACGACGAATGAAATGGTTAACCGAGGGAACCTCAGAATCACTCTCAGTCTCAGGAAACAGCGGAGGTTAGTAATCCACCTGAGCTTCAAACGAGGAAAAGCCCGTGGAGGAGTTACTCAGTGAGTAATGGGAATACTCGGCCCATGCTAAAAATCGACTCCACGAAGATGGATTATCCGCCGCTAAACATCGAAGAGTGTTTTCCAACGACTGATTAGTACGCTCAGTGTGCCCGTTGGTCTCTGGGTGGAAACCAGAGGAGAGACCTACAGTGGACCCCAACTGCCTACAAAACGCCCGCCAGAATTTAGCCATAAACTGAGGACCCTGGTCAGAGACAACATCTTGCGGAAGCCCATGCAGGCGGAAAACATGATTAACCACACGAAAGGCCGTCTCCCATGCTGAAGGCAGCTTGGGTAGCGCAACAAAATGAGCGGCCTTAGAAAAACGGTCAACCACGACCAGAATGACCATGTTGCCTTCAGACACAGGAAGTCCCGTAATAAAATCCAACGCGATATGCATCCAAGGGCGCCTGGGGACGGGCAATGGTCGCAGCAGACCAGAGGGAGGGAGATGGGAAGTTTTGTTTCTGGAGCAGATGCCACAGGCAGCAACAAATTCCTGAATGTCCCTCATCATACCGGGCCACCAAAAACGTCGAGCCAGGAACTGCTTGGTCCGATAGGCTCCCGGGTGCCCCGCCAAGTGGGAAGAGTGTCCCCACTGGAGAACCTGTGACCTAACCCTAGACGGGACAAACAAACAGCCAGGAGGCTCCCCCCCAGGACCGGGATCGGTCTTCAAAGCCTCCTGAACCACCGCCTCAATCTCCCATTGAATGGGCGCCACAATCTGAGCAGCCGGAATAACTGGCTCCGGGGTGGGATTGCGATCAGAACGGTTGCAAATCCGCGACAAGGCGTCAGGCTTAATGTTTATAAAGCCAGGGCGGTAGGTTAGTGTAAAATTAAAGCGGTTAAAGAACAACGACCACCGCGCCTGCCGGGAATTACGTCACTTGGTTTGCTGAATATACTGGAGATTTTTATGGTCTGTCAATACCACAAAAGGGTGTTCAGCTCCCTCCAACCAGTGGCGCCACTCTTCAAACGCCAACCTGACCGCCAATAACTCCTGGTCACCAATGCTGTAATTCCGTTCCGCGGCGGACAAAGACCGGGAGAAATATGCGCATGGGTGTAGCTTATTGTCCCAAAGGGGACGCTGGGACAAAATAGCACCCACCCCAACCTCCGAAGCATCCACCTCCACCACAAATGGGAGGGAGGGATCGGGCAAAACCAGAATGGGCTCTGAGCTAAAACGTTTCTTTAATTCCTGAAAGGCAGCCTCAGCTGCTGGAGACCAAAAAAACGCTGAGGAGGTATTCTTTCTGGTGAGCGCAATAATGGGAGCAGCAACCGCGCTAAAATTACGGATAAACCTCCTATAAAAGTTAGCAAAGCCCAAGAAGCGTTGGACCTCCTTAACACCTCGAGGGGCAGGCTAATTCTTGACCGCAGCCACCTTGTCCAGGTCCATATGGACCGACCCCTTGGAAACAATGAAGCCAAGGAACGAGACGGTTTGGGCGTGAAAAGTGCATTTCTCAGCTTTGACAAAAAGCTTGGCTTTAAGGAGGGCCTCAAGCACTTGTCTGACATGTTGTTTATGCTCAGAGAGAGTTGAAGAAAAAATCAGAATATCGTCAAGGTAGACAAAGACGAATTTCTCCAACATCTCTTGGAGAACGTCATGTGCCTGGAATACAGAGGGGGCGTTAACCAATCTGAACGGCATGACCAAATATTCGTAGTACACGTCATGCTTATTAAATGCCGTTTTCCACTCGTCCCCTTCCCGGATCTGGACCAGATTATAAGCATTGTGGAGGTCTAACTTAGTAAAAAACGACGCCTCCTGCAGATGCTCAAAGGCAGAGTTCATCAACGGAAGGGGATATTGGTTCTTGACGGTGATATTATTGAGACCACTGTAATCAATACAGGTCTCAAACCGCCATCTTTTTTTCCCACGAAAAAAAAACCCCCGCACCTGCAGGAGAGGTAGACAGCCGAATGAATCCATTAGCTAGAGCCTCCTGGATATACTCTCGCATAGCTTTACGCTCAGGCCCTGACAGCGAGTATAACGAACCCCTAGGGGGAGTAGTACCAGGGTAGAGATTAATCTTGCAATCATACGCGCGGTGAGGAGGTTAAGTCGAGGCCCTTTGCTTGCTAAAAACCTCGGCAAGGCCAGCATAATAATTGGGAACATTAGAAGGCGAACCAAAGTTCAGGATGGCTCCCAAATCCTCACCCTGTTCAGAACCTGATGTCTCAGTGACTGATTCAGAATCAAAAAAATCCTTTAAAAGGTAATCGTCCTCTGGCTGTCACCAATAAAATTGAGGATCCCATTCCAACCCCTCTTCTGCCCCTTTTTCTAGTTTAGGAGGGTGAGGTGAGACAACCTCCTCACACTCGCTCCAGGCATCAGTCTGCCCCATAGCTTGATGTCCAGGAAAAGTCACATTCTCCCTACAATGGGACCTACAATCGGTACCCCAGTGGACGATAGGATTATTCTGTTTTCCCCAAGTGATGCAAGGCCTTTGCTCCCGTAGCCAAGAATGCCCTAAAACAATGGGAAAAGCAGGGGAACTGATAATAAAAAACCAAACCTCCTCAGAATGACCACCAAAAGAAATGAACATATTTAGCGGTTCAGAAACTTCGGTTATAAATCCCGTTCCCAGCGGGCGACCGTCCAAAGTTCTAACAGAGCGAGGCTGTGAAAGAGGACAGGTAGGAACGGAGTGCCTCCTAGCCCACTCAACATCCATAAAACAATTCACGGCGCCCGAATCCACAAACACTTCAATAATAACTCTCTTGCTCCCCACAGTCAGTTCAACAGGGATTAGTGTTCGGAAGGGAAATTGGGTCTGCCCCTCTAGCGCCCCCCATACTGCTAGAGGGATTTCCCATTTCCCTGAAGCTTCGGGCAACGTGGACGGGTATGACCCGATTTATTACAATTAAAGCAGATTATTCTTCTGTGAGCAGGTTTATGAGTCCGACTCTCAAACAAGCCATCAACCTGCATGGCCTCAACCGGAGTGGAATTTTCAGTGGGTGGAATAGGAACCGCACACTTGCCACTAGGAGCCTTGGCCCCATTGCCAGCAAGCAGCAATCTGTTTCGTTTCTCCCTATTACGTTCGCGGATGCGATTGTCAATTCGTACCGCAGTGCGAACCAAAGAATCAAAAATCGAACAGGGCTCCAATGTAGCCAACGCGTCCTTTACCTCCTCAGTGAGGGCATGAATAAACACAGTCATAAGAGGAGCTTCTGGCCAGCCTGTCTCTGTCGCCAGGGAGCAAAAAAAATTGAAAACTCCGTGACACTTTCAGAGCCCTGTTTCAGATGCACCAAACATGTAGCCGCGTCCTGACCACACACATCCTGATCAAATACTGACACCATTTCCTTAACAAGAGCCTCCACAGAATTCACGACCGGTGAGTTAGATCTAATAAGTGGGTCGACCCAAGTGAGTGCTGTGTCAGTCAACAGGGATAAAATAAATGCAACCCGAGAATCCTCATTAATAAATCGTGAAGGCTGAGGCTTAAAAAATATCTCACATTGGGCGATGAAATCATTTTCCAGCCTCGCCGCTATATCTTTTGGGGCAATTGCAACTTCGGTTCTCGGGGAAGGTGTATGGATGGTGCTTGTGCAACATTTTGTGAAGTTTGTGTCGACAGGGATCTAATGCTCTCGGTCAAACTTAACAGAACGCTCTCTTGTTTCTGCAAAGAATTCTCCTGAAGGCGGAGTCTCTCAGCCAACTCGACCTGCTGGTTGCCAAGGCTGGAAAGCCCTTTGCCGAAGCCAGAAAGCATAGCTTGCTGGCTGGTAACAACCTTTTCAATCGCGGCTACAGCTGAAGTCTCCATGTTGGCTAGAGTGTACTGTGATGGCTGGTTATTCGAGATGCCAAATGCAGTGGCCGGAAAGAAAGGAAACACAGCAATAAGACACAGAACACAGAAACACAGAAACCAGACAGAACAGGAGAGAGGGGCTCACGCTTCCAAAGGACATATATCTCGTCCGTGAGAAATAAGGAAGGCAAAGCGAGTTAGACCGAAAGAACAAAGGAAAGATCTCGGAAACTGAGATCAAACAATTAAGCACCCAAACGGTGCACGAACAAAGAAAGGGAGAGAGGGAATCAGATGAATAAACTCCCTAAAAAACTAACTCACATTTTCCTTTTTTGCAACTAATTTTCCTAACAAACTCTCTAGCTAGAGAACCTACGGGCTACAGTGCAAATGTAACACTGACAATCTAGCAAAGGTGGCAAAGCGGAACTTGGGATTTAATAGAGTCCGGGCGCCGCCCACAATTAATGCCAGCTGGCCAAAGAATCCGATGTGGGCAAAACGATATCGTCCCGGACGAGAGTAACAAAGAAAGCTCCCAAACAAACGCCAACCTCCAAAACCATGACAGGTAATTTAAGTCTGTGGACATTGCAGCTGGATCAAAACTTGATGCCTTCATGAACACAATACAATTGCTCCTTTGCAGGTCAACAACTGCAGTAATCATTATGAATTCAAATATCAATGTTTGATGACTCATGCACACTGCACCTTCCACTACAGGTACATTATTTCTTTACTCTTCCATTTCAGGAATGAGACAGAGTCCCACAGTCATACAATCCCACGAGAGAAATATGTGGCGGACTTCTTAGCCTTTTTACCATCTTCCGCAATTGTTGCGTCTATGGAGCTTTGGTCCAGACTGTCACCAAGCTGGGAACAAGCTCTTTTGTCCCTCTTGTGATGGAGTCAACAGCTGGCATAGCCAGACAAAAGTTAGCTTGCTGGCAGAAGGGAATTTATTTCTTTCAGCAGGGATATTATTTGCTGGAGCAGTCCCTCACAAGGTTCTTCAAGTGTTGAATGTTTTGGGAGTACAGCTGTTCTCCAAGAGTACTTTCTTTTATCACCAGATGAAGTACCTTCACGGCTCAATCAGGAAGGTGTGGGACTGTCATCTGGCAAATAATTTATCTCTGCTTGAGAAAACGACCCAACTTGCTGGCAATGCCAGATGCGACTCCATGGGGCACTGCGCAAAATATGGAAGTTACAGCCTGCAGGACACAGCCAGAAACAAAATCATCTGTACAGAGCTAGTTCATGTACTGTACAAATTCATTGAATTATACTAACTTTTGTATTCTGGTATCCCAAACATCAGCCTAACATCATTTCAGCCCTCCTGAAGTAACTGAATATTTTTCTAAAATTATGAATTGATTTTGAAAAGCAAGTTTATTCCGATACTTTGATTATTGCATTTCAGAGTTCTGAAGTAAAATCAAGTTACCACCTAGAACTTGAAGGATTGAAACGAGGCCTACAAATTTTGGAGTAAACGAGGCCTACAAATTTTGGAGTAAGCAGTGCCAGACTTTCAGCCTCATCTGCTGGTCACATGTAGATACGGAAATGGTTGAAGGACAATAAGTCAAATGTGACCCATTTTTTGGATGTTTGGCATGTTGCAAAAGGTGTGATAACAACTCTTTGCCTTCAGCCAGCCACATGAAAATGACATTGGGTTTAGCAACCATTATACCTAACTCTTTTTCAATGCTAGAAATGGCCAGATTCAAATCTTTCCCTTTGCTAATTTTTGATCGTTTCTTTTCTCCAGTCTACATATTTATGTAAGCCTACTACATGTGGATGAATGTGACTCAAAACATGTATAAAACAATCCCCCCAGCCTTCTCTTCTTTCTTGAGGTGTCATGTAATTCCTCCCTTGGTCCATGGGCACTTCGTTTAAGTGAGTTCTGAATGTCTTTTTTTTTACAGGTCTTTCAAAAAAAAAATTGTGGCTCGAGCAAAATGAAAGAATTGTGAGAAAGTATTGAAGTGGAGGAGAAGCATCTTGTACCACCTGTGCCAGTGTGCTGCGACAAGCAATGGTGATGCTGACCTAATGGAAGCCAAGTGGTCATCAGTTACAAACCAGATTTGCAATGTATATCATCCTGACCGTGACCTTTACCCAGCATGCCAGCATCTTAGAATCTAGAGGTCATGGTTCAAACCTGGTAAGATTTTCAGTACAATTGGCCATTTCTTTACAAAAGCTGTAACCTGGAACACCATTGCAGTGTTCATGTACCCACAGTCAAGTTAATGTTGAGGATCAAGTGAACGATCACACATGAATTGCACTTGCACATTTCCCAACTTTGCGAGCTTGATGTGACTTGCAAAATGTTTGCTCAGGTAAAAATTCATGGATGTCCTTATTAATTGGAAAAGAAAGCCTTCAAAGGTGAGAAAGAGGATTTTCCTTCAATGTGAAGGATATCATCATCAATTTGTATGATGAGTATTCATAGTTCCATACCTGTCATTTCAGGTTCAGAGGTTTTTTGAGGAGCTCTCGACAATCTTGGAGTCAAAATGATTGATGAAATCAGTTAGAAAGCTAGCCTTGGAAGCCAGACGTTTACTTTGGAAAGTTACCATGCTGTCATAAACCTCTTCACACCAAAAATCTACCATTGTGGTTGTTCAATAATGAAAAGCAGGTATGACACTGTGCATGTCCAATCCATTCACTGGAAGACTTTCAGATGCTCCTTGAAGTAAAACTAGTCTACAATGTATAATCTAGAAATACTTATTTTTTCAGGTTGCAATTATCTGTTCTACATGTCAATGAGAACAGTGGCCATGACCAAGCAACCCTGAAGCATGGGGAACTCCGTTTCAGCATTGTGTTCTCCAAGTAAAAGAAAGATGGTGGATACGCTGTGAAGTGTGTGATCTCCAAATGCACACATAGTGAGTGGAAACACATGGACTTCCAGATTATGAAAAAAAATGTTGTCCCCAGTGAATATTTCTGTCAAAGAGTCTGAAAATTTATAATGTGACCTAATCTGGCAAAAAGGAGGCCTACAAACAACCTTGCAATTTTACTGCTGGGCAGTTCCAGCATTATTTACATTAGATTGAAAGCACGGGACTCTTGAATAAAGGTGTCTCCCTATTTTGTGAATGACTGAACATTCTTATCTTTTCACCATGACAACCATAGGCCACTCTCAAGGTCCACATATGACATTAGAAAAATTCAGCTTAATGGTTCTTCCAGGCTGACTTTTGTCAGCATTACTCACGTTATGCAAAAATCACATGGCGTTTTTCACGCTAAATTTGCTTTCAACTAGAAAATACACAGCAAAATTATTGATAATATTTTGAACTTTTATTACTAAACTTTTTAAGAGAACAAGCAATTGGCATAAGTTAATGAACTATTATCTCTACACACAGTTAAAGAAAAAGAGTAACCTTACTCACGTTACGTTACAGGTACAATGGAAGAACACAACTTGTGCATTGAAACCTCATTCCCTAGGATATAAATTCTAAAGATTGATATAAATGATTAAATTTGTAGTACTACAAGTAGAGTGATGATACTCAGAGTTGAGTCCCCCCCGGCTCAGACTGTGAATGAGTGAATATTCAGGACTGATTTTTATCATACATCATATTTTTACTGTGAAAGAAATTAATACTAGCAATTATTATGAACTAAGATGAACATTTAATCATTAAAATAAAAATTGTCATAATCTAGAATAAAGAGCACTACAGGAATTCAAGGTACAAATACAAATGTACCTGTGTTCAAAATATGAAAACAGCTTTCCTGCACTGTAAAATATGTAAAAAGTTTGTCATTTTATTTTTACCAATTTTCTACTAAATTATAATTGGATTACACTTTAGAGTTTAGATTTTTGAGTGATAACATGTGCAGTGGCAAATATTTCCAGGTTTACAGCAGCTTGTATTCAATTGCATGGAACATTCTCAATGTTATTTTTTTCTAAAAGGTTTAGGCTGAACAGAGGAAACTATACTGATGTGAATGGGAAGCCTCCAAAGAGTGCCACTTATGTATTTGTTTTTTCTTTTTTAGCCTATGTTCAAGAACTTCTCCATCAGCTTTACCAGATGGTTGAAAGAGGCGAAACGTTTGAACTGGAGAAAGCACCAACTACACCTGCCAGCAAATTCCAACATCCATCTAAGGAAGAGGCAGTTCAACGGCTCAAGGACAGCCACCGCTATCTGGAGAACAAATAGGACGCTAGCAGCGTGTTGAATGATTTGTGCATTTCATGTATTTCAGACTTCATGCACATATATGAAAATGACTGAACACTCAATAAACCAGTTCAGTGAAAATTTTCATAATTTTATCAATTTTTCATCACAAAAAGAAAAAAAATTACAATATAATTATTTTTTTTGAGATCAAAAGCATTTCATCAAACTACAATGTACTTGACGTCCACGATTGTTCATTGCTCGCGAATGTTCGTTGTTCATCTGGGTATTTGAAACCCCGGAAGCAGGAATCTTCTTCATTTCCTGGTGGCATATTGTGGGCATGACTGCAGCTCACAGCACAGGAGGGGAGTGTGGAATCAATTCAATATTGATTTACTTGTTTACATTATTATTAATTGTTTATCCTTGCTTGTTTTTGCTCATTTTAGGCCTTAGTTGTATTTCCTTGCTTGTTTTTGAATAACCTAGGCCTTGCTGTGGCTGTAGTTTCCATAATCTGGCCAAATGCGTCATTGCATATGGTTCATCTAGAACCATGCGGTCCTGACGGACCCTAACAGGGCAAGGTGTTCTTTTTCTCTCTTAGTTTATGTGTTTTCAGGAGAAGGAGTACCAGGAGAGCCTGAGATGGCAAAAAGATAAGCCCAGGAAGTGATAAGAAGAAACCACCTGACTTCTCCAAGCTGTTTACGCATACCTCAGGGTCAGCTTGACGTGGGCTGTGTGCGTCTGCAGGAACATTCCAATTAATACCATGTTGTGTAAATCAGCTTGGGGGTGGGAGGTTGTCAAGATGTACTCTTACTTAAACACCAGCAAGAAAGAACTTTCTTTATCCTTGTTCTTGCCTGTACAAGAGTTCTCGCCTGTAACGGGGATCCTATCTTGCTGCAAAATAGTAAATTGGATATTATTCTCTCTGCCTCTGTCTGAATTCTTCTTGAGAAGGTAATACCAGGAATACAATTCAAAATTTCTACAACATAGGGGGCTCGTTTCCAGAATTCCAATACCTCACCTGCCCTCCCTGGAGAATCGGTGCCGACTGAAAACTGTGCGCACGGTCGTCTATGAGACATTAAGGAAGGTCCTCAGCCCGGGGCGACTGTGAAGGCCTTTTGGGGTGTGTAGGAGGCCAGAAACAGGAGATTCTCCAAAGAGGGTGTGTGTGTGTGGAGGTGCGGGTGAGTGACGGAATTTTTACTGAATTTGGTTTAGTTGCTTTGAGACAGAGACAGTAATATTGCCAATTTTGGGACGGACGAGCAGTAAAGGGGGTTGTTGTTGTTCTTGTTGTAAGGACTATTGTGGGACAGATGACGTGACTTTGTGACTTTGACTGTGAATGAAGAGTGAGTAGAACATAAGCATTATAGTTTATAATGGTTCATAAGGTGTGGCATCTGCGGCGCACTCGTACATCCGGTGGTAGTGGGATGTGGATGAAGTTGAATCTATGAGACTGATTGTCCGCAAATAGAGGTGTCCGCGGGTGGCAGCAAAACACAGTGGGTATATACCCCGCATGAACAGCGGGAGATATACGTGTAGCAATGGAGGGATATCCTCATCCATAACAGGGATACCAGGTGTTCTGTGCGTGGTTTGAACCATTTGTAACAACTTACCAATTGAATGCTATTGAAATACAGCATTGTCTGCGTATGTTATCAAAGCAGGTCATTAGAAAAATAGAGCCTTGGATCTTTTCCAACGTGAATGAATGAGAGAGAGGAAAGTGCACTGAGGTGTGTGTGTGCCTATGTGTGTGTGTGTATTCTGAGCTCAGATTGTGTGGGGAAATCAATGAAAATAAACCTAACTGTGAGTGTCTTTAAACAACTGCATGGCTGGCATATTTGTTAGTTCTGTCTTTGTTAGATTGAATACAGTTGTCATCCTATTCCATGAAGTGCTTACATAAATGTCTACAATAAAATTAGCGCTCATTCAAGAATTATTTAAGGTGCCCGTAAGTGTTTCTAATGTTGTGGCTAACTGAATTGCTTTGAGATGCAGGACAAAGCCCAATATTTAAATGCTCTAATATTTGGCGGTAGTAATACATTACAGACAAAATTACCAGTGATATCCTCTATGAGCATGAAGTAATTACACCATTTAAATTTGTTAAATATTTGTAAATTCTAAAGAGCAAGAAAATCTAAGCAGTTTTCTGTAAATAATTAGACTGTGTGAGATTGGTGTGCTAGAAGACACTATATACAGTAAGAAACTGTGTGCCAAATTTAACTGAGAGTTTTATGTATAAAAATAAAAAGTCAAGTGAACTATTGTGGGATTCGAGACTGGATGGGTTTTTAAACAAAAGTGTGCAGAGTCAAATGCGAATGGAGCTTTATTGACCAAAGCAGATAAGGGAGCACAGACAGGTGAAAGGTCGACACACAGAAATCAGAGAAAAGCAGCGAGGTCTAAGATTGCATGTGGAATTTTCAAACGAGAACAAGTTCTTCCCAGCAAATGAGTAATGTGAAGGATCAAATTTTATAACAAATAATGCATTATGATTTAAAGAAGGTGACTGAAAGCTTTCCTGATCGAAGAAATGCAATGAATGTTTAACAAAGGACCTTTTCTCCATTTTATACAAAAACGGAGGACCAACCTGGTGATTCTACACAAAAAAAAAAAAAAACTAAGAGGGGCTAATAACCTTAATCTGTTTATTCAACTTTTACAGGAAAGGATCCAAATGAGAGGGAAACCAGCAAAACTACAATGATTGAGTTAGTTTATTGTTGTATGCATCTAATTCATTCTATTGAAACTTTCCCACAGGGTGCTGAGGGTAGGGGATTAGCCACCCCCCCCCCCCCCCCCCTCCGAACCTTGAGGATACTGCAGAACAGAAGAGATTAAAATTGCCTTGAGTGAAAATGATAAGCTGGCCAGCTAAAGATTTGTTTACCTTCTGAAATAGATTTGGGGGAATCCAATTTGGAGTATTATCACAAGACTAAATTCAAAAGGTGGACCACCATATAGTTGAAAAAGTCGACTAATAGCGTGATCACCTTTTTTTTTTCCTTTTCTCATTTCTAAATTTACTTTTGATTAAGTGGAATCAAATAAAAGGTACTGACTGAGTTGACCTTTATGTGCTGGGAGCTCAACGGGAAAACTATTAGTTGAATATTAAATGTGTACCAATTTTTTGTGAATAAAAAATTTGCATATTGTAACACAGTCTAAAGCAACTCCACCCGGTTCTGCTGATGACGTGGGGAACTGTCACAATGGTTGGGGCTAAAAAGCCGTGACTGTGCATTTCCTCCATGCTCGTAGCGGAACCCTAGACTGAGGTGGATTGCTTAATCATAATTCAAAAAAAAAAAAAAAAAAGGTCTTCCCCATTGTTTACAAGAAGTCCTATCTAATAATGCTCCATGTCCTGGATGCAAGGACACCGCTCTATCAAACCCTGAGATTGAATCTGTGTTGATTGTGGCCCTCTGCACACCAAACATGTTGACCCAATCTGTTTGGCTGACGCCTTTGCAGACAGAGAAGCAAGGACAACAGTCAAACACACTCTTGTGGGGCTATTACACCAATCTGAGGACTCAATTTCATGTAACCTGCTGTGAGCAGAGCATGATGCTGCTCCCCCACAAGAAAAACATCGATGGACATCACAGGTAAAAAAAACACTGATGACAGGTGGGTAGGACCCAATGGTAAGCCTATATTGCCGAAATCCCTCTTCCATATTGCTGCAGATTTGGTGCATGGGCAGTGCCATGTACTAAGAGGAGGGACCGAGGGGTTAATCGATCAAAGTTACTATCACTTATTTACTCAAAAAAATTTTTCTAAGAAATTTCCAACAGGACAAAATTATAACACATGGGACACACGGGGAGGGGTAGTAGTACAGAAGGGGGCAATCCCTACACCCCCTGAGCCATTCCACACGTACATGAAGTGTTCATACATTTAACACTGTGTGAGAGGAAGAGGTATGCGTTAGTATTGATATGAACTTTTTCTAAAATGGGTAGAAGCTATAGATGCAATCACAGCAGCAAAAATCCTGAGTAGAGAAATTATTCCTAGGTGGGGGATTCCAAAAGCGTTATATAGTGATAATGGGCCAGAATTTAGAAATTATGTATTGACTCGTCTGGGAGCAAAATTGGGAGTAACACTGAAAAAACATTGTGCATATCATCCGCAATCAGATTAGTAGAAAGGACTAATGGGACCTTAAAAGCAAAATTGCGCAAAGCCATGGAAGAGACTAAATGGAACTGGATTGCATGTCTGCCGTTGGCATTAACTAGCATGAGAATAACACCAAAGCGGTGATTGGGGTTGTCACCTTATGAAGTAGTACATGGGAAACCATTTGAATTACCACAGTTATTGCAGAGAACACAAATAGAAGAAGCAACTCTGGCAGAATGTATGATTAGAATGCTAACTAACGAGAGTGAGATTTGAAATGTGCTTCCTCCTAGATTGCTAACTGAGCTGTTGCCAGGACAGATTAAGCCTGGAGATTGGATCCTGGTGCGGAGCGTCGGTAAAAAGCGGAAGTGGAGTGAACCGGCGTGGAAGGGTCCATATCAAGTACTCCTGATCACACCGACTGCAGTAAAAATCCAGGAGAGAGAAATGTGGATACATCAGTCACACTGCAAGGTGGTATCTCCTCATTCAACTGGTGTGTAGGTGCATCTGAATAAGTCAGGATAGACTTAGAGGGAGTCCGATTGCAAAGGGGGGCGTGGCATATAGAGCTCGTCCGTCTAAAATTCGGTGAAGAACTTATTTACGCTCCAAGTCAGTAGAGACTCCGGACTCATTCATATAAAAAAACAGGGTTAATAAAATGGTTCACCTCTCTCTGTGTCTGTTCATTTTAAAAATGTGTATAGTAAGTACTGGCTGGAGGCTAACCTCCCCCAGAGCAAATAGATATGTGGGGGTGAATGACCACCTGCCGGAATCAGACAATCCTTTTCATATATATGCTACTAACTCATGGTGGAGATATGCCAACAGATCAGCACATTCTGTCAACCGTTCTGACTGCTATGTGTGCACACACCTACCAGCCTCCATATCAACACCCAGACTAGAGGTGTTACAAGTTGCAGCGCCTACAATGAGTGTGAACAGTATGGTTAAGTGCGCTATGGCAGTGTCTACTGCTCGTAGTGGATTAATTTCAATGGACCCCAGTGTATCCCCGCTTGCAGAGTTTGTGGGGATAACCCAGGGGTGCCAGGGGAAACTATTGATTTTCTGTGGGTATCCACAAATAACGGAAACCACCTGGTTCACCGGCAGAGAAGACAGTCCAAATAGGACACTATGTTACCCGTGGGCACCTCACTGGAATAGGTCGAGAGCTGTGTACGGTTGGTATTGGTTGTGTGGACATCGAATATATGTAGCATTACCACCAAATTGGGGAGGAGTCTGTGCTTATGTACAATTAAATGATCACACATACATTGTGATTGCAGACAGAAATATCACACGATGTAGGCGAGACACTGTATCACAGGATTCGGTGTGGGGGAACAATGTTCCAGCGGACCAAAGGCTATGGTCAGTAGGGAGCAAGGTTGCTCTCTCCCTGTTCCCGCAGTTTGGAGTTGGACAGGTACTATTGCGACTGGACTCTGTGAATTATCGTTTAAGTGCACTCGTAAATGAAACCCGTAATGTCACGGGTAGTATACAGGAAGAGTTAACAGCCCTGCGTGCGATTAATGACACTGCAAAATCGAATGGTGCTAGATTTGTTAACGGCAGCACTGGGGGGAGTGTGCCAGATTATAGGACCTGCGTGTTGCACCTACATACCAGCTAATGATGAGGCGGGAGGGGTAATAGATCAAGCCTTGCAGCATTTGAAGGATATATCTGATGCACAGCAGCGTGACCTTGCACCAGCATCAGCAGATGCCTGGTGGGACTGGCTCCGGTCTGGAGGATGGAAAGCAGGAATTACGTCTGTATTAAGTCTTGTAGCAGCAGGATTCGCAGTACTGCTCTTCTGCAGTTGCTGTGGGATTCCCATAATTAAAGGATTTATATCAAAAACGTTGAGTGCTAATCCACAGAATCAGATGTTTCTATTGCAGGACACCAATGAAGTATATACTCTGCCCGAGGAGCTGAAGGAATCATATGATGATATGATTGAAATAAGGGGCCTGTTCGAACAAAAGCACCGAAGAATGACGATGACGTGGTGAAGCATCTCCCCGTGAATGAAGCACATGCTGAAAATCGAGAGAAGTGGCATGTTGGCGGATAATCAATTATAAACGGGGGAGATGTGGAATCAATTCAATATTGATTTACTTGTTTACATTATTATTAATTGTTTATCCTTGCTTGTTCTTGCTCATTTTAGGCCTTAGTTGTATATCCTTGCTTGTTTTTGAATAATCTAGGCCTTGCTCTAGCTAAAGTTTCCATAATCTGGCCAAATGCATCATTGCATATGGTTTATCTAGAACCATGCGGTCCTGATGGACCCTAACAGGGCAATATGTTCTTTTTCTCTCTTAGTTTATGTGTTTTCAGGAGAGGCAGTACCAGGAGAGCCTGAGACGCCAAAAAGATAAGCTCAGGAAGTGATAAGAAGAAACCACCTGTCTTCTCCAAGCTGTTTACGCATACCTCAGGGTCAGCTTGACGTGGGCTGCATGCGTCTGCAAGAACATTCCAATTAATACCATGTTGTGTAAATCAGCTTGGGGGTAGGAGGTTGTCAAGATGTACTCTTACTTAAACACCAGCAAGAAAGAACTGTCTTTATCCTTGTTCTTGCCTGTAACGAGAGTTCTCGCCTGTAACGGGGATCCTATCTTGCTGCAAAATAGTAAATTGGATATTATTCTCTTTGCCTCTGTCTGAGTTCTTCTTGAGAAGGTAATACCAGGAATACAATTCAAAATTTCTACAACAGGAGGACTACTCAAACATCTCAGCCAAGGAACCCCCAGCACCACCTGGCCATTTTTCTATACCCAACATGTCACCACCTCTCGTTTTTTCGGCCCAGTATAAGCCTTATGCCCATATTGCTGTCTATACTGCTGCCATGCAGTCAGTAGAACATCCGTATCCAGGCAGACATTTCTAAAGCCCAAATGGTCCGTCACACAGCTGATTCCCTGGCTGGCTTCAACAGCCTGGAACCTGGCTTTGACCTTGCTTATTTCCTGGCAACAGCAGCACTCAACGATCTGTTGCCATTATCTGGCAGTTACCACAACGGTACCTGAAAAAGAAAGATTTGAAGTCCATGGACCTTTCATTAACTAATCACCCCAGTGATGCCAGCAAATTCTGGTCACTGTGTAATACATTCCCAATGAAATCTTCAGAGTAAATAAATATAAAAACTAATGATAAATTAATTAATCAGAGGCTTGGCTAAAAAGGTAAGTTTTCAGCCTGCTCTTGAAGACAGATAAGAGTGTCTGAAGTCCAAATTTGTCTCAGGAGATTGTTCCATGAAATTGGAGCTTTGTAAGAGAATGCTCTGCCTCCAAATGTAACTCTGGATATATTTGGAATTTTCAAGTATTCAGTACCTTGTGAATGAAGTAATCTTAGCAGGGAGTAAGGAATGAGAAGACTATGAAGATATTCTGGGGCCAAGTCATTTAAAGCTTTGTAAGTTAGTAGTAGTATTTTGTACTCAATTCTAAATTTTACAGGCAGCCAATGAAGATTTTTGAGCACTGGGCTAATGTGATCACATTTCTTAGTCCTAGTCTTGCGGCAGCATTCTGCACTAATTGAAGACGTTTCAGGGCCGTGCTAGTGCAACAAGACGTTTCAATAGTCCAGCCGAGAGGACACGAATGCGTGAACCTTTTTTTTTTTTGACAGTGGAATTCTGCCGCCCGAGATGGTGGACAGTGACTCAGTTACCGTGGTCCAGAGTGAATGAACTGGTTGACAGATCCAAGTGGCGTGAAAGTAGGTGTCAGAACCTCCTAAGGTGCATTGTGAGTTTGATTTGATTTTATTTAGCACAATTTAAAATTCAGTACAAAAAGTACACACGATGTAGTAAAATAAGTAAAGTGCAAGGAGGAGGCAAGAAACCCAAAGGGCTTATGCGAGGCCTCACCCTATAAATAAATAAACATATATAATAAAAAAGGAAAAAACTGAAACAATATATAACATAGCAAGTGTTAACATACAGTAACGCCAAACATACTGAATATAATAACCTTCATACTTTACACAAAACTAGAGTTAGATCTCTGTGTCTGCATAAGCCATTTTAAACATTTTACTTTGGGTGATATGGGTTCTGTGAATGGTTTTATATTGTATAAGTTGTAAATTGGTATTGGTGGTCATGGTAAAGGTGGTTTTACAAAGCTCTATCCAGTAATCGGGGTTGGGAGAGAGTGCCAGATCATTTTTCCATTTTGTTGTGGGGACTGTTATGATGTCTGATGCAAGATTATTTTGTAGAGTTCAGATATGATTTTATGATTTTATGATTTTATGTGTTGTTGGTTATGTTGATTTCAGATTTAACCATTGACTTCAATTGTTGATAATGGAGAAACTGGTCTCTCCCGACCCCATATTTCTGTATAATTGTGCTGAATAACATGAACTGATCCTTTTCGAATAGGTGATGATGGTGCATGATTCCCTTTTGTTGCCATTTAGAAAAGATGATGGGGATGTTGTGCAGATGGAAGTCTGGGTTGTGCCAAATGGGAGTGAACTTGCATGGTATCGTGGGGGATTTAGTGATTCTATTGGCTTTCCACCAGGCTGTCAGAGTTGTGGAGAGGGTGATATTTTGACAGTAATCAATCTTTTTAATTGATTGGGGCGAGTAGGGGAGATCAGCAATGGAGGTAGGGTTACACAGAGTTTTTTCTAATTCTAGCCATGGGATATTGTGCATTTGTTGTTGTGTCCATTTGAAAAGATACTGTATTTGATTTGCAAGAAAATAGTGTAGAAAGTTTGTTGCCTCAAGTCCACCTTGTGATTTTTTTGTTTTGCTGGGTTGAGAGGGAGATTCTGGGTTTTTTTGTTTTTCCTGTAAAACTGAGTTGTTAATGTGTCTAGTGCTTTAAACCATTTGTCTGTGGGAGTGGCGGGGATCATAGAGAATAAATAATTGATTTGTGATAAGGTTTTCATTTTGACTGCAGCGATTCGGCCAATGAGAGCGAGAGGTAGTTTGTCCCAATGTTTGTAATCATCCTCTATTTTTTTAGCAAGGGGGTATGGTTAAGGTTGAATAACTCTGACAGCCTGGGCGAAATTGTGATACCCAAGTATTTAATATTGCCAGTGTTAAGGGGAAGGGTGGGATCTTGGACTGCAGAGTTCCAACTGTCTTCTGACATTGGTAATATGATGGATTTGTTCCAGTTTGTAGTGTAGTGTGAGACTTTCGAAAAACTATTGATGAGTCTAAAGGTTTCTTCGAGTGAGTTGGCATTTTGTGTTCCTTAAATGTTGTTGTTTTTGCGTATTGCTGCTGCAAGTGGCTCAATGAAAATAGTGAAAAGGGATGGAGAGAGTGGGCAACCCTGTCTGGTTCCCTGGTGAAGTGTGAAGCTTTGTGAAGTGATCCCATTAATGACACCTGTGGCCCTATAGGTTTAGTGTAAAGTATACTTATCCAATGGATAAACGACTCTCCAAAACCAAATTTGTGGAGGGTGATAAATAAAGTCCAATTTGCTTTGTCAAATGCCTTTTCTGCGTCTAATGATACTATTATGGTTTTACTTTGTTGTTTTTGCGATATGCTAATGAGATTGAAAAGCCTGCGAATGTTATCTGAAGCATGTCTGTTTTTGATAAAGCCTGTCTGATCGGGGTGAATTAATGTAGGAATGACTCTCTATCTTGGTCGCTAATGTTTTGGTGATGATTTTTAGGTTGGTGTTAATTAGTGATAGGGGGCGGTAGCTAGAAGGGTGGATGGGATCTTTATTGGCTTTCAATAGGAGGGTGATCAGAGCTGTGTTCATGTGGGTGGGAATTGTGGAGTTGGCTGAGTGGTTTTTCTTAACTGTTTCTCTGCTCTTCAGTTAATGATGGAAGATCAAGAGAGTTTTAGAAAGTGTCAATTCCTGATTGGGTGGATTGATTACCAGGAGTGTACAAGTTACTGTAAAATTGTTGGAAAACCTGGTTTATGTCCTGCGGATTCTGAATAGTTTTGCCTGAGGTGTCGAGAATGGATGGGATGATTGATTTATCTTTCTTATGTTGTAACATGTTTGCAAGGTATTTGTTTGCCTTATTACTGTAATGAAATTTGTCATATTTGAGCTGTTGGATTTAGCACTGTGTTTTTTTCCAGTAGAATACCTTCTAATTGTGCTTTAAGTTGTTTAAATTCGATTTCTGTTTCTTTTCTGGGGCTATTAGATTACTAGTTTGTTAGCTGTTTAATTCTTTGTTCTTTGGTGTTTTCTAATTGTTGTTGCCTTTTCTTCTAATATGATGAATATGATATGATTACGCCATTCATGACTGCCTTGCCAGTTTCCCATAAGACTGACGATGATATTTCTGGGGAGTCATTCATCTCCATAAAGGATGCCCTCTCTCTTTTAATCAGAGCGGTGAAATCAGGATCTTTTAACAGTGATGTGTTGAATCACCATCTTGTGGGGGATTTGGTCAGTGGTTGCATGGCTACTGATAGGGATACTGGAGCATGGTCACTATAACAATTGGATGGATAATATTCTCTGAGCTCTGTTGGATAAGAGAGTTGTTAATGAGGAAGAAGTCAATTCTTGATGAGGACTGGTGAACTGAAGAAAAGTAAGAATATTCTCTTAAGGATGAGTTTCTCGTCCTCCAACTATCGCTAAGGCCATAGTCAGTCATGTATTGTTTTATAACTTCGGATGAGTGCCAAGATCTTGAGTTCGTGAGGTTGCTTGAATGGTCGAGAGAAGGGTTAAGAACAGTCAACCCTTCAGACTAACTTTTGGACCTAGGAGCGCATGCGCTCCCAACCTGAAAAAGTTGGGCGCGCAGGCCAAAATTTAGGCACGCAGGCCAAAACTGTGGTCACGCAAAGTACCATGATACTTTTCTGAATATTTACAAGCCCAAATAAAGATACCTGAACAGACTATCAGTTGTTGCTGCATTTATTTAAAAAACATTATCAGAAAGCACTTTGTGAACCGAAAAGTAGATATTCATGTTCACAAGAATGTTTGAAAAATGTATAAATGCAGTTATCATTTTGGAGAGTTATCATACAAGTCTAAAATGCATGTACAAATCTCCATTTCTCCAAGGGACAACTTTTTATCAAACCCTCCCCAGTACATAAACTGAATCATTCATAGAAAAATTATGGCCAAATTTAGATGAGCACCCCCCTAAAACCAACATATGGGGATAAATCAATGAATAACTCCCAATTATCACAGGGCTAGTTCTAAAATTTATAACTGTTATTGTTGCTGCCATCCCAAGGAACAATTTGACACCAAACATGGCTTAATTGCTTTGAAAATATGAGACCCAGGAGGAATTGAAGCCGTAAAAAGCATAATTTGGCTACATTTTTTCATCACAAATTGAAAGTTTAACATTAAAATGAATTTAGTTCCCAAAGTGAGACACCCTAAATATTTTGTAAAAAGTAGGTGCAGTATGCCAAGTTCGTTAGCACAAAGTTTCAAGAAATTCTTTCACCGGTAGCAATGTAGTAGGACAGCTTATTATCCCCGCCACGAAGTGTGAGGGGGAAATAGGTTTGAGCTCTGTCCGTCCGTCCGTCCGTCCGAGATAAAGGGGACAGCTTTTCTCAGAAACTATTAGAGATAGGACAACCAAATTTGGTGTGTAGCTTCAGACCATAAAGGCCTTGATGGATTTCGAAAATGAGATGTGCGCGATTATTTTTCCTGCAGTTATTTCCCTTGATCCATATTTTTCAACTCTGTCCACGGTATCTCTAAAGGGGACAGCTTTTCTCAGAAACTATTTGAGATAGGATAACCAAATTTGGTGTGTAGCTTAAGACCATAAAGGCCCTGATGAAGTTCGAAAATATGAAGTCCACGATTATTTTTCCCACAGTTATTGCCCTTGTGGCATCTTTGGGAGCCTCTGTTCATAGTATCTTTAAAGAAGATATTTTGGCGGGGGATGTTGTTGACCATGTCTACTTTTTATAATAATAATTATTATTATTTACCAGTTCATTTTTTTTTATTTCGCTATGTAGATTTTGCACATTTCAAAGGGTAACGGAAACGCACACAGAGAGTGAGGACGATGTTCGACGTTATTAGCCCCAAAAAAACAGTCTGCTTCGTGACCATACACTGTTCGTGACACAGACTCATATTTGAGGCATTGCGCTGATAAGCCTATGGTCGTCGCTGGAGTACATTGGACAGGCGTCACCAGTTAGTTTTTGAATCAGTTTTTTACATTTGTTGCAATCGACAAAATACAATTCCTCTGACAGCTGGCCAATTATCGGAACCCCAAAGAAAACGGACTATAAATCTATAAGAACCACAGCTTTTCTCATCTTTATCCTGTTCTAATGAAAATAAATAATCTTGCACTCGGACCAACCAGTCACCGATTTCATACATACTGCATGAATAATCATGTACATGCAGAACTTCAGATCAGAGTGGAAGTGTGCATCCAACCTAATCCATCAGGATAGAAGGTTGAAACCCTAAATAAAACCATTCGCCACTGGACGCAAGCACCCATGGCTGGTATCAACAAGACTCAAAACTGTCACGAACAGTCTACGGTCATGAAGCAGACTGTGTTTTCGGGCTAAAAACGTCGGACATCGTTCTCACTCTCCAGGTGCGTTTCCATTACCCTTAGAAATGCGCAAAATCTAAACAGCGAAATAAAAAACCGGTAATGAAAACACTTTCTGATATCATGAAATTTGCTCTGCGATCTGCAGTATTAGTCACCGAAGCCAAGGCCTACTATGTAGACTATTGGACTCCTTCAGCAGACCAGCTAGTGTACTGGTAATTTCACGTATTGTGGAGCATTTACATCGTTATTGTCAGACAAGGTTTTACAATTTTGCCGCGCGCACAACTCAGCAACAGTGACAAGGTCGAATGCTTTGCCATTCTCATCGATGCATGAGTACAGCCGAGCTGTGATTGGCTGATGGCACCAGCCAATCTGTGATTGGCTGATGTACGTAATGGTACCAGCCGACCTCCGCAGAAAAAAATTCCCGGCCGGCGGCTGATAATTAGGGAGTGAATCGCTGCCCAGAATAGGCGCACAGTGCATGAAGTGTTGGCGCGACCGATGTGAGAATGTAAGTCGCAATACGTAGATCTTGGTTGCAAATGCGACCATTTTGGTTGCAGTCTGGAGCGCTGACAGTATTGAAATCATCGGCTATAATGAGATTTGTGAGTCGCATAATAGTGAGCAGAGATTATGGAAGAAAGATGGGCTGTCATTGTTGGGGCCATAAATATTGGCTAGTGTAAATGTTGCCTGGTTGATTGAAACATTGATAATAATAAACCTTCCATCAGGATCAGTAATAGATGACTTGAGGGTCAATAGGATGTTTTTATTTATTAATATTGAAACACCTCTCTGTTTGCTGTTAAATGTAGACAGTGGCGGGTCTAGAACTGGGAATTGGGGTGGCACAGACACGTCCCTTTATGACAACAATTAGTCTTGGCTAGTTCTCAATCATTTTCCTCCACTGACGTGTTTTCCAATTATCGTAGCTGGCAACTGAAGACAAGGTTTCTCTCCATATGCCATCAAACAGCAAACAGTGTCTGTGCCACTCCAATTCCCGGTTCTAGACCCGCCACTGAATGTAGATGAGTATATTTTGTCAAACTGTTTCAAATTGAGGTGTTGAAGTTCTCCATTTGTTAAATGTGTCTCTTGTAGAAAACATGTATCAGCTTTAAATTTTATGAGATGATTGATAATCTGTATATGAAAGCCACGTACATTCCATGATATCAGTTCATGCGGATGCATAATTATACATTAGATATGCTTGTTATGCAGGTTTATTGTACCCAAATATGGGTGCGTGTGAGATGAAGAGAGTAAGAAAGGGAGAGGAGAAAATAACAAGAGACAGGAGGGCAGGAAAAATTGAGGGGGCGAAGATTACATTTGTAAATGTTGTGAAATGTGTGTTTGTAATGGGCGAGTTGTCTATGAAATTGACAGTGAAGATACTTAAATTAATCAGATTTGATGAATGTAAGTCGTTGTAGAGTGGCTCCACCACAATTAATATCAATATTATGTCGTTCATATTTTTCCCTATTGCACATATTTCCCAGGATGGTTTAAACAGATAAACATAAATACACTGAACATATATAGACGGGACACACATACAGATATTAACAAAGAGAGAGTTTCTGAGAAAACTGGAGAGATAAAGGGAGAATAGAAGTCAGTGACAGCGAGAGAGGAAGAGCAAACGAGGAAGCAAAGAGAGAGGAACACTGGATGTAGGTACAACATTGAGTATAAAAGGACAGCGGGGTCTTTGTGTAATAATAAAATTAGATTGATATTGGAGTGGAGAATGATTACAGCCATGTAATAATGTTGCGGTCACGATAGACCAAAAAGCAGTTTGTCTACGGATAGTACAGCTCGTTTTCCTTTTCCTCTAAACTCCTTCATAATTGGGACAAATATTTTTCTTCGTTCTTGTATTTGTTCTGGGTATTAGTCATTCATCCCATATGTTGTTCCTCTTAATTCTCTGCCTTTGCTTTTAACGAGTTCTTTTTGTTTATAATGCTCAAATTTTGCCACTATCGGAGCTGGTTTGATTTTATCTTTGGAAGTAAGGCGATGAACTTGGAGGAATGTTATTTCGATTATTGTGTCCTTCGGTAATTTAAGAGATTTATGCATGAATTCTTTTATTACGTTTTCTGGGTTGTCCGGTGTTTGTTCAGGGATTCCTGTAAATATTAGACTGTCCCGCATGCTGCGGCACTGAAGATCATTGTTTCTTTGATGACTTTGTTTTCGTTGGAAAGGAGTGTAACTTCAGAAGACACAGTTTTGACAGTTCGTTTAAGTTCATTATTTTCTTGTAAAAGAGTTTGAATTTGTGTTTGGGAGAATTCAAGACTAGCTTTCAAGTCCTTAAGATCTTTATGAAGTAGTTCCAGTATGGAAAGTTTGCTGTTTATGGATTGGAGTACACGGACCTCGATTGTTGTGATTTCTTCCTCTGTTTTGGTGAACCAGTCGTGTTTTGGTTGTTTTTTCCTGGGTTCGGATGCTATAATGTCCAAGTTGTAGAAGTGATTGTCGATGAAGGTAAACAAATTTTCCAGGTTTATGGCTGTAGTAGATAGTTAGGCGTTTGGCGGTAGATGTGTTGAAGGATAAGGCGATAGTGCTGTGCTTGTTGCTCAAGTTGCTTAGGACTCAGTGCGCCGTCATGCTGCTGTTTCAAAGTATTTTTCTCTCTGGAAAGAGAATTCTGAATCAAGAGTGATGCCAAGGTTTTTATCAACAGCTTTGGCAGAAACAGATAGGCCATCATAGTTGAGACAAAACTTAATGAATGAGTCTCTAAGAGACTTGGGACCCAATACCAATATTACAATTTTATCTGGATTTAATGAGAGAAAATTTTGCATCATCCATGCTTTAACAGCTTTAAGGCACATCTCAATTCTAGTTACCTGATCGTTTTTGCCCGGCTTAAAAGAAGAGCAGAGGAAGGTGCAGGCAGACCCGAGATGGCCCCTTTATTCAGCATACTGATACGATAGCCCCCCCTAGCTACATGGAGGAGTTGCTGGCTGAGAATTTGATGCACAATTTTGTACCAACTAAACATAATGCGCAATCGTTGTGGTTTCTCGGCAGAAGAAAATATGTGCTCACTAATCCAAGTTGTCGGTACGACGCTCAGGCATTGCCATTCGACGACTTCGTCTTCGTCCACTAGGTTTCTCGGCAGAAGAAAATATGTGCTCACTAATCCAAGTTGTCGGTACGACGCTCAGCCTCGGCATTGCCATCACTCGACGACTCGTCTTCATCGGGCTCCGGTTGAATAAATAGGGTGCATCCCTCCGAAACTAACTGCCCGTCATCCTCATCTGTTTCAGAATCCTCATCCGAATCGAGAAAAACATATTCCACATCGCTCCCTTGCCAAGAGGCCGCAGATTCGCTGGAGGAATCAGTATTTTCTCTACTTGTCGCCATAGCACCCTGGTGTTTAACAACCTTTGTTTTTCCTGAGTTTATATCACTTACGGTTGGGGCGCTAATTAACTTTGTTTTCGGAAAGCACGGGAAATCAGAAAATTAAACGTGACTACTGAAAAACCACGGGATATTTTTGGAATTAGTTTTTTTTTACATCTACTTCTGGTATACTCGCCCACATATAGCAACGTAAAAAATAGGACCAAGGGTCCTGTAGCTTACCGGCAAGTAATCTAATAGTGATGATGCAAGTTATGAAAATTTCATGTGAAGTTTGACATTCGAATCATTGAAGGTCAATGTCAAGGTCACAAAATAAAAATTCACATACATTTGTAAGACTTCCTATAATACAATCCTAAACTCTGACGCACTTTTGGTGATACAAGTCATTGAAAATTCTATGTCCATTGTGAACTTTAAAGGTCAGACGGTCAAGTTTAGGTCAGCAAATGGACTTTATATATGACTTTTTCAATGTCTTAAAATGGCCATTTGAGCGATACAAGTCAATGAATTTTCACTTGGTCACAAATGACCTTTGAAGGTCAGCATGAAAGTCACCAAATGAATGTTCATATACGACTTCCTATACAGTCATGGATAAAATTATAGGCACTCCTGGAATTTTTTTAGAAAATACACCATTTCTCTAAGAAATTGTTGCAATTACAAATGTTTTTGGTGTACACGTGTGTAGTGCCTTAAAATCTTTCCTGAGCCACTTTTGGGGGTATTAATTTCAACGCACTTCTTAAAAAGGACACATGCAACATGTCGATTAAAAACTTTGCGCTCATTTATTCCTTGTCCAAAATTACAAAGTTAACTTTGTGAGTTCTGCTGTTTGCGTGCGTGCGTGGTTGAAATTGTTGTCGCTCTCCCCCAATCTAACACACCCCAATACCAGAAGTTGGCCATATTATTAGATTCTAGGGGAGGGGGTCAAAGGGCAAAACACAAAACGATATGAAACTAACCAACGAGCCAGAGGGAAATTATACACTATACAGGATACCAATTCCACATGCAAAATAAACTTCAAGGCCCAATATGTAATTCTCTGCTGCTAGAGGGCGCTTAACCAAACAATAACAAGAGGCCGAGTTTGATGACGCAATGGGATCGCGTGGAATCAGGGGAGTTGTTGTCTTCATCAATTTACACGCACCACAAACAGCCAAATTCTCCAACGTGACTCAAACAGGAGAGGCGAAACCATGTACATGGACGAGGTAAGGTTATATTTCTTTACTTTTATATAACTTATATATCCACCATTCAAACTATCCTGCGTTGCATTCTTTCGTCAATTTTTCTCTTCTGTCCACGTCCAAGGAGATTAGCCACAGTTCCAGGGGTTATAAACTTCTTGATTACATTGCGCACAGTGGACAAAGGAACTTCGAGATCTCTGTTCATATTTTCCCACAATTTTGCTTTTTACGTCCTCAGACAATTCTCGGCTCTTCTTTCTCTTCTCCATGCTTGGTGTGACACATACAGGCACACAACACAAAGGTTGAGTCAACTTTTACACATTTTGCCTGGCTTCATGTGTGATTTCTATATTGCCAGCACCTGTTACTTGCCAAAGGTGAGTTTAAACGAGCATCACATTCTTGAAATAAAATTATTTACCCACAGTTTTAAAAGGGTGCCAATAATTTTAATAATTAATTAATCAATAATTTTTAATAATTCCAGTCCATTTTTGGAGTTTTGTGTAAAATGATGTCAAATTTGCATTTTTTTTTCTTCTGCTTGTTTGTGTTGTTCCAATGCACATAAAGGAAATAAACATGTGTAAACCAAAGACATTTGTAATTGCAACAATTTCTGGGAGAAATGGTGTATTTTCTGGAAAAATTCCACGGGTGCCAATAATTTCGTCCATGACTGTATGTCTCTAATACAAACCTAGGCTCCATCTGTGACCGTTTTGGCAATGCAAGTCATTGTAACTGTATTATGTCAAGTTTGACCTTCAAAGGTCACCAACAGTCAAGTTGAATGAAAGTTCATGTGTGACTTCCTTTAAGTCTGTGATACAAATTTATGCTCTATCTGTGACCTTTTTATTCGTGATAAAGTCATTGAATTTTCAGTCGGCCAAGTGTGACCTCCAAAGGTCAATATGAAGGACACCAAATGAAAGTTCATATATCACTTCCTATATGTCTCCAATACAAACCCACAATCTATCTATAACAATTTTGAAAGTCACTAAAAGTCAAGTTCAAGGTCACCACATGAAACTTCATACATGACTTCCTATGTGCCCACAATACAAACCTAAGCTCTATCTAAAATAGTTTTGGTGATAGAAGTCATTGAAATTTCACAATGTGAAATTTGACCTTCGAAGGTCACCCAAGGTCAAGTTCAAGCCCACCAAATGAAATGTCATATACGTATGACTTCCTGAAAGTGTTCAATACACATATATTCCCAATCTTCGATTTTTCAAGCCTAGAAGCCTTTGAAAATTGTAACATTTTGCTTGACCTCAAGTTTGACCTTTCAAGGTCATCTGAGGTCAACTTTAACACAGCCAAAATATAGGTCATATATAACTTCCTATATGTCTGTAATACAAACTTAATCTCTATCTGCAACCATTTAGCTTCCAAAGGCAATTTGGCCTATGCTCCTTAAGGCCCAATGTTAAAGTATGGCGCCCCCACTAGACTCACTTCCGTCGATTCAATCAAAATGGCACTCGCACTGTACATAAAGTGTATCACGGTGAGTTTATTGCCAGATTTAGAAAAAAGTTATCAGACAGTTTTTGAGAAAAATTTTTTTGAAATTTGAAATCCCATCTTTTAGCATTGTTAATATTTTCCTTGACCTCGAGTTTGACCTTTCAAAGTCATCTGTTGTCAAATTTAATATTGCCAAAATATAGGTCAAGTATGACTTCCTATATGCCGATAATACAAACTTAATCTCTTTCTGCAACCATTTGGCCTCCACAGGCCATCTTGCATATTCTCCATAAGACCGAATGTTAAAGTACAGTGCCCCCATTAGACCCACTTCCGTCGATTCAATAAAAATGGCGCTTGCCCTGTACATTGACGGTACCGAGGTAAGTTGATTGCCTGATTTAGAAAAAAATTATTACGCAGTTTTTGAGAAATAATTATTTTAAATTTCTCAGTCCCATCTTTAAAATTGGGGCCAAAATTTCAAGGGCCCGTAAAACGAACAAAAATGATTCAATCAAAAATCCGAAAAAAAAAACCTCTGGTCTAGTGGTATGTAATGGCAAATTAACACAAAAATTCATCAGGCCAAATAAAAGATGTTCCAGATGACGGATGCCACACCACGACAATGGCTTATCAGCCCTAAAATGGCACTTATTCTTGGTTTCAGTCTAGACCTTTAATGTTAAGCTACTGTCAGCGGATAAATCCTCTTTCTGTGGCAATCAGTAGCTATATTAATCTTTGCATGGAATTGTGTGAAAAGATATCACGCAACCTGTTTTCAGGTTATCCCGGCTGGCAATCGACCAACCTTTAGTGTCATGCCAGTTAAAGGAAAAACGTTATTTCAACATCAAAACAATGTTGAAAACTAACCGGTTGAAAAAAGGGGAAAATTCACTACTGATTCAACACTAAAATGTCAACTTCAAATCACTTGCATGTTGAATCAACATAATGTCTACAACCATCAATAAATTCTAATTTTTGTAAATATGTCCGTTGAAGAGCAAACCTTATTTCAACATCAAAACAACGTTGAATGTTAACTGGTTGAACAAATGTTGCAAAATGACTAATTATTAAATAATGTAATGTCATGCCCAGGTAACTTAGGCCTGGGACACACTGGATGCATGTGTAGTGCGTGGTGGCTGAGTTCTGAGCTGCTGCTGCTGACTCGCGTCTGTCTGTTCACACATGCTGCGCAGTCAGCTGTGGTGCGGCTCCTCCTGCCAGTCCTATATTTCTACACCACTTACCTCTTATTAACCCCCGTAATCATATTTCATTTCATTTCGAACCCAGGTTAAGCAGTCACGTGCGTTTCTTTTCAGAGACAGACGCAGAGAGGTAGAGACGGAAAAGTACTGCCCTGATACTCTTTAACTTATTGACATAATAGGCTATTCTCATAGCCTTGGCTCTGCAATTATTGGCGTATCTCTGCGAAATAAATAGAATTTTATTTCAAACATCTATAAATGAAAGAAAATAAGCAGTAGCAGTAAAGCTTTCAAAAAGTAAGAATGACAAATTCTGTATATATTCCGTTAAATGATGGTACTGCAACATTTGACAAATTGAAAGTCAAAAATTTCCCACTACAGGTTCCAGGAATTACTTCACAAAGTATTGCTGAATGGGGGATCCGCCCGATATCTAAAAATAGCCTGTACATAAGGTGAACGTCATTCACCGAACCCGGAAGTCTGGCAAGCAAACAATAGAAGTCAATGTGCTGAACTAGAAAAACTAGGTTTTTAGCCGATTTTATCAACTTTTATTTTAGTTGTATAGGATTCATTATGTCTTCACTTGTAATATGATTATTTGTATTTTCTTTTATCACAGACATGTATATGAATTGATGTTATTTTTCCTATCTTGACATGTTTCGACGGCAAGCTTCCGTCTTCATCAGAAGGTCACACAGGTGGGATTTTGTGACGTGTCCTTATCAGCTGATGTTACGGAGGTGTGATTCCGAATTCCACAAGCTAGCTTGGTAACAGTTCGTTAACCTACTTGATAATACACTAGTTTTATGATTCTATGCTAGAATTTGAAGTTATTCCACATATGTTAGGATTTTCTTTCGCAGCAGCTGCGATTCATTTGTGCGGTATTGTTCATTTTGGTTCGGAATTAGGCATTTTTAGATTGCAAATGTGATGCGATACCGCTTATTTCAAACCTTGCAGTGTTGATGTTCAAGAATAATGCCAGGTAAGGAAACAAAGCTTGTGAAGACAACTAAAAAAGTTTTGAACAACTATCGTTGCTGGTGGGTCTACACAAGTATCAGAAGGCAGCAGGTTACCTGGGCGAAAGTCGCAGCCCGGGACGGGGGATAAAGGGATGAGTGTGACTAAATTTACTGCTCATCATTTGCCCATTAATTTAGTGTAGCCTTATAAAAATGTACCATGCTGTACCATGGTATTGATACCATGGTAAATGTACAATGGTATTGTGGGCCACGGTACACACTTCGCACCGTGGTTAGTACCATGGTAAATGTCCCACGGTACGGTATGGCAAATATACCATGGTACAGCATGCTACACATCCCAACCCAGCTGGCATTTTAACATTTTTTCACTGTTGAATCAACGTCATGGATCATAGTTGAATCACAGTTGAATTATGTTTTGATTTTGAAAGATGAATCAACGTTGATTTCGCAACGTTTTTTCAACGTTGGGCATGAGTACCATACACAACCTCCACTTTTTTGGGCCAGAACGATTTAAAAGGGGGCACAAATATTTTTGGGGGGTTTTATGAGTGAGAAGGGGGTTTAGAATGATGGGAGGAAAATTTTATAAGGAAGGGGTAGATGCGGCACGAGGTAAAAATTTTTTGCGGTAATTCCAGTTTCCACCACCATGCTCTTCCCTCCTGACATGCACTCCGTGTACGATATCTCCAACTTCTTCTGACCTTTTTTTTAATGTGTTTTCTTTTTTCCTCCATCGATGAGGCTGTGAACAAAGGTTTACATGTTAAGTTAGCCATTACATTAGTGTCTGCAGTGGGATTCGAACCTGGGAGCCTGTGGACGAAGCAATTCCAAACACACCATACACTGTGGTCTTAACCACTACACCAACTGAGTTTGTTGCCAGCTTGGCACATCAGTTTATTTTATATATATATATATAAAATAATATATTCATTTATTTTTCTTTCTTTTATTTATTGTTGTCAATGAGGAGACGTCATTTGAATATCCATTTTGATGTGTTTCACGCTGGTGAGTCGGCTGATCCATTGACTCTGGGTAGAATAATTTGAGCAGAACAAACCATTGTTTGTGGCTGAGTTAGGTTAAGGTTAGGGTTAGGCACAGGGATAGGGATAGCATTCCTTATGAGTTGGGTTAAGGTTAGGTATAGGGATAGGGATAGTGTTCCCTACTGGTTGGGTTAAGGTTAGGGTTAGGTATAGGGACAGGGATAGCGTTCCCTATGAGTGGGTTAAGGTTAGGCACAGGGATAGGGATAGCATTCCCTATGAGTTGGGTTAAGGTTAGGTCAACAGTGTCATAGCTGCCACCTTTATAAGCTTGCCGCATGTATAGACGCTCTAGAAATAAAAGTGTAAATTCTCTTCACTGGATGTGCGCTCGACGTTTTCCCACACCCGAATATTTCACTTGGTATCTAAACATTAAGGTAAGGCGAAAAAGTTGTGATTTTTTTTCGATTTTGCTGGAGGTTGTGTGTGGTACTCTTACCGAACGCTGTTTCAATGTTGTTTCAACGTTGAAACAAATCTTGTTGAAATTTCAGTGTTGATTTGAGATCATTTTGTTCACCTTTTTACAACCATCATAGTTAAACATTGTTTCAATAGCGTTTCAATGTTGACACGACAACTGACATAATTTCAACCATATTTCTACGTTGAAGGTCGGTCGTGTGCCGGCTGGGAAGATACATTGTAAAACACGGTACAAATCTCATGGTGTCATTGTGCGAATCACACGGTACAACATGGTACAAGTGCCATGGTACAGTTTAGTTGAAGTACCGTGGTAAAAGTCCTGTGGCATAAATCCCATGGTACAAACCAGATGGTACAGTAAGGTACAAATCCCATGGTACAGCATGGTACAAATCCCAAGGTACAGCAAGGTACAAATCCCATGGTACAGCATGGTACATTTTTATAAGAGTCATGCTTTGTATCTGTCTGAATTTCGTATACTCTGTCATGTTTGCTTAGTTTTTCTCTTTTGTAGTTTTCATAAATACTCACATTTTTGTTTGTACCCTCTGTTAATAAAGCTTATTATTATTATACCCTGGAAAAATTGGCAATGTATTTCACAATGTGTCACATAATTTTCATGCATGTTACGGGTGATATATCATATGTGTGCTGTTCCCAGTATGTGAATCATATGTGATTTCACACGTTTCACATATGTAATTCTACATACGATGTGACACGTGAAGAAATAATTAATCCTTGCGTCCAGCAACTGTTTTCCAGATGTCATTTGACAATTATGCCACATATGTACAGCGCCCTCCATAATTATTGGCACCCCTGGTTAAGATGTATGTATATGATGTCAGGGCTTACAGACACTTAGAAAATGTCACACGAGCAGTATGGAGGCATTTTACCTTTTTTAACATTGCTTTATTAAGCTTGAAGAAGTGGCCACCATTGAATTCCATTCATTTGGATTTCTATTCAATGCTGTTTTTCCTTAAAACTCCAAAACTGTTTTGAGGACAAAATAAATTAACCTACCCTTCAATTAGCCTTGGGGTCAGTATATGATGAGTTAATTTTCATTTTTGGGTGAACTTTCCCTTTAAATATAAGGTGGCAAGGTAGTATGTTTTTTTAGATTTTGTACAAATAATTTTTATTCAGTTTCTGTGGAAACCATTTATGACCTTTGGTGGAATCAGAGCTAGTCACTCTCAGAGCGGAGGGAAATGCGATTATATCCACTGCTTCACACCAATAACATTAATGATATATCCACATCAATAGATGATGATGGGTGTTTTTATGTAATGATTCAATGTTTTGCATATTGTCAGAATCCTGTTTCCATGGAAACAATGACCAAATTCATATCTCAGGGGTGAAAGCGGTTAGATTTCCCTTCCAAGTCGTGACAATGATAACTGAAATGATAAATACACATTTGAAAATGCACGTACATTTTTAATGATGCTAATGTGCATCTTTGTATTAATAAATACAAAAATATATATATATATAGGCCTATCTTGTTTCCATGGATACAGATATCTACATGTAGTAAAGAAACAGAGATCAGGTACATTATGGATCATAACTTTTGAAGCACATAATCACTATTTTGAGGTAAAAAAATTGGTTATTGATTTTATCGTACCACAAGAGATCTATCTGCAATAACAGTACATTAGGAAAACAAGTTTATGCCTGGATCGGGCATTGTTATTTGAAGCTGGAATACTTAAAGTCCACAATGATATTCTCCTACAACCTCATCAATGATGTCAGAGAACCCCATCAAAAAGTATGCCAATATGGTTCATCCCCTTAAGGGGTCTTCAGGGAAAAAATTGAAAAAATTTTTTTTTTTTGAAAATTTCAATATTTTTCATTTTCACATAAATTAAATAAAGAAATGCGGTGAGATGCCAGTAAACTCCAAGAATCTGTGTTTTTCTTCTGCCTCAATTGTTACTGGTGACTTAAAATGCAAATTACTGAAAATGACAATTTTGACTGATTTTCAACCTTGTGGCATTCATAAAATCATTAATATTCATCTGATTGACTTGAAATTTTGATTGAAGTTGTATCTGTTGGAGATCTATAAAATGACATAGGATTTGCTAGATAGAGCTGCATCCCTAGGGGGTTAATTTTGAAATTGAAGCAAGTTGATGATAGTGATTTTTGTTATGATTACATAACTGAGTTCATTAAATAGTCATAAATGTTCCAAACAAAAAAATCCTATGTCATTTCAAAGAACTATCTTAAACCTTTCATATGAGACTAATTTGAGTAAAATCTGACCATGGATTATTGAAATATCAGTGCCAAAAAAATATTTTCAGATTTTGTCATTAAAGTGCCGTTTCCATGGCAACTATGTAAATTTTTTTATCAAAATACTACATTTTATGAGGTTAAAATCATGTTGAGTATGTTTATTTCTTAGTTTTTACATTATTATGGTTATTTCTACACTTTACCCTGAAGACCCCTTAAACCAGTACAATGAGTGATGTCCCAGGACAATGCCTGCATTAAAAACCCACTTCAGATTTGTGGAAATGAATTGAACACTTTTCAAAATCTGACAATAGATATATTTGATATCTGTTTAAAATTTGGTGTAAATCTTGATAAATTAAACCTTAAGAATGCTTTTTTCTAAGATCAGCCCAGGGGTGTCAACTCACCATCTCCAAATCTCTTCATACTTCATACTTCATAATTATTGAGTTAGGGGCTGGGAATAGGGAAATCAGTCATGATTAGTCATGATCCGGCCCTTCCTCACCAGTTACTCAATGCAGCTCCTGGTCCAAGCGCTGATCCTCTCCCACCTGGACTACTGTAACTCCATCCTCACCGGCCTCCCAGCATCTGCCATCAGACCCCTGCAGCTCATCAAGAACGCTGCAGCTTTCCTGGTCCACAACCTCCCGAGACACTCCCACGTCACCCCCCTGCTCACAAGGCTCCACTGGCTGCCTGTCGTAACTCGCATCAAATTTAAGACATTGGGGCTAGCCTATCAGGGAGTCAAAGGAACAGCTCCAGCATACATCCGGAGACTGTTCAGACCATACATGCCTGCCAGAGCACTCCACTCTGCCACTTCTGGTCGCCTGGCCCCACCCCCTCTCCGCTCCTGCCGATTCCGCTCAAGACTGCTGTCTGTCCTGGTTCCTCGTTGGTGGAATGATCTACCTATCGAGGTCCGAACATCAGAGTCCTTGAGCACCTTCAAGCGCAGCCTGAAAACCCACCTCTTCAGACTCGACCTTTCCCCGACTCCACTGCCCTGAATAACTCTGACATTACATCCTCATTGCTTAATTGCTTATCCTTGATATTGTTATTTTTATTTGGTCTTTTTTTCAGCATATTTGGTGTCTGTCTATTGGTTTGGACTTGTAACAACTGAATGATGTATTCTCTGTCACTTGCACTTTAGCACTTGTACTTGTCTCCTAGGAGCTCTGCACTTTTCTGCCGATCTTTTGCACTTTTTGTACATCGCTCTGGATAAGAGTGTCTGCTAAGAACCTGTGACGTAATGTAATGTAATCTTGGTAATTAACCCCTCCCCTGCTGAGCAGGCCACGCCCACTTTTCTGTGCTGTATGGAGCGGTAACAAATTTGACTGCTCAAATTTCAACCTACATGGAGGTCCCAAGTTTTTATCTATTATTTGTGAAACTAGAGTTGGTGGACTGCAAGTTGAAGTGAAAAAAAATCCTGAGTCCTCCAAGTAGGTTGAAGCTAGTGCCACCTGAAGTTATAAGTGATGCCATTTCTGACACATGGAAGTTGGGTCCTAGTTCTGTCCTACATAAAGGTCCCAAACAAATTACAACTGTTTTGCAATCTTCGCATGCTGTGCTGTTTACTTACCGGCCTGTTTAACTGCTGACACTGTATTTTTACCAGTGAGAAACACAGACAGATGTGTGTATGTGTGTGTGTGTGTGTGTGTGTGTGCGCGTGCATGTGTGTATGCGTGAATCTGACACAGCACCTCCTCTATGTGTGTGCGTGTGTCTATGGAAACAGCAGCACCCCTGTGTGCTTGCCATGGTGATCTCACAGGTGCTATGAGACAGAAAGTTATGCAAAAAATCTTCAGTGACACTGTCCGAACTACTACTATTTTCTGGCAGACCGTAGGTCCTATGGTGAGAACAAAAACATTGTGAGCAAGAGGAGACTCTGTTTAGCGTCCCCATGTATTTTTTTTCTTGTAGTGTCAAGTATGTGGTCAGGATGGCAATTTCAAAAAAGGTGTTTTTCAACTTTCTTCCCAAACTTTTCTGCTCCTGTTATAATGGCTGCCTACGGGGCAGTTGATCGGCGCTCCTGTCGCTTGGGGGCGCCTAGAGTCTCAACCCTTTGTCTGTTTTCTTCCAAAGTGACATTTCTCAGGCCGGCATAAATTTTCCTAAGTTTTGATGTAGAATTTGTGTGTGTACGTTGGAATTTGGAGCGATTTCAAAAATATGTCCATATGCTGGTTGTGGTGTTTAGGCTGCCCTCTGAGCCTAGAGTGGGCCAGCATTCCGTGATGTCATAATGGCAGAACTCCACCACGCATTTCATAAAAACCTGTAAATGCCATGAAGAATAAACATTTCATATCCACATTGAGAAATTGATTGATTTTTATTTTTCTCAAGAGTGTCATGCACCGCGAGGGTGCCCAGCCCACATGGACTTCCAAGACACTACAAAATAAAAAGATAAAGCAGTAAACAATGGCAGATATGAAATGCATAGATATAGAAGAAACTTGTATAAATAACTGCAGAGGACAACAATTTAACTGAATATTTAATCAACATACAATTAATAGGTTCCTCATTGGTGAAACTGTTGACACATGATAGCGAAAACTAACAATTTATTGGGAAAACAATAGAGTCACACCTGTTTTGTTTCATGTTTATTTTAAGTTCAGGCAAATTATTTTGAAAGAAAGAAAAACACCTGTGGTCAACTACCAAATTTGGAGCCTACTGATTTTCTCAGTCTAATTTAATCTGTTTAGAAATGCTTTTACCTGAAAATCCTCACAATGTAGAAACATAAGCACAATATGTTCAAGGGTTTTTATTCTTCATGGCACAATGGATATGTCCATCTGTGGCCTAAGACGGTACATACAGTGTATAGAAAATGAATACACCCCCCTTCAATATTTTTATGTCTTGTTGTGTCACGGAATGTAAATTTAATGGATTAAAATGGGACTTGTTTTTCCCTGACCCAAAAAACACAACATACCATATGAATGCAGTGAAATTATTTTAATTTGAAAAAAAGAGCACATTTAATCAAGAAAACTGAAATTTCCTAATTTTTTTAGTATACAGCCCCCTGAGTCAATACTTGGTGGAAGCGCCTCTGGCAGAAATTACAGCTACCAGTTCTTTTGGGAAGCTCTGCACAAGGTTGACACACCTGAACTTAGAGATCTTCCCCCACTCCTCTTTGCAGAACTGTTCAAGCTAGGAGAGGTTTGCTGGCTTGCGCTGATGGACAGCACCCTTCAAGTTGCTTCCATAAGATTTCAATTGGATTTAAGTCAGGGCTTTGACTTAGCCATTCCAGCACACCCACCTTGTTCTTTACAAGCCACTCAGTGGTAGCTTTGGCCTTGTGCTTTGGGTCATTGTCGTGCTGGAATATGAATTTTGGACCCATTCTCAGTCTTCTTGCAGACTTCTTCAGGTTCTTCTGCAGAATATCCCTGTATTTGGCCCCATCCATCCTCCCTTCAATCTTGACAAGTTCCCCAGTCCTTTCAGATGAGAAACATCCCCATAACATTATGCTGCCACCACCATGCCTCACAGTCAGGATGGTGCTTTTTTGGTGATGCGCGGTGTTGGGTTTTCACCAAACAAAGCGTTTGGCATTCATGCCAAAAAGTTCTATTTTGGTTTCATCAGACCACAAAACGTTTTGCCAGTTTGTTGCAGGTTCCCCAAGGTGTTCTTTTGCAAATTTCAAGCGGGCCTCCTGGTGGACCTTTTTGAGAAATGGCTTTTTTCTTGCCATCCTTCCATACAGGCCAGATGTGCAATATATCTTTGATATAGTTGTATGATGCACAAGTTTCCCTCTGTTGCCCATAAAATCCCAGAGCTCTTTCAATGTTGCCATTGGATTCTTGGTAGTCTCTCTGGTTGTCTTCTCTCCACGTCATCCAGTTTAGACAGACGCCCTGATTTTGGCAGACTGTGAGGGGTGCCATGCACTTTCCATTTCTTAATTATGGTCTTAAGAGTGCTCCAAGGTATCCTCAAAGCCTTAGAAATCTTCTTATATCCCTCACCTGATGTGTACATTTCCACAACTTTGTCTCCTCTTATATCCCTCACCTGATGTGTACGTTTCAACAACTTTGTCTCTTCTTATATCCCTCACCTGATGTGTACATTTCCACAACTTCTTCAGCTAGAGCTTTGGAGCCCATGCTTCTGCCTTTCAGTGAGACTGCTCTTGCAGACTAAGGGACCATGGTAAACAGCTGTTTTTATTCTGCCTTTCAGTGACACTGCTCTTGCAGACTAAGGGATCGTGGTAAACAGCTGTTTTTTTCTGCCTTTCAGGGACACTGCTCTTGCAGACTGAGGGAGCATGGTAAAGAGCTGTTTTTATTCTGCCTTTCAGCGAGACTGCACTTGCACACTAAGGGACCATGGTAAACAGCTGTTTTTATTCTGTCTTTCAGTGACACTGCTCTTGCATACTAAGGGACCTTGGTAAACAGCTGTTTTTATTCTGCCTTTCAGTGACACTGCTCTTGCAGACTAAGGGACCTTGGTAAACAGCTGTTTTTATTCTGCCTTTCAGTGACACTGCTCTTGCAGACTAAGGGACCGTGGTAAACAGCTGTTTTTATTCATGTCATCAAGTTAATTGCTGTAAAAATCCCAGGATTTTTTTCACCTCAAGCTGCAGTCCACCAACTCTAGTTTTAAGAATAATTGATAAAAACCTGGGACCTCCATGTAGGTTGAAATTCGGAACAGTCAAATTTTTTACCGCTCAATACGGCACAGAAAAGTGGGCGTGGCCTGCTCAGCAGGGGAGGGGTTAATTACCAAGGTCATGTCTGATTTCCCTATTCCCAGCCCCAAACTCAATAATTATGAAGAGATTTTGAGATGGTGAGTTGGCCACTTTTGCCAGTATTGGGCTGATCTTAGAAAAAGGCACTCTTAATACTTTACAGCCATGGTCTCCAAAGTAGATTCCAGGCAGTCTAGATCATAGCATATGCATATTTGAGTTAAACTGCAACCAGTTGCTTTTGAGAACCGATTCTTGAAAACTGATCCCCGACAAAATTAATTAATTGAAAAGATTAATTTTGAATTTAAATATATACTAGCAATTTCAGAACTATTCCCATGCATTTTTTTAAGTATTGTAAAAATATTCTATAGCTATTGAGATATGGTCCCAAAAAGAGCCGCGACATAACAACCGTCTAATACATGACCTTCACTCGTTCTCGCTCTATGACTATTGATTCTACATTATCAACATTGGAAGGCACATGTATAGAAAGAGTAACTTCTTATAAATATTTAAGCATATGGCTTGATGATAAGATGACATTTAATATGCACATTAGTAATCCACTGAAAGAACTTCGGCCAAAACTAGGATTTCTTTTCCGCCTTAAAAAATGCTTCCCATTTGAGGCCAGAAAGAAAATTGTGCAAAGCTCATTTTTATCGGTATTAGACTACGGTGACGTGATTAATATGCACGCTGCTTCATCTCCTCTGACAAAACTGGATTCTGCAAATCATGCTGCATTACGCTTTGTTACAAATTCAGGTTCTCGCACACACCATTGCATTTTATATGAATCGCTTGGTTGGTCCTCTAAACCATCGGAGAAAAACACACGTTGCTAATTAATAATCATCTTTTTTGTCCACAGTGTGGAAATTTACCTTTGGCTTCACAAACGGTTAAAAGACACAATAAATCAAAGTAAAACACGGTAATAAATAAATAAATTACACAACATACAGTACATACAAGAGTATCGAACATGGTTCCCCTCCAAACAGCAATCATGAATTCAGCAGAGTTATTGGATTTGGTATAAAAGATCTTTTGTAAATGTTCTTAGTGGCTGCAGCAGCTCTATAGCGTCTGACCGAGGGCAGTTTTATAAATTCGCCTGCAAGAGGATGACTTGGATCGGCCACGATTCTCTGGGCGTTCTGTTTGACTTGCATTTTATAAACACTTTCAAGTTGATTTTGCTGTTTTCCTATTATTTTGCTGGCCATATTTATAATTACCTCTGCCAACGAAGTTGGGGCGGAGGTTATGTTTTCGCCCCTGTTTGTTTATTTGAATCTCGGATTCCGCAAGTATATTACTCTGCTCATTGTTTGTTTGTGTGTTTGTTTGCACTGTGGCGTCCACAGTTTCAGCTCAATTTAGCTCATATTCCGTTTATTCTGTTTCAGAGATCTGTGCATGATTCCAGCAAGTCGTCATTCTATAAATGACCTTTCATTTGTTTGTTTGTTTGTGTGTTTGTTTGTTTGCACTGTGGCGTCCACAGTTTCAGCTCAATTTAGGTCATATTTCATGATCAACATCAAAACATCAAGGTCAAAAACACATAAGAAGCCATATCTTCGGTTCTAATCATCGTAGAGACTTCAAACCAAGTGCATATTGTTCATAAACGAAAGGTCTATCTTAATTGACCTAGATATCTAGGTCAAAGGTCAAGGTCACACAAAAGTTCAAAAAAAGATAAGAAGCTATAACTTCAGTTCTAATCATCGTAGAGACTTCAAACCAAGTGCATATTGTTTATAAACAAAAGGTCTATCTTATTTGATCTAGGCACTGCACTATTTTGGTGAATCTACGTCAAAGGTCAAGGTCAAGGTCACACAAAAGGTCAAAAACACATAAGAAGCCATATCTTCGGTTCTAATCGTCGTAGACACTTCAAACTAAGTGCATATTGTTGATTAACAAAAGGTCTATCTTACTTGACCTAGGAATTTAGGTCAAAGGTCAAGGTCAAGGTCACACAAAAGGTCAAAAACACATAAGAAGCCACATCTTCGGTTCTAATCGTCGTAGAGACTTCAAACCAAGGGCATATTGTTCATAAACAAAAGGTCTCTGATACTTGACCTAGGTACTGCACTATTTTGGTGAATCTACATCAAAGGTCAAGGTCGCACAAAATGTCAAAAGCACATAAGTGGCCGTAGCTTCACTTCTAATCGGTATACACACTTCAAACCAAGTGCATAATTTGTTGATAAACTCAAGGCCTGCGTTACCTGACTTAAGCACTGCACTACTTTGGTACATCTAGGTCAAAGGTCAAGGTCACCTAAGCTGCGCTCTATTCTGGTTTATTATTTTGTTTGTCTGTCTGTCTGTCTGTTTGTGTGCACGATGCCAGTGAATTTTTTGTTGTAAATCAGGCTCATTATGAAAAAGATGCTCCAGCAGTTAGAACCAAAGCAGGTGCTCAAGTTCAATTTCCCACTTTTGACTTACGACCTGATGCCAGCAGTACTATCCAACAGCAACCACCACTGGCCTCAGTACATGGTGATCCTTCAGTCATTCCCCCTGTGATTTCCCAGGCAGGCCAGGACGCGCAGTCAACTCAGCCACAACAGCAAATGCAAATCCCTTTCAACTCCAGTTTCATACAGGAAAATCCAGTGATCAAAATTCTGGAGAATCAAAATGATTTAACCAGGATTCTTGTAAAACAGCAACTTTTGTGTACACTGCCCAAGGAAAGCATTCCAATTTTTGATGGCCAAATTGTGGAGTATACTTCATTTATTTATTCATTTGAAAATGTCATTGAAACTAAAACAGACAACAACAGAGACAGGTTGCAGTTCCTTATACAGTTTACAAAAGGTCAAGCTCAAAAGTTGGTCAAAAGCTGTGAGTACATGTCTCCCAGTAGAGGCTACCAAAAGGCCAAAGAGTTGCTGAGAGAAAATTTTGGTAATGAATACAAGATCTCTTGTGCTTACTTGGAAAAGGCTCTATCCTGTTCCCAAATTAAATCTGAGGACTCAAGGTCACGGCAGGATTATGCCATGTTCCTTAGCAGCTGCTGCAATGCTATGGAGGAAATGGAATATATGGAGGAACTAGATACAGTATCCACATGAGAAGCTTTGTGCTTAAGCTGCCATACAAGCTCAGAGAGAAATGGCACAGCAAAGCTTATGAACTCCAAGAACAGCGCAACCGTAGAGTAAGGATTTTAGACCTTGTATGTTTCATTGAAAAACAAACTCGTATAGCAGCTGACCCGCTTTTTGGTGACCTTCAAGACCAGTCGGCCAAAGGAAAGGCCAGACCCTCAGAAAAGTCCCAGGTCTCAAAGTCCTCAGGGAGTTTTGTTGCTCAAAAGCAGAAGGAGCCTGAATCTTGTCCCTTTTGTAGTTGTAAACATACACTAGAGCTGTGTAAACAGTTCTTCAAAGAAGCTCATAGAAATAAGCTCAGCTTTTTAAAGTTCAAGGGGATATGCTTTGGTTGTCTCTCCACAGGTCACATCAGCAGAGACTGCAAAAAGCGTCTCTCTTGCTAAGTGTGCAAGCAAGCTCACCCAACCATTTTGCACATCAGTAACAAGGATGATACAGCTAAACCACCTGAGAGGCTTTCTGGTGTAGCTGGAAGTGCATCAGCAGAGTTATGTGGTCATATAGGGTCCAGAGAGCAAGAGAGTGTACTGTCCATTGTCCCAGTTCAAGTTAAGGCAGCAAAAGGCAGCCAGGTTATTACACGTGTATGCTCTCCTGGATCCTGGGTCTACTGCTACCTTCTGCTCAGAGACACTCATGTCTCAGCTCAATCTTAAACGTAGAAAAACACACATTCTGTTAAAAACAATGAATCAGAAGAAATTAGTTCCATCTTTTGTTTTCTCTGGATTGGAAGTTTCAGCACTGGACAGTGACAACTTCTTAACACTTCCTGAAGCTTTCACTCAAATGGAAATGCCAGTTACCACAAGTACCATTCCCAGGCAGAGTGATTTGGCTCAATGGACATATTTAAGTAAAATAAAGCTTCCCAATATAAGTGCTAAGGTGGAATTGTTGATTGGCACAAATGCACCTAAACTTTTAGAGCCATGGGAAGTTATTAACAGCCAAGGCGAGGGCCCCTATGCGGTAAAAACCCTATTGGGGTAGGTTATAAATGGGCCTCTGAGAAGTGGTGGTGATGGCAGAATAGCAACGGTGAATAGAATATCAGCTGCAAGTTTGGAGCAGCTCCTGATCTCACGGTATAATCAGGATTTTAGTGAATTAGCGTCTGAGGAAAAGACAGAGATGTCAGTTGAAGACAAAAGGTTTTTAGAAATAGCCAATGAGGCCACCCTGCAACACGGACATTACACCCTGAAATTGCCTTTCAGGAAAGTTAATGTCAGCATGCCTAACAACTGCCACATTGCAAAACAACGCCTGGAGAACCTAAAAAGGAAAATGAACAAGGATCAGCAGTACAAACAGGAGTACGTTGCATTCCTGAATGACATATTTAACAATAATTATGCGGAGCTGGTCCCACAGGAAGAATTGACACAATCGGACAGAAGCGTTTAGTACATACCCCATCATGGGGTCTACCAGCCTAAAAAGAAAAAACTGAGAGTGGTTTTTGACTGTGCAGCTTCCTATCAGGGTGTATCCCTCAACACAGAGCTACTGAAGGGTCCCGATCTGACCAACTCTCTTGTTGGAGTCATTTTCAGGTTTCGCTAAGAGCCCATTGCTATTATGGCAGATATTAAGACACCTCTGTCATGGCCTGAGGGCGTCTGTATCACTTTCACTGGCACTATGCAGTTTGGAGGTGGATGGTAGGAGCCCCTCCACACAAAAAACTACAAATGTGCTGACTGCTTTACGACATACATCCCTTCCCCCTTTCCTCTTTGGTTAAAAAGACAGAAGTCAATGCGAACGCCTATGTGGGATTACCGCTATCATGGCAGAAGCAGCAAGAAAACCAAAGAAATTTAAATTTTTGTCTGAGGAGACTAAAAAACAAAAGAGAGTGAGAGTATCAGAATCAAAGCCCAGACAAGGATCAATATTGGCCAGGCTTTCACTCGCTAGCATGAGCTCAAAGACGAGGAGGGATGTCCGACCGATGCTTCCTTGGCCCTGTTACTGCTGGACTAGTAATTAACGTTACGCATTGTTTTCTCTTTATAACGTTACAGTACTTTTGAGTTTGTTGTATGGCTGGTCGTGTCACTGTGGAGCTGCAAACTATCAAGCTGGTGGCTATTTATTGCTACCACGCAAATTTTCGATAGCAAACATTAGTATTATCATTGTGATTTGAGCATCGCGAGCGATGACTGCAAACCACAAATAAAAATGTTTGAGTGAAATATGTAGCTACCTCCGGTGAAAAATACCAAAGATGGAAGATCAGTCATATTGAATCATTGTGGGATTATCGTCTCAGTTTGTATGTACTTGACCAAGTAGTTTTTAATGATTGTTAGGTAGAGACAAACGGGATTCTTGTCGTGTTTTTTGTTGAGTTGAGTACACTGATTGCAAAAGAAGTCTATCAAATGCGTTGGCGCGTCAAACCGCGTTGCTTGCTCTAAATAATTAGTAAAACAAAACCCATGTGCATTGACTGATGACTTTTCACAGTCCTGCTTATCACTAGCACCTTGCGCTGAGTGTAGCTAAAATTACATGGATTGTTGCTTTTTTAAAATTCTACATGTAACGTTTGGTAGATTTTAGAAAATTTAGTCAGTCAAACAGCCGCTGGAAACAGAAACGTAGTTTGGACCCGTCTTCTGTTAATTTCCAAAAAAACTGCACACGACCGGGAGATTAGGATGTTAACGACGCTACGCGCTGGTGCTCATGGGAAATGGGGCTTTCCTTCAGGCAAAACACTATCGCTTTGGTCCACAGGGGCCGCCAAACTCAACCAAAAATGAAAGTTCCTTAGTGTTGCTTTAAATTCTTTTAAAAGACTTTTACAAACTGCCCTGAAGGAAACATGTTGCTGTTTTACATAATCTGCGATATTGAGATGGAATGTGCTACAGATATCTTGGTTATAGCCTGTATGTTTCTCCTTTAATTATTACCTCTGTGCTGCTTTTATGCATCGTGTAAACCGAAATGTGATTTTTAGGGGTTCAAGCCCGAAGGGCAGAAACCCTATTGTTTTTGTGCTGGTTTATTATTATTATGATTATTATTATTATTAGTGTGATTATTAGGGGTCCAAGCCCGTAGGGCAGAAACCCTATTGTTTTTGTGCTGGTTTATTATTATTAGGGGTTCAAGCCCATAGGGCTGAAACCCTATTGTTTTTGTGCTGGTTAGGGGTTCAAGCCCGTAGGGCAGAAACCCTATTGTTTTTGCGCTGGTTTATTATTATTATTATTATTATTATTAATAATAATATTATTATTAGGGGTTCAAGCCCATAGGGCTGAAACCCTATTGTTTTTGTGCTGGTTTATCATTATTATTTCTTTTCCTCTTCAGAAATGTTTTCGCAAATTCCCGTGAGATGGTAAATGGTAGAGACCTGAAATTTTGCACACTGGTTGGAAGTTGTGTGTAAATGCTGCCCGAGGCATTTTTATCTCAATCAGCCTGATGGGGGTGCTATAATTCAAGAAAAGCAGTTTTTCACTTTAAAGGTCATAACTCCTACGCTGTAAGTCCGATTTAGTCGCAATTTTGAATTTTTTGAAAAACACATTTTTGAGATCTCCTCCTAGGCCGTAGGTCCGATTCCTTCGAAATTCACTGTGGATCATCATTGGACCAAGCTTATCAAAGATTGCATAAGGCTTGTTGCAAGGACGCCGACAGGGGGGGGCAGAGGGGACTGCTATCCCCGGGCATCAGACTAGGGGGGGCATGAAACTGACCCCCTGATTTTAAATAATTTGCTGGAAAATTCATCATAATAAATAATTGTGAAGATTTAACATGGTATTTCTCAGTTACATAAAAGCTTTATATACTCTATTTTGCTAATTTTCCTTGACAAATGACATAGTGGTAAAAATAGATTTACCCCCCCCACCCAATGCAAGTGGTTTGGTCCATCTTTAGCACCGCAACACAAGACTGATGACGTGAGCTACCACACACGCTCGCTCGCCTGAGATCCCCTGTTGCGTATCTTTCTGACTTTGCCCGTAATGGTGGCTGGAGGCGAGCGCACTTTCAGTAAACTTAAATTAATAAAAAATCACTTGCGCTCCACCATGTCACAAGAGAGACTAAATGGTTTAGCGATGATCTCGATAGAATGTGAACTGGCCAATAGAATTGATTTCGGTGATATTATACATGACTTTGCAACTAGAAAATTGCGGCGCCTTTCATTTGTCAAATGAATAGGCTATGTGTAGCCCACTTTATGTTTTTTGTTTTTGTTTTAATTGGCCTGTCAAAACATTTACCTAAGTAAGTATGTAACAATATTCATGATTTTATCTGTTTTGATCCTTGAGAATACATATTTCGAATTGGCTTCTGAGACATTTATCCAGTGGCGGGCAGTGGACAGAGAACAAGGAGGGCGATAAACATGTCTTTAAACTGCTTATTAGTCTCGATCTGTTTTCAGTCAATTTCCCTGGTTAAAGACACTTGAACTCTCCCCTCTCAGGTGTAGTTAATTGTCTTCGTTAAGACGAGAAATCAAACACACCAGTTGAATGCAAAAAAGAGCGCATTTCAATCTTTTTAAATTAAACAATCATTACGCACAGGTTGACGACTTGCTTAGGATGTGACAAAATTTAACGCAGAAAATCCACAGTGGTTTTTTTTCATGAAGAGTTGCCCATTAAGGCATTTGAATTAAACATTTTATAGAATTTAGTATTCACTTGCCTAAACATTTCATTATAAGGGAAACTAACATGTTGACCAAGAGCATTGATTGAAATTGGGTCACTAATCTCATCCGTTTCAAGGGATGTTTTCCGCCCTCTCGGTTTCCCGTCCACCGCGTGTCACTGCGTTTATCTGTGAATTCATGCATCTGTTTGAGAAAAGTAGCCTACATTATTTATTTTACATGCAATCCTTGAAACATGATATGATTTATCTAAACAACACTAAACAAGTGTCACATAAAGTGTCCTGTCAGCGTGTTTTTGTATTTTTCATTCTGTTATTGTAGCCTATTAATTAACTCTATAGCCTACTTGGGGGGGAGGGCATTGCGAGACCATCTTATCCCCGGGCATTGGCTAGGCTGACAGCGGCGCTGGCTTGTTGAAATCTCATTTCTTTTCCAAGATATTGACCAATGAACTTTAGCAGGGCCATGGCTTAGCACATAAGTGGACAAAATTCAACAACCATTGGGCCAATCATCATGGAACTCACAGGATATGTCCATATAAGTACCAGGAACATACCTTGACAGTTTCATGCAAATCGGCCCATAGGGGGCGCTATAAATGCAAAAAATGGGCATGGCATAACACAACTTAAACTATAAATCAGCAATCATTTGTCCTATAGCCATGAAACTCACAGGATATATTCATATAAGTACCTGATACATACCCTGAAAATGTCATTCAAATTGACTGATAGAGGGTGCTATAAATGCAAAACAAAGCAGCGTGGTATAACACAAATCAGACTATAAATCATAGATAGTTTTCCCAGTCATTACAAAACTCACAGGATATGTCCACATACAAACCTGAAGCATAGTCTGAAAGTTTCAATCAAATGTAGGGGGCGCCACAAATGCACAAAATAGCCTAACATAACACAAATCAGACTATACATCATAAGTTGCTAGTCCAATCATTACACTGGCAAAATAGGTCCACATAAATACCTGCAACATACTCTTAAAGTAGTTTTGTCCCCTGCCGCTGCGGTAGCGAGTGGAGCGGGAGACATAGTATTCAGCTCTGTCCGGCCGTCCGTCATGTCCCGTTTGTTCTGAAGGCAATATCTCAAGAACGGTTTGACCGATTCCATTCATCTTTGGTGTTGAGGTATATTGGTGTGATACGCCGACCCCAGTAGATTTCAGTGACCTTGGCATTATTCGCAAGGTCATTACGATCATTTGACCAATTACAAATTCCTTGTCAACATGATATCTAAAGAACATTTTGACTGATTCCATTCATCTTTGGTGTCAAGGTGTATTGGGGCGGGGGACATAGTATTCAGCTTTGTCCGTCCGTCCGGCCGTCCATCTTGTCACGTTTTTTGTGCACGCAATATCTCAAGAACGGTTTGACCGATTCCATTCATCTTTGCTGTCAAGGTGTATTAGGGGAGTGCTCACAGCCCACTCGATTTACGTGACCTTGCCATTATTCCCAAGGTCATGACAACCATTTAACCACTTACAAATACCTTATCAACATGATATCTCAAGAACGGTTTGACCGATTCCATTCATCTTTGGTGTCAAGGTGTATTAGGGGCGGGGGACATGGTATTCAGCTCCATCCGTCTGGCCGTCTGTCCGTCCCGTCCCGTTTGTTGTGAACGCGATATCTCAAGAACGGTTTAACCGATTTCATTCATCTTTGGTGTCAAGGTGTATTAGGGGAGTGCTCACAGCCCACTCGATTTAAGTGACCTTGCCATTATTCTCAAGGTCATTACAACCAATTGACCCCTTACAAATACCTTTTCAACATTGTATCTCAAGAACGGTTTGAGCCATTCTATCATCTTTGGTGTCAAGGTGTATTAGGGGCGGGGGACATAGTATTCAGCTCCATCCGTCCGGCCGTCCGTCCGTCCGTCCGTCCCGTCCCGTTTGTTGTGAACGCGATATCTCAAGAACAGTTTGGCCGATTCTATTCATCTTTGGTCTCAAGGTGTATTCGGGGCAGGGGACATAGTATTCAGCTCCGTCCGTTCGTCCATCCGTCCGTCATCTCCCGTTTGTTGTGAACGCGATATCTCAAGAACGGTTTGACCGATTCCATTCATCTTTGGTGTCAAGGTGTATTAGGGGGGTGCTCATAGCCCACTCGATTTACGTGACCTTGCCATTATTGTCAAGGTCATTACGACCATTTGACCACTTACAAATACCTTGTCAACATGATATCTCAAGAACGGTTTTACCGATTCCATTAATCTTTGGTTTAAAGGTGTATTAGGGCTGGGGGACGTAGTATGCAGCTCCATCTGTCTGGCCAGCCGTCCGTCCATCCCGTCCCATTTGTTGTGAATGCGATATCTCAAGAACTGTTTGACAGATTCCATTCATCTTTGGTTTTTTTTTTTTCTTCTCCTTCTTTTTTATGTTTATATGTTTACAACTATTTATGCTGCTGTCTTGACCAGGACTCCCTGGACGAAGAGATCTTGTATCTCAGTGGGACCTTCCTGGCTAAATAAAGGACAAATAAATTTAAAAAAATCAATAAATAAAGTCAACATGTTTCCATGGAAACCATAAAAATAATTACATAAAATGACAAGAGACATTGTTAAACCCAGAATTCGAATGTCTATGTATAAACTATATTTTATGAAAAATAAAGCAATTGAGACATAGGTTGGAATAGTAAATGAACCCAAATACAGTATAGGTTCACTTGTCTCCACGGCAACCATAAAAACTGTGTTATTTCTTTCCTACTCTTATTTAATCCAATATACTTTATTTAGTGTTCTTTATGAAGAGATCTTAAATATAATATGTCACATGACATGGTTTGCATTAAAATCACATTTACAATTTTACGGCGTATTGTACTTGGTGGCCATATTGGATTTTCATCGATTTTTTTTTTAAAAAAGAGTAAAATTAACCAGGGCTCCTATCATAAATGTGATTGTAATCCCTCAATTTGGTGCTTTTCTCAGGTGGTTTGTCAAAATAATTTATTTAAGCCACCTGACTATTAGAGCGTATGCCACAAGATACATTAAGGCGGAGTCCTCACTCCCGCTGCCTGGGCTCAAATCTGACCTCAGACCATTTGCTGCATGTCAACCCCCCTCTCTCTCTCGTCTTTCCTGTCTCTCTCTACTGTGACTGTCCAATAAAGACGAAATGGCATAAAAATAATGTGTAAAAAATGACTAAAATGTGATTTCAAAGTTAATTCAATTATCAAAATCAACCATAAAATTATTATTGATTCAATGTTGGCAAATTCACCTATGTTGAAAAATTAGACTTTAAAATGATGTTGCAAGTTCGACGTTGATTCACCTTTCAAAATCGGATTAAAATTCAACAGTGATTTAACGCTGGGACATGACATTGATTTAACATTAAATAAATGTTCAAATGGCATGGTTGAAGGAAAAATATCACCATTATAATGAGATGCTGACAGCTTCAAGTGTAGATTCAGTTCGGTGACGGAATCGTTTTTAGCAAACTGTGGTCCCTAATCTCATTACTTAGGCAAGTAGGCAGCACACTGGCGAGCAGGCAAAGCAATAAAATTGCGCATCACACATCAGAAGGATAAAATACCATCGATGCTCAATTTGCTTTGGTCGCAATGTCGACATTTTGAATGGAACCATCCTTCCATAGTGTTAGCTTTGTACACCATGTGTGTTATGAAAAAAATATACTTGCCCGATGGGGCAACAGTCCATAAAATTTACTTGCCCGACTGTGAGTTTTGGCTTCCTTGGGCAACCAGGCATGCGGATTTGTTGTGCCCTGGGCTAAACTACGTTCTGATGCCAGCCTACCAATAACTGAGGACAGATCACGGACCTAGAACAGCTTGAAGTTAGCGAGTTAGTCTTTTTCCGTGTAGCTCAAACGTCCCACATAGTTTCTACATAGACTTACATTCCCTCAGTGAAAATTTGAAAATGGAACGTTGTAACATTTCATTCTGAAATATAAGACAAAATAAAGCATGATTTTTAAAGCTGATCTAGTTGGGAAATTTTATCAGCATAAAATATATCAATATAGAGGAATTCTAGGAGTGCTTCACAGAGGCAATTGTTTGAAGAACACGTTTAGAGAAAAAGTATTCAATTTGGTTTTTGAAAATAGTATGACCAATATCCCCCCCACATTGAGGCTTATGTTTGAAGAATTCAGTTTTACAAGACAAAAACTTGGTCCTGTGATACTTTAGGAAATTTTGAAGGGCATATTTTTATTCATGAAAATAGTATACTGAACCTAAAAAAAAAAAAAAAGAAAAGAAAGATTTCTTCCTGTTTAAAAACAGCCTTCACTGAGTGAGTTCATAAAACAAACCGTTTTCCAAAAGTTGCAGATTCCTTCCTGAGGTTTTAAAAAAACAAAAACTTGGTTTGATACTTTAGGAAATTTTGAAGGGCATATTTAAAACAAACAATTCAAAAAAAAGGTCATCATGGTGCAAGGCAGTTGGAAACTTTTTAAAGAAAAAAAAAAAAAAATTTCTTCCTGTTTCTAGCCGACTGATATGGTTTCACAAAAAAGTTCTATCATGAACGTAAAAAAAAAAAAAAAAATCCAGTACATGGGTTGTGCAATGGACTAGTGGGTAGTTCTGCTGCCTCGCATGGTCGGGAAATGACGAGATGAGTTTTAGTACACGAACAGTATTTGCAGAATTGTGAACCGCCCCTTCATTCTCATGAGTTTATAATTAAACAAACCGCCCCTTCATTCTCATGAGTTTATAATTAAACAACTTTCAAACGGTAACTCCAAAGACCAGAAACTCATTTTGCAAACTGACCTGAGGTTGTTGTTGTTGTTTTGTTTTTTTTTAGCCTAAATTAAGCATTTTCTAAATTGTGCTAAACTGCTTAAATTCAAAAAATGAAAGCAATTCATGTATTTTTATGTTTGATTTTATGGAGATGCATTAATGCAGAAGAAAGCGGTAAGATTTATTTGAAACTATATGTTAAATGTCATGTTGATATAGATGTTGGGGGATAAAATAATAGGGTGAAGTTAGGTAATCTGGGGCATCAGATAAAATGGGACAAATGAGGATTTGTATCTTCAGCTCTAAATATTAGCAATCAATTGGAAACATGTAATTGCATTTTTACTACACATTTCCTTTACATGAAACAATCATTTTGATTGATCTTAGATAACTAGGATGAACAGAGAAAAGATTTTAAAAATTACCAATCCCTGAACTAACTAGGTAAGCCATCTGGCATGTAGATTTTCTCTTCTGTATAATAAGAATACTGCAGCTAAAACAATAAGGGGTTCAAGACCAAAAATGGTTGAATTTATCGAGAAAATAGTTGCCCAATACACTTTGCTCTTCATGGGAAATGGTTTTAAATGACTGTCGCTTTTAACCATTGCATTAGGAAAAATGACCCAAAAATAAGCTAAAATGGGACATTTTTCTGTACTGAAACCAGCATGTTTCTGGGCTACTAGGTGCAGTAAAATCATGAGGAGTTACTACGCTATTGTGTGCCACCCTGACATATTACAAACATTTGTAGTGTTTTTGTCATGTAAAGAATATTGAAGATGATGCAGTGAGTCCATGTCAGCCAAAGTAGTCCAGAATTATCCGTCACTGTTACATGCAAACACTCACATGCACACACACACACACGCCTGTGCATATCACACATACACGCAGATACAATGCAAGTGTTTGTGCATGTATGCATGCGTGCATGTCCCTCTCATTTTCTCATGCTCTCTCTATCTTACACACACACACACACACGCAAACACACACACACACACACACACACATCCTGGAAGGGGAGGGAGTTTGTAAGGAACATTATTTTTTTTAATATTCTTTGGAGACAATTTGGCGCCATGGAAACAGGCAGCATAAAAACGATGAACGAACAGCTGAAAAGTTGGAGGAAAGTTTGATTAGTAAATGGAGGAAAGACTGAGGGATGCAATAAATTAATTTAAGAAGATTTTGTAGACAGGATGGAGGCCAAAACTTTTTTAGTGAGAGCATGGACTGTGCCAAGGTCAATCTCACAGAGGCGAGTAAGGGGGGAAGTAAGTGGCACAACATATGCATCTGGTAAGAAACCCTATCTAGCTGAGGCAGCTGAAAAAGAGTTACATTATTACATTAGATTAATTGTGATAGAAAAAAACAAACAAAAAAAATTATAAAGAAAAATCTCCACACTTTAAGAGGTATGAAATGCCGAGGGAGAATACTAGTTAAACTGGTTATGTATATAAAAGTAGGCAAAGGGGTTGAAGTGCTTCAAGAAGTACTGTGTCGGCATTTTGAAAGATTAAAGTGCAAATGCTACTCCTGTAATTGAGATCAATGTGACAGAGCAAACAACTGCCATTTGGACAGTGGACTATTTGCACTTGTCAGCTATTTAACTGTACATAATAATGGAAAACATAAATTGCAACATTTTATGTTGCATGTATACTTAGAAAATTTCATCAAATGATTTTGAATATTTTGTAGGAGCAAAGAACCCCAGCGGTGCTATAAACATGAAACATTGGAGTATAAGCAGCAGAATATTCAACATCAACTACACTCGATTTTCACAAAGACCAGGTGTAAAATTAACAGCTGACCTGAGGCGTAAAGTGAATTTCCTGGCTGTTTCCAAAGGAAAGCACTTTTTAAGGAAGACCTCCCTAAGATGCAACGTTACCACACATCATCCCTAATTACTATCTATTCAAGATAGATTAAGTTTTTTTTTTTTGCCGTTAAATTGCATGATTTGCACAATGAAATACTTAAGATTATGGTCTATTTTAAGGAAAAAAAAAGAAAAAGTTCTGATATAGTTTTTTTTTTTTTCGCTTTTTTGCATGATTTGCATCAATATAATATTTACACATATAGTTTTAAATTATATATATATATATATATATATACACACAATATATGATTTGCATCAATATAATATTTACACATATAGCTTAAGATTATGGGAATTATTTGCGTGAGACATAAAAAAAGCAAAAGTAAAGGTTATATGTTTTCCAAGGAGTTCTTTAATTTTCCATTCAATATAAAGCAGAACTCTTTTTACAATCAAAAGCACATTTTAATTTGAAGAAAGGTTTATAGTTTCAGAATCATCAAGCCCAATAAATATTTTGACCAATGTCATTAACAGGCATATAAATGATTCAATCAATTTATTTCAAGTAACGTTAGCTTAGGTAGGCAATATGACCAGAACAACGAGCAGCACTGTAAATCGGGGTGTCATTATTCATCAACAGAAATTCACGTAAAGTGATTGGTTTCATGCGCTCCAGCAAGTCAAGCGGTAATGTAAAAAAAAAAAAAAAAAATATATATATATATATATATATATATATATATATATACACACACAACTACTTCTACTGCTGCTACTACTACTACTACTAGTACTACTACTAATAATAATAATTATTATAATTTGGCAAGTAACGTTGGATGGCGGCATTAATCCATCTGTGGAAAGCCAAACTCCTAGGGGTGACTGCTTACTCTGGCCTTAAACCCAGCTATTTTCAAATGCAGGAAAAAGTAATGTAAATCGATGAACAAAAAGTGACTGGGGACATCACTTTCATTTTTTTGTACTTAACTAGCTCTGTTTTGATACCAATATTTAGCCTATTATCTATAACATCTGCTTTGCAAGTTTTACTGTAAGGTGTTCTCTTGGACGCACCCTGCAAAAAAGACCAGTCTTTGCTCCACTCAATGTGCTCTCTTGAAGCTGGTATGAGGAACTGTAGCAACTACAATACCAATTTTTTTTTCACTGAGTTTGATGCGGGATTAAATTTCTTTTACAGTCGTATCAATTTTTCTCTGAAAAATGATTATGCTTAGGCCTGGAAAAAGTACAGCAGAGGGCAGAATGGACGTGCCACCGAAAAATGACTGTGCAAGGCTTTATTCCTAATGGCTGAAGAAAACTAATTGATCCACAAAGTGCAGGAGTAATTTCCGCAAATTCGTGAACAGATAACTTTCCGCCACCGAATGTTGTATCGATTCCAGACGCTTCAGACAAATTCCGTTTGCGGAACCGGTCAACAAACTGTAGTATGTCCAATCTATGAAATTAAGGTACCATACTAAAGAGGAGAGTCTGCTGAGCATATAGGAGTTACCTGAATTTTCTTGTCTCATTTAATATAGGAGTTCATGGAGTTTCGGTTAGTGCTCCCGTGACTTTCCGGCTCCTACTGCCAAACTGTTTGTCTGATTGCTTCCATAGTTACATTTTCATGACCAGCACAACTTTTGCTACAACTTGGATATAAAAATATTTATGTGGAGTGAAAAGTTGGGGAGTTACAGTAAGTTTAAGAGAAGACTTCTTGACAATTTTACAGTAATTCTCCACTCTAACAGTGGCATCACCACACTAAAAGTTCCCAGAATTTATTGTAAAAAATTATTTTAAAAAATTATAATTAAAAAATTAAAATTAAAAAAGTTATGAGGAAGTTGAACGTAAGTGAAATTATCCAAGCTTAGCGAAACATTTTCCAGTTTGAATGACATTTGTAGCTAAAAGTATGACAGGGTAAAAAATAGCTGAAAATAGCTGAATTTTTAGAAATCTTCCCATCGTTTCCTATGGGGGAAAAATATTGATATAAAATGTAATTACTCAAAGTATGAAAGATATCAAAAAGTTGAACAGAAGCAACATAAATCAAAACAAGCTGAATTTTTTAAAGTTTGAATGAAGTTTCTTGGTGAAAGTATGTAGGAGTAGTTAGTCAGCAAAACATGCGGAGAAGAAAGAAAGAAAGAAAGAAAGAAAGAGTGGGATCTGGTGAAAATGTGATGACTTTAACCCTCTGGAGTCAAGGGTATAACTGGCCGTTTTTGACTAATTTTGATTTTACCTTTATATCTCACCTTAAAAACTGTTTACCTTGCCTTGTTTGGTATCATTTCTTTCAGCACAACCTCAGCTAAGTGAATTTACAGTTAATTTTTCATTTTGACATACAGTATTAGCACATTGGACCTAAAATCACCCAAAAAACATCAAATCCGAGAAGGAAAAAAATTATTTTTTTACTGTGAAAACCACAGTTATGTTTAACAAACCATTTTGATAAATTAGAATGCAAATATAAAGTGTCATTTTTAAAAACATATGTACAAATTTATAAAACAACAAAGTTATATACAACAATTTACATAAAAATGTAGGAAATTCCTGAGGTGTTTTTTTTTTTTGTATAACTATTTACAAAACATCACAATCACAATCAGATGCCACAAATTTTTTTTGCTACTGCAAGAAACCGTTCCTGTCCACCACAAGACCGAGGGGCACATCACAGGCCTGACACTTCCAGGGTGCGTCACATCTCCTATTGTCCACCAGGAGGTAGCAAACAACATTTCCCCGCTTCCCCAGCAACCAAATGCCATGCGTTGCCATTGAATTTTTTGATTGGTTGATGTTGTGCATTTTTCCACCAATAGGAAAGACATGGTTTTTTTTGCTTGCAAGCACTTTCGACTTGTGAGAGAAGGCAGAACAGCCCGTCTTTACTGCACCAAACGTGACAAAAATAATCAGGATAAGTGTGCCGTGATAAATTTATCATAAGTATTGTTTTACTTGGCCTATCAAGATAATGAAAAAACTGGTATATAGTTTTGAGTCCGGACTTTCGACACAAGTTTAAATGGACACTCTACGAGGCTGCATCTTGCCGCTATGTTGTCTTAAATCGGTCACGTGATTATGACGCGCTGGCGCGTCCGTCGACTCTGTAGGGTTAAAGTGGTTTGGCGCAAAGTTTGCCGAATATGTGATGTTTTCAGTTTTGTGTTGCTGGTTATTTGTAAAAGGTAAAATTCCAAGAGATTACATACACATCCAAGTATTACAACATGTGCAGGACAAACAATAATGTCAAGAACTGGAAAACAGATGTGCGCACACTGTTAATTGAGCTCCCAAAAAAGTTTTTTTATTGCACAACAGTTTTGACTGATATGGCCTTCGTCAGGTACAAACGTATCATCATTTAATAAAATAGGACTAAGGGTCCTGTAGCTTACTAGCAAGCAATCTTATAGTGATGATACAAGTTATGAAATATACTTTTTCACAGCACTGTGCCTTCTTCCAAAAAATGAGGATACTGCCAACCCCAAAACTATTGGCCTATCACGTCTCCCCACGGTGTAAAGATCTTAACATCAATACTAACAGATAGAACATACAAGCACTTGGTTGATAACAACTTGCCACCAACAGAGCAAAAGGGATGTAGAAAAGAGAGCTATGGATGCAAAGACCAACTGCTCATAAACAAAGCCATATTGGAGGAAGTGAAAGCCAGAGAGAAAAACCTCACAATAGCCTGGATTGACTGCAAGAAAGTGTTCAACTCTGCACCCCACAGTTGGATAATAAAGTGCCTTGAACTCTTTAAAATTTCACCAACAATGACAGTATCAAAACATGTATGACAAAATGGAAGACATCTCTAAGACTCAAGCACAACAAGGGGATAATAACATTTCGTGAAATCAGCATCAACAGTGGTATCCTCCAGGGAGACTCTCTCTCACTGCTTCTCTACTGCATTGCTCTAGCACCACTATCTTCTCTCTTGCACAAGAGCGACTACGGGTATAAAATATGTAACACGATTATCACCATCTTTTATACATGGATGATCTGAAAACTTATACCAAGACTGACGAAGAACAGAAAGATCTACTGACTATCATTAAAGGTTTCAGTGATGACATCCAAATGGAGTTTGGGTTAGGTAAATGTGCTACAGCTACTTTCAAACAGGCAAGCCAGCTAGTACTGAAAACATCGCGCTCGACGTGAACACAGTCATCCAAGATTTGGAACAGGGAGGCACAAGTACCTAAGTGTGCGTGAAGGAGATGGGATCCAACATGCAAAAATGAAAGAGAAAGTCCAGAAAGAGTACTACAGAAAAATACGGCTGGTGCTCAAGTCTGAACTGAATGCTTCCAATAGAACTGATGCAATCAACACCCTTACAGTCCCACTCATCATATACATGTGAACATCATAAACTGGAAAATGGAAGAACTTAAAAAAGTAGACAGAAAGACAAGAAAGCTCTGGACCGTGGAAAAAAATAAGCTATCTGAAAGCTGATGTGGATAGGCTATATCTCCCAAGAACAGCAGGAGGAAGGGGCCTTGTCCAAATCAAGACCACCTACAGAACAACTGCAATTGATCTCTACACTTACCTCTCCTAAAAATAGCCAGAGACCATGATCTAAGCAAGAAAACATTGTCAGCACACCACGAAGCTGCCAAATTTAAAAGAAAACTCAACCCATCAGAGACTGAAATAGTGGAAAGCGAGTCAACTACCAGCCATGCACAGAGAGTAAAAATTAACACTAAACACCAAGCCCTAGAGCAACTGAAGAACAAATGGGAAGAAAAACCTTTGCACCTGACAGTAACTAGAAAGAGCAAGTGACAAAGATGTAGACTAAGTCCAAACCCACAAATGGTCGAGAACGGCTAGTTTTAAATGAGAAACAGAAGGTTTCATTATTGCAGCCCAAGATCAATGTATCAAGACAAATTACTATCAAAATAAGATTCTGAAAGATGGCTCCAATCCAATGTGCAGAATTTCAATCAATATCAAGAGACAGTAGACCACCTTGTCTCAGGATGCCCAGACCCTTTCCAAAGCAGAGAAGGCACAACAAGGCAGCAACATATCTCCACTGGGCATCCTGTAAGCACCATGACATCAAAGTGCAAGACAAATATTACCAACACGATCCATCCACAGTTGCCGAAAATGAAGTAGTTTCTATACTCTGGGACATGCGGATTCAAACTGACAAAGAAATCAAGGCAAACAGACCTGATATTGTAGTGAAAGACAAGACGGAGAGAACCTGCCTGCTCATTCACGTCTGTCCCCACAGAAAGGAACACCTCTGTAAAAACAACTGAAAAACGTTCAAAGGACAAAGACCTAGAGAGAGAAATAGAGAGAATGTGGGGCATGAAAACAACAACAATTCTGGTGGTCATTGGTGTCCTTGGGCTTTTCAAAAAGGGAATTGAAAAACACACAAACAAGATCCCTAGGAACATCAGAATTGAAGAACTTCAGAAGATCGTTCTTCTTGGAACTGCTCACATACTCAGGAGGACTCTATCAATCAAGTAATTCACCAGACATATGACTGCCTCAGGTTCAAGGGATGAACTCGGCGCCATGAGAGAAAAGAGCAGGGGGGTATTCGATCAAGCAGGCTAAAAGAAAATCCAGGCTTAAATGGCCAAGTCTGGCTAATGTGAGCGAAAGTTCAGTTCCATCAAAGTGGCTGAGATTAGCCCCACACTGGTAACCATGGAAACCATGGTTCTGGCTAAGCCTGATACATCAAGCTAAACTCAGATTTCTGTTCCATCAACCTGAGCCACATCTCTATTCCATCAAGGTGGTTCATGTGAATCCCAGCCTCGTAAACATGGTGATTTGAGCTGCAGGGCAATCCTGCCCAGTAGCAGGTTTAAGGTGAGGATTAGCTCCATCTATGTTGAAAGAATATCCAACAGACAGGAACGGACACCCAAAAGACAGTTCTGCCAGTGCATTTACACACTCACAACTGTCATATGATGATACTAATGTGAAACATAACATAATTCATTAAAAACATGAACTATTCAAAAATAAACAAGTGGTGCCAGGCACAACAAACCCCGCCCCTGACACATACTTTCACCTACTTGTACGAAATTCAATAGGGATCTATTCTGGCTCATTGGCGAATTTGGGGTGAATCTGGCCATTAGTTTTGCCGCAAGAGTTTTAACAAACAAACAAACACACAAACACAGAAACAAACCAAATCAAAAACAATACCCCTTGCCCTCACCCTTCAGGTGGGGCGGGGTAATAAGACCATGCCAATAAAGACAAAATTAAACTTAAAAAAAATTAATGAAATGAAACAGAAGCATTGAGAACAAAAAATTGGATATTTACACCAAACCACATGAAAATGTGATTGCTCTCCCATCGTCACCCACTCTGTTTCCAATTGACTAGCAAATTATCTAAAATTTGGGAAGCAATCAGTTGATAAATGTGATATTACTTTCTAAAAAAAGATTAATATATTTGGTGAATTTCAGTAAGCCTATCTACATTCATTTTGTACCTTTGATGCAGGATTTTTAAAATAATATAATACAGCCTACTGAATGATCTTTGTGTCACTTATGCATTTAGTCTGTCAGTGATACTCTGCCAGACCACCTCCTTCCCCCTGTTGATGGCAGCAGGTTCCCTTTCCTGGTGGTAATTTCCCAATAATCCTCATAAACCCCCAGAAGGAGCGTTTGCTCCGCTGAGGAGAGCGCAGAGACGGGCTGCGCGGGTAGAGTGGAAGGTGCAAATTTTGAAAGTTTAGTGTTTTGTTAGATTATTATATAGTTGTCTTTTGCTTGAAATTTTGTATTTCGAACAAATGGAGAGTGATGACACTGATGAGGTAGGGGGTAAAAAGAAAAGGAAGAAAGGAAGTGGAAATGAAACTGATGAAGGGCCATTTGTTGTAGGGATGAAGGTGGTAGGAGATAGATGGGGAAACAATTGTTTATTAAGTGATAATCATTTTGTTGGGAAGTTTGTCAAAAATTGAATTGGGGACATAAAGGGTGTTAAGGTATGTAGAAGTGGAATTGTGATAATTGAATGTAGGATGAAGAAACAAGGGGAAAAGCACTTAAAATAAAAGAATTTGATCTTTCTCTGGTTAAATGTTTTAAAATGTATCAGCGGCCAACTAAGAAGGGTGCCAGTGGAGGTGTCCCTTATTCTGTTAAAGTTGATTCTCTTTTGGAAGTAGAGGGAGTTTGTGCAGCTTGGTGTATATTGAGATGTGTGTATTGTGTATTGCTTCAGTTTGAAAAAGTAACCGGACAGAATATCTTTGAACTACATGAGTTATAGGATGAGGGCTTATGAGAGGGTGCCACTACGTTGCTTCTGGTGCCAAGAATACGGCATGTTGCCGGAGTTTGTAGGGCGAAGACATTTAGGTGCAGACGATGGGCTCTAAATTTGTTGACCAGGCGCAGGCGCAGCGAATGGGGGGAGCGCCGCGCCAACGGGGCATATCCAGGCGTATTCTGCAATTTCCTGCCTGGCGCAAGTGCTCCTCTGTCCCGCCTCTGTCCCTCCTGCCAGCGCAAGTGGAAAAGAGGGCGGAGAGAAGGCTTGAGTGGGTTTAACACAGCCGAGTCAAATCTTCGCCAATCAAATGAGCTCCTCTCCTCACCTTTAAAGTGTTGGAATAAAGAAGCCTCTGTCCTATATCTGCATGATGCGTTAATGTTATATTTTACTTTGCTGCTTTAGGCATGTTTTCTGTACCGCTTACGTCTATATTAAGCATTACGAATATGAGTCAGCTGGCTAGCTAGGGCATTCGCGAATTATTACCATTAGCGAACTTGAATGGAATTTCAAAACGAAACTACGTCAGATCATTCAAACTTATGAAGTTGGAGTGAAATACGACGGTTGCTCATTTATCTCTTCTTCATGGATCTTTGGGAAGAGAAACGATGGATAGCTTGTTCCAGCATTACACCCTGTTGCTGCTTAAAATTTTGGGATTAACATGCATGGACAACAATGCAAGATACGTTACACATTTATTTTCAATATGTGATCTTAACTCAGTACAAGATCATAACAATCAGGCTGTATGCATTTCCCCCACTAAATACGATAAAACCTAAGTGACAATAATAGTAGTATTAAGCCGCTTGCACACTGGACGCGAAAACGAATTTTTTCACGACAGATTACATTCAAAAGTCAGTGCAAAGACGCGAATACACGTGTATTCGCGTCTTTGCATTGACTTTGAATGTAATCAGTTGTGCGAAAAATTTGTTTGTTCGTCCAGTGTGCAAGCGGCTTTACTGAGCATAGAACGCAAGCATTTTAAATATATACGCACTGCCTGATGCCGAGGCAATTTGTGGTTGGCTGAGAAAGATATGAAGTCGTTAGTTTGCATCACAGATTCAGCTGCGTTGATTAACCCAGGTCGAGTTTCTATTATGCGTGTCAACCGCCTTTGCTCTGACATCAGGACAATCGATATAGATACTATAATTTATGTCCTGATTCGGATAGTTACATTGAATAGCGGTTGCTGTAATTATTTATTGCATTGAAATGTGCCTGACATTCTGGAAACCTGCCTGTGAGGTTTCGGTGATGTGTACGCACTCTGCGCCAGTCAGCTAAATTACCACTGCACAGAAAGTAAACCAGGTTGGAGCTGGCGAGCTCTCTGCGCACTTTCAGCGGAGCCTTTATCCACAAAATTGTCACTGCATCATGATGAATATGTGACACCTCCCCCTACTATGCCGCCACACCTATCTTGGCGCACGTCCGTCTACCAAATTGCCAAAGTGGCTGCGCACGGTGTTGCACCGCATGAAATTACCACTGCGCGGGCTGCACCGGACGAAATTACCACTGCGTGGGCTGCGCCGCCCTGTGCTGCGCCAAGAAATTAGAACCCCATGTGGCAAATTTGGATGCACAGAAACTAAATGCAAGCTATCGAAAGAGTAAGTGGTTTGTTTTCATTGTGCAGGGAGTCACGAAGCTGGAGCTAAGCAGTGTGACCGGAGAAAATTATGCAAAACAAGACAACTTATGCGGAGGCTACAAAGAAGGTGGAGGCAGAATGGGGATTGTGAGCAAAAATTTGAGAGCTGAAAAGACGGCGATAAAAGAACCAAGACCTGACGCTGAATGTATTAGTGTGGATAAAAGGAGATTTTTGGCTTTCTTTGCAATGGTCATTAATTGCGCAAAAGAAACAGAGAGAAAACTCAACTAGTGTGAGCATTTTATTTTCCTTGGGCATGTGCACGAAGTGCAGCTGATCAGGTGAAGCTTAAATTAGTGTCATTTGGAGCCAGCTTATTTCACTTGATGGAATGGGTCTGGGATAGATTGGGAGTTGGATTTAATTCAAGCCTCAAGATTACGCCTTAGTCTGGATGTTCTTTGCTTCGTTGATGGAATACCCCCCAGTTCTTTCAAGGATGACAATAATAAAACACAGTAGCTAATTATGTTGCCTAGTCAGTCTAAATGACTACTATTGAAAACATAAGCCACAGAAGGAAGGACAAAAATGCATCATAAATATTGATAGGCCCTATTCAATAATATCAATAAAGCTATTTGCGACAATATTCATGATAATAGGCATTGCGATGTTCTATCATATACCCTCAAATATGGTACGTAGGGCACTTTCATTGTATTGTTATTATTATTATTATTATTATTGCTGCAAAGACCATTTTTTAAAATGTAGTTATCGGCCTATAGTCCAAATAGTACTGCGCTTGTTCCCGATGTGACAAAAGTCTCAGTCAGGCTATATCTCATCCATTTTGACAGGGTGTCCTAGTCCTCCACGAGTTGAGAATGCTGACATTTTGGATGATCCTTCAAAAACAAACTACACCGAAGGAGACGTAATACGTTTCGAGTGCAGAGTCGGATATGTTTCTACCAGGAGAATTACATACAAATGTTCTGGTCGACGATGGACAACAACCCGCCAGATCAGATGTTTACGTGAGTCAAATGTTCCCGTATATGAAAGATTACACACACAATCAATTTATAGGTGTACTCTAAACTGCATAAATTTCATTTTTATTTTAGCAAAACAATGTGAACTTCCAGAGGACATTTCCAATGGGCACTACAGTATCATCAATGGAAGAGACTTCGTATTTGGCACAGTTATAAAATACACCTGCAATGAAGGGTATAAAGCTTGACCATTATTTAAAATTTCTAACTTTACTTTGTTTACAAAGACATGGAACAAGAGAATGGCAAGGGTCCATTAAAAACTTTTGTGCGTGATTTCAAGGAAAGCTCCATAATGGTGTTTCCTCGCTTTATGTGTGTGCATTTTTTGCTTTGTTTCTTTTTTGATTGTACTGTCTGAGAATTTAATGCCTGGATTAATTATTTTCATAGCTACGTTCTGGTGGGCAGATCTAACACAAGATCATGTACAGCAGAGGGATGGAATAACCAAGTACCCGTTTGTGAAGGTAAGTTTCATTTTAATTTATACCAGATATTCATTTATTAATTTTAAAATATATGAATAAATCCTAAACTGGTTGGTTTTCTTGCCAGCAGCATCCAGATGAATATTATTAATGAGGTCGTTGCAAGTTACGTAGGTGGTCAAGTGATCCCCAAAGCAAAATGTACACAAAGGTTGATCGCAGCGTAGTGAAAATGGGGAAATCTTGCGCTGCTGTTGCTTGCATCAATAATAATGCCATTCAGTCGTCTGGAAAATACGGCAAAATAAGTTTCCACTAATTGCCATAAAATAATGAAGCCCTTTTGAAAGAGTGGCTTGTTAAATTAAGAAGAATTGACAGTGGAAAGCCTTACAAACCAACAAAACATTCAGTTCTTTGCTCAGAGCACTTCGAGAAAAACTGCTTCACGTACCAGAAGTTCACAAGTAAGTCAATGGTTTTGTTGCAATGAAAACTGGTTTTAAAGTGAAGATTTAAAGAAATTAGAGGAAAATATATATTCAATACAAATATTAACCTTAAGCCTGAACGCCCCGTAACAGGGGCAATGAATTTGTATAATAAATACAGCATGTTTCCTAATAGCAACCTCGTCATGCGGCATATCCTCTCAAAGCGAAGAAACTCGGCGAAAAGTTTGTGATGACCGTTTTTACCTAAACCGAACACAATTCAATTACCAAGCAAGTAAATAAGCATCTAGCAAAACATTAAATAAATAAGATCAGTGCTCTATCGCAAGCATTTCTACTGAATTTGTGCTATGCATACAAACAACACCTCAAATGAAAAAGGACAGTCCACAGATTCCAACGATATAAGCCTTGTCATTTTAAATTGACACCACACTCAGAGAACAGCAGGCATACACTTTAAATGCTACAGAGATGAGCAAAAAATTTTCTTACCTTTGATATTTTGTCATAAAAGCTGTTTGTGGGTAAATCTGCGCTTGCTATTGTTTTAGCCAGTCTATCTGAGAGTCCTCTCGCCGTTATGCAATGCACTGGAAGACCTCAGCAGTATAATCACTTAAATGGTTTGTTTTTTGTATTTTCGCTGTAATTAACCGCTAAATGTTCAACTGTTGTTTTCAAAGCCGGTTTATGACTGAGAATCCTTGCGCCAATATGCTCAAGTTCAAACACAGCACAGCTATAAGTGCTAAATCGACCAGTGAATATATAGTCTTTTGAGCTACTGTCGTTAATAAGGCGGAGCATTTGGACCTGAGGTTCAATATCCGGTTATACATGCGACCTTTCAGAGCAAGGAAATACATTTTTTGTATAAATAAATAATAATTAATTGATGCATTCCCATCCCATCAAAGCCATATTCCTGGGTTACTTCGGGGATCACTTGACTTACACTACGTTTCTGCATCCAGAGCAACGCCTCCATTGCAATGGAGACTTTGGGTGCATCTCAAAGCCTAGGCTGCAGCCTTCAAAGGCTGCATTTTCAGGGGTCATCGCTTACTTCCATCCGCCAAACTAACATTTAGGGTAAGGGACAAGGTTACATTTAGGGTTAGGTGGCTAGGTTTAGGGTTTGTGGTTAGAGTTAAGGTATAGGGTAACCAGTTACAACTCGCTTAAACCAACACTATTTAACGAAGATGAAATGATGTTACGTGAGTTTGGCAGATGGAATTAAGTGACGACCCCTAAAAATGCAGCCTTCGAAGGATGCAGCCTAGGCTTTGAGATGCACCCTTTAAGTCTTTCCCAACTGGCAAACATGACGACAAAATGGTTAAGGAAAAACACCGCCACACAACAAAATTAATTGAAATGTTCAGCAGTATGTATGTCCAACAAATCTTATTGATACCTCTTAAGAAAGCTTGGAAAATGAATGAAAACAAGCAAAAATATATTTTCTTGACAGATATACATCAGAAATATTATACCAAAAGTAAGCAAAATTGAACAAAATATACTTTGAAGTACATTTGCCCGGCCAGTGGCTTTCCAGCATGACTGACCGATGGAGAGCACACTTAGCTAAAGTCAAACTGTCCGAAAGCAGGGTGGATAAGCTCAGTGGGAATGCAGTCCCGTTCCTGATGATCGTAGAAGGCTTAGGAGCTTGTTCCTAATAAACAGGACTGAGAAACAGAGAGGATCCCAATCGTGGATACTGTGAGAACGGCTTTGGAGCTTGTTCCTATTTACTAAGCAGGGAAGAATACTGCCCTATATTATTGCAATTAAAGACTACATTTAACTTACAAAAGATGATGAGTTTTACTAGTAAATACTGACTGGAGCTCAAATGCATGTTCCAGATGACCATCCAGCAACTTGCAAACTCAAAGGAGGTGGTATAAATAGGTCACACACACATGTGAGATAGGGTAACAAAGAGATAAGACACAAATGGAATCAGGGAACATGCAAGAACAACACCAGTTGAAGGAAACAACATTTCTAATAAACATGTAGGTTGCTGATTGGGAGGAGACAAGGAAGTCTTTCACACAAGGGTTGTGACACTCTGCAGCCTGAGCTTTCTTGTACCTATGCCTGTTTGAGGCATCATATGTGGATGTTACCACGTGCAACAATTCTTCGAGCACAATAGTATGACCACCTTTCTTCCTATCAGTAAAAATTCAGCTGTATATAAGCTATAGTTGGAGTGAATAAATGGCTTGATTGGTGAGTGCCAGACTTCAATAATCAACCAAGTCCAGCTACCATCAGGTCAGAATACGCCGAAAAAGTGGTGACATCATTTTGAGGTCAACTTTTCGAAGCCATGGCAATTGGTTCACGCTGAACGAACCAAACCATAAGCAGCAACTAGCACAGTGTTCATCGCCATGGCCCTCATGTCTATGTATGGAATTAAGCTTTATTTTCAGCGGTCTTAAACCCTCACTCTGCTCATTATAAAAGAACAGAAAGCATTTCTCAATATATTTTTGATCGTCAAATATTAGGTATTTCGTGCCGTGTGTTAAGTGTATGAGTGAATGTGTTGCTAAACTGTGAGCATGAACCATTGTCAAGGACGTGAGCCTTCAGAAACCTCACCTTTCAATACGTAATAACCTAAACCTCTCACTGTTTACTTTTCCCGATTAGCAACAGTTGCTCAGAAAAATTGCTTGAATGATAGTCAAATTTATTTTTGATAGCATTGTAATACATTGCACCACAAAATTATTTGGCGTTTTCTTCCATTATGGCGACTCAAAATATCAATACGTCTTTATAAATTCTGCTCTCATGTAGCTCGTGAAACGGCTCTGATTTGCGTAAATTGGTTTGCGAGGCTCATTAAGCAATATGCCACGAGAATCTATTCTATATTCTGAATGTAGTCAATCGCTAAAGGGAGTTGTTAGGCACGATGCAGAGCTGAGTGACAATTGCAATGATAGCGAAAATAAATGCTGCGAAGTCAGCGAAAGCTTTTGATTTTTTGCATTTATATTGCCATCCTTCCAACGCCATATCAATTACATAAATAAAGGCAATAGGCATTCACTTTTTCATTATCAGTTCTTATTATAGGTCATGTATTGTTCATGGTTGTTCAGTAGACAAATTGTTTGATTGTTAATCAGGCGAACTTAAACGAGAACAGCTTGAGAGCAATCAAGCAGTAAAGGGTGTGTTTACTGAAGGCCCTCAGAACACCTGACAGCACGCCACTGGTTGTAATTTATGTGGATGATGACTAAGCAGGTACAATCAAAAGGTGCAACAGTCCAATTTGTGCTGAGAACTGCATCCCTTTACTGTAATGCAGCCTTTAAAACTAGAAAAGATGACACTTAAAGACATTGAATGGCAATAGCTTCGAGCAATGCCAGTGGACAGAGGCTTTGGCCTGATAAGCAGTAATACATGAGTTAAATGTTGCTATGAATCGCACTTTTGGTATACTGACAAAAAAAAAGAAACGCAATTACGTAATCCGGTGCCAAATTTCGACAAACCCATTGAGAAAGATGCTTTTGCACTGAGTTATTTTTGGAGGTGAGTACTTCTATCATACAAATTTTTGCGGTCACAGCACATATTCTGGAGCCGCTATTCGTCCGGAACCAAACATTGGCAGTGCTTCGGTTCGAGTACTACCATTGTCCTAACACTCCCATTTTTGTTTTGAGTTCCTCGTAGACACCGGGGCCTATAAAAGTCTGGCCCATCGCCCCAGATCCGGTAGGCTACGTGTTACGACTCCAGCGTCTGACCGTCGTATCCGCTTGTTACATCTGCGGGATCGCTTCTGGTCGGCAACTCAAACTGCCGCTGAGATTTGTTTCTCTACGCCGTCCGTGACCGCGATGAAATTCTCCGTCCAGTCGTCCTTCCGTTTGTCCGACGTCACCGACTGACTTTCCAACTGGACAACGCGTGTCCCCATGTGGCACGTATCTGTATGGCGTTCCTTCCGGCCGAAAACGTGCAAATCCTTCCTTGGCCAGCGATCTCTCCAGATCTTTCACCTATAGAACACTTGTCGGACATTCCGGAGACGTCAACCACCGCCAGCTACAGTACGTCAGCTAAGACAAGCACTCACTGAAGAGGTCAACAGCGATCCACAAGCAACAATCAGACATCTGGTGATGTCTATTAGATGCAGGTGTACCGCCGTGTGCGACGCTAACGGGGGACATACGAGATACTGGTAGTGTTATTTGTGTTTCGTAATGTCGAACTTCACCTAGTTAAATAAAAGCCAACATGGCAATATTCCAACCCGATTTTCTGTTATCTCTATTGTCTGAGATTCCCTCTTTCATTTGATACCAGTGAAGTGTTGACTAATAACTGTTAAACACTCGATAAAATCAAGAAATAGAAAATTTTGTTTCTTTTTTTGGTCAGTATAGATTCTGGAAATGCAGAAGTTGTCAAAATTACCACAAAACAGCTGGAAAACAATACTGACGGTATTTCATTAATTTGCTCAACAGCATACTAGACTTAATTCATAAAATGATTTTGACCTTTTTGAAGTGCGGCAAAAGACTGATACTAGGTGCTTATCTCAAATTAATTGCATTAACATTTGAACAGAGGTCAGAATTTTTTTATTATGATTAACATCCAAATTTTAACTTTCAAAATATGTAAATTCACTTAATACAACTGTCACAACCCTCGTGTGTCATCGATTGAATCCTCGCCTGTTTCAGCTGTCTGCACTTTTGTAGTTTGTCTTCTTCGATTGATTGATTGGCTCATCTCCTCTCTTGCTCCCTGGTGTTATCATTCGTATGTGTTGCCTATTTCTCGAATGTTCCATATACGTAAGTTCATTGTGGTTTCAGTGTGGTCACTCAATTGTCATGGTTCGCACCCTACTAAACCTTCCAGTCGTATTGGGTCTTTTAGTATTGAGCTGAGCCCTTCCTCCATGTGCTTTGGTGTATTAAAGATAAAGAAAAATACAGTTACACTTTGGAGTCTAATAAATAGGACCAAACTCCATGTTGTAAAATCTTTCACCTGGATTTGGACCGTATTCTTGTTAATCCTTTGTTCCTGCCTGTTCCTCTGAGTCAGTTTGTACGGAACACTGCCCAAGCCTTCATCGATCTGCTTTGCTGCACCACAGTTCAGTTATTTGTGGGCAATTATTTCACAAAACGTATTTCCTGCGACTGGATCATACTGAGGTTCAAACGTCTGAGACCTCAGTGGTGTGTATGGCCATCGGTACATGCTACCTTAGGTCAGATATGAAGGCACACAAAATGACAGCTTAAATCAAATTTTCAAATATTTTCAAAGCAACACGGATAATTTTTAAAATATTTTCAACTTCTACTTTCTTTCAGCGGTAAAATGTTTGGCTGAAATAAAACATGACAACATGATTGTTAGCGGACTGGAGGATGACAACTTCGTTAGCTATGGACACGTTCTGCATTTCAAATGTTCATCCTCAGAGCTGATGTTGAAGGGGGAGCCAGAGGTTTCCTGCCTATCAAATGGGAAATGGAGCAGTCCATTTCCTACATGTGGAGGTGAGGGTTTCAGTCAAGATCATTTAATTTCAAATTCACATGAACAGCCATATGCCCTGCTGTCCTGTTAGTTTATTATTATACCATGTACTATGTGAAGAGTATTAGTTTATTATCATACCATGTACTATGTGAAGAGTAAGTCAGTCTTCTACAACAGGGCTTCCTGAACTTGGTCCTTGGGACCCACTGTGTCTGCTGGCTTTTGTTCTAGCCACAATTACAATCCCACAATTTTAATGAGTTGCTAATTTTTCTTAAATGCACTAGACATACTCACGTAGATAATTTACTCATTTAAGCCACATTATGTCAGAAATAGCTATACGGGCAATTGCTGAAGAGCTGGAGAGCTAGATGGTACTGGATTGCTAGTTAGTTTCTTGCATAAAAGAGGGGAAAATTATAACTTGAAATTGTAGAATCAATTGACTTTTAATTGAAACTGCAGACATATGGCCACTAAAACTAGCCATTTATTAGGTAATTAAGATTTCAAAGACAAAGCAAATTATGATTAGTCAAACCTGTTTGGTGTTATTTTTGTTATTTATTTGATCTATGCATCAGCACTGAGACATCCACCTCAGGTCTGTATTGTTAAACAGACCAGGGGCCTTATTTATAAAAATTTGCGTGGATTTCATACGTAAATAATATGTACACACAAGAAAATAAAAATGACATTTTGTGGAAAATAACCTAATTTTTAAACCAATGGGTAAAATAAACTGCATGGAATTTTCATTTATTTAATAAAGATGGACTTGGAATTTATTGACATTATGGATAATCTTAATAATTTCCCTTTTTTTAATGTCAAGTTTGTTTTTATAAATCAGAAATCTGCAAAGAAAGTGACGTACGTATCTTTTTTTTGTGCCTACGCACCGTTTATAAATGAGGCCCCAGGAGAGGAAAGCAAGGATGTATTAATTTCAGTAAGACTGACTCAGCTTTCCAGGCAGTTATACAGTTTAGCTTTGTTTCATTGAGACTGTGTAGCATTAAGGTGTGTTCTAATCTAATGAAATTGGACAATCGGTATTGTGTCCATTTTATATTTTAATGAGCTAGTTAGCCATTTGCAGATTGAGCACAACTGCATGTACACTGAACAAAAACATAAACGCACGACCCAAAAATGCTGAGTCAAACTGACCAAAAATGAAATATGCCCACAAATAGTGTATATTGGTGTACTGAATGATTTGTTTTGCTCAATTCTGGTGAACCACTTCTCACTGACCACTCCCTGTGAGATTACTCACTCATTGAGTTATTCCACCCCTGAGCTGCATGGAGCATAACATTGAGTTGGTTAGTCAGCGTGACCAATACACAGGCACTCCTTGCACCAGGGTCAATAAAAGGCAACCCCAAAATGTGCACTTTTGTCACAAGTCACAATGCCACAGATGTCAGAAGTCATGAGGGATCATGCCACTGGCAAGCTGAACGCTGGGATATCAGTGACAGCGGTGTCAACACACTTGAATGTGCATCATTCCACCATCAGCCGGTTGAGAAGTCGATACATAGAGACTGGCAGCACTGTGAATCGTTCACATGCCCGACGACTATGTGTAACCACGCCCACACAGGATTGGCACATACGGCTCCAGCACTTCCGTGATCGGCTCTGACCAGCCATTAGGACAGCTGACGAGGCCATCAGACTGCACAACAGGCGGATATCAGCTCAGACTGTCCGAAACCGCCTGAGGGAGGCAGACCTCCGAGCCCGCCGACCGCACCAAGGTCTCGAACCTGACCGCACCAAGGTCTCGACCTGACCGCCGTCCGTCTTTGGTACAGACTCGACTGGGCCAACCGTCACCTTCGCTGGATGCTTGCGCGGTGGAGGATGGTGTTATTTAGCGATGAATCGCGATTCCCACTGATGGCAGACAACGCATATGGCGACGTGTGGGCGAGCCTTACGCTGACGCCAGTGTCGTGCATCGGGTGACACATTGTGGTGCAAGTGTAATGGTATGGGCAGGCATATGCCATGGACAGCATACCCATCTGCATTTCGTTGAGGGCAACTTGAATGGGCAGTGGTACCGCGACGAGATCCTGAGGCCCATAGTTGTACCATTTGTGCGACTCCGTCACAAGACATTCCAGCGCGATAATGCCCAGCCACACACTGCCCGGATCTGCTCACAGTTTCTTCATGAACAGGATGTCCCTGTTCTCAATTGGTCAGCATATTCACCATATATGTTGCCAATCGAACACCTTTGGGATGTTCTGGATCGGCAGGTCAGACAATGTGTTCCGGTTCCAGAAAACGTGTTCCAGCTCCGAGTTGCGCTGCAGGAGGAATGGGACAACATTCCACAGGCCACTATTGACAATCATGTGAACTCCATGCGCCGGAGGTGTACCGCTTTACGTGATGCCAATGGTGGAGAAACTCGTTTCTGAGTGCTGTGAACTCTGCCCGCTGACCCCTGGTGGGTTCAGGCTGTGTTAACTCATGAATTGTATACGGTTAATTGTTAGTCATGTTTCTGTTGCTTGAATATTAAGGCAAGAATAAAATAATAATTGTTTTGTTGAAATATCTCCCAATTGATAAAAAATAATTCGAAAAAAAATATTTATTTATATTTTTGTTCAGGTTATAATCTTTTTGTCTCCTGTTGGCAAACTTTCTAATGCTGCAACTAACATGCTTGCTGTAGTATAGATGGTAGCGGATGAATCACCAAGTTCTTCTCTTGGTACTTCATTGAAACTAAACTACGTTATCCAGCCATGCATAGACCTACCTATACATTCATTGTGAAACACAGTCACGGCTAGCATGTTGTCTGCCATTTCTTTCTTTGTCTTGGAGCAAAGAAACACATGCCCATAAGTATGCCTGCGCATCAGACATGCGCACAGACACATACATGCGTGCACACTCACAGACACGCACACACACATGCATACACGCATGGATAACCAGTTCCCATAGTTTTTATAGTCCTCCCATTTGATTAGGCCCTATATTTTCCGTGTTTGTTTAATTAATTCATTTATTAACCTCTTAAATCCGAACGGCCCCTTGCAGGAGCGCAGGCACCACAGGATTTACATTAGTCACTCTGCAGCAATCGGCTGCCTCTACAGTAAAGTAGTGATCTGCTATTTTTGCCATGGGAGAAGAATGTTAATATTTGCTTGCTACGCACATCTTTGACTGTCACGGACACTCGTGTCATTCACTTTCTTTTTAAATGGTGAGGACGCAGAAATCCAAGATGGAGCAGGGCTGCGGGGAAGCGGTTAGTCCGTCCTGTTTTAAACAGCAGCAGGGCTCTCAACTTTCACGCATCCGTCTCCACTCTTTTATCTTCCAGACCAGTGGCGGAGCTACAGGGGGGGCGAAGGCACGTCCCTTTTAGTCCTGGCTAGATCTCAATCATTTTCCTTTATTGACGTCTTTTCCAATTATTGTAATTGTAATTCCTTGCCATGACCTTGGTCTTCAGTTCCCTCCACAGATTCTTGATAGGATTGAGGTCGGTGGTCTGGCTTGGCCACTCCAAAACGTTCACTTTGTTGTCCACTTACCATTTCTTGACGGATTTGGCCGTGTGTTTAGGATCATTATCCTGTTGGAAGATCCATTCCTGCCCAAGACCAAGTTATTCGCCGGATTGCTTAATGTTTTCACTGAGGATCTGGATATACTGGTCCTGTTTCATGATGCCATTAACTTTAACAAGGTTTCTGGGCCCGTTTGCTGAAAAGCAACCCCAGAGAATGATACTCCTGCCGCCTTGTTTGACCGTTGGGGCCGTGTTTTTCAGGTTGAATGCTTCACCTTTTATGCCAAACAAAAGCCCCATCTCTGTGCCTAAACAGCTCCATCTTTGTTCCATCCGTCCATAACATTGACAGCCAGAAGCTTATATCTTCATCCAGGTGAGCTTTTGCGAAGGCTAGACTAGTTCTTGTGGGTCTGGGTTGGGGAAGTCTAAGTGGCATAAGAAAGGTGAAGTGTTCAACCTGAGAAACACGGTCCCAACGGTCACACACGGTGGCGGGAGTATCATGCACTGGGGTTGCTTTTCAGCGAATGGGCCCGGAAACCTTGTTCAAGTTAATGGCATCATGAAACAGGACCAGGAGATCCAGATTCTCAGTGAAAACATTAAGCAATCCACCGAAAAACTTGGTCTTGGGCAGGAATGGATCTTCCAACAGGATAATGATCCTAAACACATGGCCAGATCCCTCAAGAAATGGTTAGTGGACAACGAAGTGAACGTTTTTGAGTGGCCAAGCCAGAGCATCGACCTCAATCCTATCGAGAATCAGTGGAGGGAACTGAAGACCAAGGTCATGGCAAGGAAACCCTCAAACCATAAGGATCTGGAAAAGTTTGCCAAAGAGGAGTGGGCCAAAATCCCCGTGGAGACGTGTAGAAACCTTGTGATCAACCACAGGATGCGTTTGGAGGCTGTAATCATGTAATCAAGGCTTTGCCATCAATTACTGAGAAAAGGGTATGAATAATTCTGGACATGGCATTTTTTCTAAATCTGTCAAATAAAATACCAAAAAGTACTGTATTTCTTGAAAAATTGTTTACTGTACTTCTTACAGCCTTATGTCAACTTACTGTGTCATTTCTGCAAGAATAAATTTGATTTGTCAAAAAAAATATTGAAAAAAAAACAAAAATTGATAGGGGTATGAATCATTTTGGGCTCGACTGTATGCAAAGACTGCAATCTCTGCCTAAACCACAAACCCAACAGGCTAATTCTTCAAAGGCCACAGTTCCTGCAGATACCCCTCCTCCCTCAAAACCTTCAGGGCCATTCTGCTGGCGTTGCAAGGGGACACATGCTCCTGCTACATGCCCTTTTGCTATAAATGGAAAGATAGGCAAGGGAAAATCAATCCAATCACTCCAATCAGACTTTCTCTGGGCCTGGGACACAACCTACTGCCAGCACCGTAACGCCCATAGAGGCTGAAAATCATCCAACTACCTGTCAATATACAGCGCCCTCCATAATTATTGGCACCCCTGGTTAAGATGTGTTCTTTAGCTTCTAATAAATTCAGTTTTTTTCTAAATAATATAGGACCACAATGAAAAAAAGAGGAAAATCCAATCTTTAATTCAAGTGCATTTATTCAGTGGGAAAAAAATCCCACGTTAAGAAATAATTCTTTTACATCAAATCATGTGTGCCACAATTATTAGCACCCCTGATGTTAATACTTTGTACAACCCCCTTTTGTCAACAAAACAGCATCTAATCTTCTCCTATAATGTTTCACAAGATGGGAGAATACAGAAAAAGGGATTTTTGACCATTCCTCTTTGTACAATCTCTCTAAATCATCCAGCGACCTGGGTCCTCTCCTCTGCACTCTCCTCTTCAGCTCACTCCACAGGTTTTCAATGGGGTTGAGGTCTGGGGACTGAGATGGCCATGGGAGGAGCTTGATTCTGTGTCTGGTGAACCATTTCTGTGTAGATTTGGCCACATGTTTAGGGTCATTATCTTGCTGAAAGACCCAGTGACAACCCATCTTCAGCTTTCGGGCAGAGGCCACCAGATTTTGATTTAAAATGTCCTGGTATTTCAAAGCGTTCATGATGCCATGCACCCTAACAAGGTTCCCAAGGCCTCTGGAAGAGAAACAGGCCCACAGCATCACCGATCCTCCCCCATACTTCACAGTGGGCATGAGGTGCTTTTCTGCATACTCATCTTTTGTGTTCCGCCAGACCCACTTAGAATGTTTGTTGCCAAAAAGCTCTATCTTGGTCTCATCTGACCAAAGCACACGGTCCCAGTTGAAGTCCCAGTACCGCTTAGCGAACTCAGGCGTTTGCGTTTATGATTGTGAGTGAGAAAAGGTTTTTTCCGTGCATGCCTCCCAAACAGCTTGTTGGCATGTAGATAGCGCCTGATGGTTGTTTTGGAGCCTTTGTGACCCCAAGATGCTACCATTTGTTGCAATTCTTTAACAGTGAGCTTTGGAGAACTTTTTATTTCTCTTACCATCCTCCTCACTGTGCGTGGTGGCAAAATAACCTTGCGTCCTCGTCCAGGCTTGTTTACCACTGTTCCAGTTGTTTTAAACTTCTTAATGATTCCTCTGACAGTAGATATGGGCAGGTGCAGGTGAGTGGTTATTTTCTTGTAGCCATTGCCTGACTTGTGAAGGTCGACACACATCTGCCTTACTTGAATGGTGTGTTCCTTTGTCTTTCCCATGTTGAAGAGTGGATAAGAGAAATGGCCTCTGTGTCACATCATATTTATACCCCAGGGAAACAGGAAGTGATGAATTACTAATTAAATGTTCCTAGATACTCTGATCAACTTTGTAAACTACTGTAGAAATGACAGAAATACTTCAATTACATTTATTTCCTAGGAATTGTTAGGGGTGCCAATAATTGTGGAACAGGTGATTTTATGAAAAATAATTATTTCTTAGTCAGGGATTTTTTTTCCCTTAAAATTCACTTGAGTTGAAGGTTACATTTTTCTACAATTTTCAATGTGAGAGTATGCTTCTGCAATAAAAATTGAATTTATTTTAAGGCTTTCAACACATCTTAACCAGGGGTGCCAATAATTATTGAGGGTGCTGTATCTCTGCTCCACCTCCTTCACAGCAGCCGTCTAAGTGTCCTCTGCTCCTGTTGATTATACCCCTGACAATAGGACCTTGGAAAGGCAGGGCTGTTGTGGACACTGGCTCCTCCTTCACTCTACTACAGTGGGGTGCAAAAATTTGGGCACCCCTGGTTTTATTGTCTGTTACAATTAATTTCCAAGTGATTGAAAGCAAACCTGAACACTAAATGCTACAAAGTTAAACATGACACCTTTCTGCATATTTAAAAGCAAGATTTTTTATTTTAATTTTTCTGAGTTTTTAAATGATAAGAAAGGAAAAAGGGCCCTGTGCAAAAGTTTGGGAACCCTTTTGGATTATTCTTTGTTACCTTTTAAGAAGATGATTACTAAGGCCCAGACTCAGGTGATTTACTGGTTAGAGCTTCAATGAGTCAGGTGAATATAATTCCAGGGTTGAACTATATATTCTGAAGTAACTCCATGCCTTCTAAAGTCCAACTGTGGTGGTTGTTGTGTCTGGTGTTAAAAACCATGTGTTCCTCTAAACAGTTGTCCAAGGGTGTCAAAATCAAGAAAATTCACTTCTACTAACAAATAGAGGGCTACAAAAAAAGTTTCAAACTACCCATTTCTACTGTCAGAAACATCGTAAGAAATTGAAAAATGAATGGAACAATTGAAGTCAAGGTAAGATCTGGAAGACCAAGAAAAATGTCAGATTGAATGGCCCGAGATCTGGTGAGAAATGCTCAGAAGAACCCACACACTGCAAAAGAGCTGCAAAAAAGAGTAGTAGAGACAGGTCTAGTTGTTCATAGGACAACAATACAGTGTACCTTGAACAACAAAGACCTACATGGCAGAGTTGCAAGAAAAAAGCCTTTCCTACGACATCAACACAAAATTAAGCATCTGAAGGGTGCAAAAGAAAACCTTGAGAAACCTCAAGCCTATTGGAACAATGTGCTTTGGACTGACAAAACCAAAATTGAACTTTTTGGCCACAACCAAAGACGGTATGTTTGGAGAAAAAAGGGTGAAGCATTTGTAGAGAAGAACATGTTGCCATCTGTTAAGCATGGAGGTGGATCCATTATGCTTTGGGGTTGTGGAGCAGCTGGGGGCACAGGCAATATTGTGTGGGTGGAAGGAAGAATGGATTCCACCAAATGTCAAGACATTCTAGAGGCTAATGTTCAAAGCTCAGTCCAGAAATTGAAGTTGAAGAGACATTGGGTATTCCAGCAAGACAATGACCTGAAGCATACCTCAAAATTCACCATGAAGTACCTCCAGGAAAGACAGATGAAGGTTTTGGAATGGCCATCACAGTCCCCAGACTTGAATATCATTGAAAATCTGTGGAGAGACCTCAAACATGCCTTGCATGCAAGAAGGGTGAAGAATATTTCTGGGCTAGAGGTGTTCTGTCAGGAAGAATGAGGAAAAATTAGAAAGATGAGAATTTAAAGACTCTTAGCTGGCTATAGGAAGCATTTGCAAACTGTTATAGCTGCCTGAGGAGAAGTTACAAAGTACTAACTGACAGGGTTCCCAAACTTTTGTACAAGGCCTTCCCTTGTGTTATTATTTTGAAACTGTAAAAAGTTAAGAATAAAAATTATTCTTGCTTTAAAATGTGATGAAATGTGTCTTGTTTAACTTTGTAGCATTTAGTGTTCAGGTTTGCTTTCAATCACTTGGAGATTAATTGTAACAGACATTTAAACCAGGGGTGCCCAAACTTTTGCACCTCACTGTAAATCATGATCCGTGGACCACTGTTAAGGAGGTATGGAAGCTTCACTTGACACCTTGGACTTAGGGTCCCATTTACCTGGCAGATAGGGAACCGAAACAATCCTTGGGCCGAAGTGAGTTACAATACACTCAACATGGCAAAACCTGGAGTCAAATCACTGCTGTGCTCCATTCTGAAACCTTGGCATTTCCATATGTGCTGGGTCTTGACTTTCTCTTCCAGAGTGGCATGCAAACTCATATTTTCAATCAAGAATATTGGTTCAGAACCAATAACTAAGAGCGATTTCACTTTCTGACAGAAACATCTAAAGAACAGGAATCCATTCTCCACTGTGTATTCTTCTCTGCTGTTGCCCCCTCTAGCCTTTCTCCTATACCTGATGCAGCCCTTTCTAACTTACTTACAGTTGCTGAAACAACTTCAGGACAATGCTGAGTTCTGCGCCAGACATCTGGGTCGTACTGACTTATTGCAGCACAAGAACTCAAATTAATAATTTACTAATATATAATAAGTGAAACACATAACCATTGTCATTCCGTATCCCTTCGAGACATCCATTCTTGATAACCAAGCAGTGGCTCCGATAAAAATATCAGGTTATAACTTTAATCAAAACATTTTAACAGTGGTGTTCACTCACCTATATTTATTGCAGGTTGCTACCTTTGCCTAATACATGTCCTGGTAAATGGTCCAGGTTCATAATAACACACAAGACAAAGTTTCGAAGAATCTTTCACCTCTTCCACCCAGAACTTGCCATTGGAGGTATTATATAGCCGTGCTCTCACCTCGCCTTAAAGCGCATTACTTCTCCAAACCTGTTTCCATTTATGTTTCCAATTTAGCAACTAACCCCCAAATTATACCAGATGCGTGTTGGATCCGTCTCTGCTCCACCATGGCAGTGCAGCTGATAGGATTCGCTTAATAGTCAGTGTGTGTGCTTACATTGGATTCACTGCCTTGCATTTCTCTTTCGTCCCCGATCTGACAAATCGGATCCCTGTGCAGCAGATAAGCAAGCTGTCTATTTTTGCCGGATGCTGGAGCATAAACGCAACACTTCAGCACAAATTGATCAGTACACGGACACAACATTAAAACATCCAGTTAATTTAGGGAGTTCCCGATAACGTAGGTTAATGAACAGGGCCACTCCCAATGCGCCTTCCTATTCGTCCTTACAACTATATATACCTCCTACATTCCCACAATCCCCGCTCGTTTTGTTTCTACGTCCCTCTCACCCTTCCTCTCGCTGCTGCAGCCCCTCGCTGCAGGGTGAAGTTGCCGTCAGCCGTCGACTTCCCGGCTGCTCAGCCTGTCAGGCTGCTTAAGCACCGCCCCCAAGTACAGCCAATCAGATCGTGAGCTAGAGTACAACCAATCCGCTCATGAGGCAGCCAATTCAATTTGAATTCCTGTCCTCAAAGCGTAGCGGGCTTAAGAACATCAATATTGTTAAAAACTAATGCATTTAATCATCTTTTCTCATTAAATAAACTGATTCGTGAGGTAACGTTAGATATTTCAGCTATTTTGATTATGTTAACCAATGCAAACAAGTGCTTTTTTTGTCTTACAGTAAACTTATAGACCTAACCTTAGCTAAACAGGTCATACTTGTTAACTTAAAACACTTCTACAATATAACTTCAAGTATAACTCTGTTTGAAAAATAAAATTGGCCTACTTGTGAGATATTTTGTCAATAAGCTGTTTAGTTGAGCTTCTTAAAAACTTCAACTGCAAGTTGCTGTAACATTAGCTGCCTTTAAGGCTGATTGTAGAGACTAGTGCCTTGCAGGCTGGTTAGAAGGCTAATGTTGATTTCATATTGTATAATCTTTAATAGTATTCAGTCAGATGCCTTCCAGGCTGACCGTAGAGACTAGTGCCTTGCAGGCTGTTTAGAAGGTTAATGTTTATTTCATATTGAATGATCTTCAATAGTATTGCCTCAGATGCCGTCAAGGCTGATTGTAGAGCACTAGTGCCTTCCAGGCTGATTGTAGAGACTAGCCTGCAAGGCACTAGTCTCTACGGTCAGCCTGGAAGTCAGATGCCTTCCAGGCTGACCGTAGAGACTAGTGCCTTGCAGGCTGGTTAGAAGGCTAATGTTGATTTGATATTGTATAATCTCAGATAGTATTCAGTCCGATGCCTTCAAGGCTGATTGTAGAGACTAATAGTGCCTTGCAGTCTGACTGTAGAGACTAGTGCCTTGCAGGCTGGTTAAAAGGCTAATGTTGATTTCATATTGTATGATCTTTCATAGTATTCAGCCAGATGCCTTCAAGGCTGATTGTATAGACTAGTGCCTTCAAGGCATCAGGGCCCGGGGTGGATGCTGGGGCTGTTTTTTTGTTTTTTTACTTTTTAAGCAGGGCGGGTAGATAGGGCTCCACGACGGCGCTGAGACATCGTTTGAACTCCTAAAAAGAGTGTAAAAAGTAAAGACAACATCAATATGTTGGCAACAACAAGACAACAACACCTCGGTCAGTTTTCTGAGGTAACGTGGTTGGTTTCGAACTGTAATAAATCTATGGGCTGAAAAACAGAAGATTTTAAATTAGCCTTGGAAGGCTCCAACTCAGTAGAAACTCCCAGTAGAGACCCCCTCAGTAATGCTGAGGTAGTCTCCACTGTCAGCCTTGAAGGCATCAGAATTGTGTACACACACACACACACACACACACACACACACACACACACACACACACACACATATATATTATATGATGAAATCATCAACCTACCAACCAGCCTGCAAGGCACTAGTCTCTACTGTCAGCCTGGAAGGCACTAGTCTCTACAATCAGCCTTGAAGGCATCTGACTGAATATTATCAAAGATTATACAATATCAAATCAACATTAGCCTTCTAACCAGCCTGCAAGGCACTAGTCTCTACTGTCAGCCTGGAAGGCACTAGTCTCTACAATCAGCCTTGAAGGCAGCTAACGTTACAGCAACTTGCAGTTGAAGTTTTTAAGAAGCCCAGCTAGACAGCTTATTGAACAAAATATCTCACAAGTAGGCCAATTTTATGTTTCAAACAGAAATATACTTGAAGTTATATTGTAGAAGTGTTTAAGTTAACAAGTATGACCTGTTTAGCCAAGGTTAGGTCTATAAGTTAACTGTAAGACAAAAAAATAGCACTTGTTTGCATTGGTTAACATAATCAAAACAGCTGAAATATCTAACGTTACCTCACGAATCAGTTGCTTTAATGAGAAAACTCACGATTAAATGCATTCGTTTTTAACAATATTGATGTTCTTAAGCCTACTTACCGAGTAAAGGCTTCCGAATTAAATTGGCTGCCTCTTGAGCGGATTAGTTGTACTCTAGCTCGCGATCTGATTGGTTGTACTTGGGGGCGGTGTTTATGCAGCCTGACAGGCTGAGCAGCCTGGAAGTCGACATCTGAAGGCAACTTCACCCTGCAGCCTTTCCCTCTCCAAGAAGGCAGCAAGAAACAGTCATCACCTGGGACCCCAAGGGGCTTAGGAGCCACACGGACTCCGACAAGAGACGCAAGCCCCAACCTGAGTCTCGCCACCTGGGGACGCCCAACGTTTGCACAATCACAGACCAAGTCCAACATCACACTCAACCCAATCTCCTATCTGCAGTTCCACCCAATATTCTCCTCCACTTTGGGAGTGGTCCAGAATTCATTAAAGAATAAAATGCTCTTTGTTACTGTCGACTAGGACAGCAACCAAAGTAAAAAAATAGGTAAACTTTAAAAACAGAGCACTTTCCAAACAAATGATAAACTCAACATAAACAGGATATTAAGAACATTTATTAATAAACAGGGTACTTATCCATAGTAGAAGCACAAAAATCTCAAAAAAAGAAACAAATCAAAGCAAGTAAACCGTTCTTCAACCCCCTCGGTAGGGATCAAAGGCTGATTCCTGTTTGTAGTTGCATTTAATGTAGCATGTATTGTGTTATCTCGGACAATCGCACATGATTCTGTAATTACCGCGTGATCTCGTCAGACTCGCTCATTGGTCTCGCTTCTCTAGCCGTGCAGACTTGGTACGCAGTGAAAACGTGACCATGGGTGTTGATGGACGACAAAGCACAGATTAAAAACGCAGCAGGGTGGAGGCAGACCGAACGTGCATCTCGTGTAATCTCAGTGTTAATGTTAATTTGTTCCGCTGCGAGGATCCATCTTGGAATTTCAGTCCATGTCCCCTCAGCTTGCATTATCACTCATAGCAATAATTATCAAGCATTTTCCACATTAATGGTGACATAAAATGTCAATAACTTTTGAAGCTTTTGAATTCCTGTGGCTCACAAAACAGTGAAATTTTTTCTGCTTCATTGTCCGATCGGCTTTATACGCCTGAGGATAGGTTTTAAAAGATGCAGTTTTGCCAAACACAGGTCCGCGTGTTAAGTTTGCGTATGTAAAAATAAAACTATGTCCACAACCAGTGACAATACTATAATGCAGGTTAACTCTCAACCTGTTTCTGATGAAGAATCAGATCATTACAGTGGGTTCAAAAATTACTGGCACCCCTCACTTGCAATTCACAAACAATACTTTAAAAAATTCTGAAAAATACATTTAAAGAGAAACTCTAGATAACAACATCTCAGAAATACAGCATGATATTTATGTTCCAATAAGATCAACCTAAATCATTTACTTATATCATTAAAAATCAATTTCCTCCAAATCAAAGTTTCACAATTCATGGCACCCTGAAAGATTATTGTAAATAACATCTACCAAAGTTAACCCACATATTAAAGTCCACTTATTTAAGTTTTATCTCAGTGTTCAGGAACACCATTGAGCCATTGCATCACTTCCTGTTTCACTAGGGTGTAAAAATGAGGTAACACACAGGCAATGTCCCTTTGTCATCCAATATCATGAAGAAAATAAGATAAATTTCAGTTCAAAAGAGGTATATGGTCATAGACCTTTGTAAATCTGGTAATGGCTGCAAGAAGATTCACAAACAATTGAATATGCCACTGAGCTTGGTCAGGGCAATTATTTAAAAATTTCAAAGATATTGAAATGTTGAAAACCTCAAGGGTAGAGGATGCAACTGCATTTTGCCCCCCAGGATACTGAGGAGGATGGTGAGAGAAGCAGCATAATTCCCAAGAATCACTGTGAAGGAATTGCAGACCTTGGTGGCATCTTCGAATTGCCAGGTTTCAAAAAGCACCATCACGAGCCACCTCCACAACCACAGGCTCTTTGGGAGGGTTGCCAGAAGAGAGCCTTTCTGACCAAGAGACACAGATGCAAGCACTTGGAGTTTGCAAAACGTTATTTAAATTATGACCGGCACAAGGTGCTTTGGTCAGATGAGGCCAAAATTGCACGTTTCCCTCTGATACAGCATTTGGCATATTTGGCGTCGAAACAGAGACACATACTAGGAGAAGCACCTCATATCCATCGTGAAATATGATGGTGGTCAGTCATGTTTTGGGGCTGTTTTAATCCAAAAGTTTCAGGGAAACTGGTTAAGATTAATGGCATGATGAATTCCACCAAGTATCAAGATATTTTGGCTGACAAGCTGGCTGCCTCCACCAGAAGGCAGGGACTTGGCTGTTTTTGAACTTTCCAACAAGACAATGACCCGCAGTATACCTCAAGATCCACACAGAAATGGCTCTGTGACAACAGAATCAACATTCTGCAATGCCAATCTCAGTCACCAGACCTCAATTCAATTGAGAACCTGTGGACTGAGTTGAAGAGGGCAGTTAATAAACACAAACTTGAGAATGTGACGGATCTTGAAAGGATCTGCTTAGAGGAATGGTCCAAAATCCCCCCAAATGTGTGCCTTAACCTTGTCAAATATTAAGGAAAATACTGCATGTGAATATTCTTGCCAGAGAGGTGTTGTACTGAATACTGAATGAAGGGTGCCAATTTTTATGAAACCATGATTTTGTTTAAATGTATTTTGTATTAAATGATTGTTATGATTTTGGTTGTTTTCATCAAAACATTAATAAAGTAATTAATACATGTTGACATTTTCCATTTCTCTATAATTATATTTTTAATTTATTTATTTGTATTGTTTGTGCATTACCAGTCAGGGGGTGCCAATAGTTTTGGAGCCCAATGTAATTGAATTAATTTACTGAGCAAATAGGGTACCAATAAGCTGCGTTGCCATTAATGATTAAGACATACAGCTTTGCGTCAAAGAGGAAGGCTACAATATGAGATTGCATGGGCGGCAATCAACTGAAATTTCTCGAAATTACATCTTAAAGTGGAATGTTATGTAGTAAATGCTGCTGAAGATAGTATGTGAATAAGGTTTTGATTTTGTTTCTAATCAATTAATTATATCATTTCTGTTCTGACAATCTCGATGTAGACATACTACAATTTTGCCAGAAGCTGGACTATAAAGACCTCATTAATGATTTTGCAACCGTGAAAGTTTGATGCATGGCGTGCGTTTTATATGATTGTAAATGCATGCTATGCGTCATACTTTCGTGATGCACTTGTAACCATTTTGCTGAAATATTCAATTAACAACGCTTCGACGTAAGAAACGTTGGTAATTTAATAAATTAATTATTATTGCTTAGCGGCAACGAGTGAGCAACTGCGTTTCCCTGCAAATGTAGCCTATTCTTGTGAACACTGAAAACGTCTTGATTAAGTGCAATCTTAAAATAAATTAGGTTGCACTGCTAAAAAAAAATGTTTGAATGGGAGATGAAATTCAGGGAAAGTAGTGCATTAATTAATTATTTGTATTAATAAATTTTTTTTCAAACGCCAGTTCTCTAGACTGTGCCACGGTTCTTTTGACATCAGCTATTCTCATTCCTTTCATGAAGGCATTTGATTGGATAAATTAGATTCCCCAAGTAAAAATGTCTGCCCCCTGATATTGAAGCAAATTTCAAGATTTGCTGGTTTAAAATGCATCACACTGGATTATTACCAAATTAAAATTTATAAAACTAGGCGTTTTAGACACTTCAAGAAATCTACTTTCCGCTGAAACATACTTTGCCGAGGTGAGATCTCCTCCTTTAAAATCACAAGAGTTCCCAGGATACATGGTGCAAAAAAGGCAGTCAGTGCTTTCATATCCCACATGTAGTCACAGAATATTTTTTGCCAGCATGCATGCTATTTGCAACTCTGAAACACAGCCAAAATTAGATCTGTTTTGTCTTTTGACAAAACTGAAAAAATATTCTTGCATTTATTTAATCAAGGTTTGACTACTCTAAATCCTTATTTACCTGGCCAAAAAAAGAAATCTTTAGTCAAACTGCTTGTAGTTAAAAATTCAGGCACAGGATTGCTCACCAAAACAAATCGAAGAGCCCATATTACTCCAATTTTAGCATCTTTGCATTGGCTGCCTATTCATTTTAGAATTCATTTCAAAATTTTATAGATTATACCACTTCATGGTATGGCCCCAAAATATATCATAATATATCTTTTAATTCCTTGTTTACCTAATAGATTGCTCAGGTCCTCAGAGCAAGCATTACTGGCTATTCCATAGTCTAATTTGAAAACAAAGAGTGATCTAACTTTTTCGTTTAAAGTGCTCAGACTTTGGAATGGCCACCCAATTAATTTTAGGAATGCTGAGTCTTTATCCTCTTTTAAATCTTGTTTGAAGACTCACTTTTTTAAGCTTGCCTTGACTAAATTATTTTATTCTGCTATTGTTTTTTTTTCATGTGTTATTTTATGTTTGTCTGTTTTTAAAATTCTTATTATTCCAATTTTGATGTTTAATGTTTTTTTATGTTGATGTTTTGTTTAATTCCCCAACTTTTTTCCCACTTTATACTGTTGCTTTTTATATGTTAAATTTTTTACCTGTACGTGAAGCACTTTGAATTGTATTGCTTCTTGCTTGCTATTTAAGTAAAATGTATTATTATTATTATTATTATTATTATTATTATTATATGTTTTAGGCCAGAAGGGCATTAGAATACTTATGCCATTCTGACTCTGAACAATTAATTGTTGGTGGGGCCTTAAAACAGGTCTATCCATCGCTGAAGGCTTTTATGTCATGATGTGATGTTTAAATGCTGCACCTCCACAGGAGACATCTCATAATGGAACAAAGGATAACTCATTTGTCAGCGTAATTAAAAAGCATCCCAGGAATGGTTTTGCTGTCTTCCAGGTTTGGTCTGCATATGCTCTCTGTACTGCCATTTTTTTGTCTTTAGCTGGCAGAAGTTGAATAAAATGTGGCCTACTGCAGTAGCTTATCCCCATGAATGACAAGAAAGTTGATTCACGTACATTTAGTGGACAGAATAAAAAGCCAGTCTTTACAGCATTAGCCATCATTCAATCAACAGATTGTCTCCCTCCAAATGAACCAAAAACTCTGTGGAGCCCACCTTTATTGTCTAAAAGGTGTAATAAAAATTTTTTCATTGATTTCATTTTCTACAAGTCTATGAAAATTTACTTTAAATTTAAAATATTATTTACATAGTATTGATTATTTTATGTACTTTCTGTATGTATGTGACTTCAAAGATACAGTTGAAAATAAACAATTACTGCTGTTGAGTTTCTTTTGGCTCTGCTGTAAATTTAGCCAAAGCCCGCTTAAGCCTCTTTATTTCCACCCCTCAGAAAATGAACAGGGTCATTCCATATGAACTTGAGCAAAGTACAAGAATCTTCCATGGTCACCGACTCAGATTTGGCTCCAATTTATTTTTGGAGTACATCTATATTCATAATGAACACACGAAAAATTTTAGGCTCCCACTCCACGGGGTTTCCGAGATATGGCCCTCTAAAGGAGGCCCAGGATTTCAGAATCTTTTGTCAAAATGTATCTTTCTCTTTTGATTTTCAAGATATTGTTCTTTCAAATATGAAACTTTTGATGGGCGGAAATCAAAAATTCAGTTTTCAAGGGCTCCCACTGAGGCCAGGATCCCTTACAGAGGCTACATTGTGCTGGATTCCTTCTATTTGAGGACAGGTCTGTCTGTACAAGAAAGATTGACATTGCACCGCCAAGTCAAAAGTTGTCTGTCAGCTGGTTTATGGTCACCGAATGAAATTTGTTCTGTTTTTCTGCAGTATGTACAGTATCTCACAAAAGTGAGTACACCCCTCACATTTCGACAATTAATTTATTATATCTTTTCAAGGGGCAACGTTACAGAAATGAAACCTGAATATATTCTACAGCAGTCATTGTACAATATGTATAGCAGTGTAGATTTACTGCACTGTCCAAATAACTGAACAAACAGTCACTATTTCCAAAATGGGTGGCAACAAAAGTTAGTACACCTCACCGTCAACATGCCAAATTGTGTCCATAGTGTCAATACTAAGTGTGACCACCATTGCTGTCCAGCACTGCCTTGATTCTCCTAGGCATGGAATTCACCAGAGCTGCACAGGTTGTTGCTGGGATCCTCCTCCACTCCTCCATGACAGCATCATGGAGCTAGTGGATGTTGGGCACCTGATGCTTCTCCACCTTCCTCTTGAGGATGCCCCGCAGGTGCTCAAAGGCATTCAGGTCTGGAGACATACTTGACCACGCGATCACCTTCACCTTTAGCTTCCTCAGGAAAGCAGTTGTCATCTTGGAGGTGTGTTTTGGGTCGTTATCATGTTGGAAAACTGCCGTTTCCGAAGGAAGGGCATCATGTTCTCCTTCAGAATGTCACAATACACGTTGGAATCCATTATTCCATCAATGAAGCACTCATAAAGCCCCAGACCATGATACTGTCACCACTATGTTTGACTTTAGGCAGTACACACTTGTCTTGTTACTCTTCACCAGGGCGCCGCCACACATGCTGGACACCATCTGAGCCAAACAAGTTTATCTTGATCTCATCAGACAATAGAACATGGTTCCAATGGTTCATGTTCTTGGACTGGTTGTCTTTAGCAAACTGTTTTCGGGCTGTCTTGTGGGCTAGCTTCAGAAGAGGCTTCTGTCTTAGCTGATGGCCATGCAGACCGACTTGGTGCAGTGCACAGCATATGGTCTGAGTACTGACAGGCTGTTCTCCCACTGTTTGTTCAGTTTTTTGGACAGTGCAGCAAATCTACACTGCTATACATATTGTACAATGACTACTCTGGAATATATTCAAGTTTCATTACTGTAACATTGTCCCTTGAAAAGATATAATAAATTATTTGTCAAAATGTGAGGGGTGTACTCATTTTTGTGAGATAATGTATGTTTGTCGCATTCCTCATCCAAGGAAATCCCAATTTTGCACCTGTCAAAAGCCATGCTGAAGCTTCAATGAATTCATTAATTGGATACCCTATTGTTTTAACCAGAGATGATGCAATACCCATGGAAGATGATGTAATACACAGGAGATCTGATGCAATACCCATGGAAGATGATGCAATACACGGGAGATCTAATGCAATAACCATGGAAGATGATGCAGTACACCAGACATCTGATGCAATGCGCATGGAAGATGATGCAATACCTGGAGGACCCTAGGGAGGGAATGCAACATCATATCAGAGGTCAGACCTCTAAGGAAATGATGTAACTTGAGTTTAAGAGTGGGTACTGTCTATTTAAAACTTCTAGATGCAGAACAAAGGGGATAATAATAAGCCATTTTTTCCCCAAAACGCCTATACTTGATAACATGATTAATTAATGAACGAGATGAAAAAACAAGTTGTAATTTTGAGCAAATAAAGCCAAGATATATACATTTATATAGAACAAGTTTCATTACCATGGATAACTGCCCACACGGTGAACTTGCCAAACCAAAATGGGCAAAAAAGTGACTTTTTCAGCTGGGACCCTATTCAGGGTCTCCTCACGCCACTATTATGCCTTTTGTCAATCTTCCTTGTACAGACAGACCAGTCCTCAACTAGAAGGAATCCAGCACAATGTAGCCTCTGTAAGGGATCCTGGCCGCATAGGGGGCCCTCGAAAACTGAACTTTTGATTTCTGCCCATAAAACGTTTCATATTTGAGAGGCCAATATCTTGAAAATGAAAATAGATAAATTTTGACAAGAGATTCTGAAAGCCTGAACCCAAATTATGCTGGATAGCAGTTTTCAGCTCATACCTATGATTTGTTCCAAAGATATTGGCCTCGAAAATCCCTATAAATTAACGTTTGTGATTTGCTTGGGGCGTGGCCCTCGATTTTTGGCGGGCCATATCTCGAAAACCTCTTGGACTAGGACCCTAAAATTTTTCATGTGTTCACTATGAATATACAAGTACTCCTAAAATAAATTTGAGCCAAATCTGAGACGGTGACCTGGGGACCTCTGGTTGACTTCATATGGAATGACCCAACATTCTTTGTGAAATCATACTTACCAAATGTGTTTCTTTATAGGAGGGGAGATTGCCCTTGCCCCAGCTCAGAATGGAGCGGAGAGGATACTTCAAGCCTGTATGTGAACACCTCTGAAAGTTGAAGCTAAGCTGAAAATCTAAATATAAGATTGTGTAAAGAAATTTGCTCCCTGAATTTCTCTGGCAAATCCCATTAACAGCACTTTTCCATAATGCTATGAAACAAGAAAGCATAATTTTTTTATTTATTATTTGGCCCAGCAATGAAAGGGTTCAGCAGGAAAGGGGTCCTGGTTTTACCTGTCTCTAGCAAAGTTCATAGTTTGGGCAGGTGCCCTGAAGGTTTATGAAAGATCTTCCCTTAACTCCACTCCTTGTAATCTTGGCTCTGGGCTAGCACCACTACTTGTTTTAAGTGGAGCTGCAGATAATTAAAATGTGTGACTCAGCAGTGGGTGGCAGATCTCAAGCCTCTGATATGTCTTTGCTCCTCAATCTTCGCTAGAGCTGGAAGTTATTCCATAATCCGCCGTCTTGTCGGCCATCCTAAAGCTCTTATTTCTGCTGTAAAGATTGAGGAGCAAGGAGGGAGCTCTCATAAGAAATGGCTATTGCTTCATGTGACAATTCAGAGGAAAAGACATCTCATTTCTCTAAAAACATATTTCCTTGTTTCTTCTCTCCTCGCACGGTTTCCTCGCGTCTCTCTATACATTTCCGGTCGGAGGCACTAAGATGCAAGTGAGGGACATGAGGACACAATAGAAGAGATTTGAGATATGCCCAAGTTCATGCATGAGCACTGCTTCAAATATTATCCAGCACTGCACACATGATTTATTCTAAGAAAATAGATTGCTTTCCATGTCCTGGTTTGAAGCCATTATAGGTTTTATTTATTATCAATGACTAAGTCATTGACAAAATAATGGAACCCTTTGCGCTTCAGCTCATCTATTGCCAGAGGTCGGTGCTCACAGACAAGGACAAAATATGAACAAATGAAGGAACAGACTGGAGCACTTACATCAGTTTATTGAGATGCCAAAACTAACATTTCAACGCAGAACGTCTTCCTATGTCACTGACCTCGTAATCTCATCAACATCTTGTCAGTAAATCAAAATAAAATAATAGCAGCGAATATTTAGCCATCAGATGGTTCAGTAATACAAGTGCTGTTTGGCTGGCACTTCCAGTTTGACATACGCAGTTGTAGCTTCAGACGGTTCGCAATTTTCACAAAGGAATGAAGTCTCACCCGGAGGTATGGGACGAATTTTTGTTGAAACTCGGCTCGGGCTACAGGTACGGAGCTGTATCAATAGCCAGCGTCCTAGAGATATGGGTGGTATTTCCATCTCATGCCTTAGGCCCCTTAAAACGATGTTTGGGCAGATACCCTGGGCGTCAGTGTTCATACAGGAAAGAAGACCTTACAATTCTTCAGTACAAAACTGACAGTATTTCACCACATCGGTAAACATTAGAGAAAAATCGAACTAGCTGGGATCAAACCTGCACCCTTCCTCTTTATCAGTCTTTTGTTCTTACAAGTATCCAATCAGCATCGCAGTTACTCTATTGGTCCAAGTTGTATTTGAATCTGGAATGCTAACCCCAGTCCAAATCCTGAACTTAACCGAGTAGTTTTGGTGCCCAAACCTGTCCAAGTAGTTCAGATGCCTTAACCTACTGTAACCTTAACCGTAATCCTAACCCCAACCCTAAACATAACCAAGTAGTTTTAGTCCCTAAACCTAACCCAAATTCTAACCTCGACCCTGAGCATGTCAGAAACGAAAGTGCTGGTAATTTAATGGTTATATTTTGGAACCGGTTGACAGTTAAATATCCACTTTGTAATATAAAACATACAAAGACTGCGCATTTCAGATGCAGAATATGTAATTGAATTCTAGATATCACAGTTGATTTATGCTAAAAATTATGACTGTGTTTTTTACAAATAGTTGAACTGAGGTACACTAGCATTTAGCTTAAAGTGTGCGAACACTTCACTGAGACCTCAGTGACATGCATAAAAAACAGCCATTTTAAAATCTGAATATCTGATTTTAATTGAATTTGGAATTAATTGGTCAATATGGCCTAATTGAACATACAGCTTCCATTTATTGCAGTTAAAATCTATTTTACCATCAGGATTTTATACCATTAGAATTTTATAGCACTGTGTTTACACTTTCCCCTCCCTTACTGCAGGCTCTTTGGAAACTGATTTGAGTTGAGCGGAAAAGGTAATTACCTGTATGTACAAATCCTGGACCACAATTGTTTGTGACAGCTGAAAGTCTGTTCTATCAGCCCATACTTACCAATTCATTCCAAATTCAATTAAGATGTGTGGTATTTAGAATAAACAAATGTTTGCATTCTATGTACAGTTGTGCTCAAAAGTTTGCATACCCTAGCTGAATTTATGAAATGTTGCCATTTATTTTGAAAATATGACACCTTATACAAAAAACTTGTGTTCATCCAAACGGTCCTGACCACAAGTTTACATACCGGTGTGCGGTGGTGGACAGAGAACAAGGGGGCGATAAACATGTCTTTAAACTGCTTATTAGTCTTGATCTGTTTTCAGTCAATTCCCTGGTAAAAGACACTTGAACTCTCCCCTCTCAGGGGTAGCTAATTGTGGGCGTCAAGACGAGAAATCAAACGCACCAGTTGAACATAAAAAAAAAGCGCATTTCAATCTTTTTTCAATTATACAATCATTACACACAGGTTGGACGACTTGCTTAGGCTGTGACAAAATTTAACCCGGAAAATCCACAGTGGTTTTTTTCATGAAGAATTGCCTATTTGCATGTGAATTAAATATTTTATAGAATTTATTATTCACTCGCCTAAACAGTTCATTATAAGGGAAACTAATATGTTGACCAAGAACAATGATTGAAATCCGGTCACTAATCTCATCCGTTTCAAGGGATGTTTTCCGCCCCCCCAGTTTTCCGTCCACTGCCCGCCACTGTTGCATACCCTTAATGTTTTACCTTGTTATATGGACATGAAGGTGACTTTAAATTGTAACTAGTGTCTGTGTATAGTCATTGAGTTATTTGGCTCCCAAGTGGATGCACTGAAAAGAACAGACTAAAGACCTTCGTAACTAGGTAGTTCAACTTTATAAAAAATGAGAAAGGATAGAAAAAGATATCCAAAGCCGTGAAATGCCAGCCAGTACTGTTCATTCCATGATTAAGAGGTGGAAAATTTGGGAATATGTTGATACCAAGCCAAGGTCAGGTAGGTCAAGAGAGATTTCAGCCCAAATTGCCAGGAGAATTGTTGTTTGGGCAAAAAAAAAAAGGGGAATTATGTAATGGTGCAGTCTGTCCGTCTGTCCATATCAGAATTCACTTGGCTGGTAAAATCAACTCTTCCCACAGTTTTCATCCCTGAAACTTTGCACACAAGCTGCAGATGGTCTGATGATACGCATATTGCAGTCGCGACTCTGGCGGGGGATGTTGAACTGTCAGAGCACTCTCTTCATTTATTTGTCTATTTTACTGCAGTTGACAGTCACTTGGCTGTCCCAGAATTGCAAAATCCCAGAACAGGCAAATCTGACCAAGCACGGACATGTTGACTTTAATGGCTTCAGTCAGCATTTACTGCAGCTGCATTTTAAAATCAGGCAAATTGCCACCAACTGCAAACCAAGTTTAGGCAATGTGCATAGGTTGCTCTATGAATTTTAGGCAAATATCTATTTACCAACCTGGCTAAATTGTGTATTGAAAATACTGGCTCCATATGAATTCAAATAATAAACACAATCATTTAACCGACTCAGCAAAATGCCAGCTAAAAAATTTTTTATTTTGTTGAGGTTAACACAACATAGATTTTTGTCTTTAAAATTAATCAGAAAAAAAGAATCACAAATAAGGTGGTTTGAAAGTTTTGACAGATGCAAGCAAAAGAGAGCTACCATGTACAAGTGATGCAGCAAACAGCTATTTATTATTATTATTATGTGCTTGTGGCAAGCAACATATTGTTCTTCTTAAGTCCGTTGCTTTCTTTCTTTATTTTTCCATTTCAACAATTCGGTTGTCCCGTATCAACTGCCCGAGCGTTCATGATAGAGACGCGGTTCAAACGCCAAAACAACCGGCCCGACCGTGTCCACCAGCCTTGTATAAACGGATTCATAACCCCTTTTCATTCTTTCGCAATCTGTTTTTCATCCCTTCTTTTTTCCCATACAAGTCAATGGGCGGAATCTTTGTATCAATGGGCGGAATGTTTGCGCGATCTAGAATTTAGAGTGGAAAGAGGCAAAAAAAGGACTCGGAAAAAAATTCTGAAATCGCTCCTCCAGCCACAATTTCCAATGTACACACACAAATTATAAATCAAAACGTAGGAAAATTCATGCAGGCCTGAAAAATGTCACTTTGGAAGAGAACAGACAAAGGGTTGAGACTCTAGGCGCCCCCAAGCGACAGGAGCGCAGACCAACTGCCCCATAGACAGCCATCATAACAGGAGCAGAAAAGTTTGGGAAGAGAGCTGAAAAACACCTTTTCTTAAATCGCCACCCTGACCACATACTTGACACGACAAGAGTCTCCTCTCGCTCACAACATTTTTATTTTTACTATTGGACCTACAGTCTGCCAGAAAATGGCAGTAGTTCGGACAGTGTCACTGACCAACTCTCGCATAGGCAGCCCTTATAACAGGAGCAGACAGTTGACAAACACCTTTTTGAAATCGCCAGTCTGACCACATACTTCACACTACAAGAAAAAAAAATACAGAAGGACGCTCAGCAGAGTCTCCTCTTGCTCATGATATTTTTCTTTTCACCATACGACCCACGGGCTGCCAGAAAATGGCAGTAGTTCGGACAGTGTCACTGAAGATTTTTTTGGATTCGTTTCTGTCTCACAGCACCTGAGAAGTCACCATTTTAAGCACAGAGGGGTGCTGCTGTCTCCACAGAGACATGCACACATAGAGGAGCTGCTGTGTCAGACTCACGCACGCACACACACGCACATCTGTCTGTGTTTCTCACTGGTAAAAATACAGTGTCAGCGATTAAACAGGCCAGTATAGACACATTTGTCCTTTAAGCAATGTCAGATGATACCTGTGTGTGCGTGTGAGAGAGAGAGAGACAGAGAGAGAGATACAGATAGACAGATTACCAACCTACACTCTGCCAGACTGCCACACTAGTGTGTGTGTGTGTGTGTGTGTGTGTTTTGTGTGTGAAAGAGACATTGCATTTAACACTAGCATCAACATTTCAGCAAGCACATTCTCGAGGTTCGTCCTGACGAAATGCAGTTCTAGTTTATTATGTGCTTGCGGCAAGCAACATATTGTTCTACTTGAGTCCGTTTATTTATTTATTATGTGCTTGCGGCAATAGGCAAGCCACATATTGTTCTTCTTAAGTCCATTTATTATGTGCTTCGGCCTCTGCTTTCCATAGGCAAACAACATACTGTTCTTCTTAAGTCTGTTTCTTTCTTTCTTTATTTTTCCATTTCAACATTTCGGTTGTCCCCTATCAACTGCCCGAGCGTTCTCGATAAAGACGCGGTTCAAACGCTGAAACGTCCGGCCCGACCCTGTCCCCCGGCCTTGTATAAATGGATGCATAACCCCTTTTCATTCTTTCGCAATACCTGTTTTTCATCCCTTCTTTTTTTCCATAAAAGTCAATGGGCGGAATGTTTGCGCACTCTAGAATTTAGAGTGGTGAGAGGCAAAAAAAAGACTCGGAAAAAATTTTTTTAATTGCTCCCCCGGCCACAATTTCCAACGTACACACACAAATTCTACGTCAAAACGTAGGAAAATTCGTGCAGGCCTGAAAAATGTCACTTTGGAAGAAAACAGACAAAGGCTTAAGACTCTAGGCGCCCCCAAGCGACAGGAGCGCAGACCAACTTCCCCATAGACAGCCATTATAACAGGAGCAGAAAAGTTTGGGAAGAGAGCTGAAAAACACCTTTTCTTAAATCGCCACCCTAACCACATACTTGACACTACAAGAAAAAAAAATACCTAAGGTCTGCCAGAAATTGGCAGTAGTTCGGACAGTGTCACTGACTATCTCTTTGAATTCCTTTCTGTCTCACAGCGCCTGGGTGGTGCTGTCTCCATAGAAACAGGCACACACAAAGAGGAGCTGCTGTGTCAGACTCATGCGCGCACACACACACACACACACACACGCACTCAGACATCCGTGTGTGTTTCTCACTGGTGAAAATACAGCATTGTGCAGGCCTGAAAAAAGTCACTTTGGAAGAAAACAGAGAAAGGGTTGAGACTCTAGGCGCCCCCAAGCAACAGGAGCGCAGACCAGCTGTCCCATAGATAGCCATTATAACAGGAGCAGAAAAGTTTGGGAAGAACGTTGAAAGACACCTTTTTTAGTTTCCGGGCCCAATGTGCCGATAAGCTATTGTCGTGGTGTGGCGTCCAGCGTCCGTTGTTCAGAAAATTTTTTATCTTTTTTTTGGCCTGATGAATTTTTGAACTGCGAAACGTCAAACTCGAGGTCAGGGAATATATTAACAATGTTAAAAGATATGACTTGAAATTTCAAAAAAATTATTTTTCAAAAACTGTCCGATAACTTTTTCTAAATCTCGCAATCAAGTCACCTTCATACACTTTATGTACAGTGCGAGTGCCATTTTGATTGAATCAACGGAAGTGGGTCTAGTGGGGGCACTGTACTTAAACATTGGGTCTTATGGAGAAAGGGCCAAATCGCCTGTGGAAGCTAAATGGTTGCAGATAGAGATATAGGAAGTAATATATGACCTATATTTTGGCTGTGTTAAAGTTGACCTCAGATGACCTTGAAAGGTCAAACTTGAGGTCAAGCAAAATGTTACAATTTTCAAAGGTTTCTAGGCTTGAAAATATTGAAGATTGGGAACATATGTGCATTGAACATTTATAGGAAGTCATGTATGAACTTTCATTTGGTGGCCTTGAACTTGACCTTCGGTGACCTTGAAGGTCAAACTTCACAAGGTGAAATTTCAATGACTTCTATCACCAAAACTATTACAGATAGAGCTTAGGTTTGTATTGTGGCCATATAGGAAGTCATGTATGAAGTTTTATTGGGTGACCTTGAACTTGACCTTCAGTGACCTCCAACGGCCAAACTATACAGTGAAATTTCAATGACTTATATCAGCAAAATCGTTACAGACTGAGTGTAGGTTTGTATTGGAGATGTATAGGAAGTCATGTATGAATTTTCATTTGGTGACCTTCATATTGATCTTCGAAGGTCTAACTTGACCTAGAGAAAATTCAATGACTTCTATCACTGAAAAGGTCATAGATGGAGCCTAGGTTTGTGTTACTGACATAGGAAGTCACATATGAACTTTCATTTGGTAACATTCAGCTTTACTGTTGATGACATTTGAAGGTCAAACTTGACATAATACAATTCCAATGACTTATGTAGCCCAAATGGTCCCATTTGGAGTCTCGGTTTGTATTAGAGACATATATGAAGCCATATATGAACTTTCATTTGGTGACCTTCGTATTGACCTTCAAAGGTCAAATGTGACCTATTGCAAATTCAATGACTTGTATCACTAAAATGGTCACAGATGGAGCCTAAGTTTGTGTTACTGACATCTAGGAAGTCACATATGAACTTTCATTTGGTGACATTCAACTTGACTGTCAGTGACCTTTGAGGGTCAAACTCGACAGTGAAATTACAGACTTGTATCACCAAAATGGTCACAGATTGAGGCAAGGTTTGTATAGAGACATTTAGAAAGTCATATATGAAGTCCATTTGCTGACCACAACTTGACATTCTGTGACCTTTATAGTTCACAATTGACATATTGAATACATATTGACATATCTTGATGACTTGTATCACCAAAAGTGCTTCAGAGCTTAGGATTGTATTATAGAAGGTCTTATAAATGAATGTGAACGTTTATTTAGTGACCTTGACATTGATTTTCATTGATTCAAAAGTCAAACTTCACATGAAATTTTCATAACTTGTATCATCGCTGTAAGAATGCTTGCTGGTAAGCTACAGGACCCTTGGTCCTATTTTTTAAAAACTCTGCCAGACTGCCACTCTAGTGTGTGTGTGTGTGTGTGTGTGTGTGTGTGTATGTGTGTGTGTGTGATTGTGTGAGAGACATTGCTTTTAACTTTAGTGTCAACATTTTAACAAGCACATTCTCGAGGTTCGTCCTGACGAAACGCAGTTCTAGTTTATTTTTATTTCTCCATTTCTACATTTCGGTAGTCCCGTATCAACTGCCTGGGCGTTCGCCATAGAGACGCGGGTCAAATGCCGAAATGTCCGGCCCGCAGTTCTAGCTATTTATTAGCCTTTATTTAACCAGGAATAAAAACTCTTGAGATTTAAAATCTCTTTTTCGAGAGAGTGTCCTGGTTTGATTTCTGCCCACAAAAAGTTTCATATTTGAGAGGCCAATATCTTGAAAATGAGAAATGGATAGATAAATTTTGACAAGAGATTCTGAAAGACTGAACCCAAATTACCCTGGATCGCAATTTTCAGCCCATACCTATGATTTGTTCCAAAGATATTGGCCTCTAAAATCCCTATTATTTAATGTTTGCGATTCGCTTGGGGCGTGGGCTGCAATTTTTGGCAGGCCATATCTCGAAAACCCCTTGGAGTAAGACCCTAAAATTTTGCATGTGTTCATAATGAATATAGAAGTACTCCAAAAATAAATTAGAGCGAAATCTGAGTCGGTGACCTGGGGACCTCTGGTTGAATTCATATGGAATGATCCAACATTCTTTCAGAAATCATACTTACCAAATGTGGTTTTTTTTTCATAGGAGTGGAGATTGCCCCAGCTCAGAATGGACCAGAGAGGATAATTCAACCCTGTATGTGAACATCTCTAAAAGTTGAAGCTAAGCTGAAAATCTAAATATAAGACTGTGTAAAGAAATTTGTTCCCTGAATGTCTCTGGCAAATCATTCCCATTGATAGCACTTTTCCATAATGGTATGAAACAAGAAAGCATAATTTTTAAAATTATTATTTGGCCCCGCTATGATAGGGTTCAGCAGAAAAGGGGTCCTGGTTTCACCTGTCTCTAGCAAAGCTCATAGTTTGGGCAGGTGCCCTGCATAAGAAAGTTTATGAAAGGTCTTCCCTTAATTCCACTCCTGGTAATCTCGGCTCTGGGCTAACACCACTACTTGTTTTAAGTAGAGCTGCAGCTAATTAACATCTGTGACTCAGCAGTGGGTGGCAGATCTCAAGCCTTTGATATGTCTTTGCTCCTCAATCTTCGCTGGAGCTGGAAGTTATTCCATAATCCGCCGTCTTGTTGGCCATCCTAAAGCTCTTATCTCTGCTGTAAAGATTGAGGAGCAAGGAGGGAGCTCTCATAAGTAATGGCTATTGCTTCATGTGACAATTCAAAGGAAAAGACATCTCATTTCTCGAAAAACATATTTCCTTGTTTCTTCTCTCCTCGCATGATTTCCTCGCGTCTCTCTGTACATTTCCGGTCGGAGGCACTAAGATGCAAGTGAGAGAAATGCGGACACAATAGAAGAGATTTGAGATATGCCCAAGTTCATGCATGAGCACTGCTTCAAATATTATCCAGCACTGTACACATGATTTATTCCAAGAAAATAGATTGCTTTCCATGTCCTGGTTGGAAGCCATTATAGGTTTTATTTATTATCAATGACTATGTCATTGACAAGATAATGGAACCCCTTGCACTTTAGCTCCTCTATCGCCAGAGGTCGGTGCTCACAGACAAGGACAAAATATGAACAAATGAAGGAACAGACTGGAGCACTTACATCAGTTTATTGAGATGCCAAAACTAACGTTTCAACGCACAGCGTCTTCCTATGTCACTGATCTCGTAATCTCATGAACATCTTGTCAGTAAATCAAAATAAAATAATAGCAGCGAATATTTAGCCATCAGATGGTTCAGTAATACAAGTGCTGTTTGACTGGCACTTCCAGTTTGACATGCGCAGTTGTAGCTTCAGACGGTTCGCAATTTTCACAAAGGAATGAAGTCTCACCTGGCGGTATGGGACGAATTTTTATTGTAACTCGGGCTACAGGTACGGAGCTGTATCAATAGCCAGCGTCCTAGAGATATGGGTGGTATTTCCATCTCATGCCTTAGGCCCCTTAAAACAACGTTTGGGCAGATACCATGGGTGTCAGTGTTCATACAGGAAAGAAGACCTTTCAATTCTTCAGTACAAAACTGACAGTATTTCACCACATCGGTAAACATGAGAGAAAAATTGAACTAGCAGGGATCAAACCTGCACCCTTCCTCCTTATCAGTCTTTTATTCTTACAAGTATCCAATCAGAATCACAGTTACTCTATTGGTCCAAGTTGTATTCGTATCCGGAATGCTAACCCCAGTCCAAATCCTGAACTTAACCGAGTAGTTTTGGTGCCCAAACCTATCCAAGTAGTTCAGATGCCTTAACCTACTGTAACCTTAACCGTAATCCTAACCCCAACCCTAAACATAACCAAGTAGTCTTAGTGCCTAAACCTAACCCAAATTCTAACCTCGACCCTGAGCATGTCAGTAACGAAAGTGCCGGAAATTTAATGGTTATATTTTGGAACCGGTTGACGGTTAAATATCCACTTCGTAATATAAAACATACAAAGACTGCGCATTTCAGAGGCAGAATATGTAATTGCATTCTAGATATCACAGTTGATTTATGCTAAAAATTATGATTATGTTTTTTACAAATAGTTGAACTGAGGTACACTAGCTTAAAGTGTGTGAACACTTCACTGAGACGTCAGTGACATGCATAAAAGACAGCCATTTTAATATCTAATTATCTGATTTTAATTGAATTTGGAATTAATTGGTTGATATGGCCTAATTGAACATACAGCTTCCATTTATTGCAGTTAAAATCTATTTTTCCATCAGGATTTTATACCATTAGAATTTTATAGCACTGTGTTTACACTTTCCCCCTCCCTTACTGCAGGCTCTTTGAAAACTGATTTGAGTTGAGCAGAAAAGGTAATTACCTGTATGTACAAATCCTGGACCACAATTGTTTGTGACAGCTGAAAGTCTGTTCTATCAGCCCATACTTACCAATTCATTCCAAATTCAATTAAGATGTGTGGTATTTAGAATAAACAAATGTTTGCATTCTATGTACAGTTGTGCTCAAAAGTTTGCATACCCTAGCTGAATTTATGAAATGTTGCCATTTATTTTGAAAATATGACACCTCATACAAAAAACTTGTGTTCATCCAAACGGTCCTGACCACAAGTTTACATACCAGTGGCGGGTGGTGGACAGAGAACAAGGAGGGCGATAAACATGTCTTTAAACTGCTTATTAGTCTTGATCTGTTTTCAGTCAATTTCCCTGGTAAAAGACACTTGAACTCTCCCCTCTCAGGGGTAGCTAATTGTCTTCGTCAAGACAAGAAATCAAACGCACCAGTTGAACGCAAAAAAAGAGCGCATTTCAATCTTTTTCAATTATACAATCATTACACACAGGTTTGACGACTTGCTTAGACTGTGACAAAATTTAACCGGAAAATCCACAGTGGTTTTTTTCGTGAAGAATTGCCTATTTGCATGTGAATTAAATATTTTATAGAATTTATTATTCACTCGCCTAAACATTTCATTATAAGGGAAACTAACATGTTGACCAAGAACAATGATTGAAATCCCGTCACTAATCTCATCCGTTTCAAGGGATGTTTTCCGCCCCCCCAGTTTTCCGTCCACTGCCCGCCACTGTTGCATACACTTAATGTTTTACCTTGTTATATGGACATGAAGGTGACTTTAAATTGTAACTAGTGTCTGTGTATAGTCATTGAGTTATTTGGCTCCCAAGTGGATGCACTGAAAAGAACAGACTAAAGACCTTCGTAACAAGGTAGTTCAACTTTATAAAAAATGAGAAAGGATATAAAAAGATATCCAAAGCCGTGAAATGCCAGCCAGTACTGTTCATTCCATGATTAAGAGGTGGAAAATTAGGGAATATGTTGATACCAAGCCAAGGTCAGGTAGGTCAAGAAAGATTTCAGCCCAAATTGCCAGGAGAATTGTTGTTTGGGCAAAAGCCCAAAAGGGGAATTATGTAATGGTGCAGTCTGTCCGTCTGTCCATATCAGAAGGTACTTGGCTGGTAAAATCAACTCCTCCCACAGTTTTCATCCCTGAAACTTTGCACACATGCTGCAGATGGTCTGATGATACGCATATTGCAGTCGCGACTTTGGCGGGGGATGTTGCACTGTCAGAGCACTCTCTTCATTTATTTGTCTATTTTACTGCAGTTGACAGTCACTTGGCTGTCCCAGAATTGCAAAATCCCAGAACAGGCAAATCTGACCAAGCACGGACATGTTGACTTTACTGGCTTCAGTCAGCCTTACTGCAGCTGCACTTAAAATCAGGCAAATTGCCACCAACTGCAAACCAAGTTTAGGCAATGTGCATAGGTTGCTCCATGAATTTTAGGCAAATATCTATTCACCAACCTGGCTAAATTGTGTATTGAAAATACTGGCTCCATATGAATTCAAATAATAAACACAATCATTTAACTGACTCAGCAAAATGCCAGCTCAAAAATGTTTTATTTTGTTGAGGTTAACACAGAACATAGATTTTTCTCTTTAAAATTAATCAGAAAAAAGAATCACAAATAAGGTGGTTTGAAAGTTTTGACAGATGCAAGCAAAAGAGAGCTACCATGTACAAGTGATGCAGCAAACAGCTATTTATTATTATTATGTGCTTGCGGCAAGCAACATATTGTTCTACTTAAGTCCATTTATTTATTTCTTTATTTTTCCATTTCAACAATTTGGTTGTCCCGTATCAACTGCCCAAGCGTTCATGATAGAGATGCGGTTCAAACGCCAAAACGTCCGGCCCGACCGTGTCCACCAGCCTTGTATAAACGGATGCATAACCCCTTTTCATTCTTTCATAATCCCTGTTTTTCATCCCTTCTTTTTTCCCATACAAGTCAATGGGCGGAATGTTTGCGCACTCTAGAATTTAGAGTGGAAAGAGGCAAAAAAAGGACTCGGAAAAAAATTTTGAAATCGCTCCTCCAGCCACAATTTCCAACATACACACACAAATTATAAATCAAAACGTAGGAAAATTCATGCAGGCCTGAAAAATGTCACTTTGGAAGAGAACAGACAAAGGGTTGAGACTCTAGGCGCCCCCAAGTGACAGGAGCGCAGACCAACTGCCCCATAGACAGCCATTATAACAGGAGCAGAAAAGTTTGGGAAGAGAGCTGAAAAACACCTTTTCTTAAATTGCCACCCTGACCACATACTTGACACGACAAGAGTCTCCTCTCGCTCACAACATTTTTATTTTTACTATAGGACCTACGGTCTGCCAGAAAATGGCAGTAGTTCGGACAGTGTCACTGACCAACTCTTGCATAGGCAGCCATTATAACAGGTAAAACTGGTAAAAATACAGTGTCAGCGATTAAACAGGCCGGTATAGACACATGTGTCCTTTAAGCAATGTCAGATCATACCTGTGTGTGTGTGTGTGAGACTCCTGGTAAGAGAGAGAGAGACAGACACATAGACACATTTACACTCTGCCAGACTGCCACACTGTGTGTGTGTGTGTGTGTGTGTGTTTGTGTTTGAAAAGACATTGCATTTGTGTGTGTGTGTTAAGGCGACATTCAACATTTCAACAAGCAACATTCTCGAGAAACGAAATGCAGTTCTAGTCCTGACAAAATGCAGTTCTAGTTTATTATGTGCTTGCGGCAAGCGACATATTGTTCTTCTTAAGTCCGTTTATTATGTGCTTCGGCCTCTGCTTTCCATAGGCAAACAACATACTGTTCTTCTTAAGTCTGTTTCTTTCTTTCTTTATTTTTCCATTTCAACATTTCGGTTGTCCCGTATCAACTGCCCGAGCGTTCTCCATAGAGACGCGGTTCAAACGCTGAAACGTCCAGCCCGACCCTGTCCCCCGGCCTTGTATAAATGGATGCATAACCCCTTTTCATTCTTTTGCAATCCCTGTTTTTCATCCCTTCTTTTTTTTCCATAAAATTCAATGGGCGGAATGTTTGCGCACTCTAGAATTTAGAGTGGAAAGAGGCAAAAAAAAGACTCGGAAAAAAATTTTGAAATTGCTCCCCCGGCCACAATTTCCAACGTACACACACAAATTCTACGTCAAAACATAGGAAAATTCGTGCAGGCCTGAAAAATGTCACTAGGCGCCCCCAAGCGACAGGAGCGCAGACCAACTTCCCCATAGACAGCCATTATAACAGGAGCAGAAAAGTTTGGGAAGAGAGCTGAAAAACAGCTTTTCTTAAATCGCCACCCTGACCACATACTTGCCACTACAAGAAAAAAAAATACCTAAGGTCTGCCAGAAATGGCAGTAGTTCGGACAGTGTCACTGACGATTTCTTTGAATTCCTTTCTGTCTCACAGCGCCTGGGTGCTGCTGTCTCCATAGAAACAGGCACACACATAGAGGAGCTGCTGTGCCAGACTCACACACACACACACACGCACTCATCTGTGTGTGTTTCTCTCTGGTGAAAATACAGCATTGTGCAGGCCTGAAAAATGTCACTTTGGAAGAAAACAGAGAAAGGGTTGAGACTCTAGGCGCCCCCAAGCAACAGGGCGCAGACCAGCTGTCCCATAGACAGCCATTATAACAGGAGCAGAAAAGTTTGGGAAGAACGTTGAAAGACACCTTTTTTAGTTTCCTGGCCCTATGTGCCGATAAGCTATTGTCGTGGTGTGGCGTCAGCGTCCGTTATCCTGGAAAATTTTTTATCTTTTTTTTGGCCTGATGAATTTTTGAACTTTGAAACGTCAAACTTGAGGTCAGGGAATATATTAACAATGTTAAAAGATATGACTTGAAATTTCAAAAAAATTATTTCTCAAAAACTGTCTGATAACTTTTTCTAAATCTCGTAATCAACTCACCTTGATACACTTTATGTACAGTGCGAGTGCCATTTTGATTGAATCAACGGAAGTGGGTCTAGTGGGGGCGCTGTACTTAAACATTGGGTCTTATGGAGAAAGGGCCAAATCGCCTGTGGAAGCTAAATGGCTGCAGATAGAGATAAAGAAAGTAATATATGACTTATATTTTGGCTGTGTTAAAGTTGACCTCAGATGACCTTGAAAGGTCAAACTTGAGGTCAAGCAAAATGTTACAATTTTCAAAGGTTTCTCGGCTTGAAAATATTGAAGATTGGGAACATATGTGCATTGAACATTTATAGGAAGCCATGTATGAACTTTCATTTGGTGGCCTTGAACTTGACCTTCAGTGACCTTGAATGCCCAAACTTCACAGTGAAATTTCAATGACTTATATCACCAAAATAGTTACAGATAGTTTAGGTTTGTATTGGGCCATATAGGAAGTCATGTATGAAGTTTCATTTGGTGACCTTGAACTTGACCCTTCAGTGACCTACAGATAGTGCTTAATGGCCAAACTATGAACAGTGAAATTTCAATGAAATTTATATCAGCAAAATTGTTACAGATTGAGTGTAGGTTTGTATTGGAGATGTATAGGAAGTCATGTATGAATTTTCATTTGGTGACCTTCATATTGATCTTCGAAGGTCTAACTTGACCTAGAGAAAATTCAATGACTTCTATCACTGAAAAGGTCACAGATGGAGCCTAGGTTTGTGTTACTGACATAGGAAGTCACATATGAACTTTCATTTGGTGACATTCAGCTTGACTGTTGATGACATTTGAAGGTCAAACTTGACATAATACAATTACAATGACTTATGTAGCCCAAATGGTCACAGATGGAGTCTAGGTTTGTATTAGAGACATATAGGAAGTCATATATGAACTTTCATTTGGTGACCTTCGTATTGACCTTCAAAGGTCAGATGTGACCTATTGAAAATTCAATGACTTGTATCACTAAAATGGTCACAGATGGAGCCTAAGTTTGTGTTACTGACATCTAGGAAGTGACATATGAACTTTCATTTGGTGACATTCAACTTGACTGTCAGTGGCCTTTGAAGGTCAAATACGACAGTGAAATTACAGACTTGTATCACCAAAACGGTCACAGATTGAGGCAAGGTTTGTATAGAGACATTTAGAAAGTCATATATGAAGTCCATTTGCTGACCACAACTTGACATTCTGTGCCCTTTATAGTTCACAATTGACATATTGAATACATATTGACATATCTTGATGACTTGTATCACCAAAAGTGCTTCAGAGCTTAGGATTGTATTACAGAAGGTCTTATAAATGTATGTGAACATTTATTTAGTGACCTGGACATTGATTTTCATTGATTCAAAAGTCAAACTTCACATGAAATTTTCATCACTTGTATCATCGCTGTAAGACTGCTTGCTGGTAAGCTACAGGACCCTTGGTCCTATTTTTTAAAAACTCTGCCAGACTGCCACTCTAGTGTGTGTGTGTGTGTGTGTGTGTGTGTGTGTGTGTGATTGTGTGAGAGACATTGCTTTTAACTTTAGTGTCAACATTTTAACAAGCACATTCTCGAGGTTCGTCCTGACGAAACGCAGTTCTAGTTTATTTTTATTTTTCCATTTCTACATTTCGGTTGTCCCGTATCAACTGCCTGAGTGTTCGCCATAGAGACGCGGTTCAAATGCCGAAATGTCCGGCCCGCAGTTCTAGCTATTTATTAGCCTTTATTTAACCAGGAATAAAAACTCTTGAGATTTAAAATCTCTTTTTTGAGAGTGTCCTGGTCAAGATAGGCAGCAGCTCAGGTCAGCAAAGGTTACACACATACACACTCACTGTACAAATAATAAATATACATTCAAAATATCCTAGAAATTAGATATACAGCAATCTTAGACATTAACAGCTTATAAAATTCTTATAAAAACAAAGTCCTCAGAAATTTTAGTCACCACAGTCAATGCAGGCCAAACAAGGACAGTACAGTCCATTAAAACATTTACAGACGGATAAATCTGCCTCTAATGAATTCAACATATGCTTGAATTCGTTTAAAGAAACCAGTCCCTTCAGATTCAGATGATTTTGCAGCAGATTCCAAGCAGGAGGAGCAGCATATTGAAATGCCTTTTTCCCAGCTCAGTACGGATGTTGGGGACAGACAAAAGAAATAAATCTTTGGAACAAAGACAATAATTTCCGTTACTTTTTTGAAGGATGTAGGAAAAAGTAAGTAAGCAGGGAGCTGCTAGTTCTGAAGATAACTTTTAGGAAAAGTTAACAAGTACCTTTAGCCTGTTCTTCATTCTCCGCATTCATTTATTTAGCCATTTATATTTTTGGCTTTACTGTGGGTTATACATATATATATAATATATATGTATAATAAATAATATACTATATATATATATATATATATATATAAAATAATATATATATATATATATTGGTTGCTTCGGTTGTCTTCCTGATCTGTTGTTGGACTGCGCCATGATTCAGGATGGCGAAATCTCACATTTAGCCCCTTAATGATCCTGCATAATTTGCACTGTTTTTATTGACATTTTATGATTTTACTACTGTCTCTATACTCATGAAGTTTTATATTGTGTCACATCTATTATATTGCTGCACAACTAGCACTAATCAACTGCACTGCACTTTGCAAGGGCTTGCACCCTGCACAGCCACTTGGCCCCCTTGGATGGGTACTATTTATTTATTCCTCCAAGCAAGGGGATCCTGTGTAGGTGCAGGCCATTTCTGTATTTGTTTTTATATGTCTTTGTTCTTTGTCTTGTATGGTTTTAGTTTATGTGGCTGTCTTGTTGTATAGAGCATTACTAAAGCAAATTCCTAACAACTGAAGTTGTATGGCAATAAAGTATTGAAACTTGAAACTTGATACTGGTCTAAAAAGTTTACACATTTTTTTTTTCATATACTTTAGTGTCAAAAATCACGTGTTCAAAGTATAAAAATAGAGGATAAGATGGCTAAAATTCTAAATTCTTGAATACTATTCAGTCTAACTTTGGGAAGACAAAGGTCTTGTAACCTATATACATATGTCACATACAAAAACTTGTGGTGACTGCAGTAATAATCAGTTCACTTGAATCAAGGCAGTATGGTGCTTTTCAATATGTTTTAATTCGGTTTCAGGTGACCAGGACTCTTTTTTTTGTCTGTGGACCATTATATTAATTAATTGCCCGGTACTACTTTGTCTGCCAGAGTAAATAAGAAGCACCAGCTTGAACAGGTCAAACAGTATGGTGCAAAGGTCCCAATTCAATACAATTCAGTATGTGGGAGATGCTTTCAGAAATAATAAAATATTAAGTCTCTTAATATTTAAAGATGAATCATGAAGAGTCATGTACCGCTTAAAGTGAAATCAAATTGACAAAGATAATTGGTCAGTTGGTTGCTCCAAGCATATAGGAGAACTTGCCACTGTTTTCTTTTTTTTTTTTTTTTTTTTTTTTAAGAGTTGCTATCTCACTTGTTGCTGTTCCTATAATTCTAGACAACCTTGATGAAGTTCAGGGATCTGAAAAGGGTGCACAATTTTTTACTTTTTGAAACAAAAGATAAACATTTCTTAGCTAAATTTATTTATTTTTTTTAAATTTATTTTTAGAAATCCTGAACATCCAGCACTGTGCAAAATGTTTAGGTACCCTATAGATTTTTAACATTTTAATATGGTCTTAGATTTTTTTTTTTGTCATCCATATTAGTATTGGGGCACATAAAAAGCAGATTTGAAACAAAAAATATTAATTTGAAAATAATTTTATATTCAATTTTTGTAAAATGTTGTATTCCATTACAGACAGTTGATACAGATACTGCCTAGGACCCTGGTGAGAATTCCTGCAAGGTGAAGGATTCTGACAGGATCCTTGCAAAGATCCTGTGACAGGATCCTTAAAGACCATAGCAAAATCCTTGGGGATCATCAAGGATCCTGGGGAAATCTATAGGCATCCTTAAGGATCCTGACTAAATTCTTAGTGTTCCTTAAGGATCCTGGTTACATTCTTGGGGACCCTCAGGGATACTCGGAAAACAAATTACTTAGTTATGCTTTATTTAACCAGGGACGTCTCCTTGAGATCAAAATCTCTTTTTCAAGGGAGCCCAGGAGCTTGAGGCGGAGAGGACAAATTGCATTGCTCATTTGGTCAGGGGATGATTGAGTGGCAGTTTGGGAATTTAGCCACAACACTACCACCTTGTCGAAGCATGTCATGAATTCTTTAAACCCTTTGAGCAGAGGCCAAATAAGGCCTTTTATGTGATACCCTATTTAATGCTTTATAATTCAAGATTTAAGCTTCATAGAGAGGGGGAGTGTTGCTCAACTGAGACAAGACACTTGCAGCATTTAGAATTCTGTCGTATTTCAGTTTATTTTCATGATTTTGGTAGAGAAAAGGGGCTGCAAACATGAAAAATCATGAAAATTCAGCATTGAAATTGCAAAAAAAAAAAAAAAAATAAAATAAAAATAATACTGAGGATTGAAAAATGGCTGGGAGTTAAAAAAATAAATTTCTGGGATCATACACTCGTAGACCACAAGTACTCTTCATCTGAGAATGAAATGCTTAATTATCCACTCTTTAGAAGCCAAATAAGACAGCTGTCCAGGTGGCTTCTGAAACTCCAAGATCCCTCAAAATGGTACACTGTCAAATTATAAAATAATCGTATTTTTAGCGCAAAAATAACTCTTGACTCATGAAATTCAAAATGAATTAATGATTTTCTGATTGAATTTAGCATTAGTTTATCAATTTTACACCCTGTTTAGACACAACTGGACATCAATGGTCACCAGTAACCTCTCCAAACCCAAAACATACCAGTTCAGAGTTTCATCCATTTTTCGACTAAGCTGCCTCAGCAAGCACATGTACTTATTAAAGGAACTGCTTATTTTACGGTCAGAATGTTCACTCAGACAGAAAGCTTGCTATTTACAATTCCGATCATCCAAGCGAAATGAAAGCCTGTAACAACTCTTTTCACACCCTATTAGGAGCAAGCATAACTCACAACACAGTAATAGCTGTTTGCATTTTAAATGAGTGAAAATTCAAGGCATTCTATTTTGTTGAATACAGTATAAATTCTAAAACCAATTGCATCAAGCAAAATGCCAGCATATTGCAGTATTGACTATTCTGCTTAACCAATGTGACAACCTAGCTCTGTGATCTCAGTGGTAAACCGAAAATAAGAAATAGCTGGCTAGTTTGCTGGCTGGATAGAAGCAAGAGGGAGCTACTCCATGCAAAGACAGTTCGACTCACACCTCAAGAGGAAAAACTCATTCATCATTGAATTTCTCCTCCAAAGAATTAATGCTATCAGCCCTCTAGTCTGTTCCATTCAGAATCACTGCCATTTTCCATCTCAGGATCACTTTTCCATCCCTCAAATATAAGCTCAACCCTCCAGGGTCAGATCTGAATGTCTTTTTTTCTATGCAATCACATCATTCTCAGCTGTGCAAAGTTCAGAGAATACAACCTAACTAATATTATGCAAGTGTTTAAATACCTTTCTGATGGTCCAATCAGTATCTGTCAGTTAGTGTGGAAAGTTTATTCTCTCTGGAATTGGATAAGAAAAGTGTCAATAAATACATCATTACCTGGGAAGTTTCACGTGGGCATGAACTATAACTGTGCATTACGCAGATGAGCCAAAGTATGTAATTGAATCAATGAGAGTACTTAGGAAGATATGAGGAAGTACTGAATTTGTCGATGGAGGAATCTACGCGTAAATCCAAGGAAGGGAACTACGCATTTTTGATATACGATGACTATATTGATAGTAAAATGACATAGAATCAATACCATGTGGAATTTTTGCTTCAGAAAACTGATTTTTCTTAACTACTAATTGGGTACCATTGGCTCACTGCAGCTGAAGTGGTTGCTACAAAGGACAACGATTTTTCTGCGGCAAGAGATCATTTTTTTTAACTGCTGTATAGTTACTATGGGCAAGTATATTGAGGAGTTTGCACTTCAGGTTTAGCTAAGGAGTTTAATTCATGCAACTCCAGAAAAAAACAGGGATGGGACTGAACTCATCCATATTCTAAACCGAGCTCGGCTTGCCAGTGAATATTCAATAATTGATCTGGGTGTGCCATCTAGTGATAGAATAGCATAACTGTGTGCATAAAAAGAGCAGCTCTATGTCCGCTGGTGTCTACATCTGCAGGGTTAATGACCACAGTGAGTGTGGACCTTGGTTTAACATCTCATTCTGAAAGATAGCATCTCCTTCAGTATAGTGGACCCATCGTTGCACTGGGGCAAATCCCACCAGAGAAAAAATCGCTCCCTACTGGCCCACCAACACCTCCTCCAGCAGCAACTATATTTTCCTAGATAGTCTCCCATCTGCTTAGCTTCAGCCACGTGGCTGGAGCAGATGGAGTTGTGGTATGGTTGCTGACATGGGAATCCTGACAAAGTTTAAAGATCTGACTAAAAAGCTTCCTCTCATAAACTTTAGCATTGATGAAGAGTTCATATTCCAAACATGCCAAACAATGATTCAAAGCAGACATCAATTTGGGGTGTAGAGTTTGTCTGGCAACATCCAGGTTTGAATTTTCCAGGACCCCTAAGGATTTTTCAAAGGCCCTTCAGGATTTTGCGAGGATCCTTAAAGATTCCTAAAGATTTTGCCTAGACCCTTGAGGATGCCCAAGGATTTGTCCAGGATCCTTAAGGATCCCTAAGGATATTGCCAGGGTCCTTAAAGATCCCCAAGGATTTTCTCAGGATCTTTAAGGATCCTTTCAGATATTACCAGGATCCTTGAGGAGCACCACAGATTTTACTAGGGATCCTCAAGGACCATGTAGGATCTTTTCAAGGATCCTGTCAGATTCTCTTACAGGATCCTTGCAAGGATTCTCACTAGGAAGACCACAAGGATTTTTGTTTTCAAGGATCCTTCAATAATTTTTGCAGATTCCTGCCAGGATCCTGTTAAAGATTGTGCAAGTATCCTTGTTTTTTGAGATCCTCAAAGTTTTCTTAAAGGATCCTGAAAGGATCCTGTCCTTGCAGGATCCCTGCAGGATCCTTCATGATTCTCATGGATCCCCAAGGATCTGGCGAGGATTCCCACCAGGGGAGACGGATGCAAGTCAGACTGTGAGCCTGCAGTGAAATTGTAGTAACATCTCCTATATTCTTGGAACAACTAAATACCCAAACATTCTATAAAACCATAAAACTTCAGAGCAGTGTTCCTTATTTTTAGGCAAAGGGTAGTCACTCCAAATATTGATTTGATTTTGTCTGAACTTTCCGCTCCTGATGGCAAGTTCTTCACTATTTAGAGACCTTTCGTTTTATGATTTTTTGAAGCTTATTCACTACATGGAATTGTGTTGAATGTGCCCAACACTTTTGCACATAACTGTATTTTCTACAGACACACAAATAAAGAACAAATTCAGGAACAAATTTAAATTTGAAGTCACCAAGGGTGTCTAAAAGCGCTTTCACACCGGAGCTGTTTGGTCCTCTTTAAACGGTCCAGAGTCCATTTCCTTGGATAGTCCGCTTCATTTGGGCAGGTGTGAAAGCTCATCTGAACTCTGGCGCGGACCAAACAAGCAAACTCAGGTCTGCCTGAAAACGTGGGTTTCGGTTTGCTTGCAAGTGGAACCCTGGTGCAGTTCGCTTACAGTGGGAAATGCAAACAGACTATCCAGTGAACCAAAGAGAGAAAGTGAACCAAAGAGACATGCTGGATAGCTCGCTGCCTCGCCTGCTGCTTATATTGGCAGCTTCTCGTGAAAAACAGATTAGGTTTGAACACCAAAGTAAAAACAGAAACCCCAAGACTGCGTGCATTTGGTGTTGCTCCAAAGTTTGTTTTTGTTGTGAACAAGCCGGCTGAAGGGGATGGATTTTCGTTTTCGGTCCTGGCCAATCGATGAGCCGGGTTTTCTTCTTCTTCATGCTTTTTTCCTTCCTGGTAAGTGCACGATTTTGGGCAACACAGCCCGAAACAAGCAGTCGTTGTAACTGCATGACGTTGTCCCGGCGGTTTGGTCCACAGTCAAAAGAGCAGTGTGAAAATGAACCAAACCAAATGAAGGTGTGAAATTTTTCGGCATTCCCCACCCAATTGAACCGAGCCCCCCGGACTATCCTGGTGTAAAAGCGCTATAAGCCTTCTGCGTAGTACTGTAATTCTCAAAGTGGACACAAGTGAGGTTTGAATTATGTCAGTTTCAATTAATTTTTACTTCATCTACCCTGTCTGATATTAGGTGCATATTAATATTCCTTTGTGTAGAAGAAGTGGTTATGCTACACATGCTGGTCACAATTTTTACCTTTTTCATTTCAGGGCATTGTGGACCTCCACCATTAATTTCATTTGCCGATATTAAATATACAGAAAAAGATATATATCGCCATGGTGAGCGGGTTGAATACCAGTGCATGAAATACTATACACTTCAAGGTCAAAATTTCAAAACATGTCATCTTGGGCAATGGGAGGGCTTTGCAACATGCCTAGGTGAGTTACCAGTTTTCAAACTTAAGAAAATGATGATAGCTGTTGTCTTAAAAATGGCTTTTTCCCTTAATTTGGCATATCCAAGTGTATTTTTAGATCCAGCACATGATTGCACAGCAATCAGTAATTTCTGGAGAGGTTCAATGAACAAACTGCTTTTTTTCTGATGCGGTCCACCAGAGTTGTCAGCTGAGTAAGATGAGACAAGGGTAATTCAGCCAACAAAATTTTTCTTTCTTCCTTCACTTCTTTAAATTCATACTTAAAGGTATGTGGCTCATTGTGTGAAAGCATGGAATACCGCCTGATCAGGTATTGAATTCTGAGCCTACTAAGCTGAAAAAATAAACACAAAACGAAATAAACACAAAGAGTTGAGCCAAAAGTGAGACTAAAATGGAGGTAGGCATTTAACACTTTTTCTCACCAGAGAATTTTTTTATGTTGCGGGGAGGAGTTTCATCATAATTGCGGCGGTATTTTGTCAATGTAGGGGAAGCATCCTGTTATCATTGATGGAAAATCTTGCCAGTGGAGGCGAAAGTGTTAACAGACACGCACGGTAATAGAACTACTGTAAAAGCTAGTCTAAGTTTAAATACAAGCTCAGTTCAGGTTTCAGGGCTCACTGGGGAATTACGGGTATGACTGAAACCACAAAATTTTGGAAGTGACCCTCCATGTAAAATGTATGTCCTCCAGTCCCTAGTAGATGGCCCAGTGTTGCAATTGGGGTGGTCAGAGACTGTCATTACAACCTTCTGCCTATGTATTTGCTATGGCTTCACTATGACAAGTAGATCACTGATGAAGCAGGTTATAGCAGAGCTGGATTAATTCAGAATTAGCTGGACAACACAAAGCAGACAGCAGTGAGAGGATGTTGTAAGATGGTAGTCTCTCGGTAAAGAATGTTGGACTGCATGATGCACAATGATAGGTGATTGACAAGGCAGCCTGTGACGGAAAAAAGCAGCCTCATTTAAAAAAAAATGTGCATCATGGATATTTTTTTAAATCTCCAAAGAAGTTAACAAATTATGGTACTGCAACTCAAATCAAAAATGAGTGATTTGAAAAGTCTATCCACTCTCTGCTAATTTCAAAATACCATAGTAATGCATTGTTCTAACTGGTGAATATGGGTCAAAAGTTACACACATTGACTACGTTTACATGCACACTATTATTCCTATATTAATCGGAACATGAATGAATGAATGAATGAATGATTTTTATTTGATTCATTTAAAATCAACAAAATAAAGGTATGAAAACAAAGAAGAAAAAAAAAGAAAAAAGTTCAGAAAACCCTCTGAATTCCCAGTTATGAACCAAAAGGGTGTAGGCTGAAGCAAGGCTTATTAGACACCTACCCCTCTTACCTTACAAAATCATAATCATCACAATGGGAAAACATAGTTTATGGCAACAGTGGTGCAGAAAACTTGATGTTGACATTTTGATCAAACCATATGCGTGTACGGAATATGCGTATATTCCAATTGCATACCTGTCATGTAAACAGGTGCAATAACCTGATTAAGGTCATTTTCCAAATAAAAATATTCTGAATAAGACCCCTGGCATATGCCTGTTTTAATCAGAATATTGGGTCATGTGTTCACCTTAATCAGAAAATTCCCCTAAACAGAATAGTCAATTATGTCTGTGAATATTCAATGCACAAGGAATTTGCATTTTTGGAGTGAAGAGGAGACGGCTGTGTGTATTCAGATAATGAAAGACATGAATATCATGGAATATATCGATGGGCCAAAGTACCGTAGCAACAGTATCTTTGAAAAAGGTGTCCGAAAAGTGGAGAGAGGCTGGTTTTGTGAGAACTGCCGACCAAGTTAAGCATCGCTGGAAAACTCTGAAGGCAACATATTAAAGTGAAAAAAACAAAACAATACCAGCGGCTTTAATCTGGCCAGTTTCATTTTATTTCACGGCCATGGATGAAATTCTGAGACAGAGACCACTGGCGATGGCAGTTGGCTAAGAGAATGGAGTTGATGTTGGCTTTGAAGCTCTAACTGATGGCAACCAAAGCCATGACGATAACTTTCGTGCATTATATTTGCTGAAAACCTGATGTTGAGATTGGGCCAAAGTGGTGGATATACCAACTAACATGTAAATGGGAATATTCCCATAGCTCAGCGCATATAAACAGCTTATTTGGGATATTACCTAACCCGAATATGGACCTTAATTGGAATATGGTGTGCATGTAAACGTTGTCAGTGTCAAAATAAGGTTAGGTGAAACTGGTGATTTGAAACAGCTGAGATACTCATGTTACTGGATAAAATGGGCTCCTAAAAATGGCCTTGTACCTCAAGAGCAAAGATGGGTCAAGGCTTACCAATTTTCCAGCAAGTGCAAAAGCTTTTTATCCATGACTTTGAGAACAGTCCCCAAATTCAAAATGGTAGGTATTTGGGCATTTTGCCCAAATGTGTAATGTAATTAAAAGATGTATGGAATGTGGTCATATGTCAGTGTGATGTGTTAGGCTTAAAAACTATCCCTGAATGTGTCAGATCTTTGATCCATAGCTAACATATGCTGCTAGCTAGAAGTCATCTGTTCCAGAGATGTCCCTGCATTTCCCAAAAAAAAAACCCTAGGCCAAACCACATTTGGAAAAGATTACAAGTGCATGGCTGCATGAGTTGTGTGTGGTTGCCATATATTGGCCTGCCTGCAGTCCTGGGCCCGTATTCACAAAGCATCTTATCTTACCACTAGGAGTACTCCTAAGTCACGCTAAAACATTTTATGGAGGAGTAAAATTTTAAGTTATTCACCAAGCTGCTGAGAGCAACTTTTAGTTAAGAAAACTGGTAACTCCTAGACTAGGAGTAGCTCTAAGATAGTTGGGAGTAAATCTGTTGCTATGGATGACGCCAAATCTCATGCACGAGCCTTGGGACAATGAGCATCGTGATTTGTTGTTTGGTGACAGGGCAGCCCATTGAAAAAAAAAAAAAAAAAAAAAAAAAAAAAAATAGTCCAAGCGGCTGGTCTGTCCCATGAAATAACACGTTGAGCACTCCTGAAAATGCACTATGCGCAGTACCCACATCAGGCTCTAGGCAGATAAACATACATAGGAAAGCGATCGTTGTTTCATTGCCTCATTTTATGCTATTGGCATTTTTACATGTTATTTGCCCCAATAATCGGCAACTTATTACCCAATGAGAATATGTTGCGATCATTTAAATGTCGGGCCGTTCAAGCTTGTTTGCCCTAAACTGTCAGTCCACTTTGTTCAGCAACATTGCAAATTGTGGCCTCCCAGCCTGATCTCGCATGGGCAGTGTGGACAGAAGTAGGGCAATGATACCAGACACAGGATTTAGAACAAACATCCTTTTATTAGGCACTCCTTTCAATTACATGGGCCCGTTGGGCTCTGTAAGGAACCTGCACTGAGACTTGGAGTTTAGTGAAGTCAGGGGTCCCGCATGGCCGGTCCACTGGCTCTGGGGCAGGGGTCCACCTCAGCGCCTGCTCCGTATCCCCAAGGTGCTGGAGGCTGGGGAAAGAAAGCACAGGATTAATGGTTGCAACTTCGTCAGAGGGCAGGAGAGCACTCAAACACTTCCTGTCTGCTCCAGACTACCCTCTCCACTGCAGCAACCCCATTTTATGCCCCACACTGATTGCATCTTGATGTCCTCCTGGTGTGTGCACTCTTCCACCCTCCTCTGGAATGTGGCGCTGTCCGTGGTGCTGTGCCTGTGCTGCGGTTTCTGTCCAGGGTGCTGAATCCCTGGACCTTATCCTGCTGGTGCCACGCCTTTTCCTGCATGTTCCTGCTCACGTGGGACACCAGCTGAAAGGCAGGGCTGCCACATACCCTCCTCCTTAGCTCCTTGCCCCTGGTAGGAGCGTAACCAAGGAGGGCGTCTCCTCTCCGGGAGAGGGCATCCACATTGGCATGGAGGCGTCCGGCTCAGTGCTCCACCCGGAAGCGGTAGCTCTGGAGCTCCAGGAACCATCGTGTCACCCTGGCATTACTGTCCTTCGCCTGGCACATCCACTTCAGGGGGACATGATCTGTGTATAGGACAAACTCCCTCTCCAGCAGGTAATAGCGGAACTTACCCACAGCCCACTTAATGGCCAGACACTCCTTCACCGTCGAATAGTTTCGTTCGTGCTTGAGGAGCCGACGGCTGATGTAGGCGATCGGGTGTTCCGCTCCTTCCTGTACTTGGGAGAGGACTGCCCTTATGCCCGTCCCCGAAGCATTGGTACGCACAGTAAATGGCAGCCCGAAGTTGGGAGTGGTGAGAACAGGTTCCTGGCACAGGGCTCCTCAGAGATCCTGGAAGGCCGCTTCCGCTTCCGGGGTCCACCTCACTTTGTCGGGCTGGGCCTTCTTGGTCAGGTCGTGCAGGGCTGCTGCTCGGGTAGCAAAAGAAGGTATGAATTGCCTATAGTACCCCACCAACCCCAAGAACGTCCTCACCTGTTTCTTGGTGGCTGGGCGGGGCCAGGTGGTTAGGCTGTTCATCTTCTGCTAGGGGCCGGATGTACCCACGGCCCATGACGTGTCCCAAGTACTGAGCCTCTTCGAGTCCCAGCTGGCACTTGGCAGGGTTGGCAGTGAGCCCGGCATCCCGGAGGGCCCCCAGTACCGTCTCCAGCCGGGTCAGGTGTTCTTCCCAGGTGGTGCTATGGACCACGATGTCATCAATGTATGCAGCCGCATACTCTCGGTGGGGTCTCAGAACTTGGTCCATTAGCCGCTGGAACGTGGTGGGGGCCCCCCATGTACTCCAAAAGGGAGAACTGTAATGGTACAGGTCCTCGGGGGTGGTGAAGGCGGTCTTCTCTTTGGCCTGGGGGGAGAGGGGCACCTGCCAGTAACCCTGGGTGAGGTCCAGCGTGCTGATGAAGCGGGCAGGCCCCAACCGCTCTCAGCTCGTCCACCCTGTGCATCGGGTAGGCGTCACAGAGGGAGATGTCATTTAGTTGGCGGAAGTCATTGCAGAATCTCCAGCTCCCATCGGGCTTCTTCCCCAGCATGATGGGGCTGGACCACGCACTGTGAGAATCTTCTATGACACCTAGCCCAAGCATCCTCTGGACCTCTTCCCGGATCACCTGGCGCCGTGCTTCTGGAATCCTATACGGACGGAGCTTTACCCGTTTCCCGGGATCCGTCACAATGTCATGCGTCACCAGGTCGGTCCGCCCCGGGGTGGTGTCGGACACGTCTTGGTTTTGTCCCACCAGCTCCCGCAGCTCCTGGTGCTGGCGGGGGTCAGCTGCTCCCCCAGGGGTACCTCCAGGTGTTCCTGTGGTGTAAAGGTGGCAACAAACACAGGGTCCGGCCTTTGGCCGGGATCATGCCAGCGCTTACGCAGGTTTGTGATAAATTTGGGTTGGCCAGCGCCGTCCTGGCTGTCTTACCCGATAATTCACAGGCCCCGCTCGCTCCACCACCTCGTAGGGCCCTTGCCACCGTGCCAGGAACTTGCATTCACTGGTGGGCACCGTCACCATTACCTGGTCCCCTGGACTGAACTCCCGAACCTGGGCATTTCGATTGTAGAGCCGGGCTTGCTCTGCCTGCGCACGGCCCATGTGCTCCCTCGCCATGGGCCAGATTTGGCCCATTCGCTGGTCCATCACCTCTACATGTTCAATCAGGGACCGGTGGCGTGATGGTTGCTGCTTCCAGGCCTACTTGAGGAGGTCCAGGAGGCCCCGGGCCTGCCTTCCATACAGGAGCTTGAAAGGGGAGAAGCCTGTAGAGCTCTGGGGGACCTCCCGTATGGCAAATAGGAGGTAGGGCAGTAGCTGGTCCCAGTCCTTCCCGTCCGTGTCAATGAGCTTGCATAGCATGCTTTTGAGCGTCTTGAAGCGCTCCACAAGCCCATTAGTCTGCGGGTGGTACACAGAAGTGCGTAGCTGGGTGATGTGGAGCAAGCAGCACATTTCCCGCAGTACCTCGGACATGAAACACATTCCCTAGTCAGAATCTCATCAACCACGCCTACCCGACTGAAGAGGACGAACAGCTCCTTAGCGATGGTCTTGCCGGTGGCTGTCTGTAGGGACACCGCCTCGGGGTATCGGGTAGCGTAGTCAACGATAAGAACATAGCAATGGCCCAGTGCAGACTTCGGCAGGGGCCCCAGGACGTCCATGCTAATCCTCCTGAATGGCACATCTATAATGGGGAGAGGGATTAGGGGTTCCCGGTACGCTACCTTGGGGCTATGCAGCTGGCACTCCACACATCGCCAACAGTAGTCCTCCACCGCCCGCTTCACTCCAGGCCAATAGAAATTGGTTAGGATCCACTCATAGGTCTTCTTGGCCCCAAGGTGGGCACCAAACAGGTGCGTGTGGGCCAGGTAGAGTACCTTTGAGACGTAGGGGCGGGGAACCAGCAGTTGGGCGATCTCTTCCCCCGTACTTGGCAGACCCTGTGTAACAGCCCATTACGAACAGTAAAGTACGATAGGGTCGACTTACTCACCCCTCTGGGTGGCCCGGGCCCTGGCTGTTGTACCGCTTTCCACGCCTGGGCAAAGTTTGGCTCCTCCAGCTGCGCTGTCCCAAAGGTAGTTGGCGGGTAGGCGGAATCCCTCTGATCTAGACGGAAGTCCGAAAAGGCTTCCCCCGGTTCCGCCTCTTCCATGGCCGTGGTTGTTTCCCTGTTCGGGGCCGACCCTCCTTGGAGTGAGGCAGCTTCTCCCTCACTGGCCGTGGTCACTGCACACGCCGTTCGGGGGGCCCGCCGCCCTCGTCTCTGGGTGCGGCTAGGTAGCTCCTCCCCTCTGGGTCCCTCCTGCCAGTAGCGCTGGAACAGTGCACACTCTCCAACAACACGGGTACCGGGAGCCCCTGAACCACCCCCACTCTCACCTGGCAGTGGGCCCGGGGGGTCCGGAGCTGTACTTCTGTCGTGGGGTATTGGCAGGCCTCCCCATGCACACAGGATACAGTCACCTCCTCTTCCCCCTCCGGGCTGGCAAATTCAGGCCGGACGAGGGAAATAGAACTACCCGAGTCCAGCAGGGCCTCTGTGTCTTGGCCGTTCACCTTGACAGGCAGCCGAGGGGCCGCCACGCCCCGGTGGGCCCAGCAGGTGGTCAGGTATTGGCAGGACCGGGCCACGCCCCCAGAGGTGTCTGCGCTAGGCATGCTGGCGTCTTAGCTGGGGCACTCTCGGGCCAGGTGGCCAGCCTGGCCGCAGGCCAAGCACCTCCACCTCTCTTGTTCTAGTCGGGAGTCCGCTGGGGCCGGGCTCTTTCCTGGTGGGTTCTGGGTGGGCGGGCTCCGTCTAAGGAGCGGCCGGGTTGTTGGGGGGTCTTGGTTACTTGGGGTGGACCGCATGGGGGCCCGGGAGCCCCCGCCGGGTGACGGCCAGCCCGTGTGCAGCATCTCCTGGGTCACCTGGTGATTCTCCAGGAGGGCGATGAGGGCCTCCACGCTTTGGGGGCCTTGCTCCGCTGCATACTTCTTCGCCCCCAGGGGTAGGGCGCGCACACATCAGTCCAGCACAATCCGCTCCATCAGGGGTGGGCCCTCCCCCTCGACCAGCCATCGGCGTGTACGGCGGACCAAGTCGCTCATCTGCACTTGCACTGGGGCTGTGGGGGTCATACGGCCACTCGTGGTACCGTTGGGCCCGTGCTGGCAGACTAAACCCGTACCGGCCTTCAGTCGGGGGTACTGGAGCACGTCTATGCTGGGAAGATCCCTATAGGCCCATTGGGCCTTTCCGGTCAGGAATGGGGCCAGTATTCTTCCCCATTCCTCCTGGGGCCACCCTTCACCTTGGGCGGCTCGCTCGAAAACCTCCAGATAGGCTTCGATGTCATCCTCCCGGTCAACCGTGAGCACGTCAGCCGGTTGACGCGTCTGGCTGGTTCGTCTCGTGCTGGCGCACAGCTCAGCCACCGCTGACTGGAGCGCCTCCTGAGACCGGAGGATCGCGGTCAGGGCCTCGTCCATGGCCCTTCGGGAGGACAGGTCCAGTGCGAGGAAGACAGGACTGCGGTCAGTGTACCCCCCTTTTTTCCCCCTTCTTCTCTTGAGGCGCAGCTCCTACTTGTCCACTTTAGCAGCTACAAGACTGGTGCCGGCGTTCTCCACCACTTGTGGCCTCCCAGCCTGATCTCGCATGGGCAGCATGGACAGAAGTAGGGCAACAATACCAGACACAGGATTTAGAACAAAAAAAGCCTTTTATTAGGCACTCCTTTCAATTACATGGGCCCGTTGGGCTCTGTGAGGAACCCGCACTGAGACTTGGGGTTTAGGGAAGTCAGGATCCCGCACGGCCGGTCCACTGGCTCTGGGGCAGGGGTCCACCTCAGCGCCTGCTCCGTATCCCCAAGGTGCTGGAGGCTGGGTAAAGAAAGCACAGGATTAATGGTTGCAACTTCAGAGGGCAGAAGAGCACCCAAAAACTTACTCTGTCTGCTCCAGACTACCCCCTCTCCACTGAAGCAACCCCATTTTATGCCCCACACTGATTGCATCTTGATGTCCTCCTGGTGTGTGCACTCTTCCACCCTCCTCTGGAATGTGGCGCTGTCCGTGGTGCTGCGCCTGTGCTGCGGTTTCTGTCCAGGGTGCTGAATCCCTGGACCTTATCCTGCTGGTGCCACGCCTTTTCCTGCATGTTCCTGCTCACGTGGGACACCAGCTGAAAGGCGGGGCTGCCACAAAATATCGTCATCCTTCTCAACATCATCATCAGCATCATCATCATCACCGCTGTCTGCAGCACCATCATCATCTGGTTGAGGTGTGTTTCTTTGGTGGCATAAATTGTGAAGGATGGCACATGTTATAATTACTTTGCTGGCTCTCTCTGGGCTGAGACGCACCTCCCCATGCAGCACATGAAACCGGCGCTTCAGCTGCCGAAAATACCACACTCCGCCACACTGCGTGTCGTCTTGTGTGTTCTAACATGCACCATGAAAAAGACAACAGCAGACTAAATATTTGTAATTTACAGTATTATGCCATCTTCACATGTAAAAGGCCAATGTGGGCTATAGCAACAATGACCTACTTGTTATAATTTTGTTGTGGTCCCGGTTGTGGATTCAGGTAAGGGGTCAAGAGCCAATGTTTGCAGGGGTAGCCACTGTCCCCTAGCAAGCGGCATCCCGCAGGCACATAATGCCTGTCGAATAATTAGCCTAAGCTGCTTTCCATTAAAAATGCGAGAGTCGTGCGTGGATCCTGGCAATTTCGCAACAATGTCCAAATTTATTGTATTCGGCATCAAATACTATCTGGGTGTTGATGGAATGAACTTTTTTTCTGTTTACAAATACCTCTTCATCTTAGGTCGGAGAAATAATTCAAATATGGGTCCCGTCAATAGCACCGATGATACCAGGCATACCTGAGATGTGCATGAATTCAAGTTTGATTCTGTGTTGGCGAATGTCCATTGGAAACCGGATAAACTGTCGGATGATATGGGGTTCACTGAGCGCAGTGATTGTTTGTTGAATTTAGCGACTAACAGATGATTGTGAAATCCCTAAATTGTCTGCATTGCAAAGTTGCATTTTTCCAGTGGCCAGGTAACGAAGTGTCGTCACACATTTTATTTCGGGGCTTATTGGGTTGTTTCTCATGGTTGGAGAAATAATTCTCTCCCTCACCAAGTCAACAACAAATAAAATCCCTTCATGGTCGATCCAAGGTCTTTTCAACAACTGTGCATCATTCAGAACTTCCAAGTCATTCCATCTTTCAACAGCAGCAGCCATTTTCCGATTCTTTGTGAATAGGTTTTAGCGAGTAAGGAGTCTTCTTGACTACCTTTAAGCTCTCCCAGACTTAGGAGATACTTTTTGGACTAAAATGCTTTGTGAATAACACTTAGTGAAAATAATTAGGAGTCTGACTGACACGCCCATTTTTTTTAGGAGTTTCTCCTAAATCCGGCAGTTAGGACCTACTTTTAGCGCTAAGATGCTTTGTGAATACGGGCCCAGGTGATGTTACACAATGGTAAAGAATTGACTGTGCCAACTTTTTTGGTCCCAATCATAGTCCTCACATTGTAAATTTTCAATTGGCAATTGAATTCATAAGTTTGAACATCAAATAATGCATTTTATTGTTTGCAATAGTGTGGGGTGAATGGACTTTTCGAATCAGTTCTTTTTGAATTTCTTTGCATTTTCCATGGTGTGCCAACTTTTTTTGGAATTGGGGTTGTAATATTTTACTATTATGCACAAGGCAATGATCCTGATAATCCATTAAAATGGGAAGAATACAGATAATTGGCCTGGTGATCTATACCGGCACGCTTGATAGCGCTCATATTCTGAAGTAGAGCCTAGGAGCTGAAGTGAATTCCCCACAACTCCCACTTATCCATGGGCAACCATAAATACTTCAATCAACATCTTTCTTTTATTTATTTGATGGTATTGGCCTGTCCTAGTCAAGTTCTATATCTCTGAAAGTTCACCAAATTTGGTTGTACTGCTGACCTGGTAAACTGCTGCGTCAAAAAGGAAGTAAACTGGCAGCGTCCTGCTAGAGGAACATGCATGCATGCATACATTCTTATTGGCCAGTTTTATAAGTTGCACCTGCATATAATGCAACTATATAATCAGTTGATTGTGTGGCTGCAACTCAGAGCACAAAAGCATGCAGTCATGGTCAACAGGTTTAGTTGTTGATCAGACCAAACATCAGAATGGAGAAGTGTTAAAGAATTGATCTTGCCTTGAATGATAGTTTGTGCCAGATGGGATGGTTTGATTTTCTGCAAAGCAGCTGATCTGGGTTGTTCATGCACAACAGCCACAAGAGTTTACACAAAATTGTGCAAAAAAAAAAAAAAGTGACAGTTCTTTGGGCGAGCATGCCTCGGTAATGACAAAGGTCAAGGAAAAATGGTCCAACGGGTTCAAACTGCAGAGAAGGCGATTATACTGTATCTCAAATAACCAACAATGCTTAGCAGAAGGGCATCTTAGAATGAACACCATTAAACCTTGAGGTCAATGGGCTACAGTAATCTTGAGCATTGGACATTTTCGGCGAATAAAAACCTGCTCTGGGGTAAATTCTCAACAAACTAACTGTTTAAGGAGTATCTCTTCTTGTAACCTCCTCTTTGACTTTCCTTTTTCTGCTACAGTACTGAAAAGCTAAGGTTAGTTTGCCCCCTCTGCAATTTGTCTCGCTGATCCTTTAGCATTCCTCAGTTCTTTTGTTCTAGCCACATTTTACAATAATGCAACCCTTAGTGTTCTCATTATTTATCCTATTTACATCTTGTAAAAGTTCATACACTTTCCCTCAAACTCCTACGAATAAATGTGGTCATCCACTGAGGATTCACTTTTCAGCTTACTTTTTTGGACACCTTTGGAATGGGTGGTGTGAATCAAATGAGCCCCTTAAATTTTTCTGATCTCATTTACAGACTCACGTCCAGGGTATCTCCCATTTTAATTTTGCTGAACCTGGCTGTCACATCAAGTTTTCGCCTAAAATCATACAACTTCCCACTGAAACATCAAATTAACAGTGATCATGGCTCCCATTGGCTCCCGTACCCTCAACATTGCTAATTCATCTGGGTCATTACAGGAGCACTAAGTCTAAAATTGCCTTCTCTCTTGTAGGTTTATTAACATACTGCACAAAAATTATCATTTATGACATCTAGAAATTCTTCACTCCCCTACCCTGTCCACTTTTCACCCATTTCCCCCAATCGATGCAGGAATCATTTAAGTCTCCTGACCGTGATCTCCTCCTCCTCCTACAAGCTTGCGTAAATCTCTGAAATTTTGTTGGCAGTACTGTCCAAGCTGGCGGGCGTGCGCATACTCCTGTGTTTAAACCAGTCTCGTGTCTACTATTAGGCTATTGAATATCTTCACAAGGCAAAGGAATGTTCAATTTTTGAGGAATTTCCTGCACATTGTATTTCGTTCATGGGAGTGCCTACACCCCCCTTCTCGCCTGTTGCATCTATGCTACAAAGGCTTTCTATATTATATTCATCTCCATCCTCTTCATTAAACATACCTCTGTCATGCAACTATGTCGCTCTACTAATCATAACGGCCTCCAAGTTCTGGAAATTTATTTTTTATGCTTCTTGCATTTAGATAAAAACATTTCAAGTTATCCACTGAATCACTCCTTCCTTGATTTATGTGCCCGCTGCCCCAAGCCCCTCCCTCTTCGCTTTAATGCTTTAAAATATATCATCAATGGTTGCATAGCGCTGTCAGCCTCCATCAGGTAGTCTGCATTTCCTCTGTATAACACTCTCCCTAACCTCCTGCCCCCCAAGTCCCTAGTTAAAATAACTCTGTACTACCCTCAACATATGCTGACCCAGTGCAAAGGTACCCCTCCGGTTCAGGTGCAGCCCGTCCGGCTTGAACAGGTCACCCCTGTCCCAGAGGTAGTTCCAGTGCCCCATAAACCTATACCCCTCTTTCCTCCACCAGGTTCGTATGCAGTGTTAAACCTCCAGATAATTGCTCCCCTCTGCTTGCATGTGTGGTACGGTAGAATCCAGAAAACTATCTTGGAGGGATCTGTCCCTAAGCTTTCCAGCTAATTTACAAATTGCCTTACCAGGCCTCAAGCCTACACCCACCTGCCATCAAAATTTTGTCCCAACATGGACCATGACAACTGGGTCCCCTCCCGCTCTGTGGGAGCTTGTCCGCCTTGCTCGGGGTGCCACTACCTGGGCACCAGGCAGGCAACACACCGTCTGAGACTCCTTGTGTGAACAGACCCCCTAAACTGTCTGTTCCTCAAAGCAATGAGTCCCCCACTATCACTAACTCTCTTTTCTGAGGGGTAGAGGCCAGCTTAGGGTGCCCTGATGCTCATCAGTGCCCCCCCTCTCTCAGGAGTCAGGGCCATTGGGAGTTCCTGCAAGGGCTGGAATCGGTTGGACACCTCCAACCACTGGAGCTGTGTAAGCTGTATGGTGTGCACCCTTTCCTCTTGCTTCCAGCGTCCTACAGTCACCCAACTTTCTCTCCCTGCCTGCTCTGGTCCCCGCACCCCCTGCTTTGGCGTACACACCATTTCTCTAAACGACATACTACTTAGTTCCTCTAGGAACTCTACTGATTGCACGAACTATGTTGCGCCACCAACTGGCCCTGAAGATCAAGGATCTTGCTCTCCAGATGCTCAATTAGCTGACAACGGTGGCAGACAAATCACCGCAAATCTCTTTCCCAAGCGATCATCCTGCAACGTCACATAGTTTTAGCCATATTTTGAACCCCCTACCTAATGACCTCGCTCACCTAGATAACAAAGAAAATTATTAATGCGGACAGCTCAGGAACCCCAATTTATTAACACAAAGCCTAAGCAGCAGTCTGTAGAAACTGTTGGAAACTATGAATGGATAATAAGCCTCTTTTAACAGGGGCTTAGTTTCAGTTAACAAAAATTAAATACCAAATCGAGACAAACTCTATATGTAATAAGCACTCCTAATAAGCCGACTTGACTTTATATAGTCCCAATACTATTAATATAATAACCTAAAAATATCACAGGGCTTAGCTGAGAATCCAAATAATCACAGACTGGATACAACGCCCAGGAGAAACTGGAGGCGGAGCACTCCAGTAAACCTTACTCTTTGATAATTACAACCTAACCGAATCGACAACTCAAGTAACTGCTGCCCTACTAACTAAATACTAAATCTCAGACCCCAAATCAAAAATGCAAACAGTAACTATCTAGCTAGCTAGCCACAAATACAACCAAAGGTAACCGAAACAGAGTAAAGCTCCGGTTCCCTTTAATTAAAACGGACCGAATAAACAAGTCGTTTACTTTGTGAGCGAACTAAACACAGTATCTCCCCCAACAAGCTTGTCACTAAGCACTCAAACAAGCAACTAAACTTTAATCAGCTGATCAAGGCACCGCAACCGGAGGAAAATACAAAGATAACGTAATTTGCAATGTGTTTAATCAGAAGAGCCCTTCGGTAATAATAAATCACGAAAAAAGACAAAAGCCTCGGTTAGCTTTAATATTCCAAGCAACGGCAATGCTTTTGTGGTAATGCTGTCAGGAGAAAAGAACGAAGGGGACTAAAACCCGGTGAGCGTCAATATTTATTGGCTGAAGACTGCATGAAGGCAAGCCGCAAGTATGAAACCAAGCCGGTTATAGTTTAGACATCAGGTAATTCGATAATATTCTTTGCATTGAAGGCTTGCTGAAGTTTTTTGGCTAAATCAGCTACAAGAAAAACCAGGTGACAGTAGCTCCTGCAGTCCTTGAAAACAACTTTCTTTTTTACTTTGTATATCATGCAATTCGCCAGATTAGCCAATTAATTAGCATTTAAATTGATTTTACTCTACCTTACTTTGCTCCCGGGAGACTGAAACCCCCCAAAAAAAACCCAAAAAACCCCCGTCACCTTTGTTTGGCCAGATTAGCGACTTAATTTGGCTGTTTGCTCACCGAGTTGTTTCAGGGGAAAAAAAGGGAAAAAGGAAGGGGGAAGATTCTCCCTGCCCCTAATGCGACAAAGGGTTATACCTCGAGAACCGTCGTCTAACACCTCTTTTTCATGTTTTGAGCCTTAACTTACGAATTATTTTTTGAAAACCCGTTTGAACAAGAGAAAATCTTCAGCTCAATCCCTCCACACATCTTTCTCTGTCTCATACCAAGCAGAATGACCACCAACGAATAGCGCTACAGCACAGCCAAGAGGTCAACCACCATAGTAATTCGGCAGCATCCACCATAATGAATTCGGCATACGTTTGAGCCCATGATCAGGTACCAGCACCACCTCAGTTTGAACCAGGAAAAACCCTGGCACTGTACCCAAACTTCAAGGTTTGCCAAAAAGGTATGGATTCAATTCGATATTGGTGAAGGTTGAATCCAGAATTCTTTCCTCCAGGGAGATGAGGAGAGCCAAGGAGCTCCACAGGTGGGATGCAAATACGGTTGGTATACAAACATACTCCAGTTGTTAGCATGAAGGAGGCAGTAACGCCAAAGAGAGGCAGCAGGAAAAAGTGGTATTGAGAGGAAATATTCCGTGAATTAAGGGTTCATATTGACCAAAATAAAATTGGTGATTGTTGGAACAATGAAAATATGACCTAAAACGGACGCAATTAGATTTTTTTGTGTGTGTGTCAAGTACATTACACTTTGTACAGAATTTTGAATTCATGAAGTTGTCTGAGGTGGATGAAGGAAAACATGAATTAAAAATGGTGTAAAAATGGTTGTATTTTCTGTTCGTTAGAAATAACAATGTAAAACCACAAAACAACCAACCAACGGCCCGGAAATTGTAGAGGCGAAGGTTCAACGTGTTCTTTTGCCTGTGAGTATTGCTTACGCGCGACGTCACAACTGGTGCGAATCACAATAAAATGGATATATTTTCTCCGGATTCGAGGGCCCAATTTAAAGCACAACGGTTACAATTAATCTGACTCCATAATAAATTTGGGATACCAAATTTAGTTATACCTAGATTAAATATCTGACTCCAAATTAGAATTAGAATTTATAGTTTAGGGACACATGCACGTGAATCTCAGGAGCAGCTTCGTCGCCAGACTCATCGTGAAAACCAGTTACTCAACGGCGCCCCGGGTAATGGCGCAGTTGCGGATCTTAGTTAAATTGAGAGTTCTAGAGGATGGAAGAAATTACCATGATATAGTAGCAACTTTGGCATAAACATATCATGAACCCAGATTTATATGTGCACCACAGGGCCCCTTAAAGGATGGAAGCGGAGCACCGACTTATAAGCCCAAAGGGTGCCCTTAGGCGAATCCCCAGGACGACTCTACATAAACCCTTTTATATAAGTAGACGCAATCTGCAATCAACTTAAAAACCCATCACTACCTTTAAAACATCAGCTAGCTAGTCTGGAATGTGAGACTAGCCCTAAGTACTGATGCGTGCGTGGCGAAAGAATAAAAGGATTAAGTCCGCGGAGACACATGAAAGCAAAGGAATGACAACAATTTTATTCACCAGGTAATAAAAGCCTAAATCAAACAAATCAACGTTAAGCCAATTACAAGTTACACATAATTTAGAAAGAGAGAGAATAAAGTCATACCTGGAGGGAAAAGGATACCGCACTAACGTCTTGGCGGGGGAAGTTCAGAAATACGATGTTACATCATTGAAAAAGGCTACTCACGCACTAGCGTGCGGCGAGGAAAATCGGATACAATCTCCCCAGACAGCTCATTCTCTTTCCTATAAACCAAACCAACAACCCCTCACTCCAACCAGAGAGCCCCATAAATTACAACAGGTGAGATGTCCCGGGTTACAGGTCTCAGGACTAGCAGAGACAGAGTCAGGCCATTTGGCTGTAAGGGGGTCATTCAGACCAAAAGAACTACACTTTTATTACCCGAGAGGAGATTTTACCTTACCCAAATTTGGGAGTTTCTAAAGTGAATGAACTATAATTTCATTGATCTGAAACATATGCCCATTCAACTCTCCCGAATTGTAACAAAAACATACATATCAAACAAGCCAGGAAAATGGATGATGAATATGATATGGTTGTCATGAAGAAGTCTTAAGCTGAATTATTATACAGGAAATTGTTATATAAGTACAGAAGTGATTTCTTATCAGTATATTAAACATATGAGCATATTATAGCGTTCCCAGAGGTTTAGATTATTTAAAACAGATAAGTTAGGGTCAGTCTTACACAGATGATTGAGGGCAATATGGAACACTGGGTAAGCCAAAGGCCCCTTATGCAGGGTGACATCAAAGGCGCAGAAACTGTGCAAACCCCACTCCCAGCTCTCCAGAGGCTGGGTTTGTGTGCCTCCTCCTGTCCGGCCATTCACAGATACAGTTGCTCACACTTTGCATCCCCCAGTTCTGGTCTCCAGTCTCTTACGGGCATAAACCACCCCCCTTCCCTTCCGCAAACCCAGCAAACAACAAGCTGCTTGTCATCAGAAGCTTCGACAATTTGTTATATTGCATGGCGTTGAAGTCTTTTTGATGCTCAGAAAGGCCTGCCAGTCTTGCTGCAGTGTCTGGTCACTCATCAGCGCCAGCAATGCTCCAACCCCCCTTTTCCATCTTACAACAACCTGGTGTGAGAATGAATGATTTTTGTCCCATTAATTAAATTAACACAGGATGCGATTTTCTGGAGGGAATGAGGGGGGATTTCACCTCCTCTGGTCTATATATCGCTGCCTCTGATGAATTATTTTTATCTCTGGTGGCGATAAAATGTATCCACCACTTCACCATATAAAATACATAAAAATATTTAAAAGAAATAAATGTAAGTAAAGTGCTTCCATGACAATATTTGCATAACTCTTGTTTAATTTTTGATGGTTCTGTATTTTTTCTACTATTTCCTGTCCTGATAAGGGAAAATCAGGCAGAGATCATGCAAGAGTGGGCCAGTTAATTCATTGAGTGGGCAGACATCTACCCTGGTTTGGGTCTTCTGGCTGCAGTGCTCATCCCTGTCTCCTGTGTAAACTGTCAGCTGGACTTCTCAAAAATGAAATGGAGAGATTTTAAACCATGAAAGAGGGCACAATGTAAATTTTGTGTACATTTTCTGTTGTGCCGTCTTTCAAAATATTAATGTAAGTTTGTTTCTATTTCACATCAGAACTGATCTAAAGAAGGAGCTTGAAGGACAGCACCTGGCTGCGTGCCTCTGAATTTAAAAAGTTCCTGATCTTGAATGTAAAAAAAACAATGCATTTCATGTTATGTTCTGTTCATGTTTTTGCACTATTTCGCAGATTAATGCATTGATACAAGATTTTGGCAAAGGCACTACTGTCTGTTTTACTAAAGGCAGTTATTTCTCTTGTTGGATCAAGTGTGTCCAAAGACATAATAATACTGGGTATTAATAGGATTGCAGAATTTATGAATATTTTATGTTGCCCAGCTGAACTGCCATACAGTAAGCAAGTGCTGTGAGCGGGGTTAATTTATTTAATTTTTGTTGTATTAATAGTATACAAGACAGCACTTGTTAGAAAAAGGGAGACGTAACATCCTGCTGTTAGGCAGTGTACTGTAAGATTGTGCCGAATCGCTTGCCGTAGAATGTATACTCGGTCACGCCCCCCTGATATGCTCTGGGGCAGGAGGTGAGTGAGGATGGCGAAGTGAATAAACGCAAGTCCACGGTCAAGCGTGCCTTGCTTCATTTATTTGTATTATTTGCCAGAGGGCAAACATTACATGTAGCTTTCAGCATTAATGGTGCCTTCACAGATGTGCGAGTTACCCATGCCATGGGGCACTAACATCCCCCATAACATCACAGATGCTGGCTTTTGAACTTTGCACTGATAACAATCGGGATGGTCCTTCTCCTCTTTAGCCCGGAGGAACACGATGCCCATGATTTCCAAAAACAATTTGAAATGTGGACTCGTCAAACCACAGTACACTTTTCTACTTTGCGTCAGTCCATCTCAGATGAGCTCGGGCCTAGAGAAGCCGGTGGCATTTCTGGGTGTTGTTGATATATGGCTTTCGCTTTGCATGGTAGAGTTTTAACTTGCACTTGTAGATGTAGCGACGAACTGCGTTAACTCACAATGGTTTTCTGAAGTGTTCCTGAGCCCACGTGGTAATATCCTTCACAGAATTATGTTAAGCCTTTTTATGCAGTGCTACCTGAGGACTCACGGTCCACGGGCATTCAATGCTGATTTACGGCCTTGCATGTACAGAGATTTCCCAGATTCTGAATCTTTTGATGGACTGTAGATGGTGAAATACCTAAATTCCTTTCAATTGGACGTTGAAAACGTTGCTCCTAAACTGTTGGACTATTTGCTCACGCAGTTGTTTTGCAAAGTGGTGAACCTCGCCCCATCCTTGCTTGTGAACAACTGAGCCTTTCGGGATGCTCCTTTTATTCCTTATCATGAGACTGCCCATGTTTCCAATTAGCCTGCTCACCTATGGAATGTTCCAAACAGGTGTTTTTGATCATTGCTCAACTTTCCCCAGTCTTTTGTTGCCCCTATGCCAGCTTTTTTTTTTTGGAACGTGTTGCAGGCATCAAATTTAAAATGAGTGAATATTTCCAAAAAACCTGTCATGGTTTGTTAGGTGTCTTTGTGTTGTTTGGACCTTTCTTTGCAGCTCTCGTCCCGGGGCGACATCGATTCCTGGGCCATCCAATTCTTTACCCAGCTGGTTGATTGAGCTGGGGCGGCGCTTCTCCAGAATCTATATAAGCAGGATGTCCGCACGCCTCCCTCTTCGCTAGAGTGTCTGTGTTTAGCTTCACACTATAGCTGAAGGTATCTGTAGTCAGGATTTGTGTGACTTTATATCTTCTTATTGTTGGAGTTTCTTCTCCCTTTTTCTATCTCCTTTGCTTCCGTGGTTCAGACTATTATCGTCCTTTGGAAGCACGAGTACTTCACGTTTGGACTATATTATTCTCTGTGTTTGTACTGTGTTCGTGCTACTCTCTTTCCCTCTGTCATTGCGCTTAGCCTCTGTATACTACCGGCCATTACGGAACACTCTTGCCAGCATGGAGTAGTCAGCAACGGCTGCGTTAGAGAAAGTTGTGGCTAACCAACAAGCTGCTCCCTCCGGTTATGGCAAGGGTCTCATTAGCCTGAACAATCAACAGGCAGAGCTGGCGGAAAGAGTCCGCCTTCAGGCCCGAATGCCATGGAGAGACAGGAGAATGTTCTGTTAACTCTCACTGAGAGTATTAGAGCCCTGTCCACGTAAATCACACAAAAATGTTGCACAAGCACAGTCCGTACATCTTCCCCGAGCTAAAGCTTCAATTACCCCCAAGATATGGAGGCGAGGCAGGAAGATATAAAAGATTTCATTGCCCAATGTGAGATATTTTTTAAAGCGCCCAGCCTTCACGGTTTGTGAATGAAGAGTCTTGGGTTTCATTTATTTTATCCCTGTTAACCCGACACAGCACTCACTTGGGTCGGCCCACTTATTTGATCTAGTTCACTGGTAATGAATACTGTGGAGACTCGTTAGAGAAACGGTATCGGTGTTTGATTAGGATGTTTGTGTCCAGGGCCAGCACTACGCATTTAATGCATCTAAGGCATGACTCTGGGAGTGTCGCTGCGTTTTCAATCACATTTTGCTCCTTGGCTACAGAGACAGGCTGGTCAGAAGCACCTCTTATGACAGTGTTTGTTCATGCTTTGGCAGAGGAGGTTAAGGACGCTCTGGCTACATTGGAGCCTTGTTTATCTCTGGATTTGTTGGTTCGCACTGCAGTGCGAATTGATAATCGCATCCGCGAACGTAACAGGGAGAAATGTACTGCATTGGCTCTTGCTGGCAACAGGGCTAATCCTACTAGCAGCATGCATAAAGCTCCCATTCCGAACACTGAAAATTCCACTCCTGGTGAGCCTGTGCAGGTTGATGGCTCATATGAGAGCCGGGCTCGTAAGCCCGTTCGGAAACGTATAATCTGCTATAATTGTAACAAACCGGGACATATCCATCCACGCTGCCCTGAGCTTCAGGGAAACGGGAGTCCCTCTAGCTGATGAGGCAGTCCGTGGATTCTCACGCAGGAAAGGCTGATAGCCGATTGAAGACCTGTATGCAAGAAGTACCTAAGTCATAAAATAACACTTTTGAGATTTTAGGGGTCAAAGTTTTCAGAATATATTGCAGATCATGACAATGGACAATGGAAATGTCCCAGTGCACTAAACTTGAGTGCTTCTTTGCAGAAATCTTTGGTATCAGATGATGCTCTGGCCATTGTGGCTTTTAGTACTGGTGTCAGCTCATTTTTTGCAAAATGTGACTTCAGTACTTCTTGCACACAGGTCTTCAGTTGGAAGCCAAGTTGACTGAAATGGAAGAAAGGAAATGTTTGAAACATAAATAACAGTTGTTAAGTCATATTCAGAAACCTATTCAAAAGTATTTGGATATAAAATAGAAAAACAAGTTTATGAATATGGCATCTATCTAGGAAAATTACAAAGGCATCACACTAAGCACCATAGAAAACATCAGAGAAACTATGGAGCTAAAAACACTACCATATTGTGAAACTGAAAAAAAAAACTTTTAAAGTTTGAAACCCCGTGTTTGAAAGCGTACAAAAGATTTGAAACTTTGGAACTAAGTTTTGAAGGTGTATATAGTGTTTTGATAGGCTGAAAAAAATTTTCAAATCTCTGAAAACATTATTCTGTATTTGAAAATTCATTCCAAATCTCTACAACTTTTCTTTGTTTTTTTCTTTTTCTTCTTCACAACTACAGCACTGTTTTTACAGTGTTTCAACAACACATTTTCAGAGTTTCAAATTTGGCACTATTCTCCCACAGTAAAATTTTGTTATCTAGTTTTGAAACCTTGTAAATGGAGATCTGAAAACTGGTGTGAATATATTTAGAAAAAAGTGTTGAAATGTTGAAACGTGAGTTTCGAAAGGGCAGTCTGTTTTGAAAAATTTGAAGGTGTATATAGTGTTTTGGCAGCCTGGAAAAAAAATTAAATCTCTGAAAACATTATTCTGTATTTGAAAATTCATTCCAAATCTCTACAACTTTTCTTTGTTTTTTTCTTTTTCTTCTTCACAACTACAGCACTGTTTTTACAGTGTTTCAACCACACATTTTCAGAGTTTCAGATTTGGCACTGTTCTCCCACAGTAAAATTTTGTTATCCAGTTTTGAAACCTTGTAAATGGTGATCTGGAAAAAAAAATCCTCTGAAAAAAAAGATTTGAAACTCTGAAAGAAGTTTTGAAACTGAAAAAAAAAAACCTCTGAAAGTCTGGAAAAAAAAAACCCTGAAGCTCTGAAACTAAGTTTTGAATCTCTGTAAAAGAGTTTTGAGTCTCTGAGTCTCTGAAGCTCTGAAACTAAGTTCTGAATCTCTGTAAAAGAGTTTTGAGTCTCTGAGTCTCTGAAGCTCTGAAACTAAGTTCTGAATCTCTGAAAAAAAGTTTTGAAACTCTGAAAAGAGGAGGCAGGATTTGGTGTCAACCTTCTCAGCCTATTGGTTGCTGAAGTAAGCTTATAGTCCAATGACATGTCATGACATACGAAATTGACAGACTGCTCCACCAATGCTGTGACAAAGCAAGAGTAGGAGAGCTCTGAGGAGAGCATGCCAGTCAGTCACAAGAAGGAAGTAGCAAGCTAAGCAAGCGAATTAAGGCTAGGTAGCAGCTATATTTGGTATAAAATAAATGCTTGCGGTTCAACTCTAGCTGAGTGAGATAGCAAAATAATGGTTTTTTTATTCATTTATTTTCTATTGACATCCGTGCACCAAACTGTTGGCTAGCTAGGCTAGCAAACTTGGTAGCTAAGCAAGCAAACTAACATAAGCTAAGAAGGCGCAACATTGACTCCTTCTTCTGCTTCCTTCTTGTGACTGACTGGCATGCTCTCCTCAGAGCTCTCCTACCCCTGGATTCCACTGGACGCGTATTTGCAGCGAGACATGAGCGACGCTATTTTGCTGCGTCTTGTACGCGACTTCATGTTCCACTGAACGCAGAACGTCAGCGCAGGGTCTTGCCAGCTGATACAATCGACTTGCTCAGATTTTGCATATTTCGTCATTTTTACCGGCATATTAGTGCAACGACCTTAAATGCTTTCTGTTATTTTTTCTGCTTTAATTGCATTTGTCATTTCCGTCTTTGTTGTGCTGTAGAACCTACTACAGTCCAGCTGTGAACACCATAGATTAAAAAAAGTGTGCCCGTGTTTTAGTTAAAACAAAATCACAACTTTGAAAAGTAAGTTACAAACGAATTTTATATCAAAGATTTGTGGCTGGTTTCTTTTAGTTAAAAGCGTATTCCCCTTGATAGTTACTTCCAGCTTGGCACGATCTGGTGTCACGATTCCCATTAGCATAAATACTAATGTAGTTGGATCCAGTAAATGTATATGGTCGAACTATGGGTAACGTATCCCTGCTATATTCAGATCAGTGCGACTGCGGCTCGCCAGCGCAGAAATAGACTTGGCGCGTATTTTCGGGCGGAGCAGTCACGGACAGCCACTTCTGGGACGCTATGAGACGTGCAGGCGCGGCTGGTGGAATCACAACCATTGTCTAGAATAGCCGCGGATCAACTCCGGCAACCGCGTCGCAGCAGTAACGCTGCCAAGACGCCCCAGTGGAATCAAGCCTTTACTCTTGCTTTGTCACAGCATTGGTGGAGTAGTCTGTCAATTTCATATGTCATGACATGTCATTGAACTATAAGCTTACTTCAGCAACCAATAGGCTGAGAAGGTTGACACCAAATCCCGCCTCCTCTTTTCAGAGTTTCAAAACTTTTTTTTCAGAGATTCAGAACTTAGTTTCAGAGCTTCAGAGACTCAGAGACTCAAAGCTCTTTTTTACAGAGATTCAAAACTTAGTTTCAGAGCTTCAGGGTTTTTTTTTCCAGACTTTCAGAGGGGTTTTTTCAGTTTCAAAACTTCATTCAGTTTTTCAAATCTTTTTTTCAGAGGGTTTTTTTTTCCAGATCACCATTTACAAGGATTCAAAACTGGATAACAAAATAATACTGTGGGAGAACAGTGCCAAATTTGAAACTCGGAAAATGTGTGGTTGAAACACTGTAAAAACAGTGCTGTAGTTATGAAGAAGAAAAAAGAAAAAAAAAACAAAAGAAAAAGTTGTAGAGATTTGGAATGAATTTTCAAATACAGAATAATGTTTTCAGAGATTTTAATTTTTTTTCCAGGCTGCCAAAACACTATATACACCTTCAAATTTTTCAAAACAGAGATCTGCCCTTTTGAAACTAACATTTCAACATTTCAACACTTTTTTCTAAATATATTCACAACCAGTTTTCAGATCTCCATTTACAAGGTTTCAAAACTAGATAACAAAATTTTACTGTGGGAGAATAGTGCCAAATTTGAAACTCTGAAAATGTGTTGTTGAAACACTGTAAAAACAGTGCTGTAGTTGTGAAGAAGAAAAAGAAAAAAATGAAGAAAAGTTGTAGAGATTTGGAATGAAAATTCAAATACAAAATAATGTTTTCAGAGATTTTAAAATTTTTTCAGCCTATCAAAACACTATATACACCTTCAAAACTTAGTTCCAAAGTTTCAATCTTTCGTACGCTTTCAAACACGGGGTTCCAAACTTTCAAAGTTTTTTCTTTCAGTTTCGCGTCATGGCAGTGTTTCAGCTCCATAAGAAACAGACAGCAAACTCTGTTGATAGAGAGGGCAATATATGCATTCAAATTACTGCAAAAATTTTTCCAGCTCGTGCTCACTTTTACAATATGTCTCTACCAACTCTCAGATTAAACCAATGCTCTTGCCCTGTCCTCACCCCAGTCACTGTTTTGAAAATGGTGCAATCAAAGAAATTACTTTATTAGATGAGCAGAAGAAATGTGCTACTAATGTAAACCAAGTTACAGCCTGTCCAGGCTGACAAGTCAAAATTTCTCCCAAAGAAGGGATCAAAAAATATAAGCTAGTGTACAGAGAGAAAAAAGAAAATGAAAGAAGCAGAGATCAATGGACACATTTTTGGCCAAGAAAAGTGTGAAGAAGCACATGGTACTGTATGATGGTCGAAATTGTATGCGGCAAAGGTGTGGAACCGGGCAGTTTATCAACTAGAAATTTAGCTAGCCAAACCCTCATGTACTTCAGTGGTCTGACCAAACATAGCCAGCTATGAGGTTGCCAAGGTCTGTCCCTTGGTCATTTTCCCTCCCAGGCTGACATTTTAAGTTACATGCGTGTGCGAATGAATATGCTTTTATTTTGTGGAAGGAAGTATTTTGACATTATTATAAATCCCCCTGCTGACACATTTATTAGGCTCAGGCTGGAGCATAGCCTTGGCAGAACTGTCAACGTTTCTGAGCAAACAATCCTCAAAGATTGTATCAATCTGCCAAATAAGACTAACTTCGGAAAATTACATCTTATACCTCAGTTATAAATGACCTGCCACATCTAGTAGTCAGAGGAATAAGAAAAGCGAGAGCCTACCAGTGGTGATTAATATTTCTTAGTCTACTAACTAGTGTCCTTGTTTTTGAAAACCATGAAAAATATAGTCACCTGGAGTAAATAGTAAGTAGGTATGTAAGTCTGTTCTGAGTTTAGTGGCCCATCAGGCTGGTGCTTAACCTCGGTTTCGGTGCCATGAAGTGACTAGGCTACTCCCCCTGGATGGGATGCCAATCCATTGCTGGTACTCCCCCAGTCCTTAGTCAGGGTTCCTTGACAATTTGCTGGCACCCATTTACATACCTGGGTGGAGTGAGGTGAGTGAAGTGTTTAGCCTAAGAACACACCGCTAAAGCCATGGCAAGAACTTGAACTCAGGACCTTTTTATTCCAAGTCAAGCCTACTTAACCAATGTGCTACCGCGTCTCGGAGTAAATATTAGTGTTATATATTTACCATTTTCACAAATCTGTTGAGCTTGTCTGTTCACTATCTGTGGGACAGCAGTCCTTCCATATGTGGAAGCATATAGCGAACAATATTAAAGTGAAAATGCATTCTCAGAAATGCTTTTTCATTTTCAAGAAGCCAACAAATTATTTGTATCATCATGAAAACGTGTAATCTTCCACTTTGGTTTTTGTGCACTTTTCATAACTAATTGAAAATTAAATTGCATTAACTTTTTGGGCTCTAATTTCTTGGTGCAGCGCAGGGTTGCGCAGCATGGCGTAGCCCACGCAGTGGTAATTTCATCCGTGCAGCCCGCGCGGTGGTAATTTCATCTTGATTATGCAACACCGTGGCGCAGCCACTTTGGCAATTTGGTAGACGGACGTGCGCCGAGATGGGTGTGGTGGCGTAGTAGGGGGAGGTGTCACATATTCATCATGACGCAGTGACAATTTTGTGGATAAAGGATCCGCCGAAAGTGTGCAGAGAGCTCGCCAGCTCCAACCTGGTTTACTTTCTGTGCATTTGCCTGACCGGCGCACAGTGCGCTCACGTCACCGAAACCTCACAGGCAGGTTTCCAGAATGTCAGGCACATTTCAATGCCATAAATAATTACAGCAACCACTATTTTTTGTAACTATCTGAATCAGCACATAAATTATAGTATCTGTATTGATTGTCCTGATGTCAGATCAAAGAGAGACAGAGAGAGAGAGAGAGAGATGTGTGCATGTGGGCGCGAGTGCATGTGTAGGCTATGTGGGTATGTGTCCTTCAGCAGCTTTCACACCGGACGCGAAACGAATTTTTCGCACGACTGATTACATTCAAAGTCAATGCAAAGACTTTGTATTCGAGTCTTTGCATTGACTTTGAATGTAATCAGTCGTGCAAAAAATTCGTTTCGCGTCCAGTGTGCAAGTGGCTTAATGCTATTATTGTGACTTAGGTTTTATCGTTTTTAATGGGGGAAAGGAATACAGCCTGATTGCTATGATCTCGTACTGAGTTAAGATCACATATTGAAAATAAATGTGTAACGTAACTTGCATTGTTGTCCATGCATGTTAATCCCAAAATTTTAAGCAGCAACAGGGTGTAATAATAGGAACACGCTATCCATCGTTTCTCTTCCCAATGATGCAGGCAGAAGAAATAAATGAGCAACCGTCGTATTTCATTCCAACTTCGTAAGTTTGAATGATCTGACGTAGTTTCGTTTTGAAATTCCATTCAAGTTCGCTAATGGTAATAATTCGCGAATGCCCTAGCTAGCCAGCTAACTCATATTCGTAATGCTTAATATAGACGTAAGCAGAGCAGAAAACATGCCTGAAGCAACAAAGTAAAATGCAACATTCACGCAACATGCAGATATAGAACAGAGGCTTCTTTATTCCAGTTTTAAAGGTGAGGAGAGGAGCGCATTTGATTGGTGAAGATTTGACTCGGCTGTGTTAAACCCACTAACGCCTTCCCTCCCTTCCCTTTGCCACTTGCGCTGGCAGGAGGGACAGAGGCGGGACAGAGGAGTACTTTTACGGGCTGCACTGGGCACCTAAATTGCAAAATACCCCTGGATACACCCCGTTGGCGCGGCGCTCCCCCCATTCGCTGCACCTGCGCCTGGTCTTCGAATTTAGAGCCCTATGAGTTTTAATTTTCAAAAAGTACTCCACCATATCACTAACAAAAATAAAATGAAAATGCAAACGAAATGATAACATAATTGTCCACTTTGCATTTTCATTTTTAAGTCCTTGTATGCACTTTTTATAACAAACTGAAAATTAAATCACCTTCTATGTTAGTGTTTTGATTTTCAAGAAGTGTTTCACCATATTATTAACAGCAATAAAACAAAAAGGCAAAACTTGAAATGAAAGTGCATTCACAAACATGGCTCTTCTTTTCAAGAGGCAAATGTGTTTTGTTTCTCATAATTAAAGCAATAATACAGTCTTCCATTTCAATTTTAAATTACCTAGCACTACGTGCTTTGACTAAAAATGTTAAAACAAAAAAGCATTCAGTGAGAGGGCTGGACTTTCCCCCACAGCATGGTACAGATTGGATGTAAATCCAAAGTAATCTCATTGGATGTCAATTGAGCCATTCTTAACTAGCTGATTGGCTGGTTGATGTCAAATAAACCCAGTCAAATAATTGTTTCCTTTTAAGTAAGTATACACTGATAAGCCAAAAAATTAAAACCACTCACAGATACTTTGAATCATTTAGATTGTTTCATAACAAATGCACATGTTAAGATCTACAAACAGATCTTAGATGGTAAGTGAGCAGTCAGTTCTCAGATTCAACATCAAAATCACAAAAATTGTGAAAAAGGAAAACTCCAAGGCACTCTCATAAAAACAATAAAATGCCTTTATTGTCATGGCTTGGTCATGGAGAACCTTAAAAACAGATTCCAACATGTTTCGAATCAAGGCTTCATCAGGGAGTCAAACAGATCTCATGACACATAGTGGTGTATGGCTCCTTTCATAGTGGTGTTCCACCAATAGGTCATCCTTTTCCAAAGAGCACCTCAAACTAAACTGAGTTTTGGGTCCAGGAAGCGCTCCCTCCTATATATATTTTTTTTGACTTCTCACATTCAATGTGTTGGATATGGGACAAATGGGCACAGAACAACCAACAACGGCCAAATTGTTATGGCCTGCAGAGTGGGTTAGACCATCTCAGTAGTCACAAGACTCCCAGGGTGCTTCCCGTCAGCAGATGTGAGTACCTACTGATACGTCATTTATTTGTAGTGGGTCATTCTTCACTATTGGTGACTTTTCAGTGTGCTAACTTTTGAAAAAAAACGAATACATTTTTCATGTTTTTAACATTGTATGTGGTAAATGGTATGTTTAACCTTCAGGAACTTGTATTAATAGAGCTTGTGCACCTAAATAATAATAATTATGGATGGATTATTCAGATGTGGACCACGCGAGAGTTCCACCCTGTTAGGGACATACACACAGGTATTACAAAGTGTTAATAATGTAAATATTCAACAATACTTAGCTTTTCTTGCACCTTATGTGCCCCTCATTCCATTGTAGAAGTTTTGAATAATGTTGAAAATAGAATTTGAGTAGAACGTGTTCATTCTTTAAAACCGTATCATTTTTTTAGCCCAATTTAAATGATAAATAATAACAGAAATTTGCACAAAATTACATATGTCTGCTGCTGATCCCTTTCAACTCTGCAGTTTAACATTAACATATGCATAACATTTAGCATACTTGTTATGTTATTTGGGTAAAAAATGTGACGAACAGGGTGGAAAAAGAGCCCAACAGGGTGGAATGACCAGCAATAACTCAGTGAGTTTCAACAATAATTTTATTATTAACTTGCAGAACATTTAACTTTAATTGAAAATACAAAACATTCAACACTTTTTAAACATAAAACATAAAAATTACATTACAGTACCAAACATAAGTGCCTCTACCGATAAACAAAAGTGGCCCTCACCAAACTTTCTTTATGGGCCAGAATTTAATTTCATCTTTTTGCGTGCATGTGTGTTGTGGATGTGTGTGCGTAAATGTATGTGTGTGTGTGTGTGTGTGTGTGTGTGTGTGCGTGCCCTCTTCTCTTTGATCTGCATCTCGCTTGTCTGTGCGCTTGTGTTTCAGCTGCAGTAAGTGGGGGAGCCATTTCCTAACAAATATATACAATTTAACATTACATTATCATGCAAATTGTATCAACAAAATTTTATAATAATGATCAATTACTGTTTAAATATACTTAAGAGGGTGTGATCTGTTGATATTGGATCATAGCTGTTATTTATAGGACAGAAAACCAAGTAAATGCCTTGTACCTTAATATAATAATAAACACATATTGATAAATTAGATGAACCGTATAAAACAACAACTAAATATTTATATATCAGTATTTATAAGCATTTCCCTTTCATTTTCATAGATTTTCCACCCTGTTGTTTGCATGTTCCACCCTGTAAGGTTTGCATACCTAACAGGGTGGAACCTAACAGGGTGGAAAATTTCAAACCAAATTAGCCATTGCTAAGAGACAGCAAACTTTTGTTAGCTAGTTCTCCACAAATAAACAGAACTTAAGTATAAATATCAAATATGTTTTTTAATTTTAAAAATGTGGTTTACTTTCTTCATAAATAAGGCTAACAGGGTGGAAATTTAAGAGTAGGACATACAGGTTAACATCATAAAACATGCAAAAAAAACAAACCGAAAGTTGTCACTCACCTCACTTTGCTCCTTTTAAATTTCCCTCTAAAAGTTAATTTCACAGCCAAAGTGTGGGAATGGGAATGGTAGTTGTTTTTGTTCAAACATCAAAAACCCACAATCTAACAGGGTGGAACGTGATTTTGGGGACATATAGTAAATTATTTTTAAATAATAATAATGACCATTTCCATTGCAAGAGATTAATATTTAGAGATATTTGAACATGATCTATACAATAATAAAAAAACAAATTTCCATGAATTTATAAATATTTTACAATTTATTTCACTGAAACTGAGAATTTGCTTTGGGGACATCATAAAAAACTGAGTGTATGTGTCAAAACAAAAGGCAATAAAGATAAAAAATATATATTTACAAACATAATTTTGTGTTAATTATATAAAGGAGACCTCAATGTATAATAAAAGCCTTTTGTATTAAACATATTGTTTATTTTAATTAAAATATTAAGAGTTTTTTCTTGGGGACGGAAAAGTCACCAATAGCCAGGAATGACCCTAGTAATATTTGCCAGAGAGCAAACATTACACGTTGTCAGAGTAGAGGTTTGAAATACCCACTCATCGCTGACAAAGAATGGAGCTGTATGGCATTCCAGCTCCACGAATGGACTTGGAATCGGGAAACTTACCGAAACCATGGAGACGATTCAAGCAGCATGCAGAACTCATGTTCAAGGGCCCGCTGCGCACAAAGAAGGAGGAGGAAAAGTGCAGGTATCTCCTTTTCTGGATCGGGGAAAAGGGACGCAATGTCCACAATACCTGGACAATCTCGGTAGATGATGCCAAGAAGCTAAGTACATATTACGATAAGTACACAGAGTACATCACACCAAAAGCAAACCCGATTTATGCACGGTACAAATTTCATGAAAAAAAAAAAAATGCAGGGCGAGCGTGAATCATTCGAGCAGCTCATAACTGAACTAAAACTACTTGTAAAAGACTGCGGATACCCAAATAGTGACAAAATGGTTCTTGACTGCATCGTGTTTGCTATAAACGCACCCCGAGCGCTAGAAAAATTGCTTAGCCAGGGTGCTGAGCTAACGCCGATAAAGCCACGGCCATTGCATCGTTCCCACAAGCTTGCCCAGCAGCAGCTAAAAGGCGATGGGTCATGGCAAAGAATCTAGCGCCATGATACCGTGCATGCAGTAAGCAGAAACGTGCATAGAACCAAACGGTGCCAAAAGCTGCAAAACAGAAGGAAAATAGCGGCGCACAGAAGGGCATGCAGCCACTGCGGAGGGCAGCATGACGATAAAGTCATTTGCCCAGCAAAAAGGAAAAACAATGCAAAAATTTCATTTCACCAGAGCATGCAAAACTAAATTTCCAACACAGAAAAAACCCCAGCGTGGCATAGTGCATACTGTTGGAGAAAATGCAGTGCAAGAACAGACTGAGCTCTACGTAGACAGTATTGAAATAGAGAACAATGGCAAAAGCAGGCCTATGTGGAGATAGGAATAGGCTCACCCCAGCAAAAAGTGAAATTTAAATTGGACACTGGCGCACAGGCCAATACCATTCCAACAAATATCTTTCACTCACTGTTTAAAAATGTTGCGCTGAAACCAGCAGCCCATAGGCTGACTGAGTATGGGGGCGGAGCACTAAGCGTGAAAGGCACGTGCCAATAGGGGAACTGCAAGTCTCACTGCGCACACACGGAAGTGAAGTACGCGCAGTGCATAATGGGAAGAGTTGTATGTCTCTATCATGGCTTCGGTAAATACAACCATTGCGGAACCCGATGATTCTCGGCTTATTTTGAACCCAAAAGATGTACCTGGCGCGGTTTTTGCTCGCCCTTTGAAGCAGCCATTGTCACAGAATTGAAGAGATTACTGTAACGTCGAAACGCAAATTTAAGTGGCAAGAAGGAGGACCTGGTACAGAGGTAAGGTAGCTACATGGTAATAACAAGTAACGGAGGCAGCCTTGTTATTGATGACACACCGGGTTGCTAGGACATGCTCTGCATATGCATTTGCGATATTGAACATCCCCCCCCCAAAATACATTTATGTAAACTATTAAAATCGTTATGGCAAATAAAAAGCCGAGACACGTAGAGGTTGGATATGGAGCTCTTTCGCTCAGATCCTTGGGGATATAACTCCGAACATTATTATTTGACATAATTTGGATTTATTGAGTTATTTATCGATTCGCGTCAGCACATTTTCCCTTTCCCCTCCCCAGTCATTGTCACGGTTGACATTCCCGATCAGACAACACATATTCAGGCGGACGTAAAAGGGTATTTCATTCTTTGTAAAACGATGTATGGTTTACCCAGTCAGTGTTTTCTTATACGATGTGAAGTTTTGAAAAGCCCTTGCGATGACGGTGGGTGAAAAAGCTCAAGAGCGGCTGTCGTATTATCCATTCATGAAATTATATCCTCGAAAAATGCTTTCTATAGGTAGTTTCACCGCAACGTACATAATTTCATAAAATTGAAACGCCAAAAGTTGTATATGCACTGTCAGCGATTGCCCTGCACCGCTACTGTCAACTCATTGTGTTCGCATGGATAGCAGCACTGCCATTGTAAAACAACGCTTTTACTTACTGTGTGAATCGGCGACATATGAGGCTGTTGTAGGGCATTCTTCTCTGAGGATTTTTCGCCTTGGAAGTTAAGAACTGGGTTTGACTGGAAAAATCGTCGATGTGTTTACCATACGTTTTCCTCCAGCCTCAAAACAGCTGCTGCAGACTCGGAGTGCTGAAGTGGGCTTGAACTTGCTGAATTCTCTGTTATTTCTAGCCCGACCGGAATTGTTTATCCACTTATTTCTAAGCTTAGCATCTTTGGGGAAAAACGTAGAACCTGAAATGTCGATCCCTGACCTGACGGTTGTAGCATCCAAGCATGCAACAAGTAATTACCGAGGCTTTCTTTCGTATTGAAGCGAATATGTCAGTCACTCGTTGACATACAGTTCCTATAATGCATTGCGCGCGTAAAAATCCAATATGGCTGCTTTGCAGTTCCCCTATTAAAATGTCGTTACAAAGACAGCTCAATGCTGCTAGATTTCGACATAATCAATACCAATGCCCCTCCAGGCCTAGCCATGGGAACATGCCGCGATTTAAATTTAATTAGAACTGTGATGGCTGTAAACGTGGACAATGAAGGACCGAGCCTTGATTCACACAGCATATTGGAGGAATATGCAGACGTGTTCAGGGGAATAGGCGAATTTCCAGGGGAATGCACCTTCTGCGTCTCCCCAGATGTGACGCCTGTGCTGTGCCCACCATGGAGGATCCCCATTGCAGTGCGCAGCAGACTAAAAGCTGAACTCGACAGTATGGAGAAAGACAACATCATATGCAAAGTCACAGAACCCACAGGATGGGTGAATTCACTCGTTGTCGTTGAAAAGCCAAAAACAGGCAAACTCAGAGTGTCTGGACCCCAGACCCCTCAATAAAGGAATACAAAGGCCGCACTACCCTCTGCCTACCGTAGAGGACGCTACCACAAAGCTCGCTGGAGTACAAATTTTCAGCGCTTTAGACATTAGCTCACGCTATTGGTCCATTAAATTGAGCTCTGACTCATCATTTTTAACCACTTTTAACACTGTGTTCGGCCGATACCGATTCCTTAGACCGGTGGTTCCCAACCCAGTCCTCAAGGACCCCCTGCCCTGCAGGTTTTTGTTGCAGCTTTACTTTAGCACACCTTATCCATTTAAGGCCCAATGCACCTTCATGCACACCCTGTTCAGGTGGATGTTTTTCAACCAATCAGCATGAAGCCCTTAAATGGATCAGGTGTGAAAGAGCAAAGCTGGAGCAAAAACTGCACAGCAAAGGGTCCTGAGGACTGATTGGGAACCACTGCTGCCTTAGACTGCCATTTGGCATAATTTCAGCTCAACATGAATTCCAAAGGCGTGTCGACGAAACCTACGAAGGTCTCGAAGGCATAACTGCCATAGTCGACGACATTCTCGTGTTCGGCAGAACCAAAAAAGAGCATGACCAGCGCCTCAGGGCGATGCTATATCGCATAAGGGAGAGATGGGTACGGCTAAACCCTGAAGAATGCTGCATTTGCATGCCAGAAGTTAGCTACTTCGGGCACACACTCTCGCACGAAGGCATAAAACCAGACCCGCAAAAGGTGAAGGCGATCCAAGAAATGCCACCACCGTGGAACAGGGCAGAGCTCGAAACTGTTCTGGGCATGGTAAATTACCTATCAGGTTTGCGCCACGGCTCTCTGAAGTATGCGCAACTGCGAAAACTACTGAAACAGGACAGTGAATTTTTATGGGACGCAAACCATGATAAAGCATTCCAAGAAATGCAGGATCTCATAATACGACATCCAGGCCCAGTACTCGCGTACTTTCACCCCCAAAAAGAGCTACGGCCTTGAAGCGGTCATGCTCCAAGACGGCAAACCAATCGCCTATGCGTCCAAATCACTGAACAGTTCTGAAGAGAACTATGCACAGATAGAGAAGGAGCTCTATGCGGTGCTTTTTGGCTGTAAGCATTTCCATCAATACATGTACGGTCGCAAAGTGATAGTGGAGTCAGACCATAAACCATTAGAGGCGATTCTAAAAAAGCCACTGGCAGCAGCTCCGCCACGGCTGCAAAGAATGATTTTGCAATTGCAAAAATATAACATACACATCATACATCGCCCTGGAAAAGAAATACCAGTGGCTGACACATTATCACGCAAGCCAATACAGTACCACTGCAATACCTTACACGAAGGCATGGAGGCCCAGGTCCTCAGCAGCGTCCCAGTGGGTGACAAAAGGCTGACTGAGATCAAAGAGGCAACCGCCCAAGATCCACAACTCATTGCTCTGCGAAAAGCCATAGTGATTAGCTGGCCTGACTCCAGGAAAGGATGCCCGCCCAGTATCCAGGAATACTGGAACTACAGAGACGAACTTTCCCAAATGGATGGCCTTTTATTCAAAGGTGAGAAAATCATTATTCCCCATAATCTCCGGGAGCACATGATTGAGCGCATCCACACTGGGCATTTGGGTGTAGAGAAAAGCAAAAGCCAAGCAAGGGACCTATTATTTTGGCCTGGCATGGGACCTCAAATCCAGGCGGTTGTGGCAGCCTATAGCATCTGCCAAGAACGGCGCAGAGCGAACCAAAAGGAGCCCATGCTGTCACATGCCATACCCGAACTGCTATGGCAAATGATAGGTGCTGATTTGCTCACGTGGAACTCACAGGACTATATTGTCACTGTGGATTATTATAGCTGGTTTTACAAGCTGGAGAGACTGCACAGCTGTACCTCAAGTGCCGTTATCACGAAACTCAAGGCGGCGATGGCTCGACATGGAATCGCAGAGTCCGTGATCAGCGACAACGGGCCGTGCTACAGTTCAGGTGAATTCCAACGCTTCGCCGAGACATGGGGTTTTACCCACATTACCACAAGCCCTCGTTACCCACAAAGTAACGGCCTTGCCGAGAAGACTTTCCAAACAGCCAAACGCAAACTGGACCTAGCCAAAGCCGAGGCCAAAGACCCTTACCTGAGCCTACTAGAATATCGCAATACACCGGTAGACAATCTGAAATCACCAGCTCAGCTCCTGATGAGTCGGAGGCTGCGTTTGGTACTGCCAGTTACAGCTAAACAGCTGCAGCCACAAGCCGCCTGCCAGCAGTTGGTATGCAGCAGGAGAGAGGTATGTCAACGCCGCCAGCAGACATACTACAACAGCTCTACCAGACCACTGCACCAATCTGGTTCCAGCAGGATGACGGATCCTGGAAGCCCGCAATGGTAACACAGACCGCAGACACTGACAGAAGTTACCATATCCAGACCGCGGAAGGACAGACCTACCGACGCAACCGCCAGCATCTTCGTGAAAGCAAGGAAGGCTCAAGTGCATTGGACTCCCCGCAGATGAATTCCAGCACTTGCAATGCAGAGGTCCACCCGCAGGAACCTCCAGAGCCGGACATTCAACCGGACAGCCAGCAGCTTGGCTACGCTACGAGATCAGGTCGCGTCATCAACCCAAGACAAGTTCTTGACCTCTGAATGCTTGTAAAGGTTGTAGGCGGATCACTGCCCTAAACACAGAAAAAAAAAAAGAGTTCCTGATCTTGAATGTAAAAAAAATGCATTTCATGTTATGTTCTGTTCATGTTTTTGGACTATTTCGCAGATTAATGCATTGATACAAGGTTTTGGTAAGGCACTACTGTCTGTTTTACTAAAGGCAGTTATTTCTCTTGTTGGATCAAGTGTGTCCAAAGACATAATAATACTGGGTATTAATAGGATTGCAGAATTTATGAATATTTTATGTTGCCCAGCTGAACTGCCATACAGTAAGCAAGTGCTGTGAGCGAAGGTAATTTATTTAATTTTTGTTGTATTAATAGTATACAAGACAGCACTTGTCAGAAAAAGGGAGACGTAACATCCTGCTGTTAGGCAGTGTACTGTAAGATTGCGCCGAATCGCTTGCCGTAGAATGTATACTCGGTCACGCCCCCCTGATATGCTCTGGGGCAGGAGGTGAGTGAGGATGGCGAAGTGAATAAACGCAAGTCCACGGTCAAGCGTGCCTTGCTTCATTTATTTCTATTATTTGCCAGAGGGCAAACATTACATGTAGCTTTCAGCATTAATGGTGCCTTCACAGATGTGCGAGTTACCCATGCCATGGGCACTAACACATCCCCATAACATCACAGATGCTGGCTTTTGAACTTTGCACTGATAACAATCAGGATGGTCCTTCTCCTCTTTAGCCTGGAGGACACGATGCCCATGATTTCCAAAAACAATTTGAAATGTGGACTCGTCAAACCACAGTGCATTTTTCTACTTTGCGTCAGTCCATCTCAGATGAGCTCTGGCCCAGAGAAGCCGGTGGCATTTCTGGATGTTGTTGATATATGGCTTTCGCTTTGCATGGTAGAGTTTTAACTTGCACTTGTAGATGTAGCGACGAACTGCGTTAACTCACAATGGTTTTCTGAAGTGTTCCTGAGCCCACATGGTAATATCCTTCACAGAATTATGTCGCTTTTTTATGCAGTGCTACCTGAGGGACTCACGGTCACGGGCATTCAATGCTGGTTTACGGCCTTGCCGCTTATGTACAGAGATTTCCCCAGATTCTCTGAATCTTTTGATGGACTGTAGATGGTGAAATACCTAAATTCCTTTCAATTGGACGTTGAGAAACGTTGCTCCTAAACTGTTGGACTATTTGCTTACGCAGTTGTTTGCAAAGTGGTGAACCTCGCCCCATCCTTGCTTGTGAACAACTGAGCCTTTCGGGGATGCTCCTTTTATTCCTTATCATGACACTGCCCATGTTTCCAATTAGCCTGCTCACCTATGGAATGTTCCAAACAGGTGTTTTTTGATCATTGCTCAACTTTCCCAGTCTTTTGTTGCCCCTATCCCAGCTTTTTTGGAACGTGTTGCAGGCATCAAATTTAAAATGAGTGAATATTTCCAAAAAACCTGTCATGGTTTGTTAGGTGTGCGTGTTGTTTGGACCTTTCTTTGCAGCTCTCGTCCCGGGACGATATCGAATTCCTGGGCCATCGAATTCTTTACCCAGCTGGTTGATTGAGCTGGGGCGGCGCTTCTCCAGAATCTATATAAGCAGGATGTCCGGCACGCCTCCTTCGCTAGAGTGTCTGTGTTTAGCTTCACACTATAGCTGAAGGTATCTGTAGTCAGGATTTGTGTGACTTTATATCTTCTTATTGTTGGAGTTTCTTCTCCCTTTTTCTATCTCGCTTTGCTTCCATGGTTCAGACTATTATACGTCCTTTGGAAGCACGAGTACTTGCGTTTGGTCTATATTATTCTCTGTGTTTGTACTGTGTTCGTGCTACTCTCTTTCCGTCTGTCGCTGCGCTTGGCCTCCGTATTCTACCGGCCATTACAAAAACAATAAAGTTTATCAGTTTGAACACAAAAAATCTCGTCTTTGTAGTGTACTCAATTGAATATCGTTTGAAAAGGATTTGCAAATTATTGTATTCTGTTTTTATTCACGTTTTACTCAACGTCCCAACTTCATTGGAATTGGGGTTTGTACGTGTTACTCGACAAATATAGAATGCCCCGATCATGTGTACTTGGAGGCTGTACGAGAAACACTGTCAAAAATCTCACTATCTATGTCGGTGTGAGATCTTGCTCACTATAAAGACTTTACCGCGCCAGTGACTTAAACAAATGACATCACCGATGACCTGCAGAAACATCGAAAGCCTCAAAACTCATATTGCATTCATGAGTCAATGCTGTAGAGCAGGACTATTCAACATTATCCAGAAAGGGCCAGCGTGGGTGCAGGCTTTCATTCCAACCAAGCAGTTATACACCGGATTCTCCAATTCCAAAAAAGTTGGGATGCTGAGTAAAATGTAAATAAAAACAGAATGCAAGGATTTACAAATCTCATGAACTGACATTCTATTCACAACAGAACATAGGCAGCACATCAGGTTTTGAAATTGAGACATTTTACAGTTTCATGAAAAATATTAGCTCATTTTGAATTTGATGGCAGTGACACATCTCAAAAATGTTGGGATATGGCCATGTTTACCATTATTTAGAATCCCCTCTTCTTTTAACAACCGCCTGTAAACATCTGGGAAGTGAGGAGACCAATTGCTGAAGTTTTGGGAGAGGAATGTTGTCCCACTCTTATCAGATGTAGGATTCTAGCTACTCAACAGTCCTAGGGTCTTCTTTGCTGGATTTTTCGTTTTATGATGCGCCAAATGTTTTCTTTTAGTGGCTGGTCTGGAATACAGGTATGCCAGTTCAACCCTCAGACTCTTCCACCGCGAAGCCATGCTGTTGTGATGGATGCAGTATGTGGTTTTGCATTGTCCTGCTGAAATACACAAGGCCTTCCCTGGAATGGATATCATCTGGAGGAGAGCATATGTTGCTCTAAAACCTTTATATACCTTTCAGCATTCATGTTGCTTTTTAAAACATGCAAGTGTCCCACACCATATGCACTAATGCATCCCCATACCATCAGAGATGCTGGCTTTTGAACTGAACGCTGATAAAAGGAGGGGTGGTCTTTCTCCTCTTTAGCCTGGAGGACGCGACACGCATGATTTCCAACAAGAATGTCAAATTTGGACTCATCTGACCACAGGACACTTTGCCACTTTGCTGCAGTCTATTTTATTTTTTTGAAAGATTATTTTTTTGGGAATTTTTCCTTTATTTGACAGTTATACAGTGTAGAGAGACAGGAAAGTTGGGGAGAAGAATGGGGGAAGACATGCAGCAAATGACCTGAGCCGGAGTCGAACCCAGGTCGCTGCGGGAAGGACACAGCCTTTATGGCACGCGCGCTTAGACCGATGAGCCACCGGGGTGCTGCTACAGTCTATTTTAAATGAGCCTTGGCCCACAGAACACGGCGGCGCTTCTGGATCATACTCAACAATGGCTTCCTTTTTGCATGATAGAGTTTTAGGTGGCATCTGTGTTTACAGACAGTGGTTTCTTGAAGTATTCCTGGGCCCATCTAGTAATGTCAATGACAGAATCATGCCTGTGAGTGATGCAGTGGTGTCTGAGGGACCGAAGATCACGGGCATCCAGTAAAGGTCTTCGGCCTTGTCCCTTATGCACAGAGATTTTTCCAGTTTCTCCGAATCTTTTGATCATGTTATGCATTGTTGATGATGAGACCTTCAAAGCCTTTGCAATTAGACATTGAGGAACATTGTTTTTAAAGTATTCCACAATTTTTTTACACAAGCCTTCACAGGTTGGAGAGCCTCCAGCCATCTTTACTTCTGAGAGACTCACCCTGTCTAAAACATCCCTTTTATAGCCAATCATGTTACACACCTGATGCCAGTTAACTTCATTACTTGCGAAATTTTCTTTCAGCTGATTCTCTTACATATTAATTGCTTTTTCAGCCCTTCTTTGCCTGTGTCCCAACTTTTTATTTTTTTATTTTTTTATTTATTTTTAAATTTGGCATCTCCAATCCCACCCGAATCTGGAATGCCCAATTGGTGAACTATGTAAAAGGCTTGCTCGTATCGACCCCTTGCTGCCAATTCAGGAGAGTGTAGACAGTTCGCGGCTCTCCTCCGGCACGCGCCTGTCAACCACACGCTTATACACTCATTGGTTGAATCTTCGCAAGTTCAGAACGAGGGCGGAGGATACCCGGACATGACCAGGCTTAGAATCTTCCTGACGAGCCCGTCTGGCCAACAGGAGGCGCTTTGAGCAACGAACAAGGCAGCTATTGTAAACCCTTCCGGCAGTCCTTCCCAATTTGCAACCCTGTAGCGCTATAGCCAATTGTGCGCTACTCTGAAAAAGCTGCCGACCACTGCCGGCTGGTACGAAGCGGGGATTGAACCCGCGACGTGATAGTCACCTCTGCTTCGCAACGCGACGCTTTTACCGAGTGAGCTATCCGGCAGCCCGTGTCCCAACTTTTTGAGACCTGTTGCAGCCAGAAAATTTGAAATAAGCTCATTTTGTGGATTAAAAAATGTAAAATGTCTCAGTTTTAACATTTGAAATGTTATCTATGTTCTATTGTAAGTAACATATTGGCTCGTGATCTGAAAGTCATGGCATTTTGATTTTATTCACAATTTACACTTCGTCCCAACCATTTTGGAATTGGGGTTATAACTAAAAACTAATGTGAGGAAGCTAATGTATTATATTTCATTTTAAATATTGTTGTTTGTTCATCATAAATGACCTCACAAAGGGTAAGAGAAAGTATACAAAAGCTCCACTTTACTCTTTAGTCTCCAGTCTTCAGCCGTACCTCACAGATCTTTGATCAGTTCCTAGTCTGGAGACTAAGATTGCATTTGCAGAACATTTTGGGCTAGTTAACTATGTCCTGGTTGAAATATCTGAGTTCATGACTATAACTGAAATATCCATTTGGTGGCTCATTTCAGTGTATTCAATGTCAACATCTGGGCAGACTCATGATGTGCAAAGCATATGTCTTGTGTATTTTTACATTATGTTTATAAAATATTAAATGAAAGTACCAATAGTCCAGTAATTGTATACAAACAATTATTTGAATTTTTCCTAAAATTATGAGAAAAATTATAAACAATGATTTCAATCCATGTAATTTCTAATCATATAATGCTTTCAATCATGCTTAATACATTCCTGAGTAATAAAATGGCAGAAAAAAGCAACCAAGTGCTGTAGGTTGGATTGTTAAACCCAAAGGATACTCATGAGGCCCTGAGTACTCTGGAACTTTATAGCGAGCCTCGCCTTTGAAAAGAACAAACAAAAGGTTTACAGTATGCTTAGGTCACGCTATGACTCACACAAACATTTAACCATGGCATCAGTTCCATATAGAGAAATGACACAAGGTGCGCTTTCACTTTGTGGTGAAAGACTTGTTTGCATCTGCATGGCCAGGAATGGATATGTTTGGCAGGGGTGAATTTGATTGGGTGTGGAACTGTTACCTCCAGAACAGTCTCTGCCAGATGAAAGCAAAGAGGCCAGTCACTCAGAGCCATCTGGTCTGATAACCATCTGGATCAGTGCTACTCAGCACGTAGCTCCTTCATAAGGTGTTCTTTCTCTTTCATTCTTAATTTATTTATCTTGGACAAATTATTCTAAATGAAAGTTGCTAATAAGATAGTGAACAGCACACTGTTTCTTTGGAAATGAGCATTGTGAAAACCAACATTGCCTTTTAAAGGTTATGAAAGTCCCCACTCGCTAGCTTCATTTCTATGGTTCAGAGTGTGGGCTCTGCCATTCTTTCTCTCAATCAAGTTGCCAAATTAGATTACAAAATAATCCAAAATTCTCAAAAAAGAATTAATTTGCCATAATGAAGATTACACAACCAGACCACTCATTAAGAATAAAACTGGAATGCTGTATGCATGCTTGAAAAATGTTGTACATTCATTTCAATATGCAGTTTTAAAAATGTGCATTTTATTACCATGGACAAATAATTGTAGATAGTTATCAATATCAACTGTTCAAACTAAAACTACTTCCTTTCTGAACACTGCAATCGGCAATCTATGATTTAACACCACTAGTCAAAAGCAGTTGCTCGACTAATTATTATAATCCAGTGCCCTGCAGGTTTTTGCTCCAGCTCTACTCTTTCACACCTGATCCATTTAAGGGCTTCATGCTGATTGTTTGAAAAAAAATCTACCTGAACAGGGTGGGCATGAAGGTGCACTGGGCCTTAAATGGATAAGGTGTGCAAAAGTAGAGCTGCAACAAAAACCTGCAGGACAGGGGGTCCTTGAGGACTGGGTTGGGAACCATTGTTATAATCCATTCGAGCTATATTCAGCACCAGTAACCCCAAGTTTTCTTTCATACCGGACCCTGGAGCCATGGACTGTCTGAACTAACAATTAATTACATCAGGAATCTCAGAAGCATTGCCAGCCAATTAAGAGATAAATTATTGCAGAATTACCCAAGAGAAAGTTGGATTAGGATTTTCATTTACAGTATACAGTATGTGTTTGACTTATATCTGCTTCACATTTAATTATTGTTATTTTAGCTAAGAATTTAGTGAATGAGTTTAGTCAAACATTATTCAACAACAGGCCACCTGGGTACAAAAAACATATTTGAAGGTGTTTTGGTAATGTGATGTTTTCTTTGCGGGGATATTTCAGTCTGGTTGCTTGTTATTTTGCACAATATCATCACTCATGACAAATGGTGCAATTATACTGATCAAATGCATAGGAACATTATTATGTGCATTTTTATTCACATTTTCTCAATAAATACAAATTTTGTATTCATTTTAAACCCTTTTTCTCAAATGCATTTCATTTTATACCTTTCTTTCTCGCTCAATAAGGACCATGGGTGAAAGTGTTTTGACAATGTACAGAACAGATTATATAATCGGCAAAGGGAAAAGCTTTCATGTGTAGTGAGAAATCAGAATCTGGTTGGCACGAGGAGGACCAGTACAGACTGTGTCATAGGCTCTTGAAAAACAACAGAAGTGTGATTAATTCTTTCCCTTGGGATGGTGTTATTTTCTTAAGCTGTTATATTGTACCTCTTGTTGAATTATGGTGAAATGCTTTGGCTTCAGTTTGAACTAGGTGCAGAATGTGCGCTGTTCACATGCACATATTAAACAAGCCATCAAACTGTTTTGAAAATTTTAAAATAATCCAACACATGAAAGATATTATGTAAAATGGAGTCATGGCAATCACTGCAACACAGAAAGGTTGTTTATGAAGAGATATGTGCGTTGAAAAAAAATATGGATTATGTAACATTAACACTCATGTTATGGTTTATTTTGTAATAAAAGAGGCATGGTACTATTTCTTGTGTTTAGCCTCATTGCAGGAAAGCACCTGACATCTATTTTCATTCATCCATCCATTTTCCACTGCTTATTCGGCGGTCGTGGGGGTAACAGACTAAGCAGAGAGGCCCAGACGCCCCCCCCCCTCCCCCTCCACAGCCACTTCCTCCAAGTCTTCCTGGGGGACCCTAGGGGATATACTCCTTTCAGGGTGTTCTGGGTTTGCCTTAGGTCCTTCTCCCAGTTGGACATGCCCGGAACACCTCCACAGGGAGGCATCCAGAAAGCATCTGTACCAGATGTCCGAACCACCTCAACTGACTCCTCTCAATATGGAGGAGGATCGGTTCTACTCTTAGCCTCTCTCGGATGTCCGAGTTCCTCACCCTATCCTTAGTGTCAGCCCAGCCACCCTGCAGAGAATGCTCATTTCAGCCACTTGCATTTGTAGTCTTGTTCTGTCGGTCACTACCGCTCGTGACCATAGATGAGGGTGAGAATGTAGATATACCTGTAAATCGAGAGCTTTGCATTCAAGCTCAGCTCCTTCTTCACCACGATGGACAGGCACAACGCCCACTTCGCTGCAGATGTTGTACCGATCTGCCTGTCAATCTCACATTTCACCCTACCTTCACACGTAAACAAGACCCTGAGCAATTTAAACTCCTCCACTGGGGGTAACAACTCTCCTCCCACTCGGAGGGGACAATCCACCTTTTTCCGGCAGTGAAACATTTCCTCAGTTTTGCAGGTGTTGATCCTCATCTATTTTTCAGTTAGGTAAGAAAAGCTACTGAGGAAAATAGCCAGAGGGTGGCAATACTTTTGAACAATACAAATATTATATGCTGAGCAGCATTTGTTAAATTGGTGCTCCTTCTGTTCTCTAACCACTAAAGGCAGCTTTGTGACCTTTGTTCTTTGTTCCATTGAATTTAACTTACAGTAAATGTCAACAGGGCATTCTGGTTCATTTGGCATTTCACGTGATTATAACCAATATAATGGAGAAGTGACACCTTTCATTCCTTACAAACTGAACCATTCTATGAAAAACATTGAAAACAGCAGTGAGAAACACTGCTTATTTTAGGATCCAAGGGAGGAAACCCTTTGAGCAAAGAAAATTACAAACACAAGTGAAATGTGTCTGGAAAAGTTGACATTTTGCAGCTATAGTGTTAATAGTAATGAGGATGAGGTGTTTGTCATAGCAATGCCTTGCTGGCAATCTGTGATAACTCAGATGCTGTGTTGAAGTGTTGTTTGGCTGTGTTTGCAGAACAGAAAAAATATGGATTTTGATTCATTTTAAATTATAATTTGTCCCTCCCGAGTGTTGGCATGCAGCTACCATCATTCATTAACGCTACTTCCATCGACTGTATAAAAAGATGGACGCAGGCCCCAAGTCTGAAAAGTGAGGCCAACACAGAAGTGCTTTAAACTAGTATTCTGTTTAATGTCCAGTAGGGGTTGACTTCAGTGGTTGTGAAAAGAAGTCAAATTCAATGCAAGTCTATGAGAAAATGACCTTTTTCTCACTTGATTTATTACCTCAGTAAACATTTACCTCACCATTTTATGGTATCAATAGCTAGTTGTAAGTCTCCTTCAATACAGCATTATGTTTGTTTTTTTAAAATTTCCAGCATTTTTGTAAATGATGGTCCCATTTTGAGTAAAATAAAGGATAAAACAAGGTATGCGGCAGGGTGTGACTATCTTGTTATTGACAGGACCTGTCGAAACCGGTTAATCACATAGAAACTCTATGGTCAGTTCGGATGGATTATAGGATAGAGGCAAAGTAATGCGTTTCCAAGGAAGCCGCTCTGGCACCGAGAACATTCAATAGCTGTCCATTTATTTTTCTTGGAACTTTGACCATTTGACAGTGTGATTTCATGAAAGTGCATTGTGATATTTTGCTTGCCTGAAAATGTCCTGCACAGACTTCGGTTGTACTGTAAGACACTCAATGGTTTCAGCTGTTCATTTTTTTCTGGTAAGTAGATATTTTTGGGCTGGGCCAAGCAGCGGCCAGGCCCCTAAAAGAGCAAGAATATATATAACCAACAGTAACAGAAAAGAAAACACAATAAAGAAAAATAAATAATTCTCAACAGAAAAAAAAGAAGAAAAAGTAGCTTGCTTGCTGACACGTTCGAAAGGGAGTAGGAAGAAGTAAAGACTTCAAAAATAGATATATTGTTATCAAATAATACATTTTTTTAAAAAAATGAAAAGCGTATCCAAATACCCATAGTCATTAGTTATAACATGTATGGTGCTCTTACCATACAAATAATACAGCCCATGTCTTCATATATACGTGCCATACCTACACACATATGATTGCTTTCATATATATATATATATACATACACATACATACACACACACACACACACACACACACACACATATATAAATACACATACATACATACAAACATATACATATACATACACATACATACACACACCTCGATAGAAATATATACCTATACACATTCGAATATATACCAAAAAATATAAATATAAATACTTATACACATAAACAAATACACACACACATATATATACATATATATATATATATGCATACACCTACGCATATACATACATACACGTACACATACACACAAGACATACCGTATATACATATACATACACACACACATATATACAAATACACATACACACTTGGAGCCCCAGGATCAGGAGAAGAGGATCCGACCCCAGTGACAGAGAGATCCTCTCTTCTATATAAGCTATAAAAATCATATGTTTGTATTTGTACTTAAACTGGATGATGCTTGGACATTGCTTTAGTTCCCCACAGGCGCGTCGCTAGAACAGGGAATTGGGGGGCACAGACACGTCCTTTTATGACAAGAATTAGTCCTGGCAAGTTCTCAATCATTTTCCTTTAAATGGTTTAAACTAAACCATATTCAACCATTATCAATATCGTCTAACACTCTGTGTAAACAAATGGCAACTCCCTCACTCGAAGCGGTTTACTTAGCGGTTTTACTCGATACTGTGGATTCTTTGTCCATAACGTGCCCAAAGATGAAAAACATGGGGAGAAAAAAAGGAAACTTTGAAGTTCATTCTTACACCCTCACCATGGAACTGCCATGTGTTCACAAAAGTGACGTCACGTCCCCGGTTAGCGCAATTGCAACAATAACTTTATTGTTTCATTACGATTCATGAACATACATACATACATATCTACATTTGCTGTTGCTGTCTCACTCAAATTGACATTCACAAAATCAATAACTGCTACCCTTACTCTAGCTCTTTGTCTGTTCAAATGTATAACTTGCTTTTATATGTTTTCCTTACTCAAGACCCCCCCCACCTCCCACTCCCACTCCCTCACTCACTCTCACTCACTCCCAATACCTCACTCACACTCTCCCTCACACTCTCACTCTCCCACTCCCACACTCTCCCACTCTCCCCACCCACTTTGTAAATAATTTATCAGCTCCAGTTCATTACTAAACTTGCACTTCATATAATTACGTGAGCTTTGCCTCATTTAGCACCCTTTTCTTAGGCATTCTCATACAGCACTTGGCGGCCCAGACATATACTACGTTGCACCTAGTCTTGTTTCTGGTATTTTATTTTGTCAACCAAAATTAGCATCCCAGTTGTACTAGTTGGCCAACATGAATTATGGATCCATTTTGCTAACCAAGCTAACTAGCTAGCTAGCTGGCGGATTAATAAAATTAGTCAGTCGAAGCCTGATAAAGGCTCAATTTAACCAATATGTATGCTATCAATGTTTGTTTTGCAATTCTGGCTCAGTTGAAGTGTATTGCAAGAACATTACAAACATAATTATAACATTTGCTGCATTAAAATGGTTACTTTAATAAAACTGTTCATGAGGATGCTGTGATTGTTCAGGTCAAAGTAGCTAACATTTAGGTGACAGCTAGAAAGTTAACATTTAAGTCAGCTACTAAAGCTTTGTTGTCTTTAGATAGTACAGAACACCTTGTAGCAGTTAAAAAGCTGACGTTATATCTCAAGTTAAGTGGATGCAAAGTTGTAGCGAGCTAGCTAGCTTATGTAATGCTTAAATTGTGGTGCTAATTGGCCCGTTTTTTATGTAGCTCTGTGGCTATGGGGAGGTGGTAGCGCAGCTAGAATTGGGATTGAAAGGTCCTGAGTTTGTCCTTGCCATGGCTTTAGCAGTGTGTTCCTTGGCAAAACACTTCACTCTCACAGTACCTCACTCCACCCATGTGAGCACAGTCTCATCCTGATGCATCATATGTACACAATTGGAGTCTTGATAATGCATTCACCTGCCACCGAGTAAGAGTGGAAGAAGGTCCTATTTCTGAAAATGCTCATGCTCAGGTGCACTTAATGCACATTTTAAAAGCTTTATTATTATGGCAAAGTGTATCCCACAATGCATCAGGATTTCTATAAAGATGACGGACAAGAAAATATTACTATGAAAATGAAGTTATCAGGTTACTGAGGCTTCTGTTCACAAGCAATATTCTTTGTGTAAATAAAGCAATTGATGCACATGAGTGCTTATTTCATGCATTAATTTCACAATTTATGATTTTGGATGATGTTTCAGTGTTTGTTGTTTTAATTTTTTGATTGGTAAATGTGTCTTTATTCACAAATGTATTCAAATTATGTATCCTCTTTGTCTTTATTGGCTTATAAACTCCTCTATCTGCATCCTCAACTGGAAATACAGCATCCCGACATAAAACAACAAAACCTAGTTGAATTTGCAGTTTTTACCCCTACTTATACACTTTTGCCAGATTCCAGGAAAACATCACTCGGGTGGCCACTTGACTTTGTACAAAGACCGCAAGTGTGGGTATTGGAATAAATCCATTCTTTTGGTCCTTCACATCAATGTTAAAGGATGACAATATTTGTTAAACTTTTAAATGAAATTTATGTAATTGATTAAACCTAGCACAGAAATAGCCTTGTAATTATTTATACATTCTGGCTAAATCTCCAGCAAATTGTTCTTGCATGATCACAAAATGGAACCTGCTCCTATTGGTAAAATCCATATCAGGTATGCGTCATAAAACCTTGGGACAAGAGATCATAGATGTTTTTGTCGCACAATAAACCTACATTGATTTCAACAAGTTTATCATCCATCAACAACACTGGACATACAACCCCATTTACAAAAAAGTTGGGATGCTGCGTAAAATGTAAATAAAAACAGAATGCAATGATTTTCTAATCATTTGAACTTCATATTTACTTGAAAATAGGACAAAGACAATATATTAGATGTAGAAACTGAGATTTTTTAGGGGTTTTTTTTTGGCAAATATGTGATCATTTTGAATTTGATGCCAGCAACCTGCTTCAAAAAAGTTGGCATGGGGGCATATTTACCACTGTGTTGCATCATGTCTTCTTCAATAAACCCTCTGTAAGCATTTAAAAACTAAGGAGACCAACTGCTGAAGTTTTGAAAGTAAAATGTTTTCCCATTTATTTATTATTTATTTATGCTTTATGTAGGACTTCAGTTGCTCAATACTTTGCAGCCTCCTTTGTCATATTTTTTGTTTCACAATGTGCCAAATATTGTCAGTGGGTGACAGGTCTGGACTGCAGGCAGATCACTTAAGCACCCAGACTCTTTTAATACAGAGCAATGTTGTTTGTAATCGTGCAAAAGTATGGTGTTTGGCATGGTGTTGCTGAAATGAGCAAGGCCTTCCTTCAAAAAAGGCATCTGGATGGCAGAAAATGTTGCACCAAAACCTGTATATAACATTCACCATTAATGGTCTTCCCAGATGAGCAAGTTACCCAAGCTGTGTGTACTAATGCACCCCCATACTATCAACAGTGTGACTTCGCTTAAGATTACACGTCCGCAGATTCAACAGGAAGCCGACACCCAATTCTTATGCAGCAACATCGCCTACACGACACTGGCGTTAAAAAAGCTCCAGTCGACATCCGTGAAAAAATTCAGGGACCTTTTGGGTTTTTGCGAATTTCAAAGGTGATATTAATGGTCCTGTACCACTGTGAATCAATTCACGGTGTATATGCATCTCTTTCACCAAACAAGAGCATTGTTTCATCCGGGTGACACTTCAAGGCCAACGAGTTTCAGTGAGAAAGGGGTTTCACGCCAGTTACCATATTGGCCAACTCGACAGGGCTGTCACACTTTTTTCATGAGGACACAGACAGCAACATTTTTTGTCACGCTTTCTGCCATTAGCCAAAATATAATCTTTAAGAAGTCTAATCATGAAACCGATTAGATTTTATTTCTTACCTGACTTTTCACTGTCGCTCGTTGTCAATTTGTGAAGGCGCCACCTTCCCAATTCACTTCTGGTTCTGGCTCTTCAGACAATTTTTTTACACAACACTGCTACCAAGGGTCTAATCAGTATGATTCTTTTTTTATTCCATGATGCTAATAGGAACAAAACATCCAAAAATGGATTTTGACCAGTTTTATTGCCGCAATTGATCGCTAAAAGGTTGGATCGTAGCAACGCCCGGGCTTAAAATTTTTAATTACATATGGGTTAGTGCCCTAATACATACTAATTCCAAGACATTATACGAGGAAATAAATAGATTACCTGTCACATGACCTTGACCTGGGAACACCAAAGTCAAATCCTATATGGTGTGTTTTGATCAGCATATGATTTGTCATTAGTATCCAATACATACCGAAGATCTAAAGCCAATATTAAAAGACTTTTAGGCCGTTTTTGTCATTACCTAGACCTTGTTGCCCAAGGTCAAATCCAATATGTCGAAAACAACCAGCATACATGATTTGCTATTAGTGCCCAATACATACCTAAGCTTTTAAAACAATATTAAAACAAGTTTGGGGCCATTTTATTATATAACCTGACCTGAGGCCCAACGTCAAATTTTGACTGTTCAGTAAAACATGGTTTTAGGTGTCTAAACATACCTGAGCTCTAATTGCCATATTCAGTGAGTTATGGCACATTTTTGCCATTTGCAGAGGTGTAAAATCCAGGGGTCAGAAAGTAAAAGTCCTGCCAAGTTTTTCTCCCTTCCACAGAATGAGCTGATCACTCATATTGGCTCTGGTTCTGTCCAAGTACCATCAGCCAACATGGTGGTGGTAGTGTGATGGTTTGGGGTTGCTTGCTTCAGGACCTGACCACTTTTCATAATTATGAACTAAGGAATTCTGCTCTCTACCAGAAAAATCCTGAAGGAGAATGTCTGACCATCAGTCTCACTTCAACATCAAGCGCATTTGGTTATGCAGTGGTATACCATCCTAAACGCACAAGCAAGTCTACCTCTGAATGGCTTAAAAAAAAAAACAAAAATGAAGGGTTTGGAGTGGCTAGTCAAAGTCTGGTCTGAACCATTGGAGATGCTATGGCATGACCTTGAAAAAGGCCGCTCATGCTCAAAAACCTCCAAATGAGCTGACTTAAAACGATTCTGTGAAGAAGATCAACAAATTTTCCACAGCGAGGTAATGGACTCATGCCAGTTATTGCTAATGCTTGATTGCAGTTGTTGCCGCCAAGGGTGGCACAACCAGTTATTAGGTTTAGGGGGCAATTATTTTTCCACATGGGTCAAGTAGGTTTGATAACTTTTCACCCAATAAATGAAATCATCATTAAAAACTGAATTTAATATTTGGATTAATCTTTGACAAAATTATTTGATGATCTAAACATTTTAGTGTGATAAAGATGCAAAAAAATAAGAAATCAGGAAGGGGGCAAATATGGTATCAATATGCGAAGACATAAAACTTAATTTTATTACGCTTTCAGTGGTGTAGTCCCAACAGCGAATGACTAATTAATGATGGGTCAAGTTTTGTCTCAGCATTTCGCTTTATCTCTACTCTCCAGTTGATGCAACAACTGTGAACAAATATTAAGCACTGGCGGTCTGCAGAAGTTCCCCCGCCATTACATAAAACAAATGTTGAAGTTTTTATTGATGGACATACATGGACGGACGACAAACGGATGGAGTCTTATAATTATATCTCCGTGCTAATTTTGGCGGCGGGATTAGGGCCTGGAACTGAAAATGTTATGTGGCCAAACAAATTGTCGTAAGTTTGTGGTGATATTTTAGCCAGTGACCTTGGAAAAATATATAGTCCTTTAGACATCACTTTTATGAGATGCATGTCCAGAAAAAATTAGGAGCCTGTAACTGAAAAGAAGTTGATGATATAAAGCAAAATGTAAAGTTTTTGTGATATGTTTGGCTAAAAGATCTTGAAAAAATAGCTAAGTCACTTTTAGCATGTCATTTAGCTATGGGATGTAATGTCCAGTGAAAAAAAATTAGGAGCCTGTAAACTGAAATAGTGAGTCAGCTAATGCAAATGTGTTTTCAGATATTTTAGTTGCACTTAGAAAAATAGGCCAAGGTCACCTTTAGTGCTGGTTTGTAGGCCTTTATGAGATGCATTCAGTAAGGATATGAGCCCAATCAAATAGTTGATGAGATAAAGCAAAATGCTTTTTGGTGATATATAAGCCAGTGACCTTGAAAAAAATAGTCAGGTCACTCTAGGCATGGTATCAAAGGCCTTTTATGAGATGCATGTCCAGTAAAAACAGGAACCTGTAACTAAATAGTTGATGAGATGCCAAAATGTCTAAGTTTTGGTGATATTTATTTTTAAATACGTTTGATGTTATGTTTGATAGAATATTAATTAAATGTAATAAGTACGAGTAAGCTTCTCAGATTCTTACGCATGTTCAAGTATGCTTAGTTGTCATTGATTGCCTAATTCCTGTGGGTCCTGTTTCGGTATACTACTGCATTATACTGACTTGTTTATAAACAAACTTCTAATAATTTAAAATTTCTGAGACTGCTTTATTTATATTATATATTTATATGCTTACAGCTTAAAAGTTTCAAAAATGAAACCTGCAGGTATGAGTATAAATAATGCCCAGCAAATTGTGGCAGAATTGCATCACCATATTTGTGCTTCAGTAAAGTAGGTTTGTAAAGCAGGTAAAGTTTGTTTAGAATCAAATAATATTCAACATTGATAGAAACTTTAATTTTACTAAAAGTCAATGCAGTACTCTCAACAACAGGAATTGGACAAATTAGCTTCCTTTGTGTCCTCCAGCCATCACAGCCTCTGTTAACTGCTCCAGTTGCTGATCTGCTGTGATAAGTCGCCAGTAATGGTCATCAAAATGGGTTCAATTTTGCCAATGTAGGTCTTTCAGCCATGCTTTGCTGCTAAAGAAGGACGGTTTCGACGATGTCATTCTTTGGTTTTTGATCCTTTGCAGGTAAGTCGTTCCCAGACAACAGGACTCCTCTTCTCCCTGCCCATTTTGCAAAAGTCCACATAAATATTGAACTTTTATAGGCCTCACTAAAAATAGGAAGGCCAAGGTGTGAATTATTGCATTCTACAACCTAATTCCAAATGAAGGACAAAAATTGTGAATAAAATCAAAAACGCAATGACTTTCTAAATCACAATTGTGCCAAAGCATTCTATTCTCACACAGAACAGGGAGATAACATAGCACAAATGTTGAAACTGAGAAATTTTTATACCTTAGCCACAAAATGAGCTTCATTTCAAATTTGATGGCCGCTTCTACTACCAAGGCCATGCTGTTGTTGGAATAGCTGCAGTAAGTGGTTATGCTATCTTCTGAGGGGAGCAGCATGTTGCTCTAAAACCTTTATATATATACCTTTTCAGCATTCATGGTGCCTTTTAAAACATGCAAGTGGCTCACACCATAAAATGCATCTCACACCATGAGAGATGGCTTTTGAACTTAAACACTGATAACAGAGGGTGGTCTTTTTCTCCTTAGTCTTGGAAAGAGGCCCATGATCTCAAACAAGAATGTCAAATTTGGACCTGCCTGACCACAGGACACTTTGCCACTTTTGCTAGCGAAATTCATTTTGAAATGAGCCTGCCCACAGAACAACATGGCGCTTTCAGGATCATGCTGAATAATGGCTTCCTTTTTTAGCGATAGAGTTTTAGGTATGCCTGTGGATACATGACGGTGTTTACAGGACAGTGGTTTCTTGAAGCACTCCTGGGCTCAACACTTAGTAATGTCAGCATAGTAAATCATGTCGGTGAGTGATGCAGTGCCTGAGGCCTGAAGATCAAGGTGACATCTGCAAGGTTTCTTCGGTTGTCCCTCATAGAGATTTTCCAGTTTCTAAATTTTTCAAGACATGACATTACTTATAATTCTTCAAAGTTTTTGCAATTTGACGCGAGTAACATTGTTTAGCAATTCACAACTTTTTACGTGATTCTCAGGTTACATTTCCAATATCTTCATCAGAGAGACTAGCCTTCAAGATGGATCCTCGGAATACCATGTTACACACCCGATTAAAGTTTAATTACTGTTAAAATTTCATGATTCTCATTCATTAATGTTTTTTTTGCTCAGAAACCCAACTTTTGAGACCTGTATTATAGCACTCTTGAAAATAAGCTCATTTCAGATAAAAATGTAAAGACCCCTAAAGCTCAACATTTGAAAACGTTATCTAAAGCCCATTGTAAATAACATATTGGCTCATGATCTGGAAAATCATTGTATTTTCGATTTTATTCACACTTATACCTTTGTCCCAAACTATTTGGGAATTGGGGTTGTAATTATTGCTATGCTGTTGTAATACACAATGAGCCAAAACAACAAATGATGCAGCCATGAAGCTTTCTTCTATATAAAACAATGCAAGCAGGAAATCCTATACCAATATTCTCTAAATCGACAATTAATCTGTCATCATGTCGCTCCCCTGTCAATCATGTTCAGTGCGCTTGACTGTTATTTGGCCGATGCCCGGATGCTCCCTCTCGTGATGGAACTCGAGCCACAGAATGCTGGCTGCAGCACTCGAAATGGCCACTGGTGTCAGTTATGACAAGGAATTTCTGAAAGCTGCACACAGCTACTTCATTTCATTGAACAAATCGTTTTGTGCATTCCCATCATCCCCAGCATCATGCACATTTTTTTTTTTTTTGGTCCGAAGCTGCAGTCTGATAGATCATGTGATTAAAAAAGGATGAGCTCTTCCTTCAATGCTCAAAATCTTACAAACTGAGTGTTCACCGGGTTGAAAATAGCATGATGGTTGCAAAACACTTGATGGTACGCGGTCATCAGGGGCGGCGGCACACCAAAATCCACTGGGAAAGTAAAATTCTGACCGCGACTGGCCTACCACTGGCCGGCCTTACCACTGGCCCAATCCATCCCCAATTTACAGCATGGAGATGGTATTTATTTTTTCCTGATTATAGCTCGCTAGTTAGTATACAATGCACCCCACCACCCCACACATTATAATATTTTCCATCCAGCGTCAGAGAAACATCAGATAGGATATGTCCATGGACACATGTGCATGTCAATTGATTTTGTCGACCAGATGTGATTTAAAATGACTGAGACTTGTCCAATCTTCCCCATCACATGCATGCAAAATCCTCACTGTACAAAGGTAAAATCAAGTGAGCAATTTTGGCAATTTAAATTCTAAGGAAAAAACTAATTACATCACCAAAACCATGCAATTTCCATAATTGTATGTCCTCTAGATGTGATGAAACATAGGCCAAATTGCCAAAATCTAATCAATCAAGAAAAAAACGCATTAGATTATTTATTTATTTATTTATTTTTGAAAATACTTTTTTAAGACAAAATCAAATGTTTTCAGTATCAGTAAAATAACAACTGGTAGATTGCTGCGCCCACTGATCTGTGCTGAGAGTGTTGTTATTCTGACACGAGTTAAATGACAGCTGTGTGTGTGGAAAACCACTCTGGTCCGTAATCGCGGTGCAGATACAGACGGGTTTGGAGCTGACGAGAGGAGAGAAAAAAGAGAGTGAGGGGCAACGCAGCCGTAGAAGCCGCTGTAATGACACCGCCCCCGCTGAGGAGGAACTATGAAGAACTCAGCTGTATTGTTATGCTAATTCGCACCTAGTAATAACGTCAAGGCTTGAGCTAACTGTTTTCCTGTCAGCTCACCTGCATCACTAATTGACGCCTGGTTGTTTCGGAATAAATCCATGATTTTTGACCATTTTGATGCACCCTCCTCCGCTTCTTCTTCATTCTGGCCTTTTCGGGCCCTCCTTTCTCCTTTCTCTTCTTGCCTTCCATCTTAGAGTGTAAAAAAATCCGCTACTTCAACCTGCCCGCTTTCTCTCTGTCTGACGGCCGCTCATTCATCCCCATACGTTCATCGGATAAACGCAGAGTGATACGCAGTTTCCATTTCCCATGAGGCTTTGCTCCGACCATTCTACATTAATTTTTGAACAAACAAACAAATTTTATAACAGTAAATTTGATATTTGTGGTCATGAAAGTTATGTAACATCTGAATAAAAAGAATTAGATCAAGATAGGAGGCTAAACAAAAATCAGTAAGCTGGATTGATGAGAATGAGCCTGACACTCGAGCAACCATGAGTGACATGTAGAGAGTAATCAAGTGTGATAAATACTCATCGGAATTGGTGAGTAATGATTATAGAATATCTTGGAAAATATCCTGTAATGATGCTGCTCAGTACCCCCATTTTGTGGGCCGACTATGAACGTCACACGGGCGTGCAAGGCAGCCTATGGGCCGATTTCTTGGAGATTTTTGGACAGTCGACTGCGCATTCTCGCGGTCGTCCCGATAGTCTCTCCGCCCCTGCGTGTCATGGATAATATATTTTTTGAGGACATGGCAGTTTCAGGTCACGCTCAGCAGCTTACTTTCAATTCAGCAATACCAAATGAAAGACCTGCAATAATTGGACTAGAAAGTAAAAACATCCTAAAGGAAATTATAAGTATATAGGCAGTTAAGAACTTAAGCCTTCTGTTGTCTACAGTGGGTATTGGTTTGCACTTAAGTCCGGGTCCGGCCAGAGTCCTGCAGGTGCATCCGAAGGTGAAAGAGCCAATCAAGTCCCTGCAGGTAAACCTCTACAACACTTATTTTTACATGCTGTCTTTTTATTGCTTTTTTCATCATGACCCTATGCAGAATTGTGTGAGTGTACTCTAGTGTATGACCACTGACAAGTATAGTTTACCAATCAGGTTGGACCATGATTAATTATATAAATATTATGTCATGTTATTCAGACTACAAGCATTTCCCACTGAATCTTGATAACAAAAATGACTAAATAGTCAAAAGGTGACAATATAATTTAACTTACTTTGACATGCATACGGTGCATCTTAATACCGGATTTAAATTGTAACCGCCATGATTGGTCTAAGATTTCTCAAATGTAGGCTGAAAGAAAAAATTAGGTGTAAAGGTAGTAGGTCACTTAAAAATGATTATTTAATTACGTTTTCTGCTTGCAGAAGTGCTATAAACAAAGCTTAGACATGGAAGAAAGGCGCAAGTCTTAATTTTGCTATAATCAATGTAATATTTTTGGTAATTTCTAGCCCATGAAGTATTTTCATGATGTGAAAAAAGGATTGTTCAATAATTATGCGCACTTGCTGTAGTGTTTGAGCACTTGTTAGTTTGTGAGGTATCTGTTGCATTAAACTCAGCGAAGTTTATACTGCTGGGGCTTGCAGGTTACGGTAAGTTGCTCACAGACAAATACAAAATAGCAAATCTGGGTAAAGTGTGTGTTACTTGTCATTCCAGTGTGGTGTCATCTCACGATTTAAGGCTTTTGTCCCACCACAAGTGTTTTCATATCATGGCATGTTCAAAAAAAAAAAACCCATATTGTTTTCCAATTTTACTCAACAGATGATCCATTTTAAAAATAAAAACAAAATCACAGTATTTTTTGTTGTCAATGAGCAAAATTTTTGTATAGATATCAGAGATTAGCTACATGTGTTTTTTTTTTTTTTGTACAGGAGTATATGAACGCGCTGGAGGAAAACAAGAGAAACTACCATTCTTTCAATGGCCACACTTGGTACAAAAAAATGCTTTTCCAATTAAAATACAGTGGATAGAAAATGAATACACTCCCCTTCAATATTTTTATGTCTTGTTGTGTCACAGAATGTAAATTTAATGCATTAAAATGGGACTTGTTTTTTCCTGACCCAAAGAACACAACATACCACATGAATGCAGTGAAATTATTTTAATTTGAAAAAAATGAGTGCATTTAATGAACAAAACTGAAATTTCCAATTTTTTAAGTATACACCCCCCCTGGATAATACTTGATGAAGCGCCTTTGCAGCAATTACAGCTCTAGTCTTTTGGTGCTCTGCACAAGGTTGGCGCACCTGACTTGAGATCTTCTCCCGCTCTTTCTTGCAGAACTGTTAAGCTGAGAGGTTTGTTGGTTTGCGCCGATGGACAGCAACTTCAAGTCTTTCCACAAGTTTTCAATTGATTTAGGTCTTGGCTTTTGGCTTGGCCATTCCAGTTAATTCACCTTGTTCTTACAAGCCATTCAGTGTAGTTTTGTCTTTGTGCTTTGGGTCATTGTCGCGGCTGGAATATGAATCTTGGACCCATTCTCATCTCCCTTGCAGACTCTTCAGGTTCTTCTCTAGAATCTCTCCCTGTATTTGGCCCCATCCATCCTCCCTTTAATCTTGACAAGTTCCCCAGTCCCATTAGATGAGAAACATCCCCATAACATTATGCTGCCACCACCATGCTTCACAGTCAGGATGGTGTTTTTTTGGTGATGAGCGGTGTTGAGGCTAACATAGCGTTTGGCATTCATGCCAAAAAGTCGACCAGGTTTCATCAGGACCACAAAACGCTCTGATGGTTTGTTGCAGGTTCCCCAAAATGCTCCTTTTTGCAGATTTCAAGCGACCTCCCCTGTTGGACCTTTTTGAGAAATGACTTTTTCTTAAGCACCTTCCATACTGGCCAGATGTGCAATATCTTTGATATAGTTGTATGATGAACAAGTTTCCCTCTGGCCATAAAACCTGGAGCTCTTTCCATGTTGCCATTGATCTTGGTAGCCTCTCTGACCAGTTGTCTTCTCTCCCAGTCATCCAGTTTAGAGGGACGCCCTGATTCTGGCAGACAGTGAGTGGTGCCATGCACTTTCCATTTCTTAATTATGGTCTTAACAGTGCTCCAAGGTATCTTCAAAGCCTTAGAAATCTTTTTATATCCTCACCTGATGTGAACTTTCCCCAACTTTGTCCTTATATCCTCACCTGAGTGTGTGTACCTTTCACAACTTTGTCACGGACTTCTTTTGCAAGATCTTTGAGCCCATGTTTTGCCCTTCCAGTGACACCTGCTCTTGCATACTAAGGGACCATGGTAACAGCTGTTTTATTCTGCCTTCAGTGACACTGCTCTTGCATTACCAAGGGACCGTGTCCAACAGCTGTTTTAATTCATGCTTTATCAAGTTAATTGCTGCGGATTCCTTTACAGGGGGCAATTAGCTATTGTTTGGTCTTGAAGGCAATTTGTCATTTCCTGAGATAGTTTATGCGATGATGGAGTAAAGGGGGTGGATACTTATCAAACCAATTTATTGCAATTGTTCATTTTTAATTAATGTTAAAACAATTTTTTCATTGGTTTATCACTTTGAAAAGGTGAAGTACTGTACATAGATTTGTAGGGAAAACACATAGATTAATTGCACTTTAATTACAGGCTATATGTCAAGTAAATCTGAAAAAATGTTCAGGGGTGTATTCATGTTCTATCCACTGTACATACATTTCCCAATTATACCCTTCTGACTGTATTCTTTTTAATTCTCTGAATGTGAAATATGCAAAGACTTGTTTCAAGGTCAGATTTATTTCTGCTCATTATTACTCATACGAAATGATTTTTATTTTTTTTAAATCATGCTGTCAAACTAAAATGATCTGATTTCAGGAGCTGCATTAGGACCTGCGATTGGCTGGGGACTGGGTACATGGGGAGTAAAACGAAAAGGAGATACGGAAGGATATGATTAAAACAATGCCCAATATTCCCAAATTTAGGTTTCTTTCAAGACTATTATGGAAGCCCGTAGTGGACAATATTCAAATGAAAATGTAATCCCACTATCCCTTTATAATTTTCCACTTATGAGCAAGTTATTTGAGACAATATTAAATTAAAAATGCATTAATCCATTTATCACTTTCATTTTCACATACACATGGGAGCATTCTATGACTATATTCAATCATAATGAAAAAGCTGTTTGACATTTCATTTTCGGCAGTCATGTTCCGCAACAGACAATATTCAAATGCAATAAGCAAAACAGCACTTGTTTGTTGCATTTACATTTACAGTCAACACGCTTCTTTAGGGTCAACATGATAATGAAAATGCTGTTTTCTGAACCACTCTGGTAATAATGATATAATAATGATGACAACATTTGGACATTTCGTTTTCAAAGACTTATCTTTATTGAAGCATGGCACAATACTGTCAGCGCCTTAGTGCCCATTGCATTTTCAAATACATGTCACCACGCCTTTTTGGGACACAGTGAAAATTAAAATGCCATCTGTCAGCCTCATCAAGGCGTGGGTCTTCCGCTCGGACATTAGTGGCGCGAACGGAAACCATGTTCCTCATTTCATTAATCCAATCAGCTTGGTTATCGTTTTTGCTGCTGCAGTATTAACGCACTAAGGAAAGCGTAGCAGATTTGATTTTGCCCTCGACGCCGAGCTAGTTGCATTAGCGTATTTAATTTCTGATCCGACAGTAGTGTTGTGTAACTGCAATTGCAAGCTTGCAGTTATTTCGAGACGCATTAAGCTGTTAGTGATTTGTTTAACGCCATCTTCAGGCGTACTTTCTTCGATTAGCAGCTTTCATTTCAACCGACAGTGTAGCCTGATATTACGCTCTGCTGCCACCAGCAGCATTATCCTTCCGCGCGCGTTATAGCCAGACATTACTCCAGATAAAACGCTATCCGTCCTCCCCGCCCGGTTGACACTAATTGTGTACCATATCATTTTTACACTTAATCAATGTGATTCGGTTTTTGTTTCGCTTCACAAGCTAGCTAGCTAGCTGGCTAGCTTTTGTGCTTGCCGAGTTGCAAGTTCGCCACTCCTGAAACATGCACAATGTATGCATCATGGAGAGCGGTCGGATAAACGGCCAGCAGTCAGGCTGCGCTGTTCCTGGTTTAATCACGATTCCCCAGCCGCGTAGCAATGGGAGACGTTTTGATGACTCTGATTGGCTGAAAACGATGTTCCTCACTTGCTAACTTAACCTGCTGTAATGTGAACTTCTTTGATATGTTTGGCAGCACTTTTGTACGTCCCAACAGTACTATCAGATTTTTGGGAGAGTTAAATGGATAGCTCATTACCTGGCTAGCTCAAGAACAATCGGCAAGCACAAGAGCAATCGCTTTCAGCTAGCTATTTTGTGAAGCTTAGGGCAAAACCTAATCACAGCGTATTAAGTATAAAAATGATAACAAATATTTCTAACTAGCTGCCTGCAGGGTGGGAAGACGGATAGCTGCTTATCTGAGTCATGTAATACGCCATAGCACGATGGAAGGATAATGCTGCTTTAATTAGCTATGAAATAATATGTCTCAAGTTGCACTGTTAGTTTGTTCTTTAGGTAAAAGAAGCTGCTAATCAACGGTGAAAGAGGTCGTAAAGGAGATATGCTGGAAAGTGACAAATCAGGGCTGTAAGAGCTCCAGTAGTATCATAGCTGGGGCTAGCTAAATTCTTAAAGCTGCATTGCTTTCTTACACTCACTACTAGCAAGCTAGCTAACGCCTTCTGAAATCTGCAACACATTCTGGGTTGTGGTTGCACAGACTGCCGCTGTAGGCCCGGATAAGTTCATGTATATTACAGCTAGCCCAGTTAATAGAGTTGGGGACAAAATCAAATCACATCGCTTTTAATGATGATCATTTCCTGAAAAAATATTCCTTAGTTGACGTTATTAAAGGCTAGCATACTAGTTACGAGATGGCTACAGCCAAAGGCAACGTAGCCTACTGCCGATGGCACACAATACATAGCAGCCTAGCCATCCTTATTCTCAGTAAGCCTGCAAGCATAAGTGCTACCTAGAAGCTGATTGAGCATGGTGACATGTATTTGAAATGCAATAGACTGGGAGGCTGCTTCTTTACTGTATTTTAATATTGTCTCCATGTATTCACATGTCATTGACGTTATAGACGCACGTGACCGCCTCTCAAACACTAGGCGCGCTTATTTAGGGTACTGACTTACAACAGGTTGTTCATCTGTCGCCTGGCTGTGAGATGAGAAGTCTCTTGGCCAAAAAGAGTGAATCAATACTTTTTATGATACGCTCTTTTGAATGCTGCATTTTGATTACACCTGATTCATGATTTTACGGTCTTTACTTCTGTATAACAGACTGTTTCTAAGGAACAGGCCGCTGTTAGGGGACGCCTGCCTGGATCGGAGGAGTCAGAGAGAACTAGCAGGATATTTACCTTTGTTTCATTTTTACCTTCACTAAACAGCTTCGAACTAATTGTGATGATAAATGACTTGTAACTTGTTACAGGGAGAGTGGAGGCCTTCCACGTTGTGGCTGGAAACCAAAATCATGATCAGAGCCTCGGCCCCGTGTCACAGCTGCCTCCATTTCTAGGCATGCATGTCCACGTTAAATCTTTTATCTCAAAGTTTCAAACACGTTTACGTCAGTAGCGCAGCCAGAACTTAAAATTGCAAGGCTTTAAACAATTGTTCTGGCTCGATCGCAATCATTTTTTTCTGATTAACTATGCCTTCAATACGATAACACTCCGCAATATCAGGTGTTGCTTGTTCACCTCGTTCAGGCAATCATTCATTTGATGCTTATTTGTGCATTTCAAATCTCTGTCTTTGGGTCAGCTTGAATAATTCAATCGATCATAAAGTTGCTAGATCGCCTGATGAGCCTAAAAGGTAGCGCCAGTTCCAACAGTTTACCTCGGAAAAGTATTATAAAATCAACAACTTATGAGTAACTTATTTTGTGTTGTCCGAATTATTCCTTATTGATTACGGCCTTCTGATCGTTATATCTTCATGAAGAAGCCGTGTTTTTTTTTACAGTTGATTATTCATATAAATGGAAATTGCTTTAACAAAGGAAAATGGCTGAGGAACAAGTTAGGTATAATAATTGTAATAAACCGATGTTGTGTGGCCGCTCAATTTTCAGGTGTGGCTACGCCACTGATATGAAAAGCACAAAATTGCGCATCCAAATGAATGATTGTCTTTTGCCTGAACGAGGTGAACAAGCAACACCTGATAGTGCCGAGTGTTTTCGGATTGAATGTATAGTTAATTAGAAAAAATGACTGCGATCGAGTCAGAACGAATTAATGTTTTAAAGAGATGTTTAGTGCCCACCCAATTTTAAGTTCTGGCTACGCCACTGGTTTATGTACACTAAAGAAAGAAAGACCGAGAAACAGAAGCTAACTTACAACGAAAAGCTCGTTCGAGGTATCATTGTCAACTCATCAACGCTGATGGACTGATCAGGCATTTTACGACGTATATTTTACTTCAAATGTATTTTCCAAATTAACTTACTATTATCGCATGATGTCCGACTGATGTCATTATTATCATTAATAGTAAGTATTTCATTATTCCATCATAACAATCCCATCGTCAAAACTCAAATCATATCTGCACCCCTGAATTTCCCATTTCTCATTATCATCATCATTTGATAATTATTCAATTTCAATCGTTATCATCAATTTAATCGCCGCATATTCACTATTACTATCAACCGGGTCTATCAATCACAACGACAATAAATATATCATGTATTTTGTATCAATATCATCAAAATTCATCATCATAACTATTGAAAAGAAAAAGAAAAAACCATGACGCCGATGAGATCGAAAGGCAGCTAGCAAGCGCGAGCTGACTAGACCAAGGAGGTAGAGATATATTCTTGATTAAAATCTCCAAATTGACACTGATTGATTCTCCATCTGTTTCCCATTCAAGTAAGTTGATAAGCTAATCGTTGGCGCACGACAGTCATGAGCTACAGGAATAAATAATGCAGCCTACATAAGCGAATGTCTGGGTGATGCCATTAATGATTACCCATCATTTCATCGTGGTGCACAATCACCGTACTGATTTTTCGGAAACGGTATTGCATTCTTTTCCCCGACCCGAACTCTTTCGGCGGGACTGGTACCCGGTTTTAGTCACAGGCTAACACACAACCGAGAGAGCAAAACATGGAGAAGTGACAGGACTTGCAGATTCGCTAAATGCAATCGGCAACTCATAAAAGTTCTCCGATTTTGATCAACATTACGATGAAATTAATACTCTACCCATAAGCCGGGTAATAAGCGGATAAATGTAGAGTTAGTCTGTTGTTACAGAACAAAGACTGAGACATCCTTCATCGTAGCCCATAAGGTCTATGATCGAGCTGGCGCCGTCCCCTGGTAGGTACTCAAGATGGCGCCACAACAGAAACGTCACGTGACTGAAACTATGAATTGGGTAGGATAAGTTCGAAAAAATTAAATGTCGAATGTCGCTATCATTATTATTTCCATGATTAGAAAATACTTTTAATATCATGTTGACCCTAAAAAGAGCATGGAAGCATATAGTTAACAAAATTAAAATGAAAATGCAATGTCAGAAATGCATTTTCATTTTCAAGATACAAGCGCATTATTTGTATCATAATGAAAATTCAAATGTAATCCTCCACTTTGCATTTTCATTTTCAAGTCCATGTATGCAATTTTTATAACAATTGGAAAATTAAAATACATTCCTCATTTACATTTGCATTTTCGAGAAGTGCCCTGCAATATCACTAACAAAACGAAAACGAAAAGGCTAATCGTATAAAGCAAATACATTCTCGAAATGCTTTTCGTTTCGAGAAGCATCGCCAGAGATGGCTTCCAGATCATCATTTAAAATGCTAAAGTAATCCTCCACTTCATATGTGCTTGAATTTTCAAGTCCATGTAGGCACGTTTTCATTCGCAAGAAGTACCCCGCAATATCACTAACAAAACGAAATCGAAAACGCTAATCTCTTAAAGCAAATACATTCTCGGAAATGCTTTTTCTTTTTCAAGAAGCAGACGCAATATCTGTCTCATAATTAAATCGCTAACGCAGTTCGCCACTTTTCTTTTTCATTTTCGTGACAGACTGCCCTGCCTGACTTTTTAGATTACTTTGAGGTCCTACGCCGCTTCCTAACAAAATTAAAAAGAAAATACCCCTCCCTAGTTGCGTGGCCTGCCGTGAGAAGGCGGGACGCCCTCCATAATTTGCACGACTGATATTAACAACATGTATCTCGTTGGTTATCAATCAGAGGGAAACTCCTGTTGCACGACTTTATGTCAGCACAAATGAAACCATATAGTTGGAGCCACTGATCAGCGTGGAGGCCACCTGGACATTGCGGAGTTTGATTTGAGAGTATAGCTTTTTTGGCGTTTTCCTGAAAGACACTGCTCGCACTCAATTACCCCTGCAGGCGCTGATTAGCAATAGCTAAGCCCGCTGAAACTGTGTAGCTTACACCAGATCTGTCGCATTCGGACGGTTATCTGCGCATCGCCTGTCGAGTAGTTCAGTTTCTGTTACAAAGCAAGTTCATACGCCTCCTGCTCTCTTTGGGCTTTTCCATGTACTTCCATTGCTTTCACTTAATTTGGAGTGAAAGGACACCAGATAATAATAATTCGCCAGTGCCTATAATGCCTCTTTACCTTAATAGCTGGCTACATGCCAATGGTAGCCGTAACACGCCTAATTTCCAGTTCCTTATTATGCGAGTCTGTGGATGAATCGCTGAGGTAGACTGAGCTAAGAAAAGGACAGATTCATATGTTCGCTTGCATCCTGCTGCTGCAGAAGAAAGGCTTGCGAAATCCATAGGTCTTTCTCTTATTATACCGTAAAGTCGCTTGTAATAATATGCTGTCGCTGGCCATAGCCGGATGTCGACAGTGATATGTTTCGGCCAATCGATGTGTTTTTCATGAACGGTCACATCGTTAGACTAAAATTGCAGTGATCCTGCTCTCGCACTCAATTAGCCCCTGCGTGCGCTTGGATTATACCTGCTTCCACCAAAACCGCAGCTTAATTCGATCAATCAATGGTTGACAGATTATCTGCACGCTATCTTTATGGGTTCATACGGTCCCGATCGCAATCGGGCTGCATAAGTAGCTACTCGCGGGCTTCTTCACGATTTTGGGAATAAAAGGACCGCTTTATATTAATACATCGTGCCTATACTTTCATACCCAGTTGCTGCTACATTATAAGAGTTGCCGGGTAACAAACACATCGGCTTCCAGTTGGTGTGCCTCACTGCAATTTTGTGGATGAATGGCAGGGGTGCACTGAGCTGCGGGAGAGAGACGCATCCTGCTGCAAGCATAGTGTTACCACATAAAACAGACGCGAAACTGACCACAATCTGCTCAAGCTTAATGGACTGGAAGCAAGTTTTATGCTATAGTTGTTCGTAATGTTCGTCATCTTGCAGGAAAGTAGTTAGCTAGCTAATTAACATCGCGTTAGTCTAACGATGTGACTGTTCATGAAAAACACATCGATTGGCCGAAACATATCACTGTGTCGACATCTGGCAATGGCCAGCGACAACATATTATTACAAGCGACTTCACGGTATAACAAGAGAAATCATAGATCTATGGATTTCGCAAGCCTTTTCTGCAGCAGCAGGATGTGTTTAACAGATTAATCTGTCCCTCTCTTAGCTCAGCCTAACTCCGCGATTCATCCACAGACTCGCATAATAGAGAACTGGAGGTCGACGTGTTACACGGCTACCATTGTATGTAGCCAGCTATTAAGGTAAAGCGACGTATAGGCACGTAGAGGAACTGTCCTTTCACTCCAAATTCGTGAAGAAAGCAATGGAAGTACATGAAGCCCAAAGAGAGCAGGAGCGTATGAACTTGCTTTGTAACCGACTGTACTACTAAAAGGATGATGCGAGATAACCCGTCCAAGATCGACAGATCTGAGTGCAAGCACACACTCTTAGTGGAAGAAGCGCTTAATCCAAGCGCCATCAATGGGTAACTGAGGCGTAGAGCTGTGTCTTTCGGGAAAACCTTATTATAATTTCAATCAAACTCCGCATCGTCCAGGTGGAGCGCCCACGCACAGTCAGTGGCCATTCCAACTAATAAGTTTCCATTTGTGCTTTGACAAAGTGCTGCAACAGGAGTTTCCTCTGACTGACAAAACCAACGAGATCGCTTGTATTTGTTAATATCCAATCCGTACGAAATTGTGGAGGACGTCCCGCCTCTTCTCACCTCTAGTATGCCACTCAACTAGGGGAGGGTATTTTCTTTTTAATTTGTTAGAAAAGGCCAGAGGACTCCTAAATCAAAATGCAAAGTCAGAGAGGGCAGTTCATTAAAATGAAAAAAAGAAAAGTACACCGCGCGTAGCGTATTTAATTATGAGACAGATATTGCGCTCTGCTTAAAAAAAGAAAAAGTATCTTGAGAATGTATTATTTTATGAGAAGTTTTCGAGGTTTTGTTAGTGATACGCGGGTACTCTCTTGCAAATGAAAACAGTGCCTACATGGACTTGAAAATGACTAAAGTGGAGGATTACTTTTAGCATTAATGGATGATACAAATACTACAAGACAAGCTTCTAAAAATCTAAAAAAGGGCTTCCGAGAATGTATTTGCTTTATAACATTAGCCTTTTTTCTTGTTCGCTTTGTTAGTGATATTGCAGGGCACTTCGAAATGCAGATGAAAAATGGGGAATGTAATTTAATTTTCAATTGGTTATAAAAATTGCATACATGGACTTGGAGAATGAAAATGCAAACTGGAGGATTACATTTTCGTTTTTATGATACAATAATGCGTTTGCATCTTGAAAATAAAAACACATTTCTGAGAATGCATTTTCATTTTAATTTTGTTAGCTATGTAAATGTAATTTTGATTTTTACTTGACATCTTTCAACTGCATCTCACAGCTACCATTTTTATTGAACAACTGTTTAGATTCATCACATGATCCATCAGACTGCAACTGGACCAAAAAATGTGCATGATGTGCTGGGATGATGAATCTAAACAGTTCAATGAAATGAAGTAGCTGTGTGCAGCTTTCAGGAAATTTTGTCATAACTGACACTAGTGGTTATTACGAAAAGGCACAGCACTCTGTGGCTCGCGTTCCATCGCGAGAGGGAGCATCCGGGCATCGGCCAAAAAACAGTCAAGCACACGGAACATGACTGACGGAGGAGCGACATGATGACAGATTAAGTGAGTGATTTGACAATGTTATTATAGTTTCCCTGCCATTATGTGCTTTATGTCAGCTTCATGGCTGCGTAGTTATAATATTTTGGCTCATTGGTATATTACAGCTGGCATATAATAATTAGATACAATAATTCACACTATAGCCTTTATTTTTGTGAAAATTTCTAAAAAAGTTAAATGTTATCATGGACTTGCAAATGGGCAGGGAGAAGAGAGTCTCTTGGCTTCGACTGACTTACGTCCTTCTTGTCTCCCGAACGCACCCTAGGGTCCTCCACCTGGTAACAAGACAAGGACTGATGAGCAACTGAATGACCACGCCAAATGCTTCAGCACAAGACTTGGGCAGTAAAACTCAAGTCTTGAACTGTGGTGCAAAATTGGACATCACAGTTGACAAAAATAAACATTATTTTCTCACATTTAAGGAAAAGATGTCAAATAAAAAATGCACTACCTCTAAAAGACATTCAGTGTGGCTAAAAAGTTTAGAATCATTGAGAGATTTCCTTGTTTCTGAAATAAAATCACGACTGTTTTCAATTAAAATAACATTAAAATGATCAGAAAAACAGTCAAGACATTTTTATGGTGTAACTGAAAATTATAGCTGGAAATGGGGGATTTTAAATTGAATATCTACATTGGCAAAAATAAAGACCCATTTTAAGTGACCACTACTCTGTGGAGGAGAGCGACTTATCACAGCAGATCACATTGTTGCTCCCAGCAACTGGAGGTAAGTTAACGGAGCAACGCTGAAGCAAAACTTGACCAGAAGCTAAATTAATCAGTTATCTGTTGTTGAGACTACACCATTGACATGTAGTAAAATTAAGTTTTATCAATGTTATGAATATTAATTTGATTCTAAACAAACTTTTACCTGCTTTACAAACCTGCTGTTACTGAGAAACTTTAAATACAGTGATGCAATTCTGTCACAAGCTGTACTAGGCATTGTTTTATACTCATATCTGCATAGTTTCATGTGAAGCTTAAAATGTAGCTTGTATGACGATATATAATATAATAAAGCAGTCCTCTAAAGATTTTGATACTGGGGTTGTTTATAGACAAGTCCGTCCATTAAGGTAGTATACTGAGAAACTGAGAACACGGGAATAAGGCAATGAATGACAACTATTTGAACACCGTGCAATAAAGAATCACAGAAAGCACTCATGCCATTACCTATGGAAGCCCATAGTGGACAATATTCAAATGAAAATGTAATCCCACTATTGCATTATAATTTTCCACTTATGAATGAGTTATTTGAGACAATATTAAATTGAAAATGCATTAATCCAATTGTCACTTTCATTTTCACATACACATAAGGGAAATCTATGACTAAATTAAAATGATAATGAAAAGCTGTTTGACATTTCATTTTTAAAAGTCATGCTCCGCAATACAGTGGACAATAGTCAAATGCAATAATCAAAACGGCACCCCCAGCCTATTGCATTTACATTTACATGTCATCACGCTCTTTTATTTCAAATGGGTTCTTTCAGTTTGCATTTCATTCATGCATGCACTGAACATCCCCACTGAAATGCTTTTTTCATTGGTAATGCCTGACTTGCATTTTACTGAGGCCCACGCTTTTTTCCTAACAAATTTCCTAGTTCAGGCGGACGCCCTCCACAGCCTCAAGACTAGTACTGCTGGATTACGCTGCTTCCACTGAAATTGTGTGCTTGCACTCAGATTCACCATCTTCGATCGGGTTATCTGCATCATCCTTTAGTAGTACAGTCGGTTACAAAGCAAGTTCATACGCCCTGCCTTTGGGCTCATGTACTCCATTGCTTCTTCACGAATTTGGAGGAAAGGACAGTTCCTCTACGTGCCTATACGCCGCTTACTCCATTAGCTGGCTACATACAATGGTAGCCGTGGTAACACGCCCACCTCCAGTTCTCTATTATGCAGTCTGTGGATGAAATCATGGAGTTAGGGCTGAGCTAAGAGAGGGACAGATTCATCTGTTCGCTTGCATCCTGCTGCTGCAGAAGAAAGGCTTGCGAAATCCATAGATCCATGATTTCTCTTGTTATACCGTGAAGTCGCTTGTAATAATATGCTGTCGCTGGCCATTGCCAGATGTTCACACAGTGATATGTTTCGGCCAATCGATGTTTTTCATGAACAGTCACATCGCTAGACTAACGCGATGCCAATTAGCTAGCTAACTACTTTCCCGCAAGATGACGAACATTACGTAACAACTATAGGTATAAAAACTTGCTTCCAGTCCATTTTAACTTGACCAGATTGGGCGACGGCTCTCAAGACGCCTGCTTTTTATGTGGTAAACACTATGCTTGCGCAGGATGCGCCTCTCCCGCAGCTCAGTGCACCCCTGCCATTCATCCACAAAATTGCAGTGAGGCACACCAACTGGAAGCCGATGTGTTTGTTACCCGGCAACTCTTATATGTAGCAGCAACTAAGGTATAAGAAAAGTATGGGCACCGATGTATTAATATATAAGCGGTCCTTTTATTCCAAAATCGTGAAGAAAGCCACGGAAGTATACTTATGCAGCCCCGCTGGGCAGGACCGTGAGTGAACTCACAGTAAAGATAGCGTGCAGATAATCTGTCCAACCATTGATTGATCGAGTGTAAGCACACGGTTTGAGTGGAAGCAGGTATAATCCAAGCGCACGCAGGGGCTAATTGAGTGCGAGAGCAGGATCACTGCAATTTTAGTCTAACGATGTGACCGTTCATGAAAAACACATCGATTGGCCGAAACATATCACTGTCGACATCCTGCCATGTGCCATGGCTAAGCATAATATTACGTTTAATTTTACGGTATAATAAGAGAAAGACCTATGGATTTCGCAAGCCTTTCTTCTGCAGCAGCAGGATGCAAGCGAACATATGAATCTGTCCTTTTCTTAGCTCAGTCTACCTCAGCGATTCATCCACAGACTCGCATAATAGAGAACTGGAGGTCGACGTGTTACACGGCTACCAAGGTAAAGAGACGTATAGGCACTGGTGTATTAATACGAACTGTCCTTTCACTCCAAATTCTTGAAGAAAGCAATGGAAGTACACGAAGCCCAAGAGAGCAGGATGTGATGAACTTTGCTTTCAGAATCGACCGAACTACTCGACAGACGATGCAGATAACCCGTCTCAAGATCGACAGATCTGAGTGTAAGCACACAGTCAGTGAAGCAGCGCTAATCCAAGCGCGACACGGGGTAATTTCGAGGCGAGAGCAGTGTCTTCAGGGAAAACTCTTAGCTATACTCCTCAATCAAACTCCGGCAATGTCCAGGTGAGCCCACGACAGTCAGTGGCTCCAACTATGTAAGTTTCCATTTGTGCTTTGACATAAAAAAAGTGCGTGCAACAGAGTTTCGATTGATAAATCAACGAGATCGCTTGTATTTGTTAATATCCAACTGCACTAAATTATGGAGGATCGCCCCATTTTCTCACCGCAGGCCACACCCAACTAGGAGGGTATTTTTTTGTAATTTGTTAGAAAGCGCGAGGACCTCAAATCGAAAATGCAAAGTCAGGCAGGGCAGTCTGTCACTAAATGAAAAGAAAGTGGGCGAACTGCGCGAAGCGATTTAATTATGAGACAGATATTGCGCCTGCTTTGAAAAAGAAAAAGTATTTCCAACAGGAATGTATTGCTTTAAGAGATTAGCGCTTTACTTTCGCTTTTGTTAGTGATATTGCGGGTACTTAATGAAAAACAGTGCCTACATGGACTTGGAAAAATTCAAACTAAAGTGGAGGATTACTTTAGCATTTTCGTGATGATACAACATCGCTGCTTTCTAAAACGGTACATTTTAGAATGTATTGCTTTTATACGCATTAGCCTTTTCGCTTTCGCTTTGTTAGGTGATATGGCAGGGCATTTTTTGAAAATTGAAAAGAAAACGGGGATTGCAATTTAATTTTCAATCAGCGGTAAAAAGTTCATACATGGACTTGAAATTGAAAAAGCAGAGGAGGACTACATTTTCATTTTTATGTAAATAATGTGTTGGCTTCTTGAAAATAAAAATGGCTTTCTGACATTGCATTTTCATTTTAATTTTGTTAACTATATGCTTCATACTCTTTAGTCAACATGATAATGAAAATGCTATTTTCTAATCACTTGGAAATAATAATGATGACGACATTCGACATTTAATTTTCAAAGACTTATCCTGCAATTCATGGATTTCAGTCACGTGACGTTTCTGTTGTGAGCGCCATCTTGAGTACCTACCAGGGACCGAGGCGCAGCTGAGGGATGTCTCAGTCTTTATTTCTCCATAACAACGGACTAACTCTACATTATCCCGCTTATTACACGGCTTATGAGTGAAATTATTAATTTCAGACGTAATGTTGATCAAAATACGACTTTATCGATAAATTGCATCATTTCGCGAATCTGTAAGTCCTGTCACTTCTCCGCTTGTTTTGCTTCCACTCCCTCCGGGTTGTGTGTTAGCTCAGACTAAAAACCGGCAATTCGGGTCCCGCCTAAAGGTTCGGTCCCAGGCAGTACTGTAATACCCGCTTCAAAAATCAGTACATTGATTGTGCACACGATGAAATGATGGGTAATCATTAATGGCATCACCCAGACATTCGCTTATGTAGGCTGCATTATTTATTCCTGTAGCTCACAACTGTCGTGCACCAACGATTAGCTTATCAACTTACTTGAATGGGAAACAGATGGAGAATCAATCAGTGTCAATTTGGAGATTTTAATCAAGAATGTATTAATCCCTACCTCCTTGGTCTAGTCAGCTCGCGCTCGCTAGCTGCCTTTCGATCTCATCGGCGTCATGGTTTTTTTTTTCTTTTTCTTTTCAATAGTTATGATGATGAATTTTGATGTGATATTATACAAAATATGATACATTTATTGTCGCTGTGATTGATAGTCCCGGTTGATAGTAATAGTGATGATGAATACGGCGATTCGGTATTCGGTAACGATTGAAGTTGATGGAATAATTATCAAATGATGATGATAATGAGGAATGGGAAATTCAGGGTGCAGATATGGATTTTGAGTTTTGATTTATGGGATTGTTATGGATGGAATAATGAACAGCTTACTATTAATGATAATAATGACATCAGTCGACATCCGCACACTTTGATAATAGTAAGTTAATTTGGAAAATACATTTGGAAAGTAAAATATCGTATTCGTAAAATACCTGATCAGTCCATCCAACGTTGATGAGTTGACACGAAATACCACCTCGAACGTAGCTGCTGTAAGTTAGCTTGTTTCTCGGTCTTTCTTTCTTTACGTACATAAAACCAGTATGAAATAGAACTTAAAATTGGGTGGGTACTAAACATCTCTTTAAAACATTTATTCGTTCTGACTCGATCGCAGTCATTTTTTCTAATTAACTATACATTCAATCCGAAAACACTCCGCACTATCAGGTGTTGCTTGTTCACCTCGCTCAGGCAAAACGACAATCATTCATTTGGACGCTCAATTTTGTGCATTTCATATCAGCGTAGCGTTCACACCTGAAAATTGAGCAGCCACACAACATTGGTTTATTACAATTATTATACCTAACTTGTTCTCAGCCATTTTCCTTTGTTAAAGCAATTTCCTTTTATATGAATAATCAACTGACAAAAAAAGGCACGGCTTCTTTCGTGGTGCGATCTAAGGGCGACTAATCACTAGGAATAATCTTGTGTTCAGCAAAATAAGTTACTCATGTTGTGCTTAGTTTAATAATACTCTTCGAGAGGTAAACTGTTCTGGAACTGGCTACCTTTCGCCTATCAGGCGATCTAACCCAGCTTTTATGATCGATTGAATTATTCAAACTGACCCAAAGACAGAGATTTGAAATGCACAAAATAGCGCATCCAAATGAATGATTGCCGTTTTGCCTGAACGAGGTGAACAAGCAACACCTGATATTGCGGAGTGTTATCGTATTGAAGGCATAGTTAATCAGAAAATGATTGGCGCATCGGTGCAAACTAATTGTTAAAGAGATATTTATTGCCCAATGCAATTTTTAAGTTCTGGCTGGCGCTTACTGACGAAAACGTGGTTTGAAACTTTGAGATAAAGATTTAACATGGACATGCATGCCTCAGAGATCTAAAGCTGTGACACACGCCGAGGCTCCTGATCGTAGTTTTGGTTTCCAGCCACAACGTGGAAGGAGCCTCCACTCTCCCTGTAACAAGTTACAAGTCATTTATCTGACATCACAATTAGTTCGAAGCTGTTTAATGAAGGTAAAAATGAAACAAGGTAAATATCCTGCATAGTTCTCCTCTGACTCCTCCGATCAGAGCAGCATCCCTAGCAACGGCCTGTTTCACTTAGAAACAGTCTGTTATACAGAAGTAAAAGACCGTAAAATGTGGAATCAGAGTGTAATTCATTAATCAAAATGCAGCATTCAAAAGAGCCGTATCATAAAAAATGTTAATTCACTCTTTTTGTGAGACTTCTCATCACAGCCCACGGGGCGACAGATAGACAGCCTGTTGTAAGTCAGTACCCTAAATGGCGCGCCTAGTGTTTGAGAGCGGTCACGTGCGTCTATGACGTCAGCTGACATGTATGAATACATGGGACAATATTCAAATACAGTAAGGGAAACAGCGCCTCCCAGTCTATTGCATTTTCAAATACATGTCACAGCTCATTCTGTAGTACTTTAGACAAGACGAGGCTTACTGGAGAATGTCAGATGCCAGGCTGTCAGCAGCCTTGGTTATCTGCAGTTAGTATGTTAATCGCCAACTAAGGAAAATGATCACAAAGTATGTGACGGTTTTTGTCTCACGTTAACTGGAGCTACACTTATCTGGCAGTGTGCTGCACTGCAACCTATGTGTTTTGCAGATTTCAGAGACGTTGGCTTACAAGTGAGTGTAGCACTGCTAGGTAGCTAGCTAGAAAGCCTGAACACATTCATTCAAGACACATGCACTTTTCACTGTTGAACAACCAGTGCAACTTGTCCATGCTATAGCTGCATTACATGACCCAGATAAAACGCTATATCCTGGCCTTCCCACCCTGCAGACGCTAGTTAGGGAAATAGTTTACAATATTTTTATACTTAATCGCTGTGATTCAGTTTTTGCCCTAGCTTCACAAGCTAGCTAGCTGACAGCGATTGCTCTTGTGCTTGCCGATTGTTCTTGAGCTAGCCAGGTAATGAGCTATCCATTTAACTCTCCCAAAAATCTGATAGTACTGTTGGGACGTACAAAAGTGCTGCCAAACATATCAAAGAAGTTCACATTACAGGTTGTTAGAAGCAAGTGAGAACATCGTTTTCAGCCAATCAGGAGTCATCAAACGCTCCCATTGCTACGCCGCTGGGGAATCGTGATTAAACCAGGAACAGCGCAGCCTGACTGCTGGCCGTTTATCCGACCGCTCTCCATGATGCATACATTGTGCATGTTTCAGGAGTGGCGAACTTGCAACTCGGCAAGCACAAAAGCTAGCCAGCTAGCTAGCTAGCTTGTGAAGCAAGGGCAAAAACCGAATCACATTGATTAAGTGTAAAAATGATAGCAAACATTTCCCCCCAATTAGTGTCAGCAGGGCGGGAGGACGGATAGCGTTTTATCTGGAGTAATGTAATACGCTATAGCACGCACGGAAGGATAATGCTGTTTTAATTAGCTATGAAATAGCATGTCTCAGGCTGCACTGTCAGTTTGTTCTTTAGGTAAAAGAAGCTGCTAATCAATGGTGAAAGAGGTCGTCTGTGCGAGATGGCGTTGAAAGTGACAAATCAGGGCTGTAAGAGCCTCCAGTAGGTATCATAGCTAGCCAGCTGCAATTTGTTTATTGCCAAGCACTCACTAGCAAGCTAGCTAACGCCTCAGAAATATGCAAGCACTTGGGTTGCACAGCACAGCCGCAAAAGCTCGGATAAGTTCATGCATATTACAGCTAGCCTGAAGTTAATAAAGTCGGGCAAAAATCAAATCATATCGCTTAATGCGATGATCATTTACAAATATTTTCCTTTAGTTAACGCAATAGCATACTGGTTGCCGAGATGGCTACAGCCAAAAGGGCAACGTAGTTTACTGCACGATGGCACACAATACATAAAGTGTTTCAGCTATCATGACATTATCAATTAAGCCCGCGCGTACAAACGCCACCATAAGCTGATTGGTTGGTATGCAATGAGGAACATGGTTTCGTCATACCAATTAATGAGTGATGTCCGAGCGGAAGACCCGCCTTGATGAGACGCTGACAGATCGCATTTTAATTTTCACTGTGTCCCAAAAAGAGCGTGGGTATGTATTTGAAATGCAATGGACTGGGAGGCTGTTTCTTACTGCATTTGAATATTGTGCCATGTATTGCGGGATAAGTCTTTGGAAAACGAAAATGTCAAATGTTGTCATCATTATTATATCATTATTATTTCAAGTGGTTAGAAACAGCATTTACTATCGTTGACCCTAAAAGAGCGTGGTTGACATGTAAATGTAAATGCAATAGGCTTGGGGTGCTGTTTTGCTTATTGCATTTGAATATTGTCAACTGTATTATGAATGATGACTTGAACGAAATGTCAAACAGCTTTTCATTATGATTTGAATATAGTCAGATTTCCATATGTGTATGTGAAAATGAGTGATAATTGGATTATGCATTTTCAATTTAATATTGTCTCAAATAACTTGCTCATAAGTGGAAAATTATAAAGGGATAGTGGGATTACATTTTCATTTGAATATTGTCCACTACGGGCTTCCATAATAGTCAACGAAGAAATCTAAATTTGGGAATATTAAGTATTGTTTAATCATGTCCTTCCATATCTCCTTTTTGGTTTACTCTCCATGCACCCAGTCCCCAGCCAATCCCGGTCCCACGTAAAGTTCCTGAAATCAGATCATTTTAGTTTGACAGCATTTGATTTAAAAAAAAAAAAAAAAATCATTTCAAGTATGAGTAATAATGAGCAGAAGTAAATCTGACAGAGAGCAAGTCTTTGCATATTTCACATTCAGAGAAATTAAAAAGAATACAGTCAGAAGGAACATAATTGGGAAATGAATATACAGTGAACAGAAAAGAATACACCCCCGAACATTTTTTTTCAGATTTACTTGACATATAGCCTGTAATTAAAAACCAATTAATCTATGTGTTTTCCCTACAAATCTATGTACAGTACTTCACCTTTTCAAAGTGATAAACCAATGAAAAAATTGTTTTAACATTAATTAAAAATGAACAATTGCAATAAATTGGTTTGGCTAAGCATCCACCCCTTTACTCCATCATCGCATAAACTATCTCAGGAAAAACAAATTGCCTTCAAGACCAAACAATAGCTAACGCTTCCACCTGTGCGGAATCACAGCAATTAACTTGATGACATGAATTAAAACAGCTGTTGGACACGGTCCCTTAGTATGCAAGAGCAGTGTCACTGAAAGGCAGAATAAAAACAGCTGTTTACCATGGTCCCTTAGTATGCAAGAGCAGTGTCACTGAAAGGCAGAATAATGGGCTCCAAAGATCTCGCAAAAGAAGTCCGTGACAAAGTTGTGGAAAGGTACACATCAGGTGAGGGATATAAGGACAAAGTTGTGGAAAAGTACACCATCAGGTGAGGGATAAAAGATTTCTAAGGCTTTGAAGATACCTTGGAGCACTGCTAAGATGATAATTAAGAAATGGAAAGTGTATGGCACCACTCACTCTGCCAGAATCAGGGCGTCCGTCTAAACTGGATGACCGGGAGAGAAGACAACTGGTCAGAGAGGCCACCAAGAATCTAATGGCAACATTGAAAGAGCTCCAGGATTTTATGGCCAACAGAGGGAAACTTGTTCATCATACAACTATATCAAAGATATTGCAACATCTGGCCAGTATGGAAGGGTAAAGAAAAAGTCATTTCTCGTGCTGTCCACAGGAGGCCCGCTTGAAATCTGCAAAGAACATTTTGGGGAACTCCTGCAACAAACCATCATCAGAACGCTTGTGGTCTGATGAAACCAAAATAGAACTTTTTGGCATGAATGCCAAACGCTATGTTTGGCGAAAACCCAACACCGCTCATCACCAAAAAAACACCATCCTGACTGTGAAGCATGGTGGTGGCAGCATAATGTTATGGGGATGTTTCTCATCTAATGGGACTGGGGAACTTGTCAAGATTAAAGGGAGGATGGATGGGGCCAAATACAGGGAGATTCTAGAGAAGAACCTGAAGAAGTCTGCAAGGAGACTGAGAATGGGTCCAAGATTCACATTCCAGCACTCCATAACGACCTAAAGCACAAGGCCAAAGTTACCACTGAATGGCTTAAAGAACAAGGTGGATGTGCTGGAATGGCCAGCCAGCCAAGACCTAAATCCAATTGAAAACTTGTGGAATGACTTGAAGGTTGCTGTCCATCAGCGCAAACCAACAAACCTCTCCCAGCTTGAACAGTTCTGCAAAGAGGAGTGGGGGAAGATCTCCAAGTCCAGGTGCGCCAACCTTGTGCAGAGCTACCCAAAAAGACTGGGAGCTGTAATTGCTGCCAAAGGCGCTTCCATCAAGTATTGACTCAGGGGGTGTATACTTAAAAAAAATTGGAAATTTCAGTTTTGTTCATTAAATGCACTATTTTTTTTTTTCAAATTAAAATAATTTCACTGCATTCATATGGTATGTTGTGTTCTTTGGGTCAGGGAAAAAAAAGTCCCATTTTAATCCATTAAATTTACATTCCGTGACACAATAAGATGACAAAAATATTGAAGGGGGTGTATTCATTTTCTATCCACTGTGTATTGCTTTTGAAAGTGGAAAAGCATTTCACCAAAGTGTGGCCATTGAAAGAATGGTAGTTTCTCTTGTTTTCCTCCAGCTCGTTCATATACTCCTGTACAAAAAAAAAAAACACATGTAGCTAATCTCTGATATCTATACAAAAATTTTGCTCATTGACAACAAACAATACTGTGATTTTGTTGCCATTTTTAAAAATGGATCATCTGTTGAGTAAAATTCAAACAATATGGGTTTTGTTATTTTGAACATGCCACTTGATATGAAAACACTAATGGTGGGACAAAAACTGACAAATGCGTGATGACACTACACACTGGAACAGAAATGACAAGTAACACACACTTTACCCAGATTTGCTATTTTAGCCATTTGTCTGTAGGCAACACCGTAACCTGCAAACCCCAGCAGTATAAACATACGCTGAGTTTAATGCAACAGATACCTCACAAGCTAACAAACAGTGCTCAAACACACACACAGCAAGCAAGATAATTATTCAGGACAATCCTTTTTCACATCATAGAAAATGCTTCATGGGCTAGGAAATTACCAAAAATATTACATTGATGGTGGTACCATGATTCTGCTTCTTTCTTCCATGTCTAAGCTTTGTTTATAGCACTTCTGCAAGTTGTTTTAATTAAATAATCATTTTTCGTGACCTACCACCTTTTTACACCTAATTTTTTTTTCTTTTCAGCCTACATTTGAGAAATCTTAGACCAATCATGGCGTTACAATTTAAATCCGTATTAAGATGCAACTGTGATGTGAAGGTCAAAGTAAGTTAAATTATATTGTCACCTTTTGACTATTTAGTCATTTTTATATCAAGATTCAGTGGAAATGCTTGCTGAAATCCGAATAACATCACATAATATTTCACATAATTAATCACTTGGTCAACCTGATTGGTAAACTATACTTGTCAGTGGTCATACACTGAAATTTTCACTCACACAATTCTGCATGGGAGTCATGATGAGAAAAAACAGCGTAAAAAGACAGCATGTAAAAATAAGTGTTGTAGAGGTTTACCTGCTGGGACTTGATTTGCTCCTCCACCATCGGATGCACCTGCAGGACTCTTGGCGGACCGGAGCTTAACTCCAGACCCAGAGCCTGTAGACAACAGAAGGCTTAGGATTCTGACCGCCCTATATACTTAGTACTTTTTAGGATGTTTTATTTAGTCTCCCTTTATTGCAGGTCTTTCATTTGGTATTGCTGAATTGAAAGTAAGCTGCTGAGCGTGACCTGAAACTGCCATGTCCTCAAAAAATATATTATCCATGACACGCAGGGGCGGAGGAACTATCGGGACGACCGCGAGAATGCGCAGTCGACTGTCCAAAAATCTCCGGGAAATCGGCCCATAGGCTGCTTTGCACGCCCGTGTGACGTTCATAGTCGGCCGACAAAATGAAATTTACTGAGCACCCAGCATCATTACAGGATATTTTCCAAGATATTCTATAATCATTACTCACCAATTCCGATGAGTATTTATCACACTTGATTACTCTCTACATGTCACTCATGGTTGCTCGAGTGTCAGGCTCATTCTCATCAATCCAGCTTAGCTGCCCTCACTTTTTTTCTCTCACAGCCTAAACCCGTCTGCATCTGCACCGCGACTATGGACCAGAGTGGTTTTCCACACACACAGCTGTCATTTAACTCGTGTCAGAATAACAACACTCTCAGCACAGATCAGTGGGCGCAGCAATCACTCAGTTGTTATTTTCTTACTGATACTGAAAAACATTTGATTTTTAGTCTTAAAAAAAAGTATTTTCAAAAAAATAAATAAATAAATAAATAATAATCTATAATGCGTTTTTCTGATTGGGATTAGGATTTTGGCAATTTGGCCTTATGTTTCATCATATCTAGAGGACATACAATTGGCGTAAAATTGCATGGTTTTGGTGATGTAATTAGTTTTTCCTTAAATTTAAATTGCCAAATTGCTCACTGATTTGCCTTTGCAGGCCAATTGGAGGATTTTACTGTGCATGATGGGGGGAAGATTGGACAAGTCTCAGTCATTTTAAATCACATCTAGATGTGACAAAATCAATTGACATGCATGTGTCCATGGACATATCCCATCTGATGTTTCTCTGTCATGGATGGAAAATATTATAATGTGTGGGGGTAGGTGGGGTGCATTGTATACCCCCTAACTTGCGGCCTATATACAATCAGGGGAAAAAGCCATTACCATCTCATGCTGTAAATTGGGGATGGATTGGGCCAGTGGTGGGCCGGTGGTGGGCCGGTGCGGTCAGAATTTTCCCGGTGGATTTTGGTGTGCCACTTCGCCCCTGATGACACGTACCATCAAGTGTTTGCAATATCCATGCTATTTTCAAACGGTAGAACACTCAGTTTGTAAGATTTTGAGCATTGAAGGAAGAGGCTCATCCTTTTTTAATCACATGATCTATCAGACTGCAACTGGACCAAAAAAAAAAATGTGCATGATGCTGGGATGATGAATCTAAACAGTTGTTCAATGAAATGAAGTAGCTGTGTGCAGCTTTCAGAAATTCCTTGTCATAACTGACACCAGTGGCCATTTCGAGTGCTGCAGCCAGCATTCTGTGGCTCGAGTTCCATCACGAGGGAGCATCCGCATCGCCAGTAACAGTCAAGCGACTGGAACATGGATTGACAGGGGAGCGACATGATGACACAGATTAAGTTAGTGATTTGAGAATGTTAGTATAGTTTCCCCTGCCATTATAAAGCCAGAGTATCAGCTTCTATGGCTGCGATTTATGATATTTTCTTGGCTCATTGGTATATTACAGCTGGCATATAATAATTACAACCCCAATTCCAAAATAGTTGGGACAAAGTGTAAATTGTGAATAAAATCAAAATGCAATGACTTTCAGATCACATGAGCCAATATGTTATTGACAATAGAATATAGATAACATTTCAAATGTTGAAACTGAGACATTTTACATTTTATCCACAAAATGAGCTTATTTCAAATTTTCTGGCTGCAACAGGTCTCAAAAAAGTTGGGACTCAGGCAAAAAAAGGCAATTAATAGATAAGAGAATCAGCTGAAAGAACATTTAGCAAGTAATTAAGTTAACTGGCATCAGGTGTGTAACATAATTGACTATAAAAGGGATGTCTTAGAGAGGCTGAGTCTCTCAGAAGTAGAGATGGCCAGAGGCTCTCCAACCTGTGAAGGCTCACGTAAAAAAAGTTGTGGAATACTTTAAAAACAATGTTACTCAACGTCAAATTGCAAAGGCTTTGAAGGTCTCATCATCGACAGTGCATAACATCATGAAAAGATTTCGAGAAACTGGAAAAATCTCTGTGCATAAGGGACAAGGCCGAAGACCTTTACTGGATGTCTGTGATCTTCAGGCCCTCAGACGCCACTGCATCACTCACCGGCATGATTCTGTCACTGACATTACTAAGTGGGCCCAGGAGTACTTCAAGAAACCACTGTCTGTAAACACAGTCCGCCGTGCCATCCACAGACGCCACCTAAAACTCTATCATGCAAAAAGGAAGCCATTGTTGAGCATGATCCAGAAGCGCCGAGTGTTCTGTGGGCCAAGGCTCATTTAAAATGGACTGTAGCAAAGTGGCAAAGTGTCCTGTGGTCACGAGTCCAAATTTGACATTCTGTTGGAAATCATGGCCTCGCGTCTGGGCTAAAGAGGAGAAAGACCACCCCTCCTGTTATCAGTGTTAAGTTCAAAAGCCAGCATCTCTCATGGTGTAGGGATGCATTAGTGCATATGGTGTGAAACAATTGCATGTTTTAAAGAGCACCATGAATGCTGAAAGGTATATAAAGGTTTTAGAGCAACATATGCTCCCCTCCAGAGGACATCTATTCCAATGAAGGCCTTGTTTATTTCACCAGGACAATGCATAACCACTTACTGCAGCTATTAACAACAGCATGGCTTAGTAGTAGAAGCAGCCATCAATGGAAATGAGCTCATTTTGTACAAATTGTAAAATTTCTCAGTTTCAACATTTGCTATGTTATCTCTGTTCTATTGTGAATAGAATGCTGGCTGGTGTGATTTGAAAGTCATTGCGTTTTGATTTTATTCACAATTTACACTTTGTCCCAACTATTTCGGAATTGGGGTTGTAGATACAATAATTCACACTATAGCCTTTATTTTTGTGAAAATTTCTAAAAAAGTTCAATGTTATCATGGACTTGCAAATGGGCAGGGAGAAGAGGGAGTCTCTTGTCTGAGACTGACTTACCTGGGTAGAAGGATCAAGCCAAAAGATCGTATCACAAAACTGGCTAACCTTGTGGCAAACGCTTTTTGAAAGACCCACATTGGCAAAAAATTAAGACCCATTTATGACCATTACTCTGTGGAGGAGCGACCATCACAGCAGATCAGCAACTGGAGGCAAGTTAACAGAGAAACGCTGAAGCAAAACTTGACCAGAAGCTAATTTAATCAGTTACCTGTTGTTGAGAGTACACCATTGACTTTTAGTAAAATTAAGTTCTATCAATGTTATGAATATTAATTTGATTCTAAACAAACTTTTACCTGCTTTACAAACCTGCTTTTACTGAGAAACTTTAAATATGGTGATGCAATTCTGCCACAGGCTGTACTGGGCATTATTTTATACTCATACCTGCAGGTTTCATTTTGAAGCTTTTAAATGTAGCTTGTATAACAATATATAATATAAATAAAGCAGTCCTCTTAAAATTTCGGTATTGGGGTTGTTTATAAACAAGTCAGTATATTAAAGTAGTATACCAAGAAACAGACACAGGAATTAGGCAATCAATGTGACAACTACGCTGTACTTGAACATGCAATAAAAGAATCACAGAAAAGCACTCATGCCATTACCATTAGTGCAATATTCTATAAAAACATAACGCATCAAGCAATATTTAAAAATAAAATATCACCAAAAACTACATTTTTGTTTTATCTCATCAACTATTTAAGTTACAGGTTCCTAATTTTACTGGACATGCATCTCATAAAGGCTCTCAAATGCTATGTGCCTAGAGGTGACCTGAGCCTATTTTTTCAAGGTCACTGGCTTAAACATATCACCAAAAAACTTGACATTTTGCTTTATCTCATCAACTATTTCCAGTTACAGGCCTTTATTCTTACTGGACATGCATCTCATAAAGGCTCAAATGACACACCTAAAGGTGACCCTTACCCTATTTTTTTTCAAGGTCACTGGCCTAAAAATATCACCAAAAACTTTGACATTTTGCTTCATCTCATCAACAATTTCAGTTACAGGCTCTTAATTTTCACTGGACATGCATCCCATAAAGGCCTACAAATGACATGCCTAAAGGTGACCTTGGCCTATTTTTCAAGATCACTGGCCCAAAATACATCACCAAAACTCCACATTTTGCTTTTATATCATCAACTATTTCCAGTTACAGGCCCTAATTTTGTTTTCTCGACATGCATCTCATAAAGTGATGTGTCTAAAGGTGACCTTTGCCTATTTTTTCAAGGTCACTGGCCTAAAAATATCACCACAAACTTCGACAATTTGCTTTATTTTCTCAACATTTTCAGTTCCAGGCCCCTAATTAGCTCCCGCCGCCCGAGTGGCACCGGAGATATGGTATCGGGCTCCATCCGTTTGTGCGTCCGTCCATGCATGTGTCCATCAATAAAAACTTCAACATTTTGTTTATCTTAATGGCGGGAGCTTCTGGGGCCGCCAGTGCCCAATATTTGTTCACAGTTGTTGCATCAACTGGAGGTAAGCTAAAGCAGAAATGCTGAGATAAAACTAGACCAAAAGCTAAATTAATTAGTCATTCGCTGTTGAGACTACACCACTGAAATGTAATAAAATTAAGTTTTATCAATATTATGTACAGTGCTGTGGAAAAGTATTTGCCCCTTCCTGATTTCTTATTTTTAGCATATTTGTCACACTTAAATACTTCAGATCATAAAGCTAAGTTTAATTAGACAAAGATAATCCAAATAAACACAAAATGCGTTTTTAAATGATGATTTCATTTATTGAGGAAAAGCTATCCAAACCTACTTGACCCTAAGTGGAAAAGTAATTGCCCCCTAAACCTAATAACTGGTTGTGCCACCCTCGGCAACAACTGCAATCAAGCATTAGCAATAACTGGCAATGAGTCTTTCACATCACTGTGGAGAAAATTTGGCCCAGTCTTCTTCACAGAATCGTTTTAAGTCAGCCTCATTGGAGGGTTTTTGAGCATGAACGGCCTTTTCAAGGTCATGCCATAGCATCTCAATCGGATTTCAGACCAGACTTTGACTAGCCACTCCAAACCCTTCATTTTTTTTTTTTTTTAAGCCATTCAGGAGGTGGACTTGCTTGCATGCTCTTTAGGGATCATTGTCCTGCTGCATAACCAAACTGCGCTTGAGCTTTAGATCAGGACTGATGGCCAGACATTCTCCTTTCAGGATTTTCAGAGAGCAGAATTCATGATTCCATCAATTATGAAAAGTCGCCCAGGTCCTGAAGCAGAAAAGCAGCCCTTGACCATCACACTACCACCACCGTGTTTGACTGTGGTACTTTCTCGGACAGGAGACAGAGCCAATATGAGTGATCAGCCTATCTCTGTGGAGAGGAGAAAAACTTAGCAGGACTTTTACTTTCTGACCCCTGGATTTTACACCTCTGCAAATGGAAAAAGTGTGCTATAACTCGCTGAATATGGCAATTAGAGCTCAGGTATGTTTGGAGCACCTATAGGAAACCATGTTTGCTGAACAGTCAAATTTGACGTTGGGCCTCAAGGTCAAGGTTATATGACAAAAATGGCCCAAAACTTGTTTAATATTGTTTTTAAAGCTTAGGTATGTATTGGGCACTAATAGCAAATCATGTATGCTGGTTGTTTTCGACATATTGGATTTGACCTTGGGCAACAAGGTCCAGATCTTCGGTATGTATTGGATACTAATGACAAATCATGTATGCTGATCAAACACACCATATTGGATTTGACTTTGGTCTTCAAGGTCAAGGTCATGTGACAAAATCTATTTATTTCCTTGTTTAATAATGTCTTTAGAAATTAGTATGTATTAGGCACTAACCCATTTATAATTAAAATTTTAGCGGGCATTGTAACCGCACGATCAACCTTTTTTCGCGATCAATTGCGGAAATAAAAACTGGTCAAAATCCATTTTTGGATGTTTGTTCCTATTAGCATCATGGAATAGAAAGAATAATACTGATTAGACCCACTCGGTGGCAGTGTTGTGTAAAAAAATTGTCTGAAAGCAGAGCAAGAACCAGAAGTGAATTGGGAAGGTGGCGCACTTCACAAATTGACAGCAGACGACAGTGAAAGTCCAGGTAAGAAATAAATCTAATCGGATTTCATGATCTAGACTTCTTAAAGATTATATTTTCGCTAAATGGCAGAAACGTGACAAAAAATGTTGCTGTCTGTCACTCATGAAAAAGTGTGACCGCCCTGTCGAGTTGGCCAATAATGGTAACTACAACGTAAAACCCCTTTCTCACTGAGCTACGTTGGCCCGCGGAAGTGTGCGGATGAAACAATGCTCTTGTTTGGTAGAGAAGTGCATATACACCGTGAATTGATTCAGTGGTACGGGACCATTCGCCATCACCGCTGACAGGTTTAATTTTTTCGCGGATGTCCGAGCTGGAGCTTTTTAACGCCAGTATCGTGTAGACGTGTTGCTTTCGCAAGAATTCGTGTCGGCTTCCTGTTGAATCTGCAGACTGATGCTAATCTTAAGCAGGCGTCACACTGTCCCGAAATTGACACCAGATGGCCATACGAATATTGAATTTCGCGCGATAGCCCCAAACTTGGTCAAAAGCCAATCAACAGCTGAAGCAAGTACGATGCCTACAGAAGGTCACACGATGGCACCCAAACCACACACGAAGGCAACAAAAAGATGTGAATTTTTATTAAGTAGTTAACCCGCAGGACACACGAAGGCCATATTGAGAGTACAATGCATTCGAACTAGGCCACGAAGGCGTCAAGTGACCTCCCGATGGTATAAAACCTTCGGCCGACTGTGGGAAATTCAATTGCTGATCGGCATTATTGGGGAGCAGAACACACAGAACATTTCTAACTTTATTTCAAATTTATTCAATTTAACATGCAAGAGCGTTTCATCATGTTCTTCTGGGGTGCATCAAAAGAAGCAATGTTGCTGCCTTTTTTTTTTCCTGGTTGTCTCCTGGTAGTAAGTGCCATTCTGCAGGAACTGAATTGTGATTACTTATGATTGAAGCTTTGGGAGTTACACACGCCTGCTCTGTAGAGTTGCTCAGGAGTGACTGAGGAAGATGCTAAGAGGCTGGCCTATTATATGTTCACGTTACCATGACACGTGAAACGCTTGAGTTACTCTGGCTGTTCGCCGACACCGTGGTCCCATTCAACGCTATCGCATTTCTTTATCGATGTGGCTACACGACAGCATTGCGAGGGCTTCACGTAGTCGTGTTGCCTTCCTAAGCATAATCGGGCAGCTTGTTTCCTTTGTATTGTCTTTGTGAGGTGAAAAATGCCCGATGGCACCGATGATCACACGAAGTAAAGACGAAGATGACACGATTTGACAAGATGCTCTCACGATGGCCTTACGAAGGGCAAAATGGACACACAAATTCAACACGAAAATGCACCTTCACAAGGTCTTTCGGCAATTTTTTGGCATGCCAAAGATTTTGCCACCGCTCACGAAGTTGCTGACAGAGCCTGAGAAACTCAACCGGCAGTCATACGATGGCTTAAGATGCCCTCATGCATGGCCCGATGTTTTTACGATCAGATCCGATTTGAACATTTCCTTTATCGTGTCCATCTGGTGTCAATTTTGGGACAGTGTGACGCCTACATACTTTTCTCCTGTTGGGGCTGTAACTGCCGGCAACCTTCAGGGCCCTTGGCACTCTAGTTTTTCTTGGCATGAACATCAGGCATTTGACATGCTAACAACAGCATTTGTGCGATATAACCCTATTCTTCCTGTCTGATTTCTCCCCTTTCCCCACCATTCTAATTCACACTGTATATGGGGCCTCTCCTGATTTCACTAATACACTTCCACTGTTTTCAAAAGCCGCGTTCATGATTTTCAACTCAGCATGTCCGTTATTAGTAATTTGAAAGAGTGTTATTCAACAAGATCCACAGCGTATATATTAGTAGTTTTGATCTGCACCAGAAAAGTATGGAGCCTCAGGGGATCAGCTAAGAAAAAAAGAATCTTAATTTTTGATTTGCAATTTTAATTTTTTTTTTTTAATTTATTTCTCAGCTGACCCCAAATTGGCTTAATAGAAAATAAAAAAGGTTCAAAAAACACAGAAAACACCATAGAAATGTATTAATGATCACCGATGATGTTTGTCAACCCATGCTGGGAAATAAAGTATGTACAGATCAGATACAGAAACACAGGTTGTATCATCTGCTGATACATACACCTGCTACATCCCAAGAGCAATAATAATATACATATGTATACTTCTTTAGTCATGCGCATTTCTATACATGTATTATATCAATTAACAATATTCAAGTGGTTCATATTTTATATATTATAATAATAAACGAGAAATAGCCACAGAAACAGAGCACAAAGTCAAGTTATAAGTAACTGCATCAGGGAAAAAAATGTTCACTGCATTGCACCACAAAAGAAGATCAAGCACTATCCATACAGTTCTACAAGTACTATCAGGTTGAAAGAAAATTTCAGGTTGGTATGGAATTTTTTAATACTTTGGAAGAAATAGGAACGACATCACACGAGGAAGTTCAAAAATTTCATATGAGAGTAATCCAGTGAAATAAAAGAAGGTCTTATTTGTACATTTTGAAAATCTAATAATGCAATTGATACAGCTTTTTCTCTGAATTACTAGTATTACTAGTATTGTGCATTTTTTAATACAGTCTCAAAACAAGAAAACAGTCAGAGAGCTCATACCTTCAATTAATTTATATTTGGATCTTTACTACATTCTAGTGAACTGAAGATGAATGGGTTTATTCCAACCCCTGAATTCCCCTTAAATTCCTTTTTTTGAAACAAGACTGAAAATCATATATTGGGGCGCTTAGTGTTGTACATGAGAATGTGAGCCCAAGAAAAGGTGCAAAAATGAAGCAAAGTCAAGCAATTATATGAAGTGCAAACAGTAATGAGTTGGAGTTGATAAATTATTTAAAGCATGGGGAGAGGTGGGAGTGGGAGAGGTGGAGTGAGAGTGGAGGAGGTAGTGGGAGGGGGGGGGGAGGGGAGTGGGGGGGGGGGAGTCTTGAGTAAGGAAAACATATCAAAAGCAAGTTATACATTTGAATAGACAAAGAGCTAGAGTGAGGGTAGCAGTTATTGATTTTGTGAATGTCAATTTGAGAGAGACAACAACAAAAGATGAAGATGGCAAAGAGAAGATGTATTTATGTTCCTGAATCATAATTAAACAATAAAGTTATCATTACAGTTGTGCTAATCGGGACGGACGCCACCGTGGAACACATGCGCCCTTACATAGTGAGGGTGTAAGAACGAACATCAAAGTTTCCTTTTTTTCCCCATGTTTCTTCTTTGGGCATGTTATGGACAAAGAATCCACAGTTTTGAGTAAAACCGCTTCGTAAATATGTTTGAGTGAAGGAGTTGCCATGTGTTTGCATAAAGCGTTAGACGATATTGGTGATGGTTAAATATGGTTAAGTATGTGACCAAAAAAATTGAAATGGAAATAATTTTTAATGAATTTTATGACCCATGGAAAGTTTTGAAAAGGCCTTTGTAAAGGACACCAAGATCGTGAGACCACGAGAAATAAAGTTTTGGAATTTTATAGTGAGTGGAATTATAGTGGAATATAGTGGAATTCAAATAGCAAATTGTTTGGCATTTATTTCAGTCACTGCAGATAAAAAAAGTGCGTTGCGAAGTGAGCAATTTAGGTCAATTTTATCTCAAATATGGTAGACAGTCAAAAAAATGATATAATCAATGTTTAAAGAAATGAAATAAAATAAGAATTTGTGAAAGAAAGCATGAATGATTTTCATAAGTGACAAAGCTACAGCTCGACCGAGTATTGCACCCTTGTCACATAGCTAATATGATAATCAGAGGTGTATAAAGCATTGGAAAAACAATAGCTGCTAAAAAAGTAGAGGTACCATTACTGAAAGTTTTTGGTAAAAGTTGAAGCTCACCTACAAGAAAATTACTTGCCAAAAGCAAAAGTCTTAAAGTAGCTCACATTAAATGTACTTAGGTACCAAAAGTATTTTGTGAAAGAATATACTTAAGTATCAAAAGTGCGGTATAAGTATCGCATATATTTATAGCACGCATAGAAAGAAGCAAAGCAACCAATTTTGCTTTCTCCTGCTCTTTAATTTTCAGGTGAATGAAAAATACAGTATTCAAAAAACAAACAGGCAGTCTCTCCTTTATATACTTCTTCTTCTTTGAGTTTACTGGCGGTTTAAAAACCACTATAATTGACAAACCTTTAAGGACCTGGAGAAGTTCAACAAAGAGTGAGGGCCAAAAATCCTCACAAGAGACTTGTAGAAACCACAGGAAGCATTTGGAGGTTGTAATTGTGAATAAAGGCTACATCAATTACTGAGAAAAGGGTATGAATAATTCTGGACATGGCATTTTTTGTAAATCTGTCAAATAAAATGCCAAAAAGTATTGTATTTCTTGAAAAATTGTTTACTGTACTTCTTACAGCCTTATGTCAACTTACTGTGTCATTTGTGCAAGAATAAATTTGATTTGTCAAAAAATATTTCAGAAAAAACAAAATTTGGGTAGGGGTATGAATAATTTTGGGCGCGACTGTAGCTTGCATGTGCATTTCGGCCTGCATGAAACCGGTTGTTCACTGCTGGTAATAAAGTCTATAGCAATGCTTTGAATACAACACTTCATGAAGAGAACCAATTTATAGTTATGTTAGATAATCTCTAAGCTGGAAACCACATGTAAACTTGGTTCAAAGAAAGTTGGCTAAAAGCGTGGTTCATTCTTTGAAAATGCAAAATTATTAAAATACAAGTCTTCAAAATAATCTATTCAGCACTATAGCACCCCCACTTACACTACTGCGCTGGAAGTGCATGGGGACACACTTATAATAATACAATAGAATCATTGTTTAAACTCCAAAAAAATTCCTTAGAATTATTCATAACGCTCTCTAAGGAACTCATACAAACGATTTGTTTATTAACGCAAAGTTTATTAAATTGCAGGATATAATAAATTCAACCTCCTTGCAAATTGTATATTTAGGATACCAATAAAGAATTGCCTAGAAATATACAATGCCTATTTCCTCCAACGTGAATGCCTTTCATGACCTAAGAGGCAGAATGTTGTTGCAAACTAGAAATAACTGATTCGAAATTCCAGGTATCTTGCCTGATGCAATTTGCCCATAACATATATGTGTCACCTCAGTGCCATCTTCTTATATCTCCAGTTTTCACATTGTCAATATTTAATATTTATACAGTTGGAATGGGGGGAATTAGTCTGTATATTGAAATCATGTCTGCCAGGATTACGACTGCTGTTTTGGTGCATTTCAGGTCCATCTCATTCTATCTACAGATATTTTTTAAAGAAAATGAGTCCTATCCCAGTCTAACTCCATTCTATTCAATCAAGTCGTCACAAGTGAAGTTCTTGCTAAATTCGATCTCCAATGGGCCTGCATGTTTTTAGTGCCACGTCTTGTTTGTAACCAGTCAGAAACTAGCTCATGTTCGCAGATATACAGATGGCGGATTTTCAAATTTCATATTTGATAATATAGTCCTAATTGCGGACCTTTGAATTTTGTTTTTTTTTTCTTTAATTTTATTGTCTGTAACCTTTTAGAGAAACATGATAAGGTAACCCTATCAAGTTTGACTGCTTTCATCCTCAAAGTAGTATGAAGTGTTAGTTGAACATGACTAGTAATAATTACCAATAATTAGGTTTTCCGTTCTTTTAATGTGGGAAATGGTCATTTATGCATCAAGCTGATGACAGTTTCATTTAAGTCATTAAAATTTCTGAGCAGTTGCTGACTAATTAAAGCTCTCAATCTTTGAATTTCTCATGTCATAATTTTTTGTTTTTACTCCTTTACACTGTTTCTGATTTAGCAGTACAGGTTGGAAACTTGGGTAAATATTACCCGAGCTGTCTGATGTCTCAGCAGTGCGGTTTCGGGTTCGCTTTTGTATCTGGGAAGGTATGCCAGAAACCTGCGGTGCGTTGTGGGTTTTCTGGGTTCCACCCGGTTTTCCTCCCGCGATAATTCTGGAACCCGTCGTATAAGTGAAAAATTCTTGAGTTCAACTTCAAAATCAAGCAAATAAATAAATATTGAGTTGCTTAGGGACTGAGTTAATTCCTGGGATTACTGAAATAGTGCTGTGATCGCACTGAAGCATCAATCAATTGGTCATTCATTCATTTCTTGGTCTTGTCGATCCAAATACAACAGTTATGGACGTCAAGGTCTCCCTTGCTTGACTGACGGATCTTCTCATCCTGTAAATGAGGTAACAAGCTCAAACTTTACTGCCGCTGCATGGATTTGTTCTTAGGCTTTAAATTAGAGGTTTGGAGAGCCTGCTGTTTCACTTATTTTGAATTTGATGTCTGCTAAACATTCCAAAAAAGCTGGGACAGGGCCAACGAAAGACTGGGAAAGTTGAGGAATGCTGAAAAAAACACCTGTTTCGAACATTTCACAGGTGAACAGGTTAATTGGAAACAGGTGAGTGTCATGATTCAGTTTAAATGGAGCACCCCTGAAAGGCTCAGTCGTTTACAAGCAAGTATGGGCCGAGGTTCACCACTTTTTGAACAACTGTGTGTGCAAATAGTCCGACAGTTTAAGAAAAACGTTTCTCAATGTGTAATTGCAAGGAATTTGGGGATTCCATCTTCTACTGGCCATAATATAATCAAAATATTCAGAGAATCCAGAGAAATCTCTACAAGTTAGCAGCAAGGCTGAAAACCAACACTGAATGACCGTGACCATCAGTCCCTCAGGCGGCACTGCATTAAAAACCAACATCATTTTGTGAAGGATGTTACCATGTGGGCTCAGGAACACTTCGGAAAACCATTGTCAGTAAACACAGTTTGTCGTTACATTTACAAGTGCAAGTTAAAACTCTACCATGCAAAGCGAAAGCCATATATCAACAGCACCCAGAAAAGCTGCTGGCTTCTCTGGGCCAGAGCTTATCTGACATGGACTGACACAAAGTCGAAAAGTATGTTGTGGTCCACATTTCAAATTGTTTTTGGAAATCATGGACGTCGTGTCCTGCGGGCTAAAGAGGAAGAGGACCATCCAGATTGTTATCAGCGCAAAGTTCAAAAGCCAGCATCTGTGATGTTATGGGGATGTGTTAGTGCCCATGGCATGGGTAACTTGCACATCTGTGAAGGCAGCATTAATGCTGAAAGGTACATACAGGTTTTGGAGCAACATATGCTGCCATCCAAGCAAGGTCTTTTTCAGGGACATCCCTGCTTATTTCAGCAAGACAATGCCAAGCCACATTCTGCACATTACATCAGCGTGGCTTTGAAGTAAAAGAGTGCGGGTAATAGACTGGCCTGCCTGCAGTCCAGACCTGTCTCCCACTGAAAATGTGTGGCGCATTATGAAGCGCAAACTAGAGTGCCGTGAAAAAGTATTTGCCCCCTTCCTGATTTCTTATTTTTTTGCATATTTGTCACACTTAAATGTTTCAGATCAGCAAATAAATTTTAATATTAGACAAAGACAACCCGAGTAAATACAAAATGCAGTTTTTAAATGATGATTTAATTTATTAAGGGGAAAAAGCTATCCAAACCTACCTGGCCTGGTGTTAAAAAGTAATTGCCCCCTAAACCTTATAACTGGTTGTGCCACCCTCTGCGACAACAACTGCAATCAAGTGTTTGCGATAACTGGTAATGAGTCTTTCACATCGCTGTGGAGGAATTGTGGCCCACTCTTCTTTGCAGAATGTTTTAATTCAGCCACATTGGAGGGTTTTTGAGCATGAACGGCCTGTTTAAGGTCATGCCACAGCATCACAATCGGATTTAAGTCCAGACTTTGCTTTGGCTGCTCCAAAACCTTCAATTTGTCTTTTTTAAGCCATTCAGAGGTGGACTTGCTAGTGTGTTTCGGATCATTGTCCTGCTGCATAACCTAAGTGCGCTTGAGCTTGAGGTCACCAACTGATGGTTGGACATTCTCCTTCAGGATTTTCCGGTAGAGAGCAGAATTCATAGTTCCATCAATTATGACAAGTCGTCCAGGTCCTGAAGCAGCAAAGCAGCCCCAAACCATCACACTACCACCACCATGTTTGACTTTTGGTATGATGTTCTTCTTATGAAATGATATGTTAGTTTTATGCCTGATGTAACGGGATGCACACCTTCCAAAAAGTTCAACTTTTGTCTCGTCAGTCCACAGAATATTTTCCCAAAAGTCTTGGGGATCATCAAGATGTATTTTGGCAAATGTGAGACAAGCCTTTGTGTTCTTTTAGGCCAGCAGTAGTTTTCGCCTTGGAACCCTCCCATGGATGCCATTTTTGCTCAGTCTCTTTCTTATTGTTGAATCATGAATACTGACTGTAATGAGGCAAGTGAGGCCTGCAGTTCTTTAGATGTTGTTCTGGGTTCTTTTGTGACCTCCTGGATAAGTCGTTGATGCGCTTTTGGAGTAATTCTGGTAGGCCGGCCACTCCTGGGAAGGTTCACCACTGTTCCAAATTTTCTCCATTTGTGGATAATGGCTTTCACCGTGATTCGCCGGAGTCCCAAAGCCTTAGAAATGGCTTTGTCACCCTTCTCAGACTGATAGATGTCAATTTCTTTGTTTCTCATCTGTTCTTGAATTTCTTTAGTTCACAGCATGACATGTTGCTTTTTGAGATCTTTTAGCCTACTTCACTTTGTCAAACAGGTTCTATTTAAGTGATTTCTTGATTCAACAGGTCTGGCAGTAATCAGGCCTGGGTGTGGCTAATGAAAATAGACTCAAAAAATGTGGTTAATCACAGTTAATTCATGATTTAACAAGGGGGGCAATTACTTTTTCACATAGGGCCAGGTAGGTTTGGATAGCTTTTTCCCTTAATAAGTGTAATCATCATTTCAAAACTGCATTTTGTATTTACTCGGGTTATCTTTGTCTTATATTGAAATTTGTTTGATGATTTGAAACATTTAAGTATGAAAAATGTGCAAAAAAGTAAGAAATCAGAAAGGGGGCAAATACTTTTTCAAGGCGCTGTATGACAATGGAGACCCGGACTGTTGAGCAACTGAAGTCGCACATCAAGCAAGAATGGGAAAGAATTCCACCTACAAAGCTTCTACAATGAGTGTTCTCAGTTCCCAAACGCTTATTGAGTGTTGTTCAAAGGAGAGATGACACAGTGGTAAACATGCCCCTGTCCCAGCTTTTTTGGAAAGTGTTGCAGGGGTCAAATTCAAAACAAGTGAATATATTTAAAAAATGATAAAGCTTATCGGTTTCAACATTAAATAACTTGTCCTTGTAGTGTACTCAATTGAATACAGGTTGAAAAGGATTTGCAAATAATTGTTTTTTTTTTATTCACGTTTTACACAACGTCCCAACTTCATTGGAATTGGGGCTTGAAAATGCATTAATCTAATTATTACTTTCATTTTCACATACTCGTATGGGAAATCATGACCATATTTAAACGATAATGAAAAAGCTGTTAGACATTTAATTTTGAAAAATGTGCCCTGCAATACAGTGGACAACATTCAAATGCAATAAGCAAAACAGCCTATGGCATTTACATGTCCCCACGCTCTTTTAGGGTCATCATGAAAATGTAAACGCCAGTTTTTGAGTATTTGAAAATGATATTGAAAATGGCATTCAATATTTAATTTGCAAAGACTTAAAGGAAAAGAAAACCCTTTTTTCAGCTCTTACCCAAAAACGTACGTTCTTCTCATTCCATAAATATTTTTTGCAAATTTTTGCGATTTTTATGTGCCTAGTAATCAAATCTCAAACCTCTGAAATACACCTAACTAGCACAAGTTCATAGGTTAGCGGTTTTGGGCCTGACATTTTCGGGAACCCCTACCAGAGGTATAACAATTTGATCTTGGTATCATTTGAATCATTGGAATGTCTACTTTTCAGAAATGGATGGTGTGGTGGCATAACTTGTGCACACCATGGTGAATTAACCCCTTGTTGGCCACAACACATGGAAAAATTGTGACCCCTGAACTGTCCATTTTTCATGGAATAAGCACAATGAACATGAATTTCTATTTATGGAATCCACTTGTTTTGATAGAATGGTCACTCATCTCCATTATTAGCATCATTTTGGGACTCTCAATGGGTTGGCGAGTCACGGTGGGCCATACATTTGGCATATTTTTGTCTTTTCTTCTTCAAAGTAACTTTTAGAATGATGTAGCGAATTTATTGTATTGTATTTGACAAACAGCTCCACTTTTCAGTGTTTTCTGGTGCATGAAGGGATTTTAATGCAATGGTTCACAATATTTTGGCAGCTTTTTGTGGAATTTTAATGTAACCCATCTTTCCGGGTAAGTATACCAGCTGGGTAGTAAGTTCAAGCAGCCTTATTGGTCATATTCAAAATATCTAAATGGCAGTAGTTGCAAAAATAGAAACATGTTAATGCCTTAGAAAATTAACCCTTTGTTGGTAATATGGGCAAAAAACGGAATATTGCCTATTACATCACAACATTGACAATAGTTATATTTCTTTGTTTTATGTTATTTCAGCTGCATAAAATCACTGCTGCACTGTCATGTTGTATTGGGCCAAAACATTTAATTTAAATTTCATTCAATGGGTCACTGAAACAAACATTACATGTAACCAAATAATTAGCTGACATGGCCTTCAATTCAAGGTTCACTTTGACAGAGGTTGATAGATCACAGCACGGATACTTTATGGGGGGTGTGTGGCTTCGACAGGCCTAGCATCCGACAAAAGCAAAATGATAGACCAACTAGAGCAACGCTCAAAGAGCGCAAGTACCTCCACCAATGTACTCAGTGTTATTTTTGCCAGTATTAGCTAGCAACCCCTGTGTTTATGCAGTCCTGTAGTCTTCGCGCAAATATTTTTTTAATGTGTTTTGGACCTTTTGCATACCCTTGACCTTGACCTTTGACCTTGACCTCCAAAAATCGAATCACCTCTTCCTTGAAAGCTGCAGTGTGTGAGAATGACTCCCATCTAGTGGTGTGCTAATAGAATGCAAACGACCGAGTAGTACTCTCTGGCACCTCTCCCTCTAACCGCGTCATTACCTCTACGGAAGCCGCAAAGAGTCAAGAATGTGTCAATATGTCTATAACTACACTGGTCACAGATGAGTCCACGCTTCTTACTGATGTCCACATTTACATTTATTCTTCCAAGTGAGTTACATGGAGCACCATGAAAACTATAAGACAAACAAAACGGTTTCAATCGCACAGCTCAAAATCGGCAATTAAAATATTCTGCGCGTTTCTTTGCGTTATACAACCAAATACAACATTACACGAAAACAGGAAATTTAAGCAATCGTTACTGTGTTCGCCTGGAAGACCAGCTGTAGAATAATTGACGGGAGCATATTAATCCACTGTTTACATTCGCCGTTTCTCTTACTTTCGGTTTAAAAGAAAGTTTTCTGGGGGGGGTGTTGGGAGACGTGGGGATTTGAAATAATTATTACCTGGATATACTTTTAGCATTAGAATGCTTGCGGTTCTAGTGATTAATTCACTTAGTCACTAAGATGATAAACTGGTATCACTTTAGTCTATTCTGTCTGACTAGAGGGAAGACATCAACCCCCCCCCCTGGCAAATCAGCTGAAATAAATTAGTATGAAACACGAGAAAAAACTCAGAAAATTCGGTTGAAAGAGTTACATCACGCACGGTCGCCTACTACAATGACTTATGTGCAGAGTAACAGCAACTGAAAACTGCTGCAACGGAGCTTTTCCAATGTAAGCTAACTAACAAACTAGCCGTCTCTGCCGTTTTATATTGTAAGTAACAGCAAATTATCCGACTTAAACGGGAGGATAAAGTAATTGCTGGACTACACTGCCCTGGTTCTAACATTACGCCAAAATAAACTTCACCGTTAGATTTAATTACCTGTCTAGCAGAAAGGTTGCAACCTCAGTGTCCGTTTTCAAGTCCTTCTCGCTCATGAGTAGTCTCCACCTGGGAAAAGCTACGCTGATGTAGACTCTCGTTTTATCCCGGTAATGTTTTCTTTCTCTTTTCTTGGGTGGTTTTCCTCCCCTCTCATGGGGCAAAGAGTATCCATGGTCCTCCATTTCAAGGGAAAGGGCAAGTACATGAACCGCAGGGCGCTTTCACCAACACAGTCGTCTTTGCTTGCTTCTCCTCCCCGCCCCCGACAACACACAGGATTTAAAGGTAAAACGCGAAAGGCGAACCAAGTTTGTCCCCTTTCGGTTACCCCATTCAAAGATGGCGATGCAACATGGCAGCCCCGGTGGGTGCACCGCCACCTATGTATTTGTAACCAACTCATTCTAAGCTACGAGAAAACTTTCATTTGTACGCGATTGTGATTAGACTTCGGTAAATACGTATTTATGAAAGAAATAGTTGATATTTGCTAATTAAAAGCCAAATATGTTACACACTGTACCTTGAACAATACTTAATCATTCCACCAAAATGGATGAAAATCCATCCATAACTTTTTGCGTAATCCTCCTTACAAACAAACCAACAAACCAACCAACAGACAAACGGTAATGATCGCATAACCTCCTCCAACCTCGTTGGCGGAGGTAATTAAAGCCCAATAAAACACAGATAACATGGCTGCAATGAATTAGATTTCATTTAGGCCACGGAAAGGTAGGGTTTTGTTACATTGCTTTATCCCACATACTACTCACGAACTGATGAGATGCATCACTGTGCTACTTTCAAACAATGTGGATTCTGTTTATTCACTGCTTATATGGGAAGCCAACTGTTTCAGTGAAACTGTGTTATGTGCTTGTGATTCAAGACATCATTTTTAAAAGATGCAAAGGCTGCCAGGAAAAATCGCGAAGGACCTCTAACTGCGTGGATGCCTTGCTCCAGAGGTAGGTGGTGCCAGGTCGAAGCGATAAACAACCTCAAACATAATAATAATAATAATAATAATAATAATAATAAATTTTCTTTATATAGCACCTTTCAAGCAATACAGCACAAAGTGCTTCACAAACAGGTAAAATACATGTACATAAAAGCAATAAAACAAAATGGGGGAAATAGGGAATTAAACATCAAAATAAGAAAAATTAAGATAATAAAAGGAGACATACATGAAAACACACCCATAACATGGAGCCAACAGTCCACCATGCACAGCAGTCCATGCAGGAGCATATAGTCATAGGTCTCTTTGACCTAGAGGATGCATAGTCGAGTGGATATAGCCAGACTTGTCGAGAAGATGACGGGATTGGGGATCTCACACCAACTCGCACGATGGAACCTCGCCATGTTGAGATCGAGAGCATGCAACATGAGATTCAGGTCATGACAGTCAGGGATGTTCAAAGAACACCTTGCCATCACCTACAATGGAGAACCAGTAGAGGAGCAGACGCAGGTCACAGGCTTATGGGTGGTCTTTAAACACAGGATTACCATGAATGCTCATATAGAGCACTAAAGGCACTGAAGGACTGAAGGGTGTGTCTCTTCCAGATTCGCGGTGGCTCAGAATGAGAGGCAGGCAGAATTCATGAGACTAATGAGGGCAGCAGTCTCCTGGAGGTCACACTATGGATGACACATGACATGGATTGCAGCTGCAAAGGGCACAGAAGCACTTCAACAAATGGAGAATCAAGCTTTGAGCCTGTTGGGCGATCAGAAGCACTTCCTGCCAGGCACTGCGATACTGGCTAGGATTTCACAGTATAAAGGACAGGCAAAGACTCCGTGGTGCAAAGGAACTCAGCCACACCAGGTCACCCACTACATGAAGAGGTCATATCCAGGGAGGATGAATTGATCACTCAAAGACTAGCAACTGTAAAGTCTTGGGTATTCAGTGAATGGGAAACAGTAAATGCCATCTGCCCCCTGGAGAACATCCAATCAGATTAGAGGATAACGTATATATCAGACTCATTTACAACTGGGGTGATCGCTTCAATAGCGTGGAGGGACATGCCTGGAGATGTCAACCGTATCCTGGACTGTGAGCTCTTGGAAGAGAAATCCCCAACCCAAGTCATAACCACATCAAAGGAAACATCTGCTCTTGAGAAGGTGCTTTATGGAAGGACAACAGTCATATTCAAATGGTCGACAAGACATGAGGGCGAGGCGACTTCATACAGAGCCGAGTCAGAGGTAGTGGAGGATGCATTTGTTTGGCTGCAAAGGAACACCAGCAAGAATGATTTTGTAATCATCCTAACTGACTTGATGAGCCTAGAGAGCAAGCTGAGCACAGGACGCATCAAGAAGGCATGGCTCCCAATCTCACGCACCATCAAGGGTCATGCAGAGATCTTGTACATCCTCGGTCATGCAGGCATTCAGCACAATGAAAGGGCGGATCATCTTGCAGGCAGAACAGAGGCATTTGGGACCCTTATCATGGGCACCAGTGATGTCCTTCACTCTGTGTCAGGAGATTGTCACAAGCCAAAAGAACAATCAGACAACAGCAATGAGGTGGCTGAATGCAAAGGGACGTCAATTGGGCGAGGGAGCTACAGTTTGTCTGTGATGTAGCAGCAGGCTTGTTGCCACCCAACTGTTGATGGAAGCTGTGTCAGAACGCACTATAACAAGGACTCTGGAAATGCTGGAAGGGGGAAGGCCAGGGCAGCCGCCAAAGCCATTCTTCTCCTGGTGTTGAAGCAACCAACCAACCAACGAAAAGGTGCAGCTTCAGGTACAGAGCATCCTGACGTTTCTCAGCTGCATCAAGAATAACTTTCATTCCAATGGTTGTTTCATAATTGGATTTGACCTTCGATTTCGGATCCAAAGGTCTTTAACAAATGGCACAGACTTCATCACAACTTTTTCTTCTCTTCTTAGTTTGTGGCTCATCATTGAAATCCATCTTGACAAGACAGTGACTAGCGTTAGCGACCACATTCAAGCATAATGGCGAGGAGAATATCCTTATTATGACATCTCTTGTATGCATGTGACAGTTACTGAAAACTGTGGCTTTGCCCCTTACATGTACTACTTCTGTTGCACTCTTTATCGAATAAAATTATGATAGTACGAATACAAACTACCAGACAATGGTAGTTCTTCTGATGAGGATGCAATCATATAGATTTATTCACAGTTGTCTTCCCATATAATCAGTGAATGAACTGAATCCACTTATTTTAAAGTAGCACAGTGATGCATGTTTGAGAGATTTAAGTGGGATGAAGTGATGTAATAGAACCCTACTTTTAACTGGCCTAAATGAAATCTAATTCATTGCACATTATCTGTTTTTATCGGCCTTTTATTAGTCTTTCATTTTGCTTTGTAGGATGGTAGGCCTGTTGAAGCCACACATCCACCATAAAGTATCCATGCTGCGATCTATCAACCTCTGTCAAAGCGAAAGTTGAATGGAAGACCATGTTTGGTTATGGTTTGATTCAGCGAACTGTTGAATGAAATTTACATTAAATGTTTCAGCCTCATACAACATGACAACTCAGCATGATTTTATGAGGCTGAAATAACATAAAACAAAGAAATAAAGCTTTGTCAGTGTTGTGGCTGAATAGGCAATATCCACTTTTTTGCCATATTGCCAACAAAGTGTTAATTTTCTCAGGCATCATTCCAAACACAGTTCCATTTTTTCAACTACTGCCATTTAGATACTTGAAATGTGACCAATAGGGCTGCTTGAACTTAATACTCAGGTGGTATACTTACCTTGAAATAAGGGTTAAGTTAAAATTCCACAAAAAGCTGCCAAAATATTGTGAACCATGGGGTTAAAATCCCTTCATGCACCTGTTATGACTTGAAAATCACAACAAACAAAATCAGAAATTACAACTTTAACAAATTTATTCTTCACTGATTAGGTCCAAAAATTTCGACAAATAATCCACTGTGCAATCTTATAATAACACTCAAATGCCACTATGTAACTCTGTTGCCAAAACAAAAACTCTGCCTCTACTGACCAAAATCACAACATTTATAAAGACTAGGATTATTCTGGAAAGATCTACAGGGGTCCTGGGTGATCCGGCCCCCTCCAGGCAAGAAGAAGCCAGAAACTTCTAGAAAGCACTAGTCTATTTCATCACAAACAAGTGGTATTGCATCAGATCATGTTTTTCTACAGACATATCACCAGAGGGTGCTAAATGATGAACAAAATAAACAAATAGCTGACCAGTAAGCAGCACAAATCTAACAAATCTCCACTTACAAATGATATACAGTGCTGTACATAAAACACTCATACATAACACACCAGAAAACACTGAAAAGTGGAGCCATGTGTCAAATACAACAAAATAGTTTCACTAAATCACGCAAAAATCGATGATCATTGCGCAAACTGCATGAACATGGATTTATTCGAAAATCATGAATTTCATGGTTTGCAGCGAACAAGGGGTTAATTTGCCATGGTGCTCCTTTAAAGCCCACTACACCATATATTTTTGGAATGCAAAAATGCGCGATTCTTATGAGACCGGTTTTGTCCTTTTACACCAATTATTGTCCATTTTACAAGAACAAATTGGTTACTCTGAAGAAAAAAAGACAAAAATATGGCCTGCTGTGACCCCCTAACCCATTTAGAGCCCCAAAATGATGCTAAGGGTGGAGATAAGTGGCCATTCTATCAGAAAAAGTGGATTTTATCAATAGAAATTCATATTCATTGTGCTTATTCCATGAAAAATTAACATTTCAGGAGTCACAATTTTCCCATGTGTTGTGGCAAACAAGGGGTTAAATCACCATGGTGTGCACAAGTTGTGGCACCACACCATCCATTTCTGAAAATTAGACATTCCAACAATTCAAGTGACACCAAGATCAAATTGTTGAACTTGAGAAGCTTGACTTAAGAAACTTAACTTGAGAAATCTTGGTGTAATTTTTGACCAATCGATGCTCTTAGACAAGCACATTAGGTCTTTGTCGCGCTCTTGTTTTTTCCATCTTAGAAATGTTGCAAAACTCAGAGCTATGGTATCACATGCAGAGTTAGAGATGATCATTCATGCCTTTGTGTCATCTCACCTTGATTACTGCGATTCACTGTTCACTTGCCTCAGCAAGGCATCTCTGGACCGTCTGCAAATCATTCAGAATGCCGCTGCTAGGCTGTTGACTAGGTCCAGGAAGTCATGCCACATTACCCCCATGCTAAATTCCTTACACTGGCTCCCTATCACTTTCAGGATACAATTTAAAGTCCTGGTCATTACGTATAAAGCCCTTCATGGTCAGGCCCGATTATATTCACGACCTACTTCATCCATCTGTCACTAGCAGGTCACTTAGGTCCTCAAATCGGGAGCTACTGGTTGTTCCTGACCTCGGACACGGCTTAAAACAAAAGGTGATCGTGCATTCCAAGCAATGGTACCTAATTTTTGGAATGCTCTCCCACAAGAGCTGCAAACTGCAGCCTCTGTAGAAAACTTTAAGGCACAACTAAAGACTCATTTGTTTAGTCAGGCATTTGTCTAGTTGTGTTTTTTACGTGTGTATTACTGGCATGTGAATGTTTCTGTGTTTTTATTCTACCCCTAGTTTTATTGTATTTTATTCTTTTCTCTTTTTAAATGACTGTGAAGCACTTTGTGACCCTGTCTGTGGAAGGTGCTATATAAATAAACTTTACTTACTTACTTGTTATACCTCCGGTAGGGGTTACTCCCAAAACAAGGCCTTTTTTGAGCCTTAGCCACTGGCCTATTATAACTGTCACCATTCCTATACTTTCGCCAATCCGAAAATACTTTGTGTGGCATTGTCCCCGATGTTTTGACGCACTTGGACCTTAAGAAATCAGCTGATCTCTATAAAGTGTATACAAATTAGTCTTGATTATCACTCGCGCTGCAGCTTCATTTTACATTGAATGATCAAGGTCTGATATTACCAATCATTATGAGAACTAGTGGTATCAATCAGTGGTAATGCCTCTATGTGCGGCCGTTGATATCTCCAACAAAACGGGAAACTCGGACCTACCCGAGGGAATAATCTTGCACTGATTTCCCTTAGTGAAGCCTGACTTGGGAAGATAGTGATGCCCACAGAATATCCCTTAATAACAGCAGCTAGTCCTGACCAGTTCACAGTTAACTTCCTTTATTGACACATTTTCCAATTATAGAAATAATCCATTGGCAACTGAAGACCTGGCTTCTCTCCCCCATGCGATCAAACAACAATGAAATAATGGGCCAAACTCAGTACAAGAAAATGATTTACTCAAAAATAGGCTCATGCTTTACGAATAACAAACCGCTCTGAAACTTCCGCGCTACCCTTTCTGCACATCAGGTGATTCAGCTTCCTCTTCAAGATCGTTTAAATTGTTTAAATGAAATGAAAGACCATTTGAAATGTCTTTATGAAATTTCATAGCTTCCGACCCCTGAGCAAAGAGAAGCCTGAGAATTCCGGAGTCATAATAGGTTTCCATGTTACTAGAGGAGAAATCTACCAAAAAGTTCATAAAAATGAAACACTTCCATGCACAAGGATTTCAATTTCGGGGATAATATCTTAAATATGTGTTGATTGAATAATGACTGATCTGGAAGACCAGCTGTAGAATAATTGACGGAGCATATTAATCCACTGTTTACATTCGCCGTTTCTCTTACTTTCGGTTTAAAAGAAAGTTTTCTGGGGGGGGTGTTGGGAGACGTGGGGATTTGAAATAATTATTACCTGGATATACTTTTAGCATTAGAATGCTTGCGGTTCTAGTGATTAATTCACTTAGTCACTAAGATGATAAACTGGTATCACTTTAGTCTATTCTGTCTGACTAGAGGGAAGACATCAACCCCCCCCCCTTGGCAAATCAGCTGAAATAAATTAGTATGAAACACAAGAAAAACTCAGAAAATTCGGTTGAAAGAGTTACATCACGCACGGTCGCCTACTACAATGACTTATGTGCAGAGTAACAGCAACTGAAAACTGCTGCAACGGAGACTTTTCAATGTAAGCTAACTAACAAACTAGCCGTCTCTGCCGTTTTATATTGTAAGTAACAGCAAATTATCCGACTTAAACGGGAGGATAAAGTAATTGCTGGACTACACTGCCCTGGTTCTAACATTACGCCAAAATAAACTTCACCGTTAGATTTAATTACCTGTCAAGCAGAAAGGTTGCAACCTCAGTGTCCGTTTTCAAGTCCTTCTCGCTCATGAGTAGTCTCCACCTGGGAAAAGCTACGCTGATGTAGGCTCTCGTTTTATCCCGGTAATGTTTTCTTTCTCTTTTCTTGGGTGGTTTTCCTCCCCTCTCATGGGGCAAAGAGTATCCATGGTCCTCCATTTCAAGGGAAAGGGCAAGTACATGAACCGCAGGGCGCTTTCCTGCAACACAGTCGTCTTTGCTTGCTTCTCCTCCCCGCCCCCGACAACACACAGGATTTAAAGGTAAAATGCGAAAGGCAAACCAAGTTTGTCCCCTTTCGGTTACCCCATTCAAAGATGGCGATGCAACATGGCAGCCCCCGGTGGGTGCACCGCCACCTATGTATTTGTAACCAACTCATTCTAAGCTCTTTAGAAAGCTTTCATTTGTACGCGATTGTGATTAGACTTCGGTAAATACGTATTTATGAAAGAAATAGTTGATATTTGCTAATTAAAAGCCAAATATGTTACACACTGTACCTTGAACAATACTTAATCATTCCACCAAAATGGATGAAAATCCATCCATAACTTTTTGCGTAATCCTCCTTACAAACAAACCAACAAACCAACCAACAGACAAACGGCAATGATCGCATAACCTCCTCCAACTTCGTTGGCGGAGGTAATTAAAGCCCAATAAAACAAAGATAACATGGCTGCAATGAATTAGATTTCATTTAGGCCACGGAAAGGTAGGGTTTTGTTACATTGCTTTATCCACTTACTACTCTCGAACTGATGAGATGCATCACTGTGCTACTTTCAAACAATGTGGATTCTGTTTATTCACTGCTTATATGGGAAGCCAACTGTTTCAGTGAAACTGTGTTATGTGCTTGTGATTCAAGACATCATTTTTAAAAGATGCAAAGGCTGCCAGGAAAAATCGCGAAGGACCTCTAACTGCGTGGATGCCTTGCTCCAGAGGTAGGTGGTGCCAGGTCGAAGCGATCAACAACCTCAAACATAATAATAATAATAATAATAATAATAAATTTTCTTTATATAGCACCTTTCAAGCAATACAGCACAAAGTGCTTCACAAACAGGTAAAATACATGTACATAAAAGCAATAAAACAAAATGGGGGAAATAGGGAATTAAACATCAAAATAAGAAAAATTAAGATAATAAAAAGGAGACATACATGAAAACACACCCCATAACATGGAGCCAACAGTCCACCATGCACAGCAGTCCATGCAGGAGCATATAGTCATAGGTCTCTTTGACCTAGAGGATGCATAGTCGAGTGGATATAGCCAGACTTGTCGAGAAGATGACGGGATTGGGGATCTCACACCAACTCGCACGATGGAACCTCGCCATGTTGAGATCGAGAGCATGCAACATGAGATTCAGGTCATGACAGTCAGGGATGTTCAAAGAACACCTTGCCATCACCTACAATGGAGAACCAGTAGAGGAGCAGAGCGGGTCACAGGCTTGTGGGTGGTCTTTAAACCTGGGATTACCATGAGCGGCTCATATAGAGCACTAAAGGCACTGAAGGACTGAAGGGTGTGTCTCTCCCAGATTCGCGGTGGCTCAGAATGTGACGCAGGCAGAATTCATGAGACTAATGAGGGCAGCAGTCTCCTGGAGGTCACACTATGGATGACACATGACATGGATTGCAGCTGCAAAGGGCACAGAAGCACTTCAACAAATGGAGAATCAAGCTTTGAGCCTGTTGGGCGATCAGAAGCACTTCCTGCCAGGCACTGCGATACTGGCTAGGATTTCACAGTATAAAGGACAGGCAAAGACTCCGTGGTGCAAAGGAACTCAGCCACACCAGGTCACCCACTACATGAAGAGGTCATATCCAGGGAGGATGAATTGATCACTCAAAGACTAGCAACTGTAAAGTCTTGGGTATTCAGTGAATGGGAAACAGTAAATGCCATCTGCCCCCTGGAGAACATCCAATCAGATTAGAGGATAACGTATATATCAGACTCCTTTACAACTGGGGTGATCGCTTCAATAGCGTGGAGGGACATGCCTGGAGATGTCAACCGTATCCTGGACTGTGAGCTCTTGGAAGAAAATCCCGACCCAAGTCATAACCACATCAAAGGAAACATCTGCTCTTGAGAAGGTGCTTTATGGAAGGACAACAGTCATATTCAAATGGTCGACAAGACATGAGGGCTAGCGACTTCATACAGAAACCGAGTCAGAGGTAGTGGAGGATGCATTTGTTTGGCTGCAAAGGAACACCAGCAAGAATGATTTTGTAATCATCCTAACTGACTTGATGAGCCTAGAGAGCAAGCTGAGCACAGGACGCATCAAGAAGGCATGGCTCCCAATCTCACGCACCATCAAGGGTCATGCAGAGATCTTGTACATCCTTGGTCATGCAGGCATTCAGCACAATAAAAGGGCGGATCATCTTGTGGCAGAACAGAGGCATTTGGGACCCTTATCATGGGCACCAGTGATGTCCTTCACTCTGTGTCAGGAGATTGTTCTTTTGGCTTGTGACAATCAGACAACAGCAATGAGGTGGCTGAATGCAAAGGGACGTCAATTGGGCAAGGGAGCTACAGTTTGTCTGTGATGTAGCAGCAGGCTTGTTGCCACCCAACTGTTGATGGAAGCTGTGTCAGAACGCACTATAACAAGGACTCTGGAAATGCTGGAAGGGGGAAGGCCAGGGCAGCCGCCAAAGCCATTCTTCTCCTGGTGTTGAAGCAACCAACCAACCAACGAAAAGGTGCAGCTTCAGGTACAGAGCATCCTGACGTTTCTCAGCTGCATCAAGAATTAACTTTCATTCCAATGGTTGTTTCATAATTGGATTTGACCTTTGATTTCAGATCCAAAGGTCTTTAACAAATGGCACAGACTTCATCACAACTTTTTCTTCTCTTCTTAGTTTGTGGCTCATCATTGATATCCATCTTGACAAGACAGTGACTAGCGTTAGCGACCACATTCAAGCATAATGGCGAGGAGAATATCCTTATTATGACATCTCTTGTATGCATGTGACAGTTACTGAAAACTGTGGCTTTGCCCCTTACATGTACTACTTCTGTTGCACTCTTTATGCGAATAAAATTATGATAGTACGAATACAAACTACCAGACAATGATAGTTCTTCTGATGAGGATGCAATCATATAGATTTATTCACAGTTGTCTTCCCATATAATCAGTGAATGAACTGAATCCACTTATTTTAAAGTAGCACAGTGATGCATGTTTGAGAGATTTAAGTGGGATGAAGTGATGTAATAGAACCCTACTTTTAACTGGCCTAAATGAAATCTAATTCATTGCACATTATTTGTTTTTATCGGCCTTTTATTAGTCTTTCATTTTGCTTTGTAGGATGCTAGGCCTGTTGAAGCCACACATCCACCATAAAGTATCCATGCTGCGATCTATCAACCTCTGTCAAAGCGAAAGTTGAATGGAAGGCCATGTTTGGTTATGGTTTGATTCAGCGACCTGTTGAATGAAATTTACATGAAATGTTTCAGCCTGATACAACATGACAACTCAGCAATGATTTTATGAGGCTGAAATAACATAAAACAAAGAAATAAAGCTTTGTCAGTATTGTGGCTGAATAAGCAATATCCACTTTTTTGCCATATTGCCAACAAAGTGTTAATTTTCTCAGGCATCATTCCAAACACAGTTCCATTTTTTCAACTACTGCCATTTAGATACTTGAAATGTGACCAATAGGGCTGCTTGAACGTAATACTCAGGTGGTATACTTACCTGGAAATAAGGGTTAAGTTAAAATTCCATAAAAAGCTCCCAAAATATTGTGAACCATGGGGTTAAAATCCCCTCATGCACCTGTTATGACTTGAAAATCACAACAAACAAAATCAGCAATTACAACTTAAATTTATTCTTCACTGATTAGGTCCAAAAATTTCGACAAATGCAATCACTGTGCAATCTTATAATAACACTCTAATGCCACTATGTAACTCTGTTGCCAAAACAAAAACTCTGCCTCTACTGACCAAAATCACAGCATTTATAAAGACTAGGATTATTCTGGAAAGATCTACAGGAGTCCTGGGTGATCCGGCCCCCTCCAGGCAAGAAGAAGCCAGAAACTTCTATAAAGCACTAGTCTATTTCATCACAAACAAGTGGTATTGCATCAGATCATGTTTTTCTACTGACATATCACCGGAGGGTGCTAAATGATGAACAAAATAAACAAATAGCTGACCAGTAAGCAGCACAAATCTAACAAATCTCCACATATACAGTGCTGTACATAAAACACTCATACATAACACACCAGAAAACACTGAAAAGTGGAGCCATGTGTCAAATGCAACAAAATAGTTTCACTAAATCACGCAAAAATCGATGATCATTGCGCAAACTGCATGAACATTGATTTTTTCAGAAAATCATGAATTTCATGGTTTGCAGCAAACAAGGGTTAATTTGCCATGGTGCTCCTTTAAAGCCCACTACACCATATATTTTTGGAATGCAAAAATGTGCGATTCTTATGAGACCGGTTTTGTCCTTTTACACCAATTATTGTCCATTTTACAAGAACAAATTGGTTACTCTGAAGAAAAAAAAGACAAAAATATGGCCTGCTGTGACCCCCTAACCCATTTAGAGCCCCAGAATGATCCTAAGGGTGGAGATAAGTGACCATTCTATCAGAACAAGTGGATTTTATCAATAGAAATTCATGTTCACTGTGCTTATTCCATGAAAAACATTTCAGGAGTCACAATTTTTCCATGTGTTGTGGCAAACAAGGGGTTAAATCACCATGGTGTGCACAAGTTTTGGCACCACACCATCCATTTTGAAAAGTAGACATTCCAACGATTCAAGTGACACCAAGATCAAATTGTTGAACTTGAGAAGCTTGACTTAAGAAACTTCACTTGAGAAACCTTGGTGTAATTTTTGACTAATCGATGCTCTTAGACAAGCACATTAGGTCTTTGTCACGCTCTTGTTTTTTCCATCTTAGAAACATCGCAAAACTCAGAGCTATGGTATCACATGCAGAGTTAGAGATGATCATTCATGCCTTTGTGTCATCTCACCTTGATTATCGCAATTCACTGTTCACTTGCCTCAGCAAGGCATCTCTGGGCCGTCTGCAAATCATTCAGAATGCCGCTGCTAGGCTGTTAACTAGGTCCAGGAAGTCATGCCACATTACCCCCATGCTAAATTCCTTACACTGGCTCCCTATCACTTTCAAGATGCAATTTAAAGTCCTGGTCATTACGTATAAAGCCCTTCATGGTCAGGCCCCTGATTATATTCGCGACCTACTTCATCCATTTGTCACTAGCAGGTCACTTAGGTCCTCAAATCGGGAGCTACTGGTTGTTCCTGACCTCGGTCATGGCTTAAAACAAAAGGTGATCGTGCCTTCCAAGCAATGGTACCTAATTTTTGGAATGCTCTCCCACAAGAGCTGCAAACTGCAGCCTCCGTAGAAAACTTTAAGGCACAACTAAATACTCATTTGTTTAGTCAGGCATTTGTCCAGTTGTCTGTTTTTCTACGTGTGTATTACTGGCATTTGAATGTTTCTGTTTTTATTCTACCCCTATTTTTATTGTATTTTATTCTTTTCTCTTTTTAAATGACTGTGAAGCACTTTGTGACCCTGTCTGTGAAAGGTGCTATATAAATAAACTTTACTTACTTGCTTGTTATACCTCCAGTAGGGGTTACTCCTAAAACAAGGCCTTTTTTGAGCCTTAGCCACTGGCCTGTTATAACTGTCACCATTCCTATACTTTCGCCAATCCAAAAATACTTTGTGTGGCATTGTCCCCGATGTTTTGACACGCTTGAACCTTAAGAAATCAGCTGATCTATATAAAGTGTATACAAATTAGTCTTGATTATCACTCGTGCTGCAGCTTCATTTTACACTGAATGATCAAGGTCTGATATTACCAATCATTATGAGAACTAGTGGTATCAATCAGTGGTAATGCCTCTGTGTGCGGCCGTTGATATCTCCAACAAAACGGGAAACTCGGACCTACCCGAGGGCATAATCTTGCACTGATTTCCCTTAGTGAAGTCTGACTTGGGAAGATAGTGATGCCCACAGAATATCCCTTAATAACAGCAGTTAGTCCAGACCAGTTCACAGTTAACTTCCTTTATTGACACGTTTTCCAATTATAGAAATAATCCATTGGCAACTGAAGACCTGGCTTCTCTCCCCCATGCAATCAAACAACAATGAAATAATGGGCTAAACTCAGTACACGAAAATGATTTACTCAAAAATAGGCTCATGCTTTACGAATGACAAACCGCTCTGAAACTTCCGCGCTACCCTTTCTGCACATCAGGTGATTCAGCTTGCTCTTCATGATCGTTTAAATTGTTTAAATGAAATAAAAGACCATTTGAAATGTCTTTATGCAATTTCATAGCTTCCGACCCCTGAGCAAAGAGAAGCCTGAGAATTCCGGAGTCATAATAGGTTTCCATGTTACTAGAGGAGAAATCTACCAAAAAATTCATAAAAATGAAACTTCCATGCACAAGGATTTCAATTTCGGGGGATAATATCTTAAATATGTGTTGATTGAATAATGACTGATCCGTGACGGATTCCAAGGACATATCGCCTGTCACTCTCGGTACAGCGTGGGTTGATTGAAAAGTGGGACTCGACAATGAAATATGTTTTGTTTTCACAAATAAAATTATGAAGTGTGAGATTGCTGACTATGGTGTGAGAACGTGATATGCCACTTAAAAGCGTGCGACTCAAGCCACATGCGTGAGAGAGGACAAGTACGCAATTTTGAATAACTGCTCCTCCCACTTTCTTTTTAAGCATAAACAGTTTAGGAGGTTTGCGCGTGCATAGTCTATTGTCACGCTCTCTTCAATGGGCATCATTTAGGAACAGCGCTTCTTCAGAGGCGGAGGGAGCATGATAAGCTCAGTCGTAACGGTGGTGGGCTCCGACAGTTATCAATGTACGTAAGTTTAAAACGTGAGAAATAACTACAAACGAAGTCCTGCAAATGGTTGAAGTATAAGCCCCCCGCCGTGCTCCTGGGTATTTATACCACCGTAACTGCATTCATTTCTCAGTCAGGGTGCTGGCAAGTCGATGTCATCATGGTACATTATTCATCATTTTAATTTAACATAAGTCGTTATAACATTAAACAATTTAGATTTCTTTTTGGTTAATGCTTAATAAAACAAACAATGATAATTTTATTTTGCTGTTGATATCGTCATTGAGACAGCAAATGCTTCTGGGCAATGGCCATGAGCGTGAGCGCAGATCAGCTGTTTTTACGATGTCCACTCGCTCGCTTATTATTTATTGGTCCCGCAACTTCTTGCTGTTCACAAAATTTCAGATCATCCCAATAAAGTTATGTTAATGTGTCGTTCATTTGCTCATTTTGCCGTATTGTTCTTGATGATGACCATTATTAAGATAATTTTAAGATGATAATGTTAAGAAAGAAATAGGAAACTTTATATTATATAATGAAATAGTGTAGTAACCCTTAGTGTGTTTTACGTAGGTCTATAACACTTCGAGGAGCGTACAAGTACTTCTTCCCGCGACATGGCAATGTATGAAGTAGTAGCATCATAAGCACCCTTATACGCATGAAAAAAACACAAGTATAGCTCTGTGCAATTACAAGTTATAAGTAATAATGTGCGCGCTATAATTCGCTGATGTCAAAAGCTTGATTGATTTTGCAGTGGTTTCAATAATTAATTCTACTTAAGATATATTTTTTCATGCATGCACTATGCGATTTAAGCTCTGGCTGATCCTGCCTACCCAGCCACGGACCTCACTACGCGTTAATGCATGATGTACATTGAAAAGAAAAGTCCAAAGCATTAGTTTTAAAGAAGAGGTGATGGATTTGGGGCATGTGCGTCTGGGTTAACTGGAATGAGCCAAACGTCTTTTTATTTTTTAAACCGTAAGTGTTGCAATATGGGGGCACGGCTGAGGTGCACGGAATAAAGGCACTGTGAATGAGCTGAACACACAACACGGCACTTTTTGGCCCCCCCACTTCTGTAGTGAATCCGGCGCCCCTGAAATGCACCAAATTACATATCCACTTGAATGATTGTCGTCAACGGGGAGAATGAAGAACACCTGATAATGAGGAGTGTTCTCGGGGTGAAAATATTGATAATTATGAAAATGACTGAGAACAAGTCAGGACTATAACTATTTTAAAGGGGTGTCCTGTGCTCCACCAAATTTTCAGCTCTCGCTGCACCACTGGTTTTATTTAATTTATGACCTCTGTGCGCTCAAGAGTTCAGGAGTCCAGGTGAAGCAGCAAGCTACCCGATTCCGACAAACATGGTGCGCAGCATACAATGAATAAATCTGATATGCTCGAGCTGATTTAGTTGTTAAAAATGTTTTTCAAAAAATACCCAAGAACATATTTGAATAGTTGGGCCAGCGTACTTTTACTGGGTAAAAGCTGAAAAAGCGTTTTCTTTTCCTTTAACCTGCTCTATTGTCGACAACATTCGAATGCTATTAGCCAAACGGCAGCCCCAGTTTATCGCATTTACATTTACATGTCATCCTGCTCTTTTCGGGTCAACATGAAAATTCTAATGAAAAAGGAATGTAACATTTCATTTTCAAAGACTTAAACTGCTCTACAGTGGACAATATTCAAATGTTGTAAGCAAATTAGTATCACCAGTCTATTGCATTTACATACTTTCACGCTCGTTTAGGGTCAACATGAAAATGAAAATACTGTTTTCTAACCACTTAAAAATAAATTAAAATAGCATTTGACATTTCATTTTCAAAGATTTAACCTGCGATACGTGGGACAGTATTCAGTGCAGTAAGGGAGACGGTGCCTCCCAGATTATTGCAATTAAATGTCACAATATACTATCTGGGATACAATGAAAATTAAAATGCAATTCGCCAGGCGCCCCATCAAGGTGGGGTCTTCAGCTAGGATGTCACTCATTCCCTGGGCGGGACGCAAACTTGCGATTCCCAAACCACTTACCAATGGGAGAAGTTTTGACAACTTTGATTGGCTGAAAACGATATTCCTCATTTGCACACCAACCAATCAGCTTTTGGGGACCGCGTGCATGCACAAGGGAGGCTTACTGATAACACCGTGATGGTTAGACTGCTGTGTGAGCCATCGCATATCAAGTTACGTTGCTCTTTGAATATAGCCACCCAGCTAACTAGTAAGCTAGCTAAAGTTAACTAAGGAAAACTGGTGGCACTGATTTGCTTATTACTTTTGAATACTGTCCACTGCAGAGCAGGTTAAGTCTTTGAAAATGAAATGTTGAATTCCATTTACATTATAATTTTCAAGTACTAAAAAAATAACATTTTCATTTTGACCACAAAAGAGCAGGATGACACATATTTGTAAATGCAATAGACTGGGGGTGCTGTTCAGCTTATTGCATTTGAATATTGTCAGTAGAGCAGGTTAAATCTTTGCAAATTAAATGTTGAAGGCCATTTTTGATATCATTTTCAAATGGTCAGAAAATGGCATTTACATTTTCATGTTGACCCTTAAAGAGCATGGTGACATGTAAATGTAAATGCAATAGGCTGGGGGTGCTGTTTTATTTATTTCATTTGAATATTGTCCGCAGTATTGCAGTGCACAACATTGAAAATCAAATATCAAACAGCTTTTTCATTATCATTTGAATATGGTCATAGATTTCCCATTCGAGTATGTGAAAATGAAAGTGATAATTTGATTAATGCATTTTCAATTTAATTTTGACTCAAAAAACTCACATATGTGATAAATTATAATGCAATTGTGGAATTACATTATCATTTTAATATTGTCCCCAATGGGCAACCATATGCTAGGAAAGGTGATAATGGGTCTTACCCGCCCCTCCAGCCCTTGCTCACACAATAAATGCAATTTGTTTTCAAATTCATAATGTTCTTGTGTGAGCACCATGTTGAACACAAGGCAAGGAAAAAGAAGACATTTAAAAATCAACAATATCTAACCCTTGAAAAGAACCAGGATTAAGAAGTTAGTAGTATTAGTAGTGTTCAGTATTAAGTTAGTAGGGCAGCAGTCACTTGAGTCGTCCATTCGGTTAGGTTGGAATTTAAACGGAAAGTTTTACCGGAGTGCTCCGCCTCCTTCCTCCTCCAGTTTCTCCTGGGCGTTGTAGCCAGTCTGTTTTATCTGGGTTCTCAGCTAAGCCCTGTGATATTTTTAGGTCAGTATATTAATAGTACTGGGACTAGATAAACTCAAGTCGGCTTATTAGGAGTGCTTATTACATATAGAGTTTGGCTCAATTTGGTATTTCATTTCTGTTAACTGAAACTAAGCCCCTGTTAAAAGAGGCTTATAATCCATCTACATAGTCTCCCCACGGTTTCTATTGTGACTGCTGCTTAGGGCTTCTTAGGTTAATAAATTAATTAATTGTGGTTCCTCAGCTTCTGTCTCAGCATTAGTAATTTTCTTTTATCTAGGGTGAGCGAGGTCATTAGGTAGGGGGTTCAAAATGTGGCAAAACTATGTGACGGTTGCAGGATGATCGTGCTTTTGGAAAGAGATTTCCAGGGTGGGTTTGTCTGTCACCGGTGCCAGCTAATTGAGCATCTGGAGAGCAAGATCCTTGATCTTCAGGGCCAGTTGGCGGCATGACATAGTTCACAATCAGTAGAGTTCCTAGAGGAACTAAGTAGTATGTCGTTTAGAGAAATGGTGTGTACGCCAAAGCAGGGTGGTGCAGGGATCCCAGAGCGGGCAGAGAGAGAAAGTTGGGTGACTGTAGGTCGACAGCGCAGGAAAGGGCGTGCACGCCGTACAGCGACAGCTCCTCCAGTGGTTGAGGTGTCCAACCGATTCCGGCCCTTGCAGGAACTCGAATTGGCCCCTGACCCTGAGAGTGAGGGGACTGATGAGCAGCAGGGCACCCTGTTGGCCTCTACCCCTCAGAAAAGAGAGTCAGTGATAGTGGGGGACTCAATACTTAGAGGAATAGATAGCTTAGTTTGTTCGCGCGACAAGGAGTCTCGTACGGTGTGTTGCCTGCCTGGTGCCCAGGTAGGAGACCTCCTGGAGCGTGCGGACAAGCTCCTGGCCAGAGCGGGGAGGGATCCAGTTGTCATGGTCCATGTTGGGACAAATGACTTAGGTAAGGGTAGGTTTGAGGTTCTGCAAGGCAAATTTGTGGAATTAGCTGAGAAGCTTAGGAGCAGATCCTCAACGGTAGTGTTCTCCGGGATTCTACCGGTACCACGTGCAAGCAGAGGAAAGCAGAATTTTATCTGGAGGTTTAACACGTGGCTACGAACCTGGTGTAGGAAAGAGGGGTACAGGTTTATGGGGCACTGGAACTTCTTCTGGGACAGGGGTGACCTGTTCAAGCCTGATGGGCTGCACCTGAACCGGAGGGGTACCTTTGCACTGGGTCAGCATATGTTGAGGGTAGCACAGGATTATTTAAACTAGGGACTTGGGGGGCAGGGAGGTTAGTGAGTGTTAGACATAGGGAAATGCAGACTGCCCTTATGGAAGCTGACGGCGTTACATGCACTATTGATGATATACTTTTAAAGCAACAAAGCGTAGTGCGGGGCTTGAAGCAGCGGCCGCATGGGAAATCAAGGGGGAAGAGCATTAGTAATGACCTAAAATGTTTTTATTTAAATGCAAGAAGCATAAAAAATAAATTTCCAGAGCTTGAGGCTGTTATGATTAGTGAGGGCTATGACATAGTTGGGATTACAGAGACATGGCTTAGTGAAGAGGATGGAGATGAATATAATATAGAAGGTTATAAGCTCTTTAGGAAGGATAGATGTAATAGGCGAGGAGGGGGCGTAGCAATCTATGCGAACGAAAACATAAATGTACAGGAAATTCCTGAAATTGAACATTCCTTGCCCTGTGAAGATATCTGGGTCAGGCTCATTGGCACAAAATTACAAAAAAGAAAATGTCAGCACTCACATTGCAAAACATAAATATTTATTATTTTTATTTATCCCCCTACACAACAGGGTCTTGTCTTGGCCACTACCTTTTCTCCGGTCTCGCAGCTCATTAAGAAAATTGTTCGGAAACATTGGCATATTTTATCTAGTGACCCCGTAGTTGGCCGTGAATTTGTTAACTCTCCTATATTTGCGACGAAACGATCCAGTAATGTGAGAGATAAGCTTGTGAAGACGGATCTACGAGAGCGGTCCACATATTTTTTGAGCTCTCTTCCCCCAAGAAATTTCCCGTGTTTAAATTGTGTTAATTGTAATGCCATGATCAAAGGTGACCATTTTTCACATCCTCATACAGGAAGTAGTATAAAAATTCGGGGTAGAATCACTTGTAAAACTACGCATGTAATCTACTTATTGAAATGCCCTTGTGGGTTTTGTTATGTGGGCAAGACAAAAAGAGAGTTGAGACTAAGGATCTCTGAACATAAGAGTAACATTAGAAATAAAGATGAGAGGTCTCCTATTGCTAGGCATTTTAATTTGGTCGGTCATGACGTCTGTAGATTACGGTTCATGGGTATTGAAGTAGTTAGGCCGCTGTTGAGGGGAGGGGATAGAGAGAGGAAATTGCTCCAAAGGGAGGCCTTTTGGATATGTCATCTACAAACGGAGTTTCCTAGGGGTTTAAATGAGGAATTGTCCCTGTCCTGTTTTTTGTGAGAAGGTATACTAACTACGGTTGTATATGTATGAACTTTTTATAGACATAGGCCTATGCAATGATTATTGTCTCAATCAGGTTGGATTGTTAATATGTGATTCATTTTTTTTTTCTTTTCCCTCTTTTTTCCCCTTTCTCTTTGTATATTGATGTGGTAGGCCTAATTGTCATCAGCTGGTACTTGATTGTTTGGTGATCCCTGGCTGGTTTTTTAAGGGTTACACTCTCAGTTGTATTGAAACGCTGAGGAAAGCCTATGGCTGAAACGCGTCCGTTTTCTGCCGTCGTGCATTAATAAATATTTATGTTTTGCAATGCGAGTGCTGAAATGTTCTTTTTTGTTCTTTTTTGTAATTTTGTGAACTTTTTTTGGGACAGCACCCGTTACTCTTTAGTATAACCTGAGTTGAGCACGCATATTTGTTTAATTCAGGCTCATTGGCAAACACGAGACAGGTTTAAACATAGGAGTATGCTATCGGCCACCAGCTTTGGACAGTACAGTCAATGAAATGCTTTTTAAGAGGATTACGCAAGCTTGTAGAGGTGGAGGGACCATTATTATGGGAGACTTAAACTATCCTGGTATTGATTGGGAAATGGTGAAAGGACAGGGTAGGGGGGAGGAAGAATTTCTAGATGTTATAAATGATAATTTTTTGGTGCAGTATGTTAATAAACCGACAAGAGAGAAGGCAATTTTAGACTTAGTGCTCTGTAATGACCCAGATAGAATGAGCAATGTTGAGGTACTGGAGCCACTTGGGACAAGTGATCACTCTGCTGTTAATTTTGATGTTTCATGGGAAGTTAAAAAGGTGTACTCAGAAACAAAAATTTTCAATTTTAGGCGAGCAAACTTTGACAGGATGCGCTCCTATCTAAGTGAAATAAAATGGGAGACAGTCCTGGACTGTGAGTCTGTAAATGAGATGTGGGAAAGATTTAAGGGGGTTTTACTTGATTCACAATGCAAATTCATTCTAAAGGTGTCCAAAAGTAAGCTGAAAAAGCAGAATCCTCAGTGGATGACCAAAAGTATTTGTGGGATTTTGAGGGAAAAGAGGAATCTTTATAAGATGTACATAAAGGATAACAATGAGAACACTAAGGCTGAATACTGTAAAATGCGGGCTGTGGTCAAAAAAGAGCTGAGGAATGCTAGAAGACTGTATGAAAGACAAATTGCAGAGGGGGCAAAAACTAACCCTAAGCGCTTCTTTCAGTACTGTAGCAGAAAAAGGAAAGTCAAAGAGCAGGTTAAGTGCATAAAGAATAAAAATGGATCGCTGCTATATGATAACAAGGATATTGCGGATGCCTTAAACAGTTACTTTGTTGAGAATTTTACCTCAGATTGGGTCTTTATTCGGCCAGAGGGCATGTTAAATGCTCAAGATTATTTAGAGGAAATTGAGGTTAGGGATAACGAAGTATTAGACAAGTTGCATAAACTAAAGGCAGATAAGGCGGCGGGTCCTGATGGCTTATATCCTAGAGTGCTCAGGGAAGTTGGTGAGATCATCTTTAAGCCGCTATCCGCCATCTTCAGACGGTCTTTAGAAACTGGAGAAATACTAAATGATTGGAAACAGGGCAATATAATACCAATATATAAGAAAGGGGACCGTACTGAGCCAGGAAATTACAGGCCAGTCAGTTTAACTTGCATTGCGTGCAAAATATTGGAATCTATCATAAAAGATGAGCTGGACTTATTTCTTGAATGTAACAGTATCTTGACGGATAGCCAACATGGTTTCCGTAAGGGAAGGTCATGCCTGACAAACCTTCTGGAATTTTTTGAAGAGGCCACCAAGACTTATGACCAGAGCAGGGCTTATGACATCATATATTTGGATTTTCAGAAAGCATTTGATACAGTACTGCATAAGAGACTAATTTTTAAAATGAGCTCCATTGGAGTTACAGGAGGTATTCTGGAGTGGATTCAAAACTGGTTACAGGACAGAACACAAAGAGTGGTGGTCAATGGTATCTCATCTGAGCTAGGTATGGTGGGGAGTGGCGTCCCCCAGGGATCGGTGTTGGGACCCCTGCTGTTCCTCATCTACATTAATGACCTTGATAGGAATATTGAGAGCAGATTAGTTAAATTTGCAGATGATACTAAATTGGGGGGTTTGGCAAATAGTTTAGAGTCCACTAAAGTGATTCAGGATGATTTGGATAAAATCCAGAATTGGGCAGAAATGTGGCAAATGAAATTTAATGCAGCGAAATGTAAATTTGTACATGTAGGTAATAAAAACATTAGACGGGATTACTTCATGGGAGGTTTAAAACTGGAATGTGCTCCACACGAGAAAGATCTGGGAGTGATTGTTGACCAAACCCTCACAGGCTCTAGCCATTGTGCCGTAGCAGTTAAAAAAGCCAATCGGATGCTGGGATACATTGCCAAAAGTATTGAGTACAAATCTAAGGAGGTGATGCTTCTTTTATACAACACATTTGTCAGACCACATCTGGAGTATTGTGTACAGTTCTGGGGACCATACTTTAAGAAAGATATAGAGGCTCTAGAGAAAGTTCAGAGAAGAGCCACTAAGCTAATTCCAGGTATAAAACATGAAAGCTATGAGAAGAGGCTGAAGATCCTTAATCTTTTTAGTCTTAGGAAAAGGAGACTGAGGGGTGATTTGATTGAGGTCTTCAAATATGTTAAAGGGATTAACAAAGTGAATTATGTAGGATTCCTTCGACCAAGTGTTGTTAGTAGAACTCGGGGTCACAAATGGAAGTTATTTAGCACTGATACTCGGAAATATTTCTTCACCCAAAGAGTAATTTCGATGTGGAATAGCTTGCTTGACCATATTGTTGAGGCAGAGACCTTGGGGGTTTTCAAGAGCAGGCTTGACTTAAAGCTAGATACCATTGAGTCATTGAGTATCTGAAGGGATATATTCACAATAGTATAAAGAAACTGGCGAGCGTAGTTGGGCTGAACGGCCTATTCTCGCCATTCATGTTATGTTATGTTATGTTAAGTTTCACTGGGTATTGTACAAAGTAGAGCTCAATGCAGAAACCCCTCATTTGATGAGTTTTTCTCCAATTAAATAATCCACAAATATCAAAGTAACTAAAAATGTACCCCAAGGTATTTTTTATTGCCTTTTATAGAAGTGCATTCCTCAATACATGAATATAAAAGAAAGCCTGGAAGTTGTGCACTCCTTGGACATTGGACAAAAGGGCCATCTCAAGTGACAAATTTTCCATAAAAATTATCAATCAGCTTCAGCCAAGTTGAATGTTCATAGCAAAGTATTAACACATTTACAGTTAACTGCCAGATATTAGATGAGGTCGATGAAGGAGAGACAAATTCAGTCATGTTGAATATTGGAAGCTTTATTGGTCAAAATTAGAAATATGGAGATATAACAAGATAGCACTGAGGTTTAAAAATTCTGTTTGTATGCATTTATTTATTGTAGTCTTCTACATTAATTTATTAATTTGGGAATAATCAAGATTATTTAGGTAAAAGAGTATGTTTGAAATGTTGATCAGTCACATGCTATGTCCATTTTACAAATTGCATTATTGTATCATTTTGTTTTAAGAACCATGCATCGTAACAATTGAAGAAATGGATCGACGAGGGATTCAACTGTATTATGGACCGCAAAGAAAGCTTTATCTAAAACATGAGGAACCTGTCCAGTTTCAATGCAAGAGCTATCCTTATAGCACATTTAGAGTGAAGTGCAAAAATGGAACAATACTTATGCTATTTTGTAATTAAGAATTGTGCACATACATAGCTTAAGATGCACAGAACTGATGTGATGTGATTGATATTTACGAAACAAATAGGCAATAATCTATCCCTCCTGGTGTTTAACAGTACAATAGGAAACAAATTACAATAGACTATGAAGCTGATGATTTTAACAATGGTACAGAAAAACAGAGACAGGTGAACAATATGCAAACAAATCTCAAGTGTGCTATAATACACATTTTACTGCCTCAGCTTTTAGTTAACTGTATTTGTAATTTTTTTTTTTAACCATTGATAAGCCCTGATCAATGAAGCCCAGGTTACTAAAACAATTTAATGGTAAAATAATTTTGCAGATCTTTATCCCCTTGAGTGCACTTTAAAATGTCAGTAGAAAGACTGAAGAGAAAAGTTAGTCAATGTGTAGGTAACTTAAAACTCAACTTTTACTGTTGTATGAGAAAAGTAACCCTCAGAGAAGTTGGGTAAATGGATCACCAATGCAAAGTCAAAATATTTGCAATAGGATTTGAGTCTGAACTTTGAGCAATATGCCGTGTTAATGAATCAATGTCCAGTGTTGGTCAAGCACAAATAGAAAATTCCTGGATTTTACTTGCATGCTGGATTCGGAAAAAAAAAGATCTTTCACTTCCTCTTTGTGGGGGAACCTAAAAGTCTAAATGGTTTTAATGCACCATTCATCTTATCTCAAAGCTTAGAGACACAAAAACAAAAACAAACAAAAAAAAAAACCCAGAAAAAAATACTGTTGCATGATTGCATGCTGTTCTAAAGGGCAGTAGTGAAATTTGTATTCAATTGCCATCACACTCATTGATATACAAATACAAGATTCAAAAATGCTTATTTGCGTGTGTTGTATAATTTTTTGTTCTTTGAACTTTTACATATAGTTCATGATATAAAAACCTTTGAAGTGCACCTATTATGTTATTTTTTATGTTAATTTTTGTATTCTTCAGGTCTACTGGAAGAGGTTTACATGTGTCAATGTTTAAAAAAAAAAAAAAATTGGTTTTCTCATACTGGCCATTTCTGCAGCACCTCTGTCTGCAACACCTTATTTGAGCCCCTGCCCCCGCCTCCCAAAAAGCGCATTGTGCTGTGATTGGTCGGCTGGGCCACTCACTTGTGATTGGTCAACCACTTTGTATGCGTCAGAAATTTCCTGCCCCTTACTATAAATGGAGTACATTTTTCTGCAAGCAACAGGAAAACAGAGGAACCAGGTATTTTTCCAGCCCTCACTTCTGCCAGTCTTTGTGTATTTCAGTTGTACTTTATCTGTATTTCAAGTCTTTTTCTCAGAATTACAATTTGGCCACCTCTCAAAATAATATGAATGCAGAATTTGCAAAAAACTACAACTAAAACAATCATGTGCGCTTCAAACACAAATTAAAGAAAAACAGATTTGATCAGCTGCTTCAGAGATTCTTACAAGTAGGAAATAGGAAAACGACAAAGCTAGCGGAGTTAACATTACACTTTTTAAAAATTGAAATAAGACGTGCGTACACCAAAAAAATGGGTGTACGCCAAATCTCCCGCAAGGATCGGCATTTATCAATCTGCACGTGAGCGAACGGTCCACAAAAATCTCACGCCAGGTCTGACCAGGTGTACACAAATTTGAAACCCGCGAACAACATGCAGGAACGAGTGCAGCTGTCAAAATGAGTAATAAACCATATGCAGCGATGCGGACGTCATGCTGTTGTTGCTCTTATTAGTAAAATGAATAAATAGTCTGAATAGATAAATAGGCTAAATTAATAAATGAAAATAAATAAATAAATAAATAAGACACCTGTGTTGAGAAATTATTAAACTTATATTTTGAGACAACCTGCTTGTCAGGCCAGACGGCTGACAATTACAATCAATTTAATTAAGCGCAATGCGTGGCTTGGCAGATATGCAGTGTGGCATGTCAGATGCTCATCCTGTCAGATATATACTGAACAACAAAAGAAACGCAAGTTAATTAAAGGCAGACTGGAAAATAATTTTGCGCGTAATTATTTTAGAAAAGCAAATTTATGACTAGCGCGTGCACATTTACACTCGTTTCATCAAACTTCTTTATTTTGCGGTCACTTTGACTGAGTAACCATAAGAGTACATTGACTAACTAGCTGACTTGCGTTTCTTTTGCTGCCCAGTATATACAGGCCTACGGACACTTTGGCCATGATCACATTTTGACAATGGCAGATCTTCTATTGTTATTGGAATAAGCTTCTGTCCAACGTGTGAGGAACTTTCGGTACAGAGAAGATCTCCTCCGGGAAAGTGACGAGTGGCTGCTCGATTTGTGTGGCACCCAATAAAATGTCATAATAAAAGTACAATGAAGAGTGATCTCTGCAGACTGTATTTTAACAATTACCCTCATGCAACCCCGATCGAGGCGGTGGGGACTCATCCGTGTCCGCACCACCTCGTTTTCCCACAATGGAGGGGGAGGCCTGCTGCCATGCGCTCCTGGAACGGTGGCAGCTGGAGGTTTGAGCCTGATTGGCCTCCATCGGTCCATGTGCTGCTGTGCCTGAGCACCGCAACCCGTTTCTTTTGGCGATCTTAAAATCGGACCACTTTTTTTTAACCTACATGTAGGCATTTGGATTGTCAATTATGTTGGCGATATAACCTGAAATATCATGGATCTATAAATTGAATTTATTAAGGCCGATGTTATTCGCGTTTATAGGTGTGGCCAATGCTGAATTTTTTTCTTGGCCACACTTAGAAGTGCGCAAGTTGATGACCATTCCAGGGCCGTTTATAGAAAGTACCGCTTAAATTAAGTTTGGCCATGAAAAAAAATTCAGCTTTGGATACACTTAAAATAAGAGTGGGCAATGGAGAAATGTGCATCTTGGCCACACTTATAAGTGCGTCTGACGCGAATTTCGATCAATTTTGTGCTTGGACAAGTGCGAATAGTCACTTCGATTCATTAATGAATTAAATCAAGCGTCTGCTGCACTCCGGTTTTCCACCTCAACGGTGTTTACCGCAGCAGCAAAAGTTTTCCAAACTGCAGCCTTCTGGGCTCCCTTTATGCCACTCTTAAAGATTATTTTTTTGGGATTTTCACCTTTATTTGACAGTTGCAGTGTAGAGAGAGACAGGAAGGTTGGGGAGAAGAATGGGGAAGACATGCGGCAAAGACCCGAGCCGGAATCAAACCCGGGTCGCCGCGGTAAGGACACAGCCTTTATGGTGCGCGCGCTTAGACTGGTGAGCCACTGGGGCGGGGCGCCCCCTCTTTATGCCACTCTTAAGACTTCTAAATAAAATTATTTTGTTTTTCTCCACCTCAGACGTGGTAATTTTTATTTCCTCCTCAGTGAAGTTCTCTCTTCTTTGCCGTCTTTTGAGAGTCCATGTCGTAAAGTGGGCAAGACCATGCCTTCCGGAGCATGAATTTATAGGGGCGTGTCATGTAAATTACGATGGTTTCAGCCGCCAGATTTATCAATGCCACGCCAGTTCTACACCGAAATCAGCGACGTACACACTTAGTAAATCAGAAGTCACACCTGGCGAACGCTGATATTTACACCAGAATCTACACCAGATCCTACGCAAGTTTGATAAATGAGGGCCACTGTGTTATATGCCAGGAAGCATCACACGAAACACTGGTGTGTCCTGCCGAGTCAACGTGGTCCGATATTGGTCAAGGCTACTCTTCCTTTGCACAGAACATCAAACAGTTTTCTGAGCTACACGCACTGCCTGGATCTCTCAATGTTACTAGACTTGACGAGGGTAAAGGCATTGGAACTGCCTTCAAAAAACATCAAGCAGTATGGCACAAATCATGTGCATTTAAGTTTAATAACACCAAACTTCAGCGTGAACTCAAAAGAAAATCTACTGAAAGTAGTGCCCCAAGTCCTGTAAAAACAAGGTCAAAGATCAGCAAATCAGATACCTCACAGGAAGACAAGTGTTTCTTGTGTGACAAGCGTGCCGACAAGCATGGCCTCTGCAAGGTAGCAACTTCAGAACTTGATTGTAATGTTCGGAAATGTGCAAGAGAAATAAATGACACCATGCTCCTAGCAAAACTGTCAGAAGGTGAACCATTAAAGGTGTTGGACTGGCTGGATAGATCTTGGCAGATCATTTGTGCAGCTCTCATTAGATGCATGGCGTCATTGTCAAAGTTCTGCATGGAAGCTTAGTTGATGGCTTCACCTGGTAAAAAATTATCACAATTTATATTCATTAGTTTTCTTGTATGTAACATAAAAGTTGGACATGATATGTACAAAATGACATGCACGATAGGATTATGATACTGTTTAATTGGCTGACACGTTACATCTATGAGTACTCCAATAGTTGTACAATAGTTATGTTTTTTGGATATACACTGAACAAAAATATAAATGCCCCATGTCAAATTTTTGAGTTTTTATTAACAAAAATCTGGAACTGGGATTCGTCTGTGAATAGCACTCTTCTCCAGCGTGCCAAGGGCCATCGAACGTGTGCGTTTGCCCATGCGAGTCGGTTCCGATGCCGGACAGCGGTGAGATCCAGACCACGGTGAGGACGCCGAGCGTGCAAGTTGGCTTCTCGCTTTAATGACACCAAACTTCAGCGTGAACTCAAAATAAAATCTACTGAAGGTAGTACCCCAAGTCCTGTCAAAACAAGGTCAAAGATCAGCAAACCAGATACCTCACAGGAAGACAAGTGTTTCTTCTGTGACAAGTGTGCTGATAAACATGGCCTCTGCAAGGTAGCAACTTCAAAACTTGATTGTAATGTTCAGAAATGTGCAAGAGAAATGACACCATGCTCCTAGCAAAACTGTCAGAAGGTGAAATGTTTGCTAGAGATGCGATGTACCACCCGAAGTACATCACTATATAACCATTGAAGAAGTCAGGTCAGTGGTCAAGATGATGGACAGCAAGAAGAACCTCTGAAGGCAATTACACTAGCAGAGCTCATCTTGTACATAGAAGATTTCCGATCAAGTGAAGCGATCACACCCGTGTTCAAGCTGGCAGACCTTGGGAAGATGTTTGAAAGGCGATTTCAACAGCTTGGACACCCTGTTTCGAGTTGTGTCAACACCACACGGTTGAAAGATAAAATACTCAACCACATTCCAGATCTTCAGGTCCATAAGAAAGAAAGAGATATTCTGATGATGCTCGACGAAGATATAGGTATGTACATTGAACAAAAATATAAACGCCCCATGTCAAATATTGATGCCACATGGAGTTAACAACTCTAAGTGAGCATATGCTGACTTTTACTAGTACAATAGGGATATTTCTCTTGATTTGTGTACCATTTTTGAATCCATCACTCTGTCAGTGAGCATTTGCTCAGTGATGCAGTGATTTCACTCAGTACATGGGTGTGGCATTTCCAGATGGTGATCAGACAGAATGAGCAGTACCCAGACACTCCTTATACTGGGGACAATAAAAGGCCACCCCAAAATGTCAAATTTTGTCAAAAGTCATCATGCCTCAGATGTCTCAGGTCATGCGGGAATGAGCCATTGGCATGCTGTATACAGGGATGTCCACTAGAGCGTTTGCTGTGCAGCTGAATGTTATCTATCGACGATAGGCCGTTTGAGAGTTCATTTCCGACAGACGGGCAGTACTGCAAATCGACCTCATCCACGTCGGCCACGTGTGACCACACCAGCACAAGATCGCTACATCCGGCTCGTTCACCTGCGGGATCGGCTCAGATCAGCGACACGCACAGCGGATGAGACCGTTGGTCTGCACAACAGACGCATCACGCCACAGACAGTCCGTAACCGCCTGCGAGAAGCCAACTTGCACGCTCGGCGTCCTCACCGTGGTCTGGATCTCACCGCTGTCCGCCATCGGAACCGACTCGCATGGGCAAACGCACACGTTCGATGGCCCTTGGCACGCTGGAGAAGAGTGCTATTCACAGACGAATCCCGGTTCCAGATTTTTGTTAATAAAAACTCAAAAATTTGACATGGGGCATTTATATTTTTGTTCAGTGTATATCCAAAAAACATAACTATTGTACAACTATTGGAGTACTCATAGATGTAACGTGTCTGCCAATTAAACAGTATCATAATCCTATCGTGCATGTCATTTTGTACATATCATGTCCAACTTTTATGTTACATACAAGAAAACCAATGAATATAAATTGTGATAATTTTTTACCAGGTGAAGCCATCAACTAAGCTTCCATGCAGAACTTTGACAATGACGCCATGCATCCAATGAGAGCTGCACAAATGATCTGCCAAGATCTATCCAGCCAGTCCAACACCTTTAATGGTTCACCTTCTGACAGTTTTGCTAGGAGCATGGTGTCACTTATTTCTCTTGCACATTTCCGAACATTACAATCAAGTTCTGAAGTTGCTACCTTGCAGAGGCCATGCTTGTCGGCACGCTTGTCACACAAGAAACACTTGTCTTCCTGTGAGGTATCTGATTTGCTGATCTTTGACCTTGTTTTTACAGGACTTGGGGCACTACCTTCAGTAGATTTTCTTTTGAGTTCACGCTGAAGTTTGGTGTTATTAAACTTAAATGCACATGATTTGTGCCATACTGCTTGATGTTTTTTGAAGGCAGTTCCAATGCCATTACCCTCATCAAATCTAGTAACATTGAGAGATCCAGGCAGTGCGTGTAGCTCAGAAAACTGTTCGATGTTATGTGTTAAGGACCAATATCGGACCGCGTTGACGCGGCAGGACACTCCAGTGTTTTGGGAGATGCTTCCTGGCATATAACACAGATTGTCCAATTTGTGGCAACATGGTCATCTAAGGAGGTACTTGTTGTTGGGGTGAGAGGGTCAGTAAGTTCACAGCCTTTAGCCATGATAGCAAATGAGTACAACAGTTAAGCAGAGCAGATTAGAATAGATATTGTCCACTGGTAAGCACTACACGACTAAACTAGCATGAAGCACAAGAGGAAGATGACAGAATTGTTACTTCATACAGCAAATTGAAGGTCAGTGACAGGTTGTGACTACGTTCTGAGAACTCTGGTGTTGGGTATCTGGACATCTGTAGGAAACAGAAAGCATAGTTAGACATTTCACAAAACAGTTTTGGAAATGCAAATTCAGGTACTTGTATCATTAATTACATTTTAGGATAATATGATTTTTTAAAATATTGTAATTTCAACTGATGAATTAGTGTTTATTTGTAGTACTATTGGTGCACAACATAGGGATGCGCGGGCCAACTTCTCTACCCCCATCCCGCCCCACACCTGCGGGCTTTCAGCCGGCACCTATATTTTCTCAAGATTTGAGCCCGCACCCGCAAGTACTAGCCCACACCCGCACCCAAACCCGCATGTGCCATGACTCTTGTACCCGCAGTTACCTGCAGTTTCAAAATCTTACCCACTTAAACCCGCGCATATGCATTACCTAGTTAATGGAATGCCAGGATTGCCTGTATATGAGTTTTTTGAAATGGACAACAATAATATTCATTTGAGTTGTTTATTCATAAATAACTAATAATATGTACATTGGAAGCAGTGCACTTTGATACTTCTTTCTGATAAAAAAAAATAGGAGTCATCTATTTACTTACATAGTATTTGCATATATCAAGTACTCTGATATCTCAATAAATAAATCAAGCATCAACATTCATGATTGGTAGATTGTAACTTCATATTCTTTCGGCTACATTTGACAAGTAGCCACATCAAGATCAAGAAAGAAAACTGATATTCAACCAAAATGCCACCAAGAGAGAATTACAACTGACATAATTGATTACAAATGGAAAGGAGTTACAGCTGACAGCAATGGGGGTGCCACTTGCAATTCTGATTGCAAGACAATACATGTAAGTAGTATTTAGTACTCATTTATGACATCTACTTGGAAAAGAAGCCATACTGGCCATTAGAAGAAGCCATATTTTGTTGAGTACCTTCTTAATTTGTGTGGGCAAGACAACAAAATAGTTAAACACACAATATGGGCTAATATACTTCTCATAGTGGTTATTTTGTTGTGCTCACTGATTGAATAGAATGACATTTGTTGTTGTGAATGTGACATACTTGAGCTTGAGATATAATGAACGCACATCTGCCGGGTTGTAAATTTGCCGTGGGCCTGCATTTTTTTTTTAAAACCCGCAAATTTTTTTTTTTTATACCCGCACCCGCAACCGCAGTAAATTTATGCTTGCCCCTGCAACCGCCCCGCACCTGCATACTTCTTTGGTGGGTGGCCCGCGGGGGCCCGTGGTTGCGGGGGCCCGCAGACCGCTCGGGTGCGGTCCACCCACGCAGCCCTATGGTGCACAATGAACAAGTGTTGCTAAAGTTGGTCCCATATTTTCTACATGTTTGCGGCTATACCAAAACTTTTTTTTCAGCAATTGGCATGTTTTTTTTTTTTTTTGATTGAAACAGATTTTTAAATATTGATTATACTATCTCTGCAATCTATTATTCTGCACATTTTGATACCATATTTGTGCATATAGCATCATATTTTCCAAGTGTATTGTGATTAAAGGTAATACGTCAGGCGGTGCGCCGCAAGCGTATAATCGACAAAATATGATGAGATGCTACGGTTACCACACACCATATTCAGCGTGGCTCCACATCTGAAATTGGTCAGTAATATATAAGGTAGAACTCCACCAAATTTCATGTTTCTATCACAATTTGAACAATTCCTCCATTATGTTGAGTTAAAGGAGACATATTATGCCATGCTCACTGTGTTAATGTTCCCATTGTGTCAGTTCTGAACACCTACTGAGGAGTTTAGCACGACTTCCGAAAAACTCCCTACCTTTCTCGGAGCTGCACCCAGAAAAATACCCATTTTAACAGCCTTGCAGCCACTTCCTGAAAACTGTCACTTTTGCTCTACACTCTGCCATGATTGGGCGGAACCAGAGGCAGAAGGAGCAGACCTTGGTTTCCTAGGCCCACCCCCACCCAGCTCCACATACTCCTTTACTCAAGAGCCCTGATATAGTATGAAGTCTCATGCAATGAGGGTGATTGTCACTAATTTCAGTTGGATGTCACGCATTTACGCCACACATAGTATTTCTCAGGCAAAAAAATGATTAAAACGAAAACAATTTCCAACAGTAGGCCAATATGCGCAGCAGCATTGCTATAACTGTGGAAACCGGCAGGAATCAAACATGTCTCCCCTGGAGTTCTCGGTGGCAGCTTGCCACCTGCCAGCCAATCAAAAAAAGGAAAGGGGCTATACAATAGCCAATCAGATAATAGCACTATCATATCTGGGTAAGATTTAGGGCGACAACCAATGGGGAAAAAAAAAAAAAAAAAAAAATCTACGTGATCCTGCTGCAACGTTCTGAAAGATGCATTATTCATTCACCCACGGTGGAAAATGGGAGGATCATGCACCTCCCCCCAGAGAAAATCTCACTGTGGCCTGCGTTCAAAACTTGAGAGCCCTGCTATATCAAGTGTAGTAGCCAACAACGATTTTGGATTTAGCAAATAGACACCTGTTAGTGAGTTACAAGTTTCCAGACATACATTTACTTCGCACATGATGTTTCAACGTTCCATAAGCCAACTGGGTCGCTATGGATCTGCTGGTGCATCCTGACGGTGTAAACTGCGTACCAATAGAGGTCCTGATCACAGCTGTCTGGGTAGACACGCTGACTCGGTCTGCTTCTCATTTGGGGGCGGGCGTCTTGGGCGTGTTTAGAGCGGATTCTTCCTGATTCATCACAGGTTTTATACATTCCTCCTGATTGGCTTGAAATCGTGACAAAAGAATTTTGACAGATCTTGTGAAGTTCTCGTTACGAGGCGCTCAGAGAGGCAGGAAATCATGTGAACTCTCGTTTGAGAATTACGGCAGAACCCGTGTCACTTTTGACAACTTTTTCGACGTTCGGCATGGAGGTGGAATCTTATTGCATTCTCTGAATGTCAAAAAGCATGGATCAGCATAATATATCTCCTTTAAGAACCTGGACTACGGTAAACGGATGGATTAACGAAAGTACTTCACATTTATTGAGAGGAGTGCAGGAGTTTAACTTCCACCTTGTGGTCATTTAGGAAAAATGCCATTTTCAATCATTACCTCCAACAAGGAGGTTATGTTCTTGCTGGTGTTGGTTTGTCTGTCTGTCTGTCTGTCTGTCTGTCTGTGTGCGAAAACTCAAAAAGTAATAAATGGATATCTGAAATTTTGTGGGTAGGTTGCCATTACATCAGGGTTCGACCCTATCGATTTTGGCTGCGATTGGTCAGACAAAAAACATTTTAGGATGGAAGATCAATCATCCCCAATATACCCTCATTGAAAGATATTGGTCACACTATCTCCTAAGTGAGCGAGGTCGTGGAAGTATTTTGAGTGTTGTGTTCGCAGAAAATATTGGAATATACAAGAATCTGTCTTATATCTGCATGATGCATTTATATTTTAGTTTACTTTGCTTAATTAAGCATTTTGCTACACCGTGAATGGCTATATTTTGCATTACGAATATGAGTTAGCTGGCTACCCAGGGCATTCGCTAATGTTATTTGACAATTTAAAAAATTTGAGTTTGGCTAACCTGCGTTAACTCCGGAGTAGTTGTTAGGTCTTGAACATGATTTTGTGTCTGGGAAATAAACAATGTTAATTAATTTTGTTCTGAAAAATACAAAACAAAACAAAAAAACTGGTAGCACATATTCAAAACAGATTTGTTAGCATTGTTTTATTGCATTAACCATTGGCAAGACATTACATTAAAAGGAGGATTATCACGCTTACCTGTTTCGACCTATATTAACTGCACAGAAGTTCAACAGCACCCGCTTCAAGTATTTCCGCAAGATAATTAGTCCTTTCCACGTAATTGGCAATAATTGCCCGTAATTTCCATGATAAAATCCAAAACGGAGGCCGCCATTGTTTTGAACTCAAGCTACGCGAGACAGAGTTTCAGCCCGTGACAGCACGGAATCGTGACGTGAATGCGGCGGCTGAGAACGTAAACAAAGCATCCCTGAACAGTGATATACATTGTTCCATTGTGCGAGTTTATAACCCAACAGCAAATTAAATCCCTGTCCTTTGGGAACGAGTGCATTGTCACATTGGCCATCTTCTGTTAAGTGTCGTTGACACAATCGTATGCCTGACAATGCAGCATTTTCAAAGCGATTTCGGATCTGTTCACTGACGAGAAAATCTCATTGAATCGAATGCATGGCCATGATGCCTGGAAGCGCCAGACCTCCGCGCTGACGTCATGATCTCGCGCCCCAGAATCAGATGCGACAGGTGCTACGGAAAATAATGGCACTGCCAAATGGGCTCAATTAAATTCCATTTTTTCGTCAATTAGCCAACTGAGCTATATTAATTCAGTTTAACTAGCAGGAGATTAACAAATTGAAATAACAGGGGGGCAGAAATTTTTTGATGATAGTCCTCCTTTAACTCCGGTCCGGTCCGTAAACTCTAAGAATTATAAATCGTTCATTCCAACTTGTGAAACATTCAAATTTCCTTTCGGCTCTCACGTCGTCTCCTTGTATTTAGTGGTTTGCATTTTTTTGTCACGAAAGAAAGTAGATGCTTCACGTGTCTGAAACTGAAACTTTTATTGGAAATAACACCAATTAAGTTGTCAACACCATTTTCCAGCCATTGGAAAATCATTCTTCAGAATCACCAATTGCATAGTTGATTACCCCCAGTCCTGGAACAGTCTTCGTCAAATATCCAACATTACCATAAAATAGGTAACAATCATAGCCCAGTGGTTTGCTTTTCTTGTCCCCAACAATCATATGAAATTTTGATACATCAGGGCTGAAATTTTGGATTATGGTCGCTATGATGTCATTTGATTACTTTTCACTCCAGTCCTGGAACAGTCTTCGGTCAAAGCTCCAACATTACCACTTTGTTCCTTAAAATCAGTTCAGTTATTACCTCCGCCCAGGAGGTTATGTTTTTGCCAGCAGTGGTTTGCTTGACTGTCTGTGTACAAGGTAACTCAAAAAGCTATGAACAGATATCTCTGAAATTTTGTGGGTGGGTTGCCAATACATCAGGGCTGGACCCTATTGATTTTGACCATGGTCGTTCCCTTCTTTTTCCAAGAAGGGAACAGAATAATGCACCTACTTACTTCACCAAACTCACTACAAACTGACAGTGACTTGTTTTCTGCAAATATTTTATTGATACCCACAGCTTACAAATTGATATTAGAAACCGGGAAAAAAAAAAAAAAAGATTTCTTGCCATTACAGTATGGTTTTCAGAAATGTAAAATAAGTTTAAACTTTGGTCTGACATTTTCGCTTGCGTTAGACACCGTTCATATCGCTGAACGCTGGAAATGTATACAGAATGTAGTAGGTTTACTTTTACATTGACATGCACTCCAACACATTAGTCGAAATGAAAGGTCAAAAAGAATAAATATGGACTACAAACACAGTGAGAGCAAAGCCATACAAAAGATATGACATTCCAGCTTGCCATGTTCACCTTCATAATTGCCCAATTTATATCATTCTACACACATGCATTGGTTTCATATTGAAGCAATTTCTGCACAATTAAAATCAGTTAAATAGTTAAGAGAAATTTCATTTTTATGAATCTGGAGAATGATGAACACATAAAATTTTTTTGACACAAACATGCTGGTACACTACCTTACAATTCATTATGTACAGCATTGTTGAATCTGACTCCACACCCGCTTCGTGACACATTTTAAAACATAACTGGCAAAGCCTCAGCGACCATCCGAATTGCTTGAAGAGGATCCACTACTTATTTCATGTTGTCTCTTCTCAAGACCCAGTCAGGTGCAATTCTAGAATGGAAAAACCACTTAACTGAAGAAACGACTCTGGGTTTTTGGTAACCAGTTAGGCAGAGGTTCAATATTAGAGGCAAGACACTTTTATTCATCGCTATACATTAACACACACAAAGTTACTTGATAAAAATAGGACCAAGCGTCCTGTAGTGCAATGGCCGAAGAATTTAGAATAAAAATTTTTGCCACTTAACTGGAAGAATACTTTCAACAGTCATGGGTGTCAATATGTGTTTTTCCATGTGATAAATTACAGAGACTTTATAAGGCAATGCCACCATTGTCCAATTGAAAGACAGAGGTTCAACATGATGAAAATAGAAACAAAATTGAACACTTTTTAAAAAGCACTTCATCAAATTCTTAAAAACAAACTTATAGACTTTAATGCACCACAAATATCAAGTTATTCTGGTTGATAAAAACAGGACCAATCCTGCTCGCAATGCCACTTGGTTGTCAATGGAAAGAATTAGAGGATTTAGAATAATCTTTTTTTTTTTAAAAAAACATTGGCACTTTCAAGGTCAAAGGTCATAGGATACACTAAATTGTCAATACTTTCAACAGTCATGGGTAATCTTGTCAATATGTGTAAATGTTTCCATGTGATAAATTACAGAGACTTTATAAGGCAATGCCACCATTGTCCAATTGAAAGACAGAGAAACAGTAATCATGAACATGATGAAAATAGAAACAAAAGATGAACACTTCATAAAAAATTAAAAAGCACTATTTTCAAATTCTTAAAACAAACTTAGTAGACTTTGCCTCCTAGATGCTCCAGAACAAATATCAAGTCATTCTGGTTGACAATTCAGACACGTTGGACGATATCCTGCTCGGTCGTCACTTGGTTGACACAGTCCGTAATCTTCACATACCTAATTAGCCAGGATACTGGCTAATAATTTATTTTTTTTTTTTTAAAGAATTATTAGTACTTCTTAGAGGGAGAACATCCATTTTCTGGTTTGCAATTGTGCGTACATCGTAAGTTTCTAAACCACTTTTTATGGTTGTATTTCACTATTGCAGGTATTCTCCAGTTCTAACCAATTTCTTCGTATCCATATGTCTATTTGCAGTAAGACTGACATTAATAGGTTATCTTAAGTGTGTGTTTCGTCAAAATTTGCTTGAGCTTACAAAACTACCCCATTAACGGACAAGTTGTTATTAGCCTACTACTATTTAATGCATATTGATGCGTTTTACTAGTTTCCCTTACAGGATCAAATGATATTTGTCCCGGAATTCAGGAAGACTTTCCAAACTTCCCTTTGGGTCATTCCACTTCAAATCATCCAGGGGGTGCCAGGTCACCTCCTCAAAATTCTTTGAAAAAAATTCACAAGTAAATATTCACAAAAATTAAAAAATGCCAATATTAGGCCAGAAATAGTTTTCAAGTTATAGCTCTTTGAAATTTGAATAATATTTTAAGTTTTTTGGTGAACCCATTTTCAGCCAACTTTGGCAAATTATTGCTCCAAATTGATTGCTTATACAAGGCTGAAATTGGGTATAGTAACCATATTCATCCCCTAGAATCTGGAAATGGCCTCTGTGTATCTTGATCCACTTTTGTATGGTAAAGCCTTAGCCTAGAAATCTAGACGTACCCTAGCGGTAGCAAATAGTTTTGCTCAGCCGGTACGTCTAGCCATGAGCCATAGGGCCCCAGTACTACCAAGTGATTGGTCCGACCAAGGTTTGGTCGGACCAATCACAACGCTCTATGTTTGTAGAGAGTCGTTGGGCTAGGTTAGCACGATGACGACAACGCTGTGACGGTGCAAAACAACTGAGATGGCTGTGTCAAAGGAACACCGGTCATCTGAATTGGCTTTGGCATTGACTTAGGAAGAGTTAGACTTAGGCTTTTCTTTGAAAGATGAGCAGAAAAAGGCACTCGAGTCATTTTTTTCAAAGACTGATGTATTTGCCGTTTTGCCGATGGGATACGGCAAAAGTTAATTTACCAGCTGGCTCCGCTGGTAGCGAAACCAATGGGAGTCAGTGAGTGACTGCGTTTACATGCACACCATATTCAGATTAAGGTCCATATTCGGGTTAAGGTAATATTCCAAATAAGATGTTTATATGTGCTGAGCGATGGGAATATTCCATTTACATGTTAATTAGCATATCCACCACTTTGGTCCAATCTCAACACTGGGTTTTCAGCAAATATAACGCTCGAAAGTAATCGTCATGGCTTTGGTTGCCTACTGCTAGAGCTTCAAAGCCGACATCGACTCCACTATCTTGGCCATTGCCATCGCCAGCGGTCTCTGTCCCAGAATTTCATTCGTGACCACGACATAAATGAAACTGGCTGGATTAGGGCCGCTGGTATTGTTTTGTTTTTGGCTGTGGCTATTTTTACGCCAGTCGTGAGCTTACTGTAATTTGCTATTCTTACGAACTTCCGTATCCGCATGCACAATAGGAAATTTGGCCTTGGAAAAAATTGCTACTCAACTGGGTTGAAAACATCCCGCTTTCGCTGCTTGCCTTGTGGTTAACATTACTAGACCGGCTAGCCGGCTTATTTACTTTAAGTTACAGTCAGGATGTCCTCTACTCAAGTTAGGTAGGGTTAGTTATTAGCCAGCTAACTTTGCCGGGTTGCCATCTAACTCATTAGCCAACTTGTACTCTAAAATTTCTTGCAAGGACAAACTTTGTGCAGCTATCAGCTCTTCTACACGACAAAAATCACTACTGACTATTGTGGAGAGTGACCACCTGACCGTTCCCAAATATTAGCGAGCAAATGTTGAACCTAAAATTACACTCTCATAACTACCTAACCCGTGAGCTAAGTTAGGCAGCTAGAAAACATAAGAAATGTTACCACCGTCCCGCTGGCTAACGTCAGCTGATACATTATAGTTAATGCTGTGGTATAAGCATAGACTGTATAAATCAGTCTATGGGTTCAAGTCCAGATTTCCTACATTGTGCATGAACATAACGAAGCTCGTAAGAATAGCAAATTGGAGTAAGATTATGACTGGCGTAAAAATAGCCACTGCCTGTATTTTTTTTTTCCCCGCTTTGAAATATGCCGCCTTCAGAGTTTTCCAGCGATGCTTAACCCTTTCATTACCATTGTCGCATTTCCGCGACAGCACCGATCCCGCATCACTTACTATTGTCGCTATTTTGCGCCTAGAGAAAGCCCCTCACAAAAACTGTCAAAGCTCCGCAACAAAACACCCCTTTGGACGAGTCTGGTATCGCACAACATGTCAGTGATGTCATCAGGCTTCCCGTAGTTCCCAATCCACAGGTTATGCACAGTTTTATTTTATACAGGTTATTGCAGGCAGTGCGTGCTGCAGCACGTGTATCTCCGTTTGTACAGAAATGCGCGTGTATCTCCGTTTGTACATAAATCCCATAGAGGAGAAATCGTCTTGTCTTGACAAACCGAAATACAGTTTTTATCCTCATTTTCTGTTTTTACTTTTGGAAAAACTAAGCAAAGATATGTGCCAATGGAAAGGTAAATTTATTTTGAACATATTTTCTGTACATAAAATTGTCCATTTCTGGCATTTTTAGTTCAAAAAAGGGGGTGAAAATCCACATGCAATATCATGCTGCGATAGCACAAAAATTTACGGTAAGCAAGGGTTGTCTTATTCCTAGTAAGCGGTAGTCAAAGGGTTAACTTGGTTGGCAGTTCTCACAAAACCAGCCTCTGTCCACTTTTCGCACACCTGAAAGATATCGTTGTTAGGGTGCTTTCGCCCATCTGAATGCACACAGTCTTCTCTTCTTCGCTCCAAAAATGCTAATTCCTTGCGAACAGGCGCAGACGTAATTGAATATTCTGTTCAGGGGCATTTTCCGATTAAGGTGTATACATGACCCAATATTCCGATTAAAACAGGCATATGCCAGGGGTCTTATTCGGAGTATTTCGAATTGGAAAATGATCTTAATGGGGTTATTGCACGTGTTTACATGACAGGTATGCAATCGGAATATTCTCATATTCCAATTAATACAGGAATATGGTGTGCATGTAAATACAGTAAGTGAAAACCCACTGGTGGTTGTAGTCTCGCCGTTGATCGCCCTTATGGAGGACCAGGTCACAGACGCGACCAAATATGGACTCACGGCCATGCAACTTGGTGTACATAAATTGAAGGAAATTCAAAATGGCCATTGTCAATTGGTCTTCGGTAGTCCTGAAGCCTGGCTCATGCAGAGAAGAAGTGGCGCGACATGTTGGCTACCAAGGTCCTCCGAGATAACCTCTTAGGAATCATGGTGAATGAGGTACACCTCATTTACAAATGGTAAGAGGCATCAAGTAAACTACGTAATAGCGATAAAGTCTATATTCAATATTTACAAGTAGGGATGCACCGAAATGAAAATTTTTGGCCGAAACCGAAAACCAAAAATGAGAAACACTTGGCCGAAAACCAAAATACCGAGAGAAATTATTACGCCAATTTTAAGTACCATTGCATTTATGGCTATGGCTGTGTACTTACCTAAGTAAAGTCAAGGCATTGCAATTGCATAAATTCATATTCATGCTTCAAAGAATAAATCAATTACAATATTATGAATATATTTATTTAGCACTGAGATTCCAACAAAGCACAATATAAAATAAAATTATAAATAAAATGTTTTAGGCCTACTTGGCCCCACTCATGAATAACCTACAGGCCTATAACTGACTGGCCTATTACTGGCTGTTGAAAAATTGTAAAATTAAATATGTTATGTGACAACACAGCAGCCCACTGATTGGTCAGAGAGAATCCTCTCTGCGAAAGACAACTCGCTTCCGCAATATCGCTAGAAAACTGGCTTCACTTGCCATCATTGAAACAGGTCTTCAAATTGTGTTTTTGAAACGCGTGTTATTTTAGGCAGCTTGATAAATATTTCGGTGAACAAACGCAACCTTGTTTGAAAGGTAAGGCAACGCACAGTACTGTGCGTTGCCTTACCTTTCAAACAAGGTTGCGTTTGTTCACCGATGCTGCTGCATTTATGAAATGCGTTTCTTTGCCTGTGACCCTGTTCGTAGCGAAATTAGAAGCAACGGTGTTCCCCTAATTCCCCTTGAGAAAGTTATTATGCTGCCCCTATTTTATGAAAATTGCGCGGAAAATAACTTTATGGGTGCTGATGAAGCATTTTGTTCTTAGGAAAGGCATCACAGATGAGATGACGCATCGTAAAGCGATAAATTCTAATACTCTGCCATCTCCTGCGATTTGCGCATTTGCTACGTGTTTTGCCTTCAATTTCAAACTGAATTGTTTATGAAGCCTGAATGTCAAGCTAATAAACAATAACTGTTTTGTCATGTGTTATTTACTTCTTTGTTATGAAGGAAAAAAGGTAAATTATCATCCTCAGTGTGTGGTGATTCCAATTTTTTTTTCCAGGGGTTGTAGTTATATTGTGGAATACTGATGGTACACAAATGCCTTGAGAATACATAGCCTTTTTCTATGAATACTCTATGCCTTTTACGGATATCATTGCTTTGAGTTTTTAGGTGGTACGTTATTTAATGTGCAAGCGAATCGGACACAACACCAGCTGCTATCCTATGCATCAGGACAATGTCAAACAGAAATTACAATTGAGCACTCGCGGACTTCAGTGTCATAACGTGGTGACGGTAGTGAGCGTCCCCTGATTTAAACACATAAATATTTAATTAACAAAATCGACGGAATAAAAGTCTGGACAGGCGCGCATGCAGTTTTTGCTTGCATAATCACAACGTCCTGTTTCGGCCGTATTGTTTCGGTGTTAAAAGTCTTCCGGCTGAAAACCGAAAATGCATTTTTTTGCCATTTTCGGCCAAAAATTCGGTGCATCTCTATTTACAAGTAATATGAACTTAATGTACAGCCAGTTGTGTTACACACGGCCCCATTGTGATATTCTAATCACAGCAGACTGAAAGTTGGAATGCTTCTCTTTTATCCTCCTCTGCTGTTGGTGTTAAACTTTGTTAAGTAGCTTATATATTAGGACCACGGGGATGGACGCTAGTGTAGATGGATGGACTTCCCCAAAACTAACAGTATCCCTTCTATGTTTACTCCCCCGTTGACTCTTTTCTGTCGCTCTGAATACGTCACCTTGTTCATTGCTCTGATTGGTCATAGCGCTATCCTATTGCGTGCAGAAGCAGTTTGAAAGACCACCGCTGATTCTGCCCCTAGGATTGAGCCCTGTCTATCGGTCGTGGCCAGACAATACATTTTGATGTTATAGTCTGGCTGTTCAGGCTAGTAAAGCCTCAAAATCAGCCGAAAACATAGAATGCCCAAAAACTAGACCACATTTTATGACCTGTAACTCAGGAACTAACCAAGATAAAAGGCTAGAATTCATTTTTTATGATTTTATGGTATGTCTCTCTGCAAAAATGCAGTAACCCAAGTAATATCATTTGTAGAAGTTTTTCAATGAAATAATTCCTAAGTAAATTTTTCCGGTTTTGCTCCAAAATGCCCTTTTTTGAGGCAAAAAATGACCATGTCACAAGTTATTCATCTCTCTGAAATTTTTTCTGTTCAATATTATAAATGTGAACCATGTCTGAAAAAAAAATTAGTAAAATGATGTTCAACTTACTTTTTAAATTGTTCCAAAATATTACCTATATGGGTATACGCCTGCTGCTTTTTGTGCCGAATGTTTTTGGGATCTGCACAGTACCTTTGATTCTACTCATAGAAGGTTAAAAACATTTTCTCATGATGACAACACACAGAATCAATCCGCGGAACACCAGACCGCCACTGCATTAAGGCAGTATCCTCACTTGAGAAAATATCTAGTCCCAATAGTCCAGTTTTTCTTGTAAATTTCCTTGAATGACATGCATCATCTAAATGGATTCTAATACTGCACCAAGGTAAATTACTCTCCTCCATTTCAGTGCTCATGATGATCTAATAATCCCCAAGTGGGACTGCCTCCTTTCATAGTGAACCATTATTGCACAATTCAGTAATACAAGTTTGGGCTCATTTAGGATTACTTCAGAAGCCTGTGATCAGTCAAGTCATGGCATGCTCGAGGCACTGATGTCATCCCCAAACAGTCATCCCCAACAAAAACATTGAAACCAATGAAATTGAGGAATAAATCTGTGGAATCTAACAAACACCGAAATATTCTGGCAAGACTTCCGTCATGTATTGTACTTTTAGATAGTGTATCATGTTCAGTGATGATTCTAGAAGATTTCAAAAGTGGGCCAACTCCCCCCTGACTTAAAAAAAGTGGGCCAATGGGGAAAAAAGTGGGCCAACTGGGTATACCTGGTAAAATGCCATTTATATCAAGTTTTTAAAACAGTACCTTGACTGGCTCACTTATTTATATGTACACACATTCAGTTTTTACACCTTATTGACAAAACTAGGACATGAATGACAGTTTGAGTTTAAAGTTTCAATAGAAAACCTTCACAGCCTCTGCCAATCACAACAATTATAAAGTAAATGACAAAACAGGGCATAAAATAATAGTTCCTAACGCCTGATTTGGTGTATAGCTTAAAGCCCGTCTCCAAACCGAAGTCCTACTGCTAAAGTTCTAAGTACGGATACTTCATCAGGCAGTGAAGCCATTCTCTTCATAGGTGTAAGCTGAGCAGCGCGCAGAGACTCGCAATTTTACCTAATTTTCGTTTTATTAATTCAAATGAGTTCTGAGCAATGTATCGTTTTTTTAAAACCTATTAGCAAGCCTTGTGCTGCCTCAACCTCAAGCGATGCAGAGATGCCAAGTCTCACACGTTCGGCGTGAGTCTCTCGCCTCTTAATGACATTCACGTACCTGTGCCGTAGTCCGCAATTATTCAATCAACGCGCCATGAAGAAATTCACTCGCGGAATTTAAGTCATTGTGCATTAAGTTAATCAGTTTCACGTGCATTACAGTGGATATCCCCACTACTGACACGGAAATCGATTATGATTCGGGAATTCTCACGCTTGTCTTTACTGGGGGATTGAAAGCAATGGAATTGCATAAAGACATTTCAAATGGTCTTATTTCATTTAAATAATTTAAACGATCATGAAACGCAAGCATTGTTTCCAATCCCCGAGTGAAGAGAAGCACGAGAAGTCCGGAGTCGCTTTCCATGTTACTTGTGGAGAGGTCCACCTTTACGCAAGTGAAACTGAAACTTCAATGCACAAGGATGTTAATTCCGCGCGAGAATCTCATTAATACGCGTTCATTGACTAATTGTGGACTATGTTGAATAATGCGTAATGCGTAGTTGCTGGCGCACTGAAATCTTCATTTAGCGCCAAGTCTGTCAAACTTGCGGGATCCCGCAAATTACGTGTCCTAGAATCATCACTGATGTTCAAAAAATATTTCTAATCAATGTTTTGTTTTATATTCCGTAGATAACAGCATTTGCAGCAGGCCTATATTCGTTTGGTCAACGAAAAAAATACACAATTTCGAACATATTTTAAAGGGGATTATGCTACATTATGCCTATTATGCTACATTTCCAAATTTATATTTTGATCTTGGACTCCCCTAGAGTACTCCTGATCGTTCAAAGTCCAAAAAAGGGTCCTAATTTAGCTCATACTGCCATCCTCAAACTAGAGTGCCAAGGGCCCTGAAGGTTGCCGGCAGTTACAGCTCCAACAGGAGAAAAGTAACTAGCATCAGTCCGCGGATTCAACAGCAAGCCAACACGAATTCTTGCGAAAGCAAAACATTGTCTACACGATATTGGCGTTAAAAAGCTCCAGCTCGGACATCCGCTAAAATTAAACCCGTTTAATTTTTTCGCAAATTTCGGCGGTGATGGCAAATGGTCCCATACCACTACGAATCAATTCACGGTTCTTTGAATCAATTCTTCTCTGCGAAAAACGAGAACTGTTTCATCTGCACACTTCAACGGGCCAACGCAGCTCAGTGAGAAAGGGGTTTTAGTTACCATTATCGGGCAACTCGACTGAGCAGTCACACTTTTTCATGAGTGACAGACAGCAACATTTCTGCCATTTAGCAAAAATATAATCTTTAAGAAGTCTAGATCATGAAATCCGATTAGATTTCTTTCTAACCTAAACTTTCACTGTCGTCTGCTGTCAATTTGTGAAGTGCGCCCTCCTCTCAATTCACTTCTGGTTCTTGCTCTGCTTTCAGACAAGGATTTTTTTTTTTTTTTTTTTTTTTTTTTACACAACACTGCCACCGAGTGGGTCTAATTAGTATCATTCTTTCTATTCCATGATGCTAATAGGAACAAACATCCAAAAATGGGTTTTGACCAGTTTTTATTACCGCAATTGATCGTGAAAAAAGGTCGACCGTGCTTTTACAATGCCCGTAAAAAGTTTGATTATATATAGGTTAGTGCCTAATACATATTAATTTCTAAAGACATTATTAAACGAGGAAATACATAGATTGATTTTGTCACATGACCTTGACCTTGAAGACCAAAGTCAAATCCAATATGGTGTGTTTGATCAGCATACATGATTTGTCATTAGTATCCAATACATACCGAAGATCTAAAGCCAACATTAAAGGACTTTTAGGCCGTTTTTTCATTACCTGGACCTTGTTGCCCAAGGTCAAATCCAATATGTCGAAAACAACCAGCATACATGATTTGCTATTAGTGCCCAATACATACCTAAGCTCTACAAACAATATTAAACAAATATGGGCCATTTTTGTCATAAAACCTTGACCTTGAGGCCCAACATCAAATTTGACTGACTGCCTAAGAATGTTCAGCATACATGGTTTCCTAAAGATGCCCCAAACATACCTGAGCTCTAATTGCCATATTCAGCAAGTTATAGCAATTTTTACAATTTTATCTTGATGCCCAATGTTATATTCAACTTGCAGAGAATGTTTGGCTTACATGATTCCCTATAGGTGCCACATTAAGCGGTTATAACACAATTTTGCCATTTGACCTTCACCTTGAGGCTCAAGGTGAAATTCGAACTACCGACAATGTTTGGCATACATGATTCCCTTTAGGTGCCTCATATATATCTAAGCTCTAAATGTCATAATAAGCAAGTTATAGCACATTTTTGCCATTTGGCCTTGACCTTGAGGCCCAAGGTCAAATGTGACTGACTCACAATGTTCGGCATACCTGATTCCCAATAGGTGCCTCATACATAAATAAGCTCTAAATGCTATATTAAGAGAGTTATAGCACATTTTTGCCATTTGACCTTGACCTGGAGCGTCAAGGTCAAATGTGACTGACTCACAATGTTCGGCACACCTGATTCCCTAGAGGTGCCTCATACATACCTAAGCTCTAAATGCTATATTAAGAGAGTCATAGCACATTTTTGCCATTTGACCTTGACCTTGAGGCCCAAGGTCAAATGTGACTGACTCACAATGTTCGGCATACCTGATTCCCTACAGGTGCCTCATACATACCTAAGCTCTAAATGCCATATTAAGAGAGTTATAACACAAAACACCCCAAAAAATGATGCAGTCCAGACACGTCGCCTAAGTGGCGCTTTGAAGGAGCGATTCAATCAAAATGCCGTTTACACCGTTGAAGCAGGTCATGATACTGATTCCATTGCTGTGATAAAAAAAAATTTCATCAGACAGTTTTTGAGAAAATTGCACCTAAGTGCCAAAAATGGCCATTTTCAACATAAAAATGGCCGCCAAGTCTAAACGAACGATTCAATCAAAAAAATTTTTACTCGGGCATTAACTTGATGACCGTTTTGATCACAACCCCAAATTAAAAAAAAATTCATAAGACCGTTTTTGAGATATGGCTTTAAACGGACGACACCGACACTGATGCCGACGACGCCGCCGGACGCAAAGTGACGACAATAGGTTACTGGCCTAAGGCCGGCAACCTAAAAACCCCATTTGCAGTGCATTGTAGTCTCTGCCTGAAACGCCTCGTTTGGGTGGCTCTTCCGCTATGGTCCCCCCTCCCCGTGTGCCCACTTCCTTCTGATTGGCCAGCTCTGTGGAGGGCGGAGCTGGGAGGGACTCAGCATAACAGTTTTCCGGGTCCGCCTCCCTAGTGTGAAACGTGAGATGCGTCTGTCATCTGAGCTAAGGAATCGGCGGGGAAATTACACAAACGCAGTACATGTGTATAGATCTAATGAAATGAACTTGTTCTAATAAATGCAGCGGCGAAAGTGGAGGATGCAGTGCGAAAGTCTGGCAGCTCAAACTCGAATTTACCATCTACCTACGGCTACTATGGTGAGTACACCGGTGTTTCTACTCTATAGCTAGGATTGAGGGAAAGCTAGAATCCACCCCATACAGACACATTGGTAGAACGAGTCGACATACCCAAGTGTAGACCAGAGACCGTAGAAATCCGGTGGATCTGAGTTTAGAGGGAAACATGGACAGTGAGGAGCAGCAAAAAGTGGACCAACAACTTATGGACTGCTTAGGTGTGTATTTTATGGACCTGCTGGTTCGTGTGCATAACTGTGGTGTGTCGTTAGCATGGAGTAACGAACAGCTACTGCGCTGGTATATGACGGAGGGGCGAAAGCTCCAGGCTAAACGGCCTTTTCCGAAATTGCCCGTGGTAATGGTTTACTTATTGTGTCGGAATGACCAGCATTTGCTCGTGGAAAATGGTAGCTAAATAAGCCGCTTTCACACCCGGTAGCGAAAGAATTTTTCAAGCGACACAGATTACATTCAAAGTCAATGCATTGTCTTTGCATTGACTTTGAATGTAATCTGTCGCACGAAAAATTCGTTTCGTGCCCGGTGTGAAAGCGGCTTAACGCGCCCATAACGCATGTATTCGCGTCTTTGCATTGCCTTTGAATGTAATCTGTCGCGCGAAAAATTCGTTTCGCGTCCAGTGTGAAAGCAGCTTTTTGGATAGCTCCAGTTATGTTATGAACATAATACAGGTTTTACAGACCGTAAATTCCATTAGCGTGGACAGTTGCTTATGTGGAGCTAGCAAATAGATCACTTCTACAGGAAAGAATTCCCTATTCAATCTCTGCCTTTTTCCGCTTTTTCTTAGCCAGAACAATTTCTAAAGAGGGATGAAATTATGCCACTGCAATGCAGAGACATCGTTTGTTATACCAGACAGGTTAGAGCTTGTGCGTTCCGCGACTGCTTTCACGGCAGCATCAGAGAGCTAGCCCAGATATTGGTGAAGTATCCGGCTGATCCCGGTCATGGATAAGATCACAAGCAGCCATAAACAAACCCTAACATGTATCCCAAGATCGGCAAAACCGGTCTAACTGCAGCCTTTTCAGCCCAACTTTGCAGACACATACAGCACTCTCCGGTTAGCTTCAACTGTAGTGGCTACAATCGGGCAACGTTATGATGAAACTGCCACATTGATGCTTACCAAAGTAACACAAGCATACCGATCAGAATTACTGCATATAAGTTAACCAGGAGCATTTTTAATTAGCACGGCGGCACGCAAACTAACATGCAGTAGCTGGTAACTGAGCATTCATAACAACCACAGAGACAAACCCTTGCAATCCAGGTTTTACAGATAGCAAGTTCCGTTACCGTGGACAGTTGTACCAAGCATACAAATTACAAACAAGTATAAAAAGTTAGCTTCAAATGAGGTTTATGTTCACACACCTTCTGTTGAATTTCCCCTGATATTACTCTTGCAAATTTAGGACACAAACATTAGCAACAGTAACTTGGCTACGTTAGCCGCAGTGCTACAGCCGCAATCAACAGGCAATCACGTTAGGTAGGCTTATGCCTTAAAAGCAACTTACAGCTTCTGCGTCTGTGAGTCACAGACAGTCGCGACCGATCCAGGCATTATCTTCAGATATTTTACAAAGCCTGTGTTTGAGGCCAGTTGTTAGTGCCAACTATCTTTAGCAGTCCTGCTAGCCACCCGTAACATGTTAGCTTCACTTACATCATTTGCTGTTATATCTTTACTTACAGCTTGTGGCTCCGAGCGCTTGATCGATGCAACTGCTTCAGGTTTGAGAAGCAGCTGAAACGCTTATCCTGTGTCGAATTATCCTTTAATGACAAAGCTGTCTTTGGTAAAATGCTGAGCACAAACAGCTAACTTTCCCTTTGGCCGTGGCTGTTTGCTGCCAGCAAACCAAAAAAGCTACCCACTGATTTCTGGTGGCATCGTCTTTTGGAAGAGACATAGGTGCTTTTCTTTGCATCCAAAAGTAAACAGACAAGCAACTTTGGGAGAGATACTGACAAAACTGCACCTCAAATGATCTGCGGTTCTTCTTTTGCATTTCCAAAAGTGTAGACGCTACTAAGGCATAGTATGATCCGCGGTTGTTTGTGCCTGCTAGAATAGTTTCCGGTGTGGGCAGGTCCAGCGCCGTGATTGGCTCTGGCCAGGTCTGTATTAATTGGACGGCACAACCTGACGTCAGGTTTTGCCCAGATCTCGTGAAGATCTCGGGACAAGCTGTTCAGAGAGGAAATCACGTTCACAAAATCACGTTCTTGGATTACGGCAAAACCCCTGTATCTTATGTTTACAAACTTTTCAGAGGTTGAGTATGGACATTCAAAATTACAACATTACTTACGCGTATTAAAAGAAGGATCAGCATAATAGATCTTTAAAAATTCATAAAAAAGTAAGCTGAACATCATTCTGATTTTTTGTTAGACAATGTTCACATTTATAAGATTGCACAGTAAAAATTTCAGAGAGATGAATAACTGGTGACATGGTCATTTTTTGCCCCAAAAAAGGGCATTTTGGGGCAAAACTGGAAAAATTTACTGAGAAATTATTTCATTAAAAAACTTCTACAAATAAAAAAATATTACTTGGATTACTGCATTTTTACAGAGAGATACATCATAAAATCATAAAAAATGAATTCTAGCCTTTTATCTTAAGTTCCTGAGTTACAGGTCATAAAATGCGGTCTCGTTTTTGGGCGTTTTATGTTTTTGGCGATTTTGAGGCTTTGCCATGCAAAAGTGGATCAAGACCCACAGAAGCCAAGGCCATTTTCACATTCTAGGGGATGAATATGGTTAGTATACCCAATTTCAGCCTTGTATAAGCAATCAATCTGGAGCAATAATTTGCCAAAGTTGGCTGAAAATGGGTTTGCCAAAAAACTAAAAATATTCAAATTTTGAAAGGCTATAACTTGAAATCTATTAGAGATACTGGCCTAATATTTGACTTTTTTTTATTTTGTGTGAATTTATTCAAAAATTCTAAAATTTTTGATGAGGTGACCTGGAAAATTTCTCAAAATCTGGATGATTTGACATGGAATGACCCCTTTCCAAAACCGTGTATTGACGTTCAGAAACACCAGTCATAATTAGACAAGCAAACAGCAAGTACAACGGTTATGAAGCTAGTGGGCTATGCTATGTTATTCAGAGTGTGGAAGTCAAGGTATGTAACAGTATTTAAAAAAGGCTATGTATGCATCAGTCCAAATAATGCGATTGTCTTATTCAAAAATTCTGCAGTCTAAATGGCCTCAAAGTCACATTTCTTTTTCACATTCAATCATGGAAATAATAATAATACCTCAGAAAAAATACACTAGTTTATATGATTAGTTTATATGTTGACAATGTTATGTTTTCAATTCAAGACAGCATCATTGTATTTAATTTATTTTGGGTCATCTTTAGAATAAAACTATAAAATTGATCTTTAATATAAAAAGAATTATTCGTTTTTGGACATTTCTGACTCCCGAGCCAGTCAGAAATGGAAAATGCCATGGCCGGATTTCACTCCCAGAACACCCCTGGATGCAGCCACTACATAGCAAGAATGATTACGAACCACTACCACCAGGATACAAAGTGTTACAACAATTGGGAAAACAACAAAGCTCACCATGATGAGTAGTGCTATAGATTTATGACAGGCAAGGCAGGCTAACATGCTCATAAGAATAGAAGAAAGTAGAAAATGGGCAGAAAAAAAAAAATACAAATTTCAGCCATTGCTATAAAAATTTATCTTTGTGTAGCAATTGTTGCTATACATCTTTTTTCCAACCTTTTGGACCCTGTACACGGGAAAGATCCTGAGCATGTTGCAGCAAAATGATCATTTGGTATGGACAATGTTTCAAAATGGCTCAGTCATTCTTGTCTCACTTTAAATATAGAAAAAACAGTGACCATGTATTTCTCGAACAAACAAAAGCAAAGTGATCTATGTACATGGACGAAAGATAAAAATTGTTGATGAGTTCAAGTACTTAAGGTATTATTTCAGACTCCAATCTTGCATTTAAAAGGCATATTTAAAAGATGTGCCATGTATTGAAATACAACATAGCAACCTTCGATATATTAGGAATACACTTTCAATTGAAGCTTCTAAGATGTACTTGAATGTAATGATTTCTTAATACTTTAATTATTGTATTTCTTGCTGGTCCCAGGCAAACAAGACTACCTTAAAACCAAATAGGTCTCTTCAGAAAAAAGCCCTGAAGGTCCTGGACAGGAGATCACGTCAGCATCACCACTGTAATATTTTAGATAAATATAAATCATTAAGCTTTTACAATCTAATCTTGTACTCTGATGTTCGACACCGTTGAAAAGCTTTGTTCTGCTCTGTTCAGAGCAAACGATCGAAGTCTCAAGGTCTATCACGAGGGGAAAATGCTGTGCTCCCAAATGATTCGCCACCTTTGGTCAATCAGTATTCTCTTTTTAAGCTTTTAATGAATGGAATAAGCTTCCCATCCATTTGAAAACCTGTACAGACATATTTTTTCTTGTGAAGGCAAACAATGGATTTTAAGCAAGCAGTCTAGTCAGCATTAATGTGATGTTTGACGGAAATGACCCGTTTTATTACTTTATACTTATGCAATACTTGCAATCAATATTTTCCAGTTTCTTTTTTTTTTTCTTTTGTCATAACGTATACTTGACTGTGTGTGTGTGTGTGTGTGTGTGTGTGTGTGTGTGTGTGTGTGTGTATAGATCTTAGTGCTTGATAAATCTGTAGCAGTTGTGATTGCTTTTACTCTGATTTTGTATTTTCTGCTCACCTGCCCTGGGACTGCACATGGAAAATAGCTAGTAGCTAAATCTGGTGCTAGCATCTCTTCTCACTGTTGAGATTCATGTATTTTTGCACATGGTCCTTGTTACAAATAAACTTAATATGAATAAATAAATAAATTCTATCCACCCATCTAAATTTGGCCAATGTGGAGGTTATGGGAGAATTCAATTTCAAAAATTCATAAAAAATATTAAAGACTAATAGTTAATTTCAGCAATCTTAGTAAATCTTGTCACAATGATGTTCCAAAATAAATATCAGGTTGTTCTGGGCGATGGTTTTGGAGGAGAAGATTTTAAAAATTTTGCACTAAAGGACACTGGGTTTTTCCCATCAAAGTCACAGGTCATGATACCAAATGAAAGCCCTTATACGACTTCCTATCATCTGCTGTATGTAGTATTTATGTTAACGGTTGTCCTGCCTCTAGGCTAATGCTTTACGAGAATCGGCATACAGGGAAATGGCTACCTGGCTGGGAACAATACATCTTTGACCGGCACACAGGGAAACGAGTCTGGGTCCTCTATACATCGGCGACCGGCAGGACTAGGGTTAATATCTCTAATCATTTCCACGTTAAACCCATTGAAACATGCACAATATTGAGTATATGGGAGAATTCAAAATTTTAAAAACTACTTAAAAAAAAAAAAAAAAAAAAATCAATAGTTTTATTGACAGAAGGATGCGCAAAAACAAATGTCAAGTCATTATGGCTGTTTCGGAGAAGATGATTCTTGAAAAATGAATAACGAAGCAGACGACGACGACAGGCGGACAACGAACGGGCACAATGCCAACAGTCAATCAGGCCTAGTTGGTCGCAGTTGGACTAAAAGCTGCCCATTTGCAAGTGCCTAAAAATAAGGTGCAGTGGGTCAGTGGACAGTGGGCTAGAAAAGAGTCCATTTGAAAATCACTGGCAAATAGGATTCTGGAAAATATAAAACAAATCCAAACTGACCAATGGTGAAAATGGAAAGAAAATTTAGACAAAAATGTTTGTCAAACAATATCACTGCGCATTTCTGAAGTCAAGAGTAAAAAGAATTGGTCCATTTCAAACATACCTTGGTCGTGCTTTGGCTTTTTGAGGAGTAGGCTGGGAGAAGAAGCTTCCATTGAGGGACGCATTCATTTTCAGTTTTGTCACTGTTCTTTCAGTGTCCATTTTGTGCTTTCGAGCCGTCAGAAAACACAAACTCCGAATTCGATCCGCGGCTTTTGGGAGATTTCTTACCTCCTGTAAGTGAGAAATTTTATTTCATGGACTCTGATACAGCCAGTCATTGACACATTTGAATGACAAGCAATATGTCATACTAACCAAAGCTCTCTGTTCATCCTGTAGCAAGATGGAGAGGAGAAAACAGGTCTTGGTGAAAATGCTTCCGCCTTTGTCAGCCACCTTATCCCCAGCTTTTTCTCTGTAGATCTGTAGCAGGTCTAGCAGTGTATTTACTGAATTCTCCACAGCGTAAACTGCTTCTGCAGTCTTATTATACTAGAAAGGAAAAAAATAAATAGATGTAAAAGAAATAGTCCATATATACACCACATACACTGCCTGTCCAAAAAAAGAAAAAAAATTAAAGGAAAAAAAAAGTTGCATACTACAGTATTTTGTTGGGCCACCTTTACCTATAATCACAACGCACATTCATTGTGGTATTGTTTTGACAATCTTATACCAGATTTCAAACCACACATGGGCAATTTCAAAGTAACACACGTGACATTTGCAGACTTTTTCTCACTTCCGCAGAGTTATTGAAATGATGCTAGAAATTGATTGAACGCTTATGGGATACATATCTAGTCACCCTTCATACTAACCCCCACTATTGTTTTGCAATGTGACTTCTTAGAAAGGGATCATAATGTGTAGTTAAACACGTGACACTAATTTGAACACAAATTTTCACCACCTAATTCTATTTTCACTCAAAAACTGAAGTGTGTCGGCCAATTTTAATTTTGCCAATATAATATTCAGAAAAGAACATTTCAATCTAGAGCACCTGAATCATGAGGACATGGTACAGTTGTTAATTACAACTCTGTCCTTTTCAGATATGTCAGAGCATTGTACTTGTATATCATATTTTGACATGCACACTGCACACAGGATTACCTCCACTTTCACTTTCAAGTACATGCATCATCTGCATGTAAATCATTTTTATTCAAATTTACATCTTTTCAAACAATTATTTTCACATCATTTTCCTAAGATTCAAAACACATTAATAGTACTAATTAAATTTAATTTACTGATGATTCTCTTAGATTGGAGATGAAGCTGGATTGAAAACTGAATTTCAAAGTTCAATTTGTAAAATCTCCATTTCAAAAGAAAGTGACAAAGCAAGGAACTGACATCACTATGCCAGCAATAGTTGTTATGTAACAATCATCCAGGGGCCAGTGTCGAGTAAAATCTGTTCCCCCCACGCGACTTCTGCCGCATAATGCGAGTCAAATGATGTGTATTATTAGCAAACTAGCTAAGTAGCTTGCTACACTGGTGTGCTAGCTAATCATTAAACAGTTCGTTATCACTTAAGCTAGCATGCAATTATAGCAGAAGTGAACTGTTACCTCATTAGCACGTTAGTTGGCTAGCTCACTACAATATTATTCCAGCTAATCATTAAACAGTTCCTTATCACTTTAGCCAGCAACAGGGCTCGAAATTGCAACTGTTTTGGTTGCAAATGCAACCAAAATTAACACACTGCGACCTTTAAAAATAGACGCACTTGTGCACCCGCTTTCCCCCCCAGTTAAGCCCCTCTTTTCTTGTACATATGATGATCAGTAGGCATGCAAACCGCTCCTTTCATTTGAATAGAGATGGGCGTATGTGCCAGAGTTGTGCATACCTCTATACGACATACCGCAGCAGGGCGTAAGAATGGAGCGCACCCAGTGTGTTCCCTTGAGCTGACAGTGGCCATTCTGACCAATCAAAGGGGAGCCTGACATCCTAAACCTCAATACTGATTCTAGATCGGTTAATATTTGCCATCAATCACTTAATTTTGTCGTACTGAGAGTTATTACAGTAACTATCCACAAGAGCTAGACAGAAAATGAAACAAAGAACAGTAGAAGAATTTTTGGTACACTTATTATATATATATATATATATATATATATATATATATATATATATATATATATATATATATATAAATAAAAGTGTTGATAGCCAACGTTAATGAAACTGAGAATCATGACTTTGACAACGGTGATTCGGATGATCATTTTCGTGAAGAGTGGCTTTGAGATTTTAAATGGTCGAGGTTTGAGGAAGGTGAAATGCACTGTGTTCATAGTACAGCTTGTGGCCCGTATCTCGCAGGTAACACCGCGTTAATTACTGGGTCCAAACACTTTAAACGTAGAAGTTTCACTAAACATAGAGAAAGCGCAAAACACACACCAAAAATGCCGTAACAAACGTATGTCAACTAGTTGGTCCGGCTCCATTAATCAGGCATTTATGCAACCGCATGTTGCTGCTCATACAGCTCAAGAGACCGAGTTGACTGTCAAATTCAACACTGCTTGCACCATCGCAAAGCAGGAGCTTGCATTCACAAAATTTAAACCAATGCTAACTCTCATGAAGATGAATGGCATTGACATAAACACGACGTATGCGAATGACAAGTCACGTACTTGCCGATAACATTCGCGAGCAGAATGCTTTTAAAGTTTCGTCATCAAATTACATCGTTCATTGTTGATACAGACACAGACATATCTGTCAAAGATCTGCAGTAAACCCTACCACAGTTGAAGATCTGATACCGATCAGTGTGGAGGGTCCTCCTCTGGACATGTTTGATGCCTCACAGGCAGTGAAGAGATGGGTGGAAGAAGGGCAGAGAGCCAGGAGACTCAGGTTTAATTGGTCATCCAGTGTATTGAGGTAGTCTGCTGAATTAATTTTATTTCTGCAGAACAGTGCTGAGCCTAGATATGACCAACTAAAGCAACCCCAGATCAGAACACTACCCCCTGAGGCTTGTTCAGTGGGTACAATGCATGATGGGTGCACCACTTCATGGACTTCCTTTCTCGCCCGGACATGCTCATCACTCTGGAATAGGGTAAATCATTAGACCATATGGACTCATTAGACCATATGACCTTTTTCCATTGCTTGTCAGTTCAATCTTTTTGCTGCCTTGCAAACTGAAGTCATTTTAAGCCTCACAAAAAAGTAGCTTTCTTGTGGCTAAGCAGCTGTTTGGTCCCAATCCTCCACGTTCTTGTTACATTGTGCATGTGGAAATGCCTTCAGAATTGAACATAGCCATGAGCTCCGCTGATTTTTTTGATGAGACTTCAATGACCATTTATGTCATCTTCAATCAGGATCAGTCATGATTTTTCCCCTACCCATTTTTCCTGCAAAACTGACAGTTCACCACTGACCTTCCAGGTTATAATGAATTGTTGGATAGTTCAAGACCCAATTTTAGTGATTTCAACCATCACCTGAGCAGTTTTCTTTGCTTGATGCTGGCCAATAATTTGCCTCTTTTGAAACACAGCAACATATTTTCTACGACTATGAGATGCGACTTCTGACATGGCTGTTTATGAAATAAGTAACGCACTGAATCACTCAGGATTAAAGGCATTATTGCCAGCTGAAACATATTAATCACTGCAATAATAATTAAATCATAGGCTCTTCAGTAATTGCTTATTTAAATCCACACAGCAATTTTTTTTTTCTGGACCAGCAGTGTATTTTTCAGGGGGTGGGTCAACCAGACTACAGTGAAAAACACAGAGTACCTAGATGACAGCACTAAGTTTCCGGAGGTAAAAATATGGGTTATAAACAAAAACATAAATTTTTTTATAACACTTGAAAGTTGTCAAATTTTTTTTTTTGACTCTTGCATAGCCTGAACACATGTTCAAAGGCTCATTCCCTGACTATTGCACCACAAAAATTTGTTTAAACTGGTCTGAGGCAAAATTATTCCTAAAAATGACCTCTGGTGGTCAGCTGTTCCAGTATATAAGGTGGCATGAACTTTGGGCAGTGTCACAGCGTTAAACAGGATGGCACAACAGAAGGAGCTCTCAGATTCTTTGTAGCCGCATTGTGGCCTTACATCATGCTGGTTGGTCACTTAGAAAAATGATTAATGTTAAATGCTGTCATTGCACTGTAAGAAACACCAAGTGTTGAAAAGAGACTGGTTTCCCTGAACTATTAGCGCCAATAGAGGCACAAAATGGAAGTTAGGTGTCTGATGTTTGTTATCTGTGTATGACAGGTAATAAAAAAAAAAAAAAAGAAAAAATAGATGGTTGATAGTACAAAACTCCGTGATCACATTAATAGCGTCAGAAGTAAGAAGATTTAAGTATCAAGATCTACTATTTCCAGACCCTTGTGTGAAATGTGAAAATGGTCTGCTGCCAAAAAACCACTTCTTAGAGCTGGCAATATCAAAAAAGTGTGCGCTGCAGAGTTGGAGAACATTTCAAGAATGACTGTTTGACCCCATTTCATAATATTATGGTTTGGGGTTCAGTCTGCTCGAAAGGAGCCGGTGATCTCACAAAAATCAACAAAATCATGGATCAAAAGAAGTATCACAGCATCCTTGTGAGCCACCCATTGACATCTGGAAAGAGACTCATTGGTCGGGGATTTTATTTTCAACAAGATGATGGCCCTAAACACACAAAGAATCATCTCAGTCCAGAAACATCTCGTGACAAAAGTTATGACTTGGCCTGCTCAAAGTCCAGACCTTAATCCGATTGAGCAAATCTGCTGTAACATCGAAAGAATCTCTTTGCAATGAACTTCAAACCATATGGAATGGTTTAGGGAGTGAGGAAATTCAAAAAATGTGAAAATTGTGCCTAAAAAATTTAAGGCTGTAACCAAAGCAAAGTGTGGCCACACTAGATATTGATTTTTTCCTCCCAAAAAACACATCATTATTTCTGTTTTCACTTTAATTGTTATACGCTTACTAATTTTCATCTATATGATCCAATATTCAATGAGATAAATAGTACAGTCTCAGATTTATCTACATTTCATTAAGTGTAAAATCATCCCCGCACACAACTGTACATTGGACTCCCTGAAAGATACAAAATGAGCTTAAAATAATCCAAATAAGACAGCTTTATAAATTTTGGAGGGGACGCACTTTTGACAAATTCAGAAGAACCTGGATTGCCAAAGTTATCACTTCCATACAGGGAATGCTTCGATTGCAGCTCCTAATGAGAGCAAATATGACTTGAGTAGCTCCACTGTTCACCAGGCGCTCACAGCATACAGATGAAAGTCTGGTTGCAGTCTCTAAAAACAGAAAAAGAAAAAAAAAATCATTGTGATTAAATCAACACAATTACATGGTCTGAAATCCATAAAAAGAGGACCAAAAAATATGAACAATAAACAGAAGTATTTTACCCAAATTCTTTAGAGCTGCGATAATATAGGAGAAATGTGTGTATCGAAGAAGGTAATCAATGGCAACTGTGGTTTTGTTACAAAGTCTGTCCTCTTCTTTGATCCTTAGGTTTATTTTTCTGAGGCGATTCCTCAAAGCCACTACTTTTCTCGTGTCGTTGGTTTTTCGTGACTGGTGCCCTCTCCAAAGTGCCTTCAAAGGAAGAAATCTCATTTATATGAAAGCATTCTCAAAAGGTCTCCATTCAAGGCATCCCACAGGACCCATTTTTGTGATCAATAGCTGATTGATCTGAACCTTAAGAGCAACCTTTTCCACAAAGACGTGGTATACCTGGGCTTTGAGGATTCCAAGTTCTACCCTCTGTTCTCGTTTCTTGGACAAGTATTTCTTTGCAGCGCGCTGGATGACCGTAGCAGCAGTGTTGCGCCGAGATAACCACCCTCTAACTGCTTTCTGCAACTTTCTGACCTTCATCATCTTCTCATGGTGCCTCTTTTTCTCAAGCTTCGCTCTTATCCACCGCTGATGAGAGAAAATGGAGTGAACACACAAATACGCACTCATTTCTGCTCTCATTCATCCATCTTCCAAAACATCACCTAACATCACAATGCATACAAAAACACTGCGAACTTTAATACTGTACTCCCAATAAGGTAATTTTGCAAACAACGAGCTTCAAGCAGTGACTTCACTTTTACATACCCCCACAACACCCATTCCCTAAAACAGTGACCCACAAACTAGGCCATAAATTACAGTAAATGTGGTTTGCTACTAGTGTGCCATTGCTGAATGCAGACACCTTCCCAACATTTGACTTATTCAAAATATCTTCATTTGAAATTCTCTCTTTGAAAGTTCAACAGAATTGACTGCGCCAATAATTTTCTTGGTACCTGAATGTAAATAACATAGTGCAACTGTCTCTTAGCGGACTTCAGGGCCCAATGAGCACGGAGGCCTCTCTGAATTTTTATAGCACAAAGGTTATGGTAAACTGCTGCGGAGAAGCGGAGTCTCCTCTGGGCTCGGGCCTCTTCCTTCAGCTGCAGAAGAAACAATAAGGTGGGCATCATACATCCTTCAATAATGTCTTGACTGCCAAAATGGAACAACGGCAATCCTTGGATTTCTAGCTACAAAAGTTGGCAGCAAGCAGTGTTAAGAATGCTGGTGGATTTGCCCCCAAATACATCCACAAAAAACCATCCATATTTAAATACATTATTTTAGGAAACCACCAATGAGATAAGGGAGTGCAGCTAATCAGAGAAAACTGACTGATTAATGCCATGTAGCAAGACAGAATAAGGGCTCGAATTTCACGACGGCAATTGCCGTCGATGCCCTACTTGTTTGCCGTGCTGCCCACCTATAAATGCCCCAGTTCACGGCAGTAGAATGCCGTGCCCTTTCCCCGCATTGCCGAAAGTGCCCCTCGGCCAAAACACCTACCCAAAATAAATGACACAGCATTTCCCGTTTTTAGCAGTGGCAGTTCGTCGGCCGTAACAAAGGGAAGCCAAAACCTCGCCCTTCAAAGTTTAATGACTTAAACCTTTCGCAGTTTACTTTTCTTGATCAGCAGTTGCTCATATGAATTAGTAGAAAGACAGTCAAATTTATTTTCGATAGCAAATGACGACGCAAGTTATCAATACGTCTTTATAAATTAGTTTGCGAGGGTTTTCGCAAGAAGCCACAACATTCCGCTTTCTGCAATCTTAAAATAGAAGTAAAAGTGCGATGTTGCACAGCTTATTGCTTAATGAGCCTCACTAATCAATTTTCAAATCTATGCCGTTTCACGAGCCTCTTGAGCGTGGAATTCATAAAGACGTAGGCCTATGGTAATTTACGTCGTAATTTGTGTCAAAGAAAACCCCTCATAATTTCGTGGTGCAATGTATAACAATGCTATCGAAAATAAATTTGACTGTCCAACCAATTCGTATGAGCAACTGCTGATCAAGACAAGTAAACTGCGAAAGGTTTAAGTCATTAAGCTTTGAAGGGCAAGGTTATGGCTTCCCTTTGTAACGGCCGACGAACTGCCACTGGTTTTTACAGTCTTTCGCCCTTTTCTTGCGATCGTGGGCGCAGAATTATTCTTGAATAATTTATGCATCTCCTCTATTTTTAACTCCGATCACGATGCCGACAGGTGAAAGGAACAAAAAAAGAAAAAAAAATGCCGAATTACTGTCGGCAGCCGCTAAGTGTGGCAAATTGACGAAGTTATGGAGGTACTGAAATTCGCTTAAGTTGCGTGTTGTGTGTTGATAAAACTTGGAAAGTGGTCTTTATAGCCAGTATCTAGCGCTGTTGTCAGTGTGAGTGTTGGAATGACAGGAGAAAGTCCGAATTTCGTGGGTGGCAGAAGATGGACAAGATGGCTAAATATGATTATTTTTTCAATGACCCGGCGTTTGATTGGCACGTCCTTTGCTTGTACTTGCATTATAGCAATGCCCAAACGATGTCCCAGCGCAATACTGAGCCAATTTCCAAGACGGCAAGCGGGGAAAAATACGGGAAACATTTTCTTTCAAGAATGGTTTTGATTTGCATAGCGCACGCTGATTGGTCACTTTATGTCAGGAATATCTGAGACAACGGACCTTTACTTTTTATTAGCTAAAGTGATGACCTAAAGCTCCATGGTGGATTGCTGCTGTGCCCCCAAGGTAGCGGCTGACTTTGCTGTGGTACCTCTTATATGGAGGCACATTTGCCGTAGTGCCCTTATATTTTCAGCGTGGACCACAGCAACTTTTGCCGTGCCCCTTATCACCTGTAGTTCGAGGCCTGCAGAATGCACATCCTCCTCACAAATCAAAATTCCAGACTCTTCCCAAGCCTCTATCAAACTTATGTTGGCCTCCAAAGAGTTCAATTTTTTGTTACCCAAATGCAAACCTTTCCATTTAATTGTCCATTTTTATCTATGGAGGCCATTTGTGAATGAATACAAACTGAGATGTTTCTTTTAAACAGCACTATTACACAATTTTGCAAGATGGCTGAGGACAAGATCTGTGAGTCACCTGTGAGGGAGGCTCCAGCTTTTGGCTAAGAAAGGGAATGGCCCATTTTCCTCTATATGTCTGGGCTTTGTTAACACTTAGCACTTTACAGTGTCAAGAGCATGAAACTTCCATACTTTCAGCAAGCCTTCACAAAAAGTTTGTCCTCGTTAATAATCATCAGTTCTAAGTAAATATTTTCATGACGTGAACAAGTGCCCTAAAAAAGATAAAGGCTGCACAGATCCAGTTTACCACCATCCATTCATCTGTCTCGTGGAGAACTGAGAGAGTTCCCCTCCATTAAATCACGCTAGTTGCAAGCCTGATATTAGTCATTTTCAACCAGAACTGATTGATGCCCAACTCTGAACTGTTTGACATAATTCACCATTTCTGAGAAATCTAGGCGATGTTGATCTCCTTTGTGCTCTTCTGACACCCCCTTGTGGACAGAATGTGTGTAACAAGCATTGCCTGAAAGTTCTCAGGGCAATGCAATGATAAATACATCACAAGACACTGCGGACCATAATTATCAAATTACATTTTATGCTCCGGCAGTTTGACTTCAATTCAAGCTATGATTGAGCACAATGAAAAACACACTTCAGCTTAATTGACCTTCATATTTTGTTCAGACTTGGTACATACACTGTTAAGCACGATTCAGGATTGATTCCTACTGTTGCGATCCAAATATCTCCAATGACTTCCGAGTGTAGTAAAGTCCACATTCCAAAAGCAAGAATTTGTTGAAAAATATATACTTCTAATCATTTTCAAAATTTGTGACATGTTTTTAATGAAATACTCTGCTTCTAATCCATATCAGCTTTGAGAAAGATGAGCCTTTCAAAAACTAATTTCACAGCAGTCAAAAACTGTTTGCTCTCCCGGATGCCTTAGACACACATGTGTATTAATGGGACAGTCAAGCAGCAATGTAGCAACACCATAAATTACATTTATATAACCACAGTAAGACTAATTTCAGCTATTTCACCATTTCAGCTCAAGCACTATTATAGTGAATTACTCACAGAAAAAGATCATATTATGCATCTGCATTCACTGGGCGCTCCATCAAGATATCAATTTTATACCAACAACGACAACAGAAAGATGCTGAAGCAATCGTTGGACTGGAAGCATTGTAAGGTTGCTGATGTTGATCCCAAATAAGAGCAGTGCCAGTTATGCAAAATGAGAACAGTGTTCCTTCACACTATAACAAATTTAGAAAATCACTTTATGAGTGCAAGTTCTCAGAATTCTCTCTGCTTGGCTAATGTCAATTTAAATATTGTTAACGCACTTAGTTAAGCAAATGGCTATGATTAACAAGTAACTGGACAAAATAATTTGTGGAAAGGGTAGTATGATAGTGAAAGATATAACACATACAAATTAATACTAAGTTCATACACGCCACTTTTTATAAAACATTCATTGTGCATTACAGACGATTTAGTTGCATCCCCAGCAATGGACCGAATCATGGACATCACTTATCCCCTGCCCTTTACACAAGATTGAGTATAGGTCACTCTAAACTCCTGCACTGTGCTGTTCAAAGTCCAGATAAAAAAATGCTAAAAGTTCCTTTTTAAACATTTAACTATAAATAATGATAAACCATGAGATGGAATTCAGACAAAGTTTTGGATTATTTAATTATCAGTGCTATTGACAACCTTACAATATCATGTCTATTGTTTTAAATGTAGGCCATCTTGGTCCTTTGAAACCCTTTATGGCATGCAACTGAAATCCCATACCAGAATTTGGGGTTGAAAAAATTCAAACAAGCAAAGCATAAAGCATGATGGCTTTTTAAATAACACATATACAGCTGTGTCCAAAAAAATAGCCGTACATTAAAAAATGTGAATAAAGTGCAAATATTTTTTAAATAGCCTTCAGTTCCATATTTCAAATGTAGTGGAAACCATCAACATTCAATTCCAAATGAAGGCATTAACAAATTTGATCAAGTCTGTGTTGTTATTTTACAGGAAGCAAAGAAAAGGAATATTATCTGTTCAAAAAAAAATAGCAGTGTTGACAATTTTCTCTTCAAACTCAAATACTAAATTTAACTTCACTTTAAATTACTGAACTAATATTTAGTTGCATAACTATTGTTTATGATAACTGCTGGGCATCTGTGTTGCATCGCTGAGTCAACCAACTTCTGGCACCTAGAAACAGGTATTTCAGCCCAGAACAAACTACACTGAACAAAAATATAAACGCAGAAACCAAAAATGCTGAGTTAAATTGACCCATCATGAAATATGCCCACAAATAGTGTTTACTGGTGTACTGAATGATTTGTTTTGCTCAATTCTGGTGACCCACTTCTCATTGACCACTCCCTGTGAGATTACTCACTCATTGAGTTATTCCGCCCCTGAGCTGAATAGAGCAGAACATTGAGTTGGTCAGTCAGTGTGATCAATACACAGGCACTCCTTGCACCAGGGTCAATAAAAGGCCACTGCAAAATGTGCACTTTTGTCACAAGTCACAATGCCACAAATGTCACAAGTCATGAGGAATATCTGCGCTGGGATATCTATGACAGCGGTGTCAACACACTTGAATGCGCGTCATTCCACCATTAGCCGGTTGAGAGGTCGATTCAGAGAGACTGGCAGCACTGAGAATTGTCCACATGTCCCGCGACCACGTGTGACCACACCCACACAGGATTGGCATATGCAGCTCCAGCATCTCCGTGATCGGCTCCGACCAGCCACCAGGACAGCTGACGAAACCGTCGGACTGCACAACAGGCGGATATCAGCTCAGACTGTCCGAAACCGCCTGAGGGAGGCAGACCTACGAGCACACCGACCGCACAGACGTCTCAACCTGACCGCCGTCCGTCATCGGTACGGACTCGACTGGGCCAACCGTAACCTTCCCTGGACGCTTGCACGGTGGAGCACGGTGTTATTCAGCGATGAATCGCAATTCCAAGTGTACCGCACTGATGGCAGAAAACACGTATCGCGACGTGGGCGAGCATTACGCTGATGCCAGCTCCGAGTTGCATTGCAGGAGGAATGGGACAACATTCCACAGGCCACTATCAACAACCTCGTGAACTCCATTTGCCGGAGGTGTACCGCTTTACGTGATGCCGATGGTGGACATACTCGTTACTGAGTGCTGTGAACTCTGCCCGCTGACCCCTGTTGGGTTCAGGCTGTGATAACTCATGAATTGTGTACAGTAAATTGTTAGTCATGTTTCTGTTGCTTGAATATTAAGACAAGAATAAAATAATAATTGTTTTGTTGAAATATTTCTCGATTGATAAAAAATAATTCGAAAAAAATCACTTTGTGCGTTTATATTTTTGTTCAGTGTACATTCCACAGTTCCAGTGAATTTTTGGGTTTTGCCTCAGAAACTGCATTTTTGTCACCTCACAAGTCTTCAATGGCATTGAGGTCAGGGGATTGTGCTGACCACTCCATGACCTAAATCCTGTTTGTCAAGAACATGTTGCTTGCTTACTCATGAGTTTGGGGTCGTTGTCTTGTTGAAACCCCCATTTCAGGGGCATTTTCTCTTTGGCATATGGCAATATAATGTCTTCAAGTATTCTGATGTATTCAAACTGATCCAGAATCCCTGGAATACGATAAATAGGCCCAACACAATAGCATTAAAAATAGCCCCGCTTTGCGGGATGTTACCCCTCAGCCCCTGGATTGTTTGGAATGAATATAAATTGACGAAGGAGTTTTCAAGTTATCCTGTGGAATACAAAATTCAAGATGGTGGCTCTGGCAGCCATATTTGATTTTGGATAGTGTCCAAAATGGATAGGCTTATGTAGTAACTGTACCCTAATGTCCTCACCAAAATTCATGATGATCGGTGATGGCCTTTTTCAGTTATCGCACGGAATGGAAATTGAAGATGGCAGCTCTGGCAGCTATACTTGATTTTGGATCGCGACTGAAATCAAAAGGCTTGTGTAGTAAACTCTACCCCGATTTCCCCACCAGAAACCGTGATGATCGGTGATGGCGTTTTTCAGTTATCGCACAGAATGAAAATTCAAGATGGCGGCTGTGGCAGCCATAATTGATTTCAGATCGCGACCGAAATCGATAGGCTTGTGTAGTAACTCTACCCCAATGTCCTCACCAAAAATTGCGATGATTGGTGATCGCATTTTTCAGTTATCGCACTGAATCAAATGTAAATGGATGGACAGACGGACGCTGTGCGCGATGACAATGCCCCACAGCCTCTTTCAGTGCTGAATGGTAAAAACATTCCCATGCCATGATTTTTGCACCACCATGCTTCACTGTCTTCACAGTGTACTGAGGCTTGAGTTCAGTACCCGGGGGTCGTCTGACATGCTGTCGAGGACCACTAGACCACAGTTTTACCCTCATCAGCCCACAGAACGTTATGCCATTTCTCTTTGGGCCAATCAATGTGCTCTAACTGATTCTTCACATGCAGTTTTTCAACAATGGTGCTTTACAGGGGCTTCTAGCTGATAGCTCAGCTTCAATCAGATGTCTTCTAACTGTAATAGCACTTACAGATAATTTTATATCATCTTTGATTTTTCTGGAGGTGATGATTGGCTGAATCTTTGCCTTTCTGACTATTCCACAATCCGTTTTAACAGTAGTTGCTCATTTCCTTCCGTGTTTTAAAGCACTTGAGATCATTTAGCTGAGCATCCTATAATTTGCTGCACGTCTTTATATGTTTTCCCCTGTACAATCACCTTTTTAATCAAATTAGGTTGTTCCTTCGAACGATGTTCGGAACAGCCCATTTTACATTGCAATTCAGAAGGAAACATTTTATAACAAAGTGTGACTCCTGCTTCCCTTCTTCCTTAATAAAGGACAATTAATGACACCTGTTTCTTCACAGAATGAATTCTCTAAACTCCACACTGCTATTACTTTGAACACACTCCGAATGAGTCAATTACTCTGAACAAGCAGCGTGCATGTCATGACAGTTGGGTCTGATGTTTTTCTATTACACTACTACATCTGCAAGTAAATTATTTGAAATGCAGAAATATCACTACTACTAATAACAGAGGTTCATCAGGTTATCGGCATTGCACCGCTATTTTTTTTTTTAACATAACTATAGGTCAACATGACACAGGAAAGGCACTGGGATAAAACGGAGCAAAAAAAACAAAAAACAAAAAACAGGTTGACAAACGATCACCAATTTTTTTTGTGCAACCAATTATGATTTATTGAGCAAGTACTCTTTTACCCAAGTTCTCCTTTGCACTCCTAATGTTAAGAAATCATTTTGATTAGCACAGAGACGAAACATTATTTTATGCAAACAGGCGCACCAACGCTTATTTGGAAAATCACGACTTCCAGTACTCCCATATCCAAGGAATCTGTCAACAGACAGGTTGGGTAAAATGAGACTGTAGTTTGTATAGCGTATTTAGAAGCATTACCCTTCGTCTGACGAGCCATCCACGACAAAATGCTTGAAGGGTGATGGCAGCAGTCTTCATCTTCCAGAAAGTCTCCAATTCTTTTTTTCCCCTTAGGAGTGCTCGAACATGGCTCTGCAGGACCAAGACCGATTTCTTCATCTGCTGGAATGCTTTCCTCTGCACATATGCTCGATATGATGCCTGAATCAAGCAAGCTGCTTTCCATTCCTGACAAAATATTGAATTATAATTTTTTGGTGAGCATTCTCCGAGAAAATACATCAATTTATGATGCTGCTGATTCCAATTACAATAATTACCTTCTGTAGCTTCAATCGGATGCGATAACCTCTCCATAAGGTTTGAATTTTAACTGTAGATGACCTCATTCTCAGAAAGTCCTGACGCGCTCTCCTAGCCGCAAGCATACCCCTACATCGCCTCTGGATAATGCAAACACTTTGCTGCATCTTCAGGAATCTTTAAAAAAATAAAATGGAAACTATTAAAAAGAATGTATGCCTTAGAAAATGAGCCTGCTCAGATGCGCACATATTTAAAGATACGGCACACAAAAGCGCGGCATGACTAAAAACAGAAGAAATCAGGAAGGGTGCATATACTCTTATATGATATAAGTGTTAAACAATCTGTTCCAATAATTTTTTTTTTTCCAAATATTTTTTTCCAACCAATATACAGGACTGTACATTCAAAATATCTAAGATTTAAAATGTAAATCTAGAAAAGATGGGAATTTCAATACTTTACAACATATACAAAAAGGCAAAACTTAAAGCTTATGGTCTTAAAGCAATATTGTGACAACTCTGAATATAAGGCTAAATATCAATTTGCTATCGACTCACCAAGATTCCATACCGAAGAGGTGTCAAAGAGGAGGGGAGATGAATTTAAAACACCTCTTCGTCAGAGGCATTAAATCTTGGCGTGTCAATTGTACCATGCATTGCACACATTGGTAACTGCTTATTAAGGCCTATATTCTAAGTTCTGGAAATGTTGCTTTAAACAACAAATAATTGGTCAGGAAATTGACAAGAATTAAACAAGTGGATGAAGTACTTTAGTATGAGATATTTTTTCCTTTGATTTCTTTAGATGAGATAGCTTTTCCCTTTCATTTCATAACATGTTTCAGCATTGTAGGTAAACCTGTAGCATAGGTGTGATTGGCAAAGGAGAAAAAAGAAGGAAAATATACGGAGCACTTACCATGGCCCCACAACGGCGGTGTAACGACCCCCCCCACCCCACACACACCATCACAAACACACACTGGCCCTCATTTATCAAACTTGCGTAGGATCTAGTGTAGATGCTGGTGTAAATATCAGCGTTCGCCAGGTGTCACATCTGATTTACTAAAAGTGTGTACGTCGCTGATTTCGGTGTAGAACTGGTGTGGCGTTGATAAATCTGGCGGCTGAAACCATCGTAATTTACATGACACGCCCCTATAAATTCATGCTCCGGGAGGCATAATCCTGCCCACTTTACCACATGGACTCTTGAAAGACGACAAAGAAGAAAGAACTTCACTGAGGAGGAAATATAAATTATCACGTCCGAGGTGGAGAAAAACAAAATAATTTTATTTGGAAGCCTTAAGAGTAGCATAAAGGGAGCCCAGAAGGCTGCAGCTTGGAAAACTATTGCTGCTACGGTAAACCCCGTTGGGGTGGAAAACCGGAGTGCAGCAGACGTTTGATTTAATTCATTAATAAATCGAAGCGACTATTCGCACTTATTTAAGTGCGTCCAAGCACAAAAATGGATCGAAATTCGCGTTAGAAGCACTTATAAGTGTGGCCAAGATGCACATTTCTCCATTGCCCACACTTATTTTAAGTGTGTCCAAAGCTTACATTTTTTTCTTGGCCAAACTTATTTTAAGCGGTACTTTCTATAAGCGGCGCTGGAATGGTCATCAACTGGCGCACTTATAAGTGTGGCCAAGAAAAAAATTCAGCATTGGCCACACGTGTAAGTTTGAATAACATCGGCCTTAATAAATTCAATTAATAGATCCATGATATTTCATGTTATATAGCCTACATAATTGGCAATCCAAATGCTTTACATGCAGGTGAAGAAGAAGAAGAAGAAGAAGAAAAAAAAAAGTGGTCCGATTTTAAGATCGCCACCAAAAAACGGGTTGCGGCGCTCAGGCTCAGCACCGCACGGACCGGTGGAGGCCAACCAGACTCCAACCTCCAGCTGTCACAGTTCGAGGAGCGTATGAGTCCCCACCGCCTCGATCGGAGCTGCATGAGGGTATTGTTAAAATATAGTCTGCAGAGATCACTCTTCATTGTACTTTTATTAGTGTAACTCCATGACATTTTATTGGGTTCCACACAAAACGAGCAGCCACTCGTCACTTTCCCAGAGGAAACCTTCTCTGTGCCGACAGTACCTCTCACGTCGGACAGAAGCTTATTCCTCTAACAATAGAAGATCTGCCATTGTCAAAATGTGATCACGGTCAAAGTGTCCGTAGGCCTATATATACTGAGCAACAAAAGAAACGCAAGTTAGCCAGCTAGTTAATGTACTCCTTTGGTTACTCAGTCAAAGTGACCGCAAAATAAAGAAAAATTTGATGAAACGAGTGTAAATGTGCACTCGCAATAAATAATAAATTTGATTTTCTAAAATAATTACGTGCAAAATTATTTTCCAGTCTGCCTTTAATTAGACTAACTTGTGTTTTGTGTTGTTCAGTATATATCTGACTGGATGAGCATCTGACATACCACACCGCATATCTGCCAAGCCACGCATTGCGCTTAATCAAATTGATTGTAATTGTCAGCCGTCTGGCCTGACAAGCAGGTTGTCTCAACATATAAGTTTAAATAATTTCTCAACAGAGGTGTCTTATTTATTCATTCATTCATTCAATCATTCATTTATTAATTTAGCCTATTTATTTAGCCTTTTTATTCATTTTACGAATAAGAGCAACAACAGCATGACGTCCGCATCGCTGCATATGGTTTATTAATCATTTTAATGATTTAACAGCTGCACTCGTTCCTGCATGTTGTTCGCTGGTTTCAAATCTGCGTACACCTGGTCAGACCTGGCGTGAGATTTTTGCGGACTGTTCGCTCACGTTCAGATTGATAAATGCCGATCCTTGCGGGAGATTTGGCGTACACCCATTTTTTTGGTGTACGCACGTTTGATAAATGAGGGCCACTGTGACATCATTTAGAGTATATAAATTTAATGAGTGCAAACAACGCACAATGAGTGTAGACCATATACAATCTCACAAGGAGTCTCACAATGAATCTCACAGTGAAGGGCACCGTTTCTTGGCAGCAAGAAGAAGAATTAATCAACAGAAAAGAAATAGCGTCAAATACAACCGCATTTTACATAGAATATGATGGTATTGGTGTAGCGCATCCCACCAATACAATAATGACATTTTCTACCTGCATCTGGGTATCAATAATCTTTCAGAAGGGGCCTGATTTACTAAGACCTTTAGCACATGCAAAATCTTTTTGCCCATGCAAAACCAATAACATTGCCCATGATTGGCCAGGGTATTTGCCTTGCACCAATCAGTGGCAAGGTTTCTGGTTTTGCACGGGCAAAAAGATTTTGCATGTGCTAAAGGTCTTAGTAAATCAGGCCCTAGGTCCGTCAGAAGGTAGGCTGCTGGATTCTTGCAGTCGGACATACCACGTGACTTCCATGATAACAGTGGCGGCCCTGACGGTTGGGGGATTAACGAACAAAATCGTGCCTCTTTACCAGCTGCTTGGCAGTAAAATGAATAGACTGGTGTACGTAGTGTCAAGATGGGCATTTCACACGCAGTGAATACGTATTAAGCGTGAGACCACAGCCTGGGGTGCGTTTCCCAAAAGCGTGGTTGCTAACTAGTTCGTCCATTCACAGTCAATGGGTCCAACTGTTTAAGCTAGCATCTTTGATTTAGGGAAACGCACCACAGGTGTGTCAACAAAAATGCTAATTAGAACACAGACGAGATGGAGCGACTTCAAATTCTTGCTTGCAACCATCTAACCAGCGCATTATCAAGTAGGATAACGAACTATCACTAAGCTAGCTTGCCGTTACAAACATGTTAAGCTGCTTTCACACCGGACGCGAAACGAATTTTTCGCACGCCAGATTACGTTCAAAGTCATTGCAAAGACGCGAATTCACGCCAAACGCGTTTATTCGCGTCTTTGCATTAACTCTGAATGCAATCTGTCGAGCGAAAAATGCGTTTCGCGTCCGGTGTGAAAGCGCCTTTAGGAGGGTCGCAAATTAAAGGTTGAATCTGAGGATTTCCTCGTTATCCTACCATAATTCTAACACAATACATGTTGCTTTTATATTTTTGCAGCCATCTAAATTAAAATACAAAGGTTGCGGTTTTGTCTTATTTGGATTGCTCCTTATCTGTATTGCCCTGCTAGCTTGCTAGATATCGATTCGTGAGGCTGAGAAATATGGGAGCTGCTGTCGCTACTGCTGGGTCTGTCTAGCCAGATCGACCAACTGTCAAGCTTGTTCGGTTTTTTTTAAGTGCACAGCACTGCTAGGACCGACGGCTGAGCTACAGAGGCATGATAGCAACTTTTGCCGTTGAACGGGCGTGTTTTTTTAGGAGCGCAATGGCAAACATTGAGGGCACGGCGGCTTTTACTGCTATGTCAATCCAGATGACTTACGTGGTGATTTGATGAGATAATGACAGACATTTTTAAATTCAATTCCTGGCCAAAGAGGGTATCGCCACTACGAAAAAAAAAAAAAAGCCCAGTCGTAACGCTTTCGGCCATATCTCTTGCCACTTCGGGGACGCACTCACTTCCGGTACATTGCTATGATCACGATAATCGTTTGTCGTAAGCTAATTATAGCTTAAAGATTGAACGCGCGCATATTTACTGTCATCGTGCGTATAAGTCTCTCATCCAGGGGTCTTTCTGAAGTTTTTTTCCGTTTATTTTCGTTCGACGAACACATGGCACCTTCAAAGTAACGAGCCATGGAATTAATGACTGCAGTTCAGTTACTGTTGGGCTCTGCAGAGACCGGAAGCGACTGGGAAACCGAACTATCCCATAATGCTCCTGAAAACGGGCACGAATGCAACATCCGGGCATTTTTTTCGTATTAGCGATACCCTCTATTGCTTGAGGGTTGTTGACCCATCTATCGGCTGGTTCCTCATAGCAACACTATCCAGCTGCAGCCCCTGAGCAGAAGCCCCTGGCCTCCTTCGACTTGTCAACCATGGTCACCATTTATGGAATGAATACGTCATAATACGCATGCGTATTCGTCGAACAAGTTGAACAGACCTTGCAGCACTCGGTGGGTGTACGGTGGTCGACTCTTCGCGCTTGGTGGAATGATAGGCTATTGCCCGAATTGCCTTCCGTATAAATATGCATGTCCGTGCGCAATTTTGCCATGTAAACATTCATTTTTGAAGGCGAGTTTCTTTTTCACACTGTTCACATCTAATGCGTAATCTATAGTCGTATAAAATGCAAACAGTTTAAATCCTACTTTGCGTTTCGCATCGAAAATTTAGATTTGTAAAACTTAGATTTCTCAACACCATTTTGTCGACCACAGTAACAATGCCCTGGAGCACGGTTAACTTTGTTGGCCGGATGTGACGAAATTGGTTCGGAACCAGAGTCAAACTACGGTGCGTTCGACTTTGATGGTCAACAATTGTCACCATAGTTGACAAGTCGAAGGAGGCCCCTGACGTGACAAGCCCCTGGCGTGACGGAAGTGACATAGCATACCGTAATGTTGCCTTTGTGTAGCCTATTTGTGTGAAATACATTCCAAACTCTGTTTTTGGTAAAACGTTACCCAGTATTGGCTAGCGAGTTTTATAACGAGCTAGCTAGCATTCTGCCGATGTGACACTAACGTTAGTTCACAGTTGCAGATGGTTGTCTATTTGATAAATGTTTTTTGCAACCTGTGAGATCTGTAAGGGTTTTTCCTGCATTGAGATTTTTCGCGCGTCAAGCGCAACAAGCGCGAATGAAGTGAATGATCCAAAAATTATCAAGTGGCGCGATACAAGCGTTTCAAGTGATTTCTTCGCGTCTATCGTGTTTGGTGTGAACGCCCCATTATTGTACTTGCCAGCGCTAATGGAAAATTCCGTCACGCCAGGGGCACTTCCGTCAAACCAGGGGCTTGTGTCACGTCAGGGGCTTCTGCTCCAGGGCTGCAGCTGGATGCTACTCCCTCATAGGGACACTTGCTAATTCCAATTAAATTAATTTTGTCTAAATATTGCCACCGAGCTTCGGGAGGTAATTGTTCCTGATATTCATAGGACATCGTTTCAAATTATTAGCTTAAATGACAGTGAAATGATAGTATAAAATGAGTGCCAGGCGAATGCATGTTGATCGGAACTTCTTTCTTGCGATCCCCCATGGTAGATGTTTTTTTCACGTGATTGTGACATCACGCCGACTGCGAGACGATATGTGCAGGACTGGATAGTCCATTTCGCGGTCTGCCACTACTGTGAGCAAGGAGGCAGAATTGTAGAACTCTGATGAGTGATGAACTGTCGGCTTTCGCGAATGATTGGTGAGAGGTGACTTAATGAGCACGAGCATGTCATTTTTTTCTCCCATCCGTGCCCCCCAAAAAAAATGCACGGTTCTGCATGATTGGCAAGAGGTCCCATTTTAAGGTCAGAAAAGACGAATTTCCGGAAAAAAAAAACGGAAGAATCACAGCCCTGTTGTAGGCAGCTTTTTACAGGAAGAAGAGTCAATATTGTTCCAATCAATGCTGATGACCTCAAACAATTGATGAACAGTTGAAACGGTTTCTCGGTTAATTTGTGTTTGAGAGACAAAATATTCTCTGCAGGTTTCAAATCTGGACTCACACTTGGCCGAAACATTAGCCACTTCTTGGTGGTCTTTGCAGTGTGGGCAGGAGTACCGTCTTACTGAAAAGTAACATCTGATTGTTCCTTTTTAGAAAACAACTTTTCGACTAAGAAGAACAAGCCTTTCTGTATTATTTTCTTGTACTCCAAAGCATGAACTGACGTTTTCACAATGAGTTAGCTCACTATTACCAGCATCTGAGAAGGCTCCCAACACCACAACACCTCATCTTCAGCACTCAACTCTGCTAGAGATGCATTCACCATTGTATTTCTTACCAGATCCTAAAAGACACCCTCTGGAGCAACATCGTGCAATACTATTTGTGATATATCACTCCAGAGAACTCTGCTGAACCAATCTGAATTAAAATTTTCATATTTTGCTGAGGCAGCAATGGCTTTTCAGTACATTTTCTGTACACAAAACCTGTGTTAGACAACCTCCTAGCCATTTTTCATTGTCACTTTTCTGTGGTCCTGGAGACAATATTCAAAGCCCTACCCCCACGTCTTTGAGAACAGTAAATTTGAGCAGGTGAAGATGCTTTGGGTTTTCTAAATACTTACTTTCTGATATAACCTGTGGTTTCAAAGCGTTGACCTATTCTCTAAATAGCTGTTTGAGAAATAAGGATTTTTCGGCCTTCATTATGAATTTCAGAACAGCTATAACAGGCCTGACAAAGACCAGCTACGTGGTAACTGACAGCAACCTCTGCGCATTTTGCCATTCTTGGATAATATTTTCCCACTTTTACTTTGGGACTCACTCCATATTCAAAATTCCTCCCTGCTTTATCCCCGTTTCCAGTTTTACCCCTCAAACAGTCCAATGCAGCAAAAGCCAACAAGCAAATGGTGGCACAGAAGGTCTCACAAATGCCTTTGTTCAATTCTTACTCATTTTTTGACCACTGACATGCTGAAAAGACCATTAAAGGCATAATATTTTGCCACTGTTGGCAAGATCCATATTATTTTTGAGTGTACATGTCTAGTGCACATAAAAAGTCACCTGATAAACATAAGTGCACGTTACCTTTTCCGTTGAAGTCTTGCTTGTATACACCTGCGGACAGTCACAATGGCTTTTTGTTTCGCAATGAATTTCTGGTGTTCCAATTTCCCTCTGAACCAAGATTGAATTTTTTGAGCTGCTCGCAACCTCTCGACATGCAGTCTTGCTTGGTGCCCACGAACTGCTGCCTATTTGTGAATAAAAAAACAAAGACAACTGCTGTAAAATTAACAGGAGAGAACTTCTCTGCCACAAGGCGATAAAACTTGGTGAATTTGCATACCAGAATATAGAAATACCAGCCTGGGCAAAAATGTAATCCTAAAAATATTTCTTGTAGCTTTGGAACGGTTACTTTAATCAAGCTTTCTGAATCTCTCCCTTGTCCACATTCCATATTAAACAACAAATCAATTAGTCTTGAATACTGAAAAAAGCCCAACAGACGTCCCTATGCATTGCAAACCCACAGCCCGGCCGATCCATGTGCCATGATCACATGGACACATTAATAGAAATGAACAGGATGCACAGAGTTAACAGATTAGGCGTGGAAAGGAGGTTGAAGTCATTACAAAGCAATAACTGCTATGCATCTGTCTGCCATAGCTTCAGAAGCCCTTAAAGCTGATCTTCAGTCCTTGCATAAAGCTGTCCTTGTGACCTTGGTCTTTGACCCAATGACCTCTGAAACAATCAGTTCATCCATCAACTGTGGGGAGTTATGTCTGATTAGGTCAAATTCTACCCACTCCTTCAGTATATTTAGTGCACACAAGATATGTGCGACAAAAGGACAGATGACCGTAAAACCATATTTCTTGCACCCACTGTGAGGAGCAAAGGTGTAAAAAAAGAAGTTTTTCTTTGAAGTACAATTTTTTTTTTCTCATACAAATTTCAAGGACAAGCCTGGAATAGTGTCCTTCTGGTCCTTGCGATCTCAGCCAGGTTATTAAATTATTATCTTTATACTAGGTTTGCTGTTGCTTAGATTATCTAGGTACCAAAAAATTGTCTCATGTTCGTGTTCCCTAATCATGGATGGCCATCTTGCCAAAATGAAGGCTACAAAAATAAGCCCGATTCGTACAAGTCAAATACAGAATTATCTAGTCACATTTTTTTGTGATGCAAATACAAAAACATACAAAGGCGGACTCATATCTACGGTCATTTACAGACAGAAAGCCTAGGAGGCATATGCATGAGTTGAAGTGGCTTCAACAGTTGCTGAAACTTGGAAACATGATGTTATTCCAATGGATCCGCAAGGCATTTTTTAGCATGAAAAGAAAGTCATATTTGTCCGCTTTATTTTAAAGGACCGGTGTGTAAAATGTGGGGGAACAGTGACATCCAGCGTTCAGATTCAAGACTGCAGCGTTCACTCACTCACGCTCACCCCCCCCGTCAGCAAAAAGACGGTGGCCTCCGAGGACCAAAACACTTTTGCGGAAATGGCGTCTTCCACGACTGGGATTTATACACGAGAAACGCGTTCTCTAGCTGGCTGGATTGTCCGGTCGGGCTGCCATACCAAAATGGCGGTGCAAGATGGCGGCGTCTCTAAAGCAAGACTATTGCTATATGTATATATAAACACATAATTATAAGGCTACGAAAACCAAACGAATTTTATTTTATAGCGATTATGCACTTATATAAACATATTAATGGGTAGTATAATCAGATTTTGCCAATAAACCATGCCAAATATTACACACTGGTCCTTTAATGATGTGAACTCATTTACAAATTCCAATTCCAATGAAGTTGGGACGTTGTGTAAAACGTGAATAAAAACAGAATACAATAATTTGCAAATCCTTTTCGACCCATATTCAATTGAGTACACTACAAGATATTTAATGTTCAAACCGATAAACTTCAGTTTTTTGGAAATATTCACTCATTTTGATGCCTGCAACACATCCGAAAAAGCTGGGACAGGTTCAACAAATAACTAAAAAAAGTTGAGGAATGCTCAAAAAAAACCTGTTTTGAACATTCCACAGGTGAACAGGTTAATTGGAAACAGGTGAGTGTCATGATTAGGTACAAAAGTTGCATCCCCGAAAGGCTCAGTCGTTCACAAGCAAGGATGGGGCGAGGTTCACCACTTTGTGAACAACTGCGTGACCAAATAGTCTAACAGTTCAAGAACGTTTCTCAACGTGCTACTGCAAGGAGTTTGGGGATATCATCTACAGTCCATAATATCATCAAAAGATTCAGAGAATACGGAGACATCTCTATACGTAAGCGGCAAGGCCGAAAACCAGCACTGAATGCCGGTGACCATCGGTCCCTCAGGCGGCACTGCATTAAAAACAGACATCATTCTGTAAAAGGATATTACCCTGTGGGCTCAGGAACACTTCGGAAAACCATTGTCAATTAGCACAGTTTGTTGCAACATCTACAAGTGCAAGATAAAAACCACGCAAAGCGAAAGCCATATATCAAAAACACCCAGAAACACCACCATCTTCTCTGGGCCCAAGCTCATCTGCAATGGACTGACACTAAGTGTGCTGTGGTCTAATGAGTCCACGTTTCAAATTGTTTTTAGAAATCATGGATGTCGTGTCCTCTGGGCTAAAGAGGAAAAAGACCATCCAGATTGTTATCAGCACAAAGTTCAAAAGCCAGCATCTGTGATGGAATGGGGATGTGTTAGTGCCCATGGCATGGGTGACTTGCACCTGTGAAGGCACCATTAATGCTGAAAGGTACATACAGGTTTTGGAGCAACATATGCTGCCATCCAAGCAATGTCCTTTTCAGGGACGTCCCTGATTATTTCCGCAAGACAATCCAAGCCACATTCTGCAACTGTTAAAACAGCGTGGCTTTGTAGTAAAAGAGTGCAGGTAATAGACTGGCCTGCCTGCAGTCCAGACCTGTCTCCCATTGAAAATGTGGCACATTATGAAGCACAAAATATGACAACGGAGACCGCGGACAGTTGAGCAACTGAAGTCGTACATCAAGCAAGAATGGGAAAGAATTCCACCTACAAAGCTTCTACAATTAATGTCCTCGGTTCCCAAATGCTTATTGAGTGTTGTTAAAAGGAAAGGCGATGTAACACAGCGGTAAACATGCCCCTGTCCCAGCATTTTTGGAACTTGCTGCAGGCATCAAATTCAAAATGAGTGGATATTTCCAAAAAAACAAAGTTTATCAGTTTGAACTTTAATATCTTGTCTTAGTAGTGTTCTCAATTGAATATAGGTCAAAAAGGATTTGCAAATCATTGTATTGTGTTTTCATTCAAGTTTGACACAATGTCCCAACTTCATTGAAATTGTCGTTTATATAATGGTGATCAAATGCACCCCTATAATACAGGATAGGGTACTCAGCCAGATGTCAAATGAAGCTGCCATATCATTAGCCAGGTAGAGTAGATAGGGGTGACCATTACATACAATTTAGTTCCACTCACCATCATGTATATTATATATAATTCTAACATGTTTAAATTGTAATGAATTGTAACATGAAGCAATGATTGTAATGGTCAAAGCACAGCAAAACTCAATTTTTTCATTCCACCGCAGTAAATAAAGGTAGCAAAGCTTTGCCTACGGCAGAGGCGGATTGTCCATTGGGGCGACGCACTGCCACGAGAAAAAGAATTTTTTTTTTTTTCGGCTCTACCATTGTTCTACAGCTTGATCTGCCTTTGAATGGCATTGTCCAATCAGGATAAACTAGCGTTTCCAATAGTCTCGCCCCTTTCGGGGCGATTTCACTCAGACTGAAAATCGCCCCAGGGGTCTCTCATCGACTCTCGTGTAACATCATTTTTTGGCCAGTACAAGGCCTTTCAATGCAATCTCAATGGGTTCCGGGAGGGCTTGCCCCAACTTGCTTTCGTCATACGTAACAGCAGTGGTCGTGGGCAGAGCCATAGAGAGACAGAGTTGCGACAACTCCATTGACTTCAATGGGCCACTGGCGGATCATGGAGGCGTCCAATAGTTCCAAACGAAGCTTCCAGGGAAACCGTATCGCTGTGGAAAAGTCGTGTGTCTCGCATCTTCTAGGTGATTATTTAAGGGCAAGAAGAAGTAGGTCAATGTATTATGATAACCATTTTATAAGCATATTTTAACCGAACTAACAGTGCGATTTAAAACATTATAGCTCGTCACTTTCGAGCAGATTTTAAGATATAACGCAGTTAGTGAAGATTGACACGGCTATGTCCGTCTTTGCTTACTGTGCTTAACGCCTGTGAACGAAACATTTCAGTGAGCTATAATTAAGGATTAATAGCATATCTCTGTGATGTGTGAATTGAGGTTATATGGTTCACTTAAAGATTTACATAATGCTAAATAGCTAATATAACATTATAGGCCTAATAACTAAAACATAGATGCTAGCATGCTCAGCTGACCATGCAAACTGTCAACATTAGTTATCTTAGCATGAATGTTCGTGGTTATTCAAGCAATTTGAACTACTAATAATGATCGATCATCATCAGTCTCTTTTGGCATGAACGACAGCTTATCACGTTATTCTCCAAAGTTACCATGAGGTGTAATGTTATAAATGCTGCGTTCAAACCAGCTTGTGAAAAAGGGGTTTCCCAAAACACAAGCGGTGACTTGTGTTCAAGTCATCTCACAACTCGTGATCACAAGCTGTGAACTGGTGATTCACGGTCCATTCCAACCAACCAGTAACTCGTTTTTTCACTAACTTCTACTGGTGAAAGTGCCCTGGAACGGCTGTCAAACCCGTGACATACCACCTGTGAACTCGTACCATATCTACCCCGATCTACCCCGACTTCACCGAGAATCAGTTGTCTGACGTCACTCAATATTGTGTTATAACATGAATTATCTCAAAAAATATTTCTTTAAAGATGCATGTGGTCTCCTGGAGCGTCAAATATTGTGATCAAGTAATATCGTAAATTTGTTTCCAATAGTATCATTTGACTATCCATCAATGTAAGATACATATATTGTGTACATGAACGCGATATTGGCCACGCTTTTCTGCTGTGCAATACCAAGTTAGAAACAGACCCTCAAATTTAACCCACTTTCCCTCTGTCAGAGACCGAGAGTGTAGCACATGAATGTATTTTCTTACTGAGTTACTGAATTAAATGCATATTTTAGTCATGATTGATTCAACTAAGCCTTAAGAATATTGTACTTGTGTTACAAATGGCCTGTATGTGTTATGTTATCATTGAAAGGTTTTTAAAATGGTCAAAAAGTCAACATGGATGAACAAGATTTCCCTCCAGCTACACAACTCTTAGTATGGACTGTCTATGCATATTCTCATTCATCCAGGTCATAGGCAGACTAGCCAGTCTACCCTAGTGAACAGCTTGAACTGATGAAGCCATTTGTAGAGGGGGCAAAATGTCTTCTAAGGCATAACTAAGCTTAGTTGACCTGATTCAGTTTCCTTGGGATACTTGGTCTGGACTCCATGCAGTGATTACCATCTGACTGTGATAATGAATTAATTCAATTGGCCAGATATGGTTGTTCATTTTTACTAATCTAAGCAACTGGCCAGATATGGTTGTTATTTTTCATAAATCTATGCAACTGGCCAGATATGGTTGTTCATTTTCACAAATCTATGCAATTGGCCTATGTTTCCCCCCCCCAAAGTTGCGCTACGCACACTAGGTCTGAAAGTGTATATTTTACTTTGCACTCAGAGATAATTGTTCTGCATTTGTAGCTCTTGCTCATAATCTGTATGGAACTGCAGTAACAAGAATTTTGTGCAACTGGTCAGATATGGGTTCTTCTAATCTGAAAGGCCCCAATATGTTTGTATTTTAAGCTTAGATTGTGATTCATCTGTCAAGTATCATATCACTTTGGTTTAACACGCCAGCACTTCATCATTATGGTTTGGTCTTCCGTGTATTGGACCAAGTTGCACTAACCATATATCCGATACCTCATTTTAACTTATCATGTTGTTATTATGTACACATTCTTGTTGAAAGTGTGGATTTTGCTGTGCACTTAGATAGTTGTCCTGCATACAGTTCATGGTCTGCACTCGGTCAGGTTGTAAAAGTCCTTGTTTATCATTTGTTTATGGAAATACCAATTTTGCAATACATGGGAATTTTAAACTGCTCCTTTTATTATTCATATTTCCATATGTAGTAGCGTACCATATCTGTTTCAGGGATTTGTTGCACTTTGAATGCAGTCTTTGCACTCTAAATGCTTTTTTTGTACGTGTTGACTTTCAAGAGGTCAATAAATGCTTGAATTTGACATGTCCTTATTGACTTGCCACTTATTTGCGCCACTCCTGGACACATCATCATCATGAAACATGGGGTAAATGAGAATAAGCGGAGTGATTAATTGTAGTGCGAAACCATTCTTTACTTTTGAAGGCTCCTGGCTGTGACTTTCTTCACCACAGTTTATCATCTGCAACTCAAGTAGCTAGAGGAAAACTTTGTGTGCTCGCAGTGCTGCTCTCTAGTGGACATAACAGGCATTGCTATAAAGTAAATTGAGGCGATGATCTTGCCACCTACCTACCAGTATTTGTACCATCTCTACATTCAGTCTATGCATGTTACACCCACAAAATGGGTATTTTGAATAATATGAATTAGTGGGAAAGTGGAGTAATAAAGGGAAATGACTAACTTCTCACTAGCCAACTTCAGTCCAGCTCTTTCTGTTGTATGTTGCCACCTAATGGACATAACAGGCAATGATAGCGAGTTTATTTAACAGGCCCAAAAAGATTGAGACACAGTCTGTTGATGTATTTGACAAATAGCTCATCGGTGTGATTGTTCATAAAAATTGCCCCCCCGAATTTTTTGTCAGGAGCTGCCACTGGTCTATGGGCTTTGCTCAACCTTTACTCTGCTTGCAAGGAAAACCAGCACAAATTTGCACATGCTTGACAGAGCTTCCGAGTTCAGACGCATCCTTCAGCTCATCTCGCCAGCCTTCTCGTTCCCAGTAAATGTACTTTGTTGTGACAGAGCATAAATTGAAACTGTGCACCAAGCATGATTCAAACCACCAAAAATCAAAAATTTGCTACGGCCAACTTGTGGATATCATGAGTAACCGAATGTCCTCATTATAGCGGCTTTGATCTCAGTTGCAGTAGCATGCAAAATGGCATTAACATATCAATATGCCAACAGCTGAGTGAATTAGTGAGTGACTCATTTGCATACGAGTCCCCACAATAACTTATTTCTAAGCTTCTCGTATCCACAAGTTAAAAATAGTCCTTACCTGAATTGTAACTGCAGATCTCTTCAACCTTTTGAAGTTTTTGTATTCAATGTATCCACGTACTGCTGCTTGAAGAGTCAGGACACTTTTTCGGGTGTTCAGATAAGCAAGTCTCCGGGCCTTCATTTCCTGCTTGGCTCTGAAGTGCTTTTGCAGGGTTAGAGCAGCTGCTCTGTAGCTCAAAAATCGTCTTCTTGTCCTCCACATTCTGTACCAAGATTGTATCTTGACAGTGCTAGACCGAAGATTTAAAAACCACTTGCGAAGCCTGACCATTTGTAGTACTGACTGGATCTTGACTTGAGCACGCCATCTTGCAAAAAATTTCCTCGCCAACATGCCACGTACAGCCGACTGCAATGTCACAATTGCTTGCCTTGAAGCAAGGTATTCAGCCTTGTGTTTTTGAGCCAGTCGGCACGATCTGTACCATCTTTGGATCTGCACTGAGGAGGTTCGCATCTTAGTGAACCAAACTCTGGCAAGGTGACGTCGAATTGCAGACTGAATAACAACTGAGGCAGCCCTTTGCTGCAGGAAGCTGCGGCGTTGCATGTACATTCTCAGATATGACTGAATTTTCAGGGCAGCCTTTACTCGTTTCAGCAGTTGCCTTGCTCGATTGCGACGGAAAGAAGCCTGAATGCAAACCACCGCCCATTTCAATTGTTGGTACAACAGCACTTGAGAGTCTCTCAGTTTCTGGGCTCTGAACTTTTGCTGAAGAATGGTCGCAGCCCATCGCGCCCTTCGGAAAGCTTCCCGTTGTCTATGCATTCTGTAACTGGATTGTATGACCATGGCCGCTTTATGCTGTTGAGCGATATTCTGACGAGCTCTTTGCCCCCGGAATGCTGCCTGAATAGTAATGACGTAATTTCTTATCATTAAGAATTTTTCCCGGTCTCGTTTTATCAGTTTGTAGGATCTATAATGTCTCTGAATGATGACGGCAGCCAGTCTCATTGCTCGAAACGTAACCATCCATCTGTGCTTTCTGAATTCTGCCTGGAGCACAGTTGCAGCTGCATGCTTTCGTCGCATCTCCTTCCTCGTCATGTGACCTCTAAAAGCAGCTTGAAGGGTTATTGCAGCACAGCGCACAAGTCGATAGTGCCCTTTCTGTTGTCTTACAGCAGTTACAGAACGATACCTTCGCTGAATGGTAAGAACAGATGATTTCAAGGAAAGATACCGTTTGCGGGCCACGTTTGCTCTGAAATGACTTTGAATAGTACAGGCCGCCTTGTGCATTTGTTTAATATGCTTCCTAGTCTTCATTGCACGGAATGCAGCTTGAATTCTGGTCACAGCCAGCTTTTCTCTCAGAATTTGAGCTTTCACTTTGATCATGTTTTTAGTTCTAAAATTTCTCTGGACAATTTTAGCAGCCCACCGCAGCCTATTATAGCATGATCTTGCCAAGTACCTTCTAACTCGAGCTTGGATCACCACAGCCGCTTTGCGTTCCATCTGCAAATGCTGTCGAACTTTCATTCCCCTAAAAGCTGCCTGTAAGACAATGGCCGACTTGCACTTCTTAAGGTACTCTTTTCTTTGTGTTCTCATCGCAACCAGAGCTCGATATCTCTGTTGAATGAGTACTACACCAGCTCTGAGAGACAAAAAGTGTTTCCGGTCTCTGAATGTGCAAAACTGTCTCTGAATGACCGTGGCAGCTCTGTGCATTGCACACATCTGCTGCCTAGCTCTGTATCCACGAAAAGCTCTCTGGATGACAACAACTGCAGTTTTCTTTGACCTATACTGCAGCATTAGTGCATCTCGTGCTCTGCAGGCTCTGTACCTCTCTTGCACAATGATGGCTGCCCATCTCACCCTCTTGAAATGCATGTGACACAGATACATTCTGCACTGGGACTGAATCACAGTGGCAGCAGAATGCATGTTTCTCATCTCATTTCTGGTCTTATTACCTCTGAAAACTGACTGGATCACTATGGCACTACAACGTAGTTTCAAGAAATGTTCTCGGTCCCTCCTCCTATATAGATGGGCCTTGTAGTGCTTTTGAATGATAGTTGCTGCCAGCCTGAAGGCTTTGAAGGCCATCTTTGTTCTGTACATTCGAAAAACTGCTTGGATCACTGTGGCTGCTTCGTGTTTCTTCTGAACTTCTCTCCTGACGTTCATTCCTCTGTAGACAGATTGCACTGTGATAGCAGCAGCACGTAAAGAATTATACCGCTTCTGCTGTAGCCTGCTGATGAAAAGAGCGCGGTACCACCTCTGAATTCGGACTGCAGCCGATTTCATGGCAAGATACGCCTTGTGCTCCCTGTAAGCTACATACCTCAGCTGAATTACTCTCGCAGCTTCTTGCATCACTTTTACACGTTTCCTAGCCCTCACCCCACGATAAGCAGACTGAATGCAAACAGCAGCTTTTTTCATAGCCATGAATTTGGAGACCTCAACATTTCTTTCCTGGTTGGCCCTGAACCGCTGGCAGACAACAGATGTTGCCCAGCGAAGTCTCTGAAATTCTACAACCTGCATGTGTCGACGGTAATTTGCCTGAATCACAGTTGCTGATCGATGCATTTTTCGAACTTGTAGTCGAACTTTCATACCCCTGTACGCAGACTGCAAAACTGTAACAGAATTCCTGATCTTTAAGTAATTTCTACGGTCATGTCTTCCTTTGATGCAAGCTCTGTAGTGCTGCTGTACAACAGATGCAGCACACCTGGCTGCAGCAAAATTCACCTGAGCTTTATGCCTTCTATAACATGCTTGAATGGTTGTTGCAGCTTGATGCATTCTCCTGATACTCCTCCTTTCTTTAGTACCCCGATAAACAGCCTGAATCCTTATACTCATTTGTCTCAGAAGAATATATTGCCGTTTATGAGACTGAGTTAGTAAATGCGCCCGGTATAGAGTCTGGAGTACAACAGCTGCACTTTTTAGTGACAAAAAGTGTTGCCTACAAGCAAAAGCCTTAAAAGCTGCCTGAATCAAAGTGGCTGCTCGGTTCTGCTTCCTCAGCTTTTGCCTCACTATCATGCCACGGAATCCTGCCTGCAGAGAAATGGCAGCTTTCTTCTGGAGCAGGTAACGCCACCGCATCATCCTCCCAGACCTGCAGGCTCTGTACCAGTTCTGTATTATTAATGCTGCACGTCTCTTTAACTTAAAATCTGACTGTGCTGCAAATCTACGGTAGCAAGACTGTATCAACAAAGCAGCTTTATCCATTGCCTCAATCCGCTTTCTCTCAGCTCTTCCCCTCCACAAAGCCTGAAGTACAACAATGGAGTGACAGTAATCAAAGTATTCTTTTCTCAACCTCTGGCCCAATGCAACAGCTCTGTACCGCCGCTGCACAGCAAGAGTCGCATCTCTCAAAGACAAAAATGATTTTCGTGCTCGAAACATTCTGAAAGTTGACTGAATCACAACTGATGCCCGCTGTTGTTCCTCGATTGCTTTGCGCACCCTGTGTCCACGAAATGCGGCCTGCAAAATGACGGTTGCATGTTTCTTTTGCAGATATTGTTGCCTTTCAGTCTGCTTTTGCCTGCAGGCCCTAAACCATTGCTGAATAACAACTGCAGCTAGTCTCATTTCAGTAAATTTTCTTCGTAGAATGCTTACTCTCAATGCTCTTTGGATAACAATGGCAGAAGAGTGCCGTAGTTTCAAATGCTGAAAGTTTCGTCTGTCTTTGTTGCCTCTGTACCATGCCTGTATGTAGATTGTTTTCTGTTGGATGCTTGCATACCATTTTTGCCATTTCACCATCCTGTACCATGACTGAATCTTTATAGCGGCGCCATTTTGCTTGGAAAGTCTTTGATTGTGCCACTTATGGAAAGCAGTTTGTATCACGGTGGCAGCATGGGTCTTTTTTATCCAAGACCGAGTCCTCCATTGGCGAAAACATTTTTGGATTTTAATGACGGAACATCTGAGCGCAAGATATTTTTGTTGTTCTTGTTTTGCCAATAGCCAAGCTCGTCTGCGCTTCTGAATTGTTCTTGCAGCCCACAGGATCCTTTTGTAAGCAGTAACTGTCATTTTCATCCGCAAACAAGCTTGCAGCCTGACGGTGTAGTATTTTAACTTCTGGTATTTCTTCATAGCCAAGTGTTTCCTCCACTGTGCCTACAGAAAGATATTTTGAATTGAGGGAAAGCCAAGCATTTGATTCATGGTAAACGCTGCTGTTCATCTGGGGGTCAGCTCTATGTTCCCACAGCTCTATGTTCCCACAGCCCGATGTTCCCACAGCCCGATGTTCCCACATTAAAAGTAATCATAGGATTACGTTAAAAAACAACTGCTCTAATTTGCACCAAATTTGGTGGAGCCGCGAGGTATAGGAAGGGGAAGAATGCAAGATGTCTTGACCATGATCCATAGTGCTGTTGGGCATAAATTTGAATAATTTCTTAGAATGTGGAAACAGAGCTGTGGGAACACAGGGCTGTGGGAACATAGACACGCACCTGTTCATCTGAGCCATTTATCTAAGATATTTATCATGCTCAATTGAAGCCAGTATATTTGTGCTTACTTTGCCAAAAAATGCCAGCCTCCAGCACCCTACGAAATTTCATTAAAGCCTCAGCATCTCATTCTGAGCAGTATCATCCATTAACTTGCAGTATGGTAAGTAATATAAAAATTGATTGAGTGTAAGAATAAAAAAAATGTATTACTATGTTCATGTAACACTTTAAATGGCTCTTTTTGGCTTAACTGACAAAGATACACAGCAGTGGGGGGCTTACAATACAACCATCAACATACTTGGATGACAATGGCAGCAGAATTCCGCAGAGTTTGCCATCTTTCCATTCGCAACTTCTGCAATTTTTTACGTGCCGAGTAGCTGCGCCAGCCAGTCTGAATAAGAATCACCGCAGAAGTCCACCGTTCTTTTCTTCGTTTTTGCAGGAACCTTCTGACGGCAGACTGAATTGTAGTTGCAGCTGCATTGCTTTCCTACAAGTCCATGTCACCAAAAGGAGAAATTTATTAAATAATGAAACAAAGCTAGAAGTCTTAAAGTGCACAAATAGCCACTATGACACACTCACACCTCGTATCGCTTCAACTCACATACACACCTCGTATCGCTTCAACTCATTCTTCAATCTATACTTTCTCCATGCTTCTTGAATCGTCCTTGCTGCCCTGGTCTCGTTTCGTAGATCCAGAAGCCGCGCACAAAGGAAAGACAGGTAACAAATGACCACCTGAAAGCAAACATAGCAACATCAGTAATAAGAGCCCATACACCCATACAGACAAGCCATCATTGCGATTTACAAAAAATTAATTCAAACAAAAGTACAATACTGTTCCCAAAAAGACAGAAGATTAACCAGTTAGCTAACGGTATTGTTTCGATATCCGATCGGATTAGTAAATATGGCTAACTGGGTTTTCACCAAGGGGGGTCTGCTTACAGTGATGGATTTTTCACCGATCCCATCTTCCTCTATGGGCGGTATTACCGCACAATATTACCATTTATATTAGGACTACCAAAATATATACGATTTCAAGCAGAAATTAATTGAGAAAAAATTAGCAAAAAAAATTTAAACATACCTCCAAGTTCATTACGTTGAGACATTTTGCAAGACCAAACAAAGCTTCAAAGACTTAGAAAACTGGGTTGGCGTATGAAATAGCAAGTGGAATGTATGATTTGACGTAAAGATTCAAGAGGTAAAAGACGAAGTGACTACATGTCAGTGATTCTGCTTCATATATCCTAAATGAGTGAAAAACACTTATTACAGAATATACAAGCAAAATATATACCAATTTTCTTGACACAAAATATCATGACACAGAACCCCCAAGTAGCCCATTAGAAAATTATCGGTTGGACATTTTATAACATCGTGCTTTTGACTGTACTGGTTTATGCCAGAAATGCAAATGTACAGCAAATGTACAGCAAATGTACAAAAAGAGTGCCAGGGCTCGCGATTACCCGAGACCTCGGGTGAAATACACAAGAAAATCACACAGGACACGCAGTGAGCCATAACTAAGTTTCAGGGACGCACAAGGACGTTCGGAGGGGACCTTTAGAGGACGTCCTGGGGACGTTATTTTGTTTGCTGGGTTCTCTGTCGTTGAAAATGCAATACCCACTCTCAGTAGCATTGTCCATTTTCCCAAGTTTATCAAAATAATGCCAAGTTACCCTTAACACGGCAGAATTTGCCATCTTTTGTCTCCAGGGTCACATAATTTGCAAATCAGTGCATTCAAGAGGCACCAAACGAACCCAGACCACATCATAGTCGCAGATGCTTGGATCACTTGGAAGCGAGGGGTATAGTACAGATAAGAAAGGCAGAAGCCGCCGCCGCTGACCGTGATTGATTCAGAAAAAAAGTGCGCCGCAGATAAGAACGCTCCACTATATGACTAAAAATGCACTCCCCTTCTCCCAAGTGAAATTACATCTAGGTATATGATGTCTAATAATCCAATACAGTAACGTGGCGGTATGGACACAGAATTGTAGCCTGTCAAATCAGTACTCAGTACTCCTACTGCTATCAAAATAATGCACACACTAAATGCTTCTAATCCAAAAAATTCTGACGCAAACCCTTCCGGCTCTGATGAAACAAATGTGCGTGCCCTTGTGGTTAGGGGGGAGAATTGCATCAACGCCTAGAACTTCAAGAAGGAAATATTGTTTCGCCTAACCAAATTTCAAATGGATTTGTTCAAATCAATACGATAATTCGCTAGCCAGTATGCAAACACATTTCGCCATTAAATTAATACATTCAAGTTTCTACAATTACACATGTTGTTTTAACTTTAATGGCAAAAACCGCTGGTGTGCTCGCTAGCAAATTATTCATCACAACGAATAAACCGCGAACTAGAGACTAACGCTGGTGATGTTTATCGGTTACCAAGTTACTGTGTTTTCCAGTGAGCGTATCTGACCAATCGTGACGCAAGAAAGCTGTATCACACGTGCGTGATACCAAACCTGTATCTCATGGGTTGTAGCCATCCACCGATTATTGAAATTTTTTGTTAGAAAGCGCCAAGCGTCAAATATATCCTTATAAGCAGGATGTGATTTGCCTTCAGGGACTGATTGTGAACAAGTCGGAACGGTTATTTCATTGTTTGGACCAACAATCACAGTGTTTGTTCAGAATACTGTAGGCTTGGCTCTGGTTCACGACTGTTATGTTTGTTTTACTGCTGAGTTTTAACAAAGAAGACAGTTACATTACTGCTTTCCCCAATTATTACATGAAATCAGAATAGGATCATTTCACACAAGGTATTGCATCCAATACTCTTGATTATGTATTATATGCATTGTATCGATTACTGGCGGGCAGTTAATGTATACATTCCCTGATCGATGTTTCTCACTCTAGCTGTGACCACATGGCTTATGGGGATACACTAAATTACCGCACTACCAACACCTTCTGGTCATGGCCGAGGTGGGGATGTGCACAACTTATTGAGCGAGAGCCAGGGACCCCAATACAAAGGAACTCATGGGTTTCGGGACCCCTGAGAAAGGAAAGCTAATGGAAGCCCTGGAGTGCCATCTCAAAGTGAAATTGTAAAATTAAACTTGCTGTACACCCATTTATATTAATATTTAGGATTGTTCTCGCCGTTATTGCACGTTTCTGGGGTCCACTATTTTGGCTTTTTTTCCCCCCATTCGGCTATTTTCGTCGCGGGTGATCAGTGTTTACCAAGGCCAGTATCTGACCCTTTAAGGCTACATAACATTACAATACATGTAGCTACTGAGCTGCATGGTGTTCCAACACAAGGTTAGACTTATGCAGACAAACGGCAAGCCTTGTATCGTACTGCATTTATAGATAATATGTATACACGAGCTGCTCAGTCGACTGTGACGACCAATCCCAAACCAGTTACTACAGTCTTTCTCACTTTATCCTCACGGCCTTGCAACTAGTTAGATTTCCATCTTTTCACGTATATTCTGTACAAATGGAAATGAATGAATTTCAAAGTAAACAAAAATGATTTTTCAATTTATAATTCTGATTAAAGTGTATTTGCCAAACTTGTTGCTAACAAATATTTAAATAAAAAAATAAAGTCAGTTACACGCAACAGTATACAGGACAATGTGTCACAAAGGGAAAAAAAAAAAACCAACAGGACAAAAGTAGTACATACTCTTTCACTTGGAATAGTGTTTGACACATCAGCAGCATGAATCATTGCTGGAACTCCACCAAGAGAGCAGACCGCTTTATCCACCAACTGAAAGTTACTCTTCTCATTCTCAAGAAGCTCAGAGAAATCCGAAGATACCTCGGTACCTGATAGTTAAGCAATGAGTGGAAAATAATGGAGCAGCACTGAGTAATTCTCTCACAGAATAACAATCAGTCCAAATTTTTTCCCATATTAAGAAAAATGTTTTGAGCCATTTACCTGTTTGCTGCCCAGGCCAAACATCAAGAGAGTCATCAGAGTCACTAGATGAGCAATTTAGCCCAAGCCTGCCACGCTGTGCACATTCCACAGTCTGAGTAGTATTCTGATGCACTGCTTCCAATGGCAGATAGGAAGGATGATAGTGATGGATGAGGTAGCAAAGAATCTGCCCATCTGAGAACGATACTGTGAAGTTCTCAGCCTAAGACAAAGAGGAGAATGAACATTACGACATTTCTAATCAGCTTCAATGACACATCTCATAGGAAACAAACGAACCTTTGTGTTGTAAAATGAAGAAACTGCATTGACCCAGTCCATCAACAGTGTGAGTTTTTCACTACAGCGCTGTAGTGAAAGCCCGTTTGCCTCTGGCTTGTCGACCGCAACATGGTTGGCCCTCAACACATCCAGTTTCTGCCTGGTTCTCCAAGTTCTTTTGAGGAAGCGTATTTCCTCTTTGAGTAGTTCTTCATCCAGCAAAACCTCAACCTTAGATATGAAAACCGGCTGTTAATGGCCTGAGAGTTTTTTTTTCCCCCCAGTCAGATAAAATTTAGGTGACCAAATGGAATACCTGAAAGGCAAAGATGATTTTCCACAGGAGGGCAAGTGTCTTTTCTCTGTGAGCATCCACAATATCTCTTGCGTCAATAACACACCCTGAAAACATTTTACAGGGAATACATTTCTCAGACATTTGTATAGAGAATACATGTAAAAAACTACAAAAGCCAAGTTATTTACAAACCAATAAATATCATTTTTTTATTTTCATCTGCTCTTATACATTCCTACCATCATTAAGCTGTCAATTTTTTAATCTTTGACCCCATTAGTCATTTCTTTTGTGCGCCAGAACTGTAAACATCAGGAAACTGACATTTTATTCAAAGCCCAAAGAACAGACACCACCCATGTATTCTGATTTGATCCAGCCATTTTGTCATCATGCCCTCATAATTCTTAAAGTACCCCAGAAATTAAGCTGTCAATTTTTCAAACTTGGTGACAAAATTTACCCATTTCTTTCCCTGACTTTAGTCAACTTTCAAGTCATTGCAACAATTTACTCAAAGCTCACAGAATGGACTGATGGGAAAAATCCATTACTGATATCATTTTTTTTTTTTTTCATTATATTGCCAGTTTACAGAGAAATGCAAAACACCTTCTAGCTACTGTGGGCTCTTTCCAGTCTCCCATCTTTACCACATCACATTTTACAGAGCTAAAATATATTTATTCTTTAACTAGCCCCCATTCCTAAATTTTAACCAGCAGATCTGCCAAAATGTATAATTTCTTACCCGGTTCCAGGGTCATGCACAGTCAGATAAAAATATTTCAGTTAAGAACTGAATAAAAAACATGTTCATATTGTTTCATTTTACAGACAATTTGAGAGGAAGGACATCCATAAATGCAATTACTTATTTGAGGCCCATTTAAGCTTCATGGTCGGGTTAAAATTTCTGGTATCAACACTCAGTTTAGGCTGCATCTTTCCACTGGCTGCTCTCCAAAAACGATTTGATAAATCATAATACAAAAGGCTCAAAAAAAAAAAAAAAAACTACAGGCCAGCTTAAGGTTGGATTTATTCATTTTGGCTCAAATAATTTTCAGTTTTGGCCAAAAAACAAAAAACAAAAAAACCCCACCTCATTTTCTCGCTCGTTACTAAAGTACTTTTCAGTGAAATATCTCTGTTTACCATTTTCGTCTTTCAAGTTGACTCCCTTTGCTTTTAGCGCTTCCAATGCAAGTTCAACATTGTGTACTTTCTGAAGACGGCTTACAGCAGGCATCCTGAGTTTACGAGACAAGCTCCAGTCTTGCGTGAGCAGCTCCATAACTCGCCTACAAAAAAAGACAAACATAACGCGTTGCTGAATACCCCTCGGCCCGGACAAGATTTCCTGCCCCAAGGTCAGAGCGCTAAGGTGAAAGGTGAAATCCAGCAAAAAACATGACATTGCACATCTATGTGTCACAGTGAGTTAACATACCAAATTTGGTGAAGCTGTGATCAGTAGTTGCAGAGTACTGACCCGCACAATATGTCCTGCCTCAAGATCACAGCGCTAAGGTGAAAGGTGAAATCCAGCAAAAAACATGACGTTGCACATCCATGTGTCACAGTGAGTTACCCTACCAAATTTGGTGAAGCTGCGATCAGTAGTTGCTGAGTACTGACCCGTACAAGATGTCCTGCCTCAAGGCCACAGCGCTAAGGTTAAAGGTGAAATCCACCAAAAAACATGACGTTGCACATATATGTGTCACAGTGAGTTACCATACAAAATTTGGTGAAGCTGCGATAATTAGTTGCCGAGTACTGACCCGGACAAGATTTCCAGGGTCAAGGTCACAGAGCTAAGGTCAAAGGTCAAATCCAGCAAAAAACCTGACGTTGCACATCTATGGGTCATAGTGAGTTACCATACCAAATTTGGTGAAGCTGCGATAATTAGTTGCTGAGTACTGACCTGGACAAGATTTCCAGGGTCAAGGTCACAGCAATAAGGTCAAAGGTCAAATCCAGCAAAAAAACCTCACGGTGCACATCCACGAGTCATAGTGAGTTACCATACCAAATCTGGTGAAGCTGCGATAATTAATTGCCGAGTACTGACCCGGACAAGATTTCTAGGTCAAGGTCACAGTGCTAAGGACAAATGTAAAATCCAACAAAAAACCAGACGTTGCACATATGTGTGTCACAGTGCGTTACCATACAAAATTTGGTGAACCTGCGATAAGTAGTTGCCGAATACTGACCCGGACAAGATTTCCAGGGTCAAGGTCACAGAGCTAAGGTCAAAGGTCAAATCCGCAAAAAAACATGACATTGCGCATCTATGGGTCATAGTGAGTTACCATACCAAATTTGGTGAAGCTGCGATAAGTAGGTGCTGAGTACTGACCCGGACAAGATTTCCGGGGTCAAGGTCACAGCGCTAAGGTTAAAGGTCAAATCCAGCAAAAAAACATGACATTGCGCATCTATGGGTCATAGTGAGGTACCATACCAAATTTGGTGAAGTTGCGATAATTAGTTGCAGAGTATTGACCCGGACAATATTTCCAGGGTCAAGGTCACAGCGCTAAGGTCAAAGGTCAAATCCAGCAAAAAAACCTGACGTTGCACATCTATGGGGCACAGTGAGTTACCATACCAAATTTGGTGAAGCTGTGATAATTAGTTGCTGAGTACTGACCCGGACAAGATTTCCAGTGTCAAAGTCACAGCACTAAGGTCAAAGGTCAAATCCAGCAAAAAACCTCATGGTGCACATCCATAAGTCATAGTGAGCTACCATACCAAATTTGGTGAAGCTGCGATAATTAATTGCCGTGTACTGACCCGGACAAGATTTCCAGGGTCAAAGTCACAGTGCTAAGGACAAATGTCAAATCCAGCAAAAAAACCAGACGTTGCACATCTATGGGTCATAGTGAGTTACCATACCAAATTTGGTGAAGCTGCGATCGTTAGTTGCTGAGTACTGGCCCGGACAAAGTCACCCAGACAAGATTTCCAGGGTGAAGGTCACAGCGCTAAGGTCAAAGGTCAAATCCAGCAAAAAATCTTACGTTGCACATCTATGGGTCATAGTTAATTACCACACCAAATTTGGTGAGGCTGCGATAATTAGTTGCCGAAAAACCGACCGGACAAGATTTCCAGGGTCAAGGTCACAGCGCTTAAGGTCAAAGGTCAAATCCAGCAAAAGCCTGTCGCTAAGATCTATGGGTCATAGTGAGTAACCATACCAAATTTGGTGAAGCTGCGATCATTAGTTGCTGAGTACCGGCCCGGACAAAGTCATGGACGGACGACGGACGACAGACGACGGACAGACACGCAGGTGACGACAATACCCCTCTGGCCGAAGTCGGCCGAGGGGTAAAAACCAATAATAAAACTTAGCACTACATAAAGTCCAAAATCTGGTTTAGAGATGGCACCACAATCTGAAGTCTTTCTGATTTTAATTTTTTTTTTTTAACCAGTGGGCAGAACCAAATTGTATAGTCATGAAAAATGAACTTACACTAGTCGGATTCCACATTTCAGGTCAGATGCCAAGTTCTTCACAGCAAAGCTGAACTCATCGAGTGGCACTTGGGCATGGGAGACTGCCAAGCCCAAATATCCAAGATGGCGAGAGAGAATTCCCTCACCACTCAGAAAGTCCCTTGCAAATGCCAGAAGCAGATCTTTGCTAGTCTACAGAGATGGGAGGTAGATATCGAAAGTAATCTATTAGTACTCACTACATCTTTAGATTTTCAGGAAAATTACCAATTATTGCAACATTTCACTGTATATCTGAAAAATTCAAAATTTTGCTCAAAACAATGAATTCTGATAACTGACCGGCTTGAATTTCTACATTACATAAATTCACGTAGTTTTCCATTTCTAATACAATTTAAGCAGAAGCATTCTTCATGATGGAAAAAAAAATTGCAGATTTATTCTAAGAATGTTGATGTGCTTGAACACAGATTACCTTGAATTCAGCATCCTTGCAGAACAAACAAGGGTCATGTTCAATTATTCTTGATTCTTTGGCTTTGTCAAGAAAGCAGACAAGCAGAAGTAGTTTCTTCAAAGTGAACTGGGACAGGGCCTCCTCATGACCTATTCATGTGACAAATCATACAGTGGAATAAAAGTGAAAATTTGTATAGAAAATTACATCTCATTGATACCTTACAATCACCAAAGGAAAACCAGCACACATTGAACATAAGCCATTTGCTCATATTCAACCAAATGGGTAAGTACATGCATCTTGGCTACTGGAAAATGCTATGATTCAGTACTTTTTAAAGAAGACTAATCACGTCAAAGCTACACAGTTCCCACACTGTTCAGACAAAGTCACTGAAAAGAGGACGAATAATTCAAAGCACCAAGAAAGAAGAAATAATAAGATAACAAGGCCTATCTAGCCTCTTGTCTGATAGGTCTTCATCTTTTTACTTAAATTTATGTTTACCACAAGAAATGTCTTGGGTTTGGCAAAATTACATATTTTCCATTTCTGAACCAATAACAATCCTATTTCATTAATTAATTTTGATTCCAAAAATAGACAAAACGTGACACTCCAGACCAAAATGCAACAGGAGACATAGCAGGTTTTTAGTACCGTTAGAGTATTAATTTTTAAAGCAAAAACTATCTGCAAAACATCTGCTGTAGAAACAGAAATAAAAGCATTAAAAATACAAAAAGGGCGTAAAATATTTCAACATTCTTCAGAATTCCTTTGCTTCTGCACTGCTTCCCTCCAGCAAAAGCAGCAAGACTGTGGACAGTAAACAAAGTATAGTACTTCTGAGGTAGAATTGGAAATGGTGGGGCTTGAGCCTTGAGAGTGCCAAGAATGCGATTCTTTTTGAAAACCAAAAACTCAATGGCAAACTAGAAATGGTGAACTTCACAAGAAATTTATCCTGTCACAACAAAAACAAAAGGCATCTTTGGAAGCACAAGCTCAATCACCATCTCTTCATTTTCAAGATACTGGCCTCCAAATATGAAAATTTTTATTGGTGAAAGTCAAAAATTCAGTTTTCAAGGGCCCCCATTGAGGCCAGGATCCCTTACAGAGGCTAAATTGTGCTATATTCCTTCTATTTGAGGACAGGTCTGTCTGTAAAAGGAAGATAGACTGCACTCAAGGCATAAAAGTATAGTTGGGAGACCCTTAAAAGGGTCCTAGCTGAAAAAAAGTCACTTTTTTTGCCAATTTTGGATTGGCAAGTTCACCATGTGGGCAGATACCCATGGCAATGAAACTTGTTCCACATAAATGTATACATCATGACTATGCGTTCAAAATTCCAACTTGTTTTCTCATCTCCTTCACCATTTAATCATGTTATCTAGAGTTGTCCCCATCCCGATCACGTGATCGGAAATCGGGCCGATCACGTGATTTTCAAAAGATCGGAATCAGGAGAAAAAAAATCGGATGTTTATTATACGATACAGAAGATAAATGACCATGTTCACGGTTTAAAGTCAACCTGAGGCCTTAATTTTGGTTTTAAGTTACACAAAATCATTCATTTATTGTTGCACAGAGCGAAACAATGGGTGCATCTCAAAGCCTAGGCTGCATCCTTCGAAGGCTGCAATTTTAGGGGTCGTCAAGTACTTCTGTCCCCATACTAACGCTTAGGGCAAGGGATGAGGATAAATTTTCGGTTAAGGTTAGGTTGGGGCCAGTGGCGGATCTAGAAAATTTTACATGGGGTGGCAAAGGGGTGGCAAGAGGTCTGGGAGGGGTGGCATGGGATGTCCTCAGTGCGGTATTAGGAAATCCCCAATTCCAATAAAGTTGGGACATTGTGTAAAATGTGCATAAAAACAGAATACAATGATTTGCAAATCTCATAAACCCATATTTTATTCACAATAGAGCATAGACAACATATCAGATGTTGTAAGTAAAGACAGACAGAGGTTCACCAATCTGCAAAAACACTGCGTCTAAAAATTGGGGAACAATTTCAGAAAAATATTCTTCAATGTATTTATTGTACAGTGTGTCCCAAAAAAAGGAAACCAAGAATAAATGGTTAATTCTATAAAAATTACTTAACATTCTTTGATTAAAAATGGCATTTAGTGTTATATAACTGTCTTGTATCTAATGATGTCAAGTAAGTGGAGCTTTTGCCACACTCAATTGAACAACAATGACACTTTTGGAGTAACTCAGTAACCACGTTGTGCCAGATTACAAAAAATGATGACAGGCCTAAACACGGATGAACCGGGATGATCAGTTTCACCTTTTCATTGTCGGGACCATTAGTGCTTTAGGCTGTGTAGTGTGTACTGCTTTAAATGTAAACCCTACTAGCTGCATGACAGATGTGCTCAAATCATGCAGCTGACAACAGAACAATGAGTTCTGACAACGATGCCGGATTAATTTTGTGTTCTTTGTATGATGTGAAAAAAGTACACAGTTGTGTAATTAATAGTCCTAATTAGTTTAATAGATACTAAGTTTCACCAGAATACTTCTCATTTTATTCCCAGTTTCCTTTTTTCCGGATGCACTGTATTATTATGCCTTCCAAGATGTAGCAGAGTGAATATTTAGGCCTAATGAAATAAAAGTACCTCAAAATAAATACAGCAAAAGTACTTAAGTCACAGTCCAGGACTGATATTGGCCATCTCTTTCAAGAGAGCTTCATACGACGATTGTTGTGCTGTGCAGCAAAACGTCTCACAAACATATCTAAATCTAGCTGTTTTGCACGCTGTTTCAATACTGAGAACAGCTATATTTCTAAGACGATCGTCTGATGATTGTCAGGCTACATAGACCTCTAGTCGTGTGGTGGAATTTCCGCCAAGTCGGATATTGCTCCTGTCGCGAGTACTTATGAGCTACATCAAGAAACGGAATAGCTAGATCGATACAAACATATATACGGTAAAATAATAATTATATTTCAAGTTTCAATGTAATTTAAGAAATTTTGCCTGGTTCGGCTGACACATGCCAAATTCATTAGGACATACCATCCGTATGTTTACAAAAAGGGCTAACGGTAGTCGGTACGGACCCGCCCGTACCTTTACCTGCGATAGAATGAGACGAGAGGCTAATACCGCTGCCTCACCTTTAGCATACAGGCTAGAGATACGGGTCAGTGCCCGTAGCCACTGCCCTGACAGGAAGGACCTGGTTTTATTATGCAGCCTCATTGCTGTGATATTGATCACATAACACTGAAACTTAACAGCGACCATCTGGATTCAAACATTCCTGTTTTTGATATCTAGCTAAATGCATCATAAACTGTTCTCGTTTTTACTATAATCAAAACTAACTGAAGAGAAAAATGCTCCAACAAATCACACGGGAGTAAGTCACTTTTGACAAACGATTAATGAACGCATTGAACCATCGCCTTTAGCGTACATTCCATCTATTACAAATTTAACTTACCTTTATTCACCGGGGGAAACTGACTTCACTTTAAGCAAGTTGCCTGGTCAAGTGGCTCCACTCTGCTGCGCTGCACGCAGACTCCAACGCGTGTCCATGCCAACTGACACAGGCCAGCGCGGAGCAGGAGGCTCGTCACGCAGACTCCGCGCGTTTGATGCAGGACCGTAGCTAAGTATTTGAGGAGCCGAATATTATATTTACATATATATATATATATTTGTGTGAATTCATCTTTTATTTCGATGCTTTGAGGGGCTTTTAGACATAGTGGCGATTTGTTTTACAAGTATAGTTTTAAGAACTTTAAAGTTAGTGGGGCAACTAGAGGGGCACTCGCCCCTCTCTGCCCCTCTGGTAGATCCGCCCCTGTTTGGGGCTCGGTTCAGAGTTAAGAGTTAGAGTTGAGGTTGAAGCTGGGGAAACCAGTCACGTAAATAAAAGCTATTTAACGGAGATGTCAGTTTGGCGGATGGAATTAAGTGACAACCCCTAAAAATGCAGCCTACAAAGGATGGAGCCGGGGCTTTGAGATGCACCGAAGGCATGTAAAACATCTATACACAACATTGTGCGTGTGAAGTGACGTTCGGGTAACTCAAGTAGGAGAGTGGGCTGGGTCCAGCAGCTAATAGCAGTACAGTCTAACGCAACAGGTTTCGTTCAGCCGGCGCCTCAGGAAAGATAAAATGTCCGCGGTTTGGAAGCATTTTAAAATTGAAAGCGAAGGCAGTTCAACAGCCACTTGTAACGTATGCAAGACGGTCGTTTCGCGTGGTGGAAAGGACAGAGCTGCGTTCAACACGACCAATCTAATATGGCACATGCGAAACAAACATCCACAACAATACAGCAAGTTCACTGCGGAAACTCAGGCAAAGGCACTGAGCCAACCGACACTGAAAGAGACTCTTAAAAGTAAAGAGAAACTTCCCGAGAACAGCGAAAAGGCCAAAAAGATAACCACCAAGATAACTGAATTCATCACGTTGGACGACCAGCCATTATCTGTGGTAACAAACGTGGGGTTTCGCGGTCTCCTGGAGTATCTGGAGCCACGTTATGAGTTGCCTTCTCGTCACTACTTTACCGAGAAAGCGCTACCGGCCCTTCAGAACAAGCTTCGCGACCACCTTCAAGCCCTTTTATCAGACGTGCCTGCTTTGGGGTTTACAACAGACATATGGAGTTCTTCAGTGTGTCCAATGTCGCTAGCCTGTAATACATCCATATGTCGCTCCCAACGGTCACTTGCTTGAAAGTCTGGCCTCAGTCGGTAGGCCAGCGTTTTACTTTCAAATATTCGCAAAAAATCCATGCGAGATCTGTGATTAGCTCACAGTCGCAAGGGTGTCCCCCTACCCCCTTTAGACAGACTTAATAAAAATACCACAGTTCTGCATTCAACGGAAGTCCCGCCTCCCCGCTCGTGTTTATACGAGTATTCATCTGTGTGGCAGCAGAGTTCCTGGGCAATGAACGAGCCGGGAAGCGGGACTTCTGTTGAATGCGCGAGCTTACTTGAAGCATAACTGTGGTATTTTATCATTTTTAGCGAAAAATAACCGCGTTTCTAGAGTTTTGAGGATACCAGTGGACAAAGCAGACTTTGATTATACTGGACGATGGTTTGAAAGTTTGTCAACGGACGTTTTGTGGAGTTTTCCCATTGCTACTGGGTGACCCCATTTGCTTCCAGCAAAAAAGGAATTTGGATAATTTTTCAAAACTCTCCAGTGGCCATAACTTTGCGCCAGGTGAAGAACAACTTCGTCTGCTCAAGACATCTAATGGTGAGTAATTGATATACAAATTATAGTTTTTGGGTGGAGTATCACTTTAATCTAGCTGATGCAATCATGCCCTTCGAGCTATAGCTAATGCCAATTACAGTGAAATACGTTATGTAATTTGAGTATTATTTAATTTAGCCTTTATTATACTGGGGAATCCCACTGAAATAAACAAAATGCAGATATGGCCAAACATTATCCTGTTCAAAACCTAACAACTACTCCAAGAGTAAACGCAAGCAAGCCACAATCTAATTTTTAAGCTCATGTCAAATAACATTCACGAATGGCGTTGCTGGCCAGCTAACTCATATTCGATTGGTGGTTCTCGCTAAGAGCAGAAAACATGAATATTCATATATTCACTTCATTAGTGAGGTAAGGGCTAAACACTGGCTATACGACTGAGGCCAGACTGATCAGTCAGTGACCGTTGGCCATGTCCCCACCAGGTCACAAAAATCAACCCCCATGTCCCCCGCCAGGTCACAAAAATTGACTGGGGTCGGCATATCACACAAATACATATTGAAGCCAAAGACGAATGAAATCGGTCAAACCATTCATGAGATATCGCGTTCACAACAAACGGGACGTGACGGACAGACGGACGGAGCTGAATACTATGTCCCCTGCTCCGCTTGCTACTGCGGCGGCGGGGGACAACAATAGAATACAACTTATATTAGCTTCACCTTATGACATTTTATCAAAACAAAAGCCATAATGGGGGGGACGGGATGAGGCGTTTTTTGCAAAAAAACCCTATATTTCATAGCATGACTAAGGAGATGAGAAAACAAGTTGTAATAATTTTGTTCAAATAAAGCTAAGATACACACATTCATGTAAAACAAGTTTCAGTACCGTGGGTAACTGACCACATGGTGAACTTGCCAATCCATAATTGGCAAAAAAGTGACTTTTTCAGCTAGGACCCATTTCAGGGTCTCCTAACTCCACTATAATACCTTGGATGCAGTCAATCTTCCTTGCACAGACAGACCTGTCCTCAAACGGAAGGAATCCAGCACAATTTGACCTCTGTAAGGGATCCTGGCCTCAAGGGGAGCCCTTGAAAACTGAATTTTTGATTTATAAAAATTTATAACTGAGAGGCCAATATCTTGAAAATGAAAAGAGACAGAAATATTTGACAAGAGATTCAGAAAGCCTGCACCCAATATATCCAGGATAGCAATTTCCAGCCCGTACTCAGGATTGGTTCCAAAGGTACTGGCCTCCAAAATCCCAATAAATTAACGTTCGTGATTCGCTTGGGGCATGGCCCCTGATATTTGGGAGACCATATCTTGGAAACCCCTTGGAGTAGGAGCCTAACATTTTGCATGTGTTCATTATGAATATAGAAGTACTCCCAAAATAAATCTGAGCCAAATCTGAGTTGGTGACACTGTGACCTCTGATTGACTTCATATGGAATGACCTTTACGTAAAACATGGAGGAGGTAATATCATGGTTTGGGGTTCAGTCTGCTCAAAAGAAACCAGTGATCACATAAAAATCAACGGAATCATGAATCAAAAGAAGTGTCACTGCATCCTTGCAAGGCACGCATTAACATCTGGAAAGGGACTGATAGGTCGGGAATTTTACTTTCAACAAGATAATGACCATAAACACACTTCTAAGTAGTGCAAGAATTATCTTAGTCTGAAAAAAACATCTGGAGACATAAGTTATGACTTGGCCTGCTCAAATTCCAGACCTGAATTTGATGGAGCAAATCTGCTGTAACATCGAAATAATCTCTTCAGAATGAACTTCAAATGATATGGAATGGTTTTGCGAGTGAGGAAATAAAAAAAGATAAAAAAGTTAAATATGCCTGAAAGATTAAATGCTGCAATCTAAGCAAACACTCGAAGAGTCACAAGACTAGACACTGACCTTTTCTTTAAAAAAAAAAAAAAAGACATTAGTATTTGTTTTTTTTACCATGTTTACTTATTTTCATTTACATGATCCAATATTACATGAAATAGGCATCTGAGTAGTACTTGGTTTCTGATCTCATTCTGTTAAGTATATAACCATCATATAGTCTTGTGACCTTTGGCTTCACCTTTCAAGCTCACTCAAGGTCAAAGGTCATGGTGTCCTTTTAATCTCCATGTATGATTTCTAAAATACTGCGGGGACGTAAGTATTGAACAAGACAAGATTTTTCTCAGTCAATATATTTCTAATGGGGCTATTGACATGAAATGTTCACCAGATGTCGGTAACAACCCAAGTAATCCATACATACAAAGAAATCAAAACAAATAAGTCCATAAATTAAGTTATGCCTAATAAAATGGAATGACACAGGGAATAAGTATTGAACACAGGAAGCAAAGGAGGTGAAAAAAAGGCATGGTAATCCAATCCTGCACTCTATCATTGCAAATTAATATCAGCTGGTTTTGTGCTTGATGGCTTATAAAAAGGTTTCTCATTACCAAGGTGTCACACAAGAAGCATCTCATGACGGGTAAAAGCAAAGAGCTCTCTCAAGACCTTTGCGACCTTATTGTTGCAAAACATACTCATGGCATTGGTCACAGACATATTTCTAAACCTCTGAATGTTCCAGTGAGCACCGTTGGGGCCATAATCCAGAAGTGGAAATAACATCATTTCACTATAAATCAGCCACGACCAGGTGCTCCTTGCAAGATTTCTGACAGAGGAGTCAAGAGAATAATCAGAAGAGTTGTTCAAGAGCCAAAGACCACTTGCAGAGAGCTTCAGGAAGACCTGGAATTCACAGGTTCAAAGAAAACAAGTGAAAAAGTAAGCAGAGCTTACTAATACCCCCGACGTCCCCGATAGTTCTTTTTCCGTTGGTGATTATAGAAATTAGCACATTTCGAAAATCAATTTTGACAAAAATATCAACACATCTATGACACTTAGCACTGCACCTCTCCATATATTAGAAACTATGTGTGGCAAATTTGAAAAGAATCCATGAAGTAATATTTGAGATATCAGACAAATTGACATTGAACCCACTTGAAAATTTTAAGTCCAAAAACAGGAAAACGGCAATATTTTTGTGAAAAATCATCCCAGATGGCCAACACTTTGCACTGCACCTCTCCCTGTGGTAGAGAATACGTGTGCCAAATTTGAAAAGAATCCAATGTATAATATTTGCGATATCGATCGGACAAATTGACATTGAACCCACTTGAAAATTTCTAAGTCAAAAAACAGGAAAACGGCAATATTTTAGTGAAAAATCATCCCAGATGGCCAACACTTTGCACTGCATCTCTCCATGTGGTAGAGAATATGTTTGCCAAATTTGAAAAGAATCTAATGAATAATATTCGAGATATCGATCGGACAAATAATGTCTTCGGACGGAATGAATAACAGACAGAATTCTTGGTATATAACTATATACCCCAGACATTTCATCGTTTGGGGTATAACCAGTGATGATTCTAGAAAATTTCAAAAGTGGGCCAACTCCCCCCCCCCGACTTAAAAAAAGTGGGCCAATGGGGAAAAAAGTGGGCCAACTGGGTATACCTGGTAAAATGCCATTTAAATCAAGTTTTTAAACAGTACCTTGACTGGCTCACTTATTTATATGTACACACATTCAGTTTTTACACCTTATTGACAAAACTAAGACATGAATGACAGTTTGAGTTTAAAGTTTCAATAGAAAACCTTCACAGTCTCTGCCAATCATAACAACTATAAAGTAAATGACAAAATAGCACATAAAATAATAGTCCTAACGATTTGGTGCATAGCTTAAAGCCCGCCTCCAAACCGAAGTCCTACTGCTAAAGTTGTAAGTACAGATACTTCACCAGGCAGTGAAGCTATTCTCTTCATAGGTGTACGTTGAGCAGCGCGCGGAGACTCACAATTTTACCTACATTTCATTTTATTCATTCAAACGAGTTCTGAGCCATGTATCGTTTTTTAAAACCTATTAGCAAGCCTTGTGCTGCTTCAACCTCAAGCGATGCAGAGATGCCAAGTCTCACGCGTTCGGCGTGAGTCTCTCGCCTCATAGTGGCATTCACGTGCGTAGTCAGCAATTATTCAATCAACGCGCACTGAAGAAATTCAGTCGCGGAATTTAAGTCATTATGCATTAAGTTAATTAGTTTCACGTGCATTACGGTGGATTTACCCACTAGTGACACGGAAATAGATTATGAAGATCATGAAACGATCATGATTATGATTGTTTCCAATCCCTGAGTAAACAGAAGCACGAGAAGTCCGGAGTCGCTTTCCATGTTAATTGTGGTGAGGTCCACCTTTACGCAAGTAATCTGAAACTTCAATGCACAAGGATTTTAATTCCGCGTGAGAATCTCATTAATACGCGTTCATTGAATAATTGTGGACTACGTTGGATAAGCCCAAAAAATGCGTGAGACCTACACCGAATGCGTGAGACTTGGAATCTCTGGCGATGCCGTAGCTTGCACACCAGAAGCTATGATTATGGCTCCAGTGCCCTCCACAAGCATTGCCCCAAACCAGTTCCCTCTCTCTGCTGCCTCAGCCCTACTTCACGCGGTTAGCAACTTGAATGGTGATGCTCCATCCCAGCCACTATTAGCTAGCTACCCAGAGCGTGCATTCAGTGCTTTATGGCGATCATTCAATCCAGCCTGGTATCGTGCACGACCGTGGCTGGAGTACTCAGTTCAGCGGGATGCATACTTTTGCTTTCCCTGCAGGAAATACGCTACTGCCGGTGAGAGGGATGCCGTTTTTACCTCGTGTGGTTTTACCAATGGGAAAGCAGCACTCTAGCGTGACACATGCATCCAGCCACAGTCATATACAGGCATATATAGAAGTCTCTTGCTGCCGACATTTTGACAACAATCTTTGCAGTAGGTTTATAAATTTGTTGAATAAATGCACGGAAGTTTGTTATAGACGATGTTTTCATATCAACCTACGCACTAGAACAAAGGATTTGCGTCAAATCATAATGTAATGTGTAATTGCTGGCTCACTGAAATCTTCATTTAGCGCCAAGTCTGTCAAACTTGCGGGATCCCGCAAATTACGCGTCCTAGAATCATCACTGGTATAACAATGAGTAATGCACTAAACCGCCATGGCCTCTCTGCATGCTCACCGAGCAAGACTCCATCGCTGAAGAAAAAGCATGCTGAAGCTTGTTTAAAGTTTGCTGCACAACATTTGGACAAGCCTATGAAATACTGGGAGAATATAGTCTGGTCAGATGAGACCGAAATTGAACTCTTTGGATGTCATAGCACACACCATGTTTGGAGGACAAACAGCACTGCACATCACCCCCAAAACACCATACCAACAGTGAAGTTTGGGAACATCATGGTGTAGGGTTGTTTTTCAGCATACGGTACTGGCAGACTTCATATAATTGAAGGAAGAATGAATGGAGAAATGTACCAAGACATTCTTGATAAGAATCTGCTGCCAGGATGCTGAAGATGAAACGAGGGTGGACATTTCAGCAAGACAATGATCCAAAACACACAGCCAAGGAAACTCAATTTGTTTCAGAGAAAGAAAATAAAGCTGCTAGAATGGTCCAGTCAATCACCCTACTTGAATCCAATTGAAAATCTATGGAAAGAACTGAAGATCAGAATTCATAGAAGTGGCCCCTGGAACCTTCAAGATTTGAAGACAGTTTGTGTGGAAGAACGGGCCAAAAATCACATCTGAGCAATGCATGTGACTAGTTTTTCCATACAGGAGGAATCTTGAAGCCGTCGTTACCAACAAAGGCTTTTCTGCAAAGTATTAAATAAATTTCAATAAGTGGGTTCAATACGTATTCCCTGTGTCATTCCACTTTATTACAAATAACTTAATTAATGGACTTGTTTACATTTCTTTGTATGTGCGGGTTACTTGGGTTGTTACCGACAACTGGTGAAAATTTGATGTCGATAGCCCCATATTTACTGAGAAATATTTTGATGCGTTTAATGCTCGTTTTCTTAGAAGAAAAGCATACCATCCTGCCATTAAAGTTTTACACTCATTGGCTGTATGCCAAGGTGTATTGAAGCTGATCTGGCAGCTTATGAAGACCTTACAAAGACCGTTTCATTGATTTTTCCATCAATTAGTCACCTGTCCGTATGTATGAATTTTTGGTGTCACCTGACATAATGCTTACCATCTCTGTACAGGTGAGGCACTTTTGGATGCCTGAATTCAGCAGCAATATCGGGATTCCACAGCAACCGATTCAAAATAAACACAGCCAATCCTGTGACATCGCTGTTACTCTCCAATGGTATCAATTCCCCAAAAATGGTCTGAAGAAAAAGCACACAGTGATGAAATATACTCATATTCATTGTTGAAATAGAATCAATGTCAATGTTCAGCAGAAATATGAGGAAAAATAAAAAAAGGATCTGGAGTACCTCAAGCCCAATCCTCAGCCAGAGTGGATTGTATGACAGAAGCCAGGTGAGAATTTTCTGTCGTTCACCTACAAAAAAAAATTTAAATTAAATAAAACATAGATGTACAGAACTGGGAAAATATTTTACGAAACATAGATTTTTTTAATACAAATTTTTTTTCATCATTTATTTTTTGTTTTCCACAGTAATGTTTCCACAGATAAAAAGCACATTCAAGACTCCAAATGTTTATTTTTATTGTCGCGGTGTGGCGTCCGTCGTCCGGAACATTTTTTCTTTTTTTTGGCCTGATGAATTTTCGTGTAAATTTGCAATAACATACTACTAGACCATATCTCCAGACGTTTTTCTCGGATTTTTGATTGAATCATTTTTGTCCATTTTATGGGCCCTTGAAGTTTTGGCTCCAATGTTAAAGATAGGACTGAGAAATTTAAAAAAAATCATTTCTCAAAATTTTTCTAAATAAATTTTTTTTTAAATCAGGCAATCAACTTACCTTGATACTGTCAATGTATAGTGCGAGCGCCATTTTGATTGAATCAACGGAAGTGGGTCTTTATGAATATGCAAGATGGCCTGTGGAGGCCAAATGGTTGCAGATAGAGATTAAAGGGATAGTTCACTTTTTTGAAGTGGGGTTGTATGAGCTACAAATTGCCACTACTTACATTAGATGCAGTAGAAAGCTCTCTGATCTCCTCCAGGTAGCCGCACCAGGGCATAGTGCTGGGTGGAAATTTAGGCGATACACTGTTGTGAACGGAGACACAGAAACAGCGTATTTTCGCGGCCTAAAAGAGGTCCTACCTGAAAATAATATACCATTTCAATTGTACGCTTTGTTTTAAAAAATTACAGCACTTTAGCTGCGCGGAAAAAAACACAGTTGCTCTTGAACTAACCAACTGACGTATTCCTCGCGAGGCATCATAGTTCACTGCGCTGTAGCGATCAGCTGTTTGGGTCACAGTAAAGCTGCTTGCACAAACGCGAATTCACGTCTTCGCATTGACTTTGAATATGTAATCTGTGTGCGAAAAAATTGCTTTCAAGGTCCAGTGTGCAAGCGGCTTAATTGCGGTTCTTGGGTCGGACGGCCGTTTAACTTGTGCAAATATTTCGAAAATGGTCCGTGTGTGTCGCTGGTGCACTTACAGCTTCCACCGCATTCCTCTGCGGAATATTGGACTTGTAGCTGTGGCTGGTTGCCTCAACACGGATATTGATACGCCACCCGTATCCCTAAAAGAACTTGGTGTTTGCAGTATTCATTTTTCCAAAGAGGATTTCGTTAGGCTACATTCAGGGAAATCTCAACGGTGCACGCTGAAGAGCACTGCTGTACCCAAGCATCAGGTAAAAGAGTGAAACGCCAGTGAAAAAGTCTAATGTAACATTGCAGCACAAATTGATATTGCATAGGGTCTACGCAGCCACATACTGTAACTGCTGTGCTGGTTATTATAGGGATTTTTTTTTTTTTTTTTTTTTTTTTTTTTAATTTGAGACGTGATTCTATGCCATTGAAAATCCGGCTCTGCCGCAAACCGCTCAGAGTCTGACCCAAACAACTGATCGCTACTGCGCGCAGTGAACTACGATGCGCCTCACGCAGGAATATGTCAGTTGGTTAGTTCAAGAGCAACTGTGTTTTTTTCCGAAAAGCTGGTGTATTATTTTCAGGTAGGACCTCTTTTAGGCCGCGAAAATACGCTGTTTCTGTGTTTCCGTTGACAACAGTGTATCGCCTAAATTTCCACCCAGCACTATGCCCTGGTGCGGCTACCAGGAGGAGATCAGAGAGCTTTCTACTACATCTAATGTAAGTAGTGGCAATTTGTAGCTCATACAACCACACTTCAAAAAAAGTGAACTATCCCTTTAAGTTTGTATTACTGACATATAGGAAGTAATATATGACCTATATTTTGGCTGTGTTAAAGTTGACCTCAGATGACCTTGAAAGGTCAAACTTGAGGTCAAGCAAAATGTTAAAATTTTTAAAGGTTTCTAGGCTTGAAAATATTGAAGATTGGGAACATATGTACATTGAACACATATAGGAAGTCATGTATGAACTTTCATTTGGTGGCCTTGAACTTGACCTTCGGCAACCTTCGAAGGTCAAACTTCACATGGTGAAATTTCAATGACTTCTATCACCAAAACTATTACAGATAGAGCTTAGGTTTGGATTACAGGCATATTCATACATGTCACCTGACGTCATAGACGCACGTGACCGTTCTCAAACTCTAGGCGCCTCCATTTTGGGTACTGACTTACAACAGGCTGTCTGTCGCCCCGTGGGCTGTGATAAGTCGTCTCACAAAAAGAGTGGATTAACATTTTTTATGATACGGCTCTTTTGAATGCTGAATTTTGATTATTGAATTACACTCTGATTCTACATTTTACGGTCTTTTATTTCTGTATAACAGACTGTTGCTAAGTGAAACAGGCCGTTGCTAGGGACGCTGCTCTGATCGGAGACAGAGGAGAAGAACTATGCAGGATATTTACCTTATGTTTCATTTTTACCTTCATTGAACAGCTTCGGACTAATTGTGATGTTAGATAAATGACTTGTAACTTGTTCCTTCCACGTTGTGGCTGGAAACCAAAACTGCGATCAGAGCCACGGGCCCGGTGTCACAGCTCTCGTCTACGAGGCATGCATGTCTGTGTTAATTCCTTACCTCAAAGTTTCAAAACACGTTTATGTCAGTAGCGCAGCCAGAACTTAAAATTGCGTGGGCAATAAATATCTCTTTAAAACAATTATTTCTGCCTCGATCGCAATCATTTTTTTCTGATTAACTATGCCTTCAATACGATAACACTCCGCAATATCAGGTGTTGCTTGTTCACCTCGTTCAGGCAAAAGCGACAATCATTCATTTGGATCGCGCATTTTGTGCATTTCAAATCTGTCTTTAGTTCAGTTTGAATAATTCAATCGATCATGAAGCACAGGTTAGATCGCCTGATGAGCGAAAAAGGTAGCGCGGAAGTTCCAGAACAGTTTACCTCTCGAAAAGTATTATTAAAACTAAGCACAACTTATGAGTAACTTATTTTGCTGAACTGAATTATTCCTATTGAATAGTCGCCCTTAGATCGCACCACGAAAGAAGCCGTGTCTTTTTTGCCCGTTGATTATTCATATAAATGGAAATTGCTTTAACAAAGGAAAATGGCTGAGAACAAGTTAGGTATAATAATTGTAATAAACCGATGTTGTGTGGCCGCTCAATTTTCAGGTGTGGCTCCGCCACTGATATGAAAAGCACAAAATTGCGCATCCAAATGAATGACTGTCTTTTGCCTGAACGAGGTGAATAAGCAACACCTGATAGTCTTGGAGTGTTTTCGGATTGAATGTATAGTTAATTAGAAAAAATGACTGCAATCGAGTCAGAACGAATAAATGTTTTAAAGAGATGTTTAGTGCCCACCCAATTTTAAGTTCTGGCTACGCCACTGGTTTACGTACACTAAAGAAAGAAAGACAAAAACAAAGATAACTTACCACCTCGAACGAGCTTTTCGTTGTATTTCATTGTCAACTCACGAACGTTGGATGGACTGATCAGGTATTTTACGAATACGATATTTTACTTTCCAAATGTATTTTCCAAATTAACTTACTATATCAAAGTGTACGGATGTCCGACTGATGTCATTATCATTAATGGTAAGTATTTCATTATTCCATCAGAACAATCCCATCGTCAAAACTCAAAATCATATCTGCACCCCTGAATTTCCCAGTTCCTCATCATCATCATCATTTGATAATTATTCCATCAACTTCAATCGTTACCGAATACCGAATCGCCGTATTCATCATCACTATTACTATTAACTCGGACTATCAATCACAACGACAATAAATATATTATGTATTTTGTATTAATAACATCAAAATTCATCATAACTACTGAAAAGAAAAAAAAAAAAAACCATGACGCCGATGAGATCGAAAGGCAGCTAGCGAGCGCGAGCTGACTAGACCAAGGATGTAGGGATTAATACATTCTTGATTAAAATCTCCAAATTGACACTGATTGATTCTCCATCTGTTTCCCATTCAAGTAAGTTGATAAGCTAATCGTTGGCGCACGACAGTCGTGAGCTACAGGAATAAATAATGCAGCCTACATAAGCGAATGTCTGGGTGATGCCATTAATGATTAGCCATCATTTTATCGTGTGCCCAATCAATGTACTGATTTTCGGGAAACGGGTATTGCAATTTTCTTCCCGAGACCCGAACCTTTCGGGCGGGACCCGGGTACCCAGTTTTTAGTCACAGGCGAACACACAACCGAGGAGGGTGAGCAAAACAGCAGAGAAGTGACAGGACTTGCAGATTCGCGAAATGATGCAATTTATAAATCGATAAAAGTCGTATTTTGATCAACATTACGTCAGAAATTAATAATTTCACTCATAAGTCGTGTAATAAGCGGGATAATGTAGAGTTAGTCTGTTGTTATGGAGAAATAAAGACTGAGACATCCTTTATCGTAGCCCATACAGTCTATGGTCGTAGCTGCGCCTTGGTCCCTGGTAGGTTCTCAAGATGGCGCTCACAACAAAAACGTCACGTGAGTGAAATCCATGAATAGGAAGTCATGTATGAAGTTTCATTTGGTGACATTGAACTTGACCTTCAGTGACCTTGAATGCCCAAACTTCACAGTGAAATTTCAATGACTTACATCAGCAACATGGTAACAGATAGTTTTGGTTTGTATTAGAGATGTGTCGGAAGTCATACATGAACTTTCTTTTGGTGGCCTTGAACTTGACCTTTGGTGACCTTCGAAGGTCAAACTTCACTTAGTGAAATTTCAATGACTTCTGTCACCAAAACTATTGCAGATAGAGCCTAGGTTTCTATTGTGGCCATATAGGAAGTCATGTATGAAGTTTCATTGGGTGACCTTGAACTTGACCTTCAGTGACCTTCAACATCCAAAATATACAGTGAAATTTCAATTACTTATGTCAGCAAAATCGTTACAGATTGAGTGTAGGTTTGCATTGGAGACGTATAGGAAGTCATGTATGAACTTTCATTTGGTGACCTTCATATTGACCTTCGAAGGTCTAACTCGACCTAGAGAAAATTCAATGACTTCTATCACTGAAAAAGTCACAGATGGAGCCTAGGTTTGCGTTACTGACATAGGAAGTCACATATGAACTTTCATTTGGTGACATTCAGCTTGACTGTTGACATTTGAAGGTCAAACTTGACATAATACAATTACAATGACTTGTATTGCCAAAACGGTCACAGATGGAGTCTAGGTTTGTATTAGAGACATATAGGAAGTCATATGTGAACTTTCATTTGGTGACCTTAGTATTGACCTTCAAAGGTCAAATGTGACCTAGTGAGTATTCAATGACTTGTATCACTAAAACGGTCACAGATGGAGCCTAGGTTTGTGTCACTGACATCTAGGAAGAAACATATGAACTTTCATTTGGTGACATTCAACTTGACTGTCAGTGACCTTTGAGGGTCAAACTCGACAGTGAAATTACAATGACTTGTATCACAAAAATGGTCACATATTGAGTCAAGGTTTGTATAGAGACATTTAGAAAGTCATATATGAAGTCCATTTGCTGACCACAACTTGACATTCTGTGACCTTTAAAGTTCACAGTTGACATATTGAATGCAGACTTGTATCACCAAAACTGCTTCAGAGCTTAGGATTATATTACAAAAGGTCTTATAAATGTATGTGAACTTTTATTTAGTGACCTTGACATTGATTTTCATTGATTCAAATGTCAAACTTCACATGACATTTTCATAACTTGTATCATTGCTGTAAGACTGCTTGCTGGTAAGCAACAGGACCCTTGGTCCTATTTTTTTAATAAAAAAAATTTGGCATCTCCAATTTCACCCAAATGTGGAATGCCCAATTCAAGAACTATGTACAAGGCTTGCCCGTATGCGACCCCATGTTCCCAACTCGGGAGAGAGAGACAGTTCGCGGCTCTCCTCCGAAGCATGCGCCTGTCAGCCACTACTTTTTTTACACTCATTGGTCGAAACTTTGCATGTTCAGAACAAGGGTGGAGGATACAAGAACATGAGCAAGCTTAGAATCTTCCTGATGAGCGCCCGTCTGGCCAACAGGAGGTGCTTGAGCAACGAATACAACTATTTTTGAATCCCATCCTGGCAGTCCCTTCCCAATTTGTATTCCCTGCAACGCGAAAGCCAATTGTGCGCTGCTCAGAAAAAGCAGCCGTCCACGGCCGGCTAGTACGACCGGGGATCAAACCCACAGCGTGGTAGTCACTACTGCTCCGCAATGCGGCGCCATAACCAACTTGATAGTTGATACAGATAATATAGCCTTGACCGAGCTCTGGTCCCAATATCATCAAGGCGATCTGGAATTACCTGGAGAGACTGACAGAAGTGAGACTACCAGTCTGCAGAGGAACTGTGGCAAGTTCTCCAACAAGCTTGGAACAGCCAAACAGCCAATTATCTAATTAGGCCCACTGTCCTGCAGTTTTATTTTTAGGCAAAGGGCGGTCACGCCAAATTTTGATTTGATTTAGTTTTCAACAGTTTGCAGATCTTAACGGTAAATTTTTCAAAATTCAGAAAACCTTCATTTTCATGATTTTAGGAAGCCTCTTCACCTCGCAGAATTTTTCTTCATGAGCCTAAAACGTATGCGCCATACTGTGCATTTCCATAATTTCATATTTAAAATGAGACAAAATGCCAATTGTCACAAAGAATATATAAACCTACTGTGCAAGCAAAAGCCCTGGCAAAGCAGGGCCCACCTTTGACAATCTTCCTCAAGACCCATATTATGGGTCCAAAAAAATAAATAAAAATGTCATGTTTCATGTGACGTTTGATCTTTCAACCATCAAAGATCAAGTTCAAGGTCACAAAATGAAAATTCATGCACATGTATATGACATGCATCCAATACAATGCTAAGCACTGAAGCAGTTTTGGTGATACAAGTTATTGAAAACTCATGTCAATTTCAATTTTGAAATTTTAAGGTCACTGATAGTCTTGTTGAGGTCACCAAATGGACTTCATATATAAATTTATATACGTCTCTAATGCAAACCTATGCTCCACCTGTGAATGTTTTGGTGATAAATGTAACTGAATGTTCACTAGGTTAAGCATGACCATTGAAGGTCAATATAAAAGGTCAGCATGAGTTCACATATAACTTCCTAGAGGTCTCAAATACACATCAAGGCACTTGAAAGTGGATGAAGGAAGCGCTACCTGGATCTGATGGCTAATCCGACAGGTGCTCTGTTGGGCAGGTAAAGTTACCAAGAAAAAAGAACAATTACAGGGAATATTGCTCAAAATAAAGGGAGACAAAACCCAAGGAAAAAACAGGCACTCTGTCTTGGATGAAAAATAGGTGAAAATTTAATTCATGAGCATGGCAACAAAATAGACCAACGCGTTTCGACTCTAGGTCTTTATCAAGGTCTTGACAAGTGCTCAGTCAAAGAGGGTTATATGCCGGCCATAGGTGGCTACCAGGCCGAGCACATGATCCACAAAGTGCGCAGAAGCTGCCAGGTAAGCTTCATACACAAACAAATTTAAAAGTGCCAATGACAATAATCAAAAAATAGGACCAAGGGTCCTGTAGCTTACTGGCAAGCAGTCTTATAGCGATGATACAAGTTCTGAAAATTGCACTTGAAGTTTGACATTTGAATCAATGAAAATCAATGTCAAGATCACTAAATAAAAGTTCAAACATTTATAAGACTTTCTGTAATATAATCCTAAGCTCTGAAGCAGTTTTGGTGATACAAGTCATCATAATATGTCAATATGAATTCAATATGTCAATTGTGAACTTTAAAGGTCACAGAATGTCAAGCTGCGGTCAGCAAATGGACTTCATGTATGACTTTCTAAATGTCTCTATAGAAACCTTGGCTCAATCCGTGACCATTTTGGTGATACAAGTCATTGTAATTTCACGGTTGAGTTTGACCCTCAAAGGTCACCGACAGTCAAGTTGAATGTCACCAAATGAAAATTCATATGTGACTTCCTAGAAGTCAGTAACACAAACCTAGGCTCCATCTGTCACCATTTTAGTGATACAAGCCATTGAATTTTCACTAGGTCACATCTGACCTTTGAAGGTCAATACGAAGGTCACCAAATGAAAGTTCATATATGACTTCCTATATGTCTCTAATACAAACCTAAACTCCATCTGTGACCGTTTTGGCAATACAAGTCATAGTAACTGTATTATGTCAAGTTTGACCTTCAAATGTCATCAACAGTCAAGCTGAATGTCACCAAATGAAAGTTCATATGTGACTTCCCATGTCAGTAACACAAACCTAGGCTCCATCTGTGACCTTTTCAGTGATAGAAGTCATTGAATTTTCTCTAGGTCAAGCTAGACCTTCGAAGGTCAACATGAAGGTCACCAAATGAAAGTTCATACATGACTTCCTATACGTCTCCAATACAAACCTACACTCTGTAACAATATTGCTGATATAAGTCATTGAAATTTCACTGTATAGTTTGGCCGTTGAAGGTCACTTAAGGTCAAGTTCAAGGTCACCCAATGAAACTTCATACATGACTTCCTATATGGCCACAATACAAACCTAAGCTCTATCTGTAATAGTTTTGGTGATAGAAGTCATTGAAATTTCACTATGCGGAGCTTGACCTTCGAAGGTCACCGAAGGTCAAGTTCAAGGCCACCAAATGAAAGTTCATGTATGACTTCCTTTACATCTCCAATACAAACCGAAACTATCTGTAACCATTATGCTGATATAAGTCATTAATATTTCACTGTGAAGTTTGGGCATTCAAGGTCACTGAAGGTCAAGTTCAATGTCACCAAGTGAAACTTCATACATGACTTCCTATATGCCCGCAATACAAACCTAAGCTCTATCTGTAATAGTTTTGGTGATAGAAGTCTTTGAAATTTCACTATGCGAAGTTTGACCTTCGAAGGTTGCCGAAGGTCAAGTTCAAGGCCACCAAATGTAAGTCCATACATGACTTCCTTTAGTGTTTAATGCACATATATTCCCAATCTTCAATGATTTCAAGCCTAGAAACCTTTGAAAATTCTAACATTTTGCTTGACCTCAAGTTTGACCTTTCAAGGTCATCTGAGGTCAACATTAACACAGCCAAATATAGGTCATATTACTTCCTATATGTCAGTAATACAAACTTAATATCTATCTGCAACGATTTAGCTTCCACAGGCGATTTGGCCCGTTCTCCATAAGACCCAATGTTAAAGTACAGCGCCCCCACTAGACCCACTTCTGTCAATTCAATCAAAATGGCACTCGCACTGTACATAAAATGTATCAAGGTGAGTTGATTGCCAGATTTAGAAAAAAAGTTATCAGACAGTTTTTGAGAAATAATTTTTTTAAATTTCAAGTCATCTTTTTTTTTTTTTTTTAAAGATTTTTTTTTGGGAATTTTTTCCTTTATTTGACAGTAATACGGTGTGGAGAGACAGGAAAGTTGGGAGAAGAATGGGGGAAGGCATGCAGCGAATGACCTGAGCTGGAATCAAACCCAGGTCGCTGCAGGAAGGACACAGCCTTTATGGTACGCGTGCTTAGACCGATGAGCCACCGGGGCGCCCCCAAGTCATATCTTTTAACATTGTTAATATATTCCCTGACCTTGAGTTTGACCTTTCAAAGTCATCTGAGGTCAAATTTAATATTGCCAAAATATAGGTCATGTATGACTTCCTATATGTCGATAATACAAACTTAATCTCCATCTGCAACCATTTGGCCTCCACAGGCCATCTTGCATATTTATAAAGTACAGCGCCCCCAACAGGCTCACTTCTGACGATTCAATCAAAATGGCGATAACACTGTACATTGACGGTACCAAGGTAAGTTGATTGCCTGATTTAGAAAAAAAATTTATCTCGCAGTTTTTGAGAAATGATTTTTTTTTTAAATTTCTCAGTCCTATCTTTAACATTGGAGCCAAAATTTCAAGGGCCCATAAAACGGACAAAAATGATTCAATCAAAAATCCGAGAAACAAGTCTGGAGATATGGTCTAGTAGTATGTTATTGCAAATTAACAAGAAAATTTATCAGGCCAAAAGATAAAAAATGTTCCGGACGACGGACGCCACACCACAATAGCAGCTTATCGGCCCATAGGGCCGGTAAGCTAAAATGGAATACATGTGCAATGGAAACATCAAAAACATTTGTTGTATGAATAGATATTAAACCGCCGCAGCCAACACATAGATAAACATATATCAAATTTGGAAACGCAGAACTTATGAGAGCTGTAGATTTGACCGTTTTACCCCTTCAGTAAAACATGGAGGTGGCGATATTATGGTTTGGGGTTCAGTCTGCACAAGGGGAGCTGGTGATCTCATAAAAATCGCCAAAATCATAGATTAAAAGAAGTATCAAGGCATCCTTGCAAGGCACGCATTGACATATGGAAAGAGAATGATTGGCCGGGGATTTTATTTTCAACAAGACAATGACCCTAAACACCCTTCTAATTGGGCAAGAATGATCTAACTCGGAAAGAAACATCTGGTGACAAAAGTTAAGACTTGGCCTGCTCAAAGTCCAGACCTTGATCCGATTGAGCAAATCTGTTGCAACATTGAAACAATCTCTTTGGAGCAAACTTCAAACCATTTGGAATGGTTTGATGAGGGAGGAAATAAAAAAAGTGAAAACTATGCCTGAAATATTAAAAGCTGTAATCAAAGCAAAGGGTGGCCTCTCTAGATATTGACTTTTTCTCTCAAAAAGACATTATTTTTGTTTTCACTTTATATTGTTATCCATTTACTTATTTTCATCTATGTGATCCAATATTACCTTAAATATTAGAATAGAACTTGGTTTCTGATTATCATTTTTAAGTGTAGAAATATCACTGCACACTACTGTACATTCCAAAGTTTCTTGAATGATATCCATTATGTGTAAAAAGAGATGGTACTTACCAATGTCTTTCCAGAGGTGTCGGTCCTTTCGCACAAGTAACCTTTTGGCCTCAATCTCGAGCTCAAGTCGCTGGATAGCCTTCACCATGGTCGCGGACGTGAAGAGCTTGCAGGCAGCACGACGGAGGGAGTTCAATCGACGTCGCGCTGTGTACATGCTCAAGGATATCTCTTCTTTTGTAGGTGCCGGGGGACACGTATTATTGCTTCCCAGTGCCAATGATACTGCGCACACTTCAATTTGGAAAAAACAGAGGTTTTAAAAAAAAAAAAAAAAAAAAAAGGGAGAAAAAACCCAATGAGAATCATGAAGCACAGTAATCACTCACCAGCACTACTGCAATCAACGCTACAAAGCATTTAAAAAGTGTGACACGGTGACCATGTTGAATGTTAAATGAAGGACACAATGAAAGTGACCATATTCCAAATAGTATTCCTTTATCTCAACGACTTGCAGCTTGGCAGTGCTGTAAATTGAAATCTTATAGGCCCCCTTGGAATAGTTTTACATGCCTCAGTTGGTTTGTTTTTGATCATCATCTCCAGTCATCTCCCAGACAATGAGGGCTCCTATGCCCTCCCAGTAAACACAGCCCAGTATGGCATCCACACCAGTATAAACTACTGCTGGGAGGCTCACATGTAAGAACAATATGCTAAAGCAGGTATCAGCGCATTGGAGATGAGTGTTTTTATGGATATATATTCCACTGAATTACCTTTTGTCACTTCTGTGGAGACTTTGAAGTCATCTGGAGTCAGAAGATAGTTTAACCACCATATAAATCCTCTTTCTTGTTTCTCATACCAACGCTCATCGTAAAACATGTTTTTGGCAGCAAATGGTAATGGATGTCTTGGTATCACTGTAGACAGTAAATGGTCCACATTTTAAGAAACAGGCATATTGACTTATAGATATATTGTCAGCACATCCCCGAACTAACCACTCATTAAAAAAAAACCAAAAACAAAAAAAAAAAAAAAAACCACGTATTTGGCCAACCACTAAAAGCAAGCAGATTATTCCTTTCAATTATGTTAAGGCATTGCTGAAAAATACATAAGGTAAATAACGAAACAGAGTTTAAAAAAATATTCCTATAGACAAGTCAGTATGAATTAAACCAAGCACGTACCAGTTTGTGCCTTCGTTATGAAGTTGAGATGTGCTTGGGCAACTGCTACAACTTTGCCCATCTTCACAGATGAAGTTCCAGATGATTTCAAAGACTGTGGAACTTAATGGTGAGGGGGGAAACATCATTACCATTTCTGAATTTTACAACCACAAATCAGAAAAAGCTAGGACTAGAATTAAAACTGAAAGCAGTGATTTGTACATTCTTTAACCTGCATTACACTGGAATCAATACAAGAGCAAGCACACTGATGTTTCACCACATGCATTTTATGCAATTTTCAAAATAAACACATATCAATTTGACTCTTGCAAAATATTTGAAAAACTTGGGATAATTAAGTATTTGCCACTTCTTACCGTTACCATTTCCTTTCACAGCACTTAAGGTGCTCTCACACTAGGGACTCAGGCACGGATCTGAGTACACTTGACCCCGAAGTCCAGTTCATTTGGTAAGTGTGAACACAAGTATACCGTGCTTGGGCATGGTACGCAAGTACAGTTGGAAGAGGTAGACTCGGGCACGGTTCATCCATTCTCATGCCTAATGTTAAAGGACTGCACTTGAGCGCAGGAGATTACGGTTACGTGTTACGACTCTTGTTCTAACAAACACAGCGGCGAAAGGATCTCTCTGTTCAAATGAAGAAATTCAATGCTTGCTCGAAATTTAGGCAGACGAAAACATACAATCACAACTGGATACTACACACAAAAACTCAGATTTATGGAATAATTTGTGAGTAGTTATCACAGAAGTTATCACAGCGGTTATTACAGAACAATAGATCAGTGCCGTGACAAACTAAAGAAAATGCGGCTGCGATATTTCAAAGTGCGGGACACAGTGCGAAAGCCAGTAAATACAGAAACTACAGCTTAATTTAATGTTTAATGTTTAATTGTGAATTTTCAATATTGTCCCAAATCTTTCCAAGTGGGGGTTGTAAATGACTTCATATGAAAATTTTTATGCAAATCAAAACACGTTGATAGAAGACAAAAATGTTATGTTTTGCAATGTAATTTGAAGCAACTAGAGAACATAAAATCACATTAAAAACAAAATAACATTGAGAAAGTATTCCATTTTGAAAATGCAAAACTTCAGTGTAGACACTAAGCAACAGGATTAAACGTCAGAAAAAGAATTAAATGTGAACCCAAACTGTCACCCCACTGACCTGATTTTGATGATGGAAAATTTGTTTTATGCACAATTGCAGATCTGGCAACTCTTGTGGGTTTTGATGATGCGAGGTTTGGTCTTTGAGACACTATAATGAAAAGTGTTGAGCAAAGATTAAAATGATCTAAATGTTATATTGCACCTGACACTATGCCAGAAGAACTCGAATAAGCATTTTCATTCAAAAAAAAAAAAAAAAAAAAAAAAAAACATATCTGGGTTCTTCAACTGCAGCCACTTTACCAAATTCCTTGGAATTTCAGTCCCATTTTAAATTCTAAGAGGCATCCTAAGGTTCCCACAAAATCACAGGGAAATGTATTTAAAATCAAGCACAATATCAAGATATTTTCTATTTGATGTAATGCTGCAGCCATGAAAGCATGGCAACCTGGGTTTGAATATTTCACTTAATACTGATACTTAATACTCAACGTGATGCAACTTCAGTGAAGTGCTGCAACCAGCAGATACAGAGCGAGATACTACCCGACAACATTGAAATCTCCCCCCAAAACTTTGAACCTAAAGAAAAATTTAAGAAGAAATCAGAGTATAAAGTGAACAGAGCTGACTGCAAGAGATAAATGAAAATCATCTTACCAACAGTCTGCCGATGCAAGCGCTGGGAAGTGGACTTCACACCTAACTTCCCATCTTGAATTGGTTTGGCAGCCTCTTTAGCGACTGGAAGGATTCGAATTTTTTTAGCTTGGATTTTTCCCTTATCCATCCTGTCTGCCAAGAACTCATCGCTTTTTCGTTTTTTCCGACAAGGGGAAGTTTCGGCAGGCACAGCCACACCAGACTGTAAATCTAGATGCGTTATTTCTGAATGTGGTATCAAGGACGTGACTGCTGATTGCTGTTGGACATTCAACACAGACTTGAGATCAGACCGGACTGAAACCACAGACCCAGTGGAAGGGGTTGACCTGATGGGAGACAAATCAAGCCGAGCCACGCCAGGAGAGAAGATAATGGGAAAATGATCTGCATCACCATACCTCACTGGTGAGACGACAGATGGTAAAGACACCAGTGGCCCGTGAATAGAATTTAGAGTGTCATGGCTGGTAGCTGCGTCCATTACAGGAAGAGAAGAAACATTTTCCAGGTTGTGAATACTAGATTCTGTAAAGTCGTCCCCCGATAATTCCAGCGTTTTCCCCATAAGCAGACGCTTTGAAGTTCTTGTTTTCCTGGTCAAGTGACTGCTTTCCTGAGTCAGACGTACTCTGCTTTTAGTGACAGTAGAGGAAGAAAATGGAAGTTTCAAGACATTTATTGGATCTGCATCATTTGCTTCATTTCCGCAGCTATTCACTTGGTCACTTTTTGGTTTAACAAAGAAGGTTAGCCCTGGTCTCATAGTCTCCAACTCAATGGACATTTCTTGAACTTGTTTCTCATTTACTTCAGGCACAACAAAACTTTGACCAGCAGCAGAGTTTTCCTTGATTGACTCCAAAGAATCTGAGAAATCAAAGCTGGAACAAGCATTTGGTGGACTTGCTCCACGTAAATCAATCAGGTCTGACTGAATAATTGCCAAGGCCTCTTTCACAGAGAGCACTGGAGCACCCGGCAAAAGGGTTTGGGTTACACACGAAACAACCTTGCCATCACTACTGATTGGACTCAGACTAGACTGAATATGAGGCATCAATCGGCTGCCACTATGCTCTGGTGTGCAAGTCGGAGAGCAAGTTGTATTCAGCACCCTGGTTACATTCTTATGATCAGTAGTGGATGCTGTGGCAACAGCACAGGTATCGTCATTACTATTCCCTGCCTCAAACAATTTGGCAGCAGGAACTAGGAGCACAACTGGAGAGTTTTTCTGGGAGGAGACACTCTCAAACCTAGTCTGTGTAAATGTCACACAATTCATTTCCAGTGGAACAGGTGTACAACTCTTCTCTTGCATCAAATGCTTCTGTTGGTTTTCAATGGGGCCAGTGAAAACGGACACCTTTTCTTGGATTACTAGCTCTTCATTATTTGATGTCAATGGACTTTGCATTCTCTCTGTCTGGTATTGTGGCTGTCGAGATACATGAAAGGTTTTATTGGCAGTTTTTTTCACTGAAGAATTGATTCTCTTTTCTTTAAAAGCAGAAACATTGGTAGCTTTCTTCTGTTTGATGGAATCCCATAAACTTTTCTGAAATGTAAAAGACATTGAGAAAGGATAAATGTGTCTACATTATTGACAAACCAAGTATGTTGTTAAGGAATACAATAGTTGGCCTAGGACCAAGCCATTTTATAAAATGCTTTGCTGGAAGAATTAAAAATACCTTTTTCTTCTTTGGTGCCTCTCCTCTACCAAGCAAAATTGCTCGGTGTTTAGTAATACCATTGGCAACGAAAGTGACAAGTTCCCGGACATTTCCTTCCTCCACAGGTGTCCAGTTTATCGTCAGACAGGTACAGTCTGTGGCCTTCATCATCGGGGGGATAAGGAGCTGGTTATTTTGATTCATTGTTGGATTAAATGAACTGAAATTATAGCTTGAAGTTTTGCAGTAGTCTTTTGGTTTTAAGCCTGGAGTACTTAATAAAAAACCATTTCATTCACATGTCCAAAAAATGTCCAATCACAAAAATTCCCAATTCTAACGCAAGAAAATGGCCATGAGTACCATACACAACCTCCACTTTTTTGGGTTTGTTTTGACCAGAATGATTTGAAAAGGGGGCACAAATATTTTTGGGGGGTTTTTATGAGAGAGATGGGGGTTTAGAATGATGGGGGAAAAATTTTAAAAGGAAGGGGTAGATGCGGCGCGAGTAAAAAAAATTTTTGCGGTAATTCCGCTTTCCATTTCTGTACTCTTCCCTCGTGCCATTCACTTTGTGTCCTATCTCTTGACCTACTTATGTTCTCTTTTCTTTATGTTTTTTCATTTTTTTCTCCCCTCCATCAATGAAGCTGTGAACAAAGGTTTACATGTTAAGTTAGACATTACATTAGTGTCTGCAGCGGGATTCAAACCTGGGAACCTGTGGAGAAAGCAATGTTAATCACACCACACACTGTGGCCTTAACCACTACACCAACTGAGTTTGTTGCCAGCTCAGCGCCATTAGTTTCTATTCATTGCTGAAGGGGGAAAGAAAACTGAAGGTAGGTTATATTATATACACACACACACACACACACACATACAGTCATGCCCAAAATTATTCATACTCCTATCAATTTTTGGGTTTTTTCAAGATATTTTTTGACAAAATAAATTTATTCTTGCACAAATGACACAGTAAGTTGACATAAGGCTGTAAGAAGTACAGTAAACAATTTTTCGAGAAATATATTACTTTTTGGTATTTTATTTGACAGATTTACAAAAAATGCCATGTCCAGAATTATTCATACCCTTTTCTCAGTAATTGCTGTCAAAGCATTTATTCACGATTACAGCCTCCAAAAGCTTCCTGTGGTGAATCACAAGGCTTCTACACATCTCCATGGAGATTTTGGCCCACTCTTCTTTTGCAAACTTCTCCAGGTTCTTAAAGTTTAAGGGTTTCCTTGACATGACCTTGGTCTTCAGTTCCCTCCACAGATTCTGGATAGCATTGAGGTCGGAGCTCTGGCTTGGCCACTCCAAAACATTCACTTTGTTGTCCACTTACCATTTCTTGTCGGATTTGGCCCTGTGTTTAGGATCATTATCCCGTTGGAAGATCCATTCCTGCCCAAGACCAAGTTTTTCAGCGGATTGCTTAATTTTTTAACTGAAGATCTGGATAAACTGGTACTGTTTCATAGGGTCATTAACTTTTAACAAGGTTTCCAGGCCCATTTGCTAAAAAGCAACCCCAGAGCATGATACTCCCGCCACCGTGTTTGACTGTTGGGACCGTGTTTTTCGGTTGAAGACTTCACCTTTTTTACGCCACTTAGACTTCTCCAACCCAGACACAAGAACTCATCTAGCCTTCGCAAAAGCTCACCTGGATCAAGATATAAGCTTCTGGCTGTCAATGTTATGGACAGATGAACCAAAGATTAGCTGTTTGGGCACAGAGATGTGACTTTTGTTTGGCGTAAGAAAGGTGAAGTGTTCAACCTGAAAAACACGGTCCCAACAGTCAAACATGGTGGCGGGAGTATCATTCTCTGGGGTTGCTTTTCAGCGAATGGGCCTGGAAACCTTGATAAAGTTAATGGCACTATGAAACAGGACCAGTATATCCAGATCTTCAGTAAAAACATCAAGCAATCCACCGAATAACTTGATCTTGGGGAGGAATTGATCTTCCAAAAGGATAATGATCCTAAACACACGGCCAAATCAGTCAAGAAATGGTTAGTAGACAACAAAGTGAACGTTTTGGAGTGGCCAAGCCAGAGCTCCGTCCTCAATGCTATCCGGAATCTGTGGAGGGAACTGAAGACCAAGGTCATGGCAAGGATACCCTCAAACCTTAAGGACCTGGAAAAGTTTGCAAAAGAGGAGTGGGCCAAAATCCCCGTGGAAACGTGTAGAAACCTTGTGATCAACTTCAGGAAGCATTTGGAGGCTGTAATCATGAATAAAGGCTTTGCCATCAATTACTGAGAAAAGGGTATGAATAATTCTGGACATGGCATTTTTTGTAAATCTGTCAAATAAAATACCAAAAAGTAATGTATTTCTTGAAAAATTGTTTACTGTACTTCTTACAGCCTGATGTCAACTTACTGTGTCATTTGTGCAAGAATAAATTTGATTTGTCAAAAAGTATCTTGAAAAAACTCAAAAATTGGTAGGGGTATGAATATTTTTGGGCACAACTGTGTGCGTGTGTATATATATATATATATATATATATAAAAAAAAGAAATAATATATTCATTTATTTATTTTTCTTTCTTTTATTTATTGTTGTCAATGAGGAGATGTAAATTGAATATCCATTCTGATGCGTTTCATAGTGATGAGTTGGCTGACCCATTGACCCTGGGTAGAATAATTTGAGCAGAACAAACCATTGTTTGTGGCTGAGTTGGGTTAAGGTTAGGGCCAGGGCCAGGGCCAGGGATAGGGATAGCATTCCCTATGAGTTAGGTTAAGGTTAGGGTTAGGGTTAGGGATAGGGGTAGGGATAGCATTCCCTGTGAGTTAGGTTAAGGTTAGGGATAGGGATAGGGGTAGGGATAGCACTCCCTGTGAGTTAGGTTAAGGTTAGGGTTAGGGATAGGGGTAGGGATAGCATTCCCTGTGAGTTAGGTTAAGGTTAGGGATAGGGATAGGGGTAGGGATAGCATTCCCTATGAGTTAAGGTTAGGGTTAGGGATAGGGGTGGGGATAGCATTCCTGTGAGTTAGGTTAAGGTTAGGGATAGGGATAGGGGTAGGGATAGCATTCCCTGTGAGTTAGGTTAAGGTTAGGGATAGGGATAGGGGTAGGGATAGCATTCCCTGTGAGTTAGGTTAAGGTTAGGGTTAGGGATAGGGGTAGGGATAGCATTCCCTGTGAGTTAGGTTAAGGTTAGGGATAGGGATAGGGTAGGGATAGCATTCCCTGTGAGTTAGGTTAAGGTTAGGGCTAGGGATAGGGGTAGGGATAGCATTCCCTGTGAGTTAGGTTAAGGTTAGGGTTAGGGATAGCATTCCCTGTGAGTTAGGTTAAGGTTAGGGTTAGGGATAGGGGTAGGGATAGCATTCCCTGTGAGTTAGGTTAAGGTTAGGGATAGGGATAGCATTCCCTATGAGTTACGTTAAGGTTGTCAACAGCGTCATGGCTGCCACCTTTATCAGCTAGTAGCACGTATAGCCGCTGTAGAAATCAAAGTGTAAATTATCTTTACTGGATGTACGGCCGACGTTTTTCCACACTTCACTTGGTATCTAAACATTAAGGTTAGCCGAAAAAGTTGTGATTTTTTCGATTTTGCTGGAGGTTGTGTATGGTACTCTCACCAGAAAAGGAAGGCTTTTGACATTTACTAGAAACTCACACACAGTAAAACTTCAGATAAATGAAATTAAGAGGAACCACAAGGTCAAATACAGGCAAAAATCAACCAAATTGATCAGTGGCATTCAATAGAATTCAAAATGCACTTTGTTTCCAAAGTGAAAATGCCTTTTTAATCAACAAACCTTTGGCAGACAACTCGGAGAAGCTTCAAATAATCTATCCTTCGAAAAGCAATAGCAGAGGGGAAACAACGTGGAGTAGCAGGCGCATGATGCTGAGACGTGGTTTACTTCACCCTCATTTAGACTAAGCAAAACTGACAGATAAATGACTTGAAACACAGAAATTCTTTCAGATATCAATCATTTTTGGGCGTCCGCCTTTTAATTCTGAAAAATTATTTGTAAAGCCAAACCTTAACCTACACGACTGATGGGAATTGAGCAAAATGACCAAACCATTGAGGCGATAGGGGACTGCAGTCTATTCATATTGAACCAGCCTCCCCCCGTAAACCCTTAAACTACACATAGCAAATAGCTAGTTACCAAAGTGAAAACGACATCCGCAATCCACCAGCTTCATTGATCCAAAGCAAAAAAATATGCAAATGTGTATTTTTTTGTCTTTTAAACTTAGCTTTCGTTTAATTGCAAGGTACGCGGCAGAAACTCCAGGAAGGGCAAACGTTAGCTAATGATGCTCAATTCATCACATGAGGACTTGGATGGCATGCTTTGCTGGTTGCTGCGGATAATGTGAGCTCCTCTGGTAACGGTTATCAGCATAAAATGCCTTATGCAGTCAACAGCGTCTTCACCTCGGTTGTCACGTATCACGACAGCAAGCTAGTTAGCAAGGGAAATTACTAGCGCTAGTAAAGCAATCAAAGTTCAAAAATGAGAATCCGAGGGCAGCTGTTCTTGCAAGTTGTGGGCATCCAGAAATATGAGGTCCCTTACGATGGCAAGCTAGCTGAATAAGTTGCCACGAAAAAGCTGGGTAACGTCAGGCACTTTCACACATTGGCATCCTCAGAAAAGATAACAATAGCAAGCTAGAATAATTAAAAATAAACATCAGCTGGATATAGCTAAATTAGCCATTTGCTCACAAGCCATTTGACTGACGTAGTTGGCTAGCTAGCCTTGGCTAAAACTAATAAAACTTACCGGAACTGAGAACTGTGTTTGATCAACAGAAAACCCTTTGGCTGAAGCGACTTTGTCGACTACCACATCCGTGGATTCTTCAATTGGATTGTGAATGTATAAAACTTCGGATCGCGTTGTTCCCAACTTCACTGCCCCAAAACTGAGATGAGGCGGCCTCGAAAACTGACCCAAATTTAGCACTGCAACTTTGTTCTCCTTGTCGGTAACGTTATGTGAAAAGTTAATCGGAGCATAGCTTGTTGGACTAATGTCCAGCAAGTCGCCTTTCCTAATATTGCTCATAATGCGCACAGGTAACGTTACCTTTTAATCGCAACAAATCTTGATTTATCTCTCATGGCTTGCCATGAATAATTTTAAAAGTAACAGTGCCTTCAAATTGGGTTATGAAGCTCTGCTGACACCTCTTAAAACATAAAGCCTGAGTTCAAGCCACAACTCACGGTCGGCAAGCTCTCTACAAAACATCCGCCCCGGTTTGAATTTGTCAAAATTGACCAATTGTGTACTAAGCTTCACTCATCTTCCAATCAGTGAGGGAACAACTAAATCTGACCAATAGGGCAGCCCTTGTATTTTTTTGAATGCAAGAGAGCCACACCCTCTGAGAACATTGTACCAATAGCCGTATTCAACTGGTCTTTCACGGTGCTGCATCGTCTAGGCCACGCCCACCTGCGCAGTGACCAAAAGGTGCTGCACCGAGAGGAGAGCGACCAGTCGAATAGAATCAGCACTCGGTGTAACACCCTGAAACATCATCACGTGACAAGAAGAACATGGAAGACTCAAAGCAGTTGTGTATGGTGCTTTTAATGTACGAAATGAGCAGTAAGGAGGAGAGTGATGATGATGCCATGACTACGATGGCAGATCTTTGGGGCGGGGCGTTGTGGCTGAGATCGCCCAAACCTAAAACAAAAGCTTGGCTAAAGATCCACCAAGCCACCAAACATTCGGCAGATTGTTTAAAACGTGTGAGAAAAATACTGAAAACGGCAAAGTTGTTGAAAACTCACGTGCAGTTCTGACCCGAGCGAGTGTCCGCCAGTTTTCGAATGGTCACGTGATCACAGTGCACTGAAGCTGCACCCGTTTCACACCGGTGCAGAAAGTGCGACACCGAGTGCAACACCGAAAACGGTGCAGTACCAGTCGAACAGAAAAAGTTGCAATAAGTGCAGCACTGAAGGCACAGTGCTGCACCATACAGCCCAGTCGAATAAGGCTAATGTGACCTCCTAGTGCTTAAGGCAGGGTACACACATAAGGATTTTTTAAATCTGAAGAGATTTTTTATCAGCTATAGACCCCACACATGAAGATAAAAAATCAGGCACTGAACAGTTTTGATCGTACTGTGTGTGGTGTGCTCCGATAATCTCAACACAGCACACCACACACATAACGATTCTGTTCCGTCCCCAATCCAGCAAGTGCTAGATCCGGAGTAGTTCAAGTACGCTGTGCGAGAGTTGACTGAAATCTCGCCGGAAGTGCGACAAGACTAGTCCAGCAGCTGAGCTGAAGCGGAATGGACCGTACGTGATGATCTTCCAAAAGATAAGACGTTTAAAGAATTAGACTGAATATTGTCAGCACATCTGAATTAAATAACACGTACAGTAAAGCGTTTTACTGGATTATTCCCTGCACGATTCTAGAGATATTTAATGTTTACGGACAACAAATTGGGCTACGATGCTAGCTAGGTACAGTTAGCGACAGTTACTACCGCTAACCATGAGCAGCAGCATAGGCTACTTGTAAACTCCGTCATGTCAGTGCCATTTCATCCAAAGACGCGAAATTAGAGGGGAAAAATGCTTCTTAAACGTGATTTTTTTTTTTTCGTAGTAGGGTGGGGGGAGCGAAATGTTGGAGAAGTAACGTAAATATACCATCAGACTCGTTATAGCAGTGGATGTGGTGAAGCGAGATTTTCTTTGAGAACAAGGTAGCTAACGTTAGCTGGTGTAATAAAGTTAACGTTACAGAATAATAAAGAGGAGCTATCGTTTGCTGTGATACATCGCTATGAATATTGATTGAGGGAGCTTTTTTTCTTTAACTTCTATTCAGTAAACTTAGACGTGATCTCTTGAGTGTTTTAGGATTCGTGATTCTGTTGACATTACCTGTCAATATTATTGTCGCTGCTCAGCTAATTTTGGATTGATGATTGAGGGAGAGGGAGGCTGGAGGACCAAGAAGATTGAAAACAACGTATTGGCCAAATAGCCTTCTATGCTTAATTTTCCAAAATGTTTGGACTAAGTGGGGAATCATACTGAATACTAAAAATATTGAGCTGTGCTGTATTTCTTGTCTGAAAGACTGCAAAGAACATGATCCAACTTTATGCTAATTCCTGTCACATCTGTAACTGATGCCATTTGCCATACTTAAACATCAGCAGCAAAAGCTGTTGATCACAGCTACTTGAGTTCCATAACCTAAGTAGGGAAACAAAGGCCACACCTCATCTCTCAGCACAATTTCCCATCCAAGCCTATATAGATGTGTCTAACCCTTTCTCCTGTCTCTCTCCCCCCCCCCTTTCAGCTGAAGAGCTGCAGGCAATTCAATAAAAGCCTCCCTGCAATGACAGGACACTCACCCTACACCCTGAGTCTTAACTCCCTAAGCTGTGCAAGCCTTTCCCTGTTCTTAACTTTTAATAAACTGGACGATAAGCTTCCAAATCCTGTGGTCTTTGGTTGTGAAAAAGTGCAAGTGCAGTGTTTGAATGCGATCACCTCACATTTTTATTGTTGTAATTTTTAATGTTTGTTCGATTTCTCCTGCTGAATTGAGCCAACAATTTTTTTTTCTCTTCTTCACGTCGTAGGAGAAACCAGACATTTGTACTCAACCTCCCAGCGATTAGAGCATCCCCACGCAGCACAGCAAACCATGGTCGAGATTATATACAAGAACAACATGAGTGAGAGGGCACAGACAAACTGCTTCACATGCTATTCATGTTTTTGAGTTTATTAAAGATTTCTTTTTCATGAAGTATTTTCAGTACATACAGTGCCATGAAAATGTATTTGCCCCCTTCCTGATTTCTTACTTTTTTGCACATTTTTCATACTTAAATGTTTCAGATCATCAAATTTTAATATAAAACAAATAACCAGAGTAAATTCAAAATGCAGTTTTGAAATGATGATTTCATTTAATAAGGGGAAAAAGCTATCCCAACCTACCTGGCCCTATGTGAAAAAATAAGTGCCCCCATTGTTAAATCATGAATTAACTGTGATTAACCACATTTTTTGAGTCCAATTTCACTAGCCATACCCAGGCCTGATTACAGCCAGAACTGCTGAATCAAGAAATCACTTAAATAGAACCTGTTTGACAAAGTGAAGTAGGCTAAAAGATCTCAAAAAGCATTATGTCATGCTGGGAACTAAAGAAATTGATGTCTACCAGTCTGGAAAGGGTGGCAAAGCCATTTCTAAGGCTTTGGGACTCCGGCGAATCACGGTGAAAGCCATTATCCACAAATGGAAAAAACTTGGAACAGTGGTGAACCTTCCCAGGAGTGGCCGGCCTACCAGAATTACCAAAAGCGCATCGATGACTCATCCAGGAGGTCACAAAAGAACCCAGAACAACATCTAAAGAACTGCAGGCCTCACTTGCCTCATTTAAAGTCAGTATTCATGATTCAACAATAAAGAGGCTGGGCAAAAATGGCATCCATGGGAGGGTTCCAAGGCGAAAACTACTGCTGACCAAAAAGAACACAAGGGTTCGTGTCACATTTGCCAAAATACATCTTGATGATCCCCAAGACTTTTGGGAAAATATTCTGTGGACTGACAAAAGTTGAACTTTTTGGAAGGTGTGCATCCCGTTACATCAGGCGTAAAACTAACATATCATTTCATAAGAAGAACATCATACCAAAAGTCAAACATGGTGGTGGTAGTGTGATGGTTTGGGGCTGCTTTGCTGCTTCAGGACCTGGATGACTTGTTGTAATTGATGGAACAATGAATTCTGCTCTCTACGGGAAAATCCTGAAGGAGAACGTCCAACCATCAGTTGGTGACCTAAAGCTCAAGCGCACTTGGGTTAAGCAACAGGACAATGATCCGAAACACACTAGCAAGTCCACCTCTGAATGGCTTAAAAAAAACAAATTGAAGGTTTTGGAGCGGCCTAAGCAAAGTCCGGACTTAAATCCGATTGTGATGCTGTGGCATGACCTTAAACAGGCCGTTCATGCTCAAAAACCCTCCAATGTGGCTGAATTAAAATATTCTGCAAAGAAGAGTGGGCCACAATTCCTCTACAGCGATGTGAAAGGCTCATTGCCAGTTATCGCAAACGCTTGCTTGCAGTTGTTGTCTCAGAGGGTGGCACAACCAGTTATTAGGTTTAGGGGACAATTACTTTTTCACACCAGGCCAGGTAGGTTTGGATAGCTTTTTCCCCCTAATAAATGAAATCATCATTTAAAAACTGCATTTTGTATTTACTCGGGTTGTCTTTGTCTAATATTAAAATTTATTTGCTGATCTGAAACATTTGTGTGAGAAATATGCAAAAAAATAAGAAATCAGGAAGGGGGCAAATACTTTTTCACGGCACTGTAAGTGCAAAATAAAAAGATATACATAAAATGTAAGTGTATAACGAGATAAATTTGTGTTTTAATGTGTCTTGTTATGTTTGGATGTATAGTGTTTAATGAGCCCTTCCTAAAAATATTACTGTACATGCAAGCCTAGATAAATGTATACCTTCTGCGGGCAAAAAGTTAATGAAAATGTTGTTTTGAACTAATCACTAAACACCAATACATAAGTGCAGATGTACATTAAAATGATGAACAGATAAATTGTAATTATTTCCAATGGATTTTCTAAGATGCTACACTGAACATTATGCTGCTTTTAATAATGCAAGGACTAATTGTGCTGTCAGTTAATACTCATTGATAGTCATCTGTCAGTCCTCCGTCCTTTCTGAAAGTCATGAAGTGTACATAAGTCATTATTGAATTGATCACATAGATCCTCCATTTTCAAGGGATTATTAAAACCCCAAACAAATAAAGAAATGGTAAAAAATTAAACTGAAACGTTCCTTCCCCTCCCTCTGCATAATAAACATTAGAATAGGATTAAACAAGCATTGTAGTCAAAAGCAAAAACAAACCAAGAATTCAAAGCAATCGACAACAGGAACACGCTGTTTAAAATGACTAAAACTCGTTTTAGTCATTTTAATTATTTTAATAACTCGAAGGCACTAAAACCATGACGATATTTATTGACTAGTAATTACCGAGGATCGCGGAAACGAGATTTTACGAGATTTCAGTCGCACAGCGTACTTGAACTACTCCGGATCTAGCTTCACCCACCACCGATCTAGAATCTAGTGCTCCAAGACATAAATCTCGCATGATCTGACAAAAACGAAGAAGAAGAAACATAGCAACAACAAATACAAGAGGCAACATGGAAGAGGACACACGAGAGGAGGGAATGATGGTGGTCAGCTCGCTTCTTAATTGGCTACATTCCGTTTCACGTCACAATTCACGGAGTCATGACTCGGGAGTCGTCGGCTTTCCCCATACACGTGAAGATTTTTGGACGTAAATATTGAACAAGTTTAATATTTACGATCGTTGGGCCCGACCCGTTTTGGATCCGATTATCGGGACAAATTCACTCTTAACACACCTCAGACCACAGGATAATCTTTTCGGATAATCTTATAAGACATAAGATAATCTTCCGATTGTCGTCGTTGGTCGGGAGGGGGAAAATCAGGGCAGAATCAGCCAGATTATCTTTATGTGTATACCCCGCTTAACCGATTGCTGACGACATCATAATGTTGCGGTCATGGAGATAATAGGGACTTTAAGCAACAGCGGATATTGCGATGGCCATGGGGAGGTACACACATAAGGATTTTTTAAATCTGAAGAGATTTTTTATCTGCTACAGACCCCACACATGAAGATAAAAATCAGGCACTGAACAGTTTTGATCGTACTGTGTGTGGCGTGCTCCGATAATCTCAACACAGCACACCACACACGTAACGATTCTGTTCCACCACCAATCTAGAATCTAGTCCTCCAAGAAAGAAATCTCGCGTGATCAAACGTGATCTGACAAAAACGAAGAAGAAACATAGCAACAACAAACACAAGACGCACCATGGAAGAGGACACACACAGAGATGAAAAAAAACGAGTTGGACAGTCGCCTCGTTTCTGTGGCAGCACACGGCCGCCATCTTGAGTATGTATGTCGGGGCAGACATTCAATGGAAAATGCAGTAGAACTCGCCTAATCCTTCCTCGTATAAAACGGAAAATCGCTCATGCCGGACAACAGCTCAAGTCCCGATTTTTCTGTAATGTTTTTCGATTAAATAAACATCGAATATACCGGATTTTATATAGTGGATTTTCGCTTACATCGGACAAAATGTCCAGTCCCGTCACAATGCATTTCCATTCAAAAGCACTTGTGTATACCGGACAAGCTAGTTCGCATCATGCACATACGCAGTCGCAACAGAGCAACGAAATCAAATTCGGCTTTCCTACACTGTTATAAACTGACTCAATTTAACTGTTAAATTAGCGCATTGTCTTCTTGTCATTTTAACTGTAAGTGGAGTCCTGCGCGCATTTAACCGTGGTTTACACTGAACATGCACTGAACTCTGCGGTAAACTTATTGTAAAATTACAGTGAAAATAACTGGCAAAAAGGAGCCAGTTAAATTACCTGTCAAAAAAGGCTTCAGTTTATTCGTTTATTATGAACAATGTATTCGCGGAAACTGAAACTGGCGCAGTTTCATTAACATACTTAAGTTTTGAGAGTTCTACATTAATCCCAGTTGGGGCAACACGCAGTATCATCCTGTTATCCATTGTGATAGGGCAAAGACGGACTTCATGAAGAGAACAAGTAGGTATGACCACTTCAGAATGAAGTTATTCCGATCTTACTACACAAAGCATACATATAAATTCATATATGCATATAACGACTAGTTTTTTCCAGCTATAGACCTGAGTCAGACTCACAGGCACAGCTGAATGCGAACGCTTTTTCTTTGAATGAAACGAAAACGTAGTTAACTGAGCGATAATATAAAGGGTAAGGCAATCGTAGCGCTTATTCTTTAGCTTTGCCAAATAATGGACCATAAATATTGTTGATTTACAATTCCTTATTCGTGTCCTTTTTTAAGTATGAAAAGATAAAAAAGAACACGGAAAACAAGTCCCCCCCCACCCAAAAAATAACATTTGTCATCACCCACGTTTACTGTTCACATGTGCCTCATTGGACATTTATACATACACAGGATGGCGGAGCTATTCTGCCGTGTGCGCATATTGGAAGTGGTTCGCAATTTGGCGAGCGATTCCTCACGTGGGTGGCCTATGGAATGTTGGACATGACCCAGAAACACTTGCTGTCTCAATGACGATATCAACAGCTGAATAAAATTATCATTGTTTGTTTTATGAAGCATTTTCCAAAAAGAATTCTAAGTTATTTCATGTTATAACGACTTATGTTCAATTAAAATGATCAATAAAGTACTATGATGACATCGACTTGCCAGCACGATGTCTGAGAAATAAATGCAGTAGCAGTGGTATAAGTATCCAGTAGTATTTTAGTTACAGATATCATTAGTACATTAACGGGTCTAGCTGATGGGATTGGCTATCTTGTGCATGGTCGTCGTGTTCCCATGGGATCGTTATTTTCTCTGAGATATAAAAAAATTAGAGTGTAGTTTAAATGTCAATTGGCAAACAAAGTGCATCATTATTATTTTTTGGGTGGGGGATTTTGTTTTCCGTAGTATGTTTTTTAAATGTCACTTAAAAAAGGACATGTAATAAAGAATTGTAAAATTAACAATATTTGGGTGGGGACTTGCCCATTTTTGGCAAAAAAGTAAAGAATAAGCAATTGCCTAAACAGTCGCTCAGTTACCTACGGTGTTGACAAATTAAAATTTTTTGCATTCAGCTGTGCTTGTTTTGACTCAGGTCTATACCTAGAGGAAACTAGTCGTTATATGCATATATGAATTTATGCTTTCTGTATTACGATCGGAACAACTTCATTCTGAAGTGTTCATAGCCTACCTACTTGTTGTCTTCATTTAATCCGTCTTTGCCCAGACACAATGGATAACGGGATGATTTTGCGTGTTGCCCCACGTGGGATCTACGGTGGCCGAGACCCGCCATCGCTGCAAATAAAAGAAACGCTGCAAACAAAAACAAACGTCGCTGCAAATAAATAGAAACGCTGCTGCAACTAAAATAAACGCTGCAAATAAAAAGAAACGCTGCTGCAAATAAAATAAACGCAGCAAATAAAAAGAAACGCTGCTGCAAATAAAATAAACGCTGCAAATAAAAAGAAACGCTGCTGCAAATAAAATAAACACTGCAAATAAAAAGAAATGCTGCTGCAAATAAAATAAACGCTGCAAATGAAAGAAACGCTGCAAATAAAATACGATCGGAACAACTTCATTCTGAAGTGTTCATAGCCTACCTACTTGTTGTCTTCATTTAATCAGTCTTTGCCCGGACACAATGGATAATAGGATGATTTTGCGTGTTGCCCCAAGTGGGATCAATGTAGAAGTCTCAAAACTAAAGTGTGTAAATGAAACCACGCCAGTTTCAGTCTCCGCGAATACAGTGTTAATAATAAACGAATAAACTGAAGCCTTTTTTGCCAGGTAATTTAACTGGCACCTTTTTGCCAGTTATTTTAACTGTAATTTTACAATAAGTTTACCACAGAGTTCAGTGCATGTTCAGTGTAAACCATGGTTAAATCTTGTGAAGGACTCCTCTTACAGTTAAAATGACAAGGAGACAATGCGTTAATTTAACGGTTAAATTCAGTCAGTTTATAACAGTGTAGGAAAGCCGAACTTCATTTCGTCGCTCTGTTGCGACTGCGCATGTGCATTGTGCGAACCAGCTTGCCTGGTATAGGCCTACACGAGTGCTTTTGAATGGAAATGCATTGTGACGGGACTGGACATTTTGTCCGATGTAAGAGAAAATCTGTCATATAAAATCCGATATATTCGATGTTTATTTAATGGAAAAACATTACAGAATTTTTTTTTATTTTTTAATTTATTTATCAGGGACAGTGTGAAAAAATATTAAGCTCAGCAGAGTAGATGTTCCAGATTCTATCTTCTTTAGGTAATTTCCATCTGTTGTCGACAATACTCATTCAATAACAGCTTCCATCACAAACATTCATTATTGTCGCCTACATTCAGAAATTAAGTGCTACACACACACACACACACACACACAAATATACATACATACAACCCCAAATAGGTGGGACAAAGAGTAAGTTGTGAATAAAATCAAAACGCAATGACTTTCAAATCACACCAGCCAGTATTTTATTCGCAATATAACAAAGATAACAAAGGCTGGATTTACACTGCAAGTCTTGTTTCCCAGATCGGATATGGATCGGATTTTGAGGCCCATATCTGATTTGTTTAACTGCGTGTTTACATCTTGCTTTGAGCCTGAATGATATCTGTTTCGTTTCGATTCCATTTGTTTATACCACTCACTACCTGGCCATTGTCTTGGGCGATCCACATGCGCACAGTGGAGAAGGCTACCGAAAATAAAAGCAAATGTGCGTGCAGCGCAACAAAAGCATGCAGGCCTAACAGTCATAGAAATGATCAAAACATGAAGCAAGCTCGCAACATTTCACAAGGTAACCTACATCTGATTCTCCCGTTAGCGCCTTTTAAGCTGCTTTCACACTGGACACGAAATGAATTAATTTAGTTACTGATTTACTGATGAATATGATGAGAAATATTGAAATATAATCCTCAACACATTCAAAGTAAATGCAAAGATGCTTGAATATATGCGTTTGGCGTGTATTCGTTTTTGCATTGACTTTGAATGTAATCTGTCACGCGAAAAATTCGTTTTGCGTCTGGTGTGAAAGCAGCTTTACACCTATCACCTGCATCATCGCAAATGTGCAGGCAGACTCCGCCTTAGTCAGGGTCTTTTTTTTTTACAAAATATCCGATCTGCATGTTGATATACATTTACACAACGGGCACATTGGCACATATCCGATACACATCAGATACATATCCGAACAAAAACCACATTTGAATGAGGCCTGGATCCGATCTGACGGATCCGATCGAGGGCGGAGTCAATGTGTTTTTTTTCTGTTTACACAGCCATGTGACAGATCGGATTTTGCCCGCATTTGAGCAAAAGATCCGATTCGTGTCACATTTAACCCGCAGTGTAAATCCAGCCATAGAAAATGTTGAAACTGAGAAATTTTACAATTTTATCTACAAATGAGCTCATTTCAAATTTGATGGCTGCTACAGGTGTCAAAAAAGTTGGGACAGGGGCCTGTTTACCATGGTGTAGCATCCCCTCTTCTTTTTGACACAGAGTGGAGGCATCTGTGTGAGGTATCGATCAGGAACCAGTCGCGATAACCAGAAGTAGCAAAGAATGTGATTTTATTAGCGAGGGGGTAAACCCCCGCAGGACCGAAGGCAACAGTACAAAGTCCACAATCCAAAATCACAATCCTAGGGGCAGAATCCAGAGTCGAAAAAACCAGGGCAGCAGTACAGAAATCGTAGTCAGGCAAAAATGGTTCGATACACAGGAGCAGATATAAAGCCAAATCAGAGACAAAAAGAGGTGGTCGGGCAGTCCAGTCAGAAAGGTAACACGATGAGTACAAGGCGAGACCAAAAGCAGCACAGGTAAACACGAGAGACGATCTGACGGGGAACTGCAGTGAGAAGACAGCTTAAATACATTCAAGGGAAGTCACATGCTATGATTAGGATCAGGTGATGAGGATCAGACTAATTACGTGGGAGGAAACACAAGGGAGAACCTAACCACATGAAATTGGCAAAAGCCAAAACGCGGACAGGGAACACGAGACAGCCTATGACAAGACATACAGCTCCGGTTAGGGAGTTCTAATGTGCACAGATAATGAGAGGTAGGACAGAGTGGAGCAGGTGCGGAGGATCCGCCGAATTGCAGCAAAGACTAAGTGCAGGCAAGAGGCGGAGACTAGAACAGGGCGAGTGCTGAGAGCTTGTTAATCAATTAGTAAGGTGCAGCTATACAATCCCTGGTGCTCATTAGTAAGTTAGTATTATATACAATGTTAGTTCTGGTTAGTAACTTTAACAAAATAACAAACTGTTAGTACTTGTTAGTAAAATAGAAAAGCAAGTCGAAGGAAGCAAACGAGACTAGAAGGAATGGTTGGAAACCCAGAAACCATGAAATCACCAAAGCATGTGACACGCAGGACTGGGGAGAAGCTGTAGCTTAACAAAAGACCAGACAGGGGAGACAAAGTGCAATGAAGGGCATGAACAAAGACATGGACCGGAATCTAACAGAATAGTGGATTGGGAATGGCAAAAACGAAAACATGGCAAAGTACAAAAACTAAACAGAACATGGCAAAACCTAACAGAACTGATCATAAACATAACAGGGAAGACAGAAACATAATAAACATGGCAGAATCAAGACAGACAGAGCAGAATCATAACAATCTGGGCATTGAGGAGACAAGTTTCTTGAGTTTAGCCATTGAAATTTGATCCCACTCTTGTTTAATACAGGCTTCCAGCTGCTGGAGAGTTTTGGGTCTCCTTTGACGGACTTTTTGTTTAATTATGTGCCAAATGTTCTCAACTGGTGAAAGATCAGGACTCCAGGCAGGCCAGTTCAGCACACAGACTCTTCTGCTACGAAGCCATTTTGTTGTAATAGCTGCAGTATGTGTTTTTGCATTGTCCTGCTGAAATACACAAGTCCTTCCCTGGAAGAGATGTCATCTGGAGGGGAGCACATGTTACTCTAAAACCTTTATATACCTTTCAGCATTCATGGTGCTTTTTAAAACATGTAAGAGTCCCACATCATATGCACTAATGCAACCCCATACCATCAGAGATGCTGGCTTTTGAACTGAACGCTGATAACAGGAGGGGTCGTCTTTCTCCTCTTTAGTCCGGAGGACACGACGCCCATGATTTCCAACAAGAATGTCACATTTGGACTTGTCTGACCACAGGACACTTTGCCACTTTGCTACAGTCCATTTTAAATGGGCCTTGGCCCACAGAACACAGCAGCGCTTCTGGATCATGCTCAACAATGGCTTCCTTTTTGCATGATAGAGTTTTAGGTGGCATCTGTGGATGGCAAGGCGGACTGTGTTTACAGACAGTGGTTTCTTGAAGTATTCCTGGGCCCATTTAGTAATGCCAATGACAGAATCATGCCGGTGAGTGATGCAGTGGCGTCTGAGGGCCCAAAGATCACGGGCATCCAGTAAAGGTCTTCGGCCTTGTCCCTTATGCACAGAGATGTTTCCAGTTTCTCTGAATCTTTTAATAATTTTATGCACTGTCGATGATGAGACCTTCAAAGCCTTTGCAATTTGACGTTGAGGAACATTGTTTTTAAAGTATTCCACAATTTTTTTTATGCAAGCCTTCACAGGTTGGAGAGCCTCTGGCCATCTTTACTTCTGAGAGACTCAGCCTCTCTAAGACATCCCTTTTATAGCCAATCATGTTACACACCTGATGCCAGTTAACTTAATTACTTGCTAAATGTTCTTTCAGCTGATTCTCTAATATATTAATTGCTTTTTCATCCCTTTTTTGCCTGTGTCCCAACTTTTTTGAGACCTGTTGCAGCCAGAAAATTTGAAATAAGCTAATTTTGTGGATAAAAATGTAAAATGTCTCAGATTCAACATTTGAAATGTTATCTATGTTCTATTGTAAATAACATATTGGCTCATGTGATCTGAAAGTCATTGTATTTTGATTTTATTCACAATTTACACTTTGTCCCTACTATTTCGGAATTGGGGTTGTATTTGTGTGTGTGTGTGTGTGTGTGTGTGTAGCACTTAATTTCTGAATGTAGGCAACAAAAATGAATGCATGTGATGGAAGCTATTACTGAATGAGTATTGTCGACAACAGATGGAAATTACCTAAAGAAGATAGAATCTGGAGCATCTACTCAGCTGAGCTTAATGTTTTTTCCACACTTCCTGATGAATAAATTAAAAATAAAAAAAATTCTGTAATGTTTTTTCCATTAAATAAACATCGAATACATCGGATTTTATATGACGGATTTTCTCTTACATCGGACAAAATGTCCAGTCCCATCACAATGCATTTCCATTCAAAAGCACTCGTGTATACCAGTCAAGCTGGTTCGCATCATGCACATACGCAGTCGCAACAGAGCAACGAAATGAAGTTCGGCTTTCCTACACTGTTATAAACTGACTGAATTTAACCGTTAAATTAACGCATTGTCTCCTTGTCATTTTAACTGTAAGAGGAGTCCTTCGCGCATTTACCCGTGGTTTACACTGAACATGCACTGAACTCTGTGGTAAACTTATTGTAAAATTACATTTAAAATAACTGGCAAAAAGGTGCCAGTTAAATTACCTGGCAAAAAAGGCTTCAGTTTATTTGTTTATTATTAACACTGTATTCGCGGAAACTGAAACTGGCGCGGTTTCATTTATATACTTTAGTTTTGAGACTTCTACATTGATCCCAATTGGGGCAACACGCAAAATCATCCTGTTATCCATTGTGTCTGGGCAAAGACGGATTAAATGAAGACAACAAGTAGGTAGGCAATGAACACTTCAGAATGAAGTTGTTCCGATCTTAATACTCAAAACATACAAATAAATTCATATATGCACATAACGACTAGTTTCTTTCAGGTAGCCTATAGACCTGAGTCAGACTCACAGGCACAGCTGAATCGAACAGCTTTTCTTTGAACAAACGAAAACAGCGTGGTAACAGCGATAATATAAAGGTAAAGGCAATCGTAGAGCTTATTCTTTAGCTTTGCCAAATAATGGAGCGTAAATATTGTTGATTTACAATTCTTTATTCGTGTCCTTTTTTAAGTGTGAAAAGATAAAAAAAGAACACGGAAAACAAGTCCCCCACCCAAAAAATTATAATTTGTCAACACCCATGTGTACTGTTTAGGCTACATGTGCCTCATTGGACATTTATACATACACAAGATGGCAGAGCAATTCTGCCGTGTACACTTTGGTTCAGCCAATGACGTTGTCCACTCTAGTTTTTTTTAATGTCTCTGAGAGCAAGACGACCTTTTGGGAACATGACGACCGTATAAGAAAGGGCCAACCGCGTCGCCGTTGCTGCATGGTTAATCCAATGACATGAAGTGGGGTACCCCTGCACTTATCCCAATGTTGCTTTCACCGCACCTTCTTCTGATACGCCGCTGTGGTAATATGATCTGCGATATTTTTGCCTGTTTTACACTTTTTGTCCAGTAGAGGGCGTAGTGAGCAAATAAAGCCTCAAGAAGCGTCACCCATTAGTGAACCACTTTAGGAGAAAGCTTCAATGCTCCATGAGGCTTCATCTCGCCATCACTACTTGTTTGCATTGGTTAACATAATCGAAATAGCTGAGATATCTAAGGTTACCTCACTAATCAGTTTCTTTAATGAGAAAAGACGATTAAATGCATTCGTTTTTAACAATACTGTTGTTCTTAAGCCCGCTCCGCTTTGAGGAGAGGAATTTGAATTGAATTGGCTGCCTCGTGAGCGGATTGGTTGTACTCTAGCTCGCGATCTGATTGGCTGTACTTGGGGGCGGTGTTTACGCAGCCTGACAGGCTGAGCAGCCTGGAAGTTGACGGCTGAAGGCCACTTCACCCTGCAGCTGTCGTCACTTCTCGAGCGCACCCAGTAAAAACAGCTGGAGGAGCTTTTTGCAATTAATTAGTTTAACTGGCAGCAGGTCAGTAACATGACTGGGTATAAATACAGCATTTTAGAAAGGCACTCCTTAGAAGTAAAGTTGGGCAGTGTTTTACCAATCTGCATCTAAAAATTGAACAATTTCAGAAAAATTTCTCAATGTGAATTGCGAAGACATTGATTATGCCACCATCTACAATACATAGACGATTCAGAGAATCTGGGGAAATCTGTGCGCAAGGGACAAGGCCGAAGGTGAATATTGGATGCTCGATCTTCTGGCCCTGAAGCTGCGCCGCATTAAAAACAAGTGATTCTGCACTTGAATTCACTGCATGGGCTCAGGAACACATCCACAAATCACTGCGTGAACGGAGTTTGCTGTGCAATCCATAAATGCAAGTTAAAGCTGTTTCATGCATAGAAGCAATAGGTGAACACAATCCAGAAATGGTGCCATCTGCTCAGGACCAAAGCTCATTTTAAAATGGCTTTCCATTTTACCTCAGTCCATTTTTTTATTTTTATTTGTTTTTTCATTTCGGCATGATTGTACAGTCATTCCATGACAATTTCATGACAACACAACATGTATCATGACCAAAAGGGTCGCGGGAGAAGCGAAATCGCTTGTCAAAGTCCCGCCCCCAACTCCCAGAAAAACAGTTTGATTATGGGTAAGATATCATAAAGATTTATAAATCACAACAGAGCTGAGTGTCTATTTACACTACGATTTAAACGTCACAACATAAAATCATAGAGATTTATGACAGTCATGAAGAGTTTTAATCACAATATAGCTGAGTGTCTATAAACAACCCCTATTGTTTATGCCGCTATGGTTCTGTTTAATTTATCAATGCCATTTTGTTGGATAAGTTCATAGTTATTCAAACATGCACATTTCAGAAGATACTTAAAGTCTTTCAAATTGTCTGCCCTTCTGACCTTGTGTTCAAGTATGTTCCATGCACTGACTCCAGCCACCGATAAGGAGTGCTCACTCCGAGTCGATCTGACCCTTCTAGTTTGCAACAACATTCTGCCTCTTAGGTCATGAAGGCATTCACGTTGGAGAAATAGGCATTGTATATTTCTAGGCAATTCTTTGTGGTATCCTAAATATACAATTTGCAAGGAGTTGAATTTTATTATATCCTGCAATTTAAGAAACTTTGCCTTAATAAACAAATCGTTTGTATGAGTTCCATAGGGAACGTTATGAATAATTCTAAGGGTCTTTTTTTGGAGTTTAAACAATGATTCTATTGTATTATTATAAGTGTGTCCCCATACTTCAGCGCAGTAGTGTAAGTGGGGTGCTATGAGTGCTGAATAGATTATTTTAAGAGACTTGTATTTTAATAATTTTTGCATTTTCCAAAGAATAGACACGCTTTTAGCCAACTTTCTTTGAACCAAGTTTACATGTGGTTTCCAGCTTAAGAGATTATCTAACATAACTCCCATGACTTTATATTCGTTTACCCTTTCAATGCTGGTACCATTTACCTTTAAGTCTATGTCGTCCTTTGCATACATGGTGTCAATATACTCCTCTATTATAGAGCTATTATTTGGATTTATCAAGTCAATATTAAAGTCCCCACACATAAAAACATTTTTCTGGTTCATATTGACAAGTAATTCACCCATACATTTACTAAAAACATCAATTTGCGAATCCGGTGCTCTGTACACACAACAAATAACCGTATTTTTACCTTTCAACCTAGGAATCTCAATTGTAAGGCATTCCATTACATTTTCCACAACAATTGATTTGCATTCTAGTACCTGGAAGTTTATGGCCTCATCAATAAATAGTCCAACACCCCCACCAGCTTTATTCAGTCTGCTCTTACACACGAAGTTGTAACCCTCCATGTAGAAGTCCTTGCCCTTTTCTTCTTTAATCCAAGTTTCCGATAGTGCGATGATGTTGAACGGATTAGCAAATGACAGAAGGTATTCCTTTATTTGGTCAAAGTTTGCATATAGACTCCTACTATTGACTTGTTGTTGAAAAGCCAGTTTCTGATCTGCAGTTTGGTTTATCAGATAACTGCTCATAGAGATTTGTCAGGGATTTTAACCTGCCTCAGTGGTCAAAATTCTCCAAATCCCGCATCATCTTGATCAGCACCGGTCTGGTAGTTTCCGGTGACCCATTTGGTTTGATGAAAATTCTGCAGTTAGCCGTCCAAGTGCTGTGTATCTTCCCCGCTTTCTTTAGTTGACGAGCTTTCCATGCGATGGTTGCATTGTGCCTGGTGAGGTTTTCATTTATGAAAACATTGGATCCTTTGAGATTTTTCCCTTGCTTCAACAGAGAGATTTTGTGCTTGTTGCTTGTAAGTCGTAGTAACACAGCTCTTGCTGCATTCCGGTCTCCGCTTCCACTCCTTTTCGGTAGCAGATAACATGAATCCACATTGCTGGGGTCCAGAGAAATACTTTTGGTCTGAAGGAATTCCATCACCTGCATTTCCACAGATTTATTCTCCTCCTCGCCTCCATCGTAGTCCTTCGCTGCTGCCCTGGCATAACTCCTGGGTTTGATTTTGAGCCCTGTCAGGATTACATCATTACGTTTCTCTTGTTGCTCCAGCTCCTCCAGTTTGCTTGATAAAGATTGAATCTGTGCGTCTTTCTTGGCAATCTCCTTTTTGAGATCACCGTTTTCCTTCAAAAGCTGGTCCAGCTTCTCCCTCATTTTAATTTCTCAATTCTTCGAGGGTCTCCACAATTGTTGCAAGATCCGGCTGGCTTGGTTTGTCGCTTGGTTTGTCGCTTTTTCCCGTTCTAACCATTTTCTTAATTCAGAAAAAAAAAAAAAAAAAAAAAAAGGCTCTATTACAGAGTTTGTGAGAAAGTTTATCACTCAGCTTTTCTCCTGACTCTGTTGTTTTCCTGTATTGCCTGTATTGCCTGTATTGCGTACAGTCGCTGTTCGGAGTTGTTGCTCCTTCAGTGACCATGACATGGTTTGTGCTTATGGTTAGCCATCTTCAACTATTCTTAAACCATTCTTCAACTATTTTAAACCATTTTAAATGCGCTTAGGCCCAGAAAAGATGGCAGCATTTCTGGATTTTTTACATATGGCTTCTTTACATGATACAGCCTCAACCCATTAATGCCCAAATTTCTTTTCAAAGTAAAAGTTACCTTTTACTATCGGATATGGCGTACAATGAACATTCAACACTTATATTCTGGGGAAAAATATTTATTTTGTCATCGAGGACCCCAAGTATGTATGTTCCTTTACGAATGTACACAGATTGTTGAAAGCATAAAAATCATCATTCTGAGAAAAACATATTTAGACAATGCTATAATCTCCAATTCTTGTCTTTAGTGTGATATAAAAATGTGCCTCAGTCAGAAAAAATAGCCTTTTACACACCTCTTGGGCGTCACATAGTGCTGTTACAGATTCGAGAAATTCATGCAAATGGCGGCCCCCACCACTGCTGTAAAGGGAGACAACTCTCATAAGCACTTTTCCTGGATGCGAGTTACTTCCCTTGATTAAGCTACAGCAGCTTAGTCACAGTAACGCATTCACTTGGGTTACAGAGGTTAAAATGTGCCATGTCCCAGAAATGGGACAGTGGTCATTAATGGGTTAACTAGCACTTGTGGATTGCACGGTAAACTGTGTTCACAGACAATGATTTCTGGAAGTGTTTCTGAACCCATGCAGTGAATTCCCAAGCAGTATCATACCCATTTTTAATGTAGTGCCGTCTGAGGGCCCGAAGATCGTGAGCATCCAATATTCACCTTCGGCCTTGTCCCTTAAGCAAACATTTCTCCAGATTCTCTGAATCTTTTGTACTCTGGATGGTGGGATATTCAAAGTCTTTGCAATTTAAGATTGAGAAGCCTCTTTCTGAAATAATTCTCAATTTTTAGATGCAGATTGGTGAACCTCTGCCCATCTGAGAGAGACTACCTCTCTAGAATGCTGTTTTCATACCCAGTCGTCTTACTGACCTCATGCCAATCAACCTAATCATTTGCAAAATGCTCCGTTTTTTTTTTTTTTTTTATATTAGCACCACTTTTCCAGCCTTTTGTTGCCCCTGTCCCAACTTTTCTTAAATGTGTTGCTGGCATCCAATTCAAAATAAGATAATATATCCAATATTTTTCATGAAATGTCTGACTTAATTTAATTAAGTTAGATGTACTTAAAATGCTATCCATTTTGACAATGGTTGTACTCAATTTCCTGAGGGTTTTTTTTTTGTAGACTGTTCTGAAAAAATTTACTTTATGCTAAAATTTTATGATTGAGTTTTCTCAACTTAAAAAAAACAAGAAGTTCACAAAACTAAGAAAAAGTGCTTGGAAAATGTTGCCTCATTTTTTTTATTTATTTTAGTTTTATGTATAAGTAACAGTTTTTACAGTGAGGTCTGACCGCTTTTTTATTCAACTTTGTTCGTAAAAGGCTAATTTCTGCATATTCAGTGATTCTGCGTTAAGCTCTATTCTGTGACAAGTGATATTAGTCAATGAGCGAGTATACAGCAAAGACACCATTTGGAAGTTCCTACTTTCAATCACCGCCTTCAGCTGGAATCCTTCTTGCAGTTATTGCGGTCATTTCCATATTGCACAGAGCATATCAATTTTTGAAATTAGAAAGAGTTACGACAGAGGTTAGCAATATTTTGCTGGAGTGAGAAGATTGCGAGGTTAATAGAATGAACCTCACAAACGTACTGCTTTAGGCAATCACATATGTTTGAAAACGTATTTTCTCATTTATTTATTGAATTCAAATCAGTCTGGAGTGCACATCAATGTTAATAAAGCTGTATTATTAGTTGGCTAGGAATTAGTTATTATTTTGGATAGCCTTTTAAGCAATTTGCTTTGGCTTTACTCCGCCAAGCAGTGATAATTTTATTTATGCATTTTATTTCGGGTCACCAGCCTGAAAATGATGTTATGGAACCTGCGATGTATTATCTTTTCTATAGCATTGCAGGTTAATAGGAACCTGCACATTTTTGATATTTTTTACAAATTTAGTGCACATCAATGTTAATAAAAGCTGTATTATTAGTTGGCTCCGCAAGTGATAATTTTATTTATGCATTTTATTTCGGGTCACCAGCCTGAAAATGATGTTATTCCCGCTTAACGCTTGATTTTTGCAACCTGCGATAGTTTTATTGTCGCACAGCTCAATAAGTCTTTCTATAGCATACACACCTCGCAGTTAACTACAGGTGTGTTATGCAGGGCGCCAGCTCAGCAGCTAAGAAAAGAAATATATGTGCACTGCTTTTTATGCGCCACGTGAGTGCGGCTTGAGCCCTGACTGAGGCAAAAGCCTTGATGTGCGGGAGGAGCGCAGTTCCGAGATGTCAAACACACCGCGAACAAGGATGAATTCTCTTCATGAATATGGCACTCTTATCGTCTGCAAGATTTAAAACACCTGGATTCTTCATGCTAATGTTAGTACTTGGTGAATGGACAACATGTAAGTGGGAAAATTTGCCAATTACATCGATCAGTTTTATTGAAAATAGCCTTTTGAATTATTTGAACTTATTTCCCAGCAAACATGAGACGTCTGCCCGATTTGCAGATCATGACATGACGTCGGACAGACGTCTCATGTTTGCCGGGTTGCTACAGCGATATGAACAATCGTCGAGCATATTTCGTTAAATAATTATTGGTGTTCAAGCTAATAAGATTAACCGTCGAGGGTATTTTGTTAAATTATTATTGTTATCGTTATTATTATTATTATTATTATTATTATTATTATTATACTGAGTCTACATGATCGGAAGAAAGAAACTTTCTTTTTTTTAGATGAAGAGCTGAACTTGGGAGCACGTTCAAACATAGGCTGTGTTTGTTCACTTATTTACTTAAAGATGAATGTTATCTTGCATTTCGATCAGGGTGACCACCGTCATACAATATGGAAGCGATGCTCTATATTCCAAGCTTGCCCATTGTGTGTCAGTGATATGAGAATGCTTGATTTGAATACCTATAAGATGAAGGGCCCAGACCTTGGGCTGCGATCAGAGTGACGATGTGACAACTCCCCGTTCATACTGTCGGTCACCTTTTGATATTACAAACCTGCATAAAAAACAGAAATGTGCAAGAAAACTTCTGCTTTGATTGGTGAATGTAGTTGGCCTGTATAAGATACAGAGAGATATGTGTTTTGTTCTGCAAAGTACCAGGAATTTCGAATCGAAAAAGGATTTCACCATACTTTCGATTCTCGTTCTCTGTAAAGTACCTAATATGTGTTTGTTCGGTCCTCAAAAAGGATTTCACCATTTATTCGGTCCACTCAGACAGATAAATGCGGTCAACGACAAAACTCAGACATGAGGCATCGGGGAGGAGGGAACATATTTTGTCGCTATAAATTTTCCTCCGAAGCGTGTTTTATTATCACAGCTGAAACATGCATGCACAGTTGTATTCGTTTTCATACAATAGAACTGTTGCAGACTATATAAACCTACAAATAACTCATTATGGCATCTCAGGACAAAGTAGCCTAATGTGCTTTATTTGCATTCGACATGAATCTGGCATCTGCAAAAAGTTGGCTGATGATTGATTACAAAGCCAGACTTTTGTAGGCCTACATAATCTCACAATTGTCAAAATTATCTTGAAGGTGGAGATTTTTCATTGAGCTCACAGGAAACTGGTAGGCTTTGAAGTTTGGTTGCTGACCTACGGGAGTGGATAAAATATTGAAAGCACCCCTGAAAAATGGCTTTGTCTTTGAAGTCTTTTCACTAAAATGATCAAAGTACTATTTCTATTTAGCTGAATGCTAATTAGCAACATGCACCTGATTAAAAGAAGTTTAACAAACTACAAGTACTTTGGTAATGAATAAAGGATTGCCTTCTACTTTGGGGCAGAAATGGTTGCCCAGTGGGTGGCGCTGTTGCCTCCCAGCAAGAAGGTTGTAGGTTCAAATCGGCCTGGGGCCTTTATTGTGCGGAGCTTTCTTGTTCTCCCCGTTCATTAGGGTTTACTCTGGATACACTGTTTTCCTCCAACAGCCCAGAGACATACATGTCAGGCTGACTGAAGACTCTAAATTGCCCATGGGCACAAATGCTCCATTGATTTGGGGTGGGAAGTAATTGCAGGACCCACAAAAAAAACCAAACCAAAGCTTTATTTAGAGGGCTAGGAATGTTAAACAGGACTGAAACTGGGGGCAGGATGCAGGACTGGTAACCAGACTGGAGGCTGGACTGTGGCTGGATTGGAGCTTGGACTGATTGAATGGCTGATTGACTGGGCTGGAGGCCGAACTAGAGAACAGGCAGGAGGTCAGACTACGGAGCAAGCTGGAGGCTGGACTGGGAGCTGGGTGGGGGCTGGACTGGTGAACGAGCTGGAGGTTGGACTCGGGGATGAGCTGGAGGCTGGACTGGGGAAAAGGGACTGGAAAACAGGTTGGGAGGCAGGACTGGGCAACAGATTAGTAGCTGGACAAGAAACTTGGGTGACGCTGACGCATTATTAACCAGACAGTAAGGTGTTTTTGAGGTGCTTGGGATGTTTGAAAACTCACAAAACTTGGGACACACATCAATGTTGGTGTATTTTGTTGACTCATTTAGGTATTGAGTTTAGGGTGTGACAAGCACCCCGTAAAATTTTCAACAGAGGAGCCCTTGCAAAATATTTTATCTAGGTTCACAAAATTTGGTGGGCACTTGTACCATCCCAAGACTTAAAAAAAAGTCAGGACAGGGAGGTCTGCCATTTTGAGTTCGCTTAACAATTTTAGGGAATTTTTGGCCATTTTGAGGGCTCACACTTTCATGTGAGGGCTCACACTTCTTCCTAGGAGGTTAATCAGGTCCTCATCTAACTCGATCAGCATCTGAAGAGTTGGAATGCAAAACCCACAAAGTCCATTCAACCTCTTGTTCTAAATTGAGGTTTTTTTTAGTCAGCATATAATGTTTTCTGTTTTATATAATATTTTGTATATTTTATATTTTAGGTCTTTCGATCAGCATCTTTGGAATGCAAACCCACAAAGTCCATTCAACCTCTTGTTCTAAATTGAGGTTTTTTTTAGTCAGCATATAATGTTTTCTGTTTTATATAATATTTTGTATATTTTTATATTTTAAATTTTGTTATAAATTGATTTTTTTTACTCAGCATATTACGCTGAGTAAAAAAAACTCAATTTAAAACAATAGAGGTTGAGTGGACTTTGTGGGTTTTGCATTCCAACTCTTCATATACAAATTACCTTAGCCTGCGAGCAGACTCTCTTTTTTGCGATGGGAGGGGGAGAGGGAGTGAAAAGAGAGCCTGCACGAAAGCCAGGGTTTTGTGAGTGCCCCGCGTTCGTCCATGAATGCAGCATTCTGATTGGTCGAATTTGACAGCTCCCAAATTCAAATTTGATGGTTGAACACTTGCAGGGCTGGCGTTAGACCTGAAAATTCGGGGGCAATTATTGACAAAAATTAGTCTTGGCTAATTCTAGATGGTTTTCCTTTATTAAAATGTTTTCCAATTCAAGAATAATCAAGTGGCAACTGAAGACACGGCTTCTCTCCCCCATGCGATCTAAAAGCGACAAAATAATGGGCTACATTCAGGATAGAAAAATAATTTAATTATAATTAGGTCTATGTACTGGCACTCATTTCAGAACTCTTCAGCGAATGAAGGGAATTTTGGTGACTAGTATGTGGTTTCGTCCGTTTATATTTTCCAATCGGACAGCTGTCTATTTTTTTATAGCAAGTTGCGTGACCGTGCTGCAAAAACAGGTGTAAGTACTTGTCGCCGAAATTACCTTCATTCGCAAAAGAGTTCTGAAATGCCGCTCTCGCTGGAAAAAAAGAAATTACCATTGCTGAGTGCCAATGCATAGACCTAATTATTGTTAATAGTTAGGGGTGGAATTCAAAAACCCTGGCTTTCGTTCAGGCTCTCTTTTCCCTCCCTCTCCCCCATCGCAAACAAGAGAGCCTGCTTGCAGGTTAAAATTACCTTAAAGCTGCAGTTGGTAACTTTGAGGAGAGAGAGGACTTGGCATAAAAATTTGAAAAAATGCAACTTACAGATCCCTCCCCCTCCCCTCTCCACTGCACTCCTGCCCTAAGACCCTCCCCCAGAAGGCTGCCGTGCACACGAAGGCACACGAGCTGTTATGCATGCGATCAAGTTGCCGAGGCCAGACATTACTGTTGTGAACCGTCAACCCTACTGGCCAACAAACGAGCAGAAATAAATCATGTCGACATGAAAAGTAATCTACAGCAGTATGTATTCAGTAAAAACCCAGCACACGCTTATTTCAGTAAGTTACCCCTTTTTTTGAGTACACAAACTATCGTGAATCCTGCTGAATGGCCAGTAAACCATGTATGACAGCATTTAGCTGTGAGAGCACAGAAAGATTACACATATTTATGAGGACAACACAACCGATCAAACTGCCAGGTCACTTCATAAAGATATTTTCTGCTACTTTCTAATAAAACGACGCCAGTTACGTTAGCCCTAGCATCGGAAACAAGCTAACGCTAGCTCGACTGCAACATCACAGTAACATCACATGCACTACGGAGTACTGTAACAATTACAAGACGCTGGCTATTCGAACAGCGACTGTGCTTGTAAAGCGACGTTCACTCGCTTATTTGCTGAGCGAAACTGAATTGATGCCGGTTAGGGCTGGGTTAAGTACGAGCTGTGCATGTGAGCGACGCCAACTTGCTCATTTGCATAGCATTGCGGAACAAAATGAACCAACGAATAAAGCAGGGTTTACCTGTCAAGCAGAAAATTAGCCAACTCTGCGTCGGTTTTTAAATCCTTCCAGATCCAGGAGTTCCCTCCACCTCTGAAAAGCCACTCCGGTGTTCACTCTTGTTTTACCCCGGGCTTTGTCTAATTCTTTCTTTTGTGCTTTTTTTTCTTCTGGCTTCCTCTTCTTACTTGTCTTAGCCGTGTGTGCTGTTGTCGGTAACGGAGGCATCGGTATTTTTTCCCTCGCCGATGGCTGTTGTTGCGCCATTAGTTTCTCTAAGCTCCTGAACCCTCTCTCGGAGATTTGAGCTTGACTGAGCACTGACGTGAACTGAGGAGGAAGGGGGAGGAGGCTGTCTGCAGCGCGTGCATGTGCACTGTTTGACGGCTGTCAGATACCATTCTGGCTCTAATTGGTTCTTTTTGGTCGGACCGAACGATTCTTTTAAATTGCAGTAGGAGCAGTAGGTGGGTTTAAAGGAGGCTTTTTTTAATTACAGAGTACTAGTTTTATGTAATACTGTCTGTACACAGTGACAGTTTTAGCAAAAATTACAAAAAGTTACTTTTATAAGACTTACCAACTGCAGCTTTAGCAATGAAACATTGCTAATATTTTGGAGCTTGTGTTGAGCAATGTGGCTTGGTATTGAATTTCTATGTTTGCAACAAAACTAGAAGTGATTTTTACCACCGTACATGGTCACATTTGCCCCAAACTTGAGGTTTGTTAAGATTCCCAGTTCAATGACATGCATAGGACACTATTAAATCAAAGTCAGAGCGCAACCAAGTGGCAACAGAAAGTAATCCTTGTGTGACGAATATCATTCAAGTAAATCTGCATTGCATGATCTTCACTTCATTTACAGCAATGTTATGCATGTTTAGTGTGAGCTTACTGGCGCCACACAGTACGCACAGGAAGTGATACAAAATGTGCAATACATCATGTCCATCACTTTGCACTTCTTACAGGAAATAAGAACTTACTCATTTGGGCAGTGTCCGATAGTTGTGGAAGTGCGCAACTGCATCCACCAGCATCACTGACGTAGATGCAGATGCAAGGGCCCGATCATTGGTGATTGCAGCTATATTTATAATTGGAATTAGATAAGATATACTTTATTGATCCTAGTGGGGTAAATTATCCACAGCATTTGACCCCTCCTAGTTACTTCAGTGCAGTGGGCCGCCTAAGTGCAGCACCCATGGTCCAACTCCATTTCTAAAGCTAGAGCTTTGGTCAGGGGCACTAGTAGTAGTGTACCCTTAGAGCTGTCTTTTTAGGTGGGAGCACCCAGAGTACCCAGAGGAAACCCACATGTGCATGAGGAGAACATGCAGACTTCACGCAGAGAGGTTGTGACCAGCCAAGACTCAAACCTGGAACCACATTATTGGGAGGCAATAATGCTAACCACTGTGCCACCATGCTACCCAAACATATTGTAAACATTTCAAAGACTGGACCTATTACCTTCTGAACAATAAAGCCTGTCCCATGAGGATTAAATTTTCGCTCAAACAAGACTGTGCTTTCGCCCCATCTTTATACACAAGCTTTTAGTTATTTATATTTACGTTGTATATACTAGCGTATTGCCTGTGGGGATCCACGGGTTCTAGAAGTGGTCGTGTCTATGTTTGGGAGAGTTGACTTTAACGCATAAGATAAACTTTATGCTTTATGGGTCTCATTTTCTCTTCTGTCTCTGTCTCTTTCAGCATTTGCAGTTTGGCGCTGATGTCTCTCTGTGGGGGTTTCAGTTTCTCTGTGGGCTGTTTCTTGCAGCATTTGCAGCTAGTCGCTGAATTCTCTCTGGTGAAGTTTCAATTGCTCTTTGGGTTCTATCTCTTTCAGCATTTGCAGTTTGGCGCTGAAGTCTTTCGGGGGATGTGTCATTGGCTCTCTTAGCTCTCATTCCTTCAGCATTTGCATTTTGGCATAGTTGCCGCTCCAGGGAAGACTCAGCAGCTCTACGTAACCTCTTTGCTTTAAGGTGGCTGTCACTGAGATGCTTTTTCTTGCGGCCTGGCATCTGAAATTTGGCATCTGTCTTTTGGGATTCATGACTCTTGTGGATAAATTGACTTGGTCATGTGATGTTTGTTATGGAAACACCACAGCAACGTGATGACATCATAATGGTGCACGTGAAGACATAATGATGCATTGTTCACTTTGGTCACGTGACTGAGTCATTTCCAGGCCATTGTTCACTCTAATAAGGTCATGTGACATCTTGCTCTATTGTTCTCAGTGCAAGCAATGTGATTTTTGAGAAGCAACGTGATTCTGAGTCAATTTTATAAAAGACCACTTATTTCTCAAAACCTATTGGTCCTATCAACTTGCCATTTTCGTGAGGGTCTTCCTTGACCCAAAATACATAATTATGCTAAATGGCAAACATCAGGTCCACACGGTTTTCCACTGATTGGCCGGACACACACGCATACATGCACGCACGCACACACACAGAGTCCACTTCGCTTTTATATTTATGATATATATTTTAAAGGCTTCAGGACCAATAATGCATTAATTTTATTGGGGTTAAAATGTGTGGAATGCTAAATCCGTACAATTTTCTATAGTATAGTTAATAATAACCAACAAAACAATGCACTGCAGATGATAGTATTACCCACGATCACCTCAAAAACAGGAAAATTAATCATCTACATTGGTGTGTCTGTTATCTTACTGATATCATTTATTCATATTTTTAGAGTGGCAAGTAATAAAAGGAATTGAACATTCAGAAAGAAGCATGGGAGCATTTTTTGCAATGTTTACCAATGCTGTGTGTGCATTCTTTCTATCCACCTTATTCCCTGAACGTTCGATCTCCCAGGATTCATAGTGGTTCAACGGACTCGCCGGTCTCCTACTGTCTGTCGAGCTGTTGCTTACATCCATTTTCATTGAACCGAGTAGTCGCTTGCGGCTAGCGTCTGGGGGACAGTGGGATGTGTACATACACATACAAATAGTGTATATTCAAATGTAAAGACTAGCTAATCTATTTTTTATTCGGCAAAAACATTCTTTAGCGTAATGAAGACGTGATATCTATTTGGGTGGCTACACACGTTCCTACAGCCAAAATAAAAAAAAAACATAACGCGTTGCTGAATACCCCTCGACCCGGACAAGATTTCCTGCCTCAAGGTCACAGCGCTAAGGTCAAAGGTCAAATCCAGCAAAAAAGCTGACGTTGCACATCTATGTGTCGCATTGAGTTACCATACCAAATTCGGTGAAGCTGCGATCAGTAGTTGCTGAGTACTGACCCAAACAAGATTTCCTGCCTCAAGGTCACAGCGCAAAGGTCAAAGGTGAAATCCAGCAAAAAACATGACGTTGCACATATGTGTGTGACAGTGAGTTACCATACCAAAGTTGGTGAAGCTGCGATAGTTAGTTGCCGAGTACTGACCCGGACAAGATTTCCAGGGTCAAGGTCACAGAGCTAAGGTCAAAGGTCAAATCCAGCAAAAAACCTGACTTTGCACATCTATGGGTCATAGTGAGTTACCATATCAAATTTGGTGAAGCTGCGAGAATTAGTTGCTGAGTACTGACCCGGACAAGATTTCCAGGGTCAAGGTCACAGAGCTAAGGTCAAAGGGCAAATCCAGCAAAAAACCTGACATTGCACATCTACAGGTCATATTGAGTTACCATACCAAATTTGGTGAAGCTGCGATCATTAGTTGCTGAGTACTGGCCCGGAAAATGTCACCCTGACAAGATTTCCAGGGTCAAGGTCACAGCGCTAAGGTCAAAGGTGAAATCCAGCAAAAAACCTGACGTTGCACATCTATCATAGTGAGTTACTATACCAAATTTGGTGAAGCTGCGATCATTAGTTGCCGAGTACTGGCCCGGACAAAATCATGGACGGACGACAGACGACGGACGACAGACAGACACGCAGGTGACGACAATACCCCTCGGAGTCGGCCGAGGGGTAAAAAAAAAAAAAAGCGTGAAAGACGGCGAATTGCAATTCATATGCAGGAAGTGATTAGCTAGCAAGCTGCTTATCAAAGTGCTTTTGATTCAGCAAATAGTCTGGCGAGCAGTTTATTTGTTTTACAAGAGGGTAAAAACCCAGCCGTCACCCGCTCCACTACTGAATGATATCACATTAGCTATGGGCAACAATCATCATTCACAGCACGAAAGTCCCCAAGCTTCACTTAACATGCTGGAAATCAGCAATTCACGGAACGAAATAAAGATCTCAGTCCAATCCTTCACAACTGCTGTAGCTGACAAGCTAAATAATTGCCACAAGAATATAGTCGGCTAAAGCTAAGGTTTTTACAGAAGCCAAGATTACGATTGCACCTTTCAATTCACTAACGCTACTGGTAAACCCCTCCACTGCTCCATGTAGCCTGTAGGCTATAACAGCTAAATGTGTGGGTTCAAAATGCATCCCGCGTGTGACCGTATATGGCCACTAATTAGGCTACAAGGCAAACCGCTGGTTGCTTCACAAGAAAACTAAATTGACCACAATACTGCTTTTGTGGGATTTGGAAAAAAAAAGGATACTTGTTGGACGAATCTTTGAATTAACGTATCAGGGGACTGTATAATGTATAATACAATGGGATCGAGCTGATCATCCGTTTGTGGCTTTTTTACGAAATGTTTTACCTTGAACCGTTTTTACATTTCTACCGCTATTTGGCCAAGACCTCCGGTACACCTGCGCAGTTGCATTCTTTTTGGACTTGTAAACAGAAATCAATGGAGTATCTTTGGCCAACGTTAGCGTAAAAAATCGATAGCTAGCGAACAACTAATCAGCCTCGTCAATGCATAGGCATAACTGACCTAGCTACACAGCTAATGCGAAATAATTGCGATTCACTGTTTTGTATTGATTTATATGCACTGCAAATAGATAGCTGAGCAGGCGACCCAGCTTGCTAGCTAGTTTGTTGGTTTCTTGGTCGATGTTAAGATCCTTTCAGACCGGACACCAAACGAATTTTTCGCACGACAGATTACATTCAAAGTCAATGCAAAGACGCAAATACACGCGAATTCGCGTCTCTGCATTAACTTTGAATAAAACCTGTCGTGTTTCGCGTCCGGTGTGACAGCGGCTTTAGCTGGCAACCTTTTTATTCGGCGCATTTTAATGCCAGCTAGCGAGCTAGATGCTCGCGGTGCAACTCCAGCCAAATTAGTTCGCATAGTAATGGCTATACGGCTAGCAAGAAAGCCTTTATGCCAACTTAGCTAGCTATATTTAAGTATGTATATGCGAGCTCGGTGCCTAAATGGCGAAGTTATAACTATTCACTATTATCCATTGACTTCTATGAGCAAGTCCAAAAATAATACAACGACGCATGTGTACCGGTGGGCACGGCGAAATAGCCGTTGAAATGTAAAAATGGTTCACGGCAAAATATACACTTCGTTCACGAAATGGTGTGAGCGTACGTAGCTATATCCTCCTGGGTGGGTACTTCAGCCTCAGCGCGGCTAACCACTCCAAGCGCCTACACGCTGGCATTGAGTGTAGACTGTAAGGTGCTGGGCAAGGGCAATCTTTCCTAATCACCTTGTAAATAAAGCACTCTGTTTCCATAAAAAACTTATGTTTTTAGAGTTATTGGTACAACTAACAACGGAGCAAGTGGAGCCTGAACGCATTCTGTCGATCTCTCAGTACAGCGGAAGTAGGAGACCGGCTGGGCTCTCATGGCGGCGCGTATCGTTAGAACAGGAATAAGGTAGATTGACTGTCTGTTCTGCTACTTTTGTTATTGCTGTGGGAGTTTTGATCCTGTGCAGAAAAAGCTTGCCTTAATGTTGTCTCACATCCCAGCTTTTATAATGTGTAGCAGGATCTTAGGATGTTTCCACACAGTAATGTAGCAGGGCCATTCTTTGAGAAGTGAACCAAAATGTCACACACATGACCAGATGTCATCAAATAAAGAAAAACTTTGAAAATTAATGAAAGGTATCAAATTTATTCCTTGCTATTCTCCATACCCCAAAACTATGAAACTTCTAGATTTTTCAACTTCACAGAGTTTTTGAAGTCAAATAGAGTTATGAAAAACCTGTTTCCGTGTGAAGTCACACACGTGACCAGTCGTATTTGACCTCTGACCTTAAGTAGTTAAAGTTAATGTAACAAATAACATTTTTACTTGATAGACTTGGATAAGTAGTACTCTTATACAAGGTCCACAATCATGAACCTCCAATGCTTTTGTAATTGGAGGAGATTTTTCTACTATTTGTTACATTTTTGGTCACACACGTGACTGAGAATGGCCCAGCAGGATCTTAGGATGTTTCCACACAGTAATATAGCAGGATCTTAGGATGTTTCCACACAGTTAAAGCATACCTTTAATGGAGCTTCATGACAGGCATGCAAGTGCTCCACAGCCGTTGTCATATATGATAACCCCATTGGGAACCTTGCGGTAATAGTGGTAATAATTAATGTAATTAATTTTGTCTCATTAATTTTGAAAGTTCTGCTTAATTTGATTACGGTAACTAGATAAATGAAGTCAGAAAATAGTGCTAGGTTTAAAAATTATGGCACTATGCAATGATCGTGTGTAGCAACATGGGATGCAAGTTCAGGTTCAGTATTTCTTAGATTAGGTACCACAACTGTACCCTTGCGCATGGTACTCAACCTGAGTTTATTTAGTTGATAAACTACAAAAGTGAATGTTGATAAATGAATGGAAACTGTACAGGTTTTTCTTTATCAGAGATTCAACTGAAAATGATAGGTAGTGCGTTAGACCAATATTAGAACATGCACACTTGAAAGTCTATTATCCCCTCACAGGCTTAGTTCCCATTTTCATTTCCATGAAGTCAAAGTCAAAAGGTAATGTAGTAAATGTCATAAACTACTGCAGGGATGTTTGTCAGGAGTGTAATTTCAATCGAGGTCGGGCAGTTGCAATTTATGTACCACTTTTGCTTAAGAGCGAATAAATCTCACACTGTATATACACTGTATAGGCCCACTGTATACAGAAACTGAATGATTTAAATTTTTATTTCTTTTATTTTAGGTTTTTTGTCACATTTGAGAAATAATTAATTCATAAATAAATAAATTACATAAATACAGAGTTGGTATTTGCATGTGAACAACATCCATAATGATGGTTGGGTTGTGCCTATGGATACTTTTGAATTTTCCAGCTTGATTAGGAAACAGTAAACAGGCCAGTCTGAAAAAAAAAGGATGAATACTTCAAATGACTGACTTTTATCCTCTCACTGTCACCATGGCAATACTGAAAATTCAAGACTGGAACCATGCAATTGGTTGTCATGGCAGCGTGATGTGATTCTTTGCGAGACACTGAAATTGGCAGATGTCCTTGTGCTCAAAACAGGAAGCAAGCAGGATTTGTCTTGAAACGCAGCAACAATACTTTGCCACTGTGTTCAACACATTATGAAAGAAAACCAGCCAAAAATATCTATCTGCAATAGATGACATGCAATTACAACTAGGTCTATACATATTTGGACAGTGACACAATTTTTATCATTTTGGCTCAGGACACTACCACATTGGATTTGAAATTAATTTGTCAAATTGTTCTTAGAGGGTAGATTTTCAGCTTTAGAGGTTTTGTCAAAAAATGCTCCATGAACTGTGTTGGAATTACATATAGCCCCATCAATCAGAGCTGTATATGCAGAGAGTTTGGCTAAGTATTCCATGGATGCCATGTTGTTTTTATTCAGCCATTGTAGATGATTACGTGTGCACACCTATTTTAATTTGTGCACATCATGAGGCAAGCATGAAACTTTGCACAAATATAATTTGTACCCTGGGGATTATTTTGAAGTTTAGAGGCTTGCTTGATTCTGCCTTGGGCGGCCATTTGGAGGACCAAAACTGCGAAAAACAAAAATAAAGAAATAAATAAAATGACTCAATAAATAAATGCCTGAAATAATGAAGAAATGTAGAAATAAAAGGCTCAACTATAACATAAATTTGAAGGTCAATTTGAAAATAAATAAATATGCAAAGGAATAGAAAAAGTAAAATTAAAAAATGATATGTTAAATCACTTATTTTTGTATTAATTTATCATAAGATTTAACCATTTCCCAATTTATTATTTTCTGGTTACATTTAATTTTATTTTTATCTATTGTCTTTTGCATTAATTTCCCTATTTATTCATTTCCATATATATTATTTTCTGTTTATTTATTTATGTCTATATTTCTTCACCGGCATGTTAATGAGGAGGCACACCAAGACGGTCTCATTTAACACTCATTGGTTAATCTCTGTGAGAGTTCACAGATTGACTGCGCTTGTCTTGCTCCCCACAACTCGCTATGCAGCCGAATGGCTATGAAAATAAATGCTGCCTTCGAGAGCTCATTAGAACAGTTCTCACATTAAGGCACGTTTGAGGGCTCTATCTGGGAGAAATGAATGGGGGTTTGTGTGGAAGTGTTGTTACCTTATTCTAATTACATATTAACATGAGCTACCCCCCACCATTAGCCAACTTCCCACACTGAGCTTATTTGACAGCTAGCGGAATATCGTTAATATAACCTAACAGTTGAGAAGTGCAGGTTGTACGGATCGCGAGAGTGTCAAATTTAACAATGCAGTCTCTGTAAGCTAGATTTCACATTTGCAGTTGCTACACGTTACCAGTGGTCTTGAGAGCGTAATGTTAACACCGACTTAATCCTTTATTATTAACAAAATATTTGGCTAATAAAGAACAGTCGGTTTTGTCAGCCATTGTGTTTTTATGTGACATACAGTCTCCTGGCAAACTGGGAGTACAGAAATTGGAGCAACCCAGTGGTAGGTTTGCGAGAGCATGTTTCCATCTGGGACAAAGGATTGTTTCCATTTCCTAAGATGTCTCGAACGTATTATATAGCAACTGAGAAGTCAGAGGAGGTTGGTAACTGTCATGCCAAGGCTAACAACCCACACAGCGGACAATTCCAACTCGGTCCGACCAGCTCCACCCCCCTTAGTTACTGTTGCTTTGGCCCACATGCAGCGCAGCTAAATTCCACATTGACAATAGCACAGCAGAAGTTGGAGCACCACTCTCTCGCGTGCATTCCCGAAAATATTGCAGTTTGTTTCTTACCGAATGTGCCCAACTTTTCCGGCAAAGTAGTCCAGAGAGGCCTTAACCTGTTAACTGTCACTGGGCCCGAATTAGGGCCCTACGGAATTTTCAAAAAAATTTTGAATCCTTCATTTGTAAACTATGACTTAAATCCACAACCAATCCAGGCAAACGATATACCATTTGAAAGCTTAGATGCTCAGGATTTCATTTCTACCCACCTTTTTGCCCTATGTCAGTCATAACAAATGCAATAAATCAATTTCTCAACATAGACAACACATACTTGAGTGCAATGAAACTGTCAGTCCTCATCATCAAAGTTGTGTTGTGACGGTCAAACCATGTATTATCCGTTCCGCTTGGTCTTGTTCGAAAGCTAAGAACCTGTGCAATCAAGATATCCGCATTGTTTGTCCCAAAATTGAAGATTAAGCCGTATATTTTATGTAAAAAACTCATAACAGCAACAACAGACACGCAGTAGTTTGTGTAACAGAACCATTGTATGTGGGAGCAGTGAGCGTTTGAAATGTGGTACACCAATCCAGGCCAAATGTGAGAAAATGCAGGTGACAGTTAAGAGGTGAACTATTTCACAGAAGGATATATCCATGACATCAAAATTTTTTGCGGAACGGGTGGAGACACAAGAGTAATCGCAAAGTGCTGGCGATCCATGAAGAAAAGCCAAACACCCTTAGCTGCTCATTTAGATCAAACCAGGCAAAATAGAGGAATCGTACTGCACGTGTAAAGCAGAGTAAGTAGTTTTCAAATGTTTGTTGCCATCACTGAGCTAAAGAATAACACTGGATCCAGTATGCCGTCTAACGTTAGTTGGCCATGAGTCAGACAATACGCAAGCTAGACTTTGTAAAAAAATCATATTACGCAATGCAGCAAACCCTTAAACTAACTACATTAGACAGAATCGAGTTATTTATATGATATTCGTTACATCGGCATTTTCCCCCAAGGCAATTTTGAAGACAAGCTAACTTCATGGTAGATATTATATCCTACTTTGGGAATATGCTAATAAACACAAAGTAATGTGAACGAAATAAACTATTGCTTTTAATACAAGAAAATTGAGAGTTAAAAAATACATAAAAATGCATAGATATTTGTAAAAAAAAAAAAATCACACTTTTCTTGTTTGGCTGGCCAGCTGGGGGGGCGGCGGCTGTGTAATTTTCTTTCTGGGGGCCCAAAATCCCTAGCTTCGCCCCTGGAAACAGTACACAAGCGATTTTACTGTGAAGACTTTGCAGCAGCGGCCTGTTGTTTAGCTAATCTCTGGCCATATTTTATAATGAGTGCAGGGCATAATCTAGGTCGGTGTTTCCCAAACCTCTCCTGGCGTACCCCTTGTCCTGCATGCTTTAGATCTTTCCCTGCTCCAGCTGGGGGTTCGCTGGGGGTTTGCTACAAAGAACTAAGGGTCAGAGTATCCTGAACCGAGCTGATTCCAAACCAAATCGTTGTTAGTCGAAATGCACTATCTGATTCTCCCTGAGGCCTGCCGACAATCCCCCACTGGGGGTGGATGTGCTGGCCCATCTAGTCTGACCTACTGGCTTGCTCTATGCATTCCCACCCCAATGTCTATTAATACAGTTGCTCCCCAGGGTTTGGATGCAGCTCCTGTCAATGTTATTTGTGGTAACAGCACACCAGCGAGTCCGGGGGCCAGGTGGTTTTCAGACCTAATCTAATCGGCAGTAGCAGGCCCATGGATGATACCAGACCTATGTACGGCCTTGAGTCAAGCAGGGGAGGCACATGCCTCCCCCAATCCTGGGGTGACCCCGCATGATTTGGAAATTGTATAGGTGAGGTTGAGTGGTTTTCTCCTCCCCGTTACAGTGGTCTCAATGATCTGAGGTGCATGTGCCCCTTCCGCCTCCAAAGCCTTAGGGCTCGCTGACAGGTTTTTACAGACTGGTATCAGGATAGAAACCTCAAGCTGCGCTCATGCTCCCCTGCAGGGTTTTTGGGCTTTCTGCTGGGTTTGCTTGAGAACGATTGCGCAGCATCCACCTTGGGGGTGTTTGCTGCAGCATTACAGTGGGCCACGATGGTGTAGATTGCTTCACAGCCCGGAGCCACCCTTTCATGAAGCATTTTCTGCATATAGCCTGCAGATGAAGACCCCCCACCAAACACTTAGCTCTTCCGGGGGATCTCCAGACTGTATTAGATGGTCTTGCTGGCTGCCATTGAGTCATTGGATCAGGCAGACCTGCATGTTTTGTCAAGTAAGACGGCCCTCTTTTTGGCCCTGGCATCAGCCAAGAAAGTAGGTGACTTATGTGCCCTTTCTTTCACTCTTTTTGAGTGGCCATTAGTGAAGATGAGGGCTCAGTGGAACTTTGCCTGAACCCAGCCTTTTGTCCCAAGGTCATCACCTCCCTTTTCAGAATACAATCATACGCCTAATGATTTTTTTCTTCCCCTCTTTATGCAAACAGGGAAGAGGAATGCCAGTACACTTTGTATCTAATGCACACACGCTCTCTTTATTTGAAGCACACGGCAAATTTCAGAAGATCCAAGCATTTGTTTGTCTGTTGTGGCAGTTGGGCTCAGGGGGCCCCTCTGTCAGTGCAATGCCTCGCCCACCAGGTCTGCGAGGTGATCCACAGAGGTTACTCAGTGGGGGGTTGTGCCGCTCCAGCTGGTGTGAGGGCGCACTCTACCTGGGGCATGGCGTCCTCTACACGCTTTTTCAAAGGAAGAAATTATTTTTGTGATTTGGTTTGGCATATCGACTCTCTGGTTCTAATTATTGATCTGTTACCTGATTGCAATTCTGGATTTGCCCCTTTGTACTGAAGTCTCACTGTTTGGTTTTGAAATGCAGTGTTTCCCACAGAATTTTTGGAGACTATGGGGGCACATGTGTGATGGCAGACTGATGTCTGGAGGGGGGGGGGGCAGGGGAGGAGGAGATGATTCTCATTTTGTTGACCGGGGGGTTATTACTCTTATTTTGTTGAGCGGGGGTGGTATTCTCATTTTGTTGAGTGGGGGAGGGGGGATTGCGCAAATTCCGCGTCTTCCGGTACCTTTCCTTTTTTTTTTTTTTATCGCGCCAATTTCTTACTGCTGCTTGCAGTGTATTTCATGAAATCAATGTGAAAATTCAATTGTTAGAGTTTTGGTTAAATCTGGAAAATGTGCTTGTTTTTTGGATTTCTTGCATTGTTTGTATTGAGTAAAGGTAGAATCCTCCATAATGTATGTTCTGGAACAGTTTTTCTGTTTGGTTTGTATAATCAATATTTTAATTCAGCTTATACAGGAAAATTATCATAATCTGGCTTGAAAATACAGCGTTGTTTCTTTGTTATATTAGAGGGACAGCACTGTGACCCGTCCATCCTAAATTTGGGAAGAACTTGCGTGACTGTTCGTTGCAGCTGTTTCCTGGTTCAGTTATTCAGTGTGGCAAATAAATGGAAAGGATTACATTGCACCAAGGACTCAACTCAATGGTACTTATTTTCATTATCGCAGAATAGTTTGGGATTTCACAGAAGGAGTTAACCGTAACTAGAATGCCACTTTCAGTACATCATTTGTGAAAATTCCTGTTTCACTTTTCCAGGCACAACTCCAGGGAAGACCCAATCTCCCTGCCTGTCCAAGCCCTGCCAACATGGTGCCCTGTGTAAAGAGGTTCCTACAGAATACCTTTGTCATTGTCAATCTTCTTCTTTATCGTCCCTTTGGGAAGAAAGATGTGAAGAGTCCAATGAACTGTGTCACCCCGTGTCCTGCCAAGAGAATGCAATGTGCCACCCGGTCACCACAAACTCCTCAGAGCTGCTGTGCCAGTGCCAGCCCGGAGTACCAGAAACCTCTTGCAATCACTTAGTTGAGCAGTGTGCTGTCGGCTTCTGTGGAGATGGTGTGACCTGCGCACCAAAGCCGTGCCCAAGGAGGACCTCATGTAGGGGCAGAGGGGATGGCTATGCCTGCTACTGCGTGCCTGGCTTTCAGGGCAGGCACTGTGAGATTGAGGTGAATGAATGTGCCTCTCAGCCCTGCCAGAACAACGCAACCTGTGTGAACAAGATCGGGATGTATATTTGCATCTGCAGACCAGGCTACACAGGTGAGTAGTATTATGACCCCACCTTTGCTGGTGAAGGGATGAAAATGACCCAATTATTTCTGCCTTTTGTATCAAGTTAGAGGTATCATGTGAAAGGATCATTTTTCATTTTCCTTTATTTAACCAGGTGAAGCCTCATTGAGATTAAAATCTCTTTTTCAAGAGTGACCTGGCAAGAGCAGCAAAGACAAAATTACAAACAATACCAGCAAATAAAAATAGAACTGACATACATTGCAGACAAATGAACATAAAATTCAGTTGATTACAAACAGGTGAAGGGCAAAAGTCCAGTGGTGACACATAAATAGGGACTGATTTCTAAAAGATGTCCATAAAATTTAATTTAAAAGCAATCACATTTACTAAGAGAACTTTTTTCATGATCTTTTAAAATGGACTTAAATCCCCCAAAGTTAATCAGCTCTGACAATTTCAGGTTTTTCTGTAGATTGTTCCAGGAAAATGGAGCAGCATACTTAAAAGCTTTCTTACCCAATTCTGTCCTAACCCTTGGGACTAGCATTTGCAAAGTACCTTCAGAGCGTAGATTATATTGATTATGCTTTATTTGCAAGTATTTACCCAGATACCTTGGAACCATCCCAATAATGGATTTGTATACAAAGGTCAACCAATGCGAGAATCTGCGGACGCTAAGGGATGGCCAATTTACAGCAGCATGCAGAGTGCAGTGGTGCACACGATATCCACAACCAGTAATGAAACGTAAAGCACAATGATACACAGTATCCAGCTTCTTTAGGCACTGCTCAGAAGCATTCATAAAGAGTAGATCACCGTAATCCAATAAAGGTAAAAACGTTGCTGATATTAGGTGCTTTCTTACACCAAGATTTATTCTTAAAAAAGATACTTAATTTAAGTTTCAATTTGGAAACAAGTTTTTCGATGTGCAATTTCAATTACATATTCTGATCAATAAAGATACCTAAGTACTTATACGCTGTGACCATTTCAATTTCAACCCCTTGAGCTGTTGTGATCTTGGGCAGATTAGTTGTTACCTCTTTGCCATTTGAAAAAAGCATAAATTTAGTTTTGTCTGCATTTAATACCAACTTTAGCTGGGATAAATGAGACTGAACAACATCGAAAGCAGACTGTAAAAATTGAAGGGTTTGTACTATTGAGGAGGAAGAGCAGTAGATAACTGTATCATCTGCATAGAAATGGAAAGCTACATTAGGTAAATTATCACAGAGGTTATTCACACAAATGGAGAACAGTAGTGGTCCTAATTTGGAACCGTGAGGGACACCTTTTGATAAAGTCAGGAAGGAGGAGGAAGATCCAGCAAACTGTACACATTGCGTTCTAGCTGACAAGTAGTTTGAGAACCATCTTACAGCATGTGCCGATAAGCCTATACTGTGGAGTTTATTTGCTAAAATGGCATGATCAACCGTGTCAAAAGCCTTAGACAAATCAATAAAAAGGGCTGCACAGTATTTTTTGCAGTCCAATGCCTCAATAATGTCATTCACCACTTTAACGGCTGCAGTCATCGTGCTGTGTTGTTTTCTGAAGCCTGATTGATGTTGTGATAAAATGCCATTTGTGTTCAAAAATTCTTTAAGTTGTTCATTTACAATTTTTTCTAAGACTTTAGCTAAAACACATAATTTAGAGATTGGCCTGTAGTTATTAGCAACTGAGGAATCCCCTCCTTTTAGCAAAGGTAGAACATAAGCAGATTTCCATATTGTAGGAATCTCATTGTTAGAGAAGGTTAAATTGAAAACATGGGTCAGAGGTTCTGCAATAAAGTCAGCAGCAGACTTGAGAAAGTAAGGCTCAAGCTTGTCAGGACCCGCAGATTTGTTAGAGTCCAGCTGCTTTAAGGCTCTATGGACCTCTCTCACTTCAAGAGGAGTAAAATTGAATGGCTGAACCTTAGAAAAAATTGGGGAGCATGAAGAGTGAACCCTTTGCTCATTAGGCTGTTTTTGATCTGTATGTAAAGACTCAAACAGAGACCCTGAAGAGACAAAATGCTCATTTAAACTGTTAAGAATGGCTGACTTTTCAGATAAAATGCACGAATCTTTTACAATGTAGGCTGGCAACTCATTTATGATTATATCCCCAAATAAGGATTTTACTACTTTCCAAAATTACTTTGGATTAGTTAAGTTATATGTAGTGTGAGAAATGTAGTACTCAGATTTAGCCTTTTTGACAAGAGTAGCAAAATGATTTCGGAGCTGTCTAAAATCAGCCAATCAACCTGGGATTTGGTTTTTCTTGCTTTAGCCCAAGCAGCATTCCTTTCTTTCAGTAAAGTGGACAGTTGAGGGGAAAACCAAGGATTATTACGGCCTTTTACTCTAAATTTGCGGATACGAGCATGTTTATTTATTATACTAATAAAAGCATCATAAAAATATTTCCATGCCAGTTCTACGTCAGTAATAAGAGTAATCTTATTCCAATCAAATGCCCACAAATCATGAAAAAAAGCTTGCTCACAGAAATTCTTTAAGTCTCGTTTGAGAATAATTTTTGGTCTTGATTTTGGGAGCTTACCCTGTCTGACTGCAGCTATACTGCAATGGTCACTCACATCATTTGCAAAAACACCTACACCTGAATATTTATGAGGTGAGTTTGTTAAAAATAAATCAAGAAGCGATGATTTTTCTGGACGTTTAAGATTTAACCGAGTAGGGTCTCTGATTAGTTGAGCAAGATTAAAAGAATCGCAAATAGATTTAACACTGTCAGAGACCGGGGACAACCAGTTCCAATTAAAATCTCCAGCAAGGAGAATCTCATTATAATTTAGGGTAGAGAGTTGTTTACTCAGCGAAGATAAAGCCTCATTGCTTGCACACGGAGGTCTATAAAAACCCACAACAGTGATGGAATGATCCTTCAGAAGTTCCAGTTTCAAGGCAAGAAATTCAAATTGTTTGCTGAGTGAAACCGAAGATGAGATGGAAGCATGAAATTTATTTTTTATATAAATGACAACACCACCACCTTTCCTGGGGCGGTCGCAACGAAAGACATTGTAACCCTTAATTGCAATATCTTTGTCAGTGATGGATTTGTTTAGCCAAGTTTCAGATAAAACAAGGATATCAGTATCAGATAATGCTATCCAGATTTTCACCAGATCAAATTTAGGAAGTAAACTCCTGACATTTAGGTGTATAATACCCAACCCTGATCTAGCTTTAAAATCAGAAGGGGTACTCAAATTATTAAAAACAGGGCCAGGGTTCGGTTGAACATTTCCCGACAGAAGCAATAAAAGAACGATAAGGCATTTTCTTCTCACTGAGTTTTGTGTAGTCACTGCCGTAGCATTACTCAGCCTAGGTCTACTCGTAGGATAAGAATAAAATGAAAACAACCAGTCATAAGGGCTAAAAAGGTTAATGAAATATAATAAATTTGTAAGATCTGGAGTAATTTGAGCAATCCAATTAGGAGGGTTCCGAGAAGGATTATGATCACAATTTGTGCCTCTTTGAAACAATAGAAAATTAGGCGCACTATGGTCTCCACAAATTTGCGGCTCCTTGTGAGGATACAATACAAACAATAAAAGCCAAAAAGGCGCTGAAAGAAACTTGCAGATCGGCATGCTGTAAGCAGCAATTTAATGTAGCGACAAAAACCCAGGTCAGTTCTAATCCAGTCCGAGTTTTTCCCTGTAGCCAGGATCTGATGATGACGTTTAATGACGTCTCACGTTGCACTCAGGGTATGCATCCCAGTGAGGAAAAAGCTGTGAATAAATGAATTAAAATCAACACCAAAACGGGGTTTAAAGCGATGAGACAGCTTCACGCTGCAATGTTAGAGCCAAGAAACCCACTTGATTTAGCACGTCCACAGTAGGCTATACAGACCTGGCCTGGCTAGATTCAGTCTCTGCCAGTCTGATCCCCATCGGATTTACCGATCAACACAGTAGCGTTAGTTGACCGATGCAAATTAGTGATATTATTGATGGTATTATCCCGGATAACTTGCAAATCACCTGCTAAATTTAGCGACAAATTTCACTGTTTTGACGCAATGACGAACCTACTTAATATTAAGGCAAGAACAAAGACTCTGTGGTCAGTTTGCGTAGCGGTAGCAGTATAATTTGTGGGATAAAAATGACTGAATCCTTGTTGTCTGTGACTCAGATAAATGAGTCAGCTCTTATTGCTTATTTTAACAAATGTTACAATTAAATACAAACCCCAATTCCAATGAAGTTGGTACGTTGTGTAAAACGTGAATAAAAACAGAATACAATGATTTGCAAATCCTTTTCGACCTGTATTCAATTGAGTACACTACAAAGACAAGATATTTAATGTTCAAACTTTACTGATAAAGATAAACTTTTACTGTTTTTTGGAAATATTCGCTTATTTTGAATTTGATGCCTGCAACACGTCCTAAAAAAGTTGGGACAGGGGCAACAGAAAAGTGGGAAAGTTGAGGTATGCTCAAAAAACACCTGTTTGGAACATTCCACAGGTGAACAGGTTAATTCATGAATAGGTATAAAAGGAGCATCCCCGAAAGGCTCAGTCATTCACAAGCAAGGATGGGGCGAGGTTCACCACTTTTTGAACGACTGTTTGAGCAAATAGACCAACAGTTTAAGAACAACATTTCTCAACGTGCAATTGCAAGGAATTTAGGGATTTCATCATCTACAGTCCATAAGATCATCAAAAGATTCAGAGAATCCAGAGAAATCTCTGCATGTAAGCAGCAAGGCCGAAAACCAACATCGAATGCCCGTGGCCGTCTGTCCCTCAGGCGGCACTGCATTAAAAACCGACATCATTCTATAAAGGATATTACCATGTGGGCTCAGAAACACTTCGGAAAACCATTGTCAGTTAAGACAGTTCGGCGCTACATCTACAAGTGCAAGTTAAAACTCTACCATGCAAAGCCAAAGTCATATATCAACAACACCCAGAAACGTCGCCGGCTTCTCTGGGCCCGAGCTCATCTAAGATGGACTGACGCAAAGTGAAGATGTGTGCTGTGGTCTGATGAGTCCGCATTTCAAATTGTTTTTGGAAATCATGGACGTAGTGTCCTCCAGGCTAAAGAGGAAAAGGACCAACCAGATTGTTATCAGCGCAAAATTCAAAAGCCAGCATCTGTGATGGTATGGGGATGTGTTAGTGCCCATGGCATTGGTAACTTGCACATCTGTGATGGCACCATTAATGCTGAAAGGTACATACAGGTTTTGGAGCAACATATGCTGTTATCCAAGCAACGTCTTTTTCAGGGACGTCCCTGCTTATTTCAGCAAGACAATCTAAGCCACATTCTGCACCTGTTACACATGTTAGTAAAAGAGTGCAGGTAAAAGACTGGCCTGCCTGCAGTCCAGACCTGTCTCCCATTGAAAATGTGGCGCATTATGAAGCACAAAATACAACAACGGAGACCCCGGACTGTTGAGCAACTAAAGTCTTACATCAAGCAAAAATGGGAAACAATTCTACCTACAAAGCTTCTACAATTAGTGTCCTCAGTTCCCAAATGCTTATTTAGTGTTGTTAAAAGGAAAGGTGATATGGCTGCCGGATAGCTCACTCGGTAAAGCATCACGTTGCGAAGCAGAAGTGACTATCACGTCGTGGGTTCGAGCCCTGCTTCGTACCAGCCGGCAGTGGTCGGCAGCTTTTTCAGAGTAGCGCACAATTGGCTATAGCGCTAGAGGGTTGCAAATTGGGAAGGGACTGCTGGGAAGGGATTACAATAGTAGCCTTGTTCGTTGCTCAAGCACCTCCTGTTGGCCAGACGGGCGCTCGTCAGGAAGATTCTAAGCCTGGTCATGTCCGGGTATCCTTCGCCCTCGTTCTGAACTTGCGAAGATTCAACCAATGAGTGTATAAGAAGCGGTGGTTGACAGGCGCGTGCTTCGGAGGAGAGTCGCGAACTGTCTACAATCTCCTGAAATGGCAGCAGGGGGTCGCATACGAGCAAGCCTGGTACATAGTTCACCAATTGGGCATTCCAGATTCGGGTGGGATTGGAGATGCCAAATTTATTTTAAAAAAAAAAAAAAAAAGAAAGGTGATATAACACAGTGGTAAACATGCCCCTGTCCCAGCGTTTTTGGAATGTGTTGCAGGCATCAAATTCAAAATGAGTGAATATATTCAAAAAAACAAAATTTATCAGTTTGAACAGCTGAAAACTAAACACGACTTCATGGTCAAGTGTCGATTCCTAGGGGTTTTGGGTACGTTTGTGCACATCAAATACTTAACCTCTCATCTATGGAAATCGAAAGGGGGTCCGCTCCATTAAAATCTAGTTTTTTTGTCATACAAAATGTCTGGTGACTCATGTATGCCAATTACCTTGAGTCTGCATATGATTCATTCATCTTAGCCAATTCTGTCATTCCTGCATTCCTTAATGGGGATACCCCTGCAGATGGGTGGCTGCTAGTTGACAATGGCTATGCATTAAAACTATGGCTGATTATGTCATACATTATGGCCACTACATAAAGGAGTGTGTTTTTAGTAGTGTTTTTAGTAGGGCCAGGTCAGTAATTGAGAGTACATTTTGAATTTTAAAAATGCGTTGCAGGTGTTTGGATCGATTGAGTGGTACATTACAATGCAGCCCTCAGAGAGTCAGTGCTTTCTTTGTGGCGTGTTGTGTTTTACATAACATTGCACTATGCCAAGATGTCACATTGACTTCACAGAGGAGACATTACAGGACTTAAAGTAGACACAGGCAGAACAGCATATGCCAAACAAGAGGTGGGAGAGCAACAAGCAGATCAGTTCCCTCCAAGTGAACGGCGTCCTTTGGGATTTGCCTCAGACATTACCAAATTGTCAGTTTGCTGGCCTTGGCAAATTTGTGGGTTTTAAAGGGAATGAGAGGAGATGGTTTGATTGGCCTGAATTGAAGCCAGCCTCAAATGTACCTTGTCCAACCATTTTTCCAACTGTGCTACGCTGTACCTTCACTGCACTGGTCTCCAAAATACCAAAAATATGTCTGACACACCCAGCACACCAGAGACCATAGACCTCACACTGGCAATTTGCACTTTCATCAATACGGTTAAAATAGGGCCCAAAGTCTCTGCGGACAAAAGTCGCCTTGGTGGTTTTGTGCTACAATTTGAACATAGCTGGCTGGCATTAGTTTGATTGAATTGAAATAGTCTGGGTCAATTAACAGCATGGCTTGAAACTACAGTGGGCTCCAAAATTACTGGCACCCTTGACTGGCAATGCATTAAAAGTACTTTAAAAATTCTGAAAATATGTATCTATAGAGAAACTCTAAAAAACAACATGTGAGAAATACTGAACGATATTAACCCTTTAAGCGCTAGTCGCGGTATAGCCGCGATAACAATAATCATATTGGCTGCTGATCGCAGCTACTGCCACAAGGAAGTTTCCAGCCAGAACTGCTAGTTGTGGCAAAAGACATTTTAAGGGGTAGTTGTGTTTCACTGTACCAATAAGATTTCAGTACTTACGCAGCTACGTTGGGGATTGCTTTCTAGGGGCCCCGGAGTGAGCAGTGCAACAGTTTCTTTTAACTGCATATTCATCCTATGACTGAATCATTACAATATTCTTGTTTCATGGACCACGCGTTGTTTCAAAATGCCGGCATTTGAGAACTTGTCAAGTAATGGCAGTGAGTTTAAAGATAAATTCTGAATATCTAGATACGTTCTTAGCTGAAGCGAAAATAAAGCAGACTTTCTTGGCCTGGAGGAGTGAGAAATTCTGATCTGATCGATTCAGCGCTGAAGTGTCCCATGTGGTAAACATTTTGTGTGGTGTGTTGGTATTTTATAAAAAGTAATTTAGCACTTAAAGGTTTAATGTTCCAAATGAAACCAACCCAAATCTTTTAATGATTTAATTAAAAATAAATTTTCTCCAAATCAAGGTTTCACAGTTAGTGGCACCCTTAGAGATTATTGTAAATTGCATGTACCAAAATTAAACCAGATATTAAATTCCACTGATTTAAGTTTTATCTAAGTGTTAAGGAAGTATATTGAACCATTCAGGGGCGGACTGGCCATCGGAAATACTGGGAGTTTTCCCGGTGGGCCACTGGGTCAGTGCGCCGGTCCAGCCGGCAAAAAAATTATGTGTTCTTGCAAATAAAAAACGATGCATGGGCTTAAGCTATGTACAATTTATTTAATGTTGTTGTTACCGTCCTAAAAGTTTAAGAAGGGCAGGCTTGCTGGGATATTTGTTTGACCAATGGCCTTGCTTGTCCCATTGCGTTAACAGTCTAAAAACGCATTTCAGTGATTATGAGATCAGACGAAAATGTCAGACAGCAATGGAGAAACGGGAAAGCTCATAAAATAAGCTAAACTGACACTGGAGGCTCAGGCTTTCAAATGCAAAAAAATTGACCAGCCGTTTGGCCATGAAAATCCTTGTGGCAAGCAGTTTTCATTTGGAGGGGGACACGGAAGCGGTAAGACTGATGTTAAATTAATAGGCTATCGCAAGTATGTGTTTGGTAAAAAATAGCTTGAGCTTACAAAAGGACCCCACAGCTGGACCGTTGTTAATATAGCCTACTATTTGATGCATATTGATTTGTTGTTTTACGGTGCCAAATAAAATTTGATCTGGAATACAGGAAGACTTTCAAATTTTCCATTCCAAAACCCTGTCTTGAAGTTCAGAATCACCTGTCATTAAATTTGCAACCAGCGAGTACTGCGGTCCTGAAGCTAGTGAGCTATTCTTTTCCCTTTAGAGTCAGTAAGTGAGATATGCAACGTTATTTAAAAAAGGTTATGTATGAATCAATCCAAATAGTGCAATGGTCTCATTGAAAAATTCTAAATGGCCTCAAAGTCACATTTCTTCTTCACATTCATTCACATAAGAATTAAAAAATAATAATAATAATAATAATAATAATATTTCCATAAAAATACATTAGTTTATTTGTTGACAATGTTGTTTTTAATATGGGACTGCATAATTGTATTAACACCTTTCTGCAGATGTAGACGCCTGCCGACATAGAGCGGCTCTTTTTATGGAAGCAGTTGCACTACTCTATCACTAGATGGCACGCCCGGATCAGTTATTCACAAGCAAGCAGAGCGGGAAAACAGTCGAGAATATTGACGAGTTCACTCCTGTCCCTGTTTTTCAGGAGTTGCATGAATCAAACTCCTCAGCTAAGCTTGACGTGCAAACTGCTCAATACCCTTGCCCATAGTATCTATCCAGGAGTTAAAAAAAATGATCTCTTGCAACAGAAAAAATCGTTGCCCTCTGTAGCAACCACTTCAGTTACAGTGACCCAATGGTATTCCAAGTAGGCTAGTTAAAAAAAAAAAAAAAAAATCAGTTTCCTGAGGCAAAAATTTGCCATGGTATTGACACTATGTCATTCTACTATCAATTTCAGTCATCACATATTAAAAATGCGCAATTTCCTATCGTGGATTAACGTGTAGATATGTCGGTTGAAGAATTCAGCTGTCTTTTAGAGCCTCATACAAGCTCTCACAGAAATCCAATCACTTTAATGGTGATCCAGTGGTATCTGCGTGAAAGCCCAGCTGTAGTTCACGCCCACGTGAAATTCTCCTGGTAATTACCAGTTGGTTGACACGATTTTTATCCAATTGCAGACAGTATAAGCTTTCCTCAGTAAGTGAAAGACATTGATTGGACCTTAAAAACATATTAAAATACTTGCGTAATAGGGTTACGTTAACTTTACGCAGCTCAGACTGACGTGGTTGCATGGGAACAAGAAACCTCCAGAACCGAGCTTGGAGAGCTGAGCTTATTTGCGGGATGGAAATGTGATTCTGAGATGGAAAATAGCAGTTATTCTGAATGGAACAGACAGGAGGGCTGACAGCATTGATACTTTTGAGGAGCAGCTCAATAATTCTATTGAAAAGTGAGTAAAGCTGTCTTTGTATGGTGTAGCTCTATCTTACTTTTAGCCTGCTAGCTAACTAGCCAGCTATTTCTTATTTTTGGTTTACCCCCGAGATCACAGAGCTAGTTTGTCACACTGGGTAACAAAAGAGTAGTCGATACTGCAGTGTGCTGGCATTTTTCTTAACTAGGCGATCATTTTAGAATTTATACCACATTCAATGAAATGGAATGCCTTGCATTTTTGCTCTTTTAAAGTGCCAGCAGCTATTACTGTGACCTGAGTTATACTTGTTCCATAGAGGGTGTGCAAAACGTACAAGCTTGCGTTTCGCTGGGATGATCGGAATTGTAAACCGCAAGCTTTCCGCCTGCGTGAACATTCTGACCGTAAAATATGCAGTTCCTCTAATGAGCATGTGTGCTTGCTGACGCGGCTTTGTAGATAAATGGACGAGACTCTGAACTTTATTGTGGAGAAAAGGCATGTTTTTGGTTTGGAGAGGTCACTGGTGACCATTGATGTCCAGCTGCGCCTATATTGATAAACTCATGCTAAATTCAACCAGAAAATCATCCATTCATATTGAACTTCATGAGTACAAAGTTGATTTGCGTTAAAAATATGATTATGTTGTTATGTATGAGTATTTTATGTAAAGCACTGTATATCATTTGTAAATGGAGATTTGTTACATGCTGTTTTTGCTGCCTTGCTGGTCAGCTATTTATTTTGTTCATCAGCACCCTCTGGTGGTGTGTCTGTAGCAAAACATGATCTGATGCAATACCCCCTTCTTTGTGATGAAATAGACTAGTGCTTTGTAGAAGCTTCTGGCATCTTCCTGCCTGGCGGGATTACCCAGGAATCCTGTGGATCTTTCCAGAATGTTGCTAGTCTATATAAATGCTGTGAATTTGGTCACCAAGGGCAGAGTTTTTGTTTTGGCAACAGAGTTACATAGTGGCATTAGAGTGTTATTACAGGATTGAACAGTGGATTATTTGCAGAAGTTTTATTTTATTCAGTGAAGAATAAATTTGTTTAAGTAGTCATTGCTGGTTTTCTTTGTTGTGATTTTCAAGTCATAACAATGTTATGAATTGAAAGTGCGCCATTTTCAAGGCTCTGGGAGTTTGGGGAGCCACCTGGATAGCGATCTTATTTTGCTTCTAAAAAGTGGATAATTTAATATTTCATGTTCAGATGAGAAGTACTTGTGGTCTAGGAGTTTATTATCCCAGAAATGTATTGTTTTAACTCCCAGCCATTTTTCAATCCTCAGAATTATTTTTTTACAGTTTCAATGGTGAATTCTCATGAAGAATTTTTATGTTTGCAGCCCATTTTCTCTACCAAAATCATGAAAATAAACTGAAATATGATGTAATTCTAAATGCTGTAAGTGTCTTTTCTGAGTTGAGCCACATTCATCCTCTTCATGAAGTTTAAATCTTGAATTATAAAGCATCAAATTGGGTAACCCATAAATAGCCAAATTTGGCTTCTGCGCAAAGGGGTTAAATTTCTTTCAGAACATCTTTAGGATAAATAGAATCTTTAATATAACTAGGATTGTTTGTACTTGGACATTACCCACCCAACCCCTGCCTACAGAATGGAAAATTAACTTCACACGTACATACCGTAAGCTCAACTTAATAGTGACTCGGAATCAGTGTATGTTGGTGTTTCACGAGACACCACTTTCTACTTCCACAACACTTGGAGATTTTTGGAAGCATTAAAGCATCTTTAAGAAACATTTCTATGACTATTACATTATTGTACTAACTTTCTACAAGCTGTTGAGGGTGGTATCTTTTACTAAACCTGGTTTAGGGACTTGGGGGGATTGGTGATCTGTTAACATCTGCCGAAATCACAAATGCATATGGCCACTGGGTTTCGATGTTAGATATACACATCAATTATTTTGTCGTCAGCTAATTGGTGTTATGTAAACTCAAAAACTAATAATATCAATGTTTTATGGGACATATGGTCCAATATGATGTTAAGATGCATACTTTTTTGTCAAATAACGTGACATTTTTTTGGCCGGTCACTACCTCCCAATCCCTGCCCCCTGACGAGTGGGCCGGTCAGGTACAAATTCCCGGGCCACTTTTTTGTCCCAGTCCGCCCCGGAACCATTCCGTCACATCCTGTTTCACTGGGGTGTAAAAATGAGGTAACACACATGCAATATCACCTTTTCATCCAACACCATTAAATAAACAAAGCAACTGTCAGTTCAAAAGAGCCAGATGGTCATAGACCTTCATAAATCTGGTAATGGCTACATGAAGATTCACAAACGATTGAAAATGCCACTGAGCACTGACAAAGCAAGAATAAAAAAAAAAAATCCAAAGACATGGAACTGTTGAAAATCTCAAGGGTAGTGGATGCAACTGAATTTTCTCCCCTAGGATACTGAGGAGGCTAGTGAGAGAGGCAACAAAATCTCTAAGAATCACCGTGAAGGAATTGCAGGCCTTGGTGGCATCTTAGGGTCACCAGGTTTCAAAAAGCACCATCTGACGCCACCTCCTAAACTGTAGGCTCTTTGGAAGGGTTGCCTGAGGAAAGGCTTATCTGACCAGTAGACACAGAAGCAAGCCCTTGGAGTTTGCCAAACGTCATTTAAATTTTGACTGGAACAAGGTGCGTTGGTCAGACGAGAACAAAATTGCATGTTTCAGTCAGACGCAGCATTGGCATGTTTGGCTTTGAAACAGAGATGCATACAAGGAGAAACACCTCATACCCATGGTGAAATATGATGGTGGGTCAGTCATGTTTTGAGGCCGTTTTAATTCAAGAGGTCCAGGGGTACTTGCTAAGGTTAATGGCATAATGAATTCTACCAAGTATCAGGATATTTTTGCTGACAATCTGGTTGCCTCTGCCAGAAGGCTGGGACTTGGCCATACGTTGACTTTCCAGCAAGACATGGTCCAAAGCATAACTCAAGATCCACCCAGAAATAGTTCCGTGACAACATAATCAACATTCTGCAATGGCCATCTCAGTCACCATCCCTCAATCCAATAGAAAATCTGTTGGCTGAGTTGAAGAGGACAATTGATAAATGCAAACCCAAGAATGTGAAGGATCTTGAAAAGATCTGCTTAGAGGGATGTTCCAAAATCCTCCCAATTGTGTGCCTTAATCTTGTCAAAAATTACAGGATAAGACTCCATGTTATTATTGCCAGGTGAGATTTCGCTAAGTAAGAAATAAAGGGTGCCAATTATGAAACCTTGATTTTGATGAAATTTATTTTGTATTTAATGATTGTCATGATTCTGGTTGTTTCCATTTAAACATTAATAAAATGAAACATTTCACGCATGTTTGATTTATAGTGCTGTGAAAAAGTATTTGCCCCCTTCCTGATTTCTTATTTTTTTGCATATTTGTCACACTTAAATGTTTCAGATCATTAAACAAATTTTAATATTAGACAAAGATAACCCGAGTGAAGACAAAATGCAGTTTTTAAATGATGATTTCATTTATTGAGGGGAAAAAGCTAACCAAACCTACTTGTCCCTATGTGAAAAAGTAATTTCCCCCCAAACCAAATAACTGGTTGTGCCTCCCTCGGTGACAACAACTGCAATCAAGCATTTGTGATAACTGGCAATTGGTCTTTCGCATCGCTGTGGAGGAATTTTGGCCCACTCCTCTTTGCAGAATTGTTTTAATTTAACCACATTGGAGGGTTTTCGAGCATGATCGGCCTGTTTAAGGTCATGCCACAGCATCTCAATCGGATTTAAGTATGGACATTGACTAGGCCACTCCAAAACCTTAATTTTGTTTTTTTTTTTTAAGCCATTCAGAGGTGGACTTGCTGGTGTGTTTCGGATCATTGTCCTGCTGCATAACCCAAGTGCACTTGAGCTTGAGATCACGAACTGATGGTCGGACATTCTCCTTCAGGATTTTCCGGAAGATAGCAGAATTCATGGTTCCATCAGTTACGGCAAGTCGTCCAGGTCCTGAAGCAGCAAAGCAGCCCCAAACCATCACACTACCACCACCATGTTTTACTGTTGGTATGATGTTCTTTTTATGAAATGCTGTGTTAGTTTTACGCCAGATGTAAAGGGACACACACCTTCCAAAAAGTTCAAATTTTGTCTCGTCAGTCCACAGAATATTTCCCCAAAAGTCTTGGGGATCATCAAGATGTTTTTTTCGCAAATGTGAGATGAGCCTTTGTGTTCTTTTTGGTCAGCAGTGGTTTTCGCCGTGGAACTCTCCCATGGATGCCATTTTTGCCCAGTCTCTTTCTTATTGTTGAATCATGAACACTGACTTTAACTGAGGCAAGTAAAGCCTGCAGTTCTTTAGATGTTGTTCTGGGTTCTTTTGTGACCTGGATGAGTCGTCGATGCGCTCTTGGAGTAATTTTGGTTGGCTGGCCACTCCTGGGAAGGTTCACCACTGTTGCAAGTTCTCTCCATTTGTGGATAATAAGCTCTCACTGTGGTTCGCTGTAGTCCCAAAGCCTTAGAAATGGCTTTGTAACACTTTCTAGACTGATAGATGTCAATGACTTTGTTTCTCATCTGTTCTTGAATTTATTTAGATTGCGGCATGATGTGTTGCTTTTTGAGGTCTTTTAGCCTAGTTCACTTTGTCAGACAGGTTCTATTTAAGTGATTTCTTGATTCAACAGGTCTGGCAGTAATCAGGCCTGGGTGTGGCTAGTGAAATTGAACTAAAAAAATGTGGTTAATCACAGTTAATTCATGATTTAACAAGGGGGGCAATTACTTTTTCACATAGGGCAGGTAGGTTTGGATAGCTTTTTTCCCCTCAATAAATGAAATCTTCATTTAAAAACTGCATTTTGTATTTACTCGGGTTATCTTTGTCATATTAAAATTTGTTTGATGATCTGAAACATTTAAGGGTGACAAATATGCAAAAAAATAAGAAATGAGGAAGGGGGCAAATACTTTTTCACAGCAGTGTATTCTGTTTCTCTATAATTATATTGTTTATATGTATTTATTGTTTGTATTGTTTGTGCATTGCCAGTCAGGGGTGCCAGTAATTTTGTATATTTTTAAAACCCAGAGAGTGAACTACCCTTGCACAGGATTGCAATCTCAATCCAGGAGACTGAGGGTAATGCTTAGGAAATATCTGTATTGAACTGCCATAAAAGATTGCCAATCATTTTCAAAGATGATACTTGGAAACACTGACTGGTTGCTGATGGGCATTTAGCAACTGACAATCCAGCAACTTGCACTTTCAAAGTAAGGAATATATGTACACCAATACATATGTGAGGGAATGGGGAAACATGGACACTAAACACCTGGTGAGGAAAGCATGCGGGACGTAAATCGATCAAAGAAGGCAACATATCTAAAAGCTGCAGGCTGCTGGACAGGAGGAGACATGAAAAGGATTCACACAAGCTTTGTGACAAGTTATAGTTAGAAGAAAAGTTTGCACTTGACTGGATGCATTCATACCTCCAAATAATTCATTATTGGGCAACATTTTGGACACACACAAAGGAGGGCTGAGAAACTGCAGCTTCAAGAAATCAGTTCTGTTGTGGACAGAACTGTTTCGCCGTTTTTGCGTAACTTGAAGAAATTGTAACTGGTATTGTTTACCAAGTTTTAGAGTTTTGATACCGTAGACTTCATAATTTGCTCTTGGAAGCATAAATGAAAGTGTTTACTGATTTGGCGCTCCATTTTAGAGCCATTTGTGAAGGTTTAGCTTTCATGGTTGATTTTTATGATTTTTCAGTTTTGAATTTTACATCCTTGCTGTAGTGCCACTTTGGGGAAATTTTGGTATTGCACTTAAGCTCATGCCATTTTGGACTTGGCTGGATAGCAGCGCAAGGTTTGTTTTATTTTGTTGCATGGGAAGGCAGTTTTAATTTGAAAAATAAATAAAAATAAAAGTAAAAATACAGAGCAAAACAAGAGCTGTTCATCCCCTAAATATCTTGCCTTTGTACTGTTTAATGTTGGTCAAGGATGTTTTTACAATCCCTGTTTTCAGTTTTTATTTGCATTTTCCATATTGTCCCAACATTTTTGGAAATTGGTTTTTATGCTGGCACCTATGCCGTCTTTCTGTGAGTGTGAGGAGTCTCTTGCGGTTACTGAGTTGCTCCAGTATCAGCACAGTGATGAAATTTACCATTTTTGGGGAATTGGGGCCGCACCAATTTCAAGTTGGAAATATTGAACATATTTATGATCCAATATCAAGTGGTGCGGGGTCCAAATTGTGAAGTGAATGTGCTTTCCAAACACCAGAGGAGCCAGAAAAAAACTATGAAATGCATAATTTTACAACCCCAATTCCAGAATAGTTGGGACAAAGTGTAAATTGTGAACAAAATCAAAATGCAATAACTATCAAATCACACGAGCCAGTATTTTATTCATAATAGAACAGAGGTAACATAGCGAATGTTGAAACTGAGAAATTTTACAATTTTATCCACAAAATTAGCTCATCTCAAATTTGATGGCTGCTACAGGTCTCAAAAAAGTTGGGACAGGGGCCTGTTTACCATGGTGTAGCATCCCCTCTTCTTTTTAACACAGAGTGGAGGCGTCTGGGCATTGAGGAGACAAGTTTCTTGAGTTTAGCCACTGGAATTTGATCCCACTCTTTTTAATACAGGCTTCCAGCTGCTGGAGAGTTTTGGTCTCCTTTGACGGACTTTTCGTTTATTTATGCACCAAATGTTCTCAATCGGTGAAAGATCAGGACTGCAGGCAGGCCAGTTCAGCACACGGACTCTTCTACTATGAAGCCATGCTGTTGTAATAGCTGCAGTATGTGGTTTTGCATTGTCCTGCTGAAATACACAAGGCCTTCCCTGGAATAGCTGTTGTCTGGAGGGAGCATATGTTGCTCTAAAACCTTTATATACCTTTCAGCATTCATGGTGCTTTTTAAAACGTTCAAGTATCGCACACCATATGCACTAATGTATCCCCATACCATCAGAGATGCTGGCTTTTGAACTGAACGCTGATAACAGGAGGGGTGGTCTTTCTCCTCTTTAGCCCGGTGGACACAACACCCATGATTTCCAACAAGAATGTCAAATTTGAACTCGTCTGACCACAGGACACTTTGCCACTTTGCTACAGTTCATTTTAAATGAGCCTTGGCTCACAGAACACGGCGGCGCTTCTGGATCATGCTCAACAATGGCTTCCTTTTTGCATGATAGAGTTTTAGGTGGCATCTGTCGATGGCACGGCGGACTGTGTTTACAGACAGTGGTTTCTTGAGGTATTCCTGGGCCCATTTAGTAATGTCATTGACAAAATCATGCCGATGAGTGATGCAGTGGCGTCTGAGGGCCCGAAGATCACGGGCATCCAGTAAAAGGTCTTCGGCCTTGTCCCTTACGCACAGAGATTTTTCCAGTTTCTCTGAATCTTTTGATGATGTTATGCACTGTCGATGATGAGACCTTCAAAGCCTTTGCAATTTGACGTTGAGGAACATTGTTTTTAAAGTATTCCACAATTTTTTTTTTATGAAAGCCTTCACGGGTTGGACAGCCTCTGGCCATCTTTACTTCTGAGAGACTCAGCCTCTCTACAACATCTCTTTTAGAGCCAATTATGTTACACACCTGATGCCAGTTAACTTAATTGCTTGCTAAATGTTATTTCAGATGATTCACTATTAATTGCTTTTTCAGCCCTTTTTTTGCCTGTGTCCCAACTTTTTTGATACCTGTTGCAGCCAGAAAATTTGAAATAAGCTCATTTTGTGGATAAAAATGTAAAATGTCTCCGTTTCAACATTTGAAATGTTATCTATGTTCTATTGTTAATAACATATTGGCTCGTGATCTGAAAGTCGTTGCATTTTGATTTTATTCACAATTTTCGCTTCGTCCCAACTATTTCGGAATTGGGGATGTATTTTGTTATCTGTGGTGTTTCTTTCATCAGATAAGATTTCAAAAAATCTGTTGGGGTGGGCCAGGCTTTAGCCTAGTTCAAATTGCTGGAAAGGTTCTTGTAGTTAGAGTCAAAAAGGCTGGCGGCAATGAAATCTGGGTGTCTTGTCTCATTTAAACAAATTAATAATTATTATTGATCATTCATCAAAGTGTTCCCTACAATAAATGAAATCATTGCTTGAATGCTGTTTTTTGCATCTTCATGTTATATTATTATGTTTGATGCTCAGTAACAAGTGAACATGACAAATATGCAAAAATATTAGAAACAGGAAGTGGAATACTTTTTCACGGCAGTTATACTGTATATATATATTTTTTAATTTAAAATGTATTAAAATAGATTTTGCGAAATAGTATTCCTTCATAATGCACATTATGAGTCTTGACATTGTGAAGAGAAAAGTACACAGTGAGGCACAATCTTGAGAAAGCATAAAGACTGCTTATCTTATGGACCATTCAGATAAATGGCATGCCTGTTAATGTTGAATTTACAGGCAAGGTGTTTTTGTCTGTGTAAGTCTCATGAGATACTACTAATGCTCACAATAATACTATCTCCCAACACCAGGCCCTTATAGCTGAGCAATTATCATCACTCTTCCTTGAATGGGACTCAGGCTGAATGGAAAATGGCAATCCAGGCACACGCCCATACATACACATTGGGCCTCATTTATCAAGCAGCATATGAGCGAATTGTATCCTTTTCCCCCTCATACCAATGTTTCACATGAAAATTGGGATTTTTTAAAATTTTCGAAAGGAAAACTTGCTCGGACATACGAGAACATGCGAGCACACGTAAAGCATATATAACCTGCATGGCTCGTCTAATATCTTGAATAAGCCTATATAACATGTAATGCCTAAACTGAACATAAACCTCTTTGTTCTCAAATGTTGAAATAATCAGAAAGAGTAAGGAAACTTTTTTTTCCATTCAATGTTGGGCATCTCAATGACGAAGGCATAAAATATCAAAAATTCGCCAGTTCTGATTCCCGAAAACTCTACTATTAAGGCTTTGCAGCGCCTTAGAACTTGGTATAACAAGGAGAGTTTGCCCGCTGCTGGTTTCTGAAGATGTGTGGTGTAAAGGACATTCAAACATTAAAAGACAACATGAAATAAGGCCTAAAAGAACAAACAAAGCTGCGAACATACCAGATTGAAAAATGTGAAATCGTTTCATGTGAATTTTTTTAAGTTCCTTTCAAACCTTTCATTTATTGATGCAGGAGGACTGGCCACCAGAGGCTTTGACAGGATGCCAAGCTTGGGTGGGCATTTGTCCTCTTTGGGGGGGCAAAAAAAGAACCTCTAAATCGGCGTAAAATCCAACATGCACAACATCTTGAAACTTGTATATATATATATATATATATATACACAGTGCCTGACAAAAGTCTTGTCGCATAAGGACATAGTAAGTAAAAATAGCATATAACTTTATTTCTAACCAATCAATTGTTACAATAAATGGTCCATTTTAATGTCAAGGGCTTTCACATTAATAATTTGGTGCAAAATGAAGCCGTCAAAAAGTGTTCTGATGTTCACAGCTTGGCTAAGCCCATAACATCTGTTTTTGCTAGGACAAAAGTCTTGTCGTCTCTTCAGATGATGCAACAAATCGCAGATTAGAGTTTAACCTATGACAAATACTGTAATTAACACATTCCCAGATGTGTATAGAAATAACCCCAGCACACCAGACTTTCATATGAGGTGCGACTAGACCTCTGACAACATACCAAAGATTCAACCACAGACCGAAGTGCTGATCATCAAGAGCCTGAAGACTGAGTCTGCTGCTGAGGTGGCAGACATCTTTAATGTATCCAAATGTCAAGTGGAGGGATGAGAAAAAGATTTGAAGAAACTGGTGACGTTCATGGCAAGCGAGGTCAGACAGACCCCGGTATGACAACTGTTTGAAAGGACCGTTTGTTGCTTCAACTGTACAAGGCTAGCCCTTCTTCAACTACAGCGGCTTACATGAGGAAATGTCACCAAAAATCCTGGTATCTACAAGAAGAGTTTGTCAAATTCTCTCTCAAAGTGGTTTTCATAGCCAAATTAGTACACAGAAGTCTGCATTAAACAGAAAACAAAAAACCTGCATTGCATTTGCCAAGGCCCACAGCTCGCAGAAAGGATTGATACTGGAAAAGTGGCTGAAAGTTTATTTTTCTGGTGAATCATCCATTGAACTGCATGCCAGTCGCTGTACAAGACCTGTTGGAACCCTCATGGACCCAAGATTCTCCCAGAAAACAATCATGTTTGGTGGAGGAAAAATCATGGTTTGTTGTTACATCCAGTATGGGGGTGTGAGAAAGATCTGCAGAGTGGATGGCAACATCAACAGCCTGTTATATCGAGAAGTTCTTGCTGCCCTAGTTATACTGCTGCTCCTTCTCATTCTTCTGCCTTCATGTCACGTTCTTGAAAGCGAAGAAGGCGAAGGTACTCCAGGATTGGCCAACCCAGTCACCTGACATGAACATTATTGAGCATTTCAGGGGTAAGATGAAGGAGGAGGCTTGGAAGATGAAACCATAGAATCTTAATGAACTCTGGGAGTCCTGCAAGACTGCTTTCTATGCCATTCCAGATGATTTCATCATCAAGTTATCTCAGTCATTGCCAAGACGTATGGATGCAGTCCTCCAAGCTCATGGGAGTCATACGCAATATTAATTCTTTTTTCCAAGGCACCATGGCTTTATGTTCTGATATTATAGTGGCATATTTGTGTATTCAAAATAAAGTGTATGTATAATTTCCACATTTTTTTTCAATGCGACAAGACTTTTGTCCAAGCAAAATATGACCTTTCTGTACAAATTAAATTATAAAACTCAATCAATGACACAAAACTCTATTTTGGTATATTTCGCATAATCTAGAGGGCTTTGCCTTTCATATAAGCCATTTTTGATTCCAATTGATCAACTACAAGTCAGGTTATTATTTGTTGTTCCTACAAATTGGATAAACGACAAGACTTTTGTCAGGCACTGTATATATATGGGCCAGGCTCACGAAATGTGCGCCATCCCCCCCCCCCCGGGTACTGAAAAATAATGAAATTACCCATAGAGCTTAGCTGTGAGTGGTTTTTTAATCTGTAGGTGATGTGGGATCATATTCCTAAACCGTGCTTCGGCGACGTTTTTCAATTTTTCGTGGGTTACCTGGTCAAAGTTGGGTCCCTCAACTCATTTTTTGCGCCGGGTTTCTGCCTTAGTTTCAAGACATGCATATCTTCTAAAGCCTCATACATGCATAGATATAGCTATATCTTCTCAAAATGCCCTGATATGTATAGAAGGATAGTATAGCTGATGGAAAAATGGTATATAGGTAATATGCTGTTGGTATTGTCAACCCTGCCATGGCCCTGAATTCGGGGTACGTTTTGCGTGCGGCTGCAAAATTGCTGCGCGAATGCAAACTGCTCTGACACAATGTGTAAAATTAATTCAGGCAACCCTATGCTCTCAAGTGGTAATTGTATGTGATAAAGGTATATGTCTACTCTCTGAATACCAAATATCATGGTCATTGGTGGAATATTTGGTGAGTTATATGCATTTCCCTATACCCTTGTTCATCTAAGTCAGAAACACGAAAATCTACTGTTTACCTATAATCCATCCAGAGGCCTATAACTAGTGATAGTAAAGTTATTTAAGCCTCCAATCAGTGTTATAATTGTATATAAGTGATGTCCAGAGGTATATCACCTGAAATGAGAAACCCTACAGTGATTTTTTTCCCTCGGGATCCCGTCGCTGCTGAAAAAAAGAAATTCTGGTCTGCAAATACCTGAAAAATGTGATAAAAACCTAAATCAAAACTCAAAAATCTCCTAGAAACACTCCTTATGGCTTAAAAGTATGTAGCCTAGGCAATACCAAGCCAGAACAGGTGTCTATTAGCTCAAAATATCGGTATATTGGGGGTGCCCCGGTGGCTCATCGGTCTAAGCGCACGTACCACAAAGGCTGTGTCCTTCCCGCAGCGACCTGGGTTCGATTCCAGCTCGGGTCATTTGCTGCATGTCTTCCCCCATTCTTCTCCCCAACCTTCCTGTCTCTCTACACTGTGTAACTATCCAATAAAGGAAAAATTTCCCAAAAAAAAAAATCTTAAAAAATATCGGTATATCGGTCAGAAACCCATCAAAGTGTACCAAACTCAACCCGACTGACTTGCTATTACCATAATACTTAACTAATAGATAGAATAAGAGTCTCAAGTAGGTAACTTATCACTTACCAATGGAAGATGCCGCTTGTAGGCTGGTGGACAGGCTGCTTGACAGTTCTTTTTTTTTTAATTTTGGGTCTTAGGTTCCCCTAGCCTGAGCCCCGGGAGTTTTTTATGATGATTGCATGTTTCTGTCTTTTAGTTATTGTTATTTTGTTGTAGGTGTTGTGTGGTGTCCCTGATAACCTATGCATGTTATTTGAACAAGTTTATGACTGATTAGCCACCGATTGTGGCCACAGCGGCCGCCATGCCCCGCGTCAGTTTCCGCCTGAGATCCCGATTTCTGACTGAGAGCGTGGGCCGACGCCACCGATATTTTTCGATTAAATCTTCAAAAATACAAGTCGACACGTTTAGAAAACACAATATATCATGTCCCCGACCACCCATGCATGTTATTTGACCAAGTTTATGACTGATTGGCCACCGATTGCGGCCACAGCAGCCGCCCACGCCCTGCGTCAGTTTCTGCCTGAGATCCCGGTTTCTGACGGAGAGCGTGGGCCGATCGGTCGGATGTCAGGCCTCCGACCGACGTCATCGTTATACAACCCCAATTCTGAAATAGTTGGGACGAAGTGTAAATTGTGAATAAAATCAAAATGCTATGACTTTTAGATCACGAGCCAATATGTTATTTACAATACAACATAGATAACATTTCAAAAGTTGAAACTGAGACATTTTACATTTTTATGCACAAATGAGGTCATTTTGTGGATAAAATTTTAAAATTTATCAGTTTCAACATTTGCTGTGTTATCTCTGTTCTATTGTGAATAAAATACTGGCTGGTGTGATTTGAAAGTCATTGCATTTTGATTTTATTCACAATTTACACTTTGTCCCAACTATTTTGGAATTGGGGTTGTATTTTTGATCAAATCGGCTAAAATACACGTTAACATGTCAAACCAACTTGGAATATCATGTCCCTGACCACCTGTGTAACGACTGGGGCCACATTTGGCCGAATATGCCCGGTTTCTGCCTGAGATGCCCGGGTTTCTGACTTAGAAATCTTAGGCAGAAACCTTCAGTCAGAAACCGACCAAAATGCTTTGCGCGCTGTAGCTATGTCGTTATTCAATAAATAATTGATCTTAACAGTGATTTCCACTTTGCTTTAGGCCAACAATAATACTTGAATTGCATTTGGCTATATCTTTTACAGTTTTTTAAAAATACATCTAAGTCAGAAACTTTTCTGAAAAAGGTCATTTTTTGGGGACACAAAAATCCCACTCAATCCCTGTAGGTTGGAGTTTTTTTTTTTTGCCTTAATGCACCATATATTTGCTTCATCCTGAAGGATTATTAGGGTGTAGGGACCTTTTTTTATTTTTCTAGAGTGCTAAATGTAAAATCTAAGTCAGAAACCAGTACCTTGTGGACAATTTATTAAATGTCTCCGCAATACACAAAACGACAATAGGGACGTATGCCGACTGTCAGACATAGCCTACATATGTCCATTCTGCACAGGAAAAAAAAAAAAAATAGAACACACTTAAATACAAAAAAAACAAAAAGTGAACTATTTCACTTTTTACATGGACATCAAAAAAAGTGCCATTTTTGGCCACTTTTCCAACTTTAAGAGCAAAAAAGACAGGGAAATGTTTATCACAGACCGACAAAAGTGTGTTGTTCCAAGTTGCTCTTGGTGAGCTCTTCTGGAATGATCTAAGCAAAATATAAGATTTGCTAGCCTGTGGACACATTTTTGGGGCGGTGGGGGGGTGGCGCACATTTCGTGAGCCTGGCCCATATATATATATATATATATCAGCTGGTGAACTGGCGATAGGGGAGGCTCAAACCCATCCCTTGAAATAATGATTGGTCATGACCTGTTTTCAATCATTCATTTAAATAACCATTACAAAAGCTCAGAAAACTCTTAACATTAGTAGGTGTGGTCAGTTTTCATTAATAACGCACACCTGTCAACTCTCATGCATTCCGTGTGAGTTTTAGTGGTATATTTACGTTCCTCTGCAGTAGTCAGCTATTATTCAATCAACGCATGTGTAAGATATTCTCGCACGGGATTGAAGTCAACTGCGTTATGACTCCGGACTTCTCACGCTTTTCTTTACTCAGGGGTTGGAAGCAATGCATGTGTTTCATGATCGTTTAAACTGTTTAAATGAAATAAGACCATTGGAAGCAATGAAATTGCATAAAGACGTTTCAAATGATCTTATTTCATTTGAACCACCTAATTCCTGTTCTAACGATGCGCGCCGCCATGAGAACCCTGACGGTCTCCTACTTCCGGTCATTGCTCGCTGTACTGAAGAGAGATCGGCAGGCTGAACGTGTTCAGGCTCCACTTGTTCCGTTGTTGGTTGTACCAATAACTCAAAAAAAAAAAAAGTTTGTATGCAAACAGAGTGCCTTATTTACAAGGTGATTAGGAAAGATTGCCCTTGCCCAGCACCTTACAGAGTACACTCGATGCCAGCGAGTAGGCCCTTGGAGTGGCTAGCCGCGCTAAGACTGAAGTATCCACCCAAGAGGATATACGTATGCTCACACCATTTCGTAAAAAAGCGCCTGACGGATGAATGGGATGATCATCCCGATCCCATTGTAATATACATTATACAGTCCCCTGATATGTCAACTCAAAGATACGTCCAACAAGTATCCTTTTTTCAAACAAAAAGCAGTATTGTCAGCCAGTGGTCAGTTTAGTTTTCTGGGGCAGTAACCAGCGTTTGCCATGTAATTAGTGGCCATCTACGGTCACTCGCGGGATACTTATCGAAACCCACACATTTAGCAGTTATACAGGCTAACATTAGCACTTTTGAACAAGTTGACATTGAGCAGTGGAGGGGCTTACCAGTAGCGTTAGTGAATAATGAAAGGTGCATAATCGTAATCCTAGCTTTTGTAAAAACCTCAGCTTTAGTCGACTATATTCTTGTGGCAAATATTTGGCTTGTCAGCTACAGCAGTTGTGAAGGATTGGACTGAGATCTTTATTTCGTTCCGTGCTTTGGTGATTTCCAGCATGCAAAGTGAAGCTTGAGGACTGTTACTTCCGTGCTATGAATGATGATTGTTGCCCACAGCTAATGTGATATCATTCCGTAGTGGAGCGGGTGACGGCTGGATTTTTACCTTTGTGCAAAACAAAGAAACTGCTCCCCAGACTATTTGCTGAATCAAAAGCCTTTTGATGCGCAGTTTGCTAGCTAATCAGTTGCCGCATATGAATTGCAACTCGCCGTCTTGTCACGCATTTTTTTTTTTACTTTGGCTGTAGGAACGTGTGTAGCCACCCAAATAAATACCACGTCTTCGTCAAGCTAAAGAATGTTTTGGCGGAATAAAAAATAGGTTAGCTAGCCTCTAAATTTGAATATACACTGTATGTATGTGTATGAACACATCCCGCTGTACCACAGACACTAGCCGCAAGCTACTACTCTGTTCGATGAAAACAGATGAAAGCAACAGTTCGACAAGAAGGAGGAGACCAGCGAGTCTGTTGAACCACTATGAATCAGGGGAGATAGAGCGTTCAGGGATTAAGGTGGATATGAGCAGCGTAGATGTGACCTCAGACTGAGTGAAGACGGCAGTCTAAGAGAATGGGTGGGTCCCTAGTAATTTGAGAGTGCCCATGTGCAGAATAGACTGGCAAAAGAATCTACCAATCACACATAGTGATAGATAAATGAAGCATACGTAAAGCTCTCTCTTAATGGCTGTCTACCTCCGGCTGTGAATCACGTGGGATATTGCGTGTTTGCTGTCAAACAGTAGTAAATCAGTTTTTTATCTTGAGTTTTTTGGGTGGGCAGAGCTTTTCTCAGGGTGGGCACTGCCCACCCCCTGCCCCCCTTGGTAACGCCCCTGCTGGCCACTGATTTTGAGAAGGAGGGGGACAAAGGGTTATATTCAAATTTAAAAAAAAAAAAAAAAGGAAGTATGCTCCATGAATACTGAAATAGGGCATGCATATTCACATGGGTGTAATGGCAAGATGAATGCATTTGGGAACATTTGCGTGTACCTTCCAAAAAATTGGCTGCACTTAAAAAAAGGACGGGTGTGGATATTTTCTGCAAGGCAAGATGTAGAGTAGATCACTGTCCCCTTCTGAAATTATCCCAGATAATTACACCTTCCCATTGATGACACTGATAAACTCATCCATATGGTAATTATCAGATGATCTCTTATCTTCTCCCATAGCTGTGATATTTTCCCTAAATGCTCATTGAGGCATGCATATTCACTCCCTGCACACATCAATGAGCCTAGGCCAACTATGAACCTGTCACCGATCCACCAGTTTTCCCTCCTTGGGCCACTTTTGGTAGGTACCACTGCAGACAGGGAAGACCCCACAAGAGCTGCAATTTTGGAGGTGCTCTGGCCTAGTTGTCAAGCCATCACAATTTGGCCCTTGTCAAAGTCACATCCTTACCCGTTTTTCCTGCTTCCAGCACATCAACTTCAAGGATAAAATATTCACTTGCAGCTTTGTATATCCCACCTGCTATCAGGTGCTATTTTAAGATAATCAATGTTACTCACCTCATGTTAGTGTGTCAGGGGACACTCAGGACGGAGAACGTGGAGCAGGAAGTAAGAGCATGGAGCAGGATATTATTTCACAATAATAGTTAGTTACAGTTGTCAGAAACCAGGAAATAGCTATGATACAATGCAATACAATATGTGAACCCTTTGGAATTACCTGGATTTCTGCATAAATTGGTCATAAAATGTGATCTGATCTTCATCTAAGTCACAAAAATGGACAAATACAGTCTTCTTAAACTAATACCTCACAAACAATTATATGTTTTCATGTTTTTACTGAACACGACATGTAAAAATTCACAGCGCAGGGTGGAACAAGTATGTGAACCTTTGGATTTAATAACTGGTTGACCCTCCTTTGGCAGCTATAACCTCAACCAAACGTTTCCTGCAGTTGCAGATCAGACCTGCACAACGGTCAGGAGGAATTTTGGACCATTCCTCTTTACAAAACTGTTTCAGTTCAGCAATATTCTTGGGTTGTCTGGTGTGAATTGCTCTCTTGAGGTCAGGCCAGAGCATCTCAATCAGGTTGAGGTCAGGACTCTGACTGAGCCACTCCAGAAGGCGTATTTTCTTCTGTTGAAGCCTTTCTGTTGCTGATTTACTTCTGTGCTTTGGGTCCTTGTCCTGTTGCATCACCCATCCTCTGTTGAGCTTCAGTTGGCAGACAGATGGTCTTAAGAGTGAATGCACACAAAAATTGAGCAAAAGGTGGCCACAGTTGAAAAATCAACCTACCCTAATTTTGAGATAATGAGAAGCGATTGGTGAGTTTTAAACGGTTCTGGGGTTTATTTTTAAATTCTAGTCGAATTTTGTGAGAAAAACGGGATTTTAGAATTTCGCCGGTCCATGACTAGAAATTTGGGTCAAATACACTGGCCTGAAAAACTCGCTTTCTGAAGCCAAACAACGCATTTTCCTCACTTAAAAATACCTAATTTCCGCAAAACAGACATCAAACAATTAATCTATGACAGATTTCCGGTTTTAGAGGATTTTCGTAACAGCTAATTAGTGCATTCTCATGGAGTCAAATAACAACAAGGTGGTTTACGGTGAAAACTAGAATGGCTCTAGCACTGGGGGCAGTGATTTTCATTGCTTCAAAATCAGGATGTACAACCTTGAAACATGATATTTCAAATATATTAAATCATTTTTTTGGCATCTTAAGTGACCGCCAGGGAAATTGCCCATGAACCCGGCCCAATTCTGTCAAATTTCCTTGGTGAGTACCGTTTACTTGACCCTTTTGTTTTTAAGCGAAGCGTGAGATCCCCAATAAAACACAATAACAATTAAATGAAATACAAAGATAATAGTTTGGTTTGACTTATTTTCTAAGAGTGGTCACTCACCGGCAATTCTGGACGGATTCATGCTCTGCTTAGGTATTCTTCGGGGTTCAAAATACCAGGACGAAGGGTTCGTTATGCATTATTCACATGTCCAGCAGCAGTATTTCATAATGCAGGAAATCTCAAAAATCATCATCAGACACAAACGATCCACTGTTAATTTAATAGTTAGAATCTCTGGAATCTAGTTTCTAATTGAACTCCTGAAAGTGCTCTGCGATGAATCCCAAAATGATCGAGTGTCCATTTGAACCGAACAGCCGAGCTCGATTGTATGGCGGGCTGTCAAATAAGCCTGTGAATTTTCAACCCTTGCGTGACATGTATCGCACAATCATTTCTTTCGCTAGAAATGGTGTATGCTGCGAAATAGTTGGGACAAAGTGTAACTTGTGAATAAAATCTAAACGCAGTGACTTTCAAATAACACCAGCCAGTATTTTATTCATAATAAAACAGAGATAACATAGCAAATGTTGAAACTGAGAAATTTTACAGTTTTATCCACAAAATGAGCTCGTTTCAAATTTGATGGCTGCTACAGGTCTCAAAACAGCTGGGACAGGGGCCTGTTTACCATGGTGTGGCATCCCCTCTTCTTTTTAACACGGAGTGGAGGTGTTGGGGCATTGAGGAGACAAGTTTCTTGAGTTTAGCCATTGGAATTTGATTTGATTTGATTTAATACAGGCTTCCAGCTGCTGGAGAGTTTTGGGTCTCCTTTGACGGACTTTTCATTTACAAAACCCAAAACCAGTGAAGTTGGCACGTTATGTAAATCGTAGATAAAAACAGAATACAATGATTTGCAAATCCTTTTCAACTTATATTCAATTGAATACACTGCAAAGAGAAGATGTTTAATGTTCAAACTGAGAAACTTTATTTTTTTTTTGCAAATAATCATTAACTTAGAATTTAAAGGCAGCAACACATTGCAAAAAAGTTGGCACAGGGGCCTTTTTACCACTGTGTTACATCACCTTTCCTTTTAACGACACTCAGTAAACGTTTGGGAACTGAGGAGACCAATTTTTGAAGCTTTTCAGGTGGAACTCTTTCCCATTCTTGCTTGATGTACAGCTTAAGTTGTTCAACAGTCCGGGGTCTCCGTTGTCGTATTTTACGCTTCATAATGCGCCACACATTTTCAATGGGAGACAGGTCTGGACTACAGGCAGGCCAGTCTAGTACCCGCACTCTTTTTACTACGGAGCCATGCTGTTGTAACACGCAGAATGTGGCTTGGCATTGTCTTGCTGAAATAAGCAGGGCGTCCATGAAAAAAGAGCGTTGCTTGGATGGCAACATATGTTGTTCCAAAACCTGTATGTACCTTTCAGCATTAATGGTGCCTTCACATATGTGTAAGTTGCCCATGCCTTGGGCACTAATACACCCCCATACCATCACAGATGCTGGCTTTTGAACTTTGCGCCTATAACAGTCCGGATGGTTCTTTTTCCTCTTTGGTCCGGAGGACACGACGCCCACAGTTTCCAAAAAACAATTTGAAATGTGGACTCATCAGACCACAGAACACTTTTCCACTTTGCATCAGTCCATCTTAGATGAGCTTTGGCCCAGCGAAGCCGGGCGGCGTTTCTGGGTGCTGTTGATAAATGGCTTTCGCTTTTGCATTGTAGAGTTTTAACTTGCACTTGCAGATGTAGCGACGAACTGTAGTTACTGACAGTGGTTTTCTGAAGTGTTCCTGAGCCCATGTGGTGATGTCCTTTACACACTGATGTCGGTTTTTGATGCAGTACCGCCTGAGGGATCGAAGGTCACGGGCATTCAATGTTGGTTTTCGCCTTGTCGCCTTACGTGCAGTGATTTCTCCAGATTCTCTGAACCTTTTGACGATATTACGGACCGTAGATGATGAAATCCCTAAATTTCTTGCAATAGCTCGTTGAGGAATGTTGTTTTTAAACTGTTCGACAATCAGCTCACGCATTTGTTCACTAAGTGGTGACCCTCGCCCCATCCTTGTTTGTGAATGACTGAGCATTTCAGGAAGCTGCTTTTATACCCAATCATGGCACCCACCTGTTCCCAATTAGCCCGTTCACCTGTGGGATGTTCCAAATAAGTGTTTGATGAGCATTCCTCAACTCTCTCAGTCTTTTTTGCCACTTGTGCCAGCTTTTTTGAAACATGTTGCAGGCATCAAATTCCAAATGAGCTAATATTTGCAAAAAATTACAAAGTTTACCTGTTCGAACATTAAGTAACTTGTCTTTGCAGTGTATTCAATTGAATATAGGTTGAAAAGGATTTGCAAATCATTGTATTCTGTTTTTATTTACGATTTACACAACGTGCCAACTTCACTGGTTTTGGGTTTTGTAATTATGCGCCTAATGTTTTCAATCGGTGAAAGATCAGGACTGCAGGCAGGCCAGTTTAGCACATGGACTCTTCTACTATGAAGCCATGCTGTTGTAATAGCTGCAGTTTTTGGTTTTGCATTGTCCTGCTGAAATACGCAGGACCTTCCCTGGAATAGATGTCGTCTGGAGAGGACCATATGTTGCTCTAAAACCTTTATATACCTTTCAGCATTCATGGTGCTTTTTAAAACATGCAAATGTCCCACAGCATATGCACTAATGCATCCCCATACCCTCAGAGATGCTGGCTTTTGAACTGAACGCTGATTACAGGAGGGGTGGTCTTTTTCCTCTTTAGAGGACACGACGCTCATGATTTCCAAAAAGAATGTCAAATTTGGACTCGTCTGACCACAGGACACTTTGCCACTTTGCTACAGTCCATTTTAAATGAGCCTTGGCCCACAGAACACGGCGGCGCTTCTGGATCATGCTCAACTGTGGCTTCCTTTTTGCATGATAGAGTTTTAGGTGGCATTTGTGGATGACACGGCGGACTGTGTTTACAGACAGTGGTTTCTTGAAGTATTCCGGGGCCCATTTAGTAATGTCAATGACAGAATCATGCCAGTGAGTGATGCAGTGGCGTCTGAGGGCCCGAAGATGACAGGCATCCAGTAAAGGTCTTTGGCCTTGTCCCTTACGCACAAAGATTTTTCCGGTTTCTCTGAATCTTTTGATGATGTTATGCACTGTCGATGATGAGACCTTCAAAGCCTTTGCAATTTGATGTTGAGGAACATTGTTTTTAAAGTATTCCACAATTTTTTTTTTTAAGCCTTCACAGGTTGGAGAGCCTCTGGCCATCTTTACTTCTGAGAGACTCAGCCTCTCTAAGACATCCATTTTATAGCAAATCATGTTACACACCTGATTCCAGTTAATGTAATTACTTGCTAAATGTTCTTTCAGCTGATTCTCTTATATATAAATTGCTTTTTCAGCCTTTTTTGCCTATGTCCCAACTTTTTTGAGACCTGTTGCAGCCAGAAAATTTGAAATAAGCTCATTTTGTGGATAATAATGTAAAATGTCTCAGTTTCAACATTTGAAATGTTATCTGTGTTCTATTGTAAATAACATATTGGCTCATGTGATCTGAAAGTCATTGCATTTTGATTTTATCCACAATTTACAGCCTGTCCCAACTATTTCGGAATTGGGGTTGTGTTATCATTTTATTTCATAGTATTGTTATTGTGTTTTATTGGGGATTTCTCGCTTCGCTTCAAAACAAAAAGGTCAAGTAAACGGTCACTCACCAAGCAAATTTGACCGAATTGGGCCGGGTTCGTGAGCAATTTCTAAGGCGCTCGCTTAAAGGGACATTGTGTAGGAATTACTCCCATCCAGCGTTGAAATCGTGTATTACATTCAAACGAATAGTGCACTCTACCGCCTCACTTTTTCAAACACGTATTGCAACTACGGTAGCCACCGTGTATCAAAAAGCCTTGACAACACCGATGAAACCATGGATGTATTGTAGTTCCATGGTTGTGTGGGGCTCATGAACGCGCTGACGCCTGAGGTATCTATGACAACCGTCCGCGCCAGAAGCACTCCCACACAGGATGCGTGTTCACGACTAGTGTTCTCTGGAAATTAGCTATGTCCACTGCAAAACCCATGCAACAGCTCTGCACCGAACGGGCAAACATAGCACTCGGCTTAAATATAGTTTGGAAAAACAATTTATATACCTAATAGGGATATAAAATGTTGATGAACTAGTTTTATTTAACAGGGAAATAAATTCTGACAAATGAAATTACTTTTAGTGAACGAATGCTCAAAGCTCATTAATTCCATCCTTTCTCTATACCTGGAACTGGAGCCCATCCCAGCTGACTCGCAGGGTGCACACACCATTCATTAGAATTTAATTTTAATATTGCGAATGCATATGCTGCGCATACTCTTGCAACCCGGTGCGTCATCTGTAACGTAGCTACTGCCGTTTATTACCACGTTTATCAGCACTAGAAAATAAACTCTAAATTTTCTTGACTAAATTCACGCTTGACGTTTTTACTACCCGAATGTTTCTCTGGGTACTCAAACATCAAGGTAAGCCGGAAAAGTGCTGATTTCAGTCGATATTAGTGGAGTTTCAATTCTGAATTATTTTCCTTCCCCTTATAACAGGATTAGCAAATTCCTAAGTCCGCGCATGATCAGCAGCCCAGTTATAAAATATACATAAAGTCAATCTTAGTTTCGTTCTCATCGGTTTCTTTCTTCTGGAGCCCTCGTGTTTTCTCTGCGCAGATGGAGTTCAGCCGCATTAGCGAATCTCCGCAGCATCACTCCCATACACTGATGCCCCTCAAGAACAGTGTGTCGTTCACATCTCATCCTATCCAGCGTTTCCAACCCACTCAACACTTCTAGCTAATAAAGGCTGAACAACAAATACTGTCTCTGTGCGGTGCTGTCATGCAAGTTCGGCGCATGCATAAGATACAAAATATGAAGTTACTGTTATCTTAAAAGTTGCTGAAAAGTCACGACATCAAGTATGCACATCTGCTATTGTTTTTATAATTAAGAATGAGCACGCAATGGTAAATAAATGATTAGCTGTGAAGTTTTTTTAGGCTGAATTTATACCATGCTGAAAGTGCACATATTATGGATGTAGTCAATGCTACTTAGCCAGCATATAATACAAGAAGCAGCAAAACACAGTACCGTGAATCGGTGTAAGACATTCAAAGAAATGGAAATAAACAACTCGGCTTAGGTGCATCTTGAACAATTTAATACGAAAAAGCTAAGCAAGTGTTAGCTACATGCACGCTTATAGGATGTCACTTTCATTAGCTCCTTCCACCTGGGGAAGGCTAGCCTTATGTTGACCCTCGATTTTTGAATGCGCCGGTCGCGCTACCTTTTTAATTCTCTTTTTCGCTTTCTTGGCAATGAGGATTCCGTCTCCTGTGCTGCTGCTGCTGCATATGCATGGTCCTGCATTATGCTGCAGTAGTGCAGATTTTCAAACTTGCCGCGGTAGCCTTTCTTGCTGATCTCCTCCGGTGTCTAAATCACTCAATCACTCTGCACTGGCTCGCAGGGCAAACGCGGATTTATTCCGCGTTTGGTGCTATTTGTCCCTTGCCGGCAGCTGTAGTTTCAAGATGGCGGACCGTCATGGCGCTTCCCTACTAGCTTACCCGTCCAATGTACAAACAAATCTAAAATTCTTTGTTTACGAGAATATGTCAGATTATTAGCGGAGGTCATGATACACCAATGATGACATATATATGAATGCAGACTTTGGCTAATAAACAACTGAAAATGTTCCACAATGTCCCTTTAAAGCTGCAGTTGGTAAGTCTTATAAAAGTAACTTTTTGTCATTTTTGCTAAAACTGTCACTGTGTACAGACAGTATTACATAAAACTAGTACTCTGTAATTAAAAAAAGGCTCCTTTAAACCCACTTACTGCTCCTACTGCAATTTAAAAGAATCGTTCGGTCCGACCAAAAAGAACCAATTAGAGCCAGAATGGTGTCTGACAGCCGTCAAACAGTGCACATGCACGCGCTGCAGACAGCCTCCTCCCCCTTCCTCCTCAGTTCACGCCAGTGCTCAGTCGAGCTCAAATCTCCGAGAGAGGGTTCAGGAGCTTGGAGAAACTAATGGCGCAACAACAGCCATCAGCGAGGAAAAAAATACCAATGCCTCCGTTTCCGAAAACGGCACACACGGCTAAGACAAGTAAGAAGAGGAAGCCAGAAGAAAAAAAAAAGCACAAAAGAAAGAATTAGACAAAGCCCGGGATAAAACAAGAGGAACATCGGAGTGGCTTTTTCAGAGGTGGAGGGAACTCCTGGATCTGGAAGGATTTAAAACCGATGCAGAGTTGGCGATTTTTCTGCTTGACAGGTAAACCCCTGCTTTATTCGTTGGTTCATTTTGTTCGCAATGCTCTGCAAATAAGCGAGTTACGTCGCTCACATGCACAGTTGGTACTAAACCCAGCCCTAACCGCATCAATTCAGTTTCGCTCTGCAAATAAGCGAGTGAACGCCGCTTTATAGCACAGTCGCTGTTCAATAGCCAGCGTCTTGTAATTGTTACAGTACTCCGTAGTGCATGTAATGTTACTGTGATGTTGCAGTCGAGCTAACGTTAGCTTGTTTCCGCTGCTAGGGCTAATGTTACTGGCGTTGTGTTATTAGAAAGTAACAGAAAATATCTTTACGAAGTGACCTGGCAGTCTGATCGGTTGTGTTGTTGTCTTCATAAATATGTGTAACGTTTCTGTGCTCTCACAGCTAAATGCTGTCATACATGGTTTACTGGCTATTCAGCAGGATTCACGATAGTTTGTGTACTCAAAAAAAACGGGTAACTTACAGAAATAAGCGTGTGCTGGGTTTTTACTGAATACATACTGCTGTAGATTACTTTTCATGTCGACATGATTTATTTCTGCTCGTTTGTTGGCCAGTAGTGTTAACTGTTCACAACAGTAATGTCTGGCCTCGGTAACTTGGTTGCATGCATAACAGCTCGCGTGCCTTCGCGTGCACGGCAGCCTTCTGGGGGAGGGTCTTAGGGCAGGAGTGCAGTGAAGAGGGGAGGGGGAGGGATCTGAAAGTTGCATTTTTTCAAATTTTTATGCCGAGTCCTCTCTCTCCTCAAAGTTACCAACCGCAGCTTTAAGAAGCCAAAAAAAATATTTGACATATTTGAAATATAATGTTTCAAGGTTGTACATCCTGATTTTGAAGCAATGAAAATCACTGCCCCCAGTGCTAGAGCTATTGTAGATTTCACAGTAAACTACCTTGTTGTTATTTGACTCCACAAGAATGCACTAATTAGCTGTCACGAAAATCCTCTGAAACTGGAAATCTGTCATAGATTAATTATTTGATGTCTGTTTTGTGCAAATTAGGTATTTTTAAGTGAGGAGAAAGCGTTGTTTGGCTTCAGAAAGCAAGTTTTTCGGGCCAGTGTATTTAACCCAAATTTCTTGTCAAGGACCAGCGAAATTCTAAAATCCCGTTTTTCTCACAAAATTTGGCTAGAATTTAAAAATAAACCCCAGAACCCTTTAAAACTCACCAATCGCTTCTCATAAACTCAAAATTAGAGTAGGTTGATTTTTTTAACTGTGGCCACGATTTTGTCATTTTGCTTGATTTTTGCGTGCATTCACTCTTAAGTTCTCCCGCAAAATGCCTTGATAAACTTGGGAATTCATTTTTCCATCGATGATAGCAATCCATCCAGGCCCTGAGGCAGCAAAGCAGCCCCAAACCATGATGCCTCACCATACTTCACAGTTGGGATGAGGGTTTTTTTTTTGTGATCAATATTTTTATTGAAAATATACAGAATTACAGGATCATAGTCACAGTGTAACTATATACAGGTGGGATTAGGTTTTGATATTGATGCGCTATGCCTTTTCTCCACACATAGCATTGTGTGTTCCTAACAAACAACTCAACTTTGGTTTCATCTGTCCACAGAATATTTTGCCAGTAGTGCTGTGGAACATCCAGGTGCTCTTTTGCAAACTTCAAACGTGCAGCAATGTTTTTTTGGGACAGCAGTGGCTTCCTCTGTGGTGTCCTCCCGTGAACTCCATTCTTGTTAAATGTTTTACTTATCATAGATTTGTCAACAGAGATGTTAGCATGTGCCAGAGATTTCTGTAAGTCTTTAGCTGACACTCTAGGATTCTTCTTCACCTCACTGAGCATTCTGCGCTGTGCTCTTGCAGTCATCTTTACAGGATAGTCACTCCTAGGGAGAGTAGCAACAGTGCTGGACAGTCTCCATTTATAGACAATCTGTCTTTCTGTGGATTGATGAACATCAAGGCTTTTAGAGATACTTTTATCACCCTTTCCAACTTCATGCAAGTCAACAGTTCTTAATCATAGGTCTTCTGAGAGCTCTTTTGTGCGTGGCATGGTTCACATCAGGCAATGCTTCTTGAGAATAGCAAACTCAAAACTGGTGTGTGTTTTTTATAGGGCAGGGCAGCTTTAACCAACACCTCCAATCTCGTCGCATTGATTGGACTCCTGGTTGGCTGACTCCTGACTCCGATTCGCTCTTGGAGAAGTCATGAGCCTAGGGGTTCATACTTTTTCCACCCTGCACTGTAAACGTTTACACGTTGTGTTCAATAAAAACATGAAAACATATAATTGGTTGTGAGGTATTAGTTTAAGAAGACTGTGTTTGTCTATTGTTGCGACTTAGATAAATATCAGGGCCCGTATTCACAAAGCATCTTATCTTACCGCTAGGAGTACTCCTAAGTCATGCTAAAACATTTTATGTAGGAGTAAAATCTCAAAAGTTATTCACAAAGCCACTAAGAGCAACTTTTAGTTAAGAAAACTGGTAACTCCTAGACTAGGAGAAGCTCTGAGATAGGTGGGAGTAAATCTCTGTTGCCATCAATGACATCAATTCTCATGCACAAGCCTTGGGACAATGAGCACGGTGATTGGTAGTTTGGTGACAGGGCGGCCCATTGAAAAAAATATCCCACATACAACCCATGGAGGGAAAAAAATGAGGAAATAGTCTGAGCGGGTGGTCTGTCCCATGAAATAACAACACGTCGAGCACTCCTGAAAGTGCACTATGCGCAGTACCCACATATCACGCTCTAGGCAAATAAACATACATAGGAAAGAGATAGGCTAGTTGTAAAAACGCCAGTAGCATAAAACAAGGCAATGATAAAACGCCTCATTTGCCCCGATAATTGGCAACTTATTACCCAATGGGATTATGGTGCCATCATTTAAATGTCAGGTCGTTCAAGTTTGTTTGCCCTAAACTGTCAGTCCACTTTCTTCAGCAACATTGCAAATATCGTCATCCTCCTCGACATCATCATCACCGCAGTTGGCAGCACCATCATCATCCGGTTGAGGTATGTTTCTTTGTTGGCATAAATTGTGAAGGATGGCACATGTTGTAATTACTTTGCTGGCTCTCCCTGGGCTGAGACGCACCTCCCCATGCAGCACATGAAACCGGCGCTTCAGCTGCCCAATACCACCCACGCTCCACCACACTGCGTGTCATCTTGTGCACTCTAACTTGCACCATAAAAAAGAAAACAGCAGACTAAATATACTGAGCAACAAAAGAAACGCAAGTTTGCTAGTTGATATACTCTTATGGTTACTCAGTCAAAGTGACCGCAAAACAAAGAAAAGTTTGATGAAATAAGTATAAATGTGCACACGCTGGTAATAAATTTGAGTTTCTATAATAATTGTGCGTCTACTTATCGGTCTGTCTTTAATTAACTTGTGTTTCTTTTGTTGTTCAGTATATTTGTAATTTACAGTATTATGCCATCTTCACATGTAATGGGTTATGCCAATGTAGGCTATTGCAACAATGACCCTCCTGTTATAATTTTGTTGTGGTCCCGGTTGTGGATTCAGGTAAGGGGTCAAGAGCCAACGTTTGCAGGGGTAGCCACTGTCCCCAAGCAAGTGGCATCCCGCAGGCACATAATGCCTGTCAAATAATTGGCATAAGCCGCTTTCCATTAAAATGCGAGAGTCGTGCGTGGATCTTAGCCATTTCGCAACAATGTCCAAAATATTGTATTGAGCATCAAATACTGTCTGGGTGTTGATGGAATTAACTTTTTTCTGTTTACAAATACCTCTTCATCTTGGGTCGAAGAAATAATTCAAATATGGGTCCCGTCAATAGCACCGATGATACCGGGCATAGGCCTACTTGAGATGTGCATGAATTCAAGTTTGATTCTGTGTTGTTGGTGAACGTCCATTCGAAACCGGATAAACTGTCGGATGATATGGGGTTCACAGAGCGCATTGATTGTTTGTTGACTTGAGCGACTGACAGATGATTGTGAAATCCCTAAATTGTCCGTGTTGCAAAGTTGCTTTTTTCCAGTGGCCAAGTAACGAAGTGTTGTCAAACATTTTATTTCGGGGCTTATTGGGTTGTTTCTCATGATTGGACTGTGGCGGGCGGTGGACGGAAAACTGAGGGGGCGGAAAATATCCCTTGAAACGGATGAGATTAGTGACCCGATTTCAATCATTGTTCTTGGTCAACATGTTAGTTTCCCTTATAATGAAATGTTTAGGCGAGTGAATAATAAATTCTAGAAAATGTTTGATTTACATGCCTTAATAGGCAACTCTTCACGAAAAAACTACTGTGGATTTTCCGCGTTAAATTTTGTCACATCCTAAGCAAGTCGTCAAACCTGTGCGTAATGATTGTTTAATTGAAAAAGATTGAAATGCACTCTTTTTTGCGTTCAACTGGTGCGTTTGATTTCTCATCTTAAGGAAGACCATTAGCTACACCTGAGAGGGGAGGGTTCAAGTGTCTTTTACCAGGGAAATTGACTGAAAACAGATCAAGACTAATAAGCAGTTTAAAGACATGTTTATCGCCCTCCTTGTTCTCTGTCCACCGCCTGCCACTGCGATTGGAGACGTAATTCTCTCCCTCACCAAGTCAACAACAAATAAAATCCTTCGGTCCGGTATCTTTTCAACAACTGCGCATCATTCAAAATTTCCAAGTCATTCCATCTTTCAACAGCAGCAGCCATTTTCCAATTCTTTGTGAATAGGTTTTAGCGAGTTAGGAGTCCTCTTGGCTACTTTTAAGCTCTCCCAGACTTAGGAGCTACTTTTAGGCCTAAAATGCTTTGTGAATAACACTTAGTAAAAATAATTAGGAGTCCTAAATTAACGACTAACACGCCCATTTTTTTTAGGAGTTTCTCCTAAATCCGGCAGTTAGGACCTACTTTTAGCGCTAAGATGCTTTGTGAATACAGGCCCAGATCACATTTCATGACCAATTTACACAGAAATCCAGGTAATTCCAAAGGGTTCACATACTTTTTCTTGCAACTGTATATAAACACTTCAGAAAAGGCACACAAGCCAAAATAACTGAACAAAACCCCCAAATTATCAAAGAAGCTTCAGTAAAAATTAACAAGAGAACAAAATCTCAAAACACAGACGGCACACAGCACAAATGCATAAACCCCGCAAAGTAACAAAGAAATAATGATTTACAAACAGGGCTCGAAAGTATCTTTTTTACTTGGTAGTGCTGCGCTCCCAAGTTCAAAAAGTTAGGAGCACGAGCCAAAATTTAGGAGTGCACACACCGAAATCTAAGAATCACCAATATATATTTTTTAAATGTTTAAAAAACTACAAAATAACACTCCACATTAACAATACAACTGTCTCCAACAAATGGCAGCTATTAAACAATATGAGAGTCTTGAGTTCATTGATTAATAAAGGTTTCCACTACTTTGGCTTTATGCTATATCCAGGATTTAAAATTGGGTCTCCTGGCTCTCTGCCCTTCCATCCATCTCTTCACTGCCTGTGAGGCATCAAATATGTCCAGAGGAGGACCCTCCACACTGATCCGAATCAAATCTTCAATTGTGTTAGGGTTAAATGCAGATCGGACGTAAAGTCGTCAAGTCCTTGTTTTCGCCTCAATATTGCAATATGAATCAGTCCACAGAGATAACTTTGCTATTTAGCTTATTATAACACAAGCAGATGTTATGAGTTGGATATGTTTGTTTTAAGATATAGTATGCCACACGCCATTGTCATCTAATTTCTGCATTTTCAGGAAAACGTTGCGTGTACATGCAAATATATAAACGTTTACTGGTCTAAAGAAGCGCTGAAAAAAATGTGCGTTTATGATTTTTGCAGATAGGCTACTGAAGATATGAGCAAAGAAAACGAGACGAAGATTTTAGGTCAGCGCAAGCGCAAAGCCGCGAGGCAGCATTTTGTGATAGGTTGCAAATATTAACAGAACACCGGACCTACTCGTTGACGCACATTTGTCACAGTATTTTTTTGTGTTTCGTGCTTTCTCCATGTTTGGAAGGACTTTCACTTAAGTGTTTGGACTCAGTAGATAACGCGCTGTTACCTGTGAGATCCAGGCCATTATCTTTACAATGAACACGGTGCACTTCACCTTCTTATAACCTCAGCCATTCAAAATTTCGAAGCAACTCTTTGCGAAAATAATAAACTGATTTCGCTGCCGGTTCATCCGAATCACCGTCATGATTCTTAGTTTCAGTAACTTTTGTGATCGACTCTACTTTTTTGAACGTTAACGGTACCAAAAAAAAAAAAAAGTCTTCCATAGCTCTTCGTTTCATTTTCCGTCTAAATCCTGTGTATAGTTACAATAGGCTAGTAACTCTCAGTACCGTGAAATGGAGTGATTGACGGCTAATATTAACCATTCATGAATCAGTACTGAGGTTTAAGACGTCAAGCTCCCCTTTGATTGGTCAGAATGGTCATTGTCAGCTCAAGGCAACACTCTGGGTGCGCTCCATTCTTACACCGGAGCGCCCGTATGGTATGTCCAGTAGATTCACGCACTGACTGCTCCAAGACATACGCCCATCCCTATTTAGGCTGCAGCAGCGGTTGGCATGCCTTCTGACTACCAAATGTACCCGAAAAGAGGTGTTTAATTGGGGGAAAAAGCGGTCGCACAGGTGCAACTATTTTAATTCAAAGGTCGCACAGTGTGAATTTTGGTCGTATATGCGACCAAAACCATCACAATTTCGAGCCCTGTCTTGATTGAATCTTGGATTTAACATTCGAGAGTAAGCAGGACCGGGAATCGCAGGAGCTAGAAACACAGATATTCAATAGATGATGCCCGGTGACAACTGAGCAGGGGTGCGTTTCCCAAAAGCGTAGTTTCTAACAAGGTTAGCAACTTAGATATTTTGTCCATTCACAGTCTATGGGTCCACCTATGTAAGTTAGGATCTATGATTTCGGGAAATGCCCCCCCCCCCCCAGAACAGGAAGCTTAAATGGGCTAGGAAACAGGTGTATGCAATTAAAACTCAAGGGAGTTGGAACGAGGAAGTGGAGACTTGATTGGAGTTGTGGGCGTGGTCTCCGGGCTGCCTAGCACGGACGTGACACAGTGGTCTTAATATTATATATTTGGTTTTGAGTTTCATTTCAAACCATTTGGATTTGATTTCGGTGTTGTGTTGATGAAGCAGCATTTTTGTCTTCAGTTATTTACAGTCAGATATTTTGCCTTTTGAGATAGAGAAACTATGACTAAAAAAGTACGCTACCTCCTCACAGTGCAGATTTCAAATAAAGAAAAACTTCAATTCTGGCTCCAAATTTTTTATATTTCTTTTGGGAGCCATTTCATTCATACGAGTTGTCCAAGAGGGTGTCATTTGGTACCTTATATGGTGTTTCTGAGGCAAAGCAATTATCTAAATTAAGGTTGTGGGAACGCACTTCCAAGCAACGACTGTTTGAAATTCATCAACATACCTACATGCATATCAAGGAAACATTTTTGAGAAATTGGGAGGCCTTCTTAAGTACGTAAACTTTTACAAGGAAAATTGTACATATATTCATCAAGTGATTGATAAATGAGGCCCATTGTTGGTCCTGTGTGTCTTATCTATTTCTCTGAGCTTGTCTAGTTCTGTGGTCCTGAATGTGCCTGTCTGTCTGCGTCCCTCTTTGTATACATGTTCCATGGTGTCCTTCTGTCTGGCTGAATTGATTTCATTTCAGTGTCTGTGTTTGGACTGGGTCTGTCTGTGGTGGTGTAAGATAGGAGGAATAGTCAACAAGTGAATTCACTTCTGTAAAATATGTATACACTGCATAGAGATTGGTGACAAATTAACCTTTTATACCTTGGACCTTCAATGACTTTAAAGGGGACCTATTTTACGATATTTCCAAGGTTATATTTTGATGTTGGTCTCCCCTAGAGTACTCCTGATTGTTCAAAGTCCAAAACAGGGTCCTTATTTAGCTCATACTGCCATCCTCAAAAAACCCCATTTGTAGTCCATTGTAGTCTCTGCCTGAAACGCCTTGTTGGGATGGCTCTTGCGCTGTGGCCCCCACTCCCCGTGTGCCCACTTTCTTCTGGCCAGCTCTGTGGAGGGCGGATCTAGGTGGGACGAGGTAGCAGAACGCAGTTTTCTGGGTCCGCCTCCCCAGAGTGAAACTGAGACGCGTCTGCCATCTGAGAAGGAATCGACCGGCAAATTACGCAATCAAACGCAGTACATGTGTTATGATTCTGAGATCCCCGAGATCGACTGGAGAAAACATGAAATTAAGGGCTGGAGCCCTAATTGTGCACGCACCTGCCTCAGTGACGCCCTCGTTCATGTTCCTGTTCCCCACTCGGAAGAGATCCCGAACCTGGAGAAGGTTCCCCCGGAGTTCCATGACCTTAAAGAGGTCTTTTCTAAGTCTCGAACCATCAGCCTGCCCCCGCACAGACCCTACGATTGCGCCATCGAGCTCAAGCCTGGTACCATGCCGCCCAGAGGTCGTCTGTTCTCCCTGTCACGCCCTGAGACCCTTGCCATGGAGAAGTACCTCAGTGAATCCCTTGCTGCGGGCATCATTCGCCCTTCCTCATTTTCGGCCCTGTATCGACTACAGAGGCCTCAACGAAATCACTATAAAGAACAGATACCCGCTACCTCTCATGAATACTGCCTTCGACCTCCTACAAGGTGCCAAGATCTACACCAAGCTGGACCTACGCAATGCGTACCATCTGGTCCGTATTCGTGAGGGGGATGAATGGAAGACTGCCTTCAATACTCCCACCGGGCACTGGGAGTATTTGGTCTTGCCGTTCGGCCTTACCAACGCCCCAGCAGTCTTCCAAAACCTAGTCAATGACGTTTTGCGGGACATGATTAATAAGTTTGTGTTTGTATACCTTGATGACATTCTGATCTTTTCCAAATCACAGGAAGATCACGTTCTCCATGTCCGCCAAGTCCTCAAGCGCCTATTAGAGAATCGCCTGTTTGTTAAAGCTGAAAAATGTGAGTTTTTTTGTCCAGACCACTTCCTTCCTGGGATACATCATTTCCCCTGGCACCATTCGCATGGATCCGGCTAAGATTGAGGCTGTCACCAACTGGCCCAAACCCTCCGACCGTAAGTCACTTCAATGCTTTCTGGGGTTTGCCAATTTCTACAGGCGATTCATTCGCAACTATAGCTCTATTGCTGCTCCACTTACTGCTCTAACCTCTAACAAGGTCAAGTTTCAGTGGTCCACTAAGGCTGAGGAAGCTTTCCGCAATCTCAAGTCACGTTTTACATCTGCCCCGATACTAACCATCCCTGATCCCAAACTCCAGTTTGTGGTGGAGGTAGACGCCTCCAACGTGGGGGTTGGGGCCGTCCTCTCCCAGAGGTCCACCGAAGATGGCAAGATCCACCCGTGTGCCTTCTTCTCCCATCGCCTGAGCGCTTCGGAACGGAACTATGACATCGGCAACCGAGAGCTGTTGGCGGTTAAGCTGGCCTTGGAAGAATGGAGACAGTGGCTGGAGGGAGCCGAACTACCGTTCCTTGTTTGGACTGACCACAAGAACCTGGAGTACCTCCAGTCCGCTAAGAGACTAAATCCCCGACAAGCCAGGTGGGCATTGTTTTTTTCACGTTTTAACTTCCATCTTGCTTATCGCCTCGGCAGCAAAAATGTTGAGCCAGACGCCTTGTCACGCTGTTTTGAGTCTGAGGAAGATCTGCCCAACCCTGACACCATCCTTCCTAAGGAGACTTTCATAAATGCCATCAACATGGACATTGAAACCGAGGTGAGAAATGCTCAAGACGATTCTGCTGCTCCCAGTGCCTGCCCCGATCATTGTCTGTTTGTTCCTGTCAACCTGCGCCCCCGAGTCCTTGACTGGGGGCATGCCTCTAACCTCTCGTGCCACCCAGGATTGCGCCGTACCCTGGACTTCATAACACGTCGCTTCTGGTGGCCAGAGGTCAATCAAGACGTCCAGAATTATGTCTCTGCCTGCTCGGTCTGCGCCCAAGGAAAGGTATCACATCAGCCCCCTCACGGTCTATTACAACCCTTGCCCACTCCTCACCGCCCTTGGTCACATATTGCATTGGATTTCATCACTGGTCTTCCCCCATCCAATCACTTCACTACCATTCTCGCCATTGTCGATAGATTTTCTAAAGCCGTCCATTTTGTTCCCCTCACTAAACTCCCGTCCGCCCAAGAAACAGCCACCCTCATTATTCAGCACGTCATCAGATTACACAGTATCCCCACAGACATCACTTCTGATCGCGGTCACCAATTCACAGCCAAATTTTGGAAATCATTCTGTAAGTCCCTTGGCACATCTGTTAGTTTATCATCCGGTTTTCACCCCCAGACTAACGGCCAGACCGAGCGGGCCAACCAATGCATAGAGACTGTGTTGAGATGCCTGTGTCTAAAGAACCCCTCCTCCTGGAGCCACCAACTTCCCTGGGCAGAATATGCCATAAACAGTCACACCTCTGCAGCCTCTGGTATTTCTCCATTTAAAGCTTGCCTTGGCTACCAACCGCCGCTGTTTCCCTGCCAGGAGGAGGAGGTCGCTGTACCATCTGCTCGCGAGTTTGTGCGCCGCTGCAGGCGTACCTGGAAGAGTACAAGGGAGGCGCTGCTCAGGTCGGTGGCACGCATGAAGGCTCGAGCGTACAAGAGACAAACTGCCGCTCCATCCTACCGACCTGGGCAGCGCGTATGGTTATCTTTCAAAGACATCCCCTTAAGGGGGAATGGGGGTAAACTTTTCCTGAAATTCATTGGCCCCTTTTCTATTGAAAGAGTGCTTAGCCCCACTGCTGTCCGCCTCCATCTGCCCCTTTCTATGCGCCGCATTCACCCCTCATTTCATGTCTCTCAGATTAAGCCTGCTGTAACCCACCCCCTGTCTTCTGGTCCTGATCCCCCACCACCCTCCCGCATCATCGACGGAGGCAAAGCATTCACAGTTCGTGCTCTGTTGGACTGTCATCGACGAGGACGAGGGTTCCAATACCTCGTCGACTAGGAAGGCTACGGTCCTGAACACCGTAGCTGGGTCCCTGCACGCCACATCCTCGACAAAAGTTTAATCACGGACTTTCATGCTACACATCCCAGACCTACAGGTTGAAACGCCAGGAGGCGTTTTTTGGGGGTACTGTTATGATTCTGCCATTCCTGTCCTGATTTTGCCATGTCTGTCATGTTTCTGCTTTGCTCTGTTATGTTTTCTCCATGCCCTGTTATGTTTCTGCCTTGCCTGTTATGTTTTTGCCATGTTCTTTTTAGTTTGAGTTCTTTGCCATGTTTTTGTTTTTACCATGCCAGATCCACATTTCTGTTATTCTCCAGTCCATGTCTTTGCCCATGCCTTTCATTGCACTTTGTCTCCCCTCTCTGGTCTTTTGTTTAAGCTACAGCTTCTCCCCAGTCCTGCGTGTCACATGTTTAGGTGATTTCATGGTCTCTGGGTTTCAAACATTCCTTCCAATCTCGTTTGCTTCCTCCGTTTTGCTTTTCTATTTTACTAACCCATACTAACAGTTTGTTATTTTGTTAAAGTTACTAACCAAGACTAACATTGTATATAATACTAACTTACTAACGAGCACCAGGGATTGTATAGCTGCAATTACTAATTGCTTAACAAGCTCTCAGCACTCGCCCTGTTCTAGTCTCCGCCTCTTGCCTTCTCTTAGTCTTTGCTGCAATTCAGCGGATCCTCCGCACCTGCTCTACTCTGTCCTGCCTCTCATTATCTGTGCACATTAGAACTCCCTAACCGGAGCGGTATGTTGTGTCATAGGGTGTCTCGTGATCCCTGTCCGCGTTTTGGCTTTTGCCAATTTCATGTGGTTAGGTTCTCCCTCGTGTTTGCTCCCACGTAATTAGTCTGATCCAATTCACCTGTCCCTGATCATAGCATGTGACTTCCCTTGAGTGTACTTAAGCAGTCTTTTCACAGCAGTTCCCCGTCAGAACGTTTCTCTTGGTTTGCCTGTGCTACGCTTGTTTTCACCTTGTATTCTCTAGTGATTCTCTTCTGACTGGACTGTCCCTGATTTTTGATTTTGGCTCTGTTTTGGATTGCTTGCTACTTCTGTGTATCGAACCTTCTTTTGTCTGACTACGAATTCTGTGATTGGTGCCCTGTTTACGACCCGGATTACGCCCTGTGGATTTTTGATTTCTGGATTGTGGACTTTGTACCGTTGCCTCCTGCTCTGCGGGGGTTCGCCCCCTTTCCAATAAAGATCCTATTTTACTGCAATTCCTGGTTCTCGCGTCTGGTTCCAGATCGTTACCTAACAACATGTGCATAGATCTAATGAAATGAACTTGTTCTAATAAACGCAACGGTGAAAGTGGAGGACGCAGTGCGAAAGTCTGGCAGCTCAACCTCAAATTTGCTGTCTACCTACGGCTACTATGGTGAGTACACTGCTGTTTCTACTCTATAGCTAGGATTGAGGGAAAGCTTGAATCCACCCCATACAGACACGTTTGTAGAATGGGTTGACATACCCAAGTGTAGACCGGAGACCGTAGAAATCCAGTGGGTCTGAGTTTAGAGGGAAACATGGGCAGTGAGGAGCAGCAAAAAGTGGACCAACAACTGATGGACTGCTTCGGTGTGTATTATTAGGACCTGCTGGTTCGTGTGCATACCTGTGGTGTGTCGTTAGCGTGGAGTAACGAACAGCTTCTGCGCTGGTATATGACAAAGGGGCGAAAGCTCCGGGCTAAACGGCCTTTTTGGAAATTGCCTGTGGTAATGGTTTACTTATTGTGTCAGAATGACCAGCATTTGCTCGCGGAAAATGGGCACGATAAGCCGCTTTCACACTGGACGCGAAACAAATTTTTCGCGTGACAGATTACATTCAAAGTCAATGCACTGTAATCTGTCGCACGAAAAATTTGTTTCGCGTCCGGTGCAAAAGCGGCTTAACGTGCCCATAACGCTTGTATTCGCGTCTTTGCATTGACTTTGAATGTAATCTGTCGTGCGAAAAATTAGTTTCGCGTCCAGGGTGAAAGCTGCTTAACGCGCCCATAACGCGTTTATTTGTGTCTTTACATTGAGTTTGAATGTAGCTAATCTGTCGCGCGAAAAATTTGTTTCCCTTCCGGTGTGAAAGCGGCTTGACGTGCCCATAATGCGAATATTCTGTGCATTGACTTTGAATGTAATCTGTCGCGCGAAAAATTAGTTTCGCGTCTGGTATGAAAGCTGCTTAAACGCCCATAACGCGTGTATTTGCATCTTTGCATTGACTTTGAATGTAACCTGTCCCGCGAAAAATTCGTTTCGCGTCCGATGTGAAAGCAGCTTTATGAATAGTATGGGACAGCTAGAGAGAGCTCGGTTATTATGAGCGTAATACAGGTTTTACAGACCATAAGTTCCATTAGCGTGGACAAGTTGCTTATGTGGAGCTAGCGAATCGATCACTTCTACAGGAAAGAATTTCCTATTTTATCTGCGCCTTTTTCGGGTTTTTATTAGCCACAACAACTTCTAAAGGGGGATGAAATTATGTCACGGTAGTGCAGAGAAATCGTTTGTTATACCAGACACGTTGGAGCTTGTGCGTTTTGCGATTGCTTTCACGGTAGAATCAGAGAGCTAGCCCAGATACAGTATTTGTGAAGTATCCGGCTGACCCCGGCCATGGATAAGTGAAGCGATCACAAGCAGCCGTAAACAAACCCAAACAGGTCTCCCAAGCTCTGCAAAACCTACGTCTGGTCTAACTGCAGCCTTTTCAGCCCAACTTTTCGGACACATACAGCACATCTCCGGTTAGCTTCAACTGTAGTGGCTACAATCGGGCAAGGTTATGATGAAACTGCCACATTGATGCTTACCGAAGTAACACAAGCATACCGATCAGAATTACTCCATATAAGTTAACCAGGAGCATTTTTAATTGGCATGGCAGCACACAAATTAACATGCAGTAGCTGGTAACCGAGCATTAATAACAACCAGAGAGACAAACCCTTGCAATACAGGTTTTACAGACAGCAAGTTCCGTTAACGTGAACAGTTGTACTAAGCATCCGAATTACAAACAAGTCTAAAATGTTAGCTTCAAATGAGGTTTATGTTCCCACACCTTCTGTAGAATTTCCCCTGGTATTACTCTTGTATATTTAGGACACAAACATTAGCAACAGTAACTTGGCTACGTTAGCTGCTGTGCTACAGCCACAATCAACCGGTTATCACGTCAGATTGGCTTATGCAGTAAAAGCAACTTACACCTTCTGTGTCTGTGAGTCACGGACAGTCGCCACCAATACCGGCTTTTTCTTCAGATATTTTACAAAGCCTGCGTTTGAGGCCAGTTGTTAGTGCTAACTATCGCTAGCGGTCCTGCTAGCCACCAGTAACACGTTAGCTTCACTTACATGATGCTAAAATTATTTGCTGTTATATCGTTACTTACAGCTTGTGGCTCCAAGCGCTTGATCGATGCAACTGCTTCAGGTTTGAGAAGCAGCTGAAACGGTTATCCAGCGTCGAATTATCCTTTATTGACAAAGCTGTCTTTGGTGAAATGCTGAGCACAATCAGCTAACGTTCCCTTTGGCCGAGGCTGTTTGCTGACAGGAAATAAAAAAGCTACCCATTGATTTCTGGTGGTCTTCTGGAAGAGAAATAGGTGCTTTTCTCTGCGTCCAAAAGTAAACGGACAAGCAGCTTTGGGAGAGATACTAACAAAACTGCACCTCAAATGATCTGCGGTTCTTTTGTATTTCCAAAAGTGTAGACGCTACTATGGCATAGTATGATCTGCCATTGTTAGTGCCTGCTAGAACAGTTTCCGGTGTGGGCAGGTCCAGCACCGTGATTGGCTCTGGCTAGGTTTGTACTAATTGGACGGCACAACCTGACGTCAGGTTTTGCCCAGATCTCACGAAGATCTCGGGACGAGCTGTTCAGAGAGGAAATCACGTTCACAAAATCACATTCTTGGATTACGGCAAAACCTCTGTATCTTATGTTTAGAAACTTTTCAGAGGTTGAGTATGGACATCCAACATTATAACATTACTAATATGTATTAAAAGAAAGATCAGCATAATAGGTCCCCTTTAAAAAAGGTTTTGAATCCTCAAGTAACTCCCCCTTATAACGCCAAATTATTACTCCAAAGCAGTTCTCATTTACTTTTCCTAATTATCAACCAAACATTGATTTGCTCACTTGAAAAGACTAATGATACAGCCCAGGAACAAGAAGCAAGCAGTGGTAGAGAAAATCGAAATCCTTTATTAGGTCCGAGTCCAAGCCAGAGATCACAAAAGTACAGTGCCAAAAAACACAATCCAAAACTCAGGGTTGTGGGACAGGCAAAGTTCGGTAACAGTAGGTCAGAATGGCGAAGGTACACAGACGGCAGGCAAAAATCAGAGTCGGTAAATCGTGAGCCAAAAATCCAAAAAACCAGGGCAGCAAAAGACAGGAATTGTTGTCACGCAGGCAGGGCCAAAAACAGAACAATAAACAGATGAATCAGAAGGGCACAGGCAGAAAATGGTAGTCGGGCAAAGGGTGTCTCAAATCTCTCAGATCTACTGGCCTATGGGTCTCTCCCACCCCTAGCTGCATTTGTTATCTGGCTAGCCAGTTGACAGGTATTTACAGAGGAAGTGCTTGAAGCACTTCGTAGCATTGACCCTAAGCAATCCACTGGGGCAGATAAATTAAACCCAGGTCTTTTATTGCTGGCATCACCCTGGATTGTTAATATCTTGGAACACATTTTTAATTTAATCCAGTTGACAGGTTCAATTCCTGCCTTGTGAAAAACAGTCTTTGTTCTTCCCTTGCATAAAAGTGGCTCTTCAGATGACCTGAATAGCTATGGCCCAATTTCAAAACTGCCGTGCTTAGCTAAAGTTTTAGAGAGGCTGGTCAATAATCAAATTATATCATTTCTATCTGACCATGCTATCCTGAATGTGTTTCAGTCAGGCTTCAGACTGGGTCATAGCACTGTGTCAGCTGCAGCTAGGGTATTAAATGACATTGTTCCTGCCTTGGACAATAAGCAGGATTGCGCTGCCCTTTTTATCGACTTATCAAAAGCATTTGACACAGTCAACCATTTTATACTCATGAAGCGGCTAAGTGCCATTGGATTTGATATTAAATCTCTGAATTGGTTTAAAAATTATTTAATTGGTAGGTGTCAAGCGGTTGTGGCTGATGGCTATCAATTAAACTTTATTATCTTAGCAAGGGGGTTCCACAAGGTTCTATTTTGGGGCCTTTGCTGTTTGCACTTATTATTAATGATTTTGGTGGTAATGTTATCAACAGTACAATCCATCTCTATGCAGATGATACAGTCACCTACTCAGCTGCTCCTTCTTCTGAGCTAGCTCTTCAAAATTTACAGTCAGATTTTCAAATCTTCCAACAGACTCTTTTAGACCTTAAGCTATTATTAAACTCTGGGAAGACTAAATGCATGCTATTCTCTCAGAAACCTGCTGCTAGGTTTTATTATGGTGGCATTACTACTACAAGTGGAATACAAATTGAAAGAGTTCCTTGCTACAAATACTTGGGAATTTTGGTTGATGAGAAGCTTAAATTTAGGAAGCATGTTGATGAGCTAATTAAGAATTTGAAAGTTAAATTGGCTATACTTTATAGAAATAAAGCCTGCCTGCTAAGGAATTTTTAACTTCTCCTTGTGTGTTCCTCAATCCAGAGTGTCAGGAACAAGCTCAGAATCCTTCTATGGTCTGCAGGATTGGAACCGAGTTACTGTGAAGCTACTCCATCCTCCTGTGGGACAGTTCAGTGCTAGCAAAGTCTGCAAAACAACTTGCTATAATCCCGGAAGCCACTGCCAAGCGACTGATAGCTCAAGCTTTGTTTATAACATCTGTACAAAACTGTGCTTTCATTATTTGGAGTTCAGTCCTTTCCTCCTCCTCAAGGTTTCCGTCCCCTTCATTACAGCTACAGCTGGCAATAAACTACCTGTTGGATTGTACTCTGCCTCCGCACTTGATTCCTGGTCTGGACCGTAACAAAAATTATAAATGTGAAAAGGACAATGCACAGTTATAGCTACTATGCAGTAATAACCAGTTTAATAAATTATTTATCAGCACTTTGATGTGAAAATTGTTGGTAATTCAATAAATTAATTATCACTGCATCACAGCAATGAGCGACTGTGCTTCCCCACAAATGTAGCCTATTCTTTTGAATGCTTAATTCATTTTGATTGAGTGCAATCTTGAAATTAATTGAGCTACACTGCTGAAAAAAAAACTAAAACGGGAGATGCAATACAGAGCAAGTTTTGGATTAGTTAAATATTTGTATTATCGCCATTCTTACAATGTCGCCATTAAGTATACGTTGTCAATGTATCCCATCGGTAATCTCTGTCATTTCTGAATAATTTCTTAATCATTATTCGCTTATATGTTGGTCTTGATTATACAGTAATTTTTTTGATGATAATCAGGCAATCTTAAACAGGTTGAAAGCAAAGGAGCTTAATAGAATAATCACCAATTAGATTGCATTTGGGTCACTCCATACTAAGCTGTACAGTTCACTGTGTTGTGTAAGAATGGTCAATAAAATTTTTTCTAGGAGAATTAAATGATTTACATGGTTCTTATTTATTCACTCCCGGATTGAAGATATACATGAGGAAAAATCAGAGTCATGGGTCCAACAAGACAGCAGAAAAAGTGGTTTCCTGATGTCAGACAAGGCACTGTGAAGGACGTATTTTGTTACAAAATTTGGAAGCCAACTTCATGAAATGCTCATGGCATGTCTGTTGATACTTCGAAAGAAAGTGAAATGAAATATTGCAGAGAAATACCCATAATAACGGTGTCAATTGTCTGCACTAAATTATCGGGAATTATGGGATCAGAAATGCAATTTGAAATGACCGTCGTGGGCGTAACCAGTCGCGTCCTCACGTGTTACGTCCATCCCTGTGGGTTAATTTGCATAATATATGCAAATAGCGCAAGGATGACCTCGGCAAAATAAGGTACTCACTTCCTGAGTTAAAATTTTACAAGGCGTCGGACAATCATGTATACCATGCTTTTAAAAATAATGAAAAATTTTCCGTGCCCTAATATTGAGTTATGACCATAAAAACATGAACAATCTGTGGGCTATCACCATAGACTGAAAGATGGACGCAGCCCTCGGGTCTGAAAAAGAAGGCCAATGCGGAAATCGAATTTCATTTAATGGTCAGCAGATGGCGATGTCGGTAGTTGCAGAATTGGAAAAGATGATTTGAATTCTCATCACCATTGTAACACATTTGTACAGTTTAGTATGGAATTAGCCACTTAACGATCAACATCTCATGATGCTTTGTTGCTTGCAGAAAAATTCTGATCAGGCCCAGCTGACTTCAACTTTGGATTAAGAATGTAAGAGACCTTGAATAAGGGCTCATTATTGAAGCATGTACAGCTGGAGCTTCAGTCACAGGGACTGTTCTACTTGCTTGTGTTTCAATAGGAACAGTGACTGGAGTGACATTCACTTTCAAATCTATAAGGATGACAACTATGGTCAAACATTTGAAGACTGTGATGGTTTGTTCGCTCGGTAACAGCGATAATACACCATATCTCGCTAAAATGTCAATGTGGTTGAATTCAGTTCAGTACTATTGTAATGGATGGAAAATAAAAACGTGTGAAAATGTTACTGAAACAAGATTTGATACAACCTGGTGGTATGCAATTGATTTATCCATTTTGACGGTACAAAATCAGATTTGAAACAAAAAAAAAACAAAAAACATCTGTTCATATGAATCACACCACAAATGCAACTACTCAAAATGAATGTTGCACTTGACTTTGCCTTGCTGTGTTTCATATGCAAACTGTTGGAGGGTTTTAATATTTTTGCAATGGGCTGATTGCAGAGCCTGTTCTTTCGACTAGGTGCCAGCTGTGAGCTTGAAATGCATGAGTGCCAATCGCAATCCTGCTATAGTGGAACTAGTTGTCATGACCACCAAAGGGCTTCTCTTGCACATCCAACGCTAAGTACAGAGGCAATTCCCATGAAATCAACATCATTGGCTGTGCAATTCTGCTATGTCAGAACAGGGAAATTTGCAGAGATGGGGTGAATGGTTAAGAACAGAAGAAGACCGGTGGCAAGATATTGCATGAATTCTTTTCTGATATCGAGGGCTGACTGCAATAAACAGTTATGTCCAATATAAAACATCTTGACATAACTGTTTATTGTAGTCAGCCCTCGACGTAGCCCTGAATTTCTGTGCACTCGGCAGAACTATTTGGGAGAAAAGACTACTAGCCTTTTCTTCCAAAATTTCTAAAACTAGAGTCTAAATTGTTGCGCAATGTTGTAATGATTAAATAGAAAATGTTTTATTCACTTCACAAAAAAACATGAACTACTATGTTGACTTATGCGTTTGCTTTAAGCACATTGTTCACTATCTAATCTCAGCTTTATGACTGTTTTAATGAATTCTGGACCACTCCCAGAGTAGAGGAGAGTATTGGGTGGGATTGCGGATTGGAGATCAGGCGGATAGGAGATTGGGGCGGGTGTGGTGTTGGACTTGGTCTGTGATTGTGCGGACGTTGGGCGCCCCCCGGGTGCGAGACTCAGGGTGGGGCTCGCATCTCTTGTCAGAGTCCGTGTGGCTCCCAAGCCCCCCGGGGTCCCAGGTTGTGGTTGTTTCTTGCTTCCTTCTTGGAGAGGGGATGGGTGGGAGGGATGTAGAAATGAGACGAGCGGGGATTGTGGGAATGTAGGACGTATATTTAGGCGTAAGGACGAATAGGAAGGCGCATTGGGAGTGGCCCTGTTCATTAACCTACGTTATCGGGAACTCCCTTTATTACAACAAAGAAAATGAAAATTAGCAAAAAATATCAATAAATGAATAACATTTAACATTCAATTTCGGGTTGAAATGGCACATTTTCTTTCTCATGTTACCTTATTTAGGAAAGGTGGCCACACCTGCTTAGGTTTTTTTTTTTTTTTTTTTTCAGAATGTGCGTTATGTTAATGTAAATGAATGATTGACTACTGGTCAAGACCGAACAATTTTTTTTATAGGGATGTTCTGTGCTTTACCAATTTTCAGCTCTCCAGCTGCCACTGGCTGGTTGTCAGGCTTCATGGCCTCAACTGTGAAATTGTTATTGGCATGCTGATTCTCTCAGCCTTCTCTCAACAACACCCTCTATAGGGAGAATCAAGGGAAATGCATTTGCAAGGTTAGCCTGGTACAACAGCCGCAGAGAGCAGATTTTACCGGGTAAGCACAATGCCATAAGAAACTTTCGATTCCTTGCTGATACTCAATTTGAAAGAAAAAATTTGCCACATACATAGGCGTAGAATTATTTCAGTGTCAAGAGCAGCCGGAGAGACCATAGCTTGCACCCAGCTGGCTTTCTGTTGAAAAAAGCTTTGGCTCAGTTTTTATGCCTCTTGCTTCTGTTAGCACACATACGCTAGAAATAAATACATGTGATTGTTAGAAAACCTGAAAATATGTGTTTATTTGAAACAAATGCCATCCTGTTTTGATTCTGTGGCCTTATGGTGGCAGGAAAAAGTTGTTTAAAGGCACAGCATTGAGCTTAGTTTTTGTATGTTCAAAGTTTAGGAAGAACAGTAGAAAACTGCTCAATGACTTTGAAGTGGTTTACTTGAGCAAAGATATGGTTGGTGTGTGTTTTTATTGGGATATTAATGCAGTATTGTATGAATAGGCACAATGAATGGATATCAGAGAGTGTGCGCGCTGTGCGCACCCTCTGGAGGAGGGTGCTTTGAGCTGTCCTCAGAAATGCTTTGTAAGACTGAGCCCCTTCTCCCAGAACTCTTTGATCCCCCACATTGCTGCTGGCTTTGCGTGCTTAAGTCTGTCAGGATTAACAGGTGACCCATGAGCACACAGAACTGCGAACTGTTATTGTTACACTGAGCCAGTCCGATATGAGACCTTGGCTTTATCAGTGGACTGGCTAAGTATCTGGATCAAAAGCAATTTGGTCACTGAATGAAAATCTGTGGGCAGGCCCCCACCATGTGCTGTGTATGGCATTTTACTGATTTGAAGTCTTCTTTATCATCTGACTGTTAGTCTTGCTGCTCGTGGCTGCCCACTGCTCCTAACTATAGGATGGGTCAAATGCAGAGGACAAATTACCCCACGGGGTTCAATGAAGTGTATCTTATCTTATCTTATATGTTAAAAAAGAGTTTTTACAAATCAATCCTGGTGACCCAGAAGCTGTTTAAATTGCATTAAGCTAATCCTTGGGATCAGCCTTTAGAAGACCTGTGAGTTCAGTCAGTTTGTCATGGGGAAACCAGAGAGAGTTGTCTTCAGGAATGGCCTTTATTCTGAAACATATCCTTAAAATTCTACATTTCTAAGATAATACATGGTCATTGACTGATTAAATTCACAACTGCAATGGTGAGATCTGCTGCGTGGAGTTGGAGCCTCCTTTTGGTCGGCATAGGTAATGTTGCTCCTATGTAGTTGACGTTTTGTTTTATATGTTGGGCTGAATGGGTACAAGCCTTGGAGAGTTTGCTGTAGAAGAAATATAGGAGTAAATATTAATGATTGTATTTACCCCTGGTATCTTAGGGTTTTCTTGATAAGTTATCCAGTCTATTACACTATGGAAGACACAATGTTGTTTACCGACATTGGCTATGAAATCAAATATCTCTGAAGCTGTCTGTGATTGTCTGTAAAAGAACCTCATCTTCTGATCTTCTCTCTTTCTTAACATTTGGATTAATAATTTTGATACAGGATTGATGTAATGGCCTCTGTATGGCAACATACAGCATACTTAGTGAGAATAAGGGAAACAGCCTCGAAGTAATCTCTTAACACCTTCAATATGCCTCTTGAGCAGTCTTAGTTTGTCTTTGATCATCTACAAATAATGGAACAATTTTTTCTCTATCTCTGCACACATGCAATGACACATTGCCTTGTGAGCCATGAACACACAATCAATAATGCTACTGTTTCATTGCGATGGGAATTCAGTTTATGGTACCTATATGTGTGGAGAGCCTATGGCAAATTTTAAATTCTGAAATTGAAAAAGGATAGGTTGAGTATGTGTTTTTGATTTTTTTTAGCTGGACTGTGGATTTCTTTGGCTGAGTGAGTGAGTGAGTTAGTAGTGAAAGAGTGACCGGTGAAGTTGCACCACTGCTCAGCAGGCTGAATGTACTTTCCCAATTGGCCATTGCTCATTGCCCATGATTTTCGCAACAAAAGCGTAACTGCCCTTAACTGTGCTGTGTTGGGTAAATTCAGGTAAAGGAAAATGATAATTATAAAATCAAGACCTTGAACTATCTCATGAAAACTTAATTTTCTCTCTGCGAAGAGCTATTATCACATTTTATGTAATTAATTAGTACAATAAGTATGGTACGAACAAGGGAGTTCTATTATTCCTTGCGTACATGTTACATGTTTCAGAACACAAGAACCACACACAGATCACAGATGAGCCAATCAGGCTCATTACAGAATTGCAGAAGATTGTAGCGTATATGCGCACAAAGAGGGAGGATGAGCCATAAGGTATTTTTAACCTCTTAACTGCCTCAACTTTTTGCTAGAGTACATTTTGAATCACTGTTTCTAATTGAAAGATGTATTGAACTTAACTCAGCCTGATGAAGCCATCTCTAACTCTCAGTTGAAGTATGTTCTGCTGAAAAAAATCCAATCAATGAAGTTCAACACATCTTTTAATCAGAGACAGTGACTCAACCTATGCTCTACTAAAAGGTTGAGCAGGCAGTTACAGAGTTAAGTGAACAGATTGCAGGCATCCAAAGAATCAACAACGAGGATTGTCAGAGGACGGTCTGAAGTCAGGCGCGAGCAAACAGGAACACAGGAGGTCAGGCAAGTCATGGTAGAGGAGTCTGTTTTGAGGTCAGTAACTGCGATGACAAGCTGTTGGATAAAGGCACATAGAGCAGGTGCACATTCTCGAACTGGAAGGAGTACCACTCACCAGAACCACTGGCACAGGGAATATATTGACAAGGGATGTTAGTCAATGCAAAGCACGCAGCGCAATGCAAGGCAACAATCCAGGAAAGGGTAGACAAAATGTAGGAACGTAAGTACCCAAGGACCACAATTAACAGATTGAGAAATAATGTGCAAGTACAAATATTACTTTTAAAGAAGGATCCAAAAATGGATCAAACTGCTTCATCTGGCTTTGCTCTTTTGTAATGAACAAAAAAAAAAAAAAAACTGCATACACAGGGAGGCCCCATGGGAGTTCAGGGACTACAGCCCTTATAAATGAAAGATTTTGTTAATTTATTTGTTTTTTGCTCTAAGCTCACCTATACTTTGGTGTATTCTTGTTGAAATAGAATGAAACGTTTTTTGGAGATGAAGTACTGCTAGGTAGCTCGATCATTTATCTCAGGGTATAATCTGTTTGCATTTACTAATGAGACTGCCCCCATAAATTACTGGGTGGCAAATAACTGACCCCTCTGATATGTCATGACTTCACATTGAAGTATTTGTTTTTGCAAAGTTTTCCTCAGAACACCATTTACAAAGTGCAGGAAATGATGGTCTCCAATACTTAAATAACAGAATAAAAAGACAAGTGACTTTACAAGTGCTCAATAAACCAATTATGTTTTGTTTATTTTATATTTATTTGAATATCATGTGTCGAAAGAGAATGTGTTGTCTGATGATTTTGAAAAATATTGCTTAAATTTTTGCTGTATCTTTAAGGGGCTGGTTTTTCAAAACTTGACTTTGGTGAGAATTATCTGGGTAATCAAATCCCCCTTTTCAATAATATCTAAAATTATGCACAGTTTTCCAGGAAATTGGAGTATTAGAGTCTGGATATGAACTGCTTTCAACACCCCTCTGGACGGCCATCTTCTGATGAAATTGTGTCATTCCATCATCAGCGAACTTAACATTTATCTTGCCCCAGTACTTCTATGGGCACCACCTATCTCTGTAACTCATTAAACCAGCCAACTGCAAAAGCAAAATCAGTGTTTTCGCTATGTATATATTGCACATATTTCATTTCAAGAGATTTCTTGAGGTTTAAATTACTGGTCTAACCATCCCTGCAGGTGTCTGGTTATTAATGTTAATCCACTGTACAAACAGGAAAAAATTAGCCTGCGCCCAACTTTGGGAGCAAATATCTCGAAAAACCAAAAAAGTGCCAGACTAAATACCTCAAAATTTTTCTCACCTTTAATGTCTGAAAAGGAAACAGGTAAGATGAATTTGGCACTGGTCTGGTTTAAAAATTAAATAAGCCTGAATTTATAAAAATATTTTTTCCCGTTGTACATAGATATTTTGTCATTGCACGTATAACCAACATGAGCACCAGGTGGCACTTTCACATTTTAAAAATTTTGGTATCCCAGTATCAAATACAATCATAACTTCTTTGGCACATTGAAGCAGTAATCCACAATATTCCTTCAAAAATTGGTATTGTTCCTCAAAACTGCTCAATTTGGCACCTGACTTGTCCACTTCTAGGTGGCGCTGTAGCCATATTGATAAAAATTGTGAGCCCAAACTCTGGGATTTTCTGTTACATGTATATGGGCACCTTTCTGCCAAATTTCATGCAATTCTGAGATGTCAGCTCCACTAGGTATCTCGAAAGTGCCATTCTCTCAGAATATGGCTCTTAGTTTCTACTTTATCTATGACTCCAAGGCAAGTGTAACTTTCCTGATAGTGGACCTTATCCCCTTCTGTGGACTTCTCTCATCTGCAAGAGTTGAAATTTCTGAGAAAAACTTGGTTCAGATGTATTTTGTGAGCACGGAAAAGAATTTGTTGACAAGGAACTGTTGAATACCTGGGAAATTATGATTGGGCCCCTATGATGGGGGGGCAAGAGAATTTCCTTTTTATTGTGTATTCTCTCATACTTTCCTGATAGTCAGCTGTGTAGTTCAGTACATGTCCCCATGTGCACCGTAAACTGTAACCCTGAAAATCTCAGCATTTTAAAATTTTCTGGATACTCAATCTCATTTTGCGGTAACAAAAGCTGCGGCCACCGACTGCAACTCAACATGGAATAGTCCATCAATGGGAAAAAAGCAATTATTTTCTGGGTCGCAGGACTTGCTTTATTTCTAGATTAAGTAGGTTGCACGTATCCTATCCTGCTGAGTTTCTGACAGAAAATTGCCAAGCAAAGGTATGGTACATTGTATGAAGAGATGAAATTGGCAGGCAGAGAGCTGACAACATCAGCAAGTTTCAGCAATCAGAATGAGAGAAAAGACAACAATTCTTGAAAAATAATTCTTCTAAAATCCGCATTTTTATTGGTCAGAAGGCAGTTTCTGGAGTGGACTTGATTCAGGACGGAGTCAATCGTCACACATGCCACTACCATAATGCACACTTGAATATCTGGGATAGTCATGCTGAAGCACCCATAACAAAAGCATCAGTGCAGTGAAAAATGACAAAATATCGCTAGTCTAAACACAAAATTACTGAGAAAACAGATATTCTTAACGTTTCAATGAAATACAGCCGCCAATGTGACGATGGACCGCATACACTTGCTGTCAAAATCACGCATGACACTCTGATGAATTTTCATTAAATGAGCTTCCGCAACACGTGCGAGCCACATCCACATATTTTACTACAAAATGCACTAAAACAAAAAAAAAAAATCAATTTTTCATACTCCAGAGGGCTGCAGACTTTCTCTCAAAATTAGCAAGGCAGACAAGCAAACTTTGATCGTTCGTGACTGTAATCCAGGCGATGCAATTTTAAACAGTGGTTCTGTCACTAAAAACATTGACTGTTGCGCCTCTCATTGGAGAGCCTTTTCCTCTTCATTTTAAGCGGTAGTTTTGAATTCCTGACCTCCTGAACTTGCAGAGTTGCATTATGTGACAGTGGATGGAATTCTTGGTGTGCACGTGACGTCACGCATAATTCCCAAACAGGAAGTCCGCCATGATGGATGATAACAACAACCAAGATAGCTGTGCTTCACCATTGAGCTCCTGCAACGCTTTGTGATTTTCTTCGGATTTGTGCTTCCTTTTAAAAGAAAACAATGCCTACTTTGTGTGCGGTTTTTAATTGTGGCAATAATGCTACTCGTGATAAAGACGAGTTTCTTCAGAATCCCATCTCATTGAAATCAGTGTCGCTTACTGGCAAATACGGCACTTTGTTTACGTGCTCTGGCAGCCACTTGCTTTTTACTTCAGTACATGTTCTCGAGTTCCCGATTCTATATCCAGCTTCAGTTGCAAAGAGCAAAGCTCCAATGTGGGAACAAGCCTCGCTTAATCCAGCCATGCAATCACAATGTGCGAGGACCACATCGCCATTCTTACCGCTCACAAACCACGGCTTGAGCGGTGTTTCTCGAGTTCTTTGAGAATGGTTTACCCAAGCATGAACCAGCACCCTGTTCTCTTTCACTTTTTATTAGTGAGAAGAATATCAACCCAGCCAGACACAAAAAAGTAATACGCATCTAGAGTCTTACAAGCCTTCATTTGTGCGTTGGTTGCCCGCGAGGTTTGAATAACGAGATAGTTTACGATATCGGGGTATTCAATCACTGGTAATGTTGCCAAATCCTCCATATAATCAGACGGCTTTAACATTATATGGGTCAAAACCACAAATTTCAACCTTTTCTCTGTATCTTGACTTGGCAGAGGACTCCAGAGAGTCACAATATTTCGAAAAATTTGGAGATGTATCACTGTTATAGTTCGCACGAGATGCCATTTTTGATTTGTATATCATCCAACATGGCGGCGCGTGCTATTTAATCATGTGGTTGCACACCAAGAATACTGACGATATATTAGCTTAGCATCCTAAATTTTTTTCTTTAGGATTGTTGGGATTTTTGGGTGTTAGCAATATGAGGTGAGCCAGACGGTTTGATGAATGGGTGATGAATGTGTATTAGGAGATAAAGAGAAGCCGTCAGGTCCGACAGGACATATCGCCTATTTGCGACTTCCAGCTGGGATCTCCGTTTGCCTTCAGTTCCGACAGGACACGATACACACTAGCGCCTTTTAGTTGGAGGTTCCGTATGCCCACATATGGAGCTCACTTCCGAGGGTTGGGAATCTATTGAACCAATTAAGTTGAGTGGTTCAGGAGAGGCCCAATTGTAGAGTATTCCTTTTTATCAATGTGTAAACCCTGGAACCAATCAGCAACAACTTCTGATAACATTAAAAAAAATCATATGCAAATGTCTGTACTTTCACATGTATAAAGTTTCATACAAAATGAATGAATTTAGAACTCTGCATCATGCTGTTGTTCCCACGGCCGACCGTGTAATAAACTTTCTCCTGCTTTTGCTACGAACGTCGGGGTCTGCTTCTTCATCGGGACAACGTTCTTGGTTTTTATGAATTTACCAACAGGATCGATAGGAAATATATCTATTTCAAAATAAGCCTGGAACAATTGACACCAGGGACCAAACTTGAGCATTATGGCAGTCCATATGTTAGTACAGGCTTTGATGGAACAGCATCACATATGAACCCTGAAAATGAATCCCCTCAAAATTTGTTTTAAAATTTTATTTTTACATTTTCCCTGTATTGATAAGCTCTTTCCACGTAATAATTCAATCTGAAAACAAATTTTCAGGAAAACAAAGCAAGGAAATCTGTTCGCTTGCCACTGCTTTTGGCCTTGTATACTATGTCACAAATGCACAGGGAAAAAATAGGGGAAATATGATTTCAAAGCAGCAGAAAATTTTACCTATTTGAGTGATGGGCACCAAGTTATCTCTGTTATCTCTCTGAGATGTGTTCTAATTGATAGATGATTCTTTCTGGGCCATGGTTCTCAAAATTTATTTTCTGAAGGGTCAAACTTTGCATTGACTCACCTTCCCTTTTGCTTAGACAGGCCCATATCTCATTGTTATGGAAAAGATATTACTCTGTTTCAAGAGGAGCGAGTTATTGCCCTACATTAAGCAAAGAAATCAATGTAGGAGACTGCAAGACCTTCTCAGCACATTGTTAATCCTGGAAGGATGGTGATGAATTGTCAACTCTGTGGAAAAAATGGGTTGGAAAAATATAATAAATGATTGTGATCAGATATCACTAAAATGCTTGGAGAAGTCTTATCATTAAAAATTAACAGCAGAAGTCATGACTATGTTTGATTGTGAAAGTAAGAGCTTTTTCACGGGTAGATGCAACAAGAACTTGCAGAATTAGGACTAAACATCTGTTCGGCCACTGGAAAGCCACATGATAATGGGGCAAATTGAAGAAAAATGACTTCAGTTTGCTAGGGAGCCTAGAGATTGGGCTGTGGAGCAATGGAAAAAGGTCATGTGGTCTGATGTGTCCAGACTTACCTTATTCCAGAGGGATGGGTGTGTTAGTAAGGAAAGCAGCCTGGGAAGCAATCCATCTGTTATGAATAGTGCTCACTGTACAAGCCTCTGGAGGCAGTCTTATGACCTTGTGTTGCTTCAGTTGGTCAGGTCAAAGGTCAGCAACATTATACAACAATAAAATGGAGTCAGCAGCCTATGTAAATGTGTTAAATGACCACGTTATCCCATGGATTTATTAATCCCTGATGGCACAGACATATTCCAGAGTGACGATGCCAAAATTAATTGGACTCAAATTGTGAAAGAGTGGTTTAGTGGACATGAGGAATCATTTTCACATCAGAACTGGCCACCACAGAGTCCTGACCTCAACTAATTGATAGATGTGCTGGGGAGTGTATTTATGCATTTTTAAAACACCAAATGTGGACTTTAATCCTGATGAAAGGTTGGACTGGATTGCGAAATATTTAAAAACCTGTGGCCTGCTTTAAAAAAAACACATCTTCAGATTGAATCCAGTCAATTTACTTTTATCCCATCAGATGAATTTCAAAATGGTACACAACATTATGCACAATTGTATTTGACATACTAATAATACTTTTTTTCCTTCAATTGCAATCTCTTCAGGCACCTTGTGTGGGGAGGATGTCAATGAGTGTGATATAAACCCTTGCCAGAATGGAGGCATATGTGAAAACAGCTATGGAGGCTACTCATGTCACTGTTTGAAACAGAGCCAGAATGGACTCTTGTATGGTGGAAAAGACTGTACAGAGGTTCCTGGTGGGCTGTGAGGGCCACAGTTGCCTGAATGGAGGTCAGTGCATACCCTTCCTCAAAGACAGACAGCACAGCTACAGCTGCAGCTGTCCCAGTGGCTTCGCTGGCTCACATTGCCAGATGCCCACCACCTTCTCCTTTGAAACAAGAGGCTACCTCAACCTGCAGACTCCTCTCACGAGCCGGGAGGCACCCTTGAGCATCACTCTGAGCTTTAAGACTGTGCTGGAGAGTGGCAGAATCTTCCAAAGGGGCAGCACTGAGCTGCTCCTCAAGCTAGACCTGGAAGGTGGCCATGTGCGCCTCACACTGCAATGGGATGGGCATGTGGACCAGGCTCTTGAGCTGCCTCAAAATGCAAGTAATGCTGAGTGGCATACAGTGGAGGCTGCACTCCACGATAGGTGGCTCCAGCTCAGGCTCCTTGATGGGTCATGTGTGAAGTCTTGTGAACAGGCCATCAGGGTGGAGACCAGAGGCTTGCCCTGGCTGGAATCCACCTTCCAGAGGACGATAATTGGAGGGGATTTGGATGACAACAGTAAGCAGTTCCCTCACACAGCCTCTAAGTTCTTCATTGGATGTCTGCGGGATGTGCAGGTGGACTCCCGGCTGGTGGGCCCTGAGGACTGGTTGCCAGACTCATCCATGAATGTGACTCCTGGCTGTAGCCACAGAGACAGATGTGTATCCAGCCCATGTCAGAACAGAGGTAGATGTGTCAACCTATGGCAGAGCTACAAGTGTGAGTGTCTCCGGCCATACGAGGGGCTGAATTGTTCTGAGGGTAAGAATGGCTTTCGTAAAGCCAGCTCTCTTAGGCGCCATGACTACAATAATAGATGATACCAACCCTGCACAATGTCGTAGACTTTACTTTTACTTGTATTGGCCCGGCTGAACAGACCAATAAATATGATTCTCTTTATCTCCTTAGAATATATCATTGGCACATTTGGGAGGAAGGATTCGCAAAGTTATGCTGTTTTCAGAGTGGAGGATGATCCTGGGCAGAGCATTGAAGTGTCCATGTTCATTCGCACCAGGACGCATTCGGGGCTGATACTGGCATTCTCCAACAGCAGCAGCCAATACCTCAGCATCTGGTTGGAGGACGGGAGAATTCAGATGCAGGCTGGCAACCTTGAGGGCTTCAGGGGGGAGCAGTTTGTGAGCGATGGGAGCTTCCACCTGGTGAGCGTGCAGATAGAGCACAACCAGCTCAGCCTCGTGCAGTCTGCTCGCAGGCAAGGACTGATCCCCTTATGGGGCCTAAGGGTTCAGTCTGGGGACCTGGTACACATTGGGGGGCTAGCTGACCAACGTACCTCCGCTTCCTTTGGTGGCCATTTCAAGGGTTGTGTGCAGGACCTGCGGCTTAACTCCAGACGCATGCAATTCTATCCCATTGGCACCCCAGTGAGCGAGTATCCCATGCTCGACCTGGTCAGTGTTGCACGTGGCTGTGATGGCAATGACTACTGCGCTGTAAGTAAACTTTCCATTTTCCATTTTTTTAACAAATTTTCTGCATAGTTTGGCAGGACTCCACATATCAAAGGGTCTGGATCAACTGTCCTATAATTTGCGGAGACATGCAGCCACTAAAACCATGAAAATGTAGAATCCATCATGCTGACCTAGATATTCTAGCATAACCTCAAATCTTGTATCAAAATTTTCCAGAGTGATGGAACACTGCATGTATGAGGCTGCAACTTGTAGCCCACGTTTTCAATAATGGCAATACAAATATTTGTGTGGCAATTACAGCAATGTGTGAAGTGAATTATGTTTCTTATTGCAGATTTTTTTATTGCAATATTGTAGGAATTTCAAGATGAGGTACACTTTCTATGCGTTATTCTGAAACTTTTCTATCCACAAATTTCACCAGAAGCCCATGGGCGCTGTCATGACAGAATACCCAATTCCGCTGTCCGGCTTTGTTTTTCCGTTAGCCTTGATGCCAATGACAGCAACAAACAGAGCCAGCTAGCCCAAACAACAGAAACATCAGACGTCAATAGGATGTTCATCATTTAACCACTCACCACTGAACATAAGTGTATATCTTCAGCTGTAAAAGCACAATAACATCTTTGTAAATATATTTAATTGTTCCGATGTTTGGATAACTGAACGGAGCTTTGGTTTAATGAATAACGCTGCCTTCCACGGAATAGCTGCTGCATGACTACATGATTTCCCTAATCCGGCAATACGCGAGCAGTCGACTTGAGCAGTACTTTACCTATTTTGTTACTATGCAGGTAATTATATGCCTTCCTGCTTTTATAATTTCACAGTTCTTCACCATCAACGCCTTCGGAAAACACAAGGTAACTGGAGGCACTCCTTGAGTGCAAACTCCCGCCAAGGCAGCACAGTCGCAATCCTGCTAAATGAACATGGCTCTTAAGAAACTTAAGGTTTTTCAAATAACTGAAGTACTTTTCTCATTGCCCAGGTCATGACATATTTTAGACATGACCCTATATTTCACTTTTGCAAAAATCACTTTGGCTGACAGCGTGGGGGGAAAGAAATCACTTAGCGTTACGTCTCGCTGTTTCTGCTAAGCCAAACTGAATACTGAGAGTAACGTTGGTTCGGTATGGCTCAGCGCTGCAGGAGGCTAGTTAAGCGCCATTGACATAACTAAATTCACGTTACTTAGCAAGGTAGCGTGTACGCAATACTTTTTCAAAACCAATATTAGTTTGTTACCCAGCGAGCTAAAATTAGCTAGCTACTCAGTGGACTGAATTTACAAAGCGCTGCTCATTCAGCCACAAATGTCTGTGACTCAGAGACTGAGTAAGCAGAGCAATGTAGTTAGCGCAGTGCTAACATACATTGGGCGCTAAGGGAAATTACATTTGCTTTCCATGAAATTACACAATTCAGTTATGTGATAAACAGAATGAGAAAGTTATGAAAGTCATTGAGTAAATTTTAGGTTTGTTGCTCACTAAACTCGTTTAATAACTTTCATATGACACGCCCACTCTTGAAAGATCCTGTATACCTGCAACATAGGATTTTGCGATGGTTGCTGTGGTGGGAATATTGTTTGACCGATCGCCGTCAAAATCAATAGGGTCCATCCCTGACGTAATAGCGACCCACCCACAAAATTTCAGAGATATTCGTTCATTACTTTTTGAGTTGTCTGGTTCACAAACAAACAGACAAACAGCACCGATCACACATACCTCCTGCCAACTTCGTTTGGCAGAGGTTAATTATTAACTATGTGGATGTAGCTCACATCAAGCCATTGTTTCATGTCATCTACCCACTCCGTGAGAAGTGACGAGTGAGGCATTGTAACGGAATTGTCCTCATGACTTTTTAAAACATCCATACTGTGTATCCACCTCCGCTTTGTTTCCATTTGTATTAGCTAAAAGCTGGCTTTTCCAGCTATGCAACTGTAAGCAAACACATCAACCGGAAGAGAAGAATGGGCAGCCGCTATGATTTATGGGTAACATCACGAAGCCATGAAAAAGGTGGATAGTGCAGAGTTTCCCAAACTCAGCCCTGGGGACCCACTGTGTTTGTTGCTTTTTGTTTCAGCCACAATTACAATCCCAGAATTTAATGAGTTGATCATTTTTCTGAACTGCGCTACCCATACTAATATGGATTATTTACACTTTTAAGTCACATTATGACAGCTATGTAAGATATTCGGACTATTGCGAGAGATTTGCATATTAAAATTGTACTATATTACAAATAGCTCTATTGCACAGAAAGAGAGGAAAACTGTGACTCTTGAAACTGGAATCAACTGACTTTTAATCATTAAAACAGTGAATGTGTGGTCACTAAAACTAACCATTTATGAGGTAATTAAGATTTCAAAGACAAAGCAAATCATGATGAGTCAAACCTGTTTGATGTTATTTTTGTGATTGGTTTTAAGAAAACCATTTGGAAAGAACTTGAACACCTGTATTCAAAAGGACCTAATTAGCAGGTTATCGATTCAGTCAGTACCACAGTCTTGATTTTGATCATTCAAAACTTCTTGCCACCTTGTCTTGGCTTCCTTACGAGTAGTGTCACAAAATAAGTACAATATAAACATTGGGCTTTTAAACATCATGGAATGCATAGCCATTTTTTTTTCCCCGAAGTGGTTTAAGAGGGTGAAAAGTCTTTTTGGGCTAAAAAGCAATTAATTAAAAAAATTTACGGCTTCTTAATTCTGGGGTGGAATGAAAACCAGCAGACATAATGGGTCCCTAGGACTGAGTTTGGGAACCCTTGCTAGAGTGTATGGGCACTGCAAATCTGAAGCCTGTGTAGCAGTAAATATAAAAGATAGCCTCACAGGAAGATAAAGGAAGCTATCCCTGTCTTGTTTAGAAAAAGCCTTGCCAAAACGGAGGAGTTTGTAACTCCATTTGGGATGATTTCACCTGCACTTGCCCTCCCAACACAGCAGGGCGGCGCTGTGAGCAGATACAGTGGTGTGAGACGAGGCCCTGCTTACCAGCGGCTGTTTGTCAACCTATCCCCCAAGGATTTGAGTGTGAGTATTTTTCCTGTCTTGCACAATCGCCTCAGCTGAAGTCATTAAGTAAAAAAAAAACCATTCAACATTTCGCAATGTTATGTGCAGTCAGGTCCATAAGCATTTGAATGGTGACACAATTTTCATCATATTGGTTCTGAATGCAACCATAATTACGGTGGCCCTGAAGGGTCACAACACCTGCAAACTCAGAAAACATCTGCAAATTCAGAAAACACTTTCATCGATTTCACAACACATGAACTGCAAATGCCAAAACACCTGCATATTCAGAAAACATCTGCAAATTCAGAAAACACTTTAATCGATTTCACAACATATGAACTGCAAATGCCAAAACACCTGCATATTCAGAAAACATCTGCAAATTCAGGAAACACTTTCATCGATTTCACAACACATGAAATGCAAAACATCTGCCAAAAACACTTTCACCTGCATATTCAAAAAAAACATCTATTCAAAAACATCTGCAAAACACTTTCATCGATTTCACAACACATGAACTGCAAATGCCAAAACACCTGCATATTCAGAAAACACATGCAAACTCACAAAACACATGCAAACTCTGTAATGACAACGGAAATGTTTCCCGGGGGGACCATAATCAGAGTTACGTGTTCTTTTAACGGACTTAGCGATGTCGGATACCCCAGTGGTTTTGTTTAATTTAAACATATTAAGGCAGTGTCCCCAAAACGTATTGGTCCACTTAGATAACTGTTAAACGTTCTAAAAAAACTTTGTTAGCTGTAAACTAGCTGGCTAGCGTTTCTACATTGCTGTCCCAAGACGAGCGCACCGCACCACTATTTTTGAAAGTTATCACTGTCACATATTATGTATGTCAATTCTGATTTCACAGTGCAATTTCGTGCAGATACGAACACTTTGCCCATTCTTTAGCACTATTCCCTCTCCTGCTACGGACTCTACTACCATTTTTTTTTTTTAAATCGCTCATGTATCAGCTTAGCGCCATGACCACAGAGAGACCTGCGACATTTCAGAACTCTTCAGCGAATGAAGGTGATTCTGGTGACAAGTATACGTGGTTTCCTCCGTTTACATTTTCCAGTCTGACAGATGTCTATTTTTTACAGCAAGTTGCGTGACCATGCTGCAAAAACAGGTGTAGGTACTTGCCGAAATTACCTTCATTCGCAAATGAGTTCTGAAATGCCGCTCTCGCTGGAAAAAAAAAAAAAATTATGTTGCTAAGTGCCAGTGCATAGACCTAATTATAATTAAATTATTTTCTCTACTGAATGTAGCCCATTATTTGCTGTTAGATCGCATGGGGGAGAGAAGCCGTGTCTTCAATTGCCACTTGATTATTCTTGAATTGGAAAATGTGTTTATAAAGGAAAACCATCTAGAATTAGCCAGGATTAATTGTTGTCAATAAAGGGATGGATAATTTCCCCCAAATTTTCAAGTCTAGCGCTGGACTGGACCCGCCATTACGAGTTATCTCGTAGTTGGCAGTCAACGTGCTAAAAGAACTCGTAGCTACCTCTTCGGAAACAGTTTTCTTTGCATGGATCGCTCTGGACCGGCAACCGCATGTGGGTCCGTCACTGATTATGGTCCCCCCGCGAAACATTTCCGTTGTCATTACAGAGTTTGCATGTGTTTTCTGAATATGCAGGTGTTTTGGCATTTGCAGTTCATGTGTTGTGAAATCGATGAAAGTGTTTCCTGAATTTGCAGATGTTTTCTGAATATGCAGGTGTTTTGGCATTTGCAGTTCATGTGTTGTGAAATCGATTAAAGTGTTTTCTGAATTTGTAGATGTTTTCTGAATATGCAGGTGTTTTGGCATTTGCAGTTCATGTGTTGTGAAATCGATGAAAGTGTTTTCTGAATTTGCAGATGTTTTCTGAATATGCAGGTGTTTTGGCATTTGCAGTTCATGTGTTGTGAAATCGATGAAAGTGTTTTCTGAATTTACAGATGTTTTCTGAGTTTGCAGGTGTTGTGACCCTTCAGGGCCACCGTACATAATAGATTTGAAATGAAAAAAATCAACATGAACAAACTTGAAGTACAGCCTTTTATGTAAGCATTTTGTCTGAAACATTCTATGAACCGTGTAGGAATTACAACACACAGCCTCCCTATTTTAGGGGCGCACAAGTAATTGGAGTAAATGGAAAAACTGACATAATCATAATTGAGTTGTCAGTTTTAATTCTTGGCTGTAAATACTTTGCAGTCGATGACCGCCTGAAAAGCCCATAGACTTCAGACAGTAGGTTTCTTTCCTCCTCGTGTTCTGCGAGGACTTCAGAGTAGCTGTTGCTGCTTGTTGTTGGGGTGTTTTGGCTTTGGTTTTGCCTTTAGTTAGTGAAATACATATAAGTCAGGTGAACATTGCATGGTCATTGTACTGCTTTCCAGGTTTTGCCTAAAATAAGTGCTTTGTCAGTATCATTGTTCATGCGCACTTTGTAGTATCATTCAATGAGTTTCAAAGCATCTGGCTGAATCTGAGTAGAAAATATATCCCTAATAAATTCAGATTTCACCTGCAGCTTTTGTCAGCAGTAAGATCATTGCCATATACAGGGGAACCAGTTCCATATTTTTGGTGTTTTCGAAAGGGGAGAAGCGCATAAAAGGTGCCAAAATTCCCACTGCCTTCACCCAATATACACTGAACAAAAATATAAACGCCCCATGTCAAATATTGATGCCACATGGAGTTAACAACTCTAAGTGAGCATATGCTGACTTTTACTTGTACAATAGGGGTATTTCTCTTGATTTCTGTACCATTTTTTAATCCATCTTTCTGTCAGTGAGCATTTGCTCAGTGATGCAGTGATTTCACTCAGTACATGGGTGTGGCATTTCCAGACGGTGATCAGACAGAATGAGCAGTACCCAGACACTCCTTATACTGGGGACAATAAAAGGCCACCCCGAAATGTCAAATTTTGTCAAAAGTAATCATGCCTCAGATGTCTCAGGTCATGCGGGAACGTGCCATTGGCATGCTGGATGCAGGGATGTCCACCAGAGCGGTCGCTGTGCAGCTGAATGTTAACTATCGGACGGTAGGCCGTTTGAGAGTTCGTTTCCGACAGACGGGCAGTACTGCAAATTGACCTCATCCACAGCGGCCACGTGTGACCACACCAGCACAAAATTGCTACATCCGGCTCATCCACCTACGGGATCGGCTCAGATCAGCGACACGCACAGCGGATGAGACCGTTGGTCTGCACAACAGACGCATCACACCACAGACAGTCCGTAACCGCCTGCGAGAAGCCAACTTGCACGCTCGGCGTCCTCACCGTGGTCTGGATCTCACCGCTGTCCGGCATCGGAACCGACTCGCATTGGCAAAAGCACACGTTCGATGGCCCTTGGCACGCTGGAGAAGAGTGCTATTCACAGACGAATCCCGGTTCCAGTTTTTTGTTAATAAAAACTCAAAAATTTGACATGGGGCGCTTATATTTTTGTTCAGTGTAGATGTTAATATCTTCAGATGAAACTGAGCTCATATTCAACATTTAATTTAAAGGGGAACTCAAGGATAATGCATAATGCTTTTTTATACAAACATAGTTAGTAAATAAATGTTGTAAAATACAAAAATAAGGAATTTTTGTTTTCAAAGACTTAGATAAATTAGGTTTCATTCCCCCTAATTAGCTGTCGTCTGCTACAATGGTCGCGTGATAATGACGAAATGTCGCTCTTCGCCCAGAGGTATGCGTTGTTATTGTGTGGGATAGGGTGATTGTCCCAGTCCATTATTTGATGACAAATGATCGTTCAATATGGCCCATTGGCTAGTTGCACAAGATGGTGTTGAGTACTTTCTGAAATACGCCGGGTTCATTCTGGAAATGTGATTTTAGCTATCGCCGATATTCCCAGGATTTGGCTTAATTAACCGTGAATGATGTTCGCAAGATTTGTCTCGATTACCCTTGACTGATGTTTGTTCGTTGGCACTCTTAATGAGACATCAGCTGCTCCACTGAGAAACGAGAAGGTTTTTAACTAGCATCTCATTTCCAGCCGTTCTCACTGATGACTGATGAACTGGCTTTAAGCGACAGACAACAAATGTAAAAATATCTGGTAATTAATGTGTAAATATTCCATAACGTAGAAATGCTGTTTCATAAATCATGCGATCGACGCATATTTTAATATTGCCGATACTTTGTTTACCTTCCCACTCAGCGTCAGTTGCACTCTCACGACCATCACTTCTGTAGCTATCGTTAGCTGAGCACATCTAAGAAAACCATTATGATGTAGCAGTATTAGCTAGGTAGTTGCATCAGAAAATCTGGCCCTGGAATATCGGCGACAGCTAAAATCACATTTCTCGGATGATACACCTGTCATCTGCTCAGCATCTGATATAGGCTGATAAGTAACAGAAGCAAACCGTTAATATTGAAGCAACCCTGCGTATTTCAGAAAGTACTCAACACCATCTTGTGCAACTAGCCAATGGGCCATATTGAACGATCTTTTGTCATAAAATAATGGACTGGGACAATCACCCAATCCAACACAACAGCGCATACCTCTCGACGAAGGGCGACGTTTCGTCATTATCACGTGATCGTTGTAGCAGACGACAGCTAATTAGGGGGAATAAAACCTCATTTATCTAGTGTTTGAAAACAAAAATTCCACATTTTTATATTTTACAACATTTATTTACTAATTATGTTTGTATACAACAGTATTATGCACTATCCTTGAGTTCCCCTTTAAGTTCCACTGTGTTGTGGGAGACAGCTAAAATAACTTTTTCAATGTCCATATATTCATGGACCTAACCCTGTGTCCGTGTGATACTTTAGATCATTTTGAGTTATGGGATTTTTCTGGCACAGCATTTTGTCTCATGAGGACTGACTGTGATTCAGCGGATGGTTAGATCTTACTCACTGCAAAAAAACTCCACGGTCTTTTTCCCAGTCAGTGAAGTGCCTTAATGATTTTTTGGTCACACTTTACAGTAAGGGTTCAAATTGTATGCTTAAAGGTAACCAATTCGTTCCTTAGCCTCAACCTTTTTGTCACATAATTTGCCAGACTGTTCCAATAAAAAGATTTGTGTGTAAGTTTTAATGTCGTCCTCGACTCCTAACAAGGATAAATTCCAAAGGAAAGCAGTCACTCGACCGTTAAGATCAGCCATTGTGACTGCTTGGACCGCGGCCATTTTGAAGTGCCTACTACTTAATAAGCATGAGCGATTTGCATGAAAAGTCACGTCAGATCAGTCATCAGATTCGACTGCTAGTAAATAAATTACGTTTATGCATTAGAAATTCATTACAATAAATATGTCTAGTTACAAATATGGGACGATTTCAAGTACAATGTTGTACATTAACGATCTGAAAGTGCTATGAAACAGGGGAATCGGGCATTATGCACCAGGCATCAATTTACTTACGTATCCAGCAAAAGTTTGGCCACATCTTCATCGGAAATATCTTCAAAGCTGGCTTAAAAAGTTTGCCAGCGATCACTTTTGCCTTTTATATATATATCCTGGTTTTCAATCGATCTTCTTCCTGGCTTTTTCTAGCACTTTTACGGGCCGAATCAGTCAGATATTTCTTTGGCTGCGGCATTTTGCTGTTCAATAACTTGTCTTCATTTTTGCTTCCACCGCACACAGCGCTTCTTTCAGTACTGTGGCAGAAAAAGGAAAGTCAAAGAGGAGGTTAAGTGCATAAAGAATAAATATGGATCGCTGCTATATGATAACAAGGATATGGCGGATACCTTAAACAGTTACTTTGTTAAGAATTTTACATCGGAGTGGGTTTTTATTCAGCCAGAGGGCATGTCCAATGCCGAAGATTATTTTGCGGAAATTGAGGTTAGGGATAATGAAGTATTAGACAAGTTGCATAAACTAAAGGCAGATCAGGCAGCGGGTCCTGATGGCTTATATCCTAGAGTGCTCAGGGAAGTTAGTGAGATCATCTTCAAACCGCTCTCCGCTATCTTCAGACAGTCTTTAGAAACTGGAGAAATACCAAATGATTGGAAGCAAGGCAATATAATACCAATATATAAGAAAGGGGACCGTAGTGAGCCAGGAAATTACAGGCCAGTCAGTTTAACTTGCATTGCATGCAAAATACTGGAATCTATCATAAAAGATGAGCTGGAATTATTTCTTGAACGTAACAATATCTTGAGGGATAGCCAACATGGTTTCCTTAAGGTAAGGTCATGCCTGACAAACCTCCTGGAATTCTTTGAAGAGGCCACCAAGATCTATGATCAGAGCAGGGCTTATGACATCATATACTTGAATTTTCAGAAAGCATTTGATACAGTACCACATAAGAGACTAATTTTTAAAATGAGCTCCATTGGAGTTACAGGAGGTATTCTGGAGTGGATTCAAAACTGGTTACAGGACAGAACACAAAGAGTGGTGGTCTGTGGAATCTCATCTGAGCTAGGTATGGTGGGGAGTGGCGTCCCCCAGGGATCGGTGTTGTGACCCCTGCTGTTCCTCATCTACATTAATGACCTTGGTAGGAATATTGAGAGCAAATTAGTTAAATTTGCAGGAGGTTTGGCAAATAGTTTAGAGTCCACTAAAGTGATTCAGGAGGATTTGGATAGAATCCAGAATTGGGCAGAAATGTGGCAAATGAAATTCAATGTAGCGAAATGTAAAGTTGTACATGTTGGTAATAAAAACATTAGACGGGATTACTCCATGGGAGGTTTAAAACTGGAATGTGCTCCACATGAAAAAGATCTAGGAGTGATTGTTGACCAAACCCTCTCAGGTTCTAGCCATTGTGCCAAAGCAGTTAAAAAAAGCCAATCAGATGCTGGGATACATTGCCAAAAGTATTAAGTACAAATCCCAGGAGGTGATACTTCTCTTGTACAACGCACTCGTCAGACCACTTCTGGAATTGTGTACAGTTCTGGGGACCATACTTTTAGAAAGATATAGAGGCTCTAGAAAAAGTTCAGAGAAGAGCCACTAAGCTGATTCCAGGTATAAAAGATGAAAGCTATGCGAAGAGGCTGAAGATCCTTAATCTCTTTAGCCTTAGGAAAAGGAGACTCAGGGGTGATCTGATTGAGGTCTTTAAATATGTTAAAGGGATTAATAAAGTGAATGATGTAGGATTCCTTCGGCCAAGTTTTGTTAGTAGAACTTGGGGTCACAAATGGAAGTTGACCAAGGGTAAATTTAGCATGGATATTAGGAAATATTTTTTCTGCCAAAGAGTAATTTTGATGTGGAATAGCTTGCCTGACCATATTGTTGAGGCAGAAACCTTGGGAATTTAAGAGCAGACTTGACTTACAGCTAGATACCATTGAGTCATTGAGTATCTGAAGTGATATATTCACAATAGTAACTAGAGTGCCAAGGGCCGTGAAGGTTACCAGCAGTTTTAGCCCCAACAGGAGAAAAGTAACTAGCATCAGTCCGCGGATTCAACAGGAAGCCAACACGAATTCTTGTGAAAGCAACATGTTGTCTACACGATACTAGCGTTTAAAAAGCTCCAGCTCGGACATTTTTGGCAGTGATGGCGAAAGGTCCCGTACCCCTGCGAATCAATTCACGGTTCTTCGAATCAGTTCTTCTCTGCGAAAGAAGAGAACTGTGTCATCCGCACAGTTCCGCGGGCCAACGCAGCTCAGTGAGAAAGGGGTTTCAGTTACCATTATTGGGCAACTTGACTGAGCGGTCACACTTTTTCATGAATGACACAGGAACATTTTTATGTCACTTTTCTGCCATTTAACAAAAATATAATCTTTAAGAAGTCTAGATCATGAAATCCGATTTTTTTTTCCTAACCTGGACTTTCACTGTCGTCTGCTGTCAATTTTTGAACTGCGCCATCTTCTCAATTCACTTCTGGTTCTTGCTCTGCTTTCAGACTTTTTTTTTTAAAACACAACACTGCCACTGAGTGGGTCTAATTAGTATTATTCTTTCTATTCCGTGATGCTAATAGGAACAAACATCCAAAAATAGATTTTGACCAGTCTTTATTGCCACAATTGATCGCGAAAAAAGGTCGACCATGCAGTTACAGTGCCCGTTAACATTTTAATTATATATGGGTTAGTGCCTAATACATATTAATGTCTAAAGACGTTATTAAACGAGGAAATGAATAGATTGATTTTGTCGCATAACCTTGACCTTGAAGACCAAAGTCAAATCCAATATGGTGTGTTTGATCAGCATGCATGATTTGCCATTAGTATCCAATACACACCGAAGATCTAAAGCCAATATTAAAGGACTTTTAGGCCGTTTGTCATTACCTGAATCTTGTTTCCCAAGGTCAAATCCAATATGTCGAAAACAACCAGCATACATGATTTGCTATTAGTGCCCAATACATACCTAAGCTCTACAAACAATATTAAACAAATATGGGCCATTTTTGTCGTATAACCTTGACCTTGAGGCCCAACATCAAATTTGACCGACTGCCTAAGAATGTTCAGCATACATGGTTTCCTATAGGTGCCCCAAATATACCTGAGCTCTAATTGCCATATTCAGCAAATTATAGCACATTTTTGCCATTTGAACTTGGCGCCCAATGTCATATTCAACTTGCCGAGAATATTTAGCTTAAATGATTCCCTATAGGTGCCTATGAAAACACAAGTCAAAAAAAAAAAAAAGGTCTAGTTTTAAACCAATTGTATTTTGTATATTTTTAAAAAGTTTTTTCAAGGCTTTTTTTCTCACAATGTGCAAAAAATGCTGTGCAAACGTTTCAGTCCCTCAGACTATCCTCAGTGCAAATGAGTAGCAGTATGTAGAGCCAACCTTTTAACCAGTCCAGAACAGGTGCATACAATCAGTGGCCAAAAGGCCTAATAGATCACATCTCATTCAAGGAAAATCACCACATAATTGGACAATTATAAGGTAAACACAAAGCTCATTCAATGGACACAACACATTGGGCATAGTAATCAGACAACCAACAAAGTGCAGTGAACCAATCGACTACATACAGTACATTTTGTAAAAGTCACAGAAAGCAGGACATATCCAATTCCTCATTTAAGCCATTCGGATGAAGTGTTTTTAAATAAAAGATGTATCTACATTCACATTGCAATAAACATTTGTCTACATTTCCACCTCGTCTTTTGGGAGTAAAAAGGTCAATGCCACAGAATTCTAAGTCCTTAATTGAATGATTGCCGTCTGCAAAATGTCTAGCAACAGCTGATTTGGGGTCAGCTCGACCGATAGAACTTTTATGTTCATTAATTCTAAATCTAAGCTGTCTTGTGGTCTTACCAACATATTGAATACCACATTTCCGATATGAAAGAAGGTAGACAACATTACTCGAGCTGCATGTAATGTAAAATGTTTGTGACACATTGGTACACACAGATACGCACAGGACATCCACCCGTCAGGAGCGTCTGGACAATGCCACAGGTTTCTTCCCATGCCGCAATTGTGCTGCATGTTCTGATGCAAAGAAGTTCAACATGTTTTTGAGTTATGTGACAAAGAGAGAATATAAGATTAAAAAGCCCTGTTACATGCAGCTCGAGATCGAAATGTTGACAAATGTTTATTGCAATGTGAATGTAGATACATCTTTTATTTAAAAACACTTCATCCGAATGGCTTAAATGAGGAATTGGATATGTCCTGTTTTCTTTGACTTTTACCAAATGTATGTAGTCGATTGGTTCACTGAACTTTGTCTGATTACTACGCCCAATGTGTTGTGTCCATTGAATGAGCTTTGTGTGTACCTTATAATTGTCCAATTATGTGGTAATTTTCCTTGAATGAGATGTGATCTATTAGGCCTTTTGGCCACTGATTGTATGCACCTGTTCTGGACTGGTTAAAAGGTTGGCTCTACATGCTGCTACTCCTTTGCACTGAGGATAGTCTGAGGGACTGAAATGTTTGTACAGCACTTTTTGCGCTTTTTTGCACATTGTGAGGAAAAAAAAAGCCTTGAAAAAACTTCAAAAAATATACAAAATACAATTTGGTTTAAAACTAGACTTTTTTTGGACTTGTGTTTTCTTGAGTGCGAGTCCTCCCTGTCTGTATTCAATGTTTTTATGACCACCGCACCAGAAAACTTATGGACTGAAAAGCAAGGCGCAGCTCAAATCCTGTGCATTTTGATCCCTATAGGTGCCTCACACATACCTAAGCTCTAAATGCCACATTAAGCTGTTATAACTCATTTTTTCCATTTGACCTTCACCTTGAGGCTCAAGGTCAAATTTGAACAACTGAGAAAGTTTGGCATACATGATTCCCTGTAGATGCCTCATACATATCTAAGCTCTAAATGTCATTAAGCAAGTTATAGCACATTTTTGCCATTTGGCCTTGACCTTGAGGCCCAAGGTCAAATGTGACTGACTCACAATGTTCGGCATACCTGATGCCCTATGGGTGCCTCATACATACCTAAGCTCCAAATGGTATATTAAGAGTTATAGCACATTTTTTTTCCATTTGACCTTGATCTTTCGGCTCAAGGTCAAATTTGACCAACTAACAACGCTCGGCAAGCATGATATGCTGCACACGCTCAATTCATACCTATACTATAAATGCAATAATAAGCAAGTTACGGCAAATTTTGTGGAAAAACACCCCGAAAGATGAAGTCCAGACACGTTGCCAAGTTGGCACTATGAAGGAGCAATTCAATCAAAACGCCGTTTACACAGTTGAAGCAGGTCATGATACTGATTCCATTGCTGCGATAAAAGAAAAATTCATCAGACAGTTTTTGAGAAAATTGCACCCAAGTGCCAAAAATGGCCATTTTCAACATAAAAATGGCCGCCAAGTCTAAATGAATGATTCAATCAAAAAAATTTTTGCTCGGGCATTAAATTGATGACCCATTTGATCACATCCCCAAATTTAAAAAAAAAAATTCCTCAGACCGTTTCTGAGATACGGCTTTAAACGGACAACGCCAACGACGCCGCCGGACGCAAAGTGACGACAATAGGTTACTGGCCTACGGCCGGCAACCTAAAAAGGAACTGGCGAGCCTAGTTGGCTGAACGGCCTGTTCTCGCCACTCATGTTATGTTATGTTATCCGCTTTCGCGTGACATTATTTTTGCTTACTCGTGAATATTAATGAGATATTTCAAATGGCGCAGGGAGTTTTTGCAGGTCGCAAAAACTATTTTCACATTCAATATTCGGGGGATTGCTAGTGTTCTCGGAGAAAACATTTATTTATTCCCGTTTGTTTTAGTGATATCTATTAAATTATATATTAAAAAAAGAACACGTTGGTTACCTTTAAGTAACTCTGAACTAATGCATGACTCATGATGATTTAATGTATGAATTAATTAAGGATGCATCACAAATTCTTGTTGCTCATCATTAACAAATGGTCAAGACACTATGACTTTGTGATTAGTTCTCACTTAATAGATCTTTTGTTCAGGGATGTTAATTCACAGTTGCTTCATATATAAATTATTTTTGCGACAAAAATGGCTGGATTCCTCTTACATAAAAGTTCATTTCAAGATGATGTATTTGCTCAGCTTCCTGATTAAAAAAAAAAGTAGCATCATATTTCCATGAGAACGGACCCCATGGGATTTTTAAAACAAGTGCCATAGGCCTACCCAGTGAAGTGTACAACAAAGTGTAAAAGACGCATGAAGTGTTCATCATTACTAAATCATGATTTCACACATTACTTACCTGATTTGTGTCCCCCCAAGTAAAGTCATGCTCAGCACATCTGAAACCTGTGTGGTCTACTTGGTGTATATCTATATATCCCCTCAAAAACGCTAATTGATCTCCATCATGGGTTTCTTTGGTCTTTTTTTGTAAAATAATTTGTAGCATTCTATAACAAAATGATATGCTTGCTATAAATCTAAAAATAGACTGTAAAAAAAAAGATTATTTAGTTAAATGAATATAATTGTATCCCTGGATAACGAGTCAGGGATACTATGGATCAGCGATTCTCATGCCGTGTCCACTGCGTCCATAGAGATTTGCTTGTGAGTGCTGTACAGGTCCGTGGATACATGTTGACCAGTGGGCTACCGACTGTCTGGTTTCTTATTTTCCGTTGTATTTTTGCTTATTCGCTCGGCGGATTTGCCCAGCTTGTCCATTATGATGCTGAAATTTGTCTCATTGTCATATGATCAATTAAAGATTCAACATTGAAACGTACAACAATCTGCCATAACATTGTGACATTATGACGATGGACTGGTGAAGTGAATAACATTGATTATCTCCTTAAGCCGCATTTCCACTGAACGCGAAACAAACTTTTTGCACGACCAGATTACAATTTGTACCCTTACTGTTAAGAGTGACTGGCTTTTCTATAGCCATCTAAATGTTTTTTTTTTTTTTGTGTACATAGGTATTGCTAATGCAACATTTTATGAAGATGGCAATGTGTTGTCTTACAAAACCAGTGGGAAAATCTTCAGGAATCTCACAACTATTTCCTTCAGTGTCAGGACTAGAAAAAGCAATGCTGTCATAATTCATGCTGGAAAGGGGCCTGAGTTTGTGACAGTGTCTGTGGAAGACTCTCGCCTGTCCCTGGAGCTGCTGAGTGGAGCCAGCTCACTCCTGAGCCTGAAGAGCCGCACTCCAGTCAGCAATGGACAGTGGCACCTTGTTGAGCTCTTTATGATGTCCCCGTGGTCCCACACCTCTCAGTGGACCATGCGTATTAACAATGAGCAAGATCCAGTCACCTCCGCCACCCCTGCTGGAAACCTGAACTTCATTAAGGAAGGCGTGGCCATCCTACTGGGGGGGAGGGGCCAAGACACTCAGTGGAACATGGCAGGATGCCTGAGCACGGTAACTGTGGGTGGAGTCATGCTGCCGTACTATGGAGAGTCTGAGATAAAACTTCCCAGGCCTCAGGAGGAACGGTTCATAAAAATGTCACATGAACCGGTAGTGAGTGGCTGCTCAGAGGCTAGCAACTGCTTGTCCAACCCCTGTCAGAACGGCGGCTGGTGCGAGGAGTTTTATGGCCTCATCGAGTGCAGCTGCCCCCCGGAATGGGCAGGGCGGCGCTGTGAGACCCCCAATGCCTGTGCCTCCGATCCCTGCATCCATGGAAACTGTAGCCTCCTCGCTCCTGGGTATGAATGTGTGTGCGAGCCAGGCTATTCTGGCTCCACCTGCAAGGATGAGCTGAACATGTGCGAGAGACACGAGTGTGCTAATGGCGGCACCTGCCTTCCAGGTCCGGGTAGATACTCCTGCCTTTGCCCGGAGAACTACACGGGATCTCACTGCACGTAAGGCTGTTTGAATATACCACCAGTCAAGCCACTACCCTCAGGGATAATCAAATATGAGTGGATTTTGATTCAAGGTCTGGAGAGATGATAACCATTTCTGGCTGAAATATTAAGCTGGTTAAGCTATATTTTTGACGCCTCTAGCTGGTCATAACAGGTATGAAGTTTACAGCAGATGGTAGTCAAAATGCATATCTATGTAACGAAAAACTCCCTACTTATGTGAAATACGAGGAGACTTCCTTGAGGAACTCAACTGGGGGAGCCTCCTTATCCTTTGACTGGCTCAAATTTGAAGTCATGTGACCATAGATGATTCAGTCTGTTGACCATTTCCCAAATCGGTGCACTCTAAAGCATCTAATCAGTCAGTGGAAATGTGTTGGTTGCTAGACAGTGGGGAGTGATGTTGGGGTGCAGCACTTGGATGGGATCTACTCAATCTTTAGTTGTGAACAGAGCTATATTCATTTGAAATTTTTTTAACTAACTAAGATGTAGCCACGCGATGATGTAGCCACATAAAATATGAGCTGCATTTGGGGTAATTTGCCTCAAATATCTCCACCAGATATCTACCCATTTAGATGTTTAAGTGCTGGCTTTAACTCAGATGTTTGATATTACCTCTTCATTAAAATGATGAACTGGCCAAACATCAGTACATCAATTCATTCCTCATTATGGAAAATCCCTCAAAAAGATATTGAACAGCTTATCATTAGCAACAGAAATCCAAAATTACAACACTTAACGATTACCTTACATATTGTATACTTAAGCTTTTTTTATTCACTCATCATACAATCTTCTCTCATCAACAAAATGAAAAGTGTGTACTCCAAGGACCAATAATGGCTTACGAAACAGCAAGGACTCTCAACCTTATCCAGAAAGGGTTTTGTGTGGGTGCTGGCTTCCATCTCTGCCATGCAGTTGCACACCTACAACCCCAAATCAGAAAAAAACAACCCCAAATCAAAAAAGCTTGGGATGGTATGTTAAATTTAAAATCGAAACTGAAAGCAGTGATCTGTAAATTATCTTTGACTTTGACTATGCTGAAAACAATACAACAGCATATTATTTGATGTTTCACCACATTTACAAATCTTATTACGCATGCAGGGATTGAGATAGAGTTACACAACTATCAACACACATTTGCAAATAGTTTCGCTACAATAATGGCCCAATAATAATGCGTGCAGAATATGGTTTTGCGCTGTTTTGTTTAAGAATGCATGATGGTTTCTGGAAGGTGTCTGTTTACATGTTTACAAGGTGTTAATGCTTTGTAACCCGGGCTGAGAGTTGCCTTATCTATCAGCAGAGAGACATCCTCTCATGTGATGCCTGTTATTTTCTCTTGGTTTGGATCTACAGCATGCCTGTAAGCTCTGTCTGGGGAATGGCTGCTTCCATTACTTGAGTAAACATGTTTCCTTGTGTAGCTGCATCACATATCACAAGCAAAACCTCTGAACAAACCTCCCAGTGCTGACGGCAGAGATGCATGTCCTGTACGTGGAACATGGTGTACACACCTCTTTCATGTGTGTCAAAACAATATTTTTGTCTTATTTTGTTTCTCTGCTTTTTTCCCTTCCCTTTATACAGTGTGGAGGTCGAGGAAGTTCCTTGGTACATCATCAAACATGTGTGAGTCTTTAGCATTTTTTTGAAAATTTTTTTTTTTTTTTTTTGGTGTGTGTGTGTGTGTGTGTGTCTCTGATGTGTTCTCTAGAAGTTGTATGACCTGACGCAGTATCTCTGTAAATTCCTTTGCTCTGTCACCTTCACACACCTCCCAAGTTGTATGGGGTGTGTTTAGCAAACATCTCTTCCCAACAGGCTTAAAATGTTAGTTAACAGAAGAGAGGAGACAGTAAGAATCTCATGATCATTAACACACTGCAGTTTGAAAGTCACTACAGCGATTAGCTTTGAGTCCGCGCTGGTAGGAGTTTTCACTTATGCAGATTGTACTTATACTCCATCCCTTGGGTTTATTGAAATTATGTAATTATTCTCGATATTGTCAGTTTACGTGGTTCTTTGGCTTCTGACATTGCCTTTGCCAGTTCCGGATCATACAGCTTGTCAATAAATGAACGTTGGGGCTGGGGGGAGGGGGGTAGTTCAAGAGGTGCGATTTGTATTTATGACAGTGGTGTAAAAGAGAATTTGTTTTCTGAAACTGTGGGGCCACCAAATAGCAAAAAATGCCAATTCTTGCATATTATTGCTTTGAAATCCTGTTGCAGAAAAGAAAAGGTTCCATATTTATGGGGTACACATAAATCATTCAAAAACATTCTGCACCTTTACCTTGGATAACTAAAGTAGGGCTTTATTTTAGTGCCTTCATAATAATCTTACCATACGTGGTGGTAAGATTATTCACTGTTTCGTCTGTCGCAAACAGGATATTTATCACCTTAGCCCAGTTTGTTAGTTTCGTGTTCTACAATAAAGGCATTTGCATCACAAGGAGTTGAACAGTGCATATGGGGGGTGTCAATGATAACAGCTGTCCCTGTGCAAGGTTTGTATCAAAGAACTCAACATTGAGTTTTGACTCAACTGGACCACCGTTAAAACAAACGCAGTCTCTCAGTGGCAGTTTCATTGAAATGAATCCCACCCAGCGGAGCTGTTTGCAAATAAACATATATTGTTCATATACTGTAGTCTTCTTTCCCCTCCTCATTTTTACTTTCAGCATGTCCCCATGTTTTCAAAGTGGTGGTGGGGTCTAATGGGAAGGGAAAGGTGACGGGCAATTTTTACACGTGCAAATTTTTTCTTCAGATGGGGAAATACAAATAATTAATTAAGTCTCACCCTTGTTTTAATACCATGAGTACAGTTTTGTATACAGTTTAAATCGCCCATATCTTTCTATACAAAATGCTTAAAGCAATTCTTACCTTTCTGGCATGTCGCACAGCACTTAGTAAAAATTTGAGCATGAACAACTCCGCCTCCCTCAAAAGTCCCACCCTCTTCCCCCCGATTCCCAGACTTCTCCTATGAAAAAAAATATAGCTAATATATGGTAGTTCGTCAGACTACAAAGGTAACTAAACATTACGAGGGCATTTTATTTTATACCACATATAGAATTGAATATTATGTAATTACTGTTTGTTTTCACTTACCGGTGCCTCTGAATCTGACTCCATTGACCCGTTTCACTCGCGCTGCTCACTTCCTCATGCCGCACGCTATATTTTTTTTCGTAGGAGAGTGAAACGGGTCAATTGAGTCAGATTCAGAGGCACCGGTAAGTGAAAACTAACCAACAGTAATTACATAATATTCAATTCTATGTGGTATAAAATAAAATGCCCTCGTAACGTTTAGTTACCTTTGTAGTCTGACGAACTACCATTAACATTATTATCGTAATTATAGCATTTCAGCGCCCATTTGTTTACAGTCAAATGGGTTTTTTTTTTTTTTTCTGCCAGAGAGGGGCGCAATTCGCAAGCGGTGACAGCGTTTGGGAACTAGAAGGGGCGCGGCGATGGATGACAGGCAGGAAGCTCGGCAAATCATTTTATTTGGAGCGAAGAAAATGACTGGTCAGACTTTTATCAGAAATATATGAGAATTGAATATTGAAGAGTTTCAACACATGGTGGATTTCTTTTAAATTTTAGTGTGCCATATGCTTATTAGGAGCATTTTAAGATTACAAAAGAAAAGTGTAAAAATGCCAGAAAGGTAAGAATTGCTTTAACCTGGTGAACTGATCTCTATCCCCCCCATACAAATGGATCTGTACTGTTGTTACTTGTAAAACGTGTTGGTAGTGGAGTTAGATGCTTGTTCTTCACCTGGCACGATGACATTGACAGTTCGATATGGCGAAATGGTTTTCAAGGGAATGACAGCAGCTGATCTGACTGGCCTTAATCGTACAAAACCCCCACCGCACCCACCGTAAATGAGTTTATCTTAGGCTAACCCTTTTGACAACTGTGCCACGGCAGTGCTATCGCCCCATGCCACAAAATTACCAAAATGAAGTTAGACACGCCCAATTTTGATTCTGCGGTATTGTTGGCACTTGCATTTCTGTCTGCGCTTGGGTTGTCAAATTAAGGCACATAATGTTGCATGATCTTCAATGTCATCAGCAGCAATGCTTTCTGAAAGCTAATCTGATTAGCCTGACAGGCACTTGAGCTGCTCAGGGTGGCACGCTTGGCAGCTGCTCACATGGCCCCCTCCCCCTTGGAGGTCAGCATCTGACCCTGTTTTTCTATGTTTGCCCAGACGTCCCAGACTCCCAGTGTCTATCTGTGGGAATGAACAGAAGAACTACACCTGCTTCAATGGGGGCAACTGCAGTGAGATCAGTATGATGTGTGACTGCATGTCAGGCTTCTCTGGGCACCGGTGAGGGAACATACTACACCCCAACCTATTTCTTCAGCAACGTTTTTCAGCATTCACCTTCCCTACCTCACACAGTATTTCAAATCTAGCATTTTAAAGTGCTCATCTTCATCACTCCAACTGTACAACGAACAATTTACAGGCTGCATCCTTGAATGTTTGTTTTCTATACCATCCCCATTACCTTTTAGGTTGTAATTTCATGTTCACCTGTCACACCCCATACAACATTTCATATTGTTCATCTGCAAGCCATCACCAGTTAGGATGCTCTGAAAAATTAAAAGCAGCTTTTTCAAGCAACTACAATTGAGCCCCTAAGAACCATACCGGGCCAACCCATGTTGGGGTACTTTTGAGAAAATGGGACTCAAAGTTGCCAGCCTCCTGTGTCATCTAGAGCAATTGGCAACAAAAACACTACATATGCTACAAAGTCAAGATATGTGAAATTATGCACATGCACTTTTTGTACAGGTTTTGGACGCATAATCATCATTTAAAGTGAAACCTACCTCCTCCTGAAGAGGAACCATCATCTTCTGATTCATTTGGGACAAACTCTGGGTCTCCGTCATCTTCCACTTCACCATCATCGTCAATCATAGGATGCAATTCCTCATCAGTGAGATACCTAGCCTCCATGTTTACAATGAATTATGGGGAGGTTGGGGGATGGCCTATTATAACTAAGGCAGTGCAGTGCATATGTATGGGGCAGAGAAGACATTTGCTTGTATTAACAATCCATGGTGGAAGACTGGGTTTGCCAATTTAGGAAATGTAGATCTCAGTTTTCTGCACATGCTCACAACCTCAACTGATTTTCGCCAAAAGTGCGGGATGGCCCAGTATGGTTCTTAGGGGCTCAATTGTTTCTCCATCACATGGTGTCAAATGTTTCTCTCTGATTTGTTATAAGAATCCATAAGATACTTTTTCTGTCAATAAGATGGATAAATTGGCATGGTGGCTTTGTAATTCAGTTTAGGCCTCTGCTCTGGGCATTTCTGGGATTTTTGGCAGCTTATACAGTATTAAACACAAAATATAGTGTGTGTGTGTGTGTGTGTGTGTGTGTGTGTGTGTGTGTGTGTGTGTGTTTTAAATGGGATTTCATCAGCTCCAAAGTAAACTTTCCATCAAGGTGTATTCTGCAATGATTTATCATATACTTCCTTATAAATACAGGGAATCTGCACCTGTGATACAAGCGCGAGGCACGAGGCTGTATCAGCCCATGGGCAAAATCCTGTATCTCCCATATCTGCCCGCAGGCAAAATCCCATTTCAGTGGTAGCAACCATTGGCAATACAATAGTCACGAGCGTTGTTGGCAACGCATCGCTGCTGACGCTGATTAGACGCTGTCATTGAGGAGATACTCATGAATTCCTTAGGGGCTGAAATTTCTGAACTTGGCTATGTTATACAAAAAGGAAATTGATACAGAATTATTTGTAAACAGTATGCGTAATGCCGCATTTTGCTGCAATATTCATGTGAAGGGCTGTAGTAAAATGTTTAATGCGCAAGTTATCGCAGAAACGCAAATTTATTACCTTAATGGAGAAAATCGCGTTTGCGTGCTAGCTAGTTAATTAACCATTCCATTGACTTGAACACACCGCTGACTAAAAGCCAATGCTAACAACTGTTAATGGTCCCCAGCTAACTGGCAACCTTGGTGACCTTACCGTTGCAGAAAATATTTGAAACGGAAATAAATCTGTAATCACTGTAGATAAATGATACATTTATTTGTGTTCTTTTTTTTTTTCTTACCACCTGACGAAGGTCTACGACCAAAACGTTGTGTGTATGTAATAAAGTATTGCAAGTGTAGAGGACTGTGCGCCGAACTTTTTTGTTTCTTCAATTTGTTCTTTGTTATTGAAATGCTACTGGCCTGTAATGATGACAATAGTAACCTGAAATAAATGCTTTGGATAAAATGCATCATTAATTGTGGTCAAAATGAGTATATGATAAATAGAACATCAACAGAACAGCTTGAGGGCTGATGCTGGTCGAGGGTTGATACACGCTGTGATATGAAAATGCCCATATGAGATTCTCTATTTATGTTGCATCACCTACAGTTAAAAAATAGACTCTTATCCTTTGTGAAAATATGTGTACACTGTATAATCCATACACACTTTAATGCAGTTTCAATAAGTTTCATATTCTATTCCACTCTGATCCGTGCTACTTGGGCCAACCGACAGTTTGTGCATTAGCTGAAAGAAAGACCATCATATGAAGTCCCTAATATGACATTATCATGTTGGAAATATAACATGCTTTAGCCAATAACAGCATTATTGGTTATATACATGTTGCCTGAAGTACAGCTGGCATTCAGAGTAGTAGCAGTGTTTTTTGGAATTAATTTTTTTAGTTTTCATGTCAGGAGGCTTAAAATTATTTCTACATTTGTTATTACTTCTCACTAAACTAATGGTTTCCTCACTGGGTCCTGGGACATCACTGAGTATGCTAGTTTTTGTGCCGACCACAGTTGCGATCTTAAAATTTTAATACACTGACTGGCCCACCAAAAAAAAAAAAAAAAAAAAAAAAAAAGTTGCCGTTTGGATTTAGTTATCCAAGTAATTAGGAGCCTGTGATTGAATCATTGATGCAGAGATCAATATGTTTCAGCTGGCAACAATTCTTATTCAGTGTGTAGCTTCTCCTTTTTTTAAAGGGGACCTACAATGCTGTTTTTTCCAAGTTATGAATTTTTTGGATGTCATAAAGGGAGGTTTATAAATGCTTTAGCAAAAAATAAATAACACAAAAATCCATGATTTCTAATAAATTTAATTCCTGCCATTCCTAGCCCCCTGAAAAACAGGCTGCCCTGAGTGGGTGTCTTTTCTATGATATGAGCTCTGTTCTCATTGGGCTGAGAACAGAGCCATCAGCCCTCAGTGTCAATGGAGAGTGACGATGTCCCAATCTTCCAAATACTAGCAAGTCACTACATGCCGGCAACTTAATAGGCAGCAAGCTGAGTTTGCAATTCTACACAACAAGTATAGAAAAGTAACATCTGTAGGCTTAGCAAGGATGATTGTTAAATTCACAAAGAAGTGTGACAGCTTATTCGAATGCTGGAAAGTGTTTGATAAATTCCAATCGGGTTTCTGCAAACTGCATTCCCAGAGGCGGACAGTAACGGAGTAAATTTACTTGAGTACTGTACTTAAGTACACTTTTTAGGGATCTGTGCTTTGCTTTGAGTATCATGTTGGGGGACGACTTATGACTTTTACTTGAGTCCCGAATAAACATAGGGAAAGCATGCCAACGTTGGAGGGAATTCCGGGAGTTGAATGGTTTTAATTCTGACGCCCAGGTCGCCTTGTTTCTACTTGAGGTGAGTAGAGCTGGTGCTAACTCGGTTGGATGTGAATTGTAAATTGTCATCTCAAGCAAAATTGAGGGAAGCTCGTGTATTGTTTTTGTAAGGCTATCTTGCATAGATCATGCTGGTCAGAATGAATCAAACAGTAGAGAGATCGATATTTCCTCTTTGGAGCGAGTTAGCAACCTTTGCTAACTCTCGTTGGCAAGCTAGTGAGTTTGCTAATTCTGTCTGATCTAACCAGAGTTTGTGTTCGTGTAATGACATTTTTTCTCTGGTTAGTACTCAGAGTTGAAATTCGTTGATGAATGTATAACCGCATGATAAGTTTAGCTAAAAGTGGTGATCTATGTGACGTTGTTAATACTCATTTTGTAATACCGAGCTAAGATTCTTGTCAGATACCTTCTTGTAGCTAGCATTAATGGTGTAAATTTATTGTCTGGCAATGGTCGTCATTGTTGCTACCGGGCGTTTATCACAACGAGCAGTACACGGCCATTTACCCAGCTGAGTGAGCCATTCTTAAGCTGCTTTCACAATGGACACGAAACAAATTTTTTGCGCGACAGATTACTTTCAAAGTCAATGCAAAGATGCGAATACTCAGAAGTTTCACTTTAAGAAAAGCGCGTTCATGTTCCAAGCTTCTGAAGGGGAGGGGCGAGCGGCTCTGTTGTGTTTTGAGAACGTTTCAACTGTCAACAATAGTGACGTCATATCGCTGATACAGCCTTTAACATTAAAGTATCTATAAAAGCTCCATCCAGTAGGCTTCTATAGGTAAAGGTAAGCACTGAGGCAGTAATAATACAATATTTAGAAAATTTACTTTAACTTTTGATACTAAAGTATTTTTAAAAACAAGTACTCCAGTACTTTTACTTAAGTAAAAATCTGACTGTAGAACTTTTAGTTGTACTTGAGTAAAATTTAACAAGTGGTATCTGTGCTTTTACTTAAGTAATGAAGCTGTGTACTTTGTCCGCCTCTGTGTATTCCACTGAAACAGCTCGTCTTAAAGCCACTGTGTGTGAGAATTACTCCCATCTAGTGGTGCGCTAATAGAATGCCAACAACTGAATCGTACTCTCTGGCACCTCCCCCTCTAAGCGCGTCATTTCCACTACGGAAGCGGCGAAGAGTCAAGAATGTGTCAATATGTCAATAACTACACTGATCACAGAAGAGTCCACGCTTCTTACTGATGTCCACGTTTACATTTAAGCCACTTTCACACCGGACACGGAACAAATTTTCGCACGACAGACTGCATTCAAAGTCAATGCAAAGATGCGCATACACGTGAAACGCGTGCAATCTGTCGTGCGAAAAATTCGTTCCGCGTCCGGTGTGAAAGCAGCTTTATTCTTCCAAGTGAGTTACATGGAGCACCGTGAAAACTATAAGACAAAACAGTTTCAATCGCACAGCTCAAAATTGGCACTTAAAATTCTCTGCATGTTTTTTTTGCGTTATACAACCAAGTGCAACATTACACGAAAATAGGAAATTGAAGCAATCATTACCGTGTTCACCTGGAAGACCAGCTGTAGAATAATTGACTGGAGCATATTAATCCACTGTTTACATTCGCCGTTTCTCTTACTTTCTGTTTAAAAGAAAGTTTTCTTGGGGGGGGGTGTTGGGAGATGTGGCGATTCGAAATACTTTTAGCGTTAGAATGCTTGCGGTTCTAGTGACACTTAGTCACTAAGATGATAAACTGGTATCACTTTGGTCTATTCTGTCTGACTAGAGGGAGGACATCAACAACCCCCCCCTTGGCAAATCAGCTGAAATAAATTAGCATGAAACACGAGTAAAAACTCGGAAAATTTGGTTGAAAGAGTTGCATCACACACGGTTGCCTACTACTATGACTTATGTGCAGAGTAACAGCAACTGAAAACTGTTGCAACGGAGCTTTTCCATCATGAATTAGGCACCCTGTTCATCTCTGTGAGAGACAGCCGAAGCACCTCAGCTAGCTTGTAGCTTCTAGTGTTACATTGCCCGCAAATTTCACACTATTTAAGTTAACAGTGAACTTTTTAAAAGCCGTGTTTTTGTTCATGTCACAAGACCAATTCGCTGTCTCAGTGTTATGTTGTCATTATCCGTGAATGAAATGGCTGTCTGAGAGAGCCAAACGCTTAGAGCCAAACTGTGTTGCTATAAAGTTAGATAGCGAGCTCGGTATGATGTTAGCGCAAGTCTGGTTAACGATTCAGTTTCCGGGTCAACGCAGATTTCGTCCTGATGTAAATAATGCGTTATTCTCGCCTATTCTGCCGTTGGTTTCGGGTCTCTTACGTTTTTTTTAACAGCAGCAGTATCTGCAGGAAAAACGATAGCTCAACAGTTTGTTTCTTGTAAGGAGAACAGAGAGAGCACCTTTGGTTCTTTTAAGTGAATGAGCGAAGGCTAAAATTTGGTAGATGGGCATATGTATAGGTACAGTATTAACTTTAATGCACTGATCAGCTTGTTTTCACTGCATTCCTGGCATGAAGGACTGTAGTTTCCAGTGGAAGTACTAGGCTGCTGAGCGGGCACATAACATATGTCATCGCCAAACGTTAGTGATTAGTTTACGGGTACACCAATGATTTTAAACTTCTGACAAGCGCCCACCCACCAGGAAGTAAACACTTGTCAATGACGACTACCCAGACTCTGTGTACGAAGCAAAGAGAAGTAGCAGAGTCTGGTTTTACCAGGCTAGGTTTTCCTCCATCTCATGGGGTAAAGAGTATCCATGGTCCTCAATTTCAAGGGAAAGGGCAAGTATATGAACCGCAGGGCGCTTTCAACAACAGTCCTCTTTGCTTGCTTCTCCTCCCCGCCCCTGACAACACACGGGGATTTAAACGTAAAACGCGAAAGGCGAACCAAGTTTGTCCCCTTTTGGCTACCGCTTTCAAAGATGGCGATGCAACATGGCAGCCTCCGGTGGGTGCATCGCCACCTATGTGTTTGTAAATGACTCATTCTAAGCTACGAGAAAGCTTTCATTTGAATGCGATTGTGATTAGACTTCGGTAAATACGTATTTATGAAAGCAATATTTGATTTTTGCTTATAAAAAGCCAAATAAGTTACATACTGTACCTTTAAGGTCTGTGATGATATTTTAATGGCTGCAGATGCTGGAGACTGTTCACTTTTGGTTTTATTAGACCTTAGTGCAGCATTTAATACCATTGACTGCCACATTATAATTCAGAGGCTAAATCACCTGGTGGGCATTTCTGGGACTGCATTGCAGTGGTTCTTCTTTTATCTCACAGATTGGGCCGTGTCAATCTGTTGGTGAATTTGTGTCAGACAATGCTGCTTTGTCGTGGTGTCCCTCAAGGATAGGTCTTGGGACCCATTTTATTCTCCATAATGTACTTGCTGGCATTAGGACAGATTATCGGTAGTTTTACTAACATCTATCATTTGTATGCCGATGACATCCAGTTGCATTTTTCAATTAAACCCAATGAGCTTTATAAACTTTCTGTTCTGAACAACTGTTTAAATGCAATTAAGAACTGGACGGCAAATAATTTTCCCAGTTAAATGCAGATAAAACTGAAGTCTTGATTACTGCTCCTGATGAACTACACTCGGAGATCAAACAGAACCATGGTGCCTTATCCTCATCTTGTCAGTCTAGTCTGCTTAATCTTGGTGTGATTCTTTTCTTTGTTTTTTAACTAGTCCATGGGTTTGCTGCTCACTTTTGGGAGCTGACTCATTCTTGTTTCTTTCACCTAAGAAACATAGCTAAACTCAGTTCTGTTGCTTCATAAAATGAATTGGAGATGCCAATACAAGCTTTCATTTCATTGTATTTGGACTATTGTAATTGTCTTTTTACTTGCCGTAGTACATCGTCCTTACAGCACTTACAAACTGTCCAAAATGCTGCTACTAGGCTCTTAATATGATCCAGCAGATAGTCACATATTACACCTATTTTAACCTCTTTGCTCCTGTCCATTTTAGGATCCATTTTAAAACTTTGGTGGTGACTTGTAGAGCCCTAAATGGCCAGGCTCCAAAATATATGCTGGACCTTGAGCACTCCCACACTACGAGGCGAGCTCTCTGCTAAATGTTCCTCGAACATTTTTTAAGAAGGGGTGGGGGGTAGAGATTGTGCTTTCCAGTGGGTAGTTTCTGTTTTAACTTGTTCTAAATTGTGTTTTATGTCTGTACTCCTTGTGTAGTTTATTTGGTGTTTTATCCTTCTTCGATTTATTTGATTGCATTTGATTTTATGCCTTTGCCTGTGAAGCACTTTGTGACTGGTGTCTGTGAACGAAGCTACATAAATAAACTTTGCTTACTTGCGTGTTTGCATTATAAATGAAAGATTTTCATGCTTAGCCTTTAAATTCTGCCTTTGATTTCATGTACGGGATGACCAGCCATTGCCAGCAGCTGCATATTCTGAGACATTGCTAAGTGCTAACCCTCTGCACTGGTGTGCTTGTTGCAGCTGTGAGCTGGAGCTGGATGAGTGCAAGTCCAACCCCTGCTTGAACGGAGGCTACTGTCGCAACCTGATAAACAGGTTCCAGTGCGTCTGTGACATGAGCTACGCTGGGGATGTGTGCCAGATTGATGTAAGCGACATTTACTTTTACGTATCAATGCTGTTATGGCAGAATCTCTTCCAGCTGCTGTCCTACTTGATCCTGAGGCTGGACGACGATGACCCTGAGGTGGACTGGGGTGGGGCTGAGGAGTGAGGGGTCAAGTGGAGTCTGACTGCTTCCACTGCAGTCATCTTGTAATGACCCGAACACTCTTTATACATGTGAAGCATGCAGAAGGTTTGTAACTTCGTCACTCACACGCTTGGCACGCAATGGGAGCTACTACCACCTAAGTCGCAGAAATGGATTATACTTTGAAGTATTACTGGTGTGCAAGTCTGTGTCAGATGTTGCCCTGCTCTTAAATTACTCTTTATTATTTTATATCTTCAAGTACGTTGTCAAGAAAACCACAGGCCACAGTACCACAGTACTTTGGATGCTATGGAATAGTGGTGCCTTGCATTATTTTTTCATGGGTCTTCTTTGCATTTTACCAGTTCTAAAATCTTATATTAGTTGTGTCTGACAGTAGTTTGGGGTTGATTGGGCCAGTAGCAAATGTAATACGTGTTTTATTTTCTTTTTTCTGTGATCAAATGACATGAATTTTGCAGGCAAATTACATCCCATAATAAGTGGGTGAAGTTGGAAACAAATGCTAGAGCAGGTGAACAGGAACAGTGAGAAATGCAGTGTCAGCCTACTTGCACTGAACCAGATGAGTTACTCATGAAAAAGCAATGACTGATTATATTGGATAAACAGAGAAAAGATGGTCCCACATTAGACATCTGTGTATACAGGGTCAGTGCACATGATAGCACATTGTGTGCTAAATACTGCTAAGCAATACAGTTATTTGATATAAACCTCTATCTTATTGTTATATTAATTTAAGCTACTGTAAAGTGGTACTAAAATGTAAGAATGTGTCTTTACTATACAGAGCAAGGACACATATTGACCATGGATTACACTCCATTCAAGGAATTCCATTATTTATTTATGTGTATACATTATGTAAAGTAATGTACAGTATATTGTGCAAGATAAGTAATGAAAGTATAGTCCTCATTAGGTGCTAAAAAGTATATGACAAGCATGTCTCCTTCAGTTACTTTGGGCGCTGTCTTTTTTTTTTATGTGGAGCATGTAGGGAATATTCCTGTGCCTTATGTTTCCATATTTTTATGATAAATTGTGTTGTATAATAAGGAGTAAATAGACTTTACTACATCCTCAGCTGAAATATGGGAATAAAATAATGCTTGGTGAACATGGTCGAAGACATATCCAAGCTCATTTTCAACACTTAATATTAATTTGACGTTGTTTTGCAACTGGAGCATGTAAAATCATTAATTGCTGTACTGGATGTTCAAGCCTCCTGTACTTTTTAAATATAGAGTAGTTATGGAAATGTGGCAATATAAAAGGTGAATTGTTCTTGTTTTCTGGACAAATATAAATAAATTTAAATCGTCCATTTGATTGTTCATGCTCCATAGTAATCCATAGTCTATGCTAATTGTTAATTAAAACTTCACTTTTTCGTAAGTGACTAAAATAATTGTCTTTAAACCCTAAACATTTGTAGAATCCAAATATTCAATTCCAGGATTATACTGTTATGGGGATTATTATTGTGCAAAGCTCGTTTGCACTGAAATCTACTCTAACTTGCAGTAACATCATACTTCAGAATTCATACAGTATATCACATCACATCATGTACTGGGATATCGGTCAAGCTTGAGAGTTATTTAGTCATTGAGGACCAGCTCTCATACTTGATATGTACCATATATATGAGCATTTCAAAATTTGGACCTTCATCGCAGAGATGTTGAATGCAATTTAGAAATGGACACATTTATGGTCAGTGAAAACAAATGTCTACCTTTCAGTGACGAATATACAGTGTGACAGCGCTTGTACAAATGGTCCAGATGCTTTCTATAAATCCTTTTTTTCCCCACCATATTTTCAGGAACTGGACAATTAATTTCTAAAAAATACAGTATTAAGCGTGACATTTTTATTTTAAAAAGAAATATTTTGAAAGGCAACATAGTGGCAATGAATAAAATCCTATTTTTGTAAATTAGGTCTTTCATTTTCGAGTGGATGTTGTTCTGAGAAGATTTTTTACTCATTGTTTTGAAACCAAAATTGTGTGTCATTCTTTCATTTGTCATATAACTATTCTTTCTCCAACACATTCACATTAACTTACCACTCATTACTCACTTTTTCTGTGTAATTGCCCATCCTTAGTGGACATTCTCTCTTCCTATGTCTTTTGTGGGATCTCTTTATACTTTGTCATTTCTCATCCAATAAACTTTCCCTTTCAGTCATTTTATCCTTGTTCTGTCATTTTTGTTGTATTTTTTCAAGTTGTACTACATTTTAGGCTTCATAGTTTGACATATACCCTTCCATAAACTTTTGCACTGTCTTGGATACAAATTGGGTCCATCTGTTAATTAGCTGCTGAAATTTTGAAGGACATCTCAGTAAAAAGTGCTCAGTAACAGCTCTTTGAAAATACAATATGCTGCTGGTAGAACCAGCTCTCACAGTGCCAAATCAGCTCCTTGACCACGATATTTCACTGAAAATATCGACTGCTCTCATAAACAGTTTCAAATGAAAAATGCAAATTGTAAAATTTATGAATTGCACTTGGCGTGGATCTGGGTGCAATTACCTGCCATCTGGTTGGAATTATAGCTGGAATACTTTTGTCACAAAGCTGAGGAAGGTAGCTTATGTACAATAAGTCTTGTAAATATTCAACTGTAGTCATTTGTTTCTATCCTAAGGTAATATCAGGCTAAAGACAGTGGCAAGAAATCAAATCATGACCTACTCCCATTCGAAGTTTTTTCTGCTACTCTGGGACTATGGAAAGGTGCAAAAAAAAAAAAGTTCAAACACAACTGGCTTTTCTGCGCTAAATGACTACTTTATAACTGCATATTTACAAAAAAAAAAAAAAAAAACCTGACTTTTAGTTTGTTCATGGATTACGTACCTTTAGTAAACCTTTAAAACACAAATTTAATAGCGGAGCTCATGTAAACACATTTAATTCCATCAATTCATCAAAAATCAATGACTATCTGTACAAATATGACCAGATTCTGGAGGAACCATTGAAAAAGTTGTTATTCATATAGGATATTAATTGTTGTTGAGGAGCATGGATGTTAAGTGGCTGAATATTTTAGGAATTTGGAATTCTTCCTAGGTTTCTGGAATAGCCTGGTGCACTTTCCTTGCAGGTGATCTGTAACATTGATTGTGCAGTCTTAAGGAATCCGCAATGTGCTTATTCAGCAAAAGTCAGGCGCAGACATTTCCCAAAATGCAACTCAGCAAAAGGAAGGCACTTGGGAAAGCTGATGTCTTTCAGAGAAGCAGACTGGAGGACAAACTCATATTCCTCTGAAGTCACTAACAAAGGATAAATGTTTTGATTTGACTTAAAAAGCACAGGTTTGGTCCTCAACTCTTTGGAAAACCAAATGGCTGAGATGTGTTGGACAAGTTACTTGATTCTTATTGTGAAGATCAACTTTAATTACCTGGAAGGTGATCATATCATTATATTCTTATTGCTATCCAGATTTTCTCTATTTTCTGTATAATCTGCAATTGGTGAAAGTGTTACTGTACCCTTTCGGCATTTGTGAAAGCCTCCTGGAGTACTGATTTTCATATGCATCATCTAATGGTAATGGCCATTTTCTTGGCCTTGAATATGTACATATTATTGAAAATCACAAATATTAGTGAAGTACCGTTTGGTTCAAAAATATTTTTTTACTTGTTATTCAGGTCTTATTACCCAGAACAAATGCTAATTTCTCAACAGCTGAGATGCGCAGTTTCACTACACAAGCTAATACTCTACATGTAAGTGCTCAGTAAAAAGGGCAGCAATGCCATTTTCATGGTTTACGTGTAGGTTTGTGTGGGGGGGAAAAAATGATGGAACAACGAGCGTTGTCACATTTTGAAATTAGGCCAATATTGAAATATTGAATTATCCCCTTGCTGCATAGCTTGCCTGGTAAAGTACTGCTAGGATAATAGTGTTGTCTAGAAATGACTGTAGTCACTCCTCAGAGACAGAAGTAAAATCCAAGTGCTATGGAAGAATGAGTGATGTCCATACGTGTGACGTTGTGAAATATCCAATTACCATAACTAACCAATCAGTGACTGTGCCGACCAACACATTTTCCTGGCACAATATTTTTTCGTAATGATGTACGCATGTAAGCATGTGAGATAATGTAAAATGGAAGGTGAATGTTTTTAAAAATATGCAAGCGGTCTTTCAGACAGTGAGTAAAACATTTTAAGAGAAATAGGGAGTGTCTGTTGAAGACTTCTGTGGAGCTTGTGATATTCTTTTGCAAATTAGCCGTTGCTCGAAAAGAAAACAACTGGATTTTTGAGTTCCTCATTTTAATGTATTAATGCTATTTTACAAACTTGACACTCTTGGACTGAAATTTACAGCCACAAATGACATGCAATGATATCAGTATCATGGTTGAGAGACTGTTAAATCCAGGAGAAAAACAACAAAAGTGGAAACAAAAACTTATTTTAAATTCTGTATCTGTACAACAGCATCATATTTTACACCCAAAGTATGAGTTTCGGATTTCATCATTCAACTCCGACAACTCAACTATCTTTTGCATTGTATTCAACTCTTACAACTATTTTCAGGTTTACAATAAAAAAATGAAGGATGTACGTTAAGGTTAGGCTGTCATCTTTAAGCATCTTTATGATGTAAAAGTGGGCAGTGTATTAGCTTTGTAAGAACAAAGGTGAACGGGTTTCAAAGTCAAAAATTCAGTTTTCTCAAAACATGTCATGTGACAACACTCGTTTTTCTGTGGGGTCTTCAAATACTGTATATGGAGGATCTGGATCTCTAATGAGTGAGCCTGAGATATCACATTTATAAAACGAGAGTAGTAATTTTCATTTACTGCACACCTGGAGGTAAAAGTTAAGCATCACCAAATTCAAAATGAAATTTCACTTGCACTTCGTGTTCAAAAGGCTTTGTCATGAACCATGCTTTATTGCACATGCTTTATTGAACCAAGCTCAGACTCTGAAGTAGAGGGTGTGTTTACTCTCAGGATTATGGTAACAGTAGATAAAGACAATGAGCATGAATGCTCAGAACTAGATGAAAACTTTAAACGACCTGTGTCATGATTTCTGAGCATGCTCAGAACTTTGAAAACTGTTAGCCTAATAAAGTAAATCTGCTTGACTGCAAGTCAAAATCTTATTCCATCCTTTCCAATGCATCTTTGTTTTGCATTTTATTTATATATTTTAGTTACTCAGGTATTATGCTTTTTATATTATGGAGTTCTCTCTAGAAATGAGGATTCAAAGCACTATTTTAGTGCTTTAGCCAAAGGATATGAAGAATGTAAGCTGGTTTTCCAACTGCCAATAAACATCACAGACGAAGAATACTGGTGGCAATGAGCGACAGAAAATTCAGTTTGCGCCGCGCTGGTGCAGTGTGTTCATACCATAAGAAATCACAGGAAGGATGTTTTGCTTAAAGTCAAGGTCAACGGTGTTTGTGCATGAGTTGCTTAGTCACATCTGTGTCAGTTGCTGTGTGGACAGAGTTTGTTGCTCTACTTCTTTGCGTTATGGTTTAGCTCACTGAACAGAGTTGATGCAGAGAGAGATGTGCCTCTTGCTCAGATGGCAGTACTGGCCACTCTCTTCTGTACAAAGTAGTAATTACCCTGACTTAGGTTATGCCCCGCAGGCAGCAAGAAACCTATAGTATGAGGGCATCCAACTGTCACTCAAAGCAGCCTTACTCTTAATTCTGCCTATCTTTAAGCCTTAATATAAGAGAAACAAGTGATTTATACAAAAATACACATCCTGTATAGTTTTAAAGAACAAGAAAATTACCTACGGAGGCTAAAACCATTTTTGGAACCAGGCTGTAAACTTGTTCCTTTCTGCTGTGAAGCTGGGGTTTTTTTCTACATGGGGGCCTAGGGGATAGACTCACTTTTGCAGCCAGTTTCTTGGTGAACACAGGTCTCCTTGCCATCTTCAAAGGACAGCAGGTGCATACTTCTAACAGCATGGAATGTGTGAAGACATATCCTGTCTTTAAAAGCAAATGAATTGTGAAGTTAAGATCAAATTTGGGAATGCTTGTTGATGTTATTAATTTAGTGTTTTGGTGAAGTGGAACTTGTTTTAAGAATTGGGTGGTGCTGATCTTTACCTAGGTGTACACACACACGCAAACGAACACACACACACACACACACAGACGGGTGACACATTAGTAAGGTGTTGGGCCTCCGCAAAGCTGCAAAGCTTCAACAAACCTTGGCGTGGAGTCTACAAGTGTGACCCTTTGTGCCCTGTGAAGCCTGGGCCATTGTCATCCTGGTAAGAGACCACTCACGTCATGGTAGGAATGCTTCACCATAGGATATAAAGGTGATCACAGAGAAACCATGTCAGGAAAGTGAACAGAAGCATCTGCATTCCTTATGTATGCTCAGAGGTTTTTGCCTTTAATTTGTCACCCATCTGTGTGCATACGTTTTTGTGGTGTGTATATACAGTGCATTCAGAAAGTGTTCAGACCCCTTCATTTTTCCCCCCGACATTTGTTATGTTGCAGCCTTACGCTTAAAATCGTTTAAATTCACTTTTTCTCCATGAGTCTACACTCACTTCCCCATAATGACAAAGCAAATGCAATTTTAGAATTTTTCGCAAATTTATAAAAAAGGACAAACTGGTATCACATTAACATCAGTATCCAGACCCTTTACTATTGGATGGTGAACCCTCGGCCCAGTCTGAGGTCCTGAGCACTCTGGAACAGGTTTTCATAAAGGATAGCTCTGTATTTTCCTCCATTCAAGCCACCACCACCATGCTTCACCAATGGGATGGTATTGGGCAGGAGACAAGTGGTGCCTGGTGTCCTCAAAACATGAAAAGAGGAATTGAGGCCAAACAGTTCAATCTTTGTTTCATCAGACTAGAGAATCTTGTTTGTCATGGTCTGAGGGTCCTTTAAGTGCTTTTCTAGCTTACCGGCCCTATGGGGTTCAGCGTCCACAACATTTTTTGTCTTTTTTTTTTTTGGACTGCTTAATTTTCACGTAAATTTTATGTCATATACTGCTCGACTATATCTCCTCATGTTTTTCTCTGATTTTTGATTGAATCTCTTTTGTCTGTTTTATGGGCCCTTCAAATTTTGACGCCCAAGAACTGTTCGATAAATTTTTTTCTAAATCGGGCAATCAACTCACTTTGGTATCGTCAATTTACAATGCGAGTGCCATTTTGATTCAATCGACGGATGTAGGTCTAGTGAGGGGCGCTGAATTTTAACACTGGGTCTGATGGAGAATATGCAAAATGACAGGTGGAGGCCGAATGGTTGCAGATGGAGCTTAAGTTTGTATTATAGACATAAAGGAAATCATATATGACCTATATTTTGACAATGTTAAAGTTGACCTCAGATGACCTTGAAAGGTCAAATTTGAGGTCAAACAAAATATTAACAAAGTTAAAAGATAGGATTTGAAATTTCAAACATAGAACGCAATGCTAAAGTACCCTTGGCCGTATGGTCATAAGACAAGGAATGACCACAAATAAAGGGTTTTTTAATGTATGCCTATGTAACATAATGTGTTTAATACTTTCGGGCTTGAGAGAAGTTTGAAGAGTGAAAAGGAAGACAGAGGTAATTGTCCAATTTCATCTAGGACCTGGCAGGTTATATGGAAAGTGCGGAACAGGACAGCATCATTTGGCATTCAGAATATGAAGTCTGACATGATGCGCAGTCATCAAAATTCGATGTTATGTTGAAGGTGACTGAACAGTTTGGTTGATAATGTTGCTACATGAAATTGTTATTAGAAGGTATTTAAAGTAGGTGAAGGTCATGTAGCTTCCATGTCCTCCAATTTGATTATGCAGTGAGTACACCTAATGAATTTGATATAGCTACACCAAAAAATGTCATGGTAGTGCAAAGGCGTAATGAAAATAACACTCTTCAGAAACAATGTGACCTTTTGACCCCATTAACCAGGTCAAGGTCATCCACCTTTAATGTTCTGCAAGCTGATTATCCAGAACATATACGCTGTAAAATTTACGTGGCTACAACAAAAATAGTGGATGTAATCAAGGAAACAGCATTTACAAAGAATGTGACCTTTTGACCCCTTAAAGTAGGTCAAGGTTACCCATCTTCGAACTTGTCCAAGGTATATGTACCAAGAACAGTCCCTGTGAGTTTCATTACACTGAGATTAATAGGAAAGGAGTTATTGTCTACACAGATGGACGGACAGACACACAGACAAGGTCATCCACCTTGAATGTTCTGCAAGCTGATTATCCAGAACGTACACGCTGTAAATTTTACATGGCTAGAACAAAAATTGTGGATGTAATCAAGTAAACAATGTTTACAAAGAATGTGACCTTTTTATCCCTTAAAGTAGGTCAAGGTTACCCATCTTCGAACTTGTCCAAGCTATATGTCCCTAGAACAGTCCCTGTGAATTTCATTACCCTGAGATTAATAGGAAAAGAGTTACTGTCTACACAGATGGACTGACAGACAGACGGACGGAAGGTGTCTGTCCATCCACCTTGAATGTTCTGCAAGCTGATTGTTCAGAACATACACGCTGTAAATTTTACGCGGCTGCAACAAAAATAGTGGATGTAATCAAGGAAATGGTGTTTATAAAGAATGTGACCTTTTGACCCCTTAAAGTAGGTCAAGGTTACCCATCTTCGAACTTGTCCAAGCTATGTCCCAAGAACAGTCCCTTTGAATTTCATTACCCTGAGATTAATAGGAAAGGAGTTATTGTCTACACAGATGGACAGACAGACGGACACTAGGTCTTCGCAATACCCGTTGGCCATACTTTGGTCTCGGGTAAAAATTATTTCTCAAAATTTATCTTTTTTTTTCTAAATCTGGCAATCAACTTACCTTGGTACATTTTATGTACACGGTAAGTGTCATTTTGATTTAATTGACAGAAGTGGGTCTAGTGGGGGCGCTGTACTTTAACATTGGGTCTTACAAAGAATATGCAAAATGGCTTGTGGAAGCCAAATGATTGCAGATGAAGATAAGGTTTGTATTATCAACAAATATGAAGTCATATATGACCTATGATTTAGTGGTGTGAAAATTCACATCAGATGACCTTGAAAGGCCAAACCCGAGGTCAAGCAAAATGTTACAATTTTCAAAGGCTTCTAGGCTTGAAAATATTGAAGATAGAGTATATACTGTATGTGATGTTGTCCTTCTGCAAGTTTCTCCCATCTCCGCACAGGATCTCTGGAGCTAGCCAAAGGGACCGTTGGGCTTTCGGTCACCTCTCTTTCCAAGGCCCATCTCCCCCGAATGCTCAGTTTGGCCGGTTGACCAGCTCTAGAAAGAGTCCTGGTTGTTCTGAACTCCTTCCATTTAAGAATTATGGGGACAAATGTCATAATAATAATAATAATAATAATAATAATACATTTTATTTATAGGCACCTTTCAAAGCACTCAATGTCACCTTACAAGTCAGTATTAAAAGAGCAATAAAAAGCAATAAATGAAATAAAAACACTGCAATGTGCTCTTGGGAACTTTTAATGCAGCAGAATTTTTTTTTGTAGCCTTCCTGAGATCTGTATCCTGAAACAATCCTGTCCCTGAGCTCTATAGTCAGTTCCTTCTAGGTTATGGATTGGTTTTTGATATGCATTGACAGCTGAGACCTCATATAGACAGGTGTGAGTCTTTACTCATCATGTCCAATCAGTTGAATTTACCTCAGGTGGATGCCAATAAAGGTGGAGAAACATTTCAAAGTCAAAACAAAGGGATTGAATACTCAAGTCAATGTGATATTTCAGTTTTTCATTTTTAATAAATTTGCAAAAAAAAAATTCTGTTTGCTTTGTCATTATGAGGTATTGAGTATAGATTGATGAGGGCAACGTGAATTTAAATGAATGTAACCATAAGGCTGCCAAAAAGCAAATGTGAAAAAAGTGAAGGGGTCTTTGCACCTTCTGAATGAACTGGGCGTGTGTATACATATATACACAAATGATCAGCCGGTGACCCGTGAAGATGCTTGATAATGAGCGAAACATTACAATCATCCATACTCGCAGGGAGAGATCTAAAACATGCGGGACAGGTGGTACTCCGAGAGAGGTCTGAGAAGCACTAATTTACATCATCTGTGATTGTTGACAGCAACGCCAAAAATGATACTAGAAATTATATCAATCACCTAAATATCGCCATGAAAGGCCCTTATCGAAACATCGAGAAAATGATGTGGCCAAGTATCCGAAACCACGAATGCTAAAGTAACCTTCCGCAGCTCTGCGAGACCGGAAGCGACCTGGCCACCAAACTGTCCCATAAAGCATCGGAAATAGGGCATGACTGCAAAATCAGGGCTTTTATTTTGTATTAACGATTGCTCAAATTCTACGGCACGCATAACTTCTGGGTTTGGGTGAGAGAATTTTCCATTTTGATTCATCGGTCCAAAGGACTTGTTCTCAGTCCATTGGTGTCCAATCCTTGAATTTCTCGGCAAACTCGAGTCTTTTTTTGATGTTGCCAGCTCTTGGCAGCAACACGACCAATCAGACCATTTTCACACAGGCATCTGGAAATAGTAGATCTCAATACTTTCAACTCTTCATGCTTTAATATCAAGGAGTTGTCGTGCTGTCAACCGCCGATTTTTTTCATACACAGATAACGAACATCAGAGGCACTTAACTTCCATTTTGCTCCTCTATTGCTGCTAGTTTTCAGCAAATCAGACTCTTTGAAATGCTATATGGTGTTTCTAAATGCTGCCATGGCACTGTGAATGTTTTCAGCATCATGTGTGGCCACAATGAAGGTACGAACAATCTCAGAGAGCTCCTTCTGTCATTCCATCATGTTTAACACTGTGACAATGCTCAACATTCATGTCACATATACTAGAACAACTGAACATCAGAGGTAATTTTGCAGAATATTGTTGCCTCAAACCAGTTTAAACAGATTTTTTAGCATCAGCGTTTTCAGTGTTTTTATTACCCATATTTTTACGTCAGTATACATGGGAATGATCTTCTGTGCTCATTGCCTACCATAGTGTTTTTTCAGTACATTCTCACCAAAAAATTACAGAGAGGCAATATATTAGGACACCTTTTAGACAAAAGTGGTGGTGTACAATCTTCACTGCACACTACTGTGTATATGGGTGTGTATGTGTGTGTGCGAGATATACTGGAGAGATTTCAGGGATAGTAGTTGTTCATTGTTTTATTATCAGCAGATAATGATTGATGCTTTTAATTCATGTTCATTTTGTTTAGCAGACATAAGAGATATAGTGAGGATAAAGCTACCCCTTGAACCTTAGGTTTTTTTAATTAAATGGACTGAAATTATTTTTGGCTCAAATAAGGACATGCAAATCTGACATAAATGAGGTTTTATCACACACACAGCTGGAGAGTTAGTCTCCAAAATCAAATTAAATGAAGCAATAACATTTTATGCAGAGCATATTGTTTGTGTACTAATGTGTTGATGTACTCCTTGCAATAGTTTTGATATGTACCTGTACGATTGCTATTTGACATCTCCCGTGTGTGTGTGCTGCGCGCGCGCGCGCTTGTGCATGCTTGTGTGTTTGCATGTCTGATTTCCTGCAGACTACGAGCACCTCAAAGGGATCAAACATTGTCCCTGTTCTTGCTCCATCTATTGCTGGAGCTGGCGTAATCATTGTGGTCGTGCTGGCGTTCATGTTTGCCAAAATCTTCGAGAAGCACAACATGGAGGGATCATTCAGTCCTCGCAGTCTTGAGCAGCGAGTCACTGACACTGAAGAGGATTTGGGGAGGTGCACTGTGGGGCTGTCACATCCAGAGTGCCCTGTGTGACAGTAACAGGCCCCAGGCTGGGACACAGTAGGGAGCAATTGCTTTCCATCGGGCAATGTCTGGTTATATGGTGTACAAATATGGCAGAATTTCAGGCAAAACACGAACCGTTCCTCCATTCCAGGGCAGCCCATACATGTTCCTGGGAGCAACTGTCTACCTAGTTCTCATTACCACTAGAGATGTTGTTGAGTTGCTGACAGGTAGAATTAGGTGTGTCAGACAAAGTTTGATAGGAAAACCAACAGGATGTTACATCTCCATGAATAGGGTTGAACATACCTGCTTTATCATGGCTATCATAGGTCATAACAACCAGCTTGATTATGGTTTGTTGAGGTTTTGAGGACTGACTGCTTGATTTTTTTAATCTTTCCAGCTGAGGGCAGAGAGCCTGAGAGGTGACCTTCTGCTGTCTGTCTCCCTGGTGTCTGTGGCTCTCCTCATGGCCCTCCTCCTGGCCACTGCAGCCCTGGTCATCACCATGAGGCGGAGGGCCACCCACGGCACCTACAGCCCCAGCCGACAGGAGAAGGAAGGCTCCAGAGTGGAGATGTGGAACATCGTGCAACAACCGCCCATGGAGAGACTCATATGAGTTTATAAGAGTACAGTCTATAAGAGCACTAATCTATATGATTAGTGCAGGTTGGCTCAGGATACTGAGGCAGGAGGCCATGTCTTGCACAAGTGGGGCTCGCAATATCAACCTCTCTGCTTTCACTGTCATACAGGGAGTTCCTATATGCTGCTGACCTAGTAATGTTCCACACATTGTAAATGAGTTGCAAGTTTTTTCATTAGCCTTCATAAAGGTGCCTCTATCTTAGATGTGAATGTCATTCTACATGGAAATAATCAGTGATAAATCATCTCTTAGATAGCTGTAGTTTCATGGTTCAACTATAAAGGAGAGAACCATTTCTGTCAACTGTTTAAAAATAGCTAAAGCTTGAGAATTTCTTATCCAATGGATCTTAAATAGTAGGTAGTTTTATTGAGAGTAAAAATGCACAGTTGTTGCGTGCACTTTAATGCATGGTTATGTGAATGTTTTTTATTTATTTTGTCAACTGCTGCAATGGCAAAGAAAGCATTCCAGGGACGATTCAGCCAGCAGGTACCCTTTCAGAGATTGAAAGATCCCTTTGATGGAAACATTCACAATTTACAGTTAGGAGGCAAGTGCTTAGGCTGACTAACACCAGCTATTGAGCTGCTCCAGTAAACTGGAAATGGCACTATCATCTTTGAGAGGGAATTTAAGAATCTATCCATCATACCAGATTACCTCAACAGCCCCCACAGAGAGAGGAGTCTCCTCAAGTTTAACCTTGGTATAAAATAACTACTTAAATTTGAACAAACTTACCAAGAAATGTCTCAATTGACAGCTATAATTTGTTTGGTAGATTGGCACACCTAATGGGTTTGTATGTGAATGATTCTTAAGGACTACCATCTACCTAACAAGAGATATTTCCTTTTGTGTGATCATAGTCCACAAAAAAGTTAGAACTTTGAAAATGAAATGGATTAACACTTTCAGATGAAGTAACACAATGACAAAATGGTTTGAAATCCACATGGTCTGTCCCCTTCAGGTTCTATGTCAAGTGTACAAGACAGAATTTCTAAAACTGCTGCAAATGGGTCTTTCAGCCAGCTAATTATATGATTGCAAAAATTATATATATTTCAGTGGATTAAATATAGTGACATTGTATTGGGGTGTCCAGTCATTCATTAGTTTTCCAACTACCTCTCTAATAGAGCGTAACGTGTCTCTTGCAGCCTCTCGTGTCTTTAGGCATTCTTAAGGGCTCAATACTTGGTCCCACTCTTTTTCATATTTATTTATGATATTCCTCATGTTGTTAATGCTCCCATATTCATTTATAAGCTGATGATATATAGAGGAACTTCGATGAGTGAGCTCGAGATATCAAATTTATGAAACGAGTAGTAATTTTCATTTATTCCAAGTCGGAATAAACAAAAATTACCACTTCGAGTTTCATAAATTTGATATCTCAGGCTCACAAATGTAAGATCCTTTTTATCCCATAAATTTCAGCATCATATGATTTGGAAAATTAAAGAAAAGTGTTTGCTTCTAGTTGATGGTACATTCAAGTAATTAGGATGAATAATTAGCCAGCTTGCATGCTAATGCTTTCAGGTAGTAATAAATTCGAGTTTCTACAATAGCAGTAACTCATAGAACTTATTACTTCAATGGCAAAAAGCATTGACATGCTGGCCAGCGAATTATTAATCCCATTGACTTGAATAAACCGCAAACTAGAAACGAACACTAGGGATGGTTAACGTTTACCAGCAGGAGGATTGGTAACATTACTGTGTTTGCCTATGAACGGAATCTGACCTATTGCGATGCAAGAAAGCTGTATTACACGGGTGTAATATCAAACCTGTAGCTCATGGGTTGTATAACACCAATTTTTCATCATTTATAGGATAAAATCCTGTATGTCACTTTTCAGTCTCCTGACACAGTTTTCTTGTGCCAAAGCTGGCATTTATTATCACCAATCTTTCCTTTAATGCTGCCAAGACTGAAGTTGTGTGGTTCAGTCGGAAGGGCACCAGGTTCAGTTTCCACTACGGATTAAACTATCCTGGAGCAGGTTACATTTTATAAATATGTAGGAATTTGGCTAGATGGTGCATCATTGTCTTATTATATAACCATGTTGCAGTCGAAATTCGAGGCAAGACCTGGTTTTCTACAAAGACATCATTCCTTTTTAACATTTACTATGCTTCCCTTGTTTGATTATAGGGATACAATTTGAAGATTGGATTCCAAAGGAACACTTCCAAAGCTTGATGCAATTTATCATTCTGTTATTCGATTTGTTTAGAATTTCCTTCGAAACACATCACTGCCTTCCGTATTATTTGGTTAAGGCGCCCTCTTTGCATGCTTTTTGTAACATAGACTGATTTACTCTTATTTATAGCTCTTGTTGGATATTCTTCATCCTATTTCAGTTGGTTATTGCCATCAATATCAGAAACTCAGTGAAATATATGGTCCCCCTGCATCAGTGAACACATCCAACACATCCTTTGGTCTATTATCATGCCACGCTGCTGATGATTGGAGTTTGGTACAAAAAACACTGACACGAGAGAAATTCATTTCAATCACTGTTGTGCCTACGAATAGATTTTTTAATGGTACTTTTAAATGTTTTACTTCTGTTTAATTTTACTTTTTGATCACTTTTTTGATTGTTTTGTCATACGCGGCCCGTCCCAAAAAAAATCGCACACTATAATATCTTGTTGGGCTGCCTTTAGCTTTGATCACGGCACATTCATTGTGGTATTGTTTTGATGATCTTATACCATGTTACAACATTTATTTTTGACCAGATTTGCATTCATTTTTGGCCAAGATATTGTATTGACGATGGGTGAGTCAAACCTCTCCGCAAAGTTTTCTCCAGCACACCCCAAAGACTTTCAGTTGGTTTAAGGTCCAGACTCCAAAGAGACCAATTCCTGTGTGAAAATTATTCCTCATGCTCGATGAACCACTACTTTTACAGTTTGAGCCTGATGAATCTTGGCATTGTCATCCTGGAATATGCCTGTGCTGTCAGGGATTAAAAAGTCCATTGATGGGTCACTTGTCATTCAGTACTTTCAGTTAGTCTTCTGAATTAATTTTATTGCTGCAGAAAACTGCTGAACCTCGACCTGAACATTCAAAGCATCCCAAGATCATAAGACTGCCTCCAGAGACCATGGGCACTAGCGGGCACTATGCATGACGGGTGCATCGCCTCATGGGCCACCTTCCTTAGCCTGACGTGCTTACCACTCTGGAATAGGGTAAATCTGGACTCATTAGACCACATGACCTTTTTCTTTTGCTCCTCAGTCCATTCTTTATGCTCTCTTGCAAATTCAACTCATTTTCTCCACAAAAGGCCTCACTAACAAGTGGGTTTCTTGTGGCCACACAGCTGTTTAGTCCCAGTCCTCCAATATCTTGTTTCATTGTGCATGTGGAAATGCTCTTCCCTTCATAATGAAATATAGCCATGAGCTTTTGATTTTTTTTTTTTTAATTTTTGATTTGATTTTGTTGATTTTTATAAGAGGAGACGTCACCGAGCATTTTAGTGATCTCCGATTAGGATAAATCATGATTTCTCTCATCCCATTTGTTACACAAAGTTGGCAGTTCACCACTATCCACTCAGGTTTTAATAAATAGTTGGACAGTTCCTGACCCAATTCTACCGATTTTACCAATCTCCTTAGTTGTTTTCTGTGCTTCATGCAGGCTAATAATTTGCCACTCTTGAAACACAGTAACATCTTTTCAACAACCATGAGATACATCTTCCAACATAATTTTTTAAGAAATGAGACGTTACATACTGCATCAGACAGGATTAAAAGAATTACAGACAGCTGAAACATATTCATCACTGCAGTAATGATTCAATCATTAACGCGAGTATTTGCTTATTCAAATCTAGTCGGCCACTTTTTTTTGGACGGGCAGTGTGAACTGTCCCCTTCCCCTCCGTCCCTCATTATAAGTGTCTACTGGCACTTGCCAGGTCTTCATTGTAAATCAGAAATTGTTCTAAAAGACTTGCCTCACAAAATAAGGATTAAATAAAAAGAAATACTTTTTTTTTCTTTGTGCAGCAAAATACAAGTTCAACCAAATTATTAGTTTAATATTACACAAATAATTTAATCAAACACATTTTCATAAGAGGATTGAGAACAGCAGATTCTTTAGCAGTTTAGTATTGTTCTTAGGGTCATTCCATGTCAAAACACCCAATAAGCTAAACCTCACCATCTCCAACTTTGCTCAAAATTGGTATGAATTGGTTGTGACCCAAAACCCCCCAAATCTCAAATTTCAGCTCAATCGGACCCTCCAGTGCAAAGTTATGGCCTTTTTTTTTTTTTTTTTTTTTTTCTCTCGATATTTCGCGAAAAATGGCCGTGGCTGCCAAAATTCAAATGGCCATACCTCTAAAACTACTTGACCGATTTTGACAAACAAGGTATTGTTGGAAAGGGAATCACACAAGCATTCTAAATCTGGCATTTTTAAACTCATTCTGGTAACTCTGGGTGTGATGAATTATTGACCTCTATTTTGACCTCAAAATTGACCTTGAGGGTTGTGTGACCTTGAATTTTTTTGACACCACATTGTACTCTAATTAGGTATCTAGAACATATCAAAAACTTAGAAACATATTATTTTTAGTTATAGAGTAATTCAAAATTAAATTTCATGTGTCCAGCCATTTACTGAGAATTCTTGTGCAATTAGCAATGCACTGGGACCCCCTGGAGGAGGAAGAGGTGGTCCCCTATAATTAGTCATCACAGCATGCTTAAGAAGTTAGAAGGAACTTCAACTCTCAATTTCAATTTTTAGTATTTGTAAACAACTGAGAGCATTAAAAATGTAAGTACATGTATATATTCATTTTATTCAGGATGCCTTCCTTCAATAAATCTTGTTTACAGTTTGTTTGTATTTGGAGACAAAAATCAAAACACTGACCATCACGGAATGACATTTGTTGGGTACCTGAGGTGGATATTCTGTGTGTTATTGACACCCCATCACTTACATCATCCTCATCAAGGCAATATACTCTCAGCCGCAGCGACTTGATGAAAATTTCAGTTTGACACCAGTTTGGCAAACTGATTCTGAATAAACTGAACCAAGTGGGACTACACTTCCAGGAGCAACTTCGATAGTGGGATTTGAATTTGATTTTTACTAGAAAGTGTGCAAGCTATCGGGGTAAAAAACATTACTTGACCACACATCTTGGAACAAGACTACACTTAACAGAACTCAACTGTAGGGATAAGTATGTACGTAGTACATTCTGTGTACATTTTGTGTACACAGACCTGAATTTCAGCAAGGGTACACCAGATTTAATTGGATATTGCTGAAAAACAAAAAAATAATATGTTTCCAAGTTTTTGATATGTTGTAGATACCTCATCAGGGTACAATTTGGTGTTAAAAAAAATTCAAGGTCACGCGACCCTCAAGGTCAATTTTGAGGTCAAAATATAGGTCAATTATTCATCACACCCAGAGTTACCAGAATGAGTTTAAATGAGTTTGGCAGGCACGACCATTTTTCGCGAAATATCGAAAAAAACAAAAGGCCGTAACTTTGCACTCGGTCTGATTGAGTTGAAATTTGAGATTTGGGCGGTTGGGGCCATAGCCAACTTGCATACCAAATTTGAAGAAAATCAATACAAATCAGGTGTAGAATCCCTTTTTTTTTTTTTTTGAGTGATTTGACACGGAATGACCGCTTAGGCCCTGTGTCCACCAAAGCGTTTTTTCCTGCTCTGAGCATATGTTTCTAATTGTTTGCAATGGCAGTGCCGCGTATTTACGCTTTGCTAAAAACGCCAGCAGCGTGAAGAGGCGCTGGGTGGTTTTTCTGCGCTGAACGCTCAGCGTTTTTTCTGGTCGCTGAGAGCTGAAAAATGTTCAACTTTAGGTAAAACGCTGCGTTCGTCAATGTCACCACAGTGCAGGAGGGGCGGGACAAACACCGCAACAACTGAACGTCACCTCCTACCTGTGCAAGTGCAGAGCATCAACGATGGAGGAAAAACTAATACTGCTCCTCTCTGAATACCCATGTCTCTACCAGATGACATCCCCAGACTACCACAACATCAGCTTAAAAAATAATGCTTGGAGGAACATTTCTTTCACCATGGGTCTGTCAGGTAAGCGGCAGTCAGCTATTTGATCAGAAAAATAAATACATAGGCTATAGCAGGGGTCGCCAACCCTGTTCTTGGAGAGCTACCATCCTGTAGGTTTCTGCTCTGTCCCTAATTCAACACACCTGATTCAACTAATTAGCTACTTAACAAGATCACAAGCTGGGCAATTAAGTAGCTAATTAGTTGAATCAGGTGTGCTGAATAGGAGGTAGAGCAGAAACCTACAGGATGGTAGCTCTCCAGGAACAGGGTTGGTGACCCCTGGGCTATAGCTTCCTAACCGCCAACGGCTAATGTTACTTTGCGGTGGTTTCACTTAAAATGATTCTTTAGCTGTACTACTTGTACCGCAACTTTATGAAATTTTGTTGCATCTGCTGAAATCAGGCTTTCACTGGGTAAAACGTATTTCTACATAGGCTAAATAAGACCTGGAAATCACATCCCCCCTTTCAAGTTTTTTAAATTACGAACTTGTAACAAATGAAATAACCGTTGCAAGTGCAGATTCTCTGTACCATAGCAACCAATTAAGCGCCTCAGCTGAAAAACGCTACGCCTCCAAGGCGCTCTCAAGCGCTCCCAGCTGGGCGTTTTGAGCGGAGCGCCTGGCGTTTTCAGCTGAGAAAAAACGCTTGGTGGACACGGGGCCTTAGTGATATTTTTACAGCAGGACTGCAGTTAATGGGTGAGCACCAGAACTGGAAACTAACTACTGCTATATGTAATGGCTCTGTGTATCAGCCATTAGTGCTCATGTCACAGTTAATCCAATTTTCCATGAAGGTCCAATGAGATATTCACACCTCTCAGATTTAGTAATAATGTTACTAACATGATGGACCACAAATCATAAATAACTGTTCACCTGATAAATCAAGCCAAATCTCAAGTACAAGCGTCAGAAAAGCACCTAGATTGTTAAAATGATGCATTCCCTCCGTTCAGTCAGAGCCGGAAAAAAAAGCCTATTAACAAATCATTTGTTGAAAATTCCATGCCACTCCATAATATAAAAGGGTAATAAATCCCCACCACAGCTTAAGAATTTTGCACAGACAAAATATGTAAACATCCACAATTTATTTTAAGTTCACAGAGTGAATGTCCAAGATTCATACTGTTGTACCATTCACTCAACATGGCAAAATATCTGAAATTTTCTTTTGACACAATTTAATCATTGAGAACATGCAAGTGTAAATGCACATTGTTTTACAAATTACACTAGCTGAATACTTCCAGTTCAAATTATTACAGTATATAATTAAGACTGGTGTCAGAGAATTTTTCTCTGAGAACCCAAAATTGACGCACAGCAGTATTACTCCATAATGAATGGTAAAATAAACTGAACTCCACAGAATACTGAGCCATTGCCAAATTTCTCTCTCATATGAAAATAAAATGCAGCACTCTCTGCTTTGCATACATTGATCAGAATGTCCTAAAGACTCACAGTGTTACTTATTCCATTACATTTGTCCTGCAGCATTATAATCTACTTCCGAATCTTCCAACTCACGATGAGCACAGTTCTCTATACACAACAGCAACTTTGCCATTAACATACGAAAATACAGAATGATGTTAAGTCCACTGAGACCCAAAAACGAAGTAACAATGACCAAAAAAAAACCCAAAAACAACCCAAACAAAAAAAAAGTAAGTTTTTCCCTCAGTGATCATTTCTGACACTAAACACATTTCCTACCTGAAACTGAGGGGATGACTTCTGTATGTTTAAAAATAGTGGTTATTATTTTGCATATACAGTATATCAAGTATTCTCTTGCAGGAATTGCTGCCTTGAAAACGTGCCGCACAAGGCCAACAAATACGGGGGAAGCAATGCATCATTACATTAGCAACAATTATGGAGTAAGTCGCACTTAAACACAAGGACCTCAAGGAATCCCTAGTTTATTCTGTTAAGCCAAAATTAAAATATGCAGAATTAAAATAAAGAGCTGAAGCAAGCACAAAGGTATACAGCCATTCTATAATCTCAGTAATTGCCAGTTGAATGAGATTCTTCAATTTTCTCCAAGTTCATGTATACATAAACCTCCAAAAGCAATTATGCAAGCAAATACACATAATGCTCACATTTTTTAAGATCAGGCAAAAAAAAAAAAAAAAGATCATTTTGAACTATCCATCTTGGAAATTCATCTCAGTCATTTATATTTATGAATGAATTAAGCCAAAGCATTGAAGAAAATGTACTACTGAAAATGAGCCACATGATCTACGCTTAAAAATAGAAAAAAAAATCAGTTAAAATACAATTATTTCATTGACATGACTGATAAGTTAATTTGTTGTGGATTACAATGCAGTCGCTACTAAATGTATTTAAGGGATTTAAAAGCAACATTTCTCTCTTGCTATAGCATAGATTTGAAATTCATTATTACTGGGTAACAGTAAAGATTACCATAAAAGATTTCATTCTATGATGATAGAAAGAGACACTGTGCCAAAAAAGACACTGTACCAATGGTAATAAATGCATACTTTAGAGTACCAATATATACCGCAAGTAACGTTACTTTGAGTTGCCTGGTCATAGTGTTGTTTGGCATTAAAATAAAACAATGAGCTTGTCCTCATTCATTAGAGCCCGATATTTTCAGTAGCTCTCTCAAGTAGCGAAATGAAAGAAGCTATGGTTCAGTAGCAGGTTGTTGTAAATTTAATAACCTGATTTACTTAATACTAAGGAGTACAATTTGATTTTAATTTGCATTCTCACATCAGTGAATTTCATTTTAAAGCGCAAAAATGTAATTGTCAGAGAATTTGTTTGCAAAGTATGGTCAGCATTTAGCCCACATAAGGCACAACCTTCAGCCATAAATTCAAAATTACAAAAACAATAAGGAGGTGTGAATAACATTGTGTGTGTATATATATATATATATATATATAGTGCTCACTTTAAAGAAGACAGCTTGGTGGAGAGATTCTGTCACAAAAGCACTGAACATTCAACACTCAAAAACAGCGATGCAACAGTCAACCAGCAGTTTAGACATGATTACAAGAGCAAATTATTAGTGTAGCAAACAGTTCCAACCATTATAAATGCTAAATATAATCAATATCAATATAATTAGAAACAGCAAGCTAAATCAACCATACATCCACCAATTTCATGTGAATATGGTTCGATGTGATATCTAACCACTTGACATCAAGACTGTTATCATAGGAAGCAAGTGATTTCTGTAAGTAATGCTGACTGTTAAAAACAATCATGCTGTTCCCTTCTCTGTATTAAAAGAGTAATGTTTGTAAAACATAGTATTGAAGTTTTGTAAATTCTCTAATATTCATCAGGAAATAGAGTATTTCTGGCCTGCACATGCATGCAAATGCAGAACACACCATGAATGCAAGGTGATCTGATATGACCTATGCAACTGTAATTGCAGCCATACTGAAGGAATTAGGACCCCTTGAACCATTACAACACTAAGCCCAATTTCCCTGCTGAAAATTCAACTAAGAATCAGTTTAACCAGGTCAAGTTGTAGTTTGGACGTTTACAACTGGCCAACGAGGTGGCCAGCTTGTATAGTCAGCAGATCCACTGGCTTACTCTTGCAACTAAACCAGCTTTAGACCAGCTTTGAGGACTAAAAGACTTGCTATGACCAGCTAGATGTGACCAAAGCGCACATGGTGAACCAGCGTGGGACTCCAGCTGGTCGTAGATTGAATTTAGCCATTTTCTTTCCCTTTTAAGGAATTTGATTTTCTAATGAATTAGTGGCCTATTGCCCATCCTAAATCAATAAATTATTTTTAAAGTTCACAATGACCTGAAGTAACCACAGCAAAGTTACTGTCTGTATAAATACACATTCAATACTAGTACAGAGAAAACGCATGTTCAAGTTAGTCATGATGGTCATTGTACTCTGATCAAATACGACAACTATACCAATAAATACTGCAAATAAGGGGGTGACAGCCACAGTTTAACTGATGTTTAAAATATACAGTCACGTGAATCAGCACAATCTGAGCATTATAACACAAAAATATAAACATCAAGGCGAGCAAACATCTTGTTTCAACATGGCACCACAATAACCACAATGAGTGAATGTTATTGTAGGTTGCATGCTCTCCATAGGAGATTCCCCATATTCAAAAAACAACAGCTATGTCAACACAAGACTTTAGTCCCCATATATTATATTGCTCAATGTATCAAGTTCAAGCACTTGAATAATATGCGGTGTCTTTTTGATAGCTTAGAATACAATGCAGCTTGCTTTTCACTGTACACTCCAGCTCCTGGGAAACGGTCTCTGGGGTGCGCTTTTACCAGACAGATGCATTTAACAATAAACACATCAGCGGCCCAGCAACACAAAGAAGTTGCATATAAGCGAGGCGCTACCTGCATCAGGATCTTCTCGCTAGCCTTCATTTTTAGAGGGCAAGAGTCGCCATAAAAGAAAGGAAGGGGCGCGAGACACGAGCGACATGCATGGACCGCGCGACACCTCCACATTAACACGCTCCTGCTCTTCCCTGTACCCTCAATATCTATCGTGCTGCACTGCCACAAGAGCAGTACAACCTGAGAAACACTGCGAAAGAACGTGTAAATATAAAATCAGCATTTCCCATCTGTGCTACAAAAATATATCCAGAACAAATATACATGGGGAAGCGAACGTCATTTCATCCATTCAGAGTAAAGTACAACAGGCATTTCAGCGTCAACCAAAGCACATAGGGCTGTATATTGACACTGTGCAGTGAAAAGAATCAGAGCTATCTTTAAGGCATTACAATACAAGACTGTACAGTGAGCGCTTTCACAATTTGGTATGCAATTTAATAACCAGACTTTAATTTCTTTTATACTTTAGATTAATAAAATACTTTGAGCTGGAAAATAACTTAATGTTGATTGTTCATGATAACACAGTGATATATCTGTACCGCTTAAAAGTGATAAGTGTTAGCATTTCTACAAGTGCAATTCAGTTGAAATTCAGACTAATACAAAATGGGATGAATAAAACAAGAATACTAGCAAAGAAGAGTGATAGTTACCTCTCAACTCTTGTCAAACTGTACATTGACACTTTTGGCGAATAAGCATAAAATTTCCCTTCAAAGGCGAGCGCCAGTGCAACTTTTCCTGTAACCAAGTACCGATTAAATCTGGGACACATTTAAACTGTTCCTATTTCAGGATAAGGAGTCAGCTGACCTTACATCAAAGGCAATGTTTACTATGAGGGATTTGGATGACTGCGCCAAAATAAAGCACTAAGTCAGCTAGGGCTGGACACAGTGAAAAGGAGATGAGGAAAAGTATACAGAGATGTGCATTAAAGAGGCTCGGTCCCTGTGCCTGTGAGGCAGATCTCAGGACTTATCTGCAGCGGCACTGCTGAGCTCGGACAGCTGGAGGCCGGTGTGGAGCACTGAGCTTAGGCGGTACACAGACTCGATCTCCTCCAGGAGGCCCTGGTCCTCTCTCTCGGACCTCTGTTTATCCCAGGGCACCAGCATGGAGAGCTGCCGCGATCGCTCCTGCGGGCTCGGCCGTTTGGACAGCACCTTCCTGCGAAGGGCTGCAGAGCTGGGCGGGGGGTGCTGGGGGCACTCCGCCCCAGGCGAGATGGCGGGTTCGGCAGGGGACGGAGCTGGGGCTTTGGTGCTCTGCCTGCGTGGGGAAGGGGGCAGGTGCTTTCCGGTGAGCGCACTGTCGTCCTGTCCCATGTTCCAACTCATGGGCTCACTGCCGTCGTTGGATGCTGGTTGGGCCGGCTCTTTGTCCTTGGAGGGGCTGGGCTTGATCTGAAACACAGAAAAATCATAGACCAGATCAGCCATATAACATTGCACTGATGCCACACTAAAGTGAGAGCCAACAAAGTGACACTGTGCACGGCTTTAAGTCCAAACCAATGACATAAAATAAAGGTTCATAAAGTAAACCGTGAGCGACATGTTCCAAATTAGTGACTTAAAATCAAAGTAGGAAAATTAAAGACTCCCCAGAAATTTGCAAACTAGTGACTAAAAATCAAGGCTCAGAAAGGAAATACTCCCCAGAATTTTTCTCCAACTACGCTCTGACCCCAGAACTTCATACCACGGGTCCAGACACACAAGCAGTTCTGATGGGGACTGAATCCAGGGGAGGTCCATTAATAGCAAGCTGAATGACCCTTACAGTAGTCCTATAGTCGAGCTCGTCCATGGACCGGAAGAAGTCCAGGCTCTTGGCAGCGGTGAGTTTTCCCTGCTCAGTGCTGGCGGTGCTCAGCGTGTCCAGGATCTCCTCCAGCAGGTTCATCTGACCAGGAGCCTGAGAGTCGGCGTCCAGCTCGTATGACTCGTCGCTGTCCTCGGTGTAGGATGGGACCTCCCCACTGTCTTCAGAGGAGATCCTGTAGCAGGCAGTGTAGTATAATACCGTCCGCAGAGCCACACATACAACCTCACCTCACTGGCTGGTTTGCACTTGCCTATCCACACCAAACTTAATCACAACAGGAAGATCCACAAAATCTAGAACTTCCTTTAAACAATTTCTGTCCCATTTAAGCGCAGCATACATGAATTCAGAGGACTCGCTGTGCAGTACTCTGTGCTCAGGCCTGCACTGAACGGCTTACATGTCCACAAGGGGGCAGCATTGGCATACTCAAAAACAAAAAAAAAAATATAAGTTGTTTGGTGTTCTACAATAATTCTTTGATGGTCAAAACCCATTAACTAGATTTTAGAATTACAATCACATCATACATAATGTGCCTAAATTCTCAATCAATGATCAATGCATACCAATGTATAAAATAAGTGCAGTGTCAATAAGAGATGACAAAAGCCAAAATTAAACACTGTAAATACCCATAAAAAACAATTGTTTATGAGCAGCGTCCAATTTCTTCTTACACATTTTAATGTATATTGTGTAAAAATAGAAGGTAATGGCATAAAACAATGTGGTTAAATGTTTATTCGATATTTCACAACAGCACCCCAAAGACTTTCGTGCTTTTGGAAGAGCAGAACTCAGAGCTAATGTTCAGATCCAGTTCCAAGCAAAAGCAGACTAACTGCTTGCCTAAACCACCTCGAACATAAAAAGGAGGCATTGGCACAGCCGAAGAGGCTGGGCACTTACTTGCTGGCCGTATCCACCTCGTCATCATCAATGACGAAGTCAGGGCAGCCCATCTGCACTGAAGAGTTTGTGTAATAACGCTGCAATCCAAAAACAAACCAAAGGCACAAACTGTTACAGGCCAACAGACAGTAGCAATAAATAATAATTCGCCCTCACTAAAAAAAATAAATAAATACATTTAGAAAACAACAATAATAATAGAAAAAAGTAAATCTCAAGCAGGAGCTGGTGTGCATCATCTTTATCACATTTTTACAGGACTCAGAAAGTGGTTATGAGCGAGAAATGCGATTTGGCACCAAGTGCACACTCCAGCACTGATCTCTCCGGATTTACAGCACACTTGTGTACCTTTAACTGGAAATGAAAGCAGGAAGGCGTCCACGGGCCCGAAGAATCTTTCTGACGCCTCTGGGCTCCATCTCACACATGCTAATGCGCAGACACCCATAACACATCCCATAAACGTGTACATGGCACTTCAGCAAAGCTCCCTGCCCAACAGCGGTCATGTAAAACAGGATGGTTGAGAGCAACACCCCACTTCAGGAGGAAATTCCCCTCCAGCCGGCCCGAGCCGTAACTCAGAGCCGATTAAAAGTGCAGGCAGCCGGACAGCAGTGTATGTGCGACCAACTTAACACTGCAGCAGCACAGGAAATCTGCCGCAGAAAGGGTTAACTGCAGTCTCGGCAATAAAAACAGCTAGGAAATCTGTGTACTGGCCACTTAGCACTAAAGCTATTCTAATAAACAATAACACATGTTTTAAAACTGATTGGCCTGCTCTTAGGTTGCTGGGAGCTATGATGAAAGTGATTACAGGGAGTTTCAGCTCAGAATCGCCAAAAATTTTTAATGGATACCAGTGTTGGGATCATAAATCTTGACTCTAAACAGCACCGTGGAGCTTGACATGATGACAGCACCTGTGAAATTCTGATTCACTGCAGGAGTTATGAAATAAAGTCACATTGCCAGTACAGCTTTTCCTCTTCATTTTGTGATTGGAAGATATTGTGGTCACGCCAATCGAATGCCTCCCACGTCCTGGCATTTACTACAAAACACAGCCAGCCAGCCACTTCTCTTCATTAATGTAACACAAAGAACACCTCTCCCAGCCTCTAACCACAAAAAGGGACCAAGTCATGTAGTTAAAGTCCTTCACAGGGGGTGAATAAACGCCTCAGGGAATTCCCATCAGGTCCGTATGAACCTGGTGAAAACAATTCTGAAGGATACTGTAAAGTAGTGAAAACCATTTTCTTATAAAGTGTGCAGGTTCACTTAGTCCAAACTCAGTCCACATTGGTTATTGCTATCACTAATTACAAAAATAAATTCCTTCATAATGCGCCAGTCGCAGTCGGCAATTTTTAGCAGTCCGGTTAAATTTAACAGGTGAACTAATGTGGTAAGTTTGGTTCCAAGGCAGTACCTTCAATGGCAATGGCAAAGTGCAGCTGTGTAACGGGGTCCACGCCGAGAATGGCGAGGTCGGCAGGGGTGCGGGGAGCCTGTTTTTCAACTAATCACAGACCATCTTCCCATTTCATGCCAGGGCCATTTTAAAGCAGGGGTGAAAATGGAAAAATGATTCACTTTTGTGAACGAAGAGTTGTTATTTTTCCCACAATAAGCTGGAGGGGGGGCTGCTCAAGCCAAGAAGTGTGTTTGGACAGGGGGTGAGAAATTGGCAAGTCAAATAACATACAGAGCATAATTGCCCAGACCATTTTAACTGAATCTGGCCAAAACGGCAGAGGACAATTCACTTTATTCAGGCACACTAAATCACAGAAAAGGAAATTTCGCCAAAACACTGTTGACAAGTGGTGCCAGACATATACCTTGCCCATCTTTTTGGTGACCATTACCTTGACCTTGACCTAATTAGGTCAAAAATATAGTCAGGTGATGCCTGGACCATTCACACCTTTCATGAAATTTTTGTGTTATTTGATCATACTGGTTTTGCACTGCACTGCTGACACACAGATGAACAGACAGACAAAGGTCATCGAGAAAAATGGCCCTCCTCCATCGGACGGGATACACATCCGATCATTGTGAATACTGTCGTGTCTTGATACCTGAAATGGGCATTTCCATACAGAGACGGAAAATTAAGTAATTATCTATTTGTTGAATTTCCATCAAATGTGACTCTTTTGACCAGAAATTGTATTTTATAGAAGTTGTATTTCAGGAAACCAGTTACTTTCGACTGCAAAACACTTAGTTCATGGATATACCATCTTTGAAACTTCGTACATAAAAATCTATTGTTTCCCTCATTCCAGATAGCACTTTTTTCTGGCCCCCTACTGCCCTATGTTCACAAGTCTTCTGAATTTTAGTGTTGACATAATTTCATTGGGGCTTAGGTCTCAATATTTTCGGTCACAAAACTCTGGTGTCTAATTTTTTCATGAATTTCTCCTCAACCAAGCATTAAAAATCCTTTCATTGAGAATCCTTTCAATGAATGAGTCAATTTCTCAGAACAAGCAGCGTGCATGTCATGACAGTTGGGTCTGTTGTTTTTCTATTACACTACCACATTTACAAGTAAATTATTTGCATGCAGAAATATCACCACAACCACTGACAGTGGTTAATCAGGTTACTGATGTCGCACTGCTATTTTTTTTAACACAACTGTGCATATTGAGCCATTACATCCCTTCTTGTTTCACTAAAGCATAACAAAAATGGGGGAACACACGTGCAATATCCCTTTGTCATCCAACATCATGAAGAAAACAAAACAATTGTCTGTTCAAAGCAGGCAGATGGTCATAGGACCTTCATAAATCTGGTAATGGCTACAAGAAGATTCACAAACGATTGAATTTGCCACTGAGCACTGTCAGTGCAATTATTAAAAAATTCCAAAGATATGGAACTGTTGAAAACCTCAAGGGTAGAGAACGCTAGTGGTGGGACGATGATCGATGATAATCGACAGTCGGTTGGTTTGGCTTACCAACCAAGCGCTTGATTACAGAAATCAATAATCGCCATTATCGGTTGTTCAAACCAGCACGTCATTTTTTTGTACACTGTGGGTTTGCAGTAAGGTTGTCGTGGAACTCACTTGCATTGACATAGTAATGCTGCCTGTTTCACAATCCCCCCAATCATAACAGCGGCGTCAAGGCTAGGGGTATCACGAAACCAACAGCAGTCACGCGCCACGCCCGCAGTGAAGCAAATCACAGTACCCTTATCAATTGACTGAATTTAACAGTTAAATTAACGCATTGTCTCCTTGTTATTTTAACTAAGTAGAGTCCTGCGCGCATTTAACGGTGGTTTAAAGTTAACATACATGGAACCTCAGTTATGAACTGACTGTAAAATTACAGTTAAAATAGCTGGCAAAAAAGGTGCAAGTTTATAGCCAATAGTGTACAATGGCCGCGAACAACGATAAAGTTTAACTTGTGTCATTCACCCAGGAGGGAGATCCCAGTACAGAGTGTGGAATTATTTTGGATTCAGAAAAAGTAAAGATGGCCCACCATCAATAGTCGCACTTGACATGAGCAGTGCGGTTTGCAAGCTAGATAACGAGGCGTATGCATAAAGGTACTTATTTATCGCCCATCCATGAAATTTGTTTTGTTGAATTTTGGATCTCGATCTGACTAGATCTAAAAGTACTGATCGTCAGCAGTTATGTTTACATGGATCTCTAGTAATCGGAATAAAAGCCTGATCAGAATAAAAATACTTATTGAAAGCACTTCAATCAGAACAAACTGGTCCGATCTGGCCCATTTGGATGGAAATTTTATTCAGATCGATAGGGGTGGTTTATGCCGTTTGTTATTCGGATCAATATGCATATAAATACGTGATCCGATCGTTTCTTCTTGGTTGGGGTAAAATATTCTTGCCGCGCAATTTTCTCTTGGTGTTGTGTTCTGTTTATAAGTAGGAGGCCAACAACAACATGGCTACATCAGTATTTATTTTTTGCCATCTGCATAGGACTGCATTTAAATTAAAACAAATAGGAAAGCGGAGATGATTTACACTGGAACAAACTGCCGCACCTGACAATAAACTATCGCATATCACTCTCAACAGCCTTGACGGAACAATTACCAAATGCTCGTTTCGACAGTCCGTCTTGACGATGGGAAATCCATCTCACAAAACTTACATTTAAACTAGAACGAACTCCGATTAGCAAACTAGATCATGCATTATGATGTAAAGATTGTTTATTATGAGAATCATTCAACCGCCCATACTACTGTGCACTCGTAAATACGTACGGTACTGGACTATACTGCGCAGTTCCAGTAGTAGATTTGTCCAAGTCAGAAAAAGCATGCAGAGGGAACAGGCCAGAATAACACTCTGTCCCACCCTTTGCATTGTTTAGGGGTGTTACGAAAATAAAGTGTTCTCCATGTGTTAAAGGAAATATATTTTGCCTTTGAGTTTGTCTGACAAAGATAAAGGTGCTCTGGAAGTGTAACCTAACATGATAAACTGAATGTAGGTATCAATTTTGACATTAATTGTATTGGCAAAATATATCATGCATTGCACTATACAGTATTGGTAACTGTATGAAATTAAACATCCATTCAAAAACTGCCTAAAACAGTTTTTTTTTCTTCTTTTTTTTTTTTTTGCAAAGCAATACAATGGCAATAACTAAGTAATATTTCCAAATACAACAAAATAATCATTTCAGTCAAGCTAGCAAGTAATCAGACCAGGGTTGCTGCAACTAACTGAACCAATTATGACCAATCATCCATTGGTTTGATCAAATCAATCATCAAGCTCCAAATCTGAACCAATTCCCAACATTAGAGGACGCAACAGCATTTTGGCCCCCAGGATACTGAGGAGGACAGTGAGAGAAGCAAAAAAGAATCCCCAAGAATCACTGTGAAGGAATTGCAGGCCTTGGAGGCATCTTGAGGTCACCAGGTCTCAAAAAGCACCATCAGGCACCACCTCCACAAACACAGGCTCTTTGGAAGGGTTGCCAGAAGAAAGCCTTTTCTGACCAGACGCAGAAGCAAGCGCTTGGACTTTGCCAAGCATCATTTAAATTAGGACTGGATCAAGGTGCTTTGATCAGATGAGACCAAAATCGCACGTTCGAGTCAGATACAGAATCGGCAGGTTTGGTGTCGAAACAGAGATGCATACAAGGAGAAGCACCTCACACTCACGGTGATATATAATGGTGGGTCAGTCATGTTTTAGGGCCGTTTCAATTCAAGAGGTCCAAGGGCACTGGTTCAGATTAATGGTGTAATGACTTGTAGCACGTATCGGGATATTTTGGCTGACAATGTGTTTGCCTCTGCCGGAGGGCAGGGACTTGGCTGTAGGTGGACTTTCCGACAAGAAAAGGACACAAAGCACACCTCAAGATCCACACAGAAATGGTTCTGTGACAACAAAATCAAAGTTCTGCAATAGCCACCTCTGTTGCCAGACCTAAATCCACCTGAAAACCTGCAGGCTGAGCTGAGGAGGGCAGTTGATCTGAGTACTAAATGAGGGGTGCCAATTATTATGAAACCTTGATTTTGTTGAAATTTATTTTGTATTAAATGATTGTAATAATTTTCATTGTTTCCTTTGAAACATTAATACAGGAAAGTATTTCACACATGTTAGTTTATTCCGTTTCTCTATAATTATATAGTTTTTTTTTTTTTGTCTTGTTTGTGCATTGCCAGTCAGGGGTGCCAGTAATTTTGGAGTCCACTGTGTCCATGTGCGGAAGTGTACATTAATATTAGTCATGCGAAATATGTAATGCGGGTCACAGAAATGCAAGTACTGCACAGTTGTGCCCATATTTTGGAAAAAATCCATGTTATCCGATAGCCCATTTAGTTGCAATTGAGTGATCAACTATTGACTATGCAGGAGGGCAATAGCAGATTTTATGGATCAAAAGAAACCACAATCGATTTCTTTGAGTCCAAAAAATCTAATATTGCCCAACTTATGGTTAATAATTGTTTATAACATAAACACTAACAATTTTATCAGATTTCAAAGTTTTGTTTTGTTTACTATGCTAATGATGCCTGACGTTACGCTCTCACTGATTAGATGGAATTTTTTCTCTCCATAGTTCTTGTTGATTAAACCACAGGGCAATATCACTTTTGAACGCTGCACGGCACGAGGGTTTTCAGGGCAATATCGTGTTTTAAATAAGATCACATGACCCTTTATTCACCAATGAAAAGGCACTAATAATTTGTAAATGTAATAAAAGGTATTATTCACTCCTGTTATGTATAGTTTGTGGAGAATTTTGAGAAGTGTTTGGGTGGGTTTTTGTGCTTTACTTTTTGTGAAACGCAAGTCACATGATAATATGTAACTATGCAAGGTAAGAAGACTTTGTAAAAGACTCGTGAAATCATATTAGTTTCTGTTAACATCGCTGAATACGTTATGCAAATGGATTCCTGCATACATCAGTTGGAATCTTAAAAAAGCTACCTGTCACAGAGACACCAAGATATAGTTTAAAAAGTGGGCAGAAGAACGTAATTTTAGTCACGTGGAAATGCACAAATGCATTTCATGTGTGCAGTAGATTATGCAGAGGGATGGGTGATGCACGTTATGATATATTCCAAATGGGTTACTAATGATGCAAGGTATAGAAGCTGTTGTGAGAGCAGATTGTCATTTAACACCCATTTCTGAGACAGAAAACAAGCAGGGCTGCTGACATCTTAGGCACCATCGCAGACCACAGATGCACGAACTGAGAAACTACACTCATCCACTGCCAGAATTCAGAAATAAAGTGCAATTAGACCACCCATTGCACAAAAATGAGTCGTTCAGCAGAACTTGAGCAGGTAATTGACAGCATAGGCCACACACAATGTCAGAAAACCAACTTTACGGACAAAGACATTTCCAGCTACCATGAATATCGAGACGGCTACAGCAGAGGGCCTCATGAAATTAGCATTTGTGATTTTTGTGGCGACTGGAACCAAATGACTGCGCACAGCTTCATGTTTCCGCCAATATTTCCTCTCACTCTGCTCAGACGCGGGGGGCGGGGGGGGGGATGGCGTCTGTATGCATATGCTGCATCTGAATCCTGTATGCCATTGATCTCAGCGTTTGGCAACATACAGCCAGATATGCTGGGAAAATGCAAATACACCACTGAGAGGTTGATCCAAAATCTCAGCCAAGTCTTTGTTTTGCCCATAGAATCCAACCAACAGCCATCCGCTGTCATTAAAAATCGGAGGTCCCACTGGCTAACTGGCTTCCCTGTAAACGCACTCTTTAATTACAATAAAATAAGTAAATGAACAATACTGATCATCTGCACATACTGCTCAGCAGTCTGAATGACAGGACCCCCAATGAGCATGCAGTACTGCTAAGTTACCAACAGATGGCACTTTTGTCACAGATGAGTTAATTTCACACAGTAAGGCATATACAGGCAGTGCAGGTTTCCCCATTACAAATAGCGACCAATCGCCTAATGCTTAATGGACAAGCACAGGCCATCATTTCTATTCAGGTAGGAGAACCGATCCTAAAGACAGAGAAGGTGCCTGCAGCAAAGGTAAGACAGCCAGGTCACCAACACCAAGTTAATCCCCATTTTATAGAGTTGCCATCACCATTTTTAATCACAAAGCAGAAGTACTCCAATTCCGACAGACCTCTCGTGTTACAGTGCCACAATACCACTCACACACACACACACACACACACACACACACACACTTTGCACAATGTCACAGCAGGTTCTGCCTTCTCCTCAACCACAATCCACACAGAATGCCCCGAGCCATCTGGTGGCATTGCATGTGCCCATTATTGTGACAATACGTAATCCAAGAAGGGGCCAACTTACAAGTGTATTGAGTCCACCATTATCTTGTCATACCCAGCAGAAGTATAACACAAAAAAAGACATGCATAGCACTTCCATAAATAACTGATTTCAGAATGATTACATTTTTTGTCATTAAAGACCACGAGAATACATACGTAGGCTGAAATATATGAAAGATATTGGGGACATAAAATCATAGTTATAGCAAAGTGAAAAAGCACTTGCATTGATAATCACTGCCAAATGCTGACAGCAGAATAACTGCAATTAATGTTTTCTACTCAGACGCACTATTTGAATGAATTACACCCTAAACTTGAATCAGCATCCCCTCCCCCATTAAGGTGGGGGTCCTGGGGAGCGCCGGAGCTTTAGAATGCTGAGCTGGTGAGCCGCTCTTGGCTGAGGGCGATCCATCTGTTGTTCTCGTGCGGTGCCATGCGAGGCCCCTCTCTCACATGCCGCCTGGTCCCCAGGGCCGGAGCGCGATCATTTCATTAACATGATTCACATTTACGCGCTCCCCCCTGAAGGAGCGCACCTCACACCCTTCCTCTAGGACCTCAGCCATACCCCTGACTGCAGCGCCCGTTTCAAAATCAGGTGTGCAATACAAACCTTCGGGTGCAAAATTATAGGCACCCTATACATAGAACGAGGAAAAAAAGGCTGCAATAAAGCAGTATTCCAAATATCAATTTCACACACGCAAACACAATGCTTTTTTTTTTTTTTTTTTCCATTTCAATATTCTTATTCTCAAGTTTTTTATTTGGTGATCTCATTTTTCTGAAACCCACTGGTGTCCACATTATTGGCATCCCTAAAAATTACCGTAAATTGATGATTTTTACAGTAAGCTAAATTGACAACATCTTTAATTTACTTAATCAGGTCTTTACCAGTCGAAAGGAACCACATTAAGAAAATTCATCACTTGCTGTTTCTTTGGGGTATTAAAATGAGGTCACAGACAGGCTGAATCCCTTCGTCATCCATCACAAAGGAAAAAGGCAAAAGAAATTTCAAAAGAGACAGATGGCAACTGAACTTCACAAGAGAGGTGGCAGATAGGACAAATCGGCATGACTGGTGCAAGGTACCATTTCACTCAGTAAAGACAATTATCATAAAAAGTAAAACATACGGAATGATCGGGAACATGGCTGGAAGGGGGTGCAAGTGCATACAGTCCTTATATCTTAACGTTTGAAAGTGCATGTCGACGATAATGAAGACCGTAAAGGAGGCCATGATGAAACCGTGGATCATGGTCGAAGAATTAGAGAGAATGCTTGTGTTTTGGGGTCACCAAGTCTAAAAATAAAAATCAAACCGAGACACCTCCACAGCAACAAACATTTTTGAGGGGCTGCAGGAAGAACACCCTAAATGAGCACAGGAGACAAAATCAAGCATCAGAAGAAATGTAAATGGAGCTGTGACTGAGACTGAGTCTTATTATCAGAGGAGACAAAAATGGACATGTTTGGCCATGCAGACCATTGCATGCTTGGTAAGAGAGAAAAAAACAGGGAAGCATACATGGAGAAGAGCCTCCTTCCTAAAGTCAAAGATAGAAGTGGATGACTGAGGTCTTGGGCGCGGTTAGCTGCCAATGATCCAGTGGCGCAATGTATTTCACAAAATACTGGGAAATTGTGGTGGAAGTCTGGACATCGCAGCTGAGAGGCTGAAACCTGGTCATAGTTGGATTTTCCAGCAGGACAATGACCACCAAGGCTCTTCAAAATCCACAGAAAAATGGTTAAGAGAAAAGAACATCCATGCATTGGCCATCTCAGTCACTGGAATTCAAACCCATCAAAAGCCAGTGGTTTGACCTTCAAAATCCCCGTGTGGAGGAGTCGTCACAAACCCCTCTAAGTGTGTTCTAATACCTCATCATAAAACAGCAGAAAATACTTCACTCTTATCTCTGCCTGTTCTTGCACTAAGTACTAAATCAGTGGAGCCAAGGGGTGACCCTGTTCTCAAAAAAAAATTAGATAGTATCTTAAAATACATTGAAACGTGAGAATAAATGTATTGAAATGAAAGGATATAGTTTTCCATCAGATGACTAAAACGAACACATGGATTTGGAACCATGCTGTTCGTTATATTTAGCCTTTGTTTGCCATTTTCATTGAGGGTGCCAATAATCCTGCATCCAGCAATACTTTGTACACGGAGGTTCTCAAGCACTGAGTGAAACACACGACAGATTTCACAGGATAATCCACAGGAGTATTGAGAGACATAATTGATTTTAATTACACTGTGTCTATATACACATACACACACAAACACAGTGAGGAGACGCAGTGGAATTGTTCAAAGGGGACCAGACTCCAGAAGATCCTGCAAAATATAAGAATTGAGGTCTCCTTTAGTTTTTTGCAGGTATTGGACAGTGGGGATGATGACTGGGAAGGTGGTCTGGGTGGGGGCTGGTCACTGTGTTTGGAGCGTGTGCGGCTCAGCATGGGGTGGGGAGGGTTGGCTCAGCATGCAATGCACAGGGAGGGACAGACTGGGATACCGAGACCCACCCCTCCCTGTCCCCGGGGCCCTGTTACCAAGCAGCCGTCGCTCCGGCGACCCCAGAGGAGAGGAGCCGGGCTCCCGACTGAAAGGCCTAATTGGAAGACCTTTGCCGCCACACCTTCTTAGCATTTATGTGGGCCTCATCAGCCACACAGGAAATAAGCAAACTAATTAAGGAGAAAACGTCCGAGTCTCCGCTCGGTGGGAGGAATTAAACGGTACTGTCGTTGACGCCGGGAGAGCCAAGACAAAATGAAGTCAGAGAGTAAATTAGTGGACGATTACATTGACAACTACGCACTGCTCTTTTGAGCAGAGAACAAGTTTGTGAAACAAGGATAAAAATTATTCAGGAAGAATTATTCAGACTCTCACACTCTGTAAATAAGTAAGTTGGTAAGCATATAATGCGTAAACACCAGCCATAAGAGAGAAATTACTCTCTCTCTCCCTTACGCCCAAGTACTTTGGTTCAAGGATCATGTTCAATTTGTTCAATCTCTTTTTCTCAGCCAATGTGGATATTCAAAATAAACCCCAGATATCAGAACATCAGAATGGCGGTGGATTATTAAATAATCATTACATGCCAAGTTTCATGCCGAGCAAATTTGCAAAATTTTTTTAAAAAAAGAAGAAGTGCTTTCAGAACGGTGTTTATGCCAAAGCATTTTTGCATGTACACTGCTTATCTCCATGTAAGATTTTTAAAAATTCAGCAGCAAGTCAGCAAGACTTGCTTGTGTCATCATTATATTTTTAAAGCTTGGACAACCAGAATCTTCTAAGTTCCAGGCCAAACAAACTCACTGCCTCAGACAAACACAAAAACACAAAAACACAAACATACACACACGCTAACACTCGCACGCACGCACACACCCCCTCGCGAGCGCGCGCACACACACACACACACACACACACACACACTGCCAGTAGTAGCAGAGGTCTCTGTACCGCTGAATCAGTGTCAGGCTGTGCTGCTCCACCTCAAAGGAGCGAGGGAAGAGGGGGAAAAAAAAAATCAATGCTAACAGTGCTACATCCCAAGGCACCGGCCGCAATCGATGTTAACGGGGAGCCGAGATTCGGAATCATTTATGGATATGAGAGAGAGCCCCGGTTCCCGGTGAGCAGTCACAGCGGCCGGTGCGAGCGTGTGACAGCGACTGGCTGCTCCGAGCAGGGCTGAGAGATCGCCCCATTACTACTGGAGCATGGCTGACAGACAAATCCCTCCCTTCTCCAAAGGCCGCTCCTCGCCTCTCAGACAGGCCCCGTTTACAGCTCCGCTTCACAGAGGCTTAATAAGGAAAACAACAGGCTGCTTTGCTGATCATGTCACAAACCTGAGAACACAATCCAACTCCATGCCAATGCAGGACACGCGCACAAAGGCCCACACACACTCGTACGTGCACACACGCGCACAGAATCACTCTCATACACACTTATGCCAACTCACCCTGAAATGACAGTACATATGCAAACAAACCACAGAACGCTTACATTTAAGTGTTCTTATTTCATAAAATTATAATAAGTATTGACATTTGTATAGTACTTCACACTTCAGTATAGTATTTGAAAATACTAGATTCCTCAGTACAAGAGCAGTACAGGTTGCTCCAAGCAGTGGCTTGTTTCTTATGATTTACAGGGTTATTTTCATTAAAAACATATTTTTGTACATAAAGACAAGACTTGAAACTCAAGCAAGATCAAAAAAAGACAGAAAAACCCAAATATAGCAAGTGCGTAGTGAACAACTCTCACAACCAGACGTTCTGTTGTAGTTAGTTTACACGTGCAAAAAAAAAGCCCTTTAAATCCCTGGAGGCGAATTACCAAGTCAACCCACACAAATGGAGACCCATATAGATGATGTGGGTAATAACAAGACAGCCAGCAGCAACGGTAGTAAAGCAGGGACTAACCATTCAGTTTACTGCAGTAAAACACTGAAAACGTACTGCAACACAGCCACGCATACAATATGTTTATATCACAGGGCTACACTATTATTAAAAAGGGGTAGTGGCATCTCAAAGGAGGTGATGAGAAGGATTGTAATTTACACATATTACACACACATCATCTCCCATGTAAGTTATAAATTAATGATCGAAACGGGCTGAATTGTAACAAACTGAAGCTAATTTCCACCACTGCTGGATAATCAAAGAAAATATACCCAGCCAATTAAATTATTTAGCTGTAAATTTTGTATTTTGAGAATGTCAAATTAACTTTAAACAGTCGCAACGTATCATTATGGCCGCTTATGATTTTCAATATTTTGCACATCAAAAGCTAGGAAAGGGTTTCAGTGAGATAACCTCTCAGTGACTAAAGGTAATTAACAATGGTATGCTTCAGAGACTCCACCATCTTATGGCCATGGAAATGTTAGAAGACTTGCATACAGTGATATTGTCCTTATATGGTAAACACTGATAAAAGAATGTTTGTCAACAGAAATAGTGGAGCTGTTTTCTTCCGTGGTCGCATTGTTCTATTCTTCATAGCACAGAAGCTGAATTAAATGATTTTATCCTAATTTTACCTAAAAAAAAAAAAAAAAAAAAACAAAATGCAAGGCAATATAGCCCATATGCTTGATGTTCTTTTTTTCCTATAAAATATGCTTAATATCTCTAAAAAATATGGATCCAGGTCATCTTCCCTATGACTGATAACCGGAGGCACCAGCCTCTCTTTCAGCTTTGGCCTAGCTTATCAAGGCCTGGTGAGAGCTGAACAAGTCCTTTGACTGGAGGTGTCAATCAACCCCGTTCTACCACGTGGACCCACCCCGCTACACACTCATCAGCAAGTCAGACCGCTGGTTTTGATTTTCGAGGCATTTGTATGGGCCGTACATCCTTTGTCTTGGCTGAACTCACCTTCCTTCTCTTTTGCAGTCTCTTCGGAGAGAGGCTTTTAGTGCTGGTGGGAGAGCCCTCGCAGACGGGCCCGTCTTCTCCCTCCACCTCCTGTGGAGAGAGCCCGTCTCCAACGTTACTTTCCACACCTCACCTTTCTCTTCTCACGTCAAAACCCTGAGCCTCGGCTTTCAAATGAAACAGCCTCCCAGACTGTCCGGATTTTAGGCGGACAAATAAATACAACGCTACAGCAGTTCCTCCGAGCCTACACTTCACAGAGAAGATCACGTTACAACATCATGCGAACGCAAAGATCGAGCCAGGCTCACAGATACTAGCTCTCAATAACATAAATACATGTAAGTGTTATAAAAATGAGTAAATAAATACACTGAACACGAACTACTACATTCAAGGAGTATGTGGGAAATAAAAGCACCAACTGAATTGCAAAGGACAGGCTGCCTTCGTCTTTCACAGGTATCACACATTATGGCTTCCGCCCATTTACTTTTCCGTTTTAACAAATGAGAATCGACACCTGCGGCTGGTACACAACGAGCAGATGTGAAAGCCTGCCCTTCTGTGCACCATATCCAAGCCTTCAGCTTGGCAGTTCATGTCGCAATAGCCTCATCAAAGCAAATCACTCTTATGAAAACACACATCTCGTTACGACGGCTTTGAAGAAATCAGTGGCTCCCTGATAAAATATGCAAACAATAAAGGGATCTTCCACTGTCTTGACATGACAGTCTATAGCCAGCGGCTACCTTGTTAAAAATGTACACTCTTGAAAAGCGCTAAGCAGGGCTCAAAAGTGATTAATACTCATCTCGCTTTGAGGAGTCACAGTCTCCATAGAGAACACTATGAAAGCTGTCCTGATGAGCGCTAAAGTTATAGATGGGACCGCTCACCCTTTGTTTCAACCTGCTCTTCATTTCCTTGATTCCCTGCTTCGCATGGCTTTTGGCCTGTGAAATTGAGGAAAGAAAACAAATGCCTTCACAGAACACATTTTCTGAAGAGGTATCTGGCAACCTACTTCACAAATGAATTACTTCATAGTATTCGAGAGGAAATGCAAAGAAGCCGATGAACAATGAAGTAAACGTACAAATTTGTAGGCGGTTTTCACTGCTGGGCTGGCCTTGGTCACCGCAGTGTTAATTAATGCACCTCCTTTCTGTGGAGACAAGATTAAAATCAATGAAAGTGTATTATATTATGCTCATTAATGCCTTCACAAAATCCCACGTGTGTTAGCACAAATACCGTGTTTTGGGTGCACAAAAAGAAAAAAAAAAATCATAAAAGATTTGACTTGCATTTGGATTTGACAGTTGAATTTGCAATACCAGACCTGCAAGAACAGCAAATTTTTTTCTTGAGCGAAAGATGTTGCCAGATCACACTGCCTTCGAAGGTCTCCTGCCACATCCAATCGCTCCTGCCTACACACATCATCTACCCCATCCTTTCATTCTTAATATTCCCACAGCACATATGCTCATCTTCACGCGCAGCTATTATCTTGACAGACAGCAAACACTAAACAGAACTAAATGTCCTAAAGAGAACTGCAGACTTCTTCCCGAAACGGTTCGTTATGTAAATAAAATTCATGAGTCATTTTAAACAGACCATACAAACAAGAACATTTCACTGTTAATCATGTCTAGGTTGTCAAGACTTGCCAATAGTTTAGGGTGAAATCTGTGTCAAAAGGAAATAACACTTGCATTGAAATTCGAAAAATAAATCAGAGTACAAGAGATTTATGATCATTAGTAGGTGCGAACAGGTACTGGCCAATAATGGTTTGAAACAAACTTATCAGAGTTGTTCTCATGCTAAGTTTACAGCCGAAGGAGGAGCCGGGTACTTGTGTACTAGAACAAGAAGTAATACAGAGACTAAGTGGCTCTCCAGAGGCATGTTCTTCACCAGCGCATCATAAATTAATGCCCCATAAATCCCAGGTATTCAGTTGTTAACATTACAACTCAAGCAATCCCTGGTGTTTGTTATCATTTCTCACCTATGTGTGTGCACAATATTAAAAAAAAATGCCAAATGATTTGGAAACTTTCAGAATAATATATCCATACTTTCATTTAGGTAATGCTGCAAATCGAATGATAAATATGACAAAAGTTTGGGAAAATTGGAATTTAATTTATTTATGAACACCCTGGTTTATGGGCATCTCAGTTCTCAAACATAAAAACAGACCAACTCTTAGTTGTATGCAAGTTAAAATATTTTGCGATAGATGTCAAATTAGTACAACCCCAATTCCGAAATAGTTGGGACAAAGTGTAAATTGTGAATAAAATCAAAATGCAATGACGTTCAGATCACATGAGCCAATGTTATTTACAATAGAACATAGATAACATTTCAAATGTTGAAACGGAGACATTTTAAATTTTTATCCACAAAATAAGCATATTTCAAATTTTCTGGCTGCTACAGGTCTCAAAAAAGTTGGGACACAGGCATAAAAGGGCTAAAAAAGCAATTAATATATAAGAGAATCAGCTGAAAGAACATTTAGCAAGTAATTAAGTTAACTGGCATCAGGTGTGTAACATGATTGGCTATAAAAGGGATGTCTTAGAGAGGCTGAGTCTCTCAGAAGTAAAGATGGCCAGAGGCTCTCCAACCCATGAAGGCTTGCGTAAAAAAATTGTGGAATACTTTAAAAACAATGTTCCTCAACATCAATTTGCAAAGGCTTTGAAGGTCTCATCATCGACAGTGCATAACATCATCAAAAGATTCAGAGAAACTGGTAAAATCTCTGTGCGTAAGGGACAAGGCCGAAGACCTTTACTGGATGCCCGTGATCTTCAGGCCCTCAGACGCCACTGCATCACTCACTGGCATGATTCTGTCATTGACATTACTAAATGGGCCCAGGAATACTTCAAGAAACCACTGTCTGTAAACACAGTCCACCGTGCCATCCACAGATGCCACCTAAAACTCTATCATGCAAAAAGGAAGCCATCGTTGAGCAGGACCCAGAAGCGCCACCGTGTTCTGTTCTTTGTGTATTTCAGCAGGACAATGCAAAAACCACATACTGCAGTCATTACAACAGCTTCGTAGTAGAAGAGTCCGTGTGCTGAACTGGTCTGCCTGCAGTCCTGATCTTTCACCGATTGAGAACATTTGGCGCAAAATTAAACGAAAAGTCCGTCAAAGGAGACCCAAAACTCTCCAGCAGCTGGAAGCCTGTATTAAACAAGACAGGGATCAAATTCAAATGGCTAAACTCAAAAAACTTGTCATCTCAATGCCCAGATGCCTCCACTCAGTGTTAAAAAGAAGAGGGGATGCTGCGCCGTGGTAAACAGGCCCCTGTCCCAACTTTTTTGAGACCTGTAGCAGCCATCAAATTTGAAATGAGCTCATTTTGTGGATAAAATTGTAAAATTTCTCAGTTTCAACAGTTGTTATGTTATCTGTTCTATTGTGAATAAAATACTGGCTGGTGTGATTTGAAAGTCATTGCGTTTTGATTTTATTCACAATTTACACTTCGTCCCAACTATTTCGGAATTGTGGTTGTAAATTTTTCCTTTACATTTGCACTAATCCAGTTTCCCCTTGCAGTTTCTCTTACTGTACCGTAATGTAAAAACAATTCAGCAAGTTCAGCATCAGCCAATAAAATCAAGATAAATACTGGTTATTGATATCAGCCCCAGTAGTCCATATGATACATACTGTGGTTCAACAAGTGGACTATGAAATAACAATATTCTTATTCCATTGTGACACCATCACATAAATGAATTACGACATACATGATTTATAATTTTGTTCACTAGATCCCATTTCCATTTCTCTGCGTAGAAACTATGTTTATTCATGGAAATTTTGTTGAATACGGCATCAAAAAAAAAAAATGGTATTGACCCACAGCATAATACATGGCTGGATTTCAAAAAACAATATTCACTCTGTAAGCATATTCCGTAAATATGAAAAAATTAATTTCCACCATGTAACCGTAAATAATTATTGTGCTTATGCTTACCTTGACCGTTTGCCTCCACTGTTGATAATTCCTTGAATTACCTGCAATAATAATGCAATAAATCGATCATATTCACTGCTTGGCCAAAAATAAAAAATTTATTTCCGACCAGATTTGTCTCAATTTTTGGTGGAGATCTTGTATTCACAACGGGAGAGTCGGAAAAGCCTTCTTCAGCACATTCCAAAGTCAAGACTCTGTGGTGGCAAATTCATTGGTGAAAATGATTCCTCATGCTAGCTGAACCACTCTTTCACAATTTGAGCCTGATGAATCTTGGCATTTTCAGCACAGAATATTCCTGTGCTGTCAGGGACAAAATAATTCCATCGATGGAATATCATGGTCAAGGAGTCTGCAGTTTGCATGTTATTGCTGCTGAATGTTTCTGATCTCAGACCTGACTATTTGAAGACTGCTTCCAAAGGCTTGTTCAGTTGGCACAATGCATGGCGAGTGCATCACTTCATGGGCTTCCTTTCTTACCCTGATGTGCTCATCACACTGGAATAGGGTAAATCTGGACTCAATAGACCACATGACCTTCTTCCATTGCTCCTCCGTCTAATCTTTATGCTCACTTGCAAACAAGTTGGCCTTTCCCAATCAGCCTCAATAATAAGCGGCTATCTTGTGGCAACGCAGCCGTTTAGTCCCAAGCCAGCAAGTTCTTGTTGCATTGTGCATAAGGAAACGCTCTCACTTTCTCAAGTAAACACAGCCATAAGTTCTACTGTTGATGAGACTTCAACAAGGGTTTTCGTGATCTCCAATCGCAATTATTCATGATTTTCAATCTGACAGATTTTTTCTGTGAGGGAATGGTTCAGGACTATCCTTCCAGGTTTTGATAATGCGCTGGACAGTTCTTGACCCGGTTCCAGTGATTTACTTGTTTTTTTTTCCTTCGTTGATGCCAGCCAATAATTTGCCTGTCTTAAAGCACAGTAACATGTTTTCCATGACGATGGGATGTATGTTCCAACATGGTTATTTAAGAAATGTGCTGAAACACACTGCATCAGCAACGGTTAGAACAATTGTTGCCAGCTGAAGCATAGTAATCATTGCAATGATAATTCGATGTTGGGCTCTGAAGTAATTGCTTATTTAAATCCAAATGGCAACTTTTTTTTTTTTTTTTTTTTTTGGGCAAAGCAGTGTACCTGTAATTGATTCAGTTACAGGCCAGACAATTGTACAAGGCAGTCAAATTCAAACACAAAACAAGAAAAATTCCAATTAGGTCAGATAAGCAAAACTCTAATTGTGACAAAGTATTTTGTCAAAAAACTTATTACATGCAGAGATTATCAGAAAGATGGCAGAAAAATATGCAATATGCTGCAAGAAAAGTGTGCAAGCTCATGCGGAAGGAAGTGGAGCTAGATCAGGCCACTTACTTCCACAGAAACCCCCCTCAGTGATTTCCTCCTCAAAGACGTCTGTGAAGCCCCTTCCTGCATTTAATCTCGCCAGTCTTCCATCGATGAACTGCAACCATAAATCACATTTTAAGTTCTTAAATGAGGGGAAAGAAACACACAATAAAGTTGAATTCAAACCTGCTCCATACATCTTCACAGATTAAAATGAGGAAAAGATGTGGAAATTCAAAACAGCTGCAGGATTAACACGGCAGACCAGCATGTTGCATGCCCAACATCCAGAAAGTTCATTTCCGCCTTTGTCACACAGAGGTCATGAAAAACCTCATAAATAATGCTGACTTTACAGCTCAACGCAAAACAACAAAATAAATAAAATGAAAAATAACAGTCAAGTGCAAAAATGTTTAACTATCATTCACTATTTAACTATTTTGACAGAGTAAAAAATATTTTACAAAGCAGTGAAGAAAAGAGAGAGAGGTCTTCACAGCTCTCAAATATTATTATTATATTTGCAGCAGGAACTCACTAACATACTGCATGAAAAATTTGCAAACTTGGCAAGGTTTTTCAAATCAATAAAATGAATATGACATCTCGAATAAAAAATTCTCGATTCATGTGATTTGGTCTCATATTGATGAAGGAAAATAAACACTACACAAGTAGCCTAAGATAAATAGTATTCACAACCACTTGAAAGCCATGTTTTCAATGTGAAAACATTCACCGGAAATATAAATAACAAAATGCAAACATCTGCATTGGCAGCACAACTGTCAAGATGCATTTTTGAATGACCAAAAAGAGCTATCATACGAAACTGGCTTTTAAAGTGAACCATGTCAGGCAGTTCACAGGATTAATGGTAGTGTGTGCCTTCGGAAAAGATAGGAATGTTCTAGATTGCAGTAGCAACACCAGCCTGCACACAAATTACACAACACATGGTGGAAAAAGTTCAGGCAAACAATGTGCCTGGTTGGCATGCCCCACTGCTGCTGTCCAAGACATCTTGCTGAAGTGTCTCGTTAATATCATGGACATTGATTTCTACGGATTGGGCGATCAGAAAATTTATCTGCTTTTACGAGTGTCCGAGCAAACATAATAATACGCAGTGTAATGTCCCACACAGCTACTATTTCCCCGACAGCATAGTCTCATTTGTTTATTCTGCTCAGACATATATTGTCATAATTACACCAGCTTGGATTATATTGAGACATTGTAAGCGCCACCTGTGACTGACAGAGCCCATTTAACACTTAGTATTAAAATGCTTTCACTGTGATCGGATTGCAATCGGATAGCGCTTGACCACAAGAAAGTCCAGGTGTGAATGCACTCAAAAAGCATTAAGGACGGATTGTGATCGGATCTTTCAAACCATTTCAGAAGGTGGTCAGGGACAGATTCTGGCCACTTTGAACACACGTGTAAATGCAAATGCGTCTCCAATCCGCATAAAACATTTCCACTTTGTTCAGGAAAGTCCACGACATGAAGTTTTTGTGCAGCTGTATTGCCCTTTCTAGAAGTTTTCTCCAGGTTTCAGTGGGCTACACAGCTTCTAGCTCAAAAGAGACCAGAGAGACTGAATACCATAGACATATACAGCAAGCTCTGCTTTGGAATGAGGACAGGCGAGCAAGGTCTAGCTCACAGCGCCTTCTCTTGGGTACACATTGGAAAATCCCCCTTTACCTCTCGAAGCATTTTACTGGTGTATAGAAAGCAAAGGTTTATAAGACGCAATGCATTTTAAGTGAAAAATAATGAATTAAAGGAGCATCTTATTTACCTGTTTTTACGGCAAGCGAGGCATGCCACTTAAGGGGTCTTCAGGGTAAAGTGTAGAAATAACCATAATGTAAAAACTAAGAAATAAACAAACTCAACATGATTTTAACTCATTAAATGTAGTATTTTGATAAAAATTTACATGGTTGCCATGAAAATGGCACTTTAATGGCAAAATCTGAAAATATTTTGTGGCACTGATATTTCAATAACCCATGGTCAGACTTTACTCAAATTAGTCTCATATGAAAGGTTTAAGATAGTTTTATGAAATGGCATAGGATTTTTTTGTTTGGAACATTTATTAATATTTAATGAGCTCTGTTATGTAACCATAACGAAAATCGCTGTCGCTATCATTAACTTGCTTCATTTTCAAAATTAACCCCCTAGGGATGCACCTATCTAGAAAATCCTATGTCATTTCATAGACATTAACATTAGCATAAACATTAGCTGTCATTACCTAATCCAATTTATGTAGCTAAATTATTGAAAGTTTGGGAAATAATCCATCACAGACATTTAGAAATATGTTCAGCGTTGTGCATTTTCAGTAACGCACAGGTTAGCTGTTAACAGTTTACATCATATCTGATGAACTTTTGGCTTTAAGCTCTATATTGCTCAGAAAACGAGCTCCTTGGGCCACCTGACATAAATAAAAATACAGCATTAATGCACGGCTCACCAATAATGATTTCCTGATTTCCCAGGACAAGTAGACTGCCACATTGGGCTAGTTAATCTAGCTACCCAAAAACACCATTGACATAACATTCTAAATTAAATGCAATGTTTTTTCCCAAAGCTGATGATAGGAAGCAGCTAGTGTGGGTTGTGGCTCAAAGGAATCCAACTCCCGTGGAACATGGTTTTTTTTAAATCTCTTTCTGGCTGAGAAGAAAAGTAGGGTAACTAAATCAAAATTGCTAAATTGAGTCTGGGTTAGCACGCTGTCATTTGATTGAACTATAATTTAACATACAACTATCAGAGTAATTTCATTCGCATTTATTTGCTAATATTTTACTCTAGTTATGATTTTGATAAAATTAGTTTACAAGACAAATTTGAGTAGCTTGTCCACGGGGGTCATTTTTTCCCCCTGCAAAATAAACCAACTGTATAGCAGCCTAGTACACATAGCATCCAGGGCTGATGAGCTGCAGTGGCTATAACATAACAGGCATATACCTTATTCTGATAGAATTATATCTTTATCTTGACTTTTATTAGCGTTGGTTGACCAGACAGTCCTCCATTTGAATCCTCAATAAGTTATACCCATAACTGCTATGGAAGGTTTCAGCATCATAGAGGAGGCTATCTGGGCTACAGGTAGTTCTTTCAGTTTACAACAACGACATTATTAAATGTATCAAATTATGTCAAACTGAAGAACTTGCTTTTGCATTTTTAACTATGTTTTTCTTCTTTTTTTTCGAGCCATGGTTGCGTTTAAATTTTACAGCCTGATTTAACAATAGTGCTGACGGTCAGAAAGGAAACTTCTGTAAAACACAAATAAAATGTGAAGCTGCAATTGATTTAAAGTCAGTTTATTTAATTTAACTAGAGGCTCTAGAGAACCTGAATCGTTCACCTGGATCTGTATGAAAATGAACTAATTCTTAAAAATCACAGAAACAGAGTCTACTGCAGCATAGAAGTAACAAGGTAAAGGATCTTAATGAAATATCAAAAAACATGATCATGATTCCAACCTTGTCCCATCATTTCACAAAATTGATTTTTAAATGGAAAAGAAACAAATAAATCAGTTTGATTCAAACAGAAATTCCAGGAGATTCAATCATTTCAAGAATCTAATGAGCAAACTGAATGTGATTGTTTATTCAGATGCTATAGTGAAATACAACAAAAATCATCATATTTGATGTTTAAAGGCAAATAACTCCTACAAAGAGCCATTGTAAAATTTCAGTGTAATGGAGACTTTTGTAGAGCATTATTTGCTGATCATTTTAGCAATTGAAAGTTTTCCTCTATGTCTTAAAGTTTTCATTATATAGGCCAAAAAAAAAAACCCCGCAGAATCGTCAAATGTGACATTTCAAGGCCAAGAACTCCTACAAGGAGGAACTGTATGATTTCGATCCTATGGAGACTTTTGTAGAGTTTCATCTGCTGATCATTTTGAGGTAACAGTTTTTTCTCTAGCTGCTTTAGTTCCTGAGATATAGCTGAAAATAAGTGGGTTTACCCGTATGTACTATTTTTAGTAACAGCGGCCATGTTATTCAGACAGCAGGCATAATCGATTCAATTTTTAAAGTAGACATCCTAAGGATGCTTATGGCAAATTCTAGTCTGGATCTGTTCAATAGTTTCAGAGGGGAAGATTTTTGAAAAATGTTAACGACAGACGATGACAGACGATGACAGACGACAGTGACGACGACGACAGCAGACGACGACGGATGCCAAGTGATGGCAATAGCTCACGTGGATCTTTGGTCCAGGTGAGCCAAAAAACTAGGCTTACTTAGCAGGCCTGTTTCCAAAGTTGAAAATGGTGCGTTGACTTTACAACCATACCCACACCGCTTATACATGATAGCCAGAGTATAAGCATGTTTGAAAAGTTTTATTTATTTATTTATTCATTTGTTTGTTTCATTATTGTTTGTTTGTTTCATTAATGAATGATCTAAATGGAATCAAAAATTACTTTCTAAACCACCCTATTCCTTACTTAATGTTATTTCCACTTTGCATCTACTTAAGAGACATTAGACAGTCCATGAGAATTTTAGACTTCTGGATTGTTAAAACCTGGGATAAGAAGACATTTTTGCAAAAGAGATATTAAATTCCAATGAGAACAATCAGATCCATTTTATAAAACATTGCCCACGCATTAGAATGTGTTATGGTTAGGTGAAATACACGCATCAGCCTATTTTGTGACAATAAAAAGTTGATGTAAAGTAAAAGCCCTCCCATGTTTCCAGTTGGTGAATAGTTAAGATGGTTTCCCTATTTGTGGGAATGATTTAATTTGTAACTGAAACACTGATTATGTTTGCAATGCAGCATAAACAACTTGCAGCTGTATTTTTCTTGTTTGAAAATGACTTTTTGCTGTTCTTTGCAAATTTTAATAGTGTGTAGGACAATTTGTACTGTTTGAGCTCAAATATTTTTCAAGTTGTGTGATCTAGAAACAAAGATTAGGCCTCAGCGCTCTGGTCAGAAGTTATTCAGAGTAAATAGAAATCATCTTAATTCTCACCTGGCAGGCGGTGAAAATCAGTCAGTGTGGCCAGTGGTTAAATTGAGCCTGTTTTCACAGTTCCTGTGTCGTTTGTACAGTACTGATGTAGCAGCATCCATGCTGGGCAAAGTCTTATTTTCAAACCCCTTCTTCATGTGGGTTAAAATATAAAAGGTTATCTAATATTTTGGTTTCTTCAAAAATGTAAATTTAAGTGTAATGCTATTCCCAGTTTGGCTGCAACTGTACAGTATATCTGTGGTATGGCAGATCACAAATGACGTGGTAACTTTATTTCCAATGTAGGGAAAAAAAAAACAAAAAAAAACCGTTGACATTGTAAAATGGCAAATATGTCAAAAACAGTATTTTCCCCAAAAATAACCTTTATTGCTCACCGAGATCCAAATTGTGAAGCAGTACAGTTAACTCACAGCTAAAAACAATAGCATGGCCATTACTACACTGAGAATTAATCACAAAGCATTTACTACAGGGTCCGTACAGCTCAGAGCCAACAAAATTCAAGGACCCCTCAAGCGCTCTAATGCACTTTCCTTACTCATAAATTCTACTGTACAGAAAATCATGAAGAACTAACTTACTTTGTTTATTATCATTTCAGTGTGTCCATTGCCACCATATAATTTAACACTAGTTTGTTTACTAGCAAGATAACATTGGCTAGCTACTCAGTAGACCAGAGGTGTTCAACATCGTTCCTGAGGGCCCACTGTGTATGCTGGTTTTTGTTCCTACCACAATTCTAATTGCAGGATTTTAACAAGTTGTTAGTAAGTCTTAATTAGTTGTATTTCATGTTTAGATCTGTTCATTACTCACTTTAGCCAAATTTTTATAGAAACATCTATACACGCCATGAAGAATAAAATACCCTTGAGGATAGTGTGTTTATTGTAAGCAATTTCAAGTAATGTAACGTTTTATACAGATCAAGTTAGACACTGATCAGTAAATCAGTAATCCCCAAATTAGGTCGCTGGACACAAGTGTTTAAAGTTCTTTAAAAAAAAAAACAAAAACACATAATTAGATTACCATGACAAAACTGGTTTGACTCTATATCATTTGCCTGTTGAATAAATTTGTCATAATGTGCCAATTAGTTTTTTTACCAATTAGGAGCTTACTACTTCTTTGATTTAATTGGCTACATTGTTTTTTTCTTATTATATGCAGTTTTTTTTTTTTTTTTTTTTTTTAAATATAAGGCATTGTGGGTATGATTTTTTAATTCTTGATGGCATACATGGATATTTCTGTTTACGGGGGTTAAGAGGGCAAATTAAGTTCTCTAAACATTAAATGTACTTAATGAATACAAATCAACAGCTCATTAAAATCCTGCGATTACAATTGCAGTTGGAACAAAAACCAGCGTACACAGTGGACCCCCAGGAATGACGTTGAATACCACTGCAGTAGACCAGGAATTTGAAAACCATAGCTAGTTCAAACGTGATTGTCCGTGACTCAGGGACAGACGGTGTATCGAATGGTAGAGTTAGCTCAGTGCTAACATAATGGGAATCAGAATTAAGGAGCTAACGGGAATAAGGTTTTTTCCCCTATTAAGTTATGCAATGCAGTTGTGCTTGCTAAAGGTCGCAACAAATGAAAAATATTCTCAACTCGTTGTATAACTTTAATATGACACACAAACTCGTGTCAGCTCCTCTATATCTTAAGACTGATCCAAACAACTCAATTTAAAGATTAGTGGATACATACCCTGTCGTTGACTGACAAAAGTGGTGGCTGTGTTGTCATCTGCACCTTTCGGACTCCCAGTTTCCTCAACATTGGGTGTAATCCGTATGCGGAAGGATCATTCCTCGCCACACTAGCTGCCGGAAGCACATAATTTGTCCCTTTCTTTTTAGCATTGCCCACATGCTTCTTCATTTGGCAGTACTCCTCCAATGTTTTCGCTTAACGAGAGGCATAATTTGTCAGTTCTGAGCACAACGTGCACAGGGCTTTTCCCTCAACCCCGACCTACCGTAAAACTCGCCAAATGATGACAGTGTACCATTCACAGAGACCTCTCGTACCATTCGGGCCCATTTGAAACGGTTCTTCAAATCTTTACCGATCTCACGGAACTCGATCGTCATCTTTCCGTTCTACTGTTTTGGCCATGTTTCAGGCAGAAATCGCTGCATGAACGAATTAAGTTTTTTTTTTTTCCAATCGGCCGTGCTTAGACGACATCGCGGTAGGTGACTGTTCGCCTATTTTCCCATGATTTTCGATGCCACATTGAACACTTGCGCCCCAGACACACGAGCTCAAAGCTCCCTTACCTTGCCAGTAACAGGCAAGTCCTGGTCCCACAAGTATTGCTGCAGTTTCTCTTTTCCAGAGCCAAATATCGCTGTGAGACTGGTTTGCCGCCATGGCTTAAACACCAGCGTGTGCGTTCGTTTATGTGCCTTGACCTCTGATATGGAACTGTGAGCTCGCTCGCGAGTCCTAATCATTCGGGGTTCGTATTTCAATCGGTACGAAACAAAATGCCATTTTAAAATACTAACAAATTTTCAATTTTGTGAGTTTCAGCCCACAATAAAAATTTCAAGTATATTTTTCATATTTACAAGTACTTATTCAAAATTTTCCAACACTTTTCAAGGACTTTAAGATGCCTTTTCAAATTGAAATACTTTTCCAGTATCACATGAAATTTACGGACTTTTCAAGGCTGTGCGAACCCTGTACTAATTAACCAACACGATGGGGCAGGCTACTCCTACCAAAACGCATGTAGGCCTATACCTAATTTCCATTCCTATTGGAGGTCGATAAACACATCTGGTCTCTTAAATTTTTTTCTCGTTTAAAATATGTTCCCTCTTTTAAAATAGAGTAGCACTGGTTGCTGAAGGGGCAATCAAGCTTTGTGGGCTCAGATGTTGCTGTATCAAAATCAAGGAGGCTAATTACAGGCTGTGATGATATTCCAACTCCCTGAAGTTGGCGCCCAGTCAACCATCATCATAGAAACTATCACTGACGCCATCTTATACGTGCCAAGATTTAACCTCCTTAGAGGAATCAGTCGCTAAGGAATTTAGGTTTGTTCACTCTCCTATGCACCCTGCAGGTTGTGAAGAAAGAGGCAGGTAGGTGACAACATTCATTCCAAATGCCAGCACTCTCCTGAGGAGGTACTTTGAATAGCAATATAAAAATACCAAATTTAACATTCCCATAGGGCTAGTAATTGTACACGATCAGCCATCCCCAGGCAGCAAAATCAAATAATCGCTAAATAAGTCCCCACAATACAAATATACTATAGCGGCGCGGCACGAATCAAATTCCCAACTGCCGGCCACCTGTGGGCATTTTCACAACTCGTCTGGCAGGTTAGCCGAACCGCAAGCATGCTGCTTGCTCACCGATTTGGAAGCTGCTATCAAATATTGAGTTGAAGTAGCAGACAAATACTGATGTTCAACGTAATCTTTCATTTCACTTTACAAATTTTGTAAGCAAAGCATTTACTAACTTCATTTAAAGAACTTCAGACAACTAGCCAAATAGCTAGCTAATGGTAGTTAAATAGCAATCATGGCTACGCAACACAATTTGCAACGCAGACATCCACATTACCAAACCTTGCACATGCAAATTTTGAAAGCCAAGTATCAATTTACTTCATTTAAACAAGATCTCTGGAAAACCAGCCAAATAGCTGGCTAGCTACAAAGCTAAACGCAGATATCCACAATAATCATTTATTTCACATGCAAATTTTGTTGGTTATGCATTTTCTGAATTTACTTCATTAAAACACTATCAGGCAACTAGCCGAATTGCTAGCTTACGTTAGCTCCATAGCTATTTTAGCCATGTTATGTCGCTAGCCATGCAGATAACCATGATAACATTTTGTTTCACAAGTAAATCTTCTCAGTCAAATAGTTGTTTATTTACTTAATTCATACGAAATCAAATAACTAGCCAAATAGCTAACTAGCTACGTAGATATACGCAGATATTCACAGTAACCTTTTACCTCACAAGCAAATTTTATTCGCCAAAAATTTAGCGACTTCATTTATACAACATCAGACGACTGGCCATATTGGTAGTAAGTTAGCTATAGCTATTGCATTGGAAAACCCAATAGCTATGGCTGTGAATAGCCGCTCCTTCATTTTGAAATTTGAGATTCCGGGCTCCTGCCCTCCTTTTGTGATGGTGATTGGCCAGCGGCTGGCCATCACTGCTCCTCATTTGAATGAGTCTCAAGTTTTGGCTACTTGCTTCGCCTACTTTGCACCGCTTCGCCCTGCAACCAGTCCCATAGAGCACAGCGCAGGGGCTGAATAGAAAGTGAATGGAATGTGACTCCGCCTTCTGAAACTTTGTGCCTCACTGCTGTAGTGTGTTTGTCATGTCAAAAAGTAAACGTATTGAAACTTCAAGTGCTTAAAGGTAGGGTCTGGAGTTTTTTTGCTCAAAAATAAACACTAGACTTATACAAATGATATCCGGCTTAATCATCACCTGTAGGCTTCTAGTCCTGTGTGGTGGTGATTGTGTCTGCAGTGCCCCCTCCCCCTGCCTGCATTTTGGTCTTTTACTTTGTTTTGTTGTGGACGTGGATGTTTCTGGGCGGAGAGTCGTGTGTTCTCTCCAGCCAATGAGAGAGCTCAGGGCGTGTCGCTCTGTGGGCCTGCATAGAGCATAGCGACTGGAGCAGTCACTGCCGAAGCAATGGCGGACACTGGCAAAAAAAGAAAATACACGAAGACGAAACGTGCAGCGGACAAAGTACGCTCGAAAACCAGAATGAATATCGGCTTGGCTTTCACCCACTTCCGAGCCCTGAAGGAGAGGCTGGGGCTGAATAGTGACGCGGAGTTGGCCTGTTTACTGTTGGGACAGGTACGTGCCAAACACGGGATGTTAGCCTGCTTATTTAGCGATGTGCTACATAGCTTGTCGTGGAGGTATAAGAAGTTTATGTACACAGTAAGTCCGAGTATCAAACATTGCAAACTCCTTTACATTTGCGCTGCTAACTCGCCCCCTCGCTCTACCTCTCCCTCGGCCTCGACCTCCGGTTGCTCGTCCTCTCCCTCGGGGCTGCGCTGGTCCGTAGCGGACATCAGAGTCTGTGTCAAAAGCTCTGGAAGCTTCGCTAAATTCTATCTGGGCATATAGTCATATGATAATTATTCGTTTTCTTGATGAAGAACGTAACTCGGTATAACTAGACATTGTAATTACGTTATTATCAGAACACAAATACTGTCTATTAGCACTGCTAATAGACAGTATTAGCATTTGCAAACTGTTAGCAAGCTAGACTGAACATCTAAACAACTACAGTCAATAATTAGCATTATTATTAGCATAGCTGTTTATTCAAATGCACAAACAATATCATGTGGACATGATAAAACATTTGATACTATATTTGCAAGATACCTTGTCACTCATTCCTGCAAGTAGCACGGTGCACAGATCCTGATTCAATACGATATAGCAAGCCGGATGCTGGGCTGGGTGGGTGTGTATTGGCAAGGCTGGCAGCGGCAGGGGGCGTGCATCATTGAGCCCGAGAGGAGGGGCTCAGTTTGAATACTGTGTTTATGAACTGCAATGGACAAAACTCCAGACTCAACCTTTAACACATTTTTATCAAAAGGCAGGAGTAATCTTGCTTGATTTACAGAAATCAGCATTTAAATTTTTGCGATCAGATGCCTTTGCGACTTAACATAATGAAAATGCTTCCATGGGCATAGGAAAACAAGCGCTCTTGACTTGTTTTTGAGCCATGCTAAAGCGTTTATAAATAAAGGGATATACAGGCTGTTACAACAACGGAAGGCTAAACCATTTGTGTGTGTTACTCCATATTCATTTTTGCCAAAATGAGATAAACCTCACTGGACAGGGAGAGCGGCAGCAGCTCTAAAGTGAACTACAATGATCGAAACCAGGTTGCCACTGTCATGCTTTCCGCACATTTTCTTGGTTCACTTCCCGGTCACCCTTTGCAGGCCTTTCGCAAAATGGACATGGTTCATGGTCAGTGCACAGAAGCACTGCTGGCCTTTTTCACCATGGTGAAGAAGAGATAAGCATCCCAAGCTACTGCTGTAGTGTCTTTGAACTGCCGGTCACTATCTTGTCAGGGAAAGTTATACATGCGCTGAGGGGCAGAAACAAAAGCCTGATTAATAGCCATTTTCTCCGTTCAGGGGGATTAAAAAACTTATCGCGGTTAGCCAAGACACTAAATTGCAGCTGTCAATAAGAAAGAAAGATGCTGCTTGCCAAAGCAGTCGATGTAATGGTTTACTTTTCTTAATCAGAGGTATCTACATTTTTGTGTAGATAACTTAGATTGAGGCTTCACCTCGTAGGGATAGATCCTGCTCTCTTTTCACTTTTGCGGCATTTAGTACTGATCTGCTTGATGCCGAACACCACATAAATTTTTCAAAAATAAAATTTCAGGGATATGATGGCCTGCATTCCTTCTTTAAAATGTCATATTCGTAATTTATAAGTTCAATTGGACAAGATTAAAAAAAAAAAAAAAATATATATATATATATATATATATATAAAAATAAATAACATAAAACACAGCCTTTCTTCATGATTTCCACCCAAACATACCGATACAGACTACAGCTGAAATGAAATCGTATGGATTCCACAATTATGCAAAATATTACGTCAAGTACAATGATCAAACATTCAGTACCAACACTGCATATTCTTTTTACCTGTTTGAAGAGCTGCAAGTTCACAGCCATTTCAAGGAAGCATCTCATAGTGCTCGACCGGTGGGCAACAAAGCTTGCCTCGCAAAATGTGATTGGCTCTCCCTGCGTTGGGAAAACAGAGGATATTCTTAATCTAGTATGTTTTATAGCAAAAATATCCTCAATGCAATGATAAGGCCAATACATTCTCCTGGTTATCAAACAAGTATTTTTATTTCAAGATTCCAGTGCTTTTTCTGAGTAAAACTCCTTGAAACTTGATTCAATTTTCAAATCCCAACTTTATGTTGCTCAAATCTTGCACATGATTAACACCATTATTTAAAATCCACATTGTGATCTCAGATATATGACTTTCCCCCTTAATCCTAGTGCTCCTTCTCCTTCCATGGTAACACTAAGAAATCATTCATCAATATATCGAATTCTTTTGGCCAAGTGCAAAAAACAAGATGCGCCGAGCATAGTAAGACAATTCAAACATAACCATAAATAGTACATTTTTGTGTAATGTCCAGTCATGAGAGGATTTTTCACCAAAATAAGTGTAACAACAAGTATGAACAGAACTTAATTCAAAAGCTTGGTTCGCAATTAAATAAAAGAGGAGACAAAAATCTAGTAAAATGTTCAAGGACGAGAAAGACTTATGATTATTCCTGACATTGGGCTGCAGTTGTATGACAGCCTACAATCAACGGGAAAAACATTCTCAGATCTTAAACTAGACCTGACACTGTCTTTATCCACATGAAGCTGAATTGCTAACATACAAACATCACGAATTTGTGATCGAACAACTGACTTGAACAATGACAATGAAGCCCAAAATGGGAGTGGTAAAGAAGCAAATCAAATACAGGCACAATGACTGTTGTCATTCATACCAGAATACTAAAGTTTACAGCTGTCAATGGTGAGCTGAGATCACCCGCAGATCACATTCAGGGTAGTAATTAAGGATCTGCAGAAAACAGTCATTACCAGCGTTTTCATTTGAGCTCATTATCATTATTCTCCATTACTTAATTTACAACTCAGTGTGGGTCCCCAACAATCCCAATCAATGATTAAAGAATCCCTTTTGCTAGCCCAATCCTATGAAACAGCAGAGTGGCAGGTGAGAAGCTTAAGAAATACGTGTCATTTTATTCATATATCATTCATCAACCTTTTCAATTAGTCTGAAAATGATGAGGAATACGAAAATGAGCTTCCGATGACACCTCACGATTCGTGCAATTCCCTAAAAGCATTCATAAATAACAAAGCTTTATTTACATCTTATGAAGCACGAGTAACGCATGCTCGTTAAGCAGCAAATTTTAATTATTGACGCATACGAAGTTCACTTATGTACAAAATCATGAAAACTGGCATTTAACTGCACGTGTAACCTGACATCACTCAGTAACACGCGTGGACATTCAGACAAGCGCATCACATTACGAAGTATAACAACGTATAACTTGAATATAAACTTCCTAAATACTACTTAAATCTGCATATCAAAGTGTGATGTGCAAACATCCTGAGACAAAGGAATAGATTAATTATTTTCCAGATTCAAATATGTAACATATAGAACGAAAAGGACTGAAACTCAAACAGTTTGAGCATTTAAAGACAACATAGACGCATCAATTATGTATCTTCACTTGACACGTCTATGCAGGCCAATTATTTTCTGCACTTGAAACAAAGACTCGCCCATATTTGACAACAGAGAATGCACTTTGTATTATTCAGCACCGCGAGTTACACTGTAAGGCAGTTCACCAGACATATTTTAGGAGTTTACAGGGTAAAAGAAATATAGCAAGAGGTGCCTAACAAGGATCTTCAAAAAAAAAAAAAAAAAAAAAAAAAGATGAACGGGCTTTTCAACATCTTACACAAAGCCTAGCATTATTCTCAGGCTTCCAACACATCTACTTTTATGAAGACAATCTGACATGCGCAGCAGTCCAGTTTAATCACTGGCTGTCTGCAGCCGAAATAACAACACAAGGACTGGCTCATTATGAAACAGTCCACATTAAAATGAGAGTACATCATTTCACAGTCCCATTGGCTGAAATAGCCCTATTTTGGCACAGAGATGGCCAAATATTTCTCGAGTAAGATGGAAAGCGTTTCTGACTGGGGGAAATGTATAACATGCAGGAATCATCATTCACTAGTTTCCAGAAAGCATTATTCAGACACAGACAGGCTGATAGTGACATACTGGGAAAGAGCATGTGTGAATTCGGACAGGACTCCAGTGCTTGACTCCACAAACTCCATATGAATTGGTCCTAACCATGAAGTGCAAATAAGATTAATCTTTAATTATTAGGCTGCTTTTATGAGAAAGGATATGAAAGCCAGATATTTTTGACCATCAATGAGTAGATGCCTAAAAAGGGAGATTACCAGTTAATTTTTTATTTCTTTGGGCAATTTATTTATTTGGCCATTTAACCTTCGCTTGCACAGGGTATGCATTATCATTTACAGAAATGTTCTGAAAATGTTCCTCTGAAGTTTACTCAGTACAAGAGAGGAAATCCACGCTTTGTTAGATATCCTGCATAAATGAAACCTTGCTACTGCTTGTAAGGGTACAGATCACAAGATCTAGTAATTTTCAAAAAGAATTGCAACATATAAATGTCAAGAATGAATGCAACCAAAGCTTCTCTGCTCACTGTGAAGGTTACGACAAACAATGGTATATGAAGTGTCCAGCAAAAGTCATGGAAGATGACTAAACTACAGCTTTGTCGCACAAGAACAGCAAGCCATTATGTATAAGGGCATATGGTCCTTTAAACGACAGTAAATAAACAATGAAGTTTGTCTTTCTATACCATTTCATCAACTGAACCTGTAAAGGACTGAGAAGAACAGCTGTCACACTGATGAGGTTTTCCAAAATGAAGTTGGATACTTGCAGGCTGTTGGCCTCTGATGCATTCTTAGTGGAGTTTAAAATAATAACAAAACAAATTTGGTAGCATACAATTGGCACTGAATATTACTTTCATTTATAATTATTAATATCATACCACAAAGCGCTCTTTGCAAGACTGGAGAGCAAATAAAGTCAAGGGAATGGAAAGACTCACTCAATCGCTTTTTCACCAATTTGGAGCAGAAGGCTAGGTTACAATAGGTCTTCCTTCAGCCGAATTTGAATGCAACCGTCAGTAAAGAGTTTCCATTATGTAATTTAACAGCCGTCGTGCATTGTGGCAACAGAAACTAATTCAAAAATTATTCTCATTCCTAGTTATGAGGAGTGTGCAGAGGAACATCTCACAGGTCTGTATCTTAAGGCGTCTCGGTAGGACCCGAACAGGGCGGCCTGAGCACGCAGAAAGGCTCGGGCGACCCCGCTGCCCGTGGCCGTGGACTGCTTCTTCAACTTGCCTTTCAGAGTGGAGACCTGAGTAAAAAAAGACAGAGGGAGAGAGAGAGAGACGGAGATGGGAGAGGAAAAGTTAAATTAACACCTCTGAAATTGGTGGGGAGAGACACAAACCCGATCGGGGTGTGAAGTGTCACATTTGCAGGTCAGCCAAAAAAGCCGTCCTCCTCCTTGATAGCCTATCTGTTGTGCTGCAGAGAGCACCTGCTGGTCTGTTAATTGAGGAAAAGGCAGGGGGGTGAGAGGGAGGCTCTACTGTAGAGTCCTTACTTCTCTCCCTCCCTCCCTCTCTCTCTCCACACAATTACTTTGCTTTAATTACTTTTTACTCAATCCACAATTTTTTGACTCGTAGCAGGTTTGCTGCACGAACTGTGCGTGTTACAACTTGTTTTAGCTCCAAAATAGATGCATCCTCTACAATCCACATGGACTTTGTTTTCCTTACAGTCACTCAAAAGTAAATCTTCTCACCTTCATATAATGCTGATTCCTTTGTGAAGGAACCATTTGACACTTTCTTGCATGTATACTGTTTAAGATGCCCAATGCGTAATCTCCAAAACCAAGTAAAACCCAACACAGAACAAATCAAACTACTTGCACCGACAGAATACAGAACTGAAAGAGGAAAGATAAATTTAAGAGCAACCTCTCCTCTCTTCAAGAGGAACTGCCACTCAGAAAGTTAAAATATTTATCGCATTAGTCTCATTTACTTTATCCAGGCTTTCATTCCAGTGAACGTCCCAAAGCTGACATTGTAATAATTTCCAAGCATCAAACGGAAGCTTAACAAAATTAGCAAATGTCATGAGCATATTCTCAGTGTGAGAAGCTTTTATGTTTATGTAAACTATCATGGCAAAATTAATATTTCATGGTTATATGCATTTACCAATATTTCAGCAAATCAACCATCTGTCAGTTGATTTTAGATCAAAGGACACAACACAATGGCATTCTAACACAAGACCATATCCGAAAGGCTCCAAGTAAAAAGAACATGATGCAACGATTGCAACGTCCTGAGCAAATCAACACTTAAAAGGCTCGACCCATACATCTCTTTTGAGAGGATAGACACAAATGGCTAGGCTATACCTTTATAGAATACAGAAGAAAAAGGTAAGTTGCAGAGTAACCCATACAGGGGCTTTTAAATAAGAATAAAAAATGAAAATTCTAAGTGCTTAAAAATGACAAAATTAATGTTGCAAAAAGGGCCAAAAATTTTCTATAGAGCCAAAAATTGCATGGCTAAGAATAAGCCAAAGCATATTAAAATGCATTAAACAGCACCTATAATAAACTTGAAATTCATAAATTAGGAAGCAGCACGGCCATTGAATCAGGTATGCAATAACAGCAATTCCGCTGTCAAACTAATTAAATACTGTACTCAGAATAATGCTAACGAGGCTCGAACGAGGCATCAGAGAGAAGCTTAGCTCTACAGGTGATAAACCTATTTGGCAGTGACATTTTTTAGTGCAAAGTCACAGTAGCTGTGATCTGATCAAAGAGAAAGTCCCCCCATTGGGTCCAATTATAACGATAGCAATGTAGGGAGAAAAAAAAATCATTGAGTTATGATATTCATAATCTATGCAGAAAGGCCTTTCCAGTATAGGTCTTTTCCCCATAGCTGTGATCTTTTCAATTTACATCAAGGGAAGATGGCTCCAGATAAAAGTCTGCTGGCCGTCTCGCTTAGCCCACAGAGGGCATACACCATGCCTCATTAAACTCTGTTCCATTAACTCCCAAACAGGGTTTGAAGTGCGCCATGTAAAGAGCACAGGTCAAAGGTCACGCAGAAAACAGATCTCCATTTAACTCACCAGCTGGAGATGATAATTAGCAGGTGCATCACTGTCTCTTTTTAAAGGATGATATGAGCGATGCTCACTGGGTTTTTTTTTTTTTTTAATCATTATATGACAGTATGTACTGTGTGGTGTGCTACTATTATGAAACCAGTCTCATGAATTAGACATTCACCTCAAGGAACCCCCTACACACAGACAGACACACACACAAAGACTGAGAACGAAATTTTCCCATAAACATTTAACATGTTTTTAGCGTACATTTTGCATACTTTGGATATATCGAGAACTCCATGGGTGTGCATTTATCAAACTTGAAAAGAAATTTTAAGGGAATCATGAAGTAATTGCTTTAGAACAGGTGATTGTAATTGCTTTCTTCCAAGTCCACTAGACCTCCTTTAACTTAAGTAAATTCCATAACCATGTCTGCAGCAAAAACTGATTAGTCAAAATGTTTGTTGTTTTGACTATATACCCTTTTTCCTCTCAGAGGCTTAAATGTGCAGGCAGGCCAATTAATGACAAACAAGCTCCAGCAAATACTACAGCCACAAAACCAAGCAGTTTACTGGCTTTCCCCCAGTTGGTACATACATTTGACCGAAATTTCCCCAGGGAAGTGAAGCTACGCAATAACCTGATCCCAATAACAATAATGAAGATTTTACACTGCAAGCAAACTCTGTCAGTGCTCCAATTCTCTCTCTACTTCCCTCACCTGAAAACGATTCCCAATGGGCTAGATCTACAATGCATAAGAAAACAAAACGATGTACTGCTTCAGGCATTATTCTTCTGGGAGAACTTTTTATTTTGCCTTTGTTTAGCAAGCTAGCTAATCGTAGGTAGCAAGTTGACCATAACAACCCTTGTATGTGCTTCATAGCAAACTACAACAGAACTATTCCAGGCAAAATTTTCAGCGTAATAAACAGTACAGACAAACACATTACTTCCCATTTGATGATGTTATATATGTATTTTTATTATTTGTAAAAACTGAAACAATTTTCCATGTACACCTCTGCAACAATTCAGAACTTTTATGGTCCACCAGACCACAGTGAAAGTAAGCCCACTTCTCGGGCTACATTAGCTGTCTGAGTGTCTTCATCCCCAGTTCACCTCCGAGTGAAGTCACACGTCTAAGTCAGAGGCAGCTTCCATGCAGCAGCAGGCTCTAACACTTTTCTCACATTATTCTTTCTTGCAAGTCAAACCTTCAGTTACATCTGCCAGAAAAAGTGAAAACACTCTGCTCTGACCTGCAGTCTGAACAAAACTCAAACATTACAGCTACGAAGCAGAATCACACTACAAATTAGCATGTCATAAAGTACATTCGGACCACATTTTATGTTCTTTTTTTTTTGATGAGTGATATTCACAGTTTCAATTTTGAGTCAAGAAGGAACAAAAAGGACAAAAATATGAAAATTCCTACAGCATTCTCTTTAGTAACTCTAATCCTTCAATATCCACCTATAATTAATAGTAAGCAAAATTATGTATGCCATTTAGCATTTATACAAACAAGTCAATCACAACAAATACATTCTGACAACAATGCAGCAACCAAACAGTGACCCTTTCAACTGAGCATGGAACAAAAACTTGCTTCAGAAAAGTGGTTTGTTAAAGATTCTGCCCGGGAGAGGAAATCCATAGGGAAGCAATTAAAGAACTACAAAGAAAAAAAAAAGCAGTTATAAAAAAGTATTCTTTTGATGCGCTGTAGTCTGATCTCCACCCGTGTATGCACGCTCAAGGACCTTTCATGGTATTACAACTCGTGGGTGAAAGGGAAACCCAAAATAAATATTTGCTGACCCCAAGAGTTCTGTTTTTATGCTACATGCATGATTAAAATTAAAAAAAGAATGCGAAAAGATTTCATTATTATCAATGCCAAATTAATTAATGTGTGCATTAATTTGCATTGAAATATCGGTTCCTTTAAGTACATGGACTATGTGGGACCTGTGGTAATGGGACGGAGCAAGTAAATAAATATACCAATTCGTTACTGAATGCTTGAATTGACAACAAAATATATCTCATGGTGGAAAAGGGTTACAGAAGTACATGTGACTCTCTCCTCACTCCTTCAGGTAAATTGAAAATTGGAGCAGCAAAAAATAAATTCCCTGTAAGTAGTGAGTGAGCGCATGCGTGGATGTATGTGTGTGTGCGTGTGTGTGTGTAGCAAATCAGGCAAAATGCAAAGCAGCATACTCTGGACTGCAACAGTTCGTCTTTGCAACTTAAAGAAGAGGAAAAATTAATTTGTCAAACATAAACATCCTGCATAAACATACTTAGAATTACACCCTTGCTTGTTTGCTAAAATGTTCTTTCCTCTTGTGAAATCAAACTGCAAAAACTAACCCCCTTTTTGCACTAGAGACAACAACAGAGCCTCAAACTGACAATCTGCAAATTTATTGAAACCATAATATATCTACAAGAGCACCGATTTTGTATTGTAAGTGTATTGTTTAATGAGAAATAGCTGTGACCTGATTAAAGGTATTATTTGTGCACCAAATAATTCTCAAAGGAAGGCGAAAAAACAGAAAAAAAGAACGTGAGAGGAGGGGGAGAGAGAAAGAACACAAGTGGCAGTGTGTGGCAGTGTACAGTATTAATCCAGGTGTACGCACACAAATCTACAGTTTCTACAGAATAGCCAATAATAGCAGTTGTCTAGGTAAATATGCATAAAATACAATAATATTAATTCAAACATTACAAAAATCTGCAAGAACATAATTAGGCAAAACATGTTGAAAGCTACTATCCACATTACCTCACTCAGAAAGAACTTGCTTAAACATTGCAACGCAAACAATCCAAAAAAAGCTGCAGGGAGAAACCAAATCCATTGCGCTTGCTTTCAATGAATAAGTTAATAAAGGGGCTCTATTTTAGCATGCAAAGCATACCAGAATTGTCTTCAAGGGAGATACCATTAGATAAATTAGAGATGGGCTCCTTTGAATCTCCACAATAGCGAACTTCTTGGATTCTCCAAATTATATTGAGTAAGTCGAGTTTATTTTGTACAAATACATGTCGGCTGGTCGAATTCTGCCTTTGACTGCCTAAGGCACTCAGCATGGAAAAAATATAAGCTAATGAAAAACATGATTGTTAATCAGAATAAATCTATTTGCAATTTCAGTATGCGCTGGTTTAGTTGTTGGGAATACTGTACCAGTCAGAACTTTCACCTGGGTATTTCTCAAGCAAACAAATATTAAAAAAAAAGAGATTAACACCTTTTATTTTGCAAAAAAATAAAATATGAAAACTAAAATTAGTTAAAATAACCATCACATGCAATAGTAATTGTTGAATCACTAATATACTCATTATAGATAGATACAGATAGACAGATAGATACACATTTTTTTTAAACAAAGACAGCCCAATTCAATAGTTTTGAGAATTCACATCAAAATGGCTTTAGAAGCTCCCACAGACAAGCTGCACTTATAATTTGCTTCATCTTCACCATTAGTATCCAATATGTCCCATACTTTAATTCTAGTATGTTGGAAAATTATAATTTGCTGTTTTTATGTTTGTTTTTACATATTTTTATGATTTCAAGAATTTTGGATGCTAACCAGTGAAATATATTGTTCTTCTTAACTTCAACTTTTATTTTCTTTGATACCTTTCACCAATTTTAGTTATTTACAGTCGTAAAATTTGCTCAGTAACAAAGAACTATAATGTAAGTATGACCAAATTTTTGAATACGACAATAAGTAAAACTAACTGTCACCTAGAGGAACAGAAAAAATTACAAATTTGCAATTTCCAAATAGCACTTCCACAAATAAAGTCTTTGTTGAAAAAACTTTACATTTAATCACAAAGACAAAGAACTTAAATGGTGAAAAACAAAGTTGAACCACAGAAAATATAAAGACCATAAACATACACTATATTCTGCTTGAAAAGGCAGATAACATGCCAATATATGCTCGAAAAAAAGGATAAAGTATCAAATTTAATTAAACCCAGAGCTATCTTTTAATTTATTGATTTCCTATATTCAGGTAGCTTTAATGATTACTCACAGAAGTCACTTTCATCCTGTTGCCAATGCATCAAACTCAAGTCACGACCGTGGTAGGAGAAACAATGCGGGGGAGCTCCACTATACTTTCAGAAGCAATGCCTTGATCTTTTACCGAAGAGGCTTTTGTGAACATCGCACTGCTCTTTATAGTTCAGCAAGCCTGCCATAATTAAGGAAGTACACTTCTAAATAATATGCTGCAAACCAAATTCTGCTTTCTAAAGTCAGATATAGAATAACAAATATACTTTCTACAGAACACCCATACAAAGAATAAGTTAATTTAATAATTAAAATTCAGGTTAGTTCACCTCTCCTCAGCAATTTGCATGCCAATACCACTCATTTTTGGAGTTCAAAATCAGCAAAAAAAAAAAAAAAAAAAGCTCCAAAAATAAGGATGCGATTCTTTAGCTATCAGTCCAGGCTATTATCTGGTGAGAGTCACAAAACTGAAAAAGCAAAATTAACAAAGGCAGTGCCTCCTTAGGGTTCAGCGATGTACTCTGATAATAACAGGACATAAAAACTCCACCAAACAGCATGAAAACTGGGATTAAAAGGCGCTGCAAACTTTCAATATTCAGTGAGAACTGATTAGCTTCCAAATGCACAGAATTAGCAACTGAAAAACTGACATAATCGTAAAATAAATAACAATAAATGTAAATTTTTGCCACAATCTGGACACCCATAACCATAGGATGTCATCTACACAGGATATGTAATGTGTTGTTCAATGAAAGACAGATGAAAGAAAATTTTCTTAGAATGTAAGGATATGTTGTAAAGACAGGCCAAAATTTGCCCTGCCGAAAAAAACTGACCAGAAAGCCAAGTGTAAACACTTGGAGCAGCGCTGAGTTTAAAATGCAACACTTACCAGACTCATTTGCACAGTTCCTTCACAGCATCAGGCAGTTATACATTCTCTCACAGTTATACAGTCAACTACCACACACAAAATTAATGGTACACTTAATGGTGGAGTTGTGTTTTCAATAAAATATATTTCCAAAATTGTTTTCAAAAGACCTGCCGCATTCTTCTGGAGCTAAAACAAATGATTTCCCCAAGAGGTATAACTGCCAAATTTCTGCAATATAGAAGCAATGCTGATGTAGAAGCATTTCTAATAGTCAATAAACGTAAAATATTATGTGCGAACGCAGGAAAAACGTCCATTAAGAGGAAGACGGCACAAAGCCCTGCATAGGGTCCTGTCTGAAAAAACAGCATTTAATTTAGGACAACTGTGACCCCCTAACCCTTCCACAAGCTGAGCAAGTGTTCAGAGCAACTAAATAATAAAATCCACATGGAAACAAAGTCCCCCAACCCATAATTATACCAAAATCAAAAGGCTTGAGTAAAATCAACGTTTACACAAATCAAATTTAAACAAAAAATATTTAAACATGCTACAGCCCCTACATTTGTTTGCAGAGATGGAATAAATCTGTATGGACATCGAGTAAAAAATAGCACACTTTTTTATTCTCTCCACAGGTCATCAACCCCATGCTAAAATAGTTTCCTATAATTGTGTGTGTGTGTGTGTGTGTGTGTGTTTCTGTGGGCATGCGCATATGAGTGAGTGCACGTTCACTGCTTAATAATTTGAATGCAAACTCAATGTCATTCAATACCAAGGCCAATAAATATGAAATTATATAAGGTTTGAGGTTTACATAATATTTTGTGTTCATTTTTTATAAAGGACAACAATGATACGGACATATAAATGCATGCTTGTGACTGCAAAGGTATCCAATAAGTCTATCAGGGTAGCATTAGAAATTAGAACTGATCTTATGCACACAAACACAGTGCCACAAATTCTCAATTATGTATCTCTTTTCTTATAAATTTAAAATCCCCCCAGATAACTTTGACAGAAAAAAGGAATTTGCAGCAATAAATGTATTATTGTAGGTGACATTTACATTTTAGGCAAGGTAATTTAACATGATATACAGAGTATGTTCTATCATTACTCAGTGAATAATGGTGATACCAGATGAAAGGGAACACGGAGCTGCCACTTAATTTATCAGACTTGGAAGACAAAGGATTTTTCCCCTGTCAGTTTCAAAAGACCCAACTCCCTTTTATGACAAACTCAGTTTGCAATTTAATTTACAAATGGAACTGTGAGTATGTGGAGGGACTCGGCAAATGGGATCAGCAAACAGTGGGGTTTTTGCCTTGGACACACCAGTCCCAGCGGGGCACTGCCAACTCAGACAAAACCGATATAACACCTCTGGGAACAGAAAAAAAAAAACAAACAAATTTCCCTTTAAGAAAAGAAAATAACTGATGACAGATAGATATTCCTGACCCTAACTGCGGCAGCGTTTCCCATTCTTACTGACCGGTGTCATCAGATCATTAATTAAAGGGAAAAGCACTGGCAGGTGGCTGGGAAGCTCAAACTGGTAATTGGCCCCCTTCCTCCTCCTGCCTTCAGACATTCAGCTCCTTTCTTCTGTGAGACATGCCACAAGGCAGACAGAAATGCCTACTTTGTAATATAATGATTAAAATAAAGATGAAGAAACTGGTGTTTCCCTGGCTCAGGAGGCTAATGAAAAGCACTGGCCTTTTAATAGTATGTTGCATGCTGGCTAACAGTGATTTGGTGTGTCCCACTCAACCTATTAAGCAGTGTTGCAGTAAGAGGAAAAGCATGGTCTTCAGAGATACCAGTGACAAAATGCTGGGCAATAAGAGGAAAAGGGTGATCTACAGAAATGCCAGTGTGAGTAAAATGGGCAGCAAAAAGAAAAGTTAGTCCTTGGAGATGCCAGTGTGAAGAGCATGAGAAGTAAGAAAATGGTCAGCGGAGATGCCAGAATGAGGTAAGAAGAAAAGGCTGATCTTTGATAATGGCAAAGAGAGTGACATAGACAGCAAAAAGAAAAGGGTGATCTTTGAAATGGCAAAGAGAGAGTGACATAGGCAAAAAAGAAAAGGGGTGATCTTTGGAAATGGCAAAGAGAGTGACATAGGCAGCATAAAGAAAAGGGTGATCTTTGGAAATGGCAAAGAGAGTGACATAGGCAGCAAAAAGAAAAGGGTGATCTTTGGAAATGGCAAAGAGAGTGACATAGGCAGCATAAAGAAAAGGGTGATCTTTGGAAATGGCAAAGAGAGTGACATAGGCAGCAAAAAGAAAAGGGTGATCTTTGAAAATGGCAAAGAGAGTGACATAGGCAGCATAAAGAAAAGGGTGATCTTTGGAAATGGCAAAGAGAGTGACATAGGCAGCATAAAGAAAAGGGTGATCTTTGAAAATGGCAAAGAGAGTGACATAGGCAGCATAAAGAAAAGGGTGATCTTTGAAAATGGCAAAGAGAGTGACATAGGCAGCATAAAGAAAAGGGTGGTCTTTGAAAATGGCAAAGAGAGTGACATAGGCAGCAAAAAGAAAAGGGTGGTCTTTGAAAATGGCAAAGAGAGTGACATAGGCAGCAAAAAGAAAAGGGTGATCTTTGAAAATGGCAAAGAGAGTGACATAGGCAGCAAAAAGAAAAGGGTGATCTTTGGAAATGGCAAAGAGAGTGACATAGGCAGCAAAAAGAAAAGGGTGATCTTTGAAAATGGCAAAGAGAGTGACATAGGCAGCAAAAAAAAAAGGGTGGTCTTTGAAAATGGCAAAGAGAGTGACATAGGCAGCAAAAAAAAAAAGGGTGGTCTTTGAAAATGGCAAAAGAGTGACATAGGCAGCATAAAAGAAAAGGGTGATCTTTGAAAATGGCAAAGAGAGTGACATAGGCAGCAAAAAAGAAAAAGGGTGGTCTTTGAAAATGGGTGATCTTTGAAAATGGCAAAAATGGCAAAAGAGTGACATAGGCAGCAAAAAAAAAAGGGTGATCTTTGAAAATGGCAAAGAGAGTGACATAGGCAGCAAAAAAAAAAGGGTGGTCTTTGAAAATGGCAAAGAGAGTGACATAGGCAGCAAAAAGAAAAGGGTGATCTTTGAAAATGGCAAAGAGAGTGACATAGGCAGCAAAAAAAAGGGTGGTCTTTGAAAATGGCAAAAGGGAGATCTTTGAAAATGGCAAAGAGAGTGACATAGGCAGCAAAAAAAAAAAATGGTCTTTGGAAATGGCAAAAAAGAGAGTGACATAGGCAGCAAAAAAAAAAAGGGTGATCTTTGAAATGGCAAAGAGAGTGACATAGGCAGCAAAAAAAAAAAGGTGGTCTTTGAAAATGGCAAAGAGAGTGACATAGGCAGCAAAAAAGAAAAGGGGTGATCTTTGAAAATGGCAAAGAGAGTGACATAGGCAGCAAAAAAAAAAAAGGGTGATCTTTGAAATGGCAAAGAGAGTGACATAGGCAGCAAAAAAAAAAAAATGGTCTTTGAAAATGGCAAAGAGAGTGACATAGGCAGCATCAAAAAAAGGTGGTCTTTGGAAAAAAGGTGGTCTTTGAAAATGGCAAAAGAGTGACATAGGCATAGGCAAAAAGAAAAGGGTGGTCTTTGAAAATGGCAAAGAGAGGACATAGGCAGCATCAAAAAAAGGGTCTTTTTGAAAATGGCAAAGAGAGTGACATAGGCAGCAAAAAAAAAGGGTGGTCTTTGAAAATGGCAAAGAGAGTGACATAGGCACAAGAAAAGCAAAAAAAAAAAATTGGTCTTTGAAAAATGGCAAAGAGAGTGACATAGGCAGCAAAAGAAAAGGGTGGTCTTTGAAAATGGCAAAGAGAGTGACATAGGCAGCAAAAAGAAAAAAAGTGGTCTTTGAAAATGGCAAAGAGAGTGACATAGGCAGCAAAAAAAAAAAAAGGTGGTCTTTGAAAATGGCAAAGAGAGTGACATAGGCAGCAAAAAAAAAAAGGTGGTCTTTGAAAATGGCAAAAGAGAGTGACATAGGCAGGCAAAAAAAAAAGGGTGATCTTTGAAAATGGCAAAGAGAGTGACATAGGCAGCAAAAAAAAAGGGTGGTCTTTGAAAATGGCAAAAGAGAGTGACATAGGCAGCAAAAAGAAAAGGGTGATCTTTGAAAATGGCAAAGAGAGTGACATAGGCAGCAAAAAAAAAAATTGGTCTTTGAAAATGGCAAAGAGAGTGACATAGGCAGCAAAAAAAAAAGGGTGGTCTTTGAAAATGGCAAAGAAGTGACATAGACATAGGCAAAAAAGAATAGGGTGGTCTTTGAAAATGGCAAAGAGAGTGACATAGGCAGCATCAAAAAAAGGGTGGTCTTTGAAAATGGCAAAGAGAGTGACATAGGCAGCAAAAAGAAAAGGGTGGTCTTTGAAAATGGCAAAGAGAGTGACATAGGCAGCAAAAAGAAAAGGGTGGTCTTTGAAAATGGCAAAGCATAAAAGCAAAAAGAAAAAGGGTGGTCTTTGAAAATGGCAAAGAGAGTGACATAGGCAGCAAAAAGAAAAGGGTGGTCTTTGAAAATGGCAAAGAGAGTGACATAGGCAGCAAAAAAAAAGGGTGTCTTTGAAAAATGGCAAAGAGAGTGACATAGGCAGCAAAAAAAAAAAGGGTGGTCTTTGAAAATGGCAAAGAGAGTGACATAGGCAGCAAAAAGAAAAGGGTGATCTTTGAAAATGGCAAAGAGAGTGACATAGGCAGCAAAAAGAAAAGGGTGATCTTTGAAAATGGCAAAGAGAGTGACATAGGCAGCATCAAAAAAAGGGTGGTCTTTGGAAATGGCAAAGAGAGTGACATAGGCAGCAAAAAAAAGAAAAAAGGTGCAGCAAAAATGAAAAAGTGACATAGGCAGCAAAAGAAAAGGTCTTTGAAAATGGCAAAAAGTGACATAGGCAGCAAAAAAAAAGGGTGGTCTTTGAAAATGGCAAAGAGAGTGACATAGGCAGCATAAAAAAAGGGTGGTCTTTGAAAATGGCAAAGAGTGACATAGGCAGCAAAAAGAAAAGGGTGGTCTTTGAAAATGGCAAAGAGAGTGACATAGGCAGCATAAAGAAAAGGGTGATCTTTGGAAATGGCAAAGAGAGTGACATAGGCAGCATAAAAAAAGGGTGGTCTTTGAAAATGGCAAAGAGAGTGACATAGGCAGCAAAAAGAAAAGGGTGGTCTTTGAAAATGGCAAAGAGAGTGACATAGGCAGCATAAAGAAAAGGGTGATCTTTGAAATGGCAAAAGAGAAAAAGCAAAAAGAAAAGGGTGGTCTTTGAAAATGGCAAAGAGAGTGACATAGGCATAAAAAAAAAAAATTGGTCTTTGAAAATGGCAAAGAGAAGTGACATAGGCAGCAAAAAGAAAAGGGTGGTCTTTGAAAATGGCAAAGAGAGTGACATAGGCAGCAAAAAGAAAAGGGTGGTCTTTGAAAATGGCAAAGAGAGTGACATAGGCAGCATAAAGAAAAGGGTGGTCTTTGAAAATGGCAAAGAGCATAAAAGAAAAAAGTGGTCTTTGAAAATGGCAAAGAGAGTGACATAGGCAGCAAAAAGAAAAGGGTGGTCTTTGAAAATGGCAAAGAGAGTGACATAGGCAGCAAAAAGAAAAGGGTGGTCTTTGAAAATGGCAAAGAGAGTGACATAGGCAGCATCAAAAAAAGGGTGGTCTTTGAAAATGGCAAAGAGAGTGACATAGGCAGCAAAAAGAAAAGGGTGGTCTTTGAAAATGGCAAAGAGAGTGACATAGGCAGCAAAAAGAAAAGGGTGAAAATGGCAAAAGAGAGTTTGAAAATGGCAAAATGGCAAAGAGAGTGACATAGGCAGCAAAAAGAAAAGGGTGGTCTTTGAAAATGGCAAAGAGAGTGACATAGGCAGCAAAAAGAAAAGGGTGGTCTTTGAAAATGGCAAAGAGAGTGACATAGGCAGCAAAAAGAAAAGGGTGGTCTTTGAAAATGGCAAAGAGAGTGACATAGGCAGCAAAAAAAAAAAAAGTGGTCTTTGAAAATGGCAAAGAGAGTGACATAGGCAGCAAAAAAGAAAAAGGGTGGTCTTTGAAAATGGCAAAGAGTGACATAGGCAGCATAAAAAAGGGTGGTCTTTGGAAAAAAAGAGGGACATAGGTCAAAAAAAAAGGTTTCTTTGAAAATGGCAAAGAGAGTGACATAGGCAGCAAAAAAAAAAGGGTGGTCTTTGAAAATGGCAAAGAGAGTGACATAGGCAGCAAAAAGAAAAGGGTGGTCTTTGAAAATGGCAAAGAGTGACATAGGCAGCAAAAAGAAAAGGGTGGTCTTTGAAAATGGCAAAGAGAGTGACATAGGCAGCAAAAAGAAAAGGGTGATCTTTGAAAATGGCAAAGAGAGTGACATAGGCAGCATAAAAAAAAGGGTGGTCTTTGAAAATGGCAAAGAGAGTGACATAGGCAGCAAAAAGAAAAGGGTGGTCTTTGAAAATGGCAAAGAGAGTGACATAGGCAGCATAAAGAAAAGGGTGGTCTTTGAAAATGGCAAAGAGACATAGGCAGCAAAAAAAAAAAGGGTGGTCTTTGAAAATGGCAAAGAGAGTGACATAGGCAGCAAAAAAAAAAAAGGGTGGTCTTTGAAAATGGCAAAGAGAGTGACATAGGCAGCATAAAAAAGGGTGGTCTTTTGAAATGGCAAAAGAGTGACATAGGCAGCAAAAAAAAAGGGTGGTCTTTGAAAATGGCAAAGAGAGTGACATAGGCAGCAAAAAGAAAAGGGTGGTCTTTGAAAATGGCAAAGAGAGTGACATAGGCAGCATAAAAAAAAGGGTGGTCTTTGAAAATGGCAAAGAGAGTGACATAGGCAGCAAAAGAAAAAGCTTTGAAAATGGCAAAAAAACATAGGCAAAAAAAAAAAAAGGGTGATCTTTGAAAATGGCAAAGAGAGTGACATAGGCAGCATAAAGAAAAGGGGGTGGTCTTTGAAAATGGCAAAAGAGAGTGACATAGGCAGCAAAAAAAAAAGGGTGGTCTTTGAAAATGGCAAAGAAACATAGGCAGCAAAAAAAAAAAAGGGTGGTCTTTGAAAATGGCAAAAAAGAAAAGTGACAAAGGCAGTGACAAAAAAAAAGAAAAGGGTGGTCTTTGAAAATGGCAAAGAGAGTGACATAGGCAGCAAAAAAAGAAAAGGGTGATCTTTGAAAATGGCAAAGAGAAGTGACATTGGCAGCAAAAAAGAAAAAAAAAAAAGGGTCTTTGAAAATGGCAAAGAGAGTGACATAGGAAAAAAGTGGTCAAAAAAAAAGAGAGTGACATGGTCTTTGAAAAATGGCAAAGAGTGAAAAAAAAATTGATCTTTGAAATGGCAAAGGTCTTTGAAAATGGCAAAAATGAAAGAGAGTGACATAGGCAGCAAAAAGAAAAGGCTGATCTTTGAAAATGGCAAAAGAGAGTGACATAGGCAGCATCAAAAAAAGGTGGTCTTTGAAAATGGCAAAGAGTGACATAGGCAGCAAAAAGAAAAAGGGTGATCTTTGAAAATGGCAAAGAGAGTGACATAGGCAGCAAAAAAAAAAGGTGGTCTTTGAAAATGGCAAAGAGAGTGACATAGGCAGCAAAAAAAGAAAAGGGGTGGTCTTTGAAAATGGCAAAGAGAAAGTGACATAGGCAGCAAAAAAAAAAAAAAGGGTGGTCTTTGAAAATGGCAAAGAGAGTGACATAGGCAGCAAAAAAAAAAAGGGTGATCTTTGAAAATGGCAAAGAGAGTGACATAGGCAGCAAAAAAAAAAGGTGGTCCTTGAAAATGGCAAAGAGAGTGACATAGGCAGCAAAAAAGAAAATGGGTGATCTTTGAAAATGGCAAAGAGAGTGACATAGGCAGCAAAAAAAAAAAGGGTGATCTTTGAAAATGGCAAAAAAGGTGACATAGGCAGCATCAAAAAAAAAGGAATGGTCTTTGAAATGGCAAAGAGAGTGACATAGGCAGCATCAAAAAAAAGGTGGTCTTTGAAAATGGCAAAGAGAGTGACATAGGCAGCAAAAAAGAAAAAAAAAAGGGTCTTTGAAAATGGCAAAAGAGTGACATAGGCAGCATCAAAAAAAGGGTGGTCTTTGGAAATGGCAAAGAGAGTGACATAGGCAGCATAAAGAAAAGGGTGGTCTTTGAAAATGGCAAAGAGTGACATAGGCAGCAAAAAGAAAAGGGTGATCTTTGAAAATGGCAAAGAGAGTGACATAGGCAGCAAAAAGAAAAGGGTGATCTTTGAAAATGGCAAAGAGAGTGACATAGGCAGCAAAATGAAAAGAGTGATCTTTGAAAATGGCAAAGAGAGTGACATAGGCAGCATCAAGAAAAGGGTGGTCTTTGGAAATGGCAAAGAGAGTGACATAGGCAGCAAAAAGAAAAGGGTGATCTTTGAAAATGGCAAAGAGAGTGACATAGGCAGCATAAAAAAAAGGGTGGTCTTTGGAAATGGCAAAGAGAGTGACATAGGCAGCAAAAAGAAAAGGGTGGTCTTTAGAAATGCCAGTGTGAGGAACGTGGGCAGTAAAAAAAAGAAAAGAAAAAAAAGGTCACAATTTTCGTGTAATTACGACTGTGAGCCAACCACAATTATTTTTCATGATTGTTGGTTTGCATATTTTCGCTTTTCCTCTCGCAATACTACATTTAAAAAATATTTTACAATATTTGAGAGGTCAAACTCAAGGTTGCGGATTTTCAGAGGGCAGGCAAGGTTTGTTTTGCCTGGCAACACTTGTTTTACACTGTATCAAAAAGTGCTTCCCAGTAACATCGTGAGCAGTCCTGCAGCAACTTCAGGTTTAACGCTGAATTTGAGCTGAAGCCCGCCGCTATCTCAGACAGAGCAACCATTTACCTGAGAGCTAGGATAAAACATGCTTCAAAAGTTAGACTGGCGGTTAATTTAAGCATGTGAATTCATGGACAAAAAAAAAAAAAATTACGTACAGAATTATTCCGACTACGCCTGTCAAATGACCGCTGGACGAAAATCACCAACACTCACTAAACATGGCTGTAATGACTAATTTACGCTCGTTCATTTTGCCGAATTCATGCCATGTGTTTGCGTTCAGCCCCGTTGCTGAACATCTCTATAGAGGGTGCCAAAATGTTTCCCTTGTGGTTTTCACAGTGTGACGCTTTCTAGGCTACAGAGAGGTTATTATGCACAAAAAATATTGTGGAATAAGTTTGGGCTAACGCTTGCTTAACATTGTCCTGACAGCATATGCTTTATCAATTGTTTGCACATGCTTATGTATTTTGCCAATGGCATAGCCTACAAGGTCCATCAAGTGAAGCCCATGACTAACTAGAAAGCATTAGGAGAGCGCATTGTCTCTGCGGTCGTATTTGAATGGGAGCGTTGAACAACAGTGCCGTCTACACGCGCACAGTACTTCTTTCGGATCCTGGATCAGCAAAACGAGTCAGTGTTTCTCCATAATGTAATCACCTTCTCCTTAAAACAGTATCCATCAACAGACAAAAAGTAACCGACATCCATCCATAACGTTTTGACATATTCTGCTAACTGACGAATGAAGGAACAACACAACAAACATCAGTGAAGAACTAGAAAACTCTGTCGCCACAGGGACCGAGTCGTGTATCTCCCCGATCCCCAAATTTCGGACAAAATGGCCGCCGGCAGCCATATTGGAAGTCCAAAATTCGCGAAAATCGGTCTTGAGCATTGTCCAATCAATATCTTCGCCTGTGTGAAATTTGGAGAAATTCCTGTAATAATTTTGGCTTCCAGAGCCCAGAACAAAAAATCTCTGCGGCAGCGGCGGCCCCGGAACTAAACCATAGTATCTCCCGACTATCGTCGTCGGGGAGATACAATTACTACCTCCTAGCAGTGGCACAATAATCAAGCAATATATCCCTTGGTAACGGCAACCCGCTGAAGGAGTCTGTGCTTCAAGCAGTTCTCGACTGCAATTCTCTGCAGACACACTCGATGGGAGCAAAACATTCCACATCTCTCCTAATCCTCAATCAATCGCCTTTAAGTGGTCATTATCCAATTAAGCTAGCAAGTGGCAGATCCCAGTCTTTATGTAAGGTGTGGAATCTGAAGGCCTGACAGTCAGAAATGCTTCATTCTACAGTATAAATGAATAAAAATGAATAAAAGCTTTGTTTTTGCTAATAAAATGACTAAATAATGAAATGAATAAGATGATTATTCTGGATATAATTTTTAGTCCAAATTTCTAGCTTAGGCAATCAAAATTTGAGTTATTTGACTAACTCGTCACCCCCTTCTATTTTTTTCATCCTACTGCTGTCACTAATCTGGCCTGATGCCAGTTTTGAAGGAACAGCTGATTTGCCAATTGATTACATTGTAGTGTTGCAACTGTGTTACACTTCGAGCCAATTACAGTTCCTGGGGTACCTGGTGCAGGATTCCTAATTTTTTTCCTTAAAACTATAATGAGGCAATATTCAGATCCTTCAGTCAATGTCTTGATGGTTCACCCTTCATAAAATAGGGCTTTGAATGTCTTCACCCCAGAAAACTACCCCTAAAGTTAAAGGTCAACCAGATGCCTGGTTAAGGGAAATGAAAAAGAGAGATTGATAACTGATGCAGTTGTCACTATAGCCAGTCTTACTTTCCTAATCCATATGAGAAATTTAGAGCCAACTAATCAAATAAAACTTGCATGTTTGATTTATTAGCAGAACACGATTACATTATATAAAACTTCAATTCGCAGGCATTAACCAGGCATAAGTATAGCATTTATAACACAATTTAATGGTTTATTATGTGATGGCTCTTAAAATTCACAAGTGGCCGTGGTCTCAGCATATGGTATGCTTTTACGCGTTTTAGGATAGAGAGCCATTTATGTTCACTCAGCACTCCAATTTATAAGTTGCAATATTATCCTATTCATTTCATTATTAATTTCTTTGATTAATCATTTTGTTATTTATGATATCAACTTCATATTGGTCCATCTTAAGCATTCTTTAGAGGTTAAATTGGTATTGTTGTTTCAATTAATGTCTAGAAACAAAGGTTCTGTTAGGGTAGGCAGTTGGAATGGTCAGTAACGTCAGCATTTTTTCTTGAAGCACAACATACAAAACAACAAATTAAACCATAAACAATAAATAGCCTAAATGAAAATTTAAAGAACTTTTTGAACCATCCCTTTTTTAATGTTATTTCCATTTTGCAACTATTTGAGAAACACCATCAGAGTCCATAATAATTTTAGACTTCTAGATTGTTATAGCCCACTATAAAAAAAAAATATTTTTGCAAAAGGAATTTTGTATCCCAATGAGACAAACCAGGTTTATTAAATAAAACATAGCCTATGCACTAGAATGTGTTATGGTTGGGTAAAATAAAAGCATCCGCCTACTGTGTGGTCATACCTCAAATTCACAAGTGCAAAGTCAGAATCCGTCAAGGCAGCATGAAGAGAGGGCTCTGAATGGAGTAAAAAATTTTGACAGCTGATCGTTGGTCAACAAGGTTTGTTTTAGCCTGGCATAGCCCTAGATATTTAAAAAACTTGGCACTGCACCTCTCCTATTAACCCAGACTGTGTGTGCCAAATTAGAATACATTCCAAGGCTAAATTTTTGAGATATCGGTCTGACGAAAATGTGTTTGGAAGGACACACTGCTGTATATACCAGCAGTGGTATGAAAGAGAAAATAAAACAAACAGTTGATTGCAGTCATTTTTGAGACAATAATCGTCAACCAAATTTTCATAACTATTACGGCCCTAATCTTTACAGAAGCCAAGTGAATAACATGGACACTAAGAAGAAAAGAGTGGTCTTTGGAGATGCCATTGTGAATGGTATGGGCAGTAAGAGGAAAAGGATGATCTCTGGAGATGCCAGTATGAATACTATCAGAGGAAATAAAAGGGTGGACCTTGGAGAAGCCAGGAAGAGGTTTAAAGGGAGTGAGAAAAGGGTGATCTTTGAAGATGCCAGTGTGAAAAGCAAGGGCAGTTGGGAAAAAAAAGGGTGGTTTTTTGAAAAGTCCAGTGTTACTAGCATGGGATGCAAGAAGAAAAGAGGTACATGCCAGTGTGAGATACATGGTTAGTAAGAAGATATGAGTGGTCCTGTGGAAATGCCAGTGTGAGTAGCATGGGCAGTAAGAAAAGGGTAGTTTTTGTACATGCCAGGGTAAGGTACATACTCAGTTTGAAATGGGTGGTCTTCAGAAATGTTAGTTTGAACAGCATGGGCAGTAAGAAGAAAAGGGTGGTCTTTACTGTGAAGAGCATGAGGTATAAGGAAAGGGTGTTCTTTGGACATGCCATACCGAGGTACATCGTTGGTATGAAGGGAGTGATCTTTGGAGATTTCAGGGTGAAAACGGTGGTGTTGTGAGATGCCGATGAAAAAGGATGGGAATTGTGCAGGTACCTGTGTGAGTAGCATGCGCAGCAAGAAGTAAAGCATGGAAATTGTGGAGATTCCAGTGTCAATAGCAGCAGTCTGACTGGATGAGGAGACTTACCACATCACTGGGCAGGTTCTGGAGGTCATCAGCAGGGCTTTCCAGTGTGTTTGTGTCAACATTTAAGATGACTACATCTTCCAGTGATTTGCACTTTACTCTCTGCAGATGACAAGGGAGATGACAAACATTTGTGTATGAGCAAATAATAAATCTCTGCATTTTCTCTCCAGGATTAATGATTTACTGGCTCATAAAAACTATAACTCACCAGTGGTACTTTAAATAATCAAAATTCCAATATTTTAAAACAAAATTTTTAAGCCAGATATCCAAAATATGCTTTAGGATTTTCATTTTAGAAAATATGCTTGGATGACAGTCCTGCAGAAGATGAACTGAACAGACGCTTATTCAAAACACAAAAGTAAAAATACAATACACCAGGGGGATGTGCAGAATAAAATTCTGTCCAGGCATTCAAAGTGAAAAATATTTGAACATGCTGCATCATGAATCAACCAAATGATGTGTATTTATCCTGATACCTACAAATTCAACAATTATTTTCATAGTACAGGTGGGGAAACAGCAGAGTGTGTAAATTTCTAGTTTGTCACTTTGTGACAGGGCCTGCTATGGAGACTCGATGGCATGCTGATTTAGTCTAATTACGCGCAGTGCAGATACGGAGACTGTCACTAATGCCATGTGTGATAAATACTGCCACTGTCAAGTATATCAAATTCACATATGCATCTATAGGTCTACCTCCAAACAGTGCGCCAGCTTTCAATAATGAAACACAAAAGCTCTTTGTTTTGCCTCTTATACTTCTAGTAAGCGGGCACAAAGAAAGAAGAAAAAAAAACTGTCAATTCCGTGTATTTTTGTCCACAGGCTTGTCAAAATAAACATTGCATCATTATCACTTCAAACAAGTTAACGGATTTAACAGTGTTACTCAATAAAATGGCAGCGATGGGATGATCCGTTTCTCCACATGCATGGGTATTCAACTTAAAAGTTGTGGTATTCACTCTAAGTAATAACAAATACTACAATTAAATGCACCGCATGCGAGTTAAACCAGATTGAAATTATACTATACTGAAGTACATGTTCTAATAACTTATTGTCAACATGTTTCATATACAATCTACCAGACATCAACATGATTATCAGATGAAAATACAACAGATTACAATACAAAAACTCAGGTCAGAAATTACATACCTCTAATAAACTGAGATGCACTCCGATGAGATAGGGCATGGGGGCACTGTGGGGACACAATTACAAACCACAACATTATCAACGCAGAAAAAAAAGCTTGGAAATACTTCACAGTTTATAAGAAAAAGTGAATAATTGCTTTGGGGAGTGAAGTGATTTTGTGTTCCACTGTTTCCGAGAAGACACCGATCATAGCACATCATCTAGCATGGTGAGTCACTGAACTCCACTGTGTATTCTGATGATGGGCACTGTTGACAACTCATACGTTTGAGTGCGACATCAGTGGTTTAAAGGATAATTCAGACGTGAAATGAATCACCCTTCATGAACAGCTGCGATGAAAAGCATAGTTTTAACGGATCCAGGCCAAGAAAGTCATTCAATTGGTGAGTGAGAGATGCATCATATTTATACTTTTTTTTTCCCAATCTCAAATCAAATACAATCATAACAAAGCATGACTGCAAAGTGAACTTTGTCAGCATTCAGCAATTTTTCCGGGAACTATTATTTCACATTGTAAATCCGATTAGCGTAATTGGTTAGCGGAATTTGCAGAGTGTGTGCATGAGGACCAGTGGGATGCTAATTAGATATAGCTTGTGTGTTTTGGCTCCTACAGTAGCGGTTATTATGGGAGCTCAATCAGGTTACACTGCTAATAAGACACGGACGTGCCCCTGCTGCAGCGTCTGTCCAGTGCGGCTGCGCATACTTTGACAGCTCCTTTGCTATGCCATCCTGCATGTGCCGCAGGATTTACTCTGCTGGACGAAAATAATTGCTCAAGCCAAGAACAATTCTGTTTAAATGGACTTTAGTAAATGAAAGGTTTCGAGCAACCTGTCTTCCACCATTTCGCTCAAGCATGAAACATGAGGCCAACCACTAAGCCATATTTAGAAGAGATGTAAAGACAGCATTATTCTAAATATATTTCTCATTTTGGTGAAACGATTCCCCTTAAATACATCCTTACGAAAAATAATTTTGCCAACACATTTTAAAGAGAAATTGTTTCTTTCTTCTTTTTTTTTTCCAGTTTTCAAATTACGGCCCAGATAAGGTACCCATCTTTGCAGTATTATATGTGAATATGGGTATTATGAGAAACTCTGAACAAGCATAGCTTGAAAAAAATCAAAACCTTTTGCTGTAACTGATAAGGTTGAAGTGAGTGTTTTTTTAAGCCTGACACAAATGAATGAGCTCAAAAGTTCATCAGCACAACTGCAATGCACTCTATGGCCTCAACATGAGAAAACACCATCCCAACAGGCCGATACCCACAGCATCTTATAATCCCAAAGGCTGGTACATAACGGACTCACATCGCTCGGGGAAGCAATGGTTTCAGCAGGCTGGGATGACACTGCCTCATCCTGCACTAGGGATTAGGCCTGTAAAGGCAACCACAAAATCACAACACCACGGTGCTGTCAACAACAACCAGCAATTTACTGGCAAATAACTGCACGCCCACAGTTGTCACTTTTACCTCCATGATTTGTTTTCCAATTCTTTGCCAAGTAACTGTGTGTATGTATTTCAAGCTACACAGTACACTCTGACCCAATGGAAACAACAGTTTAAAAATAATTTCCTCCCAAAACATTTCGTAGCATTCTTGCGAGCCAAGAGTGACACTAAACATGTAAATTACAGATGTTGTAAATACAAAATTTTACTTCTCTCAAATTTACTTTTCAAATGCACTTTTCACCTAACTAAATAGAGAGCCAGCATAAACTGATGTAGTCATGTCTTTCAGCTGTATCCCCGAGACTCGATGTGGAATCCGCAGCACCTTCGGGGGCCGCGAAAGTTTGTGGCGGACCTGGGCAACAGATGGGGCGGCCGTGGCCTTGGCACAAATAACCCAGTATGCGCATGGCAGCAACAGACACAGAAGTGCAACTTACTCAGACGCTTGCTTTCTCATCAGCATTGTTAACAGTCCGTATGGCAGAGAAACCCGCTTTAAAATGCTCCAAAAGTCTATGCTCCACAAGTTCAACCAGCAGAATGGGTCTGCGTTTGCCTTTCATAAGGATATAAATTTCGACCATTTACCCGTCGACGTTTGTTTGCATTCTTCACATTAATAATTGATTGTTTCAACAAACATACCCCACATATTATAGGCTTCTTAATTTCATAATTGCTATGTTAACAGGGTCTGCTATGTTAACAGATTTTTATTGAACTGGCCATCATGTCTGCTGGATGAAAAGAAACTGAATTATTTTATCCGCAAATAATAAAAATTAAAATGGCAAAACCACATGAGCATTCTTTAAGCATCCGTTTTACGGAAAAATGGATCTCAAAGAAATCAACTCACTGACAGCAGCAATATTTTCTGTTTTCTGTGAAATGTTATGGTTTCTGACTTCTTCAAAGTACAAATTTGTTTGTGGTGGCTACAATAGAATTAGTTTTTGCTTGCAGTGGGCAGTTCGCACGAATCATGACTCGCTTTGCAGCACAGAACACCAGCCATTTGTGGTTTGTGCTGTTATCATTAGTCCCGGCCAACTGCAGGTGTACATAAGTGCAAGGTTTAATATAAGTTCACAACATAAGGTCAGTCTCAAAAGTCAGCCGTCAACTGTATTTTATTTAATTCCATCCACTCAATAAAAAATTTTAATAATTTGGTATGTGGCATTAGTACATCTGTTTCGCTTTCAGAGTCTGGAATACATCCTTACTAGAGCGCAAATAGCAATTATGGTCAAATAGTGCACGTCAGAGACGTCCAGATCGGAGAAACCTGTTTCAGAAATCTTTCTCGGCAGATCAGGGGACATCCGTGGTCCAGGAGATCAAAATCCACCCCCTCTGCCGTTTCAGTCCAAGTAGCAGTTGCCCTGGCCTTATATGTCTTGGGCTCATTCCAGAATCTACTTATACACATAACTGTAATTCAATGTTTAATTTATTCAGTTATTTTAAAATTTTATTACATAACTGCAGTACTTTTCCCATAGCCCAACTCATAACATATTTTTTGATACTACCTTAGGTATTGCATCACACTCTTAATATTTAGCCAAACTGAATACCAAGTGTAACATTGGTTTATCGGTATGGCTTAGTGCTGCAGTGGACTAGCTAATTGCCACTCTCATAACTAAGTTAACGTTACTTAGCTAGCTAGCTAGCGTGCACGCTGTACTTCTCCGTAACCATTATGTAACATTAGTTTGGTAGCTAGTGAGATAAAGTTCGCTAGCTATTCAGTTGACTGTGAATTTAAAAAGCAAGGCTAGTTCAAACGCAAATGTCTGTGATTCAGAGACTGACAGAGTATCACAGTGATAGAGTTAGCTCAGTGCTAACATAATGAGAATTAGCATTAAGGCACTAATGGAAATTACGTTTGTTTGCTATGAAATTACGCGATTCAGTTATGTGATAAACAGAATCTTACACTCTTGGTCATGTCACATGAAAGTTATGAAACTCCTTGAGTAAATTTTAGGTTTGTTGCTTGCAAAAGCTCCCAACAAACAAAAAATTTACTCAGTGAGTTTCCTAACTTTCATATAACACACCCATATACATTTTTCACTTTAGGCATTGCATTTTTAAAGCAAGATGCACAGGACATAAGAAAAGAGCAAGGCAAGAGAAGCTGAACCTCCTGAACAGCAGTGGTACACTATAAAGATGGAGAGACTATCAGTGCTTAAAGGGCAAGGCCAAAAAGTGCTTCCATGTGATCTCCGACCCCTTGGACAGCACTGTCTTAAGAACGGTCATGCGACAGCAATGGATATCCCAGTGTGGGCTTGGAAACTCTTTGGTAGACCTTTGAAAGTAAACAGCATTCGCCTCTGCATCTACAGATGCAAATTAAAGCTTTACAATGAAAAGCTGAAGCCATACATCAACACTGCCCAAAAGCACCACTTGTAAGTGTCATCTGATATAGCAGCACAGAAAAAGTGTGTTTTGAGGTCCAACAAGTTAACATTTAAAAAAAACTTCAAAAAACTGTGGCTGAGTTCTCCACACTAAAGATGACAAAAAAACTGAAGCTATTAATCACATCAGGTCCAAAAGTCAGCACCTGTCGAAGTATACAGGAATGTCTGTGCACACGGCTTGGATGACTTGTGCATTTATGAGGGCATCATAAATGCAGAAAGATATGTATGAATTTTGGAGCAACATATGCTGCCATACAGATGTCGGAACGTCTCTAGACCGGACGACATCTCAGCAGGACGACGCCAAGCTCCATTTTGCCCAGGTTACAGGGGCATGGCTGTGCAACTACTCAGTGCTGGTGCCAGATCAGACAGCCTGCAGTCCTGATTGGTCTCATATTGAGAACGTATGGTGTATCATAAAGCTATATGGCTACAAAGGCCCGTTACAATTGCGGAGCTGAAGACCTGCTTAACTGAGGAAATGGAAAATTTCACCGGCTTGACTTTACAAACGCTTCGTGAGTGTGACTAAAAGACAGTCATGTTACAGTGGTAAATTCTCAACTGTGCCAACTTTTTTAGATTCCATTGCAGTCATCACATTGCATATTTTCAACAAGCAACAAAATTTAAGTTAGAACATCAATAAATGTGTTGTACCATTTTCAATGTGGTACAAGGGGAGTGAACTTTCAGATTTCAACAGCATTTCTATGATATGCCCATTTTTCAGAGCTGGGCTTATAAAACAGCCTCAAAACATCACTGATTTACCAATGTATTTTACTGTGTGTATGAGGTGCCTTTTCTTGTATGTGTGACAGCTTCGATGCCAAATATGCAGCTCCCGCAGGGGAGCTCTTCTAAACAAGTTGCCACATGATAGGTTTTCAACAGCTCAGGATCACTACATCTTTACTTCCTTGAAAATGTATTCAGCGCTCAAAGGGTTAAACATTTTGGTATGATGTCCAGTTGACCAAAGTTAATGCCATCAACACGATTATCAATATTGGGCAATCTGCAAAGGAATTACAGCCGCAAATAGACTTAAATAATGGACAGCACTGTATTTAAAAAAAAAAAAAAATAAAATGGTGGTTATGTTAAATTGAAATTAAAATATCTTTAATAATTAAGATGTCTTTCATGCCAGATTCCTTTTCTGAAATGATCCAAGTGTTCTTAGAGTGTTGTTTTGGGTTATGGCAGAGCTTCTATTTTTAAGCATTCAAACTGTTTTAACACAGACCATTCATAAAAATGACAACAGAACATCGATCCATGGAAGAGTGCTATCAGGAGGGAAGGGAGACGTCGTGTGATTAAATGAGGAGATTAAGTGAGTCCAGGAACAGCAGGGCGGGGCCACGCTGGGAGGCCAGCCCTCTGTGCTTTAATGGAGCCTGCCTCAGTGACTTTGAACAACAATGGGCCCGGGATCCTCCAGCTACCTGTACACTTTTGATAGATACCGCTCCTGTCTCATTCAATTTATCATTAAGGCAAAATATTGCGAGAGACTTTTATATCTCTGTAATCTGGCGGCCGAGAGGAACATCAAAAATCCACCGCCCAGCATCAGGCCTACCGTAATGCACTTCACTCGTCTGTTTGAAGAAAAGATGCAACGCCATTCACAAGCTAAGCTACTCCTTCAGGTTTTAAGAAAGAAATGCTGAAGTCACTGACTTCAGAGTTTGGGAGAAGAGTGTGGCGTAGCTTCGACCACAGCCCACCGCATGCGACTCCAGACCGACCCGCCACACACTCAGTCAGCATTTCTCCGCAACTGTAACGGCTCCTATCAGTGAAACTCAAGAACACAGCAACCAGTGCTTACAATGATCCCAAGCATGATGGACACCCATCTAGCTCACTGGGATCATAATCGGTCAGAGTACTTTATTGGGCAATTTAAAATGAAAAAAGATACTAACACATTCCCAATTCAAGAAAACAAAAGGGTGAGTAAAATATTGAACAAATCCCAAGTCAGCCAGACTCTTGGAAGAGGTACACAAGCATGAAATGCATTCCAGAATGATCACAGAACGTGAACCTAGGTAAAACATTAGCCGTTACAGAAACGCAGTACTATAAATTCAAGAGGGGGAAAAAATGTAGCCTAGTAACTTTTTTTTTTTTTTTTTGCTGAAAACCCACCATCGACAGCACAACAGTGTATAATGACTGCCAACACACCGCTGTTTAAATGGCCGAGCCCAGCATGTGAAAGCTGTGGAGAAAGCGCGAGTGACCTTACCAGCAGTAGTCCAGGAGGTGTGGAGGAAGCACAGGGATGAAAATGTGTTGCCAGTACATTGGATACAGCATGGCGGCAGACCCGTGAACACATGCAGTTAACTGAAGAATCAAAGCAAAGGATTATGGGCCTCAGCAGTCACACCAAATACAGCATTTCAATACACAAGCCATATGCTACAAACTTCTCAGCATGTTATGCTCTCACAGAAATGCAGACATCTGAAAACATAAAAAACAGCATGTGATTAACATATTTTAGTTCACTTATTTCGCAATAACAAAATTAAAATATGCTACTTTTTTTAATGGAGCAGAGACCGACAATCTGAATGGCATGTAGGATTTTCCTCAAGCTCCTCTTATCAAAACCAATTGATCATAGTTTTAAGATTGAGTCTGATTTCACAGTACCTTGGGGTACATTTACGAGCAAAAGGGAAATAGCAGCATATAATGATGGACACAGAAAACAGTTGGGTCACAAAAAAATGTCATTAATGATACAAATGCACAAAAATAAAAACAGAACACTTGGGCAAAAAAACAATATCAGAGTGATGGCTACTGTCTTTGTCTCAGACTGAAAGACAGAGAGAAAAAAAAACATTTGCAGGGTGCTTTTCTCCACCACGGCCAATTCTAATGACCTGCACACTGCCGTTTGCTCATCTCCCAGATTCAAATAACATGATTAAATATGGAAAAAGAACAGAGGTCTGAAGGCTCCTCGGGGATATCATTAGGGCAAATTGCCAAAGAATGAAACATGAGCTATAGCCAAGAGAGACTGCGAGCTGGAGAAATACCAGGGGACCAGTATGTTCGACAGTTGGAGCTTCGGTAATGTGTGAACTACAGCTCCAACTATCAAGAGACCCTGCTCACTGACACACACAATGTCACAATTGACCAGCAAACCGGCCAAGCTTAACGGCTGCGCTGCGGCTAGCTAAATAAATCCCCCCCTCCCACGCTCCTGTGTACATCTGTATACCTCCCCATCACGGTTGTGTCCGGCATTTGTGGTTTCATAGGAGGAGGTGAGATTTTTTTTTAAAGAGACTTTTCTGGTGCCATTTTCCGGCAGAATAACGCCTCTCCTCGCACAATAGTTAAGCATTAATTAACATTAATTGGCTCCTTCCATCGTGTACGCATTCTCCTGACGCCTTAGACGATTGCTTTGGGGAAATTATAATGGACAAAGGGGTGTAAGGTAGTCATTCGCCTATTGTATATATAAATAAATATGTCTAAGGCACCCAGATTGAATTCCCATTTCAGTCACTTTGCAGGGCCAATTAAATGAATTCAGGTGATGTCTGAAAAATATCACCACATCAAATTCAAATAATATTTAGAGCAAGCTGACCTACTGTAAAACTTCTAAATCAATTGTGAGAGATGGGACTGTAGGGCAGGTGAATTAAAAGGATATTTATTGTGTGTGTGTGTGTGTGTGTGTGTGTGTGTGTGTGTCCTCAAGGATAGCTGCCACACTAAACACTCACACCACAGTCAAGACAGTGTTCTTAAAGTAGCTGGTACTGGGAAGCAATGGCTCCGGAAACTTACTGCAATTAAGGCAACAAGACCTTGGAACAAGTGCAAACGGTTTGATTTATACCCAAGTTTAAAAGGATTCCGCATCACAGATAAAGGAAAGGCCAAGATAAACATTTAAAAACCGATTAAGTTAGATTCCTTTCCGAAGCAAGGAAAAGATAAAATGCAGTATTAAACGGGAGCGTGAGTAATTTCCGCGTAACAGGTACAAAAATAATGAAACTGTGTGCAGCAGCCTTCCAACCAAGACTCAAACAGAGAGAGAAAAGCCAGTCTGGAGGCCATCCTCCCTTCTCTCGGGCACCGCTCTCAGTCGCAAGTGAAGCCCAACAACATTTCTCTTGCCAGGCTAATAAATAATTAATGAAGGAAGCCAAATGGCTTACAAGGTCCACAAAGAGCTTTATGCTTAATATTCCATTCAACAGAGAATTACATATACAGTCCTCTAGAACAAATGCTGGATTATGGCTCGTTTTAGGGGCTGGTTTTACCCTGCCGAGACTCGTCTCACATTAATGAGTTCTGTCTTTGAACAAATAGATGCCCTCTCTTCAAAAAATGGGCCACAGATTATACTAAAAACACCAACTTCAAAGGGTTACAGACTCTGTCAAACCTTGAGGGCTATCCTAAAACTCCCCTGGTTACCACAAAATAAAAATAATAATAAAAAAAAAAAAAACAATCATTAATACTCAATTTCACAGGCCTCCTTTAAAGGTGTAAAATGCAACATGAAAGGAAATCGCAGAGTAATGGATTATAGTAAATAGAACAGTATTCTCTCCTGGTTACTCTCTGAGTCATGGGACTGCCCAGCTATTTTTATTTATTTATTTTAATGGAAAAATATGCATATGCAAATATTCAAGTCTGGCACTGCTCTGTATGTACTTATTTGGCATTGGTGGCTTTGTCTCCAAAACCTTGAATAAATCAATGATACACAGCACTGCTGCAAATATCTTCTTTGTTTTAAGAAGCTTAATAGACTGCCACCGTGTCATGGTAACTGCTGGGATCGGTCATAAATAAAACATCATAAATACATAAACAAAAAATGAAACCTGCCATCAAATGGATACAATAACCCATCATCCATTAGTAAGTTAATCTGTTCTATCCAATACCAGGACACAGCGTACATGGTTTTTGGCAAAAAAAAAAAAAAAAAGATTTTCAACCGGTCTGATTAAGCTTTAAAATAGGCTTTTCACCGAAACCAAATAAAAAATTTCTCAGTTTGCACATTTCTTCTCTTTGAACGCAGAGAACGCAACTCAACATTTCTCATAGTCATGTTCTTCTTTGTCTTGCGAATACAATATACGGTAAGCTTCCTTTCTCTACTCACAGAGTAACGGTAAATATTGTGCAGTGCACTGGAGAGCGAAATATCAATTACCCATTTCTCCCTACGAGACACTGCATTTTTTTGCGTGGAATAAAAAAGTAAATAGAAACAAGGAAACCTGCTCTATAAAAACAAGGGTACAAAAGCGCATCACTTTGATTCTGGAAAATGGTGAACAGGAGCCATTCCTCCTGACATCTGTGACAATAGCACAGTCATTTTTGACTCACAGAAGTGCAAGGCTTTTCCTCGCTGCCTCTTTCTTAGACTCCAATTACCGCTGCTCTTTCCCCCTCTCTGTCGACAAACGCCCGCCGCCAGGCTGAGGAACCTGCGCAGGTGTGGCATGAAAAGGAAGGGGAGAGACGGACGCCCCCTTCAACCAGGCCACACAAGAGAGACGCACAGAGCAGCGCGGGAGGAGAGATATCTATTATATCCAACAGTGGAATTCTTCAAGGGGTGCTACAGAGACACATGTGCACGAGCGCACACACACACACACACACACACACACACACACACACACACACACACACACACACACACACACAAGCACACACACACACACACACACACACACACACACACACACACAGAAATGCACATGCATGCACACTCATAACACACAGACCATGCCCCAGAAAAAAAAAAAAAAAAAAAAAAAAAAAAAAAAATACAGGGAGAGGAAAAAGTGGGAAATGTAAAGCGCTGCAGCCTCTGTAGCCAGCACTACAGGCCATGGAGGATCAGCTCCTGTTAGCATAACACTGACAGCATGATGAGAAGGCTGCTGTCAGAGCCAGGCCAGTCGGGGTCCTGCACACCAAACGCGTGGCCCCAGTTGACTAGTTAGAGAAAGTCTGATGCAGTACAATTATACTGGCATATGACAAGCCTCTGCGCTTCGGCTGACTCCGGAGCCAACGACACGGCTTTAAAACAGGGGTACCTCTTACCTCCGGTCACAAAACAGCAATAAGTCAACTGATGCATTGTTGTAAAATCATGATTTATTCCTTTGCTTTGAATGCATGAGAACGCGCCGCGATGTTCTGCTGGACTGCCGCAGCGTGACCGCTGGGGGGCTGCACGCCGAAGGTCTGCCCGCTGCACGCGTAACGTACGTGCTCCGCGAGCGTTTTCGTCCGCGCCGTTCGCTGCAGCGGCCAGTCTGGCCGGACCGCCAACACCACGTCCGCTTTAAAACCAGGCCGAACGGACAGATGATAGCGCAGATATACACTCTCTGCGGCATTATTTCCCCTTCGCACTCATATCTAGGCAGGATGCGGATCAGTTTATGGGTTTTTTGGTTCTTAGTTTTTTAACAATCAAAGTTTCACCGCAACATAAGAAAAGGAGGGTGCAGGGCTGCTGTCATATTCTGTCATTACTCAACATTAATCAGCTAGCTTACACGTGTCTTTTCAGTTTTGGAAAAGGGTAACGCAATAAAATTGTTGATTCAATAATACTGAGGAGGCCGGCGCCCTTTGCGTGCTAATAATTTATGCTTTATGCCTCTGTGTCATGCTAGGTGCTGGTATGGACACAGCGGATCGAGGCGGATGAAATGTGAAATGCTTCGCAAGAGATAGAGTAATCTTCCCAACTCCTCCAGAGTCTTCAGGGAGTCCTTGAATCCGCTCCTGCCTGTTGCACATTCTGCCCTTAGATAGCGAACTAGAGCAGCACAGATAGAGCGTGGATGACTTCACTTCTCCATTTTCCATGAACTGTCATAAATATTTGGCCCACAATCAGAGGAGCAGATAAGCAAAGACTCCCTATTCCGGACAGATGGGCCTGACACAAAATATGTGGAGGATTAGGAACGCAATACCTGATAATTTTAAGGTTTCCGGACATAAAATTGTCCAGCCGAAGACAAACAGTCAAAAAATAACTGCTAACATGGGAGTGCCATGTTTCATCAAGCAACAACTGTAAATCCAGAAAGTCAAACCACACTAAGGTACACCCAGTACCTCTGGTCTGCCATCTGCCCAAGTACTCGTTTGGGATGTCAATGTAATTAGACGGGTAAAGACTCAATTAAATCTTTAACCACACTGAGACAATTCACAAAAGCAAAGCCATATGCCCCCACCATCTCCATGGGCAGAAACGAAATAAAGACTAAAGATGAGACTCAAAATGGAAAACAACGCTCAGGCAAGATTCAATGTATTAAAGAATGAAAAATTAATGTCATTTTTTGCAGGGGAACCAATTCACATAACATCACTTTTTTTAACATTTTAGTGATGCTGCCACTATATAACAAAAAGACATGCGCACACAATCAGCTGGGAGCAATCTTCTGAGCCTTGTCATAACTTTTTACTGAACAATCGAAGAATGAATTGACAAAAATAAGAGTAAAAGCACCTCAGGGATCTAACCCAACACTAACACTAGAAATGGTAAGACACAATAAATCTCTGAACTTCAGGTTCCACACGGTGTGCAACTTAGCTTGGTTATAACATCATCACTGGCATGTCGAATGTTATCATTTAGCACACCACAGTACAGAGTTTCAAAAAAAAAAAAAAACATGAACGATTTCGAATGCACCATCAGATGACATTGTGCACAAGTCCTTGACAGCAACAATGCATAAATTCCACGGTAAGAGCATGGCCAGATTATCGAAAGTAATTTACCTATCCAACGATTTGGCTGTAATAGTCACTCACTAGCAATAATAGTAAGCAAGTTTGAATGCAACGAAAGGCTAAAAATTGCATTAAAAAAAAACCATTAAAAAAACGGCAAAATAAGAGGTAAAGCTGCTGATGGAAAGTTCAAGATGCCTGCAGGCAACAGACTGGCTGTCTTTGACACTGGACTGAAAATAATGAAACAAGAATATTCTGGAAGCTGTCCGCATGCCCACAAGAAGACAACAAATATATTTTAGTTGGAAAATAAAAAGCCATGCTAAAAAAAAAAAAAAAAAAAAAAAAAAAATCAAAAGCAACGTTCAGTTATGTTAATTCCAGGTAAGTTCACTTTGTAGGGCTAGCCCGCTATGCAACTCCAGAGCCAATAAAACCAGGCAAAAAAAAACACATTTACATGGCTCCATTCTTGTGGAGGTCATATTAAATAAAATATTGTCCATTTCTGGCAGGAAAATGACTTCTTCACAGCAGTGCAATCAATGTCCGCCTAAAATTATTTACACAGACTGCCTTATTGTCCATTTCAGCTCTCGGACTGAAAACCCCACCCTCTACCTCTGCAACAGGCAGCTGCAAGGGTCAATAGCTACTCGTGGCACCTGAACTTACCCATTCTGTAGTCAGTGTCCATCGCTAATTTCAAGCCACCCTACCTTAAAGGCAAAACTTTCAATCAACTAAGTATGTCTGCCTTGCACTGTGCCTGTCAGGCTCAGTGGCCAGAACTATGGGCCAAGAGCTTTTAAAAGCAGTAACACTTGCTGTGACGAGCTGTGAGGTGTACAGTACTTACAGTGCTAAGCTTGCTTGAGGTAATAATAATGCGTCTTTCATGCAGCATGCTGGCGTAGAGATGTAGCATGTTGTTCACATCAACAGCAACAAAGTATTCAGTCAGGTTTCTCTGCAGTTACAAAAAAAATAAGGGACAGTTCATATAGTAAGTGAATTGAACAGCACATCTCACCAAGAGTACTAAATTGCCATAAAGAATTGAACACAAACCTTTATTTGTATCTGACGCATTTACTCAGCTTCTGAATTACACACTGACCAGTTCGCGCAGTAGCGGAAATCCTGGCAGTGGTCTAATTGCATGTTAGTTCAGAGAATATTTACGGCAGTCTTAATAGAGTTTGCCAACTTTGCCCCAATTAAAGTAATTCAGCACAGACAGAACCGAACACAATCTTTCAACGACATTTAAAACGGAGCGCTTCATTTGCGGCAAAATGCTCATGCTGAATTTATTGGCTTCTTTCGAATAATGAAACTCAACTTACACTTTCAGGGATGGTAGGAATTTTGTTCAAATCAGGAGCTATGAAGTACGAGTGCTGGATCCCAGAGAGGCCAGAGAGGGACAGAAAACAGAGGAGGAGAATCAGCCGTCATCATACAAGCAGAGAAAAACCCTCACTGTACGCCCCAATTTACCATTCATCTCCCTCACTCTGACCATCAATTCCTTATTGTTTGAAGTGCCGTAATACACACACTGCAACCCCATATACACACGAATCCCAATTGACTGGATTACAAAGGAGACAGTCTCGCTGCATAAAATAAGGTCTTTATTAAGGATTACAGCAGGCCAGACCAAGAGGATCAGAGGACTCTCTCACTATTGAAAGCAGTGCGGGTTCAATGTTCGGATCAAAGAGGCAGAAAACAGGACAGTGAAGGTCGGAGTCCCAGCCTGACCAATAACTTGCCATTTTCCCCCAGGCTAGTCCACACTTTGTTGTGCTTCAATTGCGTCCATCTGTTGCTGTGTGTGTTCAAGTTGACTGCATTAAACAGGCGTCCTTTTGCACTGCGTAGCAGCCTTTACTGTTAGCATTGCCTCTTTTGCACAGCTTCACAAGCTAGCAAGAGCGAAAGGCTTTTATTAACATTATTCCAACAGTCAAGGCTTCGTTATCACCTTTCCAGTGGAACGGAGGACTCGGGAGCCGATGGTGCGCGTCAGTGTGTAAGTAACGTTCAGCGAAAAATATGGGCAGATTCTGAAATTGCGCGCGGGCCTCAAATGTTAATTTTTCAGCCGAGGCTCTTGATGCAGTCGTTTCAGCTGGCGACGAGCGCGTTTCAGGCCTCCTGCCTCAGAGCAGCAGAGTGCTGCCGCCACAGCTGGCTGTAATGTTTATAAAAAAAAAGCCACATTATCGCAGGACGTTTTTATCGCTGCGCTTACAAATGTGCACAGCCTGCTGCTGAGCGGTGCGAACAGAACCCCGGAACCCACACACTTCCACGGAGCGGCGCTGCCCACACACCACCGGAGGGTTAGGCATCCTCCTAACAAACATCAAGCTTCCCGTGTGCTCCGCCATTTAACCCCGGCCTTCACAAGCATTACAACTGCAGAGGACAGCCCGCCACCTGGTGTAGGTTTCTGATGAAGGGCACACCGCACTTTGAGTTTGCAAGCGCCAAATTTACACAGAACACAAGCTGACTAACATGGACTTTAATCACAGTTAATTACAATGTGAAGCAAAAGGAGTACCGCCAACACTTCAGCTGGTGCTTTAGCAATGGGCTCCCTCCGTCCAGAAACACAAGAATCATCATCCAGCTTTTTTTGGAGTCTTATAATTTACTCAGGGACACATACAGAATCAGGTACTCCCAATTTTCCAAAAAAATAGGTACATTCTTAAATACTTCAAAATCAAAACAAGATATCTTAATTCAAAATGGTGATATTGTATTTTAATGACTATCGCATTATTTTGAATAAACATCATTTACATTTTAAAAAATGAAATGTGGGTTAATGGGAAAAGCATCAAGGAGACTTTCTGAGCACAGCTGTGTTAGCTTTAAACACACACTAAAGAAACGTCTGATATTCAAAAAGAGAATACAGTAGTGAACACCATTAATCATTCAGAAAGTTTGATTGTTTTCCAAAGAAGAAGAAACAGACACCAAGGCCCAGGATAGTTTGTTTTTGTTGTATTTAACAGATAGAGAGTCTTATTTGGCAGAATTGGAAAGCCTGCGCTCCCATGCGATTACAGCAGTGATTTCACATTTCTTAGCAGTCTCTCTCTCTCTCTCTCTCCACTCACCGTCCTCTGGCATTGCGGATCTTTCACAACTTGCCCAGTGGCAATATGATACTGCTCATTCTTGCACATTGAGGAAGAGAGTAAAACAAAGTTCACACTTGAAAGGGAAAAACTGATCCAAGCTGCCATTATTAAATAAAAATAACTTTTAAAATATTCTACTTCATCAATAAAATATCAAACCTCGCTCCTTTACAACATAATTAAATTCCATCTTGTTTGTGTATTGGCTTTGTGATTGATTTTTTTCCAGTGCAAAAGTGAGAGGTTTACCCATGAAAATAATCAATTCATCATTCATTAGACTATCTTTTCTGAATTAAAAAGGAAAATGGCAGTGAAATAATCTCCAGAGAGAAAACATTTAAGCTTCTGAAAACACAGAACTGACCCAGATAAAACCAGTAACAGTCCATCAGGATCAGTACAATGAACTTCCGCCTTCAACAGTGCAAACCAAAGTAGAAGAATTGCGATGGTCCCAGATTCTAGCAAATCCACAGCTAGTGCGACTCTGCACATTTGGCATAATGAGTCCACAGTGTAGACTCTCAGACACTCAGCGCTGCCCTCACAACAGTGAAAATGAAAAAGTAACTGCAAACAATGGATCCGCACAGATTACACTATCGTAGTTGAAGAGTATTAGAGCTTATCATGTGCTACAAAAGATACAGTGGGCAAAACAATTCATTTAAATATGCTTACAAATATCGCATATGATATTGCATCATCTGAAGTTGTATTACATGATAAGTGCTGAATGACCTTGATTTATCAGGGAATTATGTAGCTATTTATCCTAGAGGACACCGGAAAATCCTTAAACATTATGTATTCAAAACATCATCTAATTTTCCAGGAGAGACTCTTGGGGGAAAAAAATGCACTACATATGGTCTCCCACATAAATAGTGGACAACATATGTTTGAACAGACAGCCATGTGCAAGTTTTCATTCCCTTCAAAAGCAGGTAATGCTGTTCAATCATTGTCGGAAACATAGTGGAAAATGCTGAACCTCTCGACGGCAGGCAGTCTCACTGACAAAAGGAAGAGCTTTGAGAACATTGTGCCCAACAGTTGCAAAAAGATACGATGAGTTGTGTAAGTGGCCACTAGGTTAACAATATCCAGCCACGGCTTATCACAGAGCAGAGCTATTAAACCCACTTCTTCTCCCAAACAAAACGACAGCCCAGGCCCGCACCCCTAATACCTACCACGCTCAGACTGACGTGAGTGTTTGGCTTTGGCACTGGGTGGCCGTGCAAAGATTTCAACATATCGTTCAAGTCATTTTCCTGCAAGAAGAACAAAAAAAAAGTGACGTGTCACTGCATGGACACTTCCAAATGCAAATACTCCATTTAATAGCTAGAAATTCTGCAGCAAACTCCATGTTAAAAAAAAAGAAAGAAATCCTTCTGACATAAATTTAAGACACAAAGTGACACTTAAAGACGGCCGGCCTGCATTACAGCAGACGCTTATTAAACTAGCGATGATTTATGGCAAACAGAGCTTATTCGTAATTAATGAAAGGCCTCGGCTTAAACCGCCATCTTTAAAAGGCGGTCGAGATCCGCTCGAACACCAGACGTTGAGATTTGAGATCGAATTTTACAAGCTCGACGGTATGCTGCCATTCATTCTCTCGGAGCTGTTTGCTCTTTGCGTTTCAAGACAGGGTTGTAATGGCAAGTCCGTGGGTCAGAGGCGTAAGAACAAACAGGAGGGGTTTATGGAAGGGCCTGACTGAGTCTCTGGCCCTGTTTGTGCGGCGGGCCGTCTGTGGGGGCAGAGCTCAGAAAGGCGAGTGTGTGTGAACTGGACGGGGGGCTCCTGTCACGAGAGCCCTCACACTGCTCACACGCTTGGGCAATAACGTAGCCTGAGGGAACACTTCATTAACCCAGGGCATAAAGCTCCGCAGCTCGTCCTCCCGTGTCTGTCAGCTTCGCTCTCTCGTCCGCCAGAGCGCGATCAATCGCAGGCAAATCGCACGCAGCGACGCGGGATGCCACAGAAATCTGATATTATTAGTGCGAAAACCAAATCCAAACACTCCGAGTGCCGATTTTTTACCATTTTCGCAGTTACTCGCATAACTAAAAGAGCATACCAGCTTCAGAGTACACAGTTTACCTCACTCTGTATAAATTACATGGTGCAAAAACATCGGAATAGACTTTTCCCTTCAATCTCCTGCATTTAGCCTCTTACTTTAACGAAGTGCACACGCCTTTGAATAAACAGCTCTTCTCAGGCTATTTAGCCTCAGAATCTCAAAGTCCCAGGCTGCGGGATTCTCTGATATCTGGATCAGCGCCAACCCGACTGTGGTCACGTGAGCTTGGTTAAGGCTTCAGAAATCTGCTGAGAAACTCGTGAGCTAAAGTAATACTTCTTTCACAACCAAGTTCTCCGAAAAAAAAAAAAAAAAAAAGGGGGGCGGAAGCCAAAATGACACACTAGATAAACCGCTCCGCAGAGAACAAACAGTCATGCTACTGCGGGAGGCTCAACTGCCGCACGACACCGTGCATTTCCTCTGTCCTTCGACTCTAAACAAACTTGGCTCACACTCTGTTTGTACAAGACTCTGAGCCTCCTTCTGCTATCGAAGCAGCTTTTAACATAGCTCCATGACAGGGCACTGATAGCCTCGTTGAGCTCCAGCGCATCTTCCTCGAATCGCTGCCTCATTACGCCTGCGTTTCTCCTTTCATTCAAGCCGCCAATGCTCCGTTTTACATTTCTTAAACTTTTTCCTGCCGAATTAGAATTCAGAGGAACGCATTTGCTGACATGCAATTTGTACCAACTTATGCACTTTCGAACACTCATGGGTTGGTTTCCTGCGTAATATCAACAAAACTGATTCGTGCAGACTACCTATGCTGCTCACACTTTCATGAGCCAGGCTTGCTTGACATAATTCGCCATTTGCTTTTGCTTCCATATGCTTCCTCAACATGAGCTATTTAAAGCAATATATGTTCCAAAGGTCATATTATACAGTCAACTAGTTGGCACATAGTGGTACAGCATGTCGCAAAATCAACTCTGAAAACAAACTGTGCTTGTAATTACAGGCAGCAGTGCTCAGAGATGGCCAAAATGCAGCTGGGCGATATAAACATAACTAGCATATTGCAACAGGCATAGCAACATTTGGTTGTCAACAGTCTACGTACTGAAGCTGCTAGTACTCCAGTGCATGAATACAAAAACACGTAAGTAAAACATAGCAAGATTATTTTCAGTCACAGCGAAAGGAAAGCGTGTGCATGTCAGCATACTTGAATACGTATGTGCATGCGGATACGCAAATAGATATGTCAAAATGAACCAAAGTCCAGGTAATGTGGGCCTATACAGCTGCTGCCTTGAGATAAAAATGCTTAAACAAAACATGTTTACAGCATTATAACGTCTTTGAGAGAGCTTGTTATTTCTTCCTTGTATCATAACACAATACTGCCAAAAGCTCACCTGATGTTTTGCCAAGTAGTCTGCTAGAGTGTTAAGCAGCTTATAGTAAATCTCGAACCATGGGAGATAACTGTAAAAGAAGTGAATAGATAACAGAAGAATTCCATTAATCAAGCACAAAAAACAACAAAATTGCTCGGCATTTCCTGCCTTTACCTACCTACTCACAGTCCACAAGACACTACTCTCTAACCAGACAACTGTCAGTTGTACACTCTACTGGATTATATATCTATATTTATCTGAACCTTCATTGATTAGTAGTACAATCAGGAATGGCGAAAGTAAAAACATTCGAAACATTCAAACTGAACATTCCAAAGCTGCACAATAGAAATAGCCAGAGTAGAAGTAGAAAAACTCACTCAGAATTGCATGCTTAAGCTTTAACATTTTTGGTGCAAAACACAAAAATATACTAAATATGCATGTTCTTTGTTCAGTTGCAATCCATTCATTTCAAAACATTATTATAGCCACTGAAACAATCAATAAATATTGAACAAAATTCAGCAATCCATTATGTTTCAGTGGCAAAACAATGGTTATAAATTATTATATTACAACTGAAAAAAAGAAGATGCATATTAATGCATTTTTGTATTTAGCACCAAAAATGTCCAAGCATAAAAACACAATTCTACATGAATTTTTCCACTTCTATGCTGATTCTTTGTACTGTGCAGTATTAGCATGAAGCGGAGTACTCATTCATTGCTTTTGAGTAGGAGTACAGGGATTTTAGCAATTACTGCCATTTGTGCACTGAGGACAGAGGTTTAATTTTTCTACACCCAAACATTACAACTTGAGGGTATCCTCTAATAAATAAGCAGGCATACGGCTGTGTTAAAGCATGTAGCTCCATCGTTTCCCCATAAACCCCACACACAAGACACTTCAGGAAACTCCTGCTTCCGTTCTGCTTTTCTAACCGTAGCTGGCATCTCCAACTTCAAGGTTTTTTTTCCTGTGTGTGTACTCAGTTTAATCACAGTGCACTCATTGATCATTTCTATTTTTACCACGCTTCAGATATTTTAGCGCCAGCACAGCTGATACGATCAGGCGTTGGAGGTTTACCATTTTCATTTCATAAATTGAAAGCATTGTACCAAGTGGAAGGCCCAGAAAATTAATAATATATAACAAAACTACATTTTTTTTTTTTTATAATAAAAAAAATTTTATCGATTAAAATGGGATGCGGACTCATGGACGTTCATTTTAACTGGATTAATATTCATTTTTAGAACATATAATAAAAAGCAATTATACGAGTCCACAAAGTTTTCACACAATGCTTTCTTAAAGGAAAATTTGCCACGTCTACTTTGAGCAACATCCGTCAGAAAAAGAATAATGATCAATTTCCTATTTGAAATTTTGCCAGTAAAACTGAGGAACTTCTATAGAAAACAATGTACAACACTGAATAAAATTATTCATATTACAGGGGATGCGTAATATTGACAATAGATGCAGGGAGTTTCCATTGAGTTATGGGTCAATGGGCACCCCGCAGACTGGAATTAACATACGACCAAAAAAAAAAAAAAAAAAAAAAACAGTAAAGTGAACGTAATGAAAATTTTCATATTTCTAGGGGTAAGGCAGCGATGCATGAAATGTCTGAGTGACCATTAACCTGAAAAAATCAGTTCTTAACATGCAATATTTTGATGTCTGCATGAAGACTGCAATAACCAGGTCACACTCTAAAAATGACGATTCACATGGGGTAGCAATATTCCCCTATGTACAAATGCACTCATAACATATTTCAAGGCTGAGTGTGAACATGAATGTTATATTCAGATTTTAAGCAAACTTCCCAATACAAATCAGTCATTATCTCTCTTTGCCCGTTTAAAATATGAGGCTTTTGAATTTTAATCCTCCATTTTTCATTTTTGAAGGGTTTTTAAACAAGAGCCTTTCTTGTCGAGAAAGCTTGACAAGCCTCAGAGCTTTCAGACTCATTATACTCCTAAATGAAGGGGACGTAAATCTTTTGTTTTAAAGCCAAGTAAATTATTGGTGTATGTGCAGTGAACCTTAACTTATCAAGATATCCAGGGGAAGACACCTAGTGAATCATAGAATAACGTTTAATTTAAATGTAATAAAAAGCGTTTGAGTGTTTTTTTAATAAACTTCAGCGAACTCCCAACACTCCTACTCGTCGCTATTTGCAGCATGGATCCGTTTGTGCTCCACAAATCCTCAGATATACTGAACATTTATCAAAGTGAAGTATGCAGGGCCTCTTCAGACTCCCCCACTTCAAAATACTCATCTTTGTTAAGTTCTATATGTTCACACAATATTAAATATAAAAACAGCTAACTCCACATTACATCTAAAGAGGTGTGTTCAGACACAAAAATAAAAACAAAGCACTCAAATGATAACTTGGTTTAAAGGCTTTTATGACTGATTAAAACATTTAAGATTTTCCTCTGTGCGATGATATGGTTTACAGTAATTTAAAAACACGATTACTGTACCTTTTCTTAGACAGAATTACAAAACAGGACTTAAAAAAACAAAAATGTAGATTTTTTTTAAAATATAAAGCCAACTGGTTCCACACCATTGCTTTAAATAACTTCTGATTAATTTCTAAGATTTCAGGCCAGTTAAATACATTTTATTACTTGGAAGATTGTAACTCAGTTGTGTGAATCCAGTTGTCCAGTTTACTGAAACATGTTAGCATTTCACTTTCAATGCATCACACATTTTACATCTTATAAGTACTCCAAAAATATTTCAAAAAATCTTTAAAGTATATTTTCATGTCAACTTCCTTTAACTGCAGTCTGCATTATTTTTAAAAAATCCTTTTATTTCATCACTGAAGATACGTTCAAATTTCTTTTCCTTGATTGGTCTTCAGTCACTGTTGATGTTGAGAACTCAGGAGTCAGCGTACACCTTGAAGCCAATTCAGCGAGATTCGATTACAGCTCCACTTTGCCAGGTCAAAGGTTAAGTAAAGAAAATCAAATGTTTTCGTGCATACTGCTAAGTGGCCACTAACAGCAGCACGACCAACGGGAACCCCGTTTGATACAAAGGAATAAAAAGGAGGCTCTGTTTTTGAAACCTGTAATGTCTGCAAGCTAATTCAGTCAATACCAAAAAAAATAAAATAAAAAAACAAAAAAATGGAAAATTGAAACATTTGCCTTTTAAAGCTGCTTAGCCCAGATGGTCCCTGGCCTTTCCGCCCACACCACAGTCACACGACAACAAAGGGCTATCCGAATAAAACTGTCCGGGTCCGTAGGGGATAACCTCGTGCAAGCACAGGTGACAATTTTACAGCAGCAGCACTTCAACAGTGAAAGAGAAACTAACCATTTTAACAGGTCTTATAAGACAACAAAAGATTTATATCTGGACTTTGTGAAGCCACTGCTTATTAAATACTATTTGGCTCTAAACTGTAAAAAAAAAAAAAAAAAAATAATAATAATGCAGTAATGTATTTTGAAAAAAGTTCCCCTCTATTAAAAACAAAAGTGGTAAGGGAAAAATAGGAAAATGCGACTTTTGATGGGCTTATTCATATTCAAGATAAAATATTAATTTAGCCTAATCTGTCATACCCACCATTTCACACCTTTCCACACTCAACCCGACGCAAGCAAACCATGCATAGACGAATGAAAAGCAAATTCATAAATATTAATAACATTACAAGCAAATGCTTCAGTGCTCTCAAGTGGTTCTCAAAATAAATGAATCAATAACCAAAGATGTGAGTAAACACAATAAAAAAAGGAAGGTTTTCTTTTTATATTTTTCAACAAGCAACTTTTTGTAAATTTCACATCATGAATGAAGCAAGCCATGCAAGCTACTCAGAATTCATAATGTGTTTTATACATCATATGTCAAATGAATTAGCGTGTAAAACTCAGCGAGAGGGACAGGGAAGCCTTGTGCTAATTGGCAGCAGGACTCACGCATAATTATGGTGAAACTGTCTGTGCCATACTTCTGTGCCAGTAGCACAAGGAGGAAAAAAAAATGGGGGGGGGGGGACAAAGGCCACCGCGGCTGGGCTCTCCCACTGACACCCGCCATTAGTGTTTCCAACAGTCACTGAACCCCCACTCAACACTGCAGTCAAGCTGCACAATAAACTGCAGCACAAATAACAGAATTTCAAAATAATGTTTAAAAACTGGTCTTAAATAAAATGTAAAATAAACTTACAATTGTGATTATTTTACCTTTTAAAAAGTACCAGGCATTGCCAGTTGTTTATTTTATGAAACTAGCCATTTAAAAATTCCTCCCTACTTTCAAAAAAAATTACTTTCAATGCTTAGCGGACTTTAATGGTCTATAAAGCAACGATTTAAAATGGCCATCCTGGGAATAGTTGTCATGTTTGTGGAACAGAAACAACTTTCATGCAGCGTCACAATTCACCTGCAAATAACTGACAGAGGACAAGAAATATAGATAGTTTCGACAGGACGCCGACTTTTACGTACCTGAGAAGGCAAATGCACAGCCTGCACCCTGAGGTGAGCCGACAGAAGCCAAACCTCTGCTTGCTCTCGATGTCTGTGAGCACAAATGTGAAGTTCTGGCCCACCTGATTCTGGGAAACTCTGGAAATAAAGACCAAATAAGATCGACATTGACACAAGGTTCAACCTTCATTAACAACCATCACTTTAAGTGCAAATTCTATGGTGTAGAAACCAGAAAAGAAATGCGCTCACACCATTAAAATGTTGAGCTAATTCACAAGAGTCCTTCATGACCATTTCCCTGGAACAGTGCACTCCTCATGCTGGGAATAACTCTGGTCCTGCTCTTTGTGATTTGGCTATTCTTGTTTTCAACTGCTCTTTTTAAACTAGTAAACTCATCCTCTCCCGCTAAACTTGCGAGTGAAACATCAGACACCTACTACCACTGTTTCAGCAGCAGAAATTGAATACAACTTTCTCAATTACTGTGAGGTATTCTGCTTTCATCAATGGAGAGAGTACTCATGTTTTTCCAAAGGTGGATTTGACACTAGATGGCAGCAGTAAAGCTTAAGCCGAGGGCTGCCCAAGTTCCCTGCCCCCACTGACAATGGGACTTTATAAATGTTATTTTCCACAAGATGTGCAAGAAAAATGTACAGAGGAAACTGAAAGGGCCAGCATGCCATAGATACCCTGTTTATAGAGACGCAGCCAATGTTGGTCTTCATCTGTGCTGTACAGAGCCAACTGCCAAATGTCCATATTATACCAGCTTCATATCAATTATATCCAACGAAATTTTGCACAGACAAATCATCAACAGCAGTAGTGCAAAATTCTACATAAATCCAGTTTAATTTCTGATCAAAACAAACGTTAAATAGCTTAAAACAATAACTGACCAAATGACGCAGACGTGTATACACGAGAAGGTACATATAGACATGAATGTATGGAAAAAGAGCGTGAAAGAGAAGTGATTCAGGCAGGGAGCCCAAAGCCGTCAGATGTAGGTGTGCTGTGTTTCCTGGTGGGAGGTTCTGGCGCGCTTTTTTTTGCGGGGCCATGATGTAGCTGCGGCGTAGAGGCTGGGCGGGGCCCTACCTTTCAACGTCAAAGGGGAAGCAGAACCTGGGCACCGTCTGCAGCACCTCCTGCGGAAACACACCCACGTCAGAGCGTCACACAGAAACCCGGCGCCAGCCACCAATCACAATTAAGCAAGTCACAGAAAAACAAATCAATCACAAGAAAAAAAAAAAAATAAGGAAGTGAGCCTCAGCTTGGCTTCATTTTGGCACTGTGGTGCTCTGGGAGGGGAGTAAGGGAGGGTGCGCCGATAGGGTGATCCGCAGCTTAAATAATTAGCTGCGATTAAGTTTAAATCGATTGTTAGGGGCTGGAGCGAGATCGGGAGGCGTCGGCAGATTGCTGTGACAATAGCTATGCAGCGGCAGGAGTAGGATCCGCGGCCTGGAGGGTATTACCTCCCCGTAAGCATATGGGTTTTTACAGGGAGCGCCGTGCCATATGGGTTAGCCGCGTCTGCTGGTGCCTGCGCCGCGGCCTAGCCATGGGGAACCGTGACTGATCCCAGCTCAAAAAAAAAAAAACAAAAAACAGAACAACAGCGAGTGGGGGGGGTAGGTGGAATCAAATGCTGGACTGAAATTGAGAGGTCCGTGGAGAGGGTTTAAGCAGGGAAGAGGGGAGCCTCCACGGCTCGGGCGCGAATCCATGCGCTATTCCCACGACTCGAGTACCGTACGGCCGTAAAGCTGTCGCGCTCACATGAGCCCCCCCTGACTCATTCTGCCAGCTCCGCACCATTATTAACTATTATGTACGCGTACAAATATGTTGTGGAGAGCTTTACCGCTTGCCCTGCATATGGTGAGCACTCCTGTCACACCCCCACACCCCCCCCACCGCCGATGAAAATGCTTTACTGCCAGGTCCAAATCGTCGTAGCGCCACCTACATTAGCAACGCTGTCTGTTCAATAATGGTCCCAGCGCCGTGGCGGGTTTGAGCACCGCTATAAAATGAGAATGTGCTGTGTGCGCATGTCTCTGCTGGGCTAATCAGCTACCCTTATTTATATCGCCAGGAAATGGGCGCAATTTCCCACACGCGTCCAATCTACATGCAATTTATTTTCCGGTGCGGTCACAAAGGCAAGAAAACAATTAGACCATGTTCTTCCAGTAATGCATGTGGGTGCTGCAGGTTTGTGTGCTGGTCAGTTAAAAGCAGCAAGTAGAGAGACACAGCTGAGGATGATGAATGTCAGCATTCCAGGTACTATTCCATAACTCCTGAATCGCTCACTGGATGGATGAGAAAACTGCAACTACTTCAACACAGACCAACTCATTTTGTACCCATCGCGCATTGTCATACAATAATGTACACGTATGCATGTATTCGGGCAAAAGACAACAAATGGGCTCACAGTGGCCATTTTTAAAACAATAAACTGAGCACAGCCCAACCATAACCCAAGGAGACATTTCCAAAGACGAGACGCACTCTCCCCCTCCACACATGCTCTCTCACAAGCTCAGGTAATAAGGGCCTCCGCCAGAAGGAACAGGAAGAGGAACGATCAAAAGCACTGGTTGGGAAACTTTGTGTTGTTGTTCTCTCTCGCTCTTTTTGAAAACCGTTTTCCCAAGACAAAAGAATATAAAGCAGCTAATACATTTACAACTCACAGGAGGCCGAGCGGCGAGCTCTGAGACTGCATTATTTATTTACTGTTGAGACAGGGATATCACTCAGTGAGACAGCAGTCCCGTTCCGCTGGGGTCCCACGGCGGAGTCCTGCTATCGCGGCCCAGCCCGTTTTCTTTATTTATCCGCACCTCCGCCGCCGCTTCTGCCAGTGAAGCACCATCTCCCGCCGGAGTCGACGCCGCCCGCCGCTCGCTTCCGGGAGCCTGCTGGAAGACGGCTTGCCCATCCGTCATTTATCACCCCCGGAGCGACTCTCGGCGAGCGTCGAGGGCGTCGCTGAAGGCGGGAGAGACCATTTACATCTGCCGTTAAACAAAACGGATTACGGACTCTCGTACCAAAGCGTAAACATTCCCGCTCCCCCCACCCCCCCAAAAACAGTCGTAGTTACCCAGAAGTAGCCGCACTTCAAAACCGCAACAGCAGCTGACTATGTCCCAGAATTTAATTTAGCCCCTGAAACAAGCCTCGAGTTCTTGTTTAGGGTGTGTAAAACTCATGTAAGTGGTAGTCTGTTCATCATTCTGTCAAAATGGAGGGGGACGGGGGAACGGCCTCCATTCTCACCTCTCTCCCAACTGGCAGCAGTTCTCCCCAGGGGCATCCGTCTTTAAACCTCCGCTCTTTAAAATTCAGCCAGCCAGCAGGTCCATACACTGCTGTATAATAGTGTGGGCTTGTGTCAGTGGCAGAAGCTCCCCTGACAGGGCTGGCTGGCTGCACCGCAGATCAATGCTGCAACTTGTGCCCTCCGCCCCCCTACCCCAATTAGATCCTCTCAGCGCATCCCACAAAAGCCCAGGGTACCGAAAGTATTCATGCAGGCCCCTAGCATACATGACAATGAGGGTCCGTGCATGAAAAAAAGGCACATGTTAAAATATATAATGGAGGAAACTGCTTTACACGCGAGCGGGTTTGGGGGGGGAATGAGCTAATGATGGAAGACATTTAATACCCTCGAAACTTGGCTGTTTTAACAAGGAGCGACAATTTCCGAAAAATGGGTGGTTGCATGGAATGCTAGGGATGCCAAACGACGTCCTGTTGGCCCCGTCGCGAGCTAGTCGTGTCGTTCAGACGGCGCGAGATCAATAAATCACCTGCGACGTTCCTTCAAACAGCCTGTGTAACCCGGCAATGCTGTTCACAAAAATAACCTCCGCAGCAGCAGATGGAATCTTTGCGCCTTTCCATCCGAGGGTCAGCGCAAGAGAGCACTGAAAAACGTCATACTCGGCCTATTGTCTTCCTCCACAGTCTTTAAAGTGAAGATACATCAATTTCAAACTGTAACACAGATCACACTTCTCAAATAGCACATCACTCCAGACCCTACAGAAAGTCTGAACTAATTAGAAGCCAATAGCAAAGGTCAAAGATAGAGACAAACAACTAAATTCCAAAAAATAATGAAAGCACACTACACAGCAGGCCAGAACAGTGTGCACAGAGCCTTTCCTCCCTTACTCTGTGTTTCTGTACCACCCTGTGGAATTATATTGCGCATTTAAGATGAAATGAGATTATTGGTAAAACACAAGCTAAAGTGGCACTGCATGACTCAATGAAAAAAAAAATGGTCATGATAATGCAAGAAGCCAAGCTGCATGAAAGGGAAATCATAGAATAAAATATTTAATGGCCTATTAAACAGAGCAGCTAGGTTCATTAACAGCACCTTCATGTAGGAATGTGAGTGTGTGAGTGTGTGCAAAAGTGTACACGATTGTGATCCTCCACAAATTTTTAACGTAATATCGACTGTTAGTTCGGAACATAAAATTTATTTTTGAAAAAAATCACGCAAGACTATCCTTCGGATCTAATTTACAATACTCACCTCCAATAGATCACGTGTTTTATACCATATTTGATAATATTCACAGCTAGTTTGATAATAGTTCAATCTATTTAGATCAAAATCAATAGCAAATGTGATTCAACGCTAATTAAACTTGTTAACTCATTTAAAAAATGTACCAGTTCAAAATTTAAGAGTCGAAATGTAGCACTTACTGGACACTGCACTTACATTTTAAAACAGAAATTTGCAACCATGTTCAAGAGCAGAGTCAGATTTCAAAGAATGAATATAAAGAAAATAAGCCCCAAATTATCAACTGAATACATTAGCCAACAACATAGCACAGTTTTGTTCGAAAGGAGACACACTGATATTCCTCTGGGCCCAAGTGGAGATTTAGCCGCGTATGCCTGAAATGTTAAGCCAGAAACATCATTAACTGAGTGCCAAGTGGCCTCGGGGGTTTTACCCATTTAAGCTTTCATCTGCCAATGGATTCCGCTCCACAGCGTGCTGTTGTGTGTATCCGCTACAAGCGCGTGGGCTAGCAGAGAGGCAGGGAACAACAAGCCCCTCGTTGTTTCCACGCGCATAGTTTTTGCTGCATTAAGCCTGCTGCTCCCCGTTGTCTGTTTTGAGTTGTTTTTAAGCAGCACATCACGCAGGGATTTCCCCCACATTCGGTTACCTAGCCGTCGAGCAGCACTAACGACAGCAGTTTCTCTTATCATGGAGCCCGCTGTGGTAAGCTGCCACAAAGTTTGTAATGAAAGACGCACCTCCAGACATCGCAAAGGGCAGAAAGAGAATGGCAGAATGGTTACCTATCAGCGCTGGACCGACATCATTAATCTATGTTGCGAGAGAGAATACCATAATTACAATGGGGAACTATGGGGGAAAAAAAAAATATTCAGTGAATTTGGCCAAAAATAAGATAAAAGTCCAAGCTTAATACCCCCTTTTAAGAAAAAAACCTCTTTATACAGTTTTTGCGGGTGGTACTTCTTTGGATAGTTTGCTAAACTGAGATACATCACCTAGCTGCTTTGAGCAATGTTTACTCAATGAAGTAAAACATCTTTTCAAATTAGAATCAGTTGGAAACGGGAGAAAAAAAATTAATCCACAAGGCTGTCAGGAATATCCACTTATGAGCCACTCAGAGCAAAGAACCCTGCCAGGCCAAGTTCTACAGGCCACTGAATCTACCATGGAGGAAGGGCCACAGTTGACAAGATGGTCGATCCTCACTGATCCAAAGCAGCTTATCTGACCTGAATATCCAAGTAGCACAGACTAAGGTGCTCTCATATGATTGAGTGCTAAGCAGTGATGGACTGTATAAGCAGGAAGAATCCCATGCAGAATAGATAAACATCAGCAGATGTGCATGCACATTGGTACATTCTTGAATTGGCCATTATCAATATTAGCCAGTGCTACTTGTGCCACATTACATTACTTATGGGAAAGATATTCCTGCTTTTAGACAGCAAATGGTTAATAATTTTTCCTGAAACTTTGTCAGTAACAGACTAAATAGTAGTGATGCCAACCCTGTGATATTAGCCAGCACTGAAGAGTGAGACTACAAAACATTACTGCCAAAAGATGCATTATCACGTTTCAATATTTCTAGTTTGGTGCTTCCCCCTTAAATCTTTAACACCAAAACTTGCTGCCCCTTGCTGTTCATTCAATCTGCTATTGTCATACCTAACAACATTAAGGAGGGTGGACTTTTGACGATTTTGCACATGGTTAACTAATGAGCAATGCACAGACCAGCACTCTCTGTCCCAAGTTCCAAGTTCATTCCATCTTTCAGTGTCATATCTAACAACATCATTTGGACATTATGTATGACAATCAACTCAAGGAGCCCTGAGACCGGAGCTATTTTTTTAAAGTGAATTTGGGGACACACCCTCTTCTTTACTGTACAATGAATATTGCAGCCATTGTTTCTAGATACCTTCCAGTAAGTTGTGTTCACAACCAAACATCTGATCATCCCATTCATATATACAGCCCTAGCGAGCCATTTAATTAAGTCAAGATGGAAAAAAAAAAAAAAAGGTCAATAAAAATTTTCCAGTGCTGAAGTACTGTTAGTGCTTAAACAAGAAGAATAATGTAGAATAATGTGTTCGTCATCTTTAACCTCAGGCGAGCTGTAATTTAAAAAATAGTGGCTAACATGAAGATTAAGATTAGATCTGGGGAGAGGTAATATTTTTATTCCGGCCAGAAGTCAATACTCTACCGCCGTTGCACAACAAAAAGGTGGTCATCATGGCAGTTTTCAAAAAAGCTTATAAAGAATCATTTTAGCCAAATAAAACAGATAAAAATGATTACCCATTTTCACAGAGGCCAGTTATGAAGAAGAAATTGGGGTCAAAACTGATTGTTGAATATGAAAAATTGGCCTAAGAAGCGAGGAGCAATGCAACTTTTGCAGACACAAATTCAAGGAATACCACTGTGCTTATGGAATAACTGCTTTAATTTCCTTGAACTAAGAAATGCATTTGAAGGTCCCATTTTGTACAAAACTATTTAACTTCTATGCTTTTAACGCAAGGAGACCAATCTTCAATGATAACGCGGACTCACCCAAACCAGTCACCCCCTCCTAAAGCTTTAAGGCCTGCACTCATGATAAATGCTCATACAGGTCAAAATGAAATCCCCTGATTTGTTTCATCAGCACAATACATTCATTATTACTGTCCAGCCCGCACCAAGCAACCCTGTGCTGAACACGACCATTAAGTGTAAGGTAAAGTAACATAATAGGGGGCGACCAACTATCGGCCTAGCCTATAATCGGCACCCATTATTCAGCATTTTCAGGATTATCAGTATTGTTATTTTTTCAGCCGATTGCCAATGAAAAGAATTAACTTAAAAATGCGTTACTTGGCTCTGATTTATACGGTCAGATAAATTTCATAATGAATGAATGTACACCGATGAATTAACAATAGTATTTATCATCAAAAAAAAAAAACCCACACATGTGAATGTTGTTACGTTAATTCATAGCCTGTTGAACCATCATTTACGCATAGCTTGTCATCCGTGAGCCTCACTAAGGCCGACCTTGGGCGCCGACCAGGATTAATCTGGTCGAACTAAACGTCGCCCGAATTCGCTCTGGTTTGACATCACAGCAAAACCAGAGTCCAACCTACAACGCTCCGAGGGTTTGTCCAGTTCAAAGATGGTGGCCATGTGAATGTAGCATGTAAAATGAAAAAATGGCTATTTCCATTTAGTATAGCACAATTTTGTAAAAGTTCAGCTGTAAAGGTTGTGAGCAGAAGTCATGTGTCAGGTGGATGCATAAACTGGATACATAAATATCAAATCAAACGACAGTAATTTAGTTTGAAATATGAATTGAAAGGGCAGGCAAGTGTAAGCGCGACTCTTGTATTACGAACATTTGATTGAAATCACTGAAGTTGGCCATCATTGCGTGACTAGAGTCAATGGGAAGCTGTTCAAGTGACATCAACTGCTTGAAATGCGCAGTGGCGTGGACCAGACTAGAGTCCAGTTAGTGCCCAAAGTTGGCCTACATTTGGAGTGTGACGTCGCTAAATACGCAAAAGCATTTTTCGCACAGGAAATTACACATCAGCAGCGGGATATCACCTTCCTTTTCAGCCAATGACATGAGCACGAGAAACTGGAGAGGCTGTGAGCGAGTAAAGTTACAAAAAACAATACAGTTTCTGGTGAATCATAACTTCCACTTTCTCCAGAAACTATAATAGATGAAATTCCTGCCATATATTTATTGAACGAAGGGGTATACAATCATATTTCCTTCCTGGTTATAACTGAAATGCATACAAGACAATGAAGAGTAATTTTACGCTACACTTATCGAGAACAAAGTTAGAGTGGGGTTGTTTTTCCCTGTCCTTGACAGAGGAATCCTTGACACTATTTTTAAACCGCCTGGGATGATGACCAGCACCGAAGCTGCCAACTCTGATGCTTTAATTAAAATTTGACTTCTTTTATATCAGACAAGAAAGCGTAGTTATGCATTCATACCTTGACATGTTTCGACGGGAACTCCCATCTTCCTCAGAAGGAAGTCAAATTTTGATTCTAAAATTAGAGACATAATGAATCTCATCCAACTCTCACGCTTTAAGCATGATACACACACAATTGACTCTTTTCACACACTACCACTCCTACTTCTCATGCAAAAAAAAAAAATACAATCTTTACTCAGGCTACTTAAAGGGGTTCATGGACAAAAAAGGACTATGGTACAGAATGAATAAATAAAAAATTTTAATTTGATTCATTTTTGAGACAATATTCCGTGTATTTTAACTTGTATACTTGCATAACAAGACTGCATGGGTGCTTTATGCTCGTCAACCGGTCAAGCGCAATGAGAATTATTGGAGGATTAATCTGTTCTGCTGAGAATCAGTTTGTCATTCACTCTCACAGAAGACGGTTTTCAAAGTTAAGAAACTGTAGCCTTTAACGTTAGCTTATCTGTGATGAGGAACTTAAAATAGAACATGAAATTTAAAGAAAGGCAAGAGTAGATTGAATGAACCTGCGCATATTGCTAAAGTGACTCTAGCCAAATGTAGCGAGTGACTGTTGGCTATAATGTCCCTATGGGGCATAAATTTTTTGGGTAGGACAGAGACATAACGTTAGTTTCTGTGTTACGTTAATAACTTGTTGCAAGTGATAGCTGGCAACAATTTGGTATCAGTTTAAGCAACTTAAAGTTACTTTTTGCGCAGTCACTCTTGGTTACATAGAAACTGTACAAAGCTTGAAAAACGTTACATTTCTGAACTCCATCTGGACATGACTGGACATAACGCTTGTTTATATGTAAGCTTAATAAAATAATCCATGATGTAACTTTGATGGGGGCCATAGATTTATCTGGCCCCACACACCGCTGCGAAATATATAGTGCACATGCAGTAGCGGAGCCAGAACTGAAAATTTGGTGGGCACAGAACATCCCTTTATAACAATTATTAGTCCTGACTTGTTCTCACTCATTTTCTAAATTAACAATACATTCACTCCAAAAACACTCCACCCTATCAGGCGCAGCTAGTTCTCCCCATTAAAGTAAGACAACAATCATTTTTTTTGGACGTGCACTTTAATGCATTTAAATCAGCATTATTCAAAATTGCATAAAGGCATTTCAAATGGTCTTTTCTTTCAACAATTTAAACGATTGTGAAGCACAGGTTCGATCACATGATGTACTGCAGACGTTCCAGAGCAGTCTGACTTTTGTAAAGCATAGGCCAACTAAAAAGTAAATTATTTTTCTTCACTGAATTTAGCCCATTATTTCCTCGCTCATAGATTGCATGCGGACAGAAGCCATGTCTTCAATTGCCAATGGATTATTACAACCCCAATTCCAAAATAGTTGGGACGAAGTGTAAATTGTGAATAAAATCAGAATGCAATGACTTTCAGATCACATGAGCCAATATGTTATTTACAATAGAGCATAGATAACATTTCAAATGCTGAAACTGAGATGTTACATTTTAATCCACAAAATGAGCTTTTATGAGATGCATGTCCAGTAAAAATTAGGAGCCTGTAACTGAAATAGTTGATGAGATACAGCAAAATGTCGAAGTTTTTGGTGATATTTTTAGGCCAGTGACCTTGAAAAAATAGGCCAAGATCACCTTTAAGCATGTAATTTGTAGGGCTTTATGAGATGCATGTCCAGTAAAAATTTGGAGCCTGTAACTGAAATCGTTGATGAGCTAAAGCAAAATGTGTTGACGGACGCACGCACGCACACAGGCGCGCACACACGCACGCACGCACGCACGGACGCAGCCCAATACCATAGCTTCCGCACCGCTAGCGGCGGAAGCTAAAAAAATACTAGTAAGATTCCTACCTTCTGATTGGGTGGGCAGCCTACATTCCTTCATGATCTGTCTTCATGAAATAACAAGATAAGTGTAGGCCATTTTTAAAGTAGCTAGTCTATTATCCGCTTCTTTATTACATAGGGATTTAGGATTGTCTGATGGGCAACAATAATCATTGAAGATAACTCAGGCCAGATATTTTAAGTCCAAATCTATGGTACAAAGTTTGCCAATTGGGATGTAAGCTTAAAGGAAGTGTTATTTTTGAAAACAAACCAGGTCAACAGATGTAACCACTTCTACTCAATTTTTTTATGGCTCAAAAGTACAATGGTCATTTTTAGTTTTGGCCAGCCATAAGCTGTGTTAAAATCTCATTTACCATGCTGTATGGATGCGAGTTTTTTTGCCAGTCATCACCATTCACGTCTACACAATGGGTTTTTAACTAAATTCTTACACAGGCATGGGCAATACAAATGAATAAAATGACAACATTTCTTGAGTTGCTGAGAACAAAGTTTCTATTATTTTCCCATGATTTTTTGCAGGTAAGTACAGAAGACACAGACGAAGAGTTTGCCACAAGTCCAACGCCTTTACAGGAAAAGGGTCTCAGAGCCACAGGGTCCCAAAAATGGCTGATTTCGGTATTTTTCAACAAAACCCATTGTGAAAATTGGGGGGTGAAGCCCGAGGGCATTTTCGAAAATACAGTCCATTCAGAAATAAACCAGACCAAATTATCCATTAGGGTACCCTAACAGAAATAATTGATGCTAAAGTCATCTACCCCTTTTCTGAAGTATAGCAGCGCCCCCTAGGCCCTTTTTAATGGAAAATGCATTGAATTTCACCCAATTATGTTCAACAAACATTAGGTTTTGCATTGATATTAAAAAATGGTATGAATGGGTTACCTGTGAAGTTTTTTTTTGGATCAATAGCATGCAAAAATGTCAAAATTATCAGTGGGAGGGCAAACATTAACGCTACTCGCCCATTACTATATAAAATGCAGGGAAGTCGCTGATGCTGATCAGTTGTTTTCCCTCCCACTGCTACGAAATGAATCAAACGTTCCCCCTTCAATAACCCGTGGTGATTAAAAAAAAAAAAAATCTTTGCACTGTTTTTTACTATGTCCATATACCCTCCTCCCACGATAGTTTCAATGAGCTACTGTGAATAATTCATAGTAAAACACAGTGATGTGCAGTCGGGGGTTAGTTTGGTGAGGCAGAAACCTCCCCTTTGCTTGATTAGCAATCAGACGATTAACTAGTTTAGTAAGACTATTCGGCAGAATGACGGGCCAGTTTAAGTTTCATGGCGTTATTACTCAGTCCATTGAACCTGAAATGCTCACTAGACAGCAGATTTGCGTGTACTTGCTTCCAGGAAGCCGAAGCAATGTCATCAACAAATATTAAAACAGTTCGACTTATGCAGAGTTCAATGCTTAATCAATATACAATGTATTCTCCTTTAAATACGCGCTTTTACATCCAAACAAAAAGCAGGCGCTTATTTTCAGTCTTCTTTCATAATCCGATTAACAAAATGTTTAAACGATATACAGAACTACCGAAAGCCGAGAATTTTTCCTAGCCTAATTGATTATTCAGATTTCTATCCTTGCAGTCTCGAATTGAAGCGTATACGTGAATGAATCTTGTGACCGGTGGGCTTCAAAGGCCTGGCGCAGGTTTATTCCTTGGTATATTTTGCTGAATTTCACATATAGGGTCACAGGATATTCTGCCAACAAACTATGTAGGGTAGAGTAAAAATACGCTCTCCTTTCTTGCTATTGTTGAGAAGAAATCACGGCGAACTCGCGATGAACTTCACCAACTTCTGTCGAACTTATTTCACATCCCCTGGAGGTCTAGCCTGGACGAACAGACTCGTAATTTCTCAAATTAGATGGCTGTAAGCAAATCAGGGCCGTAGCTGGGATAAGACGTCGGCGCGGGCTATTTGAAATCTACCTCCTAAATGGTTATTTTTGCCACGCCGTGCCCTTGAAAATTTGTAAACACGGCGCAAATTGAGGTCACGCATTCATCAAACGGGCGAACAATAGCTCAGTTCAAATCGCGTTTTTGGCCGTAATACGCAGAGTTCATGTATGAAATGCGGATATCCTATTGAAAAGGTTGCTTTTAATCAAACCATGGTGTTCTTTTTGTATGAAAATGGTACTTCTGTCATTTTCTATAAGTTTTCTGAGGCTTGTTTACCGCCCCAGTTCAGCTGTTACGCATTCCATTAGAGTTTACGCAGAGCGTTGCCCATGCCTATACTATAGCATAAAATCATTTACAGGAGTAGACCGTTTTTCCATTCATTCTCTAGACCCTTTATTTTGCTCTCAAAGTGCACCAAATTAATGCATTTAACTTAATTTTCTTCCAGGGGACCATTCCCCCAGAGCCTCCTAAATGGTTTATTTTTGGCCAATGCCCACACACTTTTTTCCTTCAAGTCTCAGCCTAAGGTATTCTGAAAAGTTAGCAGCCCTGACCAGCGCATTTCTGCATGATCAATTGATATAGCTAATATGTTGTATATTTTAGTGTTAGGTAGCAATGCATTTCTTCGTAGTTACACATGTGCAGAGCTGAGTAAAATAATGTTACATTAGTCTACCCGTCTGTAGCTAGCTTGCAGCAAAGAATTCTCCAAAACTGCTTGCCAGCTAGCTAGCCATCTCGCCGCTGATAGTTTGTCACTTAATTTCACTTTCAAGCTGCCGTCTTGTCAGATTTACATTTATTCAGCTGGTTTGATTAAAATGAAACATGATCGAATCAGCCCAGAAGACACGCATTGCCACCAACTCGTCATGGCATTACAGTTCAACTAACGTCTGATTTTATTATCCTTCTGACATTATCCTAATGCATATAAATAGCAGCCGGTCTTGACTGAGTAAACGTAACAATGATACACCCGTTAATTTTGCTCAGTTCGCTAGCTAGCTTTCCTCTCATCTGAGCTCAGAATAGGATCAGCATGAAATGGAAACAAACCCAGTTCACTAGTTAATCACTTGTTGTAATAACTTAGTGACATTAATTGATTTATCCTTTGGTAAAGTAATCAGAAGTAATCTAGCTAGCTAGACACCTCACTTCTGGTATTTCCGCCACTTAATTTCAGTAATTTCACCACGCAATGGAAGCACATCATTGAGTGACACTTAATGGGGCACATGCAGAGGAATGCATTTCAAGACTAAAGCTGCTTAGGTGAGCGAGCGAAGCTGTGTGTCAAAGGCAAGGCAATATATAGGCCTATTGAAGATGTTGCACTGAACAACACAAGTTTGCAAGAAACATCACAATCTTGTGACCTTTTTCTATGATGACAAGCATGACCAGTTTCTCAGTGACACCACTGAATTTGCCGAAATACAGCACTTTGTTGAAGTGATGGTCGATGGGCATAGTAAGTTAATGTTGAGTCTCACTGAGCTAACTTGAATACGACAGCCCCAGGTTCATAAGTTCATACATAATTTATAAATGCAGCTGACTAGCAAATAATATTATGTCTTGCAAGTGACTCACCAGGGCCGGTCTTGCAATCTTTCGATCCTCAACTCCTACTTACTGAAGTGGGTCCTCAAGCAGTCTCTGACTCTGTTGTGTAGTGGAAGCTTCATCAGCCCTTTAAAATGATGATTAGTCTTGATAAATTTTCAGTCATTATCCTTGATTAATAATACGCTAACTGTGTGAGCAATCTCTCACGTGTGCAGCCAACTCTTTTCGTTAACATAAGCCGAGAATAAAAATGCTTCATTTGGACGCAAAATTGAGCACATTTCAAATTTAATTTTTTTTTTCATGTAAACACTCATAAACGAAGCGCAGGTTTGATAGCATTTGCATGATGTGCCAAAAGTTGACGCATTTACCATTTTTATTTACTTTTACTTTATTTACTTCATCAAACTTCAGGGAGGTTTATTGCCTTGTTTTTTATGTATTTATTTAAATTTTCACTTAACTGTATAAGAAATGCAGCCGGCAGCGCTCTGCTCTTTTTGTTTTAAGATAATTTTGAACAGTACTCTTTTAATTAACCACATTCCCCATGGCATTTCAACAAAGTTTTGAGTTGAGTTAGATACTCCAAGTTTTCACGTCAAGATTTTCATTTTTTACTGCGAATATATATCATTTCTAAATATTGGTTCTCAGTCTCTTTGATTGGTATCAGTATCAGCCCTGAAAAAACCACATTGGAAGATTCCTATAATGTAGTTAATGCAAGGTGGACAATTAGACCCACAATGGCACCAAAGGTCAGCTTTCCATGCAAGCTTAAAATTTCAGCGTATGTTTCGGCGTGCTCGATCCTAAGTACTGAAATCCTTTCCATTTAAGCCTGTCTGCACGTTATTACTGTGCTCCAACTTAACCAAAGAATGCCGTCCAACAGGGACTTCTACTATATACCTCGAACAAACAATGATGAAAGTGTCCTTTCACACTTAATGTGATGGTGCAATTAAAACAAAAAAAGAACACCGTAACTGGGACCACTGGGTTTCCCAACTGGATCAATCAAGTCTTTCCTGCAGCACGATCATTAGTTTACAGGCTTGGCTTCATGGTCGTAAAATGGCCGTTTTTTAATAAAAGACTAATTAAAGGATTCATTTTGATTTTAATTTTGATTGAATTTTTTAAAGATTGTAACCAGAAGTTGGACACTACGGTGGGCAATACCCTAGAATCCTTATTATAATCTAACAGTCTTTGGACAGTGAGCAGCTTTTTGCACACAAACGCCACTCCGCATGAAGGAAAAGTCAGATCAGAATCGAATTTCTTTCAGCGCGTTGAAAACCTGTGAGAGGAGACACAGATGGAAAGAGCACCACAGCTACACAAAGAATTGACTTTGCAGCGAGCGGACAAACGCACGCGTTGCAGCGTACATGGGGAGCGGGCCAAACACCTTACTAAAAGTTAGTTCATAATCACATTGCGGTGGCTCAGTCCAGCACTCCCACCTTCTCCCCTAGTGCAGACTCTTGTCCAGGTACTAGATCAGGACCATTGACTGTAAGACCAGGACAAAAAGGCAAACTAAAAATTCGCAGACAAAAAGGCCAAGTGCTCTCTCGTCGACTGCAGACATACAAAGTAGCAGTGGCTTTGATTGATTTTCAACCAGAATACTTTCTAGTAGCTAGCCAAGTATTTTTGATTTCAAAATTTAAACTAAATGCCAAGCTTGTCTGTCGACTGCATGTCCTGCTTGGTAGTCTATGCACTAGCGCCACCCATAAAAATTGCTTCGCTAGTATGCATGCATTATCTTTCCATAATCATTGTGTAGTTTAATAGCTAACCACCAAATCAAATGAGTACTTAAAAACCTTTGCAAGTTTAGCCAGAGACGAAGTACGAGACCCGTCAATACGAACAAATAGAATGGATAACTGTTAAATGGAATTTAGTTCTGGAAAAATGGTGAAGTCATTAACGATAAATGTAATGTTAGCTAAGGGTTGCTATTATACAAATGCTAGCAACAGGCCATTCTTAATGTTGGCGAGTGAATTTCAAGCAATGGCGGCTGGCGAAAATCTCTTGAAAATCATGGTTGGTCTTGACCCATTTTCAGTCATATATTTAAATTGGCATGCCGTGAACTATAAAAACACTCAAGACCATCAGGCATAGCCAGTTCTCCTCATTAATGTAAGACGGGAACCAAAAAGTCTTGATCTATTTTCAATCATTTTTCTTGATTAACAAGTCTTCCTCTGATAAGAATAAGCAATCGCCAGTTTAACACAATGCTTCCTTCTTAATGCAATGCAGCAACAATTAACAATTAGAAAATGTTTTGAATAACACTGATTGAAATGCAATTTCACATCAAAATGACGCATTTTCTTTCTTGTGTTATCGTGACTAGGAAAACTGGCCATTTTCAGAGTTTACAAACTGTTAATTCAGATGAATGTTTGAAAACTGGTCAAGACCGATCATTTATTTCAAGAGATGTCCTGAGCTTCACTAATCTTCTGCACACCAGCTGCCACGGACTACTAATGAAGTTAAATCTTTATGGTGAATGTATGTCACGCTTGGTTGTGAATGTAACTACCATCCTCATAGTTACTTAGCCTGCAGACATTACCTTTCCATGCACATTACAGTTTACTAGTCCGCAATTAAATCTCTTCATACGTCTACACAATTGCTAGTAGCAGGGGATTTTAACTTGGACACTATCCACTGAAGCACAGTCTAAGCTGCCCATGGCTCTATTCACTAGCCAATCATAGAGAGGACAGCCATTCAAAACAGCTCATTTTTCAAAGGGTTAGAATGACAAGAATGTAATGGCCTAAAAATCATGGATTTCTATATTTTTTTTTTATTTCCAAAAATGTATAAAGTTCTTTTTGGGCAATCCAAAAATATTTTATGACATAAAAAACTGCATAATAGGGAACATTAAAAATATATTTGTACTTCACATACTCACTGTACTTTACGATAGGCGTTTCAGCCAAAGCTGAAGGTACAAACTTCCTAAAATGACGCATGATGCAACTAGCAACATGAAACTATAGCAGAGGTTTTGGACTGATTACCTTCAGAGGACAGGTCACTTAAAAAAAACAAAAAAAACAAAAAAAAAAACACTATCTCTCCACTTCAATAGCCGTCCTTTAGCACTGATGTCAGGAGTTACTCTACATAGCCTCTGACTGTCTACTAAACTTTTACCTACCATTTACCTACCAAACCCCCCACCCCCCATGACTTTATGCAGGTTTACTGAAATCAATAATGCTGTCATGCAATGAGATAAAGGCTTCAAAAATAGCACAATAAATGCAGAAACTGCACAATATAGAAACAACCAAATATAAAAAATGGTGCATAAAGTCGTAATAATCCTTTCTGATTAAATAAAACTTTGTGCGTTGCACACATATAAAATTTTCAGTTTACAATGAAGATTCTGGAGTAGCACATACAAACGCAAACATAAATAATGAAATACCGCCCATATACAGTCCAGACATAATGGCAGTGCCCAGTGCAGTCATTTGACAAGGAACCACACACAATCTTTCTAAGTGTAAGCCAGCAGGGTGATGGCCACTGCCCTCTCATATAACAGCACCTACTCTGGCCTGTTAAGGACCTGCAGGCTGCCACTGGTCTGACAGCTTTAGCTGGACCAGCTACAGTGCCCTCCATAATTATTGGCACCCCTGGTTAAGATGTGTTAAAAGCCTCAAAATAAATTCTATTTTTATTGCAGAAGCATACTCTCACACTGAAAATTGTAGAAAAATGTAACCTTCAACTCAAGTGAATTTTAAGGGGAAAAAAAATCCCTGACTAAGAAATAATTATTTTCATAAAATCACCTGTTCCACAATTATTAGCACCCCTAACAATTCCTAGGAAATAAATGTAATTGAAGTATTTCTGTCATTTCTACAGTAGTTTACAAAGTTCATCAGAGTATCTAGGAACATTTAATTAGTGATTCATCACTTCCTGTTTCCCCGGGGTATAAATATGACGTGACACAGAGGCCATTTCTCTTATCCACTCTTCAACATGGGAAAGACAAAGGAACACACCATTCAAGTAAGGCAGATGTGTGTCGACCTTCACAAGTCAGGCAATTGCTACAAGAAAATAGCCACTCGCCTGCACCTGCCCATATCTACTGTCAGAGGAATCATTAAGAAGTTTAAAACAACTGGAACAGTGGTAAACAAGCCTGGACGAGGACGCAAGGTTATTTTGCCACCATGCACAGTGAGGAGGATGGTAAGAGAAATAAATATTTCTCCAAAGCTCACTGTTAAAGAATTGCGACAAATGGTAGCATCTTGGTGTCACAAAGTCTCCAAAACAACCATCAGGCGCTATCTACATGCCAACAAGCTGTTTGGGAGGCATGCACGGAAAAAACCTTTTCTCACTCACAATCATAAACACAAACGTCTGGAGTTCGCTAAGTGGTACTGGGACTTCAACTGGGACCGTGTGCTTTGGTCAGATGAGACCAAGATAGAGCTTTTTGGCAACAAACACTCTAAGTGGGTCTGGCGGAACACAAAAGATGAGTATGCAGAAAAGCACCTCATGCCCACTGTGAAGTATGGGGGAGGATCGGTGATGCTGTGGGCCTGTTTCTCTTCCAGAGGCCCTGGGAACCTTGTGAGGGTGCATGGCATCATGATCGCTTTGAAATACCAGGACATTATAAATCAAAATCTGGTGGCCTCTGCCCGAAAGCTGAAGATGGGTCGTCACTGGGTCTTTCAGCAAGATAATGACCCTAAACATGTGGCCAAATCTACACAGAAATGGTTCACCAGACACAGAATCAAGCTCCTCCCATGGCCATCTCAGTCCCCAGACCTCAACCCCATTGAAAACCTGTGGAGTGAGCTGAAGAGGAGAGTGCAGAGGAGAGGACCCAGGTCGCTGGATAATTTAGAGAGATTGTGCAAAGAGGAATGGTCGAAGATCCCTCTTTCTGTATTCTCCCATCTTGTGAAACATTATAGGAGAAGATTAGGTGCTGTTTTGTTGGCAAAAGGGGGTTGTACAAAGTATTAACATCAGGGTGCTAATAATTGTGGCACACATGATTTGATGTAAAAAAAATTATTTCTTAATGTGGGATTTTTTTCCCACTGAATAAATGCACTTGAATTAAAGGTTTGATTTTCCTCTTTTTTTCATTGTGGTCCTATATTATTTAGAAAAAAACTGAATTTATTAGAAGCTAAAGAACACATCTTAATCAGGGGTGCCAATAATTATGGAGGGTGCTGTATGATGCTCAACGCTGGTAAAACTGCTGCATGGCTCCAATGATGGACAACAAAACACTAACAGGAAGCTGCCAGCACGTTAAAAATGAAACTCACAATGGTCTGTCCATCTGGCAGAAAAAAACCTGAAAACTGACAATATAGGAAAATTTAGAAAAAAAGTTCAATATCTGTATGATAATAGCATGTAACAGCACAGGCATTAATGAGGAAAAAACATCTATACATCCTCTTATTTTCATAGCATATGTGAGTACCATCTGCAGCCTTCAGTAATGTCAAAATTATATTAAGTTATTAGAATATTAAGAAAAAAAAAAACCAAGATTCATCTTGTGAAGCAACAATAAGTTTAACAGTAATTAATATTTTTGTCCTAAAAGTGTACTGCAATTAATGTTAGTGATTATATTTCAATTCAACTCGAGGAGTCATAAACCAGACACATAACACACACATTACAGATACAAAAACATTTGCAGCTCCTTTCCTCTAAATATCTCAATCAGCTCCCCAGCAATAGAAAGGCTGGTGCTAAATTCGACGATATAAAAACTAACACATGCAACTTTTGGAAGTCTCCAAGTTTCAGGATATTGATAAAAAGCAGGTCTAAATGGTCGAAATTATTCCATAGCATTTTCAATTCATGTATTTTTGGGAAGAAACATGGTAATCCAATGCCTGATGTGCAGCTTTAACCCTCTGTTAACCAAGTACCTTTCCAACTGTGTAAAAATAATTTCCCTAGGCAAATATGTTGATTATGGGCCAATATTTGGAAAAATGGAAAAAAAAAAAAAATTCGACCCTTTGGCCCACCTTTCCAAAATGTAGCAGATCTGCTACATTGGGTAATAATGTGAATGGAAAAATTAAAGTGACGGACCATTCAAGTTATTCTTAAATGTTTATTTGGCAATAAGAAACAAAACCAGCAGGGTGTCCAGGCTGTAAACCCTTTCACTTTATGTAGCAGATATGCTACGGTAGTTATTAGAGGGTTAAATGCACAGGGAACTGAAACACCCATTCTAAGTGTACTGAAACCACTAGGTGGAAGGAACAGCGAAACCACTGTAACCAAACTCCCAGTGTTCAACATTTTCTGTTCCCAAAGAAGGTGCAGATGCAGAACTGGCGGCTGCGATCCTAACAGGGTGCAGTACCATGAGACTTTAGGGCCCTCGTGAGGGACAGGACATTCCCCCCTTCTCCTGCAGAGCTAACCCGGGGGGTCAACATAATCAAGACCCATGAGCAACAATGGCCTTCAGAGAGGACACCACATAAAGGCCAACAGAGAGGTGGGCACGCACATTACCCACACACTTAACACCCCCCGAGAAGCCTTTGCGGAGGGAAAAAAAAAAGACCAGGAGCGTGCTAACGTCCACGACTCCTGTCAGTGTGCAGCCAAGGAGAACGAAGAGCCCTCCCCTGCCATTTTCACATCTCCGGCTGTTTTTTCAGGGGCGCCCCCATGTTAAAGCCTTAAAAAGATGGCCATCACTGCACTGACAATCCATATTGTCCAGATCATTTTCTCCAGCCTCCCCTGGGTGGTGCACTATATCCTGCGATGCGGAGAGGCAACCAATCATGAAGTGTCAGCCCAGACCTTTTGATTGAACATGGTGTCAGACCGGACAAATATTTGCTTCTCAGGCCCCTGGGACGAGGCAGTGCTTCCTAATAAGTTGTAGCCGCCTCCCAGAGCCTATCGTTTCACTCGGATAATGAAGAAATGACAATCTTTTAAAGAATTCAACTAACACCTTCCAACACTGTACCCACACCTCTTCTTATGCACCCACACCGCTTTTCAATGGGGAAAACACACCCTTTCGTACATACACTGGGGATTCTGCAGGTCAACAGGCGTGGCTAAACTTATTTCATTTGGGGCACAAATACTATATCATGAATACAACTTTGAAAATTCAATAAGCAGGAAAATGTTCTTGCTTTATAAAATAAAAATTTAATGTTACGTTTCAGGACATGAAACCTTGACTGAAAAAAAAAAAAAAAAAACGCTGTGCCACGGAGTGAAACATTATTTGGTCAAGACAAAAACAGCATTTAAATGATTCACGAGCTTTATGATTTGACGAGACATCCTGTTCAGAAGCAGGGTGAAAGCGAGCGGGGCCTGAATAGACCGCTGCGCTGCACTCGGCCACACTGCTGCGGCTGTATCTGTATTCATCCGCTGCAACGCCCAGCGGCTCGCGGCATGATGCATGGCCCTGATAAGGCTGGAGCTACCACAGCTTCGCAGCTTCTGTCCAGCGCACAGAGAGCGGAGAGGGGGAGGGGAACAGAGAGAGAGAGAGAGAGAGAGAGAGAGTGAGTGTGTGTGTGTGTGTGTGTCTGAGAGAGAGAGAGAGGGAGCAGAGAGAGGGAAAGAAGTAGAAAGAAACAAGGAGAAGGAGCAGTCCAGTACATTAACACGCATGCGTCTTCAGCTTCATTCTGAAACTCTGAGAGCATTATGAAACTGAAGAACTGAAGGCTATGCCATCGTAGCCTGTTTACAGTCAAGATTACAGGTTCTGAAATGAGATGCAGCTGATTAGCTCTTCTTTTTTTTGGGTGGGGAGGTGTTAATATCACTTTGTTTTTCTTTTTTTTTTTTAAAGGAAGTACAAATGTGCTCATCTACTGCTTGATTCCTTCATTAACAATGAGCACTGAATTCTGATCAGACATACTTATATTCATCGCTCAAAAGGTTACCTACGGCTGATACAATAATTAACTCCAGGCACTCCAAGAGTGCAAACCTCCGCCAAGGCAGCACAGTCGAAATCTTGCAGCCACGCTGTTTGACCGATCACGGTCTGATAAAATCAATATAGTCCATCCCTCATGTAGTAGCAACCCACCCACAAAATTTCAGAGATATCTGTTCATTACTTTTTGAGTCATCTTGTACACAAACAGACAGACAGACAAAACAGCACAGCAAAACATAACCTCCTTGGCGGAGGTAATTATAGATGGTATGTTATTAATGATGGGGAACCGATTAAAAAACTATTAATTCACAGAGTGAAGCTTCTCGTCTTGACAGCCTCAACTTTTCTTTCCTCTGCTGAGTACGACTGGCAGTGACCAGAGTGAAACTTACTGCCACACATTTCACAAGACCCAAGGGGAAACTGACCATCTTCCATCAGTCTGCTTCATTTACAAAGCATCTTCTTGCAATTCTAAACACTCTCGCTCTGCCTAGATCTCTCCTTGGCTTTTGGGCAGCTGAGAGTGACCAGGACATCAGAGCCTGAGGACAGCTCGCTCTCTCTCTCTCCATATTCCAGCACCCCGGCGTGCCAGCTTCCAGTCAGTCTGTGCGCTTTTCAGCGCTACTCTAGCAGAGCAGCCAGGACTGCTTAAGCAGAACGAAGGGGGGAAAAAAAAAATCAATTCATATTTCCATAATCCACGCTTCTGTTAGCCTCCCCGCTCCACTCCCCAGGGTAGCCCGACCCCTCCGCCCCCGATCTACGGCCCAAAACTGTCATTACACTCCGCAACAATAACAAGACAAACAAAAAGGCCCTGCAGAGGTTGGGTCTGCTGCCGCTGCCATATGCTGGCTAACTTGGGGGGAGGTAAAAAAAGTCTCCCGCTACACAGGAACAGCCCAACAAAAAGGGACACAGGCATAATCCCAGTAATGAGCAGAGTGAATGAGCCCTTCATGTGCGTGTGGAAAAGGCCAATCCATCTGTACGCGTCATGCAAATAGCCACCTCATCCCACTCGACGTCCCGTCGCAAAAAAAAAAAAGCAAAAAATTTGACAGCAGGTACACCTTTTATTTTAAGGCAGGCACCAGAAGTATTGTTTAACAGCGGAATGTGTGAAGCCTTTTGAGCATCTAGATAAAGCCCTTTACTTTTAGTTCTGCATTGCAATACTGAGAGTGATTAAACTTGGCGAGACAGAGGAAAAGCCGGTGAATATCTCGGTCTTCGTATTGAACAGTGGCCTGGCTTTCTGTTGCACTCGGCTACTTGACCTTTGAGGAAAGACCATGCGCACTAAAGGTGTCAAACCAGAACGCTGCTCGACAGGAAACTGCAGTATAGTGCAGTACAGCCACAGCCTAGTGTCTCACTCTGACCATCTGCAACACCTGCATGCTCACCTCAAAATACAGCCAACAGCCACAACAAACTGAAAATTAGCTGATAGCGTTTACTTGCCTTTCTATTTATGGACAAGCCAGATGCCAAAAACACGAAGGTGGGTTCGATTACAATACTAATGGTGGCTTCTCTTGGCATAGGTAAAAGCCCAGCTACCCATCGCAAGTCCAGCAGAGTGAAGTTTTTTTTTTTTTTAAAGTAAAGAAAAACATTGTCCAAGTTTGCAGGAATATAACTTCCTTTCTGCATGGACAGTTACTTACACGGGAAAAGGTCATGATTGTCATACATTAGCAATTCATTATTTCGTGATCTTTATTTAGCTCTTGGAGAAGTAGGGGGAACAAAAAGGCTGGTATATTTAAGACTTAATTGCCCCGCTAAAACAATGCGGGCTCCATCCCCTGTCAGACAAGGGGGGGGGGGGGCACTCGCCCGTTCAGGCCCGCTTTTAAACAAACGCGCCCCGTCAGGAGCCACAGCGCCGTTACCGGGAGCCAGTGCGCATTCCTGTCACGGCTGCATGATAATTACCCGTACGTCAGTTACTGAGGACCTGCTCACTGCTTTTCATTATCGTCTGCTTCGGCACGGCTCGCTGCGAAGTGGGGGCGAGGGGGGTTGGATTGGGGGGGGGTATTTTACAATAAAAAAAGTTAATTTTATGTTTCCAACCTGGTCTCCGAAGTCCTGGGGGAACTTCCACAACACCGCTGGATCTGTAAATAATTGACAGACAGCATTAATCAGTGGCTGCAGAACACAACACAACATTCAGCAGACATAAATATTAATGTAGGGGGTGGGGGAGGGGGGTGGTTTTTTTGTCATACGAGCCAGCAAACGGCAGCTCTAACCGCTAAAAGACCGAGCCGCTGCGTTATTTATTTTTTTACTCACATATATGTACATCTCTGAAGAGACACACACACAGCGAGTCCCCGAAGCCAAAGCCGCCCGCACACAAACATGCTTTAAATATTTATTAAAAAGAGTATTTTGTTCACCATTGTGAGAGTATCGACAGAAGACATCACACTATTTGAGTCACCTGACACTCAGGTGCATTTTTAGTCACACAACAGCGTCTCGCTGCACTTCTGAAGTAGAGCGACTGGTCGCGGTTTAAACGGCGGCCATTTGTCATGAGCACTTTTCTCATTAGTGCAGGAGCATTGCGACGCTGCTCGGCTGCAGGGCTGTTCTGTTGCGGGGCCGCATCATTGCTTGAACTGCCAGGCCAGTGGGCGTTTAGCTTTTCCCAAACTTATAGAACAGCATGGGCCAAACAGCTAACCATGTTTGAAACTTCACAGCTGTAGCAAACAGAAGGGGCAGAGGGTATGAGTGTTGTACAGCAATGAGTCAGCAGTGGGACTTAGTACCAGAGATGCGCGCAGAGAGACCACCCCCATACCTGCACACGGCTTAAAGCAGATGGCTGTTGTACCACTCCGGGTATACTGTAAATTGTAATTTATCACCTTACTTTAAAAAATATGGTAATCATAATTCATTTTTGGTTAGTAGACTTAACCAATTCAAATTTGGTTTAGACAACTTGAGACATTTTTTCCTGTTTTGACTAAAAATTAATTAATTACTTGGAAATTTTGACACTTGATTTCCTTACCTTCTTAAGTATAGTCAACCAAGTACACTTTCCAGTATACTCGACAGTTTACACGGCAAGGGATTCATGTTTATTGAAATCTTCTAACCCGTCAAATAAATGGCCGATGGCCCATACTGACAGTCTTCCTTCACCTCCACTCTATACAACTTTAGCTGTAGCCTGATGTGTAAAAGGAGGATGTGCGCCACAACGAAGGAAAAACATGTGTGAAATCCTGGGCTGGCACAGAGGTTGGCTGTGGATGCAGAGGCCTGTACATTTCAGATTGGCAACTAGGACTGCTCTGCCCCACACTGAGTGCATTAAAGTAACTGCATTATAGAGAAGTCAAATGAAAAAAAAAAATCATGCCTTCTGTTAAAGGCCAGCCTCCTTTGTGACACTCACAAAACCACTTATGTCTGGCTGCAAACCCTGCCTGCAAGAGATCCTCACAAAGCAATGAAAACATCAGATTTTCATGACAAATTTTAATAACTCTTCAAGGGTTTGGCGAGGCACTTTTCTAGTCATCTATCAGAGGGGCACCGTAAAATTTAGTTTTGATGGGCCCCGAGTTTCTAAGTTCCACGACCAATTTGATTTTTTGCCATCTAAACCAGTCTGAATTTTTAAAATCCCCCCCTAAAAGATGGGCCTAGCTGAACCCTTGAAATGTTACATGTATGTAGAGAACTGAAAAATTGCTGAGCTTTGTCAGCTATGAAGGCGGATTAGACTAGGAAGAGACGTGCAACATGTTGAGACAAAATATTCACTTCAAAAAGAAAGCAGAGTCCTGCCAATGCTACAGCACATAACCGCAGTCCACCAGAGCTGGCCTGGAAACGCAATAACACCTGAATGTTGAAACCCAAACTTTCTTGACTCGCCTTTACTGTCAACAAATCTTTCTGAATAATTACAATATTACCGGGAAACGAGCTGAGTGACTAGCGGAGGACAAGTCTTTAGCACGCGAGAGGAAGTCTAATAAAAATGTCCAAGCCGTCATTCGCTTTTTGCCGTTCCTCAGACAGGAAGTTTCAGTGACTTCATACTTCAGAAATTCCCCCATGGTCCCAGCCTGAGGCCACACCCGAAACCAGAGCTCAGAAGCTCGAACATCCTGAGTGACTCAGTGTGGGCCACAGCAGGCGTCCAGCTGAAACCGCCACGATCACAAAATGTGCCACTGCAGAGAGCAGCCAGGGAGCCCAAATTTCACTAACATGCATTTCAAAAGACCATCGTCTTTCCTCATTTCTTCACGCATGGACCTCCCTTCATTTAAAAGAGTTAATATTGCCAAAGCAGTGTAATGGACCAGTGCGTAGGCACTGTAGCACCTAAAGCACAACGGTTGGATATTTCAATAATGCTTACGATGGATACTGATGAATGATGTTACTGTCAGTAGAATTTTTCTTCAGCTAAACAAATGCCAAATGACGACAGCAGGGTACATCCCCGACACCACGGCATTCTCCCTAAGGCCAAAATTCATAGTTTGGCCAAGAGGCGGCGCTACAGGAAAAAGGTGCAAGCTCCAGAGAATCACCAGGGGAAGTACTCAACTCCCCAGGGATGTTCACAGCAAATTTAACTTCATTCCCATAATAAGAATTGTTTGAATTATTGCATTTGTGAAAAAGTTACATTTGGCCGAAAGGTGATGCCACAGAAATGGTCACAGGATCACTGGAACAATAGGATTTTCCTTTTATGCACCAAGAAAATCACAGCTCAGCTGATTTGATTCAGTGCCAGGACTGCCGCTACCAGAAATGTGGACAGCATGTTTGCGACGATTTCCACTGTAACTGCTGAACTCATTGCATTTCTAAAAATGAAAAGTTTGGCCTGGTGGTAGTGCTTCAGGAAAGGTCATGGGGTCACCAACATCACCTCTATCACACCAGGCACAATCACAGATGGTTTGTCAAGGTTCCCATCAAAACAGCCCGAGTTATTGAACTTGGAAGTGATAAATTTGGCAGAGTGGTGGCGTTACTGGAAACATTACAGAGCTTCCACATTCAATATCTTCCTTCCTTATGCACCAGGAATGTTGACAGAAGATTTGACATTATTCCCATTAAAGCCATTTGAGTTGCTACAATCCTTTGAAATAAAAAGTTTGGCCAGGTGGTGGCGCAACAGCAATGGTCATAAGGTGGCCAACACTGACAAAAGCCTGTCAATCTGCACAGGAAACTGTCACAAGTGTGACGCGATTCCCATCAAAACTCTTAGAGCCACTGCATTTGGAAGTAAAAAGTCTGACCTGAGGATGGCTCTACAGGATAGTTCATAAGGTCTCACAGAAGAAGAGGATTTATCCACTATGCCATCCATAAGAAGTCTCGTGATTTCCTTAAAAAAAAAAAAAAAAAAACTGTTCCAGTAACCAAGCAAACACAAAGGACCTGCGGTGACGACGTCCAAAAAAACAAACAAATAAATAAATAAATTAAAAAATCCATGATATCCCTGAAAACTGTTTTGGTGATATAAATACGGGAGAGAATTATGACTTTCATTTCACTATCCTTACATCCTTAAATAGGAAAAAATTGAAGAGAAAAACTCACAGCAAACGATGGATTGTTGAACAGTTGAGATTTCCAATCTATATCCTTGCCTGACCCCTACAAAATAAGCCTCATCTGTACATCCCAACTCTCTATGGCTAAATAAGCCATATATCAGCATTCTTCATTGTAGTTCTTTATCAGCTCTCAAACTAATCCTGAGAGATTACTTATACCAAAGCACACAAACAAAGGAGTCAGTGGGGTCTCACTTTGTAGAGCAGCATTCTTCATAGTTTCCTGCACCGAGTTCTTGGGAAGCCAAGATTAGACACAGTGCTAAATGGCTGAGCAGTTGGTACAATTCTAGCAGAATCACGCACAAAATCAAATTCTGCTCTGGGTGAAGAGTTCTGAGGGTACTTGTGGAAGCTAAATAAATGTGCACCTAGAAGCCAACAGCAACAAAAAGCCATATGCTTTCTAGTGCCAAAAATGCCACTAAAGATGTATACTCAATATGAGTCCTTGAACTGACGTAGACCGTTGGGTCTGTGTCCACAGAAAGTGTTTTTGCGCTGGAAGCGCCCATAACCTCATTTTCAGAGCGCTCCTCTCTAGCACTTATTGTTGCTAAGTTACAAGAACACTCTTTTTGGCACTTCCACAACCCATCATTGCGAATGTCAAGTCTCAGTTTAACGTTATGTTACCAAAGAAAGATTTACAAATACGATTTGAAGAAATCGTGTTCAGTCAGCAACTGAGCCAATGAATGTTCATTTCTTAAAAGCGTAACTAGAACCGTGTAAAGTCGTATGTGGTTCAAACCATGTAGCTACATTGTTAATGTAGCTTGCAACTGTGCTTTGGGAAACGTAGAGTAAATTGGAACCTTCGCGATGACAATGTACCTCGCTGCAGCTGTTTGGCTGTAGTAGTATACATAGTTTTAGTGAACATTTGTACTAACTAACCAACTTGTCAGCAAACCTTTAAGTTCCCTAATGAGAGCATATTCAGCAAACCAAACTGCTGCTAATTGAATTGAAACGCCATAGCTGCTGATATTGTAAGGTCGTCCCCCTTCTTGATTTTGATTTGTCGGTGAGAGAGAAGTGACGTGGACGAGTCCGGCACAGTTCAAACAAGCACCATGAACGGAGCAGGAAAAAAAAAAAAAGCTGAAAGTTCTGATTGTTTTTGCATCGAGGACGCTGAGCGCTGTGAACGCTGAACTTCGTAGAGTCTGTATAGAAAATAAATGCTTCCAGTGCAAAAAACGCTGCCTGTCTAGGCTGCCAGGTTGGCTCACTCGGTTAAAGCGTCGCCTTGCGGAGCAGTAGTGACAACCACGGTGCGGGCTCAATCCCCGGTTGTACCAGCCCGTGTCGTGTTAAATCTGATCCCCCCATAGAGTCTGGTCCCCAGACATGACTTCCATCGTATAATGCGTGTCACACGACGTGTCTTGTGAGATTATTGTTTAGCTCACTGATGAAATAGCGTAGAATTAATTGAATTGCGGCTGCGTGCATGTGGTATACTGCAGCCTAATTAGCAAACTAGCCAGCTAGCTCGCTACACTGGTGTGCTAGCTAATCATTAAACAGTTCATTATCACTTTAGCTGGCTAGCTAGCTAGCGATTATTATCGTAGAAGTGAACTGTTCCCTTATTAGCATGTTAGCTGGCTAGCTTGCGACACTGGTGTGCTAACTAATCATTAAACAGTTCGCTATCATTTTAGCTAGTTAGCTAGCTAGCAATTATTATAGAAGAAGCAAACTGTTACCCTATTAACAAGCTAGCTCGCTACACTGGTGTGCTAGCTAATCATTACAGAGTTTATCAGTTTAGCTGGATAGCTTGCCCTTATTACAGTAAAAGCGAACTGTGGCCTTATTAGCAAGCTTGCTAGCTCCTTACTTCAGAACAAGTGAACGATTGTATAATGTCCGCTCACATCTGTACTAATCATTGCGTTTAAATGCTACGAATTGGCTTATTTATTTCCGAGAATACTTCTTTACGACGAAAATCACGTAGATGACTCAAATTATACGATTTGAGCAAATTGCTGCGCAATATGTGATGGAAGTCATGTAGGGAGACCAGATTTTATGGGGGGAACCAGATTTTACACGACACTGACAGCGGTCAGACCAGCAAATAACTGGCTGCGCGCTGCAGGGAAACAAATTTGGAAGGGACTGCCGGGTTTGGATTTTAAAAAATAGTTGCCTTGTTTGTTGCTCCAGCGCCTTCTGTTGGCCGGCCGGGTGCTCGTTAGTAAGATTCTAAGCTTGCTTATGTTCGGATATCCTCCGCCTTTGTTCTGAACTTGTGAGGTTTCGACCTACGAGTGTAAAGAAGCAGTGGCTGACAGGTGCGTGCTTCGGAGGAGAGCCACGAACAGTCCCACTCTCCCGAGTTGGCAACATGGGGTCGCATATGAGCAAGCTTGTACATAGTTCTTAAATTGGGCATTCCAGATTCAGGTGGGATTGGAGATACCAAATAAAAAAAAAAAAATAAGAGTCATCAAAAGATGACATACCCCCCGGCCCCTCATTATTTGCGAAAGTCATGTCAATCCTACACCTTCAAAGAAATTCAAACAAGAATGTTGAGGTGATTTTCCTCTGGAATGATCTGGAAGTATGTACTGGCAACATCTAGCAAAGACTCTATAGCACATGTTGGCAAAGGCAATAAAAAAACAAGGGTCATTAATGAACAGTGTTTTAGTTCTGCTCCGGAAACAAACCCAGCCCTGCGACTAAGTCCAAATCCATGTCGCTACCATGGAAAGGAAGAAAAAATAATAATTTCAGAAATGTGAAAATATGAAAAGGCACCACTTCAGTACTTGGGTAATGCACATACAAAGTTTCAGAAAGATACAATGAACGGTTTTTGAGTTCTGCTCCGGAAACGAACCCATCTCTGTACAGAGTCCAAATCCAACTCGTTTCCATGGAAATGAAAAAAAGAAGATTTTCAGATATCTGAAAATATCAAAAGGCACCACTTCAGTATGTGGGTAATACACATGCAAAATTTCAGTAAGATATATTGAATGGTTTTTGAGTTGTGCTCCGGAAATGAACCTCTCTCTGTACAGACTCCAAATCCAACTTGTTTCCATGGAAACGAAAAAAAAATTTTTCAGAAATCTGAAAATATCAAAAGGCACCACTTCAGTATGTGGGTAACACACATACAAAATTTCAGGAAGATATAACGAACGGTTTTTGAGTTGTGCTCCGGGAATGAACCTATCTCTGTACAGAGTCCAAATCCAACTCGTTTCCATGGAAATGAAAATAAGAAGATTTTCAGAAATCTGAAAATATCAAAAGGCACCACTTCAGTATGTGGGTAATACACATGCAAAATTTCAGTAAGATATATTGAATGGTTTTTGAGTTGTGCTCCGGAAACGAACCTCTCTGTACAGAGTCCAAATCCAACTTGTTTCCATGGAAACGAAAAAAAAAATTTCAGAAATCTGAAAATATCCAAAGGCACCACTTCAGTATGTGGGTAATACACATGCAAAGTTTCAGTAAGATATATTGAACGGTTTTTGAGTTCTGCTCCGGAAACGAACTAGGCCTGATGTGCACTAAGTCCAGATTTGTTTCCATGGAAACGACAAAAATAGGAATCCTGAAATTTCCAAAGTAGCAAAAGCCACATGTAGACTATACATAGAATACATGTACCGAGTTTGGTGCTGATATCTTGCATAGTTTCCGAGTTCTGCTCCGGAAACAAAATGATTACGGACGGTCGGACAGACGGACGGACGAGGCGATGCCTATATCCCCCCGCATTCTATGCCAGGGGGAGAAAAAAAAAAAACACTGCCTGTGGACACAGGCCCTTATTCAAGGAGGGATGGGGGGGTCAGGCGGATGGGTGGAGCGTCAGACAACCCGGCAGGGTCGCCTCCCAGCGACACACCCTGCACCCCGTGCGTCCGATTCCATCCTCACCAATCGCAGGCGCAAATCAAGCACCGTGTTTACCGCCAGAGGAGGTAAACAAATAAAAAGAAACTCACTGAGGCGCTGAGAAGACGGAATCAAAGGAGTGTTGCATAATCCGATTCCGTGATTTCACGCACTTCATCGTAACAGATTTACAAAGGCTGATTTTTCTTCTCCCCGGGGATTATTTCTCTCGATAGCCCATCTGATCTGTCAGAGTGAGGTCAATTTTATGCTGATTTTATGGGTGAGAGGATGAGAATTGCTGCCAGGGACAGGCGCGACAGCACACCCAGCGCATAGAGCTCGCTATATTCTCAGGCCTCCACATAGATGCGCACTGAAAGGTAAATCACTCAAACTTACTGCCGGACATTTGCTTCATCACAACTGAGGGAAAACTGGGGCCGTGAAAAAACAACCCCAAAGGGCCATCACATTTCTCACTAATACAATGGGAAAGGCAGAGATACAGATGAGAGATTTATTACGTCCTGCTTTAATTCAGTCAGAACGGGATCTGCTTCAAGAGTCTGAGCAGGAGTTTGAGAGAGGGGGAAGACTGTGAGCAGTGGGGCTGTTCTTTGGGTACAGTCATCAACAACAACTCCTGTTCTCAAAGGCACAAAATCATGCAGTAAATAGCTCTCCATTAATGCATGTTCACACTCAGTTTCTAATTACCTTTAAAATATGGGAAGCAAATTGGCTCGGTGATATCATTCTGCCTCAATCAAGAGCACCTCTCGGAACAGCACAGTTGGCAAATTCTTGTCTTCTTGATGCATTAGTGCAGGACAGCTATACTCTCCCATGTTGTAGCTGCACCCAATTAGCAGGGACAAGACTGAATATTTGAATATTCAAAATCTACAGCCATAAAATGACTCAGATTAATATCCGTATAAATCTTCATTCATAAAAAATGGGGACTCCAACCTGGTTACCGCTAATAAATACTACTTACGAGGAGCAGGCTATGATTTACACCATTCATGGAATTCAAAGGCACAATTAATTTACTCAGTGGAGGCCCATTAAAATGCATTTGTTAAGAGTACAATAACCCAAGCACTGCTTTGTGTGAGCAATTGTAGACCCCTGTGATGAACCATCGAGCACAAAACTGAAGACTCATTCAGCGTATGCAGTAAAAAAAAGCAGATTTTGAACAGCTGCTTATTCAGTCCTAGGCTGCACAAAATATTACTTAAATGCAATCCATCTAACTGACGGAAGCAAATTCTCAGAATTGAAACCTGACTTACGTTTATCACTGCTGGGGGAAAGATAGTGGTGTTGTACAGCTTCAGAGATTAACAGTTAAGACTCAAAGAAACCAGAAGGAAGATAGATGCTTCATGCATTGCTTGCATTTTCCCTGCACAGCATCTGTTAGTAAACTCCTTAAGGCTCAAAGCATCATTTCTTCTAGACTCCTGCTGTCGCATATTGTGCTTGTGGAGGAGACGGGGTGCACAGACACAAAGGGGATTAATGGGTTAAGGCTGAAAGTTGAAGGTTATGGGGCTGTAGAGGCAGAGGAGAGAAATGTCACTGTGACAGAGCTGGGGCTGCTAATCCCTCTCGCCCTGCTCCCTCACCGACGGGCCTCTCCTGAGCTCTGCCCGCCGAGCTGCATCCTGCTCCCAACCAGCCTGAGAAAGGCCCCAGGCCACGTATGCGCAAAAAACACGCACGCACACGTACGTACACACTCGTTTAAATACTTAAAACCATACACAGAAATGCACAAACACACACAGGCACACAAAAGCACGTGCACAGACACACACACACACACACACACACTCAAAGATGCACAAGTACATGCAGAAACATGCTTACATATATACACACACACATTAAAAAACATACAAGTACACACACAAACTCACAAACACACACAGGGACACAAAAGCACGTGCACACATGCAGACGCAAACACACACATGCTCGAAGACATGTAAGTACACACAGAAACACATAAACATAAGATTACACACACGCATGTATGCACGCAAACGCAAACAAATATACAAAAACATACAAGTATACACAGAAACACAAACACATACAAACACAAAGGCAAAAATACATAGAAGTTCACACAAAAACACACGTATGCGCACGCACATACATATAAAAGAACACACAAAAGCGCAGACTGATGGACATACACACACACATCCACCTGCACAATCACTTACAAGGACAGGCAAAAACGCGCACATGCATGACACATTCAAAGACACACAAAAACACGGGCACAGACATATACACATATGCAAACGCACAAACATGCACAGACACAGACACACATACACAAACAAGCACGTATGCATGCATAAATACATAAAAGGACACACAAAATCACACATGCACAGACACGCACAAAGACATGCACACTCACATACAAGGACACGCAAAAACAAGCGCACGCTCACATGCACAAACACAAACAAGGACACAAATAAAACAGACACATACAGTACATACAGATGTGCAAATACATAAAAAGTCATACAAAAACATACCGCACGCATGCGCATGCTTCACATACACAGAAACACAAAGATACGTACAAGGACATCCAAAAATAAATGCTTGCAGACACGCACACAATTAGAAAATGGGCACAGACGCATGTACACACACGCAGATAGATGCAAAAATACATGAGTCACTTCATGAAAAATCAAAATTGATTTGGCTGGAGTTCTTATCAGAGCTCAAATGTGTTTTGATCCCTGAAAATTTAATGTGGCCATCTCCTGTACGAACTTATAAGGGCTCAGAAATGCTGGAAAAAGTAACAGGATTTAAATGTGCAAAATTTCGACCCACACCTAAGCACTTTAGGGCCTATAACTCAGAAAATATTCACAGTATAAAGGTGAAATTTCACATGGCTTTAGTAAATACACTGAAGTTATTGAACAAAAAAACTCAGCTAACTCTGAGGGGGTCAGACGGGAACTTATTTCAGAATTGGTTGATTTTATAAGGAATGACCCACTTCCAAGGACATATAAAAACAAAAACGAACATAAGCACTGATATGCACAGACAAACACACACAGTCCCAAATCACTTGCATTAAACAACTACTTGTGTTTTTTCTCACAAAATACTGATGTTCATACAGCTAAATTATAGCAGTCCAATGTTTTTGGTATCCTTTTTTGTGCGAATAAAGCCCCATTCAATTTCAGCATGGGTTCTGCCGATCCGACCAGCACTCGGAATGCACCGACCACCACTCAGTTCAGATAGCTAGTGCTTTTCCCGACCAGCACAATTTTTTCAAAGATCAGTTAAAATGAAAGCATCCAGTGTCCAATAAAATCGCTAGAAACAAAACATAAACGACTCTAAATATGGTCCCTCCCCTTCTTGTTATTGTCAGAATAGCGAACTTTCCTTTTCGACCCACGCCCACTGGGCTTCATTAATACTGAAAAACCTGCCCAACAGTGTTGGAAACACCGAGTGCCATACGAGCCCGCGCGTGCTGGATATTCATGGCGAATTCAATCTGAGGCTGTGGGGAAATGATCGGTGCGGTTGTCTCAATCTAACGAAAGACAGGCAATGGGCTTTATGCACAGCTCCACTATTTCCTGAACTTAAGCAGCTCCTTTATTTCCTGTCTTTCATTATTGGACAAACTGATTAATCCAGGTGTGCCTGACCCCACAACAACAATGGTCAGGCAAACCTGGATTAATCAGTTTGTCCAATGATGAAAGACAGGAAATAAAGGAGCTGGCTTAAGTTCAGGAAGTAGCGGAGCTGTGCATAAAGCCTAACGGACAGGGTGATTGATTTCTCTAGCGCTGTACTTTGAATGTCGAGAGAAAAGTTTTCTTGTTATATAAACGACAGCAAAACTAAATAAATCTCTGTCGAGGACAGTAACATTCTTTACATGTTAATCTATCAGTGTTTAATAACAGTGGCGGTCGGTGGACGGAAAACCGAGGGGGCAGAAAACATACCTTGAAACGGAATCCGGATGAGATTATTGACCCAATTTTAATCATTGTTCCTAGTTAACACGTTTTCCACAAATATGAAAAATCCATTTGCAGTTAAGTACACAGTTTCACTTTTAATGAAATGGCAAGGCGAGTGAATAATGAATTCAATCAAAATGTTTAATTCACGTGCCTTAATAGGTAACCCTTCACGAAAAAAAAAAACCTACTGTGGATTTTCCGCGTTAACTTTTGCCACATCTTACAAAGCAAGAAATACAGACTTTTTTGCTTTCAGTTGACGCGTTTCATCTCTCATCTTAATGAAGACAATTAGCGACACCTGAGAAGGGAGAGTTAAAGTATCTTTTATCAAGCAAAATGACTGAAACAGATCAGGACTAATAAGCAGTTTAAAGATGTTTATCGCCCACCTTGTTCTCTGTCCAACGGGCGTCACTAAAGAAATGTTTGAAACATAAATGACAGTTGTTAAGTCATATTCAGAAATTTTATTAAAAGTATTTGGATACAAAATAGAAAAACAGGTTTATGAATATGGCATCCATCTATGAAAATTTGAGGCATCTCGCTATGCACCAAGGAGCACATCAAAGAAAGACAGTAATCTGGTGACTCAGAGGCAATATGCTTTCGAACTGACGCAAAAATTTTCCAGCTCACGCACTGCACGCGCTCACATACAAACAATTCTCCACCAAGCACTCCGAGCATCCTGGGAAGAACCCTGCATATCCCAGTACAAGAAGAAACAAATCTCATTCCGTCTGTTATTTAGAATCTCATGCTTTTTGTATTTTCAGGAATTTACAGAACTTAACATAATGAGATGAACTGCAAACTTATTAATCAGGTTGGCATCTCGACCTCAGTAATTCGAAGTTCTAAAGAGATGAAGGCAAGACTGGGCGAGGGGGGATTAATCACTACGTCCACATGCAGTTCTGCTCAACAGCTGGCATCTGGCATCTAAAAGGCCAGTATAGTTCGAGAACAACTTCCTCTAGATCAAATTTTACTAGAATCACGGGAAAGAAAGGAGAAGAGTTAGAACCACTCATGATCCAAAGCTCACCACCTAATCTGTGAAGTGTGGTGGAGGTATGTAGTGTTATGCCGTGGGCATGTCTGATTGCCAGTAAAACTAGTTCCCTTGTATTTACTAATGATGTGACTGCTGACAAAAGCAGAAAGATGAATCCTGAATGGCACAGGGCCATTTCATCTGATTGTTGAAGCCAAAGAAGACGTACGTTCAAGCATGGCAAAGCCCATCACCTGACCTGAAATAAACTGAGCATGCATTCCTCCTGCAGGAGACAAAATGCCTTAAGAGCAAGCTGGAACTGAAGACTACTCAAGTAAAGGCCTGGCAGAGCATTACTAAGAGAAAAGATCAAGCGTCTGATAGTGTGCGTACTCTCTAAAACTCAGCCAATCATTGACTCCAAAGAATTTGCAACCAGTGTAAAAAAGACAATTAATAATTGCTAGTTACTTTTCAGCCCCTTCAACAGGGGGGCTCTGTATGAAAACAGTTGAAATGCATACATGGTTTAAAATTATTTTTGGCTAAACCCATAAATTAAAGCTGACTGTTAACAAGCACATCTTTAAAGCTCCATTTTGATTTGAGAACAGCTAATCACAAATTTAAGCACAGTCATATCTATAAAGTTTAAAATCACTAGTCATTAAAATAACTCTTCCTGTTTTATTCAATAAAAGTGCTTGTATTATACGTTGTAGTAAATTATATAAAACAAGTGGTCCCAGTCACAACATACCCTGCCTGCAATTTCTGCTCTATTGGTCACCTTGACCTTGTCCTTGACTGAATTAGGTCTGAAATTTAATCAGGTGATACTTGGACCACAGCCCTCCTTTCCGCAAAATTTAGTGCAATTTCAGCCAACCGTTTTTCCACAAGACTGCATTCAGACAGACAGACAGACAGACAAGCAAATGCCATCGAAAACAGCACCCCCTACCTTCTAGGCGGAGTAGCAGAATGCATTTTACGGTGTTTTATTTAGTTTTAAGTATATGGGGCAAAAATAATAATTTCAAATGATAGAGTCGTAAATTTAGAATATCAACTTTTCGGAGGTATCATTATTGATACGATTTCCATGAGAACTGCAATTTTTTCCCTTCTATGTCTTTGAATACTGGCACACAACATGAATTTTGCAATCCCGGTGATCCCACGATAGCTCTGTGAGGTAGAAATCAGGTTACTGAGCTGGCCACTCCATAATTGGTCATTTGTTCATTTCCATTATAGAAATTCCCAGCAGAGTTTGGATTAATATTTTGTGTCATTGTTTGGCTGAAACACAAAGTTTCTTTCATTTATTCAATGTGAATATCACCAGTAATTCCAAATTTCTGAGCAGTAGTTTGTGGAAATATTTGTGTAAATTTCATATGAGAAATAATGAAATCCTATTGCTGCACTCTTTCTCCCATACAATTCCATGACATGCCAAACCAAAAATGGCTCCTACAAAATTTTTCAGCAACAGGGAAAGAGGGGGACTGAGAAGATGAGTGCGAAATTTCTATTCTTTGTTCATTAAGAAGTACTTACTACCCAGGTGACCATTTAAAAGAAACTGACTTATGAGCAATTCAATTCAATGTCGCAGGTTCATTTCATATAAACCTTAGCGGACCTTCGACGTCAAGCACTCTGACATCGTTGCACACTGTCTCTGATCAACAAAAAAACTGCTGTGACAAAAGTAAAGGAGAAATGGCTTCTCTGTGGGGAGGAAAGCAGCACAGACAGCAATTTAAAAGCAAAGCAAACAAGGCTAATGGGTGAGAATTGAATTGAAATCACCAGGCCCGAGTAAGTAATTTCTTTTCTTCGCACCCATATGAAACTGCAGGTGATCTCGGGCCCGAGGCCCCGGGTGCTGAGGGCCCATTATTCCTGCGGGCCCCGAACGCAGCTAACCTTTGACAAGAGTGCCACCACACTGCGAGACGCTGCGTCCGCACCCCGCACAGCCGCAAATCAGTGTTTTGATGCTCCACGGATGCCCATCTTCAGAAGTCATCACCCAGGCTTTGATATGAGGGGAGCGTTGGAGGAGGACTGATAGGCGAGTGTCCGCCTGATCTGCGTTTCTCCCACAGCAGCCAAAACTCATCACCTCCATCTCCGGGCATAATGAGAACAGGGAGGGAGACGTAAATAAACTGGCCCGCTGTCCAGAGCAAATGGCCATCCTCCAACATGACCTGTGTGCGTCGAGTCCCACTGGTCCACCTTCATCAATGCCATGATCCACTCGCACTTCCATACACTTAGATAGACATTTGGACTCAAAAACTTCACATTTTCACATCTGATTAAAAATTCACCACCCTAAAGACCATAAAAGTATGAGGTTCACATTGAATATTGAAATAGACTTAATTGCAGAGATGCCCCTTTACAAATGTCGCTTTCATTCCAAGAGAGGTTTTGCATCTTGATAGTAGAGTGGAGGGTGCACTTCATAATATAAACTTCAATATAATATTCAAAAAGTTCTCATGCCAGTTCATCCGCCACATTGAGGGCCTTAATCCATTAACTGAAATACAGGCCAATTAAACTGTAGCTCAGTGTGGTTTCAGGGCAATGTTTAGATGTGATCAATACCAACTAACAGCCAGGGAATGTAAAAGGTTCTCATGGTTTGATCACAAGAAGTGATTCCTAATACTTCAACAGCTTGCGGACCAGTAATTCCCAGAATCCAAGTCTTGGAGACCAGCACATACTGAAGCTTTATCAAAAGCACGCACGGGACATGTCACAAGAGAGGGGTACCATTCCAGGGGCGCTTGGGGAAAAGATTCTTCAGATTCGGTCATGTCTCTACGTTCAACGATGCTGAATGGTAAGAAACGGCAAAATACTGTGGCGCAAAGTGAAACACAGGACTGGAACATAAAAAGTAAATCAGTGGAGTTTGGACACGCAGTGAGGCCTGCTGTTTGGGTGTTGCCAGGTCTCCCTCAGTGACTTCAGTCAGCCACGTGCAGGAAGCAGGAGTTCGCCTCTCATGTGCTGCAGCACTCTCTCCAATACGACTAGCAAGATGGCGGACCTTGTAGAACCCGCCTCTCCTTGTTCCTTTCTCTTCTCGTTCCCTTTGCCTTTTCTCGCTTTTTTTTTTCTTCCGTAGTCAGAGGTTAAACTGCTGAACTCTAACCTCGATGGCAATGATTTCTCTTTTCTTACCCATGCAAGGTTTTTTCCTTCCCCAGTATGTAGTGCTCTGGATTAGCTCCTCTTTGGCAAGAACAAAGCCATTGTCTTTGTGCCGGTGGTGTGTGTAAGGGGGCAGCCACTAAAGAGGAAGCAGCAGCTACTTCACAATAACGGCATTGTGCATTTGTGGTAGAAGGCCTGTTTTCTGGTGTCTAGACTTTGAGCAAGCTACTCGAGAAACGGTAGAAAATCCCATCAAGCAGTCAAGTGAAAGTTAACTAAGGTAACCCGCTGTGAACCTGATGAAGACGTCAACCCAACATATGGCACAAATTTCTTTTGTTGGACAAGGAGCTTTTTTCCCTCCCTTCGAAATGAGGGGAGGGAGGGTATTTCGGAGCCAAAAGCATGGAATAACTGTGGTCATCATTTTACTTCTGGTTCAGCGCGTTTATTCTCGCCGCGAGGAGCTCCTCCCCCGGCACTCACAATTAAAGGAGTAAGCAGATTACCGGGCATCTTTCAAGCACGGGCAGAAAGAAAACACTCTGCATCGTTTAAAAATGTTCCCCCCCCCAGCATGCTGCAAATGGCATTACATTTCATGCTATTTAGTATAAAAAGTCCATAAGAAAGAGAACTCTCCACTGCGATGATATGCCACTTAAACTGTATCATTCCAATCACCGCCCATTTGTGAGAATCTCAAAAGTAGAGGCGGAATAAAAAACATGCAGTCTTGTTAGGATGAGTGTTTGAATGAGCTTGCCTTCTCTCTCCAACTCTGATGCCAGGAAGGTTTGTAAAGGCATAATGGATAGTTTTTTTTTTTTTTTTTTAAAGATTTTTAAGGGTCTTCATCGATAAAACAATTTGTGAATGAGCACAAGATCGCATCTAAAATGACAGTAATACAGCCAAATTACTTTGCCTCCATAAAAGAACACCCGTACCTATGCACTGTATAACTAAGTCCACTATCAAAGATTGAATGGGAGTAAAGCATTAAGACCTTAGCTACATGCTGAACCTTGAATTCACACTTTTGCATAAACAATGAGTATTTTACATCAGTTAACACCGAAGTGCCTAAACCAGCTTTGTCCACCTACACAATGTGAATATCACACACATGGTAATACAAATAGCAAGGACTAGCCTAAAAACAGGATAATAGTGGATAATTTGGTACAGATTTAAGTAATGCAAATTCAACCATGTTTAATTTGCCTGCCAAATAATGCAGAACAGACCAGAGTCAAATTAAAAATATGAACGCTAAGATTAAAAAAGTATGAACAAGTAGAAACACACAGCTTCATGTTTGATAGGTAGCTGAATTTTTTCTATTTTCATATCTTAAACTAAGCTACTACAGTAACAATATCAATGAATCTCAGGGTCTTTAACCAGCTTTATTACAGAGGAAACTGTAAGGCAGGGAATACACAAACCAAGAAATCTGATAGACGGCCCACTAAAGCCAAAGACGTTGTGGTCTCGACAGCACTGGTATGAGTGATTTATTCCAACTCTCTGCCAAAGTGTTCACGCAGCACCAACAGTAAACTCCACATTTGCATCCATTTGCATTCTTTAACTCAAAGCCAACACAAGTGGTCATTCAGGCAAACGGAACAGAACTCGATACAAAGTAAATTAAACCAACAAACTCAAAAGGTGAAGTCCCATAAAGGGCGACCGATGTAAATCCTAAAATGGGGTACGTTGATACGAAATAGATTGTGTGAGTGTGGCTCTCACTTAATTCTTCTAGTTTAAGTCTTTTCAGTAATATAGTTATTAACTATGACCCTTATGATATTTATGCTTACACTAGGGTTTACAGCTAGGGTTTTATGTTTATGCTAGGGTTTAAAACAGTCGGTTGATACAAGTGTTCGGATGAAGAGGTTACCGGTGTCGACACATCTTGGTTTTTTTCACTGAATGTTGGCCATACCCTGGGGCAAATTTCAGCAAATTCCCTTAGTGTGCCATGGCCGGGAACTTTGTCAAATGTACCGTCGTTTACACACGTGGCCGTTGGAAATCTCCATTTCAGAACATATTTTTTGAACAAATATCTTTCCGTCTCGGCAGTATGACATCAATTTCAACAAATTCTTTTTTCACTCATTAGGAAAATATATCAGCTGCAATGTGCACTCACGTGATTATAATCATTGGTGACATTTTGTGGGCCCCGGAATGGGTGACCCTCCCAAAAACTAAAAAAACATCATTTTTTGTCATAAAGAAAATTGATATTGCAGGTTTCTCTGGTGGATTGATGAACCCCATGGGGTGGTTTATCAATGCTGAAAATTATTTTGAATACGGTGGCCAGAAAACGCCCTTGCTGGGACTCCACCTTTGATAACACTTGTAAAAACAAGAAACACGGGCAGTGTTGATGCAATCAAATTGAAATGAAAATCTGTACACTCAAACACTGAAAATGCAATACTCCTGCCCATCAATGCCATTTCCCAAGTTTTGCACATAAAATTACTTTGAAGTGCTTGTTCATCCAAACATAAGATTTGGACCACAGAATCTTTGATATAAATGCATCCTTTGAGCACTGGTCATTTCAAATTGTAATCAGCAGTTACAAATTTATTTGCATTTTAATTACTGCAAATCGAGATCATCTCAGAAAGAATTTATCTTCGGCTATCTTCAGCGATGACGTTACGGGAGGAACCTAGCCAGTGGCAGAGAACACATTGTCAATGTCACTGGACTCAGTGATTTGTAATTGTGGATTATTCCCTTGGGAGAATGCCAAATATCTGCCTTGTTTATGGCTGAAACAATAAGGCCGAGGCCGACGCAATCAGAGGCATCGTGGTCCATAAATTTCCGAAAAACCCCACAATTTGAAAGGCATGGGTGGATTTTGAGAAGGGGAAAGAGCAGATTTCATGGAGCCTGGATCAGGATCAGTGACCTAGTTTAAACACTTTACAGATAACTGCTTTTATCAGCCAGATCCCGAGTCAAAAGAAAATTCTAGATATCACCGCGGGTTAGTAATTACTGAAATTGCCACTTAATAAGCCATTGATTAATAAACCGAGCCAAAACTGCTCTAGTCCCTAATGTTCCTCATCTATTCTGTACTCAGAAAAGGCAAATCAAAAGCCCATCCTAAAAATGAGTGTAGAAAATATGCAAAAAATGACTTAAACGAAATGAAATCAATCTTTCACTGTAAGACCTTCAGTAAAATTGAGCCCTGATAGAAAAGCCGGAACGAGACCAGGAGCTGCAATTGGAGAACGAAAAATGCGCAAGGTTCTTGTCTGTTCAAGTCCATGGAATGGATAATTTGCTAGCTAGCATGCTAACACTTTTTACTCGGGCCGGTAGGCCACGAGTCTAAGTTTCGGCTCCCTTCTTCTTTTTTTTTTTTTTTCGGGGTCACAATTGTCCTGCTCATGCGCGCACGCGGTTTCACGATTGGCCCATAGATGTATATACAAAACACTACATCGCTAATAGGGTATGCTCAAGTGCAGCATCTGTTCCAGGAGCGTACACTCCCATTCATTTTCTCCTACTGTAAAATTATATTTTCAAAAACACTTGCATGCGAGTCGGGGTGATTTTGGTATCGCTGTGCAGAGCAACATTTTCTCTCCCTAAATATGTGCTTTTTTGGAGGGTGGAAAGAGGCAGAGTTACTAATGGGAAGATCGAAATGTGACTCGGTGTCAACGTTAAAGTGTGAGCAGGGAAGTTAACGTGACAAAGCTTTTAATTACCCTCTGATAACATCATTGCTTGGAAGTTTTCGCCGTTTCACAAACGTTGATGATTGTCCATATACGTTATCAAATTACTCTCTGGTTTCCTCACTTCACTGTACCCTGGTTGAGCATATTTGCCGTTGACCGAATTGTTCATACTGAATCATATGGCTAATGCCAATGTTGTTAAAAGGAAGCGCTAGTTAACTCTGGCTACTCCTTTACTAAGCGTCATCTTTGCCCTGTCCCATTATAACACTGCTCTTAAAAAATAATCACTGCACAGCACGGATCAAGGGGATAGACAAAGGTTTTTTTTTTTTTTTCCTGACTTCTAATAGCCAAGCCTTCCTCCCCTCCTTGTCTTTTGCAACACTGTATCAATAGACAAAGCGACTTGTCCATTGTTTTAAATATTATGCAGGTAAGAAATACTGTCCTTAGATGTCAATTACAAGTAGCTAGCTAGTTAGCCACCTTGTTCATTTTATTGACTGCTTATGCAATCCCTGCGACGGTAAGGGTACCAAGGTAACTCGCTGGGGACCGTTATCGATCGCTAGCGTTTGCTTTAGTCAGCAGTCTATTTAAGTCAATGGGACAGCCAATTACTTAGCTAGCAAGCGAACGCGATTTTTTTCTATTAAAGTGACAAATTTGCACTTCTACGTTAACTTACGTATGAAACGTTTTATTACAGCCCTTCAAATGACGATTGCTGCAAAAGGCAGCCGCACATCTCGGCATTTTAATGCTTATATTGACTTATTTGAAATTGGCCTCATAGGAAACCATTCATTTTTATGAAGAAGTTGGATGTATTAATATGGCGGCTGGGTGCTTCACTTTGGATAATGTAAATATGACATCATCAGCAATCTAGTGTTCTAAATATATATATCTATGGATTGGCCCAGGCCTAGACCCGGCCCGAGTACAGGCTCTGAGGAGCCTCTTGTTGCCATTAAATTTATAAATTCCAGTTTCTACGACAACTGTTACACATGTAACTTAATACTTTGATAGCGAATAGCTTAAGCATGCTGGCCAGCCAGGGGTGCGTTTCCCAAAAGAAAAGTTGCTAAGTTAGCAACTTGCAAAGTTCGTCCATTCAGTCAATGGTATTGTCTATGTAAGTTAGCATCTCTGATTTCGGGAAATGCACCCCAGCTGGACAAACAGGGCTTCATTTGACCTTCGTGGGCAGTGTTGTTTCTCGAGTGTGCACTGTGGAATCAGAGTTTACAGACTCTGAAGGTCTCGTGTTGTCATCATGTTTGTAGGCTACCTATTTTTGGACACTTTTCCTCGTCATGGCGTAATAAAACTCTAAGTAATATTGGAGCACAATGCCTACAGGCTGACTGTCACGTTGTTCCTTTTGCCCCTCTGAAGTGGAAAACATTTGTTTTCATCATTTTATGGAAATAAAATTCCTTGACAAAACCTTGTTTTCCTACTGTTTTCAGCTTGACTTCTGCGTTTGGAACACACTGTTACACCACATCCACTAATTGGAAAATTTGGGGTCAATCTTCATTTTTGTTTTTGGAAATCTCCACTCGGACCTCAATAAAGGGCTCATTTTCAAGAAAGAGCAGCAAATTCGCAGCTTTTCCCATATCCCGAGGGAGACTGGGGACATGGAGTCCGAGTGGACCCTGTTCAAAGTCTCTATTGTGGAAGCGGCTGCTGCGAGCTGTGGCCTGAAGGTTGTCGGTGCCAGTCGTGGCGGCAACCCAAGACCAGTTGGTGGACTCCAGCAGTGAGGGAGGCCGTCAAGCTGAAGAAGGTGGCCTTTCGGGCTTGGTTGGCCCAGAGGACCCCCGACTCGGCAGACCGGATCTGGCAGGCTAGAAGGACTGCAGCCGAGGTAGTTGCTGAAGCAAAAACTTGGGTTTGGGAGGAGTTTGGGGAGACCATGGAGAAGGACTTTCGGGTGGCTTCAAAGAGGTTCTGGCAAACCGTCAGACTCCTCAGGAAGGAGAGGCAGGGCTTCGCCCAGGCTGTTTTCAGCAGGGGTGGTGAACTGCTGACCTCAACTGAGGATATCGTCTGGCAGTGGAAGGAGCACTTCGAGGGACTCCTGAATCAGGCAGACATGCCCTCCATTGAGGAGGCAGGGACGGAGGACTCGGGCGAGTCGTTGCCTATTTCCCTGGTGGAAGTCACTGAGGTAGTTGAAAAGCTCCACAGTGGCAAGTCACCAGGGATGGACGAGATTCGTCCAGTGGTGCTGAAGGCCCTGGATGTTGGTGGGCTGTCATGGTTGACAGGCCTGTTCAGCATCGCGTGGATGTCGGGTACAGTACCCATGGACTGGCAGACTGGGGTGGTGGTTCCCATTTTTAAAAAAGGGGACCAGAGGGTGTGTTCCAACTATAGGAGGATCACACCGCTCAGCCTCCCAGGAAATGTCTATGCTGGGGTGCTGGAAAGGTGGCTCCGCCTGATTGTCGAACCTCGTATTCAGGAGGAGCAATGTGGGTTCTGTTCCGGCCGTGGAATAGTGGACCAACTTTTTACCCTCGCACAGATACTGGAGGGGTCATGGGAGTTTGCCCATCCAGTCTACATGTGTTTTGTGGACTTGGAGAAGGCCTATGACCGTGCCCCACGAGGTATCCTGTGGGGGGTGCCGCGGGAGTATGGGGCTCCAGGGCCGTTAATTCGAGCCATTTGATCCCTGTACAACCAAAGCCAAAGTTGTGTCCACATTCTCGGCACTAAGTCGGAATCGTTTCTAGTTGGTGTTGGACTCCACCAAGGGTGTGCCTTGTCACCTATTCTGTTCATGATTTTCATGGACAGGATATCAAGGCGCAGCCGAGGTTTGGAGGGTGTCCAGTTTGGTGGCCTCAGGATTTCATCTCTGCTGTTTGCAGATGATGTGGTCCTGTTGGCTTCATCGTGCTGTGACCTCCAACGCACACTAGAGCGGTTTGCAGCTGAGTGTGAAGTGGTCGGAATGAGGATCAGCACCTCCAAATCTGAGGCCATGGTTCTCTCCCGGATAAAGGTGGACTGTCCCCTTCAGGTGGGGGGGTCTTGTTCACGAGTGAGGATAGGACGGAGCGTGAGATTGACAGACGGATCGCTGCAGCTTCTGCAGTGAAGCGGGCGTTGTACCGGTCCGTTGTGGTGAAGAAGGAGCTGAGCATAAAAGCGAAGCTCTCGATTTACTGGTCGATCTACGTTCCAACCCTCATCTATGTTCACGAGCTTTGGGTAGTGACCGAAAGAATAAGATCACAAATACAAGCAGCCGAAATGAGCTTTCTCCGTAGGGTGGCAGCGCTGACCCTTAGGGACAGGGTGAGGAGCTTGGACATCCAGGAGCGGCTCAGAGTAGAACTTCTGCTCCTCCGCCTCGAGAGGAGTCAGTTGAGGTGGTTCGGGCATCTAGTCCGGATGCCTCCTGGGCGCCTCCCTTTAGAGGTTTTCCAGGCATGTCCAACTGGGAGGAGGCCCCGAGGCAGACCCAGGATGCGCTGGAGGGACTATATCTCCCGGCTGGCCTGGGAACCGCTCGGGGTCCCCCAGGTAGAGTTGGAGGAAGTGGCTGGGGAGGGGGGCACCTGGGCCTCTCTACTCAGTGTGTTACCCCCGCGACCCGGCCCCGGATAAGCGGAAGAAAATAGATGGATGGATGGATGGATGGATGGATAGAGCAACAAATTTGGGGCATTTAATAAGCAGGATAATGTTCATGAACTGTTTGTTCAAACATATACTAGATTAGTTTTTATTGTAGAAAATTTGATGAATTAGCACTTCAATTTAAAAAATGCAACGACAGTTTGTGCTATTGCCTCAAAAAAGAACCCCTAGCCAGCAAGTAAGCTTTTAGTAAAATCAATGGATTATGGGATAACTTCATGAAATGTAACTAATTTGGGAGTAGTTTCAAGCTGCGTGTCCTCCAAAACTGCTGATGAAGGCAGGCAAAAAAATATACAGTATATCAGGGTTGCACAAAGAGGCACAGTAATGGAGAACTCACCTGAAGTTGTTATCGCTAAAGAAATGCCCAATTAAAAATTTTTCTCCATTCAGTATTCCATCTTGTTTGGCATGGAAAATAGCACTTTTTAAGCCAAACGTCTGTGATCTGCAAAATTAGGTAGCAAATGGAGACATTTTACGGATGATGTTTAAATGGCTTTTGTCCTCGACTTCAGCATCATGTCCTGTCCCACAGCCAAACTATACTGCACACCTTATTGGCTTGAAATGCCAAAATATGTGTTTCCAACCAGCTGCACATTCAACTTTTGAAACAGGTCACAAGGTACCAACATGTGCTATAACGGGCGACTACCAATGACAGAAATGCACCGAATAGGCTGTACCTCAACACTCTATAATCAGCTGTATTCTTGGCTGTATTCTCTGTCTCTTGTTAGGAAAATTGTGGACTGACTGGCTGGAGTCTGTGCAACCCACACAAACACAATAATTTACCATGATGCCAAATGGTGAAATGCAATATACAGTAAAACTACCAAAAAAAAAACCAGCTCACTATGTCACAAAAGCTCAGACTCACTGCCACCTAAAACTACACACTGAGCTGAAGAGACCTGTTATAGGATGCAATGTTGAAGAAAAGGTATTCTTAGGAGTTTTGCTCAAGATGGCCACTCTTCCCTCTGAAATTGTGACCTTTATGGTTTATACAATATATTAAATCCGGCACTAACTTTTCAAATGGACATTTTCAGACAAGGCTGAGTACCCATCTCAAAAAAAATTTAACCTGCAAGTTGCTAACTAAGAGGGAGAACAGTCATGTGGGCCCACTGTTAGGCCAGCCAAACAATTCAATCATTGCTAATTTTTTCAAAGACCTAACCTGCTCCCATTAAACAGCACAAATTGGGCTGAGAATGAGATCTGGTTGAAAAAAATCTCATGGCAAGTTACAGCAGGTATGACAGAATACATTTTCCTGAACCAGCCAAAAAAATAATATTTTCCTAGTCTTTAACTCTTTTCCCCACAGACTCGCCCCACATACGGGTGACATAGGTAGTCATTATGGTGAAAAGAGTTAAGGGACAGTAGATTGTTTTTCTGGTATTTTTGCACATCTTGGACAATCATATCTTTTCAAAATGTAGGGCATTGATCAAGCAAATGTAGTTCACGTAAGATTACATTTATCAGTCTAGTTAACTGATACTTATTTGATAAAACAAGAACGTAATGGAAGCGACAAATCACCCAATACATAACATGAGCAGTGCAATTCTTCAATTGTATTTCTGCCACTGTGTTCTTACACATGAATACACCTGAGCTCTAACTGCAGGCACTCACTGTAGTGAAAGAAGCGCTGAGCAACTGCTACTTCAACCTCAGAGGCTGGCGATGGCTCCACTTTGGACATGAAGGGAAAGACATTAAAATTTCCCAATTCCAGCACAAGCTTCTGAGCAGAGTCACACCATCTGCCTTGCCAAAAAAAAATATCTTCAAAAATAAAATAAACTCAATTACTGGCTTAAATTGATAACAACTGCCTCCAAAATGCTGCTCTGAAGATGTGATACTCATGCAATTCCTCCTTAATGGAATTGATTGTCACTTCCTGTAACATATTGCAGGCCCGAAGGCAGTGATTTGCCAAGAATGGCGTGAAGACCCAGCATGACTGTCTATAGCTGGGATTTAATTTGGACTTTATGTTGACTACCAACACTTAAGAGAGCATCTACACCTCTTAAAGTTTACAATAGCACATAAGTAATTTTGAGATATGCATGTTTGCAAGATGCCATGAGGAGGAGACTCACACTGGCATGGCATATTTCTCACTCATCGCTTTTCCCAGGACAAAAAAAAAATCCAAACAGATTATTTTTGGAATGAAGGATTACCAGCATATTGTTTATGCCAAGAAAAGCGGAACTGTTCTTTAGCTGAAAAGACAGACGTCTTGCGGACGCCAGCTAATCAAAACTTCTTATAAGCATACCAGTTTTTACCTGTGAAACATTCAAACCAAGAAGAGTGGCTCCTTGGGTGGACTGTGAGGGAAGAGAGTAGCACGCCTGAAACAATGACATTGCTGTGTATGCTAATTCTGTCTGACACTCACTGAATCTGTGTTGCACCCTCGCCCAATCAGATGAAAGAATGCTGCACCATGTGTGACAACAAAGACCTCATATATGAGTCACATGACATACAATGACAAATAACACAGTTAAGCCCTCACAAAGACAACCATTGGGAGTGACCTACATTCTGTAGTGAAAAATGGGCCTCACCTCAAAAAACGGGCCAATACAACGATATAAAAGCTCCAATATTCACAGTAAGTGGGAGAAATCCTAGCTCAAAGCAGCACCATTGATCAACAAACTCCAAGCACTTTGGTTCTTCCACTTTAAAAAAGTAAAGCATATTATATCCACCATCCAACATTTCTCGAACTTTGTATGGCTCCAGGTTTTTTTATTTTCAAAAAAAAAAAAAAAAAAGGATGAGTGAAATTGAGCACAATAAGCAATTGCAGAAGACTAATATTTTTGTAAGAAAACTTCATACAGTAATGTTTACTGATTCATTAAAGGAGGACTATACTAACCTACACGTTTTGACTTAATCTTATAGTAATTAACTCCAACATAATATCCACGGTCGATTTTTTGTCCATACATACCCCCTGTTCTTTTAAATGACCATTAATTAGCCGGAATTGCTGTTTCCAGGAGGCCGCCATTAACGCCACAAGTAGCATGAGAAGTTGCGAGATCATAACGTCACTGCGGCTGCCACATGCATTCATATGCATGATGCATGCGATATCAAAATGTCTGAATACATGGATATCTAAATAAAATAGACTACCAACCAATTTAAAATTATTCATTGAGCGAATCAACTGTTTGATTGCAAATTGAGCCAAGTAAATGGGAAGAGGGTGAAAGCAATTGTCGAGTAGAGGAGGATGATTTTGAAGACCTTAAGTTTGCTTAGTTCAGCACGCAGTTTGCCTGAATGTGTTTGCTTGATTATTACATTTGGCCGTTGTGTGCGAATCTTACTCAATTATTAAATTAAAAAATGTTTAAAATTTGAGGCACAGATTTGCCTGAATGTGCTTGCCCAGTCTTCGGTGCATTTGTCCATTGCTTGCAATGCGAAAATAATTTCTCTCTCGCATTCACGTTTGATGAGCTTCACACAATGTTTTCTACTTCGCGTATATTTTTAGACGCTGAAAAACCAGGGCCATCTTAACATGATTTTATTTTTAAGAAATCTTTTTTAATAATATGTGAAAGTTTTCCGACGAGAGGTGGAATTCAGAGGTCTGCTATTTATTCAGATTACTGACATTATTTCAATCTAGCACGGTAGCCTGGTTCAGTTTGTCTGCTTCTCATTATCTCTTCTAAATCATTATTGGCTCGATTTTGGTTTTGATTGGTCAGTTGGCTGAATAAATGGCTTGATTACAAGTTAGGCAAAGTACACGAGAATTGATTTAAGGTGGGCTAATTATGCCAAGGTGACGGCAGCTGTCCAGCCTCGCTGGTAATTAGCAGACTTCAAATCGCAATTTTCTTTCCGGAAGCATTTCAAATGGCCTCTGATGTTAGTTCACCTCTAAATTGAAGTTGTGTCAGATAGAAAAAGGTAATAATCAAGCTCGTCTGTCTGCCCCAGAGAGGAAGCGGGAATATCTTGGTCATTCAACAATCTCAATGCAGGACCGCAGGACAATGGAAATTCATGGCGCTGACAGCCGCACTGACGCCACGATTAGGGGCGCCCCCAAGCGGATCGAGGGTGAATTTTCGCCTGCTGTGGTGAAAATGGCGCGTCCACTAGTTTTGTAAAATCGCTCATAAAAATTAAAGAAATCGCAAAATAAAGAAAACAAAGTCGTAGGAGCTTTTTTCATGATATATTGAAATAATAAAACCCAACTTTCCCAGCTATGATAGTCCTCCTTTAAGAAACTTGACAAACGTGGCCCTTCAGATGTGGCAACAAATGGAAGGTGATGTACTGACACTGTTGCGGTCAGTACATCATCATGGCGGTACAGCGTCCAGTTCAACAACTGCGGAAGCACCGAAAAACCTGCTGATTTCAATTCTTAGCAAACATGTTTGCTTAGAGGGAGTACAGTCTTCTGCAAATTCATTGGATAAAGGTGCTTGTCAGTTGAATGATCCGAATAGAGTGCAAATAGCCGTGCCAAGTGATGGACATTTTACATAACCACCTCAAAGATCACTGCATAGTACCTTTTAGCCACGTTTAATTAATTTCCTTGACTTGTATGATGCAACTAATGCGATTGCATCATCAACACAGTACTGTGACTGTGTTGGTCTGGCCTGGTAATTCACCTGACCTCAATCCCGTTGAGAATCTCTGATCCATCATCACGTCAAGGCTGCAGCAAAAAGACTGCACCACAAAAGCCAAAGTCATCGATGCAGTTGTCCAGGTGTGGCATCACGACGAAGAGATCAAGGCAACCTGCAAAAACCTGGTCAGCTCCATGCCAAAATGGGTAGAACAGCTTGGTCAGAAAATTAGCAAGGATTAAACAAATGCACTCCTTTGACCTGTGCCACAATTTGCTCATTATAGGTCAATTAATGCTTTGGAGTATGAGAGAATATTGCAGAAAGTTCTGTTTCCCACCAATGAGAAGTTATTTTCTCAAGAGGAACAATATATTATTTTCAACTCTTTTCTCCAAAAAGCTGTCAGTAAGTTTACTTATAAGGCTCAACTTTTAATCCGTTTGCACAGAGGAGCAGATCATAGGCGCAAAGGTCTAGGGACCAGTTGAGCAGATGCATTCAGCTGCAGTATCCCATTGATATGAAGTAGATGTGAAATGTATAATATTCACGAGTAACCAGTGCCCGTAAACTATTTGGAATATGCACGTTTTAAGTCTCATCACTGTAGTCCAGGAATTGTATGAATTAAGGTCCTCAACCAAACCTGATCTGCAAACAGCCCAGCATATTTGCCAATAGCATCCATATAGCAGTCGAGAAAAAAATCATCTTCACTACAAAAAAATTCAGTTTCCATTGCAGCAGCAAGCTAAAGCCACAATAGCCCAAAGGTATGGCAGTTTAGTACTGAAAAAAAAAGATCAGCCTTCAGAAAGAAAAATTCAACATGGTATTAATATCATGTCAACCCATTATAGCCATCAGATATTTAGAACACATAGTAGCCTACCACTGATTTACATGAAGACATGTCCCTCGAAGGATTCAGAAGTTTTTGCCTCAAACAATCTCCTCTGGAAATATAGTACCATTGGTGCTTGCTAAGCTTTATCTGCATGGAGCACAGCTATAGTTCACACCCACATGAAACTTTCACAAAAATTATCTGATGATTGAAAAAGTACATAAACCCTTTCATAACAGCCAGTAGGGTCACATCTCAACTTCACACACTTAAATTACAGGAGCACATTGAAAAACGCCACCATACGCAATCGAGGAGAGTTCATGTTACTTTCACAAGATGGAAAAGTGATACGGACGTGGACACCAGGAGTTAGCCTGAATGGGACAGGACTGGAGGGTTCCCTGTTCCTGACAGAATTGATTCTCTTTATTGGGAAGTCTATCATAGGGAAACTTTTTCCTCGATGTGTAAGTGCACCTCTTGTTGTAAGAAATATTGCGTTTACTCGGCTGCCAGGGGCCGCGCTAGCCGCTCGTCACATTCGCCAATGCGAACAAAATACCATAGTGGTGAAGAAATTTTGCAGTGAATAAGCCACGCTGGCGAAGGCCAAAATTTTGAAGAAGAGGCAATATTATCCTATGTCACAGCGATCTTCTAAATTTTGTCGGAAATGAAACGTTTAAAACATCCCTACTGCTATCACACACAGCTAATCATTCTGAAATCTTCGCACTGCACCGTGGACAACCACTGTATCATTCAAGTTTACTATGAGCAGAGCGCTTCGCCAATCAGGCAGCTAGAAGCCAAAATTATCCTCTTCGCGGGAACGTAGCGAACTGAGGGCAAGAGCAACTGTAGTCGCACATTGTGATGCTAAAACAGCTGCTCAGATAAATCAAGGTTGTGTACAGCGATCACTTCATGATTTCTTTGGGGGGAATCCTCCCCCATCAAAGAAGGCTAAAGTTTCAGAGCAGCCATACGACAGAAACGAAAACGACTATTCAGCTCAAATGGTTCCACGATTTTCCATGGCTGGAGCAATCTGAGAATGCCGATGGGCCACAGAAGCGCTACTGCGTTTGGTGTAAAGAATCTAGCAAGAATAGTATATTCGCCAAGGCATTCCGAAAGGGACGATATTGTGAAGTACGAGTGTGTTCACGACCGCAAGCAAAGTTACTTTTTCTGTAATGAAACATGCTCATGAGATGTCATGACAATAATACATGAGCCTGCAAGAGTTATTGAAGTAGGCTTGGTCAGCTGGCCGACAGTGCATTATGTGACTTAGAACGGCGTGTACTAATTTGGGTAATTCAGTAATTATAGTAACCGATGATATTCTGAGGATGGTTTATGAATGAATGTCCACGTGCCATTGTTAGTAAAATGACAGCTGATAGGTGCCAAAGGGAGTCTGGATGATGGAGCCTGGCTAAATAATCACAAAATAATTTTCAATTAAGACCTCCCCTTACCCCTACAGAATTGTTCACCTTTTTTCAGCTGTTCTTTCATTTTTACATGGCCCTTCTTTATTTCGGTCTGAAAAACCAAGTAATAAACAAGGAAACTGTCCTGACAAGAACATGTATTTCAGCAAATGTCCCGCCCGAGTTAAAAATCTTGCAAATGACGGGGCGCCCCGGGGGCTCATCGGTCTAAGCGCGCGTACCATAAAGGCTGCGTCCTTCCCGCAGCGACCTGGATTCGACTCCGGCTCAGGTCATTTGCTGCATGTCTTTCCTCATTCTTCTCCCCAACTTTCCTATCTCTCTACACTGTATAACTGTCAAATAAAGGAAAAATTCCCGAAAAAAATATTTTAAAAAAAAAAAAAATTCTTGCAAATGATAAACGGTCCTATATAGTTGGTTTCATTCCCACTTTCAGAATAGTGGGCAATGCAAGAACCCTCAAAATTTTTTCGAACAGGCCACAAAAAAGCGTACGACAATGCAATGGATGCAATCACTGCTCAGATGAGGAAAGTGCATTGCTTGGCGCAGGAAAATATTGCAAAGCAGAAATTCAGATGTGCAATCAAACTGTAACACAGCAATGTACAACCCCAATTCCAAAATAGTTGGGACAAAGTGGAAATTGTGAATAAAATCAAAACGCAATGACTTTAAAATCACACCAGCCAGTATTTTATTCACAATAGAGCAGAGATAACATAGCAAATGTTGAAATTGAGATATTTTACAATTTTACCCACAAAATGAGCTCATTTCAAATTTGATGGCTGCTACAGGTCTCAAAAAAGTTGGGACACGGGCCTGTTTACCGTGGTGTAGCATCCCCTCTTCTTTTTAATGCAGAGTGGAGGCGTCTGGGCATTGAGGAGACAAGTTTCTTGAGTTTAGCCATTGGAATTTGATCCCATTCTTGTTTAATACAGGCTTCCAGCTGCTGGAGAGTTTTGAGTCTCCTTTGACGGACTTTTCCTTTAATTATGCGCCAAATGTTCTCAATCGGTGAAAGATCAGGACTGCAGGCAGACCAGTTCAGCACACGGACTCTTCTACTACAAAGCCATGCTGTTGTAATAGCTGCAGCATGTGGTTTTGCATTGTCCTGCTGAAATACACAAGGCCTCCTTGGAATAGATGTCGTCTGGAGGGAAGCTATGTTTCTCTAAAACCTTTATATACCTTTCATCATTCATGGTGCTTTTTAAAACATGCAAGTGTCCCACACCATATGCACTAATGCATCCCCATACCATCAGAGATGCTGGCTTTTGAACTGAACGCTGATAACAGGAGGGGTGGTCTTTCTCCTCTTTAGCCCGGAGGACACGACGCCCATGATTTCCAACAAGAATGTTAAATTTGGACTTGTCTGACCACAGGACACTTTGCTACAGTCCATTTTAAATGAGCCTTGGCCCACAGAACACAGCGGCGCTTCTGGATCATGCTCAACAACGGCTTCCTTTTTGCATGATAGAGTTTTAGGTGGCATCTGTGGATGGCACAGCGTACTGTGTTTACAGACAGTAGTTTCTTTAAGTATTCCTGGGCCCATTTAGTAATGTCAATGACAGAATCATGCCGGTGAGTGAGGCAGTGGCGTCTGAGGGCCCGAAGATCACGGGCATCCAGTAAAGGTTTTCGGTCTTGTCCGTTACGCACAGAGATTTTTCCAATTTCTCTGAATCTTTTGATGATGTAATGCACCGTCGATGATTAGACCTGCAAAGCCTTTGCATTTTGATGTTGAGGAATATTGTTTTTAAAGTATTCCACAATTTTTTTTACGCAAGCCTTCACAGGTTGGAGAGCCTCTGGCCATCTTTACTTCTCAGAGACTCAGTCTCTCTAAAACATCCCTTTTATAGCCAATCATGTTACAAACCTGATGTCAGTTAATGTAATTACTTGCTAATGTTCTTTCAGCTGATTCTCTTCTATATTAATTGCTTTTTCAGCCCTTTTTTGCCTGTGTCCAAACTTTTTTGAGACCCGTTGCAGACAGAAAATTTGAAATGAGCTCATTTTGTGGATAAAAATGTAAAATGTCTCAGTTTCAACATTTGAAATGTTATCCATTTTCTATTGTAAATAACATATTGGCTCATGTGATCTGAAAGTCATTGCATTTTGATTTTATTCACAATTTACGCTTTGTCCCAACAATTTCGGAATTGGGGTTGTAAGTTAAACGCTGTCAGTGCCAAACCTTTGGCAAATTATTCCCCTAAACCAAAATTGTCCCTCCTTAACTTATGTCAGCTTTGCAGTATAGGAGAAGGCGGTGAGCAGAGGAAGAGACTTGGAGCTGTAAAAACAAAATGAAATTCCAATAGGCCTATACTTTTCATTCATGACTTAGTGAGTTAACAGGGTGATCAGTGTTGGCATCAATTCCTCATGCAGAAGAGAATCTAAACTAAAACACTGAAAAATGTGGCCAAAGATAATTGAGCTGAATTACCCACAGTGGCTAAAATTTTTTTAATGTGGCTAAAGAAATTTGAGCAGAATTAGCCATGGTGGCTAAAAAATTTCTTCTCCTAGTGCAGCCCCTGAGCTGGCTATCTTTAGTTTTTCTGTTTACCGCTGTTGCAATGATTATCATGCTTTTGTAGCTAGTTAGCCACAATCATTATTATCATTAACCATTAGCCCGTGCTACTACTGACTATGGCGGCAGTTTGCTCAATGAGGCAATCCAATTTAGAATTTATAACGCATTCAACAAAACTACATATCTGGGTTTACACAATTTTATTACACCAACAGGTTGAGGACTTCAGTATACCTGCTTTTCCAAGCCAAACCGCCCAGAAAGTTTGCAGTAAAAATGTTTTAAAACGCTCTTTATCACAGCAAACAAAACTTAAGGGAAGAAGCTGGTTAACTGTTCAAAAGATTCCAATGCTTTGAATATGCAAATATTGTGCAACGGCAACAAAACTGCTCTAGCATTCCACTGCATATGTGCCAATACCAACAAGTTAAAAATAAAGTAGACTAAAAATAAACATACGCTATATATGTCTACAACCAAACCCAGTAGAATTAAATAGCTTCGGAGAAGAGGGATGAAGTTAGACTAATGAGAAACATTTACACTTCAGATCTCAGGGTTTAATTATTGATCACCCTCCTGCTTTTCCTTGCATTTTCATTCATGCTAAATGGGTCCAAAAATAACCGAGAGGACTGGTGCAGCTGAAGCACTTCTACAGGGCCAGTGCAAGCAAATCAGCCTTCACACTCTAAATACACAGTTGCAGTGAAGCATTATATGAGGCTGCAAATAGAGGAGATGAGCTTGGTAGTGTGCTGCTCCTCATATCCCCGTGCTTAGCACATCACTAGATTCCATGCAGTCGCAGGGAGTCCTGTGGCTACCAAGGGCCTGCTCTTTCAGCAAAGCGGCCCCGATCAGTGGGCTTCAAACCATCTAAAAGCAGCCTCAGGTCATTGCCCTCCTGTCCATCTCAGTCACAATGTGGAAGTGGCAAGAACCAATGAGCTTCACTTAATTACAGCCAGCAGGAACATTAGGCCAAATAAAATAATAGGTGTGTTTCCCATTACACTCATTTGAAAACTAGATAACTCGGCCGCCACAGGGACCGAGTTGTGCATCTCCCCGATCCCCATGAGAGATCACTTGCAAATTTTAACAGCCGCAATGTTACTGTTTTTACTCTTGCTATGACATTAATATGTATCCCTGTACATGTATATGTAAATGTGGCTCAAAATGAGCAGAAAACACAAAATCTGCAAAAAAAAATTTTTCGACAAAATGGCTGCCGGCAGCCATATTGGATGTCGGAAATCGCGGAGAATTGATCTTGAGCATTGCCAAATAAACATCTTTGACTATGCAAATTTAGAGAAAAATCTTATAAACTTTGAAGCCTCCAGAGCCTGGAACAGAAAATCTCTGTGGTGGCAGCGGAGGCCCCGAACCTAAACCATAGTATCCCCCAAAGTCGTTGTCGGGGAGATACACATTGGTAAGGTAAGTAGGCATTTTCTTTTTTTTTTTCCCCCTAAATTTTGTAGGGGAGGTAGGTGATTTTGCTCTCTCTCTGTCATGGCAATATATAGGCATATGCCAAACCTGAAAGAGACATGGTACCAGTAAATGATTTTGGTGTGCGCAACATTCAACATAAATATGCAACAACTGACATACTTGTACAAAACTTCAATAAACTGAAAGAACAAAAACCAGTGCATGCCACGAGACGGGCACGATTGCGCCGGCGCCCGTAAACGCCCGTCAAGTCCTCCTCACGGGCACGATTTAACACGCCCGTAAGTCACTTCAGGAGCGCGCCACTATTTAATACAAGCGTTAGCCCATTTGACCTACCCCAGTAGACCATGACAATGACGACAATGTCATTACCAAAACGAGCAATCGCAACATTCTCTCAGATCGAGGCATTCAGTGCCAGCTGTGAGGAAGCAATTCAGTTCAGCATATCCGACCCATCATCATAGCCGGAACTAGCAATCTCTGACCTCTGTAAAAATTTCAGAGAGAGAAAAAATTCTACGTCTTTATCATTCAGGTTTTGTTCTTGATATCGTAAGTGTAACCAGTGTGCACATACAATGTTACATTTCACCAAAAATCAATTTCTGTTTGCACACTATTACTCTTTTCCTCTTATCTATGCATATATTGCTTTGGGGAGTTTTCATTAGTGTCCACCTGCCTAATTTCGTGCTACTTTTAATGTTTTTTCACTCTCCACCAACGGGGGCTGAACAAATCGCCGACATTTTGGCTTGTAATGGTAACCCGATGTGTACTGAAGAGTTCCAAAACACAATGGTACAGTACTGCACCTATGCAGTGGAGTTGTGAACTATTTTTTTGGAATTTCCACTCACGAAATTGGGACCACTCTGCCCCAATTTCGTAAGGGGCAAAAAAATCTGTTTCCAAGGCAATCAATCCCAGCCTCCATAGTATTAACATGGTTAGGCTGTTAGAAGAGCTCCTAGCGACTTCTTTCATCCCAAGATGTCTTTGCATTAGCCTCCTGCAAAATTACACAATTATCACCTGCCCTAATTTTGTGAATGACTCAAGAAATTAGGTCACCTTTGAAAAAAAAATTGTCTTATCCAAATCCATCAACACTGACGATCCTTTAGGCTGCATAAATTAATTGTGTTCATTTGCAACGTTTTTTGGGCAAAAAAACATACAATTTTGCACAAATTTATCATCTCCCCCAATTTCGTGAATATCAGGACAACGACCTCAAAAATGAGATCGGGCTCCACTCGCTTGCGGTGCTGAACGAGAGCACACCAACACATTTCCCGCCATGTTCAATATCCAAATAACATATTTGCATCAAAAATTTGTACGTGATCAACAAAACATATGCTTCCGTCGCCCATCATCAGTGATGAAAATGTCAAAGGGATGTTGGAGAAAAATTCTGATTTTGAAGTATCTTTTTGCTCCACGTGCAATTAACGGCCATTAATCCTATGCCCTGATCCTTTGCAACACACAATAGTAGTAACAAACAATAGACGGCGCAGCTCGCGCTTACTGGAATGCGAAGAATGAAAAATTCACGGAATTAGGGCAATTCACGAAATTAGGCAGGTGGACGCTAGTCCAGAAGAATTTTTAAATTAATGCTGTTTGAGCTTTGACATTTTGGCGACGTAACTTTCTCCAAATTCGCGATATTCTCAGCATTGAGCTCTGCTGTGGAGAGGAAAGATGAAACAAGTGCTCCTTTCAATGGCTTTGTAAAATGCAGTAAAATGCTAAACGGAGGCAAAGATACTTCTTTGTAGGGGTCAAAGATATTGTTCATTATTGCTTCGATGGTGACTGTGGTGTTTAATTGTTATTTCATCTTGTACAGCACTTTTGTAAAGCATGCTAATTTACCTATCGTAAGTCCAGGATAATGGAGCATTAGGTGGTTTCTCGTGCGGTTCGCCATTTCTTCCATCTCTAATTTAAAGGTGTGCTTGTAGAAACGTGACATGCGAAGTTGCTGTCCTGACATTAATGCGTTGCACGGAGGTACGTGAGCTCCCCATTTCTAAATTACCTCCATCATCTAAAGTAAAAGGAGGTTATGTTTTCAGTCCTGTTAACTGGAAAATGTTATGACATGCTGAATACTCAGCTAGTTAAGCTCTGCTGTGGACAGCCGCGGATGTAGAAACGTAACATGCGAAGTTGCTATTAATGCGTTGCACGCAGAATAAAAATCTTTTGGCCGGCAAGAGAGGAGTGGTCTTCGCCTTATTATTCATTACATGCAACACAACACTGTGACCGGCTGTATAAGGATATCAAATCGTGTATCTCTTATAAAGAAAGACATTACTTTTCAAATTCACTGTTATAAATGTGTTTTTCGGTATATACAAAGTTTTATTACCATAAAAAAAAAAAAAAAAAGGGTCTCTTTACCTCTCATCTCAATACATCTGAACGAAAATGGTTTTCTAGAGTCTTGACGATGGAAAATCTCTCTCCCTCCTTTCTCTTAACATTATCGTTATTTTAAACTTACTACATTTTGGGACTGGGTGAGGATGGATGGATGTCTGCTTGGAAGCAGTAGTTAAAGCAAATCTGCATTTTTAAGCCTGGTACTTGTACTGGTAACGATGGTAACTGATACAGTTGTGAGGTTATCAAAATAAAATACATGTATGGACAATAGGCTATACTCTTTGCAACATACTAAAGGCAGTCTACAAGTCAAGGACAGGACAGGGCATCAAGACAGGTGAAGAATGGAGTTGGTGGCTTAATGCTAGCAGGTACCATTACATGCACAATATGAGTATACTTATGAAGCAAAGAAGAAATAAAATGGGGTACATATCAATGATGTTGCTAGGTACACGTTCTGCATCCCTGACGCATTAAAATCTGAAAGGACGCAGTAAAGTCACTATCCATGCGTCCCAGGGACGCACCTCATTTTTCCCATGAAAAACGATACATTGGGCCGATTTCACAAAAGCCTTTTAAGGTTTACATGCGGATAACTTTCTTAATCGCGCGTTTAGCATGAGTTTAATTTTAATCACCGTATCACGAGGAGCAACTGTCCGCGTGCGTCTAAATATTTTAAACGCCTGTGGTCAAATAACAAAAGAAAACTTAAACGCTCATGAAGGTATGTTTAACTTGCGAAAACTACTACCACAGATTGATTTGCATCTAAAGTGACGCCGACCTGCCTTCATCTGGTTGCCTGGTAGATTTTGAGCTAGACTTACGCCTTTTCTGGAAAAGAAATGCATAAATAAAATGAATGAAATGAATGCATAAATTAGTTGCTTTCTTCGGTTTCTTATTCACTTAGAGGGGTTTTGCAACGCCACGTTTTTCGTTTACATCTACCGTGAGTGAAGTCCGAACTGCAATTTTACTCTTCACCGATAATGAAAGCACAAATGAGTGTGTGAAATCACCACGAATGCCGAGGACGAAACAGTTTTGGTGAAGGATGGGTCTGACGTCAGCATCTTGCTCACGTCCACAGGACAGGCAAAGAAAGTTTGACATTCATTGAAGCGAAGTGAAATTCTCGCCACGTTTTCTTTGTCGACATCTCTTTGCAAAATGCGTGTCCACAACGCAACTACCCTTACATACGGGGTTATTAACCGGTAACGACAATTGGAAATGCCCATTACGCAATGGCAAGTTGTCATAATTTGACCGCACCGGCTTAGTCTGAGAGCTAAACTCAAGGTTATCCGCGTGCAGTTAAAGGAGCAATATGTAAGAAATGTATGTTGATTAATCATGAAATGGCCCTGATATATCACCAGACATTAAGGAATGATGTTAATTTCAAATACTTATATCACTGACAACAGTAGTCCAGCCAGAATATTCTCATTACAAAGGCGAAGTTGCAGCCCACAACTAATGTTTATGTTGTCATTTTGTGTTTTGGCCTGTTGCGCCGCCCTCCACCTATCTCCCAATCAGGAAGTCAGTAGCATTTCGGCATCCAGGTTGCCAGTTACCATTGAGCTGCAGCTACCAGCGTTTCGGAGCACAAATGTCTGACGTTACTAAACCTAAAAGGCCTCGTTATGATTCCGAAATACGTCATGACAAAGTCAGAAACAAAACAAGGATCTGTATAGGACATGCCTTTGAAAGATGGAGACGGCTGAAAACAGAGAAGAATTTGAAGACCGACGCCGAAGTTGCTAATTTTCTCCTTGGCAGGTAAGATTCAGCTAAGTTTGGCTAACTTAATTCTATTTAATATAGGCACGGACATTTCAAATATTCTCTACAGTCGAATAACGTTATGTATGTTCGTTCATGGTACGTTAGTGCGTATGCAGGTGGGTCATCGAATTGACTTGGTAACAAATTGTTTGAGAAATAAAAACCGTGGCTCTTCATTGCTAACATTAGCAATGCATTATTAGTTCGTTTCTCTGGCTTTATGCTGAGACGCTGTGGAAACCGTTCCAACATTAGCACAGCCATTATGGCAATATGAAATGTAATTGAGACAGTACATCGGTCAAATGAGTCCTCATTCATTCTTTACGCATATTACAGTATGGACTTTAGTGGGCTATCCACACAGAAGAGTGACGAGCAAGTTGACCAATATGACCATTGCTAAAGTTAGTCATTAGTCTCGATCTTTTCTGAACTGAACTGAACTGAACTGAACACAATCCTGTGAGAGCAAATCATTGGTGATATTGAAACTTAGCCATGGTAGCTCCATGTAGTAGACGTTCTTGCTGGATCCGGCAGCCTAGCTGGCAACCTCTCGTCTGGGGGAGAGGAGGAGGGGATACTGCGCTCTGCAGTATTTTAAATGTGATTGCACTACCAGTTTTGGCCACAAACTTACATACTGCTCCTTTAAATGTGCAATGATCCCATCTTGTGAAAGTGTTTAAACGTTTATTTAGCTGTCCGCGTGCAACGGTATTTTAACGTGCATTTAAATTTTGAACGCATGTTAGTTATACGCACGCTAAAATGCTTTTGTGAAATCGGCCCAGAGTGAACAACAACTCTGTGTTTAAAATCACAGTAACTAGCAAAACCAGCAGACCAGACAAGTGCTGTTTCAACCTTCTCACCACAAACATATCTGCATCATTTTATTTTTCTCAACAGACTTTCCACTGTGTTAGTTAAGTTTCATTTTTGTGCTAAAAGTTTCACTGTGATTGATTCTGTTCATTTGACTTAATTGATGTTCAGACAAGATGATTTTGGAGTTATTTTGGTGACAATTTATTTGTTGACTCAGTCATGGTGATGAGAATGTTTTGTTTATGTGTTAAAATCAGCACTTTTATTGATAATTAATTTTGGTACTACAGACACCATTTTGTTTTCATTTGAATGTTAGTAATTTATTTTGGTGCCATTTATGTTGCTACAAAAATGTTATTTTATTTGAATGTTGTATGTCATGCCACTGTGACAGTTGTTTTGCAATACACTTTTCAGATTTGGAATTTTATTTGTTTAATTTCAGATACATTTTGAACATACATGAATATATCCGTTAATTATAACCGTGTCATACCATTACCACCATCAAAGGAGTTTAACACTTCAACTTAAGAAATAGAAGAAAATAAGAAATAGAAAGAAATCGTTTTTTTCATTGGGGACCCATTGAATTTCCCAGGGACCCACTCAAATAACCACCTGTGGGTCCCAGGGACTCACTAAATTGAAAACCTATCAACATCACTGCATATACATGTACAGTTAAAGCTGAAGCACAATAGGAGCCGGCAGGTGAAAAACATGCCTGCCAAACATATGCAAGAGTTAAAAAAATAGAGCCCGCTGGAGAATTGGCGAGAGTGATTGATAGTGCCCGCGCAGTTTTCTCCTGGCATGCACTGAAAAACGTTGTCATGGAAAGTTTAAGATACTGTACAACCACTGTACATTTGAGCAGCAATGAGCTCGACTGAGACAACTATGTTCAAAGGAATACAGTAATTTTTGTCTGTGATACAGCTAGCATCACTAAGTGGAGGGCTATCGGATTCACTAGGCGTCTTGAAAACGACAGATGAATAGGAGAGACACTCACAAACATTCAATGGACTTTTGCATGGAGCTTTGCACGAGGGCTCTGTTGGAGAATACTGATGGACCGCAAAGCATCTAAACCAGCGAACAAGAAAAAAAGCAATGCGAGCAATCAATGACGTCACGCCAGACATCGGGGGTCGGCTTCGTTTCATTTCATTTTAAATTGAAAACAGAAAAATATCCAGGGTTAGCCCTAAAGACTTTAATAAGGTCAGGAAACCGGAAACACACCTGTTTTATTTGGCCTTATGCAAAATGGTCATTGCTGCTAAGGTTCGGAAAGGAGGAACCAGTCGCCTCTCCCTTGCTCAGTCTTCATCTCTCCCCCCCAACACACAGCATCTTTCATCCATAACAGCACGGGCAATAACTCTGCTTACAGAGAGCTCTTTCACCAGCTCTGACAGGGACATAGAACACTGCTGTGGTGCTGAATATCTGAATGACAGATACAAGCGAGTAATTAGTATAATTATACATGTAAACAAAGACCAGCACAGCACACACACTGTGCCTGACGGTTCTAAAATAACTCTGAAATAACACTTAACAACTGGAGTGTAACAAACTAACTGAGATCTGAAATTATTTAACACACCAAAAAAGTCCAGTGCAGGAAATTATTAACAATGAGTCAGATCTGACATCTAATAGCAGCTTTTGAAATGAGGAAATGTTCTTTCTTCAATTTAGTTTGACAGAAAAAGGAAGCCAATTGCTCTCAGCACAGATACAATTTGAGCCAGTTTTTCTGCCAAACATCACTAAGCCTTTCAGTTTCGCAGTCATTTTGGACTGCACTGATATATGAATACTAATAATGTACTAAGCCACACCAAAACACAAAGATTTTTATACCAAACAAGATGCATTATGAAATAACCACACCCAGCAGATCCATAATGGACAGTTACGGCAATCCCAGTTTTTGAACATTCCTGCCGGGTCTATGTGGACTATGGTGACAAGCTCTGTGTTTTAAAGGCCCAATATGTAAAATTTCCAAATTCAAAGACCTATAAAATATATAGATATGTTATATATCTTTTGGTGTTGTGTACTTACATTATCCGTGATGTATTGAATGATTATCAAAGACGGAGATATCTGTATTATCAATGTAGGGCCAAGGGCCGTGTCTTACCGTCTTTTCGTCGCATATTTGACGTCACTCCCAACACAAAGAGTGCGCGAGAGCGAGAAAATCACCCTCCACGCACGCATGCTTCGCCTTTGCCAAAGAGTTTCAAGCCAAGATGGTAAATATCTTGTGTCGGGAAATTAATTTTCCACCAGAAATGGTCGTAGATCAAATTTTATTCAGGTTGTTCGCTAGGCCTACCTTACTAAATAAACTTTTGTTATCTTGGTTTTTTGTAACTAAATTTCTAATGAGAGAAAAAGAAATTACGGCACATTGTTTGTGCGTTATGAGAAGTCAGTGCTATGTTTGCTACATTGCTTGCAGTTAGAACACGGCTCCCTTGAATACACGATTCAATTTGGTCGATCAGCGTGTCTTGACAGATAACCGCTGGCCAGCTGGTCTGTTGAGCACTTCGTTGCTCAGGAAGCTATAGCAATAGCGGCAGGAGAAACTGAAAGCGTACATTGCCAGCTGACAGAGGCACTTCCTCAATATCGGTTACCTTCAGCATTTGCATTCAGCAACAGAGTGTTCACATCTGTTATTATTCTCTACAAAGATGGGCAACATGAGCTGGCCCCACCCCCTTATCTCAGCCTCTGACCTGCAGCACATCATAAGCGCTGTAAACGGCCGACTGATCATTATCCGTTGCATTTTTTTTATTTGAACGAAATAAGATGAAGTTATATAAAAGTAAAGAAATATAACTTACCTCGTCCATGTACACGGTTTCGCCGCTCCTGTTTGAGTCATGTCGGAGAATTTAGCTGTCAACAGTGCGTGTAAATTGATGAAGACAACAACTCCCATGATTCCACGCGATCGGATTGCGTCATCAAACTCAGCCTCTTGTCATTGTTTGGTTAAGCGCCCTCTAGCGCCAGAGAATTACATATTGGGCCTTTAACATCAAATGTCACTGAGGGTGAAACGATCAAAACAGTTTGTCAAATTACTGTCTTGATAGGGCTGATCTGAGCTCCTCTCAGTGCAGCTGTTCTGAAGTGGATAGAGGAAGTGGAATTCAGTCGATTGGCAGTAGGCCACAAAACAGGACTGCGATGTCCAGACGCATAAACCATGTCAAACACTCCATCTTTTGCAACACGCGCAGCAAGGTTCAAAACCAGCTAGAAACAACGTCAGCAAATGAACCGTATGCCATGAGCATGAAAGATGGGTTTCCATGATCACGCACCACTACGCCAGAGATCACCAAGCCCAGTGTAAGGCGTTGGCTGGGAAGGTGTGCAGCTTACCACCATTGGACTGTCAAATAGTGGAAATAAATTCTCCAAAAAGATAACTCTTACTTCACCATATGGCAATCCATATGAATTAAGTATGCTCAGCAGATGCCAGAACAACAGTAAAGCCCAACTCGTGCCAACTGTAAAACAGGGTGGAGGATAAATAACAGTCTGTAGTCCATATAATGGTCAGCTTTTATTCTTGCATCAGGGAAAGCCCCTTACTCACAATGAGGGAATTCCTCATGCTACAGCAGACAATTGTGCTCTACATATTCCAGCAAATTATGTGCCTTCAAATTTGGAGCAACACTCTGACCCATATCAAATTGACAAAGCCACAGCGCATAAAGCAAGATCAGTACGGAAAAAGTTTGTCATTACTTGTTTGGATGAACTTGACTATCATGCACAGACTTAACTTCATCAAATACTACTGGGCTCAAGTAGAATTAAAGCTGCAAGCAGCGTTGGGCAATGTTTCATCAGCAATGTGTCCTTTGTCATCTATTAGAGTTTGGAGCCGATACAATTAACGCCCTTAAAGGAGTTAGCGTTTGTTCAAGGCCAAATTTAAGGGTGAACTGTTATTCTGAAATGCAAATTGTGGACTTCCTGTTAGATGTAGGTCGAGGGTGTCACTGGATCATCTTTAGGTCTTGATGAGATGAACAACAGAGTTTTGGTTTGATTTCTCTATAATGTTCCTACAAGCCCTAGTGGCCGTTTTAGTGTTTGTAGGTGGCGCTAGAGAACACACTTTGGCACTTTGGGGGATATTTTTTTCATTTTATAAAATTCTTCGCCAGATGTGAGGTGCGTGCCAAATTTGGTGAGTTTTTGACCATGGTTTGGCGGTCGAAATTAGGTTGAAAGAGGTGTAAGAAGAAGAAGAAAGAAGACAGAAAAGGAACCATTAAAGGAACAATAGGGCCCTGTGCCCTGTTGGGGCTCGGTCCCTAATAAATACTGTGAGCCCGGCATAAAAGTTCACAATTGGGGCCTGTCCACACGAACGCTTAGCAGCAGAAAGGATGTAAATCCCGACAGCAATGCTTCAAGATCTAGAGGACAGTCTACCAATCAGACTGGAAGTCATTATACCACACAGGGAGGGCAACAATACATACCTTCATCATTCCACTTGTTTGTCACCACAATGTATAAATAGCAAGAACGAGTCACAGCCCTGGCTTATTCCTGCACATGAACAGAAATTTGATTTCTTTCCATGGCACCAGCTAGAATACACTGTTAGACTGAAATCATAGACATTGCAAAGAAGAGTTACTCTTAATTTCCTCAAGTAGCTTTCCTCCGTACTGAATTTGACACGTTTTCACAGTTTGCGAGATCACATTCAAATTTATCATTATGGTATACATTTACCTCCGCCAACAATTTGGACAGTTATATTATCATCCCTGCTTGTCCGTCCGTCTGTACCGTCTGTTTGTAAGCAGGATAAAGAAATATTTCTGGACTAATATTAGTGAAACTTTGTGGGTGGCTTATATATGACAACAGGTGATGAGATTTTCACAGGTCAATGTCAAAGGTCAAGGTATACATCACATAAAAGATAAAAAACGATGGAGCAGGCAGGTTTACGCACTCTACTGAGTGACCTTCTTCTGTGATGATGAGACAGTACCACATGCAGTTTTCATAAAAATCTCCTTTATGTAGCCAACTACAATCCTAAAATAGAAGGAGACTCCCAATAGCAAAAGAATGAGCAGTTTGCTAAAAATCCCATGAGAGATTGTGCAGCAACAGGTTTATTTACAGGTTTGAAAGCCGGTCAAGCAAACTGATGACCGCATTTTCTTCCAGCAGTCATCAGTGGGCCTGTTACTCAATGTGGACTATACAACTTGTAATCCTCTCATAAAAACAATAGCATGAATAAAAACTGAAGTAGAACCAAGCCTGTAAGTCAAAATTAAATTTTTTAAACCTGATGACGACAATGGATAAGCGTTACTTTTCAAAAACAGTCCAAAGGCCTTTTAATCAGGGGGTGCAGAACTCTCTGAAAGCCTGAAAAACACGGTTCATCCCGCATGAGACCAGAGAGTTTTGCACTTGAATGAAATGAGGAACGAATGTAACCTTCCCCATAAAAAATGAAGCAAAGTGAAAACAATATGCTAACAGGGAACAGACAAGTGAGAGCCTACTTGCTAAATTACTCTGGAACCATTTCTGTTCCCTTTTTGTTGAGGCTTGCAGGCTTAATGACACCTAGCAGCAGCTCCGACAATGACGATGTGGCTTGACTGTGTAAAAGGTCAGGCAGCAAACATTACAGCACTACCAGGGAAATGTGTGCAGTAGAAAAGCATTCACTTCTTTTAAAAAGGCAATTCTGTACTTTTAGCTCACAAAACTTGTTTAAATTTTGAGACATAACAGGAATCCATCATTAACACCAAGAAAATTTGCGTGAAGTATCAATCACCCAATAGCATGGCAATTACATTTCCAGAGCAGCAGAAAGGTAAGGTAAGGTCAATTGCCACGCATGAATGAAAATTTTGGCTAATTTGCAATTAACTTATGGACTATAAAATAATTTTTTGCATATATTTTTGAATAGGGAATGTGACTGAACATTGTTTTTCACAGTTATCCCCACAAGTGCTGTTGTTTCTCCACAATTTGAGCAAATCACCAATTAAAAAAAAAAAAAAAAAAAAAAACCTGGATGCTGCATTTTCGCCCAAACTTCTTACCGGGACTGCCACACTTCCAGTGCGCAGCTTGCGTAGCTGTGTGCTTTGTACAGTGGGGCTTAGGCCTATTGCATGCACATAACAACATTGAACAATAGAAATCTTATCTACATCAGCGCTTCTCAAATGTCTCCAAGAGTACCACCTCTCCTGCATGTTTTAGATCTCGCCCTGCTCAAGCACAGGCGAGTCAAATGATCAGCTCGTTATAAAGCTGTGAAGATGCTTGATAATGAGCGAATTATTGGAATCTTCCTTGCAAGCAGGGAGAGATCTAAAACATGCAGGAGAGGTGGTACTCCAGGAGAGGTTTGAGAAGCACTGATCTACAACATTTGCGATTCTTGATGGCAACGCCAAAAATATACTAGAAATTACATCAATCACCTGAATATCGCCATGGGAGGCCCTTCTGGAAACTCTGACAAAATGACCGTTCCCCAGCCGAAACCTTATTACTGCTTCTACACTTCCTGCGTGAGACCGGAACCGACTTGGCCACCAAACTGTCCCATAAAACATCAGAAATGGGGCTTGATTGAGACATCATAGGATATTTTTTTTGTACTGGCAATTATTCTAATTAGGCCAGTCTACCTTTGAAACTAAAAAAAAAAAGAAAATCTTTGAAGCTTTGCTAATATTTTGCATCATTCTGTGCCTCAACAATAAGTCCAACTAATCACAGAAGGGCAGTAGTGAAACATGGAAACAGTGCAAGAACTCCAAGTATAAATTTGAAAACTTTAGTAAGCACACTTCTGAAGAGAGATTTCAAAATCATAAGGCACCAAAAAGAAGGCAGCCATTCCTCAAGAATAAGGGAGTGAATGTCCATTCTTAAGGGGTATCAAGCCTTCTCATTTACAATGCGTTTTAGCTCCAGTGATTGTTAAGCCACCGACAAGCAAGACAATCCCTCTCCCTCATCTCGATCTCAATAATCTAGTGGAGTTAAAGGAAATGACAAATATCTGCAGTGTCACTGGTCCTACATGACTAGGGGCTTGAGTTCCCTAGCTCAAGAGCGAGTCAAATCGCAACTACCTGTACGAATAGACAAAAAGCATCCATTCAACCAAAAAAGCCCTTTTACAGAATAAGAGTGCAGTATTGGGAAGAAACTTCTTAAAAGGACAAGAAAGTATCAGTGCATTTACCGCCATGACAGGACAAGAAGGAAAGAGGAAGAAGACACCAAGTCAGATCTTGACCAGAGCTCTTTCATTCTGACACTCAGGGCAGAGACAGAACTGACAGAAGGTTGCACGTTTCCTGCAAGGCCAAAAGTGAAGTGTGTTGTCTACTAATAAGCTGCAACAACGTGAATCAACACACGACATAACAAATAATCAATGTTGGACAGGCTAATGATAAGAAAAACAGATTAAGCAAAGTAAGCATTAAAATCAGATGGTCTGATCAAACATATTAATACCTCAAAGACATGAAAGCAGTTTATGTTTGTGCATTTTCAAAAGAAAGACAACAGCATTCAAGAAGCAAAAATATTGCATCGTAATAAAATAATGACATAAATACTTAAGTGCATTCACTACATCACAACAGTGCAAAAAAAAAAAAAAAAAAAATCGTGGCTATTTTTACGGCAGTCGTAATCTTACTCTAATTTGCTCTTCTAACGAACTTCTGTGCATGCATGCGCAATGTAGGAAATCTGGACAAGCTTTTACCACGGCATTACCTATAATGTAACAGCTGAAATTAGCGAGCAGGGTGACAATAACATTCCTTGTGATGCTTGCTAGCAACTAGCTTAACTTAGCTAGCTTGTTAAGTAGCTATGCGAGTCTAATTTTAGGTTCAATGTTTGCCCACCAATATCTGGAGAGCTGTCAGGTTGTCATTCCTTACAATCAGTAGTTGGTAGTGATTAGTGTCATGTAGAAGAGCTGATTAACTACACGAAGTTTGTCCTTGCAAGAAATTTTAGAATGCAAGTTGGCTAATATGGCAAGCTGGCCAAGTTAGCTAGCTAATAACAAACACTATCCAGCTTGAATCCGTGACATCCGAACTGAAACTTATAGCAAGTTAGCCGGCTAGTCATTCTTATAACATCAACCATAAGGCATGCAGCAAAAGCGGGCCATTTTCATGTGAGCTACAATTTTTTTCCAAGGCCGAATTTCCTACATCGCGTATGTGGATATCGAAGTTTGCAAGAAAAGCAAATTGGAGTAAGTTTACAACTGGTGTAAAAATAGCCACTGCCGATAAAAACGTCTCTGCCTCCCTCTCAATAAGGATCTACGGATGGGCAGATCTTGCAAAATCAGTAAATGTGTAAACGGTGGAAAATGAAATGACTGGGGGGGTGGGGTGGTGCTGGATTAGGGAGGGTTGGTGCCAATGAATACTTCATGCTTGAATTTATATAGCGCCAGTGACGATTTGACGACTTTAAGCCTATTTTATATTGATTGAAAATATTAACACTAACAACTATTTCTCTGAACAAATGCTGTAGGAGAAAGTATTTAGAATATTTCATGTACAGCTCATACATCACACTACTCCCAAAGACCACAAATTTTCACATTCGACTATTTACAACCCACTGTCCCATACAAGCAGTGTAAAGGATAACATTATGCATTATCCACACCAGGAAAAGATCTGTTCTTTCAAAAACAGACAGACGGACGGACGACTGCATTGACGATTACATCCCCCCGTATTACATGCCGGGGGGATAATAATATCAAACACAAGAATGTTAATAATAATTAAAATCATCTTTCCTCAATCATCTTAAAGAATGTACACAAAAGAACACAACTATCGGTCAAGGCCAGAACAACATCAACGTTGTTACATTCTTACTACAGGAGGTAGACCTGCAATTCATGCAGTATAATTGGGGTAACGGATCATAACAAATAGCTGATCACTTGCTCTTTTACAGATGATATTTTCACAAATACATCATTAAAACTGCCATTTTAGGACTTCAACTCAGAACTATCCAATCCCAAACAATGTGAGAAATGAGATTTTTTGTTGCAGTTTTTGACTTTTCATAGTATGGGTGGCATGAAACTACGTGTTCTGACTGGTGCAAAGTCATTATTAAGGTACAAACATTTATGCATAATTTGGCAATTATGCTAGTTAGAGCATATTTTTCACATCCAGCAATGGTAGCGCGGGCTCCATCATAGTCTTCAGTCTTCAAATAGACAAGCTAAACAAAGTCTATTGCAAAGCCTACATCCACCTTTATTCCTGATATCTGGTCGAAGCGAGACCAAGCGGCACTTTTCTTTTCTTCCCGAGACATTATTCACACTCACATGACAGAACTGAACTCGCAATGGTTTAGCCTCTGGTAAATGTCCACACGTTTACACCTCCCCTGTTACGAACCAATTCAAAAATAACTTCACCAATTCATTACATTCTATTTGTAATGGTATTCACTACTCTGTGGGAAAAATAACAAAGTGATCCACTGGAGAATAGCATCCTGTCCACAGTAATACTGAAGTTACACTAAAAAAGTTGATGGCGCATACATTCTGCAGGAACAACCAAATGTTAAAATGCAACATTTTCTACAGAGGAGGCCAGAAAATGAAGCAAACTGAGGTAGGTTTTTGAGCAAAGAGGGTTATGAAACTATAACCAAATGCTGAAATTTTAAAGTCCATTCGAACTTTAATGTCAGCCTCAATAATCCCTTTTGTTTGGTTAACTCTGCTCGTGCATGGTGACCCATTTGCTACTTGGGTCATTCCAGCTCATATCAACCAATTTCCAAGAAATTTCCAAGGTCAACTTCTCAGATTCTTCTGAAAAAAAATCACAGGTGCTCCTCTACCATATTTATGCAGGAAGCCAAAATATTAGCTCTGTATCTCAAATAGTTTTGAAGTTACAGCCCCTGGAAATTTTGATTATTTTTTTCCATTTTACCAAACTTGCCTCGCGGTACAACTTCAAGCAAGAATATCTCCAAATGTTTCCAATGTACAGCTTTGAAATCAAGTGTCTTGGGCTAGCTTTTTCTGTAGATTATGAAAATGCTGTCAGATTTTCAGTAGCCTGTACCCTTTTCTTCTCATAAGGCTCTAAATATGGCCAAAAATCAAAAACGTTAAAAATCACTGCCTCCTTTGAGCTCTAATAACTCAGAGTATGCTAGATAAAGCAATTAAATTTTTTCTGCTGTTATTTTTGACATATTGGGCCACATCTAGAGGACAACTACATGATACATTGGTAGAGCCAGCACAATTTTTTAAATTTTGTTTGAGTTCAAAATTTTCTAAAAAAAATTGCTTATTTTCACATCCTTATTTGGGCATGCGGCCAGTTATATAACAATACCATATTTTTACCATGAATTTCTGTATAAGGAAAGATGATATGATGAAAATATGATGTTGTAACCAGCCTTCCTTCTTAAGTTATGATTTTTTTAATTTCATGTCATTTCAACCATTTGACAGATGTAAAATTAAGAATGAAATTATTCCTTTTTAAGATACTACATCAGAAGAGCCTTTTCCACATCCGAAAACAAATTTCCATTCATATGATGACTGCAAACAATGAATAACTGACAATATTTTACTAGTTAAGTACATTAATTAAATGTCACAAACAAAGCAGTTAAGGAAAAATACACAGCATGAATTCATATTTGGGTATTTTTCTCAATATGGGCACTATTAGTGAAATGCAGAAACTGGGTCCCTTATTTTTGAAATAATCCCACAGGGTTAGTTTTTTACCTATTAAACTATAGGTGTGCGTGCTTACTAATTGGAAATAAAGTATCATGGGTGTATTTTCATTCTATCCATCATTTTTGGGGTCAAAAAAGTGGATTTTGGGGCATTTTGGGAGTGTGCCAAATCTGGATGATATTTTTGAAACTCGCAATACTCCAATGATTTCAATTTTCTTTGGTTGGAAACTGTATGCATACATTAAAAGTCACTGTGAGATAAATATCCTTTGCAAAAAAAAAAAAAAAAAAATCAAAGGTGGTGGTTTTCCGAGAAAAATCACTGAAAATAGGGGTGTCCAAAAAAACCCACTCAACTCCATAACCATCACTACACAGACTCTCCCTGGAGACAGAAGATGAAATCACAGTATATGGCCCATGCAAACAGAAGCTTTGTGTGACCCCCGTAGCAGCCATGTGAACTTTTTTCAAAATGGCTCCATGATCATGTCAATATTTCTCAAAATTTTGGCATCCTATGGTGAGTATACTTTCTAAACTCCACTCCGTTACCTTCATTAAAATCCATGCTAACGATAGGACAAATTTTTAATCATGCTTTTGATAATACTTGTGCAAAACCCTCCATGGTATGGTAGGAAGCATCAAAAGTTACTGCACTGGTGCATGGAAAATTACACTTTTCTTAAAATATTCAACTCCATAACCTCAACTCCATTACCAAAATATTGGTGATGGAGGTGAGTAAAATGGTAACGGAGTTTAAATTTTGGTATAAAAAGTCACAAAAACCTGGGCCGGTATTGCTTTTTTGGTTTACTTCTTTATTGTTGTTAGAATGGGAGCAAATAACACAAAAATTATAAACCAGGAATAGTCTTCACTTCAGGTTTTGTTGCTCTGTTTATTGAGTTGAGTCATTTGGTAACGGAGTTGAAAAATAAGAGGTCATATTAAAGTGTTCATTTACAGTGTTTAAGAGTTCAAAAAATAGATTTGAATAAAGTTGTCATATTTTTTTCTCGCAATGTCTTCATTTTTTCAGCTTGAGTTGCTCTATTTTTTAAACTCCGGTACCTTATTTCAACTCCATAACCATTTTCTCAACTCCGTTACGGTTTCAGCCAAAAGGAACAATACAAATTGGCCAAATGCAAAGTTGAATTTATCAGTTTCAATCAGAAGCACTGAAAAGGGTGATATTCACTCAGTTTCAGAACTCTGGTATATCACAATGTACCAGAAGAGAGCCTCACTTGAAAAAGTAATGGAGTTGAGAGGATCCGAGGACACGGCAAAATTAAAATGGCCTGCCCAAAAAATTCTGCCCTGGTTTAAGCTCTGCCTCGTGATTTTTTGAGTACCTTAGGGGCTACCCAACCCTGGGGGGAAAAAAAAAATCAGAATCAGACATTTAAAAAAAAAATAATAATAATAATCATAATGACATCCAAAAAGTGCTTGTATTGAGAAAAATACCCATTTCAGAAATTCTACAAATACTCAAAAACATGGCATTTAATCAATACACATCAGTATTTTGAAAAGCAGCATTCAAGCAAATGCTTTACCAGTTATAATTCTACTTTGTTGCATCAAACAGTATTGGAGCAATTGAGACAGGTACTTGTAGCACAGTAACAGTAAAACTGCACAGCATGAATAATTACTATAAGAATCATACAAAATGCTTAATATATTCATTTTAAGGGGAAAAAAGAATTTAACTTTTTTTTATACCACCCTTGACCACTGAAACACTGATAGCCATGGAAATGATGAAAATTCTGAAATAACTAGCATAGTGCCTGATTATTACCTGGACAATTTCATTACAAATTATGCAGGTGCTTCTCTCTGTATGATTAATATATAGCAAATAGAATGCTCATAATTCAAATACACAAAACAAATCTTAGCTTAAGAAGGAAGGCTGGTAACAACATGATATTTTCATCATATCATCTTTAGTAATATAGGTATTCATGGTAAAAATATGGTACTGTTACATAACTGGCCACATGCCAAGGATGTGAAAATAAGCAATTTTTAGAAAATTTCGAACTCAACCAAAATTACAAAAATTGTTCTGGCTCTACCAATGTATTGATAAATGTGGTTGTCCTCTAGATGTGGCCCAATATGTCAAAAATAACAGAAGAAAAAAATTTCATTGCTTTATCTAGCATACACTTTGCTTTATTAGAGCTCAAACGAGGCAGTGATTTTTAACGTTTTTGATTTTCGGCCATTTTAGAGCCTTGTGAGAAGAAAAACGTACAAGCTACTGCAAATCTGACAGCATTTTCATAATCTAAAGAAAAAGTTAGCCCAAGACACTTGATTTCAAAGCTGTATATTGGAAACATTTGGAGATATTCTTGCTTGAAGTTGCACCGCGAGGCAAGTTTGATAAAATGGAAAAAATGGAAGTTTCCAGGGGCTGTAACTTCAAAACTATTTGAGATACAGAGCTAATATTTTGGCTTCCTGCATAAATATGGTAGAGGTGCACCTGTGAATTTTTTCAGAAGAATCTGAAGGGGTGACCTGGGAGCCACTGGTTGATTTGAGCTGGAATGTCCCACTTGCTTCTCTAATAGCAATACTAAAGACAAATGAGGAATTAGGGTTGTGATCTGTTAAAGCCTTGGTTCAATGGCCAAGTGGATAGTGTTGAAACTGACCTCAAGGCCTGGAGAGTTCAATCTCCAGCTGAGTTTTGTCAAAGTCTTTAAAAACTTTATCCTTTTCCTCACTGCTTAGCTTGCAGCATTAAAAAAGATGGATTGGGGAATAACAGCCCAGTGACAGAGGAGCCCTGTCCAGGGGGCACTTGTACAATAACTGTTCCCACCACGGGAATTTGGATAACCTCCAACCCAGCATGCCCTCTAACTCAACTATAGCTCCTTGGCAAATCTGTAAACATGTTTGTTCCAATATCATATTTCAGTTAGAAAACATTTGTTTAATTTCATGACTGGTGTTTTGTCCAACCAGAAAAATTTCATCTAAAGCAGATAGAAAATTCAATCATTCCAGGACAAGCCAGACCAGCTCATTTTGCATTCCATGACTCCTGGAATGCGCCCGAAGCACCCAAAGTTTAACTGATGGTAAATGATCATTTCTTGCTTTCTTTTTCAATAGTAACAGCCAAATTAACCACACTGGAGTAAACCTGCTGCTTTTCCAGTTAAAATGGGCAGCTCTAGCAAACTGCTTTTCTTCCACAGACAGAATGTTTTGATCTTATGCAGACAGGAACCAGCCGGGGATGATTATACTTCAGACACCAAAATTACTGCCTGTGTTATTTGCATGAACATGCTCGTCCATGTTTTGTCTGGAGGCAGGCTTTAAAAAGGAAGGTTGCATCCGTGAACATAAAATGTTAGAAGACCATTTATCTTTTGAAATCCACAATACATTCAAGTTCCACCAACATAGTTGACTTGGTATATTCAATGAATGACCTACATAATTCACTGGAAAGTGACATATTTCCTTTATTTTGGTTCTGTTGGCCAAGTGAATCACCACATTTGAAACCAATTGAAAAAGCATTTTATTTTTTGAACAGGAGACAGCAGGCCAAAAGCCCCCCTTGACAAGATGGCTGTAGTAAACGTCTGACTGAGTGTGACCAGGGAAGATACCAGCATCTGGTGAGGTCTATACATCACAGACTTCAAGGAGTCACCACTTGCAGAGAATAAGTGACTACATATTAAATATAATAACTTAATTCTACGATATTTTACACTGTCCAATATTTTTGTTGCCCGAGAACAGGGGGTGGGCTATGTGCAAAATGTGTAGTTTATTTTAAGCAGTTCATCCAAAACCAATGAAAACATCCTCAAATTAAAGTTGACAGTCTGCACTTTCATCTCACTATCAAAAATTCCTTTCAAACTCCGAGCGAGAGCATGAAACCAAAACTTTAAAAATGTGTCACTGTCCACGGAATTATGATACTAACTGAATAACTAAAAAGGGCTGACAAAATATTTTGAGGCAGCATGTTTATTTTCTAGTCAATTGAAAATCAATGTGTTTCACACACAAAGCACATCAGATCGTTGTCAGCAGAGGGCTTCGATCTCAACGTTTTCACAGTCTGGTTCAGAACACAGAGCACAGGAAAGAGAATAATCTAAATGAAGACAGTTGCATTTATACTCATTTTCATTACAAGCAACCATTAACAAAAAGTCTCAATCTATTGCACCTGGATTTACAGCATGGACCTCTGACATGACATATATCAGATCAAAATGCAATTAAAAATTTCCAAGCACAAAAACTTGAAGATCAGGGCAGTGCTAAGCAATGACTACACTTAAAATTAATTAATACAGACCTATAGGCCATTCTATTGCACCCTAAAAAAAAATCCATCAGTTCCTTCACCAAGTAAGAAACATATACCAATTCATGAAAGCTAAGAAACTGCCATGCAGTTATTGCTGAATTCCCACAGTCATATTCTCCAAAAACCATCAAATTAATATCCAGTAGTTCTATATGCTGCAAACTGAGCCTGGATACAAAGAACTCATTAACATGTATAAAACCAGCAATTAAACCAGGACTGCAACAATACAGCCGAAAATGAAGAAAAAATACAGGATGTTACTCTCACAATCCATGGGTTCCTTCCTTAGATGTTAACACAAAATAAAGTACTGTAGTTCTAAGTTGGAAACGTCAGATGGAAAAACGCTCATCATAAATACAGGTACAAAAAATTGGCATGAGGCACTAGCTAACACTTGAAACTTCTGAGGGACAAGTTAGCAAGCTATAGTATTACCAAAGACTTTATAAATATATACCATTTAATACGTCGCCAGCAATACAGTACACTGACAGCATAACTTGTTTTCATTAAAAATAAATGAAGCATGTGATGATACAGATTTCGTTCTTGTATTTTCTTCCCCAAACTGTATGCATCAGTTCAACGTAGAAGACAAAATATCCAACCTGCATTTTCAGACGAAGGACATTCCACCTGTAGTACCAGATCAAATGTTTTCTCCGGATTCTCCCTGCAATTGAAAACATGCATTTATAATTTCAAGCATCTCCATTAATAACAGAAAGGCGTGAAAATGAACGCTTTTAAAAACAGTCAGACACTACATCGGTAACTAAAGAGAATCCGCGACATAAATAGAGGATAGTGTTAGCATGCGAAATAAAAATGCTAGCTCTAAAGCTATATATACATGGATGAGGAGAAAGCACGTTATCTGCTGGTCATGTTGCGCTTCCTTCACATTTCAATCTGCTTATCATGCATCGCTTGCCATTTTATTAGAGGGACAGAAAATCACATCTACAAGTACTTAGCTAGCTTGCATTGCTAACGTGTTCGGTAGCAGTAAGTAATTCGGTTTACCATTAGCGTTACAAAGGCCTCTATGGCTCGCCAGCTGGCCACTAAAATTAGCGTGTAAAATTACTCAGCAAGCGCAAGCGAACTCAGTACAATATTCGGCTAACAAGCTAGCTAACCTTAAATTACGAGGAGCTGGAAATGCCCACACTACGTTCAGCTGAGTGAACGAATTTTAGTTCATCATTATGCGCGTGTATTTGAAATATATCAGTGGTCGGTCACAGGTTGCTTGCAACGCACAACTCATGACTTACTTTATTCTGCTGTCCATGGTTAACGTAATGTTACAGCATCTCGACAGCCGGCTTGATTGCTGTCCCGAGTCAGGAAAACAGCCCCTCTGTAATTTTCGAAAGCGTTCGCGTGTATTTTCTGGCTACCCGGATCTTAATTCACTGGTAGCTACATTTTCGTTGGGCGACTACATAGTTAACAGGTTCCTTGCTGTGTTGGGTATTCAATGTATGATCAGACTACATCAAACCTGCCTCAGCTCCAGTGACTCCCTCGGCTGCTGCACTGAAATCCAGGAAGTAGAAAACAACATAGAGTTCTGACGTCATTCATTGGCTCCACACCTGGCCTTGACAGTTTTCTCCCACCCTGGTGAATGAAATTGGACCTTCTGCGGTTCTCCAACTTTGTACGGTGTTTGTCTCGTTCAAGCCATTAAACATACTCGAGTCTTGATATCAGCTACTGTCAGATAAAAGTTTTTGCGTAATCCAATTTTCCTGACTAAAATTAGCAAAAGAAAACCAACAAAATCCCGATTCAGGGTTAGAATATAAGCACGGCTGGCACTAATCAGTGCGTTCGATTAAACAACTCGTGTCACACGAGTAACGCACTTCTTCGTTAATCCACAAGTTTCACCAGAAGCCCATGGACGCGGCCACGACAGAATGACTACTTCCGCTGTCCGGTTTTGTGTTTCCGGTAGCCTTGATTCCAATGACAGCAACAAACAAAGCCAGCTGGCCCAAACAACAAAAACATCAGGAATAATGACATCAATAAGACGTTCATCATTTAACCACTCACCGCTGAACATAACCATATATATCTTCCGCAATAAAAGCACAAAAACGTCTTTGTAAATATATTTAATTGTTCCGATGTTTGGATAACTGAAGGGAGCTTTGGTGTAAAATGAATAATGCTGCCTTCCACAGAATAGCTGCTGCATGGCTACATGATTTCCCTAATTCGGCAATACACCAGAGCCCGGTGCAATTTGGCGCACTTCACCTTCTGGAATACCCTTCCGGAAGACACATCTTTTAATTATAGATCGAACAGCCAGAAGGAAGCAATACGGTGGCACACAACATGAAACGGCTTATAATGGCTATGCAATTAGAGGAATTAGAGAAGAGAGACACATATAAACGTTTTTTTGAAAACTTTTAACTTCCGGGGTGAGGGACCGCTGGCAAGCTGCTGCCGCGCCTCCTCCGTTGTTTTTTGATATTCTGTCGTTTCATATCGATTTGTTAAATATTGTATTGTATTATCGTATGAATGCTGGATTTTAAACCCATCTGTTAGATTCGGCTTGTTCAATCTAACACTCTGCGACACCGAAACAGCAGTTAAACAGTCGCTACCTGTCCGCTGCTGCCTCCCCAAAAAGCTAGCTTCGCCGGTACAGGGCTCACCTGTACAGGACTCCTGTGGCTCTTCTCCTCACTCTGTGGCTGGATAGCCTGCGCTGGCGTGCCCCACGAAGCACACCCATTCGGACCGGTCCACTGCCACCATGCCAGCTCTCCTGGACGCTCACCTGTGCCCACGGATTGCTGTCAATGTGGAGGATGCCGCCTCCCTGACACACTGATACTCCGATGGTGTCCGCCTGCCTGCCGGCTAGCCTGCTGCTAATCCCCAGCGCCGTCCAACTGGTTACTCCAGCGAAGCTACAACCAGCACGTTCCACTCCTCTGCCTCCCCCGCGCTGGTTCTGTGGCTTCACCATAATCACCTGGATCATCTATTGCTGGATTACGTTGCAGCCGATCTCACATCATGTGAATTTTTACCGTTTCTTTGGATTGCGCTGTGTTTGACTCTCATGAGCGCAACTCTGCCGCTCCGTTACTCGGTAGCGGAGATGTTACGTCTGCGGACCTTCTCAAGGACCCCTCTACTTCAGCTTGCACCCCACCATTACATTCTCAAACGACCTAGATACATCCACCGAGGCTCTGGACGGAACTTTCAGTACACTCAACACAACAGTAACACAAACATCCGCTCCTTCTGGTCCACTGGGCCCCGCCCTCCTCCCCGCACTGCCCGTCCTGTCAATCACAGTGTACTATCCCCCCTGCTTAAAGCAATCACATACACGCCACTCACCTGTCTGAAACTGTCTGTTGAATATCAGATCCCTCAGTAATAAGGCCCTGTTGATCGCCGACTTTATTGCTGACCGTAACCTTGACATTCTATGCCTCACTGAGACTTGGCAGCAACCAAACGACTTCTCCCAGCTTGATGAGGCTGCCCCACCAGGTTTTTCTTTTATTAGTAAACCCCGTGTTACTGGGAGGGGGCCGGCCTCGCTCTCCTTCACCGTCATAACAACAAAGTCACTGCTGTTACTGCCCCCCATCACTACTTTTTTGAATGTTTAGCTGTAAAACTCACAGGCCCCAAACCACTATCATTGCTACCATCTACAGACCCCCAAAACCCTCTGCTGTTTTCCTCAATGAATTCTCATCACTACTAACATCTGTATATGCAATGTCCCCCACTGTTATCCTCCTCGGCGATTTCAACATCCACATTGACAACCCATCCAGTACTTCTGCTAATGACTTCACATCACTCCTGGACTGTCTGGGTATCACACAACATGTTAACCTCCCAACCCATAACAAAGGTCACAAACTGGACTTAATCTGCTGCACTGACATCACTCCCACTAACCTTGATGTCACTGATTTTCCCATTTCTGACCACAAAGCTGTACTTTTTGACATTCATACCCAACTACTCAAAGCCAAAGAACAACGGACCATCTCCTTCAGAAACATCAAACATATCAGCACCACAGATCTTTCCACCCTGATTAGCTCTTACCCCAGCCCTCCCCCAGCATCCTCCCCTGCTGACCTGGTGACTCATTATAATAACTGTCTCTCCTCTTCCCTCACCACCCTGGCTACCCTGAAAACCCGCTCAGTCTCATTTACTCACACTGCTCCCTGGTTCACCCCTGACCTTTGCCAGCTCAAAGCCACTAGCCGTCGACTGGAGCGACTGTACAAAAGGACCGGACTCACTGTTCACAGCCAAATGTACACGGACCACCTTCATCACTACAAGAACGCCCTCACCATTGCCAAATCTTCATACTACTCCAACCTCATCAACACTGGTGCGGGTAACAACAGAGTCCTCTTCTCAACAGTCAGCCACCTACTTCAGCCTCCTAAAACCCTCCCTCCAGACATTTCCACTGATCAGTGCACTGCCTTCCTGGACTTCTTCAGCTCTAAAATCAACACCATTCACTAACAACTGGCCTCATCTTGCACCTCCTCAAACGATCGATCATGGATGATCACCACAGGCCAACCTCTCATCAGCTCCCTCTCCGATTTCACCCCAGTATCAGAACACACCATCTCTGAACTCATCCATAAAGCCAAAACCACCACCTGTCAGCTTGATCCTCTTCCCACCTCCCTTGTCAAAGCCTGTCTGCCATCCATTTCTCCCATGATCACCAACATAATTGACTCCTCCCTCACCACTGGTACTGTACGCCCCACTCTCAAACTGGCTGCTATCACACCCATCCTGAAAAAACCTGGTGCTGACCCAGCTGACCTGAATCTTTACCTGCCCATCTCCAACCTCCCCTTCATCTCCAAAACACTTGAAAGGGTGGTTGCCGCGACAACCTCGACACAGACAATCTCCATGAACCCTTCCAATCTGGTTTCCATCCAAAACATAGCACTGAAACAGCCCTGGTCAAAATCACCAGCAACCTCCTCCGTGCAGCTGACTCCAGACTACTTACCATTCTCATCTTCCTCGACCTCAGCGCAGCATTCGACACCATCTCCCACCCACTGCTGCTGTACCGCCTGGTTGGCATTGGGATCACTGGTACTGCACTCTCCTGGTTCACATCATATCTCACTGATCACCAACAATTCGTGCAATTAAGGAACCACAAGTCTGGGTGTTTCACTGGGTGTCCCCCAGGGGTCAGTCTTGGGTCCACTTCTTTTCATCATTTACCTCCTCCCCCTGGGCACACTCCTCCATCACCATGGGATCCACTTTCACTGCTACGCCGATGATACACAGATCTACATCTCCTCCATTGCTTGACGGCAATAAAACCGAGGCTGTGCTCATCGGCTCCAAATCCACCCTCACCAAATCACAACACACCCCAGCCCCACCCATCACTGTCGACGGATTCCCTGTGCCCTTCTCCCCCCAAGTCAAGAGCCTTGGCGTCATTCTGGACAGCACCCTCTCATTTGCACCTCATATTCAAAACATCACCCGGACTGCATTCTTCCACCTCTGCAACATCTCTAGACTCCGCCCATCACTGTCCCAATCCAGCACCGAAATCCTGGTTCACTCATTTGTCACATCCCGCATTGACTACTGCAACGCCCTCCTCACCGGACTCCCCACCAAACTCATCAACAGATTGCAAATCATTCAGAACTCGGCTGCCCGGATCATCACCCACACCAAATCATCTGACCACATCACCCCTGTTTTCATTCAACTTCACTGGCTCCCTGTACAATACCGCACAGGGGCGTTACCAAGGGTGGGCAAGGCGTGGGCAGTGCCCACCCTGAGAAAAGCTCTGCCCACTCAATGAAAACTCAAGATAAAAAACTGATTTACTACTATTTGACAGCAAACATGCGTATCCCACGTGATTCACAGCCGGAGGTAGACAGCCATTAAGAGAGAGCTTTATGTATGCTTCATCTGTCAATCACTGTGTGATTGGTGGATTCCTTTACCAGTCTATTCTGATGTGAAACTAACCAATGGGCACTCTCAAATTACAAGGGACCCTCCCATTCTCTTAGACTGCCGTCTTCCCTCAGTTTGAGGTCACGTCTACGCTGCTCATACAGGACCTGTGCTTCTCTCGGGGAATTAAAACTTCGCCCATATCTCTTTTGTTGCTACTTCTTCCACCACTTATTTTGTCAGTCTTGTTGTTTGACATTAAGGTAATTTGTGTACCAGTTTGTCATCTGTTGGCTACCGAGTGAGCCCAGGCAGCTAGCTAGCAGCTAGTCTGGAGTTGCTAGTCACTCACTGGGGTTGTTGCAACAATAATTCTGTATAATAAGTACATTTCAACTTTTCGAACATCTGTATCATAAGCACTTCGAACATTTGCCAATAGAAATGCATACGTGGCTCATTAAAAAACAAGCAGCTCCCACTCCCGCAAGTGCTGTCTCTACCAGCAGCCCTGCAACAGAGCATTGCATCTGTGCCGGGGTCCGGGACTGCCTGGGAATCACCGGCAGATGCACCATGCTCCAGCAGCACTGCATCCATGCTGGGGGCTCATAACGTCTGTTCTCCCCATGTTCAGACCCCCGGCTCTGTGTCCACTCCTCCAGACTCAAATATGGATCGCCCATCTCAGCCCATTTTAAGCAGTTATCCTAAGCGTATCAAACTCGTATCAAACTTGACCACGGCATGGCTTGAATATTCAGTACTGCGCAATGCCAGCTTTTGCTTTGCTTGTCGCAAATTTAGTTCTAATTCGTATCGTGAGGACACATTTACTAAACGTGGCTACACAAATGGGAAAAAAGCACTCGATAAAGACTGTACAAACATACAACAAGCATCTCACATTCCAGGGCCATGGTTGCGTGGCAGGAGTACCAGCGCCGGTCAGAGACAGGTGAAAATATTGTCCATCTACTGGGTCATACCCAAGTAGAAAAGAACAGATACCACATTAAAAGTATGGGTGAAGTCATTCAGCTTTTCACTGTTATTGAACTTGCTCTGCGTGGGCACAATCACAGGGATATGGATGAGGAGGGACTGTTTACTCGGCTCGTTGATTACACTCTCAAAAAAGATTCAAAACTCGTAGATATCGCAAAATCCATCCCGGAAAATGCCAAATATACATCATTCTTGCACGGAATTGAAGTCCTTGTGCATGGAGGTTTATCAGTTTCACCTGCGTTATGACTCCCGACTTCACACGCTTTTCTTTACTCAGGGGTTGGAAGCAATGCATGTGTTTCATTATCGATTAAATAGTTCAAATGAAATAAGATCATTTGAAACGTCTTTATGCAATTTCATTGCTTCCAATGATCTTATTTCATTAAACAGTTTAAACGATCATGAAACACATGCATTGCTTCCAACCCCTGAGTAAAGAAAAGCGTGAGAAGTCCGGAGTCATAACGCAGGTGAAACTGACAAACCTCCATGTGCAAGGACTTCAATTCCGCAAGAGAATCTCTTAGATAAGCGTTGATTGAATAATTGCTGACTAGGGCAGGGGAACGTAAATATACCATTTAAACTTGCACCGAATGCGTGAGAGTTGCCAGGTATGTGTTATTAATGAAAACTGGCCCTACCTGATAATGTTGAGAGTTTTCAGAGTTTCTGTAATAGTAATTTAAATGAATGATTGAAAACAGGTCCTGACCAATCATTATTTTCAAGGGATGGGTTTGAGCCTCCCCTATCGCCAGTTCACCAGCCACCACTGAAATAAAAATATATATATATATATATATATATATATATATATATATATAAAATACGTATATATATATATATGTGTGTGTGTGTGTATATATATATATATATATATATATATATATATATATATATATATATATATATATACACAGTGCCATGAAAAAGTATTTGCCCCCTTCCTCATTTCTTACTTTTTGCATATTTTTCACACTTAAATGTTTCAGATCATCAAACAAATTTTAATATAAGAAAAAGATAACCCAAGTAAATACAAAATGCAGTTTTTAAATGATGATTTCATTTATTAGGGGGAGTAAAAGCTATCCAAACCTACCTGGCCCTATGTGAAAAAGTAATTGCCCCCCCCCTTGTTAAATCATGAATTAACTGTGATTAACCACATTTTTTGAGTCCAGTTTCACTAGCCACACCCAGGCCGGATTACTGCCAGACCTGTTGAATCAAGAAATCACTTCAATAGAACCTGTTCGACAAAGTGAAGTAGGCTAAAAGATCTCAAAAAGCAACATGTCATGCCGCAAACTAAAGAAATTCAAGAACAGATGAGAAACAAAGAAATTGACATCTATCAGTCTGGAAAGGGTTGCAAAGCCATTTCTAAGGCTTTGGGACTCTGGCGAATCACTGTGAGAGCCATTATCCACAAATGGAGAAAACTTGGAACAGTGGTGAACCTTCCCACAAGTGGCCGGCCTACCAAAATTAACTCAACTACTCATCCAGGAGGTCACAAAAAAACCCATAACAACATCTGAAGAACTGCAGGCCTCACTTGCCTCAGTTAAAGTCAGTGTTCATGATTCAACAATAAGATAGAGACTGGGCAAAAAATGGCATCCATGGGAGAGTTCCAAGGCGAAAACCACTGCTGACCAAAAAGAACACGAAGGCTCATCTCACATTTGCCAAAATACATCTTGAGATCCCGAAGACTTTTGGGAAAATATTCTGCGGAATGACGAGACATAAGTTGAACTTTTTGGAAGGTGTGTCCCCCATTACATCAGGCGTAAAACTAACACAGCATTTCATAAAAAGAACATCATTCCAAAAGTCAAACATGGTGGTGGTAGTGTGATGGTTTGGGGCTGCTTTGCTGCTTCAGGACCTGGACAACTTGTCATAATTGATGAAACCATGAATCCTGCTCTCTACGGGAAAATCCTGAAGGAGAATGTCCAACCCTCAGATTGTGATCTTGAGCTCAAGCGCACTTGGGTTATGCAGCAGGACAATGATCTGAAACACACCAGCAAGACCACCTCTGAATGGCTTAAAAAAAAAACAGAAAGAAGATTTTGGAGTAGCATGTCAAAGTCCGGGCTTAAATCCTATTGAGATGCAGTGGCATGACCTTAAACAGGCCGTTCATGCTCAAAACCCCTCCAATGTGGCTGAATTAAAATAATTCTGCAAAGAAGAGTGAGCTAAAATTCTTCCACAGTGATGTGAAAGACTCATTGCCAGTTATTGCAAACATTTGATTGCAGTTGTTGTCGCTAAGGGTGGCACAACCAGTTATTAGGATTTTGGGGGCAATTACTTTTTCACATAGGGCCAGGTTGGTTTGGATTGCTTTTTTCCCTTAATACATGAACTCATCATTTAAAAACTACATTTTGAATTTACTCGAGTTGTCTTTGTCTAATATTAAAATTTGTTTGATGATCTGAAACATTTAAGCGTGACAAATATGCAAAAAAAAAATGAAGAAATCAGGCAGGGGGCAAATACTTTTTCACGGCACTGTGTGTATGTATGTATATATATATATATATATATAAAAGTTTCAAGATGTTGTGCATGTTGTATTTTAAGCCGATTTAGAGGTTCTTTTTTTGGCCCCCCCCCAAAAGAGGACAAATGCCCACCCAAGCTTGGCATCCTGGCAACGCCCCTGTTGTTAATTCTGGTCAAAAGTGTATGATAAATAGAACATCATATGCGCATTTTCATATCACACCGCGTATCAACCCTCGATCAGATACTGGGGTCTCGGGTTGATACAGTGTGTGATATGAAAATGCGCATATGATATTCTCTTTATGAGCCCCTAAGAACCATACCGGGCCAACCCATGTTGGGGTACTTTTGAGAAAATGGGACTCAAAGTTGCCAGAGTAAACACTGCACCTACAGTCATCTAGAGTAAACACTGCATTTGGTACAAACTCAAGATATGTAAAATCATGCACATGCACTTCTTGTGCAGGTTTTGGGTGCCCTTCTGCTGCATTAAATTGAAACCAACCTCCTTCTGAGGAGGAACCATGATCTTCTGATTCATTTGGGACAAACTTTGGGTCTCTGTCATCTTCCACTTCACCATCATCATCAATCACAATAAGCAACTCCTCATCAGTGAGATACCGAGCTGCCATGTTTACAGTGAATTATGGGAAGGTTGTGGGATGGTGTATTATGGCTAAGGCAGTGCAGTGCATATATACAGGGGCAGAGAAGACATTTGCTTGTATTAACAATCCATGTGGGCAGATTGGGTTGGGCTGTTAGGAAATGTAGATCTCAGTTTTCTGCACATGCTGACTACCACAACTCAATTTCGGCAAAAGTGCGGGATGGCCCGGTATGGTTCTTAAGGGCTCATATATTACATTAAAACTCATGATCTGCTTTTCTCACCTCATTGCTATCAACCATATTATAGGTTACAAGGATAAGTGGACCTGCATATATCCAGCAAAGAACAAGCCAATGTGAGCTCCTTGTGCCTTTAACCCGTCGGCCTACTGATAATTTAAAGACTGCACTTAAAGGGACTATGTCAGCTGGGGCACATGCGTAGGAAAGGTTGATATCAATGAAGATGTGGAGAGTATGAATGCGTCAGTATGTGAAGGTATTCTGGAGGCTGCAAAGCAATCCATTCAGAGGAAAGGTGGTAAGCACAAGAAGAAGATGGTACCATGGTGGACAAAAGAATGTGATAAAGCAATTAAGTTAAGAAATCAAGCTTTTAGAATTTTAAAAAGAAATCACAGTTTTCAGAATCTTATTGAATATAAAAAGTTGCAAGCCAATGTTGGGAGAATCATAAAAAGTGCAAAGAAGGACTTTTGGAGGAAATTTTGTAAATCAGTGGGAAGGGAGACAGAAATTAGTAAAATCTGGAAAATGATAAAAAGAATGAATGGGATTAAAAGAGAGTATGCATATCCAGTTTTGAACGATGGCAATTCCTCAGCAGTTAAAGATGAAGAAAAAGCAGAAATGCTGGCCAAAACGTTTGTGAAAGTTCACAGTTCAAACAATATTAATGAAAATGAATGAAAAATATTAATTTAAATGATTGCAACATATTCTCATTGGGTAATAAGTTGCTAATTATTGGGGCAAATGACGCGTTTTATTATTGACTCGTTTTATGCTATTGGCGTTTTTACAACTATCTCTTTCCTATGTATGTTTATTTGCCTAGAATGTGATATGTGGGGACTGCGCATAGTGCATTTTCAGGAGTGCTCAACATGTTATTATTTTATGGGACAAACCAGCCGCTTGGACTATTTCCTCATTTTTTCCTCCATGGGTTTTATGTGGGATATTTTTTTCAATGGGCCGCCCTGTCACCAAACAACCAATCACCGTGCTCATTGTCCCGAGACTCATGCATGAGAATTGACGTCATCCATAGCAACGGAGATTTACTCCCACCTATCTCAGAGCTACTCCTAGCCTAGGAGTTACCAGCTCTCTTAACTAAAAGTTGCTCTCAGCGGCTTTGTGAATAACTTTTAAGGTTTCACTCCTACATAAAATGTGTTAGTGCGTCTTAGGAGTACTCCTAGCGGTAAGATAAGATTCTTTGTGAATACGGGCCCAGGGCTGTATTCACAAAGCATCTTAGTGCTAAAAGTAGGTCCTAACTGCCGGATTTAGGAGAAACTCCAAAAAAAAATGGGCGTGTCAGTCGTAAATTTAGGAATCCTAATTATTTTTACTAAGAGTTATTCACAACGCATTTTAGGCCAAAAAGTAGCTCCTAAGTCTGGGAGAGCTTAAAAGTAGTCAAGAGGACTCTTAACTCGCCAAAACCTATTCACAAAGAATCGGAAAATGGCTGCTGCTGTTGAAAGATGGAATGACTAGGAAATTCTGAATGATGCGCAGTTGTTGAAAAGATATTGGACCGACCGTGAAGGGATTTTATTTGTTGTTGACTTGGTGAGGGAGAGAATTACGTCTCCAACCATGAGAAACAACCCAATAAGCCCCGAAATAAAATGTTTGACAACACTTCGTTACTTGGCCACAAGAAAAATGCAACTTTGCAACGCGGACAATTTAGGGATTTTACATCATCTGTCAGTCGCTCATTTCAACAAACAATCAATGCGCTCTGTGAACCCCATATCATCCAACAGTTTATCCGGTTTCCAATGGACGTTCGCCAACCACACAGAATCAAACTTGAATTCATGCACATCTCAGGTAGGCCTATGCCCGGTATCATCGATTCTATTGAAGGGACCCATATTTGAATTATTTCTCTGACCCAAGATGAAGAGGTATTTGTAAACAGAAAAAAAGTTCATTCTATCAACACCCAGATAGTATTTGATGCCGAATACAATATTTTGGACATTGTTGCGAAATGGCCAGGATCCACGCATGACTCTCGCATTTTAATGGAAAGCGGCTTATGCCAATTATTTGACAGGCATTATGTGCCTGCGGGATGCCACTTGCTAGGGGACAGTGGCTACCCTGGCAAATGTTGGCTCTTGACCCCTTACCTGAATCCACAACCGGGACCACAACAAAATTATAACAGGTAGGTCATTGTTGCTATAGCCTACATTGGCATAGCCTATTACATGTGAAGATGGCATAATACTGTAAATTACAAATATAGTGAAGAACAAAAAAAACGCAAGTTAATTAAAGACAGACCGGAAAATAAGTAGACACGCAATTATTATAGAAACTCAAATTTATAACCAGCGTGGGCACATTTACAGTTATTTCATCAAACTTTTCTTTGTTTTGCGGTCACTTTGACTGAGTAACCATAAGACTACATTAACTAACTAGCAAACTTGCGTTTCTTTTGTTGCTCAGTATATTTAGTCTGCTGTTTTCTTTTTCATGGTGCAAGTCAGAGCGCACAAGACGACACGCCGCAGTGCGTTGGAGCGTGCATGGTATTGGGCAGCTGAAGCGTCGGTGCTGCATGGGGAGGTGCGTCTTAGCCCAGAGAGAGCCCGCAGAGTAATTACAACATGTGCCATCCTTCACAATTTATGCCAACAAAGAAACATACCTCTGCCGGATGATGATGGTGCTGCGGTGATGATGATGTCGAGGAGGATGACGATATTTGCCATGTTGCTGCACAAAGTGCACTGGCATACAGAGACCACTATGTCAATTCGCACTGGTTTAAAAAAAAACAAAAAACCACCCAGCCAATTGATAGTGTCGTGGCTCCAGTTGGGCTTTCGCGTCATTTTTTAAACTTTCATCCGTGACAGTTTGGGGCAAACAAACATGAACGGCCCAACATTTAAATGATCGCAACATATTCCCATTGGGTAATAAGTTGCCAATTATTGGGGCAAATGACGCGTTTCATCATTGCCTCGTGATATGTTATTGGCGTTTTTACAACTATCACTTTCCTATGTATGTTTATTTGCTAAGAGTGTGATATGTGGGCAATGCGCATCGTGTATTTTCAGGAGCGCTCAACATGTTATAATTTCATGGGACAGACCAGGCCCATAGACAGTAAAAGAAGTGGACGGCGGGATGGCGCTATTTTCAACGGGAGAGCGTGAAGCTCAATTGAACGAGTTTTCAGTTGGGCACCACGCCTACTGCGCAGGCTCGAAGTCAGCTCGCTGACGTAAACCAACGTCCTGAGAAGCGGTAACTCGTCTGGTAGATGTATCCTACCATGGACCTATAAGGAGAACTGGACAGACAACGAAGGCTGGAACGCACGCCGACATGGGCGTAGCGGTCAAGCTGATATTGCAGGTCACGTCATGCCATGGGGGCCAAAAAGAAAATTCTCCATAGGGAATAATTGAAAAAGACATGCTGATAAATCCGTGAATAAATTTTTTTGACAGCCACAAATTATGGATACCGAAACTGTTTATTTTTCTCTTATAAATCATTGATGCCTCGTTTCTCGGCAAAGACAAAATGTTTTATTTATATTCAGGCTATGCGAACACCAACGGGTCCTCATATGTAAGCGCGTTCTCATCTCCTCCGAATTTGGCACTACAGCAGATGTGAGTGGGTGGAGCAATGGGCATTCCTTGCCGTCTGTCTGTGTTCCACATTGAAGACGTAGCCAAGTCGGTAAAGTGAGTTGGCGACGTTAGGGTGCAAATATATTGAGCAACGAAAGAAACGCAAGTTAATTTAAGACAGACCGGAAAATAAGTTTGCGCGTAATTATCATAGAAAATCAAATTTACTAATTGCGAGCAGATCTGGGCTGATCAGAACCACGAGGTCCTCGAGGCTTTACCCGGGGTCTGTCATGCTTGCTATTATGTTGCCCAGATTTACGACGCAGATGTTGATGTGATTGCTTATAAGATGTTTCTGGGTCCGTAGCGGGTTAAATACCATTACTAAGGGTTGCTGGCTCTGTGCAGTGGGCAAGCAGGCTGCCCTCTTCCGTACTTGCGTTCCTCAGTGGGTAGCTTCTGGAGTGGAATCATGTAGAAACACAAATCACCAGTACTAACACCAGAGAGGCTATCTTGAAAGGACCAGTGGGCAAACCCAAGCAGGGGCTAATCCGGTTTTTTTTTTCAGGGTTTACACCCATAGATCCGCTGCGTTTTGCAATACTAGGGGTGGCGCTAAGAGCCACAGCATGCGGTCTTCGGTACGTGAGAGGCTAGGTAGTGCAGCCACTTGCTAATGATAAGCCGTATGTTGCGCATCACATGCCTCTGGATATGGGGAGACCAGAAATGGGCATTCCTTGCCGTCCGTCTGTGATCAACATTATAGACGTAGCCAAGCGGGTAAAGTGAGCTGGCATTACGATGCAAATATACTGAGCAACAAAAGAAACGCAAGTTAATTAAAGGCAGACCGAAGAATAAGTTTGCGCGTAATTATTGAAAATCAAATTTATTACTAGCGTGTGCACATTTACACTCGTTACATCAAACTTTTCTTTGTTTTGCGGTCACTGAGTCACCATAAGAGCACATTAACTAACTAGCTAACTTGCGTTTCTTTTGTAGCTCAGTATATTTTTGCCATTTTAATTTATGAATGGCCGTAATATGTAGCAACTCGATTGCCACACCTCATGTAGCGCAGCAAAATGTACTGTAAGCTAAGGCCGCTGTTGTGATATCCTAGAACCATGTACGCAGCCAACACTCACCTTACTTTTTCATATTAAAATGATATGGATATATCCATGAACTGAGTTGTATATTTCCATTACTTTGAATAGCACCAATTCACATTACTCTATTTTGATGTGTTATGCATAATGTGTCAGCTGAGTAGCATCTAACATAATGTCCATATGAGTGCACTTACAGCACTACATAAATTCAGTTTGAACACTGCTTAGCAAACCATTTATTAACCATTCTTTATTCTTAAATTAGTTAAGACCTTCATACTTGATGACAAAACTTTTCAGCAACTTGACAGATGAGATCCAAAATGTTAACTTTTTTTGTGCATGATCCGAACAAGCACTGAACATACATATTCATTATTTGTGGTACAGCCCTTATTGGATTGAAGTTTTTGGTAGGTGGAAACGTCAGAGTATATGAAATCCGAACATCTAATGTTCATGAGCAGCATCTGAGATCAACGGGAGTGATGCAGGTAGGTTCGACGATGTGGCTGATTTTCATCTGAACGAAGATAACACGAGTCCTAAAAAATGCAACAGTTGAGCATGAGACGAAGATCGAATAGATGTACAACCCCAATTACAAAATACTTGGGACGCGGTGTAAATTGTGAATAAAATCAAAATGCAATGACTTTCAGATCACATGAGCCAATGTTACTCACAATAGAACATAGATAACATTTCAGATGTTGAAACTGAGACATTTTACATTTTTATCCACAAAATGAGCTTCTTTCAAATTTTCTGGCGGCAACAGGTCTCAAAAAAGTTGGGACACAGGCAAAAAAGGCCTGAAAAGGCTAGCCTAAATTACACAGAGCCGGCCACTATCATAAATTTCAGTACCACAACTTCAATCGATGTTAACTCACACTTAGAAATGTAATGAGACAGTATTCAAATTATAATCAAGACAGACTTTATTGGAAAGGGAATGGTGGGGGGGGCAGAAAGGCACGGCCTCCGGTTCGCTGACATGCTGAAATTCATGGATGAACTATTCAATGCACTCCAAGAGGCTCAGATATCTCTGGGGAAAGACAGAAAAAAGGAGCTTTAAAACAAAGGTATAAATAACGAAGTACAATGTGCATAACATTTCACGGTAGGCCCACATTTTACTATAGCCTACTCCACGGAATGGTTATAAGTAGTGCGAAGCTAAGTTACGTTTGCTAAAAGTAAATTAGCTTGCCAGAATTGACAAAAGTTTGAGGCTCCTGACTTTCAAACATATCGGTTTATACAGTGCGTAGACCGGTTCCGCATACGGAATTTGTCTGAAGCATCTGGTATCGTTACAGCATTCGGTGGCGGAAAGTTATCTGTTCACGAATTTGCGGAAATTACTCACGCACTTTGTGGATCAATTAGTTTTCTTCAGTCATTAGGAATAAAGCCTTGCACAATCATTTTTCAGTGGCACGTCCTTTGACCAGTTCGCAAATAATTTCCAGTTTCGCAAACAGCGCCCTTTGTCTGGCCAAACTTATGATATTCTTTTTTTATTGCCATAATTGTGTGCCCCTGGCCACAAAGGAACAGACACATGTATTTTCCACCAATTTTGGCCAGCATTACTCTGCAGGGTATATCATAATAATTGGTCAAATTTATGGATAATTGTTCCGTGTGTCGACATTGTGTCAGCTGGAATCCACGTGTGCTGGCCTCAGTTCAAGATGATTTTGAACATCCATCGATGTTCAACTGCTATCAGCGACTATGGATGATTCTTTCTACTCTTTCCAATTCAGGTACATACCAAGTATACATTAAAATTATCAGGATGAGACCACGAATTCAGATTAACACAGGACATAAGTAATGATCAACCCGTTGAGCCACTTAAAAACAGTTATGGCGGGGGAAAAGATGTTTTATTTCACATTGACTACATTAAACTTTAATAAAATTCTTTCAGAAAAATAAACAAGAATAAACATGTCTCATAAATTACAAGTTTGAAAACCTACAAAATGGTGTTTGCGGAACTAGTCAAACGACAAGCAGTCACTCTAATGGGTGTTGATGAAAAAGTATCAAGAGTACGAAATTTGGATTTATACGGTCAAATATACGATAATTTCCGATCATAATGACACTTATAACATATGATGGATCCCGGGAATACACGCGTTTAACGGCCACACACTGCGCACTGCGCCTTATCACAGGCGTTCATTTGGTACTGCTGCAACGGCAAGCAACAGTTATCGGGCATTTATTTCTCTATCAAGCCGAATATCTCGAAACGATAGTTAAGGGTTAAATCCACAATAATTTACTGTTCCAGCGGTGTCAAACTCAAGGCTGACAGCGAAGTCGTTTTCCCGCAAATAAAGTTTGATTTCTGCAAATTGCGGAATCGGTCAAATTGCGGAACCGGTCAACCCACTGTAAGGCACCTGCAGTGCGTTGTGTGTTCGGTTTATTATCTTGAATCCGGAGAAGATAATGGAATTCGCACGCAGAAGGGCTAGAATCGTCTGACTCCATTAATGTGGTTATTCATCGTTTAACTAAAGAGGACACGAGCCTGGAGCGCGTTTCCCAAAAGCGTAGCCTAGTTGCAGCAACTTAAGGAGTTCGTCCATTCACAGTCAATGGTTCCAACTATGGAAGTTAGCATCTGTGATTTCTGGAAACGCACCCCTGAGCAATGTCAAGTTACACAACAGCAAGTCAACTATTTTGCCGACATTTTTGAGTTGAAATCATTACTTCCCTGTTATATAGTCTAACAATCGTTTTAAACATTTGATATTGCATTTGTGTTTTCAAATTGTATCTCAAACTATGATTAAACCTTTACCGGCGGCCATGTTTTTTTTTCTCGTTCCGCTCATACTTACGTCAGGGTGCTGTCTGCAGTGGTCAGAATTCCATTTCCGGAGAAAAGTGATCGTGAACACGCACCCTGGGTCGGAGTTCCAAGAGCGCGAGCCGTTGTCATGGACACCCCGGATACCAGCGCGTTCATGAGCCCCACACTACGCATGTGTGAGCAAAAAGTCACACAGCGCATGTCCGCGTAGGTCCGGAAGCTTGGCCCCCATGTCGGCGTGCTGCGCCATTGAGCAATTTCCATTGAAATGAATGGGCGGCCATTTTCCAATTGTATATCCAGTGAAATATAAAACATCCTTGTATCCTACACATAATGAGCAGAGCCTATCTACGAGGAGCCTTACCACTCTCCATTTAGCCCCATTGTATCGAACTTGGTTGCAGTTCCACCAGAATTCCACTAGGAGTGATCGCGGGCGAGTGCAGAATGAATGGAGTCCTATGGAGCTAGAAGGCTAAATTTGTCCCTTTCACCTGGTAATCGTTGAAAAATCGCAAATACTATTGCATTTTCTGCAAGTTCAATATGGATTATACGTTAAAAGTGAAATTGCCGAGAAGTTATGTCCTTTCGATTTCCTACAGGTTGGGCTGCTGTTAGCCATAACAGGCTTGCATTCTGCTAATGAATGCTGATTGGTCAGTTACGGACCTGCGACTATTTACGACCAGAGATCCCACTTGATGACATCTGAAGACCAAGACAACAGAGCCGGCCGGTCAAGAGAATCAGAAACACTCTTAAGGAGGATTTTTCTGTCAAACTTAATATTTGTGTACAGTAACGGTTTTTTTCCCCGCTGTGGGCCCTATTTTCATATAGTCGTATATGTATTGTGAAAGTACATGGGTATAAATGGAATTTGACTCTCTTTATTCTTGTGTTCATTGTTTCAATATACGTGGTATATGTCCCTTAAATAATACAGTAAATTTCCTGCTTGTTGTAAATATCCCGCTCAATAACATTAAACATCAATCTCAGCCATTTTCAATGAAGGAGAAAATGCCGTGCTGTTATTAATTGCTCAAACAGTGGGAAAGGATGGTCATTCTTTTCATTTCCCAAAGACAACTTAAGGTAACGTTCTTGCTTCTGTATAAATGAGCCAGGCTTAAAGGGCTGCACACGGGAGGGAAAGATCGCAAAAGCTGGAGTGCATGATCTCATCACGTAGCGCAATAGCCTGTGTCGTCGGGACCCCAGCATTTAACTTAGTAATATATTGCTCCATACAGATAGTTTTGTTAATGATTAAAAAACTTCAACATATGCTATAGACTGCATAGGCTTGCCTATATCATGGGCTAATCATCTTGCACATATGGAAAAGTCTACATTACGTATTGGTCTCTATTCATTCAATGATCTAATTAAAGGTTGAATATGTAGAATCTTTATTAAAAGCTATATTTTTTCAAAAATAATACACCCACGGGGCGTTTAGAGGGGTGCAGAATGAAAATATTGCTTTTCCATAAAAAATTATATTTAGTCTGAATTAATTATTTTAAAATTTTTTGACGGGTTTGACAATGACTTTCTGTCACTTTGTTTCTCCATGGCTCTGGTTCTGTTTACATCGTACCTGCCCGTAGCCGACACTGTGGCTCAATTCTCCGCTGTTTTTCTGCCTCCTCCCGGTCGTATAATCAATCGGTGGATCGATGGATAATCATAAACATGTTAGGATGGGTGTATTTGTCCTGTCACTTATCTGTCATAAACAAGAGATTAAGGTTTATACAGGGCGTTTACTGTCGCGGACTCCCGGTGCCACCGAGCTTTTTTTTTTCACGGAGACGAGAGCAGTGACACCGGAGGCTCTGAGCGCAGGTTTGGTTTTCAGCAGCGGTGTGGAAGGCAGAGAGCCTCCACTCTCCCTGTAACAAGCTACAAGTCATTTATTATGCTGTTTAATAACGGTAAAAATGAAACATAAGGTAAATATCCGGCATAGTTCTCCTCCTCTGTCTCCTCTGATCAGAGCGGCGTCCCTAGCAACGGTCCATTTTACCTAGCAACGGTCTGGCAACCGACTGCTGGAATTCTTTTTCTGTTGTTGTTCTGGTTATTCTACATATTCAACCTTTAATTTAATTAATTTTGAATAGAAATTTTTACTTAATTTTATTAAACAAAATACATTTTTTATTTATATATATATTATTAACCACCTGTCCTACAACACAAATTACACATTTGATAAATGAGGAATATGGTCATCATGATCTAACACAGATTCACATGGTCACATTGAAACAGTAATACGAACCTAGCAAGGAGGCAAGTTTATTCACAGTTCAGAGGGAAAAAAGCATCAAAACATTAACAGAAACTCACCTTTATTCTGAACTTAACAAAAACAAACATTACACGAACACAACTATGTTTGGGGTGGTAGAAACAAGAGTATGACAGAACAATAACTATTATTTAATAACTAGGAAGCATTGTAAGCCCGTTATTATTTTCTATAATGATCAATGATGTATTTATGGAAGTGGGGAGTGGGATGGGGTTCTTACTTTTTGCAGCTGATGGGGCAATCTGGACGAGAGGCAGGAATTTGGAGTCTATTGTAAAGAAAATGCAGGGAGCTATTAGGAAAGTAGAAGAGTGGTCATACAAATGGGGTTTCAGATTTTCAGTTGATAAGACAAAGACAATGTTCTTTACAAAGAAAACAATTGGTACCGAGGTAAAACTCAAATTATATAATCAGGAGTTGGAGATGGTTAAATATTTTAAATTTTTAGGCTTATGGTTCGATGAAAGAACTACTTGGGCTGTACATATTCATAAAGTAGTGGACAAATGTTGTTTGGTTGGCTGTGAATGGGGGGCAGACAGAATTGCTTTGAAGACTATATACACTGGATTGATTAAATCAGTATTAGACTGTGGGTGTATGGTTTATGGATCAGCTGCAAATACATCCCTTAAAAAGTTAGATAAGATTCAGTGTGAGGCTTTAAGATTATGCACTGGTGCATTTAAAACAACCCCAACAGCAGCACTACAGATAGAAATAAATGAAATGCCACTCGAAATGAGAAGAACACAGCTGTCATTAAATTACTGGGCTAATTTACAGGGTCAGAGGCGAGATCACCCAACACTTGATACTCTAAAACCATGTTGGGAAAAAGAGAGGAGGGAAACAAAAAGCTTTGGATGGACAGTAACACAGAAAGCAGCAGAACTTGATATTGACCAGTTTTACTTGAGTCCAACAGTGCCATTGCCAGCAATACCACCATGGATACTTCCCGATGCCACAGTAGATTTCACGTTATTAAAAAAGAAGAACAATGATAGGGAGTTTACTTTTAATTCAAACATAGTACAGGATTATATTGATAGTTATCAAAGTTTTGTCAAGATATACACAATGCATCAAAGAATATAGCAAATAAGATAGGAATAGCATGCATTATTCCGGAGTTCAATTTAAAAGAAGGGAAAAGAATCAGTGACGGAGTGTCACTATATGGGTCAATGACGTGATATTGTCCGAGTGCACTTCTTTGGTTTAAAATAATTTTAAATGATTCATAATAAGCATCATTTTATTCTATAAAACCTGTTTAATTTGAACATATTTCCAGCTTAACATAAAATGATAAATATTCTATGTTTTGCCATCTCAAACCGTCAAAATGTCAGGTGGCGCAACCGTCCGAGCAAGTTAACATTATATGAAATGTATTAAATATGTAATTTAAAATATGAATTAATATAGTATTAATGTGGGAGCATAATTTTATATTGAAAACCTTTCAAATAAACAAAGTTTAATAGTTTAATTGCTCTTAAATTGTTTGGAAAACCAAAATACGCCCCCCCCCCACAATAAAGAATCCACAAGTTACTTTTAATACCCAGCTCAACTACAAAATAGTAATGTTTTAGGCAGAGTAGACACTCTCAGGTATACTTACTAAAAAAATTGCTTAGGAAATAAAGAGGGAAGTGTGTTTTTTTTTCAAGAAACTTTCGGTTGCGCCACCTGACATTTTTGGCTGGTGAAATTGCAAATACAGTCAAAAACTGTACTAAAACCCTGTAAATGTTGTGCAACCATTAAGACTAGTTTAAATACACTCTTCCAACTTCAAATAAATTTATTCTGTACATTTTCAAAGATTTATTAAAAAAAACATTTTTAAAAGGCTTATCTGTCATTGACCCATATACAGAAGAAATGCTAGCAGTATTGTTGGCAGTCCAGTGGATAGAAGAGACAAGACCGTTGAGGGCAATCATTTGTTCAGAATCAAGCGCATAATTTACCAGTTTACAGTACAGTAATTCACAGTGCAGATCAGACATTCTGACAGAAATACACCAAACCTTATACAGAATTCAAATGATGGGTCTAACAGTAATATTTTTATGGGTACCAGCACACATTGGTGTCAAGGAAAATGAAATGGCAGACAAGATTGCGCAGGAGGTTATAAGAATTAGCTACACTGAGTTGGCAGTTAATATCAGCAAGTCTGAAATAAAGAGCATTATTAAGCAGAGATTGAGGGAAAGATGGCAAAAGCAGTGCGAGGAAGAGAGGACAGGAAGATGGTTTTATAGAATTCAAAGGAGAGTGGGAGAAATGAGGTGTGCAGGAAGGAACAGAAGAGAGGAGACTCTAATATCAAGACTAAGATTTGGACACACTGGACAGTATATATTATTAATAGATAACAGTATATTATTTAAAACAGGTAAACACAACACAGGTAGATGTGACCACTGTGGGCAGGAAGAGACAAAAGAGCATGTGGTGGAATATTGTGAGAGATACAAAGCTGAGAGGAGGCATATGACTGATAACTTAAGGAAGATAAAAATACGCTTCAATTTAATAGATATTCTACAAAAGAATTCGAGATGTCAGTATCATAAAATAATGGTACAGTATTTTATAATGACGAACCTAATTGATAAGATATGAGTTTTTTTTTTTGATGAATAATAAATACTCGACCTCTTGATCCACACTCCATGTCAGTTGGTGATGGTAATGCATCAAGTAGCTGTATGTCAACCGCCAATAAAACTCAACGAAGAAGAAGAAGAAGAAGGCACATGCGTAGTAGAGTCCAGTCGATAAACACGTTCATACATGAAGTGCGATATCGAGAGGGCATAAATACATACCCCAAACTTATTAGTACATGTGTAAGGCGTACCTTCGTCGCTGTTTTAAATACAGAAGATGGCCTGCAAACGCGGAGTTGCTAGAGTAACCGATTTTATCTTTGCCGAAACCCACGGATAATAAATTATCCACCTTATTCCCACGTCCCATGATCCCTTGTCCGAATAGTGGGCGTAACTTCCGCTGCATCCTGTCACTGAGCTGTTTACTATGGTAGCGGCTCATGCAAATCCTCTTTTTTTAAGCAATTGGAAAATAATATATGAGGGAACATCACCTTTTAGCCCTCAGACAGGATAAAGTTACGGTACCGCTGCCTTCTACTATCGAAGAATGGGAGAACGACCTGAAGCAGTGCCCACACTAGCGCATTTGGCTACATTAGCGACTCCGTTGCCACAGACTGCGAAGCTATGAACAATCTACAAAGCTCCAAAGCGTATGCAGTACTTCCACAGCAACAAGGTCAGTCGCGTTTTGTTAAAGGCGGTAGTATACAACCTTATGTACCTTAAAACAGATATACAAGTACTTTCTGAGAATATTTATGAAGAAAACACTATATTTCAGCGGTAAATATTGCTCTACATATGAAACGTAATGGATTGTTATACAGAGTAAATTAAGCCATCCAACAGTATGAGTCAAATTAGTTCTACTCCAGCCAACTACATTATTCATTAAGTTGCTAGCTAATCCAATACTATAACATGTAAAACACAGTGAATCCATTTTTCCCATACTTTTAATTTTAGTGAAATGAGGTTTGTAGTGCAAGACTATTGTTTGGAACAGAGTAGGCTATTTTCAAATTGTAGTAGACTATTGCTACTTCTACAGCCTCATCTTAAACTGTACAGGATGAAACATTAGTTACACTGACTGGCATTACCGGACGAATACAACAATTTTCTGTCCTCCCTACACGCGAAATCATACCTAGTGCTCTCCTGGCACTGCTGTCAAAATGCTTCTGAGGACCCAGCGTCTCCTCTGCGGCGGTCTGTCTGAGTCTAGCCATAAAGTAGAAATCGTTGTTTGTCGACATAATGAAATGAGCACCTGATGTTTTCGGGGGTCTTTTCAAATTCAGGTTTTAGCCAAATTCTGGCTTCCTCTTCTGTAGGTAGGCGATGGAAACCGTTTCACTGAACACAAGGACAATCCCCTATGTTCTGGGTGCGTGTTCAAACACTGTTGATCAAACCATAAATTTAGCTTCCTCTGGTTGTTAGTTCAGCCTTGAACAGCACAATAGGTGCCGGAGCTCTGAAGGGACATTTTAAGAAAAGCAAGTTAGTTTGTAAAAAAAAAAAAAAAGAGCTGTAATCGCTAAGTTAACTGAAAGAAACGCCGCTGTTCTTGACTAAAACTAATGATAAAAACTACTTCCGCTGGAAGTTTCACCCCTCTTCATATCTACAGTAGCGCCCTCAGGAATAAGGTGGATACTCCATCCATATTTCTTTGGGCGAAAACACATTTTAAAGTGTGAGGTAAGGTAAACCAGTGAATTCGTGGTGAAGTTTCAATCTGTTTGCATCGTGCGCATTATTGAGAAGTTTGGGGCATTTTTTATCAAGCAACTGTCTTTATGTTCGCAGAACCTGTTTGTCGCAACATTATGTCTGACATGCAGCAGTCATAAATTCTTTTGCGACCGCTTCCAGTTCGACGGCCACCATAGGACGACATAACAATCAACGCAGGCTGATTTAAAAGCAATAATAATGCTACAAAAACCCAAACTATGACAAACTGATGCTACGAATAGGCTCTACGATCAACAAAGATAGTTTTTTGGTAAAAATTTCAATAAACTTCTCAAGGATGAACACGATATAAACAGATTGAAACGCTTACACCTCACATCTCCTATGAACTTGAAATAGTTAGCCTAACGTTTTCAAGTTTTTTGCTTCATCATGCGCCCCGGCTGACATAGTCCCTTTAACGTTCAAACAGTAATATGTGAATACAAGACTAAACAATGACGCATGCATATCATGGTCTGGCATGACATTGTCCCATTTTAATGTGATCGACTCTTTCTGTGCAGGACAATGGCACTATGCTATGCTATGCAATCAAATACACCTGCAGCAGTATACCTTATTACCCTGTCAGCCCATTAGGGAAAAATGAGGTTTACCTAGTGCCCAACTGTCTTCATTCCAAGGCATCAGACTATCCTGCCATGATTCCAACCAGAATCAGTGTAAGGACTGGTAAATCTAGAAAGGCAGTAAGCAATCATGGTATAAATGTTGAAAATCTGATTCAAATTAACTCAAAACTGATTTCAACACCCCCATCTGCTGTTTGAAAATGGCCCTCTTCAATGTCAGATCTCTGGTCACCAAAATGTTTCTGAATAATGACCTCATCTGTGAAAACAATCTTGACTGTATCATTCTCACTAAAACTTGGCTTTATGCATCAGGTAGCAAAGAGCTGATTGAAACAGCACCTGCTGAATATAAATTCTCACATTGTTCAAGACAAAACAGGAAAGGTGGAGGAATTGCATTCCTGTATTGTAGCAGTTTTGAATGTCACAATATTTTGATTGGGGATTTTTCTACCTTTGAGTATTTAGCTGTTGTTCCCACAATCCTGCTCATAGTCTGTCACCCCCCTAAGCTGAAAAAAGGATTCATTGATGAATTTGCTGCACTGATTGCAAAAGTTTCCATTGACTATGACCACATTGTCATTTCTGGTGATTTCAACATTCATATCGACAATCATGCTAATCCAAACACAAAACAATTTCTCAATATTCTAGACACATTCAAATTTACACAGCATGTTACCGGTTCCACCCACAAGCATGGACACACCCTCGATCTGATTTTATCAAAAGGCCTCAATATAGCAATAACAATCACTGATATTCTGGATGTTGCACTTTCAGACCATTTTTGCATCTTCTTCAATATGACCTACACAACCAGAAATGACAATGTGGTCAGAACTGTAAATAAGCGCTTCATTAGTGAAAATACTGCAACTATGTTTATTCAAGAATACATGTGCCACAATCTGTCCATCATTGTCATCATGCAATGACATGATGGACAATTTTAACTATATTGTGGGTCACATCATTGACAATATTGCTCCAATTAAGAAAAAGGTGGTAAACCAAAGGCTCTTTGGAGAAACAGGGAAAGTGTGAGGCAGTTAAAAAGATCTTGTAGAATGGCTGAACGTAAATGTGTGAGGTAGCGGTCTGGAACCAGACGCGAGAACCAGGCAATGCAGTGAAATAGGATTTTATTGAGAAAGGGGGCGAACCCCCGCAGAGCAGGAGGCAACGGTACAAAGTCCACAATCCAAAAATCAAAAATCCACAGGGCGAAATCCGAGTCGTTAACAGGGCACCAATCACAGAATTCGTAGTCGGGCAAAAAAGGGTTTGATACACAGAAGCAACAAGCAATCCAAAACAGAGCCAAAATCGGTAATCAGGGACGGTCCAGTCAGAAGTGAATCACAAGAGAATACGAGGCGAAAACAAGCATAGCACAAGGGAAATGTTCTGACGGGGAACTGCTGTGAGAAGACTGCTTAAATACACACAAGGGAAGTCACATGCTATGATTAGGGACAGGTGAATAGGATCAGACTAATTACGAAGGAGCAAACACGAGGGAGAACCTAATCACATGAAATAGGCAAAAGCCAAAACGCGGACAGGGATCACGAGACAACCTATTGACAAAACATACAGCTCCGGTTAGGGAGTTCTAACGTGCATAGATAATGAGAGGCAGAACAGAGTTAAGCAGGTGCGGAGGATCCGCTGAAACGCAGCAAAGTAGATTGAGTGAAGACAAGAGGCGGAGACTAGAACAAGGCGAGTGCTGAGAGCTTGTTAATCAATTAGTAAGGTGCAGCTATACAATCCCTAGTGCTCTTTAGTAAGTTAGTATTATATACAATGTTAGTCTAGGTTAGTAACTTTGACAAAAACAACAAACTGTTAGTATTGGTTAGTAATATAGAAAAGCAAGGTGAAGGAAGCAAACAAGATTAGAAGGAACTATTGAAAACCCAGAAACCATGAAATCACCTGAAAGCGTGGCACACAATACTAGGGGAAATAAGCTGTCACATAACACAAGACCAGGCAGGGGAGACAAAGTGCAATGCATGGTGAAATACAAAACAATGACCGGAATCTAACTGGGGAATTGGACTATGGCAGGAAATGCATGAATAAACAGAAACAAAACATGGCATGGAACAAGGCAAATGCAAAGCATGAACAGAACATGGGCAGAGCAGAACAGAATCATAACAAAATGGCAGAAAAACAAACTTCAGGTAAATTATGAAATTTATAAATACGTACTTGCGGCCTACAATAAAGAAATTAAACTGTCCAGACAGCAGCACATCTCAAAAATTATAAATGAAAACAAAAATAATACCCGGTACCTGTTCTCTACAGTTGATAAATTGATCAATCCCACCCGATCAACTCCTGCTGACTTTCTATCATCAAATAAGTGTAATGAGTTTGCCGCTTACTTCAAAGAAAAAATTTCTACTATCACATCAAACACCTTACAATTGCATAACAGAAACTCAAACCTTTCCTACTCATCATTTTGCACAACTGTCCAAACTAGAATGCACACTTTTCAACCTGTTAACATGAGTGATCCTGATAAAGTAATATGCAATCTCAAGTTATCTACCTGCTCTCTTGACCCCATTCCCACAACACTATTCAAATGTGTCTCTCACTGTTTGTTACAAGATCTTCTACATATTACCAATGCTTCCCTTCAGTCTGGTGATTTCCCCATTTCTCTCAAGCATGCCATTATCACTCCATTACTCAAAAATAACAAGCTTGATCCATCAATAACCAGCAACTACAGACCTATCTCCAACCTTCCCTTTGTCAGTAAAATCATAGAAAAAGTCGTCTACAATCAATTACACAATTACCTAACCCATAACAATCTGTATTATGCCTACCAATTAGGATTCAGAACCAATCACAGCAGCAAAACTGCGCTGGTCAAGGTTATCAATAATATAAAACTCAACAATGACTCAAACAAACTCTCCATCCAGGTATTATTAGATTTAAGCTCCGCATTTGACACAATTGACCATAGCATACTACTACACACACTAGAAAACTACATAGACCTCTCAGGATTAGTCATTCAGTGGTTCAAATCATATCTACAAAACAGAACATTTTCAGTATCACTTGGCAATTTCTCATCAGCAAATCTCAGTCTGGATTGTGGGGTGCCACAGGGTTCCGTCTTGGACCCACTTTTATTCAGTCTTTACATGCTTCCCCTTGGTCCCATAATCCAAAAACACAATGTCTCTTACCATTCATATGCTGATGATGCTCAACTATATGTCTCAATGTCCCTCGATAATCTTACTCCCATGAATAATCTGGTCAATTGCATAGATGAAATAAACCACTAGATGTCACAGAACTTTCTCCAACTCAACAAAGAAAAAACAGATATCCTGATTGTAGGTCCACAAAAACAGAGACAAGAATTCCTATCCATTTCATCTTCACTTCCGTTTAAACCCAGTGAGCATGTCAGAAATCTCGGTGTTATCATTGACAAAAATCTAAACTTCCAAGATCATATAAACTCCATCACCAAAACAGCCTTTTACCACCTAAAAAAATTTCTAAACTCAGGTCATTCATGTCTCAATCTGATTCTGAAAAATAGGACCAAGGGTCCTGTAGCCTACCGGCAAGTAATCTTATAGTGATGATACAAGTTATGACAATTTCATGTGAAGTTTGACATTCAAATCATTAAAAGTCAATGCCAAGGTCACCAAATAAAAGTTCACAACATTTATAAGACCTAAAATATCCTAAGCTCTGAATCAGTTTTGGTGATACAAGTCATTGAAAATTCAATACGTCATTTGTGAACTTTAAAGGTCACAGAAAGTAAAGTATAGGTCAGTAAATGGACTTCATATACGACTTTCTAAATGTCTCCACACAAACCTTGGATCAATCTGTGACCATTTTGGTGATAGAAGTCATTGTAATTTCACTGTCGAGTTTGAACCTCTAAGGTCACTGACAGTCAAGTTGAATGTCACCAAATGAAAGTTCATATGTGACTTCCTAGATGTCAGTAACACAAACCTGGGCTCCATCTGTGACCATTTTAGTGATACAAGTCACTGAATAGGTCACATTTGACCTTCAAAGGTCAATATGAAGATCACCAAATGAAAGCTCATATATGACTTCCTATACATCTCTAATACAAACCTAGGCTCCATCTATGGCCGTTTTGGAAATACAAGTCATTGTAATTGTATTATGTCAAGTTTGACCTTCAAAGGTCAACAAGTCAAGTTGAATGTCACCAAATGAAAGTTCATGTGTGACTTCCTTTAAGTCTGTGATACAAGCTTAGGCTCTATCGGTGACCTTTTTAGTGATAGAAGTCATAGAATTTTCACTCCGTCAAGTCTGACCTTCAAAGGTCAATATGAAGGTCAATGAAAGTTCACATTTGACTTCCTATATGTCTCCAATACAAACCTACACTCTATCTGTAAAGATTTTGATGATATAAGTCATTGAAATTTCACTGTAAAGTTTGGCCGTTGAAAGGCACTGAAGGTCAAGTTCAAGGTCACCAAATGAAACTTCATACATGACTTCCTATACGCCCACAATACAAAGCTCTATCTATAATAGTTTTGGTGATAGAAGTCATTATAATTTTGCTATGTGAAGTTTGACCTTCAAAGGTCACCCAAGGTCAAGTTCAAGGCCACCTAAAGAAATTTCATATATGGCCCTATAAGTGTTCAATACACATATGTTCCCATTCTTCCACATTTTCAAGCCTAGAAGCCTTTGAAAATTGTAACATTTTGCTTTGACCTCAAGTTTGACCTTTCAAAGTCATCTGAGGTCAACTTCAACATAGCCAATGTATAGGTCACATATGACTTCCTATATGTCAATAATACAAACTTAATCTCTATCTGCAACCATTTGGCCTCCACAGCCCATCTTGCTTATTCATAAAGTACAGCGCCCCCACTAGACCCACTATCATCAATTCAATGATAGTGGCGCTTGCACTGTACATTGACGGTACCAAGGAAAGTTGATTGCCTGATTTAGAAAAAAATTTATCCCACGATTTTTGAGAAATGATTTTTTGAAATTTCAAGTCCTATCTTTTAACATTGATAGTATTTTCCTTGACCTCAAGTTTGACCTTTCAAAGTCATCTGAGTTCAACTTTAACATAGCCAATGTATAGGTCATATATGACTTCCTATATGTCGATAATACAAACTTCATCTCTATCTGCAACCATTTGGCCTCCACAGGCCATCTTGCTTATTCATAAAGTACAGCGCCCCCACTAGACCCACTTCCATCTATTCAATCAAAATGACGCTCGCCTGTACATTGATGGGTACCAAGGGAAGTTGTTTGCCTGATTTAGAAAAAAATTTGTCACACGGTTTTTAAGAAATAATTTTTAAAAATTTCTCAGTCCTGTCTTGAACATTAGAGCCAAAATTTCAAGCGCCCATAAAATGGACAAAAATGATTCAATCAAAAATCCGAAAAACCCTTCTGGAGATATGGCCTAGTAGTATGTTATGGCAAATTTACACAAAAATTCATCTGGCCGAAAGAAACATAAAAAATGCTCCGAACGCCGGACACCGGACGCTGGACGACGGACGCCACACCACGACAATAGCTTATCGGCCCATAGGGCCGGTAAGCTTAAAGCTGGTTCATGCATTCATATCCAACAGACTTGATTACTGTAACGCCCTCTATACTAGACTCCCTAAAAAAACTATAAACCGACTCCAACTCTGCCAAAATAGTACAGCTCGAGTGTTGACAAGAACAAAGAAAATGGAACACATCGCACCAATTCTTAGAAATCTTCATTGGCTTTCAGTCCAATACAGGATTGACTATCAAGTACTTCTTCTTGTTTACAAATCTTTGTATTGTATGGCACCTCAGTACCTTTCTGACCTGCTCACAGGCTATTATCCAGTCAGATCGCTCAGATCTTCAGGTATCGGCCTCCTCAGTGTATCTAAAGTTAGAGGTAAATCTGGTGAAGGAGCATTATGGTGCATTATGTTTATATTAGCATTATGGTATATATTAGTTATTATGGTGCTGTCCTATGGAACAAGCTGCCAGCTGACCTGAGAGCTGTAGACACTTTAGGCTCTTTTAAGAGTGCTTTGAAAACACTGCTGCTTTTCTCTCGTGCCTTTAACTATTAGATCTACAGTATTTTTGCATTTTGGATATGCTGTCCTGAAAGAAAGGATGAAATAAGTTGTATTATATATGTGTATTCCGTGTGTGTATGCGTGTGTGTGGGGTGGCGTGGGGTGGGGGGTAACTTGTTTAAATTGCTTTTACTGTTTGTTTTTATCTTGTGTAAGGCACATTGAGTCTACACTTGTATGAAATGTTCTATACAAATAAAGTTGAATTGAATTGAATTATGCAATGAATTCAAAGATCACAGCTTTTATGCTTATATCACCTCCACAAACAAAATGCATTCGTGCATTTTTTAAAATTTGGCATAATTTTTAAACTGAAACTGTTATAACCCAGTTCCAGAATCACGTCCAGAGGCAGAGTACAATCCAGTTGGTCGGTTTATTGACAGCAGTATGGTAATAATGAGGACAGAAACTGAGAGGAAGAAATGGGGATGGAACCCCAGAGCAAGAGAGCACAGTTCAGAACAAATGTTGTGGGCAAGGCAGGAGTTTGCCAATCACCGGCCAGTGGCTTCCCGGGATGACAACCAGGAGGAGTGTGCACTTCCCCAGAGCTGAACTGTCTCCAAGGTGGAAGGAGTAGTTTGAGGGGAACTCATTTTGAATCCTGATGGACATAGAAGGACTGGGTACTTGTTCTTAACAAACTGGACCGAGGAACAGACTTGGAAAGGGTTAACAAGAACACAGTCCCAATCCTGGACCCTGAATTAGGCTTGGGAGCTTGTTCCTATTAGACTGGACATAGGAGCTGAATTGAACTGGATTACTTGAATGAGGTCCTAATCCTGGACTCTGAGTAGACTTGGAAGCTTTTTCAAATTAACCAAGTGAAGAGGAGGCTTCTGCAATTGCTGTCATTAAAGATTACTTTTCACTGAGTAAAGATGAAGAGTTTCTCAAAGGAATATTGAGCTTTTCAGCACAAATAGCGAATTACAGTCCAGCAACTTGCAACTCAAAGCAGGGGGTTTAAATGTACTTCACAGACAGATTAGGAAGTAACAATGAAATGAGACACAGCCTGGGAAGGGCACACACGTAAAATGTAAACCAATCAAAGGAGACATACTTCTAATAGACTTGCAAGCTGCTGAATGGATGGGGAAATGGAGGGCATTCACACAAGGATTTTGGCAGAAATTCCGCATCTCATTCAAAACCACCTCGAAAGAATACAGCCAAAGTTATGAATTCCATTGAACAGCAGTGATTTGAAAACTATACTTATTTTTAATGGTATGTTGGACATACTATGTAGATGGTTTTATGTTTAGTTACATTGGAAAGCATTCTGTAAAATAATTATCAGTGTCCTGTGGTATGAAAAATCAAGATTATGGGAACAAATATCTTTTAAAAAATTCATGTTTTGAGATTTTGAGTAATGATATTCCGGAAGTAGTAGGAAGACTGAGTTATCTCAGGGTACTATTTTTGCGTTACACTGCTTGATATTAGATATACTTATAGTAGCTGTAAAGCTGTGGTTTTTCCGCTCTCATGAGACAAATACTGAATATGGGCCAATTTTCTGTAGACAGACTGAGAGGTAATTAAGTGGCTGCAAACTAGGACATGCTGTTGCAAGTGCTCACACAAAATGATAATGATCACTGTCTTGTCAATACTGTTTCAAAAGTAGCCATTATGATCTTATCTCTGGCAAAAACATTTCTACCCCAAGTTGAATGTATTTTGAGCTTACACAGACATTGACACATACACGTGCGTACCTTCATTCATGTATACAATCAAACACAGATTAATGCAGTGTTTCAACAATTCATAATTCATGATTCACTTCCTATCCATGCCCAGTATTTGGACAATGAATCAATACACTTGGGGTACAAAGTAACAATACATTACAATATATTTGATTTCATGCTTAAATTGTCATTATGTGGACAGAAAAAATGATAGGTTGTTTGTGAAACCTAAATGGTATGGTAACTGGTATAAATGATCTATGTTTGGGGCCATCTTTCCTGACTGGAAACATGGTTTTCCAATAGAAAGTGGGTTTTGATGAAGTTTTTTATCCTGTTATTTTTTGAGGATCATAATATACCTCTCACACTTATAAAAACACATCTGCACATCCTCTCATTTGCAGAAAAGCATTAAAGGCAAATGAACAAAGGCAATATCCTGTTGCAACAATATGAGCACCTAATTTGCCCCCACCTGCACAGTAGTTTTCCAGAAGGTTAAATAAATTACTGCCAGCGCCCTCTATAGGTACTGAGGAATGAGAAGAAACAAAGAGCATGGTTAATCAGATAAATTTATGAGAATTGTTTCATCTTTGCCGAGATAGCATATGAGTATTCTCTATTTTCATCTCCCACTCATGGCCAACATACCCTTGTGCTCAAAAGCCCATTAATCCAAGCACAAAGGGCCTGCCGATGGCGGGTTGGGTGAGGGGGTAAAGGGTGACGTTACGGCTGAGGCATGAGAAGCACCTTGATGCGCTGTGATGAGCCACTTGCTCTGCTCAAAGAAATACATGCTCTGAGAACGATTAAATTACTGTTTGATCTCTGAATCCAAAATATCCATTTGGAAATGTGCTGCTGAAATCTCCTATTATTATTATTATTATTATTATTAATAATAATAATAATAGTATATTTTTTATTTACCTTTTTATCCATAATCATAGTTGCTCACATTTATTTATTTCCTCCCTCACTCTCAAACCTTGTTACGGTGAAACTGGGACATTTAACTCAACCATTACCAATAACTAGTATTTGCCAGGGTGAAATAGGGCAGAAATTTTCCACTGGATATTTACAGCAAATCAGTGGAGGTAAAGAGAGAGAACAATATTCCACCAACTATAAGCTCTGCAGCAGGTTGAAAATTTTGCCGGGAAACCTCGGAATGCCTCACTATTTGGAATAAGCATCATTATCTTTATTGGCCATAGTGAGTAAAAACCTTGATTTATTATCTCTTCCAGAAGACATAGTCTCTTACTGCACACAATCCCAAGCACTACTCTGAGGATCATTCGTCCAGAGGGAAGATCACCCCCTACTGGTCACCAGCAAAACTCACAGCAGCATGTTAATGTCACCAGGAGATTTCCAATCCAAGTATTAACCAATAGGACATGAACTCCTTCAGATGAATGTTAAACTCCTCCTTGTAGTCCTCACCCTCTCTTTCCTCCCAGACTGACAATAGACAGTAAAATTCCATGGGCACTACAGCTCCAACAGAACCTTAACCACCAGGGCGCCACAAGGTTCTGTCATTTCAGCCGTCCTGTTTCCCCTTCATGCAGAAAATTACAGAAGCTCTTATCCTGAAATGCTTTATATAAAGTATTCTGATGACACAGTTATTATTGATATCACTAACTCCCACAATGGCACCAATAGGGAAATCATCAGCTTTGCAAGGTGGTGTGAAAACAACTACCTGAACCTAAATCCCAGCAAAACCGAATAGTGGAGCAGCTTACGGTGATTTTGGGCCAGAATTATGCATTTGATGATACAAGCATGAAAAAGTGCTAGCTATTAAAAATTCTAATATGGCCGCCAATTTTTTCAAGATGGCCGCCAGTGTCTGGAAAAACAGCTATGAAGCGCGAAAAATGTTTGCTCTTTTGAATTTCTTTGTAAAATTGTTTACATATTTGTCTTCTTTGACCTCATTTTTAGTGCCAAGACTGATATCTTGCAGTAATGAAGCATTCTGCAAATTGGTATATGGTGCGGAAGGTGGGTTCTAGGCCTATAGGAGAAGCAAAAACTCCAAAAATAAACCTTATACAGAGTAATACTGGTCCAGTACAACTTCTTCTGTAGACGAGGCAAGACTTCATCTCTCTGCATGGAGGCTGAGGCCATATGAACTAATTCCATCATCTCAAAGTGCGCTGAAGATACATGCAAAATGAGCTGCATATCAAACTGGACATATTTGGGTACAGTGCATCATCCGCTAGCTAGAGCAGCAGTGTCCATCCAACTGGGGATGGTCGAAAAAGGGAGATAATTGGAAGGTTGTGTGGACTACTCTTGAGCCCATCTCTAAGAGCTGCCGGGAGTTGTCAAAGTGTGGATGCAAGACGGACTGTGTTGGAAGGTGCAAGTGTGTAAAGAATGAACTAGCCTGTACTGCACTCCGCAATTGTCACTGTCCGAGTTCTTCAGAGACAACAGATGGAGATGAACACTGAATGCTAGGGGGGTAGGGGGTTCCTATCAAGCAGTCCTATGCCAAAAACACTACATACTGCCGCATCAGTCACGACATTAGGATATTTGGACAAAATATCGCAGACTTTTAGCATATGTTTCAGAGTAGGGAGTCATCTGGTGGCCATCTTGGAAAATGGCTGCAATATTGGAATTTCAAGTGGCTAGCACATTTTTCTCAAAATATAATGTAAAATGAATATTTCCTCCAAGTTTCATACTTGTATCATCAAATGCATGATTGTTTGTGCTATCTGCTCCACTAAAATAAATGCTGGTGGATTTCAAAAGTGACCAGTCCACTGCACCACTCTGAAGCTATATAGTAAATGGCCAGATAATATAGAACATTGATAAGTGCCACGGCACTACCACTGATCACAAGCTCACCTTTACGAGCAATGGTGTGCTGCTGCTCTCAAAGTGCCACAGCCTATTCTTCCTCAGGAAGATGAGGAAGCTCCATGTCCAGCCATCAGTCCTACAGGCATTCTACAGATCTTTTATGGAATCCAAACTGACCCTCAATATCAAAGAATGGTTTGGAGGGATGAGTGCTATCAACATGAACCCCCTCAGCGCGATCATAAAGATCAGCAGCACGATCATCATGTGGAAAAGATTAACAAGCAGGCTTAAATACACAGTTATAACAAACAATAGAAATTAGGTGCGGGGAGCAAAAAATGGTAACGGGAAACAGGTTTGGCAGCCACATATTTCCACACCATAACACTACCTCTACCATACTTCATAGTTCAGGTGAAATGAAGTTCCCTCCCTTCTCCATGCAGTTCTCTTTCCATTATCTTTTACTCATCTGTCCATAGGATGATATTCAAGAAATATACAGTCTTAGATGTAATTTAGATAAACTACAATCCGATCTTCATTTTTAGGCTTACCAATGGGTTACATCTTGAGGTAAACCCTCAATATGTACTCTGCAGAGAGTTTCTCTTGATTGCTGACTCCAACACCGATACACCTTCCTCTTGGAGGGTGTTCTTGGCCTAGAAAACTGTTGTGAAGGGGGTTAATTAAGGACATTTTCAGTTATTATCTGCGGGTTAGCCTTTGAGCTATGTGTAGTTCCTGAGCTCACTAGTGCATTCTGTCTTTGTAAGAATGTATGAAATGGTTGATCTGGCAACATTTGATGTTTCTGTCTCTTTCATGAATAAGTTTGTTTTGATTTTTTCAGCCTAATCATGGCTTACTTAGCTGGCAGTGTCAGCTCTTCGGACTTAATGTTGAGAACTAACAGCGACAGATTTCAAATGTAAATGAGTCGTCTTTCGCCGGCTACTTTCTGGACAAATTTAAAAGTTTTTAGGCGAGTTTTATTTTGATAAACGCTTTTCAGTTGGCCTATTGACCTTCTCTTTACTACCATATTGAAATGTTTTTCTCAGCTGTGCTGTGATTACTCAAGAACAATTTCTCTATGGGTGTATTCGACTCCCCGTTCCCGACAGGCCCAGAACATGCGAATGGGTTCACAGTCTCGAACAGGACAGTGCAGGTTACCATGGATTCACTTCTGGCGTCAACAGGGCGGGTGTTATGAATTTGGTAAAAGAAAGGTTTCTCAATGTTTGACTTAATGTTGACGAGGACAAAGAAGACAACTTAGGTGATAATGATTTTGCAGTCCTGGCGTTTGTGGGACTTAATCCAGCTTGTATCTGACTCCTTTTTTGGAAATATGACTATCGGAGCTCAAATGTTGCATGCATTTATATTACTTAGGTATCAGTTTATTAGAATAAAAGGGAGAAAAATTGACGTACCGTTCGCAAGTTTGCTTACTGTCCGCCATGTTGAATGCCGTTCGTTCTTGCTGCACCACCAGCTGAGGTGGTGCGGGATTTGGGAACAGGAACACGCTCAAGAACGCGATCCCGGCTGTTCTACTCATTCGATTACATGTTCTCGGCACCAGAACAGGGAGTCGAATACACCCTATGATTTCAACATACAAGAACACTGCGCATGTCATGTGAACTCCAATAATTCTACTCCTGTCCTCTTCGCATCATTGTATTTTCTGAAAATATCTGAGGGGTTGATATCCAGAAGTGCGCAAGTCAGTTTTTGTCTTTTTAGAGAAATGAGATTTTAAGAATGTAACAACTTATGGGGATCATGTAACGTGTTTCTAATGATACGCTCAGAGGAACCAGTCGCAACTCAGGGATAATCCAAAAATCGTAAGCCTTTATTGCAAAAAGGGTCAGGACCAGAAGACACAAGGATTGCCAAGCCAAAAACAATGTCCAAAAGCGAAGTTGACAGGACAGGCAGGAGTCAAAACCAGTAAGGCAGATGTGCAACGGTACATAGACAGTAAGCCAAAACTTGTGGTCGAAATCCAGAAAGGCAGGTCATACACAGGGCATCCAAAACAGAAATTGTGGTCGTACAAAAACAGGTCAAAATCCAAAAAGGCAAAACAGGAATAGAAGGGCAATGGCAAACTCGAGGTCGGGCAAAACAGTCGTGAAGAAGCAATAAACAAAAGGCATACGAGGGGCTCTGCACAGATGTAAATTGATCAATGTTTTGACAAGGAATGAACTGCAGTGAAGACTTTAAATAGACAAGAGGGAAGTCACATGCTATGCAGGGAACAGGTGAATTGGATAAGACTAATTACAGAGGTAAGCATACATGGGGAAGTCCTAAACTACAAACAATTGGCAAAAACCAAAACGCGGACAGGATCAACGCAGACAACCTATGACAGATAAACAGCTCCGGTCAAGGAGTTCTAAGTGCACAATTAAGATTCCAGGACAGAGAGAGAAGCACACCTGAGGTGCGTAAGCTGTAATCAAAGCAGAGTACAGGGAAAGCAAAAGGGGCGGAGTTACAGAACAGAGCAGAGCGAGGCAGAGTTATTTATATTAGTAAACAGTGATATCTACACACCTAATCAAAATACGTGAATATTAGTTGGTTAGTTTATGTACAGACAAAGGGATTAGTATACAGTAAAATTTACCAGTACTAACTAAGCAGCCTAGCGGTTAATTAATGTGGTAATTTCAGAACAGCGGGAAAAAAGGTAAAACGAGACTTGAAGGAAGTTTATGAAAAACCGGAAAACTTCCGAAATCACCCGAAGCGTGTCTGCACGCAGACAGGGGAGTGCACTGGCATGAAAACACAAATCACATCAGACATTACAGGGGAGACAATGTGCAATGCAATAAAGGACTGAGTAAATAAACATGAAAAATAATAAATACAAAACCAGACAGATACAGATCATAACAGTACCCCCCCTCTACGAAACTCCTCTCGGCGTTATAACAGGTGGAACAGGATGTGTGGAATGAAAGTCTCTGATTAAACTTTTGTCCAGGATGAAACGAGCAGGGATCCAACCAGGCGCGTCGCTAGAACAGGGAATTGGGAGGCACAGACACTTCCCTTTATGAAAAGAATTAGTCCTGGCTAGTTCTCAATCATTTTCCTTTGCTGACGCATTTTCCAATTATCGTAACTGGCAACTGAAAACACGGTTTCTCTCCATATGCGATCTAACAGCGATTAGATGATGGGCTAAATTTAGTACAGTTGCGGAACAAGAACAGAGAATTGGGTTGCACAAAACATCCGTTTAAAACAGTCATTAGTCCTGACCTGTTCTCAGTCATTTTTATGATTAACAAAAGGTTCACTCCGAGAGCACTCCACACTTAACAGGTGCTGCTTGTTCTCCCCGATTAGGTAAGACGACAATCATTCATCTGGACGCCAGATTTGCTCATTTAAATCAATGTTATTCAAAATTGCATACCTGCGCAAATAGCTTGAGCCGCATGCTTTTTGTAGCCTATTTAACCGCCGAAAGTGCCACGCTTTTGTTTTATCAACCCACGCAATACCGAGAGTGAAAGGCGATATTTCATTGGAACAAAGACCAGTTCAATAAACGCGAAGCATTGGCCTATTAGTACATAAATTATTTTTCTGTACTGAATTTAGCCCATGATTTCATTGCTGTTAGATCGCATATGGAGAGAAACCGTGTCTTCAGTTACCAGTTACGATAATTGGAAAACGCGCTAATAAAGGAAAATGATTGCGAACTTGCCAGGACTAATTCTTGTCATAAAGGGACGTGTCTGTGCCCCCCAATTCCCTGTTCTAGCGACGCGCCTGGATCCAACTTCTTTCTTCGAGGCCGTAGCCCTCCTAGTCAATAAGGTACTGAAGGCCAAGACCCCGATGACGACAGTCCAGAATTTCTTGAACCGTGAAAGTATTCCCACCATCAATATTATGGGGGGGTGGGGGTGGTACAGGAGGAGCACAAAGCGGGTGGTTGACAGAGGGTTTGATTTTGGAAACATGGAATGTGGGATGCACTTTACGCATGGAAGCAGGTAACAAAAGTCTGACAGCAGAAGGGCTAATCACCTTAGAAATGGTAAATGGTCCAATGAACCGTGGTGCCAACTTACGGGGGCCGCCTCTGAGGGGAATGTCCTTGGTGGGCAACCAAACCCGTTGACCCACACGGTAGACAGGAGCCGGAATACGCCTCCTGTCAGCCAACTCCTTCATGCGGGCAGCAGCTTTGCGAAGGTTGAGCCGCGTGGCTTTCCAAGTGCGTCTGCAACGGCGAATGAAGGAGCGTGCAGACGGGACTGCTACCTCTTCCTCCTGGCCAGGGAACAGCGGAGCCTGGTATCCCAGGCAGCACTCAAACGGGCAGAGTTTAGAGGAGGCAGACGTGTGGCTGTTAATAGCACAATCTGCCCAGGGAAGCTGTATACTCCAGGACGCAGGATTCTGGGAACATAAACATCTTAGAACTGTCTCAATGCATTGGTTAGCCGCTCGGTCTGGCCGTTGGACTGTGGGTGAAAACCAGAGGATAAACTAACTGAAGTGCCTAGGAGTGTGCAAAAAGCTTTGCAGAATCTGGCAGTGAATTGGGGACCACGATCAGTGATGATGTCAGTGGGGATGCCGTGCAATCTGACTACGTGTTGGATGAGGAGAGTGGCGGTTTCTTGTGCAGAAGGGAGCTTGGTGAGGGGAACGAAGTATACTGCTTTGGAGAAGCGATCAACAATGGTAAGTATGACAGTGTTGTGATAGGAGTGGGGAAGACCGGTGATGAAATCTAGGGAAATGTGTGACCAGGGGCGATGAGGTGTGGGAAGTGGTTGTAAAAGTCCTGGTGGGGGTTGGTGAGTTACCTTACACTGAGCACAGACCGAGCAGGCAGAGACGTAGTTGCGTACATCTTGGTGCATCTGAGGCCACCAGAACTTGTGCTTGATAAAGTTCAGTGTGCGGCTGATGCCGGGATGGCACGAGAGATTGGATGCATGTCCCCAATCCAGGACCTCTTCGGGCACGAAGAGGTGATTGTCAGGACAGGCGCTGGGAGCAGTGTTGTCGGCTAGGGCTTCTTTAACAGTGTCTTCGATAGGCAGATTGACAGCGTTAATGAAGATTTCCGGGCGGAGAATGGTTTCAGGACAGGGATCTTTGGCAGGCGTGTGGAAGCATCTGGACAGGGCGTCAGGTTTAATGTTCTTGGATCCAGGTCGGTAGAGGAGGTGGAAGTTGAACCTTAAAAAGAATAAGGCTCATCTGGCTTGGCGAGAGTTGAGGCGCTTGGCAGACTGTAAGTATTCGAGATTTTTGTGATCAGTCCACACCAGGAATGGAACTTGAGCGCCCTCTAGCCATTGCCTCCATTCTTCTAACGCAAGTTTAATGGCAAGCAGCTCTCGATTTCCCACGTCATAATTTTGTTCAGTAGGAGATAGCCGGTAAGAATAGAAGGCACAGGGGTGAACTTTATTGTCCTTGGCAGATCTCTGTGATAGAACGGCTCCCACTCCAATATTGGAAGCATCCACCTCCACAATGAACTGCGCCTCAGGGTCAGGATGAATGAGAATAGGTGCTCTGGTGAATAGGGCTTTGAGTTTTGTGAAGGCGGCTTCAGCTTTCTTACTCCAGGTAAACTTGATCTGGAAGGACGTCAGGGCAGTGAGTGGGGCTGCGATGGTGCTGCAGCCCCTGATGAACCGCCTGTAGAAATTGGCGAAGCCCAGGAAACATTGTAGGGCTTTCCTGTCTTCAGGACGGTCCCACTCAGTCACTGCTTTAACCTTGGCCAAATCCATGCTTAGGCGTCCCGTGGAGATGATGAAGCTCAAGAATGGGTGGTGTAGCAGGAGAACTCGCACTTCTCAGCCTTCACAAAGAGTCGATTTTCCAGAAGTCTCTTGAGAACAAGGTGAACATGTCTAGTGTGTTCTTCTTTGGAACTAGAGAAGATCAGGATTTCGTCCAGGTAGACAAAAACAAACTTGTTGATCATGTCTCTGAGGACGTCGTTGACAAGTCCCTGGAAGACTGCGGGGGTGTTAGTGAGCCCAAACGGCATGACGAGTCCCAGTGACCAGTAGGGGTGTTGAACGCAGTCTTCCACTTGTGTCCCTCCTTGATCTGGTTGAGATGGTAAGCGTTTCTCAGGTCGAGCTTAGTGAAGATGGTGGCTTTTTGAAGCAATTCAAAACCAGTAGACATCAATGGCAGCGGGTAGCGGTTCTTGATCGTGATGTCGTTAAGGGCGCAGTAGTCTCTGCATGGCCGGAGGGTCCCGTCCTTCTTGCCCACGAAGAAGAACCCAGCCCCAGCAGGAGAAGAGGAAGGGCGGATAAGGCCAGCCGCCAGCGATTCCTTGAGGTACTTCTCCATCGCTTCTGTCTCTGGTCTTGACAGGGAGAACAATCGCCCCCTAGGGGACGCTGTGCCAGGTTTGAGCTCTATAGCGCAGTCGTATGGGCGATAGGGCGGCAGGCAGGTGGCTCGGGACTTGCAGAACACCTCCTTGAGGTCCAGGTATTCAGGGGGAACCCTCTCCAGGTTGGGGATCTTCTCCAGCTGAGGAGCAGGAGCTGGAGCATGTGCCTCATGAAGGCATGACTGCAGGCAACGGGGGCTCCAGCCCAGGATCTCGTGCTTAGCCCAGTCAATTTCAGGATTATGGGTGGTCATCCATGGGTGGCCCAGGACAACTGGCGAGTGAGGGCAGTCGATCAGGAAAAACCTGATGTTCTCCTGGTGGTTGCCCGAGATAAGCAGCTTGACCGGAACTGTAACTTGAGGCCGATTTTCTGGCCATATAAGGAGTTGGCTGTGCGTGGGCGTGAGACCTCCTCCAGGGGGATCCCCCATTCCATGGCAGCTCTACGGTCAATGAAACTTTCCTCAGCACCTGAATCCACCAGGGCAGACGCTCTTTTGGTTCCCCCACTCCACTCCAGGGTGAGGGGCAGGCAGGTTCAGTTCTTGGAGGAGCTTTCAACAGGAATTACGCCCACTAGCACTCCTTGTTGAGCTAGTGGGCGTTGGCTCTTTACCAGACACCTGTGCTGTGTCCCAATTCAGAGGCTGCATCCTTCGAAGGCTACAAATGAAGACTGGTTGCGTCACAGCGGCGCGACTCGGCCGTCTCATTTCAAAGGCTCCTTCAAATGCGGCCGAGAAATGCGGCCTTCTTTTCGCGGGCAACGAAGGCTGCAGCAGGTGGATCCTTTGCGGTCCAATCTTTCCCAAGATTCATTGCGCGGTGGTTAATCCAAATCGAATCGAACAATGGCGGTTGCGGGAAGTGAGGAGTCCTCTTTTAAATGTAAGTACTGGGTTTTAGCAAAGATACTCTGGTACATCTTTGGTTTCATCTCGGTAAATAGCGAAAAATACATAAAACCAAGGGGCGTTAAAAGTGAAAAAAAGAGTTAGCAACATGTTTTGAATTAGCTACGTTATTGGCTAGCTACCTAACTGCTGCGGCTCGCATCTGACCTATGCTTTAGCCTTTGAATCTAAAAAGCAGTGACGACTGCTGAACAGAAAGCCAGGAGGGCTTTAAGCGTTACCTTAAGCTGCTTTCACACCAGACGCAAAACCAATTTTTCGCACCACAGATTACATTCAGTCAATGCAAATACACAAATACACGCGGTTCGCATGTATTCGCGTCTTTGCATTGACTTTGAATGTAATCCGTTGTGCAAAAAATTTGTTTCGCATCCGGTGTGAAAGCAGCTTTAAATTGGTAACTAGCTCCAATCAGTTGTCCGTCATCTTCTTTGATTAAAGATAGCCATGTTAACTATTCTAACATTCAGCTGTGGCTAACTTGCTTTGAGTTGACTCGCCGAAGTAAAGAAACTATTTGGATGCGAAATGCTTTTGTTATATAAATCATAAAGCGCAGGTTTGGGTGGCTGCTTCGCTGGACATGGCAAATTAACTCCGATAATCCTGAGTAGTTTATATTATGTGGTTAGGAGATGGATTGATTATTTATTCACCTGAACATTGCACTAAGCTGCATGTTTGACTGCCAGTGGATTATTGATATCAGAAAACATGTTGATCAAAACCAAAGATTTAAAACGGGTTTATAATCAAACTCGTCGGGGAAATTTTGTCCCTCCTGTTTTCTGTTCAGCAGCTCCACTGCTGTAAAGCCATAAACGCCTTCAGTTTTAAACTTTTAAGGTTCAAATGTTGATTTATATCATAGCTAGACTGTGGCGATTTTGCAGCTTTTTTTTTATGCACAGGAAGTATATTCATGACCATAAAAAAAAAATGCAGCACTGAGTGATAGGTTTTTTTTTTTCCTCTTTCTGCATTATAAAGTATTGCTCACTGTAAATGAGTGGATTTCATTTGGCTCAACACATAGCTGAGGGTGAATTAATTGTTCCAAATGAAATTATGTTACTGAAAATTGATACATTTCTATGTATTGTTTTTATGGTGATGAGTATAGTATGCAGAGGCTCATTGTGGCTTATAATGATATGATGAGGTTTCTGCTTCAGGTGACCTGATGGCAGAGGAGGAGGAGCAGCAACAGCAGGAGGGAACAGGAACAAGAGCTCTTGAAAGAAGACATGAGATGGCAGAGGCAGAGGAGAGGAGAGCTCGAGAGCAGGGATAGGATGGACAGGCTATGGTCTCTAGAGAAAATGGCGCAGAAATAATAAAAAAAAAAATTAAAGTTTCGTTAAATCCATTGTTTATTCTTAAAACATTTATAACTGACAACTATTTACGATGAAACGTACGAAATGCATTAAAAAAAAAAAAAACCACTGGTTGCTTTTAAAAAGTCTTAAAATTATCTGTATAAGTATGCTCTTGTCAGCCAAAACAAAAAAAGCAGGGTCTTGATTGTGGCGCCCCATCCATGTCGCCGTTCCCGATTGAGGAGGTCCAACAGCGCTGACAGGGCCTGCCTGCTCAGCCAAAAATCAGGCCTGGTGTCTTCTTCACCAAAGAATCTGTCCAGCACAGGGACACTGAGGTTGACCCTGCAGTACTGGGGTCTGGGCTGGTTTAGGCAAAGAAACCTTGGTAAATGAACAAAAGCTGGATATTTATTGTGGAGAACTTGGACTGGTAAAATTCAAAGCCTGTCAGTCTACTCAGCAGTTTTAAAAATGGCAATGGTTTTCTTTAATATCAAAAAGAGATTCAGTATTTTCAGTGATGAAGAAATATTCAGAACCTTTACGCGAGTGAAAGGTGTGACTACTCTGCGATTTTGCTGCTGTAGATGTTTAAGGTTGAGCTGATTTCAACTACTCAATATACTTCTGCTTTGTGATGATTCATTTTCCTGATTTCCATATTGATTTTGGGGTCGGAGAATGCTGTAAATCCACAAAGGAATGTCACTCTTAAATGTTTGTTTAAAGCATTATCATTCCACATCACATTTTGGGATAGCTACATGGTTTTTACTGAACAGGAAGGGTACGAAAATTTGTAATCTGAAATGTAACTAGCTGGATAAAGCTAGTGATTAGAGAAATAAATGAGTAGCTGGAAAGTACACAATTTGCCCATAAGATATAGAGGACAAGTAGGCCTAGCATAAATTTGCATAAAATGGAAATTATAAAAAGTACAGGTATCTAGAATTGGCAGTTAAGTAAAGGCACGAAGTTGCATTCCACCCCTGGTTATTTTGAATAAATGGCTTTATGGTCAAAGTCAAATGGTATTAATTAGGCTGACGGGAGTAGTCTGATTAGCAGCTTTTAACTGTTCGCTCAAAGTACAAACCTCAACATGTATTTTACCTGGACATGGCTCTCTCGGCCTCAGACAAATTGTCGGCGAAGTCTCTCTTCCATCTCCTCCAATAATTGAAAAAAAAACAAAAAATTCCATCTCGCAAGTTATGCTGCAGGGTCCAGATTGTCAGCTGTTGCTGTCAAGGTTGCTAGGCGACGAGAGCAGGGCTTCCAGACGCGAAGGTAAGGGTGGGAACAGCACGAGACGCCAACTGCGAATCCTCCGTGGACTAGATCGTCTCATTTCAAAGACCGCTCGGTTCAGCCTTCTCGGTCTAAGGACGTGGCCTTCGTAGTACGCGAAGGCTGCGTCCTTCGAAGGATGCAGCCTCTGAATTGGGACACAGCCCTAGAGATGAAGTGTCCGGCTTCGCCACAGTACAGGCACGCCCTCTCACTCGTCTCTCGCTCTTCCTTGGGGAGTCGGGTCCGGTCCACCTGCATGGGTTCGGCCTCCACCGCATGTCTGGAGTAGTAAGGTGGACAGGGTGGGGAAGTAGAGGCTTCCGAGGTAGAGCTGGGGTTCCACCGGCAGCGGGCCCTGGATCAGTGGAATCTTCTCCTTTCCTCCAGGCGAGAGTCGACATGGATGGCCAGGTCGATGAGCCTCTCCAGGTCATCAGGCAGATCACGGGTCAGCAGTTCGTCTTTCACCCCCTCAGACAGGCCGTTCAGGAATGCGTCAAACAAGGCTCTCTTTTCCCATCCACAGTTGGCAGCCAGGGTCCGGAACTCGATGGAGTAGTCAGAGACGGGGCGACTTCCTTGGCGGATTCGTAGAATTTCTCTCCCAGCCTCGTGCTTTGACCAGTCGAAGACCGTTTCATTTCTTCCTCCGGCAGCCCCGAAGTCTGGACACAGGGTAGTCCAGCCTCCCACACCGCAGTAGCCCATTGCTTGGCCCTCCCGGTGAGCTGAGTGATGATGTAGGTTACTCGAGACTGCTCAGTCAGGAAGGTAGCGGGCTGTAGGCTGAAGATAAGCCTGCACTGCATCAGGAAGGCTCTGCAGGATCCGGGCTCTCCGCTGTACTTCTCTGGAGGCGGTAGACGAGGCTCGTTGCCAGTAGAGGAGGCGAGTGCAACGGTGACTGGAGCTGGGGCAGTGGGAGTTGTCGGAGCAGGCGGCTGTGGAGCTGGAGCAAGCTGAGTGGAGCGCATAGCCGTCGCCAGATCTGTCATGCTGTGCGTGAGCGTCTGGAGGTGCTGCATCATGGCTTTCAGCTGCTGTTGCTGGGCTCCGAGCATAGCTCCCTGTTTCTCCACCACCGACTGGAGCTGGGAATGAGTTGCTGGTTACAGCGTGGTCAGAACATACTGTAATGATACGCTCAGAGGAACCAGTCGCAACTCCGGGATTATCCAAAAATCGTAAGCCTTCATTGCAAAAAGGGTCAGGACCAGAAGACACAAGGATTGCCAAGCCAAAAACAACGTCCAAAAAGCGAAGTTGACAGGACAGGCAGGAGTCAAAACCAGTAAGGCAGATGTGCAATGGTACATTGACAGTAAGCCAAAACTCGTGGTCGAAATCCAGAAAGGTAAGTCATACACAGGGCATCCAAAACAGAAATTGTGGTCGTACAAAAACAGGTCAAAATCCAAAAAGGCAAAACAGGAATAGAAGGGCAATGGCAAACTCGAGGTTGGGCAAAACAGTCGTGAAGAAGCAATAAACAAAAGGCATACGAGGGGCTCTGCACAGATGTAAATTGATCAATGTTTTGACAAGGAATGAACTGCAGTGAAGACTTTAAATAGGCAAGAGGGAAGTCACATGCTATGCAGGGAACAGGTGAATTGGATAAGACTAATTACAGAGGTAAGCATACATGGGGAAGTCCTAAACCACAAACAATTGGCAAAAACCAAAACGGGGACAGGATCAACGCAGACAACCTATGACAGATAAACAGCTCCGGTCAAGGAGTTCTAAGTGCACAGTTAAGATTCCAGGACAGAGAGAGAAGCACACCTGAGGTGCGTAAGCTGTAATCAAAGCAGAGTACAGGGAAAGCAAAAGGGGCGGAGTTACAGAACAGAGCAGAGCGGGGCAGAGTTAGTTATATTAGTAAACAGTGATATCTACACACCTAATCAAAATACGTGAATGTTAGTTGGTTAGTTTATGTACAGACAAAGGGATTAGTATACAGTAAAATTACCAGTACTAACTAAGCAGCCTAGCGGTTAATTAATGTGGTAATTTCAGAACAGCGGGAAAAAAGGTAAAACGAGACTTGAAGGAAGTTTGTGACAAACCGGAAAACTTCCGAAATCACCCGAAGCGTGTCTGCACGCAGACAGGGGAGTGCACTGGCATGATAACACAAATCACATCAGACATTACAGGGGAGACAATGTGCAATGCAATAAAGGAATGAATAAATAAACATGAAAAATAATAAATACAAAACCAGACAGATACAGATCATAACAGTGTTAAGCTGATGTAAACATAATGAAATATCAGAAAAGATGTCTTAAAACATATCAGGAGACCTTCTAGCCTCTATCTTGATTCTTGGCCTTGATATTTCAAGCACTAGTCTGTAGACTTGAGTACTTGAGTACAAGAAGCAAATGCCTCAAAATAATGAAAATTGCACTCAATTTAAAGAATTAACAGCATTAAATTTTATTATTTCAGAGTACTAAAACAGAGTATCCTTTTGAAAACAAAACACACCACTTTCTGATGAAAATGAACAGCAAATATAATCATACCAGTAAACTATAGTCATGGATGTCAGAAAGCTTCTTGAACAAAAAGAATGGAAGATATAGGCCCTATACAGTGATATGGAAGGTAAATGCAGCTGAACAAAGGTCACCATGAAAACCAATCTCCATAAATTATTAATGGCCAGTACCACCATCCAAACAGGTTTAAAGACTTCATTCGTCATCGATAGGGATGTGGTGTGGTAATTAGAAAGTTCACCAAAAGAGTAAGCAGCTAAAAAGATAACCTTTTGCCAGACTTCTCTTTCGGTTGATTTTAGCCCATGATTCTGGCTGTCTGGATCCTTTTTTTTTTAAGCTCTTTTGAGTTGCGTCCACACACACATGTCCTGGCCTTTAGAGTCAGCCATTTTGGTTGGGTAAGAAAGCTACAGTGGCTGCTATTGGCCAAACAATTTTCTAAGTGAAGCTTTGATTGGCTGACTGGACTTGTGTACTAGTAGAAGTTTTAGACTGGACTTGGTCACTGCTAGAAGTAGCTTCTTGGGGAATTTCCAATTCACTGCTCATTTAATATTGTCCTTGAGTGCTCCTTGGCCAAAATTAGCTTATGTGGCTTATTCCGCATCTGTGAAAGAATGGATTTGTAGTTTTATCTGATTTTTAATGAATATGGACTTGAGCACCTCTGGAAATAACCCCTTAATTTGAATTTCATTCGGTAGCTAGTTGAAAGATACCGCCCTTACAGAAGAAGGTGGCATCTAGCGGGCAAACATTACTCATATCCTTTGTAAAGAAAGGTAGCCTAATTGCAACACTATAAATTGATGAGATTTAATTCTGTTGAGAGGCTGGCCCATGAGCGATGATAAAGTAAACTCCCATACAGTATTTATTTATAACAGTAGCCCTCTGCCATATTGATTCCCCAGTGTTAGCCTGAGGACGCTCGCAGCCACTATGCGATCATTGCATGTATTAAATTACCAGCGGTTTCAACGAAAGTCTTCAAGGTATTGAATCAATTCACAGTGTCTCAGTGTCGAAATGATGGTAAATGTTGGCCTATAAATTATTACCATGTTGCGGCTGCCAGTGCGCTCATGCGTTCCTCACATCTTCTCCGTAACCAAACATTGATTCACTCATTTGCGAAGACTAGGCAGTATACATAATGACTGGTAAATTTATACTTAGCTACTACTTGTACTTAGTTCATTTCATCAAAAAAGTTATCACGCATTTTTCTTAATGAGAACATTAAACAACAATTGTCTGTTGAATATTCTGAATCCTGTAGCTCATGAGACAGCGCATATTTAGCTGGGCTAAGGCTGTAATACGCAGTTTTGTACGGATATTCACAGTTTGATACGCCCAAGATGTTTTGCATTCTAAATTTAGCATTTTTAAAAATCCTTTTGAGGACATTTTGAATAGCCTATTGAAGAACCATCTTAAAATAAATTATACTGCAAAAAAATAAATAAATGAAAATGCTAAAACGAGCGCTGTAATTTATGGGTTTTTTTTAATTAATTATTTGGATTAATGCCATCCTTACAAGATCGCGGGTAGGGTATGTACGTTGTTAGTGTCACCTACTCATTGTCGGCACATAGCCTATATTTTGTGTACAAAGCTGCAATATAATTCACATATTTCAAATTTTGTACAACCAGTTTATCAGCTTATGTTTTCATTTTAAATGGGACATATGAAAAACTCGCTTTTTCAGCCATGCTTACCAACCCAATAACTGTGAAGTAAATAAGCCATTCCATATTTTTTTCTTTCCCTGATTAAGCAAAAAATATTCCATTCATTAAAATAATTTAATCCAACTTGTTTGAGGTGTGTTTCAGGAAGGCTGAATGTTAAGCTAATGAACAAAAATTGTTTTGTGTCATATCTGTGATTTGTTTATTTGCTACAAATTAAAAAGCTACATGTGTGTGGAGATTCCATAATTTTTGCCATAGGTTGAAAGCAGTTTTTATTATTGATATTGCTGCAGTTTCATTGGGAACTTATTCCACTCATCCCTTGAATCTCCACATTGTTATGATAACAAATAGCCAATAAATCACTGCCAAATAAAAGCCACAGACGTTTAAATGAAAATGTGATCATAAATGATAAGAACTGAAATATTGAAATAAAAGTGTAATAATTACGAAATGTTAATTATGTTATACAGTTTGTTATACTACAGGAAAAGTCAAAAGTCAGTGTGAGATAAAGAATAAATAACAATAAAGTAGAAAAAATCCTTCGAAGAAATAATTGCCATGGTGTTCAAGTTAATTTATGCTTGCTTTTAGTGCTTAATGTTCGTGTGTTTGTGGCACTAGTTAGTATAGTGTTTGAAATAGAGGCATGTTGCTTAATTAATTATGGAGATTCAACTTTCAAAAAAACTGAAATTTGACCAGAAAATCCCAACATTTTATTCTAAAAACTACTTGCATTAAGCTGTTTAAAGTGCAATAGAATGCATCTTTTAAAAAAAAATTTCCAAGGGAGCATACCTAAGGACCCCCCTACAGGCCGAGCAGCAAAATCACATGTAATTCTTGACTTGCGACTTTTTTAATTTAACCTGCTACTTTCATTTCATGGGAACATGTTATGATTCTGCCTTGCTTGACCATGTTCTGCCCATGATTCTGCTGTGTCTGACCATGTTTTGATTATGATTCTGATTCCATGCCATGTTTTGTTCTTGCTTTGTCTGTATGTCTGCCATATTCCATTCCCTCAGTTAGATTCTGGTTCTTGTTTTGTTTCTTGCCATGCATTGCACTTTGTCTCCCCTGTCTGGTCTCATGTCATGTGACTGCTCATTGCCCCAGTATTACGTGCCACACTTTTGGGTGATTTCATGGTTTCTAGGATTTCAATTATTTCTTCTAATCTCGTTTGCTTCCTTCGCCTTGCTGTTCTATCATTACTATAGTACTAACTTACTAACGAGCACTAGGGATTGTATAGCTGCACTTTACTAATTGACTAATGAGCTCTCAGCATTCGCCCTATTCTGGTCTTCGCCCCTTGTCTTTACTCAATCTACTTTGCTGTGCTTCAGCGGATCCTCCGCAACTGTGAGACTCTGTTCTGCCTCTCATGATCTGTGCACGTTAGAACTCCCTAACCGGAGCCGTATGTTTGTCAATAGGCTGTCTGTGTGATTCCCGTCTTTGTCTTGGCTTTCGCCAATTTCCGTGGTTAGGGTTTCCCTCATGTGATTCCCCCATTGTAATTAGTCTGATCCAGCTCACCTGTTCCCTATCATAGCATGTGACTTCCCCTACGTATATTTAAGCAGTCTTTTCACAACCAGCCTCTGTCAGAATGTTTCCCTTGGTTTGCCTGTGCTACGATTGTTTATGCCTTGTACTCTTTGTGATTCTTTTCTGACTGGACCGTCCCCGTTTGTGATTTTGGCTCTGATTTGGATTTGTTTGCATCTGTGTACTGAACCTTTTTTGCCCGACCACGAGTTTTGTGTTTGCTGCCCTGTTTACCACTTGGATTACGTCCCTGGGATTCTGATTTTTGGATTGCGGACTTTGTACTGTTGCTTCCTGCTCTGCGGGGGTTCACCCCCATTCCTAATAAAACACAAGTTTTTTGGATTGCTTAGTTCTTGCGTCTGGCTCCTGAGCGTAACCTCACAGAACACTCTGCATGGGCTCAGGAACACTTCCAGAAATCATCGTCTGTGAACACAGTTCGTCATGCAATCTATAAATGCAAGCTAAAGCTGTATCACGCAAAGAAGCCATATCCAGAAACGCCGCCGTCTTCTCTGGGTCAAAGTTAATTTAAAGTGGACTGAGGCAGAATGGAAAACTGTTCTGTGGTCAGCTGAATCAAAATTTGAAATTCTTTTTGGAAACCACGGACACTGTGTCGTGTGGTCTAAAGAGGAGAGGGACCATCCAGCTTGTTGCCAAACCGCATACTGCATCCATCACAACAGCATGGCTTCGCAGTAGAAGAGTCGGAGTGCTGAACTGGCTTACCTGCACTTCAGACCCTTCACTAATAGAAAACATTTGGCGCATCATAAAACAAAAAATCTGGCAAAGAAGACTCAGAACTGTTGAGCAGCTAGAATCCAACATCTGACAAGAGTGGGACAACATTCCTCTCCCAAAACTTCAGCAATTTGTCTCCTCACCTCCCAGACGTTTATATACTTCTCTTAAAAGAAGAGGGGATACTAAACAATGATAAACGTGGACCTATCCCAACTTTTTTGAGATGTGTTGTTGCCATCAAATTCAAAATGAGCCAATATTTTTCATGAAATGGTAAAATGTCTCACTTTCAACATCTGATAAGTTGTCTATGTTCTATTGTGAATAAAATGTCCGTTTATGAAGTATGCAAATCATTGCATTGTTTTGATGAGTAGGTGTACAGACTGCAAGTGCAGTGAGGTTTTTTCATCTCATATTGGGACATACTTGACAAAAGGAAAATGTTTCCTATTGAAACAGCAGTTTGAACAGTTTATGAGCCAAGGATGATTTAGAGAGGATACATAGTCTGATTTAAGGCCCAATTGGCAAACAACATTAAAAAAAACATTAAAACATCATCCAAAATCATAAATAAATACAGAAATAAATTAGCAAATAAAGGCGTCAATGAATATGAAAGCAATTTGATCCCTTTTGCTAGATTTACACCAGGAATATTGCCCAATAACAGAAGCTTCAGAGACCTGATATACAATCCCAATTCTGAAATAGTTGGGACAAAGTGTAAATTGTGAATGAAATCAAAACGCAATAACTTTCAAATCACACGAGTCAGTATTTTAATCAAAATAGAACAGAGATAACACAGCAAATGTTGAAACTTAGAAATTTTACAATTTTGTCCACAAAATGAGCTCATTTCAAATTTGATTGCCCCTACAGGTCTCAAAAAAGTTGGGACAGGGGCCTGTTTACCATGGTGTAGCATCTCCTCTTCTTTTTAACACAGAGTGGAGGCGTCTGGGCATTGAGGAGACAAGTCTCTTGAGTTTAGCCATTGGAATTTGATCCCATTCTTGTCTAATACAGGCTTTCAGCTGCTGGAGAGTTTTGGGTCTCCTTTGACTGACTTTTTGTTTAATTATGCGCCAAATGTTTATTATTTATTTATTGACCTTTATTTAACCAGGCAATTAGCCCATTGAGATCTAGGACCTCTTTTGCAAGGGGGACCTGGCCAAGAGAGGCAGCAACACACGTCTGTAACACAAAATTAAAAACAATATACACAACATTCAGAAGCAAAAATGGAGCAAAGTACAGAGCAGATATACAAATAATAAATAGTGATCATATAAAATGCAAATTTTTGATGATACTGATGATATTTAAGTGCAGCAACACTGTCCAATGGATTTACGTTCAAGGTCCTTTAAAATCATAGCGAAGGCATCATAAGTAATTAATTCTGGCAGTTTTAAATCTTTTTGAAGGGTGTTCCATGTAAAAGGGGCAGCAAATGTTCTCAATTGATGAAAGATCAGGACTGCAGGCAGGCCAGTTCAGCACATGGACTCTTCTACTACAAAGCCATACTGTTGTAATAGCTGCAGTATGTGGTTTTGCATTGTCCTGCTGAAATACACAAGGCCTTCCCTGGAATAGATGTCATCTGGAGGGGAGCACATGTTGCTCTAAAACCTTTATATACCTTTCAGCATTCATGGTGCTTTTTAAAACATGCAAGTGTCCCACACCATATGCACTAATGCATCCCCATACCATCAGAGATGCTGGCTTTTGAACTGAACACTGATATCAGGAGGGGTGGTCTTTCTCCTCTTTAGCCCGGAGGACACGACGCCCATGATTTCCAACAAGAATGTCAAATTTGGACTCATCTGACCACAGGACACTTTGCCACTTTGCTACAGTCCATTTTAAATGAGCCTTGGCCCACAGAACATGGCGGCACTTCTGGATCATGCTCAACAATGGCTTCCTTTTTGCAAGATAGAGTTTTAGGTGGCATCTGTGGATGGCACGGCGGACTGTACTTACAGACAGTGCTTTCTTGAAGTATTCCTGGGCCCATTTAGTAATGTCAATGACAGAATCATGCCGGTGAGTGATGCAGTGGCATCTGAGGGCCCGAAGATCACGGCCATCCAGTAAAGGTCTTCGGCCTTGTCCCTTATGCACAGAGATTTTTCCAGTTTCTCTCAATCTTTTGATGATGTTATGCACTGCCAATGATGAGACCTAAAAAGCCTTTGCAATTTGATGTTGAGGAACATTGTTTTTAAAGTATTCCACAATTTTTTCACGCAAGCCTTCACAGGTTGGAGAGCCTCTGGCCATTTTTACTTCTGAGAGACTCAGCCTGTCGAAGACATCAATTTTATAGCCAGTCATGTTACACACCTGATGCCAGTTAACTTAATTACTCTTACATATTAATTGCTTTTTCAGCCCTTTTTTGCCTGTGTCCCAACTTTTTTGAGACCTGTTGCAGCCAGAAAACTTGAAATAAGCTCATTTTGTGGATAAAAATCTCAAATGTCTCAGTTTCAACATTTGAAATATTATCTATGTTCTATTGTAAATAACATATTGGCACACAGATCATGTGATCTGAAAGTCATTGCATTTTGACTTTATTCACAATTTACACTTTGTCCCAACTATTTCGGAATTGGGGTTGTAACTTTTTCTGCAATGGAGAATTTTCTTGCCCATCATCTTAAAAATCACTCCTTTCTTTCTGCGTACAAAATTCTGATGCATTGTGGGATTCACTCAGCCCATAAGATCGTTCCGAAGTGGTATCAGGATAAGGGTTCATGAGGTGTGGATTAACCCTTTAAGGCCTAATGCAAAAATCCCAGCAGAGAATCATGCTGCCATGTTTACCATAGTAACCTGTATTTGGGCAGAAGCACAGCTTCTCAGCTTTCAGGAACAGTTGGAATTTTTTTCTATTGCGCAAAACTTAATTACGGTACTTTCAAAATTACGCGCATATCTGTGTCGGCAACGACACATTCTTAAAATGCGCACATGCTGTCCCGGTTTAAATGGGTTAAGTGCTCCAGAGCTTGGGCCTTTTCAGAAATGGGACCTTCTTCCACACTTACTTGGTAGCATGTAAACATGCACTCAAGACCGCAAGTCTGCAAGTGTTGGCATTGGGAAAGGCCTATGTCACAGCAACTTAGCTTCTTGTGTTGGAAGTAAAATCCCTATAGAAATTTATAATGGGATTTCAACATTTTTTGGGATTACTCAAATTAGAATTAATTAAATCACTGAGTTCCCAAAGGGCCCAACTCCAGTGACTGAGAGGTCTGCATATCGCATAACAAAGAAGGTAACTGCCTTGTAAGTTCAGCTGAAAGTATCCCAATGACACCCTCTTGAAAAAAAATAAAGTAGAAGTATATGGGTTATAATATATGGGCGAAAAATGAAGATTTTTTTCCCCTTTGCTAAAAAAATAGTGGGCCTCATGCATCAACATTCTCTTAAATTTCTCTTATATTTTCTCTTATTTTTTTTCTAAGAGAAATAATAAGAGAAATAAACTCCAAATGCACGAAATGCTCTTACCATCCTAATCTGCTCTTACCCATGCGTGCTGAATGTTGAATCCCACTTGATAGTAAATTGGAAGCGCGTGGCCGGTTGTTTTAAATTATCATATAAGACAGCCACTAAAGACCACATAAGGGCAGGTGAGGTGCCGTGTGCAAAGAGCCGACTGCTCCTGGCAATCTAGGGTGCTTTCACACTAGGTACGATTGTTCTGTACTGTGCCACAGTAGCCTACGATTGTCCCCCTCCCCTCTCACCCCACTGATCAGCTCTCACACCAGTAATATCGTACCATACCCGAGTACACTTGCATACATGTAAAAATTCCGATACAGCGAGTTGCAGTATGCACCTAGGTGATTTTAAATGGGGAATAATTTTAAAAGGAGGCCCGCCAATATATTTCAGGGGGCTTTATTATTAAGAAGGGGGTTTAGAATATTAAAATCGAATATTAATATTGCGAATGCATGTGCTGCGCATGCCCTAGCAACCTGGTGTGTCATCTGTAACATGGATTACCACTTATAGCAGCACGAAAAATTAAACTCGAAATTTTCTTGACTGAATGCTTGATGTTTTTACTTATCCGAATCTTTCTCTGGGTACCCAAACATCAGGGTAAGCTGAAAATCTACTGATTACGCTCGATATAGGTGGATGTTGCATACGAAATTCTTTCGCCCTTGCGTTTTCAGCCGATTATGGTGTCCACTGCCTCATACAACGAAAATGTATCTATCTCATAACTTCAGCTGCCAGACTTTCACACCGCCACCCACACTTTGAAATATAGCAGCTGTATTTTCTTTAGTTTGTCATGGCACTGATCCATTATTCTGTGATAACCATGCGAATGTAACTACTCACGAATCATTCCATATATCTCTGAGTTTTGTGTATAGTAACCAGTTGTGATTGTATGTTTTTGTCCGCCTACATTTCGAGCAAGCATTGAATTTTGTCGTTTAAATGGAGATATCTTTTCGCCGCTGCATTTGTTAGAACAAGAGAGTCGTAACACATAACAGTAATCTTCCGTGCTCAAGTACGGTTGCTTTCACATTTGGTACGAGTAGCCATTCATCTGTCTCAGCAAACAGATCCGTGCGATCTCTATAAACGCGGTCTCCGCGCAAGGCCTGGATGGCCAAAGCGTCCAACAGCAATAGGTAAGCCATTCAGAAGCAGAACGCACACAAGTATCCAAGGGTTTTTATTGCTTAATCCTAATTAGGATCAACTGGCCAAACTCTTCAGCCCAAGAATTAAATAATAAAATCATTCTAATTTCTCAAACACGTAAAACAATCAAAATTTGATTATATGATGAATGTTTAATGTTTAGGTTTTAAAACTTGCGTTTCCGTGCATTGGACAAGCAATTTGTAGACAGAGATTACAGTTTTCTGTTTTCTCTTATCTCGGTAAGAGTGCTCTCGACCACTCGTAAAATTTTCTCTCACCTAAGAGGAGAGCAAAAATAAGAAAACATTGGTGCATCCCAGAAATCAATGGGTTAGAACAAAATAAGAAAAAATTGGGGATATGAACAAAAATAAGAGAAAATTTGTTCTTATATCACTTCTTGCATGAGGCCCAGTGTTCCTTGGAGTTGGGCCTTTTGGAAACTCAAGGATTCAATTTTTTGAACCGGCAAGCTCCGAGGTAACCTATGGGGCTTATACGGATGCAACTGAACGCAAATTTGTGCTTTATTATCAAAAATGTAATGCTACTACACTTGTAGTCCAGCTTGTAGTTCATATTTGTGAACTTCTTATGCACTACACAAATGCATGAATAGCCTGTGATTTGTTTCTGGCCAATCAGGTACCTCAGTTTCAGCAAACGTCTGTGAGCGTAACTTAACGGAGGCCGATCAGAGACGTAAATTGGAGAAACCAAAGTCTATGGGTGCATCTCAAAGCGTAGGCTGCATCCTTTGAACACTGCATTTTTAGGGGTCGTCACTTGTTTCCATCCGCCAAACTAACATTTACGGTTAGGGAAAAGAATAAATGTAGGCTGTCGGTTTGGGGCTAGGTTTAGGGTTAGGGGTTAGAGTTAAGGTTAGGTTTAGGGAAACCAGTGTTGACTCGCCTAAACCAAAGGTGTTTAACGGAGATGAAATGACATGTCTGTTTGGTGGACGGAATTAAGTGATGACCCCTAAAAATGCAGCCTTCGAATGCTGAAGCCTGCACTTTGAGATGCATCCAATGTTTCGTTTGCTAGTTGTTAGCTACCTTTGGAAACCTGTGGAGCCTGCAACCAAGCGAGCTAATGTCACGGCAGGCTGCAATAAGCTAGTGAACATGTGGTGCTTAGAAATCAATAGAGAACAGCGAGACAGTGACTTATGCTTATTTAGATGGCTAGCTATGTCAGTGGCGTGTTATTGAAATTGATTAACTGGCTTGTTAGTTGGCAGGCTACTATTAGCTAGCTACATCTGTTGCATAGACATTAGAAAAAAACAGTGAATATCGATTATGTCACTACATAACCAGCATTTGATCAGCCAGTAGTGGTTATTTAGCTAAGTAGGTTGCTGGCTAGGTCAGTGACATATTAACAGAATTGATTATGTTGACGAATATCTCATTCATTGGCTGACTGGTTTGTATACTGACTACCGTTGACCAAACATATAAATTGGCGCTAGTGAGCTACATAACTTGATAACTTGCTAAGTTTGGTTAACTAGCCAAGCAGAACATACAGTAGCTAACTAATTAGCTTGCTATCTCACCAAGCTATCGTGCTTTTTAACTTCCCTGTTCTCAGGATGGAAATTTCCAAAATGCAAGTTGGCAGAGGAAGACTTATTAATTTTCATAAAAGAACTGCCACCTGATTAGCCAATAAAATGTTCCATTCTGACATTTCTTTGCATCCTATATTGTGCTTTTACTTTTTATTTACTGTTTTTGTTTTATTTTTCTTTTAATTTTATTTGAATTTTATTTTATTAGTAATTTTTAATTGTAAAGCACTTTGAGCTGCATTTTATGTCATGAAAGGTGCTCTATAAATAAAGTTTATTATTATTATTACTCTTAGTCTGGTACCCTGCTCCTAAACGCGCACTCTTGTTCCATTCATTATTTGTATAAAGTGGTACAACAGATAAGGGAGACATCCCATTTTAATGAAATTTGGCACAGAGAATCCTCAGAATGGCCTATCAACTGTGCAATATGGGAGAAAATGGGAAAACAGAATGTAAAAATATTGAATGATATTTACAAAAAGTTGCTTCCTTAGAAACAATGGTGCCACACGTATTTGCTAAATTTGCTGGATAATTCATGAGATAATTGTAATGTTTTAGAATGGAACAAGTAAAGCTAGCCCTGTGCTTTATGAAAATACTACACAAGCTGGATATCGACAAAAAATGTTTTTATGAAATCTGACGGCGGTTGAGGATGTTACAACTTAGTGCTGGAAGTGCGGTCACATGCTGTCAACATACAAGATGACAAGTGCCGCTGCCTGACCCAGGTAATGAGGGTAAAGAGAGTGCGAGGTTTGGGGCTGAGCGCCACATTATAGGTTATATGCTTTTCATTATGCCAACCTTTGCTTCCTTGTGTCCACTACTCCTCCTTGACCCAGAAATCGTACCACCTCTGCCATAATTGAGGATCTTCTTGTCACTTAAATGCACCTCAAAGAGAAGCCGTGCATGGAGGTAGGAGCCCAGACAACAAGCATCTCCTTTCTGGATCCACGCCAGCTCTGGGCCAGTTCCAGCTGTTCTGGGCCAGAGCCAGTGCATATCTGACCCAAGGAAAACAATGTGTATGCTATGCGGAAGCTTTCTGGCTCATGGCGTGATGTATAAATGACGCATCTCCACACATGATGTCGCTTAATGGAGTGAAGATTATCTCATTTGGCAACTTTCAACTCCTCCATCCTTGCGGCGTTTCCTAACATCTCTCTCGTAGAATCTCGCTGGGAGGAGCGAAAACTCAACAAAGTGGCACAAATGAGGGAAGTAAGGAGACACGTTAGCGTAATGAAAAGCACCCTATGATACTGTCATCTGCCGTTTTTCTGAGATATGTCAAGACTTTCCCAAGTGCTTCAAGGAAGCCAATCAGGTAGACGTTCCTTTATGAATATTAATAAGTTTTGCTCCGCCACCATGCATTTTGGAAATTCGCTCCCCAGACCTGCGCTTATTTTTCCTAAACAAGTTGTGGTCCTGCTTCCGCTCTGAGCCACACTTCAGCCAATCGAATGGTACCTAAACGGAATTGTAAAACAATGAGATTGTCAGTAAGTGGAATTTTCCCCACTTAAGTCAGGAAAATTAATCCGGGTCCCCGGACATCTGGAACGCTGCATTTAAACCTCACTTTTTGCTTCGGGAATCAGGTGGATTGTGGGACGTGTAGTTTTTAGACTAATAAGGGGGTTAGCACGCCGAAGAAAAAATTAAGGCGATATAAATTATAGTCCACAACGGTCTCGAGAAACAGTATATGTAGTTACCTGGGAATATGACGCAAAATCTCGAAATCGATGTATGATTAAAATTAACAGGAAGTACTTCGAAAGTGATTTTTTAGATATTAATGGGTAAAATGAATGGTCATCTTTACTTCCGACACCGGCATGACGTAGTCACTTGCATATTTCTTCTTCATTTTAGTTCGGGGTAGCAGCAGGCGTGGCAAGAATGAACCTCGAGATCAGCATGCTCTGACAATTATGTTGCCTGAGACTGTTGTTTAACAGTAAAATGGAACATGAAGGTCAAGATATTCGAGATAATGATTTCGCGAAATATGTCTAAGTCATGTCATTCAAGCTCCGAACTGTAATATACGTGTAGGTGTGGGGGCATAGCTACGTAGCTTCAAAGCCACTCGTGCTTAAAAACTAAACAGCAAATTCCAATTTTTTAGAAGTATGATATCTTCAGCCCGTCTTTGCTCAGCAAGCAAGTATTGTAAAAGTTACCCATCCGAATATTTTGCGCTACGGTTTGTCAAGGTTTCACGCGACGCTTCCGGGAACGGTAATGTTATTGACCGGGCGACTGCTAGAAGTATGTTATCAGTATCCAAAGATGAATTTGAGAATGAGTCTGTAGAAAGTGCAGCTCGAAACACAAATGTTGATCATAGTGATGATGCGAACTGTGCTGGCAGGCAGTTAACAGAACACGAGAAAGAAATAGCAAGACTGCATGAAGAAGCGTGTGAGGTGAGGTAATTTCTTGCTGCTGGTGTTACAATTTAAAGGGAACTTCGACTACAGCCACCTAATGCTGTGGCAGTACCCATTTCAGTTCCTGCTGGACACGTATGCCTCATGTCCTGTATCTGGAAGGTTGGCGATTTTCTGGAGTTAATGGTACGTATTGGTAGAGATTGCGGTCAGTGGGATCGTCTTTGCTCAATGAAGTCATTATCTTTCTTTTCGCTCTAATGACACTTAAAGCTGAATGCGGTTTTGCTTTTCATTGATTTTTGGTTAAGTAAAAATGAAGGTGTGATGACGGAATGTTGGTTTCCCCAAAGTCCATTATTCAAATTAAATGTGCAGAAATGCTCAAATTAAGCTTCAACCTAAGAAAGCGTCGTTGTTCTTCAAAAAAGGGTTTTGCTTCAGGTGTTGCCTGTTTTTTTTATTATTACAAAAGCCCTGGTGGTGTACTAAAAGTGCACTTTCAAACTACTTTTTTGAGTTGTGCGGTTTAAAATGTTTACAGTTACATTTCAAATGGAGGCAAACACGTACAACGTGTAAATGGAAAAATGAGCTTTCGCACTGTGGGGTTTTTTTTTTTTTTTGAGTGTATTTAAAGATCGCAAAAAAGCGACTCAAGAGAATTTAAGTGCCTTTTATTTAAGATCTCCATAGCGATAGTTGATCTTAGACCTACTGGAGTGCATTCACAGTGCAAGAAAGTGCTGAATGATTTCAGAAATGTCGCTTTGTGCAGTCGAAATTCGCAATATACAGACGACGCCAGTTTCACTATGGAAAATCGAGATGCCATGTGAAATGACAAGACGTGGCACAGAAGTGCCCTAGGCTTTTTTTTGCACTGAAGCTCTTCAAAGTTGAAACTAGCGCGCTCTCCATCCAAACAAAGTCATTCAAATTACATTCACTATTAGATGATGTCCGAGATTTCTCTTGTAACCATGTTAGGTGCACATGTTGCCTATATTACAGAGTCCAAACACGGATATGCCGTTTGGGAGGACGTGGTTGTGCTCTTTGGAAAGGTTGGCAATGTGTGATTTTCCGTTCCATGTTTACCTGTAAGGAAACATGATGATAAACTTCTGTTGGATTTCATTGATAATTGCTAGCGAGGGGCATTTCATGTTAAACATCGTCACTTTTCCTCTGCATTATGAAATAATTTCTTAATATTGTTGGAAATATTTACGTAACCATGCTTCATATTTATGGGAAAAAGGATTGGTTTAGAAATAAGGATAAATGTGAATATTTTGTGATTTGTGGGACAATGAGTTGACCATGAATGGAAAAATTGCAGATTTTTTTTGTTTGTTTGTTTCTTTCTTTTTTTTTTGCCCACAGCACTGGAGATATTATAACACTGTGAGGCTTGCATTTTTCTGTGTAAGCCTCATTCTATTACGATGCTATCAAAGTGGCAAGGGGTGTATGACAGTTACCATCATTGTCATTTTTCTGTATTTTACTGGTTGCGACTGGATAGTTTGATACAGCGACAAACTGCAACAAGAAAAGTCAGTGTAACATAAAGGGTATTTTGATTTCCATTCCAAGAATCATGGGGTTTTGCCTCAAGAAAGCTAAAATAATCCTCCACCATTACCTTGAAAATATTCAAAATTAAGTGTTAAAATTGTTAGCTGAGGAATTCCTTTAAAATATTCAGGGTTGTTCTCTCGTATTGCAAGATAAGTACTGTAATGATATGTGTCTCATTCATGTTTGTTTGTGTGCCCCTAGGCTAAGCAGCAAATGTACCGAGATCCAGCCACTGGTTTTAAGGTGTTCACAAAGTTTGCCCATCTACAGAGAGGAAAGTGTTGTGGGAGTGCTTGCAGACATGTAAGTGTGAATGTGTACGTGTAGTTATGTCCCCTTGATTTTGGTGACATTCTTCTTTTGTCTGTTCTCGCATTCACTGGACTGTTTGAACTTCTGTCCAAGGTACACTGTGGATCTCATAACAAATGTCACATAGTTGAGGTCATTGGCTGGAAGAGCAGTGTGTATTGTAAAGAGGGAAAAGGCTAGCTAGCCAATAATGTTGCATGGATTGAACATTTTTTACATTTGTATCAAGATTATTTCAAGTGACCTAATAATAGCATAAAAATATATATTTTTTTGTTTTGTCCTTTCAACAGTGTCCATATGGCCAAATGAATGTGAAGGATCCTGCTATGAAGAAGCATTTCAATTCATTATTTTATGTGTAGTTACCATCAGGCATGGGTATTCTATTTTTTTGTTCTTGATGTTCTTTCTGACCATTTATTCCTGTGGGATTATGTCTTTATTTTAACATATGAGCTAAACACTGCTTTTAGAATGCCACACAAGAATTACTGCTTTTTGCTTTCGATTTGTATCCAAAGGATTTGCGAGGTTAAAGTTCATATTCTCAAGTTTTATTAAAATGAATTTTTATACATATTGCTTTTGCCCTATGGAAATTACTTATTATCCATAGTTTCCCATTTTATGGAACAATAATGATTGGGACATATTAACATTATTTCAGAGAGAGAGGACTACTCTTATTCAGAATTTTGTCACACATACTTTCACAACAGTGATTATTTGAAGTTTTCGATCCATCCTCATTTTCTGAGTAGATTCAGTGCTGATGCTGTACAAGGTCAATACTGCTGTAATCTTCAGCTCTTCTTTGATTTGAAGGGTAGTCGCATCATGTTTTCTTTGGTGTATATGGAGTGCATGTTTAATAGGATTCCTTTCAAGTGACTGATTTTGGTCAGTCAAGAATTTTCATGTTTTTCCTTAGCTTTAGTAGTTTACTTTGGATCTCTAACTTCCTGTAGGAAGTGCCTTCCAATAATTTTGAAAGCTGAAACATGGGCAGAAACTGCTGTACATTCTCCTGCTGCTGTAAGTAGCTACATTATCAGTGAAGAAAAGTGAGCTAATACCTGTGGTTTGCCATACGTGCCCAAACCATGGTACCCCAACGCCATGTTTAACAGTTGAGAGGAGTGCTTGGCTCTGTAGTACTTCCATTTATTCTCCACACTTTCCTCTTGCCTCCATTCTGTAATAAGAGTGTTTGGTCTCTTTTGTCAGAAGGACCTTGGGGTCATTCCATATGAACTCAACCAAAGTACAAGAATCTTCCATGGTCACCCACTCAGATTTGGCTCAAATTTATTTTGGGAGTACCTCTATATTCATAATGAACACATGCAAAATTTTAGGCTGCTACTCCAAGGGGTTTCCGAGATATGGCCCCCCCAGAATCGGGGGGGCCATGCCTCAAGCGAATAGTGAACGTTAATTGATTGGAATTTTGGAGGCCAATATCTTTGGAAGAAATCATAGGTATAGGCTGAAAATTGCTAGCCAGGGTATGTTGGGTGCAGGCTTTCAAAATCTCCTGTCAAAATTTATCTATCTCTTTTCATTTTCAAGATATTGGCCTCTGAAATATGAAAATTTTATTGGTGGAAATAAAAAATTCAGTTTTCAAGGGCCTCCTATGGGGCCAGAATCCCTTACGGAGGCTAAATGGTGCTGTATTCCTTCTATTTGAGGACAGGACTGTCTGCACAAGGAAGATTGACTGCACCCAAGGCATAATAGTATAGTTAGGAGACCCTGAAAAGGGTCCTAGCTGAAAAAGTCACTTTTTTGCCAATTTTGGATTGGCAAGGTCACCATGTGGGCAGTTACACATGGTAGTAAAACTTGTTCCACATAAATGTACCTGTATATATCTTGACTTTATTTGTTCATAATTACAACTTGTTTTCTCATCTCCTTCACTATTTAATCATGTTATCAAATATAGGCGTTTTGGGGTAAAAACGCCCATTATTATCCCCTTTGTTCTGCAACTGGAAGTTTTAAATGGACAGTGCCTACTCATAAAAAAGTTGCATCATTTCCTAAGATAATCTGACATCTCACATGATGTTGCATTCCCTCCCTAGAATCTCCCAGGTATTGCATCATCTTTTATGCGTATTGCATCAGATCGCCCGTATATTGCATCATCTTCCACGGGTATTGCATCACCTCTGGTTAAAACAGTAGGGTGGCTAATTAATGAATCATTGAAGCTTCAGCATGGCATATGACAGGTGCAAAATTGGATTTCCTTGGATGAGGAATGCGACAAACATACATACTGCAGAAAGACAGGACGAATTTCATTTAGTGACCTTAAACCAGCCGACAGACAACTTTTGACTTGGCGGTGCAATGTCATATTCAATGAAGATGACCGAATCGGTTTCCATCACAAAAAAGTGTATTTGTCAAGCTTTGAAAGTCTACAGCGGTCCTGTGCCGATCCATTTAACCATCGTAAGAAGCACATCACAAGTAAGTTCATGGTGGCATCATCCTGCATTCCTTTTTACATAACAGAGAACGGATGTTTACTGGAAGGAAGTTCATTTCTCTCACTGTGATACACTTTATTTTCAGAATCCCTGAAAACTGTTGAAGAAGAAATGGCTACGAAGTTCAAATTGAAACCAGGACAGAAACTGCCCTAATTCAAAAGAAGTTACCATCATTTGTCTAATAAGCTCTTCTGTTGTGATCGGTAATCTTTGTTGACAGTTCTTGGAGTCTAGTTTTCTCGCATTTGTGATCATTTATGGTCAGTTGTGGGCAGATGGCCATATATAATGGACAAATAAAGTTAGGGATCACCCCAAATTTTGAATTTGAAATATGTGATAGTTTATATTTTTTGCCATATCATATTTTAATATTGAAAAGTTGGGTGATCCCTAACTTTCTTTGTCCAGTATACTATGCATCTCACTTAACCAATAAGGTGAATCTTAAGATGGTACTAAAACAATGGCATAGAACTTGTATTAGCTTCACCTTATGGCATTTTATCAAAACAAAAGCCATAATGGGGGGGGGGGGTTTTGCAAAAAAAAAAAAACCAAAAAATCCCAAAAAACCTATATTTCATAGCATGACTAAATAGTGAAGGAGATGAGAAAACACATTGTAATTTTGATCAAATAAAGCCAAGATATATACATTCATGTAGAACAAGTTTCATTACCATAGGTAATCGCCCACATGGTGAACTTACCAATTTAAAATTGGAAAAAAAGTGACGTTTTCAGCTAGGACCCATTTCAGGGTCTCCTAACTCCACTATTATGCCTTGGATGCAGTCAATCTTCCTTGTACAGGCAGACCTGTCCTCAAACAGAAGGAATCCAGCACAATTTAGCTTCTGTAAGGTATCCTGGCCTCAAGGGGGGGCCCTTGAAAACTGAATTTTTGATTTCCACCCATAAAAATTTTCATATTTGAGAGGCCAATATCTTGAAAACGAAAAGAGAGAGATAAATTTTGACGAGATTCTGAAAGCCTGCACCCAAAATACCCTGGCTAGCAATTGTCAGCCCATACCTATGATCAATTCCAAAGATATTGGCCTCCAAAATCCCTATAAATTAACGTTCGCGATTAGCTTGGGGCATGGCCTCTGATTTTTGGAGGACAATATCTCAGAAACCCCTTGGAGTAGGAGCCTAAAATTTTGCATGTGTCCATTATGAATATAGAGGTTCTCCCAAAATAAATCTGAGCCAAATCTGAGTTGGTGACCTGGGGACCTCTGGTTGACTTCATATGGAATGACCCCTTAGTTTTTAAAGAACTCTCCACTTTCTTTGTGGTACTTTTTGTAAACTGCTACCTGGCCATTTTCTTTTTTGAGCTAACTAGTTGTTTGCATCTTGCAGTATAGTCTTTATAGTTCTGTTCTTGCAGTCTTCTGCAGACTGTTGTCACTAACACATCCATACTTGTCTCCTAAAGATTATTTTCTTATGAGTTGTTCTTTGCAAGTGCCATGCTCGCAAGTGGATTCTGTCTTCCTGTTGATGCTCTGAACAGTTGTTTTTGGAAAGTATACTCGGAGGCAATGAAAACGCAACACCAGTTTGGATTCAAATAATTTTGTGACTCAAATTTATTTTCTTATTTTAACAATTCAAATATGTTGTGTGGGTTGACTTTGATGAATTAAATGTGTTAATGGGCCGATTTGGACAATAATAAACGGATGCGTTAAACATAACGAGCACAAGTTGAAAATGAAAAATCGCAACAAGACTGAATGGAACACACATTCAAGACTGAACAGAACACACATTTAAAAATGGACTCAAAAGAACAGTCAGTATTGGGTGTGACCCCCACGAACATCCACACAGGCAGTACAACGTCTCCTCATGGACCTGACTAAGCGTCTTAGGTTGTCTTGGGGAAGTTGTCACCACTCTGCCTGTAGTGCATTCTGGAGTTGCTGCCTGGTTTGAGGTCTGGGTACTCTTGATGAAAGAGCTCATCCCAGTTGGACGTACTACACCCAAAACGTACAGATGCTGGACGTACTACACCCAAAACGGTGAGCCACTTGCCAGGCACTTACTCCCGCCTCTAGCATACCCGGGGCCCTGTTCCGTTGTTCAGTCGACAGACGTGGCATTATGACACTTAAAATTGTTTTTCGTGTGGCTTTTATCATGCCTTTATATAGCGAAGACAACCCCTCCTTCATTTCAACCACTGTACTTGCACAACTCCTAATCCCATATGTTGTACTCAATATGGATTGATAATAGTCCAACTCACACTGTTGAGTTACATAATGATCATTCATGTGTAACGAGGTACACATTGTGACCCCAATGGTCACTTAAGAACTCAAATTGGACTACTGAGGTCCTGAGCAAAAATAAACCAAAATTTAGAGTGTTGCGTTTTCATTGCCTTTGAGTATATATGGTGTGACTTAGACTGTTATTCCAGAAATTCTCAGCCTCATGATGACTTCCTTGGATTCAGTTAGCACACAGTTGGTGGCTGTGGTGACAAATGGCAATAACTGGCTTAATAGGCAATCAAAAGCCTTGAATTTAGATTAGATACTGGAAGATCTTTTACCTAGCACCAAATTACACACACACAAAAAAAACTGACTAATAAAAAAAAAAATAGGACCAAGGGTCCTGTAGCTTACCGGCAAGCAGTCTTACAGCGATGATACAAGTTATGAAAATTTCATGTGAAGTTTGACATTTGAATCAATGAAAATCAATGTCAAGGTCACTGTTCACATACATTTATAAGACCTTCTGTAATACAATCCTAAGCTCTGAAGCAGTTTTGGTGATACAAGTCATTAAAATATGTCAATATGTATTCAATACGTCAATTGTGAACTTCAAAGGTCACAGAATGTCAAGTTGTGGTCAGCAAATGGACTTCATATATGACTTTGAGCCAAGGTTTGGATAGAGACATTTACAATCTGTGACCATTTTGGTGATACAAGTCATTGTAATTTCACTGTGGAGTTTGACCCTCAAAGGTCACTGACAGTCAAGTTGAATGTCACCAAATGAAAGTTCATATGTGACTTACTAGATGTCAGTAACACAAACTTAGGCTCCATCTGTGACCGTTTTAGTGATACAAGTCATTGAATTTTCAGTAGGTCACATTTGACCTTTGAAAGTCAATACGAAGGTCACCAAATGAAAGTTCATATATGACTTCCTATATGTCGGTAATACAAACCTAGACTCCATCTGTGACCGTTTTGGCAGGACAAGTCATTGTAATTGTATTATGTCAAGTTTGACCTTCAAATGTCATCAACAGTCAAGCTGAATGTCACCATATGAAAGTTCATATGTGACTTCCTATGTCAGTAACACAAATCTAGGCTCCATCTGTGACCTTTTCAGTGATAGAAGTCATTGAATTTTCTCTTGGTCAAGTTAGACCTTCGAAGGTCAATATGAAGGTCACCAACTGAAAGTTCATACATGACTTCCTATACTTCTCCAAAACAAACCTACACTCAATCAGTAACGATTTTGCTGATATAAGTCATTGAAATTTCACTGTATAGTTTGGCCGTTGAAGGTCACTGAAGGTCAAGTTCATGGTCACCCAATGAAACGTCATACATGACTTCCTATATGGCCAAAATACAAACCTAAGCTCTATCTGTAATAGTTTTGGTGATAGAAGTCATTGAAATTTCACAATGTGAAGTTTGACCTTAGAAGGTCACCAAAGGTCTAGTTCAAGGCCACCAAATGAAAGTTCATGTATGACTTCCTATACATCTCCAATACAAACCGAAACTATCTGTAACCATTTTGCTGAAAGAAGTCATTGAAATTTCACTGTGAAGTTTGGGCATTCAAGGTCACTGAAGGTCAAGTTCAAGGCCACCAAATGAAAGTTCACAAATGACTTCCAATAAGTGTTCAATGAACATATGTTCCCAATCTTCAATATTTTCAAGCCTAGAAACCTTTGAAAATTGTAACATTTTGCTTGACCTCAAGTTTGACCTTTCAAGGTCATCTGAGGTCAACTTTAACACAGCCAAAATATAGGTCATATATTACTTCCTATATGTCAGTAATACAATCTGCAACCATTTAGCTTCCACAGGCGATTTGGCCCATTCTCCATAAGACCCCATGTTAAAGTACAGTGCCCCCACTTGACCCACTTCCATCGATTCAATCCAAATGGCACTCGCACTGTACATAAAGTGTATCAAGGTGAGTTGTTTGCCAGATTTAGAAAAAGTTATCTGACAGTTTTTGAGAAATAATTTTTTGAAATTTCAAGTCATATCTTTTAACATTGTTAATATATTCCCTGACCTCGAGTTTGGCCTTTCAAAATCATCTGAGGTCAATTTTAACATAGACAATATATGGGTCATATATGACTTCCTATATGTCGATAGTACTTCATCTCTATCTGCAACCATTTGGCCTCCACAGGCCATCTTGCATATTCATAAAGTACAGTGCCCCCAATAGACCCACTTCCGTCAATTCAATCAAAATGGTGCTTGCACTGTGCATTGACGGTACCAAGGTAAGTCGATTGCCTGATTTAGAAAAAAATTTTTCTCGCAGTTTTTGAGAAATAACTTTTTAAAATTTCTCAGTCCTATCTTTAACATTGGAGCCAAAATTTCAAGGGCCCATAAAACGGACAAAAACGATTCAATCAAAAATCCGAGAAACATGTCTGGAGATATGGTCTAGCGGTATGCTATTGCAAATTTACACAAAAATTCATTAGGCCAAAAAAAAGATAAAAAATGTTCCGGACGACAGATGCCACACCACGACAATAGCTTATCGGCCCATAGGGCCGGTAAGCTAAAAATACCTTTGGGGAGAGAAAAACTATCCTCAACATTATGGTGCCCTGAAATTTGCAGGGAGGAGGGTTATTTATAAAATGAGCTGTAGTTGTTATGTGGTGAATATCAAAATATCCCCTCTAACCTGCACCTTGACCATGCTAACCAAATTGTCTGAATTCAAATAGAAAAAGTCTGGAGTTGTAAACTTTATGGCAAATTTAGAAAAAATATGGCTTTGTCCCAAACATAAAGGCAGTGTTTGTCAAATTTATGGGATAGCTTTGGTTTTCCAAGCTGTGTAGCACAATTGAGAGTGAATACCGAGTGTTAAATTACTGTTGCTTGATATTGGGTGTTGTTATTTCGAATGATGAAAAAATTCTATGCTCACTAAGCATTTAAAAAGAAGTAACATTTGTTGACTGATATTATCATGTGTATTGTTTTAAATTATGACAAATAAAGTTTTTGTTTTTAAATTATTATCATTAATTTGGCTTAAATTAATTGAAATCTGATCCGAAATCAAGTTATAAGGCATTTGAGTCTATGACGTTTTAAAACCAGCCTTGAATCAAAGTTTATGACATTTTGTAGGCTTGAAATGTCTTAGGCGGTCCACTTCATGTCCTGATTTATCGGCTTGTTGTGTGCCATAGATGGAATCTTTGTGTGTGTGTGTGTGTAAGGCTTAGATCTTGCACTAGTCTTTTTGCAATGATCTTTTGTACTGTTAAAAGCATTTTATTACCCTTTTTGTTTTCCCCTTTCTTTTAGTATATTATACAGTTTTTTGTGCGTGTAAAATTTATGCCAAGTTACGAAGTCTGAGTTCCATGCCAATGAGAGTAATCCTTTCTTACAGAAAGCACAGCTCCTTAACTTTCTTTCAGTTGTCACTGAACTGAATGATATGGAATGGATGTCTTTTCTTCCATGAGCCAAGTTGCAGAAACCAATGTGACATCTAATGCCAGCACCTCTCAAATTTTCCTTGGGGGAATTATGAAGTAATCGCTGACTTTTCCCTACCAAACTAAGGGGTTTACCACTGTATTTTTTGCTTAGTTACAGTTTAAAAGCATATAAGAATAAGAATCAATGCATTATTTTACGTGACTTTTTTTGAGAATAGAGGTATTTGGATGGGGGGTGGGGGTGATTCATACTTTGCAGTTAACGTTTGACTGACTGGTTGGTTGCATTGAGTTATGATGACATAAATGATGTTTAGCCCACAAAGACTATCATGTGTTCATAGCCTCGTAATCATGAAGCACAGAGCCCTGATGACACGATACCTAAAGTCCTCTGGGTTATCACCTGTTCTTGACGTAGACGATAAATCTCGACTCGGGGCCCCCTAAAGGTAGCCACAGTAATTAGAATGTTTTCAGAATATTGCTTTTTTTGTGCTTTCGTAGGCTGCTCATGTTATACTCCACTATCTCTTTGCGAATACACTGCACACATCTCTACGATACCTAATTACAAAAAGGACCACAATGGAAATACGTTTCAAGACCTTGATGTGTTATCCTTGATGTTCTTTTAATTGTGCTGATACTTTGATGTTGCAAGAATGTAATTGTGCTTTTAAGTGAATTTTTGAATAAATAAAAAAAAGGAGAACTTGCTAGCTCGCAAGCTTGCCTTTTAAGTGGTTCTATAACCAGTCATCTTGGGTAGCAAGGGAAATTGATAGTAAAAAGCTCTTTATTTTGAACAAAGCGCTATGTGCTGGTAGCAGCAATGCAATGTTCAGAGCTAAGAGCTTTTTACTGTCAATTTTTGTTGCGAACTGAAGCGACCTATTACTGAATCTTGGTAGTTTGCATGCTAAAATTGGTTGGCTAGCTCGTATATCAAGATTACAAGAGTATATCAAGGTAATGAGTCATCTTCTTAGCTAGCTAAGTAGTGAGAACTTACTTTAAAACACATGATAGTGGGGAGTCTATTTACCCATAGACTGTATTCACCTTTTTTTAAAGGGTTGGTTTTGTTTTTTTGAAGCAGGATTGTATGAGGTACTTATCCAGTCAGTGTATTATGTTGGCTGCCTAGCCAGGGGATGGCAGTCAGTGCAAGTTTGCAGGGGCAGGCAAGACCACCAGACCTTGGCACAGAGGCTAAGCAATGTGCTGCTGAGGACGAGGAAAGCAGCGAATGTATTTTAGCCTCATACAACTCCACTTGAAAAAAATCTGAACTGGCTGACCCTTTAACAAGTCTTCAGTCATAGTAGGACTCGTCTTCAGTCTGTTTACAAAAAGCAATGTTGAACGCTAACACTGGAGGAGCCATCTCAGCTATGTAAAAAGTTAAGGGGACGTGCTTGCAACTGAGTTGAGTGGGCATATAGATGGGACATCAATACTGCGGCTCAACCGCCCCGCTCACTGCACTGGTTCTGGCTCCAAATGATGTCAACAGCGCCAGGTGGAAGCTTCTGTATCCAGGATATTTTGGCACCATTTTGTGGAATGAAGTGGAGACGCGGCCTTATATACAGTCTATGGTCAGAAACTGCATAATTTACCGAAATGCAATGGGCCACCTTGAGTATCGATCGCATACAGTTTTATATAATCAAAGGTTACGGACGTGCTATAAATCTTGCCTTCATATTTTCACAAACTGTATAGTGCACGTTTGGGTATTCGGACTCAATGTTTGCAGTCCTGTTTTTTCTTCCGTAACATGTTTACGCCACAATGTCGCATATTTAGATAATTTCCAATTAGTTTGACAAGACTTTGAATAAAGCTAGATGGAGCTGAGGCCTGGAAGAGTTTGGTTCATGCATAGCGCAATGTCAAGAAGATGCTGTTTTCTTCCGTCCAAATACAAATTCCCTTTGTATGAATTTCCAAAGGAAGATGAAGAGAAGAATCAGAGGTTAAAATTATTTTTTTTTTACCACTATTCATTAACAGTACAAACATAACCTAACATTGCGTTCCCTTCATTTTACCAGCAAATGCTTCCTGAACCACGGTTGGCCAATCACAACAGAGTGGGCTTTAAAGGAGGGAGCCTTAAAGGGACAAGAACCAAAATGGCATGTTTCAAGCTGACTGAATCAGGGGTGCTGGATGCATCACCTGTTCAGCAGTAACTTGGTACCTTTTGACCATGAGAACATTCAAATGTTTGTGAATGCAACCCAGAATTAAAGTATTAAATAGAGAAATTGGCATCATATATCCCCTTTAAGACTTGGTCCAAATGGTTTCAGAACAGCAATAGGACATCAGCTGTTCAGTTAGCATGAACTGAGTGGATCTGGAAAGCCATATTGAACTGAAAAATAACAATAAAGAGTATGTGGTATAGTACCTTTATTTCATTATGAAACAGTTAAGGTTATATGTTTACTCCTTTTGAGAGGAAACATTTCTCAAACCTCTGAGTTTTATTCATGTTGACTATCTACACTTATAGCATTATAAGTGGTTATTATTTTTCATTACCCCTTGTTGCCTCATACTTCTCTTCCTTTGTTTCCCCCCTGTATTTACCTTTCAGAGGATTTTGATTTCTGAAGCTGTTTTGATGTTTAGTGAAGTACCCCATATTTTGGGATTCTTGATTGAGATTTGACACATCTAAATGAAACTTTTTGGGTATCCAGAAAAATAATAATAATGGGAGCACCACATGGGCTGCAGGAGCATAGGTACATGCTCATTATATTACAGTCTGTCAGGTCTAAAATCACACCATGATATCAACAGCCTAATTTATTGTATCTGTCATCGGTTGGCAAAGCCTATTTCCCCCAGAGCATGGTTGTTGGTCTCCAGCCAGTTTAACCCCATTTCTCATTTTGAAATGAAGCCTACTGCACCTTGGAATGGCACCTATTCTCTGAACCACATGGAAGTTGATGAATTAGTAACATGGCTATGACAGCAAGTGGTGCGAGAAAACAACATTATTTATGAATGCCTCTGCATGTAAGAGATGTTCAAAGCCAAGTGTCTTGTATATGTGAGTAGGGCTGTAGCCTTGGGCTGTTGCTCCAAACCTGCCACACAAACTCTTATAGATGTAGTTGAGCAAGCTACTGTGACTGAATGGGTGAATGTGTCTGCTGCAGAATTCTGAGGCAGCTGCCTATTGGCTTGGTCGCAATCCGCAGCAGGTAGGTCCTAAGGCAACTGCTTACTGATCAGGAGCAAACCCCTGTGAGCGTCTACAAGGAGATCCATGATCACAACAGTGCTGAAGAGGACAGATTTGTAGGACGAATAGTCAGTGGAGATGAAAGGCAAATTTATTTTGGCAAATTCTGAACTGAAGCAGCGGAGCGTGCAGCAACAACGTTCCACCGGAATGGCGAAGGTGTCATACTCATCACGTACCTGGTCTGCTTGCTATGGGTCTGCTAGTTTTGCCTGGGGACTTGTCTGTCACATTAAGTAGATGCATTGCCATTCAGAGCCTCCCATCCTGCAGCTGACCATGAAATAGGCCAACTTGCACATCTACCACATCCCTCTTTGCCTGTTACTTCAGCGATGGCATTAAGAGCTATTTTTTTTTTTCAGTTTGTGACTGAACTACAAATACCACCTTGCAAATGGTACACTCCAAGTCCTCTGAGACATGGGTCAAATAAAATTAATATATGTTTTATTCTGACTAATGCTGTCAGCAATACAGTAGGCTCAAAAATTACTGGCACCCCTGACAGGAAATGCACAAACAATACTTCAAAAAATTCTAAAAAATATATATTTATGGAGAAACTCTAAATAACAACATGTGAGAAACTATACGATATTAATGTTCCAACTGAACCCACCAAAATCATTTACTGATTAATTGAAAATCAATTTACTCCAAATCAAGATTTCACAATTAATGGCACCCTTAAAGATTACTGCAAATAACATCTACCAAAAATGAAACCAGGTATTAAATTCCATTTATTTCAGCTTTATCTGTGTGTTAAGAAACTATGTTGAGCCATTACATCGCTTCCTGTTTCAATAGGGTATAAAAATGAGGAAACACACATGCAATATGTCATCCAACACCATGAAAAAAACAAAACAATGTCAGTTCAAAAGAGGCAGATGGTCATAGACCTTCATAAATCTGGTAATGGCGATTAGAAGATTCACAAACGAATGAATATGACACTAAGCACCGTCAAGCGCCTATTTAAAAAATTCCAAAGATATGGAACTGTTGAAAACCTCAAGGGTAGAGCATGCAACTGTATTTTAATCCCCAGTATACTGAGGAAGATGGTGAGAGAAGCCACAAAATCCCCAAGAATCACTGTGAAGGAATTGCAGACCTTGGTGGCATCTAGGGGTCACCAGGTTTCAAAAAACACTATCAGGTGCCACCACTACAACAAAAGGCTCTGTGGAAGGGTGGCCAGTTCTGCCCTGAGGACACAGTTGCAAGCACTTAGAGTTTGCCAAACGTCATTTAAATTATGACTGGAACAAGGTGCTTTGGTCAGATGAGACCAAAATCGCACGTTTTGGTCAGATACAGCATCAGCATGTTTGACATCAAAACAGAGATGCATACAAGGAGAAGCAGCACATACCCATGATGAAATATGATGGTGGATAAGTCATGTTTTGGGGCTGTTTTAATTGAAGACGTCCAGGGGCTCTGGTTAAGATTAACGGCATAATGAATTCCACTAATTATCAGGACATTTTTGCTGACAGTCTGGTTGCCTCTGTCAGAAGGCTAGGACTTAGCCATAGGTGGACTTTCAAACAGGACAATGACCCAAAACATACTTCAAGTTCTGTGACAACAAAAACAATGTTCTGCAGTGGCCATCTCAGTTGCCAGATCTCAGTCTTATTGAAAACCTGTGGGCTGAGTTGAAGAGGACAGTTGACAAACCCAAGAATGTGAAGGATACTTAATGATCTGCTTAGAGGAATGGTCCAACCCCCCCCCCCCCAAATGTGTGCCTTAAACTTGTCAAAAATTACAAGATAAGACTCCATGCTGTTATTCTTGCCAGAGGTGGTTGCACTAAATACTAAATGAAGGGTGCCAATTATTATGAAAGCCTGATTTTGTAGAAATTTATTTTATATTAAATGATTGTTATGATTTTGGTTGTTTCCATCAAAACATTAAAAAAGTAAAGTATTTCACACGTTGGTATATTCCATTTCTCTATAATAATATTGTTTTTTATTTATGTTGTATTTTTTTTTGTGTGTTGTTTGTGCATTGCCACTCAAGGGTGTCAGTAATTTTGGAGGCCACTGTACATGTACCAGAATTCATGTTGATTTTACAAATTTCGAATGAAAATTTATTCAATCCCTATAATTATTCCAGGCTTTTGAAATTACTTCAAAACAGAAACTAAAATTGTCAAACCAAGGGCTTGTATCAGATGTGCATACAGGTGAACAAATGTAATCTAAATCCAACCTGGGGTACCTAAGATTTAAAAACCATTGTTAAATGTTTAAACCAAATGATCGTGTTCACATTTTACTGACAGTAATTGGTCGCTCATATAATTCAGCATGAAAGAAAGTCGAACTTTGGAACACTATTAACCTTATAAACTATAGCAACAATAATAGACCATAGGCATTATGAGTTTTTCCTTCCATATTAATAAACCTTTGTTCTTGCCAAGATCCTCCATTGAAATAACAACATTTAAATCTGCATGATTTGTCTGATACATCTGAAGATTATTTCAAGATATGCTACACTCTTGCGTGGACATTTCATGGTGTCCAGTGATCCCTAAAAGCAGGTATCTTAAATCAAACCATTTTCTAAATAAGATTCACAATCACTTCTGGAAATAAAGGAATGAAGAAGAAAAATTTGATTTCAACGAGACAATCAGACTCGATGAGACATTGGCTCAAACTCTTATCTGTGTGGACAAGGCCTGCTACACAATTCAGAATAGTACAGCTCCTTTTAATTTTACTGCAGAATAATGTAAACTTAATACTGAATATTTGCACTACAAGTTTGGTCGAAGATAATTTATTTACTGAGTGGTTAAGTTCATGAGATAAGAGATTTTCATGAAAATCTTTGCTGGAAGATTTTTGCAGAAAAAGGTGAGGCAGCAGAGTTTTTAAGCATAAAGAGTCTGTCCTGCCTTGAGCTGCATGACTCCTATTGTCCTATTGGCACCATATTCAGCTGGGCTGCTTTGGGGAAATATGCACTCAAAGCTTTAGAGTCTGTGGGCTGACCTTCATCTGAAACATATGCTGTGGAAGAACACTGAAGCACAGCTCCAGGAGTAGCAGGCGAGCCATCGTCCAGGCAGGCTGCCCTCTACAGCTGCCATTGGAAGGCGGTGACAGGCTGGACCCCCAGCCCTGCGGCAGATCCACAAGCACTAGAGAGGAGAAGGTGACACCGAGCCGGCACGCACAGTCCGAGTGGCAGCCGAATGATGGTGCCCAGAAATGTCAGCTCCAGCATCTGGGGCCGGAGAGGACAGGGGTTTGGGGAGTGGGTTGGGGGGGTTGTAGGGAAATAGGCGGCAATATGAAGCCAAAAATTCGATTCGAGCAGCAGCTGAGCAACTGCCGCATCACTGTCTGGTCCTGCAACAAAGACAATTTCAGCCAGCCTCAGGCAAAGCTTCCGAAGTGAGCCAGCGGTGGTCAGATGGGCTACCAGCTCCTGTGGCAGAATTAGGCACAGGCACATGATAAAAATTTCTCATTAACAGACCAAGTGACTGTCAGGCAGCCAGATGCTTTTGGATAAGGCTGAGAAAAGATGCAAAGGAGAATGGGCTCCTCCGAGATCGTTTTTGATGGGGGTCAAGCTTTGGATTGCGCCAGATGTAACAATGATCAAAGTGTCATCCCTGCAAGTTACAACACTGTATACTTCTCGGGTGGTCCGCTCACTGGCTGGGGGGAGGGGGGTTGGGTAAGGTTAGACAAGCCATCAAAGTTGTTTCAGCATAGATCTTACCACATACATGCCAGAACCAGGGGCACAATGATGGGCAGATTTATGGATTCCTGCAACAGCTGTGCAATGCACAAAATTCTGCCAATTGTAGTATCCCATGGCCCTCAGCAGATTATGCCAGAGCAGGCCTGCTGTAGACACTAGGCCCAGGAATCAGACACCTGCGTCAGGCCTGAGCCTCACCTCATGCAGTCAGGCAGCAGGCAGTGAGGGTTTCTCTGGCTAAGAAGCAGGAGCAAGTTGCAGGCTAAACTCGCTGGGCAGGACTGGGACAAAGGCATTTGGGACCATATTAGAAGGCATTCTCCAATGATGGTTCTAAAACTCAAAGCCACATTGTCTCCTCAATCAAAAGCATAAATGTATTATGATTTTATTGGTGGGGATGAGATATGGATAAGACTTATGGCAGCAGTTTTGCAGAATTCCAAGGGCTGCAATTGAGCAATTAATTTTTAGTCTGGGTCCACTTCATGCATATATGTTGATAACATTGCTTACCGGCTAGTTGGATTCCATTAGACCACACAAGTATTTCGGCTTTCCGTCACATTTAACTTTATGATCCTTGCTTACTGCTGCTTAGTATCAATACGTCAAGTGCTGCGGACAGAATATGGACTCATCTTCTTGCGCAAAGGATTGTCTCTGAAATTTGAGTGTTTCTCTCCCCCCCTTTTTTTTTTTTTTTTTTTAGTTAAAACGGTTTTACATCTCGCAAATGCTTTAGCAATGCTTTAAATAATTCATCAGGAGTGTTGCCCACTGTGCCATGCTGTTGACATTTAAGCTTAACTAAATAAAAGAATAATGAAATCACTGCAGTAATAATGCTGAAATATTTTTTTTCAGTTTTCTTTACACTTCAAAATGAACAACACTTTCTTAGTAGCGTCCTAGCATTGTTCAAAAGCCATCATTTGTGTACAAGCAATCACGTACGGCAGTCTTAGCTAGTGGTTTCATTAAAAAGTGAGATCAATGTTTTTCTTGGCTGTATGCATGGTGATTGGATAATACGTAAAACCATAAAAGCATTAAACGAGCAAAACGCACATGAAGCTTAATGATTGTCTCAGCAAACTCTTTTCATCATGTCACAGACACCTTCAATGTTTTGACTTTTACAGCTATGTAGGCCTAGTTGAATGCAGCGCATGACGATTTGTAATCCCAAATAATTTACATTATTTTAGGTGGCCGATAATATTAAATATCAACTATTTGTTTAGTCAACATCAGTTCAACTATCGATTAAACAGTAGATTAAACTTTGCCTCTTCGATGACATCCGCATTTATTTAATGTATTTAGCCTAAGAACTTTTTGTTTTGAGACTGCGGTCATATTAGCATGTATTTCGATAGTCTAATTTTTGTTTTTTTCCCCCTAAAGGCGGACGGTCTGGCAATATATTACTGATCAATCAACAATTTTTTTCTTGCTTTTTTTGCCCTTATCAGTAAGCCTGCGCTCCTTTATTTTCAATCGCGGTTCAAAGTGCCTATTTGGTCTATACAGCGTAAATACATTGACAATTTGCACTTTTGCACTACTATTGCCCATGAAAATTAATGGAATCCTATTGCCTTTTTGTAGGGAACAGTTGAGGCCTAACTGTTCATAAAGGGTTTATGAGAATACGGTGGCCAAGTTACAATTTGCCTTTTGGCTGAAGAGCAACGTGTATGATATTTTGCGACTGCATTCTCGAGGTGACAAGTAAACATTCTGATATAGGCCCCATAAGTCCAATAGGCATGTATAAATCCAGAAATAATTTAATTCAGACTCAAATCCAATCAAATCGCCTAAATCGAAAGACGCCTTCTAAATAGGGATATTTTCTAATAGAATACTTTCAAATGCCACGAGTCTCTTATACGCTCCAGATCAATATTGTTGGAGCTTCTCCTTTCTTTGAAGGAAATCAGAAATCCTGTGCTGTAGGCGTTCTAACTCAGGATTATTGTAACTCAGGATTCAGTGTGCTCTTTCATTTAGCAACCCTGTGTATCAAATAATCAACTAGCTATGTAAGACAGATGCGCACCTTCTTACCAGCAATGTTTCATCCCTTTTAGGAAAAGGTTTATCTCAGATTAGAATTTTTCGACTTACTGAATTTGGGGAGTTGCTCTCCGCTTGACCATCAATAAGCTCAACTAATTAGTATTAGCTACGTTAAGTTTTATGAACAGGCACCCTTTCAATTAAAATGATCACATTTAACCAACCCAATTTTTATTTTTAAGAAGCAGTTGTTGAAAGCGGATGATTCGACTCACACTTACCAGTTTTTGAACATGTCGTTTACTCTTGATTTCAAATAATAATTGCTCCTCTGTCTGAAACTCGATCTCCGCCTTATCATGAAACATGTATGCCTTTTCATTCGCTAGAACGCTTTTGGCTCCATTTACTGTATATTCGCGCCAGATATCGGATGCTTGACCACTTCTTCATTGGCTTTTTGTTCGAATACATATTTGAGGAATAGATGTCTGTTCACCATGCCTCGAGTTTATTTTAATTAATACTGGGACAATAAGAAACAAGGAACAACCCCCATCTACCGGCAGAGTCTTCTGCCTTCCTCTCCACCGCAAAGCCTTCACTCTAACTGCTGCGCAGTTTCACACACAGGGAAGCGTCTCGCGGCAGAAGGTAAGCGAAAAGCCCATCGCTGTGGCAGTTTTGTGCCATTGTGGCGAAATAAACTTCTACTTTGCATACAATTGTTCTTGAATGAGAATTTAGCATCTTGGTATATGGCCAATTCGCTGACGATGCCAACTGCGAGACAACGAGATATGACTGTTGAATAAATTCCAGGTGTATGTCTCTAGAATATGACAAAAAAAGGCTAATTCATGTGTATATAATTAAAACAATATAATACATCGGGTCATTTAAAATGGTGTCTTCCAGCTGGAATCGATGCAACTCATGTGACCTTTTTTCCAAGACAGTGTGTGTACATTGTTAACATTTTGTTTTTTAAGATTCAAGGGTATGACTGGAACGACCATACGGCAAATACAATCGGGAATAAGTACCTTTCAGGGCAATACGCCGGGCATCATCTGCGGATGTTTTTAATTGATCCCACCGTACAGGGGCGAGCAATTTACATCGAATATTTTATTTTACTAATGAATAAAGTAATATTAAAATTCGGCGTTAAATACAAGAACAACAAATCGGATTGTTAATACATCATGCTTTGTTAAATTTCAAATTCTGAATGTTCAAATTTGTGTCGCATATTATGCACAATATTAGACTACACATAGCTATATGTTTTCTCGAATAAACAACTTCCATTTCATTCTGGAAATTGACTAATTAATTTAAATGGCTGCGTCCGTGATACCATATAATTTGTTTTGATACTACTGGAGGCAAACTGGCGGTCATCGTGCTCGATCTTGAAAGTTAAATACCAAAATAATCCACGCATAAATGATCTTTGTGTGGCATATTAAGTCAATGAAATAATACAGCCCTCGTCAACTGTATAAGGAAACGTCATGTTTAAGTACGGCTTAAGCAATACATTTGTCCCTGTATGAAAGCTATTTAATAAACTGTATCAATAAACCGAGCTATGCTGCTCCATGCTGTGCTGTTGTTGAGCGTAAATATAATAGAAATTAGTGTTACTGGGGAACGGAGGGACAATTTCTGCATGTTTAAGTTAGATATTTTATGTGATTAGCTAATAATATTCTATGTACGTAACTTCAGAAAACCAACATTTAAAATAAATTAGGATATTAAATTCAAGCGAGACATGCAAGTTCATGTGACACACTAATGCGTGATTTGCGTTTACATGAATAAAGTATAGGCCAGCTCGATATATAGACTCAAAATTTTGCAGAGTGCAGGTTAAGTATATCTTAGAGTTTAATTTTTTTTAATGTAAAAAATTATATTTTGCCTGCCACGTGCTTTTTCTCGAGGGAAATTCATTGCCAGTGTCTTTTTCATCACTTGCTGCTGGATAAAAAGGATATGAAAAATCGAAAAAAATGAACACCGGAAGCAACTGTATGTTACCTTTAACACTGTTTGACTTCAAACTTAAGACGATTGATTGCAATCTGAATGTGGGCTTTTTTTATAGACATTTGATTAGGCCTATAATTGATTCTTAGGATGGAATATGTAAGCAAAGTAATTAAAAACGACCACGACCATTACTGTACACCTGTATTTGAAACCGTGACTTCCCAATGGCGCTTAACTAAAATTAACTCTCATTAATTTCTGGCTTGCCTTGGTCACAATTCACCGAGTATATAGATATTCGTATGTTAGACAGCATGCAGAAGTGTATATATCTTGCAGATTTAACCCGTTTTGGTTACGCGTATGTTTATGCTACCTTGACCCATTTTGAATACCGTAACCTGCGAATCAAGCCAACTGTTTTAGAAACGAGAAATAGACCCATTTAATTTTCGACAAAGCCTCTTCTATTTGGAACTGGCCACGACGTCATTGGCCTTGCGTATATTTTGACGTTGATTACCGGTTAAAGAATAATTCAATTGTATACAGTTAATAAAAGTCCTTAATAACTTGTGTACGAAAGGGTAATCGCTACTTTTTAATGGTTTTGTGAATGATCTGGATGGTATGGGGAAGTTATCAGGTCAATTATTTGCAGGATCTAATCAAGTGAAATTTTGGGAGGTTAAATTAATCCAAGAAATACAAACACAAAGGAAATGTTTGTCATGTTTATTTAACGGACAGAATGATATCATGGCCTTGTATTTAACCTAATAAAGTCAAAGTAAACTCATGATCGCATATCCCAAGCGAACTGGGAAGATGTTAAGGCATCGCCGTTCCTTTTCGTAGATAAAATAGGCCTATCTGAAAGCAAGATGGCAGCAAGTAAATAGAAACTACTTGCATCGTATTCTTCTACAGCAAAATCACAGGAGAAAATTAACCGTTCATTGATTGAATTTTTCGCTCCAACTGTGGGTTATTGGAATACTATTTTCCGTTCAATTGATAAATAGGCGCGTGGACGGTTATTATAAAAACAAAATCGTCGTGACATTCTTCCCGAATGTCACTGCAAGAGAACGAATCAAAAAGCCAATTGCATGAAAAAGAGTGAGACATGTCAATACCAAATGTTTGTCTCCGCTCCTGGTGCCCATCACCAGGGGTTTGAGCGGTGAATGACAGGTCTTTGTTGGTGAATAGAAATCAGTAGCAATTGAGAGAGGGAGAACTCCTCCTACCAAATTATCCAAACTGGGCAGGCTTTTGCTCTCTTCACAAATAGGACACAGCTCTCAAATTCAAGCAGTCCCAACCTGACCTCCAAGCACTCGGAACCGTAAAGAAAATCGGGACTGTCGAAAACACGAATTTTTATTCGTGCTTTTTTCATAGCTCGCACTGGTTGCCTTATCATCTGGAGTATACTTTTTTGCAAAGGCAATAGCAGTGCGAAAAGGCTATTTTTCCTCCTCTCTCAAATTATTTCAATTTGTTGCGCTTGCGTGGAAGTAAAGCTTTTCTATATGAATCTCTCGCTCTAGAGCTATTCGGATGATCTGAGGCTACGGGGGTCTGTATATGGAAGTTGTGGGGTGCAAGGCAGAAGACAGCAGTTGCACATTGCGTCCGGCAGCCATGCTTTTTCACGGGATCTCCGGGGATCATATTCAAGGAATCATGGAGGAGATGGAAAGGAGATCTAAAACGGACTCTCGCCTGGCCAAAAGTGTCCAGATGAACGGCAGGGACGCGGTACGTTTTGACGGAGTTTTATTGGGTTTCATAAGTATATCTGTAGTGAGAAATATAAAGGGGGCTATAGATGGAGAGGTGGTTTGCTTTCTTGGTCATTATTTTCACGCCTGTTTCAACGTCTGTCGCCTTATTTTTTAACCGAAGTTGCAGTTGTGGCTAAAATTTGATACCGAGCATTGTCATACCACTTTTAATGATTCTACACTTTCGATGTCTAAAGGCTAGATGTCTAGCGGCAAGTTCAGTCATTTATTGCCCACAACAATCATACTATCCGACAAGCATGCAGGCTTTTTGGTTATAGTTCTGTTCATTGTCAGCTTATTAAAAGAAAATACAAGTTTCCACGTTTAAAGGAGATGACTAGACTGGTGAAAAATGATTTAAAGGAGCCTACAGCACAGTCAATGTATCCTAACAATAAAAAAATGGATAACAATGATGAAATGATAATAATAATGATAATCACAACAACAGGGATAAAAATGATGAAATGACAACAACAACAACAACAATAATAATAATTTACAAATATGCAAACAATACTACTAACTACTATTACTGCTGCTGCTAGGACTACCAGGGTTGGGGTCAATTCCATCTTATCAATTGCAGTTCCACTTTAATTCCATATAGCCTAATATATTCCATTTCCACTACAACCCCTGATTTATCAATTCCATTTCCAATTCCAATTCCGGAATTGACCCCAACCTTTACTGCTGCTACTACTACTACTACAACCACTAAAAAAAATAATAATAACAAGAAGAAGAAGAAGAAGATTAAGAGGAAAAAGAGGAAATACAAAAAAAAAATCATTGGAAGTTAATATTAATAATTAACAATTATTATTACCATTAGGCTACATTATTATTTTTACTACAAGAATTGTTACATCGTAATTTATACATTTTATCTGCATGGAGCTTATTCAGCTCACAATAAAGATATTTAAAAGTTAAAGCAAGCATTTGATATTTGAGAGCGGATAGTTCTTTAAATAATGATAAATGCACTTCATAAGAAAGCAACTCTTGCGAGTAAGAACTTTTCAACTTATCGTTTTCAAAATTCCATGAGGTCTCATTATCTAGAGAACAATGTGGTTTTATATTATGAAATCTAAGATAATTGACGGAGGACACCAGAAAACGAAGCGATTCGTTAATGGATTGGTTAGATTCTATTTAGCCTATTTTAAGCACGAAGAGCACCTTAAAAAACTGTTTGAGTGATTTAACTTATCAACCGTATTTGATATGTCGTTCCTTTTCGATCTTATTTTCCTTGTCACTTCTTTTACAGTGTATGCCCTCGATGAGCCCGGAGAAGCCAGCACTGTGCGCTGGTTGTGGTGGTAAAATCTCAGACAGATACTACCTATTGGCCGTGGATAAGCAGTGGCATCTGAGGTGTCTGAAATGTTGTGAGTGTAAACTGGCTCTGGAGTCTGAGCTCACGTGTTTCGCGAAGGATGGCAGCATTTACTGCAAAGAGGATTATTACAGGTAAAGACACGCGTTGTAATCTTTGGTAGGGGTAGTTTAACTTAAAATTCCCTGATTATTGAAACACAGCATGAGTTTGATTCATACACACACGGGCACGCACGAATATATATTCCTTGAAACTAAAACATGGTTGTATGAACTGAAAACATTGTCGAGTTGCTCACACACGCAATCTCTCGCACACAGCACAAATACGAGTTTGTAAACTCAGTTGAAATATGCTTAAAATCTGCGCTAAATTTATGTATTTCTTCAAATGTAGGCCTATTTACGGAGCCATACCATATACGAACATCTTAAGAGAACGAAACTATTGTATTTCGCCTCCATAATTTACAACTTACACACCCAGCACTTCATTCAAATAAATTTTCCAAAATAAATAAATAAATCATACACTCGGGACATTTAAGAGCTGAACGGTCTTGTTTAATTGTAGGGCAAATGATATTTACGATATGGTTCTCGAGAGGTATCCAACGAAGATAAAATAAACGAAGTTTAGGAAATCAGATCTAGGACAGTGGACAATGAGAAATGAATTCATGAGACCTGGACATGCAAAAAATGGAAAAAGGCTACTTCAGTAGCCTAATTGTTGTACCGTATGATTTTGTCTCGTAATCAATACAGTTAGCTGAAATGTGTTTTTAGACTGATCTTTCATGCATTATAGGTTTGGATTTAGGCCTATATAATTTAAAAAAATTTACTGTTCCAGAAGGTTCTCCGTGCAGAGATGTGCCCGCTGCCACCTTGGGATCTCAGCCTCGGAAATGGTCATGCGCGCAAGGGACTCGGTGTACCACTTGAGCTGCTTTACCTGCACCACGTGTAACAAGACCTTGACAACTGGTGACCACTTCGGCATGAAAGATAACCTGGTGTACTGCAGGGTACACTTCGAAACCCTCATCCAGGGAGAATACCACCCCCAATTAAACTACACTGAATTAGCTGCCAAAAGCGGGGGGCTGGCATTGCCTTACTTCAATGGCTCTGGCACGGTCCAAAAAGGAAGACCACGGAAAAGGAAGAGCCCTGCCATTGGGGTAGATATCACGAGTTACAACTCAGGTGAGTGGCGAACACACACAGGCGCGACAACGCGCGTAGACAGGCTGACAGAGAGACAGTCAGACAGACGGACGGACACGGACACACACACACACACACACACACACACACACACCTCAATATTATTATTATTATTATTATTATTATTATTATTATTATTATTATCATCATCATCTCAGAGCAAACAAAGACATTTCTGTCCAATAAATCGCCTAAATTGTACATTTCAAATAATATTAATTTCAAAAAATTTCGAATATATAGCCTATATATAGGCCGGGGACAAAATATCGGAAATGTTCCATGAAAAATGGCTTTAACGTCTTTGAAATATAAACCACAATTGCAACGGCTTTTACACACGCGATTCCAATTAATGTAAATGTTAATTAGCAGCATTTGTAAACATCTAACTAGCAGCGCTCCACGAGGGAAGGTTGCGAACCAAGATAAGGTATAGGCTTCTATCAGATCTCCAAGGGGCCAAATAGTTGGTGCAAAAATTGCAGGTGCATCGGTCTCAAAAACGGCTTCGTAATTTACGGTTGCAAGGAGAACTGGAACAGAAATCGCAATATCCTTTCCCCCGCCCCCCAAAAAAGGCAGAAGAGAACAGAGGCCAGGATTCAAAGCTGTCGGACAGTGCCAGATGGACACTATGTTGGATCGTGCGGATGACTACAGAACTACTGTTCTAAAAATCACCAAACAATCAATCCAAACCTAATCCAGTCTCAACAAAAACTGTGCCGCGAGCTCAACAAAATTGGTATTAATGGCAGTGTTTCCGATAACTCCACCACCCCATGGCCTGCATTTATTTGTTACAGAAACTACGCCTCGTTAAATGTTTTTCTTGTTGCGTTTTGTCTCTTTTCTGGTTTCAAGCGTGCGGTAAGATGCAGAGAACGAACATTTCTTTTCTATCGCTTTTACAATTATTGTTTGGCTGAACAAGTTTCGCTTTGTGCGCCAAGATAGGGCTGTTCATCATGAATGGAGAGAAATAAGGGTAATCTACGTGTTAATTGTTCTGTGTTAATTGAAGGTGACGTCGGAATCCCTGGCTTCCAACCGGTTCAAAATCACCCTCAAAAGGTCATTATTGTTTTCAAGAGCGACTTGCTATAAATCGAGCCTTCGTAGGCCTATCGAAGCGAAATATTTATGCTAAATTGTAGGCATATTCGTACATCATTGATGCACTTCCGGAATCTTATATCACAGCATACAGGTTCGAAATAGGGATACAGAATCTACATTGAGAAAAACAATAGGAAAATTCGTGTCACGCCTACATTAATTAGCCTACCTGCCATCAAATTATTACCGGCTTCTCTGTGTTAGAGTCAGCCCGCATTCGATATGCGAGATAATTAGGCAGGAAACAATAAAAATTGGGCAAAATCTGGTTGTTTATTAAAGCGTAGCACGTTCAAGTCAATAGATCTGTCAGCACTGTACATATAGGCCTACTGAAACGAAATACTGCCTCAAGTTGCATTTAAATTTGCATATTCAATATTTAAAATCAAATGTTCAAAATGTATTTATGCATTTGATTGCCTTGTACAAAGCAAAAAGAAAATTAATGGATATGGCTCGTTTAACATTTCAAATAAACAGTTTGGAAATGTAGTCGCACTGAGCTTATGCATGATAGGCACATTCGGGTTACTTTTTTGTTAGTGTCCCCAAAGTAGGATAAATCTTGAAGTCGAACTCTGTGTTTGTGTCTGCTGCAGTCATTGCTAATTATTTCTCCCAAATGTTGGCAAAGACACAATGTTTCTTAGCGATAGGGACCCCCTGGTGGACATCACCAGAATGAAACATGAAAAGAAAACTAATGGAGGTTTTGAATACAGGGGGACATTTTGTGCTGAGAAACTTTTTTAAAGGTAGGATAACGAATACCTGATTGCCTGGCCATGGATAGATCCTTGTCTGGATAATTTTGCATCGCTAAACCTGGCGAAATGACGCACATTGCGAGGAGTTCGATAATAATAATGGGAAGATGCTAACGTGGATATGCACGCCGAAGGTACCCTTTTAATCGGGTAACTGCATATTTTTTCTTAAGGCATAGCGTAAACAAAAAATGAAGCTGCACGGTCAGCATAACAGTGCTTCTGCAAAAACCTGCTTTAAACACATTAACATAAGTCTGTTCTTTTTCTCCGAATATAATAAGATAAAAGCCTGGTCAATAGTAACCAAGTTCCCCATGTCAGGGAAATATACTATTTTATTGATCCTATTTAATCAAACCTGTATCATACTCCGAATATGTTCACAATGCTGAAGTGTTTATACGCCTCGTTGGCTCTCTTTTACCTTACCCGCACATTCGGTTGGCTTGTATTTATAATACACTCAGTCTTTTTTTTTGATGTATTTCAAAGTGGTAAAAACAAAGCAATGTATGAAGGACTTCGTAGATTAATGAATATTATTATTATTATTATTATTATTATTATTATTAAATAAGAATTATTATTATTATTATTATTATTCACAAAGTTAGAAGGCGCATTTGATAAAGCAAAATGCAAACTGATAAATTTTATTATAAAAATATTGTTAGGCCTACAATTTTTGGTGCTAGATCAAATTCACAAATTATTTATCTCAGATAAAGCTTTTTTTTTCTGTATTTATTACATATGTTTAGCTTTAATTTAAAATGCCCTAACTGGACTGTTGTTTTGATCAGGTCACTGACGAAAAACTAACTCAGTGCCTATCAGCACCGGAATTTTTTTTATCGATTTGCCTATTCACGGGTGATTCATTATTATTTTTTAATAGAGAAGTAACTGTTTACATGTTCACGTCCTTTTACTCCATGAAGTGCGTTTTGCTCTTGAAAACTTAGCATTCGGTCAATTGCTCCTTCCTGGGTCAAAAAGCATTGAGAAAAGATGATCAAATTGCGCCCATAAAACTCAACTTGAGCGTGATGAGTGGACATAGCGGACATAACTCTTTGGTTAATTGCATCTCTTTAAATTAATGAAGTCCCCAAATGTTTTGTTACTAAACCAAAGGCTTACTGTCTCAAGGTCCTCAGTAACACATTATTCCAATGCAATGAAATGTCAGGACTATGCATAGTTTCCTTTAGATTTTTTCAATTGTATTTAAAGCAATGGCTTGTTAATTTGGCTATATTCAAATTAGAAGGATATAATGTTGCCAAAACTGTGGTAGAGGGGTTCAGAAATATATGGCCTAAGACATTCCTTAATCCTTTTAGCAGTCTGAGAACATCTGAGATGTAAGCCAGACGTGTAATGAACATCTGTAATGGGGAGCCTGTACAGACACTGTTCCACCCCAACAGCATTTCAATAAATGTACGAGGTCTTTAAGAAATGTGTATTTCATACCCTAAATGAACAGACAGTATTATTTACCCATTCACTTTGTGAAACAAAGGGCCAGTTTCACACACACACACACACACACACACATATATGCATGTATTATATAGCCAAAAGTGTGCGGACACTTCATCGATACCACATTGATGTATTGAATACTGACATTTTTAATGTCACTGTTGATTTAATTGAATTTGGAATTAATTGTTCAGTATGATCTAATAAGACTGACCAACAGCTTCCATTTGAGAGTACTGCCGTTCAAATCCATTTTATCATTAGGATTTTATATCTCTTTGTACTCCCTTTCACATCCTCCCCCACTGAAGGCTGAAAATACCCTTAAATGGAAGTTATTTGTCCTATCTGCCCGTGCACACCAGTTAAAATATCAGATATTTAGAAATTAAAAAATGTTAGTGTTCAATGTGAGTCAATCAGGTTTCAGTCCAGAGTCTACTGTTGACTTTATAGTGTACCAAGCCTAGTCCTGGACTAATTTCAAATTTGAATGGAAATTATCCTCTCCAGAAACTCTCCAGAAAACCAGCCCTTGGTGAGTTTTTTACAATTTCGAAAAGCCATGTTGATAAGGTTACAGCTATTTTGTGTTACGTTCACATAAGGTATGTTCATCATAAACAAGGATTGCTTATTGAGGTAGCAGATCTGTACACAACAGCTTGCTCAGCCATATGTAATTGTATGGCTCAAGGTTGCACACACTGAATATTCCTGATTTTACTCCTCAGGTTGTAATGAGAATGAGGCTGATCACCTGGACCGAGACCAACAGCCTTATGCACCCTCACAGAAGACCAAGCGCATGCGCACATCCTTCAAACACCACCAGCTACGCACCATGAAGTCCTACTTTGCCATTAACCATAACCCTGATGCAAAGGATTTAAAGCAACTAGCCCAGAAAACTGGGCTAACTAAAAGAGTTCTTCAGGTAAGAATGAATATATCTTGAAATTTAATTCAGCATTTTGCATTCCCTGTTTAGATGATAATCGTATGTCATTTACTTGCCCCTTGGTTTATTTATTTCATACTTCCACCGTTTTATACCCACAGCCATTTGAGCCATTCAGTTTATTCCAGAAAACGGTCATACATTGAATAGTTGCAGCTTGCAGTAATATTTCATCCACTGCTTGTCTTAAAATGTCAGTGGGACTATTTCAAACGGCAGCATTACCCTACATGATAAAAAGTTGTTTTTTCCGCATGTAGAGCTATTTAAAAGATAACATTTAACATGTACAGGAGTGGATAATGAGTCATATTTTCCAGAATAAATTAATTGAATTTATTTAGCTTAATTTTTAAGAATTCATATGCAGTATTATGCTCTTTGATATTTCAGTGGAATGGCTTACTTCTGCCAGCTGGCCTTTTCTTCTAGTTTTATGTTGCATTCTCAACCTAAAATATCTTCTTTGGTTAGTGAAATCCGTGCCTAATTAAAACTTCTTCATGACCTTTACTCTTTTCGAGTATTCAGTGTTCTGTAACAGTTAAACTGTACTGTCAATGGAATAAAATTTTTTTCATTAAAAAGGCTGAGAATAAAAAAATAACATTCCAGCAAATCAGACAAAAACATAAAGACATTGGGATTGGTTTGCAGGTATGGTTCCAAAACGCAAGAGCCAAATTCAGAAGGAACGTTTTGCGACAGGAGAATGGGGGTGTTGATAAGGCAGACGGCACTTCGCTTCCTCCGCCCTCATCCGACAGCGGAGCGCTCAGCCCCCCCAGCACTGCAACCACACTAACAGACCTGACCAATCCCTCGATCACTGTAGTGACTTCTGTGACCTCTAGTATGGACAGCCATGAATCCGGGAGCCCCTCACAAACCACGTTAACAAACCTTTTCTAACACTTTTTTTACAACTTTTTACATGATCAGAGACAGTTCTTGGGAGGGCAGAAAAACTAGCCGTCAAACACAACTATTGGTGTTTAGTATCTGCAACCACTTGGCAGCTGAGTTTTTAGTGTATTCAGTAATTTGTTTATGTTGAGAAATTTGGAAATTTGACATTAATACTAATTATCTGATGCGATCACATGAGCTTCTGGAGCCCTTGCCCCAAAACAATCATGTCGAACATCGTAGCGAAAACGGTTGAGCATTGCATTTGATCATTCGCAGACCTAAATTGACTATTTTCAAATAAATTAATTTATTTAATTCCAACGCACTAGCTATATATTGAGCATTTGTTTCCCACAAAAATCTGCATGCATTATACTGAAACTGTCCTTTGAGATTTCAAATATTATGTTTTCAAAAGGCCTGATGCCAAATCTCCAGGTAGGATTGGCAATACTACTAACTCAGAAACATAAACAATAAGGATTACATTTGAAAGAGTTTAAAAGCATTTAAGAATATTAATGTTCCAAATTCTTTAGAGAGGGCCAAAACATTGAGGGTGAGAAAGGTTTCCAAACAAGGAACGTCAGAAAATCACTTCTCAGTTTTAGCAGTTTGGACTATTGTTCCATTTGTTTTTGCTTAGTGCGTTAGCAGTGCTTCTCATCCATCCTGGAGACTTTGTACTGAATTACCTGGAGAATAATGCACCGGTGCTGAAAATCCTGTTCAACACAAAGAGGGACTGGATTAATTAGCTCAGTGTTTGTTTGATATATTGAAGTATTTTCTCTCGGGAAATGCATGGAGATATCAGTTTGGAAGTCAAAGCTCGGAATTTCAGAATTAACATTTAAGTCCGTATTTTGTCAAGGATTTGATTTTCACCGGCTATAAGATTGTAAACAAACTAAGCAGCTTCCAAATGATAAACATGCTGCTGTCTTCAGTTCATGTTGACAAACTGCATTTGTACTTTGCAGTAATGGGCTACAGTCAAGCCCAATTGAAAACTTATTAATCCAAAATTCAGTATAGTAAACCCAGCTAAGTTTGGTTAATGCATTCAAACATACAATCCTGCTCCCATAAACTCAAATTCCTAGTGAATGCTAACCCCAGTGTACAATTGCTGTGGGAAATACTCAACTGTTGCAGGAAGCTAACAAAAATATACAGTTCTGTGCAAAAGTCATTATGCACATTTAAAGTAATTTCGTTGGGCAAATATGCTTGCAAAAATAAAACAATTAAAAGTTTTAATAACTGAGAAATGTACTATAGAGAGCTACAAACCATTCAAAACTATCAACACTAAATCACAATACTTTGTGTGACTATGCTTGGCCTAAAAATTTGGGACAATGTGCTGTTGAGCTATAGTTTAATAAGATGATTGGCTTTTTGCTTCTTCCAAGCAGAGTGGAAAACTTGCTACCGTTCTTCTGCACTGACTGTCTTGCATGCGTCTATCTCTCTGAGTAATTACAGAGAGCCATGATGATGTTGACATCGGGGCTCTGTCAAGACTATATTATCTGTATCTACTGTTTTTATTGAAATACAAACATTTATTCAGAAAAATATTTTTTAAATTAGAATTTGGAATTTCAAATATGCTTTTTATCTTCAGCAACACCAATGTGGAAAATAAAAAGAAAACATTTAAAGCCAGATTTAAATTGTAACAACTGTAGGGTGCCTAAGACTTTTGCACAATACTGTAGATCTGTGCAGTGGTACTAGTTTAACTGGCAGTACAATCATAATGTTATCAGATTTGATTTCAAAATAGCTACAAAAATTCTGGATCAGAATTCAGTTTGGCTGTCCTAACTCTCAGTATAAAACAAGGCAAAGGGTGGGCACTCGTTCAATTGATTGTTTCTTTTTTAAATGATAGAGCACTTTTAAGCGTTTCTAAGCCTCATCGCGCTAAAACACATAAGTGAATAAACGGATCTGGATTCAGAATGCCAGTAGAATTAGATCAATTGCAAAGTGACAAAATACTGCCCCTATGAAAGTGCATTATTATCATGTTGCTCAGGGTGCTTTGAAAAAGGAGAAAAGAACTGTGGGAACTGGAAAGGTTGGGGACTGCATATAGATTATGTTGAGGGCTGAGGAAGCATAATAAAGACCTCCAAGAGCCGGAATGTTTTGAATGAGCCAGATGAAAAATTTGTCATCCACATTTTATCTTTTTTGGCCATGTTTTTCTTTACGGACACTTGCCACTGAACAGACCAAAAATGTGTTTCTTCTGGCTGATAGCAAAAGTGAGAGTCCTTGCTTGGGTTGAAACATTTCATTCTAAGTGTCAAAAATTTGTTCTTTTGTAGAACAAACTGGTACTATGAATCTACTTAATAATGTAGATGCCTAACTCAGTTCTACTATGTGCCTTATGCTATAACTTGGAAGAAAGTTTGTGAAATTCAGGATACGTGTTGTTTGTTATTTGACTCACATCCTCTTAATGCCTCACTAGTTTTGTACTGTTTTACATCTTATTTCTGAAGATCTTTTTATGGTGTATCCTGTTGAAAGGGGACAGCGATGTCATAGAAAGCAGTTGTGCACTCTTTCAATTATAGTTGGTAATCCAAGAATCGTATATATTGATCTTTGTGTTAATAGTACAGTAAGTGTTCTAACAAGATTGTCCATGTTTCCTTGTTTCTTGATAAAGATGGTGTATAGAAGCTATTTCCCCTTAAATATTTATGGACCAAACAGTTGTTATATATCTTATTAAATTTGTGTGAATAAAAAAGTACTTTGCTTTAAATGAGTTTTATTTTTCATTCAATTTTAAGTGTTGTTTCCGACAAACAGTACTGAATTTTGGAACATCAACAAACACAGTTCAGTAACTGACACCCAGCGGTAGTTTCTACATTTTTTTCTTTATTTTTATTATTTCATGCTTATTATTTCATGAGTAATGCCCCACAGATTTGTTGCTACAATCCTGTACGTACAGAAACATGAAGGTTGCTTTTTAATGCATGAAAATGGCTTCCTTTTTAAATTGAATCAAATGAATGCTGGAGAGCATACCTTAGCATTATAAATAAAGTTAGTTAAAATAAATGCAGACCCCTTAAAGCCAGGTTGCTCTGTAGTTTAATAAATTGTTACTCTATGATTTCTTTCAGGGAGAACAAATCTTGGGGCATTACAGCCACACTTCCCGACGTTTGAAAATTCCATAAAGTATTAAAAGAAAAAGGAAAACTTTGATCGGAATTCCTCTCCATTGAAGACAAAGACAATATTATGATAACATGTATCATATTAATAATCTTTTGAGCCAAAAATGTAAAATGGACTTTAACAAAGCTTGTACTGAGTGACTGAATCCACCAACGGAGGAGAACCCAGTGTAAATGAGTTGTTCCTACATTGTTGTGAAACAAGACATTGCATTCCTCTTTGTACTAAAATTCACATATTGAAAAAATATGCATTAGTGTGTATCAATGCATTAACAGAGCAACCTGGCAACAAGTACTTGGGGGTGAATGTGTTTATAAGTGATAGTATAATTTAAATCAATCAAGGACTATTCTGATGCTCCTGCTGTACAGATACACACAATTACGCAAATACAAATGCATGCTCATGCACTCACACTATCCCAGCCTGGTTGCGACAAGTGTTTTGTCAAAAGTGTTATTTTTATAAACACACAGCCTCCTCAATTCTTCATGGCAGAATGTCCCTTAAAAGCAAACGGATTTGGCAGGCTGTGGAACTGCTGCTTAGCCATCTGGCTGCACTGGAATAAAAGGATGTTTTTAAAAAGATAAAGAGCATTCACATTCTGCATGCACCTACCTGTCTTGTTGACATTATTTTAAGATGTATGCTTTCATGTCTGATGCATTCTTTGTTGTCACCTGTGAAATAAACCTTCCTGTGAAATTTTGTCCTTTATACCAGTTGCTGTGATGGAATGGAAAAGACAGATTTTGTTTTGGATGACCCCCAAAAATATCACCATAATATTTTAATGTTGCTGATGCTTTTATCAGTGAAAATGATGGAATTAGGCAATGCAAGGAAACCCATGGTCTAAGGAAATAGTCTGTGTAAAAGGGATTCATTTTGTTCATTCAGTTGTTTCTACAGCAAAAAACTAAAGTCACCAATGGCTGAAGAAAAAGAAGACTGAAGAAAATGTATTAACCACGATGTAATCGATTGTGTTGAATTGACTGTGTTAAATGTTACGTATAAGACTCATATATTTCATAGTTTGAGCATGTGTTGCATCAAACTCAATACCCATTTCATTCCAGGACTCAGGACATTCTGTTTCCTATAGAGCATTTAAATACATAATTTTAATCTTGGGCTGCTTGCTGTTCCTGGAGATCTACCATCCTGTAGAAACCCATTCCAATCAAAACAAATTACTTATCATTAAACAGAGATGTTGCTGATCCCTTGCCTGATCTTATGGAGTCGCTGATTGGTAGAATTAATTTAGTCAAATTAGAGTGAAAATGAAAACCTGCAAGATGGTAGAGTGTTGGTAGAGTGCCCTATTTTCAAAAATTGCTTGTAGATTTATAGAGGAATAATGGACTTTGATGTTTTGCAAAATACATTTTACTATTACAATAAAAATGAGGAACCAGGAAGCAATACAAACGTGACATATTAGAATCCTAAATCAGATATTTCTGCAGTATCCTGGGTAGATTTGGTGTTTCTCTATGTTGTAGACAGATAATATATGCCACATACAAAGAACATAATAATAAAATAATAACAATAACAATCATCATCAACATCATCATCGTCATCGTCATCAAGCTAAATCAGCTTAAAATGATAATTATTGCAAATCTTTTTTGAGCACTCTGAGCATAATTATAATTATTTAATACAAATAGATATTGCATATGAAAATGAATAGAAATATGCTCATCCACTGTGGACATGTGGGCGGACTTCTGAATTCATGTTTGTAGGTCGCCACAGGAACAGGGTGACAAGTGAGCAAGGGTGATATAGCAAGGATGGTGCTAGAACAAGGCTCATCCCTTTTGTAATAGACAGACTGAAGACGATAGAGGTGTTCTATCTGTGAGTCCATTTTAAGATAGTCACTGAAAGACTTCACAAAGTTAAGCATACATTAAGGCAAATTATGTCCCCTGGTGGAAAAGAATATTGAATTCACTGCTTGGGGAGGAAATTGGATTGATTGGGGAGGAAATTGGATTGATTACAAGTGAAAATAAAATTAATTAGATTCATTTTTTATCCTTTTTCCTATTTAGGGTGAGTAAGGCATGGCAAACAAATTATCTCAAGGTATGAGAGATGCTTTAAGTAAATCTACTGGATCCTCTGTGATGATGATTAAACAATAGCCACTATGAGGAAAATGACTTGATAAGCCAAATAAGGTATGTAAATTAAAAAAAAAAGGGCAACAATCGTCAGTGCTATGGTGGCAGTCACATAGGCACTATTCTGTATGCAAGACACATAGGTGTGATATGGTGTCAGTTCCAAAGGTGGTCTTGTGATGCTTCTGGTTCCAGGCCAGTGCCTTCATATCCTGTAACTGAGCACAGATATCACCTCTATATGCCTGTTGTCAGACAAATGTCACATGGTGCAGTTCCTTACAAATGACATTGCTGCTCATCCTTCAAGACTCACATGACACAAAGGTGACATGCTGAAGTCCCGGTACTCACAAGATAAAGTCACTGTCATTGACCTAATTGGTATTATATGGAAAAAGAGTTATTCCATGTCTTCATTGTCTATGTCTGTAATACACTGATGTCAAACATAAATTACAGTTCATACATTTACAGAGGGATCCAAAATAACGGGCACCCCTGACTGCCAATGCACAAACAATAGATCAAGAAATTCTAAAAATATATTAACACAGAAACTCTAAATGCCAACATGTGAGAGATACTGAACAATATTAATGTTCCAATGGAACCAACCAAAATCGTTTACTGATTTAATTAAAAATCAATTTCCTCCAAATCAAGGTTTCACAGTTAATGGCACCCATAAAGATTATTGCAAATAACATCTACCAAAATTGAACTTGGAATTAAATTCCACTTATTTAAGTTTTATCTATGTAAGTGTACTGGAACTATACTGAGCGATTTCATCACTTCCAGTTTCACGAGGATATAAAAATGAGGTAACACATATGCAATATCCCTTTTTCATCCAACCCCATAAAGAAAACAAAACAAAACAACTGTCAGTTCAAAAGAGGCAGATGGTCATGGACCTTCATAAGTCTAGTAATGGCTACAAGATGATCCATAAACCATTGAATATGCCACTGAGCACTGTCAGAGCAATTATTGAAAAATTCCAAAGATACGGAACTGTTGAAAACCTCAAGGGCAGAGGACACAACTGCATTTTGGCCCCCAGGATACTGAGGAGGATGGTGGGAGAAGCAACATATTCCCCAAGAATCACCATGAAGGAATTGGAGGACTTGATGGCATTTTCGGGTCATCAGGTTTCAAAAAGCACCATCAGGCACCACCTCCACAATCGGGGTTGCCAGGAGAAAGCCTTTCCTGACCAGAAGACACAAAAGCAAGCGCTTTGAGTTCGCCAAACGTCATTAAGATTATGACTGGAATGAGGTGCTTTGGTCAGATGAGACCAAAGTTGCATATTTTGGTCAGATACAGCATCAGCATGTTTAGTGTTGAAACAGAGATGCATAGAAGGAGAAGCACCCCATACCCATGGTGATATATGATGGTGGGTCAGTCATGTTTTGGAGCTGTTTTAATTCAAGAGGTCCAGGGGAACTGGTTAAGATTAATGGCATAATGAATTCCACCATTTATCAGGATATTTTGGCTGACAATCTGGTTGCCTCTGCCAGAAGGTTGGGTCTTGGCCATAGGTACACTTTCCAACTAGACAATGAGCCAAAGCATGCCTCAAAATCCACACAGAAATGGTTCTGTGATAACAAAATCAATGTTCTGCAATGGCCATCTCAGTCGCCAGACCGCAATCTAATTGAAAACCTGTGGGCTGCCTTGAAGAGGGCAGTTGATAAATGCACACCCAATAATGTGAGGGATCTGCTTAGAGGAATGGTCGAAAATCCCCCCAGATGTGTGCCTTAACCTTGTCAAAAATTACAGGAAAAGACTCGATGCTGTTATTATCCTTGCCAGAGGTGATTGCACCAAGTACTAAATGAGAGATACCATAATTATGAAACCTTGATTTTATTGAAATTTATTTTGTTGTAAATTATTGTTATGATTTTGGTTGTTTCCACCGAAACATTAATAAATTTATTTCACGTGTTGGTATATTCCATTTCTCAATAATAATATTGTTTTTTTTTTTTTTGGTATTGTTTGTGCATTGCAAGTCAGGGGTGCCAGAAATTTTGGAGCCTAATGTACGTGTATTCATTTCAGGTGTGGCGCCAGAATTTCCATTTTGGATGGGCCAACCTCATTTTGGCTGGGCCTTTTGATTAAAATGTTAATACTGTTTACCTTCCTTGAATGGTTTTCAATGTATAGTTTTACTAAAACAAAAATGACTTATATTATGCTGTGGAAGGTGACTAGTAAGTCAGGGAGATTACACTCTTTAAATATTTTAATAAAACATTTTAATGCTGCGATAACCTATCATTTATCTGAGTCATTTTGCATTTATTACACTTAGCACTTGCGGACATTGCTCAAATCCTGCGAAAATGAAACAGTATCCTACCAATCATGTTTATTTATTTATTTTTTGCTAGTGATTCATTCCAATCACTTAAAATAAGTCTACCTTCATGCAAATTTTTTTCTTGAGATGGCACAGCAGAGAAATTATTTGACCACACTGAATTCACTTTGCTGCATAGTTTCTTTTGCCTGTAACATCCGTTTCAAACCACCAGTGGGCAACTATTTCATTTGACCGCACAAGTATTTAGCTAGCTACATTTAAGGAGCTGTGCATTCTCAGAACTTTAAAACTTATCATCCTAATACAGTGAATTTGCTCGACTGCAAGTCATAATCTGATTCCATCCTTGCCAATCTGTCTTCGTTTGGAATTGTATTTATATATTTTAGTTACTCAGGCTTTACGCTTTTCATATTAAAGAGTTTCTCCCTGGAAATTCAAGGATTCAAAATGCTATTTTAGCGCCTTAGCCGAACAAGCCTCTCTACAGAAACGACCGGCAGTTTTGCAAAGGCATAACCTCTGTTGCTTGTTTTCTGCCAGCTTTTGTAGGACAAAATGCTGTACCCTGGCGAGAGTTTGGAGCATTAGCCAGAGCAAATGGGAGGCAAATAATCTGGACTTCAGTCACCCAAAGACGTAACTTATGCATCTAAATTCAAATTATGGTTGAATTCCGACTAAAGAAGGCGGTATAAACACTGTGGTCAAAACAAAACACAAACACTTACTGCTAAAGCGGTGCCTTGGTTAGCTTTCCAATGGAAATTTCTTGTCAAGTCTCTAGTAAAACTATGATCAACACAGGCTGGCAGTTTTCACATGTGCTCATGGCCCTGTTTACTCATTCGCCTCTGTCAAACCAGCATGGAGGGGCACCGAAGTGAGGTGCCAAAATCTGTGTTGCGATTCTGTCTGGTAGATATAGATCGTATAGGAATCAGTGCTATATAAACAAGCTGGCCGCGAGGCCCACCTTCTCCCGTCACCAAAATAAAAATGTACCCTGTGACCTTAAAGGAGGTCAATTCTGTTCAAGTGGATATTTTGTAAAAGATGGCTAGGAACTGGATCCATAAAATTTAACCATCAGGTTAAAAAGGATTGCCAAAAACCCTTAATGGAAAATACTGATTTGACCTTGGGTCATTTCATGTCAAATCATCCAGATTTTGAGAAATTTTCCAGGTCACCTCCTCAAAAATTTTTGAAAAAATTCACACGAAAAAATATTCACACAAAATGAAAAAATGCCAAATATTAGGCCAGCATCTCAAATAGATTTCAAGTTATAGCCCTTCAAAATTTGAATAATATTTTAAGTTTTTTGGCAAACCTATTTTCAGCCAACTTTGGCAACTTATTGCTCCTAATTAATTGCTTATACAAGGCTAAAATTGGGTATTCTAACCATATTGATCCCTTAGAATCTGAAAATGGCAGTAGATTCTGTTTATCTCGATCCATTTTTGTATGGTAAAGCCTCAAAATCAACCGAAAACACAAAATGCCCAAAAACGAGACCATATTTTATGACTAGTAACTCAGGAACTAAGTAAGATAAAAGGCTAGAATTCATTTTTTATGATTTTATGATATATCTCTCTGTAAAAATGCTGTAATCCAAGTAATGTCATTTGTAGAAGTTTTTTAATGAAATAATTTATGGGTAAATTTTTCCAGTTTTGCTGCAAAATGCCCCTTTTTGGGGCAAAAAATAACCATGTCACTAGTTATTCATCTCTTTGAAATTTTTACTGTGCAATCTTATAAATGTGAGCAGTGTCTGACAAAAAAATCAGAATGATGTTCAGCTTACTTTTTTTGTTATGAATTTTTAAAATATGTTCCGAAATTGTGTATTTTTTTGTTGACTAAATGGGTATAGGCCTGTTGAAAGTGCTGTTATCTACTAAATATAAAACAAAACATTGATTAAAAATATTTTTTGAACATGATACACCATCTAAAAGTACAACACATGACAGAGGTCTTGTCAGAATATTTTGGTGTTTGCTAGATCCCACAGATTTATTCCTCAATTTCATTGGTTTCATTGTTTTTGTTGGGGATAACTGTTTGGGGATGACATCAGTGCCTCAAACATGCCATGACTTGACTGATCACAGGCTTCTGAAGTAATCCTAAATGAGCCCAAACTTGAATTATTGAATTGCACAATAATAGTTCACTACAAAAGGAAGCAGTCCCACCTGGGGATTATTAGATCATCATGAGCACTGAAATGGAGGGGAGTAATTTACCTTGGTGCAGTATTGGAATCCATTGAGTTGATGCATGTCATTCAAGGAAATTTACAAGAAAAACTGAACTATTGGGCGTAGATACTTTCTCAAGTGAGGATACTGCCTTAATGCAATGGCGGTCTGGTGTTCCGCAGATTGATTCTGTGTGTTGTCATCATGAGAAAATGTTTTTAACTTGCTATGAGAAGAATCACAGGTACTGTGCAGATCCCAGAGACATTCACCACAAAAAAAGCAGCAGGCCTATACCCGTTTAGGTAACAAATATTTTGGAACAATTTAAAAATTCATAACAAAAAAAGTAAGCTGAACATCATTTACATTTTTTGCCAGACATTGTTCACATTTATAAGATTGCATACTAAGAATTTCAGAGAGATGAATAAGTGGTGACATGGTCATTTTTTGCCCCAAAAAAGGGCATTTTGGGGCAAAACAGGAAAAATTTACTTGGAAATTATTTCATTAAAAAACTTCTACAAATGATATTACTTGGATTACTGCATTTTTACTGAGAGATATATCATAAAATCATAAAAAAATGAATTCTAGCCTTTTATCTTACATAGTTCCTGAGTTACAGGTCATGAAATGTGGTCTTGTTTTTGGGCATTTTGTGTTTTCGGCTAATTTTGAGGCTTTACCATACAAAAGTGGATCAAGATACACAGAATCTAAGGCCATTTTCAGATTCCATGGGATGAATATGATTAGTATACCCAATTTCAGCCTTGTATAAGCAATCAATTTGGAGCAATAAGTTGCCAAAGTTGGCTGTAAATGGGTTCACCTAAAAACTTAAAAATATTAGTCAAATTTTGAAGGGCTATAACTTGAAAATTATTTGAAATACTGGCCTAATATTTGGCATTTTTTCATTTTGAGTGTATATTTCCTCGTGAATTTTTTCAAAGAATTTTGAGGAGGTGACTTGGCACCCCCTGGATGATTTGACATGGAATGACCTCCTTGAAAGTAGGTCAAGGTCAAACAGGATCCATAAATTTTACCACCAGGTGAAAGAGGATGCGCAAATACTTTGCTTACTGTTAAAACTTAAAAAACTGTTAAAAGTGTGATCCTCTCCTTCACTGATTTGAATGAGCAAAAGGAAAGGGAAAAATAAAATGTACTTTGCACCTGTGACCTTAAAAAAAGGTTGAATACTGATTTGACCTTGAAAGTACCACCAGGTGAAAGAGAATTCCCCAAAACACCACAGTGAACAATTTTGAGCTTGTAAATCAAGTTTGAAAAAATTAGGTCAAGTACTAATATTTGACCTGCTAATCGCAAGGTCCAATAATAGGTCAAGTTCACTGATATTAAATTGGAAACTGGTTCATAATCTAATTTTCTTATATGCATAACGTGGGGCCTGCAATAAATTTCCTTCTTGAGTCATTGTGTTAACGTCACTTTTTTCATGACGACCTTTCTTGCCCCAGAGAATTAGGTCAAAGCATGACCTACTTTTGGGCCACACCTAATTTTTAAGACGTTCTCCTGGGAGGCCGAATGGAATGGTAAATGTAGTTGTAGGAGCTATTCTTGAGGGTGATCAGACAGACGGATGGATGTACACACATGCACGAACGGGGTGCATTCCTATGTCTCCCTTTCGCCATAGGCAACGGGAGACAAAATGGATATTGTTGCCAAATTCTGTATGTATATCTAACACGAGACTGGGCTAGTTTGGAGTCGGTAGACAAGGGGAGGCACAACGTACGTTAGCTATATTATTTACGCTCTGCTCATATCATGTTCGTGTAACTTTGGACATATATAGACATTTACACGCCTTGTTTTCCTGGTTCAATATGGGAAGATATTTGTGCACCACCATTCTCAACCATTTTACAGGTGATTAAAAAAAAAAATCTGTGCATATTCATTTTCACACACTGACTGACTATTTGAGAACAACATTGGATTTGCCATAACATGCCAGCCAATCAACACATATTTATGAGATTCTCACGCAAAACTATAGTCCTTGTGCACAGAGGTTTTTTCAGTTTCACGTGCATTGCGGGAGAATTCACCACTAGTAACATGGAATCCAATCATGACTCAGGACTTCTCACGCGTTCTTTTCTCCGGGGTTGGAAGCTATGAAATTGCATAAAGACGTTTCAAATGGGCTTTTATTTCATTTCAACAATTTCAGCGATCATGAAGCGCAGGTTAGATCGCCTGATGTGCCAAAAAGGTAGCGCAGAAGTTCCAGAGCAGTTTGTCTTTTGTAAAGCATACGCCTATTTATAAGTAAACTATTTTTCTGTCCTGAATTTACCCCATTATTTTGTCGCTGTTTGATTGTATGGGGGAGAGAAGCCGTGTCTTCAATTGCAAATTGATTATTACTATAATTGGAAAACATGTTAATATGGTAAAATGATTGAGAACTAGCTACGTAGGACAAATTGTTGCTATAAAGGGATGCATCTCTGCCCCCCAATTTCCAGTTCTGGCACGAACCCTGTTTTCCAGTAATATATCATCCCTAATTGTTCTTTCTTGCCTTAGTACATTGAAGAAGATAAAAAAAATGCAACACTGCCATCTTGTTTTACTGACGTTATTAAGTGAGGAATTATTTGAGGTAAAAACATTTTTTTTTTGAGGGAACAGTCTCAAATGCCCCGACCAGACAATGTCACCATTTGTCATTGGATTTTCATTTGTCATAAAACAATTACATTCACCTCTGTGACTACTGCTAGTAATTTTCTCCTTGTCACTGATAGATTATGTTCGTCACTGATGATCGTGACGAGCACCAGTGGGAACCCTGGGGTAGGCCAGAAGTGCAAGTGGGTGGGCACAGGGCAGTCAGGCCCACTTGTAACAGTGCGCCTGATTCATTTACCGACTCATAAAAAGTTGAAACGGTATGGAAAATGTACATGAAAACCTAAAACAGTGATTTCAAAATTCACTTTGACTTCAATATCGTTGCGGGCAGTGTGAGATAAGATATTCTTTGTTGGAATCACCTTAATTTTATTTGAAAACATACTATTCTCGCCATTCAGGCCTGCAACACATTACAAAAAATTTGGGACGGGGAATCTAGGACGAGTGATGAGACCCCCCACCACATAACAGTGAAAACATGTTTTGTTGCTGTTTGTGCTCTGGACTAAAGATAAAAAAGAGCATCCAGACTGTTGCCAGCAGTATGTCCAAAAGCCATGCTCTTTCATGGTATGGGGTCGTGCCAGTGCCCTTGGCAAGAGCTTGCATTTCTGTGAAGGCAATATTAATGCTGAAAATTACTCTGAGATTTTGGAACAACGTGCTGCATTCAAGACATCTTTTCCAGGGACGCCTTACTAATTTCAGCTCGACAAAGCAAAATTCACATTCTACATACATTACAAAGGCATGGTGTTATGTATGAGTATTTTGTGTACAGCACTGTATATCATTTGTAAATGGAGATTTGTTAGGCATTATTTAAATGCCCATTATGACTGGTCAGCGATTTATTTATTTTGTTCATCAGCACCCTCTGGTGGTGTGTCTGTAGCAAAACATGATCTGATGTAATATCACTTCTTTGTAATAGGCTAGTTCTTTCTAGAAGCTTCTGGCATCTTCCTGCCTGGAGTGGGCGGGATTACCCAGGAATCCTGTAGATCTTTCCAGAATGTTGCTAGTCTATATAATGCTATGATTTTGGTCAGTGCAGGCAGAGTTTTTATTTTGGCAACAGTTACATAGTGGCATTAGAGTGTTATTATAAGATTAAACAGTGGATAATTTGTAGAAGTTTTTTTTTTTTATCAGTGAAGAATAAATTTGTCTAAGTTGTCATTGCTGGTTTTCTTTGTTGTGATTTTCAAGTCATAACAATGGTTGCATAAAAAGATGGTGCTGTTGCTGGACTGGCCTGATTGCAGTCCCAACTTGTCCCCAAAAGAATACGTGCCGTGCATTTTGAAAGGCAAAATGCTATAACAAAGGCCCTGTGCTGTTGCAAACCTTTGGAGTTCCTTGAAGGAGAAACTGTACAAAATTACACTTGAAACATTAAATCACTTGGTGGCTTTAGTCCCTAAATGTTTATCGTGTTTTATGAAAAGGCATGTCAAAGTCACGTCCTGTATGTTTCCTGAATTGTTTTCCCTTGCAGTCATCTTTCATCTTTGCCTGTTTTGGTTTCATTTTAATTGTTTATCATTATTCTATTATTGTCTTGTTCATTACCCTTCCCCCTGTGTTTCCTCCCTGTGATCTGCACACTCATTCCCACTTTATTGTCATCTTTATGCATTTAAGATCCTGGTTTTCGTCTCCCCCTTGCTAGACTGTTGTCTTCTGTCTTCTGTGTCTTAACTCTAGCTGCAAAGTATCTTCTTGTTTGGGATTCTATTCCCAGTGCCTGGTGTCCTGGCGAGTGGCGCTTCTCCCAGTTTCTTCTTCATCTAAGTCTGAGAGTATTCACCTGCCCTGCGAGTCCTGATCAATTCGTCTTGACACCCTGGCAGCTGACTTCGAATCAGTCCCTTCCACTATGTTTAGCCAGACCCTCAGTGTATCAGCTTGCTCCCGCCTGACCTCGGACGGTCTTCTGAAAATCCTCTTTATTTGTGATTAAATACCTCCAATATTTTATGTATTAAAGATATCTTTGCTGCTTTGTCTGCGATTTGTGTGTTGCTCCTTTGTTCTGAATTTGTGACATGTCGACATAACATTACAAAGTGAAAAATACATTACTGTCCAAATTTATTGAAAATATGTTGCAAGAATCTAAATTGAAATAAGTCTTTAATTTGAAAAATCAATAAAATTCATTAGTGATATACAACAAATAATGTGCTGCTGCATTGTTTTCAATGTAGTACAGGGCAATGATAATTTACAAATCACTGCTTTCAGCTGTATTTGTACAGTAATTTAACATGCTGTCCCGAGTTTTTGTGATTTTGGGTTGTACATGTTGCAGAGAATGAGCCTATGCACCGCATATGCAACTGAAAGCACAGTATATTATCTATAACAAACAATGAAACAATAGATCATATGACTTTATGCACCCACACAGGCCTACTGTTGTTTTTTTTTTTGCAGAAAATACATCTTTTCGCATCTCTGTATCACTGAAGCAAGTTTTTATTTGACAGGTCAACTCTGCCATAATAATTTCTCCGCTTTATTTTCTCCTTAAACCGTCAGGGCTCGGTCTTGTGTTGAGTCCCTCTGCAGGCTGATTGCAGTGTGCAACTCATAATATTTGGCTTTGGCTGCATTTAGGAGCATGAATTCTGAATTCTGTTAAAACCCAGAGCCATAAGACAAAGAAAACAAATAGCATGTGAAAAAAAAATCACGTTGTGTATGCAGTAAAGATATAGTGGATTTATTCAAAGTGAAAAATTTGGGCTCCTCAAAAATCACTTTTCCCTGTTTGTTTAAGATTTATTAAACAATCAGGGTCCAGGGTTGGGGAGTATCTTAATCCAGAGAATCAGGAGAATCTGCGAGCATTAACAAAGTAATTAAATTGGTTATATAATTTCTTCCAAACAGGCAGCATGCATATCTCATCCCTTTGTAATAGACACTTAGACAAAATGGCAGCCTCAATTTAATAGCTACAATGCCAATAACTATAAAGTTGGCAAATTCTGGAAAATGCAAATAAAATCAGGAAAGGACTTGAAAAGGTTATTCATCCTCTTCTTAATTTAAAACAGTACAGCAGCACATTATTATCCCCTGCCACACGAAGTGGCCGGGGGATATTGATTTGACCTCCGTCCGTGCGTGCGTGCGTCCGTCCGGGATAAAGGAGAACAACTTTTCACAAGAAATATTCGAGATGGGATAACCAAATTTGGCATATAGGTTCAGACCATGAAGGCCTTGATCGAGTTGAAAAATGAGACCAGCGCGATTATTTTTTTCCAGAGTTATTGCCCTTCATTCGCATTTTTGAACTCTGACTACGGTGTCTATAAAGGAGAACAACTTTTCACAAGAAATATTCCAGATAGGATAACCACATTTGGTGTGTAGCTTAAGACCATAAAGACCTTGATCGAGTTCGAAAATCAGACACGCGTGATTATTTCTCCCGGAGTTATTGCCCTTGATTCACTTTTTTCAACTCTGTTCACGGTATATGTAAAGGGGAACTACTTTTCACGGGAAATATTCCAGATAGGATAACCAAATTTGGTGTGTAGCTTAAGACCATAAACACCCTGATAGAGTTCGAAAATAAGAAGCACACTATTATTTTTCCCACTCTTATTGCCCTTGTGGCACTTCTGGGAGCCTCTGGTCATAGTATCTTTAAAGAAGACATTTTGGGGGGGGATGTTGTTGACCATGTCTACTTGTTTAATGTTCTCATACATGACTTTTATTTATTGAAAATATACATTTAATGACTACAGCAGTATCCATAAAAAGTTGGCACTGTCAACTGTTTACCACTCTGTAACACTGCCATGTATGTTGTACAATCACAATCAGTAAGCATTTGGGCACTTCCGACAAAGGTTGGTCAAGTCTTACAAGTGGAATTTTCCCTCATTCATCCATTATGCAGGTCTTCAGCCGTACAATTGCATGGACTGTCATTGCTGAGTATTTTGCTTCATAATGCACCATCCATCCCCAATCAGAGACAAAACAGGAGTGTAGACCGGCCAATCTATCACCCTGCTCTCTGCTTATGTAGCCTTGCATGCCATGTGAACTGACACACCCCAATATCATGAAAGATAAAGACTTTTGGACCTGACTCTAATAGCAACTTGGGTTGTCCTTGTTGTCTGTGGTCCGGAGAACACGCAGCTGTTATCTTGCAAAACCACTTGAAATGTTCACTGGTCAGATAACAAAAGATCCCTCCACGGTGATAACACCTCGCTCAGAGAAGTCAATAGCTCTCTTGAAGAGTTTGGATGCATGGCTTCAGTGTTGCATAGTAAAGCTTTAACTTGCATCTGTCGGTACAGCAGTGAATGGTGATGACTGACCAAGACTGACCGAATTATCGTGATATCCATTACAGTTGCATGATGGTTCTCAAAGTGGACATGTATTGAGAAATCAGAAACTGGGCAAATAATACCTGTACGGAAGGCGAATGTCATGGCGGTGATGAATGGAACACTTTCTGGACACTTACTCAAATAGGAAGAGAATAAAAGAGGCATTTTGAACACCCTTTCAACACGCGCACATCCCCAACAAGACCAAACAAAAATGGCCCCTTTCTGATGAAGTAAATCGTGGGAGACAGGGACACACGGTCAGGAAGTCAACTGCATCGACCATCATCTGCCTGTTGAAATTTGCTCATTTCTTGGTCTCATTTGGTTTCATATTTCTTGTGGATTAGATTTCTAATCCTCAAAAAGTATGTTACTGTCGAGGACGCAGAGCACACGTCCCTGTAATATCTTGTGTCCAAATGTTATCCGTGTGACGAACAGAAGTGTAAAATGTTCCTTGATGAAGTTCTGGGTCGTAAAAGTCTGCCTTACTTTATCTCATGGAAACTAAAAAGTCCTTAAGACCTATAATAAAGCAGTAGTTCATGCAATTATCAACATATATTTGAAGTTTTATGTGCATTGGACGATTCCCAGAGTACTTTATTCGATTCCCAATCCCGGACGGTAGAACTGGTGAACGGCTATTTTGCATCACAATTGTCTGGATTTTGGCTAGCTAACTGCTCAAAATGTCACTATTTATCCCATAAATTATTAAAAATCAGTGTGATACAACCAGTGAGATACAGGTTTGGTATCACACGCGTCAGCTAATATGTTTGCAAAGGTAACTTTACCAATTCTGCTGCTAACCATTCACCATCGCTGGCATTAGCTTGTAGTTTTTTCTAATCAATGGGATGAATAATTTGTTAGCTAGCATGCTGACACTTTCGACTAATAAAGTACTTGTAATAAGTGACACATAAATCTGTTTTCGTAGACGCTTGAATTTATTAATTTAATGGCAAAAAGCATAAGCATGCCAGCTAGCGAATTATTCATCCCATTGACTGGAGTAGACAGACATCCAGAGGTTGTCTTATGTTAAAGCTATTTTTGCATTTTCCAAATAATAAGATGCCGACATTTATGGGATCAAAAAGATCTCAAATTTGTGAGCCCGAGATATCAAATTTATGAAACTTGCGTTGTAATTTTCATTTATACCTCACTAAAGGCTCAGAATAAATCACCACCCTCCTTGCATAAATTTGACATCTCGCGCTCATTCATGGGAGATCCTCAATGTATATTTGATGTCAAAGTCAAGCAGAGGTTGACAAAAGTCTGACATTTTTAGAGGATTTTGACGTCTTGCATGCAATGCAAAGTACACATACGATAGCCTAATGAGTCACAATTGCTCCCATGAATGACGCCACAGCTCTTGGCCCGATTCACAGTACTGTTCAAGGATGATATTGGGGGTTGCTAAAAGCCCGCTTTACATTCATGATTTCTCTATTCCATTATCATCTCTGGGTGGAAAATGTTGATAGTTAGAGAGAGTATTGCTTGCCCTTTTGGATGATACCAAATACGACAATTTTTTATAAAGTTTCAAATCAATACATGTCTACTTTAAAGCAGTGACATCTGTGGGATGGGTGATCACTTGCAGTTGGAAGTGGTTTTTGGGCTTTCCCTTTATTCACTGAGATATGATCTGATTTCTTCCATCTTTTGTGCTTTATCGAGGGTAAAATGCCCCAAATCCTACCAATTTGTCTTCGGGGAATATTTTTTCTCTCAGTGGTGGATTATATACACTTACACATCTGTTGGCAAATTACTGAGCCTTGACCCATGATGCTCTTGAGGTACTAGGCCCTTTTTGTAGACTCCTTATATACTGTAACATGATTTGCTCACCAGTTCAACATCGCCTGATTTACATCACCTTATTTTTGCAACTTGACACATCAAAATTATTCCTAAATTGCCCTCCGCCAATTCTTTGGTGTCTGTTGCAGACATCAGATTTTAAATATGTGTATATTTTCAATGGAGGATTGAGGACACAAGTCAAAGCTTCAAATAATGTGTTGTTGTTGTTTTATATTTTGATGAGGGTGAATGGATTGTGCATGTCACGCCCTGACACCCCGAGATGTGAAGGCAGGTGCCAGGGCAAGGAGTGGATAGGAGGACCCAGTTGCAGGGATGTAGAGTTTATTAAATAATGAGCGCAGGGGTAAGGGAACCAATACAAACTTTGGGACAACATAAAGGGGAGTGCTACTCAAACAGAGAAACAAGACGAAGTGTACCTGCCCAAATGAGGGAACACAGAAGCATAAATACTCTTAGATAACGAGATCAACTGAAAGGAAACAGGTGAGGATAATCAGGAATGTGGAGAACAGATAATTGAATAATTGATGCAGGGCAGGTAGCCAGGGGCATGGAATGCCGAGGTGAGGGGCATTACAGTTCAAATCACTAATTTTGGACTACATTTGTATTTATCATAATATGTCAACTTTTTCAGAATTGAGATTGTACGTAAAATTAGGTAAATTCAAATTTGTATTCTCTTTGATATTTTGATAAGATTTGAAAAACTAAGAATGACATTAACCATTTAGTTAACTATATCCATTTCATTTACAGAAAAATAAAAACCAGTATACCACTTCGAAACATGAAAAAGCAAAAGCAATGTGTCAGTTAAGCGAATATAATTTCAAGGTTCACGCTTATGTTAAGATTACCATTCAGGTTTAAGTGCATGGATACCTTCACAGTGCACATTCAGTCCTGAGATGCCAGCCTCTGGCAATAGCTAACAACTAGCGCAGACTTCAGATGATTTCTTACACTGCACATTCCTTTTTCGACTAGTTTAATTGATCATTTTTTTAACCGAAGCACTGAGTTTGAACAAACACCTTCATGATTAGTGTCAAGATTTCCACGCACATTTCTTCGAAAAGCTAATTATTTAATTGGGTACTTACTATCCATGTGAACCAAAATTATGTTAACAATTGGCCAAATGAGCTATCTACTGCACTGAAATTAAACATTTAACTGCAGTCAATTTTATAAATTACAAACAAACAAACAAAAAACCTACACAGGGTTTTACCATGGGAATAATAAATCTACCATTTCTGTGATACCATGATATGAAGAAATGGCTGACAGTCAATTGTGTTACAAGCAATCTTAATTTAATCATTTGCATTAAAATGCTCCTAATAACCAATTGAATAGATTCTTAATCAAAATGTACTAAATTGCTCTTTGACTTGGCTGCAGTAATTAAATATTGTATTGACAGGAACCTGTGATACATCAGCTGTTGTATCCAAGCTGTTATACTGCTACATTGTTACATCCATTATAGATAGCACATAGGACAATGATTGCTATTGCAGCATGTTAACACTTCATACATACTTGAGTGGCTCTTGTACATTGGCTTTTGGCGAACAGTTAACGAAATATATTCAGTTTTACAAAAGGGAAGTCATTTATAACCCCTTTATCTTTTGCGATTTGGAATAGGACTTGATTATGACAAAGAATAATACAACACTTCAAATACAAGAGATGATTACTTGTAAAGACAAAAGTGAGGAAAAGGCAATTTATGAAACAATATCCTTGAATCAAATGATATTCTTCAAAAGAATTTTTGTGTCAGAATACCGCATTCCAATTGTTAGTTACATTTAGAACAATGCAAATGTGAGTCTATTATGGAGCAGATCTAAACATAACAGACTTTTATGTTGAATCATATATGTTGGAAGATCTTGCTTCACTCTGTGATATACCACTTTTCATCTACCCTCATAATTATTCCCTCAGAAACCTGAAATTTGAAGATACTAAAACAGTCCCTATCTGTCACTGTACAGCATTGATCTAATTGGAAGACACTGTGTGTAAAGCAAACCTAATATAACTCAGTCTTTCAGATTCTATAAGATTTATTCACGAACAGAATTGGCAGATTTCACTGAGACATTTCTTTTAATCTTCAACAACAACTGAGTATGATATTTCTTAAAGAAGAATCTGCACTTTTTAACAAGCTTTTCTTATACAAGCAGGTCAACAGAAATGCAACTAAACTGCATTTATTTATATAAAAACATGATTCAAGTATCATTTATTAATCATTAAGTGCAAGGATGGAAAGCAATGCCACCCTTCATTATCATCATATCAGGGTTTTCCATGAAGTGAGGTGTGTGGGTTTTTGAATAGCAATACAGTTTATTGAGGTCTGTAATTCCTACATGTTTCATGATAAAAATGAAGCTGACAGTCTGTATTTTATTTTATGGCATTTACATTTGTGCATCAACTTAAGATAGTGTGCAAAGTAGGCATATTTTGTGGATTTATCTGGAGCAGGTCACATCGCAGCACCTAATACACTTAGTAAACAACAAAGACTTGGTGAGCCTTGGCATGGAATTCATTTCACCACACCTGAGGAAAGTCCTCACAGTGACTTGACCCATATATTTCTGTAACCTGTAAGTGGACCATGCTGGAATAACCAAGGTTGAGTGTCTCGATGGCACAGCCTATAGAGCATTATCCGCATGCTCGTTAATGGGCCGTGACATCAGTGGTTCTGACTCCAAGCGCTGACCTCTGTTGAACGTCTTTCCCTCTTTTTCATCCCCCATTCTTGAAGTCTCTCAATTCTATTCTAATAAAAAAGTTTCACAAAGCCCAAAAAAATAAACGATCACAAATTGTATCACTGATCACATACAGATCTTCCAGCATAATGAATATGCTTTAAAACAAAACCTCGGGATCTGATGGTTGTTTTTCATGATATGATATATAATACACACTGTATATAGTAAACTGTACATAGGGGGTGGTAAAGGGATTGGAAGCACCAACAGAAATATCAGCCTCGTTCAGTTATGCCTGGTTCAGATACGGGGCACTCTAGTGCAGAAGGAAGCTTTGCTGCCTCACAGCAAGATAAGATTATGGATGGGTGTTGCTTCAGGTTTACACTCAGTGGCTACTGTGTTATGTGAACCTTTCTTATTCTGAGTAGAACCCCTTTGCCCATTAACAGTCTGAATTCTTTGTGGCTTGCATCCCACAATGAAGGTATTCATGTCAATTTTGCCATGATAGCACTATTCAGCTGCTGTGGATTTGTTGGCTGCACAATCATGCTGCAAATCTCCCATTCCACCACACTGCAAAGGTGTTCCAATGAATCGAGATCTGGTGATTGTGAAGGCCAAGGAATTACACTGAACTCATTGTAATGTTCATGACCAACTTGAGATGACGTGCTTTGTGGCATGGTACGTTCTCCTGCAACAAGTAGCCATTGGAAGATGGATAGATTGTGGCCATATAGAGCTAGTCAACAATAATACTTAGATAGGCCATGACATTTAAATTATTTTTAATTGTTATTAACCCTCGACACCCAGCTTGTATAAAACCAAACATGACCGCTCTGCACTAGTTAATTAAGACTACTCATATCCAATTCAGGTATGCTCAAAGTTTTTTATTAAACTCTGTGTTAACCATAGCATTTTATGGTATGAAATTGTGAAAATAAATGTTGTTTGTACTATACATTTCAGCACATGTTAGATGCATTTATTTATAGCAAAATATAGCAGATTTTACATATGGAGAGCAAATATTCAGAGACACATGATCTGTTTGAATTTGAATCTTTGCTAAAGACCTGATTATTTGAATGTGGTGTGGAACTGCTTAGATGGAATGAAAGCCTGCGCCCACACCGGCCCTTTCTGGATAAGATTGAGGACCCTACACTTTCAGAAAAAAAGTACCTATTTGTACCTTTAGGGGTGAAAAGCTTGTCACTGGGGCGGTACCCTCAAAGGTACTGCTATTGTGCCCTCAAAAGTGGGTAATTATTTGCTTTGGAACATTAAGTACCTTTTAGACCCTGAAAAGGTTCATACAGGTACTTTGAGGTCCCATAATTAACCCTAGGGGGTACATAAGCGATGAATATACCTTGGGCAACAGAAAAGGACTCTTGCTGTACTCCCATTTCTGAGAGTGATATATATGGCAATTAAAAAAAAAAACATGCAACATTACCAACACATAAGAGATGGTTCAAAGTATGGCTCATCTCCATAAAATATCTAGCAACTAGTTAAGTGATATTCCGTCGACATATACTTGATTATGTTGATTAATTCTCAATTTAAGCTGGCGACAACTTTTTCCTACATAAATTTTAGGACGTGGATATGTCAATACATAAACTACATTTTTAGTTGTACAAGTTATACAAGATTTAATTAAATAAAAAAACTTACTTTGGTCAAATGACAAGTGAAACAGTACATTTATCCAAATACTGGGCCAGATTTTGAACCATCTCTTAGGTGTTGGTATTGCGTCAGTTTGGATACCTCGAAGGGGTGGCAATACTGATAGGTAATTGTTAAAACGTGAGGCTTTTTGGATACATAAACTACAAGCAATGACACTTGTTAATCTCAATGAAGAATTTGATTTGTCGGTCTTTTTGTAACAGGCTTAGTTCGTCTGAAGTGATTTTCTTAACCCATGGCATGAATTTTCATGTGAGGTTTTGATGATCATGTTAAATTGCCACCTTTGGCTACATCATTGGATAATTTGTTATTGACTAATTGATTGTGATTGTTTTTCTATGAATTCTAAAATGCACAGCACATGCCTTGTGATTGATTGTTTCCATCAAGATGCATTTATTTAAACACCAAGGACCGGTTCCATAGACACAGATTAAGCTTAATCCTAGACTAAATCCAATTTTCAATAGAAAATCTATATACAAAACTCTGCTTAGTCCACAACTATGCTTAAGCCATGTCTGTGAAACTGGCCCCAAGTGTCTTAATTGATTTGCACTGAAGAAGGCTTATACCGAAATGTCTGCTAATCCCCTGTAGTGATTAAATAAAAGTCTTAAAGTGTGTGGACTTCTTTGTCGCATTTTTGATATAAAATAAACTTTAAGCAAATTATGTCGGAAGTACGGCAAATTCATCGCATTTATCAACTAGAGCTTTAACTGCAGCCATGTGTTCTTCTTTTTGGGAAAATAACCCAATCCAGTTTGTTTAATACTGTCGTGTTTGCAGCTTCCACAGAATATTCAACATCAGGGCCAGCCATATTGATTATTTATGAAAATGCTTCAACATTATTGTGTCAAACCTGCCCAGGTTGTGATTAGCCCGACCAGAACTTGGTTGGATGGAAATCTATTTGAATGGGAAGGTGGCCAGACATCTCCCAAAGCAGATAAAACATGAGCTTGCAGATTTGTCTGGTTCAGTTTACAGGATCATAGCATACACAGAGCAGAGGTAAAGGAAACGCGAAAATGTTTATTCAGAGAGAAACTACAGGCACCCAGATGACCAATCTGAGGCACTGGAATTGTCAAGGCTTGCCCTACCAACTTGTCTTCTCCCGTATTCCTAAGCATCACAAAACCAGTTATGTTGCCGCTTGCATGAGGCTGCTGGCTACAGTCTGCAGATTTTTTGCAGTCTTCAATGGCACAGTTCTTGGTCACATGCCCAGTGTAGCTGCATCTGCCGTTCTTATTTGACAGGAATGGTATCTTGTTCTGTCTTCTGCTGCTGAAGCCCATCTCCTTCAAGGTCCAGCATGTTGTGGGCTCAGCTGTCTTACAACATTTTGACCACCCTGGTAACTTGAACAAGTCCTCCTTTCCTCCTCTGACCTCTCTCATTGACAAGGAACTGCTAAATCTGCTGAGGAAAGCTGTATCTCAGATGCTGATACTTCAGCCCCTTTTGTCTTAGATTTGCTCCATTCTTGATGGTGCAGCAGAGACTGTGCTAGCACTAATCCTAATGTTCATCAAAATGAATGCTTGTTACCTGGCCCAAAGCTTTTTGAATGAGTCCTGAAGCTTTTCTCTACCTAGCATCAAGTATGCAGTTGCAGTTTCCAAAAAAGTGTAACACAACGCAAGCACAAAACTTTCATTGGAAAAATAAAACAGTTTTTCTGAGCACAGTTGGTTCATATTCCATATTTTGGCCATGAAAGAGTGTGCTCATAACAGGCAATACTTGTGCAAGCTAAAACTAAAATCAAACAAGTGTTAAGCTTGATAAATACAATGGCTAGAGTTACGAGAGTTTTAGTCCAGCTAACTAAGGAGCACATAATGAATTGCAAGAAATAAGATGCAGTGCATGCCTCTATTTAGAATGATAGAAAACTACACATTGGACCAGTCGGCTATTTTATCCTCTGGATGAAAGGCTTCCGGCAAAATTTCTGAACGTTACTGCAGAAAACTGTTAAAATGAAGTAATTAACATTTTATGATTGAAAAAACATCCTGATTATCAGTCAGGAAGCAATAGTGATTCATTACCGGTCAAGCTCAGTTTTACAAGTGTCAGCATAGCATAGACACCACCATACCTTTCTGGTATATGCATTGGGAAGAAATCTCATGCAAATGTACAGTACGTACAAGTACATCGTGACTGATCATGAATTTTTGAGTGCATGCCACCAAAACAATGCACACTGAGCTTTAACAAAAAAAAAAAAAAAATCTACTGGGGATTTTTCAGTGAAAACGTGTAGTCTTTACTTAGCTGATTAACATGGTGAAAAAACAAAAAAAAATCTGTTAGGAATTTTTTGAGAAAACAATTTTTTAAAATGTGCCATTTTGACATATCGTGAGGTAACTGATGGTCGAAGAATTTACCTGACTATTCCTCTTTGGCACCACACTGCTCTTTCATGCCGATAAAAAGCAATTTGTATCTTATTTGCCGAAGTATTGCCAACATAATGGTTGCCATGGCGATGAATTACCTTTTTTCAAATTTAATTAAATACAAACTAAAATTAATCCAGTTTTAAATTTAAAGAGGCAAAATCTTTCCACTCTACGATTGCTATTAACCAAAACTGATTCCAGATTCTTGTCCAATAACATCATTATGTTAAGGACAAAGGAAACAAACTCTTCGGTCGATGAAACATTCACAAATGCAAGGCATTGTACTCCTTTACAGTTTGTCTTAGTCGTTGACCGAAGAGTTTGTTTCCTTTGTACTTAACATAGTGACAGGCCCAGAACTTGGCAAAGTTAGCATGTTCCGTTTCGAAAGCTTGTTCACAGAGCCGGGATAGACCACAGTTGTGCTGATGACAGAAGGCTCTCAGGTGGTCTCTGATGATATGAAATTTTGAGGTCATACTGATAGACAGCTGCATGTAAGCATCGCAGAACGCAAGGACATGATCCTCCCATCCAGGGAGTAAGTATAAGTGAGTGAGAAATTTTGGAAATCAGGGCCCGAATTCACAAAGCATCTTAACTTACCGCTAGGAGTACTCCTAAGTCGCGCTAAAACATTTTATGCAGGAGTAAAATCTTAAAAGTTATTCAGAAAGCCGCTGAGAGAAACTTTTAGCTAAGAAAACTGGTAACTCCTAGACTAGGAGTAGCTGTGAGATAGGTGGGAGTAAATCTCCGTTGCTATAGATGACGTCTATTCTCATGCACGAGTCTTGGGACAATGAGCACGGTGATTGGTTGTTTGGTGACAGGGTGGCCCATTGAAAAAAAATATCACACATACAACCCATGGAGGAAAAAATGAGGAAATAGTCCAAGCAGCTGGTCTGTCCCATAAAATAGTAACAAGTTGAGCATTCCTGAAAATGCACTATGCGCAGTCCCCGCACATCACGCTCTAGGCAAATAAACATACATAGGAAAGAGATAGTTGTAAAAACGCCAATAGCATAAAACGAGGCAATAATAGAATGCGTCATTTGCCCCAACAATTAGCAACTTATTACCCAATGAGAATATGTTGCGTGCATTTAAATGTCAGGCCGTTCAAGTTTGTTTGCCCTAAACTGTTATGGATGAAAGTTCAAAAAGGACGCGAAAGCCCAACTGGAGCCACGACCAATTACTGCTGCTGGCCCAGTTGGTGCTGGAGCGAAAGCATGTTATCAAAGGGAAATTTGGCTCAGGGGTGAACAGCAAATCCAAGCGGGATGCGTGGGATATTATCAGCCTACAGATCAATGCTGGGTTACCCTCGATGTCTCGGACTGCAGACAACTGCGAGAAGCGGTGGTATAAACGGTCTATCGTTCAAACAGGAAGGCATACTAAGCTTAGTTTGTAATTTATAGCCTACAATTTAAATATGCATACAAAATATGACATAGGCTGGTATTATTATGATGATCTATTAAATGTAACCCTCGCTCAATAGTGTAATAAAATAATTCATGCATAGCAGGAGGAGGTACAGCACCAAAGCCACTGTCCCCTTGCAAGTGGCGTCCCGCAGGCACATAATGCCTGTCAAATAATTGGCATAGCTGCTTTCCATTAAAATGCGAGAGTCGTGCGTGGATCCTGGCCATTTCGCAACAATGTCCAAAATATTGTATTCGGCATCAAATACTACCTGGGTGTTGATGGAATGAACTTTTTTCTGTTTACGAATACCTCTTCGTCTTGGGTCGGAGAAATAATTCAAATATGGGTCCCGTCAATAGAACCAATGATACCAGGCATACCTGAGATGTGCATGAATTGAAGTGATTCTGTGTTGTTGGCGAATGTCCATTGGAAACCGGATAAACTGTTGGATGATATGAGGTTCACAGAGTGCATTGATTGTTTGTTGAATTGAGCGACTGACAGATGATTGTGAAATCCCTAAATTGTCCGCATTGCAAAGTTGCATTTTTCCGGTGGCCAAGAAACGAAGTGTTGTAAAACATTTTATTTCGGGGCTTACTGGGTTGTTTCTCATGGTTGGAGACGTAATTCTCTCCCTCACCAAGTCAACAACAAAATCTCTTCAAGGTCGATCCGATATCTTTTCAACGACTGCGCATCATTCAGAATTTCCAAGTCATTCCGTCTTTCAACAGCAGCAGCCATTTTCCGATTCTTTGTGAATAGATTTTAGCGAGTTAGGAGTCCTCTTGACTACTTTTAAGCTCTCCCAGACTTAGGAGCTACTTTTAGGCCTAAAATGCTTTGTGAATAACACTTATTAAAAATAATTAAGAGTCCTAAATTTACGACTGACGCGCCCATTTATTTTAGGAGTTTCTCCTAAATCCGGCAGTTAGGACCTACTTTTAGCGCTAAGATGCTTTGTGAATACAGGCCCAGATTGGACAAGAATCCGGTGTCATTTTTAGTTCATGGCAATCTTAGAGTGGAGAGATTTTGCCTCTTTAAATTAAAAACTGGATTTATTTTAGTTTGTTGTCATTGCAATAAGCTCGTATTTACTTAAATTTGAAAAAAGTTAATTCGTTGCCATGGCAACCATTATGTTGATAATACTTTGGCAAATAAGCTATAAATTGCTTTTTATCGGCATGAAAGAGCAGTGTGGTGCCAACTAGGAATCTTCCAGTAAATTCTCTGACCATCAGTTACCTCGCAATATGTCAAAATGGCAAATTTACGAAAGAAAAAATCTAATATTCCCAAAAAATTCCCACCTGATTTTTTTTGTTTTTTCATTATGTTAAGCTAAGTAAAGACTACACATTTTCACAGAAAAATCCCCAGTAGAATTTTTTTTAACCTAAAAGGTGTTAAAGCTCAGTGTGAATGAAGTATAACGCAAGAAACTATATTCTGACACCACCCACCTTGTTTTGCAAAAAACCAACCCTGGACTCTTGTTTTCTTCAACACTCCGACCATGTCCCAAAGATGTCTGATGTAGGCTTTAAACAAAGTCACCAGAGTGAATAAAGCATCATGCCATAAGTCCTTGTTGATGCCTAACACACTGAGCCAATTAGTCCCTTCACAAGAGCTGGTGAAAATAAAATGAATGGTCTCCATTGGGCTGAAAAAGTTGCAACTTAGTAGATTATCCCAGTTATAGCAGAGTCCAAAAGTCCATCCATTCTCTGTTAGGACTTCGCAAAAGTTTGATGGCACGTTCAGTACAGAAGTCTGAGAACACTTAACATTCACCTGTGTGGTGGTGTTTGCTTAGGTAATTTACTAGTGAAAAGAATGGGGAAGTAAGGACTGAAGGTCGGAGCATGTGCAACACAAACTCTCCAGTGACTTAACTTTCGAATTTATGCTGTTGCTCTTGGCTTGAGGCAATTTGGCCTTCTGCTGAGTTGACTGGTAATGCATCGGACTGATAGACCTTTGGTGCAAATGCGAGAGAGGGGTTCAATCCCTACCTCGGTTTTGGCAAATGTCTAACTTGATCCCATTAGAGCACGTTGACCAGAACTTGGTCTCAGAAAATGTGGCTGCTGTGGGCAGAGAAATATTTGAGGGGAAATCGATTGAAGGGGGTGAGTGTAGTGAGATTAGGTGATAGTTCGCTTATAAAAAGCATGACCGAGTGGGTAATGAGCACTGTAGCAGGTGCATCTAAACACTAACTTTCTAATTATGTACCCCTCAAACTAACATTTTTGCCTTTGGGTAGGGCTACTCTGGTAACACGTTGGACTAATAAATGACTATGTGACAGAGGCTTCAAGTCCCACGAATGCTGTAAATCTGCCGCATAAAGCCAGCAAACAGAGCAGATGCAGACCAAGGGACACAAATTAGTGTCAAAGCTCAAAATGCTTCAGCAAAGGCTTGTTGGCCAGTAAGCCACATGCGCTGCTCCCATCGGTTTGGCACTAGCTTAGCTAGCCAGCTCGTTGGGCCTGTTGTGTGTGTGCAACTTCTCTGTGGTGATTATGGGTGTGGTGCCCACCTGGTGCTCAGGATGCTTCTTTTCTCACCTACTTGCAGCTAATACTGCATAGGACTGCCAACTTTTCAATGTGTCAACTGTGGGGGACCTGGCCACAAGGCAGCAGCAATTGTCTTTTTTTTCCTCCATTTTCTGGCTTTAGAAAGTCTGAATTCTTCCATTGTTCTGAATATTTTTGCCCTGTCAAGCCAGATGGCAGTATCTGCAAAATAGTGAAACTGGGAAAATTGGCCTTAAAGTTTTACTCTTGGTACTGGAAGGCAATTACATGGACCACAATGCTGTCAATGACATTGATTTCCTGTTAGACCCTGCATTTTTGGTGAATCAAAATATTTTTGAGAAGTTGACCCAGATAGGAGATACTGCAGATACAGCACTTTGGCTTGACCTCCTGCCTTAGATTTGTAGATACTGCTAACTTGCACATGCAATAACTCTGGTCAATTAGGGTCAATGGCGAGTTTTCCCAATTTTGAGAAATTTGCAGATACTGCCGTCTGGCTTGGCAGGGCAGATTTGTGAGAACATTCTAATAGGGAGAGGTTTCCCACAGGTGAAAATTCTAACACAGAAAGGTTGCTGCAGGGGTCCTCAGAGAGCGGTTGGCAGAATTCATGGAGTTGGTCTGGCAAAGCAAGAATGCATAAGAGGCCGAGATTATGTTGATGTGTGCTTACTGTTGCATCTGATGCTATAATTTACAACCTATGTGCATTTGAGCAACAACGTGGGAAAAATATAAATCATCACGCAACTTTTTGATTGCTTTCTTCAAGCACCACATAAAAACAGTTGCTAAATACTATTTAGGTTAACGCTATTGGTCTAACCAAATAATATAACAACATGTAAAATGATCCAAGGAATATTACTGAAAATTAAATTCAGTTTTAATTGGAGTTCAAAACTCTCAGCCTATACACAGTTGACAGCATGGGGCAGCATATGCATATAATGTGGTATCATGAACTCGGGGATTAGAAATCTTGCCCAACTTTCATACAAAAAATTCCCAGTTGGTTGCTCCATTTTATTTTTTTAACCCTGAGGTCAAAAACTTTGTCTTCCAATTCATTATCAAAGAGAGCAGCTTTCAGTTCTCAACTCTACGTCTCTGCTGATATGATTTTCTCTCAAAAAGCCAGTGTTCCTATTGTGCTCCATTTATTTTTGACAGCAAATAAAAAATACTTCCACTCACATATTGCAAATAATTTTTCTTCAGAATTCAAAGAAAAATCATGTGTAGTTTTTTTTTTCGAGGTAAAATATTTTTTTCCCCACCACATAAACACAGTAGTAGTAGTAGTAGTACTAGTAGTAGTAGCAGTGGCATTTATTTTTGGCTAAATCATGATTTTGCTCTCTTGCTGGCTAGTGTGCAAGTGTTAGTAGGCTAACTACAGGCTTCTTTAAAGCTTCAACCCACTGAACCCAGTTCAAAGGGAAAACAGTGTGACTTAATTCACAGAAGCATGTGTCACTGTCCAATGAATTTTGCTGCTCACTGTGCGAGCCAACAACACTAGAACCAACTGTTTGTGAGGGCATGCAATATTATGGTTATAGTGCAGGCCTAAATTGTCATCCTTAATAACAGCTTAAAATTTGTCAAAAAGAGAAATTGCACAAGGCGGATTAGATTATTACAGTACAAGACCATAGTTAATTAAGCTGCAGTGCCAGGGTTGCCCGTAAGTAGAATTCATTAACTCATTCCCAACTGGCCAACTTGAGGACAAAATGGCTAAGAAAAAACACTGCTACAAAAAAAATTCATTGGAATATTTTATGGACATGCTGTTGATGTCGTAAGTCGTTCATATTCTGATGAACTATCACTCCATTCCAAAGAATTTCCATGAGAAAACTCTTCTGAACTACTATTAACTTAGCATCTCTTCCTCAGAATCCATAGCAGATACCATTTTGCATCACTTTCCATCATTCTCATCAAAGTTTTTCAAGTGATGATGAGCGAAAAGAAATGGGTTGCAATGCATACACAACATCAGCCATGTGCGAGTGATCATAAACAAAGGATTTTTCTTGAAAATAACATCATGTGCTTTGAGGAGCTAAACTATTCCAACAATAGCCAAACATTTCCATTTGGGTATTATTGGAAAGAGGGGATTCTCAGCTTTCTTTTGACCTATCACACAAAGTAATCCGACGTGATACAGAAGAAATACAATCGCAGAAAGTTTGACAGGCCTACCCTTTCTTGCTGGTCATATCTGATCGCGATTTGGCGGTGCAATTGGGAAATGGTTAGTGCTTCCCTATGGGTATGCTGCAATAGCCTATTAACACAGAACACTTGTAAGACTTTGTCGGGTCACAATTGGCTTCTTCATAAAATAACAAGAGGCTCCTCAGAGCCTGTACTCGGGCCGAGTCTAGGCCTGGGCCAATCGCGAAACTGCGCGCGCACATGAGCAGGACAACCGCGACCCCGAAAAAAAAAAAAGAAGAATGGAGCCGAAACTTAGACTCGTGGCCTACCGGCCCGAGTAACTAGACAGTAAACATCATTCCCATGAAGTGAAGTAATTTCAAGTTGACCCTATCCATATCTGCATGTTTGGGCTACGCACAGATAACATTTAAATAATAGTCAAAAGTAAGTTTATTGAATTTGCCTCTATTGGTGTTTAATTTTAATCATGATTGTAGAATGAATGAACATATGCACAATAAACAAAGACATTAAATGATGAGCAAGTTTGTCAATTAGAACAAATATTGTTGTCGTCTGACATTCCATAAATGACAGTTAGCTTCAGCAGACAAGTTGGTCAGCTGTGGAGCCTATGCTGTCTAATGTTACTTGTCAGAAAACTTAATAAGTTTGCTCATGCAAGTTTTGACATATGCTTGCTTCATTGGGTCCAAGAATGATTCTCAACATCATACTGTTATACTAATAAGACAGCTTAACTCATGTATTCATGAGAATTGCACACTTTGTGATGAAAAAATCAAACTTGACATGCATGAAGACTGATACATCAATGATATTGGGACATTGAGCCACCTTGTAATTTGCCCCTGGTGGCTGTGGCAGCCATTTTTCAAAATGGCGGCATAACAATGCAATAAAAATTAATAGGCATTCTGAGTGGTCAACGTCAGAGTAACAATACAGCGTTATACTGGATTAAATATTATTTTAAACTTCTACAGTACTATATGTTGAGAGTTATTGTACAGTGTTTGTTGTTCTAATTTTGTCGATAATAAATGAAACCGCAAAAAGCTAATCAGTGCAAAATTGTCTCATTTTTCATTACACATTTTAAATGTTTTTTTGATTACAAACAAAGCCCTTTCGCAATGATATAGTACTGAGCAAAAGTCTTTGGCACATTTGATGCAATTTCGTAGGGCAAATTTCCTTAGAAAAATAATGAAAAGTTTCTAATAACTGAGAAATGTACCATACAGAGCTGTAAACTGTTAAAAAGTAAAACAAACCAAAATTTTGTGTCAAGACAATATTATCAGTATCATATTTTTGAAGAAAAACAAACATTTAATCATAAAACTATTTTTTGAATTAGCATTTGGAATTTCCAATATACCTTTTATCTTTAGCAACACCAGTGTAGAAAAAAGTAAATATCTAAAGCCAGATCTAAACAAAAAAAATGCAGGGTACCTAACACTTTTGCATGGTATTGTACCGTATATTAAAACAATTGAAGTTACATTTAACACTAAGTTTTTTTTAATAAGAAGCAAGATTTCCAAACAATCGAACGCTAACAGAACTAATTTCGGTTTACTTCTTCAAGACTGATGACAAAAAATATTAAGATAGCAGAAATGCCAAAATTTAAAAGAAAAATATTAAATATTTAGTAATTCCAATCTGAAAGAGCCAACCAAAATGCATGTAGATAGAAATGCAGTGAACGACAAAAGTGTTGCTAGGCAAAAACCTCATCCACCAGCACTTATTTTAGTGCTTTGGATACTGACTCAATTTTGCAAGGGGCTGCCTCAGTCGTTTTCAACTTATAGTCCTCAGAAAAACAGTGATCTTCGGTTTGACCATTCAAGGTCATTCAAGGTCAGAGGTCGTAATGTCAAATAAAAGCCCATATAGGAGTTCCGATATACTTAAAATAATAAACATCTATCTGCAACCATTTTTGAGTTATAATGGAAAATATATTATTTTCAGCAATGACCTGGACCCTCCTGACATTTAACCCCCAACCGCTATGGAGACTATCAAAGCTATCCCGTCGTGCAGCATATGGTTGGAAGCAGAATTGAAAGATGCACATTTTGGTTTTGGTTTGAAGTCAATGTAATGCATTTGAAAGAAGTAAGTAATCTATTGACCATTGCGCGCCAACTCTGAAAGTTTGAAGTCAATCAGTGCAACCGTGTCGACGGTAAATCACTAGCGCACAGACAGACAGACAAACAAACAGACAAACAAACCGCACTGATTGCAATACCTCGCCCCACTGAATTCCTCGCCGGTGAGGTAAAAAAATATTAAAGCATCCATTTAATCCTTACAATATTCTCTCAAATTAGTTCTTTGGTTGACTTAGGTTATGTGCTACTGGTCTGTGTGCATTTCAGTCACCTTTGCCATTTCATTGTCAATTTTATGCCCTTTGTCAAAATTGGCCCATCAGATAAGTGGAGCCTGATCCTGGACTACTGAGATGAGGTATGCTCAACTCAGGCACAACCCATACCTGCAAACTCAAGATGGATGAAAAAGGTGACAAACTAAACCCCTGTAGGGGGGTATGGGGGAATCCCCCCCCCCCCAGAAAAAAATTATTGTGATTTTAACACATAAATTAAGCATTCTGGCATACTCTGAGAAGAAAATTAAGAGGAAAGATAGCAATTGCTTCAAGTACAGCCAGGGCCATATACAGCTTTTTAATTTGGGGGCCGTTATAGCGTTCCGCAATTTGGGGCTTTTTCATAAATGGTCCGTAATTTGGGGTTTTTTTTGTAGATGCTTCAAAACATCATGATTTTCCATTTTGTTGGGGGGGGGTTGCATGTCTTTCAGTACCTTTTAACATCCCACTTCAGCATGCATTATCAACACGCGGCAATTGCGCATTTACTTAGGAAATACACATGTTGCGTCTGTATTTTGGGGGTTTTCTGGGCCGCTAATTTGGGGGTTTTCTCAGAGCTTCTAATTTGGGGGCCGTTTAATGGTCTCTAAAAAGGGCTGTATATGGCCCTGACAGCTAACATGTAGTAACTCGGCAACTAAATAGGAATTACTAAGTTTTAGTTGGTTCTACCTAAGCCACTCACCTGGCTCAGGCTGTGAATGAGTGAATAGTCAGGACTGATTTTTATCATTCATAACATTTTTACTGTGAAAGAAATCAATTCTGGTAATTGTGAACCAAGATGAACATTTAAATATTAAAATAAAAATTGCCATAATCTAAAATATAGAGCACTACAGGAAGTCAAGGTACAAGAACGTGTTCAAAATATGAAAACGGCATTCCTTAGACATAAATATACAACTCTTTTTAATCTATATATTTACAAGTTATTTAAATTAAATTTTTTTGAATTTTAACTAATGATTAAGAATTTCCTCGACAACAAACACCTGTGAACAAAATAATAATGTATTAAATAATGGTTGTGCTTGTAGGGTGATGTGTGTCACCAGTCCAGTGTTTTTCATTTCATTTTTATCTTGTCGCATATACACATGTACAGCGTTTGATTGCGCAATTCCCCCCCCGCCGACGCATCTCTCGTTTTGCGGTTGGTTCCCACTCCAGTGTTTTCTTTAGCTCTGTGGGCGGGACTGGCGCGGAGGTAGGAAAATGGGGTCATTCAACTTGCTACCATGGTTTCAGAGTCGCGCCGTCAGGTTACCCATAGAGCTCCGGACGTCACGTGACTCTTTTTGTTTACGCCACCATTTTAGCAGGAAAAGCTAAAGCGAAAATTAATGGCGCTAGTGGCGATTTCAAGCCATCAGAGTTCACTGCCCGCTTTGCATGCAAAGAAATTGAGCTATATAATTCAAAATTTAATAGGTTAAACATTATTGACCCTTATAGAGCTCTGGACGTCATGTGACTCTTTTTGTTTATGCCACCATTTCGGCAGGAAAAGCCAAAGCGAAAATGAAAGGCACTAGTGGCGATTTCAAGCCATCAGAGTTCACTGCCCGCTTTGCATGCAAAGAAATTGAGCTATATAATTCAAAACTTAATAGGTTAAACATTATTGACCCTCATAATGCCTCAGGTGCGCTTTTCATAAGTATTGACTCAGCCAGCTCGGACAATGTTCCAGACCTGCAGTACCCAGCAACTACAAATACCTGATCAACTATTCAACTTTCCCTTTAGAGTCTCTCAAAGCATACAAGAGCCTCGAGGGATACAAATGGACACAATGTGGCTTTGTGATGAATAGGGCAGAAACTTTTTTTTGTGCTGGCTGCGTCAGTTTTTAATGCAAATACTTTGAAGTTTAGCATTGACAGCGCTCAACGTCCTCAAAAACCAAAACATCCTCAGCATACAGGCTGGAAATAGTTCAGCTTTTGGAACACTGCCGGGCTCATCAATGTGTCTCCTCCCTCGCTGACTAGTGAATAGTGAGAAACTTTTCCTGCTGCCACAGTCGTGTTTCTAATCAATTAGCTTGCTACAGTTTAAGTTTGCTTACTGTTCCCCATTTTGGGACGTGAAGTTTGCTGACAAATTATTCAGTATTAATGTTTACGACAACTGTAGACTCCAACAGCTTTAGCTAGCTTGATACTCTGTGATTGCTTAGGTTCCCATTTGTTTTAATCTGGGTTGCTAGGTTTCCTAAAGCACGGTTGGGAGCTACATTAGCAACTTCGCTACATATGTCGAACCACTGACTTTATTCGGTTCCAACTGCACTTTTGGGAAATGAACATTCATTAGCTTAGTTGCTACAGTTATTCGCGGTTTCATTTCACTGAATAAGCTAATCTTGCCATTTACAACGATGCTGAAGACGAAATGCTCGGACAGTCTTCGCAACTTTTAGCAAAAATCAGCGCTAGAGAGTAGCGCTCTGTAAATGAAATCATGGGCGCTTCCAGCTCTGAAAGCGCTGCCAGTGGACGCAGGTCTTAAATGCCTCTTCATCACAGTAGCGTTAGCATCAGCAACAGGGCAGAATAATGTAACTAACTACTTGCTGTGCTCAACGTGTATGTTAACTAGCTTGTGTCACCACGTTATCACAGCTTGAATGAATGTCTAAAGGCATTACCTAAGACATAAAATTGTTCACTTTTCATTAAAACAATCAGCAAGTTAGCTGCTTGCCATATGCCTGCCAGTGTTTTTAACCACACACTTTCCGGCTAATATGGCGAGTTCTGATTGCGTGACGTCAGCTCCTGGAGCACTAGTGCGGTTGCCGTGGCTGATTGAAAAAAGATATTTAATAGGCAGTGGCTATTCTTACGGCAGCTGTAAAGATATTCCATTAGGCTATTCTTACCTCCTTCCGTGTGCACATGTGCAGAGCACCGAATTCTGGACTTGAAGATTTTCTACCGTAAGAATAGCCCTAAATGCGCCGCCCAGGTACGGCATTGACGTAATGTTATTCAGAGAGGCTATTCTTACAGTAGTCGGTAGTCATGCCTCAGTTGAACAGGGCCCTGTGAGATACCTTTTTAAAGGAATGTTGGGAAGAATACAAACAAAGCATGTTTCCTAATTGCAACCTCGTCAGGCGGCATATCCTCTTAAAGCGAAGAAACTCGGCGAAAAGTTCGCAATGACCGTTTTTACCTAAACCGAACACAATTCAAGTAAATAAGCATCTAGCAAAACATTAAATAAAATAAGATCAGTGCTATATCACAAGCATTTCTACTGAATTTGTGCTATGCATACAAACGATACCTCAAATGAAAAAGGACAGTCCACAGATTCCAACGATATAAGTCTTGTCATTTTAAATTGACACCACACTCAGAGAACAGCAGGCATACACTTTAAATGCTACAGAGATGAGCAAAAAAATTTTTCTTACCTTTGATATTTTGTCATAAAAGCTGTTTTATTATGCAAATTCATTGCCCCTGTGACGGGGGCGTTCAGGCTTAAGGTTAATATTTGTATTGAATATATATTTTCCACTAATTTCTTTAAATCTTTACTTTAAATCCAGTTTTCATTGCAACAAAACCGTTGACTTACTTGTGAACTTCTGGTATGTGAAGCAGCTTTTCTCAAAGTTCTCTGAGCAAAGAACTGAATGTTTTGTTGGTTTGCAAGGCTTTCCACTGTCAATTCTTCTTAATCTAACAAGCCACTCTTTCAAAAGGGCTTCATTATTTTGTGGAAATTGATGGAAACTTATTTTGCCGTATTTTCCAGACGACTGAATGGCATTACTATTGGTGCAAGCAACAGCAGCACAAGATTTCCCCATTTTCACTATGCTGCGATGTACATTTTACTTCGGGGATCATGTGACCACCTACGTAACTTGAAACGACCTCATTACATTGAACATGAGAAACGGATCACAACACATCTTAGGAACTCCTTACTTTAGCAAGTAGAATCTAGATACATAACCCCAATTTAAACAGTATATTATATTGCTGACAGATAACGAGACTGACCTCAAATCTAACGCAGGTGTCCACAGAACTACTGAAGTAAGCTATAGACCTTCCTTAAAAAGTTGCTACTTGCCACCATCATAGACAGGCCGCCATCGAAGCGAAATCCTAATTTTGATTGGACAAAAGAACTTGCACGATGCGTTCCATCAAGGCTACTGAAAATTCTGATACACCAATCGCGTGGCGCTCTATGAGCTTTGATTCTATGGGTCCAGCGCCAGGCAGATGTTCCCTTCTTTCCCTGCGGGTCATGTAGGTCCGGAGTGAACTCTCCAGTCTCCCCTGACGCCCCCCAAAATGCCGCAAATGACTCAAAACCTCAGGGACCATATCATTGGAATGCTTAATGCTGGAATGTCTCTCAGGGTCGTTGCAAGGGCTCGTAATGTCCATGTTTCAACAATAAGTTGCCAAAGACATTGTTTTGAAGAATTTGGAATGACAGCAAACCCCCCACATGCGCGACAATCACGTGTGACGACCCCCGCCCAAGACTGCCATATTCGAATCTCTTTCTCTATGACCATCCAAGACCAGCAACTGCCACTGCAGATTTAGACAGTTGGTCTCCACAATCACTGCATTTCTGCTCAAACTGTGAGATATAGGGCTCTAAATTCGTAGACCAGGCGCAGGCGCGGCGAATGGGGGGTGCGCCGCGCCAACGGGGTGTGTCCAGGCGTATGTTGCAATTTCGTGTCCGGTGCAGCCTGGCGCAAGTACTCCTCTGTCCCGCCTCGGTCCCTCCTGCCGGCGGAAGTGGCAAAGAAGGCGTGTTTGGGTATAACACAGCTGAGTCAAATCTTCACCAATCAAATGAGCTCCTCTCCTCACCTTTAATGTGTTGGAATATAGAAGCCTCTGTCCTATATCTGTTTGATGCGTTAATGTTGCATTTTACTTTGCTTCTTCAGGCATGTTTTCTGCACTGCTTACGTCTATATTAAGCATTACGAATATGAGTTAGCTGGCTAGCTAGGGCATTCTCGAATTATTACCATTAGCTTAACTTGAATGGAATTTCAAAAACGAAACTACGTCAGATCATTCAAACTTATGATGTTGGAATGAAATACGACGGTTGCTCATTTATTTCTTCTGCCTGCATCATTGGGAAGAGAAACGATGGATAGCGTGTTCCTATTATTACACCCTGTTGCTGCTTAAAATTTTGGGATTAGCATGCATGGACAACAATGCAAGATACGTTACACATTTATTTTCAAAATGTGATCATAACTCAGTACGAGATCATACGAGATGCTCACTGACGACAAGCACTATTTTATCTCTGGTGTGGAAATAAAGCGTGAATCTGTTCGATCCATCTGACTAATTTTCAAAAGAGAGACCGAATAAAGACTGTTGTCTATTTCAACAGAAGGAAACACACGAATAAAAAGACCAAGAAAAGTCGATAGCTATCAGTTTGCATTTTGTGAAGGTCGAACACAAACATGGCCAAGTTTGCACGTCTAATAATTCCTGGAATACTCGAAAAATTTGAACTTTTATGACTTTCGGACACGGAGATATATTAAAACCCTGTCCGACTATCGCGTCTTTGCATTGACTTTGACTGTAATCAGTCGTGCGAAAAATTTGTTTCGCGTCCAGTGTGCAAGCGGCTTTACTGAGCATAGAACGCAAGCATTATATATACGCACTGCCTGATGCCGAGGTAGTTTGTGGTTAGCTGAGAAAGATGTGAAGTCGTTAATTTGTATCACAGATTCAGCTGCATTAAGCCAGGTCGAGTTTCCATTCGAGTTTTCCAGTGCCAACCGCCTTTGATCTGACATCAGGACAATCGATATAGATACTATAATTTATGTGCTGATTCAGATAGTTACATTAAACAGTGGTTGCTGTAATTATTTATTGCATTGAAATGTGCCTGACATTCCGGAAACCTGCCTGTGAGATTTCGGTGACATGTGCGCACTGTGCGCCGGTCAGCCAAATTACCACTGCACAGAAAGTAAACCAGGTTGGAGCAGGCGAGTTTTCTGCGCAACTTCAGCGGAGACTTTTGCTACGAAATTGTCACTGCATCTTGATGAATATGTGACACCTCCCCCTACTACGCGGCCATACCCATCTCGGCGCACGTCTGTCTACCAAATTGCCAAAGTGGCTGCGCACGGTGTTGCAACGCACGAAATTACCACTGCGCGGGCTGCATCGGACGAAATTACCACTGCGTGGGCTGCGCCACGCTGCGCCACCCTGCGCAGCGCCAAGAAATTAGAGCCCTAAGGGTTAATTTTCCATACCTTTTTAATTGTAGCTAGCGTCTGTGTATAGTCATTGAGTTAATTAGATCCCGAGTGGATGCACTGATCTGTTTTCGGGGTGTGTGAGCTCTAAAGCACAGGGAATCTTGTGCAAATTGATGGCAAGATGAATGCAGCATGCTATCAGAAAATACTGGCAGACAATTTGCATTCTTCAGCATGAAAACTGCGCATGGGACGCACTTGGACTTTCCAGCATGACAATGATCCAAAGCACAAGGCCAAGTTGACCCAACAGTGGTTGCAGAAGAGAAAGGTGAAGGTTCTGGAGTGGCCACCAGTCTCCTGACCTCAATACCATCGAGCCATTTTGGGGAGATCTCAAACATGCAGTTCATGCAAGACGACCAAAGAATTTGCAGGAGCTGGAGGCATTTTGCAAGGAGGAATGGACAGCTATACCACCTAAGAGAATTAGGAGTGTCATGGACAACTATCAAAAAAGACTGCACGCTGTTATTGATGCTAAAAGGGGGCAATTCACAGTATTAAGAACTAAGGGTATGCACACTTTTGAACTGGGTTCATTTCATTTTTCCCCTTATTGCCATGTTTTATTTGATGATTGTGCCATCCTACATGACTAACAGTTGGATATGAATCCAATAAGAAATAAAAGAAATGTGTTTTGCCTGACCATTCATGTTTTCTATAAAAAATGTTTCCTATTTTACAAATTCAGCCAGGGTATGCAAACTTTTGAGCACAACCATACGTTATTATATGGAGTAGTTCAAGCAAATTATTATGAAATACCACACTGAGTCCTACTGAGAATATTCTGTCACCAGACTGCTGTTATGTTAATAAAAAAAAATAAATCATACTTTCTGGATTGAATGTGTGCTCCTTTAGTTTCATAATTCATTGGTGTTTGTATAACTTGGAGTATCCAAACTATAAGTAAACACAACATACTAACTGATAGTATGTCATCAGTCAAAAGTGACAAAGGCTTTATTCGAATAGCCAAAAAATTACATCCTATTATCTAATTCCTAGCTACTTTTCTTTAACCTGGTTGGAAAGTGTCATGAGGAAAAAAAAATAAAATAAAAAGGTGTAAAGGGGAACTCATTATGGCGTTAGAAGACAACCGCTTTGCCAAGAGAATCCAGCTGCGTTCGAATGGTCAAAAAAATTACGTCCTATCGTATAATTACGAACTACTTTTCTTTAACCTCAGTGGAAAATGTCATGAGGTTAAAGAAAGATGCAAAGTGGAATTCATAATGGCTTAGGAAAAGATAACCACGCTGCTTAGTGAGTCAAGAGCTGCGTCCGAATAGTCAAAAAATTACATCATATCCACCAATTCCTCACCACATTTCTTTAACCTTCGTGGAAAACGTCATAAGGTAAAGGAAAGGCGTAAAACGGAAGGGTTTTGGAAGACAACCGCGCTAATATGAGAATCCGAATGCACTTACACTAGGCAATGTGATCGTGCATCTCTCGCCCATCATACTCATTTGTTTTCGTGATTGGCCGGGTGAATGGTAGTCGCTTTAAATATTGCTGCCACGAGGAATTGTGGGATAGTGTTATCTTCTTTCTTTTCGAAAAGGATGGTTCTCTGTGCCCTATGCTAAAGGAGGTTAATTAGGAAGCACAAAGACAGCTTTCCTTAACATTTTAAGAATTTGAATACACTTATCATGGCTGCCACGTAATTATTTCCGGATCATTTTTTTAGGAATTAGGAACTTTCCTTGGCAAAAAAGATTATTCGGACGCAGCCCAAATGTCCTTCTTAGGCAGCGTGAATAAACGTCTCTTGTGCCTCATGTTCGTTTGTTTTTGTAATTGGCCAGATGTATGATCGTCACTTTACATGTTCCTGCGGCCCAGAATTGTGGGATGGCGTCACCTCCTTTCGTCCCGAAAAGGATGAGTCAGTAGACCCTCTGCTAAAGGAGATAAGTTAGGAAGCATTGAAGCACCTTTCTTTAACATTAGAATTCGAACGCATGAGTCGTGGCTGCCATGTAAATACTTCCGGGTCACGAACTCTGAGTTAGGAACTTTCCGAAGCAAAAAACAATACTCGAACACAGCCACATTTTGCTCTCAGAACTTTGCTCTTCACTTGTACTATAGCACCGCCACCAGGCGGTGTGAGCTGCTATGGATTTTTTGACCCGTGCTCCGCCCCTTTCCTCCGGGAATGCTGGGATTTATTAATACGAACACAGTTATGGTACAAGTCCTAACTGTAAAATAACTGTTAGCTGCTCGTTACGAGATAGAAATCTAAACTGCTACGTTCGTCCGAATGCATCGGTGCCATGGAAGAGCGGACCTAATAGTTACGCACTTCACTGGGTTAAGATAGGCAACTGAAATTAACTTATCTTCACCAGAAACCACCATTAACTCAAAAGTCCTTGACTGCGAAGGCACCCTGTGGCTACTTCCTGGTAAGAGACAGACCCGAGGAAACTGTAAATATGGACCACATGTTGAACTAATAATGCTAGACTATGACAGCCTGTTTGAAAAAAAGAGTTTTCTCCCAACGCGTTCCTCAGATGTTTCTGTTACCATGTAAACTTGAAATGTCACTTGGTTTTAGAAAGTTACACTTTCGCGTTTGTAGTTTCAGATGTCATTTCTATTTCGCAGTTAAGCGCAACCGCAGGAACAGCAGTGACGTTAGGTACCGGCGGTCGTCAGCCTAGGTTCGCTAACGTTTGTTGATATTTTCCTGTCGCTAGCCAGCTGATCCAGGCTGGCTTTCCAGTTAAACGCCTGGTTATTGACCATCTCGGCAACCAAACCTAACTGTGGGCATTTAGCTACAGTGAGCATTGCGTTTTGATGCTAAATAGCCATGTTTTTATTGATGAGTAAAGGTAATATTGCTTTGCAAGTAAAATGCTTGGCCACAGTTGCATGGTTGATAGCAAATTGTGAAAGATATTTGTTTGCCGGCGAGTTACTGTTTCAACCTGGGAACAATTGGTATCTAAGATGGTCAGTGTTGGCTTGCTAGCTGAATGTCATGACTCATGCTCATTTCGGAGGTTCTGTGCTTTTTCGCGACGCGATTCGCAAACTAACACGTTAACGTCTCTTTTTCCACTCAGCTGTTGGACTTGACAGCCCATAACATAAGCTACCTCAAACTAAGGTCATCCTGGATGTTGACGTTACTTGGTGGCTAATTTGGTTCGCAATGCGTGGCGATGAGTGACGTTCGTTAACATTTTCCTGCATGTAACTGAGATACGGTAGCGAATAGCCATCTGCCAATTTCATTACCAGTCCAATATCGTTGGATAGCTGCAACTTGCGAGAAAGTTACTAATTCAACTTTAGCTTGCTAGCTAGTTGTCAAAACGCTCTGGCAGTGGTGAATCCAGTGACTGTCAAACTGTTTGCAGAACAGTTCACGCAAGTCCAGTTGCTACGGTGGTGACTTGATATTCTGAGCAAGCAGTCTTGGCTGTTCCATGTCATCTCTGAAGTTTTTCATTTTACGCTAGACCAGGGGTGGGCAGTTCCGGTCCTGGAGGGTCGGTGTGTATACTGGTTTTTATTTCTATCAATTACCCTGACTAATTTAGTTAATTGGTTGCATACAAAAATATAGATTTGTGCAAAGGTTTGATCAAAGAAAAATGTTTTTATGTAGGGACACAAGAACAGTTTTTGGTGGTCACTAATGATAATTTAAAGAAATGCACCATAACTGTTAGATTTCATGAATAATTTGGCTAATTTAGATAATCAACTAATTAACGGCCAGAAGTTGGTGTGGAAATCAGGGACAGTTACGGCCCTATTTGCCCACCCCTGCGCTAGACTGTCGCTACCTGTTTAAAGAGGGAGTTGCAAAATGGCATTATTATCAAAACCCAGTAAATATGCTTTAAAATACTTAATTGAACGCGATTTTTCTCCTTTTGGTCCTTTACACCTATTCAGCAGGCATGAGCCAGGACGCATTGCAGCCTAGATTTCTGAGGAGAATGCTTTGAATTCTGTTGCTCCTCCTTGTAAGTGCGAAATTGATACAATCAAAGTGACACTATCGTTAACTCCTGGATAAAGGGTTTGTAAATTAGAGACCGGTTATCCGTGCCAAGATAATACTTATCTTACCGCCCGTGGTCGTGCTAACGGCAAATTGATTGATTAGTGAGTGGCGCTCGAGTCTCATTGCAACATTTCTTCCGATGTCTCGCTTATCCAGGAGTCAAAATGATGCAGTTGCTTGATTGCTAACTGGAGAGTTGCTGGTTCAAGCTCCCGCCCCCCAGGGAACCCTGACTTCATTGGAGAGAAGTTGGTAGTGATGGGACGTACTGTGCCGATGCTTCGGAGCGTGTGTCAAGAAATCCAGGAATTGTTTAGTGAAGCGCGTATCGAGGCTTGTGTCTTTAAGGGCGAGTGACGTAACTGATGGCGTTGGGAGCCTCGCTGGTTCAGGAAGTGATTCGAGTAGTTAGCGTGATTCATGAACATAAATACACCGTAATGGATCCGCTTACACTTCTTGGGTTAGTGTTGGAGTGTGGTTGGTTTGTAAGCGACGTATTTGCTGCTTATTTAAATGGAGACTTCGAAGAACTTCACTGCTCTTCTGTTTACAAAACCCAAAACCAGTGAAGTTGGCACGTTATGTAAATCGTAGATAAAAACAGAATACAATGATTTGCAAATCCTTTTCAACTTATATTCAATTGAATACACTGCAAAGACAAGATGTTTAATGTTCAAACTGAGAAACTTTATTTTTTTTTTGTAAATAATCATTAACTTAGAATTTAAAGGCAGCAACACATTGCAAAAAAAGTTGGCACAGGGGCCTTTTTACCACTGTGTTACATCACCTTTCCTTTTAATGACACTCAGTAAACGTTTGGGAACTGAGGAGACCAATTTTTGAGGATTTTCAGGTGGAACTCTTTCCCATTCTTGCTTGATGTACAGCTTAAGTTGTTCAACAGTCCGGGGTCTCCGTTTTTTACGCTCATAATGCGCCACACATTTTCAATGGGAGACAGGTCTGGACTACAGGCAGGCCAGTCTAGTACCCGAATTACTACGGAGCCATGCTGTTGTAACACGTGCAGAATGTGGCTTGGCATTGTCTTGCTGAAATAAGCAGGGGCGTCCATGAAAAAGACATTGCTTGGATGGCAACATATGTTGCTCCAAAACCTGTATGTACCTTTCAGCATTAATGGTGCCTTCACATATGTGTAAGTTGCCCATGCCTTGGGCACTAATACACCCCCCCATACCATCACAGATGCTGGCTTTTGAACTTTGCGCCTATAACAGTCCGGATGGTTCTTTTTTCTCTTTGGTCCGGAGGACACGACGCCTACAGTTTCCAAAAACAATTTGAAATGTGGACTGGTCAGACCACAGAACACTTTTCCACTTTGCATCAGTCCATCTTAGATGAGCTTGGGCCCAGCGAAGCCGGGCGGCATTTCTGGGTGCTGTTGATAAATGGCTTTCGCTTTGCATTGTAGAGTTTTAACTTGCACTTGCAGATGTAGCGACGAACTGTAGTTACTGACAGTGGTTTTCTGAAGTGTTCCTGAGCCCATGTGGTGATGTCCTTTACACACTGATGTCGATTTTGATGCAGTACCGCCTGAGGGATCGAAGGTCACGGGCATTCAGTGTTGGTTTTCGGCCTTGTCGCTCTCCAGATTCTCTGAACCTTTTGACGATATTACGGACCGTAGATGATGAAATCCCTAAATTTCTTGCAATAGCTCGTTGAGGAATGTTGTTTTTAAACTGTTCGACAATCAGCTCACGATTTTTTTTCACTAAGTGGTGACCCTCGCCCCATCCTTGTTTGTGAATGACTGAGCATTTCAGGAAGCTGCTTTTATACCCAATCATGGCACCCAGTTCCCAATTAGCCCGCTTCACCTGTGGGATGTTCCAAATAAGTGTTTGATGAGCATTCCTCAACTCTTCAGTCTTTTTTTGCCACTTGTGCCAGCTTTTTTGAAACATGTTGCAGGCATCAAATTTGAGCTAATATTTGCAAAAAATTACAAAGTTTACCTGTTCAACATTAAGTAACTTGTCTTTGCAGTGTATTCAATTGAATATAGGTTGAAAAGGATTTGCAAATCATTGTATTCTGTTTTTATTTACGATTTACACAACGTGCCAACTTCACTGGTTTTGGGTTTTGTACATACAAGCACCGTCACTTTCCTCTTCCTTGTTAACACAGCCACAGTTTAAAAACACAATTGTTCCTCTGTCATTATCATGACTTTTTCAAATATTTATGTAAAAGGGGAGGTTCACTTCGGTACGTGTACTGCTACCACGGAACATCACTTTAAATGTCAGCCACGAAACTCATGCGCACTATTTAAAAACGAGCACAAGCTCGTTAATAAGGGGAGACAAAAACGCGTGGTTTGAATGGGTTATTAACTTGTGCTCGCAATAGAAAAATGCATAGTTGGATTAAAATAAGTTTATTTCTTGTCCCTGGCAGTTATTATTCCCATGCCCAAACTGTGGCAACACAGGTTTGAGGGTATCACATACAGTTAAAATGATAACAAACACGTTTGCTTGTTTTGTAGTCTTTTACCAGCAGGGGGTTTGTGTGCGCATGAAGCCTCGAGAAATGAACCCTTTTGTGAACCATTTAGCTGGAAAGCTTCAAGACTTCAAGAAGCTTCATCCCGCCATCACTAGAAGTTGGTGTATGGTGTTTTTAACATGGAGGTAATATAGTAGAACTGGAGAGAGCGAGGAAGTCCCACCCCTATTACTTTCAATGGGAGATGCTAGGCTAGCTACTTCAGCCCAGGAAGTATGGATTTGACCAACGCCATCTATAAAAATGGCGTTCCATGGGTGCTTATTTCTGGCACCATTTCATAAGATTGCCAATCTGATTACACAGCACAAATGGCCAAGAAAATGTGTCGTCTGTGCGGATTGGCGAATGTGTTTGAGGGGAAATGACGAGCAAAGCTGTTGATCCGGGACGTGCACGCACTATACACTCATTGGCTGAACTGCTGCAGTCAGAGCAAAAGCTGGACAACCAAACTCGTGCACTAGCAGCTGTCATCAAGCTTTAAATAGAGGTTCTTATTTTATAGGTCCTCTTGAAAACATCAAACTGTTGCGTCAGACAAAGTGCAAAATAATGAAGGATTATCAAATACATTTTCTTGTTTTCGCTGTATGTGGCAAGAAAAAAATGCGCACTTTTCAATTGGTGTCTATGCAGCTCGCGCATCTTTGGCCACAAAATTGCATCCTTGGGAAACGCGGAAGCAGGAAGCTAACATGCTAACTGGCTGAAGCAAATGTAGTTCCTTGTTCTCTCTGGTTCTATTATATATCTCTATGGTTTTTAAAGACTTTCCCTAAGAGACAGAACTACGGTAGCCTATAGGGGCAAACGCGCTGCAATGGCCCAGTGCATCTCCGATTGGAGAAACGCGCTGCAAAAACAGAAACTATGCTAATCCAAAAACACGCAAACCCAGGCCTACCAAAGAAAACGGCCAAGCTGTAACAAAAGTTTGTCAGATGCCTACCTTTTTCAAATAACCCGGCAACACAAAATCGAAAACATGCTACATTCTCCCTAAACTTTGCACCACAACACTTTGAATACCAGAACCAAACTCAAAAAAATCGCACACCCTGTAACAAACCCAGAGACGAACCAAATGAGTTTTCAATTGCATGTTGCTGGTTGCTTGAAAAAGGTAGACATCTAACAAACTTTTGTTACAGCTTGGCCATTTTCTTTGGTAGGCCTGAAACCACAAAAGCAAATGCAAGAGAAAAGCGCTGCATATCCATGTCAACACAAACGCGTGGCAACGGCCCAAAACAAATCCAATCAGAGAAACGCACTGCAAAAACAGAAATGATGCAAACTCAAAAACACGCAAGCCGCAAAAGCAAATGCAGGAGAAAAACTGCTGCACACCCGCATGGACACAATGGAAGTGCTCCCAGCCGCTATAGGGAGCGCCAACTAGAACAGCTTTTACTTTTGACCAGTCGGCTAAAAGGCTTTTTAGCTAGCTGGCTAGCTAACGTCAGTTCACTTGCTTAGCTAGCTATTTTTGGTGCACAGTCGTCAATAGAAAATAAGCGAATAAAAATGACCCATTGTTTCACTATCTGACTTAGCTAGAGTTGAACCGCGAGCATTTATATTTTATCAAATATAACTGTTTGCTAGCTAGGCTAGCGAACTAGCTAGCTAAGCAAACGAACTTATGTTAGCTAGCTAGAAAGCCTTTTTGTTGACTTAGCTAGTCATATCTGATGCATGTAAAATGCTAGCTTGCTAACTAAATGGTGAAGTTATAACTATTCACTGCTATCCATTGATTTCTGTGGATCATATTCAAGGCCAGAATCGCGAGCGAACACTTTGCGCATGCTCATAAGGTCGCAAAGCTCAGCGAGCCCTTTGCGCATGCTCACAAGGTCGCAGCCCTGGCAAACCCTTCGCTGTGGTGTAAAACCATAAAACAAAATACTCCATCCGGTCTCGATGAGTTCAAAAATAAAATCTGTTCTACAGAGTGAGTCAAAAAAAACTATACACTTTTTAACGGGTCATTTTGTGATGGTGTAGCAATATACATGTATACAACATGCCGTGAAAAAGTATTTGCCCCCTTCCTAGTTTCTTATTTTTTTGTATATTTTTCACTCTTAAGTGTTTCAGATCATCAAACAAATCTTAAATTAGACAAAGATAACCCGGGTAAATACAAAATGCAGTTCTTAAATTATTTTTCAATTTATTGAGGGGAAAAAAATCATCCAAACCCAATCCATGTGAAAAGACAAAATCATGAATTAACCCGATTAACCACAAAATTTTTTAGTTCAATTTCTAACCACACTATGATTTGCCAGACCTATTGAATCAAGAAATCACCTAAATAGAACCTGTCTGACAAAGTGAAGTAGGCTAATGGATTTCAAAAAGCAATACATAATGCCGCAATCTAAAGAAATTCAAGAACAGATGAGAAACAAAGTCAATGACATCTATCAGTCTGGAAAGGGTTACAAAGCCATTTCTAAGGCTTTGGGACTCCAGTGAACCATGGTGAGGGCCATTATTCACAAATGAAGAAAACTTAGAACAGTGGTGAACCTTCCCAGGAGTGGTCGGCCCGCCAAAATTACTCCAAGAGCGCATCGACAACTCATCCAGGAGGTCACAAAAGAACCCAGAACAACATCTAAAGAAATGCAGGCCTTACTTGCCTCAGTTAAAGTCCGTGTTCATGATTCAATAATAATAAAGAGACTGGGCAAAAATGGCATCCATGGGAGAGTTCCAAGGCGAAAACTACCGCTGACCAAAAAGAACACAAAGGCTTGTCTCACATTTGCCAAAAAACATCTTGATGATCCCCAAGACTTTTGGGAAAATATTCTGTGGACTGATGAGACAAAAGTTGAACTTTTTGGAAGGTATGCGTCCCGATACATCTGGCATAAAACTAACACAGCATTTCATGAAAAGAACATCATACCAAAAGTCAAACATGGTGGTGGTAGTGTGATGGTATGGTCCTGCTTTGCTGCTTCAGGACCTGGACGACTTGCCGTAATTGATGGAACCATGAATTCTGCTCTCTAGCAGAAAATCCTGTAGGAGAATGTCCGACCATCAGTATGTGACCTCAAGCTCTAAGCGCACTTGGGTGATGCAGCAGGACAATAATTCGAAACACACCAGCAAGTCCACCTCTGAATGGCTTAAAAAAAAACAAAAGGTGTTAGGAGAGGCCTAGTCAAAGTCCGGACTTAAATCCAATTGAGATGCTGTGGCATGACCTTAAACAGACTGTTCATGCTGGAAAAACCTCCAATGTGGCTAAGTTAAAACAATTCTGCAAAGAAGAGTGGGCCAAAATTCCTCTACAGCAAGGCGAAAGACTCATTGCCAGTTATTGCAAACGCTTGATTGCAGTTGTTGTCGCCGAGGGTAGGTTTAGGTTCAGGGGGCAATTACTTTTTCACATAGGGCCAGGTAGGTTTGGATAGCTTTTTTCCCTAAACTAATGAAATCATCATTTAAAAACTGCATTTTGTATTTACTCAGGTTATCTTTGTCAAATATAAAAAATTGTTTGATCTGAAACATTTAAGTATGAGAAATATGCAAAAAAAAAAAAAAAAAAAAAAATCAGGAAGGGGGCAAATACTTTTTCTCGGCACTGTATTGTGTACTTTTGCCTCAGATCTTTTCGCTGATTTTGGTATCAGTTACACCTCGGTAGGTTTCACGCGTGACTGCACAGAGGACAATTAAGGGACTCAAGTGAAATCTGACTTGTGCCAACTGACCAGGGCTGGATATGAAATTGACCATGCATGTCATAATGGGTTGCATAGTCATTTGAACTTAAAAACAGGCATATGAATCTTGGCTGTGCATTGGTCGTAATGACCTGGTGCTGCCAAGCATGGTAGGTCCACATTTTACCCCCAGGCAAAGGGCCTTCTTGGTCACTGAATATCATAGGACACGGAACGTTACAAATGTGCTGCGGAGTTTTCGGCGTCAGTTTCCTAATGTGCCATAAATGTTTTATGTTGACTTGAAACTTCACAGAGGGAATTCTGTTTTTGTTTGCTTTGTATCAGAGCCTGATCAGTTGGCACAAGTGAAATTTCACTTAACTCCTTAAATTGTTCCACAGCAGTCATGGGTTTAATCTAACAAGGTGCAAACTGGTATCAAAAGAAGCAGAAAGAGCTGCTGAAACCGAACATGTAAAAAGATGTTGTATACATTGCTACAGAATATAATAATTGGACATTTAAAAAGTGCATAGTTTTTTTTTACTCACTCTTTAGTTGGCGCTCCCCATAGCGTCTTGGAGTACTTCCATTGTGTTGACGTCTAAATGCAGCATTTTTCTCTTGTGTTTGCTTTTGTCGTTTGAGTGTTTTTGACTTTGCATCATTTCTGTTTTTGCAGCGCATTTCTCCGATTGGGGATTTTTTGGGATGAATGAATTGGCATTCTATCTGGAGTTTCTCCCTGGGCATCTTTGAAAAAGAGAAACATATTCTCGAAAGAATTCCCAGGTTAACTAAAGGTTAAAAAAAAACAATTGCTTAATATGCTGACACAGTTGGTCGAAACCTGTAAAACAAATGTTACTTTGTTGTATTGGTTTGCTAAACCTGCTTGAATGATTGCTAGGAACAACTTGGGCCCACAACATCATGGTGATTCTTGCACTATTCCAATGCTGCGCATTTGCCAAGTTTGCAACATTTACTAATGCGTGAATTTCTCATATTTATTGTTCTAAGCCTTAAAGTGATATCTGTTGTGAGAAATAACTGAATTTCTTCCAGTCAATGCTTTCCACTTGACAGACTGTCCTCATATAAATTGTATTAGTCACTCATCTCAGGAGCCACACTGCGGTCAACTAGATAGTCCGTTGAAAGCGGGAGCAACGGAAGTCCTGAAAGTCCTGACTGAATGACGCAGTTTGCCTTGTTGAATTTAAGTACAGTTTGTACTTGTCAGAGCTTTAGTAATTCTGTTTAATGTTAAATGTACATCTTTTCATCTCTCTGGTTATGATGCATTTATCAAGATGTCTGTTGCAGTGGGTGTACTAGTTTTTGGCTAGGGTAACTGGCTTGGTGATGTGGGTTGGCTATATTCTTTTCCTAAGCCCGTGGAGGCAAGAATTTTTGAATGACCACTACATTGGACACATCCGGATTAATAGCAGGCGTACATCATCTTAGGGAAATAAAGACATCCTCAGGCAAGTGAAATGCATGATTTGGCATGCTGCTATTTATCCAGATTCTCAGAGTCCTACAATGAGCTTCCTGTTCCTGCTAAGTCTACATGGTATTAAAGGAAAGGGTGATTCACTCATCGTCTGACCATTTCCACTGTCATTCACTCCGGGGTTTTGGAAAGAAAAGGGAAAATAAAATCTTTTATGGAATGCGTCTGATCTGCAGAATGCCCTGGGCTATTCTAGACCCACTTTCAGTTCTTGTGTTCTACATCATAGTGAACAGGGTGTTTCAGCCCTTCTCTGAAATGATGCAACAGTAAGCTTATTTTGAAAAAGTGCTGTATGTTGTATTGCTAGCAGGCTTATGTAATTCATTTTTACCCTATTTCAAGTTATGTTTCACTATTTCACTCAATTTTCAGAAATTTCTGAGGTGTGTGGGGGGGTCGTCATCAAGGTGTTTTTGCCAGTGTGTTATGCCTTTATATTCCTCTTGGTTAATGAACTCAATACATTACATGGTGAACAGCAACTAATCTTCTTGCTTAATTTTAGTTTTTTGACTAAGTTTGGCAGCAATTAGGATAGAAATGGTGAAGTTTAAAATGCAATCTGTACCTCCTATGAGTGCAATATAGTACTCTACTCTCTCATAAAGCCTTCAGATTGGCGCTCTTTTAGTCGCTATGTTTAGACCAATCAAAGCACTTGTTTTACGTTTCTATTCATTGCTACCCCGTCTGAACCAATCAGAATAAGCCTTATAGATGACGTTTGCATAATCACTTGACGTCGCTGCGATCAAGAATTTGAGACTTTTGCCCACAATTTTGTTGAATGGCATGTATGGCCTCTAATGATTGACTTTGTCTTGACTGCTTCGCCAAGAGTGCCAAGTAATGGTGCAAGAAATTCAAATTTTCAAAGCGTGAAAGAACTTTTGCTTTATTGAGCATTGTTCTTCACATTTACCTTTGTTTTTCTTGTTGCATTATTGATAATAAACCCTACAGCTTTTTTTTTGTGCAATTTTGAACAAGGGTAAGGTGTGCATTTTGGAGGATTTTGTGCTGATCTTTTATGTTGATCCTTTCAAGATCAATTACATTCTTTGGATGCTTGTGCGTACCAACTTTACTCTTCACTTCAGCCCTCAGGTTTTCAGTTGGACTGAGGTATGGTGGCTGAGGTGGCCATTGCAGAACATTGTTGTCCTGCTGCTGTCTGTGGATTGAGGTGGGCTTTGAGTCATTGTCTTGCTGGAAAGTGGACTCACTGTCAAGTTTCTGCCTCTGACAGTGGAAACCAGATTGTCAGCCAAATTGCTTGAATTCATTGGGTCATTGATCTTAAGATGTATCCCTGGAGCTCTGGAATTAAAGCAGCCCCAAAACATTACTGATCCACCGCCCTGTTCCGCCTTTGTATGCATCTCTATATTACCATCAAGCATGGAAATGTAACAATTGACCCAAAATGTTCGATTTTGCTCTCATTGGAGTGTAGCCCCTTCATCCGGTCAGTATTTAATTGACCTTTGGCAAATTGCGAACACTTGCTTCTGTGTCTTGGGATTGTAAAATACTTTGTACTCGCAACCTTTACAAAGAGTTATGGTTATGGAGGTGGTGCCTGATGGTAGGGCTGTAACAATTATGAACCGCGTTTTTTTTTTTTTTTTTTAAGGCGTAGTACCACCGCCTACTGCTATGGGGCAAACATCCGAGCTTTCCCTTTTCCTTTACTAAACCCGATGCAGGTTGAACGAAAGTGCCAAACATCAAAGGGCATGGGAAATGCTTCCGGAAAACACTTGACTGATATCAGTATTTTTCGGCTACATGCTGAAAGGAGCCAAGCAAATGACAACAGAATCATCTCCTATTAACCAATTAGGCAACTCTAAGAAAAGTAAACCTGTTCCCGTTTACTTTGCTAGATTAGCAATCAAATGGTGGGTTCATTTACTCTCTCTAAGTAGAATGAGTAGAGCTGTTTTTTTAAGAAAGCATGTTTGATTGCTGCATTTTGAAATTTAAATGGCCATAGAACAGCAAAGATTTGCATGAACGCGTTATTCGGCCATTTCGTGCGATTGTGATAATTTATATCTCACATTCACGTTTCATCCGCTTTACAGAATGTTTTCCACCTTGTGTAAATTTTTTGACGCTTGAAATCCAGGGCGATCTGAAAACAAATCTCTCTACAATGAGAGATGAAATGCAGAGTTGGGATGTGGCGATGTTGAACGAGGATTTTTTTTTTAAGTGTGATGAGACCACTTGCCGTCTTGGGGTGTGTAGGCAGTCGCGTGTAATTTCTTGAAACCTACACACCTGAAGCTGTTTAAACGATTTAAAATGCCGCTGGGAAGAAGTCTGAGTTTAGATTTCGCTAATTGCAGGTGCTCCACTCTTCCCTAAATCTGCTCCTGTGTACTTGGCTCAAATAACAGTTAAGCAATTTCAGTAGCCTATAACGATAACGATGTGATGGTGAAAAGCAGATAAACCTAACTGGGCTACGGTGTTAGATTGAAAGAATGCCAATAATTTGAATAATTAGAAAAAATCTTCCTCTGAATTACATCTCTAATGGCAGCATTTTAGGACATTATTAATGATTAATTTAAAACAGATTTGTTATAAGATCACCCTGGATTTTAAGCGTCTAAAAAATACATGAGGTGGAAAACATTCTGAAAAGCAGATGAAATGTGAATGTGGGATATAAATTATCACAGTCGCACAAAAAGGCGTGGCAATGGCAATCGTGTTCATGCAAATCTGTGCGGTTCTATGGCCATTTAAATTTCAAAATGAAGCAATCAAACATGCTGTCTTAATAAACAGCTCTACTCATTCAACTTAGAGAGTAAACAAATCCACCATTTGATTGCTAATCTAGCAAAGTAAACGGGAACAGGTTTAATTTTCTTGGAGTTGCCTAATTGGTTAATAGGAGACGATTCTGTTGTCATTTGCTTGGCTCCTTTCAGCATGTAGCATGTAGTCAAGTTTTTTTCCGGAAGCATTTCCCATGTCTTCTGATGTTTGGCACTTTCGTTCAACCTGCGTCGGGTTTAATAAAGGAAAAGGGAAAGCTCAGATGTTCGCCCCATGGCAGCAGGTGGTGGTACTACGCCTTAAAAAAAGCGCGGTTCATAATTGTTACAGCCCTACCTGATGGTGCTTTTGGAAACCCAGTGACCCCGAGATGCAGCCAAGGCCTGAAATTCTTTCACTGATTCTTGGGAATTTATCTGCTTTTTTCACATCCTCCATTATACGCTGGCAGCAAAATGAGTTGGCATCCTCTGTCTGTCATGTGTTCCATTTAAAATTTTAAATAATTGCCCTGGCAGTGCCCAGCGGTGTATTTAATCTTTGAAGGATCTTTGTGTATCTATTCCCAGATTTAGGAAAGTCTACAACTGTGTCCATTTTGAACTTCCTTTTCCTTTGTTTTCTTTGTCATGTTGGATTTGAATGTGTGTGACCTCTTTTTTTATGCTGCAGTGATACTTACTGTAAATGAACTAAATTACGTTGAATATTATTCCTTGTTTGAAGTTGGTGGATTGTATATTACAAGAATCCTTTTGGCTGCCATGAATTGTGACGCCTTAATTTGGAGGAAACTAGTTTGTAATTAAATGAATTAATGATTTTGTTTGGTTTAATTGGAGGAATACAGTGAAGTATAGTATTTCTTACATAGTGGTATTTTTGAGTTTATATCTGTTACTATAATTTTTTTTAACAGTATTTTTAGTACGATTACATTTATGGGGTGCTAGAATTCTTCAGCCCGCTAAGAATGGTATGTCTCAAGAATTGTGATTTGTAAATCAACTGGGAAATTTTTTCTCTGACTCATTGTGAGTAAGAACATCACAATGACATTTTTGGTAGGCCTAGCAGGACTGCCAACCATTTTTTTTTCAATTTAGGGGCTCAGAAGTAAATTCTTTGCTGTCAACGACTGCCTGAAATCTGGAACCCATAGAAATCAACAGAAGTTTGGGTTCTTCCCTTGTTTCTTCCAGGCCTTCAAAGCCACCATCTTCAATTCCTGTTTGTTCTTGGTGTACTTGCCTTCCTTTTTTTTTTTTTTTCTAAGCTATTGTCATGGTGTGGCGTCCGGAACATTTTTTATCTTTTTTTCGGCCAAATGAATTCTTGTGTAAATTTGCCATAACATACTACTAGGCCATATCTCCAGTCTTTTTTTTCGGATTTTTGATTGAATCATTTTTGTTCGTTTCATGGGCCCTTGAAATTTTGGCTCCAATGTTAAAGATAGGACTGAGAAATTTTTAAATTATTTCTCAAAAACCGTGTGATAAATTTTTTTCTAAATCAGACAATCAACTTCCCTTGGTACCATCAATGTACAGTGCGAGCGCCATTTTGATTGAATCGACAGAAGTGGGTCTAGTGGGGGCGCTGTACTTTATGAATATGCAAGATGGCCTGTGGAGGCCAAATGGTTGCAGATAGAGATGAAGTTTGTATTATCGACATATAGGAAGTCATATATGACCTATACATTGGCTATAAATTGACCTCAGATGACCTTGAAAGGTCAAAATTGAGGTCAAAGCAAAATTTTACAATTTTCAAAGGCTTCTAGGCTTGAAAATATTGAAAATTGGGAACATATGTGTATTAAACACTTATAGGGGCATATATGAAATTTCTTTTGGTGGCCTTGAACTTGACCTTGGGTGACCTTTGAAGGTCAAACTTCACATAGCAAAATTATAATGATTTCTATCACCAAAACTATTATAGATGGAGCTTTGTATTGTGGGCGCATAGGAAGTCATGTATGAAGTTTCATTTGGTGACCTTGAACTTGACCTTCAGTGACCTTCAACGGCAAAGCTTTACAGTGAAATTTCAATGACTTATATCATCAAAATCTTTACAGATAGAGTGTAGATTTGTATTGGAGACCTATAGGAAGTCAAATATGAACTTTCATTTGGTGACCTTCATATATTGACCTCTGAAGTTCAGACTTGACCGAGTGAAAATTCTATGACTTCTATCACTAAAAAGGTCACTGATAGACCCTAAGCTTGTATCACAGACTTAAAGGAAGTCACACATGAACTTTCATTTGGTGACATTCAACTTGACTTGGTGACCTTTGAAGGTCAAACTTGACATAATATACTGGACAAAGAAAGTTAGGGATCACCCAACTTTTCAATATTAAAATATGATATGGAAAAAAATACAAACTATCACATATTTCAAATTCAAAATTTGGGGTGATCCCTAACTTTATTTGTCCAGTATATAATTACAATGACTTGTATTTCCAAAACGGTCACAGATGGAGCTTAGGTTTGTATTAGAGATGTATAAGAAGTCATATATGAGCTTTCATTTGGTGACCTTCAAATTGACCTTCGAAGGTCAAATGTGACCTATTCAGTGACTTGTATCACTAAAATAGTCACAGATGGAGCCTAGGTTTGTGTTACTGACATCTAGGAAGTCACATATGACCTTTCATTTGGTGACATTAAACTTGACTGTCAGTGACTTTAGAGGTTCAAACTCGACAGTGAAATTACAATGACTTCTATCACCAAAATGGTCACAGAATGAGCCAAGGTTTGTGTAGAGACATTTAGAAAGTCGTATATGAAGTCCATTTACTGACCTATACTTTACCTTCTGTGACTTTAAAGTTCACAATTGACATATTGAATTTTCAATGGCTTGTATCACCAAAACTGATTCAGAGCTTAGGATTATATTTAGGTCTTATAAATGTTGTGAACTTTTATTTGGTGACCTTGGCATTGACTTTTAATGATTCGAATGTCAAACTTCACATGAAATTGTCATAACTTGTATCATCACTAGAAGATTACTTGCCGGTAAGCTACAGGACCCTTGGTCCCATTTTTTTTTTTTTTTTTTTTTTTGCTTTCAAGTAGTGAAATACAGTAGTGTGCAGTGATGATTATACACCACCACTTTAGTGTAAAAGGAGTCCGAATATATTACTCCTCAATAATTTTTTGGTGAAAGTGTATTGAAAAACACTATTGTCGGCAATGAGAGCAAGAAAAAAAAAACACTCCCACAAGTATATTGTTGTAAAAATAGGGCTAATAAACAAAAACACTGAAAACATCAGTTTTTTTAATATCACGTGAAAGATGTTGCAAATTGTATTTTTTTCTTACTCTTTCATGGCATGAATGCATGTTTGGAGGCTCTGTCAAATAAAAAATATACTGAAGGACTTAAGTTCTTATGTTATGTTATGTTCTGCATTTATTATTCATGGTGCAATTCTGGCCCAATTATAATTTAAGAACAAAATAAATGGAGTGAACCAAAAGTTGGTTTTATTGCATGTTCCTTCACAAGTGGTCGCCAAACAAGATCAATTATTCTATCATTATCAAAGTGCCAAAGTGCTCTATCGTTGGGTCAAAAATCACACTGTAAATAACATATGCAGAACTGAAGTCCCTCAGTGTATTATAGCAAACCTGCCAGTTCCATTGTCAATTATTCATGCCCACAATATAACACTACCTCCTCTTCTCATATGAGGTATACTTGGGATTGTGAGCAATTTCTTCCCTTCTCTATGCTCTGTTGTTCCTATTATTCTTATTTGGGTAGGTCTTTGTCTCATCTGTTCGGAGGATGTTGCTCCAGAACAGTACTGGCTTTTTTAGATATTTTATTGTGAGCTGCATTCTGGTCTTTCTGTTTTTAAGGCTTGCCATACCAATGGTTTTCATCTGTTGGTAAACCCTTAACTTGATCCACTGTACTTTTAGTTTACTTTGACTCAGACTCGAGAGGTTCTGTCTATTCAAGGATGTACCAAAAAGGCTAGTTGCTGTAACCACACTTTTTTTTTTTTTTTTTTAACCTCTCTAATGGATTTGTGTAGACCTTTCATCGATGACATGCTACACTGGCAGTGACAGCTCTTTGGACCTCATTTTGAGGGTTGAAAGCTACGGATTCCAACTGCAAATGCTGTTTTTGAAATTTTATATAAAATAACGAGGTAATAAACCTCACCCGGGCCCTGAACAGCAGAGCTGCCAATTGTTCTATTACTCTTGGTCCTTTAAAAAGGATGGGTCACACATAAAAAGTGCTGTAATTCAAACTTCATTCAACTGATCTGTATACCCTCAAATTAAAACTGCAAATGTACATTAAGAAGCCATACTAATTATTTCATTTCAACTCTTGTATGATGAAATTACATTACTGTAGAATTGAAATAACAGCTAAAATAACAATAAATGTGTCAATTTCCAAATATTTATGGACTGTTTTAATGGACTCTTTTTGGTGCGTCCTCCCTGATATCGACCAAGTAAGAAAGTATGGAATTTACTTTTGCAGTTAAATAATGTTGGCACATTGTGAAGTGTGCTGTACGGATCTTTGGGAAACAAGAAATTTCTTTCATGTGATTTTTTTTTTTTTTTTGTCCTTTTGTTCCGTCACTTCTTTTGATGATAATATAAACAAACTGTGAATCCCCCAGGATATAAATTCACTTTCATGGAATAATTACAAGATGCATATGCCACCATAAACACAACAACAATGACAGTGACGGCATGAATTTGTTATTTAATGAGTCAAAAGCGCAAAATGCATTTGCACTCAATAAAATGCATGTCACTCCAAATGGAATGCCTTCGGTGGTTATTTGTTAAGACTTCACTGCAAATGAGTCTTAATGTTTCATGCGGGATCTTGAGAGAAGTGATCGGTTTGTTCACATGTTCTGAAAGACTGTCTGAATTATTCATCTTTCTGCCAGGTTTGCTAGCACATGCTGTAGTATTATTGGGGATTTGTGTCCTTTTGGCCTGTGGCCTGGCCAAATCTGGAAGGAGATGCAGAAAGCTCCTGGCTCCAGTCTCCCAAAGTGTTTTTAAGCAGTGGGAAACAAATAGCCAATTGGAAGCTGCAGGAATCTCCTTGTCTCAGATTTTATGCCAAGTTGGACCAGGAGGCCTTTGTCAGTGTGGTTGTAGGCAGAAAATGAAAATATTTTGCAGATTTTTGAAGCTTGGAAGCTATTGGGAGTTTAGATGCATGTTCTTGAAGGTCTTAGTACAGAGTGGTTTTTGGTGAAGAAGAACTGGCACCTTTTAGGCCTGTGCTGCATAGCCTAATCCTGCTTGTTTGGGCCCACTGTGGCAGTTTTGTGTAATAGTGAATATTTTATGAAGTGCTCTCCCAGAATGCTGCACTGTGCGCTGCTAGAGTTGTGCGCAAGCTGTTTATTGGACTGCTGAAGCTCGTAAGTTGCGCAGATGGCATGGCTGGTGTCTTTTTAAAAACAGATGAAAGCGAGCTCATTTCTTTGAACACTGATCTTTGTTACATTACTGCCAGTTAGTCTCTGTGTTAATGTGAGTGGTGAAAGATAGGAATTTAGAGTTTTATTTCAGAACAAGAAAAATATGTCACAATATGATTAATAACTTTAAAACTTGAAATATTTTTTGAAGTCAAAGATGTATGACTTGGCCCTATATTTCACTGACTAGGCCTGCGCAGCCCTCTAACTGAGAATTGGGTTGCCATATGAGAGGTAGTGGGCAATTTCACGGTAACGGAATTACGATCAAGAGTAATTTTCATGTCATTTTTAACTCCCATCTATTACTTTAATGCAGTAGCTACTTCCCCGTGCTTTTATCAGTTCCACTGGCATGCTTACTGAGCTGTATAACACAAAGTTTAGGGTAATCCATTTTGTAGAAGGCTATACGAAGGTGAAAGTGTCGATAACGGAATTACGGCAGAAAAAACGCCATTATTTTTGCCTTTACTTTGAAAGGCATTTCTCTGAAATCTGGCAATGATGGGCAGTAGGTTTAGTGGCTTACGATGTTGACCAGGCCATGGTAAGTTGATATTGATTGGTATGTTCACTGATATTTTGTAGGATGCCATTTATGAGAAAGAGAACGCAGTAACGGAATTACAAAATGGTAATGGAATTACATTTTCAGATAATCTACTAAATTTATTATACTCAAAACAACAAAGCAATTGAAAATTGGTATCATAAATGATGTGCGTGTGTACGTGCGTCCATCAACACATTTTGCTTTATCTCATCAACGATTTCAGTTACAGGCTACAGCTACAGCTACAGGCAACCAAGCACTTACACACCTGATACTACTAATCAAGCTCTTTAGCAAAGACTCTTGGGGTTGATTAGTGGTGTCAGGTCAACCCTCCCGACTAACTTTTGGACCTAGGAGCACATGTGCTCCAAACCTGAAAAAGTTGGGCGCGCAGGCCAAAATTTAGGCGCGCAGGCCAAAACTGTGGTCACGCAAAGTATCATGATACTTTTCTGAATATTTACAAGCCCAAATAAAGATACCTGAACAGACTATCAGTTGTTGCTGCATTTATTTAAGAAACATTATCAGAAAGCACTTTGTCAACTGAAAAGAAGATATTGATGTTCACAAGAATGTTTGAAAAATGTATAAATGCAGTTATCATTTTGGAGAGTTATCATACAAGCTTAAATACGTACAAGTCTCCATTTCCCCAAGGGACAACTTTTCATCAAACCCTCCCCCTGTACATAAACTGAATCATTCATAGAAAAATTATGGCCAAATTTAGATGAGCACCCCCTGAAAACCAACATATCGGGATAAATCAGTGAATAACTCCCAATTATCACAGTGCTAGTTCTAAAATGTATAACTGTTATTGTTGCTGCCATCCCAAGGAACAATTTGACACCAAACGTGGCTTAATTGCTTTGAAAATATGAGACCCAGGAAATGAAGCCGTGAAAAGAATAATTTGGCTACATTTTTTCATCACAAATTGAAAGTTTAACTTTAAAATTAATATAGTTCCCAAAGTGATCCACCCTAAATATTTGGTAAAAAGTAGGTGCAGTATGCCAAGTTCTTTTGCACAAAGTTTCAAGCAATTCTTTCACCGGTTAACAATGTAGTAGGACGGCTTATTATAATAATAATTATTATTATTTACCAGTTTTTTTAATTTCGCTATTTAGATTTTGCACATTTCGAAGGGTAATGGAAACGCAGACAGAGAGTGAGGACGATGTCCGACGTTATTAACCCCAAAAAAACCAGTCTGTTCGCGGACCGTACACTGTTAAATGACACAGACTCATATTTGAGGCATTAAGCTGATAAGCCTATGGTCGTAGCTGGAGTACATTGGGCAGGCGTCACCAGTTAGTTTTTGAATCATTTTTGAACATTTGCTGCAATCGACAAAATACTATTCCTCTCACAGCAGGCCAATTATCGGAACCCCCAAAAAAATGGACTATAAATCTATAAGAACCGCAGCTTTTCTCATCTTTATCGTACTCCAATGAAAATAAATAATCTTGCACTCGGACCAACCATAGATATATATTTAGAACTATACATATGGGACCAACCAGTCACCGATTTCATACATACTGCATGAATAATCATGTACAGGCGGAACTTCAGATCAGAGTGGAAGTGCGCATCCAACCTAATCCATCAGGATAGAAGGTTAGCGATTGATATTGAAACGCTGAATAAAACCATTCGCCACTGGACGCCAGCACCCATAGCTGGTATCATCAAGACTCAAAACTGTGTCACGAACAGTCTACGGTCACGAAGCAGACTGTTTTTTTTTTTTTTTGGGCTAATAACGTCGGACATCGTTCTCACTCTCCAGGTGCGTTTCCATTACTCTTAGAAATGCGCAAAATCTAAATAGCGAAATAAAAAACCGGTAATGAAAACATTTTCTGATATCATGAAATTTGCTCTCCGATCTGCAGTATTAGTCATCGAAGCCAAGGCCTAATACATAGACTACTGGACTTCTGCAGCAGACCAGCTAGTGTGCTTGTAAGTTCGCGAAGTGTGGAGCATTTACAGCGTTATTGCCAGTCAAGGTTTTACAAATATGCCGCGCGCACAACTCAACAGACAGTGACAAGGTCGAATGCTTTGCCATTCTCATCGATGCATGAGTACAGCCGAGCTGTGACTGGCTGATGGCACCAGCCGATCTGTGATTGGCTGATGTACGTAACGGTACCAAGCGACCTGCAGAAAAAATATTTGCGGCCGGCGGCTGATAAGGGAGTGAATCGCTGCCCTGAACAGGCGCACAGTGCATGAAGTGCGCGACCAATGTGAGAATGTAAAGCCCTATTTATGCTCGACGCAGTCGCGAATGCGCGAGCTTCGCGCGCCACAAATGAGGTAATCTCGCACCTGGCGACAGCCGCGCGTGCTGGCGCTTCGTGAGGTCGCGCACCTACAGGATTTTGAAACTTTTCGCCAGCCGCGCTCGTGTCGCCTACACTCATTGGTCGCCCAGTTCAAAATGCTTCTACTTCTACTGTTTTTGTGCCTGATAGTATACTTCTTATAGTATTTTTTTCATACTGCCCCCTGTCTTTGCGGCGAACACTGCAATGGAGAATGCGCCAAGTGTAAATGCCTCCGCGCTCTGTTGAGGTGCGCGCAATCCGCGAATGGAGCCTGGCGAAGGTATAACTGAGGCTTAAGTCGCAAAACGTAAATCTTGGTCGCAAATGCGACAGACTGGAGCGCTGCAGGTGCGTAAGTCCTTGGTTGGAATGAAAGCCTGCACCCACACCGGCTCTTTCTGGTTATGCTTGAATAGCCCTGCCGTACTACATGGCATAAAACCAACAATCTTTGCCCACAATGACCATTCATCGTTTCTGATCCCACCCAGCGTCCTATAACTTCCAGATCGGCCTAAAATCGGGCTGAAATCATGTAGTCTGATCCCGGCATTAGATATGCTTTTTTCTTGTTTATGGTGAAAATGGAGGCTGTAGCAGAGGCTATTGGAGTACATAAACTCCCCATCATAGATCTCCTCATAAAGGCCAGTTTGGATCCCCATCATCATCATGGAGGGGTAACATCTTGCTGAAAGCGCTCAGGTGAGCTAGATGACACTAGATGAGGGGTTCAAGGGTCCTCCCGTGGAAGAATTTTGAATATATATCAGGGTTTCCCGCAGCGCTTTATAGTTAGGGCGGCCGCCTTGACAACAAATGCCCCCCGCCTTGACTACGTCCCTCCCGAAAAAAAAAAAAAAAAAATCCTGCATCCACGCATGCATACACAGTAAAATAAGGCCGCATCACGATGAGGCCTGAATAGAGGCTGGCATCTGTTGGTTAAATATGTTACTGCGCCATCTATCACCTGTTCCTATACCAACATTATTTTTTTGTATCGGGAAGAAGCTAATTATCCGGATATACAATAACCTGTCGTCGTCGTGGGAAGGGCGTGGAGGTAAAATAAAAATTCATCTAAACTAAACATTGGAATAGTGTCTCCTATCTACTGCTTGCCCACATATTCTGTTTCATTAAGATGGGCTATATGCAATTAGTTTAGTTTCTTATCAAGGCTACCGATTTGTTTGCACGTGGCTTTCTGCTATGTTTGACAATTGCACGTGGTTTTCTCTAGTATACAGTAATGGATGGGGAAAAAGCAGTCAAAAATATCAGGGTACTTTTTTCAAAGAAGCCGGCCTACTTTGCCATCTGCGCGTAATTAGATCTTGTAATAAGAGATCTAATTACGTAAAGGTGTATATATTTTTTTTTTTATCCTGTGAATGCAGTGCGCTCCGTACACAATACCGTTCTCCTCTCCCCAAACATAAACACAACCGCAAAGCATTTGGGGAATTGAAGTCAAAACGGATAACAAATACATTTTCCGTTCTTACATTAATTTTCGTTTAAAGGAGCCATATGTAAGTTTGTGGCCAAAACTGGTACTGCAATCACATTCATAATACTGCAGAGCGTAGTATCCCCTTCCCCTCTCCCCCAGACGAGAGGTTGCCAGCTAGGTTGCCGGATCCAGCAAGAACGTCCACTACAAGGAGCTACCATGGCTACGTTTCAATATCACCAATGATTTGCTTTCACAGGGTTGTTTTCAGTTCAGTTCCGAAAAGATCGAGACAAATGACTAACTATCTTTAGCAATGGTCATATTGGTCAACTTGCTCGTCACTCTTCTGTGTGGATGGCCACTAAAGTCCATACTATAATATGCGTAAAGAATGAATGAGGACTCATTTGACTGATGTACTGTCTCAATTACATTTCATATTGCCATAATGGCTGTGCTAATGTTGGAACGGTTTCCACAGCGTCTCAGCATAATGCCAGAGAAAGGGACTCTAATAATGCATTGCTAATGTTAGCAATGACAAGTCACGGTTTTTATTTCTCAAACAATTTGTTACCTAGTCAATTCGATGACCCACCTGCATATGCACTAACGTACCATGAACGAACATACATAACGTTATTCGATTGTAGAGAATATTTGAAATGTCCGTGCCTACACGAAATAGAATTAAGTTAGCCAAACTTAGCTGAATCTTACCTGTCCAGGAGAAAATTAGCAACTTCGGCGTCGGTCTTCAAATTCTTCTCCGCTTTCAGCCGTCTCCATCTTTCAAAGGCATGTCCTATCCAGATCCTTGTTTTGTTTCTGACTTTGTCACGACGTATTTCGGAAACATAGCGAGGCCTTTTAGGTTTAGTAACGTCAGACATTTGTGCTCCGAAACGCTGGTAGCTGCAGCTCAGTGGTAACTGGCAACCTGGATGCCAAAATGCTACTGACTTCGTGATCGGGAGATAGGTGGAGGGCGGCGCAACAGGCCAAAACACAAAATGACAACATCAACATTAGTTGTGGGCTGCAACTTCGCTTTTATAATGACAATATTCTGGCTGGACAACTGTTGTCAGTGATATAAGTATTTGAAATTAACGTCATTCCTTAATGTCTGGTGATATATCAGGGCCATTTCATAATTAATCAGCATACATTTCTTACATACTGCTCCTTTAACCTTTAGGGACGGTTGTGCGCATTTTACGCGCGTTTCATTCTTCTTTTTTTTGATAATTTTGGCTGTGTTCATGCATGTAGCATGAATTTTGGTAAGATTGTGTGTTTTTATTTGATCTTGTTATTTCCAGCTCAGCTCTTGCAGTAAGGCTAAAATACACTGTGTTCAAGCAAGTGTTACACTCTGACTGTTAAGCGCAAAAAATGCGCCATTGAAACTCAGAAACCCATTCATACTGCAATTTTTGATCTCACTTCCATAAAAGCATAATACATGCGTCTTATTATATCGGAGTGTCAATCAATAAAGTTACAAGACTGTTGACTTTGTCACTTTGTTATTGCACTTTAACTGCTTTGTTTATTTATAAAGAGTAAATAAACGCTGACTGTTGCGCCCCCCCCACCCCCAGTCACCACCTTGACTAACCGATTTTCTGCGGGAAACCCTGTATATATTAAAAGATGGTGGCTTTTTGTACTTCGGAGTGCCTATTTGCATGTAAATTTTCCTTCAAAATTTTGTGGAATTTAAAAACATTTTTAGATACTCACCAGAATAAGTATTTCAGTTGAGCCAAGATTATTAAGCAATTTTGGTGAACTGTTATTTTTGTTTAATGTGTATAAAAATAGGATTGACATCTATTTACTGCATATTATTCACAATAGTTAAAATGTTGCCATGTAGTTGAGCATTGATTTTTTTTTTTTTTGCCATGCTAGAGAACGTGTCCATAACATTGAATAATTTAGCTTGAGGTGAATCTGCATTTTTATAATATTCATTTATGCCTCATAGATATTCTGATTTATTGACAGCAGATTACTGAATGCTGCGTATTCTTACGTAGAGGTACATCATGTTGCGTGGTTGACTTCTTCCAACATGCTAACATGCTAAAAAACATTTTGTGCGCCCAGTTCCATCTGCAATTTTAGGTCAGACCATCAATTTTCATGCTGTCTTAATGCGGACTTGCGCAGCATTACGTAAAAGCTGATCAATTGATTTGCAGTAAGCCTCCGCAAGAACCCAAAATTTCAGCTGTAAGTTCACGAAAGGCATTACATTAACTTGCATGTGTAACCTTACTGCATAGTGGATCTACCCTGTAAGTCTTCGTAATTGAGCAAATTAATCTCTTGATTGCTAATCAAGCAAAGTAAATGAGAACGGCTTTAGAACAATCGTTGGGTAAAATGATAGCATTCTGCCCACCCTGACATATTACCTCCATTCGGCACATCACTGTTTTGCACTGTTCCACGTGCGATAGTTTTGGCCCTCAGACTGAGGAGATGGGGCCCGAGAAATGGGGGAAAAAAAAATGGAAATGGAGGCGATGAATGGAGCCAAGCAGTGATTGTGTTACGGCAGGAATTGTGCAGGGCGCATTTCCAAATTATTATTTTCTTATAATTCCCTGATAACAAATTTTCAGCCTAGTAGTCTGGAACCCCTGGTTAGGCTACATGTATTCATTCCATGTATTTTTAAAATGACTATTTACCCCTAACTGCTTTAAATAAAAACAGCAACAGCAAAAGTGAGGTAGAAATTGTCCTTATTTGACAAATCAAGAAGTCTGAGAGTATCAGTTACCCAAAAGAGCCCAGTGCAGATTTAAATTGCTTGGCACAAGTGTCTGGATTTTGTCAGCCTTGTTTCCTCAGTGCTTTGAACCGGGATCCCTGGATTGTTTCCCCCTGCCGTGTTTGGACAGCCTTTGGGGGTTGATGGACAGGAGAGCTGGAAACTGGCCCTCCTTCTCCAGTGACTTCTTTGTGTGAAATACAGCAATGGATGCTGACCAGGAGTGCACACCGCTGCCTGTGCTGCTTCTTGAGCCGCATGAGTCAGAGCTGTCTGAAACCAGCCCATTTCTGTAAGGCCATGCTTTTAAACACAATGTGATTTGTGACATGTTGGCAGGACAACAGTGGATGTCTCCCTGGAGACCGTACTTGCCATTCTTCCAATTGTATGTCAATATCTGCCCAACTCTTATGAACCTCTTGCTAATTGTTGCATGGTTGTATATAATGAGGGTTTTCATTGACTGTTTATCAAAAGGGCAGTAAATGTGACAATGTTATTGAAATGCGTACATTTACGGGTCAATGACAAATAAGCCTTTTAAAATTTTTTTTTTTTTTAATAAGTCTTTAAAAATGTACAGAATACATTTATTTGAAGTTGGAAGAGTGTGTTTAAACAAGTATTAATGGTTGCACAACATTTACAGGGTTTTAGTACAGTTTTAGGCGGTATTTGCAATTTCACCAGCAAAAAAAGTCAGGTGGCGCAAACATAAGTTTCTGGGGGAAAAAAAAAAAACACACTTCCCTCTTTTTTTTCTAAGTGATTTTTTTAGTAAGTATACCTAAGAGTGTCTACTCTGCCTAAAACATTACTATTTTGTAGTTGAGCTGGGTATTAAAAGTAACTTATGGATTCTTTATTGTAGGGGGCGGGTATTTTGGTTTTCCAACATCCAACTTTAGATTTAAAATGTGAATAAATACTTTACAAATTTAAAAAGTATATTGTTGTATAGAATGATTATTTATATCACAATTTCCAAACGTTTGTTCACGTCAATCTCCCATTTCTTGGTTTAAATTAGTAATTTACCTGGTTGCACCACCTGACGATGTGGTTGCGCCGCCTGACATTTGCTACTAATTCCCAATTATTCAGGCATCTACTTGGACACCTGTGTAACCTTTTGACTTTGCTAGCTAGTTCATTCATTCATTTTTACAAAATAATAAGGAGTTTTAGAATAAAATAACTTTTTCTTAGTTTTATATTGGTTGCACCACCTGACATGAAAACTGAACAAGTCTAACTATGAAGAGAAAGTAGGTATTTTTTATCAATATTTGAGAGAGATCTACATACCTTTCACTCATCAGTAAAGGTCACTTGGGGTCCTTTTGATGATGCAATATCCTGTTTACTCATCTCTTTCTTCAATTTAAAATAAAAGTTGTATGAATGCGGCTGCGCCGCCCTGACATCTCAGATATGCAGATTTCCGGAAAAATTTGTTTTTAATATTCCAAACAATTTAAGAACAATGAAACTATTAAACTTTGTTTATTTGAAAGGTTTTCAATATAAAATTATGCCCCCATATTAATACGATATTAATTCATATTTTAAATTACATATTTAATATATTTCACATGGTGTTAACTTGCTCGGACGGTTGCGTCACCTGACATTTTGAGGGTTTGAGATGGCAAAACATAAAATATATATCATTTTTATGATAAACTGGAAATATGTTCAAATTAAACAGGTTTTGGAGAATAAATTGATGCTTATTATGAATCATTTAAAATTATTTTTAACCAAAGTAGTGAGCTCGGACACAAAAATCTGCATGTCATGTCATTGACCCTTACATAGATTGCATAAAACTGATTTTTTTCATGTTAGGTGGTGAAGCTGGAGCAGCGATTTTTCTGTGGTTCTTCTAGTGCAGCCATAAATGTATAGAGCAATTACTTTTAGCTAGATGTGGTGCAAAAATACTAAAACATTAGCATTAGGGGCACACACATTTAACGTTTGAAAACCCTGTTATTATTTTTCTGCAAGAAGCAACCAGGAAGCAAGGGTAAAACAATGGTAAAATTTATGGTAAAAGGGTACTCGGAATGTCTGGCAATTGAGCGAAAACTGAGTGCAGGAAAAGCATCATTGGAGGCAGATACATTGCATTTCAGCAGATAACTAGGTAAAAGGCGGGTTGCGCGATGCTGAATGCTGATTTGTTCGGCGGGGTATGGAACATCGATTCCTCTCAGGATTTTAAAAGGGAAGTCCCTGCAGGCATGAGCAGAGGAGGAGATGTAACCCTTCAGGGAGACTGTGATCCGCCGTTCATCACTTATTCGCCGCGGGAGCGCTCCGACGACACTGCGATGCTTCCCGGGAGCTCGCAGGATGTAATGAGACTGGAAAAATAAACGGCGCTCTCGGAGCGCACCGTGGCATAGCCTGCAGATGCAAAGCCCGTCAGTGTGCTGCTCCTGTGTAGGCAGAACACAGCCGCCTCCTTTTCTTTTACATGGAGCACTTTTGACCTTCTGTGTGGCAGTTTGGCCTTGGTGTCAAAGGTTCTATCTGCTTCACCCTCCTTCACTTGGTAGATTGACTGTATGATGCAAACAAAGTTCAGATCTCCAATGTTTGAAATTAGATAAACTTTCTGCCCTCTGGTAACCCAGCCTGGCAGAAAGAACCATGAAATCTGCCCAAAAATGAATTCTCTCACTAAAATTTCTATTTCTTCATTTCAACAGTGTATGCTGAAGGCACTCGATGGTTGGGCATGAATGTAAAAAATGGAATGATGTGGCATATCCTCATGAATACTTTGCTATCTGCCTAATAAAGCTAATGTGTCACAAGTATTGTGTCCTTGCTGATCTTTGCACTGGAAGAAATGTCTTTTGGGTTAGTAGTGCAGTTGCTCAGTGCTGCCATGGGAGTGCCCTTTGGCTTATGACTGTATGATTGGTCTGACTGTACATAAAGATGGACAACCAAACAGCTCCCAAAAAGGGAGGCTGAACCATCTTGATCGCCATCTAGTGGCTGGCTGCAGTACAAGTTATAAGACCACCCCCTCCATGTTAGTGGATGGGACATCGGCCTCACTGAAATATTAAAATTGCGTGTCAAATAAGTTTTTTTTTTTTTTTTGAAGATGGTCTCTGTTATTTCACGTAGATTCTTATCACGCCGATACATGTTCAATTGTTCTTTTTTTCTGATAAGTTTTGTTTTATTCAGTTATTTGATGCTATAAAAAAAGGCTGTAAAGGCATGATTGACAGCTTTGATTAGCTTTGATTGACAGCTTCCCTTGGAGAAGTCGTCGCCTCTTGATTTGCTTCAGGGAATTGTGCGGAGCTGGAGTGCGGCCATCGAGAAGAGATGCGGTATAATGTTACAATTACACATGCATAAGTTGCTAGGTCTCAGTACAACAGAATATAACCCATAATGGTTTGCAAGTCCGACAAAAATTGATTGTAAAATGGTCTTTGGTATGACCATATTGTCATGTACTGTTTGCAGCGATGCTAGTGCTGTAGAAAGGTGTAACAAGCTAGCTAGCCAGCAAATTGGCAACATTTTATGATTGGTCACTGTAGACAGCAACAGAAATTGGTTGTAAAATCTCTTTACTTTGAACAAAATGTAATGTAGCTACTGTTCTCAGCAATTTTGTGTTCAGAGCGAAGGACTTTCGACAATCTTTGTTGTTAGCATAAGTGACCCAAAAAAACTGATGGCTGGCTAGCTACCTAAGGTCAGTAAATCGAGATTCAGAAGGGTCACCTGCAGCTAGGTAGCTAGCAAATTAGAACTAATGTTATAACCCTTGGTAGTGGGGAGTAGATTCACTCATAGACTCTATTTACCTTTTTTTCAAAGATTAGCAAGCTTGGAGTTCTAAAGTAGGTTTGTATGATATAGCTAGCTGGCTACTGAAGAAAATCTCTGTTGTTTAGTTTCTTCTTTTACCACTGATTCGATGATTCCAAAACAGGCTGTTTAATTCATTGTTAATCCCAGATGGAAATAACTTTCATACGGAGCCAATGGTAATGATGAGACATGTGAAGCGCTTTATTACAAGTTCAGTTGCGATGGGAAGACAGTCGTGCTCACGGGAGAGGTGAACATCACACACAGAACAAAGACACACAAGCAGTATATATGATGTGAGGTAGCACTTAACCAGACAGTCACCCCCACCTGGGCCGTCCCTAGGAGATGGCTCTCTATTCCCAGTATTCATAGGTAAGCCTAGTCTAGAAACTTCCCTGACAGGATGTCGAGACCCCTCACTCTCACTTAGCAATGCAATGGTGACTGTCCTCAGGTGCCTAACTGATTTACATGTTTATGGGGGAAACAGATAGATGGTAACTAACATGTTGGCTGCAACAAATGGTCTTCACAAAGAAATGCAAAGAAAACCCTGAAATCTTACACTACTTATCCATAGACAATGTATTAGTTAGCTAGTTAGTACTGGACATTGGCAAAGCAACTAACCGCCTAGGAGGAGGACCGCTGCAAACATATTTTAACATTGTATGACTGTACTTGAAAAAGATTCGGTCTATAAAACCCTACATCAAGCTTTTATTCGTAGTAGAACCGGTCTGTTGTTCTGTGTACATTACCCAGCATTTACCACACACAGAGGGAGCCATTTGGTCCGCGAAAAAGGTTCAGGGGATGCGATTAGGAGTAGGGCGGGTGTATGGGCGGCACCTCAATACCTCAACCCCCCCAGTCACTACTGCGTAGGCTGGGTCCAAATGTGCAAGATGCCAGCATCTGTATGAAGGATATTTTGGCTCCATTTTTTTTTTTTTTTTTTTTTTTCGCTTGAAGTGGAGATGCTTCGTCCATCTTTATACAGTCTATGGTCTGGGCCTGGCATGCGTGTTTTGTCATTACCCCCCCTCCCGAAGGGGGAGGGCAAGGGTATTGTTTTTGGTTCAGTTTGTTTGTTTCTTTGTTTCTTTGTTTGTTAACACTTTAGCAGCAAAACTAATGGCCAGATTCACACCAAATTGGGTTTAGGGATTGCCATTGACCCTGAATAGATGCCTATTGAATTTAGGAAAAGTGAGTCAAAGTTCAAATAAGCTGCAACATGTGCGGGGGGCGGGGTTTGTTGTGCCTGGCACCACTTGTTACCCATTGTGGTCAGTGGTACTAAAGCAAACTGTTGAATGACAGTTGCATAGCAAACAGTCCAAATCTTCATGAGGCTGTCATTAATGAGTGCTACTATTATCAGACTAAACCCAGCATTCTTGGCTCAGTCTCTGCCTTAAGTACCTGTTGACTTGGCCAAAGGGCTTGAAGATGCCGCTCCTTTTTTAGACCATACTGGGTGGGCTTTTTTTGTATAGGCCCAGCCGCTTATGAAAATGACAGCTCAGACGCTCTTGTCCTTTTAATCTGGTATAAACGCAAGGCACTGTTTCTAAGAGTGCTTAGCGGTACCTTTGTGTCGCTGGTTGTTGTGACACAATGTGAGGTGACCTCGCGGTGAGCGGAGTGTTTCCCATCTGAGCTGGCAGCCATCTCATTTCTCCCAGTGCTCGGCACTTCTGTCAACCTGGAAAAATTCATTGTCTGGGGAGATTTAAAAAATTTAATGCAAAAATGATAGGTCTGCTCTTTCAGAATGAAACCTGGTGCATTTTTTTGGACTACGTGTTTGGCATTTTGTCAAGCAGGCACCAGCTTCTATTTGTGGAATTGTTTTTTTTTTTTTTTTTTGCATTTTCCATTGTTGAAAACCTTTTTTTTTTTTTTCATCACATTAATGTACCACCCATTACTATGGAAGCTCATAGTGGACAATATTCAAATGAAAATGTAATCCCACTATTGCATTATAATTTTCCACTTATGAATGAGTTATTTGAGACAATTTTAAATTGAAAATGCATTAATCCAATTATCACTTTCATTTTCACATACACATATGGGAAATCTATGACTATATTCAAATGATAATGAAAAGCTGTTTGACATTTCATTTTCAAAGTCATGCTCCGCAATACAGTGGACAATATTCAAATGCAATAAGCAAAACGGCACCCCCAGCCTATTACATTTACATGTCAACACGCTCTTTTAGGGTCAACATGAAAATGCAAATGCTATTTTCTGACTATTTGAAAATGATATTGAAAACGGCATTCAACATTTAATTTGCAAAGACTTAACTTGCTCTACTGAGGACAATATTCAAATGCAAAAAGATAAACAGCTCTCCCAGTCTATTGCATTTACATATACACGTCATCACGCTCTTTTTTTTGGGTCAACATGATAATGAAAATGCTGTTTTCTAATCACTTGGAAATAATAATGATATAATAATGATGATGACATTTCATTTTCAAAGACTTATCCTGCAATACATGGGACCATATTCAAATGCAGTAAGGGAAACAGCGCCTCCCAGTCCATTGCATTTTCAAATACATGTCACCACGCACTTTTTGGGACACAATGAAAATTAAAATGCAATCTGTTAGCGTCTCATCAAAGCGGGTCTTCCGCTAGGACGTCACTCATTAGGGGCGCGAACGGAAACCATGTTCCTCATTTGCGTACCAACCAATCAGCTTCTGGGTAGCGCTTGTACGCACGGAGGCTTACTGATAATGGGTGCGTTCAAGCGCGTCTGCAAGTAAGCCGGCTGCGTGAGATTCCCAAAAAATTACGCGAGAATCTTGCCGAAGTTGCGCGATAAGCCCTCCAAACCCTGCGATGGCTGCAGCTATCGCGGGGTATGGAGGGCTTGTCGTGCAACTTCGGCAAGATTCTTGCGTAATTTTTCGGGAATCTCGCACAGCCGGATTACTTGCAGATGTGCTCGAACGCACCTATAGTCATGATGGCTAGGCTGCTATGTATTGTGTGTCATTGAGCATTAGGCTATGTTGCGCTTAGGATGCAGCCATCTTGGCAGCTTGTATGCTAGCGAACGTTAACTAAGGAAAATATTTGTAAATGATCATCACATTAAAGCGATATGATTTGATTTTTACCCCAACTATTAACTGAGCTAGCTGTAATATGCATGAACTTATCCGAGGCTTCGGGGCAGTGTTGTGCAACTGCAACCCAAGTGTGTTTGCAGATTTCAGAGACGTTAGCTAGCTTGCTAGTAAGTCTAAAAGCAATTGCTTAGATACAGCTAGCTAGCTATGATGCCTACTGGAGAAGCTCTTACAGCCCTGATTTGTCACTTTCAACGCCATCTCGCACACACGACCTCTTTCACCATTGATCAGCAGCTTCTTTTCCCTAAAGAACAAACTGACAGTTAGGCCTGAGACATGTTATTTCATAGCTAGTTAAAGCAGCATTATCCTTCCATGCGTGCTATAGTGTATTACATTACTCCAGATAAAACGCTATCCGTCTTCCCACCCTGCTGACGCGAGTTAGGGGAAATGTTTGTCATCATTTTTATACTTAATCGCTGTGATTCAGTTTTTGTCCTAGCTTCACAAACTAGCTAGCTGACAGCAATTGCTCTTGTGCTTGCCGATTGTTCTTGAGCTAGCCAGAAAATGAGCTATCCATTTAAATCTCCCAGAAATCTGATAGTACTGTTGGGACGTACAAAAGTACTACCAAACATATCAAAGAAGTTCATATTTCAGCAGGTTAAGTTCGCAAGTGAGGAACATCGTTTTCAGCCAGTCAGAGTCATCAAAACTTCTCCCTTTGCTACGTGGCTTGGGAATCGCGATTAAACTAGGAACAGCGGCAGCCTGACTGCTGGCCGTTAATTGGACCGTTCAGCATGATGCATACATTGTGCATGTTTCAGGAGTGGCGAACTTGCAACTTGGCAAGCACAAGAGCAATCGCTGTCAGCTAGCTAGCTTGTGGAGCTAGTGAAAAAACCGAATCACAGCGATTAAATATAAAAATGACGACAAACATTTCCCCTAACTAGCGTCAGCAGGGTGGGAGGACGGATAGCGTTTTATCTGGAGTAATGTAATAACCCAATAGCACGCATGGAAGGATAATGCTGCTTTAACTAGCTATGAAATAACATGTCTCAGGCTGAACAGTCAGTTTGTTCTTTAAGGAAAAGAAGCTGCTGATCAATGGTGAAAGAGGTCGTGTGTGCGAGATGGCGTTGAGAGTGACAAATCAGGGCTGTAAGAGCTTCTCCAGTTAGGCATCATAGCTAGCTAGCTGTACCTAAGCGATTGCTTTTAGACTTACTAGCAAGCTAGCTAACGTCTCTGAAATCTGCAAGCACACTTGGGTTGCAGTTGCACAACACTGCCGCGAAGCCTCGGATAAGTTCATGCATATTACAGCTAGCTCAGTTAATAGAGTTGGGGCAAAAATCAAATCATATCGCTTTAATGTGATGATCATTTACAAATATTTTCCTTAGTTAACGTTAGCTAGCATACTAGCTGCCGAGATGGCTACATCCAAAGCACAACATGGCCTAATGCGCGATGGCACACAATACATAGCAGCCTAGCCATCATGACAGTAAGCCTCCGTGTGTACAAGCGCTACCCAGAAGCTAATTGGTTGGTATGCAAATGAGGAACATGGTTTCCGTTCGCGCCCCTAATGAATGACGTCCTAGTGGAAGACCCGCTTTGATGAGACGCTAACAGATTGCATTTTAATTTTCATTGTGTCCCAAAAAGAGCGTGGTGGGTCATGTATTTGAAAATGCAATGGACTGGGAGGCGCTGTTTCCCTTACTGCATTTGAATATTGTCCCATGTATTGCAGGATAAGTCTTTGAAAAGGAAATGTCAAATGTCGTCATCATTACTATATCATTATTATTTCCAAGTGATTAGAAAACAGCATTTTCATTATCATGTTGACCCAAAAAAAAGAGCGTGATGACGTGTATATGTAAATGCAATAGACTGGGAGAGCTGTTTATCTTTTTGCATTTGAATATTGTCCTCAGTAGAGCAAGTTAAGTCTTTGCAAATTAAATGTTGAATGCCGTTTTCAATATCATTTTCAAATAGTCAGAAAATAGCATTTGCATTTTCATGTTGACCCTAAAAGAGCGTGTTGACATGTAAATGTAAATACAATAGGCTGGGGGTGCCGTTTTGGTTATTGCATTTGAATATTGTCCACTGTATTGCGGGGCATGACTTTGAAAATAAAATGTCAAACACCTTTTCATTGTCATTTGAATATAGTCATAGATTTCCCATATGTGTATGTGAAAATGAAAGTGATAATTGGATTAATGTATTTTCAATTTAATATTGTCTCAAATAACTCATTCATAAGTGGAAAATTATAAGGCAATAGTGGGATTGCATTTTCATTTGAATATTGTCCACTATGGGCTTCCATACATTACATTTTCTCTCTAGAAGTGCCATAATATCCATAAAGTCTTTGGGCCTGACTCCTGAATGGAATGCATTGTAATGGTGAGTAATGATCTCTGTGGGAAGACTACTGTGTTTCAGGGACATTGGAACTCTCTTTGCTCTCTGAGGCTTGGGAGGATGGTAGCTCATTTTGCCTTCGTCTCCTCCACAGAGATGCTGCATGTGCATGTGAGGTATTCCCCTATCCCAGAACACCCACAAAACTCCCATAAAATTGAAGATTCATTCCAGCTATCAGATACTGAATACCTACTGTAGGCTTTGGCCATTTTTTTCGCTGTTGTTTTGCTTGTTATGATTTTGTTTAATTCATTCTGATAGCGATATAAGGTCTTAATCATAGGTTGGTTCGGTTGATTTTTTTTTTTTTTGTCACTTATTATACATTAGTAATGGGCTGACATTGGCAGTCCATTTGGTATGGAGGGAGAAAAGAAACTGCTAAAGATTTTCATAAAGTGATGAATTTGCATCATGTGCAATCTTTCATCCATCTGCATTATTTCCAGTCCCACCTCATCCGCCAGTATAAACTCCGTTATCTTCACAGGGGATATGCGCAAGCTCTAGTCGGCAAAATTTAATCCTTTTTTTTTTTTTTTGTCATGTCACTGTGTTACCTGCTGAATGAAAAGCCCATGTGTATCGAATGCTGTCATACGAGACTGCCTCATCCAAGATTAATGAAGTGGCAGCATTGGTAGCTTTTCCTGTTAGGCACCTGCAAAATTAAGAGCAGTGAAACAAAAGGCCTTGGAGAAAAAGCGCTGGGAGAGAGGAAGGAAAACCTCAATGCCTTCAAGGGCCTTTAAATCTGATGCATAGATGGATAATAGGATGGCCCATGCCAGCTCCTTGGAGCTGAGCTTTCTCAAAGGAGAAGATGGGGCCAAAATGGTGACAGCTGCAAGTACTAGAATATTTGCTTAATGGCAGGCGTTTGTGTGCGATGACTGAGTGATATGGTTTTGAGTGTTGTACGTACTAGCCATCGGGCCACCATTCCGTGGGGGCACTGCGAAGGGAGCTCAGTGGTGGGCCGGTAGAAGTAAGGCACAGCTGAATGCAAAGCAGTACTCTTAGGCGTGTGATGCCGCCTGGGGCAGTGTGCTACTTTGTGGAGGTATAAATCATACCAGGCCGCACATGCAGCCGGTGATTTGTGCTGTGCTATTTACTTCTGGTGTGAAATAATCATTACCCTATAAAAGATGAAAGTGAGAAATGTAAAGGAAGCTATAAATAGGCTGATTTGAAATATGGATTGCTCTGGCTTCTCCAAGTTTGCAGATTTTTTTTTCCCTTCCGTGGAAATGGCAATATCCCTGAAAATGCCTGGGAAGAAAACAAAATCATTGTTCTGAAGTTACATGCACCTTGAGGTATTAAAAGGCCAAAACATAAGGCTGCAGAAATGAAGTCAGTAGAAAAAAATGCTAAAAAGTGTATTCAGCTTAGGTGAAGTCGCATTTATTGATTTTAATTCCTTTCAGAAAAGGCAAATATTTAAGCATCTACTCAGAAATTTTAAAGTTAAGAAGTGGGCACTCAGAGAGTGCATAACTCCACCGTAACTTTTGATCAGAGGCTGTATATAAAGATGGGTGACGCGTGTCCACTTCCTAACGCTGGACAAAATTGGAGCCAAAATATCCCTCATACAGGCGCTGCCATCTTGCTCGTTAGGAGTGGAGTCTGCCCACTAGTGATCGTGGGGTTGAGCTGCGCTATCGAGGTCCTGCGCACACACCAGCCTTACTCAGTCACGATCACATCCCCTGAACTTTTTCCATAGTCTAACTGGCTGCTTTAGCCTTGGTGGAAAACACCCCTTGTTGTACGCAGTCAAGAGACCGGTTCTAAGAAGACTGAAAGCTTGTTACATGGTTCACTAGTTTGGATCTTTTCCAAGTGGAGTTGTTTTAAGCTAAAACATGTTTGCTACTTTCCTCATCCTTAGCAGTACATTGCTTAACTCCCATACCGATGTCCGGTGCTCCTGCCTGCCTCTACAGACTTGTGCTGACTGCTTTCTGCTGGCTTAGTCGCTAATTCATTGACACAGTACTTCATACAAACCCACTTCAAAAAATCTGATCCAGTCCTTCAAAATATGGTAGCTTAATACAGTCTATAGGTAAATGGACTCCCCACAATCATGTGTTTTAATGTTAGTTCTAACTACTTTGTTTTCTAGCTAGCTAACTCGGTGACCTGTGACTGAAAGTTTATGTACTATTGTTGGTTGGCTAGCTAGCAAGATCTGGTTATAGGTGACTTTTATTAATATCAAAAATCGATGGTAAAAAGCTCTTTGATTTGAACGTAGCATCGCTGCGAACAGTACGTCACTTTGTATGTTCAGAAGAAAGAGATTTTAACCTTCGATTTCAGTTGCTATCTGTGCTGACCTGTTATAGAATCTTGCTAAACTAGGTCTTAGCTAACTGTTTTTTTTTTTTTTTTTTTTGCCGTAGCACTGCTGCTAACAGTACATGATGCTGTGTTCAGAGCAAAGACCTTTCTGTGGTCAGTTTTCGTTGGGCTCCTGTGGGTTATATTCAGTTGTACTGGGATCTAGCAACTAATGCATGAGTATTGTGTGTGTGTGTGTATATATACGGTCGCACTTCTGACTCCATACAATTCCCGGAAATAAATCAGCAAGGCATCGACTTCTCTCACAGTTAAGTCGGAAGTGCATCAGCCACTGAGCGGATGTGGAGGTGTACTGCTTTTTTTGTGCTTTGAATCGGCGCCCGTCCATGTCCCATCCACTGACATGGAGGGGGTGGGCTTTTTAGGTGTACTGCTGCCAGCCTTTAGATGGCGATCTAGATGTTTTGGCCTCACTTTTGCGAAGCTGTTAGGTCATCCATCATTATACCATAAAGTTAATAGTTTTGATCCAGTAGCACTCATAATCAGCTGCAGAATCTGGATTGGTCAGGAAATTTAATCACCTCTTCCCATTCCCATAATCCTGCTGACACACACACACACACACACACACACACACGCAGGCACACACGCACACATATGCATGCACACACGCGAGTGATCACAATACCTCCTGGCAGAGGTAATTACTGGGTCATTGAGAACAATTGAAGACATTATTCAAAATCTCATTTTCCTCGTGAGCTCGTCAGTGTAATAGCAACCCTTGCTCCGTGTCTCATTGCTGCATTGATCTTATCATGAAAAGTAATGCAAATGTGTTTTTACCCTAATAGTAATCATATTTGTTGCTAAAAACGAGCAATGACTACAAGGAAAATTCACTGCGTGTACTTTTATGTCATGCAGTTTTGGACTTGGAAACTGAACCGGGCATTCAATGGCTTTGTCCCTTACTGAGAGCCGTCTGATGTTCCTTGTTGAAACGCATGAGCAGAAGAAGGCTTAATCGGTCTGTACCCGTGCTGCCAAAGCCCATTGAGAGGGTAACTTGTCCTGCATCTAGTGACTGAGTTGAAAATCTTGCAATGATGTGCTTTCTCTGTTAGGAGCAATGAGGAGGCGTTGTTAGTTAGGTAGAATTCATGGTTAATGCCGAAAAATAGTTATGAATTGGTCTCCCTGGTGGTTTTCAAGTATTTTTGAGTAACTGGATTTTTATGGTAATTGTAACATGGTTTAAAGTTGATAATATATAGCCTAAATATTTAGTTGTAAGATTTCTTACATCAATGCTGTACACCCATGTCTCTTCAAGGATTATAAGGCTTTCCTGAAGAACATAAGCTGGAACACGCTTGGCTGAGGATGATCTTGTATCATCTGGGGAGAAATTATGAGGACAGTTTTTGCTCTTTCAGCAGAAAACTAGCTAGTTGGCTAACGAAATCTTAAGGAGCTAATTGGTAGCTGGCGATTGGTTATCATTACAGGAGGGGGAACAAGTGTCGATCTGTTGGCTTTCAGGGGCAGTCATAAAGGTCACAAAATTGATTGTGTATCTGCATTTTATTACTGTGTTAAGCAGCAATAAGTGAGATTTGATATTTTTTATCTGTTTCACGACTATTGTAAATACAAACTGTGCCTCTTGACGCTCCCCATGGATGGCTGAATACATGCAGTTGTTTACCAGCTAAAGGATATAGAGCCTGCAAAGATGACATCAGAAGCCAAAGAACAATGCTGTCTGATAGTGTAGAGTAATATGATTTTATGCAAATATTCTGCATACTTCTATTTATTGTGATATTTGTCATAAAAATGAACGTAATGACAAGAATAACAGAAAGAGAAATGAGGAAAAGTTTAGTTTCGCTGAAAAACTGCCAGTATTTTCAGCCCACATTGCTTGCTAAGCATTTGAATGTGGGGTGTGTGTGCAGTTGAATCAAATATGGTGACTTGATTGACTACATTGCATATAATTACACTGGACAGTGTAATTTACTAAACCTGCCACCTTGATACAAGGTTCCTACCACCAGCTTACGAGGTTCCAAGCTGGTGCTTACTTGATGTGACATTGACCGAGACTACCTGAACTTTTCGGATGAGTTGAGTGTATTCATTCACACGCTTGTTGTGGATGGAATTGAATTTATATGATTTTTGGGATCCCCCCAAAAAATAAAAAAAAATGTGACACTGATAGTTATATTTCAGAGTTTTACAGGAATAAAAATGGCGGGATTTACTCTCTGCTGTCGTATTGTTATTATATTCCCCTTACTGTAAGCCTGATTACGAGAGCATTGCTGCTAACACATTCTGTAACACATGAGAATGCTGGGGGATGCCAAAGCACACAAAGCAGCTTGTCAACTTGGATTCCCCTGTCAAAGTGGTACAGACTTGGGTGGCAAGCTAGCCAACATAGCTAGACAGCAGCTGATGCAAGAGCATTTATCACCGCTACCCATATTTATTTATTTAATATCTTCTAAATGGCAGGAACACCATTACAGATACATTTTGGTGTGTCTGAAGGTGGTTGATTTATCGTATTGGCTAGTTTTTAGCAGAGTGCTTAATGTTGGGAAAAAGAAAATTCTATATTTGTTCCCTTGTTTAAAAAGATTTGAACTCTGAAACAAAAATGGTTTTAGCACTCTTGCAGGGTAATATTCTTAACTTAAAACGGAACTATTATCAGCCACTAACTTGAAAGTTAACTTAAGCCTTCCTTCTGAACTCTACAGACTGTCCAAACAAATACTGCAGTTCTTCCCGCATCAACCCTCTCTCTTAATGGCATCACACAGGAGATATGTAGCCGGTAAGGGCGATTGAGCAGAGCACTACAGCAATCCCAACCATGTCTGTACTCTCTAAAATGGATGAACTGCAGCTATATCACATTTCTGTGTATGAAATTTCAGGTTTTCTCAAATGTTCATTATGACGCTGTTTGGAAGGTTAATTGGCTTTGAGTAATAAGAATGAATGCTAATCTTGGGTCACAGCTAATGAACAGGCAACATTTTGATATGCTCTCCAGCATACTACAGTGATTCAGCACATAATGACATTTAAATGAGCTTACCAAACTGTGACTGTCATTTCTTATAATTTGGGGTTCGGTTTTACTAGTATTAGTTTGCTGATTTAACTTGTGTTATTTTATCCATTTTTATTTTTATCCATATAGTAAATCACGGAGTGATGTAGTTCTTTTAAGTTGTGCTTGGTGTCTTGGGGGAGGTGGGGATGGAGGAGGCTGTTTCTCTCTTCAGTGATGTACCATCCTTGCCCTCAGAAGAAATTAGTCACTAACCTGCGGCCTCAGTGTTGTCCTACTGTGCTGTGCAGGGATCTGTCTGCCCGGTCGATAAATTGTGGTGTTGAAAAAGAATGAGAAACAGCAAGCAATGTTGGATAACCTGAAGACATTCTAGGGGTGAAGACCGTGTGGCCTAGTTCTTCTTCAATATCTTATTGCCCATGGTTGAAGCCTAATTTTAGATATTTCAGTCTGATCTCAGTAAGAGACATTGGTTAAAATACGTTTGCTGTTTGGGAACTGTACCTGGAAAAGATTGCTGCAGTATTTAGAAGGATAAACAAGCGCAAATTCAGAATAGCTGCGACCACGTACCCGCATGCATCCCCCGCATGAGTAGATTCTCTCACACGCACGCAAGCACTCACGCACACACACACATACGCGTGAGCTCACAAGCTCACAAATACTTGACCTCTGTGGCAAATTTAAGCCTGATAGATGGAAACATGGTAACCCCATTAAGTTACCTGAACTTATTTCTTCAGTTTTACTCCACTTGTCATGACAAGTTTAAGATATTGAACGCAAGTTCATAAGTTTCAAAAATCAAACTTTGTTATTCATTGTCTTGACTAACTGTAGGTTGAAACAAAGCTTATTTTCGAGTTGATTTACCTCATATTATTTGAGTCAGGTCACATTTTTTAGACAGGTGGTAAACTTCTGTTTCCAAGTTTAACCAACCTGAAATGTATTGGAGTGTATGAGGTGAATCCATTTGGAAGTAATGCGCCTTCTTGCGATAGGCTACTCCCAATTGCTACACCCCATTTTAGGCAGTCTGCATGAACAAAAACACACATACATATATTTGCACCCACTCTCTCACACTTGACCTCCATGCCAAATTTCACTCTCCTAGAGTGTAAACCGTCACCGCCAAAGAATAGTGAAACTTTCGTGGACCAACTGTCTGGCTGACCAACAGGGCAAGCTGTTGAGCTGCTGGTCGTAACTAAAAATGTATTGTGGCTGGAAGTGTACCAATGACTTGCATTAAGCAAGTCAGCTCTTGGCGATGCTGCTAAAGAAATGTTTCTGACAATACAGGGGCACTAGCACAGCAGTGCAGTTTTTCCATATTACACAGCCACCCCAGGACTGTATCTATTCTATGTGTGGACTTTCATTACCTCCGCCAAGGAGGTTATGTTTTTGCCGGCATTGGTTTGTCTGTCTGTCTGTTTGTGTGCAAGATAACTCAAAGTAATGAATAGATTTCTCACAAATTTTGTGGGTTGGGCTGCTATTACATCAGGGATGGACCCTTTTGATTTTGACTGCAATCGGTCAAACAATATGGCACCACGGCAGCCATCTTGAAATCCTATGACATGCTATACCTTAAATTTCTAATTAGCCATGTTCACTCGGCAAGATTTTGACTGTGCTGTCTTGGCGGAGGTTTGCACTCTTGGAGTGCCTCTAGTTTTGGCTGGGAAGTTTGTGGACCAAACTCGGGCCGTATGGTTGGTGTGTTATTATCAGAGTTTGTGATCGCATACAGTTGGATTCCATGAGCACTGTGAAGTTGGAGCAAATAAGTTTTAACCTTATGATTTTTAATTCGCCAGGCTGACTTGTGGATGTAGAATGGGACATTTTGGCTTTGCAGGATCTCTGTGTCCTCGAATTCATACATCCTTTGTTTTGGAGGGAGATGGCATCTCCTGTTTTCTTGGCTTTTGAAATGATCTGAGACATTTCACTTAAGAGTTTTTCAAAAGAATATTTCACTTGTGTTTTTTGGGAATATAGGTTTTCCTGAATTCAGATTCGGTCTCATATTTGCTTTTAACTGTTCATGTAAATAAATCAGATATGTCAAGAATTCAAGAGAAATAATTTTATCAGTGAAAATTGGTTATTGTTACCTCATATTTGTTTGAATTTATAGTTTTTATAATTACCTTGGTATCAAATTTTGTCTTAAATTGCTTGTCAAGTTGCACTGAGAAGGTCCTAAGGTGTGAAATTTAACTGCTTTAACCTGCGTAAACCACTTTCTTCTCATTAGAATACAAACAAGCTGTGGGTCAGACAATACAGCACATTGTCATTGGGCCTAATGTGTTTACTTGGTCCTTTTGGCTTCATGAAGGCATGTAAGAAATGTGAAAACCTATGTTCAACATTTTACGCGCTAGTCTCGGTAAATTCACGCAGTATATCCTGAATAGTTTTTCATGTAAATTGCAAATTATTTGTGCGTGTTTTTGTCTGTGCGCGTGAGTGTGCGTGAGAGTGCGTGTGTGTGTGTGTGTGTTTGCATGCATGCTTGTAGAACTTGGAAATCTCACAGTTCTCTGTTTTGATGTGCATTGGGTTATGCGAGAGCTATATTTTGCTTGCTTTGTCCTATATAAACATTTAAGTGGTTTCATTCATTAAATACTTCAAATTTGCATTTAAAACAGAGTTTAAAAAGACTATTAAGTTGATCTCCCTCATTATTTTAATTCCATTCAAGGACAAAATATTAGTCTATTCAGGGCCTTTAATGAGGAGAAACGATGAATTTTAATTGGAGCACAAACTCAGTGATATTATCACAAAGGCCTACCAAAGTAAAATTGCCATTTCTTTGTGGTTTTTGGTGTTGCACATTCGTAGACTGTTCTCTTAGTGTTTAAAATACATTTCCTACCCATCCATCAATTAGGCCTTTGCTATTCGAAGATGATTAGGATGGAAAGATCAGATGGTGTCGAGTCTTTCATGAAAACTATGGTTTTTCCCTTCTCTTGTAATCACGGGCAAACTTCTGCTATATTTCCCAGCTCAAAGGTGCTTTTGATTTGCGGAGTTCTATACTGCTGCTGATATTGTAATTTTTTCTTTCCCGAGAATACCAGGAAGTTTAAATGGAAAGACTTGTCTTTTCCCGTGTCTATATTTATTATCCTGAAATGTGATGGTGTGAAGGAGGCAGGGAAGCTGACTTGCTGCACGTCTGTTCTGGGCAGTTAACACAAGCCTCTTCTCTTGGATCTCACGCCTTGATCCGCCCAACCCCCCCTCCCCCCTTCCCGAATCTCCCTGCTTTCACAAATGAATAATGCAGAAGACTGGAAGTTGGCATTAAAGTAGAGATAATGCCACTCCTTTATTTGTCTCCCTTGGAGAGCGAAGCAGGGAGACGGCTGCCTGTGGACCGTCAGTCAGTAAGTAGCACATTATGTTAATGAGTCTTGCCCTGGGTGAGAGTTTGGTGGGTGAAACCCTGCATTGCCGGGCGTCTGCTGTGAACGTGAGATCGGGCCTCCGCTGCTGGGCTTTGATGGAGTTCCTCTGCCATTCACACATGACCAGAGGCCAGTGAGAAATATTATAAAGAAAAAAAAACACAGAATTAAAAGGCACTGATGGCTTTGTCTCCCTTACTGAGGGCCTCTAATTAGCGCAGAGTGTAATTAGAGCCGTGCACGGCTCAGCAGTGCCCCAGATCAGAACGGGTGCAGTCCGTGTATCGGTTTCTTTGCAGGGAGCACGGGGTGGTCTCGTCTGGTGTAGTTGTGAGACAGTAGTCAAGTCATTAAGTGCACACAAAATCTGTTTTTCCCTCTTAATCGGACCCTTGTAATTTTGACGCGCCGATTTAATGAGGCAAACCGAAATGACAATTTTGGTTAAAATATTCAGTAGGTTTTTGCACTCAGATTGCTGTTTTTTTTTTGTAGTGGTCATAGTTGAATTTTATCATGCTGAAATACATATCATACCAGTTTGCTGTCTTGACGTCATACAATAGACTTTGCACAAGGGTTTGTGGTGGTCTGATGCAGTGCATCTGTCTTAGGAATATTAGCATGTAGGCTCTACTCCCTCTTAAAGTGCCTGTGCTTCAAATTCAATGGTGAAACAGGCTTGGCACTCCCTTTTGCAGAAGATTGATAGCGGTTTGATTGATTTCTCAATGTCCTGGGCCATATTTTTGTTCAGTAATTTTGGTGCTCACTGTCCTTGGAGTTTAAGTGGAGGGAGATGTTAGAATACTGGATCTGCATTTATTACATAAAGTCCCATTGCAGCTTGTGTTAAATTGCTGACCTGTATTTTTATGTAAAAGGGGAACTACGGTGTGAAATTGACTTGTGGCATATTGAAACATGATAACAAATACTAACTGTTGTCGAATACCGCACCTCCGTACGCACCCAACATTTCGAAATACTGGGCTTTTTAGCCGAAGCTCCCAACAGGCTTACAATGGTAGCGAATGGGGCATAGCGTTGCCATGCAAAGAAATTGCTATTTTTACATCATTAACAAGGCTCAAAGTAGCTCCACACTTCATTGGTAGAATTCCGAGGGCACTGACATTTAAAACGAGGCACTGAGAACTTTGAAAATGCACAGGTAGTTTATTAAAAAAAAATGTTTATGCAGACAGTACCTTGAGGTAGTTTTCCGTCGCCGCCATCTTGAAAGTCACGATAAGTCGATTGACGAGCACGAACAAATAGATAGGATCGGGGAACAGATTGCAAAAAATTCGTTCTTGTTCAGGCTGAATAATTCACCCTGGACCCATGAGTAGTGTAAACTGTGCCGACGCCCAATCATACTTTTCATTGTTTTGTACTCCCACAAATGATTTGCTTTGACATTCTGAATTGATTTTCATGTATAAGGCTGCAAAGAAATCTGATTAGTTGTAGATGAAGATCTGGTAGCCTGGAGTTATTTTGACACTGAGCTGGGTCAAGAAGGGAGCTGGTGATGCCAGTGCTAATCTAAAATGGCTGAAACTGAGGTGTAATTAATGAGCTAGGCATTCACTCTATGATGCTTGACTCAAGTGCCATCACTAAACTACTGCCTGCATTAACTGGATGATATATGATGTTGTCACTGGCAATAATTGAGCCATTATTTCTTCCGTAATTGCATTGAAATGTCTGCAGTTGCTTTATGATTGATTTTGATTCATTGGTCGAGTGCAATCAATGATGGCATTTCAAACTTAGCAGTGGATATGCCGTTACAGTTGGGTTTTCTTAATTTAAACTATGTTTAATATTTGTAATTAATTTGTAGATATTAATTTGATAATTTACGCATTGCATCCTACACATACCGAGAATGCCTTCAAGAACTGTTTCTGTTTATCATATCACAAGAAGGATATTTATATTCTGCTCATTTCAAACGTATTCAGCTATATTTAGATGTCAATAAACCACGTAGCAGCTCTGAGTGACAAGATCCTCTCATGTAAATTTCAGAAACATGCCTGCGTGACTGAATCCTTGGAGAAAGATTGTACTTTTTTGGAGGAATTTTTTTCAAGTGTTTCTTCAAAACGTATTCATATGAAGAGACAACAACACAGGGGGAAATAATAAAGGCAGGAAAACAAAAAAAGCAGCAGTGAGGAACCAAAGTGCAGCGTTACTCAGATGCGAAGGTTGAATACGAGATCTGTGTTTAATTAGCGATATTAACCTTCGCTAAATAAGGCCGCTTGCTCGGAAGCTGCGACAGCTCTGCGCTGTCATTATATTTTCTCCAGCAGGGAATTTTAATTGACTTGAGAGCCGAGGCTTCCTCCTTTCCCTGACAATGCTGCCAAGACAGACAGTTGAGAATCATTTGTAGTGAACGGCAAGTAAATAGCCTTTTATGAATCTCAAATTCGCATCCCCGCAGCAAAACATGCCACTGAAGGCGCTTCAGCTGTGCACGTGGCTGCTGTGTGACGGTAACTATAAGGCACCTGACAGTGTCATTAAAATTCTGATGCCTGCACGTATTAGCTTGCTGTAGCTAGGGATAAAAATGACCTGTATTTTGTATTTTTTAGTGTCATAGACATTCTGATAATTTATTCTCCCTTTCTGGATCTGTCTCGTATAAACACAGGATGCACATTCAACATATTCATCTATGTGCGAACTCCAGCAATGCCGCCAAACTGACAGATATTTTGAATTGATGTCAAGAATTAATATTTCATACCCTGGTTTGTGAAAATGTATGTTTACTTTATTAAAATAAAGAAATATTGTGAAGATATTGAAAATTACTCCAAAGTTTGGGTGAGAATAATGCAATGCACTTCAAAAATGAAATCCCAGAATACTTGCACATAATTCAAAAATTATGTTTCTCCCGAGGAAACATCAAAGTGCCATTGTTCATTCTAAACCCTGTGTTTAAGGCGCAATTAGATATGATACAGATATGAACAAAGATATATCAGAAGTAATGGTTCTTAAGGAAAACATTTTGACAAAGCATTTAGATGAATAATTCATTCTGTTTGTCGTGCTTTATAATTTAATGTCATTAAATATGAAGTGGAATCAGAAAATGTAAGATGAAAACAGATCGCAATGTATGTGTTGGAGATATTTATTTTATCTTTCATGCTGTTTCTTCCAGTGTTTCGACATGTACATAGAAAAGGGACGCAATAATGCATCATCCCAGTCTCATAGAATCTAATGCCAATTAATTTAAAACATACTGGTAATATCCCTTCATCTACCTTGTGAAATGAATTATCCTAAATTGCCTATTTTGCCTTTGGAAAATGGCTTGTGCAATGGCAAAACAAATGGCTTTGTTTGATTTGTCAGATGAAAGTGTATTCTTGAACACACTTTTCATTTCGTGAAACGGTAGCAAGGAAATACTTGCACATACATATTATTATTCTGACGAGTGGTTATCGTTGCTGTGTGGCAGTTTTTCTTCCTCCTGATTATAACATTGAACATGATAACATTTGAAGCTTTGCCACAATTTGCATTATTTATCACATTTCAGATCTTTAGCATCATTTATGCTTCGCTAATACAATATGCACTCGGGGTACGCCCCATTAACGAGATTGCGGTGGAGCCTGAAGTCTTGACTTCACTGTAATGTGAATCTGTCCTGTGATCACGTGCATAGCGTGCCTGCTGGTGAGACCTCGTCAGGAACAGAGCTCTCGGCTTGTTGCCACTGTCACGTCCAGTCGCTGGAGCAGAGGAGCTGGACTACAGAGGTTGAAAAATAGCTGCATTTTCCTGCCTCAAAACCACGTCTGTGTTTTGACAGGGTTGCAAGCGACTGAGCTTCCACCGCAATGGACGCCCAACCGCAAGGCCAGCAGGCTCCAGTGCTTGCGTTCCAGTCTACGGTACGTGACCGGGCTCCTTCTGTGGGGGGGATGGGGGGATCAACATCAGCAAGAAATTGCTGCTGCCACAATGTTTTTAGCCCACTGAGTGGAGCCCTTCCTTCCATTCTTCCTTCCTCAGCCCCCCCCAAGCTATTTCACTTCCTGCATTCAGCTCTTCTGCCTCTTCCTTGTAGCTCTTCTCCCTGACAGTTCTCGCCATCAATCCACCCACAGGGACTGTCTACTGGCTCCGGATGAACGCTGCACTATATAGGCTGTATTTTCCTATTTTCCATATAGTTCCTCCCCAGCTGTGGAGCAAGAGGTGATAATTAGATTCAGCACTCGGGAGAACTGCTCGTGATGCTGCATCCTGTGTATTCTGTTCAGGTTTTGTTCACCTGTAGTGCGAGGAAGAGGAGGGGCGGGTGGGCAAGTGGGGGAGGTGAGGAGAGGCGGTAGAGCCTCAGTCGGATGAGTTATGAATTCGCAGCGTCTTTCTGCAGTTTTCAATTTATGCAAAACATGTTCTCGGAGCTTGATTCTCGACGCTGTACCTGATTATCCCGGTGCGTGATTGCCTTGTAATGGATTTAACGGCAAGAGAAGAAAATGTGGCGTGCTGAGTTTCACACAGCTTTCCACTGCTTTCTTTGTTTCTCCCAATTTCCGCTCCTGCGTGGAGAGTGAGAATTTGAAGATAACAACAACAACAAACTTTTCTTAATGGGGGAAAAAATAATAAGAAGTTCTGTGAATTGGCTGATTTTGTATTCAATTTAGCAGATGTTCCACTGCCCTCCTGTGTAGTTAAAATTTTAATGCAGCAATGGTCATTGTTTTTCTAAATGCCAGAAAAATGAGAAAGCAAGCATTTTGTTTAGAAACTATCTAGAATCGCTGATGTCACATAAAATATAATGCAATCTAACAAGCTCGTTGACTTAAATGAATATGAAATGAAATTGCCATAACATACAGGTCTGAAATTGAGCTGATGTATCTAATTATTGAAGAGTCTGGTATCTCATTTAGCAAATTGGAGAGATATGCTGTCTTAGAAATTACACAAATCGGTTTTAAAAGATTAGCATTACTTTGGTTTTAAGTAATATTGAACTTGTTTAAAGGGCGTTTGTGCATATTTACCGAGGAGTTAGAATTGTTTTCAGTTAAGCTGTGATTTAAAAAAAAAAAAGTTTTTGTACAGATTCACCAGTTCAACTTTTAAGCACCTTTGGAGATGATATGCAAATAACCCTGTGACCATTTCCTTTTGCAATATGTCAGTAAAATTATGCGAGAGCCCTCATTGTGAAAGGTAGCTATTTTAACGAAAGGTAAGCAAACTTAACATAAGCTGGAGATGCAGGTAGAATTAAAATCATAACTACGTAAACTTCATTCCTCAAAGTGCACGGGATCGAATGAAGAGAAGTGTCTTTAAATGCAGTTTACTCGAATGGTGCATTTTTAGACATTTTTTGAAGACAGTAAGTGAACCCCCCTGCCTGATGGATTGTGGAAGGTCATCCCCCCCATCCAGGGAGGAGGGTAGAGAAGAACCAGGGGCTGTGAAGATCGGCCGCTGTGCATTCTGAGAGATTGGACAGATGTTTGTTTGGTGGAGACAATTTAATGGGTGTTATTATTATCTGAATATTACCACAGAGTAGACTTTCAGTTCCATTGCTTTCCATTCCAGGGTGAGAGATTTAAATCCTGGGTGCTGGCGTCAAACTAAATCTTGTCTGTTGGACTCATAAATGAGCTTCACAGTAAACTAGATGAGCACTTGATCATTGGCTGATGTTGGGAGGTGTTTTAGTTCATAGTTGCATTAAAAATTGTGAGGATTTGAGATGAGGTGTAGCTATCACTTGAAGGCAATTGCTCATCATGAAGTTTAAGAATAGATTCTGAGCATGAATATTAAATTCTTACGCATCTGTTTTACCTAACATAGATTGGTATGAAAAGTCTAGATGTAAATGAAAATAATCTGAGGAAAATCCAAGGGAGTCTTTCACAATGGTGGCATTATAAGAATAACTTTGGTGCAAAAAAAGAATATCAACAGATTACTGCGATGCCTCACAGAATCTTTCTCAGGATGTGAGATTAGCAGAGAAAATTAGATTAGATCAGAAAATTACATGTGCTTCATCAAAAGAAAACTGCTTTGGAATAGGGGTGGGCAATTTAGACGGTAGATGGTAGAGACGATATAAATTTGGCCAAAGGTAGAGATTTTGACTATACCAGCCAACCGCGATAGCGCTAGTTGATGATGTCATTAAGCTGCAACTGCTTTATTTGGATAATGGCCGAGAGCATAGCTGAAAGTATTGAGTGTACGGAGGAGGGGGTGCTAGTGAAATACATCAGTGCAACGTCTATCATGTGTACTTGGTTTGGATTTGAGGAGTCTGTCCAATCCTGGGCAGAAAAACATAACCTGCAAAATGAGGTTGGAGGAGTGGAAAAACGTAGCTTGGTTTGATCAATCTGATTTCTGAAGTGGTACCCACTCTATGGGGTCAGACCTTAGCGTCAGCATGATGAATTTTTGGATTCAACCATATTCAATCATATCACAATATTACCTGATGTGTAACGGATCCTGTGTCACCTCTTTTTTCCCCCTCAGCCTGTATACTGTTATGTTCAATACTTATTTTGTCAACATATTTCTCAGTAAATATATTTCTAATGGGGCTATTGCAATGAAATTTTCACCAGTTGTCAGAAACAACCCAAGTAATCCACACATACAAAGAAATCGAAATAAATAAGTCCATAATTAAGTTGTGTAATAAAGTGGAATGACACAGGGAAAAAGTATTGGTAAATGCTTACTAAAATTTATTTAATACTTAGTAGAAAAGCCTTTGTTGGTAATGATGGCTTCAAGACGCCTCCTGTATGGAGAAACTAATCACATGCATTGCTCAGGTGTAATTTTGGCCCATTCTTCCACACAAACTGTCTTCAAATCTTGAAGGTTCCGGGGGCCTCTTCTATGAATTCAGATCTTCAGTTCTTTCCATAGAATTTCAATTGGATTCAAGTCGGGTGATTGACTGAGCCATTCTATCAGCTATATTTTCTTTCACTGAAACCAATTGAGAGTTTCCTTGGCTGTGTTATCGGGATCATTGTCTTGATGAAATGTCCACCCTCGTTTCATCTTCAGCGTCCTGGTAGATGGCAGCAGAGTCTTAACAAGAATGTCTCAATACATTTCTCCATTCATCCTTCCTTCAATTATGTGAAGTCTGTCAGTACCATATGCTGATGTTCCCACCTCCAAACTTCACTGTTGGTATGGTGTTTTTGGGGTGATGTGCAGTGCTGTTTTTCCTCCAGACATGGTGTGTGCTATGACATTGAAAGAATTCAATTTTGGTCTCATCTGACCGGACTATATTCTACCAGTATTTCATAGGATTGTCCAAATGTTGTGTAGCAAACTTAAAACTATCTTCAATGTGCTTTTTCTTCAGCAGTGGAGTCTTGCGCAGTGAACGTGCTTAGAGGCCATGGCAGTTGAGTGCATTACTTATCGTTTTCTTTGAAACAACTGTACCTGCTAATTCCAGGTCTTTCTGAAGCTCTCCGCGAGTGGTCCTTGGCTCTTGGACAACTCTTCTGATTATTCTTTTGACTCCTCTGTCAGAAATCTTGCAAGGAGCACCTGGTCGTGGCCAGTTTATGGTGAAATGATGTTCTTTTCACCTCTGGATTATGGCCCCAATCGTGCTCACTGGAACATTCAGAAGTTTAGAAATACGTCTGTAACCAATGCCATCAGTACGTTTTGCAACAATAGGGATGAGAAGGTCTTGAGAGAGCTCTTTGCTTTCACCCATCATGAGATGCTTCTTGTGTGACACCTTGGGAATGAGAAACCTTTTTATAGGTCATCAATTAGGAATAAACCAGGTTGTATTAACTTGCACTGATCGGGAGCAGGATTGCTTTCTAAATACTGACAGATTTCAGCTGGTTTCTTGGCTTTCCATGGCTTTTTTCACCTCCTTTTCTTCATGTGTTCAGTACTTATTCCCGGTGTCATTCCACTTTATTACGCATAACTTAATTTATGGACTTATTTGTTTTGATACCTTTGTATATGTGGATTACTAGGGTTGTTACCGACATCTGGTGAAAATTTCATGTCAGTAGCCCCGCTGAAAATATATTTACTGAGAAAAATGTTGACGTGTTCAATACTTATTTCCCCCCATTCTATGTATGTATGTATGCATGTGTGTCTTTTCATGATATTGGACTTGAAATTAAACAATGAATATGTGTTCAACGTGCAGACTTTCAGCTTTGAGTTGAGGGTTTTAAATTAAAATTGAGTGACTACTGTAGGAATTACAGCACTGATAATTTGTGATTTCTTCCTTTACAGAGGCCATGGTCTGATCCATGGTCAGGTAAAATCCTTGGCCATTCATCTGCTTAATTTACCAGGTAAAAAGGTTGTGGGTTGATTTCAAGTGCGACATATGCATCAGAAATTGTTGAATACTTCTCAATATGTTCTCAAATGATCTGCCACTGCGTGTGAAGTAAGCCACCATTAGGCTGAACATGAAAACAAACCTATCAGGGGAATTGCAGAAACATTCAGTGTGGCAAAATTAATTATTTGGTAACCTATTTTTGTACCTTTAGTACAAGAAAGGACAAACTGGTGAGCTCAGAAACACCAAAAGGCCATCTGGACTATGGATAATAACTGGGGTTAGATGGGAGAAATAATTAGCAGCCCCAACAAGGTGGGGCTGCTTTCAGTACTTGCGCGAGTTTGTCCGCCGCGTCCGCCACTGCCACACTTTGTTTCACCTATCTTTTTTGCTCTTCAACTTATTTCTAATACTTTACTTTAGCCACAGTTATTATAGCCCTGGAGAATTGTTTTGGCATAATCACTGGTCACTTCAAAGGTCCAGGTCATGACAACTAGCCTCACCCCTCAAAATGCTTGTGAACATGGTAGCTAGAAAGCTGTAACTTGGTATCTAGCAACTATTGAACAGGGCTCAGCTTCTATAAACTTTTGGCCAAATTCCATGCAAGGTCAAGGTCAAAACAAAGTCATGACATCTGACCACACCCCTCAAAAGGCTTGTTAACACTATCATTTCTAAAGTATTTATGATAGAAACCTGTAATTTGGTATATAGTAAATGTATAGCAGGGTAAATCTTCTATCAACTTTGATTGTCATTCGACTCAAGGTCTCGTTTACAGCAAAATTTCATTTCTGTTGAGGCATCTATAATTTTCTTGCTATCTTGAACCCATTTTGTACTTTAGTCACAGTAATTATACCGCTCGGAAATTGTTTTTGCACGATCACTGGTCACTTCAAAGGTCAAGGTCATGCATTCTGGCCACGCCCCTCAAAATACTTCTTAACAGAATCACTTCAAAAGATTTTATGACGCCAAGCTGTAACTTGGTATATAGCAACTATAGAACAGGACTCCGCTTCTATCAGCTTTTGGGCAAATTCTGTTCATGGTCATGGTCTTAGTGAGGTCATGGTCAGGGATGTAGTCATAAAAAACTTCTTGTTCACACAATACGTTTTATATGTTTGAATATTCTTCATGAAATTTACTTATAAATGTGTCCCAAGGGCAGGTTGAATGGAGAGGCTGCTCTGTTGTTTTTGCAGTGTCCCACCAACACTTTTCTAGTTTCTTTCTGAAGAAAAGCCCTTTCACAACAGTTTGCCGGATCAAGAACACCTTCTTAGTGGTAGGAATATTTATCTTGAAATTGACAATAAGGAAAACACTTCACCAGAGTAAATGCACTGTTTTCCACAAGATGCAAACTATTGGTAGGCCTCAAAATCATGAGGACTAGATAAAGGTATGCCATAAATCTTTTAACATGGCGTATATGTTTCTAGAACAACATCCTATGGACAGATGATGATGGGATGAATATGGAGAGGGGGAGGAACTGCTTATGATTCCAAGCATACCACCTTGTCTTTATAAACCTTGGTGGAGTTGATGTTATGGATTGAGAATGAATGGCTGCCAGAGGAACATACATGCTGATGAGTAGCAAGATGAACTCATAATTTGTCCAGGGCCCTTTTATTTGCACATATTTCAGCCAAATGCTTGAAAAGTCATTGAATGTCACTTCACTGTGCAGATGGACAATGATCTGAAGCATGGGGCAAAAGTGACCTAAGACTTCAAGAGGAAAAACTGTTCTATGATTTAGCATGTTCTACAATGGCCAAATCAATCATCTGAACTGAATCTATTTGAGCATTAATTTAATTTACAGAAGGCAAAATGCCCCAAGAATAAGCAGGAATAGAAGACAACTGAAGCAGACATCAGGAAGTCGTTGACTGAAATGGATTTGTAACCATTGTTCAAAAATGACGATTTAATTTAGTTTTCCCATTGAGGGGTTTGATTGCAAAACACGATATACGCCATTTTGGGACTTCCACACAAACTGGTATCATCTGCTTTAAACTGGCTCAAAATTACCCTGAATAAAATCATTCACCTCAAAATGCGATGTAACTCATTAATCGACCATGCAGCCAGATTTCATTGCAACAAAGGATCCGGATGTTTCATTGCAAAACACATTGGCCAATGACTTACCTGCCAACTCTCAAGCTTGTGAGTGTTTTTAACGGCATATCACATTCTCATGCCGTGGATCAGTGATCCAGCGCATGAGGGTGTGATTCCATTTGTCCGTATCCGAGTTTGCGTAGATGCATAGCTGCGTAAATGGGAAGTTGCGTGAATATGAATATGATTGAAAGAAAGCAGTACTAATTTCTTTTGTGTACTGTACGCTGCCTATCTTGCACATTGTGTTTTTATCGCTCCCGCAGGTGAAAATTATGCAGCGCTTAGGCTCTGCACAAGGGAAATCCCATTCAATCCCGTTGTCTTGCCCCCTTCACCTTGACAGTTTTTGCCATCTTTTTAAAACTTCACGCATGGCTTCCCATACACATCATTTTACACTTACACTAAATGGAAGCTTAATAACAAAAATGAGGATTGAAAAATTAAATTCAGCAAACAAAATCATAGTTCATTTCAGAATCCCACTTTTGAATCAACCAATGCTGTACCGAGAGTGATGGGCGATATTTTGTTGGTACACGGATCAGTCATTCAATGAACCCGAATTTAAGAGATTCTCGCATGGAATTGATATCCGCTGTGTATTAAAGTGTTTCTGTTGCACGTGCATTAGGCTAGATTTAACCATGAAAAGCTGCGAAAACGATAATGATTTCGGACTTCTCACGTTTACTTTTCTTAGGCGTTGGAAGCTTTGCAATGAGAACTGCGCTTTATGCCATGTTCGAAGTTTTTCAGAATGGTGACACATTTGATTGAAACAAATACCTTGACTTTTAACGTCAAAGTAACCTTTGCGTTAACTCTAGGCACGTGTACATGAACATTTTTATGTCCTGATGAACGGTGGCTTTATTTGATTTTGTTGCAGGCTGTCTCAGACTAGCATTTTTCTAGTGAAAGCAACTGACCGACCAGAAGTGGTTGCTACAGAGCTATCAGCTAACAAATTTTAGCCAGCTTAATCGCTAGTATCCCCGGCGAGGCTGCGCCAAGTGTTGCCTCCCCTATGCAGACCTCCGGCCATAGCCGATAATGGCGTGGCTAGGACTTGAACGGACGAACGTCTAAGCTGTGTGCCACTCAGAGGCCTGGTTTGAAATCAATTTTAATAGTTTTTCTCAAAACAGCCCGATAGGATATATCTCATTTTGCTGTCAAACCCTGTAACACCATGTATAAAAATAGTTTTAATTCCTACATGGCTCATGAAATGTTTTTCACAAAATCCTTATGGTTGACGATCTGCACTTCAAATGCATCTTGACTGTTTTGTTTCAAATCTGTTGTGGTGGCATGTAGAGCCAAAAAGGAGAGAAGTGTGTCACTTTCCAAAAACTGATGGACCTGACTACCTGAAAAGAATAGGAACTGATCACTTGCATGTCCTGCCATAATGCTGGGATGCCCAGTGTGCTCTCACACCATCCTTGCTTGTTGTCATTTCTTTGTCAGCTGCTGGCTGTGTTGTGTCATCTCATCACGCCAAATCCTTTGTGCTGGCCTCTGTCCTTGCCCTGCCTCCCGTCTTGTCCCTGTCATCCTGCCCATGCTCCTCATGTCTCTATGGCTATGAGTGACTAGCCTGTCCCTGACATGCTGTCCCTCCTTGTGAATTCCCCATTGCTTTAAGCAAAACTCAGTGTTGCACTCCAGGTTGCATCTGGAGAGTCTGAGTCTGGCTGGATCTGGTCTCTACAAGTGCTGCTCAGTGTCCTCTGCGAATGCTTCTCCTTGTCCCTAATTTCTCTGCTTTTATTGGCTCATTGACCTGAAAGGACCCACTGGTTCTCCAGTGCACCTGGCAAAAAAAATGAATGCCATTCATGTTTGAACGGATGTACTGTAGCTTGTGTCTTAGCCATGTACTGCATGACCATATTTCCAGAAATGAGAGGATATTAACTTACAAATGAGACCATATGGATGCATTTTGTCCATACAGTTTGTCAGTTACAAGCTGTGCATTTGGGAATAGGAGAAAGACTATATTAAAAAGGGTTAACAGTGCAAATTTTTAAGCAATTCTACTTCACACAACTCATTCCTACCCCTTTCCAATTACTCCTCACCCTCTCAAAAATAAAAAGAAAGTTTCTGAATGTCCCTCAGGTCAGACTGTCCCTGCACTCCACCTTTTTGCTCCTGAGAGCTGTTTTTGTGCTTCTCAGCTGCAGAGACAAACAAGGCCGGTGTTTTGTGCAAGCTGCAATCTGTACAAACTGCGTTGGGCTGGCGAGTGACCCGGCGGTTGTTAAGGATGTGCGGCTATGTTGCTCCCCACGTCAGCTCTCCACTCTGAATGGTATGACAGGACAAAGCAGCGGATGAGACAGGCTGTCAGTCAGCCCCGCTGCCCTTTGAAGGGAGGCCACGGGGCGAAAAGGTGCTGCAAATGGGCTGTGAAGTTTACATACACTGCCCACTGTTAAACAGATTAGCTCTAATGAAGTGTCTAATGCTCGGGCCACATCAGCCTAATCCTCACTGGCAGCTCGCCCCTCGGCTGCCAAAAAAACCGCCGCCCTCCGGCCCTCTCCCGCCACCAAGGCGGCCTGGCGCAGGGAGGTGCCCGCCGTTAATAAATCCAGACAGTGTGCGATCTGACATGCAAATGTAGGTCATTGCATATGTAAATGTGTGATTACAACCCTGCGTGCCAGAACACATTAGTGAGACTTTGCTCGCAGCATGCGGTTGTCACACCGCTTTAGAGGCTCATGCTAACATTTGTCAACGCACCGTTCGGCGAGCGAAAGCAATTCCCTAATTCGGCGGCAGTCCCGCATTCAACTGCCCAGACGGTCACTGTGACCTCCACAGGGAAACCCCCTTCTGCCACCATGAGCACAGTGATAGTGAAATGTCCTGGAAATTTGGTGCTCATAATGGGACCTCGGTGAAAGCGAGTCGTGTTTGGACTCAACCAATGTCAAATTCCTGTTTGTTAAAATTTTAATGACAAGCAACAGTAACAATATTGAAGAGCCCTCCGTATCACTTAACACTTCTCAAATTTGGAAAATGTGTTAACTTTCATACTTGAATCTAATGGGGGATTGGTTTGTACAATAGAGCTTTTCTAAACCGCACGATCAGTCCTCACTGGAAGGTGAAGATTATAATGTATAATGATGTCTCAATAACAGAACAACACACTTCTATACCGTGTTGAATAGATGTTGTTCCTTTATCACTTCTTTTTGCAGCTGTCAGGGTGAAAAATTATGAAAGACTATTTGCCCCCTGTTCTTCACGCTCTCCCTCCCCCTTCTCAACACTTAAAATACATATATTGGCTCCCCAAGTGATACAGTCTTGGATGTACTCTGCACCGCATGACTCTTCCTGGATATAATCAGTCTGTAGTCTCAGTGCTGCTGTGCTTTACGATATGCACCACTTTCTAGGCTTTTGTATTGCATAGAGACAGAGAGATCCTTCAAATAGAAAGATCCTGTGAGTGCGGTGAGTTGCGTCAGCTCATGGCCCTTACATGGTGGTGCTACAGTTTGTAAGGACACTGATGAAGTGACTTGGATTCACTCGGGACTGGAGTTGACCCACAAGCACTCCAGGTCTGATTTCACACTGGCTTTGTCTTAATGTGGTTACCACGCAATAATGGATCCAATATCGGTCCTGTACAGTTTGCACCTTTCGCACTAGAGTTATTTTTTTATTCCTCTTAGTGCTCTGCTGTACACTGTACCCATCTTTGCAAAATCCCAGCTTACATGCAATTCTAATGCCTGAAATGTTTTGGAATCAAGGTTTTTTTGTAGTATTTGTGTCAGCTGTGCATGTGCAATGTAAGAAAAAAAGGAAGGGACAATTCCAATCTTCGAATGAAAAATGATGTTTATTTCTAGTAAAACGGCAGTGGTCAGAAATACGGGTAACGTACTCTGGGTTCAGCGGAGTTGAAGTGAACCCTGAGCCTCCCCAACGTACATTTCTTATACATGAAAAAGACTTTGAAGTTGGCCAGACATATTAATTGCATTAATTACTTAAACAATGCTGATCACAGTCTCCTTGGGTGAAACAGTTCTTCAATTGCTCACTCCCGGCCGCTACACTATAATTGATGGCTATGCCAGGTAGGTGCAACAAGTCGTTGTCAGAAATTACCAACTGTATTGTACTTAGGATAAGTGGATCCCGACCATTTGGCTAAAGGATGTGACTGATTCACAGTGTTTGCGACTTGAGTAGATTAGCACAGGAATGAGAATCTTACAGCAAGTACACTCAATGCTATAGAGTTGTAAGTCCGTAAGCCAGTAAGTCCGTAAGTAAAACTCTTAGCCTACAGAGAACTACCAATCTGCAATAGACACGTGCTCATTGAGTACCTATTTTTTAAAAGGCTGTAAAAAGGTCATCATTTGAAAAAAATCCTTGTGAAGTTATCTGTGTAAGACCGATGGTCATAGCTTTTCATATTACATTTTTTGCCTGATTGCCATGTGATTGCTTCAGAAAGCTGAGACTTACTAGTCAACCAGCAAAAGCACTGATGTTGCATTCTTCATTTGCCTGAAGGCAAATAGAAATGGTTCTCATTGCATCACTGTCCACTTCAAGCTGTTCATTCTGATTTCTCCTGGACTATATTCTTGACCTCCTCCCCCTGGCTTGCAGCCTAAACATCAAGCCTTGCTCTCTTGCCTGGAAACAAGATGTATGATGGATTTTTGGTAATGTATTTTATCAACTGTGTTTTTGTATTGCAGAAGCCGGATCTGGGGTACAATACTTTGGCCAACTTTCAAATTGAAAAGAAGATTGGGAGAGGACAATTTAGCGAGGTCTACCGGGCGAGGTACTTGCTCGACAACACATCTGTAGCATTGAAAAAAGTTCAGGTAAGAGAAAAGGCAAATCAATTCTGCATTTTCCAACAGATTCTGTGATGCCAAATGTAATTGCCATCCCGTATGTATTGTTTTAATGTCACAATATCTGCATATTGTATTAATGACTGACATATTTTGGCCAGTAATGAAGCAATATTTTTGTAACAAGACCTCAGAGAAGAAGATTAAAGAGATTTGCCATTCAAATGCATATTAAGTTAATATCGGAATTTGCTCTCTGTAGTTGTTGTCAGTTAGATTACTTTTCTGTTTCGCATCCAGAAGTGTTTTATTTTTTACTCTGAAAAGGGAGATAATGTTCAAAGCATGAATCATTTTTTGAATATTTGGACTTCAAATGCCAAAAACTGAAGCGGAAAAAAGTGAAATTTTAAGTGAATACTTGTGCATATTGCTCAATGTATGCAAGTTAATTATTAACGATGCCAACACTGACAGATTAAGAATAACCTTCCATGAACAGTAGCCAAGCATGTGTGTTAGTAGAAATCAGGATAGCTGAAATGCAGCTTTCCCGTAATTAGTCTTTGGCAGTGTAGAAACTCACCAGGAAATGTCATTTGATCAAACTGAGCTGTTGTAATGGAAAGCAGAAACATAGAATATTGCTTCTGACAGGACCCACTTTAACTGAAAAGAAATTGTGTTTTTGACATCATCCTCAACCAGCATTTGGCTGTGTAGAATTATTGTAAAATTTCCACTTATTCTCCAAATGCCATACAGTATTTTAGTTCCCTCCAAAGCATACCCAAATACTCACACTTTAAACGCTTGCAAATATGATTGTCTAAATCGAACATTTCTTGTTTATTTTATTCGTCAAGGTAAATGGATTCTAAAATATATGCCCTCCCAAAGTTTCAGCATAGCGTGCTGTGCGAAAGTTTATAGAATTAATATGCCAGATGTTTTATTTATTGTATTGGATTGGGGAATTAGGCCCTCTCCCCCCCCCAAAAAAACCACACACCAAGCTCACTGAGCCACACCTCAGTCGTGAAAGTATTGTCATCACCTTTGCATTATTCTGAGCCAGCTTTTTTTACACTGATGTTTTTTTTTAATTCGAGCCGCTGCTTCTCCCTGTGCTCTCGCCTGAGACCTCAGCCTCCATCAGCCTCTATTTTGTGCTGGAAATCCTGCCCCGATCCTTTTCCTTACACAAACAGTGCCTGTCGGTCTTTTTGAATTTAAGCACTCCTGTGTGGGGGTAATTGACAGGCAGAAGATTTAAAGTCGGTGTCGTCCTCCAAAGATGTGCACCGTACGGTACAGTAAGGCACGGTCTTCTCCCTCTCAGGGGGTGTGCCCGTCATCGAGGGGCTTCATTAACCATTGATGATGTTTCCTGGTACACTCTTTGGATATCAAATGGATTCGATGCTTTCAACTATTTGGATCTGCTCACACCAATTTGACTGGATTCGATACATTTTACTATAGTTTTATGGAGTCTGGGGAAGTCTGTATGTTGAAATGGATGAATAAGATTATTGCTCATAATTTTTTTTTTTTTACTGTAATACATGTAAGAACGAGAATACCCTTCTCCACTCTTTCAAAGAATACTGTAAGGGCCCGAGGGCTGCCTGCTAATTGGCTGAAAAAATATTTTCTAACAATGATGTGCAGTCTTGTGATTTACATAAATATTCTGATTACGACTGGATAACCTGTATGGTTTTATTTAAAAAAGTGTAATTCAGTATGACAATGATAGAATGTTCCTCAGCTTTGTAGACTTTGAATAGTCCAGAAAGGTAGCTGGTATTTTTTAAGCTTCAGCATGTTATGCCTTGAAATCTCTAGTATAGCTAGCATGTTCTTGCATCTTGAAACATCCAAAGTGTATTAATGCTGTATTGGTTAAAAACTTATTTGAAGGGGTTTTGTGTTTGCGGATGCCAATGCTGTTCTGTATACATGAATACTGTATTCATATATTTATTTTGTCTGACATAGGTAAAACTGATGAAAATAGTACTTTTCTAGCTGGAGTTTAATGATGTGAAAAGTAGCAGTGATGGAAATGGGGCACCGCTCTGGCTCTCAGAATGAATCACTTCATTAAAATGACTAGACTAATGATAATACAGGCGTTATTAAAATTGTAACGCAGCAGCTGTGACTGTCAGCTCTTCGTAATCAAGGTGCTCCTTCAAAAACAACATAACTTGGGCTAATATTTCAAGCACAGTCATTATATTCTAATGATGTCGCAGAAATTGCTTTACAATTAAATGAATGTAAGTTGCCTATACATTTTTGTGTCATCTTGCGACTGATAGGCAAATTGTAACCAATTTTTTTTATTGGGAGGTACAGATGCTAAACTGTTGGGGGGTAGACTGTTGAGCCGAATAAGGCAGAAAACCTAGACGTTGGGCCCCTATTTATTTTGAATGTTTTCAGTCTTTCATAATTTTTCTATTAGGAGCAGCCAAGTCTATTACATATTTTGGCTGTTGAGTACTGCCAAAGCCCTCAATAACATATTTATCCCCCGCCACAAAGTGGTGCGGGCACATGGGCATGGGTTCTGTCCATCCTTCCTTCCTCCCGTCAGTCTGTCCGTCTGTCACACTTTCGCTGGAGAATGCTCTGCTTTCAAGGGTGTGAAGTGGTGTGAAAAAGTATTTGCCCCCTTCCTGATTTCTCGTATTTTTGCTCATTTGTCATATTTAAAGGGTTCAGATCATCCAACTAATTTTAATTTAAGACAATGACTATGTGAGTAACACAGAATGCAGCTTTTAAATGATCATTTCATTAATTAAAGGTAAAGAGTTATTCAAAACCTATACCACCCATGTAAAAAAAATAAGGTTGTACCACCCTTGGCAGCAACAGCTGTATAACTGCCATAGCTTGAGACGAGTCCTCTACATGGCCGTAGAGGAATTTTAGCCCCCTCATCCTTGCAGAATTGTTTTAATTCGGCCAATGTGGAGAATTTTCAAGCATGAACTGCTTGTTTAAAGTCATGCCACAGCATTTTAATCTAATTGAAGTCAGGACTTTAACTAGGCCACTTCAAAACCTTCATTTTTTTCCCTTTTGAGCCATTCAGAGGTGGACTAGCTTGTGTGCGTTTTATCCGTGTCCTGCTGAATAACCTAACTGCGCTTGATCTTAAGGTCACAAACTGATAGCCGCATTCTCCCCCAGGATTTTTAGTAGAGAGCAGAATTCATGGTTTCATCAGTTATGGCAATTTCCCCTGGCCATGAAGCAGCAAAGTAGCCCCAGATTTAATGGAACTCAAGTCTTTCAAAAAGCTCTACTTTTGATTGAACAGTTCACAGAATATTATCTCAAAAGCCTTGGGGGTCATTAAGATGTTGTTTTTTTTTTTTTTTTTTTTTTTGTGGTTTTTGCCTTGCAGCCCTCCCATGGATGTCATTTTTGCCTGAGGCAAGTGAGGTCTTTAGATGCAAGTCTGAGTTCTTTTGTGAACTCCTGGATGAGACTTTGAAGCGCTTGGAGGAATTTTGAAAGGCCAGTCACTCCTGGGAAGGTTCACCACTATTCTGAGATATGTCTATTTGTAGATGATCACTCACTCCATGGTTTGCTGGAGTCCCAGAACCTTAGAAATAGTTTTTTGACTCTTTCCAGGCTACTTGATGTCAATGACTTTGTTTCTCATCAGTTCTTGAATTTCTTTAGATCATTGCATCATGTACTGCTTTTTGTGTTCGTCACATTGCCAGACAGGATTTGCATATTTATGTGATGTTTAGATTCAAGAAGAGTGGCAGTAATCATGCTTGGGTGTTTCTAGTTAAACTGAACACAGTTATCAGTGAAATTTGTTTAATTGCTTGATTTAATAACTAAAGGGACAGTCACATCTTCACATAGGGCCAGGTAGGTTTGGATAGCTTTTTACTTGAATAAATGGAATCGTCATTTGAAAACTGCATTGTATGTTTGCCTCCGTTATCTTTGTCTAGTAAGTTTGATGATCTGAAAAATTTAAGTGTGACAAATATGCAAAAATAGAAAATTTGGAAGGGGACGAAGACGTTTTCACCACGCTGTACCCGGCTGTCGTCCACTGTTGTCGTTTGTCGAGTCTTAATGTTATTTAATGAGCTATTTGAAATGTGCATGTATATTAATTGCCATTTTGCTATCTGCATGTGCTGGTGACCAAAATAATTGATGCCATTATGCAATTTGCATGTGTTGATGACCGAAATAATTGATTTCTTGGTGGTTTTTTTTTTATTAGATGGGTTCATTTAAAGCGTTAAAGATTACAAACCAAGAGTTGTGATATGAGGATAATATAATATATTTAATATATTTAATAATATATTGATGTTGACAAAGAGATGAACGGAACCTCTTCAGCATATTAACACCCCTCTAACTTGGTGGAGTTGTGGTTTTCAGTTTGCACAAGCTTACTGACTGCAGAACTTTTACAGCTGGCTTCAGTTTCCTTGTTTTACTTTCATTTCCACATTCTTAGTTTCAGTGGTGAAAGGGTGCATCAAATGGATTATGAATTAATTTAGGCCTACCAAAGAAAACGGCCAAACTGTAACAAAAGTTTGTCAGATATCTACCTTTTTCAAATAACCAGCAACACGAAATGGAAAAAATGGAAAACATGCCACATTCACACAAAACGTTGCACCACAGTACTTTAAATTCAATACATTTTCACCAGAACCAAACTCATACAAATCTCATGGCCTGTAACACACCCAGAGACAAACCAACTGCACATGCCCACTCACGCGTGTATGCGCATGCGCAGTTGGTTTGTCTTTGGGTTTGTTACAGGCCATGCGATTTGTATGAGTTTGGTTCTGGTGAAAATGTATCAACTTCAAAGTATGGTGGTGTGAAGTTTTGCGGTAAGGTGGCACGTTTTCCATTTCGTGTTGCTGCTCTAAAAGTTCATGGTTTGTCCCTCTTTGGACCACTGTCAGTATGTAGTCACCACTGCTGACTGACAGTACCCCAGAAGCCTTGCTGTTCAGAGATGCTCTGACCCACTCGCCTGGCCACAGCGATTTGGATTCTGTCTAAAGAGTGGCTAAGGTCTTTTCACGCATCCAACACGTGCACTACAACAAGCAGCCATTCATTTACCATCTAAGGTCTGTCTGCAGACCATGACATTGACCGTTGTTGTGAGATAATCGTCATTCTTTGCTTCATCTGTGAATGGTTTCAATGTTTTGGGGTCATTCCATCTCAACTGGACCATTAGTCTGAACTTGACACCCTCAGAAACATCTGGCAAAAATGTATGCTGTAGTACATGACATAAAATTCATGAATCAGGGTTTCCGCTACATGTAATTGATCGTGGTGCACCACCACGGCAAAATAAAAGCCGCCACGACTATGTAAAATGACTTTACATAAACTCCAAAAATCCTAAGGACAATCAGGTATTGCCAGTTCTCATTGTTAAGTTAAAATGAGCGCTTATAATTCTTGACCTGTTGTCAATCATTTTCCTTGATGAACACATTTTCCAATGAATAAAAATTAGCCATCGGCAGTAAAACGCGCTGCTTTCTTCTTAATGCAATGTGCGCAACGATTAGAGAAAAAATATTTTGTTCACTTTGGAAAACAATAAACTACGATGTTAACTTCTGTGTTTACTGTACGCACAACCTGCTCTATCTAATTGTATCTTCATGATTATTTAATTCCATTTCTGGAGTCCGGAGTCATAATCAGTTTTCATATTATATGTGAAATCTGCCGTCAGGCAGTTGAAACTGATAGGCGACTCTTATCCCAAATCTGATGGGAAATTTGCAATCTACGCAAAAAGTTCTTCTGGGATCACCATTTATGACCCCCTTGCGGTCTTGAAAAATATTATAAATAAGCAACGAAATATGCAGTGCAGTACTGATTCATCAAATATCCTGCCTATGAACCCCCAAAACACACCGTATTCAGCAGTGAATTTAAAATACTAAGAATGAAGTCCACACAATCATACTTGGAAATGTTTAAGTAGTCAGTCCAAGAATTGTAATGGACCAAGTTTCATAATTTTTGCTCCACTGCTTGGGTAAGAAACCATGGTTGCCATTTGGCAAAATAATACCGCAGAATGGATTTGAGATCCCTTTAAAAACACCACAGTACATGTAATAGTCGTTTTTAATGTTTGGGGTTAAAGTTACACATTTTGTGGTTAAATCTGCCAAAGCACAATATTCTACAGTCATGAGGTATAGTCCTAGGGCTGTCCAAAATCCTGACAAATTTCAGTATCATGAATTTTTTCAGGATTTGGGACGGCTCTAGTAATTTACAGGTAACCCCTAGCCCAAAACTGATGCCAGATTTGAAATCTATGGAAAAAGTTCTGCTAGAATCACCATTCAGTAGAGTATTACTGTTTTAGGAAAGATTCAAAATCGACCACTGAAAACCGTTGAAAATTCAATGAATGTGGGTACTTGTAAGATTGCTGTACACTGTGAGGGCCATATCTCAGGGGTTAAGTCACCTAGAGATCTAGATTTTGGCATACATGCATTTTAAGTCATGTACTACAACATATTTTTTTGCCAAATTTTTTTGAGTGGGTCAGGTTTAGACCATTTGGAAATTTGGTCCACTTGATATGGAATGACCCTTTGACTCATCTTTGTGTGTGTGTGTGTGTGTGTGTGTGTGTGTGTGTGTGTGTGTGTTTGCGTTCGCGTGCACGCATGTGTATGTGTGTGTGTGTGTGTTGAGCGGGTGAGAGTAGAGAGGGAGCTAGAGAGTGGAGAGAGAATGAGATTACCATTAATGGCTCTTGGGTTGACCTAATTTAGTCGGCTGGTCAATTGTTTGGTTGATGGGCTGTTGGTCAAACAGGATTTTGTTTAGTCGAGTAATCGCAAATAATCCAAATCCATAGATAATCTATTCTGGATGCTTCTGAATATGGCAATGGCCGTCCATCACTCTTAAGTAGGACTATGTTCTCTTTAAATAAATTATGTTTGGCAATTATAGAAGTATTAATGTTGTGAATAATCCAGCAAAAGGACTTAAAAACAATTACTATAAACTATTGTATTATATACGTAAAATTGTGTAACTCCTTTTCATGCCTACCCTACATCTTTGTTCTAGGCATGCAAACGTGCATTTTAATTGTAGCCTAATGTTTGCCTTAAAGCTACAGTTAAGATAAGTGATGTAGGCGTACTTTAACTGCTCATTTCGACATTACCTTGGAACATAGTTTTAAAGAAAAAAAATATGGAACATGGCAGCATTTTGTTTTGATCGCTGACTGTCAAAATAACTGTAATGACTTTGCAAACAAAGGTTTGCTTTCCTCAGTTCAACATCGAACATCACCTACCACTTGAAAATGGTAAATCAGCCATGCATAAATGTGTTTTATGGCTTTATTGGTGAACATTTAAGATTGATTCCTTATATGTTAGCGACTAGTAATGTGTATGGAGTTATATACAGACTACTTAATTTGAAAGTAAAATGCATCACCATGACATCGTGGGCATTCTTACTGCAATTTCAGGTTTAACGCAAACATGGAACTGAGGCCAGCCGCTATCTCAGAGTAAAGAAGATATAACATTTACTGATGCTCTTGTCACCAAAGCCAGTCTGACTAGCCTAATCCGTAAAAGAAATTTAGAGCCAGTGTACCAAATAAAGCTTGCATGTTTAATTTATGAGCAGAACACTATTACATCATATAAAATTACTCATCACAGAACATTAAGCAGGTATAAGTAACGTATGACATTTTTAGCAAGATTTAATTGTTCATTATGTAACAGTTTTTAAAAATGGTAAGTGGCCTTTTGGTCCCAGGGTAGGATACATTTTTACAACCCCAATTCCGAAATAGTTGGGACGAAGTGTAAATAGTGAATAAAATCAAAATGCAGTGACTTTCAGATCACATGAGCCAATATGTTAATTACAATAGAACATGGATATCATTTCAAATATTGAAACTGAGACATTTTACCTTTTTATCCACAAAATGAGCTTATTTCAAATTTTCTGGCTGCAACAGGCCTCAAAAAAGTTGGGACACAGGCAAAAAAAGGGCTGAAAAAGCAATTAATGTACAAGAGAGTCAGCTGAAACAACATTTAGCAAGTAATTACATAAATTGGCATCAGGTGTGTAACATGATTGGCTATGAAAGGGATGTCTTAGAGAGGCTGAGTCTCTCAGAAGTAAAGATGGCCAGAGGCTCTCCAACCTGTGAAGGCTTGCGTAAAAAAATTGTGGAATACTTTAAAAACAATGTTCCTCAACGTCAAATTGCAAAGACTTTGAAGGTCTCATCATCGGCAGTGCATAACATCATCAAAAGATTGAGAGAAACTGGAATAATCTCTGTGTGTAAAGGACAAGGCCGAAGACCTTTCCTGGATGCCCGTGATCTTCGGGCCCTCAGATGCCACTGGATCACTCATCGGCATGATTCTGTCATTGACATTACTAAATGGGCCCAGGAATACTTCAAGAAACCACTGTCTGTAAACACAGTCCGCCGTGCCATCCACAGATGCCACCTAAAACTCTATCATGCAAAAAGGAAGCCATTGTTGTGCATGATCCAGAAGCGCCGCTGTGTTCTGTGGGCCAAGGCTCATTTAAAATGGACTGTAGCAAAGTGGCAAAGTGTCCTGTGGTCAGACAAGTCCATATTTGACATTTTGTTGGAAATCATGGGCGTCATGTCCTCCGGGCTAAAGAGGAAGAAGACCACCCGTCCTGTTATCAGCATTCAGTTCAAAAGCCAGCATCTCTGATGGTATGGGGTTGCATTAGTGCATATGGTGTGGGACACTTGCATGTTTTAAAAAGCACCATGAATGCTGAAAGGTATATAAAGGTTTTAGAGCAACATATGCTCCCCTCCAGACGACATCTAGGCTTATTCCAGGGAAGGCCTTGTGTATTTCAGCAGGACAATGCAAAACCACATACTGCAGCTATTACAACAGCAAGGCTTCGTAGTAGAAGAGTCCGTGTGCTGAACTGGCCTGCCTGCAGTCCTGATCTTTCACCGATTGAGAACATTTGGCGCATAATTAAACGAAAAGTCTGTCAGAGGAGACCCAAAACTCTCAGTGGCTGGAAGTCTGTATTAAACAAGAGTGGGATCAAATTCCAATGGCTAAACTCAAGAAAATTGTCTCCTCAATGCCCAGACGCCTCCAATCTGTTTTAAAAAGAAGAGGGGATGCTACACCATGGTAAACAGGCCCCTGTCCCAACTTTTTTGAGACCTGTAGCAGCCATCAAATTTGAAATGAGCTCATTTTGTGGATAAAATTGTCAAATTTCTCAGTTTCAACATTTGATATGTTATCTCTGTTCTATTGTGAAAAAAAATACTGGCTGGTGTGATTTGAAAGTCATTGCGTTTTGATTTTATTCACAATTTCCACTTTGTCCCAACTATTTCGGAATTGGGGTTGTGCAATAGGGAGAACTTTATGTTCACTCAGCATTCCAATTTACTGTATGTAGTGATTTTAGGCTTAATGCAGGAATTTTTTTTCCTATTTATTTTGTTGGTAATTTCTTTGATTGGTCATTTTGTTAGTAATAATATCTACTTAATATTGTTTAATTTTAAGCATGCTTTTACTGATTTAATTACTGTTTCAGTTGATGTAGAAAAACAAGGCCCGTGTTACAGTTCGCTGTTGGTAGGATGTGTAACGGCACCTGTTTTATTTAATCATGACTTAACACATGTAATTAATTTGTAAAAAAATTTATAGCCTAAAGGAAAATTGAACTTATTTTTTGAACCAACCCTATTCATTGTTTGTTTTCATTTTATGTCTGTTTGAGGGAATCCATGAGAATTTTAGACCTTTTAAGATTGTTATAGCTGAAGATAAGAAATTTTTGTGAAAAAGATTTTAAATCCTAAAGAGACGAAGCAGGTTTATGAAAAGAAACATAGCCTGTGCCCAAGAGTGTGGTTTGATTTGGTCAGATAAATGCATCTGCCTAATATGTGGTCATACTTCTACTTCAGAAGTGCAATGGCCAGATTTGCGAGGGCAACGTGAAGAGGAGGCTCTGAACAGAGTTTAAAAATTTCAACCAATCGTCCAATTGGAAATAAATGTTGGTTGACCATGATTTGTTTTTTTTGTGGAGGACAGCCCTCTAATGAACATTGAATATTTTGTTATAGATTTTACTATGAGAAATGTTTTATTAAGGGTTCCATTGAAGTGATTTGCAATGGCCCTCAAACTTAACCCCAAAGTCTTGTTTAGGTGTTCAAAAACCATGCATTAAGGTTCATTTTTAATTTCTTCTGACTTTGTTGGCCAAGTTCCATTCAGTGAATGTTATTCTGTCTTGTCAAAATTGGATATGAAGTCAGGTGAATGTCATTGAAGTGCAAGCTAAGTAAAGCTCCAAGTTTAAACATGGCTCACTGATATCTGAAGATTATCGGTCAATTTGATTGGCATTTCAACACCCTCTGTAAACTTCACCAGTTTTCTCATGAATTATGCATCCCCTGAGACAGTAGATCTTCTTTGTGCTGTTTCAAATTGATAGGCAGATGCTGGTTGAGTGATATGCTCTCAGTAACTATCCACTTAGCAGTGGCAGTTACAGTATTGCCGACTCCGGAGCTAAGAAATTTTTATTATTTATTTTGCCTTCAATTTCAGTTTTTTATTACGGCATGCATCCCAAAGGTCACACTGCAAGCTTAATAGCATCTTTTGATGTTAAATTAGCTATTAGTTGATGAACAAATTGCCCTTAATTTTTATCCTTGGAAGATTTTTGTTTAAAAGCTACAAACGATGTGCCGTTGTTTTTAAATATATTTAAAGGTGTTATGTGTTAATATTAATATATTTTATTCAATTGCTGTATTTTTTCCTGAGCTAAGTTTTGACATCCCCCAAAACATTTTTATTTTCTAAATATTTCATGTTAAACTCTAGAATTCTTTGGAGGACCAAAACATTTAATCATTTAAGAAATTACTGTAGTTAACATGTTAATAATGTCAGCGAGAAAATATGTGATTTATGTAATCTCTGTTCTGAACATGTATTCCTCCTAATCCACTCACCTCTGGAAGCACTGAGTCTGGCATGGTGCACTGCCGAAATGAGGTTGTATCTGTGTGGTTATATTGAGATGTTGAAATCGTCCCTCAGGTGTTGCTTGTGCCTTTTGATGAGAGCACTGGTGATTGTGCTCTGTTCTGCCGGTTGATGGAGGGGGTTAGAGCTGGAAGCTGACTTGTAGCAAGGCAGTGTGGGATGAGGGCACAATGCACTCTCCTGCCCCGCCGAAGTGTGCTGCCTTAATCACCCCCCCTCGTCACGAATCTCGTCACCACCCTCCTCGCTCACGACAACGCCTCGGATGCAGTCGCGTTTTCCGAAATGCCATAACACTGCTTCTCCTTTGATCTCTTGACAGATATTCGACTTGATGGATGCCAAGGCTCGGCAAGATTGCATCAAAGAGATAGATCTCCTCAAGGTAAAAAACCAGAGGAGTGAAAGAGCGGCATCATGTGTTGTATTATGCTTTCTAAAGGTGCCTCAGCAGAGACCTCATACTAGAGAAAAACAATTGATCTGTACCAGACGAACTGTTTCTTGTGAGGCGAGTGCAGATCACTAGCTTCTATGTGTCATTCCTTGAGGCTGAAATTGACTCTTTTTTTTAATGCCAAAAACTATAGTTTTTATCTGTCTCAGTAATATTTAGAAGGGGGCGCAGTGCTTTGCAGTGAAAATTTAGCAGACTCCCTCATGTATCTTTTGATGGTTTTTTTTAACCGTCTTTTTTTTTGTTTTCAATCAACCGTTTTCATTTATCAAACCATCTTCGACAGACTGGCAGGCTTGCAAATGCTAACTAACAAAATTAGTGACAGGTTCAATAAATCACGGCACCTGCCTGATCAGAGGTTTCTTTAGCAGAGTCTCGCTGTCTTCATCAGATGCGGTTCTGTTCCTGGGTACAAAGCCAGCTTGGATTGTCATGTTAATTGCTTTGACCCAGATCACTGCTCAGCTGCTCCTGCACCCTTGATTCTCCAGCCTTTGCCTCCACCAATGAAAATCAGACTTTAGTTCCCACCGCAGTATCTTCTCTGAGAGCGGCTAATTAATTGGTTTGTGCACGCATGCGTGCTTATGCATGTGCATCTGTGTCTGTATCTGTTTGTGTGTGTGTTTTGTGTACTTGGGTGCATGTCTGTGTGTTTTCCTGTTGTGTGTGTGTGTGTGTGTGTGTTTGGATGTATATGTCTGGGGTTCTGCATGCACCTGTACAGCTACTATGTGTGTGGGTGTGTCTGTGTGTGTGTTTGTGTTTGTATGAGCATTTTTGTATCTGTCTTTTTTTTGTCTGTCTGGGGGGCTACGTGTATGTGTTCGGGTAAGTGTGTCTGGGGGTTCCTGTATGCATGCGCTTTGCTGTGTGTATGTGTTTAGGTGTGTGTGTGTGTGTGTGTGTGTGTGTGCATCTTGGGGTGTTAGATGTATGTATGCGGCTGCCTGTACATGCTTGGGTGGGTGTGTGCATGTGGGTTATGCAGCAGGACAATGACCCGAAACACACAAGCCAGTCCACCTCTGAATGGCTTAAAAAAAAAAAAAATGAAGGTTTTGGAGTAGCCTGTTCAAAGTCCGGATTTAAATCCAATTGAGATGCTGTGGCATGACCTTAAACTGGCCGATAGTGCTCGAGAGCCCTCCAATGTGGCTGAATTAAAACAATTCTGCAAAGAAGAGTGGGCCAAAATTCCTCCACAGCGATGTGAAAGACTCATTGCCAGCTATCGCAAAACTTAACTGCAGCTGTTGTCGCCGAGGATGGCACAACCAGTTATTAGATTTAGGGGGCTTTTTCACATAGGGCCAGGTAGGTTTGGATAGCTTTTTCCCTCAATAAATGAAATAATCGTTTAAAAACTGCATTTTGTATTTACCCGGGTTATCCTTGTCTTATGTTAGAATTTGTTTGATGATCTGAAACATGAAAGTGTGACAAATATGCAAAAACTAAGAAATCAGGAAGGGGGCAAATACTTTTTCACAGCACTGTACATGTATGTGTGTGTATGGCTGCGTGTATGTTTTTTGTGTTCATGTCTGGGGGGACTGAAAGATTTTTTTTTTTTGTATTTTTTCATATTTGTCACAATTAAATGTTTGAGATCATCAAACTAATTTTACATTAGAGATGAGTCATGTGAACACAAAATGCAGTTTTTGAATGATTTAATTTATTGAAGGAAAAAAGGCTATCCAATCATACCTGGCCCTATATTAAAAAGTAATTACATCCTTAGTTACCAATCAACCAATCAAATTTAATTGATAATTGGCTTCAATTTTACTTTACACACCTTGGCATGATTTCTGCCAGCCCGTTGAATTAAAACATCACTTAAATAGAACCTGTCTGGCAATGTGAAGTCAGCAGAAAGCAGCAAATGTTTCCACTTTGTACAGAAATTCAAGAATTGATGAGAAGCAATGTCATTGACATCTATCAGTCTGGGAAGCCATTTCTAAGGTTCTGGAACTCCAGTGGACGATCGGGAGAGCTATTATCTACAAGTAGAGAAATCTTGGAACAATGTTGAACCTTCCCAGCAGAGGCTGGCCTACCTAGATTCCTCTGAGGGAGCATTTACAACTCATCCAACTGGTCTCCAAAGAACCCAGACTAAAATGTAAAGAAATCCAGGCCGCTCATGCCTCAGTTAAAGTCAGTGTTCACGATTCCACAATAAGAAAGAGACTGGGCAAAAGTGGCATCCATGGGAGAGCTGCAAGCCGAAACCACCGCAGACGAAAAAGAACGTAAATGCTCATCTCACATTCGCCAAAAAAACATTTTGATGACCCAAAAGACTTTTTGGATAATATTCTGTGGGTTGATGAGTCAAAAGTGCTACTTTTTTGGAAGACATGGGTCCCATTACGTGTAGCGCAAAGCTAACGGAGCATTACACAATTAGTACATAATCCCAACAGTCAAACACGCTGGGGGTAGTGTGATGGGCTGGGGCAACTTTGCTGTTTCAGGACCTGGCATTTTGCCATTATTGATTGAACCTTGAATTCTGCTCTTGACCAGAAAATCCTGAAGGAGAATGTCCAGCTATCAGTTTGTGACATAAAGTTCAGGCACAGTTGGGTTCTCCAGCAGGACAATGATCCAAAGCACACAAGCAAGACCACCCCTGATTGACACAAAAGGATGGTTTTGGGGTGGCCTTGTCAATATTCTGACTTAAATTAGATTGACATGATGTGGCATGACCTTAAAGGGGAATGTTGCCGCCAAACCTATGTAAACGTTAATATATACCTTGATGCTGTAAAAAATCGCCAATATATTTTTTTCCCCCAATTTCCAAACTCTAAATTGGTAAATTTGGCGATTTAAATGCCTTCACAGTGCAGCCTGTCAGAGCAATGACGTTTGACCCGTGACGTCACACAGTGAGAATGTTCACAAATTTAACATTGGTAGTACATGCAACAACTGGAATCTGCTCCAGTATTTTCCTATTTTCAACGGTTTTCCCGCACTTTGGAGGCACCATGCCTCGTACCTGTGTCGTTTGAGGGTATAACAACACGAATGCAGATACTCTTTCTTGGGAATTTTCTTTTTCATATCAGGAAATGAAAGGACGAGAGTGAACTGCCTCTCTCGTTTTGTCTCTTTTTAGTCCCAGCTAGCCACACAGCCAGCGTGCACTGTCTACGGCTATGTACAGTGATCGCGATGGGCCGTGTGTGACACTCATGCTACATGTACTCGGTGCGATACTAACGTTCGTTGATGGTACACCGGCCGCAAATTTATTTCCCAAATCGAACTCATCTGCCTCCCTTGTGCTTCTCTCCCCCAATAAGTATGGATAGCTCAGTTATAATGGCAACCTCATTCCCATATAAAATGTAGTCAGAATAAATGCGAATATTTGAATATCGTAAACATTCATCAATAGTAATTGCTTAGTGTTTCTACGCGAACAACTTCAGCACCCCAGACAAAGCCTGAAAGCTCAGACGGGGCTGTCCTCAAATTTTCCTCACGACAAGTGAATCATGATTAATGCAGAGATTCAATATCAGTGGCCCTGTGAACTGCCCACCAGCACGTTTCTCAATCTCGCAATATCACAATCAGATGTAACATAACATAAAGTCAGCAGCGAATGTAAGAAGTGAAAAGAACGCAGCTTTAAAACAACAAGGAACAGCAAAATACATGACACATAAAATGTGACAGCGTGCCGACACAGTGAGAACAATATTCATGTCTGTGCACAAGCCATATAAATATAAAGCACGAGTGTTTAGGATCATTTTACGTCAAACCCACGATAAATTTTACCTACATCAGAGGTGCACTCTCCGAGATTTTCGCTGCGCAAGGTCGTTTATTAAGAAAGATTTTACCATGAGCAGTAGCATCGAAAGCGATAATGATTCTGTACTTCTCACGCCTTTCTTTTCTCAGGGGCTGGAAGCTCCGATGACGTTATAAGAAAACTGTTAATAAAAGTGGATTATAAAACGGGTGCTTCCCATCCGTAAATGTAATTGGCTGAGCCGCGTTCCATGCCGGTACAAAATCAGTGTAACCCACTGTATTCTGAGGCAGACCGCAGCACAAAATATCCCTGCGTGCCTGGCCTAGCAACCAACTACTCTGCGCTCAACTGACTCGTTCGGTTACGTTTGTTTCAAGACTTTTAGCTCGCTATTTCAGTGTTAGCGTAGTTTAGCCTTTTGAACCCGCTAACCAGTTGGCTATCTACCTAGCTAGCTATAGCATTAAAGAGTTCGCTGTCACTTTAGCTTGCTAGCTACGTTGCTAACTAGCTCGCTATTTCAGTGTCAGCGATAAATTGTTGATTTTTTTCGTGTGTGTTTATTTTATGGGCTATGTGTAGGGTAACCACATCCATTGTAGTGAACGCTAGCTAGTTGACAAGCGGGCTAGCAAATTAATGCACAGTTCAACATATTTTCCTGGACACCGGCAAGTGTGGAGAACAAAAGTCAATCTTGTTCCCTACTCTCGTTGCTAGTTGTAATGATATGGCCGATCGGCGCGAGTTGAGAACAAGGAAACTCGAAAACCGAAACCAAAACTAATGTAAAATTATTTAACGGGGCCTTCGGGAGACCGAAGGAGACATTCCAAATAGCCTGCTTTCATAGTATATCTACATTAACGAGCCCAAATAGCCTGATGTGACATAATAATGGCTTAGATGAAAAAAGCAATCTTAGCGTCTGTGTTGCTACCAACCATTCTGTCCACTCGATCTTGCTTGGTGGAAGAACGAATAGTTCTCAATTTTATTGTTGCATTATTACCAATAAATTGTTGAGTTTTTTCTTGTGTGTTTATTTAATGGGCTATATGTAGGGTAACTGTTTTATAAAAGCAATAAGCCCCTTGAAGCGGTGGGTTACAGTGATTTTATAACGGCGGAGGGGCACTAAGGCACTCCGCTGCGCGTCGTGCCTTAGAACGCCCCTCTGCCGTTATAAAATCACTGTAACCCACTGCTTCTCGGGGCTTATTCCTTTAATAACTGAACTTCTCTCTTACTGATTGTGCCATGGGGGCGACACTGCTTTGTATGCGATCACAGAAGAAGTTATTATTTACATTGTATAGCCATCCAGTGAGTCAGCTAGTTGCCATTAGCTAAAGAGTCATTAAAGCGATATGATCTTGGTTTTGCCCTAACTTAATTGTCTATCTGTGCTATGCATTGACTTATCTGATATGATGGGTTCAAGTTACACCAGTGGCCAAAAGACGCAAAATTACGGTGGTCGTAATGTTCTGGGTGATCTATGCTTACTGAGAATGGGTCGCTTTTGGGGGCCGAAAATGAAAGGCAAAGTTGGCGCTCTTGTGGGGTCCGCACGAACGGTGGGAAGCCATCCAGAGGAGGGACATTCGCCTGGGCTTCGATTAAAGCTAGTTCAGAATTTAATATTAATGGAGAAAGTAATGTTGTCTGGAAGCGCAGACAGCCCAAAATATTTCAAGAATGGAAAAACAGTATAATCAATGCCCGCGAAACCAATATAGCCTACACCCAGAAAAGGGGCTCTGTTAAATCCGTAAATGAATTTTTCTAACAACTACACATAATTTATTAAGAACCCATGAAGATTTCACTTTTAAATCGTTGTTACCGTTATCCTCCAGTGCGAGAAAAAGTTGTTTTTATGCATGAACACTAATGGGACATTGCCTAAGGAGCGGTCTCGGCATGGTTCTCAGTGGTTATAAAACACCGTATTCGTGGTGCTTGTGTGACCGAGAGTGGAGCTCTGCTTACCGCCCGTCTGCTTAACTCAATTCTGTAAAATGAGCGATCGTGACGATATGAATGTTTTAATGTCCTTTGTGTGATGAATAGCTTTGTTATGTTTCCAATCTTAGTTTTAGCACAGTGTGCACAGTGAGCAAAGACTGCTTTTAATTAGCTAGACTGTATTCAGTTAATAGCCTACTGAAATTGAAGGTGACATCCTACAGCGATGTGCGCCATTCATTTATGTCTGAATAGTAGTTAATGACGTACCTAATCAGAATTGTTTTTTTTTCTTTTTTTCATTTCACGTTAACTTATTTCGAATATTTGAATGGCAAATAGCGAAGCAGTGCATCCCTGAGGTGTAAATTCTCATCCAACTTCCAGCGGACAGTGACAAACTGTCCGTCCGCCCGCATCGGACCATGGTCAGGCATCCTACTTATGTTTTATTGAAACACCAGACGGACATAGTCTGTCGAAGGTCCTACTATTCACTCGACAGATGGTCTGACTCGGTCGGACAAGGAAAGTTTATTGAAACAGACCCCTGCTTTCAGAAAATCAGCTAAGTCCCACGGCGGGTGACCGGTTGCATCTCAGAAGAATGACCGAGTCCAGCTTTCAGAAATTTGGCTAAGTCCAGCGGCAGGTGACCAGTTTTATCTCCATTCATCAATTTCAATATTTGTGCTATCCTCAGAGTCGCTAATGTCGTTGAAATCTGAATCTGAATCGGAGCTGCCGCTATGCATTTCTGTATTGTCCACAATGTATTTTTGTCTTGCTATCTCACTGTGTGACGTCACGGGGTAATGGGCAGGCTGATTTACAGAGGGTGAAAATCAGGCACTTTGAAACCGTATTTCGGGATATTGCGTCAACGCAAAATTACGAAAAAATTCTCAAAAATAAAGTGACTACAGGTGACTGTTTTATTTAGTTTATAGCCCTATAAAAAATGTGATAACATTCCCCTTTAAGCAAGCAGCTAATGTCTGAAAACCCACCAAAAAGGCTGAATTGAAACAATTCTGTAAAGAAGTGTCGGCCAAAATTCCTCCACAGTGAACTAAAAGACTCATTGCCAGTAACCGCAAACTTTAGATCGCAGTTTCCGCAAATGATGGTACAACCAGTCATTGGGTTTGGGGGAGAAATTAATTTCTTTAAGTGGGTGATAGATTTTGAATGACTCTTTACTGTCAGTAAATTAAATGATCACTTAAAAGCTGAATTTTGTTTAATCATGTTGTCATTGTCTGGTATTGAAATTACATTTGATTTAAATATGACAAAGTGGGATTTTATGTGTGTTGCTGCGTATATGTTTGTGTGTGTGAGTCTGAAGGGGATATGCGTATGTGTGCGTGTGTGTGTCTGCTTGCGTGCGTGCGTGCGTGCGTGCGTGTGTGTGCGAGTGTGTGTATGTGTATGTGTGTGTGTGTGTGAGGTGAGGATTGAGAGGCTCTGGGGACCCCCCTCCGGACCTGGAGCAGGTCATGTCTTAGCAACGGGCTACCCTCCGTAACGGAGTCAGGAATCTGATGCGCTAGAGAAAGTCACTGTGGTCTGTCCTCCTCCTTCCTTTCTGTCCCTGAAACAATGACTTGTTCTTGACTGCTAATGAATTTAGTCATCGCACCAGCTTTCCTCATGCAGCTAACAAGCTACAGGAGGGGAAATTGAAGCTGTGTGTTCTACTTCAGCGAACACGGCAAAAAAAAAGCTTTAAATCAAAATAATGAGAGAGACTGCCATGGCACAGTCACATCAGAGTTCATGGGTCTTCCTGCATTTACTCACTTTATGGTGTGTCATCGTTTTCAGCTGGGACAAATTTTATTGAAGGGACATATATTGTCAAAGGATTTACTCCCCTACATGGTTTAAAAATGTGTTTCAGAGCAATAACTTTGAATTCTCTTTAAAATGTTAAACTGCTGCCTTAACTAATTTTCCTCTTTAAGACAGTCCGGCTCTATGTTTTTTTTCCACCGCATTCTCTGGATCTTTTGAATGTAACTATTAATGTATGGATACAGCTATTGGTGTGTGTTCCTTCATCAGTATCATGAGACTCCAGTTTCATAGCCTGGTGCCTTCCTGAAGTTCATGTATTGTTGGACTTTCCTCGTAGAACAAGGGGAGGGGGGAAAAATGTCGTTCTCCAAGTAATTTCTCTCTGTACTACTGCGTGCATTTTTTTGTGTGTTTCAGAATGTTTTTCACAATGTATGTGAAGAAAAAATATGGCCTAATTTGGGGGTCTTTCTGAAATTATGGTAAAAAAATTTTAAAATTTTATTTGGTTTATTTTATTTTTATTTATTTTATTTTACATCATTACTTTAATTTGGGATATTTGATTTTGCATGACATGGGGGCAGCATGGCTCAGGAGGTAGAGTGGGCGGCCTTGGAATCAGAAGGTTCCCGGTTCGATCCCCGGCTCCTCCAGAGCTGTGCCAAAGTGTCCTTGGGCAAGACGCTGAACCCCACACTGCTCCTGATGTGCAGGTTGGCGCCTTGCATGGCAGCCTTCACCATGAGGTTGAATGTGAGGCATAGTTGTAAAGCGTTTTGGGGTTATATCATGCGACTAGAAAGCGCTACATAAATGCAGTCCATTTACCATTTTCCTAATTACTCCGCGCTTCCGAAAAGTGATGAGATCTTGTAATATAGTTCGGCGTCTGTCCGTCTGTCAGTCCGAAGAGTAACTCCTCCTGGGCCATTAGACTAATCAACCTGAAACTTTGGTTTGTGTAAGGTAGTGACCCAGAGGGGTGCACAACGCATTTAGAATTTAAATTAATTTCCTCTTCTGGCCACCAGGGGGCTTTTTGTGAAAATTGAAAAATGGCCATAAGTTCCTTATGCATTGAGCTAGGATGCTCAAACTTTTATGGGAGGTGCAGGGGATGACCCTTCATCACATATCAGACGGGTTTTTGATTTGACTTAATTTTGACCATTTTCTAGGTCAAATGGCGTCAGGTCTGCCAATCGTTGAAAAGGATGGCATGTTTTGTTATTACTCAATGTAGAAGGCTGCAAATTGCTATGGATATATACAACCCCAATTCCGAAATAGTTGGGACAAAGTGTAAATTGTGAATAAAATCAAAACGCAATGACTTTCAAATCACACCAGCCAGTATTTTATTCACAATAGATCAGAGATAACATATCAAATGTTGAAACTGAGAAATTTGACAATTTTATCCACAAAATGAGCTCATTTCAAATTTGATGGCTGCTACAGGTCTCAAAAAAGTTGGGACAGGGGCCTGTTTACCATGGTGTAGCATCCCCTCTTCTTTTTAAAACAGATTGGAGGCGTCTGGGCATTGAGGAGACAATTTTCTTGAGTTTAGCCATTGGAATTTGATCCCACTCTTGTTTAATACAGTCTTCCAGCCACTGAGAGTTTTGGGTCTCCTTTGACGGACTTTTCGTTTAATTATGCGCCAAATGTTGTCAATCGGTGAAAGATCAGGACTGCAGGCAGGCCAGTTCAGCACACGGACTCTTCTACTATGAAGCCATGCTGTTGTAATAGCTGCAGTATGTGGTTTTGCATTGTCCTGCTGAAATACATAAGGCCTTCCCTGGAATAGATGTAATCCGGAGGGGAGCATATGTTGCTCTACAACCTTTATATACCTTTCAGCATTCATGGTGCTTTTTAAAACATGCAAGTGTCCCACACCATATTCACTAATGCATCCCCATACCATCAGAGATGCTGGCTTTTGAACTGAACACTGATAACAGGAGGGGTGGTCTTTCTCCTCTTTAGCCCGGAGGACACAACACCCATGATTTCCAACAAGAATGTCAAATTTAGACTCGTCTGACCACAGGACACTGAGAAATCGCCATTTTTCAATATCTCAGTTTCAACATTTGAAATGTTATCTATGTTCTATTGTAAATAACATATTGGGTCATGTGATCTGAAAGTCATTGCATTTTGATGTTATTCACAATTTCCACTTCGTCCCAACTATTTCAGAATTGGGGTTGTATCTTGGTGATAGCAACCTGCATGCCAAAAATTGCCGTCCTGTGATTCATATTTTGGCTTTTTGTCAAAAAAGAAAAATGGCCATATCTCCTTTATGCAGTGAGCTAGGATTTGTACAGCAGAGTGCCAGTTCAGTGAATTGCCCTCTGACTCATTACTACTACTCCCATAACATTCGTTGCGGAGCGCGGAGATTTGCGATGGCGCACCATCGACATACGTCCAGTAATTTTTGAATTTCTCCTTTCCATAAGCATATGGACAGTTCACAAAATTTTAGATTGCAGTTTAAAATGATGAATATGAGGTTCAAGTAGACGTTAACCTTTAAAGTTCTAATCACTGCTGTTGTCATGCAAGGCGCAAAATAAACTAAGCAAAATTTCAGATTTCAGCTTTCAAATGGTCAACAATTTTGTCAATTTTTAGTTGGCACATTAGTTGGCAATGACCTTCAGAAGGGTTTACAGGTACCTTTGAGTCCCTCTGAAGGTCACTTGTCAACTACATAATGAATGATTGAATTTTGGAGGGATAGGGTGAGTAAATATTTAGCACTTTCGGGGTTAATTAGTGGCTTTTATATCCATATCATGAGAACCATGTATAGCCTTGCAGCTGTTTTTATACATTACCACTCTCCAAGTTCTTTGGGCCTGCACTATGTGATTCAGATGTTCGGTTACTTCATGGAGTTAATGTGTTTAGTGCTGTCTGTGAGGCTAGGCGTTGTACACTTGCAGTCTAAAGTTTGGACACACTTTACTCATGTCATAGTTCTCAGTATTAGGTGGAATTTAAGTGATTTTTCTTCAGTGAAATACCTAACTTATGAGATAGAAAGGTTAAGGGGAAGCATGCTGCATGCTCATCACATCTGTGCTGGTGTGAACTCTCAAAACCTTATGTCTGTCCTTACAAGTGAAATATGGGTACAGCGACTCCGTAATTACAAATGGTGGTTATTTTGAGAAGTGTTAGATTTATATATGCAAATCTTTTTGTACAATTAAAGGTGTTTATTTTTAACCTTAGTTTGCTTGAAAAATGTTTGTGTGTACAAAGTCAATTGGTACTGCAAGTATTTAACCCCATAAAACCTATGGACCCATGTATGGATCTGTCAAATGCAGCTGCTGTATACAAGCCTGTGGAACTTAAACCATATTTTAAATTCTTGTGGAGATCCCAAGGTTTCCATCAATCCCAAATATTCCCCGGATAAGTTCATAAAACGATTTACGAGATTTAGATATTTTCCATTTGGTATAATGCTGTGGCCATAAAAACACGGCATCTTGGGTTTGAATATTTCTCTCAATATAAGTATAATTTAGCTGAGGTGAAGTGCTGTGATCTGCAGATACAGAATATGTACTTGAAATTGTCCTACAATACAACATTTTTTCTTACTTTGAATCTTTTCAAGGTAAAACCTTCCTGAAAGTTAGAGTTTAAGGGGTTAACACTTCAAATTAGCCACAGCCGTTATATTGTTAGCCTCATGGCATAATTTCCAAGTTGAGGTATCGGTTGCCTGTTCTTTTGTGCAGGCAAAAAATTGAGTTTTTTCCTTTATTCAAAACCTTAAGAGAATTTTAAAAATAAAATCCATTCTCTTAAATAATAGTAAAATAAGATAAAATAAAAACCTTAAAAAATGAGACTGGTAATTATGCTATGAGGTTATCGATAAGAAGGTTTGGATCTGCTCTCATGGTTCATTGGATCTGATGTGGGAAATACTCTCTGGTTTCTTCATGATTTTCTTTTCATTTTCATGAATGCTGTAACTCCTTGGTCTCCCAGCAGAGAAAAAAGTAGACTTTTACTACAGTTCTGCTTTTATTAGACACAATTATCTGCCCTGGGAAACACAAATTCACACCAGTTTATTACTTAGCCACTCTTGACATTTACATTTCATTAAGTAACAAGTAAAATGCACATTTGTTTGATGTGTAATTTAAGCTATGTACTTCCGATGTATTCTGTGCGAATTGCGTTTGGTTTATTGTTTGCTGGTGTAAAAAGCAATTACACTGTTCGCATACAAAAGAGCACCTGTAATTATTTTCTCTCAAATGTTTAGTAAAGTTTGTTGACCAAGAATGTACTGCAAATGTAGGAATACCTCCTGTATTGTTTTTACAGCAACTGAACCACCCCAATGTAATTAAATACCATGCATCCTTCATTGAAGAGAATGAACTGAATATTGTTCTGGAGCTTGCTGATGCCGGAGACCTGTCAAGGATGATTAAGGTAGGACATTCAGTTACATGTCAGTAATGTCTGTTCTGAGCCTCAGCTCACAGCAAAGATGTTGGTTCAAATCCCAGCCACACCATTACTGTCTATGGCTTGAGGCCCGCATTGGCGATGCAACAGTTCCCCCACCCTTGCCGGTAAAAAGCCGGTTAGAATTTTGGATCTCGTCGCTGGCTAGCAGCTACTCCTGGCCATGCTCTTTGCACTGCGAGCCGAATACATACAAAGGGAGTGCTTAATTGGCCGTGTGCCTTCCCAGTGTAACGAAGCAAGGGCTCGTCGTTATTTGAGTCAGAGAAATCGCGTGCCATCGCATCTTCCTCCTGAGTCAATGAGAGCTGTTCGGTGCTGTGGACTGAACCGTTCGGTTGTGGTCAGGGTGGGGAAAAAAAGGGGAGAAAAATCCCCCCCAATAAATAAAACAATGTAACAATGTTAGTTCTTTTACCACCCCCAACACATGCGGAGTAATGGCAAACTCCTTCCATTTTTTTGGAAGAAAACTTTTTTTTATATGCCTTGGCCTGAAAAATTGAATAGGACCCAGGGGTGATTTATTCTCTGTTGCAGGTACTGATATTTGATGGTAAATAAAGTTGCCACTTGAGGACCCTTGAGCATCTTTGTCAAATAAGAGATTCTAATTTACTTGTCCTTTATTGGCTTTGCACTGGTTTTTCTGCCTTGATTAGACCCAGTTTGCGCTCCTCTTTCAAAACAGTATTGCGAAATCTTCAGTTCCTTGGCAGTCTCATGCATGGAATAGCTTTCATCATCTCCAAACAACAACTGAATTATTGGTTTTGTGAGAGAAATACTATCTTTTGACCTGTTTTTTAAACAAAACCGTACTTTGGTTATGCCAATGTGCTAGATAATGTAGCTACTGAAAGACAAATATTTTGGCTTCTGCTGTGCTTAATTTGATGAGAGTAGTTTCTATGATGCCAAATTGGCACGTTAGCTTGATTTAAGAGTGCATATGATGGATTTGGTACACTGGAACAATGGCTTCCAAAAGTGGGGCTTTGCAATTATATCCAACACACTTTTTCAAACAATTACTCTTAAGAGTGATCTTAAGTATTGAAATTACCGATGTCTTGACTAAAATTTTAATTGTTACGCTTGGCAAATAAAAGTATAATGTCCATCAACTTCCCAACTTTGAACAGCACTGTTGATGTTGAAAATTTGTAGTATATTAAGTCTTATAAAAATTAAGAATTCAAAAATGGTATTTCTCTTTGTACATTTTTTTGTTGTTTGGAATTTTACCCTTTGGGTTAACAGAGTAGCATTTAGCATAATGTTTGCCGGTATGGTATAGTGCAAGGTTGTTCCTTAAGGAGTTTCCAAATGTGCTTACATTGTGCCTCCAGAAATCTTGAATTTTATTCCGAATAGAATAAATATTAACAGAGTGATCAAAGAGGTGTAGCAGGTGTAAGTTTTACAATTTGTGTAGGTATTTAAATGTCTCCCTCTAAAAGTATATTTGAATTGGTGTGGGTTGCACTTTTGATGCCCAATCTGCAGATAGCCAAAATACAGGCAAGTATTTTTCTGAATTAAAATAGATTTCAGCAAAGGCCCTGGATTTCAAGTTTGAAGAAATGACAATTTGACGCTAATCCGTTCAAGCTAAGCTTTCCAGCATGTCATTTTATGTAACATTTATGTCAAGCTGATGTTTTGGCATAATTAATAAGGGGAAAAAAATCAGTGAGAATTAGTGACTGGAGATTTCAAGATTTCAGACTGGAGATCTCATAACAGATAGCAACATTGAACATATCCGTGTTCAATACTGAACATGGAGAATATTCAACGGGTGAACAGCATCTGTTTGCCTGGGTGAATAATGAGAAGCTTAGGTGGATGTGCTGCACTCATTAATGTAATCTCATTCATTTATTTGTTTTTGATTAAACCATGTCATTCCAGCTGTACAAATCAGCCTTGCGCTCCACGGTATGAAATAAATATGACTGTACAGTGTGGCATATGTAAAACAGTAGTGTAAATGCATGAATTTAACATTTTTATTCTTTTTGATTTCTGACCATTTCAAAATTCAAATTAAATCAAATGGTCCTTCATTTGCATGCACTTACAGAATATTGCATGTGCACTGTTTGCTTTTAAAGGCATAGAGGGGCGATATGCACCCCATTGACATCAAACAACCCTCTGATATGCTAATTGAGGGCTGGGGAAGAATAGATCCACAGGCTTTGTTTGGATATGGGCCAAGGTTTCTTCTGCTGAATATTACATTCACAATTGCCTGAATTATTTCCATCAGAAGGAGGTAAAATGGACAAAGTGTGCAGTCGCACAACAGAATAATAATGGAAAATACACAGATCGATTTTCTCATTTGCCTACGGAAATGTATAATTCTTTGTAATAATGACTAATTAGTTATTTATACTGATATAATAAAATTAATTTGAATACTTAATAAAATTTGAAGTATAACAATTTAAAGTAGTCTCATGTAATACCTCAGTTTCACAAGAAATGGGACAGTATGTAAAATGCAAATAAAAAACAGAATTAAGTGATTTGCAAATTCTGTTTTATTGACATTTAGTTGAAGACAGCACAAACACAAAAATATTTCAAGTTTCACCGCATCAACTATAAATATTTGCTAATTCCGACTTTGATACCAGCAACACTTAAAGTTACCTGAAAAACACCTTTTTCCTAGTTATTGCATGTATACATCAGTCATCCCTCACTCTGACAAAATCTGAGATGTTTTAGAGTCAAAGCAGCTTTCTTCCTTCCTTTTTTTCCTCATCAACTCCGGAGGCATGAAAAATGGCGATTTCAGTTTGGGCATACTGATGACGTGTACCTGCGCGGAGGAGGAGTCGAGGTGTGGCTAGGGAGTAGCAAACCGCGCCCACTGTTTTTCGCAAGCACGCCTAAGAAAAATATCGGAGACGCCACGACAAGAGCTACAGGTTCTGTTGCACACAAATTCTATTTTTTGGCTGCCAAAATCCACATAAAAGTGTTTTTAACATTCCATCGGGTGATGAATAGCAGAGGAACAAGTGGATTGCATTTATTTTTGCCGACAATGTTCTTGCGGCCCCTGCCACAAACCTACTCGTGTGTGCTCAGCTTTTCACGTCGGACTCTTTCTCCAGCTTAGGCCAGTACAAAGCTGGCTTAGCTAAAAACCTGCACCTCCAGAAAGGTGTTGTTCCAACATTACAGAACCCGCCACTTTAATATTGTCTGTAAATGTCAATTTTGGCATTTGCTAACAACTTTTTTGCCCCAACTTCAATGCTATCATTACATTACCGTAAGCTATTGCATGGAGTGTGGTGTAGTTCAAAAGTAACTTGGCAGTATACCCAATACGTAAACGTAACCCTCGCAGCCTGAGGGTTCTCCCAACGTGCCGTATTTCCGAGGCTGTAGCGGGCTCCATTTCAGCTTAGGTGAAGATACACACATCATATGAAAAAAGACAATCTAAGGAATCTATAGATGCTAAAAACGCTATGCTATGATGTCGGTAAGCAGGCGAAATAACCCTCCAAACATACGCTAAATTTCCGCTAGCAAAAAGCTATCATTAGCTAGCTAAGTAAATTTAGGCTAGTATTAACCATGAATATTGTTAATTTGTTGATGGATTGCTGCATATTTTTGTCTTTTTATGCTGCCCAAACGCAGTGTGTTACTCTTGATTATATGATCATGGAACCTAGATGTACTAACGTTAAGTTGTACCCACTAGGTAAACGTTACCCTTATAGCCCGAGGGTTCGCCCGACATGCCGTATTTCCAAGGCTGTAGCAGGCTCAATTCAGCTTAAATAAAGATACACACATCATATGAAACTAGACAACCTAAGGAATCTATAGATGCCGAAAACGCTATGCTAAGATGTCAGTAAGCAGGTGAAATGACGTTCCAAACATACGCTAAATTTCCGCGGGCAAAAAGCTAACATTAGCTTGCTAAGTTACTATAGGCCAGCATTAACTGTGAACATTCTGTTAATTTGTTGATAGATGGCTGCATAGTGTTGTCTTTTTATGCTGTCCGAACGCAGCGTGTTGCTCTTGATTATATGATCATGGAACTTAGATGTACTAATGTCAGGTTGCATGTGACGTATATATATTCCCCCTTGTTTTTAGGCTAGTTCGCTAGTCCATCTCACGCAGGGCTCAGTGCATCACACTCAGACGGCAGGGGCACATCAAAGCCACCCAGAATGGTCGATAGATTCAGCCATGGTGAGGTCACACGTTGTGTTACTATGCACGCGTTGCTATGGCTGTGCTTTCAAGCCACTCCTCCCTCCTCCCACCCTCTTCCCTTGCACCACCCCCTTCGCCCAGCCACGCCTCTATCTTCCGGCCGAGTCAAAATCTCAAAATTATCTCGCGAGAGCAAGATTGGCTTGATAAAAAGGGAAAAATAAATATGAATGTTGCGTAATTTTTGCAAATTACCACAAAACGTTATGTTTTAGACCCAAATCACTTATTTTTAACCGGTGTAAATACCAGGTAATGGATCCTTTTAAGGGAAAAAAAAACTGGGACAGATGGATGACAAGACTGGTAAAGTTATATCATCACCAGAAAAGACACTTTTTTTGGAACATTCCACAGGTAAACAGGTGATTGGGTAACAGGTGATTCAGCTATGATTTGGTATAAAATTAGCAGCCACAAAAGGCATGATTGTGTACCAGCATGATCGTTTGAGGTTGACCACTTTCCCAAAATGCCACATGAGCAAATCGTTTTAAGAATGTTCTTTCTCAATTTGCAACTGCGTGAAATTTAGGGATTTCAGGGATCTCAGCATTAACAGTCCACAATATAGTAAAATGACTCAGAGAATCCAGAGGAGCCTGAGCATTCTCCATACATAAAAAAGATGTAGCTGAATACAAATATTGGATGTGCGTGACCTGCATGAAGAAATGGCAAGCTTCTGTAATGGTCATTACTACATCATCTCGTAAATACTTCAGAAGACCTATGTCAGTGAACATAGCTCGTCCTGGCATCATCAATGGTGTTATGATCCATGGTCGGCTGGACCGAACAAAGTGGAGACCAGGCCAATTATAATGCAAAAATAGTAATTTATTAGGAAAAATAGGGTAGCGTTAATCTAAGCATATAAGAAAAGTCATCCATTCGACTATAGGCTAGGAGAAGGAAGAACACTGACCCAGTAGCAACAAGAGAGTTAAAATAGCTCAGCAGGAAAAGGTGGCCTCCCCTTCCAGTCACCGGCCATCCTTATATATAGGGCTAGCTCCCAATTTAGCAATTAAGGCCTTCATCTGCTGGCCAATGATGGTCCTGCATGGGGAAAATGAAACACACACCATTGCAGAGGCCAAACACATGGAGAACACCTCAAGGTCGTAACAATGGCGACTTAAGACTGCTATGTCAAGAGGAAGCCATATATCATACCATGCTGAAACACCAGCTGCTTCTCTGGAGTCAAGCTCTTCTGAAATAGAGTGGCAGGGAAATGGGCAGGCGTGCTGTGGTCGAGGAGTCCCTCTTTCAATTTTTTTTTTTTTTAAAATAAAGGACACTGTATTCTCGCTACTAAAGAGGAGAAGAACCAACATTAGTGCACTTGGTGTGGGCAACTGGCTCATCTGTGAAGGCAAAATTGACGCAGAAGGTTGCAAACGCAGTTTGGAACAACATACAGTATGTACCTTCCAGACATTGTCTTTTTCAGGGACATCACCTCTTGTTCCAGCAGGGTAACACTATGCCACACTCAGCACGTATTACAACAACATTGCTTCAGAGTCACAGTGCGGGCACTGCCTGTAGCCCTGTCTTCCCTTGAAAACTTCCGGAGGATTATTGAACCACAAAACACAACAAAGGAGGTTCCGGATTGAACTGAAGATGAGAATGAATTCTGCTTTCAGTGCTCCAGCAAGTATTGTCCTCAGTTCTCAAACGACTACACATTGTCTCAGTTCTTTGGGAATTCAGGTTGTAATGGAAAACATATTTTGTGCTTTTTTGTTAGGTCTGTTCTACATCCCCATTAATTTTACAATCAGTTGGATTTTTGCTTCCAAAACAGGCCTGGCAAATTGACTGTATCCTAAGTGGGCTCCATTTTCACTCTCATCACAGCCAGAACTTTGAAGGATTGTTCAACTGTTCGCTAATTCACCTAATTAAACAAGAGCAGTTTTTAAATGGTCTATTGTTAACATTTTTTTATATTGACTTGTAGTAAACTAGGAAATCCTTCTGAGAATGGTCTTTGTGGCATTTTTATTACTCATGCTCTCTTCATTCTGGAAAATTCTGGAAAGTGAAGTCAATTCTAGTGAGCTGAGTCATATAAAATGCAGCAAGTCTATGAAAAGAAATACACCAGATCTGTGCATTTTTAAAATGCCACAGTGTTCTCATGGTACTCATAAGCTTTCCATTGCTGAGTTTTCTAAATGAGCTCACTTTCACATTCATGAAGAGAACAGGCTGCAATGGATTTGAATGAAGGAGACGTTCATTTTCAGTGAAATTATGCAGTAGCGTTTTATTATTATTATTATTATTATTATTTATTAATATTATTTTATAATAAAAATAAACCGCTACACTCTGCGTTTTTGTGTGATTCCAGTGAAGGTGATTCCACTTGTCTGGACTGTAATGAGGTTTTGTTATGGTGTTGCTGGTGGAGATTGAAGGAAAACCAAATTTTGTTGAATGCAGCTAGTGTTGATCATACAAGTCAGTGCCGAGTGTCCTATACTGTTGTGCTGTCTGCCATATTTTTAAAGAAATTAATTTACTCTGACTTCCCTGCTTGGCTGTCCTGGTGGTGGGAGGCAGCATTCTGGGACACCTCTGTAAAAGGAATCCTGTGAGAAGCTCTTTGGCACCCAGCTTTGACTCGGATACAGTCTGAGTTAGGGCTGCACGATGAACGAAATCGCGGTTATCGCAAGCGCAATAAAAGTAACTGCCACTATGAGGCAGACAGACGTGCTTGCTTATTACCTTTTCTATGACACATACCTAATGCGGTCATTTGAAATGCTTCCGAAGAAAAACTGTGATTTGAAGTCCGCTAATTACCAGCGAGGTTCGACAGCCTCCTTCACCTTGGCATAATTAGCTTACCTTAAATCAATTCCCGTGTACTTTGCCTAACTTGCCATCAGGCCGTTTATTCAGCCAACTGACTGATCAAAACCAAAATCTGGCCAATAATGATTAAGAAGAGATAATGAGAAGCAGACAGACCTAACCAGACTGCCGTGTTAGATTGAAAGAATGTCAATAATCTGAATAAATAGCAGACCTCGATCTGAATTCCACCTCTCGTAGAATTTTTACATATCATTAAACAGATTTCTTAAAAATGAACCATTTTAAGATGGCCTTGGTTTTTAAGCGTTTCAAAATATATATGAAGTGGAAAAATTTTGTAAAGCATATCGAACGTGAAAGTGAGAGAAATTATTTTCGCATTGCACGCAATAGACAAATGCAGCGAAGACTTGGCAAACACATTCAAGCAAACGCAAATTTAGAGCATTTTTTATTTGATAATTGAACAAGATTTCAAATAAAGTAATTAATGGCTGTTTATTTTGGTTGCTTTTGAGCGTCTAAATAGCCTAAAGTGAAGGTGGAAAACATTTTGTTTAAGTGTATCGAACGTGACTTGTAGAAATTGTAATTGCATTAGCACGCTTAGCGCGTAGCACAAAACGTAAAACTAGAGATTATCCCGCAAACACATTCAGGTAAATTACGTGCTGAACAAAGCTAAGTTAAGGTCTGCAAAATCATCATCCTCTACCCGACAATTGCTCCCACCCCCTTCCCACTTGCTTTGCTCAATTTGCATTCAAACAGTTGATTCACTCAATTAACGATTTAAATTGGTAGACAGTCTGATTTATTTGAATAGCCTATGTTGTGTTTATTACATTTTGAATTTTAAATGACCATGAAACATGACAGATTTGCCTGAATTTGTTTGCTAGATTATTTCTAGTTTTACATTCGACTGCGCTATGCAAATGCGTGCTTAACGATTTACATGTGACGTTCGATACGCTTTAACAAATTGTTTTCCACCTTCACTGTTGGCTATTAGACGCTCAAAAGTCACCAAAATCAAGAGCTATGAATTATTTTATTTTAAATTAATCTTGTTCAATTATCATATAAAAAATGCAAGAAATTTGCGGCACAGATTCGCCTGAACTTGTTTGCCAAGTCTGGCGCTGTATTTGTCTATTGCGTGCAATGCTAAAAAATAATTTCTCTCTTTTCACGCTTGAGCTGCATCACAAAATGTTATTCACTTTGTGCATGTTTTTGAAATGCTTAAAACCAAGGCCATCATGAAATGCTTTATTCTTAAGAAATCTTTTTAATAATATGTAAAAATTCTACGAGAGGTGGAATTTAGAGGTCTGCTATTTATTCAGATTATTAACATTCTTTCAATCTAACACGCAGCCTGGTTAGGTCCGTCTGCTTCTCATTATCTCCTCTTAATCATTATTGGCCATATTTTGGTTTTGATCAGTCAGTTGGCTGCATAAATGGCTTGATTGCAAGTTAGGCAAAGTACCGGAATTGATTTAAAAGTAAGCTAATTAGGCCAAGGTGATGGAGGCGGTCGAACCTCGCTGGTAATTAGCGGACTTCAAATCACAGTTTTCTTCCCCGAAGCATTTTAAAATGACCGCATTAGGTAAGTGGCATAAAAAAGTAATAAGTTTGTCTGCCTGCCTAGTGGTCAATTAACTTTTTTATATTGACTTTACTTCGCATTTTTTATTACCATGCTCTCTTCATTCTGGAAAATTCTGGAAAGTGAAGTCAATTCTAGTCTGAGTCATATAAAATGCAGCAAGTCTGAAAAAGAAATAATAGCCGTGTCTCATGCATATTTCCATTGTTTTTCTAGCAGAAGGAACAGGCTGCAATGGATTTGAATGAGGTCGCTCATTTTCAAAATTATGCAGTTCATTATTATTATTATTATTATTATTTATAATATTAATAATAAAAATAAACACGCTACACTGTTTGGAAAACTGTAGCAAAGTGTTGAATGCAGCTAGTGTTGAGTTGAAATTAATTTTTTATTTTGGCTGTCCTGGTGGTGGGAGGCAGCATTCTGAAAAAGGAATCCTGTGAAGAGACGCCTGACTGTCTGAGTCATGGATATAATAGCGGTGCATATTTGTTTTAGCAGAGGTTAATGTGAGGTCGTTCAACAAGAATTTGTTTACAAAACAGCAAGTGAATGGGGAGTGGTTGAATATTTAGTTTGAAAGTTTGGTGTCTGAGGCATGAAATATCTTTTTTTCCAACAGCACTTCAAGAAACAGAGACGTCTGATCCCTGAGAGGACGGTGTGGAAGTACTTTGTTCAGCTGTGCAGTGCTCTGGAACACATGCACTCCCGGCGTGTCATGCACAGAGGTACCACCTGTTTGAAAACACCAACACACCCCTCGCCACCTGCTCAAAGACCCTGAACTCGGTACACCCCTTACTACCTTTCCTATGACACTAGAGCCAGTACGCCAGAAACCCCTTGTTTAAACATGCTGGAGTCAGTACACCACTCCCCACCTCTTCCAATACACTTGGACCGGTTCACGTCTCACCTGTTGATCAACTGCAAGTGCACCAGTTCACCACCAGTTTAAACACAATGGAGTCTGTGCACCCCTTATCACCTGTTCACCCTCACAAATTGTTCAAAAATTTATTTAAAAAAAAACAAAAAAAACACAGTTAACCCCATGTGGGGCTGAGCATACCCAATTCCCACCCTAATTTGGAATGTTCTACAGTGCAATGGTATTTATGTGCAAACCCCACTGTCAGTTTTGGAAAGTGTGGACCACCATTGTTCTCCAAAACACAAGGTGCTATAGACCACAGCTTATCTTGGATTTTTTATGTAGAGTGAAAATGCAGCCTGCAGGTCTCTTTCCAATCACTTATTCTTCACCCCTCTCTCTCTCTCTCTCTCTCTCTCTCTCTCTCTCTCTCTCTCTCTCTCTCTCTCTCTCTCCTCTCTCTCTCTCCTTGAGCCTGACCTGGAAATTGATCTGGTCTGCCATCATTCTTATTTGCTAAATTTGCCTTCTAGGAATTACAATACAGGAATTACTCAAGTTCGCAAAACACTTTGAGCACAAACACCAGGGAGAATCCTTTTCAGGTGTATTTTTTGTGGAATGTGTGACGTATAAATGCTCGACCACTGGATCTGCCTCCCTCCATATTTTGTATGTTTGTCACACTGGTATTTGTTGGTGCTGGGACATTCCATTTCCATATTTTTCCTGTCTTTCCTTCCTTTTCTCACTTCTTTGCAAAATATGTTTTGATAATTTTAAGACAAAGCTGAGCTGAATAATGAGTAACTAAGCACCCGGATTGAAACTCTCACAAAATCTGCCATTTTCCCGTTAACGGTGACTTCAAACACCCTTTTTTTTTTTTTTTTTTTTTACAGTCAGAGGTAAAAAAAAAACCTCTTGCTGACCCCAAGTGCCTGCTTTCCCGTGAGTGTTCTGTCACCCGACATCCGAAAATACTGTTAATTTAATGATCTGTGAGAAATTGTATCCTCCAAATGCTCTGCTATATAACCAAACAAAAAGAATTGTTGTGTTAAGTAACCCACTGCACATGCATAATAATCTATCAATGATGCCAGCTAAGTTAACATTTAAGCTAAAACATAAATTTGTATGCTAAATGGGCTAGCAGTGTATAATTATGACTTCCTAGATCCTTGAATTTTAAAATGACATCCCCATTATAGCTAGTTAGGGTTATATGTAATCTAATGTACAACCTCAATTCCAAAATAGTTGGGACGAAGGGTAAATTGTGAATAAAATCAAAATGCAATGACTTTCAGATCACATGAGCCATTATGTTATTTACAATAGAACATAGATAACATTTCAAATGTTGAAACTGAGACATTTCATATTTTTATCCACAAAATGAGCTTATTTCAAATTTTCTGGCTGCAACAGGTCTCAAAAAAGTTGGGACACAGGCAAAAAAGGGCTGAAAAATCAATTAATATATAAGAGAATCAGCTGAAAGAACATTTAGCAAGTAATTACATTAACTGGCATCAAGTGTGTAACATGATTGGCTATAAAAGGGATATCTTAGAGAGGCTGAGTCTCTCAGAAGTAAAGATGGCCAGAGGCTCTCCAACCTGTGAAGGCTTGCATCAGAAAATTGTGGAATATTTTAAAACCAATGTTCCTCAACGTCAAATTGCAAAGGCTTTGAAGGTCTCATCATTGACAATGCATCACATCATCAAAAGATTCAGAGAAACTGGAAAAATCCCTTGGCGTAAGGGACAAGGCCGAAGACCTTTACTGGATGCCCGTGATCTTTGGGCCCTCAGATGCCACTGCATCACTCAACGGCATGATTCTGTCATTGACATTACTAAATGGGCCCAGGAATACTTCAAGAAACCACTCTCTGTAAACACAGTCCACCGTGCCATCCACAGATGCCACCTAAAACTCTATCTTGCAAAAAGGAAGCCATTTTTGAGCATGATCCAGAAGCACTGCCATGTTCTGTGGGCCAAGGCTCATTTAAAATGGACTGTAGCAAAATGCAAAGTGTCCTGTGGTCAGACGAGTCCAAATTTGACATTCTTGTTGGAAATCATGGGCGTCGTGTCCTCCGGGCTAAAGAGGAGAAAGACCACCCCTCCTGTTATCAGCGTTCAGTTCAAAAGCCAGCATCTCTAATGGTATGGGGATGCATTAGTGCATATGGTGTGGGCACTTGCATGTTTTAAAAAAGCACCATGAATGCTGAAAAGGTATATAAAGGTTTTAGAGCAACATATGCTCCCCTCCAGATGACATCTATTCCAAGGAAGGCCTTGTATATTTCAGCAGGACAATGCAAAACCACATACTGCAGCTATTACAACAGTATGGCTTCGTAGTAGAAGAGTCCCTGCGCTGAACTGGCCTGCCTGCAGTCCTGATCTTTCACCGATTGAGAACATTTGGTGCATAATTAAAGGAAAAGTCCGTCAAAGGAGACCCAAAACTCTCCAGCAGCTGGAAGCCTGTATTAAACAAGAGTGGGATCAAATTCCAATGGCTAAACTCAAGAAACTTGTCTCCTCTATGCCCAGACGCCTCCACTCTGCGTTTAAAAAGAAGAGAGGATGCTACACCATGGTAAACAGGCCCCTGTCCCAACTTTTTTGAGACCTGTAGCAGCCATCAAATTTGAAATGAGCTCATTTTGTGGATAAAATTGTAAAATTTCTCAGTTTCAACATTTGCTATGTTATCTCTGTGCTATTGTGAATAAAATACTGGCTGGTGTGATTTGAAAGTCATTGCGTTTTGATTTTATTGACAATTTACCCTTATTCCCTACTATTTCAGAATTGGGGTTGTAAATATCCGCTCAATATAGTGAGTACAAAAGCCAGTTTGCATTTCAGCCATGTATACTTTGTAGAAAAGAAAATGACAATTAAAATAATCGGTATGTAAGCAAATTTCTGATTGCTAAACGACCAATACTGAAAGCAAGAGGGGCACTAGCGCATGCATTAACAAATTTAAGCTGACATAACAGCTCAGAATGAGTGGGAATTGACTGATCCACAAATATTGTGCGCTTTCTGCTTTTAGTGGATTTTGTCTTTGAGAAACGTCTCTTCTGTCGACACCCAATTAAATCTATCTCCACTTTGAGAGAGCGGAATATTAACAACAGGTGGGTGGTGCAGTTCAGATTGGGGTAGAGGCGTTGAAAGCCTGGGACTTAACATGGATATTGAAACAGAGAGGAGTTCCATGGCTAGTGCTGAAGAGGAGTAATCATTTTATAGCCCCAAATTGTTGAAAATTCACAGACATCAAACGCATAGCCTATTGATTTGTGATAACTTGGTTATTGAGTTGTGCTACCAGTTCCAGCACGCGCAGACTCACCATCTTGGGGCTGTTTCCACGCTCATATCTTAAATATCTTCAGAGATCTTAAAAATACTTTTTTTACATTGCAACCTTCAACATGTAAGCATATAAATATTTGTATGAACACTCTAGCTTTGCGGGAAAGTGTAAAAGTTAGACATTGGATGATAATGGCATGCAGCATGTTACCACTAAACAAACGTAGCTAGCTAGCTCATTATATGCACTTATGTTATTACAAGCTGACAAATATCAAAGTTGCTAGTGTGGGCTTATTCCTACATATTTTAATATTACGGCAAAAAAAAGACTCTGCGGTAGTTCTCTGTACTGGTAGCATTTTCCAACAAGGCAACATAATTTGTCAGAATACCTGACAAATGTGTTGAAAATCTGTCCTGGCATGCATTGAGAAAACTACCTTGGCACCACCTGGTTTGAATGAGCACAGTATTTGCGGATGGATCAATTTACAAGACTGGTTATGCTAGGGTCAGTCAATGCCACTGTCACGTTACTGCCTAAGCATTCCTCAGCCTTTCATTGGCTAAACCTTTTATAACTTTCCAGTAAAATGGCAAAAATCCAAGCCATAATATCTGGACTCCATTTGGGTAATTCTTCTATTTAAAAGTAGGGTAGGCAACTGTCGGTAAACCAGAAAATACAATAGATTTTGAATGTCGCCAGCAGAAAAAAAACATGCCTCCTTGTTTGCGTCATCATTCGAAAGCCACTCCCTCGAAAAACGTAAAGGCACACAGCATAGTACGATTGAAGAAGAAGAGAAGAATAAGGAGTGCAACCCAGTCCTTCATTAGTTTACATCGTAAACCTTATCCAACCACTTGAGGTATCAGGCACATGCCAGAGAAAAAAAGTCTCATTATTTGCTATATGTACTCAACGTTAGCGTAAACAATATGAATGCAATGAATGTAAGCAATAAACACGACTGAGGTTATCGTCTTTATTATAGCTATCACACTTGCTAGTGGGAGTGATATAGCTTGCTAGGAAAGTTGATAGAATAACAGTTTATAGCCAGCAATACTACACTGGATACCAAGTGATGCCTGGCAGTCGTGAAATAACATTACTGGCAAAGGTGAAATCAACAAGGTTAGGATACCTCAATGCGAAAGCATATGTTGAATGCTTATTTTGCTTTTAGTAGCGCATTTCACTGATACTGTTTCCTGCAAAACAACTGTAAGCAGCTACCTAGCAATCTTGCTAACTAGCAAGCCACCTGAAGATTTTAATTATAATTTATTGGCGGCGTACTAAAGTGATGGAATTTTGCATAGAATTCACAGCATGTTGTACAATGATTGACTCACATGTTAGAGCTTCTAGGATACAAACAGTTGGCTCTGATCCCAATTATGGGTACTCCAGAACCCAGCACATCTGGTCAAAGAGGACAGGCTGGGGAAGGAGGGCGTACGAGAGGCAGAGTATTTAGCTACCCAAATTATTCTCAATCGTCATCTTTTCTACTTTAGTTTTTTAATGCCCCGAGCTCGAAAGAGTCGGTCGGGGCATTATGTTTTCACCCCGTCCGTCCGTCCGTCCGTCCGTCGGGCGTCCTGTCGTAAACTTTTTCTTTGTAGCGCTCTAACGTGAACACCGCTCGATGGAGGTCAAAGATTTTTGGTGGGGTGAATGCTCATACATAGGGGATGACGCCTATTGATTTTCAGCTCGCTCTGCCAAACAATATAGCCGCCACGGCAGGCATCTTGAAATCCTTTGTCGCGCTCTAACATGAATACCGCTCGACGGAGGTTTATGATTTTTGGTGGGATGAATGGTCATACATAGTGGATGATGCCTTTTGATTTTCAGCTGCCTCCACCAACCAATATGGCCGCCACAGCAGCCATCTCGAAATCTTTTGTCATGCTCTAACGTGAACATTGCTCAACGGAGGTTTATGATTTTTGGTGGGATGAATGGTCAGACATAGGGGATGATGCCTGTCAATTTTCAGCTCACTCTGCCCACTAATACGGCTGCCACGGCAGCCATCTTCAAATCGTTTAGTGCACTCACCGTTTTTGCTTTTTGGTGACCTGAATGGTCATACATAGCACATGATGCCTAACACTCGCTTTCTGTACATGTTCTTCAACTGTTTCAGTTGGGGGCATATGCCACGCCTTGCGTTGCTCTTGTTTTTTCTTGCTTTGTTGGGGAGCACAAGCTGTTAAACTGTATTTACGAGTGAAACTGCTAATTCAGGCTGGACTTTCTTTACCACTTTAGTCAGATGAGCTCCATAGCTTTACGAGAGAAGCCTGTAAAGACTTTGGCTTCATCAACAATGTCCACGTGTGTGCAATGAGTGCATGGGCAGTGTGCTCAGGTGCGCCCAGGTATTTAGTTAGATGGACATGTGGAAATACATTTGGGCCAAATGAAATGATTGAATGGACATATTATAGTTCTATGACTGCCACAGGAATCTGATTCTCTTAGTTTTTGTTTTAAACCATTTAATTTATTGATTGCACTGGGGCTGTAAACAGAATTCCAGCAGCTGCAACAAATTGTGCTTCTTAAAAGTCTTACCTACTCTGCTCTTAATGTTGTTTTTGTATGAAAGTTGTCTTGCACTTAAGGAAAGGAAGGAATGGAAAGTAGATGATTGGAATTAGTTTGGGTTCCTCTAAATCCTCAATGCTTAATTAGGGGCCGGGCAGCCTAAGCTGCCTGGACCCTATTGTTATCCTGCTTGTTCTTCTTCTTCTTGTTCTTCTTCTTCTGAGGAAATCCTACTTCCCATGCCTAAAAAATCACCAAACTTTGCACAAAGGTCCAGTCCCATGCCAGATTGCCTCAGCAGCAAAAACAGGTCGATAGTCCTGATGGTGGCGCTACAGCAAGCCTCTAAAGTTAAAAATTTTGAAAATTCACAACAAATCAATTATATGTGCTACAGATTTGCATTTACCGAAATGTAGCCCCAATACTGAAGAAACCTTTGTACATTTAAACCTATTGCAAATTATGAAGTCCATCACTCTGTTTTTTTGTTTCAAAAACTGTAAAACTTATTAAACCTATCTCCTCCCACAATTTTTGCTCAATTGACACCAAACTTGCTACAAAGATTTTTCAGACTGTCCTACACAAACGATCTGCACAGATTTTTGATTTATCGAAAATTGAGCCTACAGTGCATCAAGATGTTTGACTGTAAACGGTATTGTAAACATTTACTTGCAAATTCTTGCTAAATACATTTTCGATGTTCATTAAAAAAATTGACAAAATTTTGGAGTCGTGGTAGATGATGTTTGGAAAATATCAGAATTTTATCTCAAAAACTGAATTTTTTACAGCATTTTGAATTTCACTCTCATGCGAACAATTGGAGTCAATGCAAAAATGGCATTTTTAAACATCAGTTTTTCACTTATGGAGCCAGTAAATCATTGTTAAAAACAAATTTCCAACATCTCCACGCTGTCTAGATGCAATTTGTGTATTTTCGGATTTTTGTCTTAATAACTGAATTTTTGACAGCCGTTTGAAATCTGCCTTTACATGCTGTCATTGCAGCTGTAGAATTCCTATAATGAGCTAGAAGAAGTTTTGAACATATATACCGCAGAGTTGTCTCTTGCTAATTAGCTCAGTGAGATAGAGCATAGTCTCTTGTGCCAGAAATTGTGAGTTCAAGTCTCAACTGATGTAAAATGCACATTAGAATGCCACATTTTTTTCATCTTCCTTCACTCTGCTTGTTGTTCAGAATTTCCTAATTTTGCCTAAAATTGCCCTTCCCTGACCATTGCTGCGCAGCAGCTATAATTGCCAATTGTACTTTGCTCTAAGAAGCTACCAACACAGTTGGCACTGCCACAGTGTTGGTTTGACCTGAGACCATGGGGCTGCCCATGTGCCACAGCAAAGCGCCCTATCTGTGTGAGCCGAGCAGCCCTGGCTGGGGCAAGTTTATGTAAACTGTCTATGTAGACCGAAGATATTGGCGTGGAACCATGTTTTTGGCGTCATACTGGGATTGTGTGATGCTGCATGATGTATGTAAGACTGGCTTTTAAAATCTGCTCCTCCCTTTATGTTTTTAACTTCTTTCACTTTACTTTTTGTAATTAAAACTGATTTGCATAATTCCTGTGAGTCTGAATTTGATGCATTTCTGCCCTCACTCTTTGAAACAATGAATATACAATAAACAGGTATGAAATTTTACCTGGTGAAAAGTCACATTGAATGTAATATTAAAATGTCTGCTAGAATGCAAATATGTATATAAAATGATGTGGAATAACATTCTAATTTTCTATTCATTCTAATGTGTATTATACATATGCCATACAATGTGATGGATACATTCTGCTAAGGTTTTATTGAAGACACCAGAGAGCATTGCATGCATTTCTAGCTTTTATACATTCTGTGACTAGCAATTGTATGTATTCTTTTATAGACAAAAAAAAAAAAAAACAGCCAGTTACTTTGCATTACTTTATCATTTAATAACTGGGTATTATTTTGGATTTAATTTTTTGAATGTGCTTGTTTACAACAGCCTTTTCAGTATCAGTATTTTAGTAGCCTGTGGTTCTAAAGCTCATGTTGGAATGTTTTGCCCTTTATTTTTGTCTTTATGTTGTTCAGCAATGCATTACCCTTACTGAAAATACCACATTTTTAGTGTTTTTTCTGTCCGACAGTCCTCTGTGTACAAGACATAAACCATTCTCCCAGAGTGAGGGTGCTGTTACAACTTCATTGACCTGACATTTTTTCTGTAATTGTTAGCAATTCATCTTGTGTCATCATAATGAATAGCTTTGTTTCTGTGGATCCAGTGTTCACTGGTTATTGGAATCTCATTCATTTGCTATGCAGTATTCCCAGACTTCTGTGGGGAAGAAAGCGGTAGGTAGCCTTGGGTGGAAACGCTGCGTGGTTTCCTGAGTACGTGGTGATGGCAGAAACTGCTGGCCTCTCTGGGTGCTGCAGTAGGCACTGCTGTTCCAGGCAGATGTCTGCTGTGACATCTGTGCGCCTCTCCAGCAGGATCCAGCTGCTGTTGTTGCGTCTCCCGCGTCCAACGCCCGCCTCCCACATCCACTCCATTCAGGATCAGAGCTACGGCCGCCGCGTTATTAATCGTGAGAGTGTGTTCAGATCGCTCCCTGTCCCGGCCGCCCCAGTGTCCCTTCCTGTTTAACGTCACAGACAGCATAAGCTGCGCTAACAAGGCGTGAAATATCAGCCCAGAAGCTACGCTTCTGAACGTCAGCTCCCATTCTCTGACAAGGTCTCTGGGTGAGGTTTGCCAAAAAGGCAGGATAGCCTCTCCATAAAAGTCCACCTTGACTCACTCAGGTCCTTCTCAGATTGCATTAAACCAGTAGCTGGCCCTTTTTGTTTTTACCCAATGCGATTGCAGGCAGAAGTAACATGCTTTAGCACAGTCTCTGCTTTCGTTTATTCTAACATGTGACCTCATTCATTAGGCGTCTTTGAGCTCTTCAGTGGGTTTCTGTACACCTGCAGACTTCAGCTGACATCCGACTACGGTTTGCAAGTATCTGGCTGTATTACCTTTTGCATATTCAGTACCTTGTAGTGTTGAGCATTAAACGATGTAGTTCATCTTTGCGGAAACATATGGTTTCAAGAGTGCTAGTATGTGCAAATTTTTTGTAGGAAAGGCAATATTATTCATTTGCATTCAAATTTAATTGGTTGAACATAGAGCAGACAGTCTTTTGTACTGTTTTTGTTGAATTATCTACTACTGCAATCAGAAAAACATGGCACAGTGTTTTTAATTAAAACCAAAACTTACGAAAGTGATTTGAAAATTGTCTTTGACCTGTATTACATTGAAAACGGTGCAACAGCATATTATTTGATGTTTTACCACTTGAATTTTGTTGATGTTCCAAAATAAACACGTCTTGCAGTTTTGAAACATACTTCAAAAAAAGTTGGGACAGTAAAGTATTTACCACTTTATAAAGTTGCCATTCCTGATTACAACGCCAAGTGATTACGTGATTCAAGTGTAATTTTTTCCCATTCGTCCTGCAGATGATTCTTAGTGCTGTGCAACAGTATGGGGTCTTTGTTGATGTATTTTGCTTTTGAAATGCACCACACATTCTTTATTGGGGACAAATCAGGACCGCTAGCAGGCCAGTCTAGCACCTGCACCCTCATCCTATGCAGCCATTCATGCAGAATGCGATAGTGTTGTTTTGTTGAAATGCGCGTGGGCGTCCTTGGAAAAGATGTTGTCTTGAAGGCGGCACATGTTGCTCCAAAATCTCGGTGTTCTTTTCAGCATTAATGGTGCCATGGAACTGCAAGTTACCCCTGCCAAGGGCACTCGCACACTTAATGCCATAACAGAGCATAGCTTTTGGACTTATGCTGATAGTAGTCTAGTATAGTAGTAGATAGTAGTGTAGTTTTGACTGGCATTTCAGTATGTAACTACATAATGTAGTGCTTGACAAAGGTTCGAAAAATATTAATCCTGAGCCAAAATGGTTGTATCTCTTCTTGATAAATAATGCAGTTCTTGATGCAGTGCCTGAATGATTGGAGAGCACGGATATTCAGCTTAGGATTGTGCCCCTGCCTTTATGTACAGAAATTCCTCCAGATTCCTTGAATCTTTTAATTATGTTATTCTCCGTGGAGAGTGAAATATCCAAATCCCTTTCTATCTTTGAGAAACATCGTTTTTAAATCTTTCAAGGGTTTTCTCACATTGGTGGGCAAATTGGTGATTCTCGGCCAATCTTTGTCCTGAAGGACTAGGCCTTTCCTGGATGCTGCTTTTGTATCTAATCATGATCACAGTTGCCTGCTAACTTCAGCTGGTTCAATTGGCATCATAATTCAAATTTTTTACCTTATTACTAGTTCTTAAATTGGCAAATTTCCCCCCTCCCCCAGGTTTTTTTTGGAATGCGGTGTTGGCCCGAATCACTGGAATGCATTTATATTTACAAATAAAATGAGGTGGACCAGACAAAACATTCAATATCTTGTCTTCATACTGTCTACAATACAATACAAGTCTAAGTGAATTTAGAAATCACTGCTTTCTGTTTTCATGTACACTTTCCAGACTGTCCCCAACTTTTTCAGAGCTGGGTTGTTAACATGCACACCTATTATTTAAAATGTATTATGCTATGTGTCCTCATCTATGTGCTGTAGCTCTGCTGTCCGAGTGGTGGGCTCTTTGAATGAGAAACATTTCTCTCCCCCCTGCAGACATAAAGCCAGCTAATGTCTTCATTACCGCCACTGGGGTAGTAAAACTGGGTGACCTGGGACTCGGCCGTTTCTTCAGCTCCAAAACCACAGCGGCTCATTCTTTAGGTAAGCCATAAAAAAAGAGCGAGAGAACGGAATGAACGCTGCAGAAAGAGTCTCTTAATTACACCCGCTGGATGTGTTTCATTATATCACTCAGACTGGAAGCATGTGTCTGTTATAAAAACCCTCCTGTAGCCCGTGGGCAGGCCCTTCACAGGGGTGCTGGCTGTATGCATTTCATTGTGCAGTTAGTGCTTTCCTGTTGCCTTGACCTCTGCCCTTCTTCACAGATGATGTCAGGATGTAAGTAATCCGGCCCTGCTACTGCTGTACGATTGTTTCTGCACCACTGAGTCTTATAGAAACGCAGAGTGGGCTGTCACTGATGTCGACGGCACTTATCATGATGCAATTATGGAATCGTCACTAATATAATTCTTATTAGTTTCCCCGTCCATCTAGGTCCATGGTACGCCACAGTGTCAGGGTTTGCAAAAGGTCCAGTCTTGCGATCTGTCAGCGTTTTTGACACACTCATGAAAGTATGCGCCTGGAAATCTACACCTCTGCCATTCTAACACCTATATTTGAAGGGACCTGCCGTTTGAAAATTAGATTTTTTTTTCCACAACCATTTTTAACAACCTTTCTTTTTTATGACTGCATTGCAAAATCCGAGTTAAAGGTCAGGCCATTGGTTTATAAGCACTGTAAATCTTTGACTGCATTGATTTGAATTTAAAAAAATAAAATAAATGGAGGTATATCGATAGTGGCCAGTGCCTGACAACGTGTTAATGTTACACTTGAGAAATGTAGAAGGTGTGGAGATTAAAAAGGAACAGAGGGAAATTAATTTGATGGTACTTTAGAAGTTGAGAACACAGTGCCCTCTGCAGGTAATCGGGGCTAAACATTGCTGCATAAGACCCAGCTGTACAGTTCAGTCATCGAGTATAACCTGAGGAGAGAAAGCTTAATCTGGTGCTCCATTAATAATGTCTTAATGGTGACACAATCACCTGGGGATTGGAGGTGCAGGATAATGAATGGTTCTGTAATACTGCATCACTGCATTATGCATCTAATATTGTGTGGTGCAACTACTCACTTGTATAGCTGCACTACATCAGAGCTGTCAAAAGAACAGAGCCATTTTAAAAATGGAATGAATTATATCTTTTTTTACATCAGACAGCATTTCGGATATGAAATTCAGAGCAATGGAGGGCTATGTACTGCCCCCTCCCTGTTGTATGTTGATTTAGCCAGGAATCTGATGATCGGAGCTTTTCAGTATAAAAATGCACTCAGTGGGACTTTTGCTGATGCAATATTAGAAAACACCCCTTTGAACAGGAGGTTGTATTTTTGTCATCAGACCCTCTTTGTTAGAAGGGTGCGTGTAGGTGGTGGGGCTGGCTGGGGGGGTTTGGACTTCATTAGAAGTTTTGTGTGTCGTTTTGTAGTAGTTGTGCCTGGCTGTGCTGCTCCCCACGGCCAGCCTATGCTGTGGCAGGGGCTTTGGAGTGTGAAATTCATGAGGTTCTACACGGCAGGTTAAACTCACCCAGGGGCGTAGAGACCCTGCTACTGCCTTTCCCTCTGGGTGAGCAGACCAAAGCCCCTCTCCTGCATCGTTGGTGGGGGTGTGGTGTAGTGTGTGGCGTGTGAGCGTGTGTGTGTGTGCGAGCCTGACAGCTTCAGCTGTAATGAGACGAGCCTCCGCGGTCTGACACCCGGGTGTGCTGCGGATGGAGGTCCAGGAAGCGCCGCTACGAGCCTGTCAATCCCACGCTTCAGACGGCGAGCCTTGCCCTTTTAACTCCCGTCTTTCTCTGGCTCAGCCGCCTGCAGATACAAACAGAGAAATCTTACTTATCTGTGCGTTCAGAGCCAGGGGGCTTCTTCCCCTTTAAATTACATGATTGGGGGGGGGTGTGAACAAAAGGCAAACAGAGGACGAACAAGCAGCACCAGAAGAGGTGATTAAAACTGTTAAAAAAGCACCTGTAATGTAGGGTCCATGTCTCTGCAATTAACGCCTAAAAACTAGAATGCATCTAATTCTGCTCCAACGCCTTTTGTTTTTACGAAGTCTGGGGTGAGATTATCATTACGACAGACTGTTTTTCCTTTTTTCCCCTGAGGAAAGGAAAAGCAAACGGGGTGAGGGGGTACGTCCTTGCTTTCATCCTGTGTACCTACGAAGATACTTCTGTGATCTTCACTGTTGGGATTTGGTTTTTATGAAAAAAAAAAAGAAATAATTCCTAATTAGAGCTCCAAAGAGAACAGTCTTTGGAACCACTGCCTGGATAGCATCTTTTTCTGAGCGTGCATCATTGTTTTTCAGCACAATAATAACAAATATCGATACCAACATGGCTTTCATTTTATTGACATGAATAAATAATGTGGTTTTAATTTGGTCTGCTCATATAATATGTTCTTGTAGCTTTGACTTTTTCGGCGACTACTTGCGTATGAGATGATTGTTTTTAATCGTCTAATATTGGATGTTCAGAGCGCTTGTTTGAACTATGTCAAAAGACTGTCAGCACTTGCAGCGACTGCGAGTGTGATGACTGACTAAAAAGAGCTGTTTGCATGACAAACTGCTTTATTATTTGTTTTTGTATTATTGTACAACTAGTTCTGTAAGTTAAAACTCACACTTGAGTTTCTGCAATATTTCCTCAGTGTAATTAAGATAAGTTCAGCATTCCATTGCTGTTCAGAAATTTTGTGACCCGCTGCTTATAGGGTTAATCCTCTCAAAATACAATATGGGCTAATTCCTGTTACCTTTCTGAGTATATAGACTCCCCCAAACAGTTTTGCGAACTGTTTTTATATCTTGAGTCATGGTAGGATTCCATGTGTTTGCCTATTTGCATATTCCATGCAATCAGATTGGCTCCTGTCACCAAGTAGTAACTTTAAGACATGATTATGGCATTCTGAGCAGATTTGCTTAACAAATCATATTTCCTCACGCAAAGTTGGGTATTTTCCTGGTTGTTGTTTGGTGCAAATACATAGCAGTCCACAATAATTACAGATAGAAAGGATAGTAAACTGTCCTGATTAGTTTATTTACTCAAAAAATTTACAGGAATGAACCAAAATTGGATTTTGGGTGGAGTACGATTTTAATTCCCTCATGCGAAATATACACGAAAATGGGCAATGTGCTACCGCAGACGGTCAGTATTCGGACTTAGCGTTATTTTGTTGCCAGTTGGCAATAACTGGTGATTAGTTGTGAATCCCACGCAACCTAGCCTCCGTTGCCGACGTCTTATGTGGTTCACTTCAAACCACATAAGATGTCTGCAACGGAGGCTACCGCACCCCTTTGTGAATTTTCTCTTTGGAAACCTTCTGCCATTCCCAAAAGGCGGTTCGGCAAGGGTTGAATGTCTGAATACAAGCACATTCCAATAAGCACCTGGAACCAGAACTATACATTGATTCAGTGTATTACTTTGGCACAGAACATATCAACATGCTGGTCTAGCCTGTCTGTCGGAGGTTCTGCCTCTTCTAATGATCTGGATCCTACAGAAACACCAGTACTTCCCATTTCAGAAGTACTGAACTGGGTTGGTACCATGGCTTGAACTGTGAGCATTTGCCTGTGTTTTTTTGCTATTATAAATCTTTCAAGCTCTGACCTGCCCCCTAATGTACTTGAAGGCGTCCATCAGTTGCTGGTTGGAGTGCCTTCAGCTTTAGTTGAAGAAATAATCTCAGACTGTAGTCTTTCACCTGTCCCAGTATTCTCCTCTTACTTACTGCCAATGTCTTGCACTTCACCTGGGGCCCGGAGTCTGGTGAGGTTGTCCTCACCTCCGGTCCCATCCCTAACTATTACACAAGCTGTGTATTAATTACATAGATGTGAACCTTAGTGTAGTTCTCCCTTTTGTATGTATTTGCCTGTGCTTTGGTTTTTGCTTTCCTGGACCTGGTAGGGAAGGTCTTCTATTGTAAAACCTAATTTGAAATAACCGGCTATGTTCAAATGTACAATGTATTGCATCATATTCCAGTGTCCTAGACCTGGTCGGTCGTTTCATTATAATTTCAAAGATTTCTTCTTTTAAAGTGATAATTTGTAACAATTTTAATACCTTCAGATCAAGGGTGTTGTGTTTACCTGTGTGGCCAATGGTAAGGGCTGACTTTTTGTAACCCAGGCGTGAGTTGAGTTTAAGTTGAGACGCTTGGTACTCTTCTCTCAGACCTGCAGTAGCACGAGCCGTCAGTGCTTATCAAATGCATTAATGGTGACATAATCACAGCGGCTTTCTGAAGCCTGTACACATTCCTGCGGCAGGAGGGTTCCACAGTATCTCCCAGGATGGGCTCTCAAAATAATCATTACCGTGTTGTGCACATTCACTGACGTTTATGTCTAACCAACCATCGAGTGTGAACAGTGAAACCAAGAGTGAACTTTAAAGGCAAAAAAATATGCACAATATTCTCCACAAGCCCTGCTGATCTATGCCTATTCATCAAGCTCCTCTTTATTCATAGGAAATTATTTACCAGATTTACTGACGTGTGCTTTATGGTTTGATCTAGACCATTGGAAAATGAAATTGCCGTTTTGTTTTAACGTAACATAATGTTCTTGAGATATATTTTCTAGAACACAAGGTAAGTTATTGCACTGAATAAAGTAGACATACAGAAAAATCATGTTCAGAATTAAGCAAGCCTTAAAGATAAAAACACCTCAATAATAATCCTTTCTTAACATGTATATTGTCGATGTCATGAAAACTTCAATGTGCAGAAACAATAGGACTGTATTGTAAAATATGGTGTGCAGCGCTCTGCCGGAGTGCGTGACAGAAGGCCATACTGTTGGAATACATCAGAGAAGCACATTTCCTTGCTTTAGTGCTTCCTCCCCTCCTCATATCTCTGCTAAATACATGAGAGGACCGATGCTTGACTGGGCAGCTTCACCTCATCCCGCGTCTCCCTCTCGCAGCCGTTTCAAGCCAGTGTCCATGGATGCATTTCACATTTGAGGACTGCCTTTGGGAAGCGAGGAGATTGACTAACTTGTGTTTCCCTCTCTGTTCCAGTGGGTACCCCCTATTACATGTCTCCCGAGAGGATACATGAAAACGGATATAACTTCAAATCTGACATCTGGTCGCTAGGCTGCCTGCTCTATGAGGTAAAATAAAGAAAAACACCGCCGACCTGATTCGCTGCTGTTTGTCCCCCTCACGGCATGCGGCACCACCACCACCCCCATCCCCCCCTCCCTCCCCCGCTGTGGCTTTTATTGTGAAATTACTCTGCCATGTTTTATTTTGTATGAAGCAAGCATTGTGAGCGGAGGAAACCTGTGGTACATTTGAAGTTTTCGGGGTAATTAAATTGACATTTACATATGTTTCAGATAACAGGCTTGGTTTTCGCTGAGATACGATACCAGGTGCCATAATATGCAATCCAAACATACAGTAGGGCAAATACCAAAATCAACTCTAGAAAAAGGCAGGTCTGTTTTTCTCTCTGCTGAAAGCGCAATTGAAGGTGATGTGAGAAAAGGTCAGGCTTTTATTTGGAAAAAAAAAGAAAAAAACTCCCTCTTATCAATATTTTGGCAGGCAGCGCCTTCACTGGGCTGCAGAGCAGAGGAGCATTTCGAGCCGAAACGCGGGGTGTCTTCCTCGCGTCACCGATTTCACGGTTACGATTTTGGATCACAGCGTTAACCTTCTGAGCTGAGCCGCAGCCTTTTGCAGTTCTTGTGAAACATGCATGTGCCCTTTGAAAAATCCAAGCCTTTATGGGCCGGCGTTTTTTTGCTCACCCTTTTGGAGTAATTGAAGTAAGACTAACATGCTGTGTTGTATCGCGCAACGCTCAACCCGGTGCAAGTCCCTGGTGAGAAGCTGATCATCAGGTATCAGCAGGAAAACACGCGCAGAAATAGACACATTGTTAGTCCAGCACCCACTTTCTTTTAAATTCCCCGGAGTGGTTTTATTTTCTTTTTGGGAAGCTCACCAGTAACTACATCTCCCAAAGTGCCTCAGGCTGAGAAACAATGAGCTGACTTCATTGCTGCTCGGAGACTCTAGTTCTCTGTGCTAATTAGTCTACCCAGAATGCATTGGTGTACGAGCAGTGTGCCTAACTGGCAGTGGGTGCGGGTCAGCACTAGTGTTGCGCTGGAGATGTTGAGGGGGACCGGTTCTACAATCCCTCTGGGCTGGAGTAAATGGTGGAGAGATCAGTACCGCATTCGTACCACATGGGGGCAGAGTCCCTCTCTGTGCAGAGGGTCAAGTGGCATGAATCAAGGACTGCGGTGGCCATGAGCTCATTTCCAGTAGATAGTTCTGATAGTTTCTGAGATGGCGTTCAACTTGTTGCCTTTTACTAAAATTACAAGTATTTTCCTTGAATCTGCGTATTCATGTGCCCATGAACTTACTTTTCACAGTAACAGAGCACTATTTTACTGTCACTGTACGATTGAATTCTTCAGAAGCTTGAGTCTCTATGTTAATTTTCTTCTGGTCTGAGTACTTTATGTCCACTTTCCTGGCTTGATCGGAGCTTGAGAATCACGCGTGAATCCTTTCTCCGTGAACAGAAGTGCATGAATGTTTCAGTCGATTCATCTGGGGGCTTGAAGGGTCGCGAGGCCTCTGTTATATCAATACTTGTACATTTTGTCCTTGTATCTGCATCTTGTATTCTGTTTGATGGAGGCCCCTCAGTTAAACTTAATTAGTCGGTCTGACCCCAGTGTCTTCTGGCGCATGATAACAGGAGGTTGTGCGTGTCGGCTTCATCCCCTGTGGCTGCTCCAGAGCGCCGACTGCCTCTTCCTCTTCACACTTCAGTCAATACGGCCGGATTCAGCCGCGCGTTAGCGTTTGCTCTGCACCAAGCTCATCCTCTGGCTTCCAACACCTCTCATTTGCATTATTGAGCCCTTCTCATGTTGAACTGCTGGAGTCAGGGTTAATGCAGGGAGCCATATTGGCTCCAAAAGGCTTTATTTGAACGTTGGGAACTCCTGTGAAACCGAAGCGCGGGATGAGGGTGGTCAGGGGGCAAAAGGTGAAGGTTGCTCATGGTCTCTCTGTCTTTTTATTTGTTCCGTTTCCTTTTCTTCCCCTCTCTCTTTTTTTCTGTTGTTTTTTTCCTCTCCTTTATTTTGGTGTATATAAAGCTGTAGATACATCAACAGGAATTATGATGTGAACTCATTATGAAATGAAACACAAGCTGTCTCACTCTCTCACTTGAAATCTCTCTCCCCCTTGGTCTTTCTCTCTCTCCTTGACTCATTCTCTCTTCCTTTTTCTTCCTTTCTCCCTCTCTTTCTCTCCATTCCTCCTCCTACCTCGTGTACCATGACTGGCCCTTTCTCACTTCTTGTTCTGGCAATCTTTTCTCTCTCTCTATCTCTCTCATTTTTATCTCTTGAAAACCATAATGTGGCCCTCGTATTTTAGTCATGTCGGGCGCAGTAATGTGTAACTACCGTATGAATGAGATTTATGTTTTTATTCCGGTTTACAGTGTGTCGGAAGTGGGATGTGTGCTTTGAACTCAATGTAAATATGGCCTCAACTTCAGTGCCTTGCCTTTGCTATGTCCTGTGCCTTTCACATATTCAGTATAATTAAATTTTATTTGAACAGCACTTGGCAGTGAAGGGCTGTCGTGAAACACTAGGAACCAGTGATGTCATTTAAATGCTTTGCTTTTTCTCTTATGTAAACCCTTGACGGCTCGCATTCTCAATGCAACATCTATTTTTTTTTTATAGCAATGAAATAGATGTGCTACTGTGGCCTTAAGGACGGAAACGCTATTATTTATTTATGGGCCTAAATCGAGACAGCCGGCTCAACTGAAGCACAAAGTATTCTCATAAGCAAAGTTATGTTGGCGGTTTTATGTGCCCATATGGAAGTCAGCGTGATACATACTTCACTAGAGCCTCTCTGAGCTTGACCGCCTAACGCATACTGTACATTAATGACAAGGCAGTCAAAATATTCCCGCGTCCTCATTCATAAGGACAACGCCGTCTTTGAAGGTCCTTTTAACTCACTGGAATAGCTGTTCTTGGGGGTGTTTTTCTGTTTGTATGACATCAATCACAGTGTCCCTCATTAAGCTCTTGCAGGTTTCCCTTCATTCCAGCCAAGAGCCTGAATCCCAGTTAAACCAGTGTAATTAACAAAAAAAAAAAAAAAACAGAACTTGGTCCTGCTCTCGTTTTACAGCCAAATGTTTCAAATACCAGACTTTGGTTGCTTGTTCAATGTATCCTTTTCTTTTTCCGTTTTAGAGCCATTTATCTGTGTTTGTGTACCAATATGTAGAAGTGCAAAAACATGATGTTGGCTTGCCGCTAAAATTTTCCAGCACTGGTCTCCACTATTAAAAATGAATTGCATGAGTAAATGCGCTGCATTTGTGCACTGTTTAGTCAACATTGTGGAAGAGCAGCAGTCAGAGTGCTGTTCTCTCCCTGTCCTAGGCTGCTACTACTCATTAGCGGGATAGGAGAGACCTGTTGAAGTGCACGAATGTACACCTCCACTTCGTCCCCTTCTCCTACTGCTCACGCTAAGCGCAGACAGCACAATCAAAACTGTGGTCTTAACCATATTGTGCGACGCTTTGGGGAGGGGAAATTTGCGGAAAATATTTTGCTGTTCGTCAGCCGACCCGCGGCACGCGCTGCGAAGATTCAGTAGCTAAAGCCTTGCCTCAGAATGCAGACTTGGCGGAAGGTTTCGTGCTTTGATAAGCTGCCTTGTAGTGTTTTGACTAATAAGGCGCCGCATCAAAGGAGCCGCGTTTATAGAGGAAATTTACGAACACGGAGTGTTGTTAAAATTTTCTATTGTTCTCCTAATATGTCTGGGAGTTTTCATCATTACCATTCTGCTTTCTCCCGCCTCTTTCCCACCCTCCCCCCTCCGGAGCTCAGAGTAAGTTTGAACTTCTTAACAATTGCAGAACTTGAAGCGTCTTTCTCAGGCGCGTCCCTTTTCACGCGTGCCATCAGACGGACTCCAGACTCAGAATGGCGATGTATTTTTAATTGCGGTCCCACTGCAACGGGAATACTCTCCTTGATTAATATATCATTAAAGTGTACCGCGAAGGCGCGCGGGATGAAATAATGATGGTTTTTCCACATCAGTGTTTGAATTTCCTCTCTGCGCTTGATAATGACCTATGCGCTCAGCAGAGAGAAGAGCATAAAAGTCGGGGGCTCGCTCTTCTTTTTTTTAATTGGTGTGCAAGCGGAGTGACGTACTCGCGCACCGACGCAAACACACACGCTGGTAGATCAATATTAATTAAGTTAATGGCCTCTCTTCCGCTTGGTGAGACCTTTACACGAGCAGAATCGGGCGCGACACGCGGGCGGCGTTGTCGGGAGCAGCGGTTGCCAGACGCGGGGTTGTAGGTTGGTGGCGTACAGCGAGGAGGAGAGGGCGCGACGCAGCCGGCCCCACAGACCCACAGCAGGTTTCCTGCCGCAGGAACGGCCGCGGAATGCTAATGAGGGAGGAGTCAGGCCCCAGAGGTCAGGGAGCAAGTCAATCATTTCGCCCATCGCCGCGGCGTGGAGGATCAAATTAGCCTGAAAAATTCAGCTGCTGGGAGCGGAGGGCGAGCAGCTGTCAGGTGCAGGAGCGCCGGGCACTAATGAACCAGATGAATAGTGCAAAAACTCCAAAATAAAAACAGGACAGTTGACATTTTTTCATCTGTCAAAACGGAAGATGCATGAAAATACAATGGTTCTTGTTTAACCCTTTGCTGGCCGCGTGTGCTGGTTCCTCCCGCTATAAAGAAAACCGTGCGGTTAAAACTGGCCCCATACCCCTGTACCCACACTGTGCAGTGCTCGTCCGCACACAGAACACATTTACATTTTCCCAAGGCGTAGTGTGTGGCTCTGCATTTTGTAATTATGCTGGGTAACCGTGCGCTAGAATGTGGCGCTGCGTACTGACTGAACATGGCCAGATGTTGAGGTAAATATCACAATTTGAGTCGCCCGGCTGAAGCAAGCCTTTATAAATCATTTTTAGAGAGGCTGGCACTCTGTTTCCTTCTCGGAATGGCAATAATTCCCGTCCCTCATCGCGCCGATTTCCCGCCGGCCTGCTGTGCCTGCTCCCGCGTGATGAGCGACCGTCGCCACCGCTGTCAGGCACAGTCGCTTTAATGCATTCTCTCAACGCACACAATTACTGTCACAAGCAGGAGAGCCTCGCCGACTGATCGGGGGAATAATGAAAATGTCCACAATTTCTGTAAAAAGAGTTAAACCTGTCAGGAAAAGATCACACCGAGGCGCCATCATTTTCACCGTCTGCCTCGCCTTTAATGTGACAATATCTCTGCTTTATCCATAATCAATTTGACGGTGTCCAACAAAGCGTTCTCAGAGACGCGCTATATCGACCTATCCAGTCTCTCCTCTCGCGTGTTTATTTATCCACCTGGTAAAATCCGCACCGCTGTTGCTCAGTGTAAACACCATGATTGGCGTTTTATTATGAGCTCTGAGCTGGGAAAGGAGCGGAGATTTTTTTCCCCATTTTTTTTTTCTGGAAATTTGACAAGGTCTTCTAATAACTGCTGAGATACCTTTTAAAGGGAGCCATTAACAGCGGTGGTATTATTTAAAGGAGCCAAGCAGAATGCAGCAGTGAGCGCATTGTGTGAATGGGAGTCTTCCCGTCTCCGGGGGTAACCAGTCTCTGGCTGGCTCCTGCCTGGGTGGGGTGGGGTGGGGTGGAGATGGGGATGGGGGTGGGGGTGGTGTCGGTCCTGTGGGATGCTGGGGGGAGTGAGGTGATTGCAAGGTGGGCCAGGCGTGGGGTAAAGTGATGACGCTGAGCCACGTTCGTCCCAGAATCAGGATTATTAGCGGGCGTACAACGGGGTGACTGACGGACGCTGATCCTGTCCCAGGGGCTCTGCAGCTCCTGCGCTCCTAGGTCGAGCCCCCGAGTCTGTCCTGCTCCCGAACACCGACTGCTCCCCACACTGCTCTGACCGCTCCTCAGTTTTTCAGTGCACGGATGTTTGTGTGTGAGTGCTTGCGTATTGGTTTACCCATCTTTTTGCGTGCGTGTTTGTGCGCGTTTGTGTGTGTGCTTGTTTTTGTGTGTTTGTTTGTTCGGCAATGTGCGTATGCATGCACTGGTTTTTATGTGCTTGTGTGTTTTTGCCCTGTGTGCATTTTTGTGTGTTATTTGCATTTGTTTTTGCTTTTCATGTGTGTTAGTCCTCTGTTCAAATATTCATGTGAAGCTGTGTGTTTATTATGGGGCGCCTCATTTTGTTTCAGCCCCAAAAACAAATACTTTTACGGCTGAAGTTGTCCTATTTCATCAGCTTGATTAGCAGAGCATGCTACGCAGGCTGTGTGTATGTGGCGCTCTTCTACTGTGATCAAACCAGCACCAGCCAGGCCCAAGATTCTCCCCTGGACCCTTTCTGTGCTCTAATATTTGAAGTGCTGAAATGGTACTCCTCATGGCAGCCCAGTAGTCCCCTCTCCTGGTGTTAGGAGTGTCTTAAGGGATAATCTGGTCCTCTGAATGGAAACCGCGGATGTGTCACCATTGGGGTATTCCATGTGAAGTCACCTGAAGGAACAAGATGTTAACACCCGTCATCTCAGATATGTCTGAAGCGCTATGAGATTGTGTACATTGATGAAAAAAGTATTATTGAAATTAATTTTTTTAATAATGTCTATTGGTTTTGGCAATAATAGTTCATTTATAATGGCCAAAATTTTGGCTGCAAGTGTTTTTTTTTTTTTTCTTCCTTTTGACTTTTCTTGCTTAAAAATTATGATTCAGATTTAGACCAACTATCGCAATACTGATAAAGGGACAAGGAATCAAAACAACAACCAAAAACCCCTCAAGAGATCTCTGAACCCCACAATTTGAATATTTAAAAGTGGACTCTAGACAATTCAGTATCACTATGTGGGATGAAACAAATAGTTGAACTTCTCAAATTAATTTTTGTGCAATTGATGGATTGTTCTTATTGATAATTGTGATGGTTTTTTGTGATCTCCAATTTTATTACATTGTTGTGACTATTATCATTGCAGCACCTGCATGGTCCAGTTGATGCCTAGTAGAAATATTCTATAAATTAACATTTATTATATTAATTGACCATTATCGATTAAACCATTTAACTTTTTTAAGAAAAAAGTTTAAAGAACACGTCTTTCATCAGTGTATTCCATCTCGGCTACATCTAAGACGATGGACGTCAAGCCTGGATGATCTGACTCTGAATTACGCCATTGTTTTTGAAATGCTTGAAAGATGGTTCTTGTCATCCCAAGATTGGTGACATTGACAGTGTTGTCTTGTTCCGCCTCTTCTTTGTCCAATCAGCAAAAGATAATGCTATTGTAATTGGTACTGTGAGGCCAGCAATTGGAATCTCCGTGGTGCAATCAATAGTTGGAATCTTTGTGGTGCAATCCCCAGGAAAGCCATTGTATGCTGCATTAAATGAATTCAGTCTTTTTTCTGCCGCTTCATCACGCTGACATTGAGCGCTTTCTGCACATTTTAATGATGTCGCTGATGACTGTGCAGGCTTTCAACTCGACTATATGGACTGTTCGCAGCACATCACTCTCACTGGAGTCAACTGTGGCGAGCATTCTCTACTGCTGGTCAAAATATTTCAATACGTTTGTCCACGTTACTTACAGGCACTGATGTTTGGCATTTTAGAGTGTTTGTATGTGTGACACACAGAAATCTGCATGCAGGCACTCACTCTCTCACACACACACACACACACACACACACATACAAACCCACACATACACACGCGCGCACACTCACACCCACACATGCACACACACATACATGTGCTTGTACATACACTTAAAACACACACACACACACACACAAGTGTACTTGCATGTTCATGCTTTAAAAATATTCATGAAGGTGAGCAGTTATCAGGGACAGAGACGTATAAGATGTGTTGCTTCATTGATATTTCTGTCATATAAGTGATGTTAAATGTAAAAAAATCTGGTTTTCGCCATGAAAAAAAAAAGAAAAAAGTCTTCTTCAGCAAACTATTTCTCCAGTGAATCTAACAACCTTACCTCTTATCAACAGTTGCACATAAAAGACATTAGAAATGAGCTATTTTCAGACAGACTCCTGGGGTTATGAGTAGTCTTGAAGAGTAGTTTAAAACTTGATTTATTTGGAGACCTGTGAGTGCTGTAGAAGCTCAGGTTAGGTCTGTGATGTAAACAGGGAAATAAGTGAATTTATATTATTTCTGTTTTTGTTTAATGGAGATCCTACAGTATCTGAGAAGTAATTACACTTACATTGGTAGAGCAACAAATAATTGTTATTATACATTAAGTAATTGGTTGTTACTGTATTTTTTAAAATACTTTTGCTCTACTTAGACCAACTGAAATGGAAAGGGAAACCTTTGATCCAAACAGTTTGATCTGCAAATTTACGGTTCTATGCCTTTGAACATTTGTATTGAAATCGGATAAAATTTCAGTTTCAAAGCAGTCTTGCAGCGCACATTTTTCTTGCAGCAGATTTGCCTGTCTTTATAAACAGCATATTTATGCATTTTCCTATTCTGTCAAAAACGGGCGTGTGTACTTAATGATACGTGGAACACCTCAAGCTTTTTTTTTTTTTTTTTTTTTTGCCACGCTTCCTTTTCATTGTCTATTTTTTTTTTTTTACCACATAGACATCAGCCTAATTAGACGTGCTGTACCAAAGACAATAGCCACTTCCTCTATGGGTGCGCCCTTGTAATTGTGAGCTTATTTGTGCCAGTTACGGTGAATGGCATGAGAGCTATTCGTGATCATGGTTTTCCACATGCTGTAAGCTATGGGTAAGGCTATCAGTGGGTGAACGTATGGTTTTCAGAACTCAGCATTCCTGATTGATTGGGTTGCTAGGGAACTTCAGCCACTTGATTAAACACTGACAAATTACAAAGATGGTGTGCGAAAAAGGAACATCTGGGAAGAAAGTGACATCTGGCATAATGCCTGCCTCTGTTAATGTACGTTTCACCAGCTCTTACCCAGTTGGTTCATGAGATTCACTGAGCATTCCTTTGCATGCCAATGCTTTGGCACCTTCAGTGTGAAAATCATCTGATGCATGAGCGAACACTGGCTTCTACTACTGTCAGGGAAGTTCTTCGTTCAAAACTGTGTGCTGAGATTGGATTACATTAGACATTTCTAAATCTCCGCGTTGGTGTAGTTTTTGACTGCATGAAAATTTTGTATCTAGAAGGGACAAACGTGGAAAAGTTTGTTGCTAAATGAAAATCTCATATTTTTTTTTTGCCTTTTAACTATTTTTTCTTTTTTCTGGTCTTACTCTTTTTTTTTTTGAGTCCAAAACATTATAGCTAATCAATGCGCGAGACCTGAAAGAAAAATGTCCTCATGAAAGCTGTTCTTTTGATGCATAGGAATGGACTGCTCAAGGACTTAGTATTACAAAAGGTAATAAGTAAAATGACTTCATTATTTATTCTGAAAATCTGAGTATAAGATATTATCTTTTTTTTTTTTTTTTTTTTGGAAAATGCGAGATGAGCCTTTGTGTTCTTTTTGGTTTGCAGTGGTTTTTGCCGTGCAGATCTCCTATGGATGCCATTTTTGCCCAGTCTTATTGTGAAATTGTGAATACTGACCTTAACTGAGGCAAGTGAGGCCTTCAGTTCTTTCGATGCTAGTCTGTGTTAGTTTGTGATCTCCTGGATGAGTAGTTGATGCGCTCTAGGAGGAATTTTTTGTAGGCCAGGCACTCCTGGGAAGGTTCAGTTCCACAGTTCCACGTTTTCTCCATCGGTAGATAATGGCTCTTACCTTAGTTCTCAAGGATCCTAGAACCTTAGAAGTGGCTTTGTAACCCTTCCTAGACTGATGGATGTCAATGACTTTCTCATCAGTTCTTGAATTTCTTTAGATCGCAGCATCATGTGCTGCTCATTTGCTTACTTCACATTGCCAGACAGGTTCTATTTAAGTGATGTTTAGATTCGGCAATTTTGGCAGTGATCATTGCTGGGTGTGTTCAGTGAATTTCAACCCAATTATCAGTTAAATGTATTTAATTGGTTGATTTTGAAACATCTTACTTTTCCTCATAGGGCCAGGAAGGGTTGGATAACTTTTTTCCTTCAGTAAATGAATTCATTATTTAAAAACTGTATTTTGTGTTTACTTGGTTTATCTTTGTATAATAATAATATTCATTTGATTGGAAAAATTCAAGTGTTACACATATGCTAAATTAGTGGGCAAATACTTTTCACAGCAATTTTGTACTGCATGTAAAGTTTTACTGGATTGTATAAAAGAGACAGATGTGCATGTTCATGAAGATATATCAGGGATTACATGGTGGTGTATTGATCACCTGCACTTTAGGCTCGCATGTGTTCCATAGCAGCACTATTCCTTGTGCCCTTTTTTTATAACCTCTCTTTCTTTCCTAGATGGCTGCACTGCAGAGCCCCTTCTATGGGGACAAGATGAACCTGTACTCACTGTGCAAGAAGATCGAGCAGTGTGATTACCCCCCTCTCCCATCTGATCACTACTCAGAGGAGGTACACTGGCCGCACCACATTGCTCATAGTACTAAGGCCAGTCAGCAAAATCTCGAAGGCCTCCAGCAAAGTACCGTCTTGTTTCAGTACATTTAGCTCCAATGTCCAAATTTCATATAAATGAGATTATTCCTTGCAGTGGCCACTGCCTTGACCCATCTTCATTTGATTATACAGGGTGTCCCAAGAAAAATGTCTTGGCTAAACCAGGCAACCTTAGAACTTATAATGTCCTAGATTCTGACAGGTAATCTTCTTACTTGAAAAATAGCCTTTATTTCATCAATATCAGTCAAGCCAATCAAAAGTTATATCATTTTTTTTGTGCAGTAAATGTTAATGAACTAGATCTGATGGGCATTTGATGCCATTCCTAGGCATATGATAATTTCAGCAATGCAAGACAAGGAGAGAAGAGCCCATCTTTGCATCCAGCTTGGAGGGGTGCGGGTTGAAGGATTGGCAGCAAGTCAATTAAAAAGTCATAAAATTTTATGTTGATTAAAAAAAAAAGATGCAGGAAGTGACCTGTAAATAATAATTGTTATTGCAAATAAAGTAAACAGAAAAAAGAATAGAGAAATACTAAAGAAAAAATAAAGGAAAAAATGAATGCCCTAAAGAAATGTCACTTGGTCATTCATAGTTGAGGGCTGACCTTGTTGCACTAAAACTGATGTGACATTTGATACGCTTGACTGATATTGATGAAATGACTAATTTTTAGTGTGAGAAGATTCCCTATTAGGATCCATTGAAAACATACATTCTGAGGGTGCCTAGTTTGGCTTGGACTTTTTTTTTTGGACACCCTTTATGCTGAAGTGCAGTACTTGATGTGGTCTGTCATGTTTTTTCTCATGTGGACTATAACAGAGGTTTTGCCTGTTGCAGGAATAACTAGAGCTGCGCTAAGAGAGCGCAAGTACCACCGCCAATGTGCTCAATGTTATTTTTGCCAGTATTAGCTAGCAACCCATGTGTTTATGCAGTCCTGTAGCCTTCGCGCAAATATGCTTTTAGTATGTTTTTGACCTTTTGCATGCCCTTGACCTTGACCTCCCAAAATCGAATCACCTATTCCTTGAACAAAACTTAATCATTCCACCAAATTTGAGGAAAATCCATCCATAACTTTTTGGGTAATCCTGCTTACGAACAAACCAACCAACAGACGGTAATGATCACATAACCTCCTCCAACTTTGTTAAAAATCCATGGATAGACCTTAACATGTAGAATACCCAGTTTTATGTGGTGTCTTTCCCCAATATTTTGTCTTAATGTGGTATTATTGGAGAAGGCACACTTTGGTGTTGGAAATTTTGGATCCAAAGCAATGTTTTTTTAAGTATATCAATTTTATATTCAGCTTCACCAGAGTATCTGTGGCTTTTGACATGCACATATTGGTTTTTTCTATACTATTGCTTCCTAGTTCTCTAGATTCTTAGACTTTTGCATTAGTTCCTTAGCCATTTATCTACAGGGTAATTTGAATCTTGAGCTGGATGTAAGGCACCCGAGAGGCTGGTATCTTCTTCTCCTTTATGAGGTCCTTTCACTCAGCCACCTTCTTGCCTCCTTGCCGTTCTTTCCTCATCTCTGTTACCATCGCTTGATGGTGTAAGTATGGCTCCCTGAGTAGATTTTACGATGAAACCAAAGCTAAAGTGATTGAGCAATCTTGGCTACCATATTCTAATTGCTTCTGTTGGTGCCTTGGTTCTGTATCCTGGACACAAATCAAGGCTTTGCAGACAGACTTTGTCAGGTTATTTTTAGTCGAGCCCCCGCAGGGGTTTGCGAGACTATTGTAATCACCTTATGAGTCAGTCTGTCTGTCTGTCTGTGTATGTGTGTTTCCGGGCAGATATCTCCAGAACCACTTGACTGATTTCAATCATCTTTCACATGTAAACACCTTGGGCTGACCTCAGGGCATGACATAAATTTCGGGCTGTTTGGCGAGACTGAATTCTCTGAATGCTTGTTGCTGTTGTATTGAAAAAACCTACACATAAAAATGAAAACTAATAGTCTTAAGAATTCAACCTTGTATTTGGGGGTAAGGCTTTTTTTGATGTACATTATTACATGCTCATGTAGGTATGTGCGTGCGTGGGGACTTAAGGTTCCCACGATGATGTCTGCCACTATTGGGACATTTCGTTCGGTCCTGATGAGGAAAAAGCTGAATCCTGGGCCAAGAACAAGGGTTTCCATTTGGTTTTTTGGGGATCAGGCCTGTTTTTAAAGGGAATATATTATGAAAAACTCACTGTTTCAGTTCTTGTGCAAATTCATTTCAGTGTCTGGTGTGATTACCAACCCACTAGCTGTGAAGTAAAACAACCCAGTCATTTTTTTATGGGCTGCCTCTTTCATAAGTCATGGCATTCCGCATGGCACTCAGAATTCGCTCCCCTTCCTACGTCACTTGCGGGCTTGTTAGATTTGTTCTGCCCCTAACCTGAATAGCTCCATCCATGGCTCATTTCTTATGGCAACCTCTCAGCTTCAGTTGGCAAAAGCCCATAATCAGCTATAGCCTATGTGTGCTTTCCACTTTCTGTCTGACTTTTATGCTTTTAAGAAGATGCAAAGAGGCAGTGGTTTTGCTTCGAGGAGAATCTGTTGTCAGCAAGTGATTTATGTGTTTCCAATTTCAATTAATATCCAAACTGAATTCCAAGTGTAAGCTTAGGTAAATGTGTATGGCATGGTTGTTGATGCAACTAGCTTGGTAAGTGCCACTCTCAAAACTAACTTAATTAGCTCACTTCCACACATTACCTTTCTGCAATCATTGTGTGGTTTATTAGCCACACAGTGTTGCCCGTGTTGTCTCTTAATTGTCTGTGAATTTGGAGACCGCGGCTAGTTCGCTCAGAAGTAATGTACGACACACGTTGACAGGATCAGATGGAATGGGTGACCGTTTTTTTTTAATCAAATTCAGTCCATTTTTATTGGAGTAGCTAGTAAAGTACAGTAAATCAAATGTTTGCTCATGGTTGCCACAATACAGATGCTTGCTACAGATCATTATTGACATTTGAAAATGAATTACAGATGTAAAACCACTATGTTGATTGCATGCTGCACTTCTATGAATGCAACGTCCATGCTTGCTTAGCCTGGAGAAGTTGGCTACCTTTCCATACTCATTGTGGAGTCTAATTGATAGCTTGCTAGCAATCAATTCAGTCATCTTTATGTAGAGACTTGACAGTTGCTGGGGCATTACAAAATCGTCGCTCTTCATTGGCACCATGGATGTATTATAAGAACTGGATATGGTAAACAAAAATGGCCGCCCATTCATTTCAATGGAAATTGCTCAATGTCGCAGCAAGCCAACATCAGGCCTTATTTCCAGAGCCACGCGGACATATGCTGCGACTTTTGTCTCGCGCATGAATGGTTTGCATGTCCGTGCTGCTATTAGTGGTACCCCAGCAACGACCCGCGCCTGTGGTTCTTTCATGTCCTTGTGCATGGCTGGGTATCCATGGCTCCTATGTCCCATCATGATACCTCTGCTACGTGTGTCAGGATGTGTGTGATTGGAATTGGTTGTGTATGTGTATGGCCACGGTGGACTGTAGAAACTGAATTGCCCTTCGGGGATCAATAAAGTCATCTCTATCTGTATCTGTATCCAGGACTTAAGTCCACTTCAAATTTATGCAAAATCCAAGCAGTAAATGGCACAAATAAGCATAGCACCCAGTAAAGGCTTAGTATACAGTTTGGAAATAGTAACGGTGTACATTACGTCGTGAAAATTATGTCAGCAAAGCAGCTTGCTGACTATTCTTTTTACGTTACAGTATTTTTTTTAACAAATGCTAACCTGATATTAACCATTTGCATGTCTTTCACATAAATATTTCATAGACATTGTTGGCTAGCAACATTTAGTGCCTGTTACCTTGCGAATTTTACTGTCATTACTGGATTCAAGATTCAACTTCACCTTACAGTGCAGTGCCCATGGTTAATTAATTGCTATGTTTCAACACAAGTAATGCATTTCTTTTTCTTTATTTCATTACTCTTGTTTCTTCTTTGTGAAGACGGAGTTCAGGTTTATCGTCAGATCGCAATTAGATCTCCGCTTCATTAGCTTCTTTGAGATCAAACACTGTTAAGCATTGCTTTTATTTCATTTTGTCTCTTTTGCCAATGCCAGACTTTGTTACCCCTCGGCCAAACATTGGCCAGAGGGGTATTGTCGTCACCTGTGTGTCTGTCTGTCGTTCGTCGTCTGTCGTTTGTCATCTGTCGTCTGTCCATGACTTTGTCCGGGTCAGTACTCAGCAACTAATGATCGCAGCTTCACCAAATTTGGTATGGTATCTCAATATGACCCATAGATTTGCAACGTCAGGCTTTTTGCTGGATTTGACCTTTGACCTTAGCGCCATGACCTTGATCATGGAAATTTTGTTCGGCCCAGTACTCAGTAACTATTGATGGCAGCGTCGTCAAATTTGCTATGGTACCTCACTGTGACACATAGATGTGTAATGTCAGGTTTTTTGCTGGATTTGACCTTTGACCTTAGCGCTGTGACCTTGAGGCAGGAAATCTTTTACGGGTCAGTACTCAGCAACTACTGATTGCAGCTTCACCAAATTTGGTATGGTAACTCACTATGACACATAGATGTGCAACGTCATGTTTTTTGCTGGATTTGACCTTTGACCTTAGCGCTGTGACCTTGAGGCAGGAAATCTTGTACTGGTCAGTACTCAGCAACTACTGATCGCAGCTTCACCAAATTTGGAATGGTAACTCAATGTGACACACAGATGTGCAATGTCACATTTTTTTCTGGATTTCACCTTTCACCTTAGCGCTGTGACCTTGAGGCAGGAAATCTTGTACGGGCCGAGGGGTATTCAGCAGCATGTTATGTTTTGGTTTTGCAATCATTGAAAAGATGGGCAAAATTAGGGGAATGGGCAGTCCTAGGTGGAATTTGGGCACTCTACTAACGTTCGAGATCTTTTTGGAAGAGCTATGCAGTATTTGGGCTGTATTTACACTTATATAGCTAGCTAGCGAGCATATCACATATAAAACAAATACTGTTACAATATTCAAAGTACGTGAACCTAAATTGAAAAAAACAACTCTGTTCAGGTGGATCTCTTGCATTGTATTATGAAAAAGTAAAGTAGCTACATATATATAGTAGCAGTAGGATGTGACAGTCAATTTCAACATCTACCAAATACAAGCTAGCAAATTAAAAAAAAAAACGCCTTGGCTTACAGTGAATTCTGTATCAAAGGCTATGAGTAGCTATCAAGTTGCTACATAACAAAGCTATTCATCATATAAATAGGGCCCTATGAAATCCGTTTTATTTTTTTCCAAATTCCGTTTTATTTTTCCCCAAATTCCGTTTTTTCCATTTTAATTTTTTGGAATTCCGTTTTTTACCTTTTACACCAATTTTACCATCAGTGTGCTATTTATGTAAATGAGTAAAATGTCCACTAATTAAATAGAAATAACCTTAAATTTGTTGATGCAACACAACATTGCTCAATTCTCCTCAGTACTTAAAGTCAGAACAAATACTGCATAATGACGCAATATAACATTGCACTGTGAAGAAAGAAAAATTTTGTTTTACCTGAAATAATACTACAAAATAAAAGTGTCACATGAAACGAAGTGTAAGCTTCAGTCAAAAAGGCAGACAATGGCTGTACTGACATGCACTTGTCTGAATGCCCCCTTTTTAATCATTTATAATTTTATTGTATATATCAATGTATGAGAGCAGCAGTAATGACACCCAGTTTCCCCAAGGGATCAACAGTTGTCTGATTTTGATGCATCAGTTTATTTATTTATTTATTTATAATACACTTTTGTTCAGTTATCCCAATACATTGTATTACATACCACGACAAAATGTTATACAGTAATAATTAAACATGAAAAAACTGAAACAAGGATGCATCAGCTTTTATTTCACCACTGGGGGACGATGTTATGACATAATTTGCATGGACACAATTAACAAAGTAGACTGTGAAAAGAAATAATGTGGGCTGTTTAACGGTTAAGTCAACATAAGCTGACTAATGACGATGTTGAGGACCCTGCAATCCCTGGCATCAGTGGTCTCGTCTACAACAACAAAAAAATTCTTCCCAAGGATCTTCAGTAGCACCGAAGATATGTGTTGCTCAAACACGCCAGGCAGGTGAATTTGACGAAGGCTGTTGACATTTTCACGTGCATTCGAGTCTTTGCATAGACTCTGGTCGCGCAAAAATTTTGTGACGCATTCGCAGGAAATGTGACTTTACGAAAAGCATTTCAAATTACGTCGATTTCGAAATTCCACGTTAACAATAGATTCCATTTTTATTTGCCAATTCCGCGATTCCGACCGTGATTCCGTGATCGCGGAAATTATAGGGCCTTATATAAAAGACATTAAAGGTATTCGTATTGAGACAGTTGCTCATTTTGCAGACATGGGTTTAGTTAGAGAAGGGCAGCAGGGCATCTCTGGAGTTCCACCTGCGGTCACACTTACACACTCCTGCGCTGGATAATGGTGATTAATAACAACCACTGAGAACCATGCCGAGAACGTACATAAGGAGAGGTCCCACTGGTGCTCACATAGCTTGAATAAAAAATACTGTGCAACTTTTTGTCACTTCTTAGGAAAAAGGCACCAGTGATTTAAAAGTGAAAAATATACAGATTGTACATTGATCTTGTCTGGTTGTAAAATTTTTTTTTTTCACAGATTTAGCAGTGTCTTTTCCTATGGTTCCCAATGGGGAAATTTCTTTTTGCCCCCCATGGCATCACGTGACTTGCAATATCAGGTTGACCGCTGAGTACGTGTCTGTGTGCGGCCCAGCCCTGTTCCTGGAGGTTTGGTTAACACGGTGGCTCTGTTCGTTGGCCAATTAGAACAAAGCTCATTCCATCGGGGGGACGCCCACTAGAGCTGTCCGGTTAACCGTAAAAACAACTCCGTCTCGGTTGTCTGAGAAAACCGGAAGTCACAACCGAGCATGCGTGCAAACAACCATACTTTCCACTTCAGTTCACATTTTGTCAACAATCACAACATAGCGTCACTCATGGCCGATGCAGACAAAAAACATTCAAGCCCACTGTGGCTAGATTTTGAGAAACCGGGGAAAAAATGAAAAATATGCAATCTGTAAACTATGTACAGGCCAAAGGAAAATTGCAGCACAGTATGGCAACACCAGCAACCTCATGCGGCATGTTCAATCAACGCACAAGGCCGAGGCAAAGGAGCTAAAAAAATCTCTTGAAATGATAGCTGCACTCAAACGTAAAATGAAGGTAATAGATGTTTGTTATAATAAAATTACTAGTGGTGGGACACGATTAAAAAAATTAATTTAATTAATTAGAGGCTTTGTAATTAATTAATCTCGATTAATGGCATTTTTATCAAGTACCAATTTTTGACACAATAAGCAAAGTTTTTCAATTCAAATAAATTTTGGTTGACGACTGAATCAATGAATAGACATATACGTGAACTCAAACAATAAAAATGATTATTTTTCATCTATATTTATCTGTGCATTTTTATTATTAACCAGGTTTTCGAAAAAAAAAACCTGGTTATTAAAATACCGAAGGCGGGCGTCGGGGCGGCGGTCGGTTGGATGGTTTCCGATCGATAACTTGAGAATGACTTGAGATTTCTTTTTGTTAATTTGGACATATATAGTATGTGGGTAGACAATGTTTCTTTTCGAAATCTGGAAAATGAAAAATGGCCATAAGTTCCTTATGCATTGAGCTAGGTCGCTCAAATTTTTATGGGAGGTGCGTGGGATGACCCTTCATCACATATCAGACGGGTTTTTGATTTGACCTATTTTTGACCATTTTCTCGGTCAAATGGTGTCAGGTCTGCCGATTGTTGAAAAAGGCGGCATGTTTTCTTATTATTCAACCTAGAGAGCTGTAACTTGGGATGAATATGTGTCTTGGTGATACAAACTTGCAAGCCAAAAATTGCCATCCTGGGATTCATATTTTGGCCACTAGGGGGCTTTTTTTGAAAAAAGAAAAATGGCCATAAATTCTTTATGCATTGAGCTAGGATGCTCAAATTTATATGGGAGGTGTATGGGATGACCCTTCATCACATATTAGACAGGTTTTTGATTTGACTTACTTTTGACTGTTTTCTAGGTCAAATGGCGTCAGGTCAGCCGATTTGTCGAAAATGGCGGCATTTTTTCTCATGGCTGCAACTTGGTATGGACATGTGTCATGGTGATACTTGCCGTTTCCTTTCGAAATACAGCATGATTGGGTTCGTGATTTGGCCACTAGGGGGCTTTTTATGAAAAAAGAAAAGTGGCCATAAGTTCCTTATGCATTGAGCTTGGATGATCGGATTTTTATGGTAGGTATGTGCGGTGACTCTTCATCACATATTAGACGGATTTTTGATCTGACCTAATTTTGACCGTTGATGTCCTCATCTTGCTGCTAAACAATACAGTGAAAGGAGGATTTTTGGATCCTGGTTGCGGTTCGAAAACCTAGTTATTTATCCGCTTTGCGGATGCCTTGTTCATTTGTGTGCTACATTCACTGATTAATGCAAACTCAAAGTGCAAATATAGAGCACTGGCAGCCCCAGAAGCCCCCGCCATTAAGATAAACAAAATGTCGAAGTTTTTGTTGAGGGATGCACGCATGGACGGACGCACGCACGGATGGAGCCCGATACCATAGCTCCCGTGCCACTCGGGCGGCGGGAGCTAATTAGGAGCCAGTGACTGAAAATGTTGATAAGATAAAGCAAATTGTCGAAGTTTTTGGTGATATTTTTAGGCCAGTGACCTTGAAAAAAAAGGCCAAGGTCATCTTTAGGCACGTCATTTGTAGGCCTTTATGAGATGCATGTCCAGAAAAAATTAGGAGCCTGTAACTGAAATAGTTGATGAGATAAAGCAAAGTGTCGAAATTTTTGGTGATATTTTTAGGCCAGCGACCTTGAAAGATAGGCCAAGGTCACCTTTAGGCATGTCATTTGTCGGCCTTTATGAGATACATGTCCAGTAAAAATTAGAAGCCTGAAACTGAAATAGTTGATGAGATAAAGGAAAATGTCCAAGGTTTTGGTGATATTTTTAGGCCAGTGACCTTGAAAAAAACAGGCGAAGGTCACTTTTATGCACGTCATTTGTAGGCCTTTACGAGATGCATGTCCAGTGAAAATTAGGAGCCTGTAACTGAAAGAGTTAATGAGAAAGCAAAATGTGTTGACGGACGCACGCACGGACGGAGCCCAATACCATAGCTCCTGCGCCCGCTTGGCCGCGGGAGCTAATTATAGCCATTATATTCAACATTTTAAGACTTTAGGTGCATTACCGCCACCTACCGGGCTAGAGTGTGTGCATCAGTGTTTCCGGTGTGCCGGGAATGAGGGAACTGAGAAAGGTGCGATTAAATGCGTTATTTTTTTTTAGCGTGTTATTTTTCCTGTAATTAATGAATCGAAATTAACGCGTTGAAGTCCCAGTCCTAAAAATTACTTGCGTATATGTATATTTTGTCATTAAAATATGTTTATGAATATCAATTGTGTGTTTGTTACTGTGTTTATAATCAATCCCTTCCCGAATTCATGCTTCCCGGGACTTGAGCCGCAGAACTGCCAACTATTTTTGGGCTGACTTTAGCGCACGCTTCAGCACGGAACACAAATCCGATCCATCAAAACCAGCTAATGTGTGCCTGTTTTGTTATCAATATATACCCAGGTTCATTTTGTCTTGTGGTGTCACCAATTAATATCCCTCATTCCGTTAAAATAATAATTTTACGGAACTAATCGGGAGTTTCAAATGATCGGTGTTATAATATTGGGCGACAAAACCAGAATTCGTCGTACCCCCGATTGCATTGGACCACGTGACCAACTTCTATATTTGGTTGATTCTTTTGTAATCCCCAACTTTCTCCTCACGGAAGCACATGTTGTTGCATTATGTAAACAAAAAATGCGAGTCTCGAACGTTTATTGATTTTTATTGACAATATGTTTTCAAACTGATAGAAATGGGGCTGCGACAACGCATGTAAAAGTGCAAATATGCAAGTGTATTTGAAATTGACAGTTCTGTTCCCTGATGGGTCATCCTCTCATTAATAGAACAATTGTGTTAGGGCCAACTTAGGGGGCTCACTACGGGCAGTACGGGGTGGTGGCACGTTTGAAGGAACACACACTTCCCACTGGGGTTAGACTTACAGTTTTAGAATGGCATTAAGCTTTACTAAATATAATAATAAAGTTGGAATTTGGAACATTGGTTTTGGGTCTTCCCCAAATAAGTCTAATCTTGTAACCATTTTGTTTACTTGTTTCTGCCTAACTAAAGCTAATTTACTTTTGTTTCTATCATTTTGTTTAATTAATATATTCTGTTATTACATGTTTCTCACAAGTTGTGAGCCTTTTTTTAAGTTTATTAAATAAAACCGAAACTGAGACTCAACTCTTTGACAAACAACCGAACCGAAACCGAAGTCCAATTTTCACAACCGGACAGCTCTAACGCCCACTCGGAACAGCCCGTATTTCAGAGGTTTAGGAATTGCCTGGAAATCGTGGGATTTTTTTTTTTTTTTTTTTTTTCTGCTAAAAAGTTTTTACATTTCCCTATTGGACATCCAAGATAATCGTAACTTGGTAAAAAAAAAAAAAAATGTAGCCTAATAAATCCCCTTTAAGGTTAGATAATAGAATTATGCTCAAGGTTAAGGTGAGGTGTTAAATTATGGTTGGATACTGAGTTATTTTGGGGCGTTTGTAGGTTAGTGTTTCAGTTAGGGAAGTGGTTAAGTGGTTAAGGGTTGATTTAAAGGTTTGAGGAATGGAAATGCGATTTTGGCAACAAAATATGTGTATTTTTTTTGGCACCTACACATATTGGAAAAAAATTTGTGTGTCAGTGTGTTTGTGTGTGCCATAGGCTTGACTGTGTACACTTAGTGATTTGAAAACGTTCAGACGCCTTCCTTAAAACATGAAAAAAGACTTGACGGCCACCCCATAATGACAACGCTCCAATCACAGTTAGAAAAAAGGATCTAGTAGTGCTCCGCTTTTGTCATAGTGGCATTCCTCTCGCGCTCTTCACTCGGAGATATCCCTCAATACGCTGTGTTGGTGAGGCCCCCCAACCAGGGTCTGGGTGTAAACAGCGTCTCTGAAGGATGGAGAAAAATGTCAGAGACGCATCTTTGTTGTGTCATTTACTGTCTCCATGGGTTTACTCCTCCCCCCTCCCCCAGCCCCAGTCATCCCCTGTCCGTGTAACGCATGAATATTTCACATATCGCTGCCTTCATCCGCTATTCTTCCTGACTCATTTTCAGAATGCCTGCATTTGCATTTCACATGCCAGCTGATTAGGAGAAGCCGTGCTCAGTGGCAAAGCCTCAACAGGCAGTTGCCATGGTGACCCTGTTCAAGATTTTTAATGATGATGATGCCGGTAGTAGTTGGTTTAAGACACGTCTACCTGCGGCGCCGCTCCAGTTAGCCTCTCGGCAGCATTTAAGTGTAACTGTGGGGTTCGGAGGCGTAACAGTGCCAGTTTACGAACATTCAGGGCAATTACAGGTATGCTATATGAAATGCTGAAATGGAGGTGGAAATTTGGAAACCCAGTAAAAAATAGATCTGTCATTTAGTGGCAGCTTCCTTCAAAATGCTGGAATCTCTTATGTGGTCTAAAACTTTGAATGGTCACGACTTTGTTGCTCTGTTATGATGGAGGCATTCATTCATTCTCTTTTGGAGTTTCATAATTTTAACAAGCTGTTAATTTTTCCATAATTAGGTGCTTTTCATCTGTGGAGGGGAACTTTAGTGAATCCCATTATATCAAGAATAGCTATAAATGCCATAAAAAATAAAAATCCTGTTTTCACTCCTTGCTTATTTCAATACAATGCAAACACTGCAAGTACAAGATTTAACATTATGTAATTTACATATGAGGTAATTGCTTCAGCTGAAGACTGAGGTGAATCAGCTGGCCCCCAGTTATGTTTCTAAATATTTATTTGTTTGTTTGTTTGTTTCCCCCCCCTTTAATTGATACTGAAATCGTACTGGCTCACTGTGCTGGTTTGGCTTATTCACTTTGGCCTTTGAATTTTTCATTATAAACCACATGTTTAGATTTGGTGGCCTGGGGCCTGATTTCTCGAAATTTGTGTGCATTTCATACCAGAATAATGCATACGCTCAAAAAATAAAAACTGCATAGAGCAAAAAATATCCTAATTCATAAAATTGTGGATAAACTTGCATTTAATTTTTATTTAATAAATCAGGTTTAACTTGGAACTTCTTCATATGTGTATAATATAATTAATTTTCCATGCTTTTCAATGTCAAGTTCGTTTTTATAAATCCAAAACCCATTTTTTCTGTGCCTGCGCACCATTTATGAATGAGGTCCCTGGTGTCCACTTCTTTGCCAGTTAAGAGTCTATCGTTTCAACTCTGTCTTTATTTTGATCGGGTAAATTATTTTGTTATCTCTCTTTGTGTAATTTTTTAATAGTATTGTACTGGCGTGATTTGACTTAAATACTTCATGACATGGCTGGCTATCTACAGCATAACATGGATGAAGAGGGTGAATGGTCCCCCTGCAGAAGAAATGGCCCATGATTAAGAAAAACTAACAGCTTGTCAAAATCCTGATATCACAAATGTGTTTGGAAATCGCTCCCCATGGCTGAGATTTGGAACCACTGACCTAGCATAAAAGAAAGACCTGGCCCGTTTATACAACTAGTCAAGATTTTGGTTGTGAAATGATTTTGTAAAGTTTAGTTTTCAGATTAGAATTATTATAAGATCTTATATCGATAATTAAGTGTTGTAAACCATAACTTGCAATTCACTGTGAATCCGTGCACAGCTCTCAGCACTTCCTGAATGTGATTACACTGAAACAAGGAAATATGATTTCTGAATAGGTCTGTTGTTTTGGGTTTTTAATAGCTCTGTGCGTGTTTAATCATAATAACTTTCTGTGATATTTACTCTTGCAAGTTCATTTTCAATAGTTTTCAAAGAGCTTGATTTTGTTTAATTGTAATGTAATTCAGTGAACCCACTGGCTGTTGGGATCGTCATCATCATTGATTAGGCTGACTTTGTGGGATGTGTACTTCTGTGTCGAAGCTGTCTGAAAATGTTTCGTTCGTGGATGAACTCTAGACTTTATTTTACTTTATTTTATTGCCCTGTGGAAACTAAATTTACTAAATTACTTTATTGCAGTGAATATAACGTTCTGTGATGAGTTCAGTTTAAAAGAACTTTTTTCTCTTCCCTCTCCCCTCTCTCCTCCTCCTCTCCCACCTTTCCCAGCTGAGAAAACTGGTAGACATGTGCATTAACCCTGACCCAGAGAAGAGGCCGGATATCACCTATGTGTACGATATCGCCAAACAGATGCATGCGATGACGCTCGTCAGCTAAGCCTGCAAAACCACAGCTTCTCTTTACCAGTGTCTCTCTCCACAGTTTAATATGGGTTTCAGTTGGGGAGAACTGGTGATGATATACCAGGTATTTTGAGAATGTTATTTATTTTGCAATTCACTTGAGCCCCGTGTTACTAGATGAAGAATGGTCTTTAGCTATGTGTCGCTTCTCCTCTTGAACCCTTCAGTTGTGTCCTAAACTCATCCAGGGTATTCAGACGATTGGAATTTGGTGGAGTTGGTGTGGCTTTCACATTCACAAGTTTTTTTTCTGCCAGTTTACATTGCCCTGCCATGGAGGAAGACTGCCTGAACCAGGGACAGGGTATCCATTATCACTTATGGTCTCATTTTTGCTTTTGGCACACAGTACCCTGTGTACAGTATGTACACGCATGCATATGCTGTTTGAATCAGTGTTAACGACACCCTAAAAATGAAGAAAAAAGGCTCCACAACACAGTGAACAATCCATGTTAAGCTCAAACATTGAAATGGGGAAAAGCATATTATCTTCTTGATTATATTATTGTCTGTTGCAATTGTTGGTCCCCATGATTTTCTTTTTTTGTCCAAACACCCCTACCAAACAACTGTGAGTCGTCTTCTATAATTTGTGAGTCGGAGAACATGTTTTGTGAGATTCTTGTCGGCTACTTTTCATGCAAAGATTTTTCAAGAGAATTGGTATCTTAGGGTTTGCATTTTACAGTTCAGGCTACAGTATCTGAATAGGATTTAAGTACTGAGACTGAGGTGGCCATTGGAAGACATCAGTGTTTTTTCATTTAACCATTTCTCTGTGGAATTTGATGTATCTCTACAGGCTTTGTGTCATGCTGGAAAATTGATCCATGACCAGGTTTCAGCCGAGTCTTACAAGAAGTGATGGAATGATGCAATATAGTTCTTTAAGCCTGAAATTAACTTCAGTAAGAAGAAACATATTGCTTTTTCAACTTTCTTGAATTTTATAACAAGAATTGAAGACCACAATGGAGAAATGATCAGAATCACATTTTCGCATTGTGGAGAAATGATGAATTAAAAATTCAAAACGATTTTAGAAACAAAGCACTGAAAAAAAAATGCAAAAAAATATTATATGTATATTATTATAAATATTATAATCATATATAATATATGATATGATTGTATATATAATATATACAAAAATGCTAAATTTGGACTCTGATCGTTTTTCCTTTGTGGTCTTCAATTGTTAGGGGTGCAAGTAATTTTGATACGCCTGGTTTTCATAAAGAAATTACTAAAGAAATGCTGAAGCATGATATTAAATGTATTGGAACTCAAGGGTGTATGTTGTATGCCAATACATTGGAATGTAAAATAGGGATTATGAACTCAAGGGCTATTATATTTTCTTCATTTTTATCAAGGGTATCAATAATTCTGTATCAGACAGTTTGTGCTTACATGCCCACACACACACTCACATATGTATAGATACATGCCCAAAGACGTGTACAAAAGAACCGCAAGCTCGCACACAAACATGCATACACATGCAGGGCATGCAATACTTGGTTCGAGATAAATGTAATGTTACTTGATTGTACTTTTTGGTACAGATTGGATAGTACAGTAATATTCTTCTAAAGAGTTCAGTTTGAAAGCTTTTCTTGAACTTGATCATGAAATTTATGGACAGAGTTGTTGGAAACAGTCCTGTTGGTTAAACTTTAAGGTAGTTTGATTTTAAGGGTCATGAAAATAAATTCAATCTAATATCTGACCTGTTGTTTTATCAAGTCTCTTCCTCTGCATCTGTTACTTTTCACCGTTCTTTGTCAATGCTGAAATTCTGCATCAGCTTTTTTTTTTTTTTTTTTTTTTTTTTTTTTTTAAGTCTCGCGGTGTTTGTGGTCCCCTGTGCAGTGGAGTGTGGACAATCCTGAATGCTGGATGAAAGTGAGCAAGTGGAGTGTCTCGAACACTTTCACCTGCAGTTATTAAGTAAAGGAAAATTGTTATCTTCAGCTGGGTTCTGCGCCCTGGGGTCCCAGCCCTGATAAAGCATTGCAGTCTGTCTCTAAGCCTTCTCACCAACGCAGTATTCTTCTCCTCTCTGATGTGCACTTTCAGCTTTGCACTAAACATTAGCCTCAGGTGCATCTGGCCAAATGCAGAACCTCCTCAGGGCTTTCGTTTACCTTTGGTTTGCAGTCACCTGATTTGCTTGTATTGCTTCTGAAGTATAAAGAGTTCTTTATTTGTTGTTATCTTCAGTAAGGCCTGATGTTGCCCTGATATGAAAATCAGCCAGGGACACCTAAAAGTTGTAGTTGTAGTTTTCTTTCAATCTCTCATTTTTGGCTCAGAATTTGGAAAGAATGAAAAATGCGTTAAAACACACAAAAGAAATAGCTGCTCTTTAATATACTAGCAGCTGAGGAGTTGTTTATTCCTAGTTTAAATGACTTCATCTCGCACTCCTCAGAGACTGAATTTTACCAAGTAAATCTAAGTGCAGATGTGTGGGCTGTCAGAGACTGAAATCACTGGGTTAGCGATGTTTGCAAAGCTGATTCAAAAGAAGATTTTTAATCGATGTTTACTGCGGATTCAATTTTGTTCTGTCGTTAAGGTTGTGATATCTGCAGGAATAAAATGACTTTAGAAAGGTGACAATTAATTTGACGGCAAAATAGTTCAGGTCTTTGTCTTAAAGTTGCACAGTTTTTGTACGTTTTCAAGCAATACTAGCATTTTGCAATTCAACGTTTTTATTTGAATATGCAAATAGAATATTCTGTAGATGAGTTTTGACCTGATTTTGTTTTTATTAGCAATGAAATGGTAAATAGAATCAGAATTTCCTGAAGTAAAAAAGATACAGTTTACAAAGAATATATTGGTTTTTTGGGTGGGTCATTTAGTGTTTTTTCCAAGCAAGAAAGGTTTTACATTTGTAGTGCACTTTTGCGTTTAGATGACGATTGTATGTTTTTTTTGTTTTTTTTTTCACAAAATTGAAGTTGTTACAGTCAGTTTTAATCTTACTTACAAATTAGCTTGTCTATAAAAATGCACTTTGAATTTTTGTGCAAAATATGTTTTTAAGAATATGTTGGAAGGCAGAACACCAGGGTAACACAATTAGAAAAAAAGGGCTAAGTGGTGTATCTGTTGTTTGAAACCATGTTAAGTACTCTGACCATGCTCTTTTATTATCCTGGTTTTAGTCACCATCTGTCAATGTAAAAATATTTATTTGTGTTCACAGTGGGTTTTATTTTGGAACAATCATGGCTTTACAGTGCGGTTGTGAGTTAAAAGATAATACTACATGGTACACTTGCAGATCAGTTAAATGTTAAGCAACACCTCTATTAATTTTCTGTGTTTTTAACTCAATACAAAGTTATTTGTACTGATTTGATTTTATTTGTGTCTGGTACATCCCATTTCGCTGACATTCTGAAATGTATGTGTAAATTCACTGAAATTGTACTTTGGCAAAAATGTGGTTGATTCTGATAGTTGTGACATCTTATGTTAATCCTAAAGTGTTCTTAGGTTTGCGTGGCTTTGACTGTAGCCTTAATAAAGTAGCATTAAATATGTGCACGAATCATACTCCGCTAATTACACTGCTGCCGCAAGGCACTGTTATCAGCCTTGCTGAAAGTCTTGCTGTGATTATACGGCATGTATTATAGTAGTCATTAAAATAAAGATGTGAGTTGTTTTCTTTAATTTATCAAGTGCTTATTTTTTGAAAGGAGTGCATAAAGATATGTTCTAACAGATGCGTCTTTTACGGTAACTGAATTGTATTGTTGCCTTACATGTTTTGTTACAAGAGAATGCAGAAATACACGCAAAGTTACATAATTGTGCTAGCCACCAAAGTGAACACCAAATCTATATTTTTCGTGGTAAATGAAATCTGACAGAGGGCACTGTTTCATAGGTGATAAGAAATGCTGGATGAATCTACCGTTTCTGCCTTTTCTGTGTAAGATGCATTATAATCTGTTTATACTACTTAAATGTAGCTGTTCTGGGAATGACTAAAGAAAGTGCACAGCACTCAGACTTGTTTGTGTATGACTTCTATCCAGATGTTTTCACCATTTCACAATTCTAAAGTCTAAAGGGAATTTATTATTTTTTGTTAGCTGTATTCATCGCTAATTGCAAAGATGGTTATATTTGCTGTGTATCCTTACAAAATACAATAAATCTTGCAAACTCTGTATTGTGATTTGTTCATTAGAGAGTATTCGTGTCCTTCAGATGCTATGCCCTATTTTGCATTTTTCAAGGGTGTTCATTTGTATTATAAGGAATATCCGTTTGGTCTGAAGGAACCCTTCTCCTTTTGAAAAAATTGGTTTGAACTCCAGCAAACAGTGTATCCATTTATAGTGTATGTATCTTTTTAGCTCCAAGCAAAGGGCTCTCCCCATTGAAGCAGTTTTGACCTTATTATTGAGGTGTTGCAGTTTTATGCTTCAACCCTGAAGCAGAACATCAGATATTCCCTGTTGGACGTCATGCAGAGGGAACACTTCTCTTCTGTAATGAATTCCTCAAGGACAGTCGTTCAATTAAATCACAGGGAATTTTTTTCTTGGAAAAAGTAAACAACCACAAACATTAATATTGAAGTTGCAATTGTGTCAAGGCGTACAGATTGACTAACATGCATGCAAGTAGCATTTCATTGTGACAGAAGTAGCACTCAATTGTATTATTTGGCCTGTACAGAGAATGTTTAAAAAAGAAAAACATGAATATTAAAGCTGTTTTCCCAAAGCAGAAGTCCATCTAATGGTAATATGACAATATTGCACTCCTCTCCCCTCCCTCCAAAAAAAAAAAAGGTTTGGGAACTTGTATTCTAATAAAATGCTTTAACAGCGTGGGTGCATTAAATTAACATTAGGGCTTGCCCCACCTGCCCAATACAAAATGTCGACCAATGTTTTTGTATGCAATTTTGTGCAGATGATAAAAAGGGTAAACCTCTTGTTTACATTTTTTATACATTTGGTATTCATGGGTTAATTTCTTGAAGAATAACAATGGATCCTGTAATCAAAGGAATGGCGCCCAAATGGATTTTCTGGATTTATCTGAGGCTTGATATTTAGGAAGATGATTTCATATTATTGTGCCAGCCTCTTCATTTCAGCGGCATTTCAGGCAGGATGCACTATTCTGAGCGGGGCTATATGAAGGCAGCTCATGAAAAGATAAAGAGTTTGTTTCGTTTCTACGTGCTGTCCCCTGTGGAAATAAGGGGGAAAACTGGCTGTTTGGGAAGGCGGTATGTTGAAGGTTTTGTGTGCTAAAGCGGGAAATATCAATAGAGAGCACATTGAAATAGCTTGTGGCGCATACTTGGCAACTGAAACTTCAAACATATTAGTTTGTGGAGTCGAAGAGAATTGTCCAGGGAGAGACTAAACATCTAGTGTTTATCTCTTTTGTTTATCAGTTGAAAAGTGTTTTGAGTGGAATCTCTGTCCCTGTAAATGGAGGACCAATAAAGAGGATGTAATTTTTCTCTTTACTCGCAATCCTGTCAGATAATTAGGCAAGAAATAGTTTAATGCGTATTAACAAAAAGCTATGCTAGTTTCGATTGATGCCTCTGCATTCATAATTGAAGACCTAAGTATAGGCGTAATATTTTTGCTAGTAAAGTTCTTCACATTCAAAGACTTGGTTACTCACTGGCTCGTATCTTTAGCAACGCACTATTTTCTTCCGACTGCACGTAAAGAACTGCAGCGCCAAAGATTGTTCACTGTTGTACATGCCACGTGTGGTAAGCCAATCCTAAGTTAAAAATGAAGCAGAGCATTTTAGTAGCGGCAATGAGCTGTCTGATAAAGGTCATACGTAAAGAAAGCATCACATACATTTTGCAGTATTGTAACTCATCAATGAATGGCGCATTGGGCTTGAACTAAACTCCTTACCTAGAAAGTGCATGTACTGATGGCTGGAGTACTACGGTGGTCCTCTGTTCTGCAGCTGCCGACATTGCTACCCCTTTTCTCAGAATGCCACATTTCATCTTGTCCTGATCTGAGGAACCTTTGAGAGGTGTGGGGATGGGGGGAGGGTTCAACAAACTTGCTTATAATGAGAGGTTTTCAGTTTTGATACCCAGGCAGTACTCTATTCTTTAAAAAGAGTGTTTATCCTTGATGGCTTCAGATTTTCTAATGAGGAAAAAAGAATTAAAAATTAAATATCTAATAAACGGCAAGCAAGTAATATCGTGCAAATTTAAATGTGAATTAATTTTTGTTGAAATTCAGTGTTCAGGAGCAGAAAATGAAAAGCAGCGCAGCCCTAGATTACTGTATTTTTTGTCAGTGCTAATATATACCCTAACCTGTTTCTGTGGTAGTGCTGTGGTTTTGCTGAAATGATGCTAGTTATGCTATCTCTGCTTAGCATAACAGTGGGTTCTCTCCCATGGGTCAGGTCACACCTCACCCTCTGAGTGCTGCTCTATGAAAATGACATGGTGTTAACACAGCACTGATGTGAAGCCAACATGTTTCACTAATTGTCGCTAAATTTGTTGTTTTTGTAATTTAACTCCGTTTATAATTCAATTGTATTTTCACTGTTATCATGTTTGATTTGGCTTCTGAGCATGCACTACTATAGCAAATTGCGTGGCTTATAATTAGACTGAAGCACATTTTCTGGTTGTAACGACCTGAAATCCACCTGTGTCATTGGTACGCTTATGATTGCAACACAAAGCCACTACAGTAATAAGATGAGCCATACGTGATGGTATTATTATAGGCAGGTGTATATTTACTGAGGACAGTGTGCCAAGCAAATCTTGGAGCACATATTGCAGTTCTTACTGAGGAGCAAGTGTAATTTTAGCACCCACGTCAATGATGGAAAAGGCTCTTTGTGAATGTCCACCAATCCCCAATAGAAAGTATGACGTAGGAATGCTTCTCTTAAACTGCCTTTTATAGCTCAGTAATACCAGCTACTACTTTCTGCTGAAAATGATGGTCAAAAGGTGGCACATGACAGTGAAGGGATGATGCGCTCAGTCTATAGGTGGTTGAAGGTGGTCTGCCATTAAAAAAAATGGACAGATGTATTAATAGTTCTCCAACCTTTTAGATGCGCTACTCAGCGGTGATCCCAGTATCCTTGAAACAGATATTCATTTAACAGTTGGCCCAGCTACCTTGGTGCTCTTGCCAATGGCACCCTCTTCCATGTCAGTCGTCCAGCAACGGCGTTCATCTTCGGAGCGCGTGCATCAGGGTCTCCTCCCAGGATGGTGACATCACCTTCACCTGCAGCACCCAAACCACACTGGTCACTGTGTCGTGTTCAGGGATGGACAAAATATCAGATTAAAACCGTATGTTTGCCCATATCCGTGGTTATTCAACAATTTAGGAACCTCATGGTTGTTTTCCGATTATTGGCGTTATTCAACTAACGTTCTACTACCTTATTTACATAGCAAACGTGGTAGTGAAGTACCACTTTGAGTGTAAAGCTCCATGCAGGACTTCAGAGAGGAAATTGAAAGCGATCGATGACATTGAAAAACTAGGCTGATGTTTTCTTATCCCAGTATTTCAGTACACGTTTTGTTTCCGCAGTTTTACTGGCTGACCTAGGACCATGCTCTAAAAATGATTAAATCACGTTGGTCCTCAATTTATGCATATTATTGAAAACTGATGTAATTTTAAGCCAACAAAATGAATTTTTTTCCAGACCCAGTCAATGTTTCATGCTTCAAAACAGAAATGAAAACCCAGATACTCATTCACTCCTCTATAATAATAATAATAACAATAAATTTTATTTATATAGCACCTTTCAAGCACTACAGCACAAAGTGCTTCACAAACAGGTAAATACCTGTACATAAAAGCAATAAAACAAAATGGGGGAAATAGGGAATTAAACATCAAAATAGGAAAAATTAAGATAATAAAAGGAGACATGCATGAAAACACACCCATAATAAAAGAATTTAAACCGTAAAATCGGCAAAAGCAAGCCTAAAAAAAATGAGTCTTTAAAAGAGATTTAAAAGACAATAGAGACTCAGCATTTCTTATGTTGTTTGGGAGGCTGTTCCAGAGTCTTGGAGCCTTACCTGAAAAGGCTCGATCACCCTTTGTTTTTAACTTGGACTCTGGAACAGCCAATAATGCTTGCTTGGAAGATCTCAGCAATCTTTTAGGTCTGTAAGGATTTAAAAGCTCACTTATATATTCTGGTGCCATGCCATGGAGTGCTTTGAAGGTAATCAACAGAATTTTAAAATCAATTTGGAATTGGACTGGCAGCCAGTGCAAAGATGCCAAAATTGGAGTAATGTGGGCTCTTTTATTTGTTTTAGTGAGCAATCTTGCAGCTGAATTATGAACCACTTGCAGTTTGTTCAAATGTCTTATTCAGACAAGTAAATGATGAGTTGCAATAGTCTAATCTTGATGAGATAAAAGCATGAATAATTTTTTCTGTATCTTCAAATGACAGAACAGACCTAATTTTAGCTATGTTACGGAGTTGCAAATAGCATGACTGTACAAGCTTCTTTACGTGGAGCTCAAATTTGAGTTCAGTATCAAATATCACACCGAGATTTCGGGAAGACAGCCTAATATTAGAAGCAAGAGGTCCAAGTGATGATTGGATTTTATCCAACACCAACTTTGGACCAAGTATAATGACTTCGGTTTTATTTGAGTTTAACTGCAAAAAATTATTAGACAACCAATTTTGAACATCAGCAAAACAGTCATGCAAGACCAACACATTGCTGAAATCAGTGGATTTTACTGAAATATACAACTGCGTGTCAGCATAACAGTGAAAAGCTATTTTATGCTGACGAATATATGTTATCTCTGGGTTTTATTAAATACAAAACAATATAGGCCCAAGTATGGAGCCTTGAGGTAAACCTGAAGTAAGCAGTACAGACGAGGATACATGTACACCGATGGAAACCAAAAATTTTCTGTTCGACAGATAGGAAGAGAACCATTTCAGAACCGTCCCAGAGAGCCCAACCCAATTTTTCAGCCTATCAATCATGATGACATGATCAACTGTATCGAAGGCAGCACTAATATCCAAAAGCACGAGTAGTGAGCAGTCGCCAGAGTCAGCATTCATCAAAAGATCATTAGTGACCCTGAGAAGAGCAGTTTCTGTACTGTGCTGACGTCTAAAACCTGACTGAAATTTCTCAAAAATATTTTTGGTTTCCACCACTTCTAAAAGTTGCTTTGCGACCACTTTTTCCAAGACTTTCGAAATAAAAGGCAATTTTGATATTGGTCTAAAATTACTAAGAATGGCTGGATCAAGATTTGGTTTTTTTTAGAAGTGGTTGAATGCAGGCAATCTTAAATAGTCTGGAACACAGCCAGTAGAGAGAGAACTGTTTACCACGGAAAGCAGGTCTGGGCCAACAGCCATCATTACTTCTATAAGGAGCCTAGTGGGTATAATATCCAAGGGACTGGATGAGGGTTTCATACGTGACACAGTATCAGTAAGATCCAACAGAGAAATCTGTGCGAAACAACTCAGCAAGTTTCAGCGAGGGCACGAAACAGTAAGAGATGGAACATGACTGATACTAGACCGTATGACTGCTATCTTGTCAATAAAAAATTTCAAGAACTTCTCACAATCAGCGGGGGATGAAGCTGATGCAACAGCAACTGGAGGGTTCACCAGACGGTCAATTGTTTTGAATAAAAATCTCGCATTATGCTGATTAGCGGCTATTAATTCAGAGAAGAATTTATCTCGAGCATTTTTTACTTCTTGATTATATGAGTTTAACAGGCTTTCCATGCGCACGTAAAGAACATTTTGTTTAGTGGCCTTCCACTTCCGTTCCGCTTTTCTGCATTCCCTCTTGAGGCTGCGAATCTTATCATTTATCCAAGGCGAATTCTGTTGCACAGGTATTGTTCTAATTTTGAGAGGCGGAACAGCATTCAGAGCAGACAAGCACGTATTATTAAACAAATTTAGCATTTCATTGCTCTCTGCAACGTGCGCTATATTGACGCAAGTATTTAAAAAAACGGACGAAATTTTTGAGGCTGTGTGGGAGGTTACCACACGAGAACGAAAGGATTGTTTCACTTTGGTTTGAGCAACAGGGGCCTCTATTTCAAAGAACACACCGAAATGGTCGGAAATGAAAAGATCCTCCATCTTGAGGTCGTTCAAATTCACGCCCAGAGTAAAAACTAAATCCAAAGTATGGCCGTGTTTGTGCGTAGGGCCAGGCACCCACTGGACTAGGTTGAAGCACTCAGTAAGGTTTAAAAATTCAGTGGCCAAAGTGTCTGAGGGAACGTCCATATGAAAATTAAAATCACCCGCTACTATGATTCCGTCATATTTTAAAACCACTGAGGACAATAACTCTGAAAATTCTGACATAAAACCGTCAATCGATTTCGGAGGGCGATAAACAACAACACACAGAATAGGGTTATGAAAATGAGCCGTGAGCACACCTGAGGCAGCTTTCAAGAGAATCGCAAAGTATTCAAACGAGGCAAATTCACCGAGATCAATCTCGGAGCAGCTAAACTTATTGGAATAACTAAATAGCAGCTATGCCACCCCTTTCCTTGTCTTGCTGCTTGAACAAATTTGTAGTCAGGTGGACAAGCCTCAATTAAAGTTGCAGCCCTATCATTCTGCAGCCAGGTCTCAACAAGTGACATAAAATGCAATTTTCTCTCAACGATATTATCATTAATTAAAAAGCTCTTATTATTAAGGGATCTTACGTTAAAAGATGCCATATTGACAACGCTAGCGGATTTTTTATGTCTCAGGGGTCTTAATGAAATATTGACCAAGTTACTGCGACGGCAGCCAGCGTTAGTCTTGGATCCAATTCGCGATTGTGTTCTTACTGAAGTAATTGTAACAATCGAATGTGAGACCTCAATTACTGGAGAATCAATTAGTCATTTGCCTGACCGGTGAATCGTATAAAAGATGTTCTCAGCTAACTTCCGAGTACCGAGCGGAGTGGGGTGAATTCCGTCTTTTCTAAAGAAGGCTGCACGCTCCCAGAGCAGATTAAAATTATCAATAAAAAAGATTTTGTGAGAGGAGCATTCAGATTGTAGCCATGAATGCAGACTAAGAATTCTGCTAAAACGCCCCATCCCTCGACCCAGAGTTGGAATAGGACCCGAAATAAAAACACGTTTCTCACAGTCCTTGAGCGCATCGAGCAATGAAGTAAAATCACGCTTCAGACGTTCGGACTGTGAAGTGTCATTAGTTCCAACATGAACTACAACGTTCCGAACATGAGGATATTCATCCAACAGGCCAGGAATCCGGTCTAAAATGTTAAAACTCTGGCACCCGGGAAGCAGAGCGTGATGGTGGACTTCGCTCGTATGTTCCTCACGATTGAGTCTCCAATAATGAGAGTAGCGGGCGGTCTCGGGGCACTGACCGAAGACCTGGATCTCACCAGAGTAGTGACCAGAGTAGCTGGCCGCGGTACAGTTGGGCTTGCCTTACGGGGTCAATTCTCCTCTCTCGGCGCGGGCGGCGGAGGTGCAGCCGGGCGAACAGGAGAGGGCGGGGGTGACGAATCCTCCTCGTCCAGGGTGGAAAACCTGTTATCGAGCTGCAGGTCCCAAACAGGCGGAACACGTGACGATCTCCTGCAACAGCGCTTACTGCCGCGCGATCCGACCCAGGGCTCAGCCTGGCAGTGTGTAGAGCTGACGACCGCCTTGGGCCTCGCTCCCAGCTGGATCCAGGGGTCCTCGGTTTGGGTCGGAGCGGCTTCACTGGGGAGAGCCATGGAATCTCGATCACCCGTGATGGTGACATTCGTCACGGCGAGAGCTGGAGCAGGAGCAACCAGGGAATCGATGAGCTGCTCATCGTCCCTAATCTGGTATAGGGTAGAAATTCTCCCCTCCAGCTCAGCGATCCTTTGGGACATGCGGACGCAGCTCACGCAGCCAGGCGGAGAGGTGAGTGGAGCCATAATTGCGTTTAGCCTGCTAGGCGTTAGCTAGCCAAGGTGCTTTAGGCAATACTCGGATGCAATAAAAATACTTTAAAAACATGAAACAAATTAAAATAAACGAATAAAATGATAAAACAAGTAAAATGATAAAATAACTTCAAAAAAATAAAATGACAACACGATAAAAAAACGAACTAAAAGTAATAAAAACTAAGCTGCAGCGAAAACAAACCGCCACAAACCGCTCTGGACTTATATTACAGTAAATGCGTACTCAGTCACTGGGACAATTTATCCAATCTTTTAAAAAGTAAAATCAGGTTGAATTTTGCTCAGAAAATTCAGTGTTGGCCCCTTCCCCTCTACCTGATCAAACATCATACCCCGTATTCCTTCGTGTCATGGAGGTTTAACACATGGCAACAAACCTGGTGTAGGAAAGAGGGGTATAGGTTTATGGGGCACTGGAACTACTTCTGGGACAGGGGTGACCTGTTCAAGCCGGATGGGCTACACCTGAACCGGAGGCGTACCTTTGCACTGGGTCAGCGTATGTTGAGGGTAGCAGAGAGTTATTTAAACTTGGGACTTGGGGGGCAGGGAGGTTAGAGAGTGTCTCACAGAGGGAAATGCAGACTGCCTTGATGGAAGCTGACAGCGTTACATGCACTATTGATGATATATTTTTAAAGCAAAAAAGCGTGGTGAGGGGCTTTGAGCAGCGGGCACATGGGAAATCGAAGGGGAAGAGCGTTCGTGATAACCTGAAATGTTTTTATCTAAATGCAAGAAGCATTAAAAATAAATTTCAAGAACTTGAGGCCGTTATGATTAGTGAAGGTTATGACATAGTTGGGATTACAGAGACATGGCTTAGTGAAGAGGATGGAGATGAATATAATGTAGAAGGTTATAAGCTCTTTAGGAAGGATAGATGCAATAGGCGAGGAGGGGTGTAGCACTCTATGTGAACGAAAACATAAATGTGCAGGAAATTCCTGAAATTGAACATTCCTTCCTGCGAAGATATCTGGGTCAGGCTCACTGGCAAACACGAGACTGGTTTAAACATAGGTGTATGCTATCGACCAGCAGCTTTGGACAGTACAGCCAATGAAATGCTCTTTAAGAGGATTACGCAAGCTTGTAGAGGAGGAGGGACTATTATTATGGGAGACTTAAATTATCCTGGTATCGATTGGGAAATGGTGAAAGGACAGGGGGGGGGGGAAGAATTTCTAGATGTCATAAATGATAATTTTTGGTGCAGTATGTTAATAAACCTACAAGAGAGAAGGCAATTTTAGACTTAGTGCTCTGTAATGACCCAGATAGAATTAGCAATGTTGAGGTAAGGAGCCACTTGGGACAAGTGATCACTCTACTATTAATTTTGAGGTTTCATGGGAAGTTAAAAGGTGTCTCCAAAAACAAAAATTTTCAATTTTAGGCGAGCAAACTTTGACAGGATGCGCTCATATCTAAGTGAAATAAAATGGGAGACACTCCTGGACTGTGAGTCTGTAACTGAGATGTGGGAAAGATTTAAGGGTTTTACTTGATTCACAATGCAAATTCATTCCAAAGGTGTCCAAAAGTAAGCTGAAAAAGCAGAATCCTTAGTGGATGACCGCAGCTATTAAGTAGGAGTTTGAGGGAAAAGAGGAATCTTTATAAGATGTACATAGAAGATAACAATGAGATTACTAAGGCGAATACTGCAAAATGCGGGCTGTGGTCAAAAAAAAGAGCTGAGGAATGCTAGAAGACTGTATGAAAGACAAATTGCAGAGGGGGCAAAACTAACCCTAAGCGCTTCTTTCAGTACTGTAGTAGAAAAAGGAAAGTTAAAGAGCAGGTTAAGTGCATAAAGAATAAAAATGGATCGCTGCTATATAATAACAAGGATATTGCGGACACCTTAAACGGTTACTTTGTTGAGAATTTTACCTTAGAGCGGGTCTTTATTCGCCAGAGGGCATGTCCAATGCTCAAGATTATTTAGCGGAAATTGAGGTTAGGGATAACGTAGTATTAGACAAGTTGCATAAACTAAAGGCAGATAAGGCGGCGGGTCCTGATGGCTTATATCCTAGAGTGCTCAGGGAAGTTAGTGAGATCATCTTTAAGCCGCTATCCGCCATCTTTAGACGGTCTTTAGAAACTGGAGAAATACCAAACGATTGGAAACAGGGTAATATAATACCAATATATAAGAAAGGGGACCGTACTGAGCCAGGTAATTACAGGCCAGTCAGTTTAACTTGCATTGCATGCAAAATATTGGAATCTATCATAAAAGATGAGCTGGACTTACTTCTTGAACGTAGCAATATCTTGAGGGATAGCCAACATGGTTTCCGTAAAGGAAGGTCATGCTTAACAAACCTTCTGGAATTTTTTGAAGAGGCCACCAAGACTTATGACCAGAGCAGGGCTTATGACATCATATATTTGGATTTTCAGAAAGCATTTGACACAGTACCGCATAAGAGACTAATTTTTAAAATGAGCTCCATTGGAGTTACAGGAGGTATTCTGAAGTGGATTCAAAACTGGTTGCAGGACAGAACACAAAGAGTGGTGGTCAGTGGTATCTCATCTGAGCTAGGTATGGTGGGGAGTGGCGTCCCCCAGGGATCGGTGTTGGGACCCCGCTGTTCCTCATCTACATTAATGACCTTGATAGGAATATTGAGAGCAGATTAGTGAAATTTGCAGATGATACTAAATTGGGAGGGTTGGCAAATAGTTTAGAGTCCACTAAAGTGATTCAGGATGATTTGGATAGAATCCAGAATTGGGCAGAAATGTGGCAAATGAAATTTAATGTAGCAAAATGTAAAGTAGTACATGTAGGTAATAAAAACATTAGAGGGGATTACTTCATGGGAGGTTTTAAACTGGAATGTGCTCCACAAGAGAAAGATCTGGGAGTGATTCTTGACCAAACCCTCACAGGCTCTAGCCATTGTGCCGAAAGCAGTTAAAAAAAGCCAATCGGATGCTGGGATACATTGCCAAAAGTATTGAGCTCAAATCCAAGGAGGTGATACTTCTTTTGTACAACACATTAGTCAGATCACATCTAGAGTATTGTGTACAGTTCTGGGGACCATACTTTAAGAAAGACATAGAGGCTTTAGAGAAAGTTCAGAGAAGAGCCACGGCTTAATTCCGGGTATGAAAGATGAAAGCTATGAGAAAAAGGCTGAAGATCCTTAATCTCTTTAGTCTTAGGAAAAGGAGACTAAGGGGTGATCTGATTGAGGTCTTTAAATATGTTAAAGGGATTAACAAAGTGAATTATGTAGGATTCCTTCAACCAAGTGTTGTTAGTAGAACTCGGGGTCACAAATGGAAGCTGACCAAAGGTAAATTTAGCACTGATATTCGGAAATATTTCTTCACCCAAAGAGTAATTTTGGTGTGGAACAGCTTGTCTGACCATATTGTTGAGGCAGAGACCTTGGGAGTTTTCAAGAGCAGGCTTCACTTCAAGTTAGATACCATTGAGTCATTGAGTATCTGAAGTGGTATATTCACGATAGTACAAAGAAACTGGCGAGCCTAGTTGGGCTGAACGGCCTGTTCTCGCCATTCATGTTATGTCATGTTATGTTAAATAAATTCCCAGGAATTAATTAAAATAATTTTAAGTCTGTGTCTCACTTTGTTGACTTGTAACAGCCAGTGGAATGAGACATAAGATTCATTACAATGTTTAACATGCATGATTATTTTAATTTTTCTAATGATGAAAAATGTACCAACTTGCCCACTCTTGTCTGGCTGACACTGGATAGTTGCATCAACACACAGAGAAACTGTGTCAAACGCAGCCATATTGTCACCTTGTAAAAAAATTGGGTTAAACTACAATATTACTTTTTATACCTAGTGATGTGCTACATTACTTCGAGTTACTTTCAAGTTATCTTTATAGAACAAGTGATGCCAGGCATAACATACCCAACCTGATTTTTTGGTGACCTTGATCCAATTAAGAGCAAATTTTAATTAGGTGATCCTCACACCATTGTGCACCTTTCATGAAATTGTTATGTAATTTAAGCAAACTGTTTATATGCAAGTCTGCTGACAAACAAAAAACAAACACGTCGCCGAATACAATATCCCCTAAACAACTGAGACATTTTATTGTTTTTTGAAAAATGTCTACTCATTTTGAATTAGACTTATGCATCGTATTTCAATAAAGTTAGGACAGGGGCAACAGAGGACTGGATAAGTTGTATGATGCTTAATATATACACTTGGGGAACATCTCACAGCTAATCAGGATAATTGGCAACAGGTCAGTAACTTGACCAGATGAAAAAAGAGCATCCCAGAGAGGCTTTCAGAAGTAAAGATGGTGAGAGCTTTACTCTCCCACGTGGAAAGAACCTATATAAACATATAGGTTTTAAAATAGGGCCAGATATAGGTTTCGCATATATGCGACATACATAAAATTGGCCATTTCCATGTATTATAAGTACACATATGTACCTATAATATATGAAAACGGCCAATTTAAAACTTACTCGTTTTTTTTTATTTGGCATTTCCAATCCCACCCGAAGCTGGGATATCCAATTAGGGAACTATGCACAAGTTCTTCTGCTTATTCGCACATGCGGCCCCCTGTAGACAATTCAGCAGAGTATACACAGCTCGCGATTATTAGCAATTGCTTATTATATATAGGCTGGTCAAAACTGTGCATACTCAGAACAAAAACAGAGGATAGATCAATTTTATTTGGTCAGAACCGTATTTATGAGCGCCCGTCTAGCCAACAGGGCGCGCCTAGGGGAACTGTAATCTACATAACCCTTCCCAGCAGGCCTTTCGCAATTTGCATCCCTGTAGCTGGCCAACTGCGCGCTACTTCTGAAAAGAGCTTCCGACCACTGCTGGTTGATACAAGGCAGGGATTAAAGCCTATATGTTCATACAGGTTCTTTCCATGTGGGAATTTAAAAATCCTTGTTATGTCATCCCTGTAGGAAAAAAGTCTGGTACCTTTAGTTGCTATACAAGCATCTCAAATAAAAGACAAGTGTCTGTTCATTAAAACTGAACAGAAATGTAGACTTTGAGCATTTCACTGTGGTTAATGAATCTGAAGACAAATAGATGTGGGGATGAAAATGACTTTTGAAAGGCATGTTTACTTGAATGCATGTTCTTCTGTGTACTTTTATTTTTTTTTTTTTTGTTTGTTTTATTTTGCTACATTTAGACTAAGGACCTCTGAGCCATATTCATCTAGAAACTGCATTACAGACAAGATAGAAAACATTGCATTTGGTGGATGTAACAGTGTAGTGTATTACCTTTCAGTGGATGTGTATGAGCTGTAATGATGTGAATCCAATTTTATCTAATGTGGTGAATCTGGCAGTGACTTAAACTTGAAAAAATGCTTAATTGATTATGTTTATTTCATCAAACCATTTTGTTTTTATACACTTTCTTCTCTTCCACAATACACAACTCAATCTTCATAGAATGGAGATAAGTATGGTCAAGAAAGAACTGATGACCTTGTTATTGTTAATGTTTCAGGAAAAAAATGTAACAAATAGTATTAGATATTTGTGTTATCATAGCTTTTTGTCTCCTCTCACTTGCCATAGTTAATAATGACAGGTTTACACATAAATGTCGTTGTCACATGTCAACATGTTTTTAGGATCAAATGTGATGCCAATTTCACATGTTCACATGCAATAAGTTATTGCGTGAAATTCTTGTTTCTGTAAGGGACTTTGGACTAATATGCAGATATTACCTTGAGAATAAAAATAGATGAGCTAGGCATCACGTATGACAGTTGCAAAAGTGAGATATGAGCTATACAATAGGTATGACAAACAGAACCTGCCACTGGGTATATGAGCTATATAGGAGACCTATATGCCCTCTATAAGCACATATATGTACCTGAATTTGGCCTAAATGCGGCATATATGCAGCATATAGGTTGCATATATGCGTATATATGTTCATATATATTCTTTCCATGTGGGCTGTGGAAGCTGGCGGGCAAATAGTTCAACAATTAAGAATAATGGGCCTCATTCATGAACCGTTCTTACGAACAAATTTGAAACCTGGGTGCAAGAAGTACTTTAGTCACAAAATAACACTTTTGAGCTATTAAGGGTCAAAGTTTTGAAAACATGCTGCAGATACTTTTTTTTAAAAGATAGCATTCAGTGGCGCTTGCTGCTTGTCCCAGGGGTTATACAAAGTAGACAGACACGTTTTCGTGGAAAAATAATGCTTTATTACGAAAAAAAAACAAGAAAATCAGTTTCGGACTTTGGTACTTCTTACCATAAAATGCATTGACTTCGGTACTTTTACCACACAAATGCCGTTTCAATCATTTTGTGATTGCCAAACAGTCATTTTTGCTACGCTTGTCACATAACACATACTAGCAGCTGATTGGACAGTCATGGACTTAGGCACTTGTTCCTGATGACGTCAAGGACTTGAGTACTCCTGCAAAGACTTGAGTATTTCTTGCACAAAAAATCAGTAGATTCAGGGAAGGCCGTATATCAGTATTGAGGGCTTGAGTACTTATATTTGGAATTCTTTGGCTTTAAATGATGCACATGACACTCTACTTTATGGTAGTAGTGTCAGCTCATTTTTTGGAAAATGTGACTTAAGTACTTCTTGCACCCAGGTCTTCATTTGTTCTTAAGTCCTACATACGAAGTTTTTACGAAGATTGTGGCATTCATGAATGTTTTCTTATCTGAGATTTGTTCTTCGGTAAGAACAAATCCTACGAACACTCAGGAGTACTCTTACGCACATTTCAGTGTCGACATGTTGGCACATTGGTTGTGTTGCCTTCTGTTGCGCAGTTAATTAAAATGCGATATTACAGTGATATTTCCGTCATATTTCTTTCTTTCTTTCTTTTTTTGGTAATTTACAGAGCATTTTTTATTTTAAAATAAATTAAATGCACCAACACTTTACAAAACAGCTGCGTGGGAATGCACCTCGAACAAGGAGCAGCTGGTGACGCATGGCTCATTGGTAGGTACGTATCTTTTAATAATTATCATTTCCCACAAAAGTGTCTTTTGATTTGATTTGATCTTAATTTGATTTGATTTGTTTTATTAGGGGATCGAGGATATGCCCTGGCCCCCTGGTTAATGACACCACTGACCAACCCTCAGATTCCTCAGATTTCATATAGCTAATCAGATTCCCGCACGCACTCGCTCCACCATCGAACGCACCATCGGCATTTTAAAGGGACGCTGGATGTGTTTGGACACAGCAGGTGGCAAATTGCTGTACAAACCGGAGAAGGTATGTAAAGAGAACTGAAGATTTGTTTTATTCTTGTAAAAACCGCTTAGACTAAGGTCAAGTTTAATCAAACTCCTTCCACCTTCTAATTTATGAATCTCCCTCACCATTACAGGTCTGTAGGATAATCATGGCCTGCTGTGTCCCGCACAACATCGCTATGAAGCGTGGTGTGCCACTTCCCCCTCAGCCACTTCACCATGAGGATGTGCGTCCTGACGCAATGATGGGACCAGACTGCAGGCTCGCTGTACAGTTTCGGGTGCAAATTAATTGCTCGTTTGTGAATGAAGTTGCATTAACATTACAATTTGAATCGAACAGGCTGATTTAAAAAAAAAAAAAAAAAAAAAAAAAGTCTGTCACTTCAAAAATGAGGACAGACCGGTTTCAGTGCACATTTTTATTTTTTAAAATTCTAAATTTATTTGAGTGTACTGGATATGGTTGCTAGTGTTGAGGCAATCTTATCGAGCGTGTCAGCTATCCTTTTTTGATTGTCCAACACCGCTTCCCAAATCAGGCGAGGAGAGGCACCTCCTCTGTTGTGCGTCCTTCTCCAGACACTGCATTCACTGCATGTGTGACAGCCTCCTCCTTTTGCTAGTGTTAGCGTAACCTGCACTAAAGCTACTAAATAAATAAATAAATATATATATATATGTAATTTTTTTTTTTTTGCAGGAGTACCTCCTCCTCTGAACTGCCAAAGTTTATTTTTTTCTCTTTACCGACTGCGCTCCAGTTGATTTACTTTTTGCTTTGGACATTTTGTTATTGCTGCTTCCTCTGTATGACATCTTTGCCTGCTCATGGCCCTGCAGCATCATGCCCTTTTATGGGCATTGACGGGCAGTTACCTATGCTAGTCATATGTTAATTAGGCTCAACTGGCACGCGGTCTCAGTTTACGAGGAGATGGGATTCATCAATTTAAGGACACAGCTGCGAACAATTCTGCAGTTTAAGAACACGTTGATGAATCCGACGTAGAGTTTTCTTAAGAACCTTCTTAAGAACACCGTAAGAAAGAATCTAAGAAGATTCTTAAAAAGTTATTGGTGAATGAGGCCCAATATTTCTCTACGTAAAATTGCAAAGAATTTGTTAGATTTCATCATTCACGGTACGTAACATTGTTTAAAGATGCGGAGAATCTGGAGAATTCTTTGTACGCGAGGAACAAAGCTGAAAACCAGTATTGAATGGCCATGACCTTAAGGCCCCTGGTCATCACTACATTAAAATCAGACAGGATTCTGTAGTGGAAATCACTGCTGGACTCAGAAACACAGTTCATCGCTGTCTTCACAAATGCAAGTTGAAACTCTACCAATGTAAAGATAAAACCACACATAAACAAGATCCAGAGATGCTGCTGCCCTCTCTGGGCCCAAGCTCATTTAAGATCAACTGAGGCAAATGCAAAAACTCTTGTGCTCTAACCAATCAGGGGCGCGTTTCCCAAAAGCGTAGTTCGTCCATTCACAGTCAATGGGCCCAACTATGTAAGTTAGCATCTGTGATTTCGGGAAACGCATGTCAGAATGTGAAATTCTTTTTAGAAATCATGGATGTCACATCATCCAGGGGAAAGAAGAGAGGGACCATCTGGCATGTTAATTTACAGTTCAAAAGCCAACATCCTTGATTGTTCAGGGGTGCAATAGTGCACATGTAATGGGTATCTTGCAGAACTGTGAAGACACTATTCATGCTGAACAATATATGCAGATATTGGAGCAACATTTACTGCCTTTCAGATGTCTTTTTCAGGGAAGGCCTTGCTTATTTCAGCAGGACAATACTAAACACGTCACTCTGTGTGAATGACAACATCATGGCCCTGTTATAAAGGAGTCTGGGTGCCAAACTGGCCCTCCTGCAGTCCGGGCCTGTCACTCACTGAAAATATATGACGCATTCCTTTGACTGATAACAGGAAATGATTCCTCTTTCAAATGCTACTTTTTTTGATGTGCATTTGGCAGGCAAAAAAATTGATTAGACAAATCAGAAAAAAAAGAAAAGATATGGGGAAAGTTGCATAATATATGAGACCCTGAGAACAAAAGTGGTCTAACTCTATATTTTTCTTTTTTTGAGTTAGAGTCTTAAATGGATTCCTAAGTGGTTAATCTGTTTAGTGCAATAATGGATTTTCTCAGTATAGTTTCAGTACTTTACAATTGGTTTATGTTCCACGCTTCAAGAGCGCATAAAGTGCTCAGTACAATAGAGCTTCAAAATGAAAATGAGTCTGACCACTCTTGTTCTAAGGGCCTCATATGTACTTAATGTCATAAGTGTAAAAAAATCACCAACACATAGCTTGTTAGATTTCTTAGTTACTCATAAAAGTGATGATATTTCTACAATATATTATCCCCAACATTTGAAATCACTCTTGTATTTTCCTCACGGAAATGCCAGGCACTAGTTTTAAAAGGGACCTTTTACACTAATATATATATTAATCAGTTTAATATTCTTTGATGCCCAAAAGGGAGGTTTCTAAACTTTTTGGCAAAAAAAAATCCATGGTTTCTACACCATTTGATTCCTGTCATTCCCAACCCTCAGAAAAACGGGCTGTTCTGAGTGGGTGTCCCCTCTATGCAATGAGGTTGCACTAATTGCCCAGCGAACAGATCCACTGGCCCCAGCTGTCAACAGAACGTGACTGTGTCAAAATCCTCCTGTTACTAGCAAATCTCTAAATACAAATGTCTGATTCAGTCGCTAGCTAGCTACTAAACTACACAATGAGTATGGAAAGGTAACTTCAGCAGGCAAAGCAACTATCGACCTTGTGAGGATGGTAGTTACATTTGTAACACAGCGTGACATGCAGACACCACAAAAGTTTAACTGCACCAGGAATTCAGTCGCTAACTTTAAGAGTGGTCTGCGGCTAGCACTTGTATAGTAACAACCGTTAGCTAACATTCCATTTATTGTGAATGGCTGCACAATTCTCCCCAATTCCTTTAAAAAAGGTCACCCGTTTTGTCTGTTCCTATCAACATCTCTCGTTTATTGTCTCTGGCTAAGCTAAAGACAATTTCTAATTCAATTTAGTAGCAAGCTAGCTATTTACTCAATAAATATGGAAATGTAATGCGTGGGCATGCTAAGTAGATTTGTGAGTGGTAGCGTACTTGATTAGCAAGCTAGTTAGCTACATACAGCTACATAGCAAACTAAGGCCCAATCCAAATTGTTATTTTCAGCCCTACCCCTACCCCTTGCCTTAGCTTCAGCCCTTGAAACGGAGTTGCAAGGCGTAGTGGTTGAAATATTCCCCTATGAAATGGGACAACCCTTCGAGACCCTGATATGTCATCAGTAGTTGTCCCTGGCGCAATAAAAAGATGCGTAGAATTTGTTTCCGGAAGAATTCACAATGTCATCTTAAACTGTGGTCAAAGACACTACAGGAAGGAAGAGCTCTCATCCCCAAAATACCCCCATTGTAAGAAATTAGTCACACTTCCTGTCTCCTAAGTGGGCAGGGCGCGGAAGTATTTCAAGCGTTCTGCTCATAGTAAATGTTGGGATATACAACCCCAATTCCGAAATAGTTGGGACAAAGTGTAAACTGTGAATAAAATCAAAACGCAATTTCTTTCAAATCACACCAGCCAGTATTTTATTCACAATAGCACAGAGATAACATAGCAAATGTTGAAACTGAGAAATTTTACTATTTTATCTGCAAAATGAGCTCATTACAAATTTGATGGCTGCTACAGGTCTCAAAAAAGTTGGGACAGGGGTCTGTTTACCATGGTGTAGCATCCCCTCTTCTTTGTAACACAAAGTGGAGGCATCTGGGCATTGAGGAGACAAGTTTCTTGAGTTTAGCCATTGGAATTTGATCCCACTCTTGTTTAATACAGGCTTCCAGCTGCTGGAGAGTTTTGGGTCTCCTTTAACGGACTTTTCCTTTAATTATGCGCCAAATGCTCTCAATCGGTGAAAGATCACAACTGCAGGCAGGCCAGTTCAGCACATGGACTCTTCTACTACGAAGCCATGCTGTTGTAATAGCTGCAGTATGTGGTTTTGCATTGTCCTGCTGAAATACAGAAGGCCTTCCCTGGAATAGATGTCGTCTGGACGGGAGCATATGTTGCTCTTAAACCTTAATATACCTTTCAGCATTCATGGTGCTTTTTAAAACATGCAAGTGTCCCACACCATATGCACTAATGCATCCCCATACCATCAGAGATGCTGGCTTTTGAACTGAACGCTGATAACAGGAGGGGTGATCTTTCTCCTCTTTAACCCAGAGGACACAACGCCCATGATTTCGAACAAGAATGTCAAATTTGGACTTGTCTGACCACAGGACACTTTGTCATTTTGCTACAGTCCATTTTAAATGAGCCTTGGCCCACAGAACACGGCGGCGCTTCTGGATCATGCTCAACAATGGCTTGTTTTTGCATGATAGAGTTTTAGGTGGCATCTGTGGATGGCACGGTGGACTGTGTTTACAGACAGTGGTTTCTTGAAGTATTCCTGGGCCCATTTAGTAATGTCAATGACAGAATCATGCCGGTGAGTGATGCAGTGGCATCTGAGGGCCTGAAGATCACGAGCATCCAGTAAAGGTCTTCGAGCTTGTCCCTTACACACAGAGATTTTTCCAGTTTCTCTGAATCTTTTGATGATGTTATGCACTCTCGATGATGGGACCTTCAAAGCCTTTGCAATTTGACCTTGAGGAACATTGTTTTTAAAGTATTCCACAATTTTTTTACGCAAGCCATCACAGGTTGGAGAGCCTCTGGCCATCTTTACTTCTGAGAGACTCAGCCTTTCTAAGACATCCCTTTTATAGCAAATCATGTTACACACCTGATGCCAGTTAACTTAATTACTTGCTAAATGTTCTTTCAGCTGATTCTCTTATATATTAATTGCTTTTTCAGCCCTTTTTTTTCCCGTGTCCCAACTTTTTAGAAACCTGTTGCAGCCAGAAAATTTGAAATAAGCTCATTTTGTGGATAGCAATGTAAAATGTCTCAGTTTCAACATTTGAAATGTCATCTATGTTCTATTGTAACATATTGGCTCATGTGATCTGAAAGTCATTGCATTTTGATTTTATTCACAATTTACACTTCGTCCCAACTATTTCGGAATTGGGGTTGTACAAGCATCTGCCTTATATCCGCATGATGCCTTTATATTTCATTTTACATTGCATCTTCAGGCATTTTTTCTATGCCGCTAACGTCTATATTAAGCATTACAAATATGAGTTAGCTGGCTAGCTAGGGCGTTGACGAATTACTGTAATTGCCATTAGTGAGCTTGAAGGGCATTGCAAAACGAAGTGACATCAGCCAGTTCATTCAAACTTATGAAGATGGAATGAAATACGACAGTTGCTCATTTATTTCTTACCTGTCTGCATCCTTGGGAAAAGAAAAGATGGATAGTGTGTTCCTATTATTACACCCTATTGCTGCACAAGGTTCCGGTATTTTTAACATGCATGGACAACAATGCAAGATACGGTACACATTTAATGTTTGCGCCTTATTTTGTCGCTTTTTACCCCTCAGTCCTGACTAAGGGGCGGAGGCGTATTGTCATCACTTGATGTCTGTCCATTTGTCTGTCCGTCTGTCCCATAAACGTTTGTATTCCGCATGTTAACTTGAAAATGTACTCGTCACAACGCCATTTTTTCTGTGTTGCTTGCTCTTGTGTACCTACAGAAGCCTATTGATTTTGAGGGCACTTGGATGTTCAGTATGTCCGCACAGCCGCCATCTTGAATTTTGCGTTCCGCAGGTTAACTTGAAAATGGCTTCGTCAATCTACGCCAATTTTTCTCCGTTGCTGGGTCTTGTGTATTCACAGAAGCCAATCGAATTTGATGGCTCTCGGATGTCCAGTATGGCCGCGTCAGCGGCCATCTTGAATTTTGTTTTCCGCAGGATAATTTGAAAATGCCTCTGTCAATTTATATTCATTCCAAACAATCCAGGGGCTGAGGAGTAATGCCCACTTTGCTGGGCTATTTTTTAAATATTTGATATCAACCCAGTACAAGATCATAGCAATCTAATAGGCTATATTCTTTTTCCCCTCTAAAAACTATAAAGCCTCAATGACAATAATAGTATCACTGAGCATAGAAACACAAGTATTTTCAGTTTTACATTTTTTTTCATGGTTATTGTATCCCGCAGTCCATGCTGTATTTCCGTATTGCCAGATATTACATGAGCGCTGCTGAGGAAGACACCAATCTCGAACAAAGTTCATTTTCTCCTGATCTGATGGTCTTAAAAATGTCATTGCAGCATCAGAATGTTTGAAAGATATGTGGCCTGTGAAAAGTAAGTCTAATATTTACTTCAGTGACAATGGAGTGAAATAGTCAGTGATAATCTGTGCTCACGTTCATTTCACCCATAAAAATTAATACATTCGGGACCTGCCACAATTCTCTCTAAGCAGGGGGTGGGGCACCCACGCAACGGATACAAGAAATTACTCCTCGGTGAAGGGTCTTGCTCTTCAGTCTTTGCTGTGGTCATCTCACTAGCATAGGTTATCGGCATATATTTTCGGTTATTGCCAGCGAACCATAAAAATGCAAGAAGACGCGTCCGACGCCTGGGAATGCTAATGAATGGGCAAACTCAGATTGTTCAAATAACAGGCATGTTAATTTTGTAGGGCATGAAAAGATAGGTGAATCATACTGAAAATAGCCAAGATTTTATTCAGGCACGGTTTTTCCGCTCTGCCTCCCAACTATGGCAATAATAGTATTATTTATCTGATCGAGATGGAAACAGCATGGAGGCTTTGTTCGCAACTCGCAGGTTTCATGCATTTGGTTGATCATAAAAATCATCAAATAAAAATGATCACGGCTTGGCAACTGACAAACTGTGCTCTGTTCTAGAGATCCATGCTCTTACCCTGCCAGCGTGCACTGATACTGGGGAACGGTAGTTGACGTGCAGCAACATTGTTGCTGAACATCAGTTACATTTTGGGCGTCTTAAGTCATCAAGGGGAAATGCAGCATATAAATATGCTAAAATGCGGCACTGTCATGCAAAAATCAGCCTCTTATTTTGATACTTTAGCTATTTAGCTAGAGACATGAGCAGACACACGTACACTACTGGCAATTTTTTTTACATTTGTTACGAACAAACTGTCCATAATATATTAAAACGCCATCAAATTAAGGTGATCCAGTGGCTTTCATATTTTATTTACCAAGAAATTATTTACATTTATGCATTTCTTTCGGTGCCTCTTCATCACCGTCTTGCCGATGATTTGCGAGGTATTGTGGAAGATTTCTCTTACCCCTTTGTGGTGTGCCCCTGAATAATCTTCGTTTGAAGGGCCAGATAGCACTTCCACTTCACCCTCCCCCTCTGTCTTAACAAGAATCGGGACATCACTACCCCTAAACGTAAACGTGCTAAACAAAGGGGTAGGGTCAAGGGATGAAATGGGATTCACCCAATGGCATACAATTTTTACAAATGTTACACTTGGAATTCAGCTTAAATATTAACAGAAATGAAAAATACTGGCCTTGTTAACAACAGATTTTCTCTTTGAAAATAAATCCAAGCCACCAGCTTGTGTCTTTATGTCTTTCAATGCTGGCAGAAAGTGAAGACATTTAACATTATGAGCAGTCAGCCTTTTTCACTGATATTATCTTTTGCCAGGAGCAAATGACCATATAAAGAATTCCGGCACACTATATCATCATGCTGTATCATGCATAGAAAGAAATTTCTATATGGGGAGTTCAGAGCCCTAGGAAATCTGAGGTTTATATGTTCTAGATACATTTACCCCATCGCGCAAAATTTTGACCACCTCATAAATGAAAATTCTTCATTGGAACACTATAAGACAAAATGCAAGAAAGTATAATACTTCTTCTTCAAAGGCAAAGAAAACACTTTTTTTCAGCTCTTACCCAGTAAAAGTACACTGCCCCTACTATTCAAATATATTCCTTGCCTATTCTTGACAACAGCTACTATAATATGTAGGAATCATGGTAAAGGAAAAGTATAAACACTGGTGTATAAATATATAAACTGCCCTTTTATTCCAAAGAAGAAAGCAATGGAAGTACATATGTAGCCCAGGAGGGCAGGATCACATGAACCTAATAGCCGAGTAAACTGTAAATCGGACGGGCCAGCAACGAGGCAAGGACAATTTTAATGGTCAACAGGAAACCTGGCATTCTATTAGTCGGAGATTTATGACAGGAATAGGCCCATCTCACATTTTCAGGTCTCTAAAAAGGATATGGGTTCTTTGTTTTTCTGATTAGCTTCTGTTATTTAGCTGTAGCTAGAGTATGCGACTTGTCAGCATGAAGTTGCATACTCTTGCTACAAATGCTTTCTCCAAATGCCTTCTTCCACTACAATAATTTTGTTCCACTAATGTGATTACAATTGTTGAAAACAATTCAAATGTTAAAAGTTTGGTGGACAAGAGTTGCAAGTTCTTTTTCGAGCAGTTCATTTATGATTACAATGGTTAATGATAGTAAAACGCAGATAGTGGTGCTGAGGCAAAGCTAGCAAGTAGCAGCTACATAGCTAAGTCACAAGCTATGCACAAGGACTTCAAGTTTGCGTGAGAATCTGTTAAATAAAAGTGATTCAATAATGACTGATCTGCGTTCCAATGAAATATCTCCTTTCACTCTCGGTACAGCGTGGGTTAATTGAAAAGTGGGACTCAGTAATTAAATATAATTTTGTTTTCCGAATTAAAAATTTCATCTATCACTTTCGTTATCAAGTGTGAGATTGCTGACTACATCGTGAGAACGTGATATGCCACTTAAAAGCATGACACTCAAGCTTCAAGCGTGAAAGTGGACAGGTATGCAATTTTGAATGAAGCTGATTTAAATGCGCCCAATTACGCATCTAAATGAATGATTGTTGTCAACGAGGAGAATTGGCAACACCAGATTCTGCAGAGTGTTCTCAGAGTGAATCTATAGTTTATTATGAAAATGATTCAGAACAGGACTAATAACTATTTTAAAGGGATATCCTCTGCCCCACCAAATTTAAAGTTCTGATTTAATTTATGACCCCTCGAGTTCCGGTGTCCGGGTGACGCGACAAGCTACCCCGATTCCAACAAACATGCCGCACTGCCAACAATGTATAAATCTGATCCTCTTGAGCTCATTTTGTCGTTAAAATTAAAAAAAAAAAAAATACCCAAGATCATGTTTGTATAGTAGGGTACTTTTTTTTTTGAGTAAGAGCTGAAAAAAGGGTTTTTTCCCCTTTAAGTCTGAATGGCTCAGTGTACTGTCACTCAAAAGTTCTTAAAGTGCTAGTTTAATAGTGATATCCTCAGTAATCCTTAAACTTGCCTTGTCTTTGTACTTTCTTCAACTAATCACAGGCTGACAGGGATTTGCAAATTACTATATGCCATTTTTTACTCACATTTTTGAACAGTTCTTTCGGAATTGAGGTTGTATATACAGTAAGTGTTCCGTGGGCTATTCTGTTGAATGAAAACCCAGGGACTTTTCTCAGATTATCAAATGCTACAAAATACTTCAGCAGAAAAATACATTTGTGCTCTCCACAGAAACACTTACTTCCGTTGATAATGTTCTTCTTGGGTACTAGAATCTTGCAGTCCGAGTCTCGTAACGTTTTACAGGTCCCTAGTAATTCAAACCATTACCAGATGCCAAAAATCCAGATTTTACCTTCCTAATTACCATATGAAATGCATTCTACATAGTCTTGTTTTTACAGCCAACATGAGACCACAGAAATTCCTAAAGTGGGTCCCCTTGTATAGCATGAAGAACCAGGGCACTAAGCGCATTGTTCCCACGCTTGTTTCAACACTGCATGCCAGCTGAGGGGATAGGGTACAAGAACTGAAGGTCCTTTCATAGAAGAGTGATATGAAGTACATCTCTATGTCTTCTACAATTGTTCTGTCTTTAAAACAAAGGCATGCAAAAATGTTTCACTTTCAACAGCACTCACTGAACACAAACATAATCAGGAACCACTCGTACCTCCCCTCTCCTAAGTCATACTTATTCAAATTAAAGCTATTATGGGGCCATATTTTAGATTAGATAACCACAGGACATTTTTTAAAAGTGTCTTTTTTTGATAAATCCTGAATGGAGATGTTTTTCACAGGCAGCCAGCATGTATTTCAATGAAATGCAGAGGAAACCTGAATGAAAGTTTCCTGGTTTGACAAGCGGGACACAAAGCAGTGTGACCTGTAGGTTCTGTGAAAATACCTTGTTTATTATTCAAATGACAAGCAGAGTTGACAGGCTTCAAGTCATAGTTTGACAAGGATACTCAATCCAAATGAACATGCCAATGGATTAAAAATGTCTTTCATGACAAATCTGCGGCTCTTACAGCTTGTGGCCTCTGTTTTTGCTCAGAATTTAATATTGTTATTCAATTTCTTGAGTACTGGCAAATTGAGGGATATACTTTAATTCAATTTCCAAACTTTTCCAGGGGAGGTGAACTTTCATACAAATTATATAGCAAGTGCAATCAGGAAAGATGTTAATCAGAATGTGGGCTTCTTCCAGATGGATTTTGTGCAATATTCAACAATTATAGAAAATGTAGGTGGCTTTTGCAATTGCAGCACATACAGTGATTTTCAAAACACATCGTAATCTGTGCAGGTTACAAAACAGCAGATGCACAGCTACCATGTTTTACTACCAGAACATTTGAGACTGAGCATTTGTGGCAGCAAAAAAAAAAAAAAATGTTTTTTAGTAGAATTTCCTTAATTTCACAGAATTATCAGTTTTTCTAATCCACAAAAATATCAGTAAGCCAGAAAGCAAAGCATAATTTACTTGGCAAGTCAAGAACATTAACTTAGTAGATGAAGAATAAGTGCTTTCACATATGGCACTAAAATTCTTATTACCTCAGGAAGTGTTTCCTGAATCTGTTCAGTTTCACATTGGATTCATTATAAATGTTTTCTCCAATCAAAATGTGGTTCCAGTTCTCCGTATGCAAATACACCACTTATATTTCCCACCAGCTTGTCTATCTGAAAATGGGACAGCCAGGGCCTCGAAACAGAGGAACTGTTGCCAAATTGTGCTTCGTTTAAATTAAAAAAATTATTATTCTTTTGAGTCGGTGCAAAGCTGCCAACAGCTGTAATCTATTTTGCCAGATTATTGTCCCATTAAATGGCCTTGCAACTTACAATCTGAGTTTTTAAATTCTGGCAATGAAGAGTTTAAAGTTATATTTTAATATAAATTCCTAACAGTGCAAATTCTTCTGTCAGGTAACCTCACATGAGTGCATTGTGGACGTAAGCCATGCTCAGAAACAATTCATTACAGTAGTGTGCAGTGATGATAACACATAACCACTTATGTCCAAAAGAGGTCCTGATATATTACTTCTCTTTAATTTTTTTGGTGAAAATGTATTGGAAAATGGTATAATAGGCAATGAGAACGGGGGAAAAAAATCATTCCCACGAGTTTATTGATGTAAAAATATGCATTATAAACAAAAACACTGGAAACATCCATTTTTCATAACAATTGGAAGGTGTCGCAAATTTTATTAATTTTTTTGACTCTTGCATAGCCTGAATGCATGTTTGAAGGCTCAGTCCATGATTATTGACATTATAAAAAACTGTTTTAACTGGTTTGAGGCAACATTATTCTGCAAAATTACCTCTGTTGGTCATTTGTTCCAGTATAAAAGGTAACATGAACTTGGAGCAGTGTAACAGTGTTAAACATGATGGCCCAATGGAGGAGGTAAAGTGCCTCTAATGTCCGTTATCTGTGTATGACAAGTTAAAAAAAAATCAGCGGTTGCCAGCACGACAAGTCCATGATGATATTAATAGTGCTAGAAGTGAAGCGATGAAAGTATCAAGAACCACTATTTCCAGACGCCTGTGTGAAAATGGACTGATTGGTCATGTTGCTGCCAAGAGCTGGCAACATCAAAAAAAGACTCAAGTTTGCCGAGAAATTTAAAGAATGGACACCAAGGGACTGGGAACAAGTCCTTTGGACCGATGAATCAGAATTTGAAATTTTCTCACCCAAACGCAGAACTTGTGTGCCGTAGAGTTGGAGAACGTTTCAAAAAATGACTGTTTAACCCCTTATGTAAAACATGGAGGTGGTAACATTATGGTTTGGGGTTCAGTCTGCTCGAAAGGAGCGGGTAATCTCATAAAAATCAACAGAATCATGGATCAAAAGAAGTATCACAGCATCCTTGTGAGGCATGCATTGCCATCTGGAAAGAGACTGATTGGTCACGGATTTTATTTTCAGCAAGATAATGACCCTAAACACACTTCTAAGTTGTGTAAAAATAATCTCAGTCAGAAAGAAACATCTGGTGACATAAAACTTATGATTCGGCCTGCTCAAAGTCCAGACCTTAATCCAATTGAGCATTGAAAGAATCTCGTTGGAATGAACTTCAAAGCATATGGAATGGTTTAGCGAGTGAGGAAATAATAAAAAATATGTGAAGACTATGACTGAAAGATTAAATGCTGTAGTCAAGGCAAAGGGTGGTCACACTAGAAATTGACTTTTTCTCTAAAAAAGACATTTCTGTTTTTACTAAATATTGTTATCTATTTGCTTATTTTCATCTATATGATCCAATATTACACTAAATAAATTCTTGAATAGTATTTGGTTTCTGATTTATCTTCATTTTGCAAGTGTATTATCATCACTGCACACTTCTGTAATTTTGGGAGCATCAAATCATTTTGGACTTTGTTCAAATGCTATTTTTGCAGCAAGTGTACGGGCCAAAAAAGAGTTGCTTTTGAAACACTAAAATATGAAACTAAAATATTGCTGGTTGATCAGCATATTTGTTTGAACATAGGCAACAGACAAGAATGAATTTTCAGAGGTAAGAATGTCAGGATCACAGGGTTTAAGTATCTGACTCTTACACTCAATTGCCAAGCTGTGTGAGATAAAATGCCAGGCAGGCAGGCACAGGTTATTTTAAGGTTGAAAATTTGCCAGGGCTTTAAATACAGCTTTACTCTCTCCATATCATCTGATTGCGCTTTTCAGCACTGCTGCCGTCCTGAACCCTAAACTACAATTAACACCTTTATCATAACCCTCCACAGCTCATCTCCTCTCCTGTATGTCTGAAGCTGGTTTACATCACAGGTTTTTGAACATAACACCCCATGTCTCGAGGAAACACACATAGTCTTGAGGTTCAAGAAAAACATTTGATTATTAAAAACAGAACTTTAGATAATTCATTTTTTTGTGGAAATGTATCAACTACACAAATAATACTTCAGAGTGATGAACATAGATAAATTATTCAATGAATATCATGTCCTGGACAGCTTCCACTTCAAGATCAGTCACATATATTGTCACATTTCCAAATAGAAAATGTCTTTACAGATTGCACATCATAAACAACAAGGTACACAATAATATATGCCTGATGCCCTTTATAAAATATTATGGCCTACGTTGAAATCACATGTATTACATGTGTCTCCTCAAAAATCTGTACATTGAAAATATGCTTATTCTTGCACCATACTCTTCAGATTTTAAATGAGAGCTTCAGAATAATTTTTGTGTATTGTGGAGCCATAGGCTCTAAGAAATTCATAAATATCCTAAATTATTTAATGTTACTATGTTATACACACAACCCTTGACACCAATTAAATGTTTATTTTTATGTATTGCATTTAATTGAAGAGTTAAAACTATGTTTGTATGCTGATGAACAGAGGGGGTAAATAAAAATTCATGTGCGCAATGCTTGGAGCGGCAGGCATGCCAGTGGTCATTTTCATCTTACTTATTACACGGGACCCGTCTCGGTCGTTATGATCCTTCAAAAGGCAAAATTGCCTCAAATAAACAAAATCAACAGAAAGTTTGGGGTAATAATTAAATATGAACGAGTGAATGGAACCCTTGAGTGTTGTTTTCCCATAATGAAAAAAAAAAGTTTCTCTGATTAGTTTACAGTTTGCTCCCTTGTCAGCACAACAAAGCCCGCGACGAGACGTAACTTCTCCGCTTGTTTACCCCTGCGTGGATTTGCCAGTGCAGAGCCTCCGTGACCCTGAGGCACGCAGTCACTCGATGCCTTTGCGTCTCAGCCCCCACCTGTAAAACTAGTCTTATGCTGGATCCCAACGGACGCGAGATCCGCGGGCTCCTCTAGGCTATCCTGGGGTGCATTCACCTATAATACACATCGCGCAATCGTAATGAAGAGCGGGGAGTCTCATAAAGACGACAGCAGAGCTACCAACTCACCAAGGACTGACCTGCGGTTGAGAGAAGGGAGCGAGCGAGCGCAGCGGGAGTACTCCCGTCTGTCTGCAGATCACAGAGACTTGCTGCGGATGCAGCGCTGAAGGCGCACTTAAACCGGCTGACTACACGCGCCAGTTGCTCGCGCAAAAAAAATGTTTTCAACCTTTCTTTGTCTGTCTGTTTTCTCTCCCTTTGTGGTCCTCGCGGAGACGACAGATTTGAATTCTGTGTGGGGAAAAAGCTTTGCTCGTAATTAGCAGAAATCTCTTAGTACCAAGACAAAAAAGTGCAATTTGAACTTGCGAAAATCTTTCTTCCCCTTGCTTATTATTTTTCCCAGATGCTGCTCTTCCAATAAGATCAAAACCTCACCCACTACAGCTCGCAAAAAGTTTCTCTTTTCTCTCTCGCACTTTATCGAAAAACTATGGGCAATGTGACTCACAAGTAGAATTGCATCATTATAAAAACGTATTGGCAGGACACAGAGCAAACTTACTGGGAGTAATGACAACATGAGCACTTCTCCATTTGGGAGCTACGAGTGATTCAGTATGATAGTCCAAATACACTATTTTGACATTTACTCCAGGAATTTTGATTCTGATTCAGAAAAAACAACAACTGTGCAGTGAAGCAGCTGGTCACTTAATTCAGCATAGAACGTCCCGTTCTGTCCTCTTCTGGAGTGTTCACCATTTACCAACAGGGATGGGTTGTGTTTGCCTATATATCTGACCATGATAAAATGTTTTGCTGGTAGATAGTAATAAAATAGTTTTATATTTAAAAAAATACCCTGCATCCAATCATGTGAGTTAACTAAAAACTTTCTTATGTATCACTCATTCTGAGCTAGAAAATCTAAATCAGGCATGGGCCTCACAATTTTTTTGATTGTCCTACAGATGGTCTTGGGACAGTGGATTCATGTGAACTGCTGGAGAAAGTGAGAGAGTGGGGGGAAAGGCAAGAGAGAGATCATGTGAATTGGTGTGCAGTGGAGCACAGGAAGCTGCAAAAGGGCCAGTAACCAAAAGCGACGCCAGTAGCACAAAGGATCATCCCCCCATTTTTTTCTTCTTCCTGGGCCCCATTAATATCCTAACACGCCAAGGCTCTTCATTCATTATTCATAGATGTGCAGGCAGGCAGAGGCCATTGCGAGACCTGATAAATTCTCACTTAAATGACAATGAGTGACAGAGCCCAGGGTTTTCTGCTGCTCTCTCCTTGGCGAGTGCATCACGGTGGCCAAAGGTCCGCGCTGATCCTCCACTAATGACCAGCATGATGTATGTGCGGGCGGGGATACGTTGACACGTGGGCCGCGTGGCGCTGCTCCTGGCCCACACCAGGGAACCGTGAGCAGCACGGACGCTTGACAGGCCTCGCTACTGGGGAAGGAGCCCGTGAAATCCCTCATTAGCAGGGACATAAAGGGTTAAGCCTGGAGGGGAACCTTGGGTCAGCCAACGGGAGCCTCAGTCTAGTGCCCACTTCTGACTGTACCTGTAGCCCCCCTCCGTTCCCAAACCAATATCCCCCCCCCCTTCCCTGCCTGCCTGCCCTTGGGACTCTGGCTGACAGCTGACAGGCTGGTGTGGCCTCACACACATTTGAAGTGATGGGAAAATAGATGTGCTGCAAAATACGAGATGGAAGGCTGGTTGCACAGACACAGATTAAGCTTAGTCCCTGAATAAATTGAGCTTTGTGTGGAAAATCTCCATTAAACCTGAATTTGTCTAGGACTAGGCTTAAGCTTTGCCTTTTGATGGTGGGTATTATATAGCCCCCAACTGGTTTATATTGTCTTACAGCTGCAGTACCAGTCAAAGGTTTGGAAACACTTTATTCTTGTAACAGTACCCTATTTTAGTGAAGCTTAAGTGGTTTAACTTCTGTAAATAACTTTAACTAGCGTAAGAAGTTTCTCGTCAGAGGCAATAATTTACTTCACAGCATTGTAACTAACATCCATGAAATTGTAAAAATAAATAAATAAACAAATGAACAAGCTCTTTATAAGCCAGATAAAACTGATCTGGCTTGGCAGTTAGTGGGGGGAGACAGTCATGGAGAAGCAAATGGGTACAGCACATCTGTGGGAACATCTACTTATGCAGCCATGCTGGTGTGATTGTCTTAAAAATATACTAGTATGTGCAACATTCTTTGTTGCAAATGACAGTTAAGTATTTATACTCAATCAAAAATGCTTTTTTCTGTGACAGAAAAGAAGTTTGTTTCTTTTTTTACTATCTAATTGCTTGAAACATGAAGCTATGTCCAAACATTTCACTGGCACTGTACGTTATGGCTTGAATGAGCAAGTTAATGGTATGGTATTGTATGGACTACTGATGATCAATTTTTAAGGAATCATATGAAAACAAGCATGAAATACTCACATCCCCCGCCATGGATATGTTTTTTTAAAAGTAGGTCTATATATATGAAGATTGATTTGAGAGATTATTGATGATGATAATGACATAATGATAATATTTGAAAGATTAGATTGTGATCAGTCAGTTTTTTGAATTTTGCAAAATTAAGTATTTTGTGGGATTGCTCCAAGATACTTGTCTCCTAAATTACCTTATGAAAAATTGGAAAAAAAAAAAAAAAATTTTCAAAAATACCAAAATATCAAAAGGCACCAGTTCACCACTAGACTAATATGCATGTGAAGTTTCGTGAAGATATCTTGAATGGTTTTTGAGATCTGCTCCGGAAACGAATGCAACCCTGAATTTTCAACCAAATTCCAACATTTTTCCCCAAAAAAAAGCAAAAAAAAATTTTTTTTTTTCAAAAATACCAAACCATCAAAAGGCACCAGTTCACCACTAGACTGATATGCATGTGAAGTTTCATGAAGAAATCTTTAATGGTTTTCGAGCTGTGGTCCGGAAACGAACGCAACCCTGAATTTTCAACCAAATTCCAACGTTTTTCCCCAAAAACGCAAAAGAAATTTTTTAAAAAAAATACCAAACCATTAAAAGGCACCAGTTCACCACTAGACTGACATGCATGTGAAGTTTCATGAAGAAATCTTTAACGGTTTTCGAGTTGTGGTCCGGAAACGAAGCGTGACGGACGGACGGACGGACGGACGGACGGATGGACGGACGGACAGCACCCATTCCTATATCCCCCTTCCACTTCATGGCGGGGGATAATAATCTCCCATTCGGTGTCTCTATATCACAGTGTTATTATTTATTATTATAACTCTGATGTAATCAGATGAAATATTTTGTTTCAGACTGAGGCATTGAATCATTAATTCTCTTGCATTTCCTTTAAAAAAACTTTAATTTTAACCTGCAGAATTATGTTTTTGAAATAGGAAAACCAAGGCTTCTCTTGTGCATGTATTCTTTTTGTTTTTAGATTTGAAAAGTTGAAAAAAGTCTGTTTGATAACATTCTGTTTGAATGTGATCATGAGTATTGGGCCACTGTGCTGCAAAAGATGTGTTTCCGTTCAAGCATACACCAATAAGCCAAAATATCAACTCATTCCCTATGGAATACTTTTATATAAAATTTTGTCGCGTTTGTACGGAATACTTTTCCTGAAAATTACACAAAACACGTGTAGTTAAATGTCTGCATTTTCACAATAAAGGTTTTTAGCAGGTAAACAAATGCGAATGTCAAACTAGCAGTGTCATTTTGGGTATTTGTAACATCATTCCAATTGTCATTTTGGTTCCCTGCTATGTGACGCTGAGCAGCTCCTCGACTAGGCGCTCGACCACGACCTGTCCTGGCTCGGCCACGGCCCCTCCCCTCCTGTGGTTGAAGTACAGGTGGCCCGTCACCGCGATCGTCAACTGATTTTGTGTTTTCATTGGACTGCAAATGGTCGAGGTCGCTATTAATGCTGTCAGATTGGTCAGATTGACGCGATACTCATGCATACTCATTATGCATGTTTTCAACGGAACTACGAATGACGTCATCCACGCCGCTGGCACTGGCTTACCGTAGGGAAAGGTAGAATTCGCCGCATCGTTGGCAGCGGCTTGCTGTAGAGGGAATGAGTTAAATCTACTCACAGATGAGGCAAATCATTTTGATAATCTTGTGAAAACAGCACATGATCTTGGTAAGCGAACAGTTGGTTCTTGCCGTTAATGTGCTGGATTTGGGAGAAATGAGACCTGAGTGGCTTTGAAAAGGGCCAAATTATTACAGTCAGATGAATGGATAGAGCATCTCTGAAGGGGCAAGGCTTCTGGGGTGGTCCCAGTCAGCAGTGATGAGTACTTACTGACAGTTGTACAAGCAGGGAGAAACCATGAACCATCGACAGGGTGTTGGGTGACCAAGGCTCATTGATGCACAAGGGTGACAAAGGCTATCCTGTATGGTCTTAATCGACAGAGGGCTACTGTGGCTCAGATTGCAGAGAATTTGAATGGCACTGAAATGAGGAATGTGTAAGAACACACAACCCATCACACACTGTTACGTTTACACACTTCCAAGCTGCCAACCTGTCAGATTGCTCATTCGAACTCCTGTGCATTGCCGAAAGCACCTACAGTCAGCACCTGAGCTTCAGAACAGGACCTTGGAGCAATTGAAGAAGGTCACCAGGTCCAATGAGTCTCTTTTAGGTCCAGTGAGTCCTTTTATCTTTTATATCATATTTAGATGGAGAAAAGATGGCACCAGGATGCATTGTGGGAAGAAGAGGAGCTGGTGGAGGGAGCTTGATACTCTGGGTGTTCTTAATGTTCTGACTGATTGTTGTATTGCACAACTCACAGTAGATATGTACTTCGTAGAGCTTCAACACCAAAGATGCAGACTCTATCCAATTTAAACTAACATTATACAGTACAGCAGGGAAAAGAAGGGTCCCCAGACTCCTTGTTGTATGTGTTATTCTCCAGTGATATTAACTGAGTCGTATTTTAACCCCTTTTTTACTGAGGCCGCTCTGAGACTAACACTTTCAAGATAACAGAAATGTGCCACTCAGTGTGGCTACCTTTCATCTCACTGTGACTAAATTATACAACTCACGAAACAAATGCCAATGGGGAATACAGTTGTGGTACTTCAGGTTCCATTTCCTGCAAATGAAAACATTAATATTGCTTCAGGTTAACTGACTTGACACACTTTTTTGATTGTACAATATTTCAGAGATAATGTGAATTTCAATGTGTTCACACTATATGTACAGTAGGTATCCAGATATCTTCATTCTGTCTCTAATTTTAAATCTTTGTCCAGCCATAGACTGCCCACACTGAAAGGGCTGTCACATTCTGTTTTGCATATTGCTGGCCCTTCAAGGCCTATGCTGTCGCCCCCCACAGCAAAGGGTATATCAGCAAAACCTCCAAGTGAAAGCTCCCCAGAAAGAAAGCCTGGCTACAGTATTGCTCCAGATCGCACTATGAAATCATTTCAAACTGAACCCAATTTTATCATATGCATGCTCTGCCTGCCTGTATTTAATATTGAAAAAAACACCAAACTATTTTTCATGAGTTCACTGATAAATTTAATGACATAACTTATTATTTAATAGATTGATATTTTTGGTGTAGTATTCAGAAACAAAAAGGTCCCACACACAGTCCTCTACGCTTGCAATACTTTATTAAATAAACACAAAGTTTCGGTCGTAGACCTTCGTCAGGTAGTAAGAGTAGTATTCAGCAATAATTGATCATGATGGAAAGAATCAAATGGCGAAATTTCAAGGTGATATTGCTATCAGACAATATGATTGGACTCGAGTGTTCCAGGAAATTAATTAGTTAATTTATTATTATTTAAAATACAAAGCCAAATTGAAACCAGTTCTCTGTCTTGATAAGATCTAAAGGCATATAAAATTAAAAGGATCTATGAAATAGTTTTTGAGTTATCCTGTTAACACAAATGACCTGCGGCAAATGTGGAAATGGCTGATGTGAATGCTGCGGATGCGGAAGAAGCGGTGATAATGATTCTGTAGTATTGACTTGCATGACAGGAAGAATCAAGTGGCAAAATTTCACACAGGTATTGTTTATACATCAGGTAAATTTATGGAACTCAAGTGTTCAAGGAAATTAATGGTTTAATGAACTTACAACCCCAATTCCAAAATAGTTGGGACAAAGTGTAAATTGTGAATAAAATCAAAAAGCAATGACTTTCAAATCACACCAGCAAGTATTTTAATCACAATAGAACAGAGATAACATAGCAAATGTTGAAACTGAAAAATTTTACAATTCTATCCACAGAATGAGCTCATTTCAAATTTGATGGCTGCTACACGTCTCAAAAAAGTTGGGACAGGGGCCTGTTTACCATGGTGTAGCATCCCTCTTCTTTGTAACACAGAGTGGAGGCATCTGGGCATTGAGGAGACAAGTTTCTTGAGTTCAGCCATTGGAATTTGATCCCACTCTTGTTTAATACAGGCTTCCAGCTACTGGAGAGTTTTGGGTCTCCTTTGATGGACTTTTTAATTACGTGCCAAATGTTTTCAATCGGTGAAATATCAGGACTGCAGGCAGGCCAGTTCAGCAAACAGACTATTCTACTACAAAGCCATGCTGTTGTAATAGCTGCAGTATGTGGTTTTGCATTGTCTTGCTGAAATACACAAGGCCTTCCCTGGAATAGATGTCGTCTGGAGGGGGGCATATGTTGCTCTAAAACCTTTACATTCCTTTCAGCATTCATGGTGCTTTTTAAAACATGCAAGTGTCCCACACCATATGCACTAATGCCTCCCCATACCATCAGAGATGCTGGCTTTTGAACTGAACGCTGATAACAGGACGGGTGGTCTTACTCCTCTTTAGCCCGGAGGACAAGACGCCCATGATTTCCAACAAGAATGTCAAATTTGGACTCGTCTGACCACAGGACAGTTTACCACTTTGCTACAGTCCATTTTAAATGAGCCTTGGCCCACAGAACACGGCGGCGCTTCTGGATCATGCTGAACAATGGCTTCCTTTTTGCATGATAGAGTTTTAGGTGGCATCTGTGGATGGCACGGCGGACTGTGTTTACAGACAGTGATTTCTTGAAGTATTCCTGGGCCTATTTAGTAATGTCAATGACAGAATCATGCCGGTGAGTGATGCAGTGGCGTCTGAGGGACCGAAGATCACGGGCATCCAGTAAAGGTCTTCGGCCTTGTGCCTTACGCACAGAGATTTTTCCAGTTTCTCTGAATCTTTTGATGATGTTATGCTCTGTCGATGATGAGACCTTCAAAGCCTTTGCAATTTGACGACGAGGGGAACATTGTTTTTAAAGTATTCCACAATTTTCTGATGCAAGCCTTCACAGTTTGGAGAGCCTCTGGCCATCTTTACTTCTGAAAGACTCAGCTTCTCTAAGACATCCCTTTTACAGCCAATCATGTTACACACCTGATGCCAGTGAACTTAATTACTTGCTAAATATTCTTTCAGCTGATTCTCTTATATATGAATTGCTTTTTCTGCCCCCTTTTTTTTTTTGCCTGTGTCCCAACTTTTTTGAGACCTGTTGCAGCTAGAAAATTTGAAATAAGCTCATTTTGTGGATAAAAATGTTAAATGTTTCTGTTTCAACATTTGAAATGTTATCTATGTTCATGTGGTCTGAAAGTCATTGCATTTTGATTTTATTCACAATTTACACTTTGTTCCAACTATTTCGGAATTGGGGTTGTATTACTACTCACAATACAAAGCGCAAAATCAATCCAGTTCTCTGTCTTGATAAGATATAAAGGCTTATAAAATTTGAAAAGTATCCATGAAATACTTTTTGAGTTATCGTGTTGACACCAAGGCTTTGTGGTGGAAGCCCACGCGGATGCTGATGTGGACGCGGTGGCAATGATGATTCCATCATATCAGCGAAACAGTTTCTCCAATGTAATTAGCTTTGCAGATACTGCATGTACCGTGCAAAGTCACACCTGTTCAATTTTGCAGGCTTTTTGGGTACTTTATCGCCTCATTAGTTTGCTGTATTCAAAAGCAGCACCTTTTCTGTGATGGGCTATCAACCGGTAAATGTTGTCAGTAAGGCATCTTTCCAGAGATTTAATTGGACAGGTATGGTAGCAAAGTAAGTCCAAATGACCCACCTGCCTAATTGAATTATTTGTGTCCAGCAACCAGTGAATTCCTGCTATCCAGTCCACATGCCCCTCCTCATTGTGCCCAATCTGCAACAGACCAACTTTAGTTGTATGTCTGTTGGAGGGAGAATAAAACCTTCCTTTGTCTTTTCCAGGGACAATTAGGTTCAGTAATCATAATCTTCAGAATGCGAATGGAACTGAAATCTGAATATGCATCGGCAGTGGTTCAAACAGCACAAATCACAGACTAGACTAACAATGCAGAAAACAAGAGTCCCTATCAGCCAGAGGTCACTGAACTGCCTTCCAAATTTCTAAATGGGCCCTGAAGCCACAATTCCCTGATTCAATCTACACTACAGTGAATGATATGCACATTAGATTCCTATTTCTTCGCATTTTCTCATATTTTACATAGCATTCCAATAGTAATATATTATTTGCAATGCAGCTCCTGCAATAAAGCAACTTGTATTTTTGAAAGAACTAGAAAAAAAATTAATAACTGTACAATCATGATGGTAGCATCAGTACATTCAAAACAATCATTCTCAATGTCAGTGTAAAAAAAAGAATTGCATACACACATACCCAAAGCCAACGAAATATATGTTGTATATTTGCCTGCTAACACTTGTTTCAGGAGTATATCCTCATGGAACGATACAGTGCCTGGCCGAAAAAAAAAAAAAAAAAAATTAGCACTCACTCTAGTGTTTCCTTGGACTGCCTTAAGTTTTGATTAAGGCGCACATTTGTCATGGCATTATCTCAGCAAACCACTCCATTAAGTCTTCTCCAGCATATCACAGAGACTTTCAATGGGCTTAATAATGCATTGGACAGTTCTTAATCCAATTCCAGTTATTTAAGCAATTTCATTGGTTGTTTATTTGCTTGAAGTAGGCCAATAATTTGCCCCTTCTGAAACACAGTAACATCACTAACATGACCAAAGGATATGTCTTCCGAAATATTGTTCAATCCCATAAAACCTATGGGCCCATTTATGGGTTTGTAAAATGCAGCTGGTATATTCAAACCTGTGGAGGTTTTGGGCTATTTTAAATCCTAGCTGAGATCCCAAGGTTTCCAACTATCCCAATTATGTCATGCTGAATTACAGGAAATACAATGATGTACAAGATCTATATACTTTCCATCTGGTGTAATGCTGTGGCCATAAAAACATGGTGTCTTGGGTTTGAATATTTCTCCCAATATGAGCGTGATGTTCCTTAAGTGAACAGTTTGAACCAACTGATATAGAATATAATGTGATATTGCCCTGAAATATGAAAAAAAGCTTATTTTTTTAAACATTGAACTCACTTATGGGAAAACTGAAATGAAAAGTGAAAAAGTTTGTTTAAGGGGTGAAATGAGAGGCTAGGCATTGCGTCAGTTTTAGTTAAAATAATTTTTGCCCGCAGAAACATATTAATCTCTTAAACGCTGATTTTCCCAATAATTTCCCCTTAAGTAGGTTCAAAATTAGAAAAAGCATTTTGCCTGTATTGTAGGACAATGTCACCTCCATATTCTGTATACGCTGTATGCAGGGCTTCACTTAAGCAACACCAAAGCTGTGTCTATTGAGAGAAATATTCAAACCCAGGATGCCTTTTTTTCATGGTTACAGCATTATATCAAACAGATAATATGAAGACCTTATCCATCATTTTACACACATTTCTCTGTAATTCAGTGGGACATATTTGGAATCTTTAGAAACCTTGAGATCTTTGCTAGAATTTAAAATATGCCTAAATTTCCATAATTTTGAATAAAGCAGCTCCTTCTGACGAAGCCACATATGGGATTGGCAGAGTTGATGAGGTTAATCACTGCAATAATGATCCAATTAAAGGATCTTAAGTATTTGCTTATACTTTCTTTGCTTTGACTTTTTCTTGGGCAGGCAGCTAATACAGGTTTCTGTCCTCCTCCACGTTCAGCACAGATATCACTTTGTAGCTGCTTTGGATAAGGGACAATTCAAGGAAGTTAGTGCAACATTTCTGTATAAATAGCCTGCATGTCATTACTGGAAATGTAAAACTCAGAATACAGTGTCTGTTTCTACTAGTGTGGAATTTTAATTACCGTGTCATCTCCTAACATTCATTGAACACATTGTTAAGACCAAGAATAATGAGATAGGTGTTAGTGGATCCAGTGTTCAGCAGTCTAATGAAGTCGTAGTACCCTATTTTTTTGACTGATTTGAACAAAACATGCATGCCATTGGCATTCTTTCTCCGAAAGCTATTGAAATGTTTAGAAACAGAAGACTGCGTCAGGCATTTGTGTCTGTGCATGTCCTTTATTCATCCCAGCCGTACGAGGAAGTTATTAAAATTCCCAGTCCAGAGATATGACACACATTCCATAATTTTTCCACTGATCAAACATTTGCAGAACCTGGAGACAATTTCATAGCCACCCATTTTGATGTATAAAATAACCTATGCTCTGACTGAGTGGGTGAGTGAGTAAGTACATAAGTAATTAAGCAAGTAAATAAATAATGCACTGTACTCACTGTATAGGCTAACCCAACCAAACATCATTACCATAAGCAATATAAGCATTGTCATGAAAATTACTGACTTAAAAATTATTTTTTGTTATTTCATCCATGGCCATAGTTCTATATGCACAGTAAAATGAAATGATAGCAAGTTCCCCCAAGAATTAACAAAGAAACCCTTCTGACTTTACTATAGTTGCAATTTAGGATCCTACTAATGGAATGACATCATTGACTTCATGCAGAAACACATCACACAGTGTGTTGACAACACTGCTGATCGCGAATTCCTTGTATGTCCTCTGTAGTACCTGTGGAGAGAGGCTGGCGAAGCAGGCTGGAGTCATTAGGACTGTTCTTGGCTAATCTGGCTGATCTACATTACTCAATTCACATGCGCCGTCTATTCTCATTTAACACTCAATGTGGCATTTGGCAATTCACCAGCAAAAACAACAGCAGATAATCTCCCAGTCGTCATTATTTGAAGTGAACATCATCATAATATTTAATGGAAACCCCCCCCCCTTAAGTGATGCTGAGTGATGGCAAAAAAAAATGGCAACCCTAAGCACTCCTCGCAACCAGTGCTGAAATGCCATAAAAGGAATATACAAATATACATGAGTACTAAAGATCCCCCCGCCTCCCTGGCTCCGGGTCAAGTAAACCAAAAACCATAAACCGTAAAACAGCACCTGAACGCCAATCTAAAAAGCAACAAGATGGAAGCATACTGCCCTCGAGTGGTAACATATAGAACTTATTTATTTGTTTTGTTGTACAAGAAATTCCAAATGCGCGTGAGATAATTGCCGTTAGCAAACATCACGACCAGGAGAAGACTGTTACTTGAATTATTCTGGAAATGGAAGTCCAAGCTCAGGAATTAATAACGCTACCAGAACGGAGCCTCTGCATTTTAGCATTTTACCGAACAGCTGTGAGCTGTATTCTGGCAGAACTCTCAACCGAGTTGGTTTTAGAGGAAACGATTTTCAGAATTTGGCTCTCACATCTTGAATCTGTCACAAGGCCATTTTTGTCATGGTAGCTTGAAGAGGAGAATGAGATAACATCATGCACATATATTTCCACGGGACATCGGGGACAGCTGGCAGACATATGCCACTGGCCAAGTATCCTGATGCAAGAGCAGTTACATCAGATCACAACTCAGCTCTGTATCCGGCACCAACTCTGTCTGCCCTCTGAGCATTTCCAATGGCATATTATTGGCAGAAATGCCTCCAAATGATACTCCAAGGGTGCTTCTACCATGTTGAAGATTTGATGATATTTTATTCTGAGGTTTACATGCAAGCATTTGGCAGACATTCTTAGTCTAATTTGATAGATATTGTATACTGGCTAAGTCCCTAGTGTTTTTGCCATTGTAAATAAGCCCACAATTCTGAGTTAAGTATGTTCTAAATGCGATAGAAGCAATAGTTTTAGATGTAGCATGCATATGGCTTGTAAATATCAGTATACTCTGTCTTAGGTGAGCCTAGACATAATGTAAACAGATGTATTTTGAATCTGTGGCACTGCGACTTTGCTGTCCTGATTACCGGTGAGCCCAAAATATCCCTGGGGGCTCAGTAGAGAAGGCCCATGACTAAGAGGAGGGACCTTCTGCTGGACAAGAACAGTTGCCAGCAGATACAGAGAAATTACATGGCAGGAGAATAAAATTTGATAGCGGGCTGCAGATCAATGGTTGCAATTCCTTTCATTGCACTACAAAGTCATGCAAGCAGATGATGCCAAAGAAGAGCATCTTCTTCATGCATTTCAGAAAATTCAACCGGAAGTGACTGCACCTACACTTCTCACGCTCAGAGCTCTATTTTTGCGCAGGCGCTAGTGTGGCAATAGTCTATAATTTAGGTGCATTTTCATGCAGCACAAGGCACATTCTGTAAATCCACACTGGTTTGGTATTTTTTCGGAGCTAACTTTGAAATAAACCATTCAACAAATGATAACTGATATGCAAAATTCTAATCAGCCAATTACAACAAGTCGTTGAAGCTTTACACTTGGTTATTTACACGTGGTTATTGTGGGGCTCAGAATCAGTCAGAACACATCAGAACACATTGATAATCCTGTCTAATTCGGCAGACTGACTGTCTCTCAGGCAAACTGAATGCAACTGTGAGCCTAAGGAACAAGCCTATTTAAGTGCTCTGTGGTTATCACAGAATCCACACGCGTAAAATTGAAACAAGACAGAATCTGACAGGCTACATCAGAAAACAAGACAATTCTGTATGTCATGACGATCCTACTCTCAAATTATGATGTAGGATACTTGCATACAGCTCCAAATCAAAACGAAATTGTTGATTTTTGTCACTGTCCACAAGAAAAGGAATAGACTACATCATTTGAGGGGATGTTGATGAAGGCACAGCCCTCACCTGTATCGCCTCTGAGTGTCCTTTCCCCACTCTAGCACTGGGGAACATAAGCAGAAGCAGCATCCCGCAAGACTGTAGATAAAGACTGCCAGCTGGTTGCCGCAGACCTGGCCAGTCCAGTCATTCCTTCAGTCTTTTCATGGAATACCCTCATGGATCACTGGTTGCTAGGTGATGATGGCTATGCAATAAAACCATGGCTGATGACAGCATACAATATGCCCACAACACAAAGGGGGCATGTTTTTAAAAGTTTTTTTTATTATGGCCAGGTCAGTAACATGGACTGTATAAAAAGATGGACGCAGCACCTGGGTCTGAAAAGTGAGGCCAATGCGGAAATCTCTAAAAATGGCATTCTATTTAACGGTCAGCAGATGGTGACATCGGCGGTTGCAGAAAGAAGTTCAGTGCTATAAAAGTCTATAAGAAAATGACCCTACTTTCCCACCTGATTTAATATTTCAATCATGATTTTACACACTATTTAATGTTATCTATCGCAAGTTTCAAGTCTCCTTCGATATATCATGATGTTCATTTTTGTAAATTATGGTCCCAAATAGACTAGAATAAATGATAAAGCCAGAATATGCGTAAGGGCATGGCTATCCTCTGGTCCTCCTCAGATACGAGCAGATCCACCCATAGATCCACCCCTCGCTCCTCCCTGGATCTTCAATTCACGCTCACGTCATACAGTAATGTAATCAGTCTATAGTCTACAGCAGGGGTCACCAACCCTGTTCCTGGAGGGCTACCATCCTGTAGGTTTCTGCTCTCTCAAATTCGGCACACCTGATTCAACTAATTAGCTATTTAATTGCCCAGCTCGTGATCTTGTTGTCTTGGTGTGCTAGTAGGTGTTAAGTAGTCAGGGGGACACCAGATGCAGGATAACAAAGTGTTTATTAAACACCAAACACTAGGAGAAAGATGGCAAACAGGCCAGAAACAAAACACCGTGCACATGCACTGAACGAGTGGGAAAACTAAGGTACACTGCCCAAGGCAGGGGAAAACAAAGGTACTCACTCAAAGAGTGGCTAAATAAGAAAACAAAAACTGGACCTAACTATACTGACAGAAAAACACTGGGAGACTAGACAAAGAACAGACAAGACGTGGGCGCAGCAAAAACAAGACTCGGAAATAGCTCAAAGGAAATACTCGGGAAGAAACAGGATCTGAGATTTCACAATGCAGAGCTGAGTCCAACAAAGTTCCATCTGACGGTCGCTTCTCTCTTTCCCACTGAAATACCCACGGGAGGAGGCGGGGACTCGGAACGCAATCTCGAATGGAAACAGAAACACATGGGATTAATAAAACATTTACATGAGAACCGGGTGAACAATAATGACTCGAGACAAGACACTGAGACAATCAAACTAGACGGTTTAGATTAAGGTAATCTAAACGTGACGAGTAAAAAGCACCACGAGAGAAGCAAAGGAAAGCATAGCTTTAAACGCAGTTAATCAGGGAAAGCTCAGGAATGAATTACAAAAACTAGAAACACTTGCACTCGCTAATGAGTTAATTAGGTTAATACTACGTGACGAAATATATACAATCACCCTAAAAATAAGTGCTGGTTAGTACGGGTTAGTAATTATCCTATCAGAGAACGCATTCACTCAGAGTTTAGCGAGACCCAGAATTAAGCACAGGTGGAAGTAATGAATGAAATACCACAGCCGATTCCGAATAAGGAAACGTGATTGGACAACGAGACGCAGGCATGCTGAAGGCTGTCACACGACATCACAGGAGTTTGGGCAAGAGAGAATCAATTGTCAGACGGCGGGAATAAAAGCTGAAAAATAAAGCGAGAGTAAGGCACGGGAGAAAAGGCACAAGCACAATGACAAAACAGCGCACATGAGGTAGAACCATAACAATAGGAGGTAGAGCAGAAACCTACAGGATGGTAGCCCTCTAGGAACAGGGTTGGTGACCCCAGGTCTACAGTCTATGGTCAGTAATCCAGATTACATTTGAATGTTAAAATGTGTTTCAGGTGTTTGGACCTATTGGGTCGTACATTGCAACACAGCCCTGAAAGAGTCAGTGCATTCTTTGTGGCATGTTGTGTTCTACATAACATTGTGAGACAGCATGGATGTTACATTGACCTCACAGAGGGGACATTTCAGGAGGTAAGGAAAACACAGGCAGAACTGCATGTGTGAAACGAGTAGGTGGGAGAGTAACAGGGCACCTGGGGCAGATGGGACCTGCTGGCTGCACAGTTAGTTCCATAGTGACTATAGGCCTTCACCATCACAAATGCATACAAAATACATTACTTTGCAATGACTTTTTATTTGTGTCATAGCATGGCTCCTATGGAAAAATAATATATATATATATACTAATAAAGTAAAATTAAGAAACAAAAAGGTAAATCAGCATGAAGTAGCCTACATATATAATAATAAATGAACACATTTCTCTTAAAGGAAAAAAATCATCACTTTCTTCCTCCCCATCTCCTCACCCATAACAAAATTGTCAGTGCCTTAGCCATGGCAAATACACTGTTTTTCAAGGAGAGCTGCTCTGATTGGCTATAATTGAAGCTAGCCCCAAACACAAAACTCATTATTATTTCACCTTGTCCAGCTTTTTCCAAATGCACAGAGCAGGAGGCCCCTCCCTATGCTGGTCACCAGAATACAACCCCAATTCTGAAATAGTCGGGACAAAGTGTAAATTGTGAATAAAATCAAAATGCAATGACTTTCAGATCACATGAGCCAATATGTTATTTACAATAGAACACAGATAACATTTCAAATGTTGAAATTGAGACATTTTACATTTTTATCCACAAAATGAGCTCATTTCAAATTTTCTGGCTGCAACAGGTCTCAAAAAAGTTGGGACACAGGCAAAAAAGGGCTGAAAAAGCAATTAATATATAAGGGAATCAGATGAAAGAACATTTAGCAAGTAATTAAGTTAACTGGCATCAGGTGTGTAACATGATTGGCTATAAAAGGGATGTCTTAGAGAGGCTGAGTCTCTCAGAAGTAAAGATGGCCAGAGGCTCTCCAACCTGTGATGGCTTGGGTAAAAAAATTGTGGAATACTTTAAAAACAATGTTCCTCAACGTCAAATTGCAAAGCCTTTGAAGGTCTCATCATCGACCGTGCATAACATCATCAAAAGATTCAGAGAAACTGGAAAAATCTGTTTGTAAGGGACAAGGCCGAAGACCTTTACTGGATGCCCGTGTTACGGACAGGCCATTTTTGCAAGATCTGATGTAATCACGTGAGTGTCAGGAGATCTTATTAGTCCCCAAATGAGCCTATGTATACATTTAGTTTGATTTACATTATTAAATTTTACTGGTAGAATTAGTGGGTCCCTAAGATACTTCGGCTTGCTGAAATACAATATGGAATGAGGATTGATGTTTAATTAATGAGAATGGTTTGATCCCGTGACCCGGTGCTGCATGGGGAACGAGGCTATTTCCGTTGGGGTTGGTGTGCACACTCGTGGCTGCCACTGGACCCTTGGGAGTGTAAAGGCTGATCTTGGAGGAAAATTCAAGTTTGCCGGCCTGCAACTTACCACTGTTCACAGAGACGGAGTTTACGTCGTTTCTTTTCCTTTTGTCAAATCTCTGAAAGGACATCAACCGTATCCTACAGACTAGCGAAGATCCGCGGAAAGTTTTAGGGACCTTTTAGAATGCGCAAACTGAACAAACGGATCGCAAGAGAGCCAACAGACGCCGCTTCCTGCGCGATTCCCAGGGCCGAGCTGTTCGTCGTTGGGCGACAGGTGCGAGCTGGCCACGGACTGCGGAAAGCGTTGGCGTTTGACCGAAGAAGTTGAAGGTAGCATCAATTGTTCTTCTGTTTCCCTGTTGTGTTTTAAGCAAGCCAAAAGTGTATTAGCTGCACGCTGCCCTGAGAGGTTTCAGAGATAAGTTTGTGCTTAACTCCCCTAGACAACGTTAGCTATTGCTGCACGTATTACAATAGTTTGTTTAATACGGATAGGCTTGCGATATCTCTGCTCAGGGTGGACGTGACACCCGTGATCTTCGGGCCCTCAGACGCCACTGCATCACTCACCGGCATGATTCTGTCATTGACATTACTAAATGGGCCCAGGAATACTTCAAGAAACCACTGTCAGTAAACACAGTCTGCCATGCCATCCACAGATGCCACCTAAAACTCTATCATGCGAAAAGGAAGCCATTGTTGAGCATGATCCAGAAGCGCCTCCGTGTTCTGTGGGCCAAGGCTCATTTAAAATGGACTGTAGCAAAGTGACAAAGTGTCCTGTGGTCAGACGAGTCCAAATTTGACATTCTTGTTGGAAATCATGGGCGTTGTGTCCTCCGGGATAAAGAGGAGAAAGACCACCCCTCCTGTTATCAGCGTTCAGTTCAAAAGCCAGTATCTCTGATGGTATGGGGATGCATTAGTGCATATGGTGTGGGACACTTGCATGTTTTAAAAAGCACCATGAATGCTGAAAGGTATATAAAGGTTTTAGAGCAACATATGCTCGCCTCCAGACAACATCTATTCCAGGGAAGGCCTCGTGTATTTCAGCAAGACAATGCAAAACAACATACTGCAGCTATTACAACAGCATGGCTTCGTAGTAGAAGAGTCCGTGTGCTGAACTGACCTGCATGAAGTCCTGATCTTTCACCGATTGAGAATATTTGGCACATAATTAAACAAAAAGTCCGTTAAAGGAGACCCAAAACTCTCCAGCAGCTGGAAGCCTTTATTAAACAAGAGTGGGATCAAATTCCAATGGCTAAACTCAAGAAACTTTTCTCCTCAATGTCCAGACGCCTCAACTCTGCGTTAAAAAGAAGAGGGGATGCTACACCGTGGTAAACAGACCCCTGTCCCAACTTTTTTGAGACGTGTAGCAGCCATCAAATTTGAAATGAGCTCATTTTGTGGATAAAATTGTAAAATTTCTCAGTTTCAACATTTACTATGTTATCTCTGCTCTATTGTGAATAAATTACTGGCTGGTGTGATTTGAAAGTCATTGCGTTTTGATTTTATTCACAATTTACATTTTGTCCCAACTATTTCGGAATTGGGGTTGTACATAAAATGCTGTACATTTGACCCACTCAGTGCGCCAGACTGTTAAAATCAGGGGCCCTCAGATCCTGTGTCAAATTGTCTGTGACTGCACGCGTTATCCAAAAAAGCCAGTCACATGTCTAGCCAGATCCCAGTGTTACAGCTTCCATCAACTGTGCCCTGATGCCCTGTTACAGCATATGAACTAACAATCTTGTTTTCCGTGAAGTGAAAAATGAAAACATTAGTTAGCCTAGCTTAAGATTTATTTCAGCATGTGTGCCGCTTAGCGAGGCCTTATTGCCACTGCATGCTCAGTATCATTTGATAAATTTCACACATTTTGAGGCGTTGATTCACACCATTGTCACAGTTTTTTTTCATTACAAGTTGCATAGGTCGACACATAGGCAGCCAGCCTCAAAATTACTTGTACAGTGTAGTCAAACACTCTTGTGATCAGAAAATAGTGCTTCAATTTTGCACGGTTTCATCTGAGTCCATTGCTAACCTCCGATCAAACCCACTCATTCATCACAAGGAAATGGAATCAACAATAGTAGGGTGTACAATACCAGTCAAAAGTTTGGACATACCCACATTTTTCTTACAAGACATGCTAAATAAAGAAATTAGCACCCATTATTTTGCAAAAAAAGATCTAATTCCTTTTTTTTTTTTTTTTTTTTAAATAAATTTGGCATCTCCAAACCCACGCGAGTCTGGAATGCCCAATTGGGGAACTATGTACAAGGCTTTTTGCATATGCGGCCCCCTATTGCCAACTCAGGAGAATGAGACAGCTCGCGGCTCACCTCCGAAGCACGCGCCCGTCGCCACCGCTTTTTATACACTCATTGGTTGAAACTTAGTAAGCTCAGAACGAGGGAGGAGGATACCCGAACATGAGCGAGCTTAGAATCTTCCAAACGAGCGCCCGTCTGGCCAACAGGAGGCACCTGAGAACTTTGTTATTATTTACAATGCCCTATTCCAGCAGACCCTTCCCAATTTGCATCCCTGTAGCGCATTGGCCAATTGCGCGCAACTCTTAAAAGAGCTGCCGACCACTGCCGGCTGGTACGGAAAAAAAAAGAAAAAAAAAATATCTCATTCTTAAATCAATCAAACTACCCAGCATTTATTGTCGTAATTGCTGAGCATACTCATATTTTTCTTTTGCAAGAGCAGTTACGTGTGTGGTGCTGATGAGTTTGAAGATGAGCCGCTATCTAAGTTCCAGCAGATGTGCAGTACAGCGGTTTGCTTCTCATTGACCTTTTCCCCCATTAAGTCCCCAAACAGCTTGACTTTAATTCAGCCTTTTGATAATGGAAGGAGCTTGTTTGTCTGTTTACTTGCAAAATGTGGCTTCTTTGAGAATTCCAAAATTTTTGGTCACTATTCAAACAATTATTATTACATTATTCTCTTTTACCCTCTGACTGTTTTACCTCTCATAAGATTCCATCTGAGATTACATAGAGAAGTTAAGCCGTTTAAATTTGTCTAAAAACAGAGTGTTGTGAAATTAGCAAAGTGTGTCCAGACTTTTGATTGACACTGTATGTGAAAGTTTTGGATTGAATAAAGACTTTCCTCAAAATGTTTGGCCTCTTTAAAACAACAAACGCAATGGTTTCACAAAGGAAAATTATGGAAATAATTCAATAAAATTAAGTATGCCTGCATCACGTAAATTAATTAATCCACATCCAGTTGTAGCTTGCATAGTTTTGAGCTGGAATAGCCTATCCCAGGCTGATATTGAGGATGTACCAAAAAAAAAAAAAAAAAACATATAAGAAAAGTGGACTGGACACAGTAAAAACTTTTTTTGCAGGTCAGGTTAATTGAAACAATAAATTGCCCATTGGTATGAGAGAATGTTGTGTGCGCCCTACAATGTATTGGTGAGCTGCCGCGGGTGTGGCCCCATCTTTCGCCGATAGTTAGCTGGGATAGGCTGCAGCTCCCCCTTAACTCTAGTGAGGAAGAAGCAGTTTAGATAATGGATTCACATAAGAACTTATCATCATATACGGCAAACATTTGATACAGAAAATCCATTCAACTCTAATTAAAATTTACCAATAATTTCAACAATCTGCTGCAGGTTTAAAGTTTCCTGCTAAATACAGCAAAGAACATGATTGGATATAGGAAATTTTCCTGAAAAAGTATTAATTGCCTTCATACAATGACTGAAACATGCAAACTTCTGTTTTTTTTCTCTCTCACTCTCACCTTTTTATCTAGGCCTTGATGCAAGATACCACTTCCTTGCTAGCTGCTTGCTCTGCTGTCAGTGAAGTCATTTTGGCGGAAGCCAGTTGTGGTTTTTTCTTGCTTCAAGTTGGAGGTAAACCTAAATATCGTAACAGCATTTTTGCATTATAATTAGTGACTGTAAGTACCATGAAGACTTCAGCAGTAAATACTTGTCAGTTGAACTGGGAACAAAAAGGTTCCAAGGCAAAAAATAAAGCAGGAGCATATGCACATAGCAGGACCTTACTGGACTAAAAATTGTTCCTTCCTCTCTGAACCTCAGAGAGAATCTCTTTTGACCGGCAGTGTACCGCTGCCCACACAGAAATGTGGTTGACATTATAGAGATGCTTCAGTCTTCATTATAATTGAATCGGGTAAGATAATTTCATTTACCCCATGAACAAATCCAGACATTAATCAAAATTACTTCCAAACACCAGAATTTCTCTTTCCAGGAAAAAAAGGGAATAGAAATAAAGATTTAATTCTAAATACAAGATTGAAATGCTTGGTTTGATTTTGTTTTTGCAGTGCTGCCACCTGTGGCAGAAGTTTGCTGCTGGAGTTCTCCAGCTTTTCTCTGCAACTTGCATGGAAAACCATCGTTTCTCAACCAAATTGCTGCATCGTATAAGCAGTGGAAAGGAGCCATTTATGTGGAAAAATATGTCATTCCACATGTCTCTTTTTCCCGGAAATGTAACGGCTGATCCAAATGTTTCTTTTATTATTAATTTCCTTTCATTGACATGCTGTGGTAATTCCTCACTCCCTTTTGCTTTCCTTTTTGGTTTGTCTGCAAAATTTTTGCCTTTGTTGTCTTAAATAAGCCAAAAGTTTTGAGAGAAGTCATTTCAATCGGGGACTTCATTCAAATGCACACAATTGTAGAAATCTCCTTATGATGAATAAATGGGTTTGACAGGCAGTTTTCAGCAATGGATGCAGATTGGCCCCATCAACGAATCACTGTGGTCAATAAAACACAACATCATCCTTTGCAATGAGGTCAACTGCACTCCCTACTATGTAGAAGTTCACCAAGTCCTTTGTAAGAGCTGCTCTTAGCAGTTTAGTGAATCATTTTTAAGAGGTAAAAGTTATAGTGTCACCAAGAAGTACTCCTTGTGCTAAGAAAATAGTACCTGCGGCTGTCAGAGGCCTTTAATCAGTCCATCCAATGATATTATTTTGGCGGAGCAAAAAGACAATACAGGCTACCCGCATGTCTGCCTACAGACCTGACTGCCTGCAATGCACCCTGCCTGTGCACTCATTGCGCATACTCGAAGTGTCACCCTATGTCACCACCGCAAGTAATGAGAAGCTTCCAAATCGCTCAGCAGCTCCAGGCTGGTCACTTACCGTTGAGAAGCTAGCTGGTAGTGGGTGTTTCTGAAGCACTGAAACTCTGGTTGTCACAGACCGGCCCAGTACAGCCACCCCTCCTAGTCAATGTTTTCCCCTGTTTGCCTCATTCTGATGTCAGCTCCTGGCTGGATCCAGGCCTGGTTATACCTCTGTCTTGTCTCCTGGCTGACTGACTAAGGCACTCACCAATCACCAGCGGCTGTTTCCGCACACCTGCTGCCACTGTCCCAGTCAGTCACTGCTTTTAAGCCATGCCTGGATCGGCAGCCTTTGCTAGATAGTCTCGCCTTTTTGCCTTGCCATTGTTGACCTTGTCTTGAACTCTTTTTGTACTGTTTTTTGACCTTAGCCTGCATTTTGAATATAGTTTTTTGTCTAGCACTCTTGGAAACCTTTGCCTGGATTTTTGCCCTTCAAAACTGTACCAAGCCTTTTTTTGACTTGTGAGACTTGCCTAGCCCCTGATTGCCTTTGCGTGTGTGTGTGTGTGTGTGTGTGTGTGTTTTACTGCTATTTGTGCCTTGACTTCTCTGCGTGTTTTTGCCTGAGCCCCATTTGTAACTCTGCTGAAGATCTTATGGTTTTTTTTTTCCCACTGGACTGCATTCAGCATGCCCTGAGTCACTGCTAGCTGGGAATATCAGCTTCGCATTAAAGAAACTTACTACCTTTTGCCTCAGTCGGCTTTTGGGTCCTCATCTAAACTAGGCCTTGCCACCCCTGACACTGACACAGTTGGTAAACGTCGGCTAACACATTTGGTAGTTGTAGATAGTGATAAGCGCCACATAACTGTAAATAAAAATACCATTAACCTACACAGTGAAATGGCATTGTTATCACTGAGCCTTAGTAATTAATACTGTCATCTACATGCAACATTTCAATATTTAAAGTAAGCTGCTAAATCAATCAAATATTTATTACCCTGTAAAATGCAATTTTCAATCAACTTGCAAATGAGCTGCGATCTGACTTCCGAGAGGAGTCCCTTTAGTTGTGCACATGCACTGTCAACTTGCTCCAAAGTAAATTCAACTGGACACAGGTAGCTGTAGCAGCCAGCAAAGGCACTGCAGCCTGGCCTTTTCAGAGTCACTTGTTGGCACAGTCATTTTCATTGATTGATTCCGGTCAATTGCCATGGTGACATCTACGTTTTTTCATAAACGGATATCGGTGAAGTTTCTTTGCTTTATCTGCGTGGGATGTGCATTCCGCAGCCGCACAGTGACATTGCATCCTTACACGTGTAATGTAACCAATACCTGCCTTAAATCCACGTAAAATAGTTCAGAAAACACAGGCTTCACCATTAATAACATGCATTTATAACCTGCCAACTGGAAGTGTGCTTGCCAGCAAAATTACCCACAGTGCAAAGTATACTTCATGATGAGGACCCCTGGTATCTTGAATGAGTTCTATTCAGGTTAATTCTTTAATGCTTTCAGGTGGCAACTGTACACCCTTGTGCAAATGAAATGAAACAAGCTGTGAAAAAAGTAAATGATAGATTTTTTTTTTCAAATTTCAACTGGACTTGCTATATCCCTGTATGACCTGCTGATGTATTCGTGCAAAGTCACGGTCTTTGTGTACTTTCTCGGGGGCAAATCCATGGTATACAATTTCGGATTCACAATTAATTAGCCAGGGAAGCAAAAGACCACAAATAACCAAGAAACATGGTGCAATACCGAGTGATATAATAACTGCACGCGCACAATTTTTACGTCACGCACCCTACAAATATTATGAGATTTCTTATGCATTATGATTTCATTTTGTCCTGCTGAAAGAAAGGCAACAGTAAAGACAAATAGGCAGGTTTTTGCTTGAGAACATGAATTGCAGTTAAAGACTGAAAAAATTGCAGCTTGTTTCAATTAATTTGCGCAAGTGTGTATGTTTTTCCTCCATTTTGTCAGATAGGAACAAAACTGTGTATGGAACAAAAGTTCACAACTTTGGTTTTTACAAGGGTGACACACCTGGATCAGTTCTCCCATTGGTTTGTTGCAGAACTGTATCGCTGCTCCTTTGCATGAAGTTAATACGGCTCACCACCTCTGAGTCGCCAACTTGCTCAGATCCCGCAGCCAAGCTGCTCAGATCGTGCCACTGAGCATTCACGCAGCTTCTGCTGCGCATTGAAGCCGGCTTTGATTGAGATTGAATGACTTCTGGCCGCTTTGAAGCCGTTGGCTGCTTTTGGTGTGAACATAGCGTGAGGCTAGGTAGAGATAATGTTGGTAAAGGTTGAGAATTGGAGAGGAAATGCAGTTCCACCTATACCTTCAACTGCTTGCGCTGCTGAACAAAGCAAGAAAGATGAAACAGAAGGAAAGACTTTTACAAAGAAGCAGATAGCCCTTCCTGTTGCATGACCTTTGCCCCAGACCTGTCCTCTCTGACCAGACTTTCTGGATTCTGGAGCATCTTCAGGGTCAGAGCTCTCATACTGGATGCTCTAAAATGTGAATAATTGTGCCAGACACACTTAAATCCATGCAAAATTCTGGCATGCCATTTCCAAAAAAGTTGGGACACTGTGTTAAATATAAATAAAACAAAATGTAATGATTTGCAAATCTATTAAAACCCTTTATTTAATTGAAAATAGGACAAAGACAACATATGAAGAGTTTGTTTCCAAAATGCAATAAGTGCCAAAATTACAAAAATTGAGATAATACCATAGAGCGATAGCCCTGTGCTTCTTACGTGTGGTACAAAAATCCATTTTCAGAATTCACACTATGAGGTGTATTTTTTGATGGTCAAAGTTTGTGTTTTTATATAAAATGCAACAGGGGCCAACACAGAAAAAGTTGATTTACTCAGAATGAGTAAAAAGGATAAATTGCATTTTGGAAACAAACTCTTCATATCAAATGTTGAAACTGAAAAATGTTATTGTTATTTGAAAAATATCGGCTCATTTTGAATCTGATGACAGCAATCTGTTCTTAAAAAGTTGGGATGGGACAATAAAAGACTGGAAATGTTGCATGATGCAAAAAAAAAAAAAAGACAACTAGCTGAACATCTCACAGCAAAGTAGATTATTTAGCAACAGGTCCGTTACATGATTGGGCATAGAAAGTCTTTCATAAGTAAATATGGTGAGGGCTTAACAACTCCATGAAAGACTGCATGGGGAAATAGTTCAACAATTCAAGAATAACATTTTGAATTTAAAATTGCAAAAAGAATGGAGATTTTATTCTCTGTAGTACATGATATCATTAAAAGATTCAGAGAATCCAGAAAAATCTCTGTACGCATAGGACAAGACCAAAATCCAATTTTGGATGGCTGTGCTTTCCAGGTCCTCTGGCAGCACTCCATCAAAACCAGACAGGATTCTGCCATGGAACTCACCGCATGGACTCCGGTACACTTCAATGAACCATTGTAAGTACACACAGTTTGTCACTGCATTCACAAATACAAGTTAAAAGTCTGCTATCTAGAGATTAAACCATTTTTAACCAAGATCCAGAAATACTGCCTTCTTCTCCGGGGCCAAGCTCACGTAAAATGTACTGAAGTGAAGTGGACAACTGCCCAGTGATTTGACTCATAAAAATCTGAAATTCTTTTTGGAAATCATGGATTCCACGTCTTCTAGGTGAAAGGGGAGAGGGGCCACCCGGCTTATTATCAGCAAACAATTCAAAAGCCGGCATCCATGATAGCATGGAGGTACATAGTACACATGGCATGGGTAACTTGCGCATCCGTGAAGACACCATTAATGGTAAACGATATATACAGGTTTTGGTGCAACATTTACTGCCATCCAGATGCCTTTTTTAAGGGACGGCCTTGCTCATTTCAGCAACACCATACTCTACACGTATTACAACAACATGGCTCTGTTGTAAAAGAGTCTGGGTGCTATGGTGGTCTGCCTGTAGTCCAGAACTTTCACGCACTGACAATATTTGGTGCATTATGAATCAAAAAATATGACAAAGGAGGCCGAAAGTGAGTGTTGACTGAGTGTCTTCAGAGTGTTGACTGAAGAACACGTAATGCAACACAGTGGTAAACATGCCACTGTGCCAACTTTTTTGATATGTGCTTCTGGCATCAAATTCAAAATGAGCACATATTTTCCAAAAAACAATAAAATATCTCAGTTTCAACATCTGATATATTGTCTTTGTACTATTCTCAAATAAATATAATGTTCCAATTATTTGAAAATCATTGTATTCTGTTTATATTTACATTTTACACAGCATCCCAACTTTTTTGGAAATGGGGTTGTAAAATCGTAAGGTAGCTGGCCTGTTGGCCCAACATTATGGGTGAAATGCGCTACAAATGCGAAAATAAACATTCAAAATATACTTTTGCTGTGTAGCATCCCAACCTTACTGATTTTAGCTTTGGTAGTTTATAACATCAGGCACTTCATGGTAAGCATGGCACGCTGAGTATTGCTGGCCATGAACTTATTTTCTATCAGCTTTGCAAGATATTATTACCATGCTAGCTAGCGTGACAACAATGATCACTAGCATAAACTGTGTTTATTGTTTATGCTCATTGTATTCATATTGTTTATGCTTACGTTGTTTACATATAGCCAATAATTTTACATTTTTCTGGCATGTGAATGATACATTAAGTGGTTGAATGAAGTTTGCAATGAAAACTAATGATATGCTGGGCATCAGTCCATCCCCCTATTCTCTGCGCTTCAGCTGGAACTTAATCTGTGTGTGTTCATGTCTTCTGCAGTGGTTTTGGCGGGATGACTCAAATGAGGGGGCGTTTTTTCCGCTCGCTACTTTCATAATCAGCCTTGTGCTTGCTGGTTTATCTAAAGTTGCCTCTGTTCTTTAAGTACAAGAAAAGTGAAGAATTTTGAATTCCTTCTCTCTGGTCTTTTACCCCATCTGTTGTGGAATTTTGACTCCAATATACTCTTAGCATTCCCAGCAGTGGCGTGAGCCCATAATTGCATAACAAACTCACTTCCAAAGCTATTCTGGTTTGTAAAGAAACCCCCCAATAATCATACAAGCAATTCATAAGTAATCTCCTAGCTACTAAACACATCCGTCTTTTGGGAGCTCCAGACCATCAACCGTCCTTGTAAACTAAAAGAAGTTGATTGTCTGATATATTAAGGTGAGAACTGATTGGCTAAAACACAAACTGTTCACAGTGAACAGCAAATTCTAGTCAATGGAAGTGCTTACTTTGTTCCTGTAGGGATACTAAACAATCTACAGATCAGCATTCATATGAAAAAAAAAAAGGTTTAACATGGTGAAATTCACTAACATGTGCGGCTACCACTGTTTCTGTAGACGGGTTTCCTGTGTGCAAACAATACTAGGTGCGCGCGCAACCAGGGGGCAAAAGACTGCTTTGGAGTGAACTGATATCAATGTAGATGCTGTATTGTTTGTAAGCTCTCGCTCACTTAATTGCAATAAAATGTCATCTCATAGAAAAATCTGTTTGTTTTTCATTGCATCACAAATCAGAAAAACACTTGCTGAAATATCCATGAATTTTACTCAACTTACCAGGTTGTGATGGTTGTTGTGGATGTCTAAAATATCAGGAGCATGATGGTTACGTACGACGAGGCTACTTTACGGCCTGCCAACATTTAGAAGAAAACAAAATAACCGCCAATGTCACTGTAAATATACATTACACTACACGTCTGATAGCTCGTTAGCTAGGTCTGGGACAGAGATGGCTCAGACCAATTATATCAACAGCCTAAGCAGCTCAGACTGCACCGATTACCTCAAGAGACTGGTCCTCAGTGATGGTGAGACATTACCAGACCCTTATATTTATATTCCTAGTGACGTATGGATTTCAGATATGTCCAAATGGCCAGCTATCATACGGCCCGACATATACAGTTATCTCATAGAGAAGCCCAGTGTGTACACAAAGGACAATTTGCGTGCATATAAATCTTTAGACGCGTATAATTACATACTTTGTGGTCATGTGCAAAACTTAAAGTTTTATGACACAGGCTCAGGGTTTTGCGCTTTGAGGGCAGGTGTCCTGCCCAGCTAGAGACAGGGACTAAAGACAAAACCTTATGAGAAGGGTGTACGTGCACAGGGATCTTGGGTACATCCTAACCGCTAACTGCACATGCATGGCAGGGTATGTCTCACAGCAGATATTGTGAGCTCATGATTTCACTTACTTTTGCTAATAGAGCTATGCATCGCACCAGTCTCGCTTCTTGTTGCAGTCATGCTGCAGCCATCATGTGTCAAGTTGAACTGTCAGGGCGCAGACGCACCGAGGAGGAGGTCGCCTGCACGTCCCTACCAAATCGTTGGAAGGACATGTCCCGAAAAAAGGTTGAGCCACAAAAGCTAACAAACATCAACTTCAGCCGACCAAAGCGACACCTGACAGAGTTGCCGCAAGTCCATCACACACCAACACCCCAAAATATACCAGGTAGCCTACATGAGAGCAAAGTGATGCGTAACGTGCTGATACTCTGGGAACTATTACGCACAACCGTCCGCAGTGGACTGAAGCTTCAGGAACGTGACATGTAGGCTATTATTAGGTATTATTATATTATTTATTAGTATCATTTACCTAATAATACACCAATAATTTCACAAATTTTTCTGCAGAGCTAAATTAAATACAATATTAACGTATCAAGGATTTAAATAAAATCATAAGTGTTATTTTAAAATTACTCCCTCTCATGTGATAATCCTTATATCTATACATTTCCTCCTACACAGCAATTTCAATCACGAAGACTTCGGATTTAAGAAAAGGAGATTTATTAACAATGCAATGACATGAAATGAAATAAATTCAGTATTTGGCGATGACTCCGTCCTCCAGGACCCTCAAGCGAGGTGGGGCGCTGATCTGCCTGGGTAGCAGGCAGGGGCGAAGCCATCCCCCGTTAGACAGAAGGGTCATACGGATGAAGTAGAAGCTGAAAAGGCCGGAGTCAGAAGTTGGTGGTGGTGGGGAGGCGGTGGGCGATGTGGAATCTCTCTAACAGCAGACAGGAACACGTAATGAGCCTACATATAAAGAAGACCGAAGGCGCCGATTGGGTAAGTGCAATTGCTTGGGAATCCTACGTCTCGTGATTGAACTTTCATTTACACTCCCATTACAACGAAAGATCTCCAGGCCCTCAAAAACGTATGTCCAGACGCTGCTTTGTTTACATCAATCAACACAGCTGCAGACTCAGAAACAGACACAGCATCAGAATCTGGATCAGAACTACCTCAGCCCTTGACAGCTATGTATGACCCATCAGCTAGGGACCTGTCGTCAGCCGACCTTCAGGAGAAGTGCAAAACCAGCTATGGAAAAATGAGAGGGCAATGCACAATTAACAGACTGGAACGTCTACAGGATGTGACTAAAGAGCAGGCTAAGTGCACAACATGGGAACTCCACAGAGTGGGACGTGTAACAGGCAGTACCTTTCACAGGGTTGTTAAGTGCAAAGACTCCTCAGTTGAAAGTGTTGTGAAACAGATCATGCAATATGCAGCCACAGATTTCACTGTTCTAGCTGTCATGTGGGGAAGGCAAATGGAAGATACTGCACGCAAAAATTATGAAACAGAAATGAAGAAAATACACATGAACTTTACTGTAAAAGCAGTGGGTCTAACAGTGAGAGCAGATGAGCCATACCTGGCTGCTTCTCCTGATGGAGTATTCTCCTGTGACTGCTGTGGAACAGGCCCGCTGGAGATAAAGTGTCCATACAAGTACAGGGAGGGACTAGAGGGGTCAGAGTCTGATGCATCCTTTTGCCTTTATGGAAACTATGATTTGAGACCCACCCCCCATATTACTCACAGATTCAGTCACAAATGTATGTTTGTCAAATGGACATATGTGATTTCATGGTGTGGACGAAGACAAGCAGCATCATTTGCCAGCTATGGAGAGATGAGCCCTTTCTACAAGAAACGCTTCCTAGGGCTGAATCATTCTTCATGGACCACCTCCTCCCAGAACTTGTCTGCCGCTGCAAAGACCCCGACCTGGCTGAAGAGATCAAATGTCTGTACTGCAAAAAGCCAAGCTTTGGCAAAATGATCAAGTGCACAGACTGCTGCCAAGACTTTCACTATGTATTTGTGAACATTACCAGATACTCCAAAAAATGGAAATGCGGATGCAAATAGATACATCCAACGATAATGAATGATGGATGCTGGACAACAGCACGTGAGGAAAAACTAATGTAATGAGCAAAGATGAATAGGTACACTTGACAAAATCTAACTGACTTCATTACTGTTAACACAACAACAAACAACACATCTGACTATTCAAGTGTTCATTTATTTCTCTTAATGTACATTTACATAAAATCACAAACAGCACTGATATATATTGTTCATCCCCAGAAAGAAGCGCAGTTTGAGTTCTGCAGACAATGATACTCAAAAATTTATGAGCAAGAAAAAAAATCATCTCCAGGTAGAAATGTTAGATGAGTTCATATAGTATTTATTATTTACACTTGTCATTGTTGAAAACACTTTTGGTTACAGATGTACATTTCATTTTGATTCCATTACGTTGCCTTTAATATATTTATTTAAAACATTTAAAACATTGTCAGTGCATGTTAATATTTAGCATGTCAGCTTTAAAAGCAGTTTTTCCTAAATGGTCCCTTAACCTTGGTCCTAAAATGGCCATTAAAGCTATGTGGTTCTCAACCTTTTTGTACTCTCAATGATCCTGTCTGATAAAATTTAGTAATTCATAACTGTTATTAATTTTACAGTCAGGCTATACAGAGAGAGTGATGAGTAAGTGAGAGAGAGACAGAGAGAGCAAGAAGTGATTGATCATTGCCCTCATTAGCCCTTAAAAGCCTGACACAATCATGGAATGTAATATACATCTCTTTGACTCAAAACACAGTTATCGCCGGGCCACCACAGTCCCCCTAAGGTTCGTAAGACCAGCACATATGGTTAAAATGTCATCTAGAATATCGACTTGGCTGATGGGTATGACAGTGTTCAGTATCTGAAAGGTTTTAAGCTGACCTATAACTCGTTCCACATGTATGCGGACTCTTGGCAACTGACGTGAAGTGTCAACACAAGAACCAGGCAACTGAGATTTCCCCTTCGTGAAACTTGGGATTCTTAATGTTGCCCCTACACTGGCCAATTCCTCTCTAACAAGGAAACCTCTATCTGCAAGGATCTCATCCCCATGCTCAAGTCTACCCAAAAAGCCAGAATCCAAAGTTACTACCTTGTCAGAGGCACGACCTCCCCACCCACTAGACAAAAAAGATATAGCTCCTGCTGGTGTGATTCCAGTTAGATATTTAATTGTGTTTTGGTGCTAATAATTTGACCAGGTTTCAGCCCTTGCTTTAAGATTGTATGTTCTTTCTATAAAGATCTCAGTACAGTCTATAATACAACGACAATTCCTAGATTTCGGTTTAATAAAACACTTTGGCATGTTTGCTCTCACTGCATCCTTACTAGGCCACATTATCAAATTTTTCACTATTGAGGACAACATGGGTATCCAGTCTCTTAATATTTTAAATACAGTTGAGAATAGAAGCCCAAATCTGTAGGCAAGGTCTTGGTTGGTGAGTCCAAGTCTTACTTTCATTAGAACCAAAAGGAGGTGGTTCTCCCAACTTAACCCACCCTTACGCACACGTGTGCTTCTTTTTACAATATCCAGCAGCCACATAAACACTTGTAATGACTGTAAACCAGTAAAAAAAAAAAATAATTTTCGCGTTTGTGTCTTTTATGGAATCAAAGCCAAACTGGGACTGCTTAAAGGGATAGTTATCTTTTTTTGAAGTGGGGTTGTATGAGCTACAAATTGCCACTACTTCCATTAGATGCAGTAGAAAGCTCTCTGATCTCCTCCAGGTAGCCGCATAGTGCTGGGTGGAAATTTAGGCGATGAACTGTTGTGAACGGGACCAGGGAAACAGCGTATTTTTACAGCCTAAAAGAGGTCCTACCTGAAAATAATACACCATTTTAATTTTACGCTATATCAAAAAAAATTACAGCGCTTTACCTGCTCGGAAAAAAAACACAGTTGCTCTTGAACTAACCAACTGACGTAGGTTATTCCGTCGGAGTAAACTGCGCGCTGTAGCGATCAGCTGTTTGGGTCAGACTCTGAGCGGTTTGTGGCAGAGACAGCATTTCAATGACATAGAATTACGTCTCAAATAAAAAAAAAAAATCCCTATAATAACCAGTACAGCAGATACACAGTATGAGGCTGCGTAAACCCTATGCGATATTAATTTGTGCTGCAATGTTACATTAGACTTTTTCACAGGTGTTTCACTCTTTTACCTGATGCATGGGTACAGCAGTGCTCTTCAGCGTGCACCGTTAAGATTTCCCTGAATGTAGCCTCGAAAATGAATACTGCAAACACGAAGCTCTTTTAGGGATACGGATGGCGTATCAATATCCATGTTGAGCGCAGCTAGCCATAGCTGCCGAAGTCTATCCCGCAGAGGAATGCGGTGGAAGCTGTAAGTGCACCAGGATACAGCTTTGCTTTCACGTCCAGGAAAGCAACGCACGCGGACCATTTATGAAATATTTGCAAATATTTAACGACCGTCCGACCTCGCAACCGCCGTTAAGTCATTTGCACACTGGACGCGAAACGAATTTTTCACAAGACAGATTACATTGAAAGTCAATGCGGAGACGCGAATACACGCATTTCGCGTGTATTCGCGTCTTCGCATTGACTTTGAATGTAATCTGTCATGCGAAAAATTCGTTTCGCTTCCAGAGTGCAAGCAGCTTTACTGTGACCCAAACAGCTGATCGCTACAGCGCGCAGTTAACTACGATGCGCCGCGCGGAGGACAACTGTGTTTTTTTCCAAGCAGGTAAAGCGCTGTAATTTGTTTTAATATAGCGTACAATTGAAATGGTGTATTATTTTCAGGTAGGACCTCTTTTCGGCCGCAAAAATACGCTGTTTCCCTGTTCCCGTTCACAACAGTGTATCGCCTAAATTTCCACCCAGCACTATGCGCTGGTGCGGCTACCTGGAAGAGATCAGAGAGCTTTCTACTGCATCTAATGTAAATAGTGGCAATTTGTAGCTCATACAACCCCGCTTCAAAAAGAGTGAACTGTCCCTTTAAGTTGCTCCTTCAGATGTTTATTTTCTTCCTGTGTGGCATACAGTTCTCTTTTCAGAGCTTCACAGTCATCATGGAGCTGGTTGTACTGCAGGTTGAGTTGGTGCGTCTGTTTTCTGGACATAAACGTACATTCATCTACAACACAAAAAGGAGATAAATTAACTCTTCATGTGCAACGCATCAGCTTTCGAACATACACAGACACGCACACAACACACAGACTGTCTATTTCTCTATCACTCTACTCACCCGACCACCAACCAACCAACACAAACACACACTAAATAGTATGACTTGTGCATACCTTCAGAAGAATCTAGAGGATCTGCCTCAGGCTCGCTTGTGGGGCAGGTAGCAGGGGCCTTATCTTCATCCCGTTTTCTCTTTCTTTCATATCTAGCACAAACAATTGAGTACAGTTAAGTTAAAAACCCAAAATAATCAACACATTAAGAGATAATGCAATAACATAATAAAGAAGGCCATACAAATAGATCTTATTTGCTCAGATAGTTAATAAGCTACCCAGAAAGTAGAAAATGACAAATACGTGACGTAACACTGACCTTGCTACCTTTCCTGAGGTGTCTCTGGTGCTGCTGTGTGAAAAAACGGATGGAACAAAATCTGGACTATCACAATCCATGGACGGTGCTCCTGATAAGAGAAAGAAATAAGATTAGCTCTGCTAATTGTTTGTTTTAACCTTTTTTCACCTATTTGCTATTTTACGAGCTCAGCCATAATGAGCACAAGCGCAAGCATTAATGTAAATTCAGAGTTAAAGAAAATCATACACTACATGTAACATCAGCTGTTTGAAGACACTTTCCCGTATGATTTTCAGCCTGAACCAAGAAACCTAAACCAGCCATGCAGCTAATCTTAGTACTTAACAACAAAAGGTAAACTTAACGTTACAAAAGAGAGCCAACGTTAAACTTTACAATTGTTAAGTAGAAGACAGAAAAATTTGTTGGCCAGTTAACGTTAGTTAGGCTATGACCTACTGAATCAAACTAATATCGTCTCATTAACTATGGTAAAATCACACGCAGTCCTAACTTACTCATTATTCAGCTCATGTTGGCAAACACAAACATACCAGACACGAAGTGGGCGCTGCACAGACTCTCACCGCCTTTAGGACCTTCGGGACCCCAATGCGCCCTTTTAATGGCCTAGAGCCATAATCTTCTTCGTCTTTTGGCAAAAGGATGAGATCCCCTGGGGATCTTATAAAATTTCCATCCATTCTTTTGCCGGTTTGTGCAGTTAACAGCACAACAACTCCTCGTCATCTTCTTCTTGCTGCTTGACTCCGCTTGAAAACAATGAAAAATGTCCCGATTTCTGCCCCCTGGCTGCGCGCACATATCTAGGATGACGTTGCACAGAAACCCATCTATGGCTGCATCCAAATTCTCTTAAATAGGGGCCTTTTTTCTTTCCTCACCACTTTTCTTTGATCTTGCAAGAAAACGTAACATAGACGAAGGAAAAGTTGGACTGCGATTGTAAAGGTGCCATGTGCATGTTTGAAAAAAAGATTTCCTTTCCTTTGATATGTCATGTGCTTCACAGTAAAGATAGCATTTGCAATTTATCAAAGTATTGTGGTCCATATTCGATCTTTCCTTTCTTCCTAAGTTGATTCAGTGTTTCCTTGTTGAAAGGTAGCAACCAAGGTGCTAATTGCCTCCTTTCCTCCATGGACTAGACAATTCAGATTCTCATTGTCATGGCTACCAGCCAAACTATCTCTGGCCCATGTCCGTTTGCAAGGAAGGTTCTTTGCCCTTTACAGAATTCAGATGCAGCCTAAGTTTGAAATGTATTTCTCACCGGGGCTGCGGTTGCCCCCAGTCTCAGTCTCGGTTTTTTTTTTTTTTACTGCAGCCACAGGTTTCATTGCTTGAATGATGTTTGCCAAATTTTTTTAATTTTTTAATTTATTCATTCTTTTTTTTTGGGGGTAGAAACTATAATGGGTTTTGATCATTGGATCTGTGCCGAGTAAAGAACATTGATTTCAACATATTTTGATGGATCTGTGCAATGCCATGAAATTAAGCCAATGGGACTGCATAGTCAGGCTGAAGGTGTCATGGTTTGTGAGGTGTGCGTGTTGTTTGGACTTTTCTTTGCGGCTCTCCTCCTGGGACGATATTGAATTCCTGGGCCATCGAATTCTTTACCCAGCAGGTTTATTGAGCTGGGCGGCGCTTCCCCAGAATCTATATAAGCAGGAAGTCCGGCACGCCTCCTTCGCTAGAGTGTCTGTGTTTAGCTTCGCATTATAGCCGAAGATATCTGTAGTCAGGTTTTGTATGACTTCCTATCTTCTAATTATTGGAGTTTCCTCTCCCTTTTTCTATCTCGCTTTGCTTCCATGGTTCGGACTATTTTAAGTCCTTTGGAAGCGCGAGTGCTAGCGTTTGGTCTATATTATTGTCTGTGCTTGTACTGTGTTTGTGCTACTCTCTTTCTCTCTGTCGTTGCACTTGGCCTCCGTATACTACTGGCCATTACAGAAGGTCCGTTCTCACTGATGAGTGATGAACTGCCATTACGCGACAGACAAATGTGAAAATATCTGGTAATTAATGCGTAAATATTCCATAATGTCAAAATGCCGTTTCATAAATCTAACATGCGATCGACGCATATTTTAATATTGCTGATAATTTGTTCACCTTCCCACTCGGCGTCAGTTGCACTCTCACGACCATCATTTCTGTAGCTATGGTTAGCTGAGCACATCTAAGAAAACCATAATGATGTAGTAGTATTAGCTAGGTAGTTGCATCAGAAAATGTCAAAGTAAATTCAATATGAAACCGAAACAGAAAATCTGGCCCTGGAATATCGGCGAGAGCTAAAATTACATTTCTGGGATGATATACCTGTCATCTGCTCAGCATCTGATATATACTGATAAGTAACAGAAACAAACCGTATATATTGAAGCAACCCTGCGTATTTCAGAAAGTACTCAACACCATCTTGTGCAACTAGCCAATGGGCCATATTGAACGATCATTTGTCATCAAATAATGGACTGGGACAATCACACTATCCAACACAATAACAGCGCATACCTCTGGGCGAAGGGCGATGTTTCGTTATTATCACGTGACCGTTGTAGCAGACGACAGCTAATTGGGGGGAATAAAACCTAATTTAACCAGTCTTTGAAAACAAAAATTTCACATTTTTGTATTTTACAACATTTATTTACTAATTATGTTTGTATAAAACAGCATTATGCATTATCCTTGAGTTCCCCTTTAATGAGCCTTGCAAACGAATTTACGAAAATCTGTGCTGTTTCACGAGCTACACGAGTGCAGAAATTATAAAGACATTGATGTTTTACAAAGTCATTTATGTGCGGAAGAAAACGCCTTATAATTCTGTGGTGTCATGTATAACAATGTTATCATAAATTAGGCTGTCGTCAGTTCTACCAATTAGTTTGAACAACTGTTGCTAATCAAGAGAAGAAAACTGCAAGAGGTTTAGGTTATTAAGGAGTGAATGGTGAGGTTACCGCTGGCCTTTGTTCCTGCTGACGGACCACCACTGTTTGTAGCAAACTGGACAGAGGAACAGACTTGGAAGGTTTAACAAGAATGACGTCCCAATCCTGAACCCTGAGTAGATCGGAAGCTTTTTCGAGTTAACTGAGTAAAGAGGGAAGTTTTAGAATTTCGGCCATTAAAGTGCATGTTGCACTTAATAAAGATGAGGAGTTTCTGCCAGGAAAACTGACTGGTTCTAAGCACAAATGGCAAATTACAATCCAGCAACATGCAACACTAAGCAGGGGGCTTAAATACACGTCACATGGTCATTAGGAAATAACCATGAAACGAGACACAGCCGAGGAAAGGCAAGCACACAAGATGTAAACCAATCAAAGGAGACATAATTCTAATTAACATGCAAGTTGCTGAATAGAAAGAGACAAAAAACATTTCCTCAAGAGCTGTGACACAAAAGTACTACTAATTATATGTATTCTTGATCTAGATAGGTCTATAATGATGTTGTTCAGGAGGGTAAGGACAAAAAAAAAATCTTTGTCAAAGCTAATGTGTGTTATTTATCTAGCTATGAAATATTGCTTGTTTTGGTCATTGTTACGGCTGGCTTGTAGGGCGCAGCAAGTAAGGGAGATGTGGACAAGGCGGCTCCAAAAGTTAACAAAAGTTTATTCTTATTACGTTTTACAATATATACTAAATGGGGTGTGGAAGTAGGTATCAGTAGTGTGTGAGGGTGCATGAATGAAATGAAGGATATGTGGTGCATGTTGTAAATGCAAAATAAAAGACAAACACAAAAAGAAAAGAGCGTGGCTTGATTAGGGGACCGACAGCAATGCGGCAGCAAACACGACCGCTCCAACTGCTAGTGCAATTACGAAGCCAAATGATAACTGGGCAGGCGGGATTAAGTAACCTGGGAACACTGGCCAGGTGTTCCCAGTTACTTGACGCCAACTCAGCTCCACCCAGCTGCACCTGCAAAACAGAGCACACAACAAGTACCATAGAGGGACCAAGGCCCTGGGGCCGTCACAGTCATTCACTGTTACCTATAGTCTATGGTAGCTAGTGACGATAGCAACATATCTGCAATCGCCTCCTCTCGGGGTTTTCTTTCTTGGACGGGATTCTGTAATTGCACAACCCTGGCTTACCTCCTTGTTGGTCACTGAATCCGACTGAACAACAACTAACTGGCATTTTGGAAAAACAATATGGCAAAAATGACTAGAGGGAAGTGAAAAAAATCACTCTTTTGTCCTCCTGGTGGGCATTCATTTCCAATAGATCTGTGGTGCCATGTGAAAACTATGAATTATAAATGGGCCTGCTTCTGCTAAATCCTGTACTCTTTTTGGCAAAGCTTGCATATTGCCTTTTAATTGTTACTCATTATAAATGTTAAGGCTTTAGGTTTTGTGGACTCAAAAGCAGAGGGAAAAAGGCTGAGAGGCAGGAGTTTAGTTCAAAGGTGACGTTTATTTTCCCTTTGATCAGGACAGGTAGGGGCAGGCAATGGACCCTGGGGGGTGCAGGTCAGGGCTGCAGCCTGGGCTGGATTGCAGGTCGGAAATGCAGGTGGTGCAGGGTTGCAGTTTGGGCTGCAGGCCGGGACTGCAGGCTTTGTAGGGTTGCAGGACACAGGCAGTCTGAGGAACAAGGAACATGCAATAAATAAATTCTGAATACAACGGGAACGGCAATTTTAGGAGGCTGGAAAGCGACTAACAGTGAAAACTGAGTCTACAATCTGGCGAAGACTGGTGGCAAATGCTGGGTCTTTATAGAGAGCGCTGATGGGAATAATTGGGCACAGCTGCGGGAAGCGGCCAGCGCTCAACGACCCAATGCCATGCACACCAGCCTTCAATCCTGCAATCAGACCACAGACACACAAACACAAAGGGAAAAGGGGAATGGAGAGAGAGGCTACTGGCAGGACTTAACAATAAAACTGATTTCCTCCCTTGAGATTTGGCAGATCTTGGGAGTAAGATAGGCTTTTGGTCAATTTTGTTGTTGCACGAGTAGCGCCCACTTGGAACAACCTTAAAAATGTGCTGCCCCCTAACTGGAAGTTGTCGTTACGATTGTGCGACAATAGAGGAACAACAATACAGACTTGTGGCTGTGTGGCATGGACTTTGGGCCATGAGGTTTGGTACTATCCAAAAGGAATTAGTGAGTAGAACAAAAGAACAAAATCACATGATATAAATCAGATATTATATTTGTATCTTATCTGGGTTTCACCGGTCATTCTGGAGTCCTTTTGTTTGGTGTAAACCTGGCAATATGCTGTCTAGCACAGTCTAGCGCTGGTGTTTATTTGATATTGACATGGTTTCCCCAAGCTAAGGCTTGGCTCAGCTGTCAGAATTCCAGCTCAAGCACTTGACAGTTATTGCACTCAAGCAAGCACTTAGGCTTCTGATTAATTGTTCGACCACTAACCAGCAGACCTGAAAGGGGTCATTTTATGCCCATTTCCCAATTTAATATTTTCATGTTTGCAGTTTATTTTAAGGGTTGTGCTTTGCACACTGGTGATGTGCATGGAGGACAGGAAGTTGAAGACTGGACTCAGGTGCAAGGATGGACTTGGATGTATTTACTTATGCGCAGCAAGGAGGCACACATAAAGCAATACAAAACAAATACGAAACGAGGTTCCAGAATAATGCTATTTGTAATGCAAACACTGGGCTTTGGCTACAGTAACAACGTATTACTAATATAGTAAAAGGAAATAGGAAACAAGGTTCCTTTATAATAAAGTTTAAGTGCTCATATCAACAATAAACAGCACTAAGTTCAAGAGTTAGAATATATAGACGCGATTTGCGGTGAATAAGTCTACACAAGACTAGAAATACAACACAGGCATGTGGCTTACGAGACTTTGCAAAGACTAAGGGCTCTAATTTCTTGGCGCAGCGCAGGGTGGCGCAGCATGGCGTAGCCCACGCAGTGGTAATTTCGTCCGGTGCAGCCCGCGCATTGGTAATTTCGTGCGGTGCAACACCGTGCGCAGCCACTTTGGCAATTTGGTTGACGGACGTGCACCGAGATGGGTGTGGCGGCGTAGTAGGGGGAGGTGTCACATATTCATCATGATGCAGAAACGATTTCGTGGATAAAGGCCCCGCCTAAAGTGCGCAGAAAGCTTGCCAGCTCCAACCTGGTTTACTTTCTGTGCAGTGGTAATTTGGCTGACCGGCGCACAGTGCGCACACGTCACCGAAACCTCACCGGCAGGTTTCCAGAATGTCAGGCACATTTCAATGCAATAAATAATCACAGCAACCACTATTTAATGTAACTATCTGAATCAGCACATAAATTATAGTATCTATATTGATTGTCCTGATGTCAGACCAGAGAGAGAGAGAGAGAGAGGGATGTGTGCATGTGGGTGCGTGAGTGCGTGTGTAGGCTATGTGGGTATGTGTCCCTAGGCTGCTTTCTCGCAGGACGCGAAACTAATTTTTCGCACGACTGAATACATTCAAAGTCAATGCAAAGACGCGAATACCCGCGTGTATTCGCGTCTTTGCACTGACTTTGAATGTAATCTGTCGTGTGAAAAATTTGTTTCGCGTCCAGTGTGCAAGCGGCTTAATACTATTATTGTCACTTAGGTTTTATCGTTTATAGTGGGGAAAGGAATACAGCCTGATTGCTATGATCTCGTACTGAGTTAAGATCACATATTGAAAATAAATGTGTAACGTATCTTGCATTGTTATCCATGCATGTTAATCCCAAAATTTTAAGCAGCAACAGGGTGTAATAATAGGAACATGCTATCCATCGTTTCTCTTCCCAATGATGCAGGTAGAAGAAATAAATCAGCAACCGTCGTATTTCATTCCAGCTTCATAAGTTTGAATGATCTGACGTAGTTTCGTTTTGATTTTCCATTCAAGTTTGCTAATGGTAATAATCATATTCGTAATGCTTAATATAAATGTAAGCGGAGCAGAAAACATGCCTGAAGCAGCAAAGTAAAATGCAACATTCACGCATCATGCAGATATAGGACAGAGGCTTCTTTATTCAATTTTAAAGGTGAGGAGAGGAGCTCATTTGATTGGTGAAGATTTGACTTGGCTGTGTTAAACCCACTCAGGCCTTCTCTCCTCCCTCTTTGCCACTTGTGCCGGCAGGAGGGACAGAAGCGGGACAGAGGAGTACTTGCGCCGGGCTGCACCGGGCACAAAATTGCAAAATACGCCTGGATACACCCGTTGGCGCGGCGCTCCCCCCATTCGCCGCACCTGCGCTGCGCCTGCGCTTGGTCTATGAACTTAGAGCCCTAAGTGCGGAGCTCAGTCTTAAATAGCCCAACACTACCACACAGTGGAAATGAACAGCAGCTGCATGCAATGATTGCGGGCCTGAGAATGCGATCCAGGTCTTAATAGACTGGTGAGTTTGATGGCTAGAGGCGTGGCCTTACATTTATTTACAAATATTTTCATGTCTTAACGGTCTAAAAGCACCTAGTTACAGCTCGGCTGGTGGTGGTGGTGTAATGGAGTGGGGCGTATTTTTCGGCACACTTAAACCCCTTAGTAGGAATTGAGCATTGTTTAAATGCCACAGCCTGCCTGAGTATTACTGCTGACCATGTCCATCCCTTTAAGACCACAGTGTACCCATCTTTTGATGGCTACTTCCTGCAGGATAACCCGCGATGACACAAAGCCTAAATCATCTCAAACTGGTTTCTTGAATATGACAATGAGTTCACTGTTGTCAGATGGCCTCCACAGTCATCAGATCTCAATCCAATAGACACCTTTGGGATGTGGTGGAACAGGAGATTTGCAACAAGGATGTGCAGCCAACAAATCTGCTACAACTGCTTGATGCTATCTTGTCAATACGGATCAAATTCTCTGAGGAATGTTTCCTGCACCTTGTTCAATCTATCCCATGAAGAATTCAGGCAATTCTGAAGGCATAAGGGAGTCCATCCTGGTACTAGCAAGGTGTACTTAATAAAGTTGCCAGTGAGTGTAAGTGGAGGGCACAGGATACACACCAGTTTTAACTTGAAGAAAGTTGAGAAAAATTGCCCAGAGAAACTAATGCTTGGAAGTTGTTCTATATGGCCCACTAGTGTCAACCATGAAAACCGTTTAAAAATTCCAAAGCAAATTTTTGAGAAATCTGTGTTTCTTCAAGTTAAAACCTGGTGTGCATATCTCTCTGAATGTAAATTTCTGCTTTCTACTGAAATTATGAAATCATTCGTAAATTAAAGAAATCTACAAGCATAATACATGTGAAGTCCCAACACATGCCAGTTGATTCTTTTAAAGTCATGATTTTTACAATCACTGTTAACTCATTTGCGCAGAACTGTAGACGCCGGCAACTTAATGATGACGTCAATGTAAGCACGTAACAGCTTATGTGGAGCACATATTTGTAGATTGAATATCCATGAGGAGGTGGTGCCCTTGAACTATCCAAAAGGGAGGAGTTCTTATGTCTAAAATGGTCAAATAAATGTTGCATTAATTATATCTCCCCATGAAAGCTGATCTGCGACCAGCCTGGCATATGTGGTATCAGAAGCTACAAGATATTATTTCATTATATACAGTACAGTGATTATAAAATTTTGTTTATCCTCCTAGCAACAACATACAGCCTTATTCAAAGGAACATGAACACAGCAGTGAAATGCTGCTTAGGGAATAAAAGATACACAAAAAATTCCTGAGATGCCAGTTAACTATCAAAATCTCCCATTTAATATTAATATCAATACAAAATGTTACATATGCAAACACGTTGAGAGGTCCTTTTAAAATTTAGCATTATTTTTTTCTGTCATTCTTAGAACCCCAGGAAAAAAAAATAATTGGAAAAAAGCCATGTTTGAAAATGGTCTCTCTCTGCACATCTTGTTCTGTAAAATCTTAATCATGCCTCTGTGAAGAGCTGCAGCTGTTTAATCTGATGGAAGACAATGCTCATTTTTAAACAGAGTATCACATTAATTATAATCTCTTTCCTGAGGGCCGTAAACTACCTCGTAAAGAGACCTTACTTTTTGCATTTAATTTCAACTCATTAGTGTGCGCAGGATACTAGTTTTCAAAAGACATAGTTGAGGCAAAATAATATTATCCCATCGTCCATTCCCCACTTACCAAATGAGTTGAAGTCGAATTTCCCATTGTCGCTGAGTGTTAACACTTACATCACAAGCAATCATAAAGCGTGGATAAGATACGTATGACTGAGGCAAATGGTAAGTTGTTCTGCTTGCTAGATTTAAATTATTTCCATGATATAATTACTTATTTTCCAGTTAAAAGCCGACTCGTTTAAAAGCCAACTTGATACTTTGCTTGTGGATTGATTGGAAATACTGTAGTAACATTTTTAAAACTTCATGCCACTGCAGAGGAAATGTAAGGGTTGTGCTTCGTACACAGGACAGGACTCAGGTGCAAGGATGGACTTGGTCATCTTTATTATGCCCATTGCGCAGCAGATAGTATGAGCAAAACAACATGAAACAAACAGGGATCGAGGTCCCTTAGAAACACTTGGTAATACAGACTCTGGGTGTTAGTTGCAGTAACAATGTATTACAAATCGAAAAAAAAAAAAAAGAATTCGAGGTTCCTGGGTAAAGTGCTGAAATAAGCAATGACGGCTCCAAGTTTTAAGAGTTTAGAATTATACACACGATACGTGGGAAAATACGTCTATACAAAGACTATGAACGCAACACAGGTATGCGGTTACGAGACTTCACAAAGAATGAGTGAGAGGCTCGTTCTTATATAGAAACACTACCACACAGTGGAAATGACAAACAGATGCAGGCAATGATTACTGCAGTGAGGAATGCAGTCTGGGTCTAAATAGACCTGTGAGCTGGACAGCCGGAGGTGTGGTCTTACAGGAATTATGATGATACACTTCGGAGTATTGCATAATGTTTAACGGAGAATGACATCATTGGTAAGTACTGCTAATGCAGAGACCGTGAACATAATTTTGCATTATTTTTCTTCCTCAGGACAAGATTACATCATATTGGAGGATTTTATCAAGTCTTTTTAGACTTATAACTTTCAGTTTGTTTTCTGTTTAGTTTGGAGAGTGAATGAATAGGTATTGTGTGCGGCCCCCTCATTTTGACTGTCAAAAACATTTAAAAATAATAATATTCACTTGCATTTGATGCAAAACTTTGTACCATGCGTGAGGATGGTAGGTAGTATGAGATAACGTTATTTATAATTCACACCAGAGCAAAAATCTCTCTATTTTTACCAGTTTGGAGGAGACAGCTTGTATATTGCTTCACAGATTATTTTTGGCACTGACTAACTCTGTCAGATTTTGCTGACCTCTGGTCAATGAGTTTATGATCCAGGAGATGTTTTGTTTTACCTTCAAGCTTGTTTGTTTTTCTGTAAGTCAGTGCAAAACAACTACAGCGTTGAATTTTCATGAAGTTTTCTTGTATTTGTGGCACATTTTTGTCCCAAAATGTAAAAAATGGAAATAAGCTGTATTTCTGAATGATACAAGTGTCCTGGTTCATTAAAATAATTTTTTCCCAGTCTCTGTGATGCTCAAAGCCTGAGTTATAAAGCCTTAAACAGGGGTCATGCACAATTGGCGAGGATGGGCTTGATTTTGCATCCGTGCAAAGGGGTTTAGTATTTCCCTAAGTAATTGTTCATGTCAGCATAGTGATGATAGGAATTAGAAATGTATACAACTGGTGTCAGTGTTGAACTAAGTATTCTCAATGTAAACTATGGACCAGACGAGGAATCAAGTGTTTAGTCAGAAGTGCAATCCAACTGGTAGTTCAATCACAAGAACTCCAGATCATGTGTTTCTGTATTAAAATGGTAAAAAGTTAATTCAAATGGTTGAAATTAGGAAGTGTGTGGTTTGTGTAAAACCCATCAGTTGTATTTCTTTGTTGTAGTTTTATTATCAGTTTTTAGGGGTTCAAGCCCGTAGGGCTGAAACCCTATTGTTTTTGTGCTGGTTTATTTTTATTATTATTATTATTAGGGGTTCAAGCCCGTAGGGCTGAAACCCTATTGTTTTTGTGCTGATTTATTTTTATTATTATTATTATTATTATTATTATTATTTTTCTTCTTCTTCAGAAATGTTTTCGCAAATTCCCATGAGATGGTAAATGGTAGAGACCTGAAATTTTCCACATTGGCTGGAAGTTGTGTGTAAATGCTGACCAAGGCATTTTTAACTCAGTAGGCCTGATTATGGCGCTATAATTCAAGAAAAACAGGTTTTCACTTTAAAGGTCATAACTCCTAGGCTGTAAGTCCGATTCACACGAAACTTGGTAAAGATATTCATTGGTCCATTCTCTACAACTTTCCCATAAGGAACTCTAAGATCCGCCATATTTGATTTTCCAAAATTTTGAATTCTTTGAAAACCACATTTTTGACATCTCCTCCTAGGCCGTAGGTCCGATTCCTTCGAAATTTGCTGTGGATCATCAGTGGACCAAGCTTATCAAAGATTGCGTAAAGCTTGTTGAAATCTCATTTCGTTTCCAAGATATTGACCAATGAACTTCAGCAGGGGCGTGGCTTAGCACAAAAATGGACAAAATTCAACAACCATTGGGCCAATCATCACAGAACTTGCAGAATATGTCCATATAAGTACCAGGAACATACCTTGACAGTTTCATGCAAATCGGCCCATAGGGGGCGCTATAACACAAATCAGACTATAAATCAGCAATTGTTTGTCCTATAGCCATAAAACTCACAGGATATATTCATATAAGTACCTGAAACATACCCAGCAAATTTCATTCAAATTGACTGATAGGGGGCGCTATAACTGCAAAACAAAGCAGCATGGTATAACACAAATCCAACTATAAATCAGCAACTATAAAAAACTCAGCAATTGTTTGTCCTATAGCCAACAAAAGCAAAACTTGTTTGTCACAGGATATATTCATATAAGTACTTGAAACACTGAAAATTTCATTCAAATTGACTGATGGGGGGGCGCTATAAATGCAAAACAAAGCAGTGTGGTATAACACAAATCAGACTATAAATCAGCAATTGTTTGTCCTATAGCCATAAAACTCACAAGATATATTCATATAAGTACCTGAAACATACCCAGAAAATTTCATTCAAATTGACTGATAGGGGGCGCTATAAATGCAAAACAAAGCAGTGTGGTATAACACAAATCAGACTATAAATCAGCAATTGTTTGTCCTATAGCCATAAAACTCACAAGATATATTCATATAAGTACCTGAAACATACCCAGAAAATTTCATTCAAATTGACTGATAGGGGGCGCTATAAATGCAAAACAAAGCAACTTGGTATAACACAAATCATAAATAGTTTTTCCAATCATTACAAAACACAGGATATGTCCACATAAGAACCTGAAATATAGCCTGAAAGTTTCAATCAAATTGACCAGTAGGGGGTGCCATAAATGCACAAAATAGCCTAACATAACACAAATCAGACTATGCATCATTAGTTGTTAGTCCAATCATTACACTGGCAAAATAGGTCCACATAAAAACCTGCAACACACTCTTAAAGTGGTTTTTGTCCCCTGCCGCCATGATAGCGAGCGGAGCAGGGGACATTGTATTCAGCTCCGTCCGGCTGTCCGTCATGTCCCGTTTGTTCTGAATGCGATATCTCAAGAACGGTTTGACCGATTCCATTCATCTTTGGTGTTAAGGTATATTTGTGTGATACGCCCGACTCAGTAGATTTCCGTGACCTTGGCATTATTCTCAAGGTCATTACGATCATTTGACCACTTACAAATTCCTTGTCAACATGATATCTCAAGAACGGTTTGACCAATTCCATTCATATTTGGTGTCAAGGTGTATTAGCGGCGGGGGACATAGTATTTAGCTCCATCCATCCGCCCGTCCTGTCCCGTTTGTTGTAAACGTGATATCTCAAGAACGGTTTGACCGATTCCATTCATCTTTGATGTCAAGGTGTATTAGGGGCGGGGGACATAGTATTCAGCTCCGTCCACCCGTCCATCTGTCCTTCCTGTCCCGTTTGTTGTAAACGTGATATCTCAAGAACGGTTCGACCGATTCCATTCATCTTTGGTGTCAAGGTGTATTAGGGGCGAGGGACATAGTATTCAGCTCCATCCGTCCGCCCAGCCGTCCGTCCGTCTGTCCCGTCCCGTTTGTTGTGAACGTGATATCTCAAGAACGGTTCGACCGATTCCATTCATCTTTGGTGTAAAGGTGTATTAGGGGTGGGGGACATAGTGTTCAGCTCCGTCCGCCCGTCCGTCTGTCCGTCATGTCCCGTTTGTTGTGAACGTGATATCTCAAGAAAGGTTTGACCGATTCCATTCATCTTTGGTGTCAAGGTGTATTAGGGGGGTGCTCGCAACTCACTCGATTTACGTGACCTTGCCATTATTCTCAAGGTCATTACGACCATTTGACCACTTACAAATACCTTGTCAACATAATATCTCAAGAACAGTTTGACCGGTTCCATTCATCTTTGGTGTCAAGGTGTATTAGGGGCGGAGGATATAGAATTCAGCTCCATCCGTCCGGCTGTCCGTCCGTCCCATCCCGTTTGTTGTGAACGTGATATCTCAAGAACGGTTTGACCGATTCCATTCATCCTTGGGGTCAAGGAGTATTAAAGCCGGGGGACATAGTATTCAGCTCCATCAGTCCATCCGTCCGGCCGTCCGTCCGTCACGTCCCATTTGTTGTGAACACGAAATCTCGAGAACGCTTTGACCAATTTAATTCATCTTTGGCTTCAATGTGTAATTTTGTGATACGCCAACCCCAGTCGATTTCCGTCACCTGGCGGGGGACATGGCCACGTTTAGTGGCAACACTTGTTAATTAAGCTGTTAGAGCTTTCAACTACTAATGGTCTTTCGTGGCTTGAACCCAGGAATTGCCGCTTGCGGCTATATTTATTATTATTTTTCTTCTTCTTCAGAAATGTTTTCGCAAATTCCTATTAGATGGTAAATGATAGAGACCTGAAATTTTGCATATTGGTTGGAAGTTGTGTGTAAATGCTGACCAAGGCATTTTTAACTCAGTAGGCCTGATGGTGGCCTATAATTCAAGAAAAACAGGTTTTCACTTTAAAGGTCATAACTCCTAGGCTGTAAGTCCGATTCACACGCAACTTGGTACAGCCATTCTTTGGTCCATTCTCTATAACTTTCCTATAAGGACCTCTAAGATCCGCCATATTTGATTTTCAGAAATTTTGAATTCTTTGAAAAACACATTTTTGACATCTCCTCCTAGGCCGTAGGTCCGATTCCTTCGAAATTTGCTGTGGATCATCAGTGGACCAAGCTTATCCAAGATTGCGTAAAGCTTGTTGAAATCTCATTTCCTTTCTAAGATATTGACCAATGAACTTCAGCAGGGGCGTGGCTTAGCACAAAAATGGAGAAAATTCAACAACTATTGGGCCAATCATCACAGAACTTACAGAATATGTCCATATAAGTACCAGGAACATACCTTGACAGTTTCATGCAAATCGGCTCATAGGGGGCGCTATAACACAAATCAGACAATAAATCAGCAATTGTTTGTCCTATAGCCATAAAACTCACAGGATATATTCATATAAGTACCTGAAACATACCCAGCAAATTTCATTCAAATTGACTGATAGGGGGCGCTATAACTGCAAAACAAAGCAGCATGGTATAACACAAATCCGACTATAAATCAGCAATTGTTTGTCCTATAGCCATAAAACTCACAGGATATATTCATATAAGTACTTGAAACATAATCTGAAAATTTCATTCAAATTGACTGATAGGGGGCGCTATAAATGCAAAACAAAGCAGTGTGGTATAACACAAATCGGACTATAAATCAGCAATTGTTTGTCCTATAGCCATAAAACCCACAGGATATATTCATATAAGTACCTGAAACATACCCAGAAAATTTCATACAAATTGACTGATAGGGGGCGCTATAAATGCAAAACAAAGCAGCATGGTATAACACAAATCAGACTATAAATCAGCAATTGTTTGTCCTATAGCCATAAAACTCACAGGATATATTCATATAAGTACCTGAAACATACCCAGAAAATTTCATTCAAATTGACTGATAGGGGGCGCTATAAATGCAAAACAAAGCAGCGTGGTATAGCACAAATCAGACTATAAATCAGCAGTTGTTTGTCCTATAGCCATAAAACTCACAGGATATATTCATAAAAGTACTTGAAACATACTCTGAAAATTTTATTCAAATTGTCCTATTGGGGGCGCTATAAATGCAAAACAAAGCAATGTGGTATAACACAAATCAGACTATAAATCATAAATTGTTTTTCCAATCATTACAAAACACAGGATTTGTCCACATAAGAACCTGAAATATAGCCTGAAAGTTTCAATCAAATTGACCAGTAGGGGGTGCCATAAATGCACAAAATAGCCTAACATAACACAAATCAGACTATGCATCATTAGTTGTTAGTCCAATCATTACACTGGCAAAATAGGTCCACATAAAAACCTGCAACACACTCTTAAAGTGGTTTTTGTCCCCTCCTGCCACGATAGCGAGCGGAGCAGGGGACATTGTATTCAGCTCCGTCCGGCTGTCCGTCATGTCCCGTTTGTTCTGAATGCGATATCTCAAGAACGGTTTGACCGATTCCATTCATCTTTGGTGTTAAGGTATATTTGTGTGATACGCCGACCTCAGTAGATTTCCGTGACCTTGGCATTATTCTCAAGGTCATTACGATCATTTGACCACTTACAAATTCCTTGTCAACATGATATCTCAAGAACGGTTTGACCAATTCCATTCATCTTTGGTGTCAAGGTGTATTAGCGGCGGGGGACATAGTATTCAGCTCCATCCATCTGCCCGGCCATCTGTCCGTCCGTCCTGTCCCGTTTGTTGTAAATGTGATATCTCAAGAACGGTTCAACCGATTCCATTCATCTTTGGTGTCAAGGTGTATTAGGGGCGGGGGACATAGTATTCAGCTCCATCAGTCCATCCGTCCGGCCGTCCGTCTGTCACGTCCCATTTGTTGTGAACGCGAAATCTCGAGAACGCTTTGACCAATTTAATTCATCTTTGGCTTCAATGTGTAATTTTGTGATACTCCGACCCCAGTCGATTTCCGTCACCTGGCGGGGGACATGGCCACGTTTAGTGGCAACACTTGTTAATTAAGCTGTTAGAGCTTTCAACTACTAATCGTCGTTCGTGGCTTGAACCCCGGAATTGCCGCTTGCGGCTATATTTATTATTATTTTTCGCTTCTTCAGAAATGTTTTCGCAAATTCCCGTGAGATGGTAAATGATAGAGACCTGAAATTTTGCACATTGGTTGGAAGTTGTGTGTAAATGCTGACCAAGGCATTTTTAACTCAGTAGGCCTGATGGTGGCGCTATAATTCAAGAAAAACAGGTTTTCACTTTAAAGGTCATAACTCCTAGGCTGTAAGTCTGATTCACACGCAACTTGGTAGAGACATTGCTTGGTCCATTCTCTACAACTTTCCCATAAGGACCTTAAAGATCCGCCATATATGATTTTCCGAAATTTTGAATTCTTTGAAAAAAACATTTTTGACATCTCCTCCTAGGCTGTAGGTCCGATTCCTTCGAAATTTGCTGTGGATCATCAGTGCACCAAGTTTATCAAAGATTATATAAAGCTTGTTGAAATCTCATTTCGTTTCCAAGATATTGGCCAATGAACTTCAGCAGGGGCACGGCTTAGCACAAAAATGGACAAAATTCAACAACCATTGGGCCAATCATCGCAGAACTTGCAGAATATGTCCATATAAGTACCAGGAACATACCTTGACTGTTTCATGCAAATCGGCCCATAGGGGGCGCTATAACACAAATCAGACTATAAATCAGCAATTGTTTGTCCTATAGCCATAAAACTCACAGGATATATTCATATAAGTACCTGAAACATACCCAGCAAATTTCATTTAAATAGACTGATAGGTGGCGCTATAACTGCAAAACAAAGCAGCATGGTATAACACAAATCTGACTATAAATCAGCAATTTTTTGTCCTATAGCCATAAAACTCACAGGATATATTCATATAAGTACTTGAAACATAATCTGCAAATTTCATTCAAATTGACTAATAGGGGCCGCTATAAATGCAAAACAAAGCAGTGTGGTATAACACAAATCAGACTAAAAATCAGCAATTTTTTGTCCTATAGCCATAAAACTCACAGGATATATTCATATAAGTACCTGAAACATACCCAGAAAATTTCATACAAATTGACTGATAGGGGGCGCTATAAATGCAAAACAAAGCAGCATGGTATAACACAAATCTGACTATAAATCAGCAATTGTTTGTCCTATAGCCATAAAACTCACAGGATATATTCATATAAGTACTTGAAACATACGCTGAAAATTTCATTCAAATTGACTGATAGGGGGCGCTATAAATGCAAAACAAAGCAGTATGTTATAACACAAATCAGACTATAAATCAGCAATTGTTTGTCCTATAGCCCTAAAACTCACAGGATATATTCATATAAGTACTTGAAACATACCCAGAAAATTTCATTCAAATTGACTGATAGGGGGCGCTATAAATGCAAAACAAAGCAGCGTGGTATAGCACAAATCAGACTATAAATCAGCAGTCGTTTGTTCTATAGCCATAAAACTCACAGGATATATTCATAAAAGTACTTGAAACATACTCCGAAAATTTCATTCAAATTGTCCTATTGGGGGAGCTATAAATGCAAAACAAAGCAACGTGGTATAACACAAATCAGACTATAAATCATAAATAGTTTTTCCCATCATTACAAAACTCACAGGATATGTCCACATAAGAATCTGAAACATAGCCTGAAAGTTTCAATCAAATTGACCAGTAGGGGGTGCCATAAATGCACAAAATAGCCTAACATAACACAAATCAGACTATGCATCATTAGTTGTTAGTCCAATCATTACACTGGCAAAATAGGTCCACATAAAAACCTGCAACACACTCTTAAAGTGGTTTTTGTCCCCTGCTGCCACGATAGCGAGCGGAGCAGGGGACATTGTATTCAGCTCCGTCCGGCCGTCCGTCCCGTCCCGTTTGTTGTGAACTTGATATCTCAAGAACGGTTTGGCCGATTCCATTCATCTTTGGTGTCAAGGTGTATTAGGGATGGGGGATATAGAATTCACCTCCATCCGTCCGGCCGTCCGTCCGTCCCATCCTGTTTGTTGTGAACGCGATATCTCAAGAACGGTTCGACCGATTCCATTCATCTTTGGGGTCAAGGTGTATTAGGGGCGGGGACATAGTATTCAGCTCCATCCGTCCGCCCGGCTGTCTGTCCGTCCGTCCTGTCCCGTTTGTTGTAAACGTGATATCTCAAGAACGGTGTGACCGATTCCATTCATCTTTGGTGTCAAGGTGTATTAGGGGAGGGGGACATAGTATTCAGCTCCATTCGTCCGCCCGTCCATCCGTCCGTCCGTCCGTCCGTCCCATCCCATTTATTGTGAACGTGATATCTCAAGAACGGTTCGACCGATTCTATTCGTCTTTGGTGTCAAGTTGTATTAGGGGCGGGGGACATAGTATTCAGCTCCGTCCGCCCGTCCATCTGTCCGTCATTTCCCGTTTGTTGTGAACGCGATATCTCGAGAAAGGTGTGACCGATTCCATTCATCTTTGGTGTCAAGGTGTATTAGGGGAGTGCTCACGGCCCACACGATTTACATGACCTTGCCATTATTCTCAAGGTCATTACGACCATTTGACCACTTACGAATACCTTGTCAACATGATATCTTAAGAACGGTTTGACCGATTCCATTCATCTTTGGTGTCAAGGTGTATTAGGGGCGGGGGATATAGATTTCAGCTCCATCCGTCCGGCCGTCAGTCCGTCCAATCCCGTTTGTTGTGAACGCGATATCTCAAGAACGGTTTGACCGATTCCATTCATCTTTGGGGTCAAGGTGTATTAGGGCCGGGGGACATAGTATTCAGCTCCATCAGTCCGTCCGGCCGTCCGTCCGTCACGTCCCGTTTGTTCTGAACGCGAAATCTCGAGAATGCTTTGACCGATTTAATTCATCTTTGGCTTCAATGTGTAATTTTGTGATACGCCGACCCCAGTCGATTTCCGTCACCTGGCGGGGGACATGGCCACGTTTAGTGGCAACACTTGTTAATTAAGCTTTTAAAGCTTTCAACTACTAATGGTCTTTTGTGGCTTAAACCCCGGAATTGCCGCTTGCGGCTATATTTTTGTTTTGTTTTTGATTTAAAAAAAAAAAAAAAATCCTTTGCAGGCCCAAATCTTGAGTTTAGTAAACTCTGATTCTCATGTGTTTCTGGTATTAATGTGTAGGGAGGCAAAAAGTCTTATTGTACACAAAACTGAAACAAATAAACTGTGAAAAATAACATTTTTCTCACAAATCACTGGTCTTTTGCTTAATAATTTAGGGCAAATAAAAACAATATAGTGTTGGCTTCTTCTAAGCTGGTGAATGAAATTGGATCCCTTAGTATCTAGGAAGTGCAGAGAGTGATTATTATCCAAAGTCACATTTTTCAGAGGAATCAAGCAATGTCCAGACATCTAGCACTACATTCACAATCATTAAATAACAACCAAGAGAAGAGATTGCTTTCTGCCTTCTAGCATGGGACACAAGGCAAAGGGCAATGAAAGGAATAAAAAAATGCAAGTATTTCAATCTGAGAATTCCTGCCACCAACGCAGCTACTGTCACTACTAACAAAATGACTAAACCTGGGGAGCCACCCCCTCCACTGTAGGAAGTAATATTTCATTGCCTACAGTAAAGTTGTAAGTTACCACAAAAAGAATGCATGCAGAGCCATGTTCAGCAATCAGTTACTCGTAATGAACATGTCTTTAATAAATAGACCTTCAAAATTTGTGTTCCACGGTAACATAACAAGACTTGCTGGAAAATAATGAAAGCAAACACAAAGAATTCCTTTTGAATCACAACATTGGTTCAATAAAAGTTTAATATATGGTTAAACCAACTGTTTACTTCCCTGCATCCAGAACTTGTCTGTCTCATTCATATTTGAATGTCTCATAAATAAAGTTATGTCTCACGAGAAAAAAGTGAATAGGAAATGTTTTAAAAATCATTTTTTGCTCTATTTTCCTGCTTCAGGTGCCTTGGTGCTGTGTGCTTTCGATATGCCTAGATTGTGCTATTCAGTTTATTTGAGTACTTGAATATGTAACATTGTTACAAATGCACTGACAGAAATAATAAATTGAGATGAGTGGCTACATCTTGAGCAGTTCCTTAATGAGAAATGGAACAGAAGAGGAAGACATGTCGTGGCGCAGTGAAAAATGCAACTTCCTGTCAAGACCAAGCCCTAAGTACTAAACTGTTGGTGAGATTCTCATTCTGACATCACTGGAAGTTGTATGAGAAGAAGCAAAGTTCAGGGTTTGAAGAGGACAATCAGAAAACTGTATCCATCACTAATACAGGCAAGGAAATGTATGACGGACTGGCTTTTTATTTTTCTTAGTAATTTGAGATTACACTTTAAGTAAAAAAAAAAATGTGATAAGGGCTTTTTCTGGTTTCCAATAGAACGTATGGTGTACCTCAGGATTTGAACCCAGCCCTGGACATGGCGAAGCATCATGGAATGACCCTGGTGCTCTGCGTAATACTCACAGTCTTCACCAAATGTGAGTATTTGGGTATTACTCATTTTCAAATAGAATTCATCAAAACTTGCTTTTTAACTATAAACTATCTAAAATGTCAGAGCAATGCATATGCTACTTGGCACGCTATGGTATTTATGGCTTGGATTGGATTGTGGCTCTTCTAAAATTTATAAACCAATCATTTAAATTGCTCTACCTATAGAACTGTCATGAGGTATAGCAAGCTACAGAATTTTTATTACATCATCTTAAATTGATCAATGTAACCTTATTCATTGTATGCAACATATCAAAATGATTGTAGAAGTGACATAAAAGATTTTAACAGAGAGTTAAGAGAAGACGCTTGTATGTACAAGCATGGAAAAGCTAGGTAACATACACTGGGTGTAGGTGTGTGTGTGTGTGTGTGTGTGTGTGTGTGTGTGTGTGTGTGTGTGTGTGTGTGTGCATGTTTTGCCAGTAAATGTAGCTTCTGCTGCAGAAATATTCACTTAAGTAGTATGCAACCTTAGGGTGTGATGGTCTATGTCTACTTTCACTGAAAGAGTAAACCATATCCTCCGTAATTTCACTTTAGTCTTTCAAGAATTCTGTTTCTTCAGGTCTTGACTGAAATCTGTGATTTGTTAATTAGGTGAATCTGATGTCTGAAGCTGGATAAAACAAGGGCTTATTCAATGGTTGTAGGATTCACTACTGAACAAACCAATGACTAGTATTACCATTGAAGCGCTTAAATAAAAATATGTATAAAAAATTAAGCACCATTTTGCTGATCACCTATTCTTAAAGTGCTATACCTTTAACATTGTACAAAATAGGAATTTAAAAAGAAGGAGAATTATGAAAAAAAAGGGTTATGAAAGCTGTGGTGTGGTCTGTAGAGGTGGTCCTTCAGTCTGTGTAGAAAGACAGGTATTGCTGTTGCTTCTGACCACAGTAGGAAGCTCATTCCATTGAGGGGTGGGGGGTGGGGGCTGGGGGACTGCAACTGCCAGGAGAACCTGGAAGTGTTACCTCATGTTTGAGAGGATCTCAGAGAGCCATAGAAGAGCAATATCAAGCATGCACGGTCAGCCCACACCGCCAGCATCAAGCTTTTTAATTTGGCAAGAGGTTGCCGGTGGTGGTTTTCACTCATTTGCAGTGGATTAACTGTTTTGTCGCTCCGAATTACTGCACATCTTGATCCTCTTCTGCCTCTAGCACTTTATATTCTTGGACAGGCACCAGCCCCCAACCCGTGACACTTACCAGCAATACGTGGGTCAGAAAATGGATAGATAGATGGCTGCAGCTGACGATTTTCCAGTTCTTAAGTCACTTAAGAGTCTCCACAAATGGACTTGCAAGCAATGACGCCCACATTTCTGCAGCATAGATCCTGTACCAAATCAACAATAATATGACCCCAAATCAGAGAGATTTGGGACGGTATTTACTGATCACTAAGCAGTGATCCGTAAATTATCTTCGACCAATATTAAGTTGAAAAAAGTACTACAGCTCATTATTTGATGTTCCTCCATATAAATTTGATTAATTTTTCAAAATGAACACATTTGATTACATTTTCAAAATAAACACTTTTCAATTTAAATTCATGCAACATATCTATAAAAAAAAGTTGGGACAGTACAGTATTATTAACCACTTTGTAATTTTTCAGATCTTTCTCACAACACTAATAAAAAAACATTTAGAGACTAATGACACCAAATGATTAAGTGTGTCAGGTGTTATCCTGTCCCCTATTCTCCCGGCAAATTTATTTATTTATCAGGGACAGTGCACATTAATCAACACTTCAGTTAAACATCGTTGTAAATGTGCCAGAGTTAGCTACTAAGCTAATTTTTGTCCGTAGTCCCTGGGCAGGTTGTTACAAATCAAATGATGTCATGTTAAGAAAAGAAAGGAAAGGAATGGGAAAAAAACACAATAATACAACAATACAAAGACACACCACAGAAATATCATAAAATTAATAAGTGTAGGCAGGGGCAGCTACACAGGTGAGTTGGTGTAGTTACTCATGATCACAAGTTTGATTTACCTTGAGCCATGTCTTAAGTTTGTGTTTAAAGGTTGGGTAGTTATTGCTCTGTCTCAATTCAATTGGCAGACAATTCCAGTAGTGGGTGGCTCTAATTGAGAAGACTGTTTGCCCAAACTTGCTACGTCTGTATTGTACAACACAGTCCCCTCTGGTAGTGGCCCTTGTTGTCCTGCTACAGTTGTTCTTCTGAGTTATAAACTGACTCAGCGGTGGAGGTGCAAGCCCATGTAAAATCTTAAAAATGAGGCAAACATCTGAGAAATGTTTAAAATTTTCAAAATTAAATAAATTGTACTTTTGTATTATGTGGCAGTGGTGATAACTATTGGCTTTTTGGTCAAACGTTTTAAGTGTCTGTTTATAAAGGGACTTGATTGGCTTCAAAGTTGTCATGCTTGCTTGTGACCAGCTGGTAAAACAGTATGCAATGTGGGGAAAAAATCATAGCATGCATAGAGAGTTTGGCTGCCTCTATTGTTAGGTCTGATACGCCTAAAATTGGCCAGGTTAAATTTAAGAGTATTGGCCACCTTTTTAATATGCTTTTTAAAAGACAGATTTGAATCTAAAATAATTCCAAGATATTTAAAATCAGATATCACTGTGAGTTTTTCTCCGTTGACAAAAACATCAGGTCGGTGAGATTTCATTGCTTTTCATGAGAAGAACATACAAACGGTTTTGTTTACATTCAGGTGTAAGCATGATTTGTTTAACCAATCAGATACATGAACCATGGTTGCTGTTAATTTGCTTGCCGCATCTAGTTTGTTTTTGGCATGTACATAGAGAACTGTGTCATCAGCATACATTTGTATGTTGATGGATGGGCAAACTAAAGGCAGGTCATTGATATACAAGCTGAACAATATTGGTCCCAATATTGATCCTTGGGGAACACCAGCATTACAGGTGAGATATGTTGACTGGGTGTTACCAATACGTACACATTGCTTCCTGTTAGTAAGATATGAGTTAATCCATTTGATCGCTTCATCAGAAAAATTAAAAAAGGACAGTTTTGACAGGAGTATCTGATGATTCACAGTGTCAAAAGCCTTCTTTAAATCTCGAAAAACTGCACCGATTTCCCCACCTTCATCTAATTTCAGCTTTACATGTTCAAGCAAGTGACAATTGGCTGTTTCAGTAGATTGGTTGGAGCGGAACCCAAATTGCATAGGGTGCAGAGGAGCATGGCCTTTATTCAAGTAAGCAGTCAGCTGCTGTCCTACCCATTTCCAAATAAGGCATGCAACAGTACAAGGTCTTCACTGTCGCATTTTAGGTTACAAAATGCACCTCACGTTCTCTGTTGGGGACAAGTTGGGACTGCGGGCTGGTCAGTCTAGCATCCGCACCCTCTTCTTGTGCAGCCATGCCTTTGTAATGTGTGCAGAATGCGGTTTTGCATTGTCTTGTTGAAATTCTTGAAGATGTTTCTCCAAAATCTCAGTGCACTTTTCAGCATCAATGGTGCCTTTGCATAAGTGCAGTTTATCCTTGCCAAGGGCACTGATATAACCCCATACCATGGCAGAGTATGGCTTTGGGAAATTTTGTTGATCACAGTCTGGATTGTCCTTTTCTTCTTTTAGTCAGAGAAAATTTCGACCTGAAATTGTGATTTGTTTGATCACGGCACGTTTCTACTGTGTGATTGTCCATCACAGATGCCTCCAGACCCATTTGCTGGTGCTACTGAACTCATTTAACATTAGGCTTCATTTTTGCATGGTATAGTTTTAACTGCCATTATGTATGTAGTGGATGTAACTACATATTGCAGTACCTGACAAATGTTTGTGAGAGTCATCCTGAGCCCATGTGGTCATATCATATATAAATAACATTTCTTGATGAAGTGCCATCTGAATGATTAGAAATCATGGACTAAGGCCTGTGCCTTTCCTCACAGAAATTTCTCCAAATGTCTTGAATCTTTTAATTATACTATGCACGATAGGGGTGAAATATCCAAATCCCTTCCTATCATTCTTTGAGGAACATTTAAATATCCAAATCCCTTCCTATCATTCTTTTAGGAACATTTTTTTAGAACTTTAAATAATTTACTCATGTATCTGTGTGCAGATTGGTAATTCTCTGTCCATTTTGCTCCTGAAGGACATGGTCTTTCGTGGATGCTGTTTTTGTACAAAGTACGATAGTATTATTATAAGCTGTGTCAAAAAACACAATTTTTCATCATTTTGACATTACTAAACCTTAATAGCCCTTGCTCCAACTCATTTTGAATGGGTTTGCCAGCCTGAATGGCTGGAATGGATGGATATTTACAAAAATAATGAAGTTGACCAGACAAAACATTAAATATCTTTCCTTCTTCCTGTCTGCAATGAAATACAAGACAAAGTAAATTTAGACATCACTGATTTATGTTTTTACGTGCATTTCCCATACAGAGCAAAATGTTCAGAGTTAATTCAACGCTTATAGAGTCTATTTGAGCCCGCCCTTGCCAGAGTGGAACCAAATAGATGCTATAAGATTTAATTTAACTCTGAACATTTTGCTGTGTACCGTCCCGACATTATAGGACATCAACATTTGAGACAGATTTCGAAGTGATAGGTAACAATACATTTAGAGAGAAACCATATATTGTTTGGTCTGAAGTATTACAAAGTTCAGTCCCTGAAAACTAGTTACCTCACTGAAAGCTTATTGAATTACATGTGCTCTTAGCCATAGAGCAAGCTTTCTCAGTGACATGTTTCTGTCACTCAGTCGTGCAGGTCTACAGATCAGACCACTTCCTTATTCCATTTTAGGCTTGACTAATATCTCCTTTCCCGTCAGCAACAGTTTGCTAAAATGGCAAATTAGAAAATAAGAAAAAAGGAGAAGCACCAAAATGAAGAAGTTAGTTGAAAGACATTGTAAAGTGACTTTAAATGCACCAATGCTCAAAATACACCAATCAGGCTTACAATGTGTGCTTTTTAAGCTCTTCAATTAATTATTTTTAGAGAGAATGTTTTTTCATTAAACAAATGCTGTCTACACTAATTCTATACATGTTTATACACTTTAGCAGACATCCATCGTGTGTGTGTGTGTGTGTGTGTGTGTGTGTGTGTGTGTGTGTGTGTGTGTGTGTGTGCTTGTGTGCGTGTGTGCTTGTGTGTGTGTGTGTGTGTGTGTGAGAGAGAGAGAGAGAGAGAGTGAGAGCAAAAGAGAGATTAGAGAGGGATAGAGATAGAGAAAACCTAATACATTACTATATACATATACAATAAGGACCATAAGTTTTGAGACAATGACATTTTTTTTTAGTTTTATTGGATCTTCACTCCTCATATTCACTGTGGTAATAAAGCAATTCACAAGTGCCTAAAATGGTCAAATTTTTAACTTTTGTCAAATACTTTTGAAGTTTAAACATGTGGAAATTGCTGCACTGATATTATACATTGTGTTCTCCTCCTATCATAGAATGTCATATATTTGGCCAGAATAAGTTGGGTTTGTTCATTCACAATCTTGATGCAAGCATATGGCAGCTGATAGAATGGTTAGAGACATCAGCTAAGATCTTTTGTGTTTGATCGAAAGCATTCTTTTGGAATGCTGATGCAAGTGAATGCCAATTTTTGGCCATGTACTGCAACTCATGGGTGCTTACAGATGGGCCATCATCTCCTTTGAGCCTGCCATGTTTCTGAATTTCATAAAAAATTTTTTACTTGAAGCAGTGAATGAATTGATAAAAACGAAATAATCAAAATGGTGCTACACACTAAGAAGAAATTAAGGATTAATCATGGAAAACAAGGTCTTATCACCTGGTGACTTGTTCTCCCAAAAAAAAGTAGCCCCAGTGCTGTGTAACATGAACTAGACTACAACCTGTCATTCTAAATGTTCATGAATTTTAGAACAAACTTTGGTTCTCCGCTTGGAAGGATTGTAGTATGGGAACACACTGCATGTTTGTGAACAAAGTTTAACTATGGCATTTTATACATTTTATTTAATTGCATTATACTGCATCATTACAGAATTGGTAGATCAAGAAATGGGCAACATTCACTCTACCTCCATTGTATTTAACCATGTTTTGTGGGCTTCTTACTTTGTTTGAACTCGTACTTGAACATTTCACTAAAAAGTGGAGTAAAATTGAAGGAATTGCTTGAAAGATAAATGCGTAACTACTGCGAGACAAAAGTTTAATGTTTGTTTTAAAATAAAAGACATTGTTCCGCTCAGAAGATTGGAATCAATTGCGATTTTCATATTGATAAAATGGATTAAACTCTGGGCTCCAGTTTATGTCTGTACAAAAGGAAATGTATGTGTCGATAACATTATGCACAATTTAATTCGCAGCAAACGGCATATTTATGCCTTCGCCCACCTCAATGCTCTAAAATAAAGCCTTTTGCATCTCACTGGATTGACTCGTGCACTGGGGGATGTCAAGCTGGCTCTATGCAAGTTTTGTGCCACAAGCCATGTTTGCATTTTGACTCCCCCAGACCACCTTTTAACTCTATCGCTGTTGCTCTATGGTACTTTTACCTCTCAGCCTGCAGAGTTGTTTGCTAATAAAAGCACAGTACTGTGCAAAAGCCTTAGACACCCCACATTTTTTAAAACTTAAATCTGGCTTTAGATGTTTATTTTTTGTTTTCCACATTTGCGTTGCTGAAGATAAAAAGTATATTTCAAATTCCAAATGCTAAATCAAAAAATTGTTTAATAAATAAATGATGGTATTTCATTAAAAACAGTTGAAGCAGATAATATAGCCTTGACAGAGCCCTGATATAAACTATAGCACGACAGGACAGTGTCCCAGATTTTTTGGCAAATGGTAGTTACACCAAATATTGGTTTGATATAGCTTATAATAGTTTACAGCTCTGTTTAGTACATTTCTCAGTTATTAGAACCCTTTTATTTCATTATTTTTGTAAGCATATTTGCCCTACGGACTTGCTTTAAATGTGCCTAAAACTTTTGCACAGTTTTGTGTATCATTCACATCGTTTCCTTCCCTTTTTAATTTGGTAGTGTTTTTTTTCACCCCAGTCGTAAACATACTCCAATTAGCTATTCTTCCAAACTTTCGCATGCACAAGCGCAATGAACGATCTTACACTCCTAATATGGAACATAGCTGGGAAAACACCTGGCTTCAGGGTGTAACTCTAGCCCTAATCCTACCCTATAACTAACCCTAATACTACTATACATGCCAACTGACGTAAAAAACCCTAGTTTTTATATGAATGCTGTTTCATATATGGTTTACGGTTTTCATATGAAACACATGGATGCAAGTTTTCGCTTTCCTCTCGGCCCAACATCATTGAACTGTTAACTACATTGTAGTATGGTTCTCAGAGGACCAAGGAGGAGGCAGCGGTGCAAAATTGGTGCTAGTTCTTCACCTGACCACAGTGCCAGTTTAATTCAATTTTTATTGGATTACAGTTTTAATGCACTATTTTTTAGGTAGGGAAGTGGGGGGGTTTCTGATGTGAATGAAAACACCCCTGAGATTAAAGCTAAAATCTGCACTTCAACCTCATTGTCATTGTACCCTCATAAACTCAAAGTGCTAGCATATGGAATCAAAATAAAATAAATGTATCCCTGTCCAGTGAATTATGGTTCTCACTGCATTTACAGTATTTGAATCTTGACTCTGCAGTACGCTCTTTCCAGCCTTCATCGTGATTCATAGGATGTGTGCTTACAGGAGATCACAAGCAGAAAGCCGTGTCCACAGACCTCCTCCCCCAAATACTGCATTACAAAAATGCAATCCTACAATATTAATGACAGCACTGCAACTAAGATATCAATTACTAATTTTTCGCAGAAATAAAGTTTTCTAGTAAATAAATCAAGTTTTTTTTTTTTTTTTTGAAAAAAAAAAAAAATCATGTGGGTCAATAAATAATACATCACACAGCCCCTCTTCATGAGATCTTGCTTGAATTAACATACACTATACTGATTAAATCAATTTATCATTTACTGTCTTTGTTCCGGATGATTCCATTTATGGTAAAATATGCTTGTAATCAGGATGATTCTACGCATTTTTCTTTTCTTGAAAACAAGCCATAATTACAATTATTTTGCCATATTAGATGGCCACCAGGTACAAAATCGCTTCAAAAAGATTATTGATGCTCTCTTGTGGGAATTGTGTACAACCTGGGCAAGCTAGCATCGGGGTCTGAGTGGCCAAATCAACAATGGCAGACTGAACACATTGATTTGCTGTGAAAAATCGCATGGCATGAATGTTGGTTAGCCGACTGTGTATGTTGCTAACAGCATCAAACACTGGTTGAAGAGCAATAGCATTCACTGAGGCCTCACAGCTGAAATGTGAACATCACTTTGGGTTTCTAATGGCCACAAGAAAGTTTTTATGAAATGGAACATGATAGCCATCTCAGTATTGTATGGTGACTTGTTGTTTATTAGCTTTTGCAACTTGTGTTAGCTTACATCCTAACGAGGTTTGAGACACATCATACAATAGTTTAAGGGGTGATCTGGGATTAAATGGGCAAAATTTGATTATTTTTCCAAAATTTTTTTTTTGAATGAATATATTCTATAATAACCCACCTTTAATAATCACTAATTGCTACAAGGATTAAAAACTGAACTCAACTTTTCAATGTGGTCTAATGCATTTTCCATTGATTTCCGAAGGTATTACCTTTTCCATGTTTCTCATGTTTGTGGCAGCCATAACTTTTTTATTTATCATTGAAAATCAATGAAATTTTGGCTGCAGGTACTTTACTTCATTAGAAATGCAATGACATAGGGAAATTTTGCCTATCTGTTACATACTTTTAATAATTTGAGTGTTCGTCAGATTCTGTGCAAAATAATTTCTAAATTTGAGTAAAATGCCCCAAAATCACAAAACTAATAAATTGGGCAAAGAATGGCTATGTCATTACATTTGGATAAGCAATGCCTTTTAAGTGGTGAAAGAAAAACAGAATTCTATCCTAGAGTTAAAGAGGAATTGGTGCCAGAAGTTTTCTGCATATTTAATGAGCTTGCTCGGTTACCATGGCAACCGCATTAACATAAAAATGCCAACTTATATCTTTTTTGGTGGTTATTACATATACCTCTTTAGATTAATTCTGAGTTGTTTCCTGCTGTCATTTTTCATTTAACCCCAGATCACCCCTTAATTACAGCTGTGAAAAATGCAAAACAGCTATAAAGTATAGCTCTCTTTACATACAGAGCATATTTCCCTTTGCACATTCATTAGCCTTTGTCTTTGCACCCCTGACATTATAAAACCCATTAATGTAATATGGTACCTTACAGTGCCATGAAAAAATATTTCTTCCTGATTTCTTTTATTTCTGCATATTTGCCACACTTGGTAGTTTCAGATCTTCAAAATAAATGAAGTGGATTATGAAGACCACCAGCGTAAACACAAAATATAGATTTTCAATGATCATTTAATTCACTGAAGAAAAAGAAATCCATATAGGAATAATAGGATTATAACAATAGACTTATATAAAACCAGAAAACAGTGATTCTGCAAAAGACTGTAATATTGGCTTCTAAAAGAAAGCCTTTAAATGTGACTCTTAAAAAGGAATATGATAATGACTCAGCAGCTCTAATATTAAGTGGAAGGCAATTCCACAGTTTCAGAGCCTTAAGTGAAAAAGCTAGATCCCCTTTGTTTTCAACTTTGTCTCTTAAACACCCAATAATGCCTGTTTTCAGGACCTGAGCAATCTATTAGGTCTATAAGGAATTATGATCTGAAAACATTTAGTGAAACATATATGCAAAAAAGAAAAGAAAAAAAGCAAATCAGGCGGCCAAATATGAGGCCAAATGCTTGTAGCACAATATATGCATTATACAAGTGTTCATTTGTGCCTTCCGTAATGCCTGATATCAATATTGTGAAACAAGCACTCTACAATAGTATTCCATTCTTAATGGCTTGTTGTATGTGATAAATAGAGAATATCATGTGGGCATTTTCATATCACACGCTGTATCAACCCGAGACCCCAGTATCAGCCCGAGAGCTTAACTCGATACACGGTGTGATATGCTAATGCGCATATGATGTTCTATTTATCATATAATGATTTTGACCATAATTAACGATGCATTTTATCAAAAGCATTTATTTCAGGTTATTATTATCATCATTACAGGCCAGTAACGCTTGCATTTGCCTTTAGTCAGCGGTGTTTTCAAGTCAGTGAAATGGCTAATTAGCTACCTAGCATGAAAACGCGATTTTCTCCATTGAGGTAATAAATTTGCGTTTCTACGATAACTTACGCATGAAACGTTTTACTACAGCCCTTCGCATGAAAATTGCTGCAAAACGCGGCATTACGCATACTGTTTACAAATAATTCTGTATCGAGTTCCTTTTCTATAACATAGTCCAGTTCAGAAATTTCAGCTGCTGAGGAATTCATGAGGCTCTCCGCCATAAGACAACGTCTGAAGCGATGCATTGCCAACAAAGCTCGTGACTGTTCCAATGGCAATGGTTGCTGCCACTGATATGGGAATTTTGCCTGGCGGGCAGATATGGGTTATACAGGATTTTTTTGCCCGGCGGGCTGATACAGTCTCGTGCCTCGCGCTCGTATCACATGGGCAGATTCCCCGTATTTATAAGGAAGTATATGATAAAAGCACCCACTCACACACGAAAACAATTGTATAAGTTAAGGGATCATCCAAGTCTATACCGTAATTGGAATGGCTTTAACATTTTGTAGTCATTTTTTAAAAATAATTTTTCAGACATGTTAAATAGGGATCCCCTCAGGTCTTCCGAAGGGGATACCTATTGTTTTTGTTCAAATTATCTTTATTTATTTTTATTTTCACGATTTTGTGAGTGAGCTTTCTCGGACACCATTCCAACTATAGCTCTCATTTTTCACATGAACAGATTCTTCTTCAATAGTATGTTCTCCGATTTTTGATCATGTCGCGTGGTTCATCCACTATATTGGATTATGTTCAAAACGTTTGACAATATTCCTCTCCAGAACCACCGCACTGATCAAGTTCAAACTTGACATAGAGCTAGAAGAACCCGAGTTCTCTCAAGTTAGTGAAAATCATCGACTTCCGGTCAAAATTGTGTAGGCTGGCTAATGGTCTGTTTGGTCACATGACCAAAATTGTCTTTAAATCAAATAAAATGAAAACAGTCGGACGAAATCTCATGAAATTTGGCATGTACTATGTCCTTATGATGTGCAACAAGCACACAGAGTAAGACTTACCTGTGTAAAGTCACATGAGCAGGCAGCAATATAGAATTTTTCCATTTTTATGTCAATGCCTTTTGGGCTATACCTTAACAGAAGGTCACAGAAACAAAATTTTCTTTGTTGAATTCTGTGGGTCAAAGTAAATCCATTTATATAAGCCTCACCCATTTTCCGTTCGTGCAAATCTTCCACCATTTTGTATTTTTTGTGAAACCTTTAAAATGTATCTCCTCCTAGATAGTGCAACCGATTTGCATGAACCTTGGTACACGGGATCATGAGACATGTTTAATTACCGTATAACAAAAGTTACTATGTTTAAATATGTGGCCGCAATAATGAAATTTAAGGGTGTGGCCTCTATTGATATAATGAGCTGTAACTCCTGAAAACAATGTTCAATCCTCACCAAATGTAAGATCCGCCTCCTATAGGCCATCTGATGAAAGCATACCAAATTTGCCGCAAATCCATCCATAGTCGGTGCTATAGCAAACACATAGTCATAAATCCTAAACCAATTGTCCGATGAACTTGAAGTTTTGCGTGTCTCATATTCGTCAGGGTTGCTATGAAAATCTATAATAACAGAGTGAAAACTCACCTTTTACTGACTTTAGCTGTCACCTATCATCATGAAACTTTATAATTTTGTTAAGGATCTGGATATACTGTACAATACAGAGATACAATCTTCTTATCCATCAATTATACAACGTAAAAACTGTTCTGTTCAGTCATGTGACTGAGACGAATACTTTGGACAGGGTATATATCGTTGATCCCAGAGGTGGACAATCTAAGTTCAGAGAGTAACGATCCACCCCAGTATTTTGTTCCAACCAAATGGATCCGCTAATTAAAACAATCTTTCTACCTGTAAGTTGAACTAATGAGAGAAATCAGTTGGCAGAACTCATGGGTGGAAGTAAAATATGGCAGGACTTTTACTTTCTGACCACTGGAATGTCCATCTCTGGTCGATCCCACCTAGTTACAACTTGTAATCATGTACAACTGCAGCACGCTCTCATTATTTGTGACTCATCACTGTGACTTGATGTTTACTGTAGATCATAACCAAATGTCTAAATTGATGTAAAGTTTTCTTTATTAATAGCGATAGTGTTCACCCACCAATTTGTGAATTCCATCAATTTAAGTAAAATGCATTTGTATGGATTTATGGCTTCACTTGTAAATGTCATGCTAGCATGTATGCGCGAAAGAATAATCTGAAAAATCAGAATCAGATCTGCTTTTCATGGTTTATCCAATAATGTACTTTCCATGTAAAACAAAAAATAGTTGTTTTGTACCACATCACTAACAGTATTACACAGTGCTTCACAGTGGACATTTCCTTCAAGAATCCACACCTCAAATGACTAAAATCTCTTATTCAGCTAATATGTTGGAAATGATTCCAGAAGCCTGGACAGCTAAATGTGTTTTTCAATTTCTTATTTTACAGTATTCTAATGCCCAAGTTGTAAGGCCACAGCGCTACAATGGAAGGACTAGCTGAATAGCTCAGTACTAGCAGCATCACAATGGAGCAGAGCAGAGCATAGGAAACCACATCCTGTATCTATTTATTCTTCCAAAAGGCACAGTCTTTACAGGAAATATGCACTTTAGCATTTTTCACTCTAGTGAGCTTATTGCATGAGTATCAATACGGCTTCAGAGTCATGGCAATGAAGACAAAAAACACCTGCATAAAACGATGGAGATTCACTCAAGGCCAGATCATGACTATTGCTGGTCAGGACCTTATGCAAAACAATCTGAGCTGGAAAAATTTTCAATGTCTATTTAATTCCATAGGTCACATTTGCAAGTGACCGGCTGACTAATTAATTTGCCTACATAAAATAACTAAAATGTGCCATACATGTATGCTCCAATACATAAAATACCTCATTGAAGCAAAGGATGAATTGTGGAATTATAAATTCCTGAGTAAGTTCAAAGCGTTGTACTTTGTCATAAAATGCCTGCTTTGTGAATTGTTTCATGTGCATTTTTGTATTGCTCATATTTGTCCTACACTCAAGCAGCTTCCTCAAAAAGGTTTAATTTGCTTGGTAGTAAGCAGTCAGTAATTATCCTTAAAGGTATTTTCGGTGCTGTTTGTCCATACAGATGCTGTGAATTGTACATTTGTAATTGAGTATGGGTTCTTGGGAAATTCTTATGTTGATACATAGCTGGTAAAACTGAAACTAAAATGTCTCAGAAAACTAGGGGATGTGCTCGATACTCAGGAAATTGCGGTTGCAGAGCTGAAATAGCACTGCTTGCCTATTCATTCAATTGTCATGGCAACCAGGTTATGCCATTTTGAGACGCTGAGGCTGCTAACCACTATTGATACCACCCTTTTCCTTTTAAGCAACATTCAGAAACACCTCTCGCAGCTTAAAGCGAGCTAATGCAAAATGCAAAAAAACCTGTTACAGCGTGCTTATTGCTTGTACTTAAATGGTTTTCCATAAAAATTTGATAATTTGCTATCTTTCTATATTTCAGGCAATGATTCACAAAAAGGTAAGTCATTCTTGTGTTTCCATTCAGTGATTAGAAGACACTGTCACATATCATAACTTCTGTTTTGTGCATAACTGCAAGTTTTGATTTAAATATTGAGAAAATACAGCAAGTTAATTTCAGTTGAACACGTACCTCTGCCCTCTTGTCAGTTGCTGTGCATACAGAACATTTCTTTACTAGGTTTTCAATGAACTCAGAAAGCAATTTTCCCTGCCACTCTGGACAATAATTTAATCAGGATCATTCATAGTAGCTCAAAGCATGTGCTTGGCCTCCACCATCTTGCAACATACAAACCCGTTTCCAAAAAAAGTTAGGATTCTGTCTGCAATGAAAAAAAAGACAAAATGCAATGATTTGCAAATCACTTGAACCCTACATTTAATTGAAAATAGAACAAAGGCAACATACAGATGTTGAAACTGAAAACTTTCATTGTTTTTTTTTTTTTGAAAAAAATCTGCTCATTTTGAATGTGATATTAGCAACATGTTTCAAAAAAAGTTGGATCAGGGGACATTTTACCACTGTATTGCATCACCTCTTCTTTGAAAAACACTCTGAAAGCATTTGGGAACTATGGAGATTAACTGCTGTGATTTTGAAAGCAAAGTTTTCCTATTCTTGATTTATGTAGAATTTCAGCTACTCAACTCTTTGTGGCCTCCTTTTTCATACTTTTAATTTCATAATGCGCCAGATATTTTTGAAGAGGCCGGCAAATTTAACACCAAGACTCTTTTATAACCGGACCATGTTGTTGTTATACGTGCAGAATGTGGTATTTGGCATTGTCTTACTGAAATAAGCAAGGTCTTAAAAAAAAACAGCTGGATGGCAGTATATTTTGATACAAACCTGCTTATATCGTTCAGCAGTATGTTGTCACTGCACATGTGCAAATTACCCTCGCCATGTGCACTAATGGACCCCCATACCATCATGGATGTTAGCTTTTGAACTGTGCGCTGACAACAAGCCGAACTGGCCCTCTCCGCTTCAGCCGGGAAGATGTGGCATCCATGATTTCCAAAAAGAATTTCACATTTTGATCGGTCAAACCACAGGACAGTTTTCCACTTCACCTCAGTTGATCTTAAATGAGCTTGGACCCGGAGAAGGCAGCGGCATTTCTAAATCTTGTTTATATATGAAGACCCCATGGGAAAAATGATGTTGTCACACACGACTTGTGTGGAGAAAATAGAATTTTTTACTTAGAGACCCAATGACCATTGTTCTTACTGCGTTGATACTCTGCCCACTTTTACATCATAAAGACAATTCAATTGACTATAAGATCACAAATTTCCATGATGACTTGAGTCATTTTAGTAGACAGTATAACCTTTTCTGGAAACATACCCCCTGATGGACATCACTCATTTTTTCATTGGAAACCTTAAATTAGTGTTATGAGTTGGATGATGAAATCGAAAACTCATACTTCAGGTGTAAATTAAAATGCTTTTGCACAGATTCAGAATTTCAGATAAAAGTTTTTGTGTCAACTTTAGTTATTGTATTTTTCTGGATTTGATGGTCTCTCAACTATGGTATTGATTTCATTGCATGTTGTTCGCAGCTGTAAATTTCAGGTCCAGGTGTGTCAAGTTTTGCTGAATGTAAAATTGCATTGATGCATTAAAAAATGGAACTTTGATTGTTCATTCTTCAAGCAACAGCTAATTTGCAAAAGAACATCACACACGCCACTGAAGATTTCAACGTACACATCCTACCTCTCTTAAAGGTATATTAAAGGTATATGAAAGTATATTAAGGTATATTTTATTCACTGACCAATGGACCACTTGCACGTTTTAAAAAATCTTCACCTTACATTTTACAGTATCATACACGCTTATATGTGTACATCATGGCAAAAAGCTACTGCGTCAGGAAATATGTGTTACCATGGACAGTCACTGATTGGTTTATTATGGTCATGTGATGTTTCACAATGTCACATGTGTGGTCGTTACTTACTTATTCGTACTGACACTTGGACGTCTCTCATTCTTCCACAGTACTTGCTTTTTACTTTTGTCTAGAAGAGTGACTACAATCATTTTTACTCACCACTATTACCCCAGTAGGGGTAGTTGGCAAGCTATGCAGCAAGGGGATAGTTCAATATGATAATATAATGTGACAACACTCGTTTTCCACAGGGAGTCTTCATGTGGTTTTGTCTTCATAAGTGGAGTTTTAGCTTGCATTTGCAGCTGCAGCGACGACCTGTGTTCACTGACAATGGTTTTCAGAAGTGTTCCTGGGCCCATGCAATGATTTCCACGGCAGAATCCTGTCTGATTTTTAACACAGTGCCCCCTGAGGGCCCGAAGCTCATGATCATTTTGGCCTTGTCCCTTCGGGACAGAGATTTCTCGGCATTCTATGAATCTTTTAATGATATTATGTGCTGTAGATGATGGATTCCCCGTATGTTTAGCTACATTGGGAAATGTGATTCTTAAATTTATGAGCTATTTGCCCTCAGAATCTTTCATCAAGTGGTGTAGCTCTCACCATCTTTACTTCTGAAAGAGTCAGCCTCACTGCGGTGCTCTTTTATATTACTGACCTGTAGCCAATTAACCAAGTTAGCTGCAAGGTGTCTCACCAGGTATATTTTTTTAGTATCACCCGAACTTTTCCAGTCTTTTGTTGCTCGCGTCCCAACTTTTTGACACGTGTTGCTGAATTGAATTCAAAATGAGCAGATATTATTCAAAACAGTAAAATTTCTCAGTTCCAACATTTTTCATGTTGTCTTTACATTTTCAATTAAATATAGAAATTAAATCGATTTGCAAATCATTGCATTGCATGTAATAAACATTTTACACAGCATCCCGACTTTTTTAGAAATGGGGTTTTTAGATGATGTTCATATGTTTATTGCCCGAAAAAAGCAAGCAGTTGTTATTTGTGTTCTGATAATGGACCGTAGCAATTCTTAATAATACTTATTGGAAATAACTGTGGGTGAAATTAAAATGCTGTTAATTATGTGAATTTATGCTATGTTGACTAACCTCCAAACACCCGCTCCTCTCATGGCCCCAGGCACTGCTACATGCTCCCAGCAAAAGTCATATCTTTTCATGAGAACCTTGGTGAACTCTCCTTTGAGATCACATGGAACATGGTTGTGCTATTTTAAATAATAATAATACAATAATAATAATAATAAATTATTATTATTATTATTATTATTATTATTTTACCTGATGTATTAGACTTCTGGACTTTTGGATAGAGGGGCTAAGCTTTTACTTAGCGGGCATGGTCTAGCATGTTCTCCCCCAAGTTCTGACGATTTAAACAAACAGCATACATTATCATGATTTAATTGATTAATTAACTGTAGTTTGCAGTGATGATTACAGACCACCACTTTTAAAAGGGGCCCTAATATATTACTTCTCCAAAATTTTTTTGTGAAAATGTACCAAAAACTACTATTGTAGGCAATGAGAACAAAAAAAAATTCCTGCAAGTATATTGAGGAAAACAATATGGGCAATAAATATAAACACTGAAAATGTCAATTTTTTAATAACAATAGAGAGGCATCACAAATTGTATTTTTCTTTACTCTTGCATAGCATGAATGCTTATTTGAAGGCTCATTCCATGATTATTGATGCTCAAAATGTGTTTAAACTGGCAATATTATTCAACAAAATGATCTCTGATGGTCAGTTGTTCCAGTATATAAGGTGACATGAACTTTGAGTGGTGTCATATTGTTAATCATGTTGGAACGACAAAAGGAGCTCTTTGAGATTGTTCGTAGCCGCATTGTGACTTTACATGATGCTGGCTGGTCACTTAGAAAAATTTCTGAGGACATTAAATGCTGGCCCTGTAAGAAATACCATCAAGCGTTTCAACTGGTTTGCCGAAAACTAGTGGCAATAGAGTTGCAAAACAGAAGTTAAGGGCCCTTGATGTTCATTATTTGTGTATGACAAGTAAAAAAAATCAGCTGTTGACAGCACAACAACTCTGTGATGATATTAATAGTGCCAGAAGTGAAGAGATGAAAGTATCAAGATCTACCATTTCCCGATGCTTGAGTGAAAATGGTCTGCTGCCAAAAAACCACTTCTTTGAGTAGGCAACATCAGAAAAAGCCTTGATTTTGCCAAGATATTCAGGATTGGATACCAGTGGACTGGAAGCAAGTCTTTTCAACTGATGAATCAAAATTTGAAGTTTTCTTATCCAAACGCAGGACTTATTTGCACTATAGAGTTGGAGAAGGTTTAAAAAATGACTGTTTCACCCCTTTAGTAAAACATAGAGGTGGTAATATTATGATATGGGTTTCAGTCTGCTTGAAAGGAGCTGGTGATCTCATAAATATTGACGGAATCATGGATCAAAAGAAGTATCACAGCATCCTTGTGAGGCACGTATTGCCATTTGCCATCAAACTGATTGGTTGGGGATTTTATTTTCAACAAGATAATGACCCTAACCACACGGCTAAGTTGTGCAAGAATTATCTCAGCTGGTAAGAATCATCTGGGGACAAAAAAAGTTGATTTGGCCTGCTTAATCCAATTGAGCAAATCTTGACACCACGATAAACAAATCTGTTGTAACATCGAAAGAATCTCTTTGGAATGAATTTCAAACCATATGGAATGGTTTAGGAATGAAGGAAATAAAAATATGTGAACACTATGACTGAAAGGTTAAATGCTGTCATCAAAGCAAAGGGTGGCCACACTAGATATTTACTTTTTCTCTCAAAAAGACATTATAATTATTTCTTTTTTTACTATATATTGTTATCTGTTTAGTTATTTTCATCTATATGATCCAATATTACATGAAATAAATACTTGAATAGTACTTGGTTTCTGATTTATCTTCATTTTGTTGTGTATAATCATCACTGCACACTACTGTATTTATTTATTTATTTATTTACTTATTTATTCATTAACTCACTTTATTTTTCCTGGGTGGGGGTAATAAAAATTTAGGGGGCCTTTATTGGTTAAAAGTTCTGAAATACAAAAGCTGTATTTAATTCCTATGATAATTGGTATTATTTTTGGTGTTACTGATATGGCTTAATGGCATACAGATGAAGTTTCCAGTGTTTAAAGACTTGATAAGTCAATTCCAATTCATGTGGATGTTTTTATCACGTGTTACCCCATTTTAATCTGCACTGACTCTTAGAACATTTGCTCTTTTGGTTTATCAACACACAGACAACAGTCCAACCCAACAACCACCAACAGCTGCCTCTACTGGTCAGAGCTCAGCAGGTAAAGTGCTCGGTAGAATGTACTATATGCGAAAGAGGTCATGCAATATTACGCTCCTGTTTTATTGTGATTCTGTTTCCTGTGGGATGGAGCATTTTCAATAAGACACATGATTGTGGTGATGCTTTAAGAGCTGACTAACCCGAAGTATCACCTAAAAACCAGGTGATGTTTTAACATGTCTTGAATGAGAATATTCACGTCCAGTGAGAACACAATTAAATTCAGATATTTTTGGGTCAGAAGTGAGTAGAGAGGAGACAAAACTGATTAAAAATGCTTGTGTTGCCTTATGTCTTAATATTGTGTGTGCAGTTTCCTTTCATAAAGGAACTCAGATTAGGCAGTTTACTGAGTAAGTATTATGCTGTGTGAAGATTGCTTCAATTTCCCAATTTGAATTTCCCCATTCAGTTTCCCAGTTTACCCAATTCCCAACTCCCTTTGAAAGTTCAATTTCCAATCCTAGTGTTCTGGATCGCAATGTATACTGTATAATGCTCTCTTATTTTTGTGAGAACATGCAACTTTCAAAGTATTGCAACTCTTACTCTCACCTTTTACCCTCAAGTCCAAATTCATGTTGATCTTAGAGTACAGTTGGCTCCAAAATTACTGGCATCCCTGACTGGCAATGCACAAATAATAAAACGTACTTTTAAAAATTCTAAAAAATATATATATTTACAAAGAAACTATAAATAACGACATGTGAGAGACACTGCATGATATTAATGTTCCGATGGAACCAACCAAAATCATTTACTGATTTAATTAAAAATCAGTTTCCCCCAAATCAAGGTTTCACAGTTAATGGCTTCCTTAAAGATTATTGTAAATAACATCTACCAAAATTAAGCCAGGTATGTAATTCCATTTAAAAAATTAATTTAAGTTTTATCTTGGCCCCCCTTCACACACACGGAGATTGTTGGGTGACTGTTGAACAATCCAAAATTGGCCTGATCTCTCAACAATCTCTTAAAGCCTTGAAAAAGCTGTTTCTGTGTAAATGTTTGGGAGATCCTTGTGCGCTCATTGTGCAATCAAAAATGCAATTTTCGCCAACTTTCATGGCGATCTATAAAGATCTTGGAGAGACCTTGGCGGTCATTGAGCGCTCATTGAAAGATCCTTGAGAGATCAATGGATACTAAGCCTCCTGCAGCGACCACTGAGAGTTTGCTGAGCGCTCATTTTGCGACAAAGAGAGATCACTGGGAGATCTTAGGAGACCGCTGCGAGATCAGGTGTGACCAACAGAGATCACTCAGAGACCAGGAGAGATTGCTGAGGGATCACTGAGAGTGCTTTGGGCGACCAAGGAGATTGCTGAGCACTTCTTGGGCAACAGGGAGCCACTGGGTACATATATACAGTATACTTAGCTCCATTAAAAACGCACGGGTGAGGTATGTACTGTATTTGCAGCAAATTGAAGAATCGATTGATTTTTATTACTTCTCCAATGAGGCACGAGAGGAAATAAAGAAAAGCACATGGTATTGTAATCCTGACGCGCACCACGTGCACGCGCCAAGCACTTCAGTAATAAGAAACATTGAGCTGTTCGTGACGTGTACAGAGTCACTTGACTTGTTCTTTTTTGGTGTCGTCAATAGCCTACATAAAGCCAACAAAAAAAACTAAAAATGCTACTGCATCAAGAAAATGCAACGGCTTGTGACACAGGGGAGAGAAAAAGAGCCTTTGGCATGTTACGGGCAGATCTCAGCCGCCGAGAGGTGGTGCGTCATTTGCACTGTCACCGTTCAACAATCAGTCAGCTGTCTATCCAAGAATGGAGCACCACTGTCACTGACCGACCCCGCTTGGGGCAGCCACGAGTGACGATGGCAGCTCAAGAGCGCCACATCTGGTTACAGCCTGTACGTGACAGATTCCGGACAGCAACTAAAACTGATCATGAGATGAGGGGTCCGAGACGATTGAGGGTGAGCGCAAGTATCGTTTGACGCCGTCTATGTGAGCAACACATGCGTGCACACGGGCCCGACGGAATAAGACTTCACACCTCCCTCCCTCTGGTTTGTTGCGGCCGTTACCCGTCCCTAAACGCCCGTGGAGCCATATCGTTCTTGATTTTATTACGGGTTTGCCTAATTCTGAAGGCAACACTGTCATCTTGGTTGTGGTTGACCGTTTTTCTAAGGCCGCCCATTTTATCGCTCTACCAAAGTTGCCTTCGGCGCGGGAGACGGCCCTTCTTGTTGTGGACAATGTTTTCCGCCTGCATGGCCTCCCGCAAGATGTGGTTTCTGACTGGGGCCCTCAATTCACGGCTAAGTTCTGGCAGGCCTTTTGCAGTCTGTTGGGGGCCACTGTGAGCCTTTCTTCTGGCTTTCTTCCAGAGACTAATGGACAGACAGAGCGGACTAACCAGTCTCTGGAGAATACCCTTCGATGTTTGGTGGCTGATTATCCACCATCATGGAGTCGTTTTTTAGCTTGGGCTGAATATTCCCATAATTCTCTGGGCAACTCCTCCACAGGCCTTTCGCCATTTGAGGCTCAGTTGGACTATCAACCCCCCCTTTTTCCTGAGACTGAAAAGGATTCTGAAGTCCCCTCTGTCAATTATTTTATTCGACGCTGTCGCTCTGTCTGGGCCAGGGTCCGGTCCTCTTTGTTGCGATCTAGGCAGAGACAGAAGACCGCTGCCGATAGAGGGCGCCGGTTGGCCCCATCTTATCGGGTTGGTCAAAGAGTTTCGCTTTCTACTCGGGACCTTCCTTAAAAGGTGGAGTCATGAAAGTTGGCTCCTCGCTTCATTGGCCCTTTTAAAATAGTGCGGAGGATCAACCCTGTTACTGTCCGGTTAAAACTCTCCAAGTCCTTGCGTATCCACCCCTCGTTTCATGTCTGAAGGCTAAAACCGGTTAGCACTAGCGTCCTGGCCCCGGTTGAAAAACCTCCACCGCCGCCACGGATAATTGAGGGGGGCCCCGTTTATACAGCGCGTCGCATTTTGGCCGAGAGGCGTGTGGGTCGCGGAGCCCAGTTTTTAGTTGACTGGGAAGGATATGGGCCTGAGGAGCGGTGCTGGGTGCCTTCTCGGGATATCCTCGATCCCAGCCTCATCTCTGAGTTCCATCGGGTTCTCGGGGAACTTCTGGTGCCGTTCCTTAGAGGGGGGCGGGTCCTGTCATGGTTTAGGCGTGCGTTTGTTTGTTGGACCTTTCTTTGTTCTATCGTCCGGGACAATATCGGATTTCTTTTGCATCGAATTCCTGGCCCAGCTGGCTAATTGAGCTGGGGCAGAGTTTTCCGGACTCTAAATATATGGCCGGGGGTTCGCCACGCCTATTGCTAGAGTGTCTGTTTGTTTCTAGCACTTCGGCCGAAGATATCTTTAGTCAGTTTTCCTAGTGACTTGTTATCTTCCATTGATTGTTAGGAATTGCTTCTTTTAGAAGTTTTTTCTCTTCTCTCTTTGTTTATTCTCTCTCGCATTGCTTCTGTGTTGCGGACTTTTATTCGTCCTTGGAAGTGTGAGCTGTCACCGGAGGTGTGTACCTCCTTTTGTGTTTGTCTCTTATCTGGGCTGCTCTTTGTTCTTTCTCTCACTGGTCGCTGCACCTGGCGTCCTATCACCGCCCAGTACAGCAAGTGCAGCACATCTTTAGGAACATAAACAGCCACTCAGCAACAAACTCATTATAGCCATATAACTGCCCTAGTGAAGAAAATGTGAGTATGCTCAGCAAATATAACAACAAATGCTGATTAGTTCAGTGGATTTAAGAATTAGATCCATATTAAATCTTTATTTTGTAAAATAAAGGGTGCTTGTTTCTTTATTTCACATGTAAGAAAAATGTGGGTATGTCCAAACTTTTGACTGGTACTCTATTAAGGAACTATATTGAGTCATTATATCACTTCCTGCTTCACTATGGTAAAAAAAAAAAAAAAAATCAGGTAACATACATTCAATATCCCTTTGTCATCCAACACCATGAAGAAAACAAAACAACTGTCAGTTCAAGAGAGGTATATGGTCATAGACCCTCATAAATCTGGTAATGGCTACAGGATGATTCACAAACGATTGAATATGCCACTGAGCACTGTCAGGGCAATCATTAAAAATTACAAAGACATGGAATTGTTGAAAACCTCAAGTGTAGAGGATGCAACTGCATTTTGCCCCCCAGGATACTGAGGAGGATGGTGAGAGATGCAACAAAATCCCCAAGAATCACTGTGAAGGACTTGCAGGCCTTCGCGGCATCTTGGGGTCACCAGGTTTCAAAAAGCACCATCAGGCGCCACCTCCACAAACACTGGCTCTTTGGAAGGGTTTGGCGTCGATACAGGGATGCATATTAGGAGAAGCATCACATGCCCTTGGTGAAATATAATGGTGGGTCAGTCATATTTTGGGGCTGTTTTAATTCAAGAGGTCCAGGGGCACTGGTTAAGATTAATGGCATAATGCATTCCACCCAGTATCAAGATAATTTGGCTGACAATCTGGTTACGTCTGCCAGAAGGGTGGGACTTGGCCATAGGTACACTTTCCAACTAGACAATGAACAAAAGTATACCTCCAGATCCACACAGAAATTGCCCTGTGACATTAAAATCTACGCTCTGCAAAGGCCATCTCAGTTGCTAGACCTCAGTCAAATTGAAAACTTGTGGGCTGAGTTGAAGAGGGCAGTTGTTAAGCGTGAACGCAAGAATGTGAAGGATCTTGAAAGGATCTGCTTAAAGAAATGGTCCAAAATTCCCCTGAAATGTGTGTCTTAACTTTGTGAAAAATTAAAGGAAAAGACTCCATGCTGTTTTCCTTGCCAGAGGTGGTTGCACTAATGAAGGGTGCCAATTATTATGAAAACTTGATATTGTTAAAATTTGTTTTGAATTAAATGATTGTTATGATTTTGGTTGTTTCCATCGAAACACTAATAAAGTATTTCACACATGTTGGTATATTCCGTACCTCTATAATTATATTGTCTATTTTTTTTTTTTTTATTTTTTGTGCAATGCCAGTCAAAGATGCCAGTAATTTTGGAGCCCACTGTATCTACTCTATATCAAATTTACGCTATCATTAGTGAACAGATTGATATGTCTATCCCTATTTTCTTCCAGCTGCAAGAACTAAATCGTATTTTTCTGCCATAGCTACATGCAACTGGGGGGAGAAATGAATATCGAGGGTGTAGTTATATTTCGGGGGGTGTTTACCATGTTAATTAGATGGCACTGGTAAGAGTGTCATTTGAATGAGGTTGTGCAAGGCATAATTTGGTATCTCTCTGAAACATAAACCAGTCCGTGTATGATTTGAAACCATATCCAGTCTGAAGTAGAATCTATTTTTAATTTCACCAAAGGTCGCTGACAAAAAGACTAAAGTGTCTGTGATTAACAGTATTAGTAAAATAAATAATGCATAAAGATTGCATTGTGCTTCATCATACCATCAATGTTGATTACTTTTTTAGAATTGATAATAATTACTGTGGTACCCGTGTGCTATTTCTCATAGCCAACTTCACTCAACCACACGTGCCTAGAAGGGCATAGTAGAATACTGAAAACATATCAGTCGTGACATGAAGTGACACAAAAAAATTATTTGTTCTCTGGATTTTATTTCATTCTACCTTCTCAGTTTGGAACAGTATTTTTTTGTAAATGTAATTGATAGAACAGCCTGCATACTGACAAAGTAGCCTATAGAATGCTTAAAATTCCCTCCCTGTTGCAGTCGAAATATCATTTACCCAGGCCTTACATGCACATTGCTAATTCATAATGTAGGCTATCTTAATTACACAGTTGCTTTTTAGTAGAAAGTCATTGTGACTAGAGCAGCAACTAGTTGGCTACCGTGTATTAACAGCATAAAATTTACCAGTACAAGAAAGATATCGGGGTGACAAACTACAATGGTCAAATTACACAGTACACTTCGCAGCCAAAGCTTTTCTCGCTGTGAACTGTATTCAACAATACAGTGCAATGGACAGCGTATCGCCGAGACTCAGGGGATTTAATTCGGCAGACTGCGCAGAATGTGATAGTGTTTTTTTTCTTTGCACTAAAAATGCGCCCAAAAACTTTCTTTAATATCATGAGTAACGTATTTCACAAAATCTGTTCCACTCTCATAAACCAGATGGCCCCACTCACAATCACACCTACTTGTGTCTATTGCATAGCATGTGCTTATACAGTATTTAAATGAACCGTTGACAGATTATGGAAGAGTTTGGGATAGTTTTTACGTGTATCACATATAATAGGAAAAATGTGGTCCCTTATGTAAAATAGTAGAACTGATGCTTCATGTGAAAAGTGTACACACCATTTTCAGGATTGGAGCAGTCTAGCCAGTCAACCATCACTTCAAAACCAGATACCCCTGACCCTGCAAGCACCATGCCTACCAAACCTGCACTCATTGCAAGTCCTACCATTTCACCTACAGGTTGGAATTGTCTCTGTGGGATTTATCATTCTCAGTCATGTGAATAGATTAATTTACATACAATTCATAGTACATGTTTTTACATTGCTCCAATTGCTACTTATATGAGGAGACGGAGATGTCGCTGCACTCAGAGCTCAAGTGTAGATGAAAATAGAAATATAAGGGTAACATACAGCACGTGCATGATAAACTATGACATTGATGCAGCAAGCTTGCGTTTTACTCTTTTGTTGTGCATTTTTAATGAAACACAATTGTGGTGATGCATTGAGAGCTGATTTATATGGTGATGTTGTTCAGCCTTTTCTTCAGCCCCCTTACTTCCACGCACCAGTTCTCCTTCACTCATCCCCTCCACCATCTCCCAAAGACCAGGTTAAGTTTCATTCTGTCATATAAGTGGACACAGTTTTGCATGTTCTATTGTTGTAAATAAGGGGAATAATAGCCACTATAATGAATTTAATTGAATTAAAAATGGAAGATGCTTCCCCTCCTGCAGTGGCATAGCCAGAACTGAAAACTGGGGGGTTGGAGAACTTCCCTTTAGAACAATTATTAGTCCTCACTTGTTCTCAATCATTTTTCCAAATTAACAATGTATTCACTCTGAAAACACTCCAGACTATCAGGTGTTGCTGGTTCTCCTTGTTAACGTAAAACAGAAATTATTCATTTGGATGCGCAATTTTGTGCATTTCAAACAGCCTTATTCAAAATTGTGTAAAGGCGTTTCATATCTTTGTCTTTGATTTAATTTCAACAATATAAACGATCATTAAATACAGGTTAGATCACTATATGTGCAAAAAAGGTGGTGTGCAAGTTCCAGAGCAGTTTAGCTGTCAAAAACCATTGGCCTACTTCTGAGTAAATTATTTTTTCTGAACTGAATGTAGCCGATCATTTAGTCGGCCTTAGATCACATTTAGAAAGAAGACGTGTTCGTAATTGCCAAGAGATTATTCTTATAATTGGAAAACATGTTAATAAAGGAAAATGATTGACAACAAGTAAGGACCAATTCTCCACCCCCCACCCCCACTTCAGTTGTGGCTACACCACTGCCCTCTTTTTATTGGAAAACATGCAGTTTTGTTATGCATGAACTTCAGTTACCAGGTGCAAAAATGAAAATATTAGCAAGTAAAACTGTCACTCATAAAATTTCCTTTTACAGCTTATTAACCCAAAACCTGACTTTTAAACCAGGTAATGTTTTAACATGTTGTGAAGGATGATATTAACTACTAATGTCAACACAGTTACAACCCCAAATGTGAAAAGTTGGCATATCATGGAAAATGCAAATAAACTGAAAAAGGTCTGATTTTAAGAGTCCATTCACCCTTTATCACACAGAAAAAATAAAATCATTTTTTTGATATTTGAACATGATTTAACTGCTCAGTCAAAATATACTGTAAAATAAGATGAATGGCACTGAGTCTAAAGAAGTTGGAGCAGTTGACGGTTACCACTGCGTAATTAACAGTCTACCACTGTGTAAGATCACCACGGCCCCATTAGGGGTTTTGGCATGAAGAATACTACTTGGTCAAGTCTACCAAGCAAAATTTTCCCCCTTTCCTCTGTTATGCAGGTTTTTAGCCGTACAATTGTGCTGGGCCTTCGTTCCAATATATTTTGCTTTTTAATGCACCACAAATTCTCAATCAGAGACAAATCTGGACTGCAGGCTAGCTAATCTAGTGCTCGCACTTTCTGCTTACACATCTTTTTTTGTAATTTATACATAATTTGAAGAACAAACAAACATTGTCTAGATGGTGGCGTATGTTGCTCCAGAAGTTGTACATATCTGTCTTCATTAATGATATTCTTGAAAATGTTCAAATCACCCATGCTATGTGCACTGACAAACTCCCATACCATGAGAGATGCTAGCTTTTGGACCTAAAGCTGATAAAAGCTTGGGTCGTCCTTGTCATTCTCGATCCAGAGCCTAGAGTGGCTGTTTTTTTTTCCACAAAACAACTTGAAATGTTGCCTCGTTGAAAAACACAACCCTGGCAGACAGGAATCCATGATATAGGCAAAGATGACAGAGGAAATGAGCAAAGGGATTATTTAAAGGGTGGTCAAAGAGTCTGAGTCGATTTCCACACAGTAGGATTGCAGCACAAAACCTGATGCTAATACATTATCCAGAAACAGGCAGTGGGTCCAAACCAAATGGGCAGAATGCAGCACCTAATCATAAGACAGAGAAAAAATCCAAAAATGAGGCACAGAGTCATAATTTGTGGGCAATCATAAAAGGTAAAACAGAACACGTGGAGGCACCAGGAAAGGAATGAATATGTCTAGCTGACCAGTAATGAACATCATAGTGGGCATTAATATCAGTTTGCTAGTTAAACAAGATTCGGTAACAGGTCACCTCAGTTGGCTAGATAGTTATAATCAACTTTAAAAGTATGAAAGCTATTTGTTAAAATTTTCAACAGCATCTTTAACATCAGCTAAAATTTTAAATTTTTGGACTTGTCTTTATCATCACTGACCACAACACGCCAGATTGTCCGCCACAGGGTAAGTGAAGCCATGTGGTTCCAGTGCCAAAGTAATCCTTGGCAAATGAGGGCATTTTGTTGAAGACCAAAATTTGTCTGATAAGACTGGTTTTAATCTCTTCCACCCGTGACTTGCCATCAAGGGGATTATAGCCCTGCACTCACTTCGCCTTACAGCACCTTACTTTATACAAACCCAATCCCATTTACATTTCCTAATTAGCAACTTACTGTTAATTTATTCAGTTGCAAGGATCAATTGGTTGAATTACTGTCCATTTCCCCTTAGCTTGTATAGTTGTTCATCGCAGTAGTTATCAAGTACTTTCCAATCCATATTAATGGCAACGTAAATCGCCAATGTTTTTCAAAGCTTCTGAATTCCTGTAGCTTGCAAAATGGTATATTTCATTTCTCTGCGCCTGTGTCTATATGCCGAAGGAAACATTTTTAGAAATGCGATCTAGCCGATTGTTAATTTAATTATATAAAAATAAAACTGTCTACAACCGGTAACATTACCATAATGCAGGTTAACTCTCAACCTGTTTCTGATAAAGAATTAGACAGTTGAAATAATTTACAGAGCGAATAGGCTACCAATAAGCTGTTTTGCTATTAATGATTGAGACATATGGCTTTGCATCAAGGACAAAGGCTATGAGATGGCAAATAACTGAAATTTCGTGGGATTCCATCTTGAAGTAGAATGTTATGTGGTAAATGCAGCTAAAGATGATATTTAGATAAGGTTTAGATTTCCTTTCCAATTAATTTATTAGATAATTGCCTATCATACAATCTCATTTTGAAGCCTTCCTACAACTTTCCCAGAAGCTGGACCTCATCAATGATTTTGCTACCATTTAAGTTTGACACATGGCATGCATTTTATTTTTATATTTTTCCTCTCCACTTTTTTTTTTATTGGTGATAAAAAGTGAACAGATAGAAGAGTGTAGGACAGACAGCAATAGACATAAATGAAAAGAGATGGAAGTAAATCTACAAAAAAAAGAAAGAAAAAAAAAAAAAAAAAAAAGCACAGCAGATGGACTGTTGAATTGTAGAGTCCGGAGTCCAGAGTGCACAGTCTAGTAGGAAATTATAGATTGGAGAGTGAGTCTATTTTTGTAGAAAAGGTAGCGTGGCGGATTTACAAAAAAGTAAAAAAAAAAAAAAAAAGGTAAAAAAAAAAAATGGAATTTAATGATAAAAATAAACAGAAAAAATAAATAAATAATGGTAACAATAGTGATGGTATTAATTAACCAATAAACAATATTATATATTCATAATAGTACATAATAGTGATAGTAATGGAAATAATAATATGCTGCCATAATGATGATAATAATAATAATAATAATAATAATAATAATAATAATAATAATAATGATAATAATAATAATAACCACAACAACAGCAGCAGGATTTCTTGTCATTGCAAGTATAACCAACATGATCAACAGGTGGCACTTTCACATTTAAAAAATTTGGGTATCCCAGTATCAAATACAATCGTAAGTTCTTTGGCACATTGAAGCAGTTATCCACAGTATTTCTTCAAAAATGGGTATTTTTCCTCAAAAATGCTCAATTTGGTACTTGACCTTTCCACTTCTTGGTGGCACTGTAGCCATATCGATAAAAATTGTGAGCTCAAACTTGAGATTTCCCGTTACACATGTATGGGCATCATTCTGCCAAATTTCATGCAATTCTAAGATGTCAACTCTACTGCCAGTGCTACTTTCTCAGAATATGACTCTTAATTATTGTTGCATCGTGGCAGGGAGTGTGTCACTATACTTCTCTGAAAATGTAGCTTATTCTTTTGAACACTAAAAACATATTGATTAAGTGCAATATTAAAATACTTTAGGTTGCACAGCTGAAAAAAAATGCTAAAATGGGAGATGGAATTCAAAGAAAGAATAGGATAAATTTTTTTTCATCCCAACAATATCACTATTAAAGCTCCCATGACACCTAAAATTTCAAAAAATTGCTTTTAAGCTGCTCTACAAATACTTCTGCCAAGTGAAACTAGGCCTTATTTGGAGGCAATTTTTATGCTATTTATTTGTCCTTCTAGGAAAGATGACCATCTTTATCCTTTCATCAAACATCTATTGTAGCTGGGGCATTCTCAGGTGGCTGATAATCTCAGTATTGCTACTTGTCACATTGTAATGAGTCCAAAGTTGCTCCTGTGCAAACTTTTTTGGAGACTATTGCAGTAATCAGATTTAAAATAAGCATAAATTTTTATTAAACAATTGAATTTGCAGGTGATATGATCAAATAATGTTTTGCCATAGCGTTTTCAATATATTAGAGAGTGATGGACCGTTCAAATCAGTCTCTGATTTTATTTGAATTTTCCATAACTAGCCAACTTTTTCAAAATTGGGCTTTCAAATTCAGCTAAGTTTGGGACAGAATTGAATCAAGATAAGCCAAATCTGAGGACAAAAATGCTTGTGTGCTCTTTCATGAATTCCCTTCATACGATCTGTTCAGTCACCTGTCATAAAGCATCTCAGAATGGGTCAATTACAGATTCTTTAATATGCTGTATAAGGAATGGTTGATCCTCCAGCTCTAAATCTAAATCATGATGTGCACCTTATAATGTTCTGTAATTCTCATTAAATCATGTTACATCCAGACATCAAATCTACAATTGCATGCACCACTACAATGCTAAGCCTATCACGGCCAATCTACTGGTATTGTCCATTTTGCCCATGTCCAAATTCATGGTTCACTGCAGTGTGACTACTCTGTCAAATAAGATATTGTGTGAAATTCACTGGCAGTACTTCTGCTTCATGTTAAAAGTATACACACCACTTTCAGGATCGGACCAGTCTATCGCATCATCCATCGACCCAAACCCAGGCACCTCTGACCCTGCAAGCACCATGCCTACCAAACCTGCACTCATCTCAACTCCAACCATTAAACCTGCCGTTTCTCCTACAGGTTGGAATTGTCTCGAAAGAATGTATTATTCTCAGCCACGATAATACAATTGTTTAGGTCACACTTCACAACAAGGGCACAAATCATGCACTTCATTCATGCTGACCTAATGCCTCACTCATGATGATTTAATCCATGAATTAATGCAAGATGCTCCATGAACTCCTGTTGTACACTATTAACATATGATCAAGTCAAGATTAGTTAACACTTAAAAGATCATAAGTTAAGGAATGTTAATTCACTGTTATGTCATACAGTAACTATTTTTGCAACCAATTTAGCTGGATTCCTCTCTCATAAAAGTTTACTTCTTAAAAATAAGAGTAGCTCTATATTTCTATGAGAAAAGACCCAATAGTATTTTTGACACATTAACAACATAGTGGATGGAAGATGAGTTGTTTTTTTAAAATTGTATCTGTGTTGTTGAAAACTCTATTGCACATGTGTTATGGCGCAAGTCATTTGTACAGTATTTTGAGTACAGAAATGAATTTGTTCAAGGATGCAAATAATTAATTTAGAATTGTATTTGTGTTGTTTAAAGCAGTGGAGTGTAGCATGGTAGAGATTGTGCAATTACTTGAAGCATATTCAGCAATGTTTACTGGTGTGGTTGCACTGAGGCCTGAGCTTTGAGCGGAGAACAGGCTTTAGTCAGTGTTTCAAACCGACACCTCAAACTGTAAAATTTCAATGCTTATCTGATGATCTATTAAGGGTGAACTAATCACATGAAGTCATAGAGACTTCATCATTGGCTAATGATGAGCAGCAGGAATTTATGATGCATCCTGCATTAATTAAGGCATTAAATCGTGAGTCAACAGTGGCAGTCCCAGACCAGAAAATTAGGTAGGCACAGAGCATGTCTTTAAAACAATTAGTTCCTGACATTTTTATCAATCATTTTCCGTAAGCAACAATACAGTCACTCAGAAAACACTTCACACTATCAGATGTTGCTAGCTAGTTCTCCTCATTAAGCTAAGATGATAATCATTCATTTGGATGCACAATTTGGTGCCTTTCAATCAGCCTTATTCAAACTTGTGTTAAGGTGTTTCTAATCTTTGTCTTAGATTTAATTTAAGCAATTTAAACAATCATGAAGTGCAGGTTGGATGGCCTGATGTGCCAAAAAGGTAGCACAGAAGTTTCAGAGCAGTTTACCTAAAGTAAAGCGTAGACCACTAATGAATAAATTATTTTTCTGAACTAAATTTAGTTTATTATTCAATCGCCCTTAGATTTCATTAAGAAAGAAGCTGTCTCTAATGGCCAGTGGATCAATCTTATAATTGGACATTGTGTTAATAAAAAAAAAAATGATCAAGAACAAGTCAGCACAAATTATTGTTGTAAAGGCATGTGATGTGCCTACCTAATTTTCCGGTCTGGGACTGTCACTGGTCGTGCATCAGTTCAGCATACCTTAAAGTAAAAGAAACCCCTTTTTTCAGCTCTTACCCAAAAAGCACGTTCTTCTCGTTCCATAAATATTTTTTGTGAATTTTTGTGAATTTTTATGTACCGAGTTATCAAACCTCAAACCTCTGAAATACTAATTAGTGCAAGTTCATGAATGCCGCCATTTTTATAGTTTAGCCAATCCAAAAATACTTAGGGTGGCAGTGTCCTGGATGTTTTGACGCGCTTGGCCACCAAGAAATCAGCTGATCTATATAAAGTGTATACGAATTAGACTTGATTCTCACTCGTGCTGCAGCTTCATTTTACACCGAATGATCAAGGTCCGATATTACCAATCATTATTTTTTATTTATTTTATTTAACCCTTATTTAACCAGGGAAGTCCCGTTGAGATTTGAAATCTCTTTTTCAAGGGAGCCCAGGGGGTTGAGGTGGGGAGGGAGAGGGCAATTTGCACAGCCAATTAGATCAGGGGATGATTAGGTGGCAGGTCGAAAGAGCCAGGTTGGGACTTTTGCCATGACACCGGGGAACCCTCTACTCTTATCGAAGAGTGTCATAGGATTTTAATGACCACAGTGAGTTAGGATCTCAGTCTAACGTCTCATCCGAAAGACAGCGTCTCCTTCAGTGCAATGTCCCTGTCACTGCACTGGGGCATTGGGGATTATTCCACCAGAGGGAAGATCGCAACCTACTGGCCCACCAACACCTCTTCCAGCAGCAACTTGGTTTTTCCCAGGTGGTCTCCCATCCAAGTACTGACCAAGCCCACACCTGTTTAGCTTCAGCCACGTGGCTGGAGCAGATCGAATAGTGGTATGGCTGCTATGAGAAACTGAGTGACATGGGGTCACAGTACATCCCTTTAGACAATTAGTCCTTGCTAATTCATAATCATATACCTTTATTGACACGTTTTTCAATTATAGTAATAATCCATTGGCAATTGAAGACACAGCTTCTCTCCCCATGTGATCTAACAGCGACAAAATAATGGGCTAAATTCAGTACAGAAAAATAATTTACTCAAAATAAGCCCTTGATCTACGAAAGACAAACTGCTATGAAACTTCCGTGCTACCTTTTCCACACATCAGGTGATTTTATTTGCGCTTCACGATCGTTTAAATTATCGAAATGAAATAAAAGACCATTTGAAATATCTTTATGCAATTTCACAGCTTCCAACCCCTGAGAAAAGAGAAGCATGAGAATTCTGGAGTCATAATTGGTTTCCATACTACTAGAAGAGAAATCTACCGAATTGTACATGAAACTGAAAAACTTCCATGCACATGGACTTGGATTCTACATGATAATCTCTTAACTACGTGGTGATTAAATACTGACTGATCCAATGAAATGTCGCCTTTCACTTTCCATACAGCATTGGTTGATTAAAAAGTGGGCCTCGGCAATTAAATATCATTTTGTTTTCCGAATTAAAATTTTTAATTATCACTTTTGTTTTAAAGAATGAAATTGCTGACTACGGCGTCAGAATGTGATATGCCAAAAAAAAGCGCGAGACTCACGTTATATGTGTGAGTTGAAAGGTATGCAATTTTGAATGACGATGATTTAAATGCACCAAATTACGCGTCCAAACATAAAGAACGTTATGCGTCCAAATGGAAAGAACTAGCAGCACCTGTTAGTGTGGAGCGTTCTCAGAGTGAATCTATGGTTAATTGTGAAAATGATTGCGCACAAGTCACGACTAATAACTATTTTAAAGGGATGTCCTGTGCTCCACCACATTTTCAGTTCTCGCTACACCACTGGATTTATTTAATTTATAACCTCCAGGCGCTGAAGAGTTCCAGTGTCCGGGTGACGCGGCAAGCTACCCCGATTCCGACAAACATGGCGCACCGCCGACAATTAATGAATCTGATCTTCTTGAGCTGATACAGTTGTTAAAACTTTTTTTTAATTACTGAAGAATATATTTGAATAATAGGAAGTGTACTTTTACTGGGTGAGAGCTGAAAAAAGTGTTTTCTTTTCCTTTAAGCAAATGATTTGCACCCGTATGTATGACCTTAATTAAAGTATGACCTTAATTTCCATCGAACTCATAGTTCATTTTTGCAGTTGCTCTAATTGCATGTAATTAGAGCAAAACAAGAAATTGCTGCTCTCAGAGCTCTACACAGTGTAAGTGATAATAGAATTATAAGGGTAAGATACAGCATGTGCATGATAAACTATGACATTGATGCAGCAAGCTTGCGTTTTACTCTTTTGTTGTACATTTTTAATGAAATACAATTGTGGTGATGCATTGAGAGCTGATTTATATGGTGATGTTGTTCAGCCTTTTCTTCAGCCCCCTTACTTCCACGCACCAGTTCTCCTTCACTCATCCCTCCACCATCTCCCAAAGACCAGGTTAAGTTTCATTCTGTCATATAAGTGGACACAGTTTTGCATGTTCTATTGTTGTAAAAAAGGGGAATAATAGCCACTGTAATCAATTTAATTGAATTAAAAATGGAAAATGTTTTCCCTCTTGTTATCAGAATAAATGCACTGTTATTATGCCTGAACTTGAGAAGTACTCGGAACAAAGCTAATAATATTATCACGTAAAACTGTTACTCACATAACATTTGCTCCCTTGATTTTTTCCAGACCCCAACAAAAATGCAACCAGCCAATCACCTGCAGCCACAGCTGGCAGAAATCACTCAACACCAGGTACCCAGTTGTGAGGTCCAGAATTACTGTTTTCGATGAAAGAAAAGAAACATAATATCCAATGCCGCAAATAATCCATTTGCTCAGTTAAGACCTTTGGGCTGACTGCATCCTATGCTTTTCAACACTTTAATTAAATTATAGCTGCCAGGTTAGCTCACTTGGTTAAGGCGCCGCATTTGCGGAGCAGTAGTGACTACCACGGCACAGGTTCGATCCCTGATCATAGCAACAGGCAGTGGTCGGCAGCTTTTTCAGAGCAGCACACGACTGGCTAAAGCCCTGCAGGGATGCAAATTGGGAAGGGACTGCCGGGAAGTGATATTAAAAATGGTTGCTTTGTTCGTTGCTCAAGCGCCTCCTGTTCCTGTTGGCCAGCCGGCCACTCGGCAGTGAGATTCTAAGCTTGCTCATGTTTGGGTATCCTCCGCGCTCCTTCTGAACTTGCGTAAGTTTTGACCAATGAGTGTAAAGAAGCAGAAGTTGAAGGCTGAAAGCATCAGGTGTGTGTCTCATGAGCTATAAAAGGAGGAGAGCCGCATGCTGTCTCTCTCTCCTGAGCTGGCAACAAGGGGTCGCACACCAGCAAGACTTGTACATAGTTCTTGAATTGAGCATTCCAGATTCAGGTGGGATTGGAGATGCCAATTTATATTTAAAAAAAGTAATTAAATTATATTTTTGCTCCCAAAATTAATAATGTATATTCGTTTTACTTTTGATGCACTTCTTGAAAGGAGGGTAGGTATAAATGACATCAATACATACGGTAGGTATAAATATGTATTTTTCAGTAAGAAAAAATAATTGCGGTGATGCTTAAAGAGCTGAATTAGTCAAGACATTACTTCCAAACCATGTTTTAACCTTTCTTTCATGAGGATATTACTAAATAGCAACATAATTAAATTCTGATGTTTTTGGAACAGAATTGAATCAAGATAAGACAAAACTGAGTTTAAAAATGCTTCTGTTGCCTCTTTTAATGCAGTGTTTGCTGTCATCTCTCAGAAAGCAAGTCAGAAAGGGAAGATTTACATTGATTTCTTCGTTTATTTTTATAATGTGCTTTAATTAGTGGGTCTGATGGGGGCCTCATCCTGTTGTTAAGATACTAGAGGGTCTAATGCATGGAAGGTTCCCATGATCTGGGATGAATTCCGGATCATTCTGGTGCCAGAGCTGGCGGCTCCAAAGGCTGCTATGTCATTAGCCTTAGCATCACAGTGGAATTAGCATTTTGTTACTCATCAGAGAGCCCTGATCTCAGATACAGTGCATGGATATTTTTCCTGTGAGTCATGTGAGTCATTTCATTTCACTTTATTATTATGCAGGAAAAAATGTAAAAGTTGCATTACAGATGTTAAAAAAATAATACAATGTAACCGGCATGACTCCATTTAAAAATGGTTTAGAGCAGGTTTCTGTTCTACAGCACAATAAAAGACAGGAGCTTGAGTTTTTCATGTTCTAAATGTGTGTTTTCATGTGTAAAGTGGTGGCTAACATCACTTACTTCAGTGGGGTGCTCAAGCTTGTGTTCATCCTGTAGAATAAACTGAATATTGAGAGTGCCAAGTGGGGAAAGGGGGAACTGTGATGATAATTCTGTGTATTTCCTTCCTTCTACTCCATTCCCAGGTGAACCAACTGGCTGTGGTGAGTAAAATGAAAAACCAGGTTTGACACAGGACCATGTTTCTGGGTCCAGCAGTTATCATTTACTAACCATTTATTTACTTCTTATTATCAAGACCTCACAGACATTAACAAATCCAATCTGGAGAAATGCTGTCAGTGGACAACAGCAGAGTATATCCTCAAAATGACAGCATTCACCCCATAGGCAAAGTACATTGTTTGAACTAGTGGATGTGCAACAGGATAGGTATAGGGTCTAGAAAATCAACAAGGGAACGACTTTGGGCTCAAGGAATGTTCACAGCAAATTTTGAATGATGCAATATCAATTACACCCCTTCTGTTTGGATCAGAAACAATCATTCAAAGTATGACATGATTCCAATCAAAATTGCTTGAGTTACTGCATTTGCAAATTTTGAATTTGCTCAAGTTGTGACATCACAGAACCACCACAATCAAAACCTCCTCCTCTCAGCACCAGGAATGTTGAAAGCAGATTTGACATGATTCCTATCAAAGCGGAGTGAGGAATTGCAATTTTAATTTTTAATAGTTTGGCCTGGTTGTGGCGCTACAGGGAAGGTCATAGGGTGACCAAAATCAATAACAGCTTTTTGCTATGCACCAAAAATGATCAAAAGGATGGTGATTCTCAGCACAACTGTTTGAGTTATTGGATATATACAACCTGACCTGGTGGTGGGGGTACAAGAAAGGTTGTAGGGTCACACAAAACAGTAGATTTTGTCCTCTATGAATGAATGCAAGAAGTTTAAAGTGATTTTCTTAAATACTATTTAAGCAAATGCTATTTTTAAGAATTAAAAGTTTGGCTTGGTGATGCCAAAGGTCATGGGTGACTAACATCAATAACAAGCCCTAATTCTGTATCAGAAAATATCACAAGAAGTGTGAAGTGATTCCAATCAGAACCGCTTGAGTTATAGCATTTGAAAATATAAAGTTTGACCTGGCGGTCACACTACAGGAAAGGTTGTTGAGTCACTCAAAACGATAGGATTCATCCTCTATGCACAAGGGGTGAAGATGAGAAGTTTTATGCAGTTCCCACAAAAACTGTCAAGTAACTGCAATTTAAAAAAATAAAAGTTTGGCCAAATAGTGGTACTAAAGCAAAGGTCATCGGGGACAACATCAATAATATGCCTTCCCTTTGCTCTAAACAATCACAAGAAGTGTGACATGATTTTCATCAAAATGGTGTGAGTTATTGCTTTTGGAAATATAAAGTTTGACCTAGTGAGGGCATTAAAGGAAAGGTTGTTGGGTCATACAAAACAATATGGTTTGTCCTTTATGTGTCAGGATGTTTGCATGATTCCCATAAAAACTTTTTGAGTCATTGGGCTAACACAAAGGACCAGCAGCCGCAGCATCTGAGCAAAAATAATATCCCTGAGTACTTTGTTTTGGATACATAGATGTGAGCAAAAGAATATTTTCCAAGTCACAGATAAGTCTATAAACCATAATTGAGCCATTTAAAAAAATATTTGGTCAGCAACCTTCACATTTCAATTCTTAGGGGTTTTAAATTTTTTTTTAATTTTATCATAATAAGAGTTTGAGATGCCAAAAGTGATCCAAATCCACATCATAACTGCATGTAATAACACAAGTAATCAAATCTATATGGATCATCTGCTGCATAGGCTGCTACTAAGATATGAACGTTCATGTATACATACGACAGATCTGAACAATGCTATACAATCAAACCCATGGGTCTGCATAATCAGGCTGAGGGTCGTTAATACACAATGTGAAATTGCATTTGTGCATCTTAAAATAGCTTATGCACTTAGAATGCTGGGTCCTCACACTTTCAAACAAACGTTCTCTAACTGGCATAATATTTGACAGTATAAAAACGCAATTATGCTGAGCAGTCCACCCTTGATAATACCAGTATGCGCCCTAAAAAGTGAAAAAGCCAATAACAGTGCTGTGAAAAAGTATTTGCCCCCTTCCCAATGTCTTCCAGTTTTGTAATTAGTCATACTAAAATGTTTCAGATCATCAAACTAATTTTAAAATGAGACAAAAGACATCATAAATGAACCTTCATTTATTGAAGGCCAAGAGTTCCTCAAATGTATATAACTCAAAATGAGAAGCGTGATGGTCTAGTGGTCAGTGGATGGGACTCTAGGTCAACTGGCCTGGGTTCGATTCACAGACCGGGCAATCAGGTTGTGTCCTTAGGCATCACTTTATTCTCAGTGCCTCTCTTCACTCAGGTGTATAAATGGGTACCAGCATCGCTGGGGTAAAGTTGGGATAGAAATAGCACCCACCCCTACCATTGTGGTAGAAGCTTAGAAAAAGGAGCCTTTTGGTTGCCTTCGACTTTGGTCGACAAACTTTACTTCTTTACTATATAACTTGTGAAAAAAAAAATTTCTCCCCTAAACACAAAAACTGACAGTGCCACCCTGGTGGTAACAACTGCACTGAAGCATTTGCAATAGCTAGTAATAAGTCTTTTACATTGCAATCAAGGACTTTTGGCCCGGTCTCCTTTGTGGAATTGTTTTAATTCAGCTATATTTGAGGAGTTTAGAGAATTAACTGCTTGTTTAAAGTCCAACTTGAAACGAAAATGCCTTTTTAACTCTTTCATATCACATTTTTGGTCATATTCTGCACCTATTTAGAAACATATGCAACAACAAATACAAAAAAAATCTATTTCTTTGTATTCTTATATCAAAATCTGATCATTTTTTTCTTTATGTAAATAAGAATTGATGTGTGCATATTTAAGCATGTACCAACTAATTAGTTTTCCACATGAGGCCAGGTAGGGTTGGACAGTTTTTTTTCTTTGCTTTTGCTTTTTTCATGATGAAGTAGAAGATAAAGTATTTACAAATATTGTGGACTGAAAACGTGTCTTGTGGAGAAATATCATTAATGCTTTTCATTGCAGGCACCTACGACATAACAAAAATCCCTTTGGAATTAAAATAAAAACAGAAGATGCCAATGGAACATATACGATGAGGTATCAAGGTCAAAATAAAGGACTTATTTTCAGAGGTCAAAGCTTTATAAGAGATAAGCTTTGCCTTAACTACACTGCTATAGAAGTCCAAAAGAATGGAACAAATGGAACCTGCAAAGGAAAAAAAGCTTTTGAGTACAATGATTCTGGTAGGTTTCCTCCGATTGGCATAAAGGAATCATTTTCCATCTCCATTATGGCTCCAGATCTTTTATGGCATCAATTAATTGGTGATTTGTTTTTTTCCAAGGAATTCTAACGATACAGTTCAGCGCTTCAACAATGCAGCTGTGTTATATGCCGGAAGAAGCCCATGGGATCAAAAACATATCATTTAAAGTTAATGGCAAAGACAGGCCCTGCCACGATATAAGCACAGCACAGTATTGCTCCACTGTTACAGCCAACTAAATTCAGCTGAATGTGGGCTCAGTAAAACAGAACAGATAGACATACCTCCAGGTACGTCAATTGTCTGTTTCATGTGTATTAAAATGAACAGCACAAAAGTGTTGACCTGAATTTTGTCATCAAAGTCTTAAGTTCTATCCCAGCACTTCATGTTAATATTAAGTTTGCTGAAATTTAAATGCATTTTTTTTTTTGTCTAGGCTTTTTCATAATGTTTATCTCATTACAGGTCTGGAGGATATTAAGTTCAAACAAACGCAAACCTGGCCTGTCATCTTAGCTCTGGATAAACGACCAGCGAGCTGTAAAAATTCTTCTGAATTAATTTATACGGGGAATTTTAGTTGCAGTACACAAACAGGTACGCATAATGCATGAATATGTTCAAATCCATTCACGAAAAAAGTTGGAATAATATGGAAAATTCTCTTTCAAAAGAAGCAGTAACCTGTTAATCATCTTTATCTTGAACTAAATTGAAAGCAGTACAAGACAAAATATTTCATTTTTTAAATCAACTTTATTGTGTTTTTTAATTTTGGAAATACACATCATATTCATTCTGAATTTCATACCTGCAACTCTTAAAAAATTGTCAGGGGCAATACAAGACTAGAAATTTGAAATGCCAAAAAATGATTGAACAGGTGATGGACTGTTATTGCTATCCTGCATGGATATAAAAGTAGCATTGACAAAAGTTGTTTACAAGCAAAAAAGAGTTTGAGGCTTGCCACTTTGCAAACAGCTTGACTGAATAATCCAGAGGTTTAAAAAACAACTTGAAAATAACAAAATGACACCCTGTTCAGCAAAAAAAAAAAATATTGAAAGAACTTGAGGGAAGGGAATGTTGATGATTAAGGAGGTCTGGAGAAATCTTTGCAAAAAAGATGTGGTTGAAAATAAATACTGAGTTTGATTGATCTTCAGTCCTACAGGCACTGCGTTGAAAATATAACCTCATGGGTGTTTTGGAAAACTTTTGCCGTTAACATTGGCCATTAATCACTGCATCCACAAATGTGAGAGAAGAATGTACTAGGCATGAGAAATCAATATGTCAGAAATGTCCAGATATGCAGCCGTATTTTATAGGTTTGAGCTCATCTGATATGGACAGATGCACACTGGAAAAACCTGCACTCTTGTTGGACCAGCCAACCTTTCAAACTGGTTTTGGTAATCATGGAAGTTTTTTTTTTTTTTTTTTTACCAGACCAATGAACAAAAGGACCCTCCTGTTAAAGTTCTCAACGTTTGAAAATTCAAACCCTAACCGTTCTCAACTTTTGAAAATTCAAACCCTAACCGAACCAAACCGAGTGAGCCAGAGCTTGGCAGGCCGAGATCACCACATTCAATACAGAGACCAACCAAACAAACAAACAAAAAAAAAAACTCTGTTATTGGCAGACATAGCTGCACAATTTATGTAGGCAGTGGCTTAAAACACAGCACAATGAGGTGAGAGATAGTGAGAAAGAGAGATGGAGCTCTCTCTTGCCCCATCTCACCCTGTTGCGGTATGTGATTTCAGTCACTAAGTGTAAAACCTTCTGAGTGAGTGAAAAAGGGAGAGAAGGAGTGAGCAAGTAGGAACGCCACAAATTACCTGCATTCGTAGCCTACTGTTTTTAACAGGTTTAGTAATTGAGAGGGCAGGAAAGCTTGCCAATTTTGCCAATCAAGTCAATTTGTAATGATGCTTTAATGTTTACCATGCTGTAATAGAATTTACTGGTGATTTTTCTATAGAACAACATTCAACTTCAGCATATTATTGTTAAATGCCCAGTGCTCAAATGTAAGAATGCAGATTAGCTCCCTAATTCATGCATTCTTTTTTTTTTCTTCATTTGAGCCATCCGTGCCCTACATGACAGTTCAATTAACATAAATTGCCATCAGACTCAGGCAGACACCGAAAACCCTACTCTCTGGTTGTGACCAAGGTACCGATGGCATGCATTTTACAGCAAGATATGCTGTCTTCTTGTAGAAAATATATTGTGCTCTAAAAAGCACAAAATTCGATAGTGCAGACCCTTGATGTCCGAGCTCCTGAAAATGTATGTCAAGGAAGTGTGAGGGAAAAAAAATCTTACAAAATTTGTGTCCTTAATTCCCAAAACAATTACTTGGAGGGCTGTTAAAAGAAAAGGCGATGTAATACAGGGGGGAACACACCCTTTCCCAACTTTCTGGAATGTGCTGCAGGCATAAAATTTGGAATAAGTGCTTATTTCCAAAAACAATAGAAAAGGAAAAACAGCAATATCTTCTTGGCACTGTTTTCAATTTAACACAGGTCAAGGATGATTTATAAATTACAGATTTCCACACTCTTGTCCCTCATTTACATTAATTAAAAATATCACAATAATAAACAATATTGCATTGTAATATGTAAATAATCTTTATGTTGCATATAATTTCCGGGCTGAAATTTAGTCATATATTTGGATGAGAATTTAAACCCAATGCCAAAAAAAGTTGGCATATTATGGAAAATTGAAATAAAAATCAAAAAGGAGTGATTTGAAAAGTCCATTTGCCATCCATCCATCCATCCATTCATCCATACATCCGTCCATTTCCACCGCTTATCTGGGGCTGGGTTGCGGGGTTTACTGACTAAGCAGTGAGGCCCAGGCAAACCCCTCCCCAGCTACTTCCTCCAACTCCACCTGGGGACCTCAAGCCGTTCCTAGGCCAGCCGGGAGATATAGTCTCTCCAGCGTGACGTGGGTCTGCCTCGGGGCCTCCTTTCAGTTGGACATGCTCGGAAAACCTCTAAAGGGAGGCGTCCAGGAGGCATCGAGACTAGATGCCTGAACCACCTCAACTGAGTCTTCTCGACGCGGAGGAGCAGCGGTTCTACTCTAAGCCGCTCCTGGATGTCCAAGCTCCTCACCCTATCTTTAAGGGTCAGCCAAGCCACCCTACGGAGAAAATTCATTTCGGCCGCTTGTATTTGTGATCTTATTCTTTCGGTCACTACCCAAATCTTGTGATCATAGATGAGGGTTGAAACATAGATCGACCAGTAAATCGAGAGCTTCGCTTTTGCACTCAGCTCCTTCTTCACCACAACGGACCAGTACAACGCCCACTTCACTACAGATGCTGCAGCGATCTGTGTCAATCTCACGCTCCATCCTTCCCTCACTCGTGAACAAGACCCCGAGATATTTGAACTCCTCCACTTGGGGTAACAACTCACCCCTCACTTGAAAGGGACAATCCACCCTTTTCCAGGAGAGGACCATGGCCTCAGATTTGGAGGTGCTGATCCTCATTCCGACCGCTTCACACTCAGCTGCGAACCGCTCCAGTGTGCGTTGGAGGTCACAGCATGATGAAGCCAACAGGACCACATCATCTGCAAACAGCAGAGATGAAATCCTGAGGTCGCCAAACTGGACACCCTCCAAATCTCAGCTGTGCCTTGATATCCTGTCCATGTAAATCATGAACAGAATAGGTGACAAGGCACACCCTTGGCGGAGGCCAACACCAACAAGAAATGAGTTTGACTTATATCGAGAATGCGGACACAACTCCGGCTTTGGTTGTACGGGGATCGTATGGCTCGAATTTATGGAACCCCATATTCGGCATCCCCCCACAGGATACCTTGTGGGACACTGTCATAAACTTTCTCCAAGTCCAAAAAAAAATGTAGACTGGACGGGCAATTCTCCTGAATCCAAGGTTCGAAAATCGGGCTGAGTCTCCTTTCCAGCACCCTGGCATTGACATTCCCTGGGAGGCTGAGCAGTGTGATGGCCCTGTAATTTTTCAAATCTGATGAATGCAACAGACTTTCAAACAGTTAGTGCAAGGGCAGTTTAATGATGTGACAAGTTGCAATAATAACATAATCGGAAACAGGTGATGTTCGGCAGGTGTGCTAATTTTGTTGTAGTATATAAGGAGCCTTTCAAAAAGGCCTAGGTTCTCAAGAGAAAAACTGATTGAGGCTCACCAATTTGCCAGCAGATGGTAAGCTTATAATCCCTTACTTAGTTTGAGAACAATGTTTCTCAGACAGCTAGGTAGGACTTCATTCTCTACAGCGTCACTGACTTCTCTGCAGTCTGTGCCATCTGAAATGGACAATAGCACAGAAAAAGTTTGTTTTGAAGTCCAACAAGTCAACTTTTCATGTGGGTTTTGGAAAAAACAGCCAATGTGTTTTTCAGACTAAAGACAACATGGACAACACAAGGGTCAGTGTCAGGTCCAAAAGCCAGAGACTCAGCTACTGACAAGGTATAAGAATGTATTGATAGGAAAGGTATGGTTGACTTGCACATTTCTGAGATAACTATTTTGGCAAAATGACATTTACAAATTTTGGAGCATATGCTGCCATCTAGACCAACACCTAACCACATTCTGCATGGACTACAAGTGCAGGGCTGTGCAAGCAGAAAGTACCGTGCTAGACTGGCCCTCAGCCAATCCAAATCTGTCTCCGACTGTGCATGTATGGTGCGTTATGAAGCAAAATATATTGCAAGAAATGCCTCTTACAGTTGCCCTGCTGAAGACTTGCTTAGTGGAGGAATGGGGGAATTAAAATACGTAATTAAAAGACATGGTGACATTGCAGTCAACTTTATTTGGCTCTGTTCAGTATATTGTATACTACATTGATTACATTGTACATGTTCAATAAGCAATTAAATTCAAATGTTAGAACATTAAATATCTTTTACTGTTCAATATTTTCAATACTGTCCAATACTGTTCAATATTTTCAATATTGTTAGAGGGTGAATGGACTTTTCAAATCTGTCCTTTTTGATTTTATTTGCTTTTTATTGGAATTGTACAATTCACATAAACTTAAAGAACTAATTAAATTTGCATGACCGTGAACAAGTAATGGTTCAGTTTTGTTTAATCATCTATAAAATGAGTCATCAAAAACATTTCATCATGTATATTTAGACATTGTTTATAAGGTATTTGACAATAATTATTAACATTTACCTTTTCTAGGTGATCAAAAAAATCTAATGAGACAAGACCTCAAACTTTTTCAAACTTACAAATGCAATGGGGAGATACTCTACAACGGCAAACTCCTACCCACCGAACCTGTAGACATTGACACAGATTGTAGTAAGTAGAATTTTGTTTGCATTTACATGTGACCTGCAAAAACTGTTTTCTAAAACACTCATGCATCATCGATAAGATTGTTTAAATTGAAGATTGAGTCCAAATATGACAAATTATCACAGTTCTATAAAGTGGGCACCATTATTTCTATGTGCTGCATGTTCTATAAGGTAGCATAAATTTAATCAGAGGAAGCAATACTCAAATAAAATATATGTACACTAGGAAAATACTCTGTTTAACGAATGAAGTTTGATTTGTGTAATAAAAATAATATTTCATTTGCTAAAACTAATAAGTATGGGTGGTTAGAAAACAATTGCTTAAGTCATATTCATTTCTAGCTACAGCGCAGGGTCAGTACTGACTGTAAGCTAAATTTGTGGTTTGAACTTTTTGATGCTGATAGAATACCAACTGTAGGTAGTTAATATCTTTAAAGCCTCTGGAAATGTGGCTTTAAATGAATATATGATATAAAATACAGTTGTGCTCAAAAGTTTGTATACCCTAGCTGAATTTGAGAAATGTTGCCATTTATTTTGAAAATATGACTCATCGTGCAAAAAACTTGTCTTTTATTTAAGGATAGTGATCATGTGAAGTCATTTATGATCACATAGGTGTTTGGCACCTTTTTAAATCATATTGATCATTGAAATCACCCAAACAGCTCTGATCATAAGTTTGCATACCCTTGAATGTTTGACCTTGTTATATAGACACAAGGTGACACACTCAGGTTTAAATGGCTATTAAAGTAGATATGTATTGATTTGAAACTTTATAAAAAATTGTTGTATTTGGTATAATCCGAAAGGGCGTGCAGCACTCTTTCACCCAGAGCTGATCGTGGAATAGAGTAATCATGGATTTAAAACGAGCAACCCCCAATATCACCCTTGAACAGCACTGAGAATCAGGCCAAGAGCGGTGACATTACTCATGGGATAAATTGTGACACATAGGCTATCGTATGTGTATTTTACATTGCAAGAAAGATGTCGAAATCCACTAAAAATGTTAGAATTTTCGCTTGACTTGGACATCTAAGTTGAAGAGGGTGATTCCATTGTAAGTTCAACAACTAGCGACAGAGTTGATGACAATGGAGCGGTAGGAGAAATGGAAAATGAGGAAGAAATCGGCAATGATACGGATGCAGTTGAAGCCAACAGCTAGTGCAACTGTATCAGCATGAACCAGAGCCTTGGGCACAGGTGATTGAGCAGGAAGGAACTTCTGTGGTACGTTCCCAAAAGCAAAGTTGCTAACTTACTTACTTGGTATCATAGGCTGTATATGGTCAACCTAGCTACATAACTTGCTAATGTACAACCCCAATTCTGAAATAGTTGGGACGAAGCGTAAATTATGAATAAAATCAGAATGCAATGACTTTCAGATCACATGAGCCAATATGTTATTTACAATAGAACATAGATAACATTTCAAATGTTGAAACTGAGACATTTCACATTTTTATGCACAAAATGAGCTCATTTCAAATTTTCTGGCTGCAACAGGTCTCAAAAAACTTGGGACACAGGCAAAAAAGGGCTGAAAAAGCAATTAATATATAAGAGAATCAGCTAAAAGAACATTTAGCAAGTAATTAAGTTAACTGGCATCAGGTGTGTAACATGATTGGCTATAAAAGGGATGTCTTAGAGAGGCTGAGTCTCTCAGAAGTAAAGATGGCTAGAAGCTCTCCAACCTGTGAAGGCTTGCGTAAAAAAAATTGTGGAATACTTTAAAAATAATGTTCCTCAACGTCAAATTGCGAAGGCTTTGAAGGTCTCATCATCGACAGTACATAACATCATCAAAAGATTCAGAGAAACTGGAAAAAATCTCTGTGCGTAAGGGATAAGACCGAAGACCTTTTTTACTGGATGCCCGTGATCTTGGGCCCTCAGACGCCACTGCATCACTCACCGCATGATTCTGTCATTGACATTACTAAATGGGCCCAGGAATACTTAAAGAAACCACTGTCTGTAAACACAGTCTGCCGTGCCATCCACAGATGCCACCTAAAACCTATCATGCAAAAAGGAAACCATTGTTGAGTATGATCCAGGAGTGCCGCCGTGTTCTGTGGGCCAAGGCTCAATTAAAATGGACTGTAGCAAAGTGGCAAAGTGTTCTGTGGTCAGACGAGTCCAAATTTGACATTCTTGTTGGAAATCATGGGCGTTGTGTCCTCCGGGCTAAAGAGGAGAAAGACCACCCCTCCTGTTATCAGTGTTCAGTTCAAAAGCCAGCATCTCTGATGGTATGGGGATGCATTAGTGCATATGGTGTGGGACACTTGCATGTTTTAAAAAGCACCATGAATGCTGAAAGGTATATAAAGGTTTTCGGGCAACATATGCTCCCCTCCAGACGACATCTATTCCAAGGAAAGCCTTGTGTATTTCAGCAGGACAATGCAAAACCACATACTGCAGCTATTACAACAGCATGGCCGTAGAGTAGAAGAGTCCGTGTGCTGCACTGGCCTGCCTGCAGTCCTGATCTTTCACCGATTGAGAATATTTGGCACATAATTAAACGAAAAGTCCGTCAAAGGGAGACCCAAAACTCTCAGCAGCTGGAAGCCTGTATTAAACAAGTGGGACCCAATTTCAATGGCTAAACTCAAGAAACTTGTCTCCTCAATGCCCAGACCCCTCCACTCTGTGTTAAAAGAAGAGGGATGCTACACCATGGTAAACAGGCCCTGTCCCAACTTTTTTGAAACGTGTAGCAGCCATCAAATTTGAAATGAGCTCATTTTGTGGATAAAATTGTCAAATTTCTCAGTTTCAACATTTGCTATGTTATCTCTGTTCTATTGTGAATAAAATACTGGCTGGTGTCATTTAAGAGTCATCGCGTTTTGATTTTATTCACAATTTACACTTTGTCCCAACTATTTTGGAATTGGGGTTGTAGTTTGCATCTATGCTTTAGGGAAATCTACCCTGGAGTGAGAGTGGAGGAAACACGAACATGTACAAGCTTAGAATTTTACTGATGAGCAATCAGCTGGCTAGCAGGAGGCCCTTGAGCAACAAACAATGCTGTAGTTCAGTGATCGCAAACCGGCAGTCCCTCCCAATTTATTTCCCTGCTGCGCAAAGCCAATTGTGCGCTGCTCTGAAAAGGCTACCGGATACTGAAGCGACCCGGGTTCCAACCTGGGCAGTGGTGCTCACTACTATACCGCAACAGGCCCGTCGCTTGAACTGGGAATTGGGGGGGCACAGACACGTCCCTTTATGACAAGAATTAGTCCTGGCAAGTTCTCAATCATTTTCCTTTATTGACATGTTTTCCAATTATCGTAATTGGCAACTGAAGACACGGTTTCTTTCCATATGCGATCTAACAACGATGAAATCATGGGCTAAATTCAGTACAGAAAAATAATTTACTTATTAATAGGCCAATGCTTTGCGTTGATTGAACTGGTCCGCATTCCAATGAAATATCGCCTTTCACTCTCAGTATTGTGTGGTTGATAAAAAAAAGTGGCACTCGGCAGTTAAATAGGCTATAAAAAGCATGCGGCTCAAGCTATTTGCGCAGGTATGCAATTTTGAATAACATCGGTTTAAATACAGCAAATAGACTACGCGTCTAGATGAATGATTGTCATCTTACCTAATCGGGGAGAACAAGCAGCACCTGTTAAGTGTGGAGTGCTCTCAGAGTGAACCTTTTGTAAATCATGAAAATGACTGAGAACAGGTCAGGACTAATAATTGTTTTAAACGGATGTTTTGTGCACCCCAATTCTCAGTTCTGGTTCCGCCACTGTACTGAATTTAGCCCATGATTTTATTGCTGTTAGATCGCATATGGAGAGAAACCGTGTCTTCTGTCGCCAATTACGATAATTGGAAAACGAGTCAATAAAGGAAAATGATTGAGAACTTGCCAGGACTAATTCTTGTCATAAAGGGATGTGTCTGTGCCCCTCCAATTCCCAGTTCTAGCGACGGGCCTGTACCGCAAAGCGGCGCCTTAACCGGGTGATCTAACCAGGTAACCAAACAATAGCATAATTCTTGATGATCATAAATCTAATCCGCTAGAAATATAAAATGAAACGAGACCAAGAAATGAACAAATTAGGACAGGCAGACGACGGTCGATGCACTGGACTTCCTTACCATGTGTCCCTATTTCCCAAGAATTTTGCCATCAAAAAGAGGCTTTTTTGCTCAGTTTTTCGGGGGATGTGCATGAAATGAAAGGGTGTTCAAAATTCCTCTTTAACTCTCCTCCTGTTTGAGTGAGAGTCCAGAGAGTGTTTTATTCCTCATCTCCATGACATTAGCTTTCCATTGAGGTATAATTTGCCCATTTTTTGATTTCTCAGTACATGTCTACTTTAAGGGTTAATTTTCCATACCTTTTTGAGTTGTAACTCATGTCTGTATATAGTCATTGAGTTTGTTAGTTTCCGAGTGGATGCACTGATCTGGCTAGACACTGAACCATGGGGAGTGGAAAAGAACTGTCTTAGGACCTTTGTAACAAGGTAGTTCAAGTTTTTAAAGATGGGAAATGTTATAAAAAAATATCCGAAGACTAGAAAATGCCAGCCAGTACTGTTCAGTCCATGATGAAGAGGTGGAAAATTACAGGATATGTTGATACCAAGCCAAGGTCAGGTAGGCCAAGAAAGATTTCATCCCAAACTGCCTGGAAAATTGTTCGGGACAAAAAGAAAAATCCACAAGCTACCTCAACAGAAATACAGGATGCTCTAGAAAAAGATGGTGCGGCCGTTTCAAGGAGTGCAATAAGGAGGTACTTAAACAACAATAAGCAGCATGGTCAAGTTGCTAGAAGGAAGCCATTATTGCGCTGATCCCACAAAAATGTCTGCCTAAAATATGCCAGTCAACACCTCGACATACCTCACAACCTCTGGAATTCTGTCATTTGGAGTGACGCGACCAAAATAGAACTTTATGGTCTCAACCATCAGCGCAATGTTTGAAGAGCAGTCAACAAGGACTATGGTGGAAAAATATACCATTCCCACTGTAAAGCATGGTGGTGGCTCTCTGATGTTTTGGAGGTGTGTGAGCTCTAAAGGCACAGGGAGTCTCGTGAAATTTGATGGCAACATGAATGATGAATGCAGCATGCTATCAGAAAATACTGGCAGACAATTTGAATTCCTCAGCATGAAAGCTGTGCATGGGTTGTACTTGGACTTTCCAGTATGACAATGATCCAAAGCACAAGGCCAAGTTGACCCTCCAGTGGTTGCAGAAGAGAAAGGTGAAGGTTCTGGAGTGGCTATCATAGTCTCATGACCTCAATATCATCGAGCCGTTTTGGGGAGATCAAACCCGTGCAGTTCATGCAAGATGACCAGAGAATTTGCAGGAGTGGGAGGCATTTTGCAAGGAATAATGGGCAGCTATACCCCCTGAGAGAATTAGGGGCCTCGTTGACAACTGTCACAAAACATTGCATGCTGTTATTGATGCTAAAGGGGGCAATACATAGTATTAACAACTAAAGGTACGCACACTTTTGAACAGGGATCATTTAATCTTTTTTCCCTTACTGCCATGTTTTATTTGATGATTGTGCCATTCTGCATGACCCACAGTTGGATATGAATCCAATAAGAAATAAAAGAAATGTGTTTTGCCTGGCTATTCGTGTTTTCTTTAAAATTGTTACCTATTTTACAATTTCAGCCAGGGCATGCAAACTTCAGAGCACAAGTGTATAAAGAAATCATTCAAAAGTTGAGTATATCATGAAGCATCTAGAGAAATCTTGGGGAAAATCAACATACATAACTGCAAAAAACCCTGTCTCAAAACCAGCTCATTTTGCTGTTTGGACCATTTCTCAAGGCTGTATGGGCCTGGCAGGTCACAATTTGATTGACATCTCCCTCCCTTACACTGTACAAGAGCTTTGCGACAATACTGCTTACACGGTGCAACAATGGATAGAATATTGAATTCCCAATTAGTGAGGTATGTGGCGGTTTGGCATAGCTTAGAATGATATATTCAAACACTGTTCAGGGTCAAAGCTGTGCATTTTTTATCGAAATCGGGTCGTGGTACCGTTCACATTATGCGATTCAAGCCAAAATTTTCCGAAATTTCCTAAATTAATTAGAATGTCCACTGCCTATTGGAAACATGCCGTGGGCATCTTTCATCTTAATCACATCTGATTAATGCCTGATTTAGATCTACTTTAGGGAATTTGTCATCAACGTCAAAATCGTTCGTAAATCCATTCAAATTTTTTCAGTGTAGGCTTAGCTTTCGGAAATGATGATTTTCCTGTTCAGTTTCTGGGCTCCACCGTGTCTTGAGGAATTATTGAGATAGATTGCCTGAAAGTACAGGCTGTGCTGGACTGCAGAACCTAAGGACCGGAAACAGCTGAATATAAAAGTGAACTGACAAACTGAAGAGGTCACAGGCCATCTGTAGTTGGGGGGCAGTCCGGGTCAGGCAATGTGCGAGCAGGATTCAAGGGGCAACTTCAAGCTGTGGACAGAGACTGCCCAAGGGGCAGAAGCTGGGTGGTCAAGCTGATTGCTGTGCCTGCAGGACAGTGCATCCACAGAGTCACCGGAACTGAGCCAGAGAGGGGTCTGTCTCAGCTCTAGAGACTGCTAGAGAGCAGAGAGAGGGTGTCCCTAATAAAATTCTCAAAACACAAATTTACATTTCTAGTTAAATACTGAAGACAGAGGAGTGTTAAAAGCTTGAAATAAGGATCTGTGCTGGAATACTCCCCGCAGACAGAAAATCCAGTGAATAATGACAGAGACCTAGCAATTTATAAGCACATGAAAACAATTAAATGTGAGGGTAAGGATCACAAAAAGGAACAAGGAGATTGGGGAATGAAACAAGACAATAAATCAATTAAAGGGGACAATACTGTAAACTGTTGCAAGACTACTAGAATAGGGAGGACGAATCAAGGATACAACTGGGATGTGATAATTCTTGAACTAGAAATTGCACGGCATTCGCTGTATTCATTGACACACCCCCTAATCCGCAGTAAACCTGTTGTGTCACAAACACATTAATTGCACAGCACAAAACAACCAAACTGAGCTAAGGCGATAAATATAACATTTGCAATGGACCAAATTCTGAATAACATTATTGCCACGTTTTTCCATTTGTGAAGACATGTAAATTGAGCCCCAGAACTGAAATTTCAGAAATAGTATAACATTCTTTTTACTATTACTGCAATACTGCTGCTACATCACTGTTATTATTTTCTATTTAACTATTGTCATTTTCTTCCAGAGATAAATGTAACAAGTCAGCTAAAAGTCTCAAATACTTCTGCAAGCATTAACTGGACAATCAGCAGCAATAAATGTCCAGATCTTCAGAGCGATGGGGAATATGAAAAAAATTGCCGCTATATTTGTAAACATAGAGAACAGTCTAAAAAAGGTAAGTGGGAATGAAGATCAATAATAATGGCAAAGTTATAATTTTTTTTTCTATTTATAATGTCCGTATTAAAATGTATGTGGGACTGCAATTATAAATGCAGCTTTTTCCTCTAATTATTGTTTGGATACTGAAGAAGAATAATCTGAGGAAAACAGTCTGAAGCAAAGGATGAATTAAAACAGCATTTACTGGAAAAAATTGCTCATAATGGCTTACTCAATTACTCTGTTTTTTCTTCCCTCTAAAATTATTAAACAATTGTGTTTCTTTCATTATTCATTTTACCACAGACTGGAAAACAGTCAAAGCATCGAAAACTGATTGTACCTACACTGAACTAACCGTGTTCACTGATTACGTCTTCCATTTACAACTTCAGTGCTATAATCACACTATCAATGACAAGAAGCATGAAAACAAGACAGAAGCGGGGAGTAAGTATTTGGAATCTCATACCAGACATCAGTCAATCCTGAACATGCATCGATGCGTATTCACACAACAATATAAAACTCAGTCAAAAAAGAAACTTCACACTCAAAATTTCTAAATATTTTCTTGAAACTTAATACAAGAGATATTATTATTATTATTATTATTATTATTATTATTAGTGGTAAATGCGTTGTCAAAGACATCATGACACACAGCAACTCCAACGTGCACAAGCATGCAGCACGTGCGAGCATACATCAAGGTAAAAGCACGTTTCCTCGTGTTCCTAGTCACATGACCTTATGAGACATGTGCAATTGAGCCCACGTTAGCACGGTAGAGTGACATCTCGGAAAAACAAGTTCTTACAGTCAATTATCCGTTGATTTGCAATCCCACGACTGTCAAACATTCAACATGAACGTGCCATTGGCATGCTGAATCTGGAACGTCGGTCACTGGCGTTGCCAGGGTTATGGGATGCAGTCGACGGACTATCCATGATCTTCGGACACGTCTCCAACAAACTGGCACCAAAGCAGACCGACCTCGTTAAGGGTAGACCACGCAGACGACACAAGCAGAAGACCGACAAATCGTCTTCGCCATTTGCGTAATCGATTTCTCCTGCAACGCCCACTAGGAATGAATTGTTTAGAGGTCGTGTGACTGCCCAAACCATACGTAATTGCCTGCGCACTGCTCGCCTCCATGCACGCCGGCCATATCGTGGACCAATTTTAACCCAGTTACACCGGCGTTAACGGCTTCTCTGGGCACAACGACATCTGAGATGGACTCAGCATGATTGGAATAGGGTTGTTTTTAGTGACGAATCCAGATTCACTTTGCACTTCGCTGATGGGAGAGTTAGAGTTTGGAGGAGACGCGTGAACATAACGCCCAGTGTTGTGTGCAGGAAGTGGACCGTTTTTGGGCGGTAGTGTTATGGTTTGGGGTGCCTTTAATGGTCCTGCCCGTTCACGACTGATGGTCGCTCAAGGAAACCTAACTGCTGCAGGATACAGAGCTTTTGCCATTCATGGCAGCTCATGGCCCAGGTCTGACATTCCAACACGATAATGCCAGACCTCATACGGCCAATTTAACGCAGAATTTTCTTAGGAATGCTGGCATCAATGTCATGGAGTGGCCCTCAAGGTCTCCCGACCTTAATCCCATAGAACATGTATGGGATGTGTTGGGCAGAAGACTCCGTCAAGTAAGGAACCCTCCGCAGAATTTGCAGGAACTTGGTGCCATGTTGGTTCAATTATGGCGCATCCCCCCAAGCTGTGTTCAGGCGATCATTCAATCCATGAGGAGACGCGTTGCCGCAGTTGTGAACGCTCATGGAGGGCATACGCGCTATTGACATGCTTTCATCAAGTTGTAACTTACCATTTTTACTCTCTTACATTTCGTAGCATTTCCGGTGGAACTGGTTACATTATGAACATGATTTTTATGGTACAATCATTCCTTAATGGGTACAGAATGGAATTAAATCATTATTTAAAACCACTTTTCTTGTATGTTCAACTTATCGACCTCCAAACGAGTGTGAAGTTTCTTTTTTGACTGAGTATATAAATGAGTGTATAAAATGTAATATTGAATATACTTGCTTAATATTGTAAATACTACACGTCCAGCTGTGACACTTTCCAGGGAATGGTTTTGTGCAAGTGTTTAAAAACAAAATTTTGTGGTCGCTTTGTATGGAGGGTATTTTTGGTCATAATCCAAATGAAAATGAAAATTAAAATAATCAGGCCAAAATTAAATGTTAAAAATAAAAAGCAAATTGAAAAACCTAATGAAACATGTAAAATGATAATGTGAAACTACAAAACGAAAATGAAACAAGTAAAATTTCAAATGCAAATACGTAAATGGATAAAACGACAATGAAACGTTAAATTTAAAATGCTAATATGTAAATAGAAATGGTCAAATGGAAAACTTAAATTGTAAAGATGAAATTGAAAATGAAAAAATGAAAATTATCATTTAATTTTTTATTTATGTATGCATTTTTCCATTACCATTTTACATTTGGCATTTTGCATTTGCCATTTTCCATTTTGATTTTCCATTTTCCATTTGGCTTCTCCATTTGGATTTCTCATTTGGCGTTTCCATTTTCCATTTGCCTTTTCCATTTTCCATTTGGCTTTTCAGCCTGTATGCAAATAAGGAGGTGTGGCCCAGAGGTCAGGGGGAAGGTCTGAACAGGTCGAGTGCAGTGGCATCTTGTGGACAGCAGAGGGCTCCTGACTGCTGAGCCAACCGACAGTCTATGATATAAACTGGCAAAGCAGTATATATGTCTATGCGGTCCGTGTACCTTTCGCCATTCGTTTTTCGCTTTGATTAAGGTAGTGAAAAACGGAGAACGAACTGATTTCCGTTTTTGTTTTGATGTGGGCAAACCAAAAAACGAAAAACCACCCGGCTCCCCAATTTTCGTTTGGAAATTGGAAATCGAAAACGGAAAACGAAGTCGTTATCTGATTTTCTATTAAATGATTACTAAACAAAAGTCGGGAAACGAAATACAGCCAATATCTTTTAATAGAGCTTGCTCTGACCTGAGCCGGAAGCGAAATTTTTTTCCCCAGTCTGCTAGTAATGGAGGAATCACTATTGAGCAATCAGAGAGTAGTGACGTCAATATAAACAAGCGCCGCGAAAGCAGCGTTGATGTCAACAAGCATTATGTTGCTAGCTAGCATCGTGCTGCTACATACAATTATGTGCTAAACCGTGGCTCGCTGATTTCCGTTTTTATTGTGCGGTATCGTCACTTGTAATGATATGTTCTCGACAGCAATGGCCAGATGTCTAAACAGTGATACGTGATATGGCAGTGGATGTGCGTGCTTCTGACAAGCACGGGTCCATTGCTTGACTCACATTATGTTAATTTTAGCTGGTTAGCTAGGTAGCTACTCTCCTGCACGCTGGCGAACATTATGAACAACAGCTGTATAAAACTTGCTTCCAGTTTATTTAACTTTACTAGATTGCCATCGGTAACCAGAAGCTACCAGTCAAGTATTTTTACGTGGTTCGTAACGGTTTTAGTGACTTTGTGTTATATCAGAATCGATTGTAATAACAGAACGTTTTTCAGTTTTCTGCACAAAAAGTGCAACGAACAATTCGGCTGTTCGAGAGGCGGGTAGCTATCGCGACCAAGTCGGTTAGGGCAAACTGGATGCTCGAAACTTCAGTTCAATAACAACCAAAACAGAGCAATGGATTTCACAGGTCTTGCAATTGTAGCAGCGCGATGCTAACAGTAGGATGTGTCTTTCTAGTCTTCTGCCAGCTCCCTACTATGCTGCGATTCACCCACTAAATCGCAGTGTGGCACACGGACTGAAGGCCATCATGCTGTTACGGTCACTATGAACTCAATAGTGATAGTTACCCATTTCACCAACAGCCGAATTGTTCCCTACGCTTTTTGTGCAGAAAACTGAGAAACTGAATAAACTATACCGCGGTTGTTCTATAATGTTCGCCAGCTTGCAGGAGAGAAGCTAGCTAACCAGCCAATAAAATTAACGTGAGTCAAACAATAAAACCGTGGTCGTGAAAAGCACACACACCCATTGCATGAGATATATCAGAGCTACACGATAAAGGGAAAGGTGCATTATGTTGCTTGTATCGTGCGGCAACATGAAAAGACATGCGAAATCCATAAGTCAAAGATTTCCGTTTTTATCATACTGTAATGTCACTAAACAGTGATATGTCTCGGAAAATGCGTCTGCAGACTTTTCCCAAACACGGTTTTATTGTTTGACTCTCCTTCCATTGATTAGCTACTCTCTTGCGAGCTGGCGAACACGAAGAACAACCACTGTATAAAAATCGCTTCCGTTTTATTTCATTTCTCAGTTTTCCGCACAAAAAAAATCGGGGAACAATTGACTGTTTAAGAAACGCCAGTAGCTATCGCTATCAAGTTCATAGTAACCGTAACAGCTGCATGACGGCCTCCAGTCGGTGTGCTACACTTTGATTTAGTGGGTGAATCGCAGGCAGCATATGAGTAAGCTGGGAGAAGAGTAGAAAGACATATCCCACTGTTCGCTAACATCACGCTCCTACAATAAGACCTGCGACATCCATTGCTTTTGCTTTGGTTGTTATTGAACTGAAGTCTCGAAGCGTCCAGTTTGCCCCTAACCGACCGTCGCGATAGCTACCCATTTCTCGAACGGCGAATTGTTCTTGCACTTTTGTGCAGAAAACTGAAAACACAGTCTGTTATTACGACGACTCGATATAACACAAAGTCAATAAAACCGTTATTTAACCATGTAAATACTTGACTGGTAGTTTCTGGTTACCGATGGCAATCTAGTCAAGTTTAATAAACTGGAAGCAAGTTTTATGCAGCTGTTGTTCAGAATGTTCGCCAGCCCAGCAGGAGAGTAGCTACCTAGCTAACTGGCTAAAATTAACATAATGTGAGTCAAACAATGGACCCTTGTTCGTCAGAGGCACACACATCCACTGCCACTGCACTCGGCTGGTTCAGACCGTCCCCCGACCTCTGGGCCGCACCTCCTTATTCAAGATACAGGTTGAAAAGCCAAATGGAAAATGGAAAAAGGCAAATGGAAAATGGAAACGCCAAATGAGAAATCCAAATGGAGAAGCCAAATGGAAAATCAAAATGGAAAATGGCAAATGCAAAATGCCAAATGTAAAATGGTAACGGAAAAATGCAAACATAAATAAAAAAATTAAATGATAATTTTATCTTTTCCATTTAAGCTTTTGATTTAAGCATTTCCATTTAAGCCTTTACATTTCCCATTTTGAGTTTTACATTTGATGTTTCCCTATTGCTATTTAAATTTTCATTTTCAATTTCATCTTTACAATTTAAGTTTTCCGTTTGACCATTTCTATTTACATATTAGCATTTTAAATTTAACGTTTCATTGTCGTTTTATCCATTTACATATTTGCATTTGAAATTTTACTTGTTTCATTTCGTTTTGTAGTTTCACATTATCATTTTACATGTTTCATTAGGTTTTTCACTTTGCTTTTTATTTTTAACATTTAACTTTGGCCTGATTATTTTAATTTTAATTTTCATTTGGATTATGACCAAAAATACCCTCCATAGCTTTGGAGGACACGTTGATGGATGTTCAGAAGAAAAAGCAACCGATAAAGTAATAACAGTGCCATAAATCATCCCTGGCAACAGAGCACATCTATGGATTAGTCACTTTTCATTAAATGGCCAATACATGCTGTGCTGAATTATTTTGCAGACATAGATTGGCAGTGTGATATTAGTGTGATTTTGCATGTATTCATAGTTTACTTGTGGATAGTTTTTCCTCTGTTTTGTCATTTGATTGAGTTCCCTGCCTGTGTTTTCTATCTTTGCAGAACCTGAAGGAAGTATACAAGAAAATATAGACATAATGTCTGCAAACTCTTTTAAGTTAGCCTGTAAATTTCAAGGAAAAGTGAACGGACCACATGAAATATACTCTGTAACAATAGACCAACAAAATAGTGCAACGCCAGAGAAAAAGAGAGAGAAGAAGTCAAAATGTGAATTTGTGTTTCATGACCTCTCATATTCAACCACATACAATCTTGGGGTATGTATATTTTCACCTCATAATTTTACCTTTTCTGTCAAAGATGTAAGACACACTGGGCCTTACTTCTTGTATGCTTCTTGAGGGCTATACATATTTCCATGCACAACAAAAAAAATTATAATACTAACATTCTGTTCATGATAGCACCTGTACTTAAGCCCTAATTTTGTTGACTATAATACTGTACATACAATTGTACAGTGCATATTATGAGTTGGACATTTCAATTTTTGTTTATTGGTTACTTCATCCTGCTTGTTTACACAAAATCTCTACTGATTCTTCAAAAAGGCCTCATATTACATAATTTAAGGATTCTGAGTTTAAAAAATTGCAAGTAAAAAGTTTCTATCACGTACAATTTTTTTCAAAAAAATAAGAATGAAGATTGTCTTTATTATATCATATATGTCAGCTTTTATGCAGTAATCAAAACAGCAACAAATGCTGCTTGGATGTAGTGAAACACCCACAGATGTAGCAGAAAACATCTGGATCATGACTGCATTTTCTTCTTGTCAGTGGTCATATTACTCAGCTTGAAATCAAGATTCGGCATGAAATAATGTCTTTGGAATCATTCACACATGTGAAAATCAACCAAGAATTGAACGATTGTTCTCACCTGGCTCAGAGGAAAATGGAAATTGTGTCTTTGTGGCAGTTTCTCCAGTGATTGACGGATGATACAAGACTTCATAACATTACAAATGGTTATCAAAAGTGACAATGCTATGAAATACATGTCATACAAAGTGAGAAAATGTGACATGCTAGAGAAACAGACGCTATATTTGGAATCAGCACCCCAAAATTAGTAAGGAACTTGTATCGAATTTTATTCAGCAAAAATGATGCAGGGCAGTGTTGTTTTAGATTTGTTACTTTTTTTGGATTTATCTGTTTTTTTTCCCCGCCTTGAACATAGCCAAACTGTTTAGTTCACTGCAAAGTGACCTGCTCCAATTAACTCAGTTAGATGCCATGGCACGTGACTACTCCAACTCACTTGACAACTACCCTTCGCTTCTTTTCACGATGCAGTCGCACCACCAATTACACACTGCCTATGCCATCACTTAGTCAGCGATCTAGCTCACACAACTACTTGCACCTGGCTGAACAGAAGTGGTCCTGAGCAAGTGATGAATTAAGAAAATTTTTAACTGGCTTAACTGATATGAAGCCAATTGACCTATGGCTAAGCCCCGCCCCCTCCTATGACTTGGACAAACAATCAACATTTTAGAACAGGCGCTAATGGCTGGTATCACAGTCGGGGATATTTTTCAGGATGCTATCGATGATTTTTGGCGATAGAAGGCTCAAATATCATCAAGAAGTCAGCAAATTGGGTTACACGATGAATTGAAGGGATACATTAATGAATTTAGAGTGGAGAGGGTCAACAAAACGTTTAAATTAGAAGCTAAAATTTTCAGGTCTCAGTGCAAACGCGATCAACTGCATCTCGTTTCCGTCACCCTCTCACACAACAAGACAGAGGATCAGCATTTTTCGTGCACTGCAGGGTAATAAATTTGATTGACGTATTATTATTGCTAGCTACTGAATTTAAGAAATCTAACCTGACGTGACTGAACTCCTAAGTAAACAAGGTGACATGGTGAACAAGGCAGCCAGGAGCTCAAGTTAAGCCAACGTCCGTCAGCACTGAAGTTAGCCATAGAGTTTACTAACTTGAGCTAACGTAGCAATGTAAAAGATAACTTTACATTAATCTCCAGCGACGTGACAAAATGTCGCCTTAAACACAATGTTGACTTAGCTTGGAACAAATGTAGACATCCTTGTTGACCTTTGTTAGCTACGTTAAGCTGATAGTAGGGTCTTCCACAAAGCTTTTAGCTGCTTTCACACTGGACGCGAAGCAAATTTTTCGCATGACAGATTACATTCAAAGTCAATGCAAACGCGCGTATTTGCGTCTTTGCAATGACTTTGAATGTAATCTGTAGTGCGAAAAATTTGTTTCGCATCCGGTGTGAAAGCAGCTTTATACAGAGGAGACACTTCTCTCGGTTATGATGTGGCTTTGGGAAGGGTATAAAATACACCCCATCGCCCAGCCTCTCAGGATACCTCGTATCGGAGTTAAATTTACTCCAAGCACAGCGTTTGACCATTTTTATTAAACTTAGAAACATTTTAAAACCCCATAAAAGCAAACGATTTGGAGTTTCCATAATGCATTTCAATAGAAGTTCAGGCTCAGAATGTCTGAGTATATGGGGAGAGAATACACACTGTGATTGGCTCATCGCATTTGAGGGCGGGGCTTAGCCATTGGTCAATTGTTGCCTGGCCTATCAGGACCTCCAGAGGATAAAATACTTTTTTTAAATGAATGAAGCATTAGTATTGATCCATTGAAAGATACTGAATGAAAACAAAGTAGCCTAATTCATAGTAGAAAACAGCTCATTTGTTGTGTATTTCATGGTTCAAAGTTGTAAAACAACACGTCAGAAAAACTGAGCAAAGCATGGAATGGAAACAACACCGCTCTCCAGACATTCTTATAAAAATGAAGCCTTTCATTACACAGCCTAATAAATCACTGCGCCAGTTATAAAATAAGAGCCCATGGTGGTGTTACACAGTGGTTACCAGAAGACCATGCCTATTTTTTGTTGCAATTATCACATTGTATTTTATCAATAAGCAATTGATTTTACGTCATTGGATCAAATGATGTGTTGCTGTACTGATTTCAATACAATGGGTGAACAAACTTCTCACATTCGTCCAATTTGATCTTATTTGCATTTTCCATGATGCACCACCATTTTTAGAATTGGGGTTTAACAACCACAATCCAGAAGAACAATAATGGCATAAAGGCAGGGGCACACTCAATGAAAGGCTATCATGAAATGGACAGATAACACGTGAAACAGAGTGAAAAATGCTCACTAGAACTTGAAAAAAAGAAACAAATAGATGCTCAACTAGCACGAAAAACAAGGGAAGAAACACAGATTGAAGAAGAAGGAGTTACTTATGAGGCTGGTGCCTTTTAAGGAGGTAAAAAAAAAAAATACTAACAACCTCTAAAAACAAAATACTAAATGTATTCCTCCTGAGAACATTACTGTCAAACTTCGATCACATTATTACTGCTGAACTAAAAATACAGATTTTCAACAAGAAAATACAGATTTCTCAGCAACTGTACATCCAATTAACTTCATATTTGGCAGTTTTCTTCATTCTGTGATGATCTATGTCTGTACAGAGCTCTTTTTGCAGTATTTACCTCTGAATAGTAAAATCAAAATATGCATATTTAATTAGCTGTTTCCCGCCAAAATTGATCTAGGGGGGTCAAAATCAATACTAGAACATAGAAACCTGGAAAAAAAGCTCTGTGGTGACATTAGGAATGTTTTTTCCTTCACATTACAGCTGAAATTATAACAAAACACCGTTTAGTTATCTCAATAACTGTATTTCTCTAAGTATCTATATATTCATTATGGCAGAGAGTCTGGAGAGCTCTCCTATCAGCAGTTGAGCACCCAGCATATCACACAGTGATGCCATACGCCAGGATGCTCTCAATGGCAGAACGATAGAAGGCCACCAGCAACTTTTGTCCCAGTTTGTATGTACTGAGTATCCACAAGAATTGTAGATGCTGCTGTGCCTTCTTTACTGCTGCTCTGGTGATAATGGACCAGGAGATGATGTGGATGCCTAGGAACTTGAAGGTTGAGACCTTTTCCGCGCCGTCCCCATGGATGTGAAGTGGGGCAGGGTCCGTCCTGTGCCTCCTGAAATCAATGATGATTTCCTTTGTCTTTGCTGTGGTGAGAGCCTGTTTATTGTCTGCTCACCATGCTGTCAGTCACAGGACCTCGTCTCTGTTGGCCATCTCATCATCTTCCATGGTGGTGTTATCCGCGAATAGGATAACAGTGTTTGAGGGGTGGGAAGGAGTGCTGTCATAAATGTAAAGTGTGTAGAGTTACGGGCTCATAACAGCCCTGAGGAAAGCAGGTGCTGAGTGAGAGGGAGGATTGGCGGCGGCCGTTGGTGAGAAAATTCTTAATCCAGGCGCAGGTGGATAGGGGTAGGTGTACGTCCAGTAGTTTCCTGACCAGTATGTCCAGGATGATGGTGTTGAATGCTGAGCTGTAGTCTATGAAGAGCATTCTTACATAGCTGCCTGTGTGTTTGAGGTGGCTCAGCGCGCAGTGTGGAGGGCTACGGAAATGCTGTCTTCCGTGGACCAATTTATTCTGTGGGTGAACTGACGCGGGTTGATGGAGGGAGGGAGGCTGGCCTTGATGTGTTGTGAAATCAGCCTCTCAAAACACTTCATGACTACCATCCTGAGTACGATCAGCCTGTAGTCATTGAGACAGTGTGTGGCTGTTTTTTTTTGGAACTGCTATGATGATGGCAGACTTGCGTGAGAACCTCTAAAGGGAGGCGTGATAAGAAGCTGTTTAGCTCCACTGCCAGCGAGGCATCTGTTCCATCAGTCGTGATGTTCCTGCCCGTGTAGTAAGTGACGGTCTTTATTCCTTGCCATGCGTGCTAAGGGTCACTCTCCGAGAAGTAGTCCTCTGCTTTCCTTGTATTGGCCACCTTTGCAGCTTTGATGCCTTTCCTCGGGTCTGCTCTGGCTGTACTGTACTGTGCGGTGTCACCTGTCCTGAAGGCGGTGTTGCAGTCTTTGATGAGTGTCCTGACTTCCCTCGTCATCCAGCGTTTCTGGTCAGGGAAGACCCGAATGCACGAGTTCAGAGTGACATTGTTGGCATCGAACCTGATGTAGGAGAGTACAGTCACTGTGTGTTTCTCCAAGTCCTGATGTTCAGACATGCCCCACTCTGTCTGAGTAAAGCAGTCCTGTAACTGGGACAGTGCACCCGCAGGCTAAGTCCTCATGGTTTTTGTAACTGGCTTAGATCTTCTTCTGAGGGGGATGTATGCTTGGATGACGAGCAGAGACAGGTGGTCTGACTGTCCCAAAAGGGGTAGGGCATGGCTCTGTATGCATGCTTTATGTTGGAGTATACTCAGTCAAGTGTATTTTTCCCCCTTGTTTTACACACCACATATTGACTGACGGTGGGAAGCACTGTCCTTAAACATGCTTGATTGAAATCACCAGCAGTAATAAAAACACCAGTAGGATGGGCCCGCTGCTGTTTGTTTATGGTGCTGAGTAGGTGGGCAAGAGCACTGCTACTGTTAGCATGTGGTGGGATGTAGTCAGCCATGATAACAACTACAGTTGGCTCCCATGGCAGATAAAAGGGTCTGCATGTGTCTGACATGAATTCTAGGTCTGGGGAACAATAACAGTCTGTAATCCTATTGTCAGAACACCAGTCATTATTAACATAAATGCAGAGACCTGCCCCAAGGTTCTTACCGGAGTCGCTGTTGCTGTCGAAGCAATGTATCATGCGGCCAGTTAGCTGCACTGCTGCGTCTGCGATTAGCGGGTGAAGCCAGGTCTCTGTGATGATCATCACACACCAGTTCCGAATGAAGCTGTTTGCAGCTACCTATAGCGTCCATTTTGTTGATCATGGATCTGGCGTTTGTGAAGAAGATGCTTGGTAGCGAGGGTCTGGCCGGTTGTTTCTTTAGCCTAGCAAGTAGGCCCGATCTGCAGCCCCGTTTCTGCTTCCACCCCCTCCGCCATCTGGGTGATCTGTCGAGCCCGTATATAATCCACAGGGAGCCCCGTGGTCTCTCTTTGTCATTTGGAATGTTGTAAGTTTGTTGGAAATCATTCGTAATGGCTATGTTGTACTGTAATCTGATATTCCAAAGGTCTTGGTGACTGTAGACATATGCTCCATTGCAAAACTCAGAAAACACGGACAAAAATGCATAATATCATTAAAAGATTCTGAGAATCCAGAAAAATCTCTTCACACCTGGCACAAGGCCAAAATCCCATTTTGTATGGCTGTGATTTTCAGGTCCTCAGGCGGCATTCCATTGGAAACAGACAGGATTCTGTAGTGGAAATCACTGCATAGACTCAGGAACACTTCTGTAAACCACTGTCAGTAAACGCAGTTTGTTACTGCATCCACAAAAGCAAGTTAATACTCTGCCATGTAGAGACTAAACCATATGGAAACAAGATCCAGAAACAGTGACTTCTTCACTGGGCCCGAGCTCATTTAAAATGTACTGAGGCGAAGTGGAAAACTGCCCTGTGATTTGACTAATCAAAATGTGAAATTATTTTTGGAAATCATGAATGCCATGTCTGCTGGGTAAAGTGGAGACGGGCCAGCCGGCTTGTTATCGGCAAACAATTCAAAAGCCATCATCCATGATAGTATGGGGGTGCATTAGTACACATGGCATAGGTCAGTGGTTCTCAACCTTTTTGGGGTCCGGGACCCCCTGCATATTTTTGATCAACTCTGAGGACCCCCCCCACCCCCGACCTGGGGGATCAAGAACTAATTTTATAGAAACAGCAGAAACTGCATTTTAAATTGCGTTATTGAATATCTTGCATATTTATTCACTCTCTTGGAGGCAAATATGAACTTTCAACTGTAACTTCCGGAAATATGTAACAAAACAGCATATTTATACAATCGCTTCCAGAAATATGAAACAAAACAGCACATTTATGCAGTGGCCTCTGGGACATATGTAACAAAACAGCATGTGGATATAGGACTCATGTAACAAAACAGCGGCATGCATGTGATTTTTCGCTCCCGTGAGCTCGGACAATTTTCGTGTGAAGAACTCAGCAGTCTTGTCTACTGACGATTGGTGTTTAGTGCTTAGATGGCGCTGCAGGTGTGCAGGTTTCCTGGTGTGGTTTGAGACTACCTCTCCACATAAACACAGAGGCTGGTATTAGAGAAAAAAGTCCCATTTCCTTCTGCAGGTAAATAAGTAAATAAAGGTCTTGGTCACATTTGAGTGGGATAGCTATGTCTATAAAGGTCATAGGATTTTTTAAAAAAGATATTTTATTTTCACGGACCCCTTGCCATAACATTACGGACCACTAGGGGTCCACGGACCCCTGGTTGAGAAACACTGGCATAGGTAACTTGCGTGTACGTGAGACACAGTATATTGCAAACAGGTTTTGGCGCAACATTTACTGCCATCCAAATGCTTTTTTTAAGGGGAGGCCTTGCTCATTTCAGAGACATCATTCCTACCATTCTCTGCCCATATAAAAAAAAAAACATGCCTCTGTGGAAAATGAGTCTGTGTGCTAAAGTGGTTTGCCTGCACTCCTGACCTGTCACCCACTGACAATATTTGGCGTATCACATATGAAACAATGACAAAGGAGGGTGCAAAGTATTGGGCAGTTGAAATCCAACATCCAGCAAGAATGGGAAAACATTTTGCTTCCAGAACTACAGCAGTTGGTCTCCTTAGTTCCCAAACCCATACAGAGCGTTGATTGAAGAAGACGTGATGCAACACAGTGGTAAACATGCCCCTGTGCCAACTTTTTTGAAATGTTTTGCTGGCATCAAATTCAAAATGAGTACATATTTTCCAAAAAACAATGAAATATCTCAGTTTCAACATCTGATATATTGTCTTTGTACTATTTTAAAATAAATATGAAGTTCAAATGATTTGAAAATGATTGCATTCTGTTCTTATTTACAGTTTACACCAGAGGTGGGCAATGAGGGCTGTATCTGTCCCTGGTTTTCACACCAACTTCTGGCCTTTAATTAGTTGATAATCTAAATTAGCCAAACTATTTCTGAAATCTGACATTTCAGGCGCATTTCTTTAAATTATCATGAATGGCCAACAAAGACTGTTCTCATCTCCCCACATAAATTTTTTTTCTTTGATCTAATCTTTGCACAAATCTATATTTGTGTATGCAATCAATTAACTCAATTAGTCAGGGTAATTGATATAAATAGAAACCTGCATACACACCGGCCCTCCAGGACTGGAATTGCCCACCCCTGGTTTACCCAGTAACCCAACTTTTTAGGAAATGGGTTTGTAATTAAATCAGCTGTTACCTATTCACCTATTTACCAGTGGAATGTTTCACAAAAGTTTTTCTCCTGAAAATCCCTCTGCTTTTCCAGTCTTTCCATTCCCTGTCCCGATTGTTCTGGAATGTATTGCAGGCATAAAATCCAGTTTTTTTCCAATATCTATAATATTTATGAAAGTGAATTTCGTTTATTAGGTGAAACTTAAAGTATTTTTTTTTCTTTGTGCTGTTTTCTACCAAATCTAGGTGAAAGATAATACACAAATAAATAAAAAATCTGTTTTTGTTTGTATTTCACATACTGTCCCAATTCTTGCTGAATTGAGGTTGGAATTTAATCTCGCAATTTTAAACTTTGAAATTGATTGGCTCTACATTAGAGAATGTTTTCAAATGTAATAATAGTGTTTATACTGTTTAGATGCATGTGTTTTATGCGCATGTGTTGATTTTCTTCAACCTTCTTGAATTTTTCTATCCTAGCATAAAAATGTCTTCAGTTTGCAGTTATAGAGGGACTGTTTCAGTTAGCTGTGAGTGAAGGTTACATGTGTGATATGAGATCAGCTGATTTCTCTTGTAGTTTATTCCATGTCATTATTCAGACCATTTTTGTCATTTTATCTTAGTTTAAATACATGTTAATTGCTGCATTATTTCACGATGTTTTCCTCATACTGTATTGTTATTTCAATTTAGACGTGTTGAATATCTTACATTCTGCTTGTTTACTGTTGTGATGCCTTTTTTATTCCAGATCGAATTTAGCAATGGACATTTTACAGCAGGGGCTCCCAAGATGGTCAAAGTTACAACAAAATGTAAGCATTCATTTACAGTCCCCTTTTACACAGTTCTTGCTTCCTCTCCAAGGCGTAAATATATGTGTGCAAGTATTTATGTATGTGCATAAGTATACGGTATAGTATATAAACATGCCTTTGTAAAATCACTACTACTTTCGTATCAGATAAAAGCATTTATTGCTACCCTTGATAATTGTATTCAACTCTAAACCAGACATGGAGTATGAAGAGAAATTCATTCACAATTATAAAATCAGTGCTCTGTTTCTTGGTGTCCCATGCCAACAGGCAACGGTGCTTTCACCATCATCATCTCGCAATTGTGCCTTGATCTAGAACTGAATAGCAAAGTAGTCTCCTCATGAAAAATGATGTGCGTTAGGCCATTTTCATTTTCGCTTGATGGAGAATGTGCAGCTTGCTTGATTGATCAACCTGCTGTCCTGCAACTAAATTAATTGTGTTTTTGCAGCAGTTGTAATATATTTCATGTTCAGCAATGGCCGCAGTATTCTCGCTGCCACTAAGCCTGAGTGTCATCTCCCTCAACATTTGCTATAACAGCCCTTGCTATCACAGATAAGCATGAGTAAATTAACTGAGCTGCAACAACAAAATCTGCCACCACTTGAGACTCCGACTGGAGTTCAGCAGAAATGGTTAAAGCATCGCTTGCCCTAACGCAATGGATGGTATTGACACTTAGGGCTCGGAGTGCCTTACCTATGCCCCCATTTCAGTAAAATGCTGCCAGGTTCATGGCAGAAAGGCTTGCAGGATTGATATTAGCCCAGATGAATTTGTGGCTTCACACAATCCTCTAGTACCTGATCAAAAGTTGTGAGCTAGTGGAAGGAGATCATAGCAAATAAAATAGGTCTATATCTAAAGCTTGAAAGTGGACAGACTTTCTACTCCCACTGAGTGCTAGAGAACTCATTCCCATTGATCAATCCCATTGCTTCACCAGTGACTGCCTGTCTGAGCGGATGGCAGAATCCATATTTCTGTCTCTGACGATGGGAACTCCACTAAAAACCATATTTACATGGCTTAATCTGGATCCACCACCGCTTACAGAGGCCCCAGATAACATCATTACTCCTCAGTCAGAGCATAGTTCTTTGGACGTGCCCCAAAGATGGTGCTGTTGGCAACTGCTCAGGTGAACACAACAGTGTAGATTTGGGTGAACATATCCTCTCTGCCTGAACAATTTTACCATTATCTACTGGGGGTGTAAACGAGTACTCGAATAAACGAGTACTCGCCGTATAAACCAAAGCTGGTTGCAAAGAAAAAAAATTAATTTCTAGAATTAATACATGGTACAAAAAAGGTTATGCTTTCCAATGTTGGTTTAGAATTTGATTGTCAATGTTATCAATGAAGTTTCAACCTACTCAGTACAGCCCTAATTTCAGAGTAGACTTAGCCCATAATTAACACAGTAAACAACAGCCTAATGCTGCATGCATTAATTCCAATGTGCAACTTTTTTCCCATATGGTCAAGTCTTTAAAAGAAAAAAAAAATACAAGGTAGTTGTTCAAGTACTCTTTCACACAATGAGATGAGTATTCTGTTAGAGAAAATATTGAATTTCTGCACCCCTTTTACCTTAGTTTCTGCTTGTGGCTAGCTGTTTCATCAGGCGAGATGCACATGAAGCCATAGATTGACATGTCATAATTAAAGTTCCCTGTCATGAGGAGACAGCCAGGACCTTGTAAACAGTCCCCTTTCTATTGGCTAGTCTGCATTCGCTGCCAACCCCAATGCAATTCATGGTCATTCCTGACCAAAGATTTGCTGTCCGAGGTATGATAGAGTAGGCAGTAATCCTAATTTTTAATGACTGCTCTCACTCTGTGTCCATTTACTGAGCCCGAATAATTATTCAATGAATGTTTAAAACCAATATGTTGCCTGCAATAATAAACAGATATCGACTGAGTCTAGAGGTACAGTGTGCGATTGTAAGGATGGCAATAATTTGAATAATTATTGGAATAAAATCTTAAAACTTGTTCATGATTCCATTTCCAATTAAAGCATTTTGTTCATCGAAGATTTAAAAATATTAAAGCATTTTGTATCGTAGATTTAAGATTTTCTGTGAACTTTGGCAACTAAATGGTACTGAAAAAGTATTAAAACCAGAATTTTAAGCTCTGAATCTTTGGAAGATGCATTCATATACAGTATATTATGATTCATGTGGATAGGACAATACTTCCCAACTTTGCGATGAAATGAACAATAATTCTGAGTGCAAATCAGCCATTTATTTGTCTTATTTATAGTGACTCCATTGTTTGATTGGTAATCAAGCAAAGTGAATGGGAACAGGTTGAGAGTAATCATACGCTAAAAGTTGAGGGCATTTGCTGCCCAATCATACCGACAATGGTTTATCTGTGGTTGCTTCCAATATCAAGCAAAAACCCTGGAGCAAAGAATCGAAGAGTTACTCAGCTATAGTCCATAAGATAGGTCCACATCTATATCCATCCTTGAGGGTTGTTAGAAAAAAAAGGATAGCAGGTTTGCAACTGTAAGTTGAGGGCCAAATGGATGAAATTATGTGTGCTTTTGACTGGTGTAACAAAAAGCACAATTAATGCCAAAGCAAAGAACTGCACCTTTATGACCAAAAAAAAATCAAATCAAAATCAAAGTTCAGTATCTGGCCCTCATTTTCAACAACTTTCATGTACAAAGCTCTAAAAATCAATAATTAAAATTCCTATTCAATGTTTGTTGATGACTAATGGCAGGAATGGATAAAATCAGGAGTGTAAACATGCTTTTGAAGTATGTGTACAAAAGAGGTATGTTGAAATCAATTCAAACTTCTTTTCAGGAGAATCAAAAAGAGTGCATTTTGCCTGTTTTTATCATCATATCACAGAAAGCCCTGAGTCTGGAGCACTATAAAGGCCAGGAATATGGTTCACTGCTTTTAGAATTATTTGGAAACGACGGTGTTACTGCTGGGGAACAATAGGGTTGAAGGCAATAAATAACTTTTTTTTAATGCTGCTCTCTAACTGCCGCAGAACCAACCTGAGAATTCACATCAAGATAACTGGTTTCTATGTGCATCTTGTCCACAGCAGACAATGCACCAATCTCAGCTGCTGCGGAGTCATATAACTGGCTTCAGAGCCAATTGGAATCCTCAACAGGGTATATCATGGTATATCATCATATACTATTCAAAAAAAGTAGGGGATATTGGATTTACAAGTACCATAATGAAATGCAGATCATGAGGTTGACATGAAACAAATGACATAAAAATTTAAGGAAAAATTTGTCAATTTATTTGTCCCTATTTACAGTCAGTAAAGGACAGATTCTCTCCAGAATAAGGTTGATTGGTTCACAAACACAGGGTCACACAGCAAATTTACCACCATTGGAAACAGAGTCAGTAGCGGTAAAACCCCTCGGTTGGCTAAAAGTTGAGGTGGCATTTAACGAGGCGTCCCAGGTCATTTTGGGGAACGTTATTCCATTCCTGTTGCAATGCTGCAGCAAGTTCTTGGACATTGGCAGGAGGTTGTTGACGTTAGGCGTACCCCAAGCATGTCCCAGACATGCTCGAAGGGGAAAGCTCCGGACTGAGTGCTGGCCATGGTAATGTGGTGATCTTCTGCTGCTGGAGGTAATCTGTAACGATCCTGGCCCTATGACATCTGGCATTGTCATCTTGGAAAATGAAAATAACGACGTGAAACGGCAACATGGGGGGTGCCAAGATGTTGTCCCGTAGTACTGCCCTGTGACACGTCCAGCAACAACATGCAAGTCTGTTCTGCTGGCAGCAGTGATGCCTCCCACACCATTACAGATCCACCCCCATACGGACTATCATGTCTAATGACGTTAACGTCATGGAAACGTTCGAGAACTGGCGCCCAAACCCTCCTGCGTCTGTCAAGGAAGTCCACAGTGAACCTCGACTCATCTGAGAACATTACGTTGTTCCATCAGCGATTATCCCAGCGTTGATGATGAACACCATTGGAGTCTGGCCCAATGTGAGCATCCTCAAACAAATGACACGAGGACGTCGGGCGTGTAAAAATCTGTGCAGAATTCGATTCCTGATGGTCTGGCCATGACTACCAAGCCAGTATCCCTTGAAGTTGAGACCTTATCTGATTTGCTGTTACCATACGATTTCTCAGGAGAATCAAAGAGTCCATTTCCTGAGCCTGTTAATCTTGCCCTTGAAAATAGTGCTGAGAATCTGGAGCACTAGTTGTTCCTGAACAGACCCTGTAGCTTTCGATGTTTGGACCATAATCTGCTGATGACAGACTGGGGAAACATTCATTGCCCTTGCCACAACGACCTGTCTTGTGCCAACCTGTAGCATGCCAAGGGCACGTAACCTCTCCTCCTGTGTTAGACGGTGCATGGTCTCTGTTTAATTAACGACTTCAACCACTGATAATCTGATGCTTTCTCTTAAAATCTTCCTTTACAGTGGCTCTAACCTTCCAATTCAGAGTCATGCAAATTTGTGGCACAACCCCTTGATCATCAATAGCATCCCGTGCAGATCGTGAGAGTGTCATTGATGTGTTTGGGTGATGAATTTCTTTGAAATGCTTCCTCAGTAGGAACTATACAACATGGTTTAAGATCCTTTTGTGTATATGTGAAAATTTTGATCTCAAAATAAAATATCCCCTACTTTTTTTGAATAGTATATAATGAAGTTGATGATGGTGTTTCTTATACTGACCTATTTTTTGTGCTGTACTCAGGCACACTGACGTATTGGTGTGGATGATAATTAGTGGCAGTTATGTTTTTTAAGAACTACTAACTGGACAAAAAATTGTGGTATACACTCTATGGAGCCCTCAGCCTGCGAAGATTGACCAAGAATGGCACACTGTCCTTTCTATACTCTCCATTTTAACTATATATTGCAGCCTTATCAGCCAACACTTGTGTGCAAGCAGTGGTTAAAGTGGGATTTGACAGGTGGGGGAACCCTAAAATTAGGTGTCGCGGCGCAGTGGGGGAAAATGACACAAATGATTGCAAATAACTGTATTCACTTTATTTTTGGCCCATTGGGACCATGACATTGAATTTTCGTATTCACATAATCAGAAAGTGGGCATAACAAGAGAAAAGCAGTGATGGGTTTGGCTGAAAACTTGCAGAATAATGGGAAGTATGACAGTGAAGATATTCTACTGTTACAGTATTTTTCATTTCCTAAAACAGTAAATCAAAACTATTACATAATCCAAAAATGAACATGTAACAGAAATCTATGAATCTTTCTGTGATTTCAAGACACTGTCCTTACACTGCACACATAAACTATATTCTACTTCCAAAATGTTCTGATTTCCATTACAAAATTATGGCTAGATGTCTCGATGGATCTCCAATAATTTTATGCTCTAATGCAGTTAGCGACTATGCTTTTGGGAAACGCATTCCTGGATAGTACAGGACGCTGCGATGCTGCCAGCATAATAGCTTGCTTGCCAGCTACATAAAAAATAGCGCGCTGTCACGAGCGGGACCCCTCAGCCTTGCGCTTGCCCTGCCGTGGCAGCCATATTGATTATCGGACTGGGACAGAAATCGATAGGGAGCTTCCTCTAACCACCCCCAACATACCACCGGAAAATGAGAGCATTTGGTCAAGGCACTTTTCAGATAACGTCCGGAAACGAGAAGTTAACGGACAGACAGGCAGACGGACGCCGCTTGCCACGACAATACCCCTCCACGACTATTGTCGGCTGAGGGGTAAAAACCTGTTGCTCAGCTCAATGATTTTCAAGTAGTTCTGCTGCTAACTAACTGGCGACTGTAGATATCAAAGAAAGATATGCACAAGTAACGTTACTGCTGAGCCAGAAACACAAACTAACATTGCTCGCATAACTGTAGGTGTAACTGAGCCTTTGTCAGACTGACTGAATCGCTAATAATTTTATTAATGCACTAGCTAGCTGGTAAGCAGCCTGGTTAGCGTTTTGCAAATAGCCTAAAGCAGCAAACGTTAACCCTTTTTAAATTTAAATTCTTTTAGTTGGCCGGTTTGAATTGTTGAATATTGCAAAACTTCACCATCGACTTCAACTTAAGTTAATCCACTAACTTTGACTATAAACGCCGTTTCAAACATTGACAATAGACAGATCCATAGCTCCGCCCACCCCCTAACTACGCATAGCAACGGCCGGACCTAGGTCAAGCTTTGCTGAAGATGGCGCCAACGCCCTTATAACCTCATTGGAAGCACTTCCTGAAAACATCAATCTCGAGTTTTTAAAACGGATCGCATCATAAAAAAAAAAGCAAAAAGACAAGGGTTATAATTATTTTTTTATCTGGGTATATTCACGGTGTCATTTTCTGTTATAAACGCCGTGAAGTTGAAGCGAAATGCAAATGCTATCGCCAATGCTGAAGTCCCAGAAGCCACACTCACTGATAATAACGATCAACAAGGTACAGAGAAGCATTGTTCACGGCCAGTGCTCTTGCAAAGCAGGGTACGTAGCATTCAATTTACATATGGTGTGATAAGATCGTAAAACTTTTCCGGAGCACCCAAGTGTTATTGCCCAAGACAGTCTTTTTTGATTGAAACGGAGCTCTGTGTGAAGCCCGCATTAATCGTATCAGGTGTGTTTCTTCTCTGTTTGAATGAAAACCTGCAGCCTCTTGACCCTTTTACGGCCCAGTGCAAAGCCATCAAGAGGCGTTATTGTTCGTAAACAAAGCGAGTTGAGCTTTTGACAATAATGAGTAATTATTAGCAAATAAATTGCCATATCCGGACCTCTCCTCCTGAAAGTAGTGTTTACGACCCTGTCTGGGTATCTCGTGTCCGATTTACACTCCCCGTAACAACACCGCTTTGCCATTGTTAGATTTTATAATTATAAAAATGTGAAAACAAAGCGCAAATGTACTCTTCCCAATAGAGAAAGCAGTTCGGATAAGTGTTTGTTTGTCCGAGGTTATGGCGAGCGCTGGCTGGGTGAGGTCACGTGACTGCAGCCCTGGATCTCATTGGCTGGATAGGCCTGGGTGGGCCGTACTCTGGATCGGTCTATTCCTCGCAGGCTGGTACGTGACCGATGCACTCATTCATTCAAATGAAATACAGCATACGATCCAGCTGCGTTTTAGTGAAGGCGGGACTAGCAGAACTGATGTTGCGCTCTGATTTGTTGAGCATCTTTTGAGGTACTTTTGAGAGAGTGGCAGGCAGGCTGTAATTGAAAACAGCATGCGAAAATGATCTGTAGTCCGCGGCGCTACTGTTAAAAGGCGCTTTCACACTGGATGCGAAACGATTTTTTTCGCGCGACAGATTACATTCAAAGTCAACGCCAAAGACGAATACACGCGCGTATTCGTGTCTTTGGCGTTGACTTTGAATGTAATCTGTCGTCGAAAAATTCGCTTTCGCCTCTTGTGAAAGCAGCTTTAGTCAAATAAATATTTCAATTCAAACTAAGGTGGCGGAACGCAGTTCCGGACCGTTTCAGCCCACTTTAACCCCTGTGTACAAGAGGTGATAGTTCATTGTGCCTTTGCATTGCCACGCTGTGTGCACGCGTTCAGAGATGTAGCAGAGATTTCAACCGCGGCCATTCGGACAACAGCCAGTACTTTCTCCACCTTCTCCAGAGTGTACGTAGTGTCCCTGCTGACGAGATCTGCATCAGTTTTTCTTGCTGCACTGAGCTGTTGGAAATTAGTTTTTTGTGAAAAAAAACACCATCACCTGGCAAACCTCTAGTTTCAACTGAGGAGCTGCCTCTGATATTTATAACCATAACCTAAAGAATAGAGTCAAATTTTAAGTTCTTTTTAAGTCCCTCCTTGAGGGGCCAGCTTTATTTTTTCGTCAACAATTCAATCATCATCAAAAAAAAAAGAGAAAAGACTGGTGAGAAGGAAGGGCTTAAGAAAAACAAAAAAGCAGGGGGGATACAAATGAATCCAAAATCAGCAAAATGTGATAAAACGAGACCATATAACATTAACGAAAAATTGTCTGAAGTCAGTGTCTCCCTATTTGTATTAGACTAATATGTGCAACTGATGATTAAACAATGGATTTTCACTGGAATAGAAGCCCCAGGGAGTCTGGGTGGAGTCTATGTTCCACCAGTGTCTTTCTTGGAAATTTTGTTTTAAATGCAGATCCAAAGTCATGCAGGTTAAGATAATTTGGGAGTATAAATTGCTTATTTGTGTGAGTCAATGGGATGTGTCTTGTAATGGTCTTTTGGTTGGTGCAGGGTGTATTCCATCCTCTTGTTCAATGCTTAGAAGGTACTGAAGGACAGTTTTGAATGAAACCTTGGACAGACATTTTGAATGTATGTGTAGAGTTTCGACATATTTTATGGGTGAGTATTTAATATCATTAGGTTCTTGACGTTACCTTGGCATAAGGAGCCAATTTACTTGACTGATGTGAAGTTCCTTTACATTTAGTTTCAGTATTTCACTCTGTATTGCAAGAAAATAGCTTGGGAAATCTTAACTTGAACCAGAATTGATGTCTTGACTAAAAAAATCTTACCATTTATACTCTATATTTATGATTTGTTGTCAATGGAACAAAAGTGATTTGACATATTATGTTCAAAATCTGCGTAAGTATGGAAACTAGATGGAAATGTACAGTATTATGAAACAGAGGAAGAAAGTTGTCGACAATGGATTGTGAACTTTGACTATTCTTTTGAATGGAAATTGCTATATCACTTGTAAAACCTAGTCAGGAGCTGGTTAAGACATAGGCTTTTAAGTTTCATCAAGGTATTTAAAGCACTCTGTAGTCACGAATAGCAAGAGGGTATATCTGCGGTCAGCCACGCTTGGAAATACACAAGCTCTGATTTTTGTTTTCACTGTAAAATCGGCATAATATTCAGACCAGATTAAGTCAGTCAACTGCGCAATCAGTGTAAGTTTTTCATATAAAGTACAGATGTCATCATCGCTCTCCAGACTAAATTATACAGATTTGAAAGTATGATGCAATCTAGACTAAGGTAATTTGATTTTCACCCTCATCTAAATCCAGGAAAGGAAAGTTCAGAGAAAAGAATGTTTTGGTCTCAAATCTCATGGTTCTCAGAAATCTGCCCATTAATTTTAACTTGGGACATCTTTTCTGTCTTATTTTCCAGATAACGAAAAAGCCTTGATCGGATTCCTGGTTTTCCTCATTGTCCTCATGTCTTGTGCCCTTTTATTTGTGCTATATAAGATCTATGTACTTCGGAAGAGAAACTCCTAGTATGTTTTTTCACATCCTACTTCCATTACATTAATGTTGGCTACTGTTTTTAGGCATTTGCATCCCAAATTGATAACTTCACTTAGATTAAATGCATGTAATGTACCTCATGTGCTTACTGAGTCCACAGATAATTTTATAATTGTGTAACATACTATCTCTCTTGGAGGCCTTTAAATTGCATATTTGAACCTCATCTCTCCTCTGTAAACCCAGATAGTGCAGTGAGCCCTGATGTTTTGTGGAAACCAATTACCTCAAATAAATGTGCCACCCAACTTAATGAAATTGTGTTCAGGGCACTTTAAAGCATGGCAAAATTACTTTGCAAATTATATACCAGTTTCCTTTTAAGCACCATCCACACAAGGCACTTAGGTTTGCTTATACAATTCTTGGAGGTAATTGGTTTCTACAAAACATTTGAGTGCTCCATGCTATCTGAGTTTACTGTGTTAAATGCAAAATGAATAAATAAATAGTTCAAACATGATTTAATAAAAATGTTATTTCTTATAATTTTATTAAAATGAATACTGTATAAAAACCAACCATTTAGCTGTTCAATCAATCAATCAATTTGCCGTTAGCACAACCATGGGCGGTAAGATAAATCTGATCTTGGCATGGATGACCGGTCCCTAATTCACAAACAGCTCATCCAGGAGCTAACGATAGTGTCACATTGATTAAAAAATCAAGCTACTGTGTTTTGTTGTGTAGTGCCTCCATTTTAATTTGTCAGCCTATTTCTGTCTGATGCATAAATATGCAGCTCCATCCAGTCTCAAAGTTTCTTTGTTGATTGTTTTCCAGCAACACTGATGAACGGACAGAGCTAATCCCAATAAGTAAGTTATTTGTCATACGTCACACACTTCACCCTGTTTGATGGTGCATTGTGGAGGTTGTGTCTGATTTGCTCTAGCCCTGCACAGATGATGATGCGAACCTGATGACAATTGAGCCAATCACAGCAGAGCTCCTCCTGGATACCTACAAGAGCAAAATTGCAGATGAAGGACGCCTTTTCCTGGCTGAATTCCAGGTAGACAGAGACAGTTCATTAAAGTTCAGGACTATGTCCATCTTTCCCCCAGATCCATTTCAGCACAAAAATTCAGTGGCTGTGAATAATCCAGGTAGTTACAAAATTAAAATGACAGTTCAGAAATGCATTTTCATTTTCAAGTTCAGGACTATCTGTCCATCTTTCCTCCAGATCCATTTCATCATGCAATTTTATAACAAAAATAAAAATTCCTCATTTACATATTCATTTTCGAGAAGTGCCCTGCAATATCACTAACAAAACGTAATCGTTAAAAAGCAAATACATTCTCGGAAATGCTTTTTCGTTTTTCAGAAGCACATTTGTATCATCACGAAATGCTGAAGTAATCCTCCAGTTAACAAAATCCATGTAGGCACTGTTTTCATTTGCAAAATATCAAACAAAACGAAATCAAAAACAATCTCATCAGCAAATACATTCCGAAATGCTTTTTTCTTTTGCAAGAAGTGCCCATAATATCATTTTCAAATAAATGTAGACTGTAAATAATTTTTGCAAAAGTTAAGCCACTTTAATCACTGAAATCCAAAGGCACTAACTTCATTTGCTTTAACAAAACCTAAATCAAAACGCTTTTTCTTTTGCAAGCATTTTCTCATAATTTCTCGAAATTCAGGTCCCATAATTAAATCGCTAACGCAGTTCGCCACTTTTTTTTTCATTTTCGCAGACTTTTTTTTGCCTAACAAAAAACTAAAAAGAAAAATACCCCCCTAGTTGGGTGTGGCCTGCATTTGAGAAGGCGGGGCGTCCTCCACAATTTGGTAACGGATTGGATATTAGCAAATACAAAGCGATCTCGTTGGTTATCAATCAGAGGGAAACTCCTGCTGCACGATTTTTATGTCAAAGCACAAAGGGCAACTTACATAGTTGGAGCCACTGACTGTGCATGGTCGCTTTCCTGGACATTGCGGAGTTTGATTGAGAGTATAGCTAAGGTTTTCCCCGAAAGACACTGCTCTCGTGACTCAATTACCCCTGTCTTGCAAATTGGATTAGCGCTGCTTTCACTGAAATTGTGCTTACACTCAGATCTGTCGATCTTCGGACGGGTTATCTGCGCATCATCTGTTTAGTTGTTCGTCGGTTACAAAGCAAGTTCATACGCTCCTGCTCTCTTGGGCTTCATGTACTTTCATTGCTTTCTTCACGAATTTGGAGTAAAAGGACAATTCGTATTAATACACCAGTGCCTATACGTCTCTTTACCTTATTAGCTGGCTACATACAATGGTAGCCGTGTAACACGCCGACCTCCAGTTCTCTATTATGCGAGTCTGTGGATGAATCGCAGAGGTAGACTGAGCTAAGAAAGGGACAGATTCATCTGTTCGCTTGCATCCTGCTGCTGCAGAAGAAAAGCTCCCATAGATTTCTCTTTTATTATACCGTAAAAGTCGCTTGTAATAATATGCTGTCGTTGGCCATAGCCAGATGTCGACACAGTGATATGTTTCCTGCCAATCGATGTGTTTTTCATGAACGGTCACATCGTTAGACTAAAATTGCAGTGATCCTGCTCTCGCACTCAATTAGCCCCTGCGTGCGCTTGGATTATACCTGCTTCCACTCAAACCGTGTGCTTACACTCGATCCAATCAGTGGTTGGACAGATTATCGGCACGCTATCTTATGCGGGTTCATACGGTCCTGCCCACCGGGGCTGCATAAGTAGCTACTTCCGTGGCTTTCTTCACGATTTTGAAATAAAAGGACCGCTTATATATAAATACATCGGTGCCCATACTTTTCTTATACCTTAGTTGCTGCTACATATAAGAGTTGCCGGGTAACAAACACATCGGCTTCCAGTTGGTGTGCCTCACTGCAATTTTGTGGATGAATGGCAGGGGTGCACTGAGCTGCGGGAGAGACGCATCCTGCTGCAAGCATAGTGTTACCACATAAAAACAGACGTGCGAAACTGATCCAATCTGGTCAAGTTAAATGGACTGGAAGCAAGTTTTATGCTATAGTTGTTCGTAATGTTCGTCATCTTGCAGGATAGTATACTGGACAAAGAAAGTTAGGGATCACTCTGATTTTTAATATTGAAATATGATATGGAACATAATTTGAACTATCAAATATTTCAAATTCGAAAATTGGGGTGATCCCTAATTTTCTTTGTCCAGTATAGTTAGCTAGCTAATTAACATCGCGTTAGTCTAACGATGTGACTGTTCATGAAAAACACGATTCATCCACAGACTCGCATAACAGAGAACTGGAGGTTACACGGCTACCATTGTATGTAGCCAGCTATTACGGTAAAGAGACGTATAGGCACTGGTGTATTAATACAAACTGTCCTTTCACTCCAAATTCGTGAAGAAAGCAATGAAAGTACATGAAGCCCAAGAAAGCAGGAGCGTATGAACTTGCTTTGTAACCGACTGAACAACTAAACAGATGATGCGCAGATAACCCGTCCGAAGATCGATAGATCTGAGTGTAACCACTCAATTTCAGTGGAAGCAGCGCTAATCCAAGCGCACACGGGGTAATTGAGTCGCAGAGCAGTGTCTTCGGGGAAACCTTAGCTATACTCTCAATCAAACTCCGTTTATGTCCAGGGAGCGTCCATGCAGTCAGTGGCTCCAACTATGTAAGTTGCTCTTTGTGCTTTGACATAAAAGTGCGTGCAGCAGGAGTTTCCTCTGATTGATAACCAACGAGATCGCTTGTATTTGCTAATATCCAATCCGTACCAAATTGTGGAGGACGTCCCGCCTTCTCACCGACAGGCCACACCCAACTAGGGAGGGTATTTTTCTTTTTAGTTTTGTTAGGAAAAACGCGTGGGACCTCGAAATCGAAAATGAAAAGTTAGGCAGGGCAGTCTGTCACGAAAATGAAAAAAAAAAAAGTGGCGAACTGCGTTAGCGATTTAATTATGAGACAGATATTGCGCCTGCTTCTTGAAAAAAGAAAAAGCATTTCCGAGAATGTATTTGCTTTATGAGATTAGCGTTTTCGATTTCGTTTTGTTAGTGATATTGCGGGCACTTCTTGCAAAAAAAAAAAGCATTTCCGTGAATGTATTTGCTTTATGAGATTAGCGTTTTTGATTTCGTTTTGTTAGTGATATTGCGGGGCACTTCTTGCAAAATGAAAACAGTGCCTACATGGACTTGAAAATGCAGACGCAAAGTGGAGGATTACTTCAGCATTTTCGTGATGATACAAATAATGCGCGTGCTAGTCTTGAAAAACTAAAAAAGCATTTCGAGAATGTATTTGCTTTATCGATTAGCGTTATCGTTTTCGTTTTGTTAGTGATATTGCAGGGCACTTCTCGAAAATGCAAATGTAAATTAGGAATGTATTTTAATTTTTCAATTGTTATAAAAATTGCATACATGGACTTGAAAATGAAAATGCAAAGTGGAGGATTACATTTGAATTTTCATTATGATACAAATAATGCGCTTGTATCTTGAAAATGAAAATGCATTTCTGACATTGCATTTTCATTTTAATTTTGTTAACTATATGCTTCCATAAATACACAGAACAAAATGAAGATAAATCAGAAACTAAGTTATATTCAAGTATTTATTTATGAAAATAAGTAAAGCAGACAATATATATTTAAAACAAAAATAATAATGTCTGTTTGAGAGAAAAAGTCAATATCCCGTGTGGTCACCCTTTGCTTTAAAGGGCATCTAAAGTCGATTCTCAGACGGGACATTGAACGTCCAATGTTTACAAACAAATCACTTGCTTTTGTTGACATCTTGCATTGTCACATGACCAATTTCATTCATCAACCAATGTTTTTGTACACGCGTAGATAATCCTTCTATTTCAGTTCGTTTGCGCGGGTGCGGCTCGCTGATTGGCCGATAAACAAAAACAATGGGAATCGACTTTAGATGCCCTTTAATTATAGCATTTAATCTTTCAGGCATAGTTTTCATATATTTTTTATTTCCCCACTCGCTAAACCATTATGGTTTGAACTTCATTCCAAAGAGATACTTTTGATGTTATAACAGATTTGCTCAATCAGATTAAGATCTGGAGTTTGAGCAAACCAAGTCATAACTTTCATGCCACCTGATATTTCTTTCTGACTTAGATAATTCTTGCACAACTTAGAAGTGAGTTTAGGGTTATTATCTTGTTGAAAGTAAAATCTCTGATCAGTCTCTTTCCAGATGGCAATGCATGCCTCACCAGGATGCTGTGATGCTGCTTTTGATCCATTATTCTGTCGATTTTTATGAGATCACCGTCTCCTTTTGTACAGACTGAATCCCAAACCATCATGTTACCACCTCCATGTTTTAACTGAAGCAGTTAAACAGTCATTTTTTAAAAGGTTCTCCAACTGTATGGCGCACATAAGTACAGTCCAAAGGACTTGTTCTCAGTCCACTGTTAACCAATTTGAATTTCTTGGCAAACTAAAGTCTTTTTTGATGTTGCCAGCTCTTGGCAGCAACACGACCAATCAGACAATTTCCACTCAGGCATGTGGAAATAGGAGGTCTTGATACTTTCATCTCTTCACTTCTGGTGCAATTAATATCATGAGCTGTTGTGCTGTCAACTGCCAATTTTTTTTTTTTTGTAATTTTCATACAGTGATAACAAACATTAGAGGCGCAAAACTTCCATTTAACTCCTCTATTGCCATTAGTTTTCAGCAAACCAGTCTTTTTGAAACACTTGATGGTGTTTGTTACAGTGCTATGACAGCATTTAATGTCTTCAGCATCTTGGAAGGCCACAATGCGGCTATGAACAATCAAAGAGAGTTCTCTCTGTCATGCCATTGTGTTTAACAGTGTGATGCTGTTTAAAGTTCTTGTCACCTTATATACTGGACCAACTGACCATCAGAGGTAATTTTGCAAAATAACCTTGCCTCAGTCCATATAAATAATTTTTTTTGCATCAATAATCATGGAATGAGACTTCAAACATACATTCAGGCTAAGCAAGAGTCAAAAAATAAAATGTGCGCCACTTTTCAATTGTTATAAAAAAAAAAAATTTTTCAGTGTTTTGTTTTATTACCCATATTTTTACCTCACTATATTTGTGGGAATGATTTTTTTGTCCTCATAACTTTCATTCATTCATTCATTTATTATACAGGAAAGTATTAAAAGTAACAATACAGTTACAGTTAAGACGGGCCTGACTCAGTTTAACAAACTGTTTTACAGCAGGTTCCTGTTCTGCAGAACACAAAACATGAAGCAGACATAAAAAAGTCACTTACATAAAGCAATAGAACACAAATCATAAAACAGACATACAAGAACAAAGGTTAATTACACAAGACATTAATGTAAATTAGACGCAAATAACCAACAAGAGACATTACATGGGCTGTACATGCAGCAATCAATGAGTGCAAGTGTAACCGTTATAGAGGTACAATCTGTATGCCTTTTTTGAAAACTGAGATAGATTGAGATACTCTGATGTGATAGGGGATGGCATTCCAAACCTTGGTAAAAGTACGGAAAAAAACCTCTGACCATAGGTATTTCAAAAAGCAGGAACAGGTATAATGCATAATGATCTGGTAAAAAATTGTCTCAATTGTGTGTTGGGAGAAGTGCATGAAAGTTTTGTTTATTCTGGAAATAAAAAGCAATGGCATGACTGTTTATGAAGTTCCAAAACTCAGGGCATTTGCATGTATTGGATCTTGAGTGCACGGTAATTAAATGTGCAATTGGAGCAGTAATTTCCTTAGTGGTATATTGAAAGAAATGGTTGAAAACCATAATAATTTCTGGTTGAAAACATTGGTCAACTTACAGTTGTATTTTTCAATAATTTTCACCAAAAATTATCAAGATATTAGGATGACAAATTGTGGCCTTATCTTATGCATAATTTCATTATTGGTCAACTTACAGTTGTATTTTTTTCAATACATTTTCCATAATCATCAACGCTGAATAGTGCCCGAAGAATTAAAAATGATTTTTACCCTGATATAATGTTCCCCAGATACTGTGAATTTTCAAATATCCATTAAAAATTCTTAAAAACTCTCCCATAATTTTTAAATACCATTCATTATGTATTGTGTTTATTGAAAAGGAGAAATTACCTTTGATTCACAAATAGGTTGCACTGTCAATTTCAGTCCACTTCTTTGCCTTGTATATTCTGCACAGATAGTAATACACTCCAATTCGTCTCCTTTTCTAGAGCATCCCGAGAGTTTACAGTAAATGCTCAATAAAAGAAGCAAGAAAACAATGCAACCAAGCCAAGAACCGTTATGTTGATATCCTACCATGTGAGTACAGCATTTTTTCTCACAATTATCACAACTTCATTCAAGTAAAATGCCATATTTGTTTGCAGTACCTTAAATTCAACCCTTATTCAGATTCTTTGTTTTTGACAACTGACAAACGTGTTATGTTCGTAATACGTCAGCACATTCTTTTGTCAGATGATTTTAATCGTGTTCAACTATCATCTGTGGGTGGAGAGGCCGGTTCTGACTACATTAACGCAAGCTTCATAGACGTAAGATGGTTTTTTTGAAATCATACATTTATATTTTAAAATGTGAATTGACAGTGTAAACTGTAATGAATATCACTATATTTCAGCACAGTTCTTTTTAATAATAAATATTTTTTCTCAATGCTGCCTGAGATGCCATTCATTGCTGATCAGTTGAGCTTTTTTGCACACAGGGATTTAAAGAATCTAAAAAGTACATCGCTGCCCAAGGTAGAGTGTTTTATCTTTACTCCTTTTTCTTATTACCTCACCCGTGACAGAGTCAGGAGGCGAGGTATTGTAATCGGTGTGGTTTGTTTGTTTGTCTGTCTGTCTGTTTGTTTGTTTGTTTGTTTGTGTGTCCATGTGTTAACAATCTAGCGTCTACATGGTTGCTCTGATTGCCTTCCATCTTTCAGAGTAGGTGGCCAATGGTCCATAGATTACCTGATTAAATTTTGGGGGTGATCAGGTCAAAGTCAAGGTCAAGGTTACCGGAAAGCTTGAAATTGTTTTTTGCAATAAAGTTCTTCAAATTCATCTCATTAACTTCAAACCAGAACCAAAATGATATTGGTCAATTGTCAATTCTGCTTCCAACCATATGCTACGTGGTGGGGTAGCTTTGATACTGTCCGTAGTGGTTGGAGGTTAAATGTCAGGGGGGTCAAGGTCATCAGTAAAAATAATATATTTTCCATTATAACTCTAAAAGGATTGTAGATAGACAGATGTTTACTATTAAGAGCATATTTGAACTCCTATATGGGCTTTTATTTGACACCATGACCTTTGACCTTGAGTTTCCTTGAAAGGTCAAACTCAAGGTCATGTATTTTCAGAGGGCTATAACTTGAAAACGATTCATAGTTGACAGATATTTACTATTATCAACATATAGGATGTCCCATATGGGCTTTAATTTACCACCATGACCTTTGACCGTCAGTGACCTAGAAAGGTCTAACTCAACTTTACGGTTTTTCAGAGGACTATAAGTTGAAAAAAGTTGGTGATAGATATTTACCATTACCAACTTGGTATAGGCAGTCCCATTTGGGCTTTCAGTCACCACCATGACTTTTGACCTTGAGTGACCTCGAAAGTTCAAACTCAAGGTTGCGGATTTTCGGAGGGTAGGAGTGAGGTTTATTCTGCCTGGCGACACTTGCTTTTGTTTCAGTTTAGATGTAAATTTAGGACCAGCTTGTTTCATTTGATGGCGTAACTTTTTTTATAAACTTGATATGTCCAGGGCCTAAGGACGAGACGGTTGTTGACTTCTGGAGAATGATTTGGGACCAACAGTCCTCTATAATTGTCATGGTGACACGATGCGAAGAAGGAAACCGGGTACGTTGGGAAGAAAAAAGAAAGACATGCTACTTTTTGCTGTAAAGAATAGAATCAATCCCCCTGTAATATATAGCATTGTTAGTCCTGTGCTTAGTTACAGCAAAACAATATTACAACAAATATTGTTCTTTGCATGGAACAGAGTGCTCTAATCCCATATTTAGGCCATATTCATATTCATATTCATAATTGTCATCACTGTGCGATTATAAGCAGTACAGTAGATTGACATATACATTGGCTAAGTTCTTATTTTAGCTGTCCACTGCAGCATGGCGTAGTTGAAATTAGATCATGAAAATGAGCCCAAAGTGAAAACTTTCAGCTTCAATTTGGGGATATACACATCCAAATTGGGTGAACAGTGTAGGAATTTCAATATTTTATGTGCTCCCCGAAGGCACTGAAAGTAATTTGACTGTGCAGATGTTACATGGCCAACTGTGTGTTATTCAGAAAAATGTTGATGGTTGATTTCAAATGTGGCAATTGCATTTGGAACCTGTGACTGTTGACACCAAAGATATAGTCCAAGGAGCTCTCACTGCCTATGAAGCAAGCCAGCAGGCTGAAAAATAAAAGCCCCATCAGAGCCATAGCAAGACATTGGGTGTGGCCAAATCAAGCATTTGGAGCATTCTTAGAAAGATAAAGAACGCACTTGTGATCTCAGGAACAGTAAAAGGCCTGGAAAACCGATAATATCAGTGATGGATGACAGAAAAAGTCAACCAAATGAAAAATGCATCTAAAAAAGAATCTTATGGACAGAAGACAAATTTAACCAAATGCTTCAAAACTCATTGGAAAGTGCTTCAAAGTGCAAACGGACAATGACCCAAGGCATCCAGTCATTGGCTGCAAATGATTTGCAACTAAGTATTAGAAATGATCATTTAATTGATGATTATTTTAGTTTATCCAATTACTTTTGAGCCCCTATGTATAAAAATGCATATATTTCATACAGCATTTTAAAAGACCACTGAATTAAGGCTGAAAGTCTACCCTTCAAGCATGTAATGATCAATTAATTTCAAATCTAAAATGGAAATAATGGAAATTTCTTCACTGATGATGAGACAGACTGTTTGTAACTTCATTAATAAAAGGACAAAATGATATTCATTCGACCGCAGTATTAGGCCACTACACTGTGAAGTGTGCATTCTGTCTACTGTCAACATTATAGGCTATATTCAATCCAGCCTCATTAATATGATCCTTTTCTTACTGCAGAACAAATGTGCTCAATACTGGCCAACCATTGAGAGGGAGACTGAAATTTTTAAAGATTTTGTTGTGAAGATCACTGGAGAAGACTGCTGCCCTGATTACATAATTCGACATCTCACAGTTATGAATGTATGTTTTTGACTTGCTCGTTCCTCATTTCTCATTCCAGATACCTTTATAGATAGCAAGGTTATTGACAGGATATGAGTCTATTTACTTAATCAGCAGATATGAAGTGTCCTATAAATTTTTTGCAGTTATTTCAGATAATCAGGCGGAAATAGCTTAGAAGCACTTCACTTGAGCCTGTCAACATAAGTCTGACTTTATAAAATAATTTTCAGTATCTGACATAACAGCTGTCACAATATGGCATAACAAAAAAAAAAAAAAAAAAATCAGATGATGCCAAATGGCATAATACTGGTATCCCATAGGCCGTAAAATTGTATTACAGTAATATATGTTGTAACATTTACTGAAAAAAAGTGTGAGTATTGTCATGTGACATAAACTGACCTCATCAGCTATATCATTCCTGGCAGCTGTTCATGTATACAATATAGTATCGGTAGTGTAATGTTATCCTGATATTGAGGGATTCAGGTAAAGTGTTACCAGTAACATTAACTTATCTGTCTTTCTCCCTCTCGATTGATAGAAGAAGGAAAAAAGCGCAGAGAGGGAAGTGACCCACATCCAGTTCACCAGCTGGCCTGACCATGGTGTGCCAGGAGAGCCACACCTTCTTCTTAAACTTCGACGCCGAGTCAATGCTTTTAAGAACTTCTTCAGTGGTCCCATTGTGGTACATTGCAGGTTAGCGCTGTGATTGACATTAAGGATTTTTCTGAGGATATACTGCTACATAAAAAATTGATGTATCAAATATGACAGTCTAAAGTCCATTTTTGCTATAACACCCAGGGCCCTATTTTTCATATCATATGCATATAAGGTTAAATGTAGGATGAAAATACCTCTGAAGATGTGATTTATATTTTGGGTTTTAAATTTTAGATGTATGTGTAAATTCTTGCCATCTGGTGGAATTCACATCTTCATACTTTGTTGTTTGATAAGGTTGGGTCTTAGTAGATAAAAGTGTTAAATCACACATTTAAGCCTTAGGACATGGTGATGATATCATAGATTTGTGGTTGCTGCTGCATCTCTGAACATTCTTACCTCTCTTTACAGCGCTGGGGTGGGCCGTACTGGCACATACATCAGCATTGATGCCATGATGGAAGGCTTGGAGGCGGAGGGGAGGATGGACATTTATGGATATGTGGTTAAGCTGCGTCGCCAGCGGTGTCTCATGGTCCAAGTTGAGGTATCCATGCATGACATTTTATTTCTACAGCATTTCACCCGCAAGTGTGGTAACACTGTGAACAATTAGCTGCACAGGCTAACTTATCTGGATTTGCATCCTTACAGGCTCAGTACATCCTTATCCACCAAGCTCTCATTGAGTACATCCAGTTTGGAGAGACAGAGATCTCCCTCACAGAGCTCCACTCAAGTCTTGCCACCCTAAGGCAGAAGGACAGCCCATCTGACCTCACCCTTCTGGAAGCAGAGTTCCAGGTCAGCCTTCTCAAAGCAACACTGGATTTAGAAGTGATGCTGAGAATACAATACAGAATAACAAGTCATGTAATGGAGAAAGATTTGACTCAGTATTATTTGTATGAAAAATCTGTAGGCAAATGTATAATTGATAAATATGAAATAACTTCTGCAAATACAAAAACAATTTGGAAACTCACAAAAATATCTTGTAAATATTAAAAAAACCTGCAAATACACAAAAAAGATCAGTGAATGCATTAAATTATCTTACAAAAAAAAAAAAAAAAAAGCATTTGTGAATATCTTCCAAACATTAACTACTTTCAAACTGGCGCTTGTGTTATTATAAAGACAAGGAACGAAACGCAAACTCAGACTACAATCCCAAAGGGCATATTTATTAACAATAGGCCAAAGGTCAGAACAGAAGTTGAAAGGGAAAGTTGGAGGTATAGCTGGAGTAGGTGGTGGCGTGTCTGCACCAAGGCCAGAAACTGTCCCAGAGCAGAAGCCAGGTACAGAATGCCACTCGCAGGTGCAGAACTGCTTGCAAACAAGAAAGAAGGTTTAACAGGAATGCTGTCCCAAACCTGGAGACCAATGGAGGCTTGGGAGGTTGTCCCTATGAAATAGACTCAAGAGTTTCAAACAGAAATGTGGTCCCCATCCTGGAGATTGATGAAAGCTCGGGAGGTTGTTCCTAATAAATAGACTCAGAAGAGAAACAATTTTTTTTTTTTTTTTTTTTTAATACTACCTAACACATAGAAGAAGAAGAGCACAATACTCAATACTCAAAGGCATTTACATGATTACCAAAGACATGGAGGAAGAAGAGTACTTTGCTGAATACTAGAGGGCATTTACATTCATGCATTGTCAGTTAATGGTGCCATTAATCTCGCCTATCTTTATAAAGGGAAGAATACTTGGCATTAATGTGGGAAAAGCAAGCATTGATGTACATAAAGCTTAATACTAAATTCTTTTAATATGTTTTATATTATTTTACGTTAATATGCCATTACTGGAGTAAATACTTTTTTTTTCCTGCTCGCGAGACCATGATGTTGGCTGCTTTCCAACAGTTTTTAACTTGATCTGAGTTATGCAACTAGAACAACCAAACCTCAGAATAAAAAGATATTTCAATCAGGAGAGACTTGAGTGAAATCAGAAAAATAATTCTTTTGACTCATTTCAGCTGCATGCCGCACTACTGCAGCGCGGTAATGCGATCTCCTCTCCCACGGGCCGTGATAGTTCGTCAAACTTTACTATGCTCCTCTCCCGAAAGCCGCAGCATTGCGGTGTATAGCTTAGTCCATCATATGTCGAGTGACCCCTTTGAAATGTGATTGGTGGCCCCTGTATATCCTGGTTTTTGTTCCAAGCATAACTGCAAATGTAGGACTTTTATAAGATGCTAATTTGACCCAATTAAGCGCATTTTATATTTGAAGTAATTAGTTACTGTCTAGAGCTGCAATTTAACTGAAATATCCATGTGTGCCTCCAGAATGTATGACCCTTTACTATATGTTTGTTTTTCGATATTGCAAACTATTTCAGGTAACAACATTTTTTAAAAATCTAAATAGACACTCAGAAAATCTGTAAGCTCCAAATTAGGTTGCTTAACACAGATGTATAGAGTTCTTTCAAAATAATTTTGCTTGACCCAGAACAGGTTTGACTCCATCATTCACTTGCCTAACAAATTATTTTAACCTTGGTCTAACCATTGAGGAGCCTATTGATTGTTTACTTTGATTGGTTAATTTGCCTTATACTGGTGACAAACAGTTGTTCAAACTAACAATTTATTTGACGAGGAAATTATAGAGTCTAACCTGTTCCGGGTCATATTTGTTATTTGGGTCATATCTTTCATCAAATTCAAGCAAATTATTTTGTAAGAACTCTAAACACCTGTGTTCAGCAACCTAATTTGCAGCTTACTGATTTTCTCAGTGTCTAATTTGATCTATTTAAAACTGATGTAACCTGAACTTGCTTGCAATATAGAAATTATAACCATGATATGTTAAAGCGTCTTTTATTCCTCAGGACACACATGGATATTTCTGTTAAAAAGTGGCTTAGGATGGTGAATAATGACTTTCAACATGAAATGCACCTATTCAGGACAAATCAACACCTTATTAAAATCCTAAAATTGCAATTGTGGTTGGAACAAAAACCAGCATACACAGGGGGCATCAGGACTGAGTTTAACAACCACTGTAAGAAGTTATAAATATTAAAATGTTTCTTTCATCAATTATGAATATGAAAACTTGACACTGACTAAAATTTATTTGTGTGTACATAGTAGTTGTTCTCAGTGGAGAGAATGGACATTCATGCACACTTACAAACTCATAAAAACTTAAGTTGTGTATTTACCTACCTTTTCTTAAATTTCACCTTGACTTTTTTGTGTTTTGGATTGTGTTTGTTACTCAGTCATGGATTTATTGATCAGATACAATGAAATATGTGTTAAAGGTGACAATTTTCTTTAAACAGCCCAATTCTTCTTGTTTATGTTTGAATACCGTGAAGTAGTAAAATGTCTTCTTCTGATTTCTTGAAGAAAGAGTTGCATAAAACTCATAAATTTAACCTTTACCGCACTTTAGTCAAACTGATGTTGTTTGTTGTTAGCTGTGCATCCTCAGCTGCTGTGGCTACTGAAATAGCCCTAGAGAGAGGGGTTTTCTGGTTGCCAATTAGTGCTAGGCTTTGGCTCAGTGCCTGGCTCTCAGGCTTTGGTTAGAACTGTGGCTCCAGGGCTCAGTGAGTTACTTTATCTGCACATTAATTAAATGAATTCACATATATGCTTTTATTTTAGGAATTTGGTAATATACTCACAGATTAGTTTTATGTTTGCTAAATATTTTTGTGAATATACAAATCAAATTTTTTTGTATTTCTGGGGGGTTTATATTTACAAAGTACACATTTACACACGCTTTGTAGAAATGTTTGCACAAATGATATTGAGACAAATATATCTCCATATGACGTGAGCACCATGCTGCATATTTCTAAAGCCTTGGAAAATAGATTGGATAGCACATGAACAGGTCATTTTCTTATTGGCTGAATAGTGTTTCACTGTGTTATGATGTGAAAAAGCAAGAAGCAGCAGATAACAGCTGGATTCCAATATGTACACAAAGAAAAAATGCTGATGGAATGTGTCACCTGTCATCCATAACACATAGTTCCATCAGTATGAATATCTGCAAGTGTGTTCTAAAATTCTTTTTTTTTCCTTTGCCTTTGGTTTTTTACATTATCCAGAAACTACCAAAGTACAAAAACTGGAGGACATGCAACACAGGAATGAATGAAGATAACAGAAAAAAGAACCGTTCTTCGTCTTGTATTCCATGTAAGCCTCGATCTGCACACGCAAAGGAACCCTCTGCCTCTTCTGAGTGCAATACATTGCTCACAAAGATTAGTCTTGCTATAACAAGTCTGTTAGCTTACCAGTGCTGATTTGTTCTTTACATTTTTTATTATAATAAATATCTTTGCACAGATGATTACAACCGAGTGTTGGTTAAACTTGAGGAGGAAAACAGTCATGACAGTGAACAAGAAGAGGATGAAGAATATTCCTCTGATGATGATGATGATGAAGACTCCACCATATACATCAATGCCTCCTATATTGATGTAAGTCATCCATCAAAGCATCAATACATTTCAACATGAACAAACCTTGAAAGAGACAGAGATAGTGAAAATAAATTGGCATCTGTAAATGAATGCAAGTTAAATTGTAAAAATCTCTCTCTCTCACTCTCACACACTCACTCACACACACACACACACACACACACACACACGCAATGGTCTCCAAAATTACTGGCACCCTTGCCTGGCAATGCACAAACAATGCAAAAATATAAAACAATATATTTACAGACATACTGAATATACTGTACCAACATGTGTGCAATGCTTTATAATATTTCGATGGAAACAACCAAATTCATCACAATCATTTAATACAAAATAAATTGAACACAATCAAAATTTCATAATTATAAGCACCATTCATTTAGTACCTATTGCAGCCCCCTCTGCCAAGGATAACGGCATTGAGTCTATTTCTTTATTTTTAGACAAGGTTTAGGCACACATTTGGAAGGATTTTGGACCATTCCTCTGAGCAGATCCTTTCAAGAGTCTTCATATTCTTGGGTTTGCGTTTATCAACTGCCCTTTTCAACTCAGCCCACAGGTTGTCTATTGGATTGAGGTCTGTCGACTGAGATGGCCATTGCAGAACGTTGGTTTTGTTGTCACAGAACTATTTTAATGAGGATCTTGAGGTATGATTTGGGTCATTGTCATGTTGAAAAGTCCACCTACAGCCAAGTCCCTGCCTTCTGGCAGAGGCAACAAGATTGTCAGGCAAATATCCTGATACTTGGTGGAATTCATTATGCCATTAATCTTCACCACTGTCCCTGGCCCTCTTGAATTAAAACAGCCCCAAAACATGACTGACCCCCCATTCATATTTCATTGTGGGTATGAGAGTATGCATCTCTGTTTTGACGCCAAACATGCCAGTTCTGTATCTGACCGAAACGTGCAATTTTGGTCTCATCTCACCAAAGCACCTTGTACCAGTCATAATTTAAATGATGTTTGACTAACTCCAAATGCTAGCATCTTGGTCTTCTGGTCAGAAAAGAGTTTCTTCTGGCAACCCCTCCAAAGGGCCTGTGGTGGCCCCTGATGAAACCTGGTGACCCCCAGATGCCACTAAGGTTTGCAATTCCTTCACACTGATTCTTGGTTTCCCCTCAGTATCCTGGGGGCCAAAATACAGTTGCGTCCTCTATCCTTCAGGTTTTCAACAGCTCCATATCTTTGGAATTTTTTAATAACTGCCCTGACAGGGCTCAGTGGCATATTCAATCATTTGTGAATCGTCTTGTAGCCATTGACAGATTTATGAAGGTCTATGACCATCAGCCTCTTTCGTACTGACAGTTGTTTTGTTTTCTTCATGGTGTTGGGTTACTAAGAGGTATTGCATGTGTGTTACCTTATTTTTATACCCTACTGAAACAGGAAGTGATATAATGGCTCAATATAGTTCCTTCACCCTTAGATAAAACTTTTTTTGGGGGGTTTCAGTCGCCCGGGAGCAAAGTAAGCTAAAGTAAAATAAATTTAAACACTAAATAATTGTCTAACTAAGTGAATTGTATGATATACAAAGTAAAACAGTTGTTTTCAAGGACTGAGCTACTGTCGCCTGGTTTTTCTGTAGCTGATTTAGCCAACAAACTTCAGCAAGCTCTCAACGCCAAGAAAATTTTCAAATTACCTGGATATCTAACTATAACCCGCCTTGGTTTCATATTTGGTGGCTTGCCTTTCATACAGTCTTCTAGCCAATAAATATTGACGTTCACTGGGGTTTTTTTAGTCTCCTTCGTTCTCTATCCTGACCGCATTACTGCATAAACGCATTGCCAAGCTTGAATATTAATGCGAACCGGGGTTTTTGTCTTTTTCGCATTTTATTATTACCGAAGGGCTCTTCTGATTAAACACACTGCAAATTACATTATCTTTGTATTTTCCTCTGGTTGCGGTGCCTTGATCAGCTGATTAAAGTTTAGCTGCTTGTTTGAGTGCTTAGCGACAGCTTGTTGGGGGAGATACCATGTTTAGTTCGCTCACATAGTAAACAACTTGTTTATTCGGTCCGTTTTAATTAAAGGGAACCGGGGCTTTATTCTTTTCTCGGTTACCCTTGATTGTATTTGTGGCTAGCTAGCTAGATAGTTACTGTTTGCATTTTTGGCTGGGGATCTGAGATTTAGAATTTAGTTAGTAGGTCAGCAGTCACTTGAGTCGTCCATTCGGTTAGGTTGGAATTTAAACGGTAAGGTTTACCGGAGTGCTCCGCCTCCTCCCTCCTCCAGTTTCTCCTGGGCGTTGTAGCCCGTCAGTTTTATCTGGGTTCTCAGCTAAGCCCTGTGATATTTTTAGGTTAGTATATTAATAGTGCCGGGACTAGATAAACTCAAGTTGGCTCATTAGGAGTGCTTATTACATATAGAGTTTGTCTCAATTTGGTATTTCATTTCTGTTAACTGAACTAAGCCTAAGCCCCAGTTAAAAGAGGCTTTTTATCCATTTACATAGTTTCCCCATGGTTTCTATTGTGACTGCTGCTTAGGGCTTCTCAGGTTAATAAATTAATAAATTGTGGTTCCTGAGCTTCTGTCTCGGCATTAGTAATTTTCTTTTATCTAGGGTGAGCGAGGTCATTAGGTAGGGGGTTCAAAATGTGGCCAAACTATGTGACGGTTGCAGGATGATCGCAATTTTGGAAAGAGATTTCCAGGGTGGGTTTGTCTGCCACCGGTGCCAGCTAATTGAGCATCTGGAGAGCAAGATCCTTGATCTTCAGGGCCAGTTGGCGGCACGACATAGTTCACAATCAGTAGAGTTCCTAAAGGAACTAAGTAGTATGTCGTTTAGAGAAATGGTGTGTACGCCAAAGCAGGGTGGTGCGGGAACCCCAGAGCAGGCAGGGAGAGAAAGTTGGGTGACGGTAGGACATCAGCGCAGGAAAGGGCGTGCACGCCATACAGCGACAGCTCCTCCAGTGGTTGAGGTGTCCAACTGATTCCGGCCCTTGCAGGAACTCGAATTGGCCCCTGACCCTGGTTTAATACCTGGTTTAATTTTGGAAGATGTCATTTACAATAATCTTCAAGGGTGCCAATAATTGTGGTACTGTCATTTGAAGAAAATTGATTTTATAATTAAATCAGTAAATGATTTTGGTTGGTTGCATTGGGACATTAATACCGTACAGTATTTCTCACATGTTGGTATTTAGAGTTTCTCTATAAATCTCAGGGGTGCCAGTAATTTTGGAGCCCATTTATGTGTGTGTGTGCGTGTGTGTCTGTCTATATTTTATTTATTATATATATATATATATATATATATATATATATATATATATATATATGTGTGTGTGTGTGTGTGTGTATAAAATTAAGGCCACAATGTAAAAATTATCAGTCACATTTTCTCCTTGTGGAGAAATGATGAATTAAAAATTCAAAACAATCCCAGAAACAAAGCACTGAAAAATATGCAAAAAAATGTAAAATATATAAACATTATAATAACATATAATATATATAATATACAAAAATGCAAAATTTGGCATTCTGGCATTTTTCCTTAGTGGTCTTCATATATATACATCCATTTTCCGCTGCTTATCCGGGGCCAGGTGGCAGGGGTAGCAGACTAAGCAGAGAGAGAGGCCCAGGGGCCCCCCTCCCTCGCAATGCTTCCTGGAGGATCCCAAGCTGTTCCCAGGCCGGCTGGGAGATATAGTTGCTCCAGCATGTCCTGCCCTGTGTCTGCCTTGGGGTCTCCTCCCAGTTGGACATGCCCGGAAAACCTCTAAAGGGAGGCATCCAGGAGGCAACCGGACCAGATGTCTGAACATCCTCAACGGACTCCTCTCAACACGGAGGAGCAGCGGTTCTACTCTGAGCCTCTCCCGGATGTCCAAGCTCATCCCAGCCACCCTGTAGAGAAAGCTCATTGTATTTGCGATCTTGTTCTTTCAGTTACTTCTCAAAGCTCATAAACAATGGTGAGGGTTGGAATGTTGATTCACCAATAAATCAAGAGCTTCATTTTTAAGCTCACCTCCTTTTTAACTGCAGTGGACCAGTATAACGCCTACTTCACTGCAGTTGCTGCACTGATCCGCCCGTCAATCTCATGCTCAATCCTCAATCCCCCTTGGAGGGGACAATCTACCTTTTTCTGGTGGAGAACCATGGCCTCAGATTTGGAGGTGCCGATCATCATTCCGACCACTTCACACTCACCTGTGTACTGCTCCAGTGCACGTTTGAGGTTACAGCGCAATGAAGTCAACAGGATGTCTTCATTTGTAAACAGCAGAGATGCAATCCTGAAGCCACGAAACTGGGCACCCTCCTGTGCCTTGATATCCTGTCCATGAAAATCATAAACAAAATAGCTGACAAGACACACCATTGGCGGAGGCCAACACCAACTGGAAACAAGTCTGACTTAATGTGGAGAATGTGGACACAAATCCGGCATTGGTTTTATAGGGAATGAATATCTTGAACTAACGGTCTCAAAGCCCCATACTACTGCAGCATTCCCCACAGGATACCTTGTGGGACACAGTCATAAGCCTTCTCCAAGTCCACACGCAAATGTATAGACTGGATGGGCAAACTCTCATGACCCCCCCCAGTATCTGTGTAAGAGTAAAAAGTTGGTCCACTATTCCACGGCCAGAATGGAGCTAGCATTGCTCCTCCTGGATCCAAGGTTTGACGATTGTATGAAGTCTCCTTTCCAGCACCCGGGCAAAAGCATTATCTGCGAAGCTGAGCAGTGTGATCCCCCCATAGTTGGAGCGCACCCTCCAGTCCCCTTTGACGGCCTCCCTCACCACCGGTGTCCACCAGCAGGTCCTTGGTTGCTGCCACGACTGGCACCAACAACCCTCAGGCCACAGCTCAAGGCAGCCGCTGCCAAAATGGAGATTTTGAACAGGGTCCACTCGAACTCCATGTCCCCAGCTTCCCCCGGGATATGTGAGAAGCTTTTAAGTTTTAAGTGTAAGTTGACAATCGTCCAGACAGGGTCCTCTAGCAAACGTTCCCAGTCAATCGTCACAAGTTTAGATTTGCTGGGTCTATCCAGCAGTCCTCCCCAGCTCATCCAGCTCATCACCAGGTGGTGATCAGTTGAAAGCTCTGCCCCTCTCTTCACCCGAGTGTCCAAAACATATGGTCGCAGATCTGATGACACAGTTACAAAATCGATCATCGACCTTTGGCTAAGGGTGTTCTGGCACCAAGTACACTTATGAACACCCTTATGCCTGAACATGATGTTTCCCTTATAAAAATATACCAGAGTTATTTTCTTGATGATACTATAGTATTTTTGGCATGACTATAGTACTGCTGTAGTTTGTGTTGTATAACTAGAGTAGTACTATAGCCATCACATTATAAATATAGTATTACCAAAGTCAACAGCACCATGATATTACTATAGTCCACACAACTGTATTGCTGTAGGTTGAATAACTTAAGTCTCACTGTAGTAATACTACACTATGGTAGCGAAAATACCATCCATTTACTAAAGGATAACTATGGCTTGGAACTATAGTAATTTTTCATAAGGGTTGTTATGGATAATCCATGACTAGCACAGAAATCCAATAACAAAACACCACTTGGGTTCAGATCAGGGATGCTGTTCTGCCCAATCACTCCTCTCCAGGTGTCTCTGTCATTGCCTGCAAGAGCATTGCCCATGGAGCTGCAATCTAAAGAAATGCAAGAACAGATGAGAAACAAAGTTGTAGACATCTCTCAGTCTGCAAAGCCATTTCTAAGGCTCTGAGACTCCAGCAAACCACAGAAAGAGCCATTTTCTACGAATGGAGAAAAATTTTGTGAATCTTCCAAAAGCGCATTGACGACTCATCCAAGAGGTCACAAGAGAACCGAAATTAACATCTGCAGGCCTCAAGTGCCATAGTAAAGGTCACTTGGCTGAATCTCGTTGAGTGGTTTTGCGCTTAACAGCAGCATAATGCGTATTTAAGCCCACTAGTTCATGTGTCGGTTGCTGGATTGTAAACTCACTTTCACTCAAGTTATCCTGGTCAATGTTTAGTTCTAAAACTCTGTTGAATTCATCTAATGCAACGAGTACTTTTATGACAGCCTTTTCCCTAGAAGTCACTCCAATCATTTAGTCAATCCAAAAAAGCTTAGAATCCTAATCAGGGTCCAGGACTGGGATCGAGTTCAAGTTCATTCAAGTCTGTTCCTGTCCTTCGACTCAAGTTATCAAGAACAAGCTTCAAATCTTTAGCAGGGTCTAAGACTGGGACCGCATTCTTGCTAACCCATCTAGTTCGCTATCCTTGTCCAGTCTGTTAAGAACCAGCTTCCAATCCTGAACTGGAGCCAGGACTGGGACTGTGTTCCTCTCAAGCAACCTCTCCATCCTCTGAAGCAGTTCAGTGCTGGCAGAGCCAGAGTAACACCTGGCAGCATCCCGGAGGCCTGGCTGGCGATTGCAGCTTAAGCTTAGCCTAGTACAACTGTGCTGAACTGGGTTCCATCCCACTATCCTGTCTTGAGACTCCGACCCCAATCTGTACTGTATTGCTGTCAATAAACCACTAGTTGGATTGTGCCTCTGACTCCGCACTTGATTCCTGGTCTGGACCATAACATTTGTAAAGAAGAGTGGGCCAAAATTCCTCCATAAAAAAAAATCTCATTGCCAGTTATCGCAAACGTTTGATTGCAGTTGCTCTGTCAAGGGTGGCACAGCCAGCAATTAGACTTCGGAGCCAGTTAGATATTCACAGGGTGATGTTGATTTGAATAACTCTTTACCTTCAATAAATGCAATGAACATTTAAAAGCTGCATTTGTGTTTATTTAAGTTGTCTTGGTTCTATATTAAAAGTAGTTGGATGATGTGAAAGATTTTATTACAAATAAGCAAAAATAGAATAAATAGGGAAGAGGGAAAGATACGTTTTCACAGCACTGTATAGACAAGTGAGTGCGTGTGTGTGTGTGTGTGTGTGTGCGTGCGCGTGTGTGTGTGTAAAATGATTAAATACTGTATATCTATGATATTTATGTATTTATTTTTTTCTTCCAAAATAGGGCTACTGGGGTGAAAGAGGTCTGATTGCTGCTCAGGGACCACTCTCAGATACCATTTCAGTCTTTTGGAAAATGATATTCCAGAAGAAAGTAAAAACAATAATTATGTTGTCTGAGTGCACAGAGGGAGGAAAGGTGGGTCCTCGGTAATTGGCAGCCATCTCCACATATAACAACCTACAGAGCAGCAAGTACTCTGTATTAATATGCCTTGTAATTCACAGGAGTTCTGCTCGCCATACTGGGCAGATGAGAAGAAGCTGTTTGATGAAATTGAAGTGGAAGTGACACACTGTGAAAGTTCTCCTGCATACATAATCCGCTCTATTGAGATTCGCCACACGAAGGTACAAGGCCCAATTTAAAACCAGCCACTCTTTGACTTATATTGCTGTAGTTGTGAGCAACTGGGCAGGATTTTGCATGGTGATTCATATGGTACAACACTGTACTACAGGAATTCGTGCTTCAAAATTTGCTTTGTCAGCATAGTATGGAAGCTGTAATTCTGAATTTGTTTGTCTGCTGCTATATAAATGATGTCCCACGAGTGAAGGACATTAGCCAAGTAATTGCATGACGTTAATAATGATCAAAACAACAAGCTGATAATAATCTGTATCATTTTTAATCCTCTGAGGACAATACATGAAACTGTACTGGCACCGCAGGGTATTTTGTTTATCACTTTTTCTAAAAGAACAGGGCACATGTATAGTAACCCAGTAATTTGCTACCCTATTCCCCATTGATGCCCTTTAACCCCTTACCCCTCCAGAGGAAAGAAAGTCGCAAAGTCTACCAGTACCACTACCAGAAATGGGCTGAGCGGGACCTACCGGAGAACCCCCTAGACCTGGTGGACTTAATAAATGATGTCAAGAAGAGATTTGGCAGCAGCAGGTCTGACAAAACTGTACCTCTCCTGGTACACTGCAAGTGAGTGATTATCCAAAGCCTGATTCCAACATATCAATATAGGTGAACCCAATTAAGAGGTCTTTACTTTCTTTGTGCTCTGTATTCATCTTTTAATCCTTCGTTGCATTGAGTATGAACAAATGCCTCTGATATGTTAAAATCAGATATTCAATATTGTTTTGGGACCATTTTAGGCGATTTGGTGCAATTTTGTTTTCGGGAGGGTACTAGTAGGTGGTCAGTTGGCCATTATTTTAGACATCATGCTAGTGGGATGCATACTGCCGTTCAGTATTTTGGACATTATGCACGTGGGATGACAGAAATAATGCGATGTTGTGGAAACCTGATCATTGATATGTATGACGTACAGTATTCTGGACATGGCTTTATTTGAAATATTTGCCCCGGCATGCAATATGTCCAATATTTTTGACAGAGCCTAAAATCAGGAGCATTCCAACAAATACATATGCATTATAAAACTTATGTATTTCAGTGTGTGCTATATAATGTATTTCATTCCTCGAACAGGAAAAATTTGATCAAAACTTAAACAATATAAGAATATTTCTGACTTTCGTCAACTCACCTCTGACTCGTGGAGGCTGTCATTGGCCTCCAAAATGACTCGTGGAGGCTGTCATGTGATTGTTTGTGGTAATTCATGTGACTAATCAGAGAGGCGCCTATTGGGGACCTTCTGAACTGGACATGTCCAATAAAATATACATTATGTGTTTTTGCAACACATTCTCATCTCAGCTCTTCTTATAGTGACAATGCCTGACCAAGTGTCACTATATTATGAAAAAGGAGGCTTTTGGCGTCCTTATTTGACGTTTACGGTTTGGGTTCGGGTTGAAGGTTAGGGGTTAGGGAGTAGGGTAAATTTTAAACTGGCCTCAAATTAGGATGCCAAAAGCCCCTTTTTTTGTCCTATCAATGCTTGGCCAGGTAGCGTGATCATATGACAAGTCGGGATGAGACTGGGCTCGTTTTCAGGGTACCTATGAGTGAAGACAACATAAACCCCACTTAAAACATGTCCAAAATATACGATATTATCAACAAAAGGTTCAATTACATTTAAGGGAGGGGAATCAGAGCTATTGTGTATGTGGCATATGTAGGCTATCGCATAAATACCAGTGTCGTATTATAGTTCATTGGTAGAGCAGTGTAGCAGGTCCATAAAACTGGGCCCGTCACATAAAAACTGCAGGTGTGATTACCAGGTAGCACAGAGCTGTGGCTCAGCAAAGTGCTTAATTAAAACTGTGTCAGTGCTCTCCAGCTGTATGAAAGTTTGTCAAAATTGGGTAAGCTGCTGCTGGTAAGAATGTCTCCTAATTGACAGTAATACCATAGAAGGTGTTCAATTAAAAAAAAAAAATCCTTTCATTATATTGATACATTGAAATCGCGTTTTAATCCTCAGTAATGTTAACTTATGCATCAATAAAATTGAATATACTAACTGAATCATCCTCCTCTCATCATTGCTAGTGATGGATCGTCACGGACTGGCATTTTTTGCGCTCTGTGGAACATTCTGGATAGTCTGGAGACAGAGAAGCTGCTCGACGTCTTCCAAGTAGCCAAAGCTCTACGCAAGGAGAGGCCAGGGATGATCGCCAGCTTTGTATGTCCATAACCATGGTGCTTGATAAGGAGAATAATGTGTAAATTAACCTGCTGTCAAGTCAATCGCATCATTCTAGGCTGATGCGCTTGCTTAATCCCCTGTAATTTGGAAGGACTTGGAATGATCAATCAGAAATAATACAATATGAAATGTTAATCAACATTTGAAAACACACTGTGCATGACTATAAAAGTGACTGAAATAGAGTGTGTGACATATTTGCATGTAATAAGCGCACTGACAAAGCACCTCCCTATTCCCAGGAGCAATACCAGTTCCTGTATGATGTGGTGGAGCAGGCGTTCCCTGCTCAGAATGGGGAAGTGAAGCAGAACCCTGCCTCTGCAGCTGACTCTGTTCAGATGTTGGATGAGAAGACAGGCCCAGCAGAGACGCAGAGTGGGCAGCCCAACGCTAGCTCTGCCCAAGACGTCCAGCAGGGGGCGGACGCAGAGGAGAAGACAGAGCCTGCTAAACCAGTGGAAAAGGCCAGCACTGACCCTGGCGTCTCCATTGAGAAAGCCCCAGAGGAGAGCACCTCTAATGGTCCCTCAGGTTTACTTGAGGTATGAAAGGTTTCCCCGTGTGTGCTGATGTATGTGCACAGAAATGCTGTTCTGATTTTTATTCACTGAAGAGGGACGGCATTTGCATTGCACGTGGAATATGTATACATTTAAAATTTTGTACTGCTTTCTGCAATCAACATAAAATAAATGAATGTAAATGGTATACCTGAATTTATGTTCGCTGATGACAAAATTATGAAGTATTTTTGTGAACAAACTAAACAGTAGTTTCTGTAATAAAAGTTAAATTATGAAGTGTATGTGTTTTCATGAAGTCTAATTTGGAATTTAAAGTAAGTGTTTGTGGATTACTATAAAATGGCATTTGGGTTAAATGAATACACAAATTTATTTACTCCTTTGCACTACCATGACATTTTTACCCTATTTCTTTTATCTTTTCTTACTGATTATAAATGAGTGGCTAGTTTGAAAATGTTGAACATACCTTATGCTCATCAATGTTTTTGTTAATATTAGCAATACAATTTCAGAAATTCATGTGAGCATTTCAGTCTTTTCATTGTACAATGAAAGTGCTTTTTCGAGGAATATTAAATAATGTTCTTATTGTAATACATGCATTTTGTTAAATTTTGTGTATGAACTCTCTCTGATCTCCTCAAGTACACACTCTTACACAAACACGTATTGCCCCCTCAATTTCTCTGCATAACTACTTGACCTTATATGCCTTATGATTTGCTATAGTGTTTATAAAAGTTTGAACATTTTAGAAATGTTAAATGGGCAAAAATGTAAATACACTGCTTGGCCAAAAAAGTGTTGATTTGAATAAGCAAACACTTCAAAGCCAATGATTGAATCATTATTGCAGTGATTAATGTATTTCAGCTGGCAGCAATGGTTTAAACCCTGACCAATGCAGTGTGTAGGGGCAAATTAATGGCCTGTGTCAAACAAAGAAATCAACTCAGGGGTCATTCCCTATGAACTCAACCAAAGTACAAGAATCTTCCACGGTCACCCACTCAGATTTGGCTCAAATTTATTTTGGGAATACCTCTATATTCATAATGAACACAAGCAAAATTTTAGGCTGCTACTCTAAGGGGTTTCCCATGCCCCAAGCAAATAGCGAACATTAATTTATAGGGATTTTGGAGGCCAATATCTTTGGAACAAATCATAGGTATGGACTGAAAATTGCTTTCAGGGGTAATTTGGGTGCAGGCTTTCAGAATGTCTTGTCAAAAATTATCTATCTTTTTTCATTTTCAAGATATTGGCCTCTCAAATATGAAAATTTTTATTGGTGGAAATCAAAAATTCAGTTTTCAAGGGCCCCCTATGAGGCCAGAGTCCCTTACAGAGGCTAAAATGTGCTGTATTCCTTCTATTTGAGGACAGGTCTGTCTGTACAAGGAAGATTGACTGCACCCAAGGCAAAAAAAATATAGTTAGGAGACCCTGAAAAGGGTCCTAGCAGAAAAAGTCACTTTTTTTGCCAATTTTTGATTGGCAAGTTCACCATGTGGGCAGTTATCCATGGTAATGAAACTTGTTCCACATAAATATATATATATCTTGACTTTATTTGTTCAAAATTACAAGTGGAGTAAACCCACATGAACACAGGGAGAACATGCAAACTCCACACAGAAAGGCCCCAGGCTGGATTCGAACCTAAAAGCTTCTTGTTGTGTGGCAGCAGCGTTACCCACGTATTGACACCTGTCTCTCCCTTTATCTACTCTATCTAAACAGCATGTAATGTGCACTGATGCATATGCATACAGCTTAACAATGTTAAATGTAGGCTGTTTCCTGAACACCTGTAGGGTCATGACCACAGTCACGAGTGAGACTGACGGTCTGTCTTTCAAATGGTTACATGGAAACAAGTATGTATTGCCTTTTGAAAGTATCACAATTCCATTTCCCTAAAAAGAATGTTTCTCCATGTCTTTTTAATATATTTTTTGAATTATTCTTACAGGGTACAGTTGTTTATTTTAATGTTGGCCAACAGTTTGGCAATTGCCAGACAGATCCATACAAATGCATTATTTCACAATATGGGAATAAAATTACATTGATTTTATGTATGTATTTAAAGCATTAAAATCATTAATCATTAAAATGTTGTCAATCATAATGCTTGTTTTCAAAAAATTAAAAAAATTGAAATTTGGATTAAAAAAAGAAATAATTCTGATATCAGTTGCAAAAAATGACTGACTGATCAAGCAATTGATTAATTTCCCAGGATGAAAAAGTCGTAGTTTAGAACAGGTCAGTCATGAAACTACACACTATTTCACCTATCTTCCAAAAGGCACAAGGACATTCTTTTTTTAAATAAAAAGGATATAATGCTTTTGATTTCAAAGAAATTTTACCATTCTACAGGTTTCCTCTTTTAATCACTTTCAACAGTAATTAGGCTGTGCAGCTAATCTAAGGTATGAAAAACAGTGATGATATAATCAAATAAATTCTAAAACATAAAGGAGACATGTTATAAAAACCCCAAAGTGATCGTGATGACACAGATATTACACACTATGAACAACATGATAAAGAAACCTGCATAAACATCTCTCGAGAGAGCATGGAGATATTTCACCAAGTTAGGCAGTTAGTTAGATATTAGTTAGATATTTCAAGTAAGAGCACCCTCTATATGCGCCCAAAACAGCCCAACCCCAATTTATGTTAATTAGGTAGAGGGGTAACCAAACTGTCATGTGATGTGTAAAACATGTTGGGCTGCTGAGGGCGCAGCCTGTAAATCCCTGATGAAAAATGGGTTGTGTTGGCTTTGGTTGCTGATTGAAGCGCCCCCCATCAGTTGTGCCCTTAACTCCCCATGGAAATTTCAACGTTTTCAGAAAGAACTTTAATTGTTGATACACATCCATGAAAATGAGTCTGGGCTGTCGTAGGCACACTGAAATATAAGGCACCTAAAAGTCAGTTTTCTCTCGAGGGCTGATTAACCCCCAAATTCTCTTGGGGTCCTAGAAAAAAGTAACGGGTCTTGAGACCTAAAAATCTGGATTTTGCTATTTGAGTCATGTACCTACAACTCACCAAAGAATTAAAAAAAATCCATGATTATGATGTGTCATGAACCGGGTGAATCTTAGAAAGACTGGCTCTAAATTGGTTCCAGTCAATTGCCCGCTTTGCTTTTGCAAAGGTGACATCTCTCATGAACGGATATCAGTGAATTTTCTTTGCTTTATCTGTATCGGATGTGCATTCCACAGTCTCACAGTGACATCCCCTCCTTACACATATAATGTCAGCAATATCCATCTTAAATCTTCATGAAATACTTCAGAAAACAAGGGCCTCGCCATTAATAACATGCATTTATAACCCACCAACCAGAAGTGTGCTTGCTGTCAGATTACCAGAAATGCACAGCAAATTTGATGGGGAGAACCTCTGGTGGAGTATCATAACGATATCTTGAGCAGCAATAGACAGGCAACAGAAGGACATTTCTCCATGGCGAACACCCCTTTCCTTAAACCCACAGTACTATACACAGTAATGGAAACATGGAGTTCCTCACCACCTTTATTGACTAAATTAACTCAAAATTCAATGTTGAAAAAAGCAAATAAGGAAACTACTTGAAACATCATATTGGTAGGATGCTTAGCATGCGGGTGTTTGTAGTAATTGCTGGGAACTTGACCATCATTGTGTAAGTGTTTATTCACACGTACAGATAAACCCATACAAACACGCATAAACGTTAGTCTAAGTTTTATTCATACTCATCAATGTTATGCTCTAAAAATCACTTATGTTTGCCAGATTTCTATTATGTTTGATCTATATCTTCAAATGTGTTGATTTGTGTGGACTATAATGTTTAACATGTTTTTAGATGTGGACCCCTAGAAGACTAGTTGTGCCTTGTGGCATAACTGCTGCAGATTAAAACAAGCAAACAAAGGAAAATGTTCCTGACACCCAGCATAATAATAGTAAAAATACCTTAATGTGTTTATGATATGACATACATGTGATGTGAACTGTTTGCAATTAAAATAATATTAAAATCTTAAAGTTTTTGCCATTAATTTCAATATATATATGTTATTTTATTTATTACAAAAAATCAGAGACTTCCATGACCTACAGGGTAATATATAAATTGCCAGGATTGATTAAGTCATTATAGTTTTGGTTCTGATCTATGAATTGTCCTGAATAAACTTTGAACGGATAAAAAAGTTGTCTCAGTGCTTGTGCAATACAAATATTATACACTAGATGGTGGCCTAAAGCAAAAAATATTGCACGTGCAAACTAATTGTGCTTCAGAATGTATTTCACAATCACTCAACCAAATTTGGTGCTATATATATATATAATTTTAAAGGCAATAAAACATTTTTTGTGGGGAATAAATTAGCTTTTATAAAATATATCAAATGAGGAAAAGTAGTTTTACTGGAAACAGTCCAAAATTAGGCTTTTTGTTTTTAGGCTGGTAAAAATAGTTGAAACAAGAAAAGCTTTGACCCATGTTTCCCCTCCTGTGTGCCTGTTGTTATTCTAGTTAGATTATTAGAGCATAGAGCTTGGATTGGATTCATAATCTTCCACAGCTTTGAGAAGGCCACTTTGCATTCAGCTGCAAAAGAGTGTCTTCCCAGCCACAGTTATCATGCCGGTCTGCTTTGTGACCCCAGCTTTCAAGCTCAGATCTCAGACTGAGGGCTTGTTCTGGGTCTCATTATGTTAACGATCGTGCTAAAAGTGGGATACACAATATGTCAGCATGGTTTACAAAGCCATTCCAAGTTTGCATGACAGTATACAGTTGAGGACAAAATTATTAGCCCCCCTACAAAAATGTCATTGTTTTAAAAGTATTTCCCAAGTGCTTTTAAACAGAGCAACACATTTTTAACACAGCTTTTTTAGACATCCTAGTTTTATTTTGGATGCGTACATTATTTTAGTTTGCACACAGAAATGAAAATATTCCACAAAAAACAAAAACTACCACGGTCAAAATTATAAGCCCCCTGGATCCTAATAGTCAATTGTGTATCCTTTTTGCTGGATAACAACCTGCAGTCATTTGTTGTAGTTTTCAACAAGTCTCTGACACTTCTTTTGAGGAATCCCAGCCCATTCTTCTTTGGCAAATCTCTCAAGCTCCTCCAGATTTCATGGCCCTCTGGCATGGATGTTCTTCTTTAGGACACCCCACATATTTTCTATGGGATTTAAGTCAGGGCTTTGTGCAGGCCACTCAATTACATTCACTTTGGTCTTTTGGAGATAGTTCTTCACCATAAGAGATGTATGTTTTGGACCATTATCATGTTGGAAGATGAAGCGACGACCCAGACCCAGTTTTGCTGCTGACTGCTTAAGGTTTTCTTTCAAAAATCTCCACATATCTTTCTTTGTTCATGATTCCTTCCACCTTGACAAGATTTCCAGTTCCAGATGCACTGAAGCATCCCCACAGCATAATTCTCCCACTACCGTGTTTCACTGTGGGGACGGTGTTCTTTGGGTTATATGCCTCTCCCTTTTTTCTCCAAACATAAGCAGTGTCTCTATGGCCAAAGAGTGTCCAGTATGCATAATCTTTCTCCAGGTTGTCCTGAGCATACTTAAGTCTGGCTTGAAGGTGTCTCTTCTTCAAAAGTGAAGTTTTTCTTGGTCTGCAACTTCGCAGTCCATTCCTGCGCAGAGCTCTGGTGATTGTCTTCTTAGAGACTATGATTCCTGATGTGGCAAAGTCATTCACCAGTGTCTTGGCAGTTGTTCTGGGGTCTTTAGACACATCTCTGACTAGTTTTCTTTCCAGGGTCTTTGAAATCTTTCGCTTCCTACCTCTACCAGGCTTGTTCAGTACTGTGTGGCTATCTTTGAATTTCTGGATTATACTTCTTACTCCAGTTCTTGACACTTGGAAACACTTGGATAGCTTTGTATATCCTTCTGCTTTTTGTGCATTAATAATTCTTTTGCTCAAGTCCAAACTGATTTCTTTAGTTTACGGAATGGTGCTTTCTCAACTGACAGCTCAATGACCCATACTGAGGCTTTTATACCATGTTTTAACTTAATTGTTGAGTGATATCACCTGATTCACCTGATCACCTTTAAGCACATCACCTGTGAAGTTAAAGCACATCATTGCACAAAAGCGGTTTGTGCAATGACTTAATAAATGGTCATTTCTTAAAGGGGGCTAATAATAATGTCCCTGGTCATTCTAGTTTTTTCTCAAATAATTCTGTTTTGGTGTGCAAATATGAATAATTTGCGCCTTCTAAAGAAAACCAGTATGTTCAGAAATGCTATTTTGAAAATTTCTTGCTCTGTTAAAAAAGTACTTGGGAAAATCTTGAAGAAACTTTAATTTTCATAGGGGGGCTAATAATTTTGTCCTCAACTGTAGATTAGCTTATGAACACTATGCTTATGGGAACTCATAAGGAACATGTGGAATGAGATTGTTGCCAGACTGGCCACTCCTGCACAAAATAATGAAGGAATATAGAAGGTCATTCTCACAAATGCGCCGAGGACATATTCACTACATGCCTTTATTTATTTTCCTTTAGAACCATGAATCAATAATGGCATCAAATGAAACTATGTTTGCGAATCAGATTTGCAGAGAACAGTAAATTGTGTCTTACAGCTGTAATGTCATTCATGTTAACCAACAAAAGTCACCTGAGGACATGGACTTACATGTTGTTTCCTTTTCAATTTCCTTTAATCGCTGTCGTACATAGATGAAACATGGACTCAATTGGCCCAATCAGAAATTCAGGTTTTGACTGTGCTTCTGTCTCGTGGATTGAAACAATGGAGATTCTTGTTTTAAAAATTTCATTATGAACAAAACTAAAACAAGATCATGATTTTAATCAGGGAATTGGCATTTTCCTCTTACTTAAAAGTTAGGACCATTTCCTCAGGAAAGGAGGGTTTTTTTTAGTAGTTGGGATGTTGATAGTTTCAGAGTCTATCAATTTTTTCTCTCAATAGATTGGTTCACTTCTACAATGATTCATCTGCATTGTTATTAAATTCGACATAATGAAAACTGAGACAGATCAGATACCAGTCAAAAGTTTTTGCACACCCTAAGATCTTGACAAGACTTCATCTTACATGTATGTACAACAAAGAAATCAGTAGAACCCTATACTTGTTTATTACAAATAATAAATTTACAAGAAAAATCCACAAGGAATCTAGCACAGTTTGTTTTTATTTTTTTTGGATCAAAATTTTATTTTCATTTTCAATTGGAATAACAAAGGGAGCATGAGCGAATAATACAGAGGCACAGGGAGGTAAAATAACAAACAAAAAACAAGGAAAAAATAATAAATAAAAAAGAGGAAATTAATAATGTTAAAAAAAAACCAAGGGCATTGAGAGACAATTTAAGAACACAAGGTAGAGAATTATGAATAAAGCTAATTCATAATCAAAAGGGGGTGGTTAAAAAGGGGAAAAAAAAGGGACACAGAAATAGTGCCTCCTTTCCTTTTATTCAGACAATTATCAATTTTTTATCGGGAATCATTCTGAATCAAAGATCAATTTTAAATCAAATTGAACACCCAAAAATCAAAATTAAAGAACATGTATCCGAGCCCACGACGCTCAGCGCGCCCCCGCCTACTTGAAGGCGTCAAGGGCGAAGCTTACAGAAATCCACTTAAATCACGTCTTTATTTCAGCCATCGAACATGTTTTCTGTAAATAATAATTTTATATAGCTTCCCCAGTAATTATATGTATACATTTATTTGAACGTTGAGATATTTTCACGTTTAAAATCAACTCCTGGTCGAAGGACCTTGGATTGGCATTCAAGATCGACCATAGGTTTCAAAATGAATGACAAGCACCGGAGAATTTACTTCAGAGCTTCTACATTGAAACTTTGGAGACAGAAGAAGGATGCCTTTAGATTTGGGAAGAAATCTGACAACGCATTTGCCGCGATTCTCCTCCATCATGCTTCGGCCAAAAGGTGAGACAAATGTTTTTTTAGTGTTTGAGACTTATGGTCCTTTCCCACCGAACGCGAAACAAGTGCCCCACACGACCGAGACCACACCCAAAGCCAATGCAGAATCGCAAATCCGCTCTGACTCCGAATGCAATCCGCAGCGCGAAAAACCCGCTCCACGTCCGGCGGGAAAGCAGCTCTTCTTGGAAATATTTCGCCTCTTACTTGCGATAATGACACATAAACGGTTGCTTTGTGTTGTAGAGTCAACTTTGAAGACATCGCTAGTCCGGCTACTCTCTCGAATCTAGCACAGTTGATTGAAATGATCAGCTTGCCATCAACCCCCTAAAGCTGCTTGATAATGAGTAGATCATTTGAATCACCTGTGCTGGAGCAGGGAGAGATCTAAAATATGCAGGAAAGGTGGTACTCCAGGAGAGGTTTGAGAAGCACAGTATTAGACCATCGTTACTGATCTTAAAGTGTTAATCCGTAAGATTTTAATTGGTTTGTTTATTGTGACATCTTTGGCAGTAAGCTGTAATTGCAGGTGCGCTTTTGGACCTCGTTTCCCATAACTCTTGTCGAGACCCAACAGTGTCGCCTGTATGACGTCGGTAAATTGACAGCTCTTACCAGTTCCACGCCTCCGCAACTCTCATGCAGACGGGAAAGATGCCCTTTGACGCGGCAACTGAACTCAATAAAAGTAAAAATTATGCGACGTTAGTCATCCATGAGCGTCATCTCATTCCAGTAACATGTTAGGCTATTAGGATAAATCGATTAACTTAAAGGGCTGCCAACTTTCACGCATTCGCCTTGAGAATTTGTGCTTCATTCACGTTCCCGTGCTGTAGTCAGTAATTATTCAATCAACGAAATGCGTGTGTTTCACGATCGTTCAAATTTTTTAAATGAAATAAGACCATTTGAAACATTTTTATGCAATTCCACTGCTTCCAACCCCTGAGTGAAGAAAAGCGTGAGAATTCCGGAATCATAATTGCTCTCATATTACTAGTGGCGAAATCCATCATAACACGTGTGAAACTGATAAACTTTAATGCACAAGGACTTCAATTCCACCTGAGAATCTCTACAAACGGTCTGATAGAATAATTTCTGACTACAGCACGGGAACGTGAATATGTCATTTAAACTCAAACCGAATATGTGAAAGTTGAGAGCCCTGTGTAAATAATGAAAATGGTAGTTGGTTAACAGGTAACGTTATAACTTTTTTAAAAAATATAAAAATAATTTGTCGAGGCAGTTAACGTAGCTTTTTTCCCGTTTGCTTCCTGAAGTTACGTTATAATTTTAGTTTCAGTAGTAGCCTCAACAGAGACTCCGCTAACGTTAGTTTCTACTGTACACAGTATAGCTACACAGTATGGTATTTGCCATTGCCATTGGGTAGACGTCAGAAGGGATCCATTAGTGGTACTTTCCGCTTCTTGGAAGGCTGCATTTTTAACGGTCCACCCTTAATTCCATCCGTAAAACTGACACACAGTGTAAGGGACAAGTTAGATTTAGGGTTAGGGGATAGAGCCAGGGTTCAGGTTAGGGAAAGTACCGCTACTGGATCCCTTCTGACGTCTACGCTGCCAGCCGCAGGGTGAAGTTGCCTTCAGACGTCGACTTCCAGGCTGCTCAGCCAGTCAGGCTGCGTAAACACCGCCCTCAAGTACAACCAATCAGATCGTGAGCTAGAGTACAACCAATCCGCTCATGAGGCAGCCAATTCAATTCGGAAGCCTTTACTCGGTAAGTGGGCTTCAGAACATTAATATTGTTAAAAACGAATGCATTTAATCGTGAGTTTTCTCATTAAAGAAACTGATTCGGGAGGTAACGTTAGATATTTCGGCTATTTTGATTATATTAACCAATGCAAACAAGTGCTATTTTTTGTGTCTTACAGTGAACTTATAGACCTAACCTTAGCTAAACAGGTCATACTTGTTAACTTAAACACTTCTACAGTGTAACTTTAAGTATAACTCTGTTTGAAACATAAAATTGGCCTACTTGTGAGATTTTGTTCGATAAGCTGTCTAGTTGAGCTTCTTAAAAACATCAACTGCAAGTTGCTGTAACGTTAACTGCCTTCAAGGCTGATTGTAGAGACTAGTGCCTTGCAGGCTGGTTAGAAGGCTAATGTTGATTTCATATTGTATAATCTTTGATAATATTCAGTCAGATGCCTTCAAGGCTGATTGTAGAGACTAGTGCCTTCCAGCCTGACAGTAGAGACTAGTGCCTTGCAGGCTGGTTGGTAGGCTGATGATTTCATATATATATATATATATATATATATATATATATATATATGTGTGTGTGTGTGTGTGTGTGTGTGTTTTACAATTCTGATGCCTTAAAGGCTGACAGTAGAGACTCCCTCAGCATTACTGAGGGGGTCTCTACTGCGAGTCTCTACTGAGTTGGAGCCTTCCAAGGCTAATTTAAAATCTTCTATTTTTCAGCCCATAGATTTATTACAGTTCGAAACCAACCACTTTACCTCAGAAAACTGACTGAGGTGCTGTTGCATATTGATGTTGTCTTTACTTTTTACACTCTTTTTAGGAGCTGAAACGATGTCTCGGCGCCGTCATGGAGCCCTATCTACCCGCCCCGCTAAAAAAGTAAAAAAAAAACAGCCCCAGCACCCACCCCAGGCCCTGATGCTCCTGCAGCAGGTCCCACCCCAGCAACCACCCCGGGCCCTGATGCTCCGGCAGCAGGTCCTGCCCCAGCACCCACCCCGGGCCCTGATTCCTTGAAGGCACTAGTCTCTACAATCAGCCTTGAAGGCATCTGGCTGAATACTATGAAAGATCATACAATATGAAATCAACATTAGCCTTCTAACCAGCCTGCAAGGCACTAGTATCTTCGGTCAGCCTGGAAGGCACTAGTCTCTACAATCAGCCTTAAAGGCATCTGAGGCAATACTATTGAAGATTATACAATATGAAATCAACATAGCCTTCTAACCAGCTTGCAAGGCACGAGTCTCTACTGTCAGCCTTGAAGGCACTAGTCTCTACAATCAGCCTTGAAGGCACTAATCTCTACAATCAGCCTTGAAGGCATCTGACTGAATACTATTAAAGATTATACAAGATGAAATCAACATTAGCCTTCTAACCAGACTGCAAGGCACTAGTCTCTACAATCAGCCTTGAAGGCAGCTAACGTTACAGCAACTTGCAGTTGAAGTTTTTAAGAAGCTCAACTAAACAGCTTATTGAACAAAATATCGCACAAGTAGGCCAATTTTATGTTTCAAACAGATTTATACTTGAAGTTATATTGTAGAAGTGTTAGGTTAACAAGTATGACCTGTTTAGCTAAGGTTAGGTCTACAAGTTAACTGTAAGACAAAAAAAAAAGCACTTGTTTGCATTGGTTAACATAATCAAAATAGCTGAAATATCTAACGTTACCTCTCGAATCAGTTTCTTTAATGAGAAAAGACGATTAAATGCATTAGTTTTTAACAATATTGATGTTCTTAAGCCCGCTCCACTTTGAGGAGAGGAATTTGAATTGAATTGGCTGCCTCGTGAGCGGATTGGTTGTACTCTAGCTCACGATCTGATTGGCTGTACTTGGGGGCGGCGTTTACGCAGCCTGACAGGCTGAGCAGCCTGGAAGTCGACGGCTGAAGGCAACTTCACCCTGCAGCACCTTGCCATTGCTTCTCCTGGGGTTCCTTACTTCCTTCAAGCAAGCTTGCGGCTCCTCCTACCTTCTGGACAGACCAAACACTGCTTACTGACGTAAAAAGCGTCACTAGATGTGTGCCTGTATTTGAATATAGTGTGGGAATGTCGCCACAGACACACTGATCGCTTTACCTGGCAAAGAATGAAATACAAGTGCTTTCATCAGTGGGTCATAGGCCCAATCACCGTTGTTTTATCCCCCCTCTCTGATAGACACTGACTTAACAGACAGTAACGAGACGGGAAATCTTACGGATTACCACTTTAAATATTGGCACAATGACTGATTCTGATTTTTCTTAATTTCTTTTGTAATATACTTGGTTTAAACATTGGGCTTCAGTTTTCCTACCTTTATGTTATACAACCAATATGAGACTATTACACAAGAACAAAATATAAAAAATTGTAACAATTACAGGAAATATTGGGGTCTGCAAAAACATTTGACTGGTAGTGTATTAGCTGTTGGAGGTAGCTACCTACAGTATATGACATGGTACCCATAATTTAAAATTTATGCTCCAAAAATTATTCCAACATTGTCACAATAATGACTCTAAGAACAGGCAATCAGGCAAGTCTGAGATGAGTTCGAATCACAGTTATGGAGAGGTACAGCACATCCTGTCTAAGAATGTGTTCTATTATGCCTACTGCCCTTTGAAAACTTCAGGTTAAAATGATATCTGGTTTGTAATAAACAATGGTGCCCTATAGTGCCAGTGTGACAAAGTAAAAAGACAAAAGGGGCTACACCGCGTCGGCGCAAGGGGACGCAATCCCTGATTTAAATGGCAGGGAGTTGAGTTGTAAAGCAGAGGGTTGCTCCGCCTTAAGGAACATGTCATGTAATCTGGCACACTGTGTTCTGGGGGCTGGGAGAGGAGGATGGCCACTTCGAGGGCTTGCAGAGAAAAACACAAGAACATGCAGTGATTTACACTGCACAACCAGGCAATGCCAGGAATACTACAGAGGCATTTGACTTTGAGGTCACGAATGGGCAAAGGGTGAGCCCAAATCCCACTATGCGCCGTGCCCTGCGGGGGGGAAAAAAAAAAAAAACCTAACAAGAATTCTAATCTTGTATTTAGATTTAAAACACAACCCTAAATCAAAAAAAGTTGGGACGATAGGTTAAATTAAAATTAAAACTGAAAGCGGTGGCTTGTAAATTGTTGATGATCATCATTATGTTAAAAAAATACTACAACAGGTTATTGGATGTTTCACCACATGAATTTTATTGATTTTTCAAAATAAATAAATTTTAATTTTGACTTTTGCAACTTATTTTTAAAAAATTGGGACAGCTTTTTCAGTGTTGTTATTCCTTTTAGCAACTCTAAATAAACATTTAGGGACACTCGCATGATTAATATTTTATCCATTAAAGGATTAAAAATTTGTGTGACACAGCCATGGCATACAAGTTAGATATCACACACACACACACACACACACACACGTGCATGCGCACACGCACACACACACACACACACACAAGTAAAACAGCTTTCTCGCATTGCCAGTAGGTAGATTCCAGTCATTGGCAAACATCGACCAGTATCTTTGCAACGGTAACCCATCTTGCTGGCACCGTTTCTAGTTGGCAGTCTTTTCAAGTCAATGCGAAAAATGATTTGCTAAATAGCATGCTAATGGTTTTCCTCATTAAAGTAATAAGTTACACCTGTAAACATTGACATAGAAACTTGAATTTATTAATTTAATGGCGAAAAGCGTTAGCATGCTAGTTAGCGAATTATTCATCCCATTGACTTGACCAAACCGAAGCTTAAACTTTTTTTTTCATTCTCCTAAGTAATACAACACTGACATTTAAGGGATGAACAGAATCTGAATTTGGAGCCTGAGTTATCAAATTTATGAAACTCGAGCAGTAATTTTCAATTTTTACTTGCTGAAGGGTTCTTTTTACTCTAAAAATAAACTAATCATTGAAAAGAAAAACAATAAAAACCCAAATTAAATCATAAGCAGAAATTTATCTTTCATAAACAGAAAAGGCAATTTTCACAGATGGAATTGCCTGTTTTAATGAGCTGGAAATCAACACCCCCAACATGTTTTGAAATTCACGCTGTATGGATCAAAGATGAATAGAGTGCTCTATCATCTTTGGTATGGATGAAGACCGCTGCAGGCAGCCAAGAAACAGGCTGGCTCTTAAGTTTGACAAATCAACATACTAATGTCACTAACAGTTCCTCTTGTGTTGCAAAAGTACCCAATCTGGAGTTGGTGCCATAAAGTTCCTGCAAACAGAGTTCTAAGAACTACTATTGTTCACAGTTCCTGCAGTGCGAATACCATAAAAAGGAGGGTTCTAAGAACAAAGTTCTTAGAATTATGAAAAAGTTCATCCAGTCGAAAAATTATTCAATTATTTTAGTATGTATAAGGCACTGAAACTGCTTGAATACTGTGTATATAGGGTGCAAATGCTCAACACTGACTTAAATATAGCTTTTTCCCGGTTGTTTAACGTTGTTGTCACTTTAATAAGATGGTCAGCTTTAACAGAAGCCTAAAATAAGTCAAAAAGGCAGAAATAACACTATTTTGGGGTTACATGGTTCAGGAGGTAGAGCGGGTGATCTAGGAATCAGAGGGTTCCTGGATTGTTTCCTGGCTCCTCCAGAGAGTATGTCGAAGTGTCCTTGAGCAAGACACTGAACCCCGCATTGCTCCTAATGTACAGGTTGGTGCCTTGCATGGCATCAGGGTGAAGATTAGGCATAATTGGATACCTTGCTGCAAAACCAAACCAGCCCACCAATTCATGAATATTTAGATACTGGCGCTTTTTATTTTAATTTTGTCCAAAAAAGTGTGTAGGACCACATCATTAAAAACGGAAAGCGAGGTACGGAGTTTTCACATGAAGATGAAAAAGAAAAGTAGGGAACTGCATTATCGTATTAATTAAGCGACTGATATTGCTGATACTGATATTGTTCTTGGAAAAAAAAAAAAAAAGCATTTTTGAGAATGTACGTATTTGCCTTTAGCCTTATAAGATTAGCGATTTTGTTTCCATTTTGTTGGCGATATGGCAGAGCACTTTGTGAAAATGAAAACGCAAATGGGGAATGTAATTTTATTTTCAATTTGTAATAAAAATGCATACATGAACTTGAAACTGAAAACACAAAGTGGACGATTATGTGATATTATGATATTATCATTTTCATGATGATACAAATAATGTGGTTACTTCTCAAAAAAGAAAAAGCAATTCCGAGAATATATTTGCCTCATACAATTTGCATTTTCCTTTGTATTTTGTTAGCGATATGGTGGGGCACTTCTTGCAAATGAGAACACAAATGGGGAGTGCATTTTAATTTTCAACTGGTTATGAAAAGTGCATGCATGGGACTTGAAAATGAAAATGCAAAGTAGATAATGACATTATCATTTTCATGATATAATTAATGTGCTTGCTTCTAAAAAAAGAAAAAGCATTCCCGAGAATGTATTTTAATTTTCAATTTGTTATAAAAATTGCATACATGGACTTGAAAATGAAAACCCAAAGTGGAAGATTACATTTCCATTTTCATTATGAAACAAATAATGCGTTTGCATCTTGACAATGAAAATGCATTTCTGAGAATGTTTTTTCATTTTAATATTGGTAGCCCTATGCTTCCATACTCTAGGAGCGATACATGAAAATACAAAACATGTCATCTACTGTTGCCAGGAGGTGGTGCTATGATTAAAGCTCAATATTTGCGCGGAAACATTTTCACCACGGGACTCTTATCAAGCCAACAAGATCTCCTATGTAAACCTGCTCACAGCACGTTGTCCCCTGAACTGTCCGAAACGTGCATCAGTGTACATCTTTCACAGACTTCCGATTTCCATACTGTTGTTAAAGACCCAAATTTAGTTCTGGGTTTTTTTTTTCATAAAATCACGCCATTGCAAACTTATGGTTATCTGCTCCGATTTGTGTCAGCTAACATTACTTATTTCAAGCTCAAAATATGTTTTTAGTGCAACAATGTACATAATAAGGTTACGGTTAAAGCTAGGGCTGGGCTTAGGTTCACAGTTATTAAAATTAAAGTTAAATAAGTCCAGTCATGGCTAATGAAGTTAATTCATTTTCTATTATTGGCTAGCTGGCCAACCAGCTAGCAAATTGCTTAGTATGTATTATCTCTTCTTCTTTCATTGCCAGGTGTAAAATGGTTTTACTGGGCATACTGCCACCTACTGTGCTGTGAATATACTTACATGCCTATATGCAACTTTTTCTGGGAACTGGTACAAAGTGTTCAGTGAAACTTTTGTTGAAGGATACTAGACTGATCAAAATGTGAAGTTTGGGGCAGATCAGATGATGTAGATTTAAACTGCACCCTCCTGTTTCATGGTGAAACATGCAGACTGGCACACCATGTCAGGGGTGTTCCACATTAATTTGCAAAGCTTCAATATTTGAGTTGCAAAGGTATAAGATGTCACTCATTCATCAAATATGAGGTCACTCGGATTAAATCTCCTGGAGGAGTTTGTTAACACTAGAACGGCCGACAGTGCAGTACCTCCTAGAATGGCCGTGAGGTCATTTTGACCTCCCACCACTGCGGGCTTTATAACTGCAGATTAGAAGTCTGTTACTGGTACCACTGTCAATTTTTTTAAAATAGCATGTAAAAATAAATGAGAAAATATCTTATTTGATTATTTTTCCACATTAGGCTTTATTTTATTTTAATAATATAACAATATAAATTCATTTCTGTAGTGTTTTAATGAGTGTATCATTGAACAATGGAAAAAAAATCTATTTGATGAAGCTGTCAAACAGATAAAAAAAAGACCATTGTGTATAAACGTTGAACTTTAAAATAACAATACACCTCTGCTCTCATAAAATAAAAAATGAACATGAACACAGAGCTCATGAAAGAGAGTCTTGGTCAAAATGTTTGGGAACCACAACCTGTTCCTCTGCACAGTCTACTCGCAACCAGCAAAAACACTGAACACCTTGACATTCAGGTTCAAAATGGATTCACTGGACCAAGACATATCACTGAGCCCTGATATTTCTTCTCCATCTGACTCACCAGAACTCATATCCTGAAGCTCTGCCAAAGCCTGACTTACATTCATCCGTTTCCTCTGATCCATTTCCTACCCGACTAACTAAATAAACTAAATCACTAAGGGGTCTATTCTCCGATTTGCGCGTAAGTCCTTTTTTATACCATTCGAGTTACCCCCATTTGAGTTGCGAGTATTCTCCCCTACGCGCTCCGATCACGCCCACAGCGCTTAACTTCAGAATGTAGGCGGCCTTATGAAAGAGGCGTGACTAATCCAAAAGAGAGGCAGACTCTGTACCAAGCTCATTGATTATGGCTATCAGGGAAACATGCAACAAGGATTTTCTGATTAACCATGAAAATGCAGTTGTATTCCATGGAAAACGCAAACCAGACTTTAAATTTCAATATCGATGGCCTGCTGATAAAACCTTGTATCTCCAAATTGAAAAGAAACAAAAACTCGTATGTCCACTATTCATACATGCAAAATTAAACATTCTTTATTTTATTTACATTTTAAATTATATTTATCAATTTACATTATTTTATTAGTTTTTTATTTTATATTTATTTTTCATTTTCCTGTGAAGTTTATCATTTTAAAATACGAGGTTTTATCAGCAGGCCGACAATATGCCGCTGTAATAGTAGGCCTATGTATGTCTGTGCCAATTACAAGAAGTAATGCAGACATCTCTTTTTTATTTCTTATTCTAGACACCATGGCATTAAAGCTATGCAAACAAACAAATTGCCGCAGTAATGAAATAACAAATAAAGAATTTAGCGCTTCTCAACCAGCGCAATCAGAGTATTGAAAATGTGCCCCTCCTACACCAGGATGTTTGTTCCGTGACAGGGAAGACAGGGAAGAAGACAAATAAAGAGAACATTCTAGTCACACAAAAATAACAATCAAAGACAGATTATATGATCTCATTTAGAAATTGTGCACTTGAAATCTCAAACTACTCCGATGTCAGGTTCGCAACTAAAGGAAATGGCAACGCTTTAACAAACAAAGGATTCTTACCCCGCATGCGGTCATCCCCCCGCCCCAAAACCGCCTCAACAATCACACAATTCCATATCCATTGCCTATTTGATTTGAGCGACACATTCACTTGAACTTGTGCCTAGTAGGCTACTTTATTATAATCAATTATCCCATTTACTGATAATGATTCTTCCCATGTCGGCTATTCTTTAATGGCCAAAATTGATTAACAAATGAATAGTGTTTTGGTATTGACCAGGGTAGGGCTCAATCTAGAGTATTTAATAATATCTTTATTCACACATTAAAATACACAGTATTATCAATGGTAAAAAAAAAAAAAAAATAAAAAAACAAAAAAACTAGTGCTGTCAAACGATTAAAATTTTTAATCAGATTAATCACAGGGTTGCTGTGGATTAATTTTGATTAATCACGATGAAATATCATTCATGTTTAATCTATATTAATCGTATTTCATTTTGCATGAGCAAAGAGACTCGAGTAAGAAGGGATTATATATGCACTTAACCCCTTTGCGCAGAAGCCAGATCTGGCTATTAGGTGTTACCTTATTTAAGGCTTTATAATTCAAGATTGCAGCTTCACAGACAGGAAAATTGATTAAATGATTAAACAGTCAAAACATTCACCCTGCAATGAAAAGCCAACAGTTCCCATTTGTGAGCTCACAACCTTTCTACACCTTATAAGGAACAAGTAAAACTCACTAACAGTAATATCTGAATTCTGAAATTTACCTTATTTTAACAGAACAGACATTCCACTTTCAGGAAAAATCAAACAATATATCGAGGGCTGACTGCAATAAACAGTTATTTCCAATGTAAAACTATGGAAGCCCAAAGTGGACAATATTCAAATGAAAATGTAATCCCACTATTGCATTATAATTTTCCACTCATGAATGAGTTATTTGAGACAATATTAAATTGAAAATGCATTAATCCAATTATCACTTTCATTTTCACATACACATATGGGAAATCTATGACTATATTCAAATGATAATGAAAAGCTGTTTGACATTTCATTTTCAAAGTCATGCTCTGCAATACAGTGGACAATATTCAAATGCAATAAGCAAAACAGCACCCCCAGCCTATTGCATTTACATTTACATGTCATCACGCTCTTTAGGGTCAAAATAATAATGAAAATGCTGTTTTCTAATCACTTGGAAATAATAATGACATAATAATGATGACGACATTTGACATTTCATTTTCAAAGACTTATCCTGCAATACATGGGACAATATTCAAACGCAGTAAGGGAAAGAGCGCCTCCCAGTCCATTGCATTTTCAAATACATGTCACCACACTCTTTTTGGGACACAATGAAAATTAAAATGCAATCTGTCAGCATCTCATCTAGGCGGGTCTTCCGCTAGGACGTCACTGATTTGGGGCGCGAACGGAAACCATGTTCCTCATTTGCATACCAACCAATCAGCTTCTGGGTAGCGCTTGTACGCACGGAGGCTTATCTCGGCAGCTAGTATGCTAGCTAACGCTAACTAAGGAAAATATTTGTAAATGATCATCACATTAAAGCGATATGATTTGATTTTTGCCCCAACTCTATTAACTGAGCTAGCTGTAATATGCATGAACTTTTCCGAGGGTTCGCGGCAGTGTTGTGCACCTGCAACCCAAGTGTGCTTGTAGATCTCAGAGACGTTAGCTAGCTTGCTAGTGGGTCTAAAAGCAATCGTTTAGGTACAGCTAGCTAGCTATGATGTCTGCTGGAGAAGCTCTTCCAGCCCTGATTTGCCACTTTCAACGCCATCTCGCACACACGACCTCTTTCACCATTGATCAGCAGTTTCTTTTCCCGAAAGAACAAACTGTCAGTTCAGCCTGAGACATGTTATTTCATAGCTAGTTAAAGCAGCATTATCCTTCCATGCGTGCTATAGCGTATTACATTACTCCAGATAAAACGCTATCCGTCTCCCCACCCTGCTGACGCTAGTTAGGGGAAATGTTCGTCATCACTTTTATACTTAATCGCTGTGATTCGGTTTTTCCCCTATCTTCACAAGCTAGCTAGCTGACAGCGATTGCTCTTGTGCTTGCCGATTGTTCTTGAGCTAGCCAGATAATGAGCTATCCATTTAAATCTCCCAGAAATCTGATAGTACTGTTGGGACGTACAGAAGTGCTGCCAAACATATCAAAGAAGTTCCTATTTCAGCAGGTTAAGTTAGCAAGTGAGGAACATCGTTTTCAGCGAGTCAGAGTCATCAAAACTTCTCCCATTGCTACATGGCTTGGGAATCGCGATTAAACTAGGAACAGCGGCAGCCTGACTGCTGGCCGTTTATCGGACCGTTCTGCATGATGCCTACATTGTGCATGTTTCAGGAGTGGTGAACTTGCAACTCGGCAAGCACAAGAGCAATCGCTGTCAGCTAGCTAGCTTGTGAAGCTAGGGCAAAGACCGGATCACAGCAATTAAGTATAAAAATGATGACAAACATTTCCCCTAACTAGCGTCAGCAGGGTGGGGAGACGGATAGCGTTTTATCTGGAGTAATGTAATACGCTATAGCACGCATGGAAGGTAATGCTGCTTTAACTAGCTATGAAATAACATGTCTCAGGCTGAACTGTCCGTTTGTTCTGTAGGTAAAAGAAGCTGCTAATCAATGGTGAAAGAGGTCGTGTGTGCGAGATGGCGTTGAAGTGACAAATCGGCTGCAAGAGCTTCTCCAGTAGGCATCATAGCTAGCTAGCTGTACCTAAGCGATTGCTTTCAGACTCACTAGCAAGCTAGCTAACGTCTCTGAAATCTGCAAGCATACTTGGGTTGCAGTTGCACAACACTGCCGCGAAGCCTCGGATAAGTTCATGCATATTACAGCCAGCTCAGTTAATAGAGTTGGGGCAAAAATCAAATCATATTGCTTTTATGAGATGATCATTTACAAATATTTTCCTTAGTTAACGTTAGCTAGTAGACTAGCTGCCGAGGTGGCTTCATCCAAAGCGCAACGTAGCCTACTGCGCGATGGCACACAATACATAGCAGCCCAGCCATCATGACATTATCAGTAAGCCTCCGTGCGTACAAGCGCTACCCAGAAGCTGATTGGTTGGTATGCAAATAAGGAACATGGTTTCCGTTCGCGCCCTAATCAGTGACGTCCTAGCGGAAAAACCCGCCTTGATGAGACACTGACAGATTGTATTTTAATTTTCATTGTGTCCCAAAAAGAGCGTGGTGACATGTATTTGAAAGTGCAATGGACTGGGAGGCGCTGTTTCCCTCACTGCGTTTGGATATTGTCCCATGTATTGCAGGATAAGTCTTTGAAAATGAAATGTCAAATGTCATCATCATTATTATGTCATTATTATTTCCAAGTGATTAGAAAACAGCATTTTCATTATCATGTTGACCCTAAAAGAGCGTGATGACATGTAAATGTAAATGCAATAGGCTGGGGGTGCTGTTTTGCTTATTGCATTTGAATATTGTCCACTGTATTGCGGAGCATGACTTTGAAAATGAAATGTCAAACAGCTTTTCATTATCATTTGAATATAGTCATAGATTATCCATATGTGTATGTGAAAATGAAAGTGATAATTGATTAATGCATTTTCAATTTAATATTGTCTCAAATAACTCATTCATAAGTGGAAAATTATAATGCAATTGTGGGATTACATTTTCATTTGAATATTGTCCACTTTGGGCTTCCATATAAAACATCTGGACATAACTGTTAATTGCAGTCAGCCCTCGATATGCCTCCCTAGATTCAACAGATCGTGTTCCAGCTCGGCTTGCTTTTGAATATTCAATAACTGATCTGGGGGTGCCATCTAGTGATCGAGTACTGTAACTGCATGCTTAAATTTGCAGTTCCATGTCCGCAAGCGTCCTTAGCGTCTTCCATACCGAGTTGTTTGGTTCTGCCTTGGGTTATGGTTCTGCCGGATCAACTGCCCATTTCTGCATGCGCAACGGGAACACTACTTGGACAAACTGCCCGAAATGCGACGTTTCAGGGATTTTGAGTCATTCTGCGCTGCCGCAGCAGATGGATTAATTGCGTTAAAATTTTTAATCAGATTAATAATGATGATGGATTAATCCGCGTTAACGCGTCAATTTTGACAGCCCTAAAAAAAACATATTACATAGACACAGATAAGTTAATACAGATATCCTCCTCAATTAGAAAATCAATCTCCTCCCTAGTGAGAATATCACAACTTTTTAAATTATCATGAACATGTAGGGCAGTCACATTTGTTAATAGAACATGAAGACAACGATGGCGACGTCGAGCCGAAGCCGAAAACCAAATTTCACAGATGAGGAGTTAGAGGTATTGGTGAAATCAGTGAAGAGGCACCACGAGGTGTTGTGTGGCAAGGGGGCACTGAAGGCTGCAAATCGTTCTGGATGTGGCTTCGGTGGGGAGATGTCAGCGCAGTATCCCCGATTTAAAGCATAAATGGAGAGATTTGCGGGGCACTGTAAAAGCCAGGCTGTCTGCACACCAGACAAGTGTGCACTCAACAGGTGGTGGGCTACCATCATCCCCTGTGCATTTCACAGCACTGGAGGAGGAGGTGGCATCCACTCTTTCTGCGGTGGAAGTGCATGGAGAAGAACTTGGAGTGAATACGGATGAAGGAGAGTTACGTAAAATGGTCATTTTTATTTGCATATACTCAAAGTATCACTGTGATAAATACTGGAAACAAGCTTAGGTTTCAAATATTTATTGTATTTTTTGGCATTTCAAGCAGTTGCGCAGTACATAGGCGTCATGGGCCGAGCCAGGGAATTTGGTGCAGATGCTTAATATGCGCGTATCATGATCGCACACAACCTGAACGTTAATGCTGTGCCGATGTCTACAGTCTCTGTACATATTCTCATCAGTGGAAGGCATTCTGGTTGCAACGTGAGTACAATCAATGGCTCCCACAACACTGGGGCACCCGGCAGAACCCCCCCTCCCTGCTGAAAAAAGTCAGAGAAACCATTAGGCAACCATGAGGCATATTCTATTAGTTTCTAATGGCTACTTATGTTTTCCTAATGGTTCAGTTTGTTTTTCTAATGGGATTCTATTATGTCCTACACAAATCTACAGGACTTTAACTGGTCCCAACTAATGGTTCCTACAGGAGTCTTAATGGTTCCCACGGGAGTCTAATGGTTCCTACAGAAGTCTTCAATGGTTTCTACAGGCGTTTCTATACCAGTCTAATGGTCGCTATACAGTGGTCTAGTGGTCACTACAGGGTGTAGTGGTCTCTAATGGTTCCTAATGTGATGGAGGAACACAGATGTTATAGCCTTCTTTGGCGATAACATCTGTGTGATTTCTAGTGGATCCTTGTGTAGGCTATACAGTATGTTTGTAGATTGCAGTGTTCAGTGATTTCATTTAATACATTCCAAGATCACCTTTGGCCTTTTGCGATTGAATTTGTGATTAAATCATATTTGGCCTTTTGTGATTAAATCATTGTTCATGACTCATCCATCCAAGAGGAGGGAAAAGAATACACCCTGATGGTTTGATGGTTCATGTTCTTAAAACATTTAACTAAAATCACAAACTACAATGAGTTGTCACAACCCATATGTCCTGTTCCCAATTCGGAGGGGAAAATATCCGAATACATACACAATTACACATATGTATAGACATGTCTCTGGTGCTCAGTGTTAGGACTCTGCTATAATTTCTGTTGCAGCAGTAGGTTTCTCAGTATGTTTTTCTAATAGTTTTAGATCCTAATAGGACCAGTTTTCTAATGGTTTTAGCTCCTAATGGAACCAGTAGCTTTCTAATGGTATTACATTCTAATGGACCAGTAGGTCTCTAATGGTTTTACATCCTAATGGGACCAGTAGGTTCCTAACGGTTTCTTCTAATGGTTCCTAATGGGGTTCCAATTCCCATTAGACCATTAGAAACCTAATGGTTCCTAATGGTTTTTTTCTAATGGTATTCTACTGGATTTTTCAGCAGGGTTAAATCTCCGTTTTTCAGCGGGTGTTTCAGGGAACTTTATGAAGTGGCTGATGTGGTGCAGCATAGCGTCATGAACTGTGTCAGACACCTTGACACAAACTCCTGTGATATGTGCATGACATCACCAGCCACTCTCTGGAACGACCCAGATGCCAGGACCGACAGCGCAGTTGTGACCTTCATGACCACGGGTATGTTTTGTGGATGATTGCTGCGGCTGGATAGCTGTTCATCAAGAAATCGGCAAAGATAGATGATTGGCTCACGGTCCAAACGAAAGCGCTGGATGCACTCGGTGTCTGTTAGTCCCAGGATGTCCAAACGAGGCTGATATATGCGTGGTCGTCTTCGAGCTCGGCGCGCTCCTCTTAACTCTTTCCCACTCACGCAAGAGTGCAAGCAAATGCAGGACTGGCATTTTCGTTTTAGATTTTGAGGGCATGGTAGAATAATGGAGAACATGCTGTTGCGTAATGTGATGATTTTGTTTGATAAATTATTATGGTCATGAGAAATGTAGTTTAGAAATAAGGATGAACAATCGAATATTGAATGTCTCAACCTTTACCATGTTAAATATATATATATAAAATAAAATAAATGTTAAAATTCGGCCTGTAACAGACATCAAACGCAATATTCTATTTCGCCTTATATTGGCGCTTGACCTTAATACAGCCCTCAAAAGTGCTCAACAGAAAAAACGCGTAAGCCAGGGGGAGAATACGCGTAAGTGTTATTTGTCTGAGAAACGCCCAGATTTTGGCCTTGCTCCGTCCAAAGTGCGCAAATACCTTCGGGGCGCGTAATGCACAGACTTAAGGCAAGGGGAGAATACGCGTAGGCTGAAAAGCGCATGGCTATGCGCTTTTTTCGACTTACGCACATGGGAGAATAGACCCCTAAGAGAACAGCCCTGTGACAATCACAATTTCTATCTGCAAAATGGGAGAACAAACTGATTCTGACGTCATGACAGCAATGCGTTTATGTACGCACCTGTACACTATTCAAAAGGTAACAAAATGCGTTGCTCGGAACCAAGATGCAGTTGACTGCCTTGCATAGCTGTCAGTGTATGAATGTGTTGTATAAATGGGTATATGTGAGGTATTAGGCTACTGTCAAGTGCTTTGAGCTGTCTGTCTGACTAGCTATATTGTCAGCCTAGCCAGGCTGACTATATAGCCTGGCTATACAGTCTGGCTATATGGTCCATTTACAATTTTTTGCATTAGAAGTAATGGAGGTCAAAATGACCTTATGGCCGTTCTAGGTATAATCAGTGATTTTTTCTTTCTCTTTTATTCCAGAATCCCCATAACTCAAAAGTTGATGAATAAAACCATTTTAGGAAAAGTCACTGACTGGGAGACATAGGGTTGTTATGTGCAGTTTAATAGGCGAGAGAGCTCAAAATGACCTCACGGCCGTTCTAGTGTTAAAATACAACACCTGAAAGTAGCAAAAACAGCACAAAAATCCATCCATTATCTAAATCGCTTCTTCCTTTCAAAGGTTGTAGGGAAGCTGGAGCCTATCCCAACTGATTATAGGCAAATGGCAGGGACACACCCTGGACTGCTCGCCAATCCATTTCAGAGTGCACGCACCATTAATGCACACACTCACACCAATAGGAAATTTAGAGTCTCTACTTAGCCTGACATATGTGTATTTGGAGGAAACCCACGCAAACTTGGGGAGGACATGCAAGCTCCACACAGAGAGGCCCAAGGCAGCAGTGCAACTCCCTGAGCCACCAAGCCACCCTTAGCACAAAAACCGCACAGTTAATTCAAAATGGTTGACTTCCTGCTGGGTTTCGGCAGCAAGCAAATTGATGCGGGGAGGGAGGTGGGATTTTCCTGCCACTGCTCACGTAGTCCCCCCCACCTCTGCTTGTTTGATTTTCATCACTGGTTGGGATAATACTATTCCCCCCCTCTGTTACTTCTCTCTCATTCTTAAGGTGTCTTATGAATCTGAAATGACAAACAAATGTCCATATATTTGTAAATGCCACTATTAGAGATAAAAAGGTTAGCCAAAGTATTTTAAACTTAAGGAGGATGCTCATGCCCTTCCCCAGGAATTATATTTTTCCTGAAAATTAGACATTTTCTACCACGGGAACAGAAGCATACAATCCTAGTTATTCTGGTGTCACCCCTGATAGACAAGTCCCAGTTAGACCTGCAAGTATTTAAGGCCGAGATTTATTTTTAGATGTGTCCAAGGTAAAAGCCTCCCAGTTAGGTGCATCAAAATTAAAAGTAACTGTTTTAATGCTTACAAATGATAATGAACCCTGTTGAAGTACTGCCAATTTGTTTTATTAACACACATATAAAGCTTACAAACCTTGTGTTACACAGCATCTCAGAGAAATCATCTGAGTTTCTTGGGAGAGTTAGTAATCTAAGCTATGGGAGCTATGGGATGGATCTATCTGGGTGCATGATCTAATAAGGATGTGTCTATCTAGGATAAAACCACAATTCCTGGATGTTTTTTTCCCTTTTTTTTAAATTTGGCATCTCCAATCCCACCCGAATCTGGAATGCCCAATTAGCAAACTATGTACACACAAGCTTGCTTGAACGCAACCCCATGACGTTGCCATCTCGGGAGAGCGAAGACAGTTTGCGGCTCTCCATCAAAGCATGCGCCTGAACCACTGCTTCTTTTTACACTCATAGCTTGAAACTTCACAAGTTCAGAACGAGGGCGGAGGATACCCTTACATGAACAAGCTTAAAATTTTACTGACAAGCGCCCAACTGGCCAACAGGAGGTGCTTGAGCTACGAACAATGCTGAAATTCAATTATCACAAACCAGCAGTCCCTCCCAATTTATTTCCCTGCAGCACAAAGCGAACTGTGCGCTGCTCTGAAAAGGCTATCAACCACTGTCGGCAGGTATGACCGCGGTTCGAACCTGGGGGCATGGTGGCTATTACTGTGTTGCAATGTGGCACCTTAACCGAGTGAGCCAACCCGAAAACCAATTCCTGGATGTTTTTTTTTGTTGGCTGAAATAACTTTTAAAAATTCCAGGATGTTTTTAAGGTATCTCAGAAAAAAAAACCCATTGGTCATATTTTGAGCAACGCTAAACGCAACAAGGACAAATATGCACAAGTGTTGCCACTAAACGTGGCCATGTCCCCCGCCAGGTCACGGAAATCTACTGGGGTCGGCGTATCAAACTAATACACATTGAAACCAAAGATGAATGAAATCGGTGAAACCGTTCTTGAGATATCGCGTTCACAACAAACGGGACGGACGGATGGAGCGGAATACTATGTCCCCCGCTCCGCTCGCTACCGTGGCAGCGGGGGACAAAAATCCACTGGTGTCTGAGTACCCCCTAATACACCTTGATACCAAAGATGAATGAATTCGATCAAACCGTCCTTGAAATATCATGTTGACAAAATATTTGTAATTGGTAAAATGGTCATAATGACCTTGAGCATAATGCCAAGGTCACGTAAATCGAGTGGGCTGTGAGCATCCCCCTAATGCACCTTGACACCACAGATGAATGGAATTGGTCAAACTGTTCTTGAGATATCGGGCTCTAATTTCTTGGCGCAGCGCAGGGTGGCGCAGCGTGGCGTAGCCTGGCGCAGCCCACGCAGTGGTAATTTAAATCGGTGCAGCCCGCGCGCGTGGTAATTTCGTGCGGTGCAACACCGTGCGCAGCCACTTTGGCAATTTGGTAGACGGACGTGCGCCGAGATGGGTGTGGCGGCGTAGTAGGGGAGGTGTCACATATTCATCAAGACGCAGTGACAATTTCAGAGAAAAAGTCTTCGCTGAAGTTGCAGAAAGCTCGCCAGCTCCAACCTGGTTTACTTTCTGTGCAGTGGTAATTTGGCTGACCGGCGCACAGTCGCACATCGCACCGAAACCTCACAGGCAGGTTTCCAGAACGTCAGGCACATTTCAATGCAATAAATAATTACAGCAACCACTATTTAATGTAACTGTCTGAATCAGGACATAAATTATAGTATCTATATCAATTGTCCGGATGTCAGATTAAAGGCGGTTGGCACGTAATGGAAACTCCACCTGGCTTAATCAACGCAGCTGAATCTGTGATGCAAACTAATGACTTCACATCTTTCTCAGCCAACCACAAACTGCCTATATATATATATATATATATATATATGCTTATGTTCTATGCTCAGTAAAGCCGCTTGCACACTGGACGCAAAAACGCAATTTTTTCGCACGACTGATTACAGTCAAAGTCAATGCAAAGACGCGAAAGTCGGACAGGGTTTTAATATATCTCCGTGTCCGAAAGTCATAAAAGTTCTAATTTTTCGAGTATTCCAGGAATTATTAGACGTGCAAACTTGGCCATGTTTGTGTTCGACCTTCACAAAATGAAAATTGATAGCTATCGACTTTTCTTGGTCTTTTTATTCGTGTGTTTTCTTCCGTTGAAGATAGACAGCAGTCTTTAGTCGGTCTCTCTTTTGAAAATTAGTCAGATGGATCGAACAGATTCACGCTTTATTTCCACACCAGAGATAAAATAGTGCTTGTAGTCAGTGAGCAAATCAATTCCATGACCATTGACAGTGTGAATAAATTATCGCATGCACGATCAAGACTGTCCGAGGCGAAATGCAAAATACTCCATCTCCGGCAGCCAGCAAAAAGTATTGGTATGAGAACAGATTTATAACGAAATAAAGAATAAAAATATATCACCAACAAACAGAGCATCGAAAAAAGATGGCTCGCAAATAAATAAATCGCAGTGTTCATTGGATGTTCTGTTTGTTGTTAAAATGTTTCTTTTTATTCTTTATTTCGTTATCAATCTGTTCTAATCGTCCTTTTTTTTTTTTTTTTTGGCTGTCAGACACGGAGTATTTTGCATTTAATGTCCGACAGGCATTGTACATTGTCCCGCGCCAATGTCGACTCATTTTATTGAGCAGAGCTTAAACAGAAGCATTGATTGAAATTCTCGGTACTCATCTTGAAGAACTGAGCCCTCTTATCAAAACATTCACGTTTAATATCTAAAACATTCAGTAGATTTGAAGAAATTAAAAACAATAATCGACTGTCGGACACGGAGATATATTAAAACCCTGTCAGACTTTCGGACATGTAGACACTGCGTTGAACGCACTGTCATGCGAAAAATTCGTTTCGCGTCCAGTGTGCAAGCAGCTTAATAGTAGGCTACTATTATTATCACTTAGGTTTTATCGTTTTTAGTGGAGGAAAGGAATACAGCCTGATTGCTATGATCTCGTACTGAGTTAAGATCACATTGAAAATAAATGTGTAACGTATCTTGCATTGTTGTCCATGCATGTTAATCCCGAAATTTTAAGCAGCAACAGGGTGTAATAATAGGGACACGCTATCCATCGTTTCTCTTCCCAATGATGCAGGCAGAAGAAATAAATCAGCAACCGTCGTATTTCATTCCAACTTCATAAGTTTGAATGATCTGACGTAGTTTCGTTTTGAAATTCCATTCAAGTTCGCTAATGGTAATAATTCGCAAATGCCCTTGCTAGCCAGCTAACTCATATTCGTAATGCTTAATATAGATGTAAGCGGTGCAGAAAACATGCCTGAAGCAGCAAAGTAAAATGCAACATTAACGCATCATGCAGATATAGGACAGAGGCTTCTACATTCCAACACATTAAAGGTGAGGAGAGAAGCTCATTTGATTGGCGAAGATTTGACTCGGCTGTGTTATACCCAAACACGCCTTCTCTCCTCCCTCTTTGCCACTTGCGCCGGCAGGAGGGACCGAGGCGGGACAGAGGAGTACTTGCGCCAGGCAACGCCGGGCACGAAATTGCAACATACGCCTGGACACCCCCCGGTGGCGCGGCGCACCCCCCATTTGCCGCGCCTGCGCCTGGTCTACAAATTTAGAGCCCATCATGTTGACAAGGTATTTCAAAGTGGTCAAATGGTCATAATGACCTTGAGAATAATGCCAAGGTCATGTAAATGGAGTGGGCTGTGAGCACCCCCCTAATACACCTTGACACCAAAGATGAATGGAATTGGTCAAACCGTTCTTGAGATATGTTGTTGACAAGATATTTGTAAGTGGTCAAATGGTCGTTATGACCTTGAGAATAATGTCAAGGTAATTTAAATCGACTGGGGTCGGCGTATCACACTGATACACATTGAAGCCAAAGATGAATGAAATCGGTCAAACCGTTCTTGAGATATCGCGTTCACAACAAACGTGACGGACGGACGGACGGACGGAGCTGAATACTATGTCCCCCACTCAGCTTGCTACCATGGCAGCAGGGGACAATGAACCATTATTAAGGCAAAAGAATGCCATTAATGTTAATCAACTTTAGAATGAAGATAATGTAGCTACATTTTGTATGCAGCTTCGACTTCACCATAGTTGCAAGTCTTATGACATTCCAAGTTCATTGCCTGTGATCTATCTGCTGAGAGCGGCCACATGAAAGTGATATTTGATTATTCTCAATTATATAAACAAACAAAATGAGTTCAAACAAGTAGGGCTAATTTGGAATTTTCAAAGTCATTCCACTAAGCCAAGACAGATTCCATATTCTGTTAGCATTCAGAGGCTCTGGTGCCAGCCTTCTGTAGCCGAGTAATGTAAGATATATTAGTAAGGCACCACTTAAAGTTAATAAAGCATGTCTTTATTTTTACTTCAGCATTTCATACATTAGGCAATCACTGTTCCCATAGACTTTGCTTTGCAACTGAATTGCTCAATATCTCAATAGGATGACTGGGCAATTAGTTTGGTTGGCATTATTGGGCTCATAAAATGCTCATGAAACAGCACAGATGTCCTTTGTTGCAACTACTTCAGCTACAATAAGCCAAAGGTATCCCAATTCAACACTGAAAAAAGTCAGTTTTCTGAAGCTAAAATTCAAGATGGAATTGATACTATATGATTCTACAATCTATTATAGTCATCCGATATTAAAAATGTGTGATTCCCTACCACTGATTTACGCGTAGATTCATCCCTCGTCAAATTCAGTGGTTACTTACAACCTCACACAATCTCTCACTGAAATCCAGTCACTCTAATGCTTGCTGTGGCTTATCTGCTTAAAGCACAGTTATAGTTTACGTCCACATGAACTATAACCTGGTAATTATCGATTGATTGAAACGTTTTTACACAATTCCAGACAGTATAAACTTTCCACAGTAATTGAAAGACTTTGATGGGACCCTCAGAATAGTATTTAAACCCTTGCATAACAGCATGTTAGGTTGTATTCTCTCAACTGTGCGCAGCTGAATGACTTGAGCACAAAAAAAAAAAAAAAAAAAAGACTTCCAAAACCAATCCAGAGGTGCCTAGGTTACATCTATGTGATGGCAATGTGATACCGGGAGTTATTCTGAATGGAACAGTACTGGAGGGTTCCTTGGATCGGAAAGCTCTGTTGCTCTGTTTCTCTGGAGGTGGACTTAGATGGAGAGTTTTTCTTTGTTATGAGCGAGTACAATGGAGTAATATGGAGTGCTAATGGCTAGCTAGCTAGCTGGCTGGCTGTTTTTTATTTTTGGTTTACCATTGCCATGATGATTGCAGAGCTTGTTTGCCACATTGGTTAGTATGAGTAACCGTTAGCCTTTGCTAATAATACTGTAAATGGTGGCATTTTGCTCAATTTGGTGATGTTTTAGAATTTATACCGCTCTCAACGAAATCAAATGCCTAGGTTTTCATTTGTTTAATTGAGCACAGCTCCAGGAACTTCCATAAATCCCCTGCCACGTTTGTTGCACTGATTCTGTTCAGCCTGGAGCAGCATATTGCTTGCTTTGCCCTGATAGTGGAATGTATGTTTTGTTAAATGAGGTATATTTCAGATATTACTGTGTTAGTGAGTGATACTTGCTCCTTAAAGGGTGTGAAAAGCATTTATACCAGCTTATGTTTAACTTGGATGATTGGAATTGTAAATAGAAAGCCTTCCATTGCGGGGTGAACATTCTGACCAAAAAAATAAGCAGTTCCTTCAATGAGTATGTGTACTGGCTGATGCGGCTTTGGAGAGAAATGGACAGAACTTTAAACTTTTATATGTAGAAAAGGTATGTTGGTTGTTTGGAAAGGTTACTGGTGACTATAATCAAGAAAACCACAAAGTGCTCGTCAGAGTAGCAAACCAGTGAAATAGAAAAATTGGTGCTCTTGGGTCTCCGGGAAAAAAAAAGATATCTCAGTCCAGAAAAAAAGATGAGATCCAGGCTTTCAAACTTTTCGAAGTAATGCAAATAAAAAGCCTTTATCATCACATGGCTGAACACTTAAAAATTGCCGACATGTTTCGACCTCAATAGGTGGTCTTCATCAGGGCATAATGACTATTGATGTCCATCTGTGCCTATATTGATAAACTCATGCCAAATTCTGCTAGAAAATCATTAATTCATATTATAAGATTATTTTACGATCAGACAGTGCATAATTGTGAGGGCTCTGACAGCTTGGGGAGTCACTTGGAGAACTACCTTATTTGGCACATTAAAAGTACATAATTTTGAAAATCATGGTCAGATGAAGTACACTTGTGGACAAGGAGTTTATGATCCCAGAAATGCTTATTTTAACTCCCAGCTGTTTTTCCAACTCTCAGTAATTTTTTTAATAATTTCATTGCTGAATTTTCATTAAGATTTTTTTGTGTTTGTGGCCCTTACTCTGAACCAAAATTATTAAAAAAAAACTGAAATACAATGGAATTCTAAGTACTACAAATGTCTTGTTTCATGTAAGCCTTTTTCCCTCTCTGTGAAGCTCAAATCTTGAATTATAAAGCCTTAAATAGAGTAATGAATACATACCCATATTTGGCTTCTGCGTAAAGGGGTAAACAGTGTTCCAATAATCTCACTTGTCTGCAGCTCCAAACTTGTTGAGAGAATTTAGTTGTGACTAGCTATTAACTAACATGTCTCTACCTAAACTGTCTGCTTGTTGTTCAGTCAACATATGGCACTACTCTAGGTTGAGGGAGGTCATGTGGGTGTCAAAATTACAAAAATTTTATCACTGTCCAAATACTTATGGACCTGACTGAATGTCAACATCCAAATAGTTATACAAATGGACTGCATTGGATTTGTGTAAATACGCGGACATGTAGACCATGGATATGCGAGTCCATAGTATGTATAAGTGGCTGCCAGTCCTGTCTGGGGAGACGAAGCATAAGGGATCAGAAAGGCCTTGGATGGAATCTCACTGACAGTATTTATCAAAAATATTGCAACATCAGATAGTTCCAATCTAGATGCATGCACACAAAGCACTTCCTGGTATGCAATCCAGTAGAGGCTCAAAGTTTGATCCTTTGCGGTTTTGGAAAAAAAAAAAAAAAAAAAAAAAAACAAATCCCTTACAGTGCATCACATTTACAACCGTCACCAGCACACACACACACCCGATTACAAGGGTATTATTGCTTTTATATATATGTATGCTCATTTATTCAATTTTATGCTTCTTTTAGCTCTTCAGGCCATGTAAGATAGTGAGTCCTAGGCTATTAGAATAATTTAATTTGAAATGAATCAAACATGGAGCACATGCTTTTTAAGTCAACACCATAGATCTCAGTTACATGGAAAGATACTTTACCTCAGTATGATCAATACATCATCCCTGGTCCAGAAATTACAAGAGAAGACCAGGGCGAGTCGGTTGTTAAATAGGAATTTGATGTACAGTAATTTACAAGATACATGAGATGCAGTTTGAGGGGGACCCCGTGGCTCATCAGTCAAACGCGCGCACTATAAAGGCTGTGTCCTTCCTGTGGCGACCCGGTTCGATTCCGGCTCGGGTCATTTGCCGCACGTCTTCCCCACTCTTCTCCCCGACTTTCCAGTCACTCTCCACCTCATAACTATCTAATAAAGGATAAAATCCAAAATAAAAATCTTTAAAAAAACAAAGATGCATTTTGATGGAACATGTTGTTGGATTATGCTTATTGAGGACCTTTAAATGCATTTATTTGAGAAAATCCCATTCAGTGCTCGCTTAACCTTCTCAGTTTATTATCAATTCAAGTGCACCTTTCTTATCTTCTGTACATCACATTTCATGGTAACCCTGAATAATTATTTTGAATCATTACCGTGCAAGAGCAGAAATAATGCAGATATCCATCCTTACAACTGGAAAATGGAATGCAAGCACAAGGGTTTGCGTAGACCCACTTCAGAGCAGCACCAGGAGAACCCAACCAGGGATTTTTGCATACTGCATGAGGAAATGTGGCTTCACAGGAAGAGATTACAGCCAAAGGAGACAACATTCTTACTGGCACATACAGCAATCCCCAAAACCAAATAATTAAACATAGAAAAACATCATATGGCCTGCTGAACTTACATTCTAGTGCCAATGGCACAAACTTGCAGTGGATCTTGAGTTGTGTGGGCCAGATTTGGCCCCATAATGCTAAGCAACACCTGAATCCCACAACATGCATAAGAAAAGTTGTGGGCTGTGTATCATGCTTTATGGCATTGCAGAAAATACTGTGGGAACTGCAAGATGGTATTTAGGAAAAACCAGGTAATATTTTCAGCACCTTGTTTAAAAATAAAGGCGTCACTCGATGTACAATACATTCAGAACCACCATCGACTTTGAAAACTGAAGATGTAATGCACCATATTAACAAGTAAATGGATAGACGGACAGACACTTTATTTAACCCAGTGGGGTAATTTTTCCTCTGCATTTAACCCATCATGCAGTTAGCAATGGGCAGCCACACAGCAGCGCCCGGAGACCAACTCCAGTTCAAAAGCCAGTTCCTTGGTCAGGGGTACTGGTAGGAGTGTTCCTATAATGCAGGCATCTTATGCCATAATATACTTTTTTGATTTATGGCAACTTTTTAATCTTTAGAAAAGTAAAATTAAGGAACTGGCCACTTTTCAAATTTTCACTTGTGCAAAAGTTCAGCCCACTCCCAATAGTTAGACTAAGGAGGACAGTAATTTTATATTGAACCATAATCTACAGTTCAGCACTGCAACGCATTTAGTTTTCAGGAGGAATACTTTCAGTTTCAGGATATGCATACATGTACTTCCCAGGGTTATGATCCAGACAAGGACTTAGATTCAGGGTCCAATCCACAAGAGAGTATTTATAAACTGTAATACTGTAATAGCAGAGGTAAAGGCCGTAGCCAAGAACAGAAGAGAGGGGCAGTTAAGCCAAGTTGATGATGACTGGAGAGGGTAGGGGCGTGTCCATGCCCAGGCCAATGACCATCCCGCTGCAGAAGCCAGGTGCAGATCCACCCCTCCACAGATGCGGGACTGCTTGATAGTAGAACCAAAGGGTTTAACAAGAATGCAGTCCCAATCCTGGAGACCAGTGAAGGCTTGGGAGGTGTTCCTGATGCACTTACTCAGAGGGACAGACCGGAACAAAGAATTTAACAAAAATGCTGTCCCAATCCTGGAAACTGATATACAGGCTTGGGAGCTTGTTCCTACCAATGAAACCTATCAAGAAAAGAATTCATAATGACCTTATAGGCCTATCCAGACATTCAGAAAAGGAGCATGGCATACAAATGACAAACCTGGGAGCAATGGTAAAAGGAGACAATAAACTGATCAAAGGAGACAAAACCACAAAAAACAAGCAGGCTGCTAGGAATGGGGAGGAACCAATTCAGGACACACGAGGGTTGTAACACTCAGGCTTTAATGCTTGTCATCTTATATGCCAGCACTTCTACTACTCCTTATTTTCTAATGACTAGTATTAAAAGCAGTATTCAAATGATTTATGCTCCTTTAGATAAATAATTTCTGTGTGGTCTAATCAAAATTTATGAAAGAATTATGGAAGAAAACATTGCCTCAAAAGTATTATATTGAGAAATCCTAAACTATATTGTACCTATAGTTCTCAAAAACTCAATCTGATATGAAGACACGCACAAGAGTCTTTCGTCATTTTTATTTATTTTACTATGTACACATACAAACCAGTTTCAATGGTATGGCCTGTACATGATATTCTGTCAACCAGTACTATGCATAAACCAGGTTTGTTAAGTATATGACCAGAAAAAATAGAATAGTTTTCATACAGAAAATGTGTTTAAATCAGTCTGATGTGACATTCTTAGATAAAAATACTTTGTTTGCAGTACTCATGAGCTCTGTCAACAAAGGTCAACTATAGCTCACAGGCAAACTTTTCAAGTGAGACTGGATTTTCAATACTGCTGAGTACATTTGATGACAACAATCTGCAGTGCGTTACAAAGGCTTTGGAGTTTATCTGAAAACTTGAATAGAACTGCTTTTCTGAGGAAGAACTACCGCACAGTAGATTATTTTGTTGTCCAACAATGCAATGTTAAAAGTAAGTGACTTTGTACTTACTATAATATTATGTACTCTTCTTTAGTTAAGCGCACTTTACACATTTCTGATTCAGCTGATGTATTAAATTCCAATTGTCAACAGATTCATTTAATTATGTTCATAAATAGACAATGGTTTGCACAATGCTCTTTTGCACTTAAAAGAAAAAATAATTTGTGGGAAAATGGTAAATAACTCCGGTAACTGAATTAAGTCAAGGTAAGGTGAAATAATGATCGCCTGGCGAAATCACAAAAAAAAAAAAAACAAACTAAAAAACAATCAATTCTGCCATTTTAATTTTCTTCCAAAGACAGCATGTGGACTGCACAATCAGTAATGTGATGCAGCCTGAAATAGACTATTTGTGAACCCAAAAAAGATCCATCCACCTTAAGGGGGAAAAGAAACCTGCACATCAGGAGGTTACACCAATATTAGCTGAGGAGATCTGGGACACAGTTGCATTCATTGTTCAGTGAGCTTTTCCACACAGCTAAACCCACCGACAGCAATGAATGTTGATTGTGACCTTTGCTGAATATTGTCTGGGGGAAGAAAAGAAGGAAAAAAAAAAAGCTGCTCTGTGCTCTTATTAGAAGCTGTCCACTCACATAGGCTGCAGTTCAAGCGCTTCAGGGCATATGCTGACTGGGAGGAGCATGCGTGCTGGCTGCAGGGCACAGTCAACGGTCGATGGTTTTTGCAGTTTATCTCAAACTCACCGACAGCGTTGAATGTTCTCTGAAGCAAACATAGTCTGACCACAAAGAGTCCCAACACCTGTTTAAAGATGCAGAATAGATGATAAGCAGGAAGTACATTCATTTCAATTATTTCTAACCTGAGAAACAAAATGCAGATTTATAATACGAGGACTTGACTTGCTTTTACCATCTCTGAATGACGGAGAATAAATAATACAACATGAAAAAAAATGTGGTATTTAAAGAACTGAGTGTTTATTGTACAGCAGGAGACTGAACATTCATTGATTTAACACTAGCTCATTGACATCTAATGAAAATCACTTCTCAGAATGTAGATGCAGATTTTGACAATTGCTTTTTTAAAATAAACTAAAGTAGCGTGCAGTGAAGATCATACACCACCAATTTTCTAAGAAAGGGGGTCCTAATACATTACTTCTCAATAATTCTTTGGTGAAAATGTATTGAAAAATGCTCTTGAAGGCAATGAGAACAAAAAAAATCATTTCCACAAGTATACTGAGGTAAAAAATGGGTAACAATCCATAACACTAAAAACATCAATTTTTTATAACAATAGACCCTTTAGGTTTAAGGGTGGGAAAAAGCGAGATTTGGGGTGTGCATGCTCTTTGCAGACTATGTGGGGCAGAAGATGAACAAATCGCATTGAAAAGTGGGGGGAATTAGAAGTTCTTTCGTTTTCCCCGTGGTACAAGGCAGCTTACAGCGTGGATTCGGACAAGAAACAGGAATATTTTTTTGTTCAGGAACATTCTAGCGTGTGCAGCGTAAATTTTGTGTCCGGATGGCGAGATTAAGAATTCTGTATTCAACCTACGCCAATAGCGATTGATGTTTGGGTACCCACAGAAACATTAGGATATGTAAACACGTCAAGCGTATGTCCAGTCAAGGAAATTTAGAGTTTAGTTTCAAGTGCTGCTATTCGTGTAAGTAGCATATCGTAACAGCAGCTTCGATCTTACTGATGACACACCGGGTTGCTTGGGCAGGCGCGGCATATGCATTCACGATATTAAATAAGATAAGAAAAGATAAGATATACCTTTATTAGTCCCGCAGCGGGGAAATTTGCAGTGTCACAGCAGCAAAGGGATAGTGCAAAACAAGAGGCATCAGTAAAAATGCAAGATATAGAAAAATAAATAAAGTAAGCAATAAAAGGCTGTACAACAGTAGACATTATATAAAGCAAAAAACTTAGAAACTATGGAAAATCAGATGCCACAGGTTGACAATAAAGCAGCAGAGGACTTTGTAAAAATAAAATGAGATATGAAGGATGGCTGTACAACTGAATTGAAGTTATTTACAATATTGCACAAAATTGTGATATTGCACAAGTTTACAGTTCAATATACATCAATGTGACATGAATATTGCACATGGTTGAGTAGACAGTTTAGGTAAGTGTGGTCTACTGGGAGCAGTGTTGATTGTAAAGTCTCACAGCAGCAGGAAGGAAGGACCTGCGGCATCTCTCCTTCAGACACCGTGGGTGTAGCAGCCTGTCACTGAAGGAGCTGCCCAATGCTGTCAAAGTGTCCTGCATGGGGTGGGACATGTTTTCCATCAGGGATGATAGCTTAGCCATCATTCTCCTTTCTCCCACCACTTCTACAGGATCAAGGGGGCATCCCAGGACAGAGCTGGCCTTCTTAATCAATATTAAAATATTAAATTAAACCTCCTTCTCACTGATAAAAAACCCCCTAAAATATACTGGCACCCCCCCTTTAAAAATCATTCTGGCAAATAAAAAGCCAGAAAAAGAGGAGGTTAGATACAAAATTCTTTCCCCCTGACGATATAGCTAGACTAAGCTCAATTAGTTTTCTCCTACAAAGTAAAAGCATGGACTCCTTCAACGCAACGCGGACTTGAAAGACTATATATTGGCGAGATACTGTCAAGGTAAGTCCTCGACGGCACAAATGAAAATCCAAATCAAGTGTGTAGCGTTCAGTCAAACAGTAATGATATGGCCTTGTATTTCACATGTGTACCTGCGCGCTTATCCATGTTGAGAGGAGATTAAGGATCATGTGTGCCGGTTCTTTTGAACAATGCAAATTCATCACAAGAACACTGTAGCTATTAGCTGACTTATGGCGTGGGACCCAATCATAGCGATGTTAATGACATTATTTCACGTTCGCAAACCTAACTGGCAAGCAAATTCAACTTTGTTGGCTGTATATAGCAAGTAATCATGAAATCGAAATCACAAGGAAACCAAATGATTATTGCAAGCAGCGAAATGAAAACCACACCAACACTTAGCTCTGAGGGGCTAAGTTCTATCATGTAAGCCCCTCAGAGCTGAGCAAGACTGTAAATGTCGTATGGCACTAACATTCTCCCTCTGGCTTGATATTTGTTTGCGTAGAGTTTAACATCTACTTAACGTTGTATATATCCTATAGGATCGAACAAAGCCAGTCCCTTTTCAAAATGTGGATTAAAAAAACTGCACATTGCAACAACAATACCAGCTCAAAATAACAACAGATGAAATAATTATTTGTCAATTAGTGGGCCAACTTAAATAATTTAATATCAACCAGTACCTTAAATATATTTCTCCAATCAGTTCACTCTTTTCCTTTTAGCCTGTGTCAGTGTGAACTCTTTTCGTTTGTAGGGAAACACAGACTAAGCAAAGTCAACATCATTTTGTTCAACAAAGTCCGGCCAGCCGCTGACAAAATGAGTACTGCAGACACTAGTGTGATCATTCGGGACAAAGTCCTTCCAATTTATAGCTCGAATTCACACCTGTCGTCTCTTGCCATGGGGAACACGAAAAGAACCTTATGCCCCCGTCTTTTCGATATTGGTTTGTGCACCCCTCTACGCAACAAGGAGCCACCATATTTCCTTTTTTCCCCAAATCAGCTCTACTGCGCGTGCGCGCACGGACTTCCGGCCTTAAACCGAACTCTTCTATTGGAAGGTGTGGTAGATTTTATTTTTTTGACTCTTGCATAGCCTGAATGCTCGTTTGACTGCTCAATCCATGATTATAGATGCTAAAATTTGTTTAAACTGGTTTGAGGCAACATTATTCTGCAAAATTACCCCTGATGGCCAGTTGTTCTTATCTATTGGTGATATGAACTTTGAGCAGTGTAACGGTGTTAAACATTGTGACACGACAGAAGGAGCTCTCTGAGGTTGTCTGTAGCGGTATAGTGGTCTTACATGATGCTGAAGATGTTAAACGCGGCCATGGAACTTTAAAAAACAACATCAAGCATTTCAAAGACACCAGTTCATTGAAAACTAGTAGCAGTAAAGGTGCAATACGGAAGTTACGTGCCTCTGATGTTCATTGTCTGTGTATGACAAGTTAAAAAAAATAAATTAAAAAAAACAATGGTTCACAGCATGACAACTCTGATGATATTAACAGTGCCAAGAGTGAAGAGTAGAAAGTTTCCAGACGTCTGCGTAAAAAATGGTCTGATTGGTCGCGTTGCTGCCAAGACCAGGCAACGTCAAAAAAATAGTAGCAAAGCCACTGCGCCCGCTTGGCCAAATGTGGGCAAAATGGAACGCCCCCTATTGGCCATAGTATCAGTCTGATTGGGCTGAAAATCGACATTGGTCAGGACCTTAAGACGCTATATACACATATGAAATATGAAAAGGATTGGTGAAAAACTGAAGACGCTAGAGTGCAGACAAGCCAAAAGTTTACGCGACGACGCACGCACGGAAGATGCATAGCATAAGCCCCTTTTCATCTTTTGGCCCTTGACAGAAGTGGGCATATCCACCACTGTTTGAAAGAAAAGGCCCCTGGCATAGCATAAAATCCTGGGGCTATTGGGTCTATTTATGAAATATGAAAAGGATCCTTTGAAAAGTGAAGGCACTATTGCAAAAAAAATTGGAGACATCTTTAAATTTAGGTCAAATCAAAAGGCCATTTCAGAATAAGAACAACCTACAGGAGCATCTTAGCTTGTAAATAAGAGCTGTTTTGAAGTTTTGCAGAAAAAGCCGCCTGGTGGCCAAAACAAGAATCGCAGCATGGCCAAAAATCGAACTGGGGCTAGATCTTGGGCCCATATAAATGCATATAAAATAGGAAAAAAAGATCCGTTGAGAACTGAGGGCACTATGGCGCTGAAACAAAACCGCACATTTTATGACCTTTTGACCTATATAACCTTTAAAATTAAGTCAAATCAAAAACCCATTACATATATGATGAACCCTTGGCAGAACCCTACAGTAAAAATTTGAGCATCTTAGCTCAGTAGAAAAAGGAGCTAGAGCTGTTTGAAGTTTTGCAGAAAAAAAAGCGCCTTTGTGGCCAAAACAAGAATCGCAGCATGACCAAAAAACTCTAGAACTATAAAATAGCGGGAGAACTAGATCTTGGGCCCATATACATGCATATAAGATATGAAAAGGATCCGTTTGGAAAACTGAAAAGCTGTGTTTGAAGTTTTGCAGAAAAAGCCGCCTGAAATGATGTAACATGACCAAAATCGAACTCGGCTAGGTCTTGGGCCCACATGCATTTAACAGACCACCACTAATAACCCTAAATGACGTACAGCATAAGACCCCACTAATAACCCTTGGGCCTGTCGGCCAAGCAGGCTAAAAAGACCAGAGTTTGCCAAGTTTTTCAAGGTTTAGACACTATTGCACTAATGGACTGGGAAAAAGTCCTTTGGACCGATGAATCAAAATTCAAAATTTTCGCACCCAATGCAGAACTTACGTGCACTGTAGAGTTGGAGAAGGTTTCAAAAATGACTTTTTAACCCCTTCAGTAAAAGATAGAGGTGGTGATATTATGGCATGGGCTTCAGTGTGCTCGAACATATGAGCACCTGATCTCATAAAAATTGACAGAATGATGGATTAAAAGAGGTGTCACATCATCCTTGTGAGGCACTCATTGCCATCTAGAAAAAGACTGATAGGCTGGTGATTTTCTTTTCAACATTTTAATGACCCTAAACACACTTCTAAGTTAAGCAAGAATGATCTCAGTCAGAAAGAATCATCTGGTGACATAAAAGTCATCATTTAGCCCGCTCGAAGTCCAGACCTTAATCCGACTGAGCAAATCTGTTGTAACATCGAAAGAATCTCTTTGGAGAGAACTTAAAACCATATGGAATGGTTTAGCGAGTGAGGAAATTAAAAAAATATATGTGAAAACAATGCCTGAAAGATTGAGTGCTGTAATATTGATTTTTTTTTTCTAAAAGCACAGTTTTTAATATATTATTACCGGTCTTTTATTTTTCTATAATGTAACATTACATGAAAGCTCAGAGGTTTCTAATTTATCTTCATTTTGGGTGGTAGTCTGCACAGTACTGCATTTTACCCGTAACATCTTCTGTGGGTAGGTTCATGCATGGTAATATATGATTCACATAAAACAGAGCACAGTCCAATTGGCTGGATGTAACTACAGTATATCCAGGGGTCGCTCCATTTCTTCCAGGTTGCTGTGCCACACTAAGAGGACCACCTATTTCACAGTGCTTCATAGTTTGCAGTTTCACATTGTTCATTTAAATTAATTTTTGTAAAAATCATGTGTTCTCTTTTAATAAATAAAACATAAGATGTGAAAAACATTTTCATTTCTTGGAACACAGGCAGACACTGTAATGCCTTTTGTGTGTGTGCATTAAGTATCTCTGAGCAAGTAGACCCAGGACAGCTGGCAATGACAGAATGAAACCAGATCAAATAAAGACCAGAGTACAAGAGCACCCAGGGCACAGTAATGCTAAAAACTATAAAGAATGGGTGATTCCATGTCAACTCACTGAGGCCTGACAAACTCCATCTCAGTTGTACAAGCCCAATTCGGAAATAGTAGGGACCAAGTGTAAATTGTGAATAAAATCAAAATACAATGACTTTCAGATCACAGGAGCCAATATGTTATTTACAATAGAAAATACAGTGCTGTGAAAAAGTGTTTGCCCCCTTCCTGATTTCTTTTTTTTTTGCATATTTGTCACACTTAAATGTCTCAGATCAAACAAATTTTAATATTAGACAAAGACAACCTGAGTAAATACAAAATGCAGTTTTTTAATGATGATTTTATTTATTAAGGGGAAAAAGCTATCCAAACCTACCTGGCCCTATGTGAAAAAGTAATTGCCCCTAAATCTTAATAACTGGTTGTGCTACCCTCGGCGACAACAACTGCAATCAAACGTTTGCGGTAACTACGATGAGTCTTTCACATCGCTGTGGAAGAATTTTAGCCCACTCTTCTTTGCAGACTTATTTTAATTCAGCCACATTGGAGGGTTTTTGAGCCTGAACGGCCTGCTTAAGGTCATGCCACTGCATCTTGAGCAGATTTAAGTCCGGACTTTGACTAGGCTACTTCAAAATCTTCATTTTCTATTTTTTAAACCCTTCAGAGGTGGACTTGCTAGTGTATTTCGGATCATTGTCCTGCTGCATAACCCAAGTGCGCTTGAGCTTGAGCTCACGAACTGATGGTTGGACATGCTCCTTCAGGATTTTCCGGTAGAGAGCAGAATTCATAGTTCCATCAATTTTGACAAGTTGTCCAAGTCCTGAAGCAGCAAAGCAGCCCCAAACCATCACACTACCACCTCTATGTTTGACTGTTGGTATGGTGTTCTTTTAATGAAATGCAGTGTTAGTTTTGCGCCACATGTAATGGGACGCACACCTTCCAAAAAGTTCAACTTTTGTCTCGTCAGTCCACAGAATATTTTCTCAAAAGTCTTGGGGATCATCAAGATGCATTTTGGCAAATGTGAGACGAGCCTTTGTGTTCTTTTTGGTCAGCCGTGGTTTTCGCCTTGGAACTCTCCCATGGATGTCATTTTTGCCCAGTCTCTTTCTTATTGTTGAATCATGAACACTGACTTTAACTGAGGCAAGTGAGGCCTGCACTTCTTTAGATGTTGTTCTGGGTTCTTTTATGACCTCCTGGATGAGTCGTCAATGCGCTCTTGGAGTAATTTTGGTTGTCCGGCCACTCCTGGTAAGGTTCACAACTGTTCCTCCAAAGTTTTCTCCATTTGTTGATAATGGCTCTCACTGTGATTCGCTGGAGTCCCAAAGCCTTAGAAATGGCTTTGCAACCCTCTCCAGACTGATAGATGTCAATTTCTTTGTTTCTCATCTGTTCTTGAATTTCTTTAGTTCGCGGTATGACGTGTTGCTTTTTGAGACCTTTTAGCCTACTTCACTTTGTCAGGCAGGTTCTACTGAAGTGATTTCTTGATTCAACAGGTCTGGCAGTTATGAGGCCTGGGTGTGGCTAGTGAAATTGGACTCAAAAAATGTGGTTAATCACAGTTAATTCATGATTTGAGAATGGGGGGCAATTACTTTTTCACATCAGGCCAGGTAGGTTTGGATAGCTTTTTCCCCTTAATAAATGAAATCATCATTTAAAAACTTCATTTTGTATTTACTCGGGTTATCTTTGTTTTATATTAAAATTTGTTTGATGATCTGAAACATTTAAGTTTGACAAATATGCAAAAAAATAAGAAATCAGGAAGGGGGCAAATACTTTTTCACAGCACAGTACATAACATTTCAAATGTTGAAACTGAGACATTTTACATTTTTGTCCACAAAATGGGCTTATTTAAAATTTTCTGGTTGCAACAGGTCTCAAAAAAGTTGGGGCACAGGAAAAAAAAGGGCTGAAAAAGCAATTAATATATCAGAGAATCAGCTGAAAGAAAATTTAGCAAGTAATTAAGTTAACAGGCATCAGGTGCGTAACATGATTGTCTATAAAAGGAATGTCTCAGAGAGGCTGAGTCTCTCAGAAGTAAAGATGGCCAGAGGCTCTCCAACCTGCGAAGGCTTGCGTAAAAAAATTGTGGAATACTTTAAAAACAATTGCAAAGGCTTTGAATGTCTCATCACCGACAGTGCAAAACATCATCAAAAGATTCAGAGAAACTGGAAAAATCTCTGTGCGTATGGGACAAGGCCGAAGACCTTTACTAGATGCCCGTGATCTTCGGACCCTCAGACGCCACTGCATCACTCACTGGCATGATTCTGTCATTGACATTACTGAATGGGCCCAGGAATACTTCAAGAAACCACTGTCTGTAAACAGTCCGCCGTGCCATCCACAGATGCCACCTAAAACTCTATCATGCACAAAGGAAGCCATTGTTGAGCATGATCCAGAAGCGCCGCTGTGTTCTGCGGGCCAAGGCTCATTTAACATGGACTGTATCAAAGTGGCAAAGTGTCCTGTGGTCAGACGAGTCCAAATTTGACATTCTTGTTGGAAATCATGGGCATCGTGTCCTCCAGGCTAAAGAGGAGAAAGACCACCCCTCCCGTTATCAGCGTTCAGTTCAAAAGCCAGCATCTCTGATGGTATGGGGATGCATTAGTGCATATGGTGTGGGACACTTGCATGTTTTAAAAAGCACCATGAATGCTGAAAGGTATATGAAGGTTCTAAAGCAACATATGCTCCCCTCCAGATGACACCTATTCCAGGGAAGGGAAAGCCTTGTGTATTTCAGCAGGACAATGTAAAACCACATACTGCAGCTATTACAACAGCATGGCTTCATAGTAGAGGAGTCCGTGTGCTGAACTGGCCTGCCTGCAGTCCTGATCTTTCACCGATTGAGAACATTTGGAGCATAATTAAATGAAAAGTCCGTCAAAGGAGACCTAAAACTCTCCAGCAGCTGGAAGCCTGTATTTAACAAGATGTGGGATCAAATTCCAATGGCTAAACTCAAGAAACTTGTCCCCTCAATGCCCAGAAGCCTCCACTCTGTGTTAGAAAGAAGTGGGGATGCTACACCATGGTAAACAGGCCCCTGTCCCAACTTTTTTGAGACCTGTAGTAGCCATCAAATTTGAAATGAGTTCATTTTGTGGATAAAATTGTAAAATTTCTCAGTTTCAACATTTGCTATGTTATCTCTGTTCTATTGTGAATAAAATACTGGCTGGTGTGATTTTAAAGTCATTGCATTTTGATTTTATTCACAATTTACACTTTGTCCCAACTATTTTGTAATTGGGGTTGTAGATGAAACTCCATCAGATGGTGCATCCTGATGAAAATATTATTATTATACTTCCTTTGGAAAAATGTTCTTTGGGTTCATGAGTAGTGGTTAATTTATATATATATATATATATATATATATATATTTTTTTTTTTTTTTTTTTTCTCAATAAATTATGACCAGCTTTGGCAATATTACGATTAAGACACAAGGAATCCAAAACAACAACCAAATACCCCTCATTAAGCTCTGAACCCCACAATACTGCACAAAAGACAACTGCAGAATATGGGGCAAAATATATGGAGCTCAACTTTTCAAATTAATTACTCTACACTTGATAGATTGTTCTCGTTGAAAGTTGTGATGGCTTTTTTCTTCCTTTCAGGAAAATTAAATACTCACATGTATCACATTATATGATATGACAAATTTATCACATTATGATCATGATCATCGCAGCACCGGCATGATTCACTGGGGACATCTATTGGACTGCGCTGGTGCTACAATGATAATGGTCATTATCTACTACGTAATGTGATAAATTTGGAGATTTTGTTCTTCTGTCAGAAAAAAGCTCACAATTTTCAACAAAAATCACTTTGCTTCTAACTGGTGAAACTGTCAATACATGGTCACTACATCTGAACATTTATAAGATCATCCAGACTTCAAAGAGAAAGCATATTATGATCACTCTAAACTGTTCTGGCTCATTTTAATTCTTTTGCAAGAGCTGAAAAACCTGAGTTTAGAGCTCAATTAGCCACTTATTCACCACTGTCCTGTAATGTAATCATGAGGAATATAGCAATATTAATGCTATGAACAGTGAGCTTTTATTGTTCATTTAATGCAAAGCCATTTCTGACAAAGCAGTTAAGGAGGGTGAACAATCTCTCTAAACATGAAAATTAACAAGGCATAGGCTAATTAATAAACATGACCAGTTTGTTTAAATTCTGCAATTGCAATTGTGGTTCGAACAAAAACCAGTTCGGGAACTGCTGAGTACTCCAAGCATGGCCTTAATTTTCTGCTCCGGTAATTTAAGTTTTCAGATATGGGTTAATCATGTGGCCGTGATGAAAGACCTACACTCACAGATCTTGTGCTCTTCAAATTAAGAAGAAATTTGATGATAGTGATCCAGAATTAGCTACTTATCATTTGTGTCGATCCTGCTGGTTTGAAAGATAGATGGTATAGTATGTACCCGCAGTTCAACTTATTGTAGGCACATTTGTCCAAAGTGAGCCATTTTCACAGCAAGAAAACATTTTATGACAATGTGAGGTCTAGCAGTATTGATGCCAACGTTAAGCCAATAATAAATGTCAGCTTACGTTAGCTAGCAAATTGACTTCAACTACTGCACACATAACGTTAACATTAATGCAGACTTCCAATCCATGGTAGATAAACAAAAATTATTTTAGACTCTGCATACTAATTAATGTTACAACCCAAGTTCTGTGTCAGCTTTGCTTGATTATTTTCTTTCATTTAACTGTAAGATTAATTTAAGTTTGCAAGCTGTCCTTGCTTTATTAAAATGCATTTTGTCAATTATTTCAGATGCAATTTAAAAAATACAGCAAACTCTGTTAAACTTTCAGTTCTCAAGAAAGATGGAAAGTGATGAAGGTGCAGGTAGGCCTGACCACTCTGTCCATTTGACACCTGATAATTACTAAGGTGTAGGTTAATGGCAGTTGCCCTGCCTGCAGCACTAATTCTACAGCCACATTTTTCTTCGGCCACATTTAGGCTATGAAGGTTACCTTTTCAAAAAAATTGATGATTCTAATGCAAAAATTATGGAAACATTTAAGTGGTTTATTTCTTTGCTTAATACTGCTAAATATGCTTTGCCGAAATCACTTTTTGTTTCGGGGGGTGGGGGGGTGGGGGGTTGTGCCCTTAGCAGGTTCTGATTCTTGACCTCAGCATTTTCAGAAATGTGTATTTTCTCTGCGTATTTTAACTGTGTATTTTCTCTGTAACTCTGCGTACGGCCAAAAAGTTTTATATGCCGCAAGGTGCAATGCACTGCGCGTTGTGACACATTACTCAAGTAAGAATTATCAAAATTCTTTCCTTGTGCCACAGTAGCCCTTCAGTTGGTTTGGACAAGAAGCAATAGTCCACCTTGGTCTCGTGCATCGATGAGCCTTGGGTGCCCAGCAACTTGTCACCGGTTCATGGTTTGTCCCACTTTGAACCACTGTTGGTCGGTACTCACCGCTGCTGACTGGGAGTCTTTCCATTTTAGAGACGCTGTGACCCACTCATCTTATCATAACGATGGCCCTTGTCAAAGTTGCTCAGGTCCCATTTCTCCCACATCAAGCAAGCTGAAAAGAAGAACTGACTGTTCAAATGCTGTCTAAGGTTTATAACTAAGAAAAGTTCCCACTGCACACAAAGTGGTACCTTAAATATAATTCATTAATAAAAAGTTGGCAACGCGTTTCGCCACACAGGCTTCATCAGGCTGTCTAAGGTTTGTCTCCAGAACTAGTTTTAATGTTCAGGCTTACAGGTATATGCAAGTATATTGAGATATATCAGTTGCCCAACCTGTCCTTTCCTCATTATCAGGAGAGAAAGGGTTACATTTTCACTTCTGCATATTCAACACCTCTCCGTTGAATTCAGATCAGATGACTGGACTTTTTAAGATCCCTTTGGTGCCTTCTGATGCCTTAGCAGTACATTTGATATCACTGTCTCTAGGATGAAGGGCCGTCCAATGAATTTGGAGGCAAATGCTAGAATGTCAGCAGATAAGATGCATCAGTCAAGTTCGGGGTTCCTCCTGTGGTTCGATCATCAATCCACAAATGAGCCAGAAACTGTACTGGTCCCCATGAAAAACAGTGGGTAAAGAAAAGGAGATACCTTTATTATATAATTTTAGTCTTGGTCTTGCCCTTCTTGGTGCAAAATGATAAAACAGTGGAGCGCAGAACTGACGGCAAGACACGAAGAATCAAATATGAAGGCAGCCAATTTGGTCTCAAGTCTGCAGCTCATAAATAACCCACAAAAGTGCTCTCCTTCCTCAAAGCAATATCAAATACAGAGTTGAGGCATTCAAAAAAACCTAACTTTAACAAGAAGTGACAGCACTGAGTCAGAAGTAGACTTCTTTGTCACAGGCAAAGACCTCAGGGATTGAGCCTCTGTCAGTCATCCAATGAGAATGTTGGGTTGCTGCCCGATGACATGCACCTCATTTATATGACTGTCGTATCCAATGCATAAGAGTAGCCAGAGAATGGCAAGTGTGAATAACTGAGGATTCCCTTTGGGACACTTTCATATACAGGCCGTTTTCAGCCTACATCACAGCTGAAAATGATATGCGGTGATATTCACAACAGTGAGTTCCTACCTAAAAAAAGAAAAAAGTAATAATACAAAGAATTATTTGTATTATTATACAAATTATTGTATAAACATTATACAATAATTATACAATACACTATTATTGTATAAACATTATTTTCAAGAATTTGTGACATTTTGTTTTCAGTGATACAGATTTTCTTTCTTAACCTCCTAAAAGCTAGCGTGCCCCTAGCAGTAATGCCGGCGTTTAGGATTTTCCATGACATGCCGTGAGCCTTTGACCCTTCAAGTCATAATTGCTTTCAAGCTGTTCCTGTTACCAAGATCGCTTGATTAGAAATCACACAAATTATTTACTGAATAATCAAGACCAACATATAAAGCCCATAATTATTAAGAAATTATTAAGCCTGTACAACATCCACAAGGAAAGGTCTATGGACGTGGACGCGGCGGAGACGACAAGCATGAATCCATAGTAGCCGCCGGACTTTGTTTGGGGGATACAATTAATTTATTAAATTACCAACGCTGTTTAAATCGAAGCGTTGGTAATTGAATAATGTCAAAAATTGTTTATTAGTGCATTGTCAAAGTTTGGTGCATGACTTGCATTTAAAATCATTTAAAATGCAAGCAATACATCAAACTTTCGTGGTAGCAAAATCATTTGTGAAGTTTTTATAGTCCAGCTTCCTGGAAAGTTGTAGGAAGACAGCAGTATGAGATGTCTGAGCGGCAATTATCTTATACTTCAAGATCAAATTTTGAGAAATTTCCGTTAATTGCTATCCATGCAATCTCATATTGAAGGGTCTTCCTTTTGACTCAAAGCTTTGTTTCTTAATCATTCATGGCAATGTAGCTTATTGGTAGCCCATTTGCTCAGTAAATTAATTAATTAATTGTCCGGTTCTTAAACAGAAACAGGTAGAGTGTTAACCTGCATTCTGGTAATGTCACTGGTTGTAGACCAAGTTTTATTTTTACATAAGCAAACTTAACACGCGGACCCGAGTTGGTAGAACAAAATTTTTAAAAATGTCTTCTTAGGTGTATCAAGCCAATCGAACACTGGTGCAGAAACAAATATACAGTTTTGTGAGCTGTAGAAATTCAGAAGCTGCAAAAGACATTGACGTTTTATGCCGCCATTAATGTGGATCGGAAAATGCTTGTTAACTATTGCAATGAACAATAATGCAATCTGAGGGGAAATGGACAGTAATTCTATGGACTGATCCTCGCAACTGAACAAATATGTAAGGCAAGCCGAGAGCAGGACTATAATCCCTCCAATGGCAAGTCCCAGGAGGAATAGGTTAAAGAGCAAAAACAGCCTGTTTTTGACAAAATATTTTGCTCCTAAAAGGCAATTCAATATATTACTTACCATGCCAATTTTCACTCATGTACATGTCTGTGTGTGTATGTGTGTGTGTGTTCTTCATCTTCAAACTCTTGACTTTCTTCTCTTCTTGGGTCTGAAAAACATGCAAAAAAATACTTCACTACAGCGAAAAATCTCAAAAATAAGCTCACTCCAGTTCTAGTCAAACATGTTAAACACCGCCTGATCATATTATGCATTATATATGCATGGAACACACACACACACACACACACACACACACACACTCTCTAACACAGTAGGTGAGTACATGATTGATATCATTTCTTCCCCATCATTGACTACACAGCTCCCTTCCTCTCCATGACGCAGTCTCTCTTTGATCAGGACGATTACAGTAATTGCCACTCTCAAATCTTTTGGCAGGAAGCCCAATGAGAGCACAGAGTTCAGATGAGTCCTGCTGCTTGCAGTCATACAGGGGCTCTGATACTGATAACAGACATTAATTGAATGTAAAGAGGGTGACAAAGGTTGGCACCTATCGTCACTATAAATGCTGACATTAATCATTTAAGTGCAGCATGAGCCATCCGAGTGCCCGAATGTATGCAATTACATAGGTACACACTTCCAGTCAGTGGTCTGGAATATTCAGTCAAAAATGAATGGTCTGTGATACATGTTATCTTTGTTTGCTCATCAACCTGTTCATCTCTGAGCTGGTAGCTGAATAAGGGGATTTGCACAAGGAACATGGAAATTGTACGTTTGTACATGTGTGGGGCGGTACTAGTGTTGGGAATCTGTTTTAACCCATTAAGATCTGATGCGAAGCTCTGCGTCGCACTCGCTTTAACTCTTTCGCCCCTAAGTAAATGATACAATGTAACACCCTTCAGCCCCATGTATTACACAGTGTGCTATACCATTGAACCCTGGATATAATTAGCAAAAACAAAGAAAACGGACATATATATTGCATATATAATGCGCATGTGCATTGTTTAACTCAAATTTACGACACTGCCCGATGTGTTCTACGAATGCGCAACAGTTAAACCCTTTACCGTTGGATTGGCGATTCAAGTGCTGGTTAAGCGATCGAAATAGTCAGCGCCTCAAGTCTCTTAAATTACATCCCAGTTCCCCGAGAATGCATGGAGGAAACAGGAGAGAGAACAGATGAAACGAGGACATATGTTTCAAGAGACATGAGACGCCCTTTCCTCAGTTGCGTTAGGGCTATATGAAGCAAAGCTCGTTTCTGATGACGGTCTCGGCTGGATCTGTTGGAATATGATCTGCGGGGAATTGGCACACATGTAAATCGTGAATTAATCGCAAAATTTAATTATCTAAGTATGAAATACAGTTCAGCTGCCGATGCAATAGGCTATACCACAAAAAAATGGCATAGGGAGCCTAAATTTGAACTTGGGTAGCTTTTTAAAAGTGTGATCGAATTTTTTTTTTTCATAAAATATTTAAGTTCTCCGGTTATTGACTCCCCTAAAATTTTGTTGCGTTGTTGGCGACCCTATTGATAATATATGATGTAGATAAATTAATAGCCAATTTTAAACTCAGGCATTCCGGATATCTGTACCCTCATAAGAAAAAATAAATAAATCACACTCCCTCGATATAAAATCCATTTATTTTCGGACGCATCCACGAATCTCCGTTTCTTTTCCAAAATGTCAATATGACCGCTGCAGCGGGCTGACGGGTCTACGGGTCGATCTGTACTTGGCCGCTGTGGTGGGCTATCGCGTTGAAAGGCATGAAATTATCAGCCCGCTGTAGCGGGCTGTCGAGTTGAAAGAGTTAAAAACGGAAAGGACATGAATATCATATATATATATATATATATATATATATATTTTTAAGAAATGTGAATGAAGAGCATCATGAGGTGCCCTAGGTCTTAATGGGTTAATTTCCAAAATTGATTCTCGGATACAAATCCGATTAAATTCTCGAGTTAGAATCGATTTCATGGTATGTGGAACATGAATACATAACCGCGAATCATTGAAACTATATTTGCCCAGATATTGATGTGATATGCCTCCCATTTAGCACTGGCCCACAGATACTAGTTAACTTGGTTCATAAATTCTAACTTACAATCCTGTAGCTTGACATAAGGACATTTTCTCTTTTGAACCAATATTGCCATCCACTGGACTTTTATTTTTTCCAACGTGACCAGGTTTTCAACACAACAATTTTGCTCATAGTTTCTGCCTTTTGTTTTGAAGTGAAAGGTGTTCACTACCATTCACCAGGTGGCACCTTGTTATTAGCATGTATTATCTTGATTTAAGCAATAAAATTTCATGAATTTTCCTGAGGAAATTATTCCCAGAAACAATGTTTATAGAGCTTATTCATGGAAAAAAAAGCGCATAATTAATTTTGGTGGCCTATTTTTACCCTGCGACGGTAATATCGATAGCCACTCAGCACCTGCGTCGAAAACTAGGTCATTGTCTTCCGCGACCATTGTTGGTAATCCATGGTTATAAGAAATTTATCTTCTCTGCTTGTGGGTGTTTATTTCCAAAAATATTTTGATTTTCCATCAGCATAGAATCAGTCTTTGCAAAGCCCCATTATAAACGATTTTGTTTTACGAACAGTAATGTAAATGGGCAGTTTACGAGTATAAGTGGGTCAAAAACTTGACCCTCTTTCCCACTTCAAGGAAGTTGATCTGAAAATACAGTACATTGACCTATGAAACAACAGCATGCAATTTCGAGAGGTAACATGAAGTTGAATAACGCTAAATAATGCATATAATTTATAGCTCTGGGACAATATGACAAAGCAATCAAGTGTAAAGCGATACATTTTCATTTCAGGCGAATCAACTGTTAGCCAAAATCACTCTCCCGAGGCTCAGCAATAGCTTGGTTCATTTGTGTTTTTCATCATTTCTGAGTCCGCTTGTTTGTCACAATTTCAGAGAAAGACAGGTCTTTTCCTTCAGATGACTTAGCATTTCTCTTCATTGTCGGACATTGCATTAACTAGCTATATTGCTAAAAACATAGCCAATGAATTTAAAATGGTTCTAGACAAGTGAGCAAGAGATATAAAGGGGACATCTACTTGATAACGTCGTCACTCAAAATGCATGTATACACAAAGTTTCGGTCAATAAAATCCCTTCTTTCAGATTTCGTCATGGAATCAGATTAGCCTAGTAAAACTACTCTGCTACTTCACTTTGCTTCATCCACAGAGTCTGGACAGTCGTGATTGACAAGTGTTTACTTCCTGGGGGGTGGGCGCTTGTCTGAAGTTTAAAATCATTGGTGTACCCATAAGCTAATCACTAACATTTGGCGAGGAAGTATGTTATGCGCCGGCTCAGCCGCCTAGTACTTCCACTGTAAACACAGTCCTTCATACCACGAATGCAGCGAAAACAAACTGATCAGTACATTAAAGTTAATACTGTACTCATACATATGCCCATCTACCTCATTTTAGCCTTCACTCATTCACTTAAAGGAACCAAAAGAGCTCTTTCTGTTCCCCTTACAAGAAATAAACTGTTGAGCTATCGTTTTTCCTGCCGATACTGCTGCGATAAAAAAAAAACGTAAGAGACCCGAAACCAACGGCAGAATCAGTGAGAATAACGCCTTATTTACATTAGGATGAAATCTGCGTTGACACGAAAACTGAACCATTAACCAAACTTGCGCTAACATCATACTGAGCTTGCTATCTAACTTTATAGTAACATAGTTTGGCTCTAAGCGTTTGGCTGTCTCTCACAGAGACAGCCGTTTCATTCATGGCTAATGACAACATAACAACACTGAGACAGCAAATAGGTCCTGTGACATGAACAAAAACACAGCTATTAAAAAGTTTGCTGCTAACTTAAATAGTGCAAAATTCGCGGGCAATGTAATACTAGAAGCTACAAGCTAGTTGAGGTGGTTCGGCTGTCTCTCACAGAGATGAACAGGGTGCCTATTTCATAGGTTTCATGATGGATACTAAGTAGATATGACAACTTTTCTCGGAGTAGCACTACAACATCATTTCCATTCAAAAAACTAACCAAACATTGATCTTGTTGTGGCTATAAGTCGCTGATACCGAGGATTTTCTCCGCAACAGAGCGAATGGCCTCCTGTGTGTCTATGTCCGTGGCCATTGTTGATTTCGGAGACCACAATTTCAAACTCGGCGCAGCGGCTACATCGTGGCTCTCGGCCACGCCTTCTGTTCATTGGTTGGTCCGGCGTATTTTCTGCCGAGGTAAACAAGGCAGAGCTCATCGTGATCAGACTGAGTAGTGAAGCGAAATGAAATTGAGCGGAAGTACGTAGGCTGGTGGAGTCAGGCTAGAATCAGATAGGTCAAGGTAATTTCTTTTGTTCCTCGAGAACGTCAAAACTGGAATCGATTCTTGCTGCTGACTGACCGTGGTGACGATGTCTGTGACTTTCGTCGGGTCACCCCAACACTACGGGGTACAGAATATTGTTAACTTATCATCAAGCACAGACTAATAAAGTAATTGAAACTTTCAGATGTATGTACAGAGGGACTGGACAACCAACTCCACTTCTTTACGATGACTGAACATAGTAATTACCAATGGACACACGTGCCATTTACATCTAGCAAATTCAATGTTATAAATAAAGCTCCATTTCAAAACCACCATAAGTTCTGAATCATACGTAAACATGAATTATTTCTAATAATGACATACATCCACCACGCTGACAATCATTCAAAACAAATCATTCATTGCCAGTCACTACAGCACAGCTCGTTCACCAGCCTTTCAAAGGAAAAAGCGTCCTTTAAAAAGTACTGGTGAAAAGCGTCACAGTGGTCCTGGGGTCTTGGCATGTGACCGATGCATTGTCTTGCAAATCCCATGTCTGACTCCCACTTTAAAGTGGAGCAATCTCCCCAGCACTTGTTCTTCTCTCATACAGACATTTTCTTCCAATGCTTGGCACAAATATAGCCACACTACAGGCTCACCCTCAAGCACCAATCCAAACCACAAGAGCTCCCTTCAAATTACATTAACCTGCAGGGGTTTGGAGAAGCTTTCATGGCCTATTGAACCAACATGTTAATTGCTCCATTACATTTAGTCAGCATTTATTTTTGGTAGTAAAAAGCAATATTAGCTTCATGCTTTACAGAAGCTCATGGAAATAAATACTACCAGTTGAATTTAATTTTTTGAGCAAATGCTATTCTTGTGCGTCAGAACAGAAAAGCTTAAAATAAACTTCGGATTAGGGATGCCCAAAAATAAAAATTCTTGGCCGCAACCAAAGCCGAAAAGAGGGAAGCACTTGGTCAAATACTGAATGGTGAATACAGGTTTTCTTTTTTCCACCAATTTGTACTACTGCATAAAGGAGATCAAATTCACATTTGATTTATGCTTTTCGCTGAAAAAATTACATTCCAAAATGAGAATGTGATGAAAAAACTGCCTGACTACAACAGAGGAGTTCAAAGCAACCTACTTGGTGAGCTTAGATCACTAAAACTGTTCCAAAAGATCTGTTCAGTAAATGCTCAGATTCAGAGTAATGCAGGCCAAAGGAACTACTGCATTTGCAAAATACAGATGGGAGTTTGAGAGTGTGGGTCTCTATCCTCATATAGACATGCCTCGTGTCTGAACATGTGATGTACTGAACAACTATGGTCTTCTACATCACTCATTAGGCACAGGTACAGGACGAATTTCAGCTATTTCTATTCAATCAGCTACGATAAGAAACAACATAGAACTAGGAATGGACAGACCTTGCTGAATTTGGTAAATGTGTAAACAATGCAAAATTACACATTTAAACGACAATGGGGGTTATTATCTTATGTAGCCTACATGTATATAGTCCATATGCCACAAAACTCCCAGAGACTGCTGATTCCAAAATCCGACAAAAACCTGCAGTCCAATAAACCCAGTCTAAAGGATGACTTGGATGTTCACTTGGGAGGGGAAAAAAAAAAAATCTTTCAATCAAAAACAACGATCCCAATCAACCACAGGATTGAGCCTATAGTAATACAGTCAGCTATTTGTGACGGCAAGTCTCTGTAATACTATAATAACGTTCATACAATTTCTCTTTTATCTCTAGAGGGAATGAACAACAAAACAACACAAACGATCGTCCAAAGGCAGAATGACCTACATTTCATATGCTCATTATACAAGAAAAAGACCTGCGTTTTCCATTCATTTAGTCCATGTTACAAGAGGACAACTTGTTTAAACAGTCATAGCATAGGCCTATAAAATGGCATTATTTTTAACACTACTTTAAATTCCTTATGGCAATCACAGTATGAATTATCTACAGTCTTAATCCCAAAAATGTTGGTATGCTGTGTAAATTGTAAAAAAAAAAAAAAAAAATATATATATATATATATAACAGAATGCAATGATTTGCTAATCTCATAAACCCACATTTTATTCACAGTAGAACATAGACAACATATCAGATGTTGAAAGGGAGACATTTTACCATTTCATGAAAAATATTAGCTCATTTTGAATTTGATGGCAGCAATATATCTAAAAAAGCTGAGAGAGGGGAAACAAAAGGCTGAAAGTGGTACTAATAAGAAACAGCTGGAGGAGCATTTTGCCACTAATTAGGTTAATTGGCAACAGGTCAGCAACATGACTGGGTATAAAAAGAGCATTTTACAAAGGCAGAGTCTCTCAGAAGTAAAGATGGATAGAGATTCACCAATCTGCAAAAACTGTGTCCAAAAATTGTGGAACAATTTCAGGAAATTGTTCCTCAATATAAGATTATGAAGCCTTAGAATCTACACTTTATAAGATCATCAGAAGATTCAGAGAATCTGGAGAAATCTCTCAGCACAAGGGGCAAGTCCAAAGTGCCTATGGTGTGGGGAGCTTACACATCTGGAAAGGCATTATTAATGCGGAAAAGTGTATAGAGGTTTTACAACAACATATGCTCCCATCTAGACAATGTCTCTTTCAGGGAAGGCCCAGCATATTTCAGCAAAGCAATGCCAAACCACATACCACATCCATCACAACAGCATGGCCTTGCAGTAGAAGAGTCTGAGTGCTGAACTGGCCGACCTGCAGTCCAGACCATTCACAAATAGAAAACATTTGGCGCATCATAAAACGATAAATCCGATAAAGAAGACCCAGGACTGTTGAGCAGCTAGAATCCTACATCTGACAAGAGTGGGATAACATTCCTCTCCCAAAACTTCAGCCGTTGGTCTCCTCACTTCCCATAGGTTTACAGACTGTTGTTTAAAGAAGAGGGGATACTAAACAACAGTAAACATGGCCCTATCCAGACTTTTTTGAGATGTGTTGCTGCCATCAAATTCAAAATGAGCTAATATTTTTCATGAAATGATAGAATGTCTCACTTTCAACATCTGATAAGTTGTTTTTGATCTATTGTGAATAAAATGTCAGTTTATGAGATTTGCAAATCATTGCATTCTGTTTTTATTTACATTTTAATTTTACACAGCATTTTTGGAATAGGGGTTGTATATTACAATAATTGAAAAATACTATATACTTAAACATGACGTTAGCGAAAAGCCCACTGTGTCATTTCAGTTGCTGCTCTTTGTAATCAATCATTCACAGTGCACTTTTGTTCAAAATTTTTGCCCTTTTCACTCCTTCAACCCAATACTGAATGTTTTAAGTCATCCGAAGGGCGTACCTATATGGTTCACCCTGTTTTCCAGTCTGCGTTGGCATTAGCGTCACATTTTTTTGTGTGGATGAAATCTCAGCAACTACTTGGGCCAATGGTTTTTGGCTTCATACTATTGCATGTGTTTATAGTCATGTCTAGTTGTGCATCCACTGTATTAGGTTCACCTGGGTCAAAGGTCAAGGTCATTGGAAATGGAAATGTGTTTTATTTTCTGTGGACAAGATCTCAGCAACCACTTGGCACAAGGGCTTCTGACTTCAGGGATGTGTTTTTCTGTGGCCATACATTTGGTGCATCCCTACCTTGGATATTGGGGCATTTGCTCTTCACTTTACATTCTGTGAGTGTGAACCCGCCAAATCGTAAATGCAAATAAATTACGCATGGACTGCATCGGTGGTAAAATTCAAATCGGTCTCCTCCAATCTCATGGCATGTTTTTCTTTGCAGTACTGATCTAAAGGATAAAATCAATAGCAATTCACTTTTTTCTTTGGCTAGAGACTTACTTATGGAGAAGTAAAACTAAGGAAAATGGTGAAAAGGCAACAAATTCCTGGACCATCAACTACTGTAAATCAAACAACATCCTTTTGATGACAATCATCTGTAGTCTTCTCACCATTCTCTTGTTAATTCTCTATTATCGTACAACATACCTATTGTATTATAATGAATTTCAAGAACTTCACAGTTTTGATTGAAGCTGAACAAAAAGTATTAAGGCTAGAAAAGATACAATCATTTGAGAGCTTTTGAAATAAGAGGCGAGAGTTTTGCTTGGTTCATTTTTAGAGCTTGTCTACTGGACAGAGATTTGTATCACCATTATCTTTCAAAACCATTTGTACCCAACAGTCAAACCAATTTTCTAAATATAGAACACAGTTTCTCTTGATACTGGAGAAAGAGCAGCTTTTCCATAGCCAAAGACACTGCTTTTACTGGGGGATGGGAGAACTTTTTCAGGTTGCTCTTCCTCATACAAAGTCATGCAGTGACATCACTGGGAGGACATCATTAGTTATATGAATTAACACTCAATGTGATCTCTCTACTTTCCATCCTCAGGACATCCTCTTATGCATGTGGCTTATTGCTATTACAGCAGTCTCCTGTAACTCACATAGTGGCCTCAGGGTAGGAAACAACAATTTGAAAAGCCCCTTAAAAGAAGTTATAAAAATGTTTGATGGCCACTTTTGGACTGAAATTACGCCATTATCAGTCTGTGACTCAGGCGAAGGCTCAGTGCACTAATTGGACATTATAGTGGCAAATCTGAATTAATGTTATTTCCATTGATAGTGTTAGTGAATAAAGAGCCCTGGCTCCCTTTCAATGAGAAATAGACACAGCTCTACAAGAAGAAAGGTTTTCCCATGGCAACCCTTGTCTCACAGAGGCATTCCTTAATCCTGCCAGTTCAATGTTGCACTTGTTGGAAGTGAACCCAAGGACCCCTGGGCCAGGAAGAATATTCCTTTGTCTGGATGGCAATCATAAGAGTGCTTCAGAGTAACCAGCAAAAAGCTCCATTCAGCCAAGTCTCCAAATTGCAGAGAAGGCACTGCTGAGAGGCCAAAAAACCAGCATCACTGTGTTGATCACATAGCAATATTGCGCACAAATGGACATACCAGCAGATAAGATATACAATTTTAGGACTATGTCACAATCCATTATCTGACTTGAGCCATGAAAAGTAGACACATACTATAGTTATGAATATTCCAAATAATACTTAACTAGCGTTCAGTGAGAATGATAAAGAAAAAAAAACAGTTTAAACCTTTATATCCCTTGACATATGATCAATAATTTTCAGCGCTCTGAATTAATATGACAAAAAACAAAGAATAATCTTCCACTATTCTAGTTTCATACACTTTTTTTTGTAAAATGAAAATAAATTCCTGAATTTTATAATAATATTTTGCGACAGTACCAAGCTGCAGTTTCTTTGCTGTTCGTAACTTTGCTAGTCATCATTACTGAGAGTTTTTCTTTGATGTCTTTGGTGGTGCACTAGTTCGCTCATACAGATATGTAAACATCAAAAAATGAGAGTCTTCTCATTTAAAAACATTGTACAGCTTTAATTTGGTAGTGGGCAATTGAGCATGAAAAGTAAAATTACTTATTCCCCAAATACCCCAAATATTTTACACGTACCATTAGGCTGTATAGTTTAGAGTGCAAATTTACTGTGTTAACAAATTGTATGTTGTTAGCATTGAAGTGCTGGATGAACACTGCAGATGTGTAGCGCAAACACAATGACTACTTGGGGTACACAGTAAAACTTAATCCTTTTCTTTTGGTTTATGAACTTCTATAAAGTCAGACTTCTGTCATGCGCAGCAGTGAAGGAATCCAGAGCAGAACCACAAAAAAAAGCCTCAAGGGCCCTGTAATAATGATGATTGCCACAAATGGTAGAAACTGAGAAAAAACAACTCTAACAGGTATTAGGCAGAGGATTAGTCAGGCGCAGTCCAAGTCAGGCGGGGGGTGAACAGGATCAATAGGTGAGGCAAGCTGTAGTCTGAGATAGGTCAGAGGTCAGTACCAGAAAGGCAATCAGGGGGTACAGGGCAAGCTAAGCAGCGCTGGCTGACTTGCCACACTGGAGCTGGATAGCACAGGAAAATATCCCTGATAAAATGGTTACAAGGTTTTCTAAAGTTACTGAGGACAGAAGGTAAAGAGCTCAAGGATAAATTCCCTTAGAAGGAAAAATGAAGTGAAACAATCCAGCAGGAAAGGAACAGACCAGAAACATATATATACACCAAAACAATTAGCAATAGGGAACAGGTGAGAGCTGTAGCACAGATGGGAAGGCAAGGTATCAGACATTAATTTAATAATGAGAGCCAATAAGGGGAAACAGAAGAGAAAACCAGATAAGGATGGCTGGATTGCTGGAAAACCAATAAAGAAAACTCAAGAAGTAACAGTATCACAAGCCCCCTCCCTGGAATTGATCCCAGAGGAAAGCGCAAGGAGGCATGGACCAGGCAGGGGTCCAAGATGAAATAGTATTCGACCCAGGAACCCTGCGCAAAGCCAAACCTCTCCCTATCCACCAGGAGCAGGTAATGCACCCTGCGCTGAACCACCAATGGCGATAAGACTTGGGAAATGGGGATTTACACCCAAAAACCTGGGGAGGGTGATACTTTTTGTCCCACTTGCTTACAATTGGCAGGATGACACTGGCAGATGCTCTGCTTCTGAAAGGGCATAGTGTTTTAAGCAGAAAAAAGCAGGCTCTTCTCCATCCCCGATTGTCCAGGAACTGAGCCAAAGGGACCCCCACTTCTCTCTTTGGCCCGAGAAAGGGGGGGGATTGATCAGTAGCCCAGACAACAGACAAAGGGGAACATCCCAAAACCCACCAAAGGAAGGGATCCATTAGCAAGTTCAACCCAGGGAAAGAGGCGCAATAATTTGGAAGAAGTACCTTCAGAGAGACAGCAGAGAGTCTTGTCCAGCTCCTGGTTCAGTCTCGCAACCTGACAGTTGATCTCAGGATGGAAACTGAAAGAGAGGTGAGGGATGGTGCCCACCAGGGCGCTGAAAGTCTTCCAGAAGCGGCTGGCGAGCCGCGACCGATGATCAGAGATAATCTCCCGAGGAATGCCTTAGAGCTGCAAAACGTGCTGGAGGAGTAGCCTAACCGTCACTTTACCCGAGGGCAGCCTCGCCAGAGGAACAAAGTGGGCTGCCTTTGAAAAATGGTCCAGAATGGTTAAGACCACCATGAAACCATCAAACTCAGGTAGCCCAGTCACAAAGTCCATGGTGAGGCAAGCCCTCAACCAATGCTGATCTTCTACTGGCTACAGAAGACCGCAGGGGGGATGATTACTGGACTTAGCTCAGGCATAGGTTTCACAGGCAGTGACATACCATCAAACATTTTGCCAGATGGAAGACCACCAGAGGTGTTGGCTGATTAGATACAGGGTGTGGGTGGCCATGGGATGGCAAGCCAATGGGGAAACATAGGCACAGGCAAGGAGTCTGGATTTTACTGCTACTGGGAAGTAGAGGCAGTTTGGGGGACACTCTTGGACAGAGGAACAGGAACGGAAGGCCTCTTTAACCACACCCACTACCTCTACTTGGGAGGCTGCCAGGAAGCAACAGTCGGGCACTACAGTTGATTGCTTGCCTTCAAGAGTGAGTGAATGAAGGTGGGAAAGGGCATCTGGTTTCCGGTTCTTACACTTTGTTTGTAGGTTAGGGTGAAACTGTATTGCGCAAAGAAGAGCGACCATCACTCCTGCCAGGGGTTTAGCCTTTTAGCGAAGCTGAGGTATTTCACATTAGGATGGTCTTATCCACACAAGGAAGCAAATACTGGCCCCCTCCAGCTAGTATCTCCAATCCAATAACCATCTTGATTGTGGCATAGGGATGGACCTTACCATTAGCTGACTGCTCGTAAAGGACGGCCCCAGCACCAACTTAGAAGGCATCAACTACCACAATGATTGGCACTGCCAATCAGGGAGAGCCAGGACAGGCGCATTGGTGAACTTGTCCTTCAGCTGGTGGAAGACAGAAGCGGCCTAAGGAGTCCAGCAGAAGGGAACCTTGCGGGAAATGAGGGTAGTAAGAGGAACAGTGACAGTAAAATAGCTCCAGATGAAGCACCAGTAAAAAGTTGGCAAAGCTGAGGAACCATCAAGGTCGGGAGGCAGCTGGCATGTGGTCAACTCATGCAGGACTCTGTCAGCCAGGCTGAAGACAAAATCATTGTATAGTGCCCTACAGTCCCATTAGGTAGTAGCTGCCACCATGCAGACCTCAATGGAATAATCGGACAGTAAGCTTCGAGCATTAGCACGACCTGCATGAATACGATTAAAACATTCATCAACTCTGTAAAGGCAGAAAAGCCGCGTACCTCAGGATTGCCTGCCTCCCAACAGTTTGCGGGCCAATCAAAGGTATGTCTGCTCAAATGAGTAATGGTAATAGCTATTCTAGATCGCTCAGCTGGGAGGGCAGACGGCTGGAGATCGAAGATCGTGGTACATAACGTCAGGGAACTCAGGTGGATGGTTCCTGTCATATGGATCCAACAGGGCAATGCTGGGCTCCCATGGAGAATTAGACTGAGCTTGAGCTTGCGGGAGGGGCAGACTGGGTAGCAGTGGCTGAGTCTCGGGATATTTTTGAGATGGGAGCTAACTGGTTAGAGACTGGCACCGACACACCGATGAAGCAGGTGAAGCAATGCCTCTTATTGCCCCAGACAAATTCCTTAAAACTGGAGGGCAAGAGGACTGAGTGTGACCCACCAGTTCCATGAGAGGCTGGATTGTTCCATTACACCCTGCTGTGAAGAACGGAACTTTAATAATGATGATTGTTGCACATGGCAAAAACAGAGGGAAACAGCTTCAAAAAAAACTGGGCAGAAGACGAGTCTATAACAGTTCAAGTTATGCATGGGGCAAACAGGATCAAAGGGGAGAGGTAAGCTGTAGTCTGAGACAGGTCCGAGATCAGTGCAGGAAGGCAATCCGAGGGCAAAGGGCACTTTTGGGCAGCACTTGAGCTGGATGGCACAGGGAAATATCCAGAGTAAAATGATTACTAGGTTTTCAAAAGTTACCGAAGACATAGGGTAAAAAATCTCAAGGCTAAATTAGCATAGAGACAATGAAGAGAAGCCATCCAGCAGGGATAGAATGCAGACCAGAAACAAATACATAAACGCCACTCTAATTAGCATTAGGGAACAGATGGGAATGGGAGCACAAAGGGTAAGGCAATACATAAGACAATGGTTGAATAATGAGAACTAAAACAGGAAAAAACCTGACAAAGATGGTTGGTTGGCAGGACAAACAAAGAAAGCTCAAGAAGAACTACTTCTGCACACAGCTATGGTTGTCTTGGCTAAATACTAAAAAAGCCAAAAAAGGATAAATGAAATGATACCCTTGGCAAAAATAAAGGAAATGTCTGAAGAATGGGTGAATTTGTAATGAAAAATGCGGGCCTTCATTTTTGGCGCGAACGATCTTTCAGGTTAGGTGAAGGTTATGCAAATTCAATTTCACGCAAATAGTCACTGTTCACGCAAAATTCTGCAGTTGGTAGTAAACCATAATAAAAATTTGTGTGCATTCGCCATTCATAACAGCTTTACATGTGCAATATAAACCTGTCCCACCATCGTGTCAAGATACGCAAACTGGCAAACCTGCCACATGCTGTGAACTTTAGCCTGTTTGCTGCCGAGATGACAGCAGTGGGTAACACGTGCGGCGATTGTCATCTAGCCAACTGGTTTGTACTCTCTCATGCCCGTGTTCATTCAACAGTTATGTTCAATCTCCCAAAAACGGAATCAATTACAAAACCAAAGTCTAAACACAGAAGTAAACAATAAATACATTATAAGTTTTGGTATATGCCGAAGTCTGTCAGAGTATTTCCAAGCCATGCTGTGACAGTCCTGGGACTTTAATATAGCTTGAAAATACAACGTTATTTATTTAACTTCAAAGTTTAATATTCTCAGCTTAAGTCTAACAAATTTTTTTTTGCTAGAGTCAATGGATTATGGTTGTCAACAAATAGCTGTAATGGTAACGTTTTAACACAAAGATGAACTTATTCACGATGTAAAATTTATAGCTACAAAATCATATAAACCTACACATTGGTTATTCAAATGGATGAAGACTGTACAAAAGCCAAATCAGAGTTCCAAATCGACCACTTGGGCACCGTCTTTTAGTACGTGAAAAAAGCGTGACCGGGGCAAGTCGGGGGAAAGCATGGAAAGGCTGCATTGGTGTAGAAATATCCATCCATGATAACATTGTTCTAAATTTACATGCAACCCAGGAAAAGTGAGACTTGACTAGTCCACTTGTCAAAACAGGGGTGTTACTTTTGTGAAGTATACTCATAGCCCCACAGTCCAGCAACAGTCTCGTCGGAAATTTGCATGACAGTGAATCTTTATCCGGAAGTTGAGTGTGCCATCTGCTCTTTGGAGGATTGTCTTTGTTTCTTTCAGCTAAGACTGGTGTCTTTAAACATCGCGGTGAAAGAGGCACTTTAGGGGGTATACTGTGTCAAGATTGGGCTGGCTTGTTAAACTCAGAAGTGACACTTATGTCCTAGTAAAAACAACATATCTATTCCTTTCGAAGACCCGACAGCGGCACGGCAACATTTATTTCATACTTTCACATAAGGTAAAAAAATTGCAGATGTTGAAAATGTCAGTCTAGGTTTACAGAAACCGTCTTCTAGGGTTTAATTTAGCAATGCACTTGTGTAAAAAGTTTGAATTTTTTTTTTTTTTTTGATTTTTTTTTGGGAATTTTTCCTTTATTCGATAGTTATACAATGTAGAGAGACAGGAAAGTTGGGGAGAGGAATGGGGGAAGACATGCAGCAAATGACCTGAGCCGGATTAGAACCCAGGTCGCTGCGGGAAGGACACACCCTTTATGGTACGCGCACTTAGACCGATGAGCCACCGGGGCGCCCAAAAAGTTTGAAATTTGATGGTGTTCGCCAGTTTGGATAGTTTTCATTATTTAACACATACATATGGACTATTCTAAACATTATAAGAGATGATATTGTTACGCAGTTTGGTCATTCTAATCATCAAGGACTGGCCATTACCATTGACATCAAGCCAAGCTAGGCTACAGACAGGTGGGAGTATTAACCGGTAGGCAACAACTGCAGTAGAAGGGTTTGATTTTATCAAATCACAGCTTAAGTAAATGTTTGAAGTTTACAGAAAACACCAGCAAAAAGGGCAGTGGGGTAGGTACAGTAACTGCAGTGTAAGTGAAGACCTTTTATTTACGCATAACCAATGATAAGAAGGATCGGTTACACAAACTTTATTTTACGTATCCTAACGGGGTTACGCGGTTCTGAATTCACTCCAATGGCAAATTGTTCATGCAAAGATTTGAAAAATTAAGGCCATAAAATGTAAATCAATCTTGCCAGTAAAAATTTCTGACCTTATTTTTATTTTTTTTAAAAAAAGGCTTCACTGGAACATATGCATAACACCTTGTGATAAAGCACACATACACTACATTTGAGTGAAGTTGAAGCATTTTTAGTTAAATAAAACACATCAGAAGGATCCATAAATTTGTAGTACCCTTCCTGTAATGCAGCTTGGTAGAAAATGGAGATTCAGAGAATTGTTGCCCATTGCAAGCCTATCTGGAACATATAAACACAAAAATGTACTAATTAAATGCAAATACCTTTAGTTTTAACTTGGCAAGCAATTGATTGATAGCACTGAAAATAAATGGAGAAATTAGACTTCATGGTCCTCTCTACAGCTTATTTTAAAGCAATTACGCAAAAATGTATTATTATTAACTTCAGATGGAGTCGGTATGATTTTTGCAATGCACACTGTAGGCAGTCTATAAACAGTGTTAAACCCTGCTGCTTCTTTCACAAACATGCCACGCTTTCTTTTTGGACAAGAACTCAGCAACTTCCCCAATATCATACTTAGGGGGTTACCAAAGACATATTACGAAGACTGGAATTCTAGGAATATTCAATCCAGTAATATCGAGTAGTGAAGTGATGACGTCAAGCTGGTGTCGGAAGTAAAAGTTCCGCTCCACTAAACACATAGACTTTTTAAAATATTCACTTTTGAAACACTTCCTGTTGTTTTCAAGCCTACATCGATTTCGAGATTTTGCGTCATATTTCCAAGTAGCAACAAATGTCATTTTTCTTGACCGGCGTCAGCTATAATTCAAATCATTTTAATTTTTCACCACCATGCCAATCCTCTTTGTAGTCTAAAAACTGCACGTCCCATGATCCTCCTGATTGCCTGGCTGAATGAGTTCATAACGCGTTAAAAATTTCCACCACCTTGCCATAGCCATTTGTTTGCATAGCCAGGTGACACTACATTAAGTAGTTAGCCACTCTACGTTCTACTCGGTTATGCCTACCTTGCTAGATATCAAGTTTTGCAATTAGCACCAATTTACTTTACCAGCAAAGCATCTTTGGCCAATGTGTGCTTGCTTAAAAACTCAGTAGCCAGTGAACGAGCTAATCAGTCTTGTCAACACATAACTGACCTAGCTACATAGCTAATTCATGTCTACCCGCTCATTTAACGTTAGTCAAGTACTGAAATAATCGCTATTCATCGTCTCTAGTGATTTATATTCACCAAGTAAGGCTAGCTGAGCAAGCAAACAAACTGTAGGTAGGCTAACTTAGCTAGTGAGCTAATTTACCGACTTCAGTAGTTGGCTAACCTCATATTTGATGCATGTAGTTCAATGCCAGATAGTGAAATGCTCGGGCTCAGCGCTAGCTGAGTAGCCAAATAATGGCTATTCACTGTATTTATGAAGTTAACTAGCTTACTGGCTAGGCTGGCAAACTAGCTAGCCACCTATTTTGTTAGCTTAGATAGTTATATTTACTGAATAATCATGCTAGTTAGCTTGTGAAATAACAGCAAGTGACAGTATCTGTTTTCTATCAATTTAGCTACGTCCATAAGATATGATTAACTGACTAGCTGGCTAGCTAGGTAGTTCGCTGGCATAGCTAGTCATATTTGTTGCACATGAATACCTAGCTAGCTAGCTAAATGGTGAAATAATAGCTATTCACAGTTATCCATTCATTTCTAGGCATGTAGCTAGCTAGATGATAGTGGCCTGGTCTGCAATAACGGTTGCATGGAGATGACCAACGGCAATTTAGGTCACAGCTCGGCTTCCGTCGAATTACATTGTGAACGTTTGCTGAAACTGCGATACCCCATTGGCCAGGAACAAATACGGGGCACTTGCCCATTTGTGTAGAGGATATGTAGTTCGCAAAAGTGGACTATAAACTGGGCTACAAGTGCAAAAGCATATCATTTTTGGCAATAAACAACTAATTCGATGAGATCACTTGCATCCAGTTACCTCGTAGGCTAATCTCGGAGCGAGCCAACTCAAACAATTAATGTGAGATCTAGCAATGCGGGAAAGTGTCCAAACCCCATGATAAATTGACACCAGAAGCTAAGTAGCTGTGATATCATCACTTCACGACTCTATTGTGTATCATAAGTTAAAATATTGTGTCTCATGCAAATCAGTACACTTTTCCTTCTCATTTGTCTTTTTTGGGGGAAAGGAGAAGCTTTCAAGGATTTGCAAGAATTTTCAGGGTACGATAGACTTCACTGAATAATTTGGGCCAAAGGTATTAATTTTCTATTTTTAAGGGCTGTTTCAGGATTGTGCGTGGTGATTGCACAATTCATCCCTAATTATGTAAAAAGAAAAAAGGTGAAAATGCAATCACGCCACATCCCTAATGCCTGCTGTTTCCTCATAAAAATGAAAATACAAATTCTTTCAAAATTGCCATTGTTCTGCTCAGCCAGGTCTTTGACATTATATAGATATTAAATTGTCCGCAGTACACTTTAAAGTCTGCAGAATTCTTGGAAAGTTTTGTCTCTTCAAAATTCCTGTCTTCTTGCGTCACATCCATGATGCAGCATATTAGCAATTTTTTCCTGACAGAGCAATATTCGGAAAATTATTTTCATTGAATAAGCAGAAATTGCGTTAATCATATCAGAGGAGTATTTTTTGAGCCATTTGTTTTGTTATTTTGTTTCCAAATGTTACATTCACAAGGCTTGAATTTTTCTCATTCAAAAATGCAGTTTTGAAAGACCAAGTCAGTTGAAAGTATGCCTGTAATTAAATCCATAGCAGCAAAGCACTGGGGGGAAGTATACAATCTGCACTCAGACAGGAGTCAATAAACTGGTGGAAGCAGAGAAATGGTCAGGCTATACCAATGTAACCTAAATCAGCCAAGGGGGCGGCAACTCTCCTCCAATGCTAGATATAATTTATCATTCTTCCTTTTGCTTCTGAGCTTTTGATTATCATGATACAGCCAGCTGGTACAATAGCAAAAAAAAATCTGGCATATTATATTTTATAAGGCACAATAAAGTGGATCTATTTTTATTTTCTAATAGGCCTCTTTCTAACAGGAAATATAATACCAGAGTTCACAGCTGCAAAAAGATTAGCTTCCCATACACATCTGGCAAGGAAGAAAGGTTCTCAACAATGAAATGGCATCAGTCCCATTAGAAACATTCACAGCAGAAAATCTAGCACTAAACGCATTGCAATATTCACAACGCACCCACAAAGTCATTTAGTCCTTGAAACCAGGAGCGCAGCAAGGATATTTTAAGGAAGGCAATTAATCTAAACTACTCTAGTAACACAATAGCATTAAATCGCTTGATACGAAGTCAAATTTTTCTGCTTTTTTTCTTAATTGTTTTATGGAGAAATTTCATTTTTTCATCAAGATAATAGTTGAGATTGCATAATGATGTGATTAATTTTTCGAATTTTGGCAACATTCTGAGATAAATTAATTTAAAACACTTCTACTACGTGCCAATTTGGCCGAAAAAAGATTTATATTCTCAATGGACCAAATTTTGAAAATAGATTATTGTTACTTTGATGAAGAATAAGGCCAAACAAAAAAAATATGTGTGTTTCTGGTTTCCTGAACCTACCTACGTCATTAGGGCTGACTCTAAACATTTTCCTATGTTTTAAATTTAAAATAAAAAGAAATGAAGCCGACCTCCTGATGTCTGGCATGAGGTCATTGATTGCTCGCATTGCATTTCTTCTTGTTCACTGGTTTTGGTGTTTTGCGGTCCGTCAGTATTCACCAGCAGAGACCTCGTGCGAAGCACTGCGCAAAAGTACACTGAATGTTTCTGAGTGTCTTTCCTGTTCGTCTGTAGTTTTTCCGAGGTGACAGTTTGCATGAAATCTTAACCAATTAGAATTCCGTATACATGCAATGAATCAACACATATTGCTCTAACGGGGGAAAAAAAGACCCTAAAAAAAAAAAAAAAAAAACCTTTCAGAAAAAAAAAAAGAAAGAAAACTTACATACCCTACCTATTTTTCAAATCAGTGTCATAGGACACACACCTACTATTTTATTTGGCCTAAATAAAGTGCACACACACACGCACACACACACACACACACACACACACACACACACACACACACAGCTCAGTCACAATGACAGGAGCTTTACCTTGACTTGCAGAAGAGAGGGGAGCTCAATGAGACTGCACACAGCATTCCACAAGGGCAGGTGGCTGTTCTTCATTCTCAACTGAAAAATGAAAGTACATTCCCACATAAACATGTAAAGTACATAAATAATAAAGCAGATGAAAAGCCACTCATGTCAAGGCAGCAGAATAGAGATTCCTCATGCAGAGAAAGCATTGTGATACTCAGACATTCCACAAACAGCTGAAAACGGTGAACACGGGCTCCTAGGGGTATCTATTATTCCAGCAAATATTAAACATATTAAAGGTATTTATACTTATATGTGTAACATAAACACTGCACAAACTGATGAAACTGATGAACATGTGCTTCTCCGGATATTCACTATTCCATTAAATATTATACATATAAGACATAATCATAATATAAAACATAATTATATTTCAGCATAATTTAGTTCATCTTAAAGTTACATTCGGCCTCAGGGTATATCAGATTGATGAATATACTTGAAAATCCCATGGTGACCTAAATGAAGCAGAGTAAGTATGGCCCTAAAACTGAAAAAGGGAAAATAACAGGGTCATTAACATTTCTCTGCCTCGTGGATTCTCTACAAATTTCAGCGGATGCATGATTCACTTCTAGGGTGGTCTGCAGTGTCACGAGAAACTGAGCAACAAGCATGTATATACATACCCATAATGACTTTCAGATTTGCACATATAACCTTAATTTGAGTCTTTCAGATGCAAAGCAACATGATGCCATCTTGGCACAACTGTTGGCATTCACATGAAAGGACTGCTTTTTTGTTGCACATCCCAGCATTCAGTAACAGCTCCACTTGCATGATGCTTTAACAGACACGTTTCCTGTCTAAACAAGACAGGCAAAGTTGACTATAGTCTGAAAAAAATTGATGAGAATTCTTTATGATGGTATTGCTTCCATATGGGGTCAACATTGACAGTAGATCTACACACTATCGATCACAGCCAAACATGCGTAGTTAGCTAGAAAAAAAAATTGGCCAATTCCCCCCCCCCCCAAAGTTCGTCACTAGTGGAAATTGCTAGTTTACCATTATGTTGCAGACAATCATAGCTGTTAATCATGGCTCTTCCTTCCAAAACTAATTATTTACACAACAAATAATATGTTTTAGCTCAGTTCTTCTTTTTAACTTCCATTTTGCTTGCACAAATTTTCATACTTTTTTGTAAACTGCCATGTCTAGCCATGGATACTTAAAAGACACTTGTGGAATCTCTACTGACTTCACTGTCCTAAATATTGGATTACATGCGGTATGTCAGAGGATAAACAAAAGGGAACCCAAAACGTAAAAAATGGCAGGTAATCCAAAGCATTACATTGTCAGTTATATACAGTATCTCACAAAAGTGAGTACACCCCTCACATTTCGACAATTAATTTATTATATCTTTTCAAGGGACAATGTTACAGAAATGAAACTTGAATATATTCTAGAGTAGTCATTGTGCAATATGTGTAGCAGTGTAGATTTACTGCACTTTCCAAATAACTGAATAAACAGTCACTATTTCCAAAATAAGTGGCAACAAAAGTGAGTACACACCCCAATTGGTAATGGTCAACCAAGCAATGAAAAGTGTCTTATTCATCATGTTCATGCTTTTGTCTGTTCGACTGGGTTATATGAGGTTGTGTAACATGTGTTGAAGGTTTTAATTGTGGTGCTTTGGGTACAATGCTCTCATTCTGGTCACTGGATGGTCAACATGGCACCTCATGGGAAAGAACTCCCTGAGGATCTGAAAAAGAGAATTGTTGCTCTCCACAAAGATGGTCTAAGCTACAAGAAGATCTGTGAAACCATTATACCGAGCTGCAGCACGGTGACCAAAGTTATCCAGCAGTTTTCCAAGACGGGTTCTGCTCGGAACAGGCCTTGTCAGGGTCAACCGAAGAGGTTGAGTCCTCGTGCTCTGCGTCAGGTGCACAAGTTGGCTTCAGAAAACAAACGCAGGAGTGCTGGCAGCATTGCTAGTGAGGTTGCAGCAGTGGGAGAACAGCCTGTCAGTACTCAGACCATACGCCATGCACTGCACCAAGTCGGTCTGCATGGCCGTCGGCCGAGACAGAAGCCTCTTCTGAAGCTAGCCTACAAGAAAGCCCGAAAACAGTTTGCTGAAGACAACCAGTCCAAGAACATGAACTACTGGAACCATGTTCTGTGGTCCGATGAGACCAAGATAAACTTGTTCGGCTCAGATGGTGTCCAGCATGTGTGGCGGCGCCCTGGTGAGGGGTGCCAAGACAAGTGTGTACTGCCTACAGTCAAACATGGTGGTGACAGCATCATGGTCTGGGGCTGCATGAGTGCTTCTGGTCCTGGGGAGCTGGATTCCAACATGTACTGAGACATTCTGAAGCAGAACATGATGCCCTCCCTTTGGAAAATTGGCCGCACAGCAGTTTTCCAACATGATAACAACCTCCAAGATGACAACTGCCTTCCTGAGGAAGGTGAAGCTGATGGCGTGGCCAAGTATGTCTCCAGACCTGAATCCCATTGAGCACCTGTGGGGCATCCTCAAGAGGAAGGTGGAGGAGCAGCAGGTGTCCAACATCCACCAGCTCTATGATGTTGTCATGGAGGAGTGGAGGAGGATCCCAGCAACATCCTGTGCAGCTCTGGTGACTTCCATGCCTAGGAGAATCAAGGCAGTGCTGGACAACATTGGCAGTCACACTAAATATTGACACTATGGACACAATTTGGCATGTTGACGGTGAGGTGTACTCACTTTTGTTGCCACCCATTTTGGAAATAGCGACTGTTTGTTCAGTTATTTGGACAGTGCAGTAAATCTACACAGCTACACATATTGTACAATGACTACTCTAGATATCTCTGATAACTGATGGGTATCCATCACTACACATCATTGGCCATGACAGAGCCCCTTTAACATGTTTAGATGCTTATTTATGAACATATACTTATATGTTCTTACCACATACCTCTGAATTTTTTCCAAGTAAAATTTGAAGTCACTGGGTTTTAGACAGTAACTGCATGGAGAAAGCAACCAAGCTAAAATTTGAATTGTTGAAAACATATAATAAAATTGTTAACCGTTTGAATCCTGTATCATATAAAGGAATCGTCACCCCCACCCTGAATTACAGTGATGGGGAAACCTCTTGATCGTAAACAAGGTCACATGACAACCAAAAGTCATGTGATCAAAGTCACATATTTAGAGGCTGGTTTTCCAGCATTTTGGGTTATTGACCGTTCTCTGTGCAGCTGCTAAACTGGCCTGTTGGGTTCAAAGAGTAAAAACTATTTGAACATAAGAGATACAACCACATTTCCATGCACTACAGATTAGCTTGGATTATCTGATTTGTGATTACCTCCGCCAACAAAGTTGGGGCGGAGGTTATGTTTTCGCATCTATATAATGTCTGTCTGTCTGTCTGTGAACAACATAACTCAAAAAGTAATGCATGGATTTGTCTGAAATTTTGAGGGTGCATTGCTATTACATCAAGGATGAACCCTATTGATTTTCACTGCGATCAGTGAAACAATATGGCCGCCACAGCAGCCATCTTGAAATCGTATGACATGCGATCACTTAACTTTGCTCCCACTCACGAAGATTTGGATTGTGCTGCCTTGGCGGAGGTTTGCACTCTACAAGTGCCTCTAGTTTATAATGTGATGGAGGGTGCAGGTCAATTTGTATAACAAACAGCACTTTCTCAGTTATTTTTCCACAAAAACCCACATGCAACCAGAGGCAGCTCCCTGGCTGACTGTAGTGGAATGGACCTGGGCAGGGTGGATCCACACAAGAAAGGGTGTGCACTGATAAATGTTGCAGGGGATGCTGGTAAAAGCATCACTGTCTGCGGCCTGCTGCCACGCTCCAATACACCCAATATGTATTCCTAGGTTGGCTTTAGCTGGCGCTGACTTTATTTTCTGCTCTATTAGTGAGTTTACCCATCTCATTTTTAAGCCAGTGCGTACCCTCAAGCTTTCATAAACACTACTACCTAAATCACTACTACAAAAAACAATCAAAAGAGAGATCAGATATTTCACTGAGACGAGAACAGGCCATGTGACCACAAGCATATTAAAAGATGTGTACTCAGACATAATACCCGACTAAATGGGTGCCAGTGCAACGTATTCAGAGTAATGCAAAGCTATAGACTATATGATAAAAATACATAATTTAAACAATCATACTTGCGTTATGAATCAGTGAAAAGACTCAAATCAAGAACAATCAGAGTAATAAAATGGATTCAGCAAAGATTTAAAGGGGACCTATTATGCTTCTCAGTATTTTGTGCCAAAGGTTTCAAATAATGAGGTCAATATATGCATGTAGAAACAATCCCCATGGGCAAAAATCTCAGGTTTCCTATAGCATTGAAGACTCCATTTCCAATGTTTTTTTTCCTACTCTGGCTACAGTATGACATCATGGTGTATTGGATTTCTTTATATTGTCATCTGCTCCCGGCACAGGATAAAGTCACTGAAAAAGACTGACTTCCATTTTGGCAAAAACACCAAGTGCCCTGTCGTCTATCAAAAGGACCAACATAGTGTCAAAATGTCTTCATTTTTGCCAGCGTCAAAAGAAACAAAGGAGCAGTAGCTTGATTTATTTTCTAGGAGAATCTGTAGCTAGCTCCCTACGCATTTCTGATATTGGTTAAAATTTAAACTGGATTTCAAGGGAGACGTTAGCCACATGGAATACCAAACTATAAAAGATAGCCAAGTGCCACCCTCAAAATTTCTTAGAATGTACACAGTGCCTCTTCATAATTATTGTGCAGTTCATTAGGTAGCAACTAAATCCAATATGTACTTCGAAACCATTGTTAGTAAGCCAGCAGCGATGTATGTTACACATTGATACAGGAACAAACTGAATGGCTGAATGGATAAAATGGAACTCAGTTTCGGAAAAGAAGCAAAGTTATTCACAAAAAATTGAATGTTAGCTAACGGTTTCTGCACAACCAATGCTAGCAATGGACCATTCTTAATGTTTGCAACTGAACTCCAAGTGTGATTAAACTTTTTTGGCATTTTGCTTATTTGTGATGGAAACTACCATCCTCATAGTTGCAGAGCCTGCAGACAATACGTTTCCATGCTCATTGTGCAGTTTAACAACCAGCCACTAAATCAGTTACTAGCAGCCAGGGAACTTCAACGTAGTCGCTGACTGATGACAAGAGGCTGGTGGCACATTTGCAGGCAAACCAGAGCAGAGCTCACTTCATAAAAAACAGAACAGCCTGTTTTTCATAGCATTAGGAATCATGGAATTTTTTTTTTTTTTTTTAATTTTTGCTAAAATACTTATAAACCTCCCTTTTGGATATCCAAGACTATAGTCCTGAAAGATATGAAGTTCACTTCAATCATGTTTAAATGAACTATTAAAGGGACATTACCATAGTACAGCAAGTCACACTCAATAGCTGCATAATCAATCACGAGCCAGAAATTTTTCATGTGGGGTCATCCTTTCAAATTATTTAGATGTTTTTTGATAAGTTTATGGAAGGCACCATGACACTTCTAGTACAGTGCTAGGAGCACTGTAAATAGTGACGTAATCCCAGCTCTCTGCCTTTGTTTTGGCTTTCATTTTAATTTGAATTGCATTCATGCATTATGCATTGTGATAATAATACTTGAACATGACGCATCTTATCCGGCTATTAATACAAATTGCCTGCCTAAAAAGAAAGCAGGTAAGTTAAATTTCTTGCAACTAGACCTCAACTATGTCTGCATGACTGACAAATTAACATACATGACAAATGACACAAACTCGCTGTGTGGTACGGTAGCCTACCACAGGGATATACATGATCCAGAGGATCTTACACGAGTAAGCGTGTCATAGGAAAGTTATAAAACGAGTAAATTTTGCGTTCGTTGCGAGGTTTATGTTTGTACTGAGCTACATCACTCTGATACGCTATAATGAGTCACAGACATTGAACTTGCCATGGTTTTAAATTCACAGTCAACACTCACTACCCAGCTAGCTAACGATCTAGTGTTACATAATATTTATGCAAAGGTACTCCTAGCGCACAAGCTAGCTAGCGCATTCCACAAAAATTGCGGTGGAAAGACGGCGATTGTACTGCGTGTATGCTGTATGTAGCGTATATGCAGAACAGCCAGAGTAACGTTACTAATGTCACAGCTAAGCGCCGAAAATGAGACTGCTCTAATAAAATGGGGCGTCCCATTGAAGGGAGAATAGCCCGTCTGCCTGCACCCTTTGTTCAACATTTGAATTCCATGGGGGTTGAATCACCCGAAAAAGGTTAGAAGTTGAATGTAATGTTATCTGGGAATGATTTAAGCGGCAAATTGTGTTGGATAACAATGTCCCTTTAAAGCATTATAGCACTATGTTCAGCAATCACCATGAAAACAAATTTTGGGATGTAGATAATTTTTTTTTAAAACCTTATGAAGCATACTTCTATTTGAACATTGTTACAGCATTGCTAAAGAGAATTACACCCTGACACAAAGTTAAAATGTAAAGTAGAACGTAAACAGTAAAGCCCTTTTCACAAAAGAAAAACTCAAAAGAATCGTAAACAGAAACACCATCTGACCGTATTTTGATACTAACGAATACTGTAATTTTGCTTCAAAATGTTACATAAACTATGGATTACTACAACTGAAGCAGTAGAAACGCTAAAATTGTCTGCAAGTGATCAAGAGTTCTGTTTTTATATTGCTAAGCACCTTTTCTTATCTCAATTTTCAATCACCGGCCAAAAAATGTAGCAGAACAAGTTCCAAAACAGAACAATTGTAACAGAAGTTAATTTCCACCAATATTTCACATGCACTGTGAGTAAAAAAGTGGAGGCAAAATGGAGGCTGTGATGCTTCCTTTGATCCATGATTCCGTCCATTTTTATGGGATCACCGGCTCCTTTTCAGCAGACAGCGCCCCAAACCATAATATTATCACCTCCATGTTTTACTGAAGGGGTTAAACAGTCATTTTTGAAATGTTCTCCAACTCTATGGTGCACATAAGTTCTGCGTTTGGGTGAGAAAAATTCAAATTTTGATTCATTGGTCCAAAGGACTTGTTCCCAGTCCATTGCAGTGCATGCCACGAGACGAGCGCGATTGTGCCGGCGCCCGTAAATGCCCGTCAAGTCGTCCTCACGGCCCGATTCAACACGCCCGTCAGTCACTTCACGGCGCGCCACTATTTAAGACAAGCGTTAGCCCATTTGACTTACCCCGGTAAACCATGATGATGACGACAATGTCATAATCAAAACTAGCAATTGCAGCATTCTCTCAGATCTAGGCAACCAGTGCCAGCTGTGAGGAAGCGTACACATATTCAGTTCGGTCTATCCGACCCATCATCATAGCATAGCAATCTCGGACCTCAGTAAAAATTTCAGAGAGGGGAAAAAAAAAATTCAACGTCTTTATCATTCAGGTTTCGTTCGAGGTATCTTAACATGCCATGTTACATTTCACCAAAAATCAATTCCTGTTTGCACATTATTATTCTTTTCCTCTTATCTATGCATATATTGTTTTGAGGAGCTTTCTTTAGTTACGTAGAATTTTTATATTAATGCTGTTTGATCTCTGACATTTTGGCGAGATAAATTCCTCCGAATCTGCGGTATTCTCCTCAGTATTCAGCTCTACTGTGGAGAGGTAAGATGAAATGAATGCTCTTCAGTGGTTTTGTAAAACGCAGTAAAATGCTACACGGAGGGGAAGATACTTCTTTGTAGAGGTCAAAGATTTTGATCATTATTGCTTCGATGGTTACTTTGGAGTTAATACATTTTTATTTTATCATGTATGGCACTTTGGTGAAGCATGCCAATTTAGCTATCGTATGTCCAAGTTAATGGAGCATTAGGTGGTTTCTCGTGCGGTTCGCCTTTTCTTCCATCTCCAATTTAAAGGCGTGCTTGTAGAAACGTGACATGCGAAGTTACTGTACTGACATTAATGCGTTGCACGCAGGTACGCGTGCACCCCGTTTCAAAATTACCTCAGCCATCTAAGGTAAAAGAAGGTTATGTTTTCAGTCCCGTTAACTGGAAAATGTTATATGCTTTATACTCAGTTAGTATTAAAGAGCTTAGGACATGAAATTCGGCTCTGTTTTTATGTGATAAAATGCTACAAAGTACCTATCTTGAACAATTAGTGATGGTTTTAATATCGCGTACTTTACGCAATGTTTAAAAAACCGCATTTTATCTGCCAAATTATCCACATTTCTTCCAGGAACGCCCCTTTGCCTCAATCGAGAACATTTCAACAACGCTATTTTGACTCGTCGTAATTACCAGCTCAGCCAATATCTATATGTCATTTTGACGTCATAAGTTCTAACGGATTTTGACTAGTCAAAACTGAATTACAGATATCTCGGTGGTCAGAAAGTCGTACATTCGTGGCGACGCATCCCAACTGACAAATGAGATATCTCTGGTCTGACGGAAAGAAAATCTATCTTAAAAATGGACCAACATTGTTAAAATCAAAATGAAAGACTAAGAAGAATTTTTGTGGATATCTGAACGTCTAGAGATTTGTGTTAAATGTTGCCATAATGAATGTTTGGGGATGCAGTGCAACATTGACATGCAAATGGTCATGGAATGTTTCTGTGGCCGAAAGATGCAGAGATATCGAGAATATGGACAAAACAAGTTATTGCAGAATGTACTAGTGCCGACTTTGCTGGCCCAGGCAAGCCGGGTCACTGAAACCCTCACGATATCAAAAACAACATTTCGAGTATTAATGTTTTTTACATATCGTTATTATTATTATTATTTGCGGAACCCAAATCGTTTCTCTGCACTGCCTGTTCAATAGCCAGCCAACTTTCGCTGGTCAGTGTGATCTAGCCAGCTAAGCAGTGAAATGATACTATTCACGGCGCTCTATTTCTGAGCAATGTATGCTTCCAGTTAAAGATAGCTTACTACCTAATAATAGCAAGCTGCAAGATATGGTTTACACATGTTGTGATATCATTCACGGCTCTATATTTCTGCGCACATTCATCCTAGCGTGTTCGCCGCTAACTAGCTAATAACAGCAAGCTGCGAAACACGCGTCTGACGGAGAGTATCTTAAAAATGGACCAACAAAAATTAACGCATTGTTTCGAGAGCTGATGAAACAGTGCACAGAAATGAATAGAGCCACGAACATTATCATTTCACTACTGGCAAGATCAAGCGTGAGTTCAACCACCACTTGGCCTAATCTATTATGGTCTTGTTAGGTAAGGTAACCAAACATCAGGTCTATTGAACTCACTTAAGGTTGAAAAGTGAGTAGGCTGGTTATCCAACACGCAGTACACAGAAACAACTGTAGAACCGGAATAATAATCATTCCGCTGCTTGGCTGGTAAGCGTTGTACATGTACAGTTCGGGACAGGCGGAGACACAGACAATTAGCCGTCTTCATTGCTCGAATACTCACGCTGGAATCTGTATGATTTTATGGTTCTGAATTCCGTGTTAAGCTGCTTTCACACGGACGCCAAAAGCGAATTTTTCCGACGACAGATTACATTCAAAGTCAATGCATGGACGCGAATACCGCGGCGTATTCGCGTCTTTGCATGACTTTGAATGTAATCTCGCAGAAAAAATCTTTTCAAGGCGTGTGAAAGCAGCTTATATATTGAGTTCCTCATCTTCCATAAAAAGTTCTCTTCTTCATCAAAATGTACAGATTCAATTGAAAATTCTGAGGAACTATCGAATCTGACTTTCGGATGTCATCATTGTTGGGCGCACAATGTCGCCCACCGTGTGCTACTTATGACGTGACCACACAGGGGAGTGCCAGAATCGATTTTCTGTGTTGCTCAGAATGTTTGTTAATGAGGGGACGGGACAAGAAACAAAAATTGCGATTTTTGTTAAAAATCATTTTCTCCAATTTTTGTTTTTGGCAGACGACGGGAATTCTTTTAATTGTACCCCTTTATATTCATAAACTTGCTTAGTGCATGTCCTAAGCTCTTTAAGCTCTGCTTTGGAGAGCTGTGGACGTAGAAGTTGCTCTACTGATATTAATGCGTTGCACGCAGAATAAAAATCTGTTGGCTGGCAAGAGAGGAGTGGTCTTCGCCTTATTATTCATTACACGCAACACAACGCTGAACTATTAGACCGGCTATATAAGTATATCAAATCGTGTATCCATGGGCGTAGTTTTGATTTCAAAGGTGGGGGGACACATTTCAGGTGCAAATTCTCAAAAGGGCTTTAGTTCTTAAGTAGAACAAAATAACCATGTTTTTTGATTGTTAAATAAAATAAATTTAATGCAAAATACATCAGAGAGTAATGAAATTGATCAAAATATTGGCGTACCCCATAAGTTGGAAAAGAGTGCAGTAAAACCACCCTGGATCGAGGTGGGTGCGGGGTTATGGGGGTGACGACTTAATCTCACAGAATTTTTCACCCATTGCTGAAATTTAGTAAGAATTTGCAATAACAGTACTCTGATTGTTGCCATCAAAGCAACATGAATATCAAAATAGGTATTTATTTAGAACCTGAGCCCAGCGGCTTTTAAAGCTACATGATGTGGGAATTGGAATTTTTTCAAAACTGCGCCCCCTCAGGTTCTGCATGTTAGACCACAGTTGTAAGTCACACGCTTCATCTCCAAACCCCCCAGGAAAACAGTAAACGCCAGAGTAATAACTGTTGAAGCTTGCTAGTTAGGGCAAAAACCACATCACATCGCTTAAATATGACGATTATTTTCAAAGATTTTTCTTAACTAACATTAGCTAGCTAGCTAGCTAGATGGCTATATAATCTCAACAATAATGTTATTTGCAACTGTATACGGAACAACATAAGGCAGCAAATAATAATATCTCTAGCTAAAGTGCATGCTTGCTGTGTTCAGCTAACAAGAAGCTGTTAGAGGTTGTGTGGGCGTGATCGCATTGAAAGCAACCAATCATAAGAGGGCTAGTGCCTAGGGGTGTAACGATTCTGAATCGATTCTGTATCGATGTTTTTTAAGGCATAGGACCGCCAAGGGGCGAACATCCGAGTTCAACCATTTCCTTTATTAAACCTGACGCAGTTTTGAACGAAAGGGCCAAATATCAAAGGGCATGAGAAATGCTTCCGGAAAAAAAACTTTACCGTTTCGGCGACATGCTGCACGGAACCAAATAAAGGACTACAGAATCGTCTCCTTTTAAGCAATTAGGATACTTTGTATACTTTGTATATTAGGATACTTTTGATACCCTATTTACTTTACTCAATTAGCAATCAAACCGGCGATTCTCTTTTTTACTTTGCTGAATGAGTAGAGCTGTTTATTAAGACAGCATGTTTGATTGCCGCATTCTGAAAGTTAAATGGGCATAGATTTGCAAGAGCGTGTATTTGGCCATTTCGTCTGAGTGTGATCATTTATAGCTCACATTCACGTTTCATCTGCTTTAATGTTTTCCACCTTGTGTATATTTTAGACGCTTGAAATCCAGGGCGATCTGAAAATAAATCTCTTTATTTTTATTTTATCATTATAGATCTCCTAAAAATACCACAATGAGAGATGAAATGCTGAGCTGGGATGAGGCGATGTTGAACGATTTTTTTAAAGTGTGATAAGACAACTTGCCGTCATGGGGTGTGTGGGCAGTCGCGTGTAATTTCTTGAAACATACACACCTGAAGCAGCTTAAAACGATTTAAAATGCCGTCGGGAAGAAGCTTGAGTTTAGATTTCGCTAATTGCAGGAGCTCCGCCCTTCCTTAAATCTGCTCCCATGTACTTGGCATAAATAACAATCAAGAAATTTAGCCAGTAGCCTATAACGATTAAGATGTGATGGTGAAAAGCAGACAAACCTAACTGGGCTACAGTGTTAGATTGAAAGAACGCCAATTTGAATAATTAGAAAAAAATCTTCCTCTGAATTACATCTCTCATTGTAGCATTTTAGGACATTATTCAAGATTAATTTAAAACAGATTTGTTAAAAGATCGACCTGGAGTTTAAGCGTCTAAAAAATACACAGGTGGAAAACATTCTGTAAAGCAGATGAAACGTGAATGTGAGATATAAATTATCACAGTCGCACGAAATGCCGTGGCAATGGCAATTGTGTTCAAGCAGTGCTGTTCTATGCCCATTTAAATTTCAAAATGCAGCAATCAAACATGTTGTCTTAATAAACAGCTCTACTCATTCAACTTAAAGAGTAAACGAATCCACCATTTGATTGCTAATCAGGCAAAGTAAACGGGAACAAGGTATACGTTTCTTAGAGTTGCCTAATTGGTTAATAGGATGACGATTTTGTTTTCATTTGCTTGGCTCCTCTCAGCACGTGAGCGAAAAATACTGATGTCAGTCAAGTTTTTTTCCGAAGCATTTCCCATGCCCTTTGATGTTAAGCGCTTTCGTTCAGGACATCATGGGGGTTAATAAAGGAAAAGGGAAAGCTCAGATGTTCGCCCCATGGTAGCAGGTGGTGTTACTACGCTTTAAAAAAAAACATCGATTCAGAATCGTTACACCCCTACCAGTGCCTCCCCCTACCAGTGTGTATGCCCTCCCGAGAAGCTTATCGCCTGCAAAGTCGGCTTTAACTTGTTTTCAGCCAATCAGAGTTGTCAAAACTTCTCGCCTACCCATCTTGTTTGGGAATCACACATTCGAGCTTTGGTGCAGGTTAAACATTCAGCAATCAGTGGTTTTCAAACTCGGTCCTGGCACCCCACTGTGTATGCTGGTTTTTGTTCCAACCATAATTGCAATCTTAGGATTTTAAAAAGCTGTTGATTTGTCTTAGTTAGGCGCATTTATGTTTACAGCAGTTCTTTATCCTCTTCATCCACATTTGACAAATCTATACATGCCATGAAGAATAAAAATTCCATATCCAAGTTGAGATATATTAAAAACTAGTACAAATAACTGCAGAGGGAAACAATTTAACCAAACATTTAATCAATTTAAACAGTTGGTTAAATCAACAAACAATAGGTTCTCATCATTGAAGCTGTTGACACATGGTTGCAAACACTAATTATTTACTGGCAAACAATAGAGTCAGACCAGTTTGTGTCATGTTTATTCAGTTCAGGCAAATTATTTTGCGAGAACTCAAAACACCACTATGAGCAACCTAATTTGGAGCTTACTGATTTTATAAGTTTAATTTGATCTGTTTAATAATGTTTTCAACTGAAAATCCTCACATTATAGAAAATACATGCAATATGTTCAAGGGTTTTTATTCTTCATGGCACAATGGATATGTCCATGAAAACGCGGGCTAAGAAGGTAAATAACTGCTCTTAACATGGAATGCAGCAAATTAAGACAAATAAAAAGATAGTTAAAATCATACGATTGCAATTTTGGTTGGAACTAAAACCAGCATACTCAGTGGGGCGCCAGGACCGAGTTTGAGAACCACTGGCATAGGTCAACATGCTGATTTACCGCGGTAAGAAATGAACTACTAAAGTGGCCCTGAAAACCAGATTAAACCTCAAGATACATCGAAAATATCAAATCCTGCTTCGTAGTGCAGTCCCAGGTCAGATCTGAACAGAGACGTGCGGTCAGGTGAGGCAGTGACTTATTTTTATCGGTAGATTTTGTCAACCTGTTTCCTCGCACTATGCCTGATTGGCAGTCAATTTTAACTTTTTTTCTTTACCAAAAAATTAAGAACTAACAATCGGCTTTATGTAGCCTGTAACGATTAAGAGATGATAGTGACCAAAAAAAAAAAAAAAAAAATCATCTACGTCTATGCTTTGATTCGAGATTCCAAGTATGTAAATCTTAATAATTAATTAGAAAAAAACTGAACTCCCTCGGTAATTCCATGTATCGTTTTGATTGATTTTTGATTTTTATTTTTCTCAAGAGTGTCATGCACCACCAAGGTGCCCAGCCCACATGGGCTTTCAAGACACTGCCAAATAAACAATATAGCAGTAACCAATAAACAGTGAGCTGTAACCAATACACAATAAACAATGGCAGACATGAAATGCAAAAAAGAAAAAGAGAAAAAGAAAAAAAATGTACACATTCCACATTACACAAAAAGTCCTCTTACGCTGTTGGTATGCATTTAACAAGATCTGAGCTAAGGGAAAAACTTGTTCTGCAAACAGATATTGAAGTCTTACTTCATCAGACAGGGAAACCATATCAAGACAATAGGTTATTCTACAAAAGAGCTTATATCTAAGAGCATTGTATAATGAACAGTAGAACAGAAAGTGCATTTCATTTTCTACTTCATTTAGGTCACAGAGAAGACCTTTTGCTTATCGGTTTATGAAAGAGGACTGGAAATAAAGTCCCCATTTTTTGAATGGCATTTAAAAGTAGGCTACGTATTTAAGGGGGAAAACATAATAATTAACATATTGACCACATATTGAACACCGCATAAGGTTTTAATATTTGTTAATGGCATCGCGTTAGCCTCCTGAAAGATCATGAACAAATTTGCTGTCTCGTGAGCATTTTAAGTTCGATGCACTGAGCAATAATGTCGTGGATGGAACTGGCACGCCATGTCCGCCGTTTAGTCTTGTAAATTAGTTAATCAATCCTCAGATTGCTAATCAAGCAAAGTATTAGTGAGTTGTTGTTAGTTTAACGGTGAGGATTCTGACTCCCCTAACTGGCCTCCGACGGCACCTCACTGGATATGAATTGTCATGTCATGACCAGGGATGAAACAATATCGGTATTTGTTTGCTAAGCAGCTCACTTTCCCAATCAATCGCCCAACTCAACTACATCGTTTAAGGAAGTTCCTAATACTGTTTATCTACGTAGCTAGCTATATAAGAGGAAAACAAGCAGTTCCCCGCAAAATATACGTTCGTAAATTGGGTTTAATGTGACTCGCAGTTTTTTCTTCATATAAAATCTTATGTGATCCGTCTTGGGTGGTTAGGGGGTTTACACGTAGCGATTGTGATTCGCCAGCGTTTTTTCTTACATGCTGGCAAAGCCCACTGTCTGTTTGAATGAAAGGCGGGACTTGGAGAGAAGAAGGGAGGGAAAGTTGAACAGGATTGGCCACTGGCAGCTTGAGCGGGTATTATTTCCCCGAGGTCTTAGTGCGTGCAGTGTTTTTGTTTTTTTGTTTTTTTTTTTTACTTAAGTTTTAGGACTGTGAAAAGTGGGGGGGGTCCAATGCTGCCTTTTCAAAAAGTGCAGGGGACATGTCCCCCGTGTCCCCCCCCCCCCCACCCAAACTACGCCCCTGCGTGTATCCCTTATGAAGAAAGACATAACTTTTCAAATTCACTGTTATTAATGTGTTTTTCGGTATGTACAAAGTTTTATTACCGTAAAAAAAAAAAAAAATTCAGGGGTCTCTTTACCTCTCATCTCAATATATCTGAACGAAAATGATTTTCTAGAGTCCTCTCTTAACATTATAGTTATTTTAAACTTACTACATTTTGGGACTGTGTGAGGATGGATGGATATTGGCTTGGAAGCAGTAGTTAAAGAAAATCTGCCTTTTTAAGCTTGGTACTTGTACTGGTAACCATGGTAACTGATACAGTTGTGAGGTTATCAAAATAAACTACATGTATGGACAATAGGGTATACTCTTTGCAATATACTGAAGGCAGTCTACAGGCCAGGGACTAGACAGGACACCAGGACAGGTGAAGAATGGAGTCAGTGGCTTAGTGCTAGCGGGTACCATTACATGCACAATATGAGTATACTTATGAAGCAAAGAAGAAATAAAATTAGGTACACATACATGCACAATTAAAGCTGAAGCACAATGGGAGCCAGTAAGTGGAAAAACCTGCCTGCCAAACATATGGCAGGAGTGAAGAAAAAAAAAAAATAGTGCCTGCCGGAGAATTGGCGGGAGTGATTGATAGTGCCCGCGCAGTTCTCTCTTGGCATGCACTGCCATTGGTTTCCAATCTTTGAATTTCTTGGCAAACTCAAGTCTTTTTTTTTTTTAAGTTGTCAGTTCTTGGCTGTGACCCAACCTATCAAACCATTTTCACGCAGGCGTCTGGAAATAGTAGATCTTGATTCTTCCATCTCTTCGCTTCTGGCGCTATTAATATTATCACGCAGTTGCCGTGCTGTCAACTGCCAATTTTTTTCTTACTTATCATACACAATTAACAAACATCAGAGGCTCTTAACTTCCATTTTGCACCTCTATTGCAACTAGTTTTCAGTGAACCGGTCTCTTTGAAATACTTGACGGTGTTGCGTACAGTGCCATGGCAGCATTTAATGTCTTTAGCATCATGTAAGGCCACCAGGAAATTACGAACAATCTCAGAGAGCTCCTTCCGTTATGCCACCGTGTTCAACACTTTGACACAGCTCAAAATTCATGTCACCTTATATACTGGAACAACTGACCATCAGAAGTGATTTTGCAGAGAACTTTTGCCTCAGATCAATTTATACAATTTTTTTTGCATCAGTAATCATGGAATTAGCCTTCAAACACATCTTGAAACTATGCAAGACTCAAATAAAATTTGACACACCATTCAATGGCAATAAAAAATTAATGTTTTCAGTGTTTTTGTTTCTCACACATATCTTTACTTTAGTATAGGCATGGGCAACGCTCTGCATAAACTCTAATGGAATGCGTAACAGCTGAACTGGGGCGGTAAACAAGCCTCAGAAAACTTATAAAAAAATGATGTAAATACCATTTTCATACAAAAAGAACACCATGGTTTGATTAAAAGCAACCTTTTCAATAGGATACCCGCATTTCATACATGAACTCTGCCTACTACGGCCAATAACGCGATTTGAACAGAGCTATTATTCGCCCGCTGGATGAATGCGTGACCTCAATTTGCGCCGTGTTTACAAACTTTCAAGTGCACGGCGTGGCAAAAATATCCATTTTGGAGGTAGATTTCAGACAGCCCGCGCTGACGTGATATCCCAGCTACGGCCCTTATTGCCTTACAGCCATCTAATTTGAGAAATTACGAGTCTGTTCGTCCAGTCTAGACCTCCAGGGGATGTGAAATTAGTTTGACAGAAGTTGTTGAAGTTCGTCGAGAGTTCGCCGTGACTTCTCAACAATAGCAAGAAAAGTGAGTGTATTTTTACTGCAAACATACATAGTTAGGTGACAGGAATATCCTGTCACCCTATTTGTGAAGTTTCAGTAAAATATACCAAGGAATAAACCAGCGACAGGCGTTCAAAACCTACCAGTGTTCTGACGAATTTTGCTACCTATGCCACCTCGCGAACACCGGTCACAAGATTCATTCACTTATACCCTTCAATTCGAGACTGCGAGGATGGAAATCTGAATAATCAATTAGGAAAATTCTCGGCTCTCAGTAATTCTGTATATCGTTTAAACATTTCGTTAATCGGATTATAAAAGAAGACTGAAAATAAGCGCCCGCTTTTTGTTTGGGTGTAAAAGCGCGTATTTAAAGGAGAATAACATTGTATATTGATTAAGCATTGAACTCTGCATAAGTCGAACTGTTTTAATATTTGTTGATGACATTGCTTCGGCTTCCTGGAAGCAAGTACGCACAAATCTGCTGTCCTGTGAGCATTTCAGGTTCGATGTACTGAGTAATTACGAGGCGGAAACCTAAACTGGCCCGTCATTCTACCGAATAGTCTTACTAAACTAGTTAATCGTCTGATTGCTAATCAAGCAAGGGGAGGTTTCTGCCTCGCCAAACTAACCTCCGACTGCACGTCACTGTGTTTTACTATGAATTATTCACAGTAGCTCATTGAAACTATCATGGGAGGAGGGTATATGGACATTATAAAAACAGTGTAAAGTTTTTTTTTTTTTTTAATCACCACGGGTTATTGAAGGGGGAACGTTTCGTAGCAGTGGGAGGGCAAACAACTGCCGGCATCAGCGACTTCACTGCATTTTATACAGTAATGGGCGAGTAGCGTTAATGTTTAACCCTCCCACTGATAATTTTGACATTTTTGCAGGCCATTGATCCAAAAAAAAAAACTCACAGGCAACCCATTCATACCATTTTTTAATATCAATGCAAAACCTAATCTTTGTTGAACATAATTGGGTGAAATTCAATGCAGCCATTCCATTAAAAAGGGCCTTCCATTAAAAAAAGGGTTGATGACTTTAGCATCAATTATTTCTGTTAGGGTACCCTAATGGATAATTTGGCCAGGTTTATTTCTGAGTAGACTGCATTTTCGAAAATGCCCTCAGGCTTCACCCCCCAATTTTCACAATGGGTTTTGTTGATAAATGCCAAAATCAGCCATTTTTGGGACCCTGTGGCTCTGAGACCCTTTCCTGTAAAGGCGTTGGACTTGTGGCAAACTCTTCATCTGTGTCTTCTGTACTTACCTGCAAAAAATCATAAGAAAATAATAATAACTTTTTTCTCAGCAACTCAAGAAATGTTGTCATTTTATTCATTTGTATTGCCCATGCCTATTTAGTATACTTGTGGGAATGCTTTTTTTTTTGTTCTTATTGCCTACGATAGTATTTTTAAATACACTTTCACCAAAAAAAAATTATAGAGAAGCAATATGTTGGGACCCCTTTTAGACAAAAGTGGTGGTGTATAATCATCACTGCACATTCCTGTAAACGAACAGTAATAGTCAAACATTTTTGAGGAAAAAAAAAAAAAAAAGAACAGTACTTTCAGTTCTGTTCAGTTCTAGAGCATTATATGTTTTCACCAAAAATCAAAAATGTTAGATACAGGTCTTTTTTTGTATTTTCTGAGCTCTTAAGCTCCTGACAAACATGAAAATTCAAGTAATTAATGTCATCTTAAATAGAATCATTTCAGTAGTGAGGTGGGACAGTCATGTGAATAACCACATGCTATGTTAAGCATCTATTCAATATTAAAACAACAAAATTAGTTGCATCAGGATGCTCACATTCCCTACCTTTTTTAATTCAAGACAATTTGATTGTCACTCAGTGTATAATAGGTAACATGTTCATTTGCTTTTGTTCGTCATTTCTAGAAGCAACCAATGCAAAATCTTGCCATTTGGTATGATTTACAAGTAAACGTAAAGAGCTGGACAAAAACAACCAAAGTAAAGAAAATATTCAACATCTAAACAGCTTTGGAATAAACCAGAATGGAAAATAGCAATAGCAAACAGACCCTTGAATCGCCACCTTATCATGGTGGAGGGGTTTGAGTACCTGGATGATCCTAGGAGCTATGTTGTCTGGGGATTACTGCCCCTGGTAGGGTCTCCCAGGGAAAACAGGTCCTAGGTGACGGGTCAGACTAAGAGCGGTTCCAGAACCCCTAATGAATAAAACTACATCAAGGACATTTACGTTGCCTGGATTGGCGTCACCGGGACCCCACCCTGGAGCCAGGCCCGGATTGGGGCTGGCAGGCGAGCGCCTGGTGGTCGGGTCTCCACCCACAGGACCCGGCCAGGCACAGCCCGAACGAGCGACGTGGGCCTGCCTTCCCGTAGGCTCATCACCCGCGGGAGGGTTCAGAAGGGGCCGATGCCATGTGTTTTGGGTGGCAGTCGTGGGCGGGGGCCCCGACGACCCAATCCCTGAACATGGAACCTGGTTATGGGGACATGGAATGTCACCTCGCTGGGGGGGGGAAGGAGCCTGAGCTTGAGCGGGAGGTCGAGCGGTACCGGCTAGAGATAGTCGGGTTCACCTCCACCCACAGTCTGGGCTCTGGAACCCAACTCCTCGAGAGAGGCTGGACTCTCTTCTATTCTGGAGTTGCCCGCGGTGAGAGGCGGCGGGCTGGTGTGGGTTTGCTTATGGCCCCCCAGCTTAGCCGCCATGTGTCGGAGTTTTCCCCGGTGAACGAGAGGGTCGCTGCCCTGCGCCTTTGGGTCAGGGACAGGTGCCTCGCTGTCGTTTCGGATTATGGGCCGAATGGCAGTGCAGAGTACCCGGCCTTCTTGGAGTCCGTGGGAGGGGTACTGGAAAGTGCTCTGACTGGGGACTCAATCGTTCTGCTGGGGGACTTCAACGCCCACGTGTGCAGCGACAGTGTTACCTAGAGGGGTGTGATTGGGAGGAACGGCCTCCCCGATCTGAACCCGAGTGGTGTTCTGTTATTGGACTTCTGTGCTAGTCACAGTTTGTCCATAACGAACACCATGCTCAAACATAAGGGCGTCCATCAGTGCACGTGGCACGAGGACACCCGAGGCTGGAGGTCAATGATCAACTTTGTGGTCGTGTCATCTGACCTTCGGCCGTCTGTCTTGGACATTCGGGTGAAGAGAGGGGCTGAGCTGTCCACTGATCTACACCTGGTGGTGAGTTGGATCCACTGGCGGAGGAGGAAGCTGGACAGACTTGGCAGGCCCAAACATGTTGTGAGGGTCTGTTAGGAACGTCTAGCGGAACCCTCTGTCAGAGGGGTTTTCAACTCTCACCTCTGAGAGAGCTTTGACCAGATCCCAAGGGAGGCTGGACACATCGAATCTGAATGGACTATGTTCTCCACCTCCATTGTTGACGCGGCTGCTGGGAGCTGTGGCCGTAAGGTTTCCGCCGCCTGTCGGGGCGGCAATCCCCGAACCCGGTGGTGGACACTGGAAGTAAGGGATGCCGTCAAGCTGAAGAAGGAGTCCTATTGAGCTTGGTTGGCTCATGGGACTCCTGAGGCAGCTGACAGGTACTGGCAGGCTAAGCGTGCTGCGGCCCGGGTGGTGGCGGAAGCAAAAACTTGGGTATGGGAAAAGTTCGGGGAGGCCATGGAGGAGGATTATCGGTCGGCCCCGAAGAGATTCCGGCAAACCATCCGGCGCCTCAGAAGGGGGAAGCAGTGCCCTGCCAACATGGTTTACAGTGGAGGTGGGGAGCTGTTGACTTCGACTGGGGATATTGTCGGCCGGTGGAAGGAATACTTCGAGGATTACCTAAATCCCACCGACACGTCTTCCGTCGAGGAAGCAGAGGCTGGGGACCCAGAGGCTGATTCATCAATCACTCGGGCTGAAGTCACTGAGGTAGTTCGGAAGCTCCTCGGTGGCAAGGCACTGGGGGTGGATGAGATCCGCCCTGAGTACCTCAAGTCCCTGGATGTTGTAGGGTTGTCTTGGTTGACACGCCTCTGCAACATCGCGTGGCAGTTGGGGACAGTGCCTTTGGACTGGCAGATCGGGGTGGTGGTCCCTCTATTTAAGAAGGGGGACCGGAGGGTGTGCTCCAACTATAGGGGGATCACACTCCTCAGCCTCCCTGGTAAAGTCTATTCCAGGGTGTTGGAGAGGAGAATTCGGCCGATAGTCCAACCTTGGATTCAGGGGGAACAATGCGGTTTTCGTCCTGGTCGTGGAACACTGGACCAGCTCTACACCCTCCGCAGGGTGCTTGAGGGTTCATGCGAGTTTGCCCAACCAGTTCACATGTGTTTTGTGGACTTGGAGAAGGCATTCGACCGTGTCCCTCATGGCATTCTATGGGAGGCGTTTCGGGAGTATGGAGTCCGGGGCCCTCTACTAAGGGCTGTGCGGTCTCTGTATGACCGGAACAGGAGCTTAGTTCGCATTGCCGGCAGTAAGTCAGATCTGTTCCCGGTGCATGTTGAACTCCGGCAGGGCTGCCCTTTGTCACCGGTTCTGTTCATTACTTTTATGGACAGAATTTCTAGGCGCAGCCAGGGGCCGGAGGGAGCCCGGATTGGGGACCACAGGATCTCATCTCCGCTTTTTGCAGATGATGTTGTCCTGTTGGCTCCTTCGAACCAGGACCTTCAGCATGTACTGGGGCGGTTTGCAGCCGAGTGCGAAGCGGCTGGGATGAGAATCAGCACCTCCGAGTCCGAGGCTATGGTTCTCAACCAGAAAAAGGTGGCTAGCCCCCTCTGGGTTGGAGGAGAGCTCCTGCCTCAAGTGGAGGAGTTTAAGTATCTTGGGGTCTTGTTCATGAGTGAGGGAAGGATGGAGCGTGAGATTGACAGACGGATCGGTGCAGCGGCAGCAGTAAAGTCAGTCTACGTTCCTACCCTCACCTATGGTCATGAACTTTGGGTCATGACCGAAAGAACCAGATCTCGGATACAAGCGGCTGAAATGGGTTTCCTCCGCAGGTGGCGGGGCGCTCCCTTAGACATAGGGTGAGGAGCTCTGTCACCCGGGAGGAGCTCAGAATAGAGCCGCTGCTCCTCAACGTCGAGAGGAGCCAGCTGAGGTGGCTCGGGCATCTATATCGGATGCCCCCTGGACGCCTTTCTGGGAAGGTGTTCCGGGCATGCCCCACCGGGAGGAGGCCCCGGGGAAGACCCAGGACACGCTGGAGGGACTATGGGCTCTATCTTTCATACTGCCCTACCCGTTGCCACTACCCGCTACCCGTGAATTACGCATTTAGCAGCTTCCACTATCCCTAAACGGTATCTTGCGGCCACACTACCCGCTATACATTATGCCGAATCCTTTATTTGCGACTGGAGGTGTGCCCGTGGGCATGTTTATGCGCTTTCCCTACAATTGCTATCTTGACCATGCAGGTTAGGGAAAGCGTACAGCGGGTCCTCAAACCACCCGCTACCCATTTGGCAATTGAAGACACGGCTTCTCTCCCCCTATGCGATCTAACAGCGACAAATGGGCTACATTCAGTTCAGAAAAATAATTAATTATAATTAGGTCTATGCACTGGCACTCAGCGACGTAACTTTTTTTCCAGCGAGAGCGGCATTTCAGAACTCTCCAGCGAATGAAGGTAATTCTGGTGACAAGTACGTGGTTTCGTTCGTTTACATTTTCCAATCGGACAGCTGTCCATTTTTTTTACAGCAAGTTGCGTGACCGTGCTGCAAAAACAGGTGTGTGTACTTGTCGCCGAAATTACCTTCATTCGCAAAAGAGTTCTGAAAAATTACCATTGCTGAGTGCCAGTGCATAGACCTATTCATAATTAAATTATTTTTCTGTTCTGAATGTAGCCCATTATTTTGTCGCTGTTAGATCGCATGGGGGAGAGAAACCGTGTCTTCAATTGCCACTTGATTATTCTTGAAATGGAAAACGTGTTAATAAGGGAAAACCATCTAGAATTAGCCAGTACTAATTGTAGTCAATAAAGGGAAGGATATTTTCTCCCAAATTTTCAGGTCTAGCGCCGGCCCTGAGTATTATTTCCCACAGAACGAGAACGCGTGACAAAACTGCACCTCTCCCATCAGGCAGTGACGGAATTATGTCACCTGGTTGCAGATGATGTTTACACCACTGCCTGCTGTCCGTATGCCTTGCCCGTTGCTGTTAGGGTTACTGTGGCACTATTTTTCTATGCTAGTGGGTCATTCCAACACCCTCTCAGCTCAATTGGAGGCATGACCCAAGCATGGTGAAACACATTTTTTTCTTTTTCTTTTCTTTTTTGAAGTTTCCATCACAAAAGGGGTAGGCTTGATGTTTTTTTTTATTATTACATACCAAACATTAAACAATATGTCAATGTCAAATAATAATAATAATAATAATAATAATAATAATAAAAAATAATACAATTCATGATTAACTTTACAAAAACAGATCCTCCCCTGTCTGGATTTGACCTCATGCACGAGCAATTTAACTTCGTCTTTGGAGAAACGTGGCGACCTTCCTCTCTCCATCACGGGTTTCGGTTTGAGGCTTTGGGACAGCGCAGCCTGCTCCTGAAGGCAATGGCACCTGGCACACTGATTGGTTTAACTGGCGTAACGCCCAAACCACGCCTATGCATAATATAACGGGTAGCGCAGGTGTTTTAGGGATATAGGCAGGTGTGCAAGATAGCAACTTTTGCGGGGGAACACCTCTTACGCAATGCTAAACCCCCAAATAACGGGTTTAGGGACTCTGGCGCAAGATAGGGCCCAGAGTCACTCGGCTGGCCTGGGAACGCCTCGGGATACCCCCCGAAGAACTGGAGGAAGTGTCCAGGGAGAGGCAGCGCTCCAGTCTGCGACCAAGATTTACGTTTTGCGACTTACATTCTCACATAGGTCGCACACTGCGCGACCAACACTTTATGCACTGTGCGCCTATTCTGGGCAGCGATTCACTCCCTAATTATCAGCCGCCGGCCGCAAGGTTTTTTCTGTAGGTCGGTTGGTACCATTACGTACATCAGCCAATCACAGATCGGCTGGTGCCATCGGCCAATCACAGCTCGGCTGTACTCATGCATCGATGAGAATGGCAAAGCATACAACCTCGTCACTTTCAGCTGAGTTGTGTGCGCGGCAAATTTGTAAAAACTTGTCTGACAATAATGATGCAAATGCTTCACAATGCGCGAAATTGCAAGTACACTAGCTGGTCTGCTGCAGAAGTCCAATAGTCTACGTATTAGGCCTTGGCTTCGGTGACTAATACTGCAGATCGGAGAGCAAATTTCATGATATCAGAAAGTGTTTTTATTACCAGCTTTTTGTTTCGCTATTTAAATTTTGCACATTTCTAAGGGTAATGGAAACGCACCTGGAGAGTGAGAACGATGTCTGACGTTTTTAGCCCAAAAACACAGTCTGCTTCATGACCGTAGACTGTTCGTGACACAGTTTTGAGTCTTGTTGATACCAGCTCTGGTGCTTGCATCCAGTGGCGAATGGTTTTATCTAGCGTTTCAATATCAATCGCTAACCTTCTATCCTGATGGATTAGGTTGGATGCGCACTTCCACTCTGATCTGAAGTTCCGCATGTACATTATTATTCATGCAGTATGTATGAAATCAGTGACTGGTTGGTCCGAGTGCAAGATAATTTATTTTTATTAGAGTATGATAAAGATGAGAAGAGCTGCAGTTCTTATAGATTTATAGTCCGTTTTCTTTGGGGTTCCGATACTTGGCCAGCTGTCAGAGGAATAGTATTTTGTCGATTGCAGCAAATGTTCAAAACTGATTCAAAAACTAACTGGTGATGCCTGCCCAATGTACTCCAGCGACGACCATAGGCTTATCAGCGCATCGAACATCAGTATCTACTTTTCAGTTCACAAAGTGCTTTCTGATAATGTTTCTTAAATAAATGCAGTAACAACTGATAGTCTGTTCAGGTATCTTTATTTGGGCTTGTATACATTCAGAAAAGTATCATGGTATTTTGCGTGACCACAGTTTTGGCTTGCGTGCCTAAATTTTGGCCTGCGCGCCCAACTTTTTCAGGTTAGGAGCGCATGCGCTCCTAGGTCCAAAAGTTAGTCTGGAGGGTTGAGAGGGAAGTCTGGGCATCCTTGCTTAAACTGCTGCCCCCGCGACCCTGCCCTGGATAAGCGGAAGAAGATGGATGGATGGATGGATGGATGGATGGATGGAAAATAGCACAAAGGCCATCCAAATCAGTTTGAAATAGAGCACGCATTTTTCTTTCTCTCTAATTTCAGCAGAATACTACTGCATTTCACAGTTGTGCAGCAATGTTCAGAGCATTCCTGAAAAATAAAGCTAAGTACTGAATTCCAACATGCTTTTCTGTGTAGAAAGTGAACTAAACTAAGGATTACATGACTCAAAAAAAGAACGTGATAATTGCATTGTGTCATCAGCAATTGAAATGGACTCAGGTTTAGGAATTAACCAATTAAATATGAAATAATTAATTTAAAAATTACAAATTAAAAACATAACGCGTTGCTGAATACGCCTCGGCCTGTGCACATCTATGGGTTGCAGAGAGTTACCAAACCGAAATTGACGGAGCTGCCATCAATAGTTACTGAGTACTGGACCGGAAAAGATTTCCACGGTGAAGGTCAAAGCGCTAAGGTCAAAGGTCAAATCCAGCCAAAACCCTGGCATTGCAAATCTATGGGTCACAGTGGGTTACCATCCCAAATTTGGTGAAGCTATTATCAATAGTTACTGAGTGCTGGTCTGGACAAGATTTCCTGCATCAAGGTCACAGCGCTAAGGTCAAAGGTCAAATCCAGCGTTGCAAAACCTGACGAAGCTGCACATCTATGGGTCACAAGCGATGAAGGTTACCATACCAAATTTGACATCTATGGGTCTTTACAATACCAAATTTTTGCGACTATGACCAATAGTTACTTTGTCCTGCTTGGAAGGTCACAGCGACAAAGATTTCCATCTATGGGTCTGGCGATGAAGGTCACAGCGCTAAGATCAAAGGTCAAATCCAGCCAAAAACCTGACGTTGCACATCTATGGGTCACAGCGAGTTACCATACCAAATTTTACGGAGCTATGACCAATAGTTACTTTGTCCTTGGCCAAACAAAATTTCCACGATGAAGGACACAGCGCTAAGGTCAAAGGTCAAATCCAGCAAAAAACCTGACGTTGCACATCTATGGGTCATAGTGAGTTACCATAACAAATTTGGTGAAGCTGCGATCATTAGTTGCTGAGTACTGACCCGGACAAAGTCATGGACAGAGGACAGACGACAGACATGCAGGTGATGACAATACCCCTCAGGCCAAAATTTGGCCGAGGGGTAATTAACAATAATTAATAATGAAATAACACATCCCTATTCTGCATGTGATGCCAGATGTGATATAACTGACAATATCACTTAGCAAGTGGCTTAATGCTATAAAGGGTGACATTGCCAGCTAAGTGACATTGTCACTGTCACATCTGTCACCACATGCTGAAAAAGGATGCGTTATTTCACCCTTTACAAAGCATGACATTTGCTTATGTATGATTTATGAAGACATTATGTCTCATTTATGAAGGCATTATACATGCTGTATAAAGTCTTTATGAGCAAAACTTCATCTAAAGTGTGACCTAATAATGCAACGATATTTTAAAAGACATCCAATGTACTCCAATAGGTGAGCAGCTCATAAATTACTAAATGAATGCCGCATAAATTTGCCCATTTTGCAATGAGGGGTAAAAATGAATGGCATTAACAAATCTGAATGCCTACAACAGCACATAAATCTCATTTGCATACAACCGCAGCAATTCCACAACCTGAACAATTCTTCTTCATCACCTTGAGCATTGGTTACCAGTGGAAACAGGTCTCCAATCCTCCAGACCACCCAGGTCCACCATCCAGTCAAATTAGTGGCTTAATTGTCTCCAACCATAGGCTGTCCACCATAAATATACAAAACTAAGGCAATGCAAGAAGAGACCAACAGTCATCAAAACATGCAAAAGTCATTTTTATTTCCAGGGAATTACCCTTTCTGGAAAATCAAGATGAACATTACAAAGAAATGTTCCTCTAAAGTGGGTATTTCAAAAAAGGAGCAAGTCCATACTGCACCATGGATGTAGTTTAACTGAGGACACGGCCAAAGTGAATGTGACTGTGCTGCTTTAGGCAACACAGCCATTTTCTCTCCTTCAATAAGACTATGGAAACCTGCTGGAGCAGGCCCCTGCACTCGGAGGCATGTAAAAAAGGAAATGGTTTTACTTCAAAGAAATGTCTCAGAATACTTGCTGTATAAAACAGTGTGCAAGAGGTAGGCAGTGAGATGAAAGGGTATAATAAAGACACAGACATTGTAATAAAGGAGGCTCCACTCAAGTAAGGTGTTGTTTTGACTACATGGCTTCTCCAAGTCTGTAATTTAAATGGAAATATGGGGACAGGCAAGTAAAATCTAGACAGGGGCATGGCAAGGGACTGGTGCCCTATACTTAAAAGATTCATCTACAACATGGCAACCTTTTGATCCCTCTGGCAAAGTAACTCAATGTTTTGTCTGGGGAAGGTTAAGATGGTTCAATAAAAGAGGATATCCCAACAGAAGGTAAAACCTCTTAAAGTCTCTTTGAATTTATGACTGTTGGGACAAACTTAACAAGCCATTAGAAGCAGCAACTGTAAATACTGCAGCTGAAATCAACATCAACATAACACGCATTAAGGACTGGTCTCCCAAAGTACATCTTCTTTTCTCTCTCTAATTTGGGACGGTAAGTCACAACCATGTAGGAATAATAGTGTAATACATAAGCAAAGATCCTACAAATTTCAATGATCATGGAACGTTATTGCTGTACAACATGACAAGTTTTACGGTTGCCTGTCACCCTCTCTAGATGCAAGAGCAATTACTTTGTCACTTGGATTTATTAATGTCTATTTTACAGCGCTTGATACAGATATTATCAAAATCCTTTCTGTAGAGGCAATATAGTCAATGACCCTGACAGGATATGAACCCTTCCTGATAACAGAACAAGAGCAGGTGGATAATCTAGAACGGGCGATATTTACGACATTAATGACCTCAGATCAGCTTGCCTGAAAGTGTAAAATCAGTGCCATGTTTTACAGTCATACAAACCCTCAACCATTCGGACAAGAACAAGGTCATGTTTTAGTGCTATTTAGCGTCATCTTCTGAGTATTTGCATGGTGCTAAAGACGCATCCTGGTATGGTTTCCAATAATTAGTCTGTAGTAGCCTCATCGTTTCAGCACAATGTAGTATACTCAGGCACAAGAACACTTGTCAAGATCATACAGGCAGCATTGCACGTATCCCAAAAGTTTAGGAAGTAAATCCCAGCGAGGTTAGTCAAGACAGTTTGTACACCCCTGAATGCATTTCATAAGCTTCCTGAGGAGGGAGGAAATGAGGAAGATTGCCTCAGGGTGGGTGTGTAGCATCTTGAGGAGCCTCGCCCTTCCCCATCACTTGTGCCCCTTAAAGTCCAGCCCGAGCCCAAGGTTTTTTGACAGCAATACAGTATTCAGAATTTAACGCTGACATTTACTGTCAATTAAGCATGAACCCAGTATTGACTGTTCAATCTATTCACTGCTGAGCCAGGATATTGACTTATTTAGTTTTATGAGAGGGCAATATGAAGAACCTGTCTCCATATGGATTGTTTCTGGTCTTGACTAAAGGTGGTTTTTCAAACTGCCACCTGAGGTCACCTCTGCCATGACAAATCACAAAGTTATTGACAGCAGTATTGCTTTTCTTAATGCTACAGCCAAATGCAAAAGCAGAACACTGAACATCATACAAAACCCAAGTCCAATGAAGTTAGGACGTAAAACGTGAATAAAAACAGAATGCAATGATTTGCAAATCTCATAAACCCACATTTTATTCACAATAGAACATTGACAACATATCTGATGTTGAAAGTGAGACATTTTACCATTTCATGAAAAATATTAGTTCATTTTGAACTTGAAGGCTACAACACAACTCAAAAAAGTTGGGACAGGGGCAATAAAAGGCTGGAAAAGTAAAAGGTACCAATAAAAAACAGCCGAAGGAGCATTTTACAACTAAGTAGGTTAATTGGCAACAGGTCAGTAACATAACTGAGCATAAAAAGAGCATTTTAGAGAGGCAGAGTCTCTCAGAATAAAGATGGGCGGAGACTCACCAATCAGCGCATTCTTTTTTTATTCACCTTTTACACAATGTCCAAACTTCATTGGAATTGGGGTTTGTAATTTGAAGCTAGTGTTCTGAAAACACTTGAGTAACCTTCTGCTCCATGACCAAAGTAGACTGCATGGGTGTCACGAAAGGACTGCACTGTCATCATACAGATGCGCCGTAATAAACATAAACTACAGTCAAAGCCCGGGCCCACATACAGTGCTCACGCTGATGTCCAACTTGGAGGATGTTACCTTTAGGTTAATCTAGGAAAAAACCTCCCAGCAGAGTCTATCAAATTCCCCACTTCTCCACTGCACTGTTCGGGCCTTGTGACCCATGTTGTGCGATTCATTTAAACCCCAATTGAACACTCAGCATCACTGGGCCTCACAAACACAAGAGCCAAGTATTTGGTTCAAGATGATACCGGCAGCCATGTTACATGGCCAGCTGACAAGCACAAAGAAGAAACAACAAGGGGGAAATGGGTTATTCCCTCAACATTCTTGCTGAGTTTTCCCCATTGTAAACAGGGTGCCCCTACACTGCTCACGCCTTTCATCATCCCCCTTTAAAGAGAGAGCCTTTTGTTTGCTTAGGATTGGAATCGCCCAGCTCAAAATAGCAGTCAAAGGCATGAGAACTACTGTTAGTTCAGTGAGACAAAACCAGGAGAGCGAAGAAACAGGGATGGAATCTTTGTGTGAATAAAGCAGAGAAGGCCAGTGGCTGGAGGGAGCAGACCTTGTAAAATAAAAGTGGCTTCAGAGCAGTTATTAAATTGTAAAAAAGGGAGAAGAAGAAAAATAGGGAGGAAAAAAGAGGGGTACATGCCATTTTTGTGTACATCCCCTTTGTGACAGCAGCATCAACCCTTGCCACAAAAGACTGCCTTTTGGAGAAACAAAAAAAAAAAATTGCAAAAATTATAGCCGTCTGGCTCCCAGGTTACCATTGATTTTTCAGTTGCAGCCAGACAGGCCGCTTTTCATAATTTACTGATGGTCTTATTGAGGATAAAATATGCTCTCATTTAAACTAATCTTGTGGCATCTTTGAAGTACAGAATGGGAGCCAACAGCTCACAAAACTAAATTTCCAATTATTACCTTGTAAGTTACAAATCATTTTCACTTCTCAAACGGAAGCAGCGAGAACCATTTCTCAGATCTGTTACGCAATAAAAACTGATTTGATGTGATATGTAGTTTGGACGTATACTATGAGATTGTGATCACAAATTTGCATAAGTTGTAGATAATATGGTAAAATTTCTGTGAACGAGGAACATCAGCCATAGTTTTGCATTTAATAATTCATTTCATACAGTGAATTTAGGTAACATTTTAATAAAGCATTTTCAAAAGACAATTCAACTTTTTTTATGGAAAAAAAAACTAATTATAAGAATTGTACCTTTTGTTATTTTACACTCCCAATTCCTGTTAAACCTCAGGCAAGCAACATGTTTTTTTATTCTTTTAATTCTGTTCTTTGGTTCACATCAGAAGTCTCCCATATTGAGCCAGAATACAACAGCATGAGTGTGATGAAGTGATTGCTGCAGCAGGTCCACCCAGCCAGGTTGTGAGACTGGAGGAAAGGGCCTAAGGCCACGGTTGGTAGGGGGAAGAGAACAGCAGAGCAGTTTGGTGACAGAACAAGGCATGGTGCCCAGTGTATACTCACACAGACCAAGCCAACACAGAACATTCTTGCAATATTGTTGGGATTTCTTCGCAGTGTAATCACATGGACAAAATATTTCAGTACTATCGTGAAGACGGTCTTCGTTTGCAGGAGGGAGCCGACACAGTCACAACTGCCTAATAAACACCCCCCCCCCCAAACAAAATACAATGACACACCCGGTGAGGAGAAATCCTACCGTCATCAGGGCTTCCCATGCCCAGCACAGCTGCACCGTCTGTCTGCCTCGTTCTGCATGGCGTGTTCTCTGATGTGGAATAAGACCGCCACTTTAGGACATATGCATCTCCCTCCATCTCCCTCGCTGATGACCTATGAAATGCCAAAGGATGAAGAATACCAGTAAAGAAAGTGCTGTGAACAGGAAGATGGAGTGGTTTTGAGATGCGAGGCGAAAGGGAAGTCAATTTCACTTATCGTTTGCAAACCACACATGCAGTACACTAATGTCCAGACATTTGGGTTCCATTATTGCAATTGTTAAAAATTGCTTTAAATTGATAGAGTGAGCAAACAAGAACAAGAACAAGAAGGAATGCAAAACAGGTCTCATTTTCACCCACACCTCAATGGCTGGAGGGTACAGCCCACAAGCACAACATGACAAACCCAAGTCTTAGCCAAATGTTTATGTATACTTCACAGCACAGGGATGTAGTTTCAGTATATAGGCAGGAAATTGCCACTTCCATATACCTTAATGAAATTGCATACGGCTGTATCACCATTCTTGTCCTACTTATTTTTTAGGTGCACCTAACACTGCCATTAGTGTGTGAATACCAGCTAATCAAGTATCCAATATGCAGTTGTTCCACTCTATGCTGCTACAGCACCTCTACTTTTCTGGGAATACTTTATACTAGTTGTTAAAACATTGCTGAGGGGACTCGCATCCATTCCAGCCAGCATTATTGAGGAAATTATATTGGGCAATTGGGCCTGGCCCAAAGTTAGCTTTTCAGTTGGTCCTAACAGTGTTTGATAGGTTCTGGTCATGATTCGGCACAGGCAACTCAAGTTCAACAGAAATCTCAACAAACCAATATGGTCCTCATTCTGTGAGTGGTGTTTTATCATCCTGACACAGGAAAGGGCATTACTCCAACTGTTGGAAACACAGAATTATATGGAATACCACTGTATGCAATGGCGTAAAGATTTTCACTGAGAGGAACCACTGCAAGAATATAGTCACAGCACTTCTTAAAAGAGCAGTTCATCCAAAAATGAAAATTTTGTAATTATTTACTCACCTCTATGCCTGTTGAAACAGGGGTGAAGTTTGTTGACCCATAAATCAAACACCTGCACAAATCTACAAATCTAATGGGATTCGGGCATTAGCCTTCTTTAGAGTCCAAAAAGAAGTCAAACGTGGCCATGACATTACTCCTTATAGCCCAGACAGCATAACCCAAGTCTTCTGAAGCCAAACGATTCCACTGCGACAGGAAAAGCCTAGAATAACATGAGTATTTAGGAGATATTTTTACAGCAGACTTTATATTTTAAAAAAGTTTAAGATTGCATGCACCCATCCTGCCTTCATTCATTCACTCTCCACCTGACTAGAACTCCCCAACATTTCCTTATTTTCCCAGCTACGCAAAGGTGTTCGCACTCTAAAGAGTGCTAATGACAAAGTCCCCACTGACCCAAATTGTTCTGGTGAGGGCTGTTGCTGTGTTTTGCAGATTTACTCCAAATTGGTTTTATGGATTGCAAACTTCACCTGTGTTTGAACTGGAAAGGAGGTGAGTAGATAATGATAATTTTTGGTTGAACTGTTCCTTTAAGGGCATATTGTACCACTCCTCCCATTCTTAGCAAAGCAATTTAGGAGTCATCTATCACTCATTTAAACCCTCTCAAACCCATGGGCAATTTAATTTTCAAATTGCCTGTTATGAAAGTCTACCCAAAAAAAAAAAAAGGCACAAATAGTGAACCTTACCTCCCATCTCTTTCACACAAACACACAAACACACACACGTGCGCACGCGCACACACACACACACGCACGCATGCACGCACACACACTTCATAACATAGTAGGAAGAACTCTGCAAAGTCACAAGCTGCCTTCTGCATCGCTAAACAGACCTTTTCAATATTTTATCTTCATTCTTGCATGTCCCCAGTAGAGACACAGAGGCAGTGACAGTACTCCACTGTCAGAGCCTCCTGCTCTCTCTGTTGGCTGTGAGGCAGATCTGAACTAGTGTGGGGAGGAGGGGTCCCCCAGTCATTTTTCAGCTTCTCCCATTTCCACACTTTTCTGTCAACTCAGCAATACCAGAGGGGCTTCTAAAAGGGGACAGTAGAAACGCCTGTCCTCACCACAACTGCTGAATGAAAGGGCACCGTTACCATACCTAACCAATTTTTAAATGAGCAACTTCTGCAAGCATACCCTAAACCAAATCAACATCATTATAAGCCAAGGAAGAAATAAAAAAACAGAAAAATGAAGTGAAAAAGTGCCCATTGTGACCTCACCAACCTAAAAACCTAACTGATAACCAGTCTATTTTTAGCATGGAAATACCCACATCCCGCAATAGAAACAAAGTGTCATTCAAGGCTCCTGCTCTAATGTGCTCTCAGTCTTGTCTTTATTTTGGACCCAATTTAGTACCATTTAGACATTCTGCCACTGATTTCACCGGAAATTTGAGTAGTTTGAGTTGTGCGGTGGATTTATCAAAGCCTCATTCAAGTTTTGTAGTGTATTTTTTATGGTGGAAGACAAGGAACATAGCATGAAAATTTCCTACGGGAGAGGGGAACCACTAGGTGCTTCTCCTTTCCTTAAAGCTTCTTTTGCAAAGTCTGCTTAATTTGAACATTTCATTACCTTAAACTAATTTTGTTTGTTCCTCATGGCTTCCAGAATACATCATAAAATAAAGCCTTCCTACTACAGATTTGTGGATCTAATACTCATTGGCGTGTACTGAAAGCAATCAGCTGCCTGCCTAGCTTGCTCACAGCTATCACACTGCGATCTGTTCATTAATCAAGAGACGGATGAAGAATGGGTCTCACCATGAGAGAAAGTGTTAGCTTGATGGACAGCCATTGTCACGGGAGGGATGCAAGCCATCCCTCCACTCCAGACTCAGCAAAGGCTTAGCATGTGCAGAAAATTTCTGTTTTAGCTCAGGCAGAATGCTGCGGAGTCAACAGGGATTCCATTGTCTCCATAAAACACAGTCAATTTCAAGGCTTGATAAAATATTGGCAAAGCATGGGCGGGTTAGAGATTCACCTGAATTCATTTGGTCTCCCATTCTTTTTGACACCAAAAGTCCATCCACTGAGAACCCAAGCATGAAATTAACCATTTTTAAAAATTGTTTTTTGGAATTACATGACAGAAAAAATGTGAGGAAAAGCCATTTTTCAGTATGTCCCCTGATTCTTATCTACACCCCAGGTCAAGCACACAGACTATAAGCACTTCACAGGTACTGCACAGTGTGCACTTTGTGCATCTACACAATTAGCATTTGCTTCACATTCTTTGAAAATAATCAATGCACAACACAGTGTCCAACAAGTCTTTCTGCTATGTGCACCATGTTAAAAATAGCCTTCTGCCCAAAACATAGCATTGGTTTGGCAAACAGATTGCTGCCTCTAAGCATCCAAAGAAAAAAAATTTATGAAGGGAATTCCATATTACACAAATTAAATAAAATGCATTTGTATATCCGAAAGGTCTCAAAGATACAACTACTGAAACTACAACAACTACAAATAATAATAATAGCCTTCAGAAAGCAGCACTTTTCAGTATTATTATTATTATTATTATTATTATTATTATTATTATTCAGCCATTTCAAGAAGACACTTTGGCTATCATTTACTGCCAGAGGCAGTTAGTATGCTAATTGCACATGGTCGTAATGCCTGAGGTGTAGACGTCTCACGAAGATCATGATGGCTCAGTCACCACAAGCGGAGAACATAAATTCAGCAACACGAAGCGGAAGATCCCTTGAGCAAAGTGTTAAATCTTCCCATGAGCCGATCATGTACAGGAAGAAGCCTTTTTCATCAAAAAAAATTAGTCCAATACTTCAATTTTCTTCAATTATCTCTTAATTCCATCAGTTAATACATTTTTAGGTTTAAATATCTACAGACACCAAAAAGGGCTTTGCAGTGGACTAATACAGCATCGGCCTAATTATATCACCGTAGAGGTCCAGAGGGATGGGAGAATGAACTATTTTCAATACACACGTCTGAAACAATGTTCAATGCAAGGATGAAGTTTGGCTTTAAATTTCCTTTGGAATTTGAAAGGAAGAACAAGTTTCATTTCCCGGTGACTTCCATGTGAATGTAAATTTTAGTACTGAAGGAGTAAATCCCAAACAGTAATCTTGCCAAAAATTGAGCTGCATATGAAAGCTAAAAACAATGTAGCTCCCATTTGAGAAATATAATCTGTGTTAGTTACTCTGATGCATGATTTACTATGTACACTTTTAATTTATATATAGTCAGGTGTGAATTAATAAAATATACAACACAGTGACTAATCTATATGTTGAGTTCAAACAAACTGGAAAACTACAGTCCCCAAAACAAATGACCCACCTCCATATTTGGCTGCAGATAGGGGTGTGCGACATGACAATATTAGACCGTGAACGATTAGAATGTGTCCACGATCTGTCATTGCATGGAGACCGTTTGCATCGTGTGTCAGTGCACATTCTATCCGTTGCAGCTCTGGGCTTACACGCTGGGGTGTAGTGGAGGGGGAGCGCGAGGAACCGGCGCTCTCTCACTTATCAAAATATATCCAAAAAAAAAAAAACGATTTGATCCGCTTACTGACCGATTGACAACTTGCCAACTTATCAGATTCATGAAATTGTCTTCTTACGTGACTGCGTGAGTGTTCACGATATTTCGTGATTGGGTGCCAAGTTGTAAATCTTTTTTTTTTTTTTTTTTTTTTGAGGGGGGGCCGGGGCTATTTGGGCAGGTACTGGGCAATTTTCCTCCAGTGACGGTATGGAGTGTGCTGACTACAGTGCGCCAAAATCACATGCGATCAGCCGAACAATGCGAGATCGCCATCATATCTAAACTTAAACAATCATCACTCTTAAAATTCATAGATAAAAGAATCCGAACGGAACCATCTCAAACATCAGTTACATCGAAGCAGCATCAATGGGCCCGAGCTTGCCTTCGTTATCGATGACAAGGCTGAATTCTACGAACTGCTAGCTAGCACGTAGCTCGTGACATTCGGGCTGCTGGGGGAGTGTGCTGCGTCAGAGGCAGAGCCGCTGGGCCTAGCCGGCGAGCTAATTTACGAACGTGGCCCACCTTCTCCAGGTATCAGGGAATTGTTTGCAAGATAAACCTGTAGCCTAGAAGGTAATATAAATATTTTTGTTCAATTGCCCGTTATGTGCTGAAAATACTTCTGGTCCACTTACTACATTCAGCTCTGCGGAATGCGATAGTGGCTTTAGGCTGATTGACCTAACCACATAGACACCCCGTTCACGCCTTTATACTGAATATTTCATGTGGGTCGGAGCTGATGATTATGAAACAGACCTCTGCGCAGGTCCAGGAATTCCCAAGCCCTGTGTTAAATACTTGGCTGCTGCCTATCGCTCATCAGCGAGCGCAAGAACTGGCTAAAGTAGCCAATGTTGCAACCGACAACCAGACCCACTTTGACTACCTCGGTTTCTGAAAATTATATTTAGCCTATAGAGCGTAATATCGTTAACGACCAAATAGAGGCAGGTGACGGTGAAGTAATCCGTTCTCAAGAGTGGCATGATGCATTGAGTGAATTTAAACGATAGTTGGCGTTAATTACAGCGAGCTTCAGTAGTCGCTTTTAATCAGACATTAACGTTTGCTTTCACCGAGACGCTCTGCGATGTCAGAGCATAGCTATATTTTCTGGATGATAACCCCAGCGGTTCGTGCCTTAGTCGGAATATTATAAATAAGATGTGTTGCAACGCTTCATTACTGACGTGATGGCTTCAAATACAACTCTCAGTTCGCTGAATTCATGCGCTAATTTCTCATCATAATTAAACTGACCTTCATATTGTCAACTAACTTCAATGTACAGAATGAGCGTGGCAGTCGAACAATAGAACAATAAATTAATCCTAAACTCGTCAGTTATAAACAGATGAGAGAAGTAAGATGAGCAAAGCTTGACTGGAGATGCACAGAAAATTTTTGAAGTAACGGATTCTTCAGAATAGGTGTTTGTGGCACTATCCTGCTCCTGCAACAGAGTTGTTGTGCCGTCATATGCTTTCAAAGTACCAGATTACTGACGCATCTCTGTCATTAATTATTAACCACTGCGCGTTCAAATTGCTCTTGATAGCCAGTTTGTTTTTTTTTTTTTTTTTTTTACATGACAGGGATTCATCACTGTTTTTATTTCACCCTTATTCCTCTTGAATTAGACCAAATTAAATATTTTTCTATATGGTATGCTTCAAAGTACCAGTTTACAGACCCGTCACTTTCATACATACATTGACTACAATATGTTCATATTTGCTTTGTCCTGTAAAAACCCACAAAGTTTAAAGATGGCCGAAAATGAAAAGGCAGTTGGGGCGAGTGGGGTTGGTTGGGACTTTAGTCGCGCGCTCCCCCACTTCTGAAAATAGCACTACAACCCTGTCATAAGCACAACCATTTTTTTTCTCAACCAAATCACTGTTTGTTACTCCGTTGCCCTAGATACACGCAGATAAACCAATCACAGCAAACATGTTGCGCCTTCTTCCGTCCTCCTTCACGACTACATTTGCCAAGACTTGTAAGATAGTCTGAACCCAATATGACAAAGGAAAGAATCGTGATAAAATCGAGATCGTGATCTTGCCATTAAAAAAAAAAATCGGGATATGATATTTTTGCCATATCACCCACCCCAAGGTACCAGGTACGTCTTGTAAGCATTCTTCTTTTTCCACCAAACATTTTCATGGAGTGTGTGGGGGGTGTGGCTAAACATGACTCAAATATTTGGTCTTATCTGACCATAGTATTCTCTACAAGTCACAACTGCGATAATTTCTCGCACTCTCCAAATGACTGGTTTTGCATCTTGTGCTCAGTAGGGGCTTCCATCTTGCAAACCTTCTAAAAAGTTTATTGCTACACGTGTGGTATCTTATGGTCGTTTTTGGACCAGGTGATCATCATCCATGGGTTCTCTAATTCCTTAACATCTTCCTCACCGCTCATGGGGACAACAAGCAATTCCATGAACAGCAAACACAGGATTAATGAGTAATATTCCTTAAGATTTTTTTAAATTATTATTACCGCCATCACAGTGCTAAGTGGTGTTATTTTACCGATTATATGCCCTTTGTAATACATTACCTCACAAGTGAAGGTCAATTGCAATCAATCTTTTGAACTGACAGTTCTTTTGCTTTTTCCGCAGTGATTTCTCCTCCTCTTTTTGTATCATAGAGAAACAACAGGAAGAGACAGAATGACTCAACATAGGCTAATGCCCTTTACCAAATAAATACTGCCATTTTACTCAGATTTTATTATAGTGAGCTTTAGGGAATTTAACAAAAATGCTATTAATAAAAATTACTTAATTAAAAACAATGAAACATCCCCCCCAAAAAAATATTCCAATGAAATTGTAAAACTGTTTACAATTTTCAGCATTTTTGCTCTGATTGAATGCACTTTTTGTTGTATATTGCTCTACATAAGACTGTCTGCTAAATGTCAGTAAATTACTGTAAGGTTTAGTTGGCTCATTTTCCACAAATGGATTTATTTAAATAAATAAATTAAAAAAAAACACACACACACACACTACAGGCCAGAAGTTGACAAGCAAGGCCAAAAATTTGGAAGCAACTTCAAGTTTCTGTTCACAATGCCTTTCTTAAAAACCAGTATGAAATCTATGGATTTTGGGATGTATTTACTGCATGATTAGACTTTTCTTTCATCGATATGCACCATTTTCCTCTATTTACCTTTAGGTACTGCATACATTGATGTTACCAGACCACTGCTAAATAAATGTTAACAGAAGAAAGGAGGGGCTTAGTTTTTGGGTTGAGAAGATTTGCAAGAGTCATAACTTCAGTGAAAAATTAAAGAACAAATCACAGTTTGCATTATTCACTGCATGTCATGGTTTACAGCCCACCGGATGCCAACGGCAATCCGGCGGGCACTAGGTTCATGGGCCTAGTAATATGGGCCTGATAATTTGAGTTAAAATGTATTTTGATAAGTGACTCTTTATAATAATCATGTTCATTTTATTGCAAAGTATGCCAATGAAACTATGATTTTTTTTGTACAAATTTGATGTTGCTTCCAAACTTTTGGCCTGTAGTGTGTGTGTGTGTGTGTGTGTGTGTGTGTGTGTGTGTGTATATATATATATATATATATATATATATATATATATATATATATATATATATATATATATATATATATATATATATAGGCGCTAGAAAAAGTATTTTCCCCCTTCCTGATTTCTTATTTTTGTAAACTTCAAATGTTTTTTTTTTTTGCACTTAAATGTTTCACATCAAACTAATTTTAAGATAGACAAAGCTAACCCAAGTAAAAAAAATATGCAGTTTTAAATGATGATTTCATTTATTAAGGGAAAAAAGCTATCCAAACCGACCTGGCCCAATGTGAAAAAGTAATTACCCTCCTTGTTAAATCGTGAATTAACTGTGATTAACCACATTTTTTTAGTTTAATTTCACTAGCCACTCCCAGGCCTGATTATTTCCAGACCTGTTGAATCAAGAAATCACTTTAATAGAACCTGCCTGACAAAGTGAAGTAGGCTAAAAGATCTCAAAAAGCAACACATCATGCTGCAATCTAAAGAAAATGAAGAGCAGATGAGAAACAAAATCTTTGACACCCATCAGTCTGGAAAGGGTTACAAAGCCATTTCTAAGGATTCGGGACTCCAGCGAACCACGGTGAGAACCATTATCCACAGATGGAGAAAACTTGGAACAGTTGTGAACCTACCCAGGGGTGGCCGGCCTACCAAATTTACTCCAAGAGCGCATCGTCGACTCACCCAGGAGGTCACAAAAGAGCCCAGAACCTTATCTAAAGAACTGCAGGCCTCACTTGCCTCAGTTAAAGTCAGTGTTCATGATTCAACAATAAGAAAGAGACTGGGCAAAAATGGCATCCATGGGAAAGTTTCAAGGCGAAAACCACTGCTGACCAAAAAGAACACAAAGGCTCATCTCGCATTTGCCAAAAAACATCTTGATGATCCCCGAGACTTTTGGGAAAATATTCTGTGGACTGACGAGACAAGTTGAACTTTTTGGAAGGTGTGCGTCCCGTTACATCTGGTGTAAAACTAACACAGCATTTCATAAAAAGAATATCATACAAACAGTCAAACCATGGTGGTGGTGGTAGTGTGATGGTTTGGGGCTGCTTTGCTGCTTCAGGACATGGACGACTTGCCATAATGGATGGAATCTGCTCTCTACCAGAAAATCTTGAGGGAGAATGTCCGACCATCAGTTTGTGACCTCAAGCTCAAACGCATTTGGGTTATGCAGCAGGACAATGATCCGAACATACCAGCATGTCCACCTCTGAACGGCTTAAAAAAACAAAATGAAGGTTTTGGAGTGGCCTAGTCAAAGTCCGGACTTAAATCTGATTGAGATGCTGTGGCATGACCTTAAACAGGCCATTCGTGCTCGAAAACTCTCCCATGTGCCTGAATTAAAACAATTCTGAAAAGAAGAGCGGGCCAAATTTCCTCCACAGCGATGTGAAAGACTCATTCCCAGTTATCGCAAACGCTTGATTGCAGTTGTTGTCGCCCAGGGTGGCACAACCAGTTATTAGGTTTAGGGGGCAATTACTTTTTCACATAGGGCCAGGCAGGTTTGGATGGCTTTTTCCCCCAATAAATGAAATTATTATTTAAAAACTGCATTTTGTCTTAACTTGGGTTATCTTTGTCTAACATGAAAATTTCTTTGATGATCTGAAGCATTTAAGTGTGACAAATATGCAAAAAAAAAAAAAAAAAAAAGGAAATCAGGAAGGGGGCAAATACTTCTTCACAGCACTGTATGTATATGTATATATACATATATATAGTATATATACTATATATATATATATATAGCTGGATAGACGCACACACACTTGGACAAACTTATGTATTTCAAATTGTTATATTTATTTTACTGAACAATTAACTGATAGTCATTGTAGAAGTATAGCAAATTTAAAAAAATAATACTTTCAGTCCATTTGCAGAGGGAAAGACAAAATTTAAAGCTTGGGGGTGGATTACACTGTAGAAAACAGAGCAGGTCTTGTTCCATTTCTCACATGAACTAATGTAACAGTCAGTCCTTCAGTGTATTATGAGGGTAACAACAGAAAGAACTATTTATACAATCTATGCAGCTGCAATGAAACAAAAAAATATTGTTGCAACACTCAAAACACACATAAGAACCACACACCATTCATGTATCTACACAATGCTGAGGCATTTAACTCCGCACGACACCCATATACGGCAAGGCAGTGCATGGCAGAATAAACTAACTCAGCAACGCGTCTTAAATCCAACACAACTGAACTAGATGAACACACTAGGCAAGCGGTGGCGACTGAAGCATCTCAAGCAATTGGAAGTTGCCTGCCTGTGGGAATGATTTTTGTTAAATGTGACAATTCTAATCTATTGCATGAATAGGAATACATTCAGAAAGGATGTACTCAACTGGAATTAAGCAAGGTGACAGGGGTAGCACAGAGGAAGTCAACACAGCTTCTGTCCTGGTTCACTGACTCCAACTCATCCAGGTATCCATTTAAACAAACCTACGAGGTTTAAGAGTTCTCTCACAAAATGCGCAGCCCCCAGGGACAAACTTGCACTGGGAAATGGGAACAAATGACACAATTATGATCTCTGACACAGTAGGACATGGTGAAACTAAATAAACAGCATGTCATCCAATTTGACTGTCCTCTGTTACTTTCAAGAGATTATTGCAAAAAGTCCAAAACACAAGCCCTAATAAAATGTACCCATTTCGCTCCAAAATACTCAGTTACAGTCAAACTGATGGCAGACATTACAGCTAGCATTTTATTTTTGTGGCGTCACTCAATCCACAATCAACCAAACATTGGGTTTTGCCCAAGAGGAAATAGCATCATGTCTTTAAGTATGAGTAGAAGGCTTAGGAATGTTTCCCCATGGTGCTGGATTGAAGTCCAGGGGGCTGCAAATCAGCCGAGGAGCAGACCTACTGGGTGCACCTGCCTGGCTGTAGGGGGTAAGCTGACGGACCCAGGGTCAAACTCTCATTCAAAACGGCTACCTCCCCGGGACCTCAGAAGCCAGCCAAGGCCTCCAGTACAATGCTGCTGATGGCATCCATTTTGCACCGCTTTATCAGAAGTGACTTGTGCACAGACTCACCGCCTGCAGCTGTGGGGCTCTGTTCTGCATGGGCATGCTCGCATGTTATCAGCGCCAATGTGGATGTGCGAAGGGACCCTCGAAAGTAGCAGGACGGCAATGCTTTCTCTCAATACTGCCATCTAACATACTATTGCTGAGGCACTGATGCCAGCCAATACTAGGTCGGTATAACATTTCGTGCCTACCGAGAAAATACCACTGTATTTAAACTGAGGTGAAAAGCAGCAAGATAATTAATTTTTTTTTTTTTTTTTTTTTTTGTAATTTCTGTTATTAGTCAGCCAAATTTCTTTAAAAAATGTTTTGGCTTTTCTTTCTGAGCACAGGTTTTCCCAGATGAAAATGCCGTTTGAGGAGAGCGAGGCTCACCCCTGCTCCCCCTACCCAACAGATCTGTATGTTATTCATTGATCCAGTCTCTCAGTGCGCTCACAGACAAATGAAAGGCACATGATGCTGGCTGCCCCAACTCATGAGACAGGGAAACAAAATGGTGGATACTTCCCACAGATATCAGCAAAATATCTCCGCAACGTTAGGTACATAATGCTTAAATGTGTCCTCAGCAAGCCACAGCCATGCAATGCAGCCCGACTGTAAAAGCAGCCTCCGCAGAAAGGCTCCTGATGTCCCCGAATAGACCCACAAATTAAATGTAAACCATTTGAATATACTTGGAGAGAATTCAACTGAAATTACTTTACATTTTTATTTCCACGGTGCATTTCTTCCACCAGCATTTAAATTAAGCTTCTTAGCTGTTCTGCTTTGATAGAACCATGAAGCTAGACAAGTATTATTTTATAAAATTTAGCCCCACATTCCTTTCATGTCTCAGCTTTGTTGTTCCGTAGCATGTCTTTGCCCCATCTTTTTATGGTACAGCGAGCTAATCCAAGACAGACGCTCACACTGCACTAGAAATCTTGTCAAATTTAAATGGGCCATTTTTTTTTTAATCAGTGAAAAAGGAAAGAGAATTATAACTCTCATCCCGAGCAGAGGAGATATATAATTAATCTCTCACGTCATCAAGTGCAGAAGTGTTTACTAATGCCCTATGAAAATCCCTCCACAGGATCTCAAAAACAAGCGGGGGATTATTTTAAAATGCTTGACAGTACTTCCAGTCAGTGATACAACACATCAGCCATCATCTAATCATGGTCCTCAGGGTCCAAGAACTGCAGGTTTTCCACCACCCTTTTATGTGGGAGTCAGTTGTTAAGACAGTCTGGCCAATAAAATGCACTAATTGTTCAGTTAACCATTTAATTACCTGAAAGAGAAGAAAACCTGGGCTGGATTTGAAAGCAAAGTCCAGATTTGGTGATCCCTGCAATACATTATGACCCTTTTGAGAGGTCTAGAGTAATTGCCATGAAAATAGTGATGGCCAAGAAAATGTGATGGCCATAAAAGCATGACTGCTGAGTTAGTGAGGGCAACATTTTGGAAAATAATTCAGGGCAGGCTGAAAAATGAACAGACAAAAAGGACATACATTGGCCTCAGTTTCTTGCCACTACAAATTTAAAATGCCTTCATTTGCAGGAATGAAAGTTTACCAAGTAAACTCCAGGAATTCTGTAAAATAGGACCAAGCAGTTGTCTGGCGGCTCCATCCAGATGGCATGAGAATATATGTAAATTGCCTCATTAACCTCACAGCACTGGACTACTAAGCTTGCTGATAGTTCAGTCCGTTAGGGCATTTTAATAAAGCACATTAACTGCATTAGACAGCAGTCACCAAGGCCTTGGCTAATTTGTTGTGGCACTGTCAAGAAGTTTTTCCTTTATGTAATTTACGGGCATGTTCATGTTTTAGAAATTTATGGGGAGCAACTGTTTCATGAAAAAGCAATTGCTACAAATAAGGAGCAAATGGGACCGTCCTCAATATGGGATCAATTTTGAAAAAAATCTTTCTCAATGTGTGAGGAACATTTGAGTGTGGGAGCTACATGCAACTCTTCAGCAGAGGTTAGGGCTTGCACCTGGAACAGGGAGGAGCATGTGGGGTCAAAGGCCATCCCTCACAGTGGCACTGACTAAATAAGACTTTGCACTCTCTGAAAAGTCCAGACAGCCCCCATGGCGTCATCTCACAGCATGTGCTTTCTTCGCCTTGAGCCACAGTAATCCATAATGCACCCGAGTAACCAGCAGCTCAGTTATCCTGCAGTTTTCCATTTTCTAGCCCAACATAAAGGTTTGAAAACAATTAACCAGTTCAATGCCACAGACCTTCCCCAGGAAACTACTGAGTAACTACTAAACATATTTATCTGTAACAATAATATTCTTTAAAAAATATGGCACACTCCAAACTGCAGCACACCTGCAGCATAAATTTGAAATTAGAGCATAACTCTTGTTTATTTATGATTGTACAATGTACTCAACGATTTATTATTTCAGTATAAAATATATTGACAATTATCAAAAATGATTTTAATGCACTAACTAAAATGACAGCAAATTTGACCATCGTTAATTTCTTTTAAGCCTCCTCCATTCTTTCTTCATAATCTTTCAACTAAACTTTTTCAGGGACAATTACAATACAATGCCACAGAAAAGGAAACTGAGTCATTCAGAATTACATATATACAGATATAAAACAATTGTGTCTATAGTAATTTACTCAGTCTTCAAAACTCCCCAGAAAAAAATAAACAAAGATTGTAAAAACTGAACTTCAGTTGCCTGGCAGTTACAAATGCAAAATTCCATTAAGCCAGCGATTGAGTATACTGTACAAACAAGGCACAATTGAAAATAATTAGATGACGGCCTCCTAAAAAGGCTATATGCCTTGCAAGTGCTTATCAAAACTGAAACTCGAGAACAAAACTGCAGTGCAGATGCACTTACTGGAAGCCAGTCCATCTGATCTAGACTAAGGACAAAGTGGCTGACAGACAGCATATGATCGACATTGCACCGACCCACTGGAATACAACCAATCCATACCACAATGTCACTGAAGCTATGAATCAACCTATCAATCTGCCTCAAGTCAAAATCCAACAAAAAGTACTCACTCATCTTTCAATGTAGATCCACATCACAAGACAAGCTTTAGCTTAAATTTACTCAATATAAACAGGAGTTCTTTAAACATAGAAAAGCATACTCCCTTTCACCTTTCTTCTCCTGAGTTTTTCCATTCATACATGGCAAAAACAGATTTTTTTTGTATCAAGACCCAACTGGAACCTATGCTATAACTGATGCTGCCAAAAACAACTATTCCCAAATCGTTACTGTATTCACCATTTCTTTCCACACCGTCATTGCCAACACAAAGAGCAGATCGACATGTGGGTGGCTCACAAAGACTCCACATCTTTTTTGCCTTTTTCAACACAAGCTACATAAGAACAGAAATTCCCTGAAGATTTCATTTGCAGGAAAACTGAAAAGGAAATAAGGATTAAGACTACCAAGAGAATTGAGAGAAAAATAAAAACGTTCACAAAAAACACAGTCGTGTGGACTGAGGGTAAAACTACACCGAGAAAAACATCAAATGAGTGGTGATATGTAAGGTAGCAAAACTAATTACAACAAGCTGTTATGCAGAAGAATGAATGTGCCAGACTTCAGCACGAAAAGACTTTCATCTAACTCCGATGATTGGAAGACTGGACAAATGTTTTCATTTATGTCACTGCCAAAACTGTAAACCTGAACATAACTGCTACTCGAGTGCCAAATCCCAGCAAGACACTTCACTGAGACACAATTTATAGAAAATCCCATCTCACAACCAGACTAAGCACTGCCAGCTCATCAATTTGGAGAGGAGAAGTGTGAAATCAGAACGGTCAGTCCAGTTCATTCAGCCCAGCCCAGCCAGCATACAGGAAAAATAGCAATGTATTTAGAAGCATCCAGACATTTCATGTAAGGGCAAAGAGGCGACAATGCAAATCAAATAACAAACATTCAACCACAAAAATCAAGCTGTGTGCAAAAGAATTTCATGCGCATTTGGCATGCAGTCCTAATACACTGGGTGCATGCAAAACATCCTGCACATGCTGACTGCCATGGAAAACTTTGCAAGGCATTTCACAGTTTTCCAGAGGCATTACACACAGTTTTGGGGGAGAATAAAAGTGTCTGCTTTTGTTCCTACTCTCCAATATTAGACCTCTGATCCGTACATGCAAGGGGATGTGCTACTACATCCTGCAAACAATCATAGCGTGCTGGATCCTTGATTGTGGAAGGTTGTCAGGGGGGTTGACAACAACTGGCCGCACTTCAGACAGACTCCAGCTTTGTTGTTCATTATGTCTCGCCTTCAGGTGTCTCACTCCACAATAGACGGCAGTTGGGGGGATTAGGTACAGACGATCCGGACAAAGAAAGAACATACCAGCATAAAAAACATAAAATTTTAATTAAGCTTCCGCCCACTGAAGTGACTTTCTATGTTCACCTTGCCTTTACTCAAGACACCGCCAGGAGAATAGGACAGATAGATTTTGTAAGTATCAATTAAATATCTGAGGCCTTTCATCTTCAAACACTCTGACAGTTCATTTTAATTAAATCTGAATTAATTAAAAAAAAATAAAGGAAAGTGGCATTTTTTTTATTAGTTTTTTTCCCCAACGCAGGTATCAGAATACACTTCCCATGAGAGCGAATATATTCCAATGCGAATGCTCTTGCATTCTGAGAGAACATTACCGCTCATTCACCGAAAAAATACATAAATTCAAGTACTTGAGTAAGTATTCAGGAATACCAAATAATCCTAGTGCAAATCAGATTGTAAATGCAGGTAGGAGATTAACAATTCCGAATCGTTGTCATAGATGTATGCCACATCCCTTACTTTACCGATTCCGAATCGTTTTCATAAATGTGTGCCACATGCATTATAATCTGACACACCTTATTATTCACATTCATCAGGCACGTCGACCGGCGGCTGGACAGTCATACACCCTGTAGGAGGGGTCTGCGGGTATTCCGCAGCAAGCACATGAGATTGCTAAACAGTTTACTGTTTACACTATTGACTACTGATAACAATGTATTGGGTACCACTCGATCGAATGAGCATTTCGAACAAAGAGTTGATCTGAACGGTAGCAAACAAATAGACAACGTTATCTGATCACCATTCCTTTTCTTCCACTTTCAGAAACATTTAGATACTCTCATGTTAAGAAAAAGTCAACCTTGTCATAAACCGAAGAACAAACCGCAACTTCTGCTTTCAATGGCCACACAGTAACCGAGTCAGACCAGTCATGCAAAAGTACAAGCATGAAAGAATACTTACACATTTTTATGTAGAATTTGAATGATTTCGACTGTGACACTGACTATCAACAATGAAAAACGGCGAAACGTCTTTTCGAAGAAAAAGGGACAGTTTCATGTAATACGTCCAATTCGTAACAACCTGAAACTTGCAGTTTTAGACACCCCACAGCAGCAGCAGTTTCGGCTCCTAAATCCGAACTGTCTCGATATTTTGTCCGTATAGAAAGGCGAAGAGGAGGCCGTCATGTGAGCTGTAGAGAAGAGCACCATTGGCCAGCCATACATACACTGATAAGGCCTGTCTGCCCTCGATTGGAGTGGTGTGTTAACGGAGGAAGCGAGGCTCCTCCTTGCAGCCGAACACTGATTTCTGTGCAAGAATGTGAGAAGGCAATGTGCACATTTTTTGAGAGAAAAAAGAAGACCCTTCAGAAGTTACGTTACCTATGATTCGGAGTGATGCGGCTAATTCTGCTTCGATAGATCTTGATGTTAGACCGTCGTTGCAACTGAGGAACTCTCCGTTTCTCTGTCTCTTGTATCTTAATTTCTATGGAGTAGTGATCAAGGAAAGGGAAGGTTCACTCGCTAGTGGTGAGGCAAGAAGTGCGTGCTCAAGTTTTTGCGTTTAGATTCATACACATTCGCACACACCGCGTAACTAAATTTCAATTTGTCCTCAGTATCTAGTTAACTAATTATTGACGATGAATCATTTAGAGACGATGTTTAATTTTAATCATGAAAATTTGTGACATTTGAATCAACTCCTTTCTAATGAAAAGTTTAGGCCTAACTTTTAGACCAATCGCCAGCACGCAACGTAAATCGATTTATTTGACTACTTTTTAGAGAAATTGCCTGCCTGCATATTTCAGATTTAAGGCATTGTGCTCATAATCCTATTCAGTGCAAGTGGTGGAGCAATTTTACAATCTGTTCGCCACCTTACCCTAACCCTAAAGTTGACAGTATGGTTTAGCCGAAGAAATGGAAAATATCCTTTATTAGGAATTGAGAACAAATTGTAAAAGCAATCCCGAATTGGAACTAGATGCATCAAAGTGTTGTTAATGGGCAGATTACCCACCAATTGAAATAATGACCATTAATCAAATTTTAAAGTATTTGCTGCTAGCGAGTGGCCTGCTTTTTTTTTACCAAGTCAAGTTCCTTGCATCACTAAGTTGTGCATTGTTTTAATATAGCATCCATCTGACAGTGCAGTGCTCATTAAGCTGATAAAGATTATGCTTAGGAGGGAGAATTGTGGCTAATTTAGCAAAAAAAACATGATATGTTAGTTGGCTGACTAACATTAGGCATGATTGAAACTATCAGCCACCAACTTGCATCACATCATGAAAAAAGGTACCAAATGTGCTAAAAGCCTGCTTTTAAAAGGGGACAAGATAGATAGATGCTCAACAGTTGGGACAAGGAGAACATAGCAGAACTCCTTACCCAGACCATTTTCCTGAACTAGCCCAAAATAAGGGGAGTTAAAGCACTCCAGAGCTCAGAAAAAGGAAAAAAAAAAACTTAAATGAAAAAGGGGAGACTGATGTTTTGACGTCGACCGATGTCTTCCTCAGAGTCAAAAGAAATGACAGAAACTGCACTGAGAGTATATAAATACCCTCCCATCAATTACACAGTGTAAGGTGCACATGTGTACAAAATGATAGCAAAAGTTCTGCATATAATGACAATAAATAACATAATATCGGGGCCAGAACCATTAGGGAAAAAGACGTAGGTCAACGTCAAAGCGTCAGTCTCCTCTGTTCCATTTAAGTGTTGTTTTTTTTTTTTGTTATATCCTGAGCTCTGGAGTGCTCCAGCTCTCCTCCTTACGGGCTAATCCCAGGGAAATAGTCTGGGTTAGGAGTTTGCTATAAAATCACATCATGCCAGTAGTTGGCGAATAGCCTTCATTTTACTATCAGTGCAAGATAATGTCTATTGACACAGTGCAACCATGCAAAATTATTCTTGGGCTAAAAATGTGCATGAAATGCCAGCCATAGACTTGTGAAAATGCAGGCATAGGTCTTCATATCAAATAATTACACATTCAGTTGTTTACATTAGCATGTGAGGAATACCTGCCGAATAGTGAGCGCTGATGTCTTAAAAGAGTTATGCGTGACAGCCACCTGCTCTGAATCCACGGATGCAAGCCAATTCAACAATAATTTTTGTTGCGTGACATCAGCAGACACCTGATGCTGCAGGTCATTATTTAGGGTTATACATGCATTTGCTAACATGCATTTTTCATCTAAATTATGCAAAGAGGAAAGTGAAAAAAGTGCTCTGTTGCTAATACTTGAACGGTGGTGGCTAATAACTTTCTTTTTTTAAATTTTGCGACCGTGATTAGGAAAGTTCAGAAGTAAGCTTTCCTCCAACCTGGATTTGAAGTATACTTGATCACTCCGTCCCTTATCGATTTAGTGTCCTTCTGATTTTCTCAGTGTTGTCTAGTTAGAATCAGAAGACACTTTATTTTAATGTGCTCTGTATTGATTTAATGTGCTCTGTAATAATTTCAGTCATTTTCATCATGCAAAGAAACTTGAGAGGAAATGGAGCCTTAAGCTCAATCACAGTTCCTCAGAAATAAGTTCTACCCTTGGAATGAGCAATTTCACTATTCTTTTTTATTTTCTTCCCTTCCTGATATTCATGTTTGATAATGAGCAATAATAATGTGATGATGCTCATTCATTAGGACTCCCTAACCAGCGCAATAATTTCTTAAAAGCATTTGACTTTGTTTTCTCTGGATTATCTAAGTTTGAGTTATACCCTTGCTCATTTTTTATTGAAAAACAGAAAATAAAGTGTGTGAGCTCATTTGAAACTATTGACTTGCTTATATACTAGCATCAGAGACCTTTGTGCTCCTGGATATGAGACTAACTAACTAATCAATCAATCAATCAATTACTTTGCCGTTAGCACGACCACGGGAAGTAAGATTCACAAACAGCTTATCCAGGAGTTAACGGTAGTGTCTCTGATTGAATACAAGGAGTTGGCGCCCTTCGACACCATCTTTGAAACTCTCAACCATCAGGATAGTGGCCAATAAGACCAGAGCCCTGTCTCTTCCATTGGGGAGATGTCCAGATCTGGCATGCATCTTATGCATTTAATTTCCATATTTGTAGACACTATCAAACTGTTAATGACATTGAGTCATAAAATTTGCTCTGAAGGACATTTATGACTGAAAAAAGACAGTGTTCACTCACCGAGGCTTGTAAGCATGCGCTATTCACAGCTCAGGTCACAACATTGTTAACTGTCATGTCAGACAGAGCAGCCATTTACTTGTATATTATCTACTATCATCTGTTGGATATGAATTGACACAAAACGTCTAAGCTAGCGCAGTCTCCATGCAAGTAATATATCTGAGTTTAAACAAAAGTTTATTACTGTGTTTTTGGCTAGCACAATCAAATTACTCAGTAGCAAAATGAATATGCGTTAGTGTACGGTGATTATGCATAGTTATGGCAGAAAGTCGCCTTTAAATCCGAGCATCTGTTGCTAATTCACCCATGACTGGCTGCACAATAGGGATCAACATCACTGGTGTTAAAACAGACAGCAAAGTAAAAATCTGTATTGCGTAAATTCCTCCTTAGTGTTTTATATTCAGCCAAAATCCTCCAATCACAGAGGCATGAAGCATTGGTGAGCTCCCAACCTGTACAGTCTATCAGTGTTGTGTAGTTGAGCAAAATCTGAAGGTGTAGTTGGTTGACAGCAGGTGTGGCGTTAACGTTCCGCCATCTTTAGCATTTCAGATTTTCCCACTGTAAAGCAATTCAGTGCGCTGTCTCCTTATATTTGGAACATCTCTGCTCGCAGGTTAATGTTAGGATGATATTTACGTGTTTTCATTCCTTTAATGTTTGTTTTTACACTTGAATATGTAAATTGGCATGGTATGGCTGGCATCCAAGGCTGATTGACTGGTGTTTAGAACTTTGTGCCAAGCTGAACTGAAACATTAATTTGTTTCTTCTCATCTCAGCTGTGTTAAAATGCTATATTATTGTTTGTAGGGATGCACAATATTATCGGCATATCTGTATCGGCCGATAAAGGATTAAAAAGTTAATTATCGGTATTGTCAGATATGAAAATTCCTTCCGATATGTACGGCCGATAAATTCACGCATTAATTACAAGCAAGTAATTACAGCTTACACACCCCAACAATGAGCTTCAACCATGGATGTATCACAAGAACTGAGTATGGAATACAAAAATGGCCACTTCATTTCAATGGAAATTGCTCAGTGGCATAGCACTCTGACATGGGGCCTTATTTGCGGGGCCATGCAAACACTGTGCAACTTTTGTCTCATGCATGCTAGTTTGCTCCAGCATGAACGAGCTGCCCTGACAGTGCTCAGTGGCATATTTAATTGTTTGTGAATCATCTTGTAGCCGTTACATTTATGAAGGTCTGTAACCATTTGCCTCTTTTGAACTGACTGTTGTTTTGTTTCCTTCATGGTGCTGTATGACGAAGGTATATCTGATGTGTTTTACCTCATTTTTATACCCTAGTGAAATGGGAATTGATGTAATGGCTCAATATAGTTCCTTATCGCTTAGATAAAACTTAAATGAGTGGAATTTAACCCTTCTGCGCCGATTTAGACGCCGGCATCCGTAAATTCCGAAATTAATTGCTAAAGAATTCTGTAATTAAATTCACAAATGTCTTGCTTCACTGGAATAATTTTGCACAGTCTCTTTGACACAAATACTGACTTATAAAGCCTTAAATAGGCTCATGCACAACAGAAAAAATTGGCGATATTAGCATTCTGCGCAAAGGGGTTAATAACTGGTTTAATTTTCGTCAATGTGATTTGACGCTTATATTTCGTTATACCATGGTCTGGGTGAATACTTTTTTCTGATTGGCTGGCAGGTATGCATTAAAACCGTGGAATTGCACAGGTAGTTCGGCTACGGTAGTTTCACCGTTCGAAATTCATCCGCTAGCCAACCTGTAACCATAGCAACGTTAGAGCTGGTATTTGGCTGGGTATAACAGAAACCTAGCTACTCATTTATCTCCAGTAACTGGCGGCGTCATATAAGTTGAGTCCTGCGGGGCGGTTGACAATAGGTACTCAAGCGATAATGACCGTAAATATTATAGCAGCGAAGTAATCAGGCTTTATTCATTAAACGATAGTAATTGTGTATGGTTACAAAGGAAGCAAACGTGTCCCCTTCATGAATCTGCAGCTGCTGACAGTTCGCTAGCTACGTGCTATGCCAACAGGCTGATTTCAGCTCGCTGGCTCTACGGAAACAGTCATAAGTTCATTGTAATAGTGGGTAGCAAGTTAGCTGCAGTCTGCATAATCCTGCATAATGTTGTGTTATGCATAATCTCCGTTTCAGCTGGAATACGTTACCAAATCATCAGCTGGTAAACGGATGTAAGCGTGCGCAAAAAATTCTTTCTCCATGAACGTAAGATGAACTAAGATAGCTGGTTCAATTTAGCTTGGCCTATAGTATTGGGTATGAGAAGGCGCGGCGCCTGTTTAATGATACCAGCTAATTTTTTATTTATTTTTTTTTTTTTAAGTGCAAAACTTTCACCAAAAATTTCTGAATGCTGTGATTTGATATTGCTGGCAAATGACCATGGTATAAGCGGGATAATCAACTCGTAGGTGAGCATTACACGGTTTCAAGGCACTTCGCGGAGGCAACCACCCTCAGCTTCGCGTCGGGTGGTTATTAGCCTCCGCGTCGTGCCTTAAAACCGTGTAATGCACACCTACGAGTTGATTATCCCTTACATAAACGTTTTTCAATTGGTGGATTTACCTTCTCTTCGCTGCTGCATTGACACGTTGCTCTAAGCTGCACTGTGATTAGCCTACTCTCAAGGACTATTTCAACATCAAGTGATACTGAGCGTCATATGAACTCCAAGAATTGTACTTCCGTCATCCTCACATATTTCTGAAAATCTTTGAATTTCAATTGGTAGCTTGCTGAGAGATGACACCCTGAAACATGATGAAGGCGTCTAACGGGAAAAGATTAATTATGTCTCTTATAGAAAGGTAATTTCTACGCAATACATTGAATAGATGAGATTCAATTTTGTTGAGAGGTTAGCCCCTGAGCGCTGATAAAGTTAACGCCCATAGGATTCATATCGAACGGCCGCCTAATTTCTCGCTATTAGCCTGGGGACACTCGCAGTCACTATGCCATAATTAAACGTAGGTAAATTACTAGCTTTTTCGACATAAGTCTTCAGGGTTTTGAATCAACTCTATATTCCCCGAAGACAACCGGCGTCGAAATGTAGGTAATTGTATGAACTGTTACTGCATTATGGCTGTGAGTGTGCCAGTGCGTTCTTCACATGTAATCCGTAACCACGCATTAATTTTGTCATTTACAAAACCAATATAGCGACTAATACATGAGTTTTTAGCATGAGTTCCTGTTCATTTCATCAAAAAGTTATCACGCATTTTCTTTAATTAGGACATAAAACGTCAATTATCTTTTGAATATTCTGAATCCTGTAACTCGTGAGATGGCACATTTAGCTGGGCTAGCCTAAGGCTGCAACTGACGCCGTCTTGCACCAGTGATTCAATAAGCTTGTGATGTTTCACATTATAAATGTTTTCTTTTTACCACTGAAGACCTTTTGAATAAAGCACCGTCACCTAAAAAAATTACACCACTGAGAAAATGCTGAAATGAGATCTGTAATTCATGCTAAATTTTGGACTAATTCATTATTTGGATTAATGCCATTCTTACTTATCATGTGTATTATGTACATCGTCAGTGTTATCTATCGATGATCTTCTTCCCATTAATTTAAATTACCTTTTCATAATGGCCTTATATAGCGGTCTTGATTATTTTGTTTGATTGTTAATTAGGCGATCTTGTATAGGAAAAGGGTGAGAGCATTTATCCATTAAAAAGTGAGGCTTCAATGCCTCTGACGGCAGGCTACAGAAGATCCAACGGAAAATCCAGGGGTATTCAGGTTGAACAGGTTAACTCTTTCTAAACCAGGGGTCACAACCCTGTTCCTGGAGAGCTACCATCCTGTAGGTTTCCGCTGGGTCATTCCATGTCAACTCAGCCACCCATGTACATGACACCTCTCAGATTTTACTCAAACTTTGTCCAAAAATACTTTATGGTACCAAACAAAAGAATCCCAAGTTTCGTGTCAGTATCTCCGACGGTTTTCGTGTGAAAATTTCTTGAAATTTGGGTGAAACGCCCCTTTTTGACTTATGTGAATTGGTCATTTCATTTTGTAGCATTTTGGAAGGACCATAACTTCTCACGTAATAGAGACAAGAAGCTGAAATTTCATGTGCTCGGGCATTCTGGCCCATATATCAGGATTCTGCAGCCAGAATCACCATGAGAGATCAGAGGGGTGAGAGGAGGGCCCCCAAAATCCAAATTTTTTTTAAGGCGGCAAGTGATTTTTCTCTTTTTGGGGGTCCCTAGGATTCAGTTCAGTGAATGTTACTGTTGGAAATGTGGTTCTCCCTCGTATTTGGGAATTTTCCCACCACTAAACTAAGTTTTAGGATAATAGTACCATTGGTGGGGAACTTGTGGGGGTCAGAAAACCACTTCGGACCAAAATGATCCTCTCAGACCCTGGACTTCAGACACCCAGATGACCCTGTGGGCACTGGATGATGGTAATGGCATTTATACTAGACAAATATACATATTTAAACATTCATTTAATGAAATAAACATTTTGATTATCAACCTGCTTCTATATGAACATATCACCCAGGACACCCAGACACATATTTCGAGTACAATGATAGTACATATTTCGCACATTTCAAATGTACTTTAACCAGCTTATTTTTGCATTTTAAATGGGACGTGAAAAACTCACTTCTCATTTCTTGTGCCCATATGTTTTGACATCTTCAGTGCTTACCAACCCACTAAGAGTAAAGTAAATGAATGATTGCGTATTTTTGCCCTTAATTAATTACTTTTGTACAAAATTTCAATTTATTAAAATAATCTAATTTGTTTGAAGTGTGTCTCATTAAGGCTGAATGTTAAGCTAAAAAACAAAAATTGTTTTGTGTCATATCTGCACTTAGTTTATTTGATATGAAGTAAAATAGATGAACATCCTCTATGCATAGAGATTCCATAATTTTTTTCCTGGGATTGAATGCATTTTTTGATATTGAAATTGCTGCATTTTTTTGGAACTTATTCAAGTTATTCCTTGAATCTCCATGTTGTTAAGACAACAAATAATTCAGTGCCAAAGAAAAAGCCACAGAAATTTAAAGGAAAACATGTCATGTCATAAATACGAACTGCCGTATTGAAATAAAATGTAAATTGTAAGAAAATGTAAATTGTACCCTTTTTTTATGCTACAGGATGAGACATGCAATTGATATGAGATAAAGCAGCCAAACCACTATTCGATCTGCTCCCACCGTGTGGCTGAAGCTAAGCAGGTGTGGGCTTGGTTAGTACTTGGATGGGACACCACCTAGGAAAATAAGTTGCTGCTGGAAGAGTTGTTGGTGGGCCAGTAGGTTGCGATCTTCCCTCTGGTGGAATCATCCCCAATGCCCCAGTGCAGTGACGGGGACACTGTACTGAAGGAGACGCCGTTTTTCGGATGAGACGTTAAACCAAGGTCCTGACTCACTGTGGTCATTAAAGATTCTGCGACACTCTTCGATAAGAGTAGGGGGTTCCCCGGTGTCATGGCTTAAGTCCCAACCTGGCTCTTTCTACCTGCCACCTAATCATCCCCTGATCTAATTGGCTGTGCAAATTGCCCTCTCCCTCCCCACCTCAACCCCCAGGGCTCCCTTGAAAAAGAGATTTCAATCTCAGCAGGACTTCCCTGGTTAAATAAGGGTTAAAAAAAAGAATAAATGATTATACAATAGAATAAATGGTTCAAAGAAATAATTGCTATTGTGTTAGATTTAATTTGGGCTTGCTTTTAGTATTGAATGTACTGGTGATTGTGGTGCTAGTTGGTGTTATGATTGAAATAGTTGCATGCGGCCTAAGGACATTCAAATTTGACTAAAAAAGTGAAACTTATCCCAAAACTGTCCTCTGAAAAATACATGCATTAAGCTGTCTATGGTGCGGAACAATGCACCAAAATGCATTATTTAAAAAAAAATAAATAAATAAAAATTTGAGGGAGCATGCCTAAGGACCTCCAGCCCCCTCCAGGGTCCTTTCTCATTCATTCACCTAAAAATACCGTGTAAACAAGTGAATGAAAGTTTCAAAAACATTGTTTCCTGATGAAAGGAACGCACGCTATTATTTACATGTACATTCCTTCAATCTTGTTCCTTGCACGTTGCACGTTACTTACAATGAACGTCGGCACGCCAGTCCAGAGCATGAGGCCTCTCATGTCGATTTGTTCCCATTCCTGCACACAGTGTAGAAAACATCGCAGAACTAACTTCAGCTATAAAATGACATGATTGTACGCATTGAGCGATTGACTTCGATACGACTCATAAAGGTGCACTTGGTGTGTCAGTCGGTAAGCAAACGTGGCCATGGAAGTTCAGTCTCCCACCCACTGAAAAAGACAGAAAGGACAGGCAATCAAACGTTAACATTGGCTCGTAATTTTTTTTTGATCACTTAATTTTAGTTCCCCTTCATGCATGTATTTTTTTAGACCACAAAATGCAAAAATAATACGACTGCACTGAATTCCTTTTGCTTGCTTGCTAGTTTCTTTTGCCTGTAACATCCGTTTTTGAGCACCAGTGGAAAAATATTTCAATTGACAGCTCAGGTATTTAGCTACATTGAGGGGCACTGAAATGAGGCCCCAAAATCTGCATTGCAGTTCTGTCTGGTAGATACAGATTGTATAGGAACCAGTGCTACATTGGAAATGGGTTTTCTTGACTAAATTATATCTGACGCGAGACTAGGCTAGTCTGTTGTTACTAGCCAAGGGGATGCACACCGTACGTTAGCCGTGTGCTATAATACATGCTATAATACATGTCACGTTCACGTAACTTCGGACTCATAGACATTTACACACCTTGTTTCCCAGGTTCAACATGAGAAGATTGTGCTCCAGCTGAACCATTTTACAGGTAAAAAAAAATCTGCATATATTCATTCATGACTGACTGCTTGAGAACAGCTACTGGCATATCAACCTCACCGATACCTGTCAGCCCATAAGACAGTATTTGGATGTCTTTTCCTGTAGTAAACCTCTCTCTTTGGTCCTTCTTGCCTCCATTCATTGGAGATTAAAAAAATGCAACAATGCTGTCTTACTTTTCTGACGTTCAGTCGCGTAGCACCAAACTGCACAAAGTAAAGAATTATTCAGGGCTGAGGAAAAAAATCTTCGGGGTTACAGCCTCGAATGCCCTGGGCAGGCGACTCCACTGTTTGTGAATAAATTTCTGTTTGTCGTAAAACAATTACATTTGGCACTGTGACTACTGTTAGTAATTTTCTCCTCGTTACTGATGGATTACATTTGCCAATGACAATAGTGACGAGCCCCAGTGGGATCCCTGCCTCATTAAGCTGAATAATCAAATTAAAAAGAGTTGTTCGCTGCCGTTGTCGGTCTCAGCTGAGTTTGAGGCCTCTGGAGTGTCATAGGCCTATTCACTGACAATCAATATGTATATTGTAGCCTCTGACAAGAGACTGACTATAGCAGAAAGTTTTGGCAAAAATTATGTCATGTGAAAGCTGGCGACAATGGCATCCTATGGATATTTTATTATCAACCAATTTGTTATGCATGAAATGAAGAACACACAGGATATTACCAATCTAATTTTGCTAGGAACGCATTGAGCCCGATTTTCCTCATCATATGCGATACAAAAAAGACCATTGCAACCTCTTCCATGATCCATCAGTGGGATGGTTCTTCTGTGTAAATTTAAGCACAAGCACATGTTTATGTGACCACCTCAGGCGAGCTTGATAAAAATGCAGTGTCCCATCTAAAGAGGTTGGGTCGACTTCACTTCCAAAACTGACCTCCTATGTCAGGCCTTTGGTGTATGCACACAAGGAAAGTACTCACAAAATGAATGATGGCAACTGTTGCTGTTGTTAGTTTTCTTGCTGTAATTATTTTGCAAAGGAGGTATGTAAGAAGCAGTGGCTGGTGGTTGAAATTGAGTATGAGGCATGAAGCTGTGGAGCCCAGAAAGCTTGGGGTCTTGGGTCTGGGGACTTTTGAAAAATAAGCATTAAAAGCTGACTGCTGGTGAATTTTGGGGAAAGAAGCTGACAACTTGAGACTTACAAATTATGAGACTATCTTTGACATTAATTGTATCACATATAACTGCCTTCTAGCATTACATGTTCATGCTCCTACTGATAATTGTCTAATGGCTGTAGAAAATACCAGGATTTTCACCTAGGCTGAATATGTTGACTTTGCTTATGTCGGGAAAATAGCCTTTACAATATATGAATTGGCGAGGATGGGTATTCAAGATGCATTCTCTCATTAATACTCCAGCAAGATATTTATTTGGTGTGGCAGGAAGCCTGCAAATTTAATCAGTCTCATAAAATTGCTATTAGAAGTAAAAATACAGAATTTCAATAAAAAATTAAAGGTGTCACATTATACCCTTTCCCCAATTTAATATTTTCATTTCTGTGGTTGAGTTACATACACTTGCATGTTTTTATGGTCAAAAAGCACCAAGCTGCTGTTTTGCAGGCCTCGTGTGCGGCATATCAGGCTCTCTCATCCTGAAACAAGAAGCCACCTCTGTGGTGATTGGCTTACTACAGCTTAGGAGACGGTGCTCTGTAAATTGATCGGAACACAATATATGGTCCGAGCTGTAAAATGAAGCAATAATATCACAACCAACATGTCTCATCCTATTCAGCAACTTTATTGCACATAACTTAATTTATGGACTTATTTGTTTTGATTTCTTTGTACGTGTGGATTACTTGGGTTGTTACCAACGTCTGGTGAAAATTTCATGTCAATAGCCCCATTATTTACAGAGAAAAATGTTGACGCGTTAAATAATTATTTCCCCCACTGTATCATTGTTTGTATTACCGTTATTTTTTGTTACTATTATCAAGATTATTCTGTCAGTATCTACCCCTATTTTGTCATTTGACTTTCACCAGACCACAATGGAAACAAGTGTTTTCACTTTCTTGTGTCATCTGTGTATTTTAATGTACATTATGGATATGAATTTTGTGCGTTATTTCACTGTACAAACTCAATCAATCAATCAATAATATGGCTCAGTCCACAGAGATATACGAAAACTAGAGTGGACGTGTGGGCTGGACTGAAGCGGAAACGGCAGAATAGCTTCGCCATCTTGTGTATGTATAAATGTCCAATGAAGCACATGTAAACAGTAGGCTAAACATGGGTGTCGACAACTTAGAGACTTGTTTTCCATGTTCTTTTTATCCTTTCATGCTTAAAATGGACACGAATAAGGAATTGTAATCAAACAACAAAATTTATTTAAAAAAATATTTTTTTTTAAATCCGGTGTATTCGATGTTTATTTAATCGGAAGACATTATGGAGAAATCGGAACTTCAGCTGTTGTCCCGTATGAGCGAGTTTTCGTTATTTTCGAGCATGGTTTAGGCCAGTTACACTGCATTTTCCATTGAACGTCTGCCCCGATATACATACACAAGATGGCGGCGGCGTGCTGCCACGGAAACGACGGGATTGTCCACTCTAGTTTTCTTATATCTCTGTGGCTCAGTCACTGTGGTGCCACCATCAGGCCACAGTTACTCATGCATTTCTGGTCATAACTTCTGAACTCTAGAATCCACAGGTCAAGCTGAGTCACTTGATGTCAATCTCTATCTCACTAGATTTTGCGCCATGTAGAATTTTATCAAAAACAGTTCTTTTGTATGTACTCCTTCACATTGTGTCCAGTTTTCATCGCATTTGGCTCAGATGATTTTTACAATAGCCCTCTCACAAGTTAATTCCAAGAATGTGGCACTCTAACTAAGAAAGCTGTAAAACAAGCAATAATTAAAGAACTTTTGGGCCTATTGACATGAATCTTTCTTTAAGTGACTCCAGACAGTATACATCCAGTATTCTTGCCTCATGTGAGCTCATTCTTTTCTTTATGACAGCCATTTTGAAATATTCAAAAATTTCATTTTTCATGCCTCGTACACTATTCCAACAACTGGCTCAAAATTTTCTGTGGGGCATCTTAGATTATTGTGTAAAATATGGCATTGATAGCAAGGGAATAAGTTTTATTTTGAGAGTTTGAGAGTTTACTTGAGAGAAACTGCAGCCGGAAATGTTTTTGCAATAATTTGAGCGCAAAAACTGCTTTTTTGTTTTTTCATTCTTGCGTTTCAGTGACATCACTAAGAAAGGATTGCTAGTTAATCAACATGGCCTACTTGGACATTTGATTGGGCACTATATTTTCCGTAAATCTCCACAAAAGGAAGCAAAGAGGAAGAGTATTTTCCATAATATTACCTGAAAATATGCAGCCTAACCACCACCAATGTCATAAAAAAAAAAAATCATTATCCTGGTCAAACGAAGGCACCTTATAAGTATTAAACAGACTGATTAAAAAAACTCAATAATTAGAAGTGGCAATTTCAAACTTCTGAAACAATTTCAAAACCTTTGAAACAGTGTTTTTTATTTATTTTTTTTTATTTCTCATAAGATGACCCACGGGCACAAGTCCCATTTACGGGCTCCGACAAACACATTAAACACACACAAACTTAACATGTGACACACGTAAGGCAAACATTAAAAACAAATACAACCTAATAAAATATACATTGATACAAATATATACATGTATATCTAAAATATACATACATAGAATTCTATATAATACATACTCACTAGGGGTATAGCGGTAACCGAGAGAAGCTGAAAACCACAGACTATTTTATGCAAAAACACTGCATCTAGATATGCCCTCCTGTTCTGAAGAGTGGGGAGCCCAAAGAGAGAACAAAGTTCCTTGTATCTATCAGTAACATATATATGACCGAATTTAAAGCATAAAAATTTTACAAATTTTCTCTGTACCCGCTCTAGTCTGTCAATATTGCCTTGCTGCCACGGATTCCATACAGTGGAGCAGTATTCAAGATGACTCCATACATGTGCAGCATACAGAGATACAACAGTTTTACAGCTACTAAAAGACACAGTACTTTTAATAAATACCAGCATTCGGAAGCTTCTATTAACAACATTCTGAATATGAGTATTAAAATTCAAGTCCGATGATAATATCACACCAAGGTCCTTCACATTGTCCACTCTGGATAATTCTGTATCATCAATGATATATGAATATAATATCTTGTTTTTCTTTTTTGTAAATGAAATAACAGTACATTTGATAATATTAAGATATAGCTTCCAAACTTGACACCAATTGAGCAGTCTATGAATATCTTCCTGCAATTGTATACAGTCTTGTGTGCTCGAGATGGTTTTATAGAACTTTGCATCGTCAGCATATAGTAAACATTTAGAATTTAAGCATACATCTGGTAGGTCATTGACAAAGAGTACAAACATCAACAGTCCCAGTAAAGATCCCTGAGGTACACCTGAAGTGACATTAACCCATGATGAGCACTGGCCATTTAACACGACCCGTTGAACACGTGACCTCAGATAACTTTCAAGCCACTTCAGATGAAAACCACAGAAACCATAGGACTTAAGCTTATGGATGAGTAATTTGTGGCTGACCGAATCAAAAGCTTTTGAAAAATCCGTATAAACGGCATCCGCTTGTAGTTTCTTGTTTATACATTCAGACAGAAAATCAACGTAAGATACCAGATTTGTTTGAGTACTACGATTTTTCACTAAGCCATGTTGACAGTTGAACATAAGATGTTTTACATGATCGTGCATACGCACATGGATTAACTTTTCGAATACCTTGCTTATGATTGATAACAATGAAACAGGCCTGTAATTTGCAACATTATTTCTGTCACCACTTTTGAATACAGGCACAACATTGGCACGTTTGAAGGATGAAGGGAGAATCCCTTCTGTCAACGATCTGTTAAATATGATTGATAACGGTACAGAAAGTTCATTGGCACAGTTTTTAAGAAAAATTCCAGAAACATTATCAGGTCCAATTGCTTTGTTGGCATTCAGTTCTAGCAGTTCATTTGCCACAAGATCAGGGGTAACCGTGAAACCGTGGAAAATGTCCGCTGAACGGTCAGCCACAAATGGAAGCTCAACAGTGTCCACATCTGTAATGAACACCGATTTAAAAAAGTCATTAAACAAATTTGCACAATCCACCGGCTTGTCTGCTGTCACATCGTTATAATTCACTGAGTTAGGAATAGACGAAGACTTGTTTTTAGTCTTTATATATCCCCACAGTCGTTTGGGGTTTTTATGTATATCTTCCTCGAGCGCGTTTATGTATTCTCTATATTTGTCTTTATTTGCCTCTTGAAATAAACGTCTACAGTCAGAAAACAAATTGTAATCACACTCCCAACGTTTATACCGTCTGTGAGCTGAGTCTTTCTCACACAGGAGGCAAATCAGATCACTGTCGAACCAGGGGGGAAATTTGCGTTTACCAGTGTTCACTTTCGGCACAGAATCGTCGATAACAGAAAACAAAAGGTCATAAAACAAATCAACACTGTCATCCACACTTTTACAATCATGGAGCAGCGACCAGGGTCTCATTGATAGAAGTCTGCGTGCATGCATAAAATCTGCTTTCTGAAAATTGTACACCACACGATTCGACGTCAGAGAGGGGGTCCTACCCCCTACTATGTACAACTCACAACACGGAGCCTCGTGAATTGAATACACAGCCTTTTCTGTACAAGTCGCACGAAATTCATTTGAATTGCTGAATACTTAGTAAAGAAAATGATTGTTACATGTTCTATTATTGTTGAGTTGGTACAGGCTGTGCTCCTGTACGAAGCAGTTACTAAACAATTCCGAACGACTTGTAGACCAGTATTCAGGTTCGATGACGCCATCCACATTTTCAGACTATTCAATGTCCCGAAGGTTAAAATCGCCCGCAATGAAAACGATGTCACTAGGTCGTAAATTTTTGTGAACCAGTTCGAGCGATTTATCAAACTCTTGAATAACAGTGTCTGAAGCATCATTGGGGAAATAGATACTTGACAAATAAACTTTCTGACGCAGCAATTTAACTTCCACCCATACAATTTCTGCAGCAGTCTCAAATTTGAAACACTGTCTTGCCGGTAGTGTTTTTCTAACAGCAATTAACACACCGCCGCCATCCTTCTTTGTAGACGGCGTATCCTGCCTGTCCCTTCGGAAAACGGAGTAAAGGTTTTCATCGAAAACCTCCCCTTCAGATATGCCCGAGTTAGGCCAAGTTTCGACAAGACAAATAATGTCATACTCACAGTCACTGAAGAACAGATTCAAATCTTGGAGCTTCGTTCGAAGTCCCTGGCTATTTTGATAGAATATATTCAGTTTACTACCCTTGAATCTTGCAAAGTTATTCAGCGAATCCTTGTCATAGAGAACGCCCCTTATCGCTGGCAATAAGGAACTGATAACCTCCCGTCACTAGAGGGAACTAGTAACTCTATGTTATTGTCAACTGCAGATTGTGGTAACAGACAGAAGTCGGCCAGCAATTGAGGACCGGAAATGACCGGGTTGGCAACTGTAGGATATTTGGGCGTGCTGCCTGTCCTTAGTGTTTTTACAAGAAGTACATAGCATACTGGCGGAAACTTTTATTTGAGGGCTTAAATTTCTATCTGAAAAAAGCATAGATAATCTCAGATGAGTCTTAATAACTGATGCTATTACTGCTTATAATAATAGCATAATTTCTGGTAATAGCATTTACAAAGATACACTATGTCAACTAGTTTATTTATTTATTCATCTTTATTTAATTGAAATTTCATGACTTTCACATTGTGCACTTTTTAATACCTTGAAATTGACTTATTTTAGTTTCAAATCATTTGGCTGCCAGGTCATTTGGTTGAACCATTTATGGAACAATTCCCACATTGTAATTGTTCTTTGCTCTGTTATTAGAAGAATGGACACTAAATCAAGTTTTTTAACCTCTGCTCTGCCTGAAGGGAGGAGATGATGCATGGAACTTCCGAAAGATTCAAAAGTCACCACTCTGAAATTAACCATGGTGAAGTTGTTTTCATAATACTGGAACTAGTGCTGGAGGAGATATTCATTTTCCAAATATCTTAGTGCAGGAAAGCATAAGCTATTTAATAAAGCTCTAACATGTAATATAAATACTCCTGCCTACGCTATGTAACATATCAATTTATCACATAACTGTAGCAGTTGTCATTCATACCAGTTCATTAAATAAATGTGATAATACCCTCGGTACATAACATTTCTGCAAAAATTATTAGCTGACCGCTTGGGGAAAAAAATCACTCCATGTTACGTCACGTTGATAATATTTAGCCAAACTAAGCACCAAGTGTAACGGTAGTTAAATCGGTATGGCCTAGCTAAGTGCCACTCTCATAACTAAGTTAACCTGACTTATCTAGCTAGCTAGCATGTAGACAGTGCCTGTTCATAACCATTGTGTAATGTTAGTTTTTTAGCTAGCTTGCTAGCAAGCTACCATTAGATAGCACTCAGTTGACTGTGAATTTAGAAACAGTTACTAGTTCAAACTCAAATGTCTGTGACTCACCTACTGACTGAGAAGCAGAATGATGGTGCTCGCTGAATGCTAACATAGGCCTATAATGGGAATTACTATCAAGGCGTTAACGGAAATTCCGTCTGTTATCTATTACATTTCACGATTCGGTAATGTGATAACGGGATCTTATTCTCTTTCTCTTCTCATAATAAAATTTGGAAACTCATTGAGTAAATTTTGGGTTGTTGCAAGCAGCACATCTCAAAAGCTATTACTGGCTGGCATTAAGGTATCCTATGTAAGGTCAAGATTCCGTGGAGGCATGTAAATTTTGGCAATTGGCATTACCTCCTGACAGTGATAGGAATCATTATATTATGATCCAGATGAGGAATCAAGTGTGGAGGCAAAGTAATATCCAAGGATTGGATTTATTGATGGCAATATGATAGCAGTGGGATAAACCCCAGAGGAGGATGGCACTGTTCAGATCAGATGTTTTGGGGTAAACTGCGTTGGTGTTGCCAATCTCTGGCCTGTGGCCTTCGGGGATGACTGCCAGATGGAGTGCACATTTTGCCAGAGCTGAACTGTCCGAAGGCAGGAAGGAGTGGCTGAAGAGAAACGCGTTTCCAATCCTGATGACCATAGATAGATTGGGATTGCTTGTTCCTTATAAACAGGAAAGACTGGGCGAGGATTAATATGAACTGCCTTTGGATCGTGCCTTTGCACTCATCGGTCCAAAACTGGAATGAACTCCTTTTGCATGTAAGGCTTGCTCCTTCAGTGCCTACTTTCAAATCCCCCCAGAAAAACCCATTTCTTCTCCCTGGCTTTTGCCTCTGTATGAGTGTTGTGTTTGTGTAGTGTGCATCCCTATCTGTGTCCCTGATCTGTTTTTAGGCTTTGTATAACTTTTTACCTTATTTATTTGGATTGTACAGCACTTTGGTCAACTGTTCTTGTTTTTAAAGGGCTCTATAATAAACTTGAACTTGAATGCCCTTCCAATCCTGGATACTGTGAGAAAGGCTTGGGAGCTTGTTCCTATTAACTGAACTAGGAAGAAAACCTCCATAAATTACTATCATTAAAGATCGTTTTACTTTCATACGACTAGTAAAGAGTTTTACTAGTAAATACTGACTGGTTCTAAGAGAGCACGCAAGATGCAAACCAATCAAAGGCGACATTACTTTTAATGGACATGCAAGTTGCTGAATGGAAAGAGACACTGAAGGCATTCACCAGTGAGGTGTGACACATTATCGAAAAGAGCAGGCCAATGTTGTCCCTCCTGAATATTACTGCATATCATAAAAGCTGCAGTTGGTAACTTTGAGGAGAGAGAGGACTTGGCATAAAAATTTGAAAAAATGCAACTTTCAGATCCCTCCCCCTCCCTCTCCACTGCACTCCTAAGACCCTCCCCCAGAAGGCTGCCGTGCACGCGAAGGCAGGCGAGCTGTTATGCATGCCACTGTGGAGAGGTTTTGCAAGTTCACATTATGAAAACAGCCAAGTTGCCGAGGCTAGACATTAACTGTTGTGAACAGTCAACATTGCTGGCCAACAAAGCAGCAGAAATAAATCATGTCGACATGAAAAGTAATCTACAGCAGTATGTATTCAGTAAAAACCCAGCACATGCTTATTTCAGTAAGTTACCCATTTTTTGAGCACAGAAACTGCCGTGAATCCTGCAGAATGGCCAGTAAACCATGTATGACAGCATTTAGCTGTGAGAGCACAGAAATGTTACACATATTTATGAGGACAACAACACAACCGATAAGACTGCCAGGTCACTTCATAAAGATATTTTCTGCTACTTTCTAATAAAACGACGCCAGTAACGTTAGCCCTAGCATCAGAAACAAGCCAACGTTAGCTCGACTGCAACATCACAGTAACATCACATGCACTACGGAGTACTGTAACAATTACAAGACGTACTGTAACAATTACAAGACGCTGGCTATACGAACAGCGACTGTGCTTGTAAGCGATGTTCACTCGCTTATTTGCAGAGCGAAAATGAATTGATGCCGGTTAGGGCTGGGGTTAGTACCAGCTGTGCATGTGAGCGACGCCAACTCGCTTATTTGCAGAGCATTGCGGAGCAAAAATGAACCAACGAATAAAGCAGGGGTTTACCTGTCAAGCAGAAAAGTCGCCAACTCTGCGTCAGTTTTTAATCCTTCCAGATCACGGAGTTCCCTCCACCTCTGAAAAGCCACTCCGATGTTCACTCTGGTTTCATCCCGGGCTTTGTCTAATTCTTTCTTTGGTGCTTTTTTTTCTTCTGGCTTGCTCTTCTTACTTGTCTTAGCCGTGCGTGCTGTTGTCGGTAACGGAGGTATCGGTATTTTTTTCCTCGCTGATGGCTGTTGTTGTGCCATAGGTTCTGTAAGCTCCTGAACCCTCTCGGAGATTTGAGCTTGACTGAGCACTGGCGTGAACTGAGGAGGAAGGGGGAGGAGGCTGTCCGCAGCGCGTGCATGTGCACTGTTTGACGGCTGTCAGACACCATCCTGGCTCTAATTGGTTCTTTTGGTCGGCCCGAACGATTCTTTTAAATTGCATTAGGAGCGGTAGATGGGTTTACTTTTTTTAATTACAGAGTACTAGTTTTATGTAATACTGTCTGTACACAGTGACAGTTTTAGCAAAAATGACAAAAAGTTACTTTTATAAGACTTACCAACTGTAGCTTTAACAGTTTGATGGTTGGTTAGTTGTTAATACAGTTACAAATGTTTGTAGTCAGGGACTTCTGAGTCATGAGGAGTTCCTAATCACAATGGCATTTAAAAAGAAAACTACCGTAAAACAAGTCATTACATATGTATGTATTGGATTAGTGTGAAGGATGAACTTGGTGCGAACCCAACTGTAGCAAGTTCAATCGGATTTATCCATTGATTTTATTTTGGTCTGCGTCATGTGAAAACATCCGGTGTGCACCAGTGCGCACGTCAGAGGTGGGAGAAAAAGGTCCGTTCCATCTCTGTCAAATTGCTGAATTATTCTTCAGAAAATTGATGAGCATTTTGGAGTAATAAACTGTTTTATAAAGTACTGAAGCATGGCTGGTTTTAATTAGTACATGTCTGAGCAATTAAGAGATAGAAATGGCTGTTGATTTGGGGGTTTCGGTTCACCAACGAAGGTCGGGGGGTGCGTGGCCTGATTCGAGGCCTATCTCAACCGATTATTTGTCCAAATAATCCACAAGTATGTGGTGTCAATACGACTATTTCACTGCTCCAAATCGAGTTGGAGCCTCCCCGATCTCGAATTGAGCATATCGAACATGTTTGATATTTACGACTCTTGATTGGGCTGCCTCAGATGGAAATACCCGCAACAGCCAACGAGAGCGAGCAGACTGGGAAGTGTCCTTTTTAGTTTTTCGCTGCACGACAGAGTGCACGCCAGGACAACAAGCTGACGTCGTTGATCGTCCTCCATGTTTATTTTTCTTCTGAAGTCACATGAGATCACGCCAGACATGCAAAATGGTTACTACAAATGGCAGGTGTGTGGTCTCACGGTCTGGCTGAATCGTCTAGTGTGTGTGTTCAGAGGATTATAATGTTAAAAATCGGTTGAAAATGTCCTCATGTCTGTGGTTTCCCACGTTTTTAAAATTTGTTAAGATTTGAAAATCCTCAAGTTTGTAGCCAGCATAAGACATTGAATAGATTTTTCTTTAACAATTTTATAAGGTCCCCTATCTACAATGGCCTTTGAGCTTGAATGAAGTTGTCAGATAATCAAAGCAATAGTACAATAGATGTTTATAAATGAACTCATTTTACTTTATTTTTATTATTATTCATAATACAAATAATTGAATAGTAAACAAAGAGAAATCATTTAAACAGCTGCATGTTAAACAGTTTCATAGGCCTATAGTGGCCACTTGAAATGTGTGACCCGGAACTCCCCACTGTAGGCTACAGTTGATTGCAAATCAGTTATTAAGATGCATATGCATTTGGCTTATAATTTCTGAACAGAAAGCTGACATTTTGGTCTAAAAACTAAACCGCAAATGGATTGAATATGGGTACTAAAAATGGCACATGCATAGCTAATGCAATAACAAGGACCTCCTCAATTAACTGTCAGCAAACGCAGCCTATGCAATCTGAATTAACTAGCCACGCCAGTCATTTAAGTTTTAATTGCCGTTAGCCAATTTGTGATCAGGTAGCTATTATTTTTCAGATCAATAAGTATACTGGACAAAGAAAGTTAGGGATCACCCCAAATTTTGAATTTGAAATATGTGATAGTTTGTATTTTTTTCCATATCATATTTTAATATTGGAAAGTTGGGTGATCCCTAACTTTCTTTGTCCTGTATATATACATTTGTAAATAATTGCAATGTGGTTTCATAACTTTGGCTCAGCCAGGGTGTCTATTCATGAGACTAGATGTTGGCTAGTGTTAACATCCTTCTTTAATGTCTTCATTTCACCGAATAATAACAGTTTGATTATGAGAAGTAGCGTTAATTAGCTAGCTACACTACAGTGATTAACTTTAAGCAACTTACCGGAAAATGTCATAGTTAATGTTATCAACACAGCGTTCGCCTCTGGACATTGGTGGGATAAAGCTTAATTTCTCAGCCTGGGTTATGGGGTTGCCACATTTCGATAAATTTGAAACATACAAGATGGCTATCAGTGGAAATATATATCAAATGTTACCAAGTTAGCAATGCACCAGATTACCAGTGATTCAGCTATTCGAGGTAATAACTTGTTAAAATGACAGGTCAGAAACAATGAGATGGTAGTCCCATTCACTTTAACGTCCATTGAACTGCAATTTTAACACTTGGTGCAAATGTGAATTCACATGCTTCACAGTGAAGTAATGACCCTTACACTAGCTGGAGTGGGGCTTTTACGGTTGCAATATCTGTTGAGCGAGATTGTCTGTTTGACTTAAAGGTTGGTGAATATGCAAGGGGTATCAAAAATCTTTCTTGCATTCCTTTAGCTAGAGAATTTGAATTTGAACAAATTGCTGATTATTGCATTATGCATATTAACGAATGGGCTGTGCAGGCCCTGCTGTGTATTAGCCAGTATGTGGCAATAACTATGTTGTTTCACTCAGTCGCATGAACAGCAAGTTACTTTGATCACCTGGATACGGGTGGTAGGTTACCATTGCCTGCATTGCATTGAGTTCACCACAATGACAGCTCTTGCTGCTTACCATAAAATTTTACCAATTATGCAGCCTAAAAAATTTGTTTTTGGTTGCTTAAGAGTTGTGACCGAACATACATATTGCAGGTGGAGGGAAATTGCCTCATATAGGGCAACCCATAATTGAGTTTTAAAAATTATTTTGGTCAGAGCAAACACCACATACACTGAGAGTCCTTGTGACCCGAGTTGGGAACCACTGCAAATGCGTGGAGTAAAAAAGCATCTGCCTTGCAATTATTTTTCTGAGTACTCCGTCTACTCTGGCAGGCAAATTCAAAGTAGTTGGAAAAGCTACATTGTAAATTTTCAAAATAAATGCAGTTTGTTTGTAGACAGTGGTATTATGTATCTAGGTTTCAGAGATCCAATGGCGCCTCCAAGGGGTGGCCAGGGGGGCCACGGCCACCATGCAAAAATGGCTGGCGGCCCAGTGCCCCCCCCAACTGACAGCTGTCAGTTATTCAAATTTTTGCCATAGCATAAAACCCATAGATCGTATAATGAGCAAACAAATGTGGTTTTGTCCAGGTATTCACTTTTGTAACCACACATAGTTCCCTCGTTTTTGGGGTGGGAGACCCCAATATCGGCAGGGTACACAGTACATGCTGAGGTGAGATTAATCTGCATGAGGAGACAGACGACACGTAGCTACGAGTGGCGGGAGGAACAGAACCTAACAAGTGAGTGTTCTCTCACCAAAGTTGCAAAGTTTTTGAACCTTTTAACAACGCGAATAGTCAGATGTTCACAGGACCTTCAGCAACCTCACCCTTTACCACTCAATTGCCCTCAAGTTGTTCCTGTTCAAGTTTGCCTGATTGACAATCAAACCAGAGGCGTAGCCAGAACTTCAAAATGTGTACACACGAAATATCCATTTACAACAATAAGTCCTGACTAATTCTCTGTCGTTTTTCTTAATTAACGATACATTCACGCTGAAAGTGCTCCACACTATCATGTGTTGGTAATTCAGCTCACTGAGCAAGACGACAACCATTTGTTTGGACGCGTAATTGGTGCGTTTCAGTTAGGCTACCCTTATTCAAAATTGTGGAAAGGTGTTTCAAATCTTTGTGTTTAGCTTAATTTAAACAATCATAAAACGCAGGTTAGACCACTTGATGTGCCAAAAAGCGCGTAAGTTTGTGAGCAGTGTACCTTTCAAAAAGCAAATACCTACGTATGAGTAAATTATTTTTCCAAACCAAATTCAGGTCATTATTGAGTTGCCCTTATCCATAGATCGAATCAAGAAAGAAGATGTGTCTTTAATTGCCAGTGGATTATTCGTATAATTGGAAAATATGTTAATAAAGAAAAATTACTGAGAGCAAGTCAGGACCAATAATTGTTGTGAAGGGATGTGCCGTGCATACGCATTTTGAAGTTCTGGATACACCTCTGAATCAATTTAATGACTGAACAACCAAGGCCAATGCATGACCTATAGTGAATAAAGATGATAATGAAAAAAAGAGATTGCCTTTTGGTTACACCTGTATAATTGATATGGGATTGTAAGGATAGCAATATAAATGCTAAAAATCGAAAACTTTCGCTGAATTTATTTTCGCCATGATTGTCACTCTGCCGTGTATCGTGCCTATTGCCTAACGACACTCTTTAACCGTGGCACCATTCAGAAATTTGAACGGATTTGCATGTGTTCTCGCTTAATGTGCCTCGCTAGCTTGCTAATTTATAATATGCAAATGAATGCCGTTTCACAAGCTACGTGAGCACAGAATTTATCGACAGACATTGATATTTTATGTCGTAATTTATTGAGCCCTGTAAGGAAGTCTTTCATGCGTTATTCAGACTTCGTCAGATTGCCCTTGTCTTACCTGTTAGCACCGCAGGATGTGAACGCAGCTTTTTTTGTGCTTGAACCCATCAAGACATACATAAGAAGTACAATGAGCGATGAAAGGCTGAGTAACTTGGATGTTTTGAGCATAGAGGCTAGAAGGTCTAAGGCTCTCAAGCTTAAGGATTTTGTTGATGTATTTGGTAAAATGCATTGTTACAGGTGAATAAAGCTATACTGAGCCATGCATTATGCATACATAGCTGAGTCATTCCATACCAATTTAACAAATTATTCGCATGTAATGACCTCAGATTTGCTTAAAAATTTGAGAGAAAGCTACAGTAGTATGTAGGAACAAATGTGCAAAATTTTTGTTCACTATCTCTATTAGTTTTCCCAAGAAATATTGGGCACTGGTGGCCCCAGAAGCTCTCGCCGTTAAGATAACCAAAATGTCGAAGTTTTTGGTGATATGTTTGGGCCAGTGACCTTGAAAAAATAGGCTAAGATCACCTTTAGGCACGTCATTTGTAGGCCTTTATGAGATGCATGTCCAGTAAAAATTAGGAGCCTGTAACTGATATAGTCGATGAGATAAAGCAAAATGTCGAAGTTTTTGGTTGTATTTTGAGGCCAGTGACCTTGAAAAAATAGGCCAAGGTCACCTTTAGGCACGTCATTTCTAGGGCTTTATGAGATGCATGTCCAGTAAAAATTAGGAGCCTGTAACTGAAATAGTTGATGAGATACAGCAAAATCTCGAAGTTTTTCGTGATATTTTTAGGCCTGTGACCTTCAAACAATAGGTCAAGGTCACCTTTCGGCATGTCATTTGTAGGGCTTTATGAGATGCATGTCCAGTAAAAATTAGGAGCCTGTAACTGAAATCTTTGATGAGAAATAGCAAAATGTGTTGACAGACGCACGCACGGAAGGAGTCTGATACCATTGCTCCCGCACCGCGAGTGGCGGGAGCTAAAAATTGGAGAATAAATCGATGTTTAGTCATTTTTCGCAAATGGCAAATGAAGTCCAATTTTTAAATGTTCATGTAAGAACTACTCCTGGTATGATCTTTAAATTCAGCATGGATATTTGATACAAATACTGTAGGCTTAAGTATTAAGGGAGTTCTACAATGAATACCTGGAGTACTATGGGTGTTTGAACTTACTTTTCCATTTCACGCTGTTTTATAAAGTGCTATTTTTTATGGGCTTCTGCATAAAAATCAATTTATACAAAGAGTTACAATTGCCATACCATGGCAAATTGACTGCTGACTTGTGGAAAATTGGATTTTTCCCGATTTTGCCTTCCTGTCTCTTGGAAACAATGAGAGACTCGTGTATTCTTCATGATAAAAAACTATTAGAGATATTGACCCAGAATGTGGCACAGGTCCTACATACTAATGTAGCTTTGTGTCAATTTTTAAAGCAAATCTGAAGAGGTCAGGTGGGAAGATTTTCTTCAATTTATTGAACTGGTATGGCATGACCCAGCTGTGCTCAGCTAACCTAGTTATGTTTCCCCTCAGACATATTGCTTTTGTTCAGTTTCCTGTCCTCATGTACGCCGGCATCCCCATTGTCTCTGGACCATAACCGTTTGAGATTTTTTCATGAAATTTTGTACACATGTTCAATAGGTGGCACAGATGTGCCTTTTTTGTTTAGAGATGAATAAAGTTAATCATTAATCGTAGTTGTAAAATAAAATGTTTGCAGAAATGTGTTCCTAAAGACTTTGTTTACTCATTTGTCAAATTTTTGGCCATCTATAATCTTGACACTTGTAATGGTATGATTAACGGTACATACTTAAAATAAAATAAAATACAATGTGCTAAACATAAATATTTTGTCAGCCAATATTTATGTTGAAGCAACTCATAGCCTGATTGGAGGTGATGAATTCAAAATGTTATTTGATGAGTACCTGAACTTACCTCGTGAATATCATAATCTGACATTCATTCGATGAGACAAAACTGTATACAATTTATTATGCGATAAAATAGTGCCTTTGCATTAATTTGCGACCGGGAATATCCTTATGTATCCTACTTGGTGGGCCACCCCCATGATATTCTCTGGCCCCATCTGCCCCCCCCCCCCCACTAAATATTTTCTGCAGACGCCACTGCAGAGATCTCACAATTCAAGAAATATCCCTATGAAGAGAAATGGGCCATTTCCTCAAGCATGAGTTGCATATATGGGGTATTTATGATATAGGGCATGGATAATTTAGATTCCATATCTTTCAGTGCTTGACAGTGGAATCAAATCAATATTCTGTAAAGCTTTCTCTTCTATTCTTATTCACTTGACTGCTGCCACAATGTAGCATATGGGCTGTGCAGTTGTTTTCTAATTTTGTGAGACTTGTGTTCACTCAATGGCATAATAAAGTGCTTTAAATAGGTTACAGTATTTGGACTCATTTTTATTCGCCCGCTTGGCCAAAAGGCCCAAGGGGCTTATGCTTTTCTTGGGGTCTTTAGTGGTGGCCTGGCGTGCGTGCGTGCGTGCGTAAACTTTTGGCTTGTCTGCGCTCTAGCGTCTTCAGTTTTTCACCGATTCTTTTCATATTTCATATGTGTATATACGGTATGTTCGTAAGGTCTAGACCAAGATCGATTTTGAGCCAAATTGGACCGATACTTTGGCCAATAGGGGGCGTTCTTTTTTGGCCATTTTGGCCAAGCGGGCGCAGTGGCTTTGCCACTATTTTTTTATTTCTTTTGGCCCCAGAAGAAGTTCATTGCAGAATGCTTTGGACACATCTAATTTTAAGGTTTAACTTTATGGTGGTAATGATGACACAAACAATATGATGATATTTAAACTTCAACCTCTTAGCTAAAAGACTGCTGTAGTGATTAACAAAGGAATCACAGGCATCACCTAATCTGTGGTGTGCTTTCTGTTTCATGTAAAGTTTTATTTTTTGTCAGTTAAGCTTAACAAAACTGCCTCCGGATGAAGATGTCTTTGCTATAAATGAATATGTGACATCAGCATTTACGAGAATCTAGTTTCAAACTTCCTTTCAAGGCTCAAGCCTTTCAAGCTTTATCATTCCGGTACTTGTCAATGGTGAGATGATACAGCCCTCAGAAATGCCATCTCATGCGAAGCAAAAGCTATCTTTTCTGATAACACACAAAATGAAAATATTGGTCTGAATTTACTATGCATCTACTAGATTCAAGAAATTTGATCTATGATGAATAATATTTTTACTAATGCATCATAAATGAACCTCGCGCTGGCTCTGAGGTATTTGTGGTTTATCCGAAGTAGATACTGTGTACTCACAATACAGTTGGAGGTTTTTGGCTGCGTAACACTCATCTTCCTGTTTCTCCTCCAGTTGTATGAAATGGTTGGTATCTTTGACAATCTCCAACAGTCTTCTAGCAACGGGTTTCTCAGCTAATGCTACCGCAAAAATACTGCACCATAGAAGACTTTAAAAAACATTTGGCCAACTTTTTTGGTATGTATTTTACCAAGTGTAAATCTTGAGAGTGCATAATGTGTTCTGTATTTCACAATAACAAGTATAATAATTTTATTGAAATTGACTCCAAAGATTTAAGTAGAATCTTTCAATCTTTTTCTCTTCATTCTATATGTGAACAACAACCCTTATGTGCCCTCCGCATGTATGAAGTACTGTGTGTAGTTCAAGTGTTTGCACCTTGAGGTATGTGTGCTGGCAGTGAGAGAGAGGGAGAGCTTGATAAAAATGTACTGTATAATCGTCATAGTAACATTAACCTCTCACACACACAGCTAAGAAAATGATGAGCAAACTATTCATTTGGACCATTTCTATGTGTATAATAGTTTATACCCCAATTTTTTGGTCAATTGCTGAAAAGATTGCGCAGTTTAACTGATACTTGTCAACTTCAGTGGTTGCATTTAGAAAATAATGATGTCTTGTTCTCTGTTTTTCCTATAAATTGGGAAATGTAGTCAGTGTCTCTCAGCGGTTTTTTTTTTCTACTTAACCTTTATTTTACTAGGACAGTCCCATTGAGACAGAAATCTCTTTTACAAAGTAGACCCGGTCAAGAGGGCAGCTCTGTTTAAAAATACTACTACAAACACAACATATTAAACAAACAAACAAAAAAAGAATAAATGCAGTGAAAAACAGACAAGACTGGTAGTGGTCATGAAAAGATACATACTCAGACAGAATGGCAGAGATATGACACGTGACCAACATGACCTGACAGATTACTGAAGCAGGTGCATAATAATTAAGATTTCTGAGATCTTTTTTATAGGCAGCCAAAGAAATCAGTCTGCCAAGCTTGAGCTTAGCCTACAGTTCATTCCAGGACCAGGGACATAATAAAACAGACTCCTCTTGCAGCCTTCGGTCCTCGTATTACATATCTTGAGATGCAGTCAAGTCTTAGATCTTAAATTATATACAGTGGCACTCCAAAATTACTGGCACCCCTGCCTGGCAATGCAGAAACAGTACTTCAAACTCTAGATAACAATATGTGAGGAATAATGTTCCGATGGAACCAACCAAAATCATTTACCGATTTAATTAAAAATAATTTTCCTTCAAATAAAGGTTTCACAATTAATGGCACCTTTAGAAATTACTGTAAATAACATCTACCAAAATTAAACCAGGTATTAAATTCCACTTATTTAAAGGAAAAGTATACTCTGCAATTTTACTGCATGATTAGAACCATAATGATATAACAGTGATCAGGAGTATCCATTAATCTGCACACCCATTCTAATTAGGAATATTCCCTAATGAAACTTACCGCGTGCCACCCTCAGGCCCGGTGCTGGAGTCACATTTTCCATAAACCGGATGTGATGTATGCGCCACCTGTCACAGAGCTTCCTATTGTAAACAATAGCTTCTACCCATCGATTGAGACAAAAAAACACAAGATAAATGCACAAAAAATGCGTAATGCAGGGCAGTTTATAATAAAAATCTATAATAATAATAATAATTTATTAATTTACAAGGCGCAAATTCTACATGAATATATTCAAATGTGCCACAAGGTTTCAGACCAAACCCTATCAGTTTCAGCCTGAATTTACTGAAGAGGAGTTACAGGCAATTATATTTAATAGCCCAGCACAAAAAACATGAAGAATGCATAACAGCCATTTTTCTTTGTGCGCAATGAATGGGTGGCGCTGACATCATACGCACACCAGTTCACGTGTGATGAAGGTGATAACTAGACCTAATGGTGCGCTGCATGAATGAGGCCTAATTGAAATTAAATCTTTAATTACTCCTAACCGGAGTGCTTCTGCTGATTTTATTCGGCATAGTTGGGAAGCCAAAGATTAAATTAACATTAAAAATGAGACTTTGATACAGGCTATACTTTTCCTTGAAGTTTTATCTTAGTGAGCCATTATATCACTTTCTGTTTCACTAGGGTGCAAAAATGAGGTAACAGACATGCAATATCCCATTTGTCATCCAACGCCATGAAGAAAACAAAACAACTGATTGATCAAAAGCAGCAGATGGTCATAGACCTTCATAAATGTGGTAATGACTACAAGAAGATTCACAAACGATTGTATATGCCTCTGAGCACTGTTGGAGCAATTATTAATAAATTCCAAATAATTGGAACTGAAAACCTGAAGGATAGAGGACACAACTGCATTTTGTCCTCCAGGATACTGAGGAGGCTGGTGAGAGAAGACACAAAATCCTGAAAAATTACTGTGAAGGAATTGCAGGCCTTGGTGGCATCTTGGGTTCACCAGGTTTCAAAAAAAGCACCATTGGGTGCCACCTCCTAAACCGCAGGCTCTTTGGAAGGGTTGCCAGAAGAAAGGCTTATCTGACCAGAAGACACAGAAGCGAGCACTTGCAGTTTGCCAAACATCATTTAAATTATGACTGGAACAAGGTGCTTTGGTCAGATGAGACCAAAGTTGCATGTTTCGGTCAGATACAGTATTTGCATGTTTCACCCACGGTGAAATATGATGGTGGGTCAGTCATGTTTTGGGGCTATTGTAAGTCAAGAGGTCCAGGGGCACTAGTTAAGATTATTGGCATAATGAATTTAAACAGGTATCAGGATATTTTGGCCGAAAATCTGGTTGTCTCTGCCAGAGGGCTGAGACTTGGCTGCAGGTGGACTTTCCAACAAGAAAATGACTCAAAGCATACCCCAAGATCCGCACAGAAATGGTTTTGTGGCAACAAAATCAATGTTCTGCAATGGCCGTCTAAGTCCCCAGACCTCAATCCAATTGAAAACCTGTGAGCTGAGTTGAAGAGGGCAGTTGATAAACGCAAACCCAAGAATGCAAACGATCTTGAAAGGATCTGCTAAGAGGAATGGTCCAAAATCCCCCCAAATGTGTGCCTTAACCTTGTCAAAAATTACAGGAAAATACTGCATGTGGATATTCTTGCCAGAGGCGGTTGCACCAAGTACTTAATGAAGGGTGCAAATTATTATGAAACCTTGATTTTGTTGAAATTTATTTTCTATTAAATGATTGTTATGATTTCGGTTGTTTCCATTGAAACATTATTCAATAAGGTTTCACACATGTTGGCATATTCCATTTCTCTATGATTATATTTTTTATATATTTTTTTGCATTGTTTGTGCGTGGCCACTCAGGTTTGCCAGTAATTTCGGAGCCCATTGTATGTACTTTGTGCGGGTAAAAACTTTGAACTCTGGTGGGATTTTGGAAAGGGTTGGAATATAGGGCAGCGGCACTCAGGCTGCATGGAAGTGGTAAATCTTGTGCATTACCCATTCAGCCTTGTGCAAAGTTGCAAATATTTTTTGTTACTTTCATTCTGATGCATGTTTATTGTATCTTATTGATGAGTGATTATTTTGTACAGGTGATGTAATTTTAAGAAAAAGAGTAACCGTTGAACAGACTATTGTGAAAAATGTTTTGTTTTTAATCCCTGCTGTGAAGTATGTTGGAGGATCTTTGAAGTTGTGCAGTTTTTTCCCCTCCCAAAGGCCCTGGACATCTTGTTAGAATAGTTGGTATCATGGACTCAATCAAATAACAGCAGATATTTGCTCAAAATGGGCTGTGGTTGGACTTTCCAGCAGGACAATGATCCAAAGCAATCCTCAAAATTTACTCAAAAATGGTTCACAGACCTCAGAAAAAAAGGTTTTCCCAAGGCCATCACTTTACCTTGACCTAAACCCCTTATAAAATCTGTGAGATGGACAAAAGAGCAGTCCACTTGCATCATCCTTGGACTCTGAAGGATCGGAAGAGATTCTGTATGGAGGAATGGTCTCAGATTCCATGCCATGTGTTCACCAACCTCATCACACAATATAGGAAAAGACAGCTGTTATCTTGGCAAAGGGAGGCTACTCAAAATATTATATAAAGGGGTGTCAATAAAGGGGCTCATATACATTTGACAACATTTTTTTTTTGTGATCAGAATTTAATGGGGTTTTTTTTTCAGTTGCATTACCTCAATTACAGCTTCAGTTTTTGCAAATTTTTTTGAACGAAAGGTTATGATGATAAACCGTAAAAACATTTTTTTTTTCATCTCCCTTTGCTCATTTTTACTGAAGGGTGCTAATAATGCTGGAGGGCACTGCATATGACATGTTCAAAATTGACCAAAGGGCCACCTGCCCTATGTTGTAGATCACTCTATAGGTCTTTGTATTATACATCATATGTCAAGAATTTAAGCTTTTTCAAAAGCACACAAGCTCTTACTTGAAGAAATATGTAAATTATTTTTATTTGCAGCATTTGAAATCAGATAGATTCCGAATTAAATGCACACAGTATACCAGTTCCCTGTTGGCAATGCTTTTAACAGATTGATTTATGCAGAGGGCCACTGAGGCATCAGAGCACAGAGAGCACCAGGCATCTTTGGAGACCTACCATGATGGGCACTTCACAATTCCATCTGTTGTGAGGCAAATTCCAGCCAATCCAAAAGATTGGTCAGTGTGGATAGTGGCTTACTGTTAGCAAGACTGCACTGCAAAGCTTTAGCTTCAACAGTTCTGATCCAAGCCTTACATCAGGGACTACAGTGGCATCTGCCAAGGCTCTGCGCCAGTAAGCAGGAGGCAAAGTCCTGCAGTTCGGATAAAAACGGCTTGCATCCTAAAGTACTCAGGATCTGGCAGGCCTTGCAGTTCAGCTGAGGGGCAAAGATAAAAGGTGCGTGCACACCTTCAACAGAATGACACCATTTACAAACATTAAAGATGGCATACGCTGGGACAATTGGTGGCATTCTATAAGAAACTACAGTGTGAAACTAGAATATGTGAAGTATTTAAGACTGTGATCCCTGTCTGTATAGTTGATCTTCTGGAGAACACTACATTTTGTTTCCTTTATGAATGTAATCTTCCATACTTTTTCTAACTTGCGTGCATTTCAGTAGGAGATATAATATAGTGTCGCTCAGTTTCCTCACTTCTGTTAGATACATTAAGGCACACTTTTTGTCAGGCCCCCCTCCTTTACAAAATAAAAGTTTGACCCCCTCCCCCCAAAGGCTTCACACCCCATTCCAAACATCCAAATGAGTAATGAACATGTTTAAAATAAAGGCAAGAATACGCGTGTATTCACATCTTTGCATTGACTTTGAATGTAATCTGTCATGTGAAAAATTTGTTTGCGTCCAGTGTGAAAGCAGCTTAAAATTTCAGGTTTGGATATGAGGTGATGCAATGATCACGACTGACAATTTATCGTGTTGATCGTAGGAAATTTTTGAACTGTCCAAAACTTTTCTACGATCAACACGATTGCCACGACTGCCCTCAAGATTTGATAAGATCTGATAGGATCACCACGATTACTCCACGATTAAGACCACAATTTCAATCGTGCCGTGAATCATGATAGTGGGAACCTAGCATTAGATGTGAAGCAATATTTGTTAAGTCAAGTATAATGTCCCACCAAATATCTAATTTCTGCCTGATTTCAACATATGATATACCCAGTGGTTAAATTGTGTTTTTTTAGGAGGGGGAGCCCTTGTCTACACACTGCTGTGAATGGTCAACATTTTTCAAATCATCTTTATTTACATCTCATGACAGCGAGGGGGGGTATCAGAGAGGTATCAGTGCCTGATCACCTTCGGTATAAAAGTAGTAACCCTGGGAGGTAGAACAGAGGTGCTTTGAGTGCTTTGGAAAAACCCAGTAAGGAACAAAAAGCAGATTTTGAGAAAAAGACAGAAACGTGTATCCCTCTGGGGTTAAGGTCTTGTTTGACAATGAAACTGACTTGGCAGTTATTTATTCATTGCATAATAAACAATATTCAGGGAGAACCTTAATCATTGTTTGTCAGGATCCATGACAATATCATGACTTAAGTTTTTCCATTCAAAAATGTCATTTACCAAAATGGGCAAAAACCTTGCACTTATGTAGTTACAGTGAAGCTTGACAGTTATGTCAGTGCTAACTCCACTGTCTGCTTCCCTCCTGATGCCATTTTTCAGTCATTCGCATGTGAATCATGTGATTTATAAATTCAGGCCATGAATGTCCTGCACAACCAGTGCTCTGTATGGGAACTGACCCAGCAGATCATGTTATACGTACGCTGCTTCATAATTGGCTGATTCGACTTGGTAGGTTTTGCCATAAAAAAAAAAAAAAAAAAAAAAAAAACAAATTGAATGTGGGAAACCCAATAAGATCAACTTGCTAGTTTTTTGCTTCACAAATTAATAAATACAAATGACTTGCTAGGGTTTGCTATCGCAAAACATGGGAAATCAGGGATTATTCTTTTTGTATCGTACTGTATGTGATGAGGCAAAGCCTAGTAAGCACAAAAATCGTCCTAATTCAGTTTCGATCAAAATATGATTTATTTGGTTTTTCTGTAACACTGAAGAGAAGGAGCTGGGTGGTTGGGACTCAGGGATTTTATGACTGACAGTTGCCAGCAGCCTTAACAAACTGGTGTTGGTAACTGCAGCTCGTAATTTAAAAAAAAAAAAAATTTTTAAAAGTTACGTTAGCCGTTGTGTTGAAGAGCAGTCTTGATAGTGTGATGCACCATTTTGGCTGCAGTGTGCGGGGGAACGTGGCACAGCAAGTTTCTGTTTGGAGATGGTTGAAAAGCAAGAAATTAAACCAGCAGTGGTCGGTCAAGTGAGGTGCAGGGTGAATAGAGATTGAAACAGCGCTGGTCAGGAGAACAAAGCGTGAACCAGAAATAAAACAATCGTTTCACAACGGTTGGGTTTTAAAGCACACAGAAACTCACACACCTCCGCACAGACGTCTTGCTTGTGTTCCTGCACTAACGTTACAGAAAAGCCCGAAATGATGTGTAAAATTACACACTTTATGCCGCCTTTGCTTAGTTCTCTGTGCACAAAAGCAGTGTAAAGAAGGATCTTCATTAGAGCTCTACTGCGGAATCTCCGTAAAACAGGCTCACTACCTTGCCTTCTTCGTACATGATCTGCTGAATCTGCCTTTGTTACTTGTTTAGGCTGTATGTGTGCTACATGTTAGCCCAGTTGCTGCTAAAGTTAGCTTAATTTTAGCTCGTTAGCTACCAATACAGTTTGTTAGCAACCAACTTGTTGCCACCAAGCCAACACAGCTAACGTTAATGCTGCTTAACAGGCAGCTTAGTAAAGAGATAAAATGTTGGCTAACTAAGAGTTGGGTAAGAGTTGAATTTTTGAAAACTTACCGAGGAAAAAGCAATTTGACGGAATCTTGACGAGTGCAATTCGCGCCATGGCAGCATGATAGTGAAGGGCGCAGGCATGTTTGATGACTTCTGATCATTGTTGTTTACATTGTTTCGGGCATTGATGGTTTGGGGTGTAAAATTAGCCTCAAATATCTATTTTTTGTCTAGACAATTATTTATCATGACTTAGGTTGATGCTGTTATGTTTACTGGGAGAATAACAAAATATATAAGTGCAATATGAGTGTGATGATATGATACCGAAGGAGATGGAGCTCAGCTCTGGCCAGGTGCGATTTGGACTTAAAGAGGCGGAGCTGAGCTCTGGTAGGCTCCGGCCCAATTCAACCCCAGGGCCCGGTGCGATTTGGCGCACTTCGCCTTCTGGAATACCCTTCCGGAAGACACATCTTCTAATTATAGATCGAACAGCCAGAAAGAAGAGATATGGCGGCACACAACATGCAACAGCTTATATTGGCTATGCAATTTAGAGGAATTAGAGAAGAGAGACACATGTAGAAGTAAACTGCCAATAGCATTCGCCCTAGCAAGCCTTGCAACATAAGCACAAATCGATTATAACTGCAGTGGATGCATACAGGAACTGCGGTCAGAGTCAGTCAGATGTAGCTCGGAAAAAAATGACGCGGACGCCATTTGGTTTTGGAAGTGAGCGCCAATCTTCTACCTGCTTCTACTCGATAAACGGAAGACAAGGAAGCTCTTCTTGGAAGAGAAGAGTGCAAAGCGAACAACCAGAAGATAACTCTTCTGCTTCCAGAAGTACAAATCGCACCGGGCTCAGGATATACCAAATGAAAGATCAAAACCAATACTTTGTATAAGTAAATTTGAGATGTTTTACCAATTTTACAGCCATTTAGCCTTGTATAATCACCTTGTGGAGAAGGAAAAAAAAAACGCTCATTTGATTGATGTTTCATTTTATTACTACATGGACACAACAGAATTTCATCTTTCAACTTTTCTCTCCTTATTCCTTGGTCAACATTCATTTGACTCATTACTTTTGCTTTCAGAAGTAATAATGCAGCGGTAAGATCAATGCTTTTACACACACAACCATACATCATACAGTGTCAACTTTTGGGATAATATTATGTGGACCTATGAGTCAAATATGGAACTTTTTGGAAGACATGGATCCCATCACATCTGGTATAAAGGTACCACAACATTCTACAATAAGAATTTCAAACCAACAGTCAAACATGATGGTGGTAGTGTGATGGTCGAGGGCTGCTTTGCTGCTACAGGGCATGGGTGAACTGCCGAAATTGAGAGAACTATGAATTCTGCTCTTTACCACAAAATCTTGAAAGCGAAAGTCCAGCAATCAGTAAAACTCAAACGCAGTTGGGATATGCAGCGGGACGATGATCCGAAGCACACAAGCAAGTCCACTTTTGAATGACTCAAAAGAAACAAAGTTTTTGGAGTGGCCTACCCAAAGTCCTGACTTGAATCCAATAGAGTACTAAATTGATGATGTCACGCTGGTGTCGGAAGTAAAATTTCCCATTCATTTTACCCATAGATGTTTTTTTCAGTTCACTTTTGAAGCACTTTCCGTTGTTTTCCAGTCTCCATCGATTTTGAGATTTTATGTCATATTTTTGAGTAACAAAAAATATTGTTTTTCTAGACCAGAATCAGATATAATTTAAATCATTTAAATTTTTCGCCCAACATGCTAATCCTATTTGTAGTCTAAAAACTACACGTCCAATGATCCTCCTGATTCCCGGGCAGAACGAGTTTAAAATGCGTTACGAATTACCTGCACCTTGCCAATTGCCATAGCTATTTGTTTGCTTAGCTTGGTGAGACTGTGAATTCGTCAGCCACTCTACGCTCTACTTAGTTATATTTACTTACTAGATATCAAGTTTTATAACTAGCGCCAATTTACTTTAATAGCCAAGCTTCTTTGGCCATCATTCATTTGGTTAAAAACTCGCTAGCTAGCTAGCAAACGAGCTAATCCGCTTTGTCAATGCATAACTGGCCGAGTTACATAGCTAATTCAGGTCTGCTTGCTCATCTAACGCTAGTTAAGTGCCGAACTAATCTCAATTCACTGTTTTTAAGCGATTAATATTCACCATGTGAGGCAAGCCGAGCAAGCAAACGGACTTTTAGCTGGCTAATTTAGCCAGCGAGCTAGTTTACCGACTTCGGTGGCTGACTAAGGCAATATGTAAATACCAACTCCCGAAATGTTCCCAGCTCAATGCTAGCTAAGTGGCCAAATAATGGCTATTCACCATTTTTACTGATTTAACTAGCTCGCTAGCTTAGCCAAGTATAGTCAGTGAATTTTAATTCTAGTTACTTTGCTAAATGACATTAAGTGACATTAAACTAACCATTTACTGTTTCTATTGATTTAGCAATGTGCACAAGGCATGTAGCTGGCTAGCTAAGTGGTTCGCTAGCGTAGCTAAATGGCGAAATAACTCATCGTGATTCACTCATTTCTAGGCATGTAGCTAGCTAATTGTGGCGCCCTATGCAGGGTTGCCAACTCTGATAAGACAAATAAGCGACCAAAGCTTCAAAAACAAGCCCAATATAAATGAGACGATACTAAGATGGTGTAGACCTGGGGTGGGGTGGAATCTCTTTCATTTTGTTGAGGGGGTGGGTTCTCTTTCATTTTGTTGAGCAGGGGTGGAGGGATTATCTTTCATTTAGTTGAGCATGGGGCGAGGAGGGGGGTGGGTTCTCTCATATTACTCCTGAGGCTGAGCAGACAGACTCAATCAATGAATTGGGGGCAAATAGCAACCATAATTGTACAACAATTAGGTTGCTTGTTACACTTCTCTAACAAGCAACCATATTTTTAAAAGCAAGCCCAAAAAACCCGCAACCCGTAATTTTTTTCAAGCGACTTCAGGAAAAAAGAAACCCAAAATCGCGTATTATAAGCGGACTTGGCAACTCTGCTTATGTGGTAACGGATGTATGGACATAGGCAACGGCAATTTGTGGCACTAAATGGCTATCGTCGTACGTTGAGAACGTTTGCTGAAAATGAGTTACCCCATTGGATGGGAACAAATCACGGGGTACTCGCCCGCTTATGCAATGGCTATGTAGTTCACAGAAGTGGTCTACAAACTGGACTACAAGTGCTAAAGCATATGATTTTTGGCAATTAACAAGGAATTTGATGTGATCATTTGCATCTGTATACCCCATAGCCTAATCTCGGAGCGAGGCGGCTCATGAAATTAATACGAGTTCGAGCAATGCCAGAAAGCGTCCAAACCCCATTATAAATTCCCATAGGGATTTTACTTCCGACACCAGAAGCTAAGTAGCTGTGACGTCACCACTTTAGTACTCTACTACTCATTGAGATGCTGTGGCATGACCTTAAACAGGCAGTTCATGCTCGCTAACCATTCGATGTAGTTGAATTAATTCCGCAAAAAATAAGGGGGCCAATATTTCTCCACAGTGATGTAAAATGATGACTCATTGCCAGTTAATGCAAATGTTTGATAGCAGTCGTTGCCCCCAAGAGCGGCCCGACCAGTTATAAGGTCTCGGGAGGCACGTTCCAGCACTTTATTGTTGTTTTAAGGAAGCTCATTTCCTCCTTTCATTTACTATTTGTAATACAAGCTTTGCTTTACACTAGCCTATTGTTTGTAATACCATAGTTTCTCCATTCGTTTTTTAAGGAACCTCGTTTCCTTTTTGTTTGTATCTTTTTTGCATATGCCTCCCCTCTTGTGCGGTCGGTATTAATAAACATACAACCAAATCCACTTTTGCACTTGAGTCCAGTCCGCGTTTTCTTGGCCTCCATGCCAACCGTTACAGTTGCATTTTGTGTCTATTCACAATATTTTTGTTTTGTGTTTGAGAAATAAGAAAAAAATAAGAGAAATTGTGAAGAGGCCAAATACTTTCATGGCACTGTGTGCTTTATTTTAGTCATAAATAAACAGACATTCGTCTCTTCCCTTGTCACAATTTTGCTTTACAATATTGCTCCTGAAGATTATCTTGAGTAATGTTAGAAACAGGTTAAATTTACCAAAATCAATAATAATAATTATTATGATCAATATCTTAAACATGTCTATAAATTATTCACACCATTTAATTAATGCTGATTGGAAGAACCAATCCGTCAAGTGTTGTAAATAGATGCTGTTATTTTGTATATAGCGTACATATTTGAAAACACAAATGCAAAAAAAAAAAAAATACTGGAAAAAAAATGGAAGCAACAATGTTTAAGCAGAGTGGATAGTGAACTGCAGGGTCAGTCGATCTGCTAGAGTGTGTTACGAAGCTGAAAAGGCTGAACTGGGCAATCCAGACTCAATTTTCACCATTCATTGTCCATGGGATTATTTTTTTCCCAGAACACCTAATGTATCAGAAATTGAACATTTCAAACAACTGTCAATAAACACTGTTACTCACATTGTGCCACATTCATACTGTATTTGCTGGTGATTTTGTGTTGATCTTTTATGTTGATATGTCGGAGGAGTTATGAGAAAAAATGAGTTGCCACCTTGGCAACTACTCGATTAGGGAAATGCATATCTTGCTTTCAGATATTTTTCATCTTCATAGTTAGAACATCAGGACATTAAAGCAAAAAATGATCACAGCAATATCATTTGGCACATGGTCAGTTTATTAGAGCTTCGGTTAAAATTGACTGATTCATAAGAAAAGGGCAGATTTTGTTCGTGTGTGTGTGTGTGTGTTCACGCGCTGTCATTAAATAGAGCGTAGATATTCTCTTACTTGAAGAGCAAATCGAAGGCGAAGGTTGGGGCAGCAATATGCAGGCAGTAAAATTCTGCAGAGGTAGCAGTCTGACAGAAGAGATTCAGACGAAGTGGGAAATTTGTCTGCGTCAAAAAATTTTGCTTAGGCAAATAAACCCCAGGCAACTGCCTAAAACAGTCTTGTGAACCACCTAATTTTTTTTTCTTGGGCCATTTCTTGCACTCCTCCCCTTTCAAATGCCGCAGCCTCCAGTTTGAGAACCAGTGATTTAAAGTGAACATATTTTTTCAATTTTTGCATATTTCTCACAATTAATTGTGTCAAATGTTTTAACAAAATGTAAATTTAGGCAAAGACTACCTGAGTGAAATTAAAACACTTTTTTTTCATGGGGAAGTAAATATCAAGTAAAATATAAATACAAAGAATTGAAATGAGTACCACATAGTCAAAAATATTCATACTTAGAATGAATTTAATATTAGGACGCTTTACATATGCTCTACAATCACATTATTTGGTGTAACTGCATGTTAATGCAAATTTCCTGTTCTTCTAAATGGGAAATCCATGTAGACATTGTGAAGTCAGGGTTTCCTCCAGGATTTTTTGAAACTGTGGCAGAGGGTTTCAGTGTCGGGTCAAAACTCAGCATTATCAGGTGTGGCCAGTTTTCATTAATCAGCACGTGGGCGATGTAACATTTGAAGTCTATGTGCACAGAGGTTTATTAGTTCCACATGCGTCACAGTGGATTTCACATATAATATGAAAACTGATTATGACTCCGGACTCCGGAATTGGAATTAAATAATCATGAAGATACAATTAGATAGAGCAGGTTGTGTGTACAGCAAACACAGAAGTTAACATCGTAGTTTATCGTTTTGCGAAGTGAACAAAATATTTTGTTCTCTAATCGTTGCACACATTGCATTAAGAAGAAAGCAGTGCGTTTTACTGCCGATAGCTAATTTTTATTCATTGGCAAATGTGTTCATCAAGCAAAATGATTGACAACAGGTCAAGAATTATTAGCGCTCATTTCAATTTAATAACAAGAACTGGCAACACCTGATTGTCCTTAGGATTTTTGGAGTTTATGTAAAGTCATTTTAAATGGGTGTGGCGGCTTTTATTTTGCTGTGGCAGTGCGCCACGATCAATTACATGTAGCGGAAACCCTGGAAGTAGTATAATGTCTGTCAGAATGAGAATTAGAATGGGCAAAGTGATCTAAGCAACTTTGACCATTGTAGGCCAATCATTGTGCCAAACATGGCAGTTACAGAATCGTCTGGGGATTTTAACACACTTCAGTCTCAGGGGTTTATAGAACATGATTTAGTAAGAAAACAGCAACCAGCGGGCAGCATTTTTTTTTTTTTTTTTTTAAAACACCTTGTTTGTGAGAGTTGTCAGAAGAGAATAGATTGAACAAGTGGTGCAAGGCACAGCATAACCTGCCTGAGACATTTTGGTGCTCTGGTAACTGAATAACCTGAGACCCCGCAGACATTCGACCGTGAACAAGCCTAATGGCACCACACCATAGTGTAGCATATGGTTAGAAGCAGAACTGAAAAATGCACTTTTTGAATACAGTTAGAAATTGATTGGAGCAATTTTCAAGAAGTTATCCAGAAAAGAACTATTCAAAATTTTCTTTGATGACTTTGACCTTGACCTTGTTTGGGCTAATGTACACCTTTTCTGAAAATTTATCGTAATTTGAATATATCATTTTTGCGCTAAAGTACTGACAGGCATGCAAACAAACAAATAAATGAGAAGACTTGGACGGAGACCGGTGACTGGCCAAAATTTTTCCTTTCCAAGTCACTTACTTTAGCCTATTTTTCTTTTGAACCTTGACCTTCCCTGAGAAAATAGGTGTTAAATGTGTATAAACTCAGATCTTCATGTGAAGTTTGAGGATGTTTGGTGTTGAGTAGTGAGTGCTAGACAGACAAACCCAACTGACCAATCTGCTTTCTGAAATTTTGGCAGGCAACAAACGAATGCCACCAAAAACTATACACACCCCCCCCCAGACAAATTTTGATTTCAACTGTGACATTATGATTTGGTTTGTTTGCGCAGGTGCGGCTCGCTGATTGGCTGATAAACAAACACAATGGGAATCGACTTTAGATCCCCTTTAACTACTGATGTAAAAACAGAAGCCCTAGTTTGTCTCATTGTGCAACAATTCAAAGAAATGTGCAAACTGTATGCAAAGAAATCTGTCATTTCAGATTACTTAGGGAATTATGCTGCCTTATTGTTGTAAACTAAAAGAACAACACAATTTTCAAAGAATATGCTTGTTGAAGGAGCAAATACAAGCAGTATTGTTACTGTTATGTACAGACCTTCCGATACTTGGGTAATGACATCAAATATGACGAACCATCTACAGGTGATGCAGAAATCACGCTCCGCATCAACTTAGCAGAAGCTAAATTTCAGGAACTGAAGACAAAACTTCAGAACTTTAACATCAGCTTAGCAGTTCAAATGCTATTTCTGAATGCTTTTGTTAGCAGTCGTCTTACCTACACTACACAAACATGGAATCTCACCATCTCCCAAGCGAACAAAATTGACAGCTGCTACTATGGTATGCTAAGAAGAATGGTCAAGAATGGCTTCCTCAGGATAGGTGGAAAACACCTAAAGAAAACGGACAACAATGACCAAGATGCTGACTTCCGATATCGTTATACAAATGCCGATCTTCTTCACATCTGTAAGACCACTTCAATAACTGACTTCACAGCAAAGCAACAGGCAAAATACCTTGCCCAATACACAAAGACAGGACGACCATCTGAAACATTGGAGCAGAAAGTGCTGAGGTCACAAAAACTTCCAGCTGATAAATTCTACAATATGGCTCTCAAAGGAACAATAAGAGACATGACCGTAAAGATCGCTCCAAGTCTGCTAATGCAGATAACACATATATATATATACTGCAAGCAAATTAGAATATGGTACTCGCAATTACTAAACATGCTTACAATGTATGAAGACCACACTGGAAAAATGATCAGTCACATTTTCACATTGTGGAGAAATGATGAATTAGAAATTCAAAACAATCTTAGAAACAAAGCACTGACAAAATATGCCAAAAAATATAAAATATTATAATAATATATAAAATATACAAAAATGCAAAATTTGGAATAATATTTACACTTAATGTTACTTGTCTGCTGTGTAACCATTCATTTTGTTTACAATAATGTTACAAGATTGTATTGCACAGTGACGGCTGGTGACTCATTGTCTTTATTCATCATTTCATATTAGACTGTGAGTTGAGAAGAAATTAAACTCAACATTGTGTGGCTGTTTCACAGTAATACCAATTAATCCAAAGTAGAAAACAGAAGAAAAATATCAAACTAGTATTTCCATTCATTTAAAAGACCTGGCATAAAGTAATTTATGAATGCACTAAACATCATAAATAGACCATATCATAGTTCTTTACAGTGAGTGATTAATTATACATAAAAAAAATCCATACAGTCTATTAGGGAAATTGTTTTCTTATCAGAATACAGAAAAGCATGGAACCGTCAAAAAATGTTTTTCAAAATTGTTTGTATGGCATTTTTTATGAATCCCACAAAATCAGCACAAATTAACTATCAAATCCTTATTAGGAGAAAAATCAGTCATGAACCATATTTCTTGCATTAATGAGAGATTTAACATGAGATTACTGTATTGGGAGGGAGGACCATATTCAGGTCAACTGTGTTTGGCCTCAGCTGTAAGGCAGGCCTCACCTGTCATTGCTCAGAGGTTTCTCCGTTATAGTTTGTGGAAGCCCCACAGGCCTTATCTAATTTAGGTGACAAAGAGCATAGTTCTTTCCTGTGTGTGTCTCTCTGGGAATTCATTCTGACAGCCTTGTAACCACAAAAAAAAAAAAAAAAAAGTCGTACTTTCTTTCCTTCTCTGGCCTTCATGGAGTTCAGTCCCACAGTGCTGTTACTCACCTCAGGCCCCAAAGATGAACCTGTGGAGGACATGAGTATAGGATTGTGGAGCAGAATATGAGGGTTTATTTATCTGAAATCACCCTGTTTGGTCATTCACATTGAAAAGATTTTACGTTTAGAAAAAATTGAATTTGTATGCTTTATACATTGTGACAAAACACATACTTTAGGGGCACATTAGCAAAACTTTAATTTTATCACTTTGCGCTAAAGTACAGATTCATATGTACAAAATGAGGTGCCAAGATTGATCTGATACTTTGGGTACAACACTAAGCAGAATATTATACTTCCGAAAACTGCAGTTCTGAGAAATCTGCCTTCTTTAGTTTTGCATAAATTCTCGGTTCAAAATCCAATTTTATCAGCAGAACAATGGTTCCAATAAATAGATTTGTGTTGTGCTTTACTCTACCAGTAAGATCATTCTGAATGTACAGTCCTGAAATAAAAATAAAAATTTTTCTTTTTTATTAAATGTGAAACGAATTCTGAGTTAAAACTTCAGTCTAGTTTTCACTCTTCTCTATCTCCGCCTATCTCTGCATGTGCCATGATCAGTGCATGACTTCAGGATATTCACAGTTGCTCTTCCAACTGTTTCATATTAAAGATGGCATCAACGGTGTATTCAGTGTGCCATCACTTTTGATCAGCTGACAGAAAATCTATTCCTGGATGTTAATGCATCTGACAGGCAGGAGGACTAATAAACTAATGGCCAGGAAAATATTTCTGAATATTCTTAGAAGTGATGTGGGGGACTGACCTAGAAGAATAAATGGAGAAGAAGGGAATGAATGGGGGCCGGAGGGGTCTCAGTCCTGTTTAAGGTACCGCCCATTATTCCTCTTAATTCTCCACTTTTTCTTTCCAGTTTGTCCTCCAACCCATCTTATGACTCTTTACCGTTTAATTTCTTGGTGTATGATCAATGGCAAAAATTCAGCAAGAAACAATAAAACTAGGCCTACAGAAGAAGAACAGAAATACGGTAGAACAGATATGTATATCCTTGGGAGTTTGTTTAGCTTTGTCTGCTGATGGTTGTGGTGGAGGGCCTGTTATGTTACTAGTTAGTTTGATATTGTGGAAAAGGCATAAGTAATACATGTATTATTCAGTGACTACTATACATATACACCATTGAAGAAAACAGTACTGGTTTCTGAAGAGTTAAGTAAAGCCAGTTTACAGAGAATTTGAGGAGGAGATCTTGAACTGTGTGACGGTTTCAGAAGACGGACGCATATTAGATGCCAGAGCTTGTTTATGTACTACAACATTGTGCTGAGTTTCCTCCCCTTGCCAATTCTTGGAGGATCAACTTGCCTCAATATTATTCTCATATTTGTATATCAGTTTCAGTCCCAACTTTAAAGGAGGTGATCGATTAGCACCTCAGGAATTCGAGTCAACCAATATCTTATTTTTGCCGTAATACTGATTATCCGTGGCTTTTATGCTATCCTGTAAAATTCATAAAAATTCAAACCCGCAATGTGCTGGGTTTGCTTGTGTCATGTCATTATTATTTTCTCCAACTCTGATGCTAGATAATTAATTCAACGTTCAGCACATAATTAGCGGCCATTACATACAGTGTAATTGGGAAAGGATTGTGCACAAAATGCAAAAGCATTGTGAAAAATACATTCTTTAAAAAAATTTTCATTGAAAGAAGTGATTACTTTCCCACAAGAAACTTTCCAAATACGGCCACCGAGGCAAGCTGTTTTATGTATGAATAAATGTGCTACTAAATTGATCACTTAGGATAATGGCAGACAATCTGGATCTTTTAATACAATTCAGTCCTCATTCCCTTATCTTGATTTATGTTGTGTGCTTAATTTGAGTTAATATGACTTGGTAGTGGGCTTACAAGAATTTGTTTGATTAATTTCAGTAAATAATCTTATCAAAACCAAGCATTTTCTTCATCATGAGATCTTTGATGACTGCTACTGCCCTGAATGAACGACATCTAATCTGTGAATTTTAAGCAACATGACAGGTTGCTTAAAATGAAATTTTTCTTTCAAAGAACCAAATTTATTCTAATAAAGGGGTGCTTCGTGCAGTATATTGCAACCTGAAATAATAAACATGGGGCCAATATACAGACAGATCAATAAGTATTTTGGCAATGACAAAATTTTCATGATTTCGGCACTGCACAAGCCATCCCTGAGACTACATGAGTATCTACCCCACGCTCATTAGCAGTGGCACAGCTCACGAACACATGGCTAGCCCCTCAGTTATGGATGCACATCGCCTAGCTGGCAAGCTGTCACAGATACTATGTGAGTATCTTCCTCACAGCCACTTGCAGTGGCAGAGCACATGTGCAAAGCTAACGTCATGGCTGTGGCAGTAAGTATCTGTACTGGTAGGTAATCACAGATACAATGCGATCTATCCACCTCACATCCACTAGCAGTGTCATTGCTCACGCACGCTTGATTAGCGCCAGGGGTGCACACTACCTAACTGGCAAGTCGTCAGAGATGCAATGCGATTGTCTACCTCACATCCACTTGCAGTGGCAGTGCACGAGCTCTAAGTTAGCACCATGGCTATGGGAGCTCGTAGCCAATCTGGTAAGGTCAATTCCATGCAAAATGGTACCCCAGGGGAAATTTTTTTTGTCATATATTTTGAATAATTTTTGTTTTGCAATAATTTACCACTATTAGTACCACAGACTGTATAAAAAGATGGACGAAGCAACCATGACGTCACCCATTGATTTCAGCATACCATTCAGGAGGCCTCGATTTTGGCTATTTGAATTGCGCCATTGTGTCATTTTGAAATCGGATGTGATTCCACTTGGATGAGAGCATGAACTGAATATCCAGGGAGGAGCCAGGGGTGGATCTATGTGTGAATCTGACCGAATCAGACGCAGGACCAGAGGATAGCCACGCCCTTAATGCATATTCTGGCTTTATCCTTTATTCTAGTCTATGTAGGACCATAATTTACAAAAATGAACATCATGATATATCGAAGGAGACTTGAAACTTCTGATAGATACATTAAAGTAATGTAGAAAATCATTATTTAAATAATAAATCAGGTGGAAAAGTAGGGTCATTTTCTCATAGACTTCTATAGGATTGAACTTCTTTCTGCACTGAAAACGTGTTTTTTTTTTGTCAGTGAAACATGCTTGCACTCCTTCTTCAGAATTATATGCCGCAGAAAAGTCAACAAAGCTCAGTTTTCTTATATAGTCCTAGACACATTACGTCAGTTACCGAAGAATGTTTCGTCAGTTACTCTACTTTTTGACTCAGAAAATATAATTCAGCCAACATAAACACTTTCTTCATTCTGATTGCTGGAGAAGTGACTGTCAACCTTTTGACAGAGAGAATAAGATGATTGAAGGAAAGAATTCAGAGAAATCTTCAATTCAAAAAAGCATGTAAAAATTGAGGTATTTTTTCATGTTATGCCAGTTACTCTGCAAAATGACAAACTGTGGGATAGTGCAATACGCAAAATAAAATGTATTACATGGGTTCTCAAGCACCAACAAATGTTTGAATCCCTATGATATTTTGTAGTGATCCACCGTGTAATTACAGAGTAACTGAAGTTAAAGTAGTTCTAAATGTTAGGTCAGTTACCGTGGAATAGGAGCGATCTGATATAGCGCAAAACTGACGTAAATCGGGAGATGAGATGAAGGAAAGGGATTTTTTGTCGACATCCGCACTTCCAGTAATAAGACCAGCTTCGCCAAGCCAATGCATGCATGACGAAATGCAATGAGCATTGCGCAGCTTCGCAGTCGAATACCATCGTGGATACACAGATATGAACATGAAAATACCGCAAAATTCAAATAAACGCTACAAACGAGTCAAAGCCGGAGTTCACGTTTTGGAATGAAACGCTATAAATTGCCATTATATTAGCTAGCGTTCAACCGCGCCAATATGAGCGGAAGTTCACTCGTCGACATTTTGACATTTGACCCATGATTTTCACCTGTCAAATCCGCCTGGCGATGTGCTGTATTGCATATCAGATCGCTCCTATTGGCCGTAAGTATTCACAGATACCATGCGATGCATCTGCCTCACGGCCACAGGCTTTAGCCTACTCACTTGTGGTAAGCTAGCGCCTTGGTTATGGGAGCACGTTGCCTAGCTGGCACTATTAAAAATACTATGCTGCTATCGACTTGAAGCCCACAAGCAGTGGCACAGGGCATCTGCGCTAAGCTAGCGCGAATGCTTGTTAAGTTTTCTAATGCATATTTTGTTTGTCTTCTCGGTAAGTTCATCTTGTTGATTCTTCAGTCCTTCAAGATCCCTCTCATCTGTTTGTTTTTGCCATTGTCTGCTATACAATAGAAATCCCAGGGCTAAAATATTCCAATAGATTACATTTGAGTCCAAGATGGCTGAGATGGACACACATAAACTCTATTGGAGTGAATTAACGTTGAAATTTTTGCTGTGCACGCAGGCAGATCTGCACCCCACTTTGCTGGAGGGTCCTCGAAGACAGAGTCATAGCCATACATTCTATTGAATATTATTTCATTGTTAATAAATCTTTTCAACTTTAATTCTGGAGTCTTTGTGATTGAATTGGGAATGAGCCTCGTTATTTTAAAATATGCTGCATTGCCAAATCTCACAACAGTTAAGATTAAGAATAATTGAACATATGATAATTTATAAATGCTTTGGAAACTCCTGGAGGAGGCATTGAAGATTACTTCCAGCATTTTTGTGGAACACTATGGCTCACAGAACCTGATCTAGATAATTAAATTGAATGCAATTTACAGCTCTGAGTGAGCAATACACAGTTTCTTTACATGGAGCTGTTGTAACTGCCAAGCAATTCAAGTGGATGATCTGAGTCACACCAGGATGCTGACCATTAAAGAGTCCGAGCTCTGCTCACTCTGAACTGAGCACGTACCATCTATGCCAATACAAAGTGTCACATTGCCAGTGGAAATGAAGCAAACTCCTTTTTGTTGACATACTGGCCTAGTGAGAGCTTGAAAATGGTCAATTTCAAAAACTCCTGTCAATGAATTTATATAGTATGTGATATTCATGAAGCAAAATCTAGATGTTTCATCCACCAAAGTTTTAGGGATTTTTGAGATCATGATTCAATTTCCTCTGACTTGGATCAGCCAGTTTGCAACCCTTCTTCAAATAATGGCTTGCAAAATTACACATGAAAAAAAATCTCTGTAAAAGACTTTGTCAGGTTTATCATTCTCTGCAGGCTTTGTTTCAATGTCAAAAGTTTAGATTAATGGGCCATTGCAAAATAATTTGTCTTTTTTTTGTCATGGTCTAATCAGGGACATGAATGTTCATTCAAAACTGATTTCAGTGTTGCAAGTTTCTTTATCAATATAAGAATACCTCAAAATTATGACATTAAAACATTTTTTTGCAGTCTGTGATGATCATGATTATCACTAAAGAGGATTTTGACTTTGCAGCATATTGTCTAATTGGCTTGAGTGACTGGGTATCAAATTCATGAAAAAGTTCTGATTGCTATTTACTTCCTTTCACTTGCATGTCTTTAAACACAGGTAGTTCTGTTGGCAGTAAGAGGCATGTCTTTAAACACAGGTAGTTCTGTTGGCAGAGTGAGGCATGTCTTTAAACACAGGTAGTTCTGTTGGCAGTGTGAGGCATGTCTTTAAACACAGGTAGTTCTGTTGGCAGTAAGGGGCATGTCTTTAAACACAGGTAGTTCTGTTGGCAGTGTGAGGCATGTCTTTAAACACAGGTAGTTCTGTTGGCAGTAAGAGGCATGTCTTTAAACACAGGTAGTTCTGTTGGCAGTAAGAGGCATGTCTTTAAACACAGGTAGTTCTGTTGGCAGTAAGAGGCATGTCTTTAAACACAGGTAGTTCTGTTGGCAGTGTGAGGCATGTCTTTAAACACAGGTAGTTCTGTTGGCAGTAAGAGGCATGTCTTTAAACACAGGTAGTTCTGTTGGCAGTGTGAGGCATGTCTTTAAACACAGGTAGTTCTGAGAGGGAAATTAGTCTCTTCTACTTTTCCCGGCTTTCTCTCAGCTGGCCAACTGCATGCCACCACATAAAAAGTAACAATTTATTTCAAGTAATGTTTTCACCAAGGATTAACTTTTTCTCAGTTTTCTGGATAAGAGGGCGACAGATAAAACATGCAGTGCAACCTGGAAATGTCAATAAATGGCAGTACATTGGGCAGTAGTTCTTCTGAAAATATATAAAAATATGTGTGTACAATGCAACAGCCCCAAGTAGCGAGATATGAAGAGCAGTGATCCATGTAAAAAGGCCAGTTCAGCTTAAATACTAATACTGCCACCCTATGTTGTGGCTCAAGTATTTACACAAGACGAAGGTGCACATGTAGGATCATAGACTTATTTTTATTAAAGGGGCAATTCGCTGATGATTGCACTATATGTAGCTACAAAATGTGGGCATTGTATAAGTCAGTTGCATGCAAATCTGTCCAAAGGTGGGGACAAGGAATCCAAGCTGAAATAACTAGCAGTTTTTCCTTCCTCCAGTCCAACTACATCACAGTACACTTCAAATGACAGAGCTGGAGGGGGAAGTAGAACACATTTTGTAGCCGATTCCCAGAGATATACAGGAAATCGGCAAAAACCGCATGCATTTTTTCATGCTATATCCCTGACTTGGAGATAAGGTTGAAAATCTGCAAAGTGTCCATTAAAGATACTGGTCTTTATTTAATATAAATAATTGTTCTGGCATGGGCTTGTGACCCTTTCAGTGAAAAAATACTGCATGCGCTATGTAGACAAAATACCGTCTCTATTCATTCGCCTGAGCTGCTAATGGTAATCAAGCTCACAAATCAGGCAGCATCTTTACATCCCTTTGTGCCATGCTGGTTTAGCTTACAAGTACAAACTACAATTAAGCCTCATCAGAGTATTAATGTGCATAGCAACAAAAGTTGAGAGAAACAGTGTACTAAACAAAGGCACCCATTGCAATGCAGGAATTCCAAGCCTTTAAGATGAATCTTGTCAAGTATACAGTATCAAATTACTTTCTATATATCATACTGAATATTAACAATATTGGCCCTGCCTTTTCACCAATTGTGAAATGACGAGAGAAACAAGCATAATGGAAAGTAGTACTACAGTTCAGTTTACTTTATGCCTTTTTTTATAATTCATTCACCTCAAATTCCTTTGCCTTATATTTGAATGTTCCAGGTGTTTGAACAGAGAACACAGTAATGGATCACCATCTATGTAATGTAATCTTGCTGGAAAGGGATTTTTGAAGGGCAGAATATGCCATATTTTCCCATACTGAATCTGAGGTCATAAATGCAAAAGGGAATAGCACAAATATATGCAGAGAATCATGAAATCCATAGCCCTCTCAAATACCTGAGCTGGGTGAGAACCTTGTACATCGCTTATGTATGTATGTAGCAGTATATGCAGAGATATTGCTTTTATTTTGATGATTCTACATGTGTGGGGATTAACACCTGCAGAGTTGGTGTAGTCTGGGCAAAATACACTTTAAACAAAGTCAACTAGAGCATAAATTCACCTCAAAAAGGAATTGATTACAGTTGAGGAATGCTACTGACAATGGTAATGTGATTCAATTCCGCGCCTTTAGTAAGATCATAACATACTGTACAGTATATTTTTGTGCCTTTACAATGGTCGAATGACATTATAAATCAAAGATTATTCACCATAAATGGACAGACATTTGTCTTACAGTTTATCTTACACTGCATTGGGAAGCACTAGGGGTTCTATACTATACCGAGCAGACAGCGGAGCAAAGCGTGACACAAGTGTCTTTGCTAGTTTATGACCGGTCCAGTTGTCATTATCCCATCCAGCACCCAGTTTGCATTAATAAGAAATGTACTTGTGCCAAACTGGGCGCTCATGGGCGTGTTGGTCTCAAAATAAAATGTGGTCAAGGGCATTGATGGCATGTTGCTTGAGATAGCAGAAAGTGATTGTGCAAGTGACAAATAAAAACCTGGTGTAAAGTCAATTGTCAGTTTTTGACTACTTAGTTAAGGGAACATAGTGAGTTAGTGTTATGCGCCTTTGTTGGCGCATGTGCAACGTGCATACACTCTGCTTGTTACATACTCCACAGGGACAAGCAGCAGCGCCAATATATGCAAATGATTAAAAATAAAAAGATTATGATGCTAAAGATTACTGTCAAGATATTTTCAAAAATACATATCAGAATGGTTACTGCGATTGTCCCCACATAGGAGCATGCTGTGATGTAGGCTATTTAAATCATAAGGGGAACTTGTGATTCAACATGTGAGGCTACGCACTTAGTTATTCACAAATTATTCTGGATAAAGCCAGGACTCCTTTATACTGGCAAACTCCGTCATTCCTGTTGCCTTTCAGAGGATCCCCTCCTGGAGGGATGGTTGTCCGAGGACAATGGTTAGCCTATGTATTAGCCAAAGTTGTACATGGCATATCACATCTAAAACAGTGCATGGATTTTTGTTCCATCACACAAAGCACAAACTGTAATAAAATGATTGTTTGAAGTGGTGAAAATGCGTATCAGATATTTGGAAAAGTCAGGTCAGAGTCCTGCATGGGTCGACCCGCTACCCGCAATTATCTGAAAAATCAATTTTGAATGTGACCTGATATAGTCTTGAAAAGCAGCACTTTTCAGTAGCAGCAAAAGCAACGGATGACGTTGTCACCGTCGATAATTCGTTCGAGTTTCTTCCTTATATTTGACTTGACCTTCAATCGTCAGCCGAGCAGAAGCAAGTTATTTTCACAATAGTCGGATATTATTATCAGTACGGCAGCGTGATCAAAATAACATTATTTCAATTTTTTTCTCACTGGCTGTTTGTGTCACTCATTTCAATTTCTCTCGGCCAATCCCCTCCAGCACTTAATTTTTTTTTTTTTTTTACCAGCGACCCTGAATTAAAAGCTTTTCTTTCGTTTGCTTGTTTAATGCACAATTCGTAATGTAATGAAAAGTTCAAATGCGGCCCAGGAGATTCACTGTGATAATCTTTAACATCTTGATATGATAAATGATAAAACAACTATGAATAGTATTTTTTAAAATATTTTTTATTACATTGTAGGATGTCACTGTGATCAGCAATGGTTTGCTCATGTGCGTTCTCTTTGCACTCCAGAAGACCTGTTACCTTGCAGGAGAACAGTTTTTTTTTCCTGCTACTCGGAAAATCCACCCTTATAATAGCTACTTACCAAGGTACAAGCCTGCCTGGCTTTTGAAAGGATGAGAGAAGACACACTGATTGGTGTATTTCATGTGACCCCAAAACACACCAGTGATTAATTAAGGGATTAAGTACAACCCCTTTGAACCATGGGCATTACTTTGCGCTCAGATAACCCGCAGTTAAACTAGCAAAAGTGAATTTGGACACGAATGGACTCGAGCCATGCACTTCAGACTGTGCGCTTACATCGTTAACATAGGGCCCTAAGAGTTTTAAATCTGTTTGGCAGTACTGGCATCTTGGTAACCTATGGTAATGCCTTGATTCTCATTTGAATGTGTGGACAAGATGATATTTGAACATTAAATGAAGACAGAAATCATGAGCAATCAGTTATGAGATTTGTGACCCCATAGTATGCTGTTTGAAATTGAATACTGTTAAAAAGACTTTCAATTTAATTACCCTTCCCTTTCAAATAAACAACCAGCTGTGCAAATACATTAGTATATACATGACAGAGAACATGATGCAAGTTAGATGAGCCAATTATTTATTTTGGGAACTGTATGGATGGTAATTGAGCAGTTTTAGGAGCTGGGTGTAAATAATTTTTCGCTTTGTTTGGCTTGATTAGGCTAGGCTTTATCCATTCTTCTAAACATGCTGAACTCAACTCAACTCACTGCAAGCAGTCTCAGAGAAAGGTTCTAAAAGCCTTGTCTATATATGAATACTGGAGCCCAATCTAGTTCAAGGACTGAAAAAATGGCTCAATCTTGGAGCTTTAACTTTTTTTTCACACCCCTGTAACAGTAAAATATTCAGTGTTAATTCATCCGAACAGAGAAAATATGATTCCAATGTGGATTTATGTACCCTGTAAGAATTTATTTACGCTGAACATTTTACCATGGGGGGAAGGTTCTCTAAAGAAGTAAAAATGATTCCTATAAAGAAACAAGCCAAAGACTTTTTTTCTGACTGTGAAGCCTGACTTCTATCCAGTTTATATAGACTTTATATATGAGCCCCTAAGAGCCATACTGGGCCAACCCATGTTGGGGAACTTTTGAGAAAATGGGACTCAAAGTTGCCAGCTTCCTGCGTCATTTAGAGTATCTGGGAACTAGAAACACTGCTTCTGTTAAAAACTCAAGATATGTACAGTTATGTAGTGCACTTCTTATGCAGGTTTTGGATGCCCTTCTGTTTCATTTAAAGTGAAACCTACCTCCTTCTGAAGAGGAACCATCATCTTCTGATTCATTTGGGTCAAACTCTGGGTCTCCATTATCTTCCACTTCACCATCATCATCAATCATAGCAAGCAATTCCTCATCAGTGCGATACCTAGCCGCCATGTTTACATTGAATTATGGAAAAGTTGTGGGATGGTCCACTATGGCTAAGGCAGCGCATTGCATATTTACAGTGGCAGAGAGGACGTTTGCTTATATGAGCAATCCATGTGGGTAGATTGGGTTGGCTCATTTAGGAAATGTAGATCTCAGTTTTCTGCACATGCTGACTACCTCAATTTCGCCAAAAGTGCGGGATGGCCCGGTATGGTTCTTAGGGGCTCATATTATACTGTACAATATTTCTTAGATATGTTTATGATCATTTTAAAGGTTAGGTCAATTCACTTTTTTCATATATTTGTATTTTCTAATGCTGACAGAAAATCACCACTATTAAAGGTAAAGTGGATAAATATTACTCAATGTGATAACATGCGCTGAACCCATCAATAGATTTTTGAGTGTAGTGTATTCATTGTTTTCCAAAATGAAGAACCATGTTTGTATTCCGCAAAGGAGGAATATTCTATTTCACCTCATCAAAAATCACTGCCTGACACTTGAAGGAAATATCACCTTCTCTGCTAACCATGCAATTCAGAGAGCGCTGATGTGGGACATTTCCAAATCTTTACCACCATGGCATGAAGCTCAAAAAGCTGAAAGATCGCCGAATCTGTCAAAAGTGAATTTTAATATCTCAACTTTGCAGGCAGTTTCACGAATGGCTTAGTGTTTGATGTTTTCTTCTGCATCAACTATGAAGTTAATTCTGAAACGTCAAATGTTTCAAAGGATCTGTGCTGTCTGTGCGACTGTTCTACAAGGCAAGAACTGTGAAATACAGATAAGACTGTGAGCCAAAGTGGACAGCTAAGAATGCCAGAGACCTTGACAGATACAGGAAACAGATCACTCATATTATGTTCTGAGGATTAAACTTGAAGAGCTGAGAGAGCTCAATCTGAGATATTACTGTGAACTCATTTGCTGGACTATTTCACTTCAGGCATTTAATATTTTGTAGAGCTTTTAGTGCTCAATCAATTCTACACATATGCAAAACTACGTTGAGTCAATTCCATATGAAATCCCTTAAAACCAATTAAAATGCATGCAGGGGGCTGCTGTGTGGTTCATTCTGTTAAGGCACATTTCCAGTCAATGTATTAAGCCTCATGGTCAAGTAGTGAATTTAGACTTTGAAAATGTTGTTTGTATGCCTGACACATTCAAATAAGAATCGCTCAGGGATGGCAGGGCGGCCGAGTAGACTCATTGCCTTGCATCTCGATATGCAACATAGAATGCCTGCTGGTCAGTCTGTCTGTTAAGCTGCACATGTTGTCATGAGCATAATTTGCAAACTGCAAAATGATAAGAAGCAGAGGCTTACATCATCTGCTATGGGGGTAAACTGATGTTTGAGTGTGCTTACCAGAGTCAAAAAGGAATAATGGGCAATATGCTCTTTATGGTCTTGCATGTCAATAAACACGGATAGGCATGGACTTGGACGTGCAAGAACACAAAAACTCCAAGTCAAAGAAGCTTTTATAATATCAATCTTGTGAATTTGTTCCCTCAGTCTCACCTTGCAGCTCCTCCACCGTCATTTATTCAGACCTGGTGTGATTTCTGTCTGGCACAATGTGAAAGCGCTGTCTCCCAAAGCTGTTTTTTTTACTGTCTTCACTGCAGTCATGTCAACTACTATTGTGCTGATCAGAAAAAGAACTGCATAGTCTGGGGAATCAGCCAGTGTAAGTTAAAGGTATAACTGAATTTAATTCGAGTCAACTCTTTTTCTTCCAATTATGGTGTGTTTAATTATTGAAAAAGGTTAACCCTAAATGTCAACTTGATTCAAACAGCGGATCGAGCAAAATCATCTTGAGAAAGTTGATTTCCCGAGAGTTGGCGAAAACGAAAATGATTTGCCGGCTTCACAGGAAGTGACGTCATCTCAGGAATCATGCATGTATTGCATTGTATTTCATCAATGGAAGACTCCTATGATTCTTCAAGTTCAACTAGCGATTTTAGTTGTTCTTAATAAACCCCCCTCCCAAAAAAAATATTTGTGCTCCCTTTTAAAATCATTCTGCCTAAAAAAAAAAAAAAGTGGAGGTTGTGAGTGGTACTCTTGCCCCATGCTGAAAAAGTCCAATTGTTGCGAAGATGTATCTGATTTTCCAAATGTCAAGTGTCCGGACATTCTAAATTACCTGGTGCTTCAGACCTCGTAGAAGTAATAAAATATGAGAACAGATTCCGTGCTGAGTAATTTGTTTGCAATAAAGCAGACATGATAGGAGAAAACAATGTCATTTACTGACGTACAAGTGCCAGATTCTGCTGAAGGACTTAATACCGAACAGTTGAATGACCTCCTGATTTTGTTGTAGGGGAGACCGGGGTTACCTCGTCATGATTTTGTATTTGGCTCCATAACTCTTTGTTGCTAAAACTTAGAGAAATACGTTTACGGTATATGTGTAGTGCAGAATGTCGCCTACAAAACTTGTATTGATACAATCTCAATATAACACATATTTACGTCACAATATTCAATTTTCGATATATCACAAACATGCCGAAACAACCCCATACCCGGGGTTACTTCGTCAGATGGGTGGGGTAGAATCGTCATAGTTGGCAATCAGCTGAAGCTGAAGCCTATTATTATTATTATTATTATTAGTAGTAGTAGTAGTAATAGTAGTAGTTATTATTATTAGGCTATTATTATTATTGTTATTATTATTATTATTAGTAGTAGTAATAGTAGTTATTATAATTTTTATTATTAGGCTATTATATTATTATTATTATTATTATTATTATCTTGTGCATGGTTAACATTTTTATATTACAGTTTATTCACAAGGTTAAGTACCCAGGCTGTTGTACCGTTGTAACACTGGTTTCATGTCACCCATATGTCTTTGGGTTCAAATTTGTGCTTGTCATACAGCTCACCCAACTTGGTGAAGAAATCACAAACTAAGTGTTCATTGTAGGCCGTTGCTCGGGCAAGAGAGGCTGGTTGAGGCTTCCTGACAGCTAAGTTGTGTACAAGCAGGGAAACTTCGGCATACCCGGGGCTACTAACCCTGACGAACTAATCCCATGCTGTTTGGCCAGTTTAGCCCCGTGAGGCCATTTTGGAAGTCAGGCTGCATCTATCATCTCATGATCGCAGCAGGCCTTTATCTTATGGTTTGTTAATAACTCTATTTACATACATTTATGAAACAGTAAAACCACCGTGGAAATCTTTGTCTTCAAAGAAGCTAGACTCATTTGTTTCAGAAACTTAAAGTTTACAGTTTGGGTCAAAATTCAAGTTTTTAGGCAGAAAAGACTGACATGACACTAGCGGTCCTTCTTCTTTCCAAGCAATGATGTCGCTGAGATGTCACATAATTTGTACATTTTCGTTTTCCCATCAGTGCGTTTGGAATGAAAAAAACTGGGGTGACGGACCTTACCCCGTGGCCGAAGTAACCCCGGTCTCCCCTATATGGCCTCGTCAATAGCTCTCTGTGTAAAAGTGGTCGAGGCTGTTTCGTTGATTTTTTCAGTTTCTGGCTTCAGAAAGAGAATTTCGTTCAATCGAGACTGATTCTTTATATTTCCATGACCGAGGTGTAAAGATGGTGCCCAGTCAGGATTCATCGTGTCAGCTGGTGTCCCTGCGTGTAAAAATACCTCTAGAGCTGGCTTAACAATATTAAGCTTCAAATTAAAATTGCGCTAGTTCTTGCAATTATTTATAAGTCTGAAGTAGGAACTTGACAAAATTTTATACAAGACGTGTTAGCAGGGGTGATTGATTGACTGATTATACCACCCTGCATGTTGAAAAAAATTTTCTGCTGATTTCCCAAAAAGGCCTCATATTACCTCATTTCAGGATGCTGAGTTAAAAAATGCAAGTAAAAAGTTTCTATCGCAGTTTTTTCACAAAATAAAAGTGAAGATATTCCTTATTATATCATGTACACTTATCAAAAATATAAACGCCCCATGTAAATTATTTATGTAACATGAAATGCGTTACCCTAAATGAGCTGATAATGTCTTAATTGTGCAAAATGGTTATTTGTCTTGATTTGTATGCAACATTAGTGTTCATCTCTGCCAGTGAGCACTTGCTCAGTGATGCATTGATTCCACCCACAACACAGGTGTGGCATGTGCAGACGCTGCTCAAACAGCGTGAACAGAACTCAGACATTCCCTAAAACTGTGGACAATAAAAGGCCATCCCAAAATGTCAAATTTCATCAAAAGTCACCATGCCACAAATGTCACAAATCATGCGGGAACGCGCCATAGGAATGCTGGATGCAGGAATGTCCACCAGAGCGGTTGCTGCATAGCTGAATGTTCACTTTTGTTTTAGACAGACTGGCAGTACAGCCAATTGACCTCACCCTCGTCGTCCACGTGTGACCATACGAGCACAAGATCGTCACATCCGGCTTCTCCACTTGCGTGATCGCCTCAGACCAGCAACACGCACAGCAGATGAAACTGTTGGTCTGCACAACAGACGTATCACACCTCAAACTGTCCGGAACCGCCTGAGAGAAGTGAACCTACATGCTCGTCGTCCTCATCGTGATCCCAACCGTGTCTATGAGTATCCCTGATTGCCATACGCCACTATCTTGCTTTAATGAACAGTAATCTGTTGCATATTGAACAATAAAATGAATTGTGTATGATTTAATATATTGTAAAACTCTTAATACTAATTAAAGTTTAAAAGTGTCAAATGGGGCGTTTGTATTTTTGTTAAGTGTAAATTGACTTTTATGCATTAATCAAAACAGCAACAAATGCTATTTGGGTGTAGTGAAACATGTAGCAAACGTAGCAAAAAACATCTGTATCATGTCTGCATTTTCCTCTGTCAGTGGCCATATTACTACGCCTGACATCAGGATTAAAGGGGACCTATTATGCTGTAATTCCAAGTTTATATTTTGATCTTGGACTCCCCTAGAGTACTCCTGATTGTTCAAAGTCCAAAAAAGGGTCCTTATTTAGCTCATACTGCCTCAAAAACCCCATTTGCAGTCCATTGCAGTCTCTGCCTGAAATGCCTTCTTTGGGCTGCTCTTGCACTATGGCCCCCCCCTCCCTGTGTGCCCACTTTCTTCGGATTGGCCAGTTCTGTGGAGGGCGGAGCTGGGCGGGACTTGGCAGAACGCAGTTTTCCGGGTCCGCCTCCCTAGTGTGAAACGTGAGACGCGTCTGCCATCTGAGCTAAGGAATTTTTTTGCAATCAAACGCTGTACATGTGTATAGATCTAATGAAATGAACTTGTTCTAATAAACGCAGCGACGAAAGTGGAGGACGCAGTGCGAAAGTATGGCAGCTCAAGCTCGAATTTGCTATCTACCTACTGCATGGTGAGTACACCGGTGTTTCCACTCTATAGCTAGGATTGAGGGAAAGCTAGAATCCACCCCATACAGACACATTTGTAGAACGGGTCGACATACCCAAGTGTAGACCGGAGACCGTAGAAATCCGGTGGGTCTGAGTTTAGAGGGAGACATTGGACAGTGAGGAGCAGCAAAAAGTGGACCAACAATTTATGGACTGCTTAGGTGTGTATTAGGACCTGCTGGTTCGTGTGCATAACTGTGGTGAGTCGTTAGCGTGGAGTAACGAACGGCTTCTGTGCTGGCATATGACAGAGGGGCGAAAGCTCCAGGCTAAACGGCCTTTTCGGAAATTGCCCATGGTAATAGTTTACTTATTGCGTCGGAATGACCAGCGTTTGCTGCTTAAAAAATGGGTAGCGTTAAGCGCTTTCACACGGACGCGCTGAAATTTTTTTCGCAAGATGACATTCAAAGTCAATGCATTGACTTTGCATTGACTTTGAATGTAATCTGTCGTGCGAAAAATTAGTTTCGCGTCCAGTGTGAAAGCGGCTTAACGCGCCCATGACGCATGTATTCGCATCTTTGCATTGACTTTGAATGCAATCTGTCACGTGAAAACTTTGTTTTGCGTCCAGTGTGAAAGCAGCTTTATGGATAGTACGCGACAGCTAGAGAGAGCTCCGGTTACGTTATAATAATATTATACAGATTTTGCAGACCGTAAGTTCCGTTAGCTTGGGCAGTTGCTTATGTGGAGCTAGCGAATCGATAACTTCTACAGGAAAGAATTTCCTATTCAATCTCTGCCTTTTTCGGCTTTTTATTAGCCAGAACAATTTCTAAAGGGGGATGAAATTACGCCACTGCAGTGCAGAGAAATCATTTGTTATACCAGACACGTTAAAGCTTGTGTGTTTCACATTGCTTTCACCGCGGTAGCATCAGAGAGCTAGCCCAGATATTAGTGAAGTATCCGGCTGATCTCAGTCATGGATAAGTGAAGCGATCACAAGCAGCTGTAAACAAACCCAAAAACGTATCCCAAGCTCTGCAAAACCTACGTCTGGTCGAACTGCAGCCTTTTCAGCCCAACTTTGCAGATACATACATCACCTCTCCAGTTAGCTTCAACTGTATTGGCTACAATCAGGCAACGTTATGATGAAACTGCCACATTGATGCTTACCGAAGTAACACAAGCATACCGATCAGAATTACTGCATATAAGTGAACCAGGAGCATTTTTAAGTAGCACAGGACGCGAACTAACATGCAGTACCTGGTAACCGAGCATTCATAACAACCACAGAGACAAACCCTTGCAATACAGGTCTTACAGACAGCAAGTTCCGTTACCGTGGACAGTTGTACTAAGCATCCAAATTACAAACAAGTATAAAAAGTTGGCTTCAAATGAGGTTTATGTTCACACACCTTCTGTTGAATTTCCCCCGATATTACTCTTGTATATTTAGGACACAATCATTAGCAACAGTAACTTGGCTACGTTAGCCGCAGTGCTACAGCCACAATCAACATGCCATCACATTAGGTAGGCTTATGCCGTAAAAGCAACTTACAGCTTCTGTGAGTCACGGACAGTTGCGACCAATACAGGCTTTATCTTCAGATATTTTACAAAGCCTGCTTTTGAGGCCAGTTGTCAGTGCTAACTATTGTTAGCGGTCCTGCTAGCCACCCATAACACGTTAGCTTCACTTACATTATTTGCTGTTATATCGTTACTTACAGCTTGTGACTCCGAGCGCTTGATCGATGCAACTGCTTCAGGTTTGAGAAGCAGCTCCTTTATTGACAAAACTGTCTTTGGTGAAATGCTGAGCACAAACAGCTAACGTTCCCTTTGGCCGTGGCTGTTTGCTGCCAGCAATCAAAAAAGCTACCCATTGATTTCTGGTGGCATCCTCTTTTGGAAGAGAAGTAGGTGCTTTTCTCAGCGTCCAAAAATAAACGGACAAGCAGCTTTGGGAGAGATACTGACAAAACTGCACCTCAAATGATCCGCGGTTCTTCTTTTGTATTTCCAAAAGTGTAGACGCTACTTAGGCATAGTATGATCCGTGGTTGTTTGCACCTGCTAGAATAGTTTCTGTTGAGGGCAGGTCCAGTGCCATGATTGGCTCTGGCTTGGTCTGTATTAATTGGATGGCACAACCTGACGTCAGGTTTTGCCCAGATCTCGTGAAGATCCCGGGACGAGCTGTTTAGAGAGGAAATCACGTTCACGAAATCACGTTCTTGGATCACGGCAAAACCCCTGTATCTTATGTTTAGAAACTTTTCGGAGGTTGAGTATGGACATCCAACATTATAACATTACTTATATGTATTAAAAGAAAGATCTGCATAATAGGTCCCCTTTAAGCACAAAATAATGTCCTTAGAATCATTCGACACGTGAAAATCAGCCAAGAATTGAACTAATAGTTCTCACCTGGCTCAGAGGAAAATAGAAATAATTCATTGTGGCAGTTTTTCCAGCAGTTAAGCACTTCTTAATCGTACAAGAGGTTGTTGAAAGTGACAATACTATGAAATGCTCATCATATATTGTGAGAAAATGTGACGTGCTAGAGCAAAACTGACACTATTTTTGGAATCAGCACCCTAAAGTTAGTAAGAAACAAGAATTGGATTTTATTCAGCAAAAATGATGCAGGGTGGTGTTATCTTTAAGTGGATCGGTCATCAGTTAGAATTGCAAATTACTTGTGCTGCATCTTCTCGAGTAGCCTATAGCCATCAAATCACGTTCCGATCGGACGCTTATGTATCATTTTAAAGGTTTGATATGAGCTTGTTTGTTTTAAGCTCTAAAATTACAGTTTTAATGGCGTATTCATGAAAACGAAAATACTGTTACAGACCAATTGATCGGCTACCTCTTCGTGTACTGTAATAGGAACTGTTTTGGCCATCTGCATAGCCCTGAGTTCTCTATACGAGTTATGAAATGCATACTATAGACTAGTGGTGTGCCCTCAGATGTCAGGAATGCCTTCAGTAACATCCCCCTTTCCCGCATAATTGCTCTTAAACTGTTTACAATCATGTTTGCCTAATTAACTATCAAACCATTTATTAAATGAACAACCACCACCAATGCATGACACGTAGTAATAAAGCAATGCTAATGACAAAGCGATTATCTATTGGCTATGTTGATATAATTGATGTGACTCCGCAAGGATGACAATCTGCAAAAAATCAGAAACATTCGCCATCACTCAGCTGTGCGATAGGACCTAACAACGCACTTTAGCTGTCACTACATTCAAACTATAGAGCGGATTCTCATGGCTTATTTCTCAACAAGCCTCGAAAACTAATTTACACAAATCGGTGCTGTTTCACATGGCACAGGAGCGCAGAAATTATAAAGACATATTGATATTTTTCGTAGTCATTGATGTGCGGAAGGAAACGCCGTAGAATTTCGTAGTGCAATGTAACAAGGCTTTCAAAAATTAATTAGACTCTCGTCGGTTCTACCAATCAATCTGAGCAACTGTTGCTAATCGGGCGCCCCGGTGGCTCATCGGTCTGGGTGCGCATACCGTGGGGGCTGTGTCCTTCCCGCGGCAACCTGGGTTCAAATCCGGCTTGGGTCATTTGCTGCATGTCTTCCCCCATTCTTCTCCCCAGCTTTCCTGTCTCTCTACACTGTATGGCTATCGAATAAAGGAAGAATTCCCAAAAAAAAATCTTAAAAAAAAAACTGTTGCTAATTGGGAGAGGTAAACTGCGAGAGATGTAGGTCATAAAGCAGTGAAAGGTGAGGTTATTGCTGGCTCTGTGTTTCTGCCGACGGACCGCCACTGCTATAAACCCGAGTGTAATCGGCCTTTCTGCCGTCTAGCCCCTTTCAGTATGTATTCTATCACCGTCTTTGACGATATTCACTCAGCCGGTGAACTTTCTCTCTTCTCTTTGTTATTACCCCTGGAATTCGATGGCACATAAAAATAACCCTTTGTTTTCAATACAGAATTACTACATCTCTTCACTGCACAAATATAAGCCATGGCAATTCAGGTAAAAAAAGCAAAGAAAAGTTGTAAACCGAGACTAAATTCCCAATTGAACTGTTTTGTACACCAGCAACTTATGTTTATACCAGTGCTCATAAAACCACTTTCAATCTGAGAAATCGAAGGAGGTAATTCAAAACAGTCATCTTTGAAGTGCTGGGAACATATCACAACCGATGTGCTGGAAGGTTTCGAGTACTTGGGTTTCGATTACACAAAGTCAGCCCTCGTTGTCTGGACAAAATTCACCCACTGTCGCCTTATGCTACGGACCTTGGGGAACGAATGAGTTGACACACCACTGGCTGCGTTCGCAGTGGCACTACAGCCAAACACAACGCATCTATTCACCATTTCCGATGATATTCAGCACAATATAAAAGCGTGTATTCAGTTGTAAATCTATTGTATACACCATTCATTGTGTACCTGAGATTGCTCAGGATTCCCGAGATGACGTCACCGCCAAAGATTTCCGAAGATTTTCGTTCTGATGGAATGGGCGTGGTTGGGGATAGAAAATGTAAAATAAAAAATAGTCCATTGCGTAAAATCAATATTTTTATATTTATTTATTCAATTCAGACAATAATACACTTTCTCAACCCCAATGTTGACACCATTCAGTTATCCCTTTAAGCTCAGAAGTGCAGACATATCTTATCAGTTTCAATGTCTTCATTCTCTTCTGGTACAATGGTAGCCTAGAGCTACACATTGTTGTGTTCCTGTAGTAAATAGTGATATAAGTGTTCGCAGTAAATGTATAATTTCCATAAAAAGGATAGTACATGGCAAGCTACAAAGCCACCGTACTCACTTTGTCCCACTGATTTGCAAACGTTTATTACAATGTTAAGATTAAATGTCACAGAATTAATCCTTTGGGTCACTTCACAAACAGATGACAATTACAGAATAGATTAGTTATAATTTCCAAGTTTCGTGATTTCTTGGAAAGCGAGATAAACTAAAACATAAACATTTCAATAAAATGTGTGATGCACATTCAGCCACTTCATATCAGCTATGACTCTGTACAAGGCAGAGCAGACCAGCAAGCAATGCTAGGCCACGTCACCTTTCGGTATGAGTAATGGGCACTGCTGCATGAACGTAAATGATGGACGGTACAGTGTATGATTGGTAGACAGTACAGTGTATGCATGATGGACAGAGCACAAGATGAATGGACAGAGGGAATATATGAGCCCTGTGAGAGAGAATATTGGTTTTGTCAAAATAAAGGTCATTGTATGTGTCGTGCACCATCTGGGAGCAAAGATGCTGTAAATTCTCTTTAACATGCAGAAGCCCTGCAGAATACTTCACTGGCATCTATTTGACTATACAGGAAGAATCACTGACCACAATCTTTTGGGTCTGGGTCACATTTTTTCATTTATCAGCAGCATGTTATATTTATTAATTTGGTTTCAACTGACTCTAGTTTCATTTTTGTGTTATTTAAACTATGAGAGGGCTTGGCATAATCCAAAAAACATAAATTAATGTATATATATGTATACTAGTAGAACTCTATTCTTCTAATCTGCATTATTATGCTATGAGTGGTTGTATACTTTTTATTTTTAGATGCTTGTGCTAAAGGACAGCATAGTTTTTGAGCTTATAATTCAAAAATTACATTCAGTCCAAGTTCTGAAAAAAATGCATGTTCTTCCTGTGGTTTGAGGTTCTTCAGAAATAATATGCTATCCTAAGTGCAGAAGTTAGAGAATTGTAATAAGCATAGAACCACTGCCAATATTTCCTCTGGAATTCTCGTATTGCTGCTGAGGTTTATATTTATGGGATACCAAGAACTTTTTGCATTGTAAATTAAATTATCCGACTATGAACTATTTGTGCGCGTGAGTGTGTGTTTGTGTGTGTTACGTGCGTGTGCGCGTGCATTGTGCATATGCGTGTGATTGTAATAAACCTGGTAGAATTTGCAGTCTTCATAAAGTACAGCCATTGAGGTCAACCAGCTACTGACATCTGACATTCAGTATTTTGCCTGGGCAGAGCCACCATCACCAAGACTTAAGATGTACAGAAAGATGAAAGAAGTCTGAATTTAAAGGCAGCATGAAACGAAAGTTAGAGCAGCACAAACCTCTGCAATATGAAGTATAACAGACAAAAATGGATTACTTGAATCTTTGAATGGTGCAAAATAGCCTCTTGGAGATGGAAAGAAAAAAATTTTGTGTGGAAAATACACTGATGAGCAAAAATATTAAAGGAATAGTTCACCCAAAAATGAAATTCAGTCATTATTGACTTACCCTCATGCTGATGAGAAGTCCGGTGTAGTTTTTTATTCCTCAAAGTGCAGCCGGAGTCTCGGGAGGTTTTCCTCCTGCACCGCAAATCCATATAACGAGCGTCTATGGTTACCGAAAAGAAAAGGTCCATAAAACTACACAAAAACTTTTTAATATTCCTCCATACTGCTCGTCCACTGCAATCCAAGTGTCCTGAAGGGGTAACATCCAGAGTTTACCCGAAACGACATCATTTAGTACAGTTTTATAGCCTATTATTCACTCTAGTATGTTTGCCTGGAGGCGCGCTCGCGCGTTCACGCGGTTCTCCCGAGCAGCAGCGTTCACTATGGTAGCCGCGCCAGACAACGTTCAACGAGGATCGCGGAAGACACAACCCTGTGTTTATATCCTGCTGAGAGCGACACGAGCAGCACACAAACACAAGAGGGATCTGCCTGCATGTGATTTGAAACTTTGAAAGGAAAAAAGAAAAATGTCCGAGGACTTCAATGTTGAGGAAGAGCACGAGTTCTTTGCTGAGCCTTTTCTCTTTGAGCCGGAGTATACGGACAAGGAACTCAGACAGATGGATGAAGCAGCCGCAGCTCGACCAGAGCCACAACCAGCGGCGGACTACAGATGTAGGGCATCGGAAACATGGTGGTGTGAATGTCGAAAATGTAAAGCTGTGCCAACCGAAGAGGAGAGCCTTTGCTGTTTAGATTGGGATTTGTTGATGCCACTGCTGGAGGATCTCAGTATCTCCCTTGATGAGACTGAGAGCACTGCCCAAAGTCAATGTATTACCGAAAACCCGGATTATCCTCCATTACTGACCCGTGGAGTTCTCGAGATGTTTTTCCATGTAACTAAAATCAACTGGAAAAAGAGGCCAAGACCCGGAGGACCAAACGGCACACTCTCTGTAGAGTAAGTTCCATTGTACAGTATGCGTTAAACGTCTTTTGTTTTGATGCTACCCGATTTACAATATTTTTGTATTTTGTGCTGTGCCCAGTGCTAAACTATTTCTTTATTTACTTTTTCCACAGTTAGTGCAGGTTGGTGGCATACCGGGTGGTATTGGAGTGGGTCCTGAAAGGCGAGAGACTCGGCAAGGACAGTAGAAAAGTTTTACCAGCCTGTGTTGTTACAAGCATCTGTGACTGCTACCATTCTCCTGATGGATTGTATACTGGATTCAACAAGGCAGAAGAGGCTTTTGAACGGATCTGAAGACAATCAATCTAAAGACATTCTCACTGACTCATTTTTATATTACCTCATAGTATTTCATCTGGGACTTTTTCCAATACATCACAAAAAAGTACTGCCACATTATGAATAATAACAGGCATGGAAACTATGCTGCTGCACATCTATATTTTTATTATAAACTATATCGCTAAAGAATAAAGAAAATGTGTAAAATGGAAGATATTCTACAATGTTTATTGTAATTGTTAACGTTTGTTAGTATTGTGTGGTTTGTACAATAAAACAACAGTAACCAACCATAAAACTAAGTTGCATTCACTACTCACTCCAAGGGATACCATATTGCAGGTGTTACAAAATTGGATAAATACTAAAATAAGTACAGTAAATAAGTCAATATTTGGCTCAGAATCACAAGCACACAGTTTGCATATGACTTGCAAAGCTGCTCCTTTGACTGGAGATTTATCTTAGACCTGGGCACTAACTGCAATACAGACATTCCACCCGCAGATAAATGCAGTGTTTTATTTATGTACAGATATAAGGGCCTCATTTTCGAACGGTAGCTGACTAGTAGGGTCCATAAGCATATACAGTGCCTGGCAAAAGTCTTGTCACTTATCCAAGTTGTAGGAACAACAAATAATAACCTGACTTGTAGTTGATCAACTGGAATCAAAAATGGCTTATATGAAAGGCAAAGCCCTCTAGATTATGCGAAATATACCAAAATAGAGTTTTGTGTCATTCATTGAGTTTTATAATTTAATTTGTACAGAACGGTCAGATTTTGCTTGGACAAAAGTCTTGTCGCATTGAAAAAAAATGTGGCAATTATACATACACTTTATTTTGAATACACAAATATGCCACTATAATATCAGAACATAAAGTCATGGTGCCTTGGAAAAAAGAATTAATATTGCGTATGACTCCCATGAGCTTGGAGGACTGCATCCATACGTCTTGGCAATGACTGAAATAACTTGATGATGAAATCATCTGGAATGGCATAGAAAGCAGTCTTGCAGGACTTCCAGAGTTCATCAAGATTCTATGGTTTCATCTTCCAAGCCTCCTCCTTCATCTTACCCCTAAAATGCTCAATAATTGTTCATGTCAGGTGACTGGGTTGGCCAATCCTGGAGTACCCTCACCTTCTTCGCTTTCAGGAACTGTGACATGGAGATAGAAGTATGAGAAGGAGCAGCAGTATGAGTAGGGCAGCAAGAACTTCTTCATATTTCAGGCTGTTGATGTTGCCATCCACTCTGCAGATCTTTCTCACACCCCCATACTGGATGTAACAACAAACCGTGATTTGTCCTCCACCAAACATGATTGTTTTCTGGGAGAATCTTGGGTCCATGAGGGTTCCAACAGGTCTTGTACGGTGACTGGGATGCAGTTCAATGGATGATTCACCAGAAAAATAAACTTTCAGCCACTTTTCCAGTATCAATCCTTTCTGCGAGCTGTGGGCCTTGGCAAATGCAATGCAGGTTTTATGTTTTCTGTTTAATGCAGGCTTCTGTGTGCTAATTCGGCCATGAAAACCACTTTGAGAGAGAATTTGACAAACTCTTCTTGTAGATACTGGGATTTTTGGTGACATTTCCTCATGTAGCTTCGCTGCAGTTGAAGAAGAGCTGGCCTTGTACAGTAGAAGCAACAAACGGTCCTTTCAAACAGTTGTCATACCGGGGTCTGTCTGACCTGCGCTTGCCATGAACGTCACCAGTGTCTTCAAATCTTTTTTCTCATCCCTCCACTTGACATTTGGATACATTAAAGATGTCTGCCACCTCAGCAGCAGACTCAGTCTTCAGGCTCTTGATGATCAGCACTTTGGTCTGTGGTTGAATCTTTGGTATGTTGTCAGAGGTCTAGTCGCACCTCATATGAAAGTCTGGTGTGCTGGGGTTATTTCTATACACATCTGGGAATGTGTTAATTACAGTATTTGTCATAGGTTAAACTCTAATCTGCGATTTGTTGCATCATCTGAAGAGACGACAAGACTTTTGTCCCAGCAAAAACGGATGTTATGGGCTTAGCCAAGCTGTGAACATCAGAACACTTTTTGACGGTTTCATTTTGCACAAAATTATTAATGTGAAAGCCCTTGACATTAAAATGGACCATTTATTGTAACAATTGATTGGTTAGAAATAAAGTTATATGCTGTTTTTAGTTACTATTCCTTATGCGACAAAACTTTTGTCAGGCACTGTATGCCATAAGCAGGACTTTTCTGGTGGCTTAGTAATGGACAGTGAGGACCTTTGTTTTTTTTTCACACAAACTTTATTCTTTTCACACAAACTTTATTTTTTAATAGAAATTTAAACAAAAGTCACCTCATTTGGAAAACAAAAACAAGATAATTGCAAAAATAAAAAAGCAAAAATAAGCATGGCATGTTTGTGTTTGACTTGACATTTCACATGTTGATGCAGAAACCAATTGTGCATCCCTCATACTAACTGCTAAACCGTGAAGCATGTTTTAGTATGGCTTCCTCTTTTGTAAGTTTTGGTTTTTGGGCTATGTTTGTTGGTAGTGGGGGAATAGAAACATGTTGGTAGTGGGGGAATAGAAACATGTAACTGTGGGTCTTTCAATTTGATCTTGGGGTCCAGGCATCTCTGCAGAACTTGCACCACCATATTTTGCCAGAATGTTTGTGTATTTGGCACATAGATCTTTTTGGCGACCCACTCTTTGGTTTGTTTTGGGTAAACCACATTAAATTGCAGTTTTCCTGAAAAACAAAAGAAAAAAATCGGACACATAGAAAACGTTAATGATAGAACATATACATAATATCGACATTCAAAATATTTACCAATTTTACGTTGCAAGGAAGGAACAAAGAAATTATATCCACATAATTATAAACCATGCACTTGTAATTTGGAAAAAACAATGTTAAATTACTTTTGTGGGTAATGTCTCTTCAATTGTGTAATACTCAAATTTAGACCACAAATTTCTATATTAATCATGCAGTCTGACGTCTTAGTGCAGCGGGCCTGATTTGTTTAGGCTCACATAAAACAGGTGTGCGTCTCATCAAAGGTTACACGTAATGTGTTGTTTTTGCCATCAGAAGTCAGTAAGAAGACATGAATCAATATACGACAGTGAGCAATTAACTAAAGCCCACTAGGTTTGTAAAGAGGGGCAAAAAAAAAAGGCAGATGGAAACGTTATTTTCCGAATAAATCTGCTACTGTATCGTGACGGTGTTTTGATGCCGTTGTTGCCTTCTGATAATGGTTTGCTATGTTGCTAATAGCTGGCACATAAGCACGTACAACTTGTGCAATTATCATCATTTGTTGGTAGACGCAATCCATTTTGGCTGACTAGCTAAATTAGTTGGTTAACACATTACTTTTGGTCACTTGAAGGTTCTGCGATTCAGTGCGAAAATGAATGGAAGCAGCTTAAAATGTCAGAAATCTATTCGATACACCAATTTGATCGCATGACAGCATGTGACGTCTCTACACGATACTTTTTATTCGCTTTAATGCCGTTAAATGGAAACGCATTTTCACCTGCTTTTTTTTCGCATGAATATTTTTGGCAAACTTCAGATAGTTCGATTGACAAGTGGATGGAAACATAGCTAGTGATGTTATCTTTCCCCAGTCATTATAACACTGTATGCAACCCCCAGGTGTTATTTCACAGTCCCTAAGCAAAATGAACAGAACTAAAAGACTCGTGATAATAGTCCAAAATTATGTGAAAATGCATATATTCACTGTGCCAGAAACAAGGACAAAACTCCATAATAGTCTAAAATGATGTGGAAATGCATAGTTTTTGGTCAAGTAACATCAAACATCCTGTAACATTACCACGTTTGTGAAAAGGGTATATAAATATACAAACATATAAGTTATATAAAAGGTCTGTAAAGTACATACCTCTGTCCTTAGTTGTAACACGGTCGGCACAGCTGTAGTCTTCAACAAAGGTCTTCGTTTAGAAACTTTAAAATCCTCCGGTGAGAAGTGGTCACTACAGACCCGGAGACTATGGACGTTGACGGTCTTGATATCGCAACGAAGAGCTATCAGCCATAGCTGTAGTCTTTCAGTGTCCTGAACTGGTAGTTTGTGGAAAGTCACGGATCTCCTGAACGCACGCTTCATTTGGGTGAAGCATCCAGGAAAGGAACACACTACAAACATCTTTTCATATTAATTTACCGGTGCAGTTGAAAAAAAAAGTTAATTTCTGAGTGACAAAAACCAAAAATGTCTTTTTACTTCCAACTCGGGGAGCAGCTAACTCGTTGAAGTCAGCTCTCGTTGACTTCGCTCTGCTTTATTGGTTCTTGTGTCGCTCTCAGCAGGATGTAAACACAGGGTTTTGTCTTCCGCGATTCTCGTTGAATGTTGTCTGGCGCGGCTACTGTGGTGAACGCCGCTGCTCGGGAGAACCGCGTGAACGCGCGAGCGCGCCTCCAGGCAAACGAACTAGAGTGAATAATAGGCAATAAAACTGTACTAAATGACGTTGTTTCGGGTAAACTCTGGATGTTACCCCTTCAGGACACTTGGATTGCAGCAGACGAGCAGTATGGAGGAATATTAAAAAGTTTTTGTGTAGTTTTATGGACCTTTTCTTTTCGGTAACCATAGACGCTTATTATATGGATTTGCGGTGCAGGAGGAAAACCCAACGAGACTCCGGCTGCACTTTGAGGAATAAAAAACTACACCGGACTTCTCATCAGCATGAGGGTAAGTCAATAATGACTGAATTTCATTTTTGGGTGAACTATTCCTTTAAAACCACCCTCAAATAAAGTTATCTTGCAACAATCACGTATGTCAAGGGCTGCAGACAGACCATAGATGGTCAGTGAACAGTTTGCTCTTGTAGACCACATGTTGGATATGGAGGAAGTAGGATTGAATGACTTTGACAAGGATCATATCTTTATGGCCAGAGGAGTGGATCCGAGGATTTCTGAAGAGGCAAGGTTTCTGGGGACCTTCCAGTCAGCAGTGGTCCAGGGAGGGACAAACCATGAACTGGCAACTTAATGTTGGGCACTGAAGGCTTCTTTTCGATGCATTAGGGCAACAAAGTGTATTTTATCTGGTCTGACTTCACAAAAAGGCTACTGTGGCTCAAATCGCACAGAATTTTTATGATAGCTATATGAAGTATATATCAATGCACCACAACATGCAATGCATTACACCCTGCTGCATATAGTGCTTTTTCTTGCTGACCAGTTGGAGCGCCCATTCTTACCCTGATCCACAGCTTAAAGCACCTCCAATGGGTACATACAAGCATGGAACCTGGACCTTTGAGCAACTGAACAAGGTCGCCTGGTCCAATGAGTCTTTTTTTCTTTTGCATTATTTGCGTCGGACGGGTATATGTGCACTGTTTATCTCTGGAAGAGTGCACGATGGGAAGAGGACAAGCAGGTGGTTGATGTTCCGGGACATGTTATGCTAGGAAACCCTAAGTCTGGGAGGTCAAGTAGATGTCATTTTGATGAAGCTGTTTTAGCGGCAAAATGGGGACCTACTCAGTATTAGGCAGGCAGTTTTAATGTATTTGGTGTATATTGGTGTATATAAGTTTTACAGTTTTATGTACTATAAGATAAAGGAGGTATTCCACTATGTCAGTTTGGTGTATTTCTCTGCCAAGATTTTTAATATAACTAAGTGTAGCATATATCTGATACAGTAGTGTTTCTTGAAGCATATATTTTGGTACAGATGTTCCTGATGAACTGCTGCAAACAACCTCAACTTTGGGAGTGATATGCTACAGGTAGGGTATTCAGGGGATAGATTTCCAAGCTTCCTTCATATGGACAGAGTGTCGTTTCAGAGGCAGGGGTATGTTGGTCAGGAAGTCCGTACCAGCAAACACATACATGTTTCTACAAAACAAAAACGATTAAATGAGCTTCCTGTAAAATAAATCTCTCTCTCATGAGAAATGTGAGAATTCTTGAAACTTTATTGCATACCGGCAAATGTGATTTCACCATCGTTCAAATAAGCAGTATATGTATTGTGTGTGTGTGTGTGTGTGTGTGTGTGTGTCTTTTCACGATACTGGGTAACAAAAGTGTGACTCAAACATGAAAATTTCAAAATCATTCAAGGACCAGAAAACCAACTTTATTTGATTCTTCACTGGTATAAGACTGTTGTATAACGGCACGAAGATAGTCTGTCCACAGCAAGTATGAGAAAATGGCATCAGAATGCAGCATGTGCATGAAGTAACAATCATCACCTTGGTGTCCACTTCAGCCCTGCATCTTCATAACTGGCAATATTTCTGATATATTGTCTTGAATGCATAATGGCCGACTAAACACAAATATGTGCTGCACAGTAAAACTGTAATCTTGTCAAGGGCCCTGGACATTGAGAGAGTGGACATCATGGCGCACGCTACTCTTCCCCATAAAATAGTGCTGATGTGTCTTTTAAAAATCCTTTCTATCTGAAGAAGAGTGAGGTTTGTTGTAGGAAAATACTTAGTCCGAGCAAGTGAACAAAGTGTTCCACTGACCTATGCAAATCTATCTCCAAAAAATAGATCCATTCTCCAGGGTCTGATGTACTTGGGTTTATTGTAAATCCATCCAGAAGAAGCACAAAGAAACCCAGGCTGGTCTGCGCAAACCACATAGCATTCATTCTTCATCAATCACCCCACGCCGACTGACCTCTCGCTGTCCAAACCCTTATATTTATTGGCCTTTGGGCATGTTCCTTTAGGTGGGATTAAACGTGACTCCTTCTACCTTATCCAATATTATTGACTCTGATTGGTACATTGTCCCATAGGAACCCCCCACCCTTAGTAACAAGTTTGTCATTACATAATAGTGTACCTTCATTTTCGGCCGCCAGGGACGCTCAAAAACCACATCTAAGTCTCCCAAACCTTGGGTTCAAACTTACAGTTTCGTAAGTTATCTGAGGACATGGATGGTTCCAGAACACTCAGATGCGCAGGCTCAGGTGGTGGGACCAAGCTGACCGATATGGTCATTCTGGAAGGTTAGCTCATTAGGCCGGCCTTGAGGGTTCTGCAGGAGCATCTTTATCAGGTTTTTTTGACAGATTTATGAGTTTTTGCCTCTTTCTCAGCTCCAAACTCCCTCTCAGTATTTTTAAAGGGCCATACGAACCTGGCTACGTTCTGTTGAACTGCGATTATAGTAATACTTTGATTTTTACAGTATTTAAGATTATTTTCCCACCACAGGTTCAAATGGAAAAAAAAAAAAAAAAAAAAAGCGCTACACTGCTAACTTTACAAAAACGCACCAACCATTCAGAAACAGAACTGACTTTTTGTTCTCACAATCTTCATCAGAGTTACAAACAGACATACTGAAGATGCTATATGAGTGAGCCCGCACAAGCTCTTATGAATTATGTGACATGTAAAACAACAAGGGTTATGAGCAATTCGACGATTATAACTATTCAATTCATAATTAATTCAGCTTAGTGGGAGAGAAAATATGATATTTCACAGATCTTCAAGTTAGAATATAAAATAGTACAGCATAGTAATGTTCTGAACGAATTGTCCTGTGGTACAATTACGGTTATTAATCCTGCTGACAAAGGTGGAGCGATCGTGGTACAAGACAGTTACGGCATCAGAACTGGAATTTGGGGGGGCACAGACACATTCCTTTCAAACAATTATTAGTCCTGACTTGTTCTCAATCATTTTCTTTATTAACAATACATTCACTCCGAAAACACTCCGCACTATCAAGCGTTGCTAGTTCTCCCCATTAAAGTAAGGCGACTATCATTCATTCGGACACGCACATTGGTGCATTTAAATCAGCGTCATTGAAAATTGCATAAAGGCATTTCAAACGGTCTTTTATTTCATTTATACAATTTAAACGATCTTAAAGTGCAGGTTAGATTGCTGGATGTGCCGCTAAAGTAGCACAGAAGTTCCAGAGCAGTTTGTCTTTCTTAAAGCATTGGCCTGTTTATAAGGAAATTATTTTTCTGTACTGAATTTAGCCCATTATTTCGTTGCTGTTAGATCGCATGGGGAGAGAAGCCGTGTCTTCAATTGCCGATAGATAATTACTATGATCGGAGAATGTGTCAAAATAGGAAAATGACTGACAACTAGCCAGGACTAATAGTTGTCAAAAAGGGATTTTTCTGTGCCCCCCCAAATTCCACTTCTGGCGCCGACAATGGTACAAGATCTAAACCAAGTCCTGCGATGGTTGGATGAAGACAGGTTTTACAATAAATTACTACACGATCCTGTCGAAGTATTCCAAAGGAAAATTCTTTGATATTTACGAAACAGGTTAAAACGACAACAACAAAAAAAATGTTCATTTCAAAGCTCAAATTCGACTTTTTATACTGTCATTTTATAGGCTACATTATATTTATATTACCGTTTTATACATAGCACAAATGGAATGGAACCTATGCAGGCTCACTCTACTGTGTCTGTGTGGCTGTTTGTAACTCTCTGAACGAAGTTGGTGCGGTTTGTGAAGTTAGCAGTGTTGCTCTATTTTCTTTTCATTTAAAAGCATGCATTTTTAAAACTGCAATTTATCAGTCTTTTTTAAAAGATCACATTTTATGGTTTGGACTTCTGCAGTAACTTAAGCGGCGATATTTTTTTCGTTCTCTTATGTGGTAATTCAGCTTGTATAGCGGATCATTTGTGTTCTACACTGCCTGTCGAAAACTTGCCGTTTGGATTCAAATCAACAAATACTACAACCGGATCATTATTGCAACGATTAATACCCCATGCATCAGCTGGAAATAATTATTTAAACCCTAATGGATTTGGTGCCTAGCTTCTCATTTATTTAAAAAGTCATGTCGGGTGATGTATCCTTTGGCAGCGGAGAAGATGTTACAGCACTTTAGAGGGGGCAAATGGTAGGCCCTGACCAATATTAATGATAAAGTTATCATAAATGTTATTAATCAGACAAAAAAAAAAAAAAAAACCTAACGATCGGTCACAACCGTTTTTTTAAGATAAGGAAATGTATCATACCATTATGGAAATCTTATGAAGAAATGTAGTTTGTTTGTTGAACAGTTTATTGAACGTTGACCTGTTAGTCACAAGCACGCTGCTTTATTTTTTGAAGATATCCTGCAAACCCACACGCAGGCATGATGTACTTTCAAACTGTAATAAAAAAAACAAACAATCAAAATTGATTCAGACTGTTTTACAAGGAGCTGCTATTTGTGGTCCAAAATATAGTTAAATAGATCGCAGAGCTCCTGCACTTCGCATACATGATCCCCAAAAGATAAATACATGGAGGGAACTGAAGACCAAGGTCATGGCAAGGAAACCCTCAAACCTTACAGATCTGGAGAAGTTCGCCAAAGAGGACTGGGCCAAAATCCCCGTGGAGACGTGTAGAAACCTTGTGATCAACCACAGGAAGCGTTTGGAGGGTGTAATTGTGAATAAAGGCTTTGCCATCAATTACTGAGAAAAGGGTTTGAATAATTCTGGACATGGCATATTTTGTAAATCTGTCAAATAAAATACCAAAAAGTATTGTATTTCTCGAAAAATTGTTTCCTATACTTCCTACAGCCTTATGTCAACTTACTTTGTCATTTGTGCAAGAATAAATTTGATTTGTCAAAAAATATCTTGAAAAAACCCAAAAACTGGTTGGGGTATGAATAATTTTGGGCATGACTGTATATATATATATGGATGAAATTTCCAATTACCGCACAATTACCCCTAGGGACAGACAAATCATGAAAGTCAATATTGATTAAAAAAACTTTATTTCAGTGGAAGACCAACATATTGGCTCCATGAAAAACCTGATTCACACCCTGTGCTTCTAACATGTCAGTTTTGGTAGCCCTGCAACAATAACCATCCATTTTCGTGTAACGTCAGACACTTTTATTACTATAATGTTACAAATCTTAAGTTAAAATGCTCATATCAGCTCCAAATTTCGTTTCCAAATAGGGACAATTGATAAGAGTGTGCATACCATAAAGCAAGTTCCTAAGTTGAAAAGTTGGTAACACTTTATAATAAGGAGACATGAATCACGTAGTTATCATGCATTACTTCATGCATGATTCACTCATGAGTTCATCATGATTCATGCATGATTTCATGCATGAATGCATCATGACACATCATGAGTTAACATGAATACATGCTTACTCATGTCTGAATTCATGCAATAACATCATATCAACTAAGGCATTACTTACTGTTATGAATTCATCATGAATCAAAAGTAATTAAGCATGATCATGATGAGTTCATGGTTCATTAAAGACAGTCGTTTCACTTTTGGCAGAATCAAAATAGACGTTTTCATCCGTTACTTCATTCTTCCTTCATGTATTAGCTTCCCATGAATTAATCATGTTTGTGCCCCTTAACTAAAGTGGTGGGTATATTAGCTTGTCATTTTTGTCATTGAATGCCATGAATTAAAGCTGAATTTCTCATTAATTCATCATGTTTGTGCCCCCTCAACTAAAGTGGTGGACGTATGGTAGCTATCATCACAGCATACAGTAAAAATGTACAAATGTTAGTCTATTGGGAATATTAAACAACATGAACTGAAGGTTAGTTGCTCATGAACTCATGGGCCTACAAAGACATAGTTCACTTTTGGCAGAATTGCAATTGACATTTTACTTGGACTTACCATCACTTTTTGATTATAAAGATACAATATTACAGTGAAGTTATGTACTACTTCATGCATTAGTACATACTGATTTAATCCATTAATTCATTCTTACTTCATGCATTAGCTTCCCATGAGTTGATCATGTTTGTGCCCCCTCAACTAAAGTGGTGGCTATACATGCTTTTATCACAACAGATGTGAGAAATGCTGTTGCTAAGGAATCATTGAATGACATAAATTAAAGCTTACTTTCTCATGAGTTCATCATGTTTGTGCCCCCTCAACTAAAGTGGTGGACAAACAGTGGTTTTCATTACAACAGATGTGAGAAATGCTGTTGCTAAGGAATCATTGAATGACATAAATTAAAGCTTACTTTCTCATGAGATCATCATGTTTGTGCCCCCTCAACTAAAGTGGTGGACAAATGGTGGCTTTTATTACAACAAATTTGTGAAATGCTATTGGAAAAGAATCAAGGATCAAGAATGTTTATTTGTCACATACATGGAGATACTCACGTAAAACGTAGTGAAATGATGTAAAAAGTCCAGAGAAAGAAAGAGGGGCAGGGGGTGGGAGATTTCCAGTTCAGATCAGTCTCACTGCTCATTGATCCATAACAGCCTGCCAGGAGTCATCTTACTGTAGGCTAGCCTGGCCCAGGCCCAGCAGCCAAATTCTCCCGCAGCCTCAGAAGAGAGATGCGCAGCCCAGGTCTGCAGATGAGAAAGGTGCGGTCCCTCTTGTGCCCGGAACGCCACCGCGGAAACCAGTGTCTCGCACCCCGAACCTCCGACCCAGCTCCTCCGCCATTCTCCCTCAGCGCAGCCCTGGACCCACCTCCTCACCTCCGTAGGCGCAGACAGATGCAGATAGGGTCGAAAAGTGCTTTCAAGTCGATGGAAAACTCCGATGGAAAAAAAAATTGCTCACCACTCCAGACTCCGGAGCGCTTAAGTTGCTGCGCTCCGCAACTGAAAACAGAGCACATCTTTGAAATCGCATACCGATGGATCAAAAACAAATCCGAACTGCTCTCACACAAACACCCACAGAAAAACATAAAACAGCACCAAAAGCCAAGAGCACTGCTTGGTGTCACGGACCTATCCAGCGCAGAGCCATGCTGGAAAAAGGCTGAAAAGGGTAGTGAAAAACAGCGGAAAAGTCATAAGAAAGCGAGAGCTGCTCAGGAGGCTGCCATTTGCGGCGCCATCACCATAGCAACCCTGCTTTTAGCGAATGACATGAATCAAAGCTTACTTTCTCATGAGTTCCTCATGTTTGTGCCCCTCAACTAAAGTGGTGGACATACAGTAGCTTTCAATACAACAAATTTAGTGTTATTCTATGAGGAATCTTGAACAACATGAATTGAATGTTATTTACTCATGAATTTATGGTCTTAGAAAGATGCGGTCAGTTCACTTTTAGCAGAATTGAAGTTTTACTTGGATTTTGACATTTTACTCAAATTACATCAAATTAAGATGATAAAGATACAAATGAGTTTATGTACTAAACTAAAACTGCAATAAATGAGAAAAATATTTTTGTCATTTGCCTTTACAGTAGGCTTAGTAGTAAAGTGTGGTCTGTATGTAAGCTCACAGGGAAACTGTGTTCTGATATCTTTCAACAAAAGTCCAAGGGGTCCCTTCCTATGCCTGTTCCCAAGCCAGTAGGTCCATTCGATCACTGCCAGATGCTCTTTCAATAACTTGGCAGTTCGGTTCCCCCTTAATCGCCAAATTGTTGTACGTTAACCATGCTCTCTCTAAATGTTGTGTGTGCTCTCCACTTTGAGCATCAACAAACCACATGGAATGGTTTACGGTAAAATGCCTGTATCCCATATTTGTAAGATCCCCCCTGTAGGCTCTCCACTCATCACTTATGATTGACGATCCAGGACGAACATGCTTCACTACCAATGGCAGAAGATGCTCACGGGATCTTTTGTTCACCAGCTTTAAAATAGGTCTTCGGTGTGTTCCTTTCACTCCCAGCATTCCAAAGACCCATTTTCTTCACCTCCAGGAGGCAGATATTCTCCCACGACCATACTGAAAAAAACTCATCTTGTTAGAAACAAGTCCTATCAAAATCATTCAGCAATGATGCACATACACCAAGGACCCAGTTTCATGTTATCCTCCCCTCCTCCATCAGGAAACATCTCATATAACACCAGGTTACAGTTTGTAACCATGATCTTTGACGTATCATCAAGGCCCACCAGGTCAAACAAGCAAAGTTAACATTGACATTAATCAGTATTTCCTTAGATGATATCTGGGTTATTTATGTTACAAAGAATATGACACAACATTGGTCACCTTTCTTTTATGGCATAAGTGGCTTTAATCAATCGACACAAATTCCTCATCTCCTTCCTCATCTCTTCCAAGTTGCAGACCCATATCCCTCTCATAATTTTTCGTTGCTCGCTTACAAACTCCCCTGAGAGTGGATGACATTTTAGATAGAGTGGCTGAGCTTTTGGCTATGCCATCAACTTTCATGTCCATCTGTCTCATCCGTTGGCCTTGAGAAAACCTGACAAAAAATAAACAAAATGTATCACAATAGGAATTTTTGACTGGTTCCATTCCAATGGCTATTGTCAGAACCTACACATTGCTTGCCAGTGCACAACAAATGAGTAAACATCAGTGAGTTTAAACATTCCAACTGCACATTTGCGGTCGCCGTCTATTCTGTCCTGGCAATTGTGTCCGATACAAAGCACTGATGGATAGCTAACGATAATGATGAAGTGATGAGTAATTAACCTTTATTTCATGTTGTTCAACTTTCCTAGTTGAATAGCACTACATTTGTTTGTGATGAAAGCTACCCTACAGCCACCACTTTAGTTGAGGGGGCACAAACATGATGAAATCATGAGAAATTGGGCTTTAATTCATGCCATTCAAGGATTCCTTCCAAATGGCATTTGACACATCTGTTGTAATGAAAGCTACTGTATAGCTACCACTTTAGTTGAGGGGGCACAAACATGATGAACTCATGAAAAAGTAAGCTTCAGTTCATGTCATTCAATGATTCCTTCGCAATAGCATTTTACACATCTGTTGTTATAAAAGCTACTGTTTGTCCATCATTTTAGTTGAGGGGGCACAAACATGATGAACTCATGAGAAAGTAAGCTTTAATTCATGACATTCAATGATTCCTTAGCAATAACATTTCTCACATCTTTTGTGATAAAAGCATGTATAGCCACCACTTTAGTTGAGGGGGCGCAAACATGATCAACTCATGGGAAGCTAATGCATGAAGTAAGAATGAATTAATGGATTAAATCAGTGTGTACTAATGCATGAAATAGTGCATAACTTCACTGTAATATTGTATCTTTATAATCAAAAAGTGATGGTAAGTCCAAGTAAAATATCAATTGCAATTCTGCCAAAAGTGAACTGACTATGTCTTTGTAGGCCCATGAATTCATGAGCAACTAACCTTCAGTTCATGTTGTTTAATATTCCCAATAGACTAACATTTGTACATTTTTACTGTATGCTGTGATGATAGCTACCATACGTCCACCACTTTAGTTGAGGGGGCACAAACATGATGAATTCAGGAGAAATTAAGCTTTAATTCATGGCATTCAATGACAAAAATGACAAGCTAATATACCCACCACTTTAGTTAAGGGGCACAAACATGATTAATTCATGGGAAGCTAATACATGAAGGAAGAATGAAGTAACGGATGAAAACGTCTATTTCGATTCTGCCAAAAGTGAAACGACTGTCTTTAATGAACCATGAACTCATCATGATCATGCCTAATTACTTTTGATTCATGATGAATTCATTACAGTAAGTCATTCCTTAGTTGATATGATGTTATTGCATGAATTCAGACATGAGTAAGCATGAATTCATGTTAACTCATGATGTGTCATGATGCATTCATGCATAAAATCATGCATGAATCATGATTAACTCATGAGTGAATCATGCATGAAGTAATGCATGATAACTACATGATTCATGTCCCCTTATTATGAAGTGTTACCAAAAAGTTTTGAAAATATAGCAAAATGAAAATTTGGAGATTGTCGATATTTTAAGTCTTTTTGCGAACGCTACATTAACTTTGGTGTAGCACACTAGATCTGCATCATACACTCATTATTATCCCTGTGGATGTAATTCAGGACGTGCAGTGACTCACACAACCATCATTTTGCACACTTCCAACACCTGAGTGGCGTGGTGCACCCTCAACTTTGGTGCTAAAAATCGTATAAAAGTGTCTGACGTTACACATTCCATAGGACCTAGGAATACCACTCATTTCATCATCAAACACGTCCAGAACGTCTCCAAACTCAGTACACATGTACAAAACATGTTGCACGTCTCTTTTAAAGTCACAAATTATACAACCTAAAATTTCTTTGAAAAAAAAGTATGTGGTATTGAGTAAATGGCTGTTGCATTTGATAATAGTACTGTAGGGGCATCTTATGTTAAAATATGGAGAGGCTACTCCAAGGCTGGGTGGTATTTCTAATAGAAAAACTGATTATGTAACTATCAAAGGAAGAAGTCTTGGAGCACACAGTTATATAAAGGCAGATTTAAACAAACTGTTTAACTTTTGAAGAAGAGGTCTTCTTCAGAGTCAAACCTGCACCTGTTAAATCGCCTTTATATAACTGTGTGCTCCAGGACTTCTTCCTTTGATATTTGCATTTTTATCCCCCTCTTTCTGAGAGGCACCAGTTTTTGGCCATAGTCTGCCAGCTGATGCGTGTCTTTCCATCGTAACTGATTATGTAACGTCAGACACTTTTATAATTTTAACCAAAATACAGCCCCAGGGGATAGGATACGATGCCTATATAGCTCAGGATGTTTTATAATGTGTATCTTTACCCGAAAAACACAACAGCAGTGACATATATTGGATATGTACAGTTATATGAGCAGAAATTTAAATAAAATAGATATGATGTAACGTCAGACACTTTTATAACCTATGCCACTGTGATCGACTACAGGGAGTATATAACTCGTTTAAAACATATACAAGGTGCCTCTGACGACTGCGCATACACAAGGGATCGAGACCACTACCGCCGGTTAATCTACAGCGTCTCAAAGTTTCGCGCCTCGATAGAGCGAATAAAAGTGTCTGACGTTACATCGAGCAAAGTACATGCACAGGGACATGTACTGGTCAGGATTGTTGAAAATAATCATAAATATGAGCCAGGGTGCAAAAAACACAGAAAAACTGTAAAGAACAGGAGGAGGCCAACCGTTGATGTAACGCCAGACACTTTTATCCAGTTTAAAATTGTGTTTTGATGTGTAGCATGTAGGTGAATGACAGTAGACCCAAAATCTTTACCCCAACATACTAGCCCTAGACACTGTTCAAAGTGAGGGTAATGGTTATAATCTGCCTGCATTGGTTGTACTGTACATGGTGGGTTAAAACAAAAGTGTCTGACGTTACAACGCGTACTTATTTCTGATTCAAGCCATGGCACACCAGAAGGAAGACTCAACCAACGGTTCAACCTAATGAATCTTGGAGCCAACACCCCAGGGCACATGAGAAATAAGTTTGGGGTGTACTAAAAGTGCCACTGTGGTAATTACACACACCCAAATATTTAAAAAACAAGTTTTTGAAGCATTTTTCAACTTTGAAGGCCCATATCTCAGGGAATACCCATGGGATTTACACAAACTTTCACTTTTCTGAAAGCCCTAACTGTCCTGCATTGAATGAGACTAAGGTAGGCCAGATTGGTGGCTTCATTTTTATTCTGTAGCACTGAGAAGGTGGAAAGACTGGAAAAAGGCCAAATGGACGCTAATTGAAAACCTGACCCACACACACACACACACACACACATATATACATATATGTATACACACAGTATATATGCAGTATACATACATCTCATTCATATATATATATATATATATGTACGTAAGAGCGAGAGAGTGAATGGTTTGTGCGCCCTGCGATGGACTGGCGAGCTGTCCAGGATGTGTCCCTGCCTTTCACCCTTAGTCAGTCGGGATAGGCTCCAGCTCCCCCACGACCCTAGTGAGGAAGATGCGGGATAAAGGAAGGATGGAATATTTGTTTCATAATATTTTATTCTTTCAAACATTGTACAAAGTACGTCAATGACACAATATATAGGGCTCTATGAAATTAATTTTATTTTTACCAGATTTTGCTTGTTTCTTTCCAAATTCTGTTTTCTATTTCAATTTTTCTGAATTCTGTGTTTTACAATTCAAACATATTTTCTCATCAGGAAGAGTGTCGAGTCATGAGGTGGATGATAAGAAAATATTCAGAATTGAATGAATATAGGTAAATTTGACATAACACAACATCATGCTATTTTTGTCAAGGTAAGTGCTTTAGTGCAAAACAAAACATCTCACTCTTTTATAAAATTAAGTACTTCACTGCTTTAGCTGCACTGCACAAATAAATGGCTAGTAACAATAAAGACAACTAATGATAGTGACAAATTCTTTGTCAAGGGACTTACGTGCACAGTCATGAGTTAAACAAATCTCAATAATTTCTATTATTATAACATAACATAACATGAGTGGCGAGAACAGGCCGTTCAGCCCTACTAAACTCGCCAGTTTCTTTTAACTATTGTGAATATAATACTTCAGATACTCAATGACTCAATGGTATCTAGTTTAAGTCAAGCCTGCTCTTGACAATTCCCAAGGTTTCTGCCTCAACAATATGGTCAGGCAAGCTATTCCACATCGAAATTACTCTTTGGGTGAAAAAAAATATTTCCTTATATCAGTGCTAAATTTACCCTTGGTCAACTTACATTTGTGACCCGAGTTCTACTAACAAAACTCCTACATAATTCACTTTGTTAATCCCTTTAACATATTCAAAGACCTCAATGACATCACCTCTATAAGTCTCCTTTTCCTAAGACTAAAGAGATTAAGGATCTTCAGCCTCTTCTCATAGCTTTCATCTTTTATACCTGAAATTATCTTAGTGGCTCTTCTCTGAACTTTTTCAAGATCCTATATATCTTTCTTAAAGTATGGTCCCCAGAACTGTACACAATACTCCAGATGTGGTCTGACGAATGTGATGTACAAGAGAAGTATGACCTCTTAGGATTTGTACTCAATACTTTTGGCAATGTATCCCAGCATCCGATTGGCTTTTTTAACTGCTATGGCACAATGGCTAGAACCTGTGAGGAACCTTTTTCAATTATCGTTTGGAGCTTCTATGAAAAGCAATTCAAGTGAAATGCAGTCAGGGCAGCATGGCCTTAATAAGTTAGCTATCCAAGTTTGATTAATAATCTGTATCGTTAATGGATGCAATGTCACATTTGTAAAGTAACAGGGTTCAGCCCTCGAATAAATCTGTTCTTTGCTTTCAGTAGATGCTCAGGTCTATATCTCCTGATTGCACCTTAGCAACTTGAGTGTTAAAGCCTGTCTTTAACTGAGAGATATTAGTTGATGGTGTGTTGGTCTGTATTGCTAACTTGTTGCGATGGCTGTTGATTGATCAAAAATGCTTAGAGGCATTCTGATGTATCGAGTGGGGCATTAAAGTAATACTCTAGCCCACATTTTTGAATCTCAGTTCTCAAACGAGAGAATTGTATTCTCAAAATGAGTGCTGCATTGTATTCACACAACTGACATTTGCCCTCATTTTCTTCCTACTTTTGAGAAGTAAAGCAGAGAACAAAATGGAATTTAGTAAAAATGATTTCTTCCTTCATTGCCCACAGCACCAAGTCGTTGGAACGTCGCTAGTAAGTTAACATTTTTCATAATAACGATCACCACTGACAGCAGCAGTATAACGTTCATGAAAGTTCTGTGATTTCAGTCAGGCTACATCTCCCTGCTGAACTATAAACTAGCCTTTAGGTGCAGCAGGAAAACCCTGACTGAACCCATAATTTGTCAGTTTCCTTGATATTTGCCTTGTGCAGTTGATTCCACTTTCACAATCATTCTCCAAGATGCTGTCGATGATTTCCACATTGCAGAATTAATAGGACCCAAATTATATTTTTGTCCATTTTAAATTAAATATTGGATGAAAATAAGAAGTTAAAACTAAAATATTCATACATCTGCACATAAAAACTAAAAACAACAATCCTTGGTCTTGTCTTCTCCTTGTTTCCAAATTTCTGTCCCTCTTCTAGGTATCATATGTAACAATGTTAACTAAGCTCTGACTGTCAGATTTCGATATCATGTGCAATTGGAGAAATTATGCGAGTGCTTTTTTAGGGCAAACCCTCAGATATTTGGCACCAAACCGAACTGGCACAGTGACGCTTATGAAGTTGCTGGCAGTTGGAGAGTTCCCATGCTTGCCATGGTTCAACAGTTAAGTTTACAATAGCTTTCATGGATGTTTTTTTCACAGAAGGGTATGTTGCACTGCTGTCATCTTTCCTGTATGATACTATCTGGCTCGTATGCTGCACAGCTGTGCTGTGAAGGCTTGCCCTATTTAAACACACAGCACACTGTGCGAAGCACAGAACGTGGAAGTGGTTTAAAAACCGTTAAACTCGTGGTTGAAAGGTAGGCCTGTGTGGCCAATGATGGGAAATAGTCGTTAGGGGAAGAGTAACCACCCAACAGAGGAAGCACCATATCTTCTTAAAAGTCTCTTTGTCAGCTGTTATGGATGAACAGAACTGAGACTTTTCCGAAAGGTTTTCATGGGAGTTGCCTCTCACTTGGCCAAAGAGGCAACCGGTCAAATTCATCCTAAAATCTATCACAGTGGAACATCAGCTTTTATTTTCTTGTCATGTAATATCATGAAAGGACACAGACACCAAACCTTTTACAACACAGGTCTCAGTAATGGCTAGTTCACTTAGTGAAGAGATAAAATAGATGTTACCTCATTTATTAGCAATTACAGCACAGTGCAAACCAATTCAATTAAGCAGACATCTAGTTTTATTTTTTGTTGTTGTTGTATTCATTGCTCAAATTTCAACGGGAATTCATGTGGATGGCAAAAGATGTCACAAGAGGTAAATATTTACTTACTCACCATATGAAACATCTCAGCAAAAAGAATAACTTATTTTATATGCATAAATAGTGTCAGTTTTAAAGCAGCAATAAGACATGATTAAATTGTACGTATAATAAAATATGGTACAATTGATTATATTCCCATCGGAGAAATGTACAGTATGTTAGGAAATAATCAGAATGAGGAAATGAATTATACTTCTTTGGAAAATATGAATATCAATGAAACTGGTAAAATCATATTATTTTCATAAGAATTTTGGATTTAAATTCGGATATGCCTGAAAGTTATTCCCTTGTATTTTACTTGGTGGTTGATTCAGTGTTTGAGCACCAGCTTGCTGCTAAATGTGGCAGCAAAAGTGTGCTTGAGAAAATGAGTAATACATCCTATTTCAGGCTCACCAAAGGCAGATGAGTAGCTTGGTTACTCAGCCATGATTATTAAATGAGACTATAACAGTCTCATCACAGAGACAACTGTTCACTGCATAAGGGTTCCATAGTACTCATAATCCCGAACGGAAGACTGCTCCATGCCAAAAGTCCCAAAAGTCTCTCATTCCTGGAGATGAAGGAACTCTATTTATAGACCAGTCCCATTTCCATTTTCTCTGATTTGCTTTCAAGTGTAAAGTACTTAGAAAATTATTATCTGCCTTTGTACTAAATGCTAATTTCTTTCTAAAATAGCATTTCCTACTAAATGTAGTCCTTGTTGGCCTCCTATTTAAGGCTACAATTGCATTAAGAATATGTGAAAGAGACAACATTCTTGAAAATCTATAAACTGTAGTTTTTCTGCAAAAACATAATCTCTTAATTCACCAAACAGCATGCCAGTGAGTACATTATGCTTCCTGAGTATCATTATTGCCATATTTTTTTACATACATTACAGGCCAGAAGTTTGGAAGCAAGGCCAATACAGGTCAAAAATTTGGAAGCAACTTCAAGTTTCTGTTCACAATGCCTTTCTTAAAAACCAGTATGAAATCTATGGATTTTGGGATGTATTTACTGCATGATTCGACTTTTCTTTCATTGATATGCACCATTTTCCTCTATTTACCTTTAGGTACTGTATACATTGATGTTACCAGACCATTGCTGAATAAATGTTAACACAAGAAAGGAGGGGCTTAGTTTTTGGGTTGAGAAGATTTGCAAGAGTCACAACTTCAGTGAAAAAGTAAAAAACAAATCACAGTTTGCATTATTCACTATATGTCATATTTTACAGCCCACCGGATGCCAACGGCAATCCGGCGGGCACTAGGATCATGGGCCTAGTAATATGGGCCTGATAATTTGAGTAAAAATGAATTCTGATAAGTGACTCTTTATATAATAATCATGTTTATTTTGTTGCAAAGTATGCCAATGAAACTATGATCTTTTTTTGTACAAATTTGATCTTGCTTCCAAACTTTTGGCCTGTAGTGTATTTGCGCTGCTACTCATCCCAGTGTGTGTAACAAGCAGAGTGTGCACGCCTTTCTGCTCATGCCTACAAAGGTGCATGATCTTAATAATGCGTCCTTAAAATAGCAGTCCAAAACTGACAGTTGAGTTTAGACCAGGTTTTTGTTAGTCAGACACGTAATCACTTTCTGTTGCCTCAAGTTCGCAACCCATCAACCACGTGCCTGACCACACCTCATCAACCATGCGCCTGACCACACCTCACCTCAAGACGCCCATGGGTGCTTTGCTCAGCCGTAGTACATTCCCTATTTAAGTAACATGGGTGCTGGATGGGAAAATGATAGCCGCGTCAGTCGTAAACTAAAAAAGACAATTGATATAACTGATATAACTGTGATATAACTTGAAACAATTGTGTAAAACCAGCATTAGTGGATGTTGTAGATTTTGAAATTGTAATTGTAAATTTTGAATTTGTAAATACTAAGATAAAAATGGCTTATGAGGACAAACTACAACCCCTTTCCCAAAAAAGTTGGGACGCTGTGTAAAATATAAATAAAAACAGAACGCAATGATTTTCGAATCATTTGAACTTTATATTCGATTGAAAATAGACAATATGTCAGATGTTGAAAACAGATATTTTATTGTTTTTTGAAAAATATGTGCTCAATTTGAACTTGATGCTGGCAACACATTTCAAAAAAGTTGGCACAGGGGCATGTTTACCTCTGTGTTGCACTACGTCTTCTTCAACACTGTGTGAGCGTTTTTGAACTAAGGAGACCAACTACTGTAGTTTTGAAAGCAAAATGTTTTCCCATTCTTGTTTTATGTAGGATTTCAGGTGCTCAGTACTTTGCAGCCTCCTTTGTCATATTTTTTGTTTCATAATGCGCCTAATATTGTCAGTGAGAGACAGGTCTGCACTGCAGGCAGACCACTTTACCACCCAGACTCTTTTACCACAGAGCCATGTTCTTGTAATAGGTGCAGAGTATGGTGTTTGCCATGTTGTTGCTTACATGAGTAAGGTCTTCCCTTAGAAAAGGCATCTGAATGGCAGTAAATGTTGCACCAAAACCTGTATATATCATTCACGATTAATGGTGTCTTCACGGATGCTCAAGTTTCCCATGCCATGTATACTAATGCACCCCCATACTATCTTGGATGCTGGCTTCTGAATTGTTTGCTGATAATAAGCCGGATGCCCCCATCCATGATTTCCAAAAAGAATTTCAGATTTTGATTAGTTAAATCACACGGCAGTTTCCTAGTTTGCCTCAGTACATTTTAAATGAGCTCGGGCCCAGAGAAGAAGGCAGTGTTTCTGGATCTTGTTTATATATGGTTTAATCTCTTCATGGCAGAGTTTTAACTTGCATTTGTGGATGCAGTAACAAACTGCGTTTACTGACAATGGTTTACGGAAGTGTTCCTGAGTCCATGCAGTGATTTCCATTACAGAACCCTGTCTGGTTTTAATGGAGTGCTGCCTGAGGACCTGAAAATCACAGCCATTCAAAATTGGATTTTGGCCTTGTCCCATGTGTACAGAGATTTTTCTGGATTCTCGCTATCTTTTAATGTTATTATGTACCATAGATGATAATATCTCCAAACTCTTTACAATTTTTCTGCCAGTGGTTAAAGCTGCTGCAAGTAATTTTCTTTTTAAACAATAATAATAATTTTATTTCTAATGCACTTTTCATCAAAAAAGATCTCAGAGTGCTACAAAGTTAAAAAGCAAAAAAAAAACACTCTGTAAGACGGGAATTCCAGCTGGGATGGTGTCTGTGGAAGATTGGGTGGGGGTTTATGACGGCCCAGGACAATCAGCAGAACTCCGGCGACGTGAGGGGGCTAACTGTGAACCTCATAGTTAGCTAACTATGAACCCCCTTGAACCTCATCCCTGGGCCTGGCCATGTGTTCATGAAACTGGACCTTAAACTCATCTGTTTACATTTCCTGACACTATAGTAATGTCAAACCCTTCTCATATATTCCACATACTACTATGCAATACTTATGGGCTCATAACCAAAATTGGCTTATACCATAATCCAGCTTAAGAGCTTTTCATAATAACTGCATCATCTTAGTACATATTCATATCATGTTTGGTCTTGTTATTCTCAGGGGAATCCAAGGAGTTGAATGGAGTATGTTTCATTCCCATTGAAGTTATGGTTCATTCCCTTTTGGAAAATCCTGAAAATTGGTCAGAATCCTCTCGGGTAATCACCCTATTCTTCTCTCTCTGCTAAATTGTTTTATTACATCCTCCAAATGGGGGAAACCCGAAAACCAGATTCGACCCCCTTCCAGGTCGTTTATGGCCATGCCGCCTGGATCAAAGGCGTGATTTGGCTTCAAGCAAAGACAGACAATCAATTTGGAGAAGATCGTATTCGATCTCTCCCCGCGCACGTTAGTGCGTGAGTAGCCCTTTTAATGATGGAAGATCGTAATTCGAACTTCCCGCAGGCTTGCTCCGTGTGTAGCCTTTTTCGCCAGGTATGACTTCACTCTCATTTTCTAAATTGTTTGTAACTTGTAATTGGTTTCACTTTGATTTGTTTGATTTAAGCTTTTGCCTACCTGGCGAATAAATCATTGTTATTCCTTTAAACCTGGGTGGTCTCTGTGACTCCTAATTCTTTTATTCTTTCTAGCCACGTTATGACCGGTACTTAGGGGGCAATTCCTTTTCATTCCAGACTAGCTAGCTGATGTTTATAGGTAGTGATGGGTTTTAAGTTGGATTGTAAATTATGGTCTACTTATATAAAGGGTTTATGTAGTACCGGTTGTTATGGCGTCAATTTGTTATGGCCCCAATTTGTTATGGCGTCACGGACAGCAAGGGATGACAGACAAAATTTTAAAACTTTAACAGATTTAATTAAACAAACACTTTGAACTAATCTACAATCTACTCTACTGACCAAGATTGAAATAAAAAAAAAAGATATTTTTACAGTCCCTTGGTAATTGAGATGGGGCTGCTATGTTGCGATGTCCTGGGACAGGAAAATGCTCCAACACAGGCAAAAATCCACAAAAAGCTTCACAGGTCTTGAAAAGAGTGACAGGTCTGGTCAAATGTATCCTTCCACAATTTCTCCTTACAATTTCTCCTATTCCCTTTCACTCTCTCAATTTTTCTCCTTATATACTCTTTTCCAGCCCCCTCCCACCTTCCAGACTTTTCTCCAATTCTCTGGGACATTCCCCTCTGAGGCATGCCCAGGACATGCCCCAAAACCTAGCTCCAGACTGGGCTTAACAAAAAAAAGATGTCAATACTGCCATCTAGCAGCTTTTTTTTTTCCACATTACACCTCCATTCCAAAAGGGAAAAATTTTGACTCATAAAGGCAAAATTTTTCTTTTCAATACAAAAATGGTTAAGTAGACACTTGTGTATATATATACATATAATACAATATGCTAATAAACACGTGATATATATACACATACTCAAACAGAGGATAAGCAATCAGCAATTACATTGTCAGTACCCTTTACATGCTTAATTTCCAAGTCAAACTCCTGTAAAATCAAACTCCAATTCAACAATCTCCGATTCTTGTTTTTCATCTTACTCAAAAACATTAACGGATTGTGGTCAGTATATACAATCATTGGCTTTTGCCCTGTACAAACATAAACCTCAAAGTGTTGTAAGGATAGAACCAGAGCCAACAGCTCCTTCTCAATTGTGGAATAGTTCTTTTGGTGGCGATTGAACTTCCTGGAGAATTATGCCATGGGATGCTCAATGTCATCAGAGTCACTTCTCTGTAGGAGCACAGATCCACAAGCTTGGTCGCTAGCATCGACCGCCATGGAGAACGGTTTGTTGAAGTCAGGAGATTTGAGCACGGGAAGTGACACAGCAGAGACTTCAGGCGATCGAAGGCTCTTTGGCATGCTTCATCCCAAGTGAACTTTACGCCTTTCTTCAGTTGGTTGGTGAGACTGAGAGCAATCTCAGCAAAGTTCTTGCAGAACTTGCAGTAGTACCCGATCATTCCAAGGAAGCGGCGCAAAGCTTTTTTGTTGTCAGGAACTGGAAAGTCCATGATGGCTTGGACTTTAGCATTTATGGGTGCCACCTTACCCTGGCCTATGACGTAGCCAAGATACGTGACAGTAGCACAACCAAAATCACTCTTGTTCAGGTTAACAGTCAGGTTAGCCTGGGTCAAGCACTGGAACAACGTCTCTACATCTTTCAGATGTTCTTCCCAGGAGTCACTCCATGTGATCAGGTCGTCGATTGTAGACTGTATCATCCTTTGGAACGTGGCTGGGGCATTTTTCATGCCAAAGGGTAGGACTTCATACTGGTATAACCCAGATGGTGTGGCAAAAGCAGAGATGCTCTTGGCCCTCTCAGTTAAAGGCACACACCAATAACACTTCAATAAATCAATCTTGGTCAGAAACTTTGCTTGCCCTACTCTATCGATACAATCATTAATCCTAGGTATTGGAAACACATCAGTTCTAGTTACAGCATTGACTTTGCAATAATCTGTACAGAATCTAGTACTTCCATCAGGTTTTGGAACTAGAACACAGGGTGAACTCCAATCTGAGTTAGAGGGTCTGATAATATCATGTTCTAACATGTACTCAACCTCTTTCTCAGCAATCTTTCTCTTTTCAGGATTCATCCGGTACGGACGCTGTTTTATTCGTTCGGCATCACCAACATCTACATCATGAGAGGCCATAGAAACTCTCTTTGGAACATCAGGAAATAGATCTTCATATTTCTTGATCAACCTCTCAAACTGATCTTTCTGTGAGGGTTCTAAGTGCTGGAGTTTTACATCAAGATTTTGCAACGCTTCAGAATTTGACAATTTACATGAAAGAACTTCAGCTTTAATTCTAGGTTCATCATCTTGAAACTCCCCCTCATCTTCACAAGTCTCGGCCATAGGAGGATCTGAAGTGACAGCTGCAACCCTAGCATTCCTTTCATGATAAGGCTTCAGCATGTTAATGTGACACAACTGTTTTGGCTTTCTCCTATCTGGAGTCTTCACAATGTAATTGAGATCATTGAGTTTTGTCAGAATTTCATAAGGACCATGAAATCTAGCCTGCAATGGATTGGACTGCAAGGGAAACAACACAAGGACCTTGTCTCCTGGTTTAAACTCACGGCTTCTAGCCTTATGGTCATACCAAGTTTTCATTTTTCCCTGACTTGATTTCAAGTTCTCTTTGGCTAGGTCACAAGCTGCACGCAGTCTTTCCTTGAACTTGCTAACATAGTCTAACAGACTGATATGCGGCTCTTTCTCTTGCCATTGTTCACTCAACAATAGCAAAGGTCCTCTCACTTCATGGCCAAACGCTAGCTCAAACGGACTGAATCCAGTAGACTCCTGCACTGCTTCTCTAGCTGCAAACAACAGCAAATGAACACCTTCAACCCAGTCTTTCTCATGGTCATAACAATAAGTCCTCATCATTGTCTTGAGACTGGAAGGAAACCGCTCTAAGGCACCCTGACTCTCTGGATGATAGGCACTGGAAAGAATCTGCTTCGCACCTAGTTCATACACAACCTGCTGAAACAATCCCGAAGTGAAATTGCTACCTTAATCTGACTGAATTTCCCTGGGAAGGCCAAACAACGTGAAGAACTTTATCAAAGCCTTCAAGATTGCAGTTGCCTTGATGTTGCGTAGAGGTATGGCTTCAGGGAATCTGGTAGATGCACACATAATTGTCAACAACTACTGATTTCCAGATCTAGTCTTGGGTAATGGACCAACACAATCAACGATGACCTTGGAGAAGGGCTCCCCAAATGCTGGGACAGGCTGCAATGGAGCTACAGGTGGGTCTAACTGGTGTTTTCCAACTACCTGAGAAGTGTGACAGGTTTTGCAAAAGTTGGAAACATCTTTCTGAAGTCCAGGCCAGAAGATGTGTTTCATGATCTTGTCAACAGTCTTGTTAACACCAAGATGACCTCCTAAAGGCAAACTATGAGCCATTGTTAAGATCTCATTCCTGTAGACCTTCGGAACAACAATTTGCTTGACCATTGCCCAATCTGCATTGGCAGGGAAAGCAGGAGGGCGCCACTTCCGCATCAACACTCCATCCTTGAGATAATACCCAACTGGAACTGTGTCTATTTCTTCATCAGGAAGGGCTCTCTCCTTTAGTACACAAATTTCAGGATCATTGGTTTGCTCCTGAATCAACCGCTTTCTGGACAGAGACAAGTCTCCAGACACATCAGAATCACCAGACCCATCTGGCTGGCTGAACAGAGAACTGATAAAAGTGTCTGATAAGTCCACAAATGGAGAAACCACAGTAGGCAGAACAGAGTCATGAGGCGAACCACCTGAGTCATGACTATTCAATGTGCTGGACGGCACCACATCATCTTCTTCTTGAGCCTTCTTAGCCATAGCATGGGTCACTGCACAGGAAGGATACAGAGATGGGTCTTCATCGCCATCTTCAGTGCTCAGCTGTGAAGTAAGATGAACAGGGGGAACTACATTGCCCCCAGCCAGGTCATTGCCTAGCAACAGAGAAACAACCTTGATAGGTAGACTTGACATAAGTCCCACCTTTACCTGTCCTGTAACTAAATATGACTTCAAGAATACAGAGCGCAGGGGTACAGATACAGTCCTCCCTTCAATACCTTGTACAAGTATGAAATCCCCAGAAGCAGTCTCATCACGTAACTCCAAGGAGTCCATCAACAAAAGTGACTGAGAAGCTCCGGTATCCCTTAGGATATATATGGGTACAGGAGGAGATTGCTCATTCAGAGCCACAGATCCCTCTGACACAAATGGAAGAAATTCTTCCCTCACAAAGTCAGCAGTATCAGGCTTCCTAGCCTCACAAGGAGCGGGAAATTTAGCAAATCGGTCATCGACTACAGGGGCTTCTAACCTTGTCTTCACAAAGGCATTGGGTTTGGTATCCTTTTCTTTTTCTTTCTTAGCTTTAAGGAACCAACAGTTAGTTGTAACATGACCAGATTTCTTGCAATAATTGCAAACTAGACCACTTTTGTCACTGTCAGCTTTCACACTTTGATCAGACCTTTGACTGGATTTCTGAGCACCATCACCAGATTTGTCTTTGTCTTTGGGTGAGGAATCTTGGGTATCACCGTTACCTTTCTTCTGAAATTGGGACCATCTATTGTTACTGCTGGACTGAAATTTGGACTTATGTGTTAGAACATATTCGTCTGCAAACTTGGCAGCTGATTGCAAATTCAGTGCTTGCTTCTCATTAAGGTAGGTCTTAATATCATCCTTGACACAGTTCTTGAATTCTTCAACTAACACCATCTCTTTTAGTGAGTTGAAATCATCCTTGACCTCCATAGAAGTACACCAGTGCTCAAAGCAAACCTTCTTCTCGTTAGCAAATTCCACATAAGTCTGATTGTCAGATTTCTTCAGACCTCTGAATTTCTGTCGGTAAGCCTCTGGAACCAACTCATAAGCTGTCAAAATAACCTTTTTGACAACCTCATAATCAGAGGAATCATCTGCAGACAAAGCCGAATAGGCTTGTTGAGCTTTACCCTTGAGGACAGTTTGCAACATCAGAGGCCAGTGTTCCTTTGGCCACTGACAACTCTTAGCTACCCTCTCGAAGCACTGTAAATACTTATCAACCTCCTTCTCCGAGAATGGAGGCACCAGCTTTACCTCCTGGCTAGCATGAAATTTGTTTTCAGCTTCCATTTTGATTTTTAGTTGCTCCATTTGGAGCCTTTCTTATCTGTCTAACTTCTGTAAATCGAAATCTCTCTGTCTCTGTCTATATATAATCTAGGAAAATTCAAAAAACAATTTCACAATTTGAAATTTTAGATTTTCAATAAATGACTCGCACAATGGTCTATCCCGCAACCGAGCCCCCAATTTGTTATGGCCCCAATTTGTTATGGCGTCACAGACAGCAAGGGATGACAGACAAAATTTTAAAACTTTAACAGATTTAATTAAACAGACACTTTGAACTAATCTACAATCTACTCTACTGACCAAGATTGAAATAAAAAAAAGAGATATTTACAGTCCCTTGGTAATTGAGATGGGGCTGCTATGTTGCGATGTCCTGGGACAGGAAAATTCTCCAACACAGGCAAAAATCCACAAAAAGCTTCACAGGTCTTGAAAAGAGTGACAGGTCTGGTCAAATGTATCCTTCCACAATTTCTCCTTACAATTTCTCCTACTCCCTTTCACTCTCTCAATTTTTCTCCTTATATACTCTTTTCCAGCCCCCTCCCACCTTCCAAACTTTTCTCCAATTCTCTGGTACATTCCCCTCTGAGGGATGCCCAGGACATGCCCCAAAACCTAGCTCCAGACTGGGCTTAACAAAAAAATGTCAATACTGCCATCTAGTGGCTTTTTTTTCCCACATTACACAGTTCTGGGGATTTGGCATTAAAGGGCACCCTTGGGCTTATAAGCCGGCGCCTGGCCGATCCACCTTAAGGAGCCCTTAGGTGTACATAAATCTGGGTTCATGATATGTTTATGCCAAGATGCTCCTATCATGGTGATTTCTTCCATTCTCTAGAACTATCACCGAACTAAGATCCGGCAATTGCGCTAGGACCCAGGGGCGTAAATTGAGTAACAGTGGTTTTCACGGGAGAGTCTGGTGGCGCAGCTCCCCCGAGATTCACGCATGTTTCAGTCCCCTATCTATTCTAAATTGGAGTCAGATTTTAAGCGAGAGTAATATTGTAATCGTTATGCTTAGTTTGTCCTAATCACTGATATATCTGATGTTTTGTTCAGTTTCTGCGAGTGTTCCAAGGTGCACCTTGGATTATTCGCAGCGCGGCATTATGTTAGATGGTTCCGTGATTTCGGCATAGCCTTGTTTTTGAATGGAGAATTACTGAGAATCCTTCAGGTAAGTCTCAGGCCAGGTCCAAGGTGGGACGCATACATGAAAGATTTAATTGACATGTTCCATTGCCTCATAACAGCTGGAATCAACATGCATAAGCCTTCGCTCCCGGCTCCTCCGTCGTTGGTCGAGCTGCGTGGGTTTTACTACTCACAGTAAAAATTAGTGTCATGTATCTTAGCATCAGCAGTCAAGTGATAAATAGCTCCACATTCCGACAGAGATCATTGATTTGGAGTATCTGGTCTATGACATGGGTCTCTCAGTCACTGTCCTCTGCAATAAAGCAGTATATAAAATTCTGGAGTCGCCCACTGCTTCTTTCCAATTAGGTGTGAGAACGCCATAAAGAGGCGGTCCTCTCTGCTTGTGAAGGCGCGTTGTTTCTCCAAAATCTGTGACCCATCGGATTCTGTGACCTCAGGGGGCGATGGTCTACAGGATCTCTATGTGCGTGATCAACAACAGTCGAGAAGAAAAGCACTTATCTTTGATAGCCTATGCAGCGGAACAGATGAAGCTGCCAATCCCAGCGCTATGAGAGACAAGGTACACAGCCAAAGCGTCAAGAATTGGAAGAGAACAGATGGAGTCTTAGAAATAAAAACGGGAGACGGCCAAGAGCCATGTATGAGAATGGGTCATTTGGACCCTGTACCTGTTAGACCCACAAAAGTTGGACCCTGACCAGTTGGACCCCTGATCCTAACCATTTGGACCCCATACCATTTGGACCCCAGGCAAGTTGGACCCTTGACCAGTTAGACCCCAGACCAATTGGACCCCTGACCAGTTGGGTTAAAGGAGCCCTATGGCATCGCACACAAATAGCCTATTGTGTTATTCTGAACCCTAATGAACCCTACTCAGCCAGTATAATTTTCAGCAGTACTCTAATAAATGAGTAATTGTAGTCCAAATTGCCCCAGGCGCCTAATTATCACGCTCATGTAAGCCGCCATAATTGGCACGCGCACCAACGAGAGCGCACGAGATTCCCCGCGAGTATGATGTAAACTGGCACCTTGCCCACCATATTCAATCTTAAACAATCACACATATATTGCAAAGATAACAGAAGAATATCAAAAAGGTAATTTAGAATGGTAGAATTTTAATTTTAAAATTAAGTAGCCGAGCCTCAACCACATAACCGCAGCACAGCGCGACTATTTGCAACGGTGTCATAGTGAGAACTCCATGGCAACAGGAACCACTGGTGACTATGACAGTTAGCTGGAGCGGCAAAGAAAGTTTGGTTTTGTCAGTGTCAGAAGGTTCGTATGAAATTGATAATTCAGATACCGATGGAAAAGCGAGCATGGAGGAAACGGTGAGAAACTGTATTTGTACGAGCCATATGCAGCAGAGGCTGGCGATGAAAACACCAAGAGTGACAGTGACCAAGGTGCTACTGGCCCTAGCCAGCCTTCTGGTATGGCTGTCGACTTGACGTGACTGAACAATGAATGGAATGTTAAAAAGTGGCGGGGGGCGCCCCGGTGGCTCATCGGTCTAGGTGCGCGCACCATAAGATGCTGTGTCCTTCCTGCGGCGACCTGGGTTCGATTCCAGCTTGGGTCATTTGCTGCATGTCTTCCCCCATTCTTCTCCCCAGCTTTCCTGTCTCTCTACACTGTTTAACTATCAAATAAAGGAAAAATTCCCCCCCAAAAAGTGGCATCTCGGTCGTCTTAATTGTCATCTCTTCCTGTAGAGTTAACGTTAAATATTTTGAGGTTGCCTGCGTGCGCGCCACACGGCAATGAAAGCTGCGATGGAAATAAATTCCTTTCGAGTTTCGTAGCCCCCTCCCCCGGTACACAGGTGTGGCTGGGATTCGTAGAGACTATGGGCTCTAATTTCTTGGCGCACCGCAGGGCGAGCGTGGGCACAGCCCACGATGGTAATTTAAATCCGGTGCAGCCAGCGCGGTGGTAATTTAAATGCGGTGCAACACCGTGCACAGCCACTTTGGCAATTTGGTAGATGGACGTGCGTCGAGATGGGTGTGGCGGCGTAGTAGGGGGAGGTGTCACATATTCATCATGACGCAGTGACAATTTCTTGGCGAAAGGCTCCGCCAAAAGTGCGCAGACAGCTCGCCAGCTCCAACCTGGTTTACTTTCTGTGCAGTGGTAATTTGGCTGACCGGCGCACAGTGCGCACACGTCACCGAAACCTCACAGGCAGGTTTCCAGAATGTCAGGCACATTTCAATGCAATAAATAATTACAGCAACCACTATTTAATGTAACTATCTGAATCAAGACATAAATGATAGTATCTATATTGATTGTCCTGATGTCAGATCAAAGGCGGTTGTCAGGCATAATGGAAACCAACCTGGCTTAATCAATGCAGCTGAATCTGTGACGCAAACTAACGACTTCACATCTTTCTCAGCCAACCACAAACTGCCTCAGCATCAGGTAGTGCGTATATATAATGCTAGCGTTCTATGCTCAGTAAAGCCACTTGCACACTGGACGCGAAACAAATTTTTCGCACAACTGATTACATTCAAAGTCAATGCAAAGACGCGAATACACGCGTCTTTGCATTGACTTTGAATGTAATCTGTCGGGCGAAAAATTTGTTTTGCGTCCAGTGTACAAGCGGCTTAATACTATTATTGTCACTTAGGTTTTATCATTTTTAGTGGGGGAAAGGAATACAGCCTGATTGCTATGATCTCGTACTGAGTTAAGATCACATATTGAAAATAAATGTGTAACATATCTTGCATTGTTGTCCATGCATGTTAATCCCAAAATTTTAAGCAGCAACAGGGTGTAATAATAGGAACACGCTATCCATCGTTTCTCTTCCCAATGATGCAGGCAGAAGAAATAAATGAGCAACCGTCGTATTTCATTCCAACTTCATAAGTTTGAATGATCTGACGTAGTTTTGTTTTGAAATTCCATTCAAGTTCGCTATGGTAATAATTCGCGAATGGCCTAGCTAGCCAGCTAACTCATATTCGTAATGCTTAATATAGACGTAAGCGGTGCAGAAAACATGCCTGAAGCAACAAAGTAAAATGCAACATTAACGCATCATGCAGATATAGGACAGAGGCTTCTTTATTCCAACAATTTAAAGGTGAGGAGAGGAGCTCATTTGATTGGTGGAGATTTGACTCGGCTGTGTTAAACCCTCTCACGCCTTCTCTCCTCCCTCTTTGCCATTTGCGCCGGCAGGAGGGACAGAGGCGGGACAGAGGACTACTTGCACCGGGCTGCGCCGGGCACAAAATTGCAAAATACGCCTGGATACACCCCGTTGGCGCGGCACTCCCCCCATTCGCCGCGCCTGCGCCTGGTCAACGAATTTAGAGCCCTATATGATTGTGGAACAGTTTTGGTGTTATTGATAGATATTTTTATGGAAAATCTCAACTATGCGTTTTCTGTAAAAAATGAAGTTTTTTCTCAATTTGGGGAAATGGATAACTGTTTAGTGGAAAACAGTGGTAGTGGAAACAGTGGCTGCTGAATCAAGGTGCCGGTATACGTCATAGCTTCGTTTTCGATCTTGTGCAATGGCGCGGTAAAATGAATATAATGGCGCAGCACACTAGATTTTCAAAATCAATTGTGTCTGCTACACGCGTCCCCTGCCAAGGTGGAAACAAGTGGATTTGCATTGTTCGAGGTGTCCTTTGTGATATTAGAGTTACTTTTTGCCTCACCATAGTGCTCCTAAGGTTAAGGTTAGGGTAAGTGTCTGATGAGGTCCAACTGGGCAGGGTCTGGGGTCCAAGTGTTCAGGGGTTCAACTGGTCTGGGGACTAACCGGTACTGGGTCCATTCAGTCAGGGTCCAGCTGGTATGGGGTCCAAACGACCTATACCCGCCATGTATATATGGGTGCCGCTTTTGGGAGGTGGACAAAACAAGGAATCTAAGGGTTTAAAAAGTGATGCGCAACTAGCCTTGCAGCTACTGGACAGGTAAACGATGTCTTTCTCTGTGGTAAAAATTTGATTCCACCCACCAAAACCACCTCGGTCGAAAGAGTTAGGTTTAGGAGATGATAATAAGGGGATTATGTCCATAATCTGTCTTTGATAATCAAATTTCTGATAATCTCTTGTCACAAGTTATCATTTATTCAGAAATCAATATCAGGCTCAATGGCATGTATTTATATGATAAAAAATAAAATATGCTTTAAAAGGGCAAGCAGAAAAGTTTTTTTGTACAGACAATTCTAATTTTTTCTCCAACAACGATCTCCTCATCATATTTTGGGGCACCATCATCCCATTACCTGTTGTGTGGCTATGGAACACTAGCAAGCTTTAGCTAATACCTTCAAAAAACCATTTATACAAAAGTTTCTGTATGGATATAATGTGTCATTGGTCCGTGTTTTCAGTGTGGCTTTCACACAAAAATCACTGAGAATGTTTATATTGTACAACCCCAATTCTGAAATAAATAGTTGGGACAAAGTGTAAATTGTGAATAAAATCAAAACACAATGACTTTCAAATCACACCAGTCAGTATTTTATTCACGATAGAACAGAGATAACACAGCAAATGTTGAAACTGAAAAATTTTACAATTTCATCCACAAAATGAGCTCATTTCAAATTTGATGGCTACTACAGGTCTCAAAAAAGTTGGGACAGGGACCTGTTTACCATGGTGTAGCATCCCCTCTTCTTTTTAACATAGAGTGAAGGCGTCTGGGCATTGAGGAGACAAGTTTCTTGAGTTTAGCCATTGGAATTAGATCCCACTCTTGTTTAATACAGGCTTCCAGCAGCTGGAGAGTTTTGGGTCTCCTTTGACGGACTTTTCGTTTAATAATGCGCCAAATGTTCTCAATCGGTAAAAGATAAGGAGTGCAGGCAGGCCAGTTCAGCACACGGACTCTTCTACTACGAAGCCATGCTGTTGTAATAGCTGCAGTATGTGGTTTTGCATTGTCCTGCTGAAATACACAAGGCCTTCCCTGGAATATGTAGATGTCATCTGGAGGGCAACAAGAATGCTAAATTTGGACTCGTCTGACCACAGGACACTTTGCCACTTTGCTACAGACTATTTTAATTAAGCCTTGGCCCACAGAACACGGTGGCGCTTCTGGATCATGCGCAACAATGGCTTCCTTTTTGCATGATAGAGTTTTAGGTGGCATCTGTGGATGGCACGGCGGACGGTGTTTACAGACAGTGGTTTTTTTAAGTATTCCTGGGCCCATTTAGTAATGTCAATAACAGAATCGTGCCAGTGAGTGATGCAGTGGCGTCTGAGAGCCCGAAGATCACGGGCATCCAGTAAAGATCTTCGGCCTTGTCCCTTGTGCACAGAGATTTTTCCAGTTTCTTTGAATTTTTTGGTGATGTTATGCACTGTCGATGATGAGACCTTCAAAGCCTTTGCAATTTGACGTTGAGGAACATTGTTTTTAAAGTATTCCACAATTTTTTTTTACGCAAGCCTTCACAGGTTGGAGAGCCTCAGGCCATCTTTACTTCTGAGAGACTCAGCCTCTCTAAGACATCCCTTTTACAGCCAATCATGTTACACACCTGATGCCAGTTAATGTATTTACTTGCAAAATGTTCTTTCAGCTGATTCTCTTATATATTAATTGCTTTTTCAGCCCTTTTTTGCCTGTGTCCCAACTTTTTTGAGACCTGTTGCGGCCAGAAAATTAGAAATAAGCTCAGTTTGTGGATAAAAATATAAAATTTCTCAGTTTCAACATTTGAAATGTTATCTATGTTCTTTTGTAAATAACATATTGGCTCATGTGATCTGAAAGTCATTGCACTTTGATTTTATTCACAATTCACACTTCGTCCCAACTATTTCGGAATTGGGGTTGTACTTAAATTGTAACTGAGTCGCTGCCATGGTCGCTGCTCTCAATCTCTGCCTCTGTTGGAAACTGATGCGCGTTCGTGTGCGGCTTGGGGATGGGGGTCGGGGACTGCTTACTTCGGCGACGGGCCGGAAGCCAGCTAATACAACCAAATCTGTTACAGCGGCTTTAAGCCCTCACTATATTTCCTTATGAAAGACTTTTCATACCAATCATCTTACTGACCTTTTGCCAAGTGATCAAATTAGCTGTGAGATGTTCTGCCAGTTGTCTTTTTTTTTAGCATCATGCAACCTTTCCAGTCTTTTATTGTCCCGTCCCAACTTTTCTGAAATGCGCTGCTGTCATCAAATTTAAAATGAGCAGATATTTTTCAAAAAACAAAATTTATCAGTTTCAACACCTTATATATCATCCTCATACTATTTTCAAATAAATATAAAGTTGAAATGATTTGAAAATCATTGCTTTCTGTTTTTAGTTACATTTTATACAGCATCCCAACTTTTTAGGAAATGGGGTTGTATTTTTAGGGGCTAAAAATGCTCATTTCGTGCACACACATTTGAAAATGCATGCGGCATATACAGTATATTTCTGTATATGCATTTAGCCTATACAATATATTTTTACCATGCTGATGGAGTTATAACAAATATGTTATGTTACATGCATTCAGAATTAAAGAATGCATTTCTTAGAAATATTCTCTAAATATGAATTCTGAGCTTTTCATTCTCAAATGCCTTGGCCTACTTGTCCAGCCAAGCATAGTTTATTTTAGTCACTGCTTGCATGTGCATATTAGTAATATCGGATCCACTGTTTTCACCTCATGGTTATCACAGATGATCGTTTAGTATTTTTTTATTTATGCAGTTATTCATGCATTACCATGGCTCTGACACAATTCTTTGACCATATTTGTCTAATTCTTTGAAGTTAATCAATATGCAATCCATAAAATATTGCTTGATTAATACACTTTTAATATTATTTCATTGATAACACATTTATATGCAATAGAATATAGATGAATAGCATATCATAAACAATTTCATGCATCCCTGATTTTGGGATGGAGGACACCACACAAACAAAATGTAATAAACTCTTGTGCACGCTACTGGGCAGTATTCATTTGCTTGGCAAACACCCTTATTGAGAATCACTCACATATAGTATTTCAATACATTCTCTATCACTTATGCAGGAAGCTTAGGTGTTCTCTTGCACCCCAAATGAGAACTAGATACTGAGGTTTTATTATCACTTTAATTAAATGTGTTTATTTTTTGTACACTCAAGCCAACATCGTGAATGTAATTTTCAGTCGGCAACACGCAATCAGGGGCTTAAAAATACCAAATACCTTGTTGTTTTCTCAATTCTTTATAATTTTTCTGCAAGCTACAAAGTAGCATTTCATTTATGATAAGATAAGCAGACAACATCCCTGAATAATACACTGAAAAACTAAAGCTGCATTATAAGCCTTCCAGAACATCAACAAGAAGCAAACCCCAGATAGGGTAATATTTTAGGGTCATGGACTTCAGGCAGTCACCAAATTCAAAGGTTTTTTCAACCAAATACTGATTAAAAGGAATTTATTTAAGATTATCTTCATTTTTCCAATTACCTCTAATACCCTCAAATCAAAATGGGCACCGGATGGTATAAAAATATAGTAATTTTGACATGGGTACACACTGAAACTGACAGTCTGCTCTCTAACTTCATGGGCATTGCTCCATTTCAAGTCCAAAGAGCGAGGGTTCTAAGCAGAAACAAAACTTGTGTCCCTGTGCAAATACTTAAGCTGTTCACAGCCTGTCATTCATTAATTTAATACTAATTTTAAACATGAAATCATCACAAACTAATGTCTTCAGTCCGAACAGCTCAAGGGACTCTGCTCTATATAATAAGGGTAGGCACAGTTGAGTGCTGGTTTCTAAAGGAAACGTTTAGCAATGGAGACCATGGATATTGCCGTAAAATATCTGCCTACACGCAGCTGCTCCTGTAGTACAGAGCCATTGAACACACAGACAACGGTAGTGGTGGTATCAACAATGTACCACATTACCCAGCTTTTGCTCATTGTTTGCACATTTTCAATGCAGTCATTTTACAAACCACGTTCCATTCTCAAATAGGATATTTCATAGTTATACTGCCAGTATTTTATGTTCTTTATTTAATACCAGATGAATATGATATTTTTGCATAATTTTGTGCTTACATACACAAAGGTATTGAGCATTGGCAAAATATATGAATGTCTGATTTTAGGTTTCTGCCATTCAGAAAAGGTAGAGCAGTGCCAGCATATGTATAGATGAGCCTTGTGAATAGTGTGCTCTTGGGTTCATGGCTTCAGTAAATCAAAACTCATGTGCCTTGGCAAATAAAAATGCTTTGATTTAAAAATCTGCAATGGGGATTTACATGTTAATATCACCTGACTGGCCATGTTTACAATGTTTGGATTAAATGATAACTGGAGCCACAAATGATTTCAATAAATTATACATTAGCTGTGATGACAAAGACAATGAGAATATACCAGAAAAGAAATTAGACAAAACTCTTATAGTTGTACATATAATAAGAAACACAGTGCAAATGCCGTACATTAATGCGATGCTTAAAATACTGAATTCAAGGGGAAAAACAATACAACTAAATGCTGGATTGCTATTGAACAGTATTAAGGCTTCGCCCACGTGACTTTACTTAATATGACAGTGGCAGTTGACATTAGACATACTGATAAATTTATTAGGAAAAGACGTTTCCTCATATAAGCGAAGGCAAATCATGCAGAAATTTTAGCAACATTACCAGACTCATTGTCCGTAACTCCAGGCAGGCTCCACAGCCTCCTTATCCACAAAATAATGTGGACCTTGGCATATTTGAGAGAGAGAAAAAACTTTTTCTGCGAGATGTCTTATCCCCAGCCGAAAATCAAGAGTGATGTTCAGTGTGCAAAAACTTCAGAGTATTTCCTTTCAAGAGACCAAAACCATCCATATTCTCCAAGCGGTTCAAGAACAGCTTTCAATTTACTTTGGGTACGCCTTGGATAGGCATTTTAGGCAAATTTTACTGGAGTGTTAAAGGGTTAACATCCCTTTTCCATTGACATGGGTCTGGTGCAAGTGCTGGAGCCAGTGCCCTATCTCAATCCATTCTGGGAATTTTCAGCACCACGAAGCAGCTGGTCCAAACCAAGGAACCTGGGATGTTGAGGCTTGGGGTTAATGTCAACGGAGTAGGCAGCTTCCTAAGTTGTCAGAAATGTCTGACAAAACAAGTCTGATGTGCGTTGAAAAGTGGCTTCCAAAAAAAAAAAAAAAAAAGACAGACAGCCCCCCGCAAGTAAATTATATATGTTAGGGCTAATGGAACAGACAACAAACCCTTATGGTAGCCAATCAATTTTAGAAACTGCATTCACAACTTACAAAGTAAAATACATTGGATAGATAGATGCCCAGCTAGTTTGCTCACATTAACTAGATAGAAGTACATGCTGTATCAGCTTCACTGTTATAAACTTGCACCTTTTTTGCCAGTTAATTTAACTGGCACCTTCTTGCCAGTTATTTTAACTGTAGTTTTCAATAAGTCTACAACAGTTCCATGTATCTTAAGTGTAAACCACAGTTAAATGCACGCAGGATCCCACTTGCAGTTAAAATAACCAGGAAACAATACGTTAATTTAACTGTTAAATTTGGTAAGTTTATAACAGTGTTGTTTTGGGTGTTCAAATATGTTTTCAAGGATACAAGCAACACTTGCAAAAAAAGCACAGTCTGTCATGTTGGCTCTGTCCCCGTTTCAATCGTTACAACATGGGACGTCCTCTTTCCAGACAGAAGACACATGCTTGCTCAGCTCTAGAGTCACTGGAAAGGTTGGCAGGTTCTCCGGTAGGTTTGCTGGTTCCTCAGCCCCGATCTAGCACCAACTCCCGCCCCCTGTCTGTGGAAAAGGGGTATAAGTGAATAATAAACCTTCTACACAGGCTCTTCAATATTCCTGTGCTCATATTTTGTATGCATGTGTGTGCATGTGTATCCATGCGCGCATGATTGTGTTTGTCAGTGGACCCATTCTACATAATGCATATTCTATATCCCCAAATTATTTAGAGGAGATTGTGGATTCAGCCCAACCACGGCCACATCGGCTGTTGCTGCAGACCCACCACGTCACCAAAACATTTAAGGTATCAATCAGAATCTTTTAAAATTTGGCATGGATGTGCAGTGTATAAAATATAAAAGGGATATATTGGGGGTTCCCCAGTGTCCTGGCTAAATGTCCAACCTGGCACTGTCAACCTGCCACCTAATCATCCCCCGATTTAATTGGCCATGCAAACTGTCCTCTCCCTCTCCACGTCAGCTGATGCGTGATGAGTGTTCTGGCGCACAATGGCTGCCATTGCATCAACCAGGTGGGCGCTTCAGATTGTCGGCGGTGACATAATATTACCCTATATGACTGTAAAGCTCTGAGTATCGAAGAGAGGACGCTGTATAAATGCAATGTTCATTTACACATTAATTAATTTATAAATACTCAAGAAAAACCCCAAGAAATTTTGGTCAATTTATCAATTAATATCAAGGAATTCAAGGATCGGGGAACTCTGTGTTATACCTAGGTGTTATGGCTGACAATGCCCTTATGTATTTGTGAGAGTAGAAAATCTGTTAAAACATTAAAATCACTCACAGATGAAGCAAATTACATCAATAATCTTGTAACAACAGAGCACGTCAAGATATACGGACATACCTTAGACTGCACGCAAACAGTCGACTCTCAAAGTCAAAGTGCGGGTTTGTGGGAACAATGGGGCCTGCGCTTTGTAGCTACAGAATAGTCAGTACCCATTCTAACCCCTATTCGCCACCAAAAGCACCTAAGATGGCACGTGAGCATCGGAAGTGGACCTCTGCACAATTGAATATCACCTGATCCACTGAGGGCAGTTCTTTTTTACATCATGCACATCAGCTGGGTACATGTGTGTCACAGCAGTCATGTGAATGCCCTCTGTGTCTCCTCTCATTTAGCAACTTGCATGTCTATTAGAAGGTATTTCTCCTTTGATTAGTTTATGTCTCGCATAAACCCTTATCCATGGCTGTGTTTTGTTTCATTGTTACTTCCTTTTGAACGGTGACTTGCATTTAAACCCCCTGCTTTGAATTGCAAGTTGCTGGATGGTAATTTGCTATTCGTGCCTCAAACCAGTCAGTACTTCCTAATAGAAACTCTTTGTCTCATGAAAGTATACTCAAAGGCAATGAAAACGCAACACTCTAAATTTTGGTTTATTTTTGCTCAGGACCTGAGTAGTCCAATTTGAGTTCTTAAGTGACCATTGGGGTCACAATGTGTACCTCGTTACGCATGAATGATCATCATGTAACTCAAAAGTGTGAGTTGGACTCTCTTCAATCCATATTGAGTACAACATATGGGATTCAGGAGTTGAAAGAGGGGTTGTCTTCCCTATATAAAGGCATGATAAAAGCCACACAAAAAACATTTTTAAGTGTCATAATGCCACGTCTGTTGACTGAACAACGGAACAGGGCCCTGGGTATGCTAGAGGCGGGAGTAAGTGCCCGGCAAGTGGCTCACCGTTTTGGGTGTAGCACGTCCAGCATCAGTACGTTTTGGGTGTAGTACGTCCAGCATCAGTACGTTTTGGGTATAGTACGCCCAACTGGGACGAGCTCTTTCATCAAGAGTACCCAGACCTCAAACCAGGCAGCAACTCCAGAATGCACTACAGGCAGAGTGGCGACAACTTCCCCAAGACAACCTGAGACGCTTAGTCAGGTCCATGAGGAGACGTTGTACTGCCTGTGTGGATGTTCGTGGGGGTCACACCCGATACTGACTGTTCTTTTGAGTTCATTTTTAAATGTGTGTTCCGTTCAGTCTTGTTGTGATTTTTCATTTTCAAATTGTGCTCGTTATGTTTAATGCATCTGTTTATTATTGTCCAAATCGGCCCATTAACACATTTAATTCATCAAAGTCAACCTACCCAACATATTTGAATTTTTGAAATAAGAAAATAAATTTGAGTCACAAAATTATTTGAATCCAAACTGGTGTTGCGTTTTCATTGCCTCTGAGTATAGAAGTGTGACCTTTAATGATAGAAATTTGCGAAAACCCTCTTCTTGAATTAGTTAATTCGAACAAGCTCCCAAGCCTAATTCAGGGTCCAGGATTGGGACCGTGTTCTACTAAACCAAGTTCACGTCTGCTTATTTGTCCAGTTTAATAGGAACAAGCCCCCAAGTCTAATTAAGGGTCTAGGATTGGGACCATGTTGGAGCTGGGTTGCGTGTTAACACGAATCCACGCGCAGAATAAGGAAGTCTAAAAGCTACCTAAAAACAAGGCAGCCACTAAATCTGCGAACAGACTAAAAACAAATTATAATGTCTGGGAACTTAGAAGCCAAAACCTGGCCTGAGAAGAAACTAGAACCCAAAAATACAGAGCAAGGCTCTGGAAATGCGAAAGGAAAACGAACCCCAATCGCTGATCAATGAAGAGGGATCTCTTCCTGAGCGAAATCAGAGTATAGGGCAACAAGCGCATAAGCCTGGACTTCGAACCACAAGGGTTGACAAAGACTACAGGCGAATCCTAAATACAAGAATGAGGACTCGTAAAAGACGAGGACTAAACCTGGAGGAGTTTGCTAAAAGAATCTTCGAATACCGGCTTCAGCACGACCCAAATGGAAACACTAAAGCACAGAAGAAAGGACAAGGTGTGGTTTAAATAGACTAGCACAGATAGAAATCACCTGTAATGAAACAAACCAAAACCACTCCCCTCCAGGTGAAGGAATGAGGAACTTAGCTTCCAAACCATGAGACATGGCATACCTGCAAACTAGTCACTTTTCAGCTACAATTGCCATTTTTTTGGTCAATTGGGTCATTTCCGTGAATCGTGCAGAACCGGGGAGTTTTTCAAAAAGGGGGAAGGGTGTTGGTGTCAGGGGAGAGTTCACTCCGGGCCTACATGACCCGTAGGCGAAGATGGGAACATCTACCTGGCGCTGGACCCATAGAATCAAAGCTCATAGAGCGCCACGCGATTGGAGTATCAGAATCTTCAGTAGCCTTGATGGAACCAATATACACTCATTGGATAGAATGCATCATGCAAGTTTTTTTGTCCAATCAAGATAAGTATTTTGCTTCGATGGCGGCAAGTTGCAACTTTTTGACGAAGGTCTACTACGTTACCATAGTAGCCTACTTCAGTACTAAAGTGGTGCCTAAAGCAGTTGTCCTGCGTTAGATCTGAGATAAGTCTCGTTATCTGTCAGCGATATAATAAAGGAATAAGCCCCGAGAAGCAGTGGGTTACAGTGATTTTATAACGGAGGAGGGGCGTTCTAAGGCACAACGTGCAGCGGAGTGCCTTAGTGCCCCTCCGCCGTTATAAAATCACTGTAACCCACTGCTTCAAGGGGCTTATTGCTTTTATAAAACGGTTACTCTACATATAGCCCATTAAATAAACACACAAGAAAAATAATCAACAATTTATTGGTAATAATGCAACAATAAAATTGAGAACTATTCGTTCTTTCACCAAGCAAGATAGAGTGGACAGAATGGTTGGCAAGCAACACAGATGCTAAGATTGCTTTTTCATCTAGCGCCATTATGTCACATCAGGCTATTTGGGCTCGTTAATGTAGATATACTATGAAATCAGGCTATTTGGAATGTCTCCTTCGGTCTCTCAAAGGCCCCGTTAAATAATTTTACGTTTGTCTCGCTTTCGGTTTTCTAGTTTCCTTGTTCTGAACTCGCGCCGATCGGCCATATCATTACAACCGGCAGCGAAAGTAGGGAACAAGATTGACTTTTGTCCTCCACACTTGCCGGTGTCCAGGAAAATATGTTGAATTGTGTATTAGTTTGCTAGCCAGCTTGTCAACTAGCTAGCGTTCACTACAATGGATGTGGTTACCTGACACATAGCCCATAAAATTGACACACAACAAAAAAAATCAACAATTTATCGCTAATACTGAAATAGCGAGCCTAGTTGGCAATGTAGCTAGCAAGCTAAAATTATATCGAACTCTGTAATGCAATAGCTAGCTAGGTAGATAGCCAACTGGTTAGCGGGTTTAAAGGCTAAACTTCGCTAACACTGAAATTGCGAGCTAAAAGTCTTGAAACAAATGTAACCTAACGAGTCAGTTCAGCGCCGATTAGTTGGTTGCGCGCAGGGATATTTTGTGCTGCGGTCTGCCTCAGAATGCAGTGGGTTACAATGATTTTATGCCGGCATGGAACGCGGCTCAGCCAATCACATTTAAGGATGGGAAGGACCCATTTTATAATATACTGTTTAAATTGGGGTTATGTATCAAGACATCTACTTGCTAAAGCAAGGAGTTACTAAAGTGTGTTGTGATCCGTTTCTCATGTTTAACGTAATTGTGAATAGCTCGTCTGAATTGTGTTAATGTTAGCCACCTAGATGGATGCAATGCTAGTGATTTTCGAAAGACTATCTCCACTGCATCCGAATTGATACGTGGTTTAATGTATGCCATTGTTGTGAGATCACGGAAATGAAATGAAAATACACCCGTTTCTGCTGTAAGCTAGAATTATTTCGTGATTTAACCCAAACACCTGTTCCAGTCTCACAGATTATGTGACGTTAACGTGGACAATGCAGTTGGGTTAGCATACAATGCAGGGCTGGCGATAAGCGGTATCGCATTACAAAATGCAATCACTTTTTTTGGAATGCGCCAGTCTGCGACGGGCTTTTGAAATCCCCATCGCATATTTTGCGATACAGTCTTCGGATAATGTGAAAAGAAGTTTAATCCAGTTTTGAACGAAGACTGGCTTCTACAGTTTCTTTATATCGTCCTGATTGGCCTCCGCAACCGCACTATGGATAGCCTAACGGTGCAACTCTGAAACCATGGTAGCGAGTGGAATGACCCTATTTTCCTGCTTCCACGCCAGTCCCGCCCCCAGAGCAAAAGAAAACACTAGAGTAGACAACGTCTTTGGCTGAACCAACCGCAAAACGTGAGACGCGTCTGCCATCTTGTGTAAGGAATCGGCAGGAGAATTGCGCAATCAAACGCTATACATGTGTATATGCGACTAGATAAAATGAACTGAAAAACAATGGACTGGTGACACACATCAGCCTACAAGCACCACCTTTATTTAATGAATTATTATTTTGTTTACAGGTGTTTGTTGTCAAGGAAATTCTTAATCGTCAGTTAAAATTCAAAAACATTAAATTTAAATAACTTGTAAATATATAGACAAAAAAAGAGTTGCATATTTATGTCTAAGGAATGCTGTTTTCATATTTTGAACCCGTATTTGTACCTCGATTTCCTATAGTGCGCTATATTCTTGATTATGGCAATTTGTATTTTAATATTTAAATATTCATCTTGGTTCATAATAATTACCAGTATTAATTTCTTTCACAGTAAAAATATTATGTATGATAAAAATCAGTCCTGAATATTCACTCATTCACAGCCTGAGCCAGGTGAGTGGCTTAGGTAGAACCAACTAGAACTAAGTAATTCCTATTCAGTTGCCGAGTTACTACATGCTTGCTGTAAGTGGAACCCATTTGTTCAGTCCAAACAGTTTTAGCACTGCAATTGCTAACAAACTACAGCTTTAGTGGTATTAATAAATGTTTTTTTTTCACTTGAAGCAATTGTTGTCTTTTCTTGTCATTTTCCTCTCAGAGTACACCAGAATGCTTAATTTATGTGTTAAAATCACAATTTTTTTCTGGGGAGGGACCCCCTTACAGGGGTTTAGTTTGTCACCTTTTTCATCCATCTTGAGTTTGCAGGTATGCATGTTCTCATTAAGCCATTCCAAGTATTTTTCTCTGTCCATTTTATTAAGAACAAGCTCACAATCCTTCTACGGACATCAGGATTGGAACCGTGTTCCCCCTAAAACACTCCATCCTGCCTTCAGACTGTTCAGCTCTGGTCAAGAGTGCACTCCATCTGGCAGTCATCCCAGAAAGGCACTGGCCGGAGCTATGCAACGCCCTGCTTCGCCTGCCACATCTCTACATAACGTGCCTTCTTCTTCTGGGTTCCATCCCACTGTCCCCATATTACTATCAATAAATTTTATTATTTGATTATACCCCGTCTCCGCACTTGATTCTTGGTTTGGGTACTGACACCAGCTTCATTTACCTGAGGAAGAGATGGCACTAGGATGAACTGTGGGAAGGAAACAAGCTTGTGGAAGGAATGTGTTTGCAGAACAGTGAAATGTTCTGCTAAGAAACCCATGGTACAAGAATTCAAGCGGATGTCAGTTTGATTGGTGCCATTTTGGGGGGACCCACACAATATCTGGTACGTGGATTTAATGTTATGGCTGATCAGATATAAAATGCTGTATTTTATTTTGTCAATGATATCACATCCATTTCTCAGTCCCCTCATTTTTTTTCTGCCTTGCAAGAATACTAGACTGAATGTACGACTAAATATGTAGGTGAAAACTAATGTACATATTTGTGTAAGACATTACTGCATGTCCAATGAAAACATTTGCAGTAGCTGCTGATCATGAGCTGAATTATCATATGATAGCACATTCTTATGCCTCTTGGTCAGAGTTCTAATTGGTAATCAAGCAGATAACACTAATGTATCCGATTAACTGTGGCATCTCTGGACAGACCGCGCTTGGGCTCCTAATACTCTCAAGCTGTGCTTATGCTACAAGGCAGTTGGGCTCGTTTATTCCAGAAGACACTTCCTCTACCGTACCGATGACACGAGGCTGTTTTCTGTAGCTGTACACTTTTTGGCATCTTGAGAGATAATGCTATGTGCAGGTGCAATGGTCAGACAGAAAGAAAATAAATGAATTTTGCAGATTACCCTTTCACTAAAAATGCACAGCAGTTCACAGCCTTATGAAAAAGGAAACTGATAGAGTTTAGTGGGTTCAGGATGTTATTCCTTTCTGTTCTCAGCAAGGGTGTAGGTTTTATCTGAGATTTGGTAGGGACATATGTAATGCGACCGTGAGCTGGAAAAAATTTTCAAGAATTTCAGTGGAAATATTGCCTTCTCTATCAACAGAGATTACTGCGTGTTTCTTTGATCTTTTCTATGGTGCTTAGCAAGATGCCTCTGTTATTTTCATTGACTGATGCCATATTCATAAAATTGCTGCTTACCATTCTCTAGAGTTAAACTACCATGCCAATTATTTCCTTACAGTCTCAGATGCAATTTGACCACGAAAACCTCACACATGCGGGCTCGGATGCTGCTGCACCCTCGATGTTCCTACCTCTCATGGGCAAGTTTTCAATATTAGCTAATATTTGAAAGTTGATCACCCTCCATAACCTTCACTGATCGCAGAAAATCAGCTCCGCACACCCACAAAACCTGCTCAGTTCTGGTAGAGTGAACAATGTAACTAATTGTGTGGATATAGCTAAGTTAGCTAGCTGGCCAGTCGACAATCTTGCCTATTCTGTGCACTGTACTGTTTTCTTGAAACAACGGTAATTACGTTGCAACAGCCGAGATAAACACTTTAGATTAAATCATTGACTGTCTATGAATTGGACAGCCACCAACTGTGGATGCGCTAGCATTACATTGGACTGGGGCATGTTACATTTACAAGGAGGAAAACGGAAGAAACGTGACAAAGAAAGTTGATCTGGATATTCTTGCCATGTGTGAAAGTTGGTAGGGACATGCCTCAACCGCCTCCACCCAAATCTACAGTACACCTATGGTTCCCTGCTCTTTTTGAATGGCCTCATTCCTGAAAAAGCTGGGCTATTTAAGCTGGAAAATATTATTTGCGTTGACATGCTGAGGGACCTCAACAGCTGCTGAGTCATTCATCGCTATACGCACAGTAGCTAGTGGCAATCGTATTAGATGTAGCAGTTATATTGTATTCCTGGGATTTGGTTTCAATTAAAATTTCACAAAAACTAATATAATTTTAAAATAAATGACATCCACCTTCTGAAGTTTCTAACAGCACGTAGCAGCTGAAATTGCTTGTTACTTGGTATCGCCTTTGGTGAACAATTTGAAGACCACAATGGAAAAATGATCAGTCACCTTTTCACGTTGTGGAGTAATGATGAATTAAAAATTCAAAAAATCTTAGAAACAAAGCACTGGAAAAATATGCAAAAAAAATAAAATATATAAAATATTATGATAGTATATACTATTATTATATATTATTATAAATATTACAATAATATTTAATAAAATATACAAAAATTCAAAATTTGGACTCTGATCGTTTTTCCTTTGTGGTCTTCATTTACCCTCTAGCTCAGATCAGAAAGTCATAATTTTTTAAACTGCCGTTGATGAGACATCAACTCATGGGAAAAAAGCATGCTTTTTGACATTAGCCTTGTTTCCATCAATTTTCAAGCAAATTATGAGCAAACCTTCGGTATTTTGCAAAAAAGGAAATACAAATTAGGCATGTTTCCATCAGCTGGTTTGGAGTGAATAAACTAGGCACCACAAAGCTTAGTCTTATCAGTAGTTGGCAGAATATGCATGGCTGCAATAAAAAGGGTAGAAAAAGAAGAGGTTGTGAACCGGAAACAGCTGATCAGTCATGTGAGTTAAATGTTCATTATGTCAGAAATTATTTGGCAAAGGTGTTAATATTTCCTTTGTGTGGGGAAATACAAATAACACAATAATAACTTTAGTTTCTTGTTTTTAAACGAGTGCTGTTTTGTGCATGATTTCAATGGCCCACATTCATACTGGCCTCACATCTTTGAACTGGCTACTACACTGGAGCAGTGTTATCAGAATACCAAAGGAGTGACACACTATAGGAGCTCACTATTCACCTGACAAAGTTGCCTGTTTGTTATGGCATACACACACTGGTTTTAAGGGGAATTACAGTGGCTGATCTGATTGTTTGTAATTTAACCAAACCCTGACCACACTGACAGGTAATTAATTCATCTTAGACTAAGCCTTTCAACAACAGTGCCACAAGTTGCGCTATTACCTCCAGTCACAAAAATACCTGAATGGAGTTAGACACGCCCAATTTTCAGCTGTGGTACAATTAGCATTTGCATTTGCCTATTGTGTCTAGGTTGTCAAATTAAGGCCCTCTGTATTTCCTGTTTCGGTCACTGGAAATATAATGCCAAAGAAGGACCCTCTAACCAAAGATTCAAGTGATGCACAGATATTTACATAGCCTATTCAGAAATAAATATGGAAGGCAGTGGATTCAAGATTTCAAGCTATAATTTCACATGATGACCGTAGACGCTAGTCTTCTAGGCTGTTGTCGTATGGAATGTCACCCATATGATATGACAGGAACCAGCTGAGTGGTGCCCAAAATTTGTCGAATCTGTGAACAAACTTGTAGCCTCACTTTGAAGTCAGTTCAATTGCAGTTCTCACCAAATCATAATGGTTCATGAATTAAAGCACCAAAATCTACTCTAGACATGAATCATGCAACAAGTTTCATCTTTATTTTTTTTTTCATTGCATTAAGTGTAATTGTTTTAGCCCTACCTGCTTATCTTCTCCTGACTGTATTAGCTCAAAATTACGAAATTGGCAATACTAACAGTCACTATGCACGGCCCAGTTAAAAAGCCAGCCAGTGTAGAAGAGCAATAGAACGGAAGTTGCAGACAGAAAAAAGAAACACATCTTAACCTGTAATTTTTCAGAAGAAAATGTGCATCCGATGCTTAGAGGCATCTAAATTAAACCATAGATGGGGATATGTTGAATATTAGTGAAACAAACAATGCGAGGCATGGCATGATTAAAGCAGATGGGTGATATTTAGCCACAGAGTGCTATTGCAAATGTGTAGCATTTCTATTGACCCGTGCTACAGTACACGTAAAACTTGTTTTACAAAACTAGCTCACAGAATGGCTTGCAGAATGCGGCACATTGTTTGATTTTGTCTGTGCTACTGAGGCAGACTCAGGCTGCATCCGAATTCTCTAAAAAGAAGGGAGCCTCCCTCACAATCAGACATGTTTAGACAGAATTGATTAGTTTTATGTACACTTTGATATAAGCAAATATGTAAAGCCAATACAAAGAAACAAATTGATCTTCAACCTGCAAGTAGCTATGCATGAAGCATTGTCAGCTGCTCAATAGTCTTGGGACATCTCTCTCATTCAAGTGAGGCCCAGTTGCTAGTTTTCTCCAAGAAGAGGGCTTAACGATCTGACTCATCTCTGTTCACATCCGTTACTGTAAAGCAACTGAAAAAAAGATTGTGTGTGGCTATGTGTTAGTTCCTATCACACTATTCACATTTTAGAAAGTTTAGTATGCAAATGCCTAAGAGAGCTGATTGCTGTGAACCCTGCAGCTCATCTGGAATACAGCTGCTCAACTCATTTTTGGTCTTTCTAAGTTCTTGCATGTGACTCTATGGCTGAAATCTCTGCACTGGCTGCCAGTTCCAGCTAGGGTCACAAGATCTGATGCTACAGCGAACAAGAAAGATCCTTCCTACCTACAAGTTATCCCTCCATACAGACTTGCTCGTTGACTCGACGACGACCACCTCCTGCCTTCCATTTGAATGACCATCACTCCCTAGCAACCTAGTGGTGGAGTGACCTGCCTACATCCCTGCAAATGATGACTCATTTGTTCACTTAGTACCTGTCCTAAGTCTCAGTCTTACATCCTTCATTCTCCAAACCATACATGAGGTCCTATGTGTGATTAATTGTAACCAAGTGGCTATCTACTGTAGTTTTTTGAGATAAAGCCTCTGAAATCTTGTCACATTTGGTTTGACCTTTTATGGTCACTCAAGGTGAAGAGTCATGGTGTAATTCTAATCTCCAATTATGATTTCATATATGTGTTTAGTAGTAACCTAGTGGCTGTCAACAGTAATTTTAGAGATATGAAGTAAATTGACCCCCTGAACACCCGTGGATTTTTGAAAGTACGCACTTTTGACTATTGTGATGTATATAATTATATTTTGCAAACTGAGAAAGAAAACTTCTGGCGGCAGATCATTTTTGACAGAATTATGGGCAAAAAACGATTTTGACCTTTTAGTGACCTTGACCTTGACTTTAACCCTATTCATTCTAAAATTTAATGGGATCTATTCTGGGGCATTGCCCAGCTTTTGGCCAAATTTATTATGAATTGAGCAGTTTTCTCATAATCTTGCAAACAAATAAACAAATAAATAAATAAATTAAAAAAGAAGACGTAAAACAAACCAAGTCGATTACAATACCCTTGCTCTGCCCCTTCGGGAGGGGGGGGATAATTAATATTTGTAGTGTTAATTTTTAATTGCAATCTCCAGCTTGTTTGCTTGCCTGTTTACATTTACTACTTGTCTGACTGACATATGCTAACTGTGAAGTCTACACATTACTTATTCATGGCTCAGCTCATTGATCCACAATATGAATGGCACCTTGTCTGATCTGTTGTGTTGGTGTTTCAATAACCTAATTCTATTCATTTACTTTTCATTGCTTTTGAGAAAAATGTCTGCCAAATTAATATAATGTAATGAAATGTGATGTAACTTAGCTCTCATTGAACATCTGTACTTGGCAGGAATTTGTGACTGCGATACATCCATAGAGTGGATTATGCCTTACTACTCTGATCGCTCTTTCCAGGTTGCATGGACTAGTGCACCTTGTCCTCTTACCTCAGGAGTCCCTCAGGGTTCAGTCATCAGTATCCCTCTGTTCTCCCTCTATGCACATTCTCTTGATCCTGGAATCTCTGTCCATGGTTTATCTTACCCCCGATACGCCAGCAACACTCAGCTCTACCTTTCCCACTGGCCATCTGACACACAGGGCTGTGCTCACATTTCTGCTTGCTTGAGGGACATCCAGAGCAGGATGGATAACTACCACTTTCAGCTCAACCAGTAAGTCTGCTGTGTTGCATTTCTGCAGTCCGTATTCTCTGTCTCCGAGCTGGTCTGATTTCCAGTTTGTTCCTAAACTCCATAATCTGACTCATCTGTCACTGACTATGATTACGAATTCTGATTCTTCCAGTCCAGTTTTTAAACCCCGACCGCCTAACACAGATATTTGATCCTAATTCTGTGCTGCATCCTGCTTGCTTGATTATCTAACTCTGCACGACAGACAACGATTCCTGATTCTGATTCTGTAGTGCATTCTGCTCGCCCGGCTTAAGAACCGTGCCTGACTGACCACCTGATAAACTCCGGTTTATTATCTGTACTGAGGTCTGCGACTGAGTGTTGCGTTTGTCCTTACAGAAAGAATGTTTCTTCTGCTGCTTAAAATTTTCCTTTTCATTTTTCAATTCTGCTCACATTACTTATGATATTTATCTGCATATTAACATTCATGGGTAAATATTTTCAGTGCTTTACATCATGATAGAAAATTCTAAATACAAATATCAGATTGACATTTAGTAGGTGTCTGTTCAGATGAGATATGCAGAATTTGGTGAAGAGGAAGTAATTTATCAGGGATCATTTTGTATTAAGGTTGCTTGCATGACTTTTTTGTTTTTGATGATGAAAAAATATCAATAGATCCCTTTATACTGCTTAATCTATGCATTTTTATTATAATCAGCACTTAATTCCACATAACCAGAGAAAAGCCGGTAACTTTTCTGCAAAAGCAAAACCTAAAACAAACTCTTGAATCTTCTCAAGTCATGTTGCTGAGTAGCTCAGGCATTTCTTTCAGGTATTCTCACTCACTGCTTGATGAAAAAGAGACTGACTATGAGTAAACTTTATTCTCTATCTCAGGGAGTTAGGGAAAAGCCCTCTTCCCATATTTTAAGACAGATTACCCAGACTGCTTTTTTATACTCACAGGCTCTGTGTAAGGCCACGCCTCCAGCCATCCAGCCCACCGGTCTACTAAATCCCAGAGCGCACTTCAGTCATTATCCAATTATGATCAACACTTGTTTCTCAAATTCACTGAGTGGTAGCAGTGTGTATTTAAGACTGAGCTTCCCTCAGTTTCTTTGTGAAGTCTTTGAAACCGCATGTCTGTTTGACATTGTAGTCTTGTATAGGCTAACTCTCCGAATTTACAAACTTATAGTCAACCCTAGAATCCGTGCTGTTTATTGGCCCATCTTGGGGCCGCCCTGGATGAAGTGGTTCACGGGATTCGCGAACTCACCATCTTATCGCCTTCCGAGATGACATCCTCATCTACTCCCATAATTATGAAGAACATGTTGGACAAGTGAGACGAGTACTCCAACACCTACTTCAATATCAGCTCAACGTTAAAACAGAGAAGTGCGTTGTCCACCAATCCACCATCTCCTTCCTTGGTTACATGATTGGACCAGAGGAAGCTGCTATTGAAGCCAAGAGACTGAAGGCAGTAGCTGAATGGCCAATCCCACGGACGATAAAAGAACTCCGACGCTTTATGGGATTCGCAAATTTCAATCGCCGCTTCATGAATAGCTTCAGCACCGTTGCCCATCCCCTGACACGGCTGTTCAAAGGGAAGCCCAAAAACCTGGGATTCAATCCAGGGGAGCAACACGCGTTCAATATTCTCAAGAACCTGTTGCACTCATATTCAAGTTACCAGACCTGGAAAAGCCTTTCATTGTTTAGGTTGAGGCCTCCAATGCAGGTTTGGGGGCTGTCCTGTCACAGCGGCAAGGAACACCAGAGAAGCTGTACTCCTGTGCGTACTTAACATTCAAGCTGACACTTGCAGAGGCCAACTACGACGTAGGCAACCAGGAACTCTTGGCAGTAAAACGTTGAAGGAATGGAGGCACTGGTTAGAGGGGGCCCGTCATCCTTTCCTCGTCTTAACCAATCACCGCAACTTGGAGTATTTGTGAAAGGCACAGCAAATGAATCCACGGCAGGCCAGGTGGGCACAATTTTTTACTCGTTTCAATTTTTCAATAACCTACCACTCAGGCTCAAAGAATATCAAAGCGAATGCTCTATTATGAAGATACAAAGCAGAGAGGGAAGCAGAAGAGCACATTCTACCCTCCTCCTGCATCCTCGCACCCATCAGGTGGCAGCTAGATAGTGAAATTGCGAAGGACAGCAGGCAAACTACAGTACCTGGTAGACTGGGAAGGCTATGATCTGAAGGATTGGAGCTGGGTAGATCCCGATGACATCTTGGATCTGCAGCTCCAATCTGACTTCCATCAAGCCCGTCCAGACCAGCCTGCTCCACGCCCCAGCTAGTCCGCCCCAGCTCTCCTGGCCGAAGAACGGGGGTACTGTAAGGCCACGCCTCCAGCCATTCAGCTCACCGGTCTACTAAATCCCGGAGTGCACTTCAGTCATTATCCAATTATAATCAACACCTGTTTCTCATTTTCACTGAGTGGTAACAGTGTGTATTTAAGACTAAGCTTCCCTCAATCTCTTTGTGAAGTCTGTCTAAGCGCATGCCTGTTTGACATTGTGGTCTTGTATTGGCTAATTCTCTGAATTTGCAAACTCATCGTAAACCCTAGAATCCGTGCTGTTTATTGTTTACCAGCACGTGTAATTTTAAGGAACCTTGTTTCCTATTTGCTTCCCTATTTGTAATTCAATGTTACTGTAGTGTAACCAAGAATTGTATTATTTATAGTGTTCATATTTAGGAAACTCAGTTCCTTGCTGTTTTGTATTTTCTACGTTTGTGCCTTCTGCCGTGCAGTTGGTCATTAAATCATGACCAAGTCCATCCTTGCACCTGAGTCCAGTCCTCAACTTCCTGCCCTCCATGCATTTACACTCTACACAAAGTACAAATGCAACACTCTGTGTCTTTTGTTACTTGTATGCTTCACTTCCTCTTTTTGTAGAGGAAGGAAAAAGGTCAGTGAGTGTTCACTGGACTACTTAAAAATATCGTAGAGTAATGGCACCACTAATGTGTGACAGTCCATTGTGGTCTCTAAGCATTTGCAGCAAGAACCCATCACAATCAGCCATTTGTAAGTTTAGGTTCAAAAATCCCTGTACCACTTGCCTGCGATAATAGAGTTATAGACATCCCTAACAAGGACTTCATGGTTTCTCACCAATATATTTTGACCTAGTTCTCCGCAAGAATAGCCTATTTCAGTCGAGACAACTCGCGTATTAAAAGAAAAAGCCATTAATTGAGTATTAGACATTAATTTTTTGGCTTGGGCATTGAATAGATCTGCTTTGGGTACTTGGTGCAAGTACTTGTGCACACCCTGAATACAGGGAGAAGTAACATTTACCTAATGAGAAATAACACCAGACCCCCCAAGTACATAAAGCAGATTTAAACACCAGGTGGATGCTGGGGTGGTAGAGGGTGAGCAGCTGGTCAAATAGCAGCAGCAAAGCATAGAGGCCAGCAAAGCAGCAGTTGGTTGGTGTGTGGTGTGATGTGTGCAAATTTGACTGGTATGGGAGAGTACATGTGGTCTGCAAAGCAGCTGAGGCTGCTGTAGGAGTTTCCCAACTGAACTGCAGAGCGTATTTCATTTGTGCTGCTAATTTACCTTTTTGTGTTGGCAGGGTAGCTTACTGGAAGCTGATAATCTGGCAAGGTAAAAAGAGTGGTCTAACAATGCACTAAATTAAAATGTATCCATCTTAAAGAATATGTGTATGTGCCACTGAGAAAAATGAAAAAAAAAAAAAATTACGTGGACTTATATATTGTAGGTGACATATTTGCATATTGTTTACAGGGAAAAATATTTGCAATGTGTGTTGTAAGTTCATCAATGAAGTACAATAATAATCAGCCTCCATTCTCCATTCATCAAGCCGATCTTTTGCATGCAGAAAGACAAGAATTATAGAAAAATTCAAATACATTGCAAAGAAAAACCAGTGGTTTATGGAACTTTGTCTTTGTGACAGAATACATTACTCCCAAAATACAGTTACTGCATTTTTGGCAGGTTTCTTTGAAATATAGAATCAAAGCATGATGAGGGATTTCAATGGCACTTATGATTTTTTTGAAGCCATTTTTCAATTGGATTTTGTCACAGTGACCACCTTGGAGTCTGGAGCTAAATGCCTGTGAATGCATCTTTTCAGAAGCTGGTAACTTGGCAGCAGTCCCTCGATAATTGGTTGGACATCAAGTCAAATGCGAGGGAAGTATTGACGTATTGGAATCCCGTTGAGCAGAAAGCTTGACATTGTATATACAGGAGAAGTTTTAGCCAAACCATTTCTTGTCCCTCATTATCAAATGTGATAATATTGGTGAAAACTGGCTGATACATTAATTCCAAAGTAAGTTTATTATTGTATCATGGGTGAGCAGCTAGTCAAATCATGAAATAAACTTGGTGCTCCTCAAAACTGAGGGCTCACCTGACACCTGGCTCCAGAGTATGACAGAGAAAAGCTAACATCTGTCAGCTAACATCTGACATTGCAAATTGGCTGAATCGTGGAATCATGCAATAAAGACTTCTCTAAAATAATATTTTGAAGTAAATATTTTAAGTGGCTAGTCATTAACAACACAAGCTTGCGAGCCCAGTCAGCCCAACCCAGCCCTGTCAGTAGCACATGTCATGAACCAAGACCCCACACTTTATTGCAGTGAGAGTCATTACCTTAGTGTTAAAAATCCATACTGAGCAAACTTACTCAGATTAATGATGGAAACCAGTACATGCCCCTAATCAAGCATCTTTCCCTGAAATATGTTACTGAACATTTGTGTTAACATTAAATGGAGTGGAATCCACTCTGTTCATTCTGCCTGTATGCTGAAACTTAATTTGTAGCTGTGTGAACAGTATTTTTTATGAAAACTAAGGATTTTTGACTCCTGTTTGACTAGCTGAATGTGACCTCATTGAATGAAAAGATATTAAAATCTATTGTAGTAACTGTAATACTTACCTCTCAAATGACTCGGTTATTAAAGCCAAACCTCTTCATTTTTTCTGGAGAAAGCAGTTTTGAGGGAATTTTAACAGTTCAATTATTGATTGATCAAATCTGAATAAATGTACTCAACTGCTAGGTCATGTGAACAGGCAACTATAAAATTCATATGCAAATAATGTTTTACAGCTGTGAAGACTATGGCCTCTGCAAACCATGTATGACTCAAAACTATCCTACTCAGACAACTAGAGAACACGGTGTTACATGTTGTGGTTATCAGCTTGCTGATGCAGCATGAAATAGACAACACTGTGCATGCATCGTGAGCCCGTAGCTTTCCACGGCCTGAACCTAACCATATATTAGTTTTTGCTGTTCAAAAATTGGGTATCTGAATACAATTACGCACAATATTGTTTATTTGCACACATACTTTTTGGTCTATGCTGCAGTGCTGTGTTTTCTTTAAATTTAGAGTGATGAAGTTTTCAGGTCAAGATGGTGTGAGCACTGTGGAGAAATGCTTAAAAGTACAGGAGGCAGTTTCTTAACTTCAATAGTCTGAGCTGAAATCACAGATGCAGGCGTGTGACAAAAATTACTAAATGTTTTCCCACTGCCTACAGCCAACCCCCCTTGAAAAACTTGCACATAGAAACAGCCTTTACTGACCTTTACATACCATGTAATGAGATCTTCTTTGAACTGCTCATGAATTTTATTTTTGCATGGCTGAAAGTGGAACGCAAAATCAAACTGCAGCAAAAGTACTAAAAGGTCAATAAATGAAGACCACAATCGAAAAATGATGAGTCACATTTTCACGTTGTGCAGAAATGATGAATTAAAATTCTAAATGATCTCAGAAACAAGGCACTGAAAAAATGTGCAAAAAAAAAATAAAAAATATAATATATTATATTATTGTATATTATTATATAAAATATACAAAAATGTAAAATTTGGAGTCAGATCGTTTTTCCTTTGTGGTCTTCAAATACAATAATATAAAAGCAGGTTCTACTTTTCAAGCCTATTCAACTTTTGTTCTCTAATCCAAATGCCTTGAATATTTTAAAAATTTGTCAATTTCCCCCTACTGTTTCCATATCAGAATATCATATGTACTGTATGTTGTATGACATCGGGCCCAATTTTTCTGCCTCTGCTAGGTCTGATGATACAAGCAGACTAATCACTTCCAATAATGCTATTTTCCAGAGGAGGCAAAGTCTTCATTAATAATTTTTTTCAAGCTCACTATGCAACAGAACAGTGACTTGGTTCACAGGAGTGTATTTTCACAACCTCACTCTACAAGAATTGGTACAGTATATAAAATGCAAATAAAAACAGAATTAAGTGATTTTTAATCAATCAATCAATCAAAATTTATTTATATAGCACATTTACAAACAGCAGTGGCTGAACCAGGGGCGGCGTTAGACCTGAAAATTCGGGGGCTAATATCCATCCCTTTATTGACAACAATTAGTCCTGGCTAATTCTAGATGGTTTTCCTTTATTAACACATTTTCCAATTCAAGAATAATCAAGTGGCAATTGAAGACACAGCTTCTCTCCCCCATGCGATCTAAAAGCGACAAAATAATGGGCTACATTCAGTACAGAAAAATAACTTAATTATAATGAGGTCTATGCACCGGCACTCGGCGACGGCATTTCAGAACTCTTCAGCGAATGAAGGTAATTTTGGTGACTAGTACGTGGTTTCGTCCGTTTACATTTTCCAATCAGACAGCTGTCTATTTTTTACAGCAAGTTGCGTGACCATGCTGCAAAAACAGGAGTATGTACTTGTTGCTGAAACTACCTTCTTTCGCTGAACAGTGCTGAAATGCCGTCGCCGAGTGCCGGTGCATAGACCTAATTATAATTAAATTATTTTTCTGTACTGAATGTAGCCCATTATTTTGTCGCTTTTAGATCGCATGGGGGAGAGAAGCCGTGTCTTCAATTGCCACTTGATTATTCTTGAATTGGAAAACGTGTCAATAAAGGCTGAACCAAAGTGCTTTACAGATAAAAGCATAAAAGACATAAGAATAGTGCAAATACAGGTGAAAGTGAGTAAAACATTTAAAAGTGGAATAAATTGCGGGGGGAAAAAAAAGGCTGATCTCTAATCAAAGGCGAGGGAGAAGAAATGAGTTTTGAGAAGGGACTTTAAAGCTCCCTGGGTCTGGGCTGCTCTGATGTGGGGGGAGGCAGTTCTAGAGTCTGGGGGCTGCTACAGCGAAGGCTCTGTCGTCTCTGGTCTTGAGCCTAGACCTGGGCACCTCCAGGATCAGTTGGTCAGCTGACCGTAATGCTCTGGAAGGGGTGTGGTGATGCAGGAGTTCAGAGAGGTACGTGGGGGCCAGTCCATGGAGGGATTTGTAGACAGTAAGCAGGAGTTTAAAATCAATACGGTAGCGGATGGGGAGCCAGTGGAGTGAGGCGAAAACTGGGGTGATGTGCTCATGTTTTTTGGTGCTGGTGAGTAGTCGGGCAGTGGCGTTTTGAACCAGCTGCATCTGGCGGAGCTGAGACTGCTCAATGCCAGTGTACAAGGCGTTACAGTAGTCCAACCGTGATGTGACAAAGGCATGGATCGCCCTCTCAAAATCACTCTGGGACAAATAGGCCTTGGTCTTGGTTAGGGTTCTGACGTGAAAAAAGCTGTTCCTGATCACTGAGCTAACCTGTTTCTCGAACTTAAAGGCACTGTCGAAAATAACACCAAGATTCCTAACAGAGGACCGGATGTTAGAGGCGAGAGGGCCTAGGGCATCGGTGGGGAAGGCCGGAGGGGTTTAGCCAAATATAATGATTTTAAGTTTCTTGTGCCAAAATGTAGCTGAAAACAGTACCAAGCAAATATTGAGAGTTTCATCTCACCAGTTGTATTGATTTCTGCAAATACTCACAAATTTCTGAATTTGATGCCTGCAACGCATTCCAGAAGAATTCCAGAAAAATCCAGAAAAACATCTATTTGGAACATTCTACAAGTAAAACAGGTCAATAGGTAATGGGTGATTCAATTATGATCAGTTGTAGAATGAGGACTGAAAAAGGAACGGTAGTGTACCAGCAAGATGGCTAGTGGGGTGAGAACAATGATTCTCGACTTGCGATTGCGCGGAACGTAGGAATTTCACCATCGACAGTCCATAATATGGTAAAGAGACACCGGATCTCCATGCGTAAAAGAAGAGGCCAAATACCAATACTGGATGTGAACGCATCACGGCTCTGCATTAGGAACTGACACATTTCTTTAATGGGCATAATATCCACATGGGCTCGTAAATGCTTCAGTAGACTTGTGACTGTGAACACTGTCATGGCATCATCAAATGCAAGTTAAGACTCTACAATGCAGAGGGAAAACCATACATCAACACCATTCTGAAGCACCACTGACCTCTGTATGCTCAAGAACGTCTGAAATTGACTTCTGTGAGGTGGAAAGGAGTGCTTTCCCAACTTGACTGAAATGTGCTGCCGAGGTCACATCTCAAAGCAGGTATTATTTAAGAAATAAATAAGTTGATGAGTTAAAACACAATATTTTATATTTATACATTTTTAAATGGAATACAAGTTATTCCATTGTAATATGACATGTTGTCTTTTCTCATTTTAAAGGCTGCAGTACACTAAAGGGATAAAATTTTCTGCAATTATTAGACAGTCTAGCTATTGCCATTTCTGCTTGATCATATCATATCCAGATTACTAAAGACTGTTAAAAAAAAATCTCATCGTATACATGTTTTGTGAAAGCACAAATACAGTGGTCATCCCCTCAATATTGCTATAATATCAATATTGAGGTATTTTGTCAAAAAATATTGTGATATTTGATTTTCTCCAATTTGCCCAGTCCTAATCTTCATATGACCTGCGAGGACCATGTCTAAACTGAGGCGCAAATCACAAACTATTTAGTGCCAACTGTCATGCCACGCCCTCAGCGCTCCCAATCACCACACTACTGAGGACCGGCCTGCTTCCACGCTCATCTTCACTACTACGTTCATCTGTACCTCATTTATCTATTATCCAATTAGCAGTAAAAAAGCCAGACTCGTAGAGCTCTTTTTTCATAAAGGCTATTGCCTTAGCATATTCGCGTATTGTATATAAACCTCCTAATATTGTTGACTCTATTCAATCAGCGCATTGTGTATTCTATTTTTGGAGCCACGATTCCGCTTTACTTTGTACTCGCCCTTTTAATCCTTTGTTGTTACTCTACAGAGGATAGTAATAAAGTCAACAACTTCTTTGCATTTGAATCCTGCAGTGGCGCACCATCAGGTGTTCTGAAGGCCTTCAGTAATCACACCCTTTTACCACTCAATTGCCCTCAAGCTGTTCTCGCTTAACTTCGCCTGATTAACAATCAATTTATCGACTGAACAACCAAGACCAATACATGACATATAATAAGAAATGATAATGAAAACCTAAATGCCTATTGCCTATATTTATATAATTGATATGGCATTGGAAGGATGGCAATATAAATGCAAAAAAATCAAAAACTTTTGCTGACTTCGCAGCATTTATTTTTTCCATCCTTACAATTGTCACTCAGCTCTGCATCGTGCCTAACAACTCCCTTTAGTTGGGACTACATTCAGAATATAGAACGGATTCTTATGGCCTATTGCTTAATGAGCCTCGCAAACCAATTTACGCAAATCTGAGCCGTTTCACAAGCTACATGAGCGCAGAATTTATAAAGACATATTGATATTTTAAGTCGCCATTAATATGTGGAAGAAAAAGCCAAATAATTTTGCCGTGCAATGTATTACAATGCTATCAAAAATAAATTTGACTGTCATTCAAGCAATTAATCTGAGCAACTGTTGCTAATCGGGAAAAGTAAATTGTGAGAGGTTTAGGTTATTATGTATTCAAAGGTGAGGTTTCTGAAGGCCTTCGGTACTGCCAACGGGCCGCCTCTGAAATCCTGCATTCCTTTTAATATTTTTTTCAGAGCACTTACAAACCAGCAAAAAAAATACACGGGGGCGACAGACGATTCGCCCGCTAAACCTTAGAAATTGCCACCATGAATCCAAGATACAGGGGCAAAAATTTTTTAATTTGCCGAAAAAAATCGCCCCCGCTCAAAATCAGACTGTGGTCTGCGCAGTTTGCATAATTGGGCCTAAATCTGAAACAGGCCCTCTGGACTATGCTGCCACATTTACCATAGTAACCTGTCTGTGGGCTGAAGCACAACTTCTCAGCTTTCAGGAAGTTGGAATTTTTTTTTTCTAAACCGCGAATCTTACGGTAATTACGGTACGTACAACATGATACGCGCATTTGTGTCCGCGACGACACGTTCGGATTAGAAGGGTTAACATGTTCACTTCAAGATTGAGCGTTTCCTTGCGAGACAGGACAATCGAGCTGGACTTCTGCCCGGGACCTTAAAAGCACCAACTACTACCAAAGTTGTAAACAAGAAAAAAAAAAAAAAAATGGAAAATGTTGTCAAGAAGGAGAAGACAATCATATCTTGGAAAAAAAACTGGGTAGGGGTAGAAAAGCGAGCCGTTTTTCAAATCACGTGCGGCTTTTTTTCATCTATATTATAATAGCCGAGTGGCCTGTGTGTGTGTGCGTGCGCGTGTGTGTGTCCGGCCACTTAATGCTAGATTCCACCGGGCATGTATCTGCAGCATAACGTGAGCGCCGCTATTTGGCTCCGTCTTGCAGGCGACTGTGTCTGGCCAATCAGTGCTAGACTCCGCTGGGCGTATCAGTGCTAGATTCCACCGGGCGCGTATCTGCAGCATAGCAGGAGCGACGCTGTTTAGCTCCGTCTTGCAGGTGACTGTGTCCGCCAATCGGTGCTAGACTCCGCCGGGCGCGTATCTGCAGCATAACGTGAGCGACGCTATTATAATATAGACATGCAGGGGGGATTCCCCCTTTTTCCTCTCCTGGGGATTCCTCCTGTATGTCCTCTCCTGGGGATTCCCCCTTTTGAACCCAAGCCAATTCATCCATAGGAGTCCCGAATCCCAAAAAACAGATGCCAGGCCGCAAGAGAAAGTAGCGCGTGATCTGCAGCATAACGTGAGCAACGCTATTATGCTCCGTCTTGCAGGCGACTTCGTGTTCCACTGAGCGCGGAATGTCAGCGCAGCGTATTCCCCTTGATGGTTACTTAGTTTTAGTTACTATAAAAACATTGGTCGCGTGACAGCCACCTTAGTGTTTATGGAAACACCATAGCAACACCATAGCAACGTGATGACATCATAGAGGTGCATGTGCTGACATCATAATGCTGCACGAAGTTACATAAAATAGAACCCGTGGATCCCCACGGGCAGAGTGCTAGTTATTCATTATTAATGACTATGCCAAGTGTGCAGCTTTTACGATGTAATTGCAATCTGCAGGCGCATATAGTTGGAATAGTTGATGAGAAAGCATACAATAAACACAGAAATGAACAAAAATGGATACATGGATACTTTTGATTGGTTTACATCCCGCTTGCTTTCCTCACCTGCTATATTGCATTCATGCTTCCCTTCCCTCACTTGTGTGTTGACGTATTTATAGTCCTTACTTTCAGTTTGCAAATTGCTGGATTGCCATTTGCTTTATGCCCTTTAGCAACCAGTCAGTATTTGGTAGTAAAGCCATTCGTCTTTGGAAATTATTCGTAACCTTAGATGATGGTATTATACAGAAGTTCTTTTCATAGTTCCGTTAATGGGAACAAGCTCCCAAGCCTTTCTCTTGGTCTCCAGGCTTGGAACTGCGATCCTGTTAATAAAATCTCAATCTGTCCCTCCATCCAGTTTATTAGGAACAACCTCACAAGCCTTGTGCAGTCATCAGGATTGGGACTGTGTTCCTGCTTAACTCCACTGTCCTGACCTTTGGCAGTTTAGCTCTGACAAAGCGTGCCCTCCATCTGGCAGTGGTCCCAGACATCCATGCATCCTAGCCTGCTACATCTGAACTGAACTGTGTCATTCTGCTCTGAGCTCTGTCTTACCATATTAAAACCCCAGTTCCGAAATAGCTGGGACAAAGTGCACATTGTGAATAAAATCAAAATACAATGACTTTCAGATCACATGAGCCAATATGTTGTTTACAATAGAACATAGATAACATGTCAAATGTTGAAACTGAGACATTTTACATTTTTATCCACAAAATGAGCTCATTTCAAATTTTCTGGCTGCAACAGGTCTCAAAAAAGTTGGGACACATGCAAAAAAGGGCTGAAAAAGCAATTAATATTTAAGATAATTACTTGCTAAGTGTTCTTTTAGCTGATTAAGTTAACTAGCATCAGGTGTGTAACATGATTGGCTATAAAAGGGATGTCTTAGAGAGGCTGAGTCTCTCAGAAGTAAAGATGGCCAGAGGCTCTCCAACCTGTGAAGGCTTTAAGTAAAAAAAATTGTGGAATACTTTAAAAACAATGTTCCTCAACGTCAAATTGCAAAGGCTTTGAAGGTCTCATCATCGACAGTGCATAACATCATCAAAAGATTCAGAGAAACTGGAAAAATCTCCGTGCGTAAGGGACAAGCTCGAAGACCTTTACTGGATGCCCGTGATCTTCGGGCCCTCAGACGCCACTGCATCACTCACCGGCATGACTAAATGGGCCCAGGAATATTTCAAGAAACCACTCTCTGTAAACACAGTCCACCGTGCCATCCGCAAATGCCACCTAAAACTCTATCATGCAAAAAGGAAGCCATTGTTGAGCATGATCCAGGGGCGCCGCTGTGTTCTGTGGGCCAAGGCCATTGGCGGCGCTAGGATTGTGCTTGCTGGGGCTATAGCACCAGCAGAGATTTCAATAGCACCACCGTAGCACCACCAAGAAAATTTTGAATTTTCACATTTACATTCTGGCTATACTTTCTCTGCATATTTTGAAGTTACTAACTCTGTTCTGTTGGTCTAAGGTCAGATTCACTCTCCACCTCTTTTGTTGTAAGTTTGGTTTGAGGTGCTTATAGATCCCCATAGAACACTACATCGCTGACAGGGTACGCTCAAGTGAAGCAGCTGTCCCAACAGCGTAATATTTTACCCAGAGGTAAAACTCGCTCGCAGACTCCCATTCGTTTTCGCCCACTTTAAAATTACGTTTTCAGAAACACTTGCGTGTGAGTCGGTGTTATTTTGGTATCGCTCTGCAAATACAGCAACATTTTGTCCCCCTAAATAGGCTATGTTCTTCTTTAGGGGAAAGAGGCACACTCGCGAAAGGGAAGACCGAAAAAGTGACTTGGTAACCACGTTAACGTGACCGAGGCTTTTAATGACGCCTTAGTAAGACAATTGCTTGTAAGTTGCTATAAAATCACTTCTGGTTTCTTCACTTCATTGTACCCGGGTTGAGCATATTTGGCGTCAACCAAATTGTTTACATTGAATCATATGGCTCATGCCAACGTTGTTCAACAGAGGCGCTTATAAAGTCATGTCTACCTGCTCCCTTTCACCTTTCACCTTTCAAAATGCTGCTCGTCAAAATGATCACTGCACAGCTCTGATCGAGGGGATAACAACCAAGCCTTTCTCTCCCCTTGTCTTTTGGAAATCAATATAAACAGACAAAGCAACTTACACACTTTTAAATATTTTGTGGGTAAGAAGAATTGCTGTTGAATGTCAATTACAAGTAGCAAACTTGTTGACCACCGTGCTAATTTTATTAACTGCCAAGTCAACGTAATCTCCGCGACGGTAAGGTTACCAAGGTAGCTAGTTAGCTGGTGACCATTAACAATCGCTAGCATTTGCTTTTAGTCAGCAGTCTATTCAAGCCCATGGGATGGCTAATTAGATAGCTTGCAGGCAAACATGATTTTCTCCATTAAATGAATAAATTTGTGTATCTACGATAACTCGCACATGAAACGTTTTATTACAGCTTCTCAAATGAATATTGCTGCAATACGCAGCAGCACATCTTGGCATTTTAACGAGTTTGTTAACTTATTAAAAATTGGCCTGATAGGAAACCATTCATTTTAATGAAGAAGTTCGTTGTATCAATTTGGCGGCCAGGTGCTTCACTTTGGGTAATGTAAATATGACATCATCAGCAATCTAGTGATCTAAATGTATATACTATTAAGCCTATTGGTTTTGCTTATAGACCTCCAAAGGGTGATTCCTGTTTTTTGTTTAAATTGTGATTTTGTTTATTGCATGCGATTTGTCCTACAACTCCTACAAAGCCTCACATCTGATGTTTTTCTTATTTGACCTTTGGCGTTGTCTATCAATTCAGTATGAGTGGAAGTAGGCACTCTTTTCAGTTGAAAAGCACGCATTTAATGCTGATTGCTGGATTGGTGTGATTGATGATGTGCACTCTGGCTGGGACGCTTTGTTAGTTTATTTTTTATGCTCTTGTGTAGCCGGGGTGTCTCCCATGTTTCTGTATCGCTTGTATATTAAATACAAATTCGCTGTAGTTTTGTGAATCAATAGAGGCATTGATAAAAACATATATGAAACTACTCTTGAATGCCGCACATCTAGCTTTTACGCAAATACAGACTACCCCACGATACATTCATCAGCCCCATCACTGAATGATTCAGCCCCACTATAGCACCAGCAAGAAAAAATCTCTGACGCCGCCACTGGCCAAGGCTCATATAAAATGGACTGTAGCAAGGTGACAAAGTGTCCTGTGGTCAGAAGAGTCCAAATTTGACATTCTTGCTAGAAATCATGGGCGTTGTGTCCTCCGGGCTAAAGAGGAGAAAGACCACCCCTCCTTTTATCAGCGTTCAGTTCAAAAGCCAGCATCTGTGATGGTATGGGGATGCATTAGTGCATATGGTGTGGGACACTTGCATGTTTTAAAAAGCACCATGAATGCTGAAAGGTACATAATGGTTTTAGAGCAACATATGCTCCCCTCCAGACGAAATCTATTCCAGGGAAGGCCTTGTGTATTTCAGCAGCACAATGCAAAACCACATACTGCAGCTATTACAACAGCATGGCTTCGTAGTAGAAGAGTCTGTGTGCTGAACTGGCCTGCCTGCAGTCCTGATCTTTCACCGATTGAGAACATTTGGCACATAATTAAACGAAAAGTCCGTCAAAAGAGACCCAAAACTCTCCAGTAGCTGGAAGCCTGTATTAAACAAGATGTGGGATCAAATTCCAATGGCTAAACTCAAGAAACTTGTCTCCTCAATGCCCAGACGCCTCAACTCTGTGTTTAAAAGAAGAGGGGATGCTACACCATGGTAAACAGGCCCCTGTCCCAACTTTTTTGAGACCTGTAGCAGCCATCAAATTTGAAAGGAGCCCATTTTGTGGATTAAATGGTAAAATTTCTCAGTTCCAACATTTGCTATGTAATCTCTGTTCTATTGTGAATAAAATACTGGCTGGTGTGATTTGAAAGTCATTGCGTTTTGATTTTATTCACAATTTACACTTTGTCCCAACTATTTCAGAATTGGGGTTTTACTATCAACAAACCCTACTATTGTATTGCACCCCATCTCGGCATTTGGTTCCTGGTCTGGATCTTAACAGCCAGTGGAACCCAAATCTTTCTCAGTAAGTTGTGGATCAGTGGGTTCCCCTTCCCAGTCAAAATAACATGGTGTAATTTCCACACTCATGAAGTGACCACAGGACACATAGAGACATGGAAGAAGAGCCACACGCACTAATTGAGCGCTAAGAGGTTGCAATTATGCTCATGTATAACTTTCCTTTTCCGCAATATAATTGCTACATAATGCAGAGAAAATTGGCACATAATCATTAATAATACGAATTTTCACTTTCTATGAACATGCAATTCACTAAAATGTACTTTTTTTCGGATATATGGTTGTTCTAGCATGTTGAATGTTCAGAGTTTTTGGCATTTTTTTCTTCTCAGAACCTGTTAACTTTCACTACTTATGTTGAGGCAGAAACCTCACTATTTATAGTTGCATAGAATGTTGTCTCTCAAGTTATTACTTTCACAAAACTTGCAGGCTTTGAAAGAGGAGGGCTGACTGGTTACCCGGGGAAGACAAAGCGTGCATTCAGCGATTGAGTGGGTCCTCAGAATCTCTCTGCTGAGAGAGCAGAGAGTAATTATTTTAACATGTGTGACTAATTTATGGGAATGAAGGGGGGCCCTTAGGTCTGTAGATCTGAATATAAAGCCCTGAAATATTGATCTGAGCTGCATTTGCACAGACGCAGTCCCTCCTTTGGTAAACAGAAAAGATAGAGAGCTGGCAAGGAATGACCCCACCTCTTGTCTTCAGCCAATTCGATCAGTTCTTAAAGAAGTTTCCTTTCAAAATGTTTACAAAAGGCTGTCAATGTCAAGTCATCTCTAACATTTTACCCGGCCATCTCCAGAGGCAGCCTCTAGCCTACAAGACAAACATTCTTTTCACAGCAACCAACAAAAAAGGTGGGTAATGGTTTCACGTTTTACTCAAAAGCATATTTGAGGACTGCATCAATACATTCCAAAATTTCTTAACCCAACCCTCTATTTAAACTGGAATTATGCATTTCTTTACAAAAAACTAAAATACAACTGGGGCCACAAAATATTGCGTTGCTACCCTTTATGTGTTTCAAAACACATGAATTTTCACCTGAATAAGGCACGTGTAAATTCATCTTACTCTTATGTTCTCTCGCTGTTCATCTGCACATGCCAGTAATATGGTTTCAGAAGGGAAACATTCATGTTCTCAAATAGCGCAGTTGTAGCAGCATTTTATTTCTGTTTGAGATAGAAAAAAACAGATCTGTGCCTTTTAAGCAAATCTTTAGGGCAGCTGTGTCATATTGTCTCGGGGATTAAAGAGTGACACAGCTGTCACAGGGCAAGGTCATCAGACTTGTCAATCTGAAAAAAAGAAATTCAAAAATCAAAAATAGTATGGGTAAACCATGTTTACATAGATTAGAATTTCCCTCAATTCAGTTACAGTTCTGATACAGTCCTTGGTTCTGATGCGCTCAATTGCTGTTCAGGTTGGCTACCCCAAATAAAAAAAGTTATTGATTCTCAGAGACTATAATGCTTGAGTAAGTATAGAGAAGTAATATTTTGATATTACTGCTTGACTTTATGTGATGCCAAACATTCACTCCACAGCCTTTCAAGTATGCAATAAAAATGCAGTGTTGCCCAGAAGTATACGTTGCACAAAAAATGCAATAGATATGAACACGGAATGTCCCTATAATGCGACCAAGTTTTGTAGCAATCTGCAAGTGTGGCTGTTAAATGCTTCTTTATTGCCTTATAAAAACCGTGTGATCACGGTTAGCTGTATCGAAACATTTGGACAGTTTTTCTAAAATTTTATTTAATACAGTTAATGAATTCTGGACCACTCCCAAAGTAGAGGAGAGTATTGGGTGGGATTGCGGATAGGAGATCGGGCAGATAGGAGATCGGGCCGGGTGTGGTGTTGGACTTGGTCTGTGATTGTGCGGACGTTGGGCGCCCCCAGGGTGGCCAGACTCAGGGTGGGGCTCGCATCTGCAAGAAGAAGAAGAAGTTTCAAGTTTATTTATTTCACACAGGCATACACATTATTTGTTGTGCATAACTGAAGTTACGGGATCATGTGTGAATCAGGCCTCCCAGAGAAGCAATCAAAAGCTTTTAAGAGGGAGCCTGAGAACATAAATAACATTAATAATAATAATAATAACAACAGGACAAATACAGACACATACACAACATATAGCACTTAACACCACATCTTTCCCAGAGCAGATAGATAATAGGTACCACATGATAGTTAGATATATGATCTTAGCAATTTGTCCTTTAGTATCTTAAAGGTGGAGATGGGCTTTAACACTTTCATGTTCTCATCGAGTTTGTTCCAAATCCGCGACCCCCTGCATGTAATACTGAAGCTGGTACATTTAAGTTTTCTTTTTTTTGCCAATGATAAGATGTTTCTTTCCAGTATCATGTGCATGCAGAGGACTGTAGACTGGAACAAGCTCAGATAATCTGCTGTTCATATTATGTACTACTTGGTACATCATACAAGCATTTTGATGCACATTTAACTCTCCAAGCCTAAGGAGACCATAGCAAAGGAACAGAGGGCGTGAGGGTGCATTGTACCTGGCCCATGACATAGCTTGAATCACCTGCTTTTGTAAACTTTCAAGTTTTATAAGATGACTGGGAAAAGTGTTGCACCATATGACATTACAGTAGTTGATATGCAGCTCAAACAGGGTTTTGTAAAGGGTGTGGAGAGCAGATAGTGGGAGGAAGTATCTTATTTTGAAGAATAATCCAACACATTTGGATAATTTGGATATCAAGTATGCTATGTGACATCTGAAATTTAGTGACTCATCTATGAAGACCCCCAGGAACTTTGAGGAACTTACCCTTTCTAACTCCTCGTCATTTATTTTGAGACAGATATTATTTGTATGCATTATATTCATATTTGCTCGAAACACAATATAATTTGTCTTACTGATGTTGAGAGATAATTTGTTACATTTGAACCAGGTATCAACTTTCTGTAGTTCTGCATTTAGTAGATCTTGCAATACAATTGGGCTCTTGTTTGACAAAAACAGATTAGTATCATCAGCAAATGTAACCTTATGTAGGATTTTAGATGAATTTACAAAGTCAGTTATGTACAGGATAAAAAGCAATGGCCCCAAAATTGAACCCTGGGGGACCCCATATTTGATGTCCTTATTTGAAGATTTATAATCATTGATAAGAACATATTGTTGCCTTCTCTTGTCGGAGTCCGTGTGGCTCCCAAGCCCCCTGGGGTCCCAGGTAGTGGCTGTTTCTTGCTTCCTTCTTGGAGAGGGGAAGGGTGGGAGGAACGTAGAAATGAGACAAGCAGGGATTGTGGGAATGTAGGAGGTATATATAGGCATATTGATGAATAGGAAGGCGCACTGGGAGTGGCCCTGTTCATTAACCTATGTTATGGGGAACTCCCTTTATTACAAATATTATCATGCTTCAGCTCTTGTTGTTCATAAGAGACATACAATATGAAAGGCAAAATGGAGATGGCACAGCTGTTAGTGAAGCATGTGTTTTTTATGGCAGCCTCAAATGATTAGAGACAGTTGGCAATTACATAAGGATGACTTTAAGGCCACTCAGGCATAGTGCGGATTCAGAGTCCTCACAGACAAGCAATATGTGTGAAAGATTCTGGCTGTCAGCCAATGTGGGCACTGCAGCAGGGGTCTGAACACGTGTCAGCTGAGTGTGTGCATGCATGCATATGTGGGTGGGTGTTAAAAAAGGCAAGAAAGGAGGAGAGAGGGGGGAGGCATTATCAGGGACCAATAATGCATTTTTTTGTCCAAGTTAAAATATTCTTGGATGTCCAAAAATAAACTTTATAGCAAAATGCTAACAAATATAAAAATCCATGATTTCTGGGCACTTTGATTCCTGTCATTCCTAAGCCTCTGAAAAGCATGCTGTTCTGAGTGGGCCTCCTCTCTATGAAATGAACTCAGTTCTGTTTGGACAGCAAATTGAGCCACTGGCACTGAGTGACAAAGGAGAGCTACCATGTCTAAATCCCCCAGCTATTGGCAAGTCTCTAAATACAGATGACTGAGTAAGGAGCAAGACAGCTATTAAACTACGCCATGAACATGGAGAGTTAATGTCTGCAGGCTGAGCATGGATGGTAGTTACATTCACAAAAAAGTGCAACACAAGCCAAATCTGGATATTTTTGTGTTATCTTATTTAAGTCTTTATAATTCAAGAGAGCAGCTTCACAGAGAGGAAGGGAATGGCTCAACTGAGTCAAGACACTTGTAACATGAAGAATTCCATGGAATTTCTGTTTATTTTCATGATTTTGGTTAAGAAAAAGGTTTGCAAACATGAAAAATCTTCATGAAAATTCAGCATTGAAAAAAAAAATACTGAAAATTGAAAAATGGCTGGGGGTTAAAACATACATTTATAAATACATACATATGTGCCAATACAAACATACATACATAAAATACATTTCTGGGATCATAAACTCCTTGACCGCAAGTCAAGGAAAAACCAAAAATGCCACCACATGCAGTATCTATTATTTGGTTACTCTTACTCACCAAAGAGGCAAACAAGCTCCGTGATTATCATGGCTATGGTAAACCAAGGCCAGCTAGCTGTAAGTAAAAAAAATATAAAATTGCACTTACTCACAAAATGAACAAAAACCTTTGTTCATTGAATCCCTTAAGAGACACAGATGTATCGGGTAGAAGGAACCCTCCAGTCCTGTATCATTCAGAATAATTTCCATTGACCAAGTCGTTATCTCATTTAAATCTCGTCAATACAACTGAACACTTCAGGCCGGTTTTGGGAGTATTTTTTCCATGAAATCATGTCATTTTCAGCTGCGCAATTGTGCGCAACGTTAAGAGAATATACTTTCTTGTGCTGTTCCGCAAAAGGTTCATATACATTTCTGATTGTCCAGTCAATGTCCTTTAGTTACTGTGGAAAGTTTATACTCTCTAGAATTGGATAAGAAACATGTCAATCAATACATCATTACCGGGGAAGTTTCATGAGGGCGTGCACTATAAGTATGCGTTACGCAGATGAGCCTAAGTAAATAATAGAGCGATTGGCTATCAACGTTGAGTACTTAGGAGGATATCAGGGAGCGCTAAATTCATCAATGGAGGAATCTATGTTTAAATCCATGGCAGGGAATTACGCATTTCTTGATATGTGATGACTATAATTGATTGTAAAATGACATCGTATCAATACCATGTCTCTCAACGGATGACAATGAAGATGATTCGCAAATACTGCTGTACATGGTGAAATTTGCCTTGCAATTTACTGAAAAATCAGCGCATTTTGCGATGCAAACCCAGATATATTTTTTGCAGCGGTAGAGTCTGGAGAAGGAGTATCATCAGTCCAGTATAGAGCAGCACCTGCTTGCTTGGACGATGAATGCAAAAATGTCCCTGCAATATTTTACCACACTTTGAAATACACAAAAGTTACCATAATAAAATCCCTGATATTCCAAATTAAATCAACAGAATGATTAAATCTACTAACTTTTCATGTCTGCAACACACTTTTCAGATTTTCCATGCCTCGTCTGAACCATGTTAATAGCCAAAAACACAATGAGTTAATTCACAAAATTTACATTCTTGAAGTGGTGCAGTAATGAAAGGCTTAAAGTGTAGTGTACAGCACTTATAGTTTACTGGTGTAATGGCCGGGCTCGTGTTCACGACAACATAAAGGGAACACCAGCACCAATTTGAAAAGGATTACAAACATGTTTAATCTTAAATGAGGAAACATTAAACGAATGTAAACAAGAAACTGGCCCAATGAGGCTGTCTACGTAACTGCCCCTCAATGTTGCCCAACAGTGGAAGAGAAATAGCATTCAATTTATTGCTCATTATAGACATAAATGTTATAATATTGACAAACATCAAAAGGAATATCTATAGGCCTATAAACTGTATACTGAAATACACTAGACAAATCATCTTGCTTACTCCAGTGGAAAATATTTCAAAACATTACTGCACACTTTTTGCAGCCATCTTGCCACAGATAAAATAATACCACTATATTTCAGTTAAACCAACTGACAAAAATTAAGACAAAAATAAACTCATACTTGAAATGAGTTTTTGCACCAGATAAAAATATAACAAAACAAGAAAGAGCGTTGTTTGTTATAATATGATATGATGAGTGTTCATTTCAGCTACTCAAAAGCGACATCTAAGAGCTAATGAAACAGTTGGAAAGATAGGGAAGTATCACAAAGAAGGTGGAGGGAGGAGACAGAAAAGTGAATGTATTTTTTTTTTCGTCAAGTATCTCTAAAATAAGTGTGCAGTTGACGTTGAAAAGATGCCCAGAGTGACCACATGTGAACTAATTTTTAACCTTGTGCAGAGGTCTGGTGGACGTCAATATGAGATGTCCAGGATGTCGTAAAAGCGCGTCATAAAAACTTACATTCTGGCTCCTCAGGGGAAGTCATTTAGACGTTTGTGGAAGACCTCAAAAAGACATCGATTGGACTTATTCTTGCTAGGTGGGTTAAGCAGCGAGATTTGTTTCATTCTCTCATGCGGTAATTCAGTTTGTATAGCGAATCATTTGTGTTTCTACACCCATCTCCAAAAGTAGTTGCTATTTAGATTCAAAAAAACAATTACTACAACCGGATCATTATTGCAATGATCAATAGCCTATGTTCCAGCTGGCAATAAGTATTTGAACCCTAATGCGGTGAAGCTAGCCGGGGTGTTCATCGTTAATCTCATAATGTGCTCGGATTTGTAGCGAAAGATCAGCTTGGCTTTACTTCTGTGATACTTGGGCATGTGCACGTATTCATATTGTTATGTACAGATGAACGGTGGCGTTATATAATGTGAGAGTAGCCGATGCAAGCATTTTGCTAGCAAATGCGGTGAACTTAGCCGGGGTGTTCATAGTTAATCTCATATTGTGCTCGGATTTGCACCTTGGATTTTGAGTTCACTCCAGACTGACTGAAGCCAGCACTGCGAACTTGGAGTCCGGCTTTGTGAAACGAAGCGAGGCTGAATCGAGCCTGTGTGAAGCGAAGAGAAATGATAAGGCCAGCGTTTATCTCACAATAACGTAATGACGAATGATGATGAGTGACGTACGTTGTGCGCCACGCACTGCTGACAGAGGGAGACAGACACATCTCTCAAATAGTAGTAGTGATATGTGATTCCCAGAATCACCTGCGAGTCCAACTCACTAATGCTTTATTTTCCTCCACCTCTGACTAAAACACAGACTTGTCTTTTCCCACCAAAACACTTGATTAGACAATGCCCCATAAATACAATACATATCCATTAACAGTAACACATTTAACATTGAACATATATCCCCAAATTTTTTACTTGTAATGGACAAGATTATTAGCTCCAATCGCTTCCTCCATCTAAAATAGTGCTATATTGACTTATCTTAGTGTCTGAAAATTTGGAATTCTCAAAGAAGCCATATTTTTCAAAGTAAACAAATAACAAGCACCTTCCATTTTCCAACGGCCAAATTAAAATCAAGCTGTTTTGGGACTTATTGGGCAAAAAGGTCAATGAAAAGCAAATAACCACAAGTGCAGCATATCTCTGGGAACTTAGAAGGCCGCTAAGCTGCAAACTCATTATTGCCATATTACTGCCCTAGTAAAAGAAAAAAAAAATATGAATATGCTCAAAAATGCTGGTTTGATTGATTTAAGAATTAGATTTTTTTTTTCCTCCGAGACGAAGGGTGCTTGTTTCTTTATTCAGCATGTATTGTAAGAAAAATATGGGTATGTCCAAACTTTTGGCTGGTACTGTATATATAGGCCATGTACAGTAGGCCATGATTTATAACTAGTAGCGTGGGGTTTCAGTCAGGGCCAGCAGTAACAAAATACAACCCCCCCAAAAAAATGTCATGTATGCCGATACAGGCAACTCTACAGGCATACTACAATACATACACACTTAGAATCCACTGTAACGCACTACTATGCAGCAGTACTTAATCAACACCAACATGACAGCTGATAAACAACAACAATGCAGCGTAACACCACTGTGTAGCATCGCCATTAGATCATCTTCCCTTAGGTCAGTCACCACTTTGCAGTGCGCATGCCATATGACACAAAACATCGAAAACAGCACCTACTGCCCAAGTGCTCTGCACCCTGAGAGGAAACTTCGAAATCACTTCAAAAATGAAATAATTTCTTTAACAGTGGCTGTTGCAAGGTGCTGTCGTAGGTCAGCATCATAATTTGACTGCAAAGTTAGTAATTCCATGTAATTACCTTGGTTAAGAGACTAGCTTCTCTCTTTGCGCCTCCTTCAAGATAAAGCCCAACGCCCACTGGAGGCGAAGCAAAGCGTCTAGTCAAACGCTGAACGTTTTTAAACGCCCATTGGAAGGGTCAGTAGCATCAATATTGCCAGATGACAACAGGACCGAGAAGCAAGCCATGGGTGTCACTCTCAAAATATTCAGGAGGACAACGCTTAATTTTGAAAACACCTTCCGATACAGCTTATTTTATTAAGTGACGGCAAAGTGCGATGTTCAGCTTACTGTGCATTATACGATCTTTATAGGCATAGTTTACCTCCTAAATTTAGCCGTATAGTAAGTTATCATTATGATGTATTTTACTTCACCCAGCAGCGAGTCAACTCGCTAGCTAGCTAACTTAGCAGTGTTAACCTCTTACCAGTGTACCTTGAGTTAGGTACTGTCTAACTGTAGATGGCTCGATTACTTAAGTGACCGCAAAATAACTGATTTCAGTGCAAAATCCATAACTTGATTATAAAGCGCTTATATCGGTTTCGACAACTGCGTGTGAGGATTCTGCTAAATGTGTGCCACCAACCATGACAAGACAAAATTGTTAAATAACCTAAAAGACGAATACGTTTCTATTGAGTTGACACTCAAGAAATTGAGCGGTGGTGAAAAATGACAGACTAAAGCGCGTCGTACGCTGCCATTGCTCCATTGAAACGAATGGAACCCATTTTCTGACGTGCATCACACGCCGCCACTGGGCGTTAGGCTTAACAGTGCGTCTTCACTTTGCACTGCCCATGGGCCAATCACTCAAGCTTATTTGAATGACAATGCCTAGACCAGCACAAGAAACTCTGCTTTCCCTAGGGTGTTCTGTGAATAACACATCAAAATTTGATTGGCTGATGACACGGTCACTCAATGTTGTAACCCCAATGGCAGCGTCCAGCTTCAATTAAAGGCCAGCAAAGCAACTACTGCTGGCCCTAGCAGAGGAGAGGAGCTGTGGTGCGTTTATTGGACATAGGAAATTTCTGCTCAGCTCCACAAAATATTACCATTCGTTCTCTGGATCAAGTTGCATACAGGACATGTAATTTTCTCCAGACACATTTCAGAAACGCTTTACAATTTTGAAAAAAAAAATATCATTTTCATTTTTGATGGGGCTATCAGTGTTAGCCTTGCTGGCCCTGACTGCACTCCTCTGTTTATAACATAGTCTAGTGTGGCCCTTAATTCATCAGAAATGTTCCTTCTACCTAAGTTACCTTTGTACCTTTTGTGTTGTATCAATTTGCATCCTTGGGCTTGAGATTTGATCTTACAACCAAAGCCAAATGCCAATCTTTTAGTACTGCATGGGTGATTGAGTAATAAAAGCATCCTGGGAGAAACATGTTGGTCATGAGTGACCAAACCTTGTAGTTTCTATAAACAATTGAAGACCACAAAGGAAAAACGATCAGAGTCCAAATTTTACATTTTCGTATATTTTATGTATTATTATAACATTTATAATAATATAAAATAAGATTATATATTATAATAATATTTTATATATTTTATATTTTTTGCATATTTTTTCAGTGCTTTGTTTCTAAGATCGTTTTGAGTTTATAATTCATAATTTCTCCACAACATGAAAATGTGACTGATCATTTTTCCATTGTTGAAATCATTAGTTATAGCATGAAATATTGTGTTATTGTCATGGTGGAGGGTCTTTGAACTTTTCACATCTCTCCTTTTTGATTTTATGTCCATTTTCCACAATGTGTCACCTTTTTTTTAATTGGTTAGTAATAAACAATTAAGTTCAGTTGATTACATATATGTGGCTCTCCTCATTTCAACATCTCTGTGGAAGAATATTTTTTATCAAAAATAAATCAATAAATTACATTAAAGTACTCCTTATTGGCCTGATTACAGTTATTTGAAGCAAGTCATAGTTTTCCATTAGAAGAAATTTATTTTTTAGGAAGTAATGTTTGAAAAATTGAATGCTAATTCTGATAGGACCACTTTGTCAAAAAGAGAACATTTATTGAAAGCATACAGGCACATGGCTCTGTTCTGAGAGATCCTGCCCGTCCAAGCGTGGAACCGAAGGCAGGGAGCTGCTACTAATGGAGGGTTGCATAGAACAGAGCCTAAAGCAACAATGACCTCAAAAGGAAGAGACATTGTTTTTATTTTTTTTTTTTGAACGGTAATTTACTCATAAGAGAACATAATCAATGCATGCTTTAAAAGACAGGTGGAGCTGGGGTGGGGGAGGGTTGTTGAGCTAGCGCGCCAAGGAACAGCTACTTGGGAAGGCAAACTTAAATAAGCCCCAACATATTACCGGCCAAGCAATCATGTGACAGCAAAGTCAGATGACAATCAAATGCACTCAGGTAACTATCTAGGAGGTAGCGCCTCCTAAGTGAGCCCATTCTCATTCTAACGCGTCATATGTTGACGCTACCTGACCAAGCGTCGATATACGAGGCAAAAGGTCGCGTTTAGCGTCCTTTATTGACGCCAGTGTAAAACGAACCCTACCCCCTAAACCCTAAACCCTACCCCATAACCCCTAACCCTTAACCTGAGCCCTAACCCTCAAATAATGATGCCAAAAGCTTCCTTCTGCCTCGTATATCGACGTTTGGGCAGGTAGCGTCAATATATGACAAGTCCGGGATGAGAATGTTTTGGCAAAGTTAAGCAAGCTAGACTCCGTGGCCTATCAGAATTTCCGTCAAAGCTCCATTTATTTTCTGTATTTTGTTTGGCATCAAATGCCAAAATTCGGACTTTGAAATGCAGTTTTAATTTGTTTTATTTGGCATTTAGAGTTCACCATAAGGCTTCTGGCCTGGAGGAATTTTCTCTGCTCTAAGATTGATATGACAATACATTGCAGCTTATGGCATGATGTGACTTGGTGAGAAAGTAAGTCATTGTGGACAAGCTTTGGAAGCATACACAGGCAGAAATTAATTTTTCTAAAATGCTTGTCAAAATAAACTGATGAAATAAAATATGATTTTTTTGTTTCCTAACCACTACTATTGTGGTTTTTCAGTTCTCCATTCAGTTCTCCATCTTGAAGTTAACTGTTTGAAATTATTTGCAAATTTAAAGCAGGGCTGCCAACTCTCACACATTCGGCATGAGATTTAGTGGCATATTCACGTTCCCGTGCTGTAGTCAGCAATTATTCGATCAACGCAATGCATGTGTTTCACGATCGTTCAAATTGTTTACATGAAATAAGACCATTTGAAACGTTTTTACGCAATTCCATTGCTTCCAACCCCTGAGTAAAGAAAAGCGTGAGAAGTCCGGAGTCATAATTGATTTCCATGGTACTAGTGGTGAAATCCACCGTAACGCATGTGAAACTGACAAACCTCCATGCACAAGGAGTTCAATTCCGCCTGAGAATCTCTTACAAACGCACTGATTGAATAATTGCTTATATACAGTATGGGAACGTGAATATGACACTTAAACTCAGGCCGAATGCGTGAGAGTTGGCAACAAACTCAAGCCAAATGCATGAAAGTTGGCAACCCTGTTAAAGTGGATTAGCATTTTATTCCATCACACAGTCTTACATTTACAAGTTAGGAAAAGCTTGTCAAAGCACTTCATAATCTGTGAGAGGGATTAAAATAAGTTATATTTCTTTCCCCAACTATCCTACTGCAGCACATTTTCATTTCATAAAAAAGGATTTACTTGGGAAATTACTGCAAGAAAGATTAATTTTGTATCATAAATAACTGCACAAGGCCTTTGGGGCTTGCATACACTGCCAATGATAGATATGTCTGTATAGTTTTGATAAGTTAAATTCAAGACAGATAAGATAATCATTGTAATATTGTGAACTGTAAGTGCCAGAGAGAAGGAACATGAAAGCACACTGAAAAACATATCATTATCAGTTGCCAAACTACGCACTCAAGATATCCCTCAGCTATGGACGTGGCTGGGTTGCATAGAGAGCAAGTAGCTTTCACTTGACATTTTAAAGGAGATGATTGAAATGAATGGTTGTTGGTTGATTAATTGCATTTCATTCCCTTACCAGAGGGCAAAGTGGGGGTTGGGTAGTTGGGGAGAATAAACCAGGGACATATGAGGGCACGGTGCTGGATTTGTTGGCCTTTGTTGCCGTTTTTAGCCTGGGATAGGGGATTGGATCATTTTTGCACTTCTGAGGCAGGAGTCTCAGAAAAAAGCTCAAACTGTACACAGCAGAGTCCGCAATATGCAATAAAGGGCTATACAATCATGACATCAAAACAATGTTTACTGCTAATTAGAGAAAATGTATGCAGAAAAATGAAAAGTGGAATCCACTGTCTGTAGATATAAAAGATGGTAAGAGTATAAGGACGGAACTGCTCCTCTACTGCTGAGTAATTTAGTATTATTACAGCTAATAATAGCTGCATTGCCCAATATTACAACAAAGCTATTGTTTTTGGATAAAGATAAAATTATTGACATTTGTTATTAACCCTCATTGCCACTCAAAGCAATATTTATAATTCATGACAAATTGACAAATTTTTCAGAATTTCGGAGTCCCATAAAATTATGCACTTTTTGAATTAAGGCTTCAGTGGAAAACCACTGTTGCTGAAAAATGGCATACAAGTAAATGCACCCATGGGAGAGAGATAATGGTTAATTTTTGCAGAAAAATATTGAAAATATTGTTCTTCGGTGGTGGCGGTATTTGTAAACATCCCTGTGCAAATGCCCAGAGGTTCTCGGGGGGTCATAAGTGCATTACTCTGTATGCTAGTATGTGTTTGTTAATGTCTTATTAATATTTTAGGTTTAGCCATAGTTTCTCACCCTTAAATTACACAAGATGTTCAGTCCGTCAGTCCGGCAGCGCAGATAAGTTTCACTTTGAAGGGGACCTATTATGCTGATCCTTCTTTTAATACATACAAGTAATATTATAATGTTGGATGTCCATACTCAACCTCTGTAAAGTTTCTAAACATAAGATACAGGGGTTTTGCCGTAATCCAAGAACTTGATTTCCTGAACGTGATTTCCTCTCTGAACAGCTCGTCCCGAGATCTTCACGAGATCTGAGCAAAACCTGACGTCAGGTTGTGCCGTCGAATTAGTACAGACCTAGCCAGAGCCAATCATGGCGCTGGACCTGCCCACCCTGGAAACTATTCTAGCAGGCACAAACTACTGCGGATTAAATTACGCCGTAGTAGCATCTACACTTCCAGAAATACAAAAGAAGAAGAAGAACCGCGGATCATTTGAGGTGCAGTTTCGTCAGCATGTCTCCCAAAGCTGCTCCTTCCGTGTTTTTTTAGATACGAAAAAAAAATGTCTATCCTCAAAATGAACAGAAGCAAAGTATTAATTTCAGCATTCCTGTAGTGATTGAATATTATAAAGCAGAGACTCAATTTCATAAGCTACATCTTACCAACTTATTATTTATATATTTATCTCATTTTTGTGTGTGAGACTGGTCAGTAAAATCAGGCTTGTGACAAAACGTTGCAGATGCCCTTTAGGCTATTATACCTTTTAAGCACTTGGCAGTTGTTCTAAATAGTCTTATATTTCATATTTACACAAGTTGGTTCCAACCAAGTTATTTTATAGGATGGGAGGCATTCCATGAGTGCTGATCATAGAGTACAACATCACAGGGACATATAACAGCAAAATCACTCCGCTCACAGGTGTTTTAATAACCGTTAATTACTACACTAACCGCCAACCACAAACTGAGTGCTACGTCGTTAGCAATGGGCAAGTCCCGATCCATTTGTAGAACTATTTGCGCTGGCGAAACCACATAACTGATTAAATAAACAAAGAAATGATAATCTGTTGTCGCTTATTGCCGTCAACAAATAAGTGGTGTTTATAGAACTGTTATATAAAAGCAATATCACACTCGAGGTCGTGATGTTGTTGCTGACTATCATCACGGCAGTGATATCTATGACCGCATCACAGCCGTGATGATATTCAGCAACAACATCACGACCTTGAGTGTGATATTGCTTAAAGTGTATATTGCAGGTTAAACACTACTCTCGACTAATATGTGCATAAAGCCTTTCAGTATTTCTAGAACTATCTACAAATGCCGTTAAATGACACTTTTTGTCTGTTTCTGTAGTGGCTGGTTTTTTTTTTAACGTAACCTGGTAACAACGTCACGTAAGGGAGTGGTGGAGGAAAGTAGCCTCAGCTTACTATGGCGAGTGATTGGGAGCATGAGGAGGTGGCAAGAAATGCTGCAGAAATTTATGATGGGCCGCAACCATATAATTTCGAGCCGGTCAGGCGTGAGAGAGGGGAGGAAAATCCAACAAATACTGGCCCTCAGAGACTGATTAAAGCTTGGTCAGAGGCGAACAAGTGGAGGGTTGGCGAGGTGTCCTGTTGAGTAGCTATATAGCGACTAGCGCTAGAGCTAGTCTACGAGCAGCAGTGAAAACCGTAACAACAACTACAACAACACATATTTTACGGAGTATGAATAACACTGAGTGAAGAAGCCAATGTTTTCTGTACATCTAGCTGCTGTGATAATGTGATATGTTCAGATGAAGACGTTGACTAAACATGTACTAGCCAAATGATAACGAAGGCATCATGCTAGCTAGCCTGGGTGTAGCTTGCCAGTTCCCACCCCGCCTGTCAAACTGATGTTTATTTTATCGAGATTCTCCCTTCACCCTGACGTTGTAAACATATCCGCTTGACTGTCCCATGCTTCAATAGTATTGTACAAGCTCTACAACATCTACGTCTTGTGGTGGCGGCAGTTTTTTTTCCTGCGGGTGCGCATGTTCATGTGCGCATACATAATCATTGTTGACATGCCGAGTAAACGAAATCTCAAAAAAGATGCCAGGCTTAATCTGGTATTGATCAAACTTCATAACTGATTCATGGGAATGCTATGGTCTGTCTGGGGAGAGATATACCGGGAGAGATAGAGAGAGAGAGCGAGAGAGAGTAAGAGTAGTGTCCTTTGTTGCTATTTCTGACAGGTGCTCGTGTGGGTGGTGTCATCCCATGGAAACTGCGGTGTGACATTAGCGTACGAAAAATTTGCCCATCTGACGCGGACAAATTGAACCCACTGGCATAACATTTGTTTATTTTTGACAGGGAACGAATGGACCCTGTTCCCTGTTTGGGATGAGTTCTTATACCCCGCACAAACACAATAATTCACCATTGCAAGCTGCTGTATAGTGCAGGCTCATTGACTGTGGTACTCTGACAGGCTCTTCTCTATCTTTCGTGACGTAGGCATTGCATTATGGGAGCATCATAACCGCTGTTAAAAGTACCTACTTTTTGTATTATATTCCATTTGCTGATAACCAACAACATAAAATATGATGTATAATCGTTCAGATATTTAATTCCCACAAGAAAATTGTACAAAATCTTTGGAAAATTAACCTGCACTATACACTTTAAAGGAGACATATTATGCAATTTTCACTGTGCTAATGTTCCCATTGTGTCAGTTTTGAACACCTACTGAGTAGTTTAGCAGGACTTTCAGTTCAAAAAACTCCTTACCTTTCTCGGAGCTGCACCCAGAAAAAAAACCCATCTTAACAGCCTTGCAGCCACTTCCTGAAAACGGCTGCTTTTGGACTACACTCTGCCATGATTGGGTGGAACCAGAGGCAGAAGGGGCAGACCTTGGTTTCCAAGGCCCGCCCCCACCCAGCTCCACGTGCTCTTTTACTCTATACTATATCAGGGCTCTCAAGTCTCACGCAATGAGGGTGATTGTCACTCATTTCAGTCGGATGTCACGCACTTACGCCACACATAGTATTTCTCAGGCAAAGAAATGATTAAAACGAAAAAAATTTCCAACAGCAAGCCAATATGCGCAGCAGCACCGCTATAACTGTGGAAACCGGCAGGAATCAAACACGTCTCCCCTGGAGTTCTCGGTGGCAGCTTGCCACCTGCCAGCCAATCAAAAAAAAAGGAAAAGGGCTACCCAATAGCCAATCAGATAATAGCACTATTGTATCTGGGTAAGATTTAGGGCAACAACCAATGGAAAAAAAAAAAAAAACACAGTTATCCTGGAATGATTTACGTGATCCTGCTACAATAACATTCTGAAAGCTGCATTATTCATTCACCCACGGTGGAAAACGGGAGAATCATGCACCACCCACCCCCCCACCTGGAGAAAATCTCACTCTGGCCTGCGGTCAAAACTTCTTCTGCTATATCAAGTGTAGTAGCCAAAAACGATTTTGGATTTAGCAAATAGACACCTGTGAGTGAGTTACACGTTTCCAGACGTACATTTACTTCGCACATGATGTTTCAACGTTCCATAAGCCAACTGGGTCTCTATGGATCTGCTCGTGTATCCTGACGGTGTAAACTGTGTGCCTATAGAGGTCTTGATCACAGCTGTCTGGGTAGAGACGCTGACTCAGTCTGCTTCTTGTGTGCTTCTCAGCGGTTTGGGCATGTTTAGAGCGGATTCTTCCTGATTCATCACAGGTTTTATACATTCCTCCTGATTGGCTTGAAATCTTGACAAAAGAATTTCGACAGATCTCGTGAAGTTCGTTACTAGGTGTTCAGAGAGGCAGAAAATCACATGAATTCTCGTTTGAGAATTACGGCAGAACCCCTAAGTGTCATTTTTGACAACTTTTTCGACGTTCGGCATGAAGGTGGAAGCTTATAGCATTCTCCGAATGTCAATAAGCATGGATCAGCATAATATGTCTCCTTTAAGTTAAGTATGGAATGAAGGTGTGAGAATGTAATTATTAGTCCCCAAAATAATTAGCAAATGTGATTCTTGCTGCAAAATGACAGTGAAGACACAAGCCAGCAACACTTGATGATAGCCATATAGGATTTATAGTTGCGGATGCCTTCATTCAGAGCAACTTACTGAAATTAGTTTTTCTTAATTGCCTTGGTACATTCCTTGAATCATCTGTAACATTTGCAAAACAGTTTGTGCATTTCTCAAAACAATTTAAAAAAAAACTGCACCACATAGTGGATTACCTGCAAAAGCTTGTGACTTTCTCAAAATCCTTTGTTTACCTCTCAAAAGTAACTATTTAGTCAATAAACATGTCAGTATCATCAACCTGACAAGTCCTTGTTTCATTTTCCATGAACAAGACAGTCAAATGGGTTTCTCATGTTGTCACTTGAACAGTGGAGTTTGTGCTATAACCTGTGGCAAAGTTTCCAATGGGAATGACTGGAAATTCTCAAAGCTGTACTTTTTATATTTGGCTTACTTATAAATTTCAACTTCCGCGAATAATGGGCAAGATTGCAAGAGATAGGACAGGATTCACATTAATTATTGTTCGCAATGATATTTTACTGTATTGACAGAAAGTTTCATTGAAACAAAAGAAAAACATGCATTTTTACAGGGTAAAAGACAGGGAAGAAGATACAAAATGAGAAATCTAAACTTAGGTAACATCCTTTACTATACGGAAAATTATACATGCAGTGCAGTGTTTCTAGACCTGTTGACGTTCCTGTCTGTTGGGCCACAGAATCTCCTCCACGTCATAACAGATATTTTGATATCTTGTACTGCAGCATGGAAAGAATCATATTATATATAGTATTATAGTTAATTGTACATGGGATTACACACCTGTTCTCTGTACAAAATGTAATCTCTCAACATTCGGCTGCACCCTTCGACCAGCTTCAGCCATTGTAAGGCCATGATTTATAAAATGGTCAAAAAAAAGTGGCCCTTATTTCATCAGGAATGCTCCTTTTACCTCTCCCTCTGTTTTTTCTCCCAATCCTTTCATCACATATCCTTACTTCTCTTCTCCTTCTTCTTCTGTTGAAATTCTTGCTCTTCCTTTTTTCAAAAATAGTAACACTGTTTTGTGCTCTGTGTATATAATGTGCTTTTACAGTTGAAGACCACAAAAGTAAAATCAGAGTCCAAATTTTGCATTTTTGTATATTTTATATACAACCTCAATTCTGAAATAGTTGGAACAAAGTGTAAATTGTGAATAAAATCAAAACGCAATGACTTTCAAATCACACCAGCCAGTATTTTGTTCACAATAGAACAGAGATAACAGCAAATGTTGAAACTGAAAAATTTTACAATTTTATCCACAAAATGAGCTCATTTCAAATTTTATGGCTGCTACAGGTCTCAAAAAGTTGGGACAGGGGCCTGTTTACCATGGTGTAGCAGTCCCTCTTCTTTTTAACACAGAGTGGAGGCGTCTGGGCATTGAGGAGACAAGTTTCTTGAGTTTAGCCATTGGAATTTGATTCCACTCTTTTTTAATACAGGCTTCCAGCTGCTGGAGAGTTTTGGGTCTCCTTTGACGGACTTTTCGTTTAGTTATGCGCCAAATGTTTTGCATTGTCCTGCTGAAATTCACAAGGCCTTCCCTAGATGTCGTATGGAGGGGAGCATATGTTGCTCTAAAACCTTTATATACCTTTCAGCATTCATGGTGCTTTTTAAAACATGCAAGTGTCCCACACCATATGCACTAATGCATCCCCATACCATCAGAGATGCTGGCTTTTGATCTGAACGCTGATAACAGGAGGGGTGGTCTTTCTCCTCTTTAGCCCGGAGGACACGACGCCCATGATTTCCAACAAGAATGTCAAATTTGGACTCGTCTGACCACAGGACACTTTGCCACCTTGCTAGAGTCCATTTTAAATGAGCCTTGGCCCACAGAACGTGGCGGCGCTTCAGGATCATGCTCAACAATGGCTTCCTTTTTGCTTGATGGAGTTTTAGGTGGCATCTGTGGATGGCACGGCAGACTGTATTTACAGACAGCGGTTTCTTGAAATATTCCTGGGCCCATTTAGTAAGGTCAATGACAGAGTCATGCCGGTGAGTGATGCAGTGGCGTCTGAGGGCCCGAAGATCACAGGCATCCAGTAAATTCAGCCTTGTCCCTTACGCGGAGATTTTTCCAGTTTCTTTGAATCTTTTGATGTTATGCACTGTCAATGACAAGACCTTCAAAGCCTTTGCAATTTCCCGTTGAGGAACATTGTTTTTAAAGTATTCCATAATTTTTTGAGACCTGTTGCAGCCAGAAAATTTGAAATAAGCTCATTTTGTGGATAAAAATGTAAAATGCCTCAGTTTCAACATTTGAACCTATGTTCTATTGTAAATAACATATTGGCTCATGTGATCTGAAAGTCATTGCATTTTGATTTTTTTCACAATTTATACTTCGTGCCAACTATTTCGCAATTGAGGTTGTATTATTAAAATATATATTTTAATATTTTTTTGCATATTTTTTCAGTGCTTTGTTTCTAAGATTGATTTGAATTTTTAATTCATAATTTCTCCACAACGTGAAAATTGACTCCGATCATTTTTCAATTAAGGTCTTCAGTTTTTCCTCAGTCGCTTTGGACCATTTGTCACACCACCATTAACATTTGCAAACCATAATGTGCATTTCTCAAAACAACCTGTAAGAACAGCACTACTCAGGAGATTTCCTGCTAAAGCACGTAACTTGCTCAAAATACTTAGCCTTTGTCTCAAAAGTAAATATTTCAGTGCCATCAGAATCTTAAGTCATTGTGTCATTGCCTATGAACAATACAAGCAAAATCCTTAGCCATGTTTTCAGTATAGCAGTGCACTCTGTATTTTCCAAGGTGAAATATGCCAGAGGTTTTGATCAAAATGATTGAAAAGATGCACAAGACTGCACTTTTTGTATAATGTATATAATTTTCAGTTACAAATAACAAAATTCAAAAATACATATGACCATTTGAGATTGTTTGCAAGAAACTGGGCAGTAGACTTGTACAGTTCAGCATGATTTTACTGTTTGTAATGTTTTTTGTTTTTTGTTTTTTTTACAGTAAAAGACCATGTCAATACAATAACAGTAAGAAAATCACAACTTTTTGATGAGCACTGCAAAATGCAAATGAAAAAAAAAAAAAAAAAAAAACTTGTAAATATACAGAATCAGGTGGTATGTAGTACTATAATGGAAATTACAATGCAATCTGCATATCCCCAACATTCATGCTGGTTAGGCAAGAGATTCTCATCTACATCACAACAAAAATGCTCCCTTGCAATGCAGCATGGGAAAAAAAAAAAAAAAAAAAAAAAAATCTTCTTGCATGCCTTATCCATCCTCTGCATGCATCTTCTGTGATGTCATCACAGGATGAATCCATGGCAGCCAGCAGGATCATCATCATCATGTGTGGCCTGCGGTCATACACTTTCCACCTCCATGCGGAAAAGAACTCCTCAATGGGCTTAAGGAATAGAGACTATGGTGAGAGGAATTCCATCAGCATTCTGTTGTGAACTTCAAACTATTGCCTGATAGTGACAGAGCAAAACTCAAATTATCCCACACTACCTCATACTTCAGCAAATTTCCCTCGTCCACACCTCTCTCATCATCAGTGATCACATCCCTGTGGAGGGTGTCCAAGAAGGTGACAAGATGATCAGTGTTATGGTCCTATAATGGGAATGTGAGCTAGCACACCATCCTCTGATATGGCAGCAAACATAGTGATTTTCCCTCCTCTTTGGCCTGGAACTGTCATGGTTTGGTCCCACCGGATGCAACCTGCAATCCGGCGGGCACTAGGGCCATGAACCCAAAAGCATGGAAAGGACCCACTCACGCAGGCTGAAACAAAAATAGACAAACATTTAATGAACATACTTCTAAAAATCACAAACCAGGAAGCAGCAGCACAAAACAACAGGGCTCTAAAAACCACAATGCAGCTGCAATTGCCAACTGGCAATGCACCTCTTAAATATCCTAACTTCACCTCCACTTCAACAAGCAACAGGTGTGGCTGTTTTACGGCACGTGCGATAAAAACTGACCCGTTAGTTGGAGTTGGTGACTTGAATGAACCATTCCATAAAGCCAAGATATAGGGCTATCAATAAAATAAAGTGTTATTAAGTAATACCGAGTTTGTTATTTTCATACCCCTGAGCATCATTTCTTGGATTGACCCATATATATATATATATATACACTTGAAAAATTAAGGTTCAAAGGAAACACATGTCAAGCCATTTTAGAGAGCTGGTAGATCATTGGTTGAACCAAAGGTTCAAACATTCCCTTTCATAAGTGGAGAGTCAAGGTGCACTTGATAGCAATTCATCAAATCAAGAATAGTCTTGGAAAAAAGGGGAACAAAAATTCATAAAATATGCTTGACATGCTATGATAAGAGGTTCAACTCTTTTGCATGTAATGACTAATGTGATGAACAAATGCCTAAATATTTTGGGGAGTAAGAGTACTCAAGAGTGAACCAGTCCAACATATTTGGATGAACATGACATAAGCAATGGAAAATGCTTGAAATGGCAGATAATTGTATGAAATCATTTGCATGGATGTACAGCAGTTGGTAAATGCTGAAAGGTGTGAGAAATTGCTTATGTGATTTGCAGAAGTGACATGATGATGTGGAGGCCGCACGAAAAGTTCTGAGAATCTGAATTCTGATCTGAGAAATGTGCCAGTGACTGAGAAAAACTGTAATTGAAGGTTCATCAGATGCACCTTTGAGCAATTTAGAGAACTGGTTGATCACGAGTTGATCTAACTTCAAACCTTCCCTTGGTGTTGGTGAAAGCCAAGATTCATGTGAGAGCAATTTTGTCAATTTGGGATACATTTCAAGAAAAAGGTCTATAAAAAAATGCATATGAAATATTTCTGAGAAACGATTATGACAACTAGTTCAGTCATTTTGCATGTAATGACTTATGTGATGAAATAATATCAAGATGTTTTGGGGGGTAAGACGATTCAAAAGGAAACAGTACAAAATGTTTTGATCAACATGACATAATTGTTTGACAATGTACAAAGCAGCAGTTTTGTACACAGTGGTCTTCATGAATGCCTCAAAGCATCAGCAAATAACTTGAAAAAATAAGAAACTGCTATTATGATGTGCATAAGTGATGAGATGATGTGAAGATTGAACAAGTAGTTTTAAGAGATTAAGTTCTGATTTGAGAAATGTACAAAAGCAACTGGGAAAAAAACTATTATACATAAGGGATTCTGTAATTACTGGGAAAATTGGCGCCCTGTTGTACTAACGTCTGAAAGAATGTGTCATAATGAGTTTTTGCAGATTTGTTGGCTACACAAGTGAAGCCATAACACCATGCTATAAAATACAAAAAATATTTTGGCTTACAGGTTATATGACACAGGACGTACAATAGTTAACAGTCTCTGTCACTCCGTGATGGAATTTTCCATGTCCCAGTCCATGCTTTGCAACACTATTGGTGTTCTTTAAAATGGTAAACGATCTTTTGTTTTACGTAAAGAGTACACAAACAGATAGATGTGTACCAAAGCATTCAGAGTTCCATATTAATCCCAACGATGCATTGCGGTTGTGCCAGTGACACATAAATTTATGTCCCAAGTGGTTTTGTCACTCCGTGACAATTACGAACAAGACACAATCAGCCCCTTCTGATGTTGTACTCCAAATGATCTTGGCTGCTTTGGCGAATGCTACATTCAACGCTTAGGAGAACTTTATCAACCTGCTGGGAAAATTTATGCTGGTAATATACTTTTCAGTGTTGGGGATGTGAGATAATTAGGTGTCAACTCACTGATAGTCAGAATCACAATTCAATGTAAATAAGCCGTAAAAAAAACTAGTGCCAGTTCGGACAGTTGGAGACCTTTATGTAGCAAGTTTGTTCATATGGTGGATAAATGGTGTAGTTTCTGTGGGACATCAGGTAAAGTGTTGAGAATGTCACTCCATGACAGTCACTCTGCAACGTAGAATCATGTCATGAAGTGACATGGTGTCATGGAGTGAGACGTAGAGTGGTACATTTGCAGCAGCAGTCCTTTGGCGGTAACAAAGGCCTCCGGTAACCTCACCTTTCAAAGCATAATTACCTTATCCTCACACAGTTTACTTTGCCTGATTAGCAATAGCTGCTAAGACTAACTAGAAGACTGACTGCAAAATTTATTTTCGATAGCATGGATTGCATCAAAATTAATGAGGCGTTTTCTTCTGTACATAAATGATGCCGTAAAATGCCTCTATAAACTCATGTACCTCGTGAAACGGCACAGGTTTGCGTATACTAGTCTGTGAACTTCATTTAGCAATTAGGTACAAAAATCAGTTCTATATTCTGAATGTAGTCATGGCTATAGGGCATTGTTAGGCAGGATGCACAACAAAGTGACATTGTGAGGATGGTGATAATCTGAATAAATGCAAAAAAATCCAAGAAGGACTGAAATCAGTAAAAGTTTTGGGTTTTTTTTGTATCATTACAATGTCGCATCATATACATAAATGTAGCCAATAGGCAATCAATTTGTCATTATCCTTTCTTAATCATTACAGGTCATGTATTGGTCTTGGTTGTTCAGTCAAGGAATTGTTTGATTGAGAATCGGGCAAGCTTAAGGGGTGATCTGGGGTTAAATGGGCAAAATTTGATTATTTTTCCAAAAATTTTTTTTGGATAAAAATATTCTATAATAACCCACCTTTAATAATCACTAATTGCTACAAGGATTAAAAACTGAACTCAACTTTTCAATGCGGTCTAATGCATTTTCCATTGATTTCTTAAGGTATTACTTTTTCCATGTTTCTCATGTTTGTGGCAGCCATAATGTTTTTTATTTATCATTGAAAATCAATGAAATTTGGGCTGCAGGTACTTTACTTCATTATAAATGCAATGACATAGGGAATATTTGCCTATCTGTTACATACTTTGACTATTTTGAGTATTCGTCAGATTCTGCGCAAAATAATTTCAAAATTTGAGTAAAATGCCCCAAAATCGCAAAACTGATAAATTGGGCAAAGAATAGCTATGTCATTGCATTTGGATAAGCAATGGCTTGTAAATGATGAAAGAAAAACTGAATTCTATCATAGAGTTAAAGAGGAATTGGTGCCAGAAGTCTTCTGCATATTTAATGAGCTTGCTCGGTTACCATGGCAACCGCATAAACATAAAAAAGCCAACTTGTATCTTTTTTGGTGGTTATTACATATACCTCTTTAAATTAATTCTGAGTTGTTTCCTGGTATCATTTTTCATTTAACCCTAGATCACCCCTTAAACCAGAATAGCTTGTGAGCAATCATGCGGCAAAGGGTGAGGTTTCTGAAAGCTCTTTGAAGATCTCACAGCACGCCACTGAATATTAGCATACACATTTGCACTGACATCCTCGTGAAATTCAGAAAAAATATCCCATACACATTAACACCCAAATAATATAAAGTCTGACACATATGAATTGTCTGCTCTGTGACAGCCTGTGAACTCTGTGACATTTTGTAACATGTTTTTACTATATTTCCATGTAAAAAAAAAAAATGAAATAGCATGACCATTCATATTTTGAAAGTTTACTGACCCATAATTATAGCATTGCTCGACAAAACCCTTGTTATCTCGCAATTAATTTTTATGAGAACTGATTTTGAATTTCCCGCTAAATAGAGATTCACTCATGTAATATATGAGCCGAAAAGTAGAGCTGAGGACACGCTGACTCTGTAAGGGTGTATTCACACATGTGGCTCGCTTGCTTTGTTCCGATTCAGGGGCAAAAATGATACAATTGTTGCATTTGTCTTTTGGCTCGTTTGTGTTCACACGGCAACAGTCTCTACTGGTCCAAAGTTGTAAACAAATGCCATGCGCAAACAAACTGTTCTGTCATTGGTCAGAAATCTTACCCAGAAAGGAAGGGGCGTTTCTTCTTCTGTGTGAATGTGAGTGTGAACTACAGCTATGAGTCAGTTGTGCCGGTTGCTGAGACGATTGTGTTCTCACTGCAAACGAACCGCTCCAGGATTCGAATGGAAGCGAGCGGAGACCACCCTTTTTTGGCGATCTCGGCCCGCTTGTTTTGTTCCGCATCAGAGTGCGTTTGCTGTGTTCACACCATCCAAAAAGAATCGATCTCTGGGGGAAAATGCTCCCTGTGTCAGAACAATTGCTCCAAACGAGCCAAGTGTAAATACACCCTTAGAGTCAATAGAAAACATCAAATAAAGAAGAGTCCAAAATTGACCCATTCCTTCAGTCAAGCATTAGAATCAGGGTGGTCACAAGCTCGTTTCTGTCCAATCATCCTTGACTTTAGCTTCTCCTACCCAATTAACGAGATTTAATAACATTCATTCTTCTCCCTAGCTCAGTGCCCTCTACACCACTCCTACTTCAGTGTACTAAAAAAAATCTATTTATCTATCAGCTTCTTGTCTATAAGTAGTGCAACAATTTATTTTGCTTTTCACGAGGACGATTGCTCCCAAGGTAAGCCTATGTGGTTATTATGGGGCAGAGAGAGGCTTTTTTCTAATTCTCCTCTTATTTGAAGCTAATCTGACCCACCTGCTATGGAGATTGTGGTGTTTCACTGTCACGGGGGCAATTTATTATAATATTCACAAGATCGGCAGGGATTCAGAATGAACAAAGATGAACATCTGGAAAGACAGCATTAAAGAAATATTTTATGTGAGCGCATGAGTTCCCCTGAACTGAGCGAAACTGCATGCAACTTAAAACTGAGAGTGCAGCACAAACCGCAGCAAACCATGAACGCAGCATTCTGATTGGTCGAATTTACCAAATTATGACAAAAACCATGACAACGGTGTAGAAACTGAAGTTGGTAGTCGGCGTTTGCTTTGCGCAGTTACGCTCCCTTGTTCCACCTCATCTTCGTCACCACGTATCGCATTTCGTATCTCAGTGATGAGTTTCCCTAAGTTCCTTATTTTGTGGGCACATGGATTACAAACACGCTCTGACAATCTTGGCGATCTCATGAGAGGAAGGCCGACATTTTCACACATTGAAGCTAATATTTTTCCATGGCTGCCTTCCCTATTCAAAACATTATATAGATTTTCAGTGGACATACGACTAGGCTTCCCATTTCCATACTAGGCAATGAAACAACACTTGCAAATACGGCAATGATCGCTTGCTTCACTCGGTCTATTTACAACTTTATTTGGCGTTACCGCGGGATTCATCAGAAAAATCTCCTAAAAACTACTACGAAGGTAATTGCACGTACAATTTTCTGTCATGTCTGTTTACATTTTGCTTCATTCCTATTGGTAGGTTATTTGCCCCATGGGGCGTAACGAGTTGTCACCACGTTCACAGCTTGTTAGGTGCGGAATTCAAAAACCCCCGGCTTTCGAGCAGGCTCTCTTTTCCCTCCCTCTCCTCAATCCTCTCGCCGCTTCTCAACTCACGCCTCCCATCGCAAACAAGAGAGCCTGCTCGCAGGCTATTGGCAAAATAACCCTTAGGATTTAGATTATAAAGGCACAATGTTTTAGACAAAATAAGATGAATTTGGTCCAGGATATGCACTTTAAGTGACCCAATTATTGTGGTAGGAGAGAAAGAGCGGGCTTTAAATGGAGCTTGACGCAGGCCCGGTGCTAGAACAGGGAATTGGGGGGTCACAGACATGTCCCTTTATGACAATTAGGATAGTCCTGGCTAGTTCTCAATCATTTTACTTTATTGAGGTGTTTTCTAATTATTGTAATTGGCAACTGAAGACACGGTATCTCTCCATATGCGATCTAACAGCAATGAAATCATGGGGTAAATTCAATGTAACTGAGAATTGGGGTGGACAAAACATCTGTTTTAATCAATTATTAGTCCTGACCTGTTCTCAGTCATTTTCATGATTAACAAAAGGTTCACTCCGAGAGCACTCCACACTTAACAGGTGTTGCTTGTTCTCCCCGATTAGGTAAGATGACACTCATTCATCTGGACGCGTATTTGCTTAATTTAAATCAACGTTATTCAAAATTACTCTCGGCATTGACTGAAAAAAAGTGGCACTCGCCAGTGAAATAGGCTATAAAAAGCATGCAGCTCAAGCTATTTGTGCAGGTATGCAACTTTGAATAACGTTGATTTAAATTCCGCGAATACGCGTCCAGATGAATGATTGTCATCCTACCAGCAGGGATAATATAAATGCCACCCGAGAATCTTCGTTAACAAAACGCGACGGCTGAGCCTTAAAAAATATCTCACATTGGGCGATGAAATCTTTACATTTACCGGCCTCACCGCTATATCTTTGGGACAAATGTAACTTCGGTTCTCGGGGAAGGTGTGGTGCTTCTGTAACGTTTTGTGAAACTTGTGTAGACAGGGCTCTGATACTCTCAGTCAAGCTTAATAGACCGCTCTCCTGTTTCTGCAACAAATTCTCCAGAAGGCGGAGTCTCTCAGCCAAACCAGCCTGCTGGTTCTATCTCGTACGTGCTCCGCCCTCTAACGGGCTTCGCTATTAGTTTACCCTTCCGAGGCTCTGCCTTGATGCCTGAAAAATTGGACTCACCTGCTCCGTAGGAGTGGGTAGCATGCTCACCTCCTATAAAGCCCCAGTGCTGCCAATGCTCGTCTCCCTTTTTCACTCAGCCATCTGAAGATATTGGACCAGAGAGAAAAAAAAGCATCCATGATGAAATCCTGTGTGCAGTGCGCCTCCCCCATGGTGAGAGAGGACCAGCATGACAATTGTTTCGTCTGCTTGGGCTGGCATCACCAGGTGGAGGCTGGTTCCTGTGCTGCCTGCACAGCGTTCCCCCGGGAGGAGCGCGAGCGGCAGCAGCAGTTCTTGCGGGCCGCATGCACCCTCCAGGCTGGCTCAGAGCCAGCCCGAGAGTTGGTGGCGACGGTCCACACAAAACCGTGGGGCGAATATGATGAGGAGGATGACCTGCGCGTTTACGAGGAGGATCCGGCATCCCTCTTCCGCGATGAGGAGCCTCCCCCAGAGCACCGCTACCCATTAGACGACCTCCCAGGGTTATTCCGTTGGGCGGCGGTGCGGATGGAAATGCCCCTGCCTCCACAGCCTCCTAACACCCACGGAGATGATTTTACCATCGGTCTCCTGGCCCAGCCAAGATCCAAGCCCCGGCCCAAGGTGGTTTGCCCCCAGATGCCGCCCATTATTGGCTACGCCCGACGTGATTGGGGGAATCCGGTCGCCGCCAGGTCCCCAGCAATCGCGTATGCGCCGTATTCCACCGTCGAGGGCTGGGAGTGGGATAAAGGCGTCCCGCCCATTGAAGATGCGGTGAGGTGGTGTCTGGTCCCCACAGCCTCTATGTGGCCAGGCGATCGGCCGCTGCACCCGTCCGAGAGGGACAGGATGACAGCGAGCCTCCTCGACCGCTGTTATGCCAACGCGGCCCAGGGGGTCGCGTTGGCTAACAATCTGGCTTTCCTGGCTGGCTCCCTGGATCGGCTCACTCATCAAAAGGCGGAGCTGGCGCCCGAAGAAAGCGAGGAGATCCAGACCACGGCCGCTACGATGCTCCGGATGTCCCAAGCATTCGCCATCACCGGGCGACGGAGCATGTGCGCAGCCCAGGTGGGTCACCGTCACCTGTGGCTGGGGCTGTCCTCATTGAAGGAGCGGGATAAGCGGGCGCTAATCAATGCGCCCATTTTCACCACCTCGCTGTTTGGGCCGGACGTCCAAACCATGGTGGACCGGTTGGAGGCAGCCCGGAAGGCAGCTGAACAGCTGGGCTCCCACCTACGCCCACAGCAGTCCTCCAGCGGCCCCCGCTACTCCAAACCTCCGCCCAGCCACCGCCGCCGCTGGTCGGATGATTGGCCGCTCCTCGGCCCCAGCCAGTCAAGCCTGGAGCCATGCCGACCACAGCCTCCGTCTCGCCAGGTCCGCACCAGGGGTGGGGGCCCTCGGCGGCCAGCCTTGGGGAAAATCGAAAATAAAAGGAGTTTTCAGTATTTGGCCTCTGAGTCTTTCTATTCCCACATTGCACACACTGACGCGCTGGCTGTTTCAGGTGGTAGCAATCAAGGTGAATTAGGTCAAGAACCTACCGGAGACAGAGTGGTAGCTCTGCCTGCCGTGGATACGGTTATTGAGGAATCGAGACATGAAGCTTGTGCTCCCTCACCGCCTCCATTAAAACGTGCTCTTAAAACTGGGGCTTCACCGGTTAATAGCCTGTTTATGAGGTACTGGCTAGCTAACCGCTGGCATGGTTTGCGTCGCGCTACTCATGGTGGTAGTGTACGACCAAACTTGGCAGCTAAACTAAAAGTTAACCCCCTAGCTCGCAGTGCTGCGATTGCTCAAAACGAATCTCTAAAACTGAGAAACTCATGTTTTCCAAGCGCATCACCAGCAAAAAAAACGTTCACAAGCTAAAAGCCTGCATGTTGCTAATTCAGCTTGCTCAAGCAATTCGGTCAGGACACATCAGCAGACTTTTGCTTCCGGGTCACACGGAAGTGGGGTAGTCCGCCATTTTGGCTCCATAGCTCCTGAGGTGTCACACAGTACTCACTATGCATCCCAGTGGCGAGAGGCGGGTTGCGTACACGAACGTAATTCTGATGCTGGGGCTTGCGAACCCGTGGAAGAAAGTGTCACTCGTTCTGTCCCACAGCTCGAGGTGTGTTTGGATGCCAATGTTTCTGAGGGTAAACGTCAGGAAGGGCTTTCGCTTGACTCAGAAACGACTGCGCCCCCACCACCCACAGTGAATGAGTCACCAGGTGACGCACTCGGGGTTGCAGCGGAGGCACTATTGTCATCGACCTCTCAGCCCTTTCGAGCAGGGCCCCCCGGTCGAACCTTCCCACAAGGGGCGGGGCGTCGCGGGAGGGCCTGGGCTTGCGGAAACCATGGAATTGTCTGCTTTGCCACTCACGAGCCACTATCAGTCGTGGGTGAGCTTGTGCGCCCCCCTCCCAGTCTGGCTGGACAGAATACTGCGGAAGGGATACACATTGCAGTTTCGCTGCCGTCCTCCCCCATTCAAAGGCATTGTTCGGACGAAGCCTCCCGATTCCGCCCAAATGACGGTCTTGGAGGAGGAGGTGAGCTCGCTTCTACGAAAAGGGGCCGTAAGACCGGTTCCCCTATCGGAAGCTCGAGCGGGATTTTATTCCCCTTATTTCTTGATCCCCAAGAAGTCGGGAGGCCTGAGGCCCATTCTGGATCTTCGAGCTAAACAGTTACATTGCGCGCAGACCATTCCGAATGCTGACGGTGAGGGCTCTGCTGGAATGCGTCAGGCCGGACGACTGGATGACATCAATAGATCTGACAGACGCCTATTTTCATGTCCCAATCCTGCTGCGCCATCAAAAGTTCCTTCGCTTTGCGTTGCAGGACCGGATCTTTCAGTTTTGCCGCCTCCCGTTTGGATATTCCCTGGCACTGCGGACTTTTTCCAAATGCGTGGAGGCAGCGCTAACGCCGCTTCGGCGGAGAGGGATACGGATTTTGACCTATCTGGACGATTGGCTGATCCTGGCCCCTTCCGAACAGATGGCGACCACCCATACGAGGTTGGTGATGCAGCACATTGCGCAGCTGGGCTGGGCTATCAACTACGACAAAAGTACCCAGCAGCCCAGCCAAACAGCACGGTACTTAGGAATGCTGTTGGACTCTCGGACCATGACCGCACGCCTGTCTGTGGAGAGAGCGGAAGCGATCCTGTCTTGTGCTCAGCGATTACGGGACGCAGTCTCGGTGCGGGCAATAGCAGTCATGTCGCTATTGGGGATGATGTCTGCTGCCCATCTAGTGGTCCGCTTAGGGCTACTGCACATGAGAGATCTGCAACGCTGGTTCATATGCCTGCAACTAGACCCGAGGCGAGACCAGCAGTGCATGCTCCGCATACCAATGCAAGCACGGCGGACTTTGGCGTTTTGGGCCTCGCACAGCCGGCTCCGCGAGGGAGTTCGGAAGGGGTGCGTGGCTCACTATACCCATGTGTTTGTGGATGCCTCCCTCACAGGGTGAGACGGAACGTGTGGCCCTGCTTCTGTCGCTGGTACATGGCGGGGGCCCCGGCAGCACATCAACCTACTGGAACTCATGGCAGTTCAGAGGGTGCTGCACCATTTTTCCCCACAATTGGAAGGGAGGCACGTCCTAGTGAGATCGGACAACATAACGGCGGTAGCCTATCTAAACAGGCAAGAGGGGACCAGGTCAGTGGCCCTACACAAGATGGCTGCCTCCATCCTGATATGGGCGGATTGCCATCTCCGCTCCCTGAAGGCCCAGCATGTTCCTGGCATCCTCAACACTCGGGCAGATGGGCTGTCCAGGGGGGAGCTGCCCGAGGAGGATTGGAGCCCCCCACCGGCGACAGCCGAACAGATCTGGAGGCTGTTCGGACGACCGAAGGTGGATCTGTTTGCGAGCAGGGAGAACGCTTTGTGCCCACTGTGGTTCTCCCTGAGGCCTACCGACAATCCTCCCTTGGGGGTGGATGCGTTGGCCCATCCAGTTTGGCCAGCCGGCCTGCTGTATGCGTTCCCGCCCCGGCGGCTGTTAATGCCACTGCTTCGCAGAGTGAGGGAGCAACACCTGTCCATTACAGTGGTGGCGCCACTATGCCCAAGTGCCAGATGGTTTCCGGATCTCATCCAGCTGGCGTTGGGGAGCCCATGGGAGATTCCGGACCTCCCCATGACCGGGACTTAGCTGCCAAGCGCCATCCGCGCCCACCCCCTCCTGGTCTGGAAGTTGAAAGGGTAAAATTAACTGAATTGGGCCTGCCCGAGGCGGTGGTGTCCACAATTCAGTGCGCGCGTGCCCCAGCCACGTCCAAGGCTTATGCGACTCGTTGGTGGATTTTTGACGGCTGGTGTCAGGCGAGAGGCCTGAACCCGCGCTCGTGCCCCCTTCAAGGGGTGCTCGATTTCCTTCAAGGGCTCTTCAAAGGGGGCCGCGCAGCATCCACTCTGGGGGTGTTCGCGGCTGCCATCGCGGCGGGACATGATGGGTTTGACCGCTTCACAGCCAGAAGTCACCCCCTGGTAAAGCGTTTTTTGAGAGGAGTCTGCAGGATAAGACCCCCGACGCAGCGCGTGGTCCCGCAATGGGATCTGCAGACGGTGTTGGACGGCCTGGCAGGATCACCATTCGAACCCCTAGATCAGGTGGACCTGCATATTTTATCAATCAAGACGGCCCTCCTTTTGGCCTTGGTGTCGGCCAGGAGGGTGAGTGAGCTGGGCGCCCTCTCCGTGCACCCGTCATGTCTGACCCTAAGTAAGGACAACGGGTCAATGGAGCTTCGCCCTAATCCGTCTTTCCGACTTAAGGTCATCACCACAGCCTTCAAATCGTCGGTGATCCAGTTACAGGCCTTCTGCCCACCGCCTCATGCCACCAGCGAGCAGGAACGGATGCACAAACTGAGCCCACTGCGTGCGCTCAGCCTGTACGTGGAACGCACGGCAAGCCTTAGGAAAGCGGATCAGCTGTTTGTGGGCTATGGCGGGCGGGCTCAGGGGGCCCCTCTGTCATCGCAGCGCCTCGCCCACCAGATCTGTGATGCTATCTGCAGAGCTTATTCGGCAGCGGGCCTCATCGCCCCGGTGGGGCTGACCGCACACTCTACCCAGAGCATCGCATCCTCCGCAGCGCTATTTAAGGGAGTATCAGTGGAGAAGATTTGCAAGGCGGCCTCGTGGTCTTCCAGGTCAACCTTCGCGCAGTCATATCTGAGGGACATGACCGCCAGTTCGGTTGCACATTCAGTCCTGGGAGCCCCATCAGCGGGGTTCCCCTCTGACGCTGACTAGTGTGATACCACACTCTGAGGCGGTGCGCTCGGGAGGTGCCCCGCCGGCAGACGTGGGAGGGGGGCGAGCTGGCTTGCCGGCGGGACATGTCAGCTGCTAGCGCCCCCCATGCATTCATCATTTTTTATTCTGGAAGAGGCCCTATCAGGACGGGCCCTCTGGCACCAACTTGGGTCTGGTGTGGTTCGAGTGTGTTACGACCTGGGTCAGGGTACGCAACCTGGCGGTGCTCGCCCCAGGGACCGCACAGGCTTCTCTGGTTTTCTGATAGAACTCTGAGGTGCGGGGCCACCTGGGAGTACATTCATCCCTAACGGCCTTCGCCTTAGGTGTAAACCAATATGAAGCCCGTTAGAGGGCGGAGCACGTCTGAGATAGAACTACCAGTTACCTGGATGTAACTCCAGTTCTATGAGTACGTCATCGTAGCCCCCTAACAGCCTGCCCAGCTGGCCCCGAGTGTGAGATGCTGAGTTTCAAAGGGAGACGATCATTGGCAGCACTGGGGCTTTATAGGAGGTGAGCATGCTACCCACTCTTACGGAGCAGGTGAGTCCAATTTTCTTCTCAGGCACTGAGGCGGAGCCTCGGAAGGGTAAACCAATAGTGAAGCCCGTTAGAGGACTACGCACGTACTCACAGAACTGGAGTAACATCCAGGTAACTGGTAGTTACCCAGGCTGGAAAGCCCTTTGCCGAAACCAGACAGCATAGCTTGCTGGCTGGTAACAACCTTTTTTCGATCTCGGCCACAGCTGATGTCTCCATGTTTGGCTAGAGTGTACTGTGATGGTCGGATTTATGAGACGCCAAATGCTGTGGCCGGAACGAAATGAAGGATGACAAAATAAGAGACAAACACTAACAGAAATCAGAGAGGGAGAGTCGCGCTTCCAAAGGACCTAGATCCAGTCCGTGAAACAATAAGGAAGCAAAGCGAGTTCGACAGAACGAATTGAAAGGGAAAAAATCTCGGAAACCGAGATAAAAAGAATTAGCACCAGACGGTGCCCAGAAAGAGGAAAAACAGAAAGATTCCCTTGCTATCTAGAACTTTCCTCTTTTGCAGCTAATACCTCAACAACTTTCTCACTATAGACCTTGCCGGCTAAAGTGCAAACAAAACACTGACACTCTAGCAAGGGCAGCGAGGCGGAACTTGGGCTTAAATTAGAATCCGGGCAACGCCCCCAATTAATGCCAGCTGACCCAAGAATCCGATTGTGGGCAAACCGATATCGTCCTGGACGAGAGCAACCAAGAAAGCCCTCAAAGCCACCACCAGCCTCCAAAACCATAACACTATTCATCTATTCCTAGCAGGTGCTGTAATTAGAAGCAGTGTCGAGTTATGGTAACAGCTTGCAAATCGCATTGCATACACTTTGCATCGGTATGGCAAATGCTAGCTAAAGGAGTGCTCAGTGATTTAAAAAAAAATCTAGATGATGTGGAATGATTGGAGTCAGAGCAGCCATTCAGGTTGTCATTAGAATTTCTGAAATCGATCCGGTAACACTTCACCTTGTTAGTAAATTGACTAACATCATATTTGCGTTACTTTTCCAAATCAGCAGTTTCCCCTGTAATGTTGGCAGTAAGGTTCTTTGTATAAGCGTACGCGCACTAGCAGCCAAGTTTAGGTAAAAGTTTGATGGCTGTTTTGCTTGGCAAGTAAGCCTCAGAGTGCTTGCCAACATCAAGCTTGCATGCTCAAGCTGTGGCTTATCTTGCGCACGCTCAGCAATGCCATGGGGTGGCATGTTGCCATGCTTCGCTAATATTTACCCCATTCCAGCAACTAGCTCGTGCTTGTGGTCTTCTACTTATTTCATTCAAATTGCTTTGCCTCTGCCTGCTCAGTAAGTCCTATAGCCTCTAACTGTGCCATTTGCTGGACTAACCCAAAAGTCATGGCTCCAAGGCTCACTGTCATTAGCCTCTGGTGTTCATGTTTTGCCACATCATTGGTTTTCGGGGGATTCTAGTAGCTTTCTCAGCTTTCAGATTCAAGAAGGCTCTTTACAGTTTCCAATCATGTTTTTTTTTCCTTGTTATATCAACCTTATGGAGTAGACAATATTATTCCATGGTATATTCCCAGCACTGCATCCACCTGTGTTCTCCACTAATAGCCCGTTTTTTTTTTTTCTCTCCAGCTCCACGGCGGGACCCTGCCCTGAGCATGCTGCTGCTGGTCTCCGCCATCATCGCCACCTGGCCTCCACCCAAGTGCTGCTCAGTCTCCACCATTGAAATGGTCTGGTTCATGGCATCTATTCAGCAAACTACAAATCCTGGACTGCTTTTCAACAAACCCTTTTGCATTATGGCAACCATGAACTCTACCCTGGGTTGGTCAGAGGTCAGAGGAGGATGGACCACCCCTCTAAAGCCTGGTTCCTCCCAAGGTTTCTTCCTATTTTTGAGCCACATAGGGAGTTTTTGCTTCCCACTGTTGTCACTGGCTTGCTTTTGAGAGGGGTCAGACCGGGGTTTACAATGAGGCGCATCGTGACCATATTTTCTCAATGCACACTTCTGACAAATCGAAAGGTTTCTCTCATATTGAGTTCCCCAGTTCATAACAGAGGCTAGGAAACCCATTCCTGGTTTGCTGCTCAGCTCCGCCTCATTTTTCAGTGCTATGGCCTCTCCCTCAGCTCTACACTCCTCACTCATTCCGTATTCGAGCCACAATAACCACCGCCTTAGTGGCCCTATGACGATATTACAGGCTAGGGACATTGGACATCTTCAGCCCAGGAATGTTACCTTCGCCCAGGAATTGAGGACATTGTGGAAGCTCAAAAATTAATAAGATTGTGTATTATGGTAACATTCTATACACATAGACAGGGCATGAAGCGTCACTCCAGCACCCATGCAATTTCATTCACCATTACATACATTTCAATTATTAAAAGTACCAACTTTCTCGTTATACTCTTCAAATCATATAGTATAATTTGCATGAATCTGCTTTGAGAGGACTGTCACTACATTTAGAATATTTCTCTTGCATTTGGCTTCAAGAGAAATTGTGCCAGCCGCTGGGTTGTCACTACACATGCTACACTTCACATAGAATATTTCATTTGTCGCTGGGCTGTCACTACACATAATACACCTCACATAGAATATTTCCCTTGTATTTGGCCTCAAGAGAAATTGTTCCAGCTGCCGGGCTGTCACAACACATAGTACACTTCACATAGAATATTTCTCTTTTATTTTGGCTTCAAGAGCAATTGTGCCAGCCGCTGGGCTGTCACAACACATAGTAAACTCACATAGAATGTTTCTTTTGTATTTGGTTTCCAGAGAGATTGTGCCAGCCGCCGGGCTGTCACGACACATAGTACACTTCACATAGAATATTTCTCTTGTATTTGGCTTCAAGAGAAATTGCGCCAGCTGCCGGGTTGATGCTTGGTACGCATCGGTTAGAATATTTCTCTTGTTTTTGGCTTCAAGAGAAATTGTGTCAGCCACCGGGCTGCCACTAAACCTATGGAAGCTTCATATTTCATACCGTTGGCTTATGCCAGCATGGTTCTGTTTTGGGGGGGTTAGTTGCAGCTCCCTGCCTTCGGTTCCGGGCTTGGACAGGCAGGGATCTCTAAGAACAGAGTCATGCCACCAAACTCAATGTATACTTATATGTTTTCAATAAATATTCTCTTTGACAAAATGGTCCTATCAGAAACGGAGCTTGAAGTAAATTCTGATAGGCCAGCGTGCTAACATGGAGGAGCCGCTTCTCCCACTGGAAAATCACCTGAGTGCTCATGACTGTCTTCTGACTCTGCTGTGTCATGATTGCTTGACCAATAATATGCTGGCTTATTTAAGCTTTGGCTTCTGAGAAGTGACTCCTTAGTTCGTACGCTTAACAATCCTCCTCCTCCCCAGCTCCACCCATCCTATTTTAGCATTCTGTAACCCTGTTACTTCATGTCTAAACTGCGTTGAATAACAATGTTTCTTCAAGATCATTGTTGCTGTAGGCTCTGTTCTATGGGGGGGGTTAGTTGCAGCCCCCTGCCTTCGGTTCCATTATTGGACAGGCAGGGATCTGTCAGAACAGAGCCATGCCGCCAAACTCAATGTATGCTTGTGTGCTTTCAATAAATAGTCTCTTTGACAAAGTGGTCCTATCAGAAATGGGGATGTTTAGCCTGTCGTGCAAATGTTTGCTTTGACAGCAGAAGTTTTTCAATTATTGTTTCAACTAATTCTCCTTTTTTGAACTTTTTATTATTTATTTATTTATTTAAAGGGACAATGCATATTCATTAACAGTTCAGCACAGCATCTATGTAAATATGCCAGAGTTAGCCATAAGGCTAATTTTCATCTGTAGTCCCTGGCAGAGTTCATAACAATAGAAAAGGATACAAAATACAAATAGAAACATCCTAATGACATAAAAAAAAACACAATGAGTTGATGTCAACTATATACAAAGTGCAAAAAAGCATTTAAAGTGCCAATTAGTGATAAAGTGCTACTCCTGGAGTTGTATCACACAAAAGGTTGCCTCCAATTGTCTGATCCAACATTCAAATAACTTATAACACAACTACACATGCACACAATCAGACCAGTGATGCAATTATATACACATACCCACTTATGTATAAATAGACACACACACACTCACATCTACACAGAGCAAAGGATACAAATTAGTGACTGCAGACCTGATGTGTTTTGAGCCATCTTTTAAGATGGGTTTTAAATGTGGGGAGCATGGTACATTCCCTTATCGCAACTGGTATGTTGTTCCAGATCTCTCCACCCTTAACAGACAGCACAGACTGACTAAAAGTAGTACATCTATAAAGTGTCACACAGTCTCGTCTCGTGGAGGCTATGGTCGTGATTCTATCACTGCTGTTAGTTTTCAGCTTAGTATATTCACCTCGCAGTGGTGGAGCAAGACCATTTAAGATTTTATGGATAGAACAGGCAAATTTAAGCTTTTTAAAATTCTCAAAACCTCAAAAAAGGTTGTGTTTCTGAAGTATGTTGCAGTGATGAAAAATAAGTGGCTTTATGTCAAAGACTTTAACTGCTTTTTTAAAAAGTGATTCTTTGGGTTGAATTATCGTTGGATTTGTAACAGACCAGTTTGTTATACAGCAATCAATATAAGAGAAGATCATCGAGTGAAGAAACATTCTGGCAGTAATTTCTGGTAATGATGGTCTGATTTGTCTAAAGTTTTGCAGATTAAATTCGATGATTTTTGATATTTGTTTTTACATGGCTCTTGAAGGACAAGGTAGGATCTAGTGCAACACCAAGATATTTGAATTCATGTACAATCTCCAACTCTTATCCTTTCAGGAACACATTTGAATGTGTCCTTTGAGTTGGTTGTTTTGAAAACATCATATAAACAGTTTTTTTAGTGTTCAGCAGCAGACATGACTTTGTGAGCCATTCCTGCACGCAAGCTAGAGTTGATGTTAGAATCTATGATACTTCTTGTTCAGTCTTTGCATGTGTATAAAGTACAGCATCATCAGCATATAACTGGACATTAACATTTTGGCATACATTTGGTAAGTCATTGATATACAAGGAAAACAAGATTGGTCCAAGTATGGAACCTTGTGGGACTCCAACCGGACGATCGAGGTGAGGAGATTTGATACCATTTACAGAGAAACAATGTGTTCTATTTGTTAAATAGGATTTAATCCAAAGGATCGCTTGTTTGGAAAATTTCAAATTTGTTAATTTGGACAGAAGTATTTGATGGTTTACGGTATCAAATGCCCTTTTCAGATCCAGAAATGCAGCACCAACGATAGCATGTGTGTCTAATGAATGTTTAACCTTCTCGATAAAAATGTTTATTGCTGTTTCAGTTGAATGATGGGCACGAAAACCAAACTGCATGAGATGCAGGGGAGTGCTACTCTTGTTTAGATGAATTGTTAATTGTTTTTCTATCCATTTTTCAATAATCTTAGATATGACTGGAAGTATGCTCACTGGTCTGTAGTTTTTAATATCTGCTTTATTCCCAGATTTAAAAATCGGTGTAATTGTGGCCACCTTCCATGCTGAAGGAACAAATAATGATTAATTGATAAATACATGTATTATATTGGGTATATAAGGAAATCTTTATGCATTTTAATAAAATTAGTATCCAATCCATACTCGTCCTTAGCTTTAGAATTATTTACTTCATTGATAATTGAGATCACGTCAGGTTCAGTAATTTCTTTGATATTAAAAATAGGCAAAGCATCATTAACTTGGAAAGATGCTCTTTCATCTGCTGTAAACAGCTGTGATATTTCTTGAACAGAATTTTTAAAGACCACGTTAAGTTCCGTTGCCAGGATGAGGGGATCTTTGACCAATACATTGTTAATTTCTAGTTCTAACTCTTTTTCTTGCTTTGCTTGTTTACCAGTTAGTTTATTTATATTTTGCCAGATTTTTTTCACATTGCCCTTTGCACTTTCAATGATAGACATAAAAAAGTTTGCTTTGGCGTTCCAAAATGTTTTTATCACTTTATTTCTTGCTGCAATAAATTTTTGCCTGTCAGAAATAAGACCAGTTTTGAGTGACTTTTTAAGAAGTATGTCCCTAGTCTTCATTAGATTCCTGCATTCATTACTAAGCCATGGTAAATAGCTTTCATCTTTTCTCAGGAAACCTCCCATTTTGGTAAATGTTGCCATCACCTCTCTCACTTTAGAGTGGAAAGTAACACTGTTAATTGTAACATCATCACAGGAAACAACCTCTTTCCAATCCAGCTTTTTTAAGGTTATTTCCACATTTGACTGTTGAATTTTGGGGATGGTTTCATGTTGAGTTCGTTGTTTGATAGAGTTTGAGAAAACCGTCTCTTTGTTAGTTTTCTTACAAAGAAAATAGCATTATGATCTGACAGACCTGTTAAGAAGTTGTGGGTTTTAATGATTCTGTCATGTTTAATAAGTCTACTTTTGTCTTAGAATATCTAATTTGAGTCGGCTTTTCGATAAGTTGGACCATGTTAAAGTGGTCAGTTATTTGTTTGAGATTTTTCCTCTCTGTCTTATTGTCCCAGTTGACTTTAAAATCACCCATTATGATGATCTCTTTGAGTTGCAGAGATTAACATGTGTTTTAAGCTGTGAGTTTATTTAAATCTATTTTAAATCTATTTTGGCTGAAGGTTTTTGGTATATACAAATCACAGTGAAGGTCATTTCTGCAGACAGTGTAATATCTACTCCAACATATTCAAGTTTAATATCCTCAGACCATTCAATTTGGGTGCATTTTAAGGTATCCTTAACATATAACAGAACCCCTCCTCCCTTCCCTTGATCACTGTCCTTTCTAAATATATTCAGTCAGGTAAAGTTATTGCAACCTCAGGTGAGGAACTCATCAGCCATGTTTCTGTAAAACCTATAAATCAATGTTTGATGAGACCAATAAATGTTCCACTTGTTCACATTTAGGGGTTATGCTATGTATGTTAAGATGACCACCAAGTAGCCCTTTGGACTTAAAACGTGGATCCAAAAAGTCCTTTCCTGGTTTAATGTCTGTAAAATATGTGTTGCCCTATGTTTCTTCATTACCGGATTTCTAGAATTTGAGGTAACGAAAACATTTTTAATAGTATAGTTTGTTCTTATTAAGGGTGATGTATTTTCACCCTTGATACCTGATATTTCTGTTATTGCTGCATCCCGTGTCGGAGGAGGCTCGGTCTGCTGTAGCGGGGCTCTGGGTGGCTGTAGTGAGGCTCTGGGCGGCTGCCGAAGAGCTCTAGGTGTCATCGGCGGAGCTCTTGGTGGTCACAGCATAGCTCTCGGTGGCCGCAGCGGAGTTCTAAGTGGCAGTAGCGGAGCATTCGGTGACTCCGCAAAGCTCTACGTGGCTGAAGCAGAGCTCTGGTTAGAAGCCGGGGTGGCGGTGATGGAAGCCAGGAAAGTTGCAGTTAAAGTGGGAGCGGCTGTAGTAGGAACCCAGGTAGCAGCTGCAGAGGCTGATGTAGCGGTTGAGGGAGCTTGCATATTTGGTATGGAAATCGGGATGGCGATTGTTGAGTTAGCAGCCGGTGTTGCTGTGCAGGAAGCCTAGGTTGCGGCAATGGAAGTAAGACTTGAGGTGGCGGAGGCTCAATTGACAGCGGTGGAAACCTTACAGATTGGGGCAGTTGCCCGGTTATCCTGGTTAGCTGTGGTGAAAAACCGACTGGCTGCATCAGGAGCCCGGCTTGTTGTGGCAAGAGCCGGAGTGGCTGTGGCAGGAGCTCGATTGACTGTGGCAGAAGCAGGGGTAGCCGAAGCGGGGGCCCGACCAACGCTGGATGAGCAGGTTGTGTGATAAACAGGCAACTCGTGTCCAATGGCGGCGGTCCAGGATTAACTTCCATATCTCCAACCAAGAGTAAGGTCATTGTTAGGTGTACAAGCTCCAGATAAGGGCCGGGTGAGTTAGACTGCTCGCATATTGCCGAGGATGTTCCAGCACGGCCATTGTCCAGAAATCTAGTAAGCAGGAGGTATTGACTGTACTTAGCTGGGAGGTAAACTTGATCAGAGTTTTCCTTCCACAGACATGTTGAACACAGAAATAGATACAGAGACACGACAAAGATAAAAAGGCCGATTGGTGGAAAAAGCCGACACCTTTTGGTGTCTAAGGAAGGCTTTTGGAGCGCACATACAGGACCTGCCAGACACAGGACCATGGCAGCTCTGCAGCAGCCATCTTTTTGACTCCACCCCTTTGAGTATGGTACAGCCGAACCTTTGCATATCTGTCTCAATTCATGAACTCTGAGTCGAGAGATTGCTCTCCTCTCGTTGACAGGAGGTTTATTTACGGTCTCCAGTTTTTCTTCTGCCATACACAATGTTCTGTGCTCATGCACTCTCTAAATCTCGCTTTTTCACGCCCTTATACTGAAAGGGTCTATGGCACCATAGCCGGCGTAGTAGCGTGTGTGGGCATTGTCTACTTGTACAAGACTTGAATAAAGTTGTTTCAGAAGTAGGTCAGCAATTGTATTGACAGCGTGGATGTCCAAGATCATTTTATTGACTGTAATGTGATTCAAAACGCACTGAGTTGCACTGATTTGTTAGACTCAATGCCTCTTTCAAAGCCTCTTCTATTAGTCTTTATTTGTATTGGCGTGCGGATGTCCAGTAAATTGAAATTTGTATACCAGAAATCGGGTATTAGAGTGAATGTAGCCTGAAAAAAATACATTTACATATATTACGGAAATCGTGGCTCCGCTTATTTCTTTCAGAATCATGTCATCAGCTTTCCACTCTCAGAAGTTCAACAGTCACCTGATTTAATCCCTAGCTAATCCACTTGTTGTGGCGCAAGACTCATCTAAAATCCAAGCCCACAGGATATAAAATACGATTTTAATGGAGACATGTTTCATATAAGTGGTTGAATAGGGAGTATATTTATATTAATAATTAATTTAAAATGATTATCTTAAAGCAAGATGATATTCCATCCACTACAGCTGAAATGAACTGCGTGTAAAAGCTAACAGTTCTGCCACTTCGAAGCTGGTTATATCCTGATCACATAGATGGCGACTATGAACAATGTATTTTAATCATGTTAATGGTGTTATAAAATTGCAAGGCGAGTTACGAAACATAGATTTCTGCGATGTAGCCAATATGTGCCAAAAGGCTTCCAAGGCCTAGGTTTCGTTATTCTGAGTGTATACGTGCAAAAAGTCTTCCAATTGTTAGCTTTGTTATCCCAAGTTTTTATCATGTACAGTATGTGGCTCTGACACAAAAAATTATTGGTCAAATTGAATGTTACTGAGATATCTTCGAGCCCAGAGAAAAATTAGCAGGCCGGGCTATATTCTGAACTGAGAGATCGCCCTGCATACTGCTTAATGCTGACCTGGCGACTCTCAGAGACAGACTGGCCATGCTGGGAACCCCGGTTGAGGGAAATCCCATCACTTCAGTCAGTGACATAACGGTGAAGGATGGCACTACTTCCAATACTGTTGTCTGTCAGCTGAGATCTCCGTAATCGTAGAATAACAAGATTTGGTTATCGATGTGCATTCTAACTCACATTTAGTGACTTCAGCAAAGAAATTGGTGCTGTAACACCGAGAAATGACAGAAAAACCAGTGAGATAGATCGGCGGATGGAGCACTGAACAGCCACTCGCTTTCCCTACACGATCTGATCACCTACTGAATGCTGATGTTGGGGAAATATTCTAGTCTTTCCACTTGAGCCCTTTCTTGAAGAATGTCTGTTCTAAAAATTTTTTAATAAACTCGTAGCACTGCCCATTGTAATAAATAAAAGGTCTATCTTCAGGCATGTATTGACCCAAAGGCATTTGGCAATCGTGATGTCCTTTGGTTGTTCCCAGTATTCCTCAGGATAGTTCGAATTGAGGCAGTCCATACTTGACGCATACATGTCTTCTAACTTCACTTTCAGTTTTCCCTGCAACATAGTACAACACTGAATTCATTTAGGTTTGAGGTTTAAATAATGACGTGATTTTCTTTTGTGTACAGTTTCCTTAAAGCCTCTGAAAACCGAATTTCACAAAAACCTCTGAACTACGTTATTTGAGGTTGTATGTGCATAATAGTAAACATACTAAAATATTAGAAATTATGTCCAATTAAAATCCGAGATTTTGTCATTTAATTTTTAGCACCTATCCTCTTACTGCGGTTCAACTGGGCATGGTTTTCTAAGTGGATTATTACGTAATAAGCCAAACCAATGGAAAAAAAAACGTCGTAATTTGTCCCACCCCTAACTGAAATTATAAAAGCTCTCTGCTCCGTCCAGGTTTGCTTCTATCGAGCCCGAGAAACATCGTCCCGAAGTAGCCTGTCTTGCGATTGATTACCCAACTACATTTGGTTCCATTTATCTATCTGTCCATCCGTCTGTCCGCGTATTTGTCTGTCCCCCGCTATTTCCCCTATCATGTATGTTTGTATTAGCTCCATTCAAAACACACCAGTAAATGATTTTCTGAACGGGACGTGTGCTCGCAGAGTTTGTTGTGTTTCCATATCATAATGTTTCTGTCGTTTTGTCATTGGGAAGTCAACTTAATATTTTGATACCTTTATTATCGCCCATGAAGTCGCCCGCAACAGACTGGCAGCAAATGAAAGCTCTCCATGCGTGTCTTTTTAGCAACCGGTAAGTGGTAATTTCACCATATTCAACATAGCGGTATGAAAGCAGCATAAGACCCTTATCTCACAACGAGTTTGGGTTGCTCAGGATCTGTCCCATGCATGCTGTGACCAAATATTGCGCCCTTGGGGTACATTTGTCATTTGCGGCTGCTGCAAGCGGAGTCGGTGAGCGACAGGGCCTGTTTTCCATTATCGGACAGACAGCCAATTGTTGACCAGTGACAGTGCAAATGATGCTTTTTCCTCCTTTTGTGTCGTTAGCCACGCCATTTTGCTGATGCCATAGCATTTTTTATTTCTTGTTTGGCTTTATGTCGGCTATTGAACACACTCAAAAGAACAAATCCAGCATCATTGTACATGTCAGAAAAAAAGCAAATGTTTGCCATGACTGAAGTGCGCGATCACGGTTTCTATAATCCCACTGGACAAAGCAATAAAAATTGATTCTTCAATTTGCAGTAAGTACAGTAGGCTACATGTCTTACCGGTGCGTTTTTAATGGAGCTAATAATACAGTGGACTAATACTACACACCGGTGTAAGCGCCTGACAGCATATATTTTCTACCATTGATGGCATTCTCCACAGGAACACCTGCAAGCACAATGTACAGTAGTTCGATTAGTCAGTGAGCGTTGATTTCACAACATGCATACTTGAGGGTAAAACATTACTGAATGGAAATAATTTTCACTGAGAGGAATCGGTTGACTGGCGAGCTAATTACGATGCAATAATATTGTACAGTCCTAGCTAACGTTACAGTACCATCAGGCCACCGTTGGGTGCATCCCTGCTAACGCTGAATTTTAGCAGAGATGCGCTAACTCGGTAATAATAAAAACCGCAAAGGATTTTACAAAATACCATTCCGTAACTGGCTGGACGGTGTTTCCAGATGGCAGAGGAGCTGCTTCGTCTGATTCTGAAGCTGCTTGCACACTGGACGTGTAACGAATTTTTCGCACGACAGAATACACACGTGTATTAAAGCCTTCGCATTGACTTTGAATGTAATCTGTCATGCGAAAAATTTGTTTCGCGTCCGGTGTGCAAGCAGCTTGAGTCAGACGGCTCAAACATATAGGGCTGGACTGACCCTTGCACCATTGCTGTGACTATCGCTCACTGAGCCAATGAGATGTCACTCAAATCAAGGGCGTGGCCAGTCACACCATGATGCGCCATGCCCACACTGTCTTGAGGAATGGACTGAATAGCAAAATGAGCCGTTTTTGAACTAGGTTTTCTAATCGTTATGAATGTTATTTTTCACTCAGTTTTTTGTAGATGCTTTATGAGACACCCAACTTTCATATTATACGTGAATTCTCACTATGTCAAGACAAGTTTCCAGAGGCTTTAAAAGAACTAAATATACTTATGCACTCATGTTTTGATGCAAGTACAGCTGTATATCTAAGATTTGTTTCTTGTATTCTGAAATGTGGTGTTTTGAATTAAAGTGGTATCTTTGACTCTTTCTTCTGTGTCAATGGCGCAAAATATCCATCAGTTATTATTCACCCCACCACCCCCACCCCCCCCCGGAGGGAGAGGGGAGACATTGTTTTAGACTCGGTTCTTGTCGCGTCCATGTCGGCATTCCCTCTTCATTTCTGGAACTCCAAAACCGTTTGCATGATGTTAACGAAACTTTGCATACTTACTACTCAGGTCCTGAAGTGGTGCCTTTTGGTATGTGCCTGTCTGTCCGTCTGTTTGTCCGTCTGTCCAGATGTACTCAATTCCTCTCTGGACCATGACTCCAAAACCGTTTGCATGATCTTAACCAAACTTTGCACACTTACTACTCAGGTCCTGCAGTGCTGCCTTTTGGTATGTTCCCCTCTGTCTGTTCGTCTGTCCGTTGTGTTAGGCAGGGAAAGGGGCCGGGAGACATCTGTTTTTACGAGTAAAAACACATTCTAGTTTCTTTCGCGTGCAACAAGCTGGTTCGATGGGATGAACTACCACCGTAGATGGTTTTCTCGTGGCCAGGTTGGCCTGGCTGCAGGGGTGAGACACCCTGAGATTCAATTCTGGCTAACACTATGGCGCCGACCGAAGTGCGCTGCTCTGCAGCTGAAGAACTTCTGTTCGGAAAAACTTCAACACCGAAGAAACCTGGAGAAATTCCACCTTAAAAACATTTTGAATATGTTGGTGTTGATTAGTCTCCATAGCCGATGTCATATGTGTTTCGCTTACCTCCCACAACAGTATGTGCCTATAGCTTTGAAATTTCAGAGCTTCTCTCTGATTGGTTGAACACAAAACCCGGCTCTAGTGTGCAGATGTCGTTGCGTGAAGGAAGCAAACCACATAAGAGGTCTGCAATGGAGGCTAATCCCACAGATGGTTGTGCATGTGCACCTTATAAATTTTTGGGTTATATGTTAACAATATAGCCTTCAAGAGGCGATTGGTGAAGAGCCTGAGAAAAGTGAAGACGTATGCAAAAAAATTGAAGTATGTATTTTTTAACTTCCTACAGCCAAACATCCCCCTGGCAGTAACGCCGGCGCTACAGGACGTACCATGAACCTCTGACCCCTAAACACATAATTGTTTTCAAGCTGTTCAAGTTTAAGATCGCTTGATTAATAATCATATAATTTATAAACTGAATAATCAAGGCCAATTTATAAGCCTGTAATGATTGAAAAAGTGTTAAGAAATGACGGATGACTGAAGGGCTATGTTGACAACATACTTAATAGTGATACTGTATGGATGGAGGAAAAAAAAATAACCCAGTGCTTTTCCTGAATTCCATCTCCCGTTCTGGGGTTTTTTCAGCAGTGCAACCAAATTTATTTTAAGATTGCACTTAAAAAAAAAAAAAAACATGGTTTGCTGATAATTGCAACTGCTTACTTTAATATTTTTTGAATGTGGTGTATGTGTGTTGCATGTGACATGATCATAGACGCTGCCCTTCTGTCTTTGCTAACTGCCTGCATATCTGCATGTTTTTAAGATGACTTGTTGTGAATATCCTCTTGTGCCCTGTTTTCTAGAATTGTTTTTACTGCATGACTTGCATTACTGTTTCTGCTTTTAAGTTCGCTACTTTGACCCCTTACCCTGTTTGTGTTTCTACCAATTATGTTCATATATTTTGCATCATTGTTTGTACTTGTGCCTGTGCCTGCGATATGCTTGTGCTTGCGACCTGCTGCTCTATTTCAAGTCATTTTCTTTGTTTGTGATTGTGCTCAATTGCACTTGCTTTGCATTGTATTGTATTGTATTGTTTCTTTCCTCTTTTTCCCATTCCCATTGCCCTGTGTCTTTTCTTTTTTAGGGTGCCTTATTGTCAGCTGGCCGGGGAAGACAGCTGAAAATTAGCCATGTTGGCTAAAGCTGCCCTGTTTACCTTTGTGACAGTTAATTAATGGGGACTGTGCTCATAATAATAAACTAATAAATAAATAAAATAAATGAACTTAAGCAAAATGTTTTTGGCATTCAAAAGAATAGGCTGCATTTGCGGGGAAGCGTAGTTGTATACTGGTTGCCCCGCCAAGGGACAATAATTAATTTATTAAACTGCCTGCGCTTCTTACGTTGAAGCGTCTGTACTTGAATAATTTAGTAAATTGGTTAGTAGTGCATGATGAAAGTTTGATGAATGGCATGCATTTAAAATCAGTTAAAGTGCATACCATGCATCAAATTTTCAAGGTAGAAAAGTCATTCATGAGGTCTTAATAGCCTAGCGTCTGGGAAAGTTGTAGCAAGGCTGTAATATGAAATTGGATGAACGGCAATTATCTGATTAATTAATTAATTAGAAACAAAATCTAAATCTTGTCTGAATACTATCTTCAGCAGCATTTATTTCATGACATTTTACTTCAGGATAGAATTTGGAGAAATTTCAGTTAATTGTTGTCCACAAAATCTCATATTGTAGCTTACCTCTTTGACGCAGAGCTGTATGTCTTAATCATTAATGGCAACGCAGCTTATTGAAAGCCTTTTTGCTCAGTAAATTAATTCAATTAATTATCGGATTCTTACTCGGAAACAGGTTGAGTGTAGGTCTGTTGGCTAGCCAATAAAACCTGTTCAAGATCCCGTTATTTAATTCCACCAGTGGTCTCCCCCCTCTAATTCTTTGACAGCAAGCACACTTCTGGTTGGCTGGTTTTAAATGCATGTTATTAATGGCGAAGCCCGTGTTTTCTGAACTATTTCATGTAGACTTATACCAGATATTGGTTACATTACACATGTAAGCCTGGGATGTCACTGTGAGGCTGCGGAAAGCACATCCCATGCAGATAAAGCAAAGAAACTTCACCGATATCCATTCATGAGAGATGTCATCATTGCCTAAGCGAGGCAGGCAATTGACCGGATCTGATTAACGGAAGTGACTGTGCCAACAAGTGAGTCTGAAAAGGCCTGCCTGCAGCACCCCCTCTGGCTAGTGCCGCTATCTGTGGCCAGTCCAGTTAAAACAGAACTCATTTTCAGAGCAGGAACACCCATTCAAAACAACCAGCTCTTCAGAGGGGAGAAAATGACAGGGAGGGAATTGTGCAATCATTCAAAAACTTGTTTATGAATAAAACTTTCATAAACCTCTTTATCCAAGAATATCATAACATGTCAAAAAGAAAAAAAGAACACTGCAAAATTTGGGAACTTTAAGTTACAAATATGAGGATTTGAAGTTTGGACTCACGGCTGAGTCTGTTGATTTTAACAAGTTGACCAATCATTTTATTTCTTGATTGCAGCATTTAAGTCGTGCAATTTCTTCCCCTGTTTATTATATAGTAATTGTAGTCTTAAATACAATTTCTCAGTTTGAATGGTATTGTAATAAGAAGAAAAGAAACACGCTGGTGCACTCTTAATCAATTACGTAGAATTTTATTTCCCTGCCCTGCCCGAAGGGGGAGGGCAAGGGGTATTGTTTTTGGTTCGGTTTGTTTGTGTGTTTGTTTCTTTGGTTGTTAACACTTTTGCAGCAAAACTAATGGCCAGATACATCCCAAATTGGGTTTAGGGATTGCCACTGACCCAGAATAGATGCCTATTGAATTTAGGAAAAGTAGGTCGAAGTATGTGCGAGGGGCGGGGTTTGCCTGGCACTACTTGTTTATTCACTGATTCCTCTGCATAAAAGTAATTGTGTGCATGTTAGTGTTGTATTTATGTAGAGAGTGTACTGGATGGAAATGTAAAGGGTGTACCAAAGTGGTTGGAGCTTGTTATTAGAGCCACCTGCATGTTTAACATTTGAGTATTTAGTACATGTAGGATGCTCTCTTGTCAGCTACCACACTCTGCCCCCCTGTACCATGTTCTGATAACCTAACATTTCTAGGAACCATCTGGAATTCTGTAATTACAATCTTAATGCATTCATTCTTTGCAATGTATCATTAAGAACATTGAGGGTTTTCAGCACTGTGTGATGTGGAATTACTCTTGTCAGTTCATACGCAAAATGAGCAGGTAAATTTGCTCTGATTGGAGATGCACGTGTACTCACTACCTCTGCATGTAAAAACTTCATCACTTTCTGAGAAGAGCACCCAAATGAAATGTAGTGTGTAGGTATGGCCATCATGCAGTCAAATAAAATCAAGCCAGTGATAAATACTGTATATCTGGCTGTATACAGTATAGTACACTGGCAAAAAAGCATATATACACTTAAAAAATTATGAATGGTGTAATTTATTATAACATACTATTAACATAAAACTGTCAGTGGAATCCTTTTTGCCAAAACCGCTTGAACTGGACCTAGATGTGGATATCTTGCTAATACTTAAAGATCTCTGAAAGAGACTTCGTCAAATGTTGCAAAATACCCAAATTATCCCTCCGTTTCTGCAGTGTGGGTAGGAGTAAATACAGACCTTTCTAGACACTTTAAAGAGCAGGCAGTTTTTCAAACTGAGGGGGTGGCCTGGTATAATATAGGTTTTGGTACATTGCAGTAACACACTGTCTACATGCAGCTCAGTGCTCCACTGGTGTGTCACAAATGAGCAGGGAATGATAGTGTCCTGTTGAAAGATAAGAAATCATGATGCTTTGTCTTTATGACCCTGACTTCCCTTTGTTTTGCTGAGTGAAAAACACAAAGACAGAGTGGTAGAGAAAAGTGATGTAGAGTTACATCCCATTCTGGGAGTGGGTTTGCGAGGACGAGTGGAGCGAGAGCACTGAGACTGCGACTCCACACGGACAGCGCCTCAGACCAGCGGCCGGGAGACTCGGAAATCTGGCAGCAAGCTTTATGGCAAGCCTCCATGTCTCCTCACATGACCCCTCCTTTAAGTACAGCCTTTGAGCTTTCTTTATATTTAAAAATACTCGCTGCGAAATTCTTTGCGCATGAATGCTGGAACAGATGAATTGCGCCTTGGGGTTTAAATACTGGCAGATTTTCCTTTTTCCTTTTGCATACATACAGATGGGTGTGTGTGTGTGTGTGTGTGTATGTGTGAGTGTGTATGCATGTATCATGTTTACCTACCCGTGTTGGGACCAAATTCCAGATTTCTTGTACTTGTGGGGACATTTTCAGGTCCCCACAAAAAATGTAGCTATTTTAGGGTTAGGGGCTAAGGCTAGGGTTAAGGTTAGGTATGTACTGTTGAGGTTTAAAGTCAGGGCAAGGAGTTAGGGAATGAATGGAAGACTATAGAATGTCCCCCAAAACATGAGAACAAATGTGTGTGTGTTCAGGTGTGTGTGTGTGCCTGTGTTTGTGCGTGTGTATGTAAATATATTGTCCAAATGTATGCCTTGTCATCAGAAAGTGGACATCAGCGTTTACTTAGTCACTGGTGCAGCGTTTTAAAGTCCTGATGTTTGATTTGTCACACTACATGGCTAGAAAGCAGACATTTGAACAGTGCAAACCCTAAATGTAGACACTGTGCTGTGACATATTCTCTGATTTCTGTTTGTCTCTAAATTAATTCAGTGCAAACTGCTCAGTGCTCATAGGGTGGTAAAACGCATAACTGATGCACAAACCATATTTTACATGTTGTTTGCCTCATAACATAATTTCCTATCTCATTTTTTAAGGTTTTTTATTATTATTATTGAAGAGAATGGATTTTTTTTTTGAGGTTTTGCGAAAAAAAAGGAAAAAAACATTTTTTTGCCAACATGAAAAAACAGGCAGCCGATATCTCAGTTTGGCAAAAATATGACTTTACAATTACGCTGTGAGGCTAACGTTGTATAACATGAAGGACTGAAATTGAGAACTATAGAATTGCAAAAAAGCCAGAAATACAATATACAGTGACCAATCACATAAATGGAAAATATCAAATCAAGTTCCTGACTCCACTGTATGCTTATTTTAATAAGAACATTTGACTCAGTGCATTGTCTGACCAAAACATACTTCAGTTATCCAGATGTAACATAACACGGGAGAAATATTCAAAATCTGAAGTGCTATAATACCAATATACTTCTGTTCAACTGGAAAATAGCATTATATTTATTTCACTGTTTCATCTTAAGTATAATCCAGTAATCCATTACATAATCATCGAACGGCCTTTATTTGGCCATGCTTTTGAATTAGCAAAAATCAGATTCATACTGGGGGCGGCACAATGGGTAAGGCTGTTGCCTTGCATAAAGAAGTACATCAGTTCAAATTCAGCCTGGAGGCCTTGTTTTGGAGGTATGGCCACTCTGCTTTCCTCCCACAATCCAGAGTCACACACGCTAGACTAACTGATGACCCTAAATTGCCCATATGTAAAAGCCAATGAGTGAACACCATGTGATCCCTGCAATTGATTGATAAACTGTACAGGATTTTTTTTTTTTTTTCTGCCACTCGCCCATTGCATGCTGGGATATGCTCCTGCAACCATGCCCGGGAAAAAGCGGGTCTGATGATTCATGGATGGATGGATATTTAGACCAACGTGATGAGGTTTATTGTGAGATTTTAATGTCAGATACAATGACAGTTGTCAGCCCACATTATCCTTGCAGCCCTCCACCGCTAATCCGGAGCGAAATCCATTTTCACTCAAAACATGCTACTGCATGCGCAATAAAAAGCATCGCCCGTGCAGTGCATCTCACAAACCATAGCTGGGGCTGCTTTTTCTGCGTCAAACCACTATCAAAATAGGCCAAACAAAATGGCTGTCTCAACAAGGCAGCCATACGCATTATCGCCATAGCGACACGTTTTCAAAATGCCCCAGAGGCAGTCTATTGAATGTGGGTGGGTGTGTATGCGTGCACACATGTGAATGAAAGGCCTTTAATTGGATGTCTTTGTTAACAGTATGAAGAGAGTCATTTAGACAGTACATTTTTTGCATTGAGTGGGAATGCAAATCAGTACTGCCAGGAAATAAGGGAGGTTATGTTGTACCACAGACCGAAGTTAAGACAGCGTGTAAATGACAGTTCGGTGTCTGAATTTTTGTATTGTACAGTTTAACTCTGTAAGGAGAAAGCATAATGGCCAACTGTGAAGAGCACGGAGAGGAGAACTGACTGTATTTCCATTGAGATAGAGGAACACTGCATGTGTTGTACAGCAGTGAAGAAATCTTTTGTGCAAGATATGTATGCCCTTTGTGAGGGAAAGCCCCTTTTTTGCATAATAATGCCTTCCTCAGGCTGTGCAGGTCACGTGAAGTGTTACTCAGGACCACTAAGATTCAAAATGACAGAAAGCTCATTGCTATTCTGCTATTCATGAAAATGGAGATGGGCATATTTCAAAGCTTTCAGCCTTGCCATTTCAATTTGAGTCACAGAAAACTGAAAGCTGTCTCCACTGAAGCTGTGTTTAGTTTGTAAACTACAGCATGGACTTTGTCTCTTTCCCAATTCATCTATATCATTGCGGGATGACTTCTTTTTCTTTTGAAAAGTTTATTGTAAAACTACAGATAACGTTATTTTTTCAAATACAAATGTTGCTTTTCTGAATATCTGCTTTGGAAATGGGAGCACTCAAGAGGTCAAGTTAAAATGTCAAAATCAAAGACGCATCATAACGTGATTTGCAATTATATTTTTTATTCCATTTTGAGTGATTTTATTTTCAGAGTATTACATATGCTCATTGAAAATGTGAGCTTAGCTTCCATTCGAAGTGGAAGTACATATACCCATATACATACCCATTCATTAAGTGTCATTTCGCATTAATTTGACATTGAAATTATTGCCTGCAATTTGTAATGCAGGTTTCTGTTTCTTGATTTATCTAGTTGTCTGTTATGCAGAATTAATGAAAATTCAAGTAACTTAGAAGATTCTGTCATCTTAATGAAACTGTTCTTTGAATGAATCAATAAGCAAAATCTGAAATATTTGATGAGGACATTCACTCTATCTGAAATTTATTTGGAGCTCAACATTTCCCTCCAGTGTTAAAGGCCATGAACTGCAAGGTTTGAGCAGCAGAGACTAAAAATCCAATACAGTTGCGTCTGTGACTGAGTGCCGAGGATACATTTCTACAAGTATATACTACTCAAAATTTGATAGGGATCATAGGAATTTTTTTGTGAAATGACATGCAAATTTGGTAACTGCCACTGATGAACAATATTTTGGATAAATGACATGCAGTCAGACACAAAACACATTTGCACGTGCATTTCATGACATTAAATGAGCGTGCAGCCTCACATTTTGGATTTGACTAACACTTCACCATTTCAACTCAGACGTGTGTGTTGCTTGTTGGTGAAAATTTGGAAGTTCCCAAATTTTTTGCCTACATTTAGCAATAACAATGTCTCCTCAACGTCTTAGACGTCGATTGACTTCAGAGCAATTGGGAAGATGCATCGGAATGCTTGACTCTGGCTTCTCACAACGTCACGTTGCTAATGCACTTAACGTCAGCCAAAGCGTTGTGAACAGAGTGTGGAACCGGCATCAAACGTTTGGTACAGCAGCACACCGTCATGGGGGCGGTCGTCAGAGATCGACTACACAACGACAAGACCACTTTCTCACACTTCAGGCACGATGTCATCCTTTCTGGACAGCCACTACCCTACGAAATGACCTTCATAACGCCTCGGGGGTCAGGGTATCCACTCAGACGATACGGAATCGTCTTCATACTGCCGGCCTCAACTCAAGAAGGTCATGTGTTCGAATCCCACTGACCGTGCGTCATTGGCATGACCGTTTGGATTGGGCTCACGATCATGTCACATGGACACACAACGATTGGGCTCCAGTTCTCTTTACTGATGAGTCCTGATATTGCTTGGACTTTACTGACAGGAGGCAACGGGTGTGGCGAAGACAACATGAGCGATTTAATGATGCCTACATCAACGAACACGACCGTTATGGTGGCGGATCAATTATGGTCTGGGGAGGAATAAGCAGGAACGGCAGAACGGACCTGCATGTCATGGGGAGAGGGACGATGACAGGGGTACGGTACAGGGATGAGATCCTCAATGTGTCCGTAAGACCATACGCTGGTGCTGTTGGCCCTGATTTCATCTTGATGGATAATAACGCCCGTCTCCATCATGCTAGGGTGGTGAATCAATTCCTAGAGCAGGAGACAATTGTCCGCATGGACTGGCCTGCGCGTTCGCCAGACCTAAACCCTATCGAGCATGTGTGGAACATGCTGCAGGTCGCCATTTCCGGTCGTAGGGCACAACCCACAACTCTAGAAGAGCTTGGAAATGCCCTTGTTGAAGAATGGAACAACATTCCAATTGCAAGCATCCGGGTTCTGATTGTCAGTATGACCCGACGTTGTCAAGCCGTCATTCAAGCTAGGGGAGGCCATACCCGTTATTGACATTAACTGTGGTAATGAAACATCAAACGAACACTGTCTGTTTTCACTTTACATGTCAGAGATGAAACTATGAAGTGTTCGTGAAAGCCAAAAATGTGAGGCTGCACGCTCATTTAATGTCATTAAATGCACTTGCAAATGTGTTTTGTGTCTGACTGCATGTCATTTATCCAATATATTGTTCATCAGTGGCAGTTACCAAATTTGCATGTCATTTCACAAAAAAATTCCTATGATCCCTATCAAATTTTGAGTATATTATATCAAATCTATACCCAGTTTTTTATCGTTATTTGGTGATGAAACCACCACTGCTACCTCTGGATAGTTCTCCTTATCCCTTATGTCCTGTTTGGGGTCCAACAGAACCCATGGTCTCTGTAAGAATTCAGTAAGTATACATTGTTTCTTCAACTCTGTATTTTTTCACAAGCATTTTCATTTTAACTTTAAAAGCCAGACGTGCTGTGCAAAAAAAATGTAATACTGTAATTTTTTTCTTTTGTTTTTGCAATGCAAATGTAATGGGAGAGCATCATTTGTATACTCAACCTGAAACGCTGTGATGTGCCAATATTTGGCATTTGTGTGACAAAGAAGCTGCTACAACCAAGAATGTACCCACATTCTCAGCATTCTTGAAAATCTCTGGTTTTAAATGGTTTTTGTTTATTTCCACTGGGTCTCATCCATGTTTGTATCAATCCCACTATCCTTGCAAGATTTATTGTGCATTCAGGTCTGTTCTTGTTTAATGGTTTTCAAATGAATCACCTCTATATTTATTGTAACATATACATCTTATGAATGTTGTTGCCCCCGTTCAACAATTTTTTGGGAACAAGGTTTTTTCTTTCTTTAGGCAATCGATGACTTGAAGGAATCTTTTATTCAGAAACACAGTAAAAGGCAGCACACATTGAGCCCCAACAGAATTACCCCTGAATTAGATGATAAACCAAGGAAACATTTCTGACTGAAATGTGTCTTGTTTATATATCTCTAAGCACCACTGTATTATTGTATCATATGCGTGAGTCACTTTGTACTACGGAGGAAAGTTTTGTTGTCTTGCTGACAGCTGACCTGTATTTTGACTCCGTCTACCATAGTTGCTGCCCTTAATTTGTAGTGTTCGTCACAGCTAGATACCAGTGCTGCCATTTAGCTGAGCTTGTTATGTTTGCACCCAGCCTCACTTTTCTGTCAGTTGGGAATCAGCCAAATTATTTACAAACATTTACTGTCATTTACATTTATTGATCTCTTCATAATGTATTAGATCTACAGAAGCCAAGTGCCATTCATCCCAGGTACTGTTTCTGAGATTTATTGTAGAAACCTGGTAGGATGTGCTGCTCTTTATTATAATCAGTTTAATAAAGCGAACAGCTTTTATTCATGCAATCATTCTGCTATGTTCCAGAGCAGGAATCTAGAGCGGAGACAGACTAGCAACACAACTGGTAATTTATTGGCAGCAGTACGGTAATGACAGGGACGGAACTCTGGAGATGAGAGGTGGGGACGGAACCCGGCAAGAATGAGGAACAGTTCAGCACAGATCTCATAGGCAATGCTTGGCTGCTGTCGCTGGCTAGTGAACTCCGATGTGTGAAGCACTTGCCAGCACTGGACTGCCCACGAAGAGGGGGGGTGATGCTTGAGAGGAATTCGATCCCAGCCCTAGCCCCAGCTCAGGGTTGGAAGCTTGTTCCTGACAAGCCTGGTAAAAAGAGTAGACTTGCAAGGGTTAACAAGACTGTGGTTTCAGTCCTGGATCTTAATTAGGATTGGAAACTTGTTCTTGAAAGCTAAATCGACAGTGTGCTAATTGGAACTGCATGTCTTGTAAACAGAAGTGTTCTGGGCCCGTATTCACAAAGCATCTTAGCGTTAAAAGTTGGTCCTAATTGCCGGATTTAGGAGAAACTCCTAAAAAAAATGGGCGTGTCAGCTGTAAATTTAGGACTCCTAATTATTTTTTACTAAGTGTTATTCACAAAGCATTTTAGGCCTAAAAGTAGCTCCTAAGTCTGGGAGAGCTTAAAAGTAGTCAAGAGGACTCCTAACTCGCTAAAACCTATTCACAAAGAATCAGAAAATGGCTGCTGCTGTTGAAAGACAGAATGACTGGGAAATTCTGAATGATGCGCAGTTGTTGAAAAGATATCGGATCGACCGTGAAGGGATTTTATTTGTTGTTGACTTGGTGAGGGAGAGAATTACATCTCCAACCATGAGAAACAACCCAATAAGCCCCGAAATAAAATGTTTTAAAACACTTTGTTACTTGGCCACCGGAAAAAGGCAACTTTGCAACGCAGACAATTTAGGGATTTCACAGTCATCTGTCGGTCGCTCAATTCACAAACAATCATTGCGCTCAGTGAACCCCATATCATCCGACAGTTTATCCAATTTCCAATGGACATTCGCCAACAACACTAAATCAACCTTGAATTCATGCACATCTCAGGTATGCCCGGTATCATCGGTGCTATTGACGATAACATTATTTGAATTATTTCTCTGACCCAAGATGAAGAGGTATTTGTAAATAGAAAAAAAGTTCATTCCATCAACACCCAGATAGTATTTGATGCCGAATACAATATTTTGGACATTGTTGCGAAATGGCCAGGATCCACGCACGACTCTCGCATTTTAATGGAAAGCAGCTTATGCCAATTATTTGACAGGCATGTGCCTGGGGGATGCCGCTTGCTCGGGGACAGTGGCTTTGGTGCTGTACCTCCTCCTGCTATGCATGAATTATTTTATTAGGCTGTTCAGCGAGGGTTGCATGGTAATCATCATGGTAATACCAGCCTATATCATATTTTGTATACAAATTTAAATTGTAGGCAATAAATTACAAACCAAGCTTAAGTATGCTTTCCTGTTTAAACGATAGCCCGTTTATAGGCTGCAATCTCGGACCTCCCCTGCGATTGCAGCCCATACCACCGATTCTCGCAGTCGTCTGTCGTCCGAGGATTTCCTGTTCTCCCCCAAGCCAAATTTCCCTTTGATTACATGCTTTTGCTCCAGCACCAACTGGGCCAGCAGCAGTAACTGGTCGTACCTCCAGTTGGGCTTTCGCGTCCTTTTTGAACTTTCATCTATGACAGTTTAGGGCAAACAAACTTGAACGGTTCGACATTTAAATGATCGCAACATATTCTCATTGGGTAATAAGTTGCTAATTATTGGGGAAAATGACGCGTTTTATTATTGACTCGTTTTGTGCTGTTGGCATTTCTATCTCTTTCCTATGTATGTTTATTTGCCTAGAGCGTGATATTTGGGGACTGCGCATAGTGCATTTTCAGGAGTGCTCAACATGTTATTATTTTATGGGACAAACCAGCCGCTTGGACTATTTCCTCATTTTTTCCTCCATGGGTTGTATGTGGGATATTTTTTTCAATGGGCCGCCCTGTCACCAATCAACCAATCACCGTGCTCATTGTCCCAAGACTCGTACATGAGAATTGACGTCATCCATAGCAACGGAGATTTACTCCCACCTATCTCACGGCTACTCCTATTCTAGGAGTTACCAGTTTTCTTAACTAAAAGTTGCTCTCAGCGGCTTTGTGAATAACTTTTAAGATTTTACTCCTTTATAAAATGTTTTAGCGCGACCTAGGAGTACTCCTAGCGGTAAGATAAGATGCTTTGTGAATACGGGCCCTGAAATGCAAATATTTCACGGAGTCTTGGTAGTGTTTGTACTTGCAGTGCAGTAAACTGCTGTACTGTCGCATTTTGTGAAGTAACTGGCGCTACTAGGTACTCCTCGTTTTTCTGTATATAAGAGATGCTTGCTAGTTTTTTTTTCTTATGGTCGAGGTATACGATTAAGGAAGCCTAGCAAAAGCACATCCTAAACGTTAACTTGCCATGGCACTGAATGAGCTCACGGCTTTTCCTTATCGAAACCCTTATATCGAGTCACATTCATGCCTGATGCCTGATGAGGTTAACGGATTACTGCAAATAATAACTTTTTGCCTTCCAGCTAGACCTAAGTCACTCAGCCAGAAAGAAGTATTTAGGGATGGCGAATTAAAACTTCTGTAACAATCTCTGCGACGGATGCTACTCAAGAGACTGAAGTTTCAGATTGCTCGGCTTAGTTTGATTGGTTAACTCTACTTCTACCTGGGTTAATGAATATGACGTCACATGGATTGACTGCGCATGTTGAATCCGAGTTTTGCTCGAATGCATTCTAAGGTCTTGTGGATTGTGGATCCAACTTCATTTGCCTTGTCTCAGGCCTCTTAATAGCGATTTGAGGGTAGAATTGCCACAATTTGCCAGTTATTCCCATTTAAATATGCCATGGAGGTACTTTTGCATTATTTTATATATTTTGCAGAGATTTGATTCACTTTGTGCCTTTTTAAATATCATGCAAATAAAGTTTGAAATTTGCAAACTTACTGTGACGTCAATGCCGCCATGTTATCTTGAGTTCTATCCACCACCCTACGATGCTTCAGCTCTGGTAGAAAAATTGCGTCAAATTTGGGTAGCAAGCATGGTGGTTCGGTTGCAAGATGGGTAGATTGCATTGTACATGGGTGGCAATCAAACTAAGCCCTTTGTATCCATGCTATCAGAAGTTTCTAAGTGCTTGAAACAAATCAAACTTAAGTTTTGAAATCGCCATCTCTTGAAGTATTGTTTATACGTCATGGTGTAATGCACAAGTTCTGCTCAATAAGGATTTGTATGCCTTATAAATATCACTTATCTGGTATTCAGCTCCTTTTGTCAGAACACTGGCCTTACATTTTATAGTCTGCTACGGCTGCATCATTGAACGGCTTCCTGGCATCCTTCATCTGATGTACCGCATGGGGCTTTATGTCCTATTGTCTCAGTGGTCATGATCGTCATACAAGTCGAATGTCTATCGAGCATGTCTGTCATGGCCTGCTGGTCCATATTTGTCTTTGAAAATCCCTACAATTTCTCGATCATGTTCATTTAAAATGGTTGGTTTCTCATTAATAGTACTGCTGTGACTATTTCCTTTGTTAGTGTTATTTGTCTATCCCTAGCTGGTGCTACCATTACTAACAGTGTCCGGTTTAGGTAATGGTTCGCAAATCACATTGCATACACCTTGCAACAATCAACCAACCAACCAACCAACAGCAAATGCTAGCCACAGGAGTGCTCAGCAATTTTTAAAAATGTATTATTCAGTGAATGTGGTCCCAACCAAAATTTCTACTAAATGCTGTGGATGATCAGGGTTTGAAGCAGCTATTCCGGTTTGCATTGAAATTTCTGTGATCAAGCAGGTCATATTCAACTTTGTTAGTAAATGAACTAATGTCATATATGCATTACGTTTCCAAATCGGTATGTTTTCCCTGAAATTTTGAGGGTAATGTTTTTTTATTTTTTTGCCAAATCGTACACGCACTAGTACCGTAGTTTGGGTAGAATTATGATTGCATGCGTTTTTTGCTCGGCAGATAAGCATTAGGATGCTCGCCAACATCCAGCTCACATCCTCAAGCCCTGGCTTATTATGCGCATGCTCAGCAATGCCATGGTTCGGCGGCACGTTGCTGATACTTCACTAATATTTACCCCATGTCAGCAAACTAGCTTGAGCATTGCGATCATCTGCCTCTCATTGATCATGGTACCTTTCATTCAAAATCACCTTGCCTGTGCCTGCTCAGAATGTCCTATAGCCTCTAACTGTGCCAGTTGCTAGGTTAACCGAAACACCATAAATAAAAGACCACATGGTCTCTGGCTCTAAAGGCACACTGTCATGAGCCTCCGGTCTTTGGGTTATGCCTGCAACATTGTTTTTTTGCGGGAATTCTTGCAGCTTCCCCCCCCCAGCTCCTCCTGACGTACTGACGTATACTTCAGCCCGTTGATTGTGTGTTTCAGCCAAAATCTACAGATCGTTCAATCATTTAATAGCATTTTTCAAATGGATTTTCTTGATGTTTCTGACTGGCTGATTGAATATTGGCAACGATGTCTGTAGCTCCACCTCCACAGTCACTGATAAAACTGATATTAACCAGAAGTTTTTTACCACTCTGGTCTCGGCTCGAGTAGTTGTCAGGCATGTTGGATAGCGATTTCATTAACTTTTGATTGTGCAATTAGTTTCTACTATTAAACACTAATATTCTATACCTTAATTTAAGTTTATACCTTTATTTGTACTCATCATATTTCATCATCGACATAGTCTTTCAGTTCACTAAAATAGGTAAGCTAGTCCTGTTAGCTTGGTTATCCACAACCACTTTTTTCTTATTTGCATACGAGTTTGTTTAAAGGAAAAAAGAAAAAATAATGCATCGATTTATAATCACCAAAGCATCTACTGGCTCAGACGCGTCTAGTGCAAAACCTACTCAAGAACAGGCAGAGCGCGCTAGCGTTAGCTTTTCCTCCTCTCATGGTGCAGAGAATAATGCTACTGCGGGTGATACAGTCAGCGAGCATGGTCTTAAAGGTGCCCTATTATGCTACATTTCCAAGTTTATGTTTTGATCTTGGACTCCCCTAGAGTACTCCTGATCGTTCAAAGTCCAAAAAAAGGCTCCTTATTTAGCTCATACTGCCATCCTCAAAAAACCCCAATTGTAGTTCATTGCCTGAAACGCCTCGTTTGGGTGGCTCTTCTGCTATGGCCCCCCCTCCCCGTGTGCCCACTTTCTTCTAATTGGCCAGCTCTGTGGAGGGCGGAGCTAGGTGGGACGAGGCAGCAGAACGCAGTTTTCTGGGTCCGCCTCCCTAGTGTGTCCCTATGTTACAGACCGGAAGGCATTATACCTAAACGTTTTTAATCAAGATATTAAGAAATGACAAGAAGTGAAATACAGCCGTACATCTTGGACCCCGAATCTGATCTGGAGAGAGAACAAGAGGATCATTTGCCCAGGCAACGAAGAATTGGCCGAGACATCTCAGCTTGGTAAGTATTACGACCACGGAGCTAAAGAAAACACAAGAGAGGACAACGTCATTGGCTGAACCAACCATGTAACGTGAGATGCGTCTGCCATCTTATCTAAGGAATTGGCGGGGAAATTCCGCAATCAAACGCTGTACATGTGTATAGATCAAATGAAATTAACTTGTTCTAATAAATGCAGTGGCGAAAAGATCTCTCCATTCAAATGAATAAATTCAATGCTTGCTCGAAATTTAGGCAAACAGAAAAACTCGGCGATTTATGGAATAATTCATGAGTACTTGCATTCACGTAGTTATCACAGAACAGTAGAACAGTGCCGTGACAAACTAAAGAAACTGTGGCTGCGATATTTCAAAGTGGAGGATGCAGTGCGAAAGTCTGGCAGCTCAAGTTATGAGAAAGATACATTTTCGTGGAAAAGGCAGTGGACAGCATAATCGGCCAAAAACGCAAGGGCGAAAGTATTCCGTTTTCAACCTCCATCAATACCGATAGTATTCATTACTTTTCTTTTTCGGCTTATCTTCATGTTTGGGTACCCAAAGTTTCGGGTGAGTAAAAACATCAAGTATCCAGTCAAGATAATTTCAGGTTTAATTTCTTGTGCTGCTATATGTAGTAATCCATGTTACTGATGACACACCGGGTTGCTATTGCATGAGCAGGATATGCATTTGCAACATTAATATTCGATATTAATAATCTAAACTCCCTTCTCGATAATAAAACCCCCCCCCCAAATTACATTGATGCCTCACTCTAAAATCGTCCACCATTTAAAAGCAACTGCAACATGCTGTATCGGAATTTTGATAGTCTATGATAAACTACTACCATGATACTAACCAAAATAACACAAGTGCGAACACTGTCGTCAGTCGTCATCAGCATTCGGCGATGTGATCCGGTGCTGCATCCTTCTGATTCAAGTGGGTCAAATTTGCTATCTACCTACGGCTGCTGTGGTGAGAACAGTGGTGTTTCTACAATATAGGATACAGGGAAAGCTAGAATCAACCCCATATAGACACATTTGCAGAACGGGTTGACATACCCAAGTGTAGACCGGAGACCGTAGAAATCCGGTGGGGCTGAGTTTAGAGGGAAACATGGACAGTAAGGAGCAGAAAAAAGTAGACCAACAACTTAAGGACTGCTTCGGTGTGTACTGTAAGGACCTGCTGGTTTGTGTGCATAACTGAGGTGTGTTGTTAGCGTGGAGTAACGAACAGCTTCTGTACTGGTATACGACGGAGGGGCGAAAGCTCCAGGCTAAACGGTCTATGCGGAAATTGCCCGTGGTAATGGTTTACTTATTGCACCGGAATGACCAGCGTTTGCTTACGGAAAATGGGCGCGTTATGGATAGTATGCGACAGCTAGAGAGAGCTCCGGTTATGTTATGAACATAATACAGGCTTTACAGACCGTAAGTTCCGTTAGCATGAACAATGTGGAGCTAGTGAATCAATAACTTCCACAGGAAAGAATTTCGTATCCAATCTCCCCCTTTTCGACTATTTATTAGCCAGAACAATTTTTTTTTTTTTTCCAAATAAATTTGGCATCTCCAATCCCACCCGAATCTGGAATGCCCAATTGCGGAACTATGTACAAGACTTGCTCATATGCAACCCCTTGCTGCCAACTCAGGAGAGTGAAGACAGTTTGTGGCTTTCCTCCTAGGCACGCGCCTGTTAGCCTGCTGCTTCTTATACACTCACTGGTTGAATCCTCGCAAGTTCAGAACGAGGGCGGAGGATACCCAAACATGAACAAGCTTAGATTCTTCCTGACGAGTGCCCGGGTGGCCAGCAGGAGGCCCTTAAGCAACGAACGAAGCGACCATTTTGTATACCCTTCCCGATAGACCCTTCCCAATTTGCATCCCTGTAGCGCAATGGCCAATTGTGTGCTACTCTGAAAAAGCTGCTGACCACTGCCGGTTGGCATGACCGGGGCTCGATCCCACACCCTGATAGTCACCTCTGCTTCGCAATGCGATGCTTTAACTGAGTGAGCTATCCGACAGCAGCAGCCAGAACAATTTTTAAAGGGGAATGAAATTACGCCACGGCAGTGCAGAGAAATCGTTTGTTATACCAGATACGCTATAGCCTCTGCATTCCGCGATTGCTTTCACCGCAGTAGCATCAGAGAGCTAGCCCAGATATTGCTGAAGTATCCGGCTGACCCCAGTCATGAACAAGTAAAGCGATCAGCTGTAAACAAACCCAAACACGTACCCCAAGCTCTGCAAAACCTACTTCTGGTCTAAATGCAGCCTTTTCAGCCCAACTTTGCAGACACATACAACACCTCTCCGGTTAGCTTCGATTGAGTGGCTACAATCAGGCAATGTTATGATGAAACTGCCACATTGATGCTTACCGAAGTAACACAAGCGTACTGATCAGAATTACTGCATATATGTTAACCAGGAGCATTTTTAATTAGCACAGCATGCAAACTCACATGCAGTAGCTGGTAACCGAGCAGTCCTAGCAACAACAGACGCAAGCGTTACCCTGCAATACAGGTTTTACAGACGGTAAGTTTCGTTACCGTGGACAGTTGTACCAAGCATCCAAATTACAAACAAGTATAAAAAGTTAGCTTCAAATGAGGTTTATGTTCACGCACCTTCTGTTGAATGTCCCGATATTACTCTTGCATATTTAGGACGCATACATTAGCAACAGTAACTTGGCTATGATAGCCGCAGTGCTACAGCCACATTCAACAGGGAGGCTTATGCCAAAAAGCAGCTTACAGCATTCGTGTCACAGACAGTCGCGACCGATCCAGGCTTTATCTTCAGATATTTTACAAGGCCTGCGGTTGAGGCCAGTTGTTACTGCGAACTATCGTTACCGGTCCTACTAGCCACCAGTAACACGTTAGCTTCACTTTCATTATTTGCTGTTATATCATTACTTACAGCTTGTGGCTCTGAGCGCTTGATCAATGCAACTGCAAGCAAGCAGCTGAAATGCTTATCCAGCGTCGAATTATCCTTTATTGACAAAGCTGTCTTCGGTGAAATGCCGAGCACAAACAGCTAACGTTCCCTGTGAGTGTGGCCGTTTGCCACCATCAAACAAAAAAACTACCCACTGATTTCTGGTGGCATCGTCTTTTGGAAGAGAAAATAGTTGTGCTTTTCTTTGGGTCCAAAAATAAACGGACAAGCAGCTTTGGGAGAGATATTGACAAAACTGCACCTCAAATGATCTGCGGTTCTTCTTTTGTATTCCCAGAAGTGTAGATGCTACGGAGGCATAGTATGATTTGCCGTTGTTAGTGCCTGCTAGAATAGTTTCCGGTGTGGGCAGGTCCAGCGTCGTGATTGGCTCTGGCTAGGTCTATATTAATTGGACGGCACAACCTGACGTCAGGTTTTGCCCAGATCTCGTGAAGATCTCGGGACAAGCTGTTCAGAGAGGAAATCACGTTCACGAAATCACGTTCTTGGATTACGGCAAAACCTCTGTATCTTATGTTTAGAAACTTAACAGAGGTTGAGTATGGAAATCCAGCATTATAACATTACTTATATGTAGTAAAATTAGGATCAGCGCAATAGGTCCCCTTTAATGACAGGGCTCCGATGCAGCCAATGTAAAAAATGTGCCTCATGCGTATTTTTCGCCAAGATCCTCGGGCATTCAACTCAAGTTGGTACCGCTCTCGACCATGGTTAGAGTACTCAGTAAACCTAGATGCATATATCTGTTCCCCAGTTGAAAGTTTGCTGCTAAAAATGACAAAGACGAGGTTTCACTAATTGGAAAACGGCATTAGAGTCTGTCTGGGGATTCAGTTAATATGCCTCTAGCCCAGTGGTTCTCAAACTCGGTCCTGGGGGACCACTGTCACTGTGTATTGCTGGTTTTCATTGCAACCACAAATGCAACCCTAGAATTCTATTAAGCTGTTGATTTGTTTTAATTAGTTGGATTTGTTTTACCCTCTTTCACATTATGAGAGAAATGCAATGCCTGCCATGAGAAATGAAAGCTCCATGGCCATATTGTGTTTATAATGCTTCAATACAAGTAACTGCACATGGTTTCATATATTTACTAATCCAAGTCATACAAAAGTTAATTATTGAGCCCCTATAGGTTAATGCACTCAAGCTTAAAGTTCCGATTTTTTTTTTTTTTTTTTTTACAACAGGGGTGGGGAACCTTATCCAGGAAGGGCCGGTGTAGGTGCAGGCTCTCATTCCAACCAAGCAGCTACACACCAGATTCTACTAATCAACCTCTGGAATCTTTGCGAAGGACCTTGATTAGTAGAATCAGTTGTGTAATTACCTGGTTGGAATGAAAGCCTGCACCCACACCGGCCCTTTCTGGAAAAGGTTCCCCATCCCCTTTTTACAATATAAACACATAACAGGTGGTAGTCATTGTCAATTGCTCTGCCTTCTAACTTCTCATTATCAAATAAATGGTTTGATTTGGTGACCATTCATCAATAATTATACTAATCAAGAGCCTATTGATATTTTGAAAGTTATTGGTACATCTGTTTAAATTTCTCTCTTATTATTCTGCAGTTTCCCATATAGCATGATGTGAACGTGAAACTTTAATTGTTCATAACATGCATAACTATTTTTGACAAAATTGCCTAAAAGGGTACTGAAGATAAAGTGACAATTCATTAATATTCTATGGTTGCATTTGTGGTTGGAATGAAAACCTTTATACATGGCAGTCCCCTGGGACTGAGTTTGAGAAGCACTGCTCTAGCCATTGCCATGTATAAGTCTCATACTCACGGGCAGAAATCAGAAAGAGACCGGCAACTGGAGGAACTATTGCTCATCTGTTAGGCCCAAACCGTACTGCGAGGAATAGATACAGTAGTACATTAAAAGCATAGGATAGACTGAAAGGTTTCTTGCTGTTAATGAGTTGTCCCTCCGTGGAACCTCTGAGAGCCCTCTGTCTATGAATAATGATTTCTCTGCTGGGCTCTTCCTGAAGCTGTTTGAGTACACACTCACAAAGGATGCTAAGCTTAGAGGGGTCACCGGTAGTATACCTCAAAATGCAAAGTATACTTCTTATTATTTGCAAAATAAGATTATTGAAACCCTGGCAAATTTGGTGTTGCTTCAGATTAAAAACAAATATGACCATGCTGACATAACAGGGTTTTGCATTAAAAGTGATTGGTGCAACATAGAAAATCTGTCAATAATTAGTTTTTTTCTGTTATTCTCTCCTTCCACTTTGACTTCACTAGCACTTACACTTAGCACTCTCCTCTTCTGGTGGTGTGTGGCTACTCTTTTGTTGACTTGAGGTTCTTCATTGTAGCTTGCAATGCTTTCATCATTTTGCAAGTCACTTTGGATAATAGAATCTGCTAAATGGAAATGTATTAACAAATACTAAATGTTTTGAATGAGAAATGGCATAGTTTTTTTTTTTTTTTTTTTTTTTTTTTTTTGCTTGAGTGTATGAGTGTGTGGAGGGATGGGTTTCAGGGGTTTTTAGGCCTCAGTATACCGACAACCAGAAACTAGACCCCCACTGTGTACCATTACACCCCCAGAGATTTTCACTGCACCCCCAGTCAAAGCAGGCTGCATCCGGCCCTGATTCAGCCCAACAAGGCTCACTATATTCCTATCTCTAAAGTTACTCTAAGACTTCAGATACTTGATCACTAAATGGTATCATATAGTATATTTCTCTGGAATTGGCTTCAAGAGAAATTGTGCCTGTTGATGGGCTGCCACTACACATAATGCACTTCATATAGTATATTTCTTATATATATATATTGGCATCAAGAGAAATTATGCCAGCTACTGAGTTGTCTCTACACATAGTGCACTGCATATTGTATATTTCTCTTGTAGTGGCTTCAAAAGAAATCATGCCAGCCGCCATGCTGTCATTACGCATAATACACTTCATATAGTACAACCCCAATTCCAAAAAAGTTGGGATACTGTTAAAATGTAAATGAAAACAGAATGCAATGATTTGAAAATCTCATAAATTAACATTTTATTCACAATAGAACATAAACAACATATCAGATGTTGAAAGTGAGATGTTTTATCATTTCATGAAAAATATTAGTTCATTTTGAATTAATGGCAGCAACACATCTCAAAAAAGTTGGGATAGGGCTATGTTTACCATTGTTTAGTATGCCCTCTTCTTTTAAAACAGTCTGTAAATGTCTAGGAAAAGATTGAAGTTTTGGGAGAAGAATGTTGTCCCTCTCTTGTCAGATGTAGGATTGTAGCTGTTATTAGTGAATGGTCTGGACTGCAGGTAGGCCAGTTCAGCACTCAGGCTCTTCTACTCCGAAGCCATGCTGTTTTGATGGATGCAGTATGTGGTTTGGCATTGTTTTGCTGAAATATGCAAGGCCTTCCCTGAAAGAGACGTTGTCTGCATGGGAGCGTATGTTGTTGTAAAACTTTTATATACTTTTCAGCATTGATTATGCCTTTCAAGATGTGCAAGCTCCCCACGCCATAAGCACTAATGCAACCCCATACTATCAGAGATATAGGCTTTTGAACTGTACGCTGATAACAAGCTGGATGCTCCCTCTCCTCTTTAGACCACACAACACGGCATCCATGGTTTCCAAAAAGAATTTAAAATTTTGATTCATCTGACCATAGAACAGTTTTCTATTCTGCCTCAGTCCATTTGAAATGAACTTTGGCCCAGAGAAGACGGCGGCGTTTCTGTATCATGTTCAGCTTTAGCTTGCATTTGTAGATGGCACGGCAAACCGTGTTCACAGATAATGATTTCTGGAAGTGTTCCTGAGCCCATGCAGTGTATTCCAGTGCAGAATTATGTCTGTTTTTAATGCAGTGCCGCCTGAGAGCCAAAAGATCACAAGCATCCAATATTGACCTTCAAACTTGTCCCTTGTGCACAGAGATTTCTCCAGATTCTCTGAATCTTTTGATGATATTATGTACTGTAGATTCAGTTTCTTTGCAATTTTACATTGAGGAATATTTTTCTGATATAGTTCCATAATTTTTGGATGCAGTTTTTTGTTGATTGGTGAATTTCTCTCCATTTTTGCTTCAGAGAGACTCTGTTTTTATACGCAGTCATGTTACTGACCTGTAACCAATTAACCTAATTAGTTGCAAAATGCTCCTCCAGCTGTTTTTTTTTTATTATTACCATTTACTTTTCTAGCCTTTTGTTTCCCCTCTCCCAACTTTTTATGTCTCCCCCCAGAGGGAGAGGGGAGACATATTGTTTTAGGCACGGTACCCATTTGAGTTTGTGTTTGTGTCGGCATTCCCACTTTGTTTCCGAAGCGTAACTCCAAAACCGTTTACATGATCTGAACGAAACTTTGCATACTTACTACTCAGGTCCTGAAGTGGTGCCTTTCGGTATGTGCCTGTCTGTCCGTCCGGATGTCCGTAGATGAATCTGTTTTTGATGTGATCCCGCAATTACCAGTCAATTCTGAGCTGGGAACAGAAACGAGTAATTGCGAAACAAAATCCACTCAATCAAATGAAAAACGGAAAGGCTCCAGGTGTTGATGGAATACCAGCAGAGATTTTTAAGCAGGGAGGTGATTAATTGGCCAGATGTCTTCACCAACTCTTTCTTCTTATCTGGCAGATGGAGGAAATAACATCGGACCTACAGGACGCAGACATAGTTAGAATCTTCAAGAAATGGGATAAATCTGACTGTGGGAACTATCGTGGCATCTCCCTTCTTGCTACTGCTGGCAAGATCTTTGCTCGAATCCTCACCAATCGTCTATATCCGCATGCTGAGGGCTTTCTACCAGAGTCTCAGTGTGGCTTCCGAGCTAACAAAGGAACAACCGACATGATCTTCACTGCCCGGCAGTTACAAGAGAAGTGTGGAGAGCAGCATCCGCTGCTTTACATGGCCTTTATAGATTTAACAGAGGCATTTGACTCAGTCAATCGAGAAGCTCTGTGGCGAATCTTGGCTAAATACGGATGCCCTGAAAAGTTTATCTCCGTTGTAAGACTCCTTCATGATGGCATGTCCGCCAGAGTTTCTTGGCAGCCCAGATAACAACGAGGCCTTCAAGGTGCGGACAGGTGTAAAGCAAGTTTGCGTGATCACACCTACCCTCTTCTCCATTTTATATCTGCCATTTTTCACCTGATACAAGACAGACTACCCAATGGTGTAGAGGTTGTCTATAGAATGGACGGAGGGCTGTTCGATCTCCGAAGGTTGAAGGCAAGAACTAAGACCACTACCATTTCTCTGATCGAGCTCCGGTACGCTGATGATAATTGTGTTTGAGCCACCTCAGAGAGTCAACTCCTGGCCATTTTAGATGCCTTTGCGTATGCGTACCAGAGACTCGGCCTCTCCGTAAACGTCAAGAAAACGGAAGTCCTCTACTAACCAGCTCCTGGTCAGCACCTTATATCCCCTTTTCTTAGGATTAGTGGGTCTGCGCTCAAGAACGTCCAGAGCTTCCCCTACCTAGGCAGTGTTCTTTCTATAAAAGCTGACATTGATGCCGAGATTCTACACCATCTGAAAGCTGCAGGCTGTGTGAGAGAGTGTTTGAAGAGAGAGGGATAAGGACTGATACCAAAATCCTGGTCTACAAGGCTGTCGTGGTACCTTCCCTCCTACACAATTTAGAATCCTGGACAACCTACAGACGTCACCTTAAAAGCCTGGAAAAGTACCATCAGCGGTGTCTTTGCCGAATTCTGGGCATGAATTGGCAGGATCATCGAATGAATAACAGGATTCTCGAGGAAGCAAACTGCACAAGCATTGAAGCCAGGGTGATTGAAAATCAACTGCGTTGGACAGGGCATGTCATTAGGCTGGAGGACTCACGCCTTCCAAAGCAAATCTTCTATGGGGAACTGGGCTCAGGCACTAGATCACAAGGGGGACAGAGGAAACTTTCATGAACAATCTAAAAGCCACTCTTAAAGCTTGCAATAACAGTTTGGTGGGTTGGGAAGACCTGGCTTGCGACAGGGCTAGATGGCGAAATGCAGTCTGGGAGGGTGTGACGCTCTTTGAGCATGAGCTCCGCTGCAAGAGAGAGGAAAAATGCCAGCGCCGCAAGGAGCGCAATAGGGCTCCCCCGGTGGAAGCGTCAACTCCCACCTACACCTGCGCTGCGTGTGGCAAAATCTGCGCCTCCCGAATCGGGCTTGTTAGCCACCAACGGGTGCACAAGTGAAACTTGATTTGGACAATCCTACTCGACTACGAGGGATACCAAGATGAGAGAGAGAGATGTCTGTCCGTCCAGACGTAATTAAGTTTTGTCTGTAGCATAACTCCAAAACCGTTTGCATGATCTTCATGAAACTTTGTATACTTACTGCTCAGGTGCTGCAGTGGTGCCTTTTGGTTTGTGCCTGTCAGTCTGTCCGTCCGTCTGGTGGGTTAGGCAGGGAAGCGGGCCGGGGGGGAGACATTCGTTTTTACGAGTAAAAACACATTCTATTTTGAGATATGTTGCTGCCATCAAATTCAAAATGAGCTATTGTTTTTCATGAAATGGTAAAATGTAAAATGTCTCACAACATCTGATATGTTGTCCATGTTGAATAAAATGTGGGTTTGTGATTTGCAAATAATTGCATTCTGTTTTTATTTACAATTTATACAGCATCCCAACTTTTTTGGAATTGGGGTTGTATATTTCTCCCGTATTGGCATCGAGAGATTGTACCATCCACTGGATTGTTACTACACATAGCACACTTCATGTAGAATATTTCTCTTGTATTGGTTTCAACAGAAATCCTGCAAGCCATAGGGCTGTCACTACACATAATACAGTTTGTATTGGATATTTCCCTTTTATCAGTATCAAGAGAGATCGTGCCAGCTGCCAGGCTGTCACTACACATAATAAACTTTGTATAGGATATTGTTCTTGTATCGGCATCATGAGAGATCGTGCCAGCCACTGGGCTGTCACCACACATAGTGTCAAGAAGTGGTCGGGGGGACACCAGATGCAGGAACAAAAGTGTTTATTGAACACCAAAACACTAAAGGAGAAAGGTAGGCAAGCAGGCTAGAAATGAAACACCGTGCCAATGCACTGAACAACAAGGGAAAACTAAGGTACACTGCCCAAGGCAGGGGGAAACAGAAGTACACACTCAATGAGTGGCTAAACTAGAAAACAAAAACTTAATCTAACTCACTGACGGAAACACTGGGAGACTTAGACAAAAGGGAGACAAGACGTGGGCGCAGCAAAAACACAAGGCTCGGGAATCGCACAAAGGAAATACTCGGGAAGGCACAGGAGCTGAGATTTCACAATGTAGCGCATAGCCAACAAAGTTCCGTCTGTGGATCACTTCACTCCTGTCCACAGATATACACTCAGGAGGAGGCGGGGACTCGGAAGGCAATCTCAGAAGGAAGCAGAAACACATGGTATTAATAAACAGATTCACGAGAACCGGGGTTAACAATAATGACTCGAGACAAGACGCTGAGACAATCAATCAAACTAGACGGTTTAGAGTAAGGTAATATAAACGTGACGAGTATAAAAACACCAGTAGAGAAGCAAAGGAAAGCATAGCTTTAAGCGTAGTTTATCAGGGAAAGCTTAGGAAGAAATTACAAAAGCTAGAAACGCTCGCACATGCTAATGAGTTAATTAAGGTTAATACTACGTGACAAAATATACACAATCACCCTCAAATAAGTGTTGGTTAGTACGGGTTAGCAATGATCCTAACAGAGAACGCATTCACTCAGAGTTTAGCGAGACCCAGAATTAAGCACAGGTGGAAGTAATGAATGAAATACCACAGCCGATTCTGAATGAGGAAACGTGATTGAACAACGAGACGCAGGCATGCTGAAGGCTGTCAAACGACATCACAGGAGTTAGGGCAAGAGTGAATCAATCCTCAGACGGCGGAAAGAAAGCTGAAAAATAAATCGAAAGAGTGAGGCACGGGAGAAAAAGCAGAAGCACAAATATAAAAGTAATAAGCACAATGACAAGACAGCACACATGAGGCAGAACCATAACACATAGTACACTTCGTATAGGATATTTCTCTTGTATCTGCATCAAATGAAATCGTTCCAGCCACCGGGCTCCCACTGCACATAGTACACTTCATATAGTATATTTCTCTTGTATTGGTTTCAAGAGAAATCTTGCCAGCAGCAAGGTTGTCAATGCGCATAGTACATGTTATATAGTATATTTCTCTCGTTTTGGCATCAAGAGAAATTGTACCAGCCGCTGGGCTGTTACTACACATACTTCATGCAGCAGGGCTGGCGATAAGCGGTATCGCATCACAAAATGCGATCAGTTTTTTTGAAATGCGCCAATTTGCGATGGGCTTTTGAAATCCCCAGTGCATATTTCGCCATAAAGTCTTTGGATAATGTGAGTAAAAGTTTTAGTCCAGTTTTGAACAAAAACGGGTTCCTACAGTCTCTTAAATAACGTTCCGATCGTCCTCCGCAACTGCACTATGGATAACCTAATGGCGCCACTCTGAAACCATAGCAGCGAGTTGAATGACCCATTTTTCTACCTCCGCACCAGTCCCGACCACAGAGCTAAAGAAAACACTGGAGTGGGAAACGTCATTGGCTGAACCAAGCGCAAAACCTAAGAAGTGTCTGCCACCCTTTGTAAAGAATCGGCGGGGGAATTGAGCAATCAAACGCAGTATGTGTGCATATGCGACTAGATAAAATGAAATTACAAACACTGGACTGGTGACACACATCAGGTGTCATCTAACACAGGTATTAAATATAAAAATAGCCACGACAACGACGGTTTCCAGATGTGCTAATTTCATTTTAAAAAACCCCAAATTATTGTGTGATGGTCGAGATCCGGACCGTCCCGCGTTGGAATTAGAGGATCGACTGACATTAGGCTGAACGACCAGAACATTGCTGACAATTTTAGAATCTAAAAAGAATGAGTGATTCAGAGTAAGTTAGAGAATGGTCTCAATTCTTAAGCGATGTATGGACTTTAACCCGTCATTACGAAAGGATTTTGGCTAATTGGTGTATTTTTGTATCGCTGTATAGTGTACCGATTTGCAGATATTAGGCAATGGTCAAGCACGTGAGCACTGACAACATCGATTCTAACCCAACAAATCGACAGACCTGCATTTTAGATCATGTACTTGGTTAGGAATTTCTCTTTGTGCAAGGTACTGAAGAGCTTTGAAATTAAAACCTTTTATCAATTGCTATTAATTATGAAGAAAAGTTACTTTCTGTTTTACTGAAGGGCTTGTGTCATCTGTGTCTTATGTTTACTGGTATGACTGGTTATTAATTAGTATTAGAACATAATAGGAGTGAAATTGGCATAGGTATGAGTTGCAGTTGTAAAAAACCAAATAAAAAATATTTGAGATACAAATATTTTATTAGTGCCATAAATTAAAAGGAAAAAAGGGCTGTCTAATAAAAGATGGGGAGGACTAGTAAACCTGGGTCATTACTGGTACGGATGTCTCGTGAAAAAAAAAAATTTTTTCTATCCCTGATATACAAAAAAGAGTGGTATATTTATGTCAAAGAAATGCTGTTTTCATATTTTGGAGACATATTTGTACCTTGAATTCCTACAGTACTCTTTATTCTAGATTATGGCAATTTTTATTTTAATATTTAAATGTTCATCTTAGTTCATAATTACCAGTATTAACTTCTTTCACAGTAAAAATATTATGTATGATAAAACTCAGATTCTGAGGAAGACTTTTTGTCGAAACGTCAGTCATTCACCCCTTGCAATAAGACATGCAGACTTCTAAGAGAGCTCCAGTGTCTTACTTTGGGTAGTCTCTTTGAAGTGCCCAGGTAAAAGTTTTTTTCTATATGTATGATAAAACTCAGTCCTGAACAGTCACTCATTCACAGCCTGAGCCAGGTGAGTGGCTTAGGTAGAACCAACTAAAACTTAGTAATTCCTATTCAGTTACCGAGTTATTACATATTAGCTGTAAGTGGGTCTCAATTGGTAAGTCCAAGTATTTTTAACACTGCAATGCTACTGTAACTCAGCTGCCTTGGTCTTCATTAGGCGATGTTAATTAGTGTTAGTGCTGTTAGCTAAGTGTTCTCAGAGATGAAAATAAAGGTTAAAGTGCATAGACAGATGTTTTTGTTCAATTTTATTTTTGCTACACAGTTCTGAAAAATGCTACATAATGCTACAGACTTCAAGAGACTGCAAAGCGTTTTCCCTACGCAGTTATTTTTGCTTAATGCCAGCCCTGTGTAGTATATTTCTATTGTGTTGGTTTCAAGAGAAATCCTGCAAGCCATAGGGCTGTCACTACACATAGTACACTTTGTATTGGATATTTCCCTTTTATTGGTATCAAGAGAGATCGTGCCTGCTGCCAGGCTGTCACTACAGATAATACACTTTGTATAGGATATTGTTCTTGTATCAGCATCAAGAGAGATTGTGCCAGCCCAGGGCTGTTATTACACATGGAACACTTCGTATAGGATATTTCTCTTGTATCTGTATCAAGTGAAATCCTGCTAGCCACCGGGCTGTCACTACACCTAGTACACTTCGTATTGGACATTTCTCTTTTATTGGTACCAAGAGAGATCATGCCAGCTGCCAGGCTGTCACTACACATAGTATACTTTCTATAGGATATTTTTCTTGTATCAGCATCAAGAGAGATTGTGCCTGCCACTGGACTGTCACTACACATAGTACACTTTGTATATGATATTTCTCTTGTATCGTCATAAAGAGAAATAGTGCCAGCTCTCGGGCTGCCTCTACACATTGAACATTTCATCATTTATTCTGTGTTCAAGTTAGCCTATGCCCGGTATGGTTCTACTTAAGGGCTCTAGGACTCTTCGTCGCCAGACTTTTTGTCCCCAAATTTTTTGTCCCTAGACTTTTTGTCCCCTAAGAAATTTCATCCTTGGACTTTTCGTCCCCATGAACTTTTTGTCCCCGGACTCTTCGTTCCTGGATGGTACATCCCCAATTATGCTTTGCCCTCTTCCTGCATTATAACAGTATTCCTAACCCTAATATCATGGTGATCTATCCGTCATCCGTTCCTCCATTTGTCTGTGGTGGCACATTTTTTATCATTAGGGGATGAAAAATCCGGGGACGAAGAGTCCGGGGGCAAAAAGTCCATGAGGACGAAAAGTCCGGGGGCAAAAAGTCCAGGGACAAAAAATTTGGGGACGAAAAGTTCGGGGATGAAAAACCCTGGACAAAGAGTCCTGTAACCCTTTTCTGGGGGTTAGTTGTAGCTCCCTGTCTTTGGTTCCACGCTTTGGCGGGCAGGGATCTCTCAGAACAGAGCCATGTCACCAAACCCAATATATGCTTGTACGCCTGTGTGCTTTCAATAAATTCTCTCTTTTTGACAAAGTGGTCCTATCAGAAATAGAGCTTTGACGTAAGTTCTGATGGGCCACGGAGTCAAGCTTGCTTAACGTGGAGGAGCTGCTTCTACCTGCTGGAGAGTCAGCTGAGTGCATTTGACTGTCATCTGACTTTGCTGTCACATGATCACTTAGCTGGTAATAAATCCAAGCCTGTTTTTTAGACCTCAACTTTGAAAGGGGCATATCTCTGCAACCATAAGGTCTATTTGAATAATTTTGGTCTCAAAATGAAGGGGACACTTGTGAGATTTGTTCAGATGTGTAAATATTCTTGTTTTTTATGAACCCATTTCTGTTGTTGCTCTTCTTTTGCTGTTATCTATGCTTTGAAATAGTGTAAAGAGTATATCATTGGAATCTGTGGAGTCTCTGGCTTCATTTGAGCTATTGATTGTGCATGTGGCCTAAAGCAGCAGAGCGATAACATCGAAATTGTGGCGAGTGGGTTAACTAGGTGGTGCTGTAGGGATTTTGGTGTTTGGTAATTAATTTCATTGGTGTCGGAATTGTGTTTGCAGCATGTAAAAATAGCTTATATATTCTTGTAGGTCAGGTTCTTCTGTTTAATTTGATGTGCTGCATGACTATATTGTTACATGGGTAATGCTTCATTTTTTGCCATTTCTTCTGGTGTGTTCTCAGGGTTCCCCAGTTGGGGCACCCTGGGGTTTAAAGGGTTAAGTTCACCATACTGAGTAGCTGCTCCTTGGCGCTAGCTTAACAACCCCCTCCACCCCAGCGCCACCTGTCTATTATAGCATTCATTAATCCTGTTCTCTTATGACTAAATTACTGTTTAGTAATAATGTCTCTTCCTTTTGAGGTCATTTTTGCTGTGAGCTCTGTTCTATGGAGGGGTTAGTAGCAGCTCTCTGCCTTCAGTTCCCCCCTTGGACGGGCAGGGATCTCTCAGAACAGAGCCATGTTGTGAAACCCAATGTATGCTTGTATGCCTGTGTGCTTTCGATAAATTTTCTCTTTTTGATAAAGTGGTCCAATCAGAATTGGCAATGGCATATAACCAGTCAATGTACTAGCCTGGAGAAACTCATTCTCAAGTCGTGATTCCTGGTCATTTGGAACGTTCACCATTACAATTATCTTGAGCCGAGTGCAATGGATAGTTAGATTGCTTGGTCAAGACCACTTCTCCCCGCCAGAGTGTTTTTGGTTAGCTAGCCCACATAAATTCCTCTGCTAATATCCAGTCAACAAATGTATTCTGTTTCACTGCAATGACTACTCTTAGCACTGTAACTTCAATGATTGCTACCACATGGAATTGTGTTTCAAAAAATAAACAACTGCAATGGAAACCCAAACACCATGACTCACACGTAACAACATGGTGAATCTCTTTACCCAACATCATTTAATGAGCCAAGGCAATGGCAGGGCTATTGGGTGGTTCTCCAGTATGATGGGTGGTGAGCAGGGCTTGTTAACATGTGCTCCCAGATTCGGTTCCCAATTAGGGCATCTGTTGAGCAGAATACTTCACCTGTATAGCTGAAGTGTATTTCTAGGTATGGCAGCAAATACCATGTCAAAAATTTGTGTCAATTACAATGGATAATAATGTGCTGGTAGCAGGAGACGATCCCGAAAAAAAGTTTACAGAATACAATAGGTGAGTTGAGCTGAGATGAATTAGCCAGCGAATGCACCAAATTTAATTTTAAGTATTTGTTTGAGTACAAGCACTTAAGTAAAGTGTGCCAGCATGTGCAGTATCACTGATGTAATTCTTATTATCTCCACCAGAGGGATTCAAACCATACCTTTGAGTTTGATGCTTTTGACTGAGAGATCCTTGGTATTAAAGCAGTTTTGGATGAATCACGTCATTCATTAATGATGGAGTGGAAATGAATGCATGGAACAGTTTAACTGTTCTGAGGGTTAAACTGCACTTTTGGAAATTGGTTTGCTCTGTTTTTCTCGGCATCACTGGGACCGGAGGGATTTCTGCTTATTTTAAGACACTTAGTCAATGTACAGTCATTTAATGGACACAAGCCTAATTTTTTTGCAAGATAATGTGTGGCTGTGCTTTTTCGTTGGGTGGCAGAGTGTTGAAAAATTGCAGAAAAACCTAAGAGGAGCTCTCAAACAGCAGGGACATCATATGAAGTCTAACATCATTCTTACTGTAATTCCAGACCTTTGCCTGACTTATTTTATAGTGCATTCCCTCAGCCTTGAAACAGTTCTGTAACATGCCTTGCGCACATTGCATATTGTTAATAAAACATAGTGTTCAACATAATCTACATCTGTATGTTGACTGGGACCAAAAATATTAGTGGGATCTGCTTCAGATTTAATTACACTTAATTGTAAATACATAACTTGGGGATAATGAAGAAATCCATGCACCACTCCTGTATTTTGTTAATTTTACAAAGCAATTTGCGTGGTTAACATGATTAACATTAGTTATGCATATGTGAGCAAAAAAGGTGTCCTTCCTCCCAGCATGCCTTGCTTACCAGATAGGGAAAAGTGCGTGCGGTGGACCCGTTTTGATTACGGGTTCGCTTGGTATCCGTGGAGACGTATGTGACGACCCCATGACGATACAGCTTTTAACCTTCCCTCTCCTTCAGGTTGACGGGGCCAAATTACAGTAAATGATAGTTACCCTGCCTGCAAATTGATTTGACCTGCCCATGTCTGGCTGCTCTAATGGAGTGAATGGGTGGGGGTGCTGATGGGACGTGAGGGTAGGGGGAAGGGGGCTGAAGAGTCATATCCGGGTGAATGGGGACAGGGTAAGAGAAGCAACCCTGCTCTTCAGTCCCGTGTCACGCTGCCTGCACTTCAGTACAGAAAACAAAAAACTGAAAGCAAAATGCATCAGAAATCAAACGGCTCAGCTCCAGTTATAGGCGTGCAAAAATTTAATGCTGGTATAATAACGAGATTTACCATAAACCCATTTAATCCCAAATTTTTCCTTGGAATGTAATTTTACTCCTTAGGCCTCCCTAACACATAAACTGTATGTATTTTTTTGATTTCATGATGGTTAAGTTCAAAGTTGCATTTTTTTGCCCAAAGCCAACAAGAACCCTTTTAGAGCTTCTAGTTGTCAAAAAAAAAAAAAAAAAAAAAATTGATCGCAAATGTAACCAGTGGGATTAAATTGGTTAATACATGCATTATTGCATTATTTATATAAAATGAGCTCCATAATTCACCATAATTAACTGTGACAGACTTGAACATGCATTTTACATGCTGAAGAGGAGACGGGAGGCAAAAGTCCCCAAAACAATGCATTTTGATATACTTGAATATTTTTTTTTTAAATTTAATAGCTATTGTAGCCAGTAATGTGGCTTCCGGATAACAAGTGCACATACACTGCTGTGTGAATGTAAATTTTATAGTACCCGCTAACATACTCATCAGTCTTGCTTAACAGTTTTTCTTTGGCTTTCTCTCGTGCTGAGGTGGAATTGTTTGCGGGTCTGAATGGTGCACATTTTAAGAATAAACTCAATGCTTCATCATGTAAGCATTTACAAAGGTCTGCTTCCACAACGCGAGATGGATTTTTGGAGACCTTCCCAGCAATGGTGCAGTATGATTGAAGGGAAAGGTTTGACCCCATACATAGCCACAGCGGGTCTATAACAGGGAGCGAAGCAGAAATTGTTTCTGAGTTATTCCCATAGTTTTTCCTCTCCCTGCGTGTATTTTATGAGGGAAGGAGGGGGGGGGGGGGGGGGGGGTCAAATCTCTCTTCTTCCCACCTATGTGAGCTGGGTGTGGTGGGGGAGTGACCTGCATGTGACCCCCATCCAGAGGTCAGGACTGTCAGTTTTTTAATTTGGAGCCTTTGTCAGGCCTGAAGAATGCCATGGGGTGTCTCATTAGCACCTGATAGTGCAGGGGACCAATCTCCTGGTTCCAAAACACTGGCTCTACCAGCAATGGAGCAGATTTACTGAGCCATGAGGACATACCTGCTGAAGGATGGCCAGATTTATTTATTTATTTATTTACTCGTTCATTCATTTTATTTCTATTTTTTGGGAGAAGAAACTGGGGGAACACAGGTTATAGAAGCACAGAGCTTATCCTGAATAATAATGATAATAATGAGATATTTGAGAAGAGACCATTCATTAAAGGAAACGCCACACAAAATTAGACATTTGATAAGCTTTAAAATCAAGATGTTTTTCTTTTTCAGCTTGCATTAAATATGCTGAAATATTATGCATAAGGTGCTGAGTATGTCATTTTTTTTAACTGAAGTTTTGCATCACTAGATGGCAGTAGAGAGCTAATAACAAGTTGCTGTTAATTTGACATTTCAACACAAATGTTTCCACTAGTAGTTTTGCTTCTTGTAACAATAGGTTGAAATGTTTGTGTCTGCGAATATGAACCTCATAGACAGTAAATTTAAGTACTCCGCTTATGTATAGGACAGACAACTCAGCTCTCAGTCTGTCTGGTGTGTTCTTTTGATGCTCCACTTGAACAGACTGTATGGACTGACCGCTAAGTCGTGCTCATTGCATTAACAAGGATATTTGTCTAAATTTTTGTATTAATGCATTTAAAAGCTGTTTGCATTTTAAACAGCTTTGACATTGTCTTGTTGTGTTTAACGCATCATGAGCCAATTATTCTTAACAATTATTAGTATTTAGTGTTGACAGTTATATTTGGGGTTAAATTCTGACTCGTGTGTATCAATATGGCCTGGCTAATGTGCCGGGTGAAGATAGCCTTCAAAAAGAAGGCAGGGTTTAGCAGAAGCTCTGGTAAAAAGTTGTGGAGGTCAAGTGTGGATTAGTGGTGTGACTCTGTGCCTTTGTCGGGGTCGAAGATTGAGACCTCTGACCCAGGGGTGGGTTACAGCCTGACTCCCATCTGGTGCAGTACACTTGTCAGTGTTATAACTGCCCGACTGACATCACTCTGTCATGTTTATTCAGTGAAATGAAATGAAATTTCTCATCCTTTCAGTGATTGGAAAATGGCGCATGAAGGGATCTGATTTTCTCTGAGGTATTCAGTTGCGTGTTCATTCATTTGACAATGAATAATCAATAAATGAAATGTGCCAGTTTAAATTTATCTGATGAATTTAATTCAAAGAGCATACATAATGTTCTGGAGCATTTTTCAATATTTTTACCTTTTGCATTGCAGTGATAAATTTTCATATCTGGTGTACCTCACCTTTTAATATTGCTCCTCCGTCACAACTATATGGTGCAATAGCATAACTAAAATCTGTGCACCATAAAGTTTTTGAAGTTTTTAAAAGTTTGTGCACCTGTTGGCCAAACAGCATGTTTTAACAGAAATTATTCTGTTCTCTGATGTTAAATATAGGACCTACTCTTGCATATATTTTTTTGCTCCAGTTGGTATAAATCATTGAATAATGATTCTGGCTTTTTTTTTTTTTGGTTTTGTATGGACATACATGTGCGGTACAGTCTAAAATGTGCTTTGGAAACTAAAAATAAAGCTCAGGATTCTGTAAATGAAGCCATGCTTTTTGACAGTTCCACCATCTGATGAGTCATTTTCTGCTCGACAAGCCAAACCAGCAGTAGTGGAAAGTTAATATTTTACCTTCGTCCTGGGAAACAAATTCAGCAAACATTTGTGATGTTTTGCAAGCAAGCATGCATTATCATTTTCAAAGGAATTACTCGAATCTTGTGTTTGGAGGAGCATGTTTTAACATCCCAGAATTAAGAGCAGTCATGACTGCATCACAAAACACATGTAACTGAAATAGGCCCATAAGTGCAATGGAGCTGTTTTCTCCTTGAATTGCACCAGATGATCAGCACTGTTTGTTTGTAATACTTTCATTTAAAAAGACTTATGTGGAAGGAGTTTCCCTTTAGGTAGATGTGTTGTAGGGTCATGCTTAGCTTTCTCCGTTCCTGCTGCACAGTTCTCAGATGTAAAACATTTTGCTCTTCTGTTCCCTCAATGCCCAAATAACAGAATCACTGTAAAATGTAGTTATGTTTCGTGTACCAAGTACTTTGCGTGATGAATGATTTATCAGTGAGTCAACATGTACCCTTCCTTTGAATTTTTACTAATGTAATTCAGATATCCAGACGTGTTCATTTTGATTTGAGTGTTTTTGAAAAATAACCTGGCTGAATTAACAATGTAGATATTGGAGACCCCGTATACTCAGCCTTCATTTATCGCTTGTCACAGCACTCGTAAATTACCTATGGTCAGTTACTTGGAATGGAAGGAAGCTGGAATTATGGTAAAGATTTCAATTTGGTGCCTAATTTTGATCACCCCAGTTCATCTGACCAGGCAGTAGTCATTCAAATTGCTGGCCTTAGAAACATTGAACACATTTTGTCAACTCAAGAAAAGACACAAATTTACACTGACTTGGGCGGGAGATCTCTTTTTAATGTTGTTTTTTTTTTTCCCTGTAGAATTTACTATACTTTTCATTTCTAATGTAGATTAAAAGGCTTAGTAGACAGCATCTTCACCATCTCACATGCTCTGAACCCTGATTAATTACTGGTTGATTGTAGTCTGAAGCGCCTGTCCAGGTGGACAGATCCAGGCCGTGGGTGGTTTTCAGCGCCAGTGCGTTAATGAGATACAGGATATGCAGTGAGCATGTCCGAGTTGAAAGCGTCAGTCACTGGTGGCCACAGTGCTGATACATCAAGGATAGCAGCTTTACCCTGAAATTCTGCTAACTCAGGAGGCCAATTAACACTTCTACAATGAGGGTCAGAAATGAGTTTAAGATATCTCCCCAGCGGACAAACACAGACACGCACATGCACGCAAAACACTGGTTGTACTAAGACGTTGGAGGGCATGGTCAAGAATGGTGAACTGCAAAGGGCTTCCAGGTAGAGAATTCAACTGAATAATTAGGCTTAAGCACAGGCTGAGGCCTTGTTTCTATTCCTTAGCTCAGTAGCATTAAAGAAATGTTGGACTTGCCCCATTGCCACTGAGGCATCCCATTTACAAATACCAATGTCGGCATTTTCTGTAGGTAGAAGTGAAAGAAGATTCTTACTTTTTGGCGATGCTGCATAATTGCTGTAACTGCTAAATTTTTGGAAAGACAAAACAATTTGTTTTAACATTTGAAAAAAATGAAACATTTGCATTAGTACTGGAGCTCCAGCATAAATGTTTTTTTTTTTAAATTTATAAACATTTCATTAATCCTGTAAAGGTTCTGTTTTCACTTGGTCACATTCCAGCCTGGATTTCAAATGCAATTGTGCACTGTTTGTGGCCATATTTTATTTAACAGAAATTACTTGAGTATGGTACAAAATTTAAAAAATGACCATAGCTCCTTTTTATTTTTTTAATTCCTGTGCAAGATCTTGTCTACAATTTGCTTCTCATTATTTCCAAGGCACACAAGGAAGTGCTATGATCTAGATAAGGAACCAGATGCAGAGGCAGAGTACAATACAATAAGTGGGTTTATTGATAGGAATGCAGTAATGACAGATTGCCACGGAGCTCCGCGTTGAATGGAACAGTTCACTTTAGATGGTGATTAGCTTGGTTAAGGGGCGTGTCTGTGCCTGGCCAGTGGTGACCCAGGGCAGAAGCCAGATGATCACCTTTGCCTGAGCTGAACTGCCTTATGGTAGGTTTGGAGAGTTTAGCAAGGAACGCAGTCCCGATCCTGATGACCATAGAAGGCTTAGGAAATATTCCACAATATTACACTGGACAGAGGAACAGACTAAAGTGGGGGGTTAACAGGAACACGGTCCCAATCCTGGAGACTGGGAAATAGGCTCAGCAGCTCCTATTAATAAGACTACAAAGAGTACTTCCGTATTTCACAACCATTAAAGTTCATGATTATTTCCAAAGACAATAAATTCTCATACTAAGTAGATTACTGGCCATTTGCTTAAGGACATTAAGCAAGCGACAGTTCAGCTACTTAACAGACTTAAAGTAAGGTTTATTTATGCCACAGACATACTGGAGCGGGGAAACGCAAATGCATTGCTACTGAGCTGAGAGGCACACATGCCGTAAAACCAGTAAAAGGAGACACTACATCTAAAACACATGCAAGTTGCTGGATGGGAGGCAGAACTCTAGGGATTAGGTTTGTGACAAGGAAGTCCACCTCTGAATGGCACAAAAGAAGCAAACTGAAGGTTATAGAGTGGTCTGGCCAAAGTTCTGACTTCAATCCAATTCAATGCTGTGGCATGACCTAAACAGGAAGTTCATGCTCAAAAACCCACCAATGTCACTGAAATAAAACAGTTCTGTAAAGGAGAGTGGGCCTAAATTCTATGGACTGCCATTTAAGTCAATGTTAAGTAAATAAATGTATAAGTATATAAATACATTTTTTTTAAGCTTTTTTGGGAGTTTTCTCCTTTATTTGACAGTGTAGTAGAGAGACCGGAAAGTTGGGGAGAAGAATGGGGAAGACATGCAATAAATTGCCTGGGCCGGATTCGAACCCAGGCTGCTGCGGGAAGGACTTTGCCTTATAGTACGCGCACTTAACCAATGAGCCACCAGGGCGCCCCATAAATAAATAAATTTAGTGTGTTGAAATCTTAGTAAAAAGGATAATAGCCAATTAACTGCTGTTGGTTTGTGTGTGAGAAACTGGGAACATCACACAAATCTGGTACACCTCCATGAAGCAACGCGCAAGTGTCTCAAGCCTCTGTTGCTCGTTCCCTGCTTGTTCTTTGCTTGTCGATAGTTCGCTTTATAACAAACACTGTAATGAATGAGTGAGCCTTTTAGAACACAGCCAACATTTGTCACACGGTTTTCAAATGACAACGAAGTAAACATGTACTTAATACAAACAGGAGTGAATTATAGATGTATTTCCACCTGAAATAAACCATGTAGCCTATTTTCCTTCCATCCACCTGAGATTTTCGCAAACCTCTCGTTTATTAAGCGCTGCAGTATAGCCAGTGATACGGTGTTGTTGATTTGCTCGTAACATGCAAAATAACCACACCCTATTCATTTGAACCTGAGAAATGAAATCAATAAAAGTGCCCCAAAATAAACACAAAAACAAATAAATAAATGTTGCATAATGAAATAAAAGCCCCTGAAATACATGCATGTCGAATTACGAAATAAAAGTCTCTTGAAATAAATAAAAGTAGACCTTTGAAAAATGTCCTTTTTAAATAAAAATCAATTTATTTATTGAACAATATTGATCAATTTATATATTTATTTTAAAATGTATTCATGAATTTATCATCTCGTTTATTTATTTCAGGACTTATTTCATAGCCATATTTGATTATTTCATAGGCATATTTATTCATTTTTTAATTTACTTAATTATTGAGTATTGACTGATATGCCGTTGCATCAAATTCCACCACAGCAATATAAAAGACTCAATGCCAGTTATAGCAAACGTTTCATTGCAGGTTTTACCACCAAGAGTGGTACAACCAGTTATTAGGTTCAGGGGGTCAATTATGTTCGTAAATGGGTGATAAAGGTCTTGAATAATTCTTTACCATCAATAAATGTAATTATCATAAAAAAGCGGCATTTTTTTTGTTTATTCATGTTTTCTGTTAAAATTAGTCAGATGATTTGAGACATTTGAATATGAGAAATCAGGAAGGGGCAAATACTTTTTTCACAGCACTGCACTCCATGTTCCAAACTGCTCAATGCTAAAATGCAGTCAGAAGCAGCAGGAAAAATGCTAGCAAACAATTTGTTGCATATATTTGCTGTTGCAGTTAGAATACATCGTTTGGTGTTGCAGTGGTATGGGGGCATTGTGAAGCAAATTTGCAGCGTACTGTGAATTGTGGGAACGTGAGCAAAGACCCGTGATGTCCGTTAAGACAACTTATAGATTTTTTAAAGAAGCATTAAAGGCTATTGATGGCAATGCTGGATTTGTCGTACTATTTTTCAGCTACAGAAAAACTGAGCACAGCATCCTGAGCCACTTCTTTCACAGAGGCACATCACTGCATATCTTGTAAGGCCATAAAATCACACCACAATAATCCATATTGCTGCCTCTTATTATCCAGCATTGTTAATTTAGTACAACTGGACTGTATCACTCACAAATGTGCCACCCGAGAATATGAGAGTATTGATCAATCAAATCAATTTTAGTGTACAGAGTCACATGTTTAGGGCTATATTGATCATTCAGAGTTTAATAATCTGCGCAATCTCTGTTTTCAACAGTAACTGTCTTTTCAGATATACTGGAGACTAACGATCAGCGATAGAACAGTGCATCTTGTTTGCTGGTTGAAGCTTGTTCTAAATGCCAATATTGCAGATGAATGGGAGTCTTTTAATTTGGCGAACGGGCTCTAAATACATTTACTCACTTTTATATGGCTGGCAGTTTTTTTTTTTTTTTTTTTCTGCCGCAAACATCACTTATGAAGTTACAGATTGTGGATATCAGGGCAAATGCAGGATGACTGAACACAAACCAAGCGGGTCACAATGGTTTTTAGCTGTTGGTGTCAGATTGACATTTTTTCCCCTTCAGCAACTTAATTTAGGCGTACAGTCATAGATAGATGAAAACCAGTGGGAGTGTCATGGCTGACCCTCTGTGTCACATAAGAAGGTGCTCTACCCAGGCCTACTCTTAGGGGCGATTATAAATACAATACTGGGGAATGTGCAGAGAGGGGGGTTTGCGAGACCAACGGCTGCCCGTACAACATCCATCACTGCTCCTTCGCCCAGGAGAGGACAGGCTCGACACTGGCCAGCATGGGGACACGAAACCCGAGACGTTACAAGACAAAACACATGCGCCTTCAAAAATAACAATGCGCTCTTCTGACATTCGCTGCCTCCTGTCCGTCTCCGCTCAGATGCGCCACGTCAGACATTGTTATGTTTGGGGTACTGTTACAGTGCTGCCACTGTAAAACTACCAGTCTGTATTTGGAAGGTGCTCGCATCAAAGTCAATGGCAGCATTTACACTCTTTTTGGTGGTATTTTGCGGGAGCAACTAATTACTGCTGCCAGTGCTACTACTATTGCTGTTGCCTTTGTGTCTGCTGTTCGAGATTGTAGTTTGAAAGAAAACATAATGAGTTATGATTATTATTAACAGGAAAAGGGAACATGGCAGTATGCCGGCTGTTATATTTTAAAATCAGAGTTTATTTAGTGCTTATGGTTCAACTGAGTTTGCTGAAATAGGTTACTTCTCTTATAACGTATATGACTTGGATATTGCACTATTGGACTGGATATCATTAATTCAATGTTATTTTATGAGAAAGTGTTGTTTTTGACTGAATGCTGCTTCCTGGTTGCAGGAGGAAATTGCTGCATCCTCACATCGTAGGCTGGTCTGGCAGTGGCTGAAAGGGCTACAGAGGAAGTGCTTGGGAATGCTACACAGGCATTCTGGGAACTTTTATTTTTTCTTGCTTATATGTTTAAAACAGTATATTCCTTCATTCTGTGGGAAATTCAAGCTCTAAAGTGTGTAATACTCTGTGTGAGAATGTATGTATGTGTGCAGCCCTGCGTGAGTGTGTGTTCGCATGTATGCACGTGGGGTGCGTGTGCGTGCGTGCATGCGTGCATGTGTATGTGAGTTTGTGAGTGTATGCATGTGCATGTTTGAAACACAGAGTGTTTGGGTGCATGTTTGTGTGAGTGTGTGGGTGTTGTATGTGTGTGTGCGTGAGTTGCTGCATGTGTTAATGTATGCATGTGTAAGTTGGTGTGTGTGTGTGTGTGTGTGTGTGTGTGTGTGTGCGTGCGTGTGTGTGTGTGTGTGTGAGTTTGTAAGCATATGCATGTATGAGTCACGAGGTGTGAGTTTGTGTGCGTGATTTGCTTTGTGTATACTCTGTGTTGGGCGGAGGTGGCGGTGGGGGTGTGGTTGTCCGGTGCCAGTCCGGAGTATTGTGTTCCTCTGATCCAGAGCACTTTGATCTGCTCCTCTCTGTGGAATCGTGGGCAGATGTGTGGTCCACTCCGCAGAGGGCGGCCTAATCTCCAGGAATAGAGTACCGTGCGAGTGTTTGTGTGCGAGCGTTTCCCTTTTACCTACGTGAACAAGAGTCCCTTCCTCCTCTCTCTGTGCAGTGGATGGTGCTTGTTTCGCCACGATCCCCCCTTCCCAGCCCACACCCCCCTGCAATGACAGTCCCTGCTGCAGCTGTTCACAGAAGCTGCTGATTTACAGGTGTCAGTGACCTTTTCATCAGAGGAAGCCAGAGCAACGCACTGGATTTTTTTTTTTTTTTTGAGATGGGGGTGGTCTTCAATGACTTCATTTATTCAACCCCAAAAAGGAATCCAGCTTTGACAGTTAGGTGCAAATTTCCAACGGTGGAATGATGAACCACTAGCGACTCTCTGGATTTTTTGTTTGCTGAACAGATAGTGTTCATTTTACATGGGTAATCCTAAATTGGTCATGTCTACTACATGAGTTATGAACAACTCTATGAAATTGTCATGGGGTTAGTTTTGACGAATAGGTGGAGTTTTGTTTTTTTACATAACAAGTGGTCATGTAAGGGCATAATATTGTGATACACTGAACCAACAATTGGCAAAAAATCAAAAAAACCCACTCATTTCAATGTATCCCCAATTCTCACAGTCAGAGGTGCCACAAGGGATTTTCCCATAAAAAATATCTTATTGGGCCCCACCACCCCAAAACTTCCAATCAGGCTGGGCCCTTGGAATGGTCCTAACCCATAATGTCTTGCAAGTTTAAAAGAAAATATGAAGTATCAGGTCAATTATGCTGGTTGCAAAGAAATGCGATGTAAAAATATATAATTTTCTCCTATCCATCTAAATAACCGTTGTATCATTTTCTCCTATCCATCTAAATAACAGTTGTATCATTTCTGGGGAATGGTGGTCCAAATGCTTAAGAATGCAATAATTTACACATAGCAGGCTACACATCTATTGATCAGACCAAATATGTTTTTTTTTTTAACTTGCTATTGCAGTTATTAACAGCATGTTATTGATTTAGAAGGAACATCATGTCCCATTGGCCTTTCCTCTGTTATGTCAACAAACCCACCATAGTCAGAAGACAAGCGTAAGTTCATTGTTATGCTAGTCATTCTGCTTTTTTAACAAAGTGCAGAATGGAAAGAGTTGGAAAGGGGTTGTGCTTGAAATTCAAACTTTGCTATGCCATTGAAAATCTACAATGCGGGTAAATCATTATGCGGACAGTCTCTTCTGTTAAAACCAATTACACCTTAATGACTGTAATAATGAACTTCTGAACTCTTCCTTCGAAAGGGTTGAGAGATTTAAATCAATATAACCAACCTAAATGTGAAAGGAGTGATTCCTGCTAATAAAACTTCTGAGCATTTATTTCTTCTAGATTCTATTTTTCCACGCTGAACATTTTTGTTTCAAATCATGGGCTGCATGTTGGTGGCCTGAAAAAATTGCTGCCATCTGTTCAGGTCAATTACATGTGACAGAGAAAAAGATTTGAAAAATCTTGAAATCAAAAAGCATGTCTATCATGGTATATGTTTAAAATAGTGAACTATAGTGTAGTTTAGACCTCAGTCCTCAATTCAAATCTACTGCATAACATTGCTATTAGTTCTTATTGATTGAGCCCACTAGGAGCATCAGGAAATGGAGGGGTAGATGGCACTCTGATGCCTTTGCAAGACTCAGTAAGCCATCTTAGGTGCACTGATGGGAAATGGGGTAACTCTTTAGCTGATGGAACCAGGAACCATTGACCCTTCAGCCATTCAAGAAAATTAGTTTTATCCATATTGGACACTATTAGAGGAATGTTTTGGCAGCTCACTGATTAGAGGTCAGGTCGCAGTCGTGATTCAGTCACCAAAATAATTTGTGCAGAGCAAAAAAAAAAGTCCTTTTGAGTTACGCTTTGAGTTACGGTGGGTCAAGTAGTACCGCTAGTCACTGTTATGAGTTTGTCAGCATCAATAATAGTTCATCTTCGTATTATTATAAAATCTGACTAAACAATTCTTGATGCATAATTCTAGGGGAGAAATAAGTTATAAGTTTGGAGTAATTACTGAGAGAGGGAAGAATCATATCCTGTCAAAGTATGGTGTACGATTAGTCAAGACAGGTCAGCATATTAGTCAAGCTAAATGCTTTTGCCTGATGAAAAGATTAAAAGATTATCTAAAATGTTCATTGGATTACTAAAAAAAAGATAGTGTAAGTAATTAGCAGGCTGTCTGGATAGGTAAGTGGCGGTATAGACTAAATGTGCCTAATGCACTTGAGTGTACCAAACTGACCTTTAAATGATCATCATAGAGCAAATAACCTTGGCTTATTAAAGAAGAGTCACATTTAATGAGCAGGAAAGAGCACCAGAGCATACAAAATACCATGGTATTTCCTTGATGAATAGAAACCTAATGGAGAGTGTAAAATGAAGTAACACTCAGGGGATGTTGTTGTAAATAGAGAGGCGTACCAAACTCCATTTTTGTCCCTTGAATGTAAAACATAAGCTTTAATGGCTTAAACTGCCGCCACGGTGCGATTTAGTGCATGTTTATGACGGTCTATCATAACACAATGTATCTTTCACGCATATAATTAGCTTATAAATGTCACATTTAGGAATGGCATGAAATTGCTTCGACATGATTATGAATAATTGTCCATGTGTTTGTGCACGTGTGATTGTGAGTGATATAAAAAAAGACTGACTGAAGGAAAACATCAAAAAGATCAAGGGAAGGACAAAAAAGATGGGAAAATATAAAGATATAGAGAAAATCCTTTTGTCACAAACAAAATACACCAGCGGACCCACATTTGAATTTATACAGCTTTGCTGTACATATTGACAATTAGTTTACCATATACTGAATTCTGACATGCAATATTACAAAGTCCTAGGAATATATTCTTCCCATTCAGTTGATTACCATAAAAAAATAAGCTGGAACTATACTTATTTTCTATCCCTGATGCCTGCGCCTACAAATGTTTGTTGGCATGCGACAGGAAGGGGCTAAGGAAACAGAGTAGTCACATACATTTCATTCAATGCAACAAGTTTTATCTATCTCTCTCAACTTGCATGACCTCTCGTACCCTTTCCTGGCAAACAGAAAGTTATGAATCCCTTCCTCCCTGCTGTAATGTCTCTTACAACAGTCGGCTGGTAACAAAGTGTCCTGAGGAAACGACGTGATTTTTTTTGGCATTTCCTCGTTTTTCAGTCTCTGAAGCAGTGTCTGTATTTTACAGCAGTTTGTGGGTATGAAAACAAATGGACCTGTGGAGAGACTTTGATCTTCATTTCCTGCTCATTATTTATGCCAATTTCTCACGAACCTTTTCTTTCTCTCTCTTGATTATTATTAGCTTCCTAAATATTTTGCCTGGAAAAGACAATACATCGTTCTTTAATAGTTCTTGCAGGAAGTTATAAAAGCACTCTATTTTTTCCTTATCTTGCCAAATACAAACCTCTAAAATACGGGAAGACAAGTAACGGTACAGAATATTCATTGCCTATCACATTAAATTGTACAATATTGCTGGAAAATTTAGCATAATGACATTTTTAATGGAGTTTTCAGTAGGTGTAAGACAGAACGGGAGGTTGAAGTTATTTATCGCAAGACTTTTCTCTCACTTTAATACTAAGGCATTCCATAAAATGAGAAGTAATTGGAACCTTCATTGCTAGTATTGATATTTGTGCGGTAACTGGGTTTTTCTCTTTTGAAGAGGACTCACTAACACATTTCGACTGCGAATGATGCCCCTGAGCCATTAAAGATGGTTGAGTATCTCTGATTTCACCAGTGATTTCACCAATAGGTGTTTCATGTTGCATTGTTTGACTTCCCAATTTTAAGCATTTATGGAAATACATGTCAAATAGTGGTGGTTTTTCTCCCCTTCAGTGGGGCTGTTTAAGCTTCTGGATAGTGAGGCCAATATGAACAATAGGGCCTGATGATAAATCTTTTATGTTCTTTAGCCCATTAAAATGAGATACAAGCAAACAAATTACTAGTTAACAATGGAAATGGTGTTTGGGAAATCATAGTAGACACGGATATAGTTTGAATACACATTTTACATAAATAGTGAAAAACCAATACACAGAAAGCCTGCTGTTTAACGCTTTTGAAGTTGGTCCTTGCTCAAATGAATGAAATTGAGTACATTTTGAGTTGGACTGCAGGTAGAATAGCATAACAGGTAAAGTTTCATGTCTTTAGGGTAAAGTTTCATGTCTTTAGTCTTACTTTGCTGAAACTTACTTTAGTAAAAAGGAGAAAAACTTTTTTTTTTTTTAATGTTCATTTTTTAAAAGCCCTGAAATGCTGGGCAATTAATCTTAAGCCAGTGGTGCACTGCATGTGTGGCCAGGGTGACCACAGGCTTTCCCCTTGACCCTCACGCCAGACCAGTGCTTTGAAACTAGTAGCAAAAATTCTCCAAATTACTGCAGTTTCAGCAGAGAAATGAGTGCTCTGATGATTGGAGTGGTTTTTTTGCGTGCCAAGTGTATACCTTCACTGCAATGGGTTCTGCAGGTCATTCTATTCTCCTTTTAGTGACCCGCTTGTGTTTGATGTATGATAGCCCCTTGTAGGTTCGCTCTTGCATCGGAGGAGAACTTTTTTTATGATCTTTATTGTGTTGCGCTTTGATTCTATCACTCTTAGTATGAATGAAAGCACAAATTCAGGCAGGTCCGTAAATAATTGCACATTGTAATTTTCAGTGTTTACCACAACATATGGAGATGAACTTAAAATAAGGGACTGACTGCTCAGCTGTTCCAGGGATATGTGTGCATAATTACTTCCACCAATGAAGTTTGGCAATGTATTCACGCATCTCTGTCTTTGTGTTTGTTAGTCCAGACAATATCACTCAAATCTGCCAATTAATTTCAATAATATTTCGTAGAAGTGTGGTCCGTGGGCTAAGGAATAACTTATTGCATTTTGGGATGGATTCAAAGTCAAATAGGAGTAGGGGCTGGACAGAACCACTGCAGTAGAGTTACAAATTAAAAGTTAGCAAGATATTGTGCTGTTGTGCGTGAACTGTCCACTTTGCCTTATCTATGCAATTTAAACATGCTCAATGGGTGTGCCGAGCACTAGGTGGTGTCCTTCAGACAGTGGGCAGGGCTTAGAGTGGGTTTTTGCAAATGAGTGTTTAGTTGTGACATCACATCATGACGGAAATCCAAGCAGCTTGTCATAAGGGCTTTCTGAATTCGGGCTGTGTGCCTTTCTTTGCGGATTGAATGTTCTGATACTTTCTCTGTATTTACACTGCACCTAGACCTGCTTTATAATCAAAATTGAAAATCTTGCCATTCACATTATGGAGCTTATAAAAAATCATAATTTTATGTATGAGTATGTAAGTTTGACCATTTTCTTCTGAGCGCCTAGAATGGGGGGTGGCTTTATAGCCTACGCAAAGACCTTTAAATTAAAGCTGGAAGTCTACAGAACGAAATCAAAATGAAAAAAATGTGTCTCTGCATGAAGTACTAAATGACCTAATTGTATTAATATGATTCAGTGAAAGAAACGTGTTTGTCATTTTTAATGAATTTTTTTTCTTTGTTAATTATTAAATATATTCTTCCTGAGATCAGTGCCAAACTGGCCGTGTTATTCACAAATTTTTGCAGTCAAGTATGTTTAATCTTGCCCTTAGGATTGCAGCAGATCAGGATTGTGCAGGCAGAGTTGTTGGTCCTGAGCCCCACACCTCATTCAGTACTGTCAGTGAGGACCCATGGGGTCCCCCCTCTGTGACACTGCGGAGGAAGCCACGATAAGTATGAAAGTGAGTCATTTCTGTTTCCAGCTGTCTGCATCATGCTCAGCTTAACAAATAATTAATGTATGACTAAGATTTCACAACCACTCGTACGCTGTGTGCATTGTGAATTTGTTTTCCTTGGTTTCCCATCTCCAATGACATTTTTGCAGAATTCCCATACAATGTTTTCTAGAGAATCTCAGGATCTTCTCAGGATTTTTTTGAGGAAGTTTTTAATTCAACATTTTTTTGGGAGAAATGACCTCATCTTCTCATAATAACTTCTTCACCCCTCTGAGACTGTAACTAGTAAATACAAGTGCTGTTTGGTTGTATGCACACAACAAGTTATATCTCCTTATACATCACTAAAAAAAAAAAAATTAATCGAGGCAACAGCATGCAGCTTTTTTTCACATACTGTATGTACCTGGCACGTTATACCACTTGGTGTATCATTATGGCATAAAAAATCTAGCAAGGTTTTTTGCGCAATACTGGCACAATACATTATTTTGCTTCATTTCAGCATATGAAAATTATTACTGCAGCACAATGAATATTTTCACTTTTCTTCTGCATTTCTAAGACCGAAGGAAGCTAATCTAATTAGTGTGAATGTGGTGAGAGACCCCATGAAAGTGGCATGGTGAGAGGACTTCCACCCTCCTTAGTCATTTTGGCAGACAAAACTACCAGAGTGCCTGTACCAATAGAGTGTGGATGAAAGCGGAGAGGCTATTTGGCGAGAAAAAGGGAAAGAGAGATGGGCGATGGCGTGTTTAACAAGAGCAGTTGGGACCTGATGACAGAGCCGTCTATGGGAATTTAAGAGAAGGTGGGAATATGCTGTATCCTCTGGAGGACAGTGTCCGGAAGGAAAAGCTTTCATTTTCAAAGGCCTTCCTTTATTTATATTACACATTTTCATCAGTTAGATTTTCAAAGGGAAGAGCCTCTCAGATTCCATACCTTTAATACGATCAGAAGGAATGTGATTCTGCAATCTATTTCTATATTTTATTCGCCTTCAACATGACATGTTCCTGTTATCCATGCTGTTTGTTTGTATAAATGGAAAAAAAACTTCACTGAAAATCTGGGGTAATTATTTGCTGAGAACTGTGTACGACCACATTTTTACAAAATGTGACCACTTGCACAAAAGCTAGGCTAAATAAGCTGAATGGCCATTTTTTATTGACTTCAATTCTGTTTGAGTGGAATCAGTCAGAAACATAAATAAAATGAATTTATAGTAACAACTGTGAATGTAGAATACAGTAAGTACTTGTGTTTGGTGAGTATAAAGTTGCAAGACATTGCTCAGAACAAAACATATAACCAATCCAGAGCTCCATAAGAATCGCAATACATGCGAAAAATTGGCGCGCTGGGATTGGTGCCAATTTTTCTGAAGCCCCCGAGCCATTTGACAGGTTTCTGACAATGTGCCTGACCCATCAGGGGCCTTGTTAACAATCATTAGCTTTGGACAGCCCATGATGAATTAAAGATCTATGAAAGGACCCGAGGATCCGGAGCAAACAGGAGTGTCAGATGACTGCCGCCGTTCTGTGTGTGTTCTGTCCGTGCCTGCTGTTCGTGCTTCTGCCCCCACAGCAGGCATCAAAGCAGAGGCCCTTTCACTCGCCAACTGAGCTGCCACTGAATGACACTGCGCCACTGATCAAGTGCACTCGCTTTCCATCTCAAAAACACTCAAATTTCGCCACAAAGACAGCATTTTTCTTTAAATTATTAAAATATAATTATCTCAATTAGTACAGAGTGATTTACGTTTTGAGGCCGGATGGCTTATGTATGTTTTAACAGAAGTGAGGCACACGAAGGGCATTTTTTCTTAATTTGTTTTAACAGACATCTTCTCAGAGATCTAAAGCCCATTTGTGTCATTGTAAAAACTAACTTCTGATCCATCACTTTGTTAAAACTCATTATTAACAAAATTATTGGCTACCAATAATCACAACATGATGACTGAGCGTGGTACCTGAGATTACTATTTCAGCAAAGGAAGAGTTACTTTGTTTTATTACTTTATTACTTAGTTCTCACTTTCAATATGTTTTGATGGCTCGTAATTAATGACATAAGGACTTCAATAACTGAAAGCTAATTAGGTACAAAAAAAAAAAAAAGATTTAAATCTCAATCTCAAAACTCAATCACTGTCATTTTTTCCAGCACTTCTAATTCTCGGCAGATTGGCGTTTAATTATTTTCAAAAAGGTATCATTTGTACGAGTGTCAGGAGAAATCAGTCAGGAAGAATGATGTCTTGTTGTTTCGTTCCCGGCTTGATTGTTTTTTTTTTTTTTTTCGCTATAGACCTGGACGCTCGCTAGCCTGCGCAAGCCCTGTGGGAACAGGACTGTTTGCTGTGACCCCAGGGTGGGGCTCCCTCCCTGTTCAGCACTCAGGGGGAACTCTGCAGCATGTAAACAAGACGCCGCTGCCCGCTGACTAATGGCTAATAATGCTGAGGGACTGGGGGCAAATGAGGAAGCTTATTGATTAGTCTTATTTCCTAAAACATCCGTCTGAGGAGAACAGGAGGGAAATTAACTGGCCCTGCCCACGAACGGGCACTGCTAGCTCTCCAGTCACCAGGACGGCCCCTGGGCTGGCTCTGTCCGAGAGGAACTGATCCTAGATCTCAGACGTTAGCGTTCACACAATCCCCTAAAGATTTTCATTGTCTAAGTCTATTACATAACTTCAAATTGCTCTGCAAGCCTTTTTTTTAGCTGTCCTGGAAATTTTTTTTTTTTTTTTGTTGTAATGGTAATTGAAGGCATTAACTTAAACTCCCAGGCCCAGCTTCAAAGATAAGGATTAAGCTTAGTTTTGGACTAAATTTAGTTTTCCACTAATAATCTATGTAAAAAATTTACTTAAAGTGCATATCCTGGACCAAATTCGTCTTTTTTTGTCTAAAACATTGTGCCTTTATACACCAAATCCTAAGGGTTTTGCCAAGGGTGGTCCGTGTATAGAACAATTTTTGAAAATTACCAGAAGCATCTGGAAAAATCCCCAGGGAGTCCTTAGCCATATTGATCCAGATTTGTGACGTCACCTGCAGTTCCCCCATATCCAGGGCGCTGAGAGACCCAGTGCCTGCATGGATCAGTGTGCGGTCACCGACATTTACCGACTGCAGCTAAACAACAGTTACTGTGCTTATTGGTGTTACTGCACCCTCCCACAAAACACCTGTTGACCATTCTGGCCAAATACTTCAAATAATGCCCAAAATCACAAAAATAAACACCATAAACAATAGCACAACCTCCGAGTATATCCACTATCAACAGAATGACCAGCACCACCCATGGGCTGCGGGAACCGCACGTGACGTCAGAGAAAGTCATTTTCTCCGGGAGATTCAAGTCGCAAGCTTTTTTTTGCACCAGACGAATTCTGCCTAAAATACTGTTATTAAACCAGGTATATCTGACACTGACCGATGTGTTATATTGGTTAAAATGCGTTAAGTGACTAAAAATCCGATATAGTATCATAAAATTGGGTGCATTTTACGTTTTAAATCAGCAAGGATATGCACTGTAAGTCCAAGATGAAGCTTAATCTGGGTCTGTGGTATTGGCCCAAAACAATAAAAATAAAAGTACAATAAAAATCCCAAACATTCTTTATGAAAAATTTAGGGAAACTGAGATGACTTGATATGCTGGGGAAACAAAAGCACATGCCATGTATGGTGTCGGTTAAAATAAATTAAGAAAAATTTAAGAATTATACTCTCAAGGAGGGCAATAATGTGTTCATTCATTATTTTCGATGTTTCATTAAAAAACTTTATGATGTCAGGTCAAGACCAGTTGTACCTTAGCACAGGCATTGAAAATGAATTACTGTATGCTAATTGCCTTATTGTGATACTGACAAGTCTGTATTTTATATGGTCATTACATTCATATTTAACCACCTTAGACAGAGTGATTGCTTACAGGACTTAGATTTTACTGTTAGCACATTAGCAACATTTTTTCCATTGAATATTGCTTCTTACTGTCAAGGCCATTCCATTCCACTAGGACATATTTATAGTTACCTCGCACCATCTATGTAATATGTCCTTACCTTGCTATGATGTTAATTGTTAGTGTACATGCCAATCACAGCAAAAGCGCTCAGTTTGGATTGAAAAGCTGCCATGTTATAATAAACGGAAAAGTAAGAGAGTTTTTGTGTCATTTTTTTGCGCAAAATACCAATTTTCCGATTGTCCTTGTATAATTCTAGCAGCTCATTCATAGTCAATGTGCAGAATACGTAAACATTGAGAATGTGACAAATAGTTACGTGCAGATTAAGAGTTGTAAATAAAATATAATTGCAAAAAGATCTCACTAATGTCCTTTTATTACTTTCAAATGAATGACATATTATGACGTGGTTTTCTTATAGCTACAGTAAGCATTTTTTGCATATTATATTTACAGCAAGGCATGTAGCAAGGCATGAGCATGTCAAACAAAGTAAGGTATGATTGTGCATATGTTTGTTTTTAAAAGAAAGCCACCATTTCTGTTTGTCTTCTATCTCCTAGAATATTCAAAAACTACATGCCTGAACCATTCTTCACCTTTCAGGCCTTGAAAGTAATTTTAATACCTAAGTCTCTTGAGAAGACAAATGAAACCTATGTGTCATTAAATATCTGCTGGATGTCCAGAGCTGGGGGTCATTTTGATCTCAGATTCTAAACGACTTCCCATTATTGCTGACTTGTACGGGCATGGGTGTCCACTCAGGTCAAGATATGGCCGCCCATCTCAGCAGAACAAAAATGAGGTCACTATTTCTGCTGTTCTGTACAATATCCGCGTTCTCCTCCAACTGCACTAAGCACCACAAAATTGCTCCTTCTTTTAGTGCCAAGCTACTGTTAAAGCTACAGTTTCACCATTTGGTACAAACGCAGCATTATTTTTGGAACTAAGTTCAAAAAGTTATTGAGAAAGCTGAAGCATTATTACATTTTCACTTACACCTTTCACCTATTTCACAGCATTGAAATTACAGATCTCGTCTAGCTATACATTTATAAAGTTCAACGACAGAACACAAAAAAATTAATTTGAGGTCGTTTCATGATGTTTTGCCAGACAAGAATCATAAAAACCAAGAGTCTATTGATCTTTCCCTGCTTTCTCTGTGGTTTAGTTTCCTCGTTTGCAAGCTTAGTAAACTACTCTTCCAAAATCATACAACAATAATAATTATGATAATAAAATTGATAATATTAATTCGATTAACTGTAACTTAATTTGTGGCTTTTTATATAATCCACATATTTCCCTGGGCAAGTGAATCAGTGGGAGAAAAGCCGCACTATTACTAACACAGGTCAACATTCATGTTCCTGCTTTAGCGCAGAACATTGCCACATGTCGGCATTAGAGAATGAAGTAGATGCATTTTATAAATCTCACATCAACCATTGGTGAAACAAGTATTTATCTTTGTCTTTATCATGTTCTTATATTTCAATAACTGACTGTGGTCATTCCCCGATTTGAAACCTGATCTTGTTATTCACAAAAAACAAAAACCATCCCATTTATCACGATGTTGACTGGGAGGCTTTGGCTTTGTAATAATGGGAGCAATCAATACCCATCTTACCTCTCTTACAGTAAATGCGCTTAAGTATTTATGATTTAATTGACTTCCTCCATCCAAATCAAAACTATTATCTCCACTGTGACTCAGAGGTCAGAATTCTTTATCTAATAAATAGGCTCTTTAACACAGTTTTAAAGCAGGCCATACGCTAAGCCCTGCCGATACAAAAAAAAAAAAAAAAAAAAAAATGCAAAGGCGTCCACATCGATTTGATTACATTATATCAAATATTTAACCTGCATTCTGGGATGCTGATGTCTTGCTCGTACTATTGCAGAGTGATGAGAGGTTGGATTTTTCCTCAAGGATGACTGGCTCCCAGTAGAATTATGCTGTCCATAGAGGCAGGGAAGCTCAGGTGTGCAGCGTGTAGGCCACTCTGATAGATCTATTCTGATTCATTGAAGGTCATTTTTATTGTGAAGAAAGCTGTATTAACTGGATGACGGATTACAAGGTTGGAAGCTGTATACGCTAAAGTCTCTGAACCACTCCAGCAAAATCCAATCATACAACGCCATTCCCTCCCCCCCCCAGCTCATTATTTTACCAAGCCTCAACAATCCCACCCCCCAACCAGAAAAAAATCATAATGCCCTTTTTATAAGCTCTCTGAAAATGTTTTCATTTTTACAAGGTTGTTTTTTTTATGCTGCCTAAGTTGCTTTCAGAAAAAAATCTGAGTGTAGAAAAGGACGCCGCTATTTGATGGGAAAGAATAATGCAATGGCAGTCTTTTGTTGTAATTCTACCACTTTATGAAGTGATATGCAATTAAAGTCTGAAGTAAGTAGTTAAATATATGATGTCATATGTTAATTGTATGCTATCCAATGACAAAATGACTCAAAATGTGGGAGGTGCGGTGAACTTCATGAAGTGAAAATGTTGAACAAGCCTTTTCTGGATTGCGGCATATCCCAATATGGAGGAGACCTAGACGCCCATTAAAGCCCATTAAACTCAGTATGGTGCCCCCCACCCATGCCTGAGGAAGAAAAACTCACGGTGGAGTTTCTCGCTCTCTTAATAGCAGTTATTAAAGGTCTCCAATGGATCAATATATTTATATTTGCATGTATGAAATCATTTATATTGCAGTTTATGCTACACGAGAGCAAAGCAATGCATTTTATAGACAATAAACTTTTTTGGGGAAAAAATGAATACGATTTTTTTCTTCTCCTAGCCGACATCTCACCACCGTCCAGATGTGCTGTGAGACAGATTAAGGGAAGGCCACACGCAAAACACACAAAACCAAAGCACTTTTCCCCTCCACTACAAATTTACGTCCCTTTAGTAAAACAAATAAAACAAAGTATATGATACCACCTACGTTGAATATTCATTTTGACATTTATATCATGTATTTCTCCATGAGGAAACAGATGATTTCTATATTAAACCAGACGGAAACTTTAATTCGTACATGAAAATATCCTTCATTGGAGGGTTCCCTGTAACTGCTATAACATGGAAACCTCATGTAAAAATTAGATTTCAAGTCTTTTATAAAGGGCTGCTGGGTTGTTCTAGCCGGTAAGGCACTGTTTCAGCTCGTGAATGGGCACCATCATCTAGAATTCAATAAATATAGTCATGTTAGTGCCAAGAGTTACTGGCAAGTCTACAGTAAAGGCAGAGTGTCAGTCAGCATGAATGACAGGATTTTGTCCTACACCAGCAGCCTCTTCTGGGTGAGTGGGTTGCCACAAGTTTGTCTGTTTCACTGTGCATGACGCATCTTCATCTCTCTGTCGGCCTGACTAGTGAACTACAGTGTGTAAAGAGAGGAATATTTAAAATCAATACCGCGGTTGCAGAGGTGGCCAATCATGAATTGTAATTTGGTTTGGCAAATTGGACTGGCAAAGCATTAACAAAACTCATAAAACATGGCGACCTGTTACAGTCTGACACAAACTAATCATCCACACTGTATATTTCAAATATTCACATGCTTCATCATTCGGCACAGCATGTTGAAAAAGTAGTAATATCCGGTAAGGAGTTTTGTATTTTTAACACAGGCGTTTAGGAGATATCCGATATTTGAATATGAGACATGCGTTCTTTTAAAAGACCCTCAACATTCATTATATTAAAGTAGATAATTGATAGTATATTGGCTCACATCAAATTTTTCCTAAAAGCAACACATAATACTTGCAGCATTTAACATTCTAAAAGTTTTTTGGGAATCATTATTCATTTTTTGTTGACTGAATTAGGTAGCTGTTTGCTTATGTTTTTGAGATGTTGACAAATGCCTCAGTCAAACTTTACAACAAGTTTTCCTTGCTATTTTGTTTTCATAATATAACTCTTAACATTCCCCACAAGTATATATTTTTTAAATTGCCAGCCACAGCCATCATACTTGACAACATTCATTAATCTTTAGATACCTATGTTTGTCAAAAGGTCTGTAACATCAACCCTACCGCATAACAGCAAAAGCCTTGATTGTCAGAACATCTCATCTGCGACGGGAGAAGAATTCAGTACTATTTGACAGAAATTCTTGTCAATGTTGGGGAATGGATTAATTGACACCATGTTCAAAATGTTTCAAGCCAAATGTAATGCAAATAGGGTGGATGAGTATTTGTTTGCTCTCTGTTAATGGAAATTGTAGTTTCAACACTGACTTCTTTCAAGCATATAGCATTTGATGTTTGCGACTGGGACAAAGGACAGAAAACATTTGCAAAACCTTATCTCAATCAATGTTTAAGCTTTTTCATTTAATTCTATCTACAGTTCCAAACTTATACAGTAGCTTCTTTCCTGAGGGGTTGCTAGGCGACACTGTGAGGCCTATCTGCATCCTCCTCGGGCTGCATCCCATTTCCGTTCAACAACACAAAAATAGCCAAGCTCTCTGTGCCTCGACATGTTGTTTCTTCCTTTCTACCAACTGCGACATCCATCAAGTACGTTCCTGGGCTTCGTATCTCTTCCTGCGACAACCAACACAGAGGAAAAAAAGTTTTGTCCTTGTTTGATTCTTCCTCATCTCTTCCTATTTAGAGCAGTCCCAAGTGTTCTAGCAGGGAAAACATTCAGAAATGAATCAGGCAGCTGTTTGGCCACTAGAAGCATAAAATGGAGGGCCTTTCTCTCTTTTTACGCAGTTATTTCCCAGATGATAACACAGAGACGTCATACTGCGCATATCTGATATCATGTTTCAGAGAGTCACATTTTTCAAAAGAGGTTATTGTTAAGCAAAACACTACATGTCGCTGTGGATATATCTTTCTGCAAATTGTCAGACCTAAATACAAGGGTACACACCCACTTTAACACTCTTTCAATGCACTCCTCCTTGCTTCTGATTTAATATTTTTGAAAACAAAATGCAGTTTTAGTCATGTTAATCCAGATGTTGTCCTCATCCAATATGCTACAAGCACGGTTTCTGGCACCTGCTTCCCTGCTTTGGGTGGAAAAAGAGAGAGAGATTTCAGGTTAATTCTTGCCAAGGACTCTCCTGGCCACACAGAGAAGCATGTGGTATTTTCCCATAGCTGAAAAATGTTCAGTCATCATTTATTAATTATTTCCTCTCTATTTTTAGGTGAGGGCAGTTAAAAATTCTCAGGAAATTTCCTGCTTTCTTATGAAAGATCCTAAGCTCATAATTTTAGAGTGCAATTCATTCATCTACAGAATCCATGGATTTTTTTTCTCCACATATTTGTATCAGTTCAAAGACAGTATTTTAAGCAGCATTCTATATTATGTCTTTATTGTAGCACTGCAAGAACAAACCTTGCATGCATTTCTACTCTTGATGAGTGTTCTTTAAATAATGGTTGAAAACAGATGTAATCTGGATCAGTGGTTTACAAAATTAAATGAGTGAAATAAATATAAGCATAATGTGGTTTGTTCCTTAAATACTGCATGAAGTACATTCATATTGTACTGTATTTATTTGCATATTTTAGAGAACATTTCCTGCAGTTGTTTGCCATTATATTTTGTGGTAAAAATGTTTTCTATGGCAATGTTGGTAAACTCTGATCCTGAACTACACCGTGCATTCTGGTAATTTTTCCAGTTAGATATAAACTGATAATTGAACTGCATTAATGCTTTTTATTCCTACATTGTGTAATCACTGGGATATCACCCAACCATCTTCTATTGATTGGTTCATTACAAAGAAATGAGTATGCAGACAGGTTTTCAGAATTGATGCTTTTGTGTAATTAATTGTTCAATGAGGTTTTGAGCAATTAAGTGACAAATTTTAGTTGACGGAACTATACTGAGAGGCATTAAAAACGCAAAGTGGTTTTTATCGTCTAATTTGAAAACTGATAGCTTTTCCTTTTGCTGATTGACATGAGGACCATTAGGTATGGTTAGCATTGTAAAATGTAAAGTGTCTGGGTTCAAATCCTTTCTCGGTTAACACCTTATTATTATTATCTAAATGCAGCACAGTTCCCTGGATCATGGTCGTGAATCACATTGGGAGAAATCATTTTGCACATGAAAAGTTGAAGATCAGGGCCAATGAAAACACACATAAACAAAGTCACATCATTCCCACTTCAAACAAATGAATGAACAAATGCCACAAACAAATGAATCTCGGAAGAATCAAACATTTTGAATGTTGAATGATGGCCAGTCTCAAAGAAAAGATTCTGGACGCATTAATGTCCATTAAATGACTGTATCCAGACTGCAGGGATGACACAGAATGACCAGATTTGGCAGCTGTCGTCCCCGACAAAGTGCGTCATTTGTGACGTCACAAAAACACATTCCATAAAACATCCTCTGCCATGTCAGATAATGCACAAGAACTGCTGAATTGACTGCCAATGTAACAATAACAGTGAGGGCAAGTCTCACTACCAAAACCGGTTTCCCGAGACCGTGTTTTGCAACTATGAAAGAAACCATTTACTACTACTTAAAACAGTATATTTTATGAAGCGTTTTTAATGCCTCTCAGCATAGTTACCCAGAGCTTTCAAGAAGCTGACAGTGTATTGACAAGCGTACATGGTATTATTTTTCATTGAATTGCCATTGTGGAAGATGACAGTAAATAAATAGTTATACTGACAATTAAGAGCATTCATATTGCAAGAGAAAATAAGATGTTATCGCTGATCCTAATATATGCAAGATGGGCTGATGTAGCAAGAATTTGTTGAATGGGCTGCCTGTGTAATTACCATGTTCAGATGTTCATAAAGTTTTGTCAAATAAAAATCATTAATCAAAAAACAGCTCACCAAATATAATTGTTTGAGAGCTTGGTTGAAACAAAAGCAGTATACACGGCACATCCTTGGGTTTGTGGCGAAGAAACAAAGCTGAAGGCCGAAAACGGCAGTTTTAATTTTATATGATGCTAATGGGCAACCTCAGTGTAGTGTTGAGCAGGGCCTGTGAGTGAATATGTGAATGGCAATAACACTGCACTGAGTGCACAAGTTGGCAGTATCCCTCTACATGAAACAGGAACTTGGATTTAAACATCAAGTTAGGAAGTGAGGAAGTGACTGACAGGGTTACTTATACATCACATGAGTGCAGGAAGGAGGCGTAAGACAGTGCAGTACCTCTCTCTCTCTTTCCTTTTCTCTCTAGCGCTGTCTGTCTTTCTCTCTCAGGATCCAGACGTGTGTTATGAGGGGACTGGAGAGTTGAAGGGATGCCAGTTGGAAGAGGACACGATGAATGCAGTGACGCTGTCAAGGCAGGGATTCTCTTACCCTCTGTGTCTTTGGTCAAAGTTTCTGTTCTTTATGGTCTGTCCACCATCTTGCCTTCCATGCATCAACTCATGTTGAGAGTTTTACTTAGGAAGATACTTCCGCCAATATGCCTGAGACAAATAGTCAGGTGAAATACTTGTATGGTTATTAGAAATTATGAGCAAGATGTTAAATCACTAAAAAAAAATACACTCAATAAAATTAAAGAGTGATGAGGCTGATATGTACAAAAAAACAATATTAGTCATATAAAATAATGATGTGATAACAAATGACAGCAATATTTTTTTTAAAAACTTTCAATTTACCAAAACATGACAATAATTACCAGGTAAATACTTTTTTAAAAATTATGTCAGACTTTTTAGCTGCTTTTCTGTTTTGTCATTTTTTTCACCGTATATACACATTAATGTCAGGTAATTCACAGTAGCACATTTGCTGTTCATACAGAGATACATCACTTGTTAACTTGATTAGCCTATTTGGCAGTGAAACCAATGCACGGTGGCATCAGGCACCATTTGTATAATAAGTCAAATATGTCTTTGATGCCAAAAGTTGGAACATTTTTAACTGTCAAACCTTGCATGTTTAGCTATGGATAAGATTGCCAAAAAATTAGAGGTTGGTTTGGCCTGGCCCCAAGCAAGGCCCACCAGTATGCGAACACCAAGTTATATTCATTTCCTATACATAGAATGCTTCTTTGACACACATGCACCGTATTATTCACTATTTAAATATTATGTAGTTGGAGCCTTTAAGATAGGAAATCTGAACCAACCTTTATAGGAGCAGACAAGGTTCACTAGTTTGACATAATATATTTATTTATTTTTTATCATTTTTGGTAGAATGACTATTACGGAATATTTCTAACCTGAGCTGTAAAAAGACCTGAATGCGGCTAAACAATGTGTTAAATCTCTTGCAGTTCTGTGCTGTCTCTGGGATATGTGGCATTTGCAGGAAGCCAAGACTGCTGGGTGTGGGTTTATTCTGAGTAGATCTGATTTCTACATTCTTCCTTTCACCACACCTAAATGTTGAATTGCCTGGCCACAGTTAAAGTATTTCAAGACCACTCTGTAGGCAACATTTAACTGTAGATCATCATGTTTGAATTGGTACTGCATCAGTCATTGTCAAAGATCTATGAGTTTTGTGCAGTACGGAGAACATTCTCCAAATCCCAACTACATACTGGCAACAGCGAAAATAAATTGCAACATGGCATAACTACAACAGTGCAAAAATTTAAATTTGGGGTATGAATAATGTTAAGCAAGCAATAGTATGTAGAAAAAAAAGAAATGGGAAATAGTTTTACTTGGAAGACTTAGGTTAAGAAATTTCTCACTTCTTTCATTTTGTCTGTGACAAATTCCAAACATGTCCAGAAAAAAATATGAAAAGTTGTACATTATGGATAAGAAGTGTCATATGAGTTGTGTTGCCTACAGAGTGTTGTCTGTAGTTTATTTTTGCTTAATGGTATCATAATTGCGCTTTCTATTTGAAACTCATCAAAGTATCTGAATTTACAGGGTGGATACTCTTCGAAAAAAAAAAAAATCCTGGGAGAGCATCACTTTCCTGGACGTCTGTTTTCTTCCAGTTGTTTCTGATCAATAAAAGTCTATTTTCTCCCACACAAGGTTCTCCATTCAATACAGCTGCCATGGGGTTTAAAAACATAGAAGCATGATCCATTTATTATTGGCTGTTACCATGATTTATCTGCTCAGATATCCACCATTGAAAACAGGTTCTGTTTATTTCCTATATATGTGCTTTATTGACAACGATTGGTGTGTGTCCCATCTATCATGCTTTGGCAATGCACGGCTGTGCTGCATGTTGAGGGCAGCTACTGCTAATGCTCAATGTACAGCGATAGCAGCTGCCCAAAATATGAGAATTTTAAGTGATCATTCATTGTGCTTGCTTGCATTTCGGCGTGTGATGTCATGGCATGCAGGCATTACACTCATTTTCACCTGGTTGAGAACACCGTGCTTGTCAGGCAACCACACATTAAAACAACAGTGAGGAATTAATTTAGCGGCATATCTTAGAGCGGCATTGATATTTAAGCAGAATTAATTTAGCTGCAATAGTTAGAGCAGCCGACTTCAGCTGAAATGCACTCACAAAATTATTTGAGTACAACCGTGTAATGGAAAATATGCTTGGTTATTGCTGTCCACCTGCAATTTAAGTACATAATATTAAGAGAGATGCTGCTACGTGGCAGCCTCTTGTATATTGCGCATTGCAATTTTATACAAAGCAACATACAATAAGTGGACACAATAAAGTATTTGAAGCAGCTAGGCAACAAGAAAGTACGACTCGTAAAGAGCATAAATCAAATCAGTCACTACGAAACAAGAAGTACATCTTGGCTAGTGCCATGATATCAACAGATTATTGGGGGGGAGGGGTATCTTTTGTAACTATGGCTGTGTACAGCATAGGGCCCTGAAGTGGCTAGTCTTCAGTTCACTAGGGAAGATCTGCAGATTCTGTGCCATTTGTAGAGGCATGAGCAGGTCATTTCACCCCCGTGGAGGTAGGATGGAGAAACCCCACGGTTGGGATGAGCTACTGGCATTCAAATAGAGGAAAGGAAGATCTTGTCACAGCCCTCATGTGAATGCCTTCTGTGTCTCCTCCTATGAAGCAGCTTGCATGTTTATAATAAATATTGTCTTATACGATTGGTTAAGTCTGCCTTCACCTGCTGGGTTCTATTAATGTTTCTCTTGTCTCACATGTGTTGATGTATTTATACCCCTCACTTTGAGTTTGCCTGGGGCTGGATTTTCACATTGTTGCCACACGTGCTATATGCATTCTAGCTCTGGTAAGTATTTGTTAGTTTCACCCTTTGTCTTTTGACAGTAAAACAACCGTTAATGATAGTCATATACAGAAGTACTCTTCCTTGTTCAGTTACTAGGATCAAGCTCCCAAGCCTTTCTCACAGACTCCAGGATTGGGACTAGTGTTCCTGTTAATCAACTTTTCAGTATGTTCCTCTGCCCAGTTTATTAGGAACAAGCTCCCAAGCCTTCTACGGTCATCAGGATTGGGCTCGCATTCCTGCCAAACTTCTCCGTCCTGCCATCTGACAGTTGGACTCTGGTGAAGTGTGCACACCATCTGGGATTCCTCCCGGAAAACCACTGGCCAGGCACAGGTTACACCCACACTGCCTTACCTGCTATATCTGAACTGAGCCATTCTTCCAGTTTTTGTTAATATTTAAACTGAATTCCAAATATGTTAGGGAAATTTGTACAGTTTGGTTCTTGATTTAAGTTTTCAATAACCTTATTATTGGATTGTACTCTGCCTCTGCATTTGGTTCCTGGTATGGATCACAACAAGATCTAATCAATATTTCGCAGCAGACAGATCTGTTTTGTGTTGATTACTTCCTGAAGGTAGAGACAGGACTTTCAATCTGATCCTGGCTGCAACTTGCAGCCGAAGCAGAGATCAAAGAATATTGTAAGCCTAAAAATAATTCAGGCCAGTTGCATTTTGGATGAGTAGCAGAGGTGGTGTGGCGCAGGACTGTAGACCTACAAGCAAAAAATTTCAGTAGTCTAGGTGTAAGATCACTATAGTTTAAGGAGGAAGTGTGTTGAGTTGGTGGTCATTGTCAGGTATTGTTGAATCCTTGTGATGCTATACAGGAGGAATCTGCAGGACCATTTTGTTACTGCCACTTGCTCCTTGAAGTCTTGTTGGTAGTTGAAAATCACCCCTGTGTTCTTTTCAGAATGAGCGGTAGCTACTACAATGTCATCTACCATGATGGCACGCTCATGCAGTGTGGAAGTTTGGTAGAGAATGAAAAGCTGTCTTATCCAAGTTGATTTTCAGGCGATGCCAAGCCATCCGCGTTAAGATGTCAGCCAGGAAGGCAGATAAGTCATGGACTTGCATGGCAGAAGACTGAATGAGATGAGAAGAGTGACTGAGACAGAGAAGAGTGAGGCGGAGGATATGAGCTGGGAAGAGAGTGGTAAACAGTTTTGAAAGGTTTTGATTTTTGCATGGGGAAAGATTTTAGACAAGAAATGAGGTTTTCAGCAGTGTGGTGACAGACATGTATGCTGTCAGTAGTGTCTGATATGAGGTGAGGTCAGCAGTGTCTGATATGAGGTGAGGTCTGCAGAGTCTGATATGAGACGAGGTCAGCAGAATTCGATATGAGGTGAGGTCTGCTGAATCTGATATGAGATCTGCAGAGTCTGATATGAAGTGAGGTTTGCAGAGTCTGATATGAGACGAGGTCAGCAGAATCCAATATGAGGTGAGGTCTGCAGAGTCTGATATGAAGTCTGCATAGTCTGATACGGGGTGAGGTCAGCAAAATATGATATGAGGTGAGGTCTGTAGTGTCTGATATGAGGTGAGGTTTGCAGAATCTGATATGAGGTGAGGTCTGTAGAATCTGATATGGGGTGAGGTCAGCAGAATCTGATATGAGGTGAGGTCAGCAGAATCTGATATGAGGTGAGGTCAGCAGAATCTGATATGAGGTGAGGTCAGCAGAATCTGATATGAGGTGAGGTCTGTAGAATCTGATAGGAGGTGAGGTCAGCAGAATAGCAGAATCTGATATGAGGTGAGGTCTGTAGAATCTGATAGGAGGTGAGGTCAGCAGAATAGCAGAATCTGATATGAGGTGAGGTCTGTAGAATCTGATATGGGGTGAGGTTGGCAGAATCTGATATGAGGTGAGGTTGGCAGAATCTGATATGAGGTGAGGTCGGCAGAATCTGATATGAGATGAGGTCAGCAGAATCTGATGTGAGGTGAGGTCAGGAGAATCTGATATGAGGTGAGGTCAGCAGAAACTGATATGCGGTGAGGTCGGCAGAATCTGATATGAGTTGAGGTCAGGAGAATCTGATATGAGGTGAGGTCAGCAGAAACTGATATGCGGTGAGGTCGGCAGAATCTGATATGAGATGAGGTCAGCAGAATCTGATATGAGGTGAGGTCGGCAGAATCTGATATGAGGTGAGGTCAGCAGAATCTGATAGGAGGTGAGGTCTGCAGGGTTTGATATGAGGTGAGGTCAGCAGAATCTGATATGAGGTGAGGTCAGCAGTGTCTGATATGAGGTGAGGAGGAGGATATCAGTGCAGTGTATATTTATAATGTTTTGGAAAAAGCTTAGCAGAATGTGATCCTGTTGAGATCTGCACTTGCAGCAAATTATGGAATGAGATATTTTGGGTCACAGCAATATTCATATGAAACAAGCTATTTTGTCCTATTGAAGCTGAGTATCCAAGATTTTCACTAGAAATCATTGCATGCAAGCCCATATTTTGTAGCTAGGTATTATGACCTCCTAGTCTAGTGATGCTCTCTATGATGTATGATGTATTCTCAGTCTAATTTTCATTCTTTGAAATTTGAATTTACCAAAAACCTCTTGAAATATTTTAGTTTAATTTGTTTCACATTTTCTGCTGCCAACGTTATTCAGGTTTATAAGGCCAGATGAGGGTAACGGGAGTGGCAAACAGAACTACAGGGACAGAGGCAAAAAAAAAAAACTCAAAAACTGATCAAATACAAATATTCATGAGAAGTTAAAGATTGGCACATGGAGAAAGGCTTGGTAAGTCAAAGACAAAATAGCACACACTGAAAGGAGCGGAGGGTTTAAATAACTGGAAGGGAGGAGACAAATGGGAAGGAAAAGACTAAACAACCAATGGTAATGGGGGAAGGCTAACAGGGTTGACAAAGGACTGATGGAAAACAGGTGGTTAATGACAGACTCAATGAGGGGCAACGAGACAGAAATGAGCCCCTCCTCTAGGGCCAGCACCTGACGACCCAGGCTGGTCAGGATGGCTATGGTGAAAATCACGGATAAGTTCGGGATCCAGGATGAAATGAGAGGAGACCCGAGGAGAGGTCTGGAGTGGCCCCAATCAGACCACAGAACTCTTTCCAGAACTGGGAGGTGAACTGTGGCCCACGGTCCGACACAGTACCATGAGGAAAGCCATGAATCCTGAACACGTGGGAGAGCAACATTTCTGCTGTTTGTTTAGCAGTGGGTAATGGGATAAAGTGGACCATCTTAGAAAATTGATCAACAAAGGTAAGAACAGTGGTGAAGCCGTCAGAAGGGGGGAGGCTAGAAACAATCAAGGGAGATGTCGGACCAGGGATGATGGGGAACGCTCAGGGGTAAAAAATGACCAGACGGAAGAGTGTTAATATTCATATTTGGCCACAGGTGGGACATGCAAGAACATACTCTTACTTCTCACTCCATGGATGGCCACCAGAACCGCTGTTTAATAACAAACATTGTTCTGCGGACCCCCGGGTGGGCTGAGAAGCTCGAGGTGTGGGCCCAATTAATCACCTGTCTCCTAAGTGTCGGAAGAACAAATAATCGATTAGAAGGACAATCAGAAGGGGCAGTTAACAATGCTTGAGCTTCCTTTACTAGATCTTCCACCTTCCAAGAAATAGCATCAACAACACAGGAGGGAGAAAAAATATGCTCTAAAAGTGGGGTCAAATTCTCCCTCAAGAAAATACGGGACAGGGCATCAGCCTTGGTGTTTTTAGAGCCTGGAAGGTAAGATAGGTGAAATTTAAATCTGTTAAAAAAGAGAGCCCACCTGGCCTGGCGAGGATTCAGCCTCTTTGCAGACCACAGATACCCCAGGTTCTTGTGGTCTGTCCAAACAAGATAAGGTTGAGAGACCCCCCCCCCCCCCGCAAGCGCAGTGTTCACCGCCAGAAGCTCCCGGTTCCCAACATCATAATTACGCTCGGTAGGTCAAAAGCTTCTTGGATAGGAAGGCACAGGGGTGCAATTTGCCATCCTGGAGACTCCGCTGGGACACAACCGCCCCAATTCTAGAATAAGAGGTGTCAACCTTTATAACAGATAGTTGGGTCTGGGAGAGTCAGCACAGGTGCCAAGGTGAACCTCAGCTTGAGGAGTGAAAAAGCCTGATCAGCCTGGACTGACCACAAGAACCCAGAATTAGCAGAGTGAGAGTCAGAGTGATTAGAGGAGCAGCAATGGCACTGTAGTTGTGGATAAAACATTTATAGAAATTTGCAAACCCAAGGAATCTCTGAAGATCTTTTCAGGTGTTGGAAGAGGGCCAATTCACTACTGCTTCTACCTTTTTGGGGTTCAAGCGAATGGAACCCTGTGACATTATAAAACCTAAAAAGGAACTGGCTGGTACATGAAATTCACTTTTCTCCCTTTACATACAACTGATGCATGAGCAAACATTCAAGCACTGAAAAAATCAAGATATCATCCAAATAAACATAGACAAACCGGTCAAGAAAAATCACGATGAACATCATTAACAAACCACTGGAACACAGCGGGAGCATTAGTTAGTCCAAAAAGCATGACTAAATATTCATAATATCCGTTAGGTGTATTGATGGCTGTTTTCCACTCACCTCCCTCCCAAATTCCTACCAGGTGATAGTTGTTTCTGAGGTCGAGTTTATTGAGAATTCATGCCACCTGAAGGAGTTCAAATGTGGAGAAGATGAGTTGGAGCAGATACCTGTTCTTGATTGTGATGTCATTGAGTCCATGGTAGTCTATGCAGGGACGAAGACCACCGTCCATTTTCTCGACAAAGAAAGACGCTGCTCCTGCAGGTGAGGAAGAAGGATGGATAATACCTGCACAAAGAGATTCAGAGATATACCTTTCCATCGCCTCCCTCTCTTGGGCTGATAGGTAATACAGGCGCCCACGAGTGGGCAAAGTTCCAGGCAGAAGATCAACAGTGCAATCATATTCCCTATGTGGTGGAAGAGAGGAGACCTGAGACTCACTAAAGACATCTCGAAGGTCGTGATAACAATCGGGCACCCAAGATAGAGGTCCAGAGGGGCGACGTAGGGGAGTTCTGCATGAGTAGATTCCCCCTCCGCGAGTCGAGAACTTTGAAGTTGAACCAGGGTGCCCTCAGGAGAGTCTGTGAAAGAACAATGAGAGGCAGTGCAACCCTTACACCATTCTTCAATCTCACCTGTGATCCAGTTTATACTGTAGATGGGTTGTGCTGCTAGAGCCAGAGTAGACACAGTTGCAGATCTTCATGATGTTTGCTGCCGATCCTAAGAAACAACAAAGGGGTCTGGTGCGTAATATTAAACAGAACTTGGCCATCCAAAGCGTTGGCCTATAAGGGTTCCTTTAATGGTTCTGGGAGTAGATTCAGGGATAAGGCTACCCCCAGATCCAGAAAATTGCCATCAGCTTCCGAATCAATGGGGGCCTGACTACTAGGGAACAAGAGTCAGAAGTTAACTGAACATTAATCAATGGCCTAGAGCTCTTGGTAAGGACCCCCCACCAACAAACTCCCTTTGTCTCACGTGGGGTCGATGAGGGCAATTGGAGAGTAAATGTCCCTTCTTTTCCCTCCCTGAAACGTCACCCTCTCTCCTTAACTGTAAAGTGAGTGCGTCCAAGCTGCATTGGCTCCTCAGGGACACTAGAAATTTGGTTAAACTCTTGGTTGGCTGGGCAGTTCAGGGACCGAGCTGAAGGGCCAGGGGAGTTTTGATCCTTCTTTCTCTCTCTCTCAAGCAATTTTTCAACTTGAGTTGAAGGTGTCCACGTCGAGCGGACGATCTAACATCACAAGTTGATCCTTGATTGGGGCGGATAGACCATGATAAAATGCCTCCAGCAAGGTAGGGGTGTTCCATCCACTGTCCACAGCCAATCTTCGAAATAGGATGGCATAGTCCACTACGTGACGCTTGCCTTGCCGGATCTTCGTGAGCGCCCGAGCTGCATCCGGACCTGGAGTAGCATAGTCAAAGACTCGGCTCAGAATATCTGTGAATAAGTCCAGGTACATGACCATTGAGCAGTAGCCCACATATCCGCTCGTCCTGAGAGACGAGAGATTTTGAAGGCTATCTTAGCAAGGTCGATGGGGCACACTGAGGGCTGCATCTTGAACAGGAGGCTGCAAACGCAATGACCAGAGAGAAAGTGAGCAGTACGGACACAGTACAAACACAGAGAATAATACAGACCAAACAAAAGTACTCGCGCTTCCAAAGGACGTATAATAGTCTGAAACACAGAAGCAAAGCAAGATAGAAAAAAGGGAGAAGAAACTCCAATAATGAGAAGATAGAAAGTCATACAAAGCCTGACTACAGATATCTTCGGCTATAGTGCGAGGCTAAAAACAGACACTCTAAGCGAAGGGGGCGTGCCGGACTTCCTGCTTATATAGAGTCTGGGAAGGCGCCGCCCCAACTCAGTCAGCCAGCTGGGCAAAGAATCCAATAGCCAAGGAATTCGATATCGTCGCGGGACGAGAGCCGCAAAGAAAAGTCCAAACCACAGGCACACCTCACAAACCATGACAGGACCCCCCCCCTCTAAGGAACGGCTCCAGAAGTTCCTAGAGAACCCCTTACACGGAACTCTGAGATAAGGGTGGTATCCAGGATATCCCGAGAAGAAACCCAGCACCGCTCCTCAGGACCATAACCCTCCCAGTCGACTAAAAACTGAGCCCCACGACCCACACACCTCTCGGCTAAAATACAACGCACTGTGTAAACAGGTCCCCCTTCAATCATCCGCGGCGGCAGCGGGGGTTTGTCGACCGGAGCCAGGATGCAAGTGCTAACAGGTTTGAGCCTGGAGACATGAAAAGAAGGGTGGATCCGTAAGGATCTAGGGAGCTTCAACCGGACTGTGACAGGATTGATCCTTCGCACAATCTTAAAAGGACTAATAAAGCGGGGAACCAACTTCCGTGATTCCACTCTCAAGGGCAGATCCCGCGTGGAAAGCCAGACTTTTTGGCTAACCAGATAAGATGGGGCTGAATGGCGCCTTCTATCTGCGGCGGTCTTTTGTTTTCGTCCAGTGCGCAACAAAGAGGAACGGAGCCTAGCCCAAACTGATCGACAACACCGAACAAAGTGATTGACCGAAGGAACCTCTGAATCCCTGTCAGTCTCAGGAAACAGTGGAGGCTGATAACCCAACTGAGCCTAAAACGGGGAAAGGCCTGTGGAGGTTACCCAGTGAATTGTGGGAATATTCGGCCCATGCTAAAAATCGACTCCACAAAGATGGGTTGTCAACTGCTAAACATCGAAGAGTGTTCGCCAACGACTAGTTGGTTCGCTCTGTCTACCCATTAGTCTCTGGGTAGAAACCAGAGGAAAGGCTCACGGTGGCCCCCAACTGGTTGCAAAACGTATGCCAGAATTTGGCCATAAATTGAGGGCCCCGGTCAGAAACCATATCTTGAGGGAGACTATGCAGCCGGAAAACATGGTCCACAACAAGAAGGGCCGTCTCCCGTGCCGAAGGCAGCTTGGGCAGCACGAGAAAGTGGGCGGCCTTAGAAAAACGGTCGACCACGACCAAGATGACCGTGTTGCCTTCAGAAACAGGCAACCCCGTAACAAAATCAAGAGCGATATGGCTCCACAAGCGCTTAGGGACGGGCAACGGCTGCAGCAGACCAGAGGGGGGGAGATGGGAAGTCCTGTTCCTAGCACAAATACAGCACGCCACTAAAAACTCCCAGATGTCCTCAATCATGCTGGGCCACCAAATACGTCGGGCCAAGAACTGCTTGGTCCGATGAACCCCCGGGTGACCCGCCAGACAGGAAGAGTGCCCCCACTGGAGAACTTGGGACCGTACTGCCAACGGAACAAACAAACAGCCAAGTGGCTCCCCACCAGGACCGGGTTCAGTTCTCAGTGCCTCCCGCACAACAGACTCAATGTCCCACTGAATGGGAGCCACAATCTGAACTGCCGGGATAACCAGCTCAGGAATGGGGTCGCGACCAGAGCGGTCGTGAATCCGCGACAAAGCGTCGGGCTTGATGTTTTTAGAACTCGGGCGATAGGTTAACATATGGTTAAAGCGGTTGAAAAACAACGACCACCGTGCCTGCCGAGAATTACGTTGTTTTGTCTGTTGGATGTATTGGAGATTTTTATGATCCGTCCAAACCACAAACAGATGTTCAGCCCCCTCCAACCAATGGCCCCACTCTACTAACGCCAACTTGACAGCCAACAACTCCCGGTCACCAATGCTGTAATTCCGTTCGGCCGCCGACAACGACCGGGAGAAGAAGGCGCATGGGTGCAACTTATTGTCCCGAAGGGGGCGCTGGGAGAAAATGGCACCCACCTCGACTTCTGAAGCATCCACCGCCACAACAAATGGGAGGGAGGGGTCGGGCAAAACGAGAATAGGCTCTGAGCTAAATCGGTTCTTTAACTCCTGAAAAGCAGCTTCAGCTGCTGGAGAACAAGCAAACGACAAGGAGGCATTTTTCTTAGTGAGCGCGATAATGGGGGCAGCTACTGCGCTAAAATTACGGATAAACCTCCTATAAAAATGAGCAAACCCCAAAAACCGTTGCACCTCCTTGAAGTTTTGAGGGGCAGGCCAGTCCCTGACCGCTGCCACCTTGTCAGGATCCCTGCGGACCGACCCTTCCGAAACATTGAAGTCAAGAAACGAAACTGTCTTGGCATGAAAAACGCATTTTTCAGCCTTGACAAAAAGCTTAGCTTTAAGGAGGGCCTCAAGCACTTGTCTGACGTGTTGTTTATGCTCAGAGAGAGTTGAAGAAAAAATCAGAATATCGTCAAGATAGACAAAGACCAATCTCTCCAACATCTCTCGGAGCACGTCATTGATGAGTGCCTGGAACGCAGAAGGGGTGTTACCCAATCCGAACGGCATGACCAAATATTCGTAGTACCCGTCATGCGTATTAAATGCCGTTTTCCACTCGTCCCCCTCCCGGATCTGAACCAAGTTATAAGCATTCCAGAGGTCTAGCTTAGTAAAAAACGACACTTCCTGCAGACGTTCAAACGCGGAATTCATCAACTGAAGGGGGTATCGGTTTTTAATGGTGATATTATTCAAGCCCCTGTAATCAATACAGGGTCTCAGGCAACCATCTTTTTTGCCCACAAAAAAGAACCCCGCTCTGGCAGGAGACGCGGAGGGCCAAATAAATCCATTAGCCAGAGTCTCCTGAATATTTTCTCGCATGGCCCTTCGCTCAGGCCCTGACAGCGAGCATAATGAACCCCTGGGGGGAGTGGTACCCGGGTAGAGATTGATCTCGCGATCATACGTGCGATGAGGAGGTAAAGTCGAGGCCTGTTGCTTGCTAAAAACTTCCGCGAGATCAGCATAATCGTTAGGAACATTAGGAGGCTTGCAAAAGTTCAGAGCAGCCCCCAAATTCTCACCCTGCTTGGAACCTGCCATCCCTATGTCTGATTCCGAGTCAGAGAAATCCTCCGAATAGCAATCCTCCTCTGGCTGCCGCCAGTCAAATTGAGGATCCCACTCCAACCCCTCCTCCGGCCCTTTCTCTAGATTAGGAGGGTTGTGTGAGACAAACTCCTCAGAATCACTCCAGGCATCAGCCTCCCCCATAGGTTGATGCCCGGGATGACACGCCAAACTCTCCCTACAGTGGGACCTACAATCAGTGCCTTCTGGACGATCTGGTTATTCTGACTCCCCCAAATGATGTGAGGCCTATGTTCCCGTAGCCAAGAGTGTCCTAAAACTACAGGGAAAACAGGAGAACTGATAATAAAAAACCGAACCTCCTCAGAATGACCACCAAAAGAGATGAACATAGTCAATGATTCAGAGACTTCGGTTATAAATCCAGTTCCCAGTGGGCGACCGTCCAAAGATCTTAAAGTGCGTGAATGTAAAAGAGGGCGGATGGGAATGGAATGTCTCCTAGCCCACTCCGCATCCATAAAACAGTCCACGGCGCCAGAGTCCACAAAAGCTTAAATAAATAAATATTCTCTGTCTCCCCACAGTCAATTCTACAGGAATTAAAGTTCGGAAGGGAAATTGAGTCTGTCCCTTTAGCGCCCCCCATACCGCTAGAGGGACTTCCCGTTTCCCTAAAGCTCAGGGCAGCATGGATGGATATGTCCCGGTTTGTTACAATTATAGCAGATTATACGTTTCCGAACGGGCTTACAAGCCCGGCTCTCATATGAGCCATCAACCTGCATAGGCTCACCAGGAGTGGAATTTTCAGTGGGCGGAATGGGAACTTTAAGCATGCTGCTAGTAGCATTAGCCCCATTGCCAGCAAGAGTCAATGCAGTACATTTCTCCCTGTTACGTTTGCGGATGCGATTATCAATTCGCACCACAGTGCGAACCAACGAATCTAGAGACAAACAAGGCTCCGATGTAGCCAGAGCGTCCTTAACCTCCTCTGCCAAAGCGTGAACGAACACTGTCATAAGAGGCGCTTCTGGCCAGCCTGTCTCTGTAGCCAAGGAGCGAAATGTGATTGAAAATGCAGCGACACTCTCAGAGCCCTGCCTTAGATGCATTAAATGCGTAGCCGCATCCTGGCCACAAACATCCTGATCAAACACCGATACCATTTCTCTAACGAGAGTCTCCACAGTATTCGCTATCGGTGAATTAGATCGAATAAGTGGGCCGACCCAAGTGAGTGCTGTGTCGGTCAACAGGGATAAAATAAATGAAACCCGAGACTCTTCATTCACGAACAGTGAAGGCTGCGCTTCAAAAAATATTTCACATTGGGCAATGAAATCTTTACATCTTCCTGCCTCGCCTCCATATCTTGGGGGTAACTGGAGTTTTGGCTCTCGGGGAAGGTGTATGGATTGTGCTTGTGCAACATTTTGTGTGATCTGAGTGGACAAGGCTCTAATACTCTCAGTGAGAGTTAACAGAACGTTTTCCTGTCTCTCCATGGCATTCGCCTGAAGGCGGACTCTCTCCGCCAACTCTGCCTGCTGATTGTTCAGGCTAGAAAGACCCTTGCCATATTCAGAGAGAACAGCTTGTTGATTAGCCACAACTTTCTCTAACACAGCCGTTGCTGACGACTCCATGCTGGCTAGAGTGTTCTGTAATGGCCGGTAGAATTAGGAGGCCAAACGCAACGACCAGAGAGAAAGTCAGCAGCACGAACACAGTACAAGCACAGAGAATAATACAGACCAAACGAAAGTACTGGCGCTTCCAAAGGACATATAATAGTCCGAAACACGGAAGCAAAGCAAGATAGAAAAAAGGGAGAAGAAACTCCAATAATGAGAAGATAGAAAGTCATATAAAACCTGACTACAGATATCTTCAGCTATAGTGCAAAGCTAAAATCAGACACTCTAGCGAAGGGGGCGTGCTGGACTTCCTGCTTATATTGAGTCCGGAAAGGCGCCGCCCCAACTCAATCAGCCAGCTGGGCAAAGAATCCGATAGCCAAGGAATTCGATATCATCCCGGGACGAGAGCCGCAAAGAAAAGTCCAAACCACACGCACACCTCACAAACCATGATAGTAATGAACAGTAAGGAGACAATCTGTGGTAATTTCTTCTATTGTTGCTTATTTTCATACTTAAATGTATCAGATCATGATTCTAATTTTGAAGGGGACCTATAATGCTGTTTTTTCCCCCAGTTATAAAATTCTTGGATGTCCAAAAGGGAGGTTTATATACTTTTTAGCAAAAAAAATAAATAAATAAATAAAATTCCACTATTTCTAGACAACTTGATTCCTGTCATTCCTAACCCTCTCAATTCAGGCAGTTCTGAGAAGATGTTCCCTCTATGAGAAGAGCTCTGTTCTAAATGGCCAGAAAATGGAGCTAGCCTGTCAACGGAAAGTTTCTAAATACAGATGTCTAAATGAGGAGATAGTTAGCCAGCAAGCAATTCGTAGTTTTCAGTGACGTGACTCCTGCGTACCCCAGTAGGGCAAAAAAAAAAAACCTTTCATTGTAGCGATTAATACTAGAAATTCCACAGAGCTGCCACACAAGCTTGTCATTTTCTCATTTGTATCAAGCCATGGATATTTAGATCACCTCCTCAAAGAAGGATAATGGGTAAACAAACTCCTAGTTATCGGCACTTGAGATCCATGCACAACATCCACCGCAGCTGCCGAATTTCATTAATTAAAAACAGCTTGCCCTCCAGGTGGGCGTTCCCATTAGATTGTGACAACACAAGAAAATTATTTTTTGACCTTCACAATGAGAATGGAAAGATGACATCAGCAGGCCAAGCAAGGATGGACATAAGCTACATTCATTCTGATTTCTATTAATGGCAAAAACTTGTCTGACGACGAAAGCGGCAATGACATTCCTTTAACCACAGAGCTAAATACCTTTATGAACCTGAGTTTACCAATGTCGAACTTTGTCAGATGGAAATAGATAGGGCAGAGAGAGAGAGAGAGCACCTAGGAGAGATCGAGAAGAGAGACAAGCTGAAGATGGGCCCACGAAAGCAGCTAGGAGAGACAGAGTGAACTAAAAGGGGTGATGCACTTGTTCAAAGTGGCAGATAATGTTGACGAAGACCGGTGAAGTACATCATGCAAATCGGACAAATTTTTATTATTATAGCCAGGAAAATCACTAGTCTGCACCGTTTTTTCTGTATTTTCTTGTCTAACAATAAACTTGTCTCTCTCTGTGTACCTCTCTTAGTCGCGGCAGTCGACATTCAAGCGTGTTACCTTTGAAATAGGTGATAGCATGCCGCAGTGATACCGAGGGAGAGAAAATTTGTGCCAAGTGATTGCGAGGTGTGAGTTATTCACTGACCATGGTTTTGTGACACAAATATATTACTTTTTAAAACAAATGTTGTTTTGGGAAGAGCAAACTTTTTATTTCTGTGACACCAGCAAACTAACCGGAACTACTTACTTTGAAACTTTGAGAGGCCAGAATTCCGCTCACAGCACACATTAATGAGAAAAATCATCTCTGAGGCACTAGACTGCTAAAGAGTATTTCATACAACTTAATGTGTTAATCTGAACTATCCCTTTAACTGCACTTGGAATTCAGCTTCTAACTTTAGGAAGGATTTGTAGCTAGCATCTGTACGGTAGCAACCGTTAGCTAACATTCCATTTACTGCACTACTCCATTAAATGTGGACTAAATGCCATTAAAAACAGTCACCCAGTCAAGGTATCTGTTCCTTTCAATGTGTATCCTGCATTTCCTCTGGGCTAAACTAGCTACAGTTTTTAAATTCCCAGTCAATTTAGAAGCCAGCAAGCTAATAAACTACACAGTGATTTTGTGAAGGTAATGCGTGCATGCCAGCCAAGTTTTGAGAGTGGCACTTGGCTAACTAGCTAGCAAGCTTGCAGACTTAAATCAACCACCAAATCATACAAATTTCACTAACATTACACTTGGAATTCAGTTTAAATATTAACAAAAACCGGAAACACTTACCTAGCTAACTAACTAGCTAGCTACTGATTCACCTGGAAAATAAATAGTAGTCATCGCCTCTTTGTAGCTTCCAAAAAACATAATAAGTCTCCTTTAATACAAATTTATTCTGGCAGTCTTGTCAGAATCTTGTTGTACTGACCCAGATTAGTAGTATAAAGCAGTCAGGAATGTATTGGTTTTTGCCGATTTAAGCCGGGATGTTGGCATAAAAAAATAAGTCATGTGTGGAGATATTCAGATGAGGAGCAGAATAATTCTCAGGAGCCTGCATGTGATGTAGGATGGGGTGCCAAATCTGAACTGAACGTGAGTACCATCTTTTATGAAAAAAAAGCAGCCCACAAAAAAGTGACTGGGTTGATTTATTTCACAATTTGTGGGTTGGTAGGCGCTCCATATACCATATTGTACAAATACTGCAAAAGTGAGTATTTCATGACATGTCCCCTTTTATATTAGACAAAGATAACCCAAGTAAACACAAAATGCCATTTTAAAATAGTAACGGCAAATATTGAAGGGAAAAAGCTATCCAAACCTACCTGGCCTCATGTAAAAGATGAAGTGCCCTGGCTTTCACAGAGTGTGTTTGGCATGATGTCAGAAAAAATTGAATCGTATTATTTCGACTAGAATCGGACATTTAAAATACATGTAAACATTAGTCCGATTGGAATCATTCTATATCAAATTTCTCATAGTAGGACTAGCACGCTCAGATAATGTGGTTACTAGTCCCATTATTCCTCCATGTATGTGCTTGAATCGAACCAAGCTGGACTATGCACTCAGCGCATGCTCCACAGTTCCTCGTGCAGGACTTTGACCTGGAAGTCTTGTGGACTTGTAAACACCAAACTAATTAGCAACAATTCTGTGTTCTGCCCAACTAGCAAGTTTGTACAGAACAGCAGCAATCCTCGTCTGCAAGGTCATTGGAGCTTGAACAGTCACGCCTTGAGGGTTCATAACTTCTTCCATTAATCCGCATAATTTATCAAATGACTTGCACGTCATTCGAAAATTTTCCTTCCAAATATGAAAACTGAAAGGACTGTCTCCCTCTAGTCTTTTCTCCTGACCCACATCCAACATGTATGGGAGGCCCGGGGGTGCCTTTCCCGAGAGCACAGATGCTAACTTACATAGTTGGAACCACAAACTGTGAATGGACAAACTGTGTTAGTTGCTGACTAATGCTACCCACACACCAGAAGACTTTGAAAAGACTTAGAAAAGACTCTAAAAGACTATCAGCTCACATCTAAAGACTAGTGTTTAGAGTTTTTAGTCCCAAACTAGTCTCAGACTAAAGATTTTACAAAGACTGTGAATCTTGTAGGGTCACTATTTACAAGATTACAACTAGATTTTTTAGCTTTTTTCCCCATCATGCAATTTTTTTGTTTGTTATTGACTGTCTGGTTTCCTGTTTCCGCTTTTGTCAGTGCTCATTTATTGGTTGTTGATTGTGTTACGTCACCGCGACTTGCGATAATATTAAACACGTTTGATATGATCCGCAAGCCCAAGACTAGGGAAAGACTGGTATAAAACGCGGTCGCAGACTGCAGATTACCACCTTAAACTTAACGATCGAGGTGACGGGAGCGCACCGAGACTCCAGTTAGACTCCTAAAGACTGTCAGTTTTTAGTCTGGGACTGTGAAAATCGTTTGGTGTAAGCCCAGCATTAGTTAACAACTATGCTTCTGGGAAACGCACTCCGGGGTAGTAGAGAGGGCACAAAGTAGAGCATAGCAGCGTTGCCGCTTAGTTTCGGCTAATGCCATAACCACCAGGGATAGTGAATCTCATTTGTGCAAAAAGCATAGCATACAGCCTGTATGAAATGTACAGAGCCATAAAGCTGTCCATGTTCTCGTCACTCGACATTCTACCAGTTTGCCGCCAGCTAACTTGTTTGTCGACTGTTTGGTCTGTGACGTAATAAGTCCACCAGAAAAAAAGACTAACATGAACAAGCTGAAAGGGGGCATATCGCCACCTATCATAGTGGAGATGGACATGCTTTGGGCAATAAATTGATTGCATGTATACTGGGACAAGGACAGTAGTCCGATTAAATGGCCTAATCGAGCTATTATCGTTGCTGAACTTAACTGTGCATGTAAACATAATGGCAGTAAATCACACAAGTGATATATCTCTTAAAGTGCTTGTTCATCCAAAAATAAGATTTGAACCACAGAATCTTTAATATAAATACATCATTTGTGCACTGGTCATTTTAAAGTGTAATCAGCCATTACAAATTTATTTGCATTTTAATCACTGTAAATCGCGATCATCTTAGAAAGAAGCAATAATGTCGTGGGAGGAACCTGGCCAGCAGCAGAGAACACAGTATCAATGTCATTGGACTCAGTGATTCCTAATTGTGAATTATTCCCTTGGGAAAATGCAAAATATCTGCATTGTTTACAGCTGCAACAGTGGCATCATGGTCCATAAATTTCCAAAAACCTCCACAATTTGAAAGGCATGGGTAGAATTTGTGAGGAGGACAGGAGCAAATTTCACAGAGCCCAGATTAGGATTGGTGAGCTGCTCTAAATACTTCACTGATGACTGCTTTTATCTGCCAAATCCCGAGGCACAGGAGTAGTCAGGATAACACTGTGGGTTAGTAATTACCGAAATCGCCACTTAATAAGCCATCGAGTAATAAGCTGAAACCAAATTGCTCCAGTCCCCGATGTTCTCCATTTATTCTGTACTCAGTAAAGCCGGTTAATAAGTCCAGGGCTCCGTATAATAATCCCATCCTAAAATGAGCGTAGAAACTGTTTTATGCAAAAAATGACTCAAAACAAAACTAAATCCATCTTCCACCATGCCAAGACCTTGAGTAAAATTGAAACTTCCGTGATGATAGCGAAACCGGAATGAGTCCAGGAGCTGTTATGGGAGAATGAAAAAAGCGTAAGCTTCCAGTCTGTTCAAGTCAATGGGATGAATACTTTGCTTGCTAGCATGCTAATATTTTTTGCCATTAAATTAATAAATTCAAGTTTCTACGACAACTGTTACACATGTAACTTAATACTTTAATTGCGAAAACCTTAAGCATGCGAGGCAGCCAGGAGTGTGTTTCCCAAAAGCATAGTTGTTAACTTAGCAACTTACATAGTTCATCCATTCAGTAAATGGTACCAAGTACCAACAATGAAAGGTAACATCTGTGATTTCGGGAAATGCACCCTAACTGTGCAGATAGGGCCTCATTTGACCTGCATGGGCCATGTTGTTTGTCAAGTGTGCACTATGGAATCAGAGTTAATATACTCTGAAGGTCTTGTGTTGTCGTCATGGATATATTATATATGTAGGCTACCTCTTTTTGGACACCGTTACTCGTCATGGTCTAATAAAAAATAAAAAGTAGTTTTGGTGCACCATGCCTACAGGCTGATTGTCATGTTGTTCCTTTTCCCTCTCTGATATGAGAAATATTTTTCTTCATCAATTTATGGAAATAATATTTGACAATATCTTATTTTTCTGTTGTTTTCGGCTTGACTTCCACGTTGGAACACCTTCTGTTAGGCCACGTCCGCAAATTGGCAAATTTGGGGCAATATTCATTTTGTTCCTGGGAATCTCTACTTGGACCTCAATAAAAGGCTAATTTTTGAGAAAAGCGGCAAATTTGGGGCATTTAATTAGCAGAATACAGTACAGTTCATGAACTGTTTGGTCAAACGTATACCAGATTAGTTTTTATTTGAGAAAATTCAATTAATTTGCACTTTAAACACAGAAAACTAAATTGGCCAACCAAGATAGCTTGACACCATTACACAAATCATTGGGACATTAATTCAATGATCTGGGACACCAAGCAGTTTCACTCTTGTTTTATGAATCACCTGAGTGTACAAGCTTTTATTAATGCATTTTATGCTTAAATTCTAATAAAACTGCCTTTTCATTTGAAAATTTTTATACAATAATTTATATGCAATGAATGAACATGTATATATGCTGAACCTCACTAACTGCTCAAGGAAAAAAATATATTTGTAATTCTAGTCAAATGTAGTAATGTTACAGTCAATTCAAATTATAAAGTTATGCCTTTTTCATTGTAAATTTTCATTTGTTTTGTTTTGAATACAACTGTATTCCTTTTAGTCAGGTAAAATCAACCTCAATTATAAAGATCCATAAAATTCAACCAGCTGTAAGCTCATTTAGAATGTTAATTTCGAATGCTAGCTACATGAGCCTGTAATTTTCAGCTGCTCAGCAGATCATGCTTTCTTTTGTCCAACCATTTACAATTGACAATACCTTCAACGGAAATGCGACAGTGTACAATGTTATGCATCTACACACCAGTGTGATCGGTTGGATATTTTTTGTGACTGATGTAACATTATTCTCTCATATGAATAAGCAACATATCTTCAAGCCAATAATGTTAAAAATATTAAGATGTCATGTAAAACCAGCATCATATTTTATTAATGCTCTACCCACGTCTTTGTGTTGGTTCATACCACAGATAACATGGCATACACGTTTTATCTGAGTGCTCTGCTCAAAGAACGCTGTGCACTGGTTCCTGTTACCCTTAAAAAACCTTGCATGCAAGGTGTTGGCAAGCGAAAACAAATGAGGCTCCTACATTTTCCCTGGCAGATGGGTGGCCATTTTGGGAAAAGCTGTCAGTTTTCAACTGACTTTCCATTGCAAATCTGAGGAATATTGATCAGATGAAAATATTTGGGGGCTTGCATCTTCTAAACTTGCTTACCGCAGAGATTCTACATGATCAGCTGAAAAGACCCAGGCCATTTTGTTCAGATGATAAATGGGGCTCCCTGACAGGTCACTTCTTTTACCCTGAAAGCCACAATTTGTTCCTTCCCCAAGGCAAGAGACTGATTTCTCTGGGTGACAGATTTATTGGTGTCTGCATGAGCAAAAAAAAAAAAAAAAAAAAAAATCAAATTCTCCACGAAAGCTTAGCGCATACCATTATATCAGATTAAACCTCCATGTATAACCAGTTTGACTAGAGAGAAAATATTTTATGCATTATTTTAATTGCTCCCTGGGCAAGAGGACTTAAAACAAGTGGAAATGTAATCTTATAGTTATAGCAGTTTTTACAAGGCTACATGTGCATATCTCATATCATGTTTTCTGAATGTGACATTTTGTTGGCTAGGAGACATGCACACTGGCTCCCAGCTTTCTCTTACTTTCCTGTAGAGTGAAATAAGAGCTATGTGCAGTTCGTTTCACTTTGTCCATTTTGCTTGAGACTTATTTAACGGTGCTTCTCTTTGCAGAATAAGTCTTGGTCGCAATTACCAACTTCTCAGTGCACAGGTGTACCTGCCACAAAACCACCACTGAAATAGATTTTAATTAATATGGGTTTAGCTTTCTAGGAGTAGTTATGGGTAGTCTTAATGCACTGGGCTGTGGCACACAGATGCCATGTTCTGAAAATATACAAGGTTTTCTCAGTTTCCTGGGCCAAGTCCCTTTGGTCGCCCATTGGCTTCAGCAGGGCAATTCAAATCCAGAACCTTACCCTCTGCAGTCCAAGCCTCCATCAGAACCAGATTCCTCTGGGCTCGCTCCTCTGTTCCTCTGGCAGTTACAAGTTAAACTAAAATGTCAGAGTTGAGATTTCACTGTAAATACACTCTGTGAGTCCTTAATCAAATAAGTGTGTATCATATAGCTTTGGAAAATTTCCATACATGTAAAATGCACGTGTTGCATGATAGGAGCAGACAGCTATGACATTATAAAGTAATGTCAAAGGCTATTCCTCCAACCGTTGAGCGACATCTTTCGGTGAAACTTCTTGGGCCATTTGAATGGTGTCTTCGATTTACCGAGGGAATAAGAGCAACCCTCCCCCCTGTTCCACCAACGGTTGGGGGAATAAAAGCAACTTTCCTTTCCTGTACCAACAACGGTTGGGGGAATAGCCGCTTCGTAAAGTAATACCCAAATTTTTCACTGTTCTCAAATAAGCAACGCCAAACCTACATTTGAACATGTTATAATGAATGCAATATTATTATTATTATTATTATTATTGCTTTACAGTTGAGCACTGCATTTGCTAAAGGCATTTGCAAGTGTAATTATAATAGTAATACATTTTATTTGCCACACTCTTTTCCCTCACTCAAAGCATTGAGAACAATTAAATTATGACAGCTATTCAATCATACCTGATCATGCGTTTGAGAAACATGGCACAATTATAAATATTTTTCATATAGGCTACCATGGTTTTGTAGTGTGCCTGGATTTTGCTCTACCCAAACTCCTGCATAACTACATTAATTCGCTGGCTAAATAAACTCCAGTCACTGTATGGTGGAGGCACTCACTGTGTCCCCATTCAGGTTCAGATATTCCAGTTCAGACTCTTAATTGTGCAAAGAATTCTTTAATTCAGATGGAACAAAGTTCCAGAAATACCACTCAGGGTTTAAAAGGTTGTCCAACATTCATGTGAGTTTCAGAAAGAGCCACAGAATAGAGACAGCATATAGGCCTTTATTTGAAATGGCGTCCTGAGAGAGAGTAATACAGACATGGGTTTTAGTAACAAAAGTTAATGATTGCATTTAAGTCAGAGTGCCATTAAGATGTGTGCAAACCCAAGCTCACACACGCACAATCCTCGTAGAAAAGAGGTATGTTAAGAGACTGTTCGCCAGACTGTTCATTGCAGCATTTAGAAGGCAATGCATGCATCCAGTATACTGTCTTGCAGTTTCAGATAATGAGCAAAAAATATGTTTTGTAATTACACAAGTTAAAATAGTCATGAATAATTTTTCCATGCTGTCTCGCTATGTCTTTCACTCTATACCTTCTGAACAACCACATTCCAGCTTACTAGGCTACCGGCTATGCTCAGTTTGATTTCACATAGTAGCTTTACAAAGTTGCAAATTTGGGAGTACAGTATATTGGAGTATATTTCTTTTACAATTTCTTGAATATTTTTTCCCTCTTCATTGTACTAATATTGAAAGGTGGTGATAATAGCTCATTTTATGTATATCAAACTGATCTGAAAGTGCCAGCCAATTTGGCTTCAAGCGAACAGTTTAATTATAAGTTTGAGTCATGAATACGGCCATATTGCGCGCCAAATTAGTCCCCAAACAAATGCCAATATGTAGCATTTAAACTTCATGAAAAATATCAAGCACAAACTCTCAACTGCCCATTTGACATCATCCATGCAGTAAAGCATTGTATGGGCAGTGTCATGCTATCTGGATGATCAGGGCTGTGACAGCTTGTCAAAATTATAAAAGGGAGAACAACTCAAATTCCTGACCTAACCTTTTTCTTTACATACATAATGCTGAAATATATTTAATCTTACCTCTTAATCATTTTCAGATTTCCTCATGAGTTTTTAAGAAAAATAATACATGAGTTGAATTGGATTTGCATTCACTGTTATAGCGAAATATGTGATGAGAATAAGCTCCCTATTATCTGGCAATTAATGGTGCTTTGATTGTAATAAATAGAATTTCACCTTCTGTTTTCCCCACTGGATATTTTTTGATGTTGTGCCTTAAAATGACATTGCAATTTATTATGTACAAATCATAATGGAATAGATATCTATTCCTTTATTTTGATATTCTGTTATCTGAAAATCTTTGAACGGTCATCTAATAAATGGCTGTTAATTTATGCAATATCTGATTTAACCAAATAACATACATTTTTAATTAAAATGATGTCATTTGTGCTTCAGTGTGCATTCTGCATGAAACATCCAGTCTTAACCTTTCTACTGATCCTGATGAAGCAAATACCTATGTTACCCTCACTTTGCAATTAAGAAGACGAAATTCAGCTTGCCTAAATAAATGAACAATAATTATCTTTTGATGCTATTATCAGCTAAGCCAATATTATCCCATGTTATAATTCATGCTTTCTGGGCACTTTGTGCCACTTTAAATTGCATATATTCAGTACCACATTGCTTTCTTCTATTCACTGGATGTGGTCCTTCTGCCATCACCGGAACAGAACTCACCATAAATTCCATTTGTGTGTGTACCGTTCAAATATGGCCACTATGTTAATGGTTAGGCAAAGTATTTACTCTGCTTTTGTGTAGGGTCAGGCAGCACAATGGTAACTCCTGATGGCAAAGAGGGTAGACAAAGAGATGGCCAGCAAATGGACTGTTGGCAGGTTAGATTTTTCCTTTGGTCTCTGCCGTGGTAAGCTCAGCAAACACAAAATATTTAGTAAAACTAGTCAAACTTCTCTGGGTATGTGCCTTGTCGGACAGACATTCATCCAGAGCTTATCTTAAGAAAACATTTGTTGTCTAGCACTGAAATGGCTCATCGCTTACAAAAGTCATAATGAATGGCCTTGACTACTGCCTGAATTAAAAATGCGTGTAGTAATGTGCAACCATCCTAAATGAAACTGCAGAACAATTTGAATGCAGGCAGAATGCAAATAATGTACAAAATAAGGTATTATTGACAAGCCCTGTAACCTTGAGCTTATATTGAGCTTGACTGTGAAAATGCATGAAACACTGTAGGAAAATTGTAATATTACTGCAGTATAATAAATTGTCACAAGGAAAATCCTACGTCTAATCTAACATTATAATTGTTGCAGTTTATGCACAGATCAGCCTTAACTTCAAAAGCAGCTTCTTAATTAATATTTTGTCAGTCCCCCTCTTGTCGCTAAAACAGCTTTGTTAAATTGACCTCCGCTTGAATTTTTTGGACCCAGGATTTTCCAAAAGAACATTTTCCAGAGCATCACACTTTCACCACCTGTTTTTCGTTTAACCACTCTGCATCCTGTTGCCAGCTCTTCTCCAGGTAAGTACTGCTCACTTACCCTGCCAATGCATATGGGACATAAAATGGGACTTGCTGAACCAGGTGACCTTCTTCAGTTTCTCAAAGATCCAGTTCTGACCTTCTTCCATCGTTGATGCTTTTAGCGGTAGACCAGGGTTAGAGAGTTACAGGACTCTTTGTCCCGGGATTTTTTGTCCCCGAAGACTTTTCGTCCCTGGACTTTTTGTCCCTGGATCTTTAGTCCCCTAATGATAAAAAAAATTGCTACCATTGTTGACAGACGGATGGATGGATGGAGGACAGACAGATCACCATGATATAAAGGTTAGGGTTAGGGAGAGGGATAGGCTTATAATGCAGGAAGAGGGCAAAGCATTATTGGGGACAAACAATCCGGGCACAAAAAGTCTGGAGACGAAAAATTCAGGGACGAAAAGTCTGGGGACAAAATCTCCGAGGACGAAGAGTCCTAGATCTGGGTTAGAGTGTATGCTGGAACTGGTTTGCAGATACAAAATGCTATACGCTGCAGAGTGTGATGCATTGTGTTTTCTTACACATTCCTCATATAAGTGTCATGAAAATTCCCTGCGATTTGTGCCACTGCAGTTTTTCTGTCAGTTCGGACCAGACTTACTTTCTCTTGTGCATTGACGAGCTTTGGGTGCTTAACACCCCGGGATACGTTTCCCAAAAGCAAAGGCGCAAACTTACATGGTTGGAACCATTGACTGTATATGGCTGAACTATGTAAGTCGCTAACATGGTTAGCACCTATGCTCTTGAGAAACGATACCCCAAGTGGGCACACCCCAGAAGCCTTGCTGCGTCAGAACTGCTTTGATCAATTCTTCTGGCCATAACAGTATGGCCATTGTCACAGCCATCCAGGTCCCATCTCTCCTACATCGAACACATCCACTATACAGTAAGACCCTACAGCTCTCTTACTATCTCAGGGCCATCTGCAGACCTGATATGTGGCATCATTATGAGATAACCAATGTTATTTTTTTCATCTGTGAGTGGTTATAATGTTTCGACTCATCGGTGTATACCTACGGTGTACTTTGCAGGGTCAAATAACAAACCATGTAAATTATTGAGTATTAACCTTAGATATTTCACAGATTATCAGTTCTTTAGAAAGATCCTTAGTGTAAATGTTGTGCAGTATGACTCAATATGAATAGAGCTACATAGTGCTACATGAAAATAAAGCAAATGAATATAAAGAGGTAAAACAGCAGTCAAATATGAGTGAGATAAAAGCATATGCATAAGAGAAAATGGGCAGTATTCATAGTATATTGCTTAGTGTATTTATTCATATTAAATCTAAAACAGAACTTAGAACAGCTTTAAGGGCAGGCCTGTAGTCCAAATCTGTTTGCTGTTCCCTTTCGCACACACTCCATCTAATAAGTAATGAAACTGAAAAATATGTTTCCCAAACTGAAACAAAAAGAAATTATATTCTATTCCCTCATACTGCTTTCTCCCAACCACTAACAACACTTGCTCTAGATTTTTCTAAACTCAGAGGAGAACATCCCAAAGAGTTAAAATGGCCATTGAATAATCCCTTAGTTGATCCACTATTTGGGACCATTTGATCTTTTGGAGACCTTGGCTGATGATAACACATGCCCGACAGACTCCTGAGTTTATATATTGTTTCCTAACTGCTATTCATGACCGGCGGTGGCTCATTCATACTTGTTCAGTTGCAGTAATTTTACAACAATTTTACAATGTGTTAGATGAATGTAACATTCTTGACACAATTGTGTTCATATTCATATTTGTCTTTCTGCATATTGTATGACTATCACAGAGAAATCAGCATCAGTGGCATTAGTCTGACATAAAAAATGTAAGAAAATATTTCTATGTATCAGAATTATGACTGTTAAATCCTGATAGGACACTTCTATTTTCTCTATGACTGCTGGCTTTGTTTGGGTTTGGCCAGCACACCTGACAGCAACATGAACCATTGTTTGTTAAACCTCTTGAAAATAGACGCATATAGGAAGCAATGAACAATTACTGTTGCTTGACCTGCTAATGGATATAACAGTTGTGTTAAGTATTTTTATTCTGTGTGAATTCAAATTGAATGTGATGCAAGAAAGAATGAGAAGTTGAATTATATGTGATGGTGGAGGTCACGCATTATTCATAATTATCCATCCTTTATCTAAACATGCTTTTTCCTCATCAGGGTCACAGGGGAGCTGGAATCTATCCCAGCCGATTATGGGTGAAAGGCAGGGACACACCCAGGACAGCTCGCCAATCCATCACAGGGCTCATTCGCCATCCACCCACACCTGTGGGAAATTTGGAGTCGCCAGATAACCTAGCATGCATGCTCAACTCCACACAGACAAGCCTCAGGCCAGATTCAAACCCACAAGCTCCTTGCTGTGAGGCAACAGTGCAACCCACTGCTGCCGCCGCACCGCTCTACTCGCGGTTAGGAAAAAAAATTGATTAATTAATGTTGACAGAATGAAAACTTAACGTGATGCACTGCATAAAACCATGGGCACATTAGGTAATCTTATGCCATTTGTATTTGGTGAAGAAATAATGCTAACGTTGGACTAGTAATCAAAGTGGGGGATAAGTCTATTGCCAATGCCTACATAAGCAAGAATATAATTTGGATCAGTTAAGTCAGATAATTTGTCCTTTCTTAATTCTGTGTGTAAACAGTTTTATCCATAACTGCAGGTCCCCCTTCCATTTCCCTCAGCAAAATTTTAACTTATTACATTAATTCAAATCATTTTACCTTGTTAAATAAAGGAAAGAAGCTGGTCTCTCCGAATGTGTGAGAATGCTAGTATCTCTGCATATCAGGAGCATCTCACTTTTACACTGATGTAAAAACACTTAGCAAGACTCCACAAGACGACCCCTGAAAGTGAAACTTTATTGTTCATAATAGTTTTTCTCTCATCAACATGTCTGTCACAGTCTGTATCAATTCACTAGACAGAGAGAAATATGGTCAATATACTGTTAATGCATTCATTTTATAATCCAAATTGATTTTTGTCATTTAATATGTAATATTGTCCACAATGCACAATTCAGCTATTGCATGCATTCATATCAGTGCTGAGAACATTGACCCGCAAATACAATCGTTGAATATAGCTGCAAAGCAGTAACTCTGGGGCACAAGCAGTGAGACCAGCATTGCACCGCAAGTGTCCCTGCAGTTCAGAACATTTTTCAAGGCCATAGACCGAGAGGGTGATTAATCAGGCTAAGAATTAGTTTTGTGATGTAGCACTGTGTGCCAACTTTCATGTTCTGAAATATGATTGGCTGATCTTTTGTCATCTTTGCCTGTAGAAACCTTTGCTTCAGTTGAGCAGTTGAACGAACTATTCGCTCTTCTAAGCTCATGTTGACCAGATGACTCTTACGATGTTTCATGAACAACTATTAGGCAGGCCAAACATTACAGTTTCCGTTTAGCATTGTACGCTAATTTTCATATAATCAAAATAAGATTGACAGTTGCTTCACAATCTGTCAATATGGAAACTTTTCTGACAGAATTCAGTAAGGTAGTAATAAATTGTTCTGTTCCAAAACACTAACTTAATCAGACCTACACTTCATTAAAAAAACACATTACTTTTTTTTAGCTGGAATAATGGGTAAGAATGGTGTGCACAATTTTATGGGCTTATTTTTCTAGCAGTTCAAGTCGTGTCTTGTTTAGAAACGATTTGGCCTTCAAGTCAGGATGCTGTAGAAGAATGAAGACCATAGCTAGAACTAATTACATTCATTTTACTGATCATACCGTAATGGAAACGTTTTGTGCCGAATCTGACGTCAATCAGATGTATAAGCTTCAAAACAGTGGAAATACAGCTTTCTACTTTATTTTTCCTCAATAATTTCATTTGTTTTTCACAAGGAGCTGCATAAAGCAGTGATGGGTGGTTTCACGGAGGGTTCAAAAGTTATGCTTCTATTTTTACATGGAATTTTTATAGCATAGTCAATTGCATGAAGCACTGATAGGTACATATGTCTGGTTTGAATCATAAAATTCTCTGTTTAAGAGACAGGGTGCAGGGCAAAAATCCTCTGGCTTTGATGGTGCTTTGGGTGAATCCATCTGTTCGTCTTAATCTTACTGGGTAACAACAAGCTTTCAGACACTCTTGTGATAATCAGTGAATGCCCTCTTATAGAAGTCAAGACAGCAATGGCTTGCTGTCTCTCATATTTCTGATGGCTGCATAAATGCAGATCTGCAGTTCTTACTGTGGTCAAAAGACTGCAGTGAAGCCTGGTTCTTCATTTAAAAGCCAGGAGTTATCTGAGCTGGCTTTGGTCTGCATTGTTTGAAGAGCAAAACCTCACATTAGATGGCATGGTTTGTCTGATTACAGGCTCTACAACCCAAATTAATTGTTCCAGTGATGCCGGGGATGACCATGGGAAGATGTGCTTAATATCTTCAAAATATCTAATGTAGCTAAAGAAAGAGACACAATGATTGTTCCAAAAACAGATGCTCAAGAATTGATCAATACTGAATTACACTGACATACACTGGTGATTAGAGGAGGATGTGGGGAATTTAATAATTTGCTACTAGATGCAAAACAGTTCACTGTAATCTAAAAGCTTTACAGGTTATATGGATAACTGAATCCACTATATACACATGTGAGGTGTGTTATAGCAGATATGCCATATGTTAAAGGAATGTGTTGGTCAGTTAGCATGTGAGTGACCTGTTGTGGCTTAAAGATCTGGAATTAAGGTGCAGAAGTCTTGGACAAAAGTTTGTGGTTGCAAATTCTCACATAGATGTGGTCTTTTGACCTCATTTTTATCACCTTTTTTACTTAGCCCAGTCAATGGACTGTATAACAATTTTCAGTCTTTTCTCCTCTGGTTAATAATTCCTTCAGCATTATCTGCCAGAAAGTTATCTCCATGTCAGTTTATAACTGGGTGTTATCGACCTGTCCTAAATCATGTGATCACTGATGGCCTATCCGGGCCAAGCATTTTGAATACTTTTGATTAGTGCCTATGTGATAACACCAGAGGTTTAACGCAGGTCACTATTTGAGGGATGGAAACTGTGTGTGTGTGTGTGTGTGTGTGTGTGAGTGCGTGCATGTGCGCTTGTGTGTGACAGCGTGAGAGAAAGACAGAGGATGTGTGTGTTTGTGTGTTTGCGCGCGCATGGCTGTGCATTCGAGCGGGTGGTGAGTGTGTTTAATCTAATGGGACCCCTGTCTCCAAATTTGTGGATTTACTTCTTCCAAAAGGTCAATATGGACCTAAGTCTTTCACGTATCAGTTCATTTTTTTTTTCTAATTAGGATCTCTGGTGAATGATGTCCTGACTGTATAAGAGTGGAACCGACCAAAGAGGATTATTCAGTTTTTGGTGAGTGGTGGAGAATATTTTTCGCAACTTAGATGTGTGAATTGCCTATGGTAAAAGGGCAGCACAGCTTAGAAAATGCCTTTCTTGGACACCTGTTACATTTGTTTTGTGTTTTACACAGGCCTAATAGTGGACTTTGTTTCTTTGGATTTATGGTATTAAATATCATTTAGGCTGGGTGTCACTCTGGATGATATAAAGTAGTTCAGCTAAGATGAGGCCTCAGATTGAAAAGGAAACATTAACTTTGTTTCACTTGTTTTAAAATTTAACCGCATCACACAGAGATATGCAGGAGTGCATTTAATAATTAATTGAACGTTTGTTTGAAGCACTGAATGATGAATGAAACAGTCTTCTCCGTATTTAGTATCTTCGCAAGGGCCAAACATGGGTGTAGAATGTATGGAGTGGCGGCTGCGGCACCACTTCAGCATGGCTCGTTATGTTGAATTGAATTATATGTAAGATGCTAATCGACGAGCGCAAGCTTTTCCAGTGCGCGATCATTGAGGGAGTCGTGTAAACTTCAAAATAATTACAAATATGGAAACTGTACGGATATAGTCAAGCCGCTAGTCGTGATTATCTTGCCTCATAGAGACTGCCTCTGACAGTGAGTGCGCACGACTTCTTCAGCATTGCAGTGCGCGTCTCTTTAGTGTGGGGTACTTCTGTGCGTATGCGTAAACGTTAATTAAAAATTGGCCATCATATCAATAAAAGTTTCACGAACTGTGCCTATAGATGCTGTGTAGTTTGGAAACGTGTACAGTAGACTACTGTTGAAACTGCAACCATATTTCCACCTAATATTAGCTGTCGTTTTAAGAAGTTTGTCCATTTGTTCTCGTCCATCTAACGCATTGTGGACTATACCCTATACATGGCTGATTCGGAGGGGTTTAACTTTATTTGACTGTAGATGAAGTAGATAAAGTGAATAATTATGGTTCTTACATTTAAAAAAAAATTGCCATATTCATTAACTTGTATTATGATTATTATTATATAATAGTAGTAGTGTCCCTTACAAGATAAACATTTAACAAACTAAATTGTTCAAGAAGCAGGAAATACATATATAATGATCATTTATGCAATGCAACATACAATTTGCGGATTAGGAAACAATGAAACAATTGTTTTTTCCTTAAATTTTTAAACTGTCAGCCCAAATAACAGCGCTATAGGTGATGTAACGTCTAACCAAAAAAAAAAAAAATTGATCTCAGAGTCTCTTACATCACTGAGTGAGAAATCAGTTCATCGAGATAAAGGCTGATACAAATTAGCAACTTACCATTTTATTTTTATTGTTATTATTATTATTATTATTATTATTATTGTTATTATTATTCTACAAAGATATACTGTTCGATTATTGCTTTAAACATATTGCATATTAATTACAATTAACAGTCTTCATCAACACTACTCTATAAAAACTTTTGAGCTTGTTTGCGTTTCAGTGTGTGCGCATATGTGCGTGTGTGTGTGTGTGTGTGTGTGTGTGAGAGAGAGAGAGAGAGAGAGATATGGGGGAATTATAGACAAGTCATTCGCGGTAAATAAGTCATTAAATTGTTTTAAAGGATATCTACTGGGATAAGTAAGTTAAAGCGCATTTTACAATTTGAGGTTTTGTCTGGTCATATTTACTCCTGTTGCTACTTCAATTCCAAATGAAGTGCAGATACTGTGACTCCGTACTTACGCATAACTTCACGCAGGTTAGCCCACTAAATAACCTATGGATGTGGATCTAAGGGGTTGAGCCTTCCTTCCTAGCTGCCGGTATAAAAACGAGGATCAGGACTTAGAGTAAATTGCTTTCAGCAGTAAAAGATATCAAATTATCAGACACAATTTCATTTGTGTGGGTACAACAGAGCAATCAGATAAACTTCAAATATGATTCATTCAAACTTTCTTGGATACAATTAAAACATCTGGATTTTTTCACTCTTTTCAACTTCAGTGAGACTAATCTGCGCTCAGAACATAACAAAACAAAATGAATTACTGGAAACACATCGATAAATATTCTTATAATTGCCAATTGTTGACCAAATAAATACAGGACAGCCATTAAGCATGGTTACTCATTACAAAGCTGATAATTGCCAGCGATAATAATTGCCGGCGTTAGAGATATTAACGATGATGCTCCACTGCATCAAACTTCCATACCTTCCTGAGAACATCTGAGCGCCCCTCTGTGGAATACCACTGACAAGATGAGTTTCTCTTTGCGTCTAGCTTGCTTCCGTGTTTCTCGTTCTTGAAAGACTATCATTAGTTTCCTTTAACAACGTTAATTAACAGAATGAAACTGAAAACTGATGCTGTTAGTCTTTACATGTGATTGGCGAAGGAGTGTGATGTCAGACGATCGAGGGACACCCTGATTGGCGAAAGCGGTGTCAGTGTGGAGTAAACAAGGCAGCTGAGAAAGGTTTGAACTTCAGATCTCAGCACATCACAGCCAGAGACAGACGCTGCACAGGCGGGGGCATTTTTCATATTTGCCTATTCGAAAGTTCTTCACAGTTCGCTAACTCCCGTTAAAAGACCACTGTCCGAATGTCGAAGGCATACTGGAGGATAAGGGAGTTATCGAAACAACCACAAGAGGCGTGATGACTGCCGAGTATCACTTGCGTTTTTTTTTTTTAATTCATTGATATTAGAGTAGCCTAGTCCAGATATTTCTTATTGCTGCAAAGAGGCGTTGCGAAACAGTGATTTCTCCTTTCATTGCTTTGATGTAGGCGAGCCTCGTATTTGATTCATTCCGCCTTAATTATTGTTTAGAAAATAACTCCAAGAAATGAACTTAATATCTTTCGATCAATATGCCGGGTACGAAGAAATATTGATTTAGGTTAAAACGCGCGGAACAGAGCGATACACAGGATTTGGGACGACAGTCAAAGTTTGTAGTATCCCTCTTGCGTCCAGGTGACCTTCCGGACGGAGCGGGGACTCCATCTGAGCGCAGCAGCGCTGTCATGCTGCCCAAAGTCGAGACGGAATCACTGGGACTCGCTCGATCGCATGGGGAACAGGGACACATGCCAGGAAACATGCAAGGTAATGCATATGCTTTTGACGCGCACCCGTGCTGAATACAATTTGTGTTGTTCAAAAGCGCGTGGAAGTAAACAGAAGGATAATTAAACTTAACTGCAGTAGTTCTGTAATGAGCGTTGTTGAACGCAGATTGGCTGCTGTAAAGTTGACAACCTACTCTGTGCTCACAGAGGGGTCGTTCTGCGAGTTCTTGGTGATCCAAGAACAGACGCAAGGCCCAGTTTGCGAACTTATAAATAGCTATCGCTGCCCCAGCGTGTTTTGGGACTATTTCAGTTCAGTCTCGCTGTTCGTTTTAAAATTGATCCAAAATTTGTCCTGTGGCTTAAACTTTATTATTTGATAGGAGTGCTGTTTTTTTCTTCCTTTTTTCTTGCCCAACACTGCTTTATTTAAAATAGAATCTTTACATTGGACAAAATGGGCAAATCAACAAATATTTGGGATTGGACATAAGTATCTTTCGTCCTGTTCGTAGCAGACGTAATAATTGACGACCATGTTTCCCCAAATGGATAGATTTTTCATAAATTTAAATAAATTTTTGTCATGCTTTTACGAGTCGTTACAGAGCGCCTTTTACCATTAATGAAGCGCTCATGCGGACAAACAGGGGCTAATCTTAACTGCTGTTCCAATTGTGGGCAAACACATAATTGCAGTAAGCCCATATCTTCATAGATGAAAGGGAATTTTATTATTGCCATTGAACCAAGATTGCATATTCTAAGGAGGAGCTGGACCTCTGCAGGTAAGTTGTGATATTTGATTCTCACACTCATCCTATGTCTTCCTCGATTAGGCCAGTTTACTGAATCGAATTGATACAAAATGCACATTTTAAAGACCTGCATTCAATAAAATTGGAACGTGCCGTTGAAAAACGCAGAATATTTTCAAGTAAATAAATAGCCCGTCTTTTTGTTGATATTTGAGTAAAATAGGATAAAATAGGCTTAGTTAATCCCAAATCAAAAAGGCTTAACAGGTGGGATATTAAAAGAAAAAAAATGCTTATAATTACTAAAAACATTTTTGACTTGCCCTGGATAAGCCTATTTCTGTTTAGAAATCTCAACTGCACGTTTGATTCCAAGTCCTCCCTCAAAGTTATATTTTTATTTCCCATGAGGTTCTTGTCATCTGAATACCCACACGCGTTCATCGAGTCACGTGTACACAGAAATTTTTCAGATTAAAAAAAATCAGCCCTAAATATAGATTTTCCTGTATGTCAAAATGCTCAGAGCATGATCGTAATCTGTGGCATTTCCAGCAAAAAATCAACCTAGATTGTGGGGCTATGCATGTCCACAGTTGTAGCTGACTTGGGTTACTGCCTGTTTTCCACCTGAAACCAAATGAAAAACTTTTTATTGGTAAAAAACATATATATATAAACTGTTAGCACATCCCTTAAACTGCGGGCGTAAAAAAAAAGGCTACATTAACTTGATTTGCCTGTGCATATTAAACGTTGGTGTTTTAAAATCCTCTTGGCTATATCGTTATATTAAGACTTAAACATGCCTTCGAAAAGCCATAGACAGATTGCAATTTGTTCGTGGAAAACTTGAGTGAAAGTTAATGAATTTGCGGCAATAATAGCCTTCTTGGGGCCCACTGATCAGAGTGGTTTGCGATATGTTGGAAAATCTTACAAGTTATTTCAAGCAAAAAAAAAAAAAAAAAAAAACAGACTAAATTATTGAGGCCTACTGATTTTGAAACAACAAATGACAGACTTACGTGAGTGCTAGTCTACTGTAATCACGCTACTGCAGACGCTTCTGACGGAGCGTCTCGAACTCACTGGTACTTTTCGGTTACATTTCAAATGTAGAGTGATTGAATTAGCAATGTTAAATACTGTGTTTACTTTTTGACATGCGAATAGTAATATGAATATTAACAAATATTATTATTATTATTTTTTTTTTTTTTTTTTGTGGTGACGATGTGCTCTGGTCGAGATCACATTTTTTATACCTAATGTAATCTATTCCGGCATGACTTTTTGGCAGTTATATCTGGAGGGCCTGTTGCATGGCTGTTGTTAAACCCTTTATGGTGTAAGATAATAAATGCGCAATTAAAGTGTTTATAACGTGAGATTGTAATGCTTTGTAAAAATGAGCTGGAAGCCAATGTTACAGAGTTCCAGTGCACATACTTGTGTAGGCTAATGAAAATAAAAAATCTGAAAAACTATTCTACTCTTCAAAGGATAAATGACAGTAATTATGAATTACAAATATCATTTTACTTGCTAAATTGCGCCTTTACCCTGATTTATCAAAATAGAATTTATGTGTAAAATGTTTGGGGGGGGAATCTAAATTTCTTAGAATATTCCCATTTTAAACCCAGAATGCAGTTTTTTTTCTATTTTTATTGCGTGTCTCTGTCTGGATAATTTCTCCCTTTTGGTGATGTTGAAGAGCATTGCAGCTATTGAAATATACCGGCAAATTGAAATAATAGCCTGTAAGTTGATATCCTCTCTGTGTGAGATGCGTAAAGTGCATGATGTCTTATATTTACTGTCACTCGCTGGAGTTTTACATAGAGATAACTGATTAGATAACCTTTTAAAAGAAGCTGTGAATGTCAATCATTTTGATCGCGATACTTAAAATTTCTTTCTTAAATATTACTCTTCGGAAAAGGTTCGAAATCTCCCGTAGTCCTGTGTAAGTTATGTGGACGTACGTGCAGTATATTTCGGTCCTTTTTTCAAAAATGAAAACTATTTTGCTTACTAAGGTGGATATGTTTCCTAAACTTCGTTTTTCATGTGTGAGACAACTGCATGTTTTCTGTACCTCGCTTGTAGGGCCTATCTAATTTTAAAGTTATTCGTGCCAGTTGCTCGGCTCATGAATTTTCGGATATTCAGTGTGATGTGTATCTGTTGGCCTGCAGTGTAATGGACAAACTAAAACACTACAGTAGCTGTGTTGAAAATCCATAAAAAGATAGGTCACATCAAAGCATCGAGAAAACAAATGTAGGCGGTGTGCATATGGGGACTCTTGTTGGACAGGCTCCCACAGTACAAAGGCTAAGCATGTGCACACTTTCACTCTGAGGTGGACATTGGCTAAATTGCGTGTTTGTGCTTCACAGCCCCACAGTTTAAAATGATGGACTATGCCTACGATGAAGACCTGGACGAGATGTGTCCTGTTTGTGGAGACAAGGTTTCTGGTTACCACTATGGGCTGCTAACCTGTGAGAGCTGCAAGGTTAGTTCTGCTGACATTGCCTTCTTCCCGTCCTTGTGGTGATAGTGTACTGTTGGTTCAGTGAAGATCACCTACCTGTGGAATACTACATACTTCCCATAGAATATTTTACTTAACACGGAGAAATATAATACCATTACTATAAAAGTTGTTAGGGGTTACGCATTACCATTTCACATCATATTTGAAATTGTTACTACCTTAAATAGGGTAGAAAACCTACAGTGGGATTTATTGTTAGGATCTTTGCTAGATCTTGCAGCGCGAAAAGGACTTTTAAGTCTGGTTATAGGTAGAAATGATGTTTTATGCTCAGCTCCTTTGAATCAGACTGTCTTGTATGGGCTGGCATGTCTGGATTCTGCATGGAATATTTCGCTGTCTGTCACTCCCTGCCATGTACGCAGGTACATTAGTTCCATTAAACTGAGTGTAAAATTTTGTTAGTATCTTTGGTCTCTGCTGATAAACCTTTTGGCTCAGCAATCGACTTTAGTAATAGTAATAATAGAAATGTACATTTTTAAACACTGTATGGAATTCAAATAGGCTCTTATGCGATTGTTGCATGACTTAATGCATTTCCATTCCAAACATATGATTGGAATATTTTCATAAGGAACATATTTGAGTGCAATTTTTTTTTTTACAAGGTCTGAATATAGCCTCAGCTTTGGGAGGGGAAAGGATTGCCTTTCTTCCTTTCAAACATGCAGTTGACTAATTTTCTGCTCTTTCTCTAGAATGTAACAAAAGGGTTGTGGTTCGTGCCTTACAAAACATTACCACATCATTACTCCTCAGCCATATGTCTACTTCTTCAAACGGAATTGCTGCTTGTGAAATTCTTAGTCAACGGGCCAGATAATTGTGAGGTCAAGTTTGAGATTGTCAGGTTATTAGGATGAAATTGTCCAATCTGTGAAGAATTATCTTTGTTATAATCATTTTAGCAAAGTCTGTCGCACATGCAAGTGTTAACTCGGCTTTGAAGAGAAGCTAACAAGGAAATATGTTTTTTTCTTTGCTACTATGTTTTTCACCCTTTCCAAAATCTTAGGTGACATCAAAAATTAAGGAACACACACGCTATTCAAAAATATAATAAACCACAGACTTTCAGTTCAGTTTCAATGATAAAAAAATGAAAGGAATGCAGTAATGGATAGCCTCTCATAAATAAGTACAGACTCCGTGTAGAGTGCACTGTTAAAATTGTTTGGTGAAATTCTCTGTAAATTGGTATTGTAAGCGCTATATGTGCTCTCTGTTTATAGTAAAGTTATGCCTGCCTGAATTTTATTGCAGCAAAGGTAATATATTCAGACCTAATCCTAAAACCTTAAATTATGGATATTATTGAATTTTTGCAGTCATTTTTTGAAGTATGAGGGCTAACACAAGAAGACAGCACATCAAATATTCTGGAGCCTTTTTGTTTTGTGTATAAATGCATATCAATGCATTTGGCACTGACATGATATCCTAAAAAAAAAAAAAAAAAAAAAAAAAAAACATTTGGCAAATTACAATATGATCTGTCATTTGTGATTTTTGATTAGTATAGAATTTGAAATACAGTTGTTTTTAATTGGCGCATAAACAAATTTTTTCATGGCTTTCTTTATACAGCTTGTTGCCAGACAAACTGATATGTTATACATTAGGATAGTCCCTTGATGAGTGAATGACATTTAAATGTGCCTCATTATAAAAGTGCATCAGTGTAATCATGATTATTATTAACTTGGAGGAATAATCATATCTCCTGTGTTTGTTCATTTCTCTGATTAACAAAAATTTATTATTTGCCATAAACTTCACCAAATGCAGTTTTCGGCTCATTTATTCTTAAAAAACAAAACAAACAAACAAAAAAAAAACACCTAAGGTCTGTCTTAAGGTCTAATTAGAGACAATGTGTGCTCTGTATTTACTGTTACAGAATAGTTGTGCAAATGACCTTCATCTGCATGAAAACTCTATTCCCATGTCAAATGCCTATACTTTAACTGTGCTGCTTGGTTGCCCGTTTCTGACGCTATCCATGCACTTTGTTTGGTAAGAATGTGCTCCTCAGTGCAAATACATTAGACATATTCAGTTGCTGCTCCTTGTGAAGAAATTTTAAAATGTAATTAAATATGACGGTTTATATTTTTTACTTATTTAATTTGTCATATAGCCACATTTGCTAATAAAGTGATGGGTACGGTTTTGTTTATAGTGTGTGCACAGTGAATGCAACTGTTCATCATTTGTAATAGACACTGTTGTACAAAAGATAAGCGTACTTTTTGTACATTTATGTGCGTGTAGCTACCTGTGTCAGAGTGCTCTATGCCCCTCTGGGCGAATGTTGCAAACTGCATAAACCACTGAGATCTGAATCTGTGTTTTCTCTAGGGCTTCTTCAAGCGAACAGTTCAGAACAACAAAAGGTACACATGTATAGAGAATCAGAGCTGTCAGATAGACAAAACGCAGAGGAAACGCTGTCCCTACTGTCGCTTTCAGAAGTGTCTCACGGTGGGCATGAAACTGGAAGGTAAGGGCGTTTCATAATAATATTTCAACTGCGTTAGCCTCACGCCAGAGGGGAGACAGTGGCACAGTGCTGCTTCATTATAGAAAGCCATGCATTGTAGCAGTCATATGCAGCTGATGTTGAGACTCCTCTTTTAAAATTATCTAATTAGTTTTACATTGCTTTTGTATCATGTCATCTGAGTTCTGTTCCTCTCACTTTTTAAAATGATGCAGTCGTAGTAATTTTGTAAATTACTCTCAAATGCGGATTGCTGGAGGGGGAGTCTGCTGTAATTTTGGGTCTTATTATTTCAACATGCTTTCATATTGACTGCATGACGCCCTAGGCCTGGCGTTGGCTTGTTTAGTGTGGTGAATTTGGTTTTTTGTGTGTTGTCGCAATCTCAAGGGCAGGATAGGAAAACCAGTGTGAGGACTTTAGCATAAACATGAATATGTTTATACTGTAGGTGGATGTATGACCATCATGACTTGTGATGTCTGAGAGTGAGAGATGAATTCATTTAAGGCATGGTATTCTAAATATTTTTCTAAAATCAATTTCTGTGTCAGATACGGAGTAGGACAAAATGAGGAGTCTAAACATTGATAAACAGTGTGCACCTCCAGTGCAGCGTTTTGTTTGTGTTGTATAGTATTTGTGATATATTTTCTACAAACACTTATCTCAAATTGCACAGTTGCCTCGAAGGACCATTTTTGTATACAGAGATTAAATGCGTGTTGTGGGTATTCTTACTGTATATCTTTAGACAAATGATACTCCCTGTGATAAGAGGTGAGACATGAGCGTAACCCTGAACAGATTTAGGTCATTCTATCTGAAAGAAGACATAACCGAGACATGTCTGGAAGGAAAATATTCAGTCTCTTTATAAATGCTGATAATGCATGGTGTCCATTTTCTCTGATGGTATATTATCATATTTTAAGTTGAATGCCTATTGTTTTGTGTGATTTTTCAAGTTGCTGGACTTTTTATCCATTCAGCATTTAATCAATTAAGAGCATTCAACCGGAGCACTGTTAATGCTATAAATCACGATTAGCCTACTGTTAGAAATTATTATTATTTTTTACCTAGTCTGTATATTTGACTGTATAGCCCCATGTTCATCTGCCGTTACTTCATTGTGGTAAGATGACATTGTTGCACCATCCTGATGCAATTGCGCTAATGAGTTATTTTGGAGGCAGAGAAACTGCTTCAATCAGAGTGATGGCAGTAGCAGTTAAACATATCTTTCTGCCAGCTCCTATGCCATCTACTAGCCCAGCATGTAAAGAGTTCAACTTTAGTTGAAAATACCCAATGTTGTCTCAAAAAGCTTTACCTGGATTTAATAGGACACTGAGAGAAGTGAAACACATGTGCAACAGGAGCACTACATCAGCATCCCTAATTAAATAATCGCATGTCCTCCCCTGGCAGCTTTAGTGAATGAGACCGTGCTTGATCCTTCATTCCGGAAAGTCGTATACATAGAAAAGTAGGTCAAACTCACAAAAGAACACAAATATTTGACTGATGTTTGGCCAGCAAGGTCTATGATGCCGGTGCTCAGAAATTGACTCTATGGTGTTGCAGAGTCACTGGGAATCGTTCAGTGATAGTGCTCGCTTGACCCAGAGTCACTGGCAATCACTCAATGATAGTGTGCTCGCTTGACCCAGAGTCACTGGGAATCGCCCAGTGATAGTGCGCTCGCTTGACCCAGAGTCACTGGGAATCACTCAGTGATAGTGCTCGCTTTATCCAGAGTCACTGGGAATCGCTCAGTGATGGCGCTTGCTTGACCCAGAGTCACTAGGAATCGCTCAGTGATACTGCGCTTGCTTGACCCAGAGTCACTGGGAATCGCTCAATGATGGCGCTCGCTTGACCCAGAGTCACTAGGAATCGCTCAGTGATACTGCGCTTGCTTGACCCAGAGTCACTGGGAATCACTTAGTGATACTGCGCTTGCTTTACCCAGAGTCACTGGGAATCGCTCAATGATGGCGCTCGCTTGACCCAGAGTCACTAGGAATCGCTCAGTGATACTGCGCTTGCTTGACCCAGAGTCACTGGGAATCGCTCAATGATGGCGCTTGCTTGACCCAGAGTCACTGGGAATCACTTAGTGATACTGCGCTTGCTTTACCCAGAGTCACTGGGAATCGCTCAATGATGGCGCTTGCTTGACCCAGAGTCACTGGGAATCGCTCAGTGATAGTGCGCTCGCTTGACCCAGAGTCACTGGGAATCACTTAGTGATACTGCACTTGCTTTAGCCAGAGTCACTGGGAATCGCTCAATGATGGCGCTTGCTTGACCCAGAGTCACTGGGAATCGCTCAGTGATAGTGCGCTCGCTTGACCCAGAGTCACTGGGAATCACTCAGTGATACTGCGCTTGCTTGACCCAGAGTCACTGGGAATCGCTCAGTGATGGCGCTTGCTTGACCCAGAGTCACTGGGAATCGCTCAGTGATGGCGCTTGCTTGACCCAGAGTCACTGGGAATCGCTCAATGATGGCGCTCGCTTGACCCAGAGTCACTAGGAATCGCTCAGTGATACTGCGCTTGCTTGACCCAGAGTCACTGGGAATCGCTCAATGATGGCGCTTGCTTGACCCAGAGTCACTGGGAATCGCTCAATGATGGCGCTTGCTTGACCCAGAGTCACTGGGAATCACTTAGTGATACTGCGCTTGCTTGACCCAGAGTCACTGGGAATCGTTCAGTGATGGCGCTTGCTTTACCCAGAGTCACAGGGAATCGCTCAGTGATGGCGCTTGCTTGACCCAAAGTCACTGGGAATCGCTCAGTGATGGCGCTTGCTTGACCCTAAGTCACTGGGAATCGCTCAGTGATAGTGCTCGCTTGACCCAGAGTCACTGGGAATCGCTCAGTGATAGTGCTCGCTTGACCCAAAGTCACTGGGAATCGCTCAGTGATACTGTGCTCGCCTGACCCAGAGTCACTGGAAATCATTCAGTGATAGTGCGCTCGCTTGACCCAGAGTCACTGGGAATCGCTCAGTGATAGTGCTCGCTTGACCTAGAGTCACTGGGAATCGCTCAATGATAGTGTCACTTGACCACCAGTTTGAACCAGTTTTTGCTCTTCATTCTTCTGTTGTGCTCTCTCTTTAGTGAAATCTTCAGTTCTTTGGCCATCTCATGCACTATATAGCTCTCATCTCAAAAATTTCTCTAAAGATCAGCTGCCTCACAATTGTCCAGAGACTGCAATTTGTTTTCCGGCAATTTTTATACCAGAATTGAACTGAATAACTTTTAGCCTCTGCTACACTTAATAAGATTGGAGTGGTTTCTTGAGAGCAGATAGGCACAATGGCATGACTATATGAGAATGAGGTGAGATGTTGTCGGTAGTACCCTGGGAGCACTGGCTAGCAAATATGGGTTCCTACTGCATAGTTAAAAATATAATGAAACAAAAAACAGTTTTTTTAATTATAATAAAAATTTATAAATTATTATGAAAGCATTTAGTTTCAAACTTTTGAATGGTACTGTAATAATTATAAGGTATCAGTTCACTTTGTTGGATTTAGGCTGCAGTGTCTAATTTGTTTTTATAAAACCTATGGTTGATTTCTCAAAAAAATTTCTTCCATGCAAATATGAATATCTTTCGTGGGGCATTCATCTAGAAATTGCATGATACTATTTATACTTATATGTACACTGGATTGATTTCTAGACTATTAACATATATTCATACGAGTTAACGGCAGTAGTTATATGATAAAGTGAAAAGTGCTTATTTAGGTATGGTTTATGTTAGGCATTTTTTTTGTCTCAGTGTAAAGGATTAATACTGCAGAAGCACTTCTTCATATTAGCTTAATATTTTAACAAATTGAAAATATACCGAGTTGCTAAATAATGTACTGAGTGTAGTCTACAAAGCCTGTAACTTGGGTATTCTTACAATATGAAAACAACCAGAGAATGGCAAGGAAGATATTAATTATTTATATTACAGCTGCAGACGATTCTGTACGACACGCATGTAAATAACCTTGTTTAATTAGACACAAAAATGTAACCAAAACGTGTATTCATGATCCGACTCTCAGGTCCAGACCTAATTGTATTTTCCCAAAAGGGATAACCATTAGTCTTCTGCTCATTAATTACCTTGTTGGTCGGAATCATTAATAGTTAAAGTTGCTACAATAATGTATAATGGATATACAGGGGTTTTTTTTGCGATAAATTTTTAACGCTGCGTTAATCCCTGAGATAAACAGCTCCAACTTCACCTCCACTGGACGGCTCTGCAGCCTGCGTGTGTCATAAGGCCGACTGAGTTTCTTGAGTGGAAGTATCACACCATCAATGGAGACGGCTCTGTGCGACCCTCTCTCTGGTCTTTCAGATCTGTGTGGCAATGACAGACACTGCTGTGACAGAGACCATTAAAATTACTCCCAAGGCAGCTGTTGAGCTGGATTTCATTTCATTAGTTTTATTCTTCAGATATTAGAAGCAATAATGTTAACCATGAGTTTCACAACCAGTCCCAGTGACCACTGGGGAGATGGGCTACTGCTACCCCCCCAAAAAAATCGTCCACCTGCCAACTATGCATGAGAACATCAGCTCTTCTGCCAGAACAAAAGAGAAATAATTAAGCATGAATAATTAACTTGTGCCCCAGACACCAAAAAATCAAAACATATCCTCCAAATGGCACAGTTCACAAATAATATTCTCATCTCCATTTAAACTTATTCATCATAATAATGGAATTTTTGCCTCGTTTATTTATTTGTTTTGCTTGAATTTGAGGATTTGTTTATCCTCTATTATTGTTTCAAGATTGACTCTCTGTTTATTTCTACTCATATTTTTCAAACCATTCAGTTTTTATGAGGTTTTGTGGCATTGATTGGCAAGAGGTAGGCTCTATCTAGAACAGTGTGTAATCATTTGTAAAAATTAGAACAATGTGAATACATCTAGGAATATTTATTGAGCAAGTCGAACATACAAATTATTGGCATGTTAGATGGAATCTCAAATAAATGAGATTTCTGTTCTTCCGCCATTTTTTATGACCTCAACAATGTGCCTGAAGGTCAGTTTACTGCTTACAGTTTTCTGTGGTCTCTTCATGGAAATTGACTTTGTCTGTTTGTGTGTGTGTGTGTGTGTGTGTGTGCTCAATCTCCGACAGCCGTGAGGGCAGACCGCATGCGAGGAGGCCGCAATAAGTTCGGACCCATGTACAAGCGTGACCGGGCCCTCAAACAGCAGAAGAAGGCCCTGATCCGAGCAAACGGACTCAAAATCGAAGCCATGACTCAGGTGATGCAGAGCGTGCCCACAGACCTGACGATATCTTCGGCCATCCAGAACATCCACTCTGCCTCCAAGGGCCTACCTCTAAGCCACGCTGCCTTGCCCCCCACAGACTACGACCGCAGCCCCTTCGTCACCTCGCCCATCAGTATGGCCATGCCCACACACGGAGGCCTGCAGAGCTATCAGGCCTACAGCCATTTTCAGAGTCGCACCATCAAGTCCGAGTATCCCGACCCCTATACCAGCTCGCCCGAGTCTCTCATGGGCTACCCCTACATGGACTCATACCAGACGGGCTCTCCACACGGTTTCCCTCACCTCATCGTGGAACTGTTGAAGTGCGAACCCGATGAGCCACAGGTGCAAGCCAAGATCCTGGCCTACCTGCAGCAGGAGCAGGCCAGCAGGGGCAAGCATGAGAAACTCAACACCTTTGGTCTTATGTGCAAAATGGCCGACCAGACCTTGTTTTCCATTGTCGAGTGGGCAAGGAGCAGCATATTCTTCAGAGAGCTAAAGGTAGGTGTGGAATGCAAACTGCTGCCATGACCTGCTATTTGTGCAGTCTTTGATTTAGTGGGTAACTTGTTAAAATTTTTTAAAGTTGTATCAAAATAAGATAGAAATTACCCTTCAAATGAAGATGAAAAATAAATTATGTTAACTGTGTCACATTTGAATGTGTTGCAGTGAATATCCACAGTCATGCACACTGGGATTATTTAGTAAGTATGTGGTATGCCATACAGAGATCTAATGGACATTTCTATCTAAACCACTACATTGCAGCTTGAGCTTAGCAGTCATTTGTGCTCATTAGCCTCATATTGACTACATAATACGTGATTAATTTCAGATTTAGTTTTTAAAAGTCCTTCCCTGAGCTGGAAAACTTGTTTCCCAGTCACATATCCAATTTGCTGTTTGAAACAAGTAATGCGTAAAAAAAAAAAAAAAAAAAAAAAAGAACGGTCCCGGCTAAACTAAGACAGAATGACACACAAGGTGAAGAAATAAGTAAGAAATAAGTTATATATGATTATCACTTTTAAAAGCCTATCTGCAAACAGAATCACTGCAATATCAATTCAAGGCATCGCAATGAAATGTCGAAACATTGCCAAGAGTGGTACTAAAATATTTCCGTCATGATGTACACTTCCAGTTTCTGCCATAGACTGTATACAGTCCATGGTTTCAACATGCAAAACTGTTTTTCCCTTTGCATGCGACAGGCAATGCAAGGTATGTACTATTTTGGAACTGTTAATGTATTTTTTGTGGAGACATAATTGTATATGTTCAAGCAGAGCAAATACTGTAGCTGCATATCGTACACTGACCTGCCGTTGCTAGCAGAGAGTATTGGTTGCTGTGTTCACTGCAAGCGTACATTCCAACTTGGAGAATCGACCTCTTTTAACCCTTTGTTAACCAAGTACCTTTCCAACTGTGTAAAAATCATTTCCCTAGGCAAATATGTTGATTATGGGCCAATATTTGGAAAAATGGAAAAAAAAAAAAAAAATTCGACCCTTTGGCCCACCTTTCCAAAATGTAGCAGATCTCCTACATTGGGTAATAATGCGAATGGAAAAATTAAAGTGACGGACCATTCAAGTTATTCTCAAATGTTTATTTGGCAATAAGAAACAAAACCAGCAGGGTGTCCAGGCTGTTAACCCTTTCACTTTATGTAGCAGATATGGTACAGTGGTTAATAGAGGGCTAATTTTCAGTGCCTCAGCCAATCACATGCAAGGATTTGGCAAGAATAGCAGTAGCACCACCGTCGGCAAAGTTTTGAAATTTAATTGCACCCCCTCTATTGAAATCTATTTTCACATCTTTTAGGGAAAGAGTGTTTCATCCTCATTGCACTCAAATGTACTCTCTTATAGTTGACTTAATTGCAGTATGTTTACAGTGTGATAAGGTAAGTATGAACGCACTGATGTTACAACCCCATTTCCAAAAAAGTTGGGATGCTTTGTAAAATGTAAATAGAAACAGAATGCAATGATTTTAAAATCATTCAAACTTTAGATTTATTTGAAAATAGCACAAAGACAATATTTCAGATGTTGAAACTGAAATTTTTATTTATTTTTTTTAATTGGTGCTAGGGGCATGTTTACCACTGTGTTGCATCACGTCTTCTTCAATCAATACTGTAAGCATTTGGGAACTAAGGAGACCAACAGCTGTAGTTTTGAAAGCAAAATATTTTCTCATTCTTGCAATATTTAGGATCTCAGCTGCTCAACACCTTGCAGCCTCCTTTGTCATATTTTTTGTTTCATAATGTGCCAAATATTGTCAGTGGGTGACAGGTCTGGACTGCAGGCAGACCACTTTAGCACCCATACTCTTTTACTGCAGAGCCGTGTTGTTTTAAGTCATGCAGAGTATGGTGTTTGGCATGTTGTTGCTTACCTGAGTAAGGTCTTCCCTTAAAAAAGGCATCTGAATGGCAGTAAATGTTACACCAAAGCCTGTATATATCGATCGCCATAAATGGTGTCTTCACAGATGCACAAGTTACCCATACCATGTGTACTAATGCACTCCCATACTATTATAGATGCTGGCTTTTGAATCGTGTTCTGACAACAAGCTGGATGGCCCCGCTCCTCTTTAGCCCAGAGGACGTGGCACATGTTGATTAGTCAGACCACACGGCAGTTTTCCACTTTGCTTGAGTAAGTGAGCTAAGGCCCAGAGAAGAAGGCAGTGTTTCTGGATCTTGTTTATATATGGTTTAATCTCTACACGGCAGAGTTTTAACTTGCATTTGTGGATGTAGTGACAAACTGTGTGTACTGACAATGATTTACATAAGTGTTCCTGAGTCCATGCAGTGATTTTCACAACAGAATCCTGTCTGTTTTTAATAGAGTGCTGTCTGAGGACTTGAGAATCACAGCCATTCAAAATTGGATTTTGGCCTTGTGCCATGTGTGCAGAGATTTTTTTGGATTCTCAGAATCTTTTAATGATATTATGTACCATACAGGATAAAATCCAAATTCTTTGCAATTTTAAGTTGAAAACCTAATTCTTAAATTGTTGAACTATTTCCATGTAGTCTTTGATGGAGTGGTTAAGCCCTCTCTATATTTACTAATGAAAGACTTTTTATACCCAATCATGTTACTGACCTGTCGCTAAATAATCTAATTAGCCGTGAGATGTTCTGCCAGTTGTCTTTTTTTTAGCATCATGCAACTTTCCAGTCTTTCATTGTCCTGTCTTTTTTTAGAACATGTTGCAGTCATCACATTCAAAATGAGCAGATATTTTTCTAAAAACAATACAATTTATCTGTTTCAACAATTGATTCGTGGTCCTTGTCTTAATTTCAATTAAATATAGGGTTTTAATCGATCTGCAAATCATTGCATTCTGTTTTATTTACATTTAACACAGTGTCCCAACTTTTTTGAAGACAGGGTTGTATATTTTTATTCTTCCCATCCTTCTGTTTGTTTATTAGAACATGAATTTCCCCCTACCTTAGCCATTGAATAATCCCTAGAACATGCAAAAATCTTCATGGGACAGGATGATAACCCCTCACATACAGCACTAACACTAAAAAGTTTACCTTTGCTCACTCACATTACTGTGTTAGAGGTTTATTTGTTCATGAAAGGGTTAATATATATGATCACCAAAATGGACACTAACAGAATAGGTTATACCTTTTGTTATTTGTTGCAGTTTGGATGGGTTTCATTTCTGCCCATTTTCTCTCATGTCCTCTCAACAACATTTTCACGCTGCAAACCTTTCTGCAACAATTTGATTCTAATTGTACCTTCAGAGTGCTGTGTCTTTGTCATGTCCACTATTGTTTTCTTTGAATAGGTTTTAAAATGCGCGTTGACATTTATCATGCAGCAAATCCCAGGCATTTTTGTTCGCAAATTAGCATGAGATGCATTGTACTTCAGTGCTTGTGCAATGAAGTGGGTGTGGTAGTACAGGCCAGAATTGTTTTTATAATCATTTTGAATGACCACACTGTATGACATGGCATACTCAAAAGCTCCTCTTTTTCACTCAAATCCTCTGACAAATTATGCCCAGCCTCACTTCAGTCCAAAATGCCATTATGTTCACTAATGACTAGTTAGATTAGCCTTATTTACTAGTGGGAGAACCTCATTGCTGAAATAATAAAACATTTTGCTTTAAATAGGGGGTAATTCCAGCACCCATGTGATTGTTTTGTGTTGGTGCTGAAACAGTAGGAGGTAGATCTATCACAGACAAGAGCACAAGTGAAATTACTGCATAAGTGGACATACTTCTCCTCAGTCTCTTTAAATTAAATGGCTCACAACAGCACAGGTTAGAGAACTGATCCCCCTGCATCTGCAAGTTCTGGAGAGCTCCTGTTCTAATTAGCCAGTACATGCACAGCTATTGTAAAGCCAACAGCTTAGTGAGGGTGTTAGGTGAGCATCGAGAATAAGCCCGTTGTGTTTAAACAAAGAAAGCTGAGGAAGACTCACGGTACATGATCGTATCGAGTACTTTACAAATACAAACTAAAAGGGCAACAAACCTAAAAGAAACGTTGAGGCAAGCAGTCAGCTGGTAGTCGTCATTGTACAGTTTTACCTCGTCATGCATGCACAAACGCTTGACCAAACATCATTGCACCACAAGCATATTATGATGACATATAAATAGGTTATATAAATATCTCTTGTGTATGTGCACTTCTATACTGTCGAAGCAGCTGCTTGAGATTCATGCACTGTGATACTTAAGGCGTTTAGTACCAGTGCTAAGGTTTAGATTCTAATGCATATAAGTAAACATTTGTTGTCGGGCATCCTGCTTCAATGGCAAAATTAATTTAGCTGACATATGTAGTTTGCTGTGTTTGCGCATAAGGGCAGACATGAGTAGATGCAAGCATACGCTCGTGTTTTTGTGTGTGTGTTTGTGTGTGTGTGAGTACGTGTGCGCGCGCGCGTGTGTGTGTGTCCACGCTCATATGCTGCCACAAAAGAGCGGGAGGTCAAGGAGTGAGCTTTCTCAGAGCATCAGCCTGCTGACACTGACACAACTGTTGACCCTAACCCATTAACTTCTAACACAATCCAAGACCTCAACCTACTGATGTTTAACATTACTGACAACCTCAACCTACTGACATTTCACACAACTTAAATGATCAACGTACTGAATTTAGAAAATATGTGAACTGTAAGCCTAATCGCCTGTTATTCCAGTCCTACATTTGTTATTGCTAATACAATCATCAAGGGTACTGAAATGTCCCTATAACTAAGGCTTGCACCGATGACACTGGTGATACATTATCTTTTACATATTGCATGGAGTTTATGAGCTCGCTTATACAGTCGTGCAGGTCCCTTTCAAGGGCACTGAAGTAGAACAAATAGGAGCAGATTCAACCAAAACCAAATATCAAAATTACATCAATGTTAAATTAATCGATGATAAAATTAATGAAGCTGTAACTGTCAGGAAAAACTGATATTGCTGGTGAGTCGAAAGCAGATGTTTCAGTGCAGCCTTTACATTACGGTTAGTCACAGTTTCCAACTGATGTTATTTTTTTTATTATTGGGATGTTAAGGCAATTTCATTTTCAGCGCGATGATTATTCCATTCAAAGACCATCTTTCATTCTTCATCTGAGCATGTCCTGCACGTGGGCACTGCCGCATGTTTAAATCTATTTTTTACATTCATGGAGGGAAATGGTGCTTTAAAAAGCAGAGTAACAGACCCTCAGCTTCCAGTGGTGTCCTTCAACTCGCAAGACACCACAGTACAAAGCTGTCAGCATATCTCTCCTCATTCATATCCTGTCATTAACATGCTGAAGAACTTTTGCATTTTTAGCATTAGGTTGACCGAGGTTATGCTACACGATTGCTTACAGTAATGCTCAATGTACTTTTTGCACTTATTCAAAAGTGGCATACTATCATCTCCATAATGTCGTCTGTTGACTACATTTAGAATGAGGGAAGTCTATGGCCTGGTTTTATAGATGCAGATTGAACCAAATCTGAAATCAATTGTATTGTGAATGAAAAGTCTCTGTGAAGCCAGTTGTATGTAAACTTTACGTAACTCAGTTCCTTCAACTGGCAAACTGTGGTCACAGTCCAAAAGATCAATTGCACACATATCTTCATATATTTATTTATTTTGGTGCTACAAGACAGCATTTCTCAGTACATCAGTCTAGCGATAGTCAAAAACCTCTGTTTGCAAGTGCGGTGGAGAATTCCTCTGCAGTGTTGACATTTAAGGCCAATTCCCTTGGCCAGGCCCCTAATTGAACATTTTCAGTGTTTGTCGAGGATTGCTGTGTAGCAGAACAATGCTGTCATCGCATTTTGTTTGTTTTAGCATGTGGATGAAGTTTGTGTGATGAAAAATGAGGCATGTCACATACAGTATAAACAGGAAACACAAGTGAGTAAGAACTTCTCAGAGATTGTGCTCCTAAGCTCCTATAAATACACCAGTGTCTGCCAGCTATTATTAGATTAATGGAACAGAAGAATGTCATTGCTAAGAGACCTGCATGTTCAAGTATAAATCGGTGAAGGATTAAAAGAATACCTTTTCTTCATTGATATAGAGCTGTATAGAATAATCATACTTCGTCATTTGTGCTGCCTTGAAAAGAAAGACCTGTCTGTAATTTCTCAGGGATCATGAGAAAACATAATTTTTGGAAAAATTGAAGAGGCTTGAGCTATAAGTACTTCACTCACCTTTTCACGCACCGTGAGGTAAGGATGGGGAAACGTCTTTTTTAGTTACCAAAGTCAATTTTCTCAGTTTCCTTAACATGGAGCTTTTGTGATATAGGCGCTTTTAGCACTGTGGACTTCAATAAGCAGATTTTATGGATCCATTACATATTCAGACTCTCTTTTTCTCAAAAAAAGAAAAAAAAGACATTTTGTGACTTCAATCATTTCAGCACTCAGGTCTTCAATTAAGAAGGTGTGCTTTCTTGGAAGACATGTTCTGCAAGCTATTTTGTCGGAACTCTTCTTTTGATTGAGCTCCGTTTCAAACCATTTCAGCCTTTAATGTAATCAAGACCAGTTGTGTCATGAATTGGCTTCATGGACACATCATCCACAAATGGGATAGTGGAATATAACTATATCAAATGAAAATTTTTGCCTCTGTCAGATTCTAAGGGATTATACGGATGAGCTGCTAAAAACAATGTGCCTGTTTTTTTGTTTTTTTTTTGGCATGCATACATGTGTTGAAATCTGAAATCTATCCCCACTGAGACAGACACGGCAGGCGAGCGTTGTCTCTGTCACTTTTGCGTGTTCTTGGAAATGATGGTGTGCTGTGCACTGACACCTGGCCTGGCGTTTGGAGCTGGCCGTGGGAGTGGGGAAGCGGATACGCCTGTGGCACAATGCGAGAGCTGTCACCGAGGAGCTGGAGGGCGAGTGGCTCTTCCCATCGCTCGATTGTTCGAGCCGTGCAGAAGAATGCCAAGTGATTCATACTCAGGCAGATCGCCCCAGCATTCAGCACCGCACCATTGTTTACCACATAGGGCACATGCGGCAGACTTTCCCCCAGGCCTCTCAACACAATAGGACAAAACTAAGAGTCGCACCAGATACATGTCTTTTTTGTACTTTGTCACATCTGTAGTTGCTGTACATTTTTTACATTATTTTTAGTTATTTTCTTACTCACTATCCTGTAGAGTGGAAACAACTGATTCAGTGTGCAATCTGCATCTTCCTGATATGTCAGTAAATCTATCGCAAATGTTAAAGTTTTAACAGAAAAAGTAAAACCTCAGAGTATTGAATCTTTACTTCTCTGATAGGTCAGTAAATCTGTTGCAGATGTCAAAGTTTTAACAGTAAAAGTAAAACCTAAGAATATTACATCTTATTCTCAGAGTACACGTAGGCTTTTCTTGAAGTTTCTCGTCTATACACTTATGTCCACACTAAATTTCTGTGCCTATGTCATTCTCTATCAGCATCCCTGTACACATGCATACACACATACTGCATATAGTGTACTTACTGTGCTGTGAAAAAGTGTTTTCTCCCTTCTCGACGTTTTCCATTTTTGCTTATTTGTCAAATTGAAATGTTGCAGATCATCCGACTAATAATACATCCCATTACATATCCAACAATTCAATTAATATACAACAATCAGCCACGACATTAAAACCACCTGAATAATATTGTGTATTTCCCTCTCATGCCGCCAAAACAGCTTTGTCAAACTGAAGCCCACTAGAATTCCTGGATACAGGGTTTCTAAGCAGAACATTTGCCAGAGCATCACACTCCCTCCACCAGCTTGTCTTCTTCTCACTGTGTGTCCTGGTGCCATCTTGTTCCGTATTAAATGGTGTACTCTTACCCGTCCAATACACATGATGTAAAAGATAACATGACTCACTGGACTGGGCGACTTTCTTCATCTCCTCCAAGGTCTAGGTCCAGTACTCATGTGCCCATTGTAGGCACTTTCAGTGGTGGACTGGGGTTACAATGGGCACTCTGACTGGTCTGCGGCTACACAGCACGGTGCGATACGCTGTGTATTGTGACACCCTTATGTATGCATCATTCAAATTTTCTGCAACTTTTGTCACTGTAGCCCTTCTTTTGGTTCTGATCAGGTGGAGAAGTCTTTATTGCCCCAGTGCATCGATGAGCCTTTGGTGCCCAACATGCCATTACTGGTTCATGGTTGGTCCCTGCATGGAAGACTGTCCATAATTACTCAGCACTGCTGACTGGGAGCACCCAGAGGCCGTGCCACCTCAGAGATGCTCTAACCCATTTGTCTGGCCACATTGAGCCAGTTCAAACTCAACAGTTCGAATCTTACTAGGCTATAACATATGGCTGCAATATTTATTTTTAGCCGAGCAAAGCTGTTCAGGGACAGTTTTTTATTTATTTATTATTTTTTAATTTAACGTAGTAGCATGACGATGGCAATACCAGACCAGCCATTAAGTTATGAAGACTGTATTAAACATTCTTACTGAGCCTGTATGCAGCCGCAGGACAAGCGGTTATTGGAAAAGCAGCTGGGGGAAGAGATACTTCACTGTGAACCAGGCCTGCCATGGAATAGTGTGCTGCTGAGCCAAGCATTCTAAAATGCACCGTACTCATTTGCACTTGCAATCTCAGTATACTGTATACCATAGTGTACTACATGCCCTCCAGCATTACTGCACCTACTGCAAAACTAATTATTCTTTCACACTAATTACAATTTTTGTTTCTTTGAAGGGGGAGTGTACATCTCTTGTCAAAGTCACTCAAGTCCCATTTCTCCCACGTCTAATGCATCAACGACAATAACTGACTGTTTGCTTAATGTCTGTGGTCTGTCTCTTGACCTTGACATACGCAGTAGTTAAAAGATAATCAACATTGTTTTCGTTATCTATGGTTTTAATGTTTTGGCTCATCAGTGTAAGACAAAGTCAATGTGAGTAAATAGAAAATGCAGCTTTTAAATGATAATTTAATTTATTGAAAGTGAAGAGTTGCTTAGAACCTGTATCACCCATGTGAAACAATAATTTCCCTCTTTAACCTAATAACTGGTTGTGCCACACTTGGTGGCAATAATTACAATCAAATACTTGGAATAACTGGTAATGAGTCTTTTACATCAGTGTAGAGGAATTTTGCACCTACTTTGTTTTAATTCAGCCAAATTGGAGGGGTTTTGAGCATGAAGCTTGTTTAAGGTCATGCTGCAGCATCTCAATCTGATTCAAGTCAGGGCTTTGATTAGGCCACTCCGAAACCTTCAGTTTGTTTCTTTTGACCATTCAGATGTGGACTTGCTTGAGTGCTTTGAGTCATTGTCCAGATGCATAATCCAACTGCCCTTGAGCTTCATGTTATAAACTGATGGCTGGATGGTCTCCCTCAGGATTTTCTATTGAAGAGCAGAATTCATGGTTCTATCAATTGTGGCAAGTCACCCAGTTCCTGAAGCGGCAAAGCAGCCCCAGACCATCACACTATCACCACTGTGTTTGACTGTTGGTATGATGCTTTTATCATGCAATACTATATAGCTTCATGCTAGATGTAATGGGATCCATGTCTTTCAAAATGTTCTACTTTTGATTCATCAGGCTGCAGAATATTATCTAAAAAGTCTTCGGGGACATCAAGATGTTTTTTTGTTTTTTTCTGAAAATGTGATGAGGCTTTGTGTTCTTTTTAATTAGCAGTGGTTTTTAACTTTGCGGCTCTCCCATGGATGCCATTTTCACCCAGACTTTTTTTTTTTTGAATCGGGAACACCGACCTTAACTAAGGCAAGTGAGGGCAACAGTTCTTAAGATGTTAATCTGGGTTGTTTTGTGACCTTCTGGTTGAGTTGTCGATGCACTCTTAGATAGGCCAGCCACTGCTAAGGAGGTTCGCTGCTGTTCCAAATTCTCTCCAATTGTAAGTGACGCCTCTCATCATGGTTAGCTGGTGTTTCAGAGCCTTGCAAATGACTTGTAACCCATTCCAGACAGATAAATTTCAGTGACTTAGTTTCTCATCTGCTCTTGAATTTCTTTTGATTGTGGCATTGTGTGCTGCTTTTTGACTACTTCGTATTTCCAGACTGTTTTTTTTTTTTTTTTTAGTGTTGTTTTGATTCAGGAGGGTTGATAGTAATCATGCCAGGTTTTTTCAGTGAAATTCAACCCAATTCTCAATTAAATTTGTTTAATTGGTTGACTTAGTAACAAAAGGGCCAATTTTTTTTTCACAAGGGACCTTGTACGGTTGGATAATTTTCCCCTCAATAAGTGAAATCGTCATTTAAAAACTGCATTTTATGTTGACTCAGATTATTTTTGTCTGCTATTATTGATTATCTGAAACACTAAAGTGTGAAAAAAATGCAAAAATAGAAGAAATCAAGAAGAGTCCAAAGATTTTTCTGAGCCTTGTTTATACAAACAACATGCTCACATTCTCAGTCAGACTCAGGCTTGCACTCACATGCATGCACACACATGTATATGCACATTGAGCCAGTTCAAACTCAGCACTTCAAATCTTTCTAGGCTATAAAATATGGCTGCAATATTAATTTTCAGCCAAGCACAGCTGTTCAGGCACAGTTATTTATGTATTTATGTATGTATTTATTTATTTATTATTTTTTTAATTTTACGAAGTAGCATGACGATGACAATACCAGACCAGCCATTAAGTTATGAAGACTGTATTAAGCATTCTTACTGAGCCTGTATGCAGCCACAGGACAAGCGGTTATTGGAAAAGCAGCTGGGGGAAGAGATACTTCACTGTGAACCAGGCCTGCCACGGAATAGTGTGCTGCTGAGCCAAGCATTCTAAAATGCACCGTACTCATTTGCACTTAGAATCTCAGTATACTGTATACCATAGTGTGCTGCATGCTCTCCAGCATTACTGCACCTACTGCAAAACTAATTTTTATTTCACACTAATTACAATTTTTGTTTCTTTGAAGGGGGAGTGCACAGCTACCAATATAGTATTATTAATGATTTCAGTGATGATAAAATTTTTACTGCCTTTTATTTACCAATTGAATTTGCAAATTTGGATATTGTTTTCGATTATATACTTCCAGATGAATGCGTAGATCTTCTTCAGCGAGAACAGTCACAGCTCTAATGATCTGCTATGGTGTAAGGTGTGTATTTTTTTGGGGGTGTATATTTTTAAGTTATTGCACACATTTACCTTATAAAATGTGCAATTTCTTTTTTCCGTCTGCATCAACCCCATCCTATGGGGTTCAATTTCAAGGTGCAGGTTGCTGATTGTGATTTTTACACCCCGTAACCAAAGAAATGAATAAGGTGTTTTAGGTGTGATCTGTGAACTCGCCGGCCATATATATTCCCCGGCGCTGTCAGTGAGGTCACCCAGCGCACTTCTGACAAACTGCACATGTGAGCCACCGCATGGCTGGCAGAGATTTGTAACTGTGTCCCTGGTCCATTGCATTTGAATTATTCCACAAGCCCCCTCTGCTTTACATTAGCGCCCGTGGGGAAGATGAACAAGGGACCGGAGCAGCACCAAGGGCAGGGGCTCTTCATGAAGGACAGTGGGAAACAGGTGGGAGGTTAATGGCCCTGGACCGGTTCCACCAGCCGCTCTGGCTTGATATATGGGCTTTGGGCCTACTGCGGGCATAGGCTTTCAAAGATATATTATTTCATTTGAGGAGCAGCATTCTCGTAGCTGCATTTGTCCACTGATAGATGATATCCCCTTCCCCCGGCAGCCACAATTGGAGATGCCGTGTGAGTTTTCGTAAGGCCTGCTCCTGTACATTGTTAATTATTTATTTATTTTTATCTTTTTGCTGAGCTCTCTTTAACCTCTCCCTCACACAGGCTGTAGTACTGTATGCTGCCTGTCTGCCATGCTGCTTTTGGAGGCTGTTGTTTAAGTACAGCAAGGGGGACCTCACTAAGGCTTCTTTTCAACAGTGACGTGCGGTCGGAGGTTAGTTTGGTGAGGCAGAATCCTTCCCTTTGCTTGATTAGCAATCAGACGATTAACTAGTTTAGTAAGACTATTCGGCAGAATGACGGGCCAGTTAAGTTTCCGCGGCGTTATTACTCAGTACATCGAACCTGAAATGCTCACTAGACAGCAGATTTGCGCATACTTGCTTCCAGGAAGCAATGTCATCAACAAATATTTAAACAGTTCGACTTATGCAGAGTTCAATGCTTAATCAATATACAATGTATTCTCCTTTAAATACGCGCTTTAACACCCAAACAAAAAGCGGGCGCTTATTTTCTGTTTGAACGATATACAGAATTACCGAGAGCCGAAAATTTTTCCTAATTGATTATTCAGATTTCCATCCTTGCAGTCTCGAATTGAAGCGTATATGTGAATGAATCTTTTTGTCATTATCTCCTCTATCAGTATACGGGCTTCCTATAGGCTTGGTCTTAATTGTTTTGATTGTCAATCAGGAATAGTACAGTGGGTTGACCAGTTCCGCAATTTGACCGATTCCGCAATTTGCAGAAATCAAACTTTATTTGCGGGAAAACGACTTCGCTGTCAGCCTTGAGTTTGACACCGCTGGAACAGTAAATTGTTGTGGATTTAACTCTTAACTATAGTTTCGAGATATTCGGCTTGATGGAGAAATAAATGCCCGATAACTGTTGCTTGCCGTTGCGGCAGTACCAAATCAACGCCTGTGATAAGGTGCACTGCGCAGTGTGTGGCTTTTAAACGCGTGTATTCCCGGGATTCATCACGTTATTAGTGTCATTATGATCGGATTATCGTATAATTGACCGTACAAATCCCAATTTCGTACTCTTGATACTTTTTCATCAACACCCATTAGAGTGACTGCTTGTCGTTTGACTAGTTCCGCAAACGCCATTTTGTAGGTTTTCAAACTTGTAATTTATGAGACATGTTTATTCTTATTTTTCTGAAAGAATTTTATCAAAGTTTAATGTAGTCAATGTGAAATAAAACATCTTTTACCCCGCCATAACTGTTTTTCAGTGGCTCAACGGGTTGATCATTACTCATGTCCTGTGTTAATATGAATTTGTGGTCTCATCCTGATAATTTTAATGTATAGGCTACTTGGTATGTAGGCTACTTGAATTGGAAAGAGTAGGAAGAATCATCCATAGTCGCTGATAGCAGTTGAATATCGATGGATGTACAAAATCGTCTTGAACTGAGGCCAGCGCACGTGGATTCCAGCTGACACAATGTCGACACACGGAACAATTATCCATAAATTTTACCAATTATTATGATATACCCTGCAGACTAATGCTTGCTAAAATTGATTGGAAATACATGTGTCTGTTCCTTTGTGGCCAGGGGCACGCAATTATGCCAATAAACAAAGAATATCATCACTTTGGCCTGACAAAGGGCGCTGTTTGCGAAACTGGAAATTATTTGCGGAACCGGTCAAAGGACGTGCCACTGAAAAATGACTGTGCAAGGCTTTATTCCTAATGACTGAAGAAAACTAATTGATCCACAAAGTGCGTAAGTAATTTCCGCAAATTCATGAACAGATAACTTTCCGCCACCGAATGCTGTATCACTACCAGACGCTTCAGACAAATTCCGTTTGCGGAACTAGTCTATACTCCCTCCTATAGTATATCTCTGCAGACCCGGAGGCTGTAGATTCAGACCCACCCGCAGTTCTGGGACCGCATTTCTAGGACCTTAGGTTTTCTGCGACAGCGCCACCTATTGAGGGTTAGGGTTAGGGATAGGGATAGAGATAGGGATAGGGTCCTAGAACTGCGGTCCTGAAAGTGCGGTCCTGAAACTGCTGCCTGCAGAGAAACCCTACTCGAACCACAAAATCCGGTGATAAAAGTTTGGGTCACTGCCTCACCTCACCGCACGTCTCTGGCTTCCTGTAAGCAAGTACTCGCAAATCTGCAGTTTCGTGAGCATTTCAAGTTTGATGTAGCCTGCTGAGTAATAACGCCGCGGAAACTTAAACTGGCCCGTCATACTGCCGAATTGTCTTACTAAACTACTTAATCGTCTGATTGCTAATCAAGCAAAGGGGAGGTTTCTGCCTCACCAAACTAACCTCCGACCGCACGTCACTGCTTTTCATTCATAAATTATTCAGTGTTGGGTTTCTTGGTAGCTCGTTTATTTAATGTGAATCACAATTGCGCATCATTAGTAAAGGAGTATACATTGGCTGACTCATTGATGATGACTTCTTTGGCAGTGAGGTACATACACAGGGAAGCAGATGAAGCAACTTCAATAAAAAATTAGAAACGGGTTGAAGTGACTAAAATAAGCTTGTACTTTTTAAAAAAAAAATCAGTTCTGATTGCAAAGTATTAACAGAGGACTGGCCAAGTGCACAGATTTATTCACAAATATGCAGCAAAATGTGCAATTTAACGTTGATATATCGCAAATGCATGAATTAACAGAGATCCTGGGTTCAAGTGCACTGAAATTCAAGGATTTCATTACCAATATTTTCTTTCCCTGACCGCTGATTCCCTGCATGTTTATGACCGTAATGGTATGCGTGACGTGATACTACATTGTTCTGTGTTAGCCCTAATAGCCATTTTCTGTCTGGTCAGTCTGAACAGCCGTCTATTACCCAGCACTCTGACTGTCTTTTACCCTGGCCCTACCTGGACTGGTGTCCCATAATGCTTTGCACCAGTCTCTTGGGACTGGAGTGGCTGGAGGAAGGAAACATATGCACTTGTTAAAAGGAAAGATTTAGGGGTTTGAAATCCAACAGAGACATGGAGACATGAAGGAGGAGTGTTAGCCAGAGAGTCTGTTCATTCGCTTGTTGCTTTGATGAGGGATAAAAGGTTGTCATGAACTACCAAGCTCTTAGCTGAGAGCTGATAGACTAATTCTGGCTGGTCTACCATCTTGTTTTCTTGCTGAGAATAATGTGGACTCGGTTAACTGCCCCTGGAAGAGTCCTAATAGAAAAGGCCTGTTTGCCTCCTCCTTTTCCCTTTGTGACTCAAAAGTTTGCACTGTGAAATTCACTTTCATGAGCAGTCTGTCTCGTCTCGGAAAAACAGTGTAAATGTAAGCTCATTTTTCATGATTAGGGTAAAAGCCTTTGGCAGGTCAAGCGGCTCTTAAATCGAAGGTGTGGGAAGTAGCTGTTAGTGGTGTCTTCTTCTGTTCGTGATTATGGTTTTGCAGTGTCATACTGCAGCAAAATATCAGCAGGGTGATGGGGGAAATTGGTAAACAAAGTCGATATTGCCGCATTTAACAAACTGCTTGCTAACAAATCAACACCACAGTGGGCCTGTTTTTAACAGCTTCTGCTGTCAAATATAAGACAGAAATTTAATTTCTTTCTGAGTCTACCTCTTTGAACATGGTACAGCTCAATAGAGGTTATTCAGGACGACTTTGGATGCTGTTCTACAAAGGCTATCTCCCAGTACTGCATGACCTCTGTTTTGGTTTACTAAGTGCAGTATAGTCAGTCAACTCAAGACATCGAATTGGCCACAGTATGTCAGTTTTCAAGAAATGCTCTCAAGTCAGTACAATTGCTGTAGTTTAGTGATTTGAATGATGGACATATGTTATCAGAGGCAGTAAAGATAAACTACAGTGCTTGTGAGTACTGTAAGTTCCCTTTAGGTCATTTGTTAAGGGTGGATTAAGTTCTGCCCTCAGATTAGGCCAGTTCTAAATTAGTTAAGCAGCAATATGCAAATGTATCGGTCTTTCTGAGCTTATTTTTTAAGAACAAAAATTTGTTTTGTGGGGTCAGTAATTGTTCACTCTCTTTTATTTTTTAAAGCTCCACTTCTATTAACTCATTGCATCTTTTTTTTTTCTCCATGTGTTTAATCAATTGCTGCAGTCGTGCTTTGGGCGTGCCCAACATTGTCGGCAGTTGTCTTCAGAGGCTATTTCTGCCACTTATGTACAGCTGTCTATTTTGGACGGAGGCTCACTGAATGAGTCAAAAGACAATAGAAAACCAGCAGACCCTGGGAGACGAACAGTGTGCAGTGTACTTTTACAAGGGATTTATATTTAGCCGACATATGTGATTAGATTTGCACTTTGATGAATGACGTGTGTTTCAGATGGGTAATGTTATATTCACGGGGTTATGATGGGCAAAATTCATGAGACCCTTCACCAGAAAATGTCTTTAGCCCAGTTACTAAAATAGGATAAAGCCACCTGTTCATTAGTCCACTTTACATCTTTCCTTTTGTCTGAATCCCTGCCCAGAACACCAGTTGGCATGCCTTGGTGATAAATGTGTCCAAGCGCAGATTTTTTTTTCATAATACTTATTACAATGGATTTGTTTTATTGCACTCCCACATGAAGGGTATAAAAGGGCATTTTCCTGAACTCAAACAGTGATTAAGAGAAATATTCAGCTTTGGCTCAAGGTTCGAGGTTTAACAGTCACAGTAACCGTCTGAAGAGATGTTTTGACATTGAATTTGACAAATTGAAAATGGGAATGTGTGATTATGTGATTTGGTAGATCATATTAAGTATCAATGTGGTTTTTCAAAAAAGAGGTGTGCTTTATCACCGCGTAAAGAAAGTCTCATTGTGCTATAATCTTGAGCTTTATATTTTTTTTACGCCCCTTTATTTGATATTTACTCTAAAAAGCAGTTTATCACTGGTGCATTTTTGGCAGCTACCTGGGAATCAGTGGCCATTGATTTGTTGGTTTCTGAGCGTTGTTTATGTGATACCAACACGTCAGCTCTTTTGTGGTTAGCTGTATCTCTCAGGTACTTATTTGTCACATCATCATATTGTGATAGTTTATTCTGGGGAGTGTTGTTGTTTGCATAGGTATAAAGGCTCTGTCCAGGGAGTTTTGGTTATGTTCAGGTGGAGAATAGTCTAGGGAGGAAGTGAGGTGCTCATTCACCGTGACCACTTCACTAGCAGCACGGCCATTGTGAAGAATAAGAATAATTTCCTCACCTTTATCAGGTGCATCAAGCAAACGCATAAATACCACTGGCATTTTATAATTAAGTAGCACATAAATCCCTGATTCGCATTAAACAATGGATGAAGTGAAGAATTTGAGAAATCACTCAACGCCCAGCTAATGCAGAGCAGTGCCCTGTAGATTACACACTGCTGAAAGATCAATATCTCCTGTCTGCAGTGAGAACTCATTTCAGATTTGGAAAGCATTATTTTCTCACTGTATTTTGGTTTGGGGGTACTTCAGGGAAAGATCACTCCCATGGCTTCATGTATGTTATAAGCCTAATGTTCGTCTGAATAATTGATTAGCCTGCTCTGTTTTTTTGATAATTAGTTGATAGCTTCTTAGCTTTAAGCCCTCAAATCCCAAGATGGAAGCTCAGAGACCATTTTCAAGTTACCATGAACATTTTTCTGAAGAACTCTATTGCTTGACACCAAAGTATTATGGATTAACTTGCATTTTCTTCTTCCTGTATGCTGTGTTTTTTAAAGAGAAGTGAAAACTATATGTCTCGACAGCAATTGAGATTGATTGATGGGATTGTTGGTGCCCTCCTAAGTGCACTTTGTTGTTCAGTTCTGAGAATTCTGAGTTGACAAGAATTGCCTCCTTTTCTTTGAATGTGTTTTGTCTCTTACAAAGTTTCCACATAAACAACTGCTACATACATTGTGTTGTCACTAAATAATCTGAAACGCATACTTAAACGTGCATAGCTTTAGTTGTATGTCATTTATTACGTCAGAATATTTTTCAAAATCAGATATTCTTTACTTTTGCCTGTATGGTGAAAGCAGTGCTGGTTGTAACAGAGGTCATATTTGCTTAAAACACTGTACTGTACATCGGTCAGGGGCAGCAGTACCTTAAGCAATGCATAGACTGACAGAAACTGATAACTGAGCTATAGGAAATTGTTATGACAAGATGTCCGGCTACACTTTGTTTTCATTGTGGTGAAGGGGGGGGGGCCCTTTGAATGGACTCAGATGCACAGGTCAGGGGTTTGACTCTGGAGTCAGTTGATGTGGTCACCGTGGGAACTGATCAATCTGTATGTTTCAGCACTATTGATCGAGCAGTCCATCAGGCCGGCCTTCCTAGCGTTAACCGCACAGCTTGCACAACCAGATTGATATCTGCTGACCCTGTGGAGCCAATCAGGGCCTCCCGTAGAGAGGTCCTACTTATTCTCATTCACGGCAGCAGCCAGCCGTCCCAGTGCCTGCATTTACTAATCTGGCACCGCACGCACCTGTGCCGTGAATTATGAGAACTCCTAAACCCTCCCAGTTGGAGGCCTGAATACCGTTCGCTTTTGTTTTACTGAATGAAAAATATCCATCTGCCTCAGCTCTGAACAAGAGAGAGCTTGCTTAGAACAGATTGTTCTAAACTTACTAAAACTGATTGCGGAAAAAAAAAGCCAAGGGGTTTCTTTTTGGGTTCACTTTAACTGTAGCCAAGGCCCGTCAAAAGGAGTTGATGCTCTTTTCCTGCATTTTGCCAGTGTTTGATGGTGGTATGAACAGGACTTGACTGAAATGTGAGCACTCAGGTATACGCCTTGAACGGTGACCAGGACGGGGTCAAGAGAGAGAGAGAGGGGCTGTGGTGGCCACACTTATTGATATTTCAGCTCGCTAATGGCTCCCTAAGCAGCCTGATAAGCCCAAGGCGCAGACAGAGACAATGTCACTGTAAATAAGGAGATTTTCAGAAGGTCTATAATAGATAAAAAAGCACGATTATCTGCAGTGAGTTTGGTTATCAGGTCTCTTAGTCAGAGAAAGTTCACTTTGACACTTCGGAGTGTGTATCATATCTGTGGAATTAGAATCGACAATGCTGCGCGCTCTCTGCTAACGCAGCCAATGTAATGGGAGCTCCACACCAGAGCTTGAAAAATGGTCGCAATTACCCAAATTTGCAGCAGAGCACAATTTCTTGAAGTGGGTTCTTGTTCTTTTTCATTCACGTTGAAAACCTACAGGTCGTGCCAATGAAGTGAACTTTGGTAAAAGAAAAAGAAAGGTAGTGAAAATAGTGTAATATTTTCACTGCAGGAATAACTTTTTTGTCTTAACGGAAGAATTTCTGATATCAGAGCACAGTTTTAGTGAGGCACAGTTCAAGGATGTTTCTGCATCCCGTGAATTGGTTTGAACTGGAATGAACTCGGTTTTTGTTTTAAAATTTAGCATTTTTTTTTTTGTTTCTCGTGAAATGTTAAAATTGTGTTAATGCAGGGGTCATTTGGAGAGAAACTCTGCGTTTTTTGGGAGTAAATATTATTTTAATTCTGTTCATTAAGAGACACTCAAAGGAGTGCATTAATCTGTTCATTACAGAACACGGTAAGAAGTCAATTAATCTGTTCATTAAGAAAGATCAAAAATGAGTCCTCTTATTAAAAATAGGCCCAGCTGTGCATGCTCATTAAACAGTGGTACTGAGATTGCTTAACAATGCTTGTGGCGGTCTACCAATAAAGCACAAGATTGTCTGCAACACTTGCAATGTGGGCTCCACACTACTATGTGCTTATTTTTTCTGGCAAGAAAAAATGAATAAGGCACCACCCCATGTCATTTACTTTGGATTGAATATATATATATATATATATATATATATATATATCTTTATTTATTGCTTACTCATTCTGTATTGATTTATTTTACTTTTTGCTTCAAAATTCACATATCCTTAATATAAAGTCAACATCAATGTTCCCATTTTAAACAGGGTGAGTGTGTAGACCAGTTGGTCATTCCTGAGAAACTGAAGTACAGTGTAAACAAACTAAATTGGTAATTGCGTACATTTTACTGGAAATGCAATCCCTATTTTAAAAACAAAGATAGCTTTTAAATTTTTGAGGCACATTTTATATTTGGGCTTTGTAAATGGGAATAGTATGAAAATGTTTCAACTGAAAGGTATAATTCCAGGGCTTGGCATGTGTTTGACTGAGTGCAGTTGTCTGGATTCTATATTGATGATAGGAATATATAAATGTTGGAGAGCTGGGTATATGCCCAGCATTATAATAGTCTGAAAATCAGACCTCTAGCTGTCTCACCAGCTGTAAATCAAGTATTTCTGTTTGCACATCCAAACCTGAGGCTATAAGGGTCCGTGCTGTAACTATTCATTCCTACCAAAGCATGAATGCCTACATTGTGCCCAACTTCTTAACTGCAAATTGGAATTCGGCGCATAGAGAGCATTATATTACTTCTTGTCACTGCTTACTTATTGTTTTATGGGTAAAATAATATTTAATCACACTAAATTGACTGACTGATTCTACCCTTGTTCTGTATCTTCATAGAATGCAATAAATATTAACAAAGGCTCATAATAACTCTTCTCCATGTTGTAGTTTTGACAGCATCTACTTTGAACTCTGTACTGAGGAAAAATAGAACCTCAGTATTAAATGCACTGATATAGGGAACTAGTAGAATGTTTTTCTGGTCATTATGTGTGTCCTGGGTGGAGTTCAATATGACAAAGTGAAGTACGAAAAATATGCTTTTTACACCATGTTGAAATGCTAGCGGTTTATTGTGTCCTTTTTTGTGACAGACATTCCCATGTTTCTTACCCACTAGGTGTCAAGCTGGGCTGGAATCTCAAGGCTTGACACATTTCTGTGATGAAAGCTCTGTCTATATGAACCCTATGATGTTTAGCAGGAAAAGCTTGACAGGGAAACACTAGTGTCTGTTGCACGTAGAAAATGTCAGCTTCGTCTCTCCGTGCCCCTCGCTTTCTCTTCTGGCCTGTTGTCCTCCACCGAGCCGGACGTCTTCCCCTTCTAGCACACTTGTCTTCTTATTTTACTATGGCTGTGAGAGGCTGAAGGGTGGGCCCTTTGATTCAAGCTCATCGCCAACTCTTACCATTTGACAAATGGCTTTGAAAGCCGGGCATGTCTTTGCCTTTGCTCTCGGAGTATGTCATTGGTGGTTGCGGCACAAAGATCTGGGGGGTGTCAGACATTTTAAACAGTGGGTGCTGGGTTTCTCCTGAAGGTTTAAGGGCCACATCTGCATTTTGCATCAGTACAGTGCCTCCAGCTGCTTGCCAAAAACTCAAATGGTCCCAACTGTCATCAGAAAGTTGGGGTAAAAGACAAAATTCATGAGTACTGCCTTTTGGATTTAGTCCCTCAACTCCTGCCTCTGCTTGTGTGTTAACCTTTCACTTTACCGTTATGAGTTTTCCTTGAGCTTACCCTGTCTATAAATTATTTTATTTAATTTCGATAGGAGTCATATGAGGTCTATACTATATGATTACCACAATAATTTAAGTGAAACTTTTGTTAGTTAGACATTGCGTTGTTGGCTTATGGCACACGCACGCACACACATACACACACAAAACTCATGTCTATGTAAGCAGGCAGCATTAATCTTTCAGCATGATCCTGTGCAAGGACATTTTAATAATAACTGTTTTCTGCAGCACACTCACTGTACAGTAGATAAGGCAAAGTCATCCTCAGTTCTCCATGCTGTCTAGACCAAATAATTGAAGCCAAGCATGTTTTGTCTGAGCGTAGGATAAACAGAATTTCTTCAGCCAAAACATTTATTGCCTACAAGAAAATGTAAAAGGTAAAACTTGCAAATTAAGCATGTCCTCATTCAAGGTAATGATTTGCCTTATATGTATAACATAGTATTCAAGGTAATGATTTGCCTAATATGTATAACATAGTTGCCTCTTGCTGACACCTTGAGATAGTTTAATAATCATATAATAAACAAAATATTTCAAATTGAATACTTTCTGTACTGTTGGTCTACCATTTTGGGTGTCATGCTTGCCTTTGAACCACTGACTGTCAACCTTGAATCTCCTTTGGGCAAATGTTCTAAATATTTCTGAACAAAAGAATTTTAAAAGTTTATTTCCCTGTCCAGTCGGCTCAAAATGAGATGGTAGTATCAACAGAAAGGAATTTTATGAGGATAAGGGGGACTCTGTAATTCTCTTCCATGGCTTTCAGCTCTTCCCCTAACCCTGTGATCTCTCTCGCTCTGTTTATGAATCATTCTTTCAGGTAATCATTAACAGCAAGAGGTGTGAGAAACAACGCCGATGACAATGGCCAGGTTGTTTAGGGGTTTGACTCTCCGCTAGTCCAGTGTCAGAAGTCCCTCTCACCTGGCATGGGAGCCAACCTTTGTGGAAATTTAGAACATTTTTTTTATTATAAATAATGAGTTATGTCACTCCCTGGTGTCATTCAGCAGACAGATAAATTAATAGATCTGACAACTGAAGATAAGTGTTGCTGAGAATTTTCCATGCTGTTGAACATGTGTCTGGATTCGCATGAGAAAGTCCCAGTGGTAACTTCTCTAGATTCTACACATTTGGTCAGTATTGTTAACCTTCCAGGCAGAGGTAGATTGTATCTACTATGTAAACAAAATAATCTCATATGAGTCTCTGGGTAACATTTTCTGATATGATACTGAATTAAAGACTGTAAGTGTGGCAATTGTAAAAAAAAATTTTACACCCATCAAATGTCAGCGTTTTGCCTTTTCAGTCATTTCATATCACAACCCAGCAAATCTGAAAAAGCTACTTTAATGTGTCCGTTCCGAGACATTATCAGACTTCAGATCCTTAAACCCATGCGATGCACATGAATATTACGGTGTAGTTATTGCATTCATTGTTGAAATTGGGGAAAAGCCAGAAAATGAAAATATCCGCAGCTGAATATTTTGTAAAAAGTTAACTCTTTGATCCAAATCTATGGTTCTGCTTGGTTTATTTTTAATCATAACACTGAAATTCCCAAGCAGAATAACAAATCAATCGACCCAATGATGCTGTAATTTCACACTTCGGCCTGTTCTTGAAATATTCAGTGTAATGAGTTAATTACAAGCGTATGAGAATCTTCTCAGAGGCACCCATGGGACTGTACGCATAACTAAAGATGGTTTTCTTCTGTTTCTATTTCTTTCTCATGGCAGGTTGATGACCAAATGAAGCTTCTTCAGAACTGCTGGAGCGAACTCTTAATCCTCGATCATATTTTTCGGCAAGTGGTGCACACAAAAGAGGGCTCTATCCTTCTCGTTACTGGTCAACAGGTAAGTCAGCTGCCCACATTACTGCACTCCAAACCTCCCCCAAGATCTCATCAGTCACTCAGTATGTGGATCAGCGTGCTTTAAAGTGCTATCGACTGCTCTGCCCATGCAGTCACAACTCCATTAAAAATAGATTACACTTATAGGTATAACTTAATGTGACCAGAATAATCAATTATGCATTTTTTATCAAGACTCCGCGAGAATAAATAAACCAATGAATTAAGCATGCAACATTCTGGGCTATAAAATGAATATGATTTACCATTTGTGGCTCAGAGGACCTCCTCAGTTGCTGGTGTGATGCCTTAGGCCCAGCCAATGCAGTTATCACAGCAGGTCCTTTAATTCCTTAGTCAATCTGCTTACAGCACTGCATTCAAAGAAGTTTAAATAGGCAGTTATGAATACGCATAATGCTGTGAGCCAGGCAAAGAAATCTGAACTGTCATTAATTATTTATGCAGTCTCTCTCAATGAGCTGCTCTCACAGTTTTGGAGAGGCAGACTCGGAGAGAAGGGCCCGGTAAAAATCGAGATTGAGTGATATATTACGCCGCAGACTAGGGCTACGGGAAAAATACATCACAGCTCAAGTTCCTCTGGGGCAACGACAGAAGATTGAGGGTGAAGCGTTTCCAGAGATTTGCCCTGTTGTTGGGACATGATTTCGCTCCTTAATTTTATGTCCTCTGGCAGTATTATTGAGAGAGGGAGAGGGAGAAGAGGTAAGGAGTTCATTTAAGGATGACGGCGAGGTAGTTCTGATCTTCGTATTCTTCGCACGGCGAGAGTCGGCGAAGGTCCGCGAGTCGTCGCAGTCCTTACCCGTTTCCGCCGGCGCGGAGTGGTTCTGCCGTGGCAGCAGACCCCTGAAGCAGCTGCCCCTCCCTCCATGGCTGAACAGTGTTTGATAAGGTGGGGTGGGGGGGGGTCCCTGTGAGGTGGGAGAGGCATATGGCGGCGGGGGAATACGGAGCCCGGACTGGTTTGCATATTCTGGTTAATGAACAGCTGGTGTGAATGAGTCTGTGGGGAGAGGAATTCATTATCTCCCATTATTCTCTACCGGCCGAGCAGTGACAGCCACCTTACTGCTGCAGCTTACCCCAACACTGTGGGCAGTGGGGGAAACGGTAACGCCGCTGTTTACAGAACACCGGGGCAATTAATTTGCCAGCGATAAGGCTGCAGTTTTTTATGGACTTTGTTTGCACTGAGCTCCAGAATAGTATGATCCCTGTCCATACAAATCGGAGGTGTGATTGCTGATCTCTCCCACCCCCCTCCCCCCCAACATGGCTTGTGTGTGTAAATATTATCAGATTCCTGGGAGTACAGTCAGGGAGAAGCCAGGACGCTCTAATGACAGCATAAAGGGTAATTGATTTGCACACCATGCTGCATTTGTTCAGAAACGGAGCAGCGTATGTCATCTACAGCCTGTGGCAATAACCGTCAAAATCCTCCTCAGCACTTGAGCTTATCTGTCCTTCTAGGCAATCTAAATACTCCATACAAAAATGTTTTTTATATCTAATATTTGGCAAATGCTGAATAGTTGCTGTTCAAGTCTGCAGGCAGAAGGATACGCTCATCCACATAAGATTTTGTTGTACTTCTCAATATGATGGAAATTTGAAATAATGTTTATCCACTATTCACATACTATTTTAATTTAAGTTAATTCAATATTTATGGGTTTCTTGTGTTCAAACAGGGCAAAAGCTGTCAGACTTGAGAGCAATGTCCATTAAGAACAACACCTTTACAAAACCTTGTGTTTTATTTAGCTGAATTCAGTAGTTGGTATTCCTTTTGTCAGTCTAGTCTTATTGATTATCTGGTAATGCATCGCATTTTACGAGTAGCTGAAACAGCTCTCGAAGATCGTCTCTGTCGGGAAGAGAAACTGCGGACATGCTACAAAAACATTTCATTTACCATCATGCATCATGGGCAATTTTCTGCCCAGAACACAGGGAATATATGTGACAAACATGTGTGTTTCTCCACTGTGGAGCTTTTATTGTAGGTAAGGCTATAATACGAGATGAACCAGCCAGGCCCAGGTTTTTCATTTAAGTTATTTCATGCACAGTTGATTTTATGTAAATTGATTGACACCTTTGGGGGGGTATGCTTTTCACTGACTCATAATTTTTTACTGCCTTAAAAGAGAGGAGGGGGAGGGGGAGACGAGAGGGAGGAGGCGTTAGGGGAAAGACGTGTGCATCTGGAATTCTCCGGCTCACGCTAAAAAATTCTACTCATCATATTTGCACAATAAATAAATTCCAATCTGCCTGGTTTTTAATTGCAAATCCTGCACGGGGGACCCCTTCCTGTGCTTAGGAGGCTGCCGTCTACCTTCTTCCAGAAACCCGAGTGCAGTCAATTATGGTAATGAATTGTCAATAAATATAAAAATTTAATATGGCCTGCTTACAGAGAGTGGCAGCTAAGGACTTGCCTCCCAGTCAAATTTGCTGTTGCTGCAGATATTAAGTGCACCTGAAAGAGTAGCTGTGGGCCAGGGGGCCCACGCGAGGGCCCCCAGGGGCCCGACTGCACCCACCCCCCTACCCCCGGCTGGCGCAACAGCGCCTTGTGTCCAGGAGCAGGGGAAGAGTGAATGCAAAGCCTCTGTTTATTTGATCTTGATTATCATGCTACTTTTGCCCTCGTTCCCACTCCCTGCTGTGCAGATAAGATACACGGTGTGGCGCGCAGGCCGGCTTCGACGGGAGCCAAGTAGAGTGTGTGTGTGTGTGTGTGTGTGTGTGTGTGTCTGGGGGAGTTGGTGTGAAAGCATATCTGCCATACAAAGCTGAGGGCGGCCATGAGTTTTCATTGGCCCGTTTTTTGTTTGGGTGATCGCTGTATGTACAGACGGACGACAGAGGGGCGTCAAGTAGACACACACTGACACAGAAAACTCGCATTAATCCATGTTTAAAGATTTTAACCTGAAAACAAAATCCACTTTCACCATGCGACTGTACTGGCAGCATTAAGATTGCTGGAGGGCGGAAAGATGCCCGGAGATATGACAAGGATTTTGGGTAATTATGACTCCTTAGGTTTCTGATAGTGTCTTTAGACCTTGTGATGTCCTGAGAGCACATGAGAACAAAACTGAGTATATTAAGTGCATAGTTTAATATTTGGCAAACCTGAAATAAGCCTGTGGCCCTTCTAACTTGTTGCTACATCCACTAGCTGCAGTAAAATAAAATGGGAGCTGTACTCACTGGAGTATAATAGGAGAAATATCGCCCTAGCCATGAGTAATGCTTTCATTGACTCCTCAACAAATATTCAAGACTGTCAAAAATAACAGTGTTTCAGGCCGCAAAACAGAGAAAATGAGCGAGCCATGTATGATTCAGCTGGGAGCATTAGCATAGTTCGGAACAATAAATGATACTGGTATGCAAAACATTCCAGGTCAAAAGGAGTTACGACATCTTATATGCCCCTCTTTGTCAATCAAAAATGTGATACTTTGATAATCAGTCCAACAACAGACATTTTGCAAAATTTCAAATGATGTAAAGGTCCCTTTTAATTTAAACAAGTGCACATAGCACATAGTCCACATGGCACATAGTGCAACATGACACGAGGCAGGGGCGATCATTAAACAGTGATGCGATACAGGAATACTGAAGCATATCATTAATAGCCTTTTATTTATTTATTTATTTGTTTGTTTGTTTATTTTGGAAGGGGTTTAAAATGCACAGCAAAAAAAGATTAAAGTAAAAGCTAATATTTCTGCTGTGCTAATCCCAAGCCCTAATGACTTGTCAGTTCCCCATGGCTGGAGACCTGATTTTTGGTGTTGCGCGGGGTTCCTGTGAGGTAGGTTGCTGATGTGTGCGGACACTGTGTAACCGATAGTGAAAATCTCCGCTCCTCTTCCTGCTTCAGGTGGACTACGCCGTGATCGCCTCCCAAGCCGGAGCCACTCTGAACAACCTCATGAGCCACGCGCAGGAGCTGGTGGGAAAGCTACGCTCCCTGCAGTTTGACCAGAGGGAGTTCGTCTGCCTCAAGTTCCTGGTGCTCTTCAGCCTGGGTGAGTATGTGTGTGTGTGTGTCTGAGTGCGTGTGTGTGTGTGTGGGTGTGGGTGGGGGGCGAGCACTGAGACTCCTGCGCAGATTTATACTCTCAGTTTCCCCCAAGGTCATCAGAGGACCTTGGAAATTGCCAGGCGACTCTAAACGCTACTTCACACTGATAAAAAAGACAACGGCGCAGTTGTTATGTGCGCAACAATTTCACGCCCATATTCGGGGGACCTGGAAAGACTGGGCTTAATGGAGCACCGCGCTGTGGCTCCAGCTGAAATGTGCAGCGATGACAATTCATCCGTGCAGCCTTATTGATGCCATTTCCCTTGTAATGTGGCACGACTGTTCGTCACCACGCGTCCTCACACTGGAAGGCGGAGACGTGAGGAAGTTGTATAGCACTGCCTTCATTTTAAGTGGTGAAGACTGCGCTAAACGGGCCGGACTGCAGCTTTAGCTGATTTTATTTGTCGTTCTCCAACATGGCCGGAGGCATCAGCTGCAGGAAGAGATGAATTTGCTCACATTAGGCGTGTAGTGATTTGTACACTACAAGCACATCTGTCAGCTGAGATGTGGCCTTTCTGTGTGAAACCATTGCAGCATAGTCAAGCTAAGGGGTTTACTTGGTTTTTTAATGCAAAAATTAAAAAAATTATTCCACATTAAAAGGAAGCCAATGTGAATTAATTAGTACAGTTTGATTACCTGGTAAGAGAGTATGTTCTGTGAAATTTGGATTTGGGGGTCCATATAATCTCGATCTATGGACACCCTCTGCATAGGATTTAAGATCTGTATCTTCAACCAGTATATTTTCCCTTTTTTTTATTACCTATTACTCTGTAATCGCAAGAACGATATTTGATCACTGCAATTTCTTCATTACAAATTTCAAGGTGACGTGCTTGATTGTCAGTAGTGTCTGCCATGTTATCTACTCTTCATTCAGTGTTTTAAAAGTTGCTTTAATTCACTAGGTTTTGACAAGCGTACCGTAACAATGACAAGACATCTTATTCAATCTCTACTTCTGCATAATCTTACTGACAATCAGGAATTACTGGAGGAAAATAAATTGTAAAAACGCCATTGGCATTGAACCAAGAGACACATCCTTTTATTACTGCTAGAACACTCTTCTGCAGATTAAACAAAGGAAGAGTGCAAGATTTTCATTTGTGAGCCTGCTCTCTGGTTATCTAATGAAATTAGTGATGTGGTTATTTTGTTGTGTGTATGTGCACGTGTGTGTGTGTGTTTGTGTGTATGCGTGTGTGTGTGTGGGGGGGGTTCTTGACTATCTAAATAATTTTCGCGGAAACATCATCTATAATGAAAGGCCCACCTGAGGGATGTGTTTAGCCTGCGGCGATGTTCGGGCCTCAGCCGCCGAGAGGTTGAACGCTTCAGCGCGGGAACAGCTAAAGCCTGGAGATTACAATCATACTGATTAATATCAGCCTCAGCCATGGAGGCTTGGCTGCTTCCGCGGTCATAGGTCCAGCTTTGGAGCCAATTAATAACGAGTTTATAAAAAGAGCACTGAGCAAAGCACTAGGATGAGCACGTAACGCAAAAAACGGAGCAACACACTTGGGAACTTCCCCCCTCTTTAATCCTGTCTTCCGTCTCTGTGTCAGGAGGAGCGTCGGGGGCCGGAGAGCATTCTGGTACCGGGGAAAGGTCTAGCAATCGCATTATGGAACCTCCTTAACATACACAGTGTATGTGCGGAAAACGTAGTGCGGAAAAGTCTTTAGGCGCCATATATTTCTATATATACATTTCGACTTAGATGGTGTTTGGTTTGTTTTCGTGAATTAGTGCACTGTAACAAATTACGAATTTAAACTTGAAGTAAGGCAACCAGCTGCGAAGCGTTTTTGAGTTTTCTCAACTTCAGGTCCTAGTGGTGACACAAAGTCATTTTTGAAAGAACTTGGAACTCGAAGTTGAGCCGCCTCAAAAATTCATTGTGGCTGGTTGCCTAACTTTTTTGAGGTGAGTCAACTTTTTATTTTTTACTGTGTGCATCAGTTGAAAGAGCAACATTTGACACTGCCGGACATTTATTTTGAAAAAAATTAAGAAATTAAGCTCTACAGGGAATCTGATATTTATTTTTATTGACTGTTTATTGTTCTTTTCAACTATTTTTGAGTTCAAAAATGTTTGTATCAATATAATTTTTTTTTAAAAGCATCATTGCTTTATTAATTTATTTAATTTACTTAAGACTTTTGCACACCACTGTACGTAGAATGAAAGCGGCAGTTGTTTCTTTCGCATTTCGCTCAATATAATGTTACATCAGGGAGAATTATCTCTGTGGATGCTAACCTAAGAGGGTTAGGGCACTGACACTGAGGAGTGGCATTACCTGGGCATGCAATTCTGCATTGAGCATTAACGCAGGACTGATTCTCTGCTGAGGTAGCATTCTCACTGATTCGGCTTCCCTACAACTGCAGTGGCTCACATTTCTCCCATATCCTTTAGGCAGCTCTGTTTGAGAAGTGCTCTGGATGGCAGAGATATTCTGATTATTCAAACCTAAAATCGATGTGACGTATAAGAGCCGTCCGCTCAAGGCCGAGCCGGAATGGGCCGTGCCACGTTCTACGAGCCGCCTGTGTCAGTTCTCACACCTGCAAGGTCAAATACAGGCCCCTGCGTTCCTGCGTAAATCCTCATTCACCTACTTCTCAGCACAACCCTTCCTCATTCCTGAGCTTTACAAATTAGCCCTATTAAAGGAAATCAAAGTGGCATTTCCTCTTCCTGACGTCCACTCTGCCGTGCGGCTTTAACTTAGAGTGCTCTGTCAGCCGCGGAATCGTACTGCGATTCGTCAACGTCCAGCGACGAGAGGCCCTTTGTAAAGCGAGGTGTCGATAAAGAGGAGGGGAGAGAGACATCACTTGACCTGGGAGAAGTCACTTGTCTTTGCACGTTCGGGACAGACGGCGCTTTGCCCGACATCTCTCTCACTCTCTCTCTTTCCCGTCAGATTGTGTTCTCACTCTGTCTTACTGAAGGCTTTATCAATGGGTAAATAATGGCAGAGCCAGCATTGATTTCCGCCCCCGCATCTCCACTGTGGGCCTGAGGAATGTGTGGGTGACACACAGGTGCTGGGCCAGCCGGACTGTGCCCTTCTGCTCCACCGCCGTGTCATGTTGTGACACTGCCATCGAGCGGAGAGCTGGCACTGTCCGCCACTTCTGTTGCGCAACAGGATGTGTCCTTGTGTCACACGACACCGGAAGCCTTTTCATATGTGTGAGTGGATTCGTGTCTGTTGTTTGAACCGTTTCTCACAAAGTTATGTCTGTGCGTGTGTGTGTTTGTTACAGTCAGATTGTGAAACCAATCATTTTGTGAAATGACTTAAGTTAAGCACTGGCCATTTCATGAAATGACAGAAATTTTTTGTCATTTCATGAAATGGCTGGTTTCACAAATTGACTAACATATATATTGATAATTGCCTGTTTGTGTGCGTAAGTGTCTCTATATGGGCGTGTATGTATTGCATACTTACCTTGTTTGTGCATGTTTATGAGAGGGAACAAAGTATGCACACTATGTACAGTACAGCATGAGTTATTGTGTAATTCTGCATATTTGTATGCGTACATGTGTTTGTAATTCTGCACATACATGTGTTTGTACGCGTGTTCATGCCAGATGTTGGAAAAAGAGGTCAAAAATCCAGTCGGAGGAACTCGATGTGACCCCAGCGATAGTTCAGCTCATGTCGGTTGTAATTGTAAGAAAAGCAGCACTGTCATGACTTGTCAGAAAGGAGTAAGCAGAGGAGAGCCAGACCTGTGATATAAGTGTTCCCTATGGGGCTGGGGGCAGATTCGATGGGCAGGGTCCTCACCTTTTATTTCTGCTAGAGGAGGCAAAGAATGCCAACAAATTCCAGATTATTCCATTTCTTTGCCTCAGTTTTTGCGTTGCATTAATGATTTTAGCGGAACTTAAATTCCCTGTAAAGTACAACCTAATTGCTCTGTTTCTATTATTGTCTATAATCACACCTCAGTTCTGCCCTTCTGTAAACTATGGGCATGTCGATGTGATTCGGCAGTAAAAGTAATGGCACCGTTTGCACTGTGCATCTGCCTGCCTTTTATGAGGCCAGTAAATGACAGGTAAAAGGTGACAGATTTGCAACCCTCGGCGCCCCTTAGATGCGTCTTAATTCGAACGCTCAGTGATTAGCTGGGCCGCGCTCGTCAGTTCTGGGCCCCGCCCCCCTCACCCTCGGCATAATGAGCTCTGTTCTCTCATTAGTGCACTCACCCCATCCCTCTGAAGAGCCTGCCCTGGTGTGATGGGGTCACCTGCCAATCTGCTGAAACAACAAACTCCAAATGTGTTGAGTCCATTTAAAAAAAATACTCCCCTCCCCCACAAAAAAAAGAAAAGAAATTCAGATTCCCAGATTGGGAGGCTCTAATGAAGCCGGTATGCCTTCTTTCACCTGTCAGAATCAATGCTTTGGTGCCCATCACGCTCACCCGAGTTTAGTAATGTATGCATGGGAGAATAATACAGGCAAATATTCATTTCCTGAAATGTATGAAATCGTTTGGAATTCAGTCAGGATTGATTAACATTCAGACCCAGGGAAGGTTCAATATTTATGCTTCTGAGACCCGGCCGGGGCGAATAATGGTGCATAAAACTGCAGCTATGTCTTAATTAAATGCAAGATAATAGGGGAAGGTTTTTCTAGTGAGCCAAGCAGTTTGTCAGTGACGGGCAGTAAGTCATTTGGAAGTTGCGCACTTGAGCCAGATCAATACACATATAAACCAGAGCGAGGGACAGAGGGTCGTAGTGGGAAAGCAGGGAGGCTTAGCGTAGGTCAGCGGAAGCTAGCCAGCCCCAGAAACATATAGAGGAGAAAGAAATGAAGGGAAGGGAAACCTGAACTGGATGAGTTGGCATCAAATAGCCTTACCTTTCAGGCTGCTGGTTCCCATTGACTCACAGTGAATTCATTTTTGCTGAGTGATGCATTGTCTCATGCATTTTGCTGAGTAATGTTATCGTGTGTAAATATTTAGATACTGATCATATTTGATGCACTCACAGTATGGTCCGGGTCAATTTTGACCCGGACCAAGAATATCCTCATAATAAGTGTCTATACTAACATTTGAACTACAGATCTATTTTGAATGTAAAAAATAGCCTATCTGAAATTAATAAATGGATAATTAATCCTTAACTGATGCTTCAGAGGGCAAGGAGAGTCTGTTTATTAGGTTGTACAACACTCGTTTTTGGAAAAAAACATCTAATATCACACAATATGTTTTACCAAAGACATGAAAAGATAACAGCCATAATGAGTGAAATAGATTTATAGATTTGATTAAAAGTGAAAAGGGCAAGAACATTCTGGAACTGTTAAGATGTATAATATAACCACATAACCATTGCAACCATTAAACACTGTCCTCGCTGTTATATCATGAAAATCACGATTTTAAGAATCACAATTATCAATATTGATTCAACATTAATTGACATTTAGAACACTAAACATTAAAAAAAGACTTATTGCAAACTAGTAAACTAGTCTGTGCCCTGAAAGCAGTGGTAAAAACCTTGCATGTGTGGGACTTGAAGATGGATTTCCCACATTTGCAGCAGGTTGTCCCTGTTTTGAGGTCCTTTTTTCCAGACCAGAAATTGCATCTCCTTCTCTTCTGGCCCCTTGTGCTGGCTTCTTGTGTGACTTGCTGATCAGGGCCCCCCCATCCTCCCATCCCAAACTGATACTAATTTGTTTATTTTTAGATTATTTTGTTACATTGTAAGGGCTTGCAGATGCAGTTCTCATGTCTGTGTCAAGGCACTCTCTGACCTTTGTATGACTTATGTTCCTTATGAGTATCATATATGAAAACTTCTATGGTGTTTCACTATTTCAATGTTTCGACATTCCCCCACGACACTTCAAAGGCCAGCAGGTGCCTGTCTCTGCACGAACCTGGGCAAATGCAGTGGGACCACAAACAGTTCTCGTGACAGTGTCAAGGTCCCCCTTGAACACTGTCACCACTGTCCCATAAAAAATACACACAGACATCAAATGTAAAGTTTGACAGTTTCAAAATTCTCTGAAACCACCATTGTCCTTGATTTGATCCACACTAGTGGATATAAAATCCATCTAAATAGATATGGGTCAAATTTTCACACCTGTACAGCCTCAGTGGACAAAAATTTAAAGCACCTGTACAAAAATATAAAATTTAAAATTTTTTCATTTTTATGTATTTTGGGTCACCTTAGGAAAAGTAATCAAATTTCAGGCTGAAAGAATGACATTTAGGGTATGTTTACTGCTGTCAAATGTCAAAATGGGTCAATTTGACCCAAACAGTATGTAAGGGTTATGTATTCTTGAGCCTATTCACATTGTTTTGCTCTTGAGGAAAGTACGTAGTTTGTGCCTTCTGTAACGACCCTCTAGTTGATTGCCTCATTGGTAACCACGCCCATGTTTCCTGTTTGCGTGTTCTGTTCCACTGCGTTACAGGTGCATTTGATTGGGGTGCCTTGAAGAGGCCCGGTTGTTCCACCAGCGGGGGGGTCTCCTCCTCTCAGGGTTTTTGGTTTTGCATTGGTCGTTTGATACCTTGATTTTTCCACACTACATTTTGGTTTCTAGTTCATAACCCTGACTTGCACTATATTTATTTATCCTTATTCTTTATCTCAATAAATTTACTTTGTAATTGAACTTCTGCGTGTGGTTTACCTTTTATGTTGCGCTGCTGGAGCCAGCGGTATAACACTTCATATTAAAAGACCTCATGCAAAAATGATGCTATCTTAGACCCTTAATGTGTATTCAGAAATTGGATTCAATTGCCATCATTACAATTATATGGTCGCATTCAAAAGTTGAAAATCGCTGAGAAATATTTTTGTTTTTGAAAGGAATTAATACCTTTTTTCACCAAAAATAGCATTTCATTGATAATGTGACAAATTACTTTTACCACTGGAAATAATTGTATTTTAATTCAGTTTACACATACAGTATAATCGTAAAACTCCATATTTGGTAACCATTGCTCTGGGGTACAAACAGCACTCTTTATTTACTCATCTTTTAGGAATTGTGCTAATGCACTAATTTGTACTGGGGAAAGCACTACTGTCGTATTAAGTGCAGCAGAAGGAAAAAATACCTTAAATATTTTTCTGTCATTCTTCAATCACTGTCAGTTGCTACACCCGCCAGTACATTTATAAAGTTAAATATGGTCTATAATGGCCCTAAAGAAACCGCTCTCTCCAGAATGCTGTCTGTCAATTGATGTGTTCATACTGAAATGAAGCGATTTGGATGTCTCTCCATCTCAGATGTGGAAGACCAGAGTGTGTGTGTATAGGACGAGTCTGATAGGGACGTGTGGTTTATTATCTTCTCCGCTGCTTGAAATCTAAAACAACCCGAAGAGATTCACTGCAACCACTTCCAAACCTGCTCTTTAATGAGATCCTAAAAGGCTTTCAGACTTTATCAAGCTTTAAAAGCTCCAGATCTCCAAGAACAACGCTATTACTGGAGCGCCGCAGCAGGCTGCTGTGATTAAGTATGAGTTCTGCTGAATTACAGCGCTTTACCTTTGACCTCTCCCCTTCTTACCTCACCCCAGGGCATGAGGTCTGTTTAATAACATCTTATATGGCGTATATACTTATCACTCTACATTTAATTTGTGTTTTGTGGGTTTTTATATCCTGTTGTCTTTTTTTTCTCCCCTTCAGTTCCTCTGTTCACGCTTAGTAATCCTTTACAGTGCTTTTGTAAGATCAGAGTACTGTCATCTGACAAATGAGATATTTTGACTGAATAAAATTGTATGATAATTTCATATGAAAATGTCTTCACAGACAGCGCGGTGGTGCGAGGCTGCGAATAATTTACATGACAGCACTCATTATGTGCTGTTCTGCAACAGCTCAGTTATCCAAATAAAAAAGCCATCAAATGACTGACCTTTCCTAAGTGTAGTCATAAACTGTGACAGAAACAAGGTCAGCTGAATTCACTCCTTTTTCAGTAAGATCTGGTAAATTCAGTAATGCTAACCCCATACTCTGACAAATAATGAATAATTGTGATATTTTATCAAAATAATTGCAAAGTCATATCAATGTTAGGGAAAATGAGGGCAAACAACTTTCAAATATGTTATACTTGACCTTGTGAATGCTTTATCTGATTCAGTCAGTCAGCACGTTTTCAAAATCTGTTTCAATAGACTTTCTTTAGTTTTTATTTATGCAGCATGCAAATTTAACCAACATGATGAAACCAAAAATAACCCTGGCAAGTCAGTAAACTTAAAGAAAATGCAATTTTTCTAACTTCTCTGGAAAAAAAAAGAAACACTTTTCCTGCTAGCTGTGATTTAGGAGATGGCGAGGTATTTATGTGGGTCATCTGCTCACTTCCACACCCTTATTACACGCTGTCAGTTTATTATAAAACATTAGGAAAGCAGGGGAACACTTACAGTTACTGTCGTATCGATCCCTGGAATAGATTCTGTGATTTAGTATCAGGCCCTTCCTGTATGTCCACATTCTCCGACTGCTATTAAGCTCTGTGCTTTCCTTTGGTTGTTGATGTGTCAACATTAACAGTTACAAGCAGCTACAGAAAATCAATGGCTAACTTTTATTACTGGGTGCAAACCGTGTTCTGGGCCTGTACCCCTGCACTTAACAGTCCAGGAGAGCCTGAAGCAGGCTGCCTCCATGTCAGGTGTCTCTTAAGTGATACCGTCACTGGAAATATCAATCATGTATTGAGGAGCTCATCTTGTTTGGTTTGTTAAAAATCGCTTTTGCTGGAGACAGCTATGGTGAAATATTATATTATATTTCAGTTGAATGTTACAATGGTCAGCTGATACAAGAACAGATTATACCCTGTATAGTTTTTTTTTCTGTTTTTGTTGATACTGGTTCAGATATAGATAGGATAAATTTTGCAATGATTTTTAGAGCCGTTGTTCGGTGCTAAGGATAGTGGCAATGGTAATGAGTTCGTCTGTCCTTGTTAGACTGCCGTGACTTGTGGTCACAGTTCTTTTTTTTTCTGTTGCAGTTTTTTGGTGTTTATTTTATGTTGTTATAATTTTTAACATATTTTCTCTGACCTCCTTCAAAATTTTTACAATATTTTTACCACTTTTGGGACCGATATACCCGCAATTCAGGCTATACATACAGTATTTAGCCCTTAGTAACTCTGTTTCCTCACCTGAGTGACTTCGTAGTAAAAACATTGCTGGTTAGATCTTTTTTAATTAGCTGGTAATGCTGCGAATTGGCATTCAAATGAATAGGAATAATCTGTGCGGATGCTTTTGCGGTTCAGAGACTTCAAAGTTAAAGCCATTTTTCAGGGGTGCTTCCGATAAGCTGCTATTTGGTTTTTGATATCATTTTTATTGAGTAATTTTTCACATGATGTACCATAATAACAGTCACCTGAAAAGGGGAAGGATGTTGGATTTGGAGAGGCGAGGTGGGTCCCAGTTTTCTGTGGATCAATACATTAAACCTCATTAATTTTTAAAATCTACAGCTGCATGGTTGCATTTTTTGGGCGCACTGGGTTGATGTTGTTCAAGCACATCAGGGAAGTCATACCCCGGGCTTTAGGTCACGCCAGTAGTGTCTTCAGGCTTTCATCATAAACTGAATGAAATGAGCGAGATTCTGTTTGACCATCAGTGCTGTATTGACGTGTATTCCAAGGTGTTCCTCCCCAGTTAAAGGGGGAACATCATAAGACACACAGAAGCAGTGCAGTAAAGGCAGTCCCTGCGATAGCGCGGGAGTCCCTGGTGAACGGCAGTGTGAGTGATAGCAAAAGAAGAAGCAGCAATAACCGCGCTCGAAATACCTATTGATCCGCACGCAGTCTGGCTTATTTAAACAGGACACACAAACACAGATAAGGAGCTACACAAGCTCAACATAAAAACTTGTCATTTCTGTATTGATTCCACTGAGGCATCTTTGTGCAGCGGCCATCTATTAAACTGTCCTGGTCTTACAGGGCGAATGTGGACAATGGAGCAGGGCTGTACATAGCTGAACAGCAGATAGCAGCTCGCAGGTCAAGTGCACATAAAAGACCTGCCTCGCTAAAGCTTACAGACCCAAAGGCTGCAGAGGGCAAGATGGGTCCCCAGGCTGGAGTTACAGCCGAAGCCTTAGCTATAGTTGACTTCCATTGGAGAATGGTAAAGGGCCTGTCGCTAAAATTTGTGGCATTATTTATACGCCTCCGCAAATCATGTATTTGTCATGTTTTCATGCAGTATTAATGGTGCCTCCTTCTGCAGGCTCTGGAGGGTATCTGTGCTGAATAAATCCTGGAACAGCTTCCGCACTGAAGGGAGTATCTAGGTTCATTTTTCAGTGTGTGCTATGCTAATAAATACAAAAAGGAGGAAAAAAAAGACCTTTCAGCTATATTAAATTGGAAACCAAGCTAGCAAACGATTCTCTAAGTTTTATCTCATCAATTTTATTCATCTTTCTCAAAGTAAATATATGCCAATTTCATTTTGATGCCTGCACTGCATTCCAAAAACATTGGGACAGGGCCATGTAATACTGGAGGGGTTGAGGAATGTGAAAAAACACCTATTTGGAACATTCCACAGTTAACCAGGTTAATAGGTAACAGGTGATGCTATCACCGGCTGTAAAATAAGTCCCCATGAAAGGCTTTGACGTTTGCGAGAAAAGATGGCTGGAGATTTACCAATTTGCTTTAACCTGCGTGAGAAAATTTGCCAACAGTGCAGGAACAATGTTTCTCAATGCGTGATTGCAAGGAATTGGGGGAACTGCGGTCTACAGTCCATAATATTATTAAAAGATTCAGAGAATCCACAGAAATCTATGTGCACAGATGGCAAGGCTGAAAACCAGTATTGAATGCCCATGTTCTTTGAGCCCTCAGATGGTTGGCCCTACTGCCTTATAAACTGACATGGAAAAGCTTGTCTCAGTACGCACAGTTTGTTGCTACATGTAAAGATGCAAGTTAAGGCTGTACTGTGCAAAACCGAAACCGTATACAACCCCAAAATAAAAAATAAAAAATAAATAAAGAAAAATCTTTTGGAAAAAAAAAAACTATGGTATGGAAAATCAACATAAAAACAGAAAGCAGTGACCTCTAAATTTACTTTAACATGTATTTCATTGCTGAGAGACAGATATTTCATGTTTTGACCAGTCAACTACATTTTGTTTGTCAGTATACTGTACATCTGTTCCTGCCATTCAGACCTTCAACACACGGCAAGAAAGTTAGAATGGGGGGCAATTTAGCTCTAGAAAGGAGCTTAAATATTTGAATTAAGATGTGATTTGAAATGCCAGTTAAAACTTTACACTGCAAAAAAAGAACCTTTTTGTTAGCCTCATAGCATAATTGCCTATCCCATTTTTTAAAAGTATTATTTATTCATTTATTTTAATTTTTTTATTATTATTTAAGAGAATGGATTTTTTTTTTTTTTTAAGGTTTTAAGAAAAAAGGAAAAAACGCATTTTTTTTTTTTCCTACGCCGCAGAACAGGCAGCCGATATCTCAATTTGGCAAAAATATGGCTTCGGCAATTTTGCTATGAGGCTGCGTTTATGTTATCAGAGTCCAGAAGTGTTGTCGACTTCTCGGGCTCAGCAGCACCTGCAATAGACCACCAAGCAGTGGAAACAAGGATTCGGCTTGACAAATCAGTATTTCAGGTCTTCTTTGACAGAAAAGGATGCCATGTACTCCGGACCAAAAAAAGTGTTATGAAAAGGAATGGCAACATAACAAAATGGTAAATACTTCTCTGTCCCATGTGTTGTGAGAATCAAAATTAAAATTAGAGTTAATTTGGAAAAATCTACAAAATTTCAGCGGTGGAGCATCAAATGATGTGCTGTTGAATTGTTTTCAATGTAATGCAGGTCAAAGATGATTTACAAATCACTAATTTTAGATTTAATTTTTAGTTAACACATCGTCCAAACTTTTGCTGATTTGGGGCTGTATCAATACTATTCAGATACTGCAGACTTCTGTGGGCTCAAGCACATTTGAGATGGACTGACACAAAATGGATAAATGTGCTATGGTCTGATGAGTCCACATTTCAAATTGTTTTTAGAAATAATGCATGTCATCTTCTCTGGATTTAAGGGGAAAAGGACCATCTTGATTGTTACCATTGCAGTGTTCAAAAGCCAGGGTCTGTAGTCGTATGTGGGTGGTATGGAAGTGTGCCCTTGGCACAGGTAACTTGTAGATCTGTGAAAACACCATTAATGTTAAAGCATATATGGGTATTTTCGAGCAACATGTGTTACCATTCTAGACAATGTCTTTTTTCAGAGACATTTATGCTTATTTCAGCATGTGTATCAACACCATGGCTTTGTAGTCATTAACGCATTAACGCAAGTAAGCCGTACTTAGTACTTGCGACCAAGCCAAATAAAGTCAGGCTATCAATGAATAAATAGCCAAAACAAAACACATTTTGTCACGTCACCAGATGGTTGTATTTGTTTATACAATGTTTCTCACAGAATCATTCTATGTGTGGTGTTAGCTGACAGGGGTGTCAGATGATTTAGTGAAACTCACAGGTGTGAACTGAAGGTCCGTCTTCTTTGTTGGCAAGGTGGAGAGGCCGCTAGGTGCACCAGCTAGCCAGGAGGTGAGCATACTTAAAGCAACCTCAAAGTTTGATTTTGCAAGAAATGTGCTACCACTTTAATTTTCCTCAGTTGCGTTCTGATAAACAATAACTTCATCAAATACAGAAATATGGATATTTTAAGCTATTGTAGCCTCAGTAACTATTGAGATTCCTATAACCTGGAGACAAAACTTTTCCTCTGCTCCATGTAGCTAGACAATTCACCAGATGAATTGAATATGAGTCATCTAAATCAGTTAAGCACTGTAAACGTTTAAGCGTGTTTAAGTGCGTAAAAACTCAGGAGCACCAGTTTACTTGTTAGCTAGCCTGTATGTTTTTACAAAGTACAAGTCTGTATAGCCTGGTGATGTGTAAGGCAAATAAGTTTATGTACCAATGCAACCGGCCTTGGCTGTCAATACGGCTACAACTACACAGCTATATAACTTAAAATCATGAATAGGCGTGGCACATCCTGTGCAGTTTAATGCAGTTACGATGGACAACCTAGCTACCAACCTAACTAGCTTGCCACTAAGCTACAAAATTAAAATAACTGCACACAGGGTGACTTACCGGTAAACTGTTTGATGGGCACCATTGCTAATTTTACTGCCGACGAGAGTATACAATGCCGGCAGAAAGGGAGTATCAAGCATGGGAGGGGAGATGGTTGGTTCAGCTGTATTTACCAATATAAGCGGTCTACCCGTGAATCTCAGTTGTCTCAAATGAAAGTTAATGAAAGTACCCGTGTAAAATGTTTACCACAGAGAGGAGTATTGGAGGTGATCCTCAGCTCTTCATCAGCGTGGCTGTGTACAAAAGTAATCCACCTGTTCTTCATTTTTTGGAAATTTAAATAGAATGACAGATTTCTTTTGAAATTCTCGCATTCAGAGAAGATGCAATTTTGGGACACAGCGGGAAGAATAGCTGACTTGCTACCTAGTAAACTGAACACTGATGACTTAATTAGGTAGCTAAACACAGGACGTGTGGTCATTAATCATGATTGAACTGGTAGCCACTGATGTAATGTGTCATGATTTTAGGTACTGCCAGAGGCGGGATATGTTAAGGAGGGCTTCAGTGTGTCACCAAGCCATGTTTTAGCCCCGGCCAAAAAATCCAGAAAATAAAACTGTTCAAAAACTGTTAAACGGTCTGATGCCCCAATTCAGCACTAGTTTAGTTTGCAGTCTTTTTACATTTTTAGCATCTATTTTGTGACATGTACAGTACTGTGCAAAAGTCTTAGGCACATTTAAGGCAATTTTAACCCTCCTATTATGTTTAAATAAATAAAAAAATCATTTTTGGTTCAAGGTCAGTTCGATCCCCACAATGAAAAACTACATAAGATGTTTGGAAGTGAAAGTGTTACCCAATCTCCTCTCTGTTGGTTTATGCCTTTCTACTGACCATTTTAATAGCCAAGCAAAGAAAGCACGACTCCCTCATCCTCATCTTATACATCAAGCATCAATTTTAAATGATTATAGCAAAATGACTGAGACCAAAATTTCAAATGAATGAGAAATATAATTTGACCATGCCCCCAGGCAACACTATACAAAAACCAAATCAAAATGGTGGTTTTATGCAATAATTGATCCTGGGGTCAAAATGTCCCAGACAACACCGAAGCTTACAATATGTACAGAACATAAAATACGTTGTATATTTTTTATTAAATTTGTGTTTTATCAGTAAAGTTTGGGAAAAAATCTAGCTGAAAGAATTATGTTAACCATGCTTTTCAAGATGCTGGGTCAAATTGACCTGGAACATAATAGGCATATGCTTGCAAAAATGATGACATTTAAAGTTCCTAATAACTGAGAAATGTACTAAACAGGGCTGTAAACTGTTAAAAACTATACCAAACCAATATTTGGTATAACTACCTTTTGCCAAAAAAATCTGGGACACTGTCCTGTTGTGCTATTGTTTATAAGATGATCGGCTTTTTGCTCGTTCCAAGCAGGTAGGAAAACTTGTCACCATTCTTCTGCAGTCTCACTTGGGTCTGTTCTGCCAAGTAATTGCAGACAGCCATGATGATGTTGATCAGGGCTCTGTCAAGACTATATTATCTGTATTGGCTGTTTTTCAATGAAATACAAACATTTATTTATAAAAATTTTCTTTAAATTGGCATTTGGAATTTTTAATTTACTTTTTATCTTCAGCTACTCTAATGTGGAAAACAAAAAGCAAACACTTAAAGCAGATTTAATTTTAAAAAGTGCAGGGGGCCTAAGGCTTTTGCACAGTACTGTATATTGTGTGAAATCTCAGATTTCACTTTACCCGGACTTTAAGACTGAATTTTTTTTGGTTTTTACAGTGTTCGTAACTGGAAAGCAGGTCCATTTAGACTAATGCGTCCTCTCCCTGTTACACTGGGCCCAAATCTCTGTGGCCATGACTCTCCAAGCAGGAAGGGCCACTGCCGCGATTTCCTCAGCACCATCACCGTGAAACATTACGTTCAGCCATCTGGCCTGCCGACCTGTGTTGTGTTTGGCACGTGTCCCTGCAAACATTCATTTCCAGAAGAAATATCTGATGTTATGACATTAGCGTGATCATGCCAAAATCAGAGCGGATGGTTGCCTGTTGTATTTAGCAAGCGAGAACTGTGCACCTCGATTGAAGCAATCCTCAAAGTGGGAGCATCGTTGAGTATACGGCTGTATTAAGAGAGCAATTTCAGCCAGCTGTAGATGACTGCACTTCTCTCCCATGGCAGTGTTTGTGTCTTGTGTCCAGGAAAACCAATAGAATCCAAAAAGAAGACATCTGTGTCAGAAAAACCCCATAGATTTTATTTTGCTAATTAAATAGTCGCTCAACATTGTCCCCCCCAGGCACTTCGAAAAGAGAAGATCATGCATTGAGCATGTGCTTTGCTGGATTGGTCGCTGTTTTTGAAACAATACTGTACAGAAATGAAAATCTGTCTTATTCAATTACCCATGTGGGCTAGGACATTGTTCCAGATGATGTTGCTAAGCAAATGACTCATAACCACAAAAAAAAAAAAGTAAAAATATATTGGCAGTCAGTTTCAGTGACACTGGACCAAATAATCACCTTTGGAGAGGGATATGCAAAATACGTCTGTGTCTTTGGTCAGCATTCTGCTAGTTCATCATCAAGAGCAAAAAGAGCTCAGAAAAGGGGGAAAAGTTTAATATGTATAGGGAGAAAAAATGACACTATAGATTAACTGTCCTTCATACTCAAAATATACATCCCCAGGCACAGTGTTGAATTATTAATTCAAATTTGTCAAAAAAAGAAAAAACATATTGATGGGAACTTGGCTTTAATGACCTCATTAGGGGTGTGCATTCCATTTCGGGTGGGAGTTTCGCTGCTGTAGGATTTTAAAGGAAGTGGGGATACTTGACCCTTGAATGATTTTCTGTCACTTTATCATATACAAGACTGTCAATGTATTTCTCGCAGTTTTGTATCTTGCACACACTCGTACACACACGCACATGCTCATGCACACACACACGCAGATGCGTGTACACACACTTATGCACACATTTACATGCACACATGGACACATACTGTATTTGTATGAAACACTATTGAATGAAACCCACTTGTTTATTCTGCATTCATTTGGGCTCAGACCAACATTTCTGTCCTATTAAAATGGTACTGAAAAATTCTAATATTTTATACAGTTGGTCTTCCGCCTCCAAAAGGAACATCTTGGCCTTGAAAATGTATTGCATTTCAGTACATATTTTAGCAGACATGCACTTCATCAGTGCTGCATTGCATTGCTTCTATATAATATCATACTCTGGTCCTCTTATACAAGTTCCTTTTCTGCCTGACACTTAATATATGAAACATTTTGTTTCGCCTTTAACATGGTGTTTCTCGCCTACAGAAAAGCCATTATTGTCATTAAGGTTATCTTTTAAAAATTTTCAGCTCTGTCCTGTTTGTGTGTGTGTGTGTGTGTTTGTGTGTGTGTGTGCGTGTGTGCATGCATGTATGTGTGTGCATTTTTAAGTGCACGTGTGTGCGCGCATGCCTGTGTGTGTGCGTATTTATGTGCGCGTGTATGGGGGGCATTTTTGTGTGTGTGCGCGCACGTGTGCTTGTGTCTGTGTGTGTGTGTGTGCGCGCGCGCATTTGGGGCTCAGGATTTCTTCACACATGCCTGTGCCTTCCTGTGCTTGATGGGGATAATGAAACAGCCCGTTGAATTCTGACTGTATTAAAAGTTGAGAGCAAAGGCTCTGGAGAGGACCTGGCCCTCAGAGACTGAGAGACATTTTGCACCTGCCTCAGGGTACTCCCAGACCTGGGCAGTGTGCTCTTTGTTTGACAGTATGTGAGCCCTGTGTTTGTATTTCAGAGCATCGGGTGTTACAAATTTGGCGCTTACTTGGGGGCCATTCGCTACTTCATCAAATCCTGACCTCAATTGTCCCAGTGTGCTCAATGGCGCATTCTTACACCTTCTCTGTTGGGATGGCCATCAATATCTGAGGAGAAACTGACAAAAATCCAGGGCTAGGGGTGATGAACTCTGAACCTCTTGCTCATCGCAGGGTCACACATAAAAAACCCAGCAGCTTAGTGCGTGTCCCTCTGAGGGGATCTACTATGACACACGTTTGAGAAAAATCTAATGGAATTACCCACCAAATGGGCACATATACTGTATCCCTTCTTTAAATGAACAGAGGGCCAGATGAAGCCATTGAAAAATAATACATATACAAAATACAAAATAATACATCTGTAATTCATAGGACAGTGACACATTTTTTATCCCCTGCGTCCCTCCGTCCGTCCGTCCGTCCATCCGCCACACTTTCAATGGAGACAAGGTACCTCGAAAACTATGACAGTTACATTGGTCAAATTTTGTATGCTTAATAAGTTAGTCTTGATCCACGTTGAGTCCGAAAATAGATGTCGAAGCTTGTTTATTTACAGAGTTATGGCCCTTGATCGTGGCGAGAGATAGTGATGACCATGTTGTTTATTTAGGTTTAGTACTCTGGCACTTTTGAGTTTGAAAGGATACAATAGCTTTTAGTCTGATTTGCAGACTATGGCTTTAATTTGAGGGTGTTTCAATAAATATTGAATGAACCATTTAGAAATGACAGGGTAACACTTCACAATAAGGGCACAATAATTAACATTAGTTAATGCAGTGATAAGCAGTAACTAACAGCTGATTAACATTTACCTAATGCATCTGGTAATCATTTACAAATGATGTTCACATCAACTAAGGCATTCATTTATACATTATTACATTATTACGTGGTTTAGCAGTTTGAAGTGCCACATAAGGGATACTTAAGGGTTGTTTTCAACTTCACAATTAGCGAAACAAAGAAATTAATTAATGGTCATTTATGGTTGCATAATGCTGAATTAGCTATGTAATGCATTTGTTACCTGCTAATCAACTGATAGTTGATTAACTAATGTGAATTAGCAGTTTAACATAATGTAGAATAAAGTAATCATGTTAATATTTTGTTACATATCCTTTGCATTGAATGACTGCAGAAAGTTTTTGATGCATAGCCATCATCAGTCACTGGGTATCTTTCCTAGTGTTGCTATGTCAGACTCGTCATGCAGTCATCTTCAGTTCTTGCTTGTTTTGAGGGCTTTTTGCTTTCAGTCTCTTCATCTGCATGTAACACTGCATTAAATTCAAATGAGTGATTGGCTCCGCTAACGGAACAAAATTAACAAAAATGTGTTACTGTCCCATGAATTATGATGCTCTGTGTATGTATGATATAAAGCAATAGGTGGGGTTTAACATGCACAAGCAGTTTCATGTTTTAGACCTACTCATTTTCAGATCAATTTGTGACATTAGGAGAGGTTGTTATGAGGGCTTTTGTAATGGTTATTCATGCTGATATAATGTTGTGCTTACCAGTGCCAGGCTCATCGCTCTTAATAATGTTGGCTTTGGCTACAGAACATTAAATAGATGTAAATATATTTCCCTCACTTGTGGATGATGCCGAGTGCCTCTCAGCAAGTATTTGCAATAAGAAGGGTATGTCTGCCCTTCTTTTGTTTATTTCATCATACCTAAGGCACTTTTCCCCTTCATTCGAATTTCTGAACGAGAAGACCTGTCCTTGGGCAACTGGGCCGATTCCACTACCTGCTTAGCACAACAACTGGAGCTTAAATTTGACTTAATATATCCCCAACTGGATGATCCTGTTTAATTCCGTTTCATAGCAGCTAGGCACTTTGCCCACTGGTCCTGGTTGAGTAGGTAAGTAAATTAAGCCTTCATGCTTTATTCTGACACACTGGCAAAACGTGTCCCTGCTGGCTCATCACAATCAAATCACATTGTATGGCAAGGCCCCCAAACTCCTCAAAGGAATTAATGCACGGGTAGAGTTATTTACATGCATTAGGAGCACATGAGCTTCATATCTGAAATAAATGGCTGTTCAATAACCGAGTGAAAGAACTTGGCGAGGAATACATTGTGTTCCTGATTATGAATTCATTTAATCCCAGAATTTGTTAATGGCAGACACCTGTTCACTTTTACAATGGCGCCAGACACATACACAGTATGTGTGCATGGAAGAGAGATTGAGAGGTATAGGTGTGTGTGTGTGTGTGTGTGAGAGAGAGAGAAAGAGAGAGAGAGAGAGAGAGAGAGAGAGAGAATCACAAGAGAAGGGGTCTTTATCTTTATGGAAAATAGTACTGGTCCAGTTTGACCCTTAGTAAACCTTCCTGTACTTCACTGTGGTGCCATGCGTGCTCAGGTTACGTATATTCACCGGAGAACACCTTCAGCATCAGTGAATGCCAACCTCAGATTTCCCAGTTTTATGTCAATCACTGAAATCCCAGCGATATTCCACCGGGGGATTGTTTAACAAGGAGGTTCAGAGCTCTGGAGAAAAAGGCAATTTCTAAAATATGTCGAATGAAAAGTTTTAGAAAGAGGTGGGTCCCTCGCAAGCTCTTCAGCTCTGTAAAAAATTAAAGCTGTCAAAGCTGTGCTAGTACAGCAGTAAGAGCACATACATGTGCGTAGGTTTGTTTTTATCATAACCGTACATTGGATGGGGGTGGGGAGGAGGGTATGTGAGTCTTCTGAATGAATGCAATAGACACAGAAATTCCTTCTAATTAAAGTGAAAAGCACTCCAGCATATTGATGCGGTGCATGACTGTGTAAGGTCGCCTGGTGTGATTGCTAGTCAAATGAACAATGTATTCCACAAGACCTAAGGGTTTAGAGTTGAGCGTCGGTACAGAGTGTACACAGCAAGCCCGTTTCATGTAAAAAATAAAAAAAAGTGATAATTAGTCCCACAGTGGATGATGTGGGGAGGGAAGATGAGACGTACCGTGTTGAGCTTCAACCTGGCTGTCTCGCTGGATAGCACTGAAGATGATACACTTTTCACTGTTTATTAGGAGCGTTATCAAATTGGGTTTCCTGGCCAAAAATGAGATAAACACATGCTATGCAACATAACACCTGTCTGAGTATTTACATAGGTGAAAGAGATCAGGCTGATGCGTACGACCATTTTTGGTCTTCCTCCTCTTCCCTCTCTTTTTTTTTTGTTCAAAAGGAGCCTGATAATAATTAGCAATTAAAATTGAGCTTTTTTTGCATCATTTTTCCCCTAATTAGTTTGACAGAGCTATTCAGCTTTAAATCTCTGTAGTTTTGAGGCTCCCCCTTCCTCGTTTTTCAGATAGCCCCAGCAATTCTTGCCATGAAACCATGGTAACATCTGACGTCTCAGCTAATGATCCCGTCGCATATTTAGCATCTCTGTAAATTTGTGGTTGAATTACCAAAAACATGTAGAAACGGATATGGTGGGATGCGCATAAAATATGTGTTATAACTGAAGTGCCTCTGCGGGGTGCAGCCCTGCATTTGTGAGCTCATAAATTTAAAATTCATTACAGGCGCGAGGGAGTATGAGCATGCGGCTAATGTCCATTCCCCCAGTCATGTTTGAGTGAAGGAAATCAATACAAATCCGGTGAAAATATTTCTTTCAGACACACAAACTCACAAGTGAGGGATGACAGCAGGAGGTGTAAATGTCTTATCTATATAAGCGCACGCATGTGTGTCCGGGGAGGTGAGGTGTGCGTGTGCGTGTGTGTGTGTGTGCGTGTGTGCGTGTGTGTGTCAGGTGCGCCACCCATTCTTGGCCTGATTTTGCCTCTGAGTGTCACACAGGGGTCAGGGAGAACAGCCTCCCGTAAGCGGGGCTCTGAAGGCCTCGCCGCTCGTTCTGCAGACCTCATTAGTCACTGATATATTTTCTTTTTCCAGGCGAGGCCGTCACAGGGCAGATTATTTTGGGAAGCAGTGGAGTGTGCCAGCTGGTTCATTAGTGATGGCCGGGCGGGTCAGAGTCTTTCAGGATCATTTGGAGGTGTCAAACAGACACAGGGACCCTGTCAGGCTCTATTAGAATGAACTGCGCGAGGGGTTCCCTCTACACATTCAACCTCAGGTCAAAGGAATTAATAAAAGATTGCATGCTGTGGTCTTTACCCCAGATTAAATGCAGGGGTACACCAGAGATTCATTAGCAAGTCGTATATTACACTATGAGCAATTGGGGCAGCTATACGTTTATTTATTTATCTCAGTACATAATTCTGTTTACCATATCGCTTTAATGTTGGTCACTCTTGTGTAAAGTGTGCTTCTGTAACAAATATTTGCACAATTTTGTAATTTTGCAATTTTGTGAATGGTATTATGCATTTGTTACCACTGTATGCTTACTGACTAGCCAATGAAGGTATATATATATATATATATATATATATATATATATATATATATATATGAGATGATTATACACTTAACAAAATGAAGATAAGTCAGAAATAAAGTACTATTCAAGTATTAATTTCATGTAATATTGGATCATAAAGATGAAAATAAATAAACAGATAACAAAATGTAGTAAAAAAATGCCTTTTTGAGAGAAAAAGTCAGTATCTAGTGTGACCAATCTTTGCTTTGATTACAGCATTTAATCTTTCAGGGATAATTTTCACATTTTTTTTCTCACTCATTAAACCATTTCATATGGTTTGAAGTTCATTCCAAAGAGATTCTTTCGATGTTACAACAGATTTGCTCAATCAGATTAAGGTCTAGACTTTGAGCAGGCCAAGTCATAACTTTTATGTCACCAGATGTTTCTGAGATGATTCTTGTACAACTTAGAAGTGTGTTTAGGGTCATTATCTTGTTGGAAATAAAATCTCTGACCAATCAGTCTCTTTCCAGATGGCAATGCATGCCTCAAAAGAATGCTGTGATACTTCTTTTGATCGATGAGTCTGTTGATTTTTATGACATCATCCGCTCTTTTGGAGGAGGCAGAGCCCCAAATCATAATATTATTACCTCCACGTTTTACTGAAGGGGTTAAAAAGTCATTTTTGAAATGCTCCCCAACTCTACAGCACACGGAAGTTCTCAGTTTGGGTGAGAAAATTTAGAATTTTGATTCATCGGTCCAAAGGACTTGTCCCCAGTCCATTGGTGTCCAATCTTTGAATTTCTTGGCAAACTCAATCTTTTTTTGATGTTGCCAGCTGTTGGTAGCAACACGACCAATCAGACCATTTTCACGCAGGCGTCTGAAAATTGTAGATCTTAATACTTTCATCTTTTCACTTCTGGCACTATTAATATGATCACAAAGTTGTCGTGCTGTCAACCGCCAATTATTTATTTATTTTTTTTACTTGTCATACACAGATAACGAACATCTGAGGCACTTTATTTCCGTTTTGCATGACTAGTTGTCAGTGAACTGGTCTCTTCGAAACGCTTGATGGTGTTTCTTACAGTGCCATGGCAGCATTTAACATCTTCAGCATCATGTAAGGCGATAATGCGGCTACAAACAATCTGAGAGCTCCTTCTGTTGTGCCATTGTGTTTAACACTGTGACACGCTAAAAGTTAATGTCACTTAATATACTGGAACAACTGACTATCAGGGTTAATTTTGCAGCATAATGTTGCCTCAAACCAGTTTAAACAAATTTTTTAGTATCAATAATTATGGAATAAGCCTTCAAGGATTGCATTCAGGCTATGAAAGAGTAAAAAAAAAAAGAAAGACCTTTCAATTGTTGCAAAAAAAATTGATGTTTTCAGTGTTTTTGTTTATAATCCATATTTTTACCTCAGTATAATCGTGGGAATGATTTTTTTTTTTTTGGTTCTCATTGCCTTCAATAATATTTTTCTGTGCAATTTCACCAAGAAATTTATGGAGAATATATATATATATAGAAAAAAAATATTTTCCCCCTTCCCAGTTTCTTCTATTTTGGTATGTTTGTCATATTTTAATATTTAAGCACATTTAAATAATTTCTCTATTAGACAAAGATGTGAGTTAACAAGAAATGCAGCCTTAAAGTGAATTATTGAAAACCTACATCACCAATGTGAACAAATAAATCTAATACCTGGTTGTGCTGCCCTTGGCGGCAGCTATTGCAATTAAACGTTTACGATAACTGGTTCAATAAAGGTTAAATAAAAAATATAAATAAAAACATCCCAATTAGATTCCATGTCACAACGTGGACCAGGACACTTCAAGAGCTTCATTTTTAAAAATTAATTTTTTTTTTTTTTTTTTTTTTGAGTCGTGTGCTTCAAATGCTAGACCAGTTGCGCCAGATGTAATGAGACTCATGTCTTCCAGAATGTTCCACTTTTCACTCTGTCCACAGAATTTTATCCCAAAAGTCCTGGGGGTTATTAAGATGTATTTTGACAAATGTGGGGTGAGCCTTTGCGGTGTTTTAGATCAGCACTGGTTTTTGCCTTGCTTCTCTTCCATGGATGCCATTTTTGCCCAGTCTCCTTCTCATTGCGTGATTGTGAACACTAGTCTTAACTGAGGCCATTGAGGCCTGCAGTTCTTTGGATGTTAGTCTGGGTTCTTCTCTAACCTCCTGGATGAATTGTCTTTGTGCTCTTGGAGGAGTTTTGGAACTCTCATTTACATATATACACCATTTATTCAGACTTTTTTTTTTTCAAAAGTGATATCAAAAGATGAATGCAAAAAAATTTTCCTCAGACAATATCATTTGCACGTCAAAACAAACTTCTGCTATAAGTTTGTGGTGTGCAGTCTGACTGCTCATCACTAAAATTGTAAACAAATGCTGACAAAACTGCAGTATTTACAGTTTTGATTTTTATAATATGTTCTTGTGTAGTATGTCTTAATCATGTTATTCTTCCAGTTCTTTGGAAACTATCCAGAAAGTGTACTTACGTGACTGGGCACCATGTTAGCACTTGATTTATGTAAACTTTTTGGACATAAATGCATGGGTGAGGGATGGGGTGTAGCATGCATACCCAATAAAAATGTATTGTTTTACTAAATCCTCACTGATAAAAGGGTGCACTGTAACATCTATTGTTATTTATTTATTTATTGTTAAGCACATTCCACTGGAGGGTTGTTTTCCAGAAAGTAAGGGCCTCTTTTCCTGCCTTTCCTTACAGATGTGAAGAACCTGGAGAACTTCCACCTGGTGGAGAGCGTCCAGGAGCAGGTGAATGCAGCCCTGCTGGACTACACCATGTGCAGCTACCCCCAGCAGACGGACAAATTCGGCCAACTCCTGCTGAGGCTGCCGGAGATCCGCGCCATCAGCATGCAGGCCGAGGAGTACCTGTACTACAAGCACCTGAACGGAGACGTGCCGTGCAACAACCTGCTCATCGAGATGCTGCACGCCAAGCGCGCCTAAGACCCTACCGACCTCTACCGTCAACATCTTCACCTCCACCTATCCCACCATCCCGCAACTTTAACTCCACCCCCAAAACGCAAACTTATTCATCTCATGACTCCCCCGTCACTCACTGAGACATCCACGTGTTTGTGTTGACCGGCAAATGTGGATCAATCAGAGAGAAATCACTGATGCTCCAAAAGAGTGACGTCCAACTGGCACAAAAAAGGATTTACCTTGTTTTTTGTTTTTTTTCCAAATGGCTGTCAATGTGATGTGACGAGACTCGCAGACAATAATGAGCAAACAGTAGCAAACAAGGAGGACTGTGCACTTAAGAAAGGAGACTATTGCACCAAAAAAAAGGAATCACCCTCTTGTCCTCCTTTCATGTGCTCCTTTCAATCGAGAGATACAGATTGGCTGAATGTGGAATTTATATTGAATTCTAGGTGATTTTCAGCATTGGTACTCTTTCCTGTAGAGGTGCTGAAAGTTTTCCCATTTTAGGGTCTGAAGGGACAAAAACACTGCAACAAACACTAAAAATGGACTGGGTTTGGCATGTACTACCTGTACTTCTGCCCAAAAACAGACTTGTTTGTAGCCTCTCACCAAAAAAAATACGAAATCATTTACCTTAAGAAAGGCAGTAATTTCACCCTCTTTGTCATTCTGAGGTGCCGCTTTGCCTGAAAAGGACAACTGCTCACGATTTATTACCTATGATATTGACGTTTTTACCAAAAGTAAGTTATTTTGTTTGTGGTTATATTTTAAAGCATGTGGATTAAGGGAATGGCCATCAACCAACAAAGATGAAAATGGAGCCATTAATTCATTACAGATGTTTCCCATTATTAAAACGTGTACAAATATCGACATTTGAACGAGAGGGTCCCTGGGAGACGGGAAGGAGAAATTCTGCCTCTGTCAATAATAGACCAAAGCCTGCTGCAGAACAAAGTGTGGTGATTAAAAAAAAAAACTTAAATATCAGTATTATGAATTTGTGATGTCACAGTTATGTGAGTCTTGCCTTATTTCATTACCATGCTAGCTAACCGTGCAGATGTGAATTCAAATATGTAAAAAAAAAAAATAAAATAAAGTATTAATGTTGTAAAATGAAAAAAAAAAAGAAATTTGAAAGGTGTTTACATTTATTAGGTCCTGTGGGAGAGAACTGTGATGAAGCAAATTGCAAAGCAATGATTTTCTTAAAAGTATTCCTGGATGCTTTCCTTGATGTGTACAGTACATTTGTTTTATGACCAGTACTTAATTTTGTCGTGAGACACTAAAATCAAAAAGGAATCTCACTTAAATTTGAATTTGTATCTGTTGGCCTAAAGATCACTTTTGCATACTGAACAATGGTCTTTATTTCAGTTTCTGCTGCATTGTAGAACTTTTTTTATTTTTACATGTTCTACCCTCTTTGTATATCACTGGTGCCGCTCTAAAATTAAGTTAATTTATTGTTTCTTGGTTTATTCCTTGTGTTTGCTAAAAGCAAGGAGTATCATAACCAAATATATTTGTTTACTGTAGCATGTTTAAAAATGGTGTGTAAATGCAGTTCAGGGACAAAAACAATTATCTTAAAATGAACACTCATTTTGATTAAATGGCTATGGAGCTCACAGTTGTAAAAGTTTAAAAATATTATATTTAAGTTTGTGGATGTGACTGGTGGTTTCATCGCTTTTTTACATTGAATTTGAAAAAGTTTTAATAATTACTTTTAAAATGCATCATGCACATTGTTTGTTCTATACCAAAGATTGCATCTGTCATGTTTGATATCATAAATGTGTATCTGCTAATATCTTCAGAAATGAGCAACACACACATTTCTAATGGAACAAGGTCTTTTTTCATTGTTCAGTTCTGGCATTCCTAACTGTCAGCTTGTGAAATCCTATAATTGTCTTATATAACATTGTGAAATTTTACGGTGTGTTTCATCAAAGGTCGAGAAACCAGTAGAAAATAGCATTCTGCCTGTTTTCTTTTCTTCCAGTCGCATCACTGCTTTGACCAAACATCTTTTGACAGTGATCACCAGCATGTCTATTAAAGGGAACCCCATCCTGCCAACCATAATGCATCTGTAAATATACTATGTACATGCATATAATTATGCGTACATAATACACTGTACATGCCAAATACCATGTTTTACACAACCAAGGTCCATTTCACACTCAGTCCAAACATTAATTTGTTCAGCTTTGAATTTTTATTTTTTTTCCCTTCCAGTGTTTTAAAGTTTACTGTAGGCCATTAGAAGCTTTCATTCACTGAAATTTCTGAATGGAATAATTACCCTTTAGTTACTAGTACTGTTGTTGTTATTTTTAAAACTGTATGACTGAAGAAGAAAAGATCCCTTTCTGCAAAATCTTTGGCTTTGGCTGGTCCATTTCTGTGACTCCACATTAACCCCTTCCCCCATCCTGAGTGTGAACAGACAATCTGCACTGTCTCCTGAACCCAGTCCTCCTCCGCCCTCCACACTGTGTTATGAAAGTTCTGCAGCTGCCTTGGATGTCAAGTTCATCGCGACACGAGTTCATCCCCTCTAACTTTGCAGCTAGAATGACCCTGTCACGCCACCTCCTGCCCGGGAGTGTCCTTTAGATGATGGACCTTTCCTCATATTTCAATAAATAATTATATGCCAAATGCCCCCCCACACTCTGTCCTTCTCTTGATCTCCACTGATGTTCTCACTCTCTTTCCATCTTGATCGACAAAAGATGCCAAAGACCTTTTTTTCTGGGTTCTTTGAGAAAAAAAATACTTCATTCTATTAATTAAAATGTTTTTGTCACCTTTCTATAAAATGTAATCTGTAATTTGTTCAAGGGAGATCTGAATGCGATACATATTTACAAACAAATCAGGAAAAGATTTGGACATGGCGTTAAACCTCCGGTATAATGAAACTGATTACTTCAAGGACTTGCACATACAGTACCTTACTGTACTTCGATAAAATCTTCCTGAAAAGGAGAGCACAAAAAACAGTACTGGTGTTTTTGTCGAGGGATATTGTGTCTCAGAGGTGGCAGTTTGCGCATTTTCACTTGAAAAGGAGAGCTTTCAGTAAAATATGGACTTAATACTATCTCCCAGTTACAAATCGGTGTCCTGAGGTTTTTTAATAGGTATAAAACTGACCATGCTTAACAAGCCAGTATTAATAGGATAAGCTGCAAGAGTTAAACTCTCATTTCAGGGATTCCAGAAACCATGTAGGTTTGTACACCATTCCTTACAGTTCAATTCATAAAATGAAAAGTACTGATATACTGATATGATATATTAATTTTGGGAAACTAACTTAAAATATCTAAAAAAAAAAAAAAAAGAGTTCAACTTGATAAGACATTACTACTACATAAGGCTCAAGGGGCACAGGCAAGACCTGAGATCCCGCAGAGTAAATTGTTTACCACAGTAAGTAAATCTTCTAAAAATAAAACATTTTTTCCTCATTTTCCTTAACGAGTAGATTCTGTTAGCACTAGCTATATTATTTATGGGGTCAATTTTTTTAATGATTACATATATTTTTGTGACACCATTACAATTTCTGAGACCTTTTTCCATTTTGCATACAGATTCTTGGCAATGTGTCTATTTTAAGAAGCTAAACAGTATTTTTGGAATCTATTAAAACAAATCACATTTTGTTTGTGAAGAGGGTTCTCAGTTGATCATTGGTTCCAAATATATATCTACTCTTTCAATAATAACCATTACCGTTTTTAATGAAAGCATACATTTAAAAGCAGAGACATTTCATTTAAAATCGATACACTAAGGCAGCACACTCTTACATTTATGGCGTATGGAGGTATTTTTTACTCTAATAAATTTTATCCATAAAAAGAAAATAATTCCATATAGATTATTTTCATCATTACAACAAAATATTTTCAATTAAAATGAAACAAGAGGCATGGGGTATTTTAAAACACATCATGAGATTATGATGCAGTCGCCGCTAAAATATGATTTAAAATGCAGCCACAGGACATCGCTGAACTTCATTTCAAGGAACAGTTACAAGTTCCATACAAGTCCTCAATCCAAATACAAGCCACAAGCATTCAGAGGCTTAGTTCTGAGAGGGAAGCAGGATGCTAACTCGACTTCCATAGGCACGTGAAGACTGCATCCTCCTTGTGTGCCATCCACAGCTTTGGGAAGATAGCTCTGAAAGACAGAATGGTTGATAGTATTGTACATTATTTAGTCAATTCAGGGAAAAAGTCATTGGGTACCTAAATCTCGATCCTCATGTTTTCAGCAAACCAAGCGGACATTGTCAACAATTCGGCTATTTGCAAGACTGCGCAATGATTCCATTTTTTATGAAGATGTCAGGAGGGTAGAACCAGCATTTTATTTCCAAAAATTTTCTTTTATTCTTTATTTCTAAAAATTTGTTAATAAATAAACCTGCTAAAAGGGTGAAAATTGATACACTATTACAAACTAAACTTATAACACAAACAATTATTGTGGTAATAGAGATCGTAAGTCACAGCTTCCATCAGCCAAATGACTAAGCAGCTCAAATTTGTAACTTGCCCTCTTCCTGATATAAAATGATTTAAAAAATGCTCTGTTTGATGATGTCTTCATTTGTAATCCCCAAACAAAATGTTCTCTTTTCCTCTGTTGTACAAAAATGTATTTCAAAAATGTATAAATCTTAAAATTGGAACAAACACTTTCTTCACAAGTGCTTGCAGTCCACCCTGATGAAATTGCCTCATTACTGAACTGCAGCCTTTCACACGCATATAATAGGCCCATGTATTAATATAGGGTAGCAATCATTCATATAAATTAAATTTTTAAAAAGTGCAATTTCTTTCCTAGAAGATGTAAAAAGTCAGAATAACTTTCTTAAAAAAATTTGCAAAAAGGAAAAAAAAAATAATATATATATATATACATACACATATATGCACTGTATATAGCACAAATTCTATTCAAAGGGGATTCTGAAAATAAAGATAATGAAGAAAAATATGTCTATAATTCTTTGCTTTACTAGCAAAAGTACTGACACAAGTCTAATATATTACCCTTCAATTTGTTCATGAGACTTATAAATCTGAAGGTTCACATTATCTAAAAATCTGTGCAGAATGCATAATGAGCATTTAAACAATTACATTCTAGTCGCATGCATATGTGAACTATTCACAACCTATGAAAATTGATATGAAATTAGTTAATATTGAGATCATTTTCTCTGAGGTGTATGCAGACACACACACATGCAAACATGAATTAATAAGTAATATCAATGTTTAGAAGTAGTTGGAAGAGCAGTGACAAGGTATTTATGCTAGTCTTGTTACTATCAAATTGGAGAATAGCAGAGAGTTGTGATTGGGGAGGTGCTAAAAATATATAAATTATGGTACACATTATGGAACAAATTATGCTGCACAGTAGACATATAGCTGTTATGATATGGTCTCAGTGCCTAGTTTACTTCTACCATAAGGACAGAAGAAGGGCCAGGCAAACTTCCACAAATCGAAGAAGATGCCACTCAGCAAAGATGGATCTGAATAAATAGACAAAGGGAGTGCGTGTGCATCTGTTTCTATTTTATTTAGTCCAGGGTCCAGACCAGCAAACCCACAAGGTTTACTGAAATGTACCAACGCAAACCTTGTCTCCACATCTTGAGGGTGGTGTCAGTAAATAAAGCGGGTAAGTTCGCCCATACTGACACAGTCAATTTTTCATGGAGAATAATAATACTTATACCCAGGGCAAGACATGATTTCCAAATAATCGTTTATTTAAGTGAAAAGCAGTTGTTAAGATATTGGCCAGTTTGGAGAGAGGTCATGTGAGCTTCCAGTCTGTCATGATTTTGTCAGTTATTCGAAGAGGAAAAAATTTCTCTAAACTGAACCAAACACAAAAACTTACAGTTTAACAATCTTTCCACTCTCTTAGTCTTATATGATCAGTAACACAATCATTATCACTAAAGTTAACCAATAGCTTCCAGCAGTGCAAATTGTTCCATGCTCAGTCTTGAAGCCAGACAACACTTGCTAAATTTAAGTTAAAGGTCTTTCTCTCTGAAGTATGCATAATTAACCATTCTTTTAATACATTCATAGATTGTACAAGATATCAGATATGAGAAAACATTGATTGAGAAGATGGTGTAATTAGCAGTGTTTCTCACCATTTAGGGTGTTTGTAGCATGTGACCTTGTACAAGGCCTTAGCACAAACTTATTTATGGCACCGGTTAAAAAAAAAAAAATAGGTGAACGAAAAACAAGGAATATTCTGCCTTATTATGCAAAACCTAACCTTAACATGGAAACAAATACACGTGATTTTAAATTAAAAGAACTTGAACTGAAGGCCATAGTCATTTCATTTAAATGTCTGCATTATGCATAAGTAGGTATAAAAACCTCAAAGCTTTAATCTGTTTTTTCATCATTATTAGTCATTAAAAACTTTGAATTACCAAGACCCCGCTCTCAGCATTCCATTACCTGAACAATGGCATAGCTTTAGAAACAGATTTTTCAATTTCAAAAAATGAAAAGTATGCATTCAGCCTCTTCATGTTATGCTGGCACTCAAGTCATAAAGACTTCCCATAAAAAATTCAAGGTTACGTGTAATTGAAATCTCACAAACAAGTACTTCAGAAATCCATTTAGAGTCGGAGAAAGAACATCTAATTCAGACGTCCCCCTGTTACAAATGGTCTTACTTGGTTGTCTTGTCGTTTTTCTGTCTTCTTTATGGACAAGATTCACTTTGTACATGTAGGTTTCCGGTAAAAAGAAATAGCTGTTGATGAGAGACCTCTGCTTGCAAAAATGATAAAGACAGCCCTCTTCATATAGAGGGCTTTAAATAATAACATTTTTATGACTGGAGTGTAAAGTTTGTGAACAAATTTTAAGTTGGTTTGATACTATCTTGAGAATGATGGAAACAAGCTGTCCCCCAACAATTGATTCATTATGAAGGATCAATTATCTGCCAAGCCCTTTCCTGAGTCCAAAAACCAAATCCCAAACTCTCTATGATGCATGAATTGATAATCATGAAGAATAAAAGCAAGTCCAATCAGAGAAGGGGACAGGGCTTTGCCAGTTTACAAGCAATAATTTTCTGAGTCCAACTTTCCAATCCCCAACTCTGTAAGACAAATAATTAAAACGTGAAAAGGCTCGATAATCATCCAATCAAGTTATATGAAGGATAGAGTGATGAAAAAAGGAGAAGAAAGCGCATGTGGGTATTCTGTTTGTGGGACAGGGCAATGACATCAACATACATCATTTGGGACAGTTTGAATCTTTGTAGGAACTTTGGAGGTCATAGCCATCAAAGGAGGGATGAAAGTGCAGTATCATCAAGTATACTTGAAGATGACAGATCTGACCCAAAATAAATCTGCACAGCAAGTTTGATCTTTCTAGCTTCGAAACTGTATCTGTATGAACAGTTTAAATAAATGTACCATTATATGTCTATTGGGAAAAGGGATAAAAAGTACTATAAAATGCACTGCTCTATCCATTCAAAAAGCACAAACAATTTGACTCAGAATATACCAAAGCTACCCTACAATTTCTGGGGTGTTAGATTCAAAGCTGTATTTGCACTGGTAAATTTGATGCAGATAATAATAATAATAATAATAATATAAAAACAACAAGTTGTCATTGTCAAACCAACTTAATAATAAATGTAACTGCATGCTGTAATAAATGGGGTCCAAGCAGTAGGAGGCAGTTATGAATTTTGAGGGAGTAATGCTACACTTTCGATGTATTTTTAAAACAGTTTCCAATCCATGGCACAGAATTATTCATATTAATTTAGCTTCATGAAAATCTTTCCTTGCTCAGCCTATCAAATAGCTGCTGACAGCTACTGTATGTTCTTTAAGATATCTGCAGTTCATTGCAGGGAAGTCAGGGGCATTCCCACAAATGCAGTATACAGACAGCCAGCAAGATTTATATAACATCTGCAGAGATATTGGCGTAAAGGCATTTTTTCTGCTCATAGCGCCACATATTTTAAATGAGACATGAAAATTGTCAAACATACACAGAGTCACATACTACATTAGTCTACAGAATTTCAAGTTTCAAGTTTACACAAAAACTTCACAAGTCATAGTGGTTTTGATAAAATTGGCCCACACGCATTATTAGAATTGGCGCATGGCCATCATGTATTTTTGTAAAAAAAGAAAAAAATCCAAATTTTATGATAATTATTCAGGTTAATTGTCCTCAGATTTGTTCTAGCCTAATTTGGTGAAGATCTGCTAAAAATCCAGGGGTTAGTTTGCAAAAGTAGGTGTTCAAAAAGATTCAAAATGGTGGAAAATCAAAAAGAATGCCGATATTGGTTCTAATACAAAATCAGAAGGAGCCGGAAGTATTGTTGCATGTTGATAAGATCTTACTTCACCCACAGCAAATGGAACATTCACTGAAATATGCTAATTTGCTTTAATGGCCTTATTGACCAATTCATCTGAAATTTGCATGCTGCTACCTAATCCAGATGTAAATACACCTGCCAAGTTTCATGTTCATTTACCATTGCTAAGCCTGCCAAACTGCAGCTGCCATCTGATTGGCTAATAAAGGGAATGTTTTTAAAGATAGCTCTTGTTTATTGGAAGAACAATTGCAAATTTAAACAGCGATACAGTAAGCAAAAGTAGAACCATTTGTTCAAATGGTTGGAGAAAATATAGGCATTTTTATATTTTTGCTTCTTATAACGCCACCTAGAGATACGTATACGGTCCTCAATTTTATGTGATGACACATAATCAACAACTACACATGTATATCACATAACAAGAAAGTTTCAAGAAAGCTTTCAGAAGTGACCGCTGTTGTCAGAAAACTGATCATGCCCACAAAAATGCATTGATGTATGGTGGAAAATTTGTCCTGAAAAGTTGGCATATTTTGACAATTGCTAAGGGTCAGTCTCCCCAGATTGTAAATAACCCAATTTGGAGAAGCTGTGCAAATAATCCAAGAACTATTTTGAAAAAGTAGGTTCTGCAAAAAAATTAAAAATGGCGGGGAATTTTTCCACGTGCAAATAAATTTGGAATAAACATTTTTTTTTTCTTCAGCCAAAGAATCAACAGCAAGAACCATTTGTTTCAATGCCACACAGTTCATAAGTTATGTGCCAAAACATAAATGTAATCACTAGTGCATCACCATGAGCCCAATATGCATAATTACGATAAACTGATGGGTAAGAAAAATCTGAGCAACATGAAGCTACACAGCTAGTTGGATGTTTCTAACTAAGAAATTGTATGAGAAAGAGCAGTTTAATTAAATGTCCCATTAAAACGGATGGTAAAATGAGTAAAAGATAGAATGGTCATCAGCAATCCACTCAAAAGCAACTCGAGCAGGAATACCCCAAAGCGCCGACAATTTCTGAGCTACTAGTGTGAAGCAGTAGATGGAGTTGCATCTGTCAATTAGGCACGGATTATTAATTAAAAAAAAATAAATAATACTAATAATAATACCGACTACAACAACAATAATAACAATAATAATTACATTTTCCCTTTCACTTTTTACCTATTTCACAGCATTGAAATGACAGATCTCGTCAAGCTATACATCTCAAAAAGTTCAACAACAAAAGACAAGAAAATTCATTTTAAGTCCTTTCATGATGTTTCGCCAGACAACTGCCATAAAAACCAGAGTCTATTGATCTTCCCCTGCTTTCTCTGTGGTTTAGTTTTCTTATTTGCAAGCTTTGTAACCTACTCTTCAAAAACATGCCTTAATAATAATAATAATAATAATAAAGAGAGCTGTAACTTGGCTTTGTTGCATCAACTTAATTAAATAGCAGACAATAAATCAGAGTGAGTTTACATTAACTGTCTCATAATGCAGTGCTAAAGTCAGTAGTATACACAAAAAATTAAAGAAATGTCCATCTGAGGTTGTTTAAATAACAAGAACAAACTGTAATAATCCTATTCAGAATGGATTGGGAGGAGCCATTTTGTGCGTGACAATTTTTAAGTGAACAAAACGTAAGTTCCATAATATACTGCATTGAAAAAAGGAAAGATAACATTCAAGATAATATTGTTAAATGATTATTTTCATGTCAATTCAGCTCTAGAATAAAACCATATACCTTTTCATTCACACGTTACTGCATGTGTCTTACAAGGAGAGAGACTTGACTGTAAAACAGAGTGTTCCCAATAAATGGAAGTAGCAATTTAAATGAAAAAAGTAGCCAGTCAAGAGCTGCATGCGCAGCACACTGTCAGTCCACCTCTAGGGGGGTCCAGCGGAATGCCCCCCGGGGAAAATTTTTTTTCAATGGTGCTCTTTAGTGCATTCTAGTGGACCTTAAACAGCTTAATTCATCCATTTTTTCAGTGAAAAGTTTTTGAATTTTCGAGTCAAATTTCACAATTTTTTTTTGCTATTTAAAGTTGAACACTCTTACATACAGTACATGCCACCATTTCATGCACAATACCAACTAGCACCACAAACACAAGTACATTAAAAACAATAAGCAAGCATAAATCAACTCCAACACCACAGCAATGATTTCTTTGAAGCATTTTTTCTATATTATTACAATTCATTCCTTAACTCACATCGATTGCCTGTCTTCTCCAGTTGTAAGTATTAGAAACTGTACAAGATAATTAACATCTCTTTACAATCATATGTTTATTTTAATATTTCAGTCATTTAAATGTCTGAGGGTTTTCTTTTGGCACTGAATAATTAGCAATTTTCATCCATAACAAATATTGAGTCACTATGTTGACGGAAAATTATGGAATCACCATTTAATTGGTATGTATAAAATAAATATCGGCAAAAATCAGAATACGCAAATTGGTCTGCAGTTAAAAGAGAGTGCTTGCTGACTTTCATGAGGTGTTGGACTTTATAGGAATTGAGAGGAAGCATGGCACCAACAATGATGAAGAAACTAATGGTGAAAAAGATCTCCAACAGGTAACACTGACATATAATACACGTGATATTAAACAAAAAATTACAGCTCTCACTTCAGCATTTTCGCAGCAATGTAATTTATTTTCAGACGGCCCTTCACTTATTAGTGGGCAGGCTGGAAGCTTGCACACTCATGTTCTTCCCACTCTCTTTCTTTCTTTCTTTCTTTCTATATTCTCCGATTTCTGTGCTGACTAAGTACTCCTACATACTTTCACCTAAAAACTTCATTCAAATTTTAAAAAATTCAGCTTGTTCTGAATTATGTTGCTGGTATTCATCTTCTTGATATCTTTCATGCTTTTTGAGTTATTAATTTTTATTTCAATATTTTTGTCCCATAGGAAACAATGGAACAGATTTTTCAAAATGTAGCTATTTTCAGCTATTTTTTTATTCTGTCGTACTTTTAGCTAGAAACGTCACTCAAACTGTAAAAAATGTTATGCAAAGCTTGGATAATTTCTTTACTGTTCAACTTTTTTGTAACTTCTTCAATTTTTTAATTATAATTAAAAAAAAGTTTTACAATAGATTCTGGAAACTTAGAGTGTGGTGACATCACGGTTAAAGTGGCAAACAGTTGCAAAACTATCAAGAGGTCTTCTCTTAAACTTGCTCTAACTCCCACAGTTTTCACTCCACATAAATATTTTATATCCAAGTTATAGCAAAAGTGGTGCTGGTCACGAAAATGTAACTATGGAAGCAATTGGACAAACGGTTTTGGCTGTATGAGCCGAAAAGCGACGGGACCGCTCACCGAAACTCCATTAACTCCAGTGTTTAATGAGACAAGAATATTCAGGTTGCGAAGGCTAAACGCACTGTTTTCTAACTTGCTTGTGTTCCCATATGTTTGGCACTACAAACACAATTTTGACATATTTTACTCAGCAGACTCTCCTCTTTCGTATGGTACCTCCATTTCGTACAATCCCAATTCCGAAATAGTTGGGACGAAGTATAAATTGTGAATAAAATCAAAATGCAATGACTTTCAGATCACATGATCCAATATGTTATTTACAATAGAACATAGATAACATTTCAAATGTTGAAACTGACACGTAGACACTGAGGACGGCTCCTGCCGAAACATGTTTGTCTTTTGTCGTGTCTTTTTGCTCGAGAAAATGTTTATTTTTCTTGCCAATGCTAAATGAAAAAACTTGATTGAAAAACTTTTGCGACTGTTTGCAATTTTTGAGTGCGCATCCCCGTTTTTTTCTTTGTTAAATGTTGAAACTGAGACATGTTACATTTTTATCCACAAAATGAGCTTATTTAAAATTTTCTGGCTGCAACAGGTCTCAAAAAAGTTGGAACACAGGCAAAAAAGGGCTGATAAAGCAATTAATATATAAAAGAATCAGCTGAGAGAAAACTTAGCAAGTAATTAAGTTAACTGGCATCAGGTGTGTAACATGATTGGCTATAAATGGGATGTCTTAGAGAGGCTGAGTCTCTCAGAAGTAAAGATGGCCAGAGGCTCTCCAACCTGTGAAGGCTTATGTAAAAAATTGTGGAATACTTTAAAAACAATGTTCCTCAACATCAAATTGCAAAGGCTTTGAAGGTCTCATCATTGACAGTGCATTACATCATCAAAAGATTCAGAGAAACTGGAAAAATCTCTGTGCGTAAGGGACAAGGCCGAAGACCTTTGAGGGCCCGAAGATCACGGGCATCCAGTAGACGCCACTGCATCACTCACCGGCATGATTCTGTCATTGACATTACTAAATGGGCCCAGGAATACTTCAAGAAACCATTGTCTGTAAACACAGTTCACCATGCCATCCACAGATGCCACCTAAAACTCTCATGCAAAAAGGAAGCCATTGTTGAGCATGATCCAGAAGCGCCATCGTATTCTGTGGGCCAAGGCTCATTTAAAATGGACTGTAGCAAAGTGGCAAAGTGTCCTGTGGTTAGACGAGTACAAATTTGATATTCTTGTTGGAAATCATGGGCGTCGTGTCCTCGGGGCTAATGAGGAGAAAGACCACCCCTCCTGTTATCAGTGTTCAGTTCAAAAGCCAGCATCTCTGATGGTATGGGGATGCATTAGTGCATATGGTGTGGGACACTTGATTATTTTAAAAAGCACCATGAATGCTGAAAGGTATATAAAGGTTTTAGAGCAACATGTGCTCCCTTCCAGACGACATCTATTCCAGGGAAGGCCTTGTGTATTTCAGCAGGACAATGCAAAACCACATACTGCAGCTATTACAACAGCATGGCTTCGTAGTAGAAGAGTCAGTGTGCTGAACTGGCCTGCCTGCAGTCCTGATCTTTCACCGATTGAGAACATTTGGTGCATAATTAAACGAAAAGTCCGTCAAAAGAGTCTTAAAACTCTCCAGCAGCTGGAAGCCTGTATTAAACAAGAGTGGGATCAAATTCCAATGGCTAAACTCAAGAAACTTGTCCCCTCAATGCCCAGATGCCGTCACTCTGTGTTAAAAAGAAGTGGGGATGCTACACCATGGCAAACAGGCCCCTGTCCCAACTTTTTTGAGACCTGTAGCAGCCATCAAATTTAAATGAGCTCATTTTGTGGATAAAATTGTAAAATTTCTCAGTTTCAACATTTGCTATGTTATCTCTGTTCTATTGTAAATAAAAGACTGGCTGGTGTAATTTGAAAGTCATTGCGTTTTGATTATATTCACAATTTACACTTTGTCCCAACAATTTCGGAATTGGGGTTGTAGATTGGACTTACCATCTTTGAGTTAGAAGTCGCAATATGTAAGAAACGCCTTCGCCGAAAATCTCCATTGGACTAAATGATTCAGCCATTAACTCAAATGGCTCTGCATGACATAGCGAAATTGTAGCACAGCGGTAGGGGGCAACTTAGATATGGATCATTTCCGGTTCGATTCTGCCCTCTGCTGGCCTTTTTCCAGGCCTCAACATTATCATTGTTCGGAGACAAAGATTGATACGACTGTAAAAGAATAATTCTGTGTCAAACTCAGTGAAAGAATTTCCGGTATCGTAGTTGGTACAGTCGCTCAAACCAGCCCCCGGACAGCACACTGAGCGCCGTAAAGAACGGTCTTTTTTGCTGGGTGCGTCCAAGAGAACACGTTACAGTAAAAATGGCAAAGCAGAAAAAAATTGCTCGAGATCCTATTCCAGCATATAGCTACCAGCAACTGTTTGCATTAGCTAAATATATTTATGATCGTATCTAAAATAGGTGAAATATTGGTATCTAAATAGAGCTAGTTAAGTACAAAGAAATGAAAGTGATGTGCCAAGTCGCTAGGCTATTCATTCATCGCTAACTATGACTTTTTCCTGAGCTTGAAAATAGCCGGGTTTAAGGCTGGAGTAAGCACACCGTTATGAACTTGCACCTTTTTTGCCAGTTATTTTAAATTTAAACTCAATTCTAGCAGCTTTAACCTCACACTGTCAGCAATCCAAACTTCACATTATCGCCAGCTTCCAGCTTGCCCACACAGTTTCCCCTGGAACTGCACTTTTCTAGTTCAAAATATTTTCAGTAGTAAAAAGAAAACAATTAAATACGAAACATATTGAGCATATCGAATTATGAACATCGGCGCAAACAACGTCACTTAAAGCCTAAGCCAAGCTAAATAAGTGCTGTCTCACTAGCTACACGATTCAGAATATTCAGAAGACAATTCACGTGTCATGTCCTCGTTTAAGGAAAATGCGTGGTAACTTTTTGATGAACTGAACAGAATGTTAGCGAAAAACAATTTTACCAGCCGTCATACTGCGTAGTCTTCACAAATGAGTGAATTAATGCATGGTTATGGATTAGATGTGATGAACGCATTAGCACACTCGCAGCCAGAATGCGATAATATTTATACAATTTACCAATGTTTCGACGCAGGTTTTCTTCGGGTCACGGTGAGTCGATTCAGAGCCTTAAAAACTTATGTCTAAAACGCTGGTAATTTAATGCATTTTATTATCGCATAGTGACAACGACTGTCCCCTGGTTGAACACTGGGGAATGTGGTAGTAGGCTACTACTGCTCTGTGGATATGGGCGTTAAAGGCTTGATTCCACCGGGAGCGTCTTGGCCGCGTTACTGCCGCGACGCGGTTGCCGGAGTTGCTTCGCGGCTATTCTAGACAATGGTTGTGATTCCACCAGCCGCGCCGCGGCACGTCTCGGCAGCGTCCCAGAAGCGGCTCTCCGCTGCTCCGCCGAAAATACGCGCCGAGTCTATTTCTGCCGCTGGCGAGCCGCAGTCGCGCTGATCTGAATATAGCACGGATACATTACCCATAGTTCGACCATATACATTTATTGGATCCAACTACGTTAGTATTTGTGCTAATGGGAATCGCACACCAGATCGTGCCAGGCAGGAAGTAACTATCAAGAGGAATACGCTTTTAACTAAAAGAAACCAGCCACAAATCTTTGATATAAAATTATTTTGTAACTTACTTTTCAAAGTTGCGATTTTGTTTTAACTAAAACACGGGCACACTTTTTTAATCTATGGTGTTCACGGCTGGACTGTAGTAGGTTCTACAGCACAACAAAGACGGAAATGACAAATGCAATTAAAGCAGAAAAAATAACAGAAAGCATTTAAGGTCGTTGCACTAATATGCCGGTAGAAATGACGAAATATGCGAAATCTGAGCAAGTCGATTGTATCAGTTGGCAGGACGCTGCGCTGACGTTCCGCGTTCAGTGGAACATGAAGTCGTGTACAAGACGCAGCAAAATAGCGTCGCTCACGTCACGCTGCAAATACGCGTCCAGTGGAATCCAGGGGTTACTGTATCATCACATATGGACTGACCGCTGAGCGGAATTGCCTCATCAGTTCAGTTGATTGTGCTGAAATTACCTTTTTTATGAGGGACATCATTAATGTCTGCCCGGTATTTGCCTTCATCTTCTTTTTGGGCGGCATCCCTACGAGCTACCGCTCAAATTTCTAAGATTTTCAGACAATACAACGATGCGCAGATGACGGAAGTATTATTATTAGAGTTCTTACTACGTGCAATATCATTGAATGTTGAAGTTGTTTTCGAGTTGGCTTAATCAAAGGGCAGCTTAATGTTTCAATTCAGCGGCGAAGAGCCAGTAAATCAGTCAGCTGAAAATCGTCTATCAAAATATAACGCATCAAAACTCGCCTTAAATTTTTAAAATTGTCAGGAAAGTAGCCGGCGGAGGAGGACTGAGTAGTCGGCGAAATCGTTGGCCGCCGGGGCTTGTGGAACACCCTGGTAAAAGCTAGTTTCACAGAGAATAATTCTTTACATTTAGGCCAAAATCCCTAAAAACGGCTCAAAATCCTGTTACCAGATCACAGTGGAGTAAATGGCCAGTGTGTATTAATGTGCCTCCTATCAAATATGGGACCCGACACAGCAGTTCAATTTTCCTTTTGGCAACACAATCTAATTAATTATAAGCAAGAGATCGGAACCCAAATGCCATTCACAATGAATACTACCAGCTAAAGGAGCGGTGGAAACAGGGCTTAGGTAGTTTAGACTGTGGAACTAATAAAACACACAAGTGCATGTAATATGTATGTGCAGAGTGAATATTATGAATGAACTCTAAGGGACTGCAGTGTTTTGAAACAGGCCCTAGCACAAACGTAGCCTCTTCCAGTGAGTTTCAGCAGCCTTGAATTGTTAACCCTCCTGATGGAGAGCTGAGGAAATAACACAGAACAGGGACACAGTCAGGGTTCACCAGGAAACCAAAATCAAACCCAGGGAAATTAAATGGCTACCCACAGAAAAGCCAAACTTCCAGCTGCAGCAGGGACATTAGAGTACTGCACATTATTTCTGAGTGTTGGAGTCAATATGGTAAAATTCTACAAGGAAAATCATTCTGCCAAACAGCAAACATCTCAACATAATTTCCTGATTTGAAAATATATACATAACTGAAGCCACCAAACTGAAACTGGCTCTGCACAAAACAAATGGTGCACTTTGGATATAGGTGACAGTGACCCATGAGCTATCCGATCCCACAATGCTCTGCGACACATCTCTTATGACACGCTGTTTAATGTAGTCCTTGAGACAAAGGTGATGTATTTGACGTCGTTCGGCAGAACAAACCTGCAATCTACATAAGGACCACTTCACAGGGTAAGGGCGATGATCAATAAGGAACGCGTGAGGACCTGGGGAAAAAGAATCTTGCTTTCAATCCACTCCTTTATTTAAAAGAGAAGAATCTTGGCAGCTCTCAGATAAACAGCTGCTCACAACACGAGATAGGTAATGGGAAACATCATTTATTTTGTCTGCTCAGGGCTCCAGGGAGACCAGCAGTTTCTATGTACTCCAGAGCCAAGACCGGGTCCCGACAGGAGCCACTTGATATCTGAGGCAGTCTCTGTCTTAAATGAAAATGACATGCTTACAGCGAGAACACATCATAAGCAGGCGTGCTGCCATCAAAGGGAATGGCCAAGCAGCCAGGGGAATACTAGTTTGCATCTGTTAGGCTGCAGAGAGCTGCATCTTGTCACCCAGAATGCCAGACTGTCAAGCTGTCATTGACCTGTATCAGCTTCTCAGCAGAGAGCTGGCCATCCAAGCCACTATTGCCGTTAAGATGACAACATAGGCCCAGGCAGGCTGATGTCATTCACTCCCCACGCAAATAAGCACCTCAATTACAGTTGATTGTGAATCAAGAGGAGAAAATTTTTTCTCAGATAACTCATTCTTTATAACCTCGAATTTTGTAAAGCAAAAATAGGGAGTCCAGGAGTAGGGGATATTCAGTATATTTTTGGTAAATATGCCATTAAATATTACATGAAGTACAGACCATAGAGAGCATAGAACAGCATAAGCTGTTAAAATTAATGACCAGTGCAAAGCTTTCCCTCATCTGTAACAGCATTTTTATGATTATTGGGCTTATTTCCAGCACCAAATTTATCCAACTTAGCACCCACTGGAGTCCCGAACATCACCCATACTATTCAGTACTATGCCAGTGCAGCACTAAACCGCTGGAGCAGTAATTTAAGATTCAAAGCAATGATGCATCTTCTATAGAACCAAACATTCTTGCGATACTGCAACAGGCGTCAGTGATACTGAGTATAGGAGCTTACTGAGACATGATCAAAATGAAGTACTGTTACTGAAAGCAAGCAGGTGTAAAAGGCCAGGAAAAATCCTGGCTTAATTTTACGTAACTCGCTCAACTTTAGGTAACTCAGAAACTAAGGTACAGCATTAGTCAAAAGGCCAGTGTTAATTTCTAATTAAGGTCCAAGGCAGGTACAAATAAATTCTGAAGTCAATCCTTTTAAGCATCAAATGTGTTTGTATTTCAAATCTGGTTTCTCATCTTGACACAGCGCCTTTACTGCTGCTTCCATAACAAGATTGGATCAGAGAGAAAATTGTGCAGCCATCTTCATTGATCTCTCAAATAAGGCGGCCCAAAATAGCCAAAATAATAAATAAATAAATAAATAAAAATACTTAATGAAAACTTAAATATAAAGAAAGAAATGCAGAAATAAACAGCTCAATTATCAAATAAATGTGCAGGTTGATTAGAAAATAAACATAAACAGAAATTATTTATCTGACAAATTGCTAATTTTTGAAATTTATTTTCATATTTAATTATTTCCTCATTTTTTATGTTTATGTCCATTTCTCTATTTGTCTATTTCCCTATTGATCAATTTTCCAATTTATTTCTTTCCCTCTTTATTTATTTATTACAGTGTTTCTTTTCCAAAATGTTAAAAGGGGGCTGTGCCTTAACCATTCAGGCATTAACATCAAACCCACACGCCACAATGCTCTGACGAAAACTGGCATGGTGGTCGGTCACACTTCTGCCTGAGATATAGCAAACAAAAAAGGCTGTCCCAAGCCAAGTGGCTCATCAAGCCTGTGCTCAACTCCAGTTACTGTTGCATGAAGCGATTAGAAGTATTGCTACTCTCCCTGGATAGGATGCGAGTCCATCATAGGTAACCCCCAGCCCAGAGGTGGGCAATGAGGGCCGTTTCTGTCCCTGGTTTTCACCCCAACTTCTGGCCTTTAATTAGTTAATTATCTAGCCAAACTATTAATGAAATCTGAGCTTTCTGGGGCATTTCTTTAAATTATCATGAATGACTGCCAAAGACTGTTCTCGTCTCCCAACATAAAACATTTATCTTAGATCTAATCTATGCACAAATCAATATTGGTGTACGCAACCAATTAGCCAGGATAATTGATAGCAATAAAAACCTGCATACACACCGCCCCTCCAGGACTGGAATTGCCCACCCCTGCCCCAGCCCTTTGTCAAGTTTTCCAGACAGTTCGCTGTTACCTAATTATTCACCTGGATGGAGAGAGGTACTGCATAAGTCAGGGGTGTCCAATCTAATCCACAAAGGGCCAGTCTGGGCGCTGGTTTTTGTTACTCCCTGACACTGACACACCTGATTCTACTGATCGAGGTCTTGATTGACCCCCCCAATCAGTTAATTAGTGGTATCAGGTGTTGTGGCACTGGGAAAAAGCAAACATCTGCACCCACACCGGCCCTTTATGGATAAGATTGGACACTCCTGGCAAAGTGAAGTGTTTTTGCCGAAGAACACATCACGAAAGCCGTGGCAAGGATGCAAAATCGGGACCTTTCAATTCCAAGTCGAGCACGCCTAATCACAGCACCACCTTGTCGTCCAAGGTGTCGCCCAAGCATCAGATGAGAATGACAGCTAGAATGGCATAGGATCATAAAAGTTAGAGAAGGCTATATTCTTGCAGAGGAAACATCTAAAGGATGCTAAAACCTTTTTTTATTCTTGATAAATAATATTCTTATGACTTAAACACAATGTTTTTTTCCTGAGCTGAAAAAAAAAACATTCTCCTTCATTTTCGAATTTGTAGTCACCTACACATAGTTAACTGCCTAGACAATGTTATGTTTAATTAGCGAGACCATTAATTTCTTTCATTTAAACTTATTATTATTATTATTACAGCGATCCATCAGATCTGCAGTGGACCACATCTAATCTGCAGTTTTGTTTAACTGCTAATAAACAGAACATTGTCTTGGCAGTACTGACTGAAATGTAGTTTAACCCAGTGTTTCACAAACTTCTCTTGGAATGTCACTTGTCCAACATGTTTTAGATCTCTCCAAGCTCCTGCTCAGGTGATTAAACTGATCAGTTTGTTATCACCACCTGAATCTGTTGGATAATGAACACATCATTTGAATCACCTCTGCTGAAGGTACAAGAGGTCTACAACATGTAGGACAAGTGGTACACCAGGGCAGGTTTGGGAAACACTATTTTAGCCTATAGTTCAACATACTTTGAAGTCAAGATATTTTTGTGCACATGTGTGCACATCCAGTGCCACACAAATTAAATAGTCAGCAAGGGACAGTCTGTGACAACGCACTCGGAAATGGAGCAGAAAGAATGCTTTGGTTTTATTTCAGAATCTAATTTATTAAGAATTTCAAAAAAAGGTTTAATCATCTTCCGAATGTCGCGTAGTATACCTCATCAAACTGCATCCACAGGATGCATCTAGTTCTAGGCAGGCCAGACGAACGCAAAAGTCGCATGCCGGTACGCTGGAAAAATCCGCCGATACGCAAAAATTTGCAGCCGGTACGTTTACAGATAGGTCACCAGTACCAGTATCAGCAAAAACACGGATGGCTTCAGACTGTACTGATCGACCTAGTTTTATCGATTATCTGAAGATAGGCCTGTATAGCCGCCGCTGTCGCAAGTAGCCTACCTGTCAAGGTATAGCATATTAGGCTCAGTACCAGTTAACGCGCAAACAGCCGATCATGGACGCTTGGCTGGTTCGTCCACCTCCTGGGACTAGTTCCCAAAATGAAACCAGTGCCGCGAATGTCTCGACATCAGAAAGTTCGGAAGACGATGATGCAATCGTCAGAGTAGAGCCGAGTAGCAAGCGAAAGCCATCAACGACGGCGGATCTTGTTTGAGCGAGTGAATATAGCCAGCTAGAATTAGAATTAGCTCTAGGAAATGTCTATTTAACTGTCTGATGGATCCCGATCTTTTCTGCCACTTTGCAGTCTCTTCCGTTTAACCTGCGCAATTGGCACACTTTAAAATAACCCCGGAAACTAGGTAGCTATATACTTCGCAGATACTGATATTGCAAATTGATCCTTTCGCTGGCGTCAAATTATCCACAAGTAATTGGACTAAGATCTTCACGAGAAGCATCAGACGTTGTTGCACAACACTTCCTATCAGATATAAAATACTGCACTGTCTTTGACTATAAAGTTAGATTGGTCACTGGAATTGACATTCATATTGTAAATTCATGCCAATTGCCTTACTTATATTGACTAGCTACAAACACGTCGCACGCTCACAGATGAAAAAATAATATAATATTGTTGCTAGCTCGTCATTTTAGCCATGGGTATCTTTCCAATATCAATTAACATTTCCCAGTTAAACCTGCTGCCGAATCAGTATGTGCAGACCTTTGCAATGTGTATTTAGCGAACTTGGAATGTAGGTATACCGTTCGCTAACAGTTCTTGCTCGTCTTTATGCATTGTCGAAGTACGTCGTGTCTCTTACGCCTAAATACTTTGAATGTTCTCCCTCTACAGCTGCTGCGAAGGAAATGCTGCGGGCCCACTGTGCATTTACAGAGGGCTCGGCTCCGAGCAATAATAATTTCAAATGACAGTAAAATTGTCCAGTAATTTTTTCCTTATGAATGGGAGGGCTTTGTTATCGCTAATATTATGACAGGTTCCGTCTGCTGTCCCCCAGGCGAATCACAAGCTAGCGAAATAAAAAATAAAAAAAATCGGCGGTAAGCAACCTAGTGAGTTAACCTGAGTTGCTGGTTCGTGATAGCTGTGAATATCGTTTCGAGTTTATGAAGAACGTTTTCTAGACTAATATTCAATGAGAAGTTTGAGTTGATCAGCTTGGGAAAACCTACACCAGACCTTAATTTGATGCAAAAAAACAAGGTTTTTGAGAAGCATTTCAACACCAGCAATTATGCTCGATACCCATGGATGAAAGAAGAAAATCTGTATTGCTGGGATTGGGTCCTGGGCCAAAGATGGACTCTCTGAGCGGGTGAAAAACGCAATTAAATGATCATGAAATGGTAAGCTATTTATAGGGCTCTGTGCCAAGTGATTTTTGTATTTTTTCCGTCGCTGCCAGTGTTTTGTGTATGTTACAAAATTTATTTGGGAAAACAATTATACGGCATTGCTGAGATGGTGAAATAGATTAACCGGTAGGCCTAATACAGCAGAATGCTTTTACCCAAATTAACTTTACAGGGGAAACGGAATGAAACTTTTAGCCACTGAAATAATTTTTGTGACCTCACGGATGCGTAAGCGTTAATTATTCATTAATTAGATCCTCCTGACTCCTTCGGCGTGCGATAGGGCCTACTTCTTGTTTACAAACGTTGACGTCATATTCAGCCATACGCATTAGCGTGGTTGGCAAGAACAAGTGTAAATCAATACAACAAAACAGGAGAAGTATGGCATCCTGCAGTTGTGGAACCGATTCTGCGGTCTCTGAATATGTACAAAATCTTGACAGTACCGCGAAGGCAAGATATTTCTTTTAGCTTAAGTACTACGAAGGTCTGTGTAAGCTTCTGGATCCTTATGAGCTGAAAGGTTGGAGGAGCGACCCAACTTTGGGTCTGGGTAGGCTGGATCATCACTTGATTTTCCTTCATCAAACAGAAATTCAACATTTGTTGATCATTATTGATCAGTGTAAATAATCCACAGTCGTACATTTACCAGAACGATTTTTAAAAGGGGCGCCAATATATTTTGGGGGGTTTTATTCCTGATAAGGGGGTTTAGAATTTATGATTAATATTTAATATCGCGAATGCATATACTGCGCATTCCCTAGCCACCTGGCGTGTCATCGGTATCAAGGCTGCCGCCGTTACAGCTGCAGTACACATTTAACTCTAAATTTTCTTGACTAGATGTACGATGGACGTTTTTACATACTCGAATGTTTCTCTGGGTACCCAAAATTCAAGCCGTAAAAGTACTGATCTTAGTCGATACTGATGAAGGTTGAAAACGGAATGCTTTCCAATACTAATATCCGAACTGTCACTTAAATACTTGCTATCGGAAAGTAAGGAACCTGTCGAATTACCCAACTCAAAAAAGATCAATCCCTTGCCATGACCGAATAATAAAATGCGAAAACTTAGCAAAATGTCATGGTAGAAATGATGGAAAATAACTTGCGACTGACCCGACAGAAAGTGAAAAGTACGAACACGCCAGTGGATTGACGGCATCCAGTTCTTGCATCGAATTGCATCAATCCAAGTACATTTTTTCGGTTCTCGATCAGGAATGTGTAGGAAATGTATTCCTGAACCCTTCACGAAACGGTTTGTGCAGTTAATAACGCTGCAACTGACTGGCATTATGACAAAAAGTGGAGGACAACTTTACTTCACCTATAAAATCAATTGTCATGTTGTGGCTTTTTGCCAACCACGGTAGTCAACAAACCCACTTGACCAGGTTCGTGATATCACGAGAAGTATGGCTCCGGTACGTTCAATAAAGTTTCTGGCTAGAACCCTGGGATGGTAAAACTTGTTATGTCCAGCGTTTTTTCCGAAGCTGACGATGGAAGTAGCTAGCTAACTAAGTTGCTGAATTCCTTCTCATCTGGGTAGTGACACCTTGCCAGCCATAGGAGCTAATAAGCCAGTGGTGGATCCAGTAGACAGCTGGTCTTGGGGTGCTAATTACCAGTCAAGCCAGCAGCTAATCCAGTGGGTTGGCAGCTTTGACGTGCTAGTAACCAGCCAAGCCAGAAGCCGATCTTGTGGGTTGCTAAGCGTACTAGTTACCAACCACGGAAGCTAATGATTAGCTTAGCCAGTGGCTGATCCAGTGGTTTGCTAGGTTAGACACTAGTTACCACGTAAATTGAATGAATTGTCGGCTTCCATTCATGGCCGGATCTAGGGGGGTGCAGGGGTGGGCTATGCCCCCCCCCCAGATTTTTACCGCGCCCCCCCAGCGCCTCCTGATTTACTAACGTATATTTTAGCGCAATTAAAAGGAGTGCGTAATGCAAATTCAATGAGAATGAAACGTGATCTGCCCCCGGTCAACACAAAATGAATCGCGATCTCTCTCCCCCCGTCAACAAAATTAAACACGATCCCCCCCCCCCCCGTCAACAAAATGTCCGCGGACCTCTCAGTTACCAGTGCCGGCTTATCATTGGCCAGATCAGCGGCTGGCTTCTGCAAGGATACAGCCTCCTTTGACTTCTGAGTAATCTTGACTCTGATCCTGCGCCATAAGTTGTGGGGAGCAAGAAAAGTACAATGGATCTGAGAACTCTCATACATGTAGATTAACCAATGACTGCTAAATTACATAATCCAGTCACGCCTTTTCATTAACACGTGGGTGAAGACATACAAGAATGAGTAAAAGAAGAAATAAGGAAATGAAAGAATAAGAAAATGAATAAATGGGGCAATAAATAAAAACAGAAATAAACATTGCCAGAAAAGAATAAATTGGGATGTAATAAAATAATTTGCCCCTCTCAAAATACAGTAACATCGTAACTACAACAATGGGAAAGGTCTTCTGGCATGACTGTATAAGAAATAAGAAGCTATGCACTGCACCAGTAAGGGTTAAAGGAATTGTTGCTCACTGAAAAGCATTAATCACTGCAATAATGATTAAATCATATGTATATGCTTATTTAAATCCAAAAAGTGACTTTTTTTGGCCAGGCAGAGTATATTGGAGGAATTCAGTAGGCTGAGATGGTGTTATCCATTGCCAAAATGACTCTTGTTGGCTATACAGAAACCCCTGGGTTGCTTGCAACCAGTGACTGTGGTATTCATCAGTGCACTTACACACTGTTAATTAACATTCTAAATTTAGGTGATATTATAATTTTTTTTTTTTTTCAAAAACATTGTGTATGAAGAGCCTCAAAAATGCACCTCTACTATTACTAACTGGTTCAAACGTAGTCCAGGACTACGTTTAATTCATGTCTGTGAAGCCAGCCCTGAAAGTGCTTCCTAGATGAGGCCCCGCCACTGCTTTCCAGGAGAAAACAGGAAATTATATATTGTTTCCTCACCCCCACATAGGAGGCGAGAAGCGCCCACAGCCGAAATTGATCCACCCACCTGCCGGCTCCATAGAGGGAGGGTGTGGATGGGATTTGTGCTGGCTGTGGGACCACAGCAGTGTAGCAGGTGTATAAGATCAATACAGAGGGCAGCCAGGGGCACAGTGGGAGCAGGAAGGCATCCTCCAGAGGCTGAAAACTGAGCCACAGAAAGGGCCTGGGCAGGTTTGTGAGGAGGTTCTCTAAGGCCAGACACCAGACTGCACGGGCCAAACGGCCCTTTCTACTGAGGCCCCCCCCCGAGTCTGTCAACACGTATATCCCTCAGTGCCATCTTTTCGGAAAGGATCCATCACAAACATTACCCCCACTATTTTCTAAGTAAGTACTCTGAGTAAATATTATGAAAACCTAAAACCAAGAGAATGATTGAAGGGGAAGTAAAGCTCAGCTGAGTCTTTGGAGAATGTATGGGTTATCATCTGATTTTCACAACACTGTAAACCCAGCTGACGGCACTTCTGACAATGCAACTGTAGTACTGTACAGATTCTGTCCACATGAAGAACTAATGTCCACACCAAGTTCCACTGAATATTGCAGGGACTAAATGCAGAAATATTCCAGAGATGCTTCGGTATCTTCATTATCGTTCTGAACATGCACAAGTACAGAAAACAGAGAAGCACATTGCTGATATATGTGTCAGTTAGAATTTAGGAAACCATAAATAATAAATGCATGTAGGGCAGAGGCGCATCTTCAATGAGCTGACCATACAGAGCTTCTATGTAATCTATGAACTAGCAAGCCACACACTAATGAGCGCAACCAGGGACTAAAAACACCTTGGTGCTTTTTCCCTGAAGTCCAGCATGTCTGCACTTCAGGAACACAAGCTATTAAACATACACAGCCCTCTTTCAGGACAGTAAATAAATTGCAGCAATGCAAGTATACCGATACTGTGGACTTTTCCCCATAAGGTAGCAAAATGTCAACGCTGTTTGAGATTTGTGAAAGAAAAAAAAAAAACTGAAAATATTTATCCTTGCCAACCAGTAGGTTGCTGTGGAATCCAGCACTTGCATTCCATAGCACATCCTTGATGTGTACAGTAGTTGGATCATGTCCATTCGAGTATCAATGCAAACTCTGACAATATCAATGATTTCTAACTCACATTCAGAGGTGGACAGGAAGATAATGGAAGAAATTAAATCAGATTTTCTCTGCAGTGCTGAGGGCAACGTCCTTGTAAAAAAAAGGAGTCAAAGGAAAAACTAGCTTTGAATTGTGCTAATAATGATTGTGCAACTTCCCCTTCCAGCGCCGTCATTTGACACATACAGTGACATAGTTTGAGGTAAGGGAAAAACTACAAGTTATTTAAGCTTGGATTTTGTTTCCATCTCTGGGTAACCAGGGTTTGTGGCCAAGATGCTGCTCAGAAACAAACCTTGTTGTGTTCACTTGAATACCAGGTTGCAGAAGAGTCACCCCAAAATATGAGTGCAGAGAATGCAATGGATAGAGATACATTTTACAGAAAGCTAGCTAGATAACATGCCTTCTATCAAGGTATGAATTGATCAGCAAGGTTTCTTTTAGCTTGCTGTTGTATCAGACTGGAGCAAAATAACTTGAAAAATAGCGAAATAGCTTGTTTTTTTAATGTGTATCGTATAACTTCTGTGAGCTATGACATGTATGTGCATCCATGTTTTTGGTTAGGTCTGTGTATAGGCATATGTTCAGTCCCTAAAATGTGAGTCTGAGTGGGAGTGTGCATGGGTTTATAATTTATATATATTTATAATTGGGTTCAATTTCACTAGACAAACCCAGGCATCACTACTGCCTGCCAAGCTGAACCCTCACTTCAATAGGACTTTTCTCATAATGTGAGGTAGGAAAAAAGGCCCCTTCCCAATTTCTTATATTTTTGCTTATTTGTCATATTTAAATGTTCCAAATCATTCAACTAATTTTAATAAAAGACAATGTGTGTAAAAACAAAATACAGTTTTTAAACGATAATTTCATTTATTGAAGGTATAGAGATATTCAAAACATATATTACTCATATGAAAAAAAAATTGCCCACCTAAACCTAGTGACTGGTTGTGCTACCCTTTATGGCAACAACAGCAATCAAATGTTTGCAATAATCAGCAATGAGTCTTACGTTGCTGTGGAGGAATTTTGGCCAACCCTTCTTTGCAGAATTTTTTTATTTCAACCAAATTTGGGGGTTCTCAAGCAGAAACTGCCTGTTTAAGGACATACCACAGCACTCCAATCAGATTCATGTAAGGACTTTGATGAGACCACTCCAAAATCTTCCTTTTGTTTCTTTTGAGCCATTCAGACTTGCTTATACACTTTGGATAATTGTTCTGCTGCATAACCAAACTGCGCTTGAGCTTAGGGCTCACAAACTAATAGCCAGACATTCTCCTTCAGGATTTTGTGGTGGAGAGCAGAATTCATAGTTCCATCAATAATGGCAAGTCGCCCAGTCCCTGAAGTAGCGAAACAGCCCCAGACCATCCCACTCCCACGATTGTGTTTGACTGTTGATATAATATTCTTATTGTGGAATGCTTTACACAAAATGTAACCAGAACCTTGTCGTTGAAAAAGTTCCACTTTTGACTCATCAGTCAACAGAATATTAGAATATCTCAGGGGTCATCAAGATGCTTTTGGCAAATGTGAGAGGAGTCTTTGTGTTCTTTTTTGCACAGTTTCTTTATTATTGTGGAATCATGAACACTGATCTTAATTGAAGCAAGTGAGGCCCACAGTTCTTTAGATGTTAGTCAACATTCTTTTGTGACCTCCTGGATGAGTCGTTGATACACTCTTGGAGGAATTTAGGTAAGCCAGCCATCCCTGGGAAGGTTTATCACTGTTCCTTGTATTCTACATTTGTAAATAATGGCTCTCTCTTTGGTTCAGTTCTTGAGCCTCACAAGTGGGTTTGTAACCCTGTTCAGGCTGATAAATGTCAAAGACTTTGTTTCTCACCAGTTCTTGAATTTCTTTGGATCGCAGCATCATGTGATGCTTTTTGCCGACTTCACATTTCTTAGACTGGTCCTATTTAGTGAAATTTAGATTCAGCAGGGCTGGCAGTAATCGTTCCTCGGTGTCTATTGAAATTGAGGCCAATTATCTACTAAATTTGATTTGTTGATTAGCAACTGAAGGGGTAATTACTTTTTCATACTGGGCCAGGAGGGGATAGCTTTTTCCTTAATAAATGATATCATCATTTAATAGCATTCTGTGTTTACAAAGGTTATCTTAGTCTTATATTAAAATTAGTTTGAAATATTTAAGAGTGACAACTTTGCAAAAATAGAAAAAATTGGCAAGGGGGGAACTGCTTTTTTCAAAGCACTGTATGTGCAATAGTGTGTGATACTTTTTAGTTGTTGAATTTATCATGGGTGAGTGTACTATATCATGATTCTGTACACGCCAATTCGGACAGTGTACATTAAAGCCCACCAAATTATAATTCATTTTGCTTGCGTTTCGTGCACATTCTTATGCAACTGTGCCCGTAATGAACCCAACCAGGTCAAAACGCAGGCATATAGGAAGTGACTTCATCAGTGAAGAGATGTGGGGTTGATTGTTTTTTTAAGTTTCCTGTTGTGTTCTGATTGCAGCTTCCTCTCTGGTGTTGGTGGATGTGGGTGTCATCCTCCATACTCCAGCCCTTCCTCCACCACAGGAAAATGTCACCAACATTCTCGCATGACTATCATGGATGGCAAAACCTATTTGTCAACAGTCCAGACACAGATGGCAGCAGTTTAATAACCTATATGGAACAATCATTGCATACCATTGCATACTTTTGGCATATACAGCAACAACTAATGATAAAATTAATCCATACAAATAGTAAGAGGCCATCTCTCATATATCAAGCCTGCCTCATTATGTTTACATTCACAATCTTTAAATCTCCTTTTCCCTGAGTTTCTCGGCAATCCATACATGTTCATCTCATTTGTATCTCCAGGAATGAAACATTAACCAAAATGATACCAGGTCAAGTGTATTCTCCCCCCCCAAATTTTAGCTTCATGGCAACGTTGTAAGTAATTTATTTCAGTTTGGAGATTAAAAAAAGATGACAAAAAACTAATTTCAAAGGCAAAATCACAGAAAGTGAAGCTCTCGGTCCAGAATCTTTGCGACAATGGCCCTGTAAAGTGACAAAATTCTCAGATGGCACAGGTAGGATATGACAGCATTGCTGCTACTCTCTTCCTCTCTTGCTGATAGATTAGTTGAGCTGAGATTCCGGCCAGGGCAGTAGATGTAATGTGACATCCACAGGAAATAACATCAGTCTGGCGTCTAATGAGGATATTCACTGAGGTGATGGCACATTCAGTGCCGGCTCTGATAGCAAGACTCATTTGAAAACAAAGGACAATATATTCTCATTTAAAGAGAATAGATTTTGAAAGCAATAAGCCACATTACTTTATAAAACAAATTAAATAATTATTAAAATGTCCCTTTGCCATACATTCAAAATACACTTTTGTGGCCTAACAAAAAACTCAAAAAAATAAGTATCAACATTTTCCCTGATTGCAGAGTAATTTCCTACTCACACTATATACTGTAATTGCAGCTCATTCTCACTGATGTGACTATAAGTAGCAAGCTAATAGTGCAGTTGTGGAACTTTCAATGTGCACTTGAAAGAAGGCTACAGTTAGTAAATAAATAACCTCCACAGTGAGCTAAGTTAATTAGATTATGTCAGCAGTAACAGGCCTCATTGATCAGAATGAAGGAAACCATAAGTATTTAATTGATTAAGCTTTGTGTTCACAAGGATTAAAAAGAACACAAGCAATTGTCTATCCAAGGCAGAGTCCGTGCTGTGGAGGATTTTGTGGCGATACTGGCGGGTGACTGGGGAGGGCAGAGGTAACAATGAGAAAGGTCCCTGAGCTTGTACGCTGGTGTACGGGAGCACCATTTAACTGCTGTCATTCCAGAGTCAGAGGCGTGATCCGAGGGCCAAAAACCACAAGAAAAAACTCCTCAGCGCACATTCTCATCTGTGGCCTTTAGCTACTGAACTACAGGGCTAAAATGGCAGGGAATGCGCTCTGATTGCAGCGGCTGCAACCCCTCGAGCACCAGTGTGGGTGCGTGGTGGGTCAGGAGTGGACCGCAGGACAGTGAGGCAGTGAAGTGCTCTGCTGGGGCAGAATGATCCTCAGGGGGACGGGGGTGAGCCCTGCAGCTGATGGCACCCCCCCTGGACAGGATGTGCAACAGCACACTGGGCAAAACAGGAAGCCCGCCGGCTCGCCTCGCGATTGACGTGCTGGCTCACGAGTGACGGCCAGGGACAGACCCAGACGCCTGGCCCCGGTCAAGCCCCCACGGCTGAGGGGAGGCAAAGCTGGGGGCGTTCAGCCCTAGAGGGGTCGACATTGCGTGTGACGGCACAGTGGAGGTGCCGCACTGTGTCTCCCTGCTCTTCCGGTGCACAGTGCAGGAACAGGGTTTGGCAGCACACCAACTGTGCGATGCTCCCACGGCACTGCATGTGCACATCTCTGTTAAAGGAAGCGCAGCCAGGACAGAACCCACAGCCTGCTGATACAACTGTGCAGCCTCCTCCAAATGAGCTTCACTTTAAAGACATCATTTATGTTTCAAGCTAAAATGCTGTCATCACTCAACTGGAAAATACGGCTGACTGTACGTAATTTAATATGCCAACAGATGTCCCTCTTAGGAAGACTGAGCCCATTTTAATATAAGTGGAAAATTGAGAAATATTATAAAATATTTTAAAAGTACAAACCCAAAGTTCCATAAATAAAAATATATTTGTCATTTCTGAATTTATTACATTTGCCAGAATTGATAGGACTAATGTCCAGGATATGAGAATAGACCACATTTTGGGTAAAGTATTTCGTATCACAACTTTCCAAGGTGGAAAATTTATAAATTCCAGTCAGTGGAATCCCTATTCATACATCTTAAATTGAGCAACTGCAATAGAATTGGCACTGTGCATTAATTCCTGGCTCTAAAAATGCAAAAAGGTACCAATTCTGTACTTTCAAATCACATCTTTGTCTATTATAATACCAAACAGAAATTTTTCAGCATTTTCAAAAGCACTTAGAACATACTTTAAATTCAATCAGCAGTAACTGTCTTTGTATTCCTAAAATTCAAATGGAATGTTTGCTGTGATAAAGGTGCCAACACCGTAAATGAGCAATAAAATGCTCCATTCAATATGCATAGCAGGATAAAAATCAAAAGATGGGCAAAATTAAATGAATACCTAAATTCATCAGTATGAAACTTGAGTTGCAAACCCTGGATCAATGTCTACATATTTCAGTAACCTCCTGAATGTCAATGCCTCGATACAGCACCCAAGCAACAGTAAAAGCATTCTGCCAAGAAGCCTCTATATAATTTGAAAATGTTTTGCTTTCCTGGCGTCAGTCTGATACTTCTGCACGCACAGGGGAGTCATGCATTTGGCCATTTTTAACAGGACGTCTCACTCAAGGAGGCTGGTAATCAGTACTCAGCCCCGCCCCCTGCCCTGGGGCCCACACTGACCCTGACCGCAAAAAAAAGGTCCACAGGTTCAATTGATTCACACCTTTGGGAATCTGTTCATTCCCATGTCCTTCCTACTGCTTGTGCGTAAATTTAATTATACACACTTTCGTATACCACCTCAATCAGTGTCATTGCAAGTCTCCCAGGGCTCCACAAGTCGTATATTACACAAATATGATGCAGACCACCAAACTGAAAAGATTGTGAATACAGCAGCAATCCTGTAATCGGGTCAGGAGTTAACAACGGCTTTGAAAACTATGTATGGAGCACAATGATGGACAGAGTGCAGTAAGGATTAATTACTGGACTTGAATTAATTCTCTTAATTTGGTGTCCACTAGAGGGCTCACATATGATCTCGAGATCGTGTTTGGATTTTTTTTTTTTTTTTTTCATGTTTTGCCCTGGGCAGCAAAATGATTTATGATTACACAACAGGTCACAACTTTCATCATTTTTAATGTCCATGTAACCAACTAAAACAACCTCAACATAGCCTCCGATCGAAATGACAGAATTTAGGTTTCCCGTCGTCATGCACCCCTTCCATCAGCCTGGTCTACTGTCAACTGAAGGAGGACTGAAGCTGTACCCTGTGTTCGGATCAGCGGTATGTGTATCACAAGCTAAATGTGATATTCCTGCATTTCACCTTGGCCTTACCTTATCTCTAACCCCCGCCATTAGAACCTTCCAGTCTCCCAAAAACAGCTCAGCAAACAGGTAAACCTGGTGGCTCCTTGGCTCTGATGTCTACCTGTCCTAACAGATTTTTGAGTACTCTAGCATTTTGCTACTATTACCTGGGAACAAAAAATGTTTACCAGTGGTTAGGAATCATACCATCTCTAGGTCAGATGTCAAACACACCACCTCTCACATCATATCCCACAACAACCTAGAGTTCTTCAAGTGGCAGTTGAGATGCAATAGCTGACAGGGCCATACCAGAGGGATGATGGGCCTGTGACTATTACCTGTTTTGGAGCAAAATCAGCGGTGGTAGGGCAAGGAGACTCATCCTCCTGACTCCCACTAGCACTGGGGATTGACATCTGCCCTGTGGGAAATCAAACAACACAAATAGTCAAGCAAGGTAAACTTCAACCAGCGCTAACACAAACAATTCATGATAACTTGCCCCATCTCCACTATTCCAACTCAATTATTTGAATGCAGGTAAGTGTTCAAGACTTCAAAATATATGTTGTCAGCCACGGCATCTTTTAAACTCACTCTTCTGGAGAACTATAATGTATTCAAACCGCGATGATGTAACAAGACCTACCTATTGGAATCCCCAAACAGTTCACGCAACATGAACAACAGGGAACCTTAACCCTGACAAACCAATTCAATTAAGTAACATGAAAACTTTCAGAATATGCTCAATTCGCAGTATTATTTTGAAAAGCAGACTCTAAAATAAGGATGACTTTCTGATCCAAACAAAAGAAGGTAAAAACATACTCGTCATCTCATAGAGACTAGGTTTAAGCAGCAGCCAATATACACAAAATGAAAATTTGAAAACCAGCAAATCAGAGGCAGAGAAGAATAGTTCGCAAATATATCCAGAAATGTGACAACTAATTAAATTGAAAAATTGTGCCATATTTACAGCATATGCCAAATCCATAGCAGGCTCAATATTGTTGTAACTAGGATACCAGATGTGCATAAGTCAAGCACTATTCATCATTCATTTCAGTTTCAAAGAGAGGTGATCAGTTTGTTCAACTGTAACCATCTAACAGATTTGCAGTATCAAGTCTTTAAAGCACATCTCCCAGCCGATCAGAATGGGAAATTCGCCCAGACCATTGTAGTATATCACTTTAAAAAATAATAATACTTTTGCTTAATCACATGTTTATGTTAAAATGATGGTGCCTCTGGAACTTGAGGTCATGTTCAGAAATTTATTTTCGTCGAAAAATGAAAAAAGTCTCAGAATATCTCAAAGGAGCTATCCATAATCGCTAATCGTGCACCATTCAGGGTCTCCTGAAGAGTTTCAGAGTGTGTCTCCATGAGCATTTATGCATCCAAAATGGCTGCCAGCAAGCCAGGCTCTGTCAAGAGATGTGGCTTATTCCAACTAAACTCAAAAACAGTCCATGAATTATACAAAAGTTTGTGCAAATGGAAAAGAAGATACATAAACACACAATGAAAGAAAAGTCTTAGAATGCTAGAAAACCAGAGCATGATACAGTGGTTAATGTGGGATATTATCTTGAAGGAAGTACAACAGTTACTGGTGGCAGCAAGTATCAATATCATTTTTCATCAAGTCAGAGAGCTCACAGTGCTACATTCGCATCAGTGATTTGTCACAGCATATTTCCAAATTTAATGTCTTATGCAAAGACTTCTTCAACTGAGAGGATTTAATTTGTCTCTACATGCCAGACAAGGGAAAGAATCCAATGAGGGAAGTTGAGCAGGATCAAACAGAACACAAGGGTTACTGCCAGGAATGCCGCCCCAATAGCTGGGGAGCCATAGGTGTCTATTGCAGAGAACTTGTGCCTCCTGGCTCTGCAGACAGGGCGATGGGTAAATCTATGTAGGCACTGAGGTGACCTCTCAACACCCTTCCTGCAGTTGTGCAAGCAAAACAGGGCTTTCACAGCTGCTGGCACCCCGATTCTGGGTTCATTTCTCACAGGAGACAATGGGCAGAGGCCCACTAACGCTCATTTAGAGTATAGCGGTAAAGAAAGCTCTTCGTCAGAAACGTCTCCATCGGTCTCTGTCTCATCTGCATGGGAGGCCACAGCCTAGAGGAGAGAGATCACTGCATTCAAGGAGCGTTTCCAACTACACTGTCACACCTTTCCACAGCAGAAAGGAGACGACACTCTCTGCTTCTCACTTCTTTCTGCCAAAGTATAAAAATTCTTCCCTGATGTGCAACGATCCAGCAAATTTGGCGTATCGCCAAGGCATTCAGGACATTGGCTCAGGTTAAAGAGGCGCAAGCTCATTAGCGAGGAAGAGCGTTTCCTGTTTGTCCGTATTTCGCATTTCCCTATTGCGAGGCCTGATCACAGAGCATGTTGTTTGTTGGCAAAATGGGACAATGGCCTGACAATGGACATGAAAGACGAACTGTTGAAGATGAAATGGTGGATGGTAATGTAAACAGCTTTTAATAGCATCAAACCGGTTGCAAGGTTTGTTTTTGGGCCATCTGTCCAGTCCATTGTTTGCCCCAACTTTGAGTGACCACGGGCGACGCTTGATATATGTAAAGTACAAAGCGCCAGGGCCGGGTCTGGGGATTTCTGCTCAACTCTGCAGAATTTTCCTCTCCTCAGGTATTCTTTTTATGTGTGTATGTGTGTGGAAGATTCCTCAGATCACAGCACAGTCAGTCGTATCCTTTGTGGCATGCTGCCAGTGTTCTTAGGCATTTTTATCAAAGAGAAATTGAGCTCTTTTTTTGTTTAAAAGGTTTACTAAATTCTGCCAAAGTTCCGGTAGGCAACATGGATCCCAATGGTGAAGCAAGGGAAACAGAGTGTGTGTTGCATTTTTTAGAGTGCGTCATTCCAAAGGCTTTACCAACTACGTTTACTGAATTTTTCTTCTTAAAATTTGCCCTCATATGTGCAAACGTGCCTTCTTATTAGCAAATAATCCAGTTACAGCCATCTGCAGACAGGCAGAAGGTTTAACATGTTCAGTGCTGTGAACAAGTATTCGCCCCATTCCTGATTTCTTCGAAATTTTGCATATTTGTCACACTTTAAGATTTCAGATCATTAAATAATTTTAACATCTGACAGAGATAACCCAAGTAAACTAAAAATGCTGTTTTTAAATGATTTCATTGAAGGAAGAAAAGCCATCCAACCCAATTTGGCCCTTAGTGAAAAAGTCACTGCCCGCTTGGTGACTAAATCAACCAAATAAACAAATTTAATTAAGTTGCATTCAATTTCATAAGACACACCCAGGTGTGATTACTGCCAGCCCTGTTGAATATACAAATCATGAAAATAGAATGTGTTTTCGCCATGTGAAGTATACAAACGTTTGTACAAAAAGCAGCACATAATGCCACAATTCAAAGAAATTCAAGAGGAGAAAATAAGTCGTTGACATTTATCAGTCTGGAAGTGGTTACAAAGCTATTTCGAAGGCTCTGGGACTTCAGCGAACCAGGATGAAAGCCATTATCTACAGTGGAGAAAACTCAGAGCAGTGGTTTACTTTCCCAGGAGTGGCTGGGCTTCCAATGTTCCTCCAAAAGCACATAAATGACTCATCTAGGTCATGAAAGAACCTAGAGCAATATCTAAAGAACTACAGGTCTCACTAGCCTCAGTTAAAGTCATTATTCACAATTCCAAAATTAGAAAAATACCGGGCAAAAATAAGTGGGTGAGAACCTAACATATATTTACAAGTAGATTCTGTGAGTCTACTAACTCACAAATCAAAAATTTTGAGAAAAACAGGTTCAAAGTTTCTGCTTTTTGTAAATACAGTTATTTACCACATTGTTGATATTTATGATTGCAAGAACTTGTAACTGATGTTAAATGCTAGATAGTAGCCTCTGGTTCTCACCCACTAAAATGGCATCAATTTGAGGGGAAAAAAAGGAAGGAAAAAAAACACAAATGACAAAAAAGAACACAAATGCTCCTCTCACAATTGCCAAAAAACACACCTTGATGACCCCAAGACTTTTGGGATTATGTTCTGTGCATTGAGTGGTCAAAAGTGGAACTTTTCAGAAGACAAGGGTCTTGTTACATCTGGTGTAAAGCAAACACAACATTTAACAATGAGAATGTCATTCCAACAGCCAAATACGATGGTGACAGTGTGACAGAGTGTTTCACACTCTTTGCTGTATCAGATACGGGGCGACATACCATAATTGATGGAACCATGAATTCTGCCCTCTACCAGAAAGCTGTGACCTAAAGCTAAAGACAGTTGGGTTATGCTGCAGCACAATGATTCAAAATTTATAAGCAAGTCCACCTCTAACTGGCGCAAAAGAAACATGATGCTTTTGGAGTCGTTTGTCAAATTCCTGAAATGAATCTGTTTGAGATAATATGTCATGGCATAAAACAGGCAATTCATGCTTGAAACTATTGATCTGATGAGAGCATTGTAAATTATGAGGTAAGCAAGATAACAAAGTCCATGAAAAACAAAGATTTGAATGAACTATGCAAATGAAGTCACGGAAATGAAAATACATTCAAAAGGCACAACTAGACACCATGCAGTGCACAAACCCAGTAAATTTGAAACCAATTTGATGAGAATTTTATGGGTCACGATATACGCAAGGTGGGTGTGGGTAATTCATGCTCCAGTATGGCTGAATTAAAACAATTCTGCAAAAAATAGTAGGCCAAAATTTCTCCACAGTGATGTAGAAGACGCATTACCTGTAATCGCAAATGTTTGATTACAATTCTTGCTGACAAGCGTTGAACAACCAGTTATTAGGTTTAAGGGGACAATTATTTTTCACATGGGCGACATACACCAATGAGCCAAAACATTGAGAATAATCAACAGTAGTCACTGCATCTGTGAGTATCTCATAACAATAGCACATCAAGATCTGCAGACAGATCTAAAATGGTAAGCAAGCAGTCGGTTCTGGTATTCATTGTATGTGTTAGATATGGGAGAAATGAGAACAGAACGACTTTGACAAAGGCCAAATTGTTATGGCTTTACGAGTGGGTTCATGCATCTCTGAAGTGGCAAGACTTCTGGGGTGCTCTCTGCCAGCAGATGTGCGTACCTACTGACAGTGGTACAAGGAGGGAGAAACCAAGAATCAGCAACAGAATTTTGGGTGCCTGAGACTCATAACTGCACAAGGGCTATGAATGTTATCCTGTCTGGTCTAAACCAACAGAAGGGCGACTGTAGCACAAGTCACAGGAAATTTCAATAATATTTAGATAAAGAATGTGTCACAGCACATAGTGCATCATACCCTGTTGTGTATTGCACTTTTTAGCCAGCAGATCAGTCAAAGTGCCTACTCTAATCCTGGTACGCCTCTAAAATGGACCTTGGAGCAATTGGAGAAGGTGGCCCGGTCCAGTGAGTCCCATTTTCTTTTACATCATGTGTTTTGGCCGAGTTTATGTACACCTTTTACCTGGGTAAAAGATGGCATCAGGAAGCACTGTGGGAAGAAGACAAGCAAGTGGAAGTAGTGTTATAGTCTGGGAAATGTTCTGCTGGGAAACCCTGAGTTTTGGAATTCAAGTGATGTCAGTTTGCTGGAGCTGTTTTGGCAGCACGAGGGGGATCCTCTCTATATTATGCTGGTGGTTTTTATCTTGTGGCTGATCGGAGTAGGTTTTGAATAACTCTTTATGTAAAGTAAATGAAATGATCATTTAAAAGCTACATTTTGTTTTAACTCATGTTGTCTCTGATTCATATTTGTTGGATGATCTGAAACATATTAAACATGACAAATGAGCAAAAATAGACGAAAACGGGAAGGGGGCAAATACTTTTTCGCAGCACTGTTAGTGTATTTCTTCAGAGAAAAATCTTAATCTTTATTTTGGCCACTTTTTATATATTTATTTATTTTCCTGAGGAGGGAAACGAATAAACCACAGACATGGTGTTACAAGCCACATTCAGCCAGTGCATCACAAAAGTCAATGGCAAGGACACTGTTTACACATTTATTGCCTCAAAAACATGACTCAGGGACATGAAGCTTAATCATCTGAACTTTGTAATTTTATTTGACTTATTTAAAAGCATAGACAGCTGAGGATTTACTCAGAGTAAGATTGACCGAATAATAGCATTCATTTGATGCAGTATATGAAATTTAGCATAGCAGATGCCCTCAAGAAACTGGCATTTTTCAAATTTAGACAGCTATAATTTTTGTTCAAAGCTATGCAACTGAGCCAGCTTGGGTTTTGAATGGGTGCCTCTCAGATGTTGAATCCAACGCTGTAACCCATGCACTGCCAATAAAGTCTTTAACTTCTTCCCGACTAGGCGATTTTATATATGTCCTTGCTGCAGCCATGCAACAACCCAGGACGTATACATCCTAAAAAACAACTGTTTGACCAAGAGTCTGGTTGTGCGAATGCAATCATGCCACACTTATGCTGGTGGCTGAGCATGGTCTGGTACTGACTGCTAAAGACCACTGACAACAAGCATGCACCCTTTTCCCAGAAAACCCCACTTGTTTATGCTATGAGCGTCAAAATGGCGTAACGCCTTCGTATATACGCATCGGAGGAAAATCCAAACAAAATCTGCAGATGCAGATTCTGAATAAGTGCAAAATAGCAAGGAGTAATTCATATGTGCCAAGTGGTTTTAGAGCAGAGTTTGGATGAAGAAAATATGACCACGTGCCATCAACTGTGGTTCACCGATGTCATCTTCCAAAGTATCTTCCTCCTCTACATCAGTTTTTTCTTCTTCCACTCTCCCCTCTCAACCACTTGGCAAATATGAAAATTTTGTATAATTACGTCCTTAGCTGGAAAGGTGTTAAAAATAAGACCTTGGAAATGGTAGTCATTAGTTAGTTCAAAAGTACATGGACTACATGCTCTACTGCACATTTATATAATGATGATAATAACAATTGAGTGACCTTAATAAATCCGTGGACAACTGTAACAAATGCAGATGCTTCCTTTCATTTTCCTGGCATGTTTTGGGCCCAGACCTCCTCTTGAAGGCAGAAGAATAACCACAAGTCAATGCAGAATTATTCTGTGCAACTGCCTTAATATCCTTTAATGAAGCATTCCTACAATGAAGGGAGTGGTCTCTCCCAGGATGACGATGGCCCAAACCCACACAGGGCATAAGGGGTCACTGAATGGTTCTATGAGTACAAAAATGATCCTGAACATTTGCCACCGCCCACACAGTCATCAGATCTCAAACCAACTGAATTCATATGGGGGATTTTGGAACAACATGTTTGACCATAATCAAAACATCAAATCTGTCTCTTGGAATAAAGGTACCCCAAACCTCACTGGAAAAAGCTTAGTTGAAAATAGGGGACATAGACACTCAAGATTTTTCTTCTCCTCTGGAATAGTCTCCTAGTTGTTTGCCGTTAGTTCTAAGTAAATCTTTATGATTGTCTTATTGTTATCATAGTTGGCGAAGGCTGAACAGCAAAACACATTCAAAATCCTTTTAAACACACAGCTCAAACTATCCACGAGATCCGCAAAATAAATTTTTGAGTTTGTATTATTAAAATTCACGCGTGCACGTGTAGTGACAGTGCCCCTATATATAAAAAAATACAATTCAGTAAAATGTTACATTCATCAGTTAGCCTGTGCTTTACAAAAAAAAAAAAAAAAAAAAGATAAGCAACTACATTATTTTCCTTGTTGGCTTGAAAAAATATCCTCTAACAGAGATAACTTGCACTTGATTATTAAAATTAAAACAATTATTAGCTGCTTGTATCCACAATTTTGAATAACGTGGAGAATATTGCACCACATTACGCATACAATTGAGCAGCTTTATTTCCCGTCTAACATGGAGAGCTGGCTACAGGAGATAGTGTTCAGTGTCGCTCAGTAAACGTATTGTTAACAAAGGAAAATCGAAACCGAGTAAAGACTAATCAGCAGTGAAAAAAGGCTTTTTTTTATTCTCTCCTTTCTGTGAGCACAGCAGCTGCCAGTGCCATCCCTCCAGTAAAGGTTTACATGTGTAGACCCTTTACCACAGTACACTGAGGCTGATCTCACGCCTTGTGAAGGCCCAGCACCTTAGAGACTCCATGTTGATTTTGCCATTAATTTGTCACCTGTCTGTATATACCAGTAACATACAGCTACTTATTCCAAAGTGACTTACGGTTGACTAAAGAGGAGCCAATACACTCTGTACAACCCAAATGTAGGGTAAAAAGGGCCTTCCACATGCACCAAAGAGATGCGCCGATGGAGTTCGTGGCTACACTAGGGCTTGAACCACCAACCTCCAGAGTCCTAGAGAAACAACCAAGCTGTTACGCTACAGGCTACACCACACAGGCTTTTATTAGCCGTTTTTGCTAACAAATGCACATGCATACAGTAAACTCTGCAAGGTGTGAAAATAAGAGAACATTGCTATGAAAAGTATCGAGTGTAGTCAGGAAGTTATTACTTTAGCGCAAGAACGTTCCAGCCGGTCCTGGCCCTCTACTCCCTACCCGCAGTTTGAGTGAAGCCAGGCCCACCACCGTAATCACAGCTTAATAAGAGCCTATATTGAAAGCAGCAGTGCCTGGGCCACATCCTTTCCCCTGCTCTTTTCAGTCCCTGAAAAATGTTTGCACATGGCCACATATGATATCAATAAGTTCAATATATCAATTGACAGTTATGAGGAAAGGAAAGAAAAAAACAAGAACTCTTTGCACATGAAAGTATTTGATTTGGAAGTTCCTCGTAATGCGTGCAGGTATCTGCTAGCTTGCGCCTCAGCAGTGTTCAGTCCGAGCCACACTGGCAGCAGGGAGAATGATCCAAGGGGTAAGTTATACAAATTCATGAACAGAGCTTGCTTTTTACCTCCCCAATGGCATTCCTGAGGAATAACTAACACTAAGGGCTGGGATATCATCGCATATTTCACTTGGAGTTTATTTAACAAAAAAAAGAAACGAAATAAAATAAAATTAAGGTTTCTGCAGGTTACTCTGCTTCCAGGCACATCATATTATTATGGTGAATTAGTCCCAAATTGAGATATGTAGAGTTTGTCACAGCGAGGCACGGTCCCAAATTTATTCGGCTGAATTCACAGACGTAAGGTGCATAAGTAAAAAGCCCTCTAATTTTTTTTCTACTTTTTTTTTTTTTTTTGCTGATAAAGTTATTAGCCCAGCCTCGCTTCTCTCCAGTGTCTTATTTGCCATGCAAGGCACCAGAACCCGAGACACAGATGCATAAACGGGGCTTGTTCTAATGATCTCCCATACCTGAGCATCTGCTGTGCTTTTAATTAACACTCCAAGGAGGTTCGTCAGGAGTAATCAAAAACATTGTCACTTATAAAGCCATGGCAAAAAAAAAAAAAAAAAAAAAAATCAATATTTTCCATCAGCAAAAGGTAGGGCCTGGTTATAAGCGGACCATTTAATTGCCTCAGTCCAACAGACAAAAAAAAAAAAAAAAACAGCACTGTTTAATGACTTGATTCGGTAGGATCAATACGGAGGCATGCATTTTTATTAAACAGCAACATGTGGTGAGGTGCTCAGAGTCATTTCCATGCAGAAGCCCACATTCCTCTTCTTTTTCATTTCGTCAGGAGCAGGCAATAGGTTTTGCAGCCTGTGCAGTGGCTGATTTATGAACGGGGGCTGTGACCTCTGAGGCCGTAACACAGCGACGGGTGACTGCTTCTCAACGGTAAGCTACTGGCACTTGACAAAGTGCCTGAAGCAGAATGAATTTACTTCTCTTTTCCTCAATCATCAACAGGCACTGCCCTGACCCCCATCCTGACTGCTATAACAAGATCTCCCATCTCGGGGCTGAAAAATTTACTGTCACATCTACTTTTCAATGAGCTCAAGTGAGCACTTCTTTCACCTTCACTAGAGCAGGGCTTGCTAAGCGCTGGTCACACGGAGCCCCGGCAGTCAGGGGGGACCCAGGACACGGGGCACACTGACACTGCAGACAACTTCGGCTTTTATCACGAGTCAATCTTCCTAATCTTATTTTATACCGGCCGTTTTTTTTCCCAGGTATTTGGCAGACCTATCTGTGTTTGCCTTCATCAACTTGATGACAGCGCCTTGAGGCGAGTTAAATTTAATAACCCCGTTTTTTTTACTGCCAATAAATCTCCATGCGCACTCAAATTTAACCTTCCTCTCCTCTGTATGGTGACCACAGCAAATGAAATTCACGCAGCAATGCCATCACGGAATTTCACCCTTCAAACATAAATGTAAAAAAAACCACTAATCTGTGCTGTATTCATGCAATGCTATTGAAAAATCACATTGTTTCAAACAGTTTTCTCTGAAAAAGGAATTTATCTTGGTCATTCAGCTTCACTAAATTGCAGTGCAGTACTTGACGAAGACTCAAGACTTGACTAAGTGTTATTCCAAAAAAAAAAAAAAAAAAAACCAAAGCGTGCAGCTTCATCACAAAAACTGACCTTGATTGAAAAAAGCCCAACATAGTTTAAAATGTATCTGCAATAAAGAGCTGGTCTCCAGATCAAAAGCGACAATGTAAGTTATAATTGAGAATAAAAAAGCCATTAACAGGCATTCAATAAGCCACTCTAAAATTGATCAAACTATAAAAAGCAATTCCCAGGGGATGTGGCAGAACGTGGCAATGGTCTTGAAGCCAGGCATAAGGGGGGGTGAATGCTGGCGGCTCGCGTGCGGTAGTCACCTTCCCCACAACACTAAACACAATCACCAACACATTCAGACGCTCTTCCCACTCCATTTGTTTGCATTATTCTCTCCCGCCAAACCGCACTGTAAGCACACAGCACTTATGTTGATTCTGATCAAATAAAAACCACAAGAGCTTATCCGCTTTTAGCTTTTTAAGCGGCAAAAAGCAAAAAGCAGGAGAAGGAGGGAAAAAATTCTAACAGCAGAAATTTTCAGGGGGCTGGCTGCTTCTAAAATGCTGCCGTTTCTCCTGAACGGGGGAAAAAAACTCTCCAATAGCAAATACAGTGTGAGCACCAAACGATTTATTGCTTGATGGTTTGTCCTGACAATTTTTTTAAGTTTCCTCGACCAAAAAAAGAAAAAAGACAGAAAATTTCCAAGCGTGCTTCTTTAACTTTCAATTCGCCGAAGCATCACTGCTTCACAGCCTCAGGCTATTGCCTTTCTCAATCTGTCCCTGGAGATGCAGGAGTTATTGCCCCTGTCGATTGAGGAGAAAGGGATGTTATTCCCTTGTCACCCTGAGCCGGCCCGCCATCCTCCCTGTCCTGATCTATAGCCCTATGCCGGAGAGGGGTGTCTGACGCGCCATTGGTTTAGAGTCCTGTCAGGTCCCGCTACCTGCACCCCAGACGCCTGCTCTCTAAGAGACACTGCGCATCAGACGAAGTCCGGCTCGGCCGACCGCAGATTGATGGGCCTGATTACTCCGAAACAGGGTTAAATGTTTGCGACCTAGAGTAAAAGTTTACCTGAGACAAAAAAGCACCTTGCTCTCTCAGTCATTTAGTGTCAAACTCCCCTCCACAGAGACTGTACAATGTGACTTTGTAGCCGTGTATGACGGTGGATTCACTATTGCCGACACAGATAGAAGTCTGCCTAAATGCATAAATACAATTTGCACAGCTTTATGCTCGAAGACAAGATAAATCAAAATGTGTGCATACTAACGCTACACCTTTATTGTACTAAGATATAGTGTAGCATAAAATTACATGCCATATATACTTTATTCATTCAGTTAGTTTTTTTTTGGGGTATTTACTTGTAGCTGCGCTAAAAATAAATGCTAACTCGCTATGTATTGGCAGATGTTTATTCTAGCAAGCTCATAAAATTAATAATTGGAGATTTAAAAAAAGAAAACTTCAAGTAAGGAAATTTCAAAATTTTGTGCCAACAATATTTCAGAGACTGATACATCAATAGGGGATAATAAATGCATGATCTTTACAGAGACAAAAATATTGTTTCTTGGCATGTTGAATCACAGAATTTTTGTGAATGGTATCCTGCCATAGTATGCTGCCAAATAACTGAAAGTCCTAAGTATATAATTATGGAAGATTTTCAAATTTCATTTGGAAATAATTGATCTAGTTTATGGTATCAATGTAGTGTAACTGTTTCTCATCTGCTACAGCATGTGGAGTCTGTTCCTCGAGCACAAAACCTCCTGATCATGTCTTGAGGACAGACATTTTTGGGCATATTTAAATCATAATAAAACTATAAATTTCTCCAGGTTCATATCTTTCATGATGCTCAATACAGTTAATCAGTAATGTTGGCGTCATCGATTAATGCATTCATACTAAAATAAATGTCAGCAATGTAATATCATAAAAAGTGGACTCCAAAATTACTGGCACCCTTGACTGGCACTGCACAAACAATGCAAAAAATATATAAACAATATAATTATAGAGACACTGAGTAGACCAATGTGTGAAATACTTCTTTATTAATGTTTCGATAGAAACAACCAAAAATCAGAACAATCATGTACTACAAAATAAATTTCAACAAAATCAAGGTGTCATAATTATTGGCATTCTTCTTTTAGTACTTAATGCGACCACCTCTGGCTAGGATAACAGCATTGTGTCTTTTCCTGTAATTTTTGACAAGGTAAAGGCACACATTTGGGGGGATTTTGGACCATTCCTCTAAGCAGATCCTTTCATGATCCATCACATTCTTGGGTTTGAGTTTATCAGTTGTCTTCTTAAACTCAGCCCAGAGGTTCTCAATTGGATTGAGGTCTGGCGACTGAGATGGGCTTTGCAAAATGTTGATTTTGTTGTCACAGAACCATTTCTGTGTGGATCTTGAAGTATGCTTTGGGCCATTGTCTTATTGGAATGTCCACCAATGGCTAAGTTCCAGCCTTCTAGCAGAGGTAACCAGATTGTCAGCCAAAATATCCAAATACTTGGTGGAATTCATTGTCGTTAATCTAATCTTTTTGAAACCTGGTGACCCCAAGATGCCACCAAGGCCTCCAGTTCATTAACATTGATTCTTAGGGATTTTGTTGCTTCTCTCACCATCCTCTCGGGGGCAAAATGCCGTTGCGTTCTCTACCCTTGAGGTTTTCAACAATTCCTTATCTTTGGAATTTTTTAAAAATAATTGCCCTGATGATGCTCAGTGGCATATTCAATCGTTTGTGAATCTTCTTGTTGCCATTACCAGATTTATGAAGGTTTATGACCATCTGCTTCCTTTGAACTGACAGTTGTTCTGTTTTCTACAGGGAGTTGGATGATAAAGATATACTGCATATGTGATACCTCATTTTTATACCCTAATGAGACAGGAAGTGAAGTAATGGCACATTATAGTTTCTTAACACAGATAAAACTTAAATAAGTAGAATTTAATAACTGGTTTAATTCTGGTAAATGTTATTTACAATGATCTTTAATAGTGTTATTAATTGTGAAACCTTGATTTGAAGAAAATAATTTTTTTAATTAAATCAGTGAATGATTTTGGTTCCAGTGGAACAATTACATTATACAGCATTTCTCACAAGTTGGCATTTAGAGTTTCTCAATAAATATATTTTTTAGAATTCTTTTAAGTATTGTTTGTGCATTGCCAGTTAGAGGTGCCAGTAATTTTGGAGCCCACTGTAGATATAACAGCTTCTGAGTTACCCAAGGGACAATATTTGAAAAAAGACTATGCAGCAAGCAAGCACTGTGTAATGCTCCTGTTGTAGCAACTATTCCATTTCCATGAACACTGAAATTACTCTTTTTGTGAGCTGCTGGTAAAAAATTGAGCTGTGAAAAAATTATCCTTTCCTTTCCTGATTTCTGCAACTCTCACAAGTTTTCACTCTTTTTTTTCTACAACGTTAATTTTATATAAGACAAAGACAACCTGCGTAAACACAAAATGTAATATTAATTAGAAACTTTTCATTTAAAGAATTTAAAATGTTATCCTACACAAAACGGCCCTGAAAAAAGTAATGAATGCATGCTGTCGGATAGCTCACTTGGTTAAAGCATCGCATTGCGAAGCAGAAGTGACTATCACAGCGCGGGTTCGAGCCCCGGTCGTACCATCCGGCAGTGGTTGGCAGCTTTTTCAGAAGTAGCGCGTAATTGGCTAATGCGCTACAGGGATGCAAATTGGGAAGGGTCTGCCGGGAAGGGTAATATTAGTTGCTTTGTTCGTTCCTTAGGCGCCTCCTGTTGGCCAGACGGGCGCTCGTCAGGAAGATTCTAAGCTTGTTCATGTTCGGGTATCCTCCGCCCTCGTTCTGAACTCGCGACGATTCAACCAATGAGTGTATAAGAAGCGGTGGCTGACAGGCGCGTGCTTCGGAGGAGAGCCGCGAGCTGTCTTCACTCTCCTGAGTTGGCAACAGGGGGTCGCATATGTGAAAGCCACGTACATAGTTCCCCAATCGGACATTCCAGATTCGGGTGGGATTGGAGTCGCCAAATTTACTTAAAAAAAAAAAAAAAAAGCAAAAAAAAAGTAACGAATTACTCATCCAGACAATTGAATAAATTTTAATTATAACAGGGTCAAATTAGATTTTACCCACACAGACTTGATCACTGAGTCCACTTAAATAGAAACTCACTTAAATAAAACATCACTTATATAGAAACTTTGTAGCAATTTGAAGTAGGCTGAAGGTATCACTAAGCAGCACACAGTACAAGGATCAAAAGAATTTGGAGAATCAACAGGGAAAAAATATCAATCTGGAAAGGGTTACAAAACCATTTATAAGGCTTTGGAACTCCAGTGAACTACAGTCAGAGCCTTTAACTAGAAAACTGAGAAAACATGCAACAGCGGTGAATTTTCCCTGGAGTGGCCATGCAACCAAAATTTCTCCAAGAGCAACTACTCGTGGGAATTCACTAAGGGACCAAGATGAGCATCTAAGCAACTGCAGGACTCACTGACCTTAAATAAGGTCAGCATTTATGATCCTATCATCAGGAAAATGCTGGGTGAAAATGGTATCCATGGTTGAGTTTCAAGGCAAAAATCACTGCTAACCAAGAAAATGCCATTATGACCTCCATGCCTTTTGGGGCAAGGTTTTGGGACTTAAGAGACAAAAGGAGAATTCATTGGAAGACATGGTTCCTTTTACAGTACATCTAACACATCATTCCACAATAAGAACACCATACCAACAGTCAAACATGGTTGCAGTGATGTGACAGTGTGCGGAAGCTCTGCAGCTTCAGAGCCCAAATCTACCTGTCGGTCATGAATCTGACCTCTTCCTGAAAATTCTGAAGAAGAATCCAATCAGTAGTTTGTAAACTGAAGCTTAAGTGCAATTTGGTTATGCAGCAAGACAATTTGAAGAAATACAGAACATCCACCACTGAATGGTTCAGAAGAAAAAAAAAATTAAGATTAAAGTGGCCTCTTCAAAGTCCTGATTAGAAACCCATTAAGAGCCTGTGGCAGGACCTTAGATGTGCAGTTCATACTCGTAAACCCTCCAATGTGGCAGCATTAAAGCAATTCTGCAGTGATGAGCGGGCCAAAATTACTCCATTGCAATGTGAAAGACTGATACTGTTTCAGCAAGCCTTTAGTTGCATTACTGCGATACAGGTGGCACAACCAGCTACTATGATTAAAAAAGCAATCATTATTGGTTGATTAGGGTCAGCTAACCTTTTTTCTTCAATAAGTGACATTATTTAAACTGATTCAAAAATAGAATCTTTGCTTCTTCATGTTCACCTTGTTTTACATTACATTTTGCATGAAGACCTGAAACCATTTACGACAGTAAATGCCCAAAAATAGAGGCAATGAAGAGGGGAGTCAAATACTTTTTCATAGCAAAATCTCCAGATATCTGCGGCACAGTTTTAATGATCAACAACAGATGCAACAGACCACTACTGTGTCAAAAAAAAAAAAAAAAATAGAACATTTACGTTAACTTTCTAGCACAAACACACTAAAATTGCTTATTGTGGGGCCTTTGGTAGAACTACTCCCGAGCATTCTGGTGCCCCTGCTCAATTCGCCATGAAATGATCACTCAATAAGAAAGGAATACGTTCCAAATTTCCTTTCTTGACAGTTACATTGCGGTTGACTTTATAATGAGTAGAAATGTTTCGAGGTTTAAGATAGCAGTGGAATGAATTACAGGAATGGCAAAAATATGAAAGCCAAAGAAATGCCCAGCTATGCCACCACAGAATTCGAATATGGCATGATCTCAATCCAAAACTTGCTTTCTCCCTGACAGCCATCAGGAAGCACTCATAAGTCTATAAATACAATACAGTCCACATACATGCAACTAGAGGGTGCAAGCAACCACAAACCTTTCAAGTCAAGTCTAGTCATGGGTTTAGAACCACGACCCATGCTGAGAGCAATGCAATGCGATATCTATTCACAGTTATGCAGGACTTGCTTGGAAAATTAAATTAGATCAAGAGACAACAGTAATGTTCAACATGCTGGGTATGGCTGTGTCTTATCAAAGGAGACAGCCATGACCAATGGATTACAAAAATGCACAAAACAGCCTACATCTGATGGACATTGCAAATGTGAAATGAATTGGTGAAAGCAGCCAAGCTGTCACGATAAATGGAATGGTAGTTTTGAAAGTTTGCTTAATATACTGGGTGTCACTGTTTGGCCTGGAGCAAAGAAACATGTCACACACACATCTACAAACAGTTCTACATGTGAAGAATTAGCATGCCCACACTGAAACAGATACAGCAATGCTTTTAGACTGATACAAATATATTGTGGTTTACCACTGTACAGGGTGTGGCCGAGGATCAGAGGTGATAACAGCCCAGACACATGGGACATGCCAAATGGGAAATCAAATCGATGAATACAGACTAAAGATATTGACACAAAGCCAAAATTGGGTTAAATCAGGAATTTTCTGTCACTAATGCCAGAAGGAATAAAAATGTGAAAAATCAGAACAAAATAAACAGTATAAAATAAACAGAATCTAAGCAATAGGCTTTTAGTGATTTTGGCTTTATAGATGAAAGTCTATAGATTACGTTTGGCTAGGCGTGGTACAGTATGTGTCTGCTGCTACATTAATGTTGGGCAGAAAGATCATCTTACCACTACAGATGAATAAAAACCGAGAGGCTACAATCTGCAAATGCCCATCTTCAGTCTTATAGCAGAGAGGTTTGAGTTCACCTCTGCAAAAACGGTATTCAGATATCAGTTCCTACAGATACTCACACATTATTATGAGCCTGACAGATGAAAGAAAAAAAATGCTTAGCAAACAGTCCTCCGAGGGGCGAACGTGCCCCGAGTAAGAAACCTGTATCTGAAGTTAGAAACAACTTAAATCCGCATCTGTGCACTTTGTATATATCCTCATGACAAGCCATAGAAACAAATGTATATTACACATGCTGTCTATTGTGCAGCCGTTAGATACCCACAGGGCACCAGCCTGTTAATCTGACATCTGTCAGGAATTAGCAGACAGAGGGAGAGCGCGAACACTCTAGAGTCTAGACAGCATCCAGAAGGCTTGAACGTGTTCATGTCATTTCTCACAAAGCTGTCTCAGGCTCATTGGCTTCGGGCATTCAAATCAAGTTTTATTTCAAGCAGGGCGTGCAGTACCTCACACCATCAGTGATATCCATCAGAATCCATTGGTAAGCGGAGGATATTTTCCATATGTATACAGCCTATCCATCTGCTCGTGAGTGCGGTTACAAGGGATGCTCTTTAGTTAACTACACTACAGTGGCACAGCCTGGCCACACGACCACATGAATAAGTACGTAAATAAATAAACAAATAAATAAATAAAAGTGGGAAGACAATGCAGGGAGGCTATCCATCATGTACCCCATTACAAGAGAGCCAGAGCCATCTGTGTAATTCAGTCAGTGCTCTTCTTAGCATGTAAAAATTCCACTTTTTCACTTCAATTTGTTATATCTGACAACTTGCCAGACTATTTTTGAATTACAAATAGGTTTTAAAAAATGATGCAGGGAAAAAAAGAGGTTTGTCCAGGCATATGTAGAGTACATGACTGTAGGAAAGTTTACTGCAAAAGCACACTGAGAAGAACCAACTCCTGGGCACTAGAGGAGATGGAGGAGCTTTTATGTACAATTGAAACTAAAACACTTGATGTACATTTACCATTCTCTGCCTGACCTATTCAAGAGGAGAATTTCAGCACAACAGTGATTCAGATAGCTTCTGATTTATACAGAAGAAAATACATAATGGAACGAATATCAGACAATGGGGTTTAACTGGCCACAAACCATTTCCATTCTTCAACGCCACCTTGGCATAAGGACATGAGCTACTCAGCGTGCGAAAGACGAGTGCTCAGAGTGACAGGAATGTAAATAAAAATCAAACCAATCACACAGTTGCGTACAGGCGTTGGCTGTTTATTTGGGTATTTGCACTGTCAGCCATAATCACAAGGCTTGCCCCTGATCTGCAGCTGCACATTAACCAAACAAAACAACTGTACAGCAGATCTTTAAACAACTGTGAAGGTCAAGTCCAATTTCATGTTTGTCAGGGTGAAAGGAAAATAAATATAAGAAAAGCACACATTGATTCAAATCTTTAAAAGGGAGACAATCTGTACGTTGTCCCACTTGAACAATTCTGTCTGAATAGCATTTGACCATAAGTGCAATTATGCCCCAATGCACCGCATGATATTTCATCGCCAAATCAGAACACTTCAGCTACCTTACTCAAACCATGCAGCTTTACTTGTAAGTCCGCATTCTCCGTATAATAATTAGTTGTGTATATGCGCATAAACTCAAAGCTACTTAAATCAATAAACATTCAAAATAACTTATCAAAATATATATATATATATATATATATATATATATATATATATATATATATATATATATATATATATATATAAAGTCAATTCTTTACAGTTCAGATAACTTTATTTGTCTTCAGCATGGAGATAATGACTGCACTATGAGAAAATTAGTATGAATAATTTATTTAACATAAAATCAAAAATGTGCTGAAAATAAAGATATACTTTGGCAAATTATATTATTATAATAATGATAATAATAATAATAATAATAAATTATATAAAAATATCCTTTAAACCCCTGGTCCTCAAACCACACCCTACGAGGTCCGAGAACTGCTGGTTTTCCACCCTCTCTTTACCTGGGAGTCAGGTGTTAACACAGTCTGGCCAACCAGAGGCGCTAACTGTTCATTTACTTGCCTGGGATAACAGAAAACCAGGGCTGGATTTGGATTCGAGGTCCAGATTTGAGGATCCCTGCTTTAAACTAACATATTAAGAAGGCCATTCTGATAAATGACAGAAAACTATATTTGACCATTTCTGAATAGCTGACTCTAACTAACATATAATGATATTTTATAAAACTACAGTGGACATGACACAAGAAGCTCTCTTGGGTGTCAGTACAGACCTCACACAGAATTTGAGTGACTCACGGTAAACATGCGTGACAACTGCAAGTGGAGGAAAATGACTCTTCCACTGGGAGAAACCTGGGCTGTAATCTGCAGTCACCAGCCAGATACCAAAGCCAAATTTATTTAGGCGTATTGACCTCTTAAATACCGTCAACACTGGGGAACATCTGTTAAAGTTCTGACAAAGAAGGGAAGTCAGATGCTCGGGTAAGCACACATTCAACATTTCCATTAGGAATCCAACTAAAAAAGAATAAGCTTATTTTAATGACGTTAGAGGAACTGTTTGTCAGGCGCTTTAATTGTGTTGAAAAATGTGCAAGAAAGATTTTTTTTTTAGAAGGATATATTTTCTTTTAAAGGGGTGTTAAACCATACAAATATGCATACAACTAGGACATGATGCCATACAAATATGCTGTCAAGTACTAGTTCTATCATGTACATGTACTATAAAATCTTACATGTTTGGAAAGCATAACATTTTTACATTTTATAATGACCTCCCCAAAGTCCTACAGCTTTATTACCACAATGCTTACCCTGGTCCATACCTAGCTCATCTTACATTAGTATGCACCGTAAGAACCAGTGTGACAGTAACCCTGCTCCGCAGTTTGTTATGCGCGAACACTTCTCATCTGACCTAACATGTCGGTCATTGAAATTTTAACTATTTGGACTCTACATTAAATGTCAACAGAATCTGCAACTTTGTAGCAGAGAAAAACTGAAATTGTACCACAGAAAGGTCAGAGTTTCTCATTTAAATTACATTTACCATTTCAAATGAAATATTCAAACAAAACAAGGGGGTACTATGAATGGCAAATAGCAGTTTACATATAATGAAGGTAAGTCGTCGATACTGCTGATTTTCTTTTTTTCTGTAGGAAGTATACGACATTCAGAAAGAAACATAAAATACTGAATGAATTCCTATAGTATGTTGCCCATGTTAGAAAAAAAATGCATTCAAATTTAAGCCTTTGCATTAAAAAGGTCATATTAACCAAGAACTGAAAGGCATAGATCTATCATATAAATAAAAGTCCCCTATTCCTTTCTTAATACTGCATTTTCAGAAACAAATGTTCAACTTTTTTCCCTCAGTAGTCTTTTATCAGCTATATGTGCAATGTATGCCTACACGCTTCTTTATAATTGCTGCTTACAATGTGAAGGACCTATGAGATTCAGAGGCAGAAGCTGATTAAAGGCAAATATGAATGCTGCAGATCTTTAAAAAATGACATAACCTTGGATATTAGATGTGCTGCAATCAGTTGTGAATTGCTGCTGCATCCACTGTGAGTAAAAGCCATTTGTTATGAAGCAAAGGCCCTGCTGCATCTGCCTCAATATGCATACAGCGCTGCAGCGCCTACTGATTGCAAATGCTACGGAGCACCTTCTTTGTCATGTTATTTATAGTTGTGCGATTCCGCTTGTTATGGAGGTACTCATGCTGACGGTTTTCGCAAATAGCTCAACGTTAAAAACAAATATTCAATCATGGGCCCGTTGCATTTCCCTGTTCTACGGTGTCTACTCAAGATGATTAGTTACAGTATCTGTTCGCCAAGCGTACAGCAGTAATATGCGTACTGCGTGGGGTCTGTGAACATGGTACTTTATGCACTGTTCCAATGAAGGCTGTCATACTAGCGAGTCAGTGTCTAGCTGACAATATTTATTCACCCAAGTAATGATGCAGATAACGACAGCCGGCGATCAATATGCGCGTATTTACATTTTGCTTCAACAAGGTTGAATGCATCATGTTTGACATACTTTTGCTGATAGAGACACGCAGACTTTAAGATGGGACGGGGGGAAGATGTTCAGCACAATTCGACAAGCGAGAAGAAACAGAAACTATGTTAGCAAGCTGATGCACACAATACACGAATGTCAAAGTGTGAAAATAACAGTTTGTATAAATTAACATCCGTCCATTGCCTTTGTCTGAGTCTTATCATATTCTTATTTATCATATTATACTTCTTTTTCAAAACTGATTTGTATTTACTAGAATCATTTTCCATATTATCAAGCTCAGGTTCCTTCCTTTTTAAACTTCCCTTCTTCCCCCAATTTTCTCATTTCAACGAGATCATCGTAGATGGAAGCTATTCAGGCAGCTGGGTCTGGTTTATGTTAAAGTGAAAGGGGAGTTGGCATAAGCGAGTTCAGATCCCTCACCAAATATTGCCCCCACCTAAGCATAATGCATTACAGATTCTCTTTCAGACCGTACTCTCACCATTTCTACAGCTAAAACCTCTGTATTTGTATAATACAATATCATAGTAGGGGGGAAGCCAAGGGGGAAATTATTTGCACCATGCTAAATGTGGAGTGTGGAGGCACTCACTTTTGGAGACCTGCGTGGAGCTCTCGCTGAGCACTGTGGCCGTGTCGATGGGAGCAGAGGAGGAGGAGCTGAGGTGACTAGAGGAGGTCCTGTATCCTCCCTCCTCCTGGCTGTGGGACTGAAGCCCAGGCATTGGTGAGCTGGCAGGACGGGAGCTGGTCACTGAGCTGGAGGGCCTGGAGCTGGCGCAGTTCTGGATCGGGCGAGAGCAGACAGCCAATGCTGGGAGGGTGACCAGCATTCAGAACAATCTTCGCAAACAAAGCCCCGCAAGTCCCAATGCCATTCAAATGCTATTAGTCCGCCTCAAGCAGCGAGCGCAAAACTGTAATTTGCAGGGTACTTAGATCAACAATAAAGACCAAAATCAACATCAGACACAAACTTCGGAAATCATCTGATGCTCTTACCTAACGTGCAAAATCTTAGGCCTCGAAATGTCTTTTAAGGAAATATACAGCAACAGAGATTTTTAGCATATATAAGCATACAGATATTATACCCTGTAAAAATACACAGGAAGTACAAATATGCGCAAATATGTCCTGAAAAATTTTTTGACTTAAGATCAAACAGTAATCGCCATCAAATTTCTATCTATATTTCAACCATGTCACAGTACTGAGCCCTAAGTGGTAAAAAGGTATTTTTCAGTTTGCAGAACTGACAGCTTTATTTCACAAAGCAGTCTTGCACCGTGCATGCTTGCAGGGGGTCACAGGGGTCAGTAAGCAGTTCTTAACAAGCACCTATGTAAGGCCCCAGGTAACAGCTGTCAGTACCTTGCCTACAAATAAATGCTAAGACCAGAAAGCTGTCTGCGTGATACTGACTGTACTTAATTTTGACATGACTAACAAAAAACAAAAACAAATGAAGCAAAGGAGTGTCTACAAAATTTAAACATAACTGTGGTAACTGTCATCTTTCCACGAAAGTTTGATGGAAGACTGCTGTACGTTGTAAGTACTGTTATTTTGAAGCAAGTATTGCTGGGTTTTTTTTATGTATATTTTTGAGAAAGCAAAACAGTTAATCAGTTACAGAGTGCTTAAAACACACCTCTCTTTGAGCTTTCAAAAATTCACCAAAAAAAAATCAAAAATGACGCTAAAAATATATGAAAATGCTGTCGACCCCAACAGTAAGGGTATGTCCCTATATTTTCCAATCACCAATGCATCATTAAGTTAAATTTCACAGCATTATGCACATTTACTGAGATTTTGATCAAAAATTGAATTAGCATAAATACATTTGTTAATTAATGGCATTGAAATTAATTGCAAATTGACATGGTTCTCCCTCTAGTGGTTATAAACGTCCATACTAAATTTAAAAAGATGGCAGTCGAAACGACTGAAGTTATTGAATAGACATGGAGGATCTATGGCAGTGGTGGCTGCGGACGCGGCAGCTTTTCAGGTGAATCTATAAATATTCCCGAAAGTAATTTGGGGATAAAATCATAATGTGTTGCCCGAGGTGTACGTCTACAGTATACTAATGTATTTAGCTGTGTTTACGTAATACTTTGTCATGTACTTTTGCATAATTAAATAATGCTATTATTTAATACATTAAGTAAGGCTATTACATGCTATTCATAATATAACAAGACTACAAAATGTGCAATTCCATTTTAGTTATAGTAGACATGCATGCCTTTACGCATATAGATCAATACAATGTGTACTACCTGTAGTGATAGAAAAACACATACACATGAATGGATTGATTTACAGCCTAAAAGTGATATTATCTGAAGCATCCACTGCATGGGCAAACTCAAAGCGGACTTCGAAATTGGAAAATTGCATGAGACCACAAAAGGGCCCAATGATAATAAGGGACCAACAATATATCAGTAACCTGGGTGCATTTTGTTCAGTCATTTTTTACAAGTCCCAATCTTTACAGTGTCAAATTGTCAAGGGGTCAAAGGGAAGATCGGGCAATATTCCGAGATCAATCTGCCTTTAGAAATGGTCTCATTTCTTTTTAAATTACCTTATGTTGCGGAGGCAGGCTGGGACAAACTGCTATATCCCATAAACCATGACAACCCAGGAGGGAGTTAATGTGATCATTCATAAGGGACAAGTTACAAGGGGCTGCTATTAACTACTTTTAAACCACTTTGCAGGGCTAAGTGATCCCAGGGATCAGTGGCCGGAATAAATACTGGACTGACAGTTTAATGTCCAGGGACAGCTTGTCTAGGATTAGAAGCGTGTAACACATACTACAGTTGTCACAGCTGGGATTAAGGTGCTTCACTGATGCTCCAGAAATCACCTCCAATGTGGCAAAGTTTCAATAATTTATCTAATTTTTTTTAGCACTGAGAGAGATTTTGTGTTGTTATCTTCTAAGCAAATGATACTAAGTTGCAGTTGCAGAAGAAGGATCCCACTTTTGCTGTTTTGGATAAGAGCACAAGGAAAGCAAACACAAAATAAATAAAAAAGATAAGATATAACATGCAGCTTTCCTGACCTACACAGCCATGCAGTACATACCGAAAAATTCTGAGCTCTCCTCCTTTCCTTGATCCTGTTGATTGTGCTTCGGACCTACAAAGTCATAGGATAACATTAGCAAGATTAAATGGTAACAACAGCTTTCCTAACTTGTTTCAGCCAAAATATGACATTCAGAATAAAGAATAGGAAATGAAGGAACCATAACAGTGTACACTGTTTTAAATCAATAAGCACCACAAAATGGAAAACTGAAATGCTACGCTGCTTCAAGGCTAATGGGACCTGAAAGTGACACACAGTCCTAGCGAGCTAAGGAGACCACTTTAAGCTATCATCTGTCACATTGTATAGCTGGCCCAGAGATGAAGCTACTGAAAAACAACCCTAGCAGAACAGATTGCTGCTGTATTCCATAAGGCAGTGCGGTCTATGTACTGTAGAGGAACATCAGACACAGTAGAGTGCATCCTTTTATTTAGAGTCCATTTTTAACCCGTGTACAGAGCAGAATGCAACCAGGTTTTAAGAGCAGTTTCATTGCATCACTTTTTCATTATAGTGCATTTCACATCATAATGAAATCAATGCATTTTTTTATCTGACTATTTGCTATTCTGATAAATCAAATGGAACTACCGAGGCTAAAATACTTTGTTCCCTGTTCACTGTCAAGCACATTATAAGCTGGCTATATTAATACACATTGAAAAGGTAAGATTTAAATTCTTTACAACAATTGTCATCCTCAATTTTTGTTAAAAAAATACAACTGGTTTTTATTGTTAATTTTTTTATTGTATTATAACCTATTGACATGCAAGGACAAAAGGGGGACAGGTACTCACAACAGCCCTTACATACATATGTAAGATGGAGAAATTATACAGTGAAAAATACACTAATCCAACAACAACAACAACAACAAAACAACAACAATAAAAATAATCTACAAATTATATTTAAAGAAACTGAAATTTTCTGCTATCTTTAAAATGAAGACAGAGCCAAAAAGTTGCTGTCAAAATTACATTTGCTGACTACTGAATCCCACTGCATGGTGGCATCTCAAATAACGATTAAATGAAGAGCAGCTGATGCCTTCACCGCAAACTCAGCCCACACAGACAGGCACACACAGATACGTGCGACTTGTTACAGAAACAGCCAACAGTTCTGAAATTACCCTCTGAAAAACTACAAAGTCGAAGGTTGCAATCCGGTACATCTGCGATGATCTCAAAATACCAGATAATTTGTTATCTTAATGTGCATTTTCCTTCTTCAAAAGGACCAAGAAAATGAAATGAGTTCCTGCATCCAATTAAGGAGCCTTATTTACCATGAGAAGAGTAGTGTCGGCATACTGAATAACTTGTGAAGGCGTACAGTGCACATACAGAATGAGGTTGCTGATTGCTTTACATGGGTTTATTAAATAGGCTGTTAGACTCGAAAAGCAAACTTACTCCCACCTTATTAGAGAATAATACTTATGTCTTAATGCTTCATTAGCCTCAGCCATGTCATATACTGTAATACCCAAAAATGAAATATTGAAGATGTCTTGCACAAACACCATAGCTCAGAAAGCAAGTGGTAAAGAGGACCAAAAAAACTAAGCCGATAAAATACATGGTTTTAAATGGCTTCAAATTAAACCATTTCTGTTATAAGTGCAAAAATTTGCAATGTTAGATGCCAATGTAAAACAATGGAATTCTTTTACTGATATGAAAATGTGAAAGCCCACAGGACTCATTGTTTTAGGTTATTCTGTTTGGTTATACTGTTAAACCCTTGATGTGTTCAAGGTCTATTGTGATATAATCACCACTTGGTATAAAAGCATTCATGATGATAATTTCCATATGAAAGTAATGCTCGCTTCAATACCTGCTGACATCCTTGGAATACTGAGCAAGAGAAAGGTCATCAAAGCAGATGAATAAAAAAAATAAAGAGATGAGAAAGGCTAATTGAAACCAACAATGGAAAATAACTATTTAATTTTCCTTGATGCTACTATAACCAGAAGTACAGCATAAAAAAAAAGCAGAGCAAGTACATACTTGAAAAAAAGTTACAATAAACAAACAACTGAACAAAATGTTTGTAAATTAAGTAATAACATTTAATTGTCTCATATAGACTAGAGCACATTGTCAACACATAGGTTTATAATTTATTCTTGCAAGACTGAATGTCACATCAGATGCAGTTTTACTGATGTAATTGATGTAATGTCTCCCTTGTACAGTCTAGTCTAATGTACCAGATAGCCATAACCATACAGTATCCAAGCACTAACCTACTGATTCAAAACTGAGATAATTCAGAGAGCAGATAGATCTTAAGTGCTTGTTTACCTTCAGAATGGTGGTACAAAACAGATTGATGATTTCTGAATGTTTAAGAGTGGGCAAATTGTTCCGTGCTTTCCACTATTTACAGTTGTCTGCGTATCCATATAAAACTGCACTGCATGCACTCATATAAATAATCTGTCACCATTGTGCTTTATGATGTACAGTGAAGTCCATAAGTGTTTGGACATAGATTTTTAGCTCTACATCATAGCGCTGAAGATTTACAAATGAAAGAACAAGAGGTCAAAATAGAGACTGTTAGTTTCACTATGCAGACATTTACACCTGTATTGTGTGCAACACGTATGTACTGTAGCAATTTTATGTATTGTCATCGTGAAACTATTTACAGTCTGCACTGTGAAATTTCACGTATTACTGTATACCTTGTCACAGATGTACAGGAGGCTAAAATGATACAAAATGTGTTGTGTGGCATGGAAGTCTAACATGCAAGCGAACATAGTGTAATTAGTCCAAATGTAATCTCTAATTGATATGAGTGTTCAATACTCAGCTTGCTGGAATTGAGCTCAGTTACAAAGCAAACACTAGCCATTATCACGAGAGTGCAAAGCAAAGCGGGCATCATTTACAAATCCGTAATTATCTTGACAACTGACAATCAATAACCCATTTATTTGCAGCATATTTATTGCACAAATATTTGTGTAGAGCAGGGACACCATTTTATGCATGAAATAACAGACATGTAAATCTGAGTCCAGGAATTGCATTCTATGCATATATAAAGGCAAATGCCATGCTATGCTGCCAGAGAAAAATTAAGTGATGACATGCATCTTTAAGGAGGGCAGTTAAGTCATAAAACAATGTATTTTGCATTGCTATTCATACAACCTGTCTAGTGGCAGAGTAAGGTTTTTTTTGGATAAAAAAAATTCATGCATATTTTACATCCTCCATAACATACTATACATCCTCCCCCAGCAACACAAGGTTGAGAGAACTCAATTTTGCTAATCTCTCCCACATAACTATCTTATTTAACAAACAGTAACTTTGGTTGCCTTCATTAAACTTAAAACACCTTTTTCTTTCAAACACAGATTTATTTTCAGTGCCACCAGTGCTTTCTTCCACGGATTAAATTCTGAAGAACAAAGAAGGGCGAGTCCAGAAAAAGGAAAAGCGATGATTATCACATTTTGTATTTACAAAACCCCTTTCTAAAGCATAAAGTGTACATGGGTTGCTCACAAATTGTGAAGACCCACAGGTCAAGGAGAACTTCGGAGTTATAAAATGGATTCTTATGTGCTGAAAAAGCCACTTAAGCAAGAATGTGGCGATGATTTATTTTACAATATAGGGGTCAGTCCGCAGCCTATGCTGTGTCAATGCAGTCTAGTGACTCAGGGACACCTCTTCACACCCAGCGTTGGAAGATGTAAAACTGCCGCGCAACACTGCCTCAGGGAAATGCTGGAGCTCGCTGACCTCCCATTTGCTGCAATAGCTAAAAGCTATGCTATTGGTTGAGAAGGACAGAGGTAGAATGTTTCTGTGCCTGGGCGATCCTGACCTCACCTACTCTGTCACAACAACTGTGCAGGTATTCAAAACAGATGCCTTCCATTTACTCAGCATTATAATTCAACAGCTTTATTTCTACAACAAACACTAAAACACCCCAAATTAATTCCTTGTCCAGTCAAAACATTTCTGTAGCAATGACCAACCTAACCATGTTCAAATGCTTTAGAGAACATGTAAAATTAGGTCTACATTTCAGTTTTATAATTCTTTTTCTTAGAAGGTGCACCCTTGAGTGCAGTAGGGCCAATGAGTACATCAAACATGCATCACTGGCTTAAACGTGCAGTAAGGACCATCATTTTAGGGAGAACTTCATATACTGAGCACCATAATATTTAGGATACGTTTTTCCAGAATGTTTGGGACATTTGAGTCCACACTTCATAATTAAAATTTTGAAAACAAACAATTCATATCTAGTTGACTTTTTAGCTTTTACATTTTGCTTTTTTTAAATTTTGTTTCGCCATATAAATAATTAAACCACTTTTTATGCACAGTCCCTCCATAATATTTGATACAAATGGCTTTGGAACTTGTTACCGACATTTCCCAAGAAGAAGACGGACCGAAGACCAGAGATTTTTCAACAGTTTTTCAAGAAGTTATAAACCTGAGGTCTCAAAAAAAGCCAGAGCCATTGACCAAATCTTACGCTATCAAAAACCCACTGTGGTAACAATTATTAAGAGAGTGCTGTTGAGCTCAGACATTGCAATGAGCCTTGAATGTCAAAAACGTACACTGCTGTGGATGACAGAATAACTCTCACCATAATAAAAACCTTCAAACACCCAACTGACCAATATCAAGAGTCAGTCATGGATGTCATCACTACAGAAGCCGAGAGCGGCCACGTATTTACTTTTTTATTTTACTGCCGTTTTCTCGTGATAACGAATTATTATTTTGTTATCTTGATATTACAAAGTCCGTTTTCTCGCGATAACGACTTATTATTTCGTTATCTCGATATAACAAAGTCCGTTTTCTCATGATAAAGCATTAATTTATTTCGTTATCTCAAAATAGCAGAAACTTCTGTTTCCGTGGGATAGGCTAATTATCTCAGATGCTTGCGCGCTGATTGGTCAACCTCTCATCTGTTTAGGCAAACCAGTCTCTCCTAAACAAACCCAGCACAGTCATTAACAAACTAACGTTTAGCGCATAGACATAAGGTTTAGTGTAACTTACCGGTACGCTACAGCTACAGCCAGTGGCATCTGTTGAAGGCTGAAATCACCAGCACGCAAGCATCTGAGATAACCCCGGTTCCAAGGGGTTGTACTTAATCTTTCAATTAATCATTGGCATGTTTTGGAGCTTCATCTCTCATTCCCTTCCAAAGCAAGGGGCGCTTACATTTTGTTAAAAGTCGAGACTGAAACCGACCATGAGGCTTCCATATGAAAGAAAAACAATCGAATGCCGATTTGAAAGAAAAACATTTGAATTTTCGCGCATGGTGCAGTTTTCTTTTAATTTAAAACTCGCGGGTCACGCCCTTCTTCAAGAAACGAAAATATTCGGCGATCGTCGGGTGATGACGTAAACTCTGGAACACATCTTCGGCTAACAAAGGAATCAACCATTCAACGCTTTCATTAGAGTTCATAGTGTTGCTCCTTTTGTCCTCGAAAATGGTAAACAGATGCGTCGTTTTCAGGTGCAGTGCTACTGCGGTTCAAGGGAAGGGTGTGTCATTGCACCCATTCCCAAAAGATGTCGGAATTCGCCGACAGTGGGTGAGATTTGTCAGGACAACGAGAGCAAAGTTCGCGGACTCGGGCGCAGTTCATCCATACTGCAGGGTTGCCAACTGTCACACATTCGGCCTGAATTTAAGTGGCATATTCACGTTCCCCTGCTGTATGTCAGCAATTATTCAATCAGCGCGTTTGTAAGAGATTCTCAAGCGGAATTGAACTCCTTGTGCATGGAGGCTTATCAGTTTCACATGCGTTACGGTGGATTTCACCACCAGTTACATGGAAATCAAGTATGACTCCGGACTTCTCACACTTTTCTTTACTCAGGGGTAGAAAAGCAATAGAATTGCATAAAAACGTTTCAAATGGTCTTATTTCATTTAAACAATTTGAACGATCATGAAACACATGCATTGCGTTGATTGAATAATTGCTGACTACGGCACAGGAACGTGAATATGCCACTAAATCTCACGCCGAATGCGTGAGAGTTTGCAGCCCTGGTACTCAGGCACAGTTCATCCGTACTCGTACCGAATGTGAAAGCAACCATACTTGAGCATGGAAGACTACTGTTCTGTGTTACGACTCTCTTGTTCTAACCGCAGTGGCAAAAAGATATCTCAATTTAAATGAAGAAATGTAATGCTTGCTCGAAATGTAGGTGGACGAAAACATACAATCACAACTCGGTACTACACACAAAAACTCAGAGATTTGCGGAATAATTCGTGAGTAGTTACATTCGCGTGGTTATCACAGAACAATAGAACGGTGCTGTGACAAACTAAAGAAAACGCGGCTGCGATATTTCAAAGAGCGGGACACAGTGCGAAAGTCTGGCAGCTCAAGTTATGGAGAAAGATACATTTTCGTGGTATAAGGCAGTGGACAGAATCGGCCAAAAACGCAAGGGCGAAAGAATTCCGTATTCAACCTCAATCAATATCGAAAGTAATCAGTACTTCTCTTTTTCAGCTTACCTTGATGTTTGGGTACCCAGAGAGATACGAGCGAGTAAAAACATCAAGCATCCAGTCAAGAAAATTTCGAGTTTAATTTCTTGTGCTGCTATACGTGGTAATCCATGTTACCGATGATACACCGGGTTGCTATTGCACGCACAGCATATGCATTCGCGATATTAATATTCGATATTAATATTCTAAACCCCCTTCTCAATAATAACCCCAAGCCCCCCCGAAATATATTGGCGCCTCCTTTTAAAATCGTTCCCCATTTAAAACCACCTAGGTGCAAACTGCAATGCGCTGTATCGGAATTTTGACGTAGGCTATGGGTCCGGTTAGATTTTACTTGTGTGAAAGCTGACCAGTGGGGAGAGAGGGGAGGGGGGACAATCATGCTGTGGCACGGTACGGAACAACATGTATTCCTCTTTGGTTTCCTTCAAAGAAGCTTCAGAATCGCTCTCAGAATCGCTCTTTTCTCTACAAGTCACCATTGTTTTTTGTGTTCTACAACCTTTGTTTTCCTGAGTTGACGTCACTTCCGCTTATTAATTTTGTTTTTGGAAAACGTTGGAAATTGAACAATTAAACACCAATTACTTAAAAACAACGGGATATTTTTCGAATTTTTTTTACTTGTATTTAGTCAAGATATATGAGCCTACATATAGGAACATGAAAATTGGCACTCATACTTGTTATCAGTCTAGACCTTTAAATTGTTGTTATAATGGTGGTTTTGCCAAATAGCAGGAAAAATGCTTCTCTGCAGAGAAACGGGTCTGCTCACGTGAAACGAAAGTGAAAGTACATGAGAATACCACACCAGAAAGTGTGAAAACCTGATCCCAGTCATCTCCAAAAAGTTCTAATATATGGAGAATCTTAAACAAGCGGTCATGCCGTAGGAATGTTATGACACAAGTTGGGTAAATTTTGGGGTTGTTGATCGGCAAAGCTTGTAACAACCCCAAAATTTACTCAACTCATTTCGTAACTTTCATATGAGATGACCAAGAGTACAAGATTCTGTTTATCACATAACTGAATTGCATAATTTAATAAAAACAAATATAATTTCTATGAACGCCTTAATGGTAATTCCCATTATATGTTAGCATTGAGCTTACTCCATCGCTCTGCAACTCAGTCAGTAAGTGAGTCAGAGACATTTGTATTTGAACTAGCAACAGTTTTAAAATTCACGGTCAACTGAGTAACTGCCTAACGTTAGCTCACTAGCTCGTCAGCTAACTAACTAATAACGTTACATAATGATTATGGAAAGGTACTGCGTGCATGCCAGCTAGCTAAGTAGTAATGAAAGCTTAGTTATGAGAATGGCACTTACCTAGCTGGCTACAGTGCTAAGCCATGCCAATTGAACTAATATTACACTTGGTATTCAGTTTGGCTAAATATTAACGGAAATTGGAAACAATTTCTTTAATCATCAAGGACAGGTCGTTTTAACCCACGGTCTGCCAAAAGAACCACCAATCACTGTTTACCATAACATTACCGTAATGCAGAGCGATTTTTCTCCCATGCTCTCAGCCAAATAAATTTTTGCAAAAGTGTTATGTATGTTGGGTAATATCAAAATTATGTAATGAGCTGGGATGAATGAAAACTATTTCAGTTATGTGATAGAGTATTTTTTAAATACTGTTCAAAATTGTTTCAATCATATCCAGATGTAAAAATCATCATACACAGAGAATCCCTGGGGTTGTATTTGAATGTGTGCATATAAAACGAGTAAACTGAGAAAAAAGTTTTAAATCACAGTCATGGGTAAAAAAAATAATAAAAATATGTGCGGGTGGGGCACAGCCATGAGAAATCAAACTGAACGAGAAAAAAACAGTAAGAAAGAAAGAAGCAAAAATAATGCTATTTTGTTTACGCTACCTTTACCCCTCGAGTAATATCTGGCAGGGGTGGAAGTAACTTCCTCATGTTCTGCATGAGTAATGCAGGGTGAGAAATAGATCAACATGGAAGATAAAAGAACAGCATAACTGTTGGTGAATGTCAGATTGTTGACATCCAATTCCTTGAAGACCAACTTGGACGTATGAAATAAATTTGGATTTACTATAGACGGTGACAACAATATCATCCGTTGCTTTGCTGCTTGTTAAAAGTGCTCTCTTTTAAGACTGCTTTGTTTGTCAGCCAAACTATAAATTATAATAAACACATTTCAAATGAAATATGGTGTTGTGTATTTGACAACAGAGGTGGGACGGACGGGTAGCAGGTATTGCATTAATGGATCAGGTCAGATTCAAAGTTTATTTTGAGATAATTTCCAGTGCCAGGTCGACTCATGCAGGACTCACACCTGACTTATCCAACTGTCTGAAGCGCATTAAAAAACTCAAAACATTTCTATTACGTAGAGTACTTGTTTTGTGTATTATTGATTGAAATCATTTGCCATGTCTAAACTATTGTCCCCTAACAGCCACCCCTCCTAGGGGAATCCCCGAGAACATGGCAAGAATTAGAGCGATGCCGGTGTAAAGTCATTTCTTTATCCAGAATAATTTGCAAATACCTACGTGTAACCTTGCACGGTCAATTGCAAATCACTTGGATGTTGATGGAATAGGTTCCCTTACGAGTCAAATACATCAGAACCTGATGCAATGCCTCAAGTAGTTGCATGGGTGTGCTATTGAATGCACTCACTATCATGACATGTATTTTTTAATATCCTGATTTACAGAATAAAAATCATTCACGTTGTAATCTTTTTATTTTTAATTGTTTACATGTGTGTGTGCTGCTGCTCATCCCAGTGTGTTGCAAGCAGGGTGTATGCACGTTTGTACACTCGTCTATGAAGGTGCATAATACTATCTTAACAATCGCCCTTAAATTACCAGAGAAAAACTGACAACTGACTTCAGACCAGGTTTTTGTTAGTCATTCGCGCAGTCGTTTTCTGCTGCCTCAAGACAACAACACTCCAACAATGGGCTAGACCACACCGCATTTTAAGGCCGACATGACCATGGATGCTCAATTTGGTACAAGTAAATTTGCTATTTAAGTAACATGGACGCTGGACGGGAAAATGGTTCCTGCATCAGTCATAAACTAGCAAAGACACTTGCTTTGCACTTGGTGCTGCTCTGCACTGGGTGAAGAGAGAGTCCATTGGATTTTCAACCATGAACTGCCTGTTTAAGGCCTGTTTAATCAGCAGCATCTCAATCGGACTCAAGTCAGTGCTTTCACTTGGCCACTCCAAAACCTTCATTTTGTTTCTTTTAAGTCATACAGAATTGCACTGGCTTGTTCGTTTTGGATCATTGTCTGCTGCATAACTAAACTGCCCTTCAGCTATAGTTCACAAACTGATGACCGAACATTCTCCTTCAGGATTTTCCAGCACAAGACCAAACCCATGGTTCCATCAATTATGGCAAGGCGCCCAGGTCCTGAAGTAGCAAAGAAGCCCCAGGCCATCACACAGTAACCATTGTGTTCAACTGCTAGTATGACGTTCTTATTGTGGAATGATGTGTTTGCCTTATGCCAGATGAAAAAAGGACTCATTCTTCTTCAAAGTTGCACTTTTGACTCATCAATGCGCAGAATATAATCCCAGAAGTCTTGGGGGCCATCAAAATATTTTTTGGCAAATATGATAGGAGCCTTTTGTGTTCTTTTTGGTCAGCCGAGGTTTTTGCCAAGTAGCTCTTCAATGGATGCCATTTTTGACCGTTCTATTTTTTATTGTGGAATCGCAAACCCTGAGCTTAACTAAGGCAAGTGAGGCCCGCAGTTCTTTAGTTGTCAGTCTGGGTTCTTTTGCGACCTCCTGGGTAAGTCATTGATGCACCCTTGGAGGAATTTTGGTCGGCCGGTCTCTCCAGGGAAGGTCCACCACAATTTCAAGTTCTCTGCATTTGTAGATGATGACAGTTGCCATGGTTCCCTGGAGTCCCAAGACCCTCAGGAAAGGCTTTGTTAACCCTTCCCTGACTGATACATGTCAACAACTTCGCATTTCATCTGTTCCTGAATTTCCTTAAATTGCAGCATCATGTACTGCTTTTTGCAATCCTCACACTACCAGACAGGTTCTATATAAGTGATGTTTAGATTCAACAGGGCAGGGAAATCAATCATCGATGTAAGTTGTTTAATTGGTAAGTGACTAAGGGGGAAATTACTTTTTCCTGTTTGGCCAGTAAGAGTTGGATCACTTTTTTCCTTCAATTAATGGAATCATCATTTTAAAATTTTCATTTTGTGTTCACTCACCTTAACTTTGTCTACTATTAAAATTAGTTTGATGACCTGAGACATTTAAGTGTGACAAATATGCATAAACATAGGAAATCTTGAAGGGGAAAATACTTCTTCACAGCACTGCAATAAATGCATATCAAGCACCAGCAGCAAGCCGTACCAAATCAGTACCGGCTATAAAGTGAAATGTGGATTCATCTATGAAAGTCACAGAAGGATATGTAATTTCATTTTAACATTGTAAAAACATGAAAATACAATGATATTGCTGAAGATGAATGTTTGTTTACATCAGGATTAACACAAAGTGGGTTTTCAAATGATCAAGGTTAATTTTTAAAAACATTGCAGCAAGATCATACAAAATGCCATCCAAGGAAAACCTTTAATATAATTCAGCTCTGAATGTCTAGGTTATTCATATTCACATTTATTCAGTATCATAAAACAACTATGACATGCAAGAAGGATAAAATTATTTTCATCCATTAAACCTAAGAGAAGTTTCATATACATCCATTTTTGAGGATTTTTTTTTAAAAATTAATATTTGAAATATTTTCTATTTCTACCTTCCAGTGCCACATTTTTTTTCTTTGTTAAATACTAAGAGTAAAAGCTCCTAGACCAGTAAAGACTAATGTCAAAATGTTTAATGGAGGGCCATGAGTTTAAAAACTTAAAGAGGCAGTGAAATATTAGTCAATGTTAGTGAGAAATGACTTGCTCTTTACTCTGGGTGTCAGTGTTTAATGGCAAAGCTAGATGCATATAAGTTAGTCCAAGCATGAAGGGCAGTGGGACGCTCATGTGGAAAGCCACTTCGTCCCTTCAGTTAGTGCGATCAGAAACTTGTCATTTCTCTCATTCACTCTGTCAGCCTTGAGACACTGTGCAGACTTACCTCTGTGTTGTACACCCCATATATCAAAAAGATGAAAAGACCCTGCACGACAAAACAAAGGGAAAAGGTGTTACTGTGGTTTCATTGATTCACCCATCTGTGTGTGTGAATATAGTGCATATATACTGTACATTCATAGTCTAATTTAATAAGGGCACCCATTTTATGCCAGATACCCTCATACCTCCAGAAGTGCTTGAATTCATCAAATGTTCAAGGCATTCTTACTGGATTTTGGTCTACGTTGACTTGATTGCATCATGCAGCTTCTACATATTTGCTGACCAGACATTCATGTGACAATCTTCCCTTTCTACTTCAATCCGAAGGTATATTGTTTTAAATTGAAATCAAGGATGTTGGTGCTGGCCATTAGAATTAACTGAAGACACCACCAAGTTTGTAGAACGATCTTGAGATGATGTGCGCTCTGTGACTCCCAGCCGGAAGTATTCATTTGATAAAGGTTAAAGTATAATCATGATGAGATCTGCATGAGCAAACCAAGCTAACAAGCCATCCAGTAATTACCAAAAAGCTTTGGCACAGATCTGTACTAACAGGAGTGTCTTGCAGTGCAAAGGCGTTCAAATAAGAAAAAAAATGACAACAGAAACCAAAGGTGGTACATGTAACCAAGGAAGTTATTTTAAGACTAAGTCACACTACATACGTTTTCAGATCTTAACAGATGTTAAAGCGTGACAAGCCCCACACATAATTGCACATCATGGTAAAACCTCACAGGTTGCGATCCTCAAGTATGAGATCCGAACCTCGACGAAGCAAGCCAGAAGGCAACAGTGGTGAGGAAAAACTCCCCAATGGGAATAAACCTTGGACAGTACCTGGCCCTAAAAGGGGGGACCCAACTGCCTAAGGTCAGCCCAAGAGTGAAAAGAAATTAGGAAGACTGGGTGGGGGAACCCTCACATGACAAGGCAAGAGGGGCAGCGGAATGCCAACAGGACGAGGAGGATACCCTGTGACACTGAATACCTTGGAAGACAAGGCAAGTGGCTGGATGGCTCCCAGGATAGAACCAAACAGCAGAAATCCCGTAACGCTGGGAGAGCGGGGTACCTTGTAATGCTCGGCTGGCGAATCCCCAGTAATGCTGGTGAGTGACACAGAAACTGTAAATAAAAAAAGACGAAAAACCCGCCATCCTTGACAGGGTCTTCAAAAGAGTAAACAAAAATCAAAAAAAGGGAGTGATCCGCTAGCTCCTCTGTTGGCTGAATCAGCTAGTTATGAACTGCGCAAAGAGAGAGCCAACTGCAGGATTGAGCTACTAGGGTGCGTCTATAAGAAAAAGGTGGGAAAATGGTAGAAAGTTTGGAGAACCTTGTGTACACAATAATGTGCTCAGTAATAATTTACTCAATAATAATTTAACTCAATGGAAGAGACACTGGGGGGAAAACTAGAATTGAAAGTAAGAGGATAGAGTAGCCCCAACTACAACGTAGTAAGATGATCCAGCCCCAACTGACACAAATCCTACAACCTATATACACATGACACTCAGTGATAACAGCTGACTGGGAATAACAAGCCAATCAATCAATTAACCCTTTGAGCGCTGAATAAATTTTCAAGAAATTAAAAATGTAATTATCCCGAGCTGTTGGAAACCTATCATGTGGCAACAAGTTGCCATATGATAGGTTTTCAACATCAACTGATTTTGATATCTTACATCATTGGGCAACTATAGTTGCCTATAGCGCTTAAAGGGTTAACAGGAACAATCCGCGAGACTGCTAGAACAGGGGAAGACCTAATTAAAGCCTCGGTCACAACCGGCCATACTTCCACTCCACGGCGTATCTACAGCAAGAAACGCCAAGGAACGCCTGTGCCACGCAGGTTCTTCTTGCGAAATATTGAGCCCGCAGACTGCCCGTAAGCACATACGATGGATTTTGATCATGCACAAAAAACTGCGATTTCCAGAAAAAGGCCAAGGACGCAAGTTTCCTCGCTCCCGACGAAAGGAGCACACGAGGAACACGCAGGTCAGACGTGCGTTTTTTTACTGGTCGTGGAAATAAAACCGTTTGTCCAAGACGCACATCGCCGCAAGGTGGACGGAAGTTGACCGCAAGTTTCCCGCGAGTGTGAAATAAGGCGGGCGCACACACAAAGTACGAAATAAATAGAACGTCCGAGCACGGCTGGGGTATAGAAAGGCGTGCGCAGCTGTTACAAGACTGCCGCACGTCCTCCTTACTACCTCTACGAAGCACGCACGTGCCAAATCGCAAGAGTGTTGCTGCGAACTTCTTTGTCACCCTCAAGGGCAGCACGGCACGATTACGTCGTTCTTACTCCCGCCTTACGAGTTGACTGCTACTTTTTTCTTTACCTCCACGTCCTCTACGACTCTCACCTACGGCAAAAAACGCAGAGAACGCACGATTAAAAAATCCGTGCGTCCGGTTGTGACCGAGGCTTAAGCAGACACTTGGGTTGTGACAAGATTGCTGCTTTTTCACACAACAATCATGATGCTTTTTAAATTTGCTACCAAAGTGTGTATTCCATCCCTCAAAATTCTTACGCTTGGATGTGTAATTTTTTTTTAATGTATAAAATTCAGAACCAAAAACAAAAATATTATTTCCTTACACCAACCCGACATCGAACGGACATGAAAACACAAACCGCTCAGCACTAATATGAAAAAAGCATGTTTCAAACTAGAACACAACTGCCAAGACATTGGGAGCATGCTGTTCACTGTAGAACAATTGGAAGACTTAACCCAAGGTTTCAGGGGCTTTACAAAAGAGAAATATTTCAGTTTCAAGTGCTCATACTCAATATATCTTCCCTCAGAAGCAGAGGGCATTGCACAAATGCAGAAGGGGACCAACCATTGGTCTAAAGAAGAATAATGGGCCAGAGAAAAGGAAAAAATCCAACAGAAAAGGTGTAGAAAGGTAGACATTTAAGGTTCACTAAACATTGTGGCTAGTACTGAAAGAGTAAGAATAGAATGCCCTTGTGAGCACAGGACTTTTGTATCAGAAAATATATGGCAGCAAAAGAGTAGCCATTTTTCATTATCTTTATAATTAATGTTATTGAATGTACAAGCTGTGCATTCACTTGAGCCCACAATGTCATCCACTTTTTATGGATAGATTGGTTATGGATCATGCGCACAAAGAACACGTTTGAGACCATTGTATTTCTGGCTCTCAAGTTCAGGGAGGAGCCAGAATTGCCTGATCTGGCCTTACACTCCTAAGGTCATTTTTGTCTTCTTTAATCTATGTATTTGACAAATTTACAAGCATCTTTTATTTTCTTTTTTTCCCTCATATGCAGCTAGAGGGGTGACAAGGAAACATCAATCATGCCAGAGTTTTGACTATTTGGTAGTGAAAGATCTTGGCATCACCTTTGACAATAAGATTTGAGGGCCTATTCAAAATGTCAGAACCCATTCCTTGCTAAAGCACGGATCTGCATTTACCTAAATTCTGTATTTATGAATCATTAACAAATCAATTCTTAGTGCTTTTAAATCTTGTTTCATGTCATATAAAAGAAAAAATCTATGAAAATACATCTGCCTTGGTACTAATCCTGTCCATGTACCTAATCCCAAAAATTTAACCAATGAGCTCTCTCTAAACAACTCATGAATATAGTATGTATGTATTATAGTACTACAAAATAACCTTGTTGTGTTTGATTGATGGACTGTGTTTGTCTTTTAATCATATAATGTCTGTGATCTCGACGACATTGAAAATGAGGGAAACCTCAATGTCCTTTCGAGAATAAATAAAGGTTTGAATGAATGAATGAATGAAACCTTTTATGAGGGCTTTAATAATTTCTAATCATAAGCACTAAACCTTAGCGTGAAAGTTCCAGCATTAAAGAAAGGAAATAAATATTCACCGCTCATTTAAGATCAATAGACAGCTGGTTGTAATTTGCAACATATCTTAGTGGTTCTTACTAAATATGCAATCTCCTCTTTAATGTTTCAAATTAAATTATCATGTTTTTGATCTTTCTGTTAGTTGCAATTAATATTTTGTGGTTTTGCTTGCGCCAAGTGCACAAACATCTATCTAGCATGAAGAAAAATTATCAATTACAATAATGGAGTTAAAAATAAATTGAATAACAACATAATGGATTGCTTAAAATATTCCATTACTTTTGAGTTAGAACTCATTATTTAAAAATAGTTGAAACGTGCAGTATTTGGCACAGTTGAAAGACATCAGACAAAATACAAACAATAATTACAAGAAACTAATTATGAAAACAATTGTATTTCTAATAAAATAAAGCCAAGAAACACCATATTCATAAAGAAAATCTCCCTAGAGAAATCTGCTGTAATACAATAAGCATAATCTTTACGCAGTGGAGAATACACTACAAATATAGTGCAGTGAAAGTATTTGACACATTCCCAATTTCTGTTATTGTTGCACAGTTGTTTCTGGTCTTCAAACCAAATTTTATAGAAGACAAAGACAACCTGAGTAATATACAAAATACAGTTTTTAAATAAGAATCTAATTTACTGAAGGAAAAAGTTATCTGAAATGAACTGGCCCAGAATGAAAAAGTAATTGACCCCACGGCTACCAAATCAGTTAATTTGCCTAATTTAATTGACAACAAAGACCCAGGCATGATTACTACCGTCCTGACTGAATCGAAACTTCACTTAAACAAAATCTTTGCAACAATGCAAGGCTAAAAGGTTTCACACTGTGCTGTGATCAAGGTAATTCTTGAAGTGATTAGAAAGAATGTTATTGAAATATATCACTTTGGAAAGAGTTAAAAGCTCCAAATGGGGGAAAAAATATGAAATGGCAGCAAATTTCCCCAGGAGTGGTTGGCCTATCAAAATTCCTTGAAGAATGAATTCACCCTTTGTTGCATGTTGTCCAATATTTTGGACATAAGTTAAGTGGGGTTTATTTTCTCTAGGCTCATAGATACCCTGAAAACACAAAATGTATATTTTACTGGACATTTCCAGATAATGATTTCCTCAATAGGTGCCTCTCTGATTAGTCACATGATTTACCACAAGCAGTCACAATGGCTGCATCCACAAGTAAGAGGTAAGTTGACGAAAGTCAGAAATAGTCTTATATTGTTCAAGCTTTTATCAGACTTTTTTTCTGTTGGGGGATGGAAACACATTATATAGCACAAACTGAAAACACATAACCTATTTAATGCATGTCTATTTGTTGGAATACATCTGAGTCTATGCTCTATCAAAAATATTGGACATTATGCAGGCCGAGTAAATAGCTCAAATAAGCAATGTCCCGAATACAGACAGATCATCATGCATATCAATGACCTGGTTTCTTCAAATTCACATTATTTCTGTCACTCTGCATGCATAATGTTCAAAATACTGAATGGCAGTGTACATCCCACAAGCATAATGTCCAAAATAATGGACAGACAGACCACCCACTTGTGCGCACAAGCCCCCCCCACACACACACACACAAAATATTGCACCAAATCCCAACAAATGGTCCAAGGCATTTGTATGAACTCTATGCATCAAAGGGTTAACAAGACATCAAGGATGTAATAAAATAGAAACCAGGCAAGAATCAACAGAACTGCTGGCCTCACTCTGCTTCATCAAACATTCATCATTCCACCATTACAAAGAAGCTGGGCAAAAATTACATCCAAGAGTCAGCTGTTAGGCAAAAAGCAATATAAGCCAAGAGAAACATAAACGCTTGTCTCACATTTGCCAAAAACTTCATGAACCCCGAGCCTTTTGTAATAATGTTCCGCAGACTCATGAATTTAAAGTGGAACTTTTCAAATATATATATACTACTCAAAATTTGATAGGGATCATAGGAATTTTTTTGTGAAATGACATGCAAATTTGGTAACTGCCACTGATGAACAATATATTAGATAAATGACATGCAGTCAGACACAAAACACATTTGCAAGTGCATTTAATGACATTAAATGAGCGTGCAGCCTCACACTTTTGGCTTTCACGAACACTTCATGGTTTCACCTCTGACGTGTAAAGTGAAAACAGACAGTGTTCGTTTGATGTTTCATTACCATAGTTAATGTCAATAACGGGTATGGCCTCCCCTAGCTTGAATGACGGCTTGACAACGTCGGGTCATACTGTCAATCAGAACCCGGATGCTTGCAATTGGAATGTTGTTCCATTCTTCAACAAGGGCATTTCCGAGCTCTTCTAGAGTTGTGGGTTGTGCCCTACGACCAGAAATGGTGACCTGCAGCATGTTCCACACATGCTCGATAGGGTTTAGGTCCGGCGAACGCGCGGGCCAGTCCATGCGGACAATTGTCTCCTGCTCTAGGAGTTGATTCACCACCCTAGCACGATGGGGACGGGCGTTATCATCCATCAAGATGAAATCAGGGCCAACAGCACCAGCGTATGGTCTTATGTACACATTGAGGATCTCATCCCTGTGCCGTACCCCTGTCATCGTCCCTCTCCCCATGACATGCAGGTCCGTTCTGCCGTTCCTGCTTATTCCTCCCCAGACCATAATTGATCCGCCACCATAACGGTCGTGTTCGTTGATGTAGGCATCATTAAATCGCTCACGTTGTCTTCGCCACACCCGTTGCCTCCTGTCAGTAAAGTCCAAGCAATATCGGGACTCATCAGTAAAGAGAACTGGAGCCCAATCGTTGTGTGTCCATGTGACATGATCGTGAGCCCAATCCAAACGGTCACGCCTATGACGCACAGTCAGTGGGATTCGAACACATGGCCTTCTTGAGTTGAGGGCGGCAGTATGAAGACGATTCCGTATCGTCTGAGTGGATATCCTGACCCCCGAGGCGTTATGAAGGTCATTTCGTAGGGTGGTGGCTGTCCAGAAAGGATGACGTCGTGCCTGAAGCGTGAGAAAGTGGTCTTGTCGTTGTGTAGTCAATCTCTGACGACCACCCCATGACGGTGTGCTGCTGTACCAAACGTTTGATGCCGGTTCCACGCTCTGTTCACAATGCTTTGGCTGACGTTAAGTGCAGAGTCAAGCATTCCGATGCATCTTCCCAATTGCTCTGAAGTCAATCGATGTCCAAGACGTTGAGGAGACATTGTTATTGCTAAATGTAATGCAAAAAATTTGGGAACTTCCAAATTTTCACCAACAAGCAACACACATGTCTGAGTTGAAATGGTGAAGTGTTAGTCAAAGCCAAAATGTGAGGCTGCACGCTCATTTAATGTCATGAAATGCACGTGCAAATGTGTTTTGTGTCTGATTGCATGTCATTTATCCAATATATTGTTTATCAGTGGCAGTTACCAAATTTGCATGTCATTTCACAAAAAAATTCCTATGATCCCTATCAAATGTCAAGCTAAAACATCATTCTATGATAAGAATGTCAGAGCAACAGGCAAATATTGTGAGATGGAGCACAGATGCTTTTCTGCTTCAGGACCTCAGTAAGTAGAAATTGACGCAACCAAGCATTCTGGTCCCAACCAGAAAATTATGTGAGTGCAGAAAAGCAAGTCTGCTTGTGAATGGCCCAAGAGATCCATAATCAAAATTTGAGTAGCCTAATCAAAATCCTGACTTGAATCCCATTTCAGTGCTGTAGATCAGAGGGGCTTTTAATGCTCAAAAGCCCTCTACAGTGGCTAAATTGAAGCCATTTAGCACTGAAGAGTTAACTAGAATTCCTCTGGAGTGATGGGAAAGATTGATCTCCAGTTATCCAAAGCTTTTGGTTGCAGTTTTTGCTACTTAAGAAATCAGAACCAGATATGATATTTTTGGGGGAAAGTACACTTTCCCACGAGTCAAACAGGTATCGCATAACCTTTTTCCTTCAATGAGTGCAATGATTATTTAAAAACAGTATTTTGTATTTATTTATATGTTCCTTGTCTGATATTTCTTTTTTTTAAAAGATTATTTTTTGGGGGGATTTTTTCCTTTATTATACAGTTATATAGTGGAGAAAGACAGGAAAGTTGGGGAGAAGAATGGGGAAGACATGCGGAAAATGACCCGAGCCAGAATCAAACCGGGGTCACCCAGGAAGGACGCAGCCTTAATGTTGTGCACGCTTAGACTGATGTGCCACCAGGGCACCATGATATTTCATTTTATATGAAGATTTGAAACCACAGAATGTGACAAATAATACAGTGGCCCTGAAGGGTCACAACACCTGCAAACTCAGAAAACATCTGTAAATTCAGAAAACACTTTCATCGATTTCACAACACATGAACTGCAAATGCCAAAACACCTGCATATTCAGAAAACATCTGCAAATTCAGAAAACACTTTCATCGATTTCACAACATATGAACTGCAAATGCCAAAACACCTGCAAACTCAGAAAACATCTGTAAATACAGAAAACACTTTCGATTTCACAACACATAAACTGCAAATGCCAAAACACCTGCATATTCAGAAATATCTGCAAATTCAGAAAACACTTTCATCAATTTCACAACACATGAACTGCAAATGCCAAAACACCTGCATATTCAGGAAACATCTGCAAATTCAGAAAACACTTTCATTGATTTCACAACACATGAACTGCAAATGCCAAAACACCTGCATATTCAGAAAATATCTGCAAATTCAGAAAACACTTTCATCGATTTAACAACACATGAACTGCAAATGCCAAAACACATGCATATTCAGAAAACATCTGCAAATTCAGAAAACACTTTCATCAATTTCACAACACATGAACTGCAAATGCCAAAACACCTGCATATTCAGAAAACACTTTCATCGATTTCACAACACATGAACTGCAAATGCCAAAACACCTGCATATTCAGAAAACATCTGCAAATTCAGGGAACACTTTCATCGATTTCACAACACATGAACTGCAAATGCCAAAACACCTGCATATTCAGAAAACACATGCAAACTCACAAAACACATGCAAACTCTGTAATGACAACGGAAATGTTTCGGCGGGGGACCATAATCAGTGACGGACCCACATCCAGTTGCGGTCAAAAACAGATCCAGGCAAAGAAAATTGTTTCCGAAGAGGCACATGTTCTTTTAACGGGCTTAGCGATGTTTTATACCACCATGGTTTTGTTTAATTTCAACATATTAAGGCAGTGTCCCCAAAACGTATTGGTCCACTTAGATAACTGTTAAACGTTCTGCAAACTTTGTTAGCTGTAAACTAGCTGGCTAGCGTCGAAAGACGAGCGCACCGCACCACTATTTTTGAAAGTTATCACTGTCACATATTATGTATGTCAATTCTGATTTCATAGTGCAATTTCGTTGCGAATCTGAACACTTTGCCCATTCTTTAGCACTATTCCCTCTCCTGCTACGGACTCTACTACCATTTTCTTTTTTAAATCGCCCATGTATCAGCTTAGCGCCATGACCACAGAGAGACCTGTGGTGATGGCGCTAATGCTGCGTTAGGTTTGGATCTGAAGTTAGGGTTGGATACAACGTCATACCCAAGCAGGCTGCGTTCCATTAAGTAAGTCGGAAAACTGACTTGGGGTCAGTGGTGTCTCATCTGACAAGGATAGCCTTTATTAGCTATACTAGTTGATAACAACGCATTACTCGGTATTTTTAGCGTGTAAACACCGGAGCAACAAGTCCGCCGATAACTTTTTTCAGTGCTGCGTGTACGAATGATTTAATGAAACACAAATGACACTGAATTGCAAATGCAGTTTATTAACATAAGTTTCGCTTACTGTTGATATATGGTGCAGCCATCTTCAACTCGGAAGTCGGAATTCGGGGTAGATAAAGAATCTCCGACTTTCTGAGTTGAAAATCCGACTTATGGGGGCGTTCGAATTGAAATTTCCGACTGGGAGCTCGGAGATCCCGACTTCCCAATATAAATGGAATGCAGCCTGAGCTGATACATGAGCGATTAAAAAGATGGTAGTAGGGTCCGTAGCAGGAGAGGGAATAGTGCTAAAAAATGGGCAAAGTGCTCTTAACTGCACGAAATTGCACTATGAAAGGTGCGGTGCGCTCGTCTTAGGAAAACAATGTAGAAACGCTAGTTTACAGCTAACAAAGTTTGCAGAACGTTTAACAATTATCTAAGTGGACTAATACGTTATGTGGACACTGCCTTAATATGTTGAAATTAAACAAAACCATGGTGGTATCAGACATCGCTAAGCCCGTTAAAAAAGAACGTGCCTGTTAGGAAACAATTTTCTTTGCCTGGATGCTTTTTGGCGGCAACTGGATGTGGGTCCGTCACTGATTATGGTCCCCCGCCAAACATTTCCGTTGTCATTACAGAGTTTGCATGTGTTTTGTGAGTTTGCATGTGTTTTCTGAATATGCAGGTGTTTTGGCATTTGCAGTTCATGTGTTGTGAAATCGATGAAAGTGTTCCCTGAATTTGCAGATGTTTTCTGAATATGCAGGTGTTTTGGCATTTGCAGTTCATGTGTTGTGAAATCGATGAAAGTGTTCCCTGAATTTGCAGTTGTTTTCTGAATATGCAGGTGTCTTGGCATTTGCAGTTCATGTGTTGTGAAATCGATGAAAGTGTTTTCTGAATTTGCAGATGTTTTCTGAATATGCTGGTGTTTTGGCATTTGCAGTTCATGTGTTGTGAAATCGATGAAAGTGTTTTCTGAATTTGCAGATGTTTCCTGAATATGCAGGTGTTTTGGCATTTGCAGTTCATGTGTTGTGAAATCGATGAAAGTGTTTTCTGAATTTACAGATTTTTTCTGAGTTTGCAGGTGTTGTGACCCTTCAGGGCCACCGTACAAATATGAAGAAATGGTGAAAATCAGGACGGGGAAAATATTATTTCATGGTACTGCACACAGACAGATAGTGCCATGAAAAAAGTGACTGCCCCTTCCTTATTTTTTTTTATTTTTTGATAACAGCAAGCCCTGATAAATCTAAATATCACTTAAAGACAACCTGTCTGGCAATGCGAAGCAGGAAAAAAGCAGCGCATGTTAACGCGATGTAAAGAAATTCAAGAACTGGTGAGAAACAGAGTCGCTGACATCTAACAGCCTGGAAAGGGTTACAAAGCTTTTTCTAAAACCCCTTCACACTTATTCAAAATCAGCAAGAATCAAGCAGAACCAGCCGGAATGAAGAATTCGCGCAACATTCCAGCGGGAATTTCAAATTGACCAAAACTCTTACAGCTTTGAAATAATTCCGTTCGAATACTTAGAATGCGCTTCGAACCCGCCTCACATGATTCTTGCACATTATGGATGTATTAGCTCTCGAATGCAGCTTGAATGTAGTTGGAACACAGCAGGAATATTTAGAATGCTGTCAGAATGCAGTCAGAATATTTAGAATACACTTCGAATGCCGTACGAGTGCGGTTCAGTTGCTGCCTGAACTCCACCCGAAGTCTGGTTGGAAGGTGCCTCGAATGCTGTACGAATTCACCTCGAATGCAGTAAGAACGCTCCCGGAATGGCCGCCGAATATGGTTAGAACGTCCAAGAATTCAAACAGAATGCAGCTCGAATGCTCAGAATGTACTCAGAATGTAACACAAGTGTCCCATATGCGTTGATTGAGTAATTGCTGACTACAGCAGGGGAACGTAAATATGCCACTAAAACTGACGCCGAATGCGTGAGAGTTAACAGGTATGCGTTGTTAATGAAAACTGGCCACACCAGATAATGCTGAGAGTTTTCGGAGTTTCTGTAATGGTAATTTAAATGATTGAAAACAGGTCATAACCAATCATTATTTTTAAGCCAGTTCACCAGCCGCCACTGATTCCAGCGGCAATCGAAAGATTCCAACGGCATTCGAAGTACATTCCAGCTGAATTGTTTTAATATTGAAATAGATTCCTGCAGCAATTGAAATGCATTCGAGGTGCATTCTGGCTCATTAGAGGCGCATTCTGGCAGGATTTGACGTGGCTTGCCGTTTCGATTCTCCCTCGAATGCGATCAGAATGTTTTGAATGCTGTTGGAATGCCGTAAGAATATTTATAATGCAGTCAGAGCGCAGTTAGAACACACTTCAAATGCCGTTCGATATTCCTCCACTTCAAATGCACCTGGAAAGTTTTGAGCATGAGCAAAACATTCAGGCCGGCCACAAGAACGGGACCGAATATTTGGAATCCACTCAAAATGCAGTCAGAATTTTTAGAACGCACTTCGAATATCCAGGAATATACAAAGAATTTTAATTCCGACGGCATTCCGGCTCATTCCACCTCTAGTGTGACTAGGGTTTAAGGCTCTGGGACTCCAGCACACCACAGTGAAAGTCATTATCTACAAATGGTGAGAACTTGGTACAGTGGTGAACTTTCCCAGGAGTGACCAGCCTGCTAAAATTCCCCCAAAAGTGCATCAAAGACTCATCCAGGAGGTAACAAAAGAACCCAGACTAACATCTAAAGAATTGCAGACATCACTTGCCTCAGTTAAGGTCAATGTTCACAATTCCACAATAAGAAAGACACTGAGCAGAAATGGAATCCATTAGCGAGCCTCAAGCCGAAAACCACTACTGACAAAGAAGAACACAAAGACTCATCTAACAGTGCCAAAAACATCTGGATGACCCCAAAGACGTTTGTGATAAAATTTTTTGGACTGATAGGTTAAAAGTGAAACTTATTGGGGGACAAGGGTCCCATTACATCAGGTGTTATGCTAACACAGCATTCCACAATAAGAACATTGTACCAACAGTCAAACACGGTGGTGGAAGTGTAATGGTCTTGGGATGCTTTTCTGCTTCAGGACCTGAATGACTTGCCATAATTGATGAAAGCATGAATTCTTCTCTCTACCTGATAATACCGAGGGGGAATTTCAGGCAATCAGTTCATGACCTAAAGCTAAAATGCAGTTGGGTCATGCAGCAGGACAATGGTCCAAAACGCACAAGCAATCCACCTCAAAAGCTCAAAAGGAGCAAAATTAAAATTTTGAAGTGACCTCAATTGAATCCAATTGAGATGCTGTGGCATGACCTTAAACAAGTAGTTCATGTTTTAAAACCCTCCAACGTGGGTGAATTATAATAATTCTGCAAGAGAAGTGGGTCAAAATTACTCCACAGAAAAGTAAATGGCTCATTTCCAGTTATCATAAATGTTTGAATGCAGTTGTTGCAGCCAAGAGCGGCCCAACTAGTTATTAACCCTTAAAGTGCTAATCACTGCTATAGTAACACAAGGTGCAAAATATACAAAGCAAAATTTCAGATTTCAGCCCTCAAAAAGTCAACAATTTTGTCAATCTTCAGTTCAGCAATGACCTTCAAAAGGGTTCACAGGTACCTGCGAGTCTGAAGGTCATTTGTGAACTAAATAATTAATGATTAACTTTTGGAGGGATAGGGTGAGTAAAAATGAAGCAAATTAAGAGTTACGTTTACGGGGGGGTATTTTTTGGCTTAATTTTTCATATGGCTTTTGACTAACTTTTTGCCTTCAGTACATGAAATGACCATTAAAAAACTGCATTTTCTGTTTACTCACCTTGTCTTCGCCCTGTATAAAAATTATTTGAATGATCTGAAACATTTAAATATTGAAAATAAAAAATAACCAAAAATAGAAGAAATTAGGTAGATAGTAAGTACTTTTTTGTAACACACACACACACACACACATATATATGTACACACACACACACACACACACACACACACACACATTAGTGCTCAAAAGTTTGCATACCCTAGCTGAATTTGTGAAATGTTGCCATTTATTTTAAAAATATGACTCATCATGCAAAAACTTATCTTTTATTTAAGGATAGTGATCATGTGAAGTCATCTATTATCATATAGCTGTTTTGTTTGGATCCTTTTTATATCATTATGATGACTGAAATCACCCAAAAGGCCCTGATTATAAGTTCACATACCCTTGAATGTTTGACCTTGTTATAGAGACAGAAGGTGACACACCTGGGTTTAAATGGCTATTAACGCTTTTCTGCAGATGTAGACTGCAGAAATAGAACTGCGGACATAGAACAGCTCTTTTTATGGACGCAGTTACACTACTCTATCACTAGATGGCAACCCCAGATCAGTTATTGAATATTCACAAGCCAGCAGAGCTGGAACATAGTCTAGAATATTGACGAGTTCACTCCTATCCCTGTTTTTCAGGAGTTGCATGAATTAAACTCCTAAGCTAAGCCTGATGTGCAAACTGCTCAATATCCTTGCCCATAGTATCTATCCAGCAGTTTAAAAAAATGATCTCTTGCGACAGAAAAATTCGTTGTCCTCTGTAGCAACCACTTCAGTTACAGTGACCCAATGGTATTCCAAGTCGTTAAAAAAAAAAAAAAAAAATCAGTTTCCTGAGGCAAAAACTCGCCATGGTATTGACACTATGTCATTCTACAATCAATTTCAGTCATCACATATTAAAAACGCGCAATTTCCTATCATGGATTAACGCGTAGATATGTCGGTTGAAGAATTTAGCTGTCTTTTAGAGCCTCATACAAGCTCTCACGGAAATCCAATCACTTTAATGGTGATTCAATGGTATCTGCGTGAAAGCCCAACGCCCACGTGAAATTCTCCTGGTAATTACCAGTTGGTTGACATGATTTTTATCCAATTGCAGACAGTATAAGCTTTCCTCAGTAAGTGAAAGACATTGATTGGACCTTAAAAAACATATTAAAATACTTGCGTAATAGGGTTACGTTGTATTCAATAAACTTTACGCAGCTCAGACTGACGTGGTTGCATGGGAACAAAAAACCTACAGAACTGAGCCTGGAGAGCTGAGCTTAATTGCGGGATGGAAATGTGATTCTGAGATGGGAAATAGCAGTTATTCTGAATGGAACAGACAGGAGGGCTGACAGCATTGATACTTTTGAGGAGCAGCTCAATAATTCTTTTGAAAAGTGAGTAAAGCTGTCTTTGTATGGTGTAGCTCTATCTTACTTTTAGCCTGCTAGCTAACTAGCCAGCTATTTCTTATTTTTGGTTTACCACGGTGATCACAGAGCTAGTTTGTCGTATTGGTTAACAAAAGAGTAGTCGATACTGCAGTGTGCTGGCATTTTTCTTAACTAGGCGATCAGTTTTAGAATTTATACCACATTCAATGAAACAGAATGCCTTGCATTTTCGCTCTTTTAAGGGTTTCACGCCTGTGTCTTTTTAAATTGTAACGAGGGTCTGTGTATAGTTACCGAGTTTGTTAGCTGCCAAGTGGATGCACTGATATGGCTAGACACTGAGCCATGGGGAGTGGAAAAGAACTGTCTAAGGGCCATCATAACAAGGTACTTCAACTTTTTAAAGATGGGAAAGAATATAAAAAGATATCCAAAGACTTGAAAATGCCAGTCAGTACTGTTCTGTCAGTGATTAAGAGTTGGAAAATTAGGGGATATGTAGACACCAAGCCAAGGTTTGGTAGGCCAAGAAAGATTTTAGCCCAAACTGCCAGGAGAATTGTTCTGGACAAAGAAAATTCCACAAGCTACCACAAGAGAAATACAGAATGGTCTGGAAAAGCATGGCGTGGTCATTTCAAGGAGCACAATACGGACGTACCTAAACAACAATGAGCTGCATGGTCGAGTTGCTAGAGGGAAGCTGTTATTGCGCCAATGCCACAAAAAAGCCCGTCTAAAATATGCCAGACAACATCTTGACACACCTCACAACCAAAATAGACCAAAACAGAACTTTATGATCACAACCATGAGTGCAGTGTTCGGAGAGCAGTCAACAAAGCCCAAAGTGAAAAATACATCATTCCCACTGTAAAGCATAGTGGTGGCTCTCTGATGTTTTGGGGGTGTGTGAGCTCTAAAGGCACAGGGAATCTTGTGAAAATTGATGGCAAGATGAATGCAGCATGCTATCAGAAAATACTGGCAGACAATTTGCATTCTTCAGAATGAAAACTGCGCATGGGACGCACTTGGACCTTCCAGCATGACAATGATCCAAAGCACAAGGCCAAGTTGACCCTCCAGTGTTTACAGAGGAGAAAGGTGTAGGTTCTGGAGTGGCCATCACAGTCTCCTGACCTCAATACCATCGAGCCGTTTTGGGGAGATCTAACACGTGCAGTTCATGCAAGACGACCATAGAATTTGCAGGAGCTGGGGGTATTTTGCAAGGAATAATGGGCAGCTATACCACCTGAGAGCATTAGGGGCCTCATTGACAACTATCACAAAAGACTGCATGCTGTTATTGATGCTATGCACACTTTTGAACAGAGTTCATTTCATTTTTTATCCCTAATTGCCATGTTTTATTTGATGATTGTGCCATTCTACTTGACCTACAGTTGGATATGAATCCAATAAGAAATAAAAAGAAATGTGTTTTGCCTGGCCATTCATGTTTTCTTAAAAAAATGTTACCTATTTTACAAATTCAGCCAGGGCATGCTAACTTTTGAGCGCAACTGTATATCTGCCCTCTCCGACCCTCCATATACTGTTGAGCACGTATATTTCTTTTCAAATTTGAGGCTATACATCAGGGAAGCGTTTACCGCTAAAACTCGATTGTGACTGAATGCATCGTACACTACAATGAATAAGAGCCCTAGCTCCTCATTATCTTGTGACAAGATACAGAAATTCACTTTACTTTTCATTTAGGGCCCTCTGCTGCAGTTTATAGATGTGTGCCTTCATGCTTTTACTTACTCCCCTGCTCCAGCCCCATGTAATAAATGGTTATAAATTTTCACAGATGACCACCTCTCTTCTTCTTTTACCCCTAATGCGCAAAGTTAGGCAGCAGCAGGTAAAAATCTCACAAACCCTTTTATTTATGATGTTGTCCTTGGTAACAGAAATTTCAATGTACTGAAATGAAAACTATGATTAAGGGACACTGTCTCAGCAAGGAGAGTGGAGGGCAGCTCTCCATTTCCCCAAGAAAAAAATATAAGGCTCTCTGACACCACTTCTACTCCAAATGGACAATACCAGGGCAAAGGAATGAAGTTCACCAAGGTATACAGCCCTGTCTCCAGGTTTAGTCCAGTTTCTGATCAGTGCATACAAAACAGACTGATGACACTGCAAACAGACCACCAAAATTATTATACTTGCTTTTTTCAGCAAATACAATCCATTTCCCTTTTGAGAAAAATAGGCAAAACAGGCATTTGGGTTTTTAAAATTCTCACAAGAGATGTAGGACAATTAAGAGAATGTGAAATCCTTGTACCATCTTGTGCTATTCTTGTGCAACATAGGGCTTGTGTCAATATCGCCTTTTTTTTTTTTTTTTTTTTTTTACAAGCCCCTGAGCCTTTGTCAAGTGTTCTCACTGAGGAGAATGTGTATGCAACCGCCAAGAGAAAGAGCAATACGTCTTTCTTCAGGGTGCTCCAACTTTTTCGTGCGGCCGCTCGGAGCACTTCTGATTGAAAATCTCTGGACTTTTCAGACATGTACTGGTATCATCACTATCACTCCTTTTCAGGCATTCAGTCATTTATTAGATGGGGCAGGAGTGGTCACCCTGATAACAAAGAAAATGAAAAAGCTTGTTCTGGCCATGTCTGACTATCCTGAGCTTTATGATGTGTCTGGTAGACACTGTCCAAACAAAGACAAAAAAAGCCCTCTTGAGGGAGCAGATTAAATAATATACATATTATTTAAAAACAATACGCACAGACAGCATTTTTTCCTCTCACCACCCATCAAGCACTTTTCTGCCAGAAAAAAAAACCAGGAATTGTCATTCCTATATCAATTAATAGAATATTACCCATGAGCCTGCAGTGTTAATTTTGGCTAAAATCACATCCTGATTTACTCTCCATCAATACTCACAATACTATGTGAACTAGAAATAACACAATACAAACCACCTGATAGAAGAACTGTAGAGGAGTATGGGTACCTTTTGGACCATTTAACCTTCACTTATCAACACAAGTCCATTTCAGTCAGAAGTTTCTTTCCAGGAAGCCCCAGTCAAAAGGCTGAACTTGCTAACTCATTTTAAGGACCAAGTGCGAACCTAAGGCCTAATCTATCCTTGATGGTGTGAAACCTACCATGTCTACCTGCTGTGGGCTTCAAGACATCAACCAAATTGAAAAGACCCAGATTTGAACCAGAACAGCTTAACTTATTCTTTTTTTCTGAATTGAGCACCTTTATAGACAAATTTTTTCAGGATTCCTTATAATGACTATGCTTTAACATGCAAGTTAGATTCATATCATCCAGTTGCAGCAAAGACATCCATAAGGAAGTTTATATATCTTTTGAATATTTCTCAAAACTCAAAAAAAAAAAAAAGTCTGAATAATGTAATGATGCTACTAAAACTACATTACCCTATTAGATACTGTTCTAAGCAAAAGGTCCCCCAAACAGCGACTTGCAGCATTAACTTACTGAGGAGCACCCACATGCTAAGATAACAATGGGGACATGCGCAGTGCATTCCATATCCTCGAGATTTAATTTATTAATTATGTAATTATCATACCACTTCATACAATATGAGCCCTCTCTTTAAATAACTTGCGTTTTAAAAAAATGATTTAAAGTCCTCACCATGACCAAGTTATAATAAAGTTTTTAAAACATGAAGACTGAGCTAAAAGTAAATAACTAAAAAGGTAAACCATAATTGCTGAAATTTGTTGAAAAATTAATGCTATAAAGTCCTGGCTATTGACAGTAAAGCAGAGGAAGTCAGTCCTGAAAATGCATAAATGCTTTTTTCAAAACCTAAATATTTCATCTCTATTTTATTTTACGATAAATCAAGTTTAAATGGACGAATTAAGCTGTAAGTAAAAGTGCCACTGACTTGCTGTTAGCTGCGCTAACAATGGCCTGCAATTTCCATGTAAAATGATGTGTTTACGTACTTAGCTTGCTGATATTTTTTAATCCATGAAATACATCTTTCCCAAAAATATTCTCAGCAGATCTATAAACTGTTCATACTCTGAATTTTATACAACTCACTAGCATCCATATAAAGGATATTTTTGAACAACATGCCAAAACAACAAAAACACAAAGGGCTCTAATTTTACGACCTCAATGCAGTCAACAAATCCAAGTTGCTAACGGTATCACAAATCAAAACTGGGCATCTAACTCCATTTCAGTCATTTCATTATGGGGGGTGATAGCACAACTGTGCTGATGTTGTCAAAAAGGCCGTACAAAGATAAATTTATTACCGTTGGATGTAGTGGGGGGTTGGTTCCATTAAGGCCAATATGATTAGCTTCTGATATTCTCTTTAAAACCAGTGTGTTAATTTCTCAGGGAACTAGCAATTTGTCATGTGACGAACAAGCACCAAACTTGCATTACTGCCACCTCCTTCAGGCCTCCTAGAACTGCGCTCCAATGGACCTTTCCAACCTATGAATCAAGTGTAGAATAACTATCAATCAGATTGCTATATCTTACTAAGGTCCTGCCTGCCCCAACGGCATGGTCATATTGTCCCACATGAAATTCAGTCATTAGCTGTGTGTAATGGGCAAGCTGATGGACCTTTTTGAAAATAGTTCTTTGATGAGCTCTGGGAACGTGTAATACTGATGAAAGATACCCGGCCTGTCTACAGAGAGCTCAGTTAATCCTTTTCCAAAGCTAAAACGCAGTTGGAAAAGTGTTTGCGATGCATTAAGGCATGTGGAAAGCCTCACACACAACTCAATGTGAATAACACTCAAAGGTAAGCAAGTGACTTTTTTTGCCATTTCACCTTCACTAGTTAGTTACTAACAATGTATGCATATGTTTTTGCTGAGAAGACAGAACTACCCCAACAGCATCACTGATGTATACGTTAATATAGTATTATTTTTCCAGTAGCTATTCCAAGCCCAGTTACTTGAAAGATGTTGCACGTTGAATGCCAAGAGAAAGTTTGCCTGGTTTGTTTCTGAGAAGGAAATTTCAAGATCACCAAAAATTTGCTTGATAAAATTCATGAACACATTTTGACTGATTACGATATCAATGATATTCGTTTGCCATGTGGATTATGTTCAACAAGCAAAAGGACTCTGAATGCCTTGTCTGAGCTCAGACAAGGCATTCAGAGTCCTTTTGCATGTTGAACTGGGCACTTGAAGTGGTTGACACCAAATTTTGTACACCTTTATTTGTAACATCATCACATCCTGGTGCAATCTATTGATTCCATGTCCTTACCATTACCTAATGCTTATTACGCAATTCAAAATAGGCCTTTTCAGATGAAATAAGTGTGGGTGGAATTTGTGGAATGCACTTAGAACTTTCCTTGAAACCATTTATCCCAAACAGGTCACTGTTTTGCAATGAACTGTTATAGGTGTCAACTATTGGGTTCTTACATAATTATTTGACCATCCAAACATATTGGAGGGGGGGTTTGAATTGATAAATAGGCAATGCTGGGGGAAAATTGTAAGTTACATTCCAAAAATAAAAGAAATATATCTCAGAATTCATGATTTTCTAAAAACGCGGATTTCTCAAAAATTTGCTTTGGAAATTTTAAACGGTTTTCATGGTTGATACTAATGGGCCATATAGAACAACTTCCAAGCATTAGTTTCTCTGGGCAATTTTTCTCAACTTTTTTCAAGTTAAAACCTGGTGAGGTAGGCATTAATTAATATGGTAGCCAACATTGTGAAAGAGTAAATAAAGAAGGGAAAGAAATCAATTTAATCTGGACAGGTTGGTCCCCTGTGACCAATGGGTATAACCCCCAATCGCCCACGTTTTTCATTTTGGCTTACTTTTGACACAAAATTGTCTATAATGCAGCGAATTATGTTACCATGGCAACCAAAATCGATAGGCACCGTGTCCTAACCACTGCCCATGCACATACCAAATATAAAAGAAATAGCTTTAAATTTGTGGCCTGTACAGCGTCCACAAAGAAATCTCTACGGCGGCAGCTGACGCGTGACAAGGCCAAATCCATAGTACCCCGACTTCATCTGGGGGCTACTATGAATTGTGAGAAAATCGCTCCAACGCTCCTCCCATGAAACTACCATTCAGCAACAGTGTTTGCATTAAAAGGTGATCTGGGTGAGTCAAAATGCAAGCAAGGCATTTGACATGAAAATGGCAAAGTGCCATCTTTACTCATTGACATGCCCCCTAATGCGCAGTTCAACCCACTGTGTTGCAAAAGCATTCATGAGCACAAAAATGCCAAACTGGGCTCAGGTGATACATTTTTTGTTTGCAATGGACGAAATTGTGAATGACGCAACCGGCTCTTGCATTTCCATTTGCAAAGGCACAAAAAAAAAAAAAAAAGAGTCCAATAAGGGCATGCCATTCTCAATTTTATAATCAAACTTTTTAAGCTGCAAAAGTTCATGTAATAACACATAATCCTGCTTAATGTGCCCACGAAGAAGCAGAAAAAAAGGTCCATAGTTTTGGGAATTCCATTGCATATGGTAAGAGGGGGTCATGGCCTGTGAAAGGTACCGTATTTACAAAGTACTGTATTTCCAGTTTCTCCTCAAAAATAATAACAACCAAGACTGATTTGAAAGCCCTTGGACATCATTCATTCACAATTCTCCAAAACAAATTCTAGGGCAAATGGGCAAAACTTTCAATTGTAAGCTTATGCGCTCACAAAGCATGGATTGAGGCTTCAGAATCATGATTAATTTAATTTAAATGAATTAACAAATTAATTAAACTTACGTACCTACTAGTACTTTTACGATGTACACAGTCCTTGCACAGGGGGTGAAGACACCAACCAATGTATAACTGCTCATTGTAAAGGCTCCACCATGGCAAGACAATTAACTAACTGTATTTAATAATTACTGCCATCATTGCAAGCTCACGTACTCTCTGCTGTAACTAAATTGGTGTCATTGACTCAATATAGCCATGGAATATTATGCCAGCGAACTTGGGAAGTTAATTAACTCACTAGTGAAGCTGAATGACAAATTCATTTTACTGTGCTATTTCTAAAGTGAAAATAAAAAAAATCCAACACAGTACAGAAAGTGGAATTCGTATCTACAATAATCCAACCGTACTGATTTTTTAAAGGGTGCCATTTGCAAATTCCTCATTGCAGGCAGGAGGAGAGAATGTGTGCATGTGGAAACAATTACAGGCATAAGAGACAAAGAGGTTAAAATACTATGAAAAAGCTCCCACTTTCTCATAAAAGACCTGCTAATGTCTCTGACCCTTTCACGCAGAAACACTTCAATTAAGCTTGTATACATAAGTTTTGCTTTAACTGCTCACACCTTTCAAATAAATCTGGATGTCAGCTTTAGCTTTATAGTTGATAGATCACAGACCCTCAAATTATATCAAATTTGACACTTTTCTGAGATGTAGTGGCCAGAACAGAAAATTAGCTTCCTGTTGCAGAAAGAATTTTGAATGTATATGAATTTTACTTCGCAAATGTCTCTAGAGCACAACAGTGGAAAGTTTCCTCTATTGGGTGGTCCAAACTGTTCAGAGCCAGGATAAGAAACTTTTAAAAATAATACAAGAGCAAGTAAAGCATCAGATTAAAGATGCCATACTGCACACATCTCCAGGTCTGTAGGCATTACCTCAAATACTGAATAGCTATTTTTCACGCTATTTTTCTGAAGTCAACACCATGATTACTTGGAGTCAAAGTCCACAATAATTGAAGGTGAGAAGTTATCATTTTTTTTTACTACTAAAAGTAAAAATGGCACTTAATACAATTACCAGATATCAATTTTTAAAATTATATTTGTGTACATAGTAAAGAGGAGCTTTTAGCAGAGTCTTACGATCAGATTTAACAAACATGCATACACGTGCCTGCGGTTTAATATTTACAGTAAGGTAGAAAGTCTACTCTTATACACACTAATCACACAAAAATTCTTACGGAATACAGAATGTTTTGTTTTGAACTGCATAGTAGCAAAAATAACAGGCGAAAGGGAGGTGGGCATAAGCTTGTATGCATGTAATGAATTTATATTTGTAATGGGAAATTAAATTCATATTTCAGCATCTCAACTCTTCCAAATTTCTCAAACTGTCGCATTTTCCGTGGTGATGGAGACCTGAACTTGCAGTCGCAACTGTCAAATTAATCCGCATACTGCGGCACAACTCATGAAACAGTATAATTCCATGAGTTGCTGGTAATTCCACATTTCTACCAGAAAGGTTTCCTTTCCCCTAAATACTTCATTCTTCCATACAGAACCTTTTAGGGAGGACAGATGGATGGACAGGTGGTTAAGAATTCGGACAGGTAGATGAAAAATGATTGCACAGAACTGCTAGCATAATGCTAAAGGAAGTAAATTTAAACTCTTAAGCCCTGAGCCTCTGGTTCGAAAAAGGCATGCCCAAAATGAAATTAGTATATCTCTGCAACTACCTGGTCCATTTGAATAATCTTGGTATCATAATAAAGGTAAAACCATTTGGGATTTCTGCCATGGTGTAAAAATCAGTATATATGTCACTGAGTAAATCAGTGCAAAATTAGAGAGGAATGTCTAGGTGGCTTCTCCAAATTGGCAATTCAGGTACCTTGTGTGCCATTGCAGATTTCTCGGATACAAAACCGTAAAACTCATTTAATTTCACTTACATGTCCTTACAGGCATACATTCCATCCAAATACAACCACTTTTTAATTTTTAGAATTTTTAAATATATTTTTTTATTATTTCTGCCAGTCCTGTAGCCTATACTATTTCCCATTCAAAGATAATACATACAAAGAAAATGAAGTTTGACTCCACTGGAGCAGATTTATTTAAAAAAAAAGAAATAAATGAAATTATAAATACAAAGGCATTGTAAAAAAATGGTAAAGATAAGTAAAAAGAACAAAAACCCCAGCAATTATTTATAGGAAAAAACTGCGATGATTGCCCTTGTAAAAATATTCCAAGACTGGGTTTTGAACCCTGGTAGTCTGGACTGCTGCACTGCATCCTAACCACAAGGCTACATCAGCTGACTGAAAATAGTTGGCCAAATTGCCCATATAAGGAATGGGTCAAGAAAACACAAACTGTACTGTTGTACTCTCAGATTCTGTCAGGAAACGACTTTGAAAATGACTGTTGAATATTTAGCGGATAATTATTCAGAAAATGCCACAAACAAACTAGATATGCATTTATATTGTTGCGCTATTCAAGTACATGCAAATGGCCCATGGACTCAGTTTGACGCACTGGGAACGCAAGACTCTAGCTCAGGCTGGGTTTGTGCGATTAAGGTGCTTTAGAGCTCGTTAGAAACATCAGAACCCATAGAATCAAATGGCTACCGGCAAAGTCTTTCTGACAGCATCACAAGCCGATCACAGAGAGGAAAATACGTTGCAAGCAAGCTGAATGCTAAGGAGCTGAGATCTTTGAAGCAATGCCCTGGGAAAAAAGCATACTTGGAGACTGGAAGATCCAGTTTCGTTATAACATGGACACATTGGGCTAATAATAGCGAGCGCAGACTTACCCTCTAACAGTTTTTTATTACAAAATATCAAAGGTAAGAAATTTTTCCTGCTCATCTCTGCAGACTGTAAAGTGTATGCCTGCTGTTCTTTGAGTGTGGTGTCGGTTTAAAATGACGAGGCTTATATCGTTGGATTCTGTGGACTTTGCTCTTTCATTTGAGGTATCGTTTGTATGCATAGCAAAAATTCAGTAGAAATGCTAGGGACTCAGCGCTGATATAATTTTATCCTATGTTTTGTTACATGGTTATTTACTTGCTGGGTGCTTGAATTGTGTTCGGTTGAGGTAAAAATGGTCAGCATGAGCTTTTTGCCGAGTTTCTTCGCATAAGGTGGATAAGCTGCATGACGATGTTGCGATTACGAAACATGCTGTATTTATTATGCATAACGGCCAAGTCTGGTGCCGGGCGCGTTAGGGCTTAAGGGGTTAAATAAATCTACATGGTGGTAAAATTTTTTGTTAAAAAATGTGACAACTTACTAGATGGGTAAGTTGTCACAATTGCACACTCTTTACTGAACAGTCATCAACTCTGCACTGAAGTAAGATATGAAGAAGTAATGGATACAAAATATGAGGCAGTATTATAATTATTCCATTATGATGTGTTGCTTTCAAGATACACTAGAGTGTAAAGTGCGACAACATGAGTTGCTCTTCCCATTTCTACATTCATGGAGTGCTTTTCACATTCACGTGAAGTGCTTCACAGATTTTTGAATATATATGGGTCTAAACATCGCACTGAATCAATGTTGTATGTCTGTTCAGTAAACACCAGGTCCTGGCTGCAACGTGAGATGAACTTCTATTTACACAAAAAGAAACTGAAACCTCAGGCTGGAAATGAATCCCAATGATCGTTCTACAAGGAATAGCTTACAGAGGAAGCAAAGACAGAGCCAGCTGCTTTGCAGTCTCATACTACCAGGACCGAGGAGAAAGCAGGGGGGGTACAGAGTCACCAGAGGACGTGACAGTGGGCCAACTGCCACATGCACGGCCCGCGACAATAAGAACATCCCACCCCTGTGGACGGGTAAGCAGTACAGACAGGGGCAATACTGACTGTGCTCAGTCAGAGAGGCAGGAGAGTTATTAACTTAGCCCTGAAACACCTACTTAATATAGGGCCAGCGATGATAGCTAACAGAGCCTGACTGAGGTGACAGGTTTTGGACCTGCTTGAAGAAATCCAATTGAAAAGCAGCCAAGAGGAACAACAAGCTCAAAACAGATGTTCCTGCTACCACCAGTGCAGTGGTGTATACAATGAAAAAGGTGGAAAAATTCACCAAAAAAAAAAAAAAAAAAATCACCTTTTAGGATATTGTATATTTATACATTATAATCATTAGCAACTTTCTATATAGTCCTAATATTTAACAGGCCTTTTTCACCCTTCAGATAAATAATATAATATTTTTTTCCTGTGTTCTACTGCATTAATAGCAGAAACTAAAGCTCATTTTCTAAAACAAGATTCAAATATCCTATAATTGTTCTATGCTTCAATACAAGATAATACTGATAAAGTACAATTCGCGAATGCCAATCCTCATAAATTTTTTACATTTTACATTAGATGATAAAACTATTCCTTCGAATTATGTTCATCTACACTATTTTTATACAACGTACATGTAATGCACTCTGAGTGCAAGTTTTACAAAAGTTGAAGTCTGTAGGAACTTAAATTATCATTCTATTTTGTCAATCTTTTTTCAAACCTTGTGGGTATACAGTATACATACACTAAGTATTAGAAAATGGCTACTTTTCTCTAATTTTGATTTCCTTTCCCAGAGGCTTGATTTTAATAGGGCGTGAACTTTTTCATCCCAAGGTGACGTCACTTTGTACTCAAGTAATCCACCTAATTTCATTGGTTAGGAGCTAAACCAAAAACAGAGTTAATACACATCGCCCCTCTCCCCCAAGCCTGGCTATATGGCCAGGCCCATACAATCAGCGAGTGAGTCTATTCAGCTATTTTTGTAACGCACTTGATCATATGTATGTTAATTTTTTTTCCATTTAAACTTTGGTGGCTGCTCCAAAACACGGTAAGTTTTGAAATATGGCATTAATTCTAAAGATTGATTCTGTGCTCCCAAGGATTTCAAAGAATTCTGAACATTTTAAAAGTCGAGGCTGTGGGAAATTCAAATTTGAAATGGAAATTTTTGTTGTAGAGCAGCCCCATCACTCACAAAGTGCTCAGTATAATTCAAATTAAAATACATATTGCTTGGAAGGTCAGAGAAAATGTGCTGGGCAGAGAGAAGATATGTGTTCTTTGACGAGGCATTTATTGTAAATAATAAATAAGATAGAGGAAAATACAGGGAATGTATTATTTCATTCACCCAGTTTTTACATCATCAATTAGTAACTGTAGGAAACTCCAAGACACACATTTATAACAGTCATCTTTTACTTTGAGTTTTACTTAGCCACAAAAGAAGTGAATCAGTTCAGTCACCAGTAAGACAAAACATCTGTCTTCAGTCTAATTTTATTTCAGCAAATACCAAATAGATTCAATACCTGAGAGCAAAGCTATTGATGACCTTTTCTAGTAAGTCTAAAGAAGAGATTCTACATCAGTTCTGAGACGTCAGCAATATTTTCAGCTGTGGACTCTCAGTATGTGCTCTTTATTTAAAAGATGCATTTAATTGCAGTACCAGTTTTCCTTTTTTATTCATTAAAATGTCAGCATTCTTCACAAGACTGTGGGTAGTATGTCAAACTGAATGTGTAACTATACACCACAAAATAATTATGGAGCACATATGTGGAAATAGACTGAAAGAATGAACTATAAACAAACTTGCTTTAAAACAAGGCAATTTGGATTGTATGTTTTAAGAGCCAAGTAAAACATATGCAGGGAAAATTGATACAGACTTTTAACACATGGGTCAAACAGCCTCTTTGAACTTACAGAGCAAAGACCCATGTGTATGTGCCAAAAACTTGTTTAATTAAAAATACTTAGGTATTTGATTGACATTTTCTTATGCCCTATGACAAGCTCCCAGTGCATTAGAAATAAATTTCTACTACATAATATTGAAAAAGAAAATGAATGCAATAGCTGCCATTTTGCATAAATTCAGTGCAGCTATGTGCTAAGCCACTGTTCTTGCCAGAGGATTTAAGAGTTTTGACCTGCCAGGAAAAATTCATGAAGGCCTCTCATTTGTACCATATTAAGACCTAATCCACGTTCTTTAGTATCTGGAAGAACACATCAGCTGTGAGCATCTTCAAACAGAATTTGATGATTTTAATTCAGTAATTCTCTTCTGCGGTCAGTGTTTTAAAAACATGCTGTCATTTTTATTACATAATTATGACAAACCATGTGTAAAAAAAAAAAACCAAAAAACATAAAAACATAATGTCTCCCATCTGTGCATGAGTGTGTGTGCGAATATGTGGATGCCGGTGTGTGTCCGATGTCCATTACGCATGCAACAACAAAAGCAAAAGATTTGTTCCCTTTGGAAAGCAATTTTAACAGCTGGAACCATTTTTTTTCTGGATTGTGTGTGGATCCAAACCCTCTCATACTGCAACAGATTTCACCTGGACTTCTTGCATAGTTGAACGGACATCAATAAGCATGTTTTAACAGTCTGTGTTTTAAAATAGACAGAAGAGATGTCATTACAGTAGAAAGAGCAGCTTCCTTTGCAGCCACTCCAGGGTGAAGCTCTTCGTCCCTCGGCTCAGAGGTTAATGGCATATGCCATCAGAGTGCCACACATGGTTACGGCACTTTGCAGCTGTATTAATCATTGTAAAGCAGGATTCTGCACGAGTGTCACTAGCAATCACAGTTTACTATGGAGCGCTGGACTCCAGAGTGAAAATGAATGGTGGTTTACAGGCGTTGGTTACACAGCTCACTTCGTGTATCTTGTTCTGAGGGAGATTTTTCATCTCACCATTACAGTTCCTTTCTATGAATCATTACAGGCAGGAACTCTTTATAAAAATGATAAATGATTTCATTTCAACCTTATTTGAAATATTTTCATTTTTATTTCACTCAAAATAAATGAATTAAATTATGAAATATTTTCAAAAAAAAAAGCACTACGCACACACATATATATGTAAATGCATGATATGATTGTATAATGAACCCGTTATCTGTTTGAGTACTACACTGGCAAATAATATTTCAGACTGACACACATTGCTTTAATCTTAATTCAGTAATGAGTCCAAATGAGACAGTCCTGACTGACTTCTGTACATTTTTACAACGGTTCTGTTTAAATCATGCCCACTTTAAAGGCGTTTGATTGGCACATGCTTTCAGTTAATGACGATAATTACAAAGAATAATAACTCTCGAGCACATCTGTTCAGTATAAGGAGGCTGCACAGTGCCCTATGCTGCCTGCCAATCTGTTGAAAGTCCCCCGCCTCCACTCTTTACTTGAGGCCCACGCCAAAACAGTGTGGACGAAAACCAGATTAATGGGAATCAACACTCGGCCGTAAACACTCTTTAAGGAGACCAAGCAATGGAGGCTGCAAAGGAAGTGACACAAGCGCAGGCATCTCCCCGACCCATCTCGCATGCACAACTGCTCTGTGACGCAAGAAGGACAAGAGGGTAAGGACGGCTGTCCACAGCCGCGGACACACCCATACTCTCCCATATATATCCCATTTATCTCCGCTCGACATGATCACAGCTAAATCCTTGCCATGATTTTGATGCGATTAAGACTTGCTGAATGTTATTTTACCGCAAAAACATCTCTGTCTTTTGGTGTTAAAAGCGCAATCAGTACATCTCACTATCTACAGATGTTTTTTGGCGGCATTGTCTTCATTGTTTTTGATTGTGATTTTTATGTTGTTTATTGTGCAAGTAGTGGATTTAAATTATGTTTTTTAACAGTGCTATATTATATTATCAATACAGGTTAAAAATAACGGCAATACAATGCCATCGTTTGATGCTGATACCGTAAAGAAATGGGTTCTTTATCAAACGAAGAAATATGAATAAAACATTGGAATTTGTTTTTTTGTTTGATTTCCGAGTATATCGCAAAAAAGCTCACTTGCAAATTGGCATCAGTATTTGACAGGTTTTTTTTCTGCCCTGCGCTGACCCAGTTCTCACTAATTATCTGCAAAGTACACATCAAAGCCGTCCAAACAGTCCACTGCTCTTAGATTAAAAGAGATTTAAAGATCTGTTCTGTACCAAGGCTTTGCGATAACCCTAAACAGAAAGACACTCAGGACAGTTAGAGATGGATAAGTGCTTAACATATAAATAGAATAGTCACTGCTAAACACGTGCATGTTTTTTAAGTGGTTCATGTTTTGGGGGGTGAAGGGGGAGGGGTCATGTTTTTTTAACAAGGGTCATGAAGTCACCACCACCTAGTCATGTGATCTCCAGCTTTCTGGCAGTATAACATAACATAGTTTGCTTTTGTATGACACAAGACATTATCAAGGTGGGCTGACAAGTAATTTTAAGACAAATAAATGCCTGTAGGTTTTTAATAAGAGTTCTACAGAGGTGTTTTAGGTGTTAAGTCTCATGCCACTTGTCAGGAAACGCATGGGCTTATTTCTTCAGCCAGATTTTTAAGACTTTATGTCAATTTGGAATATGTTTAGGTGATAATTGTTTCTTTTTTTATAATCAAATGCCCAGTAAAACTTAAAATAAAGCAGACTTTTTTTTCTTCTTTTTTTTCACCAGAAATTCAGGCAAATTAATGAAAAGGCTTCAACTCTCAATTATAAACTTCAAGCATTTTTGCAGTGATGCTAACTTTGCTTGAACTGAGGGTTTAATGGCAAGTTGTATAAAGAAAAAGGAATAATTATTTAAATAAAATATTTTTTCAATTCATTATATTCCTCTTTTTAACTCCCATAAATTCAGTACACAAAAATACAGAAAATGTATTTATGGACTATGAATGTATGTAACTGTCTCTTGAGTCTAAATGCATTTTGGAAGAAGTTCACACACAGGCAAATATTTAATTAATAATCATAGTTTATGTCCTGCTCACTTTAAAGTGAGGTGTATTAACACCAGTCAATTCTATCAAAGTACACCGCAGTAACTTCTTTCGGTATAGCATGCAACTATCAGTATAACTGAGCATGCCATTCATTGGTCATGGAGGCATACCAACAGGGTGTCGACATGAATTCCTGCCAATCAAAACCCGAATGCTTTGAAAGTAGACTCTGATTCATAATGCACAATACCCAACTGGAGCAGCTGAGCAGCGAACACCATTTTCCAAAAACTACAACCCAGCTGGGATGACACACGAGTGATTCACACAGCGGCTATTTTTCTCAAGCAATGAAAGAAACATTTAACCAGAGGGTCTGTCTGAGCGAGCCTTTCAAAAAAAGTAAACGCTACAATCAAGTCAATACCGGGGGGACACAGCTCCCGCGATCTCAAACAATCGAAAATGAAAAACATTTCCCGGCTAATCTGAGAGCATGGGGATTTTGGCATTGCATCGGACACGTGGAGTGATCACGCAAGTGGACACCTGTCTGGGAAGCTAAGGTTACGTTGTTTTAGTGCACAGGGATTTGAAATGACCCCATCCCCCTTTGTTTGAGAGGGAAACAGAGGGGTAACAGGAATGCAGGGAGAATGTGTCCATCTCACAGTTACCCACGGTGGAGGTATCCTGGCATCCACTCCGCCCACCGCTTTCCAAAATTCCAGCAGGAAGGGGGTGGCCGGGTGGCTGGGAGTTGGGGGCGAATGGGTGGGGGGGAGGTTTGGATAGGACAAGTGAGGAAACGCAGCTGCGACAACTGAGAGCAACTCAAAGTCCAACCGCTGCCATCCGAGGTCTTATCGCGACAGCCATTAATCATAGCCAATCAGCACGGGCCCCCACCAGCGAGCCGCCCCATGTGGCTAATGGGTGCTAGGTGCGCGGCTTATCTCAAAGAAGCTGAGCAAATCACTATATCTAATTCCTGTTTGTTCAAAACGCGCTTTATGTTTGGAGGCTTCCGACTACTGGCCAGCACATAGCACTCCTGAGCGTTCTGCTGCAGCAGGCTGTGCTCAAGGCCTGCGGTTTCTGCATGCTGACAGGAGAGAACAGGGGAGCTGACAGTGTACGAGCTTTTAGCAGGTTCATATAAGGAATATGTCCCCTTCAGTAATGGGTCAGGTGTGACAAGGGGATCCCTGCATTACTAATTCCACTCTAAAGGATGTTTCAGGGAGCTGTCCGAACTCTGAGTAAGGCATCCACACAACCTCGGCCTATTCTCCCACATCAATAAAGAGAAACACATAAGCGCTACCCCTCCACACACACACATACACACACACTCTCACTTGTATCCATACACTGTTCCATCTCAGCCGCCAGTCTTAGGTTTGTGAAAACCGCTCACGTCTGTGTTCAATTCTCTGGATGATTTCAATCCAAACACCTTGGATAACCTCAAAATTATCCCTGCAGCTTGATTGGTGGCCTGGACTGACCTCCGTGATCGCAGCTTTCAGAAAAGATGCAGAACTGGCAATTTCATTTAATTCGCCACAGTGCAAAGCGTTTGTCTTCCTATACTTTCAGTCAATGCCTTTACATTTCCCACATAAACCCTTAACTGCAGTGCTTCTGCACTCGCAGTATTTGTGGAAATGGATTAAAATTGTGTCTCTTGCCAATTTTCCTAGTATCATTTTGCCCTGGGTTCATTCTTCTGAAATGGTCAATGAAAGAATAGCCATGTTTTCATAAATTGATTGGGAAATGCTATTGACTCAAGGAATCACCCAGGCTCCAACCCTAAACAGTTATTGCACACTTCTAGCTAGTTGTCAAAAATAGGCTTACAGGTAAATCCTAGAAGGACGGCATCTATTTAGAAATTCATTTTGATTATATTGATCTTCTTAAAATTTTCTTTCAACAATGATTGATCAACTATTGGACAGAATGGAAATTGTAAGTGTGATGATAAAATGAATAGTGCTGTGAGCTTAAAATCATGGAGAGGCAAATGAACAGGCCATTACGTTATCCTCCCACAAATAATGTACTCCATCAATAAAAACAATTAAACTGCATTACTTAATTAGTTTTATAACTGGAATACATCCATTGGTTTTGATTTCCAACATTAATTAGTATCACAGCCAATAGTAATTATTTATTCATATTAAAAAATTTCTGATTTACAACAGGCCTTTTTCCACTGCTTTGCCACTAACTTCCATCAGTGATTCAGTACAGATGTGCAGGAAAACACATTTTCACGCACACTGAGCATCAAATGAGCTTAAAATATATACATTATATCTAAACATGATTATCAAGTTCTTAATGTTTAATCATAGGTCAGTGAGACTACAACCAAGAGGGGGGATAGTGCCCCCTTGTGGTGAATAATCGTTGACAACAGATCTGAACATCACACAAGGGCAACATCAAGCTTTACCTAAAAAACACCTTAAATAAATTCTTTTTTCAACCTATAAAATGACACTTAGATCATTAATTTCACAGCCTCGGCAAGCAGCACATACCAGTAGTCCAGAAAGTAGGGTTACCATGCATTTATCTTCAAAGTTATTGATAGTTTGAAGTTATGGCCGAACAACAGTTCCCGGACGGGGAACTGCCCAGAGCCCATTACGGTCAGGTAATAGATGGTGTTGAGGGTATGAATGGCACTGCACTAGAATTGGATGACAGAAAATCGAGCGATTCATGGCCATGTGAAAACCCAGCACCATTCATTTTTGCCAGGGTTAAAAGAGTCCATGAGCCATGGCTGTATTTAGAGCACATATGTTCATAAACACAAGTCAAAAGAAAAGTCAATCATCAGTTTGTTGGGAGTCCTCTACAGAGAAGTGTTATTGGTTATTTTGAGAATCTTTCTGGGATATAAATATGAAATAACAGGAAATCCTTAAAAAGCATATAAAAATCTCTACTACTGTATGAACGCCAAAACTAAATTGAAGGTTGCGTGAGGAGAAATTATTGCTCACACAATCATGAACATATGCATTCGTGTGCTCATGCTCACACACACACACACACACACACACACACACACACACACACACACGTCTGAAGTTGTATTATAACAGCTATATTATACCAGTCACAAACACATTGAGGACCGTACCAATAACGAGGATGGAACCAGAGTTTTTCATGACTCCTTCTAATGTTTAAGATCAATGAGGGAATCACAGTTGCATGCAAATAGTGCAATAAAAAATGACTTTACAAGAACAATCCTTGCAGTTTTTACAAGGTTCCCACTTTCACTGGTTTGATTTATTTTCCAGAGGCAGCTGCATTGAAATGAGTCAGATAGCTTTTCATTGCAAGATAAATAATATCCAGTTGCATTACATTTAAAATTCTTCATTTAGCCGCACACAATTTCATTCATTTTGAGTGTACAAGACCTAAATAATAGCCTTAAATCTAAAAATACATTAGAATGTTTTTTTTTTTTTTTTTTAAATAAAGTAGATATTTTGATATTTATATTTAATGCCCTGCAAATGTCAAAATCTGTATACCTTTTGGAGTGGGAAGTTGGAATTTCATGCTGTCTCACATAACAACGTCAGTAAGACATTATAGATTAGTATCACTTCTATAAAAACTTAAACACAATAAATTATGAACACTAAAACAACCTTGTCAAGCAACCAATAGTGGAAGACTGCAATGAAAAGGTCTTGTCAACATTATCTGTAGTATTGATTTAACAATAAAGGGCTTCAGCTTATCCTTTATATGGCTTCTGCTAGCTATTGAAAATACAATAATCACCAATAAAATCTTATTTCCTTAAACAGAAGCCTCGTATTTTTCTTCTTAGCCACTTAAAATTTGAGGTATGCCACCATGATGTGGATATTTACAGGTGCATGGATACTAGATAAATCCTTATGCGGTACCTGTCAATCCCTGGCTGAATTTATCTTTTTAATTTACTTAATTTTTGTAATAATGAAAGACATTTCATTTGGAAAATTTTCATTGAGCTTTGTCATGTGAGATAGTTTTCATAGATATGGTGTTAATTTACCATACGCCAAATGTTTGCACTGTTTTTTTTAACTCAAAATGACAAATCTGAAAAATTGGTGAAAGCAAGCGAGATATATCAAACACACTTTACTACCCATTTTGCCTGCCAAACAGAGGCAACTCCAATGGACAGATATGTGTTTAAAAATGGGCAGAGAAGCAGAGGAATCCATTTTGAATAGAACACAGGGGAGTGTCCTATTTTCTTCAAGTTCCTCTGGAAAAGTCTGGCAAACTAGCCCTAAAATTAAAAGATCAGAGAGTAATGCAGATATTTCCTTTGAGCTCTGACTCACATGCAGTTACAAGTGATATCCGTTTCCTTACAATCACACAAATACAGTATTCCCAAAGCTCAAAGCAGAGCAGTCATCATCCAAGCAACATAATTTTGTTCCAAAACATTCATTCGCAAAGGATTTCCTTGAAAGCAATGTAAATCATGTTCATCTGAATTCCCCAGGCTTTTTACAGTCAGGTCCATTAGTATTTGGACACTTCTTTTTTTTAAATCATTGTGGCTCTGTATACCACCACAAAGGATTTGTATTGAAACAATCACACTCTGCTTAGTGTTGGCTTTCAGGGTTAAAGGTTTTTCAATCCCTTTTTGCATGAATCATGTAAAATAGTAGCTACTTCTATACACAGCTCTCGTCCATTTCAATTGAGCCTTTCAGAACAAGACTGGCCTAACTACACTTTTTGTCTTTGTAAAATGATTGCACTATAGTCATTTTTGCCTTCAGCACGCAAAATACATCGTCAGCTGGATTCAGGTCAGGTGACTGACTTCATCATCGCAGAAAACTTCACTTTTTTGCCCAGAAAAAGTCATAGGTTGCTTTTGCAGATTGTCTCAGGTCACTGTCCATCTGAGCAGCACTGTCCAATAAGTTTGAAGTATTTGGCAGAATCTGAACAGAATAAATAGCCCATATAATTCAGAATTCATCTTGTTACTTTTTTCAGCACTAACAAATACAAGGAAACCAGTTCTAAAAGCAGCCATGCAATCCTATGCCTCACAGATGAGGTGGTACACTTTGGGTCATGAATAGGTCCTTCCCTTCAGCACCCTTATCACTTCCCATCATTCTGGTAGAGGTTGATGATTGTCTCATCCATCCACAGGACATTGTTCCAGTACTGCACAGACATTTTTAAATGTTTTTAGCATACCTCCTTTTTTAAGGCTAACAAATGGTTTACATCTTGTGGAAAATCCTCTATATTTACTCTGCTGAAGTCATTAACACAACTATGTCCACCTCCTGGAGAGTGGTCTTGATCTGGCCAACTGTTGTGATGGGGATTCTTGGATCCACAGAAAGAATTCTTCTGTTATCTCAACTACCAGAGTTGTCATTTATGGTCTTTTGGGACTTTTGAGACCATAATTTGCTGACCTAAACACTGAAGGGAAATGCAAATGGCATTGCAGAATGAAACTCCATTCTAGTATTTTTGTGACATGAAGCGATTGTGGAACCATGGCACTGTTTTTAAAAGGGTTGGTCTAAGATGAATTCAGTACCTGTGGTGGGGATTTAATTTCATTAGCGTCAATCTAATCAGGTCTTGTCATTCCCTTAAAAACCAGTGCTGAAAAGTCATAGTAAACTGGCAATTTATTCATCTAAGGCAAAAAAACACCAGACATGATCCAGCAGGAATGCTTCTCTCAAGAAGAAGATGATCTACTTATTTGGGAGGATAGAGTTCAGTTAACCTGGTAATGTGTTTTGTATCAAAAGATCTGGGCCATTAAAAAACAGCAGAACTCATGGCATTAAAACATGGGTGAGACTAAAGTTAATTATTTCTATTTTCACCCCACACAATGAAAAAATTAATGAGTAAAAACCCCCATCACCCTCCCCATCCCATTAGACCCCACCACCATTTTGCAGGCATTGTTTCTAGGGTACATCACGAAAGTAAAATTTAAGAAGGGAAAGAAAACAAAAAGCACAATATGCATTTATTTGTGAACAGCTCCCAGGCTGGGATTCAATCTCATGAGACTACCACAGAGCAACAACGCTTGAGCTGAAAGGTGGTTTGGATGACTCAAAATGCAAACGTTTTTTGACACGAAGCTTACACAGAGCCAGCTATATTCACTCCCTATTGTGCTGTTCAACCCATTGTGACACAAATGCCTTTATTGCAATGGGACTACCAAACTGGGCTAAGGTAGTAAATATGCTGTTTGCAATGGACGAAATTGTGAATAACATGACCGCCACAAGCTTTTCCAATTGCGAAGGCATTAAACTAGAGCCGATGCTGTTCCTGAGCTCACCAAATAACATTCTTTCTTTTTCAGATTGTAGTATATAGCTGATTTGATTCTAATGTTCTTCTTGTCTCTGATGGGTTTCTTTAGATTTTTCAGCCAAGTAATAGCTTGCTTCATTAGCTGTGCTAGCTATTTATACATATTGAAGTTAACTTGACCTTTTCCTTATTACATGTAAATTAAATAATAATGGATTAACAGACACCAGACCATGGAACAGCTGAGCAGCACATTCTCCAATTCTTTTGATCTATTGGGGGAGGGGGGGGGGCACTTATGAAAAGCGCAGTAACCCCAACACTGTGCACCTGTTTTGCGATGTGGATGTACAACCCCTATTGGCACATTATGGAAAGTACAAATTCGATTAAAAAGGACTGAAGGACTGATTTAAAAATTCCATTCGCCCACTGCTATATTGAAAACAGTGCAAGAACACATGATTATTATTGACATTCCAGCATTTAAATTCCATTGCTTATTGAAAATATATAATAATGCATTTTAGGCACACCTATTAAGCATTTGGGCACTGAATACTAAGTCAAGAATACTGTCACTGGTCACTGAATACTAAGTGGCATTTTCGCTCATTCCTCAATTATACGCAGGTCTTCAGTACCACAACTGTACGGGGCCTTTGTTGCTGTATGCAACAATAATACATTCATAATACATCCATACATTCTCAACTACTGACAGATCAGAAGTGCAGGCTGGACTATTTAGCACCTGCACCATTTGCTTTTGCTGCCATGCACTTGTAATCAATGCATGTACAATGTGGTTTGATGTTGTCTTGTTAGAAAATGCAAGGACACCCCTTTAACAGAATGTCTATATGGCAGGTGCTCCAAAATTTGAACATACAGCGCCCTCCATAATTATTGGCACCCCTGGTTAAGATGTGTTCTTTAGCTTCTAATAAATTCAGTTTTTTTCTAAATAATATAGGACCACAGTGAAAAAAAGAGGAAAATCCAACCTGTAATTCAAGTGCATTTATTCAGTGGGAAAAAAATCCCACATTAAGAAATAATTCTTTTACATCAAATCATGTGTGCCACAATTATTAGCACCCCTGATGTTAATACTTTGTACAACCCCCTTTTGCCAACAAAACAGCACCTAATCTTCTCCTATAATGTTTCACAAGATGGGAGAATACAGAAAGAGGGATCTTTGACCATTCCTCTTTGCACAATCTCTCGAAATCATCCAGCGACCTGGGTCCTCTCCTCTGTACTCTCCTCTTCAGCTCACTCCACAGGTTTTCAATGGGGTTGAGGTCTGGGGACTGAGATGGCCATGGGAGGAGCTTGATTCTGTGTCTGATGAACCATTTCTGTGTAGATTTGGCCACATGTTTACGGTCATTATCTTGCTGAAAGACCCAGTGACAACCCATCTTCAGCTTTCGGGCAGAGGCCACCAGATTTTGATTTAAAATGTCCTGGTATTTCAAAGCGTTCATGATGCCATGCACCCTAACAAAGTTCCCAGGGCCTCTGGAAGACAAACAGGCCCACAGCATCACCGATCCTCCCCCATACTTCACAGTGGGCATGAGGTGCTTTTCTGCATACTCATCTTTTGTGTTCCGCCAGACCCACTTACAGTGTTTGTTGCCAAAAAGCTCTATCTTGGTCTCATCTGACCAAAGCACACGGTCCCAGTTGAAGTCCCAGTACCGCTTAGCGAACTCCAGACGTTTGCGTTTATGATTGTGAGTGAGAAAAGGTTTTTTCCGTGCATGCCTCCAAACAGCTTGTTGGCATGTAAATGGCACCTGATGGTCGTTTTGGAGACTTTGTGACCCCAAGATGCTACCATTTGTTGCAATTCTTTAACAGTGAGCTTTGGAGAACTTTTTATTTCTCTTACCATCCTCCTCACTGTGCGTGGTGGCAAAATAACCTTGCGTCCTCGTCCAGGCTTGTTTACCACTGTTCCAGTTGTTTTAAACTTCTTAATGATTCCTCTGACAGTAGATATGGGCAGGTGCAGGCGAGTGGCTATTTTCTTGTAGCAATTGCCTGACTTGTGAAGGTCGACACACATCTGCCTCACTTGAATGGTGTGTTCCTTTGTCTTTCCCATGTTGAAGAGTGGATAAGAGAAATGGCCTCTGTGTCACGTCATATTTATAGCCCAGGGAAACAGGAAGTGATGAATTACTAATTAAATGTTCCTAGATACTCTGATCAACTTTGTAAACTACTGTAGAAATGACAGAAATACTTCAATTACATTTATTTCCTAGGAATTGTTAGGGGTGCCAATAATTGTGGAACAGGTGATTTTATGAAAAATAATTATTTCTTAGTCAGGGATTTTTTTTCTCTTAAAATTCACTTGAGTTGAAGGTTACATTTTTCTACAATTTTAAGTGTGAGAGTATGCTTCTGCAATAAAAATTGAATTTATTTTAAGGCTTTTAACACATCTTAACCAGGGGTGCCAATAATTATAGAGGGCGCTGTATCTTCCTGCATTAATGGTGCTTGGTGCAAGTCATTCGTGCCATGTGCACTGACAACCTCATACTTTGACAGATACTGGCTACCAAACAGGACACCGAGAACCTTGTAGTCTTTCTTCAGGAGAACACGGCGGCAGTTTTTTTTTTTCTAAAAACCACTTGAAATGTGTACTTATCGGACCACCAAACATGCTTCTGCTGTGCTACTGTCCACCTCAGAGGAAACCAAGCCCAGAGAGGTTAGTGGTGCTTTTGGACTATGTTGATGTTGGAGTTCAGCAGTAAAGCTTTAACTTGCATCTGTGGATGCCGCAGCGATTGGAGATGCCCGAAAAAGGTTCACCAAAGTATTTTGGAGCCAATGACATGATCTCCGTGACAGTCGTATGATGGCTCTGAAGACAGTGAGATTTGAAGGATTGGAGATTACGCACATTCAGAAGTAATTATCAGCTTTGCCCTTTCTATGCACCGAGATTCAACCAGATTTCTTCCATCTTTTCATTATACTATACAATGAGGAGGGTGAAATGCCCACAACCCTAAATTTGCCTTTAGGGAACATTGTTCCAAAATTGACAAACTACTAGTTTTTCGCACCTGTAGGAATTCATTGAGCCTCGAGGCATTGTTGCTCTAGAGGGACCAGGCCATTTTGGAGGCTCTGTTTGTGCTGTAATAAGTTTAGTATCACCTACTTCATGTCACCGTATTATTGCAACCGGTCACACCATTATAAATCCTACATTGCCCTGGTGCCAAATTTTTTGGAGTCTGTTGTAGTCATAATGTTTGTAAATAAGGATATATTTTTTTAAAAAAACAATGAAATTCACAAAGTAAAGCATCAAATAATATATTGTTGCAGGGGTTTCAATATATCATGAATGGACTTCTCAAATCACTCCTTTTGATTTTATTTACGTATTTCATAACGTACCAACTTTTCTGGAATTGTCATTGCACAATCCCTCGAATAAAATAACTGTCAATATTCAAATATTTATGGACTTGACTGTAAGTTCACTAATCATTTTGCTTGGTGAAAATTGACATTACTGTTGAGTGTTAGCATCAAGAGGGGAAACATGACAAAAAAAAAAAAAAAAAATATGAGACTGCTATTATTATCCTCAGAACAAGACACCTTTGGTAACAGGCCTTACACAATACTAGAGCAAGTGACTGGCTTTAACCATTACCTTTATGAAAAGCTTTTAAAGCTTTGCTATTAAGGTACAGGAACTGGGATTAATTTCTTCCCATCTCCCCTGCCACTGTGGCAACATTGCTCCATTAATTTTCCTCATAGATTGTTGACCAGTGTGACCTAAAATGCCTGACTACACAATCACAGCCAATCCAGAAATAAAAACATGCTGTATTTCCTGTTTCATGATTACTGAACCACTCCATTTGAAGTGCGACTTTCTGTGGTCAAGGTAAAAATTTCTGTGAGTCATTTCTCACTGCAAAAATAAAATTTGTCAGTGTTTGATTCTGTCTAGTTTTTTTTTCAGTTCATTTTGTATTTGCATTTATCATCTGTCATAATTCATTGTTTATTCTAGCAGCTTCATGTATTACTCTATTATTCTAGAATTACTTATTTTCATTTTCGCACTCACACCCCTCCCCCCATTTATTGTTAATTAGTTTGCTTGTTCTCTTTTTTGTAGCCACAGCTCCTTGCAATCCCTTATGAAAAATTACCACAAAATACTACAGTAAAAATACTATAGTTTTTTATAGTAACTATGGTATTCGGAATTACTATAGTAACTCTGTAGTTTACTATAGTGACGCTAAAGTAAATCATAAAAGTCAAACTCTACTATAGTAAACTATAGCAATGATATTCAATTACAATAGTATTTTTGTAGCAAACTATAGTTTACTGTAGTAAAGTGTAGTTTACTATAGTTTACATTAATTTTACTGTAATGAACCATAGTTAACTATAGTAAATTTTTATAAGGGATCTCACTCACCACATTTGCAGCCTATGTAATCAGTCACTTGGCTTCCATATAAATTGCCCCAATTCTGTGCATTGCAGTGCGAGTTCATCAAGCCAGTTTCTCTGCGTCTTACTTACCAGAGTTTTCTGATCTTGAGATTTCTTGGCCACAATTTGGTTTATTTTTTTAAATTAAAATTCTGTCCTGCTCCTAGTGTTTGATTGACTACCCGTGTCTGATTTTCGTATTGACTTTTTTGGTTTCCGATTTGTCGCATGATTTGGCTTTGGTGTAACACCTTCCTGGTTTTGACTTAGGACTGCTGTATGATTACGATTCTGGATTTGCCCTTCTGTGCCAAAATATCAAGGCCTTTTATTGACGTGGGTTGCTTGACCAAGATTCAATATAAAACCTGTGAACTGGACTTTTGTCTGTGCCTGAGGTCTGATCCTGCCTGGTGTCAAAATTGAATTTCGTGATTTGAATCAGTGAACACTTGTCATTAAGCAGGTGTCATTTACACACACTATGAAGTTATTTTCACAGCAATATTCAGCATGAAGTTATGAACTTCACTTGAACCAAGAGGAAGATGAGAAAGGCATTTTATGAGTTTCAAAACAAAGAACAGCAGCAATATTATTTCTGCATACAAGAAGCCAGCATTAATTATTGTAGCAATAAAAATGTAATTAGATATAGAGAAACCAAACTATTTATTGTTTAATGCTTAACAATCTGACACTGCTAAACTATTGATTGGCTGAAAATATGTACCTCAATTAAAAATGAATGATTAAAGATGATCACAAATTGCAATCAAAGAAAACTGGTTTGCTGAGTAGCACAAACTTTGCAGCACACTACGATTGTGTAATATTGACATCTGCGTGTCATTCTGTGCTGAACATATGAATTTGTGCACCATTATTCGACACACTATTATATCGCTCTGCATATAATTGATATCACCTGTTTTTCATATTTAATTTCTAGCGGTTCAACTAACATTGCAAAGAAAAAAAAAAGATAATGATTAACTGAACAAGTTCACCATAAAAATTTCACCATGGAATAAGATACATTTCCTCCAAAGATTAACGGAGGACAAATTTCTTTTATATAGAGACTCTAAATTTTCATGTAAATTTGTGGTGCTCATAAATGGCATTGTACTGAGTGAAATGATGAAATAATATTTTGTGAAATATCATGTGTTATTGAATAGAACACATTAAGAATATAATGTGAATTTAAAAACTGTCAACAAAGAATACAGCAAAACAGAGAAAAAACAGGGAGGATACATAAAATGCATTAATTTAAAAAGCTAACATGGAATAACTAACACCAAAATTACTTGGTTTTTTTCTGAGAATATATCCTTTATGTAGAAAGTCAGTTTTATGAAAGCATGATGTAGAATAGACCTTGATAAAATCTTACATTTTTATTTTTTGTTCATAAATTTAAAACCGTCACTGTCATGATTTTTTTTTTTTTTTTTTTTGAAAATCAACTGCCACATAAAATTTTACAGAAAATGTGACAAAATGAACGAATACGCAATTGAAATGTATTAGATGTTATATCGTCGCTGGTTTGCATGTTATGTAAGACATGCGTAGATATTGTGTTCTGATAGATTATACAGCTATTATACCAATATCATAAAGCTATTAGATCCTGGGCTCCTAAAGTGACAAATAAAGACACGTTCAACAGCAAAATTAAGTGATATTTGATTTGACCATATATTGTACAGGCATTATTTTCCTAACTTCTCAATTTATAACCCGAGGTACATTTTTGAATGTTGAAGAGATGAAACACTGATTTCCAGTGTTTACGCAAAGTTCATATTACTTCAGGTTTGAATCTCTGACCCAATCAGTGCATAGTTCACATAAATCCAGGCCAATAAGTGGTCAGCACAAATGAATCTAAGCCAATCTGTCCAAGGTACAAATTCATCTAAATCAGTCAGGACGTTGAATGGATGTTATTCTGCCACAAGCAAGTAGATCAATGCCATGACACTTTATGTATAAAGGCACAAAGGCCCTTGTCACTTGTTTATATATGTGGGCGATAATCTAAACTATGGTCTACATGCAGAGCAAATCAGCCAAAAATCTTTTCATAAAAGCAAATCTACCACAACAAAATGAGGAATCTCCTTGAGACTAGTACATTTTGGCTGCACCACAGGGATAATCAACCCCATCTTTCTTGGATAGAATTATGAGTCCATAAAAAATTTTGTCTGAAATCAAAAATGAACATAATATCATGCCATGCGTTTTCATCAGGTGAGGGTAAGGCCCTTTCGTCAGAAAAAAAAAAAAAATTCTGGACTTCCACAGAGTTCAGTCTGGCTTCCACCAAACCAAAAGTAAAACCTTGAAAGTAATCATTTTCTTATTTGAAAGAAAAAATTGGACAACTGAAAGCATTATGGAATAAGCATTTCTCTAGTACTGCCACAGAAAAAAAATATTTTCACAGAATAAGTGTCCTTCAAAGAATTTCTTGTTGCCAGTAAAAAAAAAAAAATTAAATTAAATTAAACAAAAAATCTCACATTTCCCAGCTTTCATATTAGTGCAAATTACCATAACAGTTCCCAAAATATTATCCCCACAAAAGGTCAAGCCGCTCCCATTTGTATTACTGTACAGCAAGTGTCTCAGAGTCTTAAAAACAGCTTTCTCTGTTTAAGTTTTACTCTCATTGGAACACTTCATTTATGCATGTCCATCGTTATGGGTATGTCCTGATTATTCTATTGCAATAGCCTTGCAAACCTATAAAAATAGCAAAAGGACCACAGAAAATCTGTTAATTCATAGAAACACTTACCTGCAGAGAGTTCAGGATAATGAAGATGTAGGCAATCACGATGGAGAAGGGCACCAGTACTCCACAGAGCCAGGTGAGACCCAGTATCGGCAATAACACCAACACAGCCTTCACTGCTGATCTAGAGAACAGCAATACTATCAACAAACAACACCAACACACCCTTCACTGCTGATGTACAGAACAACAATATATCAACAAAAACCACCAACACAGTCTTCACTGCTGATCTAGAAAACAATAATACTATCAACAAACAACACTACCACACCCTTCACTGCTGATCTACAGAACAACAATACTATTAATAAACAACACCAACACAGCCTTTACTGCTGATCTATAGAACAATAATACTATCAACAAACAGCACCAGCTTTCACTACTGATTTAGAGAACAACAATAGCTACTATCAACAAACAACACCAACACACCCCTCACTGCTGATCTGCAGAACAGCAATACTATAAACAAACGGCACCAACACAGCCTTCACCGCTGATTTTGGGAATAACTATACTACCAACAAACAGCATCAACACAGCTTTCACTGAAAATCTTGGGAACAATACTTTCGAAGAACAACAACACACCCTTCACTGCTGACCTAGGGAATAAAATGCTCTGAACAAATACATGTCTCGAGACACTAAGAAACTCCCCAATCCAAAAGCAATAATCATATAATGTTATACTGAATACAAACCAATGCAGTAAACGTCTGGCCATAAGTGACCGGCTGTTTTGGGCAGTAGAAGGCATTTGACTGTGGGCCACTTCAAGTTCCTGAGCTGAAGTTTCAGCTGACATTGTGAGCATTCTTACGTTAAGCCTGATTTGATTCTATTTAGCATAAAATTACCTCGGAAGTTCAGGTAACCACTAAATCAGTCCAGCTGCAGTGAGCTGTGACTCACACCATGGGAGTTTGTACTTTTCTTTCTACTTTAGATGCAATCTAAGCCAACCGGCATTCAGCAGCTACGCTGACTCAGAGGCACAACTGAAATAATAATAGCAACTGGAATAGGCTCCAGGAAAGAAGCTATATTTTCTAGAAACCAATAAGTACTCATTCATTTGCTGTTGTTATAGGTAACTTTTCAATGGTTGGGATGAAAACACAAAAAGCTAAATAGCTGTGCTAAAGATATGGGAATAAACAGGCAGAGTAGATGGTGCTTGCTAAAGCTAATTCTCTTCAGTAGCTCTTGTTCAAGGGTGAGAACACACATAAAAATCAATGTACATTGGGAGGATCAGATGTCCCTTACATGGCTGATGTCAAGAATTAAGGTATGTGTCCCATTATCAGGATGAAAAACAAAGACTATTGCTAATACCAGCCATTATTGAGAGATATACAGTAGGTCCACATATTCAATAGGCACACCCTGCAGTAACAAATCAGCAGCATGTGTTTGAGGTGAAATGTTGCCCCCGTGTGTTAGAAATGATAAACTGCAGCTCACCGGATGTGCTCGTAAGCCTGCCCCATTGGACTGCTGTGGGCCGCCAGCATAATGGACCTCCTCTTAGCCATTGAGATGGTGATGACAACCACTCTCGTGAGGACCATAATGTTGACCTGACACAGGTAGACACAACAGAGACGCTGTTAAAGGAGGGGCTAGGAGTGGCCATTGCAAAACAGACAGACGGGCAAACCCTCACCATCATGATGAAGATGACAGGGCCCACGAAGCCCCAGATGACCCCATTATGCACGCTCAGCCAGCAGTGGCTGTCTGACGAGTACTTCCCAGAGGCAGAGGCCAGAGTGATTGTGACTATCAGGACTGGAAGGCCTTCAAAAGAAGGGAGAAGCAGAAACCAATCAGATAAGAAATGCCTCCAGAACTAAATATTCAATATTTATTCTCCAACATATTGTCAAATGGAAACACAATTTTCTTTGTAAACCCAAAATTTCCAGGGTTTTGTGAAACTATCATTTCCTTCAACTTTAGTTTCAAATTGTTTTCAGAGGAAAAAAGTACAGACCCTTCTGTTCAAACACTTGAAATGAGTCAATAATTGATGCCCTAAGTAAACGTATTTGCAGGCCTCTTCACAAAAGTGGGGCATAAGCTCAGACAGGAAGCTGAGAGCACCCTGCTGTGTGTACATAGCAATGAGCAAAAGGGCTTGCAGGTGCAGTCCTGTGACAATTTAAACTCTAAGAGGCTCCATTACCCCAGCCGATCAGATAGTAGTACTTCATGTGTCGTTCTTCACTCAGATTTACAGTCACCACTTTGCTCCAAAGCAGGAGGCCCTCCACCAGCATCCAGCTAAATGCAGCCATGAAGAAGAGGTGCAGGAGCGCAGCCACTAGGGTGCAAGCCACCTAGGGTTAGGAGGTCAGAGTTCAAATGTCAAATCAGTCACAAGGATAGATGGACCTTTGCGTGCTATGCAGAAAATGGATATCAAGCTATAAGATAAATCTATTATTTCTATTGTTGAGTCATTAGCAACCAAAGTTTTTGTGACCAACAGCCACAACACTTCTAATCACACATTCACACAAAGCACATATTAAATGCTGGAGTTTGGGCTTATCTTGTGTCAAAAAACCCTGACTTTGCATTTTCTTGAACATCACATCTGATCATAATCCTAACTGCTTATCTGAGCACTGCTATACTGACAGCCAACACGTAGCAATGCTGATCACCAAATTCTGCAGCCAGAACCATCAATATGGCAAGGTTATGCATGAGTTTTACACGGAGTCAATTTCTCAGATGAAGCTAAATGTGAGTCAGAGGCACTTTGTAGCAAATATTTCACCAAAGGTTAGTCCTGCTTATCTCAGAGTTCAAAATCAGCTTCAGACTCATGTAATAACAGCTTGTCAAGTGGGATAAAATAGAAGAGGTAATAAATATAAGAAAATATTAATATAGCTGTAAAGCAGCAGCAGTATAAATTATTGAGGACACACAATACTGCACCTTATTGCCGACTGCAGCTCCACTGCAGAGGAGCACTATCTGAGCGGCTGTCAGGGCAGCAAACAGATTCTTGTGGATTGACATGCGGTCAGATTTGGGAATGCTAAAAAGAAGAAGATCATGCATTTAGGTAACTGAGAGCAATGACATGATCATGGAAAAGAACTACAATGTCAGAAAAGGTAAATGATTCTGGATAACTAGCATTTTCTATTAAGATAATGAAGGGTTTTGTGCAGTAAGGACATTTGGTCATAGTTAAGAAGAATTCATCAAACTAAAACTAAGCCAAATGCGAAAGAAGCAGGCAAGTGAATAGGCATTTTTTAAAACAGACACTGATGACACAAAAATGTGTAACATATTATTCAGCCGCGGTAAAATCCATCAAGTTACTGAACTGAATTACCAGGTGTACACCTGTTCATTTCCAAATATGAACACAGAGGGAAATACCATTAATCTCATCATTACATCAATGGATTAAGTCGCTATTCGCATCTCTAAAGGCGCGTCCAAGGTTAATTAACTGTTAAGTAATGTCATCTGTGTGTGTTGGGGTGTGTGCAAGTATATTTTGTGTGTATGTGTCTGCATGCATGTGTATGTTTGTGCTTATATGAACATACATGTGTGTGTGCGCGTGTGTGTGTTTGTGTGTGAGCGTGTGTGTGTGTGTGCGTGTGTGTGTGTGTGTGTGTGTGTGTGTGTGTGTGCGTGTGTGTGTGTGTGTGTGTGTGTGTGTATGCGTGCGGGCGTGTGTGTGTTGGTGTGTGAGCGTGTGTGTTAATGTGTGTGCAAAGAGACAGAGGCCTGAGTGAAGAGATTACTACATCAGTGCTGCTCAGTATCAGGTCATCATCAAGACAGCGTCTCATTGACAGTGGTGAGCTGCATTGTTGATATTTGAGATGTACTCCATAAACTGAGCACTGAGGGAGGCCCGCGCTTCACCACCAGCTCCCTCCCGCAACAGAGGTCCGACAGAACCAAACCCGCCTCTGCAGTTCAGGCCACGGTCTTTATGGTTTTCACGGTCTTCACTTACTCCAGTATGGTAAACAGCATCAAGGTCACCACCAACGCACAGAGTGAGGCTCCGGACCCGATGAACGTCAGCTTTGTCAGAACACTCTGCTGCTCCGGGCTCCACTGGACATCAGAGCAGAGAAACAGTCAACCACACTCAAAACACTGGCAGCATCAGCAGCGACTTACAGCCTTCACGCGTTACATAGATACGATATGCATTGCGAAATTTACAGAAGGCTGACAATTCAAATTTATCAGCAGGAAAATAATTATTTTTCATTGTGTAATGTGAGGTACTGTGTGTCATACTCAACACAGAAAGCAGATCTGACATTACTTGTCAGTCTTGTATAGATGCAGAGGTAAGTACAGAAGTTATGATTGATAGCCCAACAAATGGATGCAACACAGGCTGTTTAAAATGTAAATTCCCCATTAATTTCACAATATACATGCTCTCCAAATGATCATCAACAAACATGCCCATCAAATCATCCAGCAATAGATAGTACAACAACTTTCTCAGCAGCCTAAAATTAGGCTTCACAACAAATATACTTACACCATATTTCCTTTAGATAGCATTCAAAATCAACAACTATTTTCAGCAGAAAATTTTGATTTTGAGTTTGAATCAGACACGATATCATAGTAATATGCCAACTGAGACACCTGCTGGTCATTCCAGCTCAATGCATTCCACTAATTTCAAGAAAAGGTCATTAAGTCTGAGGGGGAAAAAAAAAATGTAATCCTACGTATTAGCTTGTTCTTCACATCAATGCCAGAGACAGCATACTTATTATCATAAAAATTACTATTTCACAAAAATAAAATTATGCACTTTGTACGTTGAAAGCTTCATTTAAATGTCAAGAACTCCTTCAAATAGTAAGGTATACTACTCAATGTCTAAATGTGAATTAAAAAAAAAAATTTTTTTTTTTTTTTTTTTTTGATTGGATCGGTTAAATGGCCATATTTTCATTTGTCTCTTAAGATGTTTTACATATCAGTAGCAACAACTCCACTTCATTATACCTTTGATCCCAAATAATTCATGAGAACTGCAAAGTTGGTTGTGTGGTTGCAAAAGCAAGATGTGACCATAGACCCAAAATACGTCACTTGGCAGCCTTCGCTTGACCAGCCATCATGATCTCCAGTCCTGAGGATAGTTTAAAAAAAATAACACAGTTAATGTTGTGTATGGTGAACAAACTGAAAATGCTTTCAGAATTGAACGGCCAAGTCATACTAACATCAGGCTGAAGTTCCAAAACACGCAAATGGGTTTAATGAGCCAAGAATACTCCACCTATAAAAAAGAAGATGTTATGTTCTACACTTTTAAATGACGTAAAATAGCACAAGCAAGAGCCAAGCAAGTTACAGTTACCATCTCTAATCAAGATAAAAATCAGACACTTAGTCCTATGCTGTTGTGATAATTAAGCATTGAGGAGTGAACTTTTCATCCTAATCACTGTCTGAGCAAAGGTCTCTAAATCACAAAACCAGAATACCAATTCTCTGAGTGTATGTTCTGTCTTAGTAAGATACTTGCATCTGAGTGACCTCGGCCTTCATATCCACATTCAGTGCTCAAAAGGGGGATATTTCTGGTAATATGGTTATGAATGCATTATACTCGCTCACCACATCAAAGGAGGATAAGGTGTAATGAACAGCAACAGGAATATTTTGGCTCCTGGAGAAATCTCTGACAGTAGCTGATATTACAGCTGTAGCAAGTCTACCATCGTGGAAACTGAAAGAGATCGCAACCCAACAAAAATGATTATCTCCAATTTTCAAAAATTTGTAGAATCTTTTGCAGCGGAAAATGTGCTTGATGAAAACAATAATTGTAGCATTAGCACTTTTCAGGGTAGCGGATATATATGCAAACCTTCTGGCCACTTTGTAATCTTCTGATGAAGGTTTTGTGCGCACTTTTGACTGGATTTCCACAAGATGACTATAGTACACATGGATAAACATGACCTCCTTATAACCTGTAAATGTTTGAATATGTGAAAGGGGTGAAAGGAATATTTGAGAGGAATTGAGAGATTACAAAACAAGCAATGGTAAATACTGACACTGAATAGCCACCAAAAAATATATTCTGAAAAATGTGTATGCACATTTTCAAACGAAGAACACACACTACAACAAATGAAGTGATGTCAGCTACCAGTAAAGCAATTTGACATGACAGAATACTTCCAGAAAAATCACAGAGGATTTCAATATCACATAAGCATGTTTACATAAGCACTGCAGAAGTGTGCACAAGTTCTGATCTGATCACTAGATTAGTACACTTGAAGATATGGATCGTTCACAAAGCTGGTATTTTATACAATAAAAAATCCTTTAGTCATCATCTATTGTGTGCTTTCACTCCACATGTTGCCATGGAGAGGGAGGTCTTACCCAGGGAGTGTAGGCGGAACACCTCTGTGTCTGGGACGAGGATCTCATCCTGGCTGTTGGCTGGGCCCCCAAATGCAGACGGCTTGTACGAGCAGCCACATCTCTGCTGGGAAAGTTGCCTGAGCACCAAGTGGACATCTATAAAATTCCAAATAATTCAGAATAAAAAATACAATCCTAGACAAAATTAGGCTGTACCGAAAAAGGCAAAATGTTTAAGAAACAGTTCACCCAGAGGTGAAAATTCTGTTATTATTTACTCACCCCCATGCTAGTTGAAATACAGGTGTTTGTAAGTCCATACAACACACTGGGACAATACCAGCACATCTCATTAGGAACATTCTCCAGAACAACTGAAGTCCATGTGGACTTAATCATTAATTCTTCACAGTCCAAAAAACAGCCAAAAATAACCATGTAATAACTCAATACAGCTTCTACATTATAATCCAAGTTTCCTGAGGCCAAGCGATCACAGTCTGACAGGAAAAGACCTGTATCATTCCATTATTTCGCACAAATCTTCACACTTTGCTTGAAAAGAACTGACAACCTCTCCAGCACACTTATTTACATTGCTATGCATACCCATTTTTTTTTCCCAGAATGGCAAAGTCATTATTCACTCAACTGCTTCCGATTAGCTCATTTTGACGTTCTTCCACTGACCCTGACCAATCTCACTTGTTGTAGTCTGGCTCTCAGGGCATGAAAAAAATATGGGAAAGGACACAGTTTAAGGGCAAATTAAAGATGAACTATTAACTGAGGAAATAAATGTAAATATGGGCAGTGTTAGTCAGCAGTATCAAGTGTAAATGTGATTGGGTGAACACAGCAAAGTGCAAGGTGCTGTGGGGCAAAAATAAAACAAAAAGGCAAACAAAGGATAATGTATGCAGTCGCTGGTAGATTGAGCCCAAGTAGAGAGTGAGCAGCGTGGAAGTTGGGGCTTTTGAATTAGCCTTTCCAACCAAAGAGACACAGAACAGCAATCACTAATGGCGCTTTTCCACTACATGGTACCGGCTCTGCTCTGCTCTGCTCTGCTCTACTGTACTCGGCACCAGGTACTTTGGGGTTGCTTTTCCATTAGAGGATAGTACCGCCTCCGTGGTACCTGCTTGTCGTTGCGACGCAGCATGTTGCTGCCGCGACGGCATCCCCAGTTATATCAAGTTTACTTTTACTCCATCGATTTTGTTAAATATTTATGTGTTTAAATCAGGGCACGTGCACGTCCGTCACAACGTTATGGCAGTAAAGTCTGTGAGTGTTTAATTTTAATTTCTGTTTGACATTGTCCTGATGCATAGGATAGCAGCTGGTGTTGTGTCCGAGTACCACCTAAAAACGCAAAGCAATGATATCCGTAAAAGGCATAGAGTATTGATAGAAAAAGGCAACATATTCTCAAGGCATTCGTGTACCATCAGTATTCCATGATGTAACGACAACCCCAGGCAAAAAATATGGAATCACTACGCACTAACCCCCAGAAAAAAATATGGAATCACTACTCACCGAGGATGTTAATTTACCTTTTCTCCTTCATGACAAAGAAGCAAATAACATATGAAAAAACAATTATTGTCTATTATCTTGACATTAAGCCTTCACAAAACATTTCACTTTGAAATTGAATGCAAAACACATAGCAAATGCGCAAATCGCAGGAGATGGCAGAGTATTAGAATTTATCGCTTTACGATGCGTCATCTCATCTGATATAACGTTAAGACAAAAATGATTCATCAACACCCGTAAAGTTATTTTTCTGCACGATTTTCTTTAAATGGGGGTAGCATCACATAACTTTCTCAAAGGGAATTATTAAGGGAAACGCAACTAGACACAATACCGTCATTTAATTTCATCACGAACGGGGTCACAGGCAAAGAGAAACGTATTTCATGAATGTAGCAGCTTTGGTGAAGAAAGCAAACCCTGTTTGAAAGGTAAGGCAACACACAGCATATTGAACAAGTAGCCTAAAACAATATTAGTCGATGATCATAATAACTACGCTAATCTTGAGACTCGTCAATCTAACTCGAATGAGATGTCCCGAGGTCGACTACAGAGTCGTCTTTCACAGTGACGATTCTCTCTGAACAATCAGTGGGCAGCAATGTTTCACGTCATATTTTAGTACCTACTAGTACCTGGTCGGCCGTTTTTTGGAACCCCAGGAGAGCAGGTACCAGAAAAAGTACCTACTAGTACCCGGTAACAGGTATTTTTTCCCTAATGGAAAAGCAAACAAGGTGAGTAGAGTAGAGTAGAGTAGAGCCAGTACCGTGTAGTGGAAAAGCGCCATAATAATTCACTCAAACAATTAGTCAGGGGCCATCAACCCCCGCCCCCCGAAAGTCAGCATCCCAACGGGATTGTGGGCATACGATCAACCCATCCACATCAAAACAAAATACTTGAATTATTTAAAGAAAAAACATCATACATGAAACCTGTAATACATGACCATAGTACTGAGTACTCTGCCTGTAGCCTTCCCCACCCACCATCAGCAACCCCGGTACCTGGGAGCAAATTTAGAGGACAGGCAAGCAAAGGCATAAGAAAAACTCAGTGCAACAGAGCAATATATTCTGCCCATAGGCCACACTTGTGACTAATCGATGCAACGTAGCTCAAGATAATGCATCAGCAATAATGCCATCAGCCCCTGTAATATGTCTGATCTTGAGGTTGTAAGCCTCGTCAGCCTCTGGTTTGGACATCTTATGGTATGCAAAAAGGTCAGAGAATTGTGTTTGGTATGAACCAAAGTTGGCTCTCTAGCTCCTACATACAGGTCAAAATGTTGTAAAGCCCAAATAAGTGACAAAGCCTCCTACGCGATAACAGAATAATTCCGCTGGTTGTGGTTGAACTTTTTTGAGAAGACACAGAATGACCTCACCACCTCCAAGTCATCAGCCTAGAGCAAGACCATACCTGCTCCCACCTGGCTAGCATCAACCTGAAGCATAAATGCACAATCAACATGAGGAGCAGCTAGAACAGGAGAAGAGCATAGCAGAGACTTCACATTATCAACAGCTCTCTGACATTCAGGCGAACTACAAAATTTCAACATGGCCTTGAGGAGTTCAGTGAGGGGAAACACAATGGAAGACGTTTTTACAAAAACTTCCGTCGTAACCCACTAAAACCAAAAACCTTTGTAACTCTTTCTTTGCAGTGGGTTGTGGATATCCAGCTATTGCCATGATCTTGGCCTGGACCGAAGCCACATGGCCCTGCCTCACAACATGGCCAAGAATGTCATGGTAGTCATGGCAAACTCACATTTGGCCAAGATAATAGAGAGCTGTGCTTCAGCCAAATGCTCAAACAGTGCCCAGATGTGCAGGAGATGGGAGTGCCAGGTGTCAATGTAAGTTACTAAGTCATTAAAATAAACTGAGCAACCTTTCAACCCAGTCAAAATACATTTCATTAAATGCTGAAAGGTCATGGAGCGCTCTTTAACCCAAATGGCATCACCCTATAAGTGAAAATACCCCGATAGCAAGATAAGTGCAGAAATTTCTCAAGCAGGCTTTGACAAAGGCACTTTTTTGAGATGTGTAGCTGCCATCAATTTCAAAATGTGCCAATATTTTTCATGAAATGGTAAAATGTCTCACTTTTAACATCTGATATGTAGTCCATGTTCTATTGTGAATAAAATGTTGGTTTATGAGCTTTGCAAATCATTGCATTCTGTTTTAATTCACAATTTACACAGCATCCCAACTTTTTTGGAATTGGGGTTGTACTTGGCTTCTGATTTATCTTCATTTTGTTAAGTGTATAATCATCACTGTTAAGTGTATAATCACCCAGCCACAAACAAATGATGTCTTAGCCAATTCACATAGTCAACCTGCCTCCTTGGCGGCTCAGTATCAACGCAGCCATTTTCAACACTGCCAAGGGACTATGCACAAAATGTGCAAAGACTAACTCATTCCGGCTAAAGCCTGTTCTTTCTTGAATGGCTTCCCTTGCAGCCAACATGAGCCATGGAAGCCCCTCCTCTCAGTCTCTATCTTGCTCAGTACAGTATAAATGCAGGAGAGACTTGAGAGTCTGGTGGAACCAATTCAGGGGCCCCTGACTCGGCAAATGATAATTTACACCAACAGCAAACAGAGAAAGTCAACCCTTTACACGCACAGCCGGACCAGACAAACACCATGACGTTTAGTCAAGAGCACAAAGAGGAATAGTTCTGTACTTAGTTTTCAGTTTCCCCGCTATCTAAAGCGCAAACAGCTGACTAATACCCCTTTCCCACTGGCCAAAAAACCCGTTTAAACCCGCTAACAATCGGCTTTTGGTGGCAGTGGGAAAGGCTTACCGACCCGCGTCGACCTGTGTCAAACGACTCAGCAAGCGACGCGGGTTAAAATCGCCTTCAATCGGCTCGGCTCCGATCGGCTTGCAGTGGGAATGCCAGACCTGGGTCAACCCGCTAATTTACGTTTTACGAAATTCTTCAGCTCACCTTCCTTGTTTGTTTAACCAAGCAATATTTTCGATTAAAAAAGGAGCTTTTGCATCATTTTTCTTGCTTTAGTAAGACATTGTGGTACATTATTGCGCATTAATGAACCTGGCGCAGCCTCCGTATGCAGCGTTCATATTAAATTTTCTCCCGAAACGGTTTTGATAAAGACTAGAGATGCTTGCATGCACGGGCAGCCAGACATTACATTTGCTTCGCCATATGACCGAGGATACGAGAAGGCTGAACCCATAAGTATAAAACTAAAAACCACCACAGTATTGTGCTTCTTTAACAAGAAAGGTAAAGATGTATTATTTCTCGCTATATCTAAAAAGAACCATCGTTTAATGTCGAACATTTTGATTACCATCAGTTAACGGAACTGTTTCCTGAGTGGGATAGGCTATTTCTTTGCAGACATTCAATTGAAATTTACCTTAAAATACAAAAATAAAATTAATGTTTTCAGTCAATATAATGGTGTGAAAGTAAACTTAAATGTCTTACGTTTATAACCAGGTATGGTTTTAATCATTTACTGGAGCTTTATCTTTACATGAGTCAGAAAAAGGATGCTGACGCCAGTTTTCATCTGTTGCAAACTGAGCGCTACTCATTTTGCGGGTTGGAAAAGGTTAATAATGCAGCTCTTCAGCAACAGCTCAAATAGCTGTTTCTGACAATGTGGCTTAACAGTGTAAACAATCCATATGAGTATGGGTGGTGCAGTTAAGAAAAATTTGCAACTGGTTAAAGATTTAGGATTGCAATTGTGGCTGGAACAAAAACCAGCAGAAATAGTGGGTGCCCTGGACCAAGCTTGGGAACAGACTCGGCTTTTTTTTGCCAATGGGAAAGGAGCCAAATGCCGATTGTAAGCGGGTCGACCCGCGTTTAAAAAACCGGCGTCAACCCACTAATTTCAGTGGGAAAGCGGTTTAAGATTTATGCAGTGAAGACCACCGGCTCAGGAGAGTGACCAGCAGGCTAGCAACGCTCCCAAAACCACAGACTACTGAGCAAGCTTTACCCACATTTGCCACAACACTACACAAAATCCGCTTAACAAACCCGAAGTGGAACATTGTCACAGTCTATAAGGGAAAACTCTGCAAAAGTTCCAGAATTGATTTTACCATTTACGTGACCCAAACACCATAAACAAATTAATCTCTAGCCACAAGACTCAATACCAAATGCTGAAAAGAACAAAAGCACACATTCACAAATCTTACCAATAGTCGCTGTGCCAATGGGAAAAAGATGGACGAGCCCCATTTGCAATAGCCTGGCACTTAGTCCGTGACAAAATATGGGAAAGGACACACTTTAAGGGTAAATTAAAGATGATTAATTATAAAAAGTAAACAACTGAGTGAATAAATGCGAATATGGGGTGTGTATGTAATATCAGTGATGTAAATGTATGTGGGTGAACAGAGTGAAGAGCGAGGTGTTGTGGGGCAAAAATAAAACAAAAAGGCAAACAAAGAATAATGCTTGTGGTTGCTGGCTGATTGAGCCCAAGTGAAGAAAAAGAGAGAGAGAGCAGCATGGAAGTCTGGGCTTTTATGCCCAAGCACAGAGACATACAACAGCAATCACTGATAATTATCTCAAACAATTCATTAGAGGCCATCACCCACTCAACACTCTTAAACCTAACCAACCCCACTGAAGAAGGCAATGACTACAAGATAATCAGAGGCAGGGTAGGGCAAGTCATTACTTTGCCATCTCAGGAAAAAATAAATAAATAAAAATGGCCATGCACAGCATAGTAAGTATGTTTTCTGAAAAGGTTTCGAGTTCTTGTCCAACAGTGAGTATTTGCGCTAAAAATACAGGTCTTTTCTTGTCACTATGCAATCCTTATAACATTCTACTTTAAGATGGAATGCTGAGAAGTTTCAGTTATTACCATCCATTCAGGCTCAAATTGTAGCCTTCCTCGAATGGAAAGCTATGTGTCTTAATCAGTAATTGCTATGCAGCTTATTGGTGGCCTATTCTCCCAGTAAATTAATTCAATTAATCACCGGATTCTTAATCAGAAACAGGATGAGCATTAACCTGCATTATAGTAGCTGATGTCACTGAATTTAGACAAAGTTTTATTTTTACATAAGCAAACTTCTCACACAGACCTGAGTCAGCAAAACTGCGTTTTTTTAACATTTTTTAGGCATTACAAGCCAATTGGACACTGATGCAGAAAAAAATAGACTTTTTTGTGAGCTATGGGAATTCAGTTGCTTCGAAAGACATTGACGTTTTATGTCACCATTAATGTGGACAGGAAAATGCTTGATTTCTTTTGTAATTAACAATAATGTAAGCTGAGAGGAAACAGGCAGTGATTTTACTGATTGATCCTTGCAACTGAAGGAATTAATGCTTAGTTGCTGATTAGGAAGCATAATTAGGAACGAGTTTAGAGAACTAATGCATTTTAAGGAGAGGTGAGAGCCGGGCAACAATTCCTCTGATATCAAGTCCTGAGTGGAAGAGGTTAGGGGTGAACAGCTCCTTTAAATGTGACCTAATATACTATTTTTTTCTAAGCTATAAAATTCTTGGATGCCTTAATGGGAAGTCTATAAACTTTAAGGCAAAAAAAACCAACATAAAAATCTGAATTCTTGGTGATGAATACAAGTGGGGAAGGTGAATTGCATTATGGGGTTTGCGTTTTAAAATTGTTTTAGCCTCTGTGCAGACCGCAAAAAAGCTCAGACAGTGACAACAGCTTATGACCTGATTGAGGGGGGCAACATTGACTTTTTATTACAGCGCAACTTTTTTGTAAATTGCCACTTGTAAACAAATCAATGTTTTGGTTTTTTTTTTTTATATGTTAATAAACATTCAGGCAAAGGCAATTATTTTCAAAATAAGCCATGTTATCAAATGATTTTTATATCATATTTCTATGGGCCATAGACACTGAAAAATAAAGGTTTTAGTGAACACGAACAATCCTGTCAGGTTTTTCAGAAAACCCTCAGGTGTGGTTGTTTTCAAACAATACCTTAGGTTTGAGAATGCTCCTTTACAGGGCACCCTAGGTCTTAATGGGTTAAGCTTTTGATGATCTTCACAACAAATCATTGGTCAGAAAATTTTCAGGGACTGAAAAAGGCACTCCTGAGATGTTCAGTGCCAGGATTTGCTGCAGTGAACTGTTCAAGAAAAAAAATGGGAAACTGCTTATATATTTATATACATTTAAACAATCGAAGGCAAAAGCCATCCAATACTTTGTAACTTTATTTGTTAATTCTTGCTAATTTCCTGTCCAATGATTTGCTGTTAAGATCTTTAAAAGCTTTGTATTTTGGGCATGGCCAATTTTTCTTTTTCCTTTTTCTTTTTTGCTCAGGAGTGTACACATGCATGCACATGCCAACACACATGCACGTGCTCACACAGCCACAAGAACAATCATGTGTGCACAGCCGCATACATTCACAAACACACAGACAAATCCGCATATACGCCCTCAGACATGAAAGATCATAGACTAATATGCGAACATACAGCCATCCACACAGGTATGAACACATCCACCGACCCAGACACTCTCAAACCCACGTGCATTCACATGCCCAGAGACAAATACACAAGTGCATGCACCTATGCACACACATAAACACAACACACAGCACGACAACATATCCCCAAGAAATTTTCCAAATAAGTGGGTCATTTCACACTATTTTGCATGAAGCAAAGAATATATAGAAACTTCAGGAGGGCATGAACTGCAAGTTATCGGTCAATACCGAAAAGGATTTATGTCAGGCTAACATTTACTCTATATTTGATGCATAATGCAAATTGATTTATTTCAAAAGAATGGTGAGTGCAACCTAGTTTAAGGATGGTATCAGCCAATATCAGCAGTTGTTCATACGTTATTCATGTCTTTGCATTGACTTTGAATGTAATCTGTCGTGCGAAAAATTTTTTTCGTGTCCGGTGTGAAAGCGACTTTATGATGTTAAATACATTGGCATGCTAGCTATAACATTATAGATATCGATGTCTCTTTATCTTGCTAGCTATGTAGCCAAATAGTTCACTTTGGCTTGCTAGCTAGGAAGCCAACTAGCTCACAAATGAATATGACAGTGTACTGATTGAAAGCGAACTGCAGCCTTTTTAGCTCGCGAGCCAGTTGGCTATGTAGCTAAATACATTGGCGCGCTAGCTATACTATTGCTAGCTAGGTAGCCAACTAGCTCGCTAGCGAGTAAGACTGTACGCAAACTGTAGCCTTATTTTGTCGGCGTAATCATGACGCAAATTGACGTGCATTAAGGCCTGCAAGTTGAGAGCCAAAAACATCAGGTAGTCAGTGATTCAGTGAGTTTTTGATTCGTCATTTGGGCGGAAGTAACAAAAATTGCTTGCTGTAAACGATAAATGTCAGTTAGGTGTGGGCGGAAGTAACAAAAATTGCTTGCTGTAAATGATAAATGTCAGTTAGGTGTGGTAAATGATGAATAGTAGAATTAAGTTCATCAAATCAATTGACAATATATCACTATTTTTCAATTCACTTGATAATTTATGACTATTTTTCAATTCACATGCATTTTCATCACCTCCATTTTTAATTCACGTACGTTTTCATCACCTCCATTTTTATCAATTAATTTTTGTTACTTCCACCCCTCATAAGTGACTGACTTTGTTAGCAGAGTGATGGTGTTAGCTCAGGGCTAAGAAACAATGGGCGCCAACAAAAATTACATTTGTTTTCTATTAAATTATGCAATTCAGTTACGTGATAAATAGAATCTTACACTCCTAGTTGTGTCATTAGAAAGTTATGAAGCAAGTTGAGTAAATTTTGGATTTGTTGCTTGCTACAGCTCACAACAAATGCAAAATTTACTCAACTTGTTTCATAACTTTCATATGATACGCTCACTCGTGTAAGATCCTCTATATATCTATCAAAATTGCTTAGAAAAGCTTAACATTATGACAGACATAACCCTCAGTTACAGAAACCACCACAGAGACTGGACTAGGCCCCTCATCATCTCCTGATGATATTCACGTGGATATGAGGATATGAGCCGAGCTCATGCGATGGTTAATGTCACTAAAGCAGTAAAGTTTAACTTTGGAGTGACATGTAGCCCTTTTCCTGGTGAGCTAGCATAACAATTAGTACTGACATATTCGTTGCAACTTGAAATTCATATGATGCCATTGGCTTTGCAATACCTCAAAACTGAACCTGCAACAGCCTTAAAAGACAGTAATGTTAATGTCAGTTGATCCACCATCATTGTCATAGGGTTGAAAGAATGTCAAGAGGAGTAGCGGCAGTTGCTGAGCTTAAAAGAGGGTAAGCACAAAAAATCTCTTTTAAATCTTTATCCACATTCAATTATTCAATTAACTCTGAAAACACTTCTCGAGTGTAACCAATTCTCCACGACATGTTATGGTTGGATGAGAAACAAAACATTTTATTTGCAGGCAAACTTTAGCACAATATACCCCATACCCCTGGTCCTCAAATCACACCCTACGAGGTCCGAGAACTGCTGGTTTTCCACCCTCTCTTTACCTGGGAGTCAGGTGTTAACACAGTCTGGCCAATCAGAGGCACTAACTGTTCATTGTATCTCCCCGACGACGATAGTTGGGAGATACTATGGCTTAGTTCCAGGGCCGCCGCCGCCGCCGCAGAGATTTTATGTTCCGGGCTCTGGAAGCCACAATTATTATAGGAATGTTTTCAAATTTTACGCAGGTGAAGACATATATATATGACAATGCTCAACACTGGTTTTCGTCAATTTCGGACGTCCAATATGGCTGCCAGCGGCCATTTTGTCTGAAATTTTTTAAGTTCCGGGCTCTGGAAGCCACAATTATTACAGGAATGTTTTCAAATTTTACACAGTCAAAGATCTATATATGACAATGCTCAAGACCGATTTTCGTCAATTTCAGACTTCCAATATGGCTGCCGGCAGCCATTTTGTCCAAAATTTTTTATGTTCCGGGCTCTGCAAGCCACAATTATTACAGGAATGTTTTCAAATTTTATACAGGCGATGATATATATATATATATATATATATATAAATATATATATATATACGAGAATGCTCAAGACCAACTTTCGTCAATTTCGGACGTCCAATATGGCTGCCAGCGGCCACTTTATCTGAAATTTTTTATGTTCCGGGCTCTGGAAGCCACAATTATTATTGGAATGTTTTCAAATTTCACACAGGCGAAGACATATATATGACAATGCTCAAGACCGATTTTCGTCAATTTCGGACGTCCAATATGGCTGCCGGCGGCCATTTTGTTTTAAATTTGGGGATCGGGGAGATACACGACTCGGTCCCTGTGGCGACCGAGTTATCTAGTTTACTTTCCTGGGACAGCAGAAAACCTGGGCTGGATTTGGATTTGAGGTCCAGATTTGAGGATCACTGCCCTATACAATTCAAAATTGTGGATAAATGTAGCGCATAAGTGTTTTCATTAAACAGTGCAGAGTAGGTAGGCGTTGAGAAAGAAGGGTTGAAATGCAGTGAGATTTCAAACTGTGCAGTACATATCACAGATTGTTATTGAGCACCAGGTGAGCACATGTAAGTCCACTTAAGTTCATACTAAATGATTAATCAATTCTTCCATTCACACTCCCACTCACCCGCTCAGACAAAACTGGTAAACCTCACTGCCAAACACCAAAGAATGTGAGTGCAACTTGCACCATTGAAAGCCCTCTGTATGCTAAACAGACCTCATATTATCAAAACAATACCATGCACCTAGAAACTGCCAAAAAAAATTCCTGAGAGGGACTTTTAGAAACATCACTGGCTACTTAGAATCAATCAGATTCAATACCCAGTGAATTGACTGGGCATAACATATCCTGCAGGTCCTTTTGCTGACAGACTGGAGAAATTAAGAGAATCAATTGTCAGCAGTGACAGTTGATGGCTATATGGCAATTCCTTTATTTATCTTCCCTATTCTATAAATATAACATGTGTGAACCCATAGGTGTAAAGTACGAACATGCTCTTGAACACACTAGGTCACAGTTTAGATATTAGTATCCGACTCTAAAAATGGAAACCTGCACTTTAAGACTATATTGAAGAACTGAGAAGACACCTCACCTATGTTTTTTGTTGAAAGCGTGAAGCTCTTTCCTTCTGCCGATAGTACATCAGCAAGAGTCCCAGTCAATTTGTCAATGCTGTTAACGACACTGAAAGGCCCAAGAGCAACCTACAAATAAGACCACACAGAAAAGCGATGGATGAAGGCTGGGACAGGAAAAAAACTAGAAGAATGTCAGCCAAGTTACAAATATTGCAGGTCCAAAAACAGACTTACCCCCTCATCAGCAAGGTCAGTCCATCGGGCAGCCATCTTGGGGTCAATTAACTCACTGGCTAGTTTCAGGTAGTTAGTTGCAAAAGATAAAATGGTGTCAGAGCTGTTACCAATGGCAGAGACCTGTGTTTCAGCTGCCAGCTCAATTACCTTTGCCAAATAAAGCATGTCAGTGGGTGTAATCAACTCAGAGTTTGCCTCCAAAACCCTCAAAAGGAACTGCCCAAATTTTCCCAAGATATCGAAGTAGTCCCCTGGTGTCAGGCTGAAATGTTCTATCTCCTCCATCACCTGCAAACAGGAAATGCAGATGGATGCTAAGATACAATATACCTATAGTTGACACATTTCAGGCAAGAAAAACAAAACAAAAGAAGCTGATTATGGTAGACAGTATTAAGGCGAAAATATGTTTTGAAATGTTTTCAAAGTTTGATGAAAATCTGATAATTATCCTATTATATTATCAAACACATGGTTAAACCTTGGAAAAGAATTAGGATCTTCAAGCATTCAAACTCACAGTTTGGGCCTGAGGGTCATTGCCGACTTCAGTAAAAAAGGCTGTCTTGGGGAAATTGAAGATATGTTGCTGATTTTCTGAAACCAAAGGTTGCAAGAAAAATATAAGTTCTATAATTTCATGCATTCATGGTATATATATATATATATATATATATATATGTGTGTGTGTGTGTGTGTACAACCCCAATTCCGAAATAGTTGGGACGAAGTGTAAATTGTGAATAAAATCAAAATGCAGTGACTTTCAGATCAAGTGAGCCAATATGTTATTTACAATAGAACATAGATAACATTCAAATGCTGAAACTGAGACATTTTACATTTTTATCCACAAAATGAGCTTATTTCAAATTTTCTGGCAGCAACAAGCCTCAAAAAAGTTGGGACACAGGCAAAAAAAAAAGGGCTGAAAAAGCAATTAATATACAAGAGAATCAGCTGAAAAAACATTTAGCAAGTAATTAAGTTAACTGGCATCAGGTGTGTAACATGATTGGCTATAAAAGCGATGTCTCAGAGAGGCTGCGTCTCTCAGAAGTAAAGATGGCCAGAGACTCTCCAACCTGTGAAGGCTTGCGTAAAAAAATTGCGGAATACTTTAAAAATAATGTTCCTCAACGTCAAATTGCAAAGGCTTTGAAGGTCTCATCATCGACAGTGCATAACATCATCATAAGATTCAGAGAAACTGGAAAAATCTCTGTGCATAAGGGACAAGGCCAAAGGCCTTTACTGGATGCCTGTGATCTTCGGGCCCTGAGACGCCACTGCATCACTCACCGGCATGATTTTGTCATTGACATTACTAAATGGGCCAAGGAATACTTCAAGAAACCACTGTCTGTAAACACAGTCCGCCGTGCCATCCCACAGATGCCACCAAAAACTCTATCATGCAAAAACGAAGCCATTGTTGAGCACGATCCAGAAGCGCCGCCGTGTTCTGTGGGCCATGGCTCATTTAAAATGGACTGTAGCAAAGTGGCAAAGTGTCCTGTGGTCAGACGAATCTAAATTTGACATTCTTGTTGGAAATCATGGGCGTCGTGTCCTCCAGGCTAAAGAGGAGAAAGACCACCCCTCCTGTTATCAGCGTTTAGTTCAAAAGCCAGCATCTCTGATGGTATGGGGATGCATTAGTGCATATGGTGTGGGATACTTGCATGTTTAAGGTATATAAAGGTATCATCTCCCCTCCAGACGTCAGCTATTCCAGGGAAGGCCTTGTGTATTTCAGCAGGACAATGCAAAACCACATACTGCAGCTATTACAACAGCATGGCTTCGTAGTAGAAGAGTCCTTGTGTTGAACTGGCCTGCCTGCAGTCCTGATCTTTCACTGATTGAGAACATTTGGCGCATAATTAAACGAAAAGTCCGTCAAAGAAGACCCAAAACTCTCCAGCAGCTGGAAGCCTGAATTAAACAAGAGTGGGATCAAATTCCAATGGCTAAACTCAAGAAACTTGTCTCCTCAATGCCCAGACGCCTCCACTCTGTGTTTAAAAGAAAAGGGAATGCTACACCATGGTAAACAGGCCCCTGTCCCAACTTTTTTGAGACCTCTAGCAGCCATCAAATTTGAAATGAGCTCATTTTGTGGATAAAATTGTAAAATTTCTCAGTTTCAACATTTGCTATGTTATCTCTGTTCTATTGTGAATAAAATACTGGCTGGTGTGATTTGAAAGTCATTGCGTTTTGATTTCATTCACAATTTACACTTTGTCCCAACTATTTCGGAATTGGGGTTGTGTGTGTATATATATATATATATATATATATATAGCATCTGTCAGAAGTCTGCCTGGTGGACTATAGCATATATAATACTGTGCAAAAGGCACATTTAAAACTATTCAGCCAAAGATGCTTCCAAACTTAATGAAATGAGAGGTTTCTTAATATTGAAAAATGTTCCATAAAGAGGCATTAGTTGTTAAAACCTAAATCAAATCAATATTTGGTGTGATTAGCCTTTACCTAAAAATTAGGTATACTGTTCTGTGATTCCACAGTTTTCAGTTGCCTTTTTGCTTATTCTAACCATTTTGGAGAACTTGCTACAGTCCCTTTGCAGACTAACAGTCTCACTTGCCTTTGTCTTTCCACGAAATTCTGGACAGCCATGATGATATTGAGATCAAGGCTCAGTCAAGGCTGTATAATCTGTATTAGCCGTCTTTAGTGAAATGCGACATTTGTAAAATTACAGTTTAAAATTATATTTGGTATCTCAACTCTGCATCATATCTTCAGTAACAAAGATGTGGAAAACAAAAAAAAAGAATATTTAAGACCAAATTCAAACATGAAATGCAAGGATGTCAAAAACTTTTGCGCAGTATACTACAGGTATAGACATACAGATAAGGCAGCTTGACCGAGCAGAAAAATCTGCATTAGACATCCATAATTTTGTGCAATTTTATGCTAATTTTACCTGTATTAACATATAACCAGGAAATGGGGAGGTGCCATCATACCCAATAATATTTATTAAATGGTTTCAGGTGTATTCTATCATTACTAATTATTATGGTACCCGCCTATTTCCTAGTTTATTTACACCCCAGCCCCTTCACATGTTCTGATCCATATAGTTCCTGATGAAGACCTTTTTGTGGTCAAAACATTGTGATAATAACATAATTTTGGGAACATCAATAACAGTGTGCAAATACCTGGATCTTTTTTCCTTTTGTATCATTTTATCCTGCACCTGTTCGATCTCATTTTTGGGTACGCATGCACTCTCTTTAACAGCTGTCTGGGGAAGCCGCTGGCTGGGCACAGGATAGGCCCACACTATCGTGCCTGTTACACCTGAACTGAACTGTCTCATTCTGCTCAGGGCTCCATCCCTCTCTGTCTTACCGTATTTTTTTTTTTTTTGTCTCTGCACAAAAGTCCAAGTCCCAGCTGCCACTCATCGGGCCAAAGGCCACACATTCCCCACTATCTGGTACAACACTTTGCACCGAGGTGAAGTTGTGGTATGACATCAAACCATTCTGCAACCAAAAATGCACGTCTTGGCTGTTCCTTTCTCTCTTCTCTAAAATTCAGATTCAACAAAAGATTTTAACATTCAATGCCTGTTCCACCTGAACTGAACTGTGTCAGTCTGCTCAGGGCTCCATCCCTCTCTGTCCCTATTGGGGTCTACTCTGACTCCGCATTCGGTTCCTGGACCGGATCAGAACAGCTCATGACTGTTAATAACTGCTCTAAACATGATATCGAGGGCTGACTGCAATAAACAGTTATGTCCAATGTAAAACATCTGGACATAACTGTTTATTGCAGTCAGCCCTCGATATGCACCTGATGAGGGCAAATTAACAGCTTATTATAATCCTATGACTTCAACTGCAGTTGGACCAAAAACCAGCAAATACAAGCGGCCCCAGGACTGAGTTTGGGAACCAGTGTTTTATGGATATAGTGAAAGTTGTATTCTCCTGGCCAAAGACAAAAAGCACCATCCCGATTGCTTCCAAAGTAAAGTGCTAAGGCCAGCTTCTGTTATGATTTGGGGGGGGTGTTAGTGCCCATGACATGAGCAACTTCCACGTGTGAATAAATCACTTGGCCTGAATGATTTACCTGCACTTTGGAGGCGTAACAAATGCTGTCTTCTAGAGGAGTTCTGTACTGGGGTGTCCCTGCTTATTTCAACAAGACAATGCAAAGCTGCCATGTGTATGTGTTACAACAGCTTGGCTCTAAGTGCAGTGCAGGTGTTAGATTAACCTGTCTACGTTCCAGATCCTTCTTCCACTGAAACCATATGGTACATGACAAGGCACAAAAAACATCAATGATGTCCCTGGCCATTTGAGCAGCTAAGGACGTATATCAAGGATGGATGGGAGAAAAATAAACTTTATAACTTAAAAGTTTAAGCCTTAATGAGAGCAGTACACTACACTGTACACTGATTAAATTGAATGGCGAGGATCATATTGTCAACATTTGGACACTGATGTGCTGGTGGTTATTTTCACCACTCAAATGAAGCTCAATATGCATCCATTGGTTGAAATGCTCAGTCTGTTTGCTTGGAGAGACTTACTTGTACATGGATGCCCATCCAGACAATTTACACCTCACCTGGAGTATAAAAGTTAGATTTAAAAGGCCCATGCGCACATCCCCATTATCACACTCATTTTTTCAATTTTTTTTGAAGTTAGCACAGAAGGCGTAGCAAGGTACAAGGAAACGTGATGTAACACAGGAGTAAACACTCCCCTGTCCCACCATTTATGGGACATGTTACCGGCATAAAACTCAAAATAAGCGTATACATCCAAAAATAAAGTTGAGAAGGTAAAATATAAAATACATTATTTTTGTATAGTTTTCAATTAAATTCAGGCGAAGGATGATTTGAAAACCACTTCTTTCTATTTAAACTGTAGTTTCCATACGTCCCACCTTTTTTGGAGATGAGAAAGTACACAGTCGGGATAACTATTTGTCATTTTCATAAGGTGCATTTCGCATTTTCTTGATTTCGAGTCAAATATTTAATTTCTCATAGATTAAGACTTATTTTTTTTTGAGTATTTTGAATATGTTAAAGTTGAAGTTGATTGCGCAGCTGGCATCAGCTGTATTGATAAGTTGTTAGCTTAGCATATTTCGCCTCTGTATTTTTCATTTTCACGGCTAGAATGAAATCCATCATTTCAGAGGAGGTGATGAACTTCAAATAAAATATCAGAACAAATAAATACTTTATCATAATACCAATAATAAATCAGTATGACAAAAACATTGCATTAAGAAATACATTTAGAGATAGTATGATACAATCCAATTTCCCTACAGTTAAAGCCATTTCCAACAAATTTAGCAAAGAGAGTGCTGAGTATCACCTTTATCAAAGCGACAGACTGCTCCTTTTGTCTCTGCACAAAAGTCCAAGTCCCAGCTGCCACTCATTGGGTCAAAGGCCACACATTCCCCACTATCTGGTACAACACTTTGCACCGAGGTGAAGTTGTGGTATGACATCAAACCATTCTGCAACCAAAAATGCACGTCTTGGCTGTTCCGTTCTCTCCTCTTCTCTAAAATTCAGATTCAACAAAAGATTTTAACATTCAAAAGAAAAAGGCAAATGGTAATACTAGAAGATGAGCCAATCAGTCTGTAATTAAATTAAGTGATATTGAGCAAGGATCATGCTCAATATAACAGGCCATCTGTCCAAATGTCTCTGTTGAATAGCACTGAAAATCATGATGACATAATTCACTGGAGTAAACCACACCCAAAAAAAGTTTGTTCAGCTGGGTGGGTTCCTGAATTACAGCACACATAAAGCATTTACAACCACAAGTTTTTAATACACAACTTGGCACAGATTCTGAAGCATGTGCGACTCTGCTGAGAATGCCTCAACTACCCCACAACCACCACCCCAAAACCAGGACCTATGTATTTACCTTCACAGGGGGATGTTCCCCAGTGTCTCCTTAGAGATCGCTCCATTTCTAGGGTCAAGGAGTTCCACTGGTAAAACAATCCAGGCGTAATTACAGAACACTCCCTTTCCAAGGCGTGGATTTCACTGATGTTCAACATACGGTCCCAAATGTTGAGCCAGGTAATGTTCCCACAGAAGGATTCATCACTCCTAAATGAGCCTCCAGACGTGTCCTGCTCCTGACCAATTATAAACTGTCCATCTCCGCCGATGTCAGCGGAGGGTCTCAGATCATCCCCCCGGCCCACAACTCGCCCATCGACAGCAACCGCCCATCGGCCTTCGTCCCGAGTCCAGCTGACACAAACAAAGTGCCAGTGACCATCATTCACAGTAGCATCCGAGTAAGGTCTGTGCAGGCCGTGTACCATCAAAGCAAGCTGGATGGGTTTCCCACTGACTATATTGGCTCGGAGCTGGAACTCATTTATAAATGACGGGACAGAATATGAAAACACAGTGGAAACTCCATAACAACTTTTATTGAACTGAATATGACTGCAAACAGTCACAGCTTGCATGCTTGGGAACTTTTTAAGAAGACGAGCATGTTTCCTGCTACTTCTGCCGGAGAACTGCAGAACCAAGGATTCAACATAACCTTGAATAAGAGAAAGTCTTATTAGAAACGCATGAGTTTGCTATAGTTAGGACCAAAGGCCTTTAGCAAAAGGCCATCCCCCATTGTCACGCCCCCTTTCAGCCAATTGGCCTCAACACTAGCATACACATTCACTGACTTACATTTGACCTCCATGCAAAATTTCAGCCTCCTCTGCTAAAAACTGTGGCCGCCAAAAGATGGGGCAAATTTGTGGACCAGCCAACTGACAGAAGCTATAGACCAGCTGGTCGTAGTTAAAAACATTCTCATGCAGGCAAATGATCACATATACAGTGCAAATAACATTACTTTGCAACTATATTGACAGTCTTATCAAATAAGCGTTAGAATGCATAATCATTTTAAATTTTCTCCACTTTGAGTCTACAGAAAATTAATTTAGATCATAACAGATAAATCGCAATGCGAACCTTCGAGGAACTTGATTTAGGGAAGAAAAACGTTTTAAAGAACTCACCAATTTTGGGAGTCAAAATTATCCCCTCTATCCAGACCTGCTGAGTTACATTTAGAGACTGAAAAAAGTTAGTCAGCTCCATATTCTCAAAGGCACTGGATACTGTGGCCAGGGCCCCAGACTTCTTCTGACAGACTCGCCTAGCATCATGCCACTGTAGATGGTCAGGCACATATTCATAGTAAGATTCATCACAGGATATGTTCCTTCCTTGTACTGGAACCGCTGAATCTGGTCAAGAATAGTGAGGGACAAACATTGAATTCACAGTGTTGGCTTTTGCGACATTATTTAAATTTCATTTCTTCATCAGAGTTGAACTACCGTATTCAACAATGCACTTAAAGAAATCTCAGCTAATTCAGCCAAACTTTCTCAAATCCACTGATCCTTTTAACCACCAAGGCAGGAAAACTTCCACGATATTCAGCAGGTCGGTTCTGGAGAACATGCCTTTTGGAGCCCTTTAAAGCGGAGCTTCCAAGTTTTCCCGAATAGGCTACTTAAATACGGCGATATGAAAACTTAAACGGCTTTACATCATATATCCTCCAAGTTTAAATTACAGCGGTGGGCATACCCCATTATCTTACCTTTGGCAGCACAATGATGGAACCAAATCTGCCAAATAAAACACGGTTTAAGAAATTAAGGGGAGAACAGTTAATGGCTATAATTATATTCAAAGGAAAATAATTACTCACGAAAATGCTGAAGATAATTTTGAACCATTGCATTTTCCTGGAAACCATAAGAAAATTTCATAAATTAGCCTACAGGAGCCATCCAAATAAAACAAGAATTTCTCTCAATTAATAGTCAGGTAGACATTAAAACACATCTTCAAATAGCCTCATAAGCCCTTATAAATCAGCGACTAGACGTGGCAAAGGATTTTGTTTACCTTACAAGCTACATTAGATTCTTAGTTTTAACTCAGAGACTAGTTTAATTCAGGCTGGCGATCTGAAATGAAATATGTAGCTTACAAGACATCACCTGCGAGCCGCTGAATTTTGCCAACAAAAATCAGGAAAGTTGTAAGGGAAGTGAACGGGTCCTCTTCATGTCGGTCAAATCCAGGGTCCCGTTGCGTAAAATTCCACTTCAGTATGGTTTAATTTTATTCCCAAGGATCAGTCACTGAACAGCGCAGAATTACGTTGGTCCTCAGAATATTCAACGAACCACCAGGCTGAACAAACGCGCAATCTGTGACATCAGTCGCTGAGAATCTATTGACTGATACAGAACGAAAGACGAGGGAGGACTTAGGGAGTGGAGGGGAATTTTGAGGAGGATCAATCTGGCACCACTTAATTTGTCAAACAAAAACAAATCACAGTTCGCAGCGCTCAAATAAACTTTTGCAGCTTCCAAACAGAACGCGTAAACGGGTGAATGTATGTATGCATGAGCGTGTGTGTGTGGAGGGGGGTAGGGGGATGTACCAGTGGCGAACTGACCACATCATGCAGTCAGTTTCCAAAATTTTACATTACCTTATCATCAGTGAAAATACAAAACAAAACAAACATAAATAAAGAGAACCCACAGCCGATCCAGAGTTTGATGAAATGTGCGCGTTTATTGCGATCACTGCCCATTAATTAAATGCTTCATGATTGCGACATTGCATTACACTTGGAACTTAAATGGCGTGAATAATCAATCAGTTTCCGCGTACTTGGGAGTACACAGTACGGTCCGGAGTGCAAAGGGTTCAAGTGCAAAAAAGGTCATGCAAAATATACACACAACAGTTACAAAATAAGTAATTTGTGAAACACCATCTGACCACATGTCTACTCAACAAAAAAAGTTAAGGACCACTGAGTTTTTTCTCAATTATTTTCTCTTGTCCTGAGCTTCCCAAGACGCTGCCAAGATGTGGTGAGGACAAAAGATGATCAACTCAAGATTCTAAAATGACTCTGGACATTGTCTGACATTTTGATTTGATGGTTTGGACTTGGTATGATTCTAGTCTTCCCTGAGGACCTCCTGTTCTGGAGTAACAAAGTCTTCTGATCAAATGTTTTGATGCATTCTGTGTCTTGGATTAACCCCAATGAAGAATACAACCCTTGGGATTCACTTTAGTTTTTACATTTCCTACACTCGGGTCAAAATCGAGTGTTCCTTAACTTTTTTTGTTCAGTATACCGCAACATTAGTCCTGAAAATTTGGTACCCAAGTTTCTACCTCGTAAAGTGTGCAAATACTAGACTGGGGTCTTAGTAAAAGAGAAACAGAAACGAGTCTCATCTTCAATACTATCAGAAGTAACCCCTTGATCGTCAGGTGATTTCATAAATGCTATCCTCCTCTCAAGAACACAAAAACAAAAATAAATCTGCCATTTATGAAATTCGCAAAATGAAATAAATGATGTACAGCACACAATGGGCCTAACCGTGGATGATTACAAATATAATGACCTTCCATTAGCTCATGTTTAATTTCCCACATATTTAGTATGATACATTTCAAGACCATCACCATCTCCGTTACTCCCGACCAGCTCAAACAAGCATCAAAGTCCATTTGAAGCCTGCATTACAAACAGAGGGCTAAACCCACCGTATATCAGGGGGAGAAATGGTTTGATTCGATGAAAGTGTGTACACAATTTTGGGAACAGTTCTGTCCCTCCTGCTGTAGCATGATGCAGGAGCATTCTCACTGTCGGCACCCCTTTCCTCAGCAGCTTCCCCAGCACCACTGTCTAGGCCTGATATCCTGCTCTTTTCATTGCTGATTTGATCGAACATGGAGGCCAGGGAGCACAGAGCAGCATGCAGCTCATCTCTGGCACCCATCACACTCTTCACACACGGCAGCTGAAGGCAGGGAGCCCCTAAGCTCACATCCAGTTTTGGGAGGCCGCTGATAAGGTCATCAATCGCCATGCAAGATGAGCAGATTATGTCCCTGCTGCCGCTGAGGTCCTTCTCTTTACCTGTGGGGATGGCATTAGAATGTACTGTTACACACCCAATTCAGATTAAACCAACCTCCGTACTTCAGTCATTGTTGCACAAACAGCAACTCCATACTGAATACTCATAAGCGGGCTAGTGACAATTTCTACGAGAGTATGCAATAAGGGTTTTTCGACTAACATAGATCTGGTGTGGTTACCGTTTGAAAATGAATGTTGGGGCGTTTTGACCAAAAATAGGTTGGTTGGGAGTCTAAAATATTGGTTCCCAGCAAAGAACCAGATGCCAGTCTGACCTGAAGGGGAATCATGGTGAAATATGCACCATGAGTGGGCGTGTGCTCAACCCATCAACACAAGCAAGAAAACCAAACTGGAATGTGGAACTGGAGCTGCGGTCGAAATGCGCTGGTTCCCTACATGGCAATCGGTTCTGTGTGCGAACGGGGACCACATCAGTTCTCTGTTGGTTGTTAAGTCCTAAATGAGCCAAATGTAAGATAGCTAAAGGTACAGCTCTTACAGCCTGTAGCCTGCGGGACTGGTATATTCAGATCAGTCAATGCCAATGCAGTAGTCCCAGTCAGTATAAATACACACACACACACACACACACACAAAATGGCGGCTATCATTTTCAACATAATTTCAATGACATCAGATGGGGGCAGAGTAATTTGATTAGAGGCCCTGCTTTTGTTTACGCAACTGGACTGTATCAAATAAGATCAAAGAAAAAAATAATCAGTGATGGATTGGCTTAAAAGAGGACATCAACGGTCAACACAATGTACCAAACCCTTAATTAATTATAGCTGGCTAGTGCAGCGCCCTTTGAAAATGCGTCTGTTTGGAACAGGACGATTGTTTGGCCTCCACTTTCGAAGCTTGCAGCTTTCTCCAGAACCGTTCAGCCAGACAACTTCACACTCTACAATGCACTTCTTTAGGTCCTCAGCAACATTCTCGCCAAGTGTGAAGTCGATCAGGTGAATGGTTATCAAGAAAATTGACGAACACACAAACTCCCTCCATTTTAGTTAATGTCATCCAACTTAGGAGAGGTAGCCCCATTCCTCCAGAGCAGGGCGTTACCTCTCAGGGTCTGCACGAGAGCAGAGTGAATCTGTCGAACCGCCAGGCTGAGCTTAAGCAGCTGAGCGGCCGTGTTCCTCACTGTCCACAGGTGCGAGGGATCAGCGTCCTCTTCAGTCCTCTCAGAGGACCCCTCTCTCTGCTGGAAAAACACACAATCGCCACTCCTCAGGGGCAGAAACATACCGTATTTCCATTAGCACAGGCCATGACTCCAGATATGTTTAATGTTCCACAGCGTAATGGAGCCTTTATTCAGAGGCAACTGAGCAAAAGCAATTTCTTAGTGGTGCCAGCAGGCAGAGAACAGAAAATGGAGTAAGAGCCCGATCAACAGATCTATTGAATCTGAACTGACATTAGCACCCATTAACAACACTGCTGGCAAAAAACACTTTAATTATGAAATGTTTGTCCAGGGTCATCAACTTCTACTACATCTGCAGAAAGTGTCAAAAAAGACTCAAATGAAAAAAAATAAATAAATAAAATAAAATAAAATAAATGCTTTTCATGCACAATCCTAGATTCAGATGCCCAGCTGCCCTGGTGCTTTTGTTAAAAGGTCTTTTGTGGAAAATGCATCCATCTTGGTCCTTGGCACTCAGCACATGGGTTTGCAGAGCTGACAAAAAGCACAAGCTTGTACACAGAAGATAACGTTGACAATGGCGTTAGCCAGACTGATGGCACTTTGTTCAACACATTCATTGCCTGAACAGAAAAAAATGTAAGCACAGGCTGATAAGTCTGTGTAGCGTTTCATTTTACGAGGGCAGCGCTGATGCCTTTTAAACATGCTCTTGTTGAAAAGGCATTCATCTATAAGGTCTGCCCAACTCCAGGACAGAGTAATACTGACCGTTTTATTGCAGGAGACGTAGGTATGAAGGGAGGACGCCACATCCAAAGATTTCTTCTTCAGGCTTTGTAATATCTGAAAGTATCAAGCGCACGCATCATAAATGCTACAAAAATATATATTCCACAAGTTTATAAATATCACGCGACCTGCTTCCATATCATGTTGGAATGTTGGAATTTTAGAGTGCCATTCTCAGCCCTTTTAAAAAGCCCAGTTTATTAGTGTAAACCCACTCTAGCCATTAGGCAGGGTTTGTCATTACTTGGACACAGTGACGTGATTTTGAAGGGCTGTCATTTCTTTGGTTGCTCAACTCTACCTAGGGTATTTAAATCCATATGGAGTAATCCATTCATGAATTACAGCCCTCTGAAATCGCGTCAGTGTCCAAAGTAACATTTATGGACCTCACAGTCCACGTCATGCAGACTGTGCAACCCACGTCAGGTTCTGTTCCCACTGCAGCAATCCAGCAGCTGAGTCGCGCGTTCATACCGCCCAAACACTGAACAGCTGGAGCATCTTCAGCCAGCAGATGGGATGCATCAGTGGAACAGACCACATTAGTTTTTGTCTGCACTGGTACGGTCCAGCCCTACATCCGCGGATGTCTGTGGCCGAGTGAGTGAGTGAGACAGTGAGTGATGAAGTTACACCATTGGTTGGCTGGCCGAGTACCTTTCCCAGTTGGCTGCTGCTCTTTCAAACTGATTTGGCGTGAACAGCCATCACGGGGATCCACACAGGAATTAACATTACAGACCATACCACTAGAGCCCACAATTTCGCACACAGACCAGGAACAGTGGATTACTTCACCGTCATTTACCTGTATTTGGTTGCCAACAATATAACGTTCAATAAATCTCATAAAAAAAACCGTGTTCGCCAAAGTGTAATAACGGAGAAGCTTAGCTAGCAAAGTTAGCTACCTCATGCATCACGTCATTCAGTCTAGTGAGCGAGCAACAGAATGTTGACCTCAGTTCACGTGACGACCACCGCTGGCGTCAGTACTGACAACGAATTTATGAAAAATACACACAGCACCTTTAAATAAATTAAAGAATAATAATTTAAAAAATTGCTGAGAGAAGACCAGTGAAGGGAATAAGTTACAAGTATCACTTTCTTAGATAAATAAGGATTAAAGAAGGTAGAGAACAACCGATGCAGAGGGCCACACGCCAGTTTTCAGGTTGGGGCCCCCAGACTGCCAAATCTGCCCCTGCATATACTAATATTTGGACCTAGTCTTGTTCAGGGAATACCTAGCCGACATTGGGCTTAACCATTGCCACAAGCAATTTTCATAAAAAGACATTCACGCGATGCCTCAGGGAAGTCTTTGAAGGCATAAGGAACTAAAAGTAGGCAACTTATTTTTTTCCAACTTTTTCTTTACTTTGACATTCCTGAATAAGAGGAGTATAAGGGAATAAGGACTTTCAACAACAGCAGAAATTAAAAGAACCTCTATGTCTAAGAGCAGAGTAATCCTGCGGCATTAAAGCATTACCTGAGTCCTGGGGTATGTAAGCTGAGTCTCTCTCAGCAGCTCCTTGGCCTGACGAATCACATCATCCAGAATGACCTGCATTCCTTTGCAGGCCCCCTCATACAGAGATGCAGCTATGGAGCGCTGGATAAGGACAGGGAAACAATAAGGCTAAAGGTCATCAAAGGGCAGCCATTACATACAGCACTGAACTAATTACAGTGCAGCCATCTGGCTCCACAGCTGAGAAACTGTGCAAGATGAAAAGGAGCCATTTCTTATCACCCTGAAAGCCCTTTGCAACAATGAGGCCTCATTAGCTTTTAGTCTTTCTCTGTACAAGAAGCAAGAGGATGTGTGCTGCGTCACCTTGTCAGTAATGTCCGTGCCCACTTCTGTTAAGTGGAGCTCTGTTCCAGTCACAGCTGAGAGCTGGCTGACGACCCTAATGGACGTGTGAAGGCTCTGTCCGATCTTACCCTGAGCCTCCGTCACCATGGAGGAAATTTCAGAATCGCAGCCCTGAAAACGAACAAAAGCATTTTCTCAACTGAACAGTCTGCAATATAAATCTTCAGTTTGTTCATTCATTTGCAAGATTTCATTTGGCGTATAAAGCGATTTTCTCATCCACGCTCATCGTCATCCACAGTTCTAGAAATAACGGTATATGCAGTGAGCACCATAATTCATTAAACAGTAGTAGATTTTTTTTGGTAATTTTGTTCCAGTCAATAACTGGATCTGAATCCCAACTGCGCATTAATTTTACATGCAGCAGAGGAGACGAAGGGCAAAGAATCCCTGAAACAAGCATGAACTGAAGATGGCTGCAGCGGAGGCCTGGCAGGCGTCACCAGGGAAGATATCAAACATCTGAAGATGTCTATAAGGCAAATATAATGCAGTAGCTGTATGCAAAGGATATGCTCTCAAATGTTAAATATGATATCTATAGGGCCGGTGTCTTCAGACAGCTGTTTCTGTGCTGGAGGCCCCAGTGACCTCATTTTTTGCGCGTTTCTCTCAAGCGCTTATTGTTGCTGGTTTACGAAAACTGTTTTCTGGCAGTTTCTACATCGTTGTGACTATGAAGTCTGAAAAGTTAGCATAAACGATCAAAAGAAATTGTGATTAGTTTGCTTGCTAATCAGTCAAATGAAATGGGAACCTTAACGATAACGGAGTTCCTTACCGTAACTTTTGAGTCTATGCAGTGGTAGTAAACATCAATGCCAGCATTTAAGCTAACCTGGGAAGCAGCAAACTAATTACATATATGACCGTGACAGCCAGGGTCAGTTTCTTCTCCACGATTGTTGTTGATGCAACAACCCCCCCCCCCCCCTTCATTTTGTTTCGTTGGTCCGAGAAAAGTAACAATGACAACCATAGCAGCATTCCGAAAATTTTACCATTTTCAACCAAGAGCACCATGAGATCAGAGGAAAAAAAGCTGTATGTTGAGGGCGTTTTTACGTTGACAACGCCAAGCGCCATCAACGCTAAGCTTTACTTTGTATAGAAAATGGATGCTGCTAGCGCAAAAACAGCTGCCTTATTCACATCATGTTAGTCCGTCGAATATCTTTTTATGCGCCTGAAATGGAGGTGGGGGGATGGGCTACGTTCAAAAGGTGCCATGATTGTTAAACAGTATATCCAATGTGAATGAAAACACCCTCAGAACACCTTCTCCCTTTTTAATCTGAGGGTCTACATTTCTACCTCATTGTCATTGCATCCATTTCAAACTTCGACTGCCAGAGTACAGAGCCAATAAGAAAAAAAAAAAGTGCCGCTATCCAATGAATTACGATGCTCACCCTGTAACGGTTATTACACTCAGAACCGGTTCTGTAGCATAAATTAACCGTGAAATTCTTCCATCAAAAGAATGTGACTTGTGAAGGGTTTTTGTGGTCCCTGCAGGCCAGCGTACCTGAATAAGAAGCTGAAAGTAGCCTCCCATTTTCTTAACTTCTCTCTTGAGCTCCTCAGTGGTGTGGAAGACAGGCCCAGTGCTGGGCTTGATGCTGGTGATCCACTGCAGGGTGATGAAGACGGCTCTCTCTATGGCTGAGGTGGCCCGCACTAGGTGAGTCTTGGCCTCTTCATTACATACAAACACTAACACACACACAACCAAAGCATTTCAAAAGAGGAGCCTTGTTATACATCATACAGACATCAACACACAGCAGTGAGTGAATATTTCTCAGACGGTCTTTCCTCTGCATATCAACAGGCAATTTATTACAAAACTAACAACACTTTTTGATAGAAAATAATAGAGTTTGAAAACACCAAGACATTTTGACTGAATCAATACTTTCAGTGAAACCAGTATCAGGTTAATAAGTGACCAGTAGGGCTTAACAAGCCTAGTGTCTGATCCCATTAGCGCGTCAAGCCCCTGAAGAAGTATTGCATTCTTGTGTCGAGCTGATAAAGGTAGACCTTGCGGGAGGTGATTAACGACAGAGTCATTTCCATGCGACATTTCAATCGTATGCAGCCTTTCGGCAGATGAGGCGGCGGCGGGGGCTTACAGTTCTCCTGGCTATCGTCGTCGAGGCTCTCGTACATGCTGGAGATGGAAGTTACCGCGGCGCGCACAGTCAGCAGGTCCCAGATCAGCCTGTCGGCCACACTCTCCTCCCCCCCGTGGCTCCCCCGCAGTCGGGCCAGCGCCGTGCCGATCAGGTCTTTGCAGATCCCGGGCAGGGCCGAGTCAGACCCACTGGGGCGCAGGGACGGGGGCTTGTTCACTCCCATCAGCCCTACAGGAGCGGGTGAGACACCAGGTAAAACAAGGTATCATACATCACGCCATCCAGAAGCATTTCAACAGTAACTAGAAGGCAAACCCTCACCAAGGCAGCACAGTCGAAATCTTGCTGAGCAAACATGGCTCATAAATTTAAAGTATCTGAAACATAGGATTTTCAGATGGTTGCTGTGGTGGCCACTCTGTTTCACCGATCGCGATCAAAATCAGTAAGGTTTATCCCTGATGTAATGGCAACCCACCCACAAATATTCAGAGAAATCTGTTCATTACTTTTTGAGTTATCTTGCACACAAACAGACAGACAGACAAACCAACACCAGCAAAAACATAACCTCCTTGGCAGAGGTAATAAAGCATTAAAGGACCTTAATTCCCACACCCCACCTTCTACATCCCGATTCAACCTTTCCAGAGAGATTTAGCTACGATACTCTGATTTTCTTTCCACAAAACTTCCAACTATCCTAACATAATGGATCTTTATACCTGTAACGACACTTGAACCTAAAACGGAAGAGCCCCATTGAAATTACCAGTAAGGCCACTGCAGACTCTGCTACTTTTTCAAACTACTCCAACCTCTAACAGAGATGATGCAGTATGCAAAATGGGGCCCTGAATTTAATTTCCACTGTTTGCAGTGGAGAACCTGTTGCATAATCATCGAATGCGCATAGTAAAAGCAATTAAGTGAAATGGTAGAGAGCCGTTGTGCTTTATCAGTGAACCAAGGGACCTCTAGGACCACAGAAGACACTAGTTTGGTCACATGCGAGCACCTGCACCATGTACAGTGAAAGCTGAGACAGGTGCATTACCAGAGTGCTGTGAAGAGTGAAGGCTCTGGATGGGGTGCACTCTTATTTCATACAGACGCCCCGAAATCCTCCTGCTCTTTAAAAGGCTTCTGCTCCTGAATATACAGATGGGAAAAAAATGGTTTAATCTTTTTGTTAATGATTAATGCCCCCCCACTCCGTCTTCACAAGCTAAATTTTACAAATGTAATTAGTTACCATCCACACTGCAACAATCAGTAACATCCTTGGTATTAGTCACACTATAAATACGTCACCAATAATAGTAGCACTGGAATTAACCCAACCTCATAGATTCACATCGCAAACATTTTCCAGCAAGGGTTTTTTTGCAAGGATTCAAAGGTTTAAGGCGCAACCAAAAGTTGTACTCCAATGTACACATGTGCAAACTGACAATTCACTGAGCTTGACTTCAGCTGTTTCGCCTTAACTGATGTTTGTACAAGTATTTGGTTTAGGTGGACCAAGAAATTAGTCAGTACTTAAATGCATTTGCTGCTAAGTACAGAGGATATGAACTGGAAAAAAAACAACGACAACAACAACATTAAGAGCCTTTTGCAAGGCTCAGAGAAACCATGAAAAGTTACCATATGTGACACACGAGATTTCAAATTAGCAAAAAAGCCAAAGTGAATAAGAGCTGGAACTTTAATACAGGAGTTTTTCACCTGAATATCAACAATATGGAATAAAATTAATGATACGCTGATATGAGTTTGTGGCATCATAGGAAAACAATTTTGCCAGTTAACAGACCACAGCCTTACTCATTTCTCAGAAAAAAAAATCATTCTAAGCGAAAGGATCCATTTGCTGCCAAGTATAGCTTTAAAAAATACATTAAAACATCTATGGCTCGGCCACTGATACCTCTATGCAGGGGGACACACAGAATTACAAATAATCACATCATACAAACTTCTCAAACTGAGTACCAACATTAGCGAATAATCATTTTGCATCAACACCAGGGAGAAAAGAACATTAGAATCATAGCCTACATCAATAAAGGGAGCTCAGAAATGCATATACTTGTATAAATTACAATATACAGGGTAACGAACAATGAAGCAGCACACTTCATGTGCAAGCAGTCTCTACAGCCACTCTCCTAACAGAAATAAGGGGCTGAAAAGCCATAAACTTCGCTGTGACATGTTGGGTGGAGACCTCAGCTGTTCATGAGAATGCTGAACAGATTTGGCAGGAGAGAAAGAGCCGTCAGCGCGGGCAGAAATCCCGAGAGTGCAGAACACATCCAGGGAGGCAGAAAATCAGATACGGCTGTTTACTTTGGCCTGAGTCCCAATTTGAGCAGGAAGACAGGAAGAAAAGGCAACAGGCATTTCACAACCCACTTGCTCCAGAACTACAGCAGAGGTAAAGACTATCAACTTAAAAAGATTAACTGTACATATAACTTTTGCTTTTACAAGGATACACTGGTGTAGCATTAGGCCCAACAATAGAAGTTATTTTGAAGTAAATAGAAAAAGCAACCACAGCCAACTAAGACTACACCCATCCCTTATTTATAATCAACCATATTTATTAATAGTGAAATAAAAAATGTACACTGTAACATTATTTTTGTCTGTGGCAGACAAAAATTAAATCCAAATATTCACTGTTCTGTCACCCTCCATAGGCAGAGCATCAGCCATAACTCTACCCACCAAACTACCACAGCAGTAATTTTAAAATTTTGTCTTTGGTGGACACAAAGAACATTCCTGTTACATACCACACATTACTACGATGCCCATCACAACTAATGGAATTGTAATTATCAGTCATAAAGAACTGATTTCAAGACCATTATACTGTATTTACACATTTTAACTACTATAGAATCGCTTAATACCGGAGACAGCCGAAAATAAAATGTACGAACGAATAGTTAGTTCCAACTTTCTAGCTGTAAATCTAGTTCTGTTCATCCAAGTCACAAATTCTGTGAGTAACAATACCTCAACTAGCTTGCCAAATTAGATTTTTCAAGCCTCAGCTAGTCACACAGATTTATTCATAGCAAACAGTCCGTAGCATTTATCCATAGGTTTTCAATCCTGAGGGCGTAGATATATTCAGCAAAGTAGTTTTTCCACTTTAAGTTCCACAGTTCCAATCTGTGTGAAACAATTTAAAATCAGAGCACATCGAGAACTAAAATTTTTAAAGACGAGCCAGCTGGAGGTTAACTGAAAAAGGGAGACTTCCCAGAGACAAACAACATCATCTGACAGTAACATTGAGCAACAAAATTTGAAAGACTTCTCAGATTTTCCACAGATGCTCTTTCCATATTGATCATGCAACACTCTCCAAGAAAACCAGACCTTGGCAAATCCCAAGCCATCCAGCTCGATACAAGTCATCAAATTTTAATGACCGGTGGCAATGTTGTACTCATGCATCCTGCTTCAGACAGCTATATGCAGAAATTTATGAATGCAAACACACTGAATTACTATCACAACAAAAAAGGCATTGCGTAGAGTTAACAAAAATACCATTCTTAACATGAAAAAAATTTCAGATTGAAACTTCAATAGCTTTTTTTTTTTTTTTTTTTCCTCAATGAATGGCATTTGGTTTCATTGAAATGTGAGAATTATACCACGAAAACAAGACAATGCACTTAAAACTAGATTTATTGAATTCGAAGTACAAAAAAAGAAGCAAAAAAAGAATTTAGTAGAATATAGAAGAAAGCTTAGGTGCAGATTAGGTCCATCAGGGAACTCATCGGGCCTTCAATCCAGTTGCGGTTAAAGGCGTGCACTCTTCGGTGAAAGACAAAGGAAAGGAGAGTGAAGAGGGTGACCTACCTCCGGCGTGAAAATGAAGAGGTGGAGGAAGAAGCTGATAGATCCGGTTCCCATTCATCATTCGGATCATAAAACACATCGTCATCTTTAGATGCACCATCACCCTAGAAATGACAGTGCAAAGTCACTATTCAAAGAATTTAAATGAAAGTGCAAAAAAATAAACAAGGAAAGGCCCATGGGGCCATTGATGTTTAACAAGAAACATTAGGTACCAAACTGCTAGATGGCTAGTTGTCCACGGCAGTGCCGAGTGACAGCTAGTCTAGCTAGCTAGCTGCCTCATGTTTCTTTTGCTAATGCAGTCTTAATTCTTGTTAAACATCAATGCTTGTTTCGGCAAGAATGGAGGGGATTGGAGGGTTAAGATAGCCAGACAAAAAAAAAAAAGTTCTACACGCCTTCATTTTGCATTGTATTTATACATTTCAGTTACTCTGGCACTATGCTTTTTGTGTTAAGGAGCTTTCTATGGAAATATGAGGATTCAAAGCACCATTTTAAGCTTTTGCCAGGGGATAAGAAGAATGTAAGTTGGTTGCAATCTTCAGTAATCATAGAAGAGAAATACAGTCTAGATTTTGACTTGCAATTGAGCAGATTTACTTCATTCGAAGTTGTGAGCATGCCCAGTGATCGTGACGCAGCTTATGCATAATACAAATAATGCAGATTTTTGTTTGTTGCGCATGAGCCCATTTAATACTTTATAACTCAGTATTTGCCTCACAGAGACTGAAAAAAGTATTCCAGTGAAGAAATACATATGAAAATTCAACTACAGAATTATTCAGTTACGTAATGTACTGACACCGGCGTCTATATTTGCGTAATGGGGCTAAGAGACACACTACATTCCCATATGAGCTTCCACGAGTCTCGTGTTTTACCTATAATGCTCATGTATTAATGCCTTTCTTCGTCATGTGTTATGAAAACATCAGTTTCACACAGTCAAAAAAAAATAAACTGCATCTTGCTTATACATAGTTCAATAATAAAATACAAGCCCATCATGGAGCGTCGCTCCTAACGGGCCGCTAACAGCCAAACCATCAACCACAGAGGACGGCGGTGGGAACGCTGTATCACCGTCTAGTTTAATAGTGGTTGGCTGACTGACAGTCATAACCCGAGCAGATAGTGTGGGAACAGCTATCATTGCAGTTGTTTTGCCCTGCCTCACGCTGTCTAGTGTCAGGCTGCCCTCCTTTTCGATCGCACTTCTCTGCCTCCATTGCTGTTATTTTTGTGCTCATTTTGAGACTCGGTTTGTAAGGTTCACTACCTGCCATGCTCTACTGCTCTGTGTTGAATGACGCAACCAAAAAACAAAGTGCACTGATTAGACTGACAAATACGAGATTTTGTGGGCTAGCTTGCCTAGTTACAAACGCGTGCAGGCGGCTGCGGAATGGTGGAAGGCGCCCTCTCAGGCCTGGTTGGACCTGACTAATAAGAGCAGGCTGGGCTTGCTGGGAGGGGGACAGCCTCTCTAGCATCCCATTTATAGGGGAAAGACATGAAAATGCAGAATCAGTTGGCACCCTGCTAGCCACTTCTTGGGTACTTTAATACGTTGTTCAAAGAAAAAGTTGCCGGACAGATGTCAGATGCCATGACAACAGCTCACCCTTAGTCCTTCAGAGCAGGTGAGCTAATAATACGCAATGGAAAGTCAAACTAAAGCATGCAGTATCTCAGTTTCAGTAACATTTTAACAACATATTGTGTGCAGTGTATACTATATAATATACAGTGGGCTTCAGAATTATTGGCACCCCTGCTAGGAAATGCACTTAAAATGCATCATACTAAAAAAAAGGAAATAGAAAAAAAAGAAACAAACAAACAAAGAAATACTGAATCGGTGTTCCAAAAATTCAATCAATTTCCTCTAAATCAAGGTTTACCAATTGGCAGCACTCCTGGGTCGATACTTGGAGCAACCTCCAAGAATAATACCAGTCAGTTTTCTCTTGTATTGTTGGACAAAGCAAACATTCCTATGCTGTATCTGACCAAAATGTAAAATTTTGGTCACATCTTACAAAATCAAGTTGTGGTCATATGACTGAAGCCAACTTTGGCCAGATGAGATCAAAAAGAGAAAGTTAAGGTGAGATACAACACCTGCATGTCTGAGGTAAAAACAGAGAGGCATACATGGAAGGCACCTCAGTTGTGGAGCAGTGATGTCTGAGGACCATGTTAATTCTAGAGGTCCAGGAATACTGGCGAGGACAAATGGCTTACTGGATCTCACCAAATGGCTTGCAATTTTGGCAGGAAATCTGGCTGCCTCAGCCAAAAGGCCAAGACTAACCAGAGGAGGACTTTCCAGCGAGTTAATGACCAAAAGCACTCCTCAAAATCCATCCAGACTGGGTTCCACGGCTACAAGATCACAGTCCTAAAATGGCCATCGCAATCACCAGGACTCAACCCGATCGAGAGCCTGAGGCCTGAACTGAAGAGGACAGCTGAAAAGCGTGAAGTTAAGAACGTGATTGATCTTGAAACGATCTGCATAGAGGTACGTACGGTCCAAAATTCATTCAAGTATATGCCTCAACCTTGTCAAATAGCGCAGAAACTTTCCTCCCTTGATGTGGAGGAAATGTCATTAAATAAATAATTGTGGTTGGTTCCATGGACACATTAATAAAGTACAGTATTTTAGTACATCTAAAGTCACGGGTGTTAATAATTCTAGAGGCCACCGTACATACCAAATTGGTAACAGAATGGCAGTTTTAGAATCATGACATGATTTCCTTTCATACTCGCTGATCCAAAAAAAAAAAAAAAATAAAAAATAAAAAAAAAACCATCAGAAAAACACAAATGTGCAATGTAGAAAAACATGTTTAAAATAAATGTCTCCAGCAAAACAAACACACTGACTGTAATCATTCTGAATCAGTAAGGCAGCTGTCTCTAGCATGATAAGCACTGCCCAGACTATTAACTCATTGTGCTAGTGTCCACCTCCCATTTCATGGCATTCATGTATTCTATTGTCCAGAGGCCATTTCCACGATGTGCAAACGAGCACAAATAAAAATCCAGCTTATCACACATGTGCAGTTACTGTGAGGGAGTAGGCATGGTCTATCATGCATTCCTTATGCATGTATCAGGAAATTGGTCCTTCAGAGTCCACATGAATGTGGGGAAGCTCTGGTCTACCTGCTCAAGTTCCCTCATGGCTGCCAAGTTGCTTTGGAACTTTTCCAAGCTCCAGAAGGTGGAGATCCCGAGCTTCGTGTTCTGTACCTGCACCTGCAGCTCCCCATCCCCGACTCGCATATCCTTATCGGACAGCTCGTGCCTGCAGAACACAAACAACACTCATGTTTAAATATAGTACTGTGTTAATCAGCGCATTAAATCAGTATTTGTCAGGACGAGAATTTCCCAGTACAATTATAGCACGGATCACCAAAACCATTTGAATTACTCTGAGGAACTGCTTGATGTCCACAAGCTTTTTTCCACAAACCTGCTGAACACAGTGTTCTTGCAGAGTTTCTTACTAATGGCGTTGGCCTCTTCGATCATCACGGACAACTTCATGGCATCCCACTGCGTTGGAGCCAGAACTACACAAGATGTATAGAAGATGGAGAGAGAAGTTTACGTTAGCCTGGGACCATTACTCCACCACACCAGCTCTGCCAAGTCACCAATGCCTCATAGACCAACTCCCCTGAAACACTTTCAAAAACTAAATATGTTAATACTTGCTTTTACAGTCCATTTCTTTAAAAAAGGAACACCTTGATCAATTAAATTCACAGTTATGGCCTTATTACTGCCTGGGGGCCAAATTCCTTACAATACTATGAGAACATGGTTCATGCTTTCCTTTTTCCCTGGTTTTGAAATCCATGGATCAATGGTGATGGTATAAGGGCAATTTCATGGTAATGTCAACCTGAGCAAGAAAAAAACAAGTTACTTACTCCCCACATAAATATTTTACATGTACCCATGTACTTTAGAGTGCAAAGTCCACAGGATCACTGTAAAAACGGCCATTACAGCACTGGAATAACAATAAGTAAGTTATTTAAAAAAAAAAAAAAAAAAAAAAAAAAACTTGACGTTATGGTGCCAAATCCATGACAGTGTTTACTCAAATTAAATTAAAATTAGTATAATCTCCAAATAGCTATTTTAGTTCAGCCAGCCCTCCAACATCCTAAATTACTTAGATATCAAATGGTTCGTGTTGGACTATAAACACAAACCATCTGTGACCTGCTCCATCATTTTGAGTCACTATGACCCAGAAAGATATTATTCTACGTCTATAAAAAGGAAATTGCTTCTAATATTATGTTTTAAGTCCAAATATTCCATGAGATAAGGTCTTAGTAACTTAACTGACATCAAATCTTCATTTTCAGAATAAGGGTACCAAAAGCAGCAATCAATTTTGAGCCTCAATTCAAATGAATTTGAACAAACATTAATCAAGTTTTAGCAAATTTTTTTTTTTTGTCAGGAGCAATACGATGCATTTATATATTGTATTTACACACATACAAGCTCGCACAAGTGCACGTGTGTGGGCGTTTCACGCACACTGCCACATGAATTCGCACACAATATAGTCCAGATCCACACAAGAATAAAAACGCATGTAAATAATATTGACAGAATATCAATAGCTATAATGTACATGTCATGAAACTTAACGATTAAGTATAAATGATTATTTAATGTGTTATAAATAAAATATGCAACCCTGACTCTAAAAAAATCTGGACAGTTTGTAGATGAAAAAGGAAGCAAATAATCAATGTTTAGGCTGTTTTGAGCTGTATTGCATTGAAAACGATACATAAACAATGTTTTAACTGATTAACTTTTTTTCTATTGCCAACATGCACTTACGTATTCTATATTATATAGAATCTATAGATAGAAAAATTTCCAAAAAAGTGGGACAGGGGCACATTTACCACTGTGTTTCATCACCTTTCCTTTAAACGACACTCGGTCACAGAGGACACTAACTGTCGTCATATGGAAAGTCTTTGCACATGATGTTGCGCAACAGTCCAGGGGCTCTGCTGTAGTACCAGGAACTTCATAATGCACCTCACATTTTTAATTGGAGACAGGTTTGGACTGCAGGAAGGTCTGTCTAGCTACAGAGCCATGCTGTAGTGACACATGCTGAATATGGCATGGCATTCTGTTGCTAAAATAAGCAGGGACATCCCTGAAAAAATGTTGCACAGATAGCAGCATATCTTGCTCAAAATGCAACTATATACTTCAGCATTAAAAATACAGTCTGTAACTTCAGAGAAAAGTGCAAGAGAGAGATTTTGATCATAAACACCACCGGCTCTCCCTCCCTCTCTGCTCCTTCTTTCCCTCCCGTAGCCCCTCCCTTCAAGCTTGGTCACAAGTTCAGTTCACCAGCCATATTTTATATTTATATATATATATATATATATATATATAAAGAAAAACAAGAGGAGCTCCACTATGTCTTATTGCATAACTAGAACCACAGGTAATAACAAAAAGTAAACATTAAGCATTTACATGTCACTCACAGACACATACCGCACCATCTCAAAGTCATTGTAATTATACTTGGTCAAAAGATAAGGAAACAAGGCTGGGTTATCAGCTAAGCAAGTGAGCGAACTAACTTTACCTACATGACCTCAGCATTAGCCACTGAACCTAGCAATTAGCTGCACATATTACAAAAGCTACCAAGCGACGATAAACGTTAGCATTATTATAAACACATCCTTTTGTGTCACATCCATAGTGCAGGATACTAGTAATTGCCCATCCCCCCACCCCCGGGCTATATTTTTGCAATCATTTTTCCTTTCCACTCTTCGAAGTGGGTGCAGTGAGAATATGCAAAAATGGTTTATACCATTTCAGAAGAGTAATTTTCTGAGCTATTTGTTTCTTACTTAATATTACTTCCATAAGAATGGAATTACCCACTACAGCACTTATACCAACGCATGTCCTTGAAGTTATCTGCCCATCAGTCATAAATGCCGTCTCATGCTGATTATGACCCTCAGTCATTAGTGCAGCAAAACATTGAAGACACCAAGACAAATAGGGCTAATCTTCTAAAAAAACATATTTAGGAAGTGAAGAGTGCTGAAAAAATAATCATCTCTGCACCGTTAAAATCTGAAAAAGAAGATGGACTGACTGTACCGTTTCTATGGGCAGGCACCTCTTTTTGTGCAATTTTCTTCTGCATCCTCTCAAGATCTTCGGCAATTTTCCTTTTCTCTTGCTCTAAAGCTTCCAAAATCTTAGCATGCCGAATGTCATGATCTGCCATAGCCTGTGCAGGGCAGAGAAACACAAAATCCAATACAATCATCAACCTCAACATGAACAAAAGCAACAGCTCTACATGAGAATGTACTGCTCAGAGCTACTGTTAACCTGGGAGCTTGGGTAAAATACATTTCAAATGTTTGACCAGCAGTTAATTCATGCATGCAAATTCATGGACCAAAAAAAAAAAAAAAAAAAAAAATCAGTAGGCACAGAATTATTCCAACAACGCTTTTGGCCACTGGACGCAAATCACCAACACTGACTGAACATTGTTGGAATAACTAATTTACGCTCCTTCATTTCACCGAATCAATGCCGGATGTCCGGATGCGAGTTCAGCCCTGTTACTGTACACTTCTATTGAGGTCCAGCACCAAAATATTTCCCTCATGGATTTTGCAGCGCAAAGCTTTCAAAGCTACTGTGAGGTGATCATGAATGCAAGATGCTGTGGAATAAGTATACGCTAATACTTGTTTGAAAATGTTCTGACAGGATGCATCTTCTTAATTGTTCGTACATGCTTATGTCTGTTGCCAAAGGCATAGCCTATGAGGTCCAGCAAGTGAAGCCCATACGTAACTACACTGAACAAAAATATAAACGCCCCATGTCAAATTTTTGAGTTTTTATTAACATTGGGGTTATGCAATATATGAAGCGAATCAAAATTCAATTTTGTTAATGACTAATCTTCAGATCACCGTCCATAACGTCTTGATATTGGCATCTGCAAAGGAGTGACAATCCTTTGTGAACACGTTGCGGGTCAGGTTGAAGAAATTGAATGTTCAATATCTCGTGTGTCCACCATTGCGTCTCTAGAGCAACACATCTCCTTCGCATGGAGTTGATCAGGTTGTCTATCGTGGCCTGTGGAATGTTATTCCATTCTTCCCGGAGGGCCACACGGCGCTGGCGCACATTATCCGGAACTGGAACACGGTCGCGGACACGTCAATCCAGAACATCCCAAAGATGCTCTGTGGGCGACGTCCGGCGAATACGCAGGCCAGTCCAGAACTGGAATGTGCTCTGCTTCAAGGAACTGCATGCAGACCGCTCAGGTGGACATCCCTGCATCCAGCATGCCAATGGCACGTTCCCGCATGACCTGAGACATCTGAGGCATGATGACTTTTGACAAAATTTGACATTTTGGGGTGGCCGTTTATTGTCCCCAGTATAAGGAGTGTCTGGGTACTGCTCATTCTGTCTGATCACCGTCTGGAAACGCCACACCCATGTACTGAGTGAAATCACTGCATCACTGAGCAAATGCTCACTGACAGAGATGCATTAAAAAAATGGTACACAAATCAAGAGAAATATCCCTATTGTACAGGTAAAAGTCAGCATATGCTCACTTAGAGTTGTTAACTCCATGTGGCATTAATATTTGACATGGGGCGTTTATATTTTTGTTCAGTGTAGAAGGCACTTGTAAAGCACATTGCCTCTGCCATCATATTATCATTGAGGGCGAGCGCCATCTTCACACACATAGGAATTCTGATCCTGGATCAGAAACACAAGTTGTATTTACTCCAAAATGTAATAACTTTCTCTTTAAAACAGCATCTATCAACACACAAAATATCACTGACATCTATCTGTAACGTTTTGACATATTCTGCTTACTGACAAACGAACGAATGAATGAACAACACCAGTGAATACTTACTACCTCCTGTCTGAGGCACAATAATCAGGCAATATTAGGGCCCTATGAAATCCGTTTTATTTTTTTCCAAATTCCGTTTTATTTTTTCCCCAAATTCCATTTTTTCCATTTTAATTTTTTGGAATTCTGTTTTTTACCTTCTACCCCAATTTTACCATCAGAGAGAGTGTGTTATTTATGTTAATGAATAAAATGTCCAATAATTAAATAAAATAACCTTAAATTTGTTGATGCAACACAAAATAGCTCAATTTTCCTCAGTAAAGTCAGATACTTCATAATGACACAATATAACAATGCACTGAGATGAAAGAAAAAAATAATATTTTTCAACCTAAAATATTATTACAAAATAAGTGTCTTTTAAAACAAAGCGTAAGCTACAGTCAAAAAGGCACACAACAGCTGTACTGATATGCATTCTTCTGACTGCCCCTTTTAAATCATTTGTAATTTTATTGTATATATGAATGTATGAGAGCAGCAGTAATGACACTCTGTTTCCCCCAGGGATCAACAGTAGTCTGATTTTGATGCTTCAGCTTTATTTATTTATTTTTTATTTTTAATAAACTTTTGTCCAGTTATCCCAATACATTGTATTACATACTATGACAAAATGTAATACAGTAATGATTAAACATGAACAAACTGACACAAGGATGCATCAGCTATTATTTCACCACGGGGGGAGGACGTTCCGTCATAATTTGCATGCACACAATTCACCAAGCAGACTGTGAAAAGAAATAATGAGGGCTATTTAACAGTTATACAAGTTGTTAAGTTAACATAAGCTGACCAATGACGATGTTTAGGACCCTGCAATCCCTGGTAGGAGTGGTCTCGTTTACAACGGAAAACCTCTTCCCACAATTCTTCTGTAGCACCGAAGAGATGTGTTGCTCAAACATTCAAGGCAGGTGAATTTGACGAAGGCTGCTCACATTTTCGTCTGCATTCGCGTCTCTGCATTCACTTTGAATGTAATCTGGTCGCGCGAAAATTTTGTTATGCGTTTGGTAGAAATGTGGCTTTAGGAACAGCATTTCAACTTCTGTCGATTTCCGCAAAATTCCGCGTTTAACAATAGATTCAATTTTTATTGGTCAATTCTGCGATTCCGTGATCGCGGAAATCATAGGGCCCTGCAATATGTCCCTTCGTGACGGCAACCCGTTCAAGGAGTGTGCTTCAAGCAGTTCTCGACTGCAGTTCTCCCCAGACACACTAGATGGGAGCAAAAAAGTGGCAGATCCCAGCCTTTATGTAGGGTGTGGAATCTGAAGGCCCAACGATCAGAATTGCTTAACTCTGCTATATAAATGAACAAATAAATAATCAATAAAAGCTTTGCTTTGCTATTAGAATTACTATATAATGAAATGGATAAAATTATTATTCTGGATTTAATTTTTAGTCCAAAGATCCAGTTTAGGCAATCGGAATTTGAGCTGTTTGACTAACTTGTTACCCCCTTCTATTTTTTCACCCTACTGCTGTCACTAATATGACCTGATGCCAGCATTGAAGGGAAAGCTGATTTGAGAACAGATTACAATGCAGCATTGGAACGGTGCTACACTTCAAACCTTTCACAGTTCCTGGGGTACCTGGAGCAGGATTCCTAATTTTTTTCCTTAAAATTATAACTGAGGCAATGTTCAGATCCTTCATTCGGTGTCGTGATGGTTCACCCTTCATAAAATAAGGCTATGAATGGTTTCATCCCTGGAAAAAACTGCCCTGAAAAAATACCCCTGGAGTTGAAGGTCTACCAGAAGCCCTGTTACTGCACTAAACTGAAAAAGATGACACTTGATGAAAGTGCAAAATATAGACCTCAGATACAATGCCTGGCAAGACATAGGATTTCCTCCAATTTACTGAGAGGTGAGCAAGTGTAGTATTCAAAACCTAGATATACAATGACTTATTGATGTCTCCGAATCATCTGGTGAATGCCTAGTAGAAAGCAGGAGACAGCAGGAAAAGCAGCTTCTGTTCTCCCTCCCCAGTACCTGTCTGGTGGCCTGAGCCTCCATGTGCAGCCTCTTCTTATTCATCTGCACTTCCTGCTCCAGCAGGATGTTGGCGTTCTCCAGCTTCTGCATTTCACTGGCCACCTTCTGCTGGTCCAGCTCCTGCAGTTTCTTCCTCTGGGTTTCCTCCTCCTGAGGGGCGAGCAGGAAGGGGTTCAGCACCACCACACAGCAGAGCATCACACACCAGGCCATCAGAGAAGGAGGGAGCAAGCCACTGTCCGCCTACCAGCTCGCGCTCCAGGGCTTTGATCCTGTCCTCATACTGGGCCTTCTGTTCCGACAGCTCCTTCTGAGCCATCTCCTTGGCCACCTGTATGCCTTGCATCATCTCCTCTTTGGCTTTAACCCGCGCCTCCTCGATCTCCGCCTCCAGTCTGAGAACAATGCATCGCCATATTGTCATGTGCAAGTATTGATGACAGCCTCTGAATCTGAACTCTACCCAGCACAACAAAAGCAGCATTCTACTAATCCCTTGGAGATTCCCTTCTTACAAATATACAGTGAGCACCATAATTCACTGGACAGTGATGCATTCTTTTTGTTCTGCTTGCTGGGTCAATCACTGGATCTGAATCTAAATGTACAAGCATTTTACATGCTGAAGAGAAGACTGAAGATAAAAACTCCCTAAAACAAGCAGCAACTGAAGATGGCTACACAGCAGGGTTGGCTGAGCATCACAAGGGACAACACCCAGCATCTGGTGATTTCTGTGTGCCATGGACTTCAAGCAGTCATTGCATGCAAAAGGCAGGCAAAATCGATTACTTCATTCTGAATTGAGCTAAACTGCCAATGTTTTCTTAACCCCCTAAAATGAGGGATCTATGTACAAAACATGCTGTCATTTCTAAATGGTTCATCCGATGCACATGAAAAGACTTAAATTATAGCTGACAGTCAGCACTTCAACCTCATTGTCATTGTATCCTTTAAAATTCTAAATGCTAGGGTGCAGAACCAAAGCAAAATGTGTCTTTGCCCAATGAATTATGGAGCGCACGATAGTAGCATTATTATAGCCTTTTTGTGGCATTCAAAACTCTTCACATTGTAGAATGCAGATACTGATGTAGAGGGAAGAAAAGTTATCCTGAAACTCAGCTGGCCTTCTGCCCTGCCTCACCCATTTGGCAGTGAGGTACAATGCTGAAATGAGAGATCAAACTACTTTATGTGCTAATGATGTTGCACACAAAGTTCCAAAGTTGATAAATGTGAGTGCTGGAGGTAACAGAACATTCAAATAGGTGTTGATGGGTGAAAGAATGTCAAAGGTCACAAAAAGGCCATTTTTCAGAAATCTTCAAAACCCGTCACTTTTATTTTGGGACTTGCTGCATATTACATACTGAAAATGTTTCAGCTCCTTACATTAGACAGGCCAAAAATGGACAACTTAAGTTATTCAATAGGACCACCCTTGTCAGGCCCAGTTTCAAGGGTGCAGAGCTGAAATGCTATCCCAAACTACTTTGTGAAAAAGATTTTGCAAGTTTTCCAAGTTTTGTCAAATTCGATCAACGTTCGTGACCACTAGAGGTTACGGCTTAAACTTTTTCAGGGACAACAAAGTTTACACCATCCTGATAACTCAGCTGGTCAACAACTAGTTGAGTTAACAATTCTTAAGCCATTTAAATCAGGAGATAAGGTGACATGTTACAAGAGTCTGGTTGGGAATTCAGCCAAGACACTGGGAACCCCCTTCCTTAACTTACTGTGCTCTTTGTGCAGTTAGCAGCTCATTCTTGGCAAACTCAAAGTCCTTTTGCCCGTCCCCTGACTGAGTCCAGCAGGACACACGCTTGCCGCTGTGCACCTCCACTGGGTGGTTAAATCTGAAGTAATGGTCCCCGCCAAGAATCACACGGTCACCCTGAAAATCACCAACAGACAGTATGTGCAAGTTTGCTCTCAGTGTGTATTGAGGGACAAAGACAGCTCTTGCACAGCCTGAGGTACTTACATGATGCAGGATGGTGGGCTCAGACACCAGGTTTCCATTGACAAACGTCTTTGCATCCTGGACTGGAGTTATGCTTACTGTGCCACTTGCATTAGTTATGACACTGGGAAATATACAAGAGAATACGCATTATACCTTATACATTCTCATGATTTTGAATTTTAACATAAACAGCTTGGAAATACTTGTTAAACAACTCTCACATTCGCAGAAATTGAAAATGCATCTCAGACATTTAAATCTATTATTCGGTTCCCATCTTTAAACAATTTTCAATACTCTCAAACTTTTCATTCCTCATTTGTCTCTACATGCACCACCCACATTCAAGAATTCAAATACCTTGGTCTCTAAAATAAAAATGCTTCAAACAGAGGGCCAAGGTGCACACCATTAGGCCATATGATAATATTTCTGACAGAGACAAGCCTCACCAGTGCTCATCAGCTATGAGGGCCCCAGACAGCTGAATATCATGGGCAGAGTCAGACTTGTGTTTCCCAACCTTGGTCTGTCCCTCTTTAATCATGTACAGCAGCATCTCTGACAGCTGAGGATCCTCATTCAGGTTCACAAGGTTGGGAAGCTGGTTATCCACTTTAAATGTGATGCCAGCTTTCTATTTGACATAAATAAATGGAATGAAGGTGATGAGAAAGATGCTGTTGATTATTACCATGCAAACAGACAAATAAATTATATTGTAAATAACTCCGTACTGAAATTAAGGTCGAGCTGGGGGCATGGTTACCTGCAATTCTTTGGTTTCATCGCGCTTCCGTTTCTCCGCCTGCTCCAGCTTTTCTTTCCATTTTCTGCAAGGGGAAATGAGTTCTTGATTTGAAGAGTCCATCGACAATTATTTTTCCACCCATATTAGCGCAAATGGTTTATTAAATAACCCACTTTAAAAAGGTGAACAGATGACCCCCCGTTTACCTGTGCGCCTCAGCCATTTCCCTCTCCTGTTGAGTCAACTGTGCCTTGAGAGCTGTAATCTCCTGCTGGAACAGTCTCATTTTCTCCGGTTCAATGCCTTTAGTGCTCATCTGAGCTGCTCTCAGCTTCTCAACCTCTGCTTTCAGCTCTATAACAAATAAATTATATACCGAATGCATTTAAAACGGCGGAATGCATTTATAGTCGTTCTGTGATCAGACTTTTGCGCATTAGTGAAACCGCACTTTCCAAGTCAAAATCTGTATTACAAAATGTGGGTTGTAGCTCCCTCCTCTGGTCATTACAAGTACTGCCAACTCAATCTACTGGCAATAATACCTGTGACAGTTTAGCCCTGCTATATTATGATGGTACATAAATATTCCCTGGGCAAGGTTAGGATTTGTCCTTACTGAAGTGGGGGCCCCTATGATTAATAGATGGGAAGCTAGCAAAGGCTGAGCTGACCTCTGATGAGTTTGGCGTTGTTATCCTCGTTGACCTTGGCGATGTTAATGATCAGACGGGCCTGTCTGGCGTAGCGCAGGGTGCTGAGCGTCTCTTCCACGCTGCTGGCGGCAGGACTGAGCGTAGCGATCATCGCAGTCTTCGAGTTCCCGCCCAGGCTCTCCTTCAACAGCCTGGACAAAGATGTGCCGCAGGTACATTAAGTATCCGACTGCCGGCGACCAACATCGAAAAAATTCTTCGGAGCAGGGCCAATTCGAAACACTAGAAAAGCGACTTTCAAAGTAACCCTCACCATGTAAGCACAGATTCTCTGTATGGGGTGAAGACCTTCTTCTTCGACTGAAACTGCTCCGACAGAGCGGATATCACCTTCCCCAGGGTGAGCAAGGACTTGTTGATGCTGGCCCCCTCCTGTTAGGCATCGAAGAAAAACAAGCTCATCTTTGCTGACAGAACAGACAAGGAGATACATTCAAAATGCTCATTAGCTTTTACGTAATAGCACATATGGCCATGGGAGCAGCGCTCGTGTACAGTTCAGAGAGAGGAGCTAGCGTACCCTGAGCCTGTCCTCGCTGGTCTGGGCTGAGGAGCAGCGCTCACTGCCTGCCAGGTCCACCAGGTTAATCCTGCTGGTCACCGTGTGGTCGTGCTCCTCCTCGTCCACAAACTCCGTCTGAATGAAGAAAAGAGCCAGCAGTGACATCACACTGCGACTTCAGACTGCAAAACCATGCAGGACTCCAAACAAATGAGAATTCACTCTGCCTCTGCACACCTCTGAGTGACCACTGAATGGCTCAAAGCGCCAAGCTACAGCACATCACAGCTATCTGCTGAAATTCGGTGACATTATCAAAAGAAAAACCATCTGACAGAAACTTTGCGCAAATGAATTCATTTCAACTACAAAGTTAGCGAAGAGATTTCTTCAAAGGCACTGCTTATATGGAGATGCAAGTGAAAGCATTTTGGTACTCCAGTACCTTACACCTTATAGGTACTCCAGTACCTTATAGGACACTTGGTTTGATGATGTCACAAGAAGAAATGTACAGGCATCACCAAAATTGACAGGTTTCTTCTTCTAAGGTACATGAACATACAAACCAATTTGCACAGTAACCCACCCAACAGTTTTAGAGATGTGTTGATCACAGGTTGAAAGTCTGGCCAACAAACTGCACCAGAGGAAAAGTCATGGAGTGATCAAAATCAAAGTTTCTTCTACTTAGAAGTGTGAATGTGCTCAGCGAATTTGGCAGAAGTTATTATAATGAATTATTGTCAGGATGACAATGATCAAGGTCAGAATGGCACCTGCCAAGAACACCTTGAAACTCGCTTTGGGGCATCAGTAATGATTTAAAGTAATGACTGATATGCTTAAATATCAAGGCATAACATTCATGCTGAAAGCAATCCACGAATCACTGGCTGGTGAAATGCAATTAATCTGACACTCAAAAGCAAATCTAGAGTGCTGAAGATTCATACTCCCTGCTCAATAATGAAGTAACCAAGTTTCAGTATGTCATTACATAAGAATGTTACATAATCATACACAACATTTTTTAACAAGTTTGGGTCTGCATTTTCATCTACATCTTATATAAATGTACAAACTTGGTCGCAGTAAAACACAGGGAGTTACTGAAATTGGTTATCATACCCAGTCAAGTCCAACTTATTGACCACACTAAGCATTTCCAGTTCCTGCAAGGAAACTCCCCAAACATGTCCTATAAAAATCACTATGCCATGGATTTGTTGTTGGTGTTTATAGAACGAGCAAGTACACAAAAGCTGCAGTAGTTGTACAGCTTTTTCTGTGAGAGCCAAATTAGATAATTGGTGACTAGCATTCATTATATTCCCTTTACATCACTTTGAGAATTAGTACTGGAAAAGTTATTTTAAATGGTCCCATCCACAAATACCATTCGCTTCCTGATTTTTATGGACTTTCCCTTTTAAAAATGTCTCTTCCCTCGACACCCAAATTAAACATGCCTCCACGAGCAAAGTATAAACAAGAATGGTGCAGATGCAATAGTGGTAGTGCTGTTGAAAGCCCGCAATTTAAGAAAGATATTGAAACAGCGAGGAGCACTGTGGCAGGTGCCAATAGGAATAATCTCTTTATCACCTCGAACAGTTGAAAATTCAGACATCAAACACATGGTGTATCGATCTGTGCTGCTTAGCAGTTCCAGGACACACAGACACACAATCTTAGGACTATTTCCACACTCATATCTTAGATATCCTCAAAAATATTAAAATTACATTTTTACATTGCGCCCTTCGACTAATTTGAAAATATTTATGTGCTTACATGCTACAGTCAGATTGTGAAACCAGTTATTTCCTGAAATGACTAAAAATTTTTAGTCATTTTGTGAAATGACTGAAGTTTAGTGCTAGCCATTTCGTGAAATGACTGGTTTCACAATCTGACTGAAACATATACATGCTCGCTTTGCCGGAAAATGTAACTGTTGGACACTGGATGAAAGTGGCATGCAGCATGTTACCATTAAACAAACGTAGCTCATTATATGTCTGTATGTTATTACAAGCTAACAAATAGAGCAGGCTGGTTCATAGTTCATTATTTAGGCAAAAACAAAGACTCTGCTGTTGTTTCGTGTAGCGGTAGAATTTTCCACAAGGTGGCATAATTTGTCATAAAATCCAAATCGGCCAGGGGCGCGTTTCCCAAAAGCGTAGTTGCCAACTAAGTTAGCAACTTACATAGTTCGTCCATTCACAGTCAATGGGCCCAACTATGTAAGTTAGCATCAGTGATTTCGGAAACGCACCCCAGCATGGGATGTCGAAATCTGTCCCAGCATGCCCTGGGAATACTACCGTGATGCCACCTGGTGTGAATGAGCACAATATTTATGTATGGGTAAATTAAATCAATTTTTTTTTTTTTTTTTAACCAAAACAGTGCAAAGGTTGCAAGGCAAAATTAAACATGAAGAAGACTTGTTCACCTTAGTCTGAGTCATGACGAGGGTTAAGACGGAATGAGATCTGGAGCTCTTGTCATTCATGCCAGTCGCTGCGGTCGCTCGCTGTTTATTTCCAAGCTCCAGCCAACCCTGATGGGAAATAACACACAGCACATAGCAAATAAAACAACATTTGTCCACTTAATTATAGTTATTAAGAGGGCTTGCTTTAAAAAAATACAAACATCTCACCTGGATATCCGCATATGAGCTCACCACATTCCTATGAGAAGCACAAACAATAACAGATAAAAATGTTAAGTCAAAATCTCAACACAGAGATAAAAAAAAAAAAATTTAACCCAGGGGTGGGCAATCCTGGTCCTGCAGGGCCGGTGTGTATGCAGGTTTTTATTTCTATCAATTACCCTGACTAATTGAGCTAATTGGTTGCAAATGCAAATATAGATTTTTGCAAAGATCCGATCAAAGAAAAATGTTTTATGTAGGGAAACAAGAAAAGTCTATGGTCATTCATGATCATTTAAAGAAATGCACCTGAAATGTCAGATTTCATAAATAGTTTGGCTAATTTAGATAATTAACTAATTAAAGGCCAGAAGTTGGTGCGAAAACCAGGGACAAATACGGCCCTCATTGCCCATCTCTGATTTAAACTATTAACATTAAAAAAATATTCTGATCAAAAATAATTTTCCACATTAAATTACTGAAAATTCAATTGGATTGCATCCCACATTATACAATCTTGTGCAAATTAACTGGATAAAGGTGCTTGTCAATTGAATGAGCTAAATGGAGTGCAAATAGCCGTGCTAAGTGAATAACGTTTTACATAACCACCTCAAAGATCACTGCAATGTGACTGCATCATCAACACAGTCCTGTAACTGTGATGGACTGGCCTCAATCCCATTGAGAATCTCTGGTCCATCATCAAATCGACTGCAGCAAAAGCACTGTACCACAAAAGTCAAAGTCATCGATGCAGTTGCCCACGTGTGGCATCACGACAAAGAAATCAAGGCAACCTGCAAAAACCTGGTCAGCTCCATGACAAAACGGGTGGAACAGCTTCTCAAGAACTGTGGAGGACACATCTCATACTGAGTGCTGAATGTAGATGCTATTAAAGTAATAAAAAGCCTGAAAACCTTTGTTTGTTTGGTTTTTCCCACTCCAGCCTGCTTTATCCAATTAATTTGCATGACTGTATACATATATTTTAATACAAATGTTTCAGTAAATCTGGGCTTCATGCAAATCCATAAACGTGAAACTAAAAGCTCTTACGTGGAAAGGTCAGCAACATAGGGCCCATAGACAGGATGTTCCCGGACTCTCAGCTAAAAGTAGAGCTTTCCATTAGTATTAATGCAGATTCTTGGATAAAAAGAAACATCATGATATGCAGGACTTAAGAACATTGAAAATATAAAAATTTTTGCCAAAAAACACAAAAAACAGAGCCCAAGACATTGCTTTTGAAATGAGATTAATTACTTGTTTCAGGCCATTAGAAAAATTCCAGTTTCAACAAAATTGGATCATACCGGTAATTTCTTTTCACCTTGCTCATCCCTCACAACAAGTAAGTCATGGATTTTCTCGTTGTAAATTTCAAAATAGCTCATTTCTAGGCGACACGTGACCTAAAAAAGACAAAACAAACAAAAAAAACAAAAAAAAAAAAAAAAAAACAATATTTTTGTAAGATAGTATCCACATTATTTACTGTATCACATTAAATCTCTTCACTCACAAAATCCACTAGTGGAAAATCCAGGTTCAGAAATAAAAATCCATCTCAGAATTTTGTTCTATTTAGCACAATTCCACCAACAGTTGGGTGTACTACAGTGCGATATAAGTGGCTAAGCATGAAATGTTGAGCCTAAAGCCAGGGTTTCAATATTTCAAAGATGGCTCTCTTTTAACCTGTCATGGACACATAATGGCAACTCTTACTGCAAGTTTAGGGTTTGTCGAGTCAGCTCACGCAAAGCCTGCCTAATTGAACTTGCTTTGAGGTACATCACTCAGGAGGAGGAGCTATTCAGAGTAATCAGCCAAAGGCGTTCATGGATGGAAGGAAAATATGGCAGGACTTTTATTCCCTGACTCAAGGATTTTTCCCCTCAGCCAAAATGCAGCACAGCAGTTCCTATTGCTCATATTAGATACTATTCAGACCCCTTTCCGACATTTACGTGAGGCATTGCATGACTCACCTGATCATTCTGTGACTTGGCCACTCTGGAAAAAAGCTCATTGCAGAATCTTGGTGTTACACCAGCTTCTTCGCCATAGCCCATCATTCTGCATTTAAGGTGACCAAAAGATCTCAAATGAAGTATTTAACAACCATCATCACCGCGACAGTGCACAAAGGCAAAAAGCCACTGCTCTTAGGGAATATTATACCCCAAGATTGCAATTTCTTCGGTATTACTTCCGCTAATAATATCCAGCAGTGCCCTACATTTCACATTTTTCTGAAAAAATAAGAGCTTAGCAAAGACCAACACGTGATGAGCGATAAATATTAGTAAAAATCCTATTTTCACAGCAAACGCCAAAAGCAGAGGCAAAAATTTAGCGACTTACGTGTATGATTTTCCAGACCCAGTCTGTCCGTACGCAAATAGACAAGTATTAAATCCTTCAAAGGCTCTTTCAAGGAGAGGTCTTGCCAACTTTTCATATACCGTATACTGGCTGGCAAAATGTGGGTCTGTTTTGGCAATGGAACAAAATGAAAAATCAAAGGCGAATGTGAAGCTCTGCTTGGAGTCTGGGTGATGGACAGTGGTCTCTTGGTTATCCATGAAGACGACTCTCTGGCCATTCTCGGTCTTCTCTCTGGTAAATTTAAAGACAAAATTGACACCCCGAGATAAACTAGATGTGAAAACTGCTTATTGAAACATAGACAAGTGCATTAGTATGAAAGGCCGAATGATAAAGAAAATTAACCTTTGATTTGCACTATATTATTGCTTCCCAAACTTGAGAAATTACATAATGGTTAATTGGTTAATTAACAATAGGAGTGCGGGCCGTGAAGTTTGCCTTGCCTGTTGTTGAATGGTCGTACTCGCACCGCCACGGTTACAGCACTGTTTTCCATCTTCAGGGAACCCTGCTTCAAAACGTGACTCTCCCGGTCAAGAAGGCCGGTGGAAAAGGTCGTTCTGCTTGAAGTTTTACACCTTGCGTCGCTTTCATCCCGATTCTGACCTGTACTCATCAGCGTGGGGGCCCTTGTCACCTGAGTGAACTGCAAACTACGGGTCACATTTTTAGCCGCACTTCCGACAGATACATCTTTGGATGTCAGCACTTGTCTGGTGGGTCTGTTGAGACTTTCCAGCCCATTGTTTGTCCGCTGGTCCAAACTTGTGGATTTTGCCTTCGTGGTTTGAGGAATTTCTTTCCTTGCCAATCTCTCGAAAACATCCTTCTTAGAACCGATTTTCGTGAAGGGCGTCCTTTTTGTTGGAGTTGAAAACACTTTAGCGTGGTCATCTACTTTCGTGGAATCAGGCTTGAGTTCATTTGCAGTTTTCAGCGGAGTCTTTGGAGGCGGTTTGTTCTGCGCGTTAATAAGATGTATTCTCTCGAGTGTCACGGATTTAGACCAAGCATCTCTCATGCTGTATGATTTCACGACACTTGTTGCTCTTGGTGTTCTGCAGTTTGGCTCCGATAGGATTTTTGATTGACGCAAGTTTTGGTCATTTTGTCCCCCTCGATTTTCTACACTTCGACTGGCTTCTGAGCTTGATTTGTCCCTTAAACCAGTTCGTATTCTACGCTGTAACGTCAGTCGTTTTTCGTGTGATTCGACATTAATTTCAGCAGGTTCAATGACAGTAATTTCGCTCCTTTGACTTCGAGTGCCCTTGCTGCTCGTTTTCCTCCTTTGCAATGCCAGTCTTTCATGAGAGCATGCATCATTGGTCTGCCCACATGCACTTGCCGCTGAGACGATGTAAGTTTTGTTTATCTCTTTGCTCTTGTCAATTGATGTTGACGATTCCCCACATTCATGAACGTTGTCACTCATCATGATCACCGTACAGCACGAAAAGTTAACTTAGGCGACAAATTTGCTGTCACTTGGCTATACTAGCTAGCTAGCGACCAAACTTGCTGTAATGTTAGCTGGCTTGTCATTCCCATGAACTTCGATGCAGTTATGGTAGCTAAATTTGTGGAAAACTCTGGCAGCGATTCACAAGATTAAAAACTTAATTGGATCGTTACAGAGAAAAATGTCCATTTCGATAATAAAATTATTTCGTTAAAACCGTATCTCTACAAGGTTTAAATAAGTTTTAAAACGACTATTAAAACAATTGAAATTAAGAGTAAATGAGTTCGCAGGCTAAGTTAACAGTTGGCTGGCCAGCAATTTCCACGTCCGAGGCGAGATTTAGTTGCCTTGCTAGTTTCGCTAATCTCAAAGTCTTACCAGTTGAACTGGCTCGTCGTCATCAGCGAGCCATAGAAATAGTCAACTTGTAAACGAAACGTGGCTAAAATCTTTATACAAATGAAGCTGAAGTTCTGTCTTCCACCAAGAACTGTTCGGTTTGCTAAAGCTTATAATTGCTATTGTCATTAGCCCACTGCATCACTAACATTCGTTTACAAATCTTACTTCCGCCATCGCGCCGCTTTTGAGTTTCAAACCCTTCCACGCTTTTCAGTTATTGGTTGAGCGTCAATGAATGCGTCACCAGCAAGGCCAAGACAACGCAATAACAAAGGCGACGTTTTTTGCGTACAGCTAGATGGCAGCATTTTCAAATACTACGCTCATATATTGGCAAGGCAATTTTGAGAAAGAGCTATAGGAGCTTAACACCTTTCAGCTCGAGTCAGGTTAGTATTCTTCAAGTCCCAAAAAGTATGCCAAGTCAGCTTCAGTTTCACAGATTCCACTGCCCCAGGTATTTGGGACCAAATCTCTGACTTGGTCACTCTTCTTAAGGGTTTCTTTACATGCAAATCCAGTTTTTCAAACACAAATGGAACAAAAGCCATTTATCAAATCGAGAATACAATCCAGAATACGCACCCAAGACAGCCTCAAGGTTTTGATATTCCAAATTAATGGAAATATTTATTCCCTTACAATAAACAACTAGTCATCTTAACACATTTTGTATTTACACAAAGCTTTTGAAAAAAAAAAAAAAAAAAAATATATACACAATTAACTCCTTCAACCCCACAGCCCTCTACAGAGGGCTGACCAACATATTCCCTTCAACCCCAAATTCCTGTAGGGAAAATTCAAACAATCTGACTAATTGATTGGAACATATCAGGTTACATTTATGGGATTCCAGAGATAACAGTAAGATACAATGTCCAGATAATGACCAGCCCTCTACAGAGGGCTGTGGGGTTGAAGGGTATAGTGATGCTAGAATATCTGGGGTTGAAAGAGTTAATACACAACTGCAATAGCGGTTCATGTGTGACTACTTCTTGAAAGTGCTCCGGTCGTGTTTCCTGATGATGTCCATGAGGTTGTTCTTGGTAACGAGGGTGTCCTCTCCTTTCCTGCTCCTCTGCTTCTCCCTCCTTTGCTGTTCGTGGAGGTAAGGAGAGTTCAGTAGCTGGGGAGGGAGCAAGGACCCTGTGGGCTTCACTCTGTTCACCACATCCAGGAATAGACGTTTGTTGTTGTTGTTAATGAATGTGATGGCAGTTCCTCTGTAACCGAGCCTTCCTGCCCTTCCAACCTGAGCACACAGGCAAGAAAATGAATCTGCACCTTATTAACTAGAATAGTGTCAGATGTACCTGTTTCTGCTAGAAGTAGCAAAATACATGCAGTAAGACAAGCTAACCCATGGCATGAGCCACTATGACGTACCTGATGAACATACTCATCCATGCTAGGAGGCATGTCAAAGTTCACAACTAATTTGACGTTGACAAGGTCAAGCCCTCTGCCCAGCACTCCCGTGCTGACCACAACTTCAAAATCCCCTTCAAGCAGACCCTAGATGGAAAATAGGAATTGTCTGTTTCACACTTAACATTTACTTCCCATCTATATTAGAGGCACCAAAGCATAACATTTCCATATCAAAAATGATCCTTGACAGCAAAATCAGAGAAACACACAGGTGTCTTCAGTATGCCACATGGTTTACACCATTACTCTGAAAGCACATACTAATAATAAAAATTATAAGAACAGAAAGAAGCATTATTTAAATGCTGTGCAAGTCCTCACAAACTCACCTTTAATATCCTGTTCCGCTCACACTGTGGCTTGTCGGAATGGATGGCCACTGTGTTGACATCCATGACTTTCTGCACAGCCTCACAGAGTAAATCTGCGCCCAGTTTACAGTCCACAAACACCAGGACAGGCGGATGGTACAGCTTCCTGTCCTGCTCAGTAAAGAATCAACAATGTCAAGGGCAGACTGCTCACTACAAAACTACTTCAACATTACAATAAATTGTATTTTGTATCACGCTACCAATACAAAACACAATCCTGCAATTTAGCAGAGTACGAACTGGGACAATGATACAAGGTATTAGCATATGTACATGTTCAAAATAGCATGTTATCTAATGTAGGAAATGATGAGCAATGCGCAGTTTGCCCTACAGGCAGAATGGTGTACTATTCTCTGCTGTGTCCAGCATCAGAGGATATGAGCTGTAAATCTAGCTCCTGGACCAGTGCCACTGAGGCACACCCAACCATTTCCTCTAAGGGGGTGGGCACTGCAGCACCCATCTAAATATGGCCTGCTGTACCTTCTCTGAGCCAGCACAATTCCCCACCATCCACACAGCGACAGCATACTACTATAAACAGAGCATGAGATAACACATCCTGCAGTGCCACTTCATTTAAACAAATAACAACTGCATTAGCATGGATTTCTAAAGGTCACTTTGAATACTTCATATGCAGATATCTTCCAGTATGTTTCGCAACAGGATTACTTTGGGCATTAAAAATGTATGAAATTTGTAATGGCCAAGATATACAAAACCCAAAACCAGTGAAGTTGGCACGTTGTGTAAATCATAAATAAAAACAGAATACAATGATTTGCAAATCCTTTTCAACCTATATTCAATTGAATACCCTGCAAAGACAAGTTACTTAATGTTCGAACAGGTAAACTTTGTAATTTTTTGCAAATATTAGCTCATTTGGAATTTGATGCCTGCAACATGTTTCAAAAAAGCTGGCACAAGTGGCAAAAAAGACTGAGAGAGTTGAGGAATGCTCATCAAACACTTATTTGGAACATCCCACAGGTGAACGGGCTAATTGGGAACAGGTGGGTGCCATGATTGGGTATAAAAGCAGCTTCCCTGAAATGCTCAGTCATTCACAAACAAGGATGGGGCGAGGGTCACCACTTAGTGAACAAATGCCTGAGCTGATTGTCGAACAGTTTAAAAACAACATTCCTCAACGAGCTATTGCAAGAAATTTAGGGATTTCATCATCTACGGTCCGTAATATCGTCAAAAGGTTCAGTGAATCTGGAGAAATCACTGCACGTGGCGACAAGGCCGAAAACCAACATTGAATGCCCGTGACCTTCGATCCCTCAGGCGGTACTGCATCAAAAACCGACATCAGTGTGTAAAGGACATCACCACATGGGCTCAGGAACACTTCAGAAAACCACTGTCAGTAACTACAGTTCGTCGCTACATCTGCAAGTGCAAGTTGCAAAACTCTACAATGCAAAGCGAAAGCCATTTATCAACAGCACCCAGAAAGCGCCCGCCCGGCCGCTGGGCCCAAGCTCATCTAAGATGGACTGATGCAAAGTGGAAAAAGTGTTCTGTGGTCTGACGAGTCCACATTTCAAATTGTTTTTGGAAACTGTGGACGTCGTGTCCTCCGGACCAAAGAGGAAAAGAACCATCCGGACTGTTATAGGCGCAAAGTTCAAAAGCCAGCATCTGTGGTGGTATGGGGGTGTATTAGTGCCCAAGGCATGGGCAACTTACACATATGTGAAGGCACCATTAATGCTGAAAGGTACATACAGGTTTTGGAGCAACATATGTTGCCATCCAAGCAACGTCTTTTTCATGGACGCCCCCGCTTATTTCAGCAAGACAATGCCAAGCCACATTCTGCACGTGTTACAACAGCATGGCTCCGTAGTAAAAGAGTGCTGGTACTAGACTGGCCTGCCTGTAGTCCAGACCTGTCTCCCATTGAAAATGTGTGGCGCATTATGAAGCGTAAAATACGACAACGGAGACCCCGGACTGTTGAACAACTTAAGATGTACGTCAAGCAAGAATGGGAAAGAGTTCCACCTGAAAAGCTTCAAAAATTGGTCTCCTCAGTTCCCAAACGTTTACTGAGTGTCGTTAAAAGGAAAGGTGATGTAACACAGTGGTAAAAAAGGCCCCTGTGCCAACTTTTTTTTGCAATGTGTTGCTGCCTTTAAATTCTAATTTAATGATTATTTGCAAAAAAAAAAAAAAAAAAAAGTTTCTCAGTTTGAACATTAAACATCTTGTCTTTGCAGTGTATTCAATTGAATATAAGTTGAAAAGGATTTGCAAATCATTGTATTCTGTTTTTATCTACGATTTACATAACGTGCCAACTTCACTGGTTTTGGGTTTTGTAAGTCTCACATTTTATCTTGTCCTCATTGGAAATTAAAAAAAAAATTGGATATTTTCAAGTCTAACTGATCACGTCACCAAATATACGTACAGTCTGTTTTCTGGAACAGTTTTCCAGGAACTGATATGGATGCAGTGATCTTTAAAACATACTTCCATGCACATGCGTCATCCAATAAATTGTTACACACTTCAAGCAAAGCAATAGAAAATACTGCAGTATTTACATTTAAAATCTCAAATAGCTTCTTTTTCTTTGAAGGTTCCTCAACCCACAGGACAATCTGCCGGATGTTGGAGCAGGGCTGGTTCTTCTCCCCGATGGTGATCCTGACCGGATCCCGGGTTAGCCGTGCAGCCAGCTGCTCTGTTCCCAGCGGTATGGTGGCCGACACTAACAGAGTCTGACGCTCCTCTGGAACTTGCTCCAGAATGTCAAGCACTTGTTGCTGGAAGCCCATCTTTAACATGGTGTCAGCCTGAAGAAAACAAGGCAGCAGCATGTGACAGATGGATCACTGAAACTCTACACAGCACTTTCCTCACCCAAAACTGGCAATGCAGAGTGCTTTTCATTGATGAGGTGGAAACGCCAAAACTATCACCAGTTCGTAGAACCTACCTGGTTTACTGCACATTAACCAATATGTATATTCAATGCACATCAGCAGAGGTAGATTTCTAGCCAATTAAATCAGGGAACTATTTGGTGGCAGTCATAGTTTGGAATTTACCCATGACACTATTAAGTAACACAGCATTTTTAATGACAACAGACAGTTATTCTTTTTACCATTGTGAAGCACTCTGTGCATCCGTGCTGTGAAGAGCGCTATATAAATAAAGTTTTACTTACTTACTCACTTACTTACAGTCAGGATGTCATCAAAAAATGGCATCTTAAAGAGCAGTGTCCTCGCTGCATTGGGCAGTTGTATATGCCAGCAGCCATACCACTATTTGATCTGCTCCAGCTGCGTGGCTGAAGCTAAGCAGGTGTGGGCCTGGTCAGTACTTGGATGGGAGACCACCGAGGAAAACCAAGTTGCTGCTGGAAGAGGTGTTGGTGGGCCAGTAGGTGGCGATCTTCCCTCTGGCGGAATAATCCCCAATGCCCCAGTGCAGTGACGGGGACACTGTACTGAAGGAGATGCTGTCTTTCAGATGAGACGTTAAAACCGAGGTTCTAACTCACTGTGGTCATTAAAAATCCTATGACATTCTTCGATAAGAGTAAGGGTTCCCCAGTGTCATGGCTAAAGTCCCAACCTGGCTCTTTCGACCTGCCACCTAATCATCCCCTGATCCAACTGGCTGTGCAAACTGCCCTCTCCCTCTCCTCCTCAACCCCCAGGGCTCCCTTGAAAAAGAGATTTCAATCTCAACGGGACTTCCCTGGTTAAATAAGGGTAAAATAAAATAAAATAAAATTGTGGTGTATTTGACCCGAGTGAAAACAACCCCCTACAAACACTTCTTCCTGCAGCAACTTAAGTTTGTCCCAGGAGGTTTTCCACGCAAGAACTTACAAAGGCCACACCCATTTTGCTTCAGCCATTCAGCAAGAGCTGGGTAAATGGTAGTACGGCTACAAGCTGATAATACTGTAGAACAAACAGCTACTGATACTTAGATGTTAAAATAAATCACTCACCTCATCCACAACCACAATCTGCACACCACCCAGCTGTACTGCATTCTGTTTCAGGATCTCAAGGAGTCGTCCGGGAGTGGCTATTATAATCTTAAAAACGACAAATTGTTTTGGAAAACATCTCTTACATTTACAATACAGCTCTAGAAAACGGCTCTGCTTTCCTCCAGTGAAACTGACCTACTGGTCAAGAATGAATGAAATAATTGTAAAGAATAAACAAATCATTTCTCAAACATATTATATACAATTTTACCAGCCTAATTTTTTTTAAATCGGGTGGAAAGAGATTTATTGAATTAGAAATCAGTTGCCTACATTTGCACTCTACATTTTTTTTTTTTAAAGATAATTTTTCGGGGGGAATTTTTTCCTTTTTAGACAGTTATATAGTGGAGAGAGACAGGAAGGTTGGGGAGAGGAATGGGGGAGGACATGTGGCAAATGACCCGAGCTGGAATCAAACCTGGGTCTCCATAAGAACAGAGCCTTTATGGCGCACATGCTTGGACCGATGTGCCACTGGGGCGCCCCACACTCTACATTTTTTAACACAATACAACGAAACACATCTGTGTTGCTTGCCAATAAGTTGCCACCATAAAGCATCTACCAAAAATTTTAAAACTGAGAACCTTCAGAATTCAGATCAAATCGATGACATCTCTCCTCCGTGATGACATGGATACAAACTATAATTCCTGATATAATGATGGAAATATTCTGGTCCTGGGCAGTGCCCATCACACACCTTGATGTTCTGCTTGAGGCGGTGAAGCTGAGGGGGCAGGGGCATGCCTCCCACCAGCAAGGCTGTCCTCATGTTGGGCAAGCCGACCATCAGCTCCTTTGCCTGTCTCTCGATCTGGATGGCGAGCTCCCGCGTGGGAGTGAGGACGAGTCCCCTCACACCGCCGAGGTGGGCCCCTGGTCTCTGAAGGGAGACGAGATCAATCAGCACTACCACCACTTACTCTATGTGGCTGTCAATGAATGATGGCAAAGAAGTGAGCTCCCCTCGCTTTCTGAGTGGCCATTTACCAGTGCTTGTCAACAGATAGTCTTCCTATTCCAATACCACACATGGATGTACTATGGCTCAAGTACTGTAATACATTACAGATTATTTACTGCACAAACTGCATCAAAAACATTTTCCGGACTTTACCATATTTTCCATAATGGAAATTAAACCTACAGTTGATTGACTTGTTGCGCAAAAGCTGAGAACACTGAACGATTCAGTAATCTATGTCACAAGTCCTTCGTATTGCCCTCAGAGGATCTTCCCAGATGCACTTTAACAGCACGCAGAATGCTTACCTGGCTATGAGGGCTCCATACATTTCAAAGTTCACAGATATTTTTCATTTGGCTGATTCAACCGTAACAGAAGCCTGTTTCTCAGCCATAATCTCAGAGAGCAAAAGGTAATATCCTAGTTAATAGCTTAAAATAATGTGTTTGTGGAGAATTATTTTTTCATATGGAAACATCAAGCGAAGACATTCCCTTTTCAGCATTTAAATACGCCACCCTGTATTTGCCAGTCATGAGAGTCTACGGGAACTCAATTGCCACAGAAATTCAGTGGCATGAATCTGAGCCTTTGTTTCTTAAACTGAAGCCTATGGCAGATAAAAGGCTGTAAATTCCCTGAAGCCTATTCACTGCATTTGTGATTTTCTTCTTACCTGTAGAGAATGCACAACAACTGGAAGTAGGAAGGCAATGGTTTTCCCCGAGCCTGTGTCTGCGCTGGCAATCACATCCCGACCAGCCAATCCAACAGGGATCATTTGCATCTGAACAGGAGTAGGAGCATCATAGCCCGCCCTCTTCAGGTTGGCACTGAGAAGTGAGGGGAAGTTGCAGTGTCCAAACTCTATGATGGGTCTTCCCACGTTCTGACCCTGTGTCACAATTCCCAGCTCCTGCTTCACCATTGCAACCTGGTCCTCCGTTAGACCCAAGATGAAGTCGTCATCTTTGTAGGAATAGCCTTGATGTTCCTCACCAATGGTACAATTGTCCTCAGAACCTCCCTTAGCCAGCAGAACGTCTCCTCCCTCGGGTTTGTGCTTGACCATCATGGCTAAGTGAGCAGCCTTACATTCCAGGCTGCACACGTCATTATCAGTACTGTCACAAATATATTCTCCATACCGGCCACACATCACACATACGGGCTCCCCGGGTTCTGGCCATCTTTGACTCTTCCTAAGCGACTTAACAGGTTCTTCTTCTTCGCTGTCCTCTGTTTCAGACTCTTAAAGTCTTCAGATTTTCGGTCTGAAAAGGTCTCTGAATCAAGGTTTTCGGATAAAGGATGGCAGTGATTCTCGGGCTGCCCTTCTTTCCCAGGGTCTGAGTGTGTCCAAGTCACTTCAAGCGGACCCTGGCTGCTTGATTTGTCTTGGGAGTCGTCACCGGCGTGCTCTGTGCTCACTTTCGACTTTTTTGCAGCCTGGCTTGGGTCGTCTGGAGGTCTCTTTACTTTAAGCGCTCTTGGCATAAACATTTTTGTGTGCGTTAACAGATATTTCACGATGTTATAGTTTGAAACCAAAAACCAAATGCTGCGTTATCCTCGCTAATAACTTTCAGCATTAACGAATGGAGATGATGTTCGCCAACGTTTTACTATCGAGCGGCGCAGACAGCAGCAGCGATAAACAAATAAGAAAGTTGATTAGCACGAAATATGGTAAATTTTTGGTTCAATTAATACACTATAATTCCGATCAAATATCAAATTCTGATAAAACACATCAGGTATACCACTTGACTACAGACCTCCTCGACCTGTTTTTGAAGGCTGTCCCATGGTTATGACGCACTACGAGGTGAGCTCTGGGTAATGAAGTTTGTACCTCCAGTTTTTGGGTACTGGATTCTTACGGCACATGAGGCAACATTGTTCGCAAAACCCACATTAAGCTTGAAAATAACGGCGAGAAACGGATATTGCTGCTGCTTAATTAAAAATATTGATGAAATAGCCAACCCATTGTAAAATGCAAAATTTGGTCATGGAATTCCCATTGTGTGGCAAAATTTAGTTGAATAAACGACAACTAGCAAACTTTGCACATTAAACCTGTTGTCAATGTATCTGTGTTCATAATGTTTGTTATTATAATTAATTGCATCAATGTTTTTGAATATAAAATGAACGATCCGAAAAAAGCTGTTGAGATGAACATTTCATAGATGTCACAAATTAATATGCTTAGTACGGAACAACAAAATGACAAAAATGTATCAGAATATATAATTAATTTACCAAAAATGAATCGCATAACTGTCTTCCTTTCGTGTCATACAGCAGACCCACTGTGACAAAGCGCAAAGCCGACGGTCACGAAAAAAACAGCTCGTCAGTGCCTGGGCGGATCGCGCATGCGCAATAAAGTGGCTCCAGAAACGAGTCAGTGCGGCAGGAAAACCGCATTGAAAGGAGAATGGAAGATTGAAATGGGAAGGCAACGATAAAAGAAAAAAATCTGAAGGAAGAACATGTGGAAGTAACAAAGAAAAGTACACGGTCCCTTCCGCAAATATATCATAGAAGATGGAAGCGAGGTCTGCCGGGCTGCTAAGACGCGCACTTATCCCTCAAATATTAAAATCTTTGAAGCAATCTGAGGTGGGCAATGCCACAGAAAGGATGAAAATTGTGCGGAGGCAGATTGTAGTTGAATGGGCTTGCTCCCCGGAATGACTGAGCTTTGATAAGAAATGGGAGTTGCAATATAAGATATCGGTAGCCTTATCATGGGCTTGTAAACAGCTTAACGTTGTATCGCGATCATCCAGAAAACGGAATCCTACATGGTAGCTGGCTAAATTAGATAGCTATGAACATTTATCTAGGTAGTGTATTAAATTCCACTGGAGAGATGTCATCGGCTGCGATTGCCTCGTTAGCAAGCTAAATAGGTTATCCTGGACTGGAATTTACAATTCTACGTTGAAAATGGATGCTGTGGCAGGCTCGAAGGAAATTAAGAAGACCTTTATCGTTCCCGCTATAAAATCCTTTGATCATTATGATTTTACGAAAGCAAAGATCTGTTGTAGCCTGACATGGCTGATAGCCAAAGCCTTTGGGACAGGTAGGTGTCGTCTTTTCTCGTTTTTATTTTACCATTCATAAGACAAAAAGCGGACATATGTAAGCTGTTACTGTTTATTTTCGATCGTCAAGTTAATGTTTTTGCTAGTGGCACTAGGAACGACGAGGACAAATGTTTATTGGAAAAAAAATGTAAGATTTGATCATATCGTCCCGCTGCAAGCTTGCTGGCGTAGTTCTACCGGATTCCACACGTAGATTGCTTACAGATCAATGATGGCTTACTTTTACTGAGGAGTTGTATGAATGTAGAATATCATAATGCTCGACTGTGTTGCAAGACACAGCTAATATTATAGCCCTGAGGTAACTAAGTAATGTTGTTTTCCGTTCTATTGGACCATGTAGACAATATAAAGGAACAGGTTGTGGAACACCATGAGCAATAAAAGCAATATAAGAGAATGGGCCATATGGTGAAAATTTTACTATGGCGTTTATATAGTAGCATGGAGGTGGTCACTTGACTTGCTTGGCTAAACTATAAATAAAAACAAATATGCCAACAAATTAAGTAGCAGATCACAGAATATCAATATAATATGGCAGATTACTCAAAAAACAAGTAATGTTTCCCCACTATTGCGAAGCTTATAGTTTTACTACTGTTTTTTAATGCACATCCCTACCCTGTTTGATGTGCAAGTCTAGGTTATTACAAAATTTAGGTGCCAGAGTATTGTTTCTTACAATTTTTAGGACATACCAGTTGCTCTTACATTGCAGTTGTGTGTGACTCCAGGTATTGTAATAACCAATCATTTTCGGCATATGGATTGCCCAATGTTAGGCCACAGAGAAAGATTTGTAGATGCCATGGATAATTCGATAAAAAAAAAGCATAATGGACCCCATCATTTCTTGTTGTAATGTAACCTCTAGGCTAAGTTCAAAGCAGTGTCACGTCTCTTGCCTCCCTTGGCTCAGACTCATCATTATGGCCTGTCATGGTCACCTCCAGGGCAATCATGTTTTATGGCATTGTATAATCTTTGAATGAACGAAGAACTGAAAATAACCTTGAATTGCTGAAACACTTGGTGTAAAAATTAAAAATGGCTTATTATGTTAACTTTATATTACAGCTCAGTTACTTCTGTGCACCAGTGAAGCAGCTGGTATGATCTTTGATTTATTCTTTCTTTGTTGGGGTGAATGTGAAATGTACTTCCAATCTCCGTCTCAGTGTGTAAGGCCCGCTGAGCATGAACATTGAGAGCGTAATGTTCTGTAAAAATGCTCAGTAGTACAACAGTATCAAGCTATTTATTTGCTCTCATGTCATTTTTAGTTATTATTAAGCCCTTGTTATGCTTGTAAGATTAGCCATTTTTATTATTAACAGATCAGCAGTCGTTGGTTTGCTTTTTTTTTTTTTGGAATGGAAATTGAATTCTGGACTTTTCTATGTAAATTAGGGTTGTGAGAATTGCATACCTTAAATAAAATTCAATTTGGAAATGAATGGTAATGTTCCGAGATTATGTTTAATAATGCCGTGGTTAATTACAATAATTTTGTTTGTGTGCGTGTGTGCGTGCGTGTGCGCGTGCACTTTGGGAGGGGTTTCTGCCAGGTAATTGTTCTAATAGCGAATGGAATAGAATTTGTCATTTGGGGCACTCTGGAGTACTAAAAGATGACTGCTTTGTGTCCCTTTGCATTGTCTTGAGGACGAGGAGCAACCTCTTATTTGTGTACAGCACACTAGAAACAGTAATCTCGTCTGCTTACTCAATGTCTTTTTCAGCGTTGGGGCTTCAAATTGTAGTACAAGATATGGGATAACCTGATCAAACTAGGTATAAATGATCCTCATGTTAAAGATAACCATGTGTGTCTTGATAGAGAATTTGAGAGTTTCTGTTTCTTAGCATCACTTTGACAAGTATTACTCCCACTAAGCAAAGTGCTGCACTCAAGAAATAAGAATTGTCTGGAAATTTTTGGCTGTGTCTTAGTGCCATATTTCTAGGTTGGCTTAGGGTGGCTCGGTGGTGCGGTGGGTAGTACTGCCACTTCACTGCAAGGTCGTGGGTTTGAATCCGGCCTGGAGCTTTTCTGTGTGGAGTTTTGCATGCCCTCCTCGTGTTCGCGTGGGTTTCCTTCGGATACTCCAGTTTCCTCCCACATGCATTTCAGGCTAATTGGAGCCTCAGAATTGCCCATAGGTATGGGTGTGTGAATGGTGTGTGCACTCTGCAATGGGTTGGTGAGCTGTCCAGGGTTGGTTTCAGCCTTTCTCTCTGAGTCAGCTGGGATCTGTTCCAACTCCCCCGCTACCCTAGTGAGGAAGAAACATAGACTAGACAGTTTGTAACAGCGACCGCATGGGTGTAACACCCGAAAGCCCGCTTCTCCCCTTTTTTGCGCATTATTCAGACAATGCTGTTGCCATGACAACCAAAATCGATTGGTGTCATAACTTAAGTATAACACACGTCCATACGAAATATAAAAGTAATTGGTCTAAAATTACAGACTGTACAGCATCCACAAGGAAGTGTCTACGGACGCGGCGGCGGAGACGACAAGCATGAATCCATAGTAGCTACCCGACTTCGTCCGGGGGCTACAATAATGGATGGATTGATATTGGCTTACTAATTTCACATTGTGCATAATTAGGAAAGGTGGTTCATTGGCGGAAATTATTGGCCTGCGCTGTATTCATGGCCTTTATTTTTGATCGGCTCAGTTTTTTTATGCTATATGAGTGCCCATGAATTTGTTTGTTAGAAAGGAACATAACCTGGGAGCTTTATGATGGTAAATGGTGAACATCTAAAAGGAATAAGATTTCAGCTAAAATGGATCTCCTAAATATGGCCAAGTCTCTGGAGAGAGAAGCACAGCATGGTTTCTAGTTCATGACCAATCCCCGCAATCAATCAGTGGTTTCAAACTAAGTAAAAGGGAAAAACAGAACCAGATTTGAATGAGGTTTCTTAAACGAGCCTAAAATGACCCCTGTGTTTTACATTAGTCGTATTCAGTGTTGCCGTGATACTTCAGGATAGTGATTTTTTTTTTCTTTTCCCCCTTCTAAAACATTTTGTGCTTGGTGGCAAATTCAGAAATTCTATTCCTTGACAAGGCAGCTGATGTACTTACAGATTACATTTCTGCCTTGTTTCACTCTTTGGGGCAGAGAGAAATTTTCTTTGTCTCATCTGTCATGATGTGCTGTGTACGACTGATGATGCCTCATGCCATCTGGGTCTTATTCCTGTCCTCATTAAAATGTACCGTCGTTTGTTCCTCAAATTCCCAACATCAGCAGAGGACAAATTTATTTCCATGGCTGTTCATTGTGTATAGATATCTGTATGTTCCTTGTACAGAACAGCAGGTTGTTTTCATGTACTAAGGGCATATAAAGAGTGATACTGTCATAAATCCACCTTGTGAACTAGTGTCTCCTTTGAGTCATTTAAAGTCTCATTTGTGTCACTGGGTGCTTTGGTACTCTCTCTGCTTCCAACCCGGTACCTTTGGCGGTGTGAAGTTTTCGTCATTTTGCAGTTGGAGCTCTTGACTCTATCATTCCCCTTAGTTTCCTTTGAGTTTGAACAATGAAAGAGTAGCTCCTTATGCTGCTGGTGCATGGAGGAAAAATATCACCGCATCACCGACAGTCTGATGTGTGATGTGGCTGTGTTGCAGTCACAAGTAGATGGATGTCAGGTGGAACAGCTACATGGACCCAATGGAGTAGGAGTGCTTTGAGCCCAGTCAGGGGGTGTCAGTTGCCAGTGTCCATCCTAGCCTACTGCTTTCTGGCCATACTAGACCTCCAGTGATGCACTGCCCTAATATTGTTCCCCTGTCATGCAGCTGGGAAGACATTTTGATTTTGCTAAGTTCCTTTTAAGGTTGAGTGTAGTTATTAGGTAGAGAGCAAATGCAGGGATGAACCTGAGACAGTGGCTTTTCCTTGCTGAAGGGAAGATGCTGAACTCTGGACTGTGGCTTATGACAAACTGGAAAGGTTTGGATTTACTGGTTTTAGCCTGAACTTTTCCTCTCTCTCTCATCATTGAAAGACTGGGGGTGAGTTACCTGGACTTGAAAGCCTTGCCTCTGGCCAGCAGTGGAGTGCACTCCACGGATCTAATCCAGCATGCTGTGCCGAAGGGAGCTGTATAATTCGGCGGTATTTTGAGTATTTTGAGCATTAAAATTGCCCCTCTGATAATAAAAAGTTATTTCTTTAAATGCTAGTGTGTTCTGGTGGTAAACTTTCCTCTGGTCTGTTTTAAGATGGACTCAATGGTTTCCATTGTAAGCATGTGAGAGAACTGGCTTTTAATTAAAACTAACCGGACGAACTGCTCAATGGGCCCTATATATTTTTTAATAGAATATGACGGTGAATCTGTGCGACCGGTGTTTGTCATTTGCAGTTATTTTGTAATTTTATAGTTTGAGTTTTTTCAGATAATTAAGTAGCTTGGCCAACCAGCTCCGTGTAACTTAAGCAACATCACATGAACTAGTTTGGGACTGCATTTTAGCCCTGCATGCCCAAAAGTGGGATTGGCGGGGTGGTCAAATTGAAAAAGTGAAATTGTCCATTTTAGACCTCTCCAATATAGATAAAGAGCTGAAAGTTGGTATGTTAGTAGTATACAGTGTCTTAACATATAAACGATGGGTTTCGACGATTTTTTAAAAAATGGCAGTTTTGTGACCCTTGACATTCCTTCACCCATCGACACCTATTTGAATGACATGTAATCTTGAAATGGTTTTTCCTCTGTACTCGGTGCATCAAGCTGAAGTGCTGTGCCCAGGAAATAAAATGATTGCTGAAGCATTTATAAAACATGACTCTTGGAAATGTACTTCTTCGAGAACTGTGGGTACTACGGTGAGTCCTGACCTGAGTAAAATGTATGTTTTTTAAAAGGGGATTTTTTTCCAACATGTATGGATAAAAATCACAAGGCATTTCAAATCAATTTGGGTAAATTAAGAAACAAATGGTGCCAGGCACAACAAACCCCGCCCCTTGCACATACTTTCACCTACTTGTACGAAATTCAATGGGGATCTATTCTGGGTCAGTGGCAATCCCTATACCGAATTTGGGGTGAATCTGGCCATTAGTTTTGCTGCTAGAGTGTTAACAAACACACAAACACAGAAACAAACCGAGCCGAAAACAATACCCCTTCCCTCACCCTTCAGGTGGGGCGGGGTAATAATGTTTCGCTTCGTATGAGGCAGGGATGTAAAAATAACTAATTTTAGAGGTCTCATAAATAAAATAATAGCAGGTAACATTTTTCAATAATTTTGCCATGCTTCCCTCTTGACTTTTCACATGGCTTTATGTGGCAAGCTCTTGGTAATATCAACAAATTACGGAAGAAATATATTTTTTAAAAAGCAAGGGACATATTGTGATCTTGGGGGCATTATGAGAACTATGAGGGCATTTTTGTTCGTGCCCTCCTAAATTTTCCACCCTGCTCATGACACCTAGCTAAAATGGATGGAGTCTCTCTCTGTTCGTAAAAATAAATGTCTGACCTTCGATTTTCTTGATAACTACTCATTCAATCAAATTAACGCTCGGCCGTTATATTGCTGAGGGTCCAAGTAAGTCTAGAGACGAGTGTGAAGTTGTTTTGCTTGTCGGCTTTCGAGAAAGCTGCTAGCAACAATATCAGACGCCAAGCTATTGGCCCATTCTGAACAGGCACACTTTGAATGGGTTCTGCGCTATTGGTTTATGAAAAACTGGCCCATTGTTGAAACTGTAATGGCTTGCTTCCAAAGGAGTCTCTTTAGGCAGTACTTTCATGAAATTGGTTGTATACTGGTTGATTGTATCATACATTTGAATAAGTTTGTGATGGCCTGAGAGAGATTTATCGAAAATGCCTTCCTATACCATCCCAAAATGGGCAGATGGTATTATATTCATATCCTTGTAAATTTGTGATGGCCTTGAAGACATGTACAGGAATTCCTTCCCACAGCCGTGTCGTGGGATACTATAGTACATATGTGCGTTGGGCTGGGATGAAGCTGATCTTGATATGTTCCCTCTTTCTCTTGTTTCTAGACAGCGTCCCAGAGGACTTGAAGGAGCCGTTCTACACTGACCAATATGAGCAGGAACACGTGAAGCCTCCGGTCGTGAACCTGCTGCTGTCGGCAGAGCTGTACTGCCGTGCTGGGAGCCTCATCCTGAAGAGTGACGCAGCAAAACCGCTGCTAGGGCACGATGCCGTCATACAGGCGGTGGCACAGAAGGGCCTCTACGTCACCGACCAGGAGAGGCTGGTCACAGAGAGGGACCTCTGCAAGAGACCCATTCAGATGGTGAGGAAAGACGCTCTCTCAGTCTCACTCTCTCTCTCGCTCTCTCTCTATCTCTTTCTTTTTATCTCTCTCTCTCTTTCTCCCTCTCCCCCTCTCTCTCTGACACTCACATACACATTTATAGTCTCATGGAATATATGATGGAGAGAGTCACTGTGCTCTGTCTCGAAAACAAAAGGAGGATTTGCGCGCATGACTGGGTCTCTATCAAATGGTCATTAGTAAATGGTATACTAGTGCTTTTCATGCTGTGGTTCATTGGAAATTCTGCTGTTCTTCTCCTAGTCCATGTGTCCATTACTGTCAGCTGAGCTTGTTTGTCGAACATTTTTATTACAGCGATGTTTTATTTTATTTTTATTTAACCCTTATTTTTATTTAAATAAGGGTTAAATAAAAATAAAATAAAACATCGCTGTAATAAAAATCCCGGTTTCCTTCATGCTGTAAAGGCTGTGTCGCAGTGTGGATACATCTTATAAGGCCATTGAATTTGTTTTTCACCATACATTGCGCTGATATGATTTTCAGCTGAATTGGTTCAGCTCCACTCAGTATGGGGGTCTTTCCCTTCAATTCCATCTGCCGTTACCAATGAGCAGGGCACCCATGGAGGAGCAGACACTTTGAGCTAAGGGTCATGGACAAAAAGCAATGTAATCATATTATTAAACATCAGATTTTCAATGGAGTTCTACATAGTATACTATAGTTTTATAGAGTGTACACATTGTGCAGTCTGTCTAATTGGGTGACTTTAATGCTTAGTTTGTGGTTCCCCTCCATAACGCCTGTCGGCCGCCCCTTATTTTCACATGAGGTTTAAAACAGCACAATCACAGAAAGAGGGTGGAGGAAACTTGAATATGTGCTTGCTTAAATGCAACAGTTGATGGCCAGTAGGAAGTGTTCAAACAAACTTTGCGAACCCAAACTAACTGTATCCCTCCCATACCCCTCAGCAGGGCAAAGCCAATTGTGCTTCTCAGGAGGCTGCTGGACACAGTCGGCTCTGGCACAGCGGGATTAGATCCAAGGCTGTGGTGGTCACTCTTGGACCGAATGCGGCACCTGTTGTGTGTCAACCCAGCAGCCTTCATCTTCATCATCCCTCTGACACTGACAAAATATTGTTGATTGTGGGTAAAATGTTGGTTACAAGCTACAGTGCTTTTTTTGGTCGGTGATTAAAAGCTGATGTTGGAGAACTTAGGGAGTGGGTGGTATTTTTATTTTATTCTCTAAGTCAGAGGCAAATTGGCAACTGCATCTGCTGTTGATGATAGAGCGCTAGTACGCTCTGAGCGTCAATTCAGAGCATATTTTGAAGAGTTTACATTGTTGAGTTTCTTAATCGCTGGCTCGCTTTGAAAATATTTATCAAGTTAGCAAAGTTACCTGTATACTGACTATTACCTTATGTCATGACCATTACAAGATTGAGTGATAGCTGTGCATATTGGCTTGTGTGATGTACACGATCTCTCCACTTGTATATGAATAAAGTTGTAACTATGGTCTTCCACGTTAAAACGGCAAATGTTTTCTTCATACTTCCACTCTTACCTTCTAGGAGGCTTCTTTGCATCAAGTTGATTGGAAATTAACCTACAGTCAGTATTGATTATTTATCCTATTCAAACCAGTTCAGTCTTGAATGATGACTCCAGATATTCTTGTAGTTTCTGCTTGAAGCCTGTTGAAACATATTAACCATGTAAAGTTGGAAAAAATGGAAGTAATTTTTTGTTGATGTTTTCACGTGACTTTTGCCATCAATTTGAATGTTATCTGTAATTCCTACATATCTCGTGATACCATATATTTACTCCTGCATTGGCGTGTGTTTGATTAAACTCGTTACAAGCTCGGCGCTATTACTTCTTTTTGTGATGGAAGGTGCATCAAGTTAAATAATTATTCACCTATAGCCAAATTTTCTCAGATCTGGCCTTTTAATTTTTCCCTCAAAATGCACCAGATGCAGTAAACTGTTAAAGTGGACAACATTTTCTCTTTGGGGTTCCTCTGGTTACGGGTTTGCCATACCCCTACCACAATTTTCTAAAATCATGTGGGGATGCTCTAGAATCTATTTTTGACTTATTTCATTGTAAGAAAGGCTGTCCAACACAAAAGAAGATGTCAATAAGCATGAGAATCTCATGCTAGTTTTGAGACCACCGGTTATTACCCCTCAGCCGAAGAAAGTTGTGGAGGGGTATTGTCGTGGTGCGTGGCGTCCGTCTGTCTGTCCATAAACTTCTAGTTTCCGGACGATAGCTGAAAAACGCCTTTGCCAAATGCTCTCATTTTTGGGTGGTATGTTTGGGGTGGTTAGAGGAAGCTACCTATCGATTTGAGTCCCGCTGCGATAATCAATATGGCCGCCACGGCAGGGCAAGCACAAGGCTGAGGGGCCCCGCTCGCGACAGCGCGCTATTTTTCTGATTGCGTTTCTATGTAGATCCTGTAGCAAATTAATCATTGTGAGCATGTCCCTATGTCACTGAACTGAAGCAGCAGTTCTTAATAAGTCCTCACCATCACTGAACTCAAAATGTCAGGTCCCTCGCTTCTCATCGCTGCTGCTTTGACGGCGTGCACTTGAGTAGCACAGATTGCCTAGAGCAGACATTTCATGCTTCAATTCAATCAAATAAAAATGCATGTGGGAACAGGCCCTCTCCAACTTGAGATGGAGAAACTGAAGAATTCCTCTCAAAAGGGATCATGGTACAGAGATCTTTTTATCTGTAAAGACTTGCGGAGCTTTTTCTTGTCTCTTAATTGGTGTCATTATTCAGCTCATAATTGGTTCCTGTTGTGCTTACTCTCATGCGCTGAAGTGTTATGAAATGGCACAGGATGCTGGGACTTGCCGTGCCCTCTTCTCAGAGCTGGGTTTAATCACCCATGACAAGTAGCATCAGTGGGCTGTGAGTTGCATTTAAACACACCCAGAATATACACTGAGAACAGCTTTATTAAGCTTTTCCAAACCATAGAATGATTTAACCCTTTCATTACTAAGAGGCCACATATATCCCACAATATTTCCAAATATCCTGTTAGGCCATATGAGTCCCAGAAACCCTTGCATTTGGACCAATTGCATATTATAGTCAAAAAAAAGGACAAACTCAATGCCATTAAAAACACATGGGTAACAAATGGGTTTTCTGTTGGGGATGTGAGCAGGCACGTGTCGCTCATGTAGACTCTGTGGAATGGTACTTGCGCTCATGCTCGAAGTCTCAGACCCTCATCTCACAACTAGTTTGGGTTGCTGTCCAAAATCTGTCACATGCATGCTGTAACCAGATGTGGCGCTCTTGAGCTACCGTAGTCATTTGTGGCTGCCCTAAGCAGGGTCCGTCAGGGCCTGTTTTCCGTTCTCGGACAGAAGGCCGACTGGTTGTTGACCAGTGACAGTGCAGATGATGCGCCTCCTCTCGGCGGCTGAGATCTGCCCGTAACATGGCTATGGCTCTTTTTCTCTCTCCTGTGCCACAAGCCGCTCCATTTTCTTGATGCAGTAGCATTTTTCTTTTTTTGGTTGGCTTTATGTGGGCTTTTGACCACACCCAAAAGAACAAGTCAAGTGTCACTGTACACATCACAAACAGCTCAATGTTCGTCATTACTGAAGTGTTCGGCGCGTCCACATGGCAGGCATTGGGATTACAATGCCAAGTACTTCTCTTTATTTCCAATTGTATCTCACTGGAAAAGCAATAAAGATTGATTGATTCTTCAGTTTTCAGAAAATACAGCAAATACTACACCGGTTTGTTTTTAATGGCGCAAAGTACTGTATATATCCATGGGTAACTCTGATTTGTATTACTGTATTCAGTATGGAAGGGGTTAATGCTGATTAAATTATTTAGATGCAGGCTACAGGTGCTTCCATAGCATTAGCATTTTAACACCTAACGCAACCTCTAAGGTTGCAGTGTTGTTCCCCGACTTTGGCACTAACATGTGGTGCTGAACCAAAACTTGTGAATGTGAGAAGTCTGAGGGAGGGCAGATTTATAAAACCGTCTATTGTATTATTCTCTGCGGATATGGTTTTCTATCATATCATAAATGCATTAAAATTATAACATAGAAGCATTAAAATGTATGTTTGTTGAAGTGGCTCTCATGCGAAAGATCTACAGTAGTCTGTCCAGATACAAGGGGTGGTCATGTGATCAGAAACACTGCCATAAATGCCAGCTTTGTGAAGCTCATGATGTACTATTTTGGTTGAGGCTGGTTGAAATGTGGAATGATTCTATTTTTCATTTTTTTTCAGAGCTGTAGTGGTTATTGGCAACTATCCCACAAGTCCGCGTGTCCCTGTTGGAGAGCTTTGAATTGAGGCTGCAGTTCTTTTTCGCTGTTGCTTTTTTTCGGTATTTGTGCCATCAGTTCAACAAGTCCTCATACACAAAGCTCTGTTTTTTAGATGCATGTTTCAAATTTGCATTCCAGTGAATTGGAATGACCTGTGTAAATGCTTTTGTAATTGTGGATCAGAGGGTTGCTACAGATATTTTGTCTGCCCCCGTGACAATTAAGATGCCGAACAGAAAAAGGGGGTTTAATCAAGGTGTTGTCAGTGTCTCATAACGATAATTTGTGCTGATTGAGTTCATCATCTTTTCAATTGTGCTCCACTGGCAATCAGTGGGACAGTTTTCATGTTAAATACTGATTCATTAAGTTGGAGGGAAAGGGTATTATTTCTTCTGAGGAGTACAACTGACTTTGTTTCTCGAGAGGCAGCATACATGGCATAATAATTATTTCCTACATTTTGCACTCTTAAAATTGACATTGTTCAATTGTATGCAATATTGCCACCCGCAGAGGTATAGTGAAATAGTTTTATTACTGGCCTGATGTGTTGCCAAAAATACTAATATATTAAAAATATTGTAGTGCTATTATCGCATAATATTTCATGGGCCGTCTCACAGACTTAATTACAAATAAGGATGTAAAAACTTAATGAAGTATCTAGATATAAATGTATCGTGTCAGATTCATAGCTATTTTTAAGTATCCCTATTTTGAATGGTTGTTAAAATTTTCCATCTGTAAGGACTTGCCATAGACTTTAACTTTTATTTCAGCATGAAAAGGTGGCTAAACATAGGGCATGTTAATTTTAGTTTGCTTACATGGCAATGAGAAATCCTATCAAGACTTGTGTGACTAATACTTGCTCACTCCCCTGGTGAGCAGCAATCATGTGAACAGTGCATGAATCAATAATCTGTATTCCCCCACTGTCAGGGATTTACTCATACTCCTGTTATTACACTTGTGGTGCAGTTGCTGGAATATCTGGTGCTGGGTATGACTGAGGTGGGGCAGTCATTTTTGCTTGTGCCTGAATACTGCTGGGAATATCCAGGTGCTCAACAGGGTGGAAGAGCTTTTTGGAGGGGACCAAGCATGGGGCATATTTTAAATTAACCCTTAGAGTGCTAAATATAGCTATTGTTGCTCAATGATGCTAGATATCAAAATCAAAGCTGTTCATAACCTACCATGTGGTAACTTGTTTAAGGGAGCTCTTTTAAACAAGTCACCACATGACAGGTTTTCAGCAACACAGGATAATTAAATTCATATTTTAAAAAATTTTTTTCAGCACTCTAAGGATTACCGAGAATGAGTAAATCTAGGACACCTCTAAAGAAAATGGATGCCCTGTTTTGGTAACACAAAGGACAATATGTTTGGAAATTGTAGTGGTAGGTGTGGCTATCCACTAAGGAAATAACTTAATTCATACGCCCAGAAAAATATAGTGAACTCAACTCTATGATGTTTGCGAATTGTTTTTGTACGATTTGGGCATCACCCTTGTGAATGATGTCACCCTTCTAATTGCATTTATCTTGACATCCTTTGTGACTAGCTCGTTTGTATATATTTTTTTCTGATATATGCTTACATTTAGAGTGTCGTCATAAAATCGTGAAACCATAATTATAACAATTGTTTCATTTTCCTAGCTACCTAACAGCAAGGTAATTAAACTTATCAAGCCTTGCTGTCTATAATGCCATGTTGAGTATTCAGTGCATGTATGATGGTACAGTTCTTAAATTAGAAGGATGAAGTTGATTAGGTGTTTGCTGTGCTAATTATAACATTTTTTTTTTGCAGAATGTTGTTGCACTGATGAATGATGGCAGGGGAAGTGCATCATCAAATATTTAACAAGGAGGGGTTTTCAAGGCAAAGAGTGAGCGCGCTTGAATCAGGAAACCATATGCACAGCTCCCTTGATATCCAGGAACTCTCAACGAAGCTTTTTCTGGTTGGGGAGAAGGAAGAACTAAATTTAGTATATCTTGTCAGATGTGCCGGGTTGTTGCTTTTTTGCTGTTAGTGCCTTTGTGATGGATACAGCATTTGAAATGTTGCTTGCTTCCTCATTTGTTAGCACTGTATATGTGAATGAATCATGATACAACACGTGTAACACGGGCAGTATTAGTACAGCATTGGCTGAGTCAATATCAGTTTTGCTTTGGGTCTCTGCTCTGGCCTAAAAATAATGTGGAGGTACATGGCTGCATTGCAGTGATTTCCCCACGTACCCATTTTCCTTCTTTGTCTGGGTTTCTTCAGCTTTTGCATCTGAAGGAACACACTTCCATCTGTTCCTGCTGCCCACGAGCACCCACCCACACACACACACATATGCGCGCATGTAGACACTCATGTCCACATGCACACAAACCAAACATTGTTCATGGTATTCATGCAAACAGTGGCATCACAGATCATGATAAACCCTGGTAACACATTTCTAGGAGAGTAGCATCAGTAATAGTAGAATGCTAAGTTTCCAAGATTATTTCTCTATTCTATGACTCTCATGACTGTCCTCTTACTCTTAATTTAGCTAGTTTGTGCAGTGTAACCGATTAGATAATCACATTACAGGGCCTCTATGTGGTGTTGTTAATGGCTGTGGATCTGCTTTTGGCATACTCTAGTGCAGCAATGTACTGTTGTCTACTGTTAATGACTCTGTTCACAATAACGAGGACCATTCCCTCTGTTAGATTGGCGAGACCGCAATGAGGGCTGGTCATTTCTGAGGTAACACTCAATAAAGCAAGTAAATGTGTTTTGAAATGAGGAAAGTGCTAAGAGGAAGGCATACAGGCCCACATATGAGTTCTCCCTAACTGCCTGGGTACTCGCCTACACAAATGATGCTGCATGGCTGTGCATGCAAATTACATGATGCTCATCTCTAATGCAGCATCCTTTGCCTCAGCAGTGCTGTGACCTGAATTGGTGTTTAAGGTTTAAAAAGGGATGGTGCCATGTCTGCTGCTAATACTGGCTGCAGTGGAGGGTAAAAGATGCTGATGTAGCAGGTTTGTGATTGGTTGCCTGCTTGTGTGCAGGTATAGAATAATGGCAGTGTAGCAGGGGAGAGAGTCTGTGTGTTGAGAACCGGTCTGCACATGCTCAGATGAACAGCCCCACCCCCTCCACTGTGTGCTGGTTTAAAACCATGGGGAACCGAGGAGTAAAATTTAGCACCTCTCCTTCCTTTGCCTCCTCCCTCTCTCTGCTGCTCTCTCTCCCTCCCTCCCTCTATCCCTTTCTTGCTCTCTCACCATCTCCCTCTCTTGTTCTCTCTCTCCCTCTGTCTGTCTCCTCCCCCCTTCACACCCTCTCCTTTGCTCCCTCTGTTTGAAAGCAGCTTTACTGCTCCACCCTTGTATGAACAGAATAGCGAGTGACTTTAGAACAATCAGAAGCTGAATCCTTGTGATAACATTGAAAAGACTTTGCTTCAGGGGCGATACGCACGTGCGGCTTTAGTAACAAAGGAGGGCGTTCGTGTCAACGATCGCTCTGCATATCAGTCTGCCTCGCTGATGAAGTAAATCTCTAAAATATCTCTGTCTGTGAATCGTAATGTAATTCCAGGACATGGCTTACTCCTGGTAGTAAAGAATGATGAACTCTCAGCAGTGGGGAATTTGAGTATGGACTCTGAGTGGTGCTCTTGAGGGTGATTGTAAAGGGTGCTTGGGCCTGGCATGCTACTGAGCGGTGCCAACATTTTCTGCTGTTGAGTCAAAGAGCTGTAGCCTGCAATGTGGAGTGAATACAGATTCTCCTCCCGAGCTGCCAGAGTCCCAACACTCAACATTAGAACATGACGTGGAAAGCTAACCACTGGAGAGTGAATGGCGGTGGAAGGAGAGGAGATCCTTTTTGGGACTGTCTGCTATGACAGGAAGCCAGAATTCATTTGATGTAATACCAGTAAATAAAACCCTGCCCTTTTCTGAGACTAAAAAGAGCTTTGAATCTTCTCTATTATACATCCAATATTCTTGTGTATAATGGATTCTTCCTGCGCAGTATAGGCTTTAGGTTGGCAAATAATAAGGGCTTTTATAAGGTAGTGCAGTGTGTGAATTGTTTGACTTGGCAGGCTGTGTAAGCAGGTCACTCACACACAGCCGTGTGAGGTAATGTGTTGGGCTCTGACTTGGCTCTGTTCTGTATGTATTAAACACACCCTGCTGCTATCAGAGATGGGGCACGTTTGTCACTGTGTGGAGTGGAGCTCATAGCCTGTCTGCAAGCTCAATGTACATGTAGCGCACTGCAGCTGAACCTGCCACTGTGTTCACACTTTGTTTGAATCATTCCTCTTCATTAATGGGGAGTCTGCCGGCAGTCCCTGCCGCACCACGCACCACACGTCTGTATCTCGTGCATTTTAGTCTCGGCAAGTATGCCAAAGCTGGTTAGGAGACCTCGAGGCTTTGACAGTGGAAGAGTAGGAATATTTTTTTATTGGAAGTCTTGTATGCTTCAATATTTAATGAAGTAGGAAGTGGGTCATTTATTTCAGTTGTGTTTCTTCGTTCTGCATGGCTGACGTAGAGCTTTCCCTCTAAATCTGTCACCAGTATCTCCATGGTGACACTGCTGTCTTTTCCAAGGTATAAAAACAGAACCATATAAGGTAGTTTATATTGCTAATGCTAAATTTCAATTAAACTGACACTAGGGCATATTTTTAAAAGGGTCTGTAAGGACAGGTTAACGGTATTGGGAAGCTGTATGAGGAGACTTTGAAATCTGCTCTGCTTGGTGCTGTAGACAATCCTCCCATCTTGCTCAAATGACTGCTACCTTGATCTGAACTGAAATGTCATGATCCATATTAAACATTAAATTTAATTATTAATGGGGTTTCTTCCCCATTAGAAATTAATTTAACAAGCTATATTCACATAATTATTCTTAAATTTGAAATAATTTTTGCTTGAGAAATTTATGTATACATTCAATCAATATGAGATATTCTGATGAATCTGGCTACTTATAGACCCTCTCATTCTAAACTTGCAAAATTCATCTTCGATATCAAAATATCATCTTTAATTTTAAAGGGGAAATTTTTGCTTTTTAGTGATATTCAGTGTATTTTACAGACCAATTCCCCAACACGGAGGTTCAATGTGTATACACAACTGTAATGAAGGTTTAACCCTTTAAGGCCTAATGCAAAAATCCCAGCAGAGAATCATGCTGCCATGTTTACCATAGTAACCTGTATTTGGGCTGAAGCACAGCTTCTCAGCTGTCAGGAACAGTTGGAATTTTTTTCTATTGCGCAAAACTTACAGTAATTACGGTACTTTCAAAATAACGCGCATATCTGTGTCGGCAACGACACGTTCTTAAAATGCGCACATGCTGTCCCGGTTTAAATGGGTTAATTGGGGTCCGGATGGATAATTTCTTGAATTTATTAATAATCATAGCAGTCTATAAACACAGATAAGAAGTGTGTAGTACAACCCCTTTATACAATGTGCTGGTAGCCTCGAGAGGGCTGAGGTCTGGAGCTGATGTGTTTTTGCCTGAGACTCAGCCTGATGTATAATTCACACTGTAGCCCAGTATAGTGAAGCATAAACATTGACCTACCTCTTCAGTGGGCCCAGGCTCTCCTGCATGTGTAGGCTCTATTTATTTTATTTATTATTTATTTTTTATTTATTCTTCACAAGATAAATGTACAGATCTTATGTTACAGTATTGTTTAAAAAAACAAAATGACAATAAAATTTGTTGATTAAAAACATACAACTAATTTACTAAATCATTCTTGAAAATTAATCTATTCACAAAAGTATTCACGAAACGCTCTGTCCTAATTTTGGGGCGCGCGCATCGACTCTTACGAAGTCCATACTGGCAGTCCTTCTTAGATGGTACATAGGAATGGAGCGGATGGCTATCTACAGATACAGCTTTTTGAAAAATGTGACTGTCTTGCTTAATTAATAGATTCTGAATAAAAATTGGATAAGCAATGAAACGACACTTATGGCATCTATCTAAAAAAAAATGCATAATGTTAAGATCTGATACAGATGACCCATAAAATGATTGACCATATATAAAATTAGGTAAAACAAGAGAAATAAACAAATGGTCTATTTCTACTTGAGTATATTGCTCCTTTCTCAGAGTCCTTAAAATATGCAAACACTTGTTTGCTTTCACCAACTTGAGTCTAACATGCTCACTAAATTTGCAGTCACTTTGGAGAGTTACTCCCAGCAAGACAAGACTGTTATGTTGTGGAATTCTGTTTACAGGCCTATATTGGCTGTGATTATTCCTTTTTCTTACAATAAGTTCTTTATACTTGCTAGGATTACAATACATTTTGTTCAGAACAGACCACGATGAAAATTGATTCACTAGGCAGCTTGAGGGATCACAGTTAACCGTAACAGGAGAAACAATAATAGAATTGTCTGCATATTTAAAAAAGCACAGGGAAACCATTGCAAAAAAATATCTAAATCATTAAGAAAAACTTTAAAAAGATACGGACCACTCACACTGCCCTGAGTGGTACCCATAGACAGTATAAAAAGATGGACAAAGCAACAGTGACGTCACCCATTGGTTTCAGCATACCGTTTAGGAAGCCTCGATTTTTGCAATTTGAACAGCACCACTTTGTCATTTTGAAACCGGATGTGATTCCTTTTGGACGAGGGCATGAATTGAAGATCCGGGGAGGACCGTGGCTCTGGATCTGACCGTATCGGACCATAGATGTATATACTTAGATGCCGCATTCAGGCTTTGCGGATACGTCAATCAGCCGCTATCTTGTGTCGGGGGACTCTCTGCTCAGAGTAGTGGCGCGTCTATAGGTGACCAGCAGGAAAGATTACAGACAGACCTGATGCCAGACTTTTGTGAAGCATATGGATGTACAAACGAACGGAACAATAAAACAAGAGTACTCGGAATAACATTTCACAGATGAGGAGTCATTTTTATGACATTATATCGTTATTAAAGTTTTGAATGTTAAGTGACTGCTCTGATCATGGTTCGTACACTACAGTGTTAGCTAACGTAAGTTACCGCCCCCAACTGGGAAGGAGCACCGTAATCAGCCTCTGCAAAAATCAGAACGTTTTCGGCTTAACTTTATGTTTGGGTTACAAGTGAACCATGCCGGTCTGTAAAAACGTCAAGCGTACATCCGGTCGAGGAAAAAAAACTGAGTTTAATTTCGAGTTCTGCTATACGTGGTAATGGCAAATAACGGGGGTAGGCATAATATTAATGACACAACGGGATGCTAGCGAGGTAGCTTGCTAGGGCATGCATTGCATTTGCACTCGCTATATTAATTTAATAATAATAAAGTCTAAATCCCCCTTCTGACCGATAAAACCCTCCAAATTACATTTGCGCCCTTTTAAAATAGTTCTGCCTGCTGAAAAGCTGTAAAAAATAATGAAGGTTGGACATTGAGCTCTTTCCCCCAAGAAAACTTTGCCTTTGGTGACGTTAAATTAACTTTTCAAAATGTTTATCGAAGTAACATTCATAAAATGGCGATAATTAAATTTGTCAGTTATATTGATGTAACGCTGTGTTAGCTACTGCGTTTAGTCAGCAATTCCTGCTGAATCTGAATCCGAAAAAAAGTTTTTATTTTGCAGAGGCTGATGGTGCTCCTTCTCAGTTGGGGGCGGTGACTTACATTAGCTAACGTTGTAGTGTACGAACCATGATCAAAGCAGTCACTTAAAGCAATTCTTACCTTTCTGGCATTTTTACACTTTTCTTTAGTAATCTAAACATGCTCCTAATAAGCGTATGGCACACTAAAATGTAAAAGAAATTCACCAGGTGTTGAAACTCATCAATATTCAATTCTCATGTATTTCTGATAAAAGTCTGACCAATCATTTTCTTCGGTCCGAATAAAATGATTTGCCGAGCTTCCTGTCTGTCATCCGTCGCTTGCGCCCTTCTAGTTGCCTACGCTGTCACCGCTTGCGAAGTCGCGCCCTCTCTGGCAGAGCAGAGCAGCAGCAGAGTAGAGACAAAACAGGTACTCAACAAAGTTAGCCTGCAAATAAAACTGCTGCAACTGCTCCTAATTTAATGACTGATGTTACCAGGACAATTCTGGTGAGGTAAGACGTTATGACAGCAGTTTTGCAAGAAAATATGTATGAATTCTGCCGAAAAAAGACGCATCTGACTGTAAACAAACAGGCACTGAAATGCTATAATTACTATAATAACGTTAATGGTAGTTCGTCAGACGTTATGAGGGCATTTTATTTTATACCACATACAGAATTGAATATTATGTAATTACTGTTGGTTAGTTTTCACTAACCGGTGCCTCTGAATCTGACTCCATTGCCCGTTTCAAGATGCTTTCACACCAGGCGAAACAAAATTTTTAAATCGACAGATTACATTCAAAAGTCAATGCAAAGACGCGAATACGCGCGAGATTAGCGTCTTTGCATTGACTTTGAATGTAATCTGTCGTCTTGCATAAAATTTAAATGGTCCAGTGTGAAAGCAGCTTCATTCAAGGCTGCTCACTTTCTCACCGCCTGAGTCAGGGGGGAGGAGGGAGCCTCAGAGGGTCAGGCAGGGGGAAGAGGGTGGGACTTTGAAGGGAGGCAGAGTTGTTCATGTTCAAATTTTTACCAAGTGCTGTGCGACATGCCTGAAAGGTAAGAATTGCTTAAACATTCAAAACTTTAATAACAATATAATGTCGTAAAAATGACTCCTCACCTGTGAAATGTTATTCCGAGTTCTCTTGTTTTATTGTTCCGTTCGTTTGTACATCCATATGCTGCACAAATCTGGCATCGGGTCTGTCTGTAATCTTTCCTGCTGGTTACCTATGGATGCGCCACTACTCTGAGCAGAGTCCCCTGACACAAGATGGCAGCTCATTGACTTATCGCTCCAAGGAACAGCGGCGCTTGAGGTGGCATCTAGGTATATATTGAGCGCTGACTGCAATTAACAGTTATGTCCAATATATAACATCTGGACATAACTGTTTACTGCAGTCAGCCCTCAATATATCTATCGGACGAGGACCAGAGGATAGCCACGCCCCTAAAGCATATTCTGGCTTTATCCTTTATTCTAGTCTACTTGGGACCATAATTTACAAAAATGAACATCACGATATATCGAAGGAGACTTGAAACTTGCAATAGATACCATAAAATGATGTGGAAAATCATTATTGAAATAATAAATCAGGTGGCAAAGTAAAGTCATTTTCTCATAGACTTCAATAGCATTGAACTTCTTTCTGCAACCACCGATGTCGCCATCTGCCGGCCATTAAATATAATGCAAATTTTTGAGATTTCCGCATCGGCCTCTCTTTTCAGACCCGGGTGCTGCGTCCATCTTTTTATACAGTCTGTGGTGGTACCCTTGTTGACTGACATCCAGTTACATACATGGTTGTAAGAAAAAACGTGTTGTTGACGGGCATGCAGAAAGCCGTGGTACCAATTAATAATAAAAGGACTCAGGGGAACTGCTGAAGTTTAGCTGATAAAATATGGTGATTGACAGAATATAGTGGTTGATAGGCTTTTGGTATAAATTCAGCAGATGAGAAAAGTCTTTCAATAAATCAGCTTCTTTTCCTCTGCCGCATTTACACAATATGAACTTTTACTTGGCATTTTGGATTATAACTATAATCAACCATATATTAAACCTTAGAGTGTTAAATGCAGCTATTGTAGCTCAATGATGTAAGATATCGAAATCAAAGCTGTTGAAAACCTATCATGTGGCGACTTGTTTGAAAGAGCTCCCGCAGGTGAGCTCTTTTAAGGAAGTTGCCACATGAGGGGTTTCAAACAGCACAAGATAATTAAATTTATATTTTGTAAAAATTTATTTCAGCGCTCTAAGGGTTAAATTGATTGTATAAAATAAATGAGATCTTTTAGTATGTTAAAGAAAAACTGATACCATTTATGACTTATTAATACTTCGTTACAGATTGTAATGTACATCATGTCAGCTACTAATACAGTACATGCTGTGATATTCGGAGGTATGAATAGATAAGACTGGAGATTATGTTTGTTTTTTAAAACCACATTTAGGTGTTGTTTACTCTCACATTATTCCTTTTCATTCCGTACACTGATAATACACTGTAGTAAGCTGACTATGATTGGAATAGAATGGCAATAAAATGGCACTAAAATAGCTACAGAATTGAGTTGCAGCATGTGTAGCACTAATTAAACAGAATCTTCGAAACGCTGAGGCTAGCTCCTCAGGTGAACACTTCAGGGTTCCTGAGTGTACGGCAATGTTCTGAGAGAGGCAGCGGTGGGCGTAGCCCTCCTCCCCACCCCACCCGCGAGAGCCAAACGCACGCCGCACCCCCCCTTTCTCCCTCTGCACCTCGGCTCCATTGCCATGGCAACCTCTCGAATGGGCGAGAGGGAGGTCTGCCGCGTTTTCAGGGAAGATTTCTGAATTGCTGAACGCAGACAGACTGAGCCCCCTAACTCCGCTCTCATAATGGATGCCTCAGACGCTAGGTCTGAAGGTGGACGTGCATTTCTGTCATCGTTTAATGGGCAATGACTCACTGCCATTATTAAGATTAGTGTTCAAAGATTATTCTGCCGCTGCACCGTTCAAAATTGTATTTTAATAAAGGCTATTCTTTTCTCTCTGTCAGTTCTTTTTCCATGGAACAGGACGTAGTAATTCAGCATTATGTTATCTGAGGTGTGTTTATTCGCGTGGATAGCTGTAATATCGCATTTTTATTGATTGGTAGAAAGATACCGCACGCGTTTGTTTCCGGTAAAGCGGGGTATGGTGTTTTTGGCCGGGTGGCTGCAGTGATGTAAAGGGACGATTCAGGGTCATGAGGCACTTTAAATGCAGCTCACAGCTCAGCCCCCCCCATTTGAACAAACAATGAGACAGTCCTATGCAGAGCTATAACTCACTGTGCCTGTGAGCCAGAGAGCCCTACTGTAGCTCCGCCTTTAACTCCCATGCTACTCTGCTGGGGGCGGAGACAGTGACCGCACCCCTTTTTCCACCCCTCTTTCGCCCAGGCAGGGGAGCAGAATGTCGAAGGCAGCCTGCTTTGTCTGATTTAGCTTTCTTCAGAGTCCGCTTTGAGATGTGATTCAAGAATGTAATGGAAATGAGTGAATTGCTTCAAAATGCTTCAGTGAAATCGTATTATGTTTCACTGCAGCTCGATCTATTGCTGAAGGATGAGAAAGTATGATGCATATTGCAGTGTTAAGTTTCTCTTGCATTTGGGTTGCTCAGCTCTTCAAACGAGACGCACAGCAGGGCTGTACATCACTTGTCAGTCGTTTACTTAGGATAATTAAATTGGATTGACTTGCTGTGAGGGTGATTTATGTAATGCACCAATTTAAGTCATCCAAAATAATTCTCAGGAGAACATGGTGGTAGTGTCTATCCCCAAAAACAGTATTTGCTGAGACTGAGATTGCTGTTATTATTTTAATTAACATTTTCAGGGGATCTCTCAATGAATGTCAGCCAGTAAATAACAGAGCACTCTTTTGAATTGATTTGGGTGTTAATGTGAAAGTGCAGTGTTCTTTCATTCATTCATTCATTTACTCATTACTGTGAGGGTGATATCACAGAATTCAGTTGATATAAATCAGTTCATCAGTTAGTAAGGAAATCAATAAGAGGTGAGGCTTTTCCCTCTTTGGTTTTGTCTGTTCAGTGCTGAATAATTTCCTGACTGGATCCTCAGTTCACTGATGTGGTGCCTAAGACAAGATCAACAGCCAGTCATTAAAGCACTTCACATTTCACTTTTGTCTTGGCTGTGAGGCCAGTGGGGATTAAGTGTGGGGGCACATGGTCATGATCGATCGTGCGTGTTTGACCTTTGGGACAACACTCTGAGCCCTCGCACATTGATTTCTGAACACCCACCGATGTTAAAGACTCCCTAGCTTTTCTATTTTAGTGGTGACTGAACTGCTGCTAATGTTATTGCCTTTTCCAAGGAGGCCAGGTTTTACCTTTGGTTTGTGGGTGTGTTTGTGTGTTTGTTAACAACATTACAGAAAAAAAAGTAATGTACACATTCTTTTTTGGAATTTTCACGAGAGAAAATTGGTTAATCTTGGCTAATCCTGCATGTGATTTTATTGTGGGGGTGATCTAGGTCAAATTCCAGATCCAGGAATTTCTCAAACCATTCTTCACCATTGCGGGATTGGAAGATTGGAATAATAAATGCCATACATCTTAAAATCCAGGAGATGGTGGCAAAGTTCCAACTACCTTGCATGGACTGCGTGTTCTTGTTTAATTTAATATGGTGCAGATTTGTGCTTTCAAAGATTGGAAAGTCCTCATCTGCAAGTCTCACTCCTTGGCAGCTGTCTTCTTGGAAATGCCCCTGGTCAGTTACTGCAGGCTAACAGGACCAAGCCACTATCTAAATGAGTGGTGATCGTCTACCTGGGGATCTACCACGCCTGCTGGTGTTTGTTGCAGGGTCTGGCACATCTGACTCCACTGATCAGCCGCTAGACAGGATCGCTTGTTTTTGTTTGAGGTGAGCTTTGACAGAGTTGGTGCAAGAACCTACTGGACAGATCTCCAGAAGCGGTTGACCATCGCTCTTGCGTTACCGCGGGATTTCTGTCCCTAAGGCTTATTAGGCAAAAGTGTTTCCTCTGTTGAATAAGGAACCTCTCGTGTTTGCTGTGTAATTTGTGAAGTCCTCCGGCGTGGTGGCTACAGAGCTGTGCTGAATAGCAGCTTCCATGTTTCAGAGTCAGTGTGGTGTCTGGTCTCCTCTGACTCGATATTGGATGTTCCTTTAATCAAACAGGGCAACAGACGCAATGACTGTTCCGATTTGCCGGGAAATGAAACAATGGGGATTACAGGATGGTATAATTACATGTTTTGAACAGCTTGTTTTAATGTAATAGTAGGTCTGAACCTAATTGGGAAATACGGGGATCTGTATTTCTCAATTCAGTCAGCGAAGTTCTTGCCTGAGTTTCTGCCACCCATGAGTTCACACAATCATTTGTTCCATCCTCTGGCAGCAGCACTGTGTTTCATACTCCTGAAACAAAATTTAATAATGGAGAGGACTTTTACGTACACAACCTGGATTTTCTACCTCGGAATCTGATAATCTTTTCTAAGATGAGAATGATTGCTGCCTGGCTTCATTTATTTTTACTTATTTCATGCAAATAGGCCTCTCATATCTCAAATTAGTCATAAAGTTTGTGAGGAGTCAGGAAAGTGTGCATAGCAGACATGCAATTTCCTTTTCCTACTGTGTGATCTGATGAGTTTACAGTATGCAGTTTTCATTTTTGTCCTTAGGCAAGAACGAAACAGCACACGACTTTGAAGCCATTTTTCGAGACGAATTGCAAAGAAAGCCTTTTAACTTGCGTTATTAAAGAGTAGCAGTCCTTGAATTTGTTGACACAGAGTAAAAATGGGTGGTTTTCATTATAAGGTCACTGGCATTATTCTCCATCAGAGCAACACATATCAAATCTGTTTTTCTGGTGGTCTTTTTCAGCCATTACCGTGTGCAACATAATAGAGCATCATGTAAGCTGTTTTGATTTGATTCTAGTGATGGCTGGTGAAGAAGGGTTTTTGTGTTGTCTTTCTGTCTGTACATCCATTTGTCCAGCCATACACATCCATCCATGCCGGTCTTGTGAATGCGATATCTCCGGAATGCATGGAGGGAATTTCTTCAAATTTGGCACAAATGCCCACTTGGACTCAAGGATAACCTGATTAGATTTTGTTTGTCAAAGGTCAAGGTCCCTATGGCCTCAAATCAATCTCCTTGTTGTGGATTCTTATGTCAGAACCAGAATGTTCTTGACAGAACATTGTTGCTAATGCTGACACAACTGTCACTCATGAAAAATTTATGTAACAGTGTTCCAGAACAGAACAGAATTTTTAAAAAAAGAGCGTATTCCAAAATCTAATCTTCAAAGGGTTTAGCTCTGCCCAGCCAGACCAATTGCAGTTGCAGTTTAGTGAGCAAGCAATTGCAATGTTATCACTGCCGGCCAGGAGAAGAATGAGCGCAATAATGTATAATTGGTGTCCGGAGGACACCATGGTAATTCTGTTTGCATTGGGACCTTGGTTGAGATCTTCATCTTCGAACGTGGTATTGAAATGCTTGCTTCATTTTTCAAAATGGAGTGGACTGCGTGAGTTGATAATGATACCCCTTGATTAATGCGTGACACTCTGTTGCCTCTTAATGTGGATAAATGAATTAGAAGGGATGTCAAGTACGGTCGCGCTATGTCATTAACTGCTGGAAGGATAAACATTCCCTTCAGGAAAGTTTGGGTCTAGGGCAAGGACATTTCGGTTTAGTATCGCCGTGCAACAGATGAGACCAGTGCTAAATGTGTTTTTTTTTTTTTTTTTTTTTTTTTTTTTTTGAAACTGATGTCCTTCATAAGATGTTCGGATATTATGTTGACTGCCTGAAGCATTTATCTCTCACCTGCTTTCCTGTTTTTCTGTCGTCCACTGCTGTGCTTCTCATACACGGTTCACTGGTTGTTGAGTTTGCGATAAATCAGGTGCCAAAAAAAAATGTTTTACCTTCAGTGTCACTAAATGTCCTTGTTTGGCTGTTTTATAATGGTCACAGACAATGAGTTTCTCTTGAGCCTACATTAAGTGTACCTTTGAATAATGCTATGAACTTCAGGCCTTGTTGTAGCTTAGTGTAAATATTCACATTTGAAAGTCTTTACAGTGGATTGGCTGTGCAGACTTTGCGACCAGATGGCTTGTACAACCCTGGCAAAAATTATGGAATCACCACAGTTATAAGATGTTAATGCAGCTTTTTCATTGCTAAGAAACCAATCGCAGATATGGCACAATACCAAAAATTGTTTTAGCCTTACATTCTGGCATCATGAAACACACCTCAAACAAATTAGATTAAATTCATTTAATTAATGGCATATTTTTTTTCCCCAGATAAAGTAGTGGAAGGAAAATATGAATTCTCTCAATGTTGAGGAGAAAATTATGGGATCACCTTTCTAGTTGGCATTTCTAAGAGAAATACCAACACAAATCAGAATATTCAAATTAGTCTGCAGTTAAAAGAGTGCTTGCGGACCTTAACGAGGTGTCAGACTTTGGTAATTGAGAGGAAACGTGGCACCAACAACAGAGCTGGCACTTGAAACAAAGAAAAGGATCGTAAAACTGCTCCAAGAAAGAAATTCAACATGGAATTTGGCAAACGATGTTGGTTGTTTCCAGTCAACTGTTTCTAAAATTTTATGCGAGTATAAACAAAATGGGATGGTTATAAAAGGAAAACATACGGGTCGACCAGGGAAGACGTCAGGACAGAAAACTCAAAGCAGTATGCCTAGAAAATGGACAATGCTCAACAAAACAAATGAAAAACAAATGGGCAGAAACAGGAGTCAATATTTGTTTAAAAAAAATACTGTAAGAAATTGCTGAATGAGATGGGATTTACATCAGAAAACTAAATAGAAGAAAGTAACCAACACCTCTTTCAGCAGCAACTCAGTTTTCCCAAGTGGTCTCCCGTCCATTTACTAACCAAACCCACACCTGCTTAGGTTCAGCCACGCAGCTGGTGCAGATCGAACAGTGGTATGGCTGCCGGCACATACACTGCCTATCCAAACATCCAAAAAAAAAAGTTGCCGTTTGGATTCAAATAAGCAAATACATGAGAGCCAATGATTGAATTGTTATTGCAGTTATGAATATTTTCAGCTGGCAATAATTCTTTTAATCCAGTGCATGACTTCTCATTTCTTAATAAACCATGTCAGAGAACATGTCTCCTGATCATTGAAAAGATGTAATTGTGTTTTAAATGGAGAAAATTATTGGCCAGCATCAAGTAAAGAAAGCAGCTGAGGAGATTGCTGAAATCACTGGAATTGGGTCATGAACTGTCCAACAATTTGTTAAAACCTGGAAAGATAGTGGTGAACTGTCAACTTCGCTGAAGAAATGGGATGGAGAAAAATCATTTCTGATCCTGACCGTAGATCACTAAAATACTCGGTGAAGTCTCATCTTTAAAAAATCAACAGTTGAACTCATGGCTATTTTTAATTATGAAGGTAAAAGCATTTCCACATGCACGATGCAACAAGAACTCGGTGGATTGGGACTAAACGGCTACATGGCCACAAGAAAACCACTCGTTAGTGAGGCTTATTGGGGAAAAAACAAGTTCCATTTGCAAGGGAGCATAAAGATTGGACTCAGGTTGAAAAATATTACATTAATTAAAATAGTTTAATCTCATTTTTTGAGGTGTGTGTCATGAAGCCAGACTGTTCAGCTGTTGAACAAAAATTGTTTTGTGTCATATCTGTGATTTATTTATTTGCTATGAAGTAAAAAAGCTGGATAAACATCCTCTAAGAATGGTGAATCCATCATTTTTGCCGGGGGTTGTATTTATGTCCACCCACTATAGGATCGTGCTCAGAATTTGTTTTCCCTCATGGTGGCATCTCTTGCTTGTGGTAACACTTGGAGAATGGTGACGATACACCTTCATTTGTATAGAGAGCTCATGGCATAGCACTGTTACAACACCACAGTGTACTATAGCTGAGCTCATATCCATGGACCAGCTTCTTTCCCTCTCCGAGGCCTGAGTGCCTTTTGGGTCTGTCTGTAATAGGGTCGCAGAGACATGCATGTGGCAGCTTTAGCATTACGTATGTATGTGCGCTGAGATACAATGAGGGACGTGATTCTGAATTGGCCACTGAGCTGGAAGATAAATTGGGCTGTTTTCCATTGCCCTCCACGCTCTGATGAGGTCGGCCCTGTTGGATGTACTCAGTCTTTCTCCAGTCAGTATTACGAATCTTCGCTAGTGCATTAGGAGAGGCTAGAGGCCGTTTCTCTCTCCTCCGAGGCACCTGCTGTCAGCCACCACTTCTCATCTCTCCTCAAGCAGGTTTGCATGGAGACGTGGAAACTTCATATGCAGGTAAACATTTTGAGGGGGAATTTTTGAATGTCTGATTAACCAGAATATGACGGAGTACAATCATGCTGACTGACTGGTGATGTGAAGAGAGGGATGGATCATTCTTAAGGGGCCCTCAGCTGCAGGCAGAATTGGACTACAGCATTCATTCCTGGACCACGAGGCTGTCTGTGCACTAGAAAAATGCTGTAGCAGAATGAGCCACCCAGTAGCCCCTTTTAATATTCTTTTTATCTAGAATAATTGAGTTACTTGGATTATTGCTCATTTTTTTTATCCAGAGGAACTGGAGGCTGTTTATTTTAGGATTTAGTCAGTTTTTATTTTGTTGTACTTTAAGCAAAGGCTGTCCGCACTGAAAATATAAGGCAGAAATATTGTTCCTTACCTCTCATTTTAAATACTTCATCTTGTAGGGAAGATGTTTCAAAGTGTAGAAATCTGTTTGTCTTCAGAACTCCTTTTTCAGCACTGCTGCCTACATGTAAAATCCTAACTCTGAAGCAGTATGGATGAATGGACCCCCTGCAGTGAGAAACTCTCTTGTTCAACTTAGAAAAAAAAATGTTGTTTATTTCATGTGAATCTAAATTAGCCCAGCTGAATAAATGAACTCTTAAGATTTACATTCATTCTTGAACATAGTGGTCTGTGAATCTCTGTCTGATGAATAATCAATGGACGTATACACTCTACTATAATTAGGCAAATAAACTGAATATTAAATAACTTAAATTTCCCCACCATCCAAGTCATAGGCCTGCCCCCTTTATCCAGCCATACATTTAACCCAAACAAGGTTACTTGCGCTGCAGGGAGGAGAAACGCTTCTCACCCACTTGACCCATTTTAATGAGAAATGGTGCTGCACGCTAATTGGCTATCTATGGAGAGTATTGTGCAGTAAAGTACCCTTTGGTATTAACTGGCTAGCTTTCGTACATGCAGTGCTCTCCCTAAGTATCTGAAGAAGGACACTTGTCTATTAAAAGGCTGCAATTGCTTCATAATTCAATTAAAATGGCCTTATGTTGATCTCCAATTTGACCTCCTATTCATAATTTTCAAAGCGAATGCACAGGAATACAGACCCAAAAATATATCACACTATCCAAATTATATGGATACAGATTTCACTGTACATTAAATCTGTTCAGAGCTGTCAAACTCAGACAATCGTATCTATGCAGTGTGCATTAGATTTAGTGTTTCTTATCTAATGTGTAAAAGCTGTGTACTCTTCACTTAGGTTTGGGAGCACACTCTCTTCCTCTCTTTTTCATATACCAGTTAAGCTCCACAACTGTTTCCAGCACAGCTGTCGCATTGGGCCGCTCTCACTGGGAATGTATTGGGGTCAGTCTGCTGCAGGGCCGGAGTCAGAGGAGGGGAGGAGCTGTGGAGCTGGGGAGGCCGGCGCAGTCACCAGCTGTGAAAACGCATGAAAGCTGTGTCACGCTTCGTTCGTTCTGTTGTTCCAGAGTGCACACCTGGCCATGATTGACACTCTGATGATGGCCTACACAGTGGAGACGGTCAGTGTGGAGAGGGTGGTGTCCTGCATGCAGCGGTTTCCCTGCTTCGACCCTGACGCCGACGTTCCCTACGACACTGAGGACGCTGCGATGACCTGGATAAACAAGGTTCGGACAATATGAATTAATCATTACCTCCGCCAACGAAGTTGGGGCGGAGGTTATGTTGTTGGCGGAGGTAATGTTTTCGCCCCTGTTTGTTTGTTTGTCTGTTTGTCTGTTTGTGAACAACATAACTCAAAAAGTATAGCATGGATTTGTCTGAAATTTGGTGGGTGGATTGCTATTACATCAAGGATGGACCCTATTGATTTTCACTGCGATCACAGAAACCATATGGCCGCCACGGCAGCCATCTTGAAATCCTATCACACGTGATAACTCAACTTTGCTCCCACTCATGCACATTTGGATTGTGCTGCCTTGGCGGAGGTTTGCACTCTACGAGTGCCTCTCTAGTTTAGCATTAGTATTGAAGGATGGCTGCGTTGTGATTTTTTTTGATTGGGGGGCAGAACAGTAAACATGCTCACCTGAGTTAGGAAGGCGCAGGCCCTTCTGATTCAGTTTCAACAGCAGTCACACTGCAGGGGACTGTTACACTGCAGGTCTTTGCTCCCCATCTCACTAACTCCCTTTTTCTATTTCTCTCCTCTCTCTTTCAGCCTATCTCACACTCTGTTCCACTCTCTTTCTCTCTCTCTCCCACCCTCTGCCTTTCAGGCTCTCTCCATCTGTCTCTGTCCCTCTCGTTGGTTTTTCTCTGTCCCTTTATCTTGCTCTCACACTGTCCCTCCCTTGTTTGTTTCTCTCTGCCCCTAGTTCTTGCTCTCTCTCTCTCTCTCTCTCTCTCTCTCTCTCTCTTTCTCTCTCTCATACTATCTCTCTGTTTACTGATGGAGGGTTAGAAGCAGAGCTCCACCTCCTGAAAGAGTCTGGTCTGTGTACATTCCTGTGCAGGGAACACTTGTGTGCTGCTTGTTGGTTTGCCTCAGCCTGGAGACTCACAGCTGTCTACTGGACTCAGAGACAACTGTGGATGTTTTTTTTTTTTTTAAATAAAATCACTTCCGGCAAATGTTACGTATCCAGTCTGTTTTCTGAAAAGTACAAAAGAAATGTCTATGGGGACACAATAAGCTTTGACGGAATTCCTTTGGGGAGTCTGTTTTTGTTCTTTATTCTTTTTTCACTTTTTTCATCTCTTGGAATTCAGTCAATAGGATATGGACGTACCAGAGATGTATGTACAATGGCAAAGAAGAGAGTGCTGTGATTCCGCAGGGAAGAATTTATCACTCAGGCTTTATACATTTGTATGTCAAAGGGAAAAGATGAGAAGATTACTGCTCTAAACCATACATACAGTGTACAGCAGGTCCACTTGACAATAAAGGACATTCATTTTAGAATATAAACGGTGATATCTTTGTGAATGTCAAACTGACACAATGTATTTTTACTTATTGAAATAATACCTACTGGCTTGAATTGAATGGGTTATGCCAGTAAATAACCTGTGTTTTTCCTCCAAAAGGTAAATGAATATTTGAAAGACATCATCATTCAGGAGCAGAAGATGCGGGAGAGTCAATGTGCTGAACCGCAGGAGGCCCCACGGGTGAGAATGCCCTTGAGCTGTTGAACTGAGAGTACCAGAGCTTTTTCAGACCAAACTTAGGGTATTGCAGGAAGTTCTAGGGACTGGGCTACAATAAAGATATTGAACCTCTGGAAAAGGTGCAAAGAAGAGCCACCAAATAAATTCCTGGTATGGAAGATAAAAGTTATGCGGATAGACATATGAAACTTTCCCAGCAAACGCCACACGTTTCTTCCACTTGTAAGGCACGTGAGAAACTGGTGGTTCTTACACGTATCATAAGGTACGTGTAACTAATGTGTAAAAAATGAAGCACATCCCAAACCATGCATGTAAAACACATTGATTACATGTAGCATTTCTACCAAGCAAACACTACATGTTTCTTCCACATTTAAGTCACATGAGAAACTGGTGGTTTTTAGCTCAGTTGGTCCTATGAACCAAAGGGAGCGTATGGCATCACGCGACTGCATCGGCGTCTGCGTTAACTTTGATCTTAGTCTGTCGAACCACTGATGGGATCAATGTAAAATTTGGTGGGGAGGTACATATGGATGCACAGATTAAAATTTGTTTGAGGTGTCGAAACCAAGGACTATTCGAAACTCAACATCGAATGTGGCCACCTGTCGGCCATATTCAAAATTGCACTATATCATGCGTGTGAGCATTTCAAAGCTGCTCAAATGCTGAAACTTTGTACGCACGTACATTTGAGGGCATAAAAATAAAAAGCTTAGCTCTTAATTTTCTACAATCCTACTCCCTTGAGCAACTCACGGAAGCCCCATAGCCAACTGCTTAACACTTCGGTATATAATGCTGGGTACAATGATCTGGCGTTTATGGCTTGATATTTCAATGGAGCTGCATCATGAAAAGAGCACTGAGCCGCAAAAAAAGACATGATAAAATATCAAACCATAATGTTAAATTTTGCTTGAATTTTTTTTTTTTTCCTACACATATCACAAAAGTTGTCTTCATTTTCCCAAGCATGTTGGACCCAAGCATAAAAAATCCTACCACTCGTGAGCTTACATAACACTGAAGCCTGAAATAAACCGAGTGAGCTACAGTGCCCATGGCACTATTTTTTCACGTGTCATAAGGTACGTGTAACTAACGTGCAAAAAAACATGAAATAAAGCAAGTGGCAACCAATGCGTGTGAAACATGTTGATTACGCATAGCAGTTAAACTTCAATGCATGCCTCACTGGGGTGAGCAACAGGCCTTTTCCCTGACTTTGACATCTCATAATTTACTCCTTCATGATTTGCCTAAATGTTGTCCACATATGTACTGGGGCAGGCAAAGTTTGAGAAGGAAAACCAGAGTGCCTGAGTTTCAGTTATTTATTATGAGCCACAGCTTATAGTCCTTGAGTCTGCGCTGAAGGTTACGTGCGCTGCGCTCCCGTCGACCTGCCGCTCATCAGGGCCGCCGATGCTAATGTAATCGGTCAGCACAGAGGCGGCTTCGCTCCATATCGTCTGAATGCGGCCCGTTGTGCAGTGCCTGGCCTCTCTGGAAAACAGGAGAGCACCAGCAACAGGGCTGGACTTTTTGTCCCTTAACAACATAAACCTGCTGCCTCCCACGCAAGCGACGGCCCAGCCCACAGGGGGCACTGTTTGCTCTGCAGGGGACTCTAGTTCACTCTCAACTGGGCAGTGACACTTCAAACACAATGCGCGCATTGAGACTTCGGGCTGCCATTTCTTGAGTGTGAAATTTTAAACGTTTTCACTGAAGGGAACTAATTTAGTACAGTGTTGTGATATAAATGTAGGACAATATTTTACAAACTGAATTCAGTACAGTTGTGTTCAGTAGTAATTCAAATACATCAGTTGTAGTATGTGGTACCATAGTATCTGGATAAGAATATTTTGCGACATTGGACTGAAAATATTATACATTATTTATGATGTAGTTATTTTCAGCATTCAGATTCTATTGCTTGTTCCTGAGAGTATTTTTGTCCATCTGTAAACTGCAGTTGCCAGACTACAAGAGGTGTTTTGTTCATTGTGTCCTGAAATGGCACACACTTATGAGGTCATGTCTAGTCAGTAGTCACAGGCAGTGTGTGGCCATGGTACGCAAATTAGACTGACTCTAATTCCTTTTTGAGTTGCCAAAACCTGTGCTGAAACAAACTGACATGAATCATTTCAGAGGACGTGATTTGTTGAAATGTGAGAAGTAAAGTGTGGAAGTGTGGATTAGAGGGCTGTGCTGCCCTGCACTGCCCAAAATGAGTCCGGACTGGAGGAAGAAAGACCAAGGCCGTGGGATTTTACAGACAGCCAGGATATTACCATGACGTTGTCTTCCTGGAAGTACAGTTTCCAGATGTGCTAAGCTCTTCTCCACAAGGGCTTTCTCTGTGCATGAGGCTTGGCTGGGTGATGTTGCTATCTGGAGTGGATGAGTAGCACTGTTGGCAGCTTTATCAAGAGCCATTAAAGAACAAGTCCTTTGTTTTTCTCTCCTAGACCTACAGAGGATTTTCTCTAATGTTTTAGACTCAGGCCTGTCACTGGTTTGCATGATAGCCAGTTCATGCTCTCCCTCTTGTTTTCTGGTCTGACTCCAGGAGTGCGTACATAGTGTGTTAGCCTATAACTATCTCGTGGATTGTATTTGCATTCCTGCAACGGTTCAGACTTCTTTATTGTGCTGTGAATACTAAAGTGCTCAAGGGTCAAGTAGAACCAGATGCGTTAATTCAAATGTAAACATCAGTCGTATATCATGTCTCAAGTTAAACGTGTTAGACAGACATGAGCTTTAAGGGGACTTAAAGCATTCAAAGGGCCTGATAATTCAATCAGCTGGGAATACCAGGACTGATGATTCGGCAGATGTCTCAGTGGGTTTGTACTCCACCACATTTGAAATAAAATAACTGTGCTTCACTGAAAGTAAAGCAGTCCTCGAAGGATGGAACGTCAGTGAAGGCTTCCCTTTGAGATCTGTCATGAAAGGATTGCTCATAATTTGCATGCACAGAAAAATAAAGCTCACATGCTCAATTGGCATACTGGCCCAGGGTTTCTCTGCTACTGTGTTATGAGCGGAAAATACACAATTAGTTTGATTGAGCAGGAATCAGTTCCCATTTTCCTTCATGTGTAAGATGTACTCGCAGTGGGGTAAAGGGGGGCAGCTTGATTTTACACCAGCTGCTTATTGTTTGTGATGTACTAGAGGGAGGCCTGTGAGCCTATGAGTGATGGTCTTTGCTGTGAATGTAATGGTGCTGGTTTTATTAAAAGAGGTACATCAGGGTATGCGCTGAAAAAGTGAGACATCAGTTTCGCTGGGGTCAACATTCACTTCCTTGACAATGGTTCACGCTCACAGCATAGCAACACATTCACTCGTACACTTAACACACGGCACAAAATACCTAAATATTTGACGATCAAAAAATACAGTGAGAAATGCTTCCTGTTCTTTTATAATGAGAATATTCTGGGTTTAAGATCGCTGAAAATAAAGCTTAATTCCACGTGTAGACACGAGGGCCATGGTGATAAACACTGTGCTAGTTCTCTGCTTATGGTTTGTTGCGTTCGGCGTGAACCAGTTGCCATGGCTACGGCAAGTTGACCTCAAAATTACGTCACCACTTTTTCAGCGCATATGCATGGCAGCGGTGAGCATTTTAGATGTGTTCCCCTCCCACAGCTGCACACTATTCATGGTTCTCAATTTCTCTCTCTTTCTTTCTTCCTTTCCTTTTGGGCCACTGAAGTCTCCAACCAAATGGTATTGGAAACTAGTTCCTGTAAGTTAACCAGCTTTTCTTCCTTCTCCCAAGTCATTCCCTATAGCCCATGCTCCTCCCTGTGCGCCTCCGTAATGCATGTCATTCCCGTTTCAGGAGCCCTGTTTAACACTGCCCATCCCTCCATTAATCTCTGCTTATATCCTGCTCTGTCCAGCCTGAAAATGCAGTTCCAATGCTGCTCTTTTCTTCAGCACAAAATGGCACCTAAACAAGTTTTAGACATGTTAATAATGTGCTGACAGTCTTACAATTGAGAGTTCACCCTTTCAGCGCACCTGTTCATTTTCTCTCATCTTATTCATGCTACTCCTGAGTCCTCACCTAACCTGGCAGTATGGATGCGGTCAATTGGCACCATCAATTGACCGCATTGACCGTCACACCACACTCATACAATATTACAAGTGTGGTGTGCCATTAAATGCTAATACATTATGTTTTCTTGGCACTTTTGTCTCTGTAAGCCTGCAGAGACAGAAGGGCTTTTATTTATCTTTTTTGTGACTCATCAACTGTGGATAGTTGCATCATATCTTATCAAAACTTAAACCCCTCACTTGCAGTCATTGTTTAACTCTAAAAACCTCATAATCTCAAGATCTCTATGGAGCATGGAGGTTTGATTCATCAATTCACTTGTCTTTCGTCCAATAATTCTTCCATTCATTCATTTATTCATTCACAGCAAATAGGAGAGATTTGGACCCAACATTATTGTCCTTTCATGTCTGCTGATAAAAGGGATAGAATAGCTGTGTAAGAAAGAGCCAAGACACAAAGGCCGTATTGTGTGGCACGCTGCCCTAATTTCTTCTGTAGGATGGGTAAGGCTTTCAGGAGACCCAATCTGCCGTATGAATGAAGTTCAGTTCTCTGGAGTACACAAATGATGAAAAGGCTGATATTCGCTGTGTGAAATATATGTATCGGCCTTTTAACTCGCGGATGAATTAGGAAATAGAAGTTCTCTCGATTAAATGCAGATCAAAATTTTACCAAATAAAATTTCAGAATTAACCAGAGAAAAACATTGCTATCAAACCCTGTTTCAGCCACATCGTAATCAATGTGGCCTCACCTGTCAGTGTTTGAAAACATTGAATTGTTAAGTAAAATACATTTCGGTCAAACAATGATATCCTGTTCCTCAGATGTTCTGAAACTAATTTTATCAGTTGATTGGAATGTTCTCCCATTGATCACATTGCTAAGCACCAGTATTCACTGGTGTTTGAGTGCTGATAGCGGAGAGTTAATCTCATTATCGGCTGCATTTAAAGTAAGAGGACAAGACCTTGTGTGGAGCAGTTGAACAGAAAAAAGGTCTTAGGTTGCAGAGGCCAGGGAAATCATCAGTGGATAGTAGAGGAGCACTTTTTTGCTGTATTCCCCACTCTGCTTGCTGCCGTTCCTCACTTTTCTTTCTTCAAATCCAAACTGCCATCGCTGAGACTCCCTTCAACTGGACTTTTCAGTGTGTAGGTTTGGATACTGTGTATGTTTGTGTTTTGTGTGCGTGCGTGCGTGTGCGTGTGTGCTCATGCGTGTGTGTACTTGTACAACATTGTAAGTTTGCGCATGTATACACAGTATTTGTAAATATTAAGATGGTGACTCAATTTTTCTTTTTGTCTATTTTCTCCAGTATATATAGATTCTAAAAACAATATATTTGAGTCTAGAGTACAAACTTTTAGCTTTAATTTGTGTTTATTTGCATTTGTATTATGTTGACTTTGTGGAAATATGGTGTCATGGTCCAAATGCATACAAATTGCAGTATATGTATGTGTTTATGTATGCTTATCTTTGCGTGTGTGTTTGTGTGTGTGCGTGTGTGTTTACGTTGCTGTGTCTGTGTTTCCTGTCCGAGAGATTAAGTACACTGTGTGTTCTGGCCCAGGCTCGCTACAGGAAGGAGCAGGCTCTGCCCAGGCAGATCCCGTGGATCCCCCCGGTGGATAACCTGTTGAAGGACAGCACTGACGGCAGTGCCCTGGCCGCTCTCCTGCACTTCTACTGCCCCGACATCATTAAGCTGGAAGGTACAGTACAGCCCTCTGCTGGCATGCACAGAAAATGGCCGCCTCCTACAGGAGGAGTGTTAACTGTCTTATGCGCTCAAAAAGTACAATGTTGCTTTGGCTTAAAGTTGTTAGCCAACTGATTCCTGGCCTCTATGTAATATAGCTTATAAAAAACTTTCACTGTTCCAGGACATTAATGCATCTAGTTGCTTAGATGTTTTTTAATCCAGTTTCATGGAAATACTTAACGTACTGTAACATTTTTTTCTGTGTATCTCTCAGAACCCTGTACAACATATACACTCCTTTTTATTTCTATGCCCCCTCCATATGAGGCTGTAGGCATATAGGGTTACCCTTTTCCGTCTGTATGTACATACACACGCCCATACAGGGTTCATCATGTTGATAGGGGGTATTGTTAATCCGCTTCCTCTCAAAAACTGGGCAACAGAATTCATTGAACTTATACGTGTGTTGTGTACAGGCACTGAAAGTGTGGATCTCTTAACTTTTCAGAAATAAGGTTTCATGATTTTTCAGGTGTTTGAACTCAGGTAAATTTTGTGAAGTTTACCTCTCCCTTTGCTGTGATCGGGGTGTAGTCTATTCACTTCCTCCTAAAGACTGCTCAGCAGAATTAATTGAACTTGTACATGTGCTTTGTAGGGACCCAAAAGGTGTGCATCTTATGCTTTGTTCCTGAAATTTTAAAAATTATAACGATTTTTCAGTTGTTTGTACTATAGTTTTGTCAGGTTTCCAAGATGCAGGGACATCTGTTTTCCCATGGATGCAAATTTTCTAGTTTTTTTTTTTTTTTGGGAACAGGACAATTCTAGGACATTATACTGAATTGTGTTTAGTGCTATTTAGAAACAATGTGTCAATGTTCTTGAGATTCTTTCTGTTGAGGCTTACCCAGAATGCATTACTTTACTTTGATGTCTCATTCTGTTGTGTGGTGTTCTAAAAACGGTGCCTCATTCTTAGAGAAAAAGACTGTGGGAAGCAGGCACATGACTCAGTTCAGGCTTTTACAGTCTGTGCAAAACATAACTTGTTGAGTGTTAAAGATAAGTAATGGCTTGCTTCCTGTCAGTCCTCAGAATTTGCTGGAATGCCATATTAGGCTTCTGGGGGCTTCAATATGATTGGCTGTGCCTAGGTGGAGTCAGTTTAAAATACAGTTGCTGTTTGAAGATAAACAGAGTTCCCTTGTACTGCGCGGGCGATTGGAGTAGTCTCCTGGGCGGGGTTTGATGACATCATCACTTTGGTTTCCTCCCCGCCCCCTGCAGATATATGCCTGAAAGAGACCATGTCACTAGCAGATAGTTTATACAACCTCCAGCTGATTCAGGAGTTCTGTCAGGAAAACCTAAACCGCTGCTGCCACTTCACTCTGGAGGACATGCTCTACACCTCCTCCTCCCTGAAGGTAAGCGCCCGCATTTCCTGCTAACGTTTTCACTTCTCATCCCGGGGGTTGTGGGATGCACTGCGGTCCTTTGCGAACTTGGCCACAACCTGAAGGTTTTTGGAGTGCTGGATAGGAGTCTTCCCGTTAGCACATTAGCATGCTGCTCTTTGCTGATGCCAGTAGGAGTGAGTCATCAACATTTTTATTACTGTCTGCAAGACTGGCCTGAGCTCCTGAGGCCCTGAGTCAGGTCCCAGGCCTTTATCACCTCGTCGACATCCCTGTCTGCTGGTCTTTGCGAGCTTTCAAAATGTTTATTCATTATGGGTATATACATTTGGGCTGCATGTGTGTGTGTTTGCTTGTGTTTGCATGTATGGCGTACGTTTTCATGTTGTTGTGTGTGGGTGTATGTGTGCTTCTCCATGTGTATGCACTCATTTGTGTGTCCATTGGTCACTGATGGCCCGTGAGTTGGGGAGGCAAGATCCAGCAAGTAGATGCATGTTCCTCATCTGCAGAGGTAGCTGTTGGAAATTCACTGAGCTTCATGGTGTAAATTCACAGAATATTCTTCTTTACTTTACCCAGAGACCCCACAAACAGAGGCATGGTTCTTTACAGGAGATAGTAACGAGTTCCTGTATTTCAGTGGAAACCTCTCATTATTTATGAAATGTAGTTTCTGGATGCACTGCCAGAAAGTGCACTGCGGATATTTTTCTTACGCTTGTTTGCTGCTTGTACAGTGAGCACAGTGGACACTGGCGTCCTGGCCTCTATTGAGATGGAAATGGGATCTGGCTGTGCTGCCCGTTCCGTTCTCCGGGTGTTTCTCCGCGCAGTTCATGAGACGGCTCTTTGTGTCAGCCAGCCACTGTTCCCTCCAAACTCCTTCTGTAAACATAACAACATTTCAAGTAGCACTGATGGTCCAGAGCAGTTTATTCCAGCAACAGATCCAGGCAACATGAAGCATGGCCGGAGAGGGTGAGCGGGCCAATAGAAACCATCATTTACCCACTGACTCCATCTGGCCTATCAGGTCTGGTCTGAACATGAGACAAATTAAGCTTCTTTTTTTTCAGTAAACCAGCTGACAGGTTTTAAACTTAAAAAATAGCCTTTGCTGTTGGAGATCATTTTGAGCATAAGGGAATGTGCTTTGAGTTAGCTGCTGTTTTTTCCCTCTCAGTATTGCTTTGTGCTAAAAAGGGAAAGCAGACAGAGCTGAAAAATGGCTGTTCATTTGGTGTCGAGTTTGTCTGTGGAAACGGGTTTGCACTGGTCTGGAAGTCGGCTCAGTTAATTCATTTTTTTCTAAATTGGGTGCCATTATCACTGCTGAGCTAATTATTTGCTCTGTAAGTCTTGCTATGCTCCTAAAATGGGCTGTCATTAAGGTATGCTTCCCGTAATGACCTCAGATGCCTAATGTGTGCATCTATCTACCTCTTTGGTAAAGCCCTAACTGACGTGCACCAGACTTAGTGCTGGGACCCCCACTGCGCCCCTATTACACGCTCGGCTGCAGGTCTGCAGCTCCGTGGAAATAAAAAGCAGGTCTTGCCACGTTAACCTTGACCCAGTTCGTGCTGATCCCTGTGCGCCGGTGCGTCTGGGTGAATTAATGTACAGAGTCTGTTCAGAAGAGCTCAGACGACCTGCAGATGATGCTCCTGCTGTGACCTGCACATCTCTGCTGTTCACTCACGGCAGCTGTGCTGTGTTTGCTCTGAGTCTCTGATTATTAGGTGACCAAGCTAGTAAGAAACATCTGGAGCATTAAGTAGCTGGTACCCACTGTGCTGCGCGTTCTCTCTCTTTCAGCTGCATCCTGGACCCCTGCGATTATTAACCTGTGTCCCAAGGAGTAAAGTCTGGAAACAAATGAAGAGTTTGTTTCCAAAATGCAATACATCCATTTTACTCATTCTGAGTAAATCAGCTGTTTCTATGTTGTTCCCCATTGCATTTTATGGAAAAACACAACTTGAATCATGAAAGAATACACCTTATTGTGTCAATGTCTAAAAATGGATTTTGGACCAAGCGTAAGAAGCACAGGGCTTTCGCTCTATTGTATTATCTCAATTTTTGTAATTTTGGAACTTCTTGCGTTTGGAAACAAACTCTTTAAATACTAGGAGGACCGTTTCTTTCTGAACGCAGTCAGCTAGATTCGCTAATTGGCTCAGTTCTTCAGCCAGGAGTTGGAACTAACTAGTAAAAGTAGTTGAAATTCTTTGATGGAAGAAAAATGTGGCAGAATTTTATCTTTCCATCTGCTGAATTTTCTTTCTCCGCCTGTATTAGTCTCCGAAATGGGACTATTGCTTGTCACTCATTAGTTAGCTGCCCTCACTCGTGGTGTAATCATTCACAGGTATGAAATAGCAGTTGTCATATTCAATATGACATGCAGTTTATTCAGTTTTTCATGGCTTCCATGTGCAAAATCATAAGACATTCATTTCACTGGTTAGGAACATTTTTGACTTGTTGGGAATATGTCTGATTGGCTGTGAATAACCTATGCTATGATAGCATATGCGTTTTTGGTGTGTATTTTAGAAAATTGCCACATCTGGCACTCAGAGAGTAAGATGACACCGCCCTCAGAATGTGCCTGGGAACGTGTTTCAGGTTTATGTTAAGGGAGGCTCTGCTTGTCTCTCTCTCTCTCTCTCTCTCTCTCTCTCTCTCTCTCTCTCTCTCTCTCTCTCTCTCTCTCTCTCTCTGAAGTAGAAATGAGGGGATCAGGGTCAGCTTTGCTATATTTGCCTGTACTTTGTCTGTCTGACTGTCTAGTGAAACGTGGTGGTGGAGAATTACTTGCTTTTTAAGAAAAACGGTGTAATTTTCAGGTAAAATTGACACTAACTTGTACCATTCTTGCTATGGTGTGTTTGCATGCTTGCAAGGATGACAGGGCTGATGGCGAGAAGGCGGAGTCCTGGTGTACCGTCTGAACGGTTTTTTATGATTTGACTGTCAAACGACATTTGTATGCATTTAGCAATCCTTTGAATTTTTAATAAAAGTTCATACTTGAATGCTACCATGCTGTTTGCTCAAGGTGCTGCTCTCAACGCACATTTCCATAATTACTGTGACAGCATTAATATGTTTCAATCTGTTAGAAGCGTCTCATTTATAACATGTTTCTGACTTGGCAGATCCAAGGTTCTTTGTACTTTTCTGAGCTTGTGGGATAGTGATCAGTTGGACCTGTGTCTATTTACTGTGACCCGTGATTATGATCCATGGCTAGCGTGCCCCTTTAAGGCTTTTTTGAGGTAACGGCTACTGCTGAAGTGGTAAAAAGAGGCTCCTTTCATTCCTCGCCCTTTGGAAATAGAAGTAACATGCTCTTTTGAAGAGCACGGTAAAAGACAAAATGTTACATTTATTGACCAAAAACTCAAATTCAAAGTGACATACAATATGGGAAAGCAAAAGAATAATGCACTTTGAGTTTTTAAAACAAGTCACCTCTTGGTGATGGCTCTTCAGGACTTAGTGCATTGTGATTAGCTAATCCAATAGCAAACTATAATGTATCCTCTAGCCAGCTGGCTACTAGCTCTAATAGCAGGGCAAACGAAACATGTTCAAATGTAAATTTGTGGACTTGGGTTTTGTGTGAAAAGGCTGGACCCAGTTTTCAATCAGGACCATAATTGTGGTGTGAATAGGTCCGATGCTCGTCAAACGTCGGTTCAGTATACCAGGTCTGCCCCTGGCTTTTTGTGTGAAAGCGGTGCTGTTAATCTGTCCCTCTGTCTGAACATGTGCGAAAACTTCAGTGTTGAGATTATGCTGGGGGAATGGCATTTTTGGAATATTTTCTTTGAAAGACTGGTCTTTCAAAGATGATTAATATTATATAACCAGCTCGAGCAGAATGTCATCTTCCCTGACATCCTCACCAAAACATTGACCTGCTTTCATGCACAGTGCCCTCTGGTGGAAAGAAACTGCATTGACTGGGACCTCAGCAATTCTGTGCTGAACTTTGAGGCCACACTTGTTCTTTGCTAACATTAAATGAGAATGTCTTTTTGTTTTGTCCACAGAATAATTACCTTGTGTTCGTGGCAGAGCTCTTCTGGTGGTTTGAAGTGGTGAAGCCTTCCTTTGTGAATCCGAGAGTTTTAGATAATCAAGGTAAGCGATGGGGGAAAGCATGAGCTCCTGTGACCTACATTTGTTAGCACAGGCTCAGTTTTGCTCTCCAGTTCTGCAGCCTCGGCTGTCTGAATGATGTACTGTTAGTATGATGATGTGCTTTTTTGTGTCCCGCTGCAGAACCAGCCCCTTCGCTGAAAAAGATGCCCTCAGTGCCCATTTCCAATGCCACCAAACGAAGCTTTATGGAGAAGCCTCCCAGTCCAGAACGCCCAAGGTTCAGTTATATCTTTTCTATTTTGTACTTTACTGATTTTTTAAAAATTATTTCTGAAGTGCATTTTCTTTGCATATTCTTTCTTCAAAACTATGCTAGTCTGACACAATAGATTTCATTGCTAAGGTTCCCGTTTAGTTTATCTAAACATGAAGTGTATGCATTTTTTTCCTTTTAATTGCCCCTTAATAAATTTTTAATGATGAGAGAAAATTGATATTTCGCTTTGGTTGAATGTTCCTGCGCTGTATTTTCTCAAGACTTTATTGTGTGATCGTGGATCTCAACCATGTATCTCTTACGTTTATATCTCTATAGTTTGCCTCTCAGACCACAGCCTCAGACTTCCACCACAGGTAAAGGCAACATACATGAGTATTAGATGTTTTTTCTGTCATCCCAGTTTTTCCAGTGCTATATGATTTTTTTCCCATTGTGTGAGTGAAGTTTGATTCAGTGTTTGTTTTGAATCCCAGGTGCAATGAAACGGTCGACCTCATTGTCTTTAATGGACGCTGGTGTGGGGACTTGGCCAAAGGAGCCACGGTCAGTATGGCAGCACAGTGCAGTCAAATCTGAAGACTTCAGTAGTAGTTCATTATATTCACAGGCTAGTTATTTAACAATATGTTGTCATATACAATGAACCATGTAATGCCATCAATCTTATTGGTGTCATTTTACAGATCTTCGACTCATGGAGTGTCCTTTGACATTCCTCTGGACAAAGCTAACACTGGCCAGACAGCCACACCACACGGCCGAGGAATGACCAGGTCCGTTAGTACAGATGGGCTTGGGTTTGAAATCAACCACTTGTCCAGGAACATGAAGAGAAACCTGTCTTTCCAGACAGTGAATGGACAGACTAGCAGAACTGCCATTGCAGAGGAGGGGTGTCCCGAGAGTCTCGCAAGCATGGATGGTGAAGTATGGCCCGGGGAGTATAATCCTCAGGTCCAGCAGGGTCTCTCAAATGGTCGATCTCGAGAAGAACACTGCAGCCCCACGGCTACCCCCAGTATTGAGGAGGCCCTGAAAATCATCCATAATACAGATAAGCCCCATGGCAGCCTGCAAGTGGACGGGACCAACAGTGGCTTCTTCCTGCATAGCCAGGGCAGGGAGGAGCCAAGCTCCAGGGCCAGGTCAGATGACGTTGACCTGGACTCCGTGTCCGAGCTGAAGGAATTGGGAAGTGCTGATACGACAGAAGTGGACACAGGGATCCACGTTCGGACGGAGGACATCCAGGAGACGTTGGACGAAGATTCATCTCTTAGGGACTGCACTATGAGCATGGAGCTGGACATGGACCAGGACTATGAGCTGAAGGCCTGCAACCCCCAGGATATGACCAGCCCCTGCCCAAGCTCAGTCAGTGCTCGCTCCCACAGCAGTGCAGCCTCCACCAGCCCAGGAGTCAAGATGACCAGCTTCGCTGAGCAGAAGTTCCGTAAGCTCAACCACAGTGAGGGGAAAAGCAGTGGGAGCAACTCCCAGAAGACCACGCCAGAAAGCTCAGAGCTCAACATCCCACACATGGTGTCCTGGGCTCCGACACCCGAGGACAGCCCTGTCCACCCCCAGACACCAAAGGATCCCGCCCAAATGATGGCGTCGGAGATGGCGCAGCTACGGATGAAGCTTGAAGAGAAGCGACGGGCCATTGAGGCCCAGAAGAAGAAGGTAGAGGCAGCCTTCACCCGGCATAGGCAAAAAATGGGCCAGACGGCCTTTCTAACCGTTGTAAAGAAGAAGGGGGAAGGCACGTCACCACTCCGGGAGGAAGCTGCTGGGTCCGAGGATGACAAGATGCCCTCTGACGCTCAATCGCTCAAGATGGACGATGACAGTAACCTTCGTCCGGAGAAGAGCAAGCTGGATGTTCCGGATGGTGCTGAGCACATCCGACTGAAATCACCCAGCGATGAGAGTTTTGGAGAGGCTGATCTCCAGGAATACACTAAGTCCATTGAGAAACTCAATGCCTCCCTCAACTTTCTGCAGGTAGAGATGCAGAGGTTGGCCCAGCAGCAGGAAGTCATCATGCAGATGAGGGAGCAGCAGTCCTGGGTCATCCCTGCCTCTGAGCCCTCCCCTCAGAAGCAAGTGAGGGATCTCCGCAATGCTGCTCGCTCATCAGGGTCCCCATCGCCTACCGAATCCCCACGCCCATCCCGCCGCTCTCCCACAGGTATCAAGAAGAAATCGGCCTCCTTCCACTCCAAGACTCCCAGAACTCCCCGGCCCAGCGAGCTGAAAATCAGCCCATTCAATCGGGTCCTCACCGTTCCGCAGTCTGTGGACAGCCTGCCCCGTCTACGGAGGTTCTCCCCCTGTCAGCCCCAAGCCGCTCCTTTCGCCTGTGTGGGGAGTGACTCCAAGCCTGCCTCGGAGACTGAGTCCACCGAGAAGAGTGAGGTACAGGAACCTGAACTTCAGTCCCAGCCTGGGACCCGGCGAGACCCTCCTGCAAGCAGGGACTCTGTTGAGAACTTTGTAGGGGACCTACCAACCTCCCCAGCCAAAGAGACACAGCAGAAGCATCTTAAGGAAGAAAATACTGAGGAGCTGGTCAAGAAGACTGATGTTACAGTGAAGGAGGTGAAGCCTGTGGAATCCACGGTGTCTGAGGTGTTGTCCCAGCCTATTACTGAGACCTTCACGGTCACACCGACCGAACCTCCTAGTGACCTCTTCGGCCACAGCAACAAGAACCTGATAGAAGTGCCTCTGTCCGTGCTGAAGCCCCTGGATGGACAGATGCAACTGGAGAGCGAAGAAGTCGAAAGGGCCAGGGACAACCAAGATGACGACCAGAAAATGTGCTGTGGATTTTTCTTCAAGGTTCGTGCACATTCTGCTCTTCATACTTTTGATATACGGAAAATTAATCTGATTTGTTGCTGGGTATGATTTGCTTATCAATATTCCTGATATTATTTTTATTTTGCTCAATTGTGAGGCCAGAAGAAAGCATGTAGTTGTTTCCAGAGATCCATGTCCTCATTCCATGAGAGTGCAGCATGTGTGAATTCCAGTGGCTCAATGCTGTTTGCTGTTTTTAGAAACATGCGGTTTATAAAGACCTCAGACTGGTGCTGTACATTTTGGGCCAATCAAGACAAGCAATCTGGGATATAGAGGAGTTGCTTGCAATTAAGATTCAGGTCAGGCAAGCATTGCTAATTAAAAACTGATTTGCCACTCTGCAGATGCTGCCATGCAAATTTTCCGAAACTGATTTTGAATTTTGCGAGAGGAAAAAAATTGTTGAGCAGCATCTTCGACTTCAGCCACAGCAGCTGGCTGACGGGGCGGGGGGGGGAGAGACAGAATCGTTATTAGAGTTGAATGGATTCGATATGCAGTGAAAGGCTCCGGCTCTGTGTCCTGAGGCCCTGCTGCTCATGGTTGCGAGTGTTCTCCAGGATGACATTAAGGGTGAGGATGACATGGCGCTGAAGCGGGCAGCACTGCTGGAGAAGCGACAGAGGAGGGAGAGGGAGATGCAGCAGAGGCGGCAGCAGCTGGAGGCAGAACTGGAGCAGAAGAAGGAGGAGGCTCGGTGAGTCCCTGCCCTGCCTCTCTACTGCCATCATCTCCTGGGGAACTCTCAGTATTCAAGCACTGCTGTTAGTGGGGTATAACTTAACCCTTTAAGGTACTACTCAACTGTTTGGCAGTGCAAATCAATGCTGTTTGCCTGCTTTTTTCTTAGTGAGGAAATTAATTGGTTGAACATCTGATATTACCTCAGTAGACAGTTGTATTAATCCTCATTGGATACATGTAAATTTTGTGGCTTTAAAGAGCTTGTGAACAGATGTCTTCTTCCTGCTTTGTCTTCAAAATTGGCTGCGAGGTTTTAATCCTTGACTTAAGAAGGGTTTTGGTCTTTTTGAAGAGAATTAAAACCTTACTGATCACTAAAGTAGAAATTGCAAGCTTATTTTTGAAATTTTATTATCCCGTCTTGAAATCAGCCAAGTAGCTTCACCCCATCGGCAATATTCAGACAAAATTGACTAGAATTATGGTTGTCCTCTCTCTCCTCGCTTCTCTGAAGGTTGAAAGCAGAGGAGGAGCGTTTGAAGAAGGAGGAGGAGAAGGCGCGCCGAGAGTTCATTAGGCAGGAGTACCTCCGCAGGAAGCAGCTCAAGCTGATGGAGGACATGGACACCGTCATCAAGCCCCGGTCCGCCAGCGCCAAGAGGAAGCCTCGCCCCAAGTCCATACACAGGGACATTCTGGAGTCCCCTAAGAACCCTGCTAGGGCTGCGGAAGGTAGCCCACTGGCAATGCCTGGCAACGAGTCTGTTCCCTGGGTGCTAGCTAGCTTTGTTCCACCTGCAACCCCCTCACAGCTCTGTCAGCTCTTCCTAGCACTCTGTGTGAATGTGCTGGTGTCAGACCTTCATACAGTGCATACTGTATGCACGCTAATATCTAACTTTACTGCTACAGTACTAATTTTCCCTCTCTAACCTGGGCTTTTTCCAATAAGATGACCTTCTAATGCGCTTTAACTAATACCCTGCTCTTTCTGCCTACTAATGAAATCACTCTCCCATTAATTCCTTTTCAAAGTTCATCTTCAATATGATTGTGCTCTGTAGGCTTGAAAGATTTGCAATTTGCTCTTCAAGGTCTTAATTGGCTGTCACTGGCTTCCATTGCAAGTGGTCTCGCTCATTTGAATTTGAAGCTCTGGTATATTTGCAATTGCGTATAATGTTAATTTAAAGTCAAAGTAAATTCCTGTGGAATGCATACCTTTTGGCCCAGTGCTGCATTGAGCTGTAGAACGTTGCACAGGTGTGTACAAAGTGTGGGCTGTGAACAGATTCTTTGTCGAGGATTTAACAGTACGTTTTGCACCAACTTTCTGTTTTGCATCCAGGTTTACGACCTCGTGTTTTTTCAGTCTCCAGCCTATCGCTGGCTTCACTCAACTTGGGCGACAATGACAGTGTGCAATCTGAGAAGAGGACCCCCAGGTGAGATTACAACCTCCTTCATATAGGCCTATCCTAAATGTTTTGGTAGGATTTATAATTATTTAGATTGCCTAGTACGTAGTAGCACCATTGGATTATACTTTTAACTTTCTTGAGTACATTATGCCGCCACATATTCATTCTCCCTTTTTGCATACATCTGTAACTAATTAATAACTTTGCCTTTTTCATTTAAATTGTAGCTGTGTGTTGAGCTATACCATAACTGCTTGAAGCACTTGCTGAGAAACATTATTTGAATAGTGGATTTACAAATGCGAATGAAGAACCCCTGGAAAAGATGTTTTTTGCCATTTTGTAGTAATTTTATGGTTATAGCTAATTTTCTCAGTCAGTGGTGGTTGAAATGCTGGTGTCCCCATGTAGATGATGTTGAATCTTGCCGAGTGTAGATATCCTCACATTGGTAATCTGAAATAAAGACAGGAAATAAGTGTTCAGTGTGAAATTGTGACCGTTTTCCCTCCAGGCCTGACTCTGCAGATGGCTTTTTGTCTCCGTGTCGAGCGGGAAGCCGCAACGGGGAGAAAGATTGGGAAAATGCCTCCACAACATCGTCTGTAGCTTCCAACACTGAGTACACAGGTTTGAATCAGATTTGCCTGCAAGCAGTTGGCTGTGGCTACATTCCATTTTAAATTTATTGAATAATTAACTGTGCCATAAACTCAACGTGATTTCACTTGGTGTGCTCCAGATTAGAATAAATATATGATGCGCAAGATGCACTTTTAGCAAAATGTCTGCTGTCTGTTTCACCAACTTTTTGGACTTGACAGGTTTCTTAAATTAATTCAGTCATGAAAGCTGAGACTGGTGCATGTTCAAGAGCGCATTTTTCAATGTGCTGGCTATGCTGGTTAAGTAAGGAGGATGCCTTCTACAGTCCATGTGTTTTTACTTGGAGAGTTAGTCAGTGAGTAAGTTAATTGGATGATTTCTCTGTTTGTTTCCTCACAGGCCCAAAATTGTACAAGGAACCCAGTGCCAAATCCAATAAACACATCATTCAAAATGCCCTGGCCCACTGCTGTCTGGCTGGCAAGGTGAATGAAGCTCAGAAGAACAAGATACTGGAGGTGAGAGTTCCCTGCTTCTCATTGTGCCTCCAGACAGATATGGTTGGTCATAACCATTTGGTGGATGTTTCTTGTGGTAGAAACACCAAACACCATCCTTTGTGTTTCCTTACTTATAAATGTTAACTTTTCAATTTGCTTACGTTTTTGTGACATTGCCGTTGCATTTAATCATTTGCATGTGGAAATGGATACGTTTGCATGCACAAATTTTCAGTCGGAATGAAATAATTACAACTGATGATTCTTTACGAATGGGTTACATAAACACTTCATAAAGTAATTGGATAGATGTGCGCAGCTGCACGTCCCACACTTACAATTGGGCTCTGACATGCGCATGATCCCACAACCAGAATTCCCGCATAGCCAACGTCTGCTAAGATGGACCTGCCACGTATGATAGGCAACCTTTTTGCATGAGGCCTACTTTTCTCTTAAATTTCATTTCAAAGAATTGGAAGTTGGTCAGGGCTGCACCACTTTTATTTTGCAGACTTTTATTCAAATGCGACCTGATTGTTTCAAGTTCCATACAAACTAATAAATTAAAGACATGAAACATTATTGCCTTGTGATACAATCAGCAAGGCGTTTCCATTACCCGTGAGAATTCTTTCGTTTGGCAAACTGGTGATATGAGTGGTCATGTGACCAATTTCAAGTCTGACGTTCAGTTCAATAGAGTTTAGGCCTTTTTTAAAACATCGCTCTAAATAAAAAATATATATATTTGGTTTAAATGCACTCAAACGCATAAATGCCTGGAATTTTTTTAAATTTAAAGCAGGCAGTTTGGTTTTTCATTATTTTAATGTCGCGTGAATGGTTTTTATGTGCATTTAAAAGGTCTGTGTCGGCAAAGTCACCTCTAGACGACATGCTGTCTGCCGCAAAACACGCTGCCCCAGAGCTAACTGAAGTAAACTTTTTTTATCAATTGGTGATGTATTCAATTGAATTTTCGTGCCAAGCAGTCAGTTTCTTAGGCCCTTGAATCAAGTGGGTTATGCCCACAAGGCTACACCGGTATTTGTTTCTTAAGCTCATTTACACTCTGGAACGGAAATCCATTTATCGTAAGGGGCGTGACATTTCCGACGCGCAAAGCGGTTGACTAATCCCAAGTGAGTGATCAAGTTGACCGATCATAGCACACTGAGGTTTTCGGGAAGGCGGGGCCAGGACCTCAACAGAGCGTTTAACAGACCGGTACTGCAGAAATGGCCAGCATGAGAAAACAAGTTTTTTTTTTGTTTGTCATTTAAACAATGACACATTTAAACCTTTTTTAGTAGACTTCAGGCATACAAGAGTGACCAAAAATCACGTAATAGGTGCACTTCAATTCAGAAAAACCAGTAACTGTGGCAATATAATGACTACATCAGACCTGCTTGTTGTCTAGGGATTATTGGCAATCTTCAAAGTTCTCCAACACTTTTAATTTGTTCAACGCTTCGGTCTATCCAGGCTTTATTCTTTATTCTTTTTTTTTTTCCTCTTGGGGACTTGTCTGAATAGGTTGTTAATTCGTATGTTCTTACTATTTTGAAGTCCAATAACAATGGGTTCTTTAAGAGTTTCTATTAAAGAGGGACTCAAACATACCTGATTTTTAGGAATTTTGGCAGTTTTAGGTACTTTGTATTACTTTTTCCCCGAATACATTAGTAAACGAGTTCAATCATCCTATTTGTGTCGAAAAAGAAGATCAAAAACCAGCCCATCTGCAATGCGATTTCCCAGATTTCCAAAAAACTAATTAAGTATTAATATATGCATGTGACGTTGCTCCAAGGCTCGTTGCAGCTCTAGATTTATATACATGTGCGTATGGATATACAAGTGCGTATGTTCCGTGCGAAACATTCGAGCTAAAGCTTTGCCTTTGGGTTTGTTTTTAATACATTTTATTCGACAAATATAGAGTTCCTCGATCTTGCGTAGTTGGAGGCTGTACGAGGAACATTGTCAATAATCTTACTGTCAATGTTGGTGTGAGATCTTGCTCCCTGAGAAGACGTTTGCTGTGCCAATGACTGAAACAAGTGCAGAAACATCGACAACTTCAAAAACCCACTAAAGTCATATTGCATTCATGAGTCAATGCTGTGGAGGACTTATCGAATATGGCTATAAAACTGGAGAGTTGATGATGTACAGAGCTAAGTGCATATTATAATTAAATCCGTTCAGACGCCGTATTTCAGGAGAGTGCAAAAAGAGGCTACTGGTGAGTCCCCATATTCTAAACTGCATTTTTTTGTGAATGAGTTCATTTGGATGTGCATGAAATAATGTTGAAAAACACATTTGTTTTTTTGCCAAATAGGGGGCAAGTTATCTAGCTAGCAAGCCAATTTGAGTTTGCTGTGATTGCCGTTTCTTCACCTCAATGGTTTGTCATCATTTAGTGACTTATGCTATTCTGAACCATTAGGCTATATATAATCTGTGCTCTGAATAGCTTTAATTATTTAGTTTTTCACGGGCTAACATTTGTTATAATTGCGTTCTCGCTACCTCTGTATGTCTTTGTGCTTGTGTAAATAGATAGCACCATCCCGCAATTCGGACGCAACCTCTACTTCTGACTCTGACTTGAGTTGCTACAGCAGCAATACAAATCTTATTTTGCATTAAAAAATCGATGCATTTTCAAACTTTTGTTGCCATTGATTTATTGTGAAGAGGAAGACACAACGTGAACAATGTGATAAAGGCTTGATTTAAGCCTACATTTCTGTGACTGTTCGTAGCGCTAAGGCTTACCTGTACACTGTAAAGCTAGTGCGGACGGTGCTACGGAGTCTCAGAATGATGTCAAGTGTTCACAGATGCGATCGCGCTTTTCGGATTTCTGACAATGTTGGCACAGAAACAAAGCGCCTCTAAAAATTTCCCAAAAATCTCTCAAGTTGATTTTTCAAGAATTATTTAATACATAATCTACCACGAAACCCAAAAATATTGAAACTTCAAACCCTTTTTAGTTCCTCTTTAAAAACAAACTCGCCGCTGAGGACCAGTTCAGTGTTTACATCAAGAGAGAGGCATTTGTATGTGAAGAAAAAAATCCAGCCAGCAAGTAATCTGGTTAAATCGTTTACATGCTTCATTTTCTTTTGATCGGTTCATGAAGGGGTTTAAACTACTTCTCCACAATAGATTGTTTGTGCTTTTAAACTGATTATGATGATAATATTTGGCTCCATATAAAAGAGACATAAAACCCTACTATTTCCGCATGCAAACGCCACATGCCACTGTTTTATTGAAGGCTGGTGGAATACTACCACTACTCCTGAAATGAATTTGTAATGTAATTGAGATACATTTTTAGACATTAAAATGTTCTGAAAATGGATCACATGGTGTGGCCCTGTTGATGTCTATCATTAAGATAATGTTAAAATGTTGAAAAATAAGATGGCTGCTTATTGAAAAAAGTTTATTTGGCCCAGCAGTATTTATAACCTTATGCTGTCATGTCATGGTAAAATAGAACATCCAGAAGATTTTTACATGAAGTTATGGCACACAAGCCCATATTTTGTGGAGAGGTGTCATGACCTCCCAATCCAGATGCTTTCTATACTAGTATGAGCTGTTAACCACTATGAGACAGCTGCCCTTATTTTCAGGCCATGGAAAGGGTCAGATCCGAAACCTCTGCAAGCATTATGGACTGAATTCAGAAACATAAAGTTCCATTAGAAATAGTGTGAGAGTTAACATTATGCAAGGTATGCATGATTAACTCAAGTTGGGATACCTCTGCGGTATAACGAAAAATATTTAATACAGTTTGTGCATAATCATTCTGAACATGCAAATTAGTTATGTGTTGGCTATGTGTTTTAGTGCTACAATAAAGCAGTTCTTGTTAATTAAGATTTAGTTATTTTTATTTATTTATTTATTTTACTAACAAAGGCAGAGTTGTTATTCTTTTGGGGGAAAACTATCAATTAAGCAGTACGTGTTAATTAAGATTTATTATTATTATTTTTTTATTATTTATTTATTCATTTATTTTGCTAACAAAGCTTGAGTTGTTATTCTTTTGGGGGAAAAGAAAAAAATAAAAATTTATAATCATCTAAATATAAGGCTGGAGGTTGACAGGTTTTTGATCTGACCCAAAACTACATTAATTCAGCTAGAAATCCTACTGCACAATCTAGTAAAATTTTTGTCCATCACAGCTATCTGAGGTCAAGTTTATTTAATACACGCCACAATTTTAATTCTCAAGATATTTAGTAACATGCTATTTGGACTGTGAAAAAATTTTAAAGACCTGTTCTCTTATGTGTGGATGCAAATCCAATGAACTCAGTTGGATATGACATCACTAATTTTGTGTCACCTTACAGGCCGTTGGGGCTCTCACTGAGTGTTCCATTGATTTTCTGATATATTGGTTGATCGTCTTCTCTTTTATTTGGTTGTCATTTGTACAGGAAATGGAGAAGTCAGAGGCCAATAACTTCCTGATCCTGTTCCGAGACTCAGGCTGCCAATTCCGCTCTCTGTACACATACTGCCCTGAGCTACAGGAGATTAACAAGCTGACTGGGATCGGTCCCAAAGCCATCACTGGCAAGATGATCGAGGGGCTGTACAAGTACAACTCGGACAGGAAGCAGTTTAGCCACATCCCCGCCAAAACCATGTCGGCGAGTGTCGATGCCATCACCATCCACAGCCACCTATGGCAGACCAAGAAACCAGGAACCCCCAAAAAAGTGTTACCCAACAAGTCCTAGTACAGCAGAGTTCCTGCCTTTTGTTTTTGTACTGAAAAATTCACATTAAGTTTGCACTTCACTGTACATACACATCTATGTGGATTTGGCACGTCCTGTGCCAACGTAGAAATTCATTTCATTTCTGTGGCTGTCTCTCTGGTCATCTTCCTTTTTCTCACCGTGCTAACTGGACTGAAAACTTTGCTGAAATTATGCACAACTGGAATGTCAAACACTATTTAAGAGTATTTAATGGAGATCACTAATGTATTTAGTACAAGGGGTCATCAAATACTGAGTAATAAAATTACAGCACGTGTGTATATGTGGATTTGTATGTGCCAAAAAGAAATGGATGCCATGATCTGGTACCCTGAAGCACTGAATGTTACTCATCTGTATAGATTGAATTTGCATACCTGTTGACATTTGTGGCCTTATGGTTTAATTTTTGTACACGAGCACCTTGATGTTTGCAAAGTTTTTCATGAGTAGCTTTTGTACACAGATGGCGCTTTTTTTTTCTTTTTTTGTTTTTGTAATTTGAGGTGTGATCTGGTTTGTCTGTTTGAGGGGCTAAAAATGCGCAGTTGAGTGACGAAAGCCTGCAATGCGGGACATGAATTGTGTTGCTGTTGCTTTGAATACATTCATAATTGTTGCCGCTATGTCACAAATTTTTCACTGGTTGAAAAGTGCCAAAATTGCATCCCTCTTATTTTAGTGATATATGTATATTTTAATAATGCTTATAAAATCAGAAATCACTGGCATTTTCCCCCAGATGTTCGGTGAATAATATATCTTTAAAATTAAAGAAAGTTTTAATCGTTGCTTTTTAGGTGTTTAAACATGATGGAACAAGTTCCCATTTTACAATTAATGACTAAGAAATACTTGTTCATTTCCTCATTATTGGCAATACTGTGAATAGAGCTGAATTTTAGGTCATTGAACAAATACTGAGAATGACTGTACTTCTAGATACTGCCTGAAAATGTGGGTGGACCTTTCAACAGTTTGAATGCATTTATATTTTGAGATAAATGCTGATCAAGTTTCCCAGTAATTCTTCCCAGAATGCTGTATTAAGTCTTTCTGTTAATTCAAGGCCCATGGGCCTGAAGTTCTTACTAGGACATTTCATTAGAATGTACTTCTGCGGGACTTCATCTGCTTTAATTCCCACTGAATATCATTTTGTTCCTCTTCTTATCATGCATTTCATGAATGATCTGTATGTATTTTGGTATATAATGTATTTCATTTGTAAAGACATGACATTCATTTATGCGCATTATGCAAAATTGTCCATTTTTAATTGCATGGTTTTGTAGTATGGATTTTTGTGATATGAAGGTTGGACCAGTATTGGATACAAGATGGTAGTTTTGAAAGCTCTTGTTGGCAAAAGGTTGCATAATTTATAGGTATATGGTTTACAACATAAAAACCATAGGACCAAATTTTTGTTTTGACCAGAAGTGTTCTCCAAGTGTTCTGATTGTGTACTAGACATGGCTTGCTTTGGCATGTCCAGTTCTCTGCATGAAGCAAATTGTGTGAATTAATTTGCAAGATTGAAAGGGAATGTGATGGCAAATGTGTCTGAGCTGAGAATGAATTGAAAATCTATGTGTAAATTCCAGCTAAATTCTGTCCATATAAAATACAGGATAATGGCATCAAGGATATAATCAACGTTAAATGCTGGCATTTTGAAGCATTTTTAAACATGTCATATTTTAGCCAAAACTTTGTATCAGTGACTACAAGGAACAATACAAAAAATTTTAGGTATCTTGGGAAATGATGAAAGAGCCCAATGCGATGGAGTCCAATTGAATCGACATAAGTAAGTCTTTTAACATTTTCAGAAGTTCACACACTTCACATAAGTGCACTTCTGAAGATATGTGCGCAGTTACTATCATATAGTAATTTTTGTGTGTCGTAGGCGCAGCTCATAGCTCATCTGTTTTTGTCAGTTTTCATTTTTTTTTCTTTAAGAACTACTGTGATGAGGGTTTGCCCTGTCTTTTAATCAGACTGTATTCCCTCTGTAAATCACTATTGATGGGTATAGTCCCCAATACTCTTGAGGAACAAACTGCACTTGTGTGTATGTGTGTGTATATGAGTGATGGCTGTACCTGGAATTATCTTGAATATAACTCTATATTCATTGTTTGTCTTGAAACCATGGAGTCATACAACCATCTTTAGTATTTCAGTTTCTATGAAGAACCGTACGAAGGTGGCAGATTTTTATGTTGTCACACACACCCACATTGCTGTTTTCTTTCGGGGTATTTGTAAAGAATTGCAGATTGAATTGGAGAATTGCAGACCAAGTGTATTGTGCTCCTGAAAATATACTTTCTAGGCAGTAACATTGTCTATTGAAACCTTTTTGGTTTCATTATGTTGAAGAGGTTGTAATGAAGGACGGCTATTATAGTTGTCTTAATTGGCAGTTGAAAGCCAAGATGATTCCGTATCAACTTGCAAAAGGGTACTGTTGAACATTGTACAGTGTGCTGTGAACTAATCTGTCAACCATAATGAAGCATTGCTTCCATTTTTTTTTCCAGACGCTGTGCTGTCATATTTTGTCAACATATTGCTGAAGTATCATGTTGTTTTTTTAGTTTTGCATTAAATAAAATGAAGCATGGCCTCAAAAAATATTTGATGTTCTTAGTTGTCACAGCCTCTGCCTGGTTTTCTTCCATCTGGCTGTAGTTTTTTACAGTTTCCTTTGAGTCTAAAATGTTCCCAGTTTGGTTTCCAATATACTTTTATATAATAAATTTACAAATGAGGTCAGTACATTTATCATGTGAACTACCTCCTCATGATTTTAGAGCTTTCAGTGTTTTTGCACATCTGAATAGCACCAATGTACATGTGAACCCGTACCTGATGAAGGCATTTCACTTTCCCTTTGTCAACAGCATCTCCTCAAAAGCTGCTCCTGCAAAATGTACAAATGACAAAAACATGAGTTGCCCAACACATAACTAAAAAGCATGGATATGAGGACCTCTTGAAATTAAATATTGAAATTTGCAAGCCATAGGTGTGTTCATCATCTATCAACTTGATTTTACTGCATGCTTCACCTTGTAGGATGAGAGGCATTTAGTTTTACCTGGATTATGTATTTGAAGCATACGGGCAGGGGTAAGAGTCCTAGAGTTCTGTGTAAATGTAAACCCCTTAAACTCTGAATTTTTCACTTAAGTTTTCCCTTTAGCAGGTTTAATGTCAGAAAAGCATATTTACATACTGTTGCACAATATCGCATGTGTGTTCTGTAACCCCAGGCTGCAGCACTTCACTGAAGCTACATCACACTTATATTGAGAGAAATACTCAAACCCAGGAAGCCATGTTTTCACGGCCATAGCATTACATCAAATGGAAAATATCTTGTTCACCATTTTATATACATTTCCGAGTAATTAAGTAAGACATACTTGGGATCGTTGGAAACCTTGGGATCTCAACTAAAATGTTAAATAGGCCTGAATTTCCACAGGTTTGAGTACTGCAGGTGCAGACAGACCCATAAATGGGTCCACAGGTTTTATGGGGCTAAGTTTTTAGCTTACCGGCCCTATGGGCCCTGCAAAAGATCTGAGCAACCACACGTAGTAAGACCATAGCAACCATCATGTAAATCTAGAAACCTGGGAAATATCAGCTATGTTGCAAGAAAGAGCGTAAGCAGTAGCAGCAGTCATGAATGCGGTGCCTGCAACCTCTACATTCACTTTTGGAAATAGACATCTGTCGTTAGAATAAAAATAGAAAAATTTCATTGACTGTTATGGGCAAAACAGATCTAATTTCCACAACGGTAACCGGGTAACTGATGCTTACCTGGTTACCGTCAATTTCAATGAATAACCCTGTTTAACAAGTTTTCATTTACTGCCATGATATCCAGCTCCTAGTGATGGACACTAATCAAAACCATAATTTCACATCCCATTAATCACATCAGTCATTTCCCACCCATCTAAACCTAACCGCGGGAGCATTACATTAATTTATTAATAAAATTCATCCGAATAGCGCAATCTTGACACCTACAGTTGCAATCAAAATTATTCAACCCCCATTGCAAATTGGGTTTACTGGCAAAATTTACAAATTTTCAGCTGTTTGTGATGAACAGATTAAACAAGAACATTTTAAATAGCTCAACACAACTAATATTACAATTGGTTTCTCCAAATTTAACTCAAAATGCCACTTTTAATGACTACTGCAGTCTCAAAATTATTCAACCCCCTGTATAGAATTCGTCATAAGAGCATATTTGCAAGTCAGATGTTGTCTCAAGCACACCTACTGCAGGTAATCAAGAGCTTAATTAGTTGCGTCAGGTTTGTTTGAGATAGAACACATCAAATTCTTGCACTCGCTAGGGGTTTGTTGACAGTGACATTGGATTGCATATCAGAAATATGGCTGTCAAGAGAATTGTCCAAAAAGCTAATAGAGGAGATCATTGCCTAGCACAATCAAGGAGAAGGATACAAAAAGGTAGCACAGGCACTGAATGTTCCTAGAGATAAAGTTGAAAGCATAGTTTGCAAGTTCAGAGTTCAAGGAAGAGTGGCTACAGTACCAGGACGTGGCAGAAAGAGGAAGCTATGAATGGCTGCCACCAGATTCCTGACAAGACAGGTGGTCAAAAACCCTCGGGTGACTACAGGAGACCCGCGACAAGGCTTGGAGGCAGGAGGCACTGAGGTTTCAGGTCGCGCAGCAGGGTGCCTACTAGACGTTGAAGGTCTCCAAGACACACACCACAACTGATCCAAAAGCACAAGCTCCAATATGCTCAAAACCATATAAATAAGCCACAGAAGTTTTAGGATACTATTCAGTGATGAAACAAAACTGGAGCTTATGAATCAGTGGTATGTCTGCAGGAGGAATAAAGAAGCATATGCTGAAAAGCACACCCTGCCTACAGAGAAGAATTGTGGGGGCTGTTTGACGCTCTGCAGCTGCTTTGCTTCCTCTGGCACTGGAAATCTGCAAAGTGTGGAGGGCAAAAAGAATTCAGTCAAGTACTAGGATATCCAAGGAGAAAATGTAATGCCGTCTGTACGGAAGCTGACGCTTGGGCATCATCGGACCTTCCAACAGGACAATGATCCTAAGCATACCTCAACATCCACCAAGGCTTGGTTTCAGAAGAAGTCTGGAAAGATTCTCGAGTGCCCATCACATTCACCTCACTTGAACCCCATAAAAAAAAAATCTCTGCTAGGATTTGAAGAAGGCAGTTGCAGCACGCAAACCCTAGAATGTTAATGAACTGGAGGCCATTGTCCATGAGGACTGGGCTAAGATTCCTTGGGAATGCTGCCAGAAGCTGTTGTCTGCCTATGCATCACATTTCCAGCAGGTCATAATGGCTCAAAGGGTGCTCTATTATGTATTAAAGATGCTTATCATGAAGAGGTTGAATAATTTTGAGCCTGCAGTAGTCATTAAAAGTGGCATTTTGTGTTGAATTTGGAGAAGACACTAGTAATATTTGTTGCGTTAAGCTATTTAAATTGTTCTTGTTTGATTTGTTCATCGCAAACAGCTGAAAATGTGTAAATTTTGCCAGTAACCCTAATTTGCAGCGGGGGTTGAATAACTTTGATTGCAACTGTAAGTAAACACCGTTCAAATTGGGACAACTGTGCCAGCATTTTAGCAGCATGAAGCCGTAAGCACAACGCAGACGACTTTTTGTCCTCCAGGTGCTGATGTAGAGCGCTCCAGTCTGATTGGTGCTGCAGCAGTGATCCTCATGACAACCAAGGGCTGGGCACAAGCATAGACTGGGTGGGAGAAATCAACACAGAGAAGGGAGAAACAGTTTCTGGAAATATCTTGCAAAGCTAACAGCATAATCGGTGAACATAATTATCCCTGTCTCAAACTGACGACAAGATCCCTTCTGCAATTCATGTATAGCTAAATAGTGACCACCAGGTGAGGTTTAAATGGGATTATGCGGTGATACTGTGGTCATTGGCTAGCTAGCGAAGTTGTTTGGAATTGCACCTGGTTAAGATATAGATTATTGCTTGTCCGGTAATTAAATTAGTAATCATTCGTAGTTTCGTGGTTATTTTCAGCCATTTCGTTTATTATTTGTGGCTTACGTGACTTTCTCCGGATGTCCAAATACAATTGTGCGTCACAGTGAAGCTGCTTTCACACTGGACGCGAAACGAATTTTTCGCACGACAGATTACATTCAAAGTCAATGCAAAGACGCTTCGCGTGTATTCGCGTCTTTCCATTGACTTTGAATGTAATCTGTTGTGCGAAAAAATTCGTTTCGCGTCCAGTGTGAAAGCGGCTTGAGGGTTGTGGTTCGTATTGCAGTCTGCTCATGTTGTTGACAAGATGGGTATGGGCTGTTCGCCTGATGAAAGCCGTAACCCGGCTTTGAGATCTTGTGCTACCTGGCTAATTAGCTACGTACGTATCCCATCTTGCATGTATAATGACTGTCCTGCTATTATCATTTATTACTTGAAGAAAGTCAGGAGGCTTTTGTTTAATGGCTAACGTTAGCTTGCATCAGAACAACGGTACATGCAGGTATACTGAAAACTTAACGGGCCACTGCTGTCTTTATATTAGCTAGCTAAAATGTATTAGCACTAACTGCAGTTTGCTATTAGGTGCAGCTTGAAGATTCACCTGTTTGACTTGCGTGCTGGATGGCTTGCTGAAAACTAGTAACTGTTATGGTACACTGTGTATAATTTTAGTTTGCATGGGGTAGGGCTAATCTGCTGAAAACATTCTGCTGAAAAACTACAACCATCGATACTTTCCTTCATAATTTCTTTATTTCTTAATATGATGTGATGAAATTTTCACCTGTCAATCTTGAGATGTATGTCTATCAATAACAAATTATTAGAATTTCAAATTCGTTTGCATGGAAGAGGGAAGCCAAACAGCAGGTTTTTTAATGCCGAGTTGTGAGAAATATTCTGACGCTTTTTGAGTCATAAACTCATGATTAATGTTCGTTACAATCAAACGCTTGATCTTGCAAAAGCGTGACCAACAGGCTATGAATGTTACAGCCACCAACTGCATGTCAGTTATTTGTTTGCTTGCTACCTGACTAATTATTTTAGGTACGGATGGGTCAACGGCGAGCTGCTCACTTTAGATGAATTGACTCGTTCACTGATGAACATGGCTTAACATCTCCGCTTCACTCTGTAGCATTTCACTACGGACGAGTAGTATAATAGGCAGACGAAAACCACTTGGGCAGTTGAGAACTAAGTCAACTTTTACAGCATTCAGCGGACATAAAGGCGTGCTAAGCGCATGTCTAACGTTACATTTATGGAAATCTGTCATCGATATATTCCACATTGGAAAATGATTTGTAAATGTGCAGTCTATTCATCATTTTGTAGTCAAGTGATCCATGTGCTGAAGAGCACTGGAGGGATTATAGCCCACGCCAGAAAGTGACGCGGGATATATCGCAGTGGAGCTCGTCCGTTTTTTTAGACGCCACTCTACCTAAGGGAATGAAATTCTGTGCATGTATGTTTCCAGTCATGACCTTGCTGGGGTTTAAAAACAGGATCCCATCGTGGTGAGGGTTATTGGTAATTATGTCTTCTTGATCTGTTTGAGCTGCCCATTTATTGTCTTGTCTCAACATCTCCATGGGGCTCGAGATAGCACTATGAGTGGGGCTAGGTATCTCCAAATTTTTTATTTTGTTTCTGAAATGGACATGCTGTTGTGCTTTTGATCAGTGTCTTCCTGCATAATCCAGTTACACTTTAGCTTTGGAGCGGAAATTCACCTTCAGGATTTTTGGGTAGACAACAGAATATGATTTTATTAACGTCAAGTTACTGAAGTCCTGAAGTGGACGAGCATGCACCCACCATCAGACTCCCAGCATCATGGTTGAAAGTTGGTATGAAATTAGTATTGAGGCATGCTGTGTTAGTTTAGTAGCGCCAAAAGAGATCCATGTGGGTGACTCAATATGTGTCGTATGGGACATTCAGAGAATGTTGCCTAGCTTTGTGATGAAACAGAATGGTTATGAAGATTTGTTTTATGGTAATGATGAAGTACTAGTGGGATGGACAATGAAAATAAATGAAGATTTATCGCTTCATGTTGTCTTTGTCTCATATTAAATTTAGTTTGAAGCTCTGCGACCAGTGTAATTAATGTGGAAAAAAAAACAAGAAATCAGGAAGGTCCAGATACTTTTTACTCTGTACATTAGTGCAAAGTATTGCACTCATTTATCAGTCTTCTTTGGTTAATATGTTAGAGGTGAAACCTCTTTTCATTGTGACCACAGGTTTGGGAACTACTCTGCTGGATTAGTTGCAATTGGCTCATACCCAGCCTCTGACAGAGTAATGCTACTTTGCCTCTCAAAGAGTTGGCAGATATGAATGCAAATCAATGCTGTGAATTATAATGGGCTTCTTTTTTACCTATCATAAGCTGAAAGGGCTCTGCATGGTGTGCGTTTTTCTTGGCCTGTCCCTTTTTCAGCTCTGTGTTCATAACTTGACTTGCTGTATTTTTGTGCAATTTTGGATTTTGCCGTTGGAGTTTACAGTGCCAGCATACCCACAGTTTTTGTTATTTGTCGTTGACACACTGTCCTTCCATCTCTCCTGCTTTTCTGTTGTTGTTTTTAGAGTTGACACCATGACTGCGGAGGAGACCATAAATATCAAGGAGGTGGAGATCATTAAACTGATCCTGGACTTCCTTAACTCTCGCAAGCTGCACATCAGCATGCTGGCATTAGAGAAGGAGAGTGGGGTCATAAATGGCCTCTACTCAGACGACATGCTCTTTCTCAGGTAGGTTTGTCACAGCTGTTTTGTGACAGCGTGCCCGAGTAGCCCATTATCGGGCCGACCCTGGCTCAGTCAAATGGCTCTGAAATGGAAATGCTTCATGAGTTCATTTTGTAAAATGTTGCACCCCTCCCTCCTAGAGCGAGGCTTAATTTAGTAGTACTGCATATAAAGGTGCAAAACTGGAAATATTTCACTTGCCATGGTACTTTGTGACATATTACCAGAGGTGTAAAATCCAGGGGTCAGAAAGTAAAAGTCCTGGCAAGTTTTTTCTCCCTGCCACAGAATGAGCTGATCACTCATATTGGCTCTATCTCCTGTCTGAAGTAAATCCAGGTGGTTGGAATAAAGTTCTGGGGAGGATTTTTACTTTCTGAACCTGGACTTTACACCCCTGCATGTCACTGAGTGAATTAATTATGATGAAATATTGTCATTGTAAGTAAAACAAATTGTGTTGCCCCGCATGAAGAATTGAAGTTATAACTGAATACTTTTATTTGCAGTTGATAGCAAAACATATTTCTTCAGCTGCTGATGGATGGATTTATCAATGGTACCAATTTCAGACGTGGAATGAATTAAAAAAACAAATACAGCAAGTTAATCTGTGAACGGAAAAACTGAGAGCGGAAATCAATTGCTGTTATAGCGGCAGGTCTGCCCGTAAAATGCATTTTCTGTATTGCGATAAATGGAGCTGGAACTTCAATTCACTCGCTGAAAAATTAGTTGCCAAAAGTATCTGCATCTTTGTCCACGACAAATCCAAAGCTTCCGTATTTTGCTATGTGGATTATTATGATTTTATTTATTTATTTATTTATTTATTTATTTATTGCGGCTTGTTCGAATTCTGTGGATTTCAGATGTTGATAAATCAAGCTAAAAAACAAACTAGTGATTTTAGCTCATGCAAATAGTAGACTCTCTCATAGTAGTCGTTGGAGCCCTAGTCATAATTTCCATAGTCACTGTCCCAATACTTTCAACAGTCAATAGAGTAGATATCAATTGCTTAATTGATTTGCTCTCGCTAGAAATAAATGAATCTATTTGAAACCCTGGTGAACCAAGTTGCCATTTATAGACTAAATATTTAGAAACAACAAAATATGTTATGTTGGTAATGATTAGGACTTAAATGTGATATTGTGGCAAGATTCATTTAAACATTCAATTTATTTAATTTTAATATTTTTGAACTGGGAAGTAGATTTTCTTTATTTACTGAATTCCATAGCAGTGTGGGTCCTATCAGGACAGACATGTAAAACTGAGTAGTTTTGTAGTACACTATGATGTATCCACATGCTTTTATTCTTCTCTGTGTAGGCAACTGGTCCTCGATGGCCAGTGGGATGAGGTCCTTCAGTTTATTCAACCCTTGGAGTGCATGGATAAGTTTGACCGAAAGAGGTAAGTTGCAGACAAATCTCTGTGTCGATATTCTGTTTGTAGTCATGCTAATTGTGAGTAGTTAGCAGAAGAGTGGCACTTGCAGATATTCCCAAAACCTGACTGGGAGCTTAATTATTTTTCACATTAATTTTGATAAAGTTGGTAAAGTGACAACTCCAGTTCCCCCTTTTGAGTTATGAGCAAGGGTTTGGTGTAAAACTCATTTTGCCTCTCTATTGGGATTATTGAATGGCTGGATGTAAATCATGCTCTTTTGATGGGTGAAATTATCTTATGTCATTTAGGATACAGTGACAGATTTGAAATGGAGGAACCCTGCATTAGATGGTTCGTAGACACTTGGATTCATTGTCTACTGACATTCGCCTGTTTAGTGAAGTCTGAAAGGTGCTTTAGTTACAATGGGCCAATGGTCCACTATTGTGTCTATGGTCAAAGAAACTAGTGCAACTGAGTGGCTTGCCTCTGACATGATTATCACCTGTTCTAGGTTTCGTTATATCATCCTGAAGCAGAAGTTTCTGGAAGCGCTGTGCGTGAATAATGCTATGTCAGCAGATGACGAGCCCCAGCATGTAAGTGTGGTCAACCCTGACTGTCTCCAGCTCATAATTTGGCTGTTATGTTAAAGAAAGACTGGCCTATGCACTGTATTTATAGCGCACTGTAGATTACCCCCTATATAAGCAGCATTCCTGTGCACATGCCGTGATATTTTGTGTGTGTTGCATATGTTACTATGTCTCATTTAAGGTCATTCACTGCTCTCCCTGTTTAGTGCAGCTTGATAAATGTGTTATCTTACACTTGATGACCTTATTGAGGGGATGCTGTTTAGTTCTTTATTTATTTATCACCGTAACAGTTTATCTTCCTCTTACTGTATATGTGTGTACCTTCGTGAGAGGGGGCACCTACAGCGGGGGAAAAAAGTATTGAACACGTCAACATTTTTTCTCAGTAAATATATTTCTAATGGGGCTATTGACATGAAATTTTCGCCAGATGTTAGTAACAACCCAAGAAATCCACACATACCAAGAAAGCAAAAGAAATAAGTCCATAAATTATGTGCAATAAGCATTGAACACATGAAGAAAAGGAGCTGCAAAAACGCATGGAAAACCAAGAAACCAGCTGAAATCTGTCAGTATTCAGAAAGCAATCCTGCCCCCTATCAGTGCAAATTACTATCAGCTGGTTTAGTCCTAATTGATGACCTATAAAAAGGTTTCTCATTACCAAGGTGTCACACAAGAAGCATCTCATGATTGGTAAAAGCAAAGGGCTCTCTCAAGATCTTCAAAACCTTATCGTAGCAAAATGTACTGATGGAATTGGTTACAGACATATTTCTAAACTTCTGAGTGTTCTAGTGAGCAATGTTAGGGCCATAATCCAGAAGTGGAAAGAACATCGTTTCACAATAAACCGGCACGACCAGGTGCTCCTTGCAAGATTTCTAACCGAGGAGTCAAAGGAATAATCAGAAGAGCTGTCCAAGAGCCAAGGACCACTCGCGGAGAGCTTCAGAAAGACCTGGAATTAGCAGGTACAGTTGTTTCAAAGAAAACAATAAGCAATGCACTCAACCGCCATGGCCTCTATGCACGCTCACCGCACAAGACTCCATTGCTGAAGAAAAAGCATGTTGAAGCTCGTTTAAAGTTTGCTGCGCAATATTTGGACAAGCCTATGAAATACTGGGAGAATATAGTCTGGTCAGATGAGACCAAAATTGAACTCTTTGGATGTCATAGCACACACCATGTTTGGAGGACAAATGGCACTGCACATCTCCCCCAAAACACTGCACCAACAGTGGCGTTTGGAGGTGGGAACATCATGGTGTGGGGCTGTTTTTCAGCATATGGTACTGGCAGACTTCATATGATTGAAGGAAGGATGAATGGAGAAATGTACCAAGACATTCTTGATAAGAATCTGCTGCCATCTACCAGGATGCTGAGGATGAAATGAGGGTGGACATTTCAGGAAAACAATGATCCCAAACACACAGCCAAGGAAACTCAATTGGTTTCAGAGAAAGAAAATGAAGCTGCTAGAATGGCCCAGTCAATCATTGGACTTGAATCCAATTGAAAATCTATGGAAAGAACTGAAGATCAGAGTTCGTAGAAGGGGCCACTGGAACCTTTAAGATGTGAAAACAATTTATGTGGAAGAATGGGCCAAAATTACACCTGCGCAATGCGTGCAACTAGTTTCTCCATACAGGAGGCGTAGCCGTCATTACCAACAAAGGCTTTTCTACAAAGTATTAAACAAATTTCAATAAGCGTGTTCAATACTTTCTCCATGTGTCATTCCACTATATAACTTAATATATGGACTTATTTGTTTTGATTTCTTTGTATGTGTGGATTACCTGGGTTGTTACTGACATCTGGTAAAAATTTCATGTCAATAGCCCCATTGAAAAAATATTTACTGAGAAAAATGTTGACATGTTGAATACTTATTTTTCCCACCACATTTACCAAGGCAGCATGCATGTCATTGATTTTGTTAAATAGAAATTTACTCAAGAAGAAATTGCCTGTGCTCTTTTAACTTAACCCAGATTCCCTGCCATTGATGAGATTCTCTGTTAATTATCACAGAGTGCTTCCCCCGCATTGACAAGACATTCTGGCAATCAAAGTTTTCACTCTTATATGGTGGCGGACGCGGTTACAGATCTGACAAAAATGGGTAGATAATGATCAATGAACATTATCAAATGTGCTGGCAGTGGCTGGCAGCTTAAAAAATATACAGTGGTGGGGAAAGTGTTAAGAAGCAATGAAAGATTTGCTAAATTCTGCGGTCGTCACTTCTCTAGACTGATGGGTGCTGACTGTTTCTGTTCCGTCGCTTCTCAATGCAGTCATTGTCTCTGAACAACAGTGTGAAGATGTGACAGGGAGAGCCATAGCCCTGTATTAAAGAAGGTACACTCTGTGCATCTGTAAAGTGATGCTAGGCCAAGATCTCATAAGTCATTTCATCTGAGCTCACCTCTGCTGCAGCTATGGTGCTGATTAATTTTTATATACACCTTTTCATATAAAATTGTTAACTTCTCCGTAAAGAGTGGGAATGCTCTCTTTGACATTTGAAATGTATTTAAGGTATCAGTAGTAGCTGTGGGACAGAGTTTTACAGGGCAGGGACAGCTGGGAATACTATGAGTTCGGTCCTGGTCTTCTGCTACCATTGTAGACGCTTGTTTTGATGAACATGATAATCAGTAAAGTGTTTGAAAACCTTTTTCAAAACTTACTTCTAGCACTGTATGGATGAAGATGCAGAGGAGATTTTGTTTCGAGGCTTGTAAGAATTAAATGGCTCCTCCTGACAGCTGGTGCGGTGTTTAACAGAAGTAAAGGAAAGCACAATTTCCCCCCAATTGCTTGTAGTTTCATGGGTATCGGTGTAGGTTTGGAATTTTTGTGCTTGGCTCTACAGTACAAGCATTTTGCACTCATTTGTGAATCGAAATAGTCTTTGAAAATGATATTTGGTCACACAGCAAGTTTCGCACCATTAGCTTATTTTTGTTGTGAAGCATCCAAGGTTAAGTTAACCAAGGTTACGTGTGCGGATGTGCTTGTGCACGTGCACGTACGCATACATGCATATATGTGCGTGCATGCGTGTTTGTTTGTTTGTTTGTTTGTGTGGGGGGGTTAAGAAACTAGCTAGTCCATCAGCGAGCTAGCTTTACCACAGTGCTTCTCAACTCAGTCATGGTGCCCCCCTGCTGGTTTTGTTCCAACCTCAGTTGCAATTGTAGGATCTTAACAAAATCTTGATTTGTTCTAATTGTCTGCATTTTATTGTATGTTTAAAGCCATTAGTCACCGTCTGAAGCCACATTTTGACGGACATATCTGTGTGTGCTATGAAGAAAAAAAATCCTTGAGCCTATTGTGTTTATTTCGCTGTATTGTCTCGAATTTCAGGTAATAACATTTGTTAACGGATCAAATTAAGCACTGAGAAAATCAGTTGGCTCCCAACTAGGTTCCAGAAAACAGGTGTTTCGAGTTCTTTAAAAAATAATTTGCTTGAACATAACAATATAAACATGACACAAAACAGGTGTGACTGTTGTTTACCTAATTATTTGTTAGTTTTCATGATTATTTGTCCACAGGTTCACCAGTAAGGAACCTATTTATTGTTTGCTTGAATTAAATTTTTGGTTAATCTTTTTCCTCTGCATTTGTTTCTAATATATCACTGTGTGTGTAAGACATTTTAATATTTTTCCTGGAATGCTTAGATAAGTCAAAATGTGGTTAAGAGGACAAATAACTGCACATAAATGCACCTAATTAAGACAAATCAAAGCTTGGTAAAATCCTACAATTGCAATTGTGGTTGGAACAAAAACAAGCATACACAGGGGGCTGCCAGGACTGAGTTTGAGAAACATTGCTCGCGCAGTTGATGATTACCAACAAGCCTAACCTTGACTGGATCCAGCCGGTTTGTAGTCCAATCTAATGGCTAGTTCGCTATTACCATGCTGTTTGTAGATAGCTAGCCTAACTGAGAAATCGCTGTTGAATGTGTGGAAATGTTTGTGCAAGTGCATGTGCGAGCGAGGTTGAGAACAAGCTAGGTAGCTATAATAGTGCCCCAGATAGCAAGCGTCAGGTGATGCGCTGGCTGCAGCCGTTCTCGGCCTGCCGGAGACCCGCTTTCCGGCACTATCTTCCAATAACACTGCGACTGAGGCGTCATGCCCAAGCTGGGCTAGACTAGCCCCCTTTATAGGTAATGAGTATGCAGGTGGGTAGACGGGACTAGGCGCAAGGCAATACAAGCCAAGAATACATCTGACAGCATCTGATTTTTCTTCCTGGATGTGTTGCACTTAATAAAGTACTTTATTATATGGTGTAAGGATTCACTCTCTCCTGACTGGTCGAGACGAGCTCCGCCGGTCACTGTAAACAGTGATATTCACTGTGCGAGAGGTGAATACAACAATCCAACAACCTCTTGCTAAAAGTAGATTAGGCTTCTCCGCTGGAGCTCCTGACATTGCCCGTATTTCGTGTTTCTTCGTCTCGTGAGGAGCTTTACATTAGAGTTGTCTTTTTTCTCTTATTTTATATTTTCAAGCAGGGCCATACAATAAAACTTATTGACTTCAGTAGTCGATAAATCCAATGATTTATCCACCTTGGACAAGTGATACTCACCTAGGATTTGCCTCAGTGAATATCACTTGTTCAAGGTGGATTCACCTCAACTGAAGTCAGTAATTATATGATGTTGTTATAACTCAGTTCATATGTTGTGCTTCTTGTTCTCATCTCTGCTTTCAGCCTGCCCTCTCTCTCTCTCTTCCCTTCTGTGCTTCTCCTTGCAGTTGGAGTTCACCATGCAGGAGGCAGTGAAATGCCTTCATGCTTTAGAGGAGTTCTGTCCATCCAAAGAGGACTACAGCAAGCTGTGCCTGCTCCTGACGCTGCCGCGCCTCACCAACCACGCCGAGTTCAAGGACTGGAACCCCAGCACGGCGCGCGTGCACTGCTTCGAGGAGGCCTGCCTGATGGTGGCCGAGTTCATCCCGGCCGACCGCAAGCTGAGCGAGGCCGGCTTCAAGGCCAGTGGCAACCGCCTCTTCCAGCTGCTCATCAAGGGCGTGCTGTACGAGTGCTGCGTGGACTTCTGCCAGAGCAAAGCCACGGGCGAGGAGATCAGCGAGAGCGAGGTGCTGCTGGGCATCGACGTGCTCTGCGGGAACGGCTGCGACGACCTGGACCTCAGCCTGCTGTCCTGGCTACAGAACCTGTCCCCCGACGTCTTCTCCTGCGCCTTCGAGCAGAAGGTGCTCAACATCCACGTGGACAGGCTGGCCAAACCCGCCAAGGCGGCCTACGCCGACCTGCTCACGCCCCTCATCACCAAGCTGTCGCCGCACCCGGTCTCGCCGCTTCGCCGGCCCCAATCGGCCGACACCTACATGTCCCGCTCCCTCAACCCCGCCTTCGACGGCCTCTCCTACGGCCTGACCAATCACGACAAACGAGCGACTGACCTGGCAGGCAAGGCCTCGCCCATGTCTCACTCCTTCGCCAACTTCCAGTACCCCGGGGGCCCAAGCCTGTCCCGCAGCCTGATGATGGAGCACTCAGACAGCCGGCGCATTTATGGGGAATCTCCAGAGAGGTAGGGCAGGATAGCGTTATTGGTACCAGGCATTCAGGGTGAATATCATTCCCTCACTGATCGTTTGTAATAAAGCACTTAGGTCCTTAGAGAGGTGCCTATGGCTTATTTTAACACCCATCATGGCTGGACAATACCTGAGTTCAAAACCAACGACAGACTTTTAATAACCACACCAGGGCATCTGCGAAACTTTGGTGATATTAGTCATAAGGTCGAGCACTACTATCCTCAAGGGTACCTGGCTGCTTCTTGAGTTGCAACTGTCCTCCAGGATTGAACCTTATGTTTAAATCCATTCAAAATTCTCGCTTTCAAAAACTTGTGGTCAGAATAATGTTTTGAGTTATTTAGGTCACATTTTCGTGATATTTATTTTTGGTTACTGTACCTTGTGTATCCTGTTTGAGCTGCTGCCTGTAAGGAGGGGTTGATGAATAATTTCTGCATTGTGATGGAGAGTTATTGCACCAGCATTTTGGTCGTACTTTCTCTGAAGAAGCACTTCTGCAGTCATTTTAGCTCTGCAATGCAGAGAGACATCACTGGCTTTATTTAAAATGCGTCATGTGATGCTCAAAGAGGGACAGTTTGTTTCAGTTTATTGTCTTGCCTCGGGAAAATTCTTGTCACATGTTTGACTGGAGTATTCTTCATATTGCGCGTTTTTGCGTGCGCAAATTCTGTGTTCTGCCTGCAACACGCATCATCTGTCGTACTCTGTACGTTAGGATCACGGCATGTGCAGAAATGCTCCAATCATGTCCTGTGTACACCACGCTTGCCTTCTGTAATCCAGTAAGGCATACGTATGGAAATTTGAGTGTCTCTTTCCATAACTGACCTCTCTGCGTGCGTGCGTGCGTGCGTGCGTGCAAGGCCAGTCAGTCAGTCAGTCAGTCAGTCAGTCAGTCAGTCAGTCAGTCAGTCAGTCAGTCAGTCAGTCAGTCAGTCAGTCAGTCAGTCAGTCAGTCAGTCAGTCAGTCATACTGCATATGCTAACAGCCAGCCCAATGGGATTGCCTGCTGGAATAAAACATTCCTGGTGATGGTTTTACTCCCTGAGTTGAATTGGAGGAAAAAAACACTCGGTTAAGCCTTCTCCAGCACATCCCAAAGACTTTCAATTGGTTAAAGTCAGGACTCTGTGGTGACCAATTCATGTGTGAAAATGATTCTTCATGCTTGACGAATCACTCTTTCACAGTATGAGCCTGGTTTATCTTGGCATTGTCTTCCTGGAATCTGCCTGTGCCATCAGCGATTAAATAATCCATTGATGGGATAGCTTGGCCATTCGGTACATTCAGATAGTCTGCTGACTGCATTTCATTGCGCCATAATGTTCCTGAGCCTCGACCTGAGCAACTGAAGCAACCCCAGATTGTAACACTGCCTCCAGAGGCTTGTGCAGTGGGCACTGTGCATGACAGGTGCATCGCTTCATGGGCATCCCCTCTGAACCTGATGCACCCACCCCTCTGGATGGGGTAAATCTGCGCTCCTCAGACCGCATGATCTTCTTCCACTGCGTTACCTGCCAATCTTTATGCTCCCTTGCAAAAAGTTGTTTTGCCCAATTAGCCTCTCTAACAAGTGGCTTTCTTGTGGCCACGCAGCTGGTTAGTCCCAATCCTGCAAGTGGTTGTCGCATTTACATGTGAAAACCCTCTTACTTTCACAATTAACCATACCCATGAGTTCTTTTATCGATTTTTTTCGCCATGGGACTTCACCAAGCATTTTAGTGATCTTCAATAATAATCAGTCATGACTTTTAATTTCTTCCGCCTCTGGTTTAAATAATGCCTTGCTCAGTTCTTAACCTAATGTCAGTGATTTTGGCAGTCTAGTCTCCTGAGTTGTTTTCATTGGTTGATGCAGGCCAATAATTCTCGCCTTTTGAAATGCAGTAATTTATTTCCCATGACCATGGAATACCTTTTCTGATATGCTGGTTTAACAAATGAGAAGCTACACACTGCAGCTGTCAGAGTTGAAAGAAATGTTTCCAGTGGAAACATGTTAATTAATGAAATAATGACTCAATAGCTCTTAAGAATTGGCTTATTTTTTGGCCAGGCAGTGTATATGGTTTGTATCTGTTGTGCAGGAGATTTGATATGACTTGTATCTGTATGAATGTCAAGTTGTATTCAAGAACTGAGGAACAGCTGTTAATGATTTACCTGTAGGGTATCAGTCCAGCTGCACCACAAGTTCTTATGTGTCCTAACCGGTGCTCTACATTGCTGAGATATTATGCGCATTCACCGCATTGACCCACCACAGTACATGGCAGTGTTCAGATTGATATCAGTCATGATTTTTTTTGCCCTTCGATTGCAGAAAGAACGCCTCGGTGGACAGGATGCTCGGCTCAGTCGCACCCCTCACCCCCCGGCCCAACTCGGCCCCAGGTGGCGAGACCACAGCCCCTGACTCATCGGAAAGGAACGAGGCAAGTCCTTAGCTGGCTCTTCCCTAGAGCTCAGTGTAGCTCTGAGGTCACAGTGAGAGAGACCAGCAGCTCCTGTCTGCACAGAATTTTAGAACTGGGTCTGTCCCACCACTGCTGGCAGGGGTTTACCGCAGGACAGGGTGTAGTTAGAGAGACCAGCAGATCCTCTCTGCTCAGAATTTCAGTATTGGGTCTCTCCCATCACTGCCAGCAGGGGTATACTGCAGGACAGGGTGTAGTGAGAGAGACCAGCAGGTCCTGTCTGCACAGAATTTCAGTATTGGGTCTCTCCCATCACTGCCAGCAGGGGTATACTGCAGGACAGGGTGTAGTGAGGGAGACCAGCAGGTCCTGTCTGCACAGAATTTCAGTATTGGGTCCCTCCCATCACTGCTGACGGGGGTTTACTGCAGGACAGGGTGTAGTGAGGGAGACCAGCAGGTCCTGTCTGCACAGAATTTCAGTATTGAGTCCATCCAAGCGCTCCTGGCAAGGGTGTACTTCTGTTCCCCCTCTCTAACTTTAATGGCTCATAAATCCGCATAGAGATTCATGAGGCCCCATTTAGTCCTCTGCGTCTCCTCTGATCCAAAATCTCACTGTTCCTGTCCCCATCTCACCTCAACAGCTGGGACCTTCACAGCTTGGCTGCCGTAGAGCACCCTGGATGGAACAGTGGATTTCTGAATGTTTGGTTTTAACGCAGTGCTCTGAATGAGTCACTCAGCTCATTGCATGCATTTTTACAGAGTGTTTGATTAGGGATTCAGGAGCTGTCCACTGTTGAGAGGGAAGAGTTGGGTTGCGCGCATGTGCTTGTGTATATGTGATTTTTTGCATGTGTCCGTGTGCATGCATAAAGCACTGCGCTGGTATATGCGCCCGTGCATCTCCTGCTCTCTCCACTGAAGGTGCCCTGTGGTGGATACTAGCGGTTTTGGCAGGCTGCCAGCTCATCTCCGGTTGAAGCTGAGCTGATCTGATGGGGGGGGGGCCGAGGGAAGACGTCTGTCCGCAGCCCTCTAAGAGTCAAAGACTGCGGCCTATCCTCTTCCACCAGCTGACCTCTGCAGCCTGACTGCTTCCATTCATAAACACACGTACCGAAATCCACACCGCTCCCCTTCCTGTCAGAGCCGGAATGGCAGCGCGCTACGATTGATGCGCACAAAGCCCCCATTAGCTGGGAATGTGCGGGCATATTAGCGGAGATGTGATAACGCGGTACGGAGCTGCTTCTCAGGAGCTGTGGCAGCGCCGGTAATTGTTTGTAATGGCAGGTGTAATTTGTCGTTGATGAGATTCACTCATAACCCTGCCTGTGTGCTACCCTGTCAGTGCTCTTATACGAGAAGGCAAAACTGATATATTAGTTTACACAGATGGCTGTGGATTTGATGCGTTTGATGTCTGCTTATTCAGTTAGGCCATCTGTGCTACCTTGAATTAGTCATAGTCCTTCCTTGGATGTTTTCACAAGGCAGCAGACTGGGGTTTAATAATCCGGGGACAAATGTCTTTACTCATTCCTTATTCTGACTGTATTCAAGTACGTGTCATCAATGATGGATGTCTCATGGATAAATCCCATTCGGATTTAGACAGCTGACTGACGAGCAGCTTTCACTATGAACACCAGATCCAGGAGAAGGCATTCTCCTGGCCTTATGTGCCACAGTGCAGGACAGATCCCTCTTACATCCTTTGGTGTCTGCATGCTCTTGTGTGTGTCCCCTGTTGTGTGGATATAGATGTGCTTGGGTGTTAATTTATTTGTGCAAATACACTGATCAGCCACAGCATTCAACCCATTGGCCTTATATTGTGTAGCGCCCCCTTGTGCTTCAAAAATCCATTGAGGGATGAACTCCTGGACCTGCTAAAGATATCCTGTGGTATCTGGCAGCTAGAAGTAAACAGCAGATTCACTGATGAGCCGCAACATTAAAACCAGCAGCCTGATAATGTGTAGGTCTTCCTCATGCCTTCAGAACAGCTCTGTCAAATCAATGGCCCCTTGAATTCCCGCAACTGTGGATTTTGAACAGAACACTTCCCACAGCTTCGCACTTTCTCCACTTTTTTTTATTTTTCCCTCAGTGCATTTGGTGCCATCTCTTCCCCAGGTATATGGTGCGCACACAGGTACCCAGCCAATGATATGGTGCAAGCACAGAGCTAAAGAAAACACTACAGTGGACACGACACCAGATTTGGCGAGATTCGCATTCGCCATCTTACCGAAGGATAGCCTCCCGTATGGAACTGTAGAGAAACCTTCGACCAAGCTAGTTTAGGTGTGGAATACAGAGATTATGTTGATGATTTTTACATGAAGTAAGATTATAAAGGTCTATTAACCCTTAAATGCCCCCTGTGACAAATTTGTCACACGATTTTGGGGGTTGTCAAATCCACTGACCCCACATAAATTTTGCAGCCTAATAGTGTTAGCCCATAGTGACATATTTAGACCATCAGTGCTGCCATCTAATGCATAAAAGTGGAACTGACACTACACTGGCTGCACCAAGTAACCTTTCCAATATGGCTGCCCCCATGGTGGAATCCACACAATAGATCAGCACCCATTCATCACTGGATAAAGTAGACAAACAGGTAAGCTAATGAAAAATAAGCTATGCCTAATACTTCAGCTATATGTCGACTGTTTTATCATTCAAGTCATTTTAGCAATAAGGTCCCCGAAATGCCCATTGTGACACATGTCACAAAACTAAAATGAGGTCAAAGGTCACCAAAAATTAAAAATTGCTATTGGGTTGTTATTAGCCCCTCCCCAGGACATATTAACAGAATACATAGATTTTTCTTTCAACTTTTACTATAGTTGGGCATTTAAGGGTTAACCTAGGTGAAGTTTGTATATGAGCATATGTGAAAAATAGACCCAAAAGTGAACTTGATGCTGATGATACTACGGTGAAATGATTTACCACTTATCATATGTAATATTTTTACTGTGAAAGAAATTCAGTGTTTTTCATTTCATTTTATCTAGTTGCATATGCACATGTACAGCCTCAGATTGAGCAATTCCTCTGCCGATTCCTTACCCAAGATGGCAGACGCGTCTCATGTGTTCTGGTTGGTTCAGCCAATGACGTTGTCCACTCTAATGTCTTCTTAAACTCTGTGGAGACAAGGGAAGTTGTACTCCCTTGACCACACAACCTTCTGCAGTCGCTTCAAGTTCCAGTTTGGAAGCTTACGTGCACATTGTTGGCACTTATAGCAGCGGACCAGAGTTGATGCTCAAACTGGTCTACAGCTGCAAAGTGCAATACACAGCAGGGTGCAATGCATTGTGTGGTGTGACACATTCTTTATATGTCATTAAAATTCTCTGTGAATTGTGCCATAATGGCCTTTCTGTCAGTTTGAACCTAGCTCTTTTCCATTATTGAGCTTTGTGTACCTGGCACTCATCGCCCATCTCCTTAGACTGCTGTGGTGATACTCACCACTGCTGACTGGGAGCTTCCCAGAAGCCTTGCCACTTTGGAGATGCTCTGACATTTGTCACACTTAATGCTTCAGATCATCAATTTTAGACAAAGATAACCCAAATAAACACTAAATGCAGTTTTGAATTATGATTTCATTTATTGAAGTAAAAAACTATTCAACCCTACCTGGCCCTGAGTGAAATAGGTCATTTCTCACTTAGTTCCTAAATCAACCAACTAAAACAAATTTAATTGCTAACTAGATTAAATTTCACTTGACACACTCAGGCATGATTACTGCCAGCCCTTTTGAATATAAACATCACTTAAGTAGAATCTCTCTGGCAATGTGAAATAAGCAAAAAGCAGCACATAATGCCTCAATATAAAAACATTTAAGAACAGATGAGAAAGAAAGCGGTTGACCTCTAATGGTCTGAATTGGGTTACAAAGTCATTTCTAAGGTTCTGGGACTCCAATGGGCAATGGTGACTGTCATTATCTACAAATGGAGAAAACTTAGAACAGGTGAACCTTCCCTAGAATGACCAGCCTTTCAGAGTTCCTCTAAAAGCACATTGACAACTCATCCAAGAGGTCACAAAAGAACCCAGACGAACACTTGCCTCAGTTAAAGTCAGTGTTCGCATTTCCACAATAAGATAGAGGCTGGGCAAAAATGGAATCCGTGGGAGAGCTGCTGGGCAAAAACCACTGCTGACCAAAAAGAACAGAAAGGCTTTTCTTCACACAAAATCTATGGAAGAAGAAAACGGGAAGGCGGCAAATACTTTTTCACTACTGTATTTTTCATGGCTTCCAAAGTGCTAGTGAAGTGAAGGACATCTGATGGCAGCTAGAATGTGTTTAGACTGTTAAATTTGTATTTTATAAACGTGGCTATAAAGAGAGAATTAAAATGTGTATACGTATGTGTGTGTGTGTGTGTGTGTGTGTGTGTACATACTGGCACCCTCAGCTGCGGGACTCCTCGGAGCAGTTCCAGGAGTACTGCCGGCAGCGCATGCGGGTGCAGCAGCACCTGGAGCAGAAGGAGCAGCAGAGACAGCTGTACCAGCAGATGCTCCTGGAGGGAGGGGTCAACCAGCAGGAAGGTGTGAACGGACAGCACAGCCTCACCGACAAGTTCCTCAACAGGTCAGTGATCGTACAGCACAGCGGCCAGCCCTCCTGCCTGTCCAGATCTGGCTTTGGCTACCTGCTGCTCAGTGAGCAGACTCTGCTCTCCAGGCTCTGCTATCCCCCTGTACATCTGCGTAACAGAGCATTCCTGTTCTGTTTTTAACTGGCCTTTGATGGTGTCAACTCCATGGGTTTTCATCATTTGTCATCTGTATACCACTGGACCTGTGACCTCTAACGGTCATAAATATTGATCAAATTTGTCAAAACTTCGTATACAAGATTTTTAGCAATAAACCACTTTGGGATTGCTTTTCAGCCCCTCAGCCCCAAAAATGGTTGTGGCAGAGTTGTCATACTAAAAAAACTGAAGGTTTTTATTTTAGACCTTGCTAATATAGGTCAGGAGCTTAAACGTGGTATGTAAGCAGTTTACAACAATTCTTAACACATAATTAATTACAGGTTTTTACAATTACTGAAAAATTGCCGTTTTGTGACCTTTGACATTCCTTCACCCATAGACAATCTGTAGACACCTATTTGAACGACTCATAACCTGGAGAGGTCACAAATTTTAATCAAATTTGATGAAACTTTGAACACAGCATCTTTTGGACAAAAACTAGTTTAGAATTTTCATTTCAGCTTCGTGCCCCGCTCGGCTGCGGCAGAGAGCGCTTCTTCTATAGGTGACTTTGAGTTGTTTTCTGACACAGACCTTCTAAATGCGGATAAAAACAATAAGATTCACGCTACAACATTAAAATAATGAAAAACCATAATAGGGGCACTTTAAATGATTGTTTATTAATTTGTAAGTTACTTTTATGAAAATCGACTTCAAGCATAATAGCATGATGTATGAATGAAGGACCAAGAGATGCAATTCCAAGCAAATACACTATCACTTGATGTACATAATGTTGGTGCATGTACAGGTATGTTTTGCGCGGGCTCTTTTAATATGAAGTAGCTCTATTATCTGGTGTATGAGCAGACCTCTCTGATATGAGTTAGCTGTGCCTGGGACATGGTATATAATCTGTTATATCACGTGTTGGTGTATGCTCAGGTCTGTTACGTATGGGTTATATAATCAGGAGTAGGCATATAATCTGGGGGTATGTGCAGGCCTCTCCTGTATGTAAGAATACATCGGGGGCATACAATCTGCCATGTTTATTGTTGGTATATGTACAGGTTTTTGATTTATTGGTAATATAATCTAGAGTATATAATCTTGGTGTATGTGCAGACCTCTCCTATATGTAGGAGTACATGGGGCACAGGTAATCTGATATGTTTAATATTGGTATATGTGTAGGCCTGTTTTGTATGAGTGCTATAATCTAGAGTACATAATCTGGGCGTATATGCAGGCCTCTCCTGAATGTAAGAGTGCATGGGGCACATATAATCTGATATATCTAATTTTGGTGTATGTACAAGTCTGTTTTGTGTGGGTTTTATGATCTAGAGTATATAATCTGGTTGTTTGTGCAGACCTCTCCTGTATGTTATAGTACATGTGGCAAATATAATCTGATACATTGAATGCTGGTATATATGCAGGTCTGTTATGTATGGGCAATATAATCTAGAGTAGAGTTTATAATCTGGGTGTGTGTGCTAGCCTCTGTATGTATGAGTACATGGAGCACATACTGTATGATCTGATATGTATAATATTACAGGTCTATACAGAAGCTGGAGGAGCTGAACATCGGCATGGAGAACCTCGGGGAGGAGGTGCAGCCCTTGCGTAATGGGAAGGCAGCGGTAAACAACACTGTGCTGTTGCCCGAATCGAGCCAGGCACAGGACCGAGCCAGCGTCGTCAGCAGCACCCCGCACAAGGGCGGGGCCCGCAGCATGCCCTCCCTCGACGAGTCGCCAGTCCTGGTCCCTCAGAGGTGCGTAGGGACACGCCCACTTCTTGCAACAAAGCAAAGACAGCTCTCCTGTTTATAATCTATTCACCATATAAAAATTGCCCTTGATTACATAAGTCGGGGGATTGTTGAACATAATAGTTTTAAGGATGCTTTATGGGTGTTGTGTATCTAAGTTGTCTAAAGTTCTCTAATCCATTCCCTAATTTTAACATATTACACGAGTACTAGAAGACCTAAAAGTGATCCTACCATTAGGTGAAAGGTACTTAATTCGCACATTGTTTTTGGTGGTCTATTGCTTGAGTGCTGTTCCTTCAGTACCATTTGAGAAGAACTAATATTGAAAATACATTAAACACTTATGTAGCAGTAAGAGTAGATTTTGTTTTGCTAAAATTTTATTGAATCATGTTCTTGTCCTTGTGGCACCACACTCTGTGGCGTGTGTATGTTTTCCCCAGCGTACAGAAGGACGGAGCCGCACCACCGTCAGCTCTGAATGAGACAGGAGAATCCCCGGCTCGGAGAACACCAACTCTGGAGGTATGGGTCCTCCGTTACCTTGTGACTGAATGCAGCCTGTGGAGCTGTGTGACATGCAAGCATTTGGTCTGAGACATAAGACACATGGTCTGGTTGTAGTAGGTTTATATATAACCATGATCATGCTGGGATGATAGTTTCATAACTAACTCTGGAAGCACATTTGTATGGAACTAAGTGGTTTCACCATATGTGGAGTCCCTTGTTTACCTGAGTACCTCCACATTTTGCTGAAAAATGTTATATAGCACGATCCTTCCATTAGGATTGCTGAAGTGATTGAGTATAGTAGAAAGTCATTTTATCTCCGATAAGTGCTCAGCTCATGGCACCAACAGACGCTTCCATCCTGTGATTGGCTCAGGGGGACAAGCCCAAGGCTCAGTTTGTTGCGATCAACACGCTGGAGGACACACAAGCGATACGTGCTGTGGCCTTCCACCCCACGGGGGCGCTCTATGCTGTGGGCTCCAATTCAAAAACACTGCGGGTGTGTGCTTATCCAGATATGCTCGACACCAGGTAAGCCTCTGCCATTACGTGGAGCTCTTCCACACTTTAGAGGTCTGTGTACTCACACACTATCTGAAATGTGTGTCAGTGTTGATTAATACTGGCTAGCAAGCAACAGGTTTCTTTGTCCTTTAATTGTTGTATTGAGTTGAAAGTCCTAGAAGCTTTTGAACAAGATTTCCAATAAACAGAATGTTAAAAGATAACTATAGACTGTAGAGCATATACTGCTCTCTAATCCTTCTTAACACAGAGGAATATTATTATTTATCACATAATTGCGGTACTTTTCCCATAGCCCGGCAGCCGATGACCTATTTTTTGATATTACCCCAGTGTAATACCACTTTTGTGAAAATTTAATTGGCTGGGAGTGTGGGGGGGAAAAAATCGCTCCACGTTACAACACGCTGTTAATATTTAGCCAAGCTGAATACCAAGTATAACGTTGATTAAATCAGTACGGCTCAGTGCTTTTGCAAGCTCGCTAGGTTGCACCGTATAAGTTCACGTTACTTAGCTAGCTAGCTAGCGCGTACGCAGTACGTCTTCATAACCATAATGTAACATTAGTTTGTTAGCTAGCAAGCTAACCATAGCTAGCTACTCAGTTCACTGAATTTACAAACTGCTGCAGGTTCAGCCGCGAATGTCTTTGACTCAGTGACTGACTTTGTCCACAGGGCGATGGCGTTAGCTCGGGGCTAACAAACAATGGGCGCTAATGGAAATTACATGTGTTTTCTATTAAATTATGCAATTCAGTAATGTGATAAACAGAACCTTAATCTCTTGGTCGTACCATTAGAAAGTTATGACACTCATTGGGTAAATTTTGCGTTCGTTGCTTGCTGAAGCTCACAACGAACGCAAAATTTACTCAACTCGTTTCATAACTTTCATATGACATGCCCACTCGTGTAAGATCCTCTATGTCCATTACACTTCATCAGCACCAGCATGAGCAACGCAGTTCATTGTTTCAGTATTTACACTGGGGGTAGTTCAAATGCCACTCTCCCTGCCCCACTGTATTAAGGATATGACAGCCAAGTGGAACATATTTTATTTTTGTTCCTCAGTGGGTCAGAGTGCATTAAGCAGCCAGTTGTTCGGTTCAAGAGGAACAAGCATCACAAGGGCTCCATATACTGTGTGGCCTGGAGTCACTGCGGCCAGCTGCTGGCTACCGGCTCCAACGACAAGTACGTCAAAGTGCTGCCCTTCAACGCTGAGACTTGTAATGCCACAGGTAAGACTTAGCATTGGGAAATGCCCTCCTTGGCTGCCCATTTGCCAAAAGGCAGTGGAAAGAACTAAAGTCAGTGGAGATGAGCGTTGGCTTGATTTTTGTCTCTGTGACCCTCGAGTAGATGGATTCCTTTCAACATGTGCACATATGCAGGGCCAGACCTGGAGTTCAGCATGCATGACGGCACTATTCGTGACCTGGCCTTCATGGAGGGGCCCGAGAGCGGGGGGACGATACTGATCAGCGCCGGGGCTGGAGACTGCAACATTTACACCACAGACTGTCATAGGGGCCAGGGTCTGCACGCGCTCAGTGGGCACACAGGTACCAGTGCTCGGCAACCACTGCTGAGGATTACCACTAGAGCACATGCCACTGCTCAGCACTGCAGTCACAACTCAGGATTACTGCAAGAGCCAATACCACTATACAGCACTGCAAAAACACAGCACTGAATGTGGCTCAGGATGACTTTGCAGCCTTTCAATGCCAGCTGATGGTGTACCCTCTCTCTTTTACAGGTCATATCTTGTCTTTATACACTTGGGGTGGCTGGATGATAGCTTCCGGTTCCCAGGATAAGACGGTGCGGTTCTGGGACCTGCGAGTGCCCAGCTGTGTGCGGGTAGTGGGGACAGCCTTGCACGGCACAGGTGCGCCTCCACACACCGTCGTGTTCATTGCGGGGCTGAGTCAAATATTGAGACACTCAGGGCTGCTGCTGCTCTATGGCTTCTTCTGTTAAAGCATCACACTGCGGTGCATGGATATACCCACCACACAGCCTCAGACCAGGCTAATCATGCGCACTGTGGTCTGTAATGCCATTGGGGACATGCAATTACTCCCTTCTGAGAAAGAAATGAAATGTTAGATAGGTTGGAGAAAATCCAGAAGTATTTATTTCTTGGTATACAGTGACCAGACAGTGTGGATTGAATTTAAACGATAAATTCAATGGTTGTAATTTGACTGATATCAGCGAAACAATCCTGCAAAATGTTGTGACTCTCCTGAGGCTTGTACACCTTACATAGAGGCACTACTCTTTCTGCTAAAACTACATTTATCCACCAGGGGTCACTGTTTCAACATTTCAGGTTCTGCTGCAAAATGCACTCATGGAGCCCCGTTGAATAGCATGCATTTTTAAGGTTCAGTTGCATGTTTAGTACTGCACAATGGTATTTATGGACCTTGGGAGACCAGGTGGACATTAGAAGCGCTGGAGAGGAGTGTTTACGGCAGTCTCATCTCTCCCGTCTGCAGGCAGTGCTGTGGCCTCCGTAGCTGTGGACCCCAGTGGGCGGCTATTAGCCACAGGCCAGGAGGACTGCAGCTGCATGCTTTATGACATCAGAGGAAGCAGGATGGTGCAGACGTACCGCCCTCACACCAGCGACGTGCGCTCAGTCCGCTTCTCCCCCGGGGCCCACTACTTGCTCACCGGCTCCTACGATAACAAAGTTATCATCACTGACTTACAAGGTGGGGGCTTAATCTTTCACCGTGGGCAACAGGGAGTGTGCATCACATGTAGTACATATGTAGATGGGATGAGGCAAGTCACAATGACAATTCATTGCTTCGCGGTGAGTGGTAAAATATAGGTGCACAGCAGAAGATTTTGATTTGTATATGTGTTTCTGTAATACAGTGCTGTTTGTTACTGCTATGACACCATTTTAAAGGTCTGTAATTTTCACTCTGTTCTTAGTGAGGATATACACTGAACAAAAATATAAACGCCCCATGTCAAATATTGATGCCATGTGGAGTTAACAACTCTAAGTGAGCATATGCTGACTTTTACTTGTACAATAGGGATATTTCTCTTGATTTGTGTACCATTTTTTTTAATGCATCTCTCTGTCAGTGAGCATTTGCTCAGTGATGCAGTGATTTCACTCAGTACATGGGTGTGGCATTTCCAGACAGTGATCAGACAGAATGAGCAGTACCCAGACACTCCTTATACTGGGGACAATGAAAGGCCACCCCAAAATGTCAAATTTTGTCAAAAGTCATCATGCCTCAGATGTCTCAGGTCATGCGGAACGTGCCATTGGCATGCTGGATGCAGGGATGTCCACCTGAGCGTCGCTGTGCAGCTGAATGTTAACTATCGGACGATAGGCCGTTTGAGAGTTCATTTCCGACAGACGGGCAGTACTGCAAATCGACCTCATCCACGCCGACCACGCAGACCACACCAGCACAAGATCGCTACATCTGGCTCGTCCACCTGCGGGATCGGCTCAGATCAGCGACACGCACAGCGGATGAGACCGTTGGTCTGCACAGCAGACGCATCACACCGCAGACAGTCCGTAACCGCCTGCGAGAAGCCAACTTGCACGCTCGGCGTCCTCACCGTGGTCTGGATCTCACCGCTGTCCGGCGTTGGAACCGACTCGCAAGGGCAAACGCACACGTTCTATGGCCCTTGGCACGCTGGAGAAGAGTGCTATTCACAGACGAATCCCGATTCCAGTTTTTTGTTAATAAAAACTCAAAAATTTTACGTGGGGTGTTTATATTTTTGTTCAGTGTATGTACTTTCAAGTGTAGACCGTCATCTTTATGATGGAATTTGTCACTTTTAAATTTGTCACTGTTCAGATATTGACTGATGGCACTGGATTTTTCAATTCAGTTCTAATGAATGTTCAGGAGCAAGTGCTCTTAAAATGATAACACTGCAGAGCCCTGTTCATTATCTCTCATATACAGTATATATATAAGGAAGGAAAGCAAATGATATTGCAGTGATGGAAAATAAAAGGCCACCCTGAACGCTTTATGTATTCTTCCAAGTTTGCTTTGCATCAGATGTAACTTAGTTAATGGGTCAATAATTGGACTATTAATTGAATAATTTAGCTTTTGAATATTCGTGAGTGGATATGAGCGTGTTGCGTTCAATGTCCAGTGTGAGTGCCATAACTCCACATTGTTCCTCTGTGTGTGCGTGTTTGTGTGTACTCAGGTGACCTGACTAAGCAGCTGCCCCTGACGGTGGTGGGAGAGCACGGGGACAAGGTGATCCAGTGCAGGTGGCACCCCCACGACCTCTCCTTCCTGTCCTCCTCCGCCGACAGGACTGTGACACTGTGGGTCCATGACCCGTAATATGGGTGTGCTGAGACTCGTGAAGAAGCACAGCAACCTCCCAACCTCCATCCCAAACTCATGGCTCTAACCTCCATCCTGCACTCTGGACTCTAACCTCAATCCTTTCACTCCTGACTCTAACCTCAAACCTCTCACTGCTGACTTTAACCTCAATTTTCTCACTGCTGACTCTAAGCTCAATCCTCTCACTCCTGACTCTAACCTCAAACGTCTCACTCATGACTTTAACCTCAATCCTCTCACTGCTGACTCTAACCTCAAACGTCTCACTCATGACTTTAACCTCAATCCTCTCACTGCTGACTCTAACCTCCATCCTCTCACTCCTGACTCTAACCTCAAACCTCTCACTCCTGACTCTAACCTCAAACCTCTCACTCCTGACTCTAACCTCAAACCTCTCACTCCTGACTCTAACCTCAAACCTCTCACTCCTGACTCTAAGCTCAATCCTCTCACTCCTTACTCTAACCTCAAATCTCTCACTCCTGACTCTAACCTCAAACGTCTCACTCATGACTTTAACCTCAATCCTCTCACTGCTGACTCTAACCTCCATCCTCTCACTCCTGACTCTAACCTCAAACCTCTCACTGCTGACTCTAAGCTCAATCCTCTCACTCCTGACTCTAACCTCAAACCTCTCACTGCTGACTTTAACCTCAATTTTCTCACTGATGACTCTAACCTCAGTCCTCTCACTGCTGACTCTAAGCTCAATCCTCTCACTCCTGACTCTAACCTCAAACCTCTCACTGCTGACTTTAACCTCAATTTTCTCACTGATGACTCTAACCTCAATCCTCTCACTGCTGACTCTAACCTCAAACCTCTCACTCCTGACTCTAACCTCAAACCTCTCACTGCTGACTCTAAGCTCAATCCTCTCACTCCTGACTTTAACCTCAAACCTCTCACTCCTGACTCTAACCTCAATCCTCTCACTGCTGACTCTAACCTCAAACCTCTCACTCCTGACTCTAACCTGAAACCTCTCACTGCTGACTCTAACCTCAAACCTCTCACTGCTGACTCTAACCTCCATCCTGCACTCTGGACTCTAACCTCAAACCTCTCACTCCTGACTCTAACCTCTATCCTCTCACTCTTGACTCTAACCTCAAACCTCTCACTGCTGACTTTAACCTCAATTTTCTCACTGATGACTCTAACCTCAATCCTCTCACTGCTGACTCTAACCTCAAACCTCTCACTCCTGACTCTAACCTGAAACCTCTCACTGCTGACTCTAACATCAAACCTCTCACTGCTGACTCTAACCTCCATCCTGCACTCTGGACTCTAACCTCAAACCTCTCACTCCTGACTCTAACCTCTATCCTCTCACTCCTGACTCTAACCTCTATCCTCTCACTCCTGACTCTAACCTCAAACCTCTCACTGCTGACTCTAACCTCAAACCTCTCACTCCTGACTCTAACCTCAAACCTCTCACTGCTGACTCTAACCTCAAACCTCTCACTGCTGACTCTAACCTCCATCCTGCACTCTGGACTCTAACCTCAAACCTCTCACTCCTGACTCTAACCTCTATCCTCTCACTCCTGACTCTAACCTCTATCCTCTCACTCCTGACTCTAACCTCAAACCTCTCACTGCTGACTCTAACCTCAAACCTCTCACTCCTGACTCTAACCTCAAACCTCTCACTCCTGACTCTAACCTCAAACCTCTCACTGCTGACTGTAACCTCAATCCTCTCACTGCTGACTGTAACCTCAATCCTCTCACTGCTTACTGTAACCTCAATCCTCTCACTGCTGACTCTAACCTCCATCTTCACACTCTTGACTTTAACCTCCATCCTCACACTCTTGACTCTAACCTCCATCCTCTCACTCCTGATTCTAACCTCAAACTTAACACTCCTGACTTTAACCTCCGTCCTGACACTCCTGGTCTAACCTCCATCCTCACACTTCTGACTCTAACCTCAAACTTCACAATTCTGACTCTAACCTCAAACTTTACATTCCTGACTCTAACCTCCATCTTCTCACTCCTGACTCTAACCTCAAACCTCTCACTGCTGTCTCTAACCTCCATCCTCTCACTCCTGACTCTAACCTCAAACTTCACAATTCTGACTCTAACCTCAAACTTTACATTCCTGACTCTAACCTCCATCCTCACACTCCTGACTCTAGCCTACTTCCTCTCACTTCAGACTGTAACCTCCATCCTCACTCTCTTGACTCGAAACTCGAACTTTACACTCCTGACTTAAACCTCCATCCTGGCACTCCTGGTCTAACCTCCATCCTCACACTTCTGACTCTAACTTCAAGCTTCACAATTCTGACTCTAACCTCAAACTTCACAGTCCTGACTTTAACCTCCATCCTGACACTCCTGGTCTAACCTCCATCCTCACACTTCTGACTCTAACCTCAAACTTCACAATTCTGACTCTAACCTCAAACTTCGCACTCCTGACTCTAGCCTCCATCCTCTCACTCCAGACTCTAACCTTCATCCTCTCCCTCCTGACTCTAACCTCAAACCTCTCACTGCTGACTCTAACCTCAAACTTCACAATTCTGACTCTGACCTCAAACTTCACACTCCTGACTCTAGTTTCCATCCTCTCACTCCTGACTCTAACCTCCATCGTCTCACGCCTAACTCTAACCTCCATCCTCTCACACTTGACTCTAGCCTCAAACTTTACACTCCTGACTGTAACTTCAATCCTCACCCTCCGGACATTGACTTCTATCCCTCTCTCCTGGCTCTAAACTCACACTAATGCCTCTAACCTCAATGCTCACTTCTGACTCTAACCTCCACCCTCTCAATCCTAAAAGAAGACCATCTCAAGCTGCTCAGAAGGTTATTAGGAAGTGGTGATTGGGTGTTTGTTAGTGTTCATGTGTACAAGAATAATTGTGTGTATGTGTTTTCTTGTGCTTGCTACATAGCGGGGACCAGAACACATTTGAACCTACAGAGTGGGGACATTTGTGGAAATGAATACATTTTAGCCAGTCCTCACAATTACAGTGGCAAATTGTATCTTCTTGGATAAGGTTGGGGTTAAGGTCAGAACTAAGGATAGGTTACGGTTAGGATACGGGTTTGGGTTAGGTATGGATTGGTTATGGTGGATAAAGTTTGTAGAGACACACAAAGAATGAATGGAAATCAATGTAATGTCCTCACAAGGATAGAAATTCAAGGATGTGTGTGTGTGTTTATATGTGCATGTGTGTTTTTGAGTGTTGGTCTATGATTGTGTGTGCACTTGTTTGTCTATTGTTGAACATATGGCAGTGCCATGAATATGAAGCACATTCATGATTCTATGACTGTATAAATTGTATGTAAATTCCATGCTGATCCAGTGAAGTGGAGTGCTATGTCCAAGACTTGCATTGCTGCTTTTATAAATCATGGAGAGGACCGTATGTCTTCTGAAAACACATGGAAGTAACTTTTGTGTATGACACTTCAGTGAATACCTTTTCATTACTTCAGTTAGCCAGTGAAAATAAAAATCAGACCATGTTGTGTTGCCTTGATGCTTCGACAAGGCAATATGACTCCATTGATGGCTGTTGTGTTTCAACATGTTGCATCTTATAAAGGGCATGAAACAAATTTCAGAAAAATGACATTGCCTTTTATTTAGCACAGTGTGCTTTATGCTATGTGTGTTTGGTTCGGTAAAAATGGGTGTTCTGCTTTAACCAGTTGTCAGCTAAGGCCTCAGATAAAATGGAACTACTTGTCAAAAATGTGTGTATCTGCACAATAGACTCATTGGTTCCCAAGTTAATGTAATACTTTCTTTTTTAGAAGGATGCATAAGGGAAGCAATGTTTGAATCAAAATATCAATTTTGTGGTTCTCAGAGATGCAGTCCAAGCAATCAGTTGCTACAGTGCACCTTTAAAAATAAGCCTTCATACGATTGAAATAGTATGCCTGACAAATACCAAAACAGAATGCTTTAGGTGGGTCATTCTGACATATATTGTCGGCTTGTGACAGGATCAGCCTCTGTAATGTCTATTTTTTCAGAGAGCAGCACTTTATTACACAGTGGTGTGTACCTAGGAAAGTAATGACTGACAGCCTCTGGAGACAAATGTCAGCTATGCAGTAGGACTTCATTTTACCGCAGTTTTGTCATGTAAAAAAAAATGACCTTGTATCTCAAAATAGAGGGTTGAAAACTGCATGGCATCCCACTGGCATGTTCTCAAGAAAGAAAAACATAGCCCCTTACAATTTATCCAATACCAAACTTTTTTCCTCCCTAGTGTTTTTAGAATGCACTTTTTTAGGGAACACAACTGTAGTTGATGTTTCTCACTTGATTGTGCTGAATGTAATGCCTAATGTTTTGTTTTCTTCTTGTATAATATTTTATGTTTAACTTAAGAACCAAAATAAAGGGTATTATTACTATATATTCTGATGTGTTCATGTTTGTCTTAAAATTAACCTGTCAATGTCCTTCCTTATTTATGGTCCCAGATGAAAATTGACTGACATAATGGTTCTGAAAACTACTGCTATGTTGCGATAATATATACTGAGAGGCATTAAAAAGGCAAAGTGGTTTTTATCGTCTAATTTGAAAACTGATAGCTTTTCCTTTTGCTGATTGACATGATTACCATCAGGTATAGTAAGCATTGCAAAATTCATTCATTCATTCATTCATTTTATTTGTTCCGCTCATGGCATTGGAGACAAAAAAGAAATTCACAAAATATATTCAGCTCTGAGCAGTTTACATAACCCATGACGGAAAGGAGCAGGGAGAAGAAAATCTTATTTTACCTGCCCCTTATTCAAATATACAATCAGAAATAGAAAAGAAAAGATGGCCTGCCAATCACAGTTGCTCAGCAACCACTACGTATAGTAGTAAACAAACACAAAGGTCAAAACACAATAATTTACAATTTGAGAAACAAATTATCTAACACCATCATATTGTCTAATTATTCTTTCTTTATACATTTTCTTAAATCTAAAGATATTCATACAGCCCTTTAAATCATTTGGCAAGGAATTCCACAGTTTTACCCCAGTTACAGAGATACACATCTGCTTCAACGTAGTCCGTGCAAACGGATGCTTAATGTTAAATTTCCTTCTATGGTGCTCATCTCCTAAATGTAAAACAAATAATTTCTGTATATTTTCTGGTAGTGTTCGGTTTTTTGCCCGGTACACAACTAATAAAGTCTGCAGTTCAATTAAATCTTTAAATTTTAACAGCCCTGATTCAATAAACAGTGCATTTGTGTGTTCTCCTGGATGTACCTTAAAAATAATTCTCATTGCCTTTTTCTGTAAAATAAATAATGATTCTAAATTACTCTTATATGTGTTGCCCCACACTTCAACACAGTAATGCAAATACGGCAAAATTAAAGAACAATACAAAATCCGCATTGACTTATAATCCAACAAATACTTTGCTTTTTAGAGCACAAAAACATTTTTAGATACTTTAGTTTTCACATGTGATACATGATATTTCCATGTCAATTTATCATCCATTATAACACCCAAAAATCTGATTTCAGACACTCTTTCTATACTTATTTCATCTATACACAGTGAAACATTCTCTTTTCTCCGATTTGCAAAAAACCATAAATTTTGTTTTGTTCAAGTTTAGTGATAACTTATTGTCATCAAACCATTTTTGAGCTTGACCATTTCACTTGCAATAGTTTCTGTCAACATACGCAAATCTTCTCCTGAACAAAAAAAATTTGTGTCGTCAGCAAACAACACAAATCGTAATAATTTTGATGTGTCACAGATGTCATTAATATATAAAATAAAGAGTTTAGGTCCCAAAACCGAACCTTGTGGGACTCCACATTTAATCTTCATATGATCAGATGTAATACCAGCAAAATGTACATATTGTTGCCTATTATCCAAATAACTGCTGATCCAGTTCTGAGCTATTCCTCTTATACCATAAGTATGCAATTTAGATATGAGGATATTATGATCTATTGTATCAAAGGCTTTTTTTAAATCAATGAAAACCCCTAAAATGTCAAATGTCAGTGTTCAAATCCTTTCTTGGTTTAACACCTCGTTATGATTATCTAAATGCAGCACAGTTCCCTGGATCATGGTCGTGAATCACACTGGGAGAAATCATTTTGCACATGAAAAGTTGAAGATCAGGGCCAATAAATAAAACACATAAAGTCACATCATTCCCACTTCAAATGCCACAAACAAATGAATCTCGGAAGAATCAAACATTTTGAATGTTGAATGATGGCCAGTCTCAAAGATAAGACTCTGGACACATTTATGTCCATTAAATGACTGTATCCAGACTGCAGGGATGACACAGAATGACCAGATGTGTCAGCTGTCGTCCCCGACAAAGTGCGTCATCTGTGACGCCACAAAAATACATTCCATTAAACGTCTTCTGCCATGTCAGATAATGCATAAGAACTGCTGAATTGACTGCCAATGTAACGATAACAGTGAGGGCAAGTATCACCACCAAAAGCACAGTTTCCCGAGACCATGTTTTCCAACTACGAAAGAAACCATTTACCACTACTTAAAACAGTATATTTTAGTATATGTTTTTAATACCTCTCAGTATATTTCTGTTTGAATCAAAAGGTCTGCAATGATTTAAGTTTCTGGCCAAGTAAAGTTATAATAAACCGCTTGACAAACGGACCAATGTCATCGCACCACATCATAAAATTGTGAACTTGTCTCTAATGGTCATCATTCAACTGGGTTTTTTCTTCTGCAACCTCAGTCCTTAAAAAGTTGCCATATCATTGAAAAAGCAAATAAAATTCTGAAAAAATTAATTTTAAAAGTCAATTCACCTTGCTATATTGAAAACACAAAAATATTTAATTTGATGCTTTGACTTATGAATTCAATTTTTTATCAGTAATATATACTTTACTTTAATTTACTATACTTTAATTCTCCTCCCTCCTTGTTTCACTCTCCTAGCCTTCACAGGTATTTTCCACTTCGTTGAATGTCGTCTTCTCAATACAATTTAACTAACAGCTGGAGTTTCTTATGTCCTCCTAAACCAAGAACTGAACTCTTAAAACTTAGTTTTACATACTACAGTACACTTGCATTCCGTAATTTCCCCCGCAGTTCACATGAGCTCCCTGAGCTGAAGAACTTTGTTTCTGAAGTGAAAAACGAGCTCTAGGCTAGGTCATTTTTCCCACAATAGTTACTTATTTTTGTTACATTTTATAGCATGGTTTATTAACTATAATGGTTTATAGTGTCTGTTCTCTCTTACAGTCTCGCACACAGAAACACTCTCTCTCACTGCTCTTGTTCCCTGCATGATATTGATTGTTTTTCGTCTTATTAATTTGCGTTAATTTGTATTTGACTGCACTGATATTTAATGTCTATTTGACTTTCTACTGTACACATGGACACCCTTGAAAATCATCATTTGCTAAAAGGGTTATCAACCCCGTGTGGAAGTAGATACACTGCCTGGCCAAAAAAAGTCATCACCTGGATTTAACTCAGCAAATGGGTGAGAACCTTCCATTGGATTATTATTGCAGTGATCAATAAGGCAAGTTATTTAACCCTAACTGATGCAGTGAGTTGCTTCTCATTTCATTCAGAGGACATATTCTGCAGGCAAGGGAAAGATGTTACTGAGTCATTCCGTGTCAATTGGACTAACCTTTCCCGGATGACCATCTACGAATTTCTTCCTACTTTGATATATCATTTATCAATGTATCTGAAGTACTCTCCCCAAATATACTACTCAAAATTTGATAGGGATCATAGGAATTTTTTTGTGAAATGACATGCAAATTTGGTAACTGCCACTGATGAACAATATATTGGATAAATGACATGCAGTCAGACACAAACACATTTGCACGTGCATTTCATGGCATTAAATGAGCGTGCAGCCTCACATTTTGGCTTTGACTAACACTTCACCATTTCAACTCAGACGTGTGTGTTGCTTGTTGGTGAAAATTTGGAAGTTCCCAAATTTTTTGCATTACATTTAGCAATAACAATGTCTCCTAAACGTCTTAGACGTCGATTGACTTCAGAGCAATTGGGAAGATGCATCGCAATGCTTGACTCTGGCTTCTCTGGCGTCACGTTGCTAATGCATTAACGTCAGCCAAAGCGTTGTGAACAGAGCGTGGAACCGGCATCAAACGTTTGGTACAGCAGCACACCGTCATGGGGGTGGTCGTCAGAGATCGACTGCACAACGACAAGACCACTTTCTCACACTTCAGGCACGACGTCATCCTTTCTGGGCAGCCACCACCCTACGAAATGACCTTCATAACGCCTCGGGGGTCAGGATATCCACTCAGACGATACAGAATCGTCTTCATACTGCTGGCCTCAACTCAAGAAGGCCATGTGTTCGAATCCCACTGACCGTGCGTCATAGGCGTGACCGTTTGGATTGGGCTCATGATCATGTCACATGGACACACAACGATTGGGCTCCAGTTCTCTTTACTGATGAGTCCCGATATTGCTTGGACTTTACTGACAGGAGGCAACGGGTGTGGCGAAGACAACGTGAGCGATTTAATGATGCCTACATCAACGAACACGACCGTTATGGTGGCGGATCAATTATGGTCTGGGGAGGAATAAGCAGGAATGGCAGAACGGACCTGCATGTCATGGGGAGAGGGACGATGACAGGGGTACGGTACAGGGATGAGATCCTCAATGTGTACGTAAGACCATACGCTGGTGCTGTTGGCCCTGATTTCATCTTGATGGATGATAACGCCCGTCCCCATCGTGCTAGGGTGGTGAATCAATTCCTAGAGCAGGAGACAATTGTCCCCATGGACTGGCCCGCGCATTCGCCGGACCTAAACCCTATCGAGCATGTGTGGAACATGCTGCAGGTCGCCATTTCCGGTCGTAGGGCACAACCCACAACTCTAGAAGAGCTCGGAAATGCCCTTGTTGAAGAATGGAACAACATTCCAATTGCAAGCATCCGGGTTCTGATTGACAGTATGACCCGACGTTGTCAAGCCGTCATTCAAGCTAGGGGAGGCCATACCCGTTATTGACATTAACTGTGGTAATGAAACATCAAATGAACACTGTCTGTTTTCACTTTACATGTCAGAGGTGAAACCATGAAGTGTTCGTGAAAGCCAAAAGTGTGAGGCTGCACGCTCATTTAATGTCATTAAATGCACTTGCAAATGTGTTTTGTGTCTGACTGCATGTCATTTATCCAATATATTGTTCATCAGTGGCAGTTACCAAATTTGCATGTCATTTCACAAAAAAATTCCTATGATCCCTATCAAATACTATCCTATTCCTGTGATCCTTATCAAGTACTCTCCCCAAATATTTAATCAAAATTCCTCATAGTCTTCGAGTTACAGGCCTTTAAGTGTGAGGGGGGTCTGCGCTCCTGAGCAAATCCTTATTTCTGGGCCATTTTGAGGGGGCTACTATGAGAAATCCAAAGGTGGTACAGGTCTAAGTTTAATTACACAAGTAGTACTACTTATGGAGACCAGGGAGAAAATATAAAATCATACCCCTTGTGTCATGGGCTGATGCACCGAGGCTCGGAAAATGGGGAAAAAAAAAAAAATCAATGGGCCATAACAAATTTTAAATCATCAAAAATTTGTCAAAATTAGAATTCTATCTCCAGCAACTAAATCTTTGGGCTACTAATTAAGGTAGATATGGAGCTTGTATGGGCATAACAATTATTCCTTAAAACACCTTAAAGGTGGCGCCACTGATGGCCAAAATCAGCCAATTTAGTGAAATTGTGACAGTGCATTCAGAAACCACAAGCGAGAGAAGGAAATCCAAAAATTGTATGCCTTTATTGATTGCCGGGTTAGGACCAGAAGACACAAAAATTGCCAAGCCACAAAACAAAATCCAAAAACAAAGTCGACTAGACAGGCAGGGGTCTGAACCAAAAAAGCAGAGGTGCGACGGTACATAGACAGTAGGCAAAAAATCGTAGTCGAAATCCAAAGCAGTGAGTCATACACAGGGCATCCAAACACAGTAGACGTGGTCGTACAGAAATGGGTCAAAAATCCAGAAAGACAAAACAAGACAAAAGGGCTATGGCAAAAATTAAGGTCGGATGAAACAGTCGAAGAGAAACAATAATCAATTGGCATACACGAGACTCTGCACAAAGGAATGTTGATCAACGTTCTGACAAAGTCAGAACAGCAGTGAGGACTCTAAACAGACAGAAGGGAAGTCACATGCTATGCAGGGAACAGGTGAATTGGATGAGAACTAATTACAAAGGAAGGTACACATGGTGGAGTCCTAAACCACAACAATTGGCAAAAGCCAAGACACGGATGGGATTCACACAGACATCCGATGACAAATGAACAGCTCCGGTTAAGGAGTTCTAAGTGCACAGACCATGAGAGCAGGAAAGCAATTAAGCACGTGCGAGAGATCTCGCGGAAACGCAGGGAGAGGCAGAGAAAGCAAAGCAAGAGGCGGAGACGAGAACAGGGCGATTGCTGAGATAGAATTAGTAACAATTAGTAGAGGTGCAGCTTTACAAGTTAACCAAAGTGCTCGTTAGTGAGTTAGTAATATATACATGGATTAGTTGGGTTAGTAGACTATGATACAAAATATAAATGTTAGTCTTGTCAGTAATCTAGAAAAGCAAGGTGAAGGAAGTAAACGAGAATTGAAGTAATAATATGAAACACCAGAAACCATTGAAATCACCCGAAGCAGGTAGGCACACACAGACTGGGGAGACGGACTGAACCAATTAGATCACAAGACAGGGGAGACAAGTGCAATGAAACTTAAAATGGCATGAACTGAAAACCAGAGAATACAAAAACCAAAAAGAATAAAGAAAAGACATGACCATGAACATAAAGCATGAACATAAACACAGAACCATGACAGAAATAGCCTAATTTCGGGGGCCATTAAGGCCATGTGGCCCAACTTTTATCGATTTGCAATATTTTTTCCTTGTATGACTACATTTTAAGCTTTCGATTGAATGTGGTTTCTAAGGTGTTCCATATTTCTTTCTGGGTGAAATAATTTCATCAAAGTGCGGTATTTTGTCTATCATTTTAAGCTTTTTCCAACCATTTCCCACATGGACCACCTTAGGATACAGTTGTAATCAGTGTTAGAAGTACTAAAATAGGTACCAGGGGACATGTTGATGCCCAATAAATATATCTGAATAAAAAACATCATGGGCTGGCACCATATTTTGGCACGAATATAAGCTCCAATGTACCTGGATCTGTGTCAACTCAACCAGACCCCCCAGATGACCATCTTGATTTCCTTCTAACTCAGGAATAAGATTCACCAATGTATCTGAAGTACTCTCCCCAAATATCTCACCATATTTTTACATTCATCATAATAACAGCTAACAGGACTATTGGGATGAAAATAGGTCATGAGGTTCAATAGCAATGAGACTACTCTAGTCAAAGTCTATAAAGTCATACTGTACCTGAACTTCAGTAGAGATTGTACTGCACAAAAATTGTTTTGAACTCTTTGTTCTGAATTTTGTAGTTCCTTCCTGTGTTGATAGTTGGTGGTGTAATTACACATAGAATATCATCCTTTGGGATCCACCAGATATCCTCCCTGGTAGGCCACCTGAACAATTTTGTTGGACCTCTGGGTGACATAAATTTGATGCTATAGTCCTCATTGTCTGTACAAAATTCCAGAACCATTCCATTTCGCCAGTGTCCATCATATGCATAAGCCACATACTGTTCAGGACTTGGGGTAGTGATTTGTCTTGCAGTGTGACAGTCTTGCACATGTACCATTATAATGTTATCGTCAGTGGAGATGCGCTTGGCTATTTGTCCACGCTCTGTTAGCTCTGAGATGTAACACATCATCTGTAGCATATAGCTTTATGTTTCTTTTTTGATGAGTGACCAACTAGCGACCATTGTGAGTGGTTGAAGTCATAATGTAGTTCTGATTCATTCTTCTTTCATTCCAATATTTTAATATCTGGACCAGTATTCCAATCAGTGTCTAAATCTGTTAATTAATTGATTATCTCCCTGTTTTAACAGGTCATTATAGTCATGTCATATGTTATGGAAAAAGAAAATCAACAGGAATCTGGTCATCATGGGTGAGTCTTAATATGGATTGATGAGGGATATGTGTGATTTTCACTGATTAAGGCTGTATGCTAAGGTGTCTATGTGGGAAATGGTAGGAACAAGCTTAAAATGATAGGCAAAATACTGCACTTTGATGAAATTATTTCACCCAGAAAGAAATATGGAACACCTTAGGAACCACATTCAATCGAAAGCTTAAAATGTAGTCTTTCAAGGAAAAAATACTGCAAATCGATAAAAGTTGGGCCACATGGACTTAATGGCCGCCGAAATTAGGCTATTTCACTAAATTGGCTGACTTTGGCCATCAGTGGCGCCACCTGTATGGTGTTTTAAGGAATAATCGTTATGTCCATACAAGCTCCATATCTACCTTAATTAGTGGCCCAAAGATTTATTTGCTGGAGATAGAATTCTAATTTTGACAAATTTTTGATGATTTAAAATTTGTTATGGCCCATTGATTTTTTCCCATTTTCCGAGCCTCGGTGCATCAGCCCATGACCTAAGGGGTATGATTTTATATTTTCTCCCTGATCTCTATAAGTAGTACTACTTGTGTAACTAAACTTAGACCTGTACCACTTTTGGATTTCTCATAGTAGCCCCCTCAAAATGGCCCAGAAATAAGGATTTACTCAGGAGCGCAGACCCCCCTCACACTTAAAGGCCTGTAACTCGAGGACTATGAGGAATTTTGATTAAATATTTGGGGAGAGTACTTCAGATACATTGATAAATGATATATCAAAGTAGGAAGAAATTCGGAGATGGTCATCCGGGAAGGTTAGTCCAGCTGACACGGAATGACTCTACTCTTTCAGAAGGGTCAAATTATTTGCATGCATAAAGCAAAGAGAACAACTAAGGAGATTGCTGAAACTACCAAAATTGGTTAATGAAATGTCCAACGCATTATTAAAACCTGGAAGGATAGTAGCGAACCATCATCTTCGAGGAAGAAATGCGGTCAAAAAAAACGTTGAATGATCGTGATCAGAGATCACTGAAACGTTTGGTGAAATCAAATTGTAAAAAAATCAACAGTGGAACTCACAGCTATGTTTAATAGTGAAAGTTAAGACCATTTCCACACACATAATGCGAGAAGAACTCAAAGGATTGGGACTAAACAGCTGTGTAACCTTAAAACCACTTGTCAGTGAGGCAAATCAAAAAAAGGCTTCAGTTTGCTGCGGAACATAAAGACTGGACTGTGGAGCAACGAAAAAAGGTCACATGGTCGGATGTGATCTGATGAGTCCAGATTTACCTTGTTGTAGTGATGGGCGTATCAGGGGAAGAAGAGCGGCGGATGAAGTCATGCATCCATTATGCTTAGTGCCTACCTTACAAGCCTGTGGGGGCAGTGTTACGATCTGGGGTTGCTTCAGTCGGTCAGGTTGAGGTTCAGCAACAATATGCGTGCAAAAAAAAGAGGTCCGCTGACAACCTGAATATACTGAATGATCAGGTTTTTCCACCAATGGATTTTTTCTTCCCTGAAGGTATGGGCATATTTCAAGATGACAATGCTAGGATTCATCAGACTCAAATTGGGAAAGAGTGGTTCAGGAGCATGAGACATCATTTTCACATGTGGTTTGGCCACCACAGAGTCCAGACCTTAATCCTATTGAGAATCTTTGGGATGTGCTGGGAAAAATTTTACACAGTGGTCTGACTGTCCATTGATCAATACAAGATCTTGGCAAAAAATTAGCGCAACTCTGGATAGAAAGTAATGTTGTGACATTGCATAAGCTCATCAAAATAATTGCCGCGGTGAATTTTGTGCCATAATCGAAGGTAAAGGCAGTCCAACGAAATATGACAAACTACCCAGTCCAACGTCCCCGAGCAGCCCAGAGGGAGAGGTGCTTTCTGGGCCTTCTGTCTCTTCCTCTCAGACCTTCTTTTTCAGTCAATGGTTATGGCAAGGCTGCCAGTTTCCTAATTATCTCTGGAGCAGACTGCTATTTTGTTTATTTGTTCCTAGCCAGGCAGTTGGGGGTTTCTCTGGCCCCTCGTTTGACCCCATCCAGACCCAGACCCTTGCAGGGATAGCACTTCCTGACATCATTGGAGCCAGCAGTACGTTTCAGATGAAAATCTCTGGCAACCATCTCGAGACTATTGTTTTCTGTCTAATGCTAATTGCTGGCCCCTATGTTATTTAGGAGACCATAGCTTGAAAGGCATAATCCCCACATAAACTTGGCTAGTGGAGCCATGATCTAATGGAGTCTTTCCTGCTCCAGGTCATGTCTGCGGTCTACCTCCTGCTCAGTTCCACCTCTTCCTCCAAGCCACAAGGCGTCGGCAGACCTTAAAGGAGATCCTTCCATCTACAACAAACTTCACCAGGCCTTCTGCAAATCAGAAGCCATTTCTCTTCCTCCACACCACCCATATGACTGTGCCATTGACCTGATCCTAAGAATGTTGCCACTTAGGGGCAAGTTTTACTCCCATTGGCACCACAATCCAGAGCAATGGATGAGTGTATCTTTGATGCCCTGGCTTCCACCATCATCTGACCTTCTTCTTCACAGTGCTGACTTCTTCTTTACCTCAAAAAAAATGTTTACTTTGTCCATGCATCAGCTAATGAGGTTTGAATTCTATCACAGTCATGGGCAGCTAGCTGCTTCCAATCATGGATTCAGCCTTCTCCAACCTGCAAGAATGCCTCTACTTCAAAAAGCTGAACCTGCGCAATGCCTACCACCTGCTTTGTATTAAGGAAGGAGATGCATGGATGACAGTGTTCAACACCCCCTTCGGTGATCACAAATACTTGGTAATGCCATTTGGACTCATTAATACCCACTGTGTTCTGGAACCTGATCAACAATGTCCTTCACAACATAATCTCCTGCTTTGTGTATGTGAACCTGGATGTCTCTTGCAAGTCATAAGCACTTGCAGCATTTCCTGGGCTTCACAAATTTTTACAGGTGCTTTTTCAGAGGCTACTCCACTGTTGCCGCTTTTCTTTCAGCCCTCATCTCTCCCAGGATTCCCTTTTGCTGGATGCCGCAGGCTGCCTCCACACTCCACCAGTTAGGGGACAAATTCGCCAGCGCTCCTGTTTTGGCTCTCTCTGACCCCCAGTGCCAATTCATTGTTGAAGTAGACTCTTCTGACATTGGCATTGGGTCGTCCTTTGCCCTCTACTCCCATGGGCTGCCTCCTGTGGAGCGGAACTACAGCATTGGGGATTCATCAGCATTGTTAGCTCCTGGACATCAAACTAGCAGTTGAAAAGTGGAGGCACTGGTTTGAAGGGGCCAGTACCCCCTTCCTGGTTTGGACAGAACACAAGATCCTCAAGCACCTCAACTCAGCTAAATGACTCAATTCCACGCAAACCTGGAAGTCACTTTTTTGCTCAGTTTAATTTCACCCTCCTCTATCACCCTGGGTTTAAGAATGTTAAGCCTGATGCTCTGTCTTGCCAGCACTCTTTCACTCATGAGGAGGTCCCCAAGTCTGTAGTTTCTGACAGAAGCTCACTGACCGCCGTTAAATTGGAGGTGGAGCACGTTGTGGAGGAGGTGGTTTTGGTCATGTATTGTCCAGTGGGACACTTCGAAGTCTGTCGCCGCATGCGACACCTGCGCTTAGGAGAGGTCCAGTAACCAGCCTGCTAGTAGCCTCCTCTAGTTCCTTGAAGTACCCCACCAGTCTTGGGAACATCCTGAGTGTTCCTTTAATTGGTTTTGCCCGTTATTGATCTGTCCTCTGTCATTGCGGTTAAGTTTTGTTAATTGATTCTCATTATTTTATTATTGTCCTGTTCAACCTTCCTCTCTCCTTCTTTCACTCCCTGTGTCTTCACAGGCATTTTTCACTTTGTTGATTGTTATCTTGCGTATTTCAGCAGATAGTATCTGTCTTCCCATTGCTGGATTGTTGTTTCATGTCTTATGTCCTCTGTCATTGGTGAATCTCTATTAAAAGCCTAGGATTTATTTATTAGGAGAAATCCTACAGGAGTCTTTGGGCCTGGTGAGTGGCTTCTTCTAAGTACCCCGCCGCCATCTTTGGTGTCGTTCCAGTTCTCCTGTGATCTGGAAAAACCTAGTACATACGTCACTTTTGGGAGAAACTGAGTTTGAACCTCATTTGCAGTAATTAAGAGTGGTGAGAATCTTAAAACACTAGCTATTAGTTATTTGAACTGTCAAAATCAAGTTTTTTTTTTTTTTTTTTTTTTGGTCGGGAGAAGTCCAGAATCTAAAGGTTTTTTTTTATTTGCAAGAATACTTGCCACTGATAAACTCGGAGGGCTGAGGGAGCAAGTCTACAATGATGGTCACTTTAGAGATGTATATTGCCCACATACATTGTATTTGCGCAGCTGGTGCAAGAAGATACATCCACGGCTAGGTGGCAGTAATATGGGTAAATCTGCACTACATTGAGTAAAGCTCCATCACTATCCACCGAAGACGGAAAGGATGAATAAATTGAGCAAGCTGATTAAATTGAGCAATAAATTAATTACACTGCACCTGTTGAAGTTTAACTTTGTTTTATGTGCTACCAATCATTGATTTGCTCAGTTGCTGATACTAACTGGTTGAATGAATAACTAGTTCATTTTTAATAGCATTACGGTACATTGCATCACAAAGTTATTGGGCATTTTCCTTTGCACAGAAATGATGGCTTGTCTTTAGAACTATTCTGAACGCATGTAGCTCATAAAACGGTATAGATTTGCATTTTCTTCACAGCTTATTGCGATTAAAGCCTTTCACCTGTCAGTATGGTGTGATAAACCAAATATCTCCTCCTCTTAGGATGTATTCATTCCAATGAAGAAAACAACTGCCCATAATTAAATCAAGAGCCATCTAACAATTAATTACGCTGCTGAAAATGCTGAAATGAGATATTAAAGTCAGGGAAAGTTTAGGATTTTTTGCATTTCGTCAGATAATTTCCATCATGACAATATTGCAGCCATTACATAAATGTAGCCAATAGGGAATAAATTTCTAATTATTTCTCAATAATTGTAGGCTTTGTATGGGTTTAGACTGCTGAGCAACTTAATAGGTCATTGTTAACCAAGCCTTTAAGAACGGGAGATATCAAGCGTAATGTAAATTTCAAGAAGCAGCCTAATTTCTAAATCAGAAATTGATGCAGCTAATTTGGCAACCAAGTGCTGACGTTATTGCAGTTATACGCAAGAGGTGGCTTGATCCCACATCAGTGAGTCTGCAAGTATTTATGATGAAGTCAGCAACTGGCGGTGGAGCATAATAGTTCGAGCTGAGCGTGGTTAAGGGTAGGTGCATTCCATTTCAATCCCCTGCCCGCTTTCCCCTCTACTCTCCAAGTGGTCTCCGTGTGACGTACATGTTACATAATACCAAGGGTTGAGGGGGAGTGAACGAGGGCATGTTGAAACACTGGGTGCATCTCAAAGCGTAGGCTGCATCCTTTGTAGGATGCATTTTTAGGGGTCGCCCCTTAATTCCATCCGCCAAACTGACATGTCATTTCATCTGCGTTCAACAGCTTTGGTTTAAGTGAGTCGTCACTGGTTTCCCCAATCCCAACCTTAACTCGAACCCCTAACCCAGTGGTGATCAACCCTGGTCCTGGAGGGCCGCAGTGTCTGCTGGTTTTTGATGTTACTCAGCACTTAATTGATGAATTAAAGCAGTTGATTACACTCTTAACTCATCTCACCTGGTGTCTTAGGTTTAAATAGGGTGGAGAAAACTAAACTCAGCACACCTTGTGGCTCTCCAGGACCAGGGCCTGATACCCCTGCCCTATAAACTTTTATCTTTACTTTGCACTTCTACTTTGTCTGGATTACAACTATGCTAATTGTCCAACGAAATTGACAAATCTTGGTTTCCACGTAGACTGCTGTCACAACCTGCATGTCTGCTTAATTGGCTCTAGGAGTCTTGTGGGTGGTTCCTGGTAATTGATTGATTGACTTATTATTCCCTTAGTGCAGGAGTATAGCTAACCCTGGTCCTGGAGAGCCACAGGGTGTGCTGAGTTTGGTTTTCTCCACCCTATTTAAATCTAAGACACCAGCGCCCCGTTTCAGAAAGCGGGGTAAGTGGTTACTCTGAGTTTGTAAGCTCAGAGTTGCAGGAAACTCTGAATTTTCCGGTTCACAATGCGAGCTCAGTCCAACTCTGAGTCAGTTGCCGCGGCAACATACTCCGTGAAGCTAACCTGCTCGCTGGTAGGTTTTCAAGTAACTCAGAGTTTCTTCTCCTCCTGACACTGCAGACTGAGGAGGTTTTAGACATTGCATGTCCGTTCCTTGAAGAGACAGAGGACATTGAAGCGCAAATACTTAGAAGAATTCTCCGTTAGGAGAGAGTTATCCGACTACGTTTGGATGTTTTATCGTTTTCGGACGAATGTTTGTATGAGCGTTCCATTTCTCTGTGGAATCTATCATTTATTTCAACAAAATTTCCAGCCCGCATATTGCTCGTGTGACACACCGAGGACATTCCCTCAGTTCAGAACAAATTGCGTAGCTCTTCGTTTTTGTTTTTTTTTTTTTTTTTTTTTGTGCAAACGGCCGTTTTCATTATCGTTTTGTTTTATTACGGAAAGAAACAACCACGACTTCATTCATTAAAGGCACAGTCAGTTTCTACCACGAGTGGCCTCTTCAAAGTACAAAATAATGAATAACTCTCTGGAGAGTTTTTAATTCTTCCCAATACATGTTGGAAAGTCTGCTCATTAGCTGTAATGAATGATCAGCAGTTCGTATGTTCAATTCATTCCAAGTCAAAAGACCTCAAGATAGAACAACTAATTTTTTAAACGTGAAAATTAAAGTCTGGAATTATCCTGAAATAAGTTATTTGCATCAGCTTGGAATGAGAAAAAAGATTCAACACGTATGATCTTAAAGGAGGACTATTCTGACCAACACGTTTTGACTTAATCTTATAATAATTAACTCCAACATAATATCCACGGTCGATTTTTTTTCCATATATACCCCCTGTTCTTTTAAATGACCATTAATTAGCCGGAATTGCTGTTTCCAGGAGGCTGCAATTAACAGTGGCATGAGAAGTTGTGAGATCATAACGTCACTGCGGCTGCCACATGCATTCATGTGCATGATGCATGCGATATCAAAATGTCTGAATACGTGGATATCTAAATAAATTAGACTACAAACCAATTTAAAATTGTTCATTGAGCGAATCAACTGTTTTATTGCAAATTGAGCCAAGTAAATGGGAAGAGGGTGAAAGCAATTATCGAGTAGAGGAGGATGATTTTGAAGACCTTAACTTTGCTTAGTTAAGCATGCAGTTTGCCTGAATGTGTTTGCCGTTGTTTGCGAATCTTGTTAAATTATTAAATAAAAAATGTTTAAAATTTGCGGCACAGATTTGCCTGAACGTGCTTGCCCGGTCTTCGGTGCATTTGTCCATTGCTTGCAATGCGAAAATAATTTCTCTCTCGCATTCACGTTGGATGCGCTTCACAATGTTTTCTACTTCGCGTATAGCTATTTTTAGACGCTTAAAAACCAGGGCCATCTTAACATGATTTTATTTTTAAGAAATCTTTTTTAATAATGCGTGAAAGTTTTCCGAGGAGAGGTGGAATTCAGAGGTCTGCTATTTATTCAGATTACTGACATTATTTCATTCTAGCGCGGTAGCCTGGTTTGGTTTTTCTGCTTCTCATTATCTCTTCTAAATCATTATTGTTGATTTTGGTTTTGATTGGTCAGTTGGCTGAATAAATGGCTTGATTACAAGTTTGGCAAAGTACACGGGAATTGATTTATGGTGAGCTAATTATGCCAAGGTGACGGCAGCTGTCCAGCCTTGCTGGTAATTAGCAGACTTCAAATCGCACTTTTCTTTCCGGAAGCATTTCAAATGGCCTGTGATGTTAGTTCACCTCTAAATTAAAGTTGTGTCGGATAGAAAAAGGTAATTATCAAGCTCGTCTGTCTGCCCCATAGAGGAAGCGGGAATATCTCGGTCATTCAACAATCTCAATGCAGGACCGCAGGACAATGGAAATTCATAGCGCTGACAGCTGCACTGACGTCACGATTAGGGGCGCCCCAAGCGGATCGAGGGTGAATTTTTTCGTCTGCTGTGGTGAAAATGGCGCGGCCCACTAGTTTTGTAAAATCGCTCATAAAAATGAAAGAAATCGCAAAATAAAGAAAACAGAGTCGTATGAGCTTTTTTCATGATGTATTGAAATAATAACACCCAACTTTCCCAGCCATGATAGTCCTCCTTTAAATAAAATAAGGACAACTTAAACTTGCATTTTTTAAATTTCTTTGCTGCCTGCAAGAACAAATGCAGTAGTTAATATTTTCTATGTTGTTCAAACAAGTAAAATCATCCACCTGTTATCCCCTCATCCACCTGTAACTGATGCTCCAGCATTTGGATTTCTAATTTAGTGTTCTGCATTCGTAATTTAACCTTCATTTGGTTGTTTTTTAATACTCTTGCATTGACTTGGTCAGCAATTTTCTGCCGCACAAAGTCACGCTCTATTGTAGCTGCAACTGTACTTTTTTTTTTTTAAATAAGTGTTTGTACTCAGCGTACGCCTTTATTAATTTGTCCAACTCTGCTGGAGAAAAATAAGACGCTCGACTTTTTTTCTCCACCGTTGCCATGGTGAATTGTGTTATCTATATTCCATTGATGAGGGCTTTTAATATCCTCATGCACACGCCTGACTGTTGCGTAAGTTAACTCAGAGTTGATTGAACCAAGTGTTATCACCTGTTCTGAACCCGAAAACTCCGCGGTCAGCAACTCAGAGTAAGTCAGGGGTGTCCAGTCTTATCCAGAAAGGGCCGGTGTGGGTGCTGGTTTTTGTTAGAGCCCAACACTAACACACCTGATTCTACCCATCAAGGTCCTGATTGAAACCCCCGATTAGTTAATTAGTGGAATCAGGAGCAGTCGCACTGCTGGCTAGGACAAAAACATGCACCCACACCGGCCCTTTACGGATAAGACTGGACACCCCTGGAGTAAGCCAACTCACAGTTACAGAAAAAACTCAGTTTATTTACCCTGCTTTCTGAAACGGGGCCCAGGTGAGATGAGTTAAGCGTGTAATCAACTGCTTTAATTCATCAATTAAGAGCTGAGAAACATCTAAAACCAGCAGACACTGCAGCTCTCCAGGGCCAGGGTTGACCACCACTACTCTAACCCTAAACCTAGCCTAACCCTAAATGTTAGTTTGGTGGATGGAAATAAGTGACGACCCCTGAAAATGCAGCCTTCGAAGGCTGCGGCCTATGCTTTGAGATGCACCCTCTACTGAAATGTAGCCCATTGGTGCATCTCAAAGTGTAGGCTGCATTTTAATGGGTCATCACATTATTTCCATCTACCAAACTGGAATTGAGAGTAAGGGACAAGGTTAAATTTAGGGTTAGGTTTAGGGTTTGGGGCTAGAGTTAAGGTTAAGGTTAGGGAAACCAGTTAGGTTCAGGTTAAGGTTAGGGAAATGACGTTATGTCAGTTTGGCGGATGGAATTAAGTGACGACCACTAAAAATGCAGCCTTCGAACGATGCACCCTAGGCTTTGAGATGCACCCAATTATTCAGCTTCCACCTTTGCTCTTGCCACGAAAACACTTCATCATGTTTTTCAACAGAAAATGGGTCTGTCGATTTGCGTTGTCGGATTGCACTACATTTCCCAGAGTGCCACTCTCATGGTTGGTTTGAATCAAGAAACGTGTTAGGTGAAAGAGCTGTCGAATGCTTTGAGGTACCTTGGGCGTGTGGTGGGTTATTGTTTTCGGCTTGGAAGTTGTTTCTTGTGGTATTTGTATTCACAAATATCGAGCATTGTGATAAGTATGCAGGTGCAGCTCCTTTTATGTCGATCAGTCTGTAAAGCCGTATAGCTAGTTTCCTCATGCTATCCTAGCTTAGTAGCTAGCTAGCTACAAACTCAACTGCTTTAACGTCAACTGGTTAACGTACTTCTCCTTCTAGCTTGCTGACTAGCTAATATTTCGCTAGTAAGCAAGTTATGAAGCCTGCAAAGGCCACATAACATTTATTTAGCCACTTGTACTTGGCTGTTGGGTCCTGATAATTTCAGTTTTGTGTGCGAGTGAGCTGTTATGGTCGTGTTTGGGTTCACTATGTTATTTAGGTGTAGTTTTTCTTTCGATTGCGTTATTTGTTTCTCAAGTGGCTGACTGTCTCGGGGGGGAAAAAACTTGCAGTGTAATCTCCGCGCTGGCTAAGTTGGGCATAATGCGAACTTGATTTCCGTAGAGAATTTTTTGAGATTTCGGGTTAATTTGAATTAATCGAGCCGCAGCTGGTATTATAAGTACATCCACTTCAATGCTGGAAGAATGCACGTCATATTTCTCCTGTTGGGCCTTTTTCTGGATGTGTATGGGCAAGTTGATGAAGATGAATGGATCGACCCTACTGACATGTTGAATTATGATGCCTCTGCGAAAACAATGAGGAAACCCTCAGAGGTACGTCAGTGTATCCCCGCCATTTGTCAGCTGTGATGCCTCCCCTGTCTCATTCAACGTTTCACTGTTCTTGAAAAAAGAATGTTAATTGTGCACCTTTGTATTCATTCATTTACACAGACGAGCTATGACAACGTTCCCACTAAGAGAAGGGAATATACGCAGGATTCATGTCCGAAGCCCTCTTGTCCAGATATCACCGAGTGCAACAACAAAGTGGCTAATCTACAGACAGTGGTGAGTGAGGACTTGGGCCCCCATACTGCTTAAATTTAGTGCTACAGTTTCGAAAATGTACAACCCAAATTCCTAACCCAAATCGGCACATCGTGGGTGGAAAATGCAAATGAAATCAGAAACGACTGATTTGGAAAGTCCCCTCACCCTTAAGCGATGTTCGCGATGACGTCAATGTTTTGATGCGTGGTTGGCAAAAAGGCTCATCGTACACTAGCAGATCTCCGTCTCAATATGTACTCAATAAAACATCTAAAATGGCAATGCCTGTCAGTTGTTGTTATAGGTTGCACCAGCAGGTTCGCTAAGGGTTCAGGAGTCACGTTTTTTAGGATTTTAAGCGATGTACCAAAGAGGCTACTTGCCATGTTCTTTATGCCCTTATCACGCTTTCTGCCAACCGCCAAACTGCGCACGTACAACATTGACGTTATTGATGACTTCAACAGGGTAATAAAAAGTTGGCGTAATCTCTTGTTTTACAACTGTGTGAGATCACCTTGTCGTAATCACACTCATTAAGTGTTTGGGCACTGAAGATGCAAGTTGCTCAAGGGTCATTCCATATGAAATCACCCAAAATGGGGGGTGGTCCCAGCTTGATGGTTTCAGAATTGCTTCATTTGGTGATATTTTGTTGCATGTGATGAGCAAATCAAATCGCAGGTGGTTTCAAGTTGATATCTCGTTCCATTCTTATTTTATGGGCCCCCGAAAAAGGGGGCGTGGCCCACGTTAACCCTCTGGTCACAGTTTGTGACCATTTTCAAAGGGTTATAGTTGATGAACTAATAAGGAGACAAATTTCATTCTTTCAGGATATGTTTATTCTGTCTAATAGTCTGCAACAAAGCTTTAACAATAGTGTTTAACCCTTTGTGTGCTTTGTAATTAACCCCTAAACATTGAAATTTGTTTTACGCATGTGCCAAACATGTTGATTTCAAGTGAAATATTATGCAAGTATCCTCAGAATGTTCCCTTTGCCATTTACATTGTTGATAGTATACCTGATGGAGTTTCAAATGAAGGTAATAACATCTTTCTATCTTCATCCAATTTGGAGAAACATTAACCCCTTTTCAGCTAATTACCGAAACTGCACTTTTTGACCCTCATTTTGACCATGTGGGCCCGTTTTGATTTTCAAAAAGTTAGCCTCAAATGAAAGCTTATTCAGAGAACTTCAAAATGCATTACAATCAAACTTGGAACAAATACTCCTTCTTGGAAAAATAAGACCCCTTTTAAGGGCTATTTGCACATTGGCACAACTACTCTCAGTGTATGTAAATGTACAATAATGTACAGGGAGTACTGAACTACACTCATTTATTTCTACTTTCAGTTGCATGCTCTTTGATCATTTGCAGCTTGTGTCATTTTCTTGTAATTGTTTTCCCAGTAATTTCAAGATAATTTGATAGACTAGGCAGAATTGTTACTAATGTGGATGAAACCCTTCAAACTGTACCTGCCCCTTCATGCCCTTTATTTGCGAAAAGGACGATCCTGTGGAGCTTAAATATTGTACCCCTGGTTGATATGTTGCCTGCTTATATGATGGGCAGTGGTGGTTGGCCAATATCTTAGAGCAATCCCTTGAAAACGAGGATGTTAAAGTATCTTTTATGCATCCAAATGGCCCTGCACCACGATTCTCTTGGCCATGAAGGCAGGATCTTTGTTGGGTACCACTGAAGCATATCATGTTGGCTGATGCTCCTAGCACGAGTGGCATGGGCAGGAATTATATAATCGCCAAGAAAGAGTTGGACCGAATATCAGTGTGGTTTGAAAAATTGGATTTAGCAAAATAATATGCATTAAACATTTGTATCATGTTTGCCATATCTGCCTTTCTTCTCTACATTTCCCTGTCCATTTATGAACATTTACCTGTACACTGAGAGTAGTTGTGCCAATGTGCAAATAGCACTTAAAAGGGGTCCTATTTTTCCAAGTAGGAGTATTTGTTCCAAGTTTGATTTTGTTGCATTTTGTAGCACTTTGTGTATGCTTTCATTTGAGGCTAACTTCTTGAAAATCAAAACAGGCCCACATGGTCAAAATGAGGGTCAAAAAGTGCACTGTTTCGGTAATTAGCTGAAAAGGGGTTAATGTTCCTCCAAATTGGATGAAGATAGAAAGATGTTTTTACCTTCACTTGAAACTCCATCAGGTATACTATCAACAATGTAAATGGCAAAGGGGACATTCTAAGGATACTTGCATAATATTTCATTTGAAATCGACATGTTTGGCACATGCCTAAACCAAATTTCAATGTTTAGGGGTTAATTGCAAAGCACTCACAGGGTAAACCACTATATTAAAAGGTTTGTTGCAGACTATTAGACAGAATAAACATATCCTGAAAGAATGAAATTTGTTTCCCTATTAGTTCATCGGTTATAACCCTTTGAAAATGGTCACAAACTGTGACCAGAGGGTTAACGCGGGCCACGCCCCCTTTTTCGGGGGCCCATAAAATGAGAACGGAACGAGATATCAACTTGAAACCACCTGCGATTTGATTTGCTCATCACAGGCAACAAAACATCACCAAATGAAGCAATTCTGAGACCATCAAGCTGGGAGCTTGGGTGATTTCATATGGAATGACCCTCAAGTCTTGTAACTGTTATGCAGGTCTTTAGCTGTGTGATTTTATGGGGCCTTTGTTGCCATATATTTTGCATCATATTGTGCCGTACAGTCCCAGGATGAGATGGATGCAGGCTGGCCAGTCTTGCACCCTCGCTGCTTATGCAGCCTTGCAAGTGGTTTGTTCCATACCAAGTGGACCAGTTTTTGGACAGTTTGCACCACACCGTCTTAGATAAATTTGAAAAAAAAAAATCATGGGTGTTTCCCATCATTTCAAATGGACAGAACCCAAATCTTAAGTTCCAACTCCAGTTTTTCTTGGAGTAATTGCCATTTTAAGGAGGGGATGTCTAGTCACTCACGAAAGTAGCAATCACTAATAAGCATTTTTTGAAGGGATACAAATACACTTTCCAGTGCTCCTAAATTAATGTCAATAGGTGCAGGTAGGTGAAATTACATGAAATTTATGAGTCTGCTATCGGGTCAGTGACATCTGAGTTTCAAAGCGGCAAAAAAATAAAAATGAAGTTATAAGTCAGGCTCAGCTTTTCCTGTGTAAATCTACATGTGTATTTTTGATTTTTGTGAGTGCCCCTCGCAAAAGATGACAGTATATGACATTTTAATGCATTTGCCTGTATGCACCCCTTAAACATGTCATGCAGTAAAACTAATTTATTTTCAATATAATATTAAAATGAATGTTAGTGGCTCTGTTACAAACAATCAAAATGTAATTCTTGATCTACACAGATGCTATACCCAGTTGCAGAATGTCAGCACTAGAATTTCACATATTAAATATTTTGTCTTTAAAGACAGCAGCATGTCATTTGTCAACATTTGTTACATCTTTTTTCAATTAGAGAGGCAAAACTGCTTTAAAATCTGGCATATCTTCAGATTCTATTAGCTCTTCTTGATTGTGTTCATTCACAATTTTAACCCATTTAGGCCTGAGGCCTATTCAAAAAACGCCTATGAAAACCTATGGGCGATTTTGAAAAGAACCCCTAAAACCTGAGGTTTTCTGGAAAACACCACCCAGGTTTCAACGTCTAGTAAAAAGCTGATATCTCAGCCTCTGTAGCAGATAGAAACAAAATTCAAAAAGTATTTGAGAGCTTACACCTGTGGCTTTCATAAGAACTATGTTTTTTATTTGTGCAAATCTTCATCACAATATTTAAAACACTGAACAAACTATAACAAACTATAAAATATAATAAAACCAATAAAATAAATAACAAATCTCTATCTACATAACATGCACAACTCAAATGGAATAAAGAGGCCTAATAAATGAAAGGATAAGCTCTGCACTAGAGAATAACAAACAATTTTTCTTTCTCTGGAACAGGTGGCAGCAGTGGCGGAGCTACAGGGGGGGCGAAGACACGTCCCTTTTAGTCCTGGCTAGATCTCAATCATTTTCCTTTATTGACGTCTTTTCCAATTATTGTAATTGGCAACTGAAGGCACGGTTTCTCTCCACATGCGATCTAACAGCGATTAAATCGCGGGTTAAATTCAGCACAGTGGCGGAACAGAGAATTGGGTTGCACAAAACAGCCGTTTAAAACAATTATAAATCCTGACCTGTTCTCAGTCATCTTCATGATTAACAAAAGGTTCACTCCGAGAGCGCTCCGCACTTAACAGGTGCTGCTTGTTCTCCCCGATTAGGTAAGACAACAGTCATTCCTTTGGACGCATATTTGCTGTATTTAAATCTACGTTATTCAAAATTGCATAGCCTACCTGTTGACTCTCACGCAAATGGCTTGAGCCGCACGCTTGTTATAACCTAGGCTATTTAACTGCCGAAAGTGCCACTGTTTTTTTTTTTTTTTTTTTTTAAATCAACCCACGAAATACCGAGAGTGAAAGTCCGCGTTCATTGGAACACGGACCAGTTCAATCACGCGAAGCATTGGCCAATTAATAAGTAAATTATTTTTCTGCACTGAATTTAGCCCATGATTTCATCGCTGTGAGAAACCGTGTCTTCAGTTGCCAATTACGATAATTGGAAAAGACGTCAATAAAGGAAAATGATTGAGATCTAGCCAGGCCTAAAAGGGATGTGTCTTTGCCCCCCCGTAGCTCTGCTACTGGGTGGCAGGCATGATAAAGTGTCCGTTCAAATAAAATAAAAATAAACATAAAAATATAAAAAATAAAGTGTCTTGAAGTGTTACTATGGCATCTGCCCTAGTATAAAGTGCCAGTAAAAGAACAGCTATGAGCCCGGAAATGGTCGGAAAAGTAATGAAAACTACAAAATGATGTATCCGCTTTCCCGGCCTGAAGGGTAGAAATGGGTAACAGCGTCCCCGGTTTTAAAGGTTAAAATGCGCACATGCTGTCCCGGTTTAAATGGGTTAACTTAATGGAGTATTTTGTATATTTATTTCAAAATTAAGCGTTTTACCGCATGACACATTTTGTTTTACCGCATGACATAGCACAACTGCATGAGACCTTAACACATAAGTCTATCAATTTGAAGATGGCTACTTCTGAAAAATGCCAAAGATACTCAGGGCTTTAAAAGTGAACCTTTTAATGACATTAAAATGTGTTTTCCAACAGAAAATCAAGAATCATAATAAAACTATTTATTTGTTCATACTCATAACATTAATCTGATATATGAATAAAATATACTCATTAATAGTTCATTTATTCATATCTTTATTTACTGCAAGTCATTGAAGACACTTTATGCTACCGCCGATGATAAAGACTATAATTCAAGCTTAAAGAGAATGCAGCCTGTACTGACATAACTGACATGTATACGGACTTTACTACCATCATACACTTTCACAGTTATACCTTTCCCTTCTCTTTTCTAGTCTGTCCTCTCTAGCAGCAGGATCTGCCCTGATCTTTGCAAAGAAACATGCACCCCTCTCTTTACTGGAAAGAGGCTGTAAAAATGTACAACCCAATTCCGAAAAAGTTGGGACAAAGTGTAAATTGTGAATAAAATCAAAACGCTATGACTTTCAAATCACACCAGCCAGTATTTTATTCACAGTAGAACAGAGATAACATAGCAAATGTTGAAACTGAGAAATTTTACAATTTTATACACAAAATGAGCTCATTTCAAATTTGATGGCTGCTACAGGTCTCAAAAAAGTTGGGACAGGGGCCTGTTTACCATGGTATCCTCTGTTCTTTTTAACACAGAGTGGAGGCATCTGGGCATTGAGGAGACAAGTTTCTTGAGTTTAGCCATTGTAATTTGATCCCATTCTTGTTTAATCCAGGCTTTCAGCTGCTGGAGAGTTTTGGGTCTCCTTTGACGGACTTCTTGTTTAATTATGCGCCAAATGTTCTCAATCGGTGAAAGATCAGGACTGCAGGCAGGCCAGTTCAGCACACGGACTCTTCTACTACGAAGCCATGCTGTAGTAATAGCTGCAGTATGTGGTTTTGCTTTGTCCTGCTGAAATACACAAGGCCTTCCCTGGAGTAGATGTCGTCTGGAGGGGAGCATATGTTGCTCTAAAACCTTTATATACCTTTCAGCATTCATGGTGCTTTTTAAAACATGCAAGTGCCCAACACCATATACACTAATACATCCCCATACCTTCAGAGATGCTGGCTTTTGAACTGAACGCTGATAACAGGAGGGGTGGTCTTTCTCCTCTTTAGCCTGGAGGACACGACGCCCATGATCAATGTCAAATTTGGACTTGTCTGACCACAGGACACTTTGCCACTTTGCTTCAGTCCATTTTACATGAGCCTTGGGCCACAGAACACGGTGGCGCTTCTGGATCATTCTCAACAATGGCTTTCTTTTTGCATAATAGAGTTTTAGGTGGCATCTGTGGATAGCACGGCAGACTGTGTTTATAGACAGTGGTTTCTTGAAGTATTCCTGGGCCCATTTAGTAATGTCAATGACAGAATCATGCCGGTGAGTGATGCAGTGGCGTCTGAGGGCCCGAAGATCACGGGCATCCAGTAAAGGTCTTCGGCCTTGTCCCTTACACACAGAGATTTTTCCACTTTCTCTGAATCTTTTGATGATGTTATGCACTGTCGATGATGAGACCTTCAAAGCCTTTGCAATTTCACATTGAGGAACATTGTTTTTAAAGTATTCCACAATTTTTTTAGGCAAGCCTTCACAGGTTGGAGAGCCTCTGGCCATCTTTACTTCTGAGAGACTCAGCCTCTCTAAGACATCCCTTTTATAGCCAATCATGTTACACACCTGATGCCAGTTAACTTAATTACTTGCTAAATGTCCTTTCAGCTGATTCTGTTATATTAATTGCTTTTTCAGCCCTTTTTTTTTTTGCCTGTGTCCCAACTTTTTTGAGACCTGTTGCGGCCATAAAATTTGAAATAAGCTCATTTTGTGGATAAAGTAAAATGTCTGTTTCAACATTTGAAATGTTATCTATGTTCTATTGTAAATAACATATTGGCTCATGTGATCTGAAAGTCATTGCATTTTGATTTTATTCACAAATTACGCTTCGTCCCAACTATTTCGGAATTAGGGTTGTAAAATGTTTAAAATATACAAAAATGTATTACAAATGTTAAAAGTAATTAAGAATAATTGTACAAGCTTTACAAATGATTAAAATAATTAAGAAAGAAAAAGATAATTCAGTTTAAATCTTCTGTGTCATGTGGTAAAACAGCATGTCATTTGTAAAAATGTTTGTCCACATGACATATTTTGTTTGTCTGCATGACTGATTCCATCATTTTCATTCCTAACAGGCAGTTGCATGGCCACCTATTCACCACACTAACCTTGACCGAAGTTGCGCGATAAGCCCTCCAAACCCCGCGATAGCTATCGCGGGGTTTGGAGGGCTTATCGCACAACTTCGGCAAGATTCTCGTGTAATTTTTCGGGAATCTCGCGCAGCCGGCTTACTTGCAGACGCGCTCGAACGCACTCTAAATTTCATGTGTAAATCAATATTTTTAAAATGTTCGACTTTATCAACACTTTTTTGACGTTGGACCGCATGACGCTCAAATCTGTGACACTTTGTATGACACCTGGAAAAGGTGATAATAACTTAAATATAGGAGCACATTTTTGAACTTGCCTCCAACTCTGGTTGTCCTCAGGGGTCCTCTGAGTGATGTCATCACAGGTCACATGACTTGAATCATATTTCTAAAGTACAAAATGGCTTCCAATCTTTGTTTTACTACATGACATTGAGGGAAATCTGTCTTTGCGGAACAAAGTAATTTAAATATTAATGACATTTCTTAAAGATATATCCTATTAATACTTTGCTGTGCTTTTCTGTACACTATAAAAAATATGCCAAAGACCAAAGTTGTTGATTTTAAACCTTTTTAATCATTTTAAAAGCAGTTGCCTTTTTTTGAAATTAAGTGACTCCTGCTTTACCGCATGACATTTACCACTTGAATGGTGTAAAATTCTACCAATTTTGTATTTTTCATGCAAATATGAATAGTGAGGAGGGAGAATAATGTAAGATTAATGAATATATACAATATCAAACTTATTTTATACAAGTACGTAATAGAAATTTCCCCTGGAAGCAAAAATCAGTGTGGCATGTCATATACCCTATCAGATCTTTTTATATCATTTGATTTTCCTGTAATAGGCTGTTGAAAATGACCATTTTTATAGAACCAAAATTTTTATTTGATTTTTAGTTGGTCCCCTTGACCGAAGTATGCATAATTGGGGGTTCATATTGCAGCCTCATCCTCAGCAGCGACAGCACACTGTATCCAATCTCCTGTCACTAGTTTCGGAGTAACTTGCTTCTGAAAATGCTTATGATAAAAAAAAAAAACTCCCAAAAATGCCTAAATTCAAGGTATGATTTAGTCATGTGGATACTCCAGAAAAAATCTGAGATGATTTGTGGAGCAGCTTTTATATTAGGGAAATAAACAATAGAAAATTCATCTTGAGTTTCCAACTCATTCTCGAAAAATTCTGGCTTTTTTATTTTACCACTAATTGGGAAAGGTAAGGCAGTCATGAGGGAACAAATTGCCTCATGTCTCTTAAATGAAACTCAGATTACTTTTACCAGTTTTGCAGGCTGAAAAGACAGAGATTCAAGGATGTTTTGAACATTGATGTTCTTGCAAAGAGGCATGGGAAAGCCAGAGATTTCTGTTACAATATCCATTTTCGTTTTAACATAAAATCATACTTCCTCGTCCAAAAAGTGAAGACTACGCCATTTATTATTAGCACCAGAATGTACAAGTAGACTCCTGAGAAATAATCTCAGCGATTGAATTCATAATACCCCAATTATTGACAACCCCACTCTATTTGCAGTCATATTATTGTTCGCTTTTAAGAAGAGAATACTGACGCAAATAATGGGCACAGCGCATTTGCTTATACCTTAGGTTGGCAAAGCCTTGTTGTGGCAACAGAGCATCTAATGCCCCATTTCCACTACGTGGTACTAGCTCTACTCTACTCGCCTTTTTTTGCTTTTCACTTAGGAAAAAGTATCTCGTACCAGCTCTACTGGGGTTCCAAAAAAAGCCGACCGGGTACTTGCAGGTACTAAAATGTGACGTGACAACACTGCAGCCGACTGATTGGTCAGATAGAATCGTCACTGTGTCATTGCCCTTTTGCGTCGCCATTGAGCAACCATCGTTGTCTCGTCATCTAAGCACTGATGTGGGATTTGCTGGGCTGCTGTAAGAACTGAAAACTCGGGGGGCAAAGATGCATCCCTTTAACAACAATTAGTCCGAGCTAGTTCTCAATCATTTTCCTTTATTAATATGTTTTCTAATTATAGAAATAATCAAGTGGCGATCTAACAGTGACAAAATAATGGGCTATAGTCAGTTCAGAAGGTCTACGCACTGGCACCCAGCGACAGTAATTTTTTTCCAGCGAGAGCGGCATTTCAAAACTCCTCAGCGAATGAAGGTAATTTTGGTGACAAGTTCGTGGTGTCATCCGTTTACGTTTTCCAATCGGACAGCTGTCTTTTTTTTTTTTATCGCAAGTTGCGGTGACCGTGCTGCAAAAACAGGTGTACGTACTTGTCACCGAAATTACTTTCATGATGTCGCAACAGTTTCCTGCTGCGTCGCTATGACGACCAGCTACATTAGGTTTGTCTTCATCAGAATGAAGTTAAATTAGCCAGCTATTTTGCGGTTTGGGAAATTAGCCTGATATATGAATTTGCGCCCACATTAGCCCGAAAGCCCTCTGCTCGAGAAATGAAGACGCAACACAAATGGCGGGTTAATTCGAGAATTAGCTGGCTATTTTGCGAACTAGGCCAAGATTCATTGGGAAAATTTCCCAATCAAATTAGCGGGCTATTTGCTTCTTCACTACAAAATGGACGGCTAATTTGAAATTGGGCTAATTTCAAAACCACAAAATAGCTAGCTAATTTGAAACTTTGTTCTAATGAAGACACACCTACTGAGGGAGTACTGTCCTCTAATGGAAAACGACCCCCCAGGAAAGTACTCGGTACCAAGGCAGGTGGAGTAGAGTTGAGTAGAGCCAGTACCACATAGTGGAAATGAGGCAAAATTCTTTGATCAAATTTGATTCTTAATAAAAATAATTTGTAAACCATGATCACCGGATTTGTCATCAGTCACTCATCTACCAACTCAATGAAAATGTGCTTGGGTTCCTAACATGTGTTGGAATAGAGAATTAATTTCTGCTCATCATCTGCATCCAGTGAATATTGTCGACCACTGTGTCCACCTAGTGTAGGGGGTTGAATTGCGCACACAATATGATCCAAAGGAATATGACACTCGTCATCTCTTGCAGGCCACTTGAGAAGACTCCCTGTTCTCCTCATGAATCAAACAAGTACATCCTGTTCTTCATTACACCTCTCCACAATAATCCCAATATACCAGTCATAAGATGTGGTCTTCACTTTTTTGATGTTGAAGTATGATTTTACATTAAAATGAAAATGGATATTGTAGCAGAAATCTCTGGCTTTCCCAAGCCTTTTTGCAAGAATATCAATGTTCAAAACATCCTTGAATCTGTCTTTTCAGCCTGCAATACTGATAAAAGTAATTTGAATTTCAATTAAGCACCATGAGGAAATTAATTCCCTCATGACTGCCTTACCTTTCCCAATTTATAGGCAAATACTTGCATACATTGCAATATTACTTGATTATTAAGCATTAAGAATGAATTGCAGTTTTGGCATTTTTGTGATCCTTTGAGCTTCATTTTATAATGCATATTTTGGCCATTTACAAGCAAGTTGACAAGATTAACTGAATGTTACAGGCTGATATAAGCCACACAGCATGGTAAATAAAAATGCCAGAATTTTTCTAGAACAAGTTGGAAACACAAGATGAATTTTCTACTGTTTACTGCCCGAATTTACAAGCAGTTCAACAAATTTTCTCAGATTTTTTTCTGGTGTGTCCGCACGACCAAATCATACCTTGAATTTGGGCATTTTTTTATCATAAGCATTTTCAGATGCAAGTTACTCCTAAACTAGAGACAGGAGCTTGGATTGGGTTTAAGGGGCCAGTGTCCTGCAGCTGCTGAGGATGAGGCTGCAATTTGAACCCCTAATTATGCATACTTCAGTCAAGGGGACCAACTAAAAATCAAATAAAAATTTTGGTTCTGCAAAAATCGTCATTTTCAACAGCCTATTCAGGGGCTGCACTAGGAGAAATTTTTTTTTTTTTTTTTTAGCCACCTTGGCTAACTCGGCTCAAATTTCTTTAGCCACATTAAAAAATTTTAGCCACATGCATGGTAAAACTTTGGATTAAAAATCCAGACATACCAGTCAAAAGTTTGGACACACCCATATTTTTTTTTTTTTTTACAATACATGTTAAATAAAAAATAAGCAGTCTTTATTTTGCCAAAAAAAAAAAAAAAATTCTAATTCTTAAATCTTAAATCTAATTCTTGTCATACACTGCCCGTCCAAAAAAAAGTCACCGTTTTGGAAATAAATGAACAAATTCTATAATTGGATCATTATTGCGGTTATTAATATGTTTCAGCAGGCAATAGTCATTTTAACCCTGGCTGATGAAGCGCGTTGCTACTCATTTCTTAAAAAAATCACGCCGGAAGACGCATCCCTTGATGGTGGAAAAGATTTTACAGTATTTCAGAAAAGGCAAGTTATTGGCCTGTATTTAGCAAAGAAAACAATGAATGAGTAAAACAAGCATGAGGAATCATTTTCACAGACAAATTTTCCACCAGAATCCTGACCTTAAACACATTGAAAGTTATTGGGATGTGCTCAAGAAAGACCACCGAGTGGTTCAACCATTTTGTCAAGAAGACAAGATCTCGAGCCAAAATTTATGGCATTTCTGATTGAAAATAAATATTTGAGTGTGCGACTGTTTTTTTTTTTTTTTTTGGATGGGCAGTGTATTTGCAGTGCATTCTCACATTTTATTTTGTTTTAACAAGGGCAGTCATATGACTATAGTGAATTTGCAGCTACACGACTGTCTAACTTCCTAAAGACGTGCTGCTCTTGAGGTGTGCTTTTCATCAACCTTTTTGCCCAACAAGTCTCAAAACCGCTTGACCTCAATTTCGGCTGTTGGAAAATAGAAGGAGCTTATTTGTCAGTTTACTTTGCAAAATATGGCTTCTCTGAGAATTCCAAAATTTTGGACACTATTTAAACAAATTAATTATTCTCTTTCACTTCTGACTGTTAACCTTTGACAAGATTCCATTTGTGAGTATTTAGAGAAGTTAAGCTGTTTAAATTACTCTAAAAACAGTGCTGTGACATTAGCAAAGTGTGTCCAAACTTTTGACTGGTACTGTAAGTTAAGGAGGGACAATTTTGGTTTAGGGTAATAAACTATCAAAGGTTTGGCACTGACACCGTTTAACTTGCATTGCAGTTTGATTGCACTACTGAATTTCTGCTTTTTGATATTTTCCTGCGCCATCCAATGCACTGTCCGCATCTGTTCAGTGACTGCGTCCTTCACGTTGTCGTGCGCTTTTCTTTTTTTTTTTTTTTTGTGGCCTGTTCAAAAAAAATGGGGGGCGGGGGGTTCTTGCTTCGGCCACAATCCTGAAAATGAGAATGAAGCTAACGAAATATGACCATTTACCATTTGCAAGATTTTTACCTCGGGCGGGACATTTGCTGAAATGCATGTTCTTGTCAGGACGGTTTCCTTGTCCATAACTTAGTTTTTCAGCCAGAAATAAAGAAGGGCCGTGTAAAAATGAACGAACAGCTTAAAAACGGCAGAGTGAATAATTCTGTCGGGGAAAGAGGAGGTCTTAATTGAAAATTAATTTGTGGTTGTTTAGTCAGGCTCCATCATCCAAACGCCATATGGCACCTATCAGCAGCTATTTTATAAACTATGGTACGCGGAAATTCGTTCATAAACCATTCGCAAAATTTTATCGGTTACTATAATGACCGAATTACCCAAGTAAGTGTTCGCCGTTCTGAACGCAATGCACTGTCAAACTCCGGCCAACTGATCAAGCCTACTTCAATAGTTCTTGCAGGCTCATGGATTATTGTCATGACTAAATGAGCACGTTTCATTACAGTCGTTAACACGCTTGTACTTCGCAAATCGTCCCTTTTCGGAATACTGGTCTTCCCCGAGGCGAATGTTCTGCCCGCTTCTTTACACCAAACGCAGTAGCGCTTCCGTGGCCCGTCGGCATTCTCAGATTGCTCCAGCCATGGAAAATCCTGGAACAATTTGGGCTGAATAGCCCGTCTTTTTCGTTTCTGTCGTGTGGCTGCTCTACCTTCTTTGATTGGGGAGGATTAATTCCCCCCAACGAAATCATGAAGTGATCGCTGTGCCCTGTCTTGATTTAGCTGAGCAGCCATTTTAGCATCGCAAGGTAATTATGTAACTAATATACTGTATATACTGCTGCTCTTGGCCACAGTTCACTACGTTCCCGCGAAGAGTATAATTTTGGCTTCTCGCTGTCTGTGATTGGCTAAGCGCGCTGCTCATAGAAAATTTTAATGATACATTAGTGGTCCACGGTGCAGTGCGTGGATCTCAGGGTGATTAGCTGTGTATGAAAACAGCAGGGATGTTTTATGCGTTTTGTTTCCAACAGAATTTAAAAGATCGCCGTAAGGATTATATTGCCTCTTCTTCAAAATTTCGGCCTTCGCCAGCGTGGCTTATTCACCGCAAAATTTCTTCGCCACAACGTTATTTTGATCGCATTGGCGAACGTGGCGAGTGGCTAGCGCGGCCCCTGCCTATTAAAGAAAAATTGAGATATGCCAAATCTGATAGCAGATTCATAAATTTCTGGTAATTTTACGTATGTGCACCCATTGACATGCCTTGAGGAGCACTGGAAAGAGTATTTGTATCCCATAAATCATTGATACATTCTCAAGTGACTAGACACCGTCTCCTTAAATTTGCAGTTACTCCATGAAGAATTGGAGTTGGAATTTAAGATTTGGGATTTGTCCATCTGAGGTGATGGCAAACACACGTGATTTTTTTTCAAATTTTTCTGAGACGGTGCGGTGCAGACCTTAGTCCACTTGGCACGGAATGACCCAAGTGTAATCTGTGCAGAATTTGGTTTTGTGTGTTGCCTTGCTGGAAATTGCTGGAACGTCCCTGCAACAGATAATATCTTGATAGCTGCATCTGTTGCTTCATATTTGTACACACTTCTGAATGAATTGTGCCCTCATATTTTGTGCACTTACATGCCACCATACTGTGACTTTTGGGCCTGACAACAGCTTGAGTTGTCCTTGAAGCGTTTGATCTGGAAAATGCTTTGGCTGGTTTTTCCAAAAAAAAAAAAAAAACAACTTGAATTGGTAGCTTGTTGGTCAACAAATGATGCTTCCAATGTGTTACTGTCCATCTAGCCCAGAGAAATTGGCAATGCTTTTGGAGAGTTTGATGTATGGTTTCAGTTTTGCATAGTAAAGCTATTTCTTGCTCTGTAGATGCAGCGGCAGATGGTGTTGACTGACAAAAGTTTACCAAAGTATTCCTGAGCCCTTGTCGTAATATCCATTACAGTTACGGGACTGTTTTTTTTATAACAAGCATTTGAAGGATTTGGTGACATTCATATTGACCTTCGAAGGTCAAACTTGACCAAGAGAAAATTCAATGACTTCTGTTACTGAGAAGGTCACAGATGGAGCCTAGGTTTGTGTTACTGACATCAGAAGTCACACATGAACTTTCATTTGGTGACATTCAACTTGACTGTTGGTGACCTTTGAAGGTCAAACTTGACATAATACAATAACAATGACTTTTATTGCCAAAACGGTCACAGATGGAGTCTAGGTTTGTATTAGAGACATATAGGAAGTCATATATGAACTTTCATTTGGTGACCTTCGTATTGACCTTCAAAGGTCAAATGTGACCCAGTGAAAATTCAGTGACTTGTATCACTGAAATGGTCACAGATGGAGCCTAGGTTTGTGTTACTGACATCTTGGAAGTCATGCATGAACTTTCATTTGGTGACATTCAACTTGACTGTCAGTGACCTTTGAAGGTCAAACTTGACAGTGAAATTACAATGACTTGTATCACCAAAATGGTCACCGATTGAGCCAGGGTTTGTATAGAGACATTTAGAAAGTCATATATGAAGTCCATTTGCTGACCACAACTTGACATTCTGTGACCTTTAATTTCACAATTGACATATTGAATTTTCAATGACTTGTATCACTAAAACTGCTTCAGAGCTTAAGATTGTGTTTGTATTACAGGAGGTCCTATAAATATATGTGAACTTTTATTTAGCGGCCTTGACATTGATTTTCATTGATTTAAATGTCTAACTTCACAAGAAATTTTCATAACTTGTATCATCACTATAAGACTACTTGCCGGTAAGCTACAGGACCCTTAGTCCTTTTTTTTTTTTTTTTTTTTTTTTTTCCTTCCCTCTGAACAATACAATTTACGGTAAAAAAATTGAAAGCCATATGTAACGATTTGTTAATATTCTTTATTTGTTGTTAGAAAAGCATCAAAATATAAAAAGTAGCGGTCTTGATGATTTAATGGTTAAATCTACATGGGTCTCATTTTTGAGTTGAGTTTACGCGGGTCTTACAATCGGGTGAGACGAAACCCGATTCTCTTGTAGATCTTGATAGAAGGCTGCCTGTGTTTGCAGTTCTGCCCACTGCTGTTCAGTGCATATAAGGGAAACACTGGTATTGCTCTTCTGCACGATTATTCGTGTCCTCCTCCTAGGGCAAGTAGACGGGTTCTGAAATGTTTGGAATCGCATTACAATATGCATTGTAAAACTATGACCTATGCGATGCATTCTTTCGCTTGTGTCGCTGGGAATGTTCGTCAAACACAAGTATTAATTCAACTGAAGAAATTGTTTTGTTTTTTTTTTTTTTTTTTAACCAAAAATGTGATGCATTTTTTGTCTTACATTTCAGACCTTGAATAGGTATGTGAGACTGTGTATAGTGACCTTAACGCTGAATGGCTTTTTTTTTTTTTTTTGTCGGCCAATAGCATTTGAACGCACTTGCAAGGTTGTACTGTTGATAAGTAAACCATTTTGCCTGGAACGTAGATGAGTATCATGATCATGGAGCAACTATGCTTATCATATGAACTGAGTGTATCGTTCCAGCCCTGGTTTGCAGTAATTGACTCAGTTAAGATTGCCGATTTAAAAATTTGCTTAACTTCCATTTCATTTCAGATTCAAAGACTAGAAAAGAGAATTGCATCAGCACAGGAAAAGCCAGCCCTTCACCCTGTTTTTAAACGGTACCTTGCCAGGCTCATGCAGGCAATTCAAAAACTTGGTCTTGTAAGTTGATTAAATTACCATAATGCACATAACTCAGCCTTCTTCTATTAAGATGTGATCAATGGTTTGATTTAGTAATATTGCAGAATTATACGGTCAGCTGTGACTGCACCCGTTTGTCTTAACATTCTTTTTCCTGAAATGTATTTCAATTATCAGCCCAATGAAGAGCATAGTGATGTTCACTATGATGCTGAGGTGAAGCTGTCACAGCGTGCTGTGGCTGAGATTCAGAAGATTTTGGCTGAAGATGATGGCTTGAAAACAGGGGTTTTGGATAATGCTCTGAGCCAAATACTGGTCAACTTCAGACAGCATGATTACGAGGCCTGGAAGTGGCGCTTTGAGGACACCTTTGGTGTGGACATAGGCACTGTTATGCAGGTCAGAGGATGCTATTGGATTAATGGTCTTTTCTTGAGGTGAATTGGAACTACGTTTATTAACAGACTTTGCCAAACCACTATGCAGTAAAAGCATAGTGCCTGCAAAATATAGTCTGTGGACACAGTTGGCAGTGTTTAACTGCATTTGCTATAAATTCATTAATTCTATGTATAGAAAAATTATCACTTATGGTACGGGAAAGTTAATATGTTCTCATTCCCAAATTTTTCCACACCCCAATTATCAGTTTGATTTTGTTTTAAAGGCTTTATCACCTCAGTATTTCTGGATATCTAACACTTGTCTGTCTCTTTTTTTCCTTTCAGGTCGGCATCTGTGTATTAATCATTGTGCTGATCATATGTAGTGAGTTATGGTCTACACTGTCTTGGTTTGTCCAGTTTAAGCGAATGTTTGCCATCTGTTTCTTCATCAGTATTGTGTGGAACTGGTTCTATCTCTATAAGGTACAGTAATGACCACTTCTTTTTGTTAAGATTTCAAAAGTTATCAAATGTATGCTGGACATGAAACATTGTGATAATGCATCGTCTTTCATATGTATGTTTTCATGTGTTATAGATAGCCTTCGCTGAGCATCAAAGCAATATTGTGAAGTTGGAAAGTTTCAATGAGAAATGTACTGGAGTGAAGAAGATTGACTGGAAGGATAACTTGAGGGGTAATAAAGTAACACATCAGTCAGTCCCTGATACTGTTCATTTCAGTGGTGTGCCATCAGATAATAAGGCCTTCAGTGACATCACCCTTTACTGCATAATTGCTCTTTAGCTGTTTGTAATCAAGTTCGCCTGATTAACAGAAATGCTCATGACAAAACGATTACCTATGTTGATGTACAACCCCAATTCCGAAATAGTTGGGACAAAGTGTAAATTGTGAATAAAATCAAAATGCAATGACTTTCAGATCACGAGCCAATATGTTATTTACAATAGAACATGGATAACATTTCAAATGTTAAAACTGAGACATTTTACATTTTTATCCACAAAATGAGCTTATTTCAAATTTTCCGGCTGCAGCAGGTCTCAAAAAAGTTGGGACACAGACAAAAAAGGGCTGAAAAAGCTATTGATATATAAGAGAATCAGCTGAAAGAACATTTAGCAAGTAATTAAGTTAACTGGCATCAGGTGTGTAACATGATTGGCTATAAAAGGAATGTCTTAGAGAGGCTGAGTCTCTCAGTAGTAAAGATGGCCCGAGGCTCTCCAGCCTGTGAAGGCTTGCGTAAAAACATTGTGGAATACTTTAAAAACAATGTTCCTCAACTTCAAATTGCAAAGGCTTTGAAGGTCTCATCATCGAAAGTGCATAACATCATCAAAAGATTCAGAGAAACTGGAAAAATCTGTGTGTAAGGGACAAGGCCGAAGACCTTTACTGGATGCTCGTGATCTTCAGGCCCTCAGACGCCACTGCATCACTCACCGGCATGATTCTGTCATTGACATTAATAAATGGGCCCAGGAATACTTCAAGAAACCACTGTCTGTAAACACAGTCCGCTGCGCCATCCACAGATGCCACCTAAAACTTTTATCATGCAAAAAGGAAGCCATTGTTGAACATGATCCAGAAGCGCCGCCGTGTTCTGTGGGCCAAGGCTCATTTAAAATGGACTGCAGCAAAGTGTCCTGTGGTCAGAAGAGTACAAATTTGACATTCTTGTTGGAAATCATGGGTGTCGTGTCCTCCAGGCTAAAGAGGAGAAAGATCACCCTTCTTGTTATCAGCGTTCAGTTCAAAAGCCAGCATCTCTGATGGTATGGGGATGCATTAGCGCATATGGTGTGGGACACTTGCATGTTTTAAAAAGCACCATGAATGCTGAAAGGTATATAAAGGTTTTAGAGCAACATATGCTCCCCTCCAGAAAACATCTATTCCAGGGAAGGCCTTGTGTATTTCAGCAGGACAAAGCAAAACCACATACTGCAGCTATTACTACAGCATGGCTTCGTAGTAGAAGAGTCCCTGTGCTGAACTGGCCTGCCTGCAGTCCTGATCTTTCACCGATTGAGAACATTTGGCGCCTAATTAAATGAAAAGTCCGTCAAAGGAGACCCAAAACTCTCCAGCAGCTGGAAGCCTGTATTAAACAAGAGTGGGATCAAATTCCAATGGCTAAACTCAAGAAACTTGTCTCCTCAATGCCCAGACGCCTCCACTCTGTGTTAAAAAGAAGAGGGGATGCTACACCATGGTAAACAAGCCCCTATCCCAACTTTTTTGAGACCTGTAGCAGCCATCAAATTTGAAATGAGCTTATTTTGTGGATAAAATTGTAAAATTTTTCAGCTGCAACATTTGCTGTTATCTCTGTTCTATTGTGAATGAAACACTGGCTGGTGTGATTTCAAAGTCATTGCATTTTGATCTGAAAGTCATTGCATTTTGATTTTATTCATAATTTACACTTTGTCCCAGCTATTTCGGAATTGGGGTTGTAATTGATGTGACACTGCAAGGGTGGCAATGACTGCAGAAAAATCCAAAACTTTGACCAACTTTCATCTCTCAGATTTTTTTCATTTATTTGGATTATTACACTGCCTTCACAGCACTCTTTAGCCACAACAATATTCAGAATATTGTGCAAATTCTTGTACCTTATTGCTTAATGAGCCTCGCAGACTAATTTACGCAAATCTGAGGCATTTTGTGAGGTAACGTTACATGACTTCAGAATTTATGTAGGCATATGGACATTTTACTTCGTCATTTATGTGCAGAAGCAAACTTTGTGATGCAATGTGCAACAATGCTAACAAAAAAAAATTCGACAGTCATCCTACCGATTCGTCTCAGCAAGGGTTGCTAATCAGGCAAAGCAAACTGTAAGAGGATTTGGCAATTAAACATTGAAAGGTGAGGTTACCAAAGGCCTTCTTTACCACCGATGGACCGCTTCTGGTTAATTTATCATTGAATTGATAAATCTTAAAATATTTGATCACTCATTTCTAAATCTCAGAATGGTTCAGGAGCACCTGGACCTTACAAGATGACCCTTGTAAGAAGTATTACGAGGTTCTCATGGTGAATCCAATTTTGCTGGTGCCTCCAACCAAGGTAAGCATTTTTATTCTATGTATATCTTGTAAATATTTTGTGATGCATGTCAAAAGTTGCACACCAGCAGTGCTCACTGTAGCTGGCTGCTCCAGTGGGCAGTGTGCAAAGAGTCAGGACTGGGTTTAGGATGGTTCCGGTGGTTTGAGGTCTGCATTTCTTTGCTTTCTAGTGACCCTCTGATTTTTATTGGTCTCCCCTGGGCAGCAGGCTGATGTTGCACTTTAGGTCTTTCTCCAACGCGCATTTATGCGGGCTTAGCTGTGGTGGCCGGAGGCACAGCAGGCTCGTGACATGAAGTGTTTTGGAGAAGAGACATGGTTGTCTTCACTCTTGTGCTTGAGAATAGGGCCCACGAAATGTGGCAGCAGTTGCTAAATGCGAATAAAATATTCGTGATTAGGGTGGAAATTGGTGATGGAGGGCCTAAAGGTGCCGAGCAAGCTTTCTAATATGCTAGTCTTGTGGCACCAATGTTAGTCAAAATGAAAATAAATCATTTAATTATTATTTTTTTTTTTCCCCCCTTTTTTTTAAAGGCAATATCGGTCACCATTACGACATTCATTACGGAGCCACTGAAGCATTTTGGGCAGGGTATAAGTGAGTTCCTTAGAGCTCTCCTCAAAGACCTGCCAGTCACCTTGCAGATCCCTGTCCTCCTGACTATTGTGCTGGCCATCCTGGTAAGTGTCCCAGCATCATGTAGAACAAGCAAGCACGTCCTCACGATTTAAGCCATATAGATCAGTCACATTTCATCGATTAGCAGTGTTGGTTTAAAAGTAGAATAGGTCTTGAATATTTATCTCATTGCTGTCCTTGGAGTAATGTCTCGCTGAGAGACATTTCAGCTGTATTTTTATACAGGACGTTATGCAAAGTGATTCGGTTTTCCAGGTCTTCATGTATGGAAGTGCCCAGGCTGCCATCCAGCATATCGTTTTCAGACCGCTGGCCGGTCGCCAGAACCCACCCCCAGCTGTCGCTGCGCAGGCTCCGGTTCCACAGCTGAGGGAGGCAGCTCCTCATCAACCAGCAGGGGGCGATGCACCTAATCCGGCTCCACAGCCACGAGCACAAGCGCAGGAGCAGCGCGGGGCCCCTGTGCGCCAGAGGAGGCCCCACAGGCCCCGGGAGGGGCAGGCCCCGGTGAACGTAGAGACCCTGCGTCACGTAGACCCGCCCTTCAGCGAGGATGAGATCGATGCGAGGCCGCAGGACGATCACTCTGAGACAGAAGACCACGAACTGCCAACAGGAGGTGCTGCCTCTGGGGAAGAGGGGAACGAGGTTGCTGCAGAAAGTGAAAATCTGTCCGCTGACTTGCAGGCTAATTCAAACAAGGACCACTTAAAATCTGAAAATCCAAGTCCCAAGAACTCCAACAGCAAGTCCAACCAGAGAAGCGGAGAGGAGCGCTCCCAGAATTCCCAGAGACCAAAGGTAATAAGCCCCTTCGTAATTGCACTCTGCGCATGCGCGATTTCCCTGTGTTGAACTTTCACGAAAGGTCATTTGCACATAAACGCGAATTTCAGCTATCGATTGTAACAGTGAGCTCACGTTGAATAAAAATATCGAGGTTGAAAATTACCCTGCACCTGAGCTTAGCTCCTTCCTAGATTATCATTAGTGAGAATTTGTTCGGAATTTCATACTGGTAAAGTATATGCACATTTTTCAAGAATTTAAGTGGATTAGATGTATAAATTTTGATGCTTGCATCTTAAGCGGTGGAGTGGCTGTAACTGTCCTTAATTAATGCAGGTAATTCAATGAATGAGGGCCATCTAATATTTTTTATTACGGCTTTTGCTGTTCATTACTAGAAGCGTGAAGGTGTAGTAATTTAAGCCAGGAGACAATTGAGTTGGAAGCATTGTCATTGTCAGTTTGCATTACGACGTATTCCTTAACACCAACAAGCATTGATTTTTAGGCGAACATTAGGATCATGTTGTATTTGTCCGCTACTGGTAAAGCGAACTGAGTTATTTGAGCTGGTTAATTTGAAACAGTATTGACAGGTGCATTTCCATTACATCGTGAGCAGTCCTACTGCAGCTTGCAGGTTTAACACAAACTTTGCCCGCCGGTGTCTCCCAAAACAACGAGAACCATAGCTGATGCTCTTGCTACCGAAGCCAGCCTGACTAGCCTATCCATAAGAAAAAAATATATATAGCCACAGCCAACAAACCCAATAAAACATGTCATTTTTGCTCATCTTGTTGATTAGTGGAATGGGATTACACCATAGGCTATTAAACTTCACATTGCGGATCATTCACTGGGCATTTTTGGCATTTTTAGCACAATTCAATTGTTTAAGTGCTGGGGCATTAAAACCGAAATCTAATGGCCGAGTTGAGTGAATGGCGTTTATGTTCACACAGCTTAGAAATGTGTAAATTGCGGTTTGAGACATCATATGTGAATTCGCTTTCTCCAGTTTATTTCTTCAGTAATTTCTTTGATTAGTTATTTTCTTATTTATAATAGGCTAGATACTTTACATTGTTTGAATCAAGTGAACAACTTCTGGTTTATTCTGTTTTGCGGTTTCAAAGGAAAAGGGCCATTCTCTGAAATATGAGCCTGGAAGGGCAAATTTTCAAATAAGCTCCATCAAATAACTAGTGCATGTGTTTCTAACTAATGCATGTGTTTCTAACTACTATTAATCTAGTTTAGGATGGCAAATGCCAATTTCAGAAAAACTGCATTTTGGGGCAAAATTTCCCAACTTTAAAGTCCCTTAGTTTTTCACTATTTTTTGAGATATGGGTCATTCTTAAAATTGAAGTCATCTTTTCATGATTTGGATGAATATCAAACTCAGCAGCAGAAATAATCTATTGTTGAGGTTGTTATTTTTCAACGTTTGTTGCAAAAGTCCCTGCAGACTTAAAAGTTGCCCTCTTTAAGGAGGTCAAAATATATGGTCGTGAATGACGTCACACACGTAACGCATAGCAACGAAAGTTTTTAAAAAATTAATAAATCCAAGAGAAAATATAAAAAACCTGAGATTATAAATTAATACCATACCTTCCATGCATGGAGGGCATAACTTCCTCAATCCCACAAATAGAACCGGTTTTATAGCCAAAAATGCACCTGTCACACACGTAACGCTGTGTTACATGTGTGACCACAGTACAAAGCCTATGCTATGACAGGACATTAATGACCTGTTTCCTTTATCTTTAGACTAATAAAGGTTTAGTTCACACTTCTGTCAAAAGGTGGTCTAGGTTATCTCTATCCAGAACAACAACTACGATGACTAAAGCCTTCAACATGAAGGTCAGCCACCCCATCACTTGACCTAAATATTTTGCCAGATTTATGCAACTTTGATGGGTATACCCATGTGCAAAGCAGGAAAGAATTTTGGTGTAATATCATGGAATATGTAATGCTCAGAAAGTAATGTGAAAATGCTGTTAGTTGGAACCCCTTTGCGCAGAAGCCAAATATGGCTATTTATACGTTACCCAATTTAATGCTTTATGATTCAAGATTTAAGCTTCATAGAGAGGGGGAATATGGCTTAACTGAGATAATACACTTGCAGCATTTAGTATTCCATTGTATTTCAGTTTATTTTCATGATTTTGGTAGAGCGGTGTTTCCCAAACCTCTCCGGGCATACCCCTTGTCCTGCATGCTTTAGATCTCTCCCTGCTCCTGCCCAGGTGATTCAAATGATTCGTTTATCAAGCAGCTTCTGAGGTTAATTATGACCTGATCATTTGAATCACCAGTGCTGGAGCAGGGAGAGATCTAAAGCATGCAGGACAAGGGGTACGCCAGGAGATGTTTGGGAAACACTGTGGTAGAGAAAAGGGGCTGCAAACATAAAAAACCTTCATGAAAATTCTGCATTGAAATGATAAAAAAAAAAAAATACTGAGGGTTAGAAAATGGCTGCGGGTTAAAACGATACATTTTTGGGATCTTTAACTCCGAGACCACAAGTAGTCTTCATCTGAGCATTAAATTTTATTTGGCTTCGAAAGAGGAAGCCAAATGAGACAGCTCTCCAGGTGGCTCCTTAAACACACACACAGCCCTCAAAATGGCGCACTCTCAAATCATAAAATAATCCTATTTTTAACACAAATCAACTTTTGATGCATGAAATTCAATACGAATGAATGATTTTCTGGTTTAATTTAGCAAGAGTTTATCAATATAGGTGCAGCTGGACATCAATGGTCACCAGTACCCACTCCAAACCAAAAACATGCCTTTTCTCCATGATAAAGTTCAGAGTTTCGTCCATTTTTCTACAAAACCGCATCAGCAAGCACACTTACTCATTAAAGGAACTGCTTATTTTACGGTCAGAACGTTCACTCAGACGGAAAGCTTGCCGTTTACAATTACAATTTGAAGGTGACTAAAACTAACCTATGAAATGTTTTGTTCACTTCTGTCCACCATGTTAATACTGCCAAACCCAATATTCTTATCATGAACATTGGCTAGTACAAAGGATGTATGTTAAACACCTCCATGCTTACTTACAAGGACCTACAATAGCCACAGATATTATTTTATTTAAATGAAATGGACGTAAGAATTGTAGGATTTGCACGCGGTCACACACGTAACAAAGGCGTCACACACATAACGCATGCAAATGAGGTTGTAGTATGCAAATGAGCAAGGTATTTTTATTAAAGTTTTAATTAATGCAAACAGGAATAACTATTGCTAAAGTTGATGAAGCCAAAGTGTTATAATCTATGTTCAAATCACAGAACTTTTGGAATGTAAATTAAATGTAGCGATTGACCCATTTTCTGAGTCACACACGTAACGCAGCCTGTTTCTGGTCCTGTACTTCCAATGTTTTAGGCAAATATCAAGTTAATGCACCACGTTGATAGGGAAGCCCAGGTATCTTGTGGTTGTCCTATATTGATCCCCATCTGCAACCCAATAAAAGTATAGTGCATTGAAAAATGTCAAGAATACCTTCCAAATGTCACACACGTAACGCGAGAATCACCCAAAAACAAAGCATCCCTTACGGTAGTCTGCTGGAATGGACTGTAACGTCAGCTGTTTTCTTTAAACACGAATTAAAAGCCCAACAGATTAAATCAATTAATAGCAACAATGAAAACGAAAATAACTACACCCAATTCCATATTGAATGTTATTTCCACTTTGTGTCTATTTGAGAGACACTATCAGAGTCCATAAGAATTTTCGATTTTACTCCAATAGAATTTCAGTAACAACAATTAGCACTTTGCCTTTGTTTGTCACAAGCTGAAACAATTCGCATCTGTGTAGGCCTTTTTTCTGCGTGAAATGGATTGATTGAGAAGGTACTACTTGAGCAACATATCGAGAAACTTGTCCTTTCAATCTGGTATCCAACACTGTTCAATACAGCTCGGGTCAGCTCTATGTACAAATGACCTTTGACACGGTGACGTCACGCAGCTCCTGTGGGTAATGACGAAGGGGCTTATTGTATCATTTTTATTTGCTCTTAAGTAGAATGTTTTTATGATTATTACGACAGGCTCAGTCCAGAATGAAAAGTGCAACTTGCTGTTTAAAAGGAAGAAACACTTGGAATAAACTGAAAGGTGCAAATTCATGGAAAAATCAACATAATCAGTCTTAATAAGATGTTGGGCCTCCAGAGGCTGAGCAGTCAGCTGGAACATGCCTTGGCATAGAGTTCACAAGTGTCAGACTGAACTGGAGGGATGGAGTACCCCCCGGTGTTTGCCCTCATTTGGTGTTTTGATGATGGTGATGGAGAGCACTGTCTAATACTTTGTTCCAAAATCTCCTTAATGAGTTCAGTTGGTTTGAGGTCTGATGACTGAGAAGGCGTTGATGTAGGCATAGGATCTTTTTCATACCCATAGAACCATTCAGTGAGCCCTTGTGCCCTGCAAGGCTTGGGCCATCGTCATCCTGGAAGAGACCACTATTATGGTAAGAATGTTCCATGGTATGAAGGTGTTCACACAGAATAACTCTGCATTCATTTACAGTGACCCTTCAGCCTTTAAGGGTCAGGTGGACACAAACCATGTTGGAAAAATGAACAGAAGCATCTGGATTTGCTATGTTTGCCCATGCATTCATCCAGGTTCTCTTCCTGTAATTTCTCACTCATCTGTATAAAGGGTGGATTATAGATTGAAAGCACATAGTCCCACAGGTTTGGTTCCTTCTTGGTTGTTTGTCAAATTACTGAGAACAAAACGTGCTTCATATGATTTATTAATATCAGCTATGACTTAATATCATTCATGTAAATTGGTTATATTAGTTGGTTATATATTTTGTTTTGGTAATAATCACCATTTGTTGTTCCATCAGTGATATGAAGCTCATGCACTCTGTGGGGCATTTTCATTGACTAATGAATGAGTGTCTCTCATCAAGAGGAAAGGTGACTTGGGCTATTTTGATTGTTTTCATATTTTTGGCCTCAACTGTGCTCCCATTTAGGACAATGCTGATGTGTGCTTAATGGAAAAATAAGTCAAGAGCACATTTGCTAATTAGGAAGCATGACTGTGCATGCGTTAGGGAGGAAGGCCAGCTACCAGTAATGACACCAAAGAATGCAGGAATTGTGTTTGGTAGAAATGGCTTATGTACCCATGTTGTTTTCATGTGCAGGATAGCAAGTCAGAAGAAAAGGCTCCACCAGTCACTCAGAGACGAGTAGAGAATATTGGATCTCCTGTTCAGGAAACTGCCCCTCTGCATCTTCAGCTTTAATGGCCACTAAGGGTTCATCTGGGTTTTATTCACTGTGTATGTGGGATAACCAGGAGATCGTCCTCATCTGCTTACAACAGGGATCAGAGACGGCCAGTTTTCCTCCAGACATGGAGTTACACTACTGATTCCACTAATCACAGTCTTTAGCGCACATATAAGTTTATAAGTAAAATAAGGTGTGTTACTGTATGGCTGGAACAAAAGCCTGCATCCACACTGGCCCTTTCTGGATCAGGTTGAATACCCCTGCTGTACAGTAGCATTTTGGGCTGTTGATTTCCTTTTTAATCTGTCATGTGAACAAATGTAATAAATGCCTAACCTTGATTATTAATCTGTATTGCTTCATTAGTTTTTAAATTGCACATCAGTACCATCACAGTCCTGATTACTGGACGGCTTCAAACTTAAGAGACACAATCCACTGGCAGTCCTGCCCTGTTCTGCTATTTCCATCAAATATGGCAGGAATCATCAACTCAGTCCTAGAGGGTGAGAAGTGCTGGTTTTCCACACTCCCTTTGCCTGGGCAAGGTGTTCTGGGCAATCAGAAGCACTAATTGTTTGCTTATTTACCTTTAAAGAAAATGATCAAAGGAAATAAAATGTGTTCTCATTGGCACCCCTAGAACATCAAATAAGAAAAATCATAAATGAAGCATTTTCCCATTCCTGTTTTACATTTTTAAGTTACTACAATGATAAGAAAACCTCAAATGGTCACCTAAAACTTCTTTCCTTTAGGTTTACCTGTGATGACACAAGCCAGATTCATTCATGTATCACCATGCTTAAGACTAAGGAGTACAGCAGTAATGCATGACAAAGTGGCTTAGCTTCACAGATGTTGAAGTGACTAAGAAAATGGCAAGAAGGTTGAATACACATTTTAACTACCAGGGGGGAAAAAAGTTAAGGGCTTATGGTAATGCTCAAAATTTGCCTAGAAGGGGACTTCTGCTTATTTCAAATGCAAGCACTGTGAGGATGATGGTTCAATTGGCTATGAAAACTCAGAGTTGATGGAAAAACACAAGACATAAATTTTGTTTTGTGATTAAAAAATTTCCAAAACTATGATCAGGTGCCACCTGCACAACTACAATTTTTGTTTGCCTGGGTTGCCAGAAAACTAGGTCTGCTGTCATCCAAAATGTCCACTGGCAACTTCCAGTAGGGCCTGGTTCAATGGGCAGATCAATGCAGTGAAGTTCCGCTAGAGGAGTTTGACTTGTGTAAATTTACACGAACGTACATTTGGTGGTTGAATCCGTAGCGCTCCGCAAGTGACTGTAAAGAACCGCTAACTCGCATGGAGGTGGAGATATGGTCACGTGAACACACAAGAACCTACACGTTCCCACTTAACCTACACGTTAGGACTCCCCCCATATGCTCAAGACTTCAATAATGAATTATTTAAAGTGAAGTGAATCTTTTTTTATGTTGATGTGTGTCTCATAGATATTTTGACGTATTGGCAGCAGATTATTGCATGCTGCATATTCTAATGTAAATGTGCATCATGTTGCCTGGCTGACTTTTTTACAACATGCTAGAAAACTTTATGCGCGTCCAGTTACACAGGCAAGTTTACGCAAGGCCCTCAGTTTGACGCCATCTAACGCAAACTTATGCAACATTCTGTAAAAGCTGATCAATTGGTTTGTGGTAAGCTTCCGCAAGAACACAAAATTTCAGCAACAGATTCAGATGAGGCATTACGTTACCGCACGAGCGTAATCTTACTGCATCGTGGATCTGTCAATATGTCTGGTATATAAAAAGAAGGCAAGTCTGTAAAGGGCCTCACCCCCTCTAAAGTATTGTGGTGGATTACTAATGTGGATGTTTGTGATGCTGTTTCCTGCCCCCCCCCAAACACCCTGGGAAACTTGAGATTTGTGGTATCATGGATATCATCAAATGCCTGCGGATGTAAAATGAAAATGTGACCGCCTCAGCCAGAAAATTTAAACTGGGCCACATATGGATCTTTCTGGCAGTGATACAAAGCATGCATAAGAATCAACACAGAATGGTTTGCCGACTACTGAATCTAAGTTTTAGTGTGGACATACTAGCCCTTTGACAGAAACCCTAATTGAAAACCTGTGGGACAAGCTAAAGAAGAGGGAGAGTAGCTTTAAATGGCTTCCTTGGGGTGACCCTTTTCACATGTCAAACCACAATTGTAAATGCCGACAGCATATGTATTGTACATAATGATGATGTGTGAATAAACAAACTGAAACTGAAGTGTATAAATGTGGACCAAGGAATTTGAAGGATTGGTAAAGATTTTGCATTGATGGATGGCCACAGATCCCTTGCCATGTCTTCTCCAACCTCGAACACTAATGGAGAATATTAACCCTTTCAATATTGAATGCAGTAACATGAATCAGTGTTACCCATTGGATGTATGTGCAATTTTTGTGACTCAAAGTCTATTTTTTATCAATATCAATAGTCATACTAGACCTGTCAAGAATTGATACAGTAGTGGTGGGACAAATATGTCCCACTGACAAATACTGGTGGGACATATGAGTCCTCTTAGTACTGAAAGGGTTAAGAGCTGTTTTGTTGGCAAAGGGAGGCTGCATAAAGTATAAAATGCAGGAGATCTAATAATTGAGGCACATCATTTTAGGAAAATATTCAATGATAATTATTCACTTATTTGGTCACTGTAATTCAAGTAATTTTTTCTAAATATTTTAAATTGAATATCAAAATGATAAACTAAGGCATGAAGTTATACTACAAACCCCAATTCCAATGAAGCTGGGACGTTGTGTAAAATGTGAATAAAAAGAGTACTATGATTTGCCAATCCCTCTCTACCTGTATTCAATTGAGTACACTACAAAGACAAGATATTTAGTGTTCAAACTGATAAACTTTGTTTTTTTGAAAATATTCACTCATTTTGAATTTGATGCCTGCAGCACATTCCAAAAAAGCTCAGACAGGGGCATGTTTACCACTGTGTTACATTACCTTTCCTTTTAACAACACTCAACAAGCGTTTGGAAACTGAGGACACTAATAGGGCTTTTCGACTAGCACCTACTCTGCTCTACTCGACTTGACTCTACTCTGTTTTTAGGGTTTTCCATTAGGTGATAGTACCTGGTACCGGGTACCTTTTTAGTACTTACTCGGCCAGGGTTCCAAGCGAACTGAGTCGAGCCGAAAATGTGACGTCAATAGACTGCAGGCCACTGATTGGAGTGATGCTTGCTATGTAGACCCCACCCTTGTTGAGGAGGTACTCAATTGTAATGGAAAATGACCGAAACCGAGTAGAGCCAAGTCGAGTAGAGGCGAGTGGCGATAAAAACTGTGTAATGGAAAAGCGGCATTTTTGTAGAAGCTTTGTTGGTGATATTCTTCCCCATTCTTGCTTGATGTACGACTTCAGTTGCTCAATAGTCCGGGGTCTCCGTTGTCGTATTTTGTGCTTCATAATGTGCCACACATTTTCAATGGGAGACAGGTCTGGACTGCAGGCAGGCCAGTCTATTACCCGCACTCTTTTACTTCAAAGCCACGCTGTTGTGACGCGCAGAATGTGGCTCGGCATTGTCTTGCTGAAATAAGCAGGGACGTCCCTGAAAAAGACATCACTTGGATGGCAGCATAGGTTGCTCCAAAACCTTTATGTACCTTTCGGCATTAATGGTGCCTTCACAGATGATGTGCAAGTTACCCATGCCATGAGCACTAACACATCCCCATACCATCACAGATGCTGGCTTTTGAACTTTGCGCTGATAACAATCTGGATGGTCCTTTTCCTCTTTAGCCCAGAGGACACGATGTCCATGATTTCCAAAAACAATTAGAAATGTGGACTCGTCAGACCACAGCAAACTTTTCCACTTTGCGTCAGTCCATATCAGATGAGCTCAGGCCCAGAGAAGCCGGTGGCGTTTCTGGGTGTTGTTGATTTATGGCTTTCGCTTTGCATGGTAGAGTTTTAATTTGCACTTGTAGATGTAGCGACGAACTGTGTTAACTGACAATGATTTTCCAAAGTGTTCCTGAGCCCACATAGTAATATCCTTTACAGAATGATGTCGGTTTTTTTTGGGGGGGGCGCCCCAGTGGCTCATCGGTCTAAGTGTGCGTTCCATAAAAGGCTGTGTCCTTCCTGCAGCGACCTGGGTTTGAATCCAGCTCAGGTCATTTGCTGCATGTCTTCCCCCATTCTTCTCCCCAACCTTCCTGTCTCTCTCCACTGTAACTGTCGAATAAAGGAAAAATTCCAAAAAAATAATCTTTAAAAAAAAAAAAAAGAATGATGTCGGTTTTTAATACAGTGCCGTCTGAGGGACCGACGGTCACAGGCATTCAATGTTGGTTTTCGGCCTTGCCGCTTATGTGTGGGGATTTCTCTGGATTCACTGAATCTTTTGATGATATTATGGACTATAGATGATGAAATCCCTAAATTCCTTGTAATGTTGAGAGAAGTTTTCTTAAACTGTTGGACTATTTGCTCACGCAGTTGTTCACAAAGTTGTGAACCTCGCCCCATCCTTGTTTGTGAACGACTGAGCCTTTCGGGGATGCTCCTTTTATACCTAATCATGACAGTCACCTGTTTCCAATTAGCCTGTTCACCTATGGAATGTTCCAAACGGGTTTTTTGAGCATTCCACAGCTTTCCCAATCTTTTGTTCAGTGGCGTACCGTTAGGTGTTCTGAGGGCCTTCAGTAATTACACCTTTTACCACTCGATTGCCCTTAAGCTGTTCTCGTTTAAGTTCGCCTGATTAACAATCAAACTATTTATCGACTGAACAACCAAGACCAATACATGACCTGTACTAAGAAATGATAATGGAAAAAGTGAATGCCTATTGCTGATATTTATATAATTAATATGTCATTGTAAGGATGGCAATATAAATGCAAAAAATCCAAAACTTTCACTGACTTCGCAGCATTTATTTTCGCCATCCTTACAATTGTCACTCAGCTCTACATCGTTCCTAACAATGCCCTTTAGCCATGACTTGATTCATAATTTTGAACGGATTCTCGTGGCTCGTTGCTTAATGAGCCTCGCGAACTAATTTACGCTAATCTGAGCCATTGAGCGCATAATTTATAAAGCCATATTTATATTTTAAGTCACCATTCATGTGCAGAAGAAAAGGCCTAATAATTTTATGGTGTATTGTATAACAATGCTATCAAAGTTAAATTTGGCTGTCGTTCAAGCAATTAATCGAGCAACTGTTGCAAATCAGGAAAATTAAACTGCGAGAGGTTTAGGTTATGAAGAATTGAAAGGCGAGGTTTCTGAAGGCCTTTGTAACTGCCAACGGACCGCCTCTGCTTCTGTTGCCCGTCCCAGCTTTTTTGGAACATGTTGCAGGCATCAAATTCAAAATGAGTGAATACTTCCAAAAAAACAATAACTTTGACCATGAAATATCTTGTCTTTGTAGTGTACTTAATTGAATATTGGTCGAAAAGGATTTGCAAATCATTGTATTCTGTTTTTGTTCATGTTTTTCACAATGTCCCAACTTCATTGGAATTGGGGTTTGTAATTTTGTTTGCATTTTCCAAGTGTGCATTATTGGAGGGCAGTGTATGTGTGGTTCATATTACTCCACTTGGATGTGCAGTCGTGCTGTTATGTCTTGCCAACAGAAGGCTATGAGGCTTTTAATAGACAGATTCTCTATAAATATCAGTAGATAACAACTTCTTACAATTTTGGGGGTAGCAACTGTGGTTGGAAAAAAATCCAGTGTAGTGATACTCCAAGGCTGAGTTAAAGAACCACTGGGCTAGTTGGTTGTGTCTGTGCACAACATGACATGTCACGACAGCTGTGACAGTCCCTTAGGTCAGTGTTTTGTAACCGTGCTCCTGGATACACTTACCCTGCACATTTTGGATGTCACCCTGATTTAACTCCCTTTAATTCAGCTGATTAACTCCACAGTGGAATACTTGATGGAGCTGTTGCACATGTTTGTGACAGATCAGGGAGACATAAAATGGCAGGGCATGGGGTAACCAGGAGCATGGCTGGGAAAAACTTGCCTTCAATTGTATACAGCCAAAACACATTGTCTGTCTCCATTGCTATTTCATCTGGAACAAGCAGGATTTATAAGCAAAAATAGATTTTCTTTGAATCCAGCTGAAAAACAATATTTTCCTGATGTCACAGCTTTTTGACTTCGATTGTTGATTACTCTGAATTCTTGCCTAAATTTGGTAATGTACTTCGCCTATTATGATGTTGTAGAACCAACAGAGTCATTTCCAACTAGGCCTACTGTATGTCCTAATGTTTTTTTTTAATCCGCTTTGTTTAGACCCCCAGAAAACTGCTATAGGAAACATTTGCTTATCATCCTCTCACTCAAAAAGAAACAAGACATTTTGGTCTCTTTTTCTCGTGGATACTTTTTTTTTTCAATTTCTCTTCATTCTTTCTTGGAAAAGATATGTGGCGGATGTTAACTGGAAGAATGTGTGGTCACCACCTCTTAATTCTACCAACAGAGTAAGGATGGTCTCAGACAAACTTTTACACCGATTTCACAAGACCAGTGGTTCCCAACCCAGTCCTCAAGGAACCCCTGCCCTGCTGGTTTTTGCTCTTTCTACTCTTTCACACCTGATCCATTTAAGGGCTTCATGCTGATTGGTTGAAAAAGATCTACCTGAATAGGGTCAGCATGAAGGTGCATTGGGCCTTAAATGGATAAGGTGTGCAAAAGTAAAGCTGCAACAAAAACCTGCCGGACAGGGCGTCCTTGAGGACGGGGTTGGGAACCACTGCAATAGACAACCCTTCCAATATCAGGATATTGATGCAAGTTGCACCCTCTGTTGTTCATATTTTGGACTTTCTTCCATACATACACTCAGTTATTTTGAAAATACTCGAGTGAATTTGTGGTAACCCTTGCGTGTCACAACCAACTGTTCAGTATGAAAACGTAGCCTATTGTTCGGGCTTTTTAACGCAGTTTGGTAGCTTACTGAAAACATCACAGACGACCAAATCTGGTTAAATTTCATATTTACGCAGGACATACAGCGGAAAAAACATTATACCTTTCCTCATAAATTTTAAGGTTGAAACAAAGCCCCAGGTTGCATAAAACTCAAAATGACCTCCAAGAAAAAGCCTCAAACTCATTTCTTTACGTACCATTTACACTCTATTATGAGTATTTTCCATCGATGTGAATCGAGATCAGGTTGTAAATATCCCTGGTCTGTGTTATTGTGTGCTCTATTGAATAGTATGTATACAACACTGTTCAATATTATCCTTTTTAGTAACATGCACATACAATGATCAGTTGCACTGGAACTGTTGAATTTTCCAGTTGTTTAGATGCTGGGGCAGCGACTACTAGAAAGCCAGTTTGTACCACTTCACATAGTTACGGAGGGGCATTTTAACATTACCTGATTTAAAGTTGTGATTTTCTAAACGAAGCAAAAAAAAAAAAAAATAGTTGACTAGTTTTATGCATTTATTGTATCTCCCCGAATACGATAGTCGGGAGATAATATGGTTTAGTTCCGGGGCCGCCGCCGCCGCCCAGCACGTGATCTTGTTAAGTAGCTAATTAGTTGAATCAGGTGTGCTGAATATTAGGTAGAATAGAAACAGGATGGTATCTCTCCAGGAACAGGGTTGGTGACCCCTACTGTAGTGTCTGCAACGTCACAAAATGGATCTCGGGTATGCGTACATTTGAGGCCATAGAACGTTTAGTATCTGTGACTAGTCCATGAAATTTGAAGCAGTTATCGGGGAATGCCATTCTTACTGCCCCAAAAGGTGCAACCTGATCTTGATTCATATCATTGTATTATCCCCAGGCTCATTAAACAGTATAATAATAATAATAATAATAATAATAATAATAAAAAACTGGAGAATGTAATTCCAGGGAATTACGAGTGCATGAAAATGCAAACTGTAGTGCTAACCATGTTATTTAACTAAATAATGTTGTTAGCAGTTATGCTAACTATGCTAACTGTGCTAACAATGTTAAACATGTTACTCAGCTAAATTAGCTAATGTTAGCAGTTATGCGAACTAACAATGCTAAATATGCTAACTACGTTACTCAGCTAAATCAGCTAATGTTATTAGCATGTATGCTAACTATGCTAACAGTGCTAACCATGCTAACCACGTTACTCAGCTAACTTAGCATAGTTAGCATACATGCTAATAACATTAGCTAACAATGCTAACCATGGTAACCACGTTACTCAATTAACTTAACTGTTATTAGCATGAATGCTAACTATAACAGTGCTAACCATGCTAACCACGTTACTCAGCTAACTTAGCTAATGTTATTAGCAGGTATGCTAACTATAATAACAGTGCTAACCATGCTAACCACGTTACTCAGCTAACTTAGCTGTTATTAGCATGTATGCTAACTATAATAACAGTGCTAACCATGCTAACGACGTTACTCAGCTAACTTTGCTAATATTATTAGCATGTATGCTAACTATGCTAACAGTGCTAATTATGCTAACCACGTTACTCAGCTAACTTAGCATAGTTAGCATACATGCTAATAACATTAGCTAACAATGCTAACCATGCTAACCACGTTACTCAATTAACTTAGCTGTTATTAGCATGAATGCTAACTATAATAACAGTGCTAACCATGCTAACCACGTTACTCAGCTAACTTAGCTAATGTTATTAGCAGGTATGCTAACTATAATAACAGTGCTAACCATGCTAACCACGTTACTCAGCTAACTTAGCTGTTATTAGCATGTATGCTAACAATAATAACATGCTAACAGTCCCAACCATGCTAACGACGTTACTCAGCTAACTTTGCTAATATTAGCATGTATGCTAACTATGCTAACAGTGCTAACCATGCTAACCACGTTGCTCAGCTAAATTAGCTAATGTTATTAGCATGTATGCTAACAATGCTAACTATGCTAACAGTCCCAACCATGCTAACCACGTTAGTCAGCTAACTTAGCTAATGTTATTAGCAAGTATGCTAACTATGCTAACCACGCTAACTACGTTACTCAGCTAAATTAGCTAATGTTATTAGCATGTATGCTAACTATGCTAACAGTGCTAACAATGCTAACTACGTTACTCAGCTAAATTAGCTAATGTTATTAGCATGTATGCTAACTATAATAACAGTGCTAACCATGCTAACCACGTTACTCAGCTAACTTAGCTAATGTTATTAGCATGTATGCTAACTATAATAACAGTGCTAACCATGCTAACCACGTTACTCAGCTAACTTTGCTAATGTTATTAGCATGTATGCTAAGTATGCTAACAGTGCTAACCATGCTAACCACGTTACTCAGCTAACTTTGCTAATATTATTAGCATGTATGCTAACTATGCTAACAGTGCTAACCATGCTAACCACATTACTCAGCTAACTTAGCTAATGTTATTAGCATGTATGCTAACTATGCTAACCATGCTAACTACGTTACTCAGCTAAATCAGCTAATGTTATTAGCATGTATGCTAACTATGCTAACAGTGCTAACCATGCTAACCACATTACTCAGCTAACTTAGCTAATGTTATTAGCATGTATGCTAACTATGCTAACCATGCTAACTACGTTACTCAGCTAAATCAGCTAATGTTATTAGCATGTATGCTAACTATGCTAACAATGCTAACCATGCTAACCACGTTATTCAGCTAACTTAGCTAATGTTATTAGCATGTATGCTAACTATGCTAACCATGCTAACTACGTTACTCAGCTAAATTAGCTAATGTTATTAGCATTTATGCTAACTATGCTAACAATGCTAACCATGCTAACCATGTTACTCAGCTAACTTAGCTAATGTTATTTGCATGTATGCTAACTACGTTACTCAGCTATATCAGCTAATGTTATTAGCATGTATGCTAACTATGCTAACAATGCTAAGAATGCTAACCATGCTAACCATGTTACTCAGCTAACTTAGCTAATGTTTTTAGCACTTATACTAACAATGCTAACCATGTTACTCAACTACCTTAGCAAATCTTGGTAGCTAAGCTCAAAGTGTGCATAGCTCGCTATCAAGGAAAAAAGAAAGAGGGAAAGAATGGGAAGGAAAGATAGAAAGAGGGAAGGAAAGAAGGAAGTAAGGAAAGAAGAAAAGGAAGGAAGGCAAAAAAGAAGGAATGAAGGAAGGAAGGAAATAAGAAAGGAAACAAGGAAGGAAGGAAAGATGGGAGAAAGGAAGGGAAGAAGAAGGAAGGAAGGAAAGAGACAGAAGGAAGAAAGGAAGGTAAAAAGGAATGAAGGAAAGAAAAAAGGAAGGAGGATGGAATAGAGGAAAGAAGGAAGAAAAAAGGAAAGAAAGATGGACGGAAGGAAGTAAAGAATAAAAGGAAGGAAAGAAAAAAAAGGAAAGAAGTAAAGAAAGAAGGAAGGAATGAAGGAAAGATGGAAGGAAGGATGGAAAGAGGGAGGGAAAGATGGAAGGAAGGAAGGAAGGAAAGAAGTAAGGATGGAAGGTAGTAAGGAAAGAAAGGAAAGGAAGGAAAGGATGAAAGGAAAGGAAAGAAGGATGGAAGGAAGGAAGGAAAGAAGGGGAAGAAAAAAGGAAGGATGGAAAGAAAGAAAGGAATGAAGGAAGGAAATAAATAAGGAAGGAAGAAAGGAAGGAAGGAAAGAAATTAAAAAAGAAAAAAGGAAAGAAAGAAAGAGGACTTCCATTTTGTAACAGTTGTAGACAGAGAATACAGTTGGCGGGAGTCAAAGTTGATGAGAACTGACTGTTGGAATGGCTGAACAGTTAAATAGTTGTGATGTCATCAGCCCAATGTTAAGTCTATGGGGGGAAAAATTAATAGTTTTTTATTAATAACTCAAAAAGTATAAAAGTTACAAAGATGAAAAATACATTGCACAGGTGTCCTAAGTAAGACCTACGCAACGCAGTTTGAACTAAGTTTCTACGTTAAACGGTTGAAGCTGCATTAAGTGCGTTAGAAGATATAATAACTAGAGAATGTAATTCCCGGGAATTACGAGTGCATGAAAATGCAAACTGCAGTTGCATAAGGTGGAATGTGGGCAGAGGAAAGAAGTTGGCGGGAGTCATAGTTGATGACAGTTGGAATGGCTGAACAGTTAAATAGTTTTTTAGTTTTAAAAGTTTGATTATTTAACAGTGAATTATTTCAATGAGGACTTTTATTTTGAAACAGTTGTGGACAGAGGAAACAGTTGGCGGGAGTCATAGTTGATGATAACTGGCAGTTGAAATGGCTGTACTGTTGTCTAGTTGAGTAGTTTAAATAGTTAAAATATTTAATTGTGATTTTTTGTAGTGAGAACTTTTATTTTGAAACAGTTGTGGACAGAGTAAACACTTGGCGAAAGTCAGTTGATGACAACTGACAGTTGGAATGGCTGAACAGTTCAATAGTTGAGTAGTTTAAATTGTTAAATTATTTAACAGTGAATTATTGCAGTGAGGACTTTTATTTTGAAACAGTTTTGGTTAGAGGAAACAGTTGGCTGGAGTCATAGTTGATGATAACGGGCAGTTGGAATGGCTGAACGGTTGAAAAGTTGAGTAGTTTAAATAGTTATATTATTTAATTATGATTTATTGTAGTGAGGACTTTTATTTTGAAACAGTTAAGGACAGAGGAAACAGTTGGCGGGAGTCAAAGTTGATGACAACGGGCAGTTGGAATGGCTGAACGGTTGAAAAGTTGAGTAGTTTAAATAGTTAAAATATTTAATTGTGATTTATTGTAGTGAGGACTTTTTGATTTTGAAACAGTTCAATAGTTGACGGAGGAAACAGTGAGGACTTGGTTTTGGTTAGAGGAAACAGTTGGCTGGAGTCATAGTTGATGACAAATGGCTGAACAAAAGTTGGAATAGTTATATTATTTAATTATGATTTATTGTAGTGAGGACTTTTTTTTTTGAAACAGTTAAAAAGTTGAGTTGTTTAAATGGTTAAATTTAATTGTGATTTATTGTAATGAGGACTTTTATTTTGAAACAGTTCTGTACAGAGGAAACACTTGGCGGGTGTCATAGTTGATGACAACCGACAGTTGGAATAGCTGAACAGTTAAATAGTTGAGTTGTTTAAGTAGTTAAATTATTTAACAGTGAATTATTTCAGTGAGGACTTTTATTTTGAAACAGTTGTGGACAGAGGAAACAGTTGGCGGGAGTCATCGTTGACTACAACAGGCAGTTGGAAAGGCTGAACGGTTGAAAAGTTCAGTATTTTAAATAGTTTAATTATTTGATTGTGATCTATTGTAATGTGGACTTTTATTTTGAAACAGTTGTGGACAGGTGACACAGTTGGCAGGAGTCATAGTTGATGACAACTCACTGTTGGAATGCCCAAACAGTTAAATAGTTGAGTAGTTTAAATAGTTAAATTGTTTAACAGTGACTTATTTCAGTGAGGACTTTTATTTTGAAACAGTTTTGGACAGAGTGAACAGTTGGCGGGAGTCATAGTTGATGACAACTGGCAGTTGGAATGGCTGAACAGTTTAATAGTTGAGTTGTTTAAATAGTTAAATTAGTTAACAGTGAATTATTTCAGTTATGACTTTTATTTTGAAACAGTTGAACACAGGTGAAACAGTTGGCAGGAGTCATAGTTGATGACAACTGACAGTCGGAATGCCCGAACAGTTAAATAGTTGAGTACTTTAAATACTTAAATTATTTAATAGTGAATTATTGCAGTGAGGACTTTTATTTTGAAACAGTTTTGGACAGGGGAAACAGTTTGCAGGAGTCGTAGTTAATGACAATGGGCAGTTGGAATGGTTGAACAGTTGGATAGTTGAGTAGTTTAAATAGTTAAATTATTTAATTGTGATTAATTGTAGTGAGGACTCTTATTTTGAAACAGTTGGCGGGAGTCATAGTTGAGGACAACTGACAGTTGGATTGGCTGAACAGTTAAATAGTTGAGTAGTTTAGATAAATTATTTAACAGTGAATTATTTCAGTGAGAACTTTTATTTTGAAACAGTTCTGGACAGAGGAGACACTTGGCAGGCGTCATAGTTGATGACAACTGACAGTTGGAATGGCTGAACAGTTAAATAGTTGAGTAGTTAAAGTAGTTAAATTATTTAACTGAATTATTTCAGTGAGGACTTTTATTTTGAAACAGTTTTGGACAGAGGAAACAGTTGGCGGGAGTCATCATTGACTACAACGGGCAGTTGGAATGGCTGAACGGTTGAAAAGTTGAGTAGTTTAAATAGTTAAATTATTTGATTGTGATCTATTGTAATGAGGACTTTTATTTTGAAACAGTTGTGGACAGGTGACACAGTTGGCAGGAGTCATAGTTGATGACAACTCACTGTTGGAATGCCCGAACTGTTCAATAGTTGAGTAGTTTAAATAGTTAGATTGTTTTACAGTGAATTATTTCAGTGAGGACTTTCATTTTGAAACAGTTTTGGACAGAGTGAACAGTTGGCGGGAGTCATAGTTGATGACAACTGGCAGTTGGAATGGCTGAACAGTTAAATAGTTGAGTAGTTTAAATAGTTAATCATTTAATTGTGAATTATTGCAGTGAGGACTTTTGTTTTGAAACAGTTGTGGACAGAGGAAACACTTGGCGGGAGTCATAGTGAATGACAACTGACAGTTTGAATGGCTGAAAAGTTAAATAGTTGAGAAGTTTAAAAAGTTAAATTATTTAATTGTGATTTATTGTCATGAGGACTTTTATTTTGAAACAGTTTTGGACAGAGGAAACAGTTGGCTGGAGTCATAGTTGATGACAACGGGATACTTGGAATGGCTGAACGGTTGAAAAGTTGAGTAGTTTAAATAGTTATATTGTTTAATTATGATTTATTGTAGTGAGGACTTTTATTTTAAACAGTTAAGGATGGAGGAAACAGTTGGCGGGAGTCAAAGTTGATGACAACGGGCAGTTGGAATGGCTGAACGGTTGAAAAGTTGAGTAGTTTAAATAGTTAAATTATTTGATTGTGATCTATTGTAATGAGGACTTTTATTTTGAAACAGTTCTGGACAGAGGAAACACTTGGCGGGCGTCATAGTTGATGACAACTGGCAGTTGAAATGGCTGTACTGTTGAATAGTTGAGTAGTTTAAATAGTTAAATTATTTAATTGTGATTAATTGTAGTGAGGACTTTTATTTTGAAACAGTTGGCGGAGTCATAGTTGATGACAACTGACATTTGGATTAGCTGAACGGTTGAAAAGTTGAGTAGTTTAAATAGTTAAATTATTTGTGTTCTATTGTAATGAGGACTTTTATTTTGAAACAGTTGTACACAGGTGAAACAGTTGGCAGGACTCATAGTTGATGACAACTGACAGTTGGATTGGCTGAACAGTTAAATAGTTGAGTAGTTTAAATAGTTAAATTATTTAATAGTGAATTATTGCAGTGAGGACTTTTATTTTGAAACAGTTTTGGACAGAGGAAACAGTTGACAGGAGTCATAGTTGATGACAACTGGCAGTTGGAATGGCTGAACGGTTGAAAAGTTGAGTAGTTTAAAAAGTTAAATTATTTAATTGTTATTTATCATAATGAGGACTTTTATTTTGAAACAGTTGTGGACAGAGGAAACACTTGGCGGGAGTCATAGTGAATGACAACTGACAGTTTGAATGGCTGAAAAGTTAAATAGTTGAGAAGTTTAAAAAGTTAAATTATTTAATTGTGATTTATTGTCATGAGGACTTTTATTTTGAAACAGTTGTGGACAGTGGAAACAGTCGGCAGGAGTCAAAGTTGATGACAACTGACAGTTGGAATGGCTTAGCAGTTTCATAGTTGAGTTGTTTAAATAGTTAAATTAGTTAACAGTGAATTATTTCAGTGATGACTTTTATTTTGAAACAGTTTTGAACAGAGGAAACAGTTGGCGGCAGTCACAGTTTATGACAACCGGCAGTCGGAATGATTGAACGGTTGAAAAGTTGAGTAGTTTAAATAGTTAAATTATTTAATTGTGATCTATTGTAATGAGGACTTTTATTTTGAAACAGTTTTACACAGGTGAAACAGTTGGCAGGACTCATAGTTGATGACAACTGACAGTTGGAATGCCCAAACAGTTAAATAGTTGAGTTGTTTAAATAGTTAAATTAGTTAACAGCGAATTATTTTAGGGATGACTTTTATTTTGAAACTGTTTTGAACAGAGGAAACAGTTGGCGGCAGTCATAGTTGATGACAACCAGCAGTTGGAATGGTTGAACGGTTGAAAAGTTGAGTAGTTTAAATATACCATCCAAAAAAAGTAGGGGATATTCCATTTCACAAGCATACTTCTAGCAAATGCAAATAAATATGAGGGAAAGTAATATATATCCTTACAAATTAACCATTTCCAGTGAAATTGAGCACCCAAACACAATAATGACATCCCCAGGATATGCACCTGATACAAGTGATGATGATGGGGGTTGAACCCTGGATTTGCATGCTTTTGAATTTGAAGGTTCTAGCCATTGCGAAAGGAAATTTGAAGGTGTGAAATGACTTGGGACACCTCATAAGGAGTATGCCACGTCGGATCCGTGCCCGCCTGGCCAACAGAGGGGGATTTACCCGTTATTGACTTTGTTTTGAACTCGTGGTAACTTTGATGTTTGACCCTTGGTGTGGGTTTGCCCCTAGCATGGAAAGTATCTGCTTCACTGGCTGTATCAAATGGGTGGAATAAATCCTCAAATGTTCTCTTAATTTTGTCTCACCATTTGTTTGATCCTAGCCTTCAAAATTTTTTTCATATAAATCATTTTAGTCCAATATCCCCTACTTTTTTTGGACGGTATAGTTAAATTATTTAATTGTGATCTATTGTAATGAGTACTTTTATTTTGAAACAGTTGTACACAGGTGAAACAATTGGCAGGACTCATAGTTGATGACAACTGACAGTTGGAATGCCCGAACAGTTAAATAGTTGAGTAGTTTAAATAGTTAAATTATTTAATAGTGAATTATTGCAGTGAGTACTTTTATTTTGAAACAGTTTTGGACAGAGGAAACAGTTGGCGGAGTCGGACTTTTATTTTGTTGATGACAATGGGCAGTTGGAATGGTTGAACAGTTGGATGGTTGAGTACTTTAAATAGTTAAATTATTTAATTGTGATTATTTGTAGTGAGGACTTTTATTTTGAAACAGTTGGCGGGAGTCATAGTTGATGACAACTGACGGATTGGCTGAACAGTTAAGTAGTTGAGTAGTTTAGATAAATTATTTAACAGTGAATTATTTCAGTGAGGACTTTTATTTTGAAACAGTTGTGGACAGAGCAATCAGTTGGCAGGAGTCATAGTTGATGACAACTGACTGTTGGATTGGCTGAACATTTCAATAGTTGAGTTGTTTAAATAGTTAAATTATTTAATAGTGAATTATTTCAGGGAGAACTTTTATTTTGAAACAGTTTTTGACAGAGGAAACAGTTGGCGGGAGTCATAGTTGATGACAACGGGCAGTTGGAATGGCTGAACGGTTGAACAGTTGAGTAGTTTAAATAGTTATATTATTTAACAGTGAATTATTTCAGTGAGGACTTTTATTTTGAAACAGTTGTGGACAGGTGAAACAGTTGGCAGGAGTCATAGTTGATGACAACTGACAGTTGGAATGGCTGAACAGTTAAATATTTGAGTAGTTTAAAAAGTTAAATTATTTAAGAGTGATTTCTTGTTGTGAGGACTTTTATTTTGAAACAGTTGTAGGCAGAGGAAACTGTTGAACAGGATCTGTAATCTTAAGAGAGCCAGATTGTCGTCTTCAAGCCTGAGAAACTGACAGTTGCTGCAGGTGGTCAGAACACCTGGCACAAGATTCCATTTGCTTAATGGCCCTACTGTGATGTCATCAGCCCAATGTTAAGTCTATGGGGAAAAAAAATTAGTAGTTTTTTATTCATAGTTTATAAAGTATAAAAGTTACAAAGATGAAAAATACATTGCACAGGTGTCCTAAGTAAGAACTACGCAACGCAGTTTGAATGAAGTTTCTATGTTAAACGGTTGAGGCCGCATTAAGTGCGTTAGAATAATAATAATAAGAAGAAGAAGAAGAAGAAGAAGAAGAAGAAGAACTGGAATAACATTCGTGTGAATTTTCATGCACACTAATAAGAAGAAGAAGAACTCGGATAACAGTAGAGTGCATTTTCATGCACTCTAATTATTAATAATAACAATAATAAATACAGAAACCACAACGCCAAATGCGAAACCGAAACTAAAACATATCGCAAACTTTCTCCTTGCGGACGGCGTTAGCATTTCCACTGATTTCTGAAGCTAAATTTCACGAGCGAACACATAACGCGCGTTGTTATTTTCGAGGAAGCACTGGATACTGTGCAGCAGCAACAGTTGGTATTATTGAAATGTTACCTCGACTCTTACCTTTAATTTTGGTGAGTTTTGCCCTTGCAAGTGAGAATGAACAGGGGGATGAATGGATTGATCCATTCAACATGACGCACTACGATGCCGCATCGAAAATCATGAGAAATAACCCCGACGTGCAAAAGGTTAAGTTCTAGGCGGTTTTCCAGGATCATTTTACAGTAATATCTGCTTTCGGTAGGATACACTTAATGACGATTCATCTGCAGATATCTAATGTGTTTTCATTTCATTACAGAGAACTGACACGGAAGACCCTCAAATCGCCGATGGGAATCAAGATGATATTCGTGCCCCAGAAATTTCTGAATGCTCCACAAAGGTCGCAGAATTACGGAGAGCGGTTGGTGGACACATTGCCTCCTTTAGGCTGTATTCGTTTTAGTGATCCTTGATCTGTTGGTCGATTTCCGAAAGATCTTTAAGGGACATTGTCATGGTACAGCAAGTCACACTCAATATATAGCTGCCTAAATATACAAAATCAATCGCGTGTTGGAAATTTTTCATGTGGGGTCATCCTTTGGAATTGTTTAGATGTTATTGATAAGCTTATGGAAGGCGCCATGACACTTCTAGCAGACGGTATTTTTGAGGAAATACTGCTGGGGGCGCTATAAATAGTGACGTTATCCCGGCTCACAACGGCTGTCATTTACATCTGTATTGCATTCATGCATAATGCATTGTGATGATAATACTTGAGCATTACGCGTCTTTTGTGTGATATCCAGCTATTAAAACGAATCGCCTGCCAAGAAAGAAAGCAGGAAAGTTAGATTTCCCGCACCCAGACCTCGACTATGTCTGACATACAAGCATAACACATACTCACAGTGTGGAACTGAAGCGTCCCCTGGGGATACACATGACATAGAGGATCTTATATGGAAGCGCGCCACATGAAAGTTATGAAACGAATTGAGTAATTTTTGCGTGTGTCGCCAGCTTTATGTTTGTACATAAAGCTTTATGTTTGTACATGGCTGCAGCTATCGCGGGGATTAGAGGGCTTATCGCGCAACTTCGGCACTATTCTCGTGTAATTTTTCGTGATTCTTGCGCAGCCGGATTACTTGCAGACGCGCTCGAACGGTGCGTTCGAGCGCGTCTGCAAGTAAGCCGGCTGCGCGAGATTCCCGAACAGTTACGCGAGAATCTCGCCGAAGTTGCGCGAGAAGCCCTCCAAACCCTGCGACAGCTGCAGGATCTTGCAGCTATTGCAGGGTTCAGAGGGCATATCGCGCAACTTCGGCAAGATTCTTTTGTAATTTTTCGGGAATCTCGGGCAGCTGGCTTACTTGCACCCCTGGTTCTAGATTCAGATCACAGCGTGCACAAGCACCGCCTACTGACCAATCAGTTCTCTGAGAAAATGGCATCACCGTCCGTAAAGGTTTCAGCGGAGTTCGGTGCGCGGATGAATACCAATATGTACGATACAGGTTCTCATCTGAGGGTTTGACATGTAGCGAACGCAGCGGAGTCGTGCGCGTATATAGTTTCACATCTTTAGTGTATCACAATGCTGTATTTTTCCACGGGCAAAAGCACTAAAGCCTTGTACTTGCACTTATGAAAGTAAACCTATTGACCGCTTTGAATTATGTTTTTGTAATAATTAGTGTGCATGAAAATGCACACTATTGTTATTCCAGTTCTTCTTATTATTATTAGTGTGCATGAAAATGCACACTATTGTTATTCCAGTTCTTCTTCTTCTTATTATTTTTATTATTATTATTATTATTATTCTAACGCACTTAATGCGGCCTCAACTGTTTAACGTAGAAACTTCGTTCAAACTGCGTTGCGTAGGTCTTACTTAGGACACCTGTGCAATGTATTTTTCATCTTTGTAACTTTTATACTTTTTAAACTATGAATAGAAAACTATTAATTTTTTTCCCCATAGACTTAACATTGGGCTGATGACATCACAGTAGGGCCATTAAGCAAATGGAATCTTGTGCCAGATGTTCTGACCACCTGCAGCAACTGTCAGTTTCTCAGGCTTTCAGACTACAGTCTGGCTCTCTTAACACGACAGATCCTGTTCAACTGTTTCCTCTGCCTACAACTGTTTCAAAATAAAAGTCCTCACTGAAATAATTCACTGTTAAATAATTTAACTATTTAAACTACTCAACTGTTCAACCGTTCAGCCATTCCAACTGCCCATTGTCATCAACTATGACTCCCGCCAACTGTTTCCTCTGTCCAAAACTGTTTCAAAATAAAAGTTCTCCCTGAAATAATTCACTGTTAAATAATTTAACTATTTAAACAACTCAACTATTTAACTGTTCAGCCAATCCAACTGTCAGTTGTCATCAACTATGACTCCTGCCAACTGATTCCTCTGTCCACAACTGTTTCAAAATAAAAATCCTCATTATGATAAATAACAATTAAATAATTTAACTTTTTCAACTACTCAACTTTTCAACCGTTCAACCATTCCAACTGCCAGTTGTCATCAACTATGACTCCTGTCAACTGTTTCCTCTGTCCAAAACTGTTTCAAAATAAAAGTCCTCACTGAAATAATTCACTGTTAAATAATTTATCTGAACTACTCAACTATTTAACTGTTCAGCCAATCCAACTGTCAGTTGTCATCAACTATGACTCCCGCCAACTGTTTCAAAATAAAAGTCCTCACTACAATTAATCACAATTAAATAATTTAACTACCTAAACTACTCAACCATCCAACTGTTCAACCATTCAAACTGCCCATTGTCATCAACTATGACTCCTGCCTACTGTTTCCTCTGTCCAAAACTGTTTCAAAATAAAAGTCCTCACTGCAATAATTCACTGTTAAATAATTTAACTTTTTAAACAACTCAACTATTTAACTGTTCAGCCAATCCAACTGTCAGTTGTGATCAACTATGACTCCTGCCAACTGATTCCTCTGTCCACAACTGTTTCAAAATAAAAGTCCTCATTATGATAAATAACAATTAAATAATTTAACTTTTTAAACTACTCAACTTTTCAACCGTTCAGCCATTCCAACTGCCAGTTGTCATCAACTATGACTCCTGTCAACTGTTTCCTCTGTCCAAAACTGTTTCAAAATAAAAGTCCTCACTGCAATAATTCACTATTAAATAATTTAACTATTTAAACTACTCAACTATTTAACTGTTCAGCCAATCCAACTGTCAGTTGTCATCAACTATGAGTCCTGCCAACTGTTTCACCTGTGTACAACTGTTTCAAAATAAAAGTCCTCATTACAATAGAACACAAATAATTTAACTATTTAAACTACTCAACTTTTCAACCGTTCAGCTAATCCAACTGTCAGTTGTCATCAACTATGACTCCGCCAACTGTTTCAAAATAAAAGTCCTCACTACAATTAATCACAATTAAATAATTTAACTATTTAAACTACTCAACTATTCAACAGTACAGCCATTTCAACTGCCAGTTGTCATCAACTATGACGCCCGCCAAGTGTTTCCTCTGTCCAGAACTGTTTCAAAATAAAAGTCCTCATTACAATAGATCACAATCAAATAATTTAACTATTTAAACTACTCAACTTTTCAACCGTTCAGCCATTCCAACTGCCCGTTGTCATCAACTTTGACTCCCGCCAACTGTTTCCTCCATCCTTAACTGTTTAAAATAAAAGTCCTCACTACAATAAATCATAATTAAACAATATAACTATTTAAACTACTCAACTTTTCAACCGTTCAGCCATTCCAAGTATCCCGTTGTCATCAACTATGACTCCAGCCAACTGTTTCCTCTGTCCACAACTGTTTCAAAATAAAAGTCCTCATTGAAATAATTCACTGTTAAATAATCAAACTTTTTAAACTAAAAAACTATTTGACTGTTCAGCCATTCCAACTGTCTTCAACTATAACTCCCGCCAACTTGTTTCCTTTGCCCACATTCCACCTTATGCAACTACAGTTTGCATTTTCATGCACTCGTAATTCCCTGGAATTACATTCTCTCGTTCATTATTTGTTCTCCGGCTCTTTTGACACCGCCGGGGTTGCAGCTGGAAAAAAATCCATGCACGCCATAAGAATACATCCTCGCTTCACGTCAATTTAACACGTTGACTGCCAACTACGAGATAACTCGTAATGGCGGGTCGAACCCAGCGCTAGACTTGAAAATTGCCATCCCTTTATTGACAACAATTAATCCTGGCTAATTCTAGATGGTTTTCCTTTATAAACGCGTTTTGCAATTCAAGAATAATCAAGTGGCAATTGAAGACACGGCTTCTCTCCCTCATGCGATCTAACAGCAAATAATGGGCTACATTCAGTAGAGAAAATAATTTAATTATAATTAGGTCTATGCACTGGCACTCAACAGCGCAATTTTTTTTTTTTTTTTCGCGAGAGCGCGTTTCAGAACTAATTTGCGAATGAATGAAGGTAATTTCAAGCGAAATCGTACTCCTGTTTTTGCAGCATGGTCACGCAACTTGCTGTAAAAAAAATAGACAGCTGTCAGACTGGAAAATGTAAACGGAGGAAACCACGATACTTGTCACCAGAATTACCTTCATTCGCAAAAAGAGTTCTGAAATGCCGCTCTCGCTGGGAAAAAAAAAAATACCGTTGCTCAGTGCCAGTGCATAGACCTAATTATTATTGAATAATTTTTCTGTACTGAATGTAGCCCATTATTTGCTGTTAGATCGCATGGGGGAGAGAATCCGTGTCTTCAATTGCCACTTGATTATTATTGAATTGGAAAACGTGTTAATATAGGAAAACCATCTAGAATTAGCCAGGATTAATTGTTGTCAATAAAGGGATGGATAATTTCCCCCGAATTTTCAAGTCTAGCGCTGGCCTGGACCCGCCATTAAGATGTTATCTCGTAGTTGGCAGTCAACGTGTTAATGAAATACGCAACAGTAATTTTACTGATGGGGCAGTGACATTATAAACGATAAAACACGCACATCCCTATACGCAATAGGCTTCGTGCTGGATCAAACATATCCTGTAAAGCAGAAAGGAGAGAGATGCGCTCACTGGCCTACATAGCGCCTGTTGTCATGATTTACTGCAGTAGAAGTAAAATTAAATCATCACTTTTGCAGCAATAGCCCACATACAATCATGAATACGGGAGTTATTTGCAGTGATATTATCATTATAATTGACTTACGCATTTACACGGTCGGTAATTTTTTTGCAAACTGTCCTTTCTGTATTTTGCAGCTGTATCGGTGTCAATTTTTGCCAGGATGATATGTTTATTCTCTTCATATTTTTATTAAGAGCACTTGCTCCGCATTTGAAAAGTACGCAGCTTTGCTTCCAGTCGGTTTGTCCATGTTGGCAATTGGTCATTTGCGTCAAACACCGCCCCTTCTATGTGAATGCGCACATACCTAGATTGGAAAACCCTGGGTTCAGTTACCGAGTTAATAACTGGCTTTGTGGTACCGCTTATCAGGAATGCGGAAGTTTGGTTAAGTGCAGCCAGATAACTAAGAGAAACCCGTATGTTAATCCATCTTTATGGTACAGGGCCCAGGTTAGTTGTCCGACCTAGCAACAGTAACAATGGGAGGCGGGGCTTGGGATCGGTCAATTGCTTGCTCTCCCAGTCTCTTAGCCAGTAAAATTGACTGATTCATAAGTGTGTAGTTCCTTCAGTTTCAGCTTGTTATCCCCTCGCTGACGAAGTAGTCGGAGGGGGATATAGTAACGCCACCGTCCGTCCATCCGTAACAAATCTGGTTTCCGTTCAATAACTTTAGTAATGTTTGACGGATTTTAATGAAATTTTATGTGAAGGTACTTGGTATCAAAATACAGGCTAAGTTCGATTTCGGAGTATGTAGGTCAAAGGTCATAGGTCATTAAATACGCGAAAATGGTTTCCGTTCCATAACTTGAGTAATGTTTGACTGATTTTAATGAAATTTGATGTGAAGGTACTTTATATCAAAATACAGGCTAAGTTCAATTTCGGAGTATGTACACTACCGCTCAAAAGTTTGGGATCACGTGGAAATTTTCTTGTTTTCCATGGAAACACACATGAAATTTGTCTGAATAGGAAATATAGCAAATGAACAGAACATACTGACATTCTCTGAGTTAGAAATAATGATTTTAATGGAAAATGATGAATATGTACTTCAAACTTTGCCTTCATCAAAAAAAAACCACCTTCACTGTTGATACTGAAACTGGTGTTTGACGGGAACTATTTAGCGCAGCTGCCAGTTGACAACCTGTGAGGCGTCTGTCTTAAACTGCACACTCTCAGATATTTGTCTTCTTGCATAGTTAAGATCGGGCCTCCCCACTCCTTTTTTTTCTGTCCTTGTTAGTGCCAGTTTGTGCTGCTCTCTGAAGGGAGTAGTTGACAGCATGGTAAGAGATTTTAAGTTTTCAATTTCTCGCATTGAATAGCCTGCTTTTCTAAGCACAACAATAGACTGACGGGTCTCTAAAGGAAGTTCTTTCTTTCTGGCCATTTTGAGCCTGTAAACAAACAAACAACTGCTGATGCTTCAGGTACTAAACCAACCTCAAGAATGCCATGCTCAATTTTGCGCTCCCTTATTAGTTCAACGGTTTTCAGCTGTGCAACACATTTGCAGAAGGGTTTTCTAATAATCAATTAGCCTTATAAAATGCTTAACTTGGATTAGCAGCCATACCAGGAGATTGATGCAGAGGACTGACAGTTGCTGATAATAGGCCTCTATGCAAAAATGTAGATCATTCTTTGAAAATCATCTGATTAATTTTAATCGTTTGTGAAATGGAAAAAAATGTTTGTGAAATGCATGAAAATGAATTTGTCTTTGGAAAACAAAGAAATTTGCAAGTGATCCCAAACTTTTGAGCGGTAGTGTAGGTCAAAGGTCATAGCTCATGAAATATGCGGAAATGGTTTCCGTTCGATAACTTGAGTAATGTTTAACGGATTTTGATGAAATTTGATATGAAGGTACATGATATCAAAATACTGCCCAAGTTTGATTTCGGAGTATGCAGGTCAAAGGTCATAGCTCATTAAATATGCGAAAATGGTTTCCAGAAGATTTAACAGCATTACGTGATGACTGTCCCATTGGACTTTATCATTTTGTTGTCATGAGTGCTGCTTCGTAATCACATCCAAGATTTCTTTCATGCCATTACACTGTTTCAAATATTATACAGTACTAACCTTTGAAAGTTCAAGGATACGTGCATATTATGTTTTCACTTTTCACTCTTCTTTCATTTTGTCACCTTCTTATGTGTGCTTTCATCTTCTTCTGGAAATCCCTGATTTTATTCACATTCTTTTATTAAATCTACATACCAATTAACATAAAGTTTATTTTCAGATCTTCTCATGGGCCATTCCATAAAGTAGTAAACTTTCTGTACATCCAATCCCCGGGTATTAATAACTTCCTTGCCTAGTAATATAGTATAGTCTAATGAAAGTTCCTTCTTCTAACATATATACACATGTACATGTACAACATTTGTTCCCGGCGAGGGGATGCTACGCTTTGCGTTGCCCTTGTTTCGATTGCGTTTTGCTCCCTGTCGAATGACTTGCGCATCATAGAACATTCCAAATCTTTTCCTCAAAAAAGTTTTGGGTTGCTTCCATGGTAAATGCAAGGGAACGAGTTCCACTAGTAGCTCTGCATAGTCATGCCATAACACTACCTCCACCATGCTTCATGGATGAAGTGGTATGCTTCAGATCATGAGCAGTATTCCTTAGTACATACTCGTCCTTTCAAGTCATTCTGGTGCTAGTTGAGCATGGTCTCGTCTGTCCAAAGAATGTTGTTCCAAAACTGCACAGACATATTTTTCAGGTTTTATGCCAGACACTACTCTGGTCTTCCTGTATTTAAGCTTACTGATAGGTTAAGGTAGAATACCACTGTTAAGCATGAAAATCTTTATTTCATCACTTATATCAAATTGCTTAATTGATATGAGAAGCAAACATTCAAATTAGCAGGAATGGAGGTGATTTGCATAAATTATGCAAATTAGGTGTCCAAGATGACCGCTGCAAAGGAGTCTATAATGACAATTTCAAAACACCATATCTCAGTAACTACTAGACACATCAAATTCCTTTTTTGCACACAGGTTGCCTGATCCAGCATCTATGGGCTAAACCTCTTAAAGTTGAATACTTTAACAAAATGCAAAGGTTTGTGAAATTTTGCTCGACTTGAAAATTCTCTACCTCATTATATATTCAGCACCCCCTGAAATTAAAAGAGTACCGAAAAGGGCCATATTTTTTAGGTTCAGGACAACCATCATGCTGTAAACTATTTATGTTCCAAACTTCATTAAAATCGGACTAGAGATTTTGAGAAATGGCGCGTGAAAAATGTGGAAATTGTAATGGTATTTTTATGGCAGTAATCTACCTTAAATCTTGTGGTAAACCCGCCATATTTACTCTTGTGAAGTCTTTTCTTTTTTTTACTTGCTTTGGCATAGATTTTCCTACCTCCTGGAGGAAATTTTTGGTGTGGTCAACTGCTGTTGGGGTTTTTTCTTCGGAAGAATTCCTTGATCATTCAGCACAGTTGTTATCTGTGATCTTCGGGGCGTATTGGGGCTTCTTAGCAGACCTGAGCATTGACTGTTTTTTAAGAATGTATTATATATTTGATTTGGCCACACCTAATATTTTTACTAATATGCTGATGGGTTTGTTCTGATTTTTTTGCCCAGTGATGACTTGCTTCGCTGGCAGTGACTGCTCTTTGGGCTTAATTTTGAGAGTAAACAGCAACAGATTTCAAATGTTTATGCATCACATGAATGAGATCTTTTATCTGCTTATTTGTAAAGGAAATAGTGAAGGAGTTGTACACCTGAATATGCCACAGCTGAGCAGTTAATTGCCCAGTCGTGTTTGGTCCATATGAAGGGGCACTGTTTGAAAAGTGCTGTAATTCCCACACAGTTCACCTGATTTAGGGGTTACAAAGTGTAAACTTTGTGCTTATAAATTTAATTTAAACTCCCATACAATGTGGGAGTCCACTAAAATGACAATAACTTTTTCAATGTCCAAATGACTGTGTTGTAATGGGGCTATGTACTGTTGTAACAAAGTATTTTTGGTGCAGTTTGGTATGAAATTAATGGGTTTTCTTTCTCTCAGGTGCTCGCTCAAAGCAGATGATCTCTGTATTTATGGTCTAATGCTCTTTGTTTTTCTCAGATTGCAGACTTAAAGGACAAAGCATCTGTTTTGAAGCAGCAATCCCAGTATATTTCAAACCAGAACAGTTGTTTAACGCTACTCCTTGAAAGTGTTGAACAGCTGCCGTTGGTAAGAACCTCTTCGATCAGAGGGGAAAAAATCTATAAAGAAAAGCAGTGCTGCGCTCTTTATGAATCAGCGGGTCTTATTCCGTAAATACCCATACAATCAAAGAGCACTATTTACTGTGCTTCTGAAAGTTTCACTGCACATATCAGCATTTAAGAGCCATTCCACGAGAGATTGACATTCATAATTGAATGAAACTTGGCATAGGTAGATATGGGTGTCTCACGGAAAAAGCCGAATTTTTAGGTCCGTATCTCTCTATGTCTGCCGATGGCACCACCAACATCCAAAAGTCTTGCATGTTGACACAATGCTATAATCACCACCAGCATTCTTTTCCAATTTACAACTAACCCACCTTTATTCCAAAGAGATTACACATTTCATGTATAAATGCGCATGTACTTTATATATGTCAAAAGACAGAACTTTGGTATATATCTGGGAATATGGAATATTAGGTCAGTAGAACATTAGCGCTTTAGAGCAGTGGTTCTCAAACTCGGTCCTGGGGGACCCCTGTGTATGCTGGTTTTTGTTTCAACCACAATGGTAATCTCAGTATTTTAACAAGATGTTGATTATCCAAACTAGGAGCTTATATTGTGGGATTAATGAAATTCTTAAATCACATCATGCCACAGTTGTCTATGAATGCAATGGAATATTTATCTTCTATGGGCATGTAGTACTCACTGGATTAAATTTCAAACAGTTGATTTCAATATGCATGAAGAAAGGTAACTACAACCAATGCATTGAAAGACTGAGGTCAATCAGCAGGCTCTTAATTGGTATGTACACCTGGCCTTCATTCCTATCCGTCAAGAAGATAATGAAGAATGCAGTAACAACGCCAGTGATAATGAGGCCCACCAGTTTTGTGGTGAAGTATCAGGAAAAAATAGCCGATTATTGCATATACAGCAATTAACCAAGTTACCTGTTATGTCATTAAGTTCGAAAATTAATCTTATTGGTCTGTTACCACTTTAATTTTTTGCCTATAGTGCAATGAGCACAATGTAAAATTGGTCATCTTTGGGGCATTGCAAAGCTATGTTTGGCATTATGTAGATTAAGATGGTAAATTACCTCTCTGAAGATCTAAAGCACCTAATTAAGAAAAATAGGACCAAGGGTCCTGTAGCTTACCGGCAAGCAGTCTTACAGCTATGATGCAAGTTATGAAAATGTCATGTGAAGTTTGACATTTGAATCAATGAAAATCAATGTCAAGGTCACTAAATAAAAGTTCACATACATTTATAAGACCTTCTGTAATACAATCCTAAGCTCAAGCAGTTTTGGTGATACAAGTCTGTATTCAATACGTCAACTGTGAACTTTAAAGGTCACAGAATGTCAAGTTGTGGTCAGCAAATGGACTTCATATATGACTTTCTAAATGTCTCTATACAAACCTTGACTCAATCTGTGATCATTTTTGTGATACAAGTCATTGTAATTTCACTGTCGAGTTTGACCCTCAAAGGTCACTGACAGTCAAGTTGAATGTCACCAAATGAAAGTTCATACGTCACTTCCTAGATGTCAGTAACAGAAACCTAGGCTCCATCTGTGACCGTTTCAGTGATACAAGTCATTGAATATTCACTAGGTCACATTTGACCTTTGAAGGTCAGTACTAAGGTCACCAAATGAAAGTTCATATATGACTTCCTATATGTCTCTAATACAAACCTAGACTCTATCTGTGACCGTTCTGGCAATACAAGTCATTGTAATTGTATTATGTCAAGTTTGACCTTCACATGTCATCAACAGTCAAGTTGAATGACACCAGATGAAAGTTCATATGTGACTTCCTAAGTCAGTAACGCAAACCTAGGCTCCATCTGTGACCTTTTCAGTGACAGAAGTCATTGAATTTTTTCTAGGTCAAGTTAGACCTTTGAAGGTCAATATGAAGGTCACCAAATGAAAGTTCATACATGACTTCTTATACGTCTCCAATACAAACCTACACTCAATCTGTAACGATTTTGCTGATATAAGTCATTGAAATTTCACTGTATAGTTTGGGTGTTGAAGGTCACTGAAGGTCAAGTTCAAGGTCATCCAATGAAACTTCATACATAACTTCCTACATGACCACAATACAAACCTAGGCTCTATGTGCAATAGTTTTGGTGATAGAAGTCATTGAAATTTCACTAAGTGAAGTTTGACCTTCGAAGGTCACCGAAGGTCAAGTTCAAGGCCACCAAATGAAAGTTCATGTATGACTTCCTACACATCTCCAGTACAAACCGAAATTATCTGTAACCATTTTGTTGATATAAGTCATTTAAATTTCACTGTGAAGTTTGGGCATTCAAGGTCACTGAAGGTCAAGTTCAATGTCACCAAATGAAACTTCATACATGACTTCCTATATGCCCACAATACAAACCTAAGCTCTATTTGTAATACTTTTGTAGTTTTGGTGATAGAAGTTATTGAAATTTCACTATGTGAAGTTTGACCTTCGAAGGTCGCCGAAGGTCAAGTTCAAGGCCACCAAATTAAAGTTCATACATGACTTCCTATATGTGTTCAATGCACATATGTTCCCAATCTTCAATATTTTCAAGCCTAGAAACCTTTAAAAATTGTAACATTTTGCTTGACCTCAAGTTTGACCTTTCAAGGTCATCTGAGGTCAACTTTAACACAGCCAAAATATAGGTCATATTACTTCCTATATGTCACTAATACAAACTTAATCTCTATCTGCAACCATTTGGCCTCCACAGGCAATCTTGCATATTCATGAAGTACAGCACCCCCAATAGACCCACTTCCATCTATTCAATCAAAATGGTGCTCGCACAGTACATTGACGGTACCAAGGTAAGTTGATTGCCTGATTTAGAAAAAAATTTATCACACAGTTTTTGAAAAATTATTTTTTAAAATTTCTCAGTCCTATCTTTAACATTGGAGCCAAAACTTCAACAGCCCATAAAACGGACAAAAATGATTCAATCAAAAATCCGAGAAAAACCTATGGAGATATGGTCTAGTAGTATGTTATTGCAAATTTACATGAAAATTCATCGGGCCAAAAAAAAGATAAAAAATGTTCCGGACGACGGATGCCACACCACGACAATAGCTTATCGGCCCATGGGGCCGGTAAGCTAAAAACTAACAGCTTGTTAAAATCCTGGAATTGCAATTGTGGTTGGAATGAAAACCAGCATACACAGGGGTCACCCAGGACTGAGTTTGAGAACCACTGCTTTAGAGCACCACCTTTGGTCAGATAGCTATCCACCCAGCATAGTACCAAGCTAAACTCTTCATTTTCTGAGAAAACTAGCTGTGTTTATCACAATTCTAAAACAATTTCTTTGTTACATTGCTGGGGATAGCCAGTATTTGCATCCAACCTACAGCGCCCCCTGGGGGCGAAATTTTCCGACTTTTGATGTTGAAAACCATCTAAACTGAAAATACTACCATTGAGATTTTACTAATGCTGTAGTATAGCCCAAATGGACTACGTATCCAGAGAATTTCAGGTCTCTATCTACCTATAATGCCACCTAAACATAGGCACAGTCTGCTATGAAATGGTCCATTTTGAGTTTTCCTCCAACTTTGGCTTCGTCTAGCTTGAAAGTGTAGGTGCTACCAAAGAAATGCTTGGTATTCCTGAAAATAGAGTTCTAAAAGCACAACAAACAGCATTTACCACACAGTACATATCCGGGTTACTGAGAAAATATCCAGTACACACGCACCAAAAATCTATTTCAACCATCTTTCCGGCCGTCCATTGCACTAACCCAGCAAGTTGCCAAGGTACTATTCACTGAAAAATGATAGTCTTGCTGTGAGTAAACACATAATGAACTATCATAAATTGGTACATGTATGGGATCTTATTTTATTCCCATTCCCATTTTCAGTTTTTACTTTTATTTCTTAAATAATTCCAGCTCAATAACGTAGTTACCTAGCTTGGCGCTGATGTGGTGCTGATGTCTAACCGGACTAAAAGTATGACATATTTGGTATTGTGTACCTTTAAGTCATACTGATGCAAAATGTGGTGTTAACAGCAAAACTGAGCCACTTTAGTGGCTTCCAGGTGGCACCACCGGCAGGCAAAGTGAGATATGGACCTAAAAATTTGGCGTTTTCCGTGTGACACCCTTATGCACCTATGTGCCAAGTTTCATTAATTCCAGGGGGGTCAACTCCTCAACTTCTTCAAAAAGTGCCATTTTCTCATGGAATGGCTCTTAAATGTTTCCTGAGCACAGTATTTTCTTTCAAATTCTGCATATCTGTAAACTGGCCTCAAGACAAATTCATTAAAATGATTTTATTTTTAATGATTTCTTCTTGGTGCAGTATTTATTGCTAGAATTTATATAAGCAAGAAAATGCTTTTTAAATTCAAGTTGAGTAAGGGGCACAAAATGTTTTGGGTTCCCACGACCTCCATGTCGATATATGACATAATGTGCAAGACTTATAACATTATTAATTTGACTATTTTTCATTCTAGCCCCATGAGGATGATTTTTGCCCAGTTCTGTGGCCGACCAAATACTTCGAAACAGTAAGAAGTTACATTCATGTAAGTTTTCAGCCCAATTTTTTTCTTTACATTTTTATGCCCCTGCCTCAGATGGGCAGGGAGCATTATGTCAACGCCCCTTCCGTCCGTCCGTCTGGGCGTCCGGCTGTAAACTTCTCGTTTCCACGCAATAACTAAAGAACACCTCGTCCGATCCATCTCATTTCTAGATGTTTTATGGGGGGTGGGTGGAGGAAGGTTCCTTTCGAAAACCAGCGCCGTGCGATATCCAATATGGCCGCCACGGCAGCCATCTTGATTTAAGTTTGCACGCAATAATTAAAGAACGCCTCGACCGATCCATCTCATTTCTTGGTGGTGTATGCAGGGTGGGTAGAGGAAGGTTCCTTTCGAAAACCAGCACCGTGCGATATTTATTATGGCCGCTATGGCAGCCATCTTGATTTCAGTTTCCATGCAATAACTACAGAACTCCTCATCTTCATTCAAAAACCAGTTTTCTTTTAACATGTTTAACTTTCAGTATTATTCACTCTCACTTTTCACCATGCTAAACTAAAAACCTATTCAATCTTAACCCCAATTAAACATACGGGCAGGGGCATATGTCACACTCCGCGTTGCTCTTGTTTAACATCTTGCGACTGATTGTGAATCTACACCCTTCTGTTAAAATTGCGATAGTTAATCCCTTAAACTAATTTTTCACTTTACTTTTCCCATTAGTAGGTTCAAAGTCAGAAGTAACCGTTTTACTTCCCGAAATCGTACGATTTCGGAAGTATATCAGTTGGTTGCATTAGACGTCTGTTTGTCTGTCAATTTGTTAGTTGCACACCCTTTTGCCTCTTATCCTGCAGCAATCTTAAGAAAACTTGGATACATGTTAGCGTAGGTTACTTGCCACAGACCTATAATTTTTTAAGTTTCTGCGTCAAAGGTCAAGGCCAAGGTCACACAAAAGGTTGAAAACACATTTTGATCCAAAACCGCGTTTTTAATTAAGCTGGAGACTTCAAACTAACACCATTCTTTTTGTCAACACAATGCAGTTCCAGCGGTTAGGGGTTGCAATGATGTCACTCTGATGTTAGTATGTGAAAATCTGTCATTTTTTCGATTTTTATCCAAAATGAATTATGTTGATTCTGTTCTTTCGACGACATATCTTTTCACAAAACTTTGATTTTCGTTGTTCTAAGAACGACCTTTCATTTTTTACATTCTAAGACAGTGTTTCGTGCATATTCTGTCTCTGGTGGTTGCAGCACTTGAAAATATCTATATCTTGTGCGTAATTTCTAATCATTTCCCTGAAATTCAGTGGGACATACTTGAGATTGTTGGAACCTTGGGATCTCCACTAGAATTTAAAATAGGCCTGCAGTACTACAAGTTTGAATAAAGCAGCTACATTTATTTTATTGGGATAAGGGCAGAAGTGGCAGAAGTTTCACATTGCACTTTATATGTGTTTTTAAAGCAGCCAGCTACATAGGAACTGTCTGCTGGGGTGTAGTGATCACAGACTCTTCCTAAGTCTCTGCATTTCCCTTAGGAAAAGTACTCCTCTAATTATCTTTCTTCTAATGCGGTCTAGGTGGTATTGCTGGAAGCAGCGACACACTTTGCAAACTTTTCAGAGTTCCTAACCCAACCAAATGTCAGATGCTGGCTGATTCCAGGGGGCTGTGGTGTTTCCATATTTTTCTCATTTCTGGTGAGTAATTGTCATATAACAATATGTAATACAGGAGTGGGGAGTAAAACAACTTTTTTTTTGTACTCTATTGCTGTCATCACATTTTTCATTTTCAATAGGCAATTATATAAACTTTAGAGTATAAAATAATGTTGTACTTTTTTCATTGTAGTATAAGGTGAATGGACTTTTCAGAGCAGTCCAGTTTGATTTTATATGTACTTTACATGATGCACCAGCTACATGATGTACCAACTTCTCTGAATGTGGGGTTGTATTCGGATTGCTGCCCTGATTAAACTGGTTTTGAATCGCATTCATACATTGAGGTGTTATAAATTGAATTGAATTGAATTCCATTCCATCGCGCCTCATTTTGGCTCTCTATCCTCAGCTTGTATACACAGCATGTAAGCGATGGCAGAGACAGCCAGGCCACAGAGACGGGCATGAGCAGGACCAGGAGCAGAACGAGGAGAATGACCTGAAGAATGATGACGGGGAACAGGAGCCCCTGGGAGGGGACTGGGGCAACGTGGGTCCTGAGGAAGGTGACCAAGAAGTGGTCCCTCCAGTGGAAGATGTGGGCCCTGAACAGGGAGAGGAGAGGAGAGAACCACTAGCGCAGGTATGCAACAAAAGCATATCTACACTTAAATGACTTGAGTTAAAAGTGACTTAGTTGACTGTGAGCTGTGGAAGACTGGGGGAAGTCTCATCATTCATTTAACTATACCCTCCCAGGAGCCTGAAGTGTGTGCAGAAGAGTACTGTGATGCGAGGGTGCCCATACCAGAGACTGAACGAGATGTGTAACACCAGGCAGACGGACAGACTGCTTGTCTACATGAAAGACCTCAGTTCTCATTGCCAAACAAGAAAAGTGTCAGTATGGAGGCCAAGAACATTAATGAAATCGTTAACTAGCTCTGTGCCTGGGGCACCTCAGTGCCCTACAGCAGTGTTGTTGAATTTTTTTGGGCACTGCTTGAGTTAACCTCTGAAATTGTTTGCTCGGATTAGTCAAAAAAAGGTTTGAGTTTTAAGTTTGGAAATTATAGGTTTTCTTTATTGTTTTACGGGGTTTGTTCAAATGCATTTTCATTGTTCTTTGCATTCCTTTCTGCTGTCATTTTTTTGTGAACTGTAACATAATGGCAATAAAAATTATTTATGAAAGGTTTTATTTCTTTGCATCTATACTGAAATACAAGAAAAAAATTTGTGAACACTGTCCATCTCCTGCATGTTTTTATACAGAGGGCATTTTCCATCCTGCACTTCTCAATATACCTGGCCATGAATTCCAGGCAATAAGCATAAGCATTTAGTGGTGCGTAAGTAATCTTATCATGAATCAGTCATTCTGAGGGTGATCTGCTGTGCTGTCATTAAAAACTCAGGATTGCATTCCTGCAGTGTGTCAAGAGTTCTGTTTGAGAGACCCCTGAACAGGGCGAGAGTTAGGTCTTCGTGGAAGAGAGTAAAGCACTGCCTACTGAACATAAGGAAGTACACAGTCATACTGTTGCTTTCACAGTGTAAGCTGCCTTCACGGGGCGGGGCTCTGGGCGAGAGCTGGGGCAAATTTCCCTTAAGCTCAGTTGATAACTATGTACACAAATTACATAGTTTGAACCAGTTAGTCACTTACATAGTTGTAAACTAAGCTTTTGGGAATTGTACCCCAGGTCAGTCGGGGTTTGGCAGGTCAGAGTCAGGGGGTGGGGGCACCCGCTGCTCATCCATGCGCTTGGCCTGAGAGCGCAGAATTAGGCTGAAAAAGTCCTCGTCTGGGACTGTGGGGCCCTTGGCAGCAGGAGGGGGTGCTGCACATCTCTGGTCATCCAGCCTGGAGCCCTGTGTGTAAGGGAAAAGTGAGAGATGATTTTGCCAAAGAGAAAATGAGGCAAGTCAAAAGCATTAGCATTAGCACCCAGTCTAAATCTCTGCGGGAAATAACTGAAACCAGAGTCAATGGCGAGTGTCAGTGCGGCATACATCATCAAGGACCTGTGATGGCTGATAACACCATAAATGCAGTTGATGTATTTTTTTTTGTCCATTTAAAAGCCACCTTGTACTCCACTGTTGAATAGAGATACTAGTTGACACAGTAACTCAAAGAAATGTTTAGGTATTCTGCCTGGGAGGCCATATGAATTCTGAAACTTCGTGCTGATGTATAAAATGCAAATGTCCCAATGAATCCACATTTTATCATTGTGAAAGTCAATACGGAGCCCAATATTTTTATGGATGAGCAGGATGTAGAGGCTTTTCAATAGGAAAATATGACCTCCACTCCTTCCATTCAGGGGAAACCAACCTGACACCTGACAAGCATGTCGAAGAATTCCTCATCAGGGTCCCTGCAGTCAGAACTGGCCATCAGATGGCTGAGGACAGACTGACTATTGTGCTGGCTGAGACGCAGGCCCGGCAGGTTGCCGGCACTGGCCCGCTGCTCGTCAAGGCGCCGGCTTTGAGAGGTGGCCACCATGTCCAGGAATTGGCGGTGGTGTGGTAAGGCATCATTTGCAGAGTGAGCTGGACGACGAGCACATGGAGGAAGGAATAGGTATAGTCTCACATGCCCGCGTCTAGCTCCGCCTCCTCCCATTGTATGCAGGCTCCTCCCATTAAAAACCCTCAAACTCCTCCCATCACAAATACTGATTCCTTCCAATGTGCACCTTCACTTCTCCGATTACAAACCCTCAGACTCCTCCCAAAACCCCTCAGGCTCCTCCCATTATCCCTCAGACTCCTCCCAACACCCTCCCTCAGGCTCCTCCCATTATAACCCTCAGACTCGTCCCAACACCCTCCCTCAGGCTCCTCCCATTATAACCCTCAGACTCCTCCCAACACCCTCCCTCAGGCTCCTCCCATTATAACACTCAGACTCGTCCCAACACCCTCCCTCAGGCTCCTTCCATCATAACACTCAGACTCCTCCCAACACCCACAGGCTCCTCCCATGAAAACCCTCAGACTCCTCCCAACACCCACAGCCTCTTCCCATTAAAACCCTCAGACTCCTTCCAACACCCTCCCTCAGGCTCCTCCCATTAAAACCCTCAGACTCCTCCCAACACCCTCCCTCAGGCTCCTCCCATTATAACCCTCAGACCCCTCCCTCCTCACACTCAGATTGTGCTACAACACGCATTACTTGTGTCAGAGGGTTTACAGACACATGCAATATGTACATTTAGTCGTACATGGGGTAGATCTATGAGCTTAAGAGTCTTAAGAATGCTGTGGGTGAATGTAGGGCCAAATTTGTCAAATTGCTGCCCACTGGGCGAAGAATTGCTGGCTTTCCATCCTCCCTTAACTTTGGATTAATTCATGAAGACAGTCTGATCAATCAGAGGTCCTAATTGTTCAGTTACTTACATGGGAGAAAAGAAAAGTGGGGCCTGATTTGCATATGGTAAACTCACACTTAGGAATGGCGGGGGCAGTGAAGGATGGGAGATTGGAGGGCACCGACTGAGCGCTTCTGCTCTCCTGTATAGAGCACCTCTGGTCATCCATGCGGTTGCTCTGGAAACGACTGAGGAGGTCGAAGAAGCCTTCATCCCCCAACATGTCCAGGTCATCTCCCTGTTGCAGACAGTATGATGGAATCGAATGCCTCATACTCACAATGAATGGCTATTTGACCGACACATGAACAAATGCAAATGCAAATGCAAATGTGGTTAAGGAAGAAACATCACTGAGGCCCTCACTTATGAAAAATAAGTACCTTGCTGGATGCTTGGACAAAATGCGAGTAAAACAGAGGTCAGACAATGCATCTTGTGATCAGCAGACTAACTCAAGTGTGGTGGTTATGTAAGACATTCATTTTCTGTACACTGTTAAAATCATCACACAGCTGGGCTCGCAGCTCAAAGGTCCTATGATCTGCTCCCTCATGTAGAGTTGCCTTTGCACCTTTGATCAAGGTACAAAAGTACATAATCTGATTTGCTTCAGTAACATCCAACTGTTTACAATGGTTACAGTCTTAGAATCGTGTTGTACCTGTTTCTCTAGACAAGAGACAAATGCCTGGGGCCTTGTTAATGCAAATTTGCTTGGCTTTCATACATAATATCACACATGCTCAAAAAATAAATAGAGAAAATATCATAATTTATAAATTAACGGGTATGCTTAAATGCATGCCATTTTTATTAGATTAATCAACATTAACTTGGAATTTTTCACATGTGCATTATTTCATGATTTTTGTTTATTTTAATGTCACATTCGTTTTTATAAATTCAAAATCTGTACAGGGCGTGGTGTTTGCGTAATTTCAGTGCCTATGCACCGTTGACAGATGAGGCCTCAGAGAAAGTAACTGTAACTGATTCACAAGGCAGGATGTATCTCACTTTCTTGGGCTCCTCCACCTTGGGTACAGCCAGTGTGTTGCTGGTATCTTGCTCAGTGCTCCTGGAGACGTCACTGCTTTTCTTCTTGCCCCGTAAACGGTTGATGAAGAACAGCTTGGGGGACGTCTTGGCCAGAGATAATTTGGGCTGTTTGGTAAGGATGTTATTATTCCAGTTCTGACCCTAAAAGGTGCACAGAAATACCATAGAAATAAAATCAGTGCAATTAAAGATGACTGACCATCTCTGCACATTAGAGCAAGTGATAGAGGCCGTTTCTATTTCCACAAAGCTCATAATTAGCATCCAGGCTATCCAGTATGGTTTAAGCTATGTAGTTTTCCTTAGCTCAGAGATTAAAAAGAAAAAAAAAACTCAATGTGACATGGTGTGAACTTTAAAAGATGCATCATGTTTCACACAGTTAGCCGAAATGAAATTCCATTTTAGTCATTTTCATTTGAAGATATTCAAATAAAAGTATAGAGAGTTATAAGCATCCAATTTGCACTCACGGTGTTATTTCCTGGGCTCATTTTCTCCAGTTCTATGCTCTCCACGCTGTCTCTCTTTACCAAACTGGCTGTTGCCCCTGAAAGTGAATATTCTGTTCTGAATTGCAGTGTAGCAAGTGATATTTTCAAAATGAATTTAAACCCTGAAGCTGCAAACCAAACTGAAGGATTAGAAATAAATTTTTGATGACTAATTCATCCCCCAACCTGGCCCACCAACCAAGTTAAATGAAATCAGTTGTAGTAATTACAGTTTACCATGACTGTTACAGTCAGTCTCATGGTTTTCTGGTCCAGCAGTGTTCTTGGTGCTGCAGCTCAGGCCCAGAGCCATCTGCAGGTCTGACACATTCATCCTGGCCGTTATCTCGCCATTCTGGTCTCCAATCTGAACAGAACGCAGCAGGTTAATGTACAGTGCTTCCTAAATTACAAGATATCATGCTATACGCATGAGAAAAAGTTAAGCACCATCCAAATCTTTATACAAGTTCCACTTCACCAAAGGACAAAAATAATAACATGAACAAAGCAATTGGCCAGTTCTTGGAAACATGGCTTAGACATGCCTTTCCTGCCATACAAAATCATTTTGAAAAGAAATTGATCAGACCGTCACACTTCATTAGCTTTTAAAGGGTATGTTTTTTTCACAGATTTAATTCTGCATGGGCCAACTGACTTTTAAAGATGGCAAGGAGACCTGCTTCTGCTGAAAACCATCCCCTCATGTTTGAGCTTTCTTTGGAAAAAAGAAAATAAATATCTGACAAAGATGAAACCTAAATTGTCAGAAGTGTTGCCCAACTGGCAGCATTCAGCTTGCGCAATTAAGCACGGTTCATGACAAAGCTTTTTGAATTTTAAATGCACATGGAGTACATGTTAAGCCCGTCATGGAAAAGCATAGAGTTCACGACTTGCCAGCTCCAGAAAATCTCTCTCTTTTTTTTTTTTTATGGTGATGCTTAACCCTAGGTGTATATAACTGGAGACATCTCTGTCTCTCCTTTGATTTTCTCAACTACTGTTCATCCAATCAACTTCAAACATGGCAGGTGTATTGCTGGGGAATTGCGATGTTGAGTGTGATTTTGTTTGGCTGAGCGGTTCCAGAAATCTTGAGAAAACTGCAAACAGCAAGACCATGCATGCAGCGATATCGGAGGCCAAGCGATCGGCGGGTTCCTAACAGGCATGTTTTGAACGGGCACTGCTCAAGTTCATGCAATTTGCAAACCCTACAACAAAAATTCAAAACAGCCCTCAATTACAGTGATTGAATCCTAGCAAGCATGCCAAATTATTTTAAGTCAAGTTCACATTTATAGACATAGTTCCCAGAAAAAATGTAGGGCATTGACGTCCTGAGAATAAGTGTCTGTCTCCACTTTCAGAACACTCCATTACATTAAATTCACCAGACAAGAAAACAATAAGGGTCTGCACCTGTCTGGAGATTTCCAGATGTTTCTTTGCATAGTGCATAGCCTGGTCATGGTTGCCCAAAGCTGTGTAGGCATTTCCTAAACTCCAGCAGGCTCTTCCTTCTCCAACTCTGCACCAGGCACAAAACATCAGCAAAACAATCAGCAGGGAATTGACACACAGCACAAAACTAGAGGCACTCCTAGAGTGCAAACCTCCGCCAAGGTAGCACAGTCCAAATATTGGTGAGTGGGAGCAAAGTTCTGTGATCGCGTGTCATAGGATTTCAAGATGGCTGCCATGGCGGCCATACTGTTTGACTGATCGCGGTCAAAATCAATAGGGTCCATCCCTGATGTAATAGCGATCCACGTGCAAAATTTCAGAGATATCCGTTCATTACTTTTTGAGTTATCTTGTTCACAAACAAACAGACAAACGGCATTGATTACATAACCTCCTGCCAACTTCGCTTGGCGGAGGTAATAAAGTGAACGTTTTCAACCAAGCGAGTTCAAAAAAGGAGTTTCCTCTTTTGTTATATGTGTAGTCATTGGGCAAGGTAGAAAAAATGTTGCTTTGTAGAGTAGCATCTTGCAAGTGTGGCAGGCCAAAAGAGGGCCTGAGCAGGGAATTGAACCCCAAAATCCCGGGTAAGCCAGAATGTGGCAGGCCGAAGGAGGGCCTGGGCAGGGAATTGAACCCCAGACTCCCCGGCTCTTTGGCGATGTGGTCAGCGCATTTGACTCTTCCCCCGGGAGTCTGGGGTTCAATTCCCCGCCCGGTCCCTCCTTCGGCCTGTAACACAAGGAGTTTTAAAATCTCCACAAAAAATCACCTGTACAAAGTCAAAATACAGTCAACCCCAGTAAGCACAACAGGGTAAGCAGTGAGGTGACTATGGCCTGTTTTAACCTGTCATTGAGGTCCTGTGCAATAGTGAGGTGCTTGAGGTGGTAGTCGATTGCCCTCTCGTAGTCCTGCAGCAGGGTGTAGGTGTTTCCCAGGCTGTAGCAGGCCTGGGCTTCCACAGCCCTGTCCCTGAGCAGCCGAGCCAGCAGCAGAGTTCTCCTGCAGTGCGGAAAAGAGACTCTTTCACCAAGACCTCACCTCCCTAAACCGTAAGGTCTCTTTCCTTAAGTAACTACATTCTCATTGTTTTCCTTAAAATGTCGATTTCTGAACAATGTACAACTGCACTGATTATATTTACTGCAACCTCTGCTCAGAAAGGGAGAATAACATTATTAGTATGATTAAAAAAAACATTCTTACAAAGATACTTCACTCTAAACAGTAATATAAGTGTTGTTACAGTTCAATGCTTAATTATTTCCAATTTAAGGCAATGATAATGCCACATCATGTTTTTTTCCATTAACTGTGATTTTAGTGCATTTAGTAAACATTTTAAAACTCAATTTCAATATAAATCAGAGGTTAGTACAGATGCTCAATATCTAGATATGAACGGTTCCGTGGAGACTGCTTACTTGTAATGTTCAGCTGCCACTTCAAATTGCCCGAGGAAAATATGAGCATTCCCAAGATTACAATAAGCTCTCCTCTCTGCCAGTCTGTCACCAAATTCCTTTGCAATGAGGAGCCTCTTTAGAAAAAAATCAGCAAGTTCTTTTATTAATTTCTTGAATTATACATATATACTAGTTGCACAGAGTCCTAGTTCCGTCATCAAAATTGAAACACAGACTGAAAAAACTGTCCTCTGAAGCTGCATTTCCTCCAAACACGTTTGGTATACATCCCTTCTGGTACATGACCTGTACAGACGAGTAGCTGAACCCAAGATCTAATTCGTGTTTCCACTGCAGAGAGTACTCTGACATGCAGGTGGACTTATTACTGGATGGTAATAATTGCGGTACCACATTCTTGGTTGCGCAAGCGTGACTATCTCTCTTGACAAAATCAGCAGACTGCAGAGTTTCTAGCTCCATCTTTTAGTATCAGATCAGTGTACTAAGCACTTCAACAGAGAGCTTACAAAAAAGGAGATGGATCGGAAAGGCTCTTTTGGAACGATCCACAAATTTTTACAATACAAACGGGCCAGGTCATGTGGTAACAGAGTTACAAAATTGGTGTATTTTGTATCATAGCTCCAAAACTAAGTAAGATAGAGTTACAATTTAAATGGATTTGTGTAGGTCTTCCCCCCGTTACCGACCAGTTTTTTTTTTTTTTTTTTTGCCGATTTCACCCAAAATAAGTCAAATGAACAAAATGAGGTATTTTGTTGTTTGAAGTACTAGGGAAAACCAAACTGGACTGTTTGGTGGAAATGAGGCTTATTGTGAGTGATTGGTTTATATTAATATGACAAATTTTAGCCAAATTTTAAACGATATTACTCAGATAAAAAAAAAAAACGAGTGAGACAGTGAGGGAGAAGAAAGTGGTAAATGTGAATAATCCCTCATATGATTTACAAAGCACCCAAATTGCAGGCATACCTGCTCATGAGCCTCGACGGCACTCTGGAAGTTTCCCAGTAGGTAATATGTGTTTCCAAGGTTACCGTATGTCCGACCTTGGGCGGCACGATCCCTGAGCTCGTTTACAATCAACAAATTATCCCTTCAGACAAAATAAAGATTTAAATGTGGTGGACCCACTTGCATCATTGGGGGAAAAGAATAATAATAATTTCTGAGAATTAAGGAAATCATATAATGACACAGTCAAAAATTAAACAGCGATGCACTGCTAATTCGTCTACCCATAACTATAAGATAAAAAAACTGAAATAAGTAGGATATGTATACCATGGGTTGTGCTTACACATATTCATGCTGAAACACATGCAGCACAGTCCTAGGCTTACTCATAGAATTCGGCTGCCTTCCGCAGTGATGCCATGGCCTCCTCTGGAAACTCCCGTGGGTCAGTCCCACTCCAGCATATGTTCTTCCCTTTGGCGTGGTGCACATTTCCAAAGTTATAAAGCGCTCTTGCCTGTCCAACCTACCGTTGGACAAAAATGTGTTCTGGAAAGCAGCCCCGTGCAGTCTGACGACACTAACAGCATTGCTACATAACTTATTGAACATGTCTGTTGACAGTATAGTAAACTGTCTTGCAGCAGAAGCTTTTAGCTAAAGTCATTTGCAAAGGCTCATTTCACACAGTAAGCAAACATCATTAAAACTAGAGATAGGTACATTTACGGTCATGTCAGTACCATCTTCAATGTGCTTGCCTCAAGATCGAATAAATAACACAGCAGGCAACCTTTATTACAGACAAGCTTTTTTTGGTGAGACAAACAAAATAAAGCGTGTTGTCGCAGAAAATAATTCTCACCTTATCTTTCAGATTCCTGGAAATGTCCAGGTGTCTTTGACAACAAGCTGCCGCTTCATCAAACCGCCCCAAAACTTTTAATGTGTTGCCTAGATTGCCACTAGCTTTTGCTTCACCAAGCTGATCGCCAATTGCTCTGATAATAAAAGAAAAAAGTTAGAAGTCAAAATATGTTTGTATTCAATTCGGTCTTTATTTTTTCATTAACCAATTATTCAATCAGGTAAGGGTCATAATGTGACCAAAATCTCTGTCACAAGGGGGATCCCGCATATAACAGTTACCAAACAAAACACTTGAAAAACAAGTCATGAACAAATGAGGAATGATACATCAGCATTCAAAGGGCAATGCGGAAAAAGACATGTTAAAAGAAATGGGCTCCAGGGAAGGCATTTTGCACCTGGTAAGGGTCAGGTCATGATGGTGATACTCCAGGGCATTGGCGTAATCGTGCAAATGGAAGTAGGCGTTTCCAAGCTGGCTGTAGATAGCGCTGAGGATCTGAAGGTCTTCAGTCCCCACCTGGATGGCTGCTTCAAAGAAAGAGACACCGGCTCGGTAATCTCCCGCCTTGCACAGCCTCTCACCCTCCAAGGCCAGCTCCAGACAGGAGGCTTCCATCCTGCCAGCACCAACAGAGAGAAACCCAGGAGTCCGTATAGGTCAGCAGCCCACAAAATAACTCAGTTCTAACTGCTCCCTTGACAGAAAACTTCTAGCCTCAGTGGGTTGCCCAAGTAAACCAAAATATGTATTCATCATTAGTAAATTTGGCCATTTAATGCACTGTCAATCAGCGAATTCAATTGATAGCTGAGAGTAGGGCTGGGCGTTATCAACAAAATCAAATATCACCATTTTTTTTTTTTTTTTTTACAGTATAGCTTGGTATGGATATTGTGGCAATATTGTAGGGATAAGTATTCGTGCTTGCAAAAAATATTTACAACATGATTTTTGATGAAGTCATTAGTAATATGGATATGATGACCAAGTGGATAAAGGCAACAGCAAGAACAGTCTAATAAGTTCAGAAAACTCAAGTTTAACTGAAATATAAGCCTTTAAAACCAGAAAAGACAACACGTATGTTATGTCATATCATGATATTACGCTATCCAAAATTACAGAAAAAAATATAATCAAACAGTATTGATTTAGTAGCAATACGTTGCCAAGCCCTAACGGATACACAATTGCAGATGGCACGGGTTTATGAACACTGATCTAATATTTTTCAAGGGAGTCAATTCATTTGGCAAATCGATCAGTTTCTCATCAGTGCAATTCTCATCAGTCCACTACCATCAGTGCTTCTCATCTGGACAATTCATATCTTTAGAGAAATATAATAGCTAATTTATGTCTACCCCTAAGTATTTAAAACACATCAACGTCTGAGAGTAAAAAAGAAAAAACTGAAAGGCACAAAAATACAATTATGCGCAACTTCTTTAAGCAGTGAGTCAATGTAACCAATGTGTTTCATTCATGTTTTTCAGGTCTACTGTGTACACCTTTCAACAGAGCAGTGAACATGTTATTAGACCCTTTTGACATTTTCATACAAACGCTGGGTCTTAAAGCCTCTTCAAGTTCAGTATTAAACCTACCTTCGGCCTTTTTGCTCTACACAGTCAAAACACTTGGACAAGAGAGACATCTCTAGCTCGTGGATTAAAGTAAAAATTTTAGAGTCAGGAAGACAATGTGGAGACTCCAACCGTCCACCAGAAGGCTGTCGATTGTAAACATTCCTAAAAGCCCGCTGTCTTGTGTACATGCACATAACTCCAAGAGCCAGTTACCATCACATACTAACACACAATGCCTATTTGCAAAGGAACTTAGAGAGGCTGATCCCTGCACATGACCTTAGCTGCTCTGGCTAAGTACTGGCAAGCTCTTGGGTCCTTTGTTGTTGCTTGGCGGAGGTATCTTTCGCTTTGCGACTCATCCCTTAGGCAGACTTAAGCAGTGAAAATCTGAACGCGAGGTTCCTGCCCAACCGCTTGTCCCTCAGACACCTGATGGTGGCTGTCACCTCTGATTATTCTGAAAGCTTCCACAGTGAGTACATTCACTCTAAGGAGCTCTAGGAAACATTAATATGCTTTGCTACAGTTGCCAACAAACCGTTATGCCAATTGGAGAGATATATGGAAGTGCTGATACATCAGATGTCACAACCCTTGTGTGAATGCCTTTCATGTCTCTTCCTATTCAGCAACCTTGGTGTCTATCAGAAGTATGTCTCATTTTGATAAGTTTACTTAATGTGTGTTTGTTGCTCCTCGGCTGTGTCTTGTTTCATGGTTATTTCCTAATGACAATTTCACTTGTAATTAAGCCCCCTGCTTTGTTTTGCTAGCAGCTGGGTTGTAATTTGCCCTTTGTGCTTATTTGAAACTCTTCGTCTTTGTAAAGTGTAATGTGTATATTAATGATAGCTATTCCCGGAAGCTTTCCTCTTTACTTAGTTAACTCAAACAAACTTCCAAGGCTACTCAGGGTCCAGGATTGGGACCCCATTCAAATTAATCAAGCTCAAGTCAGCTCCTCAGTCCACTTTAATAGGAACAGGTCCAAGATTGGGACCGTATATTGTTCACCCTTCCAAGTCAGTTCCTCTGTCCAGTTTGTTAGGAACAAGCTCCCAATACTTCTATGGTCATCGGGATTGGTGCCAAGTTGACTGGCGATCTTGGAGCATTTATCCCTTCTCACTTTCTCTTGACAAATCGCCCTTTATGTGTAGCTGGCATATTTTACAGAAACAGATGCAATTTTTTAAAGTTAAAACGAAGATTAACACATAGCTGCCAAATCGGAAGTGCCTTACATTTGTGAAAGATTCAGTTGCAACGGGTTGAGATGCCACGCAAACACAATGCGCAGTAACAAATGGCATAATTGCCCTTAACCCTTCAAGATAACATACACTTCACTGAACCCTGTGGGGTAATTTGTCCACTGTATTCAACCTATCCTACAGTTAGAAGCAAAGATTGTGTAAAAAGATGGACAAAGCAACCGTGACGTCACCCATTGGTTTCAGCATGCCATTTAGGGAGCCTCGATTTTGGCAATTTGAACAGCACCATTTTGTCATTTTGAAACTGGATGTGATTTCTATTGGACGACAGCGTGAATTGAAGAGCCAGGGAGGAGCGAGGGGTGGATCTACATGTGGATCTGACCGTATCTGACGAGGACCAGAGGATAGCCACGCCCCATGAAGTTTATCTGGCTTTATCCTTTATTCTAGTCTATTTGGGACCATAATTTACAAAAATGAATATCATGATATATCGAAGGAGACTTGAAACTTGCGACAGATACCATAAAATAATGTGGAAAATCATTAATGAAATAATAAATCAGGTGGGAAAGTAGGGTCATTTTCTCATGGACTTCTATTGCATTGAACTTCTTTCTGCAACCACTGATGTTGCCATCTGCTGGCCATTAAACAGAGTGCAATTTTCAGAGATTTCCGCATGGGCTTCACTTTTAAGACCCGGGTGCTGCGTCCATCTTTTTATACAGTCTTTGTTTAGAAGCAGTGGGCAGCCACAGTGCAGTGCCCGGGACCAACTCCAGAGGAGTGTTCAAGACAGCAGGGGCTTGCGTGAGCTTCCGTGCGCACGTCTCCCGAACGGGGGTGCCCTGCCGAGTGCCCGCAAGCTCACGTTTTACCCATTTGGAGGTGTTAGCAAGCAAAGACGGCATCCAAAAACCTGACTCTTGCGGTTGTGACATCAACTAATGACAGTTTGTCCACAAAACACACTTTGGGCCAGTTTCACAGACATGGCTTAAGCGTAGTCCTGGACTAACAAGGGTTTTGTATGGAGATTTTCTATTGAAAATTGAATTTAGTCTAGGATTAAGCTTAATCTGTGTTTGTGAAACAGACCCTATGTGTGTGTCTGAAACACTTCAGTCGACCTATCAGATAGGTAAACATTGAGGAACAAACCCCGTCGTCTAGGTCTATGAAGAGCTAAACATACGCTTGCATCACCATCCAGACACGAACAGTCATGGATATCAGATAATGCGGGAAGAAGTGCTAGTTTGATCACTTCATGTATTTTGCAGGACGCCATCTTGAAAGATTGTGAGTGCGCCCGCTCTTGTTCAAGATTTAATTTATTAGGAACAAGCTCCTGAGCTTTTTCCCGTCATCAGGATTGGAATCGCATTCCTACTAACGTCTTCATCCTGCTGTCTGACAATTCCGCTCTGAAGTGTAAAGTCCACCTGGCAGTCTTCCCGGAAAGGCACAGGCTGGAGATTGGCAATGCCCATACTGCTCCGTCTGTAACATCTGAACTGTGCCATTCTATTCTAGGTTCTTTCCTACTGTCTGCTGATTACCATTTATAAACACAACTGATGGATTGTACCCTCCCCCCCTTGAGTCCCCATCTGGATCATTACAGTCAGTAACATGATTGGGCATAAAAAGAGCGTCCCAGAGAGGCAGAGTCTCTCAGAAGTAAAGATGGCGAGGGCTTCAATACTCTGTGAGACTGCATGGGCAAATAGCTAAACAATTTAAGAATTTAAGCATTTCTCAATGTAAAATTGCAAAGAATGTTGGGGATTTAATCATCTAAAGTACTTTATATCATTGAAAGGTTCAGAGAATCCAGAGAAATCTCTGTACACAAAGGACAAGGGAGAAAACCAGTACTGAATTGCCATATCAGGCCCTCAGGTGGCATTACATTAAAAACAGATAGGATTCTGTAGTGGAAATCAATGCATGGGCTGAGAACACTTCTGAGAACCATTGTTAGTCAAAGAAGTTTGTCACTGCATCCAGAAATGCAAGTTAAAACTCTCACATTAACATGAAACCGTATATAAACCAGATCCAGAAAAGTTGCTGCCTTCTTTGGGGTTGAGCTCATTTAGGCTGGACTAAGGCGAAGTGGAAAACTGTCCAGTGGACTGCCCAATCAAAATGTGAATTTCTTTCTGGAAATCATAGATGCTGCATCATCTGGGGTTAAGAGGAGAGGGACCTTCTGGCTGGTTATCAGCACACAATTCAAAAGCCATCGTCTCTGATGGTATGGAAGGGCATTAGTGCACATGAAATGGGTAACTTACATATCCGTGAAGACACCATCAATGCTCAACGATACATACAGGTTTTGGAGCAGCATATGCTGCTATTCAGACAACATATTTTTTCAGGGAAGGGCATGTGTTTTTCAGCAAGACGACCACATTCTGCATGTGTTACAACAACACGGCTTTGTAGTAAAAGAGTCCTGCTGCTGAACTGGCCAGCCTGCAATCCAGACCTGTCACGCAATGAAAACATTTGACTAATTATGACACAAATAATATAATACAGGAGGCCGTGAAGTGTTAAGCAGCTGCAATCTAACATCAAGCAAGAATAGGAAACAAAACATTTTGTTTTCAAAACTACAGTAGTTGGTCTTCTGAGCTCTCAAATTCAAAACTACAGTAGTTGGTCTTCTGAGCTCTCAAATGCTTACAAAGTGTGATTAAAAGTAGAGACGTTGGCAACACAGTGGTAAACCTGCTCCGATGCCAACTTTTTTTGAAACATGTTGCTGGCATCCACTTCAAAATGAGCAAATATTTTTCGAAAAACAAAATTTTCCAGTTTCAACATTTCATATGCTGTCTTAGTACTATTTTCAATTAAATATACATGATTTGCAAATCATTTCAACCGGTTTTTACCGACATTTTACACAGCATCCAAATTTTTCTAGAAATAGGGTTGACCCAATAATGATAAAATAACTTTAATCGGGGAAATCGAACGTGTTAATATGGGAAACTAATGTAATGCAAGATAGCTGCAAACACAGGAGACAAAATAGAGCAAATGCAGTGGATTCTCCTCATCAATGTTTCAGGGCAGTATAAAATATTGAAAGAGCTGAAACCTAATAAGAACAAGACCCATGTTATCACTCCATATCATTGCCTTGCACCTGGTCTTGTTATTTGTTAGTATTGCTTAATACATTGTAAATTGACTACAGATGCAATTGAGAAAAATAAAACTTATCTCTTCAAGCACTTACATTCAATATTGACCAAGCCAATCTAACTGTAAATTACAACTGCTGAGCAAGTGTAACAGAGAATCTGACTTGAACTTGCATTTTTATGATTTAATTAACTTCTACCTTCAGACAATAACCAGAAACAATGATCGATGTTGAAATAAATCTGCAGGTGTGTGCCTGAGTCTCAACATTAAAAGATTGGTCTCCACCACAAAAATGAGCTGATTAGCTGCCATCATGTAGATACCCGCAGGAGCCTGTAAATCTCATGTATCAGCTGCTCCCCCAGAGGGGAATCACTCTATTGTGGTGTGAGATGCAAAATGGAAGAACACATTTGAGGGTACAATGAACTAGGCTCAAAGAAAATACATTTTTCCTACCTGTAACGGACATGAAAGGACTGGTCCTCATCTCGCACACCAAGCAAAATACTACTTTCATCCATTGAGAAGGCTAATAAGAGGGACAATCCTAAAGAATCCAGAAAAAGGATAATAGATGAGGCAAAATCCTGATGCCAAGTTTTCCTCAAGTAGAGGAGCAGCCACCGATGACCAATCCTCACAGGCTTCAAGCTTCCTGACTTCAAAGCAACAGAGAAAGATGCAGGGAGCACATTAGTGAGCCAGAAAACCTCAGGCTCTCTGCAAGAGGAATACTATATTGTGTGTGAAAGCCTCGCTCTCAGTCCGCGGCACCATAGTAACACACAATACATGTGAATGTATAAACAGTGGGTTGAATTCAGGGACCGATGGCTTGCCAATTTCTGTGAACCCATCAGCAGCATAGATTCCCTTCATGCAGGTATTCAGGGGATCTGAGAGAAAACAACCTATTTTTGTATTCAAAGTTTTATTTGCTTTTCATTATAAATTATAAAAAGCAAAAACTTTCAGTATTGTGGGAAACAAGGAAAAATAAGCAATTGGAAATAAGAGGAGCTAGCCTCACAGCTGCTTATACAAGGGCACTGTTTTTTAATTATGATTTGTCGTGACTGCTCTGTGTCTCAGTCGAGGCCCTGATGGAAAGTAGTGCATTACATGGTCAGTGCAGAGGAAAGGAGAAGGCCACATCATCTCTATCAATCACAAACAATGCAAATTTGCATTGTATCGACTCAGGTCTTTTCCACAACTCAAATCTGTATTTCATTAACAGCTCAAATGCAAAAAGCTATATTTTACCAGCCAGGAAACACAGTTGAATCATCAAGCAACCTTTTGCACCATGTTGGAGACTCAATGTTCCACCAAAGGTGTAAACATTTCCATTACTGAGAGATTAGCAGCCAAAAGAATGCCAGCTTAATGACACAAAAATAATTTGAGAATTGAGACATTAAGTTACACTGAATCAATTCAGTTCCCATACAACATTCAACAGACCATAGCCTTGAAACACTTCTGCCCACACTCTGGAAGCTAATATTCTAATATTGATATCAGTCAATGTGCAGATATAAGACAAGGCTATAACCACCAAGACAAAATCACAAGATTCCACTCAAAGCATACACTGCCAGTTGAATGAGACCATAGTTCCAAAGACCCAAAACCTATAGTACTGAACAAAATACCTGCCAAACCAGACATATTGGGGTACGGTGAAGGAGTTGGTATGACAAGGTTGTGTACTCGAGTCCAGCCTTAGCCTTGCTGACCTTAAGATATAATTTCCAATTCAGCTCTCTCCTCCAATCTTTCAAAAAACCCAGTAAGTTGTATACCAGAGTTCTTCCTCACGCTACAGTGACAGGACAAAGGCAAGGCAATACATGATAATGTAGAGCAGCCCCTCCAAACAATTTTGCATGGGATATGAGGACATAAATACTACACAATGCCAAGAGTGGCATTTTACTTCCACCACCCAGTGACATAAATTTTTCATGCAACCAACTAAAGGAGGGGGCTCTTTCAGACCGCTCATCCATGAATCCCATTCTGAGCTGCCCCCAGACAGGCCTCTGAATGTTTGGTTAACCCATATGTATCGCGGTGTCAGCTTGACGGGTGTGCAGCAGTTGGGTGACCTTCACAGCACAAGATTGTGCAACTGCAACAAAGTACCGTATCCTACAGGTGCAGTAATTCAGGACAAGGGCAACCTGTCACAAGCAGCTCACCAGTCTTTTTGAGCAGAAGTCAAAAAGAAGCTTTTGTCTCTATTTGCCTCCTCCCTCTGGACACAGAATTGCATTTGAACTGGTATTCCAGCCATCGAAGACCCACCTGAAACAAAGCCCAGGCTTTTCTTCTGATAAACCATACATCATTACAAGCTAAGGTTTCAACATACTATTTTCTCAATGGTTTCTCTCCTTTTTCAACCCAATTTGGTTATGCATGATGCTGAACTCTATGTAAAGCCCAAGAATGGACCTGCAAAATTTCGAACACTTTATTCCATCAAAAGCTTTCTTTAAATCTCAAAATTTTGAGTGTTTTCAACAGAAAGCATACAGAGTTCAATAATTTCAAGAGATCAGTAAGTAATCATTCACAAATAAGTTCTTGTTTGTCCTGTACCATCAAATTGCACCCAGGGTACAGTTAGATGTCTCAAAATGTACCTGGATTGTCTGTCGAAATGCATTCTGTTCTTTTTGATGGAACTGGGATATGAAGGACATGCCAGTCATCATGGTACTTTTGATACATTTAATAACACCTTGGGTACAGTTGGATGGTACCCTGGTCAAATATGGCCCTATAAGCTTAATTTACTTTGAAAAAATACTGTAGAAACACAATAACTGATTGCTTTTTACAAAAAATAAATCACATATGCAGCAACTGCATTAAATGTTCTGCAATAGGTTATACAGAATCAATGATTCTGAATGCAAAGTTAACACACTGTAGGAAAATTTCATGGCTGGATCATAAGGTGCACAATATAAAGACTAGGCTACATTCAATCAGCTAATTATTTAAAACCTGAGTCGAAGCTATGGGCAATGATTTATCAGAAATATAAAAAATATAAGGGAAGTGCAAAACCTTCCTCTGAAGATGAAGATAATACTTTATGCAGAAAATATTGATCAGTTTGCAAGAATAACTCATTTGTCAGATAGTCTTGTTCCATCTGTGAGAAAATACGAAAAGTGCCAAAAAAGTGCCAGAACTGCAACTTCCAAAACAATAGGTGGCGTTACAGCTATGTATCCCTCTCTCAGATGAAAAAAGGCGGCTCCACAGTGTGCAAGCTTTGTTGTATTCACGTCTAGTTGGGTAGTGTTTCATGACATACATGTGTGTGGAGTGAACTACTGCAGTCAACAATTTCAGACTATCAGCATTCTGCAGCTGAGCTCTTCTCCTTAATATAAGCAAATAAGTTGACAGTCACAATAAAGACTGGAGGTATAATACTGTGTATCTAAGTATACTAGTACTTGTACACATACATTGCTCTTGTTGAACCTAACTTTCTGTTTTTTTTCTTTTTTTCATTTTTTTATTTTGACTTTGAGTCAAGTCCTTGATATGTATGCATGTATAGTATGAACAAAGAAAAATGGCTCTAGTGAACAATAACTAACTTGTAAATGAATTCTATAATTCTATGATTTATCATATGTATCAGGGTAACAATGCTGTAATATGTCAGTGACTTACATTAGATGTGTTAATTGCTGGACTGGGGTATAAGCAGTAGGAGCGAAGAATAGGACTCAGGGAAAATATGATAATAGTGACAACACTTAATCCCACTGGTTAAAATTGAGACCGGCCATTAAACTCACCTTTTCACTGACCTATTCATGTAAATGAGGAAAAAATAGTAATACATTATTTAAAATGGTTACAAATCATGCATGATTTGGATATTTTCATGTTAGGAAAAAGTTTGGGATTTCATGGGTTAATACAGAACGAGAAACTCAGCCATAATCTCTGCCACAGCTGTTTTTATTCCATCTATAGCATGATGTTCAAAAATAAGGGTACAATCACAGTAAAATATTTCTGTAAAAAAGGCAATATATAATGTTTAACTGTATCTAAACTACGTAATTTGGTAAAGATATATTCCAGCCCACGTGCAACTAATTAATTGATTTATAACCGTATTTAGTACCCATTCTCTCCAAAGGGTGAAGTCCATGTTGACGGCGTATAAGAGAAAATATTCAGCGCTCATGGGATAAAAAAAGTTTACAAAAGAGAGTAAAGCTGGTGCTCTTGGAAGCGTGGGATGGGAGAGTAAACCAAAAATGTAAGAATTCCAGGCACTAAAGTCCATGTTCTTGGCAAAGCCTAACAGTATAATGTTTAAGGACCCAGGACACAATGACCTGTTCAGTGATTTTTAATGACTCATTTTAAAGGTGCAACATTGCAGTATTTTGCCCCTTCAATAGAGTATTGTGAGTAGCTGTGCATTCCCACTGGTAGAAATGAGAGAAGACTACTTGTTAAACCTTTAATAAGTGCAGGAGGACTGAGTTCAGATGCTGTTTTCCGACAATGCCTAGTAATATATTCTGAAAGATACCTAAATCATACAAATACACAGAGGTAACCAGACAATCACTCAAACATGAATTGGTCCCGTTGTACGATGATCATAGACTTGCACCATGAAGTTGTAATAAAGATCATGGACACTCAAGCAGAACTAGCTTTTGACACATACTTTGCAAATAGTGCCGTAAAAAACACCAGTGCCGATGAACCCAAGTTCATTACCATTTTTGTAAATTTCCCTAGATACATGTACAACGTACAACGTTGGAATCCAAAAATAACTAGCACTGAAGCCATTCAGCCTGACCTAATGGACTTGTTTTATCTGTGTAATAGTTGGGATAACTGCCATCTTTCCAGCATGATTTCCTGGCTGTATCAAGAAAGTTCTTTCGAATTGTTTCAGAGGGAAAAATAAACCATCTAGGTGACAGATAAGTGAAATGACATTCTTAAAATACTTTATTCTGCCAGAGACATTTTTTTCTGATCCTCTGATTTAATCACAGAGGTTTGCATTATAAAGCATACCTCTGTATAAGTTTCAGGTATGAGTATCGACAAACAATTCAAGCAATCCTCATAGCTGAAATGATTTGAAATTATCTATGCACTGGCATAAAAAAAATATGGCTCATAATTCCTCCCACAAATTGAGATGTACAGGCCAGGAATTTAATTCAGTTCCATCTTCTCACTGACATTTCGTATCTGATTATGGCTAAATGTGGATTATTGAACTATGTGATCATGCTTCTACCTCATAGTTCTTCCCCTGAATACAGAAACAGCATGACTCATCTCTAAGCCTTAAAAATATTTCCTAGAAATGCAAGGCTTGAAAAACATTGAGGATCATCACCTGGTCCTCAGTGTACCTACACTGGCAAGACAATGCTTTTATACTTCATTAAAAGAGCTCTTTGGCACAGAAACTTCAGCTGTATCCATGTCTAATCTGAGCTGCATGATCCAACAATGTCTTTGTCCGGAGAGGAAGGTCACAATAAATGACTTGGAATTCGGAACTAGTTTTTCTGTGCGACCAAAGGGTGTCAGGTAGCAAGAGCGGTCCATTACAGTCATGACTAAAGCTTTCATGAGGAGAGAAAAAAAACAAGCCCTTGAATAGTGTAGTGGCTGTTTTGTCCCACTAGCCTGGATCACATGACACTTACCTCTCTGAAGCCAAAGACTCAGGCAAATATTTCAATTATCATCTTAACCTCAGAAGTCTCTGCTTTGTTTGAATTCAGTGCAGTTGCTTGAAACATGGAGTTATACAGTGCAGTGAAAAACTAATTAGTTCTCTCAAACAGCCTGAACAGACAGAAATCAAGTTTAATCTGCATAAAATCTGTTTTTATTCGAGGAAGGATGCTTGTTAATGATGTGTAAGGAAAGCTGCTGATACATGCTTATTGTGACGGCAGGGACAGATTAGTTGAGCGGTGGTCAAGGGAATAGTAGCTTTTCTTTGTGAGCGCAGGTGTGTGTGTGTATTTGGGGTTACTATATCTGTAGTTCTGCCCTGTGTATTTTCAGTTCATACCTTTTGACAATTGATTTGTAACATTGTTTTGGTTTCTACCTCCAGAAGAAAAGTCGATCTATGGCAGTCAGTTAACTTATTTGTCATTGAAAGCTGTCATGTATGTTAACATTTTAGCAGTAATATGTTTGGAAGTCTGGGAAAGTAATTTGGCGAAATATTGTTTGCATATGCCAATGGATGCTTTTGAAGCTACTCAACATTCAGTGGTCAGAATCTTCATTAAATTTAGTGTGACTCCACCACTGACTCAGGGCATCCCAGGCTGTAATTACACAGAGAGAGACAAAAAAAAAAAAAAACTGAGACTGCAAGGAAAACTTGCAGAAGCATCAATTTAATGCCCAATATGAAACAAGTTTATTCACTCATTTTGAATTTCATGCCTGCAACACATTCCAAAAAAGCTGGGACGGGGGCATGTTTACCACTGTGTTTCATCACCTTTCCTTTGAACAACACTCAATAAGCGTTTGGGAACCGAGGACAATAATTGTAGAAGCTTTGTTGGTGGAATTCTTTCCCATTCTTGCTTGATGTACAACTTCAGTTGCTCAACAGTCCGGGGTCTCCGTAGTCGTATTTTGTGCGTCATAATGCGCCACACATTTTCAATGGGAGACAGGTCTGGACAGCAGGCAGGCCAGTCTATTACCCACACTCTTTTACCACGAAGCCACACTGTTGTAACACATGCAGAATGTGGCTTGGCATTCTATTGCTGAAATAAGCAGGGATGTCCCCGAAAAAGACTTTGCTTGGATGGCAGCATATGTTGCTCCAAAACCTGTATGTACCTTTCAGCATTAAAAGGTGCCTTCATAGATGTGCAAGTCATCCATGCCATGGGCACTAACACATCCCCATACCATCACAGATGCTGGCTTCTGAACTTTGCGCTGATAACTATCTGGACGGTCCTTTTCCTCTTTAGCCTGGAGGACACGATGTCCTTGATTTCCAAAAACAATTAGAAATGTGGACTCGTCAGACCACAGCACACTTTTCCACTTTGCGTCAGTTCATCTCAGATGAGCTCGGGCCCAGAGAAGCCGGCGGCATTTCTGGGTGTTGTTGATATATGGCTTTCGCTTTGCATGGTAGAGTTTCAGCTTGCACTTGTAGAGGTAGCGACCAACTGTGTTAACTGACAATGGTTTTCTGAAGTGTTCCTGAGCCCAAATGGTTATATCCTTTAGAGAATGATATTGGTTTTTAATGCAGTACTGCCTGAGGGGCCGACGGTCATGGGCATTCAATGTTGGTTTTCTGCCTTGCCGCTTACGTGTAGAAATTTCTCTGGATTCTCTGAATCTTTTGATGATATTATGGACTGTAGATGATAAAATCCCTAAATGCCTTGCGATTGCACGCTGAGAAACATTGTTCTTAAACTATTGGACTATTTGCTCACGCAGTTGCGGTGAACCTCGCCCCATCCTTACTTGTGAACGGCTGAGCCTTTCGGGGATACTCTTTTTATACCCAATCATGACACTCACCTGTTTCCAATTAACCTGTTCACCTGTGGAATGTTCCAAACAGGTGTTTTTTGAGCATTCCTAAACTTTCCCAGTCTTTTGTTGTCCCTCTCCCAGCTTTTTTGGAACGAGTTGCAGGCATCAAATTCAAATTGAGTGAATATTTCCAAAAAAAAAAAAAAAAACACAATAAACTTTATCAGGTAGAACATTAAATATCTTTGTGGTGCACTCAATTGAATATAGGTCAAAAAGGATTTGCAAATCATTGGATCCTGTTTTTATTCACGTTTTACACAACATGCCAATCTCATTGGAATTCGTAAATAAAAACAGAATGCAATGATTTGCAAATCTCACAAACCCACATTTCATTCACAATAGAACATAGACAACAAATCAGATGTTAAGAGAGACATTTTGCCATTTCATGAAAACTATGAGCTCATTTTGAAATTAATGGCAGCAACACATCTCAAAAAAGTTGGAAGAGAGGCAACAAAAGGCTGGAAAAGTAAGTGGTACAGTACAAACAAAAAACAGCTGAAGGAGTATTTTGCTACTAATTAGGTTAATTGGCAACAGGTCAGTAACATGACTGGGTATAAAAAGAGCATTTTAGAGAGGCAGAGTCTCTCAAGTAATCTGCCCTGTCAAGCCAGACGGCAGTATCTGCAAATTTCTCAAAATTGGGAAAACCCGCCGTTGACCCTCTACAGCACCAGCTCCATCTATTTTTAGTAGAGATTAGCCTGATCAATGCACATGTACAGAGTTATTGCATGTGCAAGTTAGCAGTATCTACAAAAGTAGGGCAGGAGGTAAAACTTTAAGGCCAAATTTCTCAGTTTCACTATTTTGCAGATACTGCCGTCTGGCTTCACAGGGCAGTAATGACGGACAGAGATTCACCAATCTGCAAAAAACTGCGTCTAAAAATTGTGGAACAATTTCAGAAAAATATTCCTCAATGTAAAAATTGCGAAGACTTTGAATCTACAGTACATAATATCACAAAAAGATTTAAAGAATTTGGAGAAATCTCTGTGTGCAAGGGACAAGTCCGAAGGTCAATATTTGATGCTTGTGATCTTCGGGCCCCCAGGCAGCACTGCATTAAAAACAGGCATGATTCTGCACTGGAATACACTGCATGGGCTCAGGAACACTGGAACACAGAAATCATTGTCTGTGAACACAGTTCGCCGTGCAATCTACAAATGCAAGCTAAAGCTGTATCGTGCAAATAAGCAGCCAAATGTGAACACGATCCAGAAATGCCGCCGTCTTCGATGGGCCATAGTTAATTTAAAATGGACTGAGGCAGAATGGAAAACTGTTCTGTGGTCAGATAAATCAAAATTTGAAATTCTTTTTGGAAACCACGGACACTGTGTCGTGTGGTCTATAGAGGAGAGGGACCATCCAGCTTGTAATCAGCGCTCAGGTCAAAAGCCTACATCTCTGATGGTATCGGGTTGCATTTGTGTCTATGGCATGGGGAGCTTACAGTACACATTTGGAAAGGCATTATCAATGCTGAAAAGTATATAGAGGTTTTAAAATATACACTAACATCCAGACAACATCTCTTTCAGGGAAGGTCTTGTATATTTCAGCAAAACAATGCCAAACCACATACTGCATCCATCACAACAGCATGGCTTCGCAGTAGAGGAGTCCGAGTGCTGAACTTGCCAACCTGCAGTCCAGACCATTCACTAATAGAAAACATTTGGCGCATTATAAAACAGAAAATCTGGCAAAGACGACCCAGGACTGCTGAGCAGCTAGAATCCTACATCTGACAAGAGTGGGACAACATTCCTCTCCCAAAACTTCAGCAATTGATCTCCTCACTTCCCAGACATTTACAGACTGCTGCTAAAAGTAGACTGCTGTTACAATGGTAAACATGGCCCTATCCCAACTTTTTTAAGATGTGTTGCTGCCATCAAATTCAAAATGAGCTAATGTTTTTCATGAAATGGCAAAATGTCTCACTTTCAATATCTGATATCTCTACTACTATTTGAGTAATGTGTCTGTCTCCCTCTGTCAGCAGTGCGTAGCGCACAACGTACGTCACTCATTGTACGTCATTACATTACTGTGAGATTATCGCTGGCCTTATCATTTCTCTTCGCTTCAAACAGGCTCCATTCAGCCTCGCTTCGTTTCACACAGCCAGACCCCAAGTTTGCAGTGCTGGCTTCAGTCAGTCTGGAGCGAACTCAAAAGCCAAGGTGATCTTTCGCTACAAATCCGAGCACATTATCCAAGGTGATCTTTCGCTACAAATCCGAGCACATTATCAGATTCACTATGAACACCCCGGCTAAATTCACCGCATTTGCTAGCGTCACAATGCTTGTGTCGGCTACACTCACATTACATAACGCCACCGGTCATCTGTACATAACAACATGAATACGTGCACATGCCCAAGTATCACAGAAGTAAAGCCGAAGTGATCTTTCGCTACAAATCTGACCACATTATGACATTAACTATGAACACCCCGGCTAACTTCACCGCATGCAGTATCATAGAAGTAAAGCCAAGGTGATCTTTCGCTACAAATCTGAGCACATTATGAGATTAACTATGAACACCCAGGCTAACTTCACCGCATTCGGTATAACAGAAGTAAAGCCAAGCCGATCTTTCGCTACAAATCCGTGCACGCATTCCATAGTGTTATAATAAGCAAACAAATAACAGTTACTACTGTACACTGATTCATATTGCAATATTAAGGCGAAAACAGAGACTTTACACTCGCTTTGCATCACGGAAGCATTTTTTGACGAGGCAGCACAAATTGTCAGAACACCGGCGTTCGCAGTTAACGTTATTGCGGAAAGCTAGCAAGCCATCAAGCAAACTTTGGAGCCCAAAAATCGCTTGCGAGCGACGTCGAAACTAATGCACAAATTCGGCATGACCGTTGGGAAAAATTTACTGAAAGCAATCGTGACTCCGCTATCGGGAGAAACCATCCCACTGGGGAACCGTTAAGCTTGTGTTGTCTATGTTCAATTGTGAATAAAATGTCAGTTTATGAGATTTGCAAATCATTGCATTGTTTTTACATTTTACACATCATCCCGACTTTTTTGGAATTGGGGTTTGTAATTCAATGCAATGGCTGACACTATGAGATATTTTGGCTCCCAAAAATCTGACAAATGCACCATTGAGCCAAAACATTATTAACATTCATAGATGTTACAAGGGGTAATTTCTTCAACAGTATCGTATCGGCCAGGGATATATTAAATGATAAGCAGTCAGGTCGCGTAATCAATGCTTGATGCTGGAGAAATGGGAGGGAATAATCCCCTGAGTAACTCTGACAAGTGCCAAATTTCTATGGCCAGATGGCTGCCCAGATAATTTTAATAACATTAGTTGCAGGAGAAATTACCAACACACGTGCATTGCACCCTGCTACATATGAGGCTGCATAACCAGACTGGGCTGATTGCCCTTGCTAACCCCTGTTCACCACCAAAAGTGACTACAATGGGTGTGCCAAAGTCAGAATTAGACTTTAGAGCAACGGAAGAAGATCTGCTGGTCTGATAAGTTCAATTTTCTTTTATATCATGTGGGCAACTGTGTACATGTGGACCACTTACCTGGACAAGAGATGGTAACAGGATGCACTATCGTGTGACGACAAGCTGGCGGAGGAAGTGTGATGCTCTGAGCAATGTTCCACAGGGAAATGCCACTACAGCCACACGAATGCCTGGATCCAATTTGATACATGAACTATTATCTTGCCAAGAAAAAATATGATACAAGCAATCATATATATAGTGCTGTTAATGTTGGTGGTTTATACAGGGCAGAAAATACCTGCTAAGCTTACTATTATTTAGCATGTTAACAAAATTATTCAGATGGATTTCATTTTATATTTAAGAAATCAGGTTCTAAATAAAAACACTCAAATTGTGTTTTTCAGTGATAATGAATGTATTAACAAGGTATTTTGTTTAACAACATAATCCACAACCAATTTATACTCTGCCATGGAAATCAAAATGTCCAATTCCAACAAGGCAACATTGTCACCAATATCCCCCGCCACGGTAAGAATGGTCACGGGAGATTCCGTATTCATACAAAAAAAAAAAAAAAAAAAAAAAAAAACAGAGCAATGACATTTTCCACTGAAACATAGGCAAGGAGACAATAAAATGAAGGAATAGTTGCCGAGAAAACTTGTCCCCATTGCAAATCCCATACACCAAGTTGACGAACAGAAACAAGGACCATAACTCCGTAAAAATAAATTTCTCGGAATCAATTGTCGAACTCATTCAATAGGGTCACCTGTACTGGCCAACCACAAAATTTCATCCACGTTGCCGAAAAAACTTGTCCCCATTAAACACCCATATACCAAGTGCAGAGTCAAGGGCCATAACTCCGTAACAATAAATTTCTTGGAATCAACTGTCAAACTCATTCAATAGGATCATTAGTACTGGTCACCCACAGAATTTCATCCACGTAGGTGCAATAGTTGCCGAGAGAACTTGTCCCCATTGCAACACCCATACACTTAAGTCCACGAGCAGAGTCAAGGGCCATAACTCTGTACAAATAAATTTCTCAGAATCAATTGTCGAACTCATTCAGTAGGGTCATCAGTACTGGCCACATACAAAATTTCATTCACGTAGGTGCAATAGTTTCCGAGAAAACCTGTCCCCATTGAACCCGGACGGACGGATGGAATGACGAACGGAATGACGGATGAGCTCCATTCCAATATCCCCCGATCCACTTCATGGCGGGGGATAAAAAGGAGCGATGGCACTGAACAAATAATGGTATACAAGTGTTAATTTTTCCTCATTACTGACATTACTTGGTGTATCTACCAAATTTTTTTACTCTCCTCTCAAGGTATTCCCAGGCGAAAAAAAAAAAAAAAAAAAAACAAATCCGCTGGAAAGCTTGTTTCATGAGCCTAACATTACAAAACTAACTGAGGCTAACAAGTGCAACTCAAGGAGAGTTGCATATAAGTTACTCATGAGTCAGGTACATATACAGTATATATTATGTTCAATACATTCCATGAATGACAAAGTGACCTTAAGGCATTTTGCATGTGCTGTATATTAACACGGAGGTACACCTCTCCTGATGTCTCTTTCTTTCGCATTGCAGAAACAGCAGGAGAAAACAATTCTCAACCTCTGCAGGGTGAATGATTGCATCTCATCAGATGTGAGACAAATAGCTAGAAGTTTTTAGCTCAAAAATAATATAACTAAAGCAGTGTGTGTGAACTCTAAATGTATAGAACTCTTTGTGGTGAGATGTTCACAGAAAAAAAAAATGCGAACATCATAATTCAATAATCTTTACAATAATCAAACTGTGAATTGGTTAACCAAGGAAACAGACAATTACCCCATACATATGACCTAATGCCAACTGCATTAAATTACAATGACTGTTCGCTGTGCCTCATGCATCGCTAAAAGGCCAGTCCCCTGATTCTTGAGCCTGGTTGCCTCCATTTTGTGCACAGTGCACGGGCTTATTTTTCTTCTGTTCTCACGGTCATGATCCCATAATTTAGTGCAGTGACCACTGAGACCATAATGAAGCAGGCAAATTAATTGCTATTAACATAATCATATTTAAACATAAGAAAAATGATTAAAAACATCTATTGCTGAATACATTTCATGAAGACGGTTTGATAATTAGTAGTTCAATAATCTAAGCATATGAAATGCATTATTTCAGACTTTTAAATCCAACCAAGGAGTGACATTAAGGAGGAGCGGGAATCTGTTCTGTACTTCAGGAGCCTGTGCTTACCTTTTGCCTCAATTTAAGTACTGGAGCAGCACTGCCTTATTGCATCAAATGGAGCCTGTTCCCATGGTAAATTTTTTGTGAGGACTGGAATATTCCTGAAGTACACTTGCATATGCAGTGGTAAACACACGGTGGCGCACCAGCCTTGGCCACAATGCACCCAACACATTTCAACAGGAGACATTATCCGCCTAAAATGAATTCTCCTTGATCATAAGCCATCATGCACCATACATTATTACATAACATTGTATGGCACAGTGGGCCAACATTAACAGTACACATTTACATACAGATAAAGGCGCTGATCAAATCAAATTTGATATAAAGTAGGGCAAAACTTCCTATCTTGCATTACAAAACCCTGATCATTTCCTCTGAGAATGGGCAGTGCCCATTGTCCTTCACCTAACAGGGGCATCTGACACCCAAGGCCCACAAACACACAGTATCACACACAAAACCAGCAGTTATTGAGTTTCTATTGAACTGCTCTTTATTTGCTTTTAATGTCACAGTCATATTGATCCTATTTTAGAGCATGTTTTCTGGGAGAATATCACGTTACTCATTATTCCAACGTGGAATCCGATGAAGTGTTTTCAACTTTATTCTGGACTGGGCTCCACCCTTTTACAGGAAAGCTACCAGGAGCGATGTGGTGTTCCTCATTTGTTCTCTGATTCTGAGGTGTCGCTCTTATATTTAATTTCCTGAAGCCCAAGTCACATGATCCAACCCCCCTGACGAAGCTCCTTTTCCTGCAGCTGTAGGCTCTTTTAGAATCTATTGAAACAAAACAATCAGCAAAACACTACATGGGCTGTGGATGGGAACCTGTGGTTTGCTGGTTCACTGGCACTCAAAATATCTTGTCGATCTCTGAACCAATTAATCTACAAGGAAATTTCACGCAACAAAAAAGCAGAGGATATGCTTGTTTATTTGAGCTCACTCAATCAATTATTTCTAAAATTGTTATATGCACGCTGACTTGAGTCTATTAGTTTGTCCATGCTTTCACCACAGTGCACAAATTATGACTGTATTCACCACAGTCAAAGCACATCATCCATATACTTCTTAGTCAGCATTGAAAAAACCCTAAATGTTAAAAATACGCTCAGTACATGTGTAATTGTTGAAAAAAGTTCTGAAAAGGAAATAATACAGCCAAGTTGGCAGCGTTTGAATATATACACTAGTAAGGCACAAGGTTCATGTCCAGCAACCCTCACCAATTTCAAATATAAAATATTATGAGGGTTAAAACAATAAATTGGACAGATTTCTTTGAATTCAAAGCATTTTATAACAGGTTTGATATCACACACATGTGATACAGCTTTCTCATGTCGCAGTTGGTATGGTCTGATTCCATTCATTGACAAATGTCAACTAATATGTTCGCGAAGGTAACTTTACCAATTCTGCTAGTAACCATTCGCCATTGCTGGCGTTAGCTTCTACTAGGCAGTTTATTCAAGTGGGATGAATAATTTATTAGCGAGCACACTAACGCTTTTAGCCAGTAATCAGTTACAAATGTAACTGTTGTTGTAAACACTTAAATTTATTAAGTTAATGGCGAAAAGCATTAGCATGCTAGCTAGCGACTTATTAATCGTATTGACTTGCGTAGACTACCACCCGGAAGCAGCAAACGTTAATGCCATTTTTCCATTTTCCAAATAATACAACACTGACATTTATGGGATACATAGGATCTCAAATTCGTGAGCCCGAGATATCAAATTTATGAAACTCAAGTAGTAATTTTCATTTATTCTGAGCCAAATTACTTCTCTCATTGCATAAATTTGATATCTTGGGCTCACTCACTGGAAATTCTCCATATATACACATACATAAGTCTTATAACAAATAATGATGAAATAAATTCCCTTCAGTCTTCCACTGGGACAGTATTACGTTCTCCACACCTTGGGCTTTCAGGCAGTACTTGAGTTCTCATTCTCAATTGTGAAGGTTTGCATTGGGGCTTTGCTGAGAGAATGGATGTCATCAAGAAGTCTGGTGGGGGTTAAAATGTGAGAGGACCCTGAAAGACAAGAGGACAAGACAACGGCAACTTAAACAAAAATTTCTAAACAGGCTTTCTTATTAAAACAATAAAACAAACAATAAAATGACCTTCAATGTAGTATGGTCCAGTATATTACACTAAGAAGGGTCGAGGCATTTCATTCTCAAACGACATAGCAGCCAATGCCACAGACCCACTCAAAAGTAGGCTGGAACACCCACCAATGATGACCTCACACGACTTGACTGCCTGCGTCACTTCGTATGCGCAGCGCATCTCAGAGTAGCTGATGCCACCGATGACAAAGATGATGAGCCTGGCACCGCTTCTTCGTTCATCTGGGCCGCTGGCTTTGTGTTTCTGACGCGCGCTAGGACAGTACAGTATGGTTAGAATGAACCAATCCCCACAAACGCCTCTGCCACTTTTATAACACAGAGCCCTGGGTGTTCCCTTCCCACAGTCTGACATAATATAAGTGTCACTGAGGGGAAGATGCGCCCATTTAGTTGAATGCGCACAGTGCACTGAGTAACTCAGGTTTAATGTGGTTTTAGTCGATCCATATATACTTCTTACTTTCGTTTGAGATAAGGAAACATACTTCTTCAAACTTTTGTCATGGATGGTAAAATTAGTCTTCAAATTAAACATTACATTACAATTGCCATCAAACATTTCACCAATGACTTAACCATCGGAGACAAATGAATTCGCAAAAAAAATTTAAGGAGATTTTGAAAGAGAAATGACCAAATATTTACTTTTAAGATGAAGTTTAAAAGGAACATCACACTGACATGGTTGTCTCTTTAAAAGTGAATTTCCACCAAACAGGAAGTGAACCTTTCGCACAAATTGATTACATACAGTCAATCCGAAGGTGAAAATACATGCGAGAAGGCACTAGTTTGCACCAGGCAAAGCGTATTGGGCGGGAGTGAATAGCGTGAAAGCACGAAATTCACGTATCGCTTGAGTTGAAAATATTCAACTTGTGAGTAGTGCTCTGAGTAGCATCTACTGGTAGCGACGTTGGCTAGCGGTTCTACCCACATCACTCAGATCACAATTACACTGCTTGAGATAATGGGAACGCGATGTAACTAGCTAGCTGTATTAAATAACCCATGTAATGAAGTTTCACAAAAAATTGTGGTCTAGCTCAACATGGGAGACGACAATATAATCAGTTTGGTGAATATTTTTATTCTTACGCAGGCACAATGTTCATGAAGTAAAATATTTGTGAGATCAGCAAAGCAACATTAACGATGCCACCTTGATTTTCTGAGGATTCTCAGGAAGTATCGCCTCCTGAGGGGTTAACAAGGCTGAACTCTCATTGCTGTTGGTTGGCAATGTGAAATCGCGCCTCAAACCTCAACCACGTTGACCTCCAATAGAAGTGAATGTAATGTTGTCATGAACAGAGCTGCAAATCTTCAAAACAAGAATATAAAAAACTCACGCAAGTAAAGGCCCTGTCACACAAGCATTTAAAGCATGAACTGTCATTAACTCTCATGCAAATTTGTGCGAAAGGTAAAAATAGAAGCGATTACCGCTTGTGAGGTGATTTTGCATTGCAGAGACAAGAAAAAGTTGAACTTTGACCGCTAATTCATGCTGTCAACCTGATGTCCGCCAATCGAAATGCTGACTGCTCGTCTGCATATTGCAATGGAGGAAAGCAGAATTCTGGCGGACTCGCATCATGAAATTCTGTGCGAAACTGCGTTGACTGATTATAAAAACAAAGATGACAACATGCATAGATTGCTGTCAGCACTGAGATGGCCTTCTTATCGACTGCGTCATATCCTCTTTCACTGCAAAGCGTGAATTATGCCCTGGCTAGCTGTATTATCGGTATATAGTAAACATACTGTCTACTCTTAACTTTAACTCATTTAAATCTCAATTTTTTGTACAATTTTTCTTCAACATATTGAAGGCAGTTAGAATAGCGTTACAATCAGAAGACAGACAAACAGACTCAAAGGAGCTGTGTCACAATTACTGTGCAAGCTCTCAGTTTTAAAGGAAGTAAACTGTAAGGCGAAATCTAGAAAGTATTTTTCTTTTCTGTGATTATTGGCAATTGCAACCAGCTTACATTCCTCATATCCCTTAACTAAATCTTAAGATAGCGCTTTGAATGCTTGAATTTCATAAAAAGCTCCTTAATATAAAAAGCATAATGCCGAAGTAACTAAAATATATACATACAATGTAATACGAAGACAGATTGGCAGGGCTGGAATCAGATTATGACTTGCAGTCAAGCGGATTTACTTTCTTGGGATGTAAGTTCTGAGCATGTGCAGTAACCGTGACGCAGCTTCTTTAAACTCAGGATCACTTTTACTTCAACACTAGCCACCCATGTTTGAATAGGACCCCTAGAGGGAGGATGTGCCTTCACAAAAACACTGAGAGGAAACAATTTGAAAACTTGTAGTGTTTGCATGAGCATGCTGTTCCTCCTGTTAACTAGACCAAACAGCAAACCCAAGCAAATAGCACAAAAATGAAATCAATGACCATCAAACTGACATAACGGCCAACATCATGGACTGAGCCATAAGCAACTTCCTGGACCATGTCGCAGGACTGAGTCAAATAAACACCCAAAACCTTCACATAGCTCTCCCATTTTTCAGTGTAAAACCATCTTGAAGGATTAATAAAGATTACACCTCCAGCATGCGCAAAGCAGTGCAGTCCATCCCACTGCACAGCTGAATGAGGGGCAACCGTGAGACAATACAAAACACCAAATCTTTTAGACAATGGAATGTGTAGAGGGCGAGCGTGACATTCCTGAGTCGACTCACCTCACAGCTCCAGAGCCATTCCACACCGACGGACACTCCGACTGATGTGGCCACTCCTTGCTGTCCAACTTGTTCTCCACAGCATCCTACAGACCACAGGATACCAGTCACAAACCTCAGTCCACTCCTTCCCTCCAATTAAATAAAATAGGAAAACGGTGAAGACGATCAAATCAAAAGGATTAAAATTTTAATTTTGATCTACAGTATGAGAGTACATGATGATCTAGGGCACAGCAAGGATCCAGGAGTTAAAGGGGTAGTTCAGAATGTTGGACATAGGACCTAATTTCCAAATTAGCCGGTGTGCTATTTATCAGTGGAAACCGTTTTCAAAAATTTTCATTCAGTCCCTCTATTTGCAGAGTCCGCTGGTGCTAGGCTAGCACAAGTCAACGGTAACTGCTAGCCTGCCAATAAAAACAGTCTTACCCCCTCCACAGTACACCCGAGGTAAATAAATTATAAAGCCAGATTATCGATGTAAATGTGTGTGTTGATAATGTTAGAAATAAAACTACCCTTGCATCGCATTGCATTTTGAGGGACCAGTGTTACGGTCTCAGCAGCTGCGTAGTTTATACTTTGTTCCCTGTAATTGGAGTGTTCTAGGTCAGTGGTTGACAGCTACGGCAGCGGCGGACTGATATTACCTAGGCTACCGGCTCTATTATAGTTTATTTATCTGCCGCTGTCAGCAACAGAAGCAGAGTACAGTGCACGAAGGAATTTTATTAGACTATCCAATCAACAAGATATGGCCACGTTTGAAAGACATACCGATGTGTCTGATTTTGAGGACGATGATGAGGAATTTGTTTTATCCAAACTTTGTGGTGCCCATCCGTAGCGTTTATTTTTACAATGTGGAAATGCACACTGAATCACCATGTTGCCTAGTCATTTGTTTCAAATTCAATGCTTCAATCGGTTCAATCCCACTGTACTAGGCTACTACTAGGCGTCCCAACTGGAGTGCACTTCTGTTTACTTTTTGGCGCAGGCGCAGCTTCGTTACTACACAACTGACCGGAGCAAAGTAAAATTCCGCTGCTGCTGAGAAACTAGTCCCTCAAAATGTAATGCGATCATTGCGATGCAAGGGTAGTTTAATTTCTAACATTATTCTATCAACACACACATTTACATCGATAGTCTGGCGTTATAATTTATTTGCCTCGGGTGTACTGTGGAGTGGGTAAAACTGTTTTTATTGGCAGGCTAGCAGTTACCGTTGACTTGCGCTAGCCTAGCAACAGCGAACTCTGCAAATAGAAGGACTAAATGAAAATTGTTGAAAACGGTCTCCAATGATAAATAGCACACCGGCTAATTTGGAAATGAGGTCCTATGTCCAAAATTCTGAACTACCCCTTTAACAACTTTGCACTGTTATCTCGAAGGAGATGATACCAGAGAAGATGGCTCACAACTCTGATGGTCCTCACGTTACATAGTAATGTGCTGATCTTTCCGAGTTGAATAGCAGTGTGGCAGAGATGTAAGCCATGATGTCGAGTGTTGCCCTGGTGTGCCTGCCACTCAACCCACCCACTTGTAGCCCCACATACAGACCTCCATCACGTCTTTAATCACGGGTGTCCATCGGGAGAGATTATACGTCTCTTCTTGGGAACGGTCCCTCCGTGACGACTTACGGAATGAGAAGAGAGAGGGCTGCGAGGGGAAGGAAGTTAAGGATCGCATGTCAGCGATGCCACACAGCCACAATTGTGTGCCATATATGAAAAATTATTTCAAGTACAATCACTCACAGCCGAAATTATGGGGACCCCAAGTTCCTTCCAATTCAGAATGAACTCACTTTCGTTCTCGATCTTCACGTGCTGAATGAGTTTGTTTAGGTTTTCCTCAGTTGTGCCTTTGATAATGCAGAATAATACCCAAAAGAAAATCCAATCATTCACCAGTACAAAATACCTGACAACTCTAATCTGAACGCACAGCCGCAATTATTTATCACAAAGACTGACTCAACCAGATTGAATCATATCTGCAGCCAGATGTACAACCCCAATTCTGAAATAGTTGGGATAAAATGTAAATTGTGAATAAAATCAAAACACAATGACTTTCAAATCACACCAGCCAGTATTTTATTCACAACAGAACAGAGATAACATCGCAAATGTTGAAACTGAGAGATTTTACAATTTTAACCGCAAAATGAGCTCATTTCAAATTTGATGGCTGTTACAGGACTCAAAAAGAGTTGAGACGGGTCTGTTTACCATGGTGTAGCATCCCCTCTTCTTTTTAACAGAGTGGAGGCGTCTGGGCATTGAGGAGACAAGTTTCTTGAGTTTAGCCATTGGAATTTGATCCCACTCTTGTTTAATACAGGCTTCCAGCTGCTGGAGAGTTTTGGGTTTACTTTGACGGACATTTCGTTTAATTATGCGCCAAATGTTTTCAATCGGTGAAAGATCAGGACTGCACGCAGGCTAGTTCAGCACACAGACTCTTCTACTTCAAAGCCATGCTGTTGTAATAGCTGCAGTATGTTGTTTTGCATTGTCCTGCTGAAATACACAAGGCCTTCCCTGGAATAGATGTCGTCTGGAGGGGAGCATATGTAGCTCTAAAACCTTTATATACCTTTCAGCATTCATGGTGCTTTTTAAAACATGCAAGTGTCCCATACGCACTAAGGCATCCCCATACCATCAGAGATGCTGGCTTTTGAACTGAACGCTGATAACAGGAGGGGTAGTCTTTCTCCTGTTAGCCCGGAGGACACAACGCCCATGATTTCCAAAAAGAATGTCAAATTCGGACTCGGCTGACCACAGGACACTTTGCCACTTTGCTACAGTCCATTGTAAATAAGCCTTGGCCCACAGAACACAGCGGCGCCTCTGGATCATGCTTAACAATGGCTTCCTTTTTGCATGATAAGCGTTTTAGGTGGCATCTGTGGATGGCACGGCGGACTGTTTACAGACAGTGGTTTCTTGAAGTATTCCTGGGCCCATTTAGTAATGTCAATGACAGAATCATGCTGGTGAGTGATGCAGTGGCGTCTGAGGGCCCGAAGATCACGGGCATCCAGTAAAGGTCTTTGGCCTTGTCCCTTACGCACAGAGATTTTTCCAGTTTCTCTGAATCTTTTGATGATGTTATGCACTGTTGATGATGAGACCTTCAAAGCCTCTGCAATTTGACATTGAGGAACAGTGTTTTTAAAGTATTCCACAATTTTTTAACGCAAGCCTTCACAGGTTGGAGAGCCTCTGGCCATCTTTACTTCTGAGAGACTCAGCCTCTCTAAGACATCCCTTTTATAGCCAATCATGTTACACACCTGATGCCAGGTAACTTAATTACTTGCTAAATGTTCTTTCAGCTGATTGTCTTATATATTAATTGCTTTTTCAGCCCTTTTTTGCCTGTGTCCCAACTTTTTTGTGACCTGTTGCAGCCAGAAAATTTGAAAGAAGCTCATTTTGTGGATAAAAATGTAAAACGTCTCAGTTTCAACATTTGAAATGTTATCTATGTTCTATTGTAAACAACATATTGGCTCATGTGATCTGAAAGTCATTGCATTTTGATTTTATTCACAATTTTACACTTCGTCCCAACTATTCCAGAATTGGGGTTGTATAAACAGTCTTTAAGAGGACAGCTAATATTGGATCGGGTTTCCTCTATTCAACTCAATTCTTTATTTCAGACTTTGTGATACAAGCCCATAGTTAAAAAAAAGAAAAGGAAAAACATAACGCGTTGCTGAATACCCCTCGGCCCGGACACGATTTCCTGCCTCAAGGTCACAGCGTTAAGGTCAAAGATCAAATCCAGCAAAAAAGGTGACGTTGCACATCTATGTGTCACAGTGAGTTACCATACCAAATTTGGTGAAGCTGCGATGATTAGTTGCCGTGTACTGACCCGGGCAAGATTTCCAGGGTCAAGGTCACAGAGCTAAGGTCAAAGGTCAAATCCAGCAAAAAACCTGACGATGCACATCTATGGGTCATAGTGAGTTACCATACCAAATTTGGTGAAGCTGTGATAATTGGTTACCGAGTACTGAGCCGGGCAATATTTCCAGGGTCAAGGTCACAGCGCTAAGGTCAAAGGTCAAATCCAGCAAAAAATGTGACGTTGCACATCTATGGGTCATAGTGAGTTACCCTACCAAATTTGGTGAAGCTGCGATGATTAGTTGCCGAGTACTGGCCCAGAAAATGTCACCCGGACAAGATTTCCAGGGTCAAGGTCACAGCGCTAAGGTCAACGGTGAAATCCAGCAAAAAACCTAATGTTGCACATCTATGGGTCATAGAGAGTTACCATACCAAATTTGGTGAAACTGCGATAATTAGTTGCCTAGTACTGACCCGGACAAGATTTCCAGGCTCAAGGTCACAGCGCTAAGGTCAAAGGTCAAATCCAGCAAAAAACCTGACGTTGCACATCTATGGGTCATACTGAGTTACCATACCAAACTTGGTGAAGCTGCGATCATTAGTTGCCAAGTACTGGCCCGCACAAAATCATGGACGGACGACGGACGACGGACGACAGACGGACACGCAGGTGACGACAATACCCCTCCGGGCCGGAGTCGGCCGAGGGGTAAAAATGTACATATATATAAAACAGTAAAATAAAATGGTAAACATATATTTTTTTAAAAAGTGGTATTAACATTATGGTTTTATGTTTTGTCCTTGAGAGAAAATGGCCGCTGACTGACCGTTGAGGCTGAATATATACAGCAGCACAGCTCGGATCTTGTCGTGGGTGGAGAAAGGATGTAGTAGCACGGGGAGCAACGTCCTCATAGGGTCCTTCACCTTCAGCCCCTCTACATCCGCTCCCACAGCAAGATCCTAATGCACACACAAAGCACACACATCTGTATTAGTGGTGAATCAAGTAGCAAATAAGAGCTATAGATTACCCTCACCTAGGATTAATGGGACAAGCTGGCCCAAGGACTCTTTGTCCCCAGACTTTTCATCCCCAAATTTTTCATCCCCAGACTTTTCGTCCCCCAGGAATTTTGCTCCCCGGACTCTTCGTCCCCAATACTGCTTTGCCCTCTTCCTGCATTATGACCATAACCTTAAACCTAACCCTTATATCATGGTGATCTGTCCATCGTCCGTCCGTCTGTCCGTCCGTTTCTCAACAACGGTGGCATTCGTTATCATTAGGGGACGAAAAATCCGAGGAGAAAAAGTTCTTGGGGACGAAGAGTCCGGGGACGTCCACTTCTTTGTTGCAGCACAGTAAAGCATGATGTGCAGCAAGAAAATTTTTACACCGCTCATTATTTCGCACTGTTCACTTCCTTTGGGCCTTATATCCTCCCGTCTTTCGACAAGAAAGGCCTCAAACACAACAGGAATTAGAATGTGTTTTTACTCGTACGTCTACCCCCCGGCCCCCTTCCCTGCCTAACCCACCGGACGGATGGACGGACGGACAGACAGGCAGGCACATATCAAAAGGCACCACTGCAGGACCTGAGTAGTAAGCATGCAAAGTTTTGTTAAGATCGTGCAAACGGTGTTGGAGTTACGCTGCGGAAACGATGTGGGAACGCCAACGCGAATGGTAACCGAGCCTTAAACAAAACGTTTCCCCTCTCCCTCCGGGGGGGTGGGGGGGGTGGAAGTGATGGGGTGTGTGCGTGTGTGTGTGTGTGTGTGTGTGAGAGAGACATAATGAATTACGGCAAAGATTTAACGTAAATGCATCCAAAACTGAAAGTGAAACCAAAATGGCGGCTGAGTTCATGTCACAGAGATGAGGAAACGTGTGGAGTTTGTGGGTTTAGATTAGAAGCCAAGCAATGACTGCATCATATCAGGATCTGCCTTATGGTGGAGCACAATATGTCAGGCTGCCAATGCATTTCCATCATTCAGCTCGAATCACACATTACCTGCTCAGCTTTGCACAGTTTCTCCACATACTTCTGAAACTGATCCATGCACTCCTCAGCAAGAGTCAGATGAATAGCTTTCTGTGAGAAAAAGAGATCACCCAAAAGACTAACATGCGAGTTTTAAACAATACCAACAGTACAAAAACAAATGAAACTGAATCAAAGAAAAATTACACAATCTAACACAAAATTTCAGTTCTATGAAACGGGCCTGTGGGCCATGGGACAAAGCAACTTTTGCAATATAATCATGCAAAACATGAATTTTCCATGATGTGCCAACTTTTTCTGAATTCAGGTAGTATAACTGAAATGTCACACGCATGGAATCTAGTATAAGATTAGAGTGTTCGCTGCTGGATTGTGAGTTATTGTAGTTGCAAAGTAAGAAACTGTACCATTTACTTTTTAATGTACAGTACATAGCTGCTCTAAAATCAATAGTTGAGGCATGATGGGAGGTAACTTAACTCGCAAAACCAACCACAAAACATTAGTCAGTTAATGTTATGTACAAACCATATATTCAGCAGAACAAAAAAATCCTGCGCAAACAACAGAGATAAAATCAGGGCGAGGGATCCCATGGAGAAACGAAACTGCTTGGCTGGCCAACAATAAGACCCTATGTCACTCATATCCAGCAGTATCCAAACAACACATGATTTTAAATACAATTCAAATTGAGCATAGCAAACTGTCAGAGCAACTATCAGTTAATCCTGTACCTCAGCAAGCTGTTTCCGGAAGGCAGGCATCTTTTTCATCATCTGCGATAAACCGCTAATTGAAACCTGAGGGCAAAAGCAATGGGTTCACCTTAAAATGAAACTTTAAACAGGCCAGCGAAAACAAAAAAATTCACACACGTACAAGACGATCAAATAATAAATAAAAAATTAGAACCTTTCCATCAGGCTCTTTCTTCTTTGCAGCAATTTCTTTAACCAGCTTTGGGATCTGTCTAGTATCAGAATACACAAGTGTCACAACTAGCCAAGTAACAGAATCAAGGGTGCAGTTAAACTGACTGTAATGTAGCTGGTCAGATTTCCAGTACTTACTCTGACACCTCAGCAATGTGCATGTGCCGCAGCTTAACCCACAGCTCATCGTACTCATTCAGCTGAGCCTCCTTCTCCGACCCATCTTTTGACTTGAATCTGAAGCAACATACGGTGCATCGGCTTCAGCACAATCGGCATTATGCGCAATTCTTACTTGGTTTCCTTTCATTTTTGGTTTGTGGCGAGAAGTCAAAACGTCAAAAGCATTTTAGAAGTCGCTCACAATTCAATATAAAAGGGGTATAGGAGACTTCTAACAATTTCATAGTCAACTAGAGCTGGACTCACTAGAGCCCATAACTCTGCCAGCATAGCTGGATTTCAACTTTGGCCTATATGTCAGCTGTACTTTGGCCTAGATATGCCAAAATGTAATCACTTGTTCCTCTTGTGCCACTTTAAGATCCTGCAAAGCTTGGTTAAAATCTATGTGACTGTTTTTGAGATATCCTGCTAACAGACAGACAAACAAAGAAATAAATAAACAAATGGAAGCAAAAACATAACCTCCTTGGCAGAGGAAATTGTAAAGGGTATTCCAAGTCAATACTGAGCTAATTAACTCAAATAAAATGCAACTCAAATTGGTTGGAAGGGAGAGAAATGAAACATTCCATGTTTGTAATGGGATTTCAAGGGTGACCTTACTTGTAGGTGTCATTCTTGATGGAGATAAGGTCGTAGGCCATAGCCTGGTATGTCAGCTCGTGCAAGATTGGGGTAACCGGGTCGAAACCCCGATCGAGAATGAGAAGCTGTGCTTGAGTCTTTCCCTTGAGGAACACAGCACATACCAAAGAGCTTAGGTAAGGTAAATATCCTTACTGAGTTAAATGAAGTACAACGTCAAATCAGGACATCATCATCTAACCTTCTTCTTCATCTTCTCGTCCATCTGAGAATACTGGGCAAGTTTCCTGTCCACCAACTCAGCAAGCTTTTTTGTATTTTCCAGCGCTGGCTCCCTAAAAAATAAGACTTACACATATTGGAAGTGTTTGGAAACATAATTTTCAAAACAGACCATCAACAACCTGAAAAGAATCTGAGTTATGATGTAGCTCAGTTGTTAAAGTGCTAATTGCCAGTGGGTTAAAGTGCTAATTCAGCAAGATAGCAGGCTAATTGACCGATAATCATTTACTTCTTGTATCGGACTCCAGGGTTTTCCTCCAGGGTTGCACAAAGTGTGACGATCTGATCGGCTAATTTCTCCAGCGTTCCTTCTTTATCTCGGCTGTGGGGACTGTAGATGTTTTTGAAGGCATCTGCATTGTCACAGGTAAATACCTGCATAATAAACCATTTAAGATGTTAAACCAGTCAACTGTAAAGTTCAAATTCACATTTCCAAAAACATATTACTCCCTAATTGTGTAATTCACACTCCATTAGGTTTTTAAATATACAGTGCCTGACAAAAGTCTTGTCGCATAAGGACATAGTAACTAAAAATAGCATATAACTTTATTTCTAACCAATCAATTGTTATAATAAATGGTCCATTTTAATGTCAAGGGCTTTCACATTAATAATTTGGTGCAAAATGAAACCGTCAAAAAGTGTTCTGATGTTCACAGCTTGGCTAAGCCCATAACATCTGTTTTTGCTAGGACAAAAGTCTTGTCGTCTCTTCAGATGATGCAACAAATCGCAGATTAGAGTTTAACCTATGGCAAATACTGTAATTAACACATTCCCAGATGTGTATAGAAATAACCCCAGCACACCAGACTTTCATATGAGGTGCGACTAGACCTCTGACAACATACCAAAGATTCAACCACAGACCAAAGTGCTGATCATCAAGAGCCTGAAGACTGAGTCTGCTGCTGAGGTGGCAGACATCTTTAATGTATCCAAATGTCAAGTGGAGGGGATGAGAAAAAGATTTGAAGAAACTGGTGACGTTCATGGCAAGCGAGGTCAGACAGACAACTGTTTGAAAGGACCGTTTGTTGCTTCAACTGTACAAGGCTAGCCCTTCTTCAACTACAGCGGCTTACATGAGGAAATGTCACCAAAAACCCGGTATCTACAAGAAGAGTTTGTCAAATTCTCTCTCAAAGTGGTTTTCATAGCCAAATTAGTACACAGAAGTCTGCATTAAACAGAAAACAAAAAACCTGCATTGCATTTGCCAAGGCCCACAGCTCGCAGAAAGGATTGATACTGGAAAAGTGGCTGAAAGTTTATTTTTCTGGTGAATCATCCATTGAACTGCATGCCAGTCGCCGTACAAGACCTGTTGGAACCCTCATGGACCCAAGATTCTCCCAGAAAACAATCATGTTTGGTGGAGGAAAAATCATGGTTTGTTGTTACATCCAGCATGGGGGTGTGAGAAAGATCTGCAGAGTGGATGGCAATATCAACAGCCTGAAATATGAAGAAGTTCTTGCTGCCCTACTTATACTGCTGCTCCTTCTCATTCTTCTGCCTCCATGTCACAGTTCCTGAAAGCGAAGAAGGTGAAGGTACTCCAGGATTGGCCAACCCAGTCACCTGACATGAACATTATTGAGCATTTCAGGGGTAAGATGAAGGAGGAGGCTTGGAAGATGAAACCATAGAATCTTGATGAACTCTGGGAGTCCGGCAAGACTGCTTTCTATGCCATTCCAGATGATTTCATCATCAAGTTATCTCAGTCATTGCCAAGACGTATGGATGCAGTCCTCCAAGCTCATGGGAGTCATACGCAATATTAATTCTTTTTTCCAAGGCACCATGGCTTTATGTTCTGATATTATAGTGGCATATTTGTGTATTCAAAATAAAGTGTATGTATAATTTCCACATTTTTTTTCAATGCGACAAGACTTTTGTCCAAGCAAAATCTGACCTTTCTGTACAAATTAAATTATAAAACTCAATCAATGACACAAAACTTTATTTTGGTATATTTCGCATAATCTAGAGGGCTTTGCCTTTCATATAAGCCATTTTTGATTCCAATTGATCAACTACAAGTCAGGTTATTATTTGTTGTTCCTACAACTTGGATAAGTGACAAGACTTTTGTCAGGCACTGTATTTCACTCCTGCATCTTTCATAACTTTAATAGCGACAATGCATTATGAACTACTACTCGGACAGTTAGACAACAGAAATAACAATCTATTAAATTAATTTCAGCATTATTTTTATGATCCCCAAGTGGCACAGTCTTAAAGACAGCAACCAGGTCACTCATTTTGGTTTGTCAGAGTTCTTTAATTATGAATAAAATAAACAATTTGAAACATAGTGCAACTGTTTGAGATTTCTTAAGAGGTACTTACTTGAGATTCTAAGGGCAAAAATGAAATATTTATTTCTTTGCAAACACGAATATACTTTGCACAATTCATCTTCATTTTATTGAATAATGCATCTGGGCAGTCTGAAAGCAAAAAAGGAAAACACGTGTCATGCAAGTGCAACTTAGTCCAGGAGCATTTTGTGGTATTTGCAACATGGCTCCAGGAATTTTTTTTTTCAGAATTTTCATGAAATACCAGGTGGATATGCTAGTTGACAACCAAAAGTTTCTGAAAAATGTATTTTGGCTTCATGGATCATTGCACTCATGGCAATTATGTACCGCTGTCAATTTCTTGACTGTGACCGGCATCAACATATGGAATTCTGTTTAAATTTACATTTTTCAAGATAGTCATGCCAGGCATTGGACTTAGATGCATGCATTTATATTATATAACAATTCTGTGCATGCTTACAGATATGAGGCTGTAAGTTTTGATATTTGAAATTAAAATGATATAACTGTATTTCTTATTAAAAGATATCTATCTGTCTCTCTCACAAAGCAAACATATCCATAATATTGATCAATACAAGTTTTAGTGGTAATTAATTGATATTTACATAGAGTGACAATATTGTAGAGAGTCCTGTCCGTAACATTTTGCCCTGCCCTGTCTGTAACGCATATTAACACCCCTGTCGAATTCATCTGTTAATTTTTTTTTTTTTTGAAAATTACTGAATGATATTCCTTTAATATAAGGGTACATCACTGGATGGCCGAATTTGAAGAATATCACCCAAATACAGAACTTTTGATTTAACCACTTTACAAAAAAACCCATGTTGCAATCTGACCTGTCCGTAACAGTTTTTCCTTTATGTAATTAAGTGCATTAATCACCGTCGATGAAATTCATTTTTATATCACCTGAAGTACTCTCAGAGTACTTCAAAATCAGCCATTCAAACAATTCAAAGGACCAACACATTAGTAGCTGCAATGGAATTACTTCTCTAAATGTCCTGTCCGTAATAAAATGGATACCACAGAATGCCCCTCCACAGACACTAGTCAAAATCTAAGTGTCCTAAACACTCAAATATGTGGCCCTGTAAGAAAATAATGCATGTTTCTTTGAAAAGGGGCCTAATATTGCTATTGAATTAAAAAATGTACTTACAGTCAGTGAAATAGACATATGCTGCTTTGTACTTGGGTTTGACCTTGAAGTCATTGATAAGCGCCTCAACACACTGAAAGAGGAATTGAGTATTGCACACAATTATTTCCTGTTAATTCTCGTAAATGCCAACAACAGCCAGTAGTCATTTATGCACACCTCGGCAGTAGGGGTCATGAAGTATACAGCTCTCATTTCAGGAACAGGCTCTCTGATTTTGAAGAGGTCTTCGACAACTGTGAGTGGAGGAGACAATATCCAGTTCAAGAACCTTCCGCTTTGCAGGCAATACATTAATCACAATGTTCTAGCTGGTTTAGAAATACCGCAAAAAAGCATGAAATAAGTAGATGCACCTACAGCATAAAAAATACACATGCTTAGCCTCAAGACAATTACTCATTGACTCATTAACGACACATCTCATTAGTATTTACCAACTAATGTGCAACACCAAATATTATTAACATTTCAAGGTAACATTTGGGAATAGCTTGTTGTCATAATTCTGGCAGCTTTCCTTCAAGTTTTGAAAGGGCAAAGCTGGTTTGAGTCTATCCTTGAGAAAAAATTCACTCCTTGTACTGTAGGTGTAGGAGCATAACAGTCCTATCTGCTATCCCAACTGCCGACTAGGAAAATAATTTCCACTGTCATTTTAACGATTACATACTTGTAATCCCGTCCATCATGAGGTCTGCCATTTTGCAACATGATGACAGGATTTTGGTGGTAAACTGGTCCAGCATTAGTATCTGAAAAGGAAAAATAATCAATGTAGTAAAGGTACAAATAGGCCATTCTTCAAAAAATATATATGCCAACAATCCCAAACCAGAGAAAGTCTCAACAAATTGAAGCCCTCTTTTATGCAAACAACAGACAAAAAAATCACAATGAATCTGTGTTCATGTTCAGAAAATGTATTTATACGAACAGACCTTCCATACTTCAGACTTCCTGCAGTCAGCGATTAATGTCTCTTTTATTCCTGTAAAAAAAGACATGAGTCACTTTCCATAGAATAAAGAACACAGCATAAAAACAGAACAATAACATACTTGCACTTCTGAACATCAGTCATCAGCATTCATAAATATATAAATTCATAAAGTCAGCTAGTACACAGGTGCACGCATAGGGTCCAGGGACCCATCATAAGCACAAAGATTACGTAGTGCTGTGAGACAGCAATAATTATCTAAATCAGTCAGCACAACAAATAAAATTAGCAACTTTTAAGTTTGGTCTTTAGTTGTACATCAATTAGCTTCGGGCTTGATCTTGTCAAAACTCGCATGTTAAAGTTGGCACATTTATGTGGCTAGACTCTCCGCAAAATGTAAACAGGCATACACTTTTGACAACAAGTAGCCCAGCTAGCTGACTGGTAAACAAAGCCAAACTTGTTAATGCAGAGTTAATTAACTTGGCAAGGTTATATCGAAGTTTATCCTCTGCCTGAAACATCATGCACTCCAAACAACGATCAAAGCCAAAGTTTCTCAACTGACATATTAGCGAGCTAACTAGCTAGTTAACACTAGACACATCCCAAATGTCCAGGACTGATGCGCTAACAATGACCACCAAACTAGAATGCCGTCTTGCGTGAAGTTAAAGTTAATAGAGAGAATTAATCATTCAGTGCGGATACTTTCCAGTTAACTTAAGCTGCTTTCACACCGGAAGCGAAACGAATTTTTCGCACGACAGATTACATTCAAAGTCAATGCAAAGACGCGAATACACGCGAAACAACGGGTGTATTCGCGTCTTTGCATTGACTTTGAATGTAATCTGTCGGGCGAAAAATTCGTTTCGCGACCAGTGTGAAAGCGGCTTTAGGCTTGCTCGCTAACTGGCTAGCTAGCCAGTTGTTCAGATAGTTGGTTAGCTGTAGTGTATGGTAGTCAGTCAAACGTTTATTCAGGAAAAGATGCAACTGGCTACCGTTAATCGCCGAGATACGAACCAAGCTTGAGGCCACATATGAGTGCAAAAAGGGAGCAGGACCAAACAGAATTTAAGCCAATTTTACTTTACGCCTTCGTAGGGCGTAATAGAATAAATGTCAGAACCTCATGGATTCCAACAAGCTAACTTTCTGCTAACGAAGTTACTTCAGAAAGCTAGCTAGCTGGATTCTTTAAAAAAAAAAAAAAAAAAGAAAAGCCGACAAGTACCAATATACCACAGTAAATCTAGCCAACTCCGTTTAAAAGTAACACAAACTTACGTTCCCAAACTATTTTCTTGAGCCCGAACTCAGGCCCAGTTGCCATTTTGTTGCTGTTTTTTTTTCCGGCAAGCCTGCAGTGTGAGCGTGGGTGCGTCACTAGACGCAACAAGTGTGTGTGCTCCAGCGCTCTGCGGCGAATCAGATGATCTGCAAAATAATACAAATAGGAACTAGGATGTTTTGACGGGCTCACTAGCGCAGGGCATATTGATCTCAGTAAAATGCAGGAAAGGCAAAATTTAAGAGAGGTCTTTTAACAAAATTGTATTAGCTTAACAACAAATGTACCTACCCTCATACTTTTTTTAAAATTATTTTTTAATGATTTCTATGAATTGTCAATAAATTTTGCAAGACCCATGAACGCTAGGATTAATAATAAAACACACACGCGCGCGCGCACACATTTGCAGAGTACAACGCCATTTGAATGACTTCACAATGATCTGGATCATACTATTTCAATTAGACAACCAGAACGAGAGTCCACCTTTAGCCCACCAGCCTGCAGTCATACACTGCCCGGCCAAAAAAAAAAAAAAAAAAAAAAAAAAGTCGCGCACTCAAATATTTAGTTGGAATCCCTTTAGCTTTAATTACAGTGCAAATTCATCTTGTCATCGTGTTGACAACCACATGCAATGCCAGAACATTTATTTTCGATCAGAAATGCCATAATTTTTGGCCGAGATCTTGTCTTCTCGACAAAATAGTTGAACCACTCGGTGGTCTTTCTTGAGCACACCCCAATAACTTTCAATGTGGTTAAGGTCAGGACTTTGTGGTGGCAAATTTGTCTGTGAAAATGATTCCTCATAATTGTTTTTGTCATTCATGGTTTTCTTTGCTAGATACAGGCCAATAACTTGCCCGTTCTATAATATTGTAACGTCATTTCCACCATCAAGGGATGCGTCTTCCGACTTGATTTTTTAAAGAAATGAGTAGCAATGCGCTTCATCAGTCAGGGTTAAAATGATTTTTGCCAGCTGAAACATATTAATAACCGCAATCATGATCCAATAATAAAATTTGTTCATTCATTTCCAAACGGTGACTTTTTTTTGGCCGGGCAGAGTATTTTCCCCTCCAGTAGCTGATAGGTGCTCAGTTTTCAAGAGGAGGGGTCACATTCGAGTATTTTCACCCCTTCAGATCAAACTATGATTTTTGGGGTGAAAGGAAAAAAGATCAAGATCTACTCAAGCAAAGTCAAATTAGAGAGAGAGAGAGAGCAGGAGAGAATGGTCAGCAGAGTCGCGAGACATCAAAGTTTTCAGTGGTCTAGCAAAAATAAAATTGAAGGAATTCAATCCAAGGACTTCAAGATGGTTATGATTTTTGTCTTACTTGGGATGTGCTGGCAGGTAGGAATACCAGGTATTAAGTGTGCGGATGTAAATATAGTCTTAATGGAGAAATGTCTATGTTTTCTGGACTTCACAAGTGTCTGCAGATAGGCCTATACAGAAGCGTATCACTACATCATTTATTTAAAGCAAGTTTAGCATGTGTAATGACTTGAATTTCTTTCCTTTTACTATGTAATAACGTCACATGCTGCATCATAATTGAACTTATTACTGTCAACCACATAAGCCTCAGAATTATATACATACACACACACACACACACACACACACACACACATATATATATATATATATATTATTATTTTTTTTTGGCAATGAATGTTGTTGATTGGAAGCCAGCTTTTCTGTGTTGTAGTATTTTTGCTTGGCGTAGCTTAGATGTCAGGCTTGTCAACCTAAATGCCTGCAAATGCTTGTCGCTCACTTTTGTGACAGTTGCATTTAAGAATGAAGAGTGAAAATTCTGCATTATGTGTTTCTTTTCCAGACTGCTGCACAAGACGGTAAACGTTCTTCAAATTTCACTTTTGCATATTCGTTAATGCCTTGTCTCAAATCCTTGCCAAAAAATAGCCCAAAAGATATAGCCTAAAATATAAAAAAAACTTTACAATACATGGTAATCTTGACAACTATTTTTTTCCCTGTCCGTTGACGTTCCTTACGCTATATGATGAAAATATTGCCAATTTGAATGTCATCAATTAATTTTGTAATAATTATATTTGTTTTCAACTGGGTATTAGTTTAGCCCTATACACAATAACATCAAAAAGCTTGACAGTCCGGTGGAATTGGTAGGCTTTACAGGTGCCAGCTCATACTAAATCATGGCAACTTCGAAAAAATTGCCTGAGCCATCTGCCTTTGCTCAGTTTAGTGAGATTGCTTTGATAGTCTCTGTGAATTTGTCGACTCCCAGTACTGTCTTCATTCTGAAAGTGGATGCCATGAATGTCCTGAGTAGCTAGAGATTGAAGAGGTCACACATAAAATATCAACACTTTTTAATGTGTTTTGTGGTTAGACAATGTACTCGCATGATAAATTATGTGTGGTGTGCTCATCTACAGCCCTTGATGTGCCGACAATTGAGCAAGCCTACTCCAAACAAAGTGACAGTATAACTGTAGAGTTTGGTGCCCTGCCAGGGGTGAGTGCTTACATTCTGCGAGCAGAGTCGTCAGCAGGGGAATTGACGGAGATTCCAGTTTCTGCTTCCCCAGGGACGATACTACACCTCCAACCATACACCAACTACATCCTCCGCGTCATGTCAGTCAACAACGGAAGAATGAGCCGGCCTTCCCTGCCGGTGGAAGTAAGGACAGGTAGGCCCATTGTTCTATCCAGCCAACGATAAACAAAGAAGGGCAGTTAGAAGATTCCATTCCATTTTCATCTAAAATATTTAAAAACTTGCTTGAAGAATTTGTGGCTTCATCCTGTATGATTTTTCATATTTTTATGAAGCCAATTTATTTATCATAAATTTTATTCATTAATTTTTTTTTCTAATTCACAGTATTTTAATACAACCCCAATTCCAAAATAGTTGGGGAAAAGTGTAAATTGTGAATAAAATCAAAACACAATGACTTTTAAATCACACCAGCCAGTATTTTATTCACAATAAAACAGAGATTACAAAGCAATTTTTTTTTTTTAACAATTTTATCCACAAAATTAGCTCATTTCAAATTTTATGGCTGCTACAGGTCTCAAAAAAGTTGGGACAGGGGCCTGTTTACCATGGTGTAGCATCCCCTCTTCTTTTTAACACAGAGTTGAGGAGACAAGTTTCTTGAGTTTAGCCATTGGAATTTGATCCCACTCTTGTTTAATACAGGCTTCCAGCTGCTGGAGAGTTTTGGGTCTCCTTTGATGGACTTTTCATTTAATTATGTGCCAAATGTTCTCAATTGGTGAAAGATCAGGACTGCAGGCAGGCCAGTTCAGTACACGGACTCTTCTACTACAAAGCCATGCTATTGTAATAGCTGCAGTATGTGGTTTTGCATTGTCCTGCTGAAATACACAAGGCCTTCCCTGGAATAGATGTCGTCTGGAGGGGAGCATATGTTGCTCTAAAACCTTTATATACCTTTCAGCATTAATGGTGCTTTTTAAAACATGTATGTGTCCCACACCATATGCACTAATGCATCCCCATACCATCAGAGATGCTGGCTTTTGAACTGAATGCTGATAACAGGAGGGGAGGTCTTTCTCTTCTTTAGCCCGGAGGACACGACGCCCATGATTTCCAAAAAGAATGTCAAATTTGGACTCATCTGACCACAGGACACTTTGTCACTTTGCTACAGTCCATTTTAAATGAGCCTTGGCCCACAGAACACGGCGGCGCTTCTGGATCATGCTTAACAATGGCTTCCTTTTTGCATGACAGAGTTTTAGGTGGCATCTGTGGATGGCACAGCGGACTGTGTTTACTGACAGTGGTCTGTTGAAGTATTCCTGGGCCCATTTAGTAAGGTCAATGACAGAATCATGCCGGTGAGTGATGCAGTGGCGTCTGAGGGCCCAAAGATCACGGGCATCCAGTAAAGGTCTTCGGCCTTGTCCCTTACGCACAGAGATTTTTCCAGTTTCTCTGAATCTTTTGATGATGTTATGCACTGTCCATGATGAGACCTTCAAAGCCTTTGCAATTTGATGTTGAGGAACATTGTTTTTAAAGTATTCCACAATTTTTTTAGGCAAGCCTTCACAGGTTGGAGAGCCTCTGGCCATCTTTACTTCTGAGAGACTAAGCCTCTCTAAGATGTCCCTTTTATAGCCAATCATGTTACACACCTGATGCCAGTTAACTTAATTACTTGCTAAATGTTCTTTCAGCTGATTCTCTTATATATTAATGGCTTTTTCAGCCCTTTTTTTTTTTTTTTTGCCTGTGTCCCAACTTTTTTGAGACCTGTTGCAGCCAGAAAATTTCAAACGAGCTCATTTTGTTGATAAAAAAGTAAAATGTCTCAGTTTCAACATTTGAAATGTTATCTATGTTCTATTGTAAATAACATATTGGCTCACGTGATCTGAAAGTCATTGCATTTTGATTTTATTCACAATTTACACTTTGTCCCAACTATTTCGGAATTGGGGTTGTATTAAGCACTGCTGTGACGCGTCATCAATTCTGCTTTTCTATTTAAATTTTTGTCCTTAGGGATTTATTTTGAACCAGTGGTAATAGTATCCACCACATTTTAACACAACAGAGAAACAATAAACCCTGAGAACTGGGTTGGCTCTTTGCCAAGACTGCATAGTGTAACCTACGCCATCAATTTGGTCTCGCAGTGCACAGCAAACAGAACAACCATGGTCTATGGAATATTCTGTATTTTGTGCCTTTGGATATAATGTGTTAAATGCACATATCAGTTAGAAGCCAACCTAATGAAATAAAAACAGAGGATTACTTTAATTTGAGCAATTTTACTCTCAGTTCTTTTGAAACATCACTCATATCATTCAACAAAAAATGGTTGCCGTCACCTTCCCATATATTTTATCAGACCACCGGTTTGACTACCAGCTTTCTCTACAACCATCTTTGACAAGCTTTGCCCAACTAAATACCATCTTCAGATCAGCTTTGACTGAATTCAACCCAAATGAAATCACCAGAGCTCTTTAAGGCATGGGCTCAGAATTGTCTTAAATGTACGTTGTAAGTATTTAACAGTCCTATATGCGAAAAAAAAACCAATTTACTTCAGACTGTTACTATCTGTTCCCATTTTTATTATTTTTTTGGGGAAATTGGATAAAGGGCATGTCCAAATAAGTAGTTTACACTTTGTCATCATCAGGGACGTGCGGTTAGGGTAGGCAGTGACTTCTCCTTTTTTATCATTAAATTTTGTCGACCTGTTTCCACATACTATGCCTGATTGTCAATCAATCAATTTGACCTTTTTTTCTGGTCAATTAAGCCTGTAATGATTAACAGGTGATAGTGACAAAAACATTAATTTACCAATGTGCTTTGATTTGCAACTGCAAGGAAGTAAATCTTAATAATTAATTAGGCAAAAATCTCAACTCTCTTGGGAATTCCGTATATTGTTTTGATCTTTTGTTTATCGGATTATGAAAGAAGACTGAAAATAAACTCCCTATTTAAAAAAAAAATGGCATTAAAAATACGTGTTTGAGGGGGGAAATATTATCGTAAACATATTGACCACACATTGAACACCGCATAAGAAAGGTTTTAATATTTGTTAATGGCATTGCGTTAGCTTCCTCTACGCAAATATGAACAAACTTGCTGTCTCGTGAGCATTATAAGTTTGATGCACTGAGCAATAATGTCGTGGATGGAACTGGCACGCCATTCTGCTGTTTAGTCTTGTAAATTAGTTAATCAATCCTCAGATTGCTAATCAAGCAAAGTAATAGAGTTATTGTTTGTTTAATGGTAAGGATTCTGCCTACCCTAACTGACCTCCGACGGCATGTCACTGGTCATCATGCATATTGAAGATGCTGTAATATTGAAGCAAATAGTTGCATCAGGTCGTTTTTTTCAGGATTGATTCGTTATCCTCGACACTTCCTGAAACCATCAGAAAACTGAGTTTTAATCTTTCAGGGGCCAGGTTATGGATGGCCAAAATATGGAAAATTGATTCTCCATTTTGCAGAGCCAGTTTTCTCTTTGATTTAATTCATGTTACCCATTTAAATTTCCAGTGGAGATAATTCATCTGCATAGCTTCCTGGAAAGAAGAATATTTCTTCAATGTTTTCAAACTATGTAAAGCTTTTTTTTTTTTTTCCAAATTGAAGAGTCTGGTCCTAAAAGCACTTAAGTCTCATTTACACACACCGTAAGGTAAGGATGCAAAACATATTTTATACTTGTGCATGTTGATTTTTTCAATTATTGCAAAATGGGCATCTTGTTACTTAAGCACTTTTAGCTAGCCTTGCAGAGCAGACGGCCCTGCCTGATTCATTGTCTGAAATCCTGCAGGTCCGTCTTGCCAACTACCGTCGTCCAACAATTTCACGGCTAAATTTTTTACGGCCCAATCAGGGGAAAGAGAGGCGGGAGCTGCAGACGTGACATTACCAGGAAGCGACTTTATGTTTGAGTACAATGGCGGCGTGCGAAGCAAGGATGTTTTATAGGTCCATGGTGCGAAGCGGTTCCTGTGGATGGGTCGATATCAGCAGTTTTATCAGAAATAGACTCAATTTCTTCATTGAAAGAGGAGCAAAGAACGTCACTAAAAGCTTTTCTGACTTGAAACGATGTTTTTGCTGTTCTCCCAACCGGTTTCGGTAAGAGTTTGATCTACCAGCTGGCTCCTCTGGTCGTGAAAAAGATGGGAAAGACCCGATTGGTCGGTGATGAGGGTGACTAGAAGAACCATCGTCCAATCAGCAGCCGCAGATTTTTTTTGAAGGTTCCGCCTCTGAAAACGTTTTTGAACGGCTCTTTCCCAGATGGACTTGCGAACTATTTCCGAGGCGGATATATGGAACTGTCCGTCTGGCGTGTCAGGTTAACTTTTAGCACCAAGGTCTTACATCGTTAATTTGAGGCTATGTTTACTGCGCATTTTGAAGATGTGGGTGAGGATTTTCAAAACACTGGTTTTGCATGAATGCCCTTTAGGTGAACTATCACCACAAAAAAAAAAAAAAAAAAAAAAAAACTCGATAGAATGTATTGAGTATGACAGAAATCTGGTCCTGAGGAAGGGACACAGGAACCTTTTTCAGATTTTGGTAATCAATAATTTGGACCCACAGGGGTTCAACCCCAGTTTGATGATAGTTCCAGAAAGTATCTGGAATAGTGAACAAATCACAGAAAAATTAGCCTGAAATAACAGTTTTTTCCATTTTACAGCATCTTAAAAATGCATGAAAGCAAAAGCAGTTGAAGGCCCTAGTGTTAAAAATACTTAAGTCACAAAATGTCTATTCTGAGAAAAAAGGGTCTGAATATATAAGTAGATCCATAAAATCTGCCAATTGAAGACCCCAGTGCAAAAAGTACTTAAATCACAAACTGTCCATTTTGAGAAAATTGAGAAAAATCAACTTTGGCAAAAAAAAACGTCTTCCCATCCTTACCTGAAAATGTGATTTACGCATCTTTTGGTACTATCCTCTTTAATTATTTGCAGACATATTACATTTTTCTTACCCCCATATATTCTTAAAAGATGGAGATATTGAACTTAAATAAAACTGGTATACTATTTTTTGACTATTTTTGAGGCCATGACCTGGGGAGTTCTAGTGAATTCTGATGATATCACATGGAACAGCCCATGAGCTAAAAGCACAACTTAAATGAGATTAAAATTCCAGTGGGTTGAAGTTGGAATATTCTGCAGATGTATGATAGACTGGGAGATGTGTGTGTGTGTGTGTGTGTGTGTGATGGTTCAGTTAAATAAACATAACATATATGCTCCTGGTGTCTGCAGTGGTGGCTGCCCCTGAGCTCAACTCCTCCTCTTCCAGTAACAGCACCATCCTCTTGACCTGGGACCAGGTGGAGCATGCAGTGCTTTATACACTATGCATCATCAAGGAAGGGTCCGACACTCGTGTCAAGCTTAACACCACCCACACATCCGTGGCCTTTACAGACCTCGAGCCTGGTACAACCTACTGCATTAAGGCAAATGCATGGGACCCTAACGGCATCCCAGGAGAAGACTTCACTGTCTGTCAGATAACACGTAAGGGTTAAGCTAAGAACACAGAGCTTCAGTGAGTTATCTTTGGTGATACTGTTGTGGAAGGGTATAGTATTTAGGAATGAACCAAGATTGTGGATTTAATACAGAGGAATCTGAGCCTAAAAGGGGGTCTCAAGGAGATGCCATGGCTCAGGGAGACTTAAAGATCATAGGAGGCAGCTTTCAATAAAAAAAAAAAAAACAACATCAACACTTTAGTAGTTCATAAGTTAAATAAATAACACAATGTAAATAATGAATAGAATATGAAACATGAAGAATTATGAATAGGAAAAAGGAAATATAGAAAGATTTTTGAGCTGTAAATATTGAGTCACATATATAATAGGTGGTCAGGTCACCTCTTGGAGAGATCCCCTGATCTAATTGGCTATGCAACTTGTCCTCTCCCTCTCAACCCCCCAGGGCTCCCTTGAAAAAGAGATTTCATTCTCAATGGGACTTCCCTAGTTAAATAAAGGTTTAATAAATAAAATAAAAGGCGAGGGTGCTGTGCTGCAGTTTGTCCACTGATATATAAATCTTTTGACTAATTCTGTTACCTAAGATACATTGCTTCAGGCTGCTATTAAATGCAATTCAAAACACTTGAGAGTCAGACCTTAGTGGAAAATATGGGTGGATAAGAGTGGAGTGTCTTGTTCTCAATGTGCTCACTCATGTTTCGCTTCAATGGAGTCACAAACTAGGTACAACTGCAGTCACCTGCAGATCATGTCCTAGTCTGCACTCATAGAATTCCTCACAAAAGCTAATTTATAGGCTATCACTAATAGATCTCCTGAACCCTGCTATACAATGTCAGATTGACACCTGGACCCCACAAACCTTTGTGTTATAGGGTTTGTTTTTTTTTTTTTTTTTTTTAATATTTATCAAAATAGTGAATTAGCATTCTTGAGCTCTTGTCTTTCAAGTAAAGGTAGTTATAGTTACCTCAACCCCCTCCCACCCCACCCCCTGACGAGTTGGGCAAGGGTCTTGTAATTGACTTTGTTTGTTGTTTAGTTTATTAGTTCATGTATTTATTTATTTATTTATTTGTTTGTTGTTTATTCATTAGCAAGATTATGAGAAAACCACAGTGTCAATTTATACCAAATTTGGCCAAAAGTTGGCCAGTGACCCAAAATAGCTCCCATTAAATTTTGAATGAACTGGGTCAGGGTCAAGGTCACTGAAAAGGTCAGAATCCTTCTTTGGGCGTTACTCAGTCACAAATGGTCCAGTTCACATCAAACCAATGCCAAATGTTTTTCCTTTTCAATTTGTAAATTCAATCTTTTCCATTACTATAGTGACAAGTGCATAGTTTCAAAGGTTGGTTGGGGTCAAAATTCAGGGGGGTCAAGGTCATTGATCTTAATCGCCTAATTTACATTGTATCTCAAAAACCACTGAAGATAGCCACTTGGTTACCATTAATCACACACAGGAAATCATAAATGGAGATTAAAATGATGCCATGACCTTTTACCTTGAGTGACTTTGAAAGGTCCAAAGAAGCGGACAAGATTTCAAAAGGCTTTATCTCAAAAACTGCTGTTGGTAGCCACCTGGTTACTATTAATCACATATAGGAAATCATATATGGTAAGGCAAACTGCATCATCACCTTAGACTTTGAGTGACCTTGAAAGGTCAAAACCAAGAGTACATGTACCCGAAAAGCAGAAAAACTCATTGAACAGCTACGTTGTAAAATTATAGAAGCCTTACAGTTATTCGGAAAACCAAATCGCTATATAATTTCTCAAACTTATCAGACTCCGGCTGCAATCATGTGAAACTGGAAAACTTCAAAATCTTTGTCTCAGTCCCCCTCTTTGGCTTTACCCAGTAGGATGACCAAGTATTCTGTTATTATTTCAGATAAGGGGAAGCTTTGTGATATTTTCAATGAGCACTTTGTAAATGTGGGCCATCTCTTTGTAAATTTAGGGTTATACCTCATAACTCCTGTGATTTTTCCTTCCGTCCTTTTTCTGAAGGGGAAGTGCTTGAAGCACTTTGTAGCATTGACCCTAAGCAATCCACTGGGGCAGATAAATTAAACCCAGGTCTTTTATTGCTGGCTTCACCCTTGATTGTTAATATTTTGACACATATTTTAAATTTAACCCTGTTGAAAGGTTCAATACCTGCCTTGTGGAAAACTGCCTTTGTTCTTCCCTTGCATAAAAGTGGCTCTTCAGATGATCTGAATAACGGCCAATTTCAAAACTGCTGTGCTTAGCTAAGGTCTTAGAGAGGCTGGTCAGTAATCAAATTGGGTTTGATATTAATTCTCTGAATTGGTTTAAAAATTATTTAACTGGTAGGTGTTAAGCGGTTTTGGCTGATGGCTATCAATCAAACTTTATTTATCTTAGCAAGGGGGTTCCACAAGGTTCTATTTTGGGGCCTTTGCTATTTGCACTTTTTCTTAATGATTTTGGAGCTAATTTTATCAATAGTACAATCCATCTTTATGCAGATGATACAGTCATCTACTCAGCTGCTCCGCTAGCTCTTCAAAATTTACAGTCAGATTTTCAAATCTTCCAACCGGTCCTTTTAGTCCTTAAACTATTATTAAACTCTGAGAAGACTAAATGCAGGCTATTCTCTCAGAAATCTCCTGCTAGGTTTTATTATGGTGGTATTACTACTACAAGTGGAATACAAATTGAAAGAGTTCCATGCTACAAACACCTGGGCATTTGGGTTGATGAGAAACTTAATTTTAGCAAGCACATTGATGAGCTAAGAATTTGAAAATTAAATTGGCTATGCTTTATATGAATAAAGCCTTCCTTCTGAGGAGTTGCAGAAGGCCGCTTGTTTAGGCAACTATTCACTCTAGAATAGATTATGGTGACATAATTTATATGCACTCCTCTCCCCCATCACTGAAGCCGCTTGACGCAGTATACCATGCTGCCTTTAGTTTCATAACAGGAGATGGCTTCAGAACACATCACTGTAGTCTTTATTTGTAGGTTAGTTGGTCTTTGCTGGCCATGAGAAGGGAGCAGCATTGTTGTCTTTTTATATACAAGGCAAGTAAGTAAGGTTAAGTAAGCTGCCTGGATATACTGCCAGTTTGCTTAATTTTAGAAGTGGGGAGTACCATCTTCGTGCTTTTGATTATTTGGTTTTAGATATCCCGAGGGTTCATACTGAACTGGTAAAACTGCTTTTAGGTAGGGATGCACTGATACCACTTTTTTAAAAACCGATACGAGTACGAGTATTTTATTTTGTGTACTTGCCGATATCGAGTATCGATATTTCTGAAATGTTTTCCAGGAAAATACAATGACAATTTCGGAGTACAGGTTTTATTTTCTTTTTATAACAAGCCTAAAAGAGGCCAATATCAAACGATTCACACATGGCTATTCCCAAAAAAAAAAAAAAGAGTAGGCCTAACTGCTAAAAATCATTCTGTGTTTAGGCCCGACAAAAAGCCTTTGAACTAGCACTGCCATCAAATGAGGCAAAACATTACTGAAGCTTGACAAATGAAAAGTAAACTTGCTGCATAGGCAAGGTTACACACCCAACTTCATAAAAAGTCAGTAGAACTATTAATTGGCACAGATAGTTTCTACACACATTCATAGGCATTCTCAATCCACCTAAAGTCAATAATAGCTTTCCAAGCAAGCAAGGCATCACTTAAAGTGTGTGGTATCGCCATATTTCAATTACACAAATGATAAATGAAAAAGATTAACTTAACCACAACAAAATGTTTAAGGTAACCATATGTTACTAATATATTTGTAGTAAAATAAGAATATTCACAATTCTAAGTCTCTGTGTGTGTGATTGTGGGTGTGTGCTTGTGCGAGCTCGGCTTGCTTGTAAATATTCAATAACTGATCCAGGTGTGTCATCTAGTGATAGAATATTGTAATTGCGTGCATAAATTTGCAGCTCCAAGTCCGCTGGCAGAAACATCTGCACAAAACTGCTTAAGATACCCTGCCGAACATCTTTGTTCTTCTTGAACACGCCACATCCAGACAATCCTTAAATGATGAATTATATACATATTTTAATTTGTAACGTGTAGTGAAGTGGCCAGTGTCAAAGTAACAAAGAAAAAGTGTACGTTTTATCTTTTAAATGTAGTAGAGTAGAAGTCTCGGTTAAAAAAAAAAAAAAACTCAAGTAAAGTACAAATCCTCAAAAAAAACTACTTAAGTACTGTAACGAAGTTGCCTACATGTACTTCTTGACTATACACTTCTTGTGTGTATGCGCGTATGCCTGCATGTGATGTGATGACTATGAAGCTCTCTTTCTTGTATTTTTTCTAACTCACTGCCTCCCCCTTGACATAGAAGTCAGATAGTACAACATACTATATAGCCTATGCGATCGTGAGCAGGCAGTTTCCTCCGACTTACATTAAGTGGTATCGGTGCATGGTATCGGCAAATATGGACGGTGCAACACTACTTTTAGGTATTATGCCCCACAGAAATGGAATAGGCTTCAGTTGCTGAAATTGGAAAAACTTATTTCATTTGATTGTTTTAAATGTCTGTTATTGGATGCCATGAAGTGGGAATGCACACGTGTACTGTAGTTCCCTTGTTTTGTTTTTTTTTTTTTTATTTATTGTTGTGTGACATATTTTACTATGGTTCACAACTGGGATCCGTTGCAAAAGAGAGCTTGCTCTCAATTGGACCCCCAGTATAAATAAATAAAATAAAAAAATAATAAATAAAATCCTGTATGTGCAAGGGATGGAGTTTGCCGTGCCTTGCACCACTTTTTTAGTGTGAGTTAGAAAGTTTGTTTAAGAATTTTCATTACACCTTAGTTGGTTAAAGTATACCTTTTGCAATGTGTCAAGTGATCTCTTTACCTTTCAATGAAGTAATTTTATATGATATCATATAATATTCCACTTTATATGTCATTCCTATGGTTATTTTTGTGTTGTCCCCTTCAATATTGTGCTGCAATAGGTCCCCCTATCCCTGGCTTAGTCCAGGTGATGCTGACTGTGGACAGCTCTCAGGAAATGGCTGTGCACTGGGAAGCCATGCATGGAGCAGATCATTACCTTGTTGACAGTACCACAGGCCAGAACTGCACCTCATCTGACACCTCCTGCATCATCAGCCCCCTCAGCTGTGGTCAGAACCATTCAATCACTGTCTTTGCCTCAAATTGGGCAGGCCTAAGTGCCCCCTCTGAACCAGAGGACTTCCTCACTTGTAAGTGTTCTACTGTGAAATACAGTGCAGTAATAGACTTTGAGCCTTTTCAATACAACCATACATAAGGGCTGAACCACATACATGATTCATTTAATATGAATGTAAATACCTGAAATTTAAAGTTGACAATGTCTACTTTATTACAGTCTCCATAGCAGGTCTGCCCGAACACATTTGTTGTAAACTACAGCCCTGTCCAAATCTAACAGAGTGCACATCTTCCAAAAGCTAGAGATGAATTATAATTGGTTGAATGAGGTGCGGTAATTTGAAGTTGAAGTTAAAACCTATGGAATGGTTGGTCCTCAGGATGAGGGTTGGACACTCTTACTTAATAAAGTACATATTACAATAGTGTGCTCGAGTCAGAGTCAAAAAATTAAGTCTTATGGACAACATTAAATAGTTCCCCAGGACAAAAACCATTAGGGTTGCTTTTTATTCTCACTGCACAAAATTTTATTTCACCCTTGTGATATCATACATAGAAACTGATGTGGTGCTGTGAGCTCCAGCACCACTAAGTATGTGCAGTGCTGATCACAAAATTCACTGTGGGTCCCAGTTCCATGTCCTCCAGAGATGATCTGGGTGGAGGAGCCAGAGCCAGGTAACTGCACACTTGTGTGGAGTGAGGTCCCCTGGGTGGAGTACTACAAAGCCTTTGTGAAGAGAGACGATGGAAGCGAGGAACTCTGCAACACCACCAGTAACACCTGCAACTACCACTGCCTGTGTGGCTTCACCTACTTCATTAATGTGTTTGCCCACAACAGAGCAGGCTCCAGCCTGCCCGGCCATGTTCTCAACTACACCACCAGTGAGTAAATAAAGGAACATCCCATATGAGTAACAAGCTATTACGGAAGATTGATGGGAATCTTAAAATGAATCTCATCCACTTAATTCATCTGTAACAATAGAGTCCACGTTTTACTTTACGTCAAAAATCTTAAGATTCTGTGGGATTAGGCTTGAATTATGTACGTACACTAATCAGGAGGTGCTAGAACAAAGATTCTGAAGAGATATTGTTCTTCACTGTCTGTTCGAAGTACCTTGCTGTCCGGAGGATGTGTCCATATCGCTGGTGTCCACCGAAACCCTGGAGATCACATGGTCCCATGTCCGTGGGGCAGAAGTGTACGAGACCAAGGCGGCCAGCACATCTGGTCTCATCTATTGCAATGACACGGCCCCCATGTGCGCCCTTTCTGACCTCAGGTGTGACACCAGGTACAATGTGGTGGTCCGGCCCTGCAGCGAGCTTAGAGGCTGCAACAACACCTGCAGATCCCACACAGGAGACACAGGTAACACACTGAGTCTCCACTTTGTGGACAGGATCAGTGCATGAGCAATCACTGAAATGTGCAGCAATGGCTCAGATTGTTATATGACACATACAGATGGGTAAAAATTAATGGAAAAATCAATATTAATAATTTTAGTAAGGTGTTGGGTCCCCATAAGCTGCCAGATAATTGTAACATGCCTTAGCATAGAGTTTACAAGTGAAAAACTTTGCTTATGGGATGGAGTACCTTTATTCCAAGACATATTCCCTTATTTTGATGATGGTGAAGGGGAGTACTGGCCAACACAATTGTAAATCTCCCAAATGAGTTCAGCTGGTTTGAGATCTGGTAATTGTGCAGGCAGTGACATATGCTCTGGGTCATTCGCAGAGGCATAAAGCCAATCAGTGACCCCTAGTGCCTTGTCAGGGTTGGACCATTCTCGTCATGGTTTGAATGTTTCATCTTGGGATGCAAAGGTGATCAAACAGAATAACTTTGCATTGATTTGCAGAGACTTTTCTGCTTTTAAGCAGACGAGTGGACCCATGCCATGCCAAAAAAAAAAAGAACCGAAACGTCTGCATTTGCCATGTTCATCCACGCATTTATTCAGGCTTTTTCCTTCAATTTGTCACCTGTTTGTATTCCCTATCTCACTATCTCATGTAGATCTTTTTGGTGTGTTGAAAAAAATACTGCTGTATAATATTTGAAATCTTGAAAACTATGACTCACACGATTCCTTGTTTCCTGCCCTTCACAGCTCCCTGCAAACCTGAGATCCTCAGCATCACACAGACCAATGAGACCCTTGTCAACATCTCCTGGAGTGCCAGCAACAAGAAGGCAAACTATACAGTGACGGTAGTGGGTGAGATGGACTCCCATACCTGCCACTCCGCTGGCACTTCCTGTGAAATATCCCACCTGAAGTGTGGCTCAGCCTACAAAGCCAGCGCCATCGCCAGCACATCCGCCGGCCCAAGTCTGCCTAGCTACATGCTCCCCCTTGAAACGGGTAGGGGAACCAGAAACAGAAAGAAAATTGGGTAGTCATGTGCTCTGTAAAAAATAAAAAGTTGACTGAACGTAAAAAAGTAAGACAACCAGCTTCAAAGCATTTTTGAGTTTGTTCAACTTCCAGTCCCAGTTGTTGAACAAACTCATTTTTGAAAGAACTTGGAACTTGAAACAGCGGAAACTCAGAAGTGTTTTGCTGTGGGTTGGCTTTGTGTTTATGCTTAGATAGCTTTTTTTATTTTTTACAGTGTAATTTGATAATCCACTGAAACAAATTTCCAGTATTTTTATTTTGGTTTTGCACCTGTGCTACCACAAAAACAAGCATGTGCATTCTAATTTGTAAAAAGTTGTTGCTGACAGTGGGGAACAAAATTTTTCTCCTTCCAGGACCATGTTGCCCTCGCGTCCTAAAGGTGACACAAGTGACTCAGGCGATGATTAACGTGACGTGGTCAGGGCTACAGGTGCACAGACATACATCACATCCCTAACCTCATCAAGGGGCAGTATTAAATGCCACACACAAGAGACGCACTGCCTGATGGGATGTTTCTCCTGTGGCACTAATTATACGGTGTCTCTGGAGGCCATTAGCAGCACTGGACATAAATCTCAGTGCAACTATCATGGCTTCTCTTCTAGTGAGTATATTGATGTAGTGTATATATATATATATAGTACAGTATAGTGAGCGTTCCATAATTCTCCTGTGATCTGGAAAAACCTAGTACATATGTCACTTTTGGGAGAAACTGAGTTTGACCCTCATTTGCAGTAATTAAGAGTGGCGAAAATTTTAGAACTCTAGCTATTAGTGTTATTTGAACTGTCTACATCAAGTTTCTATTTTTTTTTTTTTTTTTCGGTTCAGAGAAGTCCAGAATCCAAAGGTTTTTGTTCAGTTGCGAGAATCCTTGCCACTGAGAAATTCACTAGGTTTTTCCAGATCACAGGAGAATTGACTGCTACCTTGGAGAGAAGTGCAAAAGCATTTTCTGGATGCAAGACCAGTAACGTTATCAATTATTGGTGATTTTTCATTAACCTTTGGTTTTGTCACAGGCTTCACAAGTGAAATCGGCTGAAACTCTGAGTGTCCTCCTTGTCTCTTTGTAAGGTGCCTGCTGCCCCTCCAGTGTAAAGCTGTATAGAATGACCAAAAACACCATCCGCGTGCACTGGCACTCCTTTTCAAGTGACCCAAACAACTACACCGCCGATTTGTACGGTGCAAACTCCAACTACACATGCAGCCCCCAGCCGGGCAGTAACTCCTGCCACGTTTCTGAAATCATTTGTGGGGATGTCTACACTGTGGTGGTTGCCCCTGTCTCACTGGATGGCACAAAAATCAAATTCTGTCCCAAAAGGATGTATTCAGGTAAAGGCTTCACTTACATTAACAAAGAAGTATTCAGATGAATGGACAGCTGCTTTTAAAGCAGTCATCCTTTTGAAAAGATTTTTCTCTGTGTGGGCTGTGAAATGCATGGTTCTGATTATCGTTCCTTTCCTTTTTTTCAGTTTCTTGTTCTGGGAGCAATGTTGGAATAGGTATGTCCAATTTGTTTACATGATGATGTGTGTTTGCATTGGCTATCCATATAGAAATTTAATTGACAGCATCTTTCTACTGGCGATAAAGAAAACAAATGGGCTCAAAGTTGAACACATTTACTAATGTTTTTTAACACTGTTTGCCTCATAGCATAATTCCCTATGTCGTATTTTTGCCAAATTGAGATCTCGGCTGCCTGTTCTTTCGTGTTGGTGAAAAAATGTGTCTTTTTTGCTTTTTTCTCAAAACCTTGAAAGAAATCCATTCTCTTAAATAGTAATAAAATAAAAATAAAAAGCAAAAAAAAAAGAAAAGCAATTATGCTATGAGGCTAATGACATCTCATTCAGAATGATTGAATCTCTTCTTTTTTTCAGTGGTTTTTCGTGGAAAGAGAAGTGTTCATTAACGGATGAGAAGAAGGATGAGATGTGAGTTATTTTGATGATAGATCGCAAAATTGTTGCAGGTAATTGAAAATGATTGCATATCAGTGATTGTAATGATTAACTGTTAACTAACTCTTTAACCTAAACCTTTGACTGATGGGGCACTGGCTTCCCAAACAATCATAAATCATTTTGACTTTAAGCATGGACTGTCAAGGTGGGCAGATTTTTGCTTCTTTTCTGCTGCATGGAGCAAAACTAGTCATCACTGCTCAAGAGGTGCAGAACAGAGTTGTGGACTTAGGTATTGTCATCTACTGGACAACAAAAAAAAAAACATACTTTGAACAGCAAAGACCCGCATAGCGTTATTTTCAGAGGGAAGCCTTTTCTATGACTGCAACACAAAATTAGAAGCATGCTCAAGACATTTATGGGAATGTGATGGCCTCTTGGAACAATGTGACTGATGAAAACAAAATTAAACTTTTTGGCCATAAACAAAGAAGATATTTTTAGGGATAAGACATTGAAGCATTTGCAGCGGGGAGCACGTTGCCAATTGTTAAACATGGAAGTTGATCCATCATGCTTTGGGGTAGTGTGGCAGCTGGGGGCACATGAAATATTGTGTGGGTGGAAAGAAATTAAATTCAACCAAATATCGTGAAATTCTTGAAGCTAACTGTCCACAGGTCAGTCCAGACAATAAATTTGAAAAGAGCACTTGGAAGAGAGTAAAGGAGTCCTTTGTTTCAACTTGTAAAGAGGTACCTGGCCCCAAGAGGCACCACCACAAGGAACGGATCTCCGCAGAAATGCTTGGCAAGATTATAGCCGCGGAAGGAGGAAAATGTAATGGTCAATACCAGCTAAACAACAGCCGATGGGCCCTATTTTAATGATATAAGCATACAGTCTGAAGCAAGTGGTGCAAGTGCATTTAGGGCTTGTCCAAATCCATTTTTGCAAGCTTAACGGCTGGTTATCTGGGCACAAAGTAAGGTGCGTGGTTCAAAAGTGGTTTCACTTAATCTCTTAATTAATCATGGGCATGTTTTCTAACATGAAATAAACCAATCTGAGTATCATCTTCTATACCAGTGGTTCCCAAAGTCGGTCCTGGGGACCCACAGCGTATGTCGGTTTTTGCTCCAACCACAATTACGATCCCAGAGTTTTAACAAGCTGTTCATTTTTTAATTAGCAGTTGCTTGTCAGATACGAGGGACATTTTACCCCCTTAAACCACATTATGACAGAAATGGCTACGCATTCCATGAAATTTCAAAGCCCAACATTCATATTTTTTATTTTGATGTATTCCACGTAAGCCACGACAATCAAAGGTGGCAGTATGTTTTATGTGATCAAATGCAAGACTGCAATCAGCCAGTAATCTGGTGATTAGGGTTCTGAATTCAGGTGCTCAGGTTCTTTCCTGAAACCAATCAAGTGACATTTAACAGGTTTGACTCATCGTTTGCTTTGTCTTTGAATTCTTAATTGCCTAATAATTGTTCGCTTTAATGACCTTGGGTCCACAATTTTATCTACTAGAAGCCCATTTATAGATTCATGTCATCAGTTGCAAATTTCCATTTTTTTATGTTAGAGAAGTAATTTCCAATTTAGCACACTATGAAATGATTTTCATCATGGCCATTTTTGACATGTGGTTTAAAAGGATAAATAATCAGCGTGAACAAGAATAGTGCAATCAAGAGCAATGAGCAACTCATTAGCATTCTAAGATTGGAGCTGTGGTTGACACAAAAACCTGCGTACACAGTGGGTCCCCAGGACCGAGTTTGGGAACCACTGTTCTATACCCTTTAAAAGCCAGGTGGGCGTCTTCCTTGACGAATAGCTGTCGTAAAAGCGAATTCTCTGAGTATCAGGTAAAAAAATGCGGAAGGTATGCCTGTAAGATTAAATGCTGTAAACAAAGCAAAGGGTGGCCATACTAGATATTGAGTTTTTCTCTCAAAAGGACATTATTATTATTGTATTATTGTGAGCTTGCAGGCAAGCAAGATATTGTTCTTCTTAAGTCCGTTTATTTATTTTTCCATTTCCACGTACTTTTTTGTCCCGTATTAACTGCCCGAGTGTTTGCGATAGAGACGTGGTTCAAACGACGAAACGTCCGGCCCGATCGTGTCCCCTGGCCTTGTATAAACGGTTGCATAGCCCCTTTTTATTCTTTCGCAATCCCTGTTTTTCATCCCTTTTTTTTCCATACAAGTCAATGGGCGGAATGTTCGCGCACTCTAGGATTAGAGTGCAGAGAGGCAAAAAATGACTCGGAAAATTTATTTGAAATCGCTCCTCCGGCTACAATTTCCTACGTACACACACAAATTCTATATCAAACGTAGGAAAATTTGTGCAGGCCTGAAAAATGTCACTTTGGAAGAAAACAGACAAAGGGTTGAGACTCTAGGCGCCCCCAAGCATCAGGAGCGCCGACCAACTGCCCCATAGGTAGCCATTATAACAGGAGCAGCAAAGTTTGGGAAGAAAGTTCAAAAACACCTTTTTTGAAATCGCCATCCTGACCACATACTTGACACTACAAGAAAAAAAATACATGGGGATGCTCAGCAGAGTCTCCTCTCGCTCACAATGTTTTTGTTTTCACCATAGGACCTACGGTCTGCCAGATGGTAGTAGTTCGGATAGTGTCACTGAAGATTTTTTGCCTTACATTCTGTCTCAAAGCACCTGTGAGATCACTATGGCAAGCACACAGGGGTGCTGCTGTCTCCATAGAGTCATGCACACACATAGAGGAGCTGCTGTGTCAGTCACACGCACACACACACACACACACACACACACACATCTGTATGTGTTTCTCACTGGTACAAATACAGCGTCAGCAATTAAACAGGCTGGTATAGACAAATTTCAGAGCGCAAAGCGCTCTGAAATTTGTTCTTTAAACAATGTCAGATGGTACCTGTGTGTGTATGTGTGTGTGTGTGTGTGAGAGAGAGAGAGAAAGAGAGAGGGAGAGAGAGAGAGAGAGAGGACAGAGAGACAGACAGACAGACTACCTACCTACACTTTGCCAGACTGGCACTCTAGTGTGTGTGTGTGTGTGTGTGTGAGAGAGACATTGCTTTTAACTTTAGTGTCAACATTTTAGCAAGCACACTCTCGAGGTTCATCCTGACGAAACGCAGTTCTAGCTATATATTGTTATCTGTTTACTTATTTTCATCTGTATGATCCAATGTTACATGAAGTTAATAGTTGAATAGTACTTGGTTTCTGATGTATCTTCATTTTGTCAAGTGTATTATCATCTCTGCGCACTACTCTAGTTTTCGCATATTATTTTTTATTTCCTCACTTGCTGAACCATTCCATATGGTTTCAAGTTCAATCAAAGATTATTCTTTCAATGTTACAACAGATTTGCTCAATCGATTTAAGGTCTGTAGACTTTGAGCAGGCTGAGTTATAACTTTTACTGTATGTCACCAGATGATTCTTTTCAACTTACTGTAATTCTTGCACAACTTAGAAGTGTGTTTGGGGTCATTATCTTGTTTAAAATAAAATCCCCGACCAATCAGTCTCTTTCCTGATGGCAATGTTTGCCTCACAAGGATGCTGTGATTATTCTTTTAATCCTCAATTTAATTGATTTATGTGAGATCACCAGCTCCTTTCGAGCAGACTGAACCTCAAACCATAATCTTACCTCCTGAAGGGGTTATTTACTGAAGGGGTTAAACAGTCATTTTTGAAAGGTTCTCCAGCTCGACGATGCACATAAGTTCTGCATTTGCATGAGAAAATTGCAAATTTTGATTCATCAGTTCAAAGGACTTGCGTCAGTCCGTTGGTGTCCAATCCTTGAATTTCTTTGCAAACTCAAGTCTTTTTTGATGTTGCCAGCTGTTGGCAGCAACACGACTAATCAGACCATTTTCACAGAGGCGTTTGGAAATAGTTGATCTTGATACTTTCATCTCTTCACTTCTTGTGCTATTAATATCATCACAGACTTGTCTTGCTGTCAACTGCCGACTTTTTATTTTTATTTTTTTGTCATACCCAGATAACGAACAACAGTGGCACTTAACTTCCTTTTTGCACCTCTATTGCCACTAGTTTTCAGCAAACCAGTCTCAATGAAATGCTTGATGGTGTTTCTTACAGTGCCATGACAGGATTTAACATCTTCAGAAATTTTTCTAAGTGACCATCCAGCATCATGTAATGCCACAATGCAGCTATGAACAATCTCAGAGAGCTCCCTCCGTCGTGCCATCGTGTTTAACACGATGTCAAAGTTCATGTCATCTTATACACTGGAACAACTGACCAGTGGAGGAAATTTTGCAGAAGAATGTTGCCTCAAACCAATTTAATCAAATTTTTTTGCATCAATAATCATAGAATGAGTCTTCAAACATGCACTCAGGCTACGCAAGAGTCAAAAAAAAAAAAAAAAAAATTGCAACTCCTTTCAATTGTTATGAAAAATTGATGCTTTAGGTGTTTTCCCTTTGTACAACGTATATGCCCGAGGAGGAGTTACAAATAACTGCCAGGGTTCCCAAACCTTTGCACAGGAACTTTTTCATTTTTAGAAGTCTAATATTTTTAAACTGTAAAAAATGAAAATGAAAAGTGATCTTGCTTTAAAATTTCAATAAAGATGGCATGTTTAACCTTATATTACTTAGAGCTCTGGTGACCTTCGGCTCATTTAGAGTATTATTGTAACAGGCATTTTGTAACAGACAGCATGGAGGCCAGGAAAATGTGGACTGGACTCAAGTGCAAGGATGGATTTAGTCGTATGTTTTATTATGCCAACCGCGCAAGCAGGAGGCATACACAAAAATACACAAACAGAAGAGGAATCGCGGTTCCAAAAATGAACTATTAGTAATACAAACAATACGTTCTAACACAACAGTACTTGTATTACAATAATAGTAAAAGAAAAATGGAAACGAGGTTCCGTATATCCATAAAGTGCTAGTACTACACAGCACTTATATCAAAGGTTTGGTTTAGCAATATAAAGTACCCGAAACGGAGCTTTAAGCTATTCAGGTGTATGGCTCATGAGAAGTTGCGAGGAACAATGGGAAAGCAAAGGTATTTATACATGCTGCCAGCACTCAGCGGTAATCACACACAGATGATCCTTGTTGATGGCTGAGTGTGGCAGCGCTCCAGGTCTTAATTGGCCTAGGTGCTGGACTGAAAGTTTTGACCATGGATGCCCAATTTTTTGCATCTTGCAATCAATTACATCAATGAAATTTTTGTTTGAAGTGTGAATGAGAATAGACATAAAATGTATCAGCCTATCACCCAGAGCAAAAAAAAAAAAAAAAAAGAAAGTATCTTAATTTTTAAGCAAAACTATTAGCAAATCAATTATTTTGAAAAAAATCCTTGCATTTATTAAAAAATATTGAATTTTTATAAAATGCCTCTTGTACCATAGGTTCTTGCATTTCTTTGTATTCTTTTTGTGAATGATCAGAGGCTACTGTGTGTTACAGGGGAAAAAATTCATTTCCAGTGCTTACAGGGTGTTAGTTTGTTTGTTTGTTTATTTTCAGTAAGTAGGCCTTAGGCCCATGTACAAATCAATACACATATATCGTACAATATAATACAATGTGAAAATCAAATTCATTTGATATGAGAGGTGCACAAAAATAAAGCATGTTTTACATATTCAGAAATATTGATAAAAGTAGATACATCAGATGATTTCAATATCGACAGAAAATGGTTGTGACTATGATACCTAACTAAACTGTTTAGATACTTGTCTCGCAGGTTATTATACAAAGGGCATATAAATATAAAATGAAACTCATCTTCTATAACATTTTGACAATACTTACAAAATCAATATTCCCATGGGATACCCTGTCATCTGCCACTATTTTTTCATATAGGGAGTTCACTAATTCTTAAAAGAGTAATAATACGTCGGCATTGCTTCGATAGAATACTATTCAAATATGGTCCCATACGTATATGTAATTTAACATTGGAATACAAATCTAAGGATGGAGAGTTATTGATATCACTAAATAGAGAGTGCACATAACAGTCCTTAAGCTGTAATTCAAACTCACGTAAGAATACATCAATATTGCTAGGTCCCTGCGCTTCCCATACATAACCAAAACCATACATGAACACGGACAGGGTGTTAGTTGAACAATGTTAAATACACGCCTTTGTACTTAAACCAAGAACAGGCCATCCTTGTTATTCAAAAAGGTCTTTGAAATGTAATCCCAACATTATACAAAGTAAGCACTACCAAAATAAATTCTGAACTGACATCTCACCTTTGTGTAACACCATAGCATCACATAACATAACTGCCATACATTCATAAATCTTCACTTCTCTTTACTTGATGCAAAATACAAAATATCATTTCAAAAGGCTTACATGTCCCTCGTTTTTATTCTTTTCAATGTGATATTTTGCACTGAACAAGGGCAGAATAGAGAATTGGTCAAACAAATGCTCAACTATGATGCATTATCCAAAACTCTCTCACGTCATGTTCACATTACTGAATGCACATAGAAACCATCCTATCCGTATTCTCCCTTTGAATTACAGAGGATTGAAACATGGTCAAGAGCAGAAATGACATATTTCCTTAGATTCCAGGTTTATGTAAATGAACAGTCATTAGACTTTTACTGAGATTTTCCCTGCTTAGCACATGCAGATCATGCATTTGACAGTAAAACTCAATGCTGAAACTGGATTTATGGGTTTGCAGGTAAATAAAGAATTTATGATTTAATCTTGCAGCCAGACTATAGGACGATAAATGGAAGTGGAAATTTACATTGTCCATCCATTGGAATGTTCTGTTTTGTTTTATTTCTTCATTTTTTTCATCATGTTGCTTCAAGTCGCTTCAACAGAAAATAATCTATCTGAGTCATATTCATCTATCAAGTGACATTTCAGCTCATCCATTTATATTTATAAAATATTTGTTTTTTTATCTTTGACATCTCGAATATCATAAATCTGCAAAATTGTCAAGTAAAACTGATCTTTCATTTGTTCTTACAACATTCATCTCATCTGCATTATGTAAATTATATATTTAATGTTGTACTTTTTATTTTAACAATGTGTCCCTAATTCCGAAATAGTTTAAACAAAGTGTAAATCATGAATAAAATCAAAACGCAATGACTTTCAAATTACACCGGCCAGTATTTTATTCACAATAGAACAAAGATAACATAGCAAATGTTGAAACTGAGAAATTTTACAATTTTATCCACAAAATGAGCTCATTTTAAATTTGATGGCTGCTACAGGTCTCAAAGAAGTTGGGACAGGGGCCTGTTTACCATGGTGTAGCACCCCCTCCTCTTTTTAACACACAGTGGAGGCGTCTGGGCATTGAGGAGACAAGTTTCCTGAGTTTAGCCATTGGAATTTGATCCCACTCTTGTTTAATACAGGCTTCCAGCTGCTGGAGAGTTTTGGGTCTCCTTTGACAAACTTTTCATTTAATTATGCACCAAATTTTCTCAATCAGTGAAAGATCAGGACTGCAGGCAGGCCAGTTCAGCACACGGACTCTTCTACTACAAAGCCATCTTGTTGTAATAGCTGCACTATGTGGTTTTGCATTGTCCTGATGAAATACACAAGGTCTTCCCTGGAATAGATGTCATCTGGAGGGGAGCATATGTTGCTCTAAAACCTGCATATACCTTTCAGCATTCATGGTGCTTTTTAAAGCATGCAAGTGTCCCACACCATATGCACTAATGCATCCCCATACCATCAGAGATGCTGGCTTTTGAACTGAACGCTGATTTCAGGAGGGGTGGTCTTTCTCCTCTTTAGCCCGGAGGACACGACACCCATGATTTCCAACAAGAATGTCAAATTTGGACTCGTCTGACCACAGGACACTTTGCCACTTTGCTACAGTCCATTTTAAATGAGCCTTGGCCCACAGAACACGGCGGCGCTTCTGGATCATGCTCAACAATGGCTTCCTTTTTGCATGGTAGAGTTTTAGGTGGCATTTGTGAATGGCACGGCGGACTGTGCTTACAGACAGTGGTTTCTTGAAGTATTCCTGGGCCCATTTAGTAATGTCAATGACAGAATCATGCCAGTGAGTGATGCAGTGGCGTCTGAGGGCCCGTAGATCACGGGCATCCAGTAAAGGCCTTCGGCTTTGTCCCTTACGCACAGAGATTTTTCCAGTTTCTCTGAATCTTTTGATGATGTTATGCACTGTCGATGATGAGACCTTCAAAGCCTTTGCAATTTGACATTGAGGAACATTGTTTTTAAATTATTCCACAATTTTTTTAGGCAAGCCTTCACAGGTTGGAGAGCCTCTGGCCATCTTTACTTCTGAGAGACACACCCTCTCTAAAACATCCCATTTATAGCCAATCATGTTACACACCTGATACCAGTTAACTTAATTACTTGCTAAATGTTTTTCAGCTGATTCTCTTATATATTAATTGCTTTTTCAGCCCTTTTTTGCCTGTGTCCCAAGTTTTTTGAGAACTGTTGCAGCCAGAAAATTTGAAATAAGCTCATTTTGTTGATAAAAATGTAAAATGTCTGAGTATCAACATTTGAAATGTTATCTATGTTCTATTGTAAATAACATATTGGCTCATGTGATCTGCAAGTCATTGCATTTTGATTTTATTCACAATTTATACTTTGTCCCATCTATTGCAGAATTGGGGCAGCAGAGCTGAGAAACAGTGTGCTATGTAAGGAAGCTTTTTGGCTATTTGAGAATCTTGGGTATCGGGAGAGGGGCAAATACTTTTTCACAGCACTGTAACCACAATGGATTAATTGCAAGAATGCCAAAGGTTTACAGGGCTTTAATTACTGCAAATGGAGGATTCTTTTGTGAAAGCAAAATTTGACAGAAAAATTTGGAGTTGGGGAAAACATTATTCATAGCTCTGTCAATGTCTTAATTATATATTTTCATTTTGCAACTTACCTGATGAGTAACAACATGAATTTTCATGGAAAGCATTAAAATTTCTAAGCAATTTCAACTCTTTGAACGGTAGAGTAAAAAATTGCACAGCTAATACTTCTGCCCATTGTATATTGATTTATTATAAACTGTTGAATTTTATTTTAATAAATGGCAACAGTTTTCACCCATGCTATATGCCTCCAAAGGGGAGTTTATAAATTTCATTATATTTGGAACATGCATGTTATTCATCTCAAGATATTCAAAGCTTTATTCAGTTTACTTTGAATTATGATAAACTATGATTGTGAAATGTCTTTGTATGTTAAAATTCTAAACAACATCTACAAAAGTATTCTTTTAAGTAAAGAACCAAAATAGCTACGCTCAAAATAATACACTCAGTCTTGTTTTTTTGGTCATGACATCACTTCCTAAGAGAGACCTCTTCAAACTGATTATTACTTTCATTTTAAAGCTCTAATGGGCCACTGTCATAACAATCCCTCTTCTGGTAAACTCCATACAACCTCACCCGTGGTGCCTCAGACAAGAAAAATATGCCCGTGATGACAAAACACTTCACAGGAAATGCTTAACATGCTGAGGCGGGGCCTGAACATGACAACTTAACATGCTGAGGCGGGGTCTGAACGTGACAACTTAACATGCTGAGGCGGGGTCTGAACATGACAACTTAACATGCTGAGGCGGGGTCTGAAAGTGACAACTTAACATGCTGAGGCGGGGTCTGAATGTGACAACTTAACATGCAGAGGCGGGGTCTGAACGTGACAACTTAACATGCTGAGGCGGGGTCTGAATGTGACAGTTTAACATGCTGAGGCAGGGTCTGAATGTGACAACTTAACATGCTGAGGCGGGGTTTGAACGTGACAACTTAACATGCTGAGGCGGGGTCTGAACGTGACAACTTAACATGCTGAGGCGGGGTTTGAACGTGACAACTTAACATGCTGAGGCGGGGTCTGAACGTGACAACTTAGCATGCTGAGGCGGGGTCTGAACGTGACAACTTAACATGCTGAGGCGGGGTCTGAATGTGACAACTTAACATGCTGAGGCAGGGTCTGAACGTGACAACTTAACATGCTGAGGTGGGGTCTGAACGTGACAACTTAACATGCTGAGGCAGGGTCTGAATGTGACAACTTAACATGCTGAGGCAGGGTCTGAACGTGACAACTTAACATGCTGAGGCGGGGTCTGAACGTGACAACTTAACATGCTGAGGCGGGGTCTGAACTTGACAACTTAACATGCTGAGGCGGGGTCTGAATGTGACAACTTAACATGCTGAGGCGGGGTCTGATCGTGACAACTTAACATGCTGAGGCGGGGTCTAAATGTGACAACTTAACATGCTGAGGCAGGATCTGAATGTGACAACTTAACATGCTGAGGCGGGGTCTGATCGTAACAACTTAACATGCTGAGGCAGGGTCTGAATGTGACAACTTAACATGCTGAGGCGGGGTCTGAATGTGACAACTTAACATGCTGAGGCGGGGTCTGAATGTGACAACTTAACATGCTGAGGCGGGGTCTGATCGTGACAACTTAACATGCTGAGGCGGGGTCTAAATGTGACAACTTAACATGCTGAGGCAGGGTCTGAATGTGACAACTTAACATGCTGAGGCGGGGTCTGAATGTGACAATTTAACATGCTGAGACGGGGTCTGATCGTGACGCCTTAACATGCTGAGGCAGGGTCTGAATGTGACAACTTAACATGCTGAGGCGGGGTCTGAATGTGACAACATGCTGAGGCGGGGTCTGAACGTGACAACTTAACATGCTGAGGCAGGGTCTGAATGTGACAACTTAACATGCTAAGGCGGGGTCTGAACGTGACAACTTAACATGCTGAGACGGGGTCTGAATGTGACAACTTAAAACCAAAACTGCTTTGTGATCTCTTCAGTCTTTTCACTTTAAACCTTCAATGTCCCAGGTGGGCATCAGTTGCTATCTACACAATGCAAAATCTGAAATTGAGCCATTCTATTTTGAGGGCCAGTTATATAATGGCCAGAAGAGAAATTCAAAGCATACAAGGGTAAACTCATAACTGTGATACTTCCCTATGCACTCTTTGTAAAAACACATGGTTAATAATTATTGTTACCAATGCATGATGACACAATGAAACCCATTAAGCAAGTTGAAAACATTGGTATTTCATGTGTAAGACTTTCCATCCAGGAAGACTCAAAATAAGAAAAGGGAAGCATAGAAATGTCTTTAGCGAGAGAACAAAAAGGCAGGGCGATTCATATCTTTATTGAAAATATTTCAATTAAGCATTTTTATATTCAAATCAAAACACAATATGAAGTCAAATAAAATGAGCATGCACTATGATGCATAAAGCAAATATGTTGTATATCAGATGTGCACAACAATTGAAAGACTTCAGACTTTTATCCATACAAGCTAAGTGTTTATAGCAAACAATTTAGTCCTCAGGGGGAGTTCAGCAGTTTAAACTCACTTTAAATCTTCAGTGAGAAAAAGTCTGCACACCCTCACTGAATTCCAAGTAAGAAAAATAATAATAAAGAAAAGAATGCCAGTTCTTCCAAGCAAAAAGTTCAAGTTCCACCCAACATCCTGGGGAACACCTGTGTACAGCTTTCTTTTTGTCGCTCCACAGATTTGAACCCTCGGCTCTGAAAAGCCATTCCAAAGTTTTGATTTTTCTTTTCTGGAGCCCTGCCTCGCTAAATTTGGATCTGACCATTGGGTCATTGTCATGTAGGTGAGAGCATTCCTTTTCATCTTCACCTTTATGGCGGAGGGCAGTTGGCTATGTGCCAAAGTACCTTTAACCTCTTAAACCCGAATGCCCCCGGTGCCAGGGGAAATCATTACGCGTCATCAATACAGCATGTTTCCTAATTGCAGCATTGTCATAGGGTATATCCTTTTAAAGGGAAGACACTTGGAGAAAAGCATATGATGACCATTTTTACCAAAACCGAACACGTATCAAGCACCCAGCAAGTAAATAAGCATGTAGCAAAACATAGGACAAAATAATATCAGTGCTCAATCGCTAGCATTTCTACTGAATTTGTGCTGTGCATACAATCCATGCATCAAATGAAAGAGGAAAGTTCGCAAAATCCAAGGATATAAGCCATGTCATTTTAAACCGACACCATACTCAAAGAACAGCAGGCATACACTTTACATTCTACAGCAATGAGCAAAAATGTTTTCTTATATTTGATATTTTGCAATAAAAACTGTGTTAAGGGTAAATCTGCACTTGCTATTGTTAGCTCAATGTGTCTGTGTTATATCAAAACTAGTTCTGGCAGTCTCCATGCATGTTTTTTTTCCAGGGCACTGCTTCAAAGGATGTCAGATCCCGAGCATTCAGATCGCATTCAATGTATTTTCCTCTCTGTGATCAGCTTGTGATAATGTCAGAAGGACTTTGAGGGTAGCCATTTGATTCTATGGGCTCTGACATTTCCAACGAGCCCTAAAACACCTTAATAGCACGTACCTAGCCTGAGAGAGAGCCTTGCATTCCTGGTGCTTCGAGCTGAGAGTCCAAGCGCCATTGACATGTTGTGCTGGCTTAACTGGTTTGTTTGTAATACTTTCGGTATAATTATCCGCTAAATATCCAACATTGGTTTCAAAATATACTCAGAGGCAATGAAAACGCAACACCAGTTTGGATTCAAATAATTTTGTGACTCAAATTTATTCTCTTATTTTAACAATTCAAATATGTTGGGTTGGTTGACTTTGATGAATTAAATGTGTTAATGGGCCGATTTGGACAATAGTAAACACATGCGTTAAACATAACGAACCCAAGTTGAAAATGAAAAATCACAACAAGACTGAACGGAACACACATTTAAAAATGAACTCAAAAGAACAGTCAGTATCGGGTGTGACCCCCACGAACATCCACACAGGCAGTACAACGCCTCCTCATGGACCTGACTAAGCGTCTTAGGTTGTCTTGGGGAAGTTGTCACCACTCTGTCTGTAATGCATTCTGGAGTTGCTGCCTGGTTTGAGGTCTGGGTACTCTTGATGAAAGAGCTCGTCCCAGTTGGATGTACTTCACCCAAAATGTACTGATGCTGGAGGTACTACACCCAAAACGGTGAGCCACTTGCCGGGCACTTACTCCCACCTCTAGCATACCCGGGGCCCGGTTCAGTTGTTCAGTCGACAGACGTGGCATTATGACACTTAAAAATGTTTTTTGTGTGGCTTTTATCATGCCTTTATATAGGGAAGACAACCCCTCCTTCATTTCAACCACTGTACTTGCACAACTCCTAATCCCATATGTTGTACTCAATATGGATTGATGAGAGTCCAACTCACACTGCTGAGTTACATGATGATCATTCATGAGTAACGAGGTACACACTGTGACCCCAATGGTCACTTAAGAACTCAAATTGGACTACTCAGGTCCTGAGCAAAAATAAACCAAAATTTAGAGTGTTGCGTTTTCATTGCCTTTGAGTATAGTTTTTCAAAAGAATCCCTGCGCTGTTACCTGCGAGTACTGAGAGAACACTGAAATACAAGCGCTAAGTCGGGGTGCATGACATGTTCCGCTGACTCACTGCTCAAATTCACAATGCGGTGGCTTCAAGGTCGTTCATCAGTTAGTGAAGTGGTTAAGACGTTGCACTTGTCTGTGGAAGATATGTGGTTTGAATCTCTAATAGATGAAGGTTTTTTTCTGAGCATCAAGGTCATAGTTCATGTATAAATAATTGCTTGGGCGTTCGTTCATTTTTAGTTATCATTGTATTAATAATTTTGTTTCTTTGCTTGTCTTATTGAAAATAAATCTGCTCCAGTGGAGTCAAACTTATTTTTCTTTGTATGCACTTTCTTTGAATGGGGAAAATGTATACAGGACTGGCAGGAATTTAAAAAAAGCATATAAATAAAATTATTGTAATTAGATGGAATGGATGCCTGTAGAGACATATAAGTGAAATTAAATCAGCTATACAGTTTGGCACCTGATGAATCTGAATGAGCACACAGTGCTAATTTGGAGAGGGCATCAAGACATTCCCAAAATAAACCCTCTCTAATTTCACTCTGATTTGATTAGAATAAACTTTGGCACAGATAATGGTGAGATTCTGTGCTGTATTTTTTTAGAGGTTTCAGACTGCAACTGCATAATTTAAGAGGGATAAAAATAAACCTTTGTTTGGTGCACGAGATGTTTCATTTATGCTGCGTTCCATCTTCATTTACTCTAACTCAGCGACATATGCACTGATTTTCACATATACACTGATATCGTTGCAGAGATATACTCATTTTATTTTGGGCATGTCATTTTCGAGCCAGAGGCTCAGGGCTTAAGAGGATTTTTGGAGTTATTTACACTACCTAGCCAACAAAAAAATAGAAAAAAACTTTAACCAAAGCCATGATGTTTCTCAATCTGTTAATGTTTTAAGGCACAACGCCACTGTGGTAATTTAGGAAATGCTCCTATGGTATCATGCTTCTATCATGCATAGGCAGGAGATCAGTTTCACAGACCTTATTGAAATAAAGATCAGCATCAAACAATCTGGTTTGTTCTCCATTGGTAGAAATGTACTGCAAAATTGAGTAGCAGAATCAGCAGAAAAACAGACTGGGGGTTGAAAACCAAGCGGACTGAATACCTTTCCAGAGAGTAAACTGGATCATAAGCTGAGGACAAACAGAAAGTCATAACCAAAAATCAATTGTACACTGAGGACTAGGCAATGCTCGAAACCTGAAAGACAAAGGGAAATCAGAACTGGAAAATCACAAGGAATAACCAGGCTTGTAAGTAAACTGGCAAAATGCACAGAGCCAGACTTGCACTAAACAGAGGAAAACTGGGAACTTATAAAGCAAAAATTCACAAGGAAGAACTCAAAACAGGTGCATGGTAAACAGAAAAGTGTGACTGGAGGCGTGATTACAAACAAGGAAATGAACTCAGCAATTGACACATGATGTGGGCAGGACTAGAGGGGAGCATGAATAACAACAAAGACACATGGAAACTAACAGCTAAAACAAAATAATGACAACACTGGGGAATAAGAGAGAAAATTAGAAATAAAAAACATGAATTAAACAGATTACTGAACGCTGTCTGAGGTATTTGTGGCAAGTCTCCTGGGGTGCGAATTTAGGAAACTCTCCTGTCCGTTGTGGACATAGGGTTTTTTTTTGCATAAATTTCAAGTTGATGCCTCATGAATTGTGGTGAGCAGAGTTGGGTTCAAGTACTTTCAAGTACTTTCAAGAATTGGATGCAAGTATTTTTTTTAAATACCAAAGTGCATGCACTTGTATCAGAGTACTTCCTATTAATGCCTAAAGTACTTGTACTTGTATTCAAGTACTTTTCAAAGTTCTTGACCAAACTGTCTCCTATATGCTGACAGAGACTGGTCAAGTACTTTGAAAAGTACTTGGATACAAGTACAGGTACTTATTATTAGGTATTATCAGGCATTAGGCCTATTAATATTATTAGGCCTAACGCCTAATATTAGGCATTATCAGGTAGTACTCAGATACAAATACAAGCACTATGGTATGTAAAAAAAAATGCTTGCAAACAATTCTCAAAAATACTTGAAAGTACTTGGACCCAACTCTGGTGCAGAGTGAAATAAATAGAGCAGAAATAAATAAAGAGTGATGCAGGAAAACCCGCAAATATGAGACAAGACTGAACATATTGGTGTTGGTCCCATGTCTGTCATAGTTTGCCGAAGCAAGAAATTGGCCAAAATGTGGTTTTGATGGTTTTTTTTTTTTTCACAACCAAGATCTTCACCTTTGACCTTGACCTTCCAAGCTGAACTCCTTCTCCCGCTGGCATATGGCTTCTAGCAGTCCAAATTTCAAGTAGATACCTCAAGAATGCCAGATGCTACCGTGTTCAAAGACAGAGGAAGATTGACAGATGGACAGACAAACATGACTCTCAACATCCTTGCCGACAATCAACTCAGGTTAATCCAAGTCATGATTTTACACAAGAGACTGTCAACAGTTTGTTTAGTGTGAAATTAAATGCATTCACTCACATGACTTCTGTGAAAATTGTAAATGGATACATGGATGGCACGGGAAATCATTGCATCACACTTCTTGTTCATAAACCATGCCGAGAGGTTGTGATGGCAACCAGGGATGGAAAGGCTACAGGGCACTCTAATTTAAAAGGCGTTCACTCTCATTCATGAAGCTTCAAAATTTTTGCTTATTGTTCAAGAGACAGCTTGAATTTCCTGGCTGGGTTTCAGAGTGTATTCATTTTCACATTGGCTCCTTTCTTTCTCATGCACGGTCAGGAACTAGGAGGTGATATTCCTTCATTGTCATTTGATAAAAGCTTCCATTCAACTTGTAGCCCACATATAATACACAAGGGCATTGTACTTGGAAATTAAATTAAATTCCCATGACTGATACTCGCTATGAGCGGATAAACATTGAAGAATCTTAAAAATCATTAAAAATGTATACTCCTACACACACTCATACACTCTACCTATGAGTTAGGAATGTGCACCCTCCTTCAGTTTCTCTTACATTGCTCTCCTTTCGTGGCAGCCCCAGCCATTATCTCAGTAGATCGGGTATGTCAGTGGACGTACATGAAGAACCCATTTTGATCCTCATGAAAATGTATGGTCATATGTTGCGGACTTTGAATTCAATCATCTGAAGCAAGCTATGTATTATGCTATTCAGTGCCATGAAAAGTACCAAAGTCCTTCAATTATTGCAAATTTATTACACTTAACTCTTTGCACACAACGGACCCAGTATTGGGTCTGGAACAGGGTTACATAGTAATTGGCCAGTAAAAGATGTGTGTAAGATCAATGATTTTTTTCCACGGGGCAGGGCTTCAGGCTTCTACGGCAGCCCTCAGTTAATATTTAGTCCGAAGGACATGATTGCAGTTCAAAATCGCGAACTAAAGAAGCCCTGGGAAATCAAGGACAAATGAATGCCAAACTTGAATGGTGCTGAAAAAAGATCTGCTTCGCTTAAAATTGGATATCACATGAAACTACAGACAGCACTCTTTCCAAAAGTCTGAGAAGAGCATGGCAGTGCATCACAGCTTCCGTAAGCCTCAATGCAATTTGCAAGTCAATTGTAAAAATTTCCAGTAAAGCAAATTATTGTGTTTTTGGCATATTATATTTAATCAAAAATCAATCTAGATTTCACCAAGGCCATTCGTATAGCTACTTCACCTTATCACAGCCATACCCCAAAGAACCCTACGGCGAAATGGCTTGTTTCAAATCTTCGAACAAAATTTAAGATACGACAATAGCAACCTGAGTGAACTCAAAATACAGTTTTTTAAATAACACTTTATTTATTGAAAAAAAAAAAAAAAGCATCACTAACTGGCATAGTGTGAAGAAAAAAGTGCAGCATTTGTCACTCAAACAGCCAATTAACCAGACTTAATTTAGAATTAGGTGTTAATTGATATGACACACTGAATTACTATCAACCCAGCCAAATCTAAACATCACTTTAATAGAATATTTCCAGTAATGTGGCAGCTTACAGTGACATGCAGCACTCCATACCAAAATCAAAAGAAATTCCAGCACTGATAATAAATTTATGAAATGCAGTCAGGTTTATAAATATTTGGTAATGACGAAGTTATTGTTATTGCAACAGTCTATGACAATGTGCTGGAGTACAATTCTTTTTGTATAAGCAACAACTATGAGCTTAAAGTACTTATGGCTTTCAAAACATAACATAGCATGAGTGGCGAGAACAGGCCGTTCAGCCCAACTAGGCTCGCCAGTTTCTTTTAACTATTGTGAATATATCACTTCAGATACTCAATGTCTCAATGGTACCTAGCTTTAAGTCAAGCCTGCTCTTGAAAATTGCCAAGGTTTCTGCCTCAACAATATGGTCAGGCAAGCTGTTCCACATCGAAATTACTCCTTGGGTGAAAAAATATTTCCTAACAGCAGTGCTAAATTTACCCTTGGTCAACTTCCATTTATGACCCCAAGTTCTACTAACAGAACTTGGCCGAAGGAATCCTACATAATTCACTTTGTTAATCCCGTTAACATATTTAAAGACCTCAATCAGATCAACCCTGAGTCTCCTTTTCCTAAGACTAAAGAGATTAAGGATCTTCAGCCTGTTCTCATAGCTTTCATCTTTTATACCCGGAATCAGCTTAGTTGCTCTTCTCTGAACTTTTTCTAGAGCCTCTATATCTTTCTTAAAGTATGGTGCCCAGAACTGTACACAATACTCCAGATGTGGTCTGACAAATGTGTTGTACAAGAGAAGTATCAACTCCTTGGATTTACACTCAATACTTTTGGCAATGTATCCCAGCATCCGATTGGCTTTTTTAACTGCTACGGCACAATGACTAGAACCTGTGAGGGTTTGGTCAACAATCACTCCTAGATCTTTTTCATGTGGAGCACATTCCAGTTTTAAACCTCCCATGAAGTAATCCTGTCTAATGTTTTTATTACCTACATGACCAACTTTACATTTTGCTAAATTAAATTTCATTTGCCACATTTCTTCCCAACTCTGGATTCTATCCAAATCCTCCTGAATCACTTTAGTAGAGTCTAAACTATTTGCCAAACCTCCCAATTTAGAATCATCTGCAAATTTAACTAATTTGCTCTCAATATTTCTATCAAGGTCATTAATGTAGATGAGGAACAGCAGGGGTCCCAACACTGATCCCTGAGGGATGCCACTCCCCACCATACCTAGCTGAGATGAGATTCCACTGACCACCACTCTTTGTGTTCTGTCCTGTAACCAGTTTTGAATCCACTCCAGAATACCTCCTGTAACTCCAATGGAGCTCATTTTAAAAATTAGTCTCTTATGCGGTACTTTATCAAATGCTTTCTGAAAATCCAAGTATATGATGTCATAAGCCCTGCTCTGATCATAAGTCTTGGTGGCCTCTTCAAAAAATTCCAGGAGGTTTGTCAGGCATGACCTTCCCTTACAGAAACCATGTTGGCTATCCCTCAAAGTATTATTATGTTCAAGGAATAATTCCAGCTCATCTTTTATGATAGATTCCAGTATTTTGCATGCAATGCAAGTTAAACTGACTGGCCTGTAATTTCCTGGCTCAGTACGGTCCCCTTTCTGATATATTGGTATTATATTGCCCTGCTTCCAAACATTTGGTATTTCTCCAGTTTCTAAAGACCGTCTGAAGATAGCGGAGAGCAGTTTAAAGATGATCTCACTAACTTCCCTGAGCACTCTAGGATATAAGCCATCAGGAGCTCATATAAGCTTTCATTTGGCGGTATTCATATCCCAGGTGGATGAACACTGCAGGAATTGAAGTTCTTTTCATCTGTAATCTCCTTTGAAAGGGACCAAATGTAATTCTTCAATTGGCTGTTCGCCTGTTCCATGGCTAGGTGTGTATTATGCCTTCATTCATTTACCAGCTCATAAATTGCATCTGCCAATGAAGCAAGCCATCATTAAGCTGAAAAATCATAACAAACCAACCAGGGAGGTAGCAAATTCATAAGGTGAGGCTAGATCAACTAATAGGTGAATTCTTAAAAATAAAGCATATATTATTGAGCTCAGGTAAACCAGAAGGCCCAAAAGGTAACGGATAACAACTGTGTTGGGTTGTTAATGCTCTCCCTAGTAGATAAAAGCATCTTCAAAGCACTTGGCCAGAACTGGGACACCCTCTAGGAGGCAGGCGTACCTATGCCAACGTCTAAATTCAAAAAAAGACTTCTACAGAGTAAATACAAAGGGTTTAGCAAAAGATGTAAACCGCTAGTAAGTGAAAAATAGTAAGGTTGCCTTAAAACATATAAAAAAGCCTGTGCAGTTCTCAATCAACATCCTCTGGATAGATGAGACAAAAATTCCCACTAAGTCTAACCACAATAATGGGAAGAAAAGAGTGTGAAGAAGGTAAGGAAGTACTCATGAACCAAAGAATTTATTCAAATTCAGCCATTTTATTGGCTCAGATTCAGCCAAAATGCCCCAAATCTCATTGGACAGTACAGGTACAGATGGACGATGACCCAAAACATACTGTGAAAGCAACCGAAGACTTTGTTAGGGCGAAGTAGAGGGTTGTTCAATGTTCAGACCCAAGAAAAAGCAGGAACGAAAGTTGGCTGCAGTGAGGGGCTAGCAGAGCATTGCTAGGGAAGAAAACCACGCAGTGTCTGGTGATGTTGATAGGTTCCAGACTTGATAGGTTGCAGTTATTAGCCGCAAAGGATTTGCACCCGAGAATTAAAATGACAATTCAGTTAATCGAGTTTGCCCAAACATAAAATGGTTGTCCCTCCTACAATGCTCATACATTTTTGACAAATGAAAGTCAATACTGAAAACACAGTTGTGTCAGTATCCAAACACTTCTGGACCTGAGCGTATGTCAGTTTGTAAAGGGTTACAAAGTCACAGTGAGAGCCATCATCTATACTGCCATTATGGTGATTACTTAAAGCAGTAGTGAATCATCCAAGGAGTGGCTGGCAAACTCAAGTCCTCCAAGAGCGCACCAATGACTCATCCCGGAAGTCACAAATGAACTCAGATGAAGATCTCAGAAACTCCAACCTATGCTGGCCTCAGGTAAGGTTAGCATTCATGATTTCCCTGCTAGGAAGAGACTTGGCAAAATGGTATCTATTTGAGCCATGCAAAGGTAGAGAAAAGTGATCCTATCCTGTTCCATCGCCATAATGTCCAATCCCCTACCATCCCATCCCGTTCTAATTTTCAAAATTCAATTGCATCCCATCCCATTGCCATGCTATTCCGTCCCATTCCATTACCATCCCGTTCAGAGGATTTATATTCTGTGTACATTGATATGCCTGTTTGTATTATATGCAAAGAATTAATGCAAGGACTCATGTGATGTGACATTACTTGTGGTAGTTGTGATTCTTTTTATTATAATGAATTTGTTATACAAACAAGTTTGTTAGAACTATTTCATTTGTTATAAATCATATCAATGTTTACAAATTATGCTACATCATGGTACAAGAAAACATGAACAATCTCACTTCAGTATGCTGACAGGTTTTATTTGATTACCTGAGAAGCTTGACAACAGCACTACTGCAAATGAGGAAAACAAGCCGCATCTCACTTCATTGATCCTAGGCAGCAGGTAGTCACCTACCCTTGCCACTTCTTGCTGGCATTCATTAAAACAATACATGTTGAAAACCATTATGACATAAACTCCCCACCGTTGTTTTTAATTACTGGGTCACTGCAATCATGCAAATACAGCCACATCCCTGTTCTTTGAGGTTATGAACAGTTTCTCCTCATATGCCAGTCCAACAATACCAATGGTGAATTCTTGCTGGCATCTGTTGTTTCTTCTTTCAGTATTCTATTGGTATTGGTATTTGCACCAGATTTGTTGATTTCTGATTGATAAGAAAATCCAAACAACAATTTTGTTAGAAATCAGTGATTTGTATGTTTGTTTTTAGCTTGTTTTTAGTTTCTGGTTTTAGTTTCTAGTTTTTAGTATGTTTCTTGTTTGTTTTTAGTATTGCTATTATTTATATATTTATTATATTTATTCGTTAGAGCATGTGTATTTCTGGATGATTGCTCTGTCTCTGGTCTTCAGTGTTTTCCTCCGTTTCTGTCTCATGGCATCTTGTCTTTTTTTCATCACACTCTCTTCCCTGTAATTTCGGTTGGGTGTTTCCACTTCCTTCTCTCTCGCTGTTCTCATTGACTATCCGCACCTGAGAGTAGTTTAGCGAGGCATGGGTGTTTAGTTAGATTAGAGTTAGAACTCCACCCGTTTCCCCTCTCTCTCCTATCACCGTCCTTGCTTTTCTAGTTCCACCTCTCTCTACAGCTGTCCTGTGTTTAGCTGGGATTCCACTTAATTAGTTTGTGTTTTTAAAAGACCCACTTTCCCGTAGTTTCTTGTTGAATCGTTTCTACCACAGCTCGTCTTGGTCAGTCTCGTTTCCTGCGCTATTCTTCTCGTTTCGATTGTTGAAAGCTCGTTTCTTGTGATTCTCCCGTAAGTCTTGTATGTGATTGCGATTTGATTGATTAGTACTTCGTTCTCCCTAATTCCCATTTTGTATCCATCTGTTTAGTATCTCCTGTGTTCTCCCTTATCCCATCCAACTCCCTTTTTCCTTCCCCTTCCATTCCCTTAGTTTCAACCCTCTTTGTTACTGTCTTTGTCTTGGATTGATTATTCTGGTTACTGGATCATTTTGCTTGTCCCCTGACTTCGATTCTGCCCATTCTGCATATCTCTGTTTGCCTGGCTATTGATCCATTTCTGTCTTGACCATGAGCTTGGTTAATCCCAATAAACGCCCTGCCGATGCTGAACTGCACTTGGAGTCTATGCCCGTTCCTTTCAGTACGAGTCGACCAGTACAGACTCCAGCGGATACTGCTGAACTGCAGCGACTTTATCAACAACGAGAGGTCGTCATTCAGCAGCAGCATCGCGACTTGCAGGAGATGAGAGCTACTTTACAGCATCTCACCCAGGGCCCCACCCTTCCCAGTCCTGCAGTCGCACCGGCAGAGGCAGCTCCCATTCGGGAGCCACGTCTTACTCCCCCGCGGGAGTATGACGGAGACCCCACCACCTGCAAAGCATTCCTGTCCCAGTGCTCGATCATATTCGAGTTACAGCCCCTAACCTTTCCTACCTCACGCTCCAGAGTGGCCTCGTCATCACACTTTTTGACCGGCAGAGCAAGGGACTGGGGAACCTCAATGTGGGGCGCTGGCCACCCCTGCACCCGCACCATTGAAGATTTCATGGCGGAGATAAGGGAGGTGTTTGACCGTCCTACCAGGGGCGAGAGGCAGGAAGTGCACTACTGAGTTCTGGCAAGCCGGGCTGCAGCGTCTCCGATTCGCCATTCAATTCCGTTCGTTGGCGCCTCTACACACTGGAGCGAAGACGCCCAGTTTGATGTGTTCTACGGGGTTGGCAGAGAACATAAAGGATGAGTTGGCGTCCGTGAGCTTCCACCTGATCTGCAGGGGCTCATTAGAGTGGCCATCCAGATTGATTCTCGGATCCAGCAGCGCAAGAGGGAGCACCAGAGCCATTCAGAGCCCGGACGGTCAGACCTGCGTGGTAACTTTCGATCTCCTCGGGCGACTCTCCTATCCAGGAGACCGCGAGCCCCCGGGTCGGGAGAACCCATGCAGGTCGACCATGCCGGGTTATCGCCACAAGAGCGAGCTAGGAGACTGCGCGACGGGGCATGTCTGTACTGTGGGCTGGCGGGTCATCGTATCCAGTGCTATCCCCTACTCAAAAAGGAGGGGGTGAGTGGGAGGATTGGACAGCTGGCTCAAGATAACAATGATCCACGTAAGCTGGTTCCTGTCACACTACTTGTTGGCAAGCGTTCATTGACTACTAATGTTTTGTTTGATTCAGGCTCAGACATCAACCTGATCGACGCCAACCTGTGCAACCAGCTGTCCAAGGTTCCCAGTGAGTACCAGGATCTAGCCGAAGTCTTCTCTAAGTCTCGTGCCCTGTCTCTCCCCCCTCACAGACCCTACGACTGCGCCATCGATCTCCAACCTGGCACAGCGCCCCCTAAGGGGGGTCTCTATTCTCTGTCTCGTCCAGAGCAAGAGGCCATGGAGAAATATGTGGAGGAGTCACTGGCTGCTGGCATCATCCGTCCCTCTTCCTCTCCTGCTGGCGCTGGCTTCTTTTTCGTTAGCAAGAAGGACGGATCTCTCAGGCCATGTATTGACTACAGGGGACTCAATAATATTACTATTAAGAATCGATATCCCCTTCCTTTAATGAATTCTGCTTTTGAGCTGTTGCAGGGGCCACTATCTTCACCAAACTTGACCTCACGCAACGCTTACCACCTCGTCAGGATTAAGGAAGGGGATGAATGGAAGACGGCCTTCAACACCGCTAGGGGGCACTACTGATACCTGGTCATGCCGTTTGGTCTAGCTAACGCCCCTGCTGTCTTCCAGAACCTCGTTAATCGACATCCTGCATGACATGATTAATCAATTCGTTTTTGTGTACCTAGATGATATATTAATATTCTCTCGTTCTAAGGAGGAACACATACGTCATGTTAGTGCAGTCCTGCAGCGCCTCCTGGAGAACCAACTCTCGCCAAGGCAGAGAAGTGTGAATTCCACTTGGACACAGTCCCTTTCCTCGGATTTGTGGTTACTCCAGGAGGCATCCTAATGGACTAAGAGAAGGTGAAGGCGGTAAAGGATTGGGCTACCCCTACCACACGCAAGGAACTACAGTGCTTCCTAGGGTTTGCTAACTTTTACCGCCGATTCATTCATAATTACAGTACCGTTGCTGCTCCACTGACCTCTCTGACTTCCCCAAAGTTCCTTTTGTGTGGACCCCCTCGGCGGAGAAGGCTTTTCTGGAACTGAAACAAAGATTTACCACTGCTCCTGTTCTCCAACAGCCAGATCCTGAAAAGCAGTTCATCGTCGAGGTAGACGCTCTAACACCGGCGTAGGGGCAGTCCTGTTGCAGCGCAATGGCAAGGATAATAAGGTACACCCTTAGCCTTCTTCTCACGCAGACTTAGCTCAGCCGAGCGTAACTATGACATCGAAATCGGGAGTTACTGGCGGTGAAGTTGGCATTAGAAGAGTGGCGTCATTGGTTAGAGGGGGGGCTAAGGTTCCATTCCAGGTCTGGACCGACCACAAGAATTTGGAGTACCTCCGTGCAGCTAAGAGATTAAATTCCGCCAATCTCGTTGGTCACTGTTCTTCGACAGATTTAATTTCCCTTTAGCTTACCGCCCAGGCTCCCAGAACAAGAAACCTGATGCCCTGTCACGAAAATTTTTCGCCTGACGCCCCTCCCAAGGAGCCTCAAACCATCCTACCCAGTCGTGTTGTGGTGGGAGCATTAGTATGGGAATTGGAGGATCGAGTCAGAAGGTCACAACCTTCTGGGGGGCCACCTACTAACTGTCCCAAGAACTGCCTTTTTGTTCCAGACTGCCTCCGAGCGGAAGTTCTCCAGTGGGCCCATTCTTCCCGTCTCGCCTGCCATCCTGGTGCTAACCGGAGCTTGGCCATGCTAACTTCGCAGGTTTTGGTGGCCAACAGTCCGGATAGATGTCAAGAACTTTACTACTGCTTGTCCGGTCTGCGCCCAGAACAAGGCCACCCACACTGCACCAGCTGGTCTCCTGCAACCGCTTCCAGTACCTTCCAGACCATGGACCAATATCGCACTGGATTTTGTCACTGGCCTTCCGCCCTCCAGAGGTAACACCGTCATCCTAACCATTGTGGATCGCTTCTCCAAGGCAGTTCATCTCGTCCCTCTTCCCAAACTTCCCTCTGCCAGAGAAACAGCAGACTTACTCGTCCAACACGTAATCAGAATCCACGGCATCCCTTCTGACATTGTCTCTGACCGTGGTCCTCAATTCATCTCACAAGTCTGGAAAGCCTTTTGCCAAACCTTGGGAATAACGGTCAGTTTAACCTCTGGATTTCACCCGCAGAGCAATGGGCAGACAGAGAGGGCCAACCAGCAGATGGAGAGTGTCCTTCGGTGCCTCATTTCCCGAGATCAGGGGACTGGGCGCGAACAACTACCCTGGGTCGAATATTCCATCAACAGCCTTCCCACGGCTGCCTCAGGTGTGTCCCCCTTCCAAGCTTGTCTCGGTTACCAACCACCTCTGTTCCCCTCACAGGAGGTCGAAGTTGACGTTCCCAACATCCAGGAATTTCTTCAGAGGTGCCGAAGGACGTGGGAGGAGACTCGTTCCGCTCTCCTGAAAGCTGCTGACGAGATGAGTCGCCAGGCCAACCGTCGTCGCTCTGTTCCACCGCAATACAAAGTAGGACAAAAAGTTTGGCTTTCTTCCAAGGACATTGCACTAAGGACTGAAAGTCGCAAGCTAGCCCCCCCGTTTCATTGGTCCTTTTGTGATAGAGAAGATCATTAACCCTGTCTCTGTTAGACTCAAACTACCAACCTCTATGAGCCGTATCCACCCAGTCTTTCATGTGTCATGCATTAAACCTGTACTGTTTTCCATCCACACCCCTGCCCCGACCAATCCTCCTCCCCCAAGGCTCATCGATGGAGGAGAAACATACACGGTGCACAAGTTGCTGGACGTTAAATCGGCGAGGAAGGGTCTACAGTACTTGGTGGACTGGGAAGGATACGGCCCGGAAGAACGCTCATGGGTTCCTGCTCGTCACATTCTCGACAAGTCACTTATAAAGGACTTTCACAAAAGGACTTTCAAGCCGAAGCTTAGACCGCCAGGTGGCGGTCATAGAGGGGGGGGTTCTGTTAGAAATCAGTGATTTGTATGTTTGTTTTTAGCTTGTTTTTAGTTTCTGGTTTTAGTTTCTAGTTTTTAGTATGTTTCTTGTTTGTTTTTAGTATTGCTATTATTTATATATTTATTATATTTATTCGTTAGAGCATGTGTGTTTCTGGATGATTGCTCTGTCTCTGGTCTTCAGTGTTTTCCTCCCGTTTCTGTCTCATGGCATCTTGTCTTTTTCATCACACTCTCTTCCCTGTAATTTCGGTTGGGTGTTTCCACTTCCTTCTCTCTCGCTGTTCTCATTGACTATCCGCACCTGAGAGTAGTTTAGCGAGGCACGGGTGTTTAGTTAGATTAGAGTTAGAACTCCACCCGTTTCCCCTCTCTCTCCTATCACCGTCCTTGCTTTTCTAGTTCCACCTCTCTCTACAGCTGTCCTTTGTTTAGCTGGGATTCCACTTAATTAGTTTGTGTTTAAAAGACCCACTTTCCCGTAGTTTCTTGTTGAATCGTTTCTACCACAGCTCGTCTTGGTCAGTCTCGTTTCTGCGCTATTCTTCTCGTTTCGATTGTTGAAAGCTCGTTTCTTGTGATTCTCCCGTAAGTCTTGTATGTGATTGCGATTTGATTGATTAGTACTTCGTTCTCCCTAATTCCCATTTTGTATCCATCTGTTTAGTATCTCCTGTGTTCTCCCTTATCCCATCCAACTCCCTTTTTCCTTCCCCTTCCATTCCCTTAGTTTCAACCCTCTTTGTTACTGTCTTTGTGCGGATTGATTATTCTGGTTACTGGATCATTTTGCTTGTCCCCTGACTTCGATTCTGCCCATTCTGCATATCTCTGTTTGCCTGGGTATTGATCCATAACTGTCTTGACCATGAGCTTGGTTAATCCCAATAAACGCCCTGCCGATGCTGAACTGCACTTGGAGTCTATGCCCGTTCCTTTCAAATTTTATATGAAAAATCCAAATAAAGGATAACAAATGCAATTGGATAAGAGTAAATAACACTTTATAGATTTATAATGTTATTTGTTTAGAAATACAATTTTGTGTTCATTGGGTTTTTTAAATTGACCACTTTCACTAAAATAATTTGTTTTCAAATCTTTACATTAGTTGTGAGTGCCACTACTGGTTTGAAATTAATTATTGCTCTTTGTAACCTGGTCATAACGTTCATGAAGTTGTCACTTTTTCTGAAGTTATAAAGTTGAGCTTATTTGAGAGAAAAACGATGTCCCATCTTATCCCAAATTTCATCACATCTCTTCCCATCCTGAACCAACTTGATCCCGCCTCGTCCCGTCCCATCGATTCCCATAGCAGCTTTATCCCAACCCGTCCCATGCCGCAGATCCCACAGTATTCTACTGCAAGATGATCCTATCCCGTCCCTTTTTTTTTTTTTTTTTGCAATGGGATTCTAATCTCATTGATCCCATCCCATCCCCTCACACTGCTGTGGTATCTATGGTTTCCATTGCCAACCAAGAGAAACGTAAAGCCTCATCTCATATTGGCCAGTAGAGACATTTATGATCCCCAGACCCTTTGGGATTAAGTTCTGTAGATGGATGAGTCGACAGTGGAACATTTTAGGAAAACATGGGTACCGTAAAATCTGGAACAAACCTAACACAACATTCCACAGTAAAAACATAATACCATACCAAACATGATGATGCCTTTGTGACAGGATGGGGATGCTTTGCTGCATAAGGACCAGAGAGATGGACCATCATTAATGGAACCATGAATTCTGCCTTGTATCCAAAAATCCTAAAGAAGGATGTCTGGTCATTAGTTCGTAATCTGAAGCTGAAGTGCAGTGAGGCAAAAGAGTGAGTCCACCTCTGAATGTCTCAAAAGAAACAAAATTGAAATATTGGAGTGGCTTGTCAAAATCATGACTTCGTTTCCGTGCTGAGAGAAGACCTTCGACAGCAGTTCATACTCTCAAACCCTCCATGGGGCTGAATTATTTGCTAAGGCAAGACCTTCAACAGCAGTTCATACTCTAAAACCCTCCAATGTGGCTGAATTAATGCAATTTTGCAGTGAAGTTTGTGTCAAAATTCCTCCACAACGGTGCAAAAAAAAAAAAAAAACCTAAAAACTGAGCTCTAGATACCAGAAGTGTTTGGCTGCAGTAGGTGTCGCTCAAGGTGACATAACCAGCTATTTGTTTTAGAGGGAAATCACATTTTCCCAAGTGATCATTTTTTCCCTTCAGTTTCAGAATGAACTGATCATTTGAAAACTGTATGCTGTGTCCCTCATGCTCTTCTTGTCTTATATTACTTTTTTGTTTGAAGATCTAAAACCATTTCGAGCGAAAAATATGGAAAAAATGACAAAATGAGGACAGGGCAAGACATTTTTTCATGGGATTGTAAATGCCTCAGGGTTGGGTCAGAAAACCATTGGCTGTCCAGCCCAATTGTAAAGTAATTTTCATTTGCATTGCCTTGCCATTTTTTATTTCTTCATTTCCCAGTCAGCCATCTGCTTGACATTGCCTCCAAAGGAGAGGAAAAAACCAAAGAGAATGAAACCTTACACATTTTAAAGTTTTAAGTATGTTTTTCACTTTGACATTATAATGATAATGATAATGCCTTATCTTGGAAAATCATTCAAAATCCAAATCCAGGGTTAGAATTTCTCCTATAATAAATCAAAATACAGAAAATGGGTGCAAAATGAGCCAGCACTGTTGATCATGAAAACCGTCGCAGATGCAAAAAGGACGAGCAATGCAAGAAGAAGCACCCGCACGTTTCACTCCCCCTTCCAATGACATCTTTGAGCCTTGGGGCATTAGGAGGCAACCTGTCCCCATTTAAGCAGTACTGATTGGTTCCCACGCCGCAAGACTACCTGCACTATAGCTCAAAAGAATCCAGAGCACCTTTTGTATTTGCCTCCCTTGTATAGAACTAATTGAAATGCTGCAGTCATTGTCAAAGATGGAAATCTTGGGAGCATTAGGTTTTTCTTTAATACTGACAGCTCTGGCCCAGGTAAATAATGAGTCAAATACAGGGGGTAAATAATATAAAATATTAATAGCATGTATAGGCCAATTAACATGATTATTAGATTAAACCTAGATTTGCTTTGTTAATTCTCATTGAAACTTTGTTCTCTTTCAGATTCCACATTCTCAGGCAGCAGGTGATATTTCATTTGAAAGATATATATTTTGTTTTGCTTCTCTGACAATAGTTGGCTAAAATATAATGTGATCATATTTGAAATTGAACGAAACTTCAAATTAAAGCTACTGTAATGCAATGCATTTAAGCAATGCTCATTTCAACCTCAAACTGGAAAAGAAATAAGCGATAGTAACGATTGTTTTCAGAAAATAATAGCGCATATTCTGCGAATATTACTCGCTTTTTTATTTGAGTAAAATAATAATAATAATAATAATAATATATATATAGAGAAAAATAATAATTCAAAAAAAAAAGCCAGCGACTAGCCAAATGGCTTTTATTTTAACTCAATTGAATAATCCTGTTTTTGCTTCTTTTTTTCAGACTGTCCAGTCAATGCAATAACATCACCATCAGCATCCTCACTACTTGTGAAATGGAGCGCTTATCCGGGTGCAACGAATTATTTCCTGGACCTCCGGGTTGTAAACAGAACAGATGTTGCGCCGGTTGTGGTGACACTATTTGCATCCTTTACTGAGAGAGAAATACATGGTCTCAGACCAGCGACTGCGTATAGTGTAACAATAAAAGTCTTCCACTTCTACTCTGTCACATGCGTGGGTTCGGAAATAGCAAGAACAGGTACTGATGTATGTTTAACAAAACTGTTGGCACGATGCGTAATGGTGTGTACAACCACATGCTAACAATTAAAAATCATAATTTCACAATGTTCAGTCAGTAGGCTGGCATGACCCAGCTATTTTGAAGCTATCGGGCGATGTAAACTAGCCATACAGCGAGGACACCAATGCTGCATAGGCTATTTGATAAATCCTAAAATAATTGGTTATTTTGTGTTCCAATTACAGTCCCTGACACTTCGCAAATAACCGACTGGGGAGCACTATCGAGCACTGCTATTCGATTAGATTGGTTACCCGTCGAAGGTGCAGATGGCTACTTCTTGGTGATAGAATCTGAGACAACAGGAGAAAGACGCGAAATGAATCTCAACACCTTGAGCGCCGAGATCATCGACCTACAGCCTGCAACAGCGTACGACTGCTCCGTTTACACTATTAATGCGGCGGGTATGGGCGCCAGCAGCAAAGTCATTACAGTTATAACACGTGAGTAAATTCCTCTCTGTTTTAACTTATATGACGTGGTTTTGGAAGGATTATACATGCTTAACAGATCTATTCGGACTAAATAATAGGCCATTTCAGTGCAAAAGTCACCATTTTATTCAGCAAAATTTGCCAGGTAATGAGTGCAACAAAGGCGAGATAATTCGCCAAATTCAGCCAGGTGAACAATAACTGTCACCGTTGCCGAAAATTGGAAAAACAAACAAACAAACAAATAGATAAATAAATAAATAAATAAATAAAGCCTGAATATTATAACGCAGTGGCTAATTCATGTTTCATTCCAAAATATGAGAAAAGTACATATTTTTACATCAATATATCTACTCTCTTGTTTTTGTGTTTTTCATTGAGTGAATAATTTGTATGAAAACTTCAGATGTCAGAATTATTGGCAACCCCTGGTTTATTACTTTGTGCAAACACCCCTAGAAAATATAAGAGCTGCGAGTCTTTCCCAATAATTTGAGATTTGAGAACACATTTATAGGGAATTTTGTGCATTCCTTCATGCAGAGATTTTCACAGTGGTTTGCACTCCTGGACTGCTCTCTCCAGTTCAGACAATAGGATTTACGTCTAAAGGCTCAGATCACCATTGTAGAACATGGATGTCTTTTTAGCCTAAATTTTTCTGTACTAGATTAAATTAATGACATTGACCCTAACTAGTTCCCCTGGATTGCGGCAGCAGAATATGCTGAAAGCATCAACTACCCACCTTCATATTTAACTGTAAGTATGAGGAACTCCTTGTCCTCTTTTGTCATCAAATTTGCTGGTAGTGTATATGGCCAAAAATGTAAATTTCATTCTCATCAACCTATAAGCCTCACTTCCAGTCATGGTTCCTATGTTGTTTGGCATAATCCAGATTCTTGGATTTATTGTTGTACCCAGTAACAGCTTTCCTGGTGCAACCTTTCCAAAAAATTATTGCCATAGAGATGACATGATATGGCTATTGTTTGACTTGGTGAACGATGATACAAGCAATTGATGAATTTCTTAAAACATGGTCTTTGGGATGTTAATTTACAGTGTTACAATTGCTCTCACTTTTGTCCCTTGGAAAGCGAAATTCACAGTCTTTTGACCATTTTTGTGGCCAGTTTTCTTCAATTCCACAAATTTTTTAGTAGGGGTTCAAACAGTGAAGCTACAGAACCCTCTCATAATAATAATAATAATAAATAATAATAATAAGTATTATTATTATTATTATTTTACCAATTTTTCAAATTTCTTGCTTAAAACTGAATCGGCCACGAAAAGTATAGATCCTAATTGCTGTGAATCTTGGCAGGGTTCTTGCAAATTTTCTCCACTCCTCAGATTCCGTATATTGGCCACGTGGTGGCACTAATGCAAGCAGACTCACGTTTTGGTTCATTATCCCTGAACTGTATGCCCTAGATTTATTTTTGCTTGATTCCTTGGCAAACAAGGAAAGAGGTCAAGACAAACAAAATGCATATGCCTGATGTAATTTTCATATGCCAAAATTTTCTGCGATTTTGAATTTTTTGCAAAACTTACTCATACAAACTCTCTGAATTTTTCACTCAGCTTCACCAAATCAGGCTTGTTAGAATCTGAGTGCTCTGATCCTCAATAATTCTCAAAAAGTTTACTTTTCAACACAAAATGGCCACCACATGTTCATACATTTTTGTGGGAGTGGCCATTTTTTAAAACAAATATAATTTATGAAAGATCTGTCTTTTTGGAGAAGCCTATTTTTGTGAACTAATCCCAGGAATTTTTGTGCATCTTTATGAAATAAGGCTTGAAAAAATCTGGGGACACTGCACATAAAATGTTGATTTTTCAAAATAATATAGCGGCCTTAAAATGCTATAAGTTGTGAAATCTTTGTCCAAACTTGACAAAATTATGCACACTTATGTCGTATATTTTATACATGATGCCAGTTTTGTGTTTCTCTGACTATCGGTGACGCCATAAGAAAAAAAATGTCAAATGTTTATTTCTGTTTGATTCATCTGATTGGCTGCACATTGCTTTAGTTTTAACAACGGGTTGTCACAACATGTCCTGCCCAATATAAGGAGGTTGCCAAATTGTCCGTTCCAATTTTTCAGAAGTCTGATGAGAAACTTGTCATATTGAAGCTCTGCAGTAGATTAAAACTGAAAGTGCTTTGGGTTTCGCTTTAAAAGAAGTTTACCTTTAAAAAATTACTAATTCCATTGTTTTGATCTGGCCTCAATGAAGGTCCATTGGCTAAAGATTACTGAAGCAGTCATGTTCTCATACAAATCTCAGATCGGATCTTCCTCCAGACATTCAGTTTGCCTATGTTACATCAGTGGAGAGCTCTGGTTCTAGGCCAGTTTTCAAAATGAACTCATGTCAACACCTACATTTGCACTGGCTGGTAACGTATTTCCAGCAGATTTTGTTGACATAGTGACAGACTGCATGTTGGGCTGCAGAATGAAATGTATCAATTTGTCATGAAGTATTATGAGCCATTGATCTTAACATCATTACAGAATGAGAACTGGAAAGGCTATAATATCAATTTTGAGCCTCAGGGCTATGTTACATTAAATGACATTATTTTTGCTGGTTTTAACTAAGGCAATGAGGGAAACAAAATTGCCTTTTTGCACCTTTGAGCTCCGCTATCTTGCAATCTCACAATTTTCAAAAAACCTACTTCTGCAAGTTAATCCCAGATCATTGATTGTAGCACCAACAAATTTTGTACTCTAGCATCTACAAAGGGTCCTGACCAAGAAGTTATTTGCAGTTTTTTGCTAGGGCAAATGATATAGCTGCTGTCGTCCAATGTATTTGATGGTGAAGACACCAAAACAAGAAGTGAAACATATATCAGTAATGCTTGGTTGGAATCACCCAAACTTGGTGGACTTTCTCTTTGCCAAGGGGAATATTGGGCATCCATCAACTTTCAAGAAATTTAGCCACATGGGAGCACTACACCAGAAACCAGAATGAAAATTCAAATGCCTATTCAACTGTTTCTTGAGCATCATCATAATAAAGGACCCAAACTGGAAATATGAGCCCTTAGTGCTGTCCATTTTGTTTTTTGGCTATCTTGGAATTATTGTTCCTGAATAGTTTTCAGTGGCAACCTATAGGAGTCCTCGGCAGATTTGGTGGATTTCTGCACCCTTATAGAGCTCAGTCCAAGGTGCCCAGGCTCCTCATTTGGAGTCAATCCATCATTCCCTTTGTACCACCAGCAGGCCAAATATCAGTGTACATTTTTTTCTTATAATTCATGAACCCTCATTTCCCCTGAATCCCTGGGGTACAATGCATTAAATGGACTCATTCACTGCTTTTGGTGCTCGGACCCCTTAATTGCTGCTTGCAGCTATACTTATTACTGTGGAACTCAGCAGTACTTTAAACTGTTTATGTTATGTTCAGAACTCATTAATTCACTTGTGAAAGTCAATTTCCTTCTCTCCCATTTGAATTGGCATTTCTTTTTCTTTTCCATTTTTGATGGATGACAAAAGGCTTCTATGTGTATTTTACCTAGATTTTATAGCCTGAGATTAAATCAATTTTGGAAAAACGTAACCAATTTTACTTTAGTTTTGATGTATTTATAACTTATAGTAATTGTTAAGGGTCCCCATACTTATGCCACCAATGGTTTTATTTATGTAATGAGCTTACTGGAACAATGAAACATGAATACATTGAATAAATATGTCTGATCTTAGCATGCCAATAATTCTGAACCTGACTGCGTAACGGTCGCATAAGCCATGTATTTTTTCCTGTTCATTCAGTGGTGCAGCCGCCCGAAGGAATCACCGTGACACCAACCGGAAGGAACACTGCTCGCATAGAATGGGAAGCAGTGGATAAAGTGATTCTATATGAAGTGACAATCACTGAGATTAGTCAACCTGGCAGCACACCCTTCATTACAAATTCTGCCAATGATTTCTTGGATTTGAATGACATACAGCCATGTTCCACATATCTGATTGAAGTAGCCTCTATAAATGCTTTTCTACAGCCTGGAGACAAAAATAGTTTCACTTACACAACGAACAGTAAGTAAAGTGCTCTTTGAACAATCTAGCATGTATGAGTGAAGGCAATAATGCGTTGCTTTTTTATTATTCACAGTTAGTCTTAGCTATTATAAATTTTAAATATTGCCTATGTGATAGTATTATTTTTATTGAAGCAAATACCATGCTCAGTAGTACACACATACTTAATAACAGCTACTGAAAAAAACTTGCAAAAAGCACATTGTCTTTGAAATAGTCTGTCAACAGTAGCATGCATTACTATATGTGGAAAATAAGATTTGATAAAATAGTTTAAATCTGTTATTTTGTCCTCCTGTCTACAGCCGTAGGTCCTGTGACATCCCTCTCAGTGGACTACAGCTGTTCCATGGGCGTTGGGACTGTGACATGGGCCTTAGTTTCAGGGGCAGACTTGTACAGGGCCTCTGCAGTTGACAGTAAAGGGAATATCCTATCTTGCTCCTCCGAGTCAACAGAATGCCAGATCACAGGGCTGAAATGTGGGGAGGGGTACCACGTACATGTCACTGCCGTCTCCAGCAACTGTGAGAGCACTGCCAACACCACCACCTACTTTGAAACAGGTGGGTGTATCTGAATGGAGGCTCAAATGATGCTCACAGCCAGAAGTTTGGACATACAGACGTTTTATAAACAAACTAAGAAAAAAGATATAAACACATTTTCCAGAACAGAAGTCTAAGTCTTAAATTTATCATAATTACTATCATTTGCAGTTGTAATAGCAAAGTTGCTGTGCTCCTAAGTTTTTTACGGAGGTAAAATAACTAAATATCATTGAAAAAAAAGTACTGTAATAGTAGTGAGTGTGTTCAAACATTTGACTGGTGCCATAGTCCTGTGCAATCTAGGGATCATCTTTTTTATCAGAATTACTGTGAGCTGGACATTGAGACTCTGTAATGTAGCTTTTACCTCGATAATCTCCAGTATATGATGACACTAAAGTGAGGATTTGCTCTCCTCATCCATCTCTGTGCTCCCTGTTATGCCGTGTAATTTCATGGTCAGATGCTCACAGGAACCTTGGGCTGGTGATCAGAGACTCCTCTAAGTAGAGATATGAGTACATTTCATTAGACTTTAAGTTACATTGAACTGATGATAACTTTGATCATGACCATTGTAAAACTGCATCATGGCTTAGTTATCACATGGGAGGATAACTCTTCTGTTTTGCTTTTCCCTCGCAGTGCCTTGTGCCCCAAGTGACCTGGCCCTGTACCGCGAGTGCTCCAGTAATGTGATCATCATTACCTGGGAGCCCACCAATCACACTGACTACTATGTAGCCACTGCTGTGGACTCCACTGGGAAACGCACGGATTGCTTGACCACTGAAATCGCATGTTTCTTTGACCAGACAGTCTGTGGGCGCTTATATGAGTTCACGGTGTACGCTGTGAGTGGAGCCTGTGAGGGTGAGGTCAGCACCTCGGTCAGTATCAAAACAGGTAAGAGAACTGCAACAGCAGTGATGAAACGTCGAACAGCATTCAATGTGGGCTCCATAGAAAATCAGTGCTAACTAAATTAGGGTTCAATATATTTACCATGTAGCACCATCTAGCGGCCGATTTAGTAAAAGCAGTTCAGTTGTGTGGCTGGGTCCATTGACGCTGTTGGATTTCCCTCAGCACCGTGCGCCGCAACAAATCTGCAGACTAATGCAGACTGCAACTCGGATGTACTCATCAGCACCTGGAACACGGCCCCTGGTGCGCTCTTGTACAAGGTGGAGGCGTTGGGCAATGCGGGTAACAGCACTCGCTACAACTGCAGTACCCATACCAACAGCTGTGCCATACCAGGCGTGCACTGTGGCGAGAGTCTGACCGTTCGGATCATTTCATTTGACGACGAGTGCTCCAGTGAGACTGCCCTCGGACAGGTTGCAGAGACAGGTAAACAGACACTCCTCTACTGTCTGACCCCTACACTGTTATAAACTTGCACTTTTTTTGCCAGTTAATTTAACTGGCACCTTTCTTGCCAGTTATTTTAAGTGTAATTTTACAATAAGTGTACCACAATAACCAGGAAACAATGCGTTAATTTAACTGTTAAATTCTGTCAGTTTACAGCAGTGTACATGGCCTGTCAACTGCGCACTATGAGCCAACTTTTCCTCATTTTAAGTGTTAACCTGACAGAATTAGACTAGAGGTCACTGAGGCAGTGGGCACTAGGCATAAGATATAATGCTGTACTACAATTGTGTTACACCAACTTAAACTAAATATCTTATGGAATGGAAATAAAAAGAAGAAACTGGAGCACTCAAATCACCAGCATAAATTTATTAAGGTGCCAGGACTGATGTTTTGACGCACTGCGTCGTATCACCCTAAGTAAGTAGAAACTACATCTTAATTGTGATTTCAATGTGTAATATCCAAAAAGGACCAGAATCTTTTTTTGAGTGATGAGCTGAAGGAGAGTCGTTCCATGTAGGATCCGCATGGTCATGGATCATCAAATCGTTGCCTACTGCTTTTCAGCCTTCCTCTTATCAAGGAGTCTGGCTGTTTGGTAAAACTAACTCTACAGTTAATTACTAGGAAGAAGAGAAAACCAGTGCTGGTTTTGGATTGGAGGGCCAGATTTGTGGATCCCTGCACTAGGTTGTTTGTGTCTCCCCAGTGCCCTGTGTCCCTCAGAATGTGTCGGCTGTCATGGACTGCAGCCCCAACTCCGTCACCATGAACTGGGAGTACAGCCATGGCGCGGTTTTCTACATTGCCTCGGCCGTGCACCCTGATGGCAGCACGCACACCTGCAGCGCCATAAACACACAGTGCAGCATCCAAGGCCTGCGCTGCGGCCAGGTCTACTCAGCCTTCATTATAGCCACCAATCTCAAATGCAACAGCTCAGAGAGCACACACATCACCGTGGAAACGGGTAAGGAACTTTTGCAGCGCTGCTGTCTGAACAAACTTCCTACATTTATAATGGGACTGGAAAATTTCTGTCACTTTTTTTTTTTTTACTAAATATCACAAAAACAGAAAAATAAGACAATTCCAATCTCCGTTTGTTGTTTTTTTGCTCCTTTGCTTTGTTTTGCTTCCTCAGAGCTGCCATGTGAGTTTTTGTAAGACCACTGTGGCTTCATTATTTACATATTTACATGATGCTTCTGTGGTGAAGTTCTTAGGGGTCAAGCCCTTCCATATGTTTCTTCCAACCCTAAACTCAGCTGGCTGATTTCATAAAATGGCTCCATTTCCAAGATGAGGAGGTGTGATAGTTTGTGAACCTGGCTGACAGGAAGGAAATACCAGACTTCTACTCTCTGAAGCTGGATTTTGCCCCTCTGGTCAATGTTAAACCACCATGTTGTTTGAATCCTCTAGCGCCTTGCCCTCCTGACCACATTGGTGCCTTGCTGGACTGCGAGGCCAACCAAGCCCTGGTCTCGTGGCAGAGTCACCTCTCCGACGCCTCATACACGGTTACCATGGAGGACAAAGAAGGAGGCCTCCTCAGCTGCATGACCGCAGACAGCAACTGCACCATCCCAGATCTCAAGTGCGGCCAGGAGTACGCCGTCACGGTCACGCACCACACCCAGATATGCCCCAGCAGGCCATCTGACGCCATCCACGTGCACTCTGGTACCCCAGTGTTTTACTTTACTTATTTTAGTTATTTTATTCAAGGTGGCTCATTAGCTTGGCATGTCAGGAACTGAAGGCAAAAACTATGGGTGTTCTCAAAACCTGGATTAATATGGTGCTGGGAAATATCTAGATAAAGTAAGCATCAAGCACGCTTTAGTGGTCCGAAGATGGTGAGCATTGTTGTCATATGCTGTCATATTTATTATGCTATGTTATGGTATTTTATGTTTAAATGTTGGGCTATGTTTTTTTATGTCAGAGCTGTTTCATTTGATTCTCAATGCCCTCACTCAGGGGCAGCCTCAGTGATTTTGAGCCCCATCAAAAGATGTTACACTGGGCCCCATCAACTCAGTAAAAGCTACAGTATACTGCAGTATTGTTTAAGTGCCCCTGTCATGTCAAGGCCTGCAAAATTTTACTAACCTCGGCACCCCTGCTAGAACTCAAAGTTACTCAGCTTACTGAAACCTCTCCCGCCCCCTCTCTTCAGTTCCCTGTGGGCCGGAGAACATGCAGGCGATGGTGGACTGTGGAACGGGGATGTTGAATATCAGTTGGGAGGCTTCCGCTCATGCGCAAAGCTACACCACCTATGTGTCTTCAGAAAGCAGGGAGTGGATATACCAGGAGTCCACAGACCCACAATGCAGTTTTCATGAGCTTGATTGTGGTCGGTCATACACCGTAATGGTGAAGTCGTTCAACGGCAGCTGTCTCAGCATGCCAAGCAAGAAGCTAATCACGCAAGGTAGAGTCCAGCCGTCTCCCAAACCTCACACCTTCCAGTGTGCAGTTCACATGGATATTCTGTCAGTAGAGGAACATTAAAATCAAAGTCCCCCTGGTCAGTTGGAAAATTATTGACCGAAATCTCAAATACTGTTTAGTGATGATGAATTATTTTATGATATTAACTTCATAATTAGTGCAATGATTATTAGATGAATGGTAACCGTGCCTTGCTGTAATTTTCTAATTTAAAAAAAATTATGAAATAGCCCATTTTAAATTGCTTGAAACTGAGTGTTATATGGAGTGTGAAGCCATAGTTTTGTGCATTTATTGTAATGCGCGGCAGCAGTCCTGTACATTGTTTTAGAAGTGTTTCACTAATGTGGGCCATCTCTACTCTCTGTCCACGTGATATAGTTTAATTACTGTGTCTGCTCAAAAGGGAGTAAAATACTTGCACTCACACCTCCTTCTATTCTACATTTGCAACACCCCAAGTGGTGTGTTTTTATTTTTTTTTATTCTTTATGATTTTTATAACCTCCTATGATAGTTAGTCATTTGAGTCATTGAGTTTCCAAAGGGCCCAGCTCCAATGAATTAGAGGTCTGCATATCTTGTAACAAAAAGGGGAACTTTCTTGTAATTTCAGCCAAAAGTATCCCAATGACACTCTATTGTAAAGAAATATACTAAAAATATATGGGTCAAAACGTATGGGCAAAAAAATAAATCAACATTTCCCTTTCTTGAAAAAGAGTGTTCCTTGGAGTTGGGCCCTTTGGAAACTCAAGGATTCAATTGTTCTTGCCCATGTCTTGCCCCTTAAATGATTTGGTGACCTTATGCTATTACGACAACTGTCCAAAGACAGCCTGATTGTGTAATTAAGTACTTTCTATCTGCAAGAATTTTCTGAATCTTTCTCGCTCACAACTGTATCCATTTGCACTATTCAGCAGCGTAACTTCAGGGGATCAGAAAATACCAGTTCAGCCATGTTTTGTACCATTCATGAATTTACCCGCCTGATTCTATCAATTCACTTTCACCCTCTGGTTGAAAGACTGTCCTGATTAGCAATCTTGAAAGCAAAAAAAAAAGTAGATTATGGGGATCAGCCTAGATTTTACACACTTAGCACCACCTCCCTTTTGTATGTTTGTATGTTTGTGTGATGATACTCCCTGTCTTTTTCATTGTGGGGTGGCCTCAGTGCCCTGTGTCCCCGCTAATGTGACGGTGGAGCGTAGCTGTGGGGACAGTTCCGTCCAGGTCATGTGGGGGGCCAGCCCGGGGGCCAAGTATTACAGAGCCATTGCCAGGAGTTACAGTGGACACAATGCCCAGTGCCTCTCCAATGAAACATCTTGCGGCTTTGCTGACCTGCACTGTGGTGAGGTCTATACTGTCGGAGTCATGGCTGTGGATGACAACTGCACCAGTCTGCAGAGCCAGACTGTTACACTGGAAACAGGTACCGAACGTCTGCATTAGACAATTACACTGCGCACAGCTACAGAGCACCAGCGTTAGACTGTTACACTGCACACAGCTACAGAGCACCAACGTTAGACTGTTGCACTGCACACAGCTACAGAGCACCAGTGTTAGACTGTTACACTGCGCACAGCTACAGAGCACCAGTGTACAGACCATTGTTAGACTGCACAGCTACAGAGCATCAGCGTTAGACTGTTACACTGCGCACAGCTACAGAGCACCAGTGTTAGACTGTTGCACTGTGCACAGCTACAGAGCACCAGTGTTAGACTGTTGCACTGCGACTGTTTAGACTGTTACACTGCGCACAGCTACAGAGCACCAGTGTTAGACTATTGCACTGCGCACAGCTACAGAGCATCAGCGTTAGACTGTTACACTACGCACAGCTACAGAGCATCAGCGTTAGACTGTTACACTGCGCACAGCTACAGAGCACCAGTGTTAGACTGTTGCACGGCGCACAGCTACAGAGCATCAGCGTTAGACTGTTGCACTGCGCACAGCTACAGAGCACCAGTGTTAGACTGTTACACTGCACACAGCTACAGAGCATCAGCGTTCGACTGTTGCACTGCGCACAGCTACAGAGCATCAGCGTTAGACTGTTACACTTCGCACAGCTACAGAGCGCCAGCGTTAGACTGTTGAACTGCGCACAGCTACAGAGCACCAGCGTTAGACTGCTGCACTGCGCACAGCTACAGAGCATCAGCGTTCGACTGTTACACTTCGCACAGCTACAGAGCACCAGGGTTAGACTGTCGCACTGCGCACAGTTACAGAGCACCAGCGTTAGACTGTTACACTGCACACAGCTACAGAGCATCAGCGTTAGACTGTTGCACTGCGCACAGCTGCAGAGCATCAGCGTTAGACTGTTGCACTGCACACAGCTACAGAGCACCAGCGTTAGACTGTTACACTGCGCACAGCTACAAAGCACCAGCGTTAGACTGTTACACTGTGCACAGTTACAGAGCACCAGCGTTAGACTGTTGCACTGCGCACAGCTACAGAGCACCAGCGTTAGACTGTTGCACTGCGCACAGCTACAGAGCACCAGCGTTAGACTGTTACACTGCGCACAGCTACAGAGCATCAGTGTTAGACTGTTACAGTACTGTTCATGAAAAAACGGAAGATTAACCAGTTAGCTAAAGGTATTGTTTCGATATCCTATTGGGTTAGTAACTATGGCTAACTGGGTTTTCACCGAGGGAGGTCTGCTTACAGTGACGGATTTTTCACAGAACCTGTCTTCCTCTATGGGCGGTGTTACCGCACAATGTTACCATTTATATTAGGACCACCAAAATATACAAATTCAAGCAGAAATGAATTGAGAAGAAATTGGCAAAAAATGAAACATGCCTCTAAGTTCATTAAGTCGAGACATCTTGCAAGACCAAACAAAGCTGCAAAGACTTAGAAAACTGGGCTGGCGTATGAAATAGCTAGTGGAATGTGTGAACTGACATAAAGATTTGAGAAGTGAAAGACGAAGTGACTACATCTCAGTTACTCTGCTTTATACATCTTGAATGACTGAAAAACACTTATTACAGAATATACGTGCAAAATATATACCAATTTTCTTGACACAAAATATCATAACACGGAATCCCCAAATAGCCTATTGGAAAAGTATCGGTCGGACATTTAATAACATTGTGCTTTAGACGGTACTGGTTTATGTCAGAAATGCAAATATAAGAGTGCCATCTTGAAGTGAAATAGTAAATTTAAGCTTGCTGTACACCAGTGGCGGCTCGTGAACTGGCAACAGGGGAAGCTCAAACAATCCCTTAAAATTAATGATTGGTCATGACTTGTTTTCAATCATTCATTTAAATTATCATTACAGAAACTCCGAAAACTCTCAACATTATCAGGACTGGCCAGTTTTCGTTAATAACGCATACCTGTCAACTCTCACGCATTCGGAATGAGTTTTAGTGGCATATTTACGTTCCTCTGCTGTAGTCAGACATTATTTAATCAACGCGTATGTAAGAGACTCTCGCACGGAATTGAAGTCCTTGTGCATGGAGGGGTTGGAAGAAATGGAATTGAATAAAGACATTTCAAATTATCTTATTTCATTTAATCATGAAACACATTCATTGCTTCCAAACCCCTGAGTAAAGAAAAGCGTGAGAAGTCTGGAGTCGTAATCGGTATGCGTTATAAATGAAAACTGGCTACATCTGATAATGTTGAGAGTTTTCAGAGTTTCTGTAATGGTAATTTAATTGAATAATTGAAAACAGGTCATGACCAATCATTAATTTTAAGGGAACATCATGATATATTGAAGGAGACTTGAAACTTGCCGTAGATACTATAAAATAAAGTGGCAAATCATTATTGAAATAATAAATCAGGTGGGAAAGTAGAGTCATTTTCTCATAGAGTTCTATAGCATTGAACTTCTTTCTGCAACCAGCGACATCGCCATCTGTTGGCCATTAAATAGAATGCAATTTTAAGAGATTTCCGCATTGGCTTCACTTTTCAGACCCGGGTGCTGCGTCCATCTTTTCATATTGTCTATGGTTACACTACACACTGGTGGAGCACCGGAGTCACATTTTTACACTACACACGAAGAGAACCAGAGTTACACTGCTACACTATACACAGGTGTTGAGCACTAGAGTTATACTTTTTGACTAAACACAGGCACAGAGCACCACAATTATACTGTTACATTACATATTGGTGCAGTGCACCACTGACACACTGTTATGCTGTGTTTCCGACAAACGTGAAACGAATCATTCGCCCGGCCAGATTATATGCAAAGTCAATACAAAGACGCGAATACGCGCAAGAAGGCGCAAACTCGCGTCTATTTTCGTCTTTGCATTGACTTTGAATGTAATCTGGCCATGCGAATAATTTGTTTCATGTCTGGTGGAAACGCGGCTTTACACTACACACAGGTACAGAGTATCAGAGTTACGCTGTTACACTACACACAGGTACAGAGTATCAGAGTTACGCTGTTACACTACACACAGGTACAGAGTATCAGAATTATGCTGTTACACTACACACTGGTACAAAGCACCAGAGTTATACTGTTACATTACACATGGCTGTAGAGCGCCAGAGCTTCACTGTTACACCACACACACAGCTGCAGAGCACCAGATTATTTTGTTACACAACACACAGATAAATAGCAGCACAGTAAGCCTTTTATGCTGCACTCAGATATCAGGCCCCAGAATTAGGCTGCGATGATAACAGAGCACCAGAGACACCCTGTTACACTACATGCAGGTACAGAGTACCAAAGATACACTTATAGACCACACACAGGTACAGAACACCAGATTTATGCTGTTACATTACATACAGGTATGGAACAACACAGCTAGACTGTCACACAAGGCACTGATACAGAACACGAGAGTAAAACTGTTACACTACACACAGGCATAGAGCAAAAAAGACTGTCATACCATGCACAGATACAGAGTACCACAGTTATACTGTTAGGCAGTAACACAACACACAGACATGGAGCACCAGCAACAGACAGCCCCCATTTTGAGCTGTGCTGCTTGAACCTTATTTGACAGAAAAATTTGATTACCATTTGATCCAAGTGGCAGAGAGCACAGATGAAGGAGCTGGACTCCTTAAATATTTTTAAATGTCGATTAAAGGTATTGGAAAAAAGATGCATCAGGCTGTAGATGCTTTGACTGATGGCTTTCTGCTCTGTGACTACGTGACCTTGTGTTTTTAAATTGCTCTGTGTGTTTTATGTTTGCAACTTTGTTAATTATGCTGCTGCCTGTCTTGGCGAGGACCCTCTTGTAAATGAGATTGCTTATCTCAATGAGGTCTTTCTGGTTAAATAAAGTTTAAATAAAAAATTGAAGGCCTTAGATAGACATGGTCACCAAATGTTGCCAAAAGTAGCTTGAAACTGTGCTTTATGCTGCATTCTTTCGAGCTAGTTCTGCATAAAGCCTATGAAGAGCAGTGCGCTAAAGGCTGCAGGAGACTCTATTCACCCTGTCCTCACTCCCCACAGTCCCCTGTCCTCCCTTACACCCGGCTGTATCTCTTGACTGCACCACCAACACTGCCTCTCTCAGTTGGGATACCAGCCCCAATGCTGTTTTGTACCAGGGGAGGGCAGTGGGGACAGATGGACACATGGCGTCCTGCAACAGCAGCTCTCCAGGCTGTCAGATAAGAGGGCTGCGCTGCGGACAGGAGTACACCTTCACTGTCTCAGCCAGCGACGGCAGCTGTCAGAGCCCAGAGAGTGCAGAGTGTACACAACTCACAGGTAACAGCCTCATTACCCACCATAACACCGTAACAAAATTGAGAGAAAAGGAATCTACTTTTTTTTGATCAGGGCAAAGGTTTTTTTTCATTTTACCTATAGTGCCTGTTGTGCTATGAAAAAAAAAATGCAAATGATACAGACACAGAAGCAGAAAACACTTCAGATGGAGCGATGGGTCATTGTTATTTGGATACCTTGCAGCCAGACTGAACCAACTCACACGGAAGACGTTTTGAGATATTGGCCATTTTAACTTTCTAACTTTAAGATCTGAGTGAACAAGTTCGAAAGAGGTCATGTAAAATCACAAACCACACTTTGATGAAGCTCAATGATCTGTATCAAAACTTTATATTTATTTTGAAAAAAAAATTTAAATGTTGAAAACCTACTCTGAAATGATTCGTTTGTTGTGGCTCATGCTACATAATATATTGTACAGCGAAAATACTAAAGAAACCCATCCCAGTACTATTTCGCACTCTATTTTGAAGAAAGAAGCCATCAATGTTATAACAGTCAGTCAGAACTATCTCTTTGATACAAGTCACGAACTTCAAAAAGATGGCGGATTTAATATAAGGATTATGTGGCAGATACAAAGATGTACGGTTTCTGAAGCAAGAAAGCTGTGTCTCAATGTAAAATGGAATGGTTGGTTCACTTCAGCATTTAAACTTTTTTTTACAGGAGATGATTGTTTGACATTATAATATCTGCCATTTTAGGGCTCTGTGGGTTGGTCTTTTTAAGTGCTATTTGCTAATCAGTGCCATAGAGACCTATGCTGTTTGGTTGACATGATACTTCACAATACAGTAGACTGGACTACGATGTAAATTTTCATTAATATTTGTACTGGACAGGTATGCACCAGTTAAAGCTGCTTGGGTAGCAGGTGAGTCTCATTGGATGTTCATGTGCTCTTCCTGTCTCAGCCCCTTGCGCTCTGCAGAGTATGGAAACCCACCTGCACTGTGACAGCAACATTCTCAGCATCAGCTGGAATACCAGTGGCTCACCCCTTAGCTACAGCGCCACTGCAAGCTTGAGTGATGGAACAGCACACTCCTGCAGCTCCCCTGGGTCCAGCTGCGACATCGACAGCCTGAGCTGCGGGCAGCAATACGACGTTACTGTGACTGCCTCCAACAACAACTGCAGTGGACCAGCAGGCACGATACAGACCATTCAGACAGGTGGGCGTTTACTGCTGAGCCAATGAATGACTTAAAGTGCAATAAGGACAACTCTTGGGTAAATAGTATCTTTGGTTTGCACTTCAGCAGTCACTTAGTAAATGTTCCAAGATAGAGTTTGAAATAACAGTGGTTATGGAAGTTTGTGTGTATTTGAAAATGAACAACTTCTTTTTATCCTGATGAAGATCGTTCTGATCGAAACGTCGATATCTTGAATAAGCTTTTTGGGGATCATTGTCCTTCAGTGTGCGGACTTCATTTAATTACATTGTATTTGAAAATGAACCTCCTCCGGGTAAACGTTGAATGCAGATACAAGTTACATCATATTTGGGACAAAGATTTTTATTCCTAATTTGGCCCAGTACTCCACAATTTTAGTGTTTTAATCAAACAATGCATATAGTTCAAGTGCAGATTCTTGGTGCTTATAAAAGCTCCGTTGTACATTTTTGTTTCACCATGTATACTAAATATGTTTTTTTCCAAACACTGTAGAGATTGCTGCATATACTTTATTAGTGAGGTTTCTCATAATAAATTGCCTTTGTCTTTTTGGCAATGTGTTTTGGCTGAAGAAGTGGCCAGTTGATGAAGTGGACTTTGTTCTGGCAGTTCCCTGTGTCCCTCAGGGCTTGAAGCGGGAGGTAGAGTGCGGCACCAACACCCTTACAGCATCCTGGAGTGACTCCCCCGGGGCCTCGCTGTACACCGCCACAGTGAGCGGCCCTGGTGGATACTCTGAAACCTGCTCCACCTATGAGCTGAACTGCTCCTTCAGCAGCCTGCTGTGTGCCCAAGAGTACTCCTTCAGTGTGGTGGCCCACGGCCAGCAGTGCAACAGCAGCACCAGCCCAGCCGCCTCCACAGCCACTGGTGGGTGAGGCTGACTGTTGGTGTCAATAACAGAATAACTTGTCTCGGTTCACAATTATTTAACCTGAATTATTCAAAATTTGCAGATAAGCGTAGTTGCAGCTGTGAGTAGCTACAAGGGGCAAATAAGTTTATCTACGTCAATCGATAATCACAAAAAATAAAAGAATCATCTCAGTTTGAAGTTAAAATTGGGCGAGAGGTCTCCTGTATGTTTAGTCTTGGGGTTGAGGCAAAGATTACCTTAATAAACAACTTTACGGTTTCGCTATCTTACCCAAAATGCGACAAGATTACTCAGACCAATGTGAGCCTTCAAGAGCATGCATCAAGCACAGTCTGTGTGATGTTGGACATAAGCCACCACCGCCGGGAGTCACAGGGGTACAGGGGGAAGGAGTAGCATGGCTTATTTACAAACATAGTTGGCGGTTGTGGAACCATACAGTGATCAGAAATTGTTTAATGCAGCTTTTAAACTGCTTATATTTCACTAAGAAAAATTAATTTTCCCAATTTATGTCCTGCTGTCTAATATCCTACCTTGGAAATTCCTGAAAGTAATGATGAATCTACTGGATCCATCTGGCTTTCTCCTGGGTCAGTTTTGCTCCCTATCTGGCAGCTTTTCCTGACTGTCGGTCTCTCCTCAGGGCCCTGTGAGCCAGAGAACATAGACATCACCCCGCACTGTGAGAGTAACACAATGTTGGTGTCCTGGGACTCAAGCGCTGGGGCCGACAGCTACGTGGTGCTGGCACAGAGTGAGGAAGAGCACCTGTCCTCCTGCCGGACCGCAGACACCTTCTGCCAGCTCAGCCAGCTGCAGTGCGGAGAGACCTACAACATCACCGTGTTAGCTGGAGATTGGCTCTGCAACAGCTCTGCGAAGGCATATGCTGTCAGAGAAGCAGGTAGGGTCATGTCATTTATTATCACGTCCACCTCATTTAACCTCCAGTGGGTCAACCAATCACATGGAAGGATTTTGCGAGAATAGCAATGGGGTCACCAGAGGCAGAGTTTTGAAATTTAATTGCGATCCCTCAAATTGGATAATCAACCAGAAATTCACTCAGCCAATAGAACCAAAATAAAATGTAAAAAAAAGGTCACTGTCCAATGAACTGTCCATTGTCATCTGTGAGGAGAGGCACATAAAGCAACTAGCGCAATCTGCCAATAAAAATAATGTTACGCCGCTGACTATTTGGCCAATTTTTGTTGGAACGTGCCTGTCCCCACTGATGACGAGTAGCACGTCTGCGATCAGTCAGGACCGTCCTAACGTGCTCTTAATGAAGAGATGCTTTCATCCTGGAGCCATCTGTGTGCTGTATGGGAGCTGACATGGTCACGGCATCTTCAGGGAAACTCGGCAGCTGTCAACGTTGCTGGGCGAAAGCGGTCTCTGAGATGCATCACACAAATGCTACGTTCCTGTGCACGCATGGTCACATGTGGCTGCAGTCGATCTCGCGTGCTTCCTCTCTGCCTGTTACGCATTTGCAGACATAAAACGCGGTCGCATAATGCACACCAAAATAGCCACAACTCTGGCTGCATTCATTCCGGCCATCAGCATTCCAATCGCCTTATCGCTGTTTTGTTGTGTCAATCATGAGAACATGACTTTTCACAAATGTAAAGTTTTTAAGCCAGGATTTTTATAGCCAAGGGTTAATGTTGAGAAATACATACATTTATTTCCTCACTCTCCTTTTTGTGGATCATTTGAGGAATGGCTCACCTATCAGACTATTGTTGTTGGCACGTGGTCTGCTGACTTACCTGTTCGTTAGAATTCATCATTTGTTAGTTAATACTCAACTGTACATATCCTAGCATTTAAATTTTTTTATCACATTATTTGCACAAAATTTTGTACATTGTTGCTTGTTGTGTTTTTCATGCCTCTTAGTATATTTACCATGGCTACTGTGCAGCACAAAGAAATGCTATTCCCCGTCATGAACCTTTCATCTGCTCATAGTTCTCTTGTACTGTCCCTCTCACAGCACCATGCCCACCGGTGATAGCACACCATACAGTTGACTGTGACACCAACACTGCCTCCTTGTCCTGGGAGAGTGATGATGACATGGTGGGGTTCGTCATCAATGGTACCTCCACCCAGGGCTTGCAGACATCCTGCAGCACCACTAACACCACCACCACCTGTGAGCTCAGGGACCTGCAGTGTGGCCAGACCTACACGCTGTATGGCACTGCACAGGGGAAGGAGTGTGACAGTGCACCTGGCCCTGGTGTCAACATTATCACAGGTCTGTTTGTCCTCAGTGTGTGTGTTTGAACTCTGTGTTCAGTGCTTGTGTGTTTGAGCTCTGTGCCAGTTTGTTAGTCCTGATCCCTGTGCACAGTACGTATAATGAGAATTAATGGGGATATGTTCATCCGTCCCAGCACCCTGTGCTCCAGCCATGGGTGTCCTCGCAGTACGACTGCCCGACCAATGTTGCCCAAGTTTCATGGGATGACAGCCTGGGACGGGAGAGTTTCCTTGCCTCTGTGGAGGGGGACGGACACACCGATTCCTGCAACACGACGAGGACCCTCTGCCTTTTCTCCAGCCTGCAGTGCGGAAAGCTTTACAATGTGAGCGTCTGTGCCATGACCAACCACTGCAACAGCAGCCAAACTATGGGCGACATCATCCAGACAGGTACTGTGCTTACTCTACATGTGCTTCTGCCATTTGGGCCATAAGTATTTGGGCAGTTATTGCTTGTTGGCTGTGTACTCCAGCATTTTGGGTTTGAAAACAATTAATGTGAGGGTAGAGACGGTCAGCTTTAATCTTTGGGTACTTGCATCCAAATTATATTGGAATTGCAGCCATTTTTTCATATGGAGTCACTATTCATATACTCATGGGCCAAACTGTATCCTTATTTCCTGGCCGTGTATTATGAAGTTCTTTCCTTTTATCTCTTGTTTTAGAGTTCATTGTGACGTTATTTCCTGTTCCCAGCCCCCTGTCCACCGCAGAACGTAAGTGCTTCCCTGATGTGTGCTAACAACACGGCCCTGATAATGTGGGCCCCAACTGGCTTTGCAGTGGCCTATAACGTGACTGCCCTGGGCCAAGATGGAGATGTTAAATCCTGCCAAACTCCAGACACCAGCTGTGAGCTACCCAAGATGCACTGCGGTCAGGAGTATGCTATCACTGTTACCCCCTATACGGCGAGCTGCTCTGGCTATCCAAGTGAACCCATCTTCTACTCAGCAGGTACGCATCATCAGCACAGCTAACACACTGTCTTACAGCACACTTTTCCCATATAACAAAGAATCTGTCAACATACCGTTAATACAAATAATTTCTTGTTTTAGAAAACATCTTTTCCACGTGTCAAACAGTATCTGAGAAAACACACTCAGGACAGTTTTGTAGAACACACTGTTACCACATATAGCACTGTATCTAAGGACTGACCCTCAACACAAGTAACACAAGAACGCATCTTTTCTGCATACAACCTCACCTCCAGTGGAATTTGAACAATGTATACAATGTAAATAAAAACAGCAAGCAGTAATTTCTATTTCTTTTTAAATTGTTTTCAACTGAAAAAAGTACAAAGACAAAAGTAGAAGGGCACTTGGTAGAGCGCATACTCCCCATTGATCCTGTTCGCCTCTCGCCTGACTTGGAGAGTTCTCGATCAGAGCCCTGCATTGGGTCGAGTACCCGTGGGTCCCCAATGGATAATTCACTAAAAAGTTTTGCAACAGGAAAAATATTAAGAAATTAATTCATCCATTCATTGAACAAAAATGAGTTATCATGATGTTTTAAGCAAAAGCTTCTTTCCTATGAAGAGAATGCCAAACCTACTTATAAACAAATAGAAATGCGTCAGTGCCGAGATTCCAAACACCGTTTTGTATTTAACGGACCTAATTTAAGACTGCTGCCCTGTGTTCACTACTGTCTGGCAGGAGAACTTCCCAAATCACTTAGCTGTGGGAGATGTTTTGACGTCTCCAACTGGTGAATTTCAACGTGATCACAGGCACATGACCTCCTTCAACCTTGATTAACAGTTTCTGTTCTTTGAAGAGGAAGCGGACAGTTCGGGCTGAAACCTGGTTTTTCATAGGTATAGTTAGTTTTAACTGCGGTATATTGCTAGCTATGTAGCAATGCGATCACATATTTTGTGACTCATCAGATTAATATAGCTATTTTGCTTGCTAGCTAATGCTAGTAATGGGAGATCCTTGTAAATAATCGTCATATTCAAGTGATGCGATGATTTTTTCCCTAACTTCACTAAGGAGATAGCTGTAACAGTGTTCGCTCTTAAGCTAGCAAGCCAGCTAGCTAACATCAAAAAATCTAAACAATACAATTGAGATGCACGAAAGTGCCACCAAACATGAAATAAGTTCATATCTATTACAGCTAGCTATGTTAGTAAAGTTATGGCAAAAAAAAAAAAAAAAATTAATCACATGTGCACGATGGAAATTAAATATGACAATTATTTACAAAGAATTTCTTTAGATGACATTAGCTATATAGCTTGCGAGATGGCTGTTTAATTTAAGGAGTAAAGTAACTTTATATGCAATTGCGTACATAGCAGTATAAAGCAGGCTTTCCAGGTTTGAAACATCAAGCTTGACACCATCAAGCATCACTTTTAATAAAAGATTGAATTATTTGTGGTTCTTGTTGATTGCTTACTGCCAATACCTCTGTATCATTTTACTGTATAAAAATACACTAATAATTGCAAAAAAAAAAAATGAAAACCTAAATTAAATCATAAGCGGAATTTTACCTTTTATAAACACAATGGCAGTTTTCATAAACAGAATTGCCTGCTTTTGTAAATGGAAAATAAACATCCCTACATTCACTGGTGTGTGTGTGTATGTGTGTGTGTGTGTGTGTGTGTGTGTGAGAGAGAGAGAGAGAGAGGCTGTCCCATTTCTCCACACTTAGCTGAGTACGCTTGGTTACGTACACACTTTGGTGAGGTCTTTCCACGTGGAACGTTCATTTGCCTATAGTGTGCAAGCACGATTAAGTGGCCAAGTGCACGGGGATATTTAAAAGCAATTGGGACAAACTTGATGATGCATATGAGACTCATGCATATGACCATCTACATACGCTCTCATGACATGCCTCCTATTTCTCACAATGTGAAATAAAAAATGTAAATAATAATAAAATTTTGTTTTGAAATTAGGGCCTAAATATAATAACAAAGAGTAAGATATGTGGATATCATTTCAATGCCGGCATATTATTTACTCGTTTACATGATCCATGCTTGTTAATTTCCCCCTGCTTCAGCAGGCTTTATTAGGATGTTGAGGCACCTCCATCTGCCTCCATCCAGCCACGGAGCTGCTGTATTCCAGCTAAAAGGCGCTTTAAAAATAGTAGAATCGGATGTGTCTGGGCAATTGAAAGATTCAGCTCATACACTTTTTTCTGTTCTACACCACATCAAACTCCTGTCAGCAAATTGAATGTTTTACCCAAAGTGCAGCCTTGAAATTGAAATTATTCTAATGTTTATTTTTATTTTTATTTCTATTATTATTATTGTTGTTGTTGTTATTGTTAATATTATTATAATGAGAACCATAAAAAATTTAATTAATGAGATTAAAACATTGAGTCATAAGCGTGATGGGTTTAAGATATAATTATGGGATAAAATGTTGACATTAGGCCAGTATTTTGACCTTTATTTAGTTAGTTACTTATTGTCACTTATTTCAGTACACAAATAGTCTAAACAGGAAACAGTTCACCAGCTGGTGATGCATTGTGGGACTTATACTTTTTTTCTTTTTTTTGGGATTTATACTTGGTCAAATACCGCTCAGGTGCGGTATTACCGTAAGTGTGGATAAAGTGCAAATCAAGCGCACTTCACTTTTGGTCGTTGGAGAAATGGGACACACTTGTGCACTAATACTAAGTGCATGAATGCGCACATCAAGAGCTCCAGCGTTAAAGTATAATCAAGCGTGCATAATGGGACAGCCCCAGAGAGTTTGGTTTTTAGCTTAGTGGCCCTATGGGCCGATAAGCTATTGTCGAGGTGTGGCGTCCGTCGTCCATCGTCCGGAACATTTTTTATCTTTTTTTGGCCCGATGAATTTTCGTGTAAATTTGCAATAACATACTACTAGACCATATCTCCAGACTATTTTCTTGGATTTTTGATTGAATCATTTTTGTCCATTTTATGGGCCCTTGATTTTTTGGCATTTTGAATGTTAAAGACAAACATTTTGAATGTTAAAGATAGAACTGAGAAATTTTAAAAAATTATTTCTCAAAAACTGCGTGATAAATTTTTTTCTAAATCAGGCAATCAACTTACCTTGGTACCATCAATGTACTGTGCGAGCACTATTTTGATTGAATCAACAGAAGTGGGTCTATTGGGGGTGCTGTACTCTATGAATACAGTGCCTGACAAAAGTCTTGTCACATAAGGACATAGTAACTAAAAATAGCATATAACTTTATTTCATACCAATCAATTGTTACAATAAATGGTCCATTTTAATGTCAAGGGCTTTCACATTAATAATTTGGTGCAAAATGAAACCGTCCAAAAAGTGTCCTGATGTTCACAGCTTGGCTAAGCCCAAAACATCTGTTTTTCTAGGACAAAAGTTTGTCGTCTCTTCAGATGATGCAACAAATCGCAGATTAGAGTTTAACCTATGACAAATACTGTAATTAACACATTCCCAGATGTGTATAAAATTACCCTAGCACACCAGACTTTCATATAAGGTTATTAGACCTCTGACAACATACCAAAGATTCAACCACAGACCTAGTGCTGATCATCAAGAGCCTGAAGACTGAGTCTTTGAGGTGGCAGACATCTTTAATGTATCCAAATGTCAAGTGGAGGGGATGAGAAAAAGATTTGAAGAAACTGGTGACGTTCATGGCAATGGTCAGACAGACCCCGGTATGACAACTGTTTGAAAGGACCGTTTGTTGTTTCAACTGTACAAGGCCAGCCTTCTTCAACTTACAGCGAAGTTACATGAGGAAATGTCACCAAAAATCCCGGTATCTACAAGAAGAGTTTGTCAAATTCTCTCTCAAAGTGGTTTTCATAGCCAAATTAGTACACAGAAGCCTGCATTAAACAGAAAACAAAAACCTGCATTGCATTTGCCATGCCCACAGCTTGCAGAAAGGATTGATACTGGAAAAGTGGCTGAAAGTTTATTTTCTGATGAATCATCCATTGAACTGCATGCCAGTCGCCGTACAAGACCTGTTGGAACCCTCATGGACCCAAGATTCTGCAAAAAACAATCATGTTTGGTGGAGGAAAAATCATGGTTTGTTGTTACATCCAGCATGGGGGTGTGAGAAAGATCTGCAGAGTGGATGGCAACATTAACAGCCTGAAATATCAAGAAGTTCTTGCTGCCCTACTCATACTGCTGCTCCTTCTCATACTTCTACCTCCATGTCAAAGTTCCTGAAAGCGAAGAAGGTGAAGGTACTCCAGGATTGGCCAACCCAGTCACCTGATATGAACATTATTGAGCATTTCAGGGGTAAGATGAAGGAGGAGGCTTGGAAGATGAAACCATAGAATCTTGATGAACTCTGGGAGTCCTGCAAGACTGCTTTCTATGCCATTCCAGATGATTTCATCATCAAGTTATCTCAGTCATTTTGACGTTGGATGCAGTCCTCCAAGCTCATGGGAGTCATACGCAATATTAATTCTTTTAAGGCACCATGGCTTTATGTTCTGATATTATAGTGGCATATTTGTGTATTCAAAATAAAGTGTAATAATTTCCATTTTTTTTTTTTTCAATGCTAAGACTTTTGTCCAAGCAAAATCTGACCTTTCTGTACAAATTAAATTATAAAACTCAATCAATGACACAAAACTCTATTTTGGTATATTTCAGATAATCTAGAGGGCTTTGCCTTCATATAAGCCATTTTTGATTCCAACTGATCAACTACACGTCAGGTTATTATTTGTTGTTCCTACAACTTGGATAAGTGACAAGACTTTTTGTCAGGCACTGTATATGAACTTTCATTTGGTGACCTTCAGATTGGCTGTTCAAAGGTCAAATGTGACCTAGTGAAAATTCAATGACCTGTATCACTAAAATGATCTAGCTGGAGCCTAGGTTTGTGTTAAACTTCTAGGAAGTCACATATGAAAAAAAATTTGGTGATATTCAACTTGACTGTCAAATGACCTTTTAGAGGGTTGATTGACAGTGAAATCACAATGACTTGTATCACCAAAATTCACAGATTGAGCCAAGGTTTGTATAGAGACATTTACAACCCCAATTCAAATAGTTGGGACAAAGTGTAAATTCAGATTAAAATCAAAATGCAATGACTTTAAGATCACATGAGCCAATGTTATTTTAATAGAACATAATAACATTTCAAATGTTGAAACTGAGACATTTTACATTTTTATCCACAAAATGAGCTCATTTCAAATTTTCTCACTGCAACAGGTCTCAAAAAGTTGGGACACAGGCAAAAAAAAAAAAAAAAGCAATTAATATATAAGAGAATCAGCTGAAAGAACATTTAGCAAGTAATTAACTGGCATCAGGTGTGTAACATGACTGGCTATAAAAAGGATGTCTTAGAGAGGCTGAGAAAATAAAGATGGCCAGAGGCTCTCCAACCTGTGAAGGCTGTGAAAAAAATTGGAATACATTAAAAACAATGTTCTTCAACGTCAAATTGCAAAGGCTTTGAAGGTCTCTACATCGACAGTGCATAACATCATCAAAAGATTCAGAGAAACTGGAAAAATCTCTGTGTATAAGGGACAAGATCGAAGACCTTTACTGGATGCCCGTGATCTTTGGGCCCTCAGACGCCACTGCATCACTCACTGGCATGATTCTGTCATTGACATTACTAAATGGGCCCAGGAATAAAAGAAACCACTGTCTGTAAACATGTCTGCCGTGTCATCCACAAATGCCACCTAAAACTCTATCATGCCAAAAGGAAGCCATTGTTGAGCATGATCCAGAAGCCACCGTGTTCTGTGGGCCAAGACTCATTTAAAATGGACTGTGGCAAAGTGTCCTGTGGTCAGACGAGTCCAAATTTGACATTCTTGTTGGAAATCATGGGCGCTGTGTCCTCCAGGCTAAAGAGGAGAAAGACCACTGCTCCTGTTATCAGCGTTCAGCTCAAAAGCCAGCATCTCTGATGGTAAGGGATGCATTAGTGCATATGGTGTGGGACACTTGCATGTTTTAAAAAGCACCATGAATGATGAAAGGTACATAAAGGTTTTAGAGCAACATATGCTCCCTTCAGATGACATCTATTCCAGGGAAGACCTTGTGTATTTCAGCAGGACAATGCAAAAACACATGGCTTCATAGTAGAAGAGTCTGTGTGCTTGAACTGCCCTGCCTGCAGTCCTGATCTTTCACCGATTGAGAACATTTGGCGCATAATTAAACGAAAAGTCCGTCAAAAGCAGACCCAAAACTCTCCAGCAGCAGGAAGCCTGTATTAAACAAGAGTGGGATCAAATTCCAATGGCTAAACTCAAGAAACTTGTCTCCTCAATGCCCAGACGCCTCCACTCTGTGTTTAAAAGAAGAGGGGATGCTACACCATGGCCCCTGTCCCAACTTTTTTGAGACGTGTAGCAGCCATCAAATTTGAAATGAGCTCATTTTGTGGATAAAATTGTAAAATTTCTCAGTTTCAACATTTGCTTATGTTATCTCTGTTCTTCTGTGAATAAAATACTGGCTGGTATTTGAAAATCATTGACGTTTTGATTTTATTTAGTTATTTACACTTTGTCCCAACAATTTCAGGGGTTGTAGAAAGTCATATATGAAGTCCATTTGCTGACCGCAACTTGACATTTTGTGACCTTTAAAGTCACAATTGACATATTGAATACTTATTGACATATTATAATGACTTGTATCACCAAAACTGCTTCAGAGCTTAGGATTGTATTACAGAAGGTCTTATAAATGTATGTGAACTTTTATTTAGTGACCTTGACATTGATTTTCATTGATTTAAATGTCAAACTTCACATAAAATTTTCATAACTTGTATCATCGCTGTAAGACAGCTTGCCGGTAAGCTACTGGACCCTTGGTCCTATTTTTTTGTCTGTGCGCGTACTCACGCGTGATAGTGTGTGCGAGAGGGAAAAGCGCCATGGCCCATGGTGATCTGCGACTGCTTATTTGTGCGTGCGCACTGGCATGTGTGAATGTCAGTGAATGTGCAGTACCTCCCTTGTTGTAAAGACAGGTTTGTTTTGCATCAACTATGAATGGAAAAGCACTTTAAAGAGTGAGACTACATATCCATTGCGTTAAATCACGTATAGCATTGTGGTCCAATATTCACGGTCCAGGTGGGTCTGGACATGGGGATAATCGCGGGTAACGGGTCGGGTTTTGGCACTGAGCTTTATGAGAGTGGGCGGAAGTGGTTTGAAAAACTGGACCCGTGCAGGACTCTATTCTCGATAACTCTACTACTTAACTGATTTTTGCGTTTTTATTTTCAGTTTGTGTTAATTGCAGCCAAATATTCACTGTTAAAGCACCCAAGCAGATTATTTGTGGATCTGCACCTTCTCTACTGCTCGTAAGAATTTGTCTCGTATTTCTTCATACAGTTTTAGCAAAAGATGTGAACCTTGAACCATATTACTGGTCAACAACTGTGCCTATTGTGACTGCTCAAAATGTAGCCAATCATAATTGAATCACCTGATACCAATTTCCCTGTTCATTTGTTCCAAAGGGTCTTTTGAACAGGGTCCAATCCCCCGTTTCAACTGTTTTGGAACATGCTGCAAAATTCAGAATTAAGAAATATTTATGAAAATTAATGCAGTTGATGGGGTGAAACTGTTAATATTTTTCTTTGCTCTGTTTTCAACTAAATATTGGTAAAATATCAGTCACAAACCACTTGAAATTATATTTTATTTATATTTTACATATTGTCCAAATTCTTCAGGAATTGAAGTTGTGTCTGAAAGCACATTCCCAGCTTATATAACACAGTGTATTCGAAAGCACCTTCCACACAAGCTTTATAACATTGTGTCTGAGAACACACCCTTAGCTCAGATAGCACAGTGTATTAGAAGAACACCTTTGCCTCATACAGTAATGTATCTGAGAACTCACTCACAGCAGAGATAATATTGAATCTTGGAATACACCTTTCCCATGTATAACATGTATTTGAGAGCCCACTCTCAACAGAGATAGCATCATGTTTAAGAACACACCTTCCCCACAAACTGTATAACAGTGTGTCTGAGTACACACCCTTAGCTCAGATAACACAGTGTATTAGAACAACACAGTTCCCACATACAGTTCTGTGCATAATTTTCAGGCACATTTAAAACGATTCAGTAAGACAAATATGTTTCAAACATCATAAAATAAATGATTTCTTTATGTTGGAAAATGTTCCATAAAAAGCCATAAATTTTTGAAAACTAAATCAAATCAAGATTTGGTGTTACCATTTTCCTAAACATTTGGTACACTGCCCTGTAGTACTGTAGTAATTAAGATGATTGGCTTTTTGCTTGTCCTAAGCTGGAGAACTTGCCTTGGTCCCACCACAGACTAACTGTCTCAGTTGGTTCTCTCTCCAGATAATCGGAACCACTATTGATAGTATTGATATCAGGGCTCTGTCAAAACTATATCATCTGGATCAACTGCCCTTGAAATTTAAACATTTATTCATACAATTTTTTTAAAATTAACATTTAATATCTCAAGTGTCCTTCTTATTTTCAGCAGTACTACTGCGGATAACAAAAAAAAACCAAATCCTGGGTGTCTAAAACTTTTGCACAGTTCTAGATAATACATTTTCTATAGAACACATCCTCAGGTCCATTAATCCATTGACAGAGCTCAGTTGTGCATGATTAAGGTGAATGTTACCACATCTTGTTTGAAATACATGCGTATTACTGTCTTAACTGTGGGAAGATCATGCCTGCATCATACATTTTGTCCTTTTTGCAGGCCCTTGTCCTCCAAACAACGTGGGCGTGGCTCTAGAATGTGCTGGTAACATTGGATCTGTGACGTGGGAAGCTGTGATTGGTGCAGAGATGTATGTGGCCACTGCCAGGGCTGAGGACGAGCATGAACACACCTGCAACTCCAGCTCCACTGGCTGCTCCTTCACTGATCTCCACTGTGGCGAGACCTACTCAATAACTGTGGTTACATTCATGAGGGGCTGTTACAGTGATCCCAGTGCAGTCAAAACTCTCGAAGCTGGTAAGAGTAAAATGTTTTTTTACATTCAGATCAATGTTAGTCCAACTGTTAAAATGCAACAAGCTATGCCTAGATCAATGCTGTACCAGCGTATAACATGAACACCTAGAGCAGAAGTGCAAAAAAAATACTGCACAGATTACTTACACACAGTTTTAAGTCATGGCACATCAGAGTTTGGCAGAGCCTGTTACTTCCTGTATTTGATGTACTTCCAAATGAAAAACAATGCTTTTGCTGGGCAGGGATATGTAAAGCTGAGGGGGTGTGTCGAGAGATGGAACTGGCAGTGGCCAGACTTATTTTGCTGGTTCCTGATGACTTATATTTGAAATTTTTGCTGAGGGGTTGAGGCAATCTCCCAAAGTTCTCTGCCCAGTAACATCACAGCCGGAGAAAAGTTCTAGCTGATGTCAGATTTTCTGGACAGGATTTTTACTTGGGAGAAAATCACAGCCAAATTTGATTGACACTATGAACAGATTAGAATTTTCGCAATGCCCACGCGATCTTGAAACACACTAGATATGACTGTGTACACCTACTAAAAGATGAAAAAGACTAATATGATTGCATTGTGTCTTTAGCAGCAATGTTAATGGCAATATAAAAAATGTCCTGTAATTCCTTGAATATCAAAACCCTCACAAAAAAAAAAAAACAAACAAATATTAGCTCATATCTTGTCTCTTCTGGGTTTCAGCCATCTGTCCACCGACTAACCTGGAAGAAGACGTGTCCTGTTCCACCAACATCCTGATGCTTAGGTGGGACTCCAGCCCTGTGGTGGGTGTGAAATACTTCCTGGTCTTAGAGAAAGAGGGAGGAGCGAGCACGACCCATGACACCAGGGACACCTCCTATTTCTTTCCCAGCATGCAGTGTGGCGAGCACTACACACTCTGGGTTATCACTCAGGATTCGACCTGCAATAGCAGCCTGAGCCTGCCTTTTGAGCATGATACAGGTATGAGTGCGCCACTTTGCTTTGCTCCATCTGCTCCACCGATACAAGGCTGCATGTTTCATTGTAATGCCCATTTCTGCATCCATCCCCTCCTAAACTGTACTTGGTCCTGTTGACAGCACCCTGCCCACCCTCCAATCTGGAAACCGATGTTGACTGTGGAACCAGCAGCGGAATCATTTCATGGCTTCCTGGTATGGGTGCAGAGAGCTACTTAGCTGAGGCCGTGGGGGACCATGGGCACAGGGCCTCCTGCTCTGCCGCCAACAGCACGTCCTGCTCAATGAAGTTGGACTGTGGGCACCATTACAGTGCCACTGTCCTCTCCTCCAATAATGCTTGCAACAGCACCTTAGAGGCCACCGTTGAATTTGACTCAGGTAACTTTTTAACCTGGAATATTGCCGAGTGATAATGAAAAATGCAATATAATAGATTAACTCGTACAAAGGCAATCACTCAGTGAAGTACAAGATTATCAGAAACAGCAAATGGATGAATGAATAGTTCCACATAAATGGGAGATATTAAGGCTCTAAATTTGCCAAGAAACACCACAGGCAGTGGTTTTTGGGAAAGAGGGCTTTGTGATGTTACAGATGGTGAGTGGATTCACTGTAGCATTGATTGCTAATTTTGATGGCTTTCCAGCATCAAACCCCTATGTGCCCCCAGCATGAATGCTTCAAACTCATTTTCTAAACCTTTGCATTCTGTTTGCGCTTACTGCTGACCAAGAAACTTGACACATGATTTGAGAACTGGAATAAAAGTAACACTTGATGTGATAATGCAGAAGCTCATTGGCTTTGCGCTGCCTGCATAGCATTGTGACATACCTGAAGAAATTTGAGCAGATGTAAGCACTGATGCTGAGAAAGGGATGAACTGTGGCGATAAAAGTAGCCTTCAAGCAGTTGAATTTCTGAATGGCATTGTTTGCCTGCATGACAGAGAGAACGTATGAAGGAGGTTCAATGCATTTCACTCCACAGCGTCAGACTGGGATAGGGGCATTTCTCCCTGCTGTGTGGTTTACAGTGATCAGCTACTCCAATGTGGGCCTCAGCTGCCATGTAACTTCCTGTCACTCGCTGTGTCACATCCTGTCCCACCCCATCAGCTCCCTGCCTGCCAGGAAATGTGAGCGCCCATCTGCACTGTAGCAGAAATGAGTTTGCTGTGAAGTGGGAGGGGAGCCTGGGTTTGGAGACCTACACAGCTCTGGCCATCGGCCGTGATGGATACCGTGCCTCCTGTAACACCTCGGACACGGCGTGCACCGTTCAGGGCCTTCGCTGTGGCCTAACCTACAGCATCGCCGTCACCACCTCCTCCGTCCAGTGCGGCGAGATACGGGGCTCCGACTACATGGTCCAGTCAGGTAGGACACCCACTCCCTTCCAAAAATGCTCATGTCCTGCGTTGAGGTCTGTTCAGACAGTGATACACAAAATACATGCATATCTGTGAACTCAAGCCCTGTCCACATGTACATGGATATTTTTCTAAACGGATATTTTCTAGTCTCCGTTTTTAAAATTCTTTCCAAATGGACTCATTTTACATAATATCAGCGTCCACACGAGAACGCAAAAACGACTACAAACGCTCAAATCAGGTATTCCCGGCCAATGGGGGGTGATAACGCCAACATTGATATAGTCTAACACCAGAGAAGAACATCACACAACGCAACAGTGGGCTTGCACGAAATGAACTGTGACATCATCGTTTTCCAAAAGCACCCTTTTGCATGTCCACAAGGATACGCAGAAAATGCCGTTTTAAATCAATTTTCGAGAACTAAAACGCCGTTTGCGTGTGGATGAGAGGCCAAAACGCATAGGAAAGTATACAGTACATAATGAAAAATATCCTTGTACTTGTTGACAGGGCCTCAGACTGCTTCCAAACTGATGCACTGAGTAATGAGGAAAAGTACATACAGTATATGTGAGAATTCAGTAACACCAGAAAGTAATGATTCAAATTCACATTATGAGGGAGTGTATGTAGGGTTAGAAGAACTCTTCCTCTTCATGCATGGCAGTCAGATTTCACACTCTCTCCTCCTCCTCCGCCTACCACCCCAGCTCCCTGCCTGCCCACAAACCCCACTGTGAGTGTGGACTGCTGGACCAGCGTGGTCACTGTGTCCTGGGAGGACAAGATGGCTGAGCAGATGAACATAGTGACCGCGGTGGACCGTCTGGGACAGAGCACCACCTGCAACACCACCAACAGCAGCTGCATCTTCGAGCAGCTCAGCTGTGGGGAGACCTACAGCTTCAGCGTTGTTGGCTTGACCGAACAGTGCCAGACAGACATCAGCTCCACCACAGAGCACCTCACTGGTACCATCATCGTGCCTAAGGCTTTGCATCCATGTCATCCATGTTCTCTAAGCTCCACCATCATGCTGGCTTTCATTTCAAAGGCAACTGCAACTGCAGTATGGCAGCTTAAAGAAATCTCTAGCTGTTCAATGAGTTATGCCTTGTTGAGCCCAGTATGATGCATTTCAGCAGCTTGGCCCGTGATGAGAAGTTGATTCAGGGTATAACTGTGGTACCCTTTCCATGTATGCGTCTCAGCCTTCAGGTTGTTTGTGGTGAAAATGCACAAAAAGTTTGTCACCATCTGTATAATATGATATCATTAAATTTGTGGGGCACTGTCCACCCTAGCGCACCGACTCTGGTGCTAAATTCAGACATCTCATCTAAAACTATTAAAAGTCTGTCATTTGAAAACAGTCATTGAACTTAAGACAATGTCGCTGGACAGGCTGATTGTCCTAGAAGGGAAACCTTGCAGAGCCAATAATTTCCTTTTTTTGTTTTAATTTTAATGATCACATTAAGCATTAAACGATGCTGCCTTCGTTGTCTGGAGAAGGTTCATGGTAGGAACTCCCTGTTTAATGGCATTGCTTAGTTAAGTCGACTCACAATAACACGCTCAGAGACACTTACATGGAAAGGAATTTCAGTGCTCAGGATTGAACGTTGAACCGCACGCCGAAATGTCCGCTGAAATTTTAGGCTTAAATGGAGAGCCGGTCTTAGGGTTGGAATTAACAGCCACAGGATGTTTGATTTCCATGAATAGGGTCAAGGAGCCCGGCTGTAGACTGTAACTAAGGATTGAGTTATTGCCAAATAACAATGTCAAACCATTCAGCATAACTGAGCTATGTTAGTGTTGATTCCCAGCACAATGAGTGTCTCTGTGTCTGTCAGCTCCCTGTGTCCCCACTCATGTGGCTGCCGACCTGAACTGTGGGACTGGTATTGCTCTGGTTACATGGGACTCCGCGCAGGGTGCCACCTCATACTCTGTGGAAGCATTGGGCAGCCAGGGCCACAGCACCTCCCACTTGTCCTCAGACACGCAATTCTCCATAACGGATCTACAGTGTGGCCAGGAATACAACATCACTGTCGCAGGTGTCCATGAGGGCTGTCAAGGCCTGCCCAGTGAGACTGTTGTCATCGTTACAGGTATGTAGTCTTGCAGCTTCAATGTTGACCTGCCCCTTCCTCACCTCTCAAACCCCACCCTTCCTCACCTTGAGAGGTCTCTTCTTTACCTCTCAAACCCCACCCTTCCTCACCTTGAGAGGTCTCTTCTTTACCTCTCAAACCCCACCCTTCCTCACCTTGAGAGGTCTTTTCTTTACCTCTCAAACCCCACCCTTCCTCACCTTGAGAGGTCTCTTCTTTACCTCTCAAACCCCACCATTTCCTCACCTTGAGAAGTCCCTTCTTTACCTCTCAAACCCCACCCTTCCTCACCTTGAGAGGTCTCTTCTTTACCTCTCAAACCCCACCCTTTCCTCACCTTGAGAGGTCTCTTCTTTACCCCTCAAAGCCCACCCATTCCTCACCTTGAGAGGTCTCTTCTTTACCTCTCAAACCCCACCCTTCCTCACCTTGAGGCGTCTTTCTTTACCTCTCAAACCCCACCCTTCCTCACCTTGAGAGGTCTCTTCTTTACCTCTCAAACCCCACCCTTCCTTACCTTGAGAGGTCTCTTCTTTACCTCTCAAACCCCACTCTTTCCTCACCTTGAGAGGTCTCTTCTTCACCTCTCAAACCCCACCCTTCCTCACCTTGAGAGGTCTCATCTTTACCTCTCAAACCCCACCCTTTCCTCACCTTCAAAGTTCCCTCACTCAGATCTGAAACCTCGCCTCTTCTGCACCTTGAAACATCGTTTCTTTACCTCTCAAACCCTGCATTATGAGTCTCAATCTGAGATACCGCTAATTAGCCCCCCAAATCTGTCCTGTGACTTGAAAAATGAGCCTGGTAACTTATCTCACAATGTCAAATACTCTGCTTGTAATTTGGGTGTTTTCTTTGATTCTGAGCTTTGTTTTGACATCCAAATTAATAGGGGTGCAACGGATCAAAAAACTCATGGTTCGGATCGTATCACGGATTTGAGTCACGGATCGGATCACTTTTCGGATCAACAACAACAACAACAAAAAAAGACAAGACAATATAGCTTTCTCCTCCATTTATTTTTTTAAAATTTCTGCCCATTAAATAAAAAATAAAAACTTTAAATTATATAAAAACAAATTAAAGTGCAATTTAAGGCATGATACCTTCTTCTTTTAAACATGGACCATGAATGAAAAACAACTTAAAGTGCACTAAGCCATGATACTTCATGATACCTTCTCTTTAAACATGGACAGTGATTTAAAAACTAGCCTATGTCCACATCATCAAAAAAGAAGAAAAGAAAATAAGCAAAGCATACCTCTGCTTATAATTTTAATTTTTTTTTTCAAAAAGATAAGGATGTCTACATTGTCTGGGGAGAGTGTAGACCTTTTTGCAGTCACCCCTGCAGTAGAGAATACCCTCTCGCTAGGCACTGAAGTGCCAGGCACAGCGAGATAGCATCTTGCCATCTTGGCAGTGTGGGGGTATTTACACTCATTGCTTTTCCACCATGTCAGTGGACCACCATCCACTGGAATGCTGCATTTATAAACTTAAATAGCCATTGAACAGCACATATTTGCATGAATGCGATTCAACCTTTTTTTTCCAGCAGTGCAACCTAATTTATTTTAAGATTGCACTTCATCAAAATGTTTCCAAAAGAATAGGCTACTTTTGCGGGGAAGCGCAGCTGCACACTATGCCGCAAAGGCTAATAATGTAGGCTTTTAAATTACTAATGCTCTTGCGTCAAAGCGTTGGTAATTGAATAATTTAGTATATTGGTTATTAGTGCATTGTGAAAGTTCACCTGACAGCATGCATTTAAAATCAATTCAAATGCAAGCTATGCATCAAACTTTCACGTTGTCAAAATCATTTATGGGGCCTTTATAGTCCGGCTTCTGGGAAAGTTGTACGGAAAGCTTTATGAAAAGCTTTATGTCTTAATCATCAATGGTAATTGGTAAAGTATCAGTTGCCTATGTGCTCCAGTTATTTAATTCAGCTAACTGTCCCATTCTAAATTAGAAACAGGTTGAGGGTTAACCTGCATTATGGGCTGTAGACAGTTTTATCTTTACAAAAGCAAACTTAACACTCGGATCTCAGCCGGCAAAACCGCATTTAACAGAAATTTTTCTTAGGCGTATCAAGCAAGACACAGACAGAAAAAATATACGGTATATGCCATTTTGTGAGTTACATGAATTCAGAAGCTTCTAAAGACGTTGCCGTTTTATGTCACGATTAATGTAGGTGGGGAAATGCTTGATAATCGCAATGAACAATGCAAGATGAGGGGAGCGGGACAGTAATTCTACCAACTGATTCTCATATCCAAACGAATTAACACCAAGTTGCTAATTGGGAAACGTAAATGGGAACCAGATTGGAGAAGGCAAGGTGAAAGCAGGGCTTGGTAATCCTCTGATGGAGTTTAAAAATCAGCTAAAACGCTACCATGAGAGATGGAGTTTGGACAAGGTTTTTTGTAATTCTTTAGATTATAAGCATTCTTTCAATTTAACATTGTAGCGCAGTTACGTCTGTCAGCTCTTCTCTATCACTTCATAATCACTATTGGCAACAGGCTGAATTGCTTGATTGTCATTTGGAGCATATTATACAGGAGCAGATTTAGGGTTGGCCAGTTGAGCCTTAAAAGGTGATGGAAGCGGCCCAACCTCGCCCACAATTCGAGGAGTTCTAATCTGAATTATCTTCCCGGAAGCACTTCAAATGATTGTCGTTTATTTCAGACCGCTTGTATGTTTCAAGAAGAAATGGGACGCAACTGACACACACCCCATAGCGGCAAGTTGTCTCATTTCGCTTTAGGATCATCGCGATTCGATAACGTCACACCCGTAGCACAACCTTTTTTGTCCATCAACCAATCTGCGTATCATGTGCGTACCGAACCGTGAAGAGGGATCCGTACGGATCATGGATCAACGATGATCCGTTGCACCACTACAAATTACTAAGGCAGTACAGTCATGTTTCCTCCAACTATTGAATATTGCAAAAGAAAAACATTTTCAATCTCAAGTGGACCTTGAAAAAGTCGTCCATGTATTTGTTTCATCACGTCTTGATTATTGTAACTTTGTACACGAGACCCCGCCAAAAACCCATCTTCTGGCTCAAGCTTGTTCAGAACTTGAGTGCCAGACTTCTAACAAATTCCATGAGACGTGCCACAACCATACTTAAAACACTGTAATGGCCGAAGGAATCCGGAGGCCAATTGCAGCTGCTAGGAGAAAACAGGACCAGCAAGGACTTAAAATACCCACAGGGAGAAATATAAACGAAGAAACAGAACAGTTCTCGTGCTTCTAAAACGAATGCCCAACAATACGAACAGGAAACAGAGCGAGAGATGAACAAACAAATAGGAAAAGTAAAAGGAAACTTCCCTGAAGAAATAAACCACAAATAAACTGCGAAGAAATTCGCCAAAATCCCTAACTAGAGATATCTTCTGGCTTTAGTGATAACTAAAATCAGGCACTCCAGCAAAGGAGGCGTGGTGGACATCCGGCTTATATAGCCTTAGGAGAAGGCGCCGCCCACGCCTGACGTAACAGCTGGGGAGAATCAGATAGTTAAAGAAAGAGATGTGGTCCAAATACGAGCCACAAAGAAAGTCTAAAATCACACACACAGCCAGAACCATGACAGGACCCCCGCCCTTAAGGGACAGTCCCAGATGTTCCCAAGGAACCTCATGCGCGGAACTCAGAAATAACGGTGGGATCCAGGATGTCCCGAGAAGGGACCCAGCACCGCTCCTCAGGACCATATCCCTCCAAGTCTACTAAAAACTGGACCCCGCCACCAACACGCCTCTCGGCCAATATGCAACGCATGGCGTAAACCGGCCCCCCTCAATCATCCGCGTGGCAGCGGTGGTTTGTCAACCAGTGCCAGGGCGCTTGTGCTAACCGGTTTGAGCCGAGAGACATGAAAAGAGGGATGAATGCGCAAAGATCTAGGGAGCTGTAATCGGACAGTGACAGGGTTGATTTTCCGCACGATCTTAAATGGGCCAATGAAACGGGGAGCCAACTTGCGTGACTCCACTCTCAACGGAAGGTCCCGAGTAGAAAGCCAAACCCTCTGGCCAACCCGATAAGCAAGTGCCAAATGGCGCCTCCTATCAGTGGCAGCCTTCTGTTTACGCACCGAGCGCAACAGAGACGACTGGACCTTGGCCCAGACCGACTGACACCGCTGAATAAAACGATTAACCGAGGGAACTTCTGAATCCCTCTCAGCCTCCGGAAAAAACGGTGGTTGATAACCCAGCTTGGCCTTGAACGGGGAGAGGCCTGTGGAGGAGTTACATAGCGAATTATAAGCGTATTCAACCCACGCCAAAAAAAGGCTCAACAGTGAAGGGTTTTCAGCCGCTAAACACCGAAGTGTATTCTCAAGCGACTGGTTAATCCTCTCTGTCTGTCCGTTGGTCTCAGGATAAAACCCAGACGAAAGGATCACGGAGGCCCCTAGCTGGTTACAGAAAGCATGCCAGAATATTGCCATAAACTGCAGGCCATGGTCTGAAACCACATCCTGAGGCAGGCCATGCAGCCGGAATACATGGTCTACAACAAGAAGGGCTGTCTCCTGCGCCGACAGCAGCTTGGGAAGGGCGATAAAATGGGCAGCCTTGGAAAAGCGATCAACCACAACCAAAATGACAGAGTCGCCCTTCAAAAATCGCTTGGTCCGGTGAACCCCCGGATGACCTGCCAAGCGGGAAGAGTGACCCCACTGGAGCACTTGGGAATGAACCGCCAAAGGAACAAACAAACAGTCAGGCGGCTCCCCGCCAGGACCAGGATCGGACCGCAAGGCCTCCCGCACTACAGACTTGACCTCCCACTGCACGGGAGCCACAATCTGAGTTGCCGGAATTATAGGTTCTGGAATAGAATCGTGGCCCGAGTGATCGTAGATCCGCGGCAACGCATCAGGCTTAATATTTTTAGAGCCGGGGCGATAAGTTAACGTAAAGTTAAAACGATTGAAAAATAATGCCCACCGTGCCTGCCGGGAATTATGTTGCTTAGTCTGCTGGATGTTTTGGAGGTTCTTGTGATCCGTCCAAACCACAAATGGGTGTTCAGCCCCCTTCAACCAGTGGTGCCACTCTTCCAACACCAACTTAACAGCCAACAACTCCCGGTCACCAATGCTGTAATTTCATTTGGCCGCAGACAACGATCGGGAGAAGTAGGCGCAGGGGTGCAACTTATTGTCCCAATGAGAACGCTGGGACAAAATGGCACCCACCCCGACCTCCGAAGCATCAACCTCCACCACAAACAGGAGGGAGGGATCGGGCATAACAAGGATGGGCTCTGAACTAAAACGTTTCTTCAACTCCTGAAAAGCAGCCTCAGCTGCTGGGGTCCAAGCAATGATGAGGAGGCATTCTTCTTAGTAAGCACAATAATCAGGGCAGCCACAGTGCTAAAATTGCAAATGAACCTCCTATAAAAATTAGCAAAGCCCAAAAACCACTGAACCTCCTTAACATTCTGAGGAGCAGGCCAGTTCCTGACCGCTGCCACTTTGTCCGGGTCCATACGGACCGACCCTGCTGACACAATAAAGCCAAGGAATGAGACTGTCCTGGCATGAAAAAATGCATTTCTCAGCCTTGATAAAAAGTTTGGCTTTCAGGAGGGCCTCAAGCACTTGTCTGACGTGTTGTTTATGTTCCGAGAGAGTTGAAGAAAAAATCAGAATATCGTCAAGGTAGACAAAGATGAATCTCTCCAACATCTCTCGGAGGACGTCATTAACAAGTGCCTGGAATACAGAGGGGGCGTTAATCAAACCGAACAGCATGACCAAATATTCGTAGTACCCGTCATGGGTATTAAATGCCGTTTTCCATTCATACCATCCCGGATCCGGACCAGATTGTATGCATTACGGAGGTCTAGTTTAGTGAAAAATGACGCCTCCTGCAGGTGTTCAAATGCAGAGTTTATTAAGGGAAGAGGGTATCGGTTCATAATAGTTATGTTATTCAAGCCCCTGTAATCAATACAGGGCCTCAAACTGCCATCCTTTTTCCCAACAAAAAAGAACCCCGCTCCAGCAGGAGACATGGAGGGTCGAATAAAACCATTAGCTAGAGCCTCCTGAATATACTCTCGCATAGCCTTGCGCTCTGGCCCTGACAGCGAGTATAAGGAACCCCTGGGGGGAGTAGTACTAGGAAAAAGCTTGATCTCGCAATCGTAAGCACAATGCGAAGACAAGGACAAAGCCCGTTGTTTGCTAAAAACCTCTGCAAGATCAACATAGTCCTTAGGAACGTTGGGAGGTAAACAAAAGTTCAGAGCAGCCCCCAAACTCCAATCCTGTTCAGAGCCCGACGTATCACCAACCGACTCAAAATCAGAAAGATCCTCCGACTTAAAATCCTCTTCTGGCTGCTGCCAGTCAAATTGAGGATCCCACTCCAACCTTTCCTCCGCCCCATTATCCAAATCAGGTGAGTTAATTGAGACAACTTCCTCTTCATCACTCCAGGCATCAGCCTCCTACATAGGTTGACGTCCGGGACGACAAGTCAGAATCTCACTACAGTGAGACGTACAATCAGAGCCCCACTGGACAACAGGATTATTTTGACTGCCCCAAAAGATGTGTGGCCTATGTTCAAGCAGCCAAGAATGTCCTAAGACCACAGGGATAACCGTGGAATTGATCAGGAAAAACCAAACTTTCTCTGAATGGCCGTCAAATGGGGCGAACATAGTCAATAATTCAGAGGCCTCGGTTATAAGCCCAGTTCCCAACGGGTGACCATCCAAAGATCTGACCGTGCGTGACTGTAAGAGAGAGCAGATGGGAATGGAATGTTTCCTAGCCCACCCGCATCCATAATACAATCTAAGGAAACACAAAGGCCCCGAGTCCAAAAAGGCCCCAGTCAAATATTCTCAGGTCCACCGTCCCCAAATCTTAGATGTGCTGGATGGAGCTATCATCTCCCAACGAACTGCTTTACATTACGTAGACAAAAAAAACGAAACCTGTGATTCTAGTAATAAAAAAATATTTCACGAAGACAGCTTCTCTTCACTGGTGTTATTGTGTTTGTGAATGGCGAGCGGTCGGGTCGAAAAAGAAGAACTATGGGATGGCCGTAATTTGTCAGAGGAGGCGAAGGACGAGAGGATATCTTGAGAAAAAGCAAGCGCCTGACCGATGCGAGAAAACAGACTTTACACAGTCAATCTTGGTCGAGCTTCTTCAGAATGGAGAGAGCTCAAGGAGAAAGAAGCATGCAAATCAGATGCCGACCTGGCGTTGTTGCTGTTGCACTTGTAAGTATCGTTGCAAAAAAATGTATGTATTCCTTGTATTCATATGTCGTTGCCCACTCTTCGTGTTTGCTGTTGTTTTGAAGGCCTTTGCGCGATTATTGCATGAGTGGTGCTTGATGCTTGTTAGCTAGCAGAGATGTTAGCATAGTTACCGGTAAACACGTTTTTTTGTCACGTAGCTGTTATTTATTTTACTACATCGTCCTGTTTCTGCCCCAGGAGTGCAATTTTACTATGAGCCACATAACTTCGTCAGCCGAATCTAGGTTTTGTGAGTTTTGTGCAGTTCGCTATTTACATTGTGTAGTTCAAGATTCTTTAGAAGAGCAATTAGAAAAGCGTGTTACGAAAACATTATGTCTGATAAATATCGGTGCTGAGGGAAAAAAAAACTCAGAAAACATAAACATAAAAGCCGCAGTTATCCTTAGCCTTTTACTTTTTCCCGTAACTGTTTTGTTTATGACAGATATACAACGTAAAACTTGTGATATATATTGTTACAAACCTCGGTAGACATCGCTTCAGGACTGCCTTCTGGCCCATTTTGTTGTAAACAAATGCACATGGACGGGAGGGTGGAGGAGGTGGTTGCGGTGAGATTTTTACGACAGTTGTGTGAAATTTGCACACCGGAACTATAGGGGGAGCTGCAGAGAGGGAAAAATCACCAAACCAACGAAGAAGCGAGCGATTTCCGACCAACTTACATAGTTCCTCTTTAATAAGATATTATCCTGCATCTGAATAGTATTCTCCTGCAGGCGAATCCTTTCCGCCAGCTCTGCTTGCTGATTGCTTAAGCTAGTTAGGGATTTTGGCGAATTTCTTCGCAGTTTATTTGTGGTTTATTTCTTCAGGGAAGTTTCCTTTTACTTTTCCTATTTGTTTGTTCCTCTCTCGCTCTGCTTCCTGTTCGTACTGTTGGGCGTTCGTTTCGGAAGCGCGAGAACTGTTCTGTTTCTTCGTTTATATTTCTCCCTGTGGGTATTTTAAGTCCTTGCTGGTCCTGTTTTTTCCTAGCCGCTGCAATTGGCCTCCTGATTCCTTCAACCATTACAGCACACTCCAGCCAAACATGGATTCGCCAGTAGCGGCTACGCTGGAGAAAGTGGTTGCCAATCAACAATTGGTTCTTGCAGGTTATGGCAAGGGCCTCACTAGAGATATCTTCTGGCTGTAGTGATAACTAAAATCAGACACTCCAGCAAAGGAGGCGTGGCGGACATCCGGCTTATATAGCCTTAGGAGAAGGCGCCGCCCACGCCTGACGAAACAGCTGGGAAAAGAATCAGATAGTTAAAGAAAGAGACGTGGTCCAAATACGAGCTACAAAGAAAGTCTAAAACCACACACACAGCCAGAGCCATGACAAACACTGCATTGGCTTCTATTTATTTATGGACTAGATTTTAAAATTTGACTAATTACTTGTAAAGCTCTACATGGCCTCGCTCCTACAGACACCACTGACTTACTAGCATGCTATGAGCTAAGTCGCTGCCTGCATTCATCCGGTAAGAACCGCCTTACTCTTCCCACCAACAGCCTGGTCACTAAAGGAAACCGTGCGTCTTCTTTTTATTTAACACTCTATTTTATCAGTCGATCAGTTAAATGCTCTCATGAATGTTTTGATTTATGTCCTTGTTGTTTTTTTTTCTTGCTCCTTGTTTTCAGTTGATGTTATTTTGTATCTTGTAAAGCAATTTGCAGCAATGTTTTTGAAAAGTGCTAAATAAATAAATAAATAAATAAATAAAAATTGAGGGTCTGTTTGTTACCTGTCAAACACCGCTCCTTCCTTATCTTGAGAGGTCCATTCTTTACTTACCAAACCCCATTCCTTCCATACCTCGAGGCCTCCTCTCTACATCTCAAACCTCTCTACCTCTCCCTCTTCTTCACCTTGGGAGGTCTCTTACTCACCACTCAAAACCCTGATCTTTCCTTTCTTTGAGAGGTCTCTTGCTCGCCTCTCAACTCCTGCCCTTTCTTCGCCTCAAGAGGTCTCTTCCTGACCTTTCAACACTGCCCACTCTTCAGCTCCCAGGCGTTTAACACTACACCACGGCCGTGTGCTTACTGCAGGTCCATGCCCCCTCACTGACCTGGATGCCTCCCGGGACTGTGCCTCAAACTCGGTGGCAATCTCCTGGACTCCCGGGCGTGGCACACTGCTCTACAATGCCTCGGTCGAGTCTTTCACAGCAGGCCACTACCTGATCTGCACCACAAACAGCTCAGCCTGCGACGTCAGCTCTTTGCAGTGCGGTGAGCGGTACCGAGTCAGTGTGGAAGGAGAGGGCCGCACCTGTGTCAGCCCCGCAGAGTCTTGGGTCCCCATTAACACAGGTGAGCTCATCCCCTACGCTAAACTCCTGGGGCTGTTTAATGAAGCTCTTCACAAAAAAAGGTTTTCCAGGCCAGTACTCCACTGTGGTATTTTTCTCTTCGGCCTTTTCCATTCGCATCATTGACATTGAGAAACTGGTTCTCATTGGACCATGCCTGGTTAGAGGATTCAAAAGTAGGAGCCCAAAGAAAGGAGTGTCTAATTTTCATGTATCACTCCTCCACCAGCCCCATGCCCCCCTCAGCAGGTGAGCATGCAGACCTCCTGCGACTCTGACACGGTGGACGTCTCCTGGGAGACGGCGAAGGGGGCAGTGAGGTACATGGCAGCGGCTGAGGACGGCCAAGGGAACGTTCTGATGTGCAACACCAGCGACACAGCGTGCAGGATCACGGGTCTCTCCTGTGGGCGGAGCTACAATGTGTCAGTCACTGCTCTGGATGATGAATGCACTGGGGGAAGAAGCAAAAGCCACGCAGTGAAGACCGGTAGCTATGGCTCGGCAGATAAATGCTGTTTCAGTCATTAAAATTTCAGGATTAGAAAATCACACAAAGTTTTTGATGAAATCTTTTTAGCTGTCCCTAATAAAGCCAATGGAGGTTGTTTTTATTGGACGGATGTATTTCTTATTCTATTCATATAAATGATGTTATAAGACTTAAAAACTAAATTCTGCTCCAAGAGGGTTTCAGTGGTTAGTGAGGGATATATATTACCATCTTTAATTCTTCCCTAGAGTCGCTACAACTTTATGAAAAGGAAATGAAGTAGTCTGCATGTCCCAGCCCCAGTAGTAGCTCAAAGCTAATCGCCTCAATTTTCTTCCAGCCCCCTGCGTGCCCTTGGAATTAGACACAACCCTGGATTGTCAGACAGGCTTGCTCAGTGTTGTCTGGCAACACAGTGATGGGGCACTCCTCTACCATGCGATGGTGAAGAACAGCAGCGGCCAAATCACTGCGCTTGCGGAGGTCAACTCCACTGACTTCCTCTTCACCCTGCCATGTGGAGACACCTATAACATCACCGTGCATGCCTCTGATGTGGCCTGCTCCAGCTCCCACAGCCCGGCTAAGCTTGTCACTGCAGGTAGGCCGAACCAACCTTTAAAGCCCACCCACTCAAATACAGCCCCTTCTGTTTGCGACCAGTTTCATAGGACACACATGGGCAAACTGCGTATATAATTTCTGCAATAGAGTGTAATTTTTCACTAGAAGGGAGAAACAAGTACAGAATAAATGAAACTCAATGAAGCTTTGCCCTAAAAGTGTCCCTGAAAATGTCAACCAAGCCCTTGCACTGAGGGTATTTGGGAAATACAATTTGCAAAAAAAAATTTGTTGCAAATATCCTAAGAATTTTTATTTTTATTTTGGAACAATCCAATGGAACATATCTATGACTGTTGCCGTCTGTTGAAATATACTGTATTATCTCATAGCTGTAGTACTTATTTTTCATCTCCGCTCGTGACTTCATTTTGATATTACCTTGTGTACACATCACTTTTGTGGAAATTTCATTGGATGAATGCCTGGGGGAAAAAAAATCTCTCTGCAATATGTTGCATGGTTAATATTTGCCCAGACTGAATGCCAAGTGTAATGTTTATTAAATCAGTTTGGCTTAGCACTGTAGCGAGCTAGCTAAGTGCAACTCTCATAACTAAGCAAACATTACCTGGCTAGCAAGCCAACATGCATGCAGTACTTTTCCATAATCGTGATGCAACATTAGTTTGTTAGCTAGCTGCTCAATTGACTGAAATTTGAGAAACCATTGGTAGCTAGTGCAAATGCAAATGTCTTTGACTCAGTGACTGAGTAACACAGTGATGGCATTAGCTCAATGCAAGCATATAACGAGAATTACCATGAAGGCGCTAATGGAAATTACAGTTGTGTTATATTAATTTAAAAGATTCAGTTAGGTGATAGACAGAAACTTATCCTCTTGGTCATGTCATATGAGCCATGAAACTCAAGTGAATTCTGGGTTTGTTGCAATTCACAGAACTTGTTTCTTAACTTTCATATGACAAGACCACTCGTGCAAGATCCTCTATTAATTACATTATTTTGCGTTACATACGGTGCTTTAATTTTTCATCCATGCTTCAGAGACCTTGCATTTTACTGTCAAAATTCAGTTGCATGAAGAATCTAAGACCTCTCAGTGTTACTTTTTTCTACATTATAAATAGTGGACAGTAAAAGTAGGTCAGTTGAAAAGTATTTTCTGGGCACTGTCAACTATTGTGAGATCAGACTTCAAGCCTCTCCCACCCTGATCTGCCTGCCCTCTAGTGATGGTCATTGCATGCAAAACAAGTTTGATTTGCAGAGGGTTGGATTATATCTCGAGAGAATGTCATGACTGTTCTTCATATTTGCAGCACCCTGTCCTCCGCCCTCCATCACGACGGCTGTGGATTGCTCCTCCAACGTCAGCAGTGTTTCTTGGGACTCCAGTGCCCATGGTGTGGTCTACACGGTCAAGGCCACTGAGGCTAGTGGACACTATGCAGCCTGTAACACCACAGGCTCCAACTGCACCCTCAGTGGTCTGCACTGCGGGACCGCATACAACCTGACTGTCTTTGGCTCTTTGGACAGCTGCACGGGTGCAAACACCTCAGAATATGCAATCCAAACAGGTCAGAAATGTACTTTTCAAATGAATTTGCCACATATGTAACTCATTGTGTAAAACAGTGGTAACGTTGAAGATTGTGTGAATCTGTTACCTATTCGAATCAGGTGTGTCAAATGCTCAATAAGGGATGAAGTTAAAAAGGGTTGGTTACAACATCACTACCTGCCATATTAATCAGATAATTAATAAAGCACTACATGAATCTTGAAGTACACTTTGATTAGACTGTGGAGTTGTGAATTTCCATTGTGTTGACCTCCCTGTCCCCAGCCCCCTGCAAGCCGGTTCTCACCGAGGTGGAGATGGACTGCCTGTCAGACTCAGCCTGGGTGGTGTGGGAGGAGTCAGTTGGAGCTGAGGTTTACATTGCCACCGCTGTAGACAGTGAGGACCGTGTGTTCCAGTGTAACAGCAGTGAAAACACCTGCGCTGTGCCTGATCTGCTTTGCGGGCAGCACTACACCTTCACCGTGGCCGCCTCTGACTGGCAGTGTGTCGGGGAGCCCAGCAATGCCGTCATTTCAGAGTCAGGTGAGGAGAGCCTCCACCCCCTGCCCCGGCCCGCCTCGCCCCCCGGCTCCTGCACTGGGCAGCTACATAAACCCCACAGGATCTATACGTGCAATATGTGCTCATCATCACTGCAGTATGGAATGTTATTGCGTTAGCCATACTCCAGTCATTTATAGACTTACAGTACTGTGCGAAAGTCTTAGGCACCCTACATTTTAAAAAATTTTAATGTGGCTTTAGATGTCTACTTTTTGTTCTCCATATTCAGGTTGCAGAAGATAAAACATTTATTTGAAACTCCAAATGATAATTTAAAAAAAAATCATTTTAGAAATAAATTTTTGTATTTCATTAAAAAACAGTTGATACGGAAGCCCAGATGTCAACCTCATCATGGCTATCTGCAATTTTTTGGACGGATAGATGCAAATGAGACTGAGGAACGGTAGAAAGTTTTTCATTCTGCTTGGAACAAGCAAAAAGCCAATCCCCTTATTAAGCTATTGCATAACAGGACAGTGTCCCAAATTTTTAGGCAAAGCATAATCACACCAAATATTGGTTTGATTTAGTTTTAAAACATTTCTAAAAAAGACTTTTGCACAGTACTGTATGGTTGGAATTCTAAATGGATACAATACATGGCTTATTATGGCAGAAACAAATAGTGTTTATCATTTCATTGAAATTAAAATTTTTACATAATTTTTGATTGAAAAAAGTATCATTTATCTTTAAAAGGTGGGTTTTTTTCATGGTTTAAGAATTCCTTGGCATCATGAAACTGAACCATCCATTTACTGAATTAGTCATGCTAACAGGGACTCTAGTTGAAAAGGCGTGTTCAGTATAGCACCCCATATTTTGCCCGGAGGGAATTGGATTTTAAAATGGACTGGCCTCACTCACTTGGACCCTGTCCCTGTTCCCCTTCCCAGCGCCTTGCCCTCCACAGGACATACTTGCCACCATGGGCTGTGAGAACCGGACAGCAAGCATCGCGTGGGCGGAGAGCTACCTGGCTCTGACGTACACGGCCACGCTGGAGCGCACGGACGGAGACATCTCCTGCTGCACCACCTCAGGCACCAGCTGTGACATTGCTGACCTGCCCTGTGGGGAAATGTACGTGCTGATGGTGTCTGCAGAGGGACACACCTGTAACAGCTCCCTGAGTGCTGGGTCCATCATCAGGACGGGTAGGTTACATTAGAAAAAACCTGGACCTGCTAGCACTCTATACACAGGCAAGGTCTGCTCCCTGCCAATGCTGCACATGCAGGACACCAGCAAAAAAGGGCTGAAAAAGCAATTAATATATAAGAGAATCAGCTGAAAGAGCATTTAGCAAGTAATTAAGTTAACTGGCATCAGGTGTTACATGATTGACTATAAAAGGGATTTCTTTGAGAAGCTGAGTCTCTCAGAAGTAAAGATGGCCAGAGGCTCTCCAATCTGTGAAGGCTTGCATAAAAAAATTGTGGAACACATTAAAAACAATGTTCCTCAACATCAAATTGCAAAGGTTTTGAAGGTTTATGATCGACAGTGCATAACATCAAGGTCGCAGCTACCCATTTTCAATATCATAATCTTGTATCCTCATCTGCTTGCGCCCAATTGTTATGGCGCCCCCCTTCGCGTAGCGCCCCTACGCACTGCATACACTGCATACCCACTTTTTGCGCCACTGCATAACACCATCAAAAGATTCAAAGAAACTGGAAAAATCTCTGTGCGTAAGGGATAAGGCCGAAGACCTTTACTGGATGCCCGTGATCTTCGGGCCCTCAGACACCACTGGATCACTCACTGGCATGATTCTTTCATTGACATTACTAAATGGGCCCAGGAATACTTCAAGAAACCACTGTCTGTAAACACAGTCCGCCGTGCCATCCACAGATTCCACCTAAAACTCTATCATGCAAAAAGGAAGCCATTGTTGAGCATGATCCAGAAGCGCCGCCGTGTTCTGTGGGCCATAGCTCACTTAAAATGGACTGAAGCAAAGTGGCAAAGTGTCCGGTGGTCAGATGAGTCCAAATTTGACATTCTTGTTGGAAATCATGGGCGTCGTGTCCTCCGGGCTAAAGAGGAGAAAGACCACCCCTGTTATCAGCGTTCAGTTCAAAAGCCAGCATCTCTGATGGTATGGGGATGCATTAGTGCATATGGTGTGGGACACTTGCATGTTTTAAAAAGCACCATGAATGCTGAAAGGTATTAAGGTTTCAGAGCAACATATGCTCCCCTCCAGACGACATCTATTCCAGGGATGGCACTTGTATTTCAGCAGGACAATGCAAAACCACATACTGCAGCTATTACAACAGCATGGCTTCATAGTAGAAGTGTCCGTGTGCTGAACTGACCTGCCTGCAGTCCTGATCTTTCACCGATTGAGAACATTTGGCGCATAATTTAATGAAAAGTCCGTCAAAGGAGACTGAAAACTCTCCAGCAGCTGGAAGCCTGTATTAAACAAAAGTGGGATCAAATTCCAATGGCTAAACTCAAGAAACTTGTCTCCTCAATGCCCAGACGCCTCCACTCAGTGTTAAAAAGAAGAGGGATGCTACACCATGGTAAACAGGCCCCTGTCCCAACTTTTTGAGACCTGTTTTTCTTCTTCTTTTGCCAGACCCCTGTCTCCCCCCTCTTTCTTCTTCCTGTTTGTTCAACCCTAGTTCTTCCAGTCTCTCACCAGGCCATCTTTCCATTCTTCAACTGGCGACCTCTGCTCCTCTTTCCCCTCACTGGCTCTTCCCATGCCTGTTTCACCACCTCCTCCTTCTTTTTCCTTAAAATATGACCCGTACCAGCGGAGCTTATTTTTGCTCTACTACTGTTACTACACTTGCCATCACTGTTGTTCTTCTTCTCACTTCCTTGTTTCTTAGCCTGTCACGCAGTGTCACTCCCCAGCGTCTTCGGAGCATGCTCATCTCTGTTATTAGTAGTTTTCTTCTTTGCCAGCATACCATTATTATTCCCCTGGTTGGGGTATTAGCCATGATCCCCTCCTCCATTTCTGCCTGTCCTCGGCGTCCTGTTTGTTCAACCCTGACTCTCACTCAGGCCATCTTTCCATCTCTTCAACTGGCGACCTCTGCTCCTCTTTCCCCTCACTGGCTCTTCCCATGCCTGTTTCACCACCTCCTCCTTCTTTTTCCTTAAATATGACTGTAACCCAGAGCTTATTTTGCTGTACTACTGTTACTACACTTGCCATCACTGTTGTTCTTCTTCTCACTTCCTTGTTTCTTAGCCTGTCACGCAGTGTCACTCCCAGCGTCTTTCGGAGCATGCTCATCTCTGTTGTTAGTAGTTTTCTCTGATCTTCTTTAGGCCCCAGCATTCTGACCCATAAGTCAACACTGGCCTGACTACGGTTGTATAGACCTCTATCAGCGACTAGCGATCCCAGGTATTTGAAACAATTCACCTGCTTCAATTCCTCTCCATGTCTGTCTCTGATGGTAACATTCTCATCTCCTTTCTTACTGCACACTAACACCTCCGTCTTTTTAGCATTCACCTTCAACCCGTGTCTTTCCAGACTCTCCTGCCATCTCACAAGTATGTCCTGCAGTTGGCCTGCGCTGTCTGCCATAATCACCAGATCGTCTGCAAAAAGCAGCTCCCACAGATTTTTCAGCTCTTAGATGCTCTGACAGTACATCAATGACGATCGCGAACAAAAGGGGGCTTAATGCTGAGCCTTGGTGTAGTTCCTACTCTGATCTCGAACTCTCTTGACATCCCCTCTGCTGTTCTCACCGCTGTCTTTGACTCCTTGTATGTTTCCATGACCAGTCTGACCAGTTTCTCTGGTATTCCTTTTCTTTGCAAGCACCAGTACATTACTTCCCTAGGAACACGATCGTATGCCTTCTCAAGGTCCACAAAACCACAGAATACTGACAAATTACCTTCAATTCTTTTCTCTACTAGTTGTCTGACTATAAAGATCGCGTCAATTGTACTCTTCCCTGGCATGAAGCCAAACTGCTTCGGGTCAATTTCTACCACTGTACGGATTCGCTTGTCTAATATTTTCTCCAATAGTTTCAGTCCATGTTCCAATAACTTAATTCCACGATAATTATCACATTCCAGAATGTCACCCTTCTTCTTGAAAATGGGAACTATCAAGCTCTTCCTCCAATCCTCCAGGATGTTCTCTTCCATCCATACCGCTCTCAGTATGTCTGTCAACCATATCAGGCATCATTCACCTCCTGTTTTCAAGATGTCAGCATTCACGTCGCTGTTTCCTGGTGCTTTGTTGTTCTTCATTTCTTTTAATGCCTCTCTCACCTCTTTCACCTCTATCCCTTTTACTGGTCCTTCCACTTTGAGCGATTCTCCTGTCTCATCCCCCTCATTTTCTACGTTAAAGAGTTCTTCAAAATAGTCGGCCCACCTGGCACCAATCTTTTCCTCCTCGAATAAGATTTTTCCTTCTTTATCTTTGATGATATCGATGTTTCCCGTATCCTCATGCTCTCTGTGTCTTGCTCTTGCGATCCTGTAGATTCAATTCTCCCCTTCCTTGGTCTCTAGTTCGTCATATAGCTCCTGCGTGCCCTGCTTTCTTGCGATAGCGATAGTCTTCTTAGCTTCTCTCCTTTTCGACCTGTTCTCCATCCTATCAATCTCCAACATTGACTTCTGCCATTTTTTGAAAGCCAGTTTCTTCTCTTTGAGAACTTGTCTCACATCTTCATTCCACCACCACGTGTCTCTCTGTTTCTTTCTTCTGCTTTGTTCTTCCTAATGTCTCTTCACTTGCTTTTCTCAGTCTCCTTCAACTTTTGCCACATGCCCTCGGCATCACCTTCTCTATCCCTCCCTGCACTCAACTTTTCCACCGCTTTATTAAACTGACACTTTGTTTCCACATTCTTCAGTTTCCACATTCTGAATCTTCCTATCTTCCTGACATTTTGCTTTTGTTTTTCTTTGCTTGTCATGTCAAGCACCACTAGCCTGTGTTGGCTCACAATGTCACTCCCTGGGATAACTTTACGGTCCTTCAAGTTCTTTGCTTCCCTCTGCTTGACCATGATATAGTCCAGCTGGCTACATCTTCCCCCACTACTATATGTAATGAGGTGGTCATCTCTTTTTCTATACCTTGTGTTACACACTAACAACTCCTGCCTCTGCGCCAAGTCTAAGATTTTCTCCCCTTCTTCATTTCTCACTCCATAGCCGTGACCTCCGTGTACTCCGTCATAACTATTGCTCTCCCTACCCACGTGTCCATTTAAATCACCTCCAATTACCAGCTTTTCATTTTCCGCCACTTCCTCTATCAGACCTTCCAGTTCCATCAAGAAAGCTTCTTTCTCCTCCTCTTCACATCCGGCCTGTGGACCATATGCTGATATTACCGTGACCATCTCCAGTCCACCTTTCAGTCTGATTGACATCAGTCTGTCATTTACCCTGTTCACCTCCAGTACATTTTCTTTCCACTTTTGTGACAGTATAATCCCCACTCCATTTCTTTTATTGGATTCTCCACTGTAATACAGTTTATATCCTCCTATTTCTCTAGCCGCATTGCCTCCCCACTTAGTCTCCTGGATACACATTACATCAATGTTCCTTTTCTCCATCTCATCTGCCAGCTCTCTTCCTCTACCTGTCATAGATCCTACATTCCATGTAGCAAATCTCCATCCCTCCTTTCCTTTCCGACTTCCAGGTAGCACATCGGGCCTTTGTGAGCCATCATATCCCACTACTCTTCCATTGGTGTCCCCAGCATTCTTTTTGTTGTAAGCAGGTGGGGGCGCCCACGGGTACTTCGGGCTGTACCCTGCCCAGTTCTTTTCCGGATGATGGCATGAAAATGAAGCTAGAGTTTTGCGGCCGGATGCCCTTCCTGATGCCGACCCCTTTTAGTCGCCTTTTACGACACGCAGAGGATACGTTGGGACTATTCTCACCCGGAACCCACACGGACCTGTAGCAGCCATCAAATTTGAAATGAGCTCATTTTGTGGATAAATTTGTAAAATTTCTCAGTTTCAACATTTGCTATGTTATCTCTGTTCTATTGTGAATAAAATACTGGCTGGTGTGATTTGAAAGTCATTGCGTTTTGGTTTTATTCACAATTTACACTTTGTCCCAACTATTTCGGAATTGGGGTTGTATTCCTAGAAAATGCAATTCTCAGGAAGATTTTGTTGCTAATAATTTGTAGCATCTTGAGTATTAGTTTAGCTATGATATACTGTAAATATGTAGGAGAACTCAGTGAAAAGGTTTAGGATGTGTAAAAAAACACAATGGAATACATTAGCATGAAGGTTTTGTTTCCAACATCTACATTCTGAAAGAAACTTATGTGTGTTTGCAGTACCGTGTACCCCAGAGAACTTAGCTGCCAATGTGAGTTGCAGCAACAATGTGGCGACAGCCACATGGAACAGCAGTAATGGGGGACAGCTCTACATTGTGAATGCCTACGGTAGTGATGGTCACTCCACGTTCTGCAACTCATTTGATACCAGCTGTGACCTCAGCTCCCTGCAATGCGGACAAAACTACACCATCACTGTTGTAGCTGAGGATAGCACCTGCACTAGTGCTGAGAGCCTGCCGGCCAAGCTCAAGACAGGTATGTTGTCATCTGTGTGCCCAATAATGTGCTCTCAATGAAACTGCGGTCTTCAGTTTGAGTTTTTCACCACTGTTCAAGGTGGAAGACCACAAGTATGAAATTAAAACATTATTTACTGAACATTCTAATGATGGTGTAACAAACATTACTGGCAAGTGAGAGTAACAGAGTTGTAGCTCAGTCAGGACACTTACATCAGATTTAACCATTTATTGCAGGATAACCTGCATTTGAGTTTGGCGGTGACTCGGCTCAAGTGATGCTCTGAACAATTTGAGCAAGCATGACACAGACAGTCCCTGAGATCACAACCCCCCAGCAGAGCCTGAGATTCTTTTAAATCTCATAAAAGTTTAAGTTATTGAACATGATTTGAACAAGTGCTGCTTATGATGAACAATGAAATTATAAAGGAGGAGGCTGGGGAGGTGGAGGGAGATGAGACTCGTATTTCTTAGTAACCCAAATATGAGCAGTCTTGAGGGCACGGCCCCAGAGAAATGAAGGAACACTGCCTTGGTTATAAAAGCTCACCAATTAGGTGGGAGGAGCTAAAGTTAAGACTGATTGGACAGAAACAGGCTTGTGACCAGCCTGACTACCGTGCCTGACTGAACTAACGCCTAAAGCTCCATAACATTGACCTGGAAGAAAATGTTGCAAAAAAAAAAAACCTCTCTCTGAAGGTTAATTCTGGAATTTCTTCTGCAGTTCCTTGTGTCCCTCAGAACGTGTCAACACACATAGACTGCGAGTCCAACTCTATGTCCATATCCTGGGAGCTGAGCGAGGGGGCTGACTCATATATAGCCACCCTAGAGGACAGAGATGGCCTTGCCACTGACTGCCAGGTTCTGGGAGCCAATTCCTGCAACGTGTCGGGCCTCAGCTGTGGCAGGACATACCGTGCGACGGTGATGGCGTCTGACGGCTACTGCACCAGCCCGGAGAGCTTGGCGACTGATGCCCAGTCTGGTAGGCAGAATAAATGGCCTATGAAGAGTTTTTTTTTGAAAGTGGCAGGTATGTGCGGTTTTAGTCAGTGTGTGGTTTTCCTCTGTCCAACAGTGCCGTGTCCGACAAGCCACTTACAGGCCGTTATGGACTGCAGATCCCAAACTGCCTTAGTGTCCTGGTACTTCAGTACTGGGGCCCTATCCTACACAGCCACCATGGAGACGGAGTCCGGCCATGCTGTTGCCTGCAACACTAACTTGACCAACTGTGCCATGAATGAATTAGCCTGCGGGGAGCAGTACTCTCTGTCTGTGTTAGCAGAAGGGGAGACTTGCAGCAGATTGGAAAACATGACAGGGACCATTCAAACAGGTGAGTAGGTCAATCTCCCTTCCCTGGTGGCATAATGTCATGTGCACCTTTATCCATGACATTGCGTGCCCTTATTTACCTGCTTGTGATTTCTCCTTTTGAAATGACTTCAACATCAATTATGAAGCATTTTCAACTTGAGAGAATAGTATTCTAAATTAGACCTGCTGGGATTCTGAGCTTGTATAAGATGGTTTAAACTGGTTTTGATCGTTCTAGCTGGTCATAGCTTGTCAAAGTTGTTTACCTGGTAGAGCTAGCTGGTGGACGAGCTGAGCTGACTGATACAGATAGCTCAGTGAGTTGAACAACTGAAAGTGCAAAACTGGAAGCAGCAATTGTGTTCTGTGCTAGAGTAGTCCAGTGACTATAAAGAGCTGGGGACAACTAGCACAGAAACTGCTCAGTACCTGCACAAAGCTAAATGCTATTCCTGCTACGTTTTGAGCCTGTTGCTAAAAGTAGGTTGGCTTTGATGTCTCTTTTAATTCTGCTCTTAGGCAGCGTTTTCGGTGATCTTTGAATTCAGATCCCAGATGGGGTCATGCTACCATTCATATTTGCAAAACCAGCCCCGAGGAAGGATGCACTGTTTAATTCACTTCCTTCTGTGCAGAGCCGTGTGTGCCCTTAAACGTGGAAGTTCAGTATAATCAACCCATTGGTCTCCTTAACTGGGACATGAGCAAGGGAGCCACATACTACAGCGCTGAGGCCATCACTGAACGGGGGGAGCTGGTCACCTGCAACACCACCGACACCAACTGTGCCCTCCACAACATGGCATGCAGCATGACCTTCAACATCTCCGTCACTGCCCACAACCAGGCCTGCAGGGACATCGCCACCTCTGACCCCATAACCCTTGTCACAGGTGAGTCACCTGACAACAACAGCTCATAAAATAGCACATCTCAATTCTTCAAATCACCCTCCTCATTGAAATTCTGCGGGATTGAGAAAGTCATGATACCCACGAGAGGAGGAGATGTTTTTAAGAAATCGGCCCAAAAGAAATGTTTTGGATGTATACGCTCAACACTATGGCACCAAATGGACTTAATGATCATTTTAGCTTACAATGCTTTTTGGTTTAATACCATGATTTATTGAATGATGGTCAGTATTAATGTTTTGTGAAGCTTAATGTTTTATCTATTGGGGTCATCTGTGATTAGTCCCTATATTTTGAAACATGGGAAAAGAGCAGTGATTGGTTCCTGAATAATTGGGTATAGCCCCCCAGCTGCGTGTTTTCCCTGCCCTTGCGTATATATATATCATCTAATTGAACCTGCACAGGATTGCAAATGCTCTGATGAAGGCTTCGTGCTGAAACTTGTAAGCATTTGTTTGTTCTTTGTGATGTGAGCCAAATAAATAAGTGAAATGTGAGTATTTTTATCCTCCTTGATTTGGTGAATTGAGATGTGCTGCCTTTTTTAATTTTTTGAATATGCTCACAGGATTTTGGGTTTAGCACTCCACTGAGAACCCAACTGTTGAAGCGCAACCTCTCCTCCAAACCAGCTCATAAAATAGCTTTGCCCTTCTCCTGTTGACCAGTGTAGCATGAGTGGACTGAAATCCACTGTTTTGCAGTATTACAGGACTTTGCTGAGCTCATCCTTCATTGTGCCATAAATAATTGCATTATTTCACATGGTTTCAGCCTGTCGTTTTGGTTCTTATCTAAATTTTGGTGTTGTCAGAGCCCTGTGCCCCCCAGCACGTGGAGGCCAATGTGAACTGTGACACAGGCAGAGTTTCTGTGTCCTGGGAGTTGAGTGAGTGTGCCGTGGGCTACCATGTCCTCCTGGAGGGCCGGGACGGACATTCGGCCTCCTGCGACACCACAAACACGTTCTGCAGTGTGGAAGCCCTGCACTGCGGGACAGCCTACGTCATCCAGGTCAGGGCCATAGGAGAGCAGTTCAACAGCTCAGACACCAGCAACATTGTCCTCATAATGGGTGAGTGTCCTTGGGTATTCATGAGTCTTGTCTTCAAAATTACGCTTGCTATTTTGCTCTCTATTTTAGCACATTAGATTGGAAAACAGTGAGAGTGGTAAATGCGCAGATTGGTGGCTTTGATATTTACGAATTATGCCTGGGACCTGTAGGAATGGTGGGCAAGTGGTAGCGAAGTAGTTAAGTGTGCTTGACTCAGGACCGAAAGATCCTGAGTTCGAGTCATTGCGTGCCACTGCTTTTTGTGGTGTGTTTTTGGGTGAAAACACTTTACTCACACAGTGGGCTGCATCCTTCACAGGCAGCATTTTTAGGGGTCGTCACTTACTTCCATCTGCAAAGCTTCATTTAGGGTTAGGGATAATGTTAAATTGAAGACCTGGGTGCAAGAAGTACTTTAGTCACAAAATAACACTTTTGAGATATTAAGGGTCAAAGTTTTGAAAACATGCTGCAGATACTTTTTTTAGAAGATAACATTCAGTGGCGCCTGCTGCTAGTCCCAGGGGTTATACAAAGTAGACAGACATGTTTTTGTGGAAAAATAATGCTTTATTACGAAAAAAACAAGAAAATCAGTTTCGGACTTTGGTACTTCTTACCATAAAATGCCTGGACTTCGGTACTTATTGCCATAAAATGCATGGACTTCAGTACTTTTACCACACAAATGCCGTTTCAATCATTTTCTGATTGCCAAACAGTCATTTTTGCTACGCTTGTCACATGACACATACTAGCAGCTGATTGGACAGTCATGGACTTAGGCACTTGTTCCTGATGACGTCAAGGACTTGAGTACTTCTGCAAAGACTTGAGTATTTCTTGCACAAAAATTCAGTAGATTCAGGGAAGGCCGTATATCAGTATTGAGGACTTGAGTACTTATATTTGGAATTTTTTGGCTTTAAATGATGCACATGACACTCTACTTTATGGTAGTAGTGTCAGCTCATTTTTTGGAAAATGTGACTTAAGTACTTCTTGCACCCAGGTCTTCAATTTAGGGTTAAGGTTAGATTTGGGGCTATGTTTAGGGTATAGGGTTAAGCTTAGGTTAGGGAAACCAGTGACGACTCGCTTAAACCAAAACTATTTAAAAGAGATAAAATGACATCATGTCAGTTTGGCAGATGGAATAAAGTGACGACCCCTAAAAATGCAGCCTACGCTTTGAGATGCACCCAGTGCCTCACTCCACCCAGGTGTATAATTTTCAGGGAAACCTGCATCCCATCCAAGGGGAGTAGCAATACTCCTAGTAGCTTCATGTTACTGAAACTGGGGTTTAGCACTGGCCTGATGAGCCAGTGAGCCTGAACAGACTTACAGGAACTTAATCTCTGTAGGAATGGTAATCCAGTTGCATGCCCTGGCGCACTCTAAATACTGCACTGTTCATAGTCATCATCTTGGGGAGGTATTTTGTTTATGTACTCTTAAGCAAGACTCGCTCGATGGACGGTTTCGAAATGAGTGTTGTTCCCCTGTCCCGTAGCTCCGTGTGCGCCGGACCGTGTGGAAGTGGAGGTGGGCTGCGAGAATGACAGTGCGCTGGTGAGCTGGAGTTTCAGCGACGGAGCCACATCCTACGCTGTGGCTGTAATTGGGGTTAACGGGCACAGGGCACACTGCTCCACTGAAGGGAACTTCTGCACAGTCACTGGGCTCATCTGCGGAGAAACGTACAACCTGAGCCTGACCTCCACCAATGAACAGTGCGATGGCCTGTCCCACACTGGACAGACATTCCAGACCAGTGAGTGGTGAAATCGCAATAGCTATAGCTATCAGCCTACCTCCATACAGATAATATCCCAGATACCATCATATCACCTCAATCTCGATTACAGAGCAGCTCTTTACCTACCAGTGTATCTATCAGCTATTCTCTTGCACGGGCTTTCTGTGCACCAGCTCTTTACCCTCCGATGTGTCTATCAGTTTACCTCTGTATGGATAACACAGGGGGCCTTTACCTGCAAGTGGACCTGTCAGATTATCTCCATATAATGACAATAACTATACGGCAGATCATACAGCTAAAATGAAAATGAAGGTCATAATGACATTACCAGGTATTTTTTTATACGATATCCATTAAGAATACATATGTTTTTAAGAATAGAAAAGACTATTATTGTCTCTTTACCTGTAGATTATCTCCATATAATGACAGTAACTGTGCAGCAGATCATACAGCTAACTAACTATACAACAAATCATACGTCATACAACTCACCTCTATGCAGTTTGCAGGCTTTGCCAAAGAGCACAGTTATGTGTATAGCTGTATGTAAATGACAGGAAGAGATTAACCCTGACCCTGTTCTCCTGCCTGCAGGACCGTGTGCTCTCCAGCGTTTGGCAGTAGACCTGGAGTGTGGAAACAGCACTGCCTTGCTGTCCTGGGAAGAGAGCGAAGGAGTTGAGCTTTACGTAGCCAATGCTACAAAGAGCAGTGGAGAGTACGCTGCCAGCTGCAACTCCACTGGCTCCACCTGCCCATTCCACCACCTGGAGTGTGGAGAGACCTACACCTTTACTGTCACAGCATACAGCAGCCAGTGTCAGAGTCCACTCAGTGACACGGTGGAGATCACCACAGGTGTGTATCGCTTCACTGGGTTCCGCTGTCATACAGTGTCCGTAGCATACGCATCTCTGTGTGTAACTGTATGTCTGTCTACCTCCGAGAGAATGTGTCTCTGTGTAATGTGTGCACAGGAGTGTGTGTGTTTGTGTATGTATGTTTTTGTGGGATTTGTCAGCTCTCCCTCTCTTCTCCATGTCATTCTTACACTTTCTCTTAATCCTCTGGTATCACAATCTACATTTTTTTCTTAAACTGCTACTAAACTCTCACAATAAGATTTCAGTTACATACAATTCAGCTAAAAGGCATTTTTCTTTGGTTGTCCAAAAGTACATGGTATTTATGTCTCCCCTCCAGAGGGAGAGAGGAGACATATTGTTTTAGGCTCGGTTCCCATTCGTGTTCGTGTCGGCGTTGGCATTCCCACTTTGTTACCGGAGCGTGACTCCAAAACCGTTTGCAAGATCTTTACGAAACTTTCCATACTTACTACTCACCTGAAGTGGTGCCTTTTGGTATGTGCCTGTCTGTCCATCCGTCTGTCTGTCCGTCCAGATGTAATAAATTTTTATCCGGAGCATCACACCAAAACCGTTTGCATAATCTTAACGAAACTCTGCGTACTTACTACTTAGGTCGTGCAGTGCTGCCTGTCTGTCTGTCCGTCTGTCCATCCATCCAGTGGGTTAGGCAGGGAAGGGGGCGGGGGGGGAGACATCCGTTTTTACGAGTAAAAACACATTCTAGTTCTAAATATTGATAGCTTTCAGTTCAATTCAATGTAATTTATTTGTTCAAATTCACAGGCAGAGTTAAATTAGTCAGAATGTTTGTCAGGACAGTTCCTGGTATCTGAGGCTGTTTCTAAGCTTTAGTTTCTCTCATCTTTCCTTGCAGGACCCTGTCCACCCAGCAGCTTGTCCGCTTCAGGTTTGTGTAGCAATGGCACAGTGCTCCTCTCGTGGGAGGAGTCCCGGGGCGTGTATGTCTACATCATAACTGCCGTAGGAGACCTGGGATATGTCACAGACTTCAACACCACTGACACTAACCTGGAGATGTGGCTTCCCTGTGGTCAGACCTACAGCTTCAGCGTGGTCGCCTGGGGTGAACAGTGCGAGAGCCCCAGAAGTCAGCAGGCAGAGGTCACAACTGGTATGGCACAAACCCTTCTGTGTGCTCTGCAGAAAGCCTACAGATAATGAAAGGGAGTGATAAGTCAGCACTCCCTTCATGCCAGAAATATACAGAGCATTACACTGTTATAACTGGCACCTTTTTTGCCAGTTATTTTAACTGTAATTTTACAATCAGTTTATAAGAGAGGTTCTGTGTATGTTAACTGTAAATCACAGTTAAAGCTGCAGTTGGTAAGTTTTAGAAAAGTAACTTTTTGTCATTTTTGCTAAAACTGTCACTGTGTACAGACAGTATTACATAAAACTAGTACTCTGTAATTAAAAAAAGGCTCCTTTAAACCCACCTAATGCTCCTACTGCAAATTTAAAAAGAATCGTTCGGACCGACCAAAAAGAACCAATTAGAGCCAGGATGATGTCTGACAGCCGTCAAACTGCGGACAGCCTCCTCCCCCTTCCTCCTCAGTTCACTCCAGTGCTCAGTCAAGCTCAAATCTCCGAGAGAGGGTTCGGGAGCTTAGAGCCATCAGCGAGGAAAAAAATATCAATACCTCCGTTACCGGCAACAGCACACTCGGCTAAGACAAGTAAAAAAAGGAAGCCAGATGAAAAAAGGCACAAAAGAAAGAATTTGACAAAACCCGGGATAAAACCAGAGTGAACATCGGAGTGGCTTTTTAGAGGTGGAAGGAACTCCGTGATCTGGAAGGATTAAGAACTGACGCAGAGTTTGCGACTTTTCTCCTTGACAGGTAAACCCCTGCTTTATTTGTTGGTTCATTTTTGCTCTGCAAATAAGCGAGTTGGCGTCGCTGACATGCACAGCTAACTAACCCCAGCCCAAACCAGCATCAATTCATTTTCGCTCTGCAAATAAGCGAGTGAAGGTCGCTTACAAGCACAGTCGCTGTTCGAATAGCCAGCGTCTTGTAATTGTTACAGCACTCCGTAGTGCATGTGATGTTACTGTGATGTTGCAGTCGAGCTAACATTAGCTTGTTTCAGATGCTAGGGCTAACGTTACCGGCGTCGTTTTATTAGAAAGTAGCAGAAAATATCTTTATGAAGTGACCTGGCAGTCTTATCGGTTGTGTTGTCCTTATAAATATGTGTAACGTTTCTGTGCTCTCACTGCTAAATGCTGACATAGTCTGGCCATTCAGCTGGATTCACGACAGTTTCTGTACTAAAAAAAAAAACGGGTTACTTACTGAAATAAGCGTTTGCTGGGTTTTTAATGAATACATACTGCTGTAGATTACTTTTCATGTCGACATGATTTATTTCTGCTCGTTTGTTGGCAGGCGCGTCGTTAGACCTGAAAAATCCGGGGCTAATATCCCTACCTTTATTGAAAATAATTAGTCCTGGCTAATTCTAGATGGGTTTCCTTTATTAACACGTTTTCCAATTCAAGAATAATCAAGAGGCAATCGAGGAGACGGCTTCTCTCCCCCATGCGATCTAACAGCGACAAAATAATGGGCTGCATTCAGTACAGAAAAATAATTTAATTATAATTAGGTCTATGCACCTGCACTCGGTGACGGCATTTCAGACTAGTAAGTGGTTTCGTCCGTTTACATTTTCCAATCGGACAGCTGTCTATTTTTTTTTTACTGCGAATTGAGGGACCGTGCTGCAAAAACAGGTGTATGTACTTGTTGCCGAAATTACCTTCATTCGCTGGTGCATAGACCTAATTAAAATCAAATTATTTTTCGGTACTGAATGTAGCCCATTATGTTGTCGCTTTTAGATCGCATGGGGGAGAGAAGCCGTGTCTTCAACTGCCACTTGATTATTCTTGAATTGGAAAACGTGTGAATGAAGGAAAACCATCTAGAATTAGCCAGGACTAATTATTTTCAATAAAAGGAGGGATATTAGCCCCGGATTTTTCAGGTCTAACGACGCGCCTGTTAGTTGGCCAGCAGTGTTGACTGTTCACAACAGTAACGTCTAGCCTTGGCAACTTGGCCGCTTTCATAATGTGATCGTGCAAAATCTCTCCACAGTGGCATGCATAACAGCTCGCGTGCCTTCGCGTGCACGGCAGCCTTCTGGGGGAGGGTCTTAGGAGTGCAGTGGAGAGGGAGGGGGAGGGATCTGAAAGTTGCATTTTTTCAAATTTTTATGCGAAGTCCTCTCTCTCCTCAAAGTTACCAACTGCAGCTTTAAATGCACGCAGGATTCTACTTACGGTTAAAATAATAAGGATACAATGCGTGAATTTAACTGTTAAATTCAGTCACTTTATAACCGTGTAGATGGTTTCATTTTATGGTCACACCAGTCCCAACCTGCTTTTGAGATATACGAGAATTGCGTCAAATTTCATAGCTCATAAAAACGACGCAGATTAGAAAAGACTGTTCTTGTCTCCCGGTCTGTTGAATGTGGATATATGGCTGATGACTCTTTCTCCCCTCAGCCCCTTGCGCACCTCAGCATGTGCGGGCTTACGTTTTCTGTGAAAACAGCACCGGCTCCGTCAGCTGGGGGGAGAGTGACGGGGCGGAGTCGTACACTGCTGTCGCAGTGGGGCAGGACAGCCACACTCACATGTGCTTTACTAAAACCACCTCCTGTACCTGGGATGACCTGCATTGCGGAGATATCTACACGGTCCACGTCATCGCCAATTACTACCTGTGCAACAGCGATCCCAGCAATGCCACCACCATCTTCATGGGTAAAATGGCGGCCATCTTCCCTTCGTAATGCGGCCACCCCAATTCAGTTTTTTCTCAGACTGAATGTTGACCCTGGGTTACATCAATAGCTGATGAGACACAAAAGCGTCCAACCTCAGAGGATCTAGCAAATTTATCAGGAGACATGAATCTCCGGTTTTGATCTCCGAAACCAAATGTTATAATGTGTTGTAACCTATACTACAAGGGATGTTAAGGAATGTAAGAACTTATACTGCAATATGCAGTCAGGTGACAAATTATAGGCAAAATAATAAACGAGTGAAGAAAACTGGAGAATGGAGATGTTTCCATGTAGGTATGGTGCATGATATAATGAAACAATTTTGCTATCTGGCATGTATAGCCATTTTTCAAAGCATAGGCTGCAACCTAGGTAGGTTGCATGGACATTGAAGCAGTTCTAGCGGCTTGTGGTGGGCTTAGGGAGACACATTTTTTCATATTTATTCCTTTAATATGTCACTTATTTGTATTTTGTCATGCAAGACACTGATATTATGCAAAACTGAAATACTTCAGTATGTTTTCCTATTGGGTCTCAAATAAAATAAGTTCAGTCAGGTAAACTCATGTATTCGGATTGAACAAATTCATTGACATGTAGATGTAATGACATTTTAGTTTGGGGGAAGGTTCTGCTCTCGAGGTGCTCCCTACCATGCATAGCAAGACCATACTAAACAACAACAAAATTAGGTAGGGAGCAGAACTTAAGAATCCCCCACTGTCAGACAGAGCAGAACCAAACAGGTGGAGGCTGGGATGGAGATGGCAAGCAAAAAGCATTTCTCTCCTTGTACGTGTGGCATCAGATTGAGCAGCAAAGGTGATTGAGCTGATTGTGCTTAAATAGACCAACGTAATAGGTTCTTTGCTGTTGCCGCTCTGCAATTGGAGCATGCTTGCTGACACAGACAACCGCATCAGGTGATATAGAATTAGCAGAGTTTCCTGCCGGAACTAGTTCCACTTATTGATGGCACAAATACTCTTCACAGTGCTGGTCACAGTTGTAATACCTGTTCTGAACTGAGTGATCTAAAGCCAGCTAATTGTTATCTTTAGCACCCTGCGTGCCCCAGAACCTGGTACCCAGCCTGGACTGTGACATGAAGGTGGGCATATTGACCTGGGATGCCAGCGAGACCGCAGGCCTTTACATTGTGGCTGCAGAGGCCAGCAACAGCCACAGGATGGAGGTCACAACCAACACTACCAAAGCCATGATTTCAGAGTTTGCCTGTGGCGAGGTGTATTACCTCACTGTAAGTGCCGTGGGCGAGCTGTGTATCAGTGCCCCCAGCGCGGCTGTAAGCCTACAGACAGGTATGGCTTCCCTCTGAGTCACTGCCCTGCAAAACTAACTCATGCTGGATAAAAATGTTAGATGCACTGTGCTGTATAAAAGTATTTGCCCCCTCCCGTCAGTTGTAGGAAGCGTTGAAGTTGTTGCGGCTGAAGGTGCTGCCAGTTATTAAGTTTAGCGGAGCAATTCTTCACATTGGTGTTCACTCATTTACCAAATTAAATCATATTTTTGAAAAGGGACTTTGTGTGTACTCAATTGTCCTTTGTCTAATATAAAATTTTTTGAGGGGAAAATAGTTTCTTTTCTGTGTCACCACTCAATTCAGACTGTTTGAACAAAATGGCATACTTTTTTTGTTTTGGCTATGTACCTCAGCTAACTGAAAGCATGCAATGATTCTGAGGAGGAAGTGCAAATTGTTTGCAGTAAGTTGAAATTATTTTGCGGCCGTATCAAAGCGATCCTCATGAATCAGAGCCAGATAGTTGCTGTCCAAATGCATGTGAATGCAGTGGATTCTCAGATTAAAAGCCTGGTAAGCAGCTCTGCTGAAGGCCAACACCCTCTCTCTCTCCACTCTCAGAGCCCTGCCCCCCCACTAAAGTCTCCGCTGAGCTCGACTGTTTCACCAACAACATACTGGTGACCTGGGCTCAAAGTGAAGGGGCTGAGTACTACTCCGCTACTGTCCAGGCCGAGAATGGACATACGGCCTTGTGCATGTCCGATGAATTGCAGTGCGGCATTGCCAGCTTGCTCTGCGCGCAGAATTACTCAGTGTCCGTCACTGCCAGCAACTCCGAGTGCAGTTCTGACCCCAGCCACGACATATACCTCCTCTCAGGTGAGAATGCCTTTCCATAGGCAAGAGTACTACCAACACTCCTGCGTTACCTGTATCTTGGACTTGTATCTGTGTTTAGTTCTTTCATAATGCAGTTGGATCCACCTGTGTTTGTTTACCTCATATTTCATCATCGTGCCTTGCCTCTCGTTGAGAGTCTGTCATACTTTCTAACCGAGCCCTTATTTATCATGTGAACAAGACTGCATGCTTATGACTACAGGTAAGTGATTGTTTCTGTGAAAAGTACCAAACCTGTGTCCTGTAGTCGCTTCAGTCACCTTAGGTATCTGTTTATTGTGCCTCTCTATGAAGAAAGGCCTCTTCAGTATAAACTGAGTTGAATAAAGCTGATTATGTTGTGTTTTTGGGTGGATTGATGGCACACATTTAGTTGAGTCGCGCTGATCCCTCTCTGTAGCCCCCTGCATCCCAGAGAATGTGTCAGTACTCATGGACTGCACAGAAAACACTGTTCTCGTGTCCTGGAGCCACAGCCAGGGGGCGCTGTCCTATAAAGTAGTAGCAGAGAGTGCTGGCGGAAACAGCTCCTGCACAAGCTCCATGCCCCACTGCCGCCTCACCAACCTCACCTGTGGCACCAACTACACCGTCTGGGTGGTTGCCATTGACGACAGCTGCAGCACCATCCACAGTGAGCGTGTGCAGTTTCAGTCAGGTATGTGGGCTGATGAAAGTGGCTTTTCTACATGAGGCTCCCAGTCTGAGCAACGCACCGTAATACACCTGCTGTCCACTGTTTTGCACTTTGTAGTGTTGACTTACTTGGCAGCAGGGACAGGTGGTTGTCTGTATTAGCAGAACCTTTAGCATTTAATCCACAATTGCTTAAAGCGATTGTAAACTCTGCCATGCTGTGTATATCTATTGAAAGAATTATCCAATCTGTGTACATTCATCGCATTAAAAAAAAAAAAAAAAAATTCTGAGAGAGAAAACGGCAATTTTATGTGGACGCTCCATCCCTCATGATCTGCGCCATTTTGACTGGGCTCAATCTGAAACGTGACGTCAAATTGACCCAGCCGCTCTCCAATGTCTGAAAGCGAGTAGCATCCAGCTGCAGCCCCGGAGCAGAAGCCCCTGACGTGAAACAAGCCCCTGGCTTGACGGAAGTGAAATAATGGCTATTCATCTTTTTATGCTGCATTCGGTAACGCGTCCCACGAGCCGTGTTTTCGAGACACGACTGGTGAATTCCGTTCTTTTGGCCTGACGACATCACTGTCCGAAAGACCGTTCCTCGTACCTTCGACTTAATTCACGACACGACTCGTGTTTACGAGTGTTACTGAATGCAGCATTATTCACTTAGCAACCTCGGCTAGCAAACTAGCGAGCTAGCTAAGTGAATAAAAACAGTGAATAGCCATTATTTCACTTCCGTCACGCCAGGGGCTTGTGTCACGTCAGGGGCTTCTGTTCCGGGGCTGCAGCTGGATGGTATTGCTGAAAACATAAAACGATGCTGGACATGCGCACTGCGTTCTAACTCGTCCAGCATGTCGAACAGAGGAGACGATGACAGTGTTACAAGTTCAGTTGAGGAAATTACACATGATGGAGGTTTGCAGGGATACCAGTTTGAACATAAAAGAACAAATTTTGAGGATAGTGACAGCGAGGCGATAGAAGAGGAAACACATACAGTCCACCATTGTAACTCGACTGGACTGGGTCACTCAAACATCACAAGGAAAAAACACGTGACATGGGAAATGCTTTTGATTGGCGAACGTGCTTCCAACCTTTCACAATGGCAGCGCTGTACAGTTTGCTACAGAACCCATGCATTCTCAATGTTTGACAGCTTTGCATTTATTTCAAAAATAACTTCAAAAAATTATGTTTGGTTTTTCCGATATTCGAGATATAGTTCTTGAAGGTAGAATACTCTGCGATGGTATATATTTATCACTTTAAAGTTCTTTTGAATATTGCTTGTAAATGCATGTCTGTTAGTCTGGGGCTAACATTAATTGTTCAATAACATTAAGCACATCTTAATCTGACATGAAAGAGAATCAGCTATAGTTGAAGACTGCAGAGTGCATCTTACAGATTTTAATGTGCATTAGTGGTGAAACTGTGTAGTTTATGTAGAGCTGAAAGCTGAAACTAAGGTATCTGATAATTACACAAACACCATGCAGGCCGTCCGGGAGTTTGTGATATATGTGATATTACAGTGAAGCTCTGATGATAGTTGGCTGCTTGGGTGGTTTACCTGGTAAAGGTGCCAGTTGCTGTGCAAGTGACCAGCACTGCATTAGATTGAATCCAACCTTCCCAGTGCTGACTGTAGCCAGCAGCCATGTGAGAGCGGTACATAGTTGGCAGAGTGCAGCTCGGGGTTATGGGAGAAATATAGTCAGTTTAGGTTAGCGCCTCTAACTGGCTATTTGGGCACTCGTCATTTACATGTTCAGGTTTTCTTTGTGTGTTTTGGAGGGGAACAGCGAACTGTCCGCGTCCTCACAATATGGCAGCGCAATTCGCATATGAGTATGCTTGTTCATAGCTCATGGATCGGACAGTCCATATTCAAAAGCAATTGGAGATGCCAAATTTAAGAACAAAAAAAGAAGATAATAATAGTATTAATAATTATTTTCTCTCTCTGTGAGCCAGTCCCTTGCACACCTGAAGTTTCCGCTGTGCGCTTGGACTGTTACGTGAACTCTGTGTTGGTGGAATGGGGCTATGCTGAAGGGGCCACCTTCTATACGGGCGTGGCAGAGTCCAGAGACTATATGGCCGGCTGCAGCACCAACCACACAAACTGTGAGATCATGGGCCTGGAGTGTGGGCAGGCCTACACTGTGAGGGTGGCTGCCTCCAATGGGATCTGCAACAGCACACTGAGCTCTGGCTGGGAGGTTGAATCAGGTAGACGTTCAGTTTAGTTTACTCCATTTGATCCCTACTTGCTTGGTGTAAGAAGTATAAAACAGCTTAATCTTGATGTCTTATATTCTTGTGTTAGATTGTAGTATAAAAGATCAGAACCAGAACCAATATATAAATGTAACTGCCAGTGCAAAATCAGTATTTTGGCAGCACAATCAACAAAATAATGCTCATCGGGGAGTAACGTTGTAGTCCACCAATGAATGGCAGGTCTGTTATGGTGATGTCATGAAACCACAAAGTTCTTTACAACTGTGCATTGCCTGGGGCTAGCAAGGATGCTGACTAGCAGTTCAAACCAGCAAAATAACCTAAGGCGAGCAATTTAAAGGTGAAAGTGATATGAAAATTACAGAAAATTTACAAGCCACAAGCTATTTTGTGTTGACTTGATAGCATGGTCCTCTGCATGTCCCTGCTCACAGGCATGATAAGCTTGATAATATTTGCTAACAAACTTTAGACAACCAAAAGGAGTGTGACACAGGCTGCTGTTCACTGATGGACAATAATGTTTCTCGTGGACGAACATTATTTAGTTGATCCCGGAACAGCACAATATAAGATTGCATGTTTTGGCATCATATATTGACTTTATAATGGTATTATTTCTATTAAATTTGAGTCCAATCAGATAAACATATTGCTTATGAGGATAGGCAGATTGATTAATTTCAGGATTTTTCAATGGGACATGAAAATTTTATGTTAAACAAACATCAACTTTTTTGTCTAACTGTATAGCTAAACCACTAATTAAGACAGGCTGTTTTCAGTGAATATCTCTCTTTGTCTCAGTTCCCTGTGCTCCTCAGAGTGTTGAGTATCGTCTGGACTGTGACTCCCACTCGGCCCGTGTGATGTGGGAGGCAGGAGATGGGGCAGAGTCCTACACGGTGCACGCTTATGGCTGGGGCGGCCATTTCTCTGAATGCAACACTACAGGGCTGGCCTGCGTGGTGCCTGACCTCATGTGCAGCTACAGCTACAACATCAGCGTGGTCTCCATCAACCATCAGTGTAACATCTCCAAGAGCAATATGACGGAGATGCAGGCCGGTAAATAGCCTCAAGCTCTGGGATAAAGTGAAAAACATGACAGGACAAGAGTGACGTGTAAAATTTAGGCTCAAAAAGTAAAGGTCCTAGGTGTCAAACACTAGGATTTGCGAACTTCTGCAGTTCTTCAGCCAAGAAGTGGGACCAATTTAAGGAATTAAATGGGTGACACCTGGGCTGCGTCAGAATAGTAAAAAAAAATGACGTCCTATCCACAAATTCCTAACCACTTTTCTTTAACCTTGGTGGAAAACATCATGAGGTAATGGAAAGGTGTAAAAGGGAATTCCTAACGGCTTAGGAACACAACCGCGCTAATTAGAGAGTCCAAATGCACTTACACTAGACAATGTGATCATGAGTCCCCTGCCCATCATATACGTTTCTTTACGTGATTGGCCGAATGAGTGGTCGCTGCTTTTAATATTGCTGCTTCGCAGAATTGTGGGATAGCAGTATCCCCTTTCTTTTCGGAAAGGATGGCTCTGTGTACCCTATGCTAAAGGAGGTAAATTAGGAAGCACTGAGACACCTTTCCTTAACATTTAAAGAATTTGAATCCACTTATCATTGCTGCCATGGCTGCAATTATTTCCAGATCATTTTTTAGGAGTTAGGAACTTTCCTAGGCAAAAAAGAATATTCGGAAGCAGCCCTGGATATTCTGACTAAGGCAGATAGGATATGTGACCCTGCCTTCGCTTTATGGCCCTTTGCAGTGCCCTGCGTGCCGCGGCTGGTGGAAGCTAACGTGGACTGCGAGTCGGCTGTGGTTTCTGTGTCCTGGGAGCAGAGCATGGGAGCGACTTCCTATGCTGTGGTGGCTCAGGGCACCGGGGGTTATGTCCCATCCTGCAATACCAGCAGCACCTTCTGCGAGTTCAGCGACCTGCTCTGTGGAACATCCTACAGTGTGACTGTCAGCGCCGCCGACGATGCCTGCTCCAGCGAACCCAGCAGCCCCGTGCTCGTGGACACAGGTGAGAGAGTTGCATGGGGAGTATGCATTTTAATTGTTTTCTTCTTTGAGTTCAACCTTGAATTTTATTTTTCATTTCAGTACTGAATATTAGCTTGTTTAAAAATGTTCCATATTATCCAGATGTTTTGCAAATTATTACTCTTCCCTGTCGTGACAAAGCGCAGAGCAGAGGACATAGTATTCAGCTCCGTCAGTCCGTCCGTCCCGTTGGTGTTACCGCGATATCGCAAGAACCAGTGGATCGATTTTGCTCATATTTAGCACCAACATGTACTTGGGGGGGTCCCACGACACCAGTTGATTTTGGTGACCTTGAGGTCATTTTCAAGATCACAGCGCTATTACACATATTTTGCCTGTGTAACCCTTGTTTACGCAATATCTCACAAACCAGTTGATCAATTTTGCTCATATTTGTGCACCAACTTGTACATGCGGTTGGGGACAGTCACGTTAGTGACAATTACTTGTATTCTTGCCTGTGCAAAAGGAGATTTATTAACTTTTCAGCAAAAAACCCATGAAATTTCGTCATTTTTTGGTGATTCAATGCTCATCATTTTCTCCCCTCTGAAGAACAGGCTGTTTTTTGTGCGCTCTCCCTTAATGATAATAAGCTCTGCTCTGATTGGCCAGAAAACAGCGCTACAATGCTGTTATGCCATGCTACAATGGATAACGACTGATATATCGAAATCCCTTTGCTAAACTAGCCAGTCTATGCATGCACATGAACAGATTTAATAAACCACACAATGAGCATGGAATGGTGATGTGTGAAGGCAGCAGCTTTGTGGATGGCACTTATATACACAACCAACTGCAACATGCAGTTGCCTTACAGTATAACTTCGCTTTAAATTCAGTTTAAATATGAACAGAAATCAGTGATACTTTGCTAAAGATTCCAGGCTTGTATTTTTTCTCAGTCGTAACTCCTTAGTGAATCTGGAAATGTACTGGCCCTTGTTTAAAAAGCCGGCCGATGTAAAATTATGAGGACAGATAAGCAGACATGGCCTAATAACCCTGTTATTGACTAAAATGAAAGAAGTATCATTAGTGCCATGAGCGAGAGAGAGGTGGGGTGGTAGTGCAAGGCTGTTGGAGGAAGCAGGCCATTCAGACAGTGGAGCTAGGCGAGAATTATGCAGAGTAAGTCTGTGATGTAGCAAACAGCAGGAATGTCAAACGGCTTATTTCAACCGCTGAGCTGTAGGAGGGGGTCCAATGGCTAAACTGGAGGGTTTTCAAGGTCAGCCCTCTCTGAGCTGTCAGATACCGCAAAGAGTAAGACTACTGTACAGGTGGACTGAACTCAGAAAGCGTATTTTCCATAATGCAGGTCCTTCATGTTTCTATTTGTTTTATAAGCAAAATTTCCTCTACTGGCAAATCTTATGAGTTAAAACATCTCACCTAATGTGCAAGATTATTTATTTTGCTGAAAACAGTAGAAATGAGAATAGAAACTGAGAGTCTCTGTACTCATGCTAGAATACTTTTTCAAGATTGGCTAATTTTTTATTTTTCTCTGTTTTTGTTGACTGTGTGACTGTATTTTGCAGTTCCCTGTGACCCACAGAATGTCAGCAGTGCAGTTGACTGTGGCAGTAGTGTGGGAATGGTCTGGTGGGAGCTGGGAGAAGGTGCCGCCTCGTACCATGTGCAGGCGGCTGGTGAAGATGGGCACCTGACCCAGTGCAACAGCAGCGCCTCCAGCTGCCAGCTGCCAGACCTGCACTGCGGCCAGCGCTACAACTTGAGTGTCACTGCACAGGATCGGCAGTGTGACACCAGCAGGGCCTACCTCAGCCTACAGTCAGGTGGGTTCACCTGGTCGTAATGCACTGCTCACAGCTGGGATCTTGGAAGGAAGCTGCATCTGAATTGTTTACTTGGGTTCAGTGGTGTTTATAAATTTAGTATATTGGATAAGTAGGTTGTTGAGTGGGTGAAATTTTCTTAAAATCTGTAAAATACCTGTATGATACACAGTCAGACAGGCGTATTTGGACGGTGGCAGAATTTTGTAGTGTGAAGCACCATGCAGTGATTTTTGAATCTGAGCCTTGTAGAATTCAGAATAAATAAATCAGCTATTAATAAATTTTAACTGGCTCCACTCTGAATATGCAAATGAGGTTAAAAAAATGTATGTATAGGAGGCACAACTACACCCTAGATGGAACCTGCATACCAAATTTGACAAAGATCCATACGGCAGTTTCACAGGAGTAGGCCTAACAATTTAATTCTACAAGGCAACCAGGCAGCCATTTTGAATATTCATATAAGGTTTAAAACTACAAGGTGTGTTCACTTTTGGGGGGAACCTTTATAAAATATTTAAAGATGGTGCAGTTTCATAAGAATTGTGATGACAAACTTCAGTGTCAAAATTCAAAATTTTGAAGAAAAAAAAACTATTTTTAAAATGCAAATAATGCCAAAAATAAATAAATAAATAAATCACAGATCCGCTCTTGACAGTGGGGGGGGGGAGACCAGTATGGAAAATTTATTGATGATCCACCAAGTAGTTTTCTGTGAATAGCAATGCAAAATTGGGGAGAGATCGATGCAACGTTTTTACGGGAAAAATGTTAAGGTGAAATACAACCTTCGTCTGAATTGAACTGCAACTAAAAAAGCTGCCTCTTAGGAGCTACAAAATATGTTTTTAGTAATTGTAAGGCAAAGCTGAACTGAATAATAAACTCTTAAAGAAACGGATTGAAACACACATTGAATCCGCCATTTTCCCTTTAACAGTGACATGAAAAGTGCAATAGGTCTTTAACAGCAAAAGGTAAAAAAAGCTCTCGCTGAAGACCTGAATTGTCTGCTTTCCTGTGAGTATTCTGAAACCCAACAGCCGAACAAACCGGCAACATAATAAAGAATCGTATGCGCTAATACAACAAATGCTCTGCCATATAACCAAACAAGCATGATTGCAGTGTTAAGTAACCTATTGTACATGCTTAGTAATTTAACAATAATGCCAGCTTGGCAAACCACATAAGCTAAATCATAAATTAGTTTGCTAAACACGCTAGCAGTGTGTAATGATCAAATCTGCAAGAAACTTCCAAGATCCCAGGACTATAAAAGGATTAATGTACAGCTAGTTATGGTAATACCTGCACTAATGTAAATATCTGCTCAATACAATGACTAAGGAAGACAGCTCACATTTCCCACTTGCATACTTTCAAAAAAAAAACAAAATTGGAGAAAAAACAAATCAGAAAAGCATTGCCTCTTGCTTGACAACCAACGAAGACAGGCAGGCGGAGCACTAGCTTGTACATTAACCAATTTAAACTGACTAAAAAAGCTTCGTAAAAAATAAGTAAAGCCTATACAGACTTCGGTGGGTTAAACTATGGCCATTTGATGTCTCTGTCACATGACTGCCAAAGCGTTCCTCTGGGTCTCATTGACTAAACCTTTTTTAGAGATGGAAAGTAGGTGTCTTCCAGTTTTTTTATTGTTTGGTCACATTTTTGTCCTTTTAAGCATTTTACAACTTACAAAAAAATTTACAAAAAATACAAGTAATAATATCTGGACTCCATATGGGTCATTATTTTATTCAATGTTGGTATTGTGCAAAGGTTGTCTTTCACTTTAGCAAATTTTAAAGTCAAAATTCAAGATGGAGGGCTGGTGGACATTTTGAATATGCAAACGAGGCAAAAAAAAAAAAAAACATGGTGCACAACTGCTTTTGTGGGGCAGACATTTATGGGAATAAATCACTGGCAACCATGATAGGATGAGTTTTTCATGGAAAAGATGGGGACGTCTTGTCCTACCTGCAGCTCTAGCCAACTTTCATTAAAAAAGAAAAGGACCTTTTCCTAGTAGTTGTCTGACTTTCCTTTTATGATTCAGACCAGGAATCAAGCGTGGAAACAGTCCAATTGGTTGGTTTATTGACAGCAGTACGATATGATTGGGAACGGAACACCAGAGGAAGAGGTGGAGATGGAACCCTAGAGGAGGAGAGTACTGTTCAACACAGATGTATCAAGCAAAGCTGTGCTTTCAATCACCAGCTAGTGGCTTTTGGGATAACAGCCAGGGGGAGTGCATACTTCGCCAGCGCCAAACTGTCCCAGAGGAGGATGGAGTAGCTTGAGGGGAACTTGGTTCCAATCTAGATTAGTTTAGAAGGATTGGGAGCTTGTTCCTGACAAACTGGATGGAGGAACATGCTTGGAAAGGTTAAATTGAATGCAGTCCCAATCCTGCACCCTGAGTAGGCTTGGAAACTTGTTTGATTTAACTGAATAAAGACGAAAGTTTCCAAGAATTGCTGTCATTAAAGGTTTCATTGCACTTAAGATGAAGAGTTTTTACTGGGAGTGCTGACTGGTTCTAAGCACTAATAGAAAACCACAATCCAGCAACTTGCAGCTCAAAGCAAGGGTTTTAAATACACATCACAAAGCCATTAGGAAATAACCACGAAACGAGACGCAGCTGGGGAGGGGGAAAACACGCAAGACGTAAAATAATCAAGAGACATACTTCGTATAGACACACAAGTTGCTAAATAGGAAGGGGAACAAAAGGCACTCACACATGGGTTGTGACACCTCCCTATGGAAGTAAGGTGGGATAGTGGCATTAATCACATGTGCTGTATGTAATGTGCAATGAAATATTTGGTATCCTCTGAAAATGTCAAGTCATAAATATTTTGGGGTAACCTATGAAGCACGAGTGATTAGAAGAAATATGTCCTGAATAAAATAAATGTTTAAGGACCTGAGCTTCAGCGAGGGACTTTAAATAATGATTTGACAAGGGACATATTTTCCATAATCATGAGTACTGAGTAGGTTATTGATATTGTTACCCGTACTATTTGTCGGGGGAAAAAAATCAGGCTGTTTTCCATTATTCCATTCCAGTCTTTTATAAGGTATGTTCATAGAATTAACATAGTAAGACAGCATGTGATCGAGGAAGACAAAAATATTCATTATCTCAGAAATATTTTTCAGGACATGTATTGTTTCACCACGAAACCCTTCATTTGCAAATATCGAAAAGCTATTCAATTAAATATGTCGTCACATATGGCTAATAAATTGCTTTTGCTGGGGAGCATCCATGGCCATACCTTTATGCAGTCACAGCGAAGTGGATGCTCAACACAAAAATCTGATGTTGTGGGAAATACTGCCAGTTTTCATCCCTGGGCACTTGAGTGGCCTAGTCAATTATGTGCGAAGACAAAAGCTTAAGAAGAGCGGCATCATTATTTGTACTATAGTCTCCAATTAATGTGGCTGTCACATCGATTGCTGGAAGATAGTCATGAAAGTTTATGTGTTTTTTTTGATGTTAGTCTTGTCCTAACCCTCGCGTGAATGTCTTCTGTATCTCCCCCCTTTCAGAAACTTGCATGTCCATTAGATTGGCTTGCATCTTGCCTGCTTCGTTATCCCGTTGTCTCTTATTTCCTAGTGCTTAAGCCTTTGTATTTATGTCCCCTCCTTTGAGTTGCAAGTTCCTGGATTGTATTTTGCTCTGTGCTTTAAACCAGTCAGTATTTCAAAGTAAATTATTAAGCTTTTGAAAGTAAAACATAAGCTTTAATGATAAAATTTAATTAGTTATTAAGAATGAGCACCTAAGCCTCTCTCAAAATCTCGTAGCTTGGGACCGCATTCTTGTTAATCCCTTCCAAGTATGGTTCTCTTTCCAGTTTATTAGATAAGAGCCCCCAATCCCTTCCACGGTCTTAGGATTGGAACCGTGTTCCTCCTAAGGTACTCCTTCCTGCTTCCTGCTTTGGCTCTGCTGAAGTGCGCACTTCTGGCAGTCGTCAGGGAAAGCCACTGGCCAAAGATTGACTGCGCAATCTGTGCTTCTCCCACAACATCTGCTCTGAACTGTGCTTTCCTCTCCGGGGTTCCGTCACACCCTATTGTTGGATTGTACTCTGCCTCTTCACTTGATTCCTGGTCTGGATCAAAACAAGTTGATGGAATGTGCACATCTGTACATCCCATTACATCTTAGAGGAGTCTCAGGCCTTCTTAATCAGAGCATGTCGGAACTTGGTAATCATAGGTTTGTTGTGCCTGTCAGCTTTCTTTCATGGAATGAACGGACATAGTAAGTGAAGTTGCTCTGTTTTGGGAGAGCTCTTCTCTGAAGTGATATAAGTCAAATAAGGTCTGTACATCCCCATGTAGACCTTGATACTAAATATGAATGAAATCCATGATATTGTTCTTGAGATACCATGTTAAAACCAATATTATGAACATTATGACCTTGAAAATTAGGTGACAGTCACCAAAATTGACTGGGGTTTGTGCATCCTCAATATAGACCTTGGTACCAAATACGAATAAAACCAGCCAAATTTATCTTGAGATATTGCATTTACAAAATGTTGTCATGCTCAAACCAAAATTACAAATGTACAATTGCTTGTAATGACCTTGAAAGTTAGGTAAAGGTCACCAAAGTCAACTGGGGTCAGCACATACTTTACCTAGACCTTGGTACCAAATATGAGTAAAACCGGCCAAATTATTCTTGAGAACGCATTAACGAAAGGCGAGGCATGTGTACGTACGGATGGATGGATGCAGCTGAATATTACGTCCCCCCGCCTTCGAGCAAACATGGTGGCGTGGGACAAAAATTAAAAGTTTAGCCTGACAGTGGTGTTGCAATAAGGCTCATTAGGTGACCAGCATCAATAACAGCCCTTCTCAATGCACCAGATGCTATCACAAGAATTGTGACATGATTCCCATCAAAAGTGTTTGAGCTATACCATTTGGAAATGTAAAGTTTTAGCTGGTGGTACACCACAGGAAAAGTTGTAGAGTCACAAAGAACAATAGGGTCCATCCTCTATGCACCAGAAATGAACACAAGAAGTTTTACATGATTTCCATGAAACTGTTCTAGTTACTGTGCTAACATGAGGGACCTGTGGTGACAGTGGAGTCCATGATGAATCAATAATATCCCCAAAAACTCTGTTTCTGGAATATATTGACTCAGAGACAGAATTCTTTCCCTGGTGAAGTAAAGTCAACAGCTGTCCAAATTAAGAGCACTCTCCTGGAGGTAAGCATGTTTATGTCAGTATTTACTTGACCTGAGTAAATACAAAGGGTCTCAAAATCAGGATATTTGTCAAAACATCTAAAAAAGCCTGCATAGTTCTGGTAAAACATTCTACAGGCAGATAAACTTGTACCAGGATGACAGGAAGGAAAAAAATGGAGTTGGGACAGCTTATGATTCAGAGCGCACCATTTCATTTGTGAGGCATCGTCATGTGTGGGGATGCATGTAAGCGACCAAAAACATAGGTTGTATAATACCTATAGTCTATCAGTAAAGTCTTTGAAATATTTTATAAACCTGGTCAATGTAGTACTGTTGCTACTTTGCACTGTTTAGAGAAGTTGCCAATGTCCAGTAGTGGCTGCCAAGATACTGTCACAGATTTCTTGTTAAAAATGCAATAGCACAAACAGTTTTAATAGGAATCAAGTCTGCCATCAACGTTCCTGGCAGATAGAGAGGAACCTTATTGATTTTGGTGGCGCTGTTACTTTTACTGTTGCACAACTATTACAACAAAGTGCATTTCTTAATGAAACAAGAGCACTCAGAGAGTGCAGCACCTCTGCCGCGCCAAGGCAACTCTGTGCATTAGTTATTTTCGTTGGCTGATGTAGGGTATTGTTGCATTCTACCGCCAGGTGGCAGCAAAACCCAAAAGCACACCAATTGGAAATCTGGCCCATTGGAAAGACTTCAAATCTCTGCCAGCATAGCTGGATTTGAACTTTGGCCTATATCTCAGCTGTACTTTGGCCTAGATATGCCAAAATTTAATCACTTGTTCCTCTTGTGCTACTCTAACATCCTGCCAAGTTTGGTTAAAATCTATTATGCCATTTTTGAGATATCCTGCTGACAGACAGACAAACCAACCAACCAACGGAGGCAAAAACATACACCTCCTTGGCGGAGGTGAATAAGTCAAACAGTTTGAATGGAAATTAGATCAACTTTGCTGCGAACGTCTTGGTGCATAAAAGAGCAAATCATATTGTCATGGTGATATTATGCTCATTTTATAGCTCACAGTGCTGCTCCTACTGCTGTAATATCACCTTTCGGCCAAACTTAATTTTGTCAACAATGCAGTAAGTCAAGCGCTTATTAAGAGAATGGAGTAAAATTTGCTGTGAACATTCCTGGAGCCTAGAGTAGTTCTCTTGTTGATTTTCTGGATGCTGTATGCGTTCCTGTAGTGCCACTACACAAACTATGACTTTTGCCTTTAGGGAGATTGCTACAGTTTCAGGGATGCACCCTCTTATCATCCACAGACAGCATTTGTCAAGTTCACCACCGTTGGTATCTGTGGTCTTCCAGGCCTTTTAGGGTTCCTACGCTCACTGGAGCGCTCTTTTTCATTGAGAATGAATGAAATATTCATATAATCAGGTCCACATGTATATGGACCTGATTGTGTATATATGTTGTTATTCCACAGTTCTGCTCAGTGTCAGCAAGGCCAACTGCCTCCCAGCTACTGTGGCACTGTACGTATTATAATGAGATAGTAGTTAGGATGCTATTTTGGGTAATGGCCACTGTGAAATAAGAAAAAGAGGATGGAAGGTGATCACTACAGCCGCTTTCACACCGGACGCGGAACGAATTTTTCGCACGACAGATTACGTTCAAAGTCAATGCAAAGACGCGAATACACGCGTTTCATGTCTATTCGCGTCTTTGCATTGACTTTGAATGTAATCTGTCGTGCAAAAAATTCGTTCCACGTCCGGTGTGAAAGCAGCTTTAGTTTGATCCATTGCTGCTATTTTTGCTCGGGAATCTCCTCTGACCATGTCCTTGCCTCTCCAGTCCCCTGTGCGCCACACAATGTTCAGGTGTCCCTCCAGTGCCCTTACAGCTTTGCCTCCATCACCTGGGAGAGGGGTAGCGGGGCCCTGTCCTATCAAGCCATGGGCAAGGCTACAAACAAGCACTTGACCACATGTAATAGCAGTGCCACCTATTGTGATTTGGAGGAACTGCAGTGCGGACAGACCTACAATGTGTCCGTCCTTTCTGTGAATGATGACTGTGCCACTGCAGAGAGCGCCAGCTGGCAGGTCCAGGCAGGTGAGGAACAAAATGCACAGTTGGGGGAGTACAGGAGAATGTCTGCTGTGTCACTCTTTGCAATATTCAAACCTAAACGGAATATATCACACTGGTGTAGCAAACATTTTACTATGAATGAACACCAGTAACATTAACTGTGCCTGCTGACCGTTAATGAAATCACAATTATTCCCATTTGTCTGGCACCCAAGTCTCTCCTATTAATTTCTTGGACCGTGCCAAAAAATAAGGTACACGCCAACTTCTGAGACCTATAAATCAATAAAAATTGTTTGTGTTGTGCCAATATGCCATGTGAAATTGCTATTCAAAGACTCTGAAATTTTGCCTTCAGCTCCTTGTCCACCGATTAACTTGGACGCGTGGATGGAGTGTGAGACCGGCATCATAATGGCGATGTGGGATCCTAACGAGGACGCTGACTCCTTCCGAGTTGAGGCCCAGAGCAATGACGGGCTGGTTCTGTCCTGTGACACCCAGGACACCTTCTGCGCCATCACAAACGTGCTCTGTGGACACACATACACTGTGTCGGCCGTGTCTATCAGAGACGGCTGTGAGAGCATACACAGCGCAGCTGACAATTTGACTGCAGGTACCACTGTGCCCTTTAAAACCGAGGAATTACATCAGAAAATATTACATTTACACATTATACTCTGTCATGAAGCATGATTACTGAATTTGCCATATATTGCACCTACTAAACACCAAGAATTTATCCATTTCTGCAACTTAGAAAAGCTTACAGTATCCAGGTTTTACTCAATGCAGTTATCTGATCAGCTCAATAATCCTACTTTGGGATAAAGGCCCCTGGTCTGATCTAGAGTAACACGCTTCGGCGGGATTCTGATGACTTCGGTTTGTGTGTGTTCCTCAGCACCCTGTGTTCCTGAAGATATTTCTCGTAATCTTGACTGTGTGACCAATTCTGCCTGGGTATCTTGGAGGGCAGCTTTGGGGGCGCACAACTATATGGTGATTGCAGAGGGTGTGGGCGGCTACAATGCCTCCTGCTCTACCCACAGCACCACCTGCAATGTGCCCGACCTGCAGTGTGGGGTCCTGTATACCTTCCACCTCATCGCCATAAACAGCCACTGCCACAGCCTCCCCAGCGCGACCTTTCAGATTGAGACAGGTACCTGAGCCAAATACTCACCATTCCCCTGCAGGGTTTTACTACGTATATCAGGGATCCAAACACAGCACAGACCCTATATGCCTCGGCCCATAGAACAAGTTTTCTCCATAAACCATGATGTCCACTGTATTTCTGCAATGTAACATTTTTTGAAAAATGCTTGCAGCAAAATGCTTAATTTCTTGCAAAATTCACAAAGATGCACGAACCTTGGTATTTGTGGCATAATTATTGATGAATGTAGAGCCAATATTTGTCTGAACTCCAAAAACACTGGGGCAGTGTGTAAAGGAAAAGGGAATTAAATTCTTTGCAAATCTAATTTAACCTATATTCAGTTGAAACCAGAATATGGAGATGGTAATGTTTAAACTAATCAACTTCAATGTTTTGTTAATATCCACTTATTCTGCATGTAAGGCCTTCTAAATATTCTAAATAGTGTGGACAGGGGCATGTTTACCAGTATGTTTCAGCACCTTTACTTTTAATTATACTCAGCAGACGTATGGAAACCGAGGACACTACTTGCTGCTATTTTGCAAGTGGAATTTTTTCCATACATGCTTGATATAATACTGAAGCTGCTCAAGAGTTTGGGGTCTCCACTGTCATATCTTTTGCTTTCTAATACTCTGCACATTTTCAATGGGAGACAGGTCTGGCCTGCAGGCAGGCCAGTGTAGCACTGGCACTTGGACTATGAAGTCATTCTATGGTTGCGCATGCTGATTGTGGCTTGCCGTTTTCTTGCTGAAATGCATAGGGACGTTAACGAGAAAGATACCATCAAGGAGGCAATAGAACTTGCTCCAAAATTAGTATGTACGTGTCTGCAATAACACTGCCTTCACAGATGTGCAAGTTACCCATGCTATGGGCAGCAACACATCCCCATACAGATGCAGGCTTTTGAACTGTGCATTGATCAGGATTGTCTTTCCCCTTTTTAGCTTCAGAACCACAATTTTCGATAAATCTTTGATTTTCAAAGTAACAATAAAGTTGATAAGGTACAGCCTTTAAATTTTTTTATTTGTGCTGTTTTTATTTGCATATTGCACACTGCCCCTAATTTTTTGGAGTTAAAGTAATCGGTGTGGTTTATCACAATATATTAATGACTTTTATGGTGTTAAGTGGAAATTGAAGAAATGTTGAGGGTCTGGGAGCAATCGGCACTCATCATGAGTCAAACTTTAAAGTTTTAGCCTGATGGCATCATATATAGCTCCACAGATTACAGCACTTTTAAAAAATGTATATCTTATTGAAAAATCACTGTCTTTTTGAGATGTACACTTTTTTTGTACTAATTTAGTATTTCTGTTTGCAGCACAGAGCTGTATGTTTTATGTTGCCAAACTGTTGGATTGACTGCCCTTTAGGAAACGAGGTCATCCATTTTTGTACAGACCAGACTTAGAAAAAATTTGGCACTGTAGTGTAGGGTTGTTCCCTATGGTCACTTACTGATTTTAGGTTTTGATAAGTGGTATTGAATTGGCTGTGCGCTTGGACTCCTTTGCATTGCTGCTTGCTAGTATGTTTTATCATGTATTTAACCAGATTGCCTCATTAAAATGCAGTCATGTTATAAAAGAGGGCTGATAATTAGTTTTTGGCCTTGATGTTGCAATACATTTAGATAGGATGTGGAGGAGAGAAACACAGATACATGACCAACAACATACGTACATTCTCTAATACCTGCGACACATGCCAAGAGTGACTAACACCGCTGATTGAAACATCCATCACTGAATGTTTTACGCAAGCAATTCTAGTTGAATCATGTATCCCAACTAGGGATCAAATTTGTAATCGTAGAATAACCAGTCTTGTTCTGTTACTTTCACCGCTCCCTCAGTGAACACTGAACGCCAGAGGCACTAACTTGCTAAGCATGAGCAGCCGGTTGCTAACGTGAGTGTTGTCTGCTCACCTGCAGCTCCGTGTGCTCTCACCACCATCCACGCCTTCACCGAGTGCCACAGCAGCATCATCCGAGTGGCGTGGGAGCTGTCAGGGGGATCTCCGTTCTACATCGCCACGGCCGAGGGCCACGATCGCAGCGTCCTGTCCTGCAACAGCACCTCGGCCAGCTGCAACCTGACTGAGGCTCAGTGCGGCATCCAGTACACCATCATAGTGGCGACCTCCTCCGACAAGTGCAGCAGCCTGAGGAGCCCTCCTCGCAAGATTAGCACAGGTATGCTGCGCTAATACGCACGGCCACTGAGGCGTGTAAAATAGGTTTCCTCACCATTACTATTTCACAACGAAATACAATGTTTCAGATCATCAAACTAATTTTAATGTAAGGCAAAGGTAACCTGCGTAAGCACAAAATGCAGTTTTTAAATGCTGATTTCATTTATTGAAAGAGAAGAGGTATCCAAACCTACCTGAAATTATGCGAAAAAGTAATTGCCCCCGTGGTTACTAAATCAACCAATTAAACAATTTATTGATGATTTTGTTCAATTTCACTGGACACACCCAGGCATGATTATTGCCAGCTCTGTTGAATCTGAAAATCGCTTAAAAAAACCTGTCAGATAATTTGAATTAAGCAGAAAGCATCGCATGATGTCACAACCATAAGTAATTTTGAGAACAAATAAAAAACAAAGTCGTTGACCTCTATCAGTCAACAAAGAGTTACAAACCCATTTCTAAAGCTCGGGGACTCCAACAAACCTCAGTGAGTGCTTTTATCTGCAAATGGAGAAAACATGAAACATTGGTGTACCACTGGAAGACGTGGGTTCCGTGGCATCCAGCATAGAGCTAACACAGCTTTTCAGGATAAAAACATCATATCATTATTTGAACAGGGTGGTGGTAGTGTGATGGTCTGGAGCTGCTTTGTTGCTTCAGGACCTGGGTGACTTGCCTTTAGTGATAGAACCGTGAATTCTGCTCTTTACCAGAAAATCCTGGAGAGTAACCAACCATCAGTTTGTGGCTTAAAGCTTAATTGCTGTTGGTTTAGGCAGCTGGACAGTGATTCAAAGTGCATATGCAAGTCCGTGCCTGAGTGGCTCAAGGAAACAAAATAAAGGTTTTAGAGAGGCCTAGTCCAAGTCTTGGCTTGAATCTGATTGAAATGTTGTGGCATGACCTCAAAAAGGCAGTTCATTCTTGAAAACCCTCCAACGTGGCAGAATTAAAACAATTCTGCAAAGCAGAGTGGGTCAGAATTCCTTCACAGCGATGGAAAAGACTCATCGCCATCTATGGCAAACGTTTGATTGCAGTTGTTACTGCCAAAAGTGGTACAACCAGTTATTAGGTTTAGTGGGCAATCAACTTTTCACATGGGTAATGTAGGTTTTAAATGAATCCGTACTAAATGAAACCATTGCACATAAATACATTGCATCTTTAGTTCCACCCAGCACTTCATCAATGGCAAAAAAAAAACTATAAAATGGAAGACACTTGTACAAAAAAAAGGACATGAAAACAACACAATTCTACACATCAGAAACTGCATGATTTGCTGCTGTGAGTGGATATCAGAGTCAAAAATTGAATTCAATCTCTTATTTGTTATTTATATTGCTTTATTTTAAGCTGCTAATTAGCTTGGCCCCATGATATTCTTTGTCATCTTGTTGCATAATTCTGGTGTATAAAACAGAAAGAAACTATAATTTTGCTCTGATCTGTTGTTGTAATATACGAGTTTTATTGTAGCTACACACACATTGACACAGACAGAATTTGTTTTTCGATTCATACCCTTCGTAATTAATGATGTGTTCCAGCCCCCTGTGCCCCTGATAACGTTACATTTGAGGCTGACTGTGAGTCTGAGGGCGTGGCCGTGTCATGGGCCCCCTCCTTTGTGGCCGACTCATACCTGCTGACAGCAGAAGGGAGGAACGGGGATGTGCACACATGTAATAACACTCAGAACAACTGCACCCTTGAACAACTGCACTGTGGGCAGCACTACTCCCTCACTGTGACAGCCAGCTCTGAGTCCTGTACCAGCCCTGACAGCGCTGAGCTCTCCTTCAGTACAGGTAAACACCTTAAACATGGGTATGTACCCTTCTTCAACACTACAGTGCCGGACAAAAGTCTTGTCACTTATCCAAGTTGTAGGAACAACAAATAATAACCTGACTTGTAGTTGATCAATTGGAATCAAAAATGGCTTATATGAAAGGCAAAGCCCTCTAGATTATGCGAATTATACCAAAATAAAGTTTTGTGTCATTGATTGAGTTTTATAATTTAATTTGTACAGAAAGGTCAGATTTTGCTTGGACAAAAGTCTTGTCGCATTGAAAAAAAATGTGGAAATTATGCATACGCTTTATTTTGAATACACAAATATGCCACTATAATATCAGAACATAAAACCATGGTGCCTTGGAAAAAAGAATTAATATTGCGTATGACTCCCATGAGCTTGGAGGACTGCATCAATACGTCTTGGCAATGACTGAGATAACTTGATGATGAAATCATCTGGAATGGCATAGAAAGCAGTCTTGCAGGACTCCCAGAGTTCATCAAGATTCTATGGTTTCATCTTCCAAGCCTCCTCCTTCATCTTACCCCTGAAATGCTCAATAATGTTCATATCAGGTGACTGGGTTGGCCAATCCTGGAGTACCCTCACCTTCTTCGCTTTCAGGAACTGTGACATGGAGGCAGAGGTATGAGGAGGAGCAGCAGTATGAGTAGGGCAGCAAGAACTTCTTGATATTTCAGGCTGTTGATGTTGCCATCCACTCTGCAGATCTTTCTCACACCACCATCCTGGATGTAACAACAAACCATGATTTTTCCTCCACCAAACATGATTGTTTTCTGGGAGAATCTTGGGTCTATGAGGGTTCCAACAGGTCTTGTACGGTGACTGGCATGCAGTTCAATGGATGATTCACCAGAAAAATAAACTTTCAGCCACTTTTCCAGTATCAATCCTTTCTGCGAGCTGTGGGCCTTGGCAAATGCAATGCAGGTTTTTTGTTTTCTGTTTTATGCTGGCTTCTGTGTACTAATTCGGCTATGAAAACCACTTTGAGAGAGAATTTGACAAACTCTTCTCGTAGATACCGGAATTTCTGGTGACATTTCCTCATGTAGCTTCGCTGTAGTTGAAGAAGGGCTGGCCTTGTACAGTTGAAGCAACAAACGGTCCTTTCAAACAGTTGTCATACCGGGGTCCGTCTGACCTGCGCTTGCCATGAACGTCACCAGTTTCTTCAAATCTATTTCTTGTCCCCTCCACTTGACATTTGGATTAAAGATGTCTGCCACCTCAGCAGCAGACTCAGTCTTCAGGCTCTTGATGATCAGCACTTCGGTCTGTGGTTGAATCTTTGGTATGTTGTCAGAGGTCTAGTTGCACCTCATATGAAAGTCTGGTGTGCTGGGGTTATTTCTATACACATCTGGGAATGTGTTAATTACAGTATTTGTCATAGATTAAGCTCTAATCTGTGATTTGTTGCATCATCTGAAGAGATGACAAGACTTTTGTCCCAGGAAAAACAGATGTTATGGGCTTAGCCAAGCTGTGAACATCAGAACACTTTTTGATGGTTTCATTTTGCACCAAATTATTAATGTGAAAGCCCTTGACATTAAAATGGACCATTTATTGTAACAATTGATTGGTTTGAAATAAAGTTATATGCTATTTTTAGTTACTATGTCCTTATGCGACAAGACTTTTGTCGGGCACTGTAGTATAAATCATCTTCAGCACAGGTACAAACCATCAGTACAGGTAAACACCTTAAACTTGGGTATGCACCCTTCCTCATTAACACAGGTACACATCTTCAGCACAGGTACAAACCATCAGTACAGGTACACACCTTAAACATGGGCATGCACCCCTCTTGAAGACAGGTGCACATCCTCAGCTAGAACAAACCATCATTAAAGGTACTCATCTTAAATACAGGTATGCATCCTTCTTCAACACAGGTACACATGTTCAGCACAGGTACCGACCATCAATACTGATACACACCTTAAACATGGGCGTGCACCCTTCTCCAAAATAGGGATATACAGTATGTTCAGCACAGGTAAAAACTGCCAATACAGATGCACACCTTGAACATGGGTATGCATCCACCTTCGACACAGGTACACACCTTAAACACAGGTACAAAACCTCAGCACAGACACAGGTATGCATTCTCCTTCAATGCAGTTGCACACCTGAAACACAAGTATGTATCCTCCTTCAACATAGGTGTCGACCATCGATACATGTATGCACCAACCTTCAGCACAGGTACAGACATTCAATACAAATACACACATTCAGCCCTGGTATGCACCCTCCTTAATCATAGTTACACATCAGCAATGCAGATAGGCACCCACCGTTAACATGCATGCACACTGTCAGTAAAGGTATGCTGTGGTAGCACAGTTTCACACCTTCAGCACAGATGAACACTGTCAGTTCTTGTATTCTTCCCTTGCACACATCATAAGCATAGTAATTTATGCTCAGCACTGGCATGCCACATACTGTGGGTCATTTATTCTCACTAGAACCGTCTATAACATCATGTGACAAATTCCCAAACTTACCATTTTAACTCGTCAAGGGCCTGAATAGTACAACCTTCCGAATAGCTGGTTTATGGTACAGTCTGTGTATTTTACTTCTGCCTTATATGAACCCAAACAGAAGATTTCTCCAAAGGACAGTCTGCTTGCAGTTGCCCTGCCCCATCCAGAGTTGATTTTCTTGCTTTATGGTTGCCTTTCTCAGCACCCTGCGATCCGGATAACCTGGAGGTGGAGCTCCAGTGTGCCAGCAGTTCGGCTGTGCTGTCCTGGAATGCGAGTGAGGGTGCAGTGGAGTACTTTGCCTGTGCTCAGGGCAGCACCGGAGACATGCTATACTGCAGTGGCAGGGACACGTCCTGCATCATAGAAGGACTGGAGTGCGGGGCCATGTACAACTTCTCAGTGCAATCCTCCGACGGCTTGTGCAACAGCTCATTCAGCGAGCCTCTCCTCCAGGGGGCAGGTAACCCAGCTCTTCACCCAAAGCATCCACACAGCCATCAGGCATGACTTGCTCTTACTCTGAGGAAACCAGATTCATACTTTCTTACTTTACACTTCTAGCAGTATTTTCATCCCTATGATTATGTAGGTCTGGATTGCACACACAGTTTTGGCATGCATTCTACTTTTCTTATGGCCAGTGCTGCACAATGTGCTAGGAAGGCCCCCAGAACTAACATCAGGTCGCAAATGAATTTCAAACTACCTGTAAATTGAATATAGCTTTCATTTTCAACCATGACTGTGAGATAATGGATTGCTTCTGATCCTTTGAAATAAGCTAATACTAAAAAATACACCACCTATGATGACTGATTTTTTTTTTAACTAACTTTATTTAAAAAAAAAAAAAAAGGTTCCCCCAGATGTCACGGTTTATAAAGTGACTCGACAACATTAACATCAAAATGTTGCTTGCAACAAAATTCTTAACGGCTGCATATTTACCACATGTCCTGTCAGTCCAGAATACTGGTCTATTAGGAAATAGCCATTGGATGAAAATGGAGGGAATTTGAATTTTAACGAATACATTTTTTAGCTTAAGCTATTTTCGTGGTGTGGCTTCTGTCGTATGTCATCCGTCATCCGTCGTCCATCATCTGTTGTCTGTCCGTTTTATCTAAACATTTTTTATCCGTTTTATCTAAACATTTTTTATCTTTTTTTGGCTAGATGAATTTTCGAGTAAATTTGCCTTAACATACTACTAGATCATATCTCCAGATTTCTTTTTCGGATTTTTGATTGAATCATTTTATGTCCGGTTCATGGGCCCTTGAAATTTTGACCCTAATGTTATAGATAAGACTGAGAAATTTAAAAAAAATTTCTCAAAAACTGCGCAACAAATTTTTTTCTAAATCAGGCAATCAACTTTCCTTGGTACCGTCAATGTACAGTGCGAGCACCATTTTGATTGAATCGATGAAAGTGGGTCTAGTGGGGGTGCTGTACTGTAACATTGGATCCTATTGCGATTATGCAAGACGACCTGTGAAGGCCAGATGGTTGCAGATAGAGACTAAGTCTGTGTTATTGACATTTAGGAAGTTATATATGACCTATATTTTGGCTGTGTCAAAGTTGACCTCAGATGACCTTGAAAGGTCAAACTTGAGGTCAAGCAAAATGTTACAATTTTCAAAGGCTTATAGGCTTGAAAATATAGAAGATTGGGAACATGTGTGTATTGGACACTTATAGGAAGTCATATATGGACTTTCATTTTGTGACCTAGAACTTGACCTTCGGTGACCTTCGAAGGTCGAACTTCATATGGTGAAATTTCAATGACTTCTATCGCCAAAACTATTACAGATAAAGCTTAGGTTTCTATTGTGGGCATATAGGAAATCATGTATTAAGTTTCATTTGGCGACCTTGAACTTGACCTTCAGTGACCTTCAATGGCCAAACTTTACAATGAAATTTGAATTACTTCATATCAGCAAAATCGTAACAGATTGAGTGTGGGTTTGTATTGGAGACATGTAGAACGTCATATATGAAGTTTCATTTGGTGACCTTCACATTGACCTTCGAAGGTCAAACTTGACCTAATGAGAATTCAATGACTTCTATCACTAAAAGGGTCTCAGATAGAGCGTAAGTTTGTATCACAGACTTAAAGGAAGTCACTTATTAACTTTCATTTAGTGACATTCAACTTGACTGTTGGTGACCTTTGAAGGTCAAACTTGACATAATACAATGACTTGTATTGCCAAAATGGTCACAGATGGACCCTAGATTTGTATTAGAGACTTACAGGAAGTCATTTATGAAGTCCATTTGCTGACCTCAACTTGACCTTCTGTGACCTTTAAAGTTCACAATTGACATATTGAATTTTCAATGACATGTATCACCAAAACTGCTTTGGTGCTTAGGATTGTAAAAGTATTACAGGAGGTCTTATAAATGTATGTGAACTTTTGTTTAGTTACCTTGACATTGACCTTCAGTGATTCGAAGGTCAAATTTCTCATGAAATTTTCATAACTTGTATCATCACTATAAGATTGCTTGCCGGTAAGCTGAAGGACCCTTGATCCTATTTTTTATTTAAATGATCTCTCTTGACACATTGGCCACCCTTAGTGTGGATGTTTCCTCTCGTCTGACTTTGCTGTATCTCCATTCTTTAGTACCTTGTTCACCTGAAGCAGTGAAGGCGCGGATGCTGCCGGTGAGTGACGATGATAAAGTTCTCCGGGTGTCCTGGAGTGAAGTGCTCTGTCCTGAGGTGGAGTACCAGGTGGAGGTTGCAGGGTGCATCCTGGGGGACAGCGAGGCACTCTTTGAGGTCTCCTCTTATTGGACAGAACGTACCTTCTTTGAAATCCCCCTGCCCTGCAGCTCAATGTACAACATGACCGTGAAGTCCAGAAACTCAGCGGGCATGAGTCAGCCTTCAGAAGTCATCACCAGACCCACAGGTATCAATATACTGCATTTGCAGTAAATTTCTTCGGCTATACAAGGGCAGAAAATCATTTTGACTGCAATAGTGTGATAGATGATGGATTTATGTGCACTGCACATAGCATGGCTATTTAATTCGCAATGTTTCGGAATTTGTGGAAGGCATCCATTTAAGTCATTTTTAATTCTTTATTGCAATGTCATTCCAGTTTCGTGCCCCCCATCAAATGTGAATTTGACTGAGGGCCCTGCCTTTGCCATTCTTTCCTGGAGCGCCTCAGTCTATGCTTCTTATTACACTGTCTATGAGCTGTCAAGTGCAGGCAAGGTAGAGGCCTGCAATACCACCCAGCTCTTCTGTGAAGTGTCTCTCATCTCAAGCGAGTTTGAAATTACTGCCAGCAACTCAGCAGGAGAGAGCAGCCCAGCTTCAGTCCATCAGAGTGAGTGGTATTTTGATAGGAAAATTGAGTAGTGTCATTATTGCAGCTGTCACTACATCAACATTTCTTCGAAAATTACAAAATTTGGGAGAGATACTAATCGGGCGTGTTTTAAGGCACTGCCAATTCTGAGCCATGACTCAGATTAATTTCCTTTGCTAATGTTGATATGAGTGCGATGCGACCACTCTTATGAGAATTGTATTTCTGTCCCTGAGATTAAATTCAACTTAATTCTTCCTGCTCCTCCTTACTCCAGACACAGCGTCAAAACGCAGGAAGCGTAATCTCCGTGAAGTGGAAATTCTTGTTGGGAAGGAGGAAAATGGTGAGTAAACTTGCTATGATGATGCAAGTTATGGTGTGATTGTACAATACTCGCCTAAATAATTTGCTCCCTCAGTGAATATGAGCAAAACAGGCTGTGAAAAAATGTCTTCACTGTTTATCATCTTTGTCTTTCACTCAAAATATTTACAAAAATCTTTCCTTTTCACTAATGTAAAATTGTTGGAAGAAGAAAAACTGTTGACATCAAATGAATACCAAAACATATGTACTGCCATTATTGGCACCCTTAAAAATGATTAAAATTTGACTGAAGTAGATCTCTAAAGTAGACTTTTCCTTTTTAGTTCCACCTTTCAATTCAGAGCTCTTAACCGGCCAACCACGGCCTCCTGCTGTGCTGGTCTATCAATACTGAGGTGACTCTGGCTGTCACTGTGGGAAAGACCTGAGAACATGGAGACGATGTGCGACAAAAAGTTGTTGAGCTGTGTGAATCAGGAAATGGATGTAAGAAAATCTTTAAACAGTGGAAACTATTCATTTCCGCTATCAGGGCAATAATTAAAAAAAACCAAAGGAGATGTTAAGAATTAGCCTGGAATAGGACATGTGTGAACATAGTATCTACACACAATGAGGAGGATAGTCTGAGGAACTACAGAATCTTCAAGGATCTCAGCTTGAGAATTGCAGAGGTTTGTCGAGTCTTGGGGTCAGAAAGTCTCCAAAACTGTCATCAGACATCACCTACATCATCACCACAAGTTGTTTGAGAGGGTTGAAAAAAACCTCTGTTACAAACAACAACCAATGAAAGCGCCTACAGATTGTCTATGTTACTGGGACCTTTAATGCGATCAGATTATAGGGTCAAATGAGACCAAAATAGAGCTTTATGGCAACAAACATGAAAGTTAGGTTGGCATTTACAGAAAGAATTCACCCACTGTGAATTATCGTGGTTGATTTCTGTTGTGGGGCTGTTTTTTCTTTCTTTCAAAGAACCTTGACATCTTGTTTGGATACATGGCATCATAAACTTCAACAAATGCCAGCAGACATTAAATGAAAACCCACCAGCCTCAGCTTAAAATGAGCCAGGCTGGAACTTCCAGCAGGGCAATGATCCAAGAGACACCTCAAAATCTATACAATAATGGTTCAAAGAACCTCAAAAGAAAGGCTTTGCCATGACCATCAGTCCCCTGACCCTAAACCCCGCTGAAAATGTGGGATGAGCAGAAGTGAGTCAACAAGCGATGACCTTGGAATCTGGAGGATTTGGAGAGATTTTGTGTGGAGGAGTGGTCTCATGCCGTATGTTCACCGACTTCATAACGCATTATAGGAGAAGACTCCAAGCTGTTTTCTTGGCAGAGAGAGTCTGCACAACATATTAAATGAAGGACTGCCAATAATTGTAGCACACGTTTCTTTCACAATTATAGCAGTTCAATTATAGGATGAATTTCTGTGAATATTTTGAATAAAGGGTCCTGAGGACAAACAATCAAGGCATTTTTTTTAGCATCTCTCTTTGCTCTTTTTTTACTAGAGGGTGCCAATAATTTTTTAGGGCATTGTGAATTATCACCCACAGATCCAACCACACCATGGTTCCCAAAGCTGTCCTCAAGTTCAGCTCAGCCGCATCCAAGTATTTGATCTATCAAACACACCTGATACAGCTAATCAAGTCCATAGTTTGTTCTATCAGCTCTGCGTGGGGTTGAACCGTTGAACACATCAAATACCTGATCCAGACAAGGAACCAAATGCAGATTCAAGGTCCAATGTACAAGAAAGTGTTTACTAGCAGGAATACAGTAATAGAAGATGGAAAGACCGCAACCCGGAGCTGTAGTGAGGCAGTAGTTGGTAATAACTGGAGAGGGTAGGGGCTTGTCCATACCCAGCCCAGTGACTGTCTCAAGGCAGAAGCTTTGTGGTGAATCCCCCTTTCTGAAGCTGGAAAGCTTGAATGCAAACTGAAAGGTTTAGCAGGAAGGCTGTTTCGATCCTGGAAACCAATGAAGACTTGGGAGGCATTCATAATAAACTGACTCAGAGGAAAATGCAGGAACAATGGATTAACAAGAACGTGGTACCAATCCTAGAGACTTATAGAAAGGCTTGGGAGCTTGTTCATATCAGTAAGATTCCACAGAGAAATTATGTCTTTCTATATTATAAAGTTACCGAAAACACATAAAGGAAGAGCGTAGCTCAATACTAGGAGACGCAAATACTGACTGGAGGGCTTAACTGAGTATAAAGCATGAAAATCCAGCAACCACACTGAGACGACAATATACTTATATAGACAGGGCATTTATGTTTTCATAACGTTATGTTTCTTGTTCCAGATTATCTCTCGGGTCCTCGCATCTCAATCTCCGAGAGAACGAGGGAGTCACTGCGCGTGGAATGGACGGCAGTCAGTGAAGCCACGTACTACACTCTGATCGTCAGCGATCCTGCTGGGGAATTGACATACCACAACCACAGTTCTGTGGTGGAGCCTGTGTCTCAGGAGGCCTATACTGTGACTGGCCTTGAACCCGACACCGAATACTGTGTCAGTGTGGCTGCAATGAACGCTTTCGCCAGTAGTCCATATTCAAATGTCTGTGATAAAACTCTTAAATCGTCATCTTAATCTTAAAACACTTAAATCTGAGGAGATTATTCTCCTTCTTGCAGAAACTGGAAATAATAGAGTTACCTACTGATTGAAAATCTAATCACTGACTCACTCACTTGATTGGCATAAGAAACAGCTTTTCCTGGTCAGTATCTTAGTGAACTTCATCTGTGCAATGAATATCAAAATGAGGCATTCCTGAAAGATTTTTTGTATTTATCATATTTTCAAAAACACCTTTCTGTAACCCTAGCTAATTAACACACACAAAAAAATCCCAGTCCTACCACTTAAATCAATAATGTAAAATCAAAATGTGAAATTAGATCTAGCCCAAATAAATAGTAATTCAACCAATGTTTTGTAACTATAAAGCATTTTGTCTAATTTACCATTTTACTGGCCTTATTATGTGAACATTTGCTCTTTTTGTGTTTTACTACTCCCATAACTTAAAGAATAAAAATCCCTGAAACCTTTGAACACTTTGTTCTCAATGTAAGCAAAAAGAAGGAGCATCCATTATTCTGGTTTTCATTTTTAGGTTTGGTTGAGATTCAGTGAGCTAAATGTATGCGGGCACGCCAAGCTAATTGTTGATGTGAATTTCAATGTCTGGTTCTTTGAGCTTACACTATCTATTCTGCCCCAGAAAAGCAATGAAGTACCCAAAATTATGAGCTATTCGGGAACAAAGTATTGCAAACAGATATAAGACCATGACTGACTTGCATCAGACTGTTAGCAAGTGACATGCATGGATGTCAGAAAATGCTGCCCAACATCTGAAACGAGCCATTCTTTCTCATCCTATTTGCTTATTATTGATAAACCCAAAATTCAACACTGTTCTTTGAGGTATTATCAGGTCAGCCTTCTTATACCTCTAAGCTAGCATGGGTATCACACAACATTGACTTACACACTCATATCAGTGGGCAACGCAGAATACTCAGAGTAAACTCACATGAACCTCAAACTCTGCAGGCCAGATTAAAACCAACAACCTCCTTCTTTCAATATTTTTTATTAAGGAAAATCATGATACAACACAAACAATGAGTTAAGCACAAATAAAATATGAAGTAAACATTGAATGTAAATCGCGTCATGTATGAAAATTGGGACACGATCACGAGCACCCAGCTACCCACGCACACTAACTAACTTACTTCGCCTACCTACGCTTACCAACTACACCCTTCCTAGCAGTGACGGGCCTAGGCCGCAACCTTCTTACTGTGAGGCAACACTGCTACCCACTGCATGACCACGCCACCCCTGAAACTGTGGACCACTGCACGACCACGCCACCCCTGAAACTGTGGCCCACTGCACGACCACGCCACCCCTGAAACTGTGGCCCACTGCACGACCACGCCACCCCTGAAACTGTGGCCCACTGCACGACCACGCCACCCCTGAAACTGTGGACCACTACACGACCACGCCACCCCTGAAACTGTGGCCCACTGCACGACCACACCACCCCTGAAACTCTGGCCCACTGCACGACCACGCCACCCCTGAAACTGTGGCCCACTGCACGACCACGCCACCCCTGAAACTGTGGACCACTGCACGACCACGCCACCCCTGAAACTGTGGCCCACTGCACGACCATGCCACCCCTGAAACTGTGGCCCACTGCACGACCACGCCACCCCTGAAACTGTGGCCCACTGCACGACCACGCCATCCCTGAAACTGTGGCCCACTGCACGACCACGCCACCCCTGAAACTGTGGTTTTGGAATGCATGTCTGCTGCACGTCCCAGATCACTAATCTTGTTAGATGATGCAACTATTAATAGCAGCCATACAATAAATTCTGAAGTGTACAGGTATAGCACCATTCACGCTTAAGTTCAACTGAATCTGCTTTTATAAACTCATCGGAAAGTACTAAAACCTTATACCACAAGACAATGTCCCAAAACATACTGCCAAACCAACATAGGTGCTTTTGAAAGCCATAGACTGGGATCTCTTGACTGACCTATGGGTCAAAAGGAAGACTTTGGACAGGTCAAGTTGGCAACCAGATTTGAATGTGAAATATGTTTCACTCACTGAAGCGGGCTCTGAAGACAGAGACAGACTGAAAATATGAAACCAAAAATGGACGCAGTGGCCCCGAAAGGCATTCTCATCAACCCACAAATACGACAGTCGGATCAAGTGCATGACCTATTCACATCACCAGTCTTTTTTTTTTTTCCCAGGTAAAAAATGTTTTAAATTTGTTTGCAATAAAAAAAAACAAATACACCACAACACACAGACTACAGCTGAAATAATTTTTGACAATTCACAATAGAGGGTAAACAATTTAATGAAAATGAAAAATAGCCAAGCAGGATTCAGTTCTTCAAAAGACAGTTGTTGGAACAAATAACAGTATACCGTACGAAGTGGGTCTCTGGTGCCACGGTTGGGCTATTGGGCTATAAATTTTAGTGTACTTTTAGCATACTTCAGGTGGAGCCATTTATAGTGCACACATGCCAATAACAGGCCATCAGTAAGCCTCCTGCCATTTCAGTGGCAAAATTCACTTACATTCCCACAAGCCCATACCAGACTGCAGGCCCAGGGATTGGCAGAGTACAAGTATAACTATGGCACTCGTCCATCCATCCATTATGTATACCGCTTCTTCCTCGCTAGGGTCACGGGTGAGCTTGAGGCTATCCCAGGTGATTACAGGCAAAAGCCAGGAGCACACCATGAACAGCTCAACAATCTATCGCAGGGTGCACGCACCATTCACACACGCACGCTCACAGGCAATTTGGTGTCAGCGATTAGTCTGACATGCATGCCTTTGGTCTATGGGAGAAAACCAGGGTACCTGGAGGACACCCACACAAACATGGGGAGAACATGCAAACTCCACTAAGAAACACCCCAGGCCAGATTGAAACCCACAACCTTTTTGCTGTGAGGCGGCAGTGCTACTCACTGAGCCACCGTGCTGCCCTGATGAGATTTATGTATTGTTCACTTGATTATGTGAATATGATCACTGCAAACCTGTAATACTGCAATCACACACACACACAGAAACCAATGTTGCAACAAAGCCTGGTTGTTCACTGATGAGCCAAAACATTAAAACCAAGCACAGATGCAGCGAATAATGTTGATTATCTCATAGCCACAGTGCATATCAAGATCTGCAGACAAATCTTAGATGGCAAGCAGCCAGTTTGTTATTATGTTCAAGGTGTTGGATGTGGAAGAAATGGGGACTGAACAACTTGGACGAGAGCCGAATTGTTATGGCCTGATGAATGGGTTAGGGCATCTCTGAAGTAGCAGGACCTCTGGGGTGCTCCCTGTCAGCAGATGTGAGTACCTACTGACAGTGATCCAAGGAGGGACAAACCATGAACCGGCGACAGGGTTTTGCGCACCGAGACTGATCAATGCACGAGGGCTATGAAGGCTATGCCATCTGGTCCAAACCGAAAGAAGGGCAACTGTGACTGTGGTGCACAGCTTTCTTTAAACTTTATGCAAGAACTCGTCGGCCTGAAAAGAATCAGTTTTCAGATGCCGCAGGCTAAGCTGCACACATACGGCTGGCTCACTCAACAGGACAGCCAAATTCTGAACTGATGAGGCAGCTTCAATAGCTAAATAGTCTCGGGGTGCTTGCAGGCCAAGTGATAATCTTAAAGCCTCAACACTATGGCATTTCAGTACGGACACTATGTTACTCTGTTTATTTCGCAGTTAGTGACAAAAAAAAATGTTGTGATAAAAATGAGTTTGAATGGTTGGGAATTGGCCATTTTACAAACAAGCACTTTGGCTGATATTCTAAACTAAAATTCAGGAAACAGCAGAAAGCATTATCAAACGGTTTTGGTGTTCTGGCCCAGAAAAGAGGTGTGATTGACAGACAGGCACACAGATGAACAAAATTCATACATACCCCTTTCACTTTGTGGTGGGGGAATCACTACTGAATAATGAGTTCATTTGCAAAAGGAGTTAAAAGCCATTGATAAAATTAATAACCCAAAACCTGTTAGATGACTATTCCATTGATTGCATAATAAAAAATGCGACCAAGGAAAAGTAAAAAAAAAAAAAAAAAAAAAATTGAGATAGGTCTATATCAAAATAACCCAACACTAATTTGATTGATACTCCCTGGAGTGCACTATTAAAGAAACATATAATTTAGGAAGCTAAATCAAAATGCAGATAACTGTTTTTGCAAATGCACCCTTCAAATGTAAAGCACTTTCTGGTGTAGTACAGGGTCGCGGCTTATACTCTCATAGCTTCTAGGTAAAAGGTAGGATGAGACTGCCACAAGTGATAAATTGGTCAACTTAGCCTACTGTTGGTATTACTTGTTTTCCGCTTATTTAGCTCATAAGCTACCAACATTTAGCCAAATTATTCACTAAACCCAAACTTGATTTTAACAAAGATAGCATTACTAGTTGTTGAATTTCATGAAAAGTGCAATGAGATTGGTCTATGAGCAATGTAGCCAAACGTTAAGAAGAACACATTGGCAATAATAACTCAGTGTAATGACATGGGGAATGACACATCAGAGGCCAAGTTGAATAATGCAGATAAACGTCAGAGAGGATAACACCTCAGGAGGACAAGTATGTTTAAATACCGGTAATGCAAAGGATAGCGGACAACACATCAGGATGACATTCATAACAACACAGTCAGACAACAGCAGAACGTCATGCAGAATGACAGTCAAAAGAAAGGGAGAAAAACACATCATGTTGACATCCAGGACAACACAATCAGATGACGCTTCAGGACGACATTCAAAACGCAGTTCGATGACACATCAAAATGACAACCAAAATGACAGTGAAACAACAGGGAAGACAACAGGAGTACAGTCTAAAGTTGAATTGGCTGACAAAAGTTTTGCCAGGTGAGAAAAACAACATGGACAATCTGACTGTCGCATTAATTCTGCCACTGCTGAAGTGCAGTTCACGGTTCAATAGACAAGGGAAAATGTTTTGTCACATGTTTGGTTGACATAGACAGTGCACATATGACGCAATTTTGGCACAAACAGAACCTCATAGGGGCATTACAACTTGCAAAAAAAGTGTTACCAGCGCTGTTGCCATACAAAAGATCAAGGGGTGTGAAAATAAGGGTAGAAAAAACCTCTGCATGTGAAACCAAAGACTTTGCTGCTCAGTACAAAAGACAGGAAATACAACAGGAAGTCATGGCACGTACTTCTCTACCCTCATGCATGCCAGTTTGGCCAGCAGATCTCCTGCAGCCTTTTTCCCCACAGCTCAACATGGGTCACCTACAATGTACATAAAGTCACTTTTATAAAAGTTTTACGAATCTCATCATTAGCTATATTATATAAATCAAGAAGAAAAAAAAATTTTCAATAAAACAGGCCCTTAGCTCTGATTGTCATAAATGCAAAAACCCACTAGCTCACCACTGGACAGCAATGCACATGTCATGCACATGCAAAATGTGATTTCTGATGCACGACAATCAAGATTTTTAATATAAATTATTCACACAGTCCAGTTTGTTTTCCCAAAATGTAATAATTCACTGACCAGTTGGTCAAAACATCCAATATCCCTATCAAATCTTGAGTAGTATATCATGGCCTACCATTAGAGTCAGATCAGATTCGGTAAATCGGTTTAATGAAATTGTTGACACGGGAATGTCAAATTCATTATGCATAATTTCCTAACATTGAAACATTTTTAGTTCTTTGTTTATCCCATTGTACTTAGTATTTTTATTTCAGAGGAAACAAGATGACAATGTCATCACTATCCACCGCCATGATCATGATCGCCATGATCCACCGCCACGGATTTTACCATAAATCCGTAAAAAAAAAATGCTTTGACATCCATTTTCGAACTCAATGTAGATCATGAGTGGTTTATTAAGCCTAGAAAATTTTATGCTTCTAGGTGCAATAGTTTCAGAGAAATCTTGTTCCCATTATGGCCCGGATGGACGGCTGCACGCACAGATGCAAGGGAAATACTTTGAGTTGAACATTGATAGGGTTGAAGTGCCCGAGTCATTATAATATGATATTGGGGTGGGGGTTGTGGTGGCTGGTCTGAATTAATTATTGGGGGGGTTACAACCCCTCCATCCCCCTCATAAATTACGCCAATGGACGGACGCACGCACGGACGGACGGACCCCAATTCAATATCCCCTGGTCCCACTTCTTGACGGGGTATAACAATGCAAAGCAGAATAAAATGAAACAAAGTATCATATCAAGTGCCAGTTCTAGTGAGATTACTCCCACTGCAGCCTCATCTATGCAGTCCTTTGCTGTTGAACCCCCTCAGGCTCAAGGTTTGACGTCACGTGTTGTTTGTTTTGCGGTCCCTTTGTGGCTGCTTTCCAGAGACATAGGTGTTATTTTAGCTCCATGGATGTATTTTAAAAAAATTGGCAAAAACTGCATGCGTTTTTTCACGCTATATCCCTTTACTCGGATGAAGGGAGAAAGGTTGAAAATGGGCAAAGTGTCTCTTTAAGAAGCCCATACGATATGGCTTTGCTGAGTGAACTGTGTAATGGTATAACATAATTTCCCACGCCCTATAGGGTCTCATTCTTGGCCTTACCACAGAAATAGCTTAATCTGGGGGTTTGAGGTAACCTAAAGCGGTAGAAAAAAATCATGCTGAATGACATTTTGAACGGAGCGTGCTCGACGCAATGTGCACCTGAGTTGGGAAGTAAGTAGGCGTACACACAGTAAGTTACGTAATTCGAGGGCGGTGCAGTTTATAAAAGGCTGGGTTTAACTCTTCACCAACTTTAGCGCTTGGTAGCCAGCGTAATGTTTTAGGGGTCTTGCTTGAATGCTGTCTCTGACTAAAGGAGATGTTTCTTGTGCTTTGGTTTTGATTTGCAGTTTGATTTAATTGTTAGACGAAGCTAGCTTGTTAAGCTGGCGATAGATTGTTTTAACACTGCTTGAATTCTCGCCATGAACCCATTGTTCACACCTCCTCTGTATAAGCAGAGATACCAATTTGTTGTTGACTTTGTCAAAAAGCACAACCCCAAGAAGGTAACGGTTATTGCGTATCTTTCTTGCTTCGGTGATCTGTACATTAGAACATTATTTGTGCTTGAGAATTACGTATATACCGGCGTGGTCGAACAAGTTAGCTGGCTAACGTATTCAAATCAATCAATCTGCTCTGCAATATCATGCAAATGACGTTGGACCTCCTGGTCAAAAATGATTGGAAGTGTTCCCTAAAGTTGCCCTGTAAAGTAATGTTGGGCTACTAAAAGGTAGGATTTACCTTATTGTTAAATCAGACGCTATTTGAACATACGAATGTTGGACTTTTTTTTTTTTTTTTTTTTTTTCCTTACAGGTTGTCGATTTGGGATGCGCGGAGTGCGGTCTGCTGAGAAAGCTAAAATTCCATCGTAACATTGAGTTGTTGGTTGGTGTGGATATCGACGGGTCGATTGTGAGGAATAAAATGTAATATTTGAACGCATTTGAAATAATGGTTTTTACTGGAAAAACGGATTTCGCTCGTCGTTTTCATAGCTACAATGTGCTTCTATTTTTTTTTTTTAAAGGTATTCTTTGGCCCCATTTGCAAGTGATTTCCTGAAACCAGCCAACGGGCCGTTGACAGTTGAGCTTTACCAGGGATCTGTCACTGAAAAGGACTCCCGCATTAGAGGATTTGACCTTGCGACCTGCATTGAGTTGTATGTGAATTTTTATTTTTTATTTTATTTATTTATTTATTTTTTACATTATCCAATTCTTTCTTTAGGTAATGGAAAATATTTTTGGCTCAATTTTTACGGCAAGCTACTTAGTGAAAATAGGTTTTTGTTGACAAATTCTGTAACATTCTATTCAAATTCTACCATTTGGTTCTAAGATTTTATTCAAAGAAAACCGTTTTCATTATTTGTAATGTCCAGTTCCATATGGATTTGATTCATTCAAAATTAATTTTGAAGTTTCCGCATTTTGAAAACTTATGTAATTTGGTAAGTTAACAAGGCATTCTGTTACTTTTTGGTACAGGATTGAACATTTGCCAGTGGCTGAAGTCGAAAGGTTTTCGGAAGTTCTCTTCGGATACATGTCGCCTACTGCTGTGATTGTCAGCACTCCGAATGCAGACTTCAACCCACTCTTACCAGGGTGCAATGGTTTTAGACACATTGACCATAAATTTGAATGGAACAAAGTCGATTTTCAGAATTGGTAGGTTTGCCATGGAATGAACATTACACATAGGCATTTCAGAATTAGCAAGACTCCTGTGGCCTTTGTAATTCTTGGTTGAAACCCTTGTGGGGTACTCACAACTGAACTCTTCTTTTGCAGGGCTTTGGAGGTGTGTAGATTGTACGGTTATGTGGTAGAGTTCACTGGGGTAGGAAAAGCCCCCTTTACTGAGGAGAGCATTGGGTTCTGTTCTCAGATTGGAGTATTTTACAAGGACCCCTACAAAGTGGTTCTTCTGATAGAAGGGAGAACTTGGAAAATACAACTTCTTACACACTGGTAATACACTGCAGCTTTTATCTACCAGTTGCGCGACTCTGCTCCATTATCAGTTATGGTCCATATTATGACCGCTGAATTTTTAGTCTGTATTAGAGTGCCAAGACTATGATTGAATAATTGTGGTTTCTCTCCTTCCAGCTATATGATGTGGTTTATCCCAGCTTAAGTGACAACAACATCTTTCAAAGGACCTTAGTGAATGAAGTCCTGTGCTGGGCGGAGCATATCAAGAGCAGGTGGCTGGAAGCGTCAGAGGAGGAAGTGGCGGATCGACACAGCGACACAGATTTCCCTTGTGATTTTCGAGAGCAGGGCATTTCTGAGGAGGTGCCGGAGCCCTACCTGCTCGGAGGTGCGGTTTGTGTTCCACTGGCCAGAGTGCTGTCTTTCCCTGGTGTGTACATGCTGTGCAGCTCGCTGCAGAGACTGCAGGAGGCCCTGAGGAGTGATTCCCGGGTGGTACTGACTGAGGACGCTCTCTCTGTGGTGTTAGCCACAGGAGAGGAAGAGGAGACGGATGTGGATGAGGTGTGGGAGGACTTTGGGGGTCCTGCATACACTGAATCTGTAAAATGTGCGGGAGTCTGCACAGAGGACTGGGATGCAGAGCTTTGAACTTTTCCTGTAAAAAAAAAAACCTCAGGGATTATAATGTTGCCTTCTGAATGAGCCACTTCTTTAAAATATCAGTGGTAGCAGTGCAGACTCGAGGCCAGCCTTTACTGTACTGCGTCAGTTTTAATACAGTCGAGTGAGACTGATTTAATGCACTAAACACTGTTAAGTTCGACTGTTTGTTGTGCATGGAGATGATGTTTGAATGAAAACTGGCTATTATTTATTTAGTTTTGTTTTCATTATATTTGTTTCAAATTACAGATTTTTCAAATTAAGAGATTAGTTGTTTATATTTTGTAAACTGCATTTACTTCGTGCCTGAAATGATTTGGCACTCATTCTTGTTATCGCAAGTGGTCTAACATGTTAGGTCAGTGGTTCTTGGTAAACTTGGAAAAATGGTTTTTACTGAATAGCTCATAAACACCTTACTGTGTTCTCGTAAAAAAACGGCTATTTACTTTCTAGGCTTCATGCTGATGGGAATTATAGTTCTACTTATGTATAGTGAGTTCTGTAATGCTTGGGACTTTTTAGGTCTCTGTGGAATGGCATTTGAGATCTGAAGATGAGACAGTCTTACAATTAATTTTAACGAATATTTTTTTCATCGTAAATTCATTTTCAGCTGAGCAAAATTGAAAAATGGCAGGATGTGTATAAAAAGGGCTTTAATTCTCACTCATCACCTGATCATAGAAAGAATACGGTGTCCTTTTTTTTAGCTCGCCGGGACGAATGTCCTCGGAGAGCTATTGCCACACCCTCTGCGTCTGCGTCCGCATCCATGGACAGCAAGGTTAAAGTTTTCTGGCGAGCTGTGTTGTCTTCTGACAACTCTTGTTAATTCTTAAGTCCTCTTATTTCAAATCCATTTTGTAGAATTAGAGGCAAAACATTAAAAAATGTCACTGTGAAGAAGGCCTATGGCCTACTCATAAACAAGTATTGAGGGCCCCAAATACAAACCACAGTGGAGGCAAATGCATGACCTAGCATCATAGAATATGTGAACTAAAACTAGTGGGAGGTATGAGACTTCTGTAGAATAAATATTATAGATTAAGTCTAGAAGATGAGTTTTTTTAAAATCATAATACCTTGCTTTGGTACATGTGATGTCATAAGTATAAATTGGGTCATCTGTTTAATCAGCAGACTAATTTGCATTAATGAATACACATCATGCTTTAAAAAAAAAAAACCGTTTTCCTGTCTTTCACATTAGTGGCCGTAGAAGTGCAAAGGCAGCATGTTCACTTATTACCTCGCCTGGGATGGAGTCCGGAGGGCAAGCTATTGTTTTTGTTTCTTTGTCAGCAACATTATGGAAAAATGGCTAGACCAATGTTCCTGAAACGTTCAGGATACGTGGGCATTGGTCCAGAATAGACCCCTATAGATTTTGGAGGTCATTGGGTCAAGGTCACCAGAAAGGTCAAAATTGTTTTTCTGCAATAACTTTGGTAAACAAGATCATATCAACTTCAAAATAAATCCAGAATATGCATCTTTCAATTCTGCTTCCATTCCTGTGCAACATGATGTGGTATCTCTCATGGTTTTCTTAGCGGTTGGGGGTTAAATGTCAGGGGGGGCTCAAGGTCATTGCTTAAATTTGCTTATTTTCCGTTATAACTCAAACGGTTCGAGATTGAGAGATGTTTATTATTAACATATGTGAAGTCACATATGGGCATTCACTTGCACTATAACCTTTGACCTTGAGTGACACTGAAAGGTAAAACTGAAGGTCACAAATTTTCAGTGGGTTACTTCTTGAAAACAGTTGCAGATAGAGATATTTGCTGTTATCGACATATGGGAAGTCACATATGGGCTTTCAACTGGTACCATGACCTTTGACCTTGAGTGACTTTAAAAGGTCAAATTCAAGGTTGCGGATTGAACGGCTATCAAATCAGAAGATAAAGCACTAAAAGAAATGCCACTGGGCGAGGTTTGTTTTGCCTGGCAATACTAATTTAAAAAAAGCAAACAATGTGGTCTGGATCAGTCCTGAAAGCAGTGAATGTCTTATCCATAGGGAATAGGGATTATGCTTATTTGTTTTAACGAATTTAAGAATTCGTTTTTCCATGTAAACCTGTTTTTTTTTTTTTTTTTACCTATGCCTAAAATGCTACAAATGATTCACTCAATGATCCAAGTATTTACTCCAGCCAGTAAAACATCTAGACTGCTAGTGCTGAAAAACAGCCACAATAATAATGTTTAATAATTTTATTTTGATCAACAATATAAACGGAACATGTGCAAGTATACGCATGGTGGAAGAGCAAATGATTGACAAAAAATAGCCTCTCAAGATAAAACACTGATTGGCAATTACCACATTGTTTTATGACAAAAAAGCATAAAATTCAATAAACTCATCAGGTCCAGAATCATTTGCACCCTTCATTAAAAATAAGGCTGCATGAAAAAACTTCTAATACATGTGTTAAGTTCAATACTTGGGGAAAACTACACACTTTTACTAATACATACAGATGGGCCCATAAATATGAGGACAATGACTACATTATAGCTGTAAACCATAGAATATTGGAGTTGAAATTGAATTATAAATATGAGTTCAAAGTGAGGATATTCTGCTTCAGTTTGAGGGTTAACCCATCAGAAATTGGGTGGACAGTGCAGGAATTACTGAATTTTTAAGAGGTCCTCCTTTTTTAGGGACCAAAAGAGTTTGTACGATTGGATGCTCAGCTGTTCCATGGCAAGGTAATTTCATTTAAAGCAAACAAAGAGTCTACAGTCCGCTTCCTTTTAACAAGAACCTGCAGGATGCTGGGGTGGTGGGGAGGCTGAATAGCAGGCAGCCATACTGGTGTAAGCAGCGATGCATGAGCAAGCAGAACGAGAGAGCTGGGAGATTTTCTCTGCTTTAGTAGACTGCCATATTGAAAGGGTATGATTTTCAAGGATATAGATGGTGAGGTAGTAGAGCAGCTCAAGTTGACCGCCTTAACCAGCTCACAGGTGCCACCCCATTTGATTTCAAGAGTTGTTTTCATTTGGCATCTGCTGCTGTTAACTCTCGATATGAAACCCAAAGGGCTGCCAGTGCCAGTAAAGCAAGCCATTATTTGGCTGAAAAATCAAAACAAACCCACCAGAGAAAAAGAGAAACCATTAGCTGTGGCCAACTGAAATTTTTTGGAGTATTCTTAAAAAGTAAGCAAGCACTGATGAGTTCCAGAAAACAAAAAGGCCATGAAGTCAACAGATAACTACTGTGGTGGATGACGGAAGAATTCTTTCCCTTGCTCACTAAAACCCCTTAAAAACAGTCGGCCAGATCAAGAACATTCTCAAAGACAGTGTTTCTCAACTCCAGTCCTGGGGTCTCAGCCCTACACATTTGCATTCCAGCTCAGGAATGACAACATTCAGTTAATCAGCTAATCCTAATCATCGATCTCTTGGTTCATTGAATCCGGTGTCCCAATAAAACACTGTCCTAGGACATTAAACTTACTAATTAAGAAGTGTTTTACAATTAAGTGGTTGCTGGATCTACCAAGACATGGCAAAAACAATACCTTGATAAATTTATTTATCACTGATGCATCATCTGAAAATAAGCACACCAAGCAGAACTAGTAACAATAAAACTAAACAGCAAAGTAACATTACCTGAGGGGGGAATTTTTATTTCAGGACATTGCCTAATCCATGACATTTGAATGCCAGCATAAAATATTAAATTATGATGCTTATGATAATTTTACATTAACAACTGTCTCTCTTTTAATTAAAATTTAATTTTGTTCCCCTGGAACAATGTTGCTTAACTCAAAAAGCAGCTAAAGTATTACAAGTGATTTTAAAAGCCCTGGTTTATCACACCTAATCCAACAACACCAAGAGACTGATGATTAGAATTTGTTGATTAACTGAATTAGGCCATTTCTGAGCTGGCACACAAACGTGAGTTCACATGACTGGAGTTGAGAAACACCACTCTTGGAGGTGGGCGTATCAGTGCCAAAATCAGAAATCACGAGAAGACTTTGCCAAAGTAAATATAGAGGGTTGATTTTAATGTGAACAATTGGCAAGGCTCAAGAACAGGAAACTTACCAAAACAAATTTAAAAATTCATGTGTAGTTTTGGACCAACGTCCTTTTGACAAACTAGACAAAGATCAACTTACACAAGAAAGATAGAAAAAGAAGGATATGGAGATGAGAAAGACCTGCTCATGATCTGAGGCACACCACCTCATCTGTGAAGAATGCATGGGCATATATGAATGCTGGTAATGAGACCATTCAGAAAAGCTGAAGGATGACCTCTGAATTATGCAGGGCTGTATTATATGCTTATATTCAGCCAAATGCATCAGAGCTAATTGGAATACACTTCAGCCTGCAGATGGACGGCGACTCAGGACTCTACTGCAAAACCAACCCAAGATTTTTTTGGCAAAGAAGTGGAATGTTCTACCAAAGACAAGTCAATCATATGACCTGAATCCAATTAAACATGCATTTTACTTGCTGAGGGCATAATACCCCAACAACAAGGCAAGAACTGAAGACAGTGCAGTGAAGGATGGGAAGAGCATCACCAGGCAAGAACCCCAGGGTCTGGTGATCTTTATGGGTCCCAGACTTCACACGGTCATTGGATTTGCCACCAAGTATCAACAAAGACAATTATGAGATTATGCCAGTTTGTCCAATTACTTTTAAGCCCCTAAAACTGAGGGGCTATGCATAAAATGGGTGTAATTCATGTATGGTTCTGCCAATATTTTTAAAAATACTCAAACTGAAGTTTTAAGTCTGTACCTCTGGCATATCTTGATTGTTAATATTTATGGGATTAACTAGATGTGTGCAGGACTGGACAAGAGTGTAATAGACTTTCAGAGCATCAGTGACATTTTTGGCTGTACATAACATGGATATATTTGGTGACAAAAAAGGAATGCACAGAAGGAGTAACTAACATCAGCAGTAAAATAAAAGGGGAGGCATAATGTTTCGTTCATGATTTTCTGATGGTGGAATTACTTAAGATTAATGGCATTTTGAATTCATCAAGTAACAATGATCTTGAATATCACTTATGCAGGAATGGTCTAGAACCCCCCAAAGATGCTCCCAAGTCTTATCACACGTTACAAGAAAAAACTGACAGCTGTCACATGTCAACCTAATAAATAGTAATTCAGGAGAGCAAATAATTTTAACCACTATGGTTTTCATGAAAAAAAGGAAATAAGCATATTAAATTGAGTGGATATAGTTCTCCCATGTTTGAACATAACACATGGATTATAATTTGTGTTGTGTATTATTTGTGGCCTTTTTTCTGCCAGAAAGGCTAGTATGCATTCATATATAAATCGAAATACAGAAAAATTCTTTACCACAGACTAAGTACAAGAACCATTTAGAAACACAGTGTGAAGTTAATTTGGTGTGGATGAGTTTAGAACTCTAGGGGAACTGCACACCTTCTCGGCTAAATGGAACAGTTGTGTACATTTGATCACATAATGAAACCCATGAGCTCCGATCATGAAGCTTTGGCTGCTCCCAGCTCCCTGCATCCAAAGTGCAAAGAACAAAGAAAAGCGCGAACTCCAATAAATGATCTTAATTTACTTTCTTTCATTCCTATTTTTGTACCAATTCTAATTTCACTGGGGCTGTATTTTTAACTAAAAAGCTACAAAAACTCAGTGTTGTGCAACCTGCATCACAGAGGTGTCCATTTATGCAAAAGATTGGCACGTAACACAAAAATGCGTTAGTGGATGTACTGTAACCAGGCAGGGACTTCACTTTCATACCCCATTAAAATGGCTGATGAAAACAAAATCAGGATTGTGAAACCTCAACTAAAAATCTCACAGTCCATATTATGACGTACTGATGCACATATTAAAAAAAATAAAAAGAGCAAATTATGTTACAGGGTATCTGCAATGCCCTCACATCTGACAAACAGAATTCCACCACATTTATTCTTAATGGCACAATTTCCAGAATACAGGAGTCATAAACACACATGAATGTACATACAGTAACTTCTCAATGTTCACCATAAAACAGTGCATGTGAACAGATCTGAAATCATCTGATTAGTTGGTATAATGTGCAACAATTGTTTTCCTTCATTCATTAATCATTAAGATGTCCTCAGTAAAACATTACAACCTCTTGAGATGTGTAGGTACATAATGGTCTTTCATTTTCAAGTGTATGTACCACATTATGTGTAATTGTTTTGTTGAACATAATTTTCTGGTCACGATTGAGACCAGTATTGGAAAAGCTACCACTATGCTCAAGAAAAAAAATCCATTTAAATCCATAAATCTTCACTTCTTTATCAGTTCTAAACAGAAATAGTTCTGCATCAAGTCTACCTCATGAACTGCAATTTTTTTTACAATTCAAATTCACCCTCAGAGTATCAAACACATTTTACCAGTCAGAAAACATTTTGTACATGTGGTACAAAATCTGCAACCGGTTTGTCAGGAAATTAATTGATCCCATTAACAGCTGTAGCTAGAGCTACAGTGAAGCTGAAATTGTGAATTAAATTCAAACAGATTCAAAAGCACTGTTCTAGCCATGACCAATCACCAGTAATTTACAATCCATCAGCTCCCAATCCTGCAGCAGAGCCTACTGCAGCCCTCCATTTACAGAATTAAATGTACTTGGCAGGAGCTCCTTGCCCTTTCCTTCTCCATCACGCTCATAAGCCAGTAAACCACAGCTCTTCCTCAAAACTCACTTGATTATATTCCCATCTCCATTTGGTAACATCAATGTGAATTGTTACCTTAATAACATCACTGACATACAAAACAAGGTGTCCTACCACAGTTTATCTCTGCTTCCACTTTCCTGAGTCAGCAGTTCCATTGTCATGCTTTCATATTTTTAGCATAACAAAGACGACCGATACCAGTGATGTCATAGCTCAGCGTTCAGCAGCGAAGATTCACAAGTACGTAATTGGGTTAACACGACAGGAGTTAAAATACCATTTAGCAGCATAAGTCTGAGGAACAACACAACAGAGTATAACAGGAAGGCCACAACTGACATTACATAAAAGTGGTTTAACTATGTATACACTGTATTTGAGAATTATACCAGAGGTTAACAGAACACAGTATTTGCTACTTGACAGAGCTTAATTATGGTTTCTCCAGCAGCCTTTCAATCAGAATCGGTCATGACTGGTAATACATGTTACTAGCTCGACATGTTCGAATATCAAAAAAATCCCCATTCATTCACAATTTTTGACGTTGCGAAAAAAAAAAAAAACCCCAAAAAACATGGACTTCAATTAACCAAGCACCATTTCAACACCAGGGGGCATCGTTGCTGCCAGTGTGAGCGTGCAGTCCACTCCACAGACCTCAGCTCCAGTTAACAGAACTGTGCTGTTGGAATGAAGTAAGTTGAAACCAGTTGAAACCTTTGTGTTCAACTGCTGCTTTCAGCCTGTCAGTCCTTGGCAGTACCATCTTTCAGCCAAGCGCCCGCTGGAGTTAACGTTTGATCACCACCTGCTCGTAAGCTCCCGCGCCAACCCTGAAATGATGCAAAGAGTAAGTTTTATTCAATTTCGCACTTCCACAGAACAGAAATATACATGCATTCTACCCATCAATTGTGCAGATTGATCAGTCTACTCAACTCAAGTCAGCTCACCTGGTAGGGAGATGATGGCTGCCGAGTGCAGTGCTTCCCCCAGGACCGACGAACAGCCGCAGGCCCTCCTCTGAAAGTGAACAAACATGCAACCCCGTCACACAATGTATGGAGTGAAAACCAAAAGTTGTAGCATATTCTTCACCCTAAAATACTGGCTGCTGTGTGAACTAAAAATAAGCCAGTAATGACCGGAGCATTAGTTTCCCAGCTCTCCACTGAGGGAGTAGGTCTGCACTTCAAGAGAGGAAGACTTGTATCTTTGTGGTTAAAGCCAATTACACGAGCGGCTAACATCCTAACATCCTCCGGAAAATACAAATACCAATTTGTGAGGAAAAAAAAAAAAGGCTACTTTAAAGATTACAGTGGGTTTTTAGCAAAGTTTTCAACAATAAAATCATGCAGAGTCAAGGTATTTTAAGTCCTCAGAGAAACACAGTTACTAAGGCCCAACCCATAATGTTGTTCAGTCTCTAAAAATGAATTCTGATTAAGAGATCTGATTTGGAAGCCTGTCTTTTACCAGTGTGTTAGAGAGGGCTTGCTTAACCCTTTAATAATATTCCTGCAAGGCAGCTGTTTAATCCCGACTGTATTTTTAGTAGCCACATTGTCTTAGATAAAAGAATGCATTCACAATAATATTCATAAGGCAGCTGTTGGATAAAGAATGTATTCACACTGCGATCGGAGCAGCTAACTAGGCTGCATTACATAGGATCTTCAGCTGTCTGCTTTAGTGCAGACTCCTCCAGTACTCTAGTCCTACTTCACATTTTCTAATCACACTCCTCCATTACTCCTTAATTACTCATCTGTTGTTGCCTGCTCCCCTCTCAGCCATGTGTCCACTGTCTACATATTTCTCTACAGCAGAAGAATACAGTACTCAAATGTGTTGAGGGTAATGCTTTTGGTTCTTTGAAGGAAATTCCATGTTCCTTTTAATCAAAGTTGACTCAGCAAATGAAATGCATAATACATAAGGCCAAATAAAAAAAAAAAGGTCTGTTTCCGGTTTCCCAACCCTACCTTTATCATTAAGGCCAACCCTAAACATTTTTCTATGTTTTCCATTTAAAATAAAAAGAAATTAAGCCAACCCCCAATGTCTAGGGCGATCCTCGCATCGCTTTTTTTCTTTTTCTCTGGTTTAGCTGTTTCGCGGTCCATCACTATTCTCCGGCAGAGCCGTCTAGCCAAGCTCCGTTCAAAAACCCATTGAACGTTTGCGAGCTCCTTTCCTATTCGTCAGTATAGACCAGCAGCCAAGAGCAGTTTGGTTAAACGAACTTGGTACCAATTGCGGAGTACAGGATCACGTAGAGAATGATAGGGCATATGAAGAACTGGGCGTCTGCTGGGGACCCCCAGCTGAGAATTGGCCCCTGAGGACCCCCAAAGATGCAAAAAATCAGCTCCATCAAACATAGATGGGTACCACACACATGTATTTCAGGGAGCTTTACACATTACACTGGGTAAAAAATAGTTCATGCCATTCCAAATTAAGCAGGGGGGGCCCCAGCAGACGTGTCTGGTCTTTTTTTTATATGCCCTAATCATTCAGAACATGATCCTGGTATCAACCATTTTTTTGCCTCTTTTGGGTCATTTGAACCAAACTGCTCTTGGCTGCTGGTCCAATAGTTTTCGAGGTGAGAGTTTGAGAGATTGACACTGAATTGAAAAAGCGGTTCAAAACAGTTTTGCCAATGCGTGAGAACTGCAAAGGAGTCGGCAAAATCAGTATTGTCTACAGACCATATGGCAAATGTCATAAAGACAAATGATTTGACTCGCCAAAATAAAAACATTGTCACTTAGTGGTTTAGTTTTTCCAGTCAAAAGTTTAAGTTAAGTTTGAATCATGGATTGTTGTTTTAAAGATGTTTTTTGTTAACTAGTTTAGCTGGATCAACCTGCAGTTGGAACTGCTGTATATGTGATGAAACACGTCTGGACACGGTGGTTACAGAGTCCTGTTGCCCTCCATTTAGTTATGCAATCGGTATCACAGACAAAAATTACAGTATTCTTTAGAATATGGTTGTCTCAGTCAAGCTCGGTGCTTCAAACGTACCATGCTTGTACAGTATCTTGAAAACTTTTTATGTCAACTTCTCTAGTACTTTCAGTTTATTAAAGTTTGGTACAAGTATGTCAGTCGTTGCATATTTATATGTTGAATGTAGCATACACCAAAATAATTTACTGGTAGCATGTCTCTCTCAGGTTGGGTATACACCTTCCATATTGCTATGGTGAAGAAAAAAAGACAGATCACCTACCTACCCTAAAAATTTTACAAAACAAATTTTCAGGAAAAAAAAAAAAAAAAAAAAAACTACCTACCCAACCCATTTTTCAAGTCAGTGTCATAGGAAACACACCTATTATTTTATTTGGCCTAAAACTACATTGTGTATCCAGACAGCGTGACCTTAATCTGTTTCTGCAACTGCAATAGCACAACCAATATAGAGGAAATGTACATAAACATATTAAATATATAGTTAGTGCAAGCTATATATTGGGCAGCAATTGCAGATGAGACTGAGTGCAGTAATTGTTCTCAGCGGTTTCTGCTAAAGAGGTTTCAATACAGTTAAAAAACAGACACAGCTAACAGTGAGATCCCAGGGGTTTGCTCCTTAATTGCACAGCACTTATGTGGATAAGCTCAAGATGATGATAATGCTCTGCGGTAGCAAACATTAACATTTTGAATCCAAGTGTGGATTCCACATCAAGAAACGAGTCCCCAGCATTAGCTAAGGCCTTATTTTCGGTATGTTGTCCAGATGGAGTGTGATGTATCCTTCCTGTAAGCACATATATGCAATACCTTCAGTACTGGAGTCCAGCAGACTTGGGGTGAAGTCCTGACTCTGAAGGATCTTCTCCACAACGTCATCAGCGTCCACTCTGGTGGCATCCACTCGCTTTAGCTGGGACTCAACAGAGTCCTGCTTCACAGGATGCCTACAGATATACATGAGATCCATTCATCCTGACCCAGCTACAGAAACAGTATAGACCCATACTGTATGAACAGCCAAGCTCCTTAAATACTGGGACATACTGTTTCTTGATTAGGCTGTGCACTCCGCAATTTCAGATTTCTTGTCATAATATTCACAGTTTGTTAGTATAGTAAATTCACAAGTGGTTACACTTTTCGCAAAGGGCTTTTTTATACATTTTTGTTTCATCTCAAGGAAATGACAGCTTTTTTTATTCACAGTCATCAAATGCTATATGCCTCTGTCCAACAATGTATGGGACTCACTGAACACATTCAATAATTTCATAACAAGAAGGTCCTTTAGCATTTTTACATACATGGCCACTATCCAACTCAGAGCGTCTATTATCCAAGAGTATGACCGGTCCTGCAGGTGATGAAGCGTATTGCATTGGCCCATGAGCTCCTCAGAATAGCAGACTAAACTGCAGTGTGGGGTGAAGGTCAGGTGCTAAGATGGCGGTTCAGCAGTACGCCTCACCTGTTGAGGCGCTCAGAGGAGGGGGGGCTCTCGATGGGGGAGCCCGGGTGCTCTGGCACGGTGGCGCAGGCCGCTCCAGCGGCGGCGGGGGGAGCTGTCCTAGGATCCCGCTCCTCGCTGGGCTCCGGGATGCTGGCGATGCCAGTGGAGGCGCTGCCTATGGAGGTGTTCCTCCTGTGAGAGAACTCTGACAGGCTGGAGGAGCGCGAGTGTCCTGTGCTGTAGCCTGCAGGGACACGCGCTCAGTTACAGTCATACAGTCATGCGCCACAAGCATGAACACACAGATAAACACCACATGCACATCTTCACTCATCGAAGATACACTAGCATCACGTACAGAGTAGTCCGTAAGTATATGGATATAGGTGGGCTTTATGATTTTCAACAATACACTCCAACACATTTATGGATTTAATGAATATGAGGATAAAGTTGAACCTGTCAGCTTTAATTTGTTGAAATTTACTGCAGATCCACTCAGTGAAAACCATGCAGGGATTTTTTTTTAGCTTTTGATTCAGTGTCACTGTCCATACACCAACAGACTCCACTATTCATGTGATCACACGGACATAATTATTTGAAAATACACAATAATGATTTAGAGATGCATAAATACACACAGTTTAAAAATACACAAAAGAATATTAAATGTGGGTGGGTGATCGAAATCTACATTGTGCCTGTACTTTCAACCACACAAAATGTATTAATACTCAGTGCTCATAAATTATCCATCTTAAGAAGGAAGACAAACAAAAAATCTTAATATGCTGTGCATTCAGATTTAGGCATGCACTTAAATATTTACAAAGCGGAAGCTCAGAAACCCCTGTATTCTGCCACAATGGGGGCATAACATGCTCTAAAAACCGCTTCAGGCGAAAAAACTGACAGGGACTCATACTATTTAGCCATACACTGGTGTTCAATTCTCATCTCCAGCAGATTACCAATGCAGAAAATAAAGACACAGTGTAAAAACCTCCCACTCACTTCCAGCCTGCACACTGGCTGTCTCTCTGAACACAGCTCTGCTTCCTCCCTTTCTGAAGTCGCAGCACAGAGTCTAATTCAACAGCATTCCTCAGATGTTCCAGTGCGATAACTCAAGGCCCTCCTTCCCCACAGGGGTCACAACAAGAACTACAGCCAAACAATTATCATGCACTCCATGCACGCATCAAAATTGCCACCCTGAAAAATCAATGCTGAGAGTTTGTGATCTGGGCTGTTGAGTGCATTCAGTGCTCTTGTTATTGGGCAATTTTCTAAAAGGTCATCATTTATCTCTGTGAAGACAGGAGAAATCTCGATAATGATAAGGCTGGGTGGGTACGTAATCGAATCAGCGCAGCCTGACTGGAGCTCACACGGCAGAGAGCTCGGAGACTCCCCCATTCTGACAACCGAGCTCGGGTCGGCCGGACAACTAATGAATCACATCTCATCTGGTTGCATCACGCTTTATTCATTACCGCCACAAACAAGGTTACAAAATGCAGACATAAAGCCAGACACCACGCTGGAATGCAGATTTCAGACATGCAGAGGAATCACAAGGTGAGAGCAACCCAAGTATTCATTAGGGATAAGTCACAAATTAAGGAAAGAACGAATCACAGAAATCATTATCACTCAAAGGGAAACCATCATAGCCAGAGCAAACCACTTCCATTCAGCAGTATGGGAAACTATCTAATGCAGCTCGTTCTTGGTCATTGGTACAGTAAAGCATGTAAGAAGCTTGAGGACCCAGTTGCTAAAACCTTAAGCCTTCGTGAGGTGGTGCAGAGGTCCAGGGTTCAGGTGAGTCTCCCCCACACAGTGAGATGGAGGGGCGTACCTGATACTTTGGACTGCTGACTAGCATAGCTGGAGGTTCTGGAGTGACCACACCCACCCAATTCCTCGGGAACAGAGGCACACTTTCCAGGGGTCTCTGTCAGGTTTGTTTTTTTGACACAAACAAAAAGAAAAAATACTAGACATGAGCCACTGTGCGTGGCATGGAAAGACTGCACCTGCCATGATGATAGTGCTTCCTGTGTAATACATGTGACTACTGTCAGAGCAGCCTGGGGACCGAGGCACAGCAAAGCACTGCTCTGAATTATACATGATAGAGATACAGTCTTGGAAGCTGCTGGGGGAAAAAAAAAACAGACCACAGAGCGGAGGGGGTGAGATGAACGCGGTTTCCAGGCGTGAGTCAGAGCGACTGTGGTCACAGCAGGTTTTATCAAACTGAATGATTGAAAGAGAGGCTAATATCTGCTGTGCTCTCAGCTGCAACATGTATGGATTATGGAATTAGGCCCCACAGTGATTTGCAGTGATTAAATCAACAAAATGAAAGGTTCACAGGCCCCAGAGTTAAGGGTTAAATGTGAAAAACTAATCACCCAGTGCAAACAAAAAATGATTACTGATTGCTGTCAGCTTTCCCAATTAGAAATTTGACACCCATAAAGTCCGTACCTGGAATTCCATAAAATATCTTTTGAGCATCTCCTCCCTTCCGATCCTCGTGTAAACGATCAGTGTCTCCTTGTATCCTATATACATGGCAGTAGATGGAGGCCTGTAGGATAAAAAAAAAAAAGTGTGCAGGGAATTTCAAGACCAACACAATACTAGGAAGAAGAAGGCAGTTTTCACACAATATTTCACAGGGTCAGACCAACGTCAACCAAAACACTGAGCGCTCGAACAACAGGTCTGACTGCTTACAGTCAATTCATTTTCAGTGTTTGGATAAATATCACGAACTACGCTTGAGTTTTGTGTGTCATAAGCAATGTGTGTTTTCAGCGTACACAAGTCCCTCAGCCAAAACAAACATGCATGGACCAGGTTAATACCAAGAGACTTAAGGGCACTTTGACTGAACTGAAAAATTCCTGACACAGAGCTACAGCCAGCTGATGAAGCCTGAGGGAGAACATGCCTCTGGCAGTTATAGTGTGCATTTGCTAGTCTCCAAACACAAAGTGCAAAAACCACTTCCTACTTAAATGTTCTAGACACTTTAACAGACTAAAATCCCATGTAGCTTCATTTGCCAGAGCGACTCCAAAAGGGTTAGAAAAAAAGAGCCATTTCATTTAATTTCATGTGGAATTCAGACCAAATGGCTCATTTCCTCACTCTCAATTTATATTTCACCAAAGGGTGCAGTGTCTTCCTGGAAAATGTAATAAGGAAATGGAAGGCTGCACATCTTGACGGCCTATTAAATTACATATAACCTCCACAGCTTTGCTCATCCAGCTCATCCTTCACCATGGTGATTTTAAATATGCAGTCTGTTTGAATCACTGCGTTAGTTTTCACATGATTTGCCCAAGTCAGCATACATTTGTGCTCGAGATGTGTGAATACATTTTAGGGAATATTTTTCCTTATCAGGTAGTGCTATAACTCATTTATCTCTGAATCCTCTTTCACCTGATGACAGTAAATGACAACAGAGCAACATTCATACATTTATACTTCCAGCACATTTACCTCTAGTAAGTGCTCACCATGCTCTCACAATAATCAATCCAACCATCCACTAACTAAACCGCTTCTTCCTCACTTGGGTCGCCAGGGAGCTGAAGCCTATCCCAGCCAACAATGGGCGAGAGACAGGGACTCACCCTGGACAGCTCGCCAATCCATTTCAAGCTGTACATTCACACACCATTCACGAACACATTCACACCTATAGGCAATTTAGAGTCTCCAGTTAGCCTGACATGCATGTTTTTGGACTTTGGGAGGAAATAAGAAAACTCACGAGAACATGCAAACTCCACACAGAAACACCTCAGGTCGGATTCCAACCCAAGACCTGCTTACAGCAGTGTTTTCCACCGCACCACCGTGCCACCCCGCTTGCAGAATAATTTCTGTCCTAATAGTCTAAATGTCGTCATGGATGGAGTAATTCCACTATTGAACTGCTTACCATCAACCTTCTGGTCTATTGTTTTCACAATATTTAGTTTATGTTATTTATTTTGTTCCATTTCAACAGGGTAGCCATTTCAGTTCTGAAAACTGATTGACCAAGGGGGCCTGCACTAAATATTAAAAACATTGACATAACTGCATATACACCCATTAAAAACAAAATAATATGAATGAAAAAGAATTACATAAACATATAAGCATCGTGTTGCTCTGCTGCTACCCTTGGATACACAGTATTGTAAAGTAACATGAGATGAGACACCTGAAGATGGAGGCCCAATCAAGCACTGGTCTTCCAGCTCAAGCTTGCTGACTACCATTTTCAGGACTGGATTAGTTTTACAATAAATTTAAGTGGGGTGAGGCTGGTCAAAGAGTCTGCTATCACAGCGGCCTTTGAATGTGAGAGTGAAATAGATAAGCAGGATGGATGGTCTTTATTACAATGGAGCAGGTTACAGTGATCACATTCTTATGGTGTGGAAGCAGATCCACAAATTTTATAAAGTTAAAATGGTGATGCGTCATATAAATCGTCTTCATTGAAATGCCCCAGGAATGCTCCTTGGTAAGCAATGTCAGCCCTATCTTACTGAATGTTAGAGCTAACTTTACCGTATGGACAGGGTCGCAGCTACCCATTTTTGGGGGGGTATGCAATGACAACAACAGCGCCCCCCCCATAAATATATAAAAAAACTAGATCTCTACTGGCTCATCCCGGATACGTCTTTACCGCTGCCATATTGGGGAGGTCAAAACACCATGACGCGAGGAAGTCTTAGCACCAGCTCCTGGCTCTTAAAACCGGTGCTAGAGTAAGCACCAACTCCTTGCTGGTCCAGAGCAAGCACTCATTACGTGGGGCGGAGTTTGACCAACAAGACCAGCGCGGTCGCAAAAGTATTTTGAGCGTTCCGCTCGCAGTGAATGTTGAAATAAAGAAGAATCTGTCGTTTATCTGCATGATGTGTTAACATTGCATTTTACTTTGTTGCTTCAGGCATTTTTTTTTGGCACCGCTTACGTCTATATTAAGCATTACGAATATGAGTTAGCTGGCTAGCTAGGGCGTTCGCTAATTTTTACCATTAGCGAGCTTGAATGGCATTTCAAAACGAAACTACGTTAGATCATTCAAACTTATTAAGTTGGAATGAAATACGACGGTTGCTCAATTATTTCTTCTGCCTGCATCCTTGGGAAGAGAAAAGATGGATAGCGTGCTCCTATTATTACACCCTGTTGCTGCTTAAGGTTTCGGTATTAACATGCATGGACAACAACGCAAGATGCATTACACGTTTATTTTCAATATGTGATCTTAACTCAGTACGAGATCATAGCAATCAGGCTATATTCCTTTCCCCCACTAAAAACAATAAAACCTCAGTGACAATAATAGTATTACTGAGCATAGAACACAAGCATTATTTCAGTTTTAAATTCTTATTTGTGGTTTCCCGCAGTCCATACTGTATCTCTGTATCGCCAGGGCGCTGCTGAGAGACAAAATTCTCGAACAAAGTTTATTTTTTCTTAATCTGTTGGTGTTAAATTACAGTGACGTGATCGCGTGGCTCTGAGTTGGCTCCTTGGCGACAGAAAAGCAAACAGGTTCTGAGGAGGTTCGTGGGTTGAACCAACTAAGCACTGGCATTAGCACCAGCACGGCACTAGCACCAGGTTCTTTTTGGTGGAAAGGGGGTGAGAGTACACCCCACAAATGCCCCTACATGACAAGAATTAGTCCTGGAGAGTTCTCAATCATTTTCCTTTATTGACGCGTTTTCCAATTATCGTAATTGGCAACTGAAGACACGGTTTCTCTCCATATGCGATCTAACAGCAATGAAATCATGGGCCAAAATCAGTACAGAAAGATAATTTACTTATTAATAGGCCAATGCTTTGCGTTGATTGAACTGGTCCGCATTCCAATGAAATATCGCCTTTCACTCTTGGTATTGCGTGGGTTGATAAAAAAAAAAGTGGCCCTCGGCAGTTAAATAGGCTATAAAAAGTATGCAGCTCCAGCTATTTGCACAGGTATGCAATTTTGAATAACGTTTATTTAAATACAGAAAATACGCATCCCGATGAATGACTGTTGTCTTACCTAATCGGGGAGAACAAGCAGCGCCTGTTAAGTGTTGACCAGCTCTCGGAGTGAACCTTTTGTTAATCATAAAAATGACTGAGAACAGGCAGGTCAGGACTAATAATTGTTTTAAACAGATGTTTTGTGCCCCCAATTCTCAGTTCTGGTTCCGCCACTGTACTGAATTTAGCCCATGATTTCATCGCCGTTAGATCGCATATGGAGAGCGTAACTTTGACAAAAAAATTGTAAAAAAAAAAAAAAAATGTCCAGTAAATTACTTAGATTGGCTATCTTGTTATATTCACTAAGATTGAAAAATAATGAGACTACACCTACGTTGGCAATAATGTGCATAGGCCGCTATAGACCTAGCCTAGTCCCTGCATCTAAGCCAATTAAGCATGCTACAGGAAGATGAGTCCTGGAAAAACTGGTATTACGTGGCACTCTATCCAGCAACATATAGTTTAAAATATGTTCTTATAGTTTATTACACAATCCACTAAGCCATTATCTAATTAAAATATATAGGGTATATTCAGATAATGATCCAACGATCCTAATGCGAACGCATTAGGTGTAGATCTATTTCCACGTGGTCCGCTTTGTTTGTTTACGTTTTTTGACCTCTCCAATATAGCCGCCATCCCAGCAACGGCTGACGTATCAACTTGCCTTTGGCCAATAGGCGATGCGTCATCTAGTTTTTTTTATAGATTTATGGCCCTCCCAACACCTACACCCAGTGTTTTCCACTTAATTTTTCAATGACCAGGCAGTAGATAGCATTCTAGTGCCCCTATGCACTGCATATACTGCATACCCCCTTTTTGCGCCACTGCCTACAAATGACGTGCCTAAAGGTGACCTTGGCCTATTTTTCAAGGTCACTGGCCTAAAAATATCACCAAAAACTTTGACAATTTGCTTTATCTTATCAACATTTTCAGTTACAGGCTCCTAACTGGCTCCCGCCGCCCCAGTGGCACGGGAGCTATGGTTTCGGGCTCTATCCGTGCATGCGTCCGTCCATGCATGCGTCCGTCAACAAAAACTTTGAAATTTTGTTTATCTTAACGGCGGGAGCGTCTGGGGCCGTCAGTGCCCTATATTCCAATTAGTAAAACCTCATCCAGTGAACGCGATGTCTTTGTCATTCTTAGCCGCAAACTTTCGACTGGGGAAATAGAAATATGCATCTAGCTTTACTGAGTACTCTAACCATGGTCTAGAGCGGTACCAACTTGAGTTGAATGCCCGAGGATCTTGGCGAAATATCCGCATGGGGCACGTCTTTAATGCACTCCCTACAGAATACTTTTATAAAAAATTGTCGCGCTTGTTCGGAATACTTTTCCCGAAAATTACACAATATAAAGTATTGAAGTACAGGTGGCCAATTACCACGATCGTCAACTGATTTCGTGTTTTCATTGGACTACGAATGGTCATCCACGCCGCTGACACCGGCTTACCGTAGGGAATGGTAGAATTCACTGCGCCGTTGGCAGCAGCTTGCCGTAGGGAATGAGTTAACATTGATTGCGTCGGAGCGCTGTCACTTAAGGAGCAGTGTGTAGAATTTAGATTGATATTTTGGCAGAAATGGAATATAACATTCAGAACTATTTTTTTAGTACTGTATAATCACGTGAAAACAATAATTTTTGAGTTTCATTTTGCTTAGAATAAGCCCTTTAAACCTACATGGGAGCGGGTCCACCTCCGTGGAGGTCGCCATGTTGCGCCGCCATTTTTTCTACAGTAGCCCAGAACGGAAAAAAGTAAATGAATAAAGCACTGACACAAGAGAGCGCCTTTCACGTTTTCGCCAGTTATGCGGCCACCATAGGTTTTCTGAGAAAAGGAACGGTCAGTTGGTTGCAATCTATAATCTGACCACTAGATGGCTCTAAAGCTTGCACACTGATCCTTTAAGACCATGCTCGCTGACTGTATCACCCGCAATAGCATTATTCTCCGCACCATGGCCCTCATTTATCAAACCTGCGTAGGATCTGGTGTAGATTCTGGTGTAAATATCAGCGTTCGCCAGGTGTCACGTCTGATTTACTAAAAGTGTGTACACGTTTCGGTGTAGAACTGGCGTGGCGTTGATAAATCTGGCGGCTGAAACTATCGTAATTTATATGACACGCCCCTATAAATTCATGCTCCGGGAGGCATAGTCCTGCCCACTTTACGACATGGACTCTCGAAAGACGGCAAAGAAGAAAGAACTTCACTGAGGAGGAAATGTAAATTATCATGTCCGCGGTGGAGAAAAACAAAATAATTTTATTTGGAAGCCTTAAGAGTGGCATATAGGGAGCCCAGAGGCCTGCAGTTTGGAAAACTATTGCTGCTGCGGTAAACACCGTTGGGGTGGAAAACCGGAGTGCAGCAGCCGTTTGATTTAATTCATTAATAAATCGAGGTGACTACTCGCACTTATTTAAGTGTGTCCAACCACAAAAATGGATCGAAATTCGCGTTAGACGCACTTACAAGTGTGGCCAAGATGCACATTTCTCCATTGCCCACACTTAAGTGTGTCCAAAGCTAAAAAATTTTTCTTGGTCAAACTTATTTTAAGCGGTACTTTCTATAAGCGGCATTGGAATGGTCATCAACTGGCGCACTTGTAAGTGTGGCCAAGAAAAAAAATTCAGCATTAGCCACATGTATAAGTGCGAATAACATTGGCCTTAATAAATTCAATTTATAGATCCATGATATTTCATGTTATATAGCCTACATAATTTACTATCCAAATGTTTTACATGTAGGTTAAAAAAAGTGGTCCGATTTTAAGATCGCCACCAAAAAACGGGTTGCGGCACTTAGACGCTGCAGCACACAGACCGGAGGAGGCCAACCAGACTCGCACCTCCAGCTGTCACCGTTCGAGAAGCGCGTGGCAGCAGGGCTCCCCCTCCATCATGGGAAAACGAGGCGGTGGGACACGGATGAGTCCCCACCGCCTCGATCGAAGTGTTGTGGTTTTCATTCAGACATATTTTCATATTATGAGGTTCCCCCATCCTCAAACAATTGGAGAGAGATTCTTCAGAAAATTAGGCTTTAATGAGGCATATTGATAAATATAAAGCAGAGTTCTTTTTGCGCAGGAATAATTGACATCTTGCTTATCACACCCAGTTTTTATACCTTCATCACTGGAAATATCTTCCAAATATGGTCTTTCCGCCTTCTCATTCTCACGCTACAAAAGGACAGGCAAACCAAAACACTGCCAACTTCCCTTGAGAACTTCAACCAAAAGATAAGCATGCATAACACTAAAAAGGAGAGGAAAATTACAGTCGAGAGGAAAAATACAGCCAAAGGTATAGGATACACATGTATACATAAATGATTCAACTGATTATGTTTCAATATTGATCAAAGCTACTGAAATCAAATACATCACCTGATTATGCTTTCGAATCAACTAAACAGAAGCCTGCTTACTAATCAAAGCTACAGAAGCCTGCTGCTTGTGTGTGTGAGCTGCTTATGCATGTGTGGATTGAATTGCTTGAATGTATGTGTGTGTGTGAACTGCTTGTATGTGTGTGTGTCTGTTTGTGCATGTGTGCTGCTTGTGCCTGTGCCTGTGCGTGTGCATCTGTGTGGGCATGTGTCTGTGGGGACTGCTCATGCGTGTGTGAACTGCTTGTATGTGTGTGTGCGTGCGTGCACTGCTTGTATATGTGTGTCTGTGTGTATGTGTTACTGCTGCATACATAATATGGAAACTGATTATGATTATTGATTATGGTTATTAAGTATGGTAATTAATTCACTGATGTACATGATGAGAAATATTGAAATATAATTCTCAACAGAAGCTGCATGAGGGTAATTGTTAAAATGTAGTCTGCAGAGATCACTCTTCATTGAACTTTTATTAGTATTACTCCATGCCATTTTATTGGGTGCCACACAAAACGAGCAGCCACTCGTCACTTTCCCGGAGGAGATTTTCTCTGTGCCGAAAGTTCCTCTCACGTCGGACAGAAGCGTATTCCTCTAACAATAGGAGATCTGCCATTGTCAAAATGTGATCACGGTCAAAGTGTCCAAAGGCCTATATATACTGAGCAACAAAAGAAACGAAAGTTAGCTAGTTAGTTAATGTATTCTTATGGTTACTCAGTCAAAGTGACCGCAAAATAAAGAAAAGTTTGATGAAACAAGTGTAAATGTGCATGCGCTAGTAATAATTTGATTTTCTAAAATAATTACGCGCAAACTTATTTTCCAGTGTGCCTTAAATTAACTTGCGTTTCTTTTGTTGTTCAGTATATATCTGACTGGATGAGTATCTGACATACCACACTGCATATCTGCCAAGCCACGCATTGCACTTAATCAAATTGATTGTAATTGTCAGCTGTCTGGCCTGACAAGCAGGTTGTCTCAAAATATAAGTTTACTTAATTTCTCAACACAGGTGTCTTATTTATTCATTCATTTAGCCTATTTATTCATTTTAGTAATAAGAGCAACAACAGCATGACGTTCGCATCGCTGCATATGGTTTATTACTCATTTTGACACCTGCACTGGTTCCTGCATGTTGTTCGCTGGTTTCAAATCTGCGTACGCCTGGTCAGACCTGGTGTGAGATCTTTGCGTACCGTTCGCTCACGTTCAGATTGATAAATGCCGATCCTTGCGGGAGATTTGGCTTACACCCTTTTTTTTTGGTGTATGCACGATTGATAAATGAGGGCCCATGAGAGGAAGAAAAGCTAACGCTAGCGCGCTCTGCCTGCTCTTGAGTGGGTCTTGCACTTGACGTGTCTGAGCTAGTAGATGCTTTAGTGATTATAAATAGATGCATCATTTTTTTTCTTTTTTCCTTTAAACAAACTCGTACGCAAATAAGAAAAAAGTGGTTGTGGATAACCTAGCTAACAAGACTAGCTTACCTGTTTATGGTAACTGAAAGACAATGTCCACGATGAAATATGAAGAGTACAAATAAAGGTATATGCTTAAATTAAGGTATGGAATGTTAGTGTTTAACAAAAGAAACTAATTGTACAATCAAAAGTTAATGAAATCGCTATCCAACATGCCAGCCAGTGACTCGAGGCGAGACGAGAAGGGGGAAGAAGAATCTTGGGTGCGTTCGAGCGTGTCTGCAAGTAAGCCGGCTGCGCGAGATTCCCGAAAAATTATCGAGAATATTGCCGAAGTTGCGCGATAAGCCCTCCAAACCCCGCAATAGCTGCAGCCATCGGCGGGGTTTGGAGGGCTTATCGCTCAACTTCGGTAAGATTCTCGCGTGATTTTTCGGGAATCTCGCGCAGCCGGCTCACTTGCAGACGCGCTCGAACGCACCCCTTGTCTTATGGTTGATATCAGTTTTATCAGTGACTGTGGAGGTGCAGCTACAGACTTCGTTGCCAATATGCAAACAGCCAATCAGAAACATCAAGAAAATCCATTTGTAAAATGCTATTAAAAGATGGAACGATCTTTAGATTTTGACTGAAGCTCAGTCAATGGGCTGAAGTATAAGTCAGTAAGTCAAGAAGAGCTGGGGGGGGGGGCGCGGCAAAAATCTGGGGGGGCGTAGCGCAACCCTGCACCCCCCTGGATCCAGCGGATCCAGCCATGCCGGACTCGCCATTGTTAAATATAATAAATAAAATATTAATATAAAATATAAATAAGATAAAGCGTCAGAATACCGATACCTTTAGAAAGGCTATAGGACACACGAATCAACGCAAAGGATGCGTTAAATTTGACTAAATTTGCGGCAAACATAGCTCCAGCTGCTGTCTGCCCACTTGAAACCATTCATTCAGGTTGAAAGCGCGCGCTTGAACTATTCAGAGGTGCGTTTCCCAAAAGCGTAGTTCGTCTAGGGAAACCAAGGACGTTTTATATTTCTCCTTTATACTGCCCTACAAAGCCTAAGTACAGTAACTGCATATTGGGTAAAATGTGAGTTACGCAGTTTTGGGCCTGAAAGCATATGGAGGTCAGGATTTATACCTTGGTAAATCGGTTTACTATAATCCATCATAGATGTGCTAACTATTTATTTGTTGGGACAGCAAATAAATTCCGAAGCCATTTTTACTGTTGAAATTATTGCGTAGTTACTGCGCTTAGCCTTTGTAGAGCAGTATAAGTCCATGAGGGAAACGCATCCCAGAACTTCACGGACCACGTGACTGCATTGCGACGTAATCATAGCGTGACGAAACAGCAAGGGCTCTGCTTCTGTGACATCACAGTACATTAGACTGCGGTATCGTTGCAATAAAAGCCGCATGATTCGAGCCCAAGACCCATTCCCTTCCGGGAAGGAAGAAAGCTATCACTAAAGGTATGTATCCCTTTTCAACTTCTTCCAGTACCGGCATGACATAGAGATATTATATAACAACTAGAGTGCGGACTCGCAATACGCCCGTGCAATGCGAGGTCCGCCATTACTAAGCGGGTGACGTCTCCCGATGTACCGTTCAACGCTGTGCAGTTTCCAAGCTGTGAAGCAGAACTTTTCCGTTTGAATTTTCATCAAGCTCTTAATGGAAATAGTATAGATAATTATTAAATTGTATTATTTGTAATGACTAAAATTTTGACAAATTTCAGACTTTGTGCAAATCATTTTTTTTCTTGCTGCGATAAAAGTAGGGGTGTAACGATATGGAATCGCGATGATCCGGAGGGACTGAAGGATACGGTCTGCATCGTAAATCTAAGGTTACGTTACCCAGCTGGCTAACTTACAGTGTTGTGACAGTCGTTTATTATTGTCGGCTAACGTTACGGAAAGCCAGCTAGCTTATAATGAAGCTTCCTGTAGGTTAGCTAGTTATATTTCATGAATCACGATGAAACCGTTATCGTTATAGTTATGCTATCCAGGTCGTATTCAGTAGCTCCGCCATCTCTAATTAACATCGCCGATTAATTAACATTAACCGGCCGAACCGAACGAGAAATCTCGGGCTATGACCGCGCTGATTCGCACTTCCTGACTTGACCACTTGACTTTAATTTTAACAAGTTTTTTATTTTCGCTCCAGACATTGTCATTATAATATTACAAGTACTTACATGTGAAAGACTATGCCATTTGCTTTGCTGTAGTGGTTAGAACAGCCGTATGCTAAGCAATATTTCGGCATCTTGGCACCGATACCAAGGATCAGTCAATAAGGCAATAAGAAAACTAGTGTGCTAAAAATAGAGGACCCGGCTGAAATAAAGGAGCAATCTGAGTTTGCAAACCGCCAAAGCGGAACAATCCACTATTCGTCAGCACCCTAGCCAAAGATTATCCATACTTTCGTCATTTTAATATCGCAGAAATCTACATAATCTCAGCAATAATTTAAGAAATCTGGATCCAGATGAGTTTGTGATATTTTCTTGACATCACTGAGGTCATGCGGACCCACCCCCATTTTTTTCTCATTTCAAATCGCAATGTAGTTGAGAAGACGTTGCTGAAAATGTCAAAATTTACCCTGTCCCGCAATGATGAAGAATGCTTAAAAATCCTGAATCCAGATCTGGATCACTCTCAAAATCTAATTACCTCCAAGTTGGGCCAAGATTAATTTCAGTAGTTTTTGCGTTATACTGCTAACTTACCGAACAAACCTACAAACACAACTGATCATATAACCTACCAAAGGAAGTTAATAATTTGCGAAAGTTGGAAGCATACTAACCTGACCAGCTCAGGTTATCACATGCCCAGTAATTTCATAGTGTGATTGATTGATTGATAGAATTTTATGTGAGCAATGTTACTGGCTCAAAGAGGTCATTATTAAGACATTATCCTCATTTTGATGTCACATAAATTATATTCTGGAAGTATTTATGAAAATGACCCCTCTCAGCCAGATACTGGCTTACAATAGTGATAATGTCTGTGGCCAGTTACTCGATGATCTGAGTGACATAAATTCATAGTATGAAGAATAGGGATTTGCAATTTGATAAACCCAGCAGATCAGTATTAACCATGTACCTAATCAATCCATCAACATTTCCTTCTTAAGGTTACTCTGAGACAAGCAGACAATAGTAATGTCGAAGCAAAAAGAGATGATGAGAGGAAAGGAAAAGTTTTCTGACATTAGAAAGGAAGGTGGCAGAAAACAAAACCATGGAAAAACAGAAGACAGACCAAAGAAGGAGCAGGAGGGAAAAGAGCGGAGGTTGAAAAGCAACCCTCAGCCTTCTAGAAACCCCCATATTCACCCCAGCAAGTTCAACAGGCAACGAGAAATGCGGAGAATTGAAAAAGATAACCAGGTAAGGTGCAGTTATCACTGATTTTTTCCAGCCAGGTACAAACAATAAGTGTACAAAAGGAAGTATCTTGATTGTTTTTACCAAAGCAGAGCTCAAGAGGACAAACATACTTTGGGTGTCAAAGCCAAATAATTATTTTGAGCTGGCATGTTTGCTTGGAACGATTACCTCAGCTAGCTTTAGTTTGTACGTTGGGATTGTGTCGCAGCATACCTGCCCCAGAAATGAAACATGATAGAAAAAAAATGAACTAGCATACAGACATGGAATTTCCCTTCTCATTATGACTCGTCTGCAATAAAACTGTTCTAGTACTGACTGTGGCCAGTCCCATAAGGCGTAATACACAATTTCTGTTTGCCCTGGTATGGGAGGCGCAATTCTAAGTTATTGTGAAGTTCCTTAATCTTGCCCATGCCCTAATTTTGCCCACCTGTACTGTTTCCCATGCCAGCAGATGTCGTTGCCCAAGCCAAGCTACATTTGGTTTTGCAGTCTTTGAAGGGGTGGGTGAAGTTGGGGGCATGGGCTGTCCTGGGCTGAATTAGGGACACAAAGGGTAGTTAACTTCAGTGTGGCCATTAGTGCAGCTTTTGGCCCTGCATTATCCAAGTCCCTTAACCTCACATCACAGCAGAGGGAATTTATCTTGATTCATTTCTTCATTTCGTAGACCAAACTGTGCGACTTTGAATGAAAGCCACAGCTAAATGATGGCAATGTTAATATTTAGGGATGTTTAGGGGAAATACTGAGAGGAATCCTTTTGGGTAGTTACAGTAACCCATCTCCCAATTTTACATAGTCCAGTATGGAAGCCCATAGTGGACAATATTCAAATGAAAATGTAATCCCACTACTGCATTATAATTTTCCACTTATGAATGAGTTATTTGAGACAATATTAAATTGAAAATGCATTTATCCAATTATCACTTTCATTTTCACATACACATATGGGAAATCTATGACTATATATGTGATTTGTAAATCTTTATGATATCTTAACCATAATCAAACTGTTTTTCTGGGAGTTGGGGGCGGGACTTTGACAAGCGATTTCGCTTCTCCCGCGACCCTTTCGGTCATGATACATGTTGTGTTGGAATTGTCATGGAACGACTGTACAATCATGCCGAAATGAAAAAACAAATAAATAAATAAATAAATATTCAAATGATAATGAAAAGTCATTTGACATTTCATTTTCAAAGTCATGCTCTGCAGTACAGTGGACAATATTCAAATGCAATAAGCAAAACAGCACCCCCAGCCTATTGCATTTACATTTACATGTCATCACGCTCTTTTAGGGTCAACATGATAATGAAAATGCTGTTTTCTAATCACTTGAAATAATAATGATATAATAATGATGGCGACATTTGACATTTCATTTTCAAAAGACTTATCCTGCAATACATGGGACAATATTCAAACGCAGTAAAGGGAAACAGCGCCTCCCAGTCCATTGCATTTTTCAAATACATGTCACCACGCTCTTCTTGGGACACAATGAAAATTAAAATGCAATCTGTCAGCGTCTCATCAAAGGCGGGTCTTCCGCTAGGGCGTCACTCATTAGGGGCGCGGCGAATCCATGTTCCTTATTTGCATACCAACCAATCAGCTTCTGGGTAGCGCTTATGCGCCCGGAGGCTTACTGATAATGTCATGATGGCTAGGCTGCGATGTATTGTGTGCCATCGCGCAGTAGGCTACGTTGCGCTTTGGATGTAGCCATCTTGGCAGCTAGTATGCCAGCTAACGTTAACTAAGGAAAATATTTGTAAATGATCATCACATTAAAGCGATATGATTTGATTTTTGTCCCAACTCTATTAACTGAGCTAGCTGTAATATGCATGAACTTATCCGAGGCTTCGCGGCAGTGTTGCGCAACTGCAACCCAAGTGTGCTTGCAGATTTCAGAGACGTTAGCTAGCTTGCTAGTGAGTCTAAAAGCAATCGCTTAGGTTCAGCTGGCTAGCTATGATGCCGACTGGAGAAGCTCTTACAGCCCTGATTTGTCACTTTAAACGCCATCTCGCACACACAACCTCTTTCACCATTGATCAGCAGCTTCTTTTCCCGAAAGAACAAACTGACAGTTCAGCCTGAGACATGTTATTTCATTGCTAGTTAAAGCATTATCCTTCCATGCGTGCTATAGCGTATTACATTACTCCAGATAAAACGCTATCCGTCTTCCGACCCTGCTGACGCTAGTTAAGGGAAATGTTTGTCATCATTTTTATTCTTAATCGCTGTGATTCGGTTTTTGCTAGCTGACGATTGCTCTTGTGCTTGCCGAGTTGCAAGTTCGCCACTCCTGAAACATGCACAATGTATGCATCATGCAGAACGGTCCGATAAACGGCCAGCAGTCAGGCTGCCCTGTTCCTAGTTAAATCGCGATTCCCAAGCCCGCGTAGCAATGGGCGAAGTTTTGATGACTGGCTGAAAACAATGTTCCTCACTTGCTAACTTAACCTGCTGAAATATGAACTTCTTTGATATGTTTGGCAGCACTTTTGTACGTCCCAAGAGTACCATCAGATTTCTGGGAGATTTAAATGGATAGCTCGTTACCTGGCTAGCTCAAAAACAATCTGCAAGCACAAGAGCAATCGCTGTCGGCTAGCTAGCTTGTGAAGCTAGGTCAAAAACCGAATCACAGCGATTAATTATAAAAATGATGACAAACATTTCCCCTAACTAGCGTCATCAGGGTGGGAAGACGAATAGCGTTTTATCTGGAGTAATGTAATACGCTATAGCACGCATGGAAGGATAATGCTGCTTTAACTAGCTATGAAATAACATGTCTCAGGCTGAACTGTCAGTTTGTTCTTCAGGTAAAAGAAGCTGCTAATCAATGGTGAAAGAGGTCGTGTGTGCGAGATGGCGTTTTAAGTGACAAATCGGGGCTGTAAGAGCTTCTCCAGTCGGCATCATAGCTAGCTAGCTGTACCTAAGCGATTGCTTTTAGACTCACTAGCAAGCTAGCTAACGTCTCTGAAATGTGGAAGCGCACTTGGGTTGCAGTTGCGCAACACTGCCGCGAAGCCTCGGATAAGTTCATGCATATTACAGCTAGCTCAGTTAATAGAGTTGGGACAAAAATCAAATCATATCGCTTTAATGTGATGATCATTTACAAATATTTTCCTTAGTTAACGTTAGCTAGCATACTAGCTGCCGAGATGGCTACATCCAAAGCACAACATAGCCTAATGCGCGATGGCACGTAATACATTGCAGCCTAGCCATCATGACATTATCAGTAAGCCTCCGTGCGTACAAGCGCTACCCAGAAGCTAATTGGTTGGTATGCAAATGAGGAACATGGTTTCCGCTCGCACCCCTTATGAGTGACGTCCTAGCGGAAAACCCGCCTTGATGAGACGCTGACAGATTGCATTATAATTTTCATTGTGTCCCAAAAAGAGCGTGGTGACATGTATTTGAAAATGCAATGGACTGGGAGGCGCTGTTTCCCTTACTGCGTTTGAATATTGTCCCATGTATTGCAGGATAAGTCTTTGAAAATGAAATGTCAAATGTCGTCATCATTATTATATCATTATTATTTCCAAGTGATTAGAAAACAGCATTTTCATTATCATGTTGACCCTAAAAGAGCGTGATGACATGTAAATGTAAATGCAATAGGCTGGGGGTGCTGTTTTGCTTATAGCATTTGAATATTGTCCACTGTATTGCAGAGCATGACTTTGAAAAAGAAATGTCAATCAGCATTTCATTATCATTTGAATATAGTCATAGATTTCCCATATGTGTATGTGAAAATGAAAGTGATAATTGGATTAATGCATTTTCAATTTAATATTGTCTCAAATAACTCATTCATAAGTGGAAAATTATAATGAAATAGTGGGATTACATTTTCATTTGAATATTGTCCACTATGGGCTTCCATAGTCCAGTGTGACCCTTAGTATGTACTTGCTCAAATTAGCTGAGCCCTGTCAATTCAGAGGAAGGCCAAGCCACTTTTGCTCATCACTTCTGTCCTAAACGGGATCCTTGAGCTCCATAATCTTGAACTTCTAACATGTGTCATGTCATTTACCAATAGTGAAAAGAGCAGCAAATATGCCCTTTGTTTCCTAAAGCCACCTTAAAAGTTTTGGAGGGTGAGAAAAGAATATTGAAATGTGCTCACAAAAATACACATATTTTTTGTCACAGTTTAATAAAGACTTGCTAATTTTTCGATGCTTTTGAAAAAATAATGTCTCAACAATGTAAAACACTACTGAGCTGACGTGAACCTACTGGACACAGAGATGCTTTGTTACTGTTGAATTAAAAAACCTACGGATCCTTGGATCCCTCAAATGCAGCTGCTGAATTAAAACCTGTAGAACTTGAGGCCTATTTTAAATTCTTTTGGAGATTCCAAGGTTTCCAGTGATCCCAAATATGTCCTGCTGAATTACATGGAAATGTGTATAAAATGATGCACAAGATGTAGATATTTTCCATTTGATGTAATGCTGTGGCCATACAAACATGGCATCCTGGGTTTGAATATTTATCTCGATATTAGTGTGATGTAGCTTCAGTGAGGTGCTGCAACCAGCAGATACAGAATATGTATATGACATTGCTGTACAATATCGAAAAAATGCTTTTCTTTCTTCGAACCTGCTTACAGGAAAACTTTGGTGAAAAGTTAGAGTTAAAGGGCTTAACAATGGACATTTTACTGTGTATAAACAATGGGTTTTACTGGCATCTCTCCTTATAGGAATTGAAGAAGCGGATTGTGGAAACAAAACCCACTCGGCCAGTGAGAAGAACTGAGCAACTGGCAGACTACAAGCAGCAGGCCAAGTACAGAGGGCCACCAGCCCCTCCCTCAACTTATACAGAACATCCTTCAGCAGGTATCTATACAGTCCTATAATACTGTGATTTTTCACCCCATCATCATTGACCAATAGTGATACTCCTACTTGTTGTCTGAAGTGCCATCAAATACCAGGAGTTTTGGATTTGACCTTTCCTCTCTTCATCTGCCTCATTTACTATAGCCCACTATAAGCTGATTGCAAAATATCACTGCTCCCAGGCAAGGCTGGGTTAATGGCAGTGTTGGACTCCATGCGCGCAGGAAGATGTCTAAAGTACGAAAGACTTCCACCCGAAAGAAAAAGGTAATTTATTTATTTTTAGCGTAGCATGAGGGTGTTAAGAGCTTTAATAACTGATTATACTAATACCATAATTTATTTACTGTTATATTAGTTTCAGATCATTGGCCCGTAAAGTTGGGAAACATTTATTGAACAAATCACACATTGTTTTACAAATTGTGATGGTCTAACTGAACAGTTATTTTATTGGAGGGATTGGACGATAAATCATGTTTTTAAACCGCTGCTCTGCTACATGAGAACATGACGTACTGAACTTCCAAAACACCAGGGTATTTTTGGCTTACCCCGGTGAGACCGATGCTAAAGTTATTTTTTTGTCCCAAAAAAAGTTGGGACACAGGCAAAAAAGGGCTGAAAAAGCAATTAATAAGAGAATCAGCTGAAAGAACATTTAGCAAGTAATTAAGTTAACTGGCATCAAGTGTGTAACATGATTGGCTATGAAAAGGGATGTCTAAGAGAGGCTGAGTCTCTCAGAAGTAAAGATGGCCAGAGGCTCTCCAACCTGTGAAGGCCTGCGTAAAAAAATTGTGGAATACTTTAAAAACAATGTTCCTCAACGTCAAATTGCAAAGGCTTTGAAGGTCTCATCATCGACAGTGCATAATATCATCAAAAGATTCAGAGAAACTGGAAAAATCTCTGTGCGTAAGGGACAAGCTCGAAGACCTTTACTGGATGCCCGTGATCATCGGGCCCTCAGACGCCACTGCATCACTCACCGGCATGATTCTGTCATTGACATTACTAAATGGGCCCAGGAATACTTCAAGAAACCACTGTCTGTAAACACAGTCCGCCGTGCCATCCACAGATGCCACCTAAAACTCTATCATGCAAAAAGGAAGCCATTGTTGATTATTATCCAGAAGCGCCGCCGTGTTCTGTGGGCCAAGGCCCATTTAAAATGGACTGTAGCAAAGTGGAAAAGTGTCCTGTGGTCAGACGAGTCCAAATTTGACATTCTTGTTGGAAATCATGAGCGTCGTGTCCTCCGGGCTAAAGAGGAGAAAGACCACCCCTCCTGTTATCAGCGTTCAGTTCAAAAGGCAGCATCTCTGATGGTATGGGGATGCATTGGTGCATTTGGTGTGGGACACTTGCATGTTTTAAAAAGCACCATAAATGCTGAAAGGTATATAAAGGTTTTAGAGCAACATATGCTCCCCTCCAACGACATCTATTCCAGGTAAGGCCTTGTGTATTTCAGCAGGACAATGCAAAACCACATACTGCAGCTATTACAACAGCATGGCTTCGTAGTGGCAGGGGTTGGGAAGGACAGCAAGGCCCATGGGCCAATGGCCCGTGTCATGGAAAAATCAGTGGGCCATTTTCAAAATGTATGGGCCATTCCCAAAATTCAATGTGCCAAAATTTTAACGATAATAGACCTTTAATCAAAACGTATACTGCACATACACATACGTATACATACATTTTGCTTTGTGCGTTTAATGTTGAAAACATACTGATGCATACTGTACATTTGCTTTTAATGTTCAGCATTACAATATTGCTTAGAACAAAAAGGATCGATACGTAATACAAAAGACAAGATTATGCACTCAATTACTCAGGAGGGAAATCGGCCGTTGCAATTTCAATCGTTCAGTAAAATGACTGGCTTTAGCATTAGTCTACTGATACACTGGTAAGTAGTTCTTAGTTGATGGTTACTGGCAGCACTGGCTGCAGCTCTACATTGACGAGTGTGGAAATTACTTGACACTGAAAGAATCATGGCTAGAGTATAAGCCTGGTATCAAAATGAGACCTTTCATATGTCATAACTTGATTTGATCATCATCCGCATAGTGATACAACCCTGTGAAGTTTTCCAAATGCGCATTTTTTCAAGTTTTCTCTGGTGAATTATGAGAAAGCACATGACAAATCCATGGCTCCAATAGTTGTTTTTAATACACTATAGCATAGTTATTAAATTGGTGCAGTGTTGCCGTTGAAACTTCCACTGTTCTCATGATATTGAAGCTTGAAGTTGGTTACAGAACAAATCCCGTCGAAGAAAATACAGATTTTGGCTTAAGACTGTGACACCTAGAATGGGCATACAATTGATTTCATTGCAGTTTTTAACAGTGCTCCAATATGTCTTTCAGTTCTGAAAATTTCATTTCGCCATCTCTAATACACATAAAGTTATGAGGGATCAGAAATGCTGGGGAAAATTGATGCGAGTTTGAAAGCTTGAAACTTCGACCTACTCCCATGCACTTTAAGAGCCTGTAACTCAAAAAATATTCACGAGATCAGAGTAAAATTTGGCAAGTATTCATTAAATATACTGAAGTTATTGTACAATAACAATTTGCTGATTCCGAGGAGGTCAGGTGGTAGGCACTTGTACATTTTATACATTTTTAATAAAAGGAATTACTAAAGAAACAAATAGAATAAAGCAAATTCACACATTATGCCTCAAATCGCAAGTTAATTGCAATCCTGAGTGAACATAAATGGCTCTCCAACGCAAAATCGTACCATACGCGGCCACCTACCATTTTAAAGCGTCGTCATATTAATAAACTTAAATTGTGCTAAAAATTCCATATACGCCCGGAGAATGTTCCGCGACGTGAAGTTTTAATTGGTGTAATCGCATTATACAAATAAATGATGGCCTTCAGGCAAAAGATGCAAGTTGTATTTGGTTAATTGGCTCTAAATCTCTAATGGATTTGGCTAGACAGACTGGCTTCAGGGACGAGCATCTGTAACCGCTCTCTTTCGGAGGTAGATACCGGCGGGCTTCAACCCCAAGTTCGCGTGAAGGCAGTAGCTATTTTTACGACGGTGGTTAACTTTAAGTTGCATTTTGACTGCTTGCGATGCACTGGCGATGCACTAATAAATGCAGTTCCGAATTAATTAGCCTATAAATAACTCGGTTCGCATTACTTGAGATAACATATAACAACTCCGTCTTAATGTTAACCGATCAAGCACATGAAACACGTTAATGCGCGGAGATAGCCCCATTCGTGCCTTCAAGGGCTTGTTTTAACATTCTGACATTTACTGGCCCAGCGGAGTCACATGCCGTGCCATTGACAAAACCTGCAAAAATGGAAATCGCCAGACACCACTTGTCTTCAACCGTGCTAGCGTCAAAACTTTCTTTTGTTTTACCTTGTGTCTGGTTTCGGCGTAACAACGACATATTAAATATTCGTTCGGCACCAACCATTCACCGTAACTCCCTCTCGTTCCGAAAAATAAGTCTGGAAAAGGCAAAACTTCACCCCTGAAATCTAACCTCCTGCCCAGAATCGTTCACGGCACAGCCATGAAATTGTGACACATGCGCTGATTGGCTGGCGCTTGAGAGACCTGGCAATGGGCGCTAATTGGAAAAACTATATCTAGCAAGGAAAGCGTAACCAAGTAGAACGTAGAGCGGCTAACTAATTAAGCAAACAAACGGCTATAGCAAGGCACTGGAAAATTCGAGACGGGAGACTTCTAACGCGTCCTGCACTCCTTCAGCCCGGGAATCAGGAGGATCATGGGACGTGTACTTTTTAGACTACAAAGAGGATTAGCATGGTGTCGAAAAATTAAAATGATTTGAAATACAGCCGATTCCGGTCAAGAAAAATTATATTTGTTTTTAGTCAGAAATATAATGCAAAATCTTGTAAAAGATGGAGGCTGGAAAACAATGGGACGTGATTCAAAAGTGACCTGAAAAAAACAGTCTATGGGTAAAATGAATGGGAAATTTTACTTCCGACACCAGCGTGACGTCATCACTTCAGTACTCTATTACGACCTTCGATACTGAGTTGAGAGTGAGTGGAGACTTGTGTGAGCTTATTATGACCGATTATGATACCCTCTTGTGTTTTTCACTGGTTGCACAACCTTTGCGAGTGTTTTGACCAGTTCCATACACTCGCAAATCTCTGTGAGACTGATGGAGAGTGATAGAGACCAAGAGAGATGGTTTTGGAGACCATGGAGACCTCATAGAGACCAGCTTGCAACCCCAGTGCAAGTGAGGACGAGCAGAGGCCATTTTTTGGTCACAACTCGGCCGTAAAACCAGTGTAAACAGGGTGTTAGCTACAGAAACTTCATGGGAAGGTCCACATGGTACTCATGGTGGCTAGTGTTAAGTAAATCCATGTGGTCTTACAGCCTGGTGAAAGTGTAGGGCCTCTGTGCTGCAATAAGTGGATGGAAGAGTGTTGACTGTTACTTACTTCAGAATTGTGACTTGGTACCTGACACAGGACAACATCTACAACTGTAATTTAATATGCAGTAGTTTTATCCTGTGCCTAACTGTGTCTTTTTCTGGGATCTTACCCTCTGGAACACTGAGTCCATGGACCATCCGGGCTCTGTCCCTCACTATGAGGTCACTGGCTGCTGCTGTCAACCCTCCAGACTAACTTTTGGACCTAGGACCGCATGCGCTCCCAACCTGAAAAAGTTGGGCACGCAGGCCAAAATTTAAGCGCGCAGGCCATAACTGTGGTCACGCAAAGTACCATGATACTTTTCTGAATATTTACAAGCCCAAATAAAGATACCTGAACAGACTATCAGTTGTTGTTGCATTTATTTAAGAAACATTATCAGAAAGCACTTTGTGAACTGAAAAGTAGGTATTGATGTTCACAAGAATGTTTGAAAAATGTATAAATGCAGTTATCATTTTGGAGAGTTATCATACAAGTCTAAATGTACGTACAAGTCTCCATATCTCCAAGGGACAACTTTTCATCAAACCCTCCCCAGTACATAAGCTGAATCATTCATAGAAAAATTATGGCCAAATTTAGATGAGCACCCCCTAAAACCAACATATGGGGATAAATCAATGAATAACTCCCAGTTATCACAGTGCTAGTTCTAAAATTCATAACTGTTATTGTTGCTGCCATCCCGAGGAACAATTTGACACCAAACATGGCTTAATTGCTTTGAAAATATGAGACCCAGGAGGAATTGAAGCCGTTAAAAGCATAATTTGGCTACATTTGTACATCACAAATTGAAAGTTTTACATTAAAATTAATATAGTTCCCAAAGTGATCCACCCTAAATGTTTGGGAAAAAGTAGGTGCAGTATGCCAAGTTCGTTAGCACAAAGTTTCAAGAAATTCTTTCACCGGTAACAATGTAGTTGGACGGCTTATTATAATAATAATTTTTATCATTTACCAGTTTTTTTTATTTCGCTATGTAGATTTTGCACATTTCGTAGGGCAACGGAAACGCACACAGAGAGTGAGGACGATGTCCGACGTTATTAGCCCCCAAAAACAGTCTGCTTCGTGACCGTACACTGTTCGCGACACACTCATATTTGAGGCATTACGCTGATAATCCTATGGTCGTCGCTGGAGTACATTACAGGCGTCACCAGTTAGTTTTGAATCAGTTTTGAACATTTGTTGCAATCGACAAAATACTATTCCTCTGACAGCTGGCCAATTATCGGAACCCCAAAGAAAACGGACTATAAATCTACAAGAATCGCAGCTTTTCTCATCTTTATTGTACTCTAATGAAAATAAATAATCTTGCACTCGGACCAACCAGTCACCGATTTCATACATACTGCATGAATGATCATGTACATGCGGAACTTCAGATCAGAGTGGAAGTGCGCATCCAACCTAATCCATCAAGATAGAAGGTTAGTGATTGCTATTGAAACGCTAAATAAAACCATTCACCACTGGACGCAAGCACTCATAGCTGGTATCAACAAGACTCAAAACTGTGTCACGAACAGTCTACGGTCACGAAGCAGACTGTGTTTTCGGGCTAATAACGTCGGACATCGTTCTCACTCTCCAGGTGCGTTTCCATTACCCTTAGAAATGCGCGAAATCTAAATAGCGAAATAAAAAACCGGTAGGCCTAATGAAAACACTTTCTGATATCATGAAATTTGCTCTCCGATCAGCAGTATTAGTCACCGAAGCCAAGGCCTACTGCGTAGACATTTGGACTTCTGCAGCAGACCAGCTAGTGTATACTTGTAATTTCGCGTATTGTGGAGCATTTACATCGTTATTGTCAGACAAGGTTTTACAATTTTGCCGCGAGCACAACTCAGCTGACAGTGACATGGTCGAATGCTTTGCCATTCTCAGCGATGCATGAGTACAGCCGAGCTGTGATTGGCTGATGGCACCAGCCGATCTGTGATTGGCTGATGTACGTAATGGTACCAACCGACCTGCAGAAAAAAATTCGCGGCCGGCGGCTGATAATTAGGGAGTGAATCGCTGCCCAGAATGGGCGCACAGTGCATAAAGTGTTGGTCGCGCTCAGAATGTTAGTCGCAAAACGCAAATCTTGGTCGCACTCTGGAGCGCTGGCTGTCTTGCCGTCCTGATCCGGATCTGATCCAGTTTTACCTCACCCTTGCCACTTCCTGGAGCTACAGACACCACTGCTTGGATGCTGGAATGTTTTAAAGTTTTTTTTTTTTTTTGTGAACTTTAATTGAGCATAATTAATTAGCTTGCCAATGCCAGCAGAGGATGGGCTTCCCCACTATAGCCAGCTCCTGAGATTTCTTCCCACTGGGGAGTTTTTTCTCACCACTGTTTGAGGATTTTTCTCCCGACTGGGAGTTTTTTTTTTTGTGCCTCATTTGCCATTTTGGGGATTAGGCTAGGCACTGCTTTTCTTGCTCGGTAAAGCGTCCTTGTGACAGTCTGTCTGTGTAAAGTGCTATACAAATAAAACTGAATTGAATTGAATTTAATTTCAGTAATGAGCACATTCTCTCAAACATAACCTGCCACAGTACTTGCCGCGATGACTGTGCCCTCTGAGTGCTACACTGTAATACACTGTACTGTAACTAACGTCCAGTGGTTGTATTACTAATAGTACTACCCAGGAACCTCGATTCCTTGTTCTTTTTGTATTGAATCCTGCTTTGTCTTCTTCCTGTGCTAAAAGCAAAATACAGTGGGAGAAATAAGTAATGAACGCGTCAACATTTTTCTCAGTAAATATACTTCTAATGGGGCTATTGACATGAAATTTTCACCAGATGTTGGTAACAACCCAGATAATCCACACATACAAAGAAATCAAAACAAATAAGCTTATAAATTAAGTTATTTGTAATATAGGGGAATGACACAGGGAATAAGTATTGAACACATGAAGAAATGGAAGGGCAAAAAGTTATGGAAAGCCAAGAAACCAGATGAAATCTGTCAGTGTATAGAAGGCAATCCTGCCCCCTATCAGTGCAAATTAATATCAGCTAATATCAATATCGTCACCCCATTAAAATAATGGCCTAAGTAATTTTTTGACGAAAATGAGTTTTTTCCCTAAATCATCTCTTGCTCTGCATTTAGTAAAGTTTTTTGTGTTTTCCCAAAAACTTGAAAACTAGAACGCCAAGGGCCCTGAAGGTTGCCGGCAGTTACAGCTCCAACAGGAGAAAAGTAACTAGCATCAGTCCGCGGATTCAACAGGAAGCCAACACGAATTCTTGCGAAAGCAACACATTGTCTACACGATACTGGTGTTAAAAAGCTCCAGCTCGGACATCCGCGAAAAAATTAAACCTGTTTAATTTTTTTGCGAATTTCGGCGGTGATGGCGAATGGTCCCGTACCATTGCGAATCAATTCACAGTTCTTCGAATCAATTCTTCTCTGCGAAAGAGAACTGTTTCATCCGCACACTTCCACGGGCCAACGCAGCTCAGTGAGAAAGGGGTTTTAATTACCATTATCGGGCAACTCGACTGAGCAGTCACACTTTTTCATGAGTGAAAGACAGCAACATTTCTGCCATTTAGCAAAAATATAATCTTTAAGAAGTCTAGATCATGAAATCCGATTAGATTTTTTTCTAACCTGAACTTTCACTGTCATCTGCTGTCAATTGGTGAAATGCACCCTCTTCTCAATTCACTTCTGGTTCTTGCTCTGCTTTCAATGATTTTTTTTACACAACACTGCCACTGAGTGGGTCTAATTAGTATTATTCTTTCTATTCCATGATGCTAATAGGAACAAACATCCAAAAATGGGTTTTGACCAATTTTTATTGCCGCAATTGATCGTGAAAAAAGGTCGACCATGCGGTTACAATGCCTGTAAAAATTTTAATTGTATATAGGTTAGTGCCTCATACATTCTAATTTCTAAAGACATTATTAAAAGAGGAAATAAATGGATTGCTTTTGTCACATGACCTTGACCTTGAAGACCAAAGTCAAATCCAATATGGTGTGTTTGATCAGCACACATGATTTGTCATTAGTATCCAATACATACCGAAGATCTAAAGCCGACATTAAAGGACTTTTAGGCCTTTTTTGTCATTACCTGGACCTTGTTGCCCAAGGTCAAATCCAATATGTCGAAAACAACCAGCATACATGATTTGCTATTAGTGCCCAATACATACCTAAGCTCTACAAACAATATTAAACAAATATGGGCCATTTTTGTCATACAACCTTGACCTTGAGGCCCAACATCAAATTTGACTGACTGCCTAAGAATGTTTAGCATACATGGTTTCCTATAGATGCCCCAAACATACTTGAGCTCTAACTGCCATATTCAGCAAGTTATAGCAATTTTTGCCATTTGATCTTGGTGCCCAATGTCATATTCAACTTGCAGAGAATGTTTGGCTTACATGATTCCCTATAGGTGCCACATTAAGCTGTTATAACACAATTTCGCCATTTGACCTTCACCTTGAGGCTCAAGGTGAAATTCGAACAACCGAGAATGTTTGGCATACATGATTCCCTTTTGGTGCCTCATACATGTCTAAGCTCTAAATGTCATATTAAGCAAGTTATAGCACATTTTTTTCCGTTTGGCCTTGACCTTGAGGCGCGAGGTAAAATGTGACTGACTCACAATGTTCGGCATACCTGATTCCCTATTGGTGTCTCATACATTCCTAAGCTCTAAATGCTATATTAAGAGAGTTATAGCACATTTTTGCCATTTGACCATGACCTGGAGGCCCAAGGTCAAATGTTCGACTACCTGATTCCTATTGGTGCCTCATACATACCTAAGCTCTAAATGCTATATTAAGAGAATGTTTGACCTTGACCTGGAGGCCCAAGGCCAAATTGTGAAATTAAGAGAGTTATAGTTTTTTGACCATGACCTGGAGGCCCAAGGTCAAATGTGACTGACTCACAATGTTCGGCATTGTGAAATGTGACTGACTCACAATGTTCGGCATACCTGATTCCCTATTGGTGTCTCATACATTCCTAAGCTCTAAATGCTATATTAAGAGAGTTATAGCACATTTTTGCCATTTGACCTTGACCTGGAGGCCCAAGGTCAAATGTGACAGACTCACAATGTTCGGCATACCTGATTCCCTACATGTGCCTCATACATACTTAAGCTCTAAATGCTATATTAAGAGAGCTATAGCACATTTTTGCCATTTGACCTTGACCTGGAGGCCCAAGGTCAAATGTGACTTACTCAGAATGTTCGGCATACCTGATTCCCTCTGGTGCCTCATACAAACCTAAGCTCTAAATGCCATATTAAGAGAGTTATAGCACAAAACACCCCGAAAAATGATGAAGTCCAGACACGTTGCCTAGGTGGCGCTATGAAGGAGTGATTCAATCAAAACGCCGTTTACACCGTTGAAGCAGGTCATGATACTGATTCCATTGCTGCGATTAAAAAAAAAAATTCATCGAACAGGTTTTGAGAAAATTGCACCTACGTGCCAAAATGGCCATTTTCGACATAAAAATGGCCGCCAAGTCTAAACGAACGATTCAATCAAAAAAATTTTTGCTCGGGCATTAACTCAATGACCAATTTGATCAATCCCCAAATTTAAAAAAAATTCATCAGACCGTTTTTGAGATATGGCTTTAAATGGACGACACAGACGCCAACGATGCCGCCGGACGCAAAGTGACATCAATGGGTTACTGGCCTACGACCGGCAACCGAAAAATGACTTGGGCCATTATTTTAATTGGGTGACGATATTTAGTCCTAACTGATGGCCTATAAAAAGGTTTCTCATTACCAAGGTATCAGACAAGAAGCATCTCATGATGGGTAAGAGCAAAGAGCTCTCTCAAGACCTTCACAACCTTATTGTTGCAAAACATACTGATGGCATTGGTCACAGACGTATTTCTAAACTTCTGAATGTTCCAGTGAGCACCGTTGGGGCCATAATCCGGAAGTGGAAAGAACATAATTTCACCATAAACCTGTTATGAATCTGCTCTGCCAGTTGTCCGTTTTTGTTACCTTTCTTTGTTATGCATCTTTAATTGATTAGTCTGCTTCCCAGTTTCTGTTCTGAAATTTTGTTTATTTACTGTTCTGTGCACCAGTGTCTACCCCTGTCTTGTGATCAGTAGCTGCGTTTACATGGATTGTTTTCCTCAATCTGATTGAAATCAAACGGATTAAATGAATCTGATTTGATCTGTATACATGAACGCTAAGCAAAGCGATCCACGTTCAATCCGCGTATACATGGCCCCAGCTGAAACTGATTACAGTTTCTTTGACATGCGCAAAAGGTCCCACTAACATCATTATGTGATTACGTGACTCCTATGTACTAGGGAGCACATGCGCAGAACAATCCATCATACAATCCACTGTGTTCAGCCGTTTATATGCAGCATCAAGATGATTATCAATCGGCGTAGACTACCTCTTTCAATCCGATCGAAAATTTAAACTGATCCAGGTGAATTGGATCGGTTAAGGTGGTTACATGAGACATTTTGAATCTGACCAACCTGTCAATCCGATTATAAGTAGGACTTTTGGACCCATATAAACGCAGCTAGTGTGGTAAGTTCCTTCTCCCCAGTCTGCGTGTCTACATGCTTCGGGTGATTTCGGTGTTTCACTAAATTACTTCAATTCTCATTTACTTCCTTCGCTCTGCTTTCTCTGATTACTAATCATACTAACATTTAAATTTTGTATTATAGTCACTAACCTAACTAACCCGTGTACATATTACTAACTAACTAACGAACGAGCACTTGGGTTAATTTGTAAAGTTGCACTGCTACTAATTACAACTTGCGCGATCTCAACACTCGCCCTGTTCTAATCCCTGCCCTTTGCTTTGCTTTCCCTGCATCTTCCTGTGTTTCCGCGAAATCTTTTGCACGTGCTTAATTACTATCCTGCACTCTTTTATATGTGCGCGTAGAACTCCTTAACCCAGGGGTGTCCAATCTTATCCATAAAGGGCCGGTGTGGATGCAGGTTTTTGCTTTATCCCAGTGCCACAACACCTGATTCCACTAATTAACTGATCAGGGGGGTCAATGAAGACCTCAATAAGTAGAATCAGGTGTGTTAGTGTCGAGCTGTAACAAAAACCAGAACCCGCACTGGCCCTTTGTGGATTAGATTGGACACCCCTGCCTTAACTGGAGCCGTTTATCAGTCACAGGTTGTCTATGTGTTCCCCGTCCGCGTCTTAGCTTTTGCCAATTATTGTATCAGGGCTTCCTCATGTGCTCACCTGCATTACTCATTATCTGTCACTCCCACCACCTGTTACCCCGAAGCATGTGACTTCTGTTTGGCGCATTTAAGCCCTGCATTTCTGTTCCTTCCCCGTCAGAACGTTGATCTTTTCTTCTGTGCCGAGAGACCCCTATGCCAGTAGATTTGAGACACCCTTTGCCTGACTGCCGATTTCTGCCTGTGCCCTTCTGTTCATTGTTACCCTGCCTGCCTGACCATGATCTCTGTTTTTGCTGCCCTGGTTTTTTGGATATCTTTTCTCGACTCTGATTTTTGCCTACTGTTTATGCACTGTTGCCATTCTGACCCACTGCTACCGAACTCTGCCTGTCCCAAGACCCTGATTTTTGGATTATGTTATGCGCCACGCTACTACTAGGATCTCTGGCTTTAACTCGGACTGAATAAAGGATTTCGACTTTCACTACTGCTTGCTTCTGGTTCCTGGGCTGTATCATTACAAAATTGGCCAGGACCAGGCGCTCCTTGCAAGATTTCTGACAAGAGTCGAAAGAATAATCGGAAAAGTTGTCCAAGAGCCAAGCAGGGCTGGATGCAGCCTGCTTTGACTGGGGGTGCAGTGAAAATTTCTGGGGGGTGTAATGGTAAACAGTGGTGGTTTAGTTTATATTTGTTGGTATACTGAGGCCTAAACCCCCCCCCCCAAACCTATCCCTCCACACACTCATACACTCAAGCAAAAAATAAATTAATTAATAAAAACTAAGCTACAACGAAGAACCGCAAGTAAACAAAAGAGTCGGTACACACCACCAGAGGAGGAGAGTGCTAAGTGTAAGTGCTCGTAAAGTCAAAGTGGAAGGACAGAATTACATAAAAAAAAAAAAACTAATAGATTTTCTATGTTACACCTATCACTTTTAATGCAAAACCCTGTTGTGTCAGCATGGTCATATATGTTACTAATCTGAAGCAACACCAACTTTGCCAGGGTTTCAATAATCTTATTTCCAAATTATGAGAAGTATACTTTGCATTTTGAGGTATACTACTAGCAATCTCTCGAAGCTTAGCATCCTTTGTGAGTGTGTACTCAAACAGCTTCAGGAAAAGCCCAGCAGAGAAATCATTATTCATAGACAGAGGGCTCTCAGAGGTTCCATGGAGGGACAACTCATTAACAGCAAGAAACCTTTCAGTCTCTCCTATGCTTTTAATGTACTACTGTATCTATTCCTCTCAGAATGGTTTGGGTCTAACAGGTGAGCAATAGTTCGTCCAGTTGCCTGTCTCTTTCTCATTTCTGCCCGTGAGTATGAGACTTGTACATGGCAATGGCTAGAGCAGTGCTTCTCAAACTCAGTCCTGGGGGACTGCCATGTATGCAGGTTTTCATTCCAACCACAAATGCAACCATAGAATGAGTTTATGGTTTTATGAGTTTATGAGTTTAATGAGTTGTTACTTTTTCTTCAGTACCCCATTAAGGCAATATTCTCAAAAATAGTTATGCACGTTAGGAACAATTAAAGTTTCATATTCACATCATGCTATATGGGAAACTGCAGAATAATAAGAGAGAAATTTAAACAGATTTACCAATAACTTTCAAAATATCAGAAGGCTCTTGATTAGTATAATTATTGATGAATATTCGCTAAAATGAACCATTTATTTGATAATGAGTTAGAAGGCAAAGCAATTGACTATGACTACCGCCTGTTTTGTGTTTATATTGTAAAAAAACAAACAAAGAAAAACAAAAAAAAAACAGAACTTTAATCATATGTGCAGTAACCTATAGGGGCTCAATTATTTACTTTTGCATGACTTGGATTTGGAAATGTATTAGACCTTGTGCAATTACTTGTATTGCAGCATTATAAACAGAATATGGACATGGGGCTTTCATTTCCCATGACAGGCAAAGCATTTCTCTCATAATGTGAAGTTGGAGGGTAAAAAAAAAATCCAACTAATTAAAACAAATCAACAGCTTAATAGAATTCTAGGGTCGCATTTGTGGTTGCAGTGAAAACCAGCATACACAGTGACAGTGGTCCCCCAGGACCGAATTTTAGAACCACGAGGCTAGAGGCAAGTGAACTGAATCCCCAGTCAGACTCTAGTGCCGTTTTTAGCTCCCGCCACTCGCGGTGTGTCCGTCAACACATTTTGCTTTATCTCATCAAAGATTTCAGTTACAGGCTCCTAATTTTTACTGGACATGCATCTCATAAAGCCCACAAATGACATCCCTAAAGGTGACCTTGGCCTATTTTTTCAAGGTCACTGGCCTAAAAGTATCACCAAAAACTTCAACATTTTGCTATATCTCATCAAGGATTTCAGTTACAGGCTCCTAATTTTTTACTGGACATGCATCTCATAAAGGCCTACAAATGACATGCCTAAAGGTGACCTTGCCCTATTTTTCAAGGTCACTGGCCTAAAAATATCACCAAAACTTTGACATTTTGCTGTAACTCATCAACTATTTCAGTTACAGGCTCCTAAGTTTTGCTGGACATGCATCTCATAAAGGCCTACAAATGACGTGCCTAAAGGTGACCTTGGCCTATTTTTTCAAGGTCACTGGCCCAAGCATATCACCAAAAATTTCGACATTTTGCTTTATCTCATCAACTATTTCAGTTACAGGCTCCTAATTTTTACTGGACATGCATCTCATAAAGGCCTACAAACAGGGTCGCAGCTACCCATTTTTGGGGGGTATGCAATGACAACAACAGCCCCCCCCCATAGATATATTAAAAAAACTAGATCTCTCATTGGCTCATCCCGGATACGTCTTTACCGCCACCATATTGGGGAGGTCAAAACACCATGACACGAGGAAGCCTTAGCACCAGCTCCTGGCTCTTAAAACCGGTGCTAGAGTAAGCACCAACTCCTTGCTGGTCCAGAGCAAGCACCGATTAAGTGGGGCGGAGTTTGACCGACAAGACCAGCGCGGTCGCGAAAGTATTTTGAGCGTTCTGCTCGCAGTGAATGTTGGAATAAAGAAGCATCTGTCGTTTATCTGCATGATGCGTTAACATTGCATTTTACTTTGTTGCTTCAGGCATTTTTTTTCTGCACCGCTTACATCTATATTAAGCATTACGAATATGAGTTAGCTGGCTAGCTAGGGCGTTTGCTAATTCTTACCATTAGCGAGCTTGAATGGCATTTCAAAATGAAACTACGTTAGATCATTCAAACTTATGAAGTTGGAATGAAATATGACGGTTGCTCAATTATTTCTTCTGCCTGCATCCTTGGGAAGAGAAAAGATGGATAGCGTGCTCCTATTATTACACCCTATTGCTGCTTAAGGTTTCGGTATTAACATGCATGGACAACAACGCGAGATGCGTTACACATTTCTTTTCAATACGTGATCTCAACTCAGTACGAGATCAAAGCAATCAGGCTATATTCCTTTCCCCCATTTAAAACAATAAAACCTAAGTGACAATAATAGTATTACTGAGCACAGAACACAAGCATTATTTCAGTTTAAATTTTTATTTGTGATTTTCCACAGTCCATACTGTATTTCTGTATTGCCAGAGCGCTGCTGAGAGACACAGATCTCGAACGAAGTTTTTTTTTTCTTGATTTGTTGGTGTTAAATTACAGTGACGTGATCGTGTGGCTCTGAGTTGGCTCCTCGGTGACGGAAAAAAAAAACAGGTTCTTAGGAGGTTCGTGGTTTTAAACAACTAAGCACTGGCACTAGCACCAGCACAGCACTAGCACCAAGTTCTTTTTGGTGGAAAGGGGGTGAGAGTACACCCCACAAACATCCCTATATGACAAGAATTAGTCCTGGCGAGTTCTCAATCATTTTCCTTTATTGGCGCGTTTTCCAGTTATAGTAATTGGCAACTGAAGACACGGTTTCTCTCCATATGCGATCTAACAGCAATGAAATCATGGGCCAAAATCAGTACAGAAAGATAATCTACTTATTTATAGGCCAATGCTTTGCGTTGATTGAATTGGTCCGCATTCCAATGAAATATCGCCTTTCACTCTTGGTATTGCGTGGGTTGATTAAAAAAAAAAGTGGCACTCGGCAGTTAAATAGGCTATAAAAAGTATGCGGCTCCAGCTATTTGCGCAGGTATGCAATTTTGAATAACGTTGATTTAAATACAGAAAATACGCGTCCAGATGAATGATTGTTGTCTTACGTAATTGGGGAGAACAAGCAGCGCCTGTTAAATGTTGACTGCTCTTGGAGTGAACCTTTTGTAAATCATGAAAATGACTGAGAACAGGTCAGGACTAATAATTGTTTTAAACAGATGTTTTGTGCCCCCAATTCTCAGTTCTGGTTCCGCCACTGGACTGAATTTAGCCCATAATTTCATCGCTGTTAGATCGCATATGGAAAGTGTAACTTTGACAAAAAAATTGTTAAAAAAAAAAAACCATCTTGTAACTTACTTAGATTGGCTATCTTGTTAAATTCACTAAGATTGAAAAATAATGAGACGTACACCTACGTTGGCAATAATGTGCATAGGCCGCTATAGACCTAGCCTAGTCCCTGCATCTAAGCCAATTAAGCATGCTACAGAAAGAGGATTCCTGGAAAAACTGGTATTACGTGGCACTCTATCCAGCAATATATAGTTTAAAATATGTTCTTATAGTTTACTACACAATCCACTAAGCCATTATCTAATTAAAATATATAGGGTATGTTCAGATAACAATCCATAAACAGGGCGAACGCATTAGTTGTAGATCTATTTCCACGTGGTCCGCTTTGTTTGTTTACGTTTTTCGACCTCTCCAATACAGTCGCCATCCCAGCAACGGCTGACGTATCAACTTGCCTTTGGCCAATAGGCGATGCGTCATCTAGTTTTTTTGTATATCTATGGCCCCCCCCAACACCTACACCCAGTGTTCTCCAGTTAATTTTTCAATGACCGGGCAGTAGGTAGCATTCTAGCGCCCCTATGCACTGCATATACAGCATACCCCCTTTTTGCGCCACTGCGTAAGGACATTATAAATGGCATGTTTATTTGAACATAAAATTAAGTGACAGAAAAAAAGCATTTCAGTGCAGAATCATGTCCTAAATACAATAGAGGGCATAAAGAAAACTTAGTTAGAAATCAAATTCTTTGCAGTGGGGTGATTTTGATTACAGTCAGTAACATTTGTAAGGAATTTTCCAAGGGAAAGGTAACAGCATGGTCTCTAATCAGTGAAAAAAACCCTTTTGGCAACACTGATTTTGAAACCGTACAAATCCTTTGTTTGAATACATCCTATGTATGTTAAACTCACCATCCACTTTTTTGTTCATCCCGACATGACAAACCCAATGCATACCCTTTCATCAGGAAATCGTGTCCCTGAGACTTGCTTTATAAAGTAAGCAGACATTGCAAAGTGGTTGTCTGACTTAATAATGCCCAATATGCGTGATCCAATCCTTGTGATTTTGAGATGATGGTAGGTGCGACATTCAAATTGCTCCGATGAAATTTTCAGACCCTACATAAATTGGTGCGATAATAAAATCCAGTGAGTGGTAGTTCTGAGACTGAATGCTCCTTGTGAATGAAAGAGGTCCAGGGAGGATAGGCAGAGACATTTAAGCTCCCAGAGAGGACAAAATACTCACGAAACAGCCACTCACAATTATGATGAGCAGGGACAAGACGGCATTTCTGAACACACAACCAATCAAACCTTGAGCCAGATGTGCTACAGACGAAATTCCAATTCCATCAGGTAAGAACATGAAATGAAAGCGATGCTCCATTTAAAAATGAATGTTGCCATCAATCAGATTAAACAGTTACAGCTCTTAGCAGATCCGTGATTAAGATTTTACTGTACAAGATGTGCAGAGAGAGACCATTTTCATTCATGGCTCTTCTTTCTAATTCATGATTTTTTTCCTGGGGGTTCACTGATGAGAGAAATAAACTAGAGTGCCAAGGGCCCTGAAGGGTGCCGGCAGTTACAGCCCCAACAGGAGAAAAGTAACTAGCATCAGTCTGCAGATTCAACAGGAAGCCAATACGAATTCTTGCGAAAGCAACACGTAGTCTACACGATACTGGCATTAAAAAGCTCCAGCTCGGACATCCATGAAAAAATTAAACCCATTTCATTTTTTCGCGAATTTCAGTGGTGATGGCGAATGGTCCCATACCACTGCGAATCAATTCACAGTTCTTCGAATCAATTCTTCTCTGCGAAAAAAAGAGAACTGTTTAATCCGCACACTTCCGCGGGCCAACGCAGCTCAGTGAGAAAGGGGTTTCAGTTACCATTATTGGGCAACTCGACTGAGTGGTCACACTTTTTCATGAGTGACAGACAGCAACATTTTTATGTCACTTTTCTGCCATTTAGCAAAAATATAATCTTTAAGAAGTTTACATCATGAAATCCTCTTAGATTTTTTTCTAACCTGAACTTTCACTGTGGTCTGCTGTCAATTTGTGAAGTGCGCCATCTTCTCAATTCATTTCTGGTTCTTGCTCTGCCTTCAGACAATGATTTTTTTACACAACACTGCCACTGAGTGGGTCTAATTAGTATAATTCTTTCTAGTCCATGATGCTAATTGGAACAAACATCCAAAAATGGATTTTGACCAGTTTTTATTGCCGCAATTGATCGCGAAAAAAGGTCGACCATGCGGTTACAATGCCCATTAAAATTTTAATCATATATGGGTTAGTGCCTCATACATTCTAATTTCTAAAGACATTATTAAAAGAGGAAATAAACAGATTGATTTTGTCACATGACCTTGACTTGAAGACAAAAGTCAAATCCAATATGATGTGTTTGATCAGCATACATGATTTGTCATTAGTATCCAATACATACCGAAGATTTAAAGCTCACATTAAAAGGTCTTTTAGGCCTTTTTTGTCATTACCTGGACCTTGTTGCCCAAGGTCAAATCCAATATGTCGAAAACAACCAGCATACATGATTTGCTATTAGTGCCCAATACATACCTAAGCTCTACAAACAATATTAAACAAATATGGGCCATTTTTGACATATAACCTTGACTGACGCCCAACATCAAATTTGACTGACTGCCTAAGAATGTTCAGCATACATGGTTTCCTGTAGATGCCCCAAACATACCTGAGCTCTAATTGCCATATTCAGCAAGTTATAGCAATTTTTGCCATTTGATCTTGACGCCCAATGTCATATTCAACTTGCCGAGAATGTTTGGCTTACATGATTCCCTATTGGTGCCTCACATATACTGAAGCTCTAAATGCCACATTTAGCTGTTATAACACATTTTTGCCATTTGACCTTCACCTTGAGGCTCAAGGTCAAATTCGAACATCCGAGAATGTTTGGCATACATGATTCCCTCTAGGTGCCTCATACATATCTAAGCTCTAAATGTCATATTAAGCAAGTTATAGCACATTTTTGCCATTTGGCCTTGACCTTGAGGCCCAAGGTCAAATGTGACTGACTCACAATGTTCGGCATACCTGATTCCCTATAGGTGCCTCATACATACCTAAGCTCCAAATGCTATATTAAGAGAGTTATAGCACATTTTTGCCATTTGACCTTGACCTGGAGGCCCAAGGTCAAATGTGTCTGACTAACAATGTTCGGCGTACCTGACTCCCTAAAGGTGTCTCAGACATACCTAAGCTCCAAATTCTATATTAAGAGAGTTATAGCACATTTTTGCCATTTGACCTTGACCTGGAGGCCCAAGGTCAAATGTGTCTGACTAACAATGTTCGGCATGCCTGACTCCCTATAGGTGTCTCATACATACCTAAGCTCTAATGCTATATTAAGAGAGTTATAGCGCATTTTTGCCATTTGACCTTGACCTTGAGGCCCAGGTCGAATGTGACTGATTCACAATGTTCGGCATACCTGATTCCCTGTAGGTGCCTGATAGATACCTAAGCTCTAAATGCTATATTAAGAGAGTTATAGCACATTTTTGCCATTTGACCTTGACCTTTCGGCTTAAGGTCAAATTTGACCAACGCATGGCAAGCATGATATGGTGTACATGCTCAATTCATACCTATACTATAAATGCAATAATAAGCAAGTTACGGCACATTTTATGGCAAAACACCCCGAAAAATGATGAAGTCCAGACACGGTTGCGCTATGAAGAAGCGATTCAATCAAAGCGCCGTTTACACCGTTGAAGCAGGTCAAGATACTGATTCCATTGCTGCGATAAAAAAAAAAATTCATCAGACAGTTTTTGAGAAAATTGCACCTAAGTGCCAAAAATGGCCATTTTCAACATAAAAATGGCCGCCAAGTCTAAACGAACGATTCAATCAAAAAAATTTTGATCGGGCATTAACTTGATGACCCATGTGATCACATCCCCAAATAAAAAAAAAAATAAAATACTCAGACTGTTTTTGAGATACGGCTTTAAACGGACTTACGCCCGGCACGCCGCCCGGACGATAAAGTGATTTACAATAGGTTACTGGCCTATGGCCGGCAACCTAAAAAGCTACATTTTTAAAGGGACTTCAATGCGTTAGCAACTGTAACATTTTGTATTTATATTAATATTAAATGGGAGATTTTGATATTTAACTGACAACTCTGGAATTTATTGTGTATTTTTTCATTACCTAAGCAGAATTTCACAGCTGTATTCACATTAATTTGCGTATGTATGTCTTTATGTTGTTGCTGGGAGGTTAGATAAATTTTTCACAATCATTTTGTAAGATCAAATAAAACCTGGTAGCTTCTGTAGCCACATATGCCAGACTGGTAGCAGATCAGCTTTTATGGGGAGATATGATTAATGCAACATTTATTTCACCATTTAAGACATAGGAACTCCCATCTTCTGAATGTTTCTAGGGCATCAACCCCACATGAATATTCAATCTACAGTTACATGCTCCACGTAAGCAGTTATGCGCTTACAATGATCTCATCATTTAGATGCCGGCACTTCAGGCTCTGCACAAAGGGGTAAATGGGTAGAGTCCCCTTAATGTATTTACTCCCAAAAACATTTTCATTCCAGTACCTGTAGACCATCAAAGAAGTGTAGACGTTTGCGTTGGCTACAGTAGCAGCAATGTAAAAGGTGATTCCTGTCACAAGGATAATTATTAGATTCAGCTGTAATGTTGTGGAAATTAATGGGTTTTGTTCTGCTGAAATTTTGTTACAAGCAATTACATCTTGTTAGAACTATCCTTCACACTTAAGCGTCCTTCTGTTAATTACACTGAACACTAGGCTACAAAGATTCAAAATTGTTAAAGATATCGTTCAGCATTTTTCAGTCTGCAGGATATTACCCACAGGGATTTGAAGAACATGCACGACTTTGTTAGATTCTTTATTTCAGTTAGCTGTAACATTCAACAGAAAGTACATGATAGGTTATCTGTCGCAACAATGCAATTTTTGTTTTTTTCTACGAGCCAGAACAGATAGAGAATGTAGCTGCCTGAAAGTGATGCGAAATTGCGGTCATGCATTTGAGAGTCTCTAGTTACGTTCAGGGGCAGAGTGGGTTCTGGGTTTTACCCTAGGGCCAAGATATCAATCGGACCCCAGTTTAACTGTGACTCCATTCTTGTTATAAATCGCACAACTAATCTTTCAAGAACCTGCAATCTAAAATCCCATCAGGACTTTTTGACTTTTTCCAGGGCAGGATAGGCAATTTCTGAGCATCACTGTTGTACTAAGTGATATGAATTTTGTCCAAATTGGCCATGTCTATGTTTTACATAAACTGTCTTGATCAAAATTACAAATTATCTGGCATGCCGTTTTTGTTGAAATCAGAGGTAGTCAGATGAAAGTATTCCTGTCCAAAGCAAAAACTTGATTTGAAAACGGTGAGTTGCGTAAATATAAACACAATGCGCATTAATGTTAGCGGTTTGCACTCAGTGTATTGTGCATTGTACTATGAGCTATTATCATCACATTCAAGTGCGTCACAGACTCCAGCAAGAATAAAATGTGCACGCATCTTAAACACTGATTCAATGGAGCTGACTAAAAAGCATGGCAAATATTTCACTTTCATGGTACTGCCCCCTTCATTTAAGAACTCAAGTAAGAAAGCACATATTTTGTTATGCACGCTCTTGTCAACAGTTTGCTTTTCAAGTTGAACACTTTCAATGTAAGTTGATACTGCATAGCAATAACACATATTGTATTTCACTAAAATAACAATTCTAACTTCAGTCTTCAGAGACTTTTCACTTAAAAAAGAACATTTGCTAGAATTACTTGTGTTTATGAAAAGTTTGTGGGCCTTTTCCCTACAGCAGAGGAAGACTGATGCACAGATTCTGTTGCACAACATTGCACAGCTCTTATGCTCTTGCATCATTTTGAGTGCACCATACAGTGTGGCACTTTCAGCCAGAAACCGTACACCTCACTCAGTCTTTGAAGTATCGCATAACAGGCCCATCTCACGTTTTAAAGCAGGGGTCCCCAGACATGAGCTGCATGCTGATCAGCACCTAAGACAAAGAAGATTGAGACTAATATGAGTGGAATATGCAGTTATATTCTATACGCTCATCTAACTTAGCCACCTTTACTCTGAGCCAGCAGCAGATTTAACTTTCAAGCAAAACTACAGTGAAAGACAAGACAGTTTTAGGGAGCCAGTCATTTCCTGTGGTGCCTTGGTAGCAGATTGTTTTCTGAAAACACACACACAAAAAAAAGTCACAACACCCTGGCCAGATGTCCTCCCACCCACTCGCATCAAGCCAGCTAACAGGACTTCTGGGAATGTTCCCTGCATTCCCAAACATCCTACCTTCAATATGGAGTTATCCTGACGTGTGTTCTTGGTGTCATATCCTTCCAGTAAACATCTCCGTGTGGTATTTCCAGAGCCGGCAAACTCTGCCAAATTTAGGTCAGCAAATCCAAGCTGCGAATGGAAAAAAGTTCCAACGTAACTTCCATACTATTCATGTGTTACCTACATATATATTATGGAAGCAGTTTCATATCTCATTCACAAAGAATTATTTTCTATGCTGTAGCTCATTTCAGTGATAAAATTAGATACAGAAACATGAATGGAGCGTTTACTGCCAGCACAGAAGTAATTGCAGATGCCATTCACTTCATGCGGATTTTGAAACTAATAAAACAGCACTGAGTATGAGAAAACTATTCCAATCACAGGCAATCGTTACAATTTAAGTCAAGATCAAATACAAGTTCAAACACACCATATTAACAACACCTTTATTACTCAATGAAGATCTTGACATGGGATTCATGCCAATTAGCTTTATCTTAACAAAACATTCAGGATTCTGGTACATTTGGTAGACAGCACAAGAGCGATAAATGTATAAGGTTTACAAACTGGCCAAAATGCACTGCCTAGCCAAAAAAAAGGTAAATTCTCTAATATTTTGCTGATCTGCATTTAGTTTGATTACAGGAAGCATTTGTTGTGGCGCCGTCTCAACAACCTTACGCAATGTCACAATATTTATCTCCGACCATAGCAGCATTAATTTATTGTCGAGATCTTTGATTGACAGCAGGAGAGTTGAACCATTCCACAAAAGTCTTGTAAAGCACATCCCAAAGACTTCAATTGGATTAATAATGCGTTGGACAGTTTTTAACTCAATTCCATTGACTTCAGCAATCTCCTGATGCAGGCCAATAATTTGCCTCTTCTCAAGCACAGTAGAAACCTTTTTCAAAAGCACGAGATATGCCATCCAACATGGTCAAGAAATGGGAAGCTACACACTGCATCAGTTAGGGCTAAAATGATGTTTGCCAGCTGAAACATAGTCATAACTGCAATAATGATCCCATCAAGGTCTCAGAGGTATTTGCTCACTTAAATCCAAATGGCAATGTCTTTTTGGCCAGGATAAAAATTGCTTGAACAATCATAGTCCTTCACATTGCAAAGTTATCAATGATTACATTTGTTCTCATATAAAGTAGCAGGTGCAGCAGGCAGATTCACTCAAATAGATTTTAAGAAAAAATTACATTACATTTTCACAGAGTAAAATTAACGCTAGTCCTGCCAGTTGCCGATATATAGAGGACCCACACTCATTTCTCTGTGTGCCGGTTGTTGATAAATTGTTACCCGGTAGCTATTTGCCTGTATGCCGGTCCTCATTAGCCTAGCGGCAGGACTACGGTTCAGCACTGTCCTGGACTAAATTCAGATTTGTAATGCAAGTCCCAATTCAAAATAGAATTAAGTCTAGGACTGAGCGGTGTTGGTTAATCTGGCTCCTGATTTTGTCTGAATGAAAAAGCAGAAGTGGATTCTAGTTTTATTACCTTTGCGAAAGTTTTTCCACCCTTGAGTTCCTGTAGTGCGATACGAAACAGGCATCATACAACCAAGTCATAAAAACACACTGCCATGCCATTTTATTGTCCGAAAGATCTGAGCCAGTAACGGATTCAGGATTCTGGGTACCTTTCTCACAGACACTCTGCATACACATGGGTCCAGCACACCAGTACCAGCACTGGCACTCATCTTACACAGGAATGAGAACCTCTTCCTCCAGTGGACACAATTGGCTTGGACAACTTCCCTAAGAGGACACAGAGAGAACACAGTTATCCAACATACAACAACACAGTATCAATGCAGCATCAGCCATACAGACGCTTAATTAGTCCACAAAAGGAGCAGTTTAACTGTACATAATGAGGGCTGCAGAATTAATGGCACCCCTTAAGATTATTGCAAATAAAATCTGTCAACTTTAAACCTTGAATTAAATTCAACCTTCTTTATCATCCAAGTTTTGAAGAACTATATTGTGTCATAATATCACTTGCTGATTCAGTGCTGTACAAAAATTACAACCGCAATTCCAAAAAACGTTGGAATGCCGTGTAAAATGTATTAATAAAAACAGAATGCAATGATTTGCAAATCTCATAAACCCACATTTTATTCACGGCAGAAGGTAGACAACATATCAGATATTGAAAGTGAGACATTTACCATTTCATGAAAAATATTAGCCTCTGCCTGAGGGCTGAGAATTGGACTTTCCACCAAGACAATGACCCGAAGCACACCGAAAAATACACGCAGAAATGGTTCTGGCATAAAAAAATCAATACTCTGCAATTGCTATCTCAGTCACCAGATCTCAATCCAATTAAAACTGAGCACAGAGGGATGATCAAAAACCCCTTGTAATGTGCGCCTTAATCTTGTGGAATAAAGCAGAAAAAGACTCCATGCAATTATCCTTGCCAGCTGTTGTTCCTCCAAACACTAATTATTATCGCACCTTATTTTTAGTGAATTAAATTTCTTACTGTTATTCAATAAATAAATATATGATTTTGGTTGGTTCCAACGGAACATTAATAAACCGCAATACATTTTGCATCTAGGCATTGAGTTTCTGTCTTTAATGTCATTTTTTGATTATTTAAGTATTTTTTGTGCATTTCCAGTGAGGAGAGTACTGTAACTGAATTGATATATTGGCACAGAGAAATGTGGTTTCAATGTGAAAAGAACCATGCAGCACCCACGACAATGTACCATTGTCTGATAACACTGTGGCCAATTAGGTTAGCTTCAGGGCAGAGAGGAAGAGAAACAGGGCTCCTGTGAAGGAAAGCCATTTTTTTCTGGAGCAAACAGCATGTGGAAATAAGCTAGAGGGGACGAGAGGAAACTGACACCAAAGGGAAGACAGGCCATCTGGACCATGGGCATCCGCACCATTTTCCCCAACACAATCCTTCTCTTCTTGTGGAAAGACTCAAAAATCCCCTGGAAAATGGACACTGACCTCAGCCACTAAAATCTAAACAGCTCAGCCTTATTCATGAGTGCCTTTCGACAAGAATACATCAATTCTGTATGATTCTAGAAAGCACTGTAGCCTTATATAATCTCTATGCCACATACAGTGCATTAACAATACATGATTTTTTTTTTTCTGGATCTGACCTGCATCATTAGAAGATCTAAGGAGAACACATATACTTCCTTCACTGTAAAACGTGGCATCATTTTTAGCTGTAATTACAGCATCTCGAATACAGCTCACCACATCACTAAAGCATGTAACTTGGGCTTCAGCCTGTGTCCTTGGATTACTGAGAAGATCTAAATTCTCACAGCAGGCTTCTTAAAGGAATAGCAAGCCATGTCTGTTGTCTGAAGATATCTCTACTTAGTTACAGAGGAATAAAATTAGTTTTGCCATGCATCAGACATGCTGTTCCTTGAATCCGTTCAATATAAATATAAAACTTCAAGCATGCAGTTACCATAGAAACATGGCGATACAAAACACACAGGACTTCCCTTAAGGCAAACAATGTAGATAAAATGGTTTATTCAATGAGGATAAAAAAAAAGGAAAAAAAAAACTCAAATTCATGAAAGGATGATTCACAGCTTGCTGTAGCTCTCAGAGTATAATCACATTATGAGCACAAAAGCTTCATCAAGGGCTAATTGCCCTCTTTCTCTTCATTGAGATGTAATAAGTCTATCCTTCAGAACTCATCAGAAAACTCTATTACCTTTCTGAGGCAGAAGATGCACAGTATATTCAGACAGCATGTGATTCATTGACTTAAATAGGTTGCTTACCGTCTCAATTACAGCTGGTCATCGGTAGTGTTTCTATGACTTGCCAACATTCTACTATACAGCAGCTCATGGAGTGATTATGTAACAGTGGCAGCGCAAATCATTTGTATGAATTATCGCCAGTAGGAGCCATGTGTAAATCCATGCAGCAACTGAGGAGCACACGCTGAGCTCGTTCTCCATTGGAATGTGTCAACTCCCTGTTCTATCACTGCCGGCTGCTGTGCGCGATGTTGGTTAATGAAAAACAAAGGTTCTACCGAAGAGATACTATGCTGGCGTGATAAGTAAATGATCAAACATCCTGTGGAAAGTTTCACTTTGGTTCTGATGCACTTCCTGGAGTGTGCTGAAACCAACCATGTCTGAGGGATGAGCCTTGGGATATTCAGTCACGCAAAACAAGGCAATGATCTCTTGCAATGACTGAGGGAAACTGATCTCATGAAGATGAAATCAAATGTGATAATCTAAACCTACAGTTATCACACAATTATTCTCAGCCTGATGCCGTAATAACCAAAAACTTAATAACCAAAAACTTTCAAGGTATATCACAGATCCCCCATCTTGTCTCCAGATGCACGACCAATTAGTCATGAAGAGACACAAAAATCTGTCCTTTCTGACAACAAAAGTAGGCGTGACCACACAGTATAATGAAGAAACTGATCAACTGGTTGGCTGAAGATGATCAGTCCTTCTAACCTCTAGGAAGTTACTTCCCCATGTGACGTCCAGAGGCAACAGGTTTTGCAATGGCTGGTGACTTGATCAGGAACCTTGAACTTTGTATTGAGTAAAAATGCAGACAGAGCACACATATTCTTAAATGATACTGCAACCATAAATCAAAATCAGATGAACATCCTTAACAATGAAAGAGTACTGCTCTGGCACCCCAACTCTTTACGCTTCAACAAAGCCCTGCACTTCCCAGCCATTTAATGCTGCTCAAACAAGATTTAGTTTGGCTGCAGAGCAATACTACAGGGCATTAAGGAGATTTCATTTCTACACATGCCTATGAGCTGATTGCCCAGACAGCACTTGCGCAGACTTCAATTGTTATTCCAGCCCTGCAATCCAAACTATTTCTTCTGTACATTTTAATGCTATCCAACACCCGTTGTCCTCACACAAGGGAACAATGCAGCTTTATCTGGCAGAAATAGTCAGTGAGCAGTTTTATAAAACTGAACCACAGAAAAACTTTCATTACCTGGTTTATTAATGCTTTTTGTTCAGTTGCTTCAACATTGATCACGAAAACAGTGAATGAATGTTCAGCATTACTAAAAGAAGAGTTTCAAGGATCTTTGCAGCAGTAAAGATTACACACTAATGGCGCTTTTCCTCGGCTCGGATCGGCTCTACTCTACTCGCCTTGGTGGCGGGTACTTTTTTGGGGTTGCTTTTCCACTAGAGGATAGTACCTCCTCTGTGGTACGTGCTCATCGTTGTGACGCAGCATGTTACTGCCGCGACAGCATCCTCAGTTGTATCAAGTTTACTTTTATTCCGTCAATTTTGCTAAATATTTATGTGTTAAACACCACGTCACCACTGTATGGCACTAAAGTCCGCAAGTGTTTAACTGTAATTTCTGTTTGACATTGTCCTGATGCATAGGATAGCAGCTGGTGTTGTGTCCGATTCGGTTGCACAAAAACGCAAAGCAATGATATTCGTAAAAGGCATAGAGTATTCATAGAAAAAGACAATATATTCTCAACGCATATGTGTACCATCAGTATTCCATAATGTAACTACAACCCCTGGCAAAAATGATGGAATCACCACACACCGAGGATGTTAATTTACCTTTTTTCCCATCATAACAAAAAAGCAAATAACACATATGATAAAACAATTATTGTTTATTAGCTTGACAATCAGGCTTCATGAAACATTTCACTTTGAAATTGAAGGCAAAACACGTAGCAAATGCGCAAATCGCAGGAGATGGCAGAGTATTAGAATTTATCGCTTTACGATGCGCATCTCATCTGATACCTTTCCTAAGAACGAAATGCTTCATCAGCACCCGCAATCCTCCAGACTAACTTTTGGACCTAGGAGCGCATGCGCTCTCAACCTGAAAAAGTTGGGCGCGCAGGCCAAAACTGTGGTCACGCAAAGCACCATGATACTTTTCTGAATATTTACAAGCCCAAATAAAGATACCTGAACAGACTATCAGTTGTTGCTGCATTTATTTAAGAAACATTATCAGAAAGCACTTTGTGAACTGAAAAGTAGATATTGATGTTAACAAGAATGTTTAAAAAAATGTGTAAATGCAGTTATCATTTTGGATAAGCATGGGCAATACAAATGAATAAAATGACAATATTTCTTGAGTTGCTGAGAACAAAGTTTTTATTATTTTCTAATGATTTTTTGCAGGTAAGTACAGAAGACACAGACGAAGAGTTTGCCACAAGTCCAACGCCTTTACAGGAAAGGGTCTCAGAGCCACAGGGTCCCAAAAATGGCTGATTTCGGCATTTTTCAACAAAACCCATTGTGAAAATTGGGGGGTGAAGCCTGGGGGCATTTTCGAAAATATGGTCTATTCAGAAATAAACCAGGCCAAATTATCCATTAAGGTACCCTAACAGAAATAATTGACGCTGAAGTCATCTACCCCTTTTCTGAAGTGCAGCAGCGCCCCCTAGGCCCTTTTTAATGGAAAATGCATTGAATTTCACCCAATTATGTTCAACAGTCATTAGATTTTGCATTGATATTAAAAAATGGAATGAATGGGTTGCCTGTGATTTTTTTTTGGATCAATGGCCTGCAAAAATGTCACAATTATCGGTGGGAGGGCAAACGTTTACGCTACTCACCCATTACTATATAAAATGCAGTGAAGTCGCTGATGCCGGCAGTTGTTTGCCCTCCCACTGCTACGAAATGAATCGAACGTTCCCCCTTCAATAACCCGTGGTGATTTTAAACAAAAAACTTTGCACTGTTTTTTACTATGTCCATATATCCTTCTCCCATGATAGTTTCAATGAGCTACCGTGAATAATTCATAGTAAAACAACAGTGACGTGCGGTCGGAGGTTAGTTTTGTGAGGCAGAAACCTCCCCTTTGCTTGATTAGCAATCAGACGATTAACTAAGACTATTCGGCAGAATGACGGGCCAGTGTAAGTTTCCGCGGCGTTATTAGTCAGTACATCGAACTCGAAATGCTCACGAAACTGCAGATTTGTGAGTATCACTTTCTTAAAGGAAGCCAGAGACGTGCCGTGAGGTAAGGCAGTCACCCAAACTTTGATCACAGGGTTTTGTGAACCTGTTCCCTCATACTATTCCTTATTGACAATCAAAACAATTAAGGCCAAGCCTATAGGAAGCCCGTATACTGATAGAGGAGATAATGACAAAAATATTCATTCACGCTTCAATTCGAGACTGCAAGGATGGAAATCTGAATAATTAATTAGGAAAAATTCTCGGCTCTCGCTAATTCTGTATATCGTTTAAACATTGTTAATCGGATTATGAAAGAAGACTGAAAATAAGCGTCCGCTTTTTTTTTTCTTTTGCGTGCAAAAGCGCGTATTTAAAGGAGAATACATTGTATATTGATTAAGCATTGAACTCTGCATAAGTCGAACTGTTTTCATATTTGTTGATGATATTGCTTCGGCTTCCTGGAAGCAAGTACACGCAAATCTGCTGTCTAGCGAGCATTTCAGGTTCGATGTACTGAGTAATAACGCCATGAAATTTAAACTGGCCCGTCATTCTGCCGAATAGTCTTACTAAACTAGTTAATCGTTTGATTGCTAATCAAGCAAAGGGAAGGATTCTGCCTCACCAAACTAACCTCCGACCGCACGGCACTGGTAGGACAATTCGTTTCACACACTGATGAAATCTGGTCGAGCATCACAGCGCTGGCGTGCAGCCAGTTGAAATGGAGATGGCACGAATTGTGACCAGTGGGCTTCAAACGCCTGGCGCCGGTTTATTCCTTGGTATATTTTAGTGATACTTCACAAATAGGGTCACATGATATTCTGTCAACAAACTATGTAGGGTACAGTAAAAAAATACGCCCACCTTTCTTGCTATTGTTGAGAAGAAATCACGGCGGACTCGCGACGAACTTCACCAACTTCTGTCGAATTTATTTCACATCCCCTGGAGGTCTAGCCTGGACAAACAGACTCGTAATTTCTCAAATTAGATGGCTGTAAGCAAATCGGGGCCGTAGCTGGGATATCACGTTGACGCGGGCTATTTGAAATCTACCTTCTAAATGGATATTTTTTGCCAGGCCGTGCACTTGAAAATTTGTAAACACGGCGCAAATTGAGGTCACGCATTCATCCAACGGGCAAACAATAGCTCGGTTCAAATCGCGTTTTTGGCCGTATTACGCAGAGTTCATGTATGAAATGCGGGTGTCCTATTGAAAAGGTTGCTTTTAATCAAACCATGGTGTTCTTTTTGTATGAAAATGGTATTTACATCATTTTTTTATAAGTTTTCTGAGGCTTGTTTACCGCCCCAGTTCAGCTGTTAGGCATTGCATTGGAGTTTATGCAGAGCGTTGCCCATGCCTATTTTGGAGAGTTATCATACAAGTCTAAATGTACGTACAAGTCTCCATTTCTCCAAGGGACAACTTTTCATCAAACCCTCCCCAGTACATAAACTGAATCATTCATAGAAAAATTATCGCCAAATTTAGATGAGCACCCCCTAAAACCAACATATGGGGATGAATCAATGAATAACTCCCAATTATCACAGTGCTATATCTTATATTTATAACTGTTATTGCTGCTGCCATCCCAAGGAACAATTAGACACCAAACATGGCTTAATTGCTTTGAAAATATGAGACCCAGGAGGAATTGAAGCCGTAAAAAGCATAATTTGGCTACATTTTTTCATCACAAATTGAATGTTTAACGTTAAAATTAATATAGTTCCCAAAGTGATCCACCCTAAATATTTGGTAAAAAGTAGGTGCAGTATGCAAAGTTCGTAAGCACAAAGTTTCAAGAAATTCTTTCACCGGTAACAATGTAGTAGAAGGGCTTATTATAATAATAATAATAATAATAATAATTTATTTACCAGTTTTTTTATTTCGCTATGTAGATTTTGCACATTTCGAAGGGTAACGGAAACGCACACAGAGAGTGAGGACGACGTCCGACGTTATTAGCCCCTAAAAAACAGTCTGCTTTGTGACCGTACACTGTTCGTAACACAGACTCATATTTGAGGCATTGCGCTGATAAGCCTATGGTCGTCGCTGGAGTACATTGGACAGGCGTCACCAGTTAGTTTTTGAATCAGTTTTGAACATTTGTTGCAATCGACAAAATACTATTCCTCTGACAGCTGGCCGATTATCGGAACCCCAAAGAAAACGGACTATAAATCCCTAAGAACCACAGCTTTTCTCATCTTTATCGTACTCTAACGAAAGTAAATAATCTTGCACTTGGACCAACCAGTCACCGATTTCGTACATACTGCATGAATAATTATGTACATGCGGAACTTCAGATCAGAGTGGAAGTGCGCATCCAACCTGATCCATCAGGATAGAAGGTTAGCGATTGATATTGAAACCATTCGCCACTGGACGCAAGCACTCATAGCTGGTATCAACAAGACTCAAAACTGTGTCACGAACAGGCCACGGTCACGAAGCAGACTGTGTTTTCGGGCTAATAACATAACATAACATAACATAACATGAATGGCGAGAACAGGCCGTTCAGCCCAACTAGGCTCGCCAGTTTCTTTGTACTATCGTGAATATATCACTTCAGATACTCAATGACTCAATGGTATCTAACTTTAAGTCAAGCCTGCTCTTGAAAACTCCCAAGGTCTCTGCCTCAACAATATGGTCAGGCAAGCTGTTCCACACCGAAATTACTCTTTGGGTGAAGAAATATTTCCGAATATCAGTGCTAAATTTACCTTTGGTCAGCTTCCATTTGTGACCCCGAGTTCTACTAACAACACTTGGTTGAAGGAATCCTACATAATTCACTTTGTTAATCCCTTTAACATATTTAAAGACCTCAATCAGATCACCCCTTAGTCTCCTTTTCCTAAGACTAAAGAGATTAAGGATCTTCAGCCTCTTCTCATAGCTTTCATCTTTAATACCGGAATTAGCTTTGGCTCTTCTCTGAACTTTCTCTAAAGCCTCTATGGCTTTCTTAAAGTATGGTCCCCAGAACTGTACACGATACTCTAGATGTGGTCTGACGAATGTGTTGTACAAAAGAAGCATCACCTCCTTGGATTTGAACTCAATACTTTTGGCAATGTATCCCAGCATCCGATTGGCTTTTTTTAAACTGCTACGGCACAATGGCTAGAGCCTGTGAGGGTTTGGTCAACAATCACTCCCAGATCTTTCTCTTGTGGAGCACATTCCAGTTTAAAACCTCCCATGAAGTAATCCGTCTAATGTTTTTATTACCTGTATGTACTACTTTTACATTTCGCTACATTAAATTTCATTTGCCACATTTCTGCCCAATTCTGGATTCTATCCAAATCATCCTGAATCACTTTAGTGGACTCTAAACTATTTGCCAAACCTCCCAATTTAGTATCATCTGCAAATTTCACTAATCTGCTCTCAATATTCCTATCAAGGTCATTAATGTAGATGAGGAACAGCAGGGGTCCCAACACCGATCCCTGGGGGACGCCACTCCCCACCATACCTAGCTCAGATGAGATACCACTGACCACCACTCTTTGTGTTCTGTCCTGCAACCAGTTATGAATCCACTTCAGAATACCTCCTTTAACTCCAATGGAGCTCATTTTAAAAATTAGTCTCTTATGCGGTACTGTGTCAAATGCTTTCTGAAAATCCAAATATATGATGTCATAAGCCCTGCTCTGGTCAGAAGTCTTGGTGGCCTCCTCAAAAAATTCCAGAAGGTTTGTCAGGCATGACCTTCCTTTACGGAAACCATGTTGGCTATCCCTCAAGATATTGTTACGTTCAAGAAATAAGTCCAGCTCATCTTTTATGATAGATTCCAATATTTTGCACGCATAATGCAAGTTAAACTGACTGGCCTGTAATTACCTGGCTCAGTACGGTCCCCTTTCTTATATATTGGTATTATATTACCCTGTTTCCAATCATTTGGTATTTCTCCAGTTTCTAAAGACCGTCTAAAGATGGCGGATAGCGGCTTAAAGATGATCTCACTAACTTCCCTGAGCACTCTAGGATATAAGCCATCAGGACCCGCCGCCTTATCTGCCTTTAGTTTATGCAACTTGTCTAATACTACGTTATCCCTAACCTCAATTTCCGCTAAATAATTTTGAGCATTGGACATGCCCTCTGGCGAATAAAGACCGCTCTAAGGTAAAATTCTCAACAAAGTAACCGTTTAAGGTGTCCGCAATATCCTTGTTATTATATAGCAGCGATCCATTTTTATTCTTTATGCACTTAACCTACTCTTTGACTTTCCTTTTTCTACTACAGTACTGAAAGAAGCGCTTAGGGTTAGTTTTTGACCCCTCTGAAATTTGTCTTTCATACAGTCTTCTAGCATTCCTCAGCTCTTTTTTGACCACAGCCCGCATTTTACAGTATTCGGCCTTAGTAATCTCATTGTTATCCTCTATGTACATCTTATAAAGATTCCTCTTTTCCCTCAAACTCCTACGAATAGCTGCGGTCATCCACTGAGGATTCTGCTTTTTCAGCTTACTTTTGGACACCTTTGGAATGAATTTGCATTGTGAATCAAGTAAAACCCCCTTAAATCTTTCCCACATCTCATTTACAGACTCACAGTCCAGGAGTGTCTCCCATTTTATTTCACTTAGATATGAGCGCATCCTGTCAAAGTTTGCTCGCCTAAAATTGAAAATTTTTGTTATTGAATACACCTTTTTAACTTCCCATGAAACCTCAAAATTAATAGTAGAGTGATCACTTGTCCCAAGTGGCTCCCGTACCTCAACATTGCTAATTCTATCTGGGTCATTACAGAGCACTAAGTCTAAAATTGCCTTCTCTCTTGTAGGTTTATTAACATACTGCACCAAAAAATTATCATTTATGACATCTAGAAATTCTTCCTCCCCCTCCCCTGTCCTTTCACTTTTTCCCAATCAATACCAGGATAATTTAAGTCTCCCATAATAATAGTCCCTCCTCCTCTACAAGCTTGCGTAATCCTCTTAAAGAGCATTTCATTGACTGTACTGTCCATAGCTGGTGGTCGATAGCACACACCTATGTTTAAACCAGTCTCGTGTTTGCCAGTGAGCCTGACCCAGATATCTTCGCAGGGCAAGGAATGTTCAATTTCAGGAATTTCCTGCACATTTATGTGTTCGTTCACATAGAGTGCTACACCCCCTCCTCGCCTATTGCATCTATCCTTCCTAAAGAGCTTATAAACTTCTACATTATATTCATCTCCATCCTCTTCACTTAGCCATGTCTCTGTAATCCCAACTATGTCATAGCCTTCACTAATCATAACGGCCTCAAGTTCACGAAATTTATTTTTAATGCTTCTTGCATTTAGATAAAAACATTTCAGGTTATCATGAACGCTCTTCCCCTTCGATTTCCCATGTGCCCGCTGCTCAAAGCCCCTCACCACGCTTTTTTGCTTTAAAAATATATCATCAATAGTGCATGTAACGCTGTCAGCTTCCATCAGGGCAGTCTGCATTTCCCTCTGTATAACACTCTCTAACCTCCCTGCCCCCCAAGTCCCTAGTTTAAATAACTCTCTGCTACCCTCAACATACGCTGACCCAGTGCAAAAGGTACCCCTCTGGTTCAGGTGTAGCCCATCCGGCTTGAACAGGTCACCCCTGTCCCAGAAGTAGTTCAGTGCCCCATAAACCTATACCCTCTTTCCTACACCAGGTTAAGTAGCCACATGTTAAACCTCCAGATAAAATTCTGCTTCCCTCTGCTTGCACGTGGTACCGGTAGAATCCCGGAGAACACTACCGTGGAGGATCTGCTCCTAAGCTTTTCAGCTAATTCAACAAATTTGCTTTTGCAGAACCTCAAACCTACCCTTACCTATGTCATTAGTCCCAACATGGACCATGACAACTGGATCCCTCCCCGCTCCGCCAGGAGCTTGTCCTGCAGCTCCAGGAGGTCTCCTACCTGGGCACCAGGCAGGCAACACATCGTCGAGACTCCTTGTCGCGCGAACAGACCAAACTGTCTATTCCTCTAAGTATTGAGTCCCCCACTATCAATAACTCTCTTTTCTGAGGGGTAGAGGCCAACAGGGTGCCCTGCTGCTCATCAGTCCCCTCACTCTCAGGGTCAGGGGCCAATTCGAGTTCCTGCAAGGGCCGGAATCAGTTGGACACCTCAACCACTGGAGGAGCTGTCGCTGTACGGTGTGCACGCCCTTTCCTGCGCTGACGACCTACCGTCACCCAACTTTCTCTCCCTCCCTGCTCTAGGGTCCCCACACCACCCTGCTTTGGCGTACAAACCATTTCTCTAAACGACATACTACTTAGTTCCTCTTGGAACTCTACTGATTGCGAACTATGTCGTGCCGCCAACTGGCCCTGAAGATCAAGGATCTTGCTCTCCAGATGCTCAATTAGCTGGCACCGGTGACAGACAAACCCACCCTGGAAATCGCTTTCCAAAAGTGCGATCATCCTGCAACCGTCACATAGTTTTGGCCACATTTTGAACCCCCTACCTAATGACCTCGCTCACCCTAGATAACAAATAAAATTACTAATGCCGAGACAGAAGCTCAGGAACCACAATTTATTTATTTATTAACCTGAGAAGCCCTAAGCAGCAGTCACAATAGAAACCGTGGGGAAACTATGTGAATGGATAATAAGCCTCTTTTAACAGGGGCTTAGTTTCAGTTAACAGAAATGAAATACCAAATTGAGAAACTCTATGGATAATAAGCACTCCTAATAAGCCAACTTGAATTTATCTAGTCCCGGTACTATTAATATACTAACCTAAAAAAATCACAGGGCTTAGCTGAGAACCCAGATAAAAAAGACTGCCTACTACGCCCAGGAGAAACTGGAGGGGAGGAGGCGGAGCACTCGCAAAGCTTTCGTTTAAATTCCAACCAAACCGAATGGACGACTAAAGTGACTGCTGCCCTACTAACTAAATACTAAATCTCAGATCCCCAGCCAAAAATGCAAACAGTAACTATCTAGCTAGCTAGCCACAAATACAACCAAGGGTAATCGAGATAAGAGTAAAGCCTCGGTTCCCTTTAATTAAAACGGACCGAATAAACAAGTCGTTTACTATGTGAGCGAACTAAACACGGTACCTCCCCCAACAAGCTGTCGCTGAGCACTCAAACAAGCAGTTAAACTTTAATCAGCTGATCAAGGCACCGCAACCGGAGGAAAATACAAAGATAACGTAATTTGCAATGTGTTTAATCAGAAGAGCCCTTCGATGATAATAAAATGCGAAAAAGACAAAAACCCCGGTTCGCGTTAATATTCAAGCTTGGCAATGCGTTTATGCGGTAATGCAGTCAGGATAGAGAACGAAGGGGACTAAAAAACCCCAGTGAACGTCAATATTTATTGGCTAGAAGACTGTATGAAAGGCAAGCGACCAAGTATGAAACCAAACCGGGTTATAGTTAGATATCCCGGTAATTTGATATATTCTTGGCGTTGAGAGCTTACTATAGTTCGTTAGCTAAATCAGCTACAGAAAAAGCAGGCGACAGTGTACCTCAGTCCTTGAAAACAACTCTGTTTTACTTTGTATAGCACACAATTCACTTAGTTACACAATTATTTAGCGTTTAATTTATTATTTAAATTTAGCGTTTAAATTTATTTTACTTTACCTTACTTTGCTCCCGGGAGACTGAAACCCCCCAAAAAAACCCCAAAAAACCCCCGTCGCCTTTGTTTGACCAGATTAGCGACTTAATTTGGCTGTTTGCTCACCGAGTTGTTACAGGGGAAAAAGGAGAAAAAAGAAGGAGGAAGATTCTCCCTGCCCCTAATGCGACAAAGGTTATACCTCGGGAGCAAATTGTCTAATCTCTAATACTGTTTGAGCCTTAACAGACGAATTATTTTCAGAAAACTCCGTTTAGACAAGAGTAAATCTTCAGCTTAGATCCCACACGTCTTCCTCCGTCTCAACTCAAGCAGAATGAACACCAACGAACAGCGCTACAGCACAGCCCGACGTCGGACATCGTTCTCACTCTCAGGTGCGTTTCCATTACCCTTAGAAATGCGCAAAATCTAAATAACGAAATAAAAAACCGGTAATGAAAACACTTTCTGATATCATGAAATTTGCTCTCCGATCTGCAGTATTAGTCACCGAAGCCAAGGCCTACTATGTAGACTATTGGACTTCTGCAGCAGACCAGCTAGTGTATACTTGTAATTTCGCGTATTGTGGAGCATTTGCATCGTTATTGTCAGACAAGGTTTTACAATTTTGCCGCGCGCACAACTCAGCTGACAGTGACAAGGTCGAATGCTTTGCCATTCTCATCGATGCATGAGTACAGCCGAGCTGTGATTGGCTGATGGCACCAGCCGATCTGTGATTGGCTGATGTATGTAATGGTACCAACCGACCTGCAGAAAAAAATTCGCGGCCGGCGGCTGATAATTAGGGAGTGAATCGCTGCCCAGAATAGGCGCACAGTGCATGAAGTGTTGGCGCGACCGATGTGAGAATGTAAATCGCAAAACGTAAAACTTGGTCGCAAATGCGACCATTTTGGTCGCAGTCTGGAGCGCTGACCCGTAAAGTTATTTTCCGCCTAATTTTCGTAAAATAGGGGCAGCATAATAACTTTCTCAAGGGGAATTAGGGGAATAGAATTGGACGCAACACCGTTGCTTCTAATTTCGCTACGAATAGGGTCACAGACAAAGAAACGCATTTCATAAATGCAACAGCTTCGGTGAACAAACGCAACCTTGTTTTAAAGGTAAGGCAACGCACATTATATTTATCAAGCTGCCTAAAACAACACACGTTTCCAAAAACACAATATGAAGACCTGTTTCAATGATGGCAAGAGAAGCCAGTTTCCTAGCGGTAATGCGGAAGCGAGTTGTCTTTTGCAGAGACAATTCTCTCTGACCAATCAGTGGGCTGCTGTGTTGTCATGTCACACTTCAGTACCTTTTAAGATGGATTTACGGTTCTGCGTCGAAGCGACGCTGTCGGGACGCAGAGCCTCTGCGGCAACGTACACCCCCACCGCAGAGCCTCTGCGTTGCCTGCCGTGCACCTCGAAAATTTTCAACCTGCACGTCAAAGCAACGCAGACCGCAAGGGCACTGATTGGTCCACTCTACTACATCACTTCCGAAACGTGACGCCACCTAGCGGTTTGGCGGTGAATTGCTTCGCGGCACAGCACGACGCAAACGACCTCAACGCACAACTTCGAAAGGTCCACGACGGCGTTGAGGCGACGGCGTGCCCTTTGCGTGGAGTCGACGCAGAACCATAAATCCAGCTTTAGCCGAGCGGGTGCTTTTTTTGGAACCACAAGAGAGCAGGGACCAGAAAAACTTTTTCGCAGTGGAAAAGCAAAAAAGGCGAGAAGAGTAGAGTAGAGCCGGTACTGCGTAGTGGAAAAGCGCCATAATACAGAAGAGTCAATAACAGGTGAAAAGCAGATCTGTCCTGTTAGTTTATGTGACTGAGCCGGCAGTGCATGCATTCAGCACAGTTCTTAATGCCCCTTGAAAAGACTCTTCATATCTGAGTGCAAAAAGATGAACTCAAAAGAAATGCTGATCAGCTCTGGGTTTCACTGAAAACATTGCATATTCTCTGGGTACTGTTGATGTTTAATTCATAATCACAATCTGAGAAATGGCACACGAGGTACACAATGATCACTGAACAACCTCCCAGTCCGCAAGCTGAGCAGAGCTTGTCAAAAATCTCAAAGTGCTCTTTCATACTGTATATTAGGCCAGCCTGCACGGTTTCTTCTTATGGTATGAAGACAAATCAGAAGGTGCTTCATTAATGTTTAAGGGAGGCTTCCTGGTTGCTCATAGCTCTGTGATATTTTATGCACCAAACATGCCCAGCCCTCCCCCCCGCCCAGCTCGTCCTCCCTCAGCCGCACAGCCTCTCAGGACAGAGAGAAACTGTCCAATTACCGGCAACATTTTAAGGCTGCATTTGTATTCACAGACATGTCCTTGTAAATAATTTAAAAATAAAACCGAACGAGATGCATGCTTGAACACGAGGTAAATGTCCGCCGAACAGTTCCTGTACTTATTCTTGAGTTAAACGACGTGCAGTAAATACGAGTCCTGCACTAAGATAGATGAAACTGAAAGAGAATTCACAAATCACTGAGAGGCGCTGGTCCCCTGATATCAGACACTGCTATACTTAGCACCCACCGCCACATAAATATACCCCTGCCAGCATTAGTGACACTACTTTTCAAAATAATCGCATTCTGTCTGCACACACAAGGCTGTGTGTGACAGGTTATGCATTACCTGGAGCTGAGCTCCATGAATAAACATAAAGCACAAGCTGGCAAGAGGCTCCTGCTGTCTGTGTGCAGGAGCTGCCACAGGTAAACCCCATTCAAAACAGAGCTCTGAATCCCTCATTCAGTCGAGATGTGACCTCTGGAGAAGGGACAGCCATTCCTGATGACATACTTAAGCTTCTTTGGATGATGTTTATGATTGTGAATGTGATGTCAACGGCAAAGACCTGATGGCTACATCTTCATCCAAAATCACTACTGAATGAGGGAGTAATTTGGCTGCTTTTTTTATCTTTTACTGAGCTGTGTCTTTGACACAAGTGACTCACGCAGTAAAATCTTTCCACAGGGAAGAATCCATGCTTATGGTTTGGTATAACAGAGGTTAAAGGAACCCAAATACCATGTTGGCAGTGGTGGTTAATGCTCGGGGTAAATACAATCTGACAAGAGGTGTTTCACAGCAAAACAACAGTGCGCGAGTCTAAAATAATAAACAAAATGACTTCCCCTATCATTTGGAATTGGAGCAGCCTTTTTTCTTTCAGACTGTGCCGAGGAGCAGAGACTGCTGAAGCCAATGGCACCACCTGTCAATGCACACACTCTCAACCAACTCACTTTCCCCATAGCATTGACCCTATGCAGCCCCACTCACTTTACCCACCTCCGTTCCTTGTAACTTCATTTTCGGTTCGGCAAAAAGTCGGTTCAGGCGAATACAAAACATCAGCGTTAGTGGCTGGCTTTCAAAAAATAATTAACAGAAAGCACAATGTGAAGACAGCTGCTTCCACCACACTATACTCCCCATGGTGTTTCATTCTTTAAGAATCGGCGTTCACCGTACAAAGCGAGCTGTGAAAATTAGACAACTCCGCCAGTTGTATTTACCGCCACTGGACCGCTCTGAACTGAGTCGCGTGCTGAAATGAAAATTTGTTCACAAAATAGCCAGCTGACCGATGCCCTTGATTCTGTGGCGAATAAGGCAGAATAGGAGAGCCAGCAATGACAGCACAGGCATCACCCTCATTGCACACAGCTGTCGCAAGTGGGGAATCCTCGACAAGAAACGCCACAGATTCCAATAGTGTGCTACAGCCTTAGTCACGACTGAACCCTCCATAGCAAGATACACAACGACTGAGAAACCTAGCGGCCCACATAACGGAAGAGCACAGCAGAATGCCAAGAACTTGGCTTGGCTTGACATTGCATGTTCCATACAACCCTTGACATAGAGATCAAGGAAAACTGATTAGTAAAGTTGATATTCCATAATGAGGTGGGAGTACATATGAAACTAGAGGCCCTCCAAGAGTGCATACCTCCACCATAAGCAGCGCAGTCAAAATCTTGCTGAGTGGACATGGCTCATTAGAAATTTAATGATGGGTTCTGTCCCTAAAGCGAGACCAATCAATCCACAAAATTTGAGTGATATTGCTGGGAGCGAAGTTCAATTACCGCGTGTCATGGGATTTCAAGATGGCTGCCATGGTGGCCATATTTTTTGACCAATCGCTGTCAAAATCAATAGGGTCCATCCCTGATGTAATAGCAACACACCCACAAAATTTCAGATATATCTGTTTTTTACCTTTTGAGTTATCTTGTACACAAACAGACAGACAGACAAACCGACGCCGGCAAAAACATAACCTCCTTGGCGGAGGTAATTATTCCCTCAAACTTGTTAGTAGATCAAAACACTTTTGTGGCTGTTCTTTCTTCACTCCCACCTGGCGGGAGGTTTCAACTGGCATAGACAAATCACAGGCAGGTGGACCACACGCTTGGCAAGACCTCGTTCTTATTTCACCCATCATTAATTTCAAATCAGGATATGAATGGACATTGCAGCGGATGGGGCAAAGAGACTAATTTAAAGCATGCTGACTAACAGAGCAAATTCAGACATCAATGCAACCGGCAGATTAAACTTGCAGGGTGTAGGCGAGTTGATGATTCATCCTGTACAATGTCCTGTCACACACTGTGGTCACTGTGTTATGCTGCTCGCTCATTTTCCAAGGTCACTCTTTAGCTTTGTGTTGTTGAGTATATATCAAGTTAAACCAGTTTTAGGTCAGCCACAAAGGCCAAAGACCAGTTAGAAATAACAACAATAGAAGCTTTCAGCCTGTCGATGTACCGTGAAAACATATTTGGACCATGTCATGACCCAAATATATTGATGTTGACAAATGGTACTCCCAAGATTTTAATAATCAACTCAACAAGAACATATGCAGAACAACCAGAACACAGTCAGTGCCACAAATATTTGAGTAAAATAGTGCAACATACTGTTCATTGTTTGGACTAAATGGTAAAAAGTTTTGTATAGCATTTCAACATAAGAACACCACTGAGCAGAAAGATTATGCCAAGTCCCAGGTTTAACTGAAAAAGGACAATAATTGAGTGTGTGAGAACCACTGTCTACTAACCCACAAATTGAAACTTCTGAGAAAAATGGGTTCAAAGTTTCTGCTTTCTATAAATTTGGATGTTTGCCAGATTGTTGACATTTCTGGTTAAGAGAACTTGTAACTGATGTTAAATATCTGTAATTTAACAGTCCAAAAAATTTGCTGAAAAGTACAGTTTTGACAACTTTGTGAGATAGTAGGTTCTGGCACCAACAAACCTGGAGAAGTCCTGAGCTGTGGCTGATAGCTACATGATTGCAGGTTTGCAGAACTCATTTCAAGCAGCTGGCAATGCCTGCCTATAGATGTACCGTGCCCCACTTACGAAGTTAATCGTGAAAATTTTTGATGTGAAAGGTTTATTCAAATCCCTGGCACTGGGATGAAGAACATTAAAAAAAAACTGGTTCTGGCAGGACACAGAAATAAAAAAAAAGTCAATAAGAACACACCTCAGGGGGCCTCTGGGTGGCTCACAGCTAAGACGTTCTGTGAGCTCGGTGGTCTGGAGATCGAATCTGAGCCATGCCAGCATCGGCTATGGCCGGAGGTCTGCATGGGCGAGGCAAAAACTGGCACAGCCTCGCAGGGGATAATAGGGGTTAAACCTGTTAAAATGGTTAGTTCATCACTCGGTAACAACCACTTCTGGTCAGCCAGGCTCATGTAGCTGTACGAGCTAAACTGTATGCTGACTACGTGACCCTTCGACGGCATAGTCAGCGTGTAATTGGTGGTACGACAGCATAATGAAAAGAAGAGAGGGCAAGATTAATCACGTGCCACGGCATCTTCTTCCTGAGTCGATGGAAGTAGGTTGCTTTGCGGTGAGCTACGCAGTTCGGCCGTTTTTGACGTGGGAAAAAAAAAATCCAAAAAATTTTTTAAAAAAGGACACATCTCCCACAGACTTAGAGCTTAAATGTCTAACACAGGTAAAACAGCAACCTCCAACAGGTGAGCCACATGATCATCCACTGGGGGCTACCATCCTGGAATGTAGTTAGTAAGGTCTGGTTCCTCCACTTCTTAGTTCCACATAGAAATGAAAGTCAGGTGCTGACACCAATGAGTATCTGACGTAATTACATAATAGTAGCCTCTGGCACAAAAACAGAATCATGTGTCACGGGGTGCAACACACACTTAAAAACCAATTTTTCTCCAAATGCAAGATAGCAGCCTCTAGTTCTCACTTGCTCAATTAATCGGTGAGGGACATGGCCCCATGAATTGTAATCTACCAGAACATTCGGTCTAATAATACAGATTACCATTCCCTGCAAGCACTGGCACAAAAGAACTTGCATACTGACCACCACACACAAAATACTGTATGAGTGTTTTGATCTTGGAATTTCAAGAAAACACTAAAACACTCACTGATTGAGTTTTTTTTTTTTTTTAATGGCAAGTCCAAGTACTTTTCTACTGTTCTTGTTCCAGTTAGCCCATTAACAATGACACAGATGTATGCAACCACTACAGACCTGGTAAAGAAAAAAATCTATTAACTTGAGCCGTGAAATTTACAGAAATACGCGTGTAACTTCAAGCCCAACTTCAATTTCATGAAACAGAACCAGACATGTTCATACTGTCTGCTTGCTTGGTGGCCGAAAATTACGGAGGAAAAAACTTCACCACTAATTCATTCAATTCACACCTTCATTCACTGGATTTGTCACAGTTGTCTGTGCGTTATTTCTCCCTTCACTGAAATAGCTGCACCTCACTCAACACTCTTTATGACCAGCACAGTCATAATATTACACATAAACAAAATATTTATTCTTGCCCTCCATATATAGCATACAGAAAATCCATATGAAAAAAGAGCAATAACTATCACTCCAGGGCATTTGTCATTCTGCTCATCTACTTCCTTACTTCAGTATATTTCAAAAATTATATAAATGATAGATCATGCCGTTTTATCATAATACAACCCCAATTCCGAAATAGTTGGGACAAAGTGTAAATTGTGAATAAAATCAAAATGCAATGACTTTCAGATCACAGGAGCCAATATGTTATTTACAACAGAACATAGATAACATTTCAAATGTTGAAACTAAGACATTATACAATGTTATCCACAAAATGAGCTTATTTCAAATTTTCTGGCTGCAACAGGTCTCAAAAAAGTTGGGACACAGGCAAAAAAGGGCTAAAAAAGCAATTAATATAAAAGAGAATCAGCTGAAAGAACATTTAGCAAATAATTAAGTTAACTGGCATCAGGTGTGTAACATGATTGGCTATAAAAGGGATGTCTTATAGAGGCTGAGTCTCTAAGAAGTAAAGATGGCCAGAGGCTCTCCAACCTGTGAAGGCTTGCGTAAAAAAAATTGTGGAATGCTTTAAACACAATTTTCCTCAATGTCAAATTTGAAGGTCTCATCATCGACAATGCATAACATCATCAAAAGATTCAGAGAAACTGGAAAAATCTCTGTGCGTAAGGGACAAGGCCGAAGACCATTACTGGATGCCCATGATCTTCGGGCCTTCAGACGCCACTGCATCACTCACCGGCATGATCCTGTCGTTGACATTACTAAATGGGCCCAGGAATACTTCACGAAATCACTGTCTGTAAACACAGTCTGCCGTGCCATCCACAGATGCCAACTAAAACTCTATCATGCAAAAAAGAGGCCATTGCTGAGCATGATCCAGAAGCGCCGCCGTGTTCTGTGGGCCAAGACTCATTTAAAATGGACTGTAGCAAAGTGGCAAAGTGTCCTGTGGTCAGACGAGTCCAAATTTGACATTCTTGTTGGAAATCAAGGGTGTCGTGTTTTCCGGGCTAAGAGGAGAAAGACCACCCCTCCTGTTATCAGCATTCAGTTCAAAAGCCAGCATCTCTGATGGTATGGGGATGCATTAGTGCATATGAGGTGGGACACTTGCATGTTTTAAAAAGCACCATGAATGCTGAAAGGTATATAAAGGTTTTAGAGCAACATATGCTCCCCTCCAGATGACATGTATTCCAGGGAAGGCCTTGTGTCTTTCAGCAGGACAATGCAAAACCACATACTGCAGCTATTGCAACAGCATGGCTTCGTAGTAGAAGAGTCCGTGTGCTGAATTGGCCTGCCTGCAGTCTTGATCTTCCACCGATTGAGAACATTTGGCGCATAATTTAAATAAAAAGTCCGTCAAAGGAGACCCAAAACTCTCCAGCAGCTGGAGGCCTGCATTAAACAAGAGTGGGATCAAATTCCAATGGCTAAACTCAAGAAACTTGTCTCCTCAATGCCCAGAGGCCTCCACTCTGTGTTAGAAAGAAGAGGGGATGCTACACCATGCTACACAGGCCAGTGTCCCAACTTTTTTGAGACCTGTAGCAGCCATCAAATTTGAAATGAGCTCATTTTGTGGATAAAATTGTAAAATTTCTCAGTTTCAACATTTGCTATGTTATCTTTGATCAATTGTGAATAAAATACTGGCTGGTGTGATTTGAAAGTAATTGCGTTTTGATTTTATTCACAACTTACAATTTGTCCCAACTATGTCGGAATTGGGGTTGTATATCCTACTTTGCCATTATTAACGCTTAAAGTGCTAATCACTGCTATAGTCACACAAGGTGCAAAATATATGAAGCAAAAGAGAACAGCCTTCAAAAGGTCAACAATTTTGTCAATTTTCAGTTTAAAAATTAGTTAGCAATGACCTTGACAAGGGTTCACAGGTACCTGCGAGTCCTTCTGAATTCTCATTTGTCAACTAAATATTGAATATTTCATTTTTGGGGGGAAGAATGAGTAAAAATTAAGCATTTTAAGCGTTAAAATTAAGCAAAACAAGACTAGGTCAAAACATGGTATGTGGCTCTACCGTGTTTGCGACTATTTGTTTTAAAAGAGCGATGACCAATGGGGAAACACGGAACCAAGTCAGTCAGTCAGTAGTAATTCCCATCTCAGTTGTTCCCAACCCAGTCCTCAAGGACCCCCTGCCCTGCAGCTTTTTGCTCTCTTTCTACTCTTTCACACCTGATCCATTTAAGGGCTTCGTGCGATTGGTTGAAAAAAAAGATCTACTCGAACAGGGTGTGCATGAGGGTGCATTGGGCCTTAAATGGATAAGGTGTGCAAAAGTAAAGCTGCAACAAAAACCTGCCGGACAGGGGGTCCTTCAGGACTGGGTTGGGAACCGCTGTCCCATATGATACCATGTAAAATCCAGGTGAGTATCAACGATACCAAAACAACTCCGATACACTATACACTACTTTAAAATCATAATAAATCCTTGAAATATTTTATTACATTGAAGTGAGGTGATTCTAGGGCCACAAATCTTACTTGAAGCTCAGATGTTGAGCCCTTGGGCCCTATATGAATGATCATAGCACTGGGTCTGAAGTGCCTGGTGCAAGTGTACACAGGCGCGAGTCCAAATCCATTTTTGATAGTTTAACAGTGGGTTATCTGGGTGCAAAGTAAGGCACATGGTTAAAAGGGGTTGTCCTTAATCTCTAAATTAATCATAGGTGTATTTTGGGCATAACATGAAATAAACCAATTAGAGTGTCATCTCCCATTCCCTTTAAAAGCCAGGCACAGTTGCACCTAGGAGAGTTGCTATTATAAGGGAGGAGGAATGGGTCTGCATGTGCATGAAGTGAAAGCGTGGGAGCAAACTACTGCTGAGAGTATGGAAACTAGATCACTGGAATCTTCAGAAAATTTTAATAAAAAGTGTTTTTAAAATATTGCTCAAAATTGTTTTCATTATATTAGGATGAAGAAAATCATCATACACAGTGAATCCAAGGGTTGCATCTGAATATGTGCATTAGAAAACAAAATCAAAAAAAGGTAAAGAAAAGAATTATGGGCGGGCAGGGCACAAAATTAAAATAAGTGAGAAAAACAGCTTGGGAGAAAGAACTGAAAATAATTTATTTTGATTTTGCATCCATAACCCCTCGAATAATGTCCAGCGGGAGTGAAATGAACTTGCTTCTGCTTTGTTGACAGTGAGACTGGGAAAGAATTGGTTCAACCTGGATAACATAAGAAAAAAAGTATCTGCTGGTGAATATCAGACTGTTGACATCTCATCCTTGAAGGCCAAGTTGGATGTATGGAAGAAATCTGGATTAAAGACAGTGACAATGTCATCCGTTGTTTTGCTTCTTGTTAAAGAGCTGGCTTTTAGTTTGTCAGCCAAAGCACATTTCAAACGAAATGCAAACGTGTGCATTTGATCATAGAAGCAAGATGGATGGGTTGCAGGTATCGTATTCATGGATCAGGCGGGATTCAAAATTGATTTTGAGATTATTGCAGGTAAAGGGTGGTCCATGCTAGACTCTGCCCTGACTCAGCAAAACGTCTGAAGCGCTCAAAACATTCTTTCTGTACTGAGCAACAAAAGCAATGCAGGTTAATAAAACACTGACCCAAAACAAAGTATGAGTGTAATAATTATAAAAATCTTATTCATTATTAGCACACACTCAGTTACACTCATTTCTTCAAACATTTCTTTGATTTGCGATCACTTAGACCAGGTGACCATGCGAGTATATTAAAGAACTTGCCAACTTGCGTTTCTATTGTTGATCAGCATATTAACGTACGTGTTTTCGACTGAACAAAAATTCATCTACTTTTAGGCATGATATGCTATGTCTTTTATGGTCCCCTAACAGCTGCACATCATGGGGGGATCCCCTAAAAGACTGCAGGAATGACAGATTTCAAGTGTCAAGGAGTCATGGTTTTATGCAGAGTAATTTGAGAATACCTACATGCTTAATCTTGCACGATGAATCGAAAATCACCTGAATGATGGACTACTTTCCCTTCGGATTCAAAAACATGAGACTCCTAGCATTCAGTGATGGGTCACGCTGTCGCACGGGCGTGCAATTGATCTTACTCACTCATTATGACATCTGTTTCTTAAACATCTTGATTTAGAGGATAATAATCTTTCACAATGTAATCTTTCTATTTTAATCGTTTGCATGTGTGCACTATTGCTCGTCAGCCCACGGCCCATTGTTGTTAAATTTCTAAGGTTTAAGGATAGAGAAAGAGTCTAGTGGAATGCTAGCAAACTTAAGGGAACAAAATTATTAATAACTGAGGACTATCCTGAGGCTGTGAGACAAGAGAAGGGAGCTGATACTGAAGATGCTGGAAGCCAGAAAGAATGGAGACTATGCTGTACTAAGATATGACAAGCTCATCACTCATTCTCATCGTCAGCAGGAGGGCAGAACCTGTAATTGAAAGAGAGGGCGAAGAAACTAAGAATGACTAAAAACTTTTCATAAGTCTGGTCTTTAGTTTAACAAGGAGAATATGTTTTTAAAGTGGGCTTCAACACAATCCTCCTGCAGGGGATAGGCTTGATCTCATCTTGTTCTTATGAGTGTACTACCAACTAAAGGCTTGGTGCTCATCTGAATGTATGCAGTCTGAGGAACAAAATGTATGAAACTGGTTATTTAGTACAGTTACACACGATACACAGCTTGACTATATCAAAGACACACCTGGACCCCTCATTTGAAAATGAAGAAATATCACTATAAGGTTATCATATCTTTAGAAAGGACAGAAATAGAATGGGTGGAGGGGTTACCGTCTTCATTCAAAGTCACGTTCCCGCAGTTTACAGAGATGACCTTAAAATTATCAATAACGTATAGGCATTATGGGTGCAAGTTCACTGAACACATTTAAACCCATTCATATTGGTTGCTGCTACAGACCTCCGAGAGCGGACATTAGCTACGTTGAAGAGCTGTGCGGCATGTTAGACAAAGCCTCTGATGAAAATAAAGAATTGTGCTTTTTGGGTGATCTAAACATTGATTGCTTTAACACTATGTGCACCTTGAAATCCAAGCTATACTCAATAACTCAAGCTTGTAACTTCACTCAAATTATGTCACTTCCAACCAGAATTTTTCCTAATAATCTTGGCAATACCTCACAAACATGTATAGATTATATTTTTACGAATTATCCTCAGCAGTTTCTCTCTGCAGGGTTTACTGATCATTACTTACATTACTTGATACCATTGTCTCAAAAGTCTAAAATACCCAAGGATGGTGATAGGGTTATTTATGAGAGATCCTAATAACACTTTAACAGAGAACATTTCTGAGGGATGTAGAACAGGTACAATGGTCCAAAGTGTGTAAAGAGAATGATCCTAATGTTGGACTTACAATGTTCATTAATTTTTCATGAAAATTGTGAATGACCATGCTCCTCTGACAAAATTTACTGTAAAAGCTAAAAGTGCCCTTTGGATTGATGACGAGCTGAAAGATTTGATGATTTTAAGACCAATTCCATGAGAGATTGACAAAAGGTGCGCAGCTGCCCCCCTGGAATTAGATGAAACTTGACACATGGGTAGAAATGGGTGTCTCATGGAAAAAGCCGAAATTTTAGGTACGTATCTCACTTTGCCTGCCGGTGGCGCCACCTGGAAGGCACTAAAGTCGCTCTGTTTTGTCATCCAAAAAGCTGTCGACACCGTATTTTACATCAACTATCATGACTTAAGGGTACACAGTACCAAATAATATGTAATATTTGGTCGGTAGAACAATAGCTTTTTAGAGCATCACCTTTAGTCAGAAAGCCATTTACCCAGCATAGTACCAAACTAACCTCTTCATTTTCAGAGAACAGTAGCTGTGTGCATCACAATTCAAAAACAATTTCTTTGGTACATTTGCATCCGGCCTACAGTGCCCCCTGAGGGTGAACTTTTCCAACTTTTGATGTTGAATATCTACACTGAAAATGGGCTGTTGAGGGCACAGTCTGGAAATGCCCCTGATATTACTGCTCAAATAGCCAAAAGTAGCAACTTGCAGCGCCCCTAGTAGGACGCGCCCTTGACAGCCGTCAAAAATTTTCAGATTATTGCAAGCCCTACACGCAGTTATTGATATGTGTGAAAACGAATGTGGGCTGTTGTCGGCACAATGATATAATTGCATTTGAAAAATGCATTTTTTTCAGCGCTTATTTCTCATCTTGGAATCTTTGGCCCTTCTGGTACCCCTAAAAAAGAAACCGAAGGGTATTGGCACCTAAAAATTTGCATTTTTCTATTCAACCAACCATCTTTCAGAAACAAAAATTTTAGGCAAATCTGAGGCCATCGTATATCACTCCCTAATGGTCAACTGCCTGATTCTTAGAAAAACTGGCTCTTAACAACTGACGGTCAATTCTATCAAACACTGCACTGAAATCCAGCATGACTGCTCCCACTAACTTCCCATCATCAATGTTTGTCCTCCAGTCATCAGTCATTTCCGCAAGTGCTGTGCAAGTAGAATGACCATTTCTATAAGCATGCTGAGAGTTGGTTATTAGTTTATAATTGAGAAATTGAACAAACACAGAACTCACGTGCGCCGTAGAATTGGAGAACGTTTCAAAAATGACTGTTTAACCCCTTCAGTACAACATGGAGGTAGTTATATTATGGTTTAGGGTTCAGTCCGCCTGAAAGGAGCTGGTGATCTCATAAAAATCCATGGAATCATGGATCAAAAGAAGTATTGCGGCATCCTTGTGAGGCACACATTGCCATATGGAAAGAGACTAATTGGTCAGGGATTTTATTTTCAACAAGATAATGACCCTAAATACACTTCTAACTTGTGCAAGAATTATCCCAGTGGGAAAGCAATATCTGGTAACATCAAAGTAATGACTTGGCCAGCTAAAAGTCCAGACCTTAATCCAATTGAGCAAATCTGCTGTAACATCAAAAGAATCTCTGTGGAATTAATTTAAACCCATATAAAATGGTTTAGAGAGTGAGGAAATAAATAGGCTATGTGAAAACTAAGCCTGAAAGATGAAATGCTATAATGAAAGCATAGGGTGGCCACACTAGATAGACTTTTTCTCTCAAAAAGACATTAATATTTTTGTTTTTACTATACATTTTTTGTCAGTTTACTTATTTTCATCTAAATGATTAAATATAAAATTAAATTAATACTTGAATAGTACTTGGTTTCTAATTTATCTTCATTTTGTTAAGTGCATAATCATCACTGAACACCACTGTATCTCAACAAGACAATGCAAAACTGAATTCCACACGCATTAGAAAGCAACGGCTGTGTAAGAAGGTGCAGGAGTTGGACTGGCCAGTCTGAAGTCCCCAATAAAAAATGCGTGGCACATTTTGAAATTAAAAATGTGAAAACAAAGACTCCATATTGTTGTAGGCTACACCTTAAAACTTGCTTGCAGCAAGAATGGGACAAAACCTATACTAGAAATACTTAATCACTTGGTGTCTCCAGTCCATAAATGTTTATTAAGTGTTGTGAAAATGAATGGCAGAATTACAAAGAGGTTAATACATTACTGTCCTGCGGTTTTTTTTTTCCCCTTTTAAATAATGCAATCAAAATTGAAAAAGTGTTAATTTGGAAAAATCAACTAAATATACATAATCAAACATAAAATAATGTGTTGTTGTATTGTTTTCAATGCAATACAGGTCAAAGATAATTTACAAATCACTGCTTCCAGTTTTAATTTAACTTCACAAACCATTCCAACTTTTTTCCAGTTTGGAATTGAAACTTATGGGCTTCCTACTGCACAGGTGAAACTCATTTGAATCTGTTGCAGAGATGAGTCAAAACCCAGCCATGCAGGAAGTAGCTACTTGCCACCAATTGGTCTTTTTTAATGTGTTTAACTTGGACATGAACTCGCCATCCAGATTTATCAAGTCAATGAAAATAGGAACAAATGCAAAAGCTTCAGGGTACGTCTCCAACAGATATTGTCTCCCACATCACGCTATGCAAGTGGGACATACAGAACAACCTAAATAAGGCGAACTACCACAGTCGCAGTATCAAACCTTGTGACACTATAGCTTATAACAACCCCAATTCCAAAACAGTTGGGAAAAAGTGTAAATTGTGAATAAAATCAAAATGCAATGACTTTCAGATCACATGAGCCAATATGTTATTTATAATAGAACATAGATAACATTTCAAATGTTGAAACTGAGACATTTTACATTTTTATCCATAAAATGAGCTTATTTCAAATTTTCTAGCTGCAACAGGTCTCAAAAAAGTTGGGACACAGGCAAAAAAGGGCTGAAAAAGCGATTAATATATGGGTCAATGACGTGACATTGTCCGAATGCACTACTTTGGTTTAAAATAATTTTAAATGATTCAAAATAAGCATCATTTTATTCTATAAAACCTATTTAATTTGAACATATTTCCAGTTTATTATAAAAATGATATATATTTTATGTTTTGCCATCTCAAACCCTCAAAATGTCAGGTGGCGCAACTGTCCGAGCAAGTTAACACTATGTGAAATGTATTAAATATGTAATTTAAAATATGAATTAATATAATATTAATAAGGGGGCATAATTTTATATTGAAAACCTTTCAAATAAACAAAGTTTAATAGTTTAATTGTTCTTAAATTGTTTGGAAAACCAAGATACCCGCCCCCTAAATTAAGAATCCATAAGTTACTTTTAATACCCAGCTCAATTACAAAATAGTAATGTTTTAGGCAGAGTAGACACTCTCAGGTATACTTACTAAAAAATCACTTAGAAAAAAAGAGGGAAGTGTGTTTTTTATCCAAGAAACTTTTGGTTGCGCCACCTGACATTTTTTGGCTGGTGAAATTGCAAATACGGTCTAAAACTGTACTAAAGCCCTGTAAATGTTGTGCAACCATTAAGACTTGTTTAAACACACTCTTCCAACTTCAAATAAATGTATTCTGTACATTTTTAAAGACTTATTTAAAAAACATTTTTAAAAGGCTTATTTGTCATTGACCCATATAAGAGAATTGGCTGAAAGAAAATTTAGCTAGTAATCAAGTTAACTGGCATCAGGTGTGTAACATGATTGGCTATAAAAGGGATGTCTTAGAGAGCCTGAGTCTCTCAGAAGTAAAGATGACCAGAGTCTCTCCAACCTGTGAAGGCTTGCGGAAAAAAAATGTGAAATACTTTAAAAACAATGTTCCTCAATGTCAAATTGCAAAGGCTTTGAAGGTCTCATCATCAACAGTGCATAACATCATCAAAAGTTTCAGAGAAACTGGAAAAATCTCTGTCCGTAAGGGATGAGGCCGAAGACCTTTACTGGATGCCCATGATCTTCGGGCCCTGAGACGCCACTGCATCACTCACCAGCATGATTCTGTCATTGACATTACTAAATGGGCTCAGGAATACTTCAAGAAACCACTATCTGTAAACACAGTCTGCTGTGCCATCCACAGATGCCACCTAAAACTCTATCATGCAAAAAGGAAGCCATTGTTGAGCATGATCCAAAAGCGCCGCCGTGTTCTGTGGGCCAAGGCTCATTTAAAAAGGACTGTAGCAAAGTGACAAAGTGTCCTGTGGTCAGACAAGTCCAAATTTGACATTCTTTTTAGAAATCATGGGCATCGTGTCCTCCGGGCTTAAGAGGAGAAAGACCACCCCTCCTGTTATCAGCGTTCAGTTCAAAAGCCAGCATCTCTGATGATATGGGGATGCATTAGTGCATATGAGGTGGGACATTTGCATGTTTTAAAAAGCACCATGAATGCTGAAAGGTATGTAAAGGTTTTAGAGCAAAATATGCTCCCCTCCAGATGACATGTATTCCAAGGAAGGCCTTGTGTATTTCAGCAGGACAATGCAAAACCACATACTGCAGCTATTACAACAGCATGGCTTCATAGTAGAAGAGTCTGTGTGCTGAACTGGCCTGCCCGCAGTCCTGATCTTTCACCGATTGAGAACATTTGGCGCATAATTAAACGAAAAGTCCGTCAAAGGAGACCCAAAACTCTCCAGCAGCTGGAAGCCTGCATTAAACAAGAGTGGGATCAAATTCCAATGGCTAAACTCAAGAAACTTGTCTCCTCAATGCCCAGACGCCTCCACTCTGTGTTTAAAAGAAGAGGGGATGCTACACCATGGTAAACAGGCCCTGTCCCAACTTTTTTGAGACCTGTAGCAGCCATCAAATTTGAAATGAGCTCATTTTGTGGATAAAATTTTAAAATTTCTCAGCTTCAACATTTGCTATGTTATCTCTGATCTATTGTGAATAAAATACTGGCTGGTGTGATTTCAAAGTCATTGCGTTTTGATTTTATTCACAATTTACACTTTGTCCCAACTATTTCGGAATTGGTTGTACAATATATCGAGAAAAACAGAAAGTGGGAAAAAAAACAATCAAACAGCTTACTACATGATGGTTTTTTTTTTTTTTTTTTAACAGTTGCAATAACTGAACGGTAAATTGTAGCTATAACCCTCCGGTCGATTATTCAGGTCTTTCACCAGGAATAAATGAATATTCGTTAGCTAGAAGGCTAGCAGTGGCTACCTACGATGTAGCCGAACATAATAACACTTCCGATTAGCAACCTAGGATGCAGTAAATACATAAACAATTGCCAGCTATGAAGCCAATCAGCCACAACTTACCGAGACGACTCTTCTGAAAAACCACCGTCCAAAAGCCTGACTTTACAGAACAAAACACCGTTAACAAAAGGAACTGAAGAGAGTTCGTCCAGTTCGAAATCTACTTTAAATTTGAATTTCTTCTTTTTCATCATGATGAAAGCCATATATTTATTGCGATGGCTTGATCCAGCGGCTCCTTCGTCAGACCTCGAAGCGCTCAAACCTTCTTTCTGACATTCATGATAGTAAAAATGCAGACAGCGGAAAAAGCTCACTATTGAAATAAAACTGAAGCTCTTTCGAGTCGTCCAGAGGAGACCGATCTTATATTAAACGTGCACATTGTTGCAGGCAGCCCGCACTTCTACCAGGCAGCAAGAGGTTGCCTCACCAGTTGCACTGAAATGTGTGCTGCGAAAATACGCACGATCGAGAGCGAGGGACACATCCTTCCCTCCCAGGCGACGTATTTGAACGAGCGATAAATATTCAGATGAGCTTGTCATAACTGGTGGACATAGGGAGAACAGCAGCCAAGAAATGTTTAAAGAGACAGTGCGCGTGCCCAATTAACACAGGAGGCCAAATGTTCTCACTATGTTACTGGAATGTCTTCTCGGGTTTTTTGTCAACTGGGATAGGCTACGTGTTAGGCCACGCTTCATTTTACTTAAATGGTGTAGAAAGTTTGGCCAACCCTGAATTGCATGCGCGGATTTCACAGAGGATGAATATTTTCTTGCGCATGATAATCTGGCCTACTTTATAGATCACAGAAATGTGAATTAACATCTGGCCTTTTCGACCCTTCATGAAGTTGTCAGATTTTCCTTCACCGTAATGAATACGGCAAACAATTTTGTTTTGGGCATATAAGGACCTATATAAATAAAAACAGAATGTAATGATTTGCAAATCTCATAAACCCATATATTATTCACTATAGAACATAGGCGATATATCAGATGTTTAAAGGGAGACATTGTACCAAAATTTGCTCGTTTAGAATTTGATGGCAGCAACACTTCTCAAAAAAGCTGGGAGAGGAGCAACAAAAGGCTGGAAAAGTAAGTGGCACAAATAAAAAACAGCTGGAGGAGCATTTTGCAACTAATTAGGTCAGTAACATGACTGGGTATAAGAAGAACATTCTAGAGAGGCAGAGTCTGTCAGAAGTGAAGATGGACAGAGGTTCACCAATCTGCAAAAAACTGTGTCTAAAAATTGTGGAACAATTTCAGAAAAATGTTCCTCAATGTAAAATTGTGAAGACTTTGAATCTACAGTACATAATATCATCAAAAGATTCAGAGAATCTGGAGAATCTCTGTGCGCAGGGGACAAGTCCGAAGGTCAATATTGGATGCTTGTGATCTTTGGGCCCTCAGGCGGCATTGCATTAAAAACAGACATGATTCTGCACTGGAATACACTGCATGGGCTCAGAAACACTTCCAGAAATCATTGTTTGCGAACACAGTTTGCCGTGCAATCCACAAATGCAAGCTAAAGCTGTATCACGCAAAGAAGAAGCCATATGTGAACACGATTCAGAAACGCCACCGTCTTCTCTGGGCCGAAGTTAATTTAAAATGGACTGAGGCAGAATGGAAAACTGTTCTGTGGTCAGATGAATCAAAATGTAAAATTCTTTTTTTGGAAACCATAAATGCCACGTTGTGCGGTCTAAAGAGGAGAGGAACCATCCAGCTTGTTATCAGTGCACTGTTCAAAAACTTACATCGCTGATGGTATTGGGTTGCATTAGTGCCAATGGCGTGGGAAGCTTACACATCTGGAAAGGCATTATCAGTGCTGAAAAGTATATAGAGGTTTTACAACAACATCTGCTCCCATCCAGACAACGTCTCTTTCAGGGAAGGCCTTGCATTAGTTGCATATTTCAGCAAAACAATGCCAAACCACACAATGGATCCATCACAAAAGCATGGCTTTGCAGTAGAGGAGTCTGAGTGCTGAACTAGCCTACCTGCAGTCCAGACCATTCACTAATAGAAAACATTTGGCGCATCATAAAAGGAAAAATCCAGTAAAGAAGGCCCAGGACTGTCGAGCAGCTAGAATCCTGCATCTGACAAGAGTGGGACAACACTCCTCTCCCGAAACTTCAGCGATTGGTCTCCTCACCTCCCAGATGTTTACAGACTTGTCAAAAGAAGAAGGAATACTAAACAATGGTAAACATGGCACTATTCCAACTTTTTTGAGATGTGTTGCTGCCATCAAATTCAAAATGAGCTAATATTTTTAATGAAATGGTAAATTGTCTCACTTTCAACATCTGATATGTTGTTTATGTTCTATGGTGAATAAAATGTCAGTTTATGAGATTTGCAAATCATTGCATTCTGTTTTCATTTACATTTTACACAGCATCCCAACTTTTTTTGAATTGGGGTTGTAAATGAATAAACACAATGCGTTCATGGCCTTTTATTCTTCAGGCCAGACAAGGACATTTCTGACAAAATGTGGCTTAAGAAGGCAAATAACTGCTTTAAACATGAATCGCACCTAAATAGGACAAATTAACAGGTCATTGAAATCCTGTAATTGCCATTGTGGTTGGGAGAAAAACCTACATACTTGAGGGGGCCCCTGGACTGAGTTTGAGAACCACAGGATCAATCCTCACAAATCTAATTGCGGCTATTTGTTGTTGTCAGCTTCAGTTGCCGAACTTCAATGGAGTATAATATACAACGTAAATGCAGTGCAGTAAATCTTTAACATTTACAAATGGCGTGATAAGGAGGTTGAGTGATGAACGGCCAAGATCTGGACATATAGTTGGCTAAATTCAACAACAGTTACTACTTAGCTTTAGTGAATAGTATATGTTTGATTGGAAGCATATATCACCAAGCATTCATTGGCTAACTTTCTACTGCGAGCATTCGTCCATCCATCATCTAAACCGCTTCTTCCTTCTTGCGGGGAAGCTGGCACGTTTCCCAGCAAACTATGGGCAAAAGGGTGGGACACAACCTTGACAGCTTGGTAACCCAATGCAGAACACACACACACACACACACACACACACACACACACACACACACACACACACACACTATTCACTTACTCTTTCATATCTCTGGGCAATTTTAGAGTGCCCAGGTGGCCAGACAGGCATATTTTTGGAAGAAACTATAGAACCCAGAGGAAACCAATTCGAGCACAATGATAACATGCATAATTCCACACAGAGAAGATGCTGGCTGGATTCAAACTCATGACCTTCTTATTGTGCGGAAACAGTGCTTTACCCACTGTGCCACCCCCTATGCCAGACAGGTGATTCATAAAATTGAATGTCAACAACGCTTAAGGGTCTGGCGAAGCGGTTACCTCACTACAATTTTGATGTTCATTGGGCTATAACTTTATAACCAGATAACTTAAATAAACTTGAAATACATGTTTCTAAAGGTTTTTACAAGTACTTTAACATGGTATACTCAATGGATTGTTAGAATAATTTTTAAATGTGAAATTAGCAAAAATGTGCTCGGTTACGGCACTACCAAAAGAGGACATCAGATTTGACAAGGTGTACGCGAAGATGCATAACATGCTGTTCTCATTACAAATTGGAGTCAACCTGGTTTCAATATTGCAATAAACCTATTAAACTATGTTCTCAGCAAAAATTGTAGCAAAATATAGAATTTCTTAGATTTAATAGGGAAAAGAATATGGTTACGTCACTACAGAACTAGATTTTCATGAGAAAAAGTAAGGTTTACTTCAAGAAAAGAACTAAAATAGGTAATATAACATACTTTTATTATAAAAGAAACATTCTGTATCACAGATATACATTATCATTACTTAAGTCAGCTATGACAGCAATCTATATGGTCATAATGCAACATCTTTTTAAGAGTTAAAAAAGCACATTTTTAATTTGAATTTGGCAAAAATAGTTACAGATGCTGAAAAATATGAATAGTAAAAGGTATTAAATGTAGAAACAAGTAAATTTTACGTAGCTTTAGATATTTTATTGTAGAGATGAAAATTATGTGAAAAATAGATTTCCGAGTGTGTCTGAAGTTTTCAAACTTCATGCACTTTAAATGGCTGTAATTTTTTTTCACATCTTGTATTGAAAAAACAAAGTTAGTTCCATAAACTAGACAGATTAAGCTACAAGATCAGCCCATTCACTATGTGTTACAAAGAAATATAATTTTCGTCACACATGCTCACTTTCGCTTGGCCAGACCCACAAGTACATTGTACGCTTAGTCTGTACAACAGTTAAACATACGAAGGTACGCATGGTCTATTTATCGCAAACAATGCACAAAAAGCTTGCAAGCAACTGTCAAGTATTAAGTTGTCCTCAACCACAAAAAAAAAAAAAAAACAGGCCAAATCACATCATTTACAATGGGCGATGAGGGCTGTCTGTCCCTGTCCCTGGATTTCACACCAAATTTGGGCCTTTAATCATTTATTTATCTTAAATAGCCAAACCATTTGTGAAATCTAACATTTCTGCAGCATTTCTTTAAATTCTCATAATTGACCAACAAGGACTGTTGTTGGCTCCCTCAAATTCATGTTTGTGTAAACAAACAATTAGCTCAATTAGTCAGGGTAAATAGTGAATATAAAAATTTGCTTTCACACTGGCCTACAGGGACCAGAATAGCCACCCAAGGCTAAAGCCTACTAAGGGCCAGATCTACTAAAGCTTTGTGTATAAAAACGTGTGTAAATACCATATCACCCACAAATTGACCCACAATTTCATCTACTGAGGGTGTGCACTGAGGATTGCATCTTTGAAGTGTGCAAATTTGCACATTCTATGCAGTTAGTACTTTTGGCCCTAATGAATATGTAATAAGGGGTGTGCCTATCCTAGCGTGAAAAATATGGGAGGAGAAAATGCAAATTCAAAATTTTAGCACATGCATAGTGATTTATCAAGCTTGAAAGCAATTTCAGTGATGGTGATTGCGTTTGCTATTTAATACCCTCGAAGGGTAGGTACTAATTGGCTCCACTTAATTGCGCACAGACATGGCTGCCATTATTGCCGCAAGGAGAAGACACAGGCGGCACGTAAATTATCGGGATTTGGGATGTCAGAGGAGAGAATAATCCAGGCAAATTGCCTATCCTACAATGCCATTTAGGAACTGTTAGATGATATAAGGGTTGATTTAGAGCTAGTCACAAGAAGAAGTCATGCCATCTTTGCAATGAGAAAACTTCTTGCTACTCTCCACTTTCTCGCAACTGGTTCATTCCAGCATACAGTAGCTCTTACTCCTGGGATCACCCAAAACAGTTTCGCGTGTGTACTGTCTCAAACAGGAGATGCCATGTTATGCAGGATGGGCAGGTACATAAAGTTTCCATCCACACGGGAAGCACTGAATGAAACCAAACACAAGTTTTATGCGGTTGCTCGCTTCCCAAGAGTAATCGGAGCAAGTGACTGTGCTCATGTGCAAAATGTTCCCCCCTCAAACACTGAGCATGCACTGTTATAAAGTTGCACCTTTTTTTTTTGCCAGTTATTTTAACTGTAATTTTATAATAAGTTTACAACACGGGTTCCGTGTCTGTTAACTGTAAACCACAGTTAAATGCGCGCAGGACTCTACTTACAGTTAAGCCGCTTTCATACTGGACGCAGAACGAATTTTTCGCAGGACAGATTACATTCAAAGTCAGACTTAGAATGTAATCTGTCCTGCGAAAAATTCGTTTCGCGTCCGGTGTGAAAGCAGCTTTAAAATAACAAGGATACAATGCATTAATTTAACTGTAAAATTCAGTCCATTTACAACAATGTATTTGCTTCCTCCACAAGCACCTCCAACTCCATCGAGTCGAATTTCATTTTGCGTTTGCCTTCGTCCTTTTCCTCCAAACTGTCCACGGTGGAAATGGCTGCACCACGCAAAGTCCTCATTTCAATAATGCTGTTTGCACCAGCAGTCATTTAGGCAATTACTCTTAGTAGATCACCCGCTAAATATAAACAAACTAAACGCGCAAAATGTTACCACGAGCAAGCAATTTAGCACTCTTTAACTGGGATCTTAGTAGATCAGGCCCTAAGTGTAATAACGTTACAAATCTTTGAATGCCTTCTAGTGGCAAAAAAAATAATACTGCAGCTATTCGAGAGACCATTGACAGCACATTCCAAATAATTTTTGAATATTAATATGCTACAGTAAAACATGTTTGATTTTTGGTTTCATTGAACTATAAATATCACATTTCATTGTTATTGCTATCATTTAAAAAATAATTCTTATTTGTAACTATAAATGTAAATTAGTCATCGTATAGAGTTGCCAAGCATTTTGAAGTAGTGTTGTTTTGGGGAAAATGGATAGAAGATGATGTAGGAAGCCACAAAAATTATTTATAGTTAGTGACTGAAGCTAATTTGATTTAATGGAGTATATAACTACAGTTGGGTGTTTCAAGCAGTTTTTAGGTGAAGTGTAAAATGAGGAGAAAGAATATAGTGAATGAAGCATGTTATGGTACCTAATGAGCCAGTAGTTCCCAAACGTGGGACCCTCTGTGCCTGCTGTTTTTTGTTCTAAACTCGACTGCAATTCCAGAATTTTGAAGAGTGCCTATTTTTTCCTCAATTACACTATTACTGCAAGTATTACTGCAATTACTGCAAATGTAATTTTTATGAATAATCTCTCTGGAAACCGATGAGCGTCCACCGCGCACCCTTGGCCGTGACAGTGCCCCTTTAATACAGGCCAATTCTTGATCAGCGTGTCTCGCAGTCTCTGTTTGACTATGACTCACTCATGCTTGTGGGTGGAGAGAAAAGAGAGCTTTCCCTGCAGTACAGTGGGAGTATATTCCTCGGTGCTGGGGGGGACGCAGTGTAGCTACTACTTGCTATTTGGATTAAGTTTTGGGTGCTAGAAATAGCGAAATTGATTGAAAATAGCGTGGGCTAATATTAATATTAACTTGAATCCATTTTCAGTGTTAACAATTCGCCACTCGTTGACGATGCAAAAGCTTTTTCTTTATTTAAATGTTACGGATATAAATAACACCAAAATGCATTCCTGATGTGAATAACATCCTTTGGATGCCTCGCCACCGCATACTCCACGGATTGGACGCCCCCTGTTGTCGCTGTATACATATAAAGTAAAAGAGAGTAGTGAGCTGCCAACGCCCTCTCAAATGAGAAGTTGAACAGTGCCATTACTAAAATGCATTTCAACTATGGAAGACGGCCCACAAGTAAATAGCAAAGCCAGTAGGCCAATCACAAAACTACAATGATAAGGATACTGGAAGCACTCGTAACAGCTGGGTGTGTCAGTGAGAAGTTTAAAAAAATCCAAATAGCGCACTGCATCACAAGTCCCACCTCTTCCTCCACAGATCAACCCGTTTAGATCATATTTTCTGAGGCCTATAGCTGGGCTGCAGAATAATGTATTTTCTTTGAAGATTCTACGGCAATCCTGTGAGCGGATGACAAGCACCAGGCAAGCGTTGGGACGCTTTTGATTGTAGTAGCCTTCTAGACATAATCGTTCGGACGAAGCATACCTAATACAGATTATCTCCAAGAGAAGCAGCTTGTCTGTTTTCCTTCAGTTGTTAAGTTGAGATAACTAGAGTTTTTGAAGAAGCATAATACTTTGATTGGCTGCTCAAAAAATGTATCAGTCATTAAGAAAATTTGTTTTTACCGATTCGCACTGTGCGGGTGAAGATAGAACGAAGACCTACCAAGATCTGTTTGAGAAGTTGGATGCTAATAAAGATGGAAAGGTGGACATTTCTGAGTTAAAAGCGGGCCTGAAATCCATGGGGATATCTCTGGGTAAAGGAGCAGCGCAGGTAAATCTATCAGTTTGCGTATCAGATCAGCACTCGTTTACTTGAAGATACATATTGAATCGTGTTTTCTGAAGACGTGTTCGTGTAGCAGTTGTTAATGTACCGCAATCCAAGCTTCTTTGTAACGTCAACATCTCTGTTAGTGCTTGCAGCATTTTATTTCTCCGAACTACAGCTTGCATTTTGCGGAAGTGATCCGCGGAGACTTTTTTCTTTCCCTGATAGATTCCTGTCATTACTAGCTCTGATCAATGCTCCAAGATAGGTTGCGGTGCTCATAGCGAGATATAACGAGGAAACCTATGCATTGGATAATGCATAGTTTACCCCTTTAGACAAACCTTGAAATCGTTGCTCATTAATCGTACTTTCTGTTGAAACTTTTATTTCTTTTTCGAGCAAACCAATCTGCACGCTTTGATACCTTGGCGTTTTTGCAGGGAGTAGCCTGCGACACATCACTAGGTGTAGTGACATATCCTCAGTTGGCTTTTGGATAATTTCTGAGAACAAGCCTAACAACTTTTGACTTGAGAATTACCCGTGCTCCAGTGTTTTGAACGCAAATTAGAATTTAGCTCTGTTAACGTAATGCAAGTTCTGGTAGTGTTATTTGTACTGACTGACGTCCCCTCTGAAGCATTATCTGAATTTGTTTGAAGCAACACTTTCTGAACCATTAAACCTTTCAGGCCAGTCGTGTCGACTTGAAGGGTTGAAACGGGCAAGGCGAGGTTTTACTGTTGGGTTAAGACACTCCTTTATTCCAGGAACACCGTTTGCATGCAATTAAGTTCAAGTGCAATGGTAGACCTACTGATAACCGATGCATACATTTATTAAGACCGCTCCCGTAAGCTACTCAGCAGTTACTTGCCTTTTGTATTGTGGCACCAGCTGCTGTCCTATACATACTTATCTATCTCTTGACTGATGTTCTCAAAGTCATAATATGATGTGCAAGCGTACCTTAGATTAGGCTTTTGCATAACTGGGATAACGTTATTGAAGAATTTTTAGAATAGGCTACATTCATCTATCAAGGGGAAATTGAGTTGCTTTCAGAATAGTGTTTCTATTTGCAGTTTAGATTCCTGGAAGAATAAAGCTTCAGTAAAAAAAAAAAAAAAAAAAATCTGCGTAATTTGTCAGTTAGAGGAAACTGACAGCATCACATCTCCAAATATAACACGGGATTCCCTGATGTTCTCGCCACCAGAAAATCGTGTCCTCCGGAGACAAAGATGAGGACGCAGAGCTGGATTTTAAGGAATTCTCCAAATATCTGAAAGAGCAGGAGAAGAAACTGCTACTGACTTTCAAGAGCCTTGACAAAAATAATGACGGTATGTTACAAACTGTGGAACACAAAAGCACGAGTTGTACTCAGCCATTTCTGGAACTCATCCACAATTTTATTTTGCATTCTTACATCAGTGAAATATAAAAGCTACATACCCTCTCAATATAGACAAACTATCAGTTTTTATATAAGCCAAAACAGGAGATTCGACATGTGAAACCTCCCAGTTTGAAACATTTTGATAAATAAAGAACCCTTGAGCTAGATCATGGGTCCTCCTTGATCTTATGAAGAAGAGTGTATTTAGAAGTTGTTTTTGAGAGTAGAAGTAAAGCAACCAGTTGAAGGATTAAAAAAAGCATTCAAGTAAAATCTTGATTTAAAGGCATACGATGCATACACAGTCACTTACTTAGTCAGTCAGTCAGTCGCTCACTCCCTGCCTTCCTTCCTTCCTTCCTTTTCCTTGCTTCATGGCTTACTCCAGAGTCAAAAAATATTCTCTGAAATTTTGCCTGCCAGTACACTTCAAAGGTAACAATGCTCACTGAGCCATGAAACAACTTGCTTGGTGTTTTATTCTGGGTAGTTGAGACCAAACAAGATTTGACACCATTTCATTTCCATTGTGCAAAGTCGCGTGATTGAAGTCGGCAGTACAGTGAACTGAGGCCATGTTTGCAGGTTATTTATGCGTGGTGGAAAATCCTGGTGGGATATTTCTCATTCTTATAAGAAGGCAAATTGTGAGATTTTTTCATTTGTTTCACTTTTTTTATGCCCATTCCACTGGATGGGGGTATGTTACAGTTGCCCCTGTCCATCTGTTGGTCCGTCCACAATTTTTATTTATAGGGTAGATGGTGATATGAAGAGGATTTCTATTGATTTTGGTGGTGATTGGTAAATTTCTGGTCTTAACCTGTCATCGATAAGGCTGCCATGTGGGAGCATTGCCACGCGTTACATTGCCATCTTGTGTAACTGGAGAAGGGAAATGCGTTATTTACCGGGGTAAAAAATAAAGTTATAATGGTCATAACCCAAAAATTCACAGCAAGCGATATGAATATTAATGTTTTGGACTACTTCATGAGCTACTCTGTGAGCTACTTGATCCACAAAGAAATAATGAAGGATGATAAGATTGGTTTCCATCCTTGACAAACTTAAAATGCCCACATTTTTTTTCCTTCTGGATCAGCTAGGAACCTGTGCATTTTGTCTTGCATCTTCAACATACTGCTGCACCCATTGATGAATTCTGATGATGTACCCCAGAAACGGCTCTATCGGTGCAAACTCATTCACGCTGAAACAACAGTGCCTGATGACGCGATAGAAACGTGGCTCCATATGGCCCCTGACCAAATTTTTCTGGGGCCCTCATTTCACAGGGACTGTGGTTGTAAGTTGCTTTGTAATACTCATACAGACTATTAGTCACATCCCTTCCAAAAATGCAATGGCTTAGTGATTACTGTGAAGTTGTCTCAAGTCTCAAGCCAGATTGCTCCAAGTGTAGTTTCTGATGGCAAAAGCTCTTAACTGCCGTGCAGCAAAGTTGAGGGCTAATTCAGTGTGGTTTGGTGGGGCAGACCTACTGTATGTTTGTCACTGCCACATCAACCACGTTGGGTTTCAGTTTTCAGTTTTTTAAATTTATTATTTACTTTTTGCCGCTTTCTGTTGTTTATGTTTTGTATATTTTGCTGCTATTGAATTGTTGGTTATATATCCAGTTCTGTATAACTGAAATGGCCCAAAAACTTTTAGAATAACAGATTCAAGCGTATAAGCAAGGTATTGGGCCATGTGAACATGGTCAGGGATGGCCAGTGCAACATGGCGATGGCTAGACATGGCTCTGTTGCAATTTTGAAAAATTTGATTTCAATTCAATGTGAAAATCTTATACAGTATACCATTAAAGGTTGTTTATTAATTTTTCAGATTTTAAATTTAATGCTGGAATTAATGACTAATTGTCAGAATTGTTTGCATGATGTTTACATTAGCAGTTCCTGGATTTACATTACTAAGGGACTCACCTGCAGTCTCCGTGTTTCTGGTCTACTGAATTCTTTTCCTCTAGGACGGATTGATGTAATGGAGGTCAAGCAGTCCCTTGCGGACCTGGGAATGGACATATCCAAGGAGAATGCCGAGAAGATTCTCAACAGGTTTACCCTGTCCTATCCTATTGCTCTGATTGCATTGTGTTAATCATCAGATAATTTCTTTACATTATATCCATTCATCACTGCCTGTCTCAAAAAAAGTCACTGTTTGGATTTTTAGTAAGCAGCAAATATGTAAGAGTGCATCACTGGATCATTATTGCTGCTGGCTACAATTCTTTTTACCCAGACTGCTGCAGGATGTATCTTCTCATTTCTTAAACAACCCTTTCGTCAAGATGTATTCTAACCCCACTGAAAGTCTTTGGGATGTGCATGAGGAGACTTTGGTGGTTTTTTTTTTTCTGCCAGGAGTATGTCTTCTATATACAGAATGTAGTTTTGTCATAAAGCTACTGTAGCAGTGCCTGTTTGCATTGCTGTTTTCAAAGTTTAATGATTTGCTTGTGTAAAGTATCTTATTCTCTACAGCAGAGTAATTATACAAAACAGTTTGAAGATACTCTATTCATTTTTAGCTTCTCATTTCTGAACTTTGCCAGGGGATTGGCATTAGTTTTATTATATTCTGTGTAAAGTTGGGTGGGGGCCATTCTTGGGTCACGTGGTAGCTGAGTATTGCTGTCCTGCAGCACTACTGATAAACCTGAAGGCCCTTCCAGCCGTAGGCAAAAGGAAAAAATACTGTACTTTTGTCTGCAATATTTCATTTTCTTCAACTATAAGTGATATATATGAAATTTCACTGGTTAGGATGAGCTGCACCATAGTGGTAAGGCCTGGTTTTAAATGCTTTTTCTTCTAAATGATTTTTAAAATTTCACTGTATTGCAATGACTTTTGCACATTTTAAATTGAAGAGCTCTTCAGAGTGAGTGAAGTGGTGATCTTGTCTCGCATGGTGATTCAGAGAAATGTAGTACTTGAAGTGCTTAAAGTTTTTGGGAATATGTTATGGATGTAGAGAAAGACAAACTTCTTAATACTGTAGCCTTCACTGACTGATGCAGCACTGAGGCTATTAGCCAGGTGTATGGAAGTAACCACATCTTATTTACTCATTTAAGTGATTTGCTGCCCTCTTCACGAAGGAAGAAATGCTGAGTTGAAAGCTAATGCTGTCAGGCTATTTACATTTATCCAGGTACAGATAATTATAATATTTATACATGGCAGGAGGTGTGTAGCATAATTCATTTGGGGGGCAGCACAGTGGTCAACTGGACGGCAGTGCTGCCGTTAATGGCAACAGCATGAAGGTGGGGGGGTTCAAATCTGGACTGGGGATGTTTTATATGGAGGTTATATAGTGTCTAAGTGTTCTTGTTGGTCTTTTTTAGGGACTCTGCTCTTCTCCCATGGTGCAAAGCCTGGCACATAGGGGATCATAGATATGGTCTATAGATATAACCATATTTGTAGATATGAGTTTGAGTGAGTTGTGTGTGATCCCAGCATTGGATTGGCAAGATATCGGGGATCTGTTACAGCTTCTTGCTCTTTGTATACTTTGATGACTTCCAGCCCACCGTGACCCTGTCTAGGAATAGGCAGTTTTGGTAATGGATGGAATGGTAATATATCTTTACATGGTAATGTTTCAATGGTATGCAAGGTATTGCATTTTGAAATCTGTTCTGTGGCAGCTTTCACATGACTCTTGAGATATCACTGAATTTTTAAAAAAGCTGAACAGTTATAAAAACATTGGTTTTTGGGCTTCATTGAGAACTGCCCTGCTAGCCAGTTTCCTGCTGTACCTCACCTCTTTACCAATGCCCTGGGTTCTTTACATCTGTTAAGAAGGTGCTGACATTATCTCTTTTCTTTGACCTCAGTATTGATGCGGATGGAACTATGACAGTGGACTGGAACGAATGGAGGGAACACTTTCTCTTCAACCCAGCCACCAGCTTACAGGAGATTATCCGCTACTGGAAACATTCAACGGTGTGTGGAAATTTTTGTGTGGGTGCATGTGAGCACTCTGTGTGTGTGCGCGCGCACGTGTGTGTGTGTGTGTGTGTGTGTGTGTGTGTGTGTGTGGGCGGGCGCAGGTGCGCTCACGTTTGTGAGTGCATGTGTTTGCGCGCGAGTGTGAGCGTATGTGTGTGAGGTGTGTGTGTGTGTGTGTGTGTGTGTGTGTGTATGTGAGTACGTGTGTGTGTTTGTGTATGTCTGTGAGTGTGTGCCTGTATATGATAAGTAGCCGTACATTTGCTTTATAGTTAGTTATAGTGTGTGAGCCTGATGCACTTGGATCAGTCCTGCTGCTAATGCAGTACTTGTTGTATGGTAATAGGAGTTTCATTTTCTAAAACATATTCTCAGGAGCAGAAACTATGATGATTGGATCAAATCAGGTAGCCAATCAAAGTGGGGAGGAGGCGGGTCAATGTCAGACTTTGAGAGGGACAGTAATGGGCAGAGCTGGCATGGTCTTGGACCAGCTAACGTATGAGCACTGGCTTGGCTCACTAGGCCAAAGCATCACTTATAGTGGATATAGGATACCGAACATGGTCTTGGATCCAAACCGGCTGCGCCCAGAATTAATATTTTTAATTGTACCAGAAACGGTGTGTTTTTCTCCAGAGCAATAAAGGTTGTTTTTTGTGGATATGTGTATCTTATTTAATTAACTTGAGAATGAAAAAAAGAAAAAAACATTTATGTAAGTTACCTTACCTCTGTCTGACAATGCCAGCTCTGGCCATCACTGTTAGGTGAAAGTTTCGAGTTGGCTTGCCTCCTCTCTGTTTTGAATGATTGCCTGAATGAACCAGTCATTACAGGTTGTGCTGTTGAGAACTTGTGTCAGTGACTTAAATTCCTATCTGCGACTTATATTGACCTGTGCTCTTTGTAGACTTTCCTGTAAACTTGAAAAAGTTTCCAACCGTAGAAGGTCATACCCATTATGGACCACATTTCAGACTGTCAACGTAAAAAACAAGAAAGGATGTGGTCCTGAAGTTCATCAAGAGATGATTTACAGCTCAATTTATTAATTTTTACTGTGGCATAAAAAGGACAGATCTCTTGAGAGTCTGGAGCACTGACATGACTTGCGCTTCTGTTATATCTTTGGAGGGCATGGAAACCCATGCTGGCTACATTTGAGCATGGTTTCTATTTATAGCTGTCATAGAAACAGACAACATAGGGTTGGCTCTGTCACAAAAAAGTCAACAGGTATTGTGTGCTCCTATGATGAATTAAGGCATGTTGACGACAGAAAATTTCAATCTTCCGTCACGTGGCATCTGTGAGGCGTTTAAAGTCCCTGGGAACTTAAAGCATAAAATCTCCTATCTATCTTTTTCAGACCTTGGGGGTATAAGATATACAAACACAAAGTATGGGAAGATGCTCACCTTTCCCTAAATACGTTTACAAATCTAAAGATTTTCTACTCCCAGTGGCTGGATTCAAATTTGGCATAAAAATTTTCATCCTGAGGTGATGTCACATTTTACTCGAGTAATCCACCCAACTTCATCAGTTAGGAGCTCAGCCAATCACAGAGTTGATGTAAATTGCCCCTTTCCCATAATGGGCTCACTATGGCCATGCCCATGCGGTCCACAAGAAAGCTTTGATGAGGTTATTTAGTTATTTTTGTCACGTGTTATATCGTTTCAGCACTCTGATTCGAGATGCCCTCAGATGCAGAAAGCCATTTGAACATTTTTTTTTTCTCCTGGTTTAGAAAATATTCTCAAAATGCCAAATGTACCTAAGAATTTAAAAACACATTATGTTAGGCTACATGTTGGCTAACATTGAGAGATGACATTGGGTCTGAAGGTTGTTAGATGTTAGAGGTGAAGTATATTTGCATGTCGTGTTTTTGCACACTTCAATTTGGTGTTAAATGCCAAAATCTTAGCTGTGGCCTCTTACAGTCAGTTAGTTGTTAGGGAGCATGTGACCGGCGTTGCAAGTGTTTAGTATTGACTTGTGGTATGTAAGCTCATAATTTTTGGACAGGAACTGAGACTTTTGATCTGATATGTGCCTTTGAAGGGTACAATTTTGTAATTGCCAAATGCTGCTTGGACCCCATTAATTACTTCTAGTCTTTATATTTATGACTGAGGTTGTCTGTATATGCATTTCTTCGCTTGTCTATGGCAGGTGCTGGATATTGGTGACAGTCTTACCATTCCCGATGAGTTCACTGAGGAAGAGAAGAAGACAGGCGTGTGGTGGAGGCAGCTGTTGTCTGGTGCCATGGCAGGTGCAGTGTCTCGCACGGGCACTGCCCCATTGGACAGGATGAAAGTGTTCATGCAGGTACACGCTCCCTGGTGCTTGAAGCACAGCTGCTTCACCCATGTGGGTGAGGTTATAAGAAAACAAGTCCTACTGATCTTTTAAACCACTTACTTGTTATTTCTCCTTTGAAACAAGCTTATTAACATGCAGTGATGCCTTTTATAGATTCTCAAATCTGGTCTTGGGATACAGAAGTGTTTCTTTCAATATGGCAATCTTGGTTAAATTTAGTTAGCTTGCCTGAAGAACCAACAATATGCTGATTTTTTCATTGCAAGTTGATTTAACTCCTTCAGTTTCCTGGCTGAAAATTGGCCTTTGATTTTTGGAGGTCCCAGAAAGCAACTGACATCATTACTCTCTTGGTCCGGGTTGACAATCTCTGGGTTGGTGGATGTCTGACCTATAATTGTAGTAAATAATGAATGTTCCTTTAATTATCCCTATTAAATACATTTCAATGAATGATTGCATTCCCAAAACTTGTGACATGTTGATTCTATTGCAGGTGCACTCTACTAAGGCAAACAAGATCAGTCTAGTTGGAGGCTTCAAGCTGCTGCTGGATGAGGGGGGAATGACCTCACTGTGGAGAGGAAATGGAGCTAACGTCCTGAAAATCGCTCCCGAAACGGCCATTAAGTTTATGGCCTATGAACAGGTAACTTGTCTTACGTGGAGGTATTTCCACTTAGGATACAAAGTTTAGTTTCTGTTTCAAATTTTATGGCTCATTCTCTGTCATATGATTTCAATGCAACATCAAGCAAAATGTCTGCCCTGTAAAACACTCTAAGGCTGTCTGAAGTAAGCAGACTTCTCATGATGATGCAAGCAACATCAAGTTGGTAGCTTTAAATGAGACAAGTGCTTGCAATTAGCCAGTTGTCAAGTTATACCGTAAAATACAGGATAGTTTTGTTAATTGCATTTTTAGATCAAGAATCTTTTACAAGTTTAGTTTTTTTTTTTTTTTTTTTTTTTACTTTTTTAATGTTAAAAAAAATTGCATTATTCTCTGGATTGGATTAGCTGGTTTGTTCTCTCTATTTATTTAGGCTTTCGTGACCCTGTTTTGTATAAGGAGCATGGGAACTATCCATAAATGTTATGATTCCCCTGGAGACGCTCCATTATTCCTCATTATTTTGAAGCTGCATATATTTCATCTGGCTGGATAGAGTTCCATGTCCAGGATGGTGCTTCCTGCAGAACAGCTCAAGGCTCCTTCTTCTTCTCTTGTCTGTGTTCATTGATGCTGGAATGAGCCTCATATCAGTGAAGGTCTGGCAGGTTGTGCTGGTCTCACAAGTTGTTAGTGTGTGTTTGTAAGGTGCTGTGAAAAGTATTTACCCCCCCTCCCGATTTTCCCCATTACTGTATTCCCTATTCGTCACACTGAGCAGTTACAGATCACAAGAGAAAATTTAACCTTGCAAACAGGGAAGTAGGTCAAATGCTAAATTAATTTGTCCAGTTATTCTGTTACTGAAAGAGTTATCTAGCCCCCACACAGCTGCTTTAATACTGACTAACTGAGAGGTTTGTAAGAATTGATTGGTGAAACATGTAAAAGGCACCTTTAATTTGACCTTTTTTCTTTCAAAGAGCTGGAGCACACATCTAGAACAGCGAAAACTGCCACAGTCCTAATACATATGGATTGCATATACATTTACAGTGCATTAACCTGATGCGTATTTGGGGATCGAGCCCAGCGGTGCATGTTTATCATGAGAGTCATGTAGCTTTGAAATGTACTACTATACCATTGAGCTTTACCTCTATAACATATCAAACGTTACTAGTGGTCTCGTTTGAAGATGAAGATCATCCTGTCTTGGTGCCGTTTGTTCCATGCACACGTGCTTGTATATGTGCATGCATGCAATGTTTGTTCTGCATCGTTTTCTCTCTACAGTATAAGAAGCTGCTAGCATCAGAGAGTGGTAAGGTGAAGACTCACGAGAGGTTTATCGCTGGTTCCCTCGCAGGGGCAACGGCTCAAACAGCCATCTACCCCATGGAGGTGAGAGGAGAGATGGCACTTGATCTCCCTTCAGCATACCTGTATCTAATGACCTTTTGGCTGGATTGAACCATGTTACTTTCATTCTGAAAACTCTGGCTCCTCAAATTGAATCATTTTGTTTCGAAAGGGCCCAACTCCAGTGAATTAGAGGTCTGCATGTCTTATAACAAATAGGGGAACTTTCTTGCAATTTCAGCCAAAAGTATCCCAATGACACTCTCTTGTAAAGAAATATACTTAAAATATATGGGTCATAACATATGGGCCAAAAAAAAAAAAATTTTTCCCTTTCTTGAAAAAGAATGGTCTTTGGAGTTTGGCCCATTGGAAACTCAAGGATTCAATTTTATACTGTGTGTCTGTAAAGACTATTGGATGTGCTTCTATACTGACACACAGTGAAAACACAACACCCATATTTAATAAAAAAGAAAAAGCAACCAATGTTTTTCGATTCAATTTTAATACGAATAGCAAAAGCATTTCATTGTCCATAACACTGTAAAGTTTCATCACAATATCTCACCAAATGTTTCTGATATGCCATTGTGAATGCACAGACCTTCCACAAACTGTCAGTAGCAAGTGTGTCCTCCCTGTGCTTGCACACATGCGTGTAAACGGCGAGGCATCAATTCACACAAACGTCGCACAGTTGCTTGGGGAAAGTCCCTCCACTCCTCCTGTGGTGCAGTTGTCAACTCGGCAACGTTGTGTGGTTGACATTGATGCTGGTGTACATGACGACACCGTTCATCCCACGTGTTCAATGGGGTTAAGATTGGGTGAGATGGATGGCCAAGGCAGAAGATCGACCCCTGCTTGTTGGAGAAAGTCTCTGGTGAGGCGTGCAGTATGGGGACGGGTGTTGTTGTGTTGGAACGTGAACGGTAATCGTTGTTGTCCATGGTTGTTCAACAGTGGCTGGAGAACTCATCCACATATCGCTGTGCCGTGAGACCTCCACTCATCACAAGTTCACTCCAAAATCTCTGCATTAATGGCAGCCCAGACCATGACACTACCCCCACCAAACCGATTTCTCTTTAGAACACACCTGTCTTGATGATATTCATATTGCCTCCCGTACACCCGTTGTCGGTCGTCAGCAAATGACACGCAGAACCTCGATTCGTCTGAAAAAACCCAACGGTGGAAGACTCGTGGCGGCTGAAGATGATGTCGAGCAAACTGTTGTCTGTTGTCTCTGTAACGTGTGTCATGATGTTGCCTCGATATGGCCTCTGGCACCTTAACCCTGCAGCTCGGCAAATCACAGTCATGGCATGGATGGGGTGTCCGTGGCATCCTGTTGTGTTCTGAGCCGTGTCTGCTGCTGTTTGGAACCAGTTCCTCAGATGGATCTGCCGGATGTGTCGGTCCTGACGTGCCGTCGTAACCACCGGAAGTTGTCCTGGTCAGGGGCAGTGGTGAACACTTCCTGTCTGTGGGTAGCAATGCTCCAGTCTGTTGCTGGTGGATGGACTGAACCTGAACTGGCAGGCAACCTCTCTTTGAGATGTTCCCCCAAGCAGCATCCCCAAAGCTCACTCCCTCTGCTGTTCTGTAAGACGTGGCATTCTGACATTGATGCTGCTGGGGATGAATCACTGTGCCTTTTATGCGTCCAGTGTCTTGCTTTGCACTTGAATGTCATTCAAGTGATGAATTCAACCTGCTGCAAATGACATGACAAAGTTGCGTTTTGGAAATGTGATCCCCTGACAGACGCACAAACTGGGATTGAACCCGGACATGCACAAATTCCAGCTTTTAACCTTCATACCACAATATTTCTTCTGTGGTAATTTTGATGGCCTCAAAAAATCAGCTACAATTTCAAAAATTAGGCGTTGCGTTTTCACTGTGTTTCGGTATATGTCTGCGAGTAAAATCTCTTGATTGCTTGAGGTGTAAGAGGAAATGTTGAGGGAGTGTGTTCTGCCACTGGTAGGTGATGAAGACTAGACTGACCCTGCGGAAGACAGGCCAATATTCTGGAATGTTTGACTGTGCCAAGAAGATTCTTCAAAGGGAGGGAATAAAGGCCTTTTACAAAGGCTACATCCCCAACATTTTGGGAATCATCCCATATGCCGGAATTGACCTGGCTGTGTATGAGGTCAGTCGGACTAGTCTGTGAATGAATCCCTAATTTGCCCGGTCATATGTGAGTCACAGATACTTTTGTCAGTTGCGCATTTCAGTTTATGCATTTGCACATTTACTGTGATATGTCTGAGCTCAATGGTGATCTAACATTGGTAATTGAAAAGAACATTCTCTGCAGCCCAGAACTTTGAATGTGAGCACTGGTGTGTCCATCTTTTCTAACTGATGTTTATATTGGTCTCAGAGTCTGAAGAATGCCTGGTTGGCACGATATGCTCAAGACACTGCCAACCCTGGTGTGATCGTCCTGCTGTGCTGTGGGACCATCTCTAGCACTTGTGGGCAGATAGCTAGCTATCCTCTGGCTCTTGTGAGAACTCGAATGCAGGCCCAAGGTAACTGCATGAACAAGAGTTGTAAATATTGAATGTATGAATGGAATTGAAAGAAGACACTAGCTCTGTGTGTAATACCTACACATAAAGGAGTGTGATTATTAATGGAAATGGTCTTGTTTTTCAGCTTCGGAGGGAGGCGGTCAGATGTCCATGAGCCAATTGTTTACAACTATCGTGAAAAAAGATGGATTTTTCGGACTATACAGGGGAATTCTCCCTAACTTCATGAAAGTGATTCCAGCAGTCAGCATCAGCTATGTGGTGTATGAATACATGAGATCAGCACTGGGTATCTCAACGAAGTAAAGGGCCCAGACAGCTTTAGCTTTTTTTAAATGCAATTTCTAATTCACTGCATTACAAATTTTTATTTTCTGTTTTGGGTAGGGGGATGGGGGTCTGAGGGACATTTACAAAAGACCCCTTGCAAATGACTTTTTTTATGTGTGTTTTTTGTTACACATTACTCCGCAATTATAAAAAAATTTTACTCCAAGCAGGTTATTTGTAAAGCCTTTGTTGAATGCCTATGTTTTTAGTTTATTGGCGCCTTAAGAATGAGGTAGTCTTCCTCATTCTAAAATTTGGTGGGAGTGCTTATCGTTTACACTATGAAAAACTGCCGACTGATGTGGAACATAAAAAAAAAAAAATTCGAAAGTTTAATTTGTACACACTATGTAGTACTCAACGGATTATCAGTGAAATTTACCTTTGGATTCATCAAGGTTTATTTTTGGGTTTAAATGCAAGTTTTATCTCTTTGCTGGATAAACCATTGTAGCCTTCAAAGTTTTGTTATTTACATAGTGTCTTGTTTACGGTGAATTTGAATATAATGCTGTTTGGATATTTGTATTTGTCCGTTTTGTCTTTTTTGCTTGAAAAGACCTGTAATCTGGACCTGGGCATGAAGATACAGCATATTCACTCATGGTTACAGTATGTGTTATGCAGTTCTGAATCAGCTCCACTCAAGAATTTAAAGTCATTACCAAAGACTTTGAGCTTTATATAGATACAGACACATAGTAAATATGAAAATTCCTCACCTTCCCACTTTTTTGGTATCTCCCTTGATGTCTTCCACAAAATATGTCTCAATAGTATTCTCTTAATTGTAAAAAAAAAAGAGAAAATTTTGAGAAAAAATTGCTTTTGACTGAAAAAGAAGGAATAGCCAATCAGTGATGAACATTATTGGGACACGCCTCTTATATTACTCACAATCATACCGAGCTGAACTTGAAGATTGAACTCGGGCAGTCAATCTCTTCGTACCCTGGATATCTTATTTATTGTAGTTCACGGTGTATTCACCGTGTGCAGTTTATGCAAGATATGATTATGCTATTTTGTTTGACACAGCCACCTGTCCCTCTGGGTATTAACCCTTAAATGCCCCCTGTGACAAATTTGTCACACGATTTTGGGGGTTGTCAAAACCACTGACCCCCACATAAATTTTGCAACCTAATGCCCATAGTGACATATTTAGACCATCAGTGCTGCCATCTGATGCATAAAAGTGGAACTGACACTACACTGGCTGCACCAGCTAACCTTTCCAATATGGCCGCCCCCGTGGTGGAATCCACACGATAGATCAGCACCCATTCATCACTGGATAAAGTAGACAAACAGGTAAGCTAATGAAAAATAAGCTATGCCTAATACTTCAGCTATATGTCAACTACCAAAACAATGATGGACAAAAGTTCTCTTTATATCCTAGAAACTTAAGAGTGACATATATGTCACAAAACTAAAATGAGGTCAAAGGTCACCAAAAATTAAAAATCACTATTGGGTTGTTATTAGCCCCTCCCCAGGACATATTAACAGAATACATAGATTTTTCTTTCAACTTTTACTATAGTTGGGCATTTAAGGGTTAAAAATTGCAAGAAATTGAGTTTTTTATGCTTTTAACAACAAACCAATGGTTAGGAAATTGGCTAAAATTCAAGAAGTTAATAAAATGAATTGGGTTGGAATAGGTTTTCCCTAAGATCTTACAAACGTGAAAGCCTAGTGGAGACACCTGCAGACAACTTTTTGCGGAAAGAAGGGCTACTATTTTTTTTTTTCCAGTTGGCTTCAAACAGTTGATCAGTAGTAAAAAAAAATGTGTAAAATTTCTCAGTAGGGTTTTGATTCAATCTCTGAACAGGCCAGAACATGCAACTGAATTAATGAATTTCAGGTCCCTCCTTGGTGGTCTTCGCAGAGCTGAAGAATTGTCCTGATGGAAAATAACTTGCTGAACTGATTGCTTATCAGCAGAGAACAACTTCTCAGAAGGAACCAGATCTTTCTGCAGTGTTCTGTATTCCTCAGCATTAGTCAACTTGCCACAGTGACTCTACACAATGATGCCTCTTCCTCCATGTATGACTGTGTTGAGATGCATTCAGTATTGTATCTCTCACAACTTCTCACATATTTTTGAATGCACCTCTGGAACGTAACTCTGCAACTCAAACTGATTCATCAGTCCATGTAACTGCCTAACCACTCTAAATCAGACTTATACTCTGCCAAAATTTGTATTCTGTCCTGGATGTTATATGTTTGAGAATTCTTGTGAATTCTTACCAAATCCTCAACACAAACCCAACAAGAGACAACTTTATTGAAATTGGCCATCTAGAATGTTGGTAGAAAATGTTGTCCTATTAACTTATCAGTTGATGGAGAAACAAGTTTTTTGGCTGCATTTACAGTGTTGTAAATTTCATAATAACTGTAGTTGGACCAGTTTTTCTTATTCCTTCTTATGGGAGTCTCTGAGCCGGAGGAGATCTGCAACACACTGCCCTCTCATGCATGGTGTGGTGGAAATTTATTTATTTATTCCTGTAAGAAACACTCAGATAGAGATAGTAAATAGGATCCAGTCTTTACTACATGCATATAGGGTCCAAGTTACATGCAGGAACAAGGACAAAGGAATTCCTCATTTGCTTTGATATTTGTATGAGCACAATGCCCTAAATGCACGCCCCTTCCATGAATATTCCCAACAATTCACTACTCTCCTCCTTATTACATGTACAGTTTATTCATAACTCCTCCTTAAGGAACTGATTTATGTAAATGTATGTTCTCTCAGCATTCCACAGCTGAGTGCACACATCCCACATATCTCTGGTCCCAACAATCTCCTCAGGAACACACCGTTCAGCAAGCCAGGAACACACAGTTACAGAAAGCACATCTCATTACGCACAAGCTAGATTACAATTATAAACAATTACACATGCCTAGGTCACTCAAGGATAAGCAATTAATAACAAAATAAGCAATTTATGACTACCAGGGTGCCATTTGTAAGTTTATGAACCTATTGATGAGCAATATCAGGAGTGGTTGATCACAAAATAAAGATTTTTTTTGATCAAAAAGTCTAATTTTTGGGAATATTTGTATATCAAGAAATTTTTAGTTTGATTATTAAGAATTTTAATCATGATTTTATATTTGTATACATTTCAAAGGAAACAAAGGAGTCCCGCACACTGTCTACCTTGCAAATAGCAAAAGTTTTATTGTGACCTTTCGGTACTTAAACCTTCATCAGACAAATACAGACCTCATCCAAAGAAGCCATCTTAAATAGGGTGTGGTGGAGAGTCTCAACCGATCACCCGTATGTATACACGCAATCCATCCCATAGTTTTAAGGAATGACATGGCACCCAATATTTCCTGAAAAACACCCAAAGCATGCATAAAAAAAAAAAAAAAACAGAAAAAATCACCATATCCCACCGAGTTATTTATAGGGGATTATATTCAAAGGATCCCTATCACAACGCCAATATATCACAGTTATATTTATATGCATGAAATTTATGCCAGCCTGTATGTGGTAATTATAGCAGAAGTTTACTTACAATTAAGCCAATGGCACATTCTGCATGGGACAGTCAAAAGGGCATTTATGGAAAAGCTTGTTGGACCCCTTTTTTTTCCTCCCAGTGCACAAGTGAACTGTAAACTCTAGTTCAGTCAGGACAACTTTGTCAACATAGAACATTTATTTAGAATTGGCATTAATACATTTGGCGGTATGGTTCTGTTCTGGAGCTCCCTGCCCTTCCGTATGCACACATGGAATGCCCCAAGGCAGGGAGAGCAACAAATTAACCCCCCCAGAACAGAGCAGGCATGGATAAGGTGGAGGTGGAGGTGGAGATGGGGAGGGAGCGGGTTGCAAAAGAGCTGGCAGAGAATGGCCAAGGAGTAGAAGGCAGCCTCATCCAATCGGGAAGCTTAGGTAGTCAGCTGACCTGCTCAATCTGCTGTGGCAGTCAGCTGAGCCAGAGGTGCTTGCCTCGACCAGTGAGCAAGTTTGGGGCAATTTAAGTTTAAGGTGTGACTCTGTTGCCTGTCTGAACTAACGCTCCGCTCAATTTTTTTTACATAATGTGTATCTGATTGATTGGGAGCTTTTTGACAGAATTTTTTTTGTGGCCATGTTACCTCATTTTGTTAAATTTATCGCTTTTCTCAATGTGCTTGCCGCATGCCCTGCCACATTTTCCCTTGGCCCATATGAAAAGACAAAGTAAAGTTCTGAAATACATTAAGTATTGTTCACCATTTTAACTAAAGGGTTTTGCAACATTTATCATGACTCATCTGAGAGTGTGTATCTGTGGGTGAAGAAATAAGTGCTGTAGTGCTAGACAATCATGAGGCCACCAAGGCTTATTTCTCCACTCTGGGTAGAACAAAAACCAGCTTTTAATGTTGTAATACTGAGCTCATGCTCAGTGAAGTCTTCGATTCTTAATTTTTTCATTTGCTTTATGCTCTAGAATTAAAACTTTTGCAAGTTTCAGATCAAGTTTGATAAAAAATATTTTAGCAAGTTAGTTTAAAAAATGGCAAGGAAACAACTGGTCATTTTATGGGCAACAGTACTCTTTGTTGCCATGGGGAAATTCTCCCCTGCTCGGAAGTTGCCTTGGAGACACTGGAAAACAATTGGAGTAAACAGTCAGGACAGTTGAAAGATTTTTAGCAAATGGCACCAAGGCTGTTTTATGTCTGCTGAGCTACATAAATGTCATACTATCTTGCCACTGTACGATTGTAAATATATTGCCAAGTTCTGCAGGAAAAGCCAAGGCCAGCTGTTCAACAATTATTCATCAGTCTATCCATTATCTAACCCACTGAGTCTTGGTTGCTGTCGCGGATTGGCGGCTGGAGGCTATTGCAGCAACCATTTGGAGACAGACAGGAATATACCCTTGGATGGTTTGTCGGTCTTCAGCGAGAGCGAGGAGTTGAGCAGTGCATGCCTGCTGGGGGTGTTAGGGATGGAGTGGGTGGTGGTGCTGGGAGCCGAGGAGGAGCCTGGGTACGGTGTGGCGCTCGCACTGCTTCGGGACGGCAGCTTCCACGTGCGGACCGCAGCATCTGACCCTGGCTCCCCTCGAGCACAGGAGCTGGCCTGTGCTGGAGCTGAAGTCCTGCCCTTTCACTTGAACAGTCCTGCAGGCCTGCAGGGGGCACTCTCCAATGTTCAAAAGTGCTTTTTCGGAACCAGAATGGATTTCACCAAACCAGACCCACTCCAGGTACGCCTCATCATATCCATGGCAGCAGGCATTATGTTTCTGCATTAAGGAAATTTATTATAATACATTTACAAATTATTCGTGCCTTTTCATTGGTGAATAAAGGGTCATGTGATCCTCTTTAAAACACAGAAGGTCTGCTGCCATGAAAACCATCGTGCCGCGCAGCGAACAAAAGTGATATTGCCCTGTGGTTTAGCCAACGAGATCTACAGACGGAAAAAATTCCATCCAATCAATGAGAGCGTAATGTCAGGCATCGTTAGCAGACATAAACAAAATGGCGAGTTGTTTCGTTGTTATTGGCAATGAATTAAAAGAGGCACATCTTTATTCACCAATGAAATGGCACGGATAATTTGTCAGTGTAATAAAACAATTATTTACCATAAGTGGGGCAATATCAGATTTTAATGGACCTAAAGAAAACAATATTGACCTCAGCTGTTGGCCTTGGTCAATATCATTTTCTTTGGGTCTTTAAAATCTCATATTGCCCTCCTGCATGGTCAATAATTGACAAATATTGACTGCCTTGACCCATGATGGACTGAGTGCATGATTGCTTTTATCATTTTGCAGAGTGAGGTCTCTGATGGATATTTGATAGCAGATGCTTGTAAGCAGCATGGAGTCAGCCATGTGGTATTTGAGGGGGGCCTGCACGTGCAGAGACGTTTTGGGTTCCCCATGCGGTCGATGGACGCCAAAGCTTGCATTGGTGACTATATGACAGAAATCGGTCTGCGGAAAACTCAGATTCTCATACCCTTCCTGTATGAGCACTTCCTATCAACATTCTCTCCAAAGCCCGCTGGACCAAACCTGTACAAAATAGGTTAGTCATCCAAAAGCACTGAAGCCTAGTTATGAGCCTAATCTGAGCCTCAAGGCCAATAGTACTGCTTGTTTTCTATCATGTGCTCTAAATCAGGGACTAATTTAGATCTTGGGCACCAGTTGAGTGGAATTGTTCACAGTCAGCATCAATTAATGAAATATATGGTAGGACAAAAATCAGCATTTTTGCTTCGATTGAGAGCCAGATATGTGCATCTCCAGAGCCACAGTAAATCCTCTCCATAAAATAAGAGATAAAGAAAAATGTGTCTGTAGTTAGCAAATACCTATCCTGCAGATTAGTTCAAGTTTATACTTAAGTGAATCTGGATCTGACAAAAAGTATATTGAAATGTCCGCTTAAAGTTTCTGAAATGATTTGTTGGTGCACACGCTAGGGTACATTTAGCATGCTCTCGTTGTTCTTTACAGACATCCCAATGGGAGACACTCCCATGGATGGCATTAGCCTCAGTGATGTGGGCCCAGTAGTCACAAGCATACTGAAGAACTCAAATAAGAGGATCGGAAAAAGCTGCCTCCTCTCTGCGGACCGACTGCAGGTCAGAGAATATGCAGAAACCCTCTCTAACCACCTGGCCCCCCGGGTCTTCCAGGACTCGAGGGTGAGTACACACTGTATATGAAGGCTGGTTACAGGACTCTGTGCCTCCACACACATTTTAGACCTCCTTTATTTTCCTCTTCATTACCTTTTGATGCAAGCTTTACAGCTCGAACTCTGCATCTGTTTGTGTCAGTGTTAGCTAAGACTCCTCATTGTTTATACTTTCTTTTACCCGACTATTATCTTTGAGGTCATATTGACCCCATTCAATGTTTACGGTCTTTAAAACCATGGTTAACATACTTTTTCAACTAGATTTTTCTCATGGGGAAACACGATATTAAGTTAAAAAATAATTTTATGCTCTGTGTAGATGTGGTATGCATTGGTGTTGTTGGGGTCATTTTGATCCCAAGCTGTACTGTTATATGAAGACCACAATGGAAAAATGATCAGAATTACATTTTCACGTTGTGGGGAAATGATGAATTAAAAATTCAAAATGATATTTGAAACAAAGCACTGAAAAAATATGCAAAAAATATTAAATATGTAAAATATTATAATAATATATAATATTACTATATATTATTATACTTATAATAATAATATATAATATATAAAATATACAAAAATGCAACATTTGGAGTCTGATCGTTTTCCCTTTGTGGTCTTCATATAAAACCATTATTTTGATTGTATCTTTGTTGTATTGATTCATACTGAGGGCACTTTCACATTCCTGTTTCATTCATTTCACAGTAGTCAAGTAAAATCAATACTCAATGCATAAGGGAAGGATGGGGGAACTTTTGTTTTACTTACTGGACTATTAAGATGGTTATTAGAAATGCAAGAAGAAGCTGAGAGAAACTTGGGTAACACTTTCACAATCATTTTCTGCAAGGTTTTGCCGAGGTCAAGATAATCACAAACTGAAAAATGTACAAACAGTTAATTTGAAGATAATAGGAGGTGTAGTATAGCTATGCATCAGTGTGCATTTGAGAAAAGCAAAAACAAGGATGAATTGAGAATAATCACATTGTTACTTTAAAATGTGACAAGACTGGTTGACATTCATTTAATTTCAAGGAGAGTGTTGCTCAGTATTTGAATGAGGAGATAATGTACTTGGAATGTTGATATTCAAGTATGTAAAATCTGCATATAAATTGTGTAAAGCGTAATTTATGGTCGTCCAACTCCGTCAATACGCAGACATGCAGTTGTATCGACGGAGATCTGGACCTTTCAGACTTCTCCGTTGCTTAATGAGTGTTGCAAAGCAATTCACCGCCAGTACATTAGGGGCGTTGCGATTTTATTCGGAGACCCGCCAACTATTTCATGACGTTCATGAAATTCATGACGTTCATGTAGTTAGCTGACCAATCGCAGGCTTGCGCTATCCGTGAGTTCTCCATCGTTTTGACGGATAGTTAGAAAATTTGGGAGGGGTCCGTCATGCGTCTGAGAGCATGTCGGAGAGGGTTTGCGACGTCGGAGAGGGGGCCTGCGTGTCTGCGCATTGACGGAGTTAGACGACCATAAATTAGGCTTAACTCTCACCCTGTGTCACAGTCATTGTCTCACTCTCCCTCTCCCTTGTGCACGCACAAAAGTACGCACAATATTTATGATCTGTTTGGTGGATATTGTTGTGTTTAATTAAGGGCCGTATTCGTTCTACCAGATTTCTCGGAAGATGTTTGTGGAAAGCTTCAAGGGAGAAGCTGGTGAGGATATGGGGAACATGTTTGAATTCTGGAGGAAAGGCCCTCTGAGGAGAAATACTGCTGAGGAGTCTGAATTATTTTCAGGCACAAAGTTGTTCTCTCAGTGGGTCTCTGCTAATAGGGATTCCATCATCAATGCTCTGGAAAACTGATAGTCCTCAAAGCCACACATGCAGTGAGTTCCTACAGTGGGAAGCATGATGACCTCGGTAGCAACACCAGGAAAGCAGTGGAGCATTTCAACTTGAAGTGGAAGGACATTTTTGAAATACAGTATCCTGTAATGTGTAACTGCTCGATGTTTGCAGGCCTTCATCTTTGTTATAAAACAATGTTGTTTGCTTGTAATAGCATCTATAATGGCTTACCAAAGGAAAGAGATGAATATCAATTTGTTTGTATCGCAAAGAGGTTTTTTGAATTCTGAAGTGTGACCAGTTTAGGAGACAACTGCAGACGGTCTTTTACATCTTTAGCACAGTTGCACAATCATATACTTCATTAATTGAAAAATGAGGATGACTGTAGGGTTGTGCTGAGGTTATTGAATGCTATATTTAAATGTTGATGTAAAGATTACACTGTAGTTTATGCATGTAAATTGTTGAGTTAATTTTAAGAATAAAAAATGAATTAATTTAAACATAACTTGGTTAATTTGTTCAAACACGCTGAAAGTGAAAAGATACCAAAGGAGATCCTTTTGTAAAGGAAAAGCTTTCCAAACACCCTTTAATCAGCACATCATACACGGTCAGTTTCATAGACAAGAGCCCATTGGGTCTGTGGCAGTATACAGCCTATAGAAACAGCAAGTCTTTTCCCCCAAAATAAAACCATCACACATGAAAAACCTCAATATCAAAGCACTATATACATATGATACAAGGTCCATAGCCATTGCATACTGCAGCTCCATTGCTGTCGACTTGCCATTCTCTGCACAATGGAGCCAAATCTATTAAACATGTCTGATTATACACTCATTCTCTTTGGTGTTGCCAAACTGGTTAGTTATTGCTTGGAAGCAATGGAAGGATGACTCAGTGGGTGTGTTCTAGAGGGTGGCTATGCTCAAGAGCTCTGAACAGAATATAACACAAACTAAGGCCGTGCTGACAGAATCTAAAGTCAGGTCAGGCAAGCCAGATGGCACTGAGCCTAGCGAGCCTAACAGCTTTAACCTCTGGAAGTGTAATATCAGCCTCAGGGCAATCAAACGCCTCAGTTCCTTGCTTCAAATTACCTTTGACCCAGGAGAAGCAATGACAAAAAAAAAAAAAAAAAAACAGACAAAACACAAAGCAGAAAACATGGCACTTCGAAAGGTAAAATATTGTCTACAGCATATTCTGTGAAAAAAAAAATGTAAAAAAAAAAAAAAAACATGCAAAGCTATAGGCTGTTGAATGGCTATCAAAACACATCATGCAACATGTATAGCAAATAGCATATTACTGATAACGGAAAAACAATGTTGCAAATGCATTTTCATAATTTACAGCTACATGTAAAAACAAAGAAAACCTCAATCAGCATGCTCAGTAACTTAAGTGTCAAACAAAGGTATTTACCACTACAGCCAAAGTTTCACCATTTTTTAATGGTAGGGATATCTAATTTTTGCAGCGATTTCAGGGGAATGATAGGAGAATGTGTACAGAGAAATATTTAATACATTAAACAGACATAAGGGACCATGTACTTTATGTAACTATTTTGGATTATCATTCCCCAAAAAACACTTGGTATAGAATGGTAGTACAAAGTCAAAATGAAATAAAAGCTTAATGACTGACATCATCACAAGGAATATGCCATGCTGGTATTGTTAGGTAGTTCCCTACCTGAAAAAAAGCCCTGAGCCAAGGTCAGTTTAGGCATTATGTCCAATGTGGGCAACTTGAAAAGGTACCAACTAATATAAACAAGTAATCTCAATAGACATAAATTCCTCATATTAAATAAAACAAAACAAAATAAAAAAAAAATATTGAAGAACATTTTTGTTTCCCTGTTTAACTCAAATATCATCCTTAAATTGAATTATAAAAAATAATATTCGGTTTTTTCTTTTTTACATAATTAATTCTGCAGTGTTTAACCTAACGGAACCAAAGAAGCTATAGTACTAGCTATCTCATCAAGCTCCAGTCAGGCTACTTTATTACTTTGGGTACTAGCTACATTTAAACAATTCTATTTTTCATGATCATCCTTCAGTCATAGCCATAAATTAGATAAGCAGGAGGTTTTTTGTTCTTTTAATCAAAAGGATACTTGGTGAGCCTTATTAATGGATTGTTTGACCATTTTGTTGCATCCCCATGCCATCCTGCTAGAGCTGTACATCTGATCTATGACCAGATCAGAAATGTCCAGTCAGTAGTATTGCACAAACATTGCCGTGATGGTCTTCAGCATTGTCCAGTAAAGCATAGTTTCAGTGTTTGTAAAAGCTGCTGTTCTGCACAGCTGTTATTGCACTTGCTCATCATGAGGAGTTCATTTAAGCACTGAACACGTTATTCTTTAGCCAATCCACGATGTTTCAAAATGACTGGAAAATCACTCAACCAGTCATTCAGAGAGGAGCTAGAACAATAAATACTTGTATATATTAATCTTCTGTTCCCGTACCCGCTTTGTAAACCCGAACGGTATGACTTGCTCATACGGATAGAGAAGCCTACAGAGTGCATTACACTGTAATCAGTGAAAAGAATGACAGTCTCAATTGTAATAGGCTCTATTTCTTGAGTCAAGATGAGTAGAGTCATTAAAGTTTAATAATTTGAGCAATCTGATCTTTTATGTGAGGAAATATCCACACATACTGTATCTATGGACGTAACTTGATATATTTTGCGAGTTACACATTAGTGTTAATGAATGTGAGGTACTAGAACTTACTAAAACATAAACACCATAACACATTTTTGGGGGCAGTATCATTGGTGTGTGTATCTCTGTTCTGTCCACCTTTTTCACTCACTATTGATGCAAAATGCAATCTGAAGGTTTAGGTGGCAAAGCAGTATAAATAGGTGGTGAACTACACTGTAAAACAAGGGTTCATGGTTTACTCTCCAGTCTGGACACCTGCCTTTGTTAATTGAACAGGATATTTAACCTGACTGAATTATGTAAATATCAAGCCATAAAAATGAAACCCATGTAAGTATGTTATTCATATCACCCTGGGAAAACGGCATGCTGAATTCCGAAACCTATACAAAAAATGTGTGATTAAGTAGACATACTCAATAGTAACAATTTTTAAACCATACTGGCAAGACCATAGGTAAGGTAGGTAAGTTGGCTGTCATAATACCATTGTTTGTTAAAAGAAAGGGTAAAACTGATAGTAATTTTATCATATTTAGTGAAAATTAAAAATAGGTGACACAAGGAAATTAAGTTTGTTTTTCAAGGTAAACATTTGAGTTCTCCAAACAATTTGGGTTTACGGTGTGTAATTTGTCTCTGGCATTTCTCAATAAGAGAACTTAAATGTTAAAACCTTAAAACATTTCCCCCAATAACAGCATGGGAAAGGTCTTCAAAGGCGGCAGGAATGGGGGACAAAAGCAACAGGCTGGTTAGTTAGCACTACAACGTGACGTTTCATGCTATTCTACTGCATGCCAGCAGTCCATAAACTTGTGTTAAACATAACACAAGCAATCTAAGGCAGGCAGGTTTGACTTGGAAAGGTGATCTCTGAATCCTGTGCAATGCTCACTATTCAAAATCCATTTACCAAGTGAATGTCTTTACGATGCCCAAAAAATATTTCTGAGCAGAGACCAAGAGGAGGACTTGAAACAGAAAAAAGCGGTTTCCCTCTGGAGCACTGATGATTCCAGTGTCAGACAGAGATGATGATCAGTGAACCTTGAGCTAATACGTGGCCAGCTGAAGCAGGTGCTGTGCGCTGTGCTTGTTGGTGGTGCACTGATAGCGCCCTCCTCTGGCAGACGTGAGGGGTCGTGTGCTTAAGAAACCCCAGCCAGGAGGGGCTTCACTGGGACGTCTTGGGATTTCACCTAGGGAGGGCAAGAACAAAAAAGGGAGTAGTTTTCACTTTCATATCACACTGCACTACATGTTTATATTCACCAACTGTAAGACTGAAGTGTTTTATTGGAGCAGACTAATCAATTTTCACTGACAGTCTAAAGTTACTTTGTTTTGTGTGTTGTGTCTCAGAACCACACGGCAGGGTTGTGCTTAGGCACCTGTGCAGCCTCATCGCAGACATACTGATTCCTAGGGGTCAGAGGTCATGATACTGAAGTAGACGCCAGCTAAATTCTCTAACTTTGTCCTTGCTTTATGACTGAAAATCAGCAAAATATTGATTTTGAACTGTGATTTAGGTGAGAAATGGTTTGTGTGAATGGTAATGACAAAATACACAAGCAGAAATCACTTCCAAAATAACTATCCTACACAGTTGGCACACATTTATGCCTTCCCTCAAAGCAAATAACATTTTGTCCCCAGCTTGGCAATAAGCCACAACCAAATACCAGACGCCTCCTTGTTTGCCGCGCCAAGTCAGAATTAACAATTGCACAATGCACAACCACACTCAGGTGTAAGCATGCTTTCAGAATAATTATTGGGTGGATACAGAGACTGAATTCAGAATGGCAAGAATATTTCTGTGACAGAAAAGGCAGAACAGGCAGCCAAACTAGGACATACATTAGTCAAAACTCAAGCGAGAAAAAGTTCTCAGATAGGTATAACACCTGAAATGTTTTTTTTTTTTGTAATGACAGACATACTTAAACTTTGATGAACAGATTTGATAGGCCAGATAAATTTGATAGGATTTTTATTTGGCCTTTACCGAGTAAAATGTTGGCAAATTAGGATGCCATTCATATATGGAATGAACGTAAGAATCTTTGACTGTGCTTTTGTGCCTGAATTACCTTTGAGATAATATAATGATCTCTAAGGTCTGGAAGATTGTAGTGTTTATATGGGTCTATATGCACCAGCATCAGTTAGACATGAGTGTGAATATAAAACAGAGGGGAGTACAACAAACAAGTTCAACATTAGCCAGGTTTGCTTTGCGTGAGCTGGCTCCACAAACCCTAAACTTGCTATCAGGGATACCGTAAGTTACCATGCTAGGTTTAAAGAGAGCCACCTCCGTGACATTGAAAACCAAGGACTAATGCTCCCTACAGCTCGCAAACTCACAAATCTTGCTTTGTAAAACACCCTGCAGCTATAAAGCAAACTTGCACATATCAGTTTGTGCTCTCCCCAGTGAATGGATGCTACAATGGTCTTTCATTGTGACTTGATATTTAAAAAAGTAAAAAAACTATAGGAAAAAAATATATAAGAGGAAAGCGCAAGCATACAAGCATATGAGAGACATGTCAAACACACCATGAACACATCACACAACACAGCGTTAAAACACAGCATATTACAGTTAGGCATACACAGGCAAACCAGACGTTTGAAAAGAAATGGTGGATTAGAAGTTAAGAAACGTCAAATTATATTTGTAAACCATTCTGTTTTATCCACAAGGAGACCTTCAGTCATGAAATGTACTAGTAAAGTAGAAAAAATCCCAGCTCAGTGGCAAAAAAAAATTAATAATGGGTCATTCCATGTCAAATCAACCAAGAATTTGCAGACATCTCGCGGAATTTTGTGAAAGTTTGTGGATGAGTGGGGACCTATGAGTAACGAATAAATCCTAAAATATTTTTGCTCAACGCCTCCTAATTAGTGAATAATTCGTTAACGAAGTTTTGACTAATTAGCGAACCCTTGCGACTTCAAACGTGTGTATCTCCCTTATTATAACAGCTAGAGAGTTGGTTGTGGTCTCATTGGAAAGCTCTTTTCAAGCCCTAGAAGTCTCTTTTCAACCTTTCTCCATAGAGTCAAATGGAAAAAAGTTATAGCAAATCAATAAATTTAAAGGTGTATTGCAAAAGATTTATTTTTCAAATTTCTTAAAATTCCTGTGAGAAGTAGCTTATGATGTTAAGAAGCTCTCCTGTAAGTTTTGTGATGGGCACTCAAACGGTCTTTGAGCTATGAGCAAATATGTGCAGGTACAACAGTCGAAATTTGCCATTTTCGTCATATTTTACTTTTTATTTTCAACAAAAATGTCATATCACCTTACAAACCGTCTTTATACCTTAAAACACCACAGCAAGTAGTAGAAAACACATTTATCCATGAACTGAATTCAAATTCAAATCTAAAACATCCCATTTTAAAATTACGAATTTGTAAGGCGATATGATCGCTTCAAGACATGTCAAACATGTCAAATGAACAAAAGATGAATCAGGAAGGGTTCTAACATTAGAGAGTGATTGTACTGTAAACCGGGAAATATTCGTATGCGTTTTAATCTGGCGTTTTTCACGATGACCCATTTGTCACAAAATTAAAACGCCACAAAAAAGGAAATTTATTAAAGGAAAGACCTACTACAGGGTCACTAAAATGCTAAATGGAAACCATGTGAAAGTTGCAACAATAGCCATGAATATTTCCCACTTTACAGTACTGGGGAGTGGTTGGGAGTATGCTCTCATGATGCCACCATACATACAGGAGGTAATGGTAATGGATAAAAGCAAGCGATGGTTGCAAAGACAGGTACAGCAAATCAGTTCATTGCAGATTGCACCAGAGTATCTTTACCAGAACAGGGGGAGGAAGAGGAGGAGCTTAAGGAGGAAATCCTGAGCTCATTCTTCTGGATGTGCTCAGGTATGGGGGAGGAGAGCAGCAGAAACAAGACCGGGTGAGGGAAAAGAGAGAAATGGAAAGAGAAAAAAGAGAAAGAGACAAAAATTGCAGCTCCCTAATCAACCACTAGGAGGACCTGTCTGTTCTCAACCTCCACCAAAGAGTACTGGCAGCTACAGCTGTGCTTTCCTGAGGCGCAGAGCTTTGTGTTAGTTATAGGAAGAGAACTAGGTGATATATCTGAAATATGCCATGATTAAATTATTTTTGGAAAGAGAAAATTTGCATAAATTCATATCACAGAAATGAATGAGAGACTTCTAGATGGTAACTGTTGAAATGTATTCCACCACTACCCAAGACAATATTATCAACTCCATTCTTCAAATACATCAATGGACTAAGGCAATTAAATGTGATTGCAGAACAGCTTTGTGGGATATGCAAGTTTTTACACTAATAAACAATTTAAAACAAATGATGAAAGGAGAAACGTGTTTTAAAATCTCACCTCTAAATTTGTTCGAGCTTTTTTCAGGACGTCCCGTGTTCTTGCCACTAATACCCAAACAGGAAAAACAAGGTTCAGATACTGTTACACATGGAAGATGAGAGGAACCAGCACTGAAGCAGAATACCCAGCACACTGGCCGTTGTGAGTTTACAAGGAGACTTGTGAACAAAATCCCAACGCTATCACAGGTATACTTTTAAACAGGATAGTAATGACGAATGTAAACGAATTCAATTGCTATACAAGCATTAATCTGAGATACAGTAAGTTGACATTGAGGAGAGTAAAATAAATCTCTGTGATCAAACAGGTTAAATGCGAGAAAGGTTAATGGAAGCAGGCTAGAGTTACTCCACTAATACTGCAGAGCAGAGGGGGTGAAACTCACACTGGCTGGTGATGAAGTGCTCCATGCTCTGTTTGGTGCGGTCAGAGTTCTGCAGTCTCTCTGCAGTCTCCTGCAGCAGCTCATCTTGCTCTGCCATCTTCCTCCTCAGCTGTCTGATCTCCTCCTTCATTGACTGCTCCTGAAACCCACAGAAAACCAGCAAGAGTCTCAGACAATTCAATCCTTGAGTTTCCAAAGGGCCCAACTCCAAGGAACACTCTTTTTCAAGAAAGGGAAAAATTGATTTATTTTTTTGCCCATATGTTACCATACATTTTTAGTTTATTTCTTTACAACAGAGTGTCATTGGGATACTTTTGGCCGAAATTACAAGAAAGTTCCCCTTTTTGTTATAAGATATGCAGACCTTTAATTCATTGGAGTTGGGCCCTTTGGAAACTCAATAATTCAATTGTAATGCTAGCAGCACAAAGCAAAGTTTGCAAGGATCCTCAATCTGGATCTTCATTGCCCACACCCAATCCTGGTTTTCTTCCCTTCCAAAGTAATTTATTGTACACTTATTAGTGCTCTTTGAGACTGGCTTCACACTTGACTCCTAAATAAGGTGGAAGTTTAGAAACCACCAGGTCTCAACTCTCAAGAACCGTGATTTGAGGATCAGAACCAAAGAGGAACTGTTGCATGGTGCATGTGGGAGGTGTGGAGGAGCTCAGACCTTCTTGTCGTGCTGAGTGGAGGTCTCGCTGCTGGGGAGGGCAGCCCTCCAGAACATCTTGAGAAGGGAAGCGGCCTCATCCAGGATCTGGCCCAGAGTCTTAGCGTTGGACAGGAGGGAGCCAATGCAGCTGAAGTCCAGGGCCTGCATGTGTAGAGACAGAGGGACGAGTGTGAGGATGGGTGGGATGGCTCTGAAAGGCCTTGGTGTCTCCATGCCATCCTCACCTTCACTGAGCTGACCTCCAGCAGGGCATTACTGAAGGTGGCCTGAAGCAGAGACTCCATCTTGTGAACCAGCACCTTCCCCTCCAGGATCTGCTGCTGCAGCGCTCTAAAGTCATCCACATGGCCAATAGTGTGCCGCCCCTTCTTGCTGGCAAAAGAACCATCTGGCGCCCCTCCTTCAAGCACCGGATGTGTCTCTAAGATGTTTGCAGAAAAATACAATGTTTACAGAGTGATGGAGCTAGAGAATGTGCCAAGTGTCATGTCCATTAAATGTCAGAATTAGTGGTCACATAAGCTTGTTCAGGCAGCAGTGGCATGAGGGACAGGAATTAAATCCTCACCATCAGCCATGACTTTTGGATTATCCAGCTCAGAGGCCTTGGAGGACGCAGAATAAGTGGATCCAGTGTTGAAGGGGCCAGTATCTCGAACAGGTGGAGAAGGGACATGATCTGTCAGAGGCAAGTCAGAGAAGGCGTTCAGGGCTACACGGATCCACCATCTGTTTAGCAAAGTATGTACAAACAACCAGCTGTCATTGAGTAAGGGCCCACAGTAACACAGTGAGTGGGGTAGGATCCTACAGTAGCTCAATGAGGTGATCATAACGAGGCCCTATCGCAGCACATTGAGGGGCTTTAGGGTTGAACCCTATCAGATTACAGTGAAGTATTATTGAGTGGGGCCCTATCAAGCACAGTAAGGGGTTAAAAATAAGGGCCCCATCATTACACATTGATGGTTTATTGGGTAGAGCCCTTTTATAAAACACTGAAAGGTTATATAGTAGAGCCCTATCATAACACATTGAGGAGTTATGAAGTAGGGCCCTATCATAACACAGTAAGAGTTTATAAAGTAGGGCCCTATCATAACACAGTGACAGTTCATAAATTAGGGCCCTATCATAACACGCGGGGTTATAGAGTAGGGCCCTATAATAGCACAGTAAGAGTTTGTAAAGTAGGGTCCTATCATAACACATGAGGGGTTATAGAGCAGAGCCCAACCATAACCAGGTGTGGGGTTATCGAGTAGAGTCCTATCACAAGACTGTGAAGGGTTTTAAAAGTAGGGCTCTATCACAGCACAGTTAGGGCTTATGGAGTTATAGGGATCTCTCAGAGCACGCGGTCATGTGGGGACACGAGTCCTCACAGTCACTCACCATGGAAGAGCTGCTTCCGGCAGCTTCCATCGTGCGGGGCACTGGAGCAGTGGATCTCGACTGGGGCAACACTCCTTCCCAGCTGCTTCTCCAGCTGTGCACGCAGGGAGCTGTTCTCCTGCAGGCTGTGTTCCAGCTGTGCACGCAGACCGCGCAGCTCTGAGCACACATCTCTGAGCTCCCGGGAGGAGAGCTTCTGCCCCCCTCCGCTCCCCACTGTAAAACAGACAGATGCTTCAGCCTGCTCTTCCGCACATACAGATACTGAATTTCAAAATATCACACTGCTCATACGCAGCAAAAAACCAAAACATTAGTCAGTCTTCTGAAGCATTATCAAGTATTAACACTTCAATCATATTCGCATCACTTACAGAGAGAAAAATTATGAGATATTTTGCCTCATTTGAACATTTGGCAACTGGCTAAGAAAATTTATCTTTTCAATCAAACAGTAAATTTAAACTGACCAATAATAGCTAATAAGAGAATACAACAAACCACATATAAAAACTAAAGCACATTTTTTTTTTGCTCTATGAAGAACATCACATCTGCAAATTGGAAGCGTGTTCAAGGTCACTGGCACTATGAGGCCTTCATTTTTTTTTCTCCATTTCTGAAATCTACACATACGTGATTTAAGGTGGTAACTACCCCAAGGAGATCAATTTTCATATAGCCTACTAAGGAATTTTTTCATTCCAACTTGTCAGATAGTTGTTGGGAGTGAAAGATTACATTTGACCCCAATTTTGGTCATTTTGGTTACCATGGCAATGAGAATTCAAGATGGCCACCATTGTGTAAACAAAAACTTTAAACAATAAATACTCCATAGCTAATTGATATATTGATTTGGATTTTTTCCCAAATAAAACAAGACAATTTCCTTTATGCAACCTACCAAAATCTAGAATCTCAGTCCACAGGAAATATTTTTACAAATTTTATTTAGATTTAGACCTTCACATTCAGTGTTTTGAGGGGTATCTATGGCAACAGCTACTTCATTATTTAGAATTGAGAGTTCAGTTTGGGAGATTGCATAAAACTCCATAAATTCTAGCTTCGTTCCAAAGCTCAAGTCAGTGGGACTAATACTTTTGGTAACATTACTGTTTGAAGTCATAAAACCAAGTTTTAAAGAAAAACGCATTGGAAGTTTGTGCATCACTTTCTTACCCACAAACAGCTTTCAACATGCAACGATTTGGCCTCAAAATGCCCCAGACTCGTACAGTGTTCCTTCCTTTTCTTGAAGCCAGTCCTGTCTGCCCCTCTTTTTCCATCTGAGATATTTTCTCCTCCTGGATTCCTTTTGAAAGACTTTACGCTCAGCCTGATATTGCCTATTGCCATCTATTTCGTTATACCCTGCCAAACAGTATGACCCAGGATCAAGTCCTGTGTGCTTTAGAACATCACTGCAGGCTTTTAGTCCACTATTACAGTTGATTATTGAGTCGTACACCCCGAACTCCAGCACATCCTTTCCTACGTAAACTCCTTTTGGACATCGAATCCAGTACAGCTGATTTATCACCTCATTCTGATTCTGAGTGCGACCACGCAATTACCCCAGAAGTCCAACTTTAGTGAGAATTATGTTGTTTTTGAGAGAAGTTTATGACTGTTTGAATATATAATGAGGATGTACAGCGCCCTCCATAATTATTGGCACCCCTGGTTAAGATGTGTTAAAAGCCTTAAAATAAATTCAATTTTTATTGCAGAAGCATACCCTCACACTGAAAATTGTAGAAAAATGTAACCTTCAACTCAAGTGAATTTTAGGGGGAAAAAAAATCCCTGACTAAGAAATAATTATTTTTCATAAAATCACCTGTTCCACAATTATTGGCACCCCTAACAATTCCTAAGAAATAAATGTAATTGAAGTATTTCTGTCATTTCTACAGTAGTTTACAAAGTTGATCAGAGTATCTAGGAACATTTAATTAGTAATTCATCACTTCCTGTTTCCCTGGGGTATAAATATGACGTGACACAAAGGCCATTTCTCTTATCCACTCTTCGACATGGGAAAGGAACACACCATTCAAGTAAGGCAGATGTGTGTCGACCTTCACAAGTCAGGCAATGGCTATAAGAAAATAGCCACTCGCCTGCACCTGCCCACATCTACTGTCAGAGGAATCATTAAGAATTTTAAAACAACTGGAACAGTGGTAAACAAGCCTGAACGAGGACGCAAGGTTATTTTGCCACCACGCACAGTGAGGAGGATGGTAAGAAAAATAAAAAAAGTTCTCCAAAGCTCACTGTTAAAGAATTGCAACAAATGGTAGCATCTTGGGGTCACAAAGTCTCCAAAACAACCATCAGGCGCTATCTACATGCCAACAAGCTGTTTGGGAGGCATGCACGGAAAAAACCTTTTCTTACTCACAGTCATAAACGCAAACGTCTGGAGTTCGCTAAGCAGTACTGGGACTTCAACTGGGACCGTGTGCTTTGGTCAGGCGGAACACAAAAGATGAGTATGCAGAAAAGCACCTCATGCCCACTGTGAAGTATGGGGGAGGATCGGTGATGCTGTGGGCCTGTTTCTCTTCCAGAGGCCCTGGGAACCTTGTTAGGTTGCATGGCATCATGAACGCTTTGAAATACCAGGACATTTTAAATTAAAATCTGGTGGCCTCTGCCCGAAAGCTGAAGATGGGTCGTCACTGGGTCTTTCAGCAAGATAATGACCCTAAACATGTGGCCAAATCTACACAGAAATGGTTCACCAGACACAGAATTAAGCTCCTCCCATGGCCATCTAAGTCCCCAGACCTCAACCCCATTGAAAACCTGTGGAGTGAGCTGAAGAGGAGAGTGCAGAGGAGAGGACCCAGGTTGCTGGATGATTTAGAGAGATTGTGCAAAGAGGAATGGTCGAAGATCCCTCTTTCTGTATTCTCCCATCTTGTGAAACATTATAGGAGAAGATTACGTGCTGTTTTGTTGGCAAAAGGGGGTTGTACAAAGTATTAACATCAGGGGTGCTAATAATTGTGGTACACATGATTTGATGTAAAAGAATTATTTCTTAATGTGGGATTTTTTTCCCACTGAATAAATGCACTTGAAGTAAAGGTTGGATTTTCCTCTTTTTTTCATTGTGGTCCTATATTATTTAGAACAAGTGTTTGCCACTAACATGGCAATATCCCCCGCCGTCCGTATGATATGTGTTTGTACGGACGGACATGACGGACGGACGGACGGACGGACAGAGCCCACTGCTATATCCCCCGCTTCGCGCTAAACGCGCGGCGGGGGATAAAAAATAAAAAACTGAATTTATTAGAAGCTAAAGAACACATCTTAACCAGGGGTGCCAATAATTATGGAGGGCGCCGTAAACCAACCTTTAGCACGAAATGAACAATTTAAAAAACCCTTTTTCCGCAAAAATAGACTTATTAATCAAAATACTAATTAGCTGACTTGAAAGTGTATTCAGTATGGTAGCCTGTGAGGATAAAAAAAAAATTTTCTAAAATTTTGACTTTTCATGAAAATGATGGGTAGTAACCACCTTAAGATGCTTGTATTCTCTCTGTTCTGACTTGGCAATCAGCTCTTTTTTGCTTGTGTCCTGTGTTAAGGGCTCACCTGTGTGAGGGTCCTTGGTGGCTCTGCCCACTCGTTTGTACACCTGAAGCTCGCTCTGCAGTGAGTGCAGGATCTCCTGACTCTCCGAAAGCTGCTGCTGGAGCACGTTCACCTGGTGCTGCAGCCTGAAGGCGCACAGCAGCAAACACTCAATCGCAATGTGCCACCAGCACAGAATACACTGCCATGCTAATGCAATGCTACCATCAGAATTAATACACTGCACACAGCATATATCACACAATTTGAGTTAAGCAAGAAATAAACAGGTAAACTACTCAATACAATCTAAGGACGTACACTACCTGCTCTCATAACCCTACAAGAAATAGGGGCCAGGTCAAGCCAGATAGGCTCAAATTTTGGGTGAAAACTGCAAAAAACTTGTCGGAAATGGAAGTACAGTTTTTTGCCGTTTTCACCCAAAATAAATCAAATGAACAAAATTAGCTATGTTGTTGTTTGAAATACTAGGAAGGACCTACACAGAGCCATTTAAATTGTAACTCCACCCTACTTAGTTTTAGAGCTATGATACAAAATACATCAATTTTGTAACTCCGTTACCGCATGACATGGCCCATAGTTTTTTCTTTTTAATTCTACACCGGTGTTGTAGAACTCCACTGCTTTGACTAACCAATACTGATTTACATATCGAAATTAGTCAAGAACACAGAACACAAGAACACATACTTGTGATATCACACCGCAAATAATGCAGTGCAATAGAATTAACTACATTGTACAGTATCTCATAGATTACAGTGTATCTCTCCCTAAGGCAGTTAGCGGGTTACAGTTCACCAGGGTGTGTCCCATACAGGGAGGGCCAGTCCTGCTCAGTACCTGTTGCTGTGCTCCAGAGCGCTGTGCCGGTCCTGCCGCAGCTGCTGGATCTCCTGGGCCTGTTCGGAGCTGCGCGACTGCAGACGCCTGCTCTCCTCCTTCCACTGCTCCACCTCCAGCTCCGCCTGCTTCAGCCGCGCCCGCGCCTCAACCGCCACCGCCCGCAGCTGCTCCGCCTCTTTACTTTCTTCTGACGGATATAAGAGCGCATTTACTGCTCCTGACAAACTCTTTCCAATTCACCGCAACTTCAATTCTATTTCACTTCTGTAGGCCTCATTCTGACATGTTTGACTCTAATAATATTTCCAGCACAAAAAAAAAAAAATTGTTAAAATCTGCAAGACAGAAAAAAGTCTGTGTTAATTACTGTATGGGTCTTGAAGTGAGCTTTAAAGTTCTTCAATCTAAAGTTGAAATTATTATCTAGTTTTGACCCTATCTGGCTTGACCATTTGGCAATGCACATACTGAGTACTTCGTTACTTCTTTCTTGGTTAGATAAATCAAGGGTTAAGTTTCAGTTTGCTTGAAGAGTGAGATAGGTCACCACAATGTCCTGCATATTATTTGGCAAAATGTATAAAAACAAAACATAGAGTCAAATTATAAAACTAAAACACCTGTTGAGATTTACAAATTTTTTGGCAGTGCACGCAGTTAAATGTACCATTAGATCTGCAATGTGCCAGTAGAGAGTCCCTAAAGGAAGTTGATCTTGAAACTGAAGGCTACCTTTGTTGCTCTGATGGAGTTGAGCGTGAAGGCCTAGGTTTTCCTCCTTCAGGGCTCTGTTCTCATTGGATAGCTGGGTTACAGAGTCCAGTCCCTGGATGTAGATGTTGGTGGAGGCACCTGCGTAGAACAGCACATGGCTGAAGGAGTTTTGCTGGGACCCAGCATTAGCATAAGTAGTAGCATTAGCCAGAATCAGCCAAGCACTTGCAGGCTGGTAAAGGCTGCTTACCACCATCCCGGCCTGTGGTTCCCAGCCTGTCTTCCAACTGTTGCCTCAGCCGGTCATTCGTTCGAATAGAATCCTCCAGGCGCTGACGCAAACTGCGGACCTCTTTTAGGTGTTCCTCAATGAGGTCTACCCCTGAAACATGACAAAAGCACAGGCACACACTGACACAAACGCGCTCAAATATAACTGGTGAACATAGACCTCACAGGACGCCTTTACTATACCTCAACGCATAAATTTATACACACTGAATACATATAAACTGTTCAGGACACTCAGAGAAAGATCTTTATGGAATACCTGAGAACTTCCTACACATGAAGATCAACTGAAAACACACACAAACTCCCAGAGCCCCACAGTGTCCTGATGTAGACAGTGCGAAAGCAAAATGGACTGGATGGCTGTACCTGTGTGGTTGGTGCCAGACTGGTATCCCGAAGATCCTGAAGAAACATCGCCGAAAGTGCTGGCTCTGATTGGCCGTGAAATGTGTGTCATCTCCCACAATGCACTGCCCTGAAGAAGATTTGAATCTGCCTTCAGTGCGGGGTTTGCACCAGGAGTGGTAAACCCATGCTGAGGAAAGGCATGATGGTACAGGGGAGTGCAACTGCTGAGATTGGGCGGATGGGCGTGGCCGGCCAGTGGGAAACCAGACAGGGCCTTGACATGGGGGTGGGGAACAGCAAACCCTGCATGAAAAAAAAAAATACAACAAAAACATCATTAGCTGTTTAAATTTATACCCAACCAAATTCACCATCTAGGGTGTAACACAGGAACACAGGAGATCACAAATTATACATTAATCTCAATAAATGCTAATACTGAATCAAGCAGGATTATGAATAGCAACAGCATGTGAGTTAACGTGATCTTCTCATTTTAGCTGTGAGCAAACAGCTGCCATCAAGCACTAATGCGTCATCACTGCACATTCTTCCTCATTTCCACCGATTGTTAATCCACCACTGATGTGCACTAATGCACCACCACCGTGGCTCATACAAGAGGGTGAACTCAGAGCTAGCAGCGCCTGTGGCTGTATCAGAAGGGAGGGTTGGGGCATGCACTGGAAAGTCATGCTAAATCTGAGGAGGACAAAGCAGGGGGACCTCCGTGAGAAGCACTGAGCAAACTCTTGACGCTCAGATGCTTGGAAGCAACCAGACCGGCTTCTTCTCCAAGCCTGAGGTCAGCACTTCTCTACATCCTGTTTGTGTGCAGTGAAATCACATGCCCTCTACAAGAGGCTAATTCAATACAGCATCTCAAACGTTAAGAGTCTACATTTTTTTTTCTCCCACATGCCATGTAGTGTTCCCTTTGACACTTTATATGATGTGAATGGATGCTTGTATGTGGTTGGCGGACTGTAGAAACTGAGTTGCCCTCCGGGAATAAATAGAGTTTTCTGTATCTGTATCTGTATCTGTAAAGTGGCACAGTGTTAGTAGAAAACAGTTATGCAGGTAATTTGAAACTGCATCACAGCACAGCACCTCAGCTCAAAGCTTAGGGGTATTGATGACAATTAATAGATTTTCATGTATTTTTACTGACACATTTTCCATCCAATTTATGCCAGAGTTAAATATAAGGAAGAAAAATTGCACGTCTTTGCTAAAAAGCTGCATACAGACTGGGTGCACAACTAAAGAAATAATGCTCTCAAAAAGTCCCACTAAGGGAGAGCGGTACATCAAAATAAAGAAACCCAAAGGCTCACTTTTTACACTTTTAATTGAATGCTAATGCACTTGGTGTTTGCCTCCATCAGCGCGTAACTCAAGGTTAACAGGCCAACAACTATGGAAAGCACTACCCTGAGTAATGAAGCTGAGAGTCATCTGTGATGCATTGTGCTCCTACATCAAAAAGGTCATTGGTCTGTGAAAAGCCCAAGCAGTGTATAGATGAGCCAAGATGAGTAGCAAACATGCACATCAGCACATACACACACACACACACACGCGCACGCACGTTCACTCTCTCCCAGCTGTCTTTGAAGCATCTGCAGCTCCTGGTGAACCTCTGCCAAGGAGAAGGCCCCAGCGCCATGGAAACTGGGACGCAGGAGGGCAGAGTGGGGGTCAGGGAGAGAAGGTGACCTTTGACCTGAGAGGTCGGGGCAGTTGTGAGTCTGGGGGGGAAGGAGAGAGCTGGACAAGGGTCCAGGACAGAGGCCTACAGACGAGGTGAGCAGAGAGAGAGAGAGAGAGAGACACCAATACAATCAGCCCCCAAACAGAGAGACCAGTGATGGGACCCCAATCATCCAAGAGCCTCCTAAACCCAACAAAAAACACAACACCAGGGATTACATTTCTCTGGAGCCTGCTAAACCTTGTCGAATATTTGAATCACCATTATTTTAAGAAAAAAAAAAAAAAAAAAAAAAAAACTAACCATGGGGTGAACAGTCGAGCTTGCACCTTTTTTTCATGAAACATACCTGATGCAGTCTTAACACGTTTGTGCAGTTGTGGATGCCAGTGGACATGGAGCTGCTTTATTTATGCGCACGGTAACACTATACTATCAAAAGGTCCGACACCTGAAATGGTTATTGAATATTCACGAGGAAGTGGTTCCTGTAAACAATTTAGAATATGGACAAGTTAAGTCCCACCCCTGATTCCCAGGAATTGTATGAATTGAACTCCTCAGCCAAGCCTAATGTGCAAACTGCCTAGTATAGTACTTGCCCATATCAATCCAGCAGTCAATAAAAATGATCTCTTGTGACATAAAAAATTGTTGTCCTTCACTGCAACCATTTTAGCTATAATAGGCTGAAGGTATCCCAATTGAGAAGTGAAAAAAAACTGTTTTCTGAAACAAAAATTCAACGTGGTATTGATACAATGTCATTTGACTATCAATTTTAGTCATCAGATATTAAAACTGTGTTTTCCCTATCATTAATTTATGTGTAGATTCATCCCTCAATGAATTCAGTGCTCACTCATATCCTCAAACGATCTCTCACTGAAATCCAGTCACTTTAATGCTTGCTCAATCTTATTTGCATAAAGCACAATTAAAGTTCATGCCCACATGAAACTTTCCTGTTAATTATCTATTGATTAACACGTTTTTTTTTATTATTCAATTCCAGACAGTATAAACTTTCCACAGTAATTGAAAGACATTGATTGGACCCTCAAAAAAAGTATTTCAACCTTTGCGTAACAGCAAATTAGGTCATATTCTCTCAACTGTGCGCAGCTGAATGACGTGAATTCATAGAAAAAAAGAGTTCCAAAACCAACCCAGAAGTGCTTATGTTACATGTACAAGCTTGAAATGTGATACGGATGTGGACAATGGGAGTTATTCCGAATGGAAGGACTGGAGAGGTTCCTTTTACTAGATTGCTATCTTTGTCTGGAGGAGGAATTCAATGATGGAGTTTTTCTTCATTATGAATGAGTGCAATGGAGTAGTATGGAGTGCTTATGGCAAGCTAGCTAGCTAGCACGGTGTTTTTTATTTTCAGTTTACCATAGCCATGATGATCACAGAGCTTATTTGTCACATTGGTTAAGAGTCACCTTTCTCCTTTGCTAATAATACTGCATGTGGTGTAATTTTGCTCTATGTGGCATTTTGTTTCAAAATTTATACCACATTCAATCAAATAGAATGCCTAACTGTAGGTTTTCGTTCGTTTAAAATCTGAACGGCTGAAAGACTTTGGTAAATCCCCTGCTACATTCATTGCACCAATACTGTTCAATCAAGGGTTGCATATTGCCTGCTTTTCCCTCATAGTGGAATGTTTGTTTTGTTAAAATAAGGTATACTTCTGATATTACTGCATGAATGACTTATAATCGCTCCTTATAGGATGCATAGACTGTGTAAAAAGATGGACGCAGCACCCGAGTCTGAAAAGTGAGGCCGATGCGGAAATCTCAAAAATTTGCAATATATTTAATGGCCGGCAGATGGCGACGTTGGTGGTTGCAGAAAGAAGTTCAATGCTATTGAAGTCTACGAGAAAATGACCCTACTTTGCCACCTGATTTACTATTTCAATAATGATTTTCCACATCATTTTATGGTATCTATTACAAGTTTCAAGTCTCCTTCGATATATCGTGATGTTCATTTTTGTAAATTATGGTCCCAAGTAGACTAGAATAAAGGATAAAGCCAGAATATGCTTTAAGGGCGTGGCTATCCTCTGGTCCTCATCCGATACGGTCAGATCCAGAGCCACGGTCCTCCCAGATCTTCAATTCATGTTCTTGTCCAATAGGAATCACATCCAGTTTTAAAATGACAAAATGGTGCTGTTCAAATTGCCAAAATCAAGGCTTCCTAAATGACATGCTGAAACCAATGGGTGATGTTACTGTTGCTTCATCCATCTTTTTATACAGTCTATGATAGGATGTGAAAAGCATTTATACAAGCTTGCGTTTCGCTTGGATGATCTGAATTGTAAATAGCAAGTTGTCAGCAGCAGGATGAACGTTCTGACTGCAAAATAGGCAGTTCCTTTAATGAGTATGTGTGCTTGCTGATGTAGAAAAATGGACAAAACTCTGAACTTCATCATGGAGAGAAGGCATGTTTTTGGTTTGGAGAGGTTACTGGTGACTATTGATGTCCGTCCACGCCTGTATTGATAATTAAAACTTAATGCTAAATTTTGCCAGAAAAATCATTGATTTTAGCTTCCTGAGTACAAAGTTGTTTTATGTTAAACATATAATTATTTTAAGATTTGACAGTGATTTGACTATTTTGAGGGCTCTGACAGCATGGAGATCCACTTGGATAGCTGTCTTATCTGGCTCATAGAGAGCAGATAATTTTGAAAAGTACTGTCACATGAGGTAGACTTGTGAGCAAGGAGTTTATGATCCCAGAAATGTATTGTTTTTACTGCTAGCCATTTTTCAATTCTCAGTATTATTTTTTAAAATAATTTCATTGCTGAATTGTCATGAAGATTTTTTGTGTTTGCGGCACTTAGTCTTAACTGAAATTATGAAAAGAAACTGAAATATGATGGAATTCTAAATGCTACAAGCGTCTTGTTTCATTTCAGCCATTTCCCCCTCTCCATGCAGCTCAAATCTTGAATTATAAACCGTTAAATAGGGTGATGCATCATTAGCCAGATGTGGCTTCTGTGCAAAGGGGTTAAAAAAAAAGCAACCATATTTCAGAGGTAATATGAAATTCTTCCAGAGAAAACATTGTTGTTAATACCATTTTGAAATGTAAACGCTCATGAAATGGCATAGAATAATCACCTTTCAACCAACACCCAGTCCTTTTAGCTTTTTTGAAATTAAAAATTGTATGTATAATGATTCAAATTCAAATCAATTAACAAAATGCTATTTACTAAGACAACATTGTTGTTAGTACCATTTTGAAATCCGGGACCATCTGAAAATGCATTCTGCATTAAATTTTCAAGTTTATTCATTTTTTTAAATATCCAGGTGGTAAATGATAATATTGACTGTATATTTGCCTGTTCAAATTCAATACAATTAACAAAATGCTTCCTATCAAGTGCATATTTTTTGACGTATAAAATCCGGCACCATCTGAAAATGATTCTCTTTATTTTCAAGGGACATTTTTTTAAATATCCAGGTGGTAGCTGATATATGACTGTCTCAGATTTGCCTGTTCTTTTTCTTTTTTTTTGGTAGAAGATCCATTGGGTTGAAGAAAAATTCCAAATTTCCAGGTCCTTAAACCAAACATGTCTTTTCTGGGGCCTCTCAACGGTTCTTTTCTTGATGGGCAAAATTGGACTTCTTCAAAAATTAGCTGTTGAAGATGAACAATCTCAATACTAAAATGAGTGCCCAGCTTCTTTTTTTAATGACGTCACTCTGCTATGGAAGGATTTTAGGAAAATTGCTAAATTTTGGTGGGCACTCGAGAGCGCTTCCTATGGGGGCACTGCAAAATGCTACTTCTTGCTTAAGTGACACATATTGGACATTTGAGGCACTTCTGGTCTGCACTCTGAACATGCCAAGCTAGTTTATCCACCATATGATTCCATTAGCAAGCGCAATATTTAATATTCTGCTGAAGAACTACTACAATCAGAAATGGTATTCAGAGGAAGATTTTTTTCAGATTTTTCAAATAATTGCCATTCTCACAATCCCAAATATGCAATTATAGGCCTATCTGCTTCTCATTATCACTCCTTAATTATCATGGAACACATATTGGTTTTGACTGGTAAATAAATAAATTGCTTTGTTGTCATTCAGGCAAAGCACACTGGAACACATTGAGGGTAGGCTAATTCACGCCCCGTGGCTCAAAAGGTGATCAAAAGCAGTTCAGCTCAGGTCATTTGCTGCATGTCTTCCCCCATTCTTCTCCCATTCCTGTCTCTCTACACTGTATAACTGAAATATTAAAAAAAAAATCAAAAAAAAAAAAAAAAGTTTTCCTGGAAGCATTTCACATGCTTAAGATGATCAGGATTCAATTATCTGACCAGCCCGAGTGCCTGCGAGGAAGCATTCTCTCCCACAACACCAGGTATGAGTACCACTCAAATGACTCGAAGTGACATTGAGTCACAAAATGGACACCCTCAACGTGACACTTCCCAAGGCAGATTGATAATACTTAAAGCTGAAAAACATAAATTATGGAGTCAAAATATTACCTGAGCTTACACGACTGAGGTCTGAGAATTGATCAAATAGAGTGCAGATCTGATCTCAATAAATATTAGCCTACAATCCTAAGACATATTGCGGCAAATGAAATAATTTGCATGATGTGCAATTGGACATTTGTTTACATCCATAGCCCTCAAGAGGTAGTTGTCAATACTACCAGCATACTGTTGACAGGGTAACCTCTGCCTACCTTTCTGTCCTGGACTGTCCACAGGTGTGTGCTGTGTGCATGGCATGCTGGGACAGCTAATGTTGGACTGAGCCCCATGCAAGGCAGGTGAGGATGATGAGAGAGATGAGTGCTTTGGGGTGGTACCAGAGCGTGACAATGAGAATCTGAAAGACAATGGATGGGCATGAAAAGGCATGCTGCTATATCTGATGAGATCAATGTGAAATGTAAGACACAAACACTCAGGTTCCATTTTAATTTGCCACAGCAAATACACAGTTCTGTTTATTGAAGAACAATGACTGCCTCCATCTTAATTCTCTAATGGATTCCTCACAGCTCAAAGGCAAACGGTACGCCCCCTTTACTTCATTCATTTTTTTAAATCAACCCATCAACTCCAAGTTCTTCCTCAGAATAGTCATTTATATTAAAGCTCTGGTGTCAAAATATAAAAGTTGTTGAAATTCATTATAAGTCTATTGTTTTCTCAAAATCGAAATAAGTTTCATGGGTTTATTATTGTCAATATTACATTAGGCAAAGTTTACAAGCGGTAGAATTTTAACAGGTGGCTCAATCTGTGATATATACAATTAATGCTCCCTACAGACCTGAGGTATGTAAAAACATTAGGCAAAATGCCCATGTATTCAAGGGTCAATGATTAAACTGAAAGAAAAAGTGGACAGGTCAGGACATATATTTGCTTGTGTGAGCTTTACGCCTCTGGTGTACCTGTTTGGGTCTGTTGCCTGGGGCTGGGCCGGCCCTCCTCAGTGTACTCGCTGGCAGCATCAAAGTCCGAACACAGGTCTAGATCCTTATGGGTGGAGCCCTGATCATCTGATACAAAGGAGGTGCGGTCTGATTGGTCGGAGGTCTCGGACAAGGCATGGCTGCTGGAGGGGGTGTCTGACCGTTCCTGCTTAAGCTTGGAGCGAAGAGACTCAATGATCTTGTCTTTCTGTTGGAGTTCTTTGCTCAACCTAGGCAGAATTCAGGAGAAAACACAGCAGAGTATCTCAATTCAGAGCATACAACGATTTTAAATGAGACTAACACCAGCAGCAATGGAGACACTGCCAATAGTAGGATACCACTTTCCAATCAAATAGGGAGAAAAGCTGCATTCAACCAACTGTGATCTGAAACTGAAAACCAGTAAAACAGTCACTTATTTTCTCTTTGTGAAGACATGGGCACCAAGGATTCCATAATGCTAAAGCTTTACCATAGGATGTCTGTTGCTGAGCTACATTACCCGGCTCTAATTGTGCTCAGAGAGCAGGCTGATGGTCACTCAACTTATCTGCTGCCAGAGTCGGTCCCAGTCCTAATGGGAATTGTTAATGACATTTTTGGATGATAACCTGAGAAACGCTGGTATCAAACACATGAACACACACCAATTCTGCACTGACTGCATACAATGCTATACAGTACTTAAAAGCACATTAGACAACACATTTACAACACTATCCATGCTCTGCAGAAAGCATACATGTTAATTTGCGCATGCAATGCATGTAAACATAAATTTTGAGAGAGGGCGTTGGTGCGCAAATAACAGATGGTTTATCTTAGGCATGCCCAGATATTAAATATGATGTTTTCCTCAAATAATGACCCAACCCTGCAAAAGATCCTCCTTTCTGTTCCAGGGAGAGTACTGTATCTGGCTGCGGGTGGGTGGACTGTCCCTAACCCTCTCTCTTACTTTTCGGTCTGTCTCTGCAGAGCTCTCCTGTCTCTCTCCAGCTGCTTCCTGAGGAAGGCCAGCTCGCGCTCCTGCACACGACACTCCCACAGAGTGAAGGAGAAGAGCGACTCGCGGTACACGGGGCTGCTCTTCGACAGCATGGACTTCCACAGGGGGGCCATAATCCCATAGAGTGCTCAAAGGCTACTGTGTGTGCATTGGGGCATCTCTGCTCCAGGGTCCAGTCCAGCACGCAAGCTTAACCCTTAGACTAATGATGTACTGGGGTTATGTTTCCCTCGATTCTATTACCACATCAGTCCAGCACTAATTATTAGTGCTATTGCAGATGACTCCATTGCTCCAGGTGCCACTCATCGCAGATTTCCATTGCTAACAGAAGCTGCTCTGAGCTGCTACCCTATTTAACTCCACTGTCCCAATATCAGCTTTCTTCGCTGAGCTGTTCCTCATGGGGCAGCACGATTCTCAGTCAGTCGATGCACTGCTGTCGCACTGTGATCAGGTATTGGCATGATTAGAGTGACTCAACCACACTGAGCCTCTTAGAGGGCGACACAGCAGATGTCCTAAGAGATCGACTGTCTTCTGTTCACACTGCTGAGAAAACCCAGCCTTCCACACTCTACCATCCACCTTCAGGGCTAAAAAGGCTGATATACTGTAGCTTTGTCTTTAAGGGAGTTTGTGTTTCTGTGTTGCAAAGCTCAATGGTGGCTGTTCTGGTCAGGAGGAACTGCATGGGGCCACTGAGCGGAGTTTTTACCAGGGAGGCTGCTTTGTCCAGGCAGCATTAAAGGAGCCCTTCAGCACAAGATCTGTTGCTCCCAGCTGCCCTTGTGCACACCATGGCTCGAAAAATATACCAACTCAACCCTGCTGTCATCGCATCCACATAACTATGCTGTCAGCCAAAATGTGTAATACATACATATATACATGCCTTCATGAAAAAGTCTGACATGATGCTTCAGCACAATCATATGCTGAAAAAAGTCCCGCACATAAGGAATCAGATAAAACATCTTCCCATTCCAAAGCTGCATTAAAACAGAACATATTATATTATTTGTACGAAGTATTAATGAGACTACGGATACCAAGGTTGCTTTCTCCTAGGTTCTAGTTCAGATACTCTACACTGGCTTTAGGTGTCTCTGACATATTTAGCTCTCCTGAGAACACAGAAGCTTAAGCTCATTGGCAGCCATGCAGTACCACTAAGGAAAGCATCTGTAACATTACTAATATAAACCAAATTTCTCTTAAGACAGTGAATTTAAGACAATGAAACCCTGTTCTTAAGTAGTCACAGATTAAATTGAACTGACTTTACAACATGGAGTATATTCCATCTGGTCAGCACATAGAGCTATCCAGGGAAACGGCTAATCATACTGCATATCCAACTGCTGAAAGGTGGAAAATCTATCTTTAAATGATATATTAATTTCTGGTCTTCATTGAGACACCACTGCGATCAGCCGTGGAAAAACAAACACCTCCCGCGCAAAAAAAGATTTTCTCATTATCCGTCCGAAGGCGTAAAAGGTTTAATCTTCTTGGCCAGGATATTCAGAATATTAGTCAAATATTAAGTCCATCCTTCTCTCAGTCACAGATACCATGTGTAGAGGACAGGAGCTCCAGTCTGTGGGTAAGCATTCATACTGCTCTCTTCGCACTGAGGCAGATGGCTGTAATTCTCTCCCCACCTGTCAGGTGTCGTCACCGGCTGAAGCACGCTGATTCACCATCCCTACAGTCCTGTGGCAGGAGAGCGGCCATCGGAGCACTTCATGCAAGTCTCAGCCCTGAGCACCAGCAATATCAAACTGATAAAGCCTCTCAAGGCAACAGTAAAAAATGCTTCCCAGGAAAACAAGCACAGTGATCCTACCACATTATTTACAAACACTGCTAACCCAAAACCTGCAGGGGATCACCCTGAAAGACATCTGCTCCAATCCCAAAACCACGATAAACGTCAGTGATCCATGCCGTAGATGTCCGCGTGAAGCCAAAGTCAGAACTTCAACCTGATAGCTTCCGAGTCAACGATGTTTGATCGATTTCCTATACTGATTCCGTATACCAGGCAAGAATTCCAGCGTCCTGCGAAGAGAATCGGTAATGGAGAGGGCTGTTCACGGGGACTTCTCTAAGTACACAAACAGCACCCAATGCACACTGCAGTCTGTGCGACTGGCTAATGCTTACAGCAGATGCACGGAGGTGGAAAAAAAAGGACCGATCTTATCAGGCACTAAATCCCCCTGGGGAGGCTGCTACAGCCAATCGGAGGGGAGAATTATCCAATCAAACTGCTCGGCACCAGCGACTCTCAGAGGGAGCCTAAGTACCAGCTGGGACAGTATACAGTGCCTAATTCCTCACATTAAAGCTCAACCCTGCTTCTCTGCCCAGATACGTCCATGTCTCCACTTACCAAGAGGACGAGACATGAAGATCTGCACATTAACTCGACTAGGACGATTTGCTGGGCTGTGAAATCATATGAGTGGTGCTGTGCCCAAGGAAGGACTCCTGTGATACAGTCTTAAGATCCATGTCAGCTACTACTGCTGTATTTTATGAGCTAGTAACCAAATCTGCTTCATTATGTCGTATAAAATGATTATGGCTAAAATGTGAGGCAGGTCACTCTGGAAAATATGTACCCCTAAAGCAAAACTTTGGTAATGATGCAATTAAAGCATTATTAAATACTGTCATTTTAGCCTTGACTTACAAATTTTTTGTTTTAAGGGAGACTTTCACAGAAGAGTGCAAATGCAGCACTGGAAGTAGTGTTTAAACAAAGCTTTTAAGACTTTAGGTTTTTAATTAAAGTGAAAAACATAACCTAAATCTCTCTAATATCCAAGAGTTGTGCCTCTGATCGAAGCAAATTAATTAAGTCATTAAGATCACTGAGTACACACCACCAGCCTTACTTTTTTCTCTGTATGTACACACAATATTGGGAGACCATTATTTGCTGTTTATTATCTGAGAAAATCCCACATTATGACGGTAACTGGTAATGCCCCTGACAGAGAATGTGCAGCCCTGCAGTCTGGATCAATGATTTTCAGTGCACCCAGGGACACTGCATTCACAGCATCCAAGGGCACAGTTGTCAAATTCAATTTCGAAAGCTATCGAATCATGATATAACACTCTGAATGAATGTATCCTTGGTAAGTAAATGAGAATCATATGTCAATACAAATATGACAGCATAGTACCCAAAGAGGAGACTAATTGAAAGCCCTGTTGATAAAAGTACTGAGGTCTCATGAAAGTACCAAAGTCACATGAAAGTACTGAAGTCTCATAAAAGTACTGATGTCTCATGAAAGTACTGATGTCTCATAAAAGTACTGAAGTCTTATGAAAGTACTGAAGTCTCATGCAAGTACTGAGGTCTCATGAAAGTACTGAAGTCTCATAAAAGTGCTAATGTCTCATGAAAGTACTGATGTCTCATGAAAGTACTGAAGTCTCATGCAAGCACTGAGGTGTCATGAAAGTACTGAAGTCTCATAAAAGTACTAATGTCTCATGAAAGTACTGATGTCTCATAAAAGTACTGAAGTCTTATGAAAGTACTGAGGTCTCACGAAAGGACTGAAGTCTCATAAAAGTACTTAAGTCTTATGAAGTACTGAAATTTTACATTTCCATTTTTGAGAAATAGGATCTGAGAATGTAACAAATCCGCAATATCTGCCTGGTTAAATTCTTATGATTTTCAGCATTGCTCAATAATCTTTGATATGTGAAGTTTATGCCTACAGGTTTTCAGCATTTCAAACCCCACAAATTTTGACTTTGGGCCATTTTTGTTCTTTAACTTAGCTACTTTTTGCACTTGGCTAGGATCAGGTTGCATTTTGCACGGAAACTAAAAAGGCCTTGGTCAGAGAAAGTCTTTTTTTGACAGAATTTTCGGGGTAAAAATTATTAAATCTTTGCACATTGAAGACAGTCAATTAAGTGGTCATTGACATTGTCACAGGTTACTTATAAGCAGATAAAACAACCATACAAGTAGAAGTTTTGTGCCTTGTGGTCTTTCAGTGTTGCAAAGAATGTCATGTCTTCCAGCCTCATCAGCTTAGTGTAGCTTTTATAGCAGCAGATAACAAAGTGCAGGAATGTCCTTGTTACAGGAGGTTCCATTGACAAAAGAAAAAAATATGTTAGGTTAATGAGTATTGTATTACAAAATGTAAATTTAATTGCTCAATAGCTTCCAAACAAGATGGTCTTCAACACACTTCCATTGCAACTAATGTAACTGCTGTCGCAATAAAAAGTACAGTATTCTGTTCCGAAAGATATATTCGTCGACACATATAAAACTTATCACTAACAGTATAAAACTGGAACCAAAATGTAAACTCAAGTTTCAACCCAGAAAACAGCAGTGGCCCAAGGCTTTATGATTTAATTCCAGCTTAGAAAGATGAATAGACAGACAGACAAACCAATAGAAAAATACATGGATGGATCTAACTTTTAGGTATTTGTTTCTAATGGAAATAACAGAATGTAGGCCTGCAGACCAACAGCACTGAATTATTAGATTTGAGTGCTTCTAGTGCACTGACATTGATCACATTTCGTGACACAAATGTATCTAGTTCAGTCAGAAAAGGTATATTTCATCGATTACCACTAGTGTGAACAACTTTAATTTTGTTCTTTTTTCTATTTAGCAAGTGCTAATCTTTTCCTTCTAGCTTTTAGATACAATCAGACAAGGTTAGCCAGTTTGCTTCTAAGTCACATATTGCAATTGGTCTTTCACGTCCTAATTTTTACCCTAATTGTTTTCCCCTTTCCAGCAGTCCTGCTTCAGTTTGCGATTTTGGCTTCCTTAATTGTTTAACTATTGTTTTGCTTGAATTCCCTGCCCAGGTTCTTTCCTTTTGCGCTCCCAGCCCGAATGTTAATTGGTTTCTTGTGTATACTATATGAGTTTCTGTGTCTGCGTCTTTTCTTGCTGGATTGTCCTGCTCGTCTGAAATATTCTAGCCGGTTCCTAATCTGAGCCTCAGCACTCTCCTCCATCTTTGGTATTAGTAGTTAAAAACGTGAAGTTACGCCACCTCTGGCCTTTTATTAAGGACAGCTGCTATTCGCTCTTCACTGGTCTTCAGATCAGAGACAGACCCCTCAAAAGCGCAGTCCTGATGCCCCAGTGGATGCACAGCTCTGCAGGCCCAGCTAATTGGCTTGACCACTTGGATTCTGACCCTTAGACTGTCACTGACCACTGCCTGCAACTGCTCCCTCTGATACTGTAATCATATCGCCTGAATTGGACCTCTCCACCACTGCTTTTGCCTGTGCACTCCCACAAGTTGCTACCATAGTTTATTTCGCATTTTTGGCTTATTAAAGTTCCCTAGTGGCATGTTCTGTTGATCTGCCCCTCCTGATTTGTAACATTTTCCAGACTAAGCCACTTTTGGCACCACAGCACCAGACTTTGGTACCTCTTGTGCTCCCTAACATGATAACCTGTCATCTCCAGACCGGAGAAAAACAGACTTGGGCATTTTTCTGTTAACAATATTTATAGAGTGACCTTATTTGGACAAATACAACATGTTTGTGCCCTTAAGATGAATTAAAAAAATGTGATTCATGTACTTTTAGCTCCCAGGTCCTCAATTTAAAAAAGGACTAAAAAGAGGGAAAAGGATATTCTTTGACAAACTGACCTTATAGCGAGCAACTCATGACCCATTTTGTCATCTGGGAGTTCAGACTGCTCGCCTGTGAAACAAGGAGGAGAGAAGATACTGTAACGACCTCCAATGCATCAAGAATTACTCATCTCATTATCAGATTTTTCCTGTTTACAGATGTGGAAGTACAACAGTAACATGTATTGTGACAGAAAATTAATCTTCATGAAACCCAAAATATGTGGAGCTACTACATTATTAGTCACTAGCTGGCTTTAACCAATTTTTGCAGTGGTAACAAGGTCTTTTTTGTCAGTTGTAGCTACAACCATTACTTTAGGTTGATGAAGTTCCACCCTAGGGCTGGATGTTAGGAGGGACCAGAACAGAGAGGATGATGGGAGGGCACTCACGGCCGCTGATCTTAGCGCTGATGCGCTCAGCCAGCGCACTGCTCTGAGCCAGCTGCTCACGGAAGCTCTGGCCCATATAGTAGTCGATGTCATTAGCACGCAGCAGCTCCTCGAAGGACTTGGTGGTGTCGCCCAGGTGCTGGGTCAGGATGTGGCACACACCCCGCCCATCACGCAGCCTCTGCCGCAGGTGCGACAGCTCACGAGCCTGAGCCTGAATCAGCGAGTCAAACTTCCTGTCAGAGGAGGAAAAGTAGACTAAGCGGCACATTCACTTTTAACAGGATGTCAAGGCTGAAAACAGTCCAAAATCGACCGGGGTTACGTTCCTCGAAAGCTGAGTTGCTAACTATGTTAGCAACTTACATACTCTCGACCAGAGCCATGTAGAGAGAAGTACGTAAGTTGCTAATAGTCAGCAACTAAGCTTATGGGAAGCATACCCCAGATCATTCCAATTGATATTGGTCAAAAAGGCCAATTAAGGATGAAAATGTGAAATCACTCTCTAAATAAAAGTGCCGATAAAAAAATTTGAATTCCGCTTATTTTCAGCACAGTGTATTTTTACTCTGTAACAAAAAAGGAAAACAGCGGGAAGGTTTTTAACCTCTTCCATCCTGGACTTGCCATTGGAGGGATTATAGCCGTGCTCTCCACTCGCTAGAAAGCGCATTACTTCTCCAAACCCCTTCCCATTTACGTTTCCTAATTATCAATTAAGTGTTAATTTTTTCAGTTGTGAGGATCAATTGATAGAATTACTATCCATTTCCCCTCTTGCATTATTCTTCGTTGAAATCATTAGCTAGTATTTTCCTATCCATAATGATGGTGACACAAAACAACAACGTCTTTCCAAGCTTTTAAATTACTGTAGCTCACAAAATGGTATGTTATTTTTCTGTATCAGTGCCCGATCAGCTTGAAAAAAAAATTAAAAATTAAAAATGCGGTTTTGTGACTCAGGTCCGTGGTCTAAGTTTTCATATGTAAAAATAAAACTCTGTCCACGACCTGTGACATCATTACCATAATGCAGGTTAACTTTCCACCCACTTCCGATTAAGAATCGGGCGAATAATTGATTTAATTTACAGGGCTGATAGGCTGCCAATAAACTGCATTGCCATTAATGATTAAGACAGACAATAGTGTGCAGTGATGATTATACACTTAACAAAATAAAGATAAATCAGAAATCAAGTCCTATTCAAGTATTTATTTCATGCAATTTCATGTTGATATAGATGAAAATAAGTAAACAGATAATACATAGTAAAAACAAAAGAAATAATGTGTTTGTGAAATAAAATGTCAATGGCTAGTGTGGCCATCCTTTGCTTTGATTACAACATTTAATCTTTCAGGCATAATTTTCACATTTTTTTACTCCCTCTCTCGCTAAACCATCTTTCATTTGTAAACAAATTGATGTTTTCAGTGTTTTTGTTTATCACCCATATTTTTTACTACAATATACTTGTGGAATTTTTTTTTTTCTTATAATCTAACTGCCTACAATAGTATTTTTTAATATATTTTCACTAAAAAATTATGGAGAAGTACTATATTAGGACCCCTTTTGGACAAAAGCAGTGGTGTATAATCATCACTGCACACTAATGTATAGCTTTGCATCAAAGAGGATGGCTATAATATGAGATTGCATGGATGGCAATCAAATGAAATTTCTTGAAATTCCATCTTGAAGTAGAATATTATTTAGTAAATGCTGCTGAAGATGGTTTTTACATATGGTTTGGATTTCATTTTTAATTAATTTATTAGGCAATTGCCATTCATACATATTCATACATGCCATTCATCGCATATTGTAACCTTCCTACAACTTCTCTAGAAGCTGGACTATAAAGACCCCATCAATGATTCTGCTACCATGAAAGTTTGATGCATGGCATGCATTTTAGATGATTTTAAATGCGTGCCATGCGTCCTACTTTCCCAATGCGCTAATAACCAATTTACTAAATTATTCAACTACCAACACTTCAATGAAAGAAGCAATGGTAATTTAATAAATTAATTATTATCACATCGTGGCAACCAGTGTGCAACTGTCCTTCCCAAAATGAAGCCTATTCTTTTGAATGCTGAAAACATTTCGATTAAGTGCAATCTGAAAATAAATTAGCTTGCACTGCAGAAGAAAAAGCTAAAATGGGAGATGGAATTCAGAGAAAAAATTGAACAAATTAATTATTAGTTTTTTTTCTCAACCTGACAATATCGCAATTAAGTACATTGTCAATGTAGCTCATTGGTAATCTCAGTCATTTCTTAATCATAATTACAGGCTTTATATATTGGTCTTGATTATTCAGAAAATAAATCATAAGATTATTAATCAAGCGATCTTAAACAGGAACAGCTTGAAAGCAATTATGCGTTTAAGGGTCAGAGGCTCACAGCATGCTGTTGAAAATCCCGTAACGCTGGTGTTACTGCTGGGGGGACTTTGGGCTTTAGGAAGTTAAATATGGCACCATTACCATAGCAACCAATGACACTGGATACCAATTCCACTTTTATCACCCCCACCCCCAATCCATGTAAGATACAATAAATTAAATAAAATGGTTTCTGTAAAAATGTAATCCACAGCATCCACACATAAGTCATGATAAATAGCAGGCTGAAGTTTAGCTCATAAATATGGGCTCATGCCCTGCTCTGAGTGTACAGCTTCAGCAGCTTAGGGGAGCAGTATTGAGCAGTGCTCTGTGCTTTAGGAGCATAGCCACAGCTCAGATGCTTCGGCAACTCCGGACAAAAAAATTAACTGTATAACACGCGAGCAAGTGGAACGGCAATGACATAAATGACAAAAAAACAATTAAAACAAGTGTCTCTTAGAATTCCGTACTACTGGCCATCAACAGGCTAGTTACAAATCATCTGAACTACAAAATGTGAATAAACCACAGAGGCTATATGCACAGACTAGACCAAACACAACAGCCAAGCAAGTAAAAGCATCAAGACACAGCATGACCACATGAATCTTATTCCTCATTTCATGCAGTAATTTTTTTGCTCAAACTGTAAATCAGTGAAGTTTGAATAATGCTAAAACATGAAGGTTCAAATGAGATACCAGTGAGGAGCAGAGTGATGTTTGGTTTTGTTTGAATTAGTTTCAGCTAATTGTGTGTCATAACTGCAGCAGTCTAACAAGCAGCATTTTTTATTCCTCTCTGAAATTTGAACGTCAGATCCATATATAATATATCTAAAAACAGATTTAGCTTAAGTGCGCAGTGAGTGAGTGTGAAGTCACACAGCAGAGCAGGGGGAGCAGATGGTGTGCTCACATCACTGGGACACTGGTCCTTCTGCTGCATGACCAGCCTGTCCCTCCCTGTATAGTAGAGTTAGCTCATCTAGTTTGCTTAGAAAAACAGCAGCAAAGTGCTTAGCAAAAACTGGAGCAGGTGTACGTAAACACAAACTCTCTGACTGTGCAACCCTTCAAATGAAAGTTGTAGCCCATGCTGTGGCTTAGGGAGACTTTGTCTTTAGCTGATTGATAATACAATAGACAAATAAAAAATTTGGTCCGAGTGAGAGGCTTGGGTTCCAACTCCACCTTGGACTTGGTCAACCTCAGACTTGTAACAGCTGCTCAGAACAAGAGAAGACGACTACGTGTCGCCACATCCATGCCTGAAAGCTCAGGACATCTCTGGACTCCCTCCATGCCACCTCTGCCCCTGAGTCTGTGCCACCGAGTTCCTCTCGAGTTCCTCACCCATCTCGCTGCTACCGTGAGAGGCTCCCCACAGACAGACACCCTCACCTCATGCTCCTGCTGAGCCTATCTTTACTCTTACACAGCTAAAGTGCAAAATGTTAGGAATACTTAGGAGTAGAAGCTTTCCACAATAAATGTTCCTCAAAATGTCTGGAAGTTTCTGGGAAATAATAAAAATTTTCCAGAATTAATGGGAAAATTCCATACCCTTTTCAACCTAAGCTGGAAATAATGTAGCAAAATTCCTTTAGAAAATCTTTTAAAAAATTTCTGAAAGTGTTCAGAAAATTTCAAGAATTATCTGGAATTGAATGGAATTTTCCAGACCATTTAGCAACCTGGGCCGCAGGGTCTCTTACCCTGGCCAGGTGGCAGACTTGGCATCTTCGACAGCCTTCTTTCCCTCAGGCCGGGAGTTCTTCAGCTGGTCCTCCAGAGACGCCACGCGTGTCACCAGCTCCTGCAGCTCCTGGCTGTGCCGCGACCGAGGAGTGCCCAGTCCGTCCGACTGCCAGCCCTCGTCCTCCTCCAGGCCGCTGTGGGCAGATGAGGCCTGGAAGCCCCAGTTGACCTTGCGGGGGCGCTCCAGGCTGGAGGCATAGTCACTGGTGGTGGAGAGCGAGCGCATCTGACTCTGGAGGCTGCGGATGGTGGCCTGCGAGCGAGAGAGCTGGGAGCGTAGCTCTTCCACACGCCGCTGCAGTGACATCACATCCTCGCTTTTCCCACAATTCCCTGACCACCACTCCTGCCCGCCGTCATCCCTGGACAGGGCTGTGCACATTTCGAGGTCGTCAAACTCTGAACAGAGGACAAAAGTACCACGCTTTAATCACTTAAACTAAGTAAGCAGATTTCAGTCAGTCAACTCACATTGAAATGTTTGTTACCACAGCAGAACATAGTTTGGCATCTAGAATCTGACCTCATCTCTCCCCGCAGATAAGTTTATATGAGATAATGGGATGTAATGATTAAATATCTTCCCCCCCTTTAGCCAGAGCCTGCAACTGGACGCTGGGGTGGTAAGCTGAAGAGCAGGTAGTCAAACTGGTGCAAAGCAGCAATGCATGGACGAGCAGAGGCAGAGCTGGGTGATGTTCTAAGCTCATATAGAGAACCACATTAGGAGGGTGTTTTTGTAGAGGATATAGATAGTGAGATAATATTGCAGCACGAGTTGACTGCCTAAGCTGTCTTGCAAGCATCACCCCATTAAACAAACCACTGCATTAACTATCCCACCACAGTCACCATTCAGTAAGTACAAACCAATACTGGGGTGTAATTATTTTGCATGGAGTTTTTTAGTTTGTTTATTTCTTTCAAATTTGATGATACAACTGACAGAAGAATTGGTTCTCGTCTTCAGTATAAATACAATTTATTGCGCCTTTAACATCCTCTAGTGGTCATTTCTAGGTAAGGCAATTCTTCTAGTTTTTAAGGAACTAACAAACAAAATGAGGTCTCCGTAAAGTATTTCTCACCTGGGCTGCTGGCACCTTCCCTCTCAGCCTCGTTTTCACTGCGGCCACAGGTTTCATAGCCCAGGTCCTGAAGGTCCACCTGAACATGCTTACTGTCCTGCTGCACTGAGGTTTCCGCTGAGAGAGGGGCAGACGGCACTGCTTCATACAGGTGCATGCGCATATGTGCACGTGTGTCTGTGCATGTGTTGCTATGTCTATGTACAACATGTGAGTGTATGTGCACATATCGGCCAGCATGAATGCATACAAGGGTGATACGGGATAAAATTTAACCTGTATTTCACACACTCAGTCTCCATTATGTGTGTGCATGGTTTTAACAAACCATGTGTGAGGTTTAAGCCATATCTGTCCACGGATTATAAGTGTTTGTGGGCTGTTTCTGAAGTATTTGTGCACAGTTGCACTAGTTGAAGCAAAAACTAGATTCGGAATATGTCCCATATGCATATTTTATATTCATGTGAGGATGATTATGATATGATCTCTAATTAAAAAAAAAAAACATTTTTGTCTAATTCATGTGATATCAATATGCATGCGCAATGAGAAAGGCTCGTTAGAAACAAGAGTTGAAACACTTTATCGTGCTATCTTGCATATACCCTTTGAATGTCCTCCATTATGTCACCAGGTGCAAAGCCAATTTTTTATTACAGGCCGTTTCAAAATCATTCATCTCTTGACATCACATGGGGAAGTAACCAACCAGAGGCAAGAAGAACTGGTTAACTTCAGCCAAGCAGTCAACCAGATTTCATTATTCTGGGTGGTCACTCCCCCCTGTGATGTCAGGAAGGGGAGGCTTTGAACTGGCTCATAATGGCTAATTAGCTGTACGCCTGGTGGTGTAATAGGGGACCTTTAAACCTCCATACAATATATCACACATACTTATAGTATATACAAACATACACACATAGAGCATGTGTGTGTTGAGTGCACACTCACACAGTAGGTCTCTGAAGTCCTTGAGCTGCTCAGCCTGAGCCTGCACAGTGGCCTCAGACACCATCAGTCTCTCCTGCAGATGGCGGCTCTCCTGGCGGCTCAGGGCCAGGTCAGAGCGTAGCCTCAGCGCCCTCTCTCTCAGACCCTCCTCCACGTCCTGCCAGAACCCGCCCACATCTTCACCCGGCTCCGCCTCCTGAACAACATAACCGCCAGTCAGACTCTCACATAGGACAGGGTGTTATATGCTAGGGACATATTCTGGAAAAGAGTGTTATAAGGACAAGTGTCGATCCACTCTTTCCCCGTAAACTTCTTACACGTCCCTCTTTTCTTTCTCCCAGGCAACAGACTGAAACCCAGCTACTGTGACTGTAACTGCTCACATAGACTTGTGACTAAATACAAAAAAAAACATCTTGAATCTAACACTGAAGTTACTCAAACACAGCGAATCAATTCCACAACAGACAATAATAAAGAGAAGGGGGGCAAGACAGATACTTCAATGTATTTTCATGTAACCTACAGCAATGAATATTCCACCAAAAATGATAAACAATATACGTAAGTAAACTCAAAAAAAATGCCCCTAAAACAAATTTTCCATCAACATAAGAGCATTTCATTTCTGAAACCATAATTAATTTTGATGGTCAGGCCATCACCCTGACAAACATTTACCTCAACTAGGTTAGAGCAAGAAAAAAGCTGGATCATAGATCACAAGTCCCTGAAATCCAAATGCATCTAGAGGCAAAGACATGAAGCCACGACAGCTGTAACTGAATGTGTGAGAGTTTTGGAGATAGGTATTAGTAAGAGCATGAGCCTGACTGTATAAAACGTGTGGGAAGTGCAGCAGAGATGCGTATGTTTCTACACCTGTGTGTAGGTATTTTCAGCCTGCTGCTGAAGCAGAGCCCCCAGGTCCAGGGACAGGGGCCGGGCACACCTCCTCTTCCCGTGTCCTTCTCGCAGCTGCAGGTAGGGGGCGCTGCGTTTGCCCTGCACCGGGCTCAGCTCACCGCCAACCTCCATCCATTCTGCTGTTACCGAGCCCTGTTCTTCATCATCCTCCTCCTCCTCCTCCTGCTCTTCCTCAGGGAAGCTCCTCTGCTGGCGCCCTCCGCTTCGCCCGCCCACGTCTCCCGCCTCCTGCTTCCTCCTTGTCGGCTGCTCGTTCTGCCCTGACGCCTCGTCTGTCTGCACACGGAGGCTTAGCAGCGCTGTCCTGCATCACAGACACAAGCCTCATCAGCTCCACCCAGAGGCACAGCCAGGAACTACACATATAAAAAGTAAAATAATGCAGAAAAATTGTGTATACAATTTCAGCTGAACACACAGACAGACTGGGGAAAATTCAATGGAAGCACAAAGCCATATTAAATACCCTCTCTCTTTTCTCTAGGACTTTACAATAATTTACACCTGACTGTGTTAGGTCTGTCGTCAGACACCAAGCTTGTAGCCTGAAAGCCCTGAATTGTAAAGTTACCTCATCTGAGAGAGAGAAGTATATCCGGCTTTCTCCAGCTGGAACTTCAGCTCTCCCAGCTCATGCTCAACTATCTGCTTCTGTTCCAGAAGCTTCTGAACCTTCGCCAGGGCTTGCCCATCCTTTGCGGTATGCTGGGATAGCATTCTCCCCTCTAGTCCTCTATTTGTGCAGGTGAGCCCAACATCCTAATTCAGAGGAATGAAAGTATTTGAAATTCAGCATGTCTCACTGATCAAGGGTTGAGTTACAAATGAAGAGAGAATGACAAAATTAATTAAATTTTACATCAGTGTGAAATGTGAGACTTTTAAATAGAACAAAATATGACTGCCACTGAACTGGCATTTAATAACATTGGACATTTTGGACTCACAGAAAAAAAAAAAAAAAAAAAAATTACCAGGCATACCAAGTTTCATTTTGAGCTTTTATACTTCATATGATTTTTTTTCCCCCCACAAAAATCATATTGCACTCTATGATGCAAATCTATTAGCATTCAAATGAATTCAATATTATCATATGTTCTCAGGCTTCATAGTGGCATATGCATATTTATCAGCCACCATCATGAAAAGTCAGCTATTTTAAGTTTAGGTTAAAAAAACGAACATACCTGTGAGCTGGCCAAGGATTCCGCAGTTAGTTGAGCACTGTCTTCTTCCTCAACGATGTCTGTGCCTTCGCTGCTGGCATCGTCATCATCCTCCTCGTCTGCGCTGAACTCTGAAATTATAACACATATTGGTCATCACTAGCACACTAACAGAAACATTAACTCTACAAATGTCTGTCTTAAACTGCAAATAGTCAAACCACTAAAAAGTACACAGCACGTAATTTCAGAAACATAGAAACACAGAAGACTCACAGGCCAGTCAATATTTTTTGCTGAATTATGCAAAGCCAACACCTTTCTACTTCAGGTTAGTGCTAAGCAACACACGGGCAAAGTAAGCTTTGATCCTAGTCTTTCCCTCAGACGTATTTCCAAAGCATTCAGGGAAACCACGAGCTTGACAAAGAGGAAAAAGCTGCTAGTCTAAGTGCAGTTTTTTCCGAGCGATGGACTCCAAAGAGCTCAGGAAGAGAGAGTCATAACACACAGACTGAGATATTTCCTGTGGAGAACTGTGCAGAGAACTGACACTCCAGGCCAGGAAAGATGAGGAATGCAGCACGAAGGGTCACGTGAGAACCCATAAATGAAAACATGCCTCGTTTCACTTTATCTTGACCACTGACATTAGCATTATATATAACTGCTAAATGCTGAGTGGACAGCATCCACTGTATGTTACTCAGAGATATTGTTACTTGTTAGTGCTGAATTTATGTCCAAAGGGCACAGTATCTGCATTACCTCTATTTTCATTAATCCAGTCATGAACTGTGGTATTTGGGAAGGTTATTATTAAAATCTGTTGTGCTGTACCCTGATATTTCTGCATGGAAAAGACTATGGGTATTTTAAGAGAGGTTCATAATAAGGCTGCGACAATAGAACTTCAGCAATGCAGTGAGCAAAGCAGCCTGTCAGGTCCTATTTGGTCAGTGTCAAGTGTTTTTGTTTCTGATTGTTCTTAACTCCTCCAGGCTTTCTGGGCAGATTTGTGTTACAAATGACAGTGAATCACAGGGACATCATGTCGTAACAGTAATCCAGCACCAGATGGCTCATAACCTTTAAATCTGACCATATGCACGCCTATCAGTGGGTGAAGTAATCGCTGGCTATGATAACAGATGAATTGTCTTTGTTTCTGGGATTGTGACAGTGGTTGGGAATGAAGTTGGATAAGTATTCATCTATTATTACAGGGATTGGTGGTGTTGTTGAGAGGGTATGACAGCGATTCTGCTTGTAAAGACTGTGCTTACATACAGGGAGTAACACAACTATCCATTATAGTGTGCAAAAGCTCATTACATGCTGACAGTGACACGAGGTAAAGTTATGCTCCCGCTGTGCATGTCACGGTTTCTCACCAATAGAAGGTGAAAAGGAGCCGAGACATGCGAAGTTTAGTGGGCTGTACTTCATTTCAACCTTAACCCTTTAAGGCCTAATGCAAAAATCCCAGCAGAGAATCATGCTGCCATGTTTACCATAGTAACCTGTATTTGGGCTGAAGCACAGCTTCTCAGCTTTCAGGAACAGTTGGAATTTTTTTCTATTGCGCAAAACTTACAGTAATTACGGTACTTTCAAAATTACGCGCATTTCTGTGTCGGCAATGACACGTTCTTAAAATGCGCACATGCTGTCCCGGTTTGAATGGGTTAAGTCAGCGTACAAACTACACTGCATTGCCACATGGCAACCAGGCTCAAATGAAAACGATGGTTACGAGATAAATTCTAGTTCAAACTAGGGCACAATTACAGGAAGATTCTGGAATCTAGATAATGAGACCTTGGCTCTAAAAGTTCCTTCATAAACTCGGGGGTTGAGAGTGGGTTGGCGGGAGACATTACCACTTTTTACCGCCCATCAAAGTGAGATAATTTGGGGTCTTTAAATATGTTAAAGGGCTTAACAAAATGAATTTTGTTGGATTCCTTCGGCCAAGTTTTGTTAGTAGAACTCGGGGTCACAAATGGAAGTTGACCAAGGGTAAATTTAGCACTGATATTAGGAAATATTTTTTCACCCAAAGAGTAATTTCGATGTGGAATACCTTGCCTAACCATATTGTTGAGGCAGAAACCTTGGGAATTTTCAAGAGCAGGCTTGACTTAAAAGCTAGATACCATTGAGTATCTGAAGTGATATATTCACAATAGAAAAAAACAACAAAAAAAAAACTGGCAAGCCTAGTTGGGCTGAATGGCCTGTTTTTGCCACTCATGTTATGTTATAATGGAGAACTTGGCAATGGGGACATAAATGGAGTGACAAATCAACTGTAACACAAACTCACAGAATCATAAGTGTATTTATTGAGCTGTTTTTCAGAAGTAGAAGAGGCCATGGTATGTGCAGGAGAGTTACAGATGTTAGAATGAAGCACAGCAGTGATACACCATCCCTATTACCACAGAATGAGGAATTCATGAACATGTGCTGTACTTTATTAGAGGTTGGGCAACAAAAATATTTTCTGATTAATTTGAATCAATGGACATAAATACAACATACAGGCTCATTGATATTACATGTAGATTAATTTAATGATAAAATTATTGGAGTTCAGATTTCTTGTACCTAGTAACAGAACAGATTACACATCACATTAGCCATTTAACAAAAAAAGCAGAAAACTTACTATGCAATCTACATGTCAGAAGACTGTTTTCAGTAAAATGCTCTTCTCTACTTGCCTCTTCTTCGTGTAAACATTAAATGGCTCATTGAAAATAAGACTAATTCTCCACTCACAAAGGGAAACTGTATGGAATGTATGTGTGGCCCTGATATTGGGAGTGAAATGTCTTATCAACACAAGAGGTTACATACCACTGGGCTTCCACTCCTGCTGATGGTTTCCGCCTTGTGACACATTAGTACTGACAACACAATACTTACTTTCATCCAGCAGTTATTTGAGTGTGGTCTCACAGCACGGTTATGTGAAGAATATGAATACTATCGATAAACACTGCAGTCAGTAACCAATAGCAGTGCTACCTGAAATTCTGTGAAGTCAAGTGTAGCCTGAAACAGCATTAGTACTGGAATGTAGTATCACAATGCTGGGTTGTTTTTTTTTAAGTTGGGATTAGGATGGTTTCTTATGTAAAAATTGGTGGAATAAGGTTGATATATAAAAATGTTACACTCGATAATTCCTGAAAAATCATGACAATAAAATTAATGTATAAATAAGCATTGACACTTAACAGAAAAATGGCCATGCATATTGCAACTCCGTAGCACTCAACATGCAAAGGTTAGAAAGAGGTACCAAATGGCAATCTTCAGGTAATCTGCAATCTCTTTACAGAATCATGAAACAGACAGCAAGCAAGCAGAATTTCACTCCGCTGTTTACTTCACACTGGATTTTCTCAGCAGAACTAAAAAACATAGCGGAACTGAAATATTGTTTCACGCAACAATACATTTGAAAATAAATTCAAAACACATTTGAAGGGTTCAGTGCAATAAGTTGATAAATACCAATCTCATGTTTTATATGAAAGAGGGGGATAAAAAGATTATATATTTTAGTTAAATTTCCCCATAGATAGATTCAGAAACAATATATCATGAGAGAAGCAGATTTCTGACCAGTACACAACATTGGTACATGGTGAAAGTATATTCTGTGCAATACCATGATAAATGAGGTGGGCATTTATCAACTTATTGCACTGAACCCTTCATTTCTACTCAGCATCCTCGGCACAAGAGGCTATAATTAATGATAAATGAGGGAATTTCTTCCATTTCTTTTGTGTTTCGCCGGGCTGAAACTGGACACTGAAAAAACCCTGACACTGTGTCCCTGACAGCACAGCACTACGTAGAGAGGGCACAGCCCCATTTACATTCTAGTGTGGATGAGTACCTCCTGTTTCCCCATCTAGTTTTTACACAGCATGTAAGCCTGCACATACTGACTTACAGAATTCATAACAGGAAGTCACTCAGGGCATTTTTCTCTTTTGTACCTCTTACCATGTATGTGAGTTAATGATGCCAAAACATTTTAATCAGTACCGAGAACAAGAGGTGGAGAATCCAGATGCAGAAAACAGAAGTCCTCTCCAGCATTTTGCTCCAGGCACCTGACTTTGTACACTGGCTCAATTGTTCAGGTGACAGGAAGAAATCAAGTTGTCAGCCTAAATTCAGGCATGAAGAAAAAACAGCAGGACTTCCTTTTTGCTTTCTGAATCATGGATTTTCACTCTGCGAGGAGCAACAAATGTATTTTTATGGATTTTTTTTCCACTGGCATTTAATTGTCAAATCTGCATGTACTGTGGTCACTAAAATGAGAAATTTCCGCAGGCATATTGATTCATAGGAAAACTGGTTTGTCTTCACAAAATGGGATTGATATAAAAGACCGAATATAGGTTCCTCTTGTCTAAAGGGATACAAGGACTTGAAATTTGAAGGGCAAGGCGTACCTGCTGACTGTGCATACACCTACATTACAACAGCGAATCACGTCAGCTACAAAGTGCAGGGATTCCTTCAGCAGTCAAAATAAAACTAGGAAAGGGCTGAACCTGGCTTTACTTCTCAAGCCTCTCCAAACACTATGTTATTCCCCACAAATTCACTACACTACATGGGAAATAAACCACAATAATATAGCAAAAAATACATTTAGTCAAATAAATAAATAAATACACAAGTCGAAATGTGCAGACTGAGATGAAGAGCGGCAGATGTGTTCTCCACCTAAGCTCAAAATGAACAAACGCCAGAATGTGTGGACTAGAAAAGCAGCATCTCATTCAGTCATCCATCTGAATGCCAAAGGCCAGCATGAACAGCAGTATTTGCGTCCATTGTTTGCATGTGGAGAGTGAGATGAGATTAAATTAGGACAAATGCTAATGGATGTGATGAACAGGCCACAACACCAGAAGCCCACTCCAGAGCACACATGCAGAACTCAGGACGACACAGCAAATGTGGCTGCATGAATAGCACTAAATCTCATTCTGAAAAGACATGAAGAAAAAGCAGAAAAAAAACAGGGTCAAGTATACTCCCAAATTCAGTTAGTAAAACCATTCAACCAATCCACAGGTTAGTGTTAGTAAAGGCAGTTGTCCACCACACTTCCCCATGGCATTGCAGCTATGTAGAGTGCACACCAGCGCCCCCCGCAGTGCAGGAGGCCTGCCTCTGTCGGAGCTTGAAACTCCGCCGTTTCCCACCTCCTGAGTCGGCCGGCGGTTTGGCGGCTCTTTGCGGTGCCGAGGCAGAGTCTCGGACCCTCCTCAGGGCGTCCTCCAGCTGCGCCCGCAGTGCCTCAACTCTGCCCAGCTCCACCTGCAGCGTTCGGCTCTTCTCACTGTGAGGAGGGAGGGGTGAACAGCTTTCAACTGCCTTCATTCACTGTCATTCAAACTTCACCTGCACGAGGCAAAATGTACGGCTTTAAATGAGCACTCAATTCTTTATATAATTATTCAGGGTAACAGAGTTCTTCACAATAAAAACTACATTCACGCAGAATTTTGGATGCATAGCATAGCTCATGAACTAGGACCAGCCTAGTGGTTTCCAAGTGGGATTAAAGTGGGTCTTATTTTCTTAAGTGAGTCCAAAGTTTCAGAGAGACGGACATTATTATGGCTGCAGCTATCAATACCCCCTTACCTGTCTCTACTGGAGTGCATCTGAGTCAGGTTGAGGTACAGCTGCTTCTCAGTTTTGAGGGCATCATTCAGTTTGCTGTAGTCGGAAACCAGCTGCTCCAGTGTGCTCTACCAAAACACAAAATCAACCTCGTTCAGGACGGATCCACTCCAAGACAACAATGGAAAAAATAAGCTTTGTGCAAAAAAGTGTAGTTAGCCATTATAACTCAACTGTGACTAATCTAGACACATGATGCTATAAAGAACCACAGCAAATCTTACAGGTACTGTCCCAGACAGACCACATTACCTGGGGATCAGTGCCGGTCGTGTCCTGCTTCGCCACAGTCTCTCTCAGCTCCTGCAGCTCCTGGGTCAGTCGGTCCACCAGAGGTAATCCAGAGGGCTCTACTAGCTGGGTCTGAAGGTCCTGTGTGCATGACCACATGCGTATACAGAAACACATGAAAAGCACATGAAATTGCAGAGTAGTATGAAAACTGAAGTTGCATTCAACAAAATGCCACGTAACAGCACACCTAAAAAATCCCAGCAAATAGAGTGTAACTGTTCACTAAAAAATCTCTCCTACCTTTACCAGCTGTTCCTTGATGTTCACAGTCCTGGTGAGGGCCTCCAGCTCTGCGGCCTGGGTCTGCATCTCCTCCTTGTGCTGGGCCAGAGCAGACCGCAGGGAGCACAGCTCCAGCTGCAGACACGGGGGACAGGCAAACACAGTGAGGAGTCATCTAACATCACAACACCTCCCATACACATCACCTCAGATCTGCTGTCGCTCACCTGAGCCGCCTTCTCCTTCTTCAGCACCAACTGCAGCTCTTCCTGCACAGCCTGCATGTCTCTCTGCGGACCCCGGCCTGTACACACACACACACACACACACACACACTTCAGAACATGTGCAGCACTATGATAATCTTGAGATGTCTGCATTCAGAGTTGGCCAAGATAAAGTGCACATAGGACAGGCTGTCCTTACTCTTGTGACTCCTGCCCTTAACTGGCTCCTCCTTGGGCCTGGATGTGATCATGGGCTCCTCCTGGCAGGGTGGGCTGTCCTGCATCAGCTCCTGTCACAAAGACAAACGCCAAAATACCTTCATAACTCTGTACGACCAGCATGTAGTTTTATGTAGCAGGTCTTGCTCTGTGTAGCAGGTATAGCTCTGTCTATCAACTATAGCTCTATGTGGCAGGTATAGCTCTGTATAGCAGGTTTAGCTCTCTGTAGCAGGTGTAGCCTTACGTAGCAGGTATAGCTCTGTTTAGCAGGTATAGCTTTGTGTATTGGCTATAGCGCTGTGTATCAGGTAGAGCACTATATAGCAGGTATAGCCATGTAGCAGGTATGGCTCTGCGTATCCAGGTATAGCTCTATAGCAGCTATGGCTTTGTGAAGACGGTATAGCTCTTTGTAGCAGGTATAGTTCTATGCAGCAGCTGTAGTTCTATGTAGCAGCTATAGTTCTGTGTATCCAGGTATAGCTCTATAGCAGCTATAGTTCTGTGTATCCAGGTATAGCTCTGTAGCAGCTATAGTTCTGTGTATCCAGGTAAAGCTCTGTAGCAGCTATAGTTCTGTGTATCCAGGTATAGCTCTGTAGCAGCTATAGTTCTGTGTATCCAGGTATAGCTCTGTAGCAGCTATAGTTCTGTGTATCCAGGTATAGCTCTGTAGCAGCTATAGTTCTGTGTATCCAGGTATAGCTCTGTAGCAGCTATAGTTCTGTGTATCCAGCTATAGCTCTGTAGCAGCTATAGTTCTGTGTGTCCAGGTATAGCTCTGTAGCAGCTATAGTTCTGTGTATCCAGGTATAGCTCTGTAGCAGGTATAGCTCTGCCTCAGCTGTGGCTCTGTAGCAGTTGTAGCTCTGTGTATCAGGTATAACTGTATGTAGCACAAATTGCCCACTGCAACAGGTATTGCGCTGTGACGCTGTGCCACTCGCCTGGATGAAGGCCTCCTTCTCCTGCAGCTGACTCTGCAGGCGCTTGATCTCCAGCTGCGGGTCCCAGCCCTGCTGCTCCTTCTCCCGGCTCAGCTCCCTCACCTCCCGCTCCTTACAGCACAGCTGCCTGCGCAGCTCCTGCAGCTCCTGCGTCTGCTGGCTGATCACCTGACCCAGCCGGGCTGCACAGTCCTGGGACACAGACGCGCAGTTCACTTAATCTCAGGCGGGTCAAAAGCATCTCAGGAAAAAAAAAACTTCATCCTGGTCTAGACAATAAAAATGAAATTTTGAATTAAAAATTATAATACCACGTAGGATTGTGTTCACCTTGGATGCAAATGGCAAATTAACTGTAATCATATCACCTGATTGATTCCCATTATTTCTTCAGGGTTACAGTAACATCCACTAAGTTTATAGGTGGGTTTTAGTGTAGGAAATTGAGCCCCATTAACATTGACAGTTAAGTAGATCTGTGCCAGAAGGCTGTTACTGGCCTGTACTATGCCCTGGTGCTGATAATCACTGATTTAGGCTGTTATCACTATGCACTGGTTTCTGGAGCTAAATAAGAGTAAATTAGGCTGTTTTACAAGTGTGCGCTGGTTTCTGAAGTTGACAGTAAGTGAATTAGGGAGTCACCTGTGAGCACTAGTCTCTGGTACTGATAATACGTTTGTTTACCTGTATGCACAGGTCTCTGATGCCAATAACATGTTATGCAGTAACCTGTATGCACTGGTCTCTGGTGCTGACAGTAAGTGAATTAGGCTGTTACCTTTATGCACTGGTCTCTGGTGTTGATAGTCAGTGAATTAGGTTGATACCTGCATGCACTGGTCTCTGTTGCTGATGGTGTGCAGGAGTTCCTGGAGCTCGGCCTGGTGCTGTTGGGCCTGTGAGCTGCGGTCAGACAGAAGCTGCTGGAACAGGTTCTCCTTCAGCTGAAGCTGCAGTTTCAGCTGTTCCAGCAGCGCAGCGCTGCCTGCCGGGCTCTTACTGAGCACAACATCCCTCAGGCCCTGTACACACACAGAGACACACACACGAACACAGAGAGACACACAGATACACAGGTGAAAACAACAAGGACAACACCACGCATCTGCAAAACATCTTGCTGATCCAGCACTCATTATAAATAAAGCACAAAACTCAGATAAACTATAACTCACATAAAGGATGGGCTGGTGTTCACACACTCCACACAGATAAAGACATGGCTTGTTTTGAAAGTGGCGCTGAGAGTTAAACTTAAGTGTGTTTGCAGCTGGTCTGCCATGAAGCTGAAAATCAATAAACCCCAGACAGAATCCTCCATCTCCCATGAAACTGAGATTGTAGCCATTTTGACAGTTATCATTTTGGCACTTCTTTTGGTGACAGTGATTTGGTTGGAAATTCATTTTCAAAGCACTTTGGTAACGACTGATGTGTAATACAAAGGCACCTCATACCACAGTTTACTATTTCCAGGTGAGCAGCGCGTGTTGCGCAGAAGGTCCACACATGAGAGGACAGATTGACTTGTTTTCCCGCACATGAGCACACAGTGCGCTGGGACAGTACCTGGGCCTCCTGGCTGTGCGTGTGCAGAGAGGCCTGCAGCTGGGTGATGATTGAGTCTCTCTCCCTCACACTGCAGCCCAGTCTCTCCTCTGCCTGCTGCCTCAGCTGCTGCGCATTCCTGCTCACCGCCGACATCTGCTCCACCTGCAGCTGCTTCCCCTGCGCCAGCCTGTCCAGGTGCTGAGGCACACATACAGGAACTCATATCAGCGGGTAAACATACCAGCACACCCCACATACATGTATGTATGTATGTACACAATTAAATCACACATATACACAAGCACGCACATATGCAGTACTGTGCAAAAGTCTTAGGCACCCCACATTTTTAAAAATTTAAATCTGGCTTTAAATGTTTACTTTTTGTTTTCCACATTGGTGTTGCTGAAGATTAAAAGTACAATATATTTGAAATTCCAAATGCTAATTTAAAATACAGTTTTTTTTTAAAAATAATAAAAATAATTTGGCATCTCCATTCCCACCTGAATCTGGAATGCCCAATCCAAGAACTATATAAAAGGCTCGCTCGTTTACAACTCCCTATCACCAGCTCAGGAGAGAGAGACAATTTGCGGCTTCCCTCCGAAGCACGCTCCTGTCAGCCCCTGCATCTTTACACTCATTGGTCGAAACTATCGTAAGTTCAGAATGAGGGTGGAGGATACCTGAACATGAGCAAGTTCAGAATCTCACTGACGAGCGCCCGGCTGGCCAACAGGAGGCGCTTGAGCAACGAACAAGGCAATCATTTTTAATTTCCCTCCCCAGCAGTCCCTTCCCAATTTGCATTCCCACAGCGCTTTAGCCAATCGTGCGCTGTTCTGAAAAAGCTGCCGACCACTGCCGGTTGGTACAACCGTGGATAGTTTTGAACAGTTTACAGCTCTGTGTAGTACATTTCTCAGTTATTTGAAACTTTTAATTTCATTATTTACATAAAAAAACATTAAAACATTATTTTTGCAAGCATAAAAGCCCTACAAAATTGCTTTAAATGTGCCTAAGACTTATGCACAGTACTGTATATACACTATCAGACACACTCACCCACACTCACACACACACACACACACACACACACACACACACTCTAAAACAAAAACAAGCACTCATTAACAGATGCAGCAGAGTAAGCAGACAGCCAAAATGCTCTAGAACAAACACACATACATACAAAACAACACACAGAGGAAGAGACAAGGAGTCAGTCACACGCAGCACAGCAGTGCGGCAGTCATTATAGTGCATTATGTCACACTACAGTCATGCTCGTGGCGAGAGACGGCGTGTCTGTGCTCTGCTCAGTACCAGGATGGTCTCCTCGTTGTTGGACAGGACACAGCGCAGTTTCTCCTGGTCCATCTCCTTCTCCCGGAGAGCCAGCTGCAGCCTGCGCACCTCGCCCTCCTTCTCCTCCAGGCAGCGGAACTTCTCATCGATGGCGCGCTGGCGAGACCGGGAGAGGGGAGCACCGCTAATTAGTTTAGTTCTATTGAGGCCACGCTTGTTTTTTTTATTATGCTAGATTTCTATTATTTACCCAGGAGTGTTTTAGTTTTATTGATGCTTTTGTTCAGCATATTACTCTACAAGGTCCAAGTCCGGTCTATACAGTCTCTTCTGGCACTTGGAACTCAACTTCCCCCTGGGGTTTTACCACTGCTACAGGGAGCACCATTATTCAATGGACTGTGACAGTTTTTTGTTATTTTTGTTCTTTTAGCCGACTCAGTCAGTGGCTCTAAATCCAGCTGTACAAGCATTTTTTATGCTGAAGAGAAGACTGAAGACAGAAAGTCTCCAAAATGAGCAGGAACTTAAGGGGGTAGTAGTACAGGCCTGGCAGAACATCACCAGGAAAGATAACCCGCATCTGGTGGTGTCTATGTGTCACAGACTTCAAGCAGTCATTACCTGCAAAGGAAATGAAATATTACTTAACTTAATCACATTTAAATGGCAAATATTTTTTGATGCGCCAGATAATGGAAGGACAATGTAGAAAAGGCCTTGGAGTTTTTATGATTCATCCAGTACAGATGAAAACACCTTCACATTAAAGCTGACAGTCTGCTTTCCAGCCTCATTGTCATTGTATCCTTTCAGACACAGAGTGAGTACAGAACCAAGGAAAAATATGTGCCACTGTCCAATGAATTGTGGTGCTCACAGTAGTCATTATTTCAGTTAAAGGGGAACTATGCAGGATTTCGGCCGTAATTATTGTGCCTCGGAGTCACTGTGATGGTTAAGCGACTTGTTTTGGGGAGAATGAGGCTTATCTGCCCGCTCCCTAGCGTATCTTGGCTGAAAACCGACCTTGCAAGATCCCGTCCACCGCCCTGGTGTCCCAAATCTCGTCGCTAGATGGAGCTATCGCGAGAAACTAACTGCTTCATGGCAGTGCGAGACAAAAACACTCCCCAGCTAGTAATAAAAGGAAGACAGCTTCTCTTCACTGGTGTTACGATGGCGGAGCCGGCGAAAACGAAGAGGTGGCCATTGTCAGAGGAGGTGAGGAAGAGAAAACAAGCGTCTGACCGAGCGAGAACTCAGACACGAGTTGGTCGAGCTTTTTCAGAATGGAGAGAGCTCAAGGAGAAAGAAGCATGCAAATGAGATGCCGACCTGACGTTGTTGCTGTTGCACTTGTAAGTATCGTTGCGAAAAAAAAATGTATTTATTCCTTGTATTCATATGTCGTTGCCCACTCTTCATGTTTGCTGTTGTTTGTAAATAGGCCTTTGCGCGATTATTGTATGTGCGGTGCTTGATGCTTGTTAGCTTGCAGAGATGTTAGCATAGTTACCGGTAAACACGTTCGTTTGTCACGTTGCTGTTATTTATTTTACTACATCGTCCTGTTTCTGCCCCAGGAGTGCTATTTACTGTGAGCCACATAACTTTGTCAGCCGAATCTAGGTTTTGTGAGTTTTGTGCAGTTCACTATTTACATTGTGTAGTTCAAGATTCGTTAGAAGAGCAACTAGATGCCTCCAGTAACATTAGTAGCTTTCCTGAATCTCCAAGCCGTGTAAAAATGCTTTGTATTCACCTGGGCTTCACTATTTCCACAACGAGAGTATTCATTATTCTCACCCTCACCAGGCTTTTGCATTGCAGACACACTACATAATAAAGCACACAAAATATGAAGACACGATGCTATAAAAAGTCTGCATTTTCTATTTGCTTTAGTTACAAAAAAGCTGCAGTTATCCTTAGCCTTTTACTTTTTTGCCGTAATTGTTTTGTTTATGACAGATATACAACGTAAAACTTGATATATATGGTTACAAACCTCGGGACATCGGGCCTTCTCGCTGGGGCACATGGAGGAGGGGGGGGGGGCTTGGAGGAGGTGGTTGCGGTGAGATTTTTACGGCAGTTGTGTGAAATTTGCACACCGGAACTATGGGGGGAGCTGCTGAGACCAACGAAGAAGCGAGCGATTTCTGACCAACTTACATAGTTCCCCTTTAAGTGGAGACTGCACAGTGCATGCAGTTTCTCCTCCTCTCCAGAGGGGGTAAGTGTGGAGTGTTACCTCCAGGGCTCGATCTCTGTCCTTAATGCGGCTCTTCAGCTTGTCTAGCATGGCGTCTCTGGTCTGGCTGGGGTCCTGCTGATGCTCCAGGAGCTCTGAATAATCCTGAGGGTAGGGGGGTAAGGGTGACGCTCATCAGTATGTCACATGATCCCGCCCTCCAGTGCTACATGTGTATGAGGAAGGCTGCCCCCAATGAGCACTAACAGAGCTGCATCTCTCTTGATTCACTCAGCAGCTTTTCACTGTGTCTAATACAGCTATTTAAACGACAGTGTTTGATACATAGACTGCCTTGAATGAGTTTCAATAGATACCCGTTCACAGCTGTAACCTTGCTCATACTTTGGTTGTGTGTGTGTGTGAGAGGTAAGACACCTCAGACAGACCTGCAGCAGCTGCTGTTTGTCCCTCAGGGTCTGCCTCAGCTGTGTGATGGTCTTATCTCTCGCCTCCACCTCCATCTGCCTCTGCCTGTCCTTCTCCGTCACCTGCCCCTTCCTCTCCAGCAGGTCGGCCCGGGCCTGCTTCAGCGCACCTCGCATCTCCTGCGGGAGCAGAGCATCATAGGTCATGCTCACGCACTCACATCTCTCTCATACGCTCCCTCTATTGCACATACAGTGATACACATCCAACAGTCACTAAAGATGCACCGCAGTGCTGACCTGGTTGTGCTTCTCAGTGGCCTCCCAGTGCTTTAGCGCCTCCTGCAGGTCGCTCTGTAGGCGGTCGCGGGCGCAGGTTACATCAGTGACCTGGCGCAGGCTCTGTCGCTGGGCCCTCTGGCAGTCCTGCAGCTCCAGCTGAGTGGAGAAGAGAGAGCTCTGCAGGGCCAGGAGCTCCGCCTGCAGGGGTGGGGGCTGTGCTGTGGGCCCCTGAGCCAGGGTGGGGTGGGGGAAACACACAGTGTGAGAGAGGGGACTCCACACAGGGGCACTTCACTAGCCCAAACAGAAATACTGGGGCTTGTTACTCAGCTCCACACTAGGGACATTATACTGGGCTAAGCACAGAAGTTCGTACAGGGGACCTGTATACATAGTGTCAATAATGGGCGCATTCTCCAGGTCATCATGTAGAACTATAGAGAATTTGTCTACAGCTCACAGAGAGATATTTTTAACAAACTCCTGATACTGCACACTGAACACTTAGGAGGAAACCTCACCTGCAGGGTCTGCAGATGGTAGCGACTGACTGTCTCCTTCAGCTTACACAGCATGTCCTTCTGCCCTTCGATGACACGGAGAAGTTCTTCAGCCTGGGGCACAAACAGCACAAGGCTCTTATGAGTATAGAAGGCCAAGGCCCTCAAACCTTAAGCACTGACACTGTTCAGCTGATGGCTATTTGAGCTTTTTTGAGTGACCAGCCCAAAAGTCCTTCAGTAGTTCAGAGGTCAGCTTCCCAATGCATGGCCTGTCATTCCCAAACTATCACATTAACCCTCTATGCTTCCATTGCTGTGAGTGATAACAGCAGGTGTGGCCAGGCTGGGCTCACCTCGCTGCTCTTGGAGCTGACGGTGTCGTTCAGGCTCTGGATGGTGCGCTCCTGCTTCTGAGCAGCCTGCTTGACGGCCCGGAGCTCAGACTCCATCTCATACAGCTTCTCCTGCAGCTTCTGATGGGCACAAAACAAACACATTCAGTCATGTTTACACGTAAAGAGACATGGCAGAGACTTCAGAGCTGTTTCAACAGTCAGTGCATACAGAGACTCACAAAGAACACAGGTAAACACACAGCCATAGACAGGTTGGCTAGTCTCTACAGTTCACAGATAAACACAAGGTAGAGTACAGAACACAGTGAATCACTGGGACACATAGGGCATGCATTAAAACAAAAATCTGGATGGTAAGTATGGCTTGAGGTCACGTGCTAGAGATGGTGATTGACGTATGTGGGGTTTACAGTCATGGGCTGGAGTGAGATGTTGATATCAGTGGTCTCTGTGTGATACAGTACCCAGTTTTCAGTCTCACTCTCCTGGATCTTGGCTTGCAAGGACTGCACCTGGAGTTGAGCCTTTTGAAGTTCATTGACACATCGACCCGTCGCACACTCATACTGGTTGAGCTGAGACTGCTGCTCCTCGATCAGATTCTGAAACACGCAGATACACAGATTACGTCAGAACATGGGGCTAAAATATGAGCACATTAATGCTCTTTGCTCCAGGAAAAAAGTCATCAAAATCGCACCAGAGCAACCTGAGGGCAACATAAGCCTAACAACACAACCAAGATTTATTAACCTTGCCCACACTAATGATTACAGTACATTACACCGAGGCAGAGAATGGAATCTTGCAAATCATTGCATAAAATTTGCATGTGACAGGGGCGTTTTGCAAACTGTGCCCTCGGACAAAAAAGGAAGTGAAAGTGAAAGACAGCAAGACAGAGAGACAAGTCTGTCTGAGAAACTTTCAGCATTTATGAAAATGGTGGCCAAAGTGAAGTCTCCCAAGATTAGCGAAGGATCTTGACCACCTAGCACGTTAGCCTCACTATGATCACAATCTATGAGCCTGACTTATGAAGGCCTCCAGTACACGCAAAGCCCTTTCAGTGCACTGGTCATGGCATTTGTTTTGCAAATAGAGACAACATATGAGTTTTTCCTGAGGCAAACGTTTTGCATAGGCCTATGCTAAAGATCTTAGTACAATGGGCGTTAAGACTCTAAGCAACTTTCACAAGGTTCATTACAGAAGAGATGCAAACCAATACACCTGCTCTACTGTATAATGTTGCATGGAAGGGTTTCCTTCTTGTATGGCACTAAGTGAAAAAAGGAAAGCGGTTGGGTCAGTGCTGTGCTGTACAACTTCCTCAGGAAGAACCCCATCGTACAGCAGTATGTCATTCATGTGGCTCTCGTTGTCTTTCCCAGAGCTACAGCCATTATTACATGAATGTTCTGCATCAGTGCCACATCATTCGCTGGAATCTGCATCACCATCATACAGCAGCGCTGATTCTGAAGAGTTACTCTGCTTCCACAGCTTAAAACAGCTGCATGAAAATAAAACAGAATGACCCACCCTCTGTCCCCTAAAAACCTTGAAATCTTCAGTTCTTTCATTTTTAAAAAAAGTTTTATTTCTTTGTAACTGTCAATGTTAGATTATCCAGCATGTGTGTACCCTCTGTAGACAGCTGTGGCCATAAGAGGCTCGAACAAAGAGCCCATCTTACATGAAATGTACAAGCAGCCTCCAGCTCTTTATGAAAATAGGACAGATACAGCTTTAAGGCTGCTGGCACTGTTCCAACCTACATTAGCGGATATGAGCTAAGCAAAAGAGGATGGATGCTGAAGTCACAAAGTCTCTATTAAAGCAAAGATAAGGCCACCATTTCAGAGACATAGAAATATACAAGGAAGGGTGTTGGTAACAGAATGCATAAAGCATCCATGTATAAACCACCACAGTACAGGCCTAATTTGATTTTGTAATTTAAGCATTTAAATGTCATTTAATGAGCAACCAAATTAATAATTAAGCAGTTTTACACATAGTCCAGGTGGATCTTTGGGAGTGGCTATTTGGGGTCACATTGCAATCAGGGTAATTTTTAGGTAACCTCATGCGCTTATAATGAAGAGTGATTAAAATTATGTAATGACTGAATAATGCTGTATTTACCCAATTTACATTCAATTAATTTTTTTTTTTTAATTCTGAAATATTACAAGAGAATGGCTATTGCGTGGAAGAGCTTTCAAAAAAATATGTATCACAGTGATTATGAACCCTTTTATAAACATGAATGATCTGTGTGAACAAGGAGAAACATGTTTACCCAGCCATCACTGTAATGCTCCACATATCAGGGATCATCTATCATCGCAGCCACTATTTACATACAAAACAACAGGAGTGAAAGAGAGAGAATATGGCCTAAGCAACAGTGTTCTTCATAACTACTACTGAAAATCTGATGTAACTTGGATATTTGCAAAGTCATCACCCACAGATCTCAAAGTGAGTGCCACAGGAGCTGATAACCTAAATTTTAGCTTTGTATAGGCTTCCACAATACTGGAGTCCACGCCAAATTGGGAGTACAAATATATTTATATGGTTATCATTTAGTCACCAGTAAGGTAAATGGGTATTGCAAATAACAATAAATAGAAAAATACTGAGAATTATTAATGATAATTATGATAATTGCAGCTATGAACGAACCCCCTCTTCAAACCCTTCATGAATTTGAGTGGAGCAAAAGAGGAATACAAACAAGCAAAACAAAACAAAAAAAAAAATGCTCCAGAGTTGAGCAAAATAACACGCAGGGCCACCATCACGGTGAGCAACCGCAGTGTTCTGAAGCCTCAGCATGTGCAGGTGCTCCTGTCATGCAGATGCGGCACACTGTTTGCACAGCTGAGGCTGATGCCGATACCTGACGGAAGCCAATGGGCTTGTACTCCATGTAGGTGTCCTGCCACAGCTTGTCCAGCTCAGACAGCTCCAGCAGCAGGTCTGTCTGCGTCTGTGGTAGGCTCAGCTCAGGTAAGCAGGGGCTGGACTCGCAGCCCATACTGTAGGGGGTCTGAAGGCCCGGTTCAGAGAAGACCATGCTCTCTGGGGAGACCGGCTTGAGCAGGATGGGCAGCTTGCTCCCTCGAGGGCTCTGTACAGGCTTGTACTCGCAGCTTTTTGCCAGGTTCAATGCCAGGTCCAGTTTGGAGTCCCGCAAGCACACGGGCTCCTCGGACAGCGACTCAGACTTCAGGTCCTCTTTCGCATCTCTGTCCGTGTCCCCCTCTCTGGCGGAAGGCCGACTCACATCCACCGCCGTGTCCAGAGACTCCATTGAGGAGCTCCCGCTTCCCCGCTCTGCATCTGTATCTATCAAGGTCCTGTCGCTCTCGGATGTGGTCGGCAGTGATTCGGGTACCAGTGTGGCAGCCCCCGAGGGGTCTTCGCTGCAGACGCTGGCTGAGTAGCGGGTGGATGGGCCACAGGAAATGCTCCGGGCCAGCTTCCTGGGGACTCTGCAGACGGCCTCATAGTCAGAGTCAGCCACTCGGAGGGCTGCGCACCCCCGGCACTTTCTGGACCGGTGCGGGCCGGACACCTCTGACATGGGGCAGTGATGGTGGTGGTGTGACTCCACAACCTGCTCCTCATGCTCAGCCCACGACTCATAAACAGAGTAGGTGAGGTCGTCTTGGAGCAGGGCATTGTATTTGGCGTCGTGCAGGCCGGAGATATCCACGGTGCACTCGCTGCCCTTGCTGTCAGCTACTGGCCTGGGCGCCGGTTCGTCACAGTTGTTTTTGCGGTACAGGCCACCTATGCACTGGCGGAGGCGATCCTTTTCCAGGAGCAGCCTGTGCAGACGCTCGATGGACAGGGCCTCCACGCGGGCAATGACTGTGTCGAAGCGGTACATGCGATCCAGCATGAAGGTGCACTTGCTGCAGGCAAACTCGCCTTTCCCGTCTCGTGTCAGCTCCCTACCCAGGGCATGGGAGAGCAGCACCTGCAGGTTCAGCTTGGAGGCAGGGTGGAAAATCCAGCGCCGCTGGTTCCCGCATAGCTCGCGCGCACAGATTCTGCACAGATCCTTCATCTTATTCACATCCAACACATAGTCAATTTCAGTCAGTGCTGGCTTGTATTCAAGTTACTTTTCTATGGAATAGGCGCCCATAGACAGTGCATTTTATCAGCTAGTTAATTTTCTATAAAAATGCTATAGTCGTCAGCATTAGTATTTGTAAACAAATCATTATGAAATAATAAATATGCCCTAAAGTATACAATTCCGCATGCTAATTTTCAGGGCAAGACAACCAGCGATCGGTGTGTACAGCAGAGCAGTAAAATATAAACAAATAATAACATAGTATCAAAATTTGAAGGAAATTCTGATGCACTGCAGGAGGTTGATACAATAGTTCCGTTGCGACGTGTCCGTAGGGGGTAAAAAAAAATCGTATAACTGACTGACAGAGAATGCACTGGGGCAGGCTGCTGCGATGGTCAGTGAACGTTCATACCATTTGCGTCGTCGCCGGAGGTAACGTACTAAATGGTGCTCATTCAGCATGTGCAAAGCAAATATGTAAACTACAAGACAGCGCACGATTCTTCTCATACAGGAAGCAAAATGATTTCAGGGATGCTGATTGGGTCCTTGTCAACCCACAGTCCGCATGTGGTCCTAATTTGCGTCTCCATTCATAAGTTCTGATCCAAAAATCCAAATTCGGTCATGATAATGATTTTCAAGATAAATAAAAAGCATTTGGTTCTTCGTCCGCCGCGTATTAAACCCGTTTATTTCGGTCTTTTATTTGTAAACAGACGAAATCTTCATCATCCCAGCCGCTGTCAAGCGAAGATCGGCTGCTAAGCAGTACCATCACAGTTAATCCTTCATTACGACGCAAAAACGGCTCCAAATTCCACACCATGTGAAAAGCTAAATTTCTGAAAAACAAGACTTCATCTGCAAAGAGCCGGCTTTCAAAGATTTTACCAGCATACATCAATAAAGCGGCGGACAGACAACCAGTGGCACAGGCAAATTCACACAGCGGACAGCAATGATGTGGCAAGGTGGCTGCGAGAGCGTCGCAACTGCGGACTGTACCACTACCAGAAAGGGGGTGTTCATTCGGTTACGTCTCAGTGAAGGGTAAGGAAACCTTGCACTACATAATAAAAAAAATATATAATTACTAAACTATAACAGAACAAAATTATTTCTCATGACACAACACAACAAGGCTGTAATAAACAATGAACCGGATTAAATAAATAGAGTACACATAGAAAACACCAGTCCTGAAATTATGACCGTCTGCTCACCAGAGAAGCAGGGATAACGCTGTCATGCCCCTTTAGAGCCGCGGTGCATGGTAAGGTTTCAATTTAATTCACTGCAGTTTCTGGCTGAAAAGCCAGACAGTGAAACACAAGAATTTCTGAAAGTTAGAAATCAATCAGTGTGCGATAAAAATTATTGTACAATACTTTTTCCCATTTAGAACACTTTTTTAAAATTTGCAAGTGGTAGACATGAGGGGAGACGTATAAGCTCATAATAAGCTCAGTTGTATCTATTGCATGATGTCATAGGGAAAGATATAATTTGAGTCTTGCACCATGTGCATATACATGGTAGGCACGTGGTCAAATGAGAAAACATGTCTCAACAGCACCGCAACATTTTTTCCTTTATAAACAAATTCACACTGGTAGCCGAACACATTGCACAGAGCACTAAATAACCACAGAAACGCCCAGGGAAAATGAGTGCTCACTCTCATAAATGCCTTTCAGCCAATAACGCAATCATAGCCACATTTCACAGAAAATAATTTTCTTTCATTGTAGACAATTTTAAGGAGCTCCAAACTGACATCTTGACTGACTATACAGATGCCAAAAAAAACTCTTCTATTTCGAATTGCATGTCCGGTTTGTTTAGGTATGATCAGTGATTAACAGTGAGAGACTTCTCCTGTGGCCAGAAATTCCCAGCAGTTCTCGACTGTGCGGACCAATGGGAGAGAGGGAAGGGAGGTGGGGCCACTATTTCTCAAAGTCACACGGTGAGCTCAGAGATAGAAGTAAAGCCCCTTTTCACAAAAGCCTGGCACAGCAGTGGCTAATTACTGTGACTACAAAGACATGCAACTGAATAGAGGGGATACGTCAGTCCTGGAGCAAACACCATGTGGCGATGGGAAAGAGCCAATAGTACAACCAAGGGAGAAACAAAAGGGAAAACCCCAGTCCATAGAAAGGGGAGTCTCTCTTTTCACCTTGGCCTCATTGTTTTTCAAGATCACTACTGGTGTTAATCATTCTATGGTACCGTGCAGATGGTCATCCATTTTCACAGCGCAGCTGTCCAATGGTAACATACAAATCTTGAGGAACACAAGATATCCATAATAACATACCCTTAAATTCTCTCCTGCTTATACTATGACCAAACCTCACAGCCAAAAACTTGTGTAGCATCTGTGAATGTGCCCATCAAATGTTTAATACAAACAAATCATTTTAGATGCCAATATAAACATGCACTGAGCAGAATGTCACTGTTACAACCTGTAATGATGAAACACCTGTTGCCTAAAGCCATCCAGGCATGCATTCATGCATAAGGTACAACTACAATTAATATGTGATTTCACGTCTTATGCCAGGACTGGATATTTTGTTGAATACGCATATTTGCAGAGCTGCACATGGTTAATAAAACCCAGGTACGTTTTGTCCAAATCTTTCACCAAATGTCCCAGGTTCAGCCACTAGAGGGAGGGTCCCAGCTCAGCTTTACTAAATAATGTGAATCATATAACAAACCATTTATTCTAATCAATGATATTTACCAAATATAAGACGATGATTACAGGACTGATAATTTCTATTGAGAACTTACAGACCCATAAACATGAGAATCAAAAAAAAAAAAAAAAAACGACTGGCAGGTCTGTAATTCGCACTGTGAGCAAATACCATAAAAAATCAAATAATGAATAAATATTGAGAAAGATCGTTCAAGTTTCATGACTTCCTTACCTGCCTTATCACTGTATTCAGAAACCAATTTATTATCACCCAAGGGGACCTCATTTTAAAACTTTCAAACATAAGGACAAATCAGTATTTATCACACAATGACATAAGATACATTTTTCTCACATTTCCTGAGTCCCCGTCTTTCATCAGTACACATAAAGCACCATTAGGGAAGACTGTTGACTTAATCTACTTATATTTGAAATTTAAAAGGAAGTTGCACAGCAAAGCCGGACAGGCATCATTTCAAACCACTGTGTTGAAAGAATCTATGTGTATAGAATGTCTTAGTGGTCCACAGAACCAGAGATTATCATTCTGGTTTCATTTCTATATTTTGTGTAAATGCCATGAAACTACTTGCTCTCTTAAGGTACATAGTGCATGTAGTTTTAAATATGTAAGAAACAAATTTTTCTCGTAAGGTTGAGCATGACACATTACATCTAAGAGGGTAGCCATGGTAGACACAAAATATCGCTCAATGTATCCTCATTTTGCTAGAATTTGAAACAATGGTAAACTCTAGTAAAAGAATGGAAATAAAAAAATAAAGCTAGAAGATTTTTAGTAAAGTCACAGGCTACCACAAACATCAACAAGAAAAGCAACCCTTGTTGTGCAGTGAGTCAAAGCGTTACAGTGACAAATCAGAATCCAGTCAGCCAAGAGTACAAACCACGAGTCAAATACATGTCCAAGCAAATTCTAGTAACCTATAAACAAGTTAAATTGTTAAAATTAATATGTTGTCACATTTTATATTAATATAGAGTATATATTTAATCACATTAATGAAAAATAAATTGTTCTCCATCATGGAAAAGGTACTTAGTTGGTTAGAAGAAGTCATAGCAGGTTTTATACTATGGCTTTGTAGTATGTTTAACAGGGAAGCCTTCCCGAGAGGTAACCAGAAATCAGCCAAAAGGCAGAAAGGCTTAGTAGAATTTTCTGCATGATGGCTAATGCATAAAAGGGCTAAAAAAAAAAAAGCCCCAATCATGCCTGGGTTTTTCAGAGGAAAACAAGTGGCATATGTAATCTGACCCCTCCCATATAACAAAATTTGAACTGGAAAAACAAGCACGGTATTTGAAAACAGCATGAGCCATCAGTACATAGCTTAAGTGATGACTGATACACAAAAGAGTTTTCAAAATCTCACAAACTCAATTGCAAACATTTAAGGAAGTCATATGAGCAGCCAGTGCTAAATCTCATTGACAAAAATGCAATATAATCAGGCAATACTGAAAATGCATGATTTATGTCATCACCAGACACCTCTGAATGGCTGTCTATTCAAAGAAAAAATAATTTAGCTTTGGATTTGTGCAAACTATAGTTTTGTTTCATGTGTACAGAGTTCAAGATGATCAATTATACAAATTAACCTGCACTAACATTTGCAGGCAGAGGAAGCATGAAGCAAGTTTGAAGCATAAGGAGATGAGAGTCGGAAGGCGAGGATGACTGGGAGTTCGTTTGGATTACCGATTACAAAGCAGACATAGCAGAGCTGAGGGAGGGGTGAGAAAAAGTTCACAGCCATTTACTTTTTTCTTTTCCTGTGTTTTTCTGCACTCAACTAATTTCAACAGCAGTACAGAGAGTAAAATGGCATCCTGAGTCAGAGAGAGTGGAGGGAGGGCAGCATTGCAAGGATATGCCTCCCTGGTGCACAGTTTCAGAGGCTCCAGAAGGGGGGGTAATCTGACCATCAGTGAGGGCAAGGCGAGGGCAAAAAACATAGGAGGAAAAAAAGCTGCACCACGTACCTGTGTCTGTTGCTGAATTCGCAGTTTTTCGCGCGCTAGTTTATCCTGGAGGAGCTGCAGGGAAAAGACAGGCAGCCATGTTATAGCAAAAGGTTGTGCTCAGTTACACACAAATATTCACTGCAATGACTCTGTGTGCATCATGGTTCAAAAACAGTAACTATAATGAAAGCATATTGGAATGTGCACCATCGGCTATTGTAATTACTATATACAGTACAAAGAATGTTGCAATTAATGCACAGTTATCTGAAGAAATTTAGCTCATGTTTGATAAAGACTGATAAAGTACTAATAACAAAATAATGCATGGCTATTGCCCTGCAAAATAATTGCTCTAGTAATTCTGCACAAAGAAAAAACAGGTTGGTTTGAATATACCTCGGCCCACTGACCTAGATAAATGTGCTTAAAATAAAAACAGAAATATGAATCTCCCTAAGTAGCTTGGTTTAATGTCACCAAGGCAAGAATGTTGGGGCTTTAATGCCAGCCACTCCATGTATGCCAAGTATATGGTAAGTGTAGCAGGTCACCCATGCACACACACACACACACACACACACACACACAGTGGGATAACTCTTTTAGAACTATGATTCACTGCTGCTATTGCGGGGACAGGAGAGAATTTGGGTCAGTAGGCTAAGGTGTGCATCCTCTAGCTTAGCACTTCAGCACTTAATGTTTTGAGTTATACAGATAATAGTATACACCATTCCAACCTATTTAAGCAGATAAATAGTGCTCGCAATAAGTCACACTGATTTCTGGAGAAGTGGGGGAAAGTTTTGCCTTAGGCATGTGGTAGTGTTGTGAGGACAGAGACTGGGACATGTATAAGAAGTATTAAGAGTGATTTTGCCTCAGTAGAAGGAATTCTTCAGCTGAAGGATCTGAGTGCAACACAAGAAAGACACCATGGAGGCTCAGGACTATACCTTAGAGTTTCTGTCTTTCTGCTGAAGGGAGGCAGAGAGGTCCTGCACCTGCTCCTTTAGCTCACGCACGCTCTCATGGAGCTGGGCTTTCTCACCCGTAAGCGCAGTGATCAGAGCCTCTTTGGAGATCAGAGTCTCCTCCAGCTCATTAATGACTCTGCAGAACAAAGGAATGCATGGTGAACATTAGTATTTGCTCGTACCAAATGTTACTAACCTAATATATTATTGTGTTGGCATGCTAAAGTCATTTGACCTGTTGCTTGAGAAAAGCTAAAAAATAAAAAATAGTGTACTTGCGCATGTGACATTTCATAGACAGGGACACAATCCCTAGATGGTTCAAACGCTATGGATATGAATACTCAAAAATTAATGCTGATAGTCTCTCCTTTAACCTCACAGTCACTGCCTCCAAATCCTAAAAAGCAAAACCAATGTCATTGTCCAAATACTTACAGATGGTGCTGAAGATGTGTTAATTTGAAATAAATGTTTTAGGCTAGTCAAAGAAACATATTTTTTCAGTTTCTGGATGGAGTAGCCAATTATAATTCAGTCCATCATTGGTTTTAAATTGTGAAGACAGCCCATTGTGATATTTTAGTAAGAAAGCAGTGATGACCGGAATCGAGATCCATTGTGTCGTTCCATCACCCAACTTTCAGATGGCATTCAGTGGGTGCCGAGCCCTGCAGGAAACAGGTGAAGTCCGGTTCCGGCACACTGATTCTGAGTGAATGTCAGTGGTCTTTGCTTTGGACAATATGGTCCGAGCAGCCCAAGAAAGTGCAGGTTGCTTGTGTGTTGCACTGTGTCCTTACCTGTCCTTTTCATCCAGAGCTTTTTGGTGGAGTGGTCCATCAATCTCGGTGGTCTCTTTGATCCTCTTCTCCAGAGTCGCACAGCGCTGGGACTGTGACTCTGCCAGGCAGGCCATCCTCCCGGCCTCATCCCGGGCTAGCTTTGCTTCCTGGTGATGCAGGGAAACTGGGCTAAGAATGCTTTTACACTATATACAGTCCTTCTGGGATCACTAGGAGGTTGTGTAGAGTGCAGCCACTAGGGTCAGTGAATCAAAAAGTGACCTCTTATGCGACATAATGAGGTCACCGCACACTATTAACTGCCTCCTAGTCAAATTGTGCATGTAATCTCAGGAGCGATATTCACTGAGAGGAGTAGAAAAATAGTATTGGTTGTAAAGTTTACAAATATCATTGTTCAGAGAGCAATTTCATCACATGATGCATGTCATGTAATATACACATAACATCTGCATTCACAGTATTTTTTTTTTTCTGTCAATACAGCAAAAATATGATAAATGAATTCTAGTTTCATTGACTACTGAATGCAAGTTTGATTTACAAAACTCAGTGTCCCCAGGACAACAAGAAGAACAGAGAACAAGAACTGACAATGGTTGCAATATTCTGTCGTTAAAGTACTGGCCATGCAGATAATTAAAGGACTATATGAATATCAGTGGTTACAACTTAAACTTAAGTAAGCAAAAGGAATATGGTGGTGTCAGAATTTCGCAGCACTAAATTTACCGCTTGTAGGAGCTGAATCTTGGTCTCCAGGACCTCCTGCATGTGCTCAATCTCCTGCTGCCTCTCATTGCTTTGCTGCTGCAGGTCTCCCTCATGGTGATTGGTCAGGCTATCTCCAGTGGTCCTGTAAGCATAAGATGTCCAGTATAGGATTGAAGGGATGTCATGCAGCAGAAATGCGAAACTGTATCCATTGTATGAGAATTAAAAAGGAAGATACTTAAATATTTCAACAAAAACACTGAAATGACAAGCCTGAGGAATGAATTGCAGTAAGCTACAGAAGCCATGGATTAATTATTACTCTCTGTGAGAGATAACAGTCCTCATTATATTGTAAGACTATCTGCTTAAACACGCCATCTGTTCACTGAGAGCTAATCAGTGAGATGTGTCCAGCGCAGGCTTTAGGTCATCTTTAAGTCAGATCAAAGATGGAACCAACTGAACATGAAGAGAAATATTTACACTACAGCTTTAAAGAATATTATAATGGGCAAATAGAAATACAGAAAATTTGCATGGTTGCTCATATTTTCAAGCCAAGTTCTGGGGCTTCTCTTTCTTCTCTGTAATAGGATATCTCCAAAATAACCAATCCACTTTTCCTACGAGGACAGAAATAAGGCAACCAAGGGAATAGCCAATAGGATATGCAGCTCATTTCCTGTGGATTTATGTAATTGGCCTCCACACTTTGCTGATATAACCTTTTTGTGCCTCCAGGGCTGTCAGTGAGTTCACTCAACATCATCCAATAATCGTTCGGACAGGGCCCTGGGGATTCCAAATGCCTTTTCACCTGCCCCAGGCACCCATGTCTCCACACAGCCCATGTTTTGACCATTAGCGGGGCTCAGATGTCTTGTTTATTTTGGATCTGAGAGTGCTGAGCATGTATGGACCCTAGACGCCCCGACTGGAGTCCATCGAGAGAGCCAGAGGGCACAGAGTCATACAGCCCTCTAAAATGGTATGATTGAGGCGGATTGGAGGCCAAGACCCCAGTCAGAGATGTTTTTGGACCATGAGAGATACTGCAGCATGGGAGTAAACTCATCTCTGAGTGGCTGCTCATAATCCGTACTCAGCACGGAGTGCTGGAGCATGATAGGACTCAATGCAGACCAATAAACTAAGTGTGAGCGAGGTTAGCCAATGAAGAGCTGATCTAAATATAAAACCAATAGCCTGTCTGGCCAAGAAACACTAAAGGCCACTGACATTAAAAAGGAAACAGGTATTTTTAAGCTGTCCCAGAAGTAATACGTTGACCTTTTTGATGAGGAATCATCGTGGCGCATAGATTTCAATATCAGAATGACAAAGTTTGCAGTTTTCACTACGGAGCAAAATATTCCCAGAACTGCAGAATGAAAAATTAGCTCATTTATATACAAGGAATGTGAGTCTTTTTTTTAAGTTTAACCCTTAAAACCAGCACTCCCCCTTTTTTCTCCATGACCGAAAGAGTCCTTACTGTTCTTGAACCACTCTGAATACAAGCATAATTACGCCCCCAAAGGTAAACCTCAGGAGTTTGCTCTCAAACACTCAGAATTCCTAAGGGTATTGCTACAATTGAGTTACAACACTGGAAATGTGAGCATTTTGTCAAAATAATTATACATTGTCCAGCTTCTGGTACTGTGACCCTGTGACCAAAACTCATCAGCCTAGAAAATCAATCAGGCCACAGCCACCAGTTTGACCAAATGCAGGTTCAAATATTATGAAAATAAAACCAAAAAAGAAAAATTTACAGATGGCTTTTAATGGTTATTCCCATGTGTTTCTCATGAGCACAATTTTGGAGACTCCAAATTTCCCAGTCCTCCTCATTTCTGTCACATCCGGTCAAAAGTTCCACAACTTCTTGTGAAAAATATTTTATGGTCTTTTTGTTCATCTCTTACCAAACTTTCACTCCCCAGTATACTGTTTCCGATTCCCAACTCTAGTGTGTGCTCTAGCATGAGTAATGTCATCATTTGAAAACCCCTTTATCACGTAGAACAGAGACTCACAGCTACTGTCTACTGTGGAATTTTTTTCAGAAATGTTTGCCCAACACTGTAATGGATTTTGATTGTTGAACCATGACTGAGGTCAGAACATCAATATCAACACATTTCAACGGATCTCTACAATGTTACAGTCAAACCCATGAGACTACAGGCCAAGGGTTGCCATTCAGAAATCTGATATACCATTTGTGATGCAGTGTTTCCATCACAGAATCACTTATTGAACTAGATTGTTGAATCTTCACACTTTTGTTGGATATATAGTTTGCTTACGCTGCAAAATATTTGAGCAAATGAAAACGTAATTATGCACACTGGCCCAAGGGCAGACCCCAGCGGTTTCAGAGTTTAAGCAACGCCCTTACAAATTCGTGGGTAGTTCTCCCATTTTCACTCTAATATACAGATGCCCTTCCGCATTCGCTACATTCATATGGAGTGATTTCCACACTCAACCAAATGTGAGGTCAGACAGTCTTGATCAGTCGGGGGACTCTATCGAGGTCCCAACAAAAGTAGTAGCTTTACGTTTGACAGAAGTGGGGCTTCTAGTTTCCACAGTCATACATTCAATCGGTCCTCCGCCATCATGCCATGCAACCTACAGAACCTGTTTGGGGCTTACTTTGCTTGGAGGGGTGATGATACTTAATCCAGGACAGGCATGTAAAGATACTAACCCTGCCCTTTTGTATCTGGTTGAAACACTATACAGTGAACACCAACAGCGAGTCTCGCCACAGCTGCTCTGTGGAACGTGAGCACATTTGTTTTCTGGGGGCCAATAAGCTTATAATTACTGATCTCTGGATGTGGATCTAGGGGCTTCCCACTTCACTTCCAAGCTGGACGGCCATAAAAGATCTCAAAATTACAGCTGTTTTCCTTATTACAAAAGAGTGAAACTTTATTTCAGCCCATTCACAAGGAATGCTGTGGTGCAAGAGAAACCTGTTCATATGACAAATTCCTCCATCTCAATATCTCGAGGCATCTCAATATGAACTGGACATGCACACAGAGATGTACGTGACTTACAGAGCTTTTGCAAGAAACTGTTGTTTCTCTTGCAGTTCCTGCTTCAGGCTTTCCACCTCGACTTTCAACTCAATGTTCTGGAATTAGAGTGAAAGAACAATGGCAGAGTCAACTTCAGTTCCAAAGGAGGACAATAGAATTCAAACACTATGGACATACGGAACTCTTAAGCAATTCTTGCAGAATGCATGGATTGTCACATTCACAAACGGATAAAAAATTGTCTGCTAAACATGTTTTAACAGAACTGTGTCCACAATTCACACTGTCAGCGTACATATCCCTTGCCTTTGATGTCATTACACCAGGATATCTGCATTCCAAATTTCAATTTCTGCTCCCTCTCGGGTTCTATACCTTGTGAGATGTAGTGTGCTTCTGAGGGTAACTTCTATCCAAGAGAAAGACATTCCTACAATATTGCAATTTACTGTTTGGAGCAATGTGTATAATTCCCTACATGCACGAAGAATGCTTCAAGATAGCAACTGATCATAAATCCTCAAAACACTGGGACAAATAAAGGGATATAATCTCTGAGCAATTCGTACCATAGATCTTAAACATTGCTTTCTTATTATAATATTTTTTGCTTTGTTTGCCTTATAAAATCCCTTTCTGCTCATCCTGTGAGAGGCCCAAGGCCCTGGACATGGAGAACATGCATCTCTACAGCTTTATTGATTCATAATGATGGAGAAAGAGGTTCTGCACTGTAGGGTCTCACTTAACTCCAGCTTTACAGATCTTTCACTCATGTCATCACTTTTATATTTAGCTGGCTGGAATGTAGGCCAGGGCTTCCTGGACTGGGGACTGTGGCAGCTGAGGCCTGTAATTTCACCTTGTTTACCTGTGCCAACAGACATCTGTGGCACAGAAAGATTCTCTATCGATCTTTTCCCCACAGAGGTCAAAACTGCTCAGGCCTGGTGGGTTTTTTTCCACTGGTTGCAACTGTGATGGATCTGTTTTGACATTTCTGTCCCAATACAACACATCACTGGACGTAATGAGATGAAAGTATGCTTGCAGTGTGTAACTGATTCACTGAGTTTCTATGGAACTTTCTTCTAAATCTGCAAAACTATTGGTGAATTGCACATACAGCTCACAAGCACAAACAGCCCCCACCCCTTGACATGCACTCAACCACGCCACTGTGTTTCTTACTGCCCTTATCCAGTGTACCAGCAAATCTTACTCAACATTCTTTAAACCTCATGTCTCCACAATGTGATTCCAATTAACATTTGCCCTGAACTTTAACAATATGCTACTTTGTTCCTCAATGTAAACACTTCTTACCACAAATACCAGTCAATGATGAATCAACACAAAATTACTCAGATTTATAGAATGTCGTGCATTCTATTGTTTGCAGGACATTCACCAGCTATCTAAACCACTGGTTCTCAACTGGTGGACAGATGGTTAAAAAATAAAAAAAACAAGAGCGCTCAGAGAGTGCAGCACCTCCGCAACGCCAAGGCAACTCTGTGCATGAGTTATTTTTGCAGGCTGATGTAGGGTATTGTTGCATTTTATCGCCAGGTGGCAGCAAAACCCAAAAGCGCGGCGATTGGAAATCCGGCCCATTGGAAAGACTTGAAATCTTGAACTTTGGCGTATATCCCAGCTGTACTTTGGCCTAGATATGCCATTTAATAACTTGTTCCTCTTGTGCTACTGTTAACATCCTGCAAAGTTTGGTTAAAATCTATGCGGCCGTTTTTGAGATATCCTGCTAACAGAGAAACAAACAAACCAACCAACGCCTGCAAAAACATTCACCTCCTTGGCGGAGGTGAATAATGTTTAATGCGCGTCCGACTCTGGAGCCATGGTAACCATCATTCGATTGACGTTCACTTTAAGTGTTGTGTTGCGGTTCTGGAGAGTCGAGGGGGAGTTGAGCAGAACAGGAAGAAGCGAGGAGAGTTGAGCTCACAAGTGACGATAGGAGTTTGAACGTGAAGCGCGAGTTCGTGTGAGATGGAGGTTTTTTTTGTTGCGTATTCAAGATGTATCATAATATATCTGGCCTGCGGTGGGCAGTAATACGCTGAGCGTACAATGCAGAGCGATTCATAGACGCGAAATATTTAGTTTTGTGGCTTTATTTATGTTGTGCAGTTTTGATAATTTTATTTTATTCACTTTTATACATGCAGTTGTCATGTTCCTCCTCAGTTTGTGCTCTGAATGCAGAGAGATGCATTGACGTGAAATATTTAGTTTTGTGGCCTTATTTATTTTGTGCAGTTTTGGTATTCAATGCCATTTTATTCACGAATGCAGTTTTCATGTTCTTTATTTTCTCAATAATGTGCTCTGAAATGCACTTTGCACATATAAATAAATGTGTATGTATGTATGTTTAAAAAGATGACGTATGTGTTTTCAAAGGCTGTTTTTCTACAAAAGTGGGTTGCGACGTAATGACCATGGGAAAATGTGGGTCCCAATGTGAGACCAGTTGAGAACCCCTGATCTAAACTATTGAAGACCCCAGTGCTAAAAGTACTTAAGTCACAAAATGTCCCTTTTCAGAAAACTGAGAAAATGGAATTTGGTAACTATAAAATACATTTTCCTATCCTTACCTCACAATGAGTTTAGTAAGTTAAGTACTTTTATTAGTAAGCACTTTTCAAGTAATTTACTACTTGAGAATCTAATTAGGATTTATTAAGGCACTCATTTATAACCAAATCATTAATCTTCTGTGTGGGGAAATACACACAAATTTGAATTATGCTCACTACATAATCATATCTGAGTTAGTTAAATCTGCATAACACAAAATAATGCCACTGGAAATGTAAGAAATAGTTTGAGGAAATAAAGTTCACAGATATCCAATGAAAATTGTATAACAAATCACCCAAAATATTTATTGTGAATCACAAATGGCAATCAATGTTAGGGCATTCAAGACAGAATAAAGACAAAGGTCAAAGATTGCCCACATTGTTGGTGATTGCCAAGCTTTATTTTCACAAAGGGACAAGATCATTTAAAAACCAGCAATATCATACACAGTCTTCAGCAACCACAGATCCAAAAACTAAAAGCACACTTTAAAGCAAAACTATTTAAACAACGGATCTTATGGTGCCATACTAAATTAATGCACCCCAAAAAAAGCATAAAGTCTGGCCACCTGTCATATATATGCCAGTGTTCACAGCAACTGAGAGACATTTTTAGCTTGAGTTGCCCATGGGGGAAACTAAGCCTGATTGGTTGCTTCTTCTGATGCCAATGTATCAACATTTCACAACAGAGAGTTATCAGTGATACTGTACTTCATACTGCCTGCACATACAAAGACCTGCAAGCACTGAGATAAACACCAGCTCAGCTTGAGGGGGTTTGATCAATGAGAACAACTGCATATTAAGGTCAATGTGCTACCCCCTCCCCACTGTCATTCCAGTCAAATTAGAGTCAGTGGGCATGAAATTCCTTTTAACCAAGACAGGCCCAAGGTCAGCCATAAAAATAGCTTCCTGCCAGGACAGTAAATTGGGGCAATATACTCTTCATACCTTAACATTACACATGTAACCTGTATTGTCTGCACTGTGCAGTTGCAATTCTATGTGGGATACGGAGACATAAAAACACTGAATTATGCATTTGCACAGCAAAAAAAAAAAAAAAAAAAAAAGGGAAAAAAAATGTAAGATCCGGGCTGGTAATTATATTGTTTCGCCGAATAGCAGAGTTTTCAGATACAAACGTAATTTTTATCCCATTTTATAGCTTTGTTTTGTAATTCAATGCTCCTACTTCAATGCTCTTGAAGCATTTTCCTTCATTCTGAATCACAAAACAAGCCTCACAGAAACTAAAAGAAATAACAATATACTACCGCTCTGCTTCAACATTAATGCTGCCCCCCTGCCCACAGTCCTACAGTATCAGTGCGCTCAATTGCACATGCATTTTTTAGCTGTGTTAATAGTAAGCGGAAAAGAAGCATGTTATGCAGTAGCTTGTTATGCACTCCTCAAGGTGATTTTCAGTACGTTCATAAAGGGAGCTGAACCTATATAACACAAAGTAAATGCATGTGTCCATAATTGGTACCATGTAAAACCAGGGACAGCAAAAGGGAGAGATGTGGGTGGGGTCTGGCATGGTCTAATCAGGACCTTGAAACTTACAAAAGGCAAATAGGTTGAGTGGTTCAACAGCAATAACTATTCTAAATGGAGTATGAAGGAATTGTCTTCCGTCTGCATGCAGTTTATGGGGAACCCGCAGTGATATGTTTGGATGGTATGCATTGAAAGCAGTTGAAAAAAAACACCTTCATCAAATGCGCAGGTGTATACTTTATCCACAGTTAATTGTGGTTTGCAAATAAGTACAGGCTTGACAATATGGGAAAAAATGCAGAAGTATGATAAACTATTGTAGATATGAATGTGCATGTATTTTAATTAATGAAAATCAGAGACTCTTGATTTTAAAGTGCTTTCAGTTGATTTTCAATTATGGAAAAATTAATTGCACGCAATCCATCCATCTGCAAGAATAATCCAAACACTTCTGAGGATTAAAATGCATTTTGCTACTGTGCTTCACAGAGCACATCCAATGACATCTACTGTTGTGTTTCATATGTGAAACACAACTGTAGATGTCATTGGATGTGCACTCTTTATCGCAGATAAAAGACACAGACTAAGTCAGTACAATATGGAAAAATCCCTCACACATCCAAGGTAGCATGTAATCCACCTTGCTTTATATCAAAGAGGGTGATATAAGCATGGTGTATTAAAACAAAACAATGTCTAATAAGACAATTTGAAATGTGCAAAAGCAGTGTGTGTCCAAAATGTAAAGGAGATCAAACAAAGCCAATTTTGGAGGGAGAATTTTCATATAAGTTACATCTAGGTTTGCAAATCCTTGCAGTATTTATAGACTTGAGACATAATCAAGTCAATTAGATGTCACTCGTAGTAAGTATGGAGGAAAGCAAAGTTCTTAACAGCATTATAATGAACTTGAACACACAAGCCTGAGAGCGGTGTGAAGCATCTGTCAATCATTGCTGCAGGGATCAGCACACGCACGTGAGCACACACACACACGCACATGCTCACACACAAACACAGATATAATGTACATCCGGGTTCAGAAAGTAAAAACCCTCACAAACTATTTAGTTCCAATGTCCTCGATTGGCTAATGACTAAATTTACCAAAAAAAAAAATCTTCAGCCAGGAGGCGTAACTACTTAAATTAGTAATATCAGCTTGATGAGTTTATGGGTATAAGACACATATGGCTTTCGTACTACTAGACGTTACACAGGTACACACACACACACACACACACACACACACGCGCACGCGCGCCCACACACACACACATACACACACACAGAGCAAGTTCCCTAAAAAACCCACTGCTCACCTTCTTGTACACATCATCTCTGGCGTGCTCATGCTTCTGCTGGATCCTCTCCTCCAGGAAGTAGATGCGGAGTTTGAGGCTAAAGTTCTCCTTCTTCAGGTCATTGAGGTGCTGCGAAAGAGTGCGGTAACAGTTAGACATCACAGGTCCTCCTAGGGGGCATCTTGGAAGCCCCCTTTAGTCCCGCAGCATTGCAGCACAGGCAAATTCAACTGAACGAAACACATACAAAAGCATAAATAAAAAGCTATGAGTTGCCTAAGCTTGTGGCAACACCAGCAAACGTGTTAGTCTGAAGAGATGCATGATACTGATGGCTTGGGGGGCCTGTTTTTCTCAAAGTTCTGCCCCCTTTCCCTCTCAATGGTCTGCTATCTGTTGGTTGGGAGGGGGAAGTGGGGGTCTTGTTCCATTTTTAGTTATGGAAAGTATCCCAAAAATTCTCTGGCAGGCAGGACTGAAGTCTGGGGTATAGCAGGCACAAGTGGTGTGCAATCTGATCCCGGCTCATGCTCAGGAGAAGGTGAGTGAAATAGGAAAGGCAGGGATAGAGTAAGGGGGAAAGGAGCCCAAGCAGGAGGCCTCTGCTTCTTCTTCTTCTTTCCCTTTCCCTGCTGATCCTCCATGAGCTGCTAAACATAGCTGCTCTCCAGAGGAGCCCAGTGGCTCCTGTAGGTGTAACAGGAGACAGGCCACCAAGACCTCAAAACCAACACTGACCCCTGAGACACATTCTAGGAGAAGAACACAAGGGAGACACACGTAAGACCACGCCGCAGCTAAGGAGCAACCTCATATTGGGCATAGACACCAATCCAGGGTCCATACTCCCATCCAGGGCCCAGTCCTCCATCCAGGGCCCAATCCCCCTTCCAGGGACCAGTCCCCCATCCAGGGCCCGGTTTCACATCCACAGCCCTGTCAAAATCTAGGACTAGGACACACATCTAAGGTCCGGTCTCCTATCCAGAACTCGACCCCCATCTTCAACCAAAACACCCATCTAGGGTTCAGTCGCCCATCCACGACCCAGACCTCCATCTAAGGCAGTGATTCTCAAACTAGGGGCCGCAGACCAGCACCCAGCAGACAGCCAGCTAATCTCCTAATTTAGTTAGAATTTAGCCTCCTAACAATAGCATCTACAAATTTATTTCAATAAAATAACAGTAGCCATCAGTGATGATTAAGAGGACTCTTGCAGCCAACCAGCATCAAAAACACATCCCTTTCAAATGCAGGAACAGCCCTGCGTACATATAATTTGGCTTCACATGGCAGCTGCCCACCAAAACGTTATGTGCCGTCAGTCAGGTCCATTCGTGTAACGAAGCCGTCAAAAATAGGCAGACATTTGGTGACAAAGCGCGCACATCTCAAGGATAAACAACCTGGGGATTATTATAAAAAAAAGAAAGATGAATTGGACAATCAGATTAAAGTTATGCAAATTAACCCAACCGTAAAGCAAAAATTAGTTAAAATGCTTTACCTTTGGGCCCATCACATCTCTAAATCGTTAGTTCTATTCACAGTGTCATGTGACTACACAGAGCCAAAATGACCCCGATGTCAACACAGTGTGAGATCCAGAACCAGATTAGATCAGAGATTCAGTTCATCATAGATTTACTTTTTGGAACAAAACATTGTAGAAATGAGTTATATTGGTAATGAATAAACTTGGACAATGGACTGATCTGGAAAAAGGGATTTATAAAGGAATTTCTGGGTTTTGTGTTACATTTACTGAGATGATATGATGTGTCCTAAAAACTAGGTGTTATTTTTACAGTGAATTACACTGTTCTTGTAAAGTTCAGTCTTTGTAAAAAAAAGAGGCAAATGTATGGCATACAAATAGGCTAATCTGCCCCAGGAGTCACACTCACCATCAATGCGCAGTTTTAAGGCCCTGTACTCATACATCCATGCAGAGGACTGGGACTGCCACCCTAGTATTGCTCCACTCCAGCAATGCGCTGAGCAGCAAGTCGATCTGTTTGCACCGTAACTAAACAAGTATGTCAAATTACATTAGAGGCATCGATGAACAAATAAATACAAACATGGGGGTCTCAATGCTTATATTCTTGCTTATGAGTAAGTGATCTTCAAAGCCCAAACATTTGTCACAGTTATTTATATCCAACTGCTCCAAGTGATTTACCTTTTAAACATTAAAAAAAGACACAGAGAACTAAAACAAAGCCAAGTGATGTTAAATTCTGATGAGCATACTCAGAGGGGGGCACTGTAACTCTACAAAATGAAACACTGAGTTCTCAGTGAAAATACGAGACATCCGGGGCCAGTGCTCGCGCCGGGTATATTTCCTATATGTCCCAAGCCGCACTCTGGAATTAGACATCGGCGCTACTCTCACACGAGAGGCAGTGTCACATGGCCGCATCTGGCCAGAAAGGGAGACCTGGGGCGCACAAAGCCATAGAGCACTGACTGTCGCCATCATCAGGTGGTAAATGTGAGGTGCCACGGTTGTGCCGGAGAGCAGCTTTGGCATCTGAGCTTTCCTGCTCTCAGCCGACTTGCATGAGTCTCAATAGCACCTTCTTAATGCAGCACATCCACCTTTCAGCTTGAGTCATGTAGTTACTACATTGGTCATATCGGTATCTTAAGTCCAATAAAATTTGACTTCTTTGAGTAACGTCTATTCTTTTAGGGAGCGACTGTATCATGTGTAGGAGAGACAGGTGAAGTGAGGGTAAAATCCATGAAGCTTTCATTACAGTAAGTGACCTGCTTCCTGCTACTCGGTAAAATTCATGAACTAAATGGTAGTGAAAGAAGAATGATGTGATGTACTACCGGTTTTCTGGATTCAATCAGGGAAGAAATGCTTATACAAAGCTTTGATCAAATAAACAAGACTGCTTAGAAATTCTTTTCCATTTTCCCATTTCATTTACTTCTGAGAGCGCCTCCACACTGTTGTGGTGGGGAGCTGTACACAAAATAACCTGGCTTTGCCCCACCAGTTGAAACAGCAGCCAACATTGGTTTAGGAGACACACAAACTTTTAGCTCATACCAGTATCTCCACCTTGGGCTTTATGTTTTATTTTATTTATTTTTATTTATTTATTTAAGAGGTAGGGACAGTACATAATCTACATATTGATGAACATAAACATGTAAATATATCAGATTATGGCCAAAGGCTAATTTACATCTGTTGTCCCTATGCAGGTTGATGTTTTGAGTAACCTCACAGAAAGATAAAAAAAGAACAATACAAAAATACAATAATACATGACAAAAATACACAAACCAATAATACGCAACAATTTTACAAAACAATAAAACACAGAGGTGATTCAGGCTTGTAGCTCAGGAAAAATCTGAATGCGGCCATCAGATAACAGTGCTAACAAGAAGAGGCAGGAAATGAAAAATTACAAACTGCCCTAATTTGTCACAAAGTGCAGAAATGTATGTGATATGTCGGACCACTATTTGCTCTCATCTTATTCTCTCATGTGTACTTAAATATCTTGGCTGCACCAGGCACTAGAATGACAATTCAGATGAATGGCAGACTACAATAGATTACAAAATACACAAACATCATAGACTGTGAATAAGCAGCAGCCTTTTGCAATTTTCATATATGATTTAGTCAGTTGTTGCAGAGTTTTGTCTGTCATTGCTTGACGTTTTTTTTTTTAAGGATTTTAACCGCTTGTGGAATCAAGTCAGGACCAGTAAAGTAACACACTGACTTCAACTATTCCTAAAAAAAGCTGTAATATGGAGCGAAAAGGGGTGCATCACACGAGGGGCGCTGTGACCAAGCCATCTGGCTGAATTTTCCCTAAATACCTTGAAAGGAGATTTTACTTGGTTAGAGACCAAGTAATGACCCAGTGTGAAAATTCCCATTAAGAAAAATACATTGCAACCAGATTTCCTGAGGACACCTATTTGGCCAGTGACATCCCTTTGATCAGACAATAATAGTGGGATGGCAACGGCAGAATATGTGTGTGTGTATGTGTGTGTGTATGCGTGCGCGCGTGTGCATGTGAGCATGTGTGTGTGTGTGTGTGCATGTGTGCATGCATCTGTTTGCGTGTGTATGTGGGTGGGACCATGTATGTGTACGACAAAGAAACAAAAACATTTATGACATAGATTAAAAAGTTAATCATGGTAAAGACAAATTTAACATCATAGGCTCAAATCCTTTGCAATCTGTCTTTTAAGGCAGTAACAGATTCATCTTTCTGCATAAGAATATACCATCCTGTAGTGAAAATAAAGCTTTAAAGGCCAGTTTAATAATAATCAGCAATGTCTTTCATGAAGTACACCTTAAACTTGCCCTAATTTCTTCAATAAATTAGAAGCAACCAGTGATGGGCGCAGCCAAATGAAAAGTTAGCTTTGATTATTGCTGATCCATTTACTCAAAAGGTTAACTACGATAACGCTACACCGATGAACCACGAAAAATTTGGTGAGAAAAGCTAAGAACAACCACAAACCTAGCTATATATTTAGCTTCGGTGTGTTTTTGTTTTTTTGGCTCGAAAACCCTTAAAAACAGACTTAAGCTCTATTTGCATGGGACTAGTATTACCTGGGGACCTTTTCGTGATGCGCATTCGCATGAGATGAGCAAAGTCTGTGGCTGTGTCCGAAATCACTCGCTACTCACTATATAGTGCACTATATAGTGCATTCACCATTTTCTAGTGCTGTCCAAATTTTTACAAGGAATTATTATCCACTGTATAGGGAACTCATTACATCCCACAGTCCACCGCGAAATGTAGTGACCAACGGATGGTCACCAACCCAGCAATACATCCCATCATGCATTGCACACAAACCAAAGAACAATTAATTGTGTGACAGAAATGACCGCATTAACAGCGCCAACAAAACAAGCCTGGTAGTGTCCAAAAGTGTTTGAGTGAGTGATTTTGCCCTTTTGCACTTTTGCTTTTGAAACCTACGCAGGAGACCAGAGGATGACCAAAGGAGTCCCAGGTGGGCAAGCTAGTCAGGTGGCTAGCTGTTTTCTTATGTCAATACAATGCTCCAGTAAAAATGTAATGACTGGTGAAACTTTCAACTTCTTTGCTAGCTTGCTCCAGACAACTCACAATACAACCATTAGCTAACATTACTGGACAAAAATGGAGCTGACCATGCAAAAACAACTAGGTTAGATAGGCTATGTTGCTGAAATGATTTGCGAAATTTTCTGCTCACTGTCTTTCTCCAGTCGGCTACAATCGCAAATTAATAAAAACCTTTGCCAGTTGATCAAAAGGTAATGTTATAGAGGGCAGGTTATTAAACTAACTTTGTGTAAAATGTATCTTTTCCTACAACATCCTCTACACTATTATTTTGGGATGCCAGTTCTGTTTTTAGAAACATAGCAAGTTCACAAGTGAATACAAAAGTGAGGTTTCTGGCAGAAACTAAGGCAGGCACTCTGGGCTACCCAGAGGCAAAGACTAGCTAAAAATCCAAGCTGAAATAGGGTGTAGTTCTTGCTTTCCTCCGACTAAGTCACTGTACACGTCAAATGACATTAGGGTAGACAGACAGATTTAGCAGCTGACTCCCAGAGGTATACAAAAAATGGCAAAAACTGCATGCATTTTTCACAGTGTATCCCTGACTCAAATATATTGAGATAAGGTTGAGAACTGGCGAAGCGCCCCTTTAACTTTATTTACTGTAGGGGTGAAAAAATGTTAGCAGACTTAAAGTTAGCTGAACTGAATTCAGTGGAAGTTTATTGGTCTGCTAATGGTTTTCAAATTTAGTGGAAACAATAGTTCGCTAATGGAAAGTTAGCGTAGCTAATTAGCAGTTTGTCGATCATCGGACCCATGCCAACCACTGGGAACAACCATAGACTGGAAGCAACCTACAGCAAAATCTACTCTGAACACATTGTCATTGCAGTTCTTTTACTCTGTATTTACACTCAAATAACCTGCTCTTTGTACTAATCACTGCAACAGAGACAGCCACCCTAATAATCAGCACCACTCCCTTCAAATGTCATTGAGACTGAACTAACCTCTTCTGGTCACCAACATGAGATTTTCAAACTTTTTCATACATCTTCATCCTACTCTCTTGGGTTCTGTGTCTCATTCCATTTGGACTAATAACCAAAAGCATGACTGGTTAACCACGTCTAGCCACCTTTGTCCTCATATACGGAGCTCTCAACGGTTGTGCACTATGGAATTGCCGGTCAGCTTTTGCAGAAAGTTGACTTCATTACTGCTAATGCCAAGATGAGGTCCCTTTACTCTTCATAACATCACTACTCCCTCTGCACTGCTTGCATATTCAAGTTTTCCCTTCCGTCGAGCATCTGGCCAAGGTCGGGGCTCTAGCCTGCTTATTTTCTGTCCTAATGAGTCTTTGTCTCCATGTCTCCATGAAACATATCTTAGCTACATCCCCCTAAAAATTCAATTCAGTAACAATTCAGTTCAATCACCCTCCTAAACTCTGCATTGCTCTTTTCTGTTGTCCTCCAGTTCCTCTTGGCGGAGGATGAACTGGACTCTCTCCTGAGCTCCCTCTCAGGGAATTAACACCTGCATTCGTGCCGGAAGAGAACTCAACCCCCCAACGCCAGGCGCTACGCTATTCAGCGATGCCTCACTCCTTCAGTGACGTACCCTTACTCTATTGTCATCTCGATACCAGCATGGCTCATGACTGAGGATTCCTATTCACTTACACCTGCTCCATTAACTCACTGTGACTCCACTCCACATATAAGGTCATTATTTTGTATCCTTCTCACTTTCCTACCCAGTCACTCATTACTACTCTAAAAGCTCACCCACTCTAACCTTCAAGAGAAATAGCTGCGCTCTCGCTCAATCTTCTCCATCCTGTTCTATCACCCCCCTGCTCATGACTGACTGTATCTCTCTTCTTGTGCAGCGTACCTTGCCGTAAGCGGTGTTATATCAAACCCTGCTGATATCCTTCACATCAGTCACTACATTCCACTGTTATAAACTTGCACCTTTTTTTGCCAGTAAATTTAACTGGAAGCTCTTTTGCCAGTAATTTTAACCGTAATCTTACAATAAGAATTAAAACAGAGTTCCATGTATGTTAAGTGTAAACCACAGTTAAATGCACGCAGGACTCCACTTACAGTTAAAACTACTGGCAAAAAAGGTGCAAGTTTATAACAATGTGGCTGAGACTTCAAGATAAATGCATTGTGTAACCCTAAAAAACTCTTTACCAATTCTTCTTCACTACTAATCCTTCCTCCTGTTCCCACCAAACCCACGGTGACGCTGACCTACTTCGCATCATCACAAGCCTTCCTGCAACCACCTCTCAACTTGACCCATTCCATCTTCTATAGGTCAGACTGTATCCAGTAAGCTTGTTCCTTGTCTTTCCTTCATCATTTACCACTGCCTTCCCAGTGGCTACATTTAAACTAATTTGAAAAAAGACCCAGCACAGTCTCACCTCTTTTAAGAAACCCATGTTAGATCCCTCAAATTTGAGACGACCAGACTGTACCACCAGCCCTTCCTGTCTAAAACTTCAAAACTACAGGAAGTACAACTAATTCCAAAGTCTTGACTCCAGAACAACCACTAACATCACCCCCTATCTGCTTCCACTGACACATCTAACAAAAAAAGTTGTTCTTCTAGCAGTTATGGATGCGCTCATCACTGCCTAAGCCTGATCTACAGTATCTCTGTCGCAGATTGATATGTCAGCAGCATTTAATATAGTCAGTCACTAACTCCTGCTCTCCACCCTGGTTGAGACGGGCAATTTTGAGCCTGCTCTCTCTTGGTTTGCTTGCAGTTCAACTGCTCGGTCTTATCAGGTTTTCTTGATGGAGTTAGTCTGTGCACCCACACCCAATGCAATTGGACTCTGCTAGTCTTTAGAAATGGGCCTTGAGCAGTTTTTGATTCAAAAAGAGCTCTTGATCACGGTCAATGGCATTTTGGTGACTACCTCTTTTTTTGCAAGGAACTGGGGTAATGCTGGACAAGCAGATAAATTGAAGGGATTAAGTTGCCGCAACATCAGGTTCCATCAGATTCCTTCCATAGAACATCAAAAGAATTCAACCATACCTGACTACTCTCCTGAATACAGCAAATCACTCCTTGTAAGTCTGTCATGCCATCATCTAATACGCATCTGCCTGTCCCTACTCAACGACAATGAAATGTCAATTATAAAAATTTCTTGTCAGCCATGAAATGGTATGTAATAACAATAATGTTAGTGCAGAGTGATATCAACATAACATTTATAAGCTTACCTGTCTAACATTCAAGTATAATGATCGGGTAATTTTCAAGTACTCGTCAAAATGTATTTTTGTCAAATCTGATGTGGATAGAAGCACACCATTCTCTCATCTTCCAGACCAGTCCTTATGACAAACTGATCTAAAGCATAGCATAATGTCTGTAGTTTATGGCATTTTCCCCCTTCACCACCATACATTATATCCAGTACTTGATTCAACTGTTTTCACTAATGCCACTACACCGCCTCCTAATGAAGAAAGCTTTGTGCTCTCTCCCTCATTCTGTGGCAGTCAATCGATGTGAAACAGCCTTTTCTCTCATATAGCCGTGGCTGCACATATGTAAACATACTGTAGCCTTCTCACAGATTTTAGTTTCAGCTTGGTCAGTCAGTCAATCAGTTTGTCATTCAGTTAAAGGACTGTGGCAAGGAAAGGATGACCTTTGTCTCAGGGCCAAGAATAGATGAGAATGTGTTCTTTGAGTAAGATGTGTAAATATTTTAACAAGTGATATTTCAGTCTTGTTTTTGTGTCTAAATAATTTGTAAACAGCCTGCACAGATTTATACTTTAAAAACTAGGGTTTAATGAGGGGGTTGGCAAGTTGAGTCTGGGCGCTCATTTGGTATCAAAAAAAAGCCCAACAACCTTAAGAAATCTGTAAACTGCTTGACAAAAACCTAACTTACTTCTTAGTTCATCGGGTTTTAGTATATTGTGTATCTCTAAACTTCATGCTTTGTGTCTCTCAAAATCAAATACAGACATCTTTAGCCTTGCTCAGTAATCCAGTCCTTGAAAAGCCTTGGGGTAGATCAGTGCATAATTCCAACTCAAATATCCAAATACAACTTGTTTGGAAAAAGAAAGTTCACTTTAATATGAAATTCTTTAGCTATGTGTGTTACCACATTGGGAAAGACATTAATCGTTCTCTGGATGACATGCTTATATTGGAAATAACTCATCACATTGACTGTAATTTACAGTCTATTATTTCATTATATTAAAATAAAACTTAAGGCATTCAGGAGACTTATTATCCTGACTGATTTATGCCGCTCATATTATTTTACATCCATTCTGTTATAAAAAAGTTGGGTATTTACTGATATCATATTTTCTGAGACAAAAGCAAGATACATTACAGGAAACGTCTCAGGAAGCAACTGAAAAACAATCATATGTCCTGGGGGGACACGCAATCATGTGACTGAGCTTAGCCAGATCTGTTTATTTTCCTGGAGTAGAGCTAGTCATTCCAGAGCTAGACTTATCTGAAACAAAACAAATAATTCATTTTTCTAATAGTTTTTATACGGTAGCCAAGATGTGAATGGATAGAAATACTGCAAAAAGGAAGCCATTTAACAATAAATAATTATCTTATGTAGTTAAGTTTAGCCTAGATTAATGGTTCCAAATCTCAGCTTTGGGGCCAGAAATGCTTGCTTTTCAATCTCAGAATTTGCAAGATTTTTCTAAATTAGGTACTTTTTGTGTTTTCATGGATTATTTATTAAGACAATTATATCAGAGATAGTTATGCATGACAAATATGTTGCTATGTTGCAAATAATTACACAAAAACAGGTCCATTGTTTTTATAATAACAAATCGAAGACAAAGAAATGTGGATCATTAGGCTTCTAACAAGTGGAATTGTTGCCACTAAACTATCTGAAATATAACGATTAATAGCAATTAATCATTAATGGTAGCAACATATATTAAAATCAAATAACCATTTTTTGCCAGCTTAATACGTTGTGCATATTATATGAACAAGACAACAATATACTGCCTATAGCAATGAAATAGCAGGAATGTAAAATTCTGCTAGACTAGCTACATTGCTCCTGCAATTCTTCACTATTTACAAGGTTTTAAATCAATGACGAAAATTATGACCCCTCTTTCAGGGTGCTTCTCATTGCTATTCTGAATATTGAGATGTGCCTGAGTTCTACACCTTGACTGATTCAATGTCATACAGAGAAAGCATTCCTAAATATTTATCATCTACAAATACAGCAGTGGGCAATATCCAGAATTTGAAGGGATGGAAACAAGATTAAGGGATTTTTAAAGTTAAACATCTTATATTTGCCCAATTATAACTCAGGTTTAAACTGAAAATAGCCAAACTATGCTGAAGTCAACTTTATAACACCCTGAAGACAGTTCACCAACTTTTTTTCCCACAAAAAATGTTCGCTGGGACAACCTTAAACCTTGATAGTACTTGACAAATATCAGCTGAGTAAAATAATATTTTCTTACTATGTAGTTGATGAGGACAAACACAGTGGATCCTCAGCTAGCCTTTTACCAGAGATTTCTTGGAGGCAGCACTCTCTGGCAGTTACATATTTTACAACAATGTGACGATAATAACTGCATCCTAGGTCAGCTTTTATGTCAGTCCCCGTATTTCCCAGAATTCTGTTCTTCTACATCAACAGGCTGTGTTGTACCAGTTTGCCTCTCTCAGCCCAAATTGTTTCCAGATGAGGGTTTGTGTTGGGTGCCAATGGCATGTGGACCTGATGCACTGTGGGCTGGCTCACATTGCCAGGCTCTTGTCAGGAACTTTTCCACCACATTTGCCAGCATCACGGTGGCAACTGCCAACAGCACATCCAAATCCCCACTCCAGAATAACCAGAAGAACAACATCAAACTTATTCCCCATCTCTTCAGGGAAAAACAAATGAGCGAAAATCAAATTCTGAATCAGTATTAGTCATCTTCTGTTGCATTGATAGTTACATGTGTAATTATTGGGAAAATTAAACGAACAAATGAAATGCAGTAGATCTAAATTAGGAAGCATAATTAAACCAAGGACAGGCATTCAGGTAGACTGATATTTAGCAATCCGAGTCACCCATTTAATTTGGAGATAACATAAAGACATATACTGTACTACATATATACTCCTGTACATATATCAAGCTGACAGTGTAATTACAGAGGTTGGGGGGGAACAGATAGCATATCACAAATGGAATTTCTAACTCCTGTGATAAATGAACAATTCACAGCAGCCTGGACTCATAATGATTGCAGGCTGGTGCAGCCAGCAACACCAGGGAGACTACCTTCTCAGTGGGTCTGCTTTCCTTGGACGTCTTTCTTCATCCTTCATCTACTTTTTTCTCCCAATTTAAAGGTGCAGACACATTCTTTTCTCACATTTGGCTTGCAAGGCATAATCAATAAATGTTGCTAATTGACCTGAGATTTAATTTGTCAACTGTCCCAGGTTCATATCAGTCCTGATTAGAAGGGAGGAGTGAAACCTACCAGTGCCAGCCGGCATTCTGTACCAGATGTATAATTTCCCTCAGACGTTTGGGAACTGCTCTCACATTTCTCTCTTGACATATAGCAGGGTGAGTGATATGATTAGTGCCATTAAATTCTGAGAACCCACTCATGGTCCAAATCTGAAGATCCCACCCGAGTCTGTGATAGTTTTCCTTAGGTGTAGGAACATGCCCGAATGGCTGTGACTAAAGGTCCTGAGGCAGATCATCAGTCAAAGCCGGCCTGTGATAGTCCCCCATGTTCTTACCAGCCCTATTTGTGTCACCACCCCAAACAAAAATGGGGGGAACAGGTTTGTGAGCTCAGCCCAAAGCCAGTACTCTCTCCCCCTCCCTGTCCTTCTTCTGCTTTCCGACTTTCTTTCATTATGGGATAGGAATGAGAGGCGAAGCACCACTACTCATGATAAAGGAGAGTCCACAGTCTTGTTCCCCATTTTAAATTCAGCCTTTAGTCCTCATCAGTGGTTGTTTCATTGCTTACTTTTTTAAAAACCGCTTTGCGCAGATATAGACGCCAGTGTCCGTAAATTCCGAAATTCAATTTCTAAATAATTCTGTAATTGAATTTCCAAAGGTCTTGCTTCACTGGAATATTTTTCCACAGTCTCAGTGACACAAATACTGAGTTATAAAGCCTAAATAGGCTCATGCATGACAGGAAAAATTGGCATTATTTGTATTCTGCGCAAAGCGGTTAAAAGCACTGCATGTGCCCTTGGAATGTACATCTGTATTAAGACACTGGTTCTCGACTGGTGGGTCGCGACCCAAAAGTGGGTCGCGGACAACTGGTTAAAAAATAAAAAAACAAGAGCACTCAGAGAGCGCAGCACCTCCGCAACGCCAAGGCAACTCTGTGCATGAGTTATTTTTGCAGGCTGATGTAGGGTATTGTTGCATTTTACCGCCAGGTGGCAGCAAAACCCAAAAGCGCGGCGATTGGAAATCCGGCCCATTGGAAAGACTTGAAATCTTGAACTTTGGCGTATATCCCAGCTGTGCTTTGGCCTAGATATGCCATTTAATCACTTGTTCGTCTTGTGTTACTCTAACATCCTGCAAAGTTTGGTTAAAATCTATGCAGCCGTTTTTGAGATATCCTGCTAACAGAGAAACAAACAAACCAACCAACGCCGGCAAAAACATTCACCTCCTTGGCGGAGGTGAATAATGTTTAATGCGCGTCCGACTCTGGAGCCATGCTAACCATCATTCGATTGACGTTCACTTTAAGTGTTGTGTTGCGGTTCTGGAGAGTCGAGGGGGAGTTGAGCAGAAGAGGAAGAAGCGAGGAGAGTTGAGCTCTCAAGTGACGATAGGAGTTTGAACGTGAAGCGCGAGTTCGTGTGAGATGGAGGTTTTTTTTTTTTTTTGTATTCGAGATGTATCATAATACATCTGGCCTGCGGTGGGCAGTAATACGCTGAGCGTATAATGCAGAGCGATTCATAGACGCGAAATATTTAGTTTTGTGGCCTTATTTATGTTGTGCAGTTTTGATAATTTTATTTTATTCACTTTTATACATGCAGTTGTCATGTTCCTCCTCAGTTTGTGCTCTGAATGCAGAGAGATTCATTGACGTGAAATATTTAGTTTTGTGGCCTTATTTATTTTGTGCAATTTTGGTATTCAATTGCATTTTATTCACGAATGCAGTTTTCATGTTCTTCATTTTCTTAATAATGTGCTCTGAAATGCACTTTGCACATATAAATAAATGTGTATGTATGTTTAAAAAGATGACATATGTGTTTTCAAAGGCTGTTTTCGAAAAATATATTTGCTTGGTTTCGATTCTATAAAAGTGGGTCGCGACGTAATGACCATGGGAAAATGTGGGTCCCAATGTGAGACCAGTTGAGAACCCCTGTATTAAGACACAGGTGTAACTACGGAGCGTAAATCTGTCTTTGGGCAAGTTGGGAAAATGAGCAGAAAAAGCTCCCATTCATTCCTTCCATGTTTGTGGAGGTAAAACACAATCAGGAGAGGTAAAATGAGGATGGTCATGTGTAATTGGCTTTGGCTCTTTAGCTCTTTATCTGCAAATTGGGGCTTGTTTGGAAATCACTGACCCTTAACAGTACTGCCTGTCCCGTCTCATCACAGCTGGAGGGGGTGGGTGTACAGCAGTATGGTTGAGTGGCTAGTCTGTGAGCCTCTGACATCACCGCCAGCGTTTGAAAGACTGGATGAGAACCCGCAGGCTTCGCTGGATTTCACAATGTTCTCACGACGACAAATCTGGCATGACTGCTTGACAGGAAGTGACCTCATCAGGCCACATTAAAAAAGTCACTGACGGCATTCTTAGTGACTTCTTCCATTAAATCCTATTGTTTCCAGGTGTTACTGAACTATTAAGTGGACTCAATGAGTGCAGCTCAGGACTACATGCATTTCCTGGAGATCAGTGAGGAATTACATCAGCAAAGACTATGTCTGCAATCACATGGAAGTGCATCCAGACCCAGTCATCCACCCACACCGAATAAACCTCACAGAGGGCTTCAACAACAGCCTTTTGAAGAGTCACAAGAGCTTCAAGCGAGGACACCAGGCAGAAGGACTATCTGCAGAGCCGCAGACGGAATAAAAGGTGTAAGAGATCGAGCGTGAAGGAGGCAGAAAGGGGGAGAGTGTGAGGGGGAACAAATCTTTCCCTGGACTCTACATCAACCTCCAGTGACAACTAGCCAACCAGTTGGGCTGAGAATCACAAAGGCCATAAAATGTATGAAAAGAATCCCGGGCCCCCATTTATCTCTCTACTGCGAGGGTCATTTTGGCTTGATTCTGGAATGACCATGCATTTTCCACTCAGCAGCTGCTAGATAGATCAGCAGATGGGCGATTTCACTGATTTCTATAAAGAGTATGAGAGTAATGGTTGGTCAGCAGGTGTTCAAAAGCAAGTCAGCACTCAGGGAAGCCAATAGGCCACAGGCCAATTTAGCCAATGTTTTCTCAATGTTAGATTCAGCCTGAAATGATTACGAAATAATTGGTTGACTACAAGCAGTCTGAGCTCATTGTGTCTGATAGATCAACCCGCGCTTAAGACCTGCTTCACCTGTACCTGAAGAACTGCTGCGCTTCAATGTATCACACGTGCCCATAGCCAATTACAAGCAGGTGCACATCCTTAAATCTCAATAGCCAAACACTGCTTACACAGAGATCACACACTGACCCCACCGCAGTCCCCTAGAGCCCATCACTAGAGCACCGGGTCACAGGGGTCATGTCAGTTCCTGGGCAATTGACGCTAAAATGAAGAAGAAACCACCTGCATCACGGCTCAGCTGCCTGCTGCTCTTTGTCCTCCTCGCTGGTTAACATTTCGCTTTTTCCGGTCACAACATTTACTCTTTTAAGGGTCATAATTGCATTCAACCCCCATCTTCCACCTTTTCTGTAAAACCACTTATTCCTGACTGCCAAATCTCTTCCTTGATCTGTACTTCTGTCCAATGTGTGATGTGTATAATTCCAATGTACATGACTATGTGTGCTATATATTCACTGTAATGGAAAATTTGGCCTCTTTCTCTGTACAAAAGCGCCAATGATAGGTGCAGTCCTGCAACCTCAATGAAAAGAACCTTTCACTGCATAACCAGAAAACTATCAGCTGTTGGCTATCTCTTTATTTTGAATTTTTGTAATTTTTACATTATTGCAGTTGCTCATTTCCAAAAGTGAAAGTGCAAAATACAATCAAAACAGTCTGGAATTCTTAAAAGAAATTCTGCCCCTAAATACTGGCGGACCTTAAAATCTATTTGTTTAAAAAATGTAAATCTCAAAAGATTATGACATTCTTTATAACATATCTTTTATATCTTACATGTACATATGCTGCATATGTTTCCCATACAAATACTGAGTGTACATATGTGCCCAAGGCAGAGGAACAAATCTAATTTGCAGAGATTTAAAAGCAGATCTGATGTACTGTAGTACAAAGTCTGCCTTTAATTCAGCATGTTTACAGTACGGTCTAAATTCATCTAGGGAAATAGGTATTTTAATAATAGGAGCCTGGTGTGTTCTCTGTAGTCTTTTGCAGACATGAAACACAACCTAAAAGAGTTTTCCTGTTTATAGAAAATTTAAATATTACGAATGCTTTCAAAATAAACAGTTAATGGAGCAAATGTATCTCTCTAAATATAATGAAAGAGAAGTTCCAAGTTTACTAATGTGAATTAACTCCCACTGAATGACCGAAGGAAAGAGTACCAGTTCGGATTCAATAATGCCCTCGAAGAGTCTCTACACTGCACTCCAGGACTTTAAAGTGATGTCACTGAAGACTTTCCCAATCCTTATGTTGAGCACCCTAACTTGGCAGTAGCTTCAGTACAGCACCATGATAAAATCCCCTTTAACGATGAATTTTTGCAATTTATTCAGCTTCTAGCAGCTCAAATTCATGCAGAATGTGAAGTTCGCAGTTTCCAGAACAGTGTTTGATCGCTGATTTAAAACTGCAATATGTTATGGAGCCAGCAGGTGGTGATCGTTCAAAAGGAAGAGTAGGTTATGTTTATATTCAATCTGCTCCTCTCTTAAGCTACTCTTGAAATGTAATTCAGATAATAATTGAGAACATAAAATCCTGTGACTCATGAGCCATGTCTAGATTTTTAGCCTTCTTGCTGAACTCACCAACAGCAGGGAAGACCTTAGAAAAAGAGAGCATCCACCACTGTTTGTTCTGACTAAATCAGTTTATTTAACCTTTGGACTGCTGCTGTTTATTCTTAGTTAGCTTTAGTTTATTTAATCCAGTGATAAGCCCTGTTTGCCATATTAAGAGTCTACTTAAGTCATGGCTCTTTGCTACTGTGGAAGCTTCCACAGCTGTTTTTTGCCTGAAGTTAACTGTTATAACAGAGAAACATTTAAAGTGCACTTAAAAACTAGGTTCACCTCTAAATTAAACACCTGTATTTAATTGTTTAATTATGCAGGAGGGTTTAATGAGAAAACATGCTCTTATACGGTAATGTTACAAATTCACACAAACCTCGACACACAAAAAATCCATAATTCCAATAATATAATATCCTTTAAAAATCAAAATTCAGAAACAACTAGCAAACATCAAACTGTACATTTTGAATACATCATCTTAAGAGAGCAAGCAATTATAGCCTATCTACTTATATGACTTTTAAGAGGTCACTTTTCCCTATATCACAAGGTTTAATTATCCTTTATTTCAAGACTATTACAGCCATTGACTGCGAGTCAAATCAGATCACATGCAACTGTAATTCACATCACTTTATCAGACTACCTTCTGAGCAGATATGCCTGTCAACTATTTCTTACTTCATATCAGCAGAATTTGCATTTCTAGCAACTTTCTAACACAAACTTTCTCATATATTTAGGAATACAGAGTACATACTATTCCAGTGAAGTTGGGACGTTGTGTAAAACATGAATAAGAACAGAATACAATAATTTGCAAATCCTTTTCGACCTATATTCAGTTGAGTACCCTACAAAGACAAGATATTTAATGTTCAAATTGGTAAACTTTATTGTTTTTTTGGAAATATTCACTCATTTTGAATTTGATGCCTGCAACAAGTTCCAAAAAAGCTGGGACAGGGGTAACAAAGACTGGGAAAGATGAGGAAAGCTCAAAAAGCACCTGTTTGGAACATTCCACAGGTGAAGAGGTTAATTGGAAACAGGTGAGTGTCATGATTAGGTGTAAAAGGAACATCCCAAAAAGTCTCAGCTGTTCACAAGCAAGGATGGGACGAGGTTCACCACTTTGTGAACAACTGTGTGAGCAAATTGCCCAACAGTGTAAGAACAATGTTTCTCAATGTGCAATTACAAGGAATTCAGGGATTTCATCATCTACAGTCCATAATATCATCAAAAGATTCAGAGAATCTGGAGAAATCTCCACTCGTAAACTGCAAGGCCAAAATCCAACATTGATTGCCCATCACCGTCGGTCCCTCAGACAGCACTGCATTAAAAACCAACATTATTCTGTAAAGGATATTATCATGTGGGCTCAGGAACACTTCGGAAAACCATTGTCAGTTAACACAGTTCATCACTACATCTTCAAGTGCAAGTTAAAACTCTACCATGCAAAGCGAAAGCCATATTTCAACAACACCCAGAAATGCCGCCGGCTTCTCTGAGCCCAAGCTCATCTGGGATGGACTGACGCACAGTGGAAAAGTGTGCTGTAGTCTGACGAGTCCACATTTCAAATTGTTTATGGAAATAATGGACGTCGTTTCCTCCGAGCTAAAGAGGAAAAGGACCATCCAGATTGTTATCAGCACTAAGTTCAAAAGCCAGCATCTGTGATGGTATGGGGATGTGTTAGTGCCCATAGCATGGGTAACTTGCTCCTCAGTGAAAGCATCATTAATGCTGAAAGGGTACATACAGGTTTTGGAGCAACATATGCGGCCATTCAAGCAACGTCTTTTTCAGGGACATCCCTGCTTTTTTCAGCAAGACAATGGCAAGCCCGTGTTACAACAGCGTGGCTTCGTAGTAAATGAGTGTGGGTAATAGACTGGCCTACCTGCAGTCCAGACCTGTCTCCCATTGAAAATGTGTGGCGCATTGTGAAGCGCGAAATACGACAACAGAGACCCCGGACTGTTGAGCAGCTGAAGTCGTACATCAAGCAAGAATGGGAAAAAATTCCACCTACAAAGCTTCTATAATTAGTGTCCTCAGTTCCCAAATGCTTCTTAAGTGCTGTTAAAAGGAAAGGTGATGTAACACAGTGGTAAACATGCCCCTGTCCCAGCTTTTTTGGAACGTGTGGCAGGCATCAAATTCAAAACGAGTGAATATTTCCAAAGAAAAATAAAGATTATCAGTTTGAACATTAACCCCTTAAGCCCTGAGCCTCTGGCTTGAAAATGACATGCCCAAAATGAAATGACTATATCTCTGCAACGAATAATATAATAAAGGAAACATCTTGGGGAAGTTTGTCATCGTGCGAAAATCAGTGTATGTGTCACTGAGTCAGAGTAAATGAAGATGGAACACTACATAAATGAAGCATCTTTTTGCACCAAACAAAGTTTTACTTTTATCTGTCATAAAATTATTCAGTTGCAGTCAGAAACCCCTAAAAATTTACAGCACAGAATCTCACCATTATCTTTGCCAAAGTTTATTCTAACAAAGTGAATCAGAGCAAAATTAGAAAGGTTTTACCGCAGGAATTTCTAGGTGGCCTCTCCAAACTGACACTGTGTGCCATTTCAAATTTCTCAGATACCAAACTGTAAAACTCATTTAATTTCACTTATATGTCACTACAGGCATACATTCCATCCAAATACAACCACTTTTTAATTTTTAGAATTTTTTAATTTTTTTAATTATTATTTCTGCCAGTCCTGTTGCCCATACAATTTCCCATTCAAAGATAATACATACAAAGAAAATGAAGTTTGACTCCACTGGATCAGATATATTTAAAAAAAGCAAATAAACAATATTATAAATATAAAGGTGATGTAAAAAAAATGGCAAAAAAGTAAAAAGAAAAAAAACCCCAGTGATTATTTATTGAAGAAAAATGCTATAACCCCAGCACATACATATCCAGCCCGGGATTTGAACCGTGGCAGTCTAGGTTGCAGCGCTTTATCCTGACCACAAGATTACATCAGCTGACTATGAACTCAATGTCAAATTTCCAATATAAAGAATGAGACAAGAAAGCAAGTACTGTATTGTTGTACTTTCTGTATTCACGCGGAATGGCACAAACATTCTGTCAGAAAACGACTTTTAAAACGACTGTTGTTGAATTGTTGTAGTGGAAAATTATATGGAAAATACCACAAACAAAACAGTTAAGCATTTATATTGTCGCGCTATTCAAGTACATGCGAGTGGCCCATAGACTCAGTTTGACGCACTGGGAACGCAAGGCTCTAGCTAGGTTTGTGTGATTAAGATGGTTTAGAGCTTGTTGGAAACATCAGAACCCATAGAATCAAATGGCTACTGGCAAAGTCTTACTGACAGCATCACGAGCCGATCACAGAGAGGAAAATATATTGCAAGCAAGCTGAATGCTAAAGAGATGAGATCTTTGAAGCAATAATCCGGAATAAAACATGCTTGGAGACTGGAAGATCTAGTTTCGTTATGACATTGGGCACATTGGGCTAACAATAGCAAGTGCAGATTTACCCTCTAACAGTTTTTTATTACAAAATATCAAAGGTAAGGCCATTTTTTTGCTCAACTCTGTAGACTGTAAAGTGTATGCCTGCTGTTCTTTGAGTGTGGTGTCTGTTTAATCACTTTACGCAAAGAAACTCGGCAAAAAGCTCATGTTGACCATTTTTACCTCAACCGAACACAATTCAAGCACCAAGCAAGTAAATAACCATGTAACAAAACATAGGATAAAATCATATCAGCACTGAGTCGTCAGTATTTCTATTGAATTTGTGCTATACATATAAACAATATCTCAAATGAAAGAGCAAGGTCCACAGAATCCAATGATATAAGCCTTGTCATTTTAAGCTGCATGACGATGTTGCGATTAGGAAACATGTTGTATTTATTGTGCGTAACGACCGACCAGGGGCGTCAGATTTAAGGGGTTAAATATCTTGTCTTTGTAGTGTACTCAATTGAATATAGGTCAAAAAGGATTTGCAAATCATTATATTCTGTTTTTATTCATGTTTTACACAACGTCCCAACTTTATTGGAATTTGGGTTTGTACATTTAAATACATTGCCCTTGATTTTAATGCATAGGTTTTCAGGCGTTCAAGCAGTGCAAAGATGGAGTATTTCACTATTGTTTTCTGTTAATTGATATGATCTATAAACTTGTTATCATGAGTGAAATATAATCGGTACATTGCTGGAATTTAAAAGCAACAAAGAAATAAAAATCTTGCAGGGAAACATGTTACACTGCTGTACAAAATTATTTGCCCCCTTCCTAATTTATTCTATTTTTGCTTATTTGTCATAATTCAATGTTTCTGAACATCCTACTGATTTTTATATAAGATGAAAATAACAAATGCAGCTTTTATATGATACTGTAATTTCACTTATTGACGGTGAAAAGTTATTCAAAACCTATATATTACGCATGTGAAAAATGAATTGCCCCACTATACTTAATAGCTGGTTGTGCCACTCTTGGCAACAACAACTGCAATCAAACATTTGCAATAACTGGCGATGAGCCTTTTACATTGCTGTGGAGGCATTTTGGCCCAGGCTTCTTTGCAAAATTGTTTTACTATAATTCAGCCACATTGAGAGAGTTTTTTCGTGCGTGAACCGTCTGCTCAAGGTCAGGCCACAACGTCTCAATCGGATATTCAAGTCATAATTTTGACTAGGCCATTCCAAAATCTATATTTTTATTCTTTTGAGCCATTCACAAGAGGACTTGTTTGCGTGCTTTGGATCATTGTCCTGCTGCATAACCCAACTGGGCTTCAGTTTTTTAGGTCACATCCTGATGGCTGGACATTTTCCCTCAGAATTTCCTGGTTGAGAGCAGAATTCATGGTTCCATCAAGTGTGGCAAGTCGCCCAGGTCCCAAAGCAGCAAAGCAGCCCCAGACCATTAAACAAACACGGCCGTGTTTTACTGTTGGTATGATGTTCTTATTGTGGAATGCTGTCTTAATGCCAGATGTAATGAGACCCATGTGTTCCAAAAAGTTCCACTTTTGACTCATCAGTCCACAGAATATTATCCCAAATTCTTGAGGGTCATCAAGTGCTTTTTGGCAAATGTGAGATGAGCTTTTATTTTCTTTCTGGTCAGCAGTGGGTTTTGCCTTGCAGCTCTCCAATGGATGCTTTTGTCTCTTTTATTTTATGGAATCATGAACATTGACCATAACTGAGCCAAGCGACGTCAGCAGTTCTTAAGAATTTAGTCTGGGTTCTTTAGTAAACTTCTGGATGCGTTTTTAATGCACTCTTGGTTGAAATTTGGTTGGCCAGCCACACCTAGAAACATTCATCAATTTTTCAAGTTTTCTCACTTAGTAGATAATGGCCCTCACCATGCCTCGCTGGAATTCCAGAGCCTTAGAAATGGCTTTGTGACCCTTCCCAGACTGATAGATGTCAACAACCTAGTTTCTTATCTGTTCCTCAGTTTCTTTAGATTGTAGCATCATGTGCTGCTCTCGCCTACTTCAGATTGCCAGATACGTTCTATTTAAGTGAAGTTTAGATTCAGCGGGGCAGGCAAAATTTGTTTAATTGATTGATGTAGTAACTAGAGGGGAAATTGCTTTTCCACATTGGGCCAGGTAAGGTACGATAGTTTTTCCTTCAATAATTGAAATCATCATTTAAAAACTGCCTTTGTGTTTACTTGGTTTCTTTATCTTATGATAGAATTAGTTTGATAATATGAAACATTTAAGTGTGATACAGTAGTGTGCAGTGATGATTTTGTCCTGCCACTTTTGTCTGAAAGAGGTCTTAATATACTATAACTTCTCAACAATTTTTTGGTTCGAAAGTATTGAAAAATACTATTGTAGAGAATGAGAACAAAATACATCATTCCCACAAGTATATTGAGGTAAAAATATAGAAAACAAACAAAAACACTGAAAACATCACATTTTTTATAACAATTGAAAGGAGTTGCAAATTTTTTTTTTTAAGTCTTGCACAGCGTGAAGGCATGTTTGAATGCTCATTCCATAATTATTAATGCTAAAAAAAATGTTTAAAGGTCCTCTGACACCCAAAAAAAAAAAAAAAAAGCTTTTAAACCCTTCTGCAGTACTTCTACCATGTGAATTTGAATCTGACCCTAGTTTTTCATACAAAGTACTTCTATTCATGAGAACTGAAAAATGAATTTTAAAACCTTGCTCAGGAACACCCCTTGAAAATTGCTAAAAGATTATATAATCCATGTACCATCATTGCCAGAAGGACAATGCTCTGAGTCGAGGAAGGGGTTTTGCATGCAGTACCATACACATTCATCCCCAACTACTAACTAACGTACATATTTTTCACTTCCGAATTTGATTCAAATCATGTTCAATACTTCCAAAAACAGTAGTGAGGTTGAGATAGAAAATGCTTTTGTTTTCAGAGTCCACTGAAATATCAGATTTGTCAGAGGATCGTGAAATTCTAGCTGGAATTTACGCAGCTGGAATAGGTTGTCCGTATCATTACTAGCCTGAGGTGAATTGGTGATCCTAAACCCATCTTTGGTCCAGAAGGATTAGGCCTCTCCTGGATACTGCTTTTGTACCAATTCATGATTACAATCGCCTGCTGACATCAGCATTTTCAAATCACATCCTGATTCTTTTTTTTTTTTTTTTTTACTTCACTACTAGCCTTAAACTGTGTTCCAGACCTGAAGAGCAAGAATGGAGGCATATTTACAAATAAAATGAAGTTGACCAGACAAAACATTATGTATCTTGTCGTGATACAGTCAGCAATGAAATACAAGTCAAAATAAATTTAGAAATCCCTGCTTTTTGTCTTAATGAGCATTTACATTCCGTCCCGACTTCCTCTGAGTTAGGATTGTGTATATAACAGCACAAGAGCGGCCAAATTAGGGTTGAGAGGAGAGTACATTTTTACCATTGCTTTTATCCGACTATTGGCTTCCATCCATCCATCTGAAACTGCACCACACCTTCAGGCCGTTCCAAAAACAGCCAACAAGCGTCCCCCTTACTCTTTCCACAACACACCTACGTGAAAGTTTTTACAAACCATTTCCAGGAGGGTTTGTTTTAAATTGAAAGTGTGGACCATTCAAAGTTTTATTTTTCCCATTTTTTTCTCCCTTCTCTCCCTTCTTCTGGTCAGAGAGTGTAACAGTGAGTTAGCATTCTGGACGTGCAGATGTCTGACACTCAGAGGTCTGGTCCACACATGGAAATGCTTACATATCTGTATAATTCAAAGCAGAGACTATCCCTGCTATTGATTAGGGGCAAATCTGTTTGTGAAGACAGCCAAGCGCATTGGCACAAAAATCAAATGATTCTCCCTCTATAATATGCAATGCATGCTTTTTACGTTAAATGTGGTGCTTAGTTTGATGGACTCTCTACAGTAGCAATGCTTCCATAAGTAATCAAATATTCAGTGTAAAGGAACTGAGTCCATTCATATTGCCATATTATACAGACAGGTTCATTCAAATCGCTTGTCATTCTGTAGTAATTTGCATTAACTGTTATAATGTTAAAAGACCAGGCATAATTTTCCCCTCTGGTCAGGAATCTGGCGAGATTTATTCCTTAAATCTGCAATAATGAGAACTGAAGTCCTATTACATTTCCAAATTGCAAAATTTTATTTTCATCCACTGGGAGTAGGAAAATATATTTATTCTAGACCCAGTCCAAATGTGACTATGCAGTACTATAATTGCTCCTCAATTACGATAGTAATGCCAAGCAACTGTTCTATTGTATCACAGTAGGTGCCATACAGTAACAAACGAATGCTGCTGACATTAAATAAATGCAAAATGCATTTTGGGTGAAAGCAATTTTCATGCCTGTCATGATTCCAGTCTATAATAATTCAAATATGAAATGCATTTAAGAAACAAGTGGGTCAATAATTGTTGGAAGTGACTGCACTGATCAAACTAAATGCAGCATGCTAATAGGCTGTCTTTATGAATAATCCAGTGTAATGTCTTTGACCACATATTCGGGACACTTTTTTCACATTTATTATAATCATCTGGGGGCAATTAAACAGTCTAGGCCTTTCTCCTGTCCTGTTCTGTTTGCAATCAAAAAGGAGTGTAATTAGGCTACTGTAATTCTATCCAGATGATGGCGCTAGCACTGTTCTGACAGAGCTCGCCGTCCTCCCCATGACTGGTCCTCGGACCCCTCGATACCCATACAGCCGCCTGAGCCTTCCCAGCGCCTCGCTCCAGACTCTGGGGCCAGGCTGAAACCTTCGCCATGTCTACCCCTTATTGGAAATGAAAGCAATTTAGACTAACAGTATCAAGTATCACTCTCAAGTCAGGGAACAATAACCCACCAATCAAAGCGAATTTATGTGAGACGGAAGAGAAAATATAATTGAGGCCAGGCCTGCCATCAGACACATGCTCACAGTTGTGTGCATGTGAAAGGAGCCGGTCTGCTCTCCGGAGGGGAGGACATGCCCACCAGCAGCTGGGGATGTGGCCCCCGTCCACGGCCCCCTCCCAGCAGCCTGACTGCACCGTGGCACGCAGGCCGGCTGGAGACACAAGCAAACAGCCAAGAAAGCAAGGACCCAGGATCGGAAAAGTGCATCCAAATGTCCCATTTATCTCAAGGCTGTGAGATGGGATTTTACAGGCATACACGTTTTTGTTGCTTTATACACGTCCATTTCTGGGAAATTGCACGAGTAATGCCAAGGTTGCCTGCCAAAAGAGTGAAGAAAAATCTCTCAAGGGCAGCTTGAAGACATGATTGCTGTTTTATTTTGAGTAAATATGCACAAACACACACACACACACACACACACAGAAAACAAAATTTCCTCTGAAAATTGGCCGACAATCTTCTATTTACAATTTATAGTCTTGATTAAGGTTTGTGATTTGTCCCGAGGTTTAAAGCCCTGACATCATACACAACCTCTCTTTCTTCAAAACAATTTAAATATTTTTGGCAAATCTATATTTACATTAAAGGAATCATATGTCTCCAATTTCTGAGATGTAATAATAAGCATTACGTAGGAAAGTTATTTCATTTCTTGCCCTTCCTATCGCAGTTCACTAGAGTGTATGACAGTCACAAAGGTTAGTTTGGCAGCTTCTCATATCAGGAAAATTGAACAATAAGATGGATTTCTATAGTGCTCACAAATGTGGAATATGAATTGGGACTTCAGTTATTATATTGTGATCCAAGATGATGATATCAGCCGTCCTCCCTCTTAAATCAGCAGCACTGAGGGCTCTCCTGTGAGCTCTCCAAATTGCCTTTTCATCCCCAAACATCAGTACAGCCCTTTTTAACTGACATGGCATAAATGTACAATAAAATGGCCTCCCTTTCTTCGCTGTCCATTCCAATTAAAAAAAAAACAAAACAAATGGTTCTATGTCTGAACCTTAAGCTGGAATTTGTAACAGACAACGAACAAGCAATTAGCAAAGCAGTGGCAGTTTTGCTTTTATTCTGACATTCCATAACCATAAATTTATATTATTCAAAACAAAAAAAAATGCACATCATCAACTAACACCTTTTCGTACACTCATTACATGGTGCTGGGTTTTGCCCATGTGGCTAGTTTCATGGAGAAATCACTGACTTCACGACCCTCCTTATTTATTGGGAATACTGAAGTGACAGACTAAAAATACTAATGTTCATCAGTGCAAGTTCTCAAATTTGATCCAGTCAATTTATATTTTGTCGCATTCTGGGCTTTCAAGTCAACTATGTTAAAACTGCACACAGATACTAAAACCTTTACTTATCCCTTGAACACATAAGCTGAAAACAACCAAGCAAACTAAAAATATCTCATGAGCAAGTGAAGCAGACTGACTAAATCACAGTTGCCCTTCTTCACATCCTGAGTGTGGGCAAACTGCACATAAGTGCCCCCACTAAACCCAACTAGATAGCACTACCCGTCATTCACCATAAATCACCAAGTCTTAGCACCACTACTGAGCAAGCCCACCAAACTCTGTGCTTGTCACACTCCCCCCATAAGACCCCTCTTTTAAACCAGCGGAGTCTGGAAACCTCGGCAGGTTATATCACACAACAATCTGGCACTGATCCCAGAGTACATTTGTAGGTTGTTTTAGACCTGCTGAAAAACAGGAGAGATATAAATTTCTCCCTTATAACTGCACACATGGGTCTGGACGGATGGCAGCACATCACAGCTGCACAACTTAAACAAAGCTTCTGATTTAAAGTAAACAAACAACTTGATGACTCTTTATGGACGGAGTATCCTGTGCTGTAAACATACAGTATATGGAAATATCATGCACAAGGTAGAGAAGGCTAGGGTGACCTGCACTGGGTGGACATGAAGTAGAACAGATGGTATGAGTGATTCAGATCTTACATAGGACTTAAAATGTATAACTGGATTGAACCCATTCAACAGTGCCCATTTCCCAGGATTCAGTATCACACACGACAACATTTGAACATCAGCAAATGTGACAATGAAGACAAGGGCTCATTCCTGCAGCCAGCCCAGACACTTGTTTATCTACTGTCTTTTAGCAGCCCACAAAATAAGAGCTATGACATCACAGTGCAAGTGCCTTGTAACCCATGAGCTCTCAACCATACACATAAACAGCCATTTCCACGGTAACAAGCCTCCAGTTTCATTTAGTCTGAATGCCAAATGATCCTCCATAACACAGTGTCCTACCTGCTCAAATTCCCGCAGGGCATGCGTTTGTACAGGAGGGCCTTTTTCTGTCTCGTCACTTCGGATATCTGTGGTGATAAGTTTCAATGCATAAGCAACACTTCATGTGTCCTCAAAAATGTGTGCAGTAATTTAAATGAGCATCAAAACATTACAAAAACTGATTGTACAATCTAGGTTTGGCATACTAGGAATTATATGGCGGTCCAGTGCTTTCAACCTTAACTGCAAACTTAACTGCTGGCTGTGCCAGCTGGCTGGGATTGATATCATGCATATGTATTGTAAAGGCCACCCTTTTAAATATAAACACACCATATGAACACCTGACAAAATCTTCTCAAAAACCATCTTGGGTACACTGGTCTCGGAGCTACAGAGGAGCAGAAACCAATTTATAAGCCGCTTTACATCTCCGCATGTGCCCAGAGAGAGCAGCATGCAGCCTTCTCAAACTTTTTCATGGTATAAAGTGAAACACACTGCTTGGCGCCAGATCGCAAACAATCCCTTCAACACATGAAAATTCCCGGAATAAGCCGTGCAGGGATAAAATGATGCATGTTTTCTTTTATTTCTAAGGGCGTCCCAGCAGACATAATCACATAAATGCTGGCAGCAATTAAGAATCCCACAGTTCTTAAAATAATCAGCATTAGTTCATCAAATATTACTGAAACAACAAAATTAGCACGGGAGTAAGGTCTGCCCTTATAGTATGACTAAATGGGGAATTTAAAGTATTGTGCAAAACAATGTTTTAAGTGGAATGATAATTACAGAAACACCAATCAAATAAAGGAAAAATTACAAAAGTATTGCATGAATAAATACTTTTTTTTTTAAGAGAAATTAAGTAACTGGAGCAACACTGTGAAATCTCTGTTGCTGCTAATTGCCAATGAGGAAATGTTAAAAATTTGAAAGGGTGCCCCATATAGAATCCTGTGAAACTTAGGTAAATGGTCAAACAAATACGAATGCCTACAATTTTCAAGTTGTCAGAGATGGAAAAAATTACCATGAACAACTTTTATCTCTCTCAAAAAAAAAAAACAGGATGAATCTTAGACTAATCGAAGTTGCTACCTTGTACTATGTTCTTAAGCAGATTTGTGGCTTTTTTTTTTTTTTTTTTTTTTTTTTTACAGAGACAGTCATATGATTATGAGAGTTTACATCCAGCACAACTGCAAAAGTGCCAATTGATGTCATTAGCCTCATAGCATAATAAGTCATATTTTTGCCAAATTGAGATATTGACTGCCTGTTCTTTTGTGTTGGCAAAAAATTGTCTTTTCCTTTTTCCTCAAAACCTTAAAAAATAATTTAAAAAAATTAAATCCATTCTCTTGAATAATAAGTAACTAACTAACTAAATAAATAAATGTAAATAAAAACCTTAAAAAAATGAGATAGGAAATTATGCTATGAGGCTGACAATGTGCTGTAATTGTAAATTGCTTCTTTCTGATTTTTCTGCCCAAGTAGTTCCAAACTAGCAAAATTTTACCTCCCTTATAGGAAAATGTAAATAATTAGTTTACTACTTTTTTTTGCCATTCACGGCTGTTATATATTCAAAAATGCTAGCCTCTATCTTGTGCAATAATAGAATCAGTTTGACTCCTCTCTGTTCACATCTTTCTTTGTGCCATTCGAGGTCATACTCTTGAGTTAAAACCGCTAATGGTTCTGTAAACCCAGAAACAAAATCAATAGTCAAGTCGTATAAAACTTTTGACCAGTAGTGTACTGTAGCACCAGTTTCACAATAATGTGCAATAATGATCAGTCACAGTCACAAATAATTGACCTGGTAGCCTTCTCACCTGTCATGTGGTCCATGTCCTCACTTTCTGTCACAAAGCCCCTGAAACACAAAAGTCCAGAGTTTTTATTTAACAATGAAGTACTGGGCACTTCGAACGCACTGTGACACACAGCGCACATGTGCTTGTGTGTGCGTGTGTGTGTCTGCATTTGTGTGCGTGAGAGTGCGTGTGCACACGTGCGTGTGTGTGGTGACAGAAACATAGAAGTGACATGACCACCATCTGACTATGACTCGCAAGAGTTTTCAGTCCCCTGTACCTCAAAAACAGTCACAATTGTTATTACCAGTTAGTCGTGTGCTAATGATGTGCAAAAAACAGAGTGCACGCAAGCCACTCGGGGAAAACTGCCAAAGACTAAGTGAAAGGCCCATCATTCAAGGATGTCTTGGTGTTTTGTAGACTTAAGCTAAAAATCAAAATACCTTTCTAAGATGGCAAAATCCAGAATATATTCTTAGGTTAAAAATCTAACTTACTAGTTATACTCCAAAAACAATTACAGACAGACATTTTTTAAATGATCTAAGCTTCAAGAACATATTTCATAGAATTTGAATTTAGAGCTTTTTACCCAATCAGAGAATCAACATGGACTCTGGCCATACTGTAAACAAAAGAATGAAGGAGTAAGGTAACATTCAAATACTGCAGTGTAAAATGGCTTCTGTTAAAACCAGCCAAGTGTTCAAAATATTGTAAACATGCATATATAAATGTACAAGTGAAATTTATATTTTCACAATTCAAAGCTCTCTTTTCAGTCTTAAAAACTTACAGATATTGAACATAAAATTAAAATAGTAGTCCTTGGTGTGAGCCTTTGAAGAACTGCTCCCTCAGAGTGATTGACATGAACGGTTATAGCAGCTGGATACACAGCGGGGAGAGTGGGGTAGTACTGCAGTGCAGGCAGTAGCTGCGAGTCGAGGGTCATGAGACAATCAAATCAGCCTCATTAGCAAACCTGTGTGGGACGCCTGTGCGTCGGGGAAGAGGTGGGGGTGCACAGCTGTTACCCTCAGCTGAGAGTGAGCTGTCCCCTGCCCTCCCCTCCCCTCCCCTCCCCTCCCCAGGCCTCTCAAAAGCAGGAAGAGGTTGGCTTTGTCCTGCCTTATGCAGATCAATTGGGCTTATTCACAAAAAATAAATACATAAATGAAAGTAAACAAATTAATGACAGTAGCGATGAATGAGCATTCCAGGCCTGTTTATAAATTTTCACAATAAAGGCTATATGAATGCTTAAATTTCCAATTCAATTCTCAAAAATATGCATTTTTTAAAATCAAACTTTCCTCATGTTACATTATATTTTTTCTCAGAAAACATTTTTAGATATGCTTTGAACTGACACAAAATTCCATGACTTAAAATTAAAGTTCTCCAATGACAGCAATCACAGCATTATAATTATCTAAATGCTGGTTTCAGTATGTGGATTAATACCTTCCCTACAAACACACTCATTCCTTGAGACAAAATGTAGGTCCCACACATCACTGCAGTCACTGTATGCTGTTCCCTTTCAAACACTGCAACTAAGTTAATCATTTTTTCTTTTGAATTAACATGCAATGAGGAGAAATGAATACCATTCAAAAGCAAAAAGACTCTGTGACTTCTCAGAATCTTAGTCATCTCACATTTAAAATGGCTGAAATAACTGTTGCAATTTCAGAAATGTTCCATGGAAACCTGTTGCTCATGTGCTATTTTTAAACATGTTCCATAAAATCCAGACTTTGTGGTTTAGCAGACATAAACGCCACAGCGGCTGTCCATATGTAGTGCCTTTGTCTAAAGTTCAGGCACCCCCACCGCTAAGGGACACATACCATATTCCTCCAATTTTTGTAACATGTTACAACTTACCTCCCTCTGTACAGAAAGCCACTCATCTCCAGCTCTTAAACCATGTACACGGGAAGCAGAATTCCATAAAAAGGCAGTGTTTTTCATTTGCTGACTTCGGCAAGTAAGTTACTCCTCTTCATTAACATAACTCAAGAGAGTCACATGAAAAATGGCCACATTCTCCAAAACAGACAGAGCTGAAAACAGTCATTCGACGTGGCAGGCCAGAGTCAGTGCCGGCTAAATGCTAAGCATGAGAGTCGCTGCAGACCAGACAGCAGCACACAGCCCTGGAGAAAAGGTATATACTGCAGGCTTCTCTGAAAGCCAGGTTTGTTCCAACATGCTCAGCTGAAACACCCCTGTGTTATTGAGCTCTTCCTGTCTGGGCATGAATTACGTCCCTGTTACTGTCAACCTGCTATTCACTTCTGATAGTTTTTGTGTGAGGCACAGTACAGGAGAAACACTTCACTCAAAGCCACAGGTTTGTGCATGCCTGCTGCATAAAAAAAGCATGAAAGAAAAGGGATCAAGTTAAATAATCTCCACCAACAAACAGCACACTTCACATTGCTTTTGAAAAAAATCTTTCGTGCTGCAAGGCATTTTAGTACTAACTGGTTAAACCAATTCACTACTACAAAAACTGACAGGATGTTCACACCTCCTCTTGTGTAAAAATGGGTGGTCACAGACCTAATATAATTCACATATATTATGCTTGTAGGAGCAGCTCACAGGTTTCAACCCTCTCCTACCCCATGGAGACATGGGGAGGTGGGAGGGGAGGCTTAGAACCAGGGTATTTCACACCTTATATTGAAAAAGGCCCTTCAAATGAGTCAACAGGAATGGGATCAGACTTTCCACAAACATGTTGCCCAATTGAACAGATATATGCAATCTGGCAGCCACAGATATATGTGAAATACCAACATTAGAGTCCAAGACAGTCTGAGTAAACTAACATTAAGCGTTAACTGACATTCATTTCTGTTTGCCTCAGCACAACTAAAAATGAGTGGCCTCTGAGTGAGAAATGAGTAGGAAAGGCATTTTCAGAGCACAAAATATTTGCCTGAGGGAATACAAGTGCCAACAGAAGAAAAAACGTTAAATGCAGTTCATCTTTCAAATATTTGCATGTTAAAAAAAAAAAAACCTTGGTCAGTAAATTGCATGCTAAGTTGTATGACATACATGTCTTTAATCAAATAGCAGTTATGTTGGTAGAGCTTTTCCCAGTCCCTTTTTGATAAGCTGTTGATTGTCCATTGATCACAGTTTCCTTAGCAGTAAAAGGTCATGGTTATCAACAGATCTGTTCAAGTCAAACAAAATATTTGTTCGCATACACCCACAAGTATTGTCCTGCATTGCCAGAGGAGGGGATATTTGCTAAGGTGTTTTCAGCATAACAGGGTCATGGTAATGTTTTTATATGTTTTTATGGACAAGAAAATATTGATGGGGATTATCTGCCCATCAAAAAAGGCTCAACGCACCTGGTCATGGGATCATAGAAAACTGTGAGCTCTGAAGCAGGAGGATATTTTGTGAAAACCACAGCAAGATACATCTTCAAGTCACTTTTGAAAATGGACACTGTTTTATAACCTCAATGATTCCAGAAAAAGTTGGCGCAATAGAAAAATGGAAATAAAATCAGAAAGGACTGATTTGAAAGGTCCATTCACCCTCTTTTATAAGTAAAACAGCATAACAAAACATCATTTCATGCTCGTGAATTAAATTGTTAATTGAAAATATGTGACTAACTCCATCATTTTCACTCGCTTGTTGCATATGGCCAATTTTAAGGTATGGGCAATTTTAGTTGAATAGTCGTGTTTTGTCAGTTTTGGGTTTCCAAATGATTCCTCCACAAAAACACGTTTTCTATCCAATCATCAAGTTTTAATGGAACATTCAGGCTCTAAGTGCACTTTTAAAGCCATAAATTAAAGCCTAAAATTAATGGATTAATTCTTTTAGAACAATGATGCTCAATGATTTAATTATGAGATGCTTTGTGTACGGTGAAGATTTGGGAAAACCCTTAAGCATTTAGAAGATTGAAAAGCTTATGATGTCAAGTTCCCACAGAAAGCATTCAATCTAGGGAGTTCCCTCATTTAAGCCAATAGGTAACCATTTTACAAGTGACAATTAGCATAAACAATATGAGATTTTAGCTTCCATGTGACAGAAAACCGAGTTCTGATTGGTCGAGGGTGTTTGTAGGTCACTTCCAGAAGAAATGTTTTGGTCAACAACATTGACTATAAATTTCAATAAATTTGAACAACAAAACAGCTCCTCAACAGCGAGGCCAAAACAGCTTGATTGCCATCTAGTGGCTGGCTGCAGTATGGGTTATAACCCCGTCCCCTCCATGTTAGTAGATGGGACATGGGCCACACTAAAAAATTTAAGTTTGTGTCAAATAATTTTTTTCTAAAGATGGTTTCTGTCATTTTGCATAGTTCTTACCATGCTGATGTACTTTACAAGTGTTCATTTTTTCTGATAAGTCTGGTTTAATTTAGTTATTTGATACTATAAAAAGAGTGTGTAATGTCATGATTGACAGACGTGATTGACAGCGACTCTTAGGGAAGAAATCACTTGCTAGCTTCTGGGAATATCTGGGAATTCTTCGGCCCTGGATGCGACCGTTGAAAACTGCTATATGTTAACATCATACCTGCATAAGTTGCTAGGTCCCTGTTCAACTGAATATAACCCATGGTGATTTTGATAATACAATGAAAATACACATTAGAATTGTCTTTGCACTGAACATATCATCATTTACTGTTTTCAGCATGGTATTGCTAATGAGTAAAGCCAGTTCAGCTTGCAAGCTAGTTTATAAAGAGATTCAAGCTAATTCGCCAGCTCTAGCTATTGACCTTTTTTGAACCATTGTCACAGATTTTGAAATAGAGTTGCATGAGGTACTAAAACATTGTCATTAGCCACCTGGCTAGCCGATAGCAAGCAGTCGACACGAGTTAATAGAGCCTAGCAGGAGCACCAGACATTGGTATGGGAGCCAAGCAATGTAGCCACTGCTATTGACAAGGAAAGCAGCAAACATATTTAGCCTCAAATAACTGCACTTGGAAAACTAGCTGACCCTATAACAAGCTTTCAGTCGTGGATGAACAGTGCTTTTAACAAGCCTAACGTTTTGTCACATTTCCTAACAAGACAGAGAAGAGCAAACTGCCCTTGGACTCTTGTCTAACCATGATGCAGCCAGCTAGGCTGCACAGAAAGTTCGGGGATGTGCTTGTGACAGAGCATGGTGGGTGTATGGTGGGACCTCGAGTCCGCAGCTCAACTTCCCAATCACTTCCGTGCAGTCTCTGGCTCCAAATGCAAGATGGCAGCGTCCATATGAAGGATATTTTGGCTCCATTTCTGAACAGCATTAAAATGTGGTGACACGTCCTCCATGTTTATGTACCGTCTGTGATCAAGAAACCTGGTGATTAGTGTAGCCGGCCATGATTCCATAGGTTAAGAGGTTGATTTTTTCCACATGTTCATCATACTACTGATGTATTAGGGTATCATTCTGTTGATATCAGGAACAGAGCAGTTCATTTGGTATCATGAGAAAGCTGAGTTTCCCTTCTTTATAATGAATGGTCTACTCTATAAAACACAATTTTGATTTTCAGTGATATGTGACTGAAAATAATGGGAAAAGATGGAGCAAGTCACATATGCGCTTAGGCCAAACAAAAACATGTTCCTGATAACATCAAAAGTTCTCGGTGGGGTCAGAGAGCAGGACTGTGGTCAATCCTAACTCCCAGTCCTTGCGAAACCTAACCTGGATGATGAACCACCCAAAACAGAATTAAAATAATCATGTTAGATCAGTTTCTCCTTCCAATGTATCTTTTCTGAGGCCTGATGGTATGACAGTGGAATTGTATTGGGTTTAGCAAACTGTGGACTATGGTAGCCTATTCAAGGTGCGAATTGTAAAAAAAGAAAAAAGGGGGGGCATTTTCCCATGTAGGATTTTAATGTTGGCATGAAAAACATATGATGGGGTAATTGTCCAGTATAAAGCGTTGAAAAGTGTATAATACAATATTAATGGTGATGACTGATTCAACAATGATGGTCAATTTATCAATTCAACAATTGAAGAGCCTAGTGCTAAGAGTACTTAAGTCACATTTTGGACAAGTCAAATTCAGCATTAAAACATGTGTTTGTTGAGCCAAAGCTATAAATGAAGACTCCAGTGCTAAAAGTACATCAATCACTAAATGTTCATTTTGACTAAATCGAAGCAGCGGGCTTACGTAATTATAAAAGACCTTTTCCAAGCCTTACCTCCCAATGCATGAAAATATGACTAAAGCACTTTTAGCACTAGGCTATTCAATTTTTCCAAAGAGGTTATGCAGGCCTCTGAAAGAACAACTAGTTTAACTTTTTCAACATAATCAAGCATTATCCCAACAAATTATCTGACATTAAATGCTGATGCAGGACAGTAAAATTGGATTTGGATCCATTTTCATTCATAGCTTGCACACAACTTCCACCATGCTCTAGACCCTAAGGCTGAAAACAAAATCGGGAGCACAAGCAAAATTAAAGTGTTATATGCTACCTCCTTATTTAACCGACTGACTGAATCTCATAGGCTATTGCAGACACTTCTTTTCAGCAAGAGACTTCACTTAACGTGAAGCATGGTTAAAAAGTGCTGCTCCAACATTCCCTGGCAGATCAACCTGGGAAAAATTTATTTGAAATTAGAGGGCACTCACAAAGCACATACCCAACCAGCAGGTTTTGATCCACTAGCACATAGAATCAGCTGCAGAATCTGGACCTGCATCCAGATTAGTCTGAAAATGTAAACACCGCTTCTCATTCACAAAATCCAACTTCCTATAAAATTTTGTGGTAATCTGTTGAATAGTTTTTGAGTAATCCTGCTGACAACCTTACACACATGCAAGTGATCATAATACCTTCTGGGGGAGGTAATAATGTTGCTGTGAAATGCTTTGAGCTGTTTAGACTGTTAAACAAAAAAGGGGAATTCTTCGAGGCAACTTATCACTTGCATTTTCAGGCTCATAACAATTATAATATAATTTCAATATTAACATTGCAAGAAAATTTCTCTCAAAGTAGAATTATGTAGTGAGAATGATACATCCCTGTTTATAATCAGCCATTCACACCCTTCTTTCCATTCAGCAAAGCAATTGGGAGCAGCACAGTTTCCAGTCAGGATGGGCTGGCACCTCTTGGACCTGCATTGGTAGCTGCAGATTGACGGGGCTATGCAACATGATGCCCGCCGCTTGTCTCTGCACTCTCATTTTTGGGCCATTTCTGTGTATTTTGTGTTGCAACATGTGAAGAAATGTGGCTTTATTGCCTCATTTTCATTTAAATGTGCTAGCTAACAAGAATAAATGATTTCTTGTTTTATGTGAAAAATGGTAGACAGTGAATGACAAACCATGAAAACATAGAGGATAGATGATCACATTTTGTCTGGTCCCTCACCTGGGACCAATTTGCCTTGGAAAACACAACCAGGAGCAAATGCTCCCGGCAACATAGTTCCCAAGATCCCAGAGGCTCGCAAACTCCTTTACCATGATAAGGTAGCCATTCTTGTAGGAGTAAGGCAGACAACTATGTAAAAAAATTTGGGGCAACATGAGCTGCCATTCACTTCCTGGATCAGACAACATCCCAGCATTTTCCAGCAAGACAACACCAAACCATATTCTGCACGGACTACAAGTGAATGGCTGAGTGCACAGATGCTAGTTTTGCCTGCCTGCAGTCCTGATCTGTCTCTGATCCAGAGTGTATGGTACATTATGAAGTAAAACATACATTAATGAAGGCCCCATATCATTGCACAGCTGAAGAACTGCTTAATAATACAACCCAAATTCCAAAACAGTTGGGACAAAGTGTAAATTGTGAATAAAATCAAAACGCAATGACTTTCAAATCACACCAGCCAGTATTTTATTCATAATAGAACAGAGATAACATAGCAAATGTTGAAACTGAGAAATTTTACAATTTTATCCACAATATGAGCTCATTTCAAATGTGATGGCCGCTAAAGGTCTCAAAAAAAGTTGGGACAGGGGCCTGTTTACCATGGTGTAGCATCCCCTCTTCTTTTTAACACAGAGTGGAGGCGTCTGGGCATTGAGGAGACAAGTTTCTTGAGTTTAGCCATTGGAATTTGATCCCACTCTTGTTTAATACAGGCTTCCAGCTGCTGGAGAGATTTGGGTCTCCTTTGACGGACTTTTCGTTTAATTATGCGGCAAATGTTCTCAACCGGTGAAAGATCAGAACTGCAGGCAGGCCAGTTCAGCACACGGACTCTTCTACTATGAAGCCATGCTGTTGTAATAGCTGCAGTATGTGGTTTTGCACTGTCCTGCTGAAATACACAAGGCCTTCCCTGGAATAGATGTCATCTGGAGGGGAGCATATGTTGCTCTAAAACCTCTATATACCTTTCAGCATTCATTGTGCTTTTTAAAACATGCAAGTGTCCCACACCATATGCACTAATGCATCCCTATACCATCAGAGATGCTGGCTTTTGAACTGAATGCTGATAACAGGAGGGGTGGTCTTTCCCCTCTTTAGCCCGGAGGACACGATGCCCATGATTTCCAACAAGAATGTCAAATTTGGACTTGTCTGACCACAGGACACTTTGCCACTTTGCTACAGTCCATTTTAAATTAGCCTTGGCCTACAGAACACGGCAGCACTTCTGGATCATGCTCAACAATGGCTTCCTTTTTGCATGATAGAGTTTTAGGTGGCATCTGTGGATGGCAAGGCGGACTGTGTTTACAGACAGTGGTTTCTTGAAGTATTCCTGGGCCCATTTAATAATGTCAATGACAGAATCATGCCGGTGAGTGATGCAGTGGCGTCTGAGGGCCCGAAGATCACAGGCATCCAGTAAAGGTCTTTGGCCTTGTCCTTTACGCACAGAGATTTTTCCAGTTTCTCTGAATCTTTTGATGATGTTATGCACTGTTGATGATGAGACCTTCAAAGCCTTTGCAATTTGGCGTTGAGGAACATTGTTTTTAAAGTATTCCACAGTTTTTTCACGCAAGCCTTCACAGGTTGGAGAGACTCTGGCCATCTTTACTTCTGAGAGACTCAGGCTCTCTAAGACATCCCTTTTATAGCCAATCATGTTACACACCTGATGCCCGTTAACTTAATTACTTGCTAAATGTTCTTTCAGCTGATTCTCTTATATATTAATTGCTTTTTCAGCCCTTTTTTGCCTGTGTCCCAAATTTTTTGAGACCTGTTGCAGTCAGAAAATTTGAAAAAAGCTCATTTGTGAATAAAAATGTAACATGTCTCAGTTTCAACACTGTAAATGTTATCTATATTCTATTGTAAATAACATATTGGCTCATGTGATCTGAAAGTCATTGCATTTTGATTTTATTCACAATTTACACTTTGTCCCAACTATTTTGGAATTGGGGTTGTAGAATGGGAGAAAATTGTACTTGCTAGAGTTGATCAACTGCTGTTCACTGTACCCAAATGCTTAATGAGTATTATTAAATGGCATGGTGATGTTATACAAAGGTAAACCCGTCAAACGTGCCAACTTTTTTGGACTCTGTTGCAGTCATAACATTAAAAGCATTTAAATTCACTTGTTTGAGCATCAAATAATGTGTCGTTGAACTGTTTTCAATATAGTGGAGTGTGAATTGACTGTTAAAATCAGTCCTTTTTGATTTTATTATCATTTTGCATGATATGCCTACTTTTAGGAATTGGGGTTAGAATAACAGCTTGTAGTACAATTGAACAGTTCTGGTATGGCTAAGTTTTCACCCATATGTCAAACAGTGGGCTAAGTATTAGCATCCCTGACTGGAAATGCACAAAAAAAAAAAAAAAATTATGGAAAAAAAAAAAATCATTGATGCTCATTACTTGGTAGAATCCATTAACCCATTGATCTTAAGCAGTACCCCTGTGCCTCTGGAACAGCCCCCACAAAATCACTGATCCGGAATATTTCACTGTGGGTATGAGGCACCTCTCCTTGAATGTGTCTCTGTTTCAGGACCAAACATATCAATTTTGTAACAGGCCAAAACTTTCCATTTTAGTCTTATGTGACCACAGCACCAGGACACCAGTTATAATCAAAATGACTTCATGGTGAATTGCAAGCACTTGCATTTCCAGATTTATGAAGGTCTATGACCATCTGTGTCTTCTGAACTGCAGGGTCTTGGTAATATCCCATAGCACTGGATGACATGATTTTGCATGCATATTTGCATACAAATTTTGATAAACTTAAATAGGTTTAATGTCATTCCTGCTGAAAATTTGCAGGATTTTGTTTCCAATAACCATTAGGTATATCATTAATTGAGAAACCTTGATTTGGAGGGAATTGATTTCTTACCAAGCTTTGAAGGAGGAGGAAGCATGTGGATAATTACAATCACAACAAAGAAAACAGTTTTCTTTCAATTTCAACAGACTGTGCACAATAGAACATAAAATTATCTAGAAGTGAACCAGTGAACACTGTGCTCCAAGATAATTGTTAAATATAGGGCACTGGCAGCCCCAGAAGCTCCCGTCATTATGATAAACAAAATGTCAAAGTTTTGTTGACAGACGCACGCATGGACAGACGCACGCATGGATGGAGCCCGATACTATAGCTCCCGTGCCACTCAGGCGGCAGGAGCTAATTAGGAGCCTGTAACTGAAATTGTTGATAAGATAAAGCAAATTGTCAAAGTTTTTGGTGAAATTTTTAGGCCAGTGACCTTGAAAAAATAGGCGAAGGTCACCTTTAGGCACATCATTTGTAGGACTTTATGAAATGCATGTCCAGTAAAAATGAGGAGCCTGTAACTGAAATAGTTGATGAGATAAAGCAAAATGTCGAAATTTTTGGTGATATTTTTAGGCCAAGTGACCTTGAAAAAAATAGGCCAAGGTCACTTTTAGGCACGTCATTTGTAGGCCTTTATGAGATGCATGTCCAGTAAGAATCAGGAGCCTGTAACTGAAATAGTTGATGAGATAAAGCAAAATGTTGAAGTTTTTGGTGATATTTTTAGGTCAGTGACCTTGAAAAAATAGGCCAAGGTCACCATTAGGCTCGTCATTTATAGGCCTTTCTGAGATGCATGTCCAGTAAAAATTTGGAGCCTGTAACTGAAATAGTTGATGAGATAAAGCAAAATGTCGAAGTTTTTGGTGATATTTTTAGGCCAGTGACCTTGAAAAAAATAGGCCAAGGTCACCTTTAGGCACGTCATTTGTAGGCCTTGATGAGATGTATGTCCAGTAAGAATGAGGAGCCTGTAACTGAAATAGATGATGAGATACCGCAAAATGTCAAAGTTTTTGGTAATATTTTTAGGCCAGTGACCTTGAAAAAATAGGTCAAGGTCACCTTTAGGCACGTCATTTGCACACCTTTATGAGATGCATGTCCAGTAAAAATTAGGAGCCTGTAACTGAAACAGTTGATGAGATAAAGCAAAATGTCAAAGTTTTTGGTGATATTTTTAGGCCAGTGACCTTGAAAAAATAGGCCAAGGTCACCTTTAGGCATGTCATTTGTAGGGCTTTATGAGGTGCATGTCCAGTAAAAATTTGCAGCCTGTAACTGAAATCGTTGATGAGATAAAGCGAAATGTGTTGACGGACGCACGCACGCACGCACACACGCACGCACGCACGGATGGAGCCCGATACCATAGCTCCCGCACCACGAGCGGCAGGAGCTAAAAAGTCATTCCTTTGCCCAGCTGGCCGTTTACAGCCTGCATGCACCGACAGCGTAATCAGAGTAGTCCTTTGACCAATAGCTATGCTGTTCATTGGATAACGGCAAAATGATGATGAATCAGTGGCTGACTGAAATCATGGGCTGCAAGCACAACCAAGAAAGTGTTTTTAGACTCCTCTGTTTGGAGTTGTAAAAGTGTCTATCCAGCTACTGGATGGGGTTAAAAAATACTATTTGAGTTTCCTAAGTAGGAGGAAAAAAATGAGAGGGAAATTACACTTACTGAAAGGTATAAAGTTTACAATAAATTTTTGCTTGTTCTTGCTTAGCCAACAACTGTATATTGTGAATTGTGTAACATATTATAAAGCCACACTGCTTTCTTTCTTTTCTTTTTTTTAAGTTTACGGTCATTTCCCCATTTCTCTGAGTGATAATTTGAGTCCATTCATCTGGGATGGGTTTGACGTGCTCAACTCTGCTGCGGCCATGACCTGTAATTACCATAACTGCTTCACCAACCAAGGACTGCTCCCATCCCCCCTCTCCCCACCCCCATCCCCCATCGTGTTTGAACAGCTGTTCACACCCAGCTGTTAGAAGTTCCTAAAGAGGGCACAGCTTCCCAAGGTCTTAAAACACGCCATTCTGACCTGAGGAGAACTCTAAGCACATTATGCATGGAATTGTTCCTTGGAATTATTTTCATTATTTCCTATCTATTCTTAACAAGTGTATCTGACATAGGAGATTATGGCTTCACTCACCACTAATGCCATCAGCAATGAACCCAGGCCTTCATTTCTGATTGACTGATTAGAAACAGAACCTGCTCCTGACTTTGTGCAGGGAATGCACTCCTGAATCAACTCTGTACTTTTGTTTATAAAAGTCTGTAACACAAACCAGATTTTCAATTGAATTCATTTGCATTAGGATGAAATTCTTAAAACTATCACCTCCCAGTATTTTTCAATCTATACGTTAAAATAGATTTTTGTCCAAAATCTTTCTGAGTTAATGAACCCACTGCTTTTTTCTAAAAATTTCTTAATTATCTCTTCAGAACACAATGGAATATTACAACTGCTCCAACAGTACACATAAACATTGTATTAAATAGTAGATTTTAATTGTATTCGCACTGGCCATATTTGCAACAACGAATGGAAATAATTAGTCTTTAAAAACCCTAGGTTATAAACAGAAAAATGACACTGCTGCATACAAGGCCTACACAAATACATCTAAGGTATTGACCTTGACATTTGTATTTGTTGCTGACTTGCACATTTCAACAGCATGTATAATGTATTGTGAAACATGTCACCTTTTATATCAAAACCTGAAATTGATATTTATATTCCAAAAGAGGGGACAGTGCACTGAGAACATTGTGGTCACCTTCATTTTCACATCAAATGCAACAAGTGAATGCAGATTGTAGTAATCAATTGCAAACATCTTCTCTTCAGACATCTGTATTGAATTAATCTCCCTCCCATAGCATTGCTTTATTTCACAGGTGTGCTGCATCATCTGAGATCAATGGGGACATCAGGTGGGACCAACCATGAAAGGGACAGATACACAGTGGGCTACAAAATTACCGACACCCCTGACTGGCAATGCACAAACAATACAAATATATATATACATATATATATATATATATATATATATATATAAACAATATACTATAATTATATCGAAACAGAATATAACAACATGTGTGAAATGCTTGATGTTTCGATGGAAACAACCAAAATCACAACAATAATTTAATACCAAATAAATTTCAACAAAATCAAGGCTTCATAAAAATTGACACCCTTCATTTAGAACTGAGTGCAACCACCTCTGGCGAGGATAACAGCATGGAGTCTTTTCCTATAATTTTTGACAAGGTTAAGGCACAGATGTGGGGGGATTTCGGACCATTCCTCAAAGCAGATCCTCTCAAGATCCTTTACATTCTTGGGTTTGAATTTATCAACTGCCCTCTTCAACTCAGCCCACAGGTTTTCAATTGCATTGAGGTCTGGCGAATGAGATGGCCATTGCAGAATGCTGATTTTGTTGTCATGGATCCATTTCTGTATGGATCTTGAGGTATGCTTTGGGTTGTTGTGTTGTTGGAGTATCAACCAGGGGTGTATTTCCCAAAAGCATTGCTGCTAATGAAGTTAGCGACTAACATAGTTCACCCATTCATAGTCAATAGTTCCAACTACGTAAGTTAGCATCTGTGCTTTCGAGAAACACACCCCAGATTGTCAGCCAAAATAGCCTGATACTTGGTGGAATTCATTATGCCATTATTGTTAACCGGTACCCCTGGACCTCTTGAATTAAAACAGCCCCAAAATATGACCCACCATCATATTTCGTCATGGGTATGAGGCGCTTCTCCTTGCTTACATCTCGGTTTCAATGCCAAATATGCTGATGCTGTATCTGACCAAAACGTGCAATTTTGGTCTCATCTGACCAATGCACCTTGTTCCAGTCATAATTTAAATGACGTTTGGCAAACTCCAAGTGCTTGCTTCTGTGTCTTCTGGTCAGAAAAGGCTTTCTGGCAACCCTTCCAAAGAGCCTGTGTTTGTGGAGGTGGTGCCTGATGGTGCTTTTTGAAACCTGGTGACCCCAAGATGCCACCAAGGCCGGCAATTCCTTCACAGTGATTCTTGGGGATTTTGTTGCTTCTCTCACCATCCTCCTGAGTATCCTGGTGGGCAAAATGCAGTTGTGCCCTCTATGCTTGAGGTTTTCAACAGTTCATATCTTAGAATTTTTAAAATAATTTCCCTGACAGTGTTCAGTGACATATTCTATCATTTGTGAATCTTCTTGTAGCCATTACCAGGTTCATGAAGGTCAATAACCATCTGCCTCTTTTGAACTGACAGTTGTTTTGTTTTCTTCCTGGTGCTGGATGAAAAAGGGATATTGGATGTGTGTTGCCTCATTTTTGTACCCTCATGAAACAGGGAGTGATGTAATGGCTCAATATAGTTCCTTAACACTTTGATAAAACTTAGCCTAAATAAGTGGAATTTAATACCTGTTTCATTTTGGTCAGTGTTATTTGCAATAATCTTTAAGGGTGCCATTCATTGTGAGACCTTGATTTGGAGGAAATTGGTTTTTAATGAAATCAGTAAATAATTTTGGTTGGTTCCATTGCAACATTAATATTGTACAGGATTTTTCACATGCTGTTATTAAGAGTTTTTCTCCAAATATATTTTTCAGAAGTTTTTAAAGTATTGTTTGTGAATTGCCAGTCAGGGGTGTCAGTAATTTTTGAGCCCACTGTAACAACTCCAGTCTATCTCCAAAACTAATTTGAAGTAAAGAAATACTGACAGCAGGGTTTAAGCATTAAAATCTGCTGTATGCTGCCAGTGTAATTCTGACAAAGCACATATTGATGACCACTCGTAAATAAAATGTGAGAGCACGCAGTTTTCCTGATAAATTCAGAAGTCATGTAGATAAGATGGCGAAATCTAGTAATCCAAGCCTGGTCGAAGTGCAATAATCCGGTGGTCAGAGGTTTGGTAAATTTTGGGAGCGGGTTCTTAGGACACTGCCCATTCAAAAATTGAAAATGACTTTGCGCAGGGTTGTTTTTATTTTGTTTACAAAGGAGGACTGAAGAGCTCCATATTCACAAGCAATTCACATCATTGCCTTACAGCAGAAACATTGATGATGTCTGAATCTTGGATTAGGCTGCATAAACAAGGTTGGTATCATTTTCATGATCCTCAAAATCAGTCAACCACAGCATCATCGGGCAAATGTTTAATTTTTAGTCTGTCTTTCCGAGACTCAGTTAATGAAAGCACCAGAGGTGCTGATGCCTCGGTGTGTATTGCTTAGCCACTACTGATGTACAATAGTTGTACAGTAACATAAAAGCAAGCTTGAATACATAAACAGTCAATAGAGTGCGGTCCTTGTGCCAAAATCATGTGGGTGTGGCTTAACATTATGTACACAAAACGTGTATACTGAAACATGAAGTGCTACAAAAAATCAAAATTCTGGCACATTTAAAATCAAGAGAACAGTGTTTGTCACTCGTTGGCATTGTTACTTTAGCTTGGATGCACACGCTGTCGCAGTTATGATGGTAACAGACAAAACAAATACACAGACTGAGTACCGTATGCTCGCTGTGCGCATGCGCACACGAGGCATAAAAATCTCTGATGACTGAAAAATATGTAAATTAACAAAAGCGCACCGAATTTCACTAACGGCACTAGAAAGGAACCGCTTGTCACTCACAGCTATTCGAATAGCGAACACGTCAGTCTGAGTCTGACCCAGAATTTAACTATTTTTAATTCGTCCCACGGTGTCATGTGACCACAACCCTACTGGATCTCCAGCCTCCTCACTCTAGCCACATGAGTCTCGTGTGGTTTCTGCTTATGACAACACATTTAGAAAAAGAAGAAAAGAAGGGGAAAAGTCTCCTATCTTGAAATGCTTGTGCATTTGTGAATAATGACAGGTACGCTACCATAACAACTGACATATTGGTCCACATTTAAAATTTACGGGAGATGTTGCCGTGGCGTTATATGGCCAACATAGCCTATCCGTCAAAGCATCAGCACTGGTTGTTGGAGAATCAGGGGAAGAACTGTACTGGCAACGAAATAATAAACCCGATGGCTGGGCCTCAGATTTGCGCACTGACTCCAATTCATTCCGGAGGAATGTTAACGTGAGAAAACAGATAAACAATAATGTAATCTCGCGACGACGGCTGTTTTCATGAAGGACTCCCTCTTTCTCTGAAGTAGCTTTCTTGCGTTCAACCAATTGCGCATGATTGTGCTTCTTGAAATAAATAAATGAATAAATGAATGCATGAATAAAATAAATAAAATTAATAAATGTCATCTGAATTTCACACCGAACATGGCAATCACTCTGACTATATCTTTCTTCTCGAGTTTGAGTCGCAGACCATACCTCACTGCTCCCTCCCAGGACTGGTCTTGTAAGGGCACCCAATCCATGTTAGAAAATTAGAAAATAACCTTGCAAAATATGATAATCATAATCCCGGGGTTAATCCAGAGCGGAATGTTTTAATGTTTTCGGTCGTTGATTCATTGATGATGTATTGGAGACACTGCTGAAAGTGAACTGTGGACGGTACACTTGTTTCATTGTCACTCAGGCTCACCCCCTTACTCGCTTTAATTATGCATGCAGCCTGATTTTCACACGCATGCTATTCAGGCTGTGCTACATCACAGAGATCAAAGATTCCCGAGGCAGTGAGCGTCCAGCCGAGATGTAGGACAGTCGCGCGTCAGCTCCCATCGCAAGTGAATCAACATCATGTGCGATAATGTGAATGCAAGAATATCCCTTGGTTAAGCGTCATTACATTTGCTAAATGTGTACTGCTTGATGTTGTAATAATGTCGACACGGGTTCTTACCAATGACAGGGACGAATTCCCACTTAATTGAACGCCCTCAGAGCAATCTGACTTACTGTTTGAGCGTCGTCTGTCATTCAACCAACTCACAGCAGCTGTAGGCTACTTTAGAAAACTGCGTTGTTACTCATACTTTTTGTTAATCTCTGGTTGATAGTCTTGCTTCTTTTAGATTCGATTTATGTTGACATTTCTGACTTTTTTCACTGAGCAAATTTCTGACATGGGCTATTAAATTTAAGCGTAGCCTAATTTGATTTCTTTCAACATCTGCCTATCACCAAAAGTGATGACAACGAAGACAACAGTTTGAACCAAAATATAGATTGGTCTGACTTGTGTGTGATTTTTTTTATTATGAAGTATCGATTTATGCCTGTAATTAACTGTCATTGGTCCTTAAACTGGGTTATTTGGTATCATGGCAACATCATGCCTATAGGACAAACCCTAGATTCAACCATTAAGCTTCGCAATGGCTTGATCTTCTCTCGTACTATTCGGCCAAATAAAGCTGCCATCATGTTTGTTTGATTAAACACACACACACACACACACACACACACACACACAAACAAAAAAAAAAAAAAAAAAAAACAGCCTTTTGATTAAAAGCATTAGCAGTGCGACAGGACTGGTTTTAATTGTAAATCCTGTTTCTAATAAATTAATAGTCTGCAGGAATTTCCTACAAACTTTTGCCCCAGAGGACGTGAGTGATATGGTACGGTCTGCGCTTGTTTTACGTTTTGGCTCCTTTTGTTTCTTTGTCAGTTTTTAAGCCCTTGAATGAAATGCTGGTCTGACTGGGTACAGCGGGTTACTATTCCGTAAAACATATGAAAACATATCACAACACCTTTTTCTTTATGTAATGCACGTGCCCAACACTCTCTCAGCAGCATACATTTTAACGGTGATCTAAGAATTGTACACTTAACAGAGAAACAATGCATAAATAATAAACAAACGGGTAGAATAGCATATCCCACTCAATTAGTCCGCGCCACTGAGAAACAAATGACCAGTAAAATTGCGCAGTATAACGTCCACGAGTTGAAGGATGACTCATGGAGCTACCTCAAAATTACCAGCTTCCATGGCCCCAGCGTACAATACAGTATACAATAACCATACAACTATAAATAGGCTATTTATCTATGTGGTCCAATTATCATGTTTTGAAACAGGAATTTGACGAATCAATACTTGTCTTTTGGCGCTGGTTTTCTTTAAAACCGCAGGAATGGCAAAACGCTTAGCACATAGCTGGACTTGGCTGACATCATGAGTTGCATCATTTATTTATTTATCTATTTTTTTAATAAATTTTTTTGGTTCTGGGGACAAACACCCCCCGGTAGATGGTTGATCTATGTTGTTGTTGGCCTATTTCTTTTTGCTTAGATTAGTCATTCAGCTGACCGAAAAGATGTCCTGGTGTATGCGGTACAAAATACTGAGGACAGTATCCTAATGTGTCTCAAGAGTATCAAGTTCACCATCAAATTGAAATGGATCTTGATGCTCTTTGAACATAAAACAATGCAGAGCAACAAGCTGCTTTCAGCTGATTTAGCATGGTAGATACACCAGCCAATATACCCTCCGCTTGCCCGCACTGCTAATCATGGCAGCTTTGTGCTTTTCAGTCGCCACCTGGTGGTTACTGCAAACGCAAACGCAAACGCAAGAATGGTGCTATCATTAACATGGTTCCTACAAATGAATATCAGTTCTGAATAACCTAAATTATTTTTTATGCATTATGGAACATCAAGATCAGCCACAGAGTAGATTACAATCTGCCTCAGTTTAACACTGAGTTCGTCCTTCAATGAGCCATTGTAAGTGCGAATACAACTCTCGTGTGTGGATGAGAAGATGTGTAAAGAGGGTAGGAGAGGATTGTGGATGTCGGTGGTCGTAATTGAAAGGTATTTAGGTCCAGTCTCACGAAGGCACTACTTCTATATGTGTAAGCAGTTTCAGTGAATGTGAAGCTCCATAAATGAAGTCTATGTACAGTCTAAATGTGTCTGCTAAGCAAATAAAAATAAAATTATGAAAAAAAAAATCCATATTATTGGAGAGTATTACCTTCCTGATGTGTAGCATGATTCAACCAGAAATATAAAGCAGCTCAGAATGCACCGGCAGCTTAGTCATAGCGTGCAGACTACTATACTATATGCTGCTCATTTTAGAGCTGGCAATTTTCCCTGCATAGTTATCCCAGGCTCAATAAATAGCACAGCTGGAATTCCTTGTAGAATATTCTGCATTTAATGAGCTCCACTATTGCTATTCAACAGTCCACTTTACAGTGAATTTAGTTTCAGTTCAAATGAGTGCTGAATCCTCTTGAGCTCACCAAGGTTGATATTTTTAGGACCAGAGCAGATCTTGTGCCCCCTCCTAAAACCAACTATCTTCCATATTTGGGGTCACTTGACCCCTGATCCTTTCACTGCATGGTCCTTTTTTAACCCGTGGATGGACAGAGAGTGTCATGACAAACTATAGCTTATCTCAATGTTTTTGCACGTCTTTGGAAAAATATCTCCCATATTTCCTTTAGCTGGAAGTCACTTTTATGTGTTGATACTTTTTGGGTAGCCTGTCATATGGTGTTCGCTGAAGGCTGGCTGGCAGAGAGTTTTTGAGGGGAAATGTTTGGCATTCCTCTCCTCTCTCCTTGGAGGTTCAGCAGCCCTGAAACCAAAACTGAAGTGCCACACCATCCTGTACAAGCTGCCCCCGCATACTGCAATCACTCAGCCTGTCTTTACCGACATTTTTTTCAAACCTCTTACTTGACAAATGAAAGCAGTCCCCTCTATTTTCTCCCAGGAGCCTGCAGACTACATCTCTATCTTTCTGTTATTCAAATGATAAGAAAACTTAGCTGAAAGGGGTAAGAGTGGAGGAAGCTATTGATCACTTGAATATCAAGTGCTTTCAACACAATCCACTCAGTGTAATTTGACTTTTAAAGCACCCCTGGGGTCTTAAATGCAGGAAGTCATTTAGCTTAAAAAGCTGTTGCTGTTATGACTTTTTTCCTTATCAGGTGTTCAGTGTATACTTAACTCGAGGTTCAGTACTGCGTTGCAATACTATTTATTACAGCAAATAGCTTGTGTTTTCTTCAGAGATTACTGGCACAATTATTCTGTCACCCCTCCGTTGTATTTATGAATGGTGAATAAACCATAGATAACTGCATCGTACTTCTTAACTCTTATGTTTTCACAGTTCAGTATTAATTGAAAACTCCAAAAATCTTTACCATTACATCAAATGGTGAAATAAAATGTAATCCCCTCAGGTTCAAAATATACCTTAGTACCCAACAATAGGCCCCCTTAACATTCATGACTCCTTCATCTGGAAATAGTCAAGGGATTAGCCACAAAATGGGAAAGGATAACATAAATTCTAAAATAGATGAATCTTCCTGGCCATCATTGTTTTGAGCAAATAAATTTACTTTTTTCCTCTTATATCCTTTTCTCCCAAGTAGTCAAATTATCCAGGGTGGAGTGGAATTTAAACAGAGTTAAGAAGTGTTTGATTTCAAGGCCTGCAATACACTAAAGCAGAGGACTCTGCATAATGAGTTTACTCGAGAGCCATGGCAGTAAATGATGGTTTGTGGAAAAAATGCAATTCTGGTGCATGTTCCTCCCTTAGGCGTGTGGAATGTACCAAGTTGCACATCAGTCATATCTTGCAACTGTGAAACAAACACAAATACTGACGTGTGGCTTTTGTGGTTGCCCCTATAAGTGGTCTGTGAATGATCCAGACAGGGGAATAGAAGTTTCAGATTAAGAAGAACTATTTCCACAGAATGGCACACATCAATATGCATTAATTATTAGAAGGGGAGGAATGGAGCATCCATTCACATGCAAAGAAAATGTCAAAGCCACAACTACTTTGATTTGTTATGGCAACTGCAAGAGAGAGAAGAAGAAAATAACAGACTGAAAAGGATGGAGTCAGCCTTGAATTTCTCAGGTTATAACAGCCTTAGTGTTATTTATTTATTACTTCCACCAAACGAAGTTGGCAGGAGGTCGTGTGATCGGTGCCGTTTGTTTGTTTGTCTGTTTGTTTGTTTGTGAACAAGATAACTCAAAAAGTATCCCTGCAAAAAATGTGCTATAGGAATTCCTATAAATGTGCTATAGGAATCCAATAGAATTCTATAGAACTTTAGTACCTCAAGTCTTATAGAAAAAAAGTTCTATAGAAAACAGATCCATAGAAAATCTCTGGAGGACTTTTTTTTTCAGTTTGTCATCTTAAATTCCACCCAAATTTGGAAGGCAACCACAAACAAAGCAATCACTTTATATGACATTTCCCAGCAATCATTTCCCAACTTTGCACCTCTGTAGCACAATGACCACTTGTGTGCTACTCTGACCAGGGCTCGAACCCAGGCACTATTGCTCTGCAATGCGATACTTTAACCAAGTGAGCTATTCAGAAGCATATATATACATGTTTAGAAATAACCTTTAGATGTATAAAGATGGTGGGAATAAGTCTCAGTAGACCTCAAATTGTATTCAAATTAATTCTAAATCTGTATATAATCTGCAATCACATGCATGTGAATGGAAAGGCGTAATTTGATTGAATTTTTAAAATTAAGGGAAAAGTTCAAAAGGTCAAAATTTCAACGTAATTCTGTCTTTGCAAGCAATAGAGGAACATAAGTTTTCCATTATAGCATAATAAAGTTGTAATGCCTTACATTTATATTTTTGAATTGCTGCCGAGGAAATGGAAAGAGGTCTTCATATACCGTAACTGAAATTCTGCTAAGTTGTGTGGTCAGTCAGTCAATCAATCGTCTGATCAGAGAATCAACGAGTTGGTATGTGCCTGGTACCCCATGTGCTTATAAGCACACCTTAAAGTTAAAAGGGACACAATTTCCTTGCTACTTCAGTATCGTGGATATCACTGCATATTGCACATTTTCATACCATTAGTCCGGTCTCTCACTTCTAGAACCCAGGTACACATAAGGTAAATTGACCCTTCGACAGAGTATTGCAAGGATTCATAAGATTTATTTTTATTTTTATTTAACCCTTATTTAAGATGTCTTTCCCATTAAAAGGAAGAAGGTCCTAAAGACCATCAAAGTCCTATAGAACAGGTTTTTCAACTAGGGTGTTCTATAGGAAGGTCTTATAGAACAGCAATAATCTTATAGGACTTTCTTTTCCATAGAGGTGCTCTATAGGTTTCTAGCAAATTCCTATAGAACACACGGAAAATCCTATAGAACATGCTGTTCTACTAAAATGTTTTATAGAGTTCCATTGATGTTCGATAGAGTTCTATAGAATTCCATAGAAGTCCTATAGAACATTTTTTGCAGGGTAATGAACAGATATCTCTGAAATTTTGTGGGTGGGTCGCTATTACATCAGGGATGGACCCTATTGATTTTGACTGCGATCAGTCAAACAATATGGTCGCCACGACAGCGATCTTGAAATCCTATGACACGCAATAGCTGAACTTTGCTCCCACTCACCAAGATTTGGACTGCGCTGCCTTGGCGGAGGTTTGCACTCTAGGAGTGCCTCTAGTTTAAAATATGTAGTATTTGTGAATTTTAGCTCTGATCTGAAGCACTTTCAGTTTAAAAGGATACAGTGCCGATGAGTTTGAAGTGGAGACTGTCAGCTTTAATTTGAGTGTGTTTTGTGTTTTCATCCATATATGGTGCGCTGTTAAGAAATGACTACACCTTGTGTTCATAGTCCCACTTTTCTATTTTTTTTTTTGGGGGGGGGGGGGGGGAGTTTGGAGGACAGTTTAATATAGAATAAAGTAATTATTTTTGATATTTGGTCTCATATCTGAGAATTAAAGCAAACTTATCAAGTTATGGTCCGCAAGGTCTGAGAGCTGCTGGTTTTCAACTCTCATTTACCCGGGAGTCAGGTGAAAAGGCAGCCCAGCCAATCAGAAGCTCTAAGTAATTGATAACGAGTTAATTACATAGGAAAAAAGAAAACGAGGGTGGAATATGGATTTGAGGGTCAGATTTGGTGACCCCAGGCTTCAAGCTTGCGATGTATTGACATTTCTAAATACTGGATATCATCTCGATGCTCTACCAAGCCTCTACTGCTGCCATTTTCATTTCTTACTTGTTTTGGGGTCTTTTTGCCTCCAGCCTTACTACTGGTCAATGTACATTACCAGTCAACTCCAACAATTTTCAAGCAGTTAGAGATGATAAAATAAAATTTAAATGCATGTAGATTGATTAACGAGGCCACTATTCCCATAATAACCGGTAAGCAGATTCTTTTAAAGGTTAAAACCAAAGGTTTACTGCATTCGTGGCTTGCATCTACTTGAATTTTCTGCCCAGTTGGTTCAATTTCAGAAAATGAAATCATTAGTCTATGAGTTTATTTTGCCAAATTCAAATTTTCCATCAACTTAATAATTTTGGTTTCCATCCCTTGAAATAACAGGATCTTTTTAGACATCTTGCTTTGTGCCATTTTTGAGTGGGTTAGAGCAGCAGTATTCAAAGTTGTTCCTGGAGGCCCACTGTGTACGCTGGTTTTTGTTCCAACCACAATTGCGCCCGCAGGACGTTAACAAGCTGTTAATTTGTCTTAATTAAGTGCATTTAATGTTTAGAGCAGTTATTTGCCCTCGTAACCCACATGTTAACAGAAATATCTATGTATGCCATCAAGAGTAAAAAAAATACCATACCCATTATGTGTTGTATTGGAATAACAGCATAAAATGAGAGAAAACAATATACCGGCAACAAATCCAATCAAAGAAGTAGTAGGCTCCTAATTGGTGAAAACTAATTGGCACATTATGATAAATTTATTCAACAAGCAATTAAAAAATAGTCAAACCAGTCTCTGTTATGTTAATCTAATTAAGTTCACGTAAAATTTTTTGAAAGAACTTAAGAGCCATATTCTGAGAGAATGGCACTTTTGAGATACTTTGTGGAGTAGACATCTCAGAATTGCATGAAATTTGGCAAAATGGTATCCATATACGTGTAACAGAAAATCCCGGAGTTTGAGCTCACAATCGTCATTGATATACAGCGCCACCTAGAAGTGGTCAAGTCAGGTACCAAATTGAGCATTTTTGAGAAAAAATACCCATTTTTGAGGGAATATTGTGGATAACTGCTTCAATATGCCAAAGAAAATATGATTGTATTTGATACTGGGATACCCAAATTTTTAAAATGTGAAAGTGCCACCTGGTGATCATGTTGGTTATACGTACAATGACAAGAAATCTGTGTACAACGGGAAAAAATATTTTTACAGATTCAGTCTTATTTTAATTTTTAATCCAGACCAGTGCCAAATTCATCTTACCTGTTTCCTTTTCAGACATTAAAGGTGAGAAAAATTTTGAGGTATTTAGTCTGGCACTTTTTTGGTTTTTCGAGATATTTGCTCCCAAAGTTAGGTGCGGACTAATTTTTTCCTGTTTGTACAGTGGATTAACCGTTATAACCAGACACCTGTGGGGATGGGTAGACCATTAATTTGAACTTTCCTTTGGGCTAAACAAAGGTCACCAGAAACATTTTTGGTACTATGCTATATATATGCTTTTTGGCACTATTCAACTTTTTATTTGTATTGATATATATATATATATATATACAACCCCAATTCCAAAATAGTTGGGACGAAGTGTAAATTGTGAATAAAATCGAAATGCAATGATTTTCAGATCACATGAGCCAATATGTTATTTACAATAGAACAAAGATAACATTTCAAATGTTGAAACTGAGACATTTTACATTTTAATCCACAAAATGAGCTTCTTTCAAATTTTCTGGATACAACAAGTCTCAAAAAAGTTGGGACACAGGCAAAAAAAGGCTGAAAAAGCGATTAATATATAAGAGAATCAGCCGAATGAACATTTAGCAAGTACTTAAGTTAACTGGCATCAGGTGTGTAACATGATTGGCTATAAAAGGGATGTCTTAGAGAGGCTGAGTCTCCCAGAAGTAAAGATGACCAGAGGCTCTCCAACCTGTGAAGGCTTGCGGAAAAAAAAATTGTGGAATACTTTAAAAACAGTGTTCCTCAACGTCAAATTGCAAAGGCTTTGAAGGTCTCATCATCAACAGTGCATAACATTATCAAAAGATTCAGAGAAACTGGAAAAATGTCTGTGTGTAAAGGACAAGGCCGAAGACCTTTACTGGATGCCTGTGATCTTCGGGGCCTCAGACGCCACTGCATCACTCACCGGCATGATTCTGTCATTGACATTACTAAATGGGCCCAGGAATACTTCAAGAAACCACTGTCTGTAAACACAGTCTGCCGTGCCATCCACAGATGATACCTAAAACTCTATCTTGCAAAAAAAAGGAAGCCATTGTTGAGCATGATCCAGAAGTGCCGCCGTGTTCTGTAGGCCAAGGCTCACTTAAAATGGACTGTAGCAAAGTGGCAAAGTGCCCTGTGGTCAGATGAGTCCAAATTTGACATTCTTGTTGGAAAACATGGGCGTTGTGTCCTCCGGGCTAAAGAGGAGAAAGACCACCCCTCCTGTTATCAGCGTTCAGTTCAAAAGCCAGCATCTCTAATGGTATGGGGATGCATTAGTGCATATGGTGTGGGACACTTGCATGTTTTGAAAAGCACCATGAATGCTGAAAAGGTATATAAAGGTTTTAGAGCAACATATGCTCCCCTCCAGACAACATCTATTTCAGGGATGGCTTTGCGTATTTCAGCGACCACATACTGTAGCTATTACAACAGCATGGCTTCGTAGTAGAAGAGTCCGTGTGCTGAACTGGCCTGCCTGCAGTCCTGATCTTTCACCAATTGAAAACATTTGGCGCATAATAAAACGAAAAGTCTGTCAAAGGAGACCCAAAACTCTGTAGCTGCTGGAAGCCTGTATTAAACAAGTGTGGGATCAAATTCCAATGGCTAAACTCAAGAAACTTGTCTCCTCAATGCCCAGACGCCTCCACTCTGTGTTAAAAAGAAGAGGGGATGCTACACCATGGTAAACAGGCCCCTGTCCCAACTTTTTTGAGACCTGTAGCAGCCATCAAATTTGAAATGAACCCATTTTGTGGATAAAATTGTAAAATTTCTCAGTTTCAACATTTGCTATGTTATCTCTGTTCTATTGTGAATAAAATGCTGGCTGGTGTGATTTGAAAGTCATTGCATTTTGATTTTATTCACAATTTACACTTTGTCCCAATTATTTTGGAATTGGGGTTGTGTATATATATTTATTCAGAATGTATTCAGGACGTCAACTGATGCAATATTAATTCCTTTTGGACCTGCCTTTAATGAGACCATGGAACTGTCATGCTTATTCTAAGAGATGTAAATGTGAAAAGGGCTGTTTAAATAAAATTCACATGAAAGCTGTATTCCAGCTGAAAACTTGACATTAATGTTGGGCCAACAGGCTGTGATCTGGCAGCGTTCTTAATCAATTCTGAGCAGAACTTTTTTTTCTGCCTGCAAATACAAATGCCACATGGATAGAGAACGGAGTGCAAAAAGATCGCCCACTGCAAATTTCTTGGCATGTTATTTGCTCAGTACTTGGTCTTGCTCCTGTTAAAGTATTTTATTTACTTTGTATTTTGATCATTGAAAGATTTTAATTGTGAAAAATTAGTCTGTAATGTTGCTTTGGCATTAACACAAATGTAATAAGTTAACAAGCGATGTTGGTGTTGTTTGCGAGGACATACGTACAACAGTTTTGAAAGTAGTCACAAAGGCAGGATCTGTTTTTATATCACCTGAGCTTTCACATAAAAGCTGAGCTGGATAATATGTGCCACGGTCGAAAGTGCACATTGCTCACTCATAATCAGTGATGAAAATCAATGGTTAGATAGTACAAGTCTCTGTGCTGAGGAATTGTGTTAAATAGGTAATTTGACAAAATAAAAAAATATGTTCACCTATGCTGATAATCAGAAGTGGACAGTCCAGGTTCAGAAAGTAAAAGTTCTCTGCTGTATTTTGTTATTTTGTCAAATTTCCTGTTTAGCTCAGTTTTTCAATGTGAAGTTCAGTCTGGCTTGAGGAATCAGCTAGCTGAGCTCATGGCAGGACCTCTATTTCTGACCCCTGAAATGTTCACTGAAATGCGCAAGAAGACATTTACTGTACCTCTATTTAATCAACGTTCTCCTTTAGCAACAGATTGATTCAACCTTGCTGCTTAAAAGAATGGTACAGGAGGTCATTCCTGCCAGCTGCCATCAGACTGCTCTGACAGGCCCTTGATCACTTAAATGGACTGAACTCCATTTTCTCTCTTTAGCTTTTATTATCTGCTCTCGTCATGCAACCTCATGTTATCATGTTTTAGCTTTTATCAACTGCTGAGCATGAACTTGTATTATTTATCATTTATTTCAATATGTTTATATTGACACTTAATGCACAATGTACTTTGCATTTTGGTGTATTTTTTATTGTACTTTTGTTTGTATTTTATTGCTGCTATGACTACTTAATCTCCCTCTGGGGATTAATTAAGTAATCGATCAATCAATCAATTAATTATCAATCTATCTATCTATCTATCTATCTATCTATCTATCTATCTATTGATCTATCTATCTATCCTGAATACAATAGATGCTTCGTTGGACAGAGTGGGATGTTGTCACTGGCTCTGTTTGAATCCTTTGAGATGAAGGATACATTTTTGTTATGTATTTACTTCAAAATCCTGTGTTGTACATCACTCTGGATAAGAGCATCTGCTGAATATCAGCAATGTAATGTAACAAATACTTGTCACAAGGAATAATAGTGTGTGGAAATGTGCAAAAATATGGACAAATAATTTTTTACAACAGAAATAAAAAAATAAAATAAATAAAAGCTACAAGCACCACTGAAGGGAGCCTCACACCCTGTTCAAAGTGGGACATGGTATCAGTGAAGTTTATGTATTGTCTGATATAGCACTAGAGCCTTTTTGCACTGAACTCACTCTAGGAATTCCATAGATGCAAGGTTTTTGATCGGAAACTGAGGAGGTTCAAAAGTTTTATGCAGAAGTGGTGTTACATGTTTGATGGATTGCAATAAACTTGCGCAGGTAGAGGTTGAACTGTGAGTAGGCTGTAAGTCATTTAAGAAGTTTTGTGTCAATAGGCTGAATAAATATAAAAAATATTAAAACATTGCTTGTTTGGCATCTTTGCCGTTCACATTTTTCATGAACATTGGGAAACCCATTTAGGAAATTAAGAAAGTTGTCCAGTTAACTATGTGTGAGACAGCCTGACGAATATATAAGCAAAATTTGGTAAAGAGTGGTCGAAATTTGTGGGAGCAGTAATAGGAAAAAATAATTGAATCAGCTAAAATACGCTAAATTTAATTTTGAATAAAATTGAAAATTTGAGAAAACCAGTCCCGAGAAAACCTGGAAAAAGACGTCATTGGGTTACTTGAAACTGCCCTCCCAAGGAAAACAGCCAGATCGGTTGTAAATGCAAGCATGGAAAATGACCTACGGTAACAGACAGATGCACAGATGCTGTCTAGCAGCCTTATTAACTTGAACGTGGTCCCAATTCTGAACCCTGATTAGGACTGGAAACTTGTTCGAAGCAACTAAGTAACAAGGGAGGCTTTCAGGAACTGCTGTCATTAAAGTACATGTTGCATTCAACAAAGATGAAAAGTTTCCACAAACAATACTGACTTCTCCTAAGCACAAATGACACTTTACAGTCCAGCAACTTGCAACACTGAGCAGAGGGCTTAAATACCCAACACATGGCTATCAGAAGATAACCACGTCATAAGATGCAGCCAAGGGTGGGGAAACACTCAAGATGTAAACTAATCACAGTGGATATACACCTAATAGACACCCAAGTTGCTGAATAGGAATAAGAGACACGAAAGAAATTCAAATGAGGGTTGTGACACTCTCGTAAAAATATATTGCACAATAATGATAATCCATTGTCACTGTTGTGGAAGTTACTTTAAAAAATGTGTGATTGTAAAGTAAACATAATGGGCTCTAAATTCGTTGACCAGGCGCAGGCGTGGCGAATGGGGGGAATGCCGCGCCAAGGGGGTCTATCCAGGCATATTTTGCAATTTCGTACCCGGCGCAAGTACCTCTGTCCTGCCTCTGTCCCTCCTGCCGGCGCAAGTGGCAAAGAGGGAGGAGAGAAGGCGTGAGTGGGTTTAACACAGCCGAGTCAAATCTTCGCCAATCAAATGAGCTCCTCTCCTCATCTTTAAAATATTGGAATAAAGAAGCCTCTGTCCTATATCTGCATGATGCGTTAATGTTGCATTTTATGTTGCTGCTTCAGGCATGTTTTCTGCACCGCTTACGTCTATATTAAGCATTACGAATATGAGTTAGCTGGCTAGCTAGGGCATTCGCAAATTATTACCATTAGCGAACTTGAATGGAATTTCAAAACGAAACTACATCAGATCATTCAAACTTATGAAGTTAGAATGAAATACGACGGTTGCTCATTTATTTCTTCTGCCTGCATCATTGGGAAGAGAAACGATGGATAGCGTGTTCCTATTGTTACTTAACTCAGTACGAGATCACAGCAATCAGGCTGTATTCCTTTCCCCCACTAAAAACCATAAAACCTAATTGACAATAATAGTAGTATTAAGCTGCTTGCACACTGGACGCGAAATGAATTTTTCTCACGACAGATTACATTCAAAGTCAATGCAAAGACGCGAATACACGCGTGTATTCGCGTCTTTGCATTGACTGTGAATGTAATCAGTTGCGCGAAAAATTTGTTTCGCGTCCAATGTGCAAGCAGCTTTACTGAGCATAGAACGCATTATATATATATATATATATATATATATATAAAAAATATACACGCACTGTTATGATTCTGTCAGTTTGCCATGTCTGTTCTGTTTTGCCATGTTCTGTTTAGTTTGTTCCATGCCATGTTTTGTTTCTGCCATGTTTTGCCATTACCCATATTTCTGTATATAGTCCGGTTCATGTTTTTTCCACCATGCCCTTCTTTGCAACTTTGTCTCCCCTGTCTGGTCTTTTTTGTTACTACAGCTCATGCCCCAGTCCTCCGTGTCACATGCTTAGGTGATTTAATGGTTTCTGGGTTTCCACCATTCCTTCTAGTCTCGTTTGCTTCCTTCACCTTACTTTGCTATTTTACTAACCCATACTAACAGTTTATTATTTTGTTAAGATACTAACCAAGACTAACATTGTATATAATACTAACTTACTAACGAGCACCAGGGATTGTATAGCTGCACTTACTAATTGATTAACAAGCTCTCAGCACTCGCCTATTCTAGTCTCCGCCTCTTGCCTTCACTTAGTCTTTGCTGCAATTCAGCGGATCCTCCACACCTGCTCCACTCTGTCCTGCCTCTCATTATCTGTGCACGTTAGAACTCCCTAACCGGAGCTGTATGTTTTGTCATAGGATTGTCTCGTGATCCCTGTCCGCGTTTTGGCAGTTGCCTCTTTCATGTGATTAGGTTCTCCCTCATGTTCCCTCCTTTGTAATCAGTCTGACTTCTTGCACTTGTGTCTTGTTAAGCATGTGACTTCCCATGAATGTATATTAGAGTCTTCTCACAGCAGTTCTTTGTCAGAACGTTCTCCTTTGTCTGCTTGTGCCACGCTTCTCTCGCCTTGTTTTCATAGTGATTACCTTTCTGACTAGACCGTCCTTGTTTTTCGATTTTTGCCTATTCCCTGTACTTTGCCATATTCTCAGTGTATCGAACCTCTTTTGTCTGACTACGATTTTTGTTATTGGTGCCCTGTTTACGGTTCTGGATTTCGCCCTTTGGATTCTGATTTTTGGATTGTGGACATTGTACCATTGCCTGCTCTGTTGGGGGTTTCCCCCCTTCAGAAATAAAACCTCCATTTTTGCATTCACTGGTTCTCGCTTCTGGTTCCTGGCGTAATCCTCAAATTATGTTCTGACCAGCATGGAGCCAGCGAGCAACCAGCCACTGCAGGCTGCTGTGAGAGAGCAAGGAGCCCAGCTGGAATTTCAAGAGTGCCAGCTTCGTGCACTTATGCAGCACATGCAGACCATGAGCCTCCAGATGGCGGACCTCACTCGTTCGTTGCAAGATTCGCAACCTCAACACGCTCAGCAGCCCACTATCAATGCCACGCCTGCTCCTGCACCTATGCCTGCTTCCGCTCCTCCGATGCCTGTCTGCGAACCACGTCTGCCACCCCCTGAAAGGTACGACGGCAACCCTGGCTCATGTCGTGCATTCCCGACCCAATGTGATCTCATATTCAGTTTACAGCCCTCCTCCTTTCCCACTGAACGTGCTCGCGTCGCGTTTATCATCACGCAGCTCACGGGAAGAGCCAAACAGTGGGCTACTGCAGCTTGGGAGGCGAATTTACCCTGCGTCCAGTCCGCCAACCAACTGGGCGAGGAGATGAGGCGGATCTTCGATCGCACCAAGCTGGATCACGAGGCAGGGCGGGAGATCCTACGCATTCGCCAGGGGGGCCGTTCAGTGGCTGACTACGCCATTGATTTCCAGACTCTGGCGACCAACAGTAGGTGGGGGCGAAGAGCTCTGTACGACGCCTTTTTTAATGGCCTCTCTGAGAGAATTAAGGACGAGCTTGTTCCCCGTGAGTTACCAGAGGGGTTAGATGATCTGATCGACCTGGCCATACGGGTGGACTCCCGATTGGAGGAATGTAGGCGATCCGTTCCTCGCAGCCGACCTGCCTACCTCTTTCAGGCGACACCGCCTCTACCACCACCTGCTGGAGACAGACCTTCCCCAGAAGCTGAACCAATGCAACTTGGGCGTGCTCGCATTCCTGATGAGGAAAGAAACCGCCGACGCAGAGAAGGGGCCTGCTTCTATTGTGGCAAAGGGGGACATCACATCGCGCAGTGTCCCAGTAAGAGGCCACACCCTGGTTCAGGGGAAGGAGCGGTGGTGGGCGTTACTCCAGTAGATGAGTCTACAAGAAGTCGCACCTGTTTTCCCGTGGTGCTGGAGTGGGATGGAGGGAGCAGGTCTACCAAGGCTCTCATTGATTCCGGAGTGGAGGAGAGCTTCATAGACGTTGGTTTGGCCCAGAGTTGGGGAGTTCCGGTGGAGAAGATCTCCCCGGGTTGGGTAGCCAACTCACTGAGTGGTCAGAGGATCGCTCAGATCACCCATGTTACCAACCCCATCAAGCTCAAGATCTCCGGTAACCATCATGAAATGATCAGGCTCTACCTCCTCCGGTCTCCCCATGCTCCGATTGTTCTGGGTCACCCGTGGATGGCTCAACACCTCCCAGACATTGACTGGCGGAGACATGAGATTAAGGGTTGGAGCCCTAGCTGCTCGCTCTCATGTCTCCACAACGCTCAAGACCCACAAACTGCCTCCCCTCCTGAGGAGATCCCTGATTTGGACAAGGTTCCGGCGGAGTTCCATGACCTCAAAGAGGTTTTTTCCAAGTCTCGAGCTACCAGTTTTGCCTCCACACCGCCCCTACGACTGCGCCATTGACCTAAAGCCAGGTACCATGCCCCCTAAAGGCCGATTGTATTCACTATCACGCCCCGAGAACCAAGCCATGGAAAAATACCTCTCTGAGTCTCTAGCCGCTGGAATAATTCGGCCATCCTCTTCCCCTGCTGGCGCTGATTTTTTTTTTTTGTGGCCAAGAAGGACGGTTTGCTGAGACCCTGTATCGACTATCGTGGACTCAATGAAATCACGGTCAAGAACAGGTACCCTCTCCCCCTCATGAACACAGCTTTTGACCTATTACAAGGGGCTAAAGTGTTCACTAAATTAGACCTACGCAATGCCTACCACCTGGTGCATATACGTGAGGGGGATGAGTGGAAAACAGCCTTTAACACTCCTACTGGGCACTGGGAGTATTTAGTTCTCCCCTTCGGCCTTACCAACGCCCCAGCTGTTTTTCAGAATCTTGTTAATGATGTGTTAAGAGATATGATCAACAAATTTGTATTTGTCTATCTTGACGACATTTTGATTTTTTCAGAATCACAGGAGGAGCATGTCAAACATGTCCGACAAGTTCTTCGTCGTCTCCTGGAGAACCGACTCTTCGTTAAGGCAGAGAAATGTGAGTTTTGTTGAGTCCACGACTTTTTTGGGATACATTATTTCTCCAGGCACCATACGGATGGACCCAGTCAAAGTAGAGGCCGTCACCAACTGGCCCCGACCTGAAGACCGTAAGTCACTCCAACGTTTCCTGGGTTTTGCTAACTTCTATCGTCGTTTCATTAGAAATTATAGTTCTGTGGCCTCACCCCTCACTGTTCTCACCTCCACCAAAACAAAGTTCTGTTGGTCAGAGAAAGCTGAAAAAGCCTTTTGTGAGCTCAAGTCACGTTTTACGGCTGCACCCATCGTCACCATTCCTAACCCTGAACTCCAATTCATTGTTGAAGTGGATGCTTCTAATGTAGGAGTTGGTGCCATCCTGTCCCAAAGGTCTGCTGAGGATGGTAAGATCCACCCGTGCGCCTTTTTCTCTTGTCGCCTCAGCCCTGCAGAAAGAAACTATGACATCGGTAACCGGGAGCTGCTGGCGGTTAAATTGGCACTGGAGGAATGGAGGCAGTGGCTGGAGGGGGCTGAGGTTCCTTTCATTGTTTGGACCGACCATAAGAATTTGGAGTACCTGCAGACGGCCAAGAGATTGAACCCACGCCAAGCCAGGTGGGCTTTATTTTTCTCACGTTTTAACTTTCACCTTGCCTACAGACCTGGAAGTAAGAATGTCAAGCCCGATGCCTTGTCACGATGCTTTGAAATCAAAGATGAGGAACCCTGCCAAGATACTATCTTACCCAAAGAAGCCTTTGTGAACGCGATCTGTTTAGAGATTGAGAGGGAAGTCAGGGAAGCCCAAGTTAATTCAGCTGCCCCCAGTGCATGTCCCACTAACTGTCTCTATGTTCCAGCCAACCTGCGATCCCAAGTCCTGGAGTGGGGGCACTCTTCCAATCTTTCCTGTCATCCAGGAGTCCGCCGTACCAAAGACTTTATCGCACGAAGATTCTGGTGGCCAGAAATGTCACAGGACGTTCAGAGTTTTGTGGCAGCCTGCTCGGTCTGTGCCCAAGCTAAAGCATCCCATCAACCCCCTCACGGTTTGCTTCAACCCCTACACACACCACATCGCCCCTGGTCCCATATTGCTTTAGATTTCATCACTGGCCTTCCCCCTTCCAATCACTACACTACCATCCTCACCATCGTTGATAGATTTTCTAAAGCTGTTCACTTAGTCCCCCTCACGAAGCTCCCCTCTGCCCAAGAAACTGCCAACCTCATTATTCAACACGTCATCAGACTTCACGGAATCCCCACTGATATCACTTCTGATCGCGGTCCCCAATTCACTGCCCTGTTTTGGAAGTCATTTTGTAAATCACTTGGTACCTCTGTCAGTTTGTCTTCAGGTTTCCATCCCCAGACCAATGGCCAGACCGAGCGGGCTAACCAATGTGTTGAAACTGTCTTAAGATCTTTATGCTTTAAGAACCCCTCCTCCTGGAGTCATCAGTTGCCATGGGCAGAATACGCTATGAACAGTCACACCTCTGCTGCTTCTGGTATCTCTCCCTTCAAGGCCTGCCTAGGTTACCAGCCCCCTTTGTTCCCATGTCAGGAGGAGGAGGTAGCCGTTCCTTCAGCCCGAGAGTTCAATGACGCTGCAGGCGCACATGGAGGGCCACCCGTCAGGCATTGCTCAGGTCGGTCGCCAGGATGAAGGCTCAGGCGGACAAGAAGCGCACTGCCGCCCCTTCTTACCGGCCTGGGCAGCGCGTCTGGCTTTCCTCCAGAGACATTCCCCTCCGAGGTAATGGGGGCAAATTATTCCCTAAGTTCCTGGGCCCCTTTACAATAGAGAAAGTTTTAAGTCCCACTGCTGTTTGCCTCCGTCTGCCCCTGTCCATGCGACGTGTCCACCCTACCTTTCATGTGTCCCAAATCAAGCCCACAGTTACCCACCCCCTGTCCTCTGGACTTGATCCCCCACCACCCGCCCGGATCATCGACGGAGGCGAAGCCTTCACGGTCCGAGCCCTCCTGGACTGCCGTCGGCGAGGTAGAGGACTTCAGTACCTCGTCGACTGGGAGGGCTACGGACCAGAGCATCGCAGTTGGGTGCCGTCCAGGCACATCTTGGACAAGACTTTAATAAGGGACTTTCATGCTGTTCATCCCAGGCCTACGGGTTGAACGCCAGGAGGCGTTCAGAGGGGAGGGGGGGTACTGTTATGATTCTGTCAGTTTGCCATGTCTGTTCTGTTTTGCCATGTTCTGTTTAGTTTGTTCCATGCCATGTTTTGTTTCTGCCATGTTTTGCCATTACCCATATTTCTGTATATAGTCCGGTTCATGTTTTCCACCATGCCCTTCTTTGCACTTTGTCTCCCCTGTCTGGTCTTTTGTTACTACAGCTCATGCCCCAGTCCTCCGTGTCACATGCTTAGGTGATTTAATGGTTTCTGGGTTTCCACCATTCCTTCTAGTCTCGTTTGCTTCCTTCACCTTACTTTGCTATTTTACTAACCCATACTAACAGTTTATTATTTTGTTAAGATACTAACCAAGACTAACATTGTATATAATACTAACATACTAACGAGCACCAGGGATTGTATAGCTGCACTTACTAATTGATTAACAAGCTCTCAGCACTCGCCCTATTCTAGTCTCCGCCTCTTGCCTTCACTTAGTCTTTGCTGCAATTCAGCGGATCCTCCGCACCTGCTCCACTCTGTCCTGCCTCTCATTATCTGTGCACGTTAGAACTCCCTAACCGGAGCTGTATGTTTTTTCATAGGATTGTCTCGTGATCCCTGTCCGCGTTTTGGCAGTTGCCTCTTTCATGTGATTAGGTTCTCCCTCATGTTCCCTCCTTTGTAATCAGTCTGACTTCTTGCACTTGTGTCTTGTTAAGCATGTGACTTCCCATGAATGTATATTAGGAGTCTTCTCACAGCAGTTCTTTGTCAGAACGTTCTCCTTTGTCTGCTTGTGCCACGCTTCTCTCGCCTTGTTTTCATAGTGATTACCTTTCTGACTGGACCGTCCTTGTTTTTCGATTTTTGCCTATTCCCTGTACTTTGCCACATTCTCAGCGTATCGAACCTCTTTTGTCTGACTACAATTTTTGTTATTGGTGCCCTGTTTACGGTTCTGGATTTCGCCCTTTGGATTCTGATTTTTGGATTGTGGACATTGTACCGTTGCCTGCTCTGTTGGGGGTTTCCCCCCTTCAGAAATAAAGCCTCCATTTTTGCATTCACTGGTTCTCGCTTCTGGTTCCTGGCGTAATCCTCACACGCACTGCCTGATGCCGAGGCAGTTTGTGGTTGGCTGAGAAAGATGTGAAGTCATTAGTTTGCTCCACAGATTCAGCTGCGGTGATTAAGCCAGATCGAGTTTCCATTACGCGTGCCAACTGCCTTTGATCTGACATCAGGAAAATCAATATAGATACTATAATTTATGTCCTGATTCAGATAGTTACATTAAATAGTGGTTGCTGTAATTATTTATTGCATTGAAATGTGCCTGACATTCTGGAAACCTGCCTGTGAGGTTTCGGTGACGTGTCTTGCTGTCGCCGGTCAGCCAAATTACCACTGCACAGAAAGTAAACCAGGTTGGAGCTGGCGAGCTCTTTGCGCACTTTCGCGGATCCTTTATCCACGAAATTGTGTCTGCGTCATGATGAATATGTGACACCTCCCCCTACTACGCCGCCACACCCATCTCGGCGCCATCCGTCTACCAAATTGCCAAAGTGGCTGCGCACGGTGTAGCGCCGCTCGAAATTACCACTGCGCGGGCTGCACTGGACGAAATTACCACTACGTGGGCTGTGCCACGCTGCGCCACCCTGCGCTGCGCCAAAAATTAGAGCCCAATAAGTCATATAACAATATTACTGTCTATTCATTGTAAATTGTTACATTACATAGCAGTTATTGTCCACCTACCTTTCCAGAACGGCCAAAAACAAGGCTCAAAGGAGCTAGAAACTCGTAGCAAATTTAAACACAACATAACTGTCACATGAGTATTGCCATAGCCATCATGCGCCAAAAACAGTAAGTTTTTTTTTTTTTTTTTTTGCCATAGGTTTCTTTGATATCTTTAAAGACAAATGTTGCCAGGCATGAATGAAAAAAAAAAAGTTGCAAATAATGATAACAGTTACATTTGCTGCTGCTCAAATGCTGCAGTTGCACTATGAGCAGTGATTTCATTAGAGCCGACATTAGCGTGCACGTTCACTTAACAGAACACTTCCAGCTGTTTTTCAGCCATTGAAAATACCCATAAATACAGCAAATCAAATCGCAGAGACTTTGTTACTACACTGCCATAAGTAAAACACCACCTGAAGGTGATCAGAAATGTTGCCAGTAAAAGAGGCTGTCTTCATTGTTCTCAAATCATGTACTACAGGAAAACAAATATCTTCTCTAATTGGTATCACCAGAAAAAGTGATAGAAAACATATGCATGCACCGCCAATGAGGAAAGCATCTTCCAATCTCTGTGTACAGCCAGGAATTATCAGCTTATCAAATTATTGTTACTTCTGGAAATAATAAAAAGGTAACAAGCCAGTTATGAAACTGTTGTTTTTAGCGGTTCATCTGTAATTTAAAACTCAAGCTTGAAAACTTCACTATTCAAGTGTTATTATGTTTAAACCACAAATAATTTGAAGCCATAAAGAAAATCTGGTTGGAATTACTGAGAGAAGAATGACTAAAATGGTAAACAACCTGGTGGACATATACGTAGCAGAAGGAAATTTGCGTCTTTGCATGCTTTTTTTCCAGTATCATATTTAGATATTAGGCTTCATGCTTTTGTTGAATAGTAATTCTTCTTTTATCAGACGTCTCATCTCGCCAACGCAATTTACACTCAATGGATAACTTGAAAAATAAATACTAGTGTCCAGTTTCAAGTGGCCGGGCGGCTGGCTTTACACCCCCTCAACAGTTGGCAATCCACTCCCCCACATCTTCCCCTGTGTGACTGAAATTGTGAAATGGGCTCAGACTGAGAAGCAGCGGCCAGATGGGAAAATTAAAGGCAGATTGAGGAGACAGGCGTCAGACTCAGCCTGTTTGGGGGAGATTTGCAGAGGCACAAGGTAATTATTTTCACTTCGGCATTTGCCCATTCAAGGAGGACATTTAAACAACCCTTATATAATTACAGTTTTTCTCAGTTGTTTTGGTGCATTTCTCTGATCAGAATTAAAATTCTCATAACTATTAGTTCAACCTCCATAACATTTAGTCACTTGTGCACATCATAGTAGCAATTTCTAATTCCTTTGAACAAATTGCGAATGCTTTTGGACATGCATCGATTGTTTTCATACAATTCTCTGCTGTTTTATAACATTATCATTTGCCAATGTCATGTCAGTCAAAATGAACTATACTTATGAATGCTGAATAGTCATTCTCCATATAACTGATAGTCCTCATTTCATTGCTTGAGTCATTACATACAAAACTGTTGAACTAGTTGTCAAAATCTGTCAAGCAATTGTATTGCAAGGGATGATATTCACTGTGATGTAGATGAAAATTTGTGGCCAGACAGACAGGAACGTCTGGATGTGCAGGAATGATTTACAGTACTCTGTATGTCCAGTTACAATATGTACTGCAATATTGTTTACAGCTGTGCACAGCTCTACCCAAAGGGTGTTTCTTATATTTGTTGTAAATACGTGACTGTAGTTATTTTTCTTTTGCACAATGCTGTGAACAAATTACAGTTTTTCTCAGTTGCTTTGGTGCATTTCTCTGATCAGAATTAAAATTCTCATAACTATTAGTTCAACCTCCACAACATTTAGTAACTTGTGCACATCATAGTAGCAATTTCTCATTACTTTGAACAAACTGCGAATGCTTTTGGACATGCATCGATTGTTTTCATTCAATTCTCTGCTGTTTTATAACATTATGATTTGCTTATATCATGTCAGTCAAAATTCGCTATACTTATGAATGCTGAATAGTCATTCCCTATAAAACTAATAGTCCTCATTTCATTGCTTGAGTCATTACATACAAAACTGTTGAACTAGTTGTCAAAATCTGTCAAGCTAATTTTAAACATCTCTTTATCATTTTTTCCTGGAAATATCTCCTTCCCTACTCCCCATTCCTGAATCCAATAGAGGAGTTTTTCTGCCTGGAGGTGGAAGGTATATGACCGACGTCCGCACAACCAAATGGCCCTGCTAGCAGCCATGGATGCAGCATGTGATGATATCACAGCAGAGTCCTGCAGAGGGTGCATTCGCCGCTCGAGGAGATACTTTCCTCGCTGCAGTGCAGGGGATGATATTCGCTGTGATGTAGATGAAAATATGTGGCCAGACAGACAGGAACGTCTGGATGTGCAGGAATGATTTACAGTACTCTGTATGTCCAGTTACAATATGTACTGCAATATTGTTTACAGCTGTGCACAGCTCTACCCAAAGGGTGTTTCTTATGCTTGTTGTAAATACGTGACTGTAGTTATTTTTCTTTTGCACAATGCTGTGAACAAATTAGAATTGCAAAGAGCATATGCAGTGAAAATGTGACACATACATATTCAGTGTCTTGTGCTCAATCACCCCACAAAATTCAATAATGTGTAACTTTACTGTAGTTTTCAAATGGCTATACAAATAGTGTATAGTACTGTCTTGAGCATTTTCAGGTATTGTCACCAAGATTTGACTTTTTTGCATTGGAAAACACAGAGTAAACTGTCATAATGAAAACATGACAAAGGCATTTGACTATCTTGTTCATAAACAATTTTGTCAGTACTTATCATTTTGATGTCACTGACAGTTTCATTGACATGAATACTTGCTTTTGAGGAATAAACTATGCATTTTGAGCTAGTGACACGCTTTTGCAGGTTATCAACTAGGTTTTGCAGTTTGCACTAATTGTTTTGAGAAATGCACTAACTGTTGTGCAAATGCTAATAGTGATGTGAGAAATGAACCAAAGCGACTGAGAAAAACTGTAAAATGGCAGAGAGCATATGCAGTAAAAATGTGACACATATGTATTCAGTGTCTTGTACTCAATTACCCCACTAAATACAGTAATGTGTAACTTCACTGTAGTTTTCAAATGGCTATACAAATAGTGTATAGTGCTGTCTTGAGCATTTTCAGGTAGTGTCACCAAGATCTGACTTTTTTGCATTGTAAACACTTACAGAGTAAACTGTCATAATGAAAACATGACAAAGGCATTTGACTATCTTGTTCATAAACAATGGTGTCAGGACTTATCATTTTGATGACACTGACAGTTTCATTGACATGAATACTTGCTTTTGAGGAATAAACTATACATTTTGAGCAAGTGACACGCTTTTGCAAGTTATCAACTAGGTTTTGCAGTTTGCACTAATTTTTTGAGAAATGCACTAACTGTTGTGCAAATGTTAATAGTGATGTGAGAAATGCACCAAAGTGCCTGAGAAAAACTGTAATTTTCGCATGGGAGGATGAACAGTTTTCAAAAGAACTAAATTCTCCCTTTCAATGCCAGGAATGCCATTTTAGGTGTAAGTAAGTAGACAAGAAAGTGAAAGCGGATGTTGGCCTTTACCTGCTATTAGAATTAAAAAAATAATTAAAAAAACACTGTACAGATATACGCCACTTGTTTTAAGAGTCCAAGTAATTTTGAAGCCCAACAAAACATTAATGAGTAGGTCACATAATAACAAGCACGTTTGGTAATTCCTAGTCGTGCTTATTCTGTTACTCTGTCAAATGACTAAACTTGGGATTTTCATCTTAAGTCACAACTTTAACGTCCTTCTCCTGAAAACAAAGCCCATCCGGCTGGTTCTGCTCAGGACCTGCCATACAGTCTATTGGAGCCGTTGAGCTGTAAGCTCTGTCATCTCAAAACACCAGTAAGAATTATAGCTCCCAGAACTGTTGGAACTTAAATTACTAAAATCCTACGGTCAATGAAATCCTTCTGTCATGCGCTCCTTGAATATATCAGCAAACATGAATTATATGTTTCAGGCCAAAAAAGGCATAGCCTTCTCTTCTGTGATAGGGGTATTAAATGTCAACAAAGTAAGTACTATTCAATTTTGACTTCAGTCAAGGTAAATCCAATGATTTATCTACCTTGGACAAGTGATATTCACCGTGGCGCAGCCAAGGGCGACAACTCTAATGTCAAGCTCCTCACAGGAATGAAGCAACACAAAGTACGGACACTGTCAGGAGCTCCTGCGAGGAAGCCTAATTTATTTTTAGCTGGAGGTCGTCGGATTGTTATATTCACCTCTCGCGCACTTTGGCACGGTGAATATCACTGTTTACAGTGACCGGCTTAGCTCGCCTTGACCAATCAGGAGAGGCCTAATCCTTACGTCATATAATACTTTTGAAGTGCACTCCTTAAGTTTGTTGTAGTTATCAATTGAAAAATACATATGGACTATAATTTCCTCAGAAGTCGATATCATAATTATTGAGATTATCTTTTTACAATAGTTGTAGAGTATGAAAGTTAGACAGGTAACTTCAATCGCCACTTATTTTTATCTGCCAAATTGACATTTAGGGTCAGGGACGGGGTTACATTTGGGTTAGGGTTAGGCTTGGGGCTAGGTTTAGGGTTAGGGGCTACAGTTCTGATTTGGTTTAGGGAAACCAGTGCTTAAACCAAAGCTGTTTAATGAAGATGAAATGACGTCATGTCAGTTTGGCGGATGGAAATAAGTGACGACCATTGCTAGCTAATCTCCCGGTGCCGTGAAGAGGGTGTTCGATCGCAATCAGTCATAAAGTAGTACTTATCAGAAATCCAGTGTTTCACAGGCAGAATCGCGTATCTTGGAAGAAAAACAAAACAATATTAGTTTTTTTTTTTTTGTACTTTGATCTAATTTAAAAACGCTATATTTGCCAAAACTACATTGAAATATTGGCTGTCTTGAGTTGAAGCAGATGTAAACATTATTTTAGCCATTTAGCTCCATTCACTCCCATTCATTGAGGACTATCTCCAAGTGCCCTTTTGTGAACTTCGGACAGGGTCGTTGTTGAAGCTCGGTCTCTGATCTTGGCTCCTTATTGGTGAAGGCTAAAAACTGTCTTTATATCGAAGCCTTGAATGGGCCCGGAGTTTAAAAAATGCATCTATGCATGCACATTGATTGGTGAATTCGATAAGGGACCAACTCCATGAATTTTCAAAATTCAGGTTTTTGCATGGTTGGGCTCCTCATGTGACGAGGTCTTTGACTGTGTGCAAGAAGGTCCCAACTCCTATGAATAAATGTGGTTATTCTTAATGCATTTTACACAGATCAAGACAGCCCCAACTCCAAGCGTTAGACCCCAGTGCAGGGAATCCTGCTTCAGCCGATAAGTGGCAGCAGCAGTGATCCAAGTACTCCGTAAGTAAATACAGTAAGTTCAGGTTTTCGGCAGATAAAATTGACATTGAGGTTTCTCAAACTTTGTCATCACATCACAACCAGGTTCTGCCTTGAAAATCATAGTTTCAGGGTTATTACTTAACCACAGCGACCTCTGTACCCTGAGCAGTTAGAGCTGAGGCAGCGCGATTGCCTGTTAGGTGTCAAGACGTCCAGAAACTTTCCAGATGTCTTTCACCTGAGGTACAGACTTTCCTGGATAAGTTAGTGGCCTCGGATAATAGCGATGGGGACAATGTGTCAGATGAGCTGGCCTATAATGAGTTTGATGTTAATGATTAGTAGCCACCATTTGAATGCATTTAATCACTTTTAATGAAAAGAAGTAGATTCTTTGCTTGGTATTCATTTCATGTAACAGTTAAAATGGAAGTAAAAAAAAAAACGGTTGTTTAATTCAAAAAAGGCAACACTCTTTATTTTGTCACTGAGCTGAAAACCACATCTGCCAACATGTTTTGTCTTTTTTTTTTTTTTTTTTTTCCTCTGGTGGGGTATAACATGTGTCAAACATATAATACAAAGATCATTTCCACACTTCAAGGAAATAAATAAAAATATTCTCCAATTAATTGGATAAACCAAACACGTTTAATTTTTCCTCATTGAACAAAATTAGAATCTTCCCGTTGCTTGTTTTTTTTTTTTTTTTTGGTTCCTAATTTTTACCTGCTATTTTCGAGTTAGGCATACTCAAAAGAACAATCTTGTGAAGAAGGCAGTGAATCATATTTTGTAACATTTTCCAACCAAGATTTTCCTCTTCTCATTTAGACAGCACGTCTTGTTAGAGAAGTTATACGACAGGTACTGCGCAGCAGAGGGCGCTGGATAACGCGGTTCTCACATTAATTTGGCTGGAGAAAACGCTCTTTCAGATATACGCTTACATTTAGGCTACGAATTTCTTGCAACGACTGAAATGATGTATTCTATGCACATATCGGTAGCATATTGCTATAAATTTCATTTTGGGACTCAATTTTAGACCCTTCCCTAAAGTGTTTACGATTTTCAATCCATTCAATTTTGTAGATACATTATTATTATTATTATTATTATTGTTGTTGTTGTTGTTGTTATTGTTGTTGTTGTTACATTATTTCCATTTATCCTGAAATACCTTGTTCAATTGTTTGGTCGATCATTGGTTTCATTTTCATAACAGAATCAAAGACTTAGACTTTGGAAGGGCTTTTATTCTATTCATACCCTTAGAAAGTTAACAAAGAACAAATGCGAAGACAAAGCCTGACAGGAATGCATAAGGATTGTAATATGTAGTGGTTTAGTTTTATTTCTTTATTTTATTTTATTTTTATGAGATTTGATAAATTTAAACACACATTGTTCTTTTCCTCTCAGCTATGTAAGCTAGTCTTAATTTCTTCTTGCAGTGGTGTGGTTGTTACCAAGGCCCTTTACCCACAAATACTTAAAATAGCCTAGAAACAATGCAATCTGCATTTTGTCAGGTGAAATTAAAGATGATTATATGGCAAAGATGCCTTGTATGCACTTCATGTTGGCCACCATAATTGCCAATTGGTCTGTTCTTTGTGGTACATTTTTGATCTTCATCATCAGCATATTATATTTCCATTTCATACAGCACAGTTGTTCCAGGCCAGCTGCTTTAGGGGGCTTAAATTCCTGTTGCATGGCAAGCTTTATAGTTTCAGGAGGGAATTGTGCAATATAACATAAGAATGTTGGAAACGGTGAGGCATCAAATACAGAATTTACATTAGTAAATGACAGCAACAATTAAATAGCAGATATTACACTTGCTAGAAAACCTGAATGGTTTCCAGGAGATTTATGGTATCTCATGCAACTATTACCATTAGTCAAAGACCAGAAAATGCTGTTCAAGGAGGTCTCATCACATCATTCAGTGCCGTTGTTTTTGCTCCCTAAATTTTTATAAAGAGACAGGGTGGAGAGATTCATGTCCAATGGCCTGTCTTTGTGATGTTACATATCATACTGATAATGCACCATCTTACATTAAAGTATACGCTACTCGTAAGGCTAGACCTTGACATGCTGTGCAAGCTAAGAGAACCATGCAGAGTAACTTGTCAGGAATTATGTTTCGCCATTCAGAATAAAAACAAAAGCAACATTTTATGAAAATTATTTCAGTTTCATGGAAAAAATACTGCCATATTTGAGTAAGTGGAGTAAGTGTATACAAAATTGCCACAGAAGACAAAGTTTTTTTTTGTCTTTTGAATTTGTTTTGTTGACTATTCTCATTTTGGTGAATCTAAATATGGAGATTTAAAGTCCCTCAACATGTGTTCTGCAATCACACATCTTTCGTGCTTTCCTTCCTCAAGCTCAAAAATTCCACATATATTTTTGGTTACTAATTCTTGCCACACACTGTTAACAGCTGCACGATATTTTACTCAAGCTCTTCTTTCTGAAATTCTCCCATTTTTCATGAACTGTTCCAGCACTGCTCATTAATAAAACCTCTGTGATCATTTGAACATTTTGAGCTCTTGCCAGGAGGCTGACCCAGCAGAGAATGTGATTTTTGGAGAGGAGGGAGGAAAATAAAAAGCCAGAGAAAACGAGGGGAAGGGAAGTCAGTGCCAAAAATGGAATAAAAATCTAAGGTGCCGCCAGTGATTGTTGAGGTGACGGGCTTCCACTCCCATCCCCGAGCTACCGTGTCCGCTGCTGAGCCTGTGCTACACGGCGAGCCCCCCCCTCACCCCCCCACGCGCCCCCTCCCTCCCTCCCCTCCCCTCCCCCGCTCTCCGACTGTCTCCTCTGTAATGGGCTCCAGATGTGCAGCTGAAGGGCTGAGCCGCGTGCATGTCATCCGCGGCTGGAAGGAGCCGCCTGTCCGAGGGGACGCTGTCAGTGCTGATGGAGGGCCGCGGCCCGCTTTGGAGGCCGCGCACATCTGGAAATACTCGGGGTCAGAGGGCCCAGGCCACGAAAGGTGAAAGATGGTCATCGTGCCCAAGATGCACGGCATGGACAGCGTGCAAGCTTTTTTTTTATTTTTTTCCTTCCTCCTTCCTCCCTCTCTTCCACTTTTACTAACACCACACATTACCTCTCTGTACACACCCTGCCAGGGGAGTCACTGTCCGAGCCAAGTGCAGCTTTCCTGGGAGCAGGCAGGTACTGCAGCCCATTTGGATCATTGCATATGACCCTCTTACAGAATTAACACATTCATTGAGCATGTTATGTATTATGTGCATTATATGCATAAAATGTCAGTGATTCTCATTCTATCTGTGGTACATGTAACCAAAAAGGAGCATTAATTGTAACAATTATGATATTTTATTGTCTTTTCTCAGACAAAAACACATGCTTCACAAGTTATTAAGATATTCCCAAGCTCAGCACTGGCAAATTTTTGCAGGGGTGAAACAATAGACTTGTAAATAGTACTAACTATTATGAACAGTTGAAAGAGGAAACCATCATTTTACAACATAGGCATTAACACTTTACAGACCCTCTGAGTACCATTTTATAGGTTCTAACAAATGAACCATCTGCATCATAAGGATTTTATATCAAACAAAAAAAAACTAAGGTGTGTATACCAAACACCATGAAAGGCGCAACATTTTGGAATTCTGGGCAGAATATTTTGTAGGTTCTAAGAAAGAACCCAATCGAGCAAAAGGACCGTCTATTTTTTTTTTCCACAAACAAAATTCAACAAACTTGGTGATAATTACAGCTATTCAATGTAGTTGCATTTCTAGGTTCCATAGCCGTCCTTGGTTTATGGAAAAGGAAGGAGAGATCCTTATGTAACCCCTATTGATAAGATGGCCAACTTATAGAGAACATAAGATGTTGGAGCGCAACTCAATTCTAACAGTACAGGCTTGCGTTCGGAACAGACGTAGGGATGCTTGTGGTTGGAGGCCAGTCTTTATCCCATGTCTCTGACTGCAGCTTGATTCCAGAGAGCCTTCCCCTGCTCCGCAGCTGAAACTATTTTCCCTCCCCTGTCAGCCTGGCTCGCATTCCACTGCGCCGCCCTGCTTTGTTGTTCTTTGGTGCGAGTGAAACATTCCCGTCAGGCTCCGGGCTGTCACAGCGGCTCAGACAGCATGCAGGGCTGAGAGAGCGGTGATGCCACTCTGTTGGCATGCCTGGGGCTTGCCAGGAGTCCGGGCCCAACAGCTGCAGCACTATGCGGGGGGCAACTTCACAGGCGAGCCTGGGGTTTGAGCGGCACGCAGGCCTTCTCACGCAACCCGGCATCCTGACTGAGAGCCTCCCACTGGCTTTGGCCACTCGCAAAGATGAGATCATAGGTACCTGTTAAAGCTTAGTTTTCTACAAATATTTTATATAAAAAAACAATGTTGTCTTTACCTTGTGAAAACAGTCCGGCCGTATTATACCTGTCAGACTTTGTTGTGAATTAATAGATGTGGACCCATTTATGGACATAAGAATCAGCCAAGTTAGCTTCCCTCCTGGGCACACTGCTCTGCAATTGGTGGTCGAGAAACACAAACATGCTATGTGGCATTGCCCTGAGGATGCTGTAATATTAAAAGACTGCACCCGCTTTTCAGTCCAAACACTCCCATTTATGAATCCCAAAGGCAGATATTGAGCCTATAAATTTGGCTATTCCTACGTTAAGATTGGCCAAACAAACAAGAGGTGATGACAGAGATAGAAGGCCCTGGTTCCCTCGGTGTAGCCTCTACAGAAGGTCAGTTCAGGCCATTCAGTAATCACTTAGAAAATGTTCAAACTGGCCGCGGACAACTTGTAGAAACAAGGCTTCCGAAAAAAATCAGACGGGACTGTGCTATTGGGTCCGGGAGAAACAAGGGTATCCTTTAACATTGTTTTTAAGATAAACATTTATGAATAGCAGACTGTTATAATGAAGAACAAGTCTTGGACTTGAGAACTCATGAAGTTACTGTACTCACATACTGTAGCAGAAACTGCGTCCATCCTCAGATAAAACACTTTTATGGTATTTTGCTCAAGAGCCAGAGGCTGTTTTTTCTCCAGGTGTTGTAGCACACACACACACTTTTTTGTTTGAACTTCTATCCAAGGTAATCATTAATTTTGTGTAGCTGTACAGCAGTAATTGCTATGTGGACTGAAATGGATTTCCTCTTCAGTATTATCAAAAGGTACTATCTGCCCTGGCTCAGGAATTTGCTCTCTTTTGATGTTAATTTGGAGACAAAGGGCAAAAGGCTAAGATAATAGGCATTTTGAACTGAGTGGGTTTATATATGTAGAATATTTGAAATATTTCCAGCATTTTTCAATACAGTAAGGAATTTCTTGGTCTAACAGTGTGCTCTGTTAAGAATCACATCTGTCCATGTCTTCTGAATCTTATTAGTAACTCCTACCACTTCCACAAATTCATGTTTCCTCGTCGAAAGTGTTCTCCTTAGACATATGCTGTTTCATTTGTCAAGACCCATTTAACCTCATACATTTTTTCACGTAAGCAAAGCCATTTCAATTAATATTTATTTTAAATGATCATTTTAAATGGAGCTGTACTGTACAGAAATGTTTCTCAGTCAATGAGATATTGACTTTTACAAATTACTGTTGCCAGCAACAGCCCACAGTGAATCTGATATGTAATTGACCAATAGCTCGGGAATTGCAGATGTATACTAAAGTACAATTTAAAACTAACCACTGATTTCCCATATAGCGACATTGCCCAAATACATACATGCGCAAACCTGTGATCCAACATCAACGCTTGCAGAACTGTTTTTTCATGTTCTGGAGCATAATAAGTATTAATTGCACTGTATTTTATTATAATATAGGATTTTCTATTACAAATAGCGATATAATACAAGGACAAAAAGCGACTTGGTTCTTTGGTTCAACATTAGTTACATGAGTTATTCTGCCAGTATAGTGTACATTATATATAAATCATAATGGATCGATGACAATTGATTTTCAGTGGTATAAATGGAAGAAAATGAAACAAAAATGACTAAAATATAAAAATGTTTGGAACATCTTTGTGTTTATCTAATTGAGGAGGTCCTCTCTGCAACCCTCAAAATCCTGGCATTTCTTGTTAATGCATGTGCTGGGTGTTATAGAGTCAACAGTCCGAGCTGAGTACAATGCGCTTTTCACATCCTTGAGGCTCCAGAGGTGTAACACCAGTGAGACACAGAGATCACTATGGCTGTGACTGCAGAAATGAGCACAAGCCGTTTCTCAGCTTGGAATATTACAAAGATGCTAATGTTTTGTATGAATTAATTTTTGTCCAGTTCAAACCGAATTAAGAAGTAAACACACAACAGCATCCAAACTTATTCATCGACTAACTTCAACTAACAGTTTTTTAAACATTCTGGATACAATGTTTTCAAACCTTTCAGCTTTTCGCTCTGTACTTTTCTGTCCCGTTGGATGCAGAATAAGACAATACATTCACCGTTAAGATGATGCGCCATCCAAGGAAGGAAGTTTCTGCTGTAATTCCAAAGGGATGACTGGCAGCCCAACTCGAGACGTCGTGGATCTTGTCCGGGAAAACAGGACCCACCTGGACCCTCCCCCTTGTACCAGAGCACTTACTTTCTCCTCAGTTGACAGTGGGCACCTGGTTCAAGCTGTACTCTTTGGCTTTGAGGCGCAGGTTAGCGATACTGCTGGCCATGTTCATTCCCTGGGTGGTACTGGTGTTGGAGCATGTGGGTGGGTAGGTAGCCATGGCGCTGTAAGAAGAAGGAGATTGTACGTCTCATATTTGTACATCATGGCAAATTCACAAACAGTCAACCCCCAACTTCAAGGTGTGGGTCTTTTTTTAAAATCTGTTTGAAAGAAAGAATCTTGTGTTCAGAACACAAACACTCTTTATTCACTCGAGTAATTAAAAAGCTCAAACCGTGAAAAAGGGCAATATAAGAACTTGAAAATGTACTTGGTCAGTCCATGTATAGAAGATATGTGTCTTCTGTGGCAAATATAAATAAATGACAGAATTTTTTTTTTTAATTCATAGACTACTGCCATTCAGAAACATCAAAAACAAGCAAAGAACCATATTTAGTAAAATAAAAAATACTTGCTTTCTGTGGGCAGCATTTTCTGTGGAACTCGCATTGGCGCTCCCTCCGGCATTGGATACCAGCTTCAGAATATATAAATTGTGATGTATGTGTTAGGTCTGCATTGACTTCTTTTACTGGTCACACATACCCTGCATGTTTTTATTTATTTATTTATTTATTTATTTATTTTCGGTTACCGGTATGTGAAATAAAGCAGTACACAGCCACGCCAGGAAATAGTTCCGGCTGACTAACATTTTCGACTGCTGCAAACAGCTTTTCAGGTCAACAGTATTACTTTTTCTCAGTAAATCAAACCAATGAAAGCAAAGTCACAAAAAATCCTGCCCAAACTGCACTATTAACACACATGGAATAACAGAGGGTTCAGTTTAGTGAGCAGTAGATTTAAAATAGTTTGTTTAAGGATTGTCACCTCATCATATGAGACTTGGGATCTTGGAGTCTTATCCCTTTTTTCAGTGTTAGAGTCACATGCCTGTGTACTATGCTTTTTTTGCCTCTCAGGTTGAAACCACTCTCGCAGAGAACCGACACAGACATAAGTCATAAACAGGGGAAGGGGAGTGAAGGGTTATAGTTAAGAGAAGAAAGTTTGTTTATTGGACAAAAAGGAGAGAGAGTTGAGAAGGTTGTTCAGCAGAGCCCAGTGTGTAACAACAGAAGAGCTCTGGGAACAGGAGGCTGGATGTTAATACAGCAGATGTAGGGATGTGAGGACAGACGTGGGGGAAGGGCACAGAGGAAATGAAATAATAGCTGCCGAGGTTTCAAGAGCATGAAGGCTTCGAGTGGAGGGGTTACCTGTAAGGGGAGGCACTGCCCCAGGATAGATAGTCGTTTGGTCGCGGTGCGGGCCGGGGTACGATGGGCTGCTCCACTGCTGTCACTTCTCCAGTGTAGGATTTGAGAAGAGAGGCGTTCTTGCTGGCTAGCATTGCTCGTTCATTCCTGCGAAACTTAGCCCGTCTGTTCTGAAACCAAACCTGAAAAACAAAATAACAACCTGAAAAACAGAAACTTTGGCAAGGCCTGTAAAGAGTGTCTCAGCAGGATATAAACATAAAGAAGTGTGATTAGAAGAAGCGTTAGCCTCTTATTCCTTCATGTAAATTATATGCGAACTCTCTAAAACACAGATTCAAATGTCCAGCATTGTCTGAACTTCGAAAGATGAGCAATACTTAACCCTTTCAATACTGAATACAGTAATACAAAGCAGTTATCAATAGAATATATGTGTCATTTTTGTGATTTATTATATGATTTTATCGATATCAATAGTCATACTAGATCTGTCAGGAATCAATACTATTCTGGTGGGACAAATGACAAATAATGGTGGGACAAATGTGTCCCTTTGGTACAGAAGGGGTTAAGCAATACTTGTAAATACATGGTTTGTCCACACATCCTGGAATCTAATTTATAAAAATTTGCAAGGATTTTAAACCTAAATATTGCTTATGCTTAATAAATGAAAAATAGCGGATAGAAAAAAAAATCCTAATTTATAAAACCGTAGGTTAGCTAAAGTGCATGAAATTTTTTATTTAATTAGTCTAGATTCGCTTGGAATGTTTCATGTGTGCATAGTCTTGTGATTTTGCATGTTTTTTAATGTCAAGTTTGGTTTTATAGATCCAAAATCTACGAAGAAAGTGGTGTAAATAACATTTCTCGACGTATGCACTGCTTATAAATGAGACCCATGGAAACACTCATTGTAATTAAGGTTTGGAATGTAACTAATAAAAAATGTATCTTAATTTGTGACTTGGAAATTAAAAGGCTCTAGAGATGAAAGTGGCCTTATTCATTAGACATTATTGTTCAAACAATACCTCCATCTTTTACTACCATATGCCTCACTCCTCCCTTACTTTTAATTTACCCTCAGTATTGATTTTCAACAGCTCTGAAAAGCTGGTAAATGCTGAACTCCCACGCTGAAAGAATATCTTTTATTTAAGCAATTTTGAAGGCTCACTGGAGCATGATTGTGGCCCAGGGCGGCAGAACGTCCTGTAATGCAATGCTTCAGGAATGAAGCGAAAGCCTTTTTTATCAAAAGATCTGTATTACTCGGGAACACATTAATCACAGATGTTTTTTTTTTTTTCAAATCAGGCTTAATTTACATGGAAAAACTTTCGCATTACGAGGAAAAGGTCCGGGAGAGAAGAAAAAGGACGCCTGAAGACATACTGCAGAAAGATGAGTAACACTAAGCTGGCATGAAACTGCATTGCAGAAACATCGTCTGCACATTTGTGACATGGAATTACATGAAAAATTTGTGCATATTATTAGTAAAAACTATCTTTAAATCATCTTTGTATGAATACTACTCAGGAGCGGAATAAAAAAATGCAACAGTTTTCCCTGACTAGCATTGTGAGAGGGAAGCTGCAGCTCACCTGCACGCGGGCTTCGGTGAGGTTTACGCGCCTTGCCAGGTCCTCCCTGACGAAGGCGTCCGGATAGTGCGTCCTCTCGAACACCCTCTCCAGAGCCTGCAGTTGGCTGCTGTTGAAGGTTGTCCTATTCCGACGCTGTTTCCTCTTCTTCTTCTCCTCGGAGTTTGGCAGCTCATCTGCAAATTCACACATGTATTAGCGCGGACACTCATAGCGCATGCACGCACGCCTGAATTCAGACTTCCATGATGGACACAACATTCAGTAGATTTGGGCGTAAGAAGACAGTGCTCTCTAAATTACATTGTGCAGGTTCAATGATGAATAATTTTACAATCTTGAAGTCACTAATGTAAATACACCCAAAGGACACACACACACACACACACACACACACACACACACACACACACACACACAAAACACACACTGTGCCCCAAATTGGATTTAAATCCAGGGCTGTCAGGTTCAAGGAGAAACAAGTAAGTGCCTTGCACAGCTCATACTGCTTGTCTTCAGAATTTCTTCTTAAAAGCATTTCTTATATTGCTGTTCAGAATGAACTTTGAGTACTTTTGGTCCTCTCAGTGATAAGATCCCTCTTAGTACCTTAAAGCTTTGTCCAGCCTTGGTGCCAAAACCAAAAATGGACCAATGAAGATATTCGGCAAAAAAATCCATAAAATAATATATGTATAAGAAATATTCCATACACTACTGTACAGCTATTAAACTGGGGTGCGTTTCCCAAAATCACAGATGTTAAAGTACATAGTTGGGCCCATTGACTGTGAATGGACGAACTACGTAAGTTGCTAACTTAGTTCGCAACTACGCTTTTGGGAAATGCGCCCCTGTATAATTTAAGCCCATTGTATTGTTAATAATGATGCCAGACAGATATCAAAAAAGATGTTAATTATGGAAAGTAAATAGCTTGTAATGTAAACAGCAGCCCATACACAAGAAAATACAACAAAAATCAGCAGTGTTTGGTTAATGGCTCTAAAACACAGAGAAAATATGTGCGGCAGATGCTCTGAGAGTGCTATTGGGCAAATCAAGCAGAAGAAAAAACAACAACAAAAACCAAACTATGCATTTATCAAAGAGTGTTGATTCAATTTAATTCTACATTGCAACATATGACTTCGCTGCAACTGCTGGATATCTTGTCTCAAGGAATTTGTGGGTAAGTTCAGTTGCTGTAGACTAATATTAAACCTGCGTGAGGTTGTGTTGTCATTAAAGTGTTAATTGAATGAATAGAACCACCGACAAAATGGCAGCATTACACACCTTCATTTCTTCATTTTCATAAATGCTTTCTCCACACCACAAAACAAACAGAGCAACTATCTCTTGCCCACATGGCAATAAAGCCCTAGGCTGGTGAACAAATTGTATATAATTATGTTTTACAGCTAATTATTTTTACAGCCTCCCATACTAGCCTCTACACTTGCATCCCTTGGATCACAAACACTTGATAGTGGTCTGAGAAACACACAGCACATCAGCCTGCTTTAACAAACTGAAGATGTGGTGGGGATCACATGACTGCTTTATGGACTACTCATGATGAATTTTCTGAATTGCCACCTGACCTCGATTCATGCTAATCACGCAGGAGGGCATTTTTGGAGTAACTTTCATGTTCTTTGCCAAAATGATCCTCAGTTGATGTTTGAAAGAAATTGTTGTGTAGTAAAAGCGGGGGATTCCGGGGCACAACTTCACACTGGGTATGTTAAAACTTATTTGTTTTCACTCATGTATGTAGCCATAGTAACAAGCTTCTAGTGAGTGACAAAAAATATGAAGTTATTTAAAAATGTATATTTTAGCATCGTGGCAGTAACTTTATCTACTATGTGTATCATGATGATGCATCAGTTGAGAATGTCACAGGTTTCAATTATACATCATTTAAATCACTGTCATGCGACTTGTAAGATGTTTATAGATACAGTAGTTTTGACCTGTGACACTAGCAGCAACAACAATATGCAAATGAAAACTATGATCCAAGCAGGATTACGAAGTGTGGGGCAAGTTGTAATACTGTGTGCTGTATTACAAACCCAACAACTACAATAATTTCTCATTTAATGCAGCATATTTCATGCGGAATGTTATTTATCTATTATGTTCTATACATGTTAATGTCAATGAGGAGTGCCGCTTGAACGCCTATTGACATTCATTTGTGATAAATGTAAACTGTGAGAAAATTTGCTGTGACCTCGCTTTAAATTGTACTAAAACAAAGCTATGATTGTCATTCTTCCGCCATTTTGGAAGTATCCTGGTGCCATTAATGTTTAGTCCCTTGTTGGGGCAAGTTGTAACAGTTGGCACTTACTGCTTTTGGTTGAACTGCAATCTTCAGATCCTTCACAAGCCCCAGAACAGTAAACTAATGGTCTATATATAGAGAGAGAGAGGGAATATATATAGTTTAAAATATTTACACAAAAAGTATTGTCCTGGTTAAATAAAATTGAAAAGTTAAAATTGTAAGGGTATGCCCCGGTCTCTAATAGATAGGAGGATAGGCAGGGCATCTAAGAACAAAATTTGCGGTGCCCGCTTGGTCTCAGTCGATGTAGGTCTTGTTAAATGCGGATCAGATAGCCACACTGGTTTAGAAGGTTAGTGATTATTATTTTTTTTTAATCTTTATTTAAATCAGCCTACCGAATATAAACGAAGAGGGAAGATTTTTTATTAGTTCGGGATGTCTCAAAGAAACATTTTGAGTAAATATGGAAAAATATAGGTCTATGATTGTGAACGCATCAAGAAAAAATTGACATTTCATGACACTTAGCGATTTTGAGATTTTGAGAGACTGCTATCTGCGATCGCGGTTTACTTTCAACACGATTCAATTGCAACTAATTGGTGGCTGAATGATTATTATTATTATTTTTTTTACATCAGTACTTTATAGGTACATATGACAAACTATAGCAAAAAGTTAAAAAAAAAGAAAAAAAAAAAAAAAAAACGTGTCATGAAATGTCATTTTTTACTGGATGCGTTCACAATTAAATACTGCCACTCAAAAGTTTGGAATCACTTGTCATTTATGCAGTTATTGCACTGTACTTCAAAGAACGTGTTCATATGATAATGAAGTGTGTGAAACGTCACCAAAATTAATTTGAATATGTTTTGACTCGCATTTCGAGTATTCGGGGGCAAAAAAATGAATAAAATGCGAATGATGAATCATACATTTATTCTAGTGATTTATCTTCAAGGTATCCACCATGAGCGTCGATTATTGTATCGCATATTTACGCATTCGGGATGTTAAGTTTACTTATCATTCTCTATTGATATCTGCGACTGCGTGAACAGCTGTATTTACCAGGGAGTGTTTTTGAAGATGTGCTAAACATGGATTTTACGATCCAGATGATTCAGCAACACCGAGTTTTTTTGGTTTGCCGTGATACTATAAGTTTATTGCATTTATAGGCCTAAGTGAAAATAACAAGTGATTGCAAACTAGCAAGCGGTAGTGTAAATCTAAATAAATCTTTAATTAACTCAGTCAAAACTTCAATCAAACCCAAACTCAAGAACGCCTAAGCCTACTTCTCACGCACAATAAAATTATGAAGACACAAAACAAAATTCAGCCTGATTGGCTGGACGTTTAAAGTTATGTGTGGAATTAGGCCTATTTAATTGACTAACAAATGCAATAGGCCTTCCACTTCGGGGACAAATTTGTTATGGCGTTCCTGACAACTTTTGGGTGAACCTAGGCCTATATGAGATGCTTAATATTAAACCATTGCAACGAACGTCCTCCCTTCAAGCGAATTTCTTGAAAACCTTTGGATGAGACCTGAGGATGAAATGAAGTATCCCCTGCAGAGCGCGTTCACGATTAAGCATCACTAGACTACCCTTATGAAAAATTACTATCGTTCCAAGCTATAGTTATCCTATAGTAAATGGATGGTATTTCACCACCATAGTGTAGTATAGTTATACTATAGTTATTCAAACTGCATTACAGTTGTGTGGACTATAGAAATATAATGATATTGTTGACTGTGGTAATACTATAGTTATGATGAGATGGCTATAGTTCTACTGTAGTAATACTATGGAAACTATAGTAATACTGTACTTATACCATAAATACTATAGTATTAAGAAATAACTATACTTGCCTTAAAATAGACAGAGCAATCGGTTTATCAAAAGTAAATAAAATGTGATTTCAATCAAAATAAACAATGGAAAAATGAAGCATTATGATGTATTACGTGCACTGTGAACCTCGTTTTACAAATGGGCGAAATAGGCCTTGTGCTTTAGACATGTCAGGCCACGGCAATTGTGCCGATTGATCCGGTCAGATAAGAAACATGCTCCGCATTCAGTCCTTTAATCAATAAAATTACCGGCGGTTTGCAGTGGCAAGAATAATTGAGTGTTGACGCGTTGATTAGATCCAAACACTCACGGTCTTTAGCTCAATGATACTGGATGAAAGTAAAGCTGTAATGAACGCTTTGGCGCATGTGACGGCGCCCATCCGCATTTGATTTCAATTATTAGGACAAAGGCTTCGAAAAAATAGGCTGCAACTTCCTACGTTTGATTTTCCTGCGTTATTTATTTATTTATTTATTTATTTATTTATTTATTTATAAAGTGAATAAAAAAGTTCCTCACATGATAGAAAAAGGACTGTGAGGAAACCTGTCCCAAAATATCTTTGTTACAAACTCGCTAACTGTAAACTGTGTCGAGTGATGTTGAGAGGAGTCTGGATGGCCTGATACTACCTTGTCACTGGGTCCTCCCCCGCCCCCACAAAAGAAAAGGGTTAGTGTGGGGAGAAGTATAAGGCTGACCATAGTTTTTGTCACACCACTAGTCAAAATTCGAACAGTGGCAGGCCTTCACGCGCAGGGATTAACGGTGTGGAATTGGGGTTAAGGCTGAGAGTTCAAGGTGTGGGTAGTTATTGTTAGAGCTTATTTTATGGTATGCGCTGTTTCTGTGTCAGAGCTTTCAACTGTCAAAGTGGCGGCATGGCGGTCGCGGGTTCGAATCCGACCTGAGGCCTTTCTGTGCAGAGTTTGAGTGTTCGCGTGGGTTTCCTCCGGGTACTCCGGTTTCCTTCAGAAGTCCAAAGACATGCATGCCAGGCTCATTGGAGACTCTGAATTGCCCACTGGTATGAATGAATTGTATGATGACATGAAATAGCTGATAAATTGCTGAAAGTGTCGTTAAACAATAAAGTATCAATCAATCGGTCATTCAACTGTCAGAGCTATAGGCTAGTATGAGAGATGGGGGCATTGGAACATTGTGGGAGGCGGGGGTGAGGGTGAGGGCACTGTAAAGATTCAGAATTATCCTGAATTTATCAGAATTTAAAATTATTTTTCGTATACGACTACATTAGCCTATATATTTTTATCTGATGTCCGTTGGGGTGAGATATCCTTTAAAGGCGTTTGGGCTAAGATAACTCTTTATATAATATTCAGTTTTGTGTAACAACGAGCCAAGCCATTATCCCTGTCCATATTTCTGAGTCAACATTCTGTTTATTGTAAACTCACATCAAAGCATGTTACACCTGGACAGAACATAAAGGTAGTGCATTGCTCTTAAGCGGAGCGTTTTCCTCCATCTTCCCTCTTTATTGTCGATGGCCCGTTGCACGCAGCTTTTCCCACTTTCCCAAAATACTTGATGTCAAGCTGTATCTAGAATTTCTCCATCATTATAAATAAATGTTTATGCTGTAAATAGGCTACGCTTTAGATATGGAAGACCAGTTAAGGATGCGAAGAATCGCAAACGTTTACACTATGGCCGTTTTGGCCAGTATTGAAGAAAATGAGAACGCTGTAAAACATGGTAGGCCTATTATATTTAAAAATAATAACTTTTAACCCTTTGTCATACATATATGTTGCAAACTCTGACACATGATGTAGCTCATAACAATGAAGACAAAGTGCTGGGGCAGTATGAGGCTCTGAGCAATTTTCCTCTACTTTGAAGTTTCTTAAAAAAAAAAAAAAAACGTAAAAAAAAAATCTAATGAACGGCACATCCAACTGACGTCCGTTCAGTGAAGAAATATCCTCGAACTGTCCTTAGCCTACTAAATTGCGAGGCAGTAGTTGATACGTAAACAATGAATGGCGAACCAATCAATTTAACTGATTGGGGAGGTTTCACTGCAAAGCAATTAATTACAGCCATAGTTTTCAGCCTGCGATATGAGAAAACATTCACATCAAAAGAAGAATAAGGCTGATCAATTCGGCATTTAGAGCAAAAACACGTTTGTTAACCACCTGTATTGCTGCGGAGGTGTTTTATGTTCAAATGAGGCGAAATGACTACGGCGCAGTGGGTTGCAGTCACACAACGAGAAGGTCGTCGGTTCTAATCCGGCCTTGGGTCTTTCCGAGCGGAGTTTACATGTTCATCACGGGTTTCCCGCGGGTACACCTCACAGTCCAAAAAACATGCATTTCAGGCTAATTGCAGACTCTAAATTACCCAAATGTAGGAGTGAATGGTTGTTACGACCTGCGATTAATTAGCAAACCAGGGTGTCCCTGCCTTTCGGCTGGGCTCCATACAGCTTCCCTGCGACCGTAGTAAGGAAGGAAAGGTTTCGGTGATGGGTGTACATAAGATGAAACAATAAGCGGGAGAATTAATATTTCCCTTCTGCTACCTAATTATGGGTATCAATTTTATGGAGGCATTATTATTATTATTATTATTATTATTATTATTATTATAGACCTGCAGTGCTGTCGCTTCACCACGGCAATGATTCAGCCCTTTTGTGTGGACGTATTTTCTCCGTGTCTGCGTAGGTACTCCGGTTTCGTCTCACAGACCGAAGATGTGAACGTTGTCCTAATGGGAGATGAATTGCTCATGAGGGAATGAAGGTGTGCGGGTCGTCCGTTGTATTTGGCTTCCTGTCCTGGGTGTATTTCTGCCCTCCCAAGAATCTGAATGAGATTGAACTGGTCAGATAAAGGAGGAACGTAATAGTATGAAATTGTGTCAAAGAAAGTGAAAATTATGCGCGCTCACATATTCACATAATAATAAATAATGTATCGATTGACAATCTGTATTTAGGCTACTTAATAATTATTTCAGTCTCATGTTTATAATTGCATTTATATTGATTAAAAACAAACTGCAATGGGATAGGTTCTATATATGGACAAATAAACACATGAGGTGACGGACGGGTAGCCGAGATGCATAGCGAAGTGACAGAAAATATGCGAACCGGGCTACGCTCGAGGTGTGACTACAAAGTAGGCCTATTGTTTAATTGTATCTCTATTGAAGCCGTAAAACTATTCAGAAGCCCATGTGAAAAACAGCGGCATGTCATCAGAGGTATGAAAACCCTTCAGTAACTTCACCTTTCAGCATATGATTACTCTCCTGTTCTCGTTTAAGCTTTTTTTTTTTTTTTTTTTTTTTTTTTTTAACGATTTATTTATCAACTGAGCACTCTTTTCAACATGTAATTTATTTTTAGACAACACTTCATTTACCCAAAATGTTCTTTGTGTTTAAAGAATACTTTAACGTGTGAAACATCTTATGAAACCATAATGAGCACTGGCGCGAAACGGCTTTACATGTAATAAGCCTGCAAACAAATTTAAGTAGATCTGTGCCTTCTCACGGGCTATACGCAGAATCTTGGACTAGCATATTGACCATATGAAATCATTATTGTGGATTGGGAAAAAAAAAATCAATTTGTGGTGCAATGAACGATAATGCTTTCTCAAAATAATTTGGTTACTCACTCTACCGATTAGACTAAAACCTACTGAGCTTATCTATGTTTGGTTGTCAATCAGGCAGTGTAAACTGCAAAAGGTTAAGAGAAATCACGCTTTAAAAGGTGAGGTTAATGAACGAGATTAATGAAAGGTTTTTCGTCCTCTGACTTCACCTCTCTGGTAAGAAAGGGAACATTGAAAAATAATTAAATCGTCATTCCCTCCATGATAACTGTAAGCCAAACATGATTCGCAGCCTATTTGATAGTCAGAGGAAGAAATAATAATAATAAAAAAGGCTTTAAAATTTCACATGAACTTCTGCGTTTACCTTTGACACATTGCACAATGCAGGCTATCAAACCTGCACTTTCTGAATAGTTGAATTAAAAACCACGAGAACAAAGATTGAAATACTCACAATTTCTCATCTGTAAGAATGAGCCAAACTTGAGAGTGCTGAATTATCTCGGAGATAACATACCATTAATCAAGGAAAATGACTGTAGGCTAATCATCAGCTCAAACTTTCAGCCGACCAATAGTCCCCCCCCCCCCCTCCATTATCTGCAGAATCCCCGCAGAATGCAACAGTCATCGGGCGAAGTATAATTATATTTTTTCCTCCTGGTATCTGATTATAGCAATGATTTTTTATGACTTATTATTATTATTATTATTAGTAGTAGTAGTAGTAGTAGTAGTAGCTGTAACAGCAGTAGTAGTAAGTGACAGTGTAGCCTATAATATATGAATTTAAACAATTTTATGTTGGCACAGTAACCTGACACAATACCTCATCATATCGACCAGAAAAAGACACAGAAACAGCGCTACGAGGAGACAATTCTCTTACTGACTTATAAATATAGTGGCTCTAACAAAATTCTGCACAACTGAGAGCTTTATGAGTCGTTGACAACGATTTTACATACGATAAAATGTTTTTGTTTTTTTTCCATTTAATACCATCGTCGCAATAATTACGCTCACACATCTTGGCTTAATTTCTGGCAAGCATTTGACTTAAGTGGTGTATTCCTAAAATGGCTGAAATATTACGTGATAAATAACAGCATGTTCTTTATATAAAAGATAAAGCCTATAGCTTTTTATATCAGGATTTTATTTGTTACTGTGCGGTTTTGTATGTTTGTTCATTTAATAATGCAAATAAGCGAGGAAAATATTTGTTTAACTAGTCCATAATAGTTCAATCAAGTCAAAGACGAATGTTTTTGTCATTTTTTATGACTAGGTTTAGTACCGAGGAATGTATATGTAAACCAGAATATACATGGCCGTTATTTCCTTTTCCAAAGGTAAATTGTTGGATTGTCCTCATGAGTTTATACAATTTTACTACAATAAAAAACGGTAGAAAATATAGATTAGGCTATTATAATTATCATGATTAGCCCCCCCAAAAAAAAAAAAAAAAAAAGGAAAACCTATTTCAGGAAAAACGAAATGTTTCCTGATAATAGCTGTTTTTTTTCATTTCCACTTCGGTTTTGCCAGTTTTATGTCTCATTTACGGCGAAATAACAATCATGGTAATATGACATTTCAATAAGCGTAAATAATTTGAATCGGAAATCGGTCTGTGATGACAAAGCAGCCACGGAATGATAGGAATTACTGGATTCAATTAGCATTCACGAAATACGTTGTGCAATCTGAATAAAAACGACATCAAATGCCAAGACAGAAAACTAAGTTATTTGTCTATATACCGTATGATTCTATGCGTAAACCTCAACTTTTATCTCGTTCATATCCACAAGGCCTACTACATCGCCATACTTCATCGACATCAGAGCGTTAATCGCAAAGTAATGGTCGCCCAACGTCAGATATGAAGTATTGCTGCAGGTCATGGAGGATTAATTTTAAGTGCTTTACTGACAACAAGGCAAATGTCTGAGCAGTTACAAGACGTGGGGCGACACGCAGATGGCTACACGAGCTTATGCATCTCAGTGCAGTTACTCTCAAAGGCTCATTCGTGAGTTTTTTCAGAAGGGGGACAATCTGACAAATGGTAAATTGCGCTTTGTTGTCTATGAATCTCATACCGTGTTTACTTTCTTAGATTTGTTTATTTGCTCTGCTCCGCCTTACTCTAATATGTCAGAACTTTTGGCGCCGCTGAATTGATGGATGTATAGTCCACTGTGTTAATGCAACAATCCGTTAGCAATATATAAAGATGTTAAATAAAGACGAAACCCCAAAAGTAGCCTACACACCCCTGGAGTACACTTCGCACTTACTTTCCTGCTGCGTAGTATCGCTCCCGCTAGTCAGCCCCGGAGACTCAAGCATACTCCGTCCCGTCTCTCCGGTACTCTCGTCCGTCTGTGCTCCAACCATCTCGCCCGCCTCCTCCAGATCCAACAGGTGGCTTACAGTGAAGTTCTTCTTAGCCTGTAGATTTTCCAGATTTGAAGTAATTGGACTCTCTAGACGATTGGATATTGTTGATTGCCTATCCATTACATGTGCATAACTAGAAGTCATGACGCAAAAATAATACAGAAGGAAAAAACGAGCCACGTAGAACGAGCCAAACTATTCCTTGCATACAAAAAGTAAAAACAGTTTCTCGAAACCAATCAAGAAGGATTAGTTTTTTGTTGTAAAGTAGAGCTCACGGGTTTACACATCCAGATGGAACGCTGTTCATTCACATCAATCGCCGTTTTATTGATCACGGCGGAGCTTTTACTGAGAGGAGGACGAGTTTTCCTTGGTTGGAATCTAGACTTCATCCGTTGTCCACCAAAGCAAACTCCAACCACGCAGCTTTCACCATTCGCTTTACACTGATCTTACACCATCTTCTGAATGTTCCTCTTACTCCAGAAACTCAGGACCATGGATGAATACTGCTGCAGGAAGGATGATGATTAACAGCTGCGCATGTGAGTAATCTTATCACTTCACGGTCAACGGAGGATGGTTGGATGATGGTACTTTTTTGAAGCCAGGTCTTCCCTCTGCTGGATCAGGAGGCTCTATGGTACTTAAAACGACGCACACTGGCACGAATGGGAAGCCTGAACGGGAAATAAGAGAACATTTGAGACCCCGGGGAGGGCGGATCGACCAAGTAGGAGCCTGTAATTACGTGGCAATGCCTTTGTACTGTTTCTGACGTTTTACAGACGCCTCTCTTCATCACAGCTCACCCCTCCCCTTACTCAACACACACCAACGTCACCACCAGTAAAAACACTCTGATTACGGAACTTAACGAAACATTGGCAACTTCGTCTAAATGGGGGGCAGAGCCTTAGAATTCTGTAAAGGTGACCTAATTATCGCCTAATATTACATCCTGGAAATGTGGCAGCTATGGTAATGCGTTTCGTAGTAATTTATTCAAAATGCGATTCCGTGGATTATTATTATTTATTTATTTATTTCAATGTCCTGATCAAAAGTTGGAGATCTATGGGGAGATTCCAAAAAATCCCCCACGAAGTTGTTTCTGCGGTTCCTTTCCACAACTTAGGCTACCACAAGAAAATGACATGAATGTGAATGCAGCTAGAATCTTAAATGTACAAACAATGGCATACAATTTTAATAGAGACCAACAGTTGGAACCGTGTTTGATATTCGAAATGACTTACTCTGTGGTTATAGCTCAACGATGCCGCTGAGCCAAAACAGTATGACCACCCGACTATTATGCTGTTGGCCTTCGAAGTGCGCCGAGTAAGCTCCGACCCGCACGAACTTTACAACACCATTGAAGGCGCCCTGTGGTAACTGGCACCAAGACATTAACAGCAGATCCTTAAAGTAATAATTTGACCAAAGAAAGCGAAAATTAGACTTACAATTCCAACACATCCCACAGATGCTCGATTAGGTTGAGATCTGGGAAACTTGAAGGTCATGGGCAACACCTTGATTTTCTCTGGCTTGTTCCTCAATCCACTTCCAAACAATTTGCCAGTGTGGTAGGGCCCATTATCACAGTAAATGAGGCCACAGCGATCGGGGAGTATCCTACCTGGGTTTGCGACGATGTTTAGGTAGGGGGATGTATACAGTTGACATTCACATGCACGCCCAGGGTTTTCTAGCGGAACATTGCCCAGAACATCACACTCCCTCCACCAGTTTTCTTACCACAGTGCCTGCTGAGGCTATTTCTTCCCTCGGTAATTAGCAGGCATACGCAGTCATCCACATGTTGTATGAGAAAATGAACTCATTGGAGCAGACGGCCTAATTGCTCCGAAGTCAAGTTCTGACGCTTGAATGCACATTATAGGCGTCTTTAATGGTGAACAGGGATTCGTGCGGGAACGCAGACCTGTCTGCAGCTACGCAGTCCCGCATGGTTCTATGCACTATTGATTGTAACACATCCCTCCCGTGATCATCACATTTTTTTGCGACTTGTGCCACACTGGCCCTTAAGTCGGTGCGAACCAGATGGCATAGCTTTTATTTATTTATTTATTTATTTATTTATTTATTGCCCTCGCGCATCGCTAAGCATTTGGGCGTTCAACGTCCCTATGCTGCTTCATGGTTTGTCCCTCCTCTGACCAGTGTCGGGTTGTTATACAGCATTGAATACCAGTAGCATCCCACAAGTCGTCCGATATTGGAGATATCTCTGACCCAATAGTCTAGTCATCACAATTTGGCCCATCTCGCAGACGCAAAGTTCTTGCCTATTTCTCCTGCATCCAACAAGTCGATTATGAGAACCATACTGTTAGCTTATTACTTGATATATTCCAGACTTGCACATGTGCAGGTGTTACGCGACGATCAACATTATTTGCTTACTCTATGCGTGGTCGTAATGTTTTGGCTCATTGTAATATACTTTCGTGTCATCTAACAATAATTCAAACAGAAGTTTGCGTGGTGAGGAAGAAAATATATGTACGCAGACTGTGCACGCGTAAGACCCTTGTGCGAAAGCAGGAGATAAACTGTGTGTGGGTATTTTTAGTCTCCTGAATGTGAATTTTTCGACTGCGCCGTAGAACTGGTCCAAAGTTCTAACTGAAGGACGCGAAACTCTGCCACATCGTATGCTTTGAGCCAGGGTCTTGACAGCAGAGAAGGGGTCCATGTGTTCAAATGGTATGTATAGAGTCTATGCTCCAAGTTGCCATAGACAGCCCATGGCTCCCAGCCCCGATCTGGGAAAAGAACACTTGATGCCATCAAAGGGTTGCAGATTGAAACCAGATGTGCTGCTCTCGTTCTTTCCATGCATTTAATTAAGGCGCTGGAGTCGGCTTTTCTTCATCATTAGCTTTCCTCCAGATTCCCTTTTCAATGACTCCTTTCCCCTCGCAGTCTCAGCGCTCATGGTAGTCTGCAATGCCTCTGTCTTTTTCAACAATAAATCTCACCAGTTTATTCGCTTTACTCTTTACTTCCTTTTTATTGGCTGAAAATAGAAGCAAACTTTTAACAGATTTGAGAAATGTGAATAGGCCTTCGTGATAACATAAGATCTGCCTCGGCCAACGGGAAAAAAAATTCATACTACAACTTGATAATTTTGGGAACACTACATTCGTTTAATTACAATGCAGACATCGTCGACAAGTTTTTTTTTTTGTTCTGTTTCGTTGCGTACACAATGGCGTAGGCCATAAAATTGTAGCCTAAACTGAACAGTGTGGTGGTCGATTATATTCAACTTGATTAAATTTGACATACAAGCTATGCTATTGTAGAAAATATTTTTCAACAGTTATATTATAAACATACATCATAAAAAATGGACAGTTATGAAAAGCTTTAGACATCCCCCTCTATTTATCTTGAGAAAATTACATTAAACATTTAACTTTCGTAGCGGAGTTCCAATATGAATTGGTGACAGTGCGCTGGGACTTAAGATACATAGGCCTACTGTAATTTCATGCAAATAATTAATTTTGCCTTAATGGCCTGAGGAAGGTCTTTGCAGATCGAAACGTTGCCTATAATAAATAAATAAATAAATAAATAAATGAGTACTTTTGGGAGCTTGCAGTGTTCTCCTCTTTTTCGCTCTGTTTTCAAAGTTTTTTGTCTTGCACCTGTAATTGTAGTTGGATGTGCGCGCACTATACCTCCACCTTAATATTCTCAAACACAAATTAGCAAAGACAAGTAGATGAAACAGTCGATGAAATTCAGCAGCCACTGCAAGCAAAAGAGTCAAATCCATTCTTTTGCAGGAGGGTTTTCCTACGGACTAGTAGTTGAAGATTGAAATTGATGATTGCAGATGTCGTTTTCCTGTTGCATTTTTGTATGTCATTTTTCAGGTTGGGAGTGGACTGCATGGTCGGTAGGCTTGCTGAACTGTTTTCACGTGACCCATGCAGGACAAAATGCAATATTATATTTACAAGTTGAATTTATATCGTTGTTATTATGGTGGTTCTATTGCTGATGTCCGTTGCTTTATATCATAATTTAATGAGCGTGCGCACGCGCGCACACATATCTACATGAATTAGTTTGAAGAATCACTATGCAGGTGCTTCCAGCAATGCACAAGAGATCATTTTGACCTATATGTTTTTTTTTTTTTTAGAAAATTCAATGAGAACGCTGTCGTGCTCCCTCTTTCAGTATAGTTCAGATAGCTCTCTCCTGACTTCACTCAGTTACGCAAATTACTGACACTGGCCGGTCTTCGCTTTTGAGATTTCACGTTTATTTCCCATTTCGTCTCTGTCATGCCAATAACAAAATGCAGGGTTGTAGGTGCATTCGAATAATTGCACGTATGACACTCTATTGCTGGCAATGCGTGACAGATCGGAAAGTGTATTGATCGTGAGAAACCAATTTCAGTAGAGAAATTATGAGACAGACAATTTCTTTCGTCTTCGGACATGCATGGATCATTAATCTATTTTCCGTGACGATGGGTCGTGTTTAGCCCAATTAGTAGCTTGTGTTGTCTATATAGCAATCTTCCTCGGAGAATATTGTCCAAAAAAAAAAAAAAACTCTTTTATGCTCTTCAATTTTTGGGGCTGAGCATGAATGTTTGCATTTTTTTTTTTTTTTGAAGACAACAAATATTCTGAAAACATTCTTATTTTTGAGTTCATAAATCAGTTAAAGTGTTTATTTTTTTACAATAATGATGGCTTTAGTTATTGTAGGCTGTTCATTGGCATTTTAAGCGACTGATAAAGCATTCTTAAGAGCATTACAGTTCCGTGACAAGGCTTTCCATTCTATTACCTTTATACAGTTCCTTACTTCAGTAGCCACTCATTCTCAGCCTCAGGATGTTCTTAATACGTTCTCAATTTTCGGGGCCTTTTAAGCCTCAACATTCTTATTAAAATGTTCTTATAAAATAGGTTTTTTAATATAAAAAGGAGGGTTAAAAATAGAGTTTTTTTTCCTTGAGCACACCCGCTAGCATTATTTCACATAAAACTAAAGACTGAAGACAAAAATGGGAAATAATCAAGCGAGGGATTAAATGTATGGAAATGTGCTTTCTAAATCTGGCCTCAGATGAAGGAGGTAAATGCGGATGCGGGTTAATTTCATTCAGAGATTTTTAAACTGCAAACTATACCTGTGGTTTAAATCAGAACAGATTGATTTCATGTAGGCGCGCCACAAACAATAGCCTTTAAAGGCCACGTTGAACAGTGAACAGTCTTGTAAGCAGTCTTATGCTCTTTCTCCAGGACTAACAACACAGTTATGAGACCAATTTCAATTCGCCGAAGCTAAAAACAAAATGACCGCAGATTTTCTATCGAGATGCTCCATAAATATATTCAAAAACTGCACTTCGTAATATATTTTTACATTTGTTGTGTGCATAGGCTATGCAAGATATAGGCAATTCAAGTGCATCACATTATTTAATGAATAATCTGCATTTATGCAGCAATCAGGCATAAATCACACTGCAATCCCCGTTCTTCGTTGAAAGAAAAACAATTAAGACTCTGCGAGAGAATTACCACTGTAATCACTTGGAGAAGAGCTTTAGCATGCCATTAAGTTTTTTATGTGTGTGTGTGCGTGTGTGTGTGTGTGTGTGGGAAGTTAAAAGTCAACAAGAAGAAGTACTTAATACTAATTAGGGAACTAAGAACGGTCACAGGTCAATGTGCTGCTTAATCAGCACCAAGGGCCATTGGACAGCACTATTTCAACGAGCTCAATGGCCTGGCTATTGAGAGAGTTTCGTCGGCACCACTCCCTAATTCATACCAACGGTACAATAGCCCTGTTTATTTCACATCTTACAACGAGCATCTATTTAAATTAACGAGCATAACTTTAATGTAACATTCAGATAACATCTATAAAATTTGAATTGACCAATGAAGCCTACAAGAGACCAGACATCAGTGCAAAAAAGCAAAAGCTCGCCGTCTGTTTTCTGATTTGCTTAGTTCACAATACATACGCTTCATTTAAAAACAGCTTTAAAAAAATCAAAGCATTTTAGATGATGGAATAGGAAAAATAAATTTGGGTAAAAACGTTGATTAGTTTTGCTTCAACAAATTTTAACATTATTTGCGGTTAAAGGGGGTTCATATTCTCTCTCTCTCTCTCTCTCTCTCTCTCTCTCTCTCATAATTTATAAATACACACACACACACACACACACAAAGTTTAGCATTTATACTTTTAAAATAAAACAACTATTTCGTAGCACAAATTTATACCATTGAGAAGGGTAGTTAAGTAGATAACTGCCTCTTATTTGTTCGCAGGGCCGGTATCATCCGTATGCATCTCGCCATCTTGGGCTACTACCCATCTTTGCCCACATTTTGGCAAAAGAAACCTTTATTGCAGCATATTTAATGTGACCCTTGCCCTCGTTCACGTTTCTTTTCACACTGAATGTGAGAGCATAGTTTTGTTTATTGCGTTTAATTAACGGATTAATTCTCTTGCTTGTCATCGAGGGCTCTGGATGCTTACTGGAAATGATTTTTAAGAATTTTAAGTTCCTTTGGGATGTTTCAAAGAATCTATTCACGAGAGAAAGTTCTCAACGGTTTTAATTTCACAAAAAAAATTGAGAGATTTCCAAAATTCAGTGAAGCAGATTCATTGGTGTCTGCCGATTTGACTACATGTAATGCACGTTACTTAAAGAACTGGGAGATAAGCAACTAACGTCAGCCGACGTAGCCAGTGTGACATAGTGATTTAGCCTATTTTATATCATGGCCATATTCGATATTTTCATGTTTCTCTTCCCTCCACCAAACGTCCATGCTACTTTGTAATACGGTTAATGGAATTAGTCTTGTGCACGCAATGTGACAAGGCAAGGAAACTATAATGAATGCCTAGCCAGAGGCACAGATATTCGGCAAAAGTTGATCTCACCCTTTTTTCACATCTCAGGTTACACAACCTTTTCCGACCTGCGTCGTGATGGAGGCTCCACATAAATCAGAAACAGTTCGAAAGCAACATTGTTCCTTCATATTCTACACTTCTTACTTACGCAGTAGCCTATTCGCATTAAACTGCCGGGGTTTCCGACAGAGAAGAAGTTTTATTATTACATTGATGCATTAATCAGTTCGGGGAAATGCAAAGGCCGTCAACAGAAAAAAAATGGCTTGTTCCCAAATATCAACGGTCACATTTCATGAATATATAAGGTGGAATTGTTCCGGTAAGCAATTTAATTTTGGTTGACGCTTGATACAAACCTCCACAGCAGGGTCATTCCGTGCATTTCTACAGCACAAAGCTTTGAGTAAGCACACCCTAACCCTAGCTCTACCCATAACACTAACCCTAAGCCTCACATGTACAGAAGAAGTCGTGACGTGAAATTGCAATGATTTACCCTGCTGCAGAGTGATACACCCTGCTGCAGAGGTTTGCATTCTATTTTATGTGTGACCTTAAGTAAAAAAATATAGCCCCATGGCAGTTATGTACTACAGAATTTTCACCCCTGATAAATGTCTTCAAAAGCTCAAAATAAAATTAAGTATTTAAATTTCAATTCATTAATTTTTTTTTTTAATTAATGAAGACCTTAAATGATTTAATTATACCCACCATATACCTAAAATTCAGCAAAGTGCATCTTATTCCATATTCATAATGCTGCAAAATATTTAGGCTAGTCATGATAGCTAGTCGGTTGGTGTAGAACTGTTCCATTGCATGATAGCATAACAAGGAGATACAACTGTTATGACTTGAAAATCACAACAAAGAAAACCAGCAATAACAACTTAAACAAATTTATTCTTCACTGATAAAAAAAAAACCTCTACAAATAATCCACTGTTCAAATCCTCCAATAACACTCTAATGCCACTATGTAACTCTGTTTCCAAAACAAAAACTCTGCTTCTGGTGACCAAAATCACAGCATTTATATAGACTAGCAACATTCTGGAAAGATCTACAGGATTCCTGGGTAATCCCGCCCCCTCCAGGCAGGAAGATGCCAGAAGCTTCTAGAAAGCACTAGTCTATTACAAAGACGTGATATTACATCAGATCATGTTTTGCTACAGACACACCACCAGAGGGTGCTGAAGAACAAAATAAATAGCTGACCAGTAAGGCAGCAAAAACAGGATGTAACAAATCTCCATTTACAAATGATATACAATGCTGTGCATAAAATACTCATACATAACACAACAAAGTAAAATATCCTGAGCAAATTAAACTATAGTTAATGATCTCACTCTGGCCATTAAATCTGTGAACTTGAATTGTCTATGAATATGTCATTTTTCCTATGGAACATCAAAATTAGGCTGCATAGGAGACAAAACACTTAAGGCATTGTAACAGGACAAGGTCAACATCCAGTAGGCCTATATGGGTGGACCCTTTATCGTCTATATGCGAAATTTGGACATTTTGTTATGGGGATAGTCAGTGGTATTTCTATAATTCTGACTCATGGATCATAAATGTTCATTGAATTTTCTGTATTATCTTAGTAATAAATCCTGTTAAAATGTGTCTGTGTGGATCCACTATCAGCACAAGAAGTGTAATGATACGATGGGGTCACGATACGATACGTATCCCCATACAGGGGTCGCGATACGATACGTATCCCAATACACTACAAATTATTTTACTGGTGATTTTCCTTCTACTTACAAGTAAGCAGCAACACAAAGATTTCCCAAGACAAGGCTTTTAAAGTTTATTAAAACAAAGGAATACAGCTAGTTTACCTTCAGGTACCACTGTGTGTTTACTGTTCAGGTCAATGTCTTCAACTTAAAAAATTTATAAAAGCTGAATAGGTCTCCACTACTATTCACTAGAAGAAACAGTCATATTGCAGACTACTTATCAGTTAACCCCTAAAGCCCTACGCCCCGGTACTGGGGGGCGGTGGTTACGCATAATAAATACAGCATGTTTCCAAATCGCAACACTGTCATGCTGCATATCCACATTTCATGAAGAAACTAGGCAAAAATATCCGCTAAATATTCAACTGTCATTTTCAAAGTCGTTTTCTGACAGAAACACGTGAATACTGAGGGCACAACAGTACAAACAAGGTGAGTGTTGCCTAGTGAAATGGTATGGCATAGTAATTAGGGTATAGGGCTACAACGCAGGCGACCAGAGTGTGAGTCCCTCATCAGGTGTGCTTTAGTAAGACAATAGAACCATTTTGCTTGTATAAATAATTGCTGGGGTTTTTATTCTTTTGACTTTTTTCCCCATTTTTTTTTACCCTTTTTGTATTCATCATCTTATTAATTTGCCTTTTTTTTAAATAAATCTGCTCCAGTGGAGCCAAACTTCATTTTCTTTGTATTTATTGTCTTTGAATGGGAAATTATATAGGTTATAGGACTGGCAGAAATAATAATAAAAAAATTTATAAATTCTAAAAATTTAAAACTGGTTGTATTTGGGTGGAATGTATGCCTGTAGTGACATATGAGTGAAATTAGATGAGTTTTACAGTTTAATATCTGAGAAATCTGATTTGACTCACAAGGTACCTGAATTGCCAATTTGGAGAAGCCACCTAGACATTCCTCACTAAGGCTACGTTCACACTGCAGTTACAAGTGACCAGAATCCGACTTTTTTGCTCAAATGTGACCCATATACGATTTGCTTTTGACAGTGTGAACAGCACAAGTCACATTGAATCTGACATTTTAGAATCAGATTCAGGCCACTTTCAAATGTGGTACTGAATTGGATACATATCGGATGTTTTGGAATGCGTCCGCAGTCTGAACAGCCAGGTCGCATTTAATGCGGCTTTGACGTCATTCTGACACACATTGCACTGTTTTGTATATAAAGTTGATTTAAAAAAAAAAAAAAGTGCCACAGGCAGCACACAACACCGTTGTGTGCATGATGTCATTAATGATTAATGATCTAACTGTGCATGCGGGTCACTTCAGGAGCGTGAGCTGTTCACACATCAATCTGTAGACAGGCCACATTTAAGAATGTAATGTGAACAGCCAAACAAAAAATCAGATTTGAGCAATAAATTGAAATTGGGCATTAAGGCCTGCAGTGTGAACATAGCCTAATTTTGTTCTGATTTACTTGATTAGAATAAACTTTGGCACAGATAATGGTGAGATTCTGTGCTGTAAATTTTTGGAGTTTTCAGACTGCAACTAATTAAGATTACGAGGGATAGAAGTAAAACTTTGTTCGGTGCAAAATGAGGTCTTTGATTTATACTGTGTTCCATCTTCATTTACTCTGACTCAGTGACATACACACTGATTTTTTTACACCATGGCAGAAATCCCAAATGGTTTTACCTTAATTATGATACCAAGATCATTCAAATGGACCAAATAGTTGCAGAGATATACTTATTTCATTTGGGGCTTGCCATTTTCGAAAAAGAGGCTCAGGGCTTAAGGGGTTAACTTGAAGTCTGGAAACCTAACCTCAAACAAGTTGAAACAACACTTCAACAAATTGCACTTGGAGCAATGCAACCACTTGGAATATGAGGCAGGTCACTACATTTTCATTTGAAGCGATAGAAAATGTTGCAATTTCTGGGTTTAAGAAAATATGTGGACTATTTTAAAAAGCCTTGCGTATCCCGATACACGTCCTCCGAATCGATATCGTATCGGAGGCTTTGTATCACGATACAATACTGTATCGGCGTATCGTTATACCACTAATCAGGACCCATTGATGACACAATAAAAACTGTTCGCACCAAGTCAGTTTGAAAGAGCAACAAGCAATGGGCAAGTACACAAGGCTGGCCGACCAGTGGTTGAAGTTCATTAGTCAGTCAGTCACTCAGCCTCGGACATGCGCGGATGTATTGCCAGACCTTACTGGAACTTTCTCTGAGCATCCCTAGATATTGAAACAAAAAGGAAAATTTGGCACAAAATGACAAAAAATCAACCCAATATACCAACAGGAGTGACCACCAAAGGCGAAAGAAGAGGGTAGCTGCAACACTGCCGAAGTTTCTGGGCTCATTGTCAGAAATGGATTAGTATCCAGCGATCAACAGCCTTGTCAGTGCACGTTAGATTTGACCTCTTTGGGATAAGCTAAATGGAAGCCATTTCTGGGAAAGCCTAACATTATGTCATGTCTAGAGTTTGCGAGAAGCCATGTGACAGGCCCTGATACTTTCTGGGAGATTTTGTGGGCAGAGGAGAATGAAGTTCAGCCTTTTGCCCAGAAGGCATCATGTGACTTTTTATGATAACTGTCAAGTAAGGTGGTGGCAAAAAGCTGTGTTTCCAATGAAGAACAGGAAAGCTATTTGCCCTCTAAACAGAGAGCCAAAATTCACTTTTACAAACTTGAAGCGCAGCTACTGGACTAACAAATGTCTACCATAAGAAACAATGTAAAAAATATTGTAATGCTTTATTTTTAACTCACAAAACATGACATGAAGGCTGAAAATGGGGACAGTTAGTCTAAATAAAGATGACATGTGAATGTAATACTGTGGATGAATCCAAATCGTCAAAACTAATCCAAACCAAAAAGTGTGCAAGTGTGTAGATAAGTTACTTATATTTTAAGACATCTTGAACTTGGATGGAAAATAGAAAGTTTATTCTTCAGTCTTATCAAAAACAAAACATTTCAGGGTATGTACAGTACAGATGATTGTTCACTGGCATATTTGTTCAGTTCTAATATGCAGTTAGTGCAGAAATAATTATCTGAGTAGTGTACACTATTTGAATGACAGCATATTCAGCAACAAACCTCGAGAAAATCATGAATGCTCTGCACAAATGTTCAGAGGGACCTTCACTGGGGGACTCAGAGGATTGCTTCTGTAGTGTTACATTAAAATCTTAGGATGTCTGCATTTCTGTGCTGGTCAGAGGGGCCTACAAATACATTTTAACTATTACATAACTGAGTAGACTGAATTCATTAAATGTCTTTATGAGGTTACAAGCATATAATAAAAACTGTGTATTACACTGAACAAAAATATAAACACCCCATGTCAAATTTTTGAGTTTTTATTAACAAAAAACTGGAACCGGGATTCGTCTGTGAATAGCACTCTTCTCCAGCGTGCCAAGGGCCATTGAACGTGTGCGTTAGCCCATGCGAAGTCGGTTCCGGCGCCGGACAGCAGTGAGATCCAGACCACGGTGAGGGCGCCGGCGTGCAAGTTGTCTTCTCACAGGCGTTTCGGACTGTCTGTGGTGTGATGCGTCTGTTGTGCAGACCAACGGTCTCATCCGCTGTGCGTGTCGCTGATCTGACCCTATCCCGCAGGTGGACGAGCCAGATGTAGCGATCTTGTGCTGGTGTGGTCACACGTGGCCGACGTGGATGAGGTCGATTTGCAGTACTGCCCGTCTGTCGGAAATGAACTCTCAAACGGCCTATCGTCCGATAGATAACATTCAGCTGCACAGCAAACGCTCTGGTGGACATCCCTGCATCCAGCATGCCAATGGCACGTTCCCGCATGACCTGAGACATCTGAGGCATGATGACGTTTGATAAAATTTGACATTTTGGGGTGGCCTTTTATTGTCCCCAGTGTAAGGAGTGTCTGGGTACTGCTCACTCTGTCTGATCACCGTCTGGAAATGCCACACCCATGTACTGAGTGAAATCACTGCATCACTGAGCAAATGCTCACTGACAGAGAGATGCATTAAAAATGGTACACAAATCAAGAGAAATATCCCTATTGTACAAGTAAAAGTCAGCATATGCTCACTTTGAGTTGTTAACTCCATGTGGCATCAATATTTGACATGGGGCGTTTATATTTTTGTTCAGTGTATAATGAGCATAGGCCTAATTTATTGTAACACCCATACAAAAGTATCAGGGGATACTCTGGATCAGTGCTAAGCTACTACAGCGTTCATAGAAATTTCCTCATAATCGCTTAAGATCCAACAATTTTCCTCCTATCAATTTTAAATGTGGAGTGGACCTTGCTTCTGATGAGAGGGAAAAATGCTAGTGTGGCACTGCCATAGTAAAACCCCCTTTCCAAATAAGTTGGGAATCCGTTTAAAATGTAAACACAGAGTGCAATGACTTGCAAATAATTTAAACTCTATATAACATTGATAATAGTACAAAGACAACATATCAGAAGACAAAACAGAGAAATTTTGTTTTCATATATGCATATTTTGAATTTGATGTCAACAACCCATTTCCAAAAAGTTGCAACTAGGGCATGTTTATCTGTGTGACATCAGCTGCAATTTAACAATGTTCTGTAAGCATATGGAACCTGAAGAGACCAACTATTGTAGTTTTGAAAGCAAAATGTTCTCCCATTGTTGCATGATGTCAGATTTCAGCTGCTCACCACTTTGAAACTTCCTTTGTGATATTCTTTTCTTCATAGTGAGCTAAATATTTTTAGTGGGTGACAGGTCTGGACTGCAGGCAGGCAACAGAGCCATGTCATTGTAATACGTGCAGAATGTGGTGTTATGCACTGTCTTGCTGAAATAAGCAAAGCCTTCTGTGACAATGACATCTGGACGGCAGTGCAAGTTGCTCCAAAACCTTTATACATTATTCAGCATTAATGGGATCTTCACAGATGCGCAAGTTACCCAAACCATGCGTTCTAATGCACCACTTTGCTATCCATCATAAATGCTGGCTTTTGAACTGCACATTGATAACACGCCGGATGGTTATTTTTCTTAGTCAGGACGCAGCATCCATGATTTACAAAAAGAATTTAACATTTTGATTGGTCAGACCACAGGAGTTTTACTCTTGGCCTAAGTCCATCTGAAGGAGCTGAAGCCCAGAGAAGGTGGCAGCATATCTGGATTTCTTGCTTTATATTTGGTTTAATTTTTACATGGCAGAGGTTTAGCTCACATTCTTGGATGCAGCGATAAACTGTGTTCACAGACGATGGTTTACAGAAGCGTTCCCAAGCTCACACAGTGATTTCCGCGACAGAATCCAGCCCGTTTTTAACATAATACCGCCTGAGGGTCATGGTCATTCATTATAGTTTTTAAACTTTGTCTCTTTTGTACAGAGATTTCCGTAGATTCTCAATCTTTTATTGATATTATGTACCACACAGAATGAGATCACCAAATTCGTAGCACTTTCATGTACAGAAACGTTATTCTTAAATTTTTGAATCATTTCCATATGCACTCTTTCACACACAGGTGAAGCCCTCGCCATCTTTAATTCTGAGAGACTTTTTATACCCGATCATGTCACTAACCTGTTGCCAATGAACCTGATTAGCTGTGAGATGTCCCACCAGGTGTATTTTTTTTCAGCATCATACAACTTTTCCAGTCATTTACTGCCCCTGTCCTAACTTTCTTGAAACAAGTTGCTGGCATCAAATTACACTGAGCAGATATTTTTTAAAGTAAAAAAAAAAAAAATTTCTCAGTTTCAACATATTATGTGTTGTCTTTTCCCATTTTCAATTACATATGAGCAGTTCCACAGTCTTCTTGATCATATTTTACATTTACACGTGTTTTGATGATTTGTTTAATTCTGGTGCACCGCACATGAACGTATGCATTCCGATGATATACTCTTAGAGATAAAATCCTAAAAAAAAAAAAAAAAAAAAAAAATTTTTAATTTCTGCTCCGAGCATGGAATAATGCAATTTCAATCTCTTAAAATGTCTAATTTCACGGTCTCATTTTGCTAATTTTAATTTCAAGGTAGGTCCATTATTGCTGTCAAATGAAATTAAAAAATACACTTATAACAATGGTAACATGTTCTCCAACGATTCAGAGGCTTGATGGAATGACCTTGCGGTTATAGCGCTAAAAACGTGCATCATAAGACAGCATGAATTTTCCGTCAATGGAAACGTCCTTTTCGACACAAAATTTAACGCCATGAGTATCAAAGTAATTGAATAGCGTGGATGTAAATACCACTAACTCATGCTTTCGTGTCTTTCGTGTCAAAACAAACATATACTATAAAATAAGCGACCAGTGCAACATCAAATGTCCTAGCCCCATTTTCCATCAAATCTTGGACAAATCAGCATACTGTGAGATAAAAGAAAAAAAGAATGGCATTCATTGATTCATATCACAATATTATCTCACATGTAACAGATCTTATGTCACCTCTTTCTTCCCCTGGACCTGTACAGTGTTTTGCATAACCTTATGAGAGATTAAACGGTCTAAAAGTACTTTCAGTTCTGCGTGTGAGACAAATACAGCATCAGAGCTACGAAAGAACCCATATGGGTTTTCAGCGATTTGAAAATCATTGCATTCTGTTTTAATATACGATTTCACAGCATCCCAACTTTTCAGGAAATTGGGTTGTATGTGGGTGCAACAATGTTGTCACTGAAAATAAAAAGGACTCACAGTCTATGTTCAATAACCCAATGAACTGGTTACCATCATCATGATCGCAAATATGAGTACCAGGAAAAATGGTTCCAGCTGCACTGGGATACACCAGCAGTTGTAGGCTATTGACTTTTTTTAGTTTCATAGGCATCTGCAAATTCACACGAACTTGCAAGCAGTTTTCTTTAGTAAAAATACCCCTCTTTTCGGAAACTATAAAACTGCTGCACACTGCAGTCAACACTGAAGATGGGACAGAATAATTTTTAGAGTATTTCAGTTCAGCACTCCATAAATTGGCAAGAGTTGATAAGTATCAATTTCAAAAAATTTTAGCCCTGGAAACTAGACAGCTAGCCTCGCCCAGTACACTTTGATGTCATAATTTGAAACTGTGCAGTACAGATAAACTTGTACTCACACAAACAGATATAGCTTTTATGTCTAATGTCATAAAATTGTCTAATGTCTAGGATAATATTCCAAAAAACTCTCAATAGCATGAAGAAGTTTTTTTTAGAGATAAGGAAAGCGCACAGGAAGTGTTTTGATGTTAAGGGCTGAGGAGTGGCTCAAGTTTCCTCCTCCGTTAAGAGGAAGATGCAGGGACCTCATTAGCAGGAAAATCTTTCTGCAGTACAGAGTCTGGTTGAGTAATCCTTTGTGGTGGAGAGTCAGGGAGTGGCCTTTCCTCCAGTACGCCCGTCCCCACCTGCCCCACCTCCACCTCCTGGAGCATCTGCTCCACCTGGATGTCCAGCTCCAGACCCTCCTCATCCGCCTGCAGCTCCAACTGCTTCATCAGCTCCTCCAGATTGCGGGCCTTTCGCAGCTCGTTCTCCTGGATTATGGCGTACAGGTGCTCCGTCAACTGCTCTTTTACCTCAGCCTTCTTGTGCAGGTCCAGTTTGGCAGAGACAAACTCTGCCTCCGCCTTTTCATACCTCTTCCTGAACAGGGGGGACAACAGAGCAGGCATGTGGTGTTTCTAATGTTTAAAGGAATGTCCACGCAAGAATAACTCCTCCGTTTGCAGAAAAATATAACTTCTTAAAATATACAATTTTTTTAGAGCGATGGAACAACATGAAATTCAATGGTATGGAAATCCTACAGGGGGCACTGTTTGCAATTCTCAACCAGAAGCAAGCATTTCAGATGCTTTACAGTTAGCTGCATTGACACATTTGGAAATGATGGCTCACGATACGTTCTATGATGCATCAAACTGCTGCATCATGAGACACAAAATGAAGCTAAATTCAGTTGGACTTATTTTGCTGGCAAGCTCAATTTATAGTGTACAATCAAAAATTATGTGGCACCAAGTACAAACTCTTGTTCCCTGTGCCACAGTATTTACCTTGCTCCAGAATAATCCCAGCTGGCCTCTTCGATGCGCCCTCTAAGGATCCCAATGTCACTGGACACCATATCATCCAGGGCCCGCAGCTCCTTCTGCACCCTCTGCAGTTTCACCGTCTCTGCTTGGGTTTGCTTTGACCTGCCACCACAGTACAGCAGTCAAGGGAATCCCCTCAGACAAGGTGTTCGCAAAAATGCTAACTTTCTTTCCCTGCAAAAGGCGTTCCTTTCCTCGGCAGCACAACAGGCCGGAAAACAACCATCAACATTACAAGCCTCAGCCAGACGAAGTACAGTGTAACGTTCAGAGACATAAACAGGATTTGACGAGCATTACAGCATGACCATCAAGTACATTACCCGTCAAAGGTTTCTGCACACCCTAAGCTCATGTCAAGTCTTAATCTTACACAGGAACAAAATATATGACTAGATAACTCGGTCGCCACAGGGACCGAGTCGTGCATCTCCCCGATCCCCAAATTTTGGACAAAATGGCCGCTGGCTGCCATATTGGACGTCCAAAATTACCGAAAATCGGTCTTGAGCATTGTCAAATAAATATCTTTACCTGTGTAAAATTAGAAAAAATTACTATAATAATTGTCGCTTCCAGAGCCCGGAACAGAAAATCTCTGCGGGTCGCGGCGGCGGACCCGGAACTAAACTATAGTATCTTCCGACTATCTCGTCGGGGAGACACAAAAATTTCAACAATTGCAGAAAATATTGGGGTGTGCAAGAACTTTTGACTGGTAGTGTAGTCAAGGTCTTATAAGGAGGCTACAGCACCAGCTGCAGCCCATCTGCTGATCAGTAAATAACATTCTCCTCAAAATCTCTAAATATTACACTGCGGTGTACATCATCATGACCGGGAAGTTACGGCTGATGATGAAACATCTGGCAAGCAATACAACTAATGTCGATACCTCCCAGTTCTACATGGCAGCACAAATGCAAACTGCTATCAAATCTACACACTGATAGAGAACCCAGAGGAAGTAGAATGAGAAAATACTTAAACTCGCTGAGTTGATTATTGAATGAAAAGCACATGAACGCAGAGACATCTTAAATCTCCCGAGCTTGGTTTTCAAAGATATTAAATAAAAATAAAAACTTCAGATGACAATTAAGACTTTTTTCAGGGAATGATTACATCAACTCCGGCACATGTATCTGGCCAAATGATATTTCATCCCTTTAGGGTTAACTGCTGTACCACTCATCTTTTGGAAGCCTAAGCACGTTCATGGTTCTTCTACTTTTGATTCTGAAAGCACATTTTTCTGCACTTACTTTTCAGCAATGGCCTTCGCGAGGAGAGCTTTTTTGCGTTTATTCTTCTCTTCCATTATTCGCTGCTCTTGCTGAAGGCGTTCCAGCCGGGTTTTCTCTCTCCTGAAATCCCCCACAAAATCAGACCAGATTAGCACACCAAGCATTTTTCTGGAGCACTGTTTTAGTACGGGATTCAATTTACTCATGTGAGAACATCTACATATATTGTGCGATACACCAGCTAAATTTAGCGACAATATTTAAGGTTCAAAAGCAGGTGTGCCACCAGGTATTTTGGCCCCCATTTGACACTGCGAATCTTGTTCCAGTATTTTAGCAAGCTCTTTTCAGTCAAAGCCCCTGAGACTGTCCCCAGCCCACCGCTATCTGCAGAGACCCAGCTCAAATCAACTATTTAGTTGATCAACCTCACAGGAGCCATCCATCATCCATTATCTATACCAGAGGTGTCCAATCTTATCCATAAAGGGCCAGTGTGGATGCTGGTTTTTGTGACAGCCCAACACAAATACACCTGCTTCCAATTATCAAGGTCATGATCACTTAATCAGTTGAATCAGGTGCTGTAGCCCTGGGCTGTAACAAAGACCTGCACCCACACTGGCCCTTGACGGATAAGATTGAACACCCCTGATCTATACCATTTCTCTCTCACTAGGGCTGCGGTGGAGCTGGAGCTAATTCCAGTGGGCGATGGATGAATGTTAGAGAGACACACTCTGGACAACTAGCCAATCTATCTAAGGGTGCAAACACAAAGTCACACTTACATTTCTGGGCAATTTAGAGTCTATAATTAGCCCGACATGCATGTCTTGAAGTACACGGAGAAAACCCATGTGAACAAGGGGAGCGCATTTAAATTCTCGGAGAAATCAACACAATTAGTTTGCACATTTTTCAGCTTCCTGTCTCATGATTGAGAACCTATTCAACTGTAAACAGATATTACGAACTTACTAACAATTCCACTTCTTGCTTCTCAAGTTCCTTGCCCATTTTGGTAGTTTCTGTGGTCGGCACGGACTGGTGGTTCACAACGACTGGTTTCATCAACTTATTGATAGCGCTCTTCTCGGATTCACTTTCCTCCGGCGTTATTTTGAATGCAGTCTGTTCAGGAGTTTGCATTGCTGGCTTGGCGAGTTGCTGTTCAGGAGGAAGTTGTGCAGAGACCTCCCGCTGCTGAGTGTTTTGATGTAGGGCTCTCTCCCCCCGCAGCTGCTGGCGACTGCGGTTCGTCGCAGCCGGTTTAGGGCCACGCGTGGCGGCTGATCCCCGCTCTAGCGGTGATACGGAAGGCAATGCGTTAGGTAGTGTTGATGCGTATTGTACAAACTAGTGATTAATGCAACTAGACCACGGGCTCCAACTTCAACTGCTGAGTAAAAGGACAGTAATTCTAAGATGGTAAAGTTAACAATGGTACGAAACTAACCGACAGTTTAGAGCAGAGGTGGGCAACGAGGTCCGTATCTGTCCCTGGTTTTCATGCCAACTTCTGACCTTTAATTAGTTAATTATCTAAATTCGCCAAACTTTTTATGAAAGCTGACATTTCTGGCACATTTTTTATTTAAATTATCATGAATGACCACCAAAGACTGTTCTTGTCTCCCTACATAAATAATTTTTCTTTGATCTAATCTTTACGCAAATCTGTGTATGCAACCAATCTGCTCAAATATTTGCGGTAATTGATAGAGATAAAAACCTGCATACACACCGGCCCACCAGGACCGGAATTGCCCACCCCTGGTTTAGAGGATGGTCTCACTTGGAACGACTGTGAGGCAACATATTGTACAACGACCGAGTATCATTTTCAACGCTTAAGAGAACACTGACAGAGCTGTCCCTGCATCAGAGGCCTATTCAATTTTCTAGGTTACTTAGGTTCAACATATCTAGTGAGCAAGTTGACACTTCACCAAGCCAAAGCAAGAGTTTAAAGGGTTATTTGCATTAAACGTGTTAAGGCAGTCAAAGGCTTCAATTTCAGATGCACTTCTTGTACGGCGTCTGAAGTATCAACATATTATTCATTTACATAATTGTTAGTGAAATTTGCAAATGAAGACGAACTACTGTTAACTCAGCTAGCAAAATGCTAACTTGCCTTTTTGCTGCATCCTCCGTAGCTCTTCATCAGAAAAGCCTGACCAACCAGCCATTTAGCCGTTACTTTTTCAGATAATAGCGTTATATTTAAGTTACAGCGATCGCATAATTAAAAGGGAAATAAATCCAAATTTAAATTAGTCTTGCTGACAGTTCTACACCATGTACGCTCTGCTATGTCCATAGACTGTCATTTCAGAATTGTTGCCACGTACAGGACCCAACGAAGGACCCTTATAGACAGGAAAAGTTAGCGCCTGCGACAAGTTTGCCCTTTATTCTCGTTTTGGCGCATGCAAGATTTAATTTTGTGCGACTTTTGGAGTAATATAATAGTTATAGAATTTAACTGAGACACATACGTTTTTGTGCTGTAGTATTTTAATATTCTGAGTTTCGAGTTGTCGGACTATGTTTTGGCAGTACGTGACCACCCCAATGGAAATATTTAAAGTAGTTATCAGTCATCGAGTGTGACTACAGACTGAGGAAAATAGTCTATGAGTGCGACACATCGCAAATCGCAGTCTATGCGTTGAACCACTTTGTTATAAGATGCGTTTTTGTTGCTTTAGAAGTTTTCGTCGGCCATTCCAAACTTTTTTTTTCTTTTTTTAATGGACTCACCATGCTTAACCAAGGTTTTGCGCACGTGTTGTGCCAAAATGGTTGTACTTTATTATTTCAACATGAACACCAGATTTTGCGCGAGCGAGAGTGTATGCAGCAGGCTGAGTGATAGTCCCTCTTTGTAACTCATAAGTTGCACATTTGTTGCACTAAATTATTTTCTCGTGCAAAACCTGCAAAGCCAAAAAATATATAGCAACACAAGAAAGCATGTTATCATCACTTTTGAGTGTATATTCAACGTTTTTAACTCCCATATTTTTTTCTCAGTGAAATTCACCTGCAGTGGCACCTGCTGTACCTAAGCCCCCCCACACACACACACACACACACACACACACACACACACACACTTCTTCACTTGTTTGAAACATACTGTGAGCAAATCAAGCTTTTTTTTTCTTCATCTCAGAGTTCCTACTTTGCATATCTCATGTCTCTGTCTGGGTTTGCAGAGTTTTGCAATGTAATATTATGATTACTAAAAAGATAAATAAAACAATTCTGAGTGGAATTCTGCATGTAGTCATTTGCAGGATTGATAAGGCAGTCCTGCAGAGACTTCTGATCGAAATATTGGCTGATGTTTTTATATGACGTGGGAAGGTCCTATTAGTAGCCTGATTTGTGTTAAATGTATAGTTGTGGACCTTTTTTTGACTCTAGCAGTTTGGTGAGTTTTATCACAGAGGATACTTGTGCGGGTATTTTCTATTCCAAGTGTAATTTAACATCCAAAGTCAAATTCTACTTCTGCTGAATTTTTCTGTTTTGCAGTCATGCAGTTTTGGTAAAGATTATCAAGAAAACAACTTGGTATAATTTCTGCATTACTTTTACCCCTGGAACTTAGACTTATGTTAGTGTCAAGAGAATAAATAATAAATATTATCTTTATCATAATAATAATAAATAATATTAATTAGTTGTCAGATGAACAAATAAATGGGCTGTACTCAATAAATTATGTAGAGGTTGGCTACATTGATAACACCACCCTGCATCATTTTTGCTGAATAAAATCCAATTCTTGTTTCTTACTAACTTTAGGGTGCCGATTCCAAGAATAGTGTCAGTTTTGCTCTAGCACGTCACATTTTCTCACAAAGTATGATAAGCATTTCATAGTATTGTCACTTTCGACAACCACTTGTACGATTAAGAAGTGCTTAACCACCGGAAAAACTGCCACAATGAATGATCTCTATTTTCATCTGAGCCAGGTGAGAACTATTTGTTCAATTCTTGGCTGATTTTCACATGTCGAATGATTCTAAGGACATTATTTTGTGCTTAATCCTGATGTCAGGCGCAGTAATATGGCCACTGAGAGAGGAAAATGCAGACATGATTCAGATGTTTTCTGCGACATCTGTTGGTGTTTCACTACACCCAAATAGCATTTGTTGCTGTTTTGATCGGTGCATAAAAGTCTATTTATATGATATAATAAGGAATATCTTCATTTTTATTTTGTGAAAAAACTGCGATAGAAACTTTTTACTCGCATTTTTAAATTCAGCATCCTCAAATTAAGTAATATGAGGCCTTTTTGGGAGATCAGCAGAAAATTTTTTTCAACATGCAGGGTGGTGTTACTGTTGGTGCCTACAGCGAGACTGCCCCGAACGAAATTATTCCCTTAAATCAAAGAAAAGAAAATATAATCCTTAGGTAAGCTGCATTTTGTTTTACTACATCTTGCAGAATGCTTAAAATCTAACTGTGTCATTTCATTTATCATTGTGTATCACTTTCATTTATCATTGTGTATTCTTAGATGTATCAATATGAAAAAAAAAGAATTCGCGATTTGTCAAAAAACTTGACGTGATGCACAAATTTTTAGAGCAAATTTGAAATCAGCACCTTCGAATTATATAAAATCAACACAGTATATCAAATCAGCAGAGAAGAAGTTTCAAAATGCAGGGCGTTGTAATCATTTAGCAATGTTTTTAAACATTGGGAAAAGTAAATCAAAGGTGGGTACAGTTGTAGATCAACAATTATTTTCCATTATTAATGATAAATCAGCAGTTTATTAACACTCTGGTGAAGGCTTATTTTAACAATACTGTGATACACTTTTATTTGAGCAGATCATTTCACATTAGTATAAAATGCCATTCCTGTTTTTTTTTTTTTTTTTTACCAAAAATAGGATTCATTGCTGTTCTATTTTCACCAGCCTTGAATGGGAAAGCAATTCTGTTTTTAACTTTGAAGTACAGAAAGAATACATGTGAATATGTATTGCCCCACTTTCATGCTACACATAATCCTTAGAGCCCTAATCATGCATTCACTCTCTCGTTTGGACTGTAAGAGACTAAATCTCATTTGCATTTCAAATCCAGTGCCCTTATGCTTTGGGAGGCTGATGCAGGAAATAGTGTGACAGCAGTTGAAAGGTTAGTGCCCTAGACAGTGGCCTGGGGGTAGGACGCAGCCCAGGCGCCTGGTATCTTCAGTATTAATCCTCTAGACTCCCTGGGACTGACTCGGAATGGAAAACATTAACATCCAATATTTTCAGAAACTGGGGGAAAAGAATATTCTTTAAAGACCATTAGTCACAATATATACTTCTGTGCTACCACACACCATTGGCAAATCAGACAATTTAATTGAGAACATCTGGGTATCTGACGGAGCCAGGTACATTACACTGTACTGTTAAACATGACTTTGAGAGAAAAACAACTTTTGATTTGAATAAAAAATAACAAGTCATAAGGTGAATAACTAAATAAATTGCATATAAATTACATATGAAATATACACTGTCTTTAAAAAACCGAATTTTATTCCAAACCAAGGATTTGTGAAGTGGGAAGCCATGCAAAATTGAAAAATAATGCCAGCATTTTTATTACCAACTCAGGTTATTTGCCCTGAATGGTTACTTCTGTCAGCATGTTGTGTGAAAACTTTTTATTTGAGCCTGTTAAACTGGTACAGCTGAATACTAGTAAATGTCCCATTATAGATAAATATGTAAGGTACCATGGCTATTTTCATTAAGGCGCAATAAGAATAGTGACACTTCATCAGATTTATGCAATTGACAATTTACCTCAATAATTTATAGATGGGCTACAGCAATCATTACATTCCTTTTTGATTACAACAAGCGCTTAATAGGATAATATTGAAAACCAAGCTGGTTTCATTTTAATATTTTGGCTAACTCCCACGACTGTGGACTCATGTTAAAAAATTAATATTTATTGGAATGCACATTTTCTTCCACTGGCTTTTTTTCCATGTGAGTCTTTTCAGTTTATACATGGACTCTGTTTTTCATCGTAGTCATTAGTAAATTGTAAATTTAAAGCTAGTGTGATAGGCTTCCAACATTTTTATGTGGTAATCCAATTTTCCCACAGAAACACCATAAGACTTGGTGCAAAAGGGCATAAGTGCCACTTTATGAATTCTGCAGAAAAGGCGAAACAAAAGTTTGAAAGGTTTTATGAATTCACATTTCTGTTATATTTAGTCAACCATTTTTGACCTCAGTGAAGTCATGTGATTCAACCCATAATGGACTGTGAAGGAAACAGATGGCTGACGTGAATTTAAGCCTTTTTTGCACCAAAATATAGCAATGTTTTTGTGGATGAGACATAAGTTTTTTTTTCTGTTCACCTTTTTGCCACTAGATAGAACCCAGTGGGATTTTTTTTTTTTTTTGATGTGCCTAAAAAATAATTTTGATTGAAAACATCCATTTAGCCCACATGTTCCTCTTTGTGCCACTTGTTGTTGTGCTTTAAAATTTTAATCACAAAAATGATCATCTTTGAGAATCCTTAAAGCAATGAATACAAGTCATCAACTAACCCAAACAAATTGTCAATCGAATGTGGATAAATTGTATTCTGCAGCCCTAAATAAGGTTTTCAGTGATGGCAAATAGTCAGGAGCAGTATTATTATCAATTGGCACACTCAGCTTAAATGAAGAAAAAGGCTGCACATTAAACACATCGCAGTGAAAATCCATGTATTAAGTTGAAACATACTTGAGCACTATGCATATGTACCTTCAGAGAAACTGCCATAAATATCAGCTTTGTGAAACTCATGACACACTGTGACTTTGTTGTCACTGGTTCTGGAATGAATTGATTCAATTCTGTGTCCATCTGTTAGTGAGGTTTGGCTTGTGGCCACGGGTCATTTTTTGCTGTTACTGTTATCTGGTGTAGGGCACTTGTCATATTTTTTGACATGGCTCCCCTTGCTTACGGCAAATAATTCAACTTTTTTTTTGTAAGCAATGCACCTGCAATTTTGGAACCAACTATTTTTGAACTCCGTACGTATCCTGGCCTTTCTTTTGAGACTTCCCTAGCAAAGTGCTACTGGTTAGATCACTTTTAAGAAGACATATGCTTCTGATTAGTGGTCAAATTAATAGCAAACACTTATTTACATGGTTGGGGTTTAGATAGTTCAAAGTTTAAGCCATCTTTCTGGTAAGCTTCTCATATTTTGTATTTTATTTCAATGCAATTATTCCCTTGTTTTAGTATTTCTTGTTAAACGATGTTTTTTTCATTAAAAACATGGGTGTCAAAATAATTCGCACAGTAGCATAATGAATTTAGGTGGAATATCAGCCAATCTCTGCTAATTGGCTTGGTCTTGCTCATTGATGTATAGTAGTGCATCAAAATCTACACAGAATGGCTCAAGTGAAACTGAAATCCATGGACAGCAAAGGCCATATCAATCTTCGGACTTAAATCCCATCAGAAACCTGTGGTTTGAAGTGAAAATGGCAGTCCATGAGTGGAAATAAAAACATATCGATGATCTTGAAAATATCTGCATGGAGCAATGGTCATAAATCCCTGCAAGTGTGTTCTTTCACTGTTTTGCAATTGATGGCAAAAGACTCACACCTGACATCTTTGGCAGGAGTGCTCGCACTAACCAGTTAACCAGGGTTGCCGATCATTTTTGTCCATAGTTTTCGTAAAAATGAGGTTACATAATGTAATGCATTTGCACTGGGAGAACAAATGCATTTAAATAAAAAGATAATAGTTTTCTCAGATATTTGAACTTAAGGAACATTTACAGTTTTAGACCGCAGAGTACCAAATGGCACTCGATTCTCATTTGGGAAGGGTAGCATAGCCAGGGCACTAAAAGGGTTAGCTGAGCTCTTTCCAGTTTCCTTCATTTTTATCAAGGGTGCCAATAATTTGAGACCTGACTGTACCATAGCCAAACAGGAAATAGGAAATTGGGTTCTGAAGGCCAGCAGTTCTACAGCCTGGAACCAAATGCTGCTGACTCTCAGGTTCCTTGGAAGACTGCTCCATCTGAGGTATCAAAATAAAAATGAATGAATAAATAAACATCATCATGTCAAAAGCTTTTCCATCATCATCTCATCATTAATTTTGCATGAATATTCATACTTACAAACTTGTATTTTGCACACAAACATGCTCACCTCAGTCAGGAAGTCTCAATTTATGTTTTAAATCAGATCATTGAGTGGTGGACCACCGGAAAAAGCTATAGATATCCTAGCATTGAATAATACCTTTGTAATCTTCACATACCTGAGGTTTTCTTCAGCAAGCTCTCTTTTCAAATTACTCCAATATGCTATTATTTTAACTTGGCCTCTGTAATGTCTCTTAAACTCCTCAGTAGCTTTTGAGTATGCAGCATGATGTCATAATCATGAAGGTTAGTAAGTTAGATAAGCTTTGACCTGAAATGTTGAATGTGCTGTAACATTCTGTGCAACTACACGGTAGAACCAGTCCACATCTTTCTCACATCTGGGATCCAATTATTTTTGTGCTTAAAAGGCAAAACACCTCAGGAGGGTATAAATCTTGAGAGCAGAGAGACAGGGTTATACATGGGATCCAGATGTCAGAAGATTGAACGGTCATTTGTAGTGAGTTTGCGGGCGCCAGTGGCTTTGAGCCTGGGTCTGTGAATGACCAGGGCTCAATTATGGAGAAGACCTGCCAGGACACATGAAGTTCGCTAGCTGTGCTGCAAATTCCCAGTGCGGTCTGCCTAGGGGTGCTAGTGGCTTAGATTGTCAGTGAATTGCAGTGGGAGTTCAAAGGTTCAAATCATTGGCAGGAGTGTGTGAGCTTGTGTGTGTGTGTGTGTGTGTGTGTGTGTGTGTGTGTGTGTGTCTGTGCATTCACACCCAGGCTCTTGTATGCATTACGATTTTTTATGCGGTTGTGTTTTTGACTCTAGGTTGAGTATCTTTTAAATTAGAGTGATTTCCAGAATAACTTACATTCGTAATTGAATGATTGAATGTTGATTGAATCTGAATTAACATAATTGCATTGAATTAACTTTCAATTTTTCAGTTTATAAGTCTACCTGTTTCTTTTTACAATCACTATGAGATTAATACTATTATCATACATGATACACTTTTATGCTGTTCAAAATTACATACATTTGGTATTTTGAGGCTTCTAATGCCACATCAAAACACAGAAGCCCGTATGCATGAAAGTGGAATAGGGACAGAATAGCCTTCACCAGGTATAAATCATTGGTTTTACCACTGTCGCTATGCATGAAGGTGGTTTAAAGTTAAACTGTGGTATAACTTTAAACCTCGAATAGGGAGTCGAATGCACAAATATGGAATAGCTTAATCTGTGGTGTAAATACCGCAGATTTCCTGGTGTAACTTATACCAACCAAGGGGTAGGATTACGGTGTGAAATAAGACAATTTGCAGTCCGCTTTCAGTGGACGTCTCAAAACTGTGCCTTCTGTTTTTAGGATACTGGCATGAAGTGATGTTCAAATTACCCTGTATAGATTGACACTCATTTGGAGATGTAAATTTTCAACTCATTTTATACTTGTCTTTACAAAAAAAAAAAAGTATAACTGAATGCCTGAACAAACATTCAAGGTTGCAGTGCATATTCATTTAACCGGCGAAATGATCGGCAATCAGCCTGGCCCTGACTCCAACTCCTTGCATATTGTCCTTGACATGTTCATTTGGCTCCCCCTCATCAACCTCAGCGTCAGCGTCACCCTATTGTAATTAGGGAGTTTCCGCAAACTCCCCCGAAACGCGTACACGAACGTCCATCTTTTGTGCGTTGACCACAAAAGCAGCGGTCGGCCAATAGATTGGCGTTCGCATACTAGCTCGCGAAAACTCCCTATTCAGAGTAATGAAGCGCGAGGGCAGGCCTATTAATAGATTTGTGGTAAACAACAGCAATAAATCATTGAATAACCCTACGACTACGGAATAGCTTATCCGCACAATAGTTATTCCGCGAATAGTTAAACTACGTTTCGTACATACCAATTTTCTTCTACCACAGGGGCTGCAATTACTATTCTCGGTATAAGCTTACACCCAGTACAAGTTATACCTCGTTCATGCATACGGGCCAGAATGCAACACTGGTTTATTTTAAGTCTACCTTAACTAACCAAAATTAACGCAGCACTGTCATGTATCTACGGTAACAGAAATGTGTTAGGATTGAAAATTTCCTTTTTGATGGTGAAACCAAGAGAACATCCAATCACCTGGCAAAAACCTGTATGTTTCCGCTTCTCTGACCTCAGTCAATCCAAACTGTAGCTTCCCCCCCTCTGTCACACACACAAATAGGCCTCCCCAACTTCTGTTCCAAATTTGTTCTTTAATTTCCATCTCTGACCCTTGGTCCTGTCATCTGCTGTGAATTTAGAGTAAAATAACCCTGGTTGACATTATGTACAGAGCTTCTCTCTCCCACACATCTCCAGGCTTGGGAAGATGGAGATGGATGCTGGCGGCCAGGTCTATGGGGAGATAGAGTTGCGAATGCAGCTATCTGGAATGCATTCAGATGTGCTATTATATCTGCCAGCTAGCAGCTCATTCACTTCACATCACGGCTACAATTTACAGCAGTCATGCTCTTTGTGCAGATGAAGTCTTCGCTGTCAGGATGTTGCTCATGGTAATTTAAAGTGACATGGGCATACATGTTAATGTTACAAAGCATTATAAGCACCATGATTTGTTTCCCCTGAACATCAAAATAACACCTTCCTCCCCTCCAGAAAATAATAATTTAAAGGAGTGTGGAGTTCCCAAAATTTTTAAAATTTTCTCATCTGCTTTTATGCTGTAAAGCAAATAATACAAGTTTAAACCCAATAACTTCAAAATGAAAGGAAAAAGTGCAGGTTGTACATAATTATGTAATAAAAAAACATCATGTTAGTGAATTTGTGAGTGTGTAAGTAATTATTTCTGTTCATTGTGTGTGCTTCAATACTTTTATATACCACCAGTCAAAACCTTTTGCACAACCCAGTATTTTCTGTAATTGTTACAATTTTTTTCATATTTTGTTCTTGTGTACTAGGCTCATATTTGTTTTATAACAGAAAAGTAGGTAAATTGAAGCCTAATGTATAAACCATGTATAAAACAAAACAAATTAAGAAAAACCAGGCAAATTTAAACCAGTCATTTTGTCAGTATTTAAGCAGATCAGTAACGATGGTTTAATCTAGTGCTTCTCAAACCTCTCCTGGAGTACCCCCTGTCCTGCATGTTTTAGATCTCTCCCTGCTCCAGCACAGGGGATTCAAATGATCTTCTCATTATCAAGCAGCTTCAGGGGGTTGACAGCAAGCTGATCATTTCAATCACTTGTACAGGATTCTTGTAGATTTTTCTTGTAAATGTATTATTTGTAATAAACAGGTATTGGGTTCCAGCGATCTCTTTGTTGTAAACATACATGTAAGATAATGACTTGACAAGATCTTAGGGTGCGCAAAAACTTTTGACTGGTAGTGTATGTAGAAAGCTTAATTTTATCCAGATTCAACATTTTCATTCTTATTTTAGTTGATTTCTCCTTTATTTCTCATGCCCATTCTGGGGAGGGCAGGAAACAGCTTAGAGAAGACCTTCTGTCAGGCTGTATACCCTGAGGCTCTATGGCTATGGCACAGACTTATTCAAATCAATGTATAGCACATTGTAATGAAGAAATATTACCTAAGCAAGCAACTTACTCATCAATCAACTAAATATCAATCAATTACTTACCTATTTGACAAAGCTAGTTGTGAATCAATCAAATCAAAATGTAGGCCTATTTTTTTTTTTTTAGAATTTTCACTATGATTTCATTTTCCCTTTCACAAAGGGTACGAAACGTGAAAGCATTCATCCCTCCCGAATGACTAACTGACTGACTGACAACCTGATATACGTTGTTAAAACATGAATGCACTGTGATATAACTATTTGCACCACCCCTTTGCACCGTGAGTGTTGAGTTTGTATACTGCTACGCTGACTATGCTGATAGAGCCCTACGAAGGTATTTTTGAAGTGCACAAGACTGTATCTCTCCTGTGATTGCAACATAAAAGAAATAAAACAAAATAAAAATTAAATAAGGGAGGGAAAATACCTGCTGAGGGCCAGCCAAAGCCATTTTAAACACAGTACAGCACAATGGCTATTATTCTGAACAAAATATAATACATTCATCCATTACCGTTTCTGTCTCACTGAGGTCGCTGGGGGGTTGGGACCTATCCCAGCTGACTATGGACGAAAGGCAGGAACACACCCTGGACAGCTCACCAATCCATTGCAGCGCACAAACACCATTCAGTTATACCTATGAGCATTTTTAGTGTCATATTAGCCTGACATGCCTGTCATTGGATTGTGGGAGGAAACGCACACAGACATGGGGAGAACATGCAAACTCCTTGCAAAAAGGCGAGAAAGATTCAAACCCAAAACCTTGCTGCAAGACAGCAGTGCTAACCACTGAAGTTAGCCTGATCTGTGGAGGATGTCAATGGAATAGGAATAAGCATGATTAAATTTAAGGGGTTAAAAAGTGAAAGTAAAATGGTGGTTTGTGTTATGGAACAGCCATAAAGGTCAGTGACTGGTGAATTTATTATACCTGTTATGGGGGTGGCAAGCATTTGGCTCATGAATTGCTGTTCCATTTTAACATGCTTGCATTTTTTTCTGTCAATTTGGGAATTTACCAGCAATTTACCATGCAGCCTGTCTGCCTAGTTTAAGCAGACCCATCTTCTTTCCTTTAGCCAAAACAGCTTGCTGGCCAAAAAAAAAAAATCAGCTAAACGAACTGATAGAAAATGTTTTAGTGACAAGTCAAAATATTGCTATTTCATTGGGATCAACATGGCTTTGCAGGACATAGCAGAACACGCATGGGCAAGCTCCATGGCCCTCTCAGCCAATGCTTTGAGTGCACATAAGTGAACATGCATGGTTAAGCTTTGGCTTGGAAGCATTTCTGGCTCGCAAATGAAATATGTGAGACAATTTTCAAATCTGACAGATTTAATGACCGGTATGCAATTCAAATTTAGCCAATACTAATGTTACAGTTAGACTACCGGTTGCTTCCTCTGTAACTTGGCGGACTACCACTAAGGAAGCCAGCTACGGACACAGCTAACACCTATTTCAAAGTGTGAATGATACTTGCTAGCCAACACATGGAATAACCAGAATTCATATTTATTTTGTCATGGTTAAAGGCATAGTGAGCTTCACATAAACTTAGACTCCTGCTTTATAGTGTTGTTATTCACATTTTGTTCAATTTTTTATCATTGTGACTAAATGTGGTGTTAGTGTGCAGCCTTTTCAATATTCCCATGCAGCATCAGCCCAAGACTGGTGTGCTCGGTAAATATAAATTATGTCTGCAGCAAACTAACTTGATGGTCGTATTGTTAAAACAAAGGTACTGATAAAAAATCTTAAAATGAGAAGTTGGACTGTGTGGCAAAGCATGGACCAGTTTAATTTCTAAAGCCAAGAAAATTAGGCAAACTAGCCCCTCTGAGCAGATAGACGCCAGCGGACACGGGGCTGCTCTATTTAAGCATGCAGTTACACTATTCTCTCAATAGACGGCACACCCAAACCGTTTATTGCAGGGGTTCCCAAACTCGGTCCTGGGGCCTCCCTGTGTATGCTGGTTTTTTGCTCCACCCTGGTTTGCAATCATAGGATTTCAGCAAGCTGTTAATTTGTCTTACTTAGGTGCATTATTGTTCAGAGCAGCAATTTATCCTCTCTTGACAAACAGTATTTTGACAGATATGCATACAAACAGTGAGGAATAAATTCTGCATCCACATTGCAATATATGAGTAACAACTGCATAAAAAGAGAGAAAAAATGTACCCAATCAAAGGAAAAAAATCAATGGGTTCCTAATTGGTGAAACTGTGGGCACATGGTTGCAAAAACTAACAATTTACTAAACAAGCAAATGAAAGAGTCAAACCTGTTTTATGTTATGTTTTTGTGATTGAGTGCAAGCAAATTATTTTGAAAGAATTCTTATCACCTGTCTTCAGCCACGTAATTTGGAGGTTACTAATTTTCTCAGTACCTGATTTGATCTGTTTAAAAATGTTATTACCTGAAATTGCTTGCCACACAGCAAAAAAAACTTTATATGCAAGGGTCTTTTATTTGGTCTTTTATTCTTCAAGGCACAAATGGACAGGCGTGTCGTTAGACCTGAAAATTCCGGGGCTAATATCCCTCCCTTTATTGAAAATAATTAGTCCTGGCTAATTCTAGATGGTTTTCCTTTATTAACAAGTTTTCCAATTCAAGAATAATCAAGTGGCAATTGAAGACACGGCTTCTCTCCCCCATGCGATCTAAAAGCGACAAAATAATGGGCTACATTCAGTACAGAAAAATAATTTAATTATAATTAGGTCTATGCACCGTCACTCGGCGACGGCATTTCAGAACTCTTCAGCGAATGAAGGTAATTTCGGCGACAAGTGCGTTCACCTGTTTTTGCAGCACGGTCACTCTGTAAAAAAAATAGACAGCTGTCCGATTGGATATGTAAACGAACGAAACCACGTACTTGTCACCAAAAGTGGCAAGTACATAGGCATAGACACATCCCTTTAGTCCTGGCAAGTTCTCTGTCATTTTCCTTTATTGACGCATTTTCCAATTATCGTAATTGGCAACTGAAGACAGTTTCTCTCCATATGCGATCTAACAGCGATTAAATCATGGGCTAAATTCAGTACAGAAAAATAATTTACTTATTAATAGGCCAATGCTTTGCGTTGATTGAACTAGTCGGCATTCAAATGAAATATCGCCTTTCACTCTCAGTATTGCGTGGGCTGGAAAAAAAAAAAGTGGCACTCGGCAGTTAAATTGGCAATAAAAAGCATGCGGCTCAAGCTATTTGCGCAGGTATGCAATTTTGAATAACATTGATTTAAATACAGCAAATACGTGTCCAAATGACTGATTGTCGTCTTACCTAATCGGGGAGAACTAGCAGCACCTGTTAAGTGTGGAGTGCTCTCGGAGTGAACCTTCTGTTATGAAAATGACTGAGAACAGGTCAGGACTAATAATTGTTTCAAACAGATGTTTTGCGCACCCCAATTCTTAGTTCTGGTTCCACCACCGTGGCCTACTGAATTTAGCCCATGATTTCATCGCTGTTAGATTGCATATGGAGAGAAACCGTGTCTTCAGGTGCCAATTACGATAATTGGAAAACGCGTCAATAAAGGAAAATGATTGAGAACTTGCCAGGACTAAAGGGAGGTGTCTGTGCCCCCCAATTCCCTGTTCTAGCGCCGGGCCTGGCCTGGGCTGCCACCTGTTGGGAGGCAGGACACTGCAGGATCTCTTGCCTCCCAGCAGGCAGCAGCCCACTCCCTGGCACATCCAGAGAAGCGAGTGATGACATATACCATTCTTGAAAGTTAAATGGGGAATGAAGATGGCTATAAAACTATTGTGCATTAAGCTAGGATACTGCAACAGGTGGTAGGGTCGCTGTCGTAGGAGTTCAGCACCACAAGGTTCAGCTCCGGATGGGCTAGCACCTGATGGAGCGTCTGCTGCAGAATAGTGCTCGCTGCTTAAGTGTCGGTGGCGAAGGCCCGTGAAATATCCTTTATAGCCACTAGTTGATTGGAGAGGGCTCCAATGGACTGGTGAAGCTGATGGAGTTCTTCCTCCTCCTGACAAATCCACATACTATGGTACCTCAGGGTGCCAACTGGGCTGGCATCTCCGCTGATTTCATTCCTTTTCAGATGGATTCAGGGCTCGAAATTAACTTTTTTACTTGTTAGTGCTGCGCTCCCAAGTTCAAAAAGTTCGGAGCAAAAGCATTTTGGAGCGCACACACCAAAATCTAGCACCAATAAGCACCAATATATATATATATATATATATATATTCAAAAAAAGTAGGGGATATTTTATTTTGAGATCAAAATTTTCACATACACAAAGGGATACGAAAACCATGTTGTATAGTTCTTACTGAGGAAGCATTTCCAAAGAAATTCATCACCCAAACACATCAATGACACTCTCACGATCTGCACGGGATGCTATTGATGATCAAGGGGGTTGTGCCACAAATTTGCATGACTCTGAATTGGAAGGTTAGAGCCACTGTAAAGGAAGATTTTGAAGAGAAAGCATCAGATTATCAGTGGTTGAAGTCGTTAATTAAACAGAGACCATGCGCCGTCCTAACACAGGAGGAGAGGTTACGTGCCCTTGGCATGCTACAGGTTGGCACAAGACAGGTCGTTGTGGCAAGGGCAATGAATGTTTCCCAGTCTGTCATCAGCAGATTATGGTCCAGACATCGTGCTACAGGGTCTGTTCAGGATAGACCACGATCCGTCGACCAAGGGCAACAACTCAGGCTCAGGACAGATTCATCCGCACTATTGTCCTGAGAAATCGTATGGTAACAGCAAATCAGATAAGGTCTCAACTTCAAAGGGATACTGGCTTGGTAGTGAGTGGCCAGATCATCAGGAATCGCCTGCACAGATTTCACTTACACGCCCGACGTCCTCGTGTCATTCCCTGTTTGAGGATCGTCACATTAGGGCCAGACTCCAATGGTGTCATCATCATCAACGCTGGGATAATTGCCGATGGAACAACGTAATGTTCTCAGATGAGTCGAGGTTCACTGTGGACTTCCTTGACAGACGCAGGAGGGTTTGGCGCCGACGTACGAACGTTTCCATGACGTTAACGTCATTAGACATGATCCGTATGGGGGTGGATCTGTAATGGTGTGGGGAGGCATCACTGCTGCCGCAGAACAGACTTGCATGTTGTTGCTGGACGTGTCACAGGGCAGTACTACCGGGACAACATCTTGGCACCCCATGTTGTGCCGCTTTGCACGCCGTTATGGCCGCCGTTTCATTTTCCAAGATGACAATGCCAGATGTCATAGGGCCAGGATCGTTACAGATTACCTCCAGCAGCAGAATATCACCACATTACCATGGCCAGCACTCAGTCCGACCTTTCCCCCATCGAGCATGTCTGGGACATGCTTGGACAGCGGCTACGCCAACGCCAACAACCTCCTGCCAATGTCCAAGAACTTGCTGCAGCATTGCAACAGGAATGGAATAACGTTCCCCAAAATGACCTGGGGACGTCTCGTTAGGAGTATGCCACGCCGAATTCCAGCTTGTCTAGCCAACCAAGGGGGTTTTACCCGCTACTGACTTTGTTTCACAATGGTGGTAAATTTGCTGTGTGACCCTGTGTTTGTGTCGACCCTTATTCTGGAGAATCTGTCCTTTACTGACTGTACACAGGGTTTCGAATAAATTGACAAATGTTTCCTTAATGTTTTTATGTCATTTGTTTCCTTCCTGACCTCATGATCTGCATTTCATGGTACTTGTAAATCCAATATCCCCTACTTTTTTTTTGAATAGTTATATATATATATATATATATATATATATATATTTTTTTTTTTTTTTTTTAAGGTTTAAAAACTACGATATAACACTCCACATTAACAATACAACTGTCTCCAGCAAATGAAAGTTATTAAACAATATGAGAGTCTTGAGTTCATTGATTAACAAAAGTTTCCACTACATTAGCTTTATGCCATATCCTTAGGCCAGGATTTAAAATTGGGTCTCCTGGCTCTCTGCCCTTCCATCCATCTCTTCACTGCCTGTGAGGCATCAAATATGTCCAGAGGAGGACCCTCCACACTGATCCAAATCCAATCTTCAAATGTGTTAGCATTAAATGCAAATCTGATGTAAAGTATTTTTTTTTTCCTTAACATTGCAATATGAATCAGTCTACAGAGGTAACTTTATTTGTTAGCTTATTATAACATAAGCAGACGTTATAATGAGTTGGATACGTTTGTTTTAAGATAAATGCCACACGCCATTGTCATCCACTTTCTGCATTTTCAGGAACACCCAGCGCGTACATGCAAATATATAAACGCTTGGGTCGAAAGACGCGCTGAAAAAAATGTGTTTTATGATTCTTATAGATAGACTACTTAAGATATGTGCGAAGAAACCGAGACGAAGATTTTATATCTGCGCAAGCGCAGAACCATGAGGCAGCATATTTTGATTGGTTGCAAAAATTGACAGAACACCGGACCTTCTCGTTGACGCACATTTGTCACAGCATTTTCTGTGTTTCGCGCCTTCTCCAAGTTTGGAGGGACTTTCACGTTTAAAGTGTTTGGACTCAGTAGATAACGCGCTGTTACCTGCGATATCCAAACCATGATCTTTACAACGAACACAGTGCATTTCACCTTCTTTAAACCTCAGCCATTCAAAATTTCGAAGCCACACTTTGCGAAAACAATAAACTAATTTCGCCGCCAGTTCGTCCGAATCACCGTTGTAGTCATTGTCATGATTCTCAGTTTCAGTAACTTTTGTTACTGATTCGTTTTTTTAACTTTGACGGAGCCAAAAAAAAGTATTCTTTTGTTTTTCGTTTCATTTTCCATCTAAATCTTGTGTATGCTTACAATAGTAACCTTCAGTGCCACGAAATGGAGTGAGTGACAGCTAAAATTAACCATTCTGGAGTCAGTACTAAGGTTAAGGACGTCAAGCTCCTCTTTGATTGGTCAGAATGGTCATTTTCAGCTCAAGGGAACACACTGGGTGCGCTCCATTCTTACACCGGTACGCCCAGCTGCGGTATGTCCAGTAGATGCATGCAGTGCTCTGGCACATACGCCCATCTCTATTCAAGCTGCAGCAGCAGTTTGCATGCCTATTGACTACCAAATGTACAGGAAAAGAGGTGTTTAATTAGGGGGGAAAAGCGGTCGCACAGGTGCGAATATTTTAATTCAAAGGTCGCACAGTGTTAATTTTTTGGTCGCAATTTCGAGCCCTGTGGATTGCACTGTTATGATACAGACTAGGAATCAAGTGCAGAGGCACAGTGCAATCAAATAGCAGGGTTTATTGATAGTAATCCGGTTGACAGTGGGATGGAGCCCAGAGGGGAATAGCACAGTTCAGTTCACATGTTTCAGAAGAAGCAGTGTGGGCGTCACCAGTGCCCAGCCAGTGGCTTTCCGGGATGACTGCCAGATGGAGTGCACACTTTACCAGAGCCGAACTGTCCAAAGGTAGGATGGAGAAGCATAGGAGGAGCGCGGTCTGAATCGTGGTGACCCTGTAGCAGGCTTGGGAGCTTGTTCTTATAAACTGGACAGAAGAACAGATTGGGAGAGCATTAACAAAATGTGGTCCCAATCCTGGAAATAGCGAGAAAGGCTTGTGAGCTTCTTCCTATTAACTAAACAAGGGAGAGACTATGCTTTATGAGCTCAGCCTTTTGAGAATACACCTTTGTGCCATGTCTTAATTGTCGTCGTAATTGTTTTCCCATTTCCGACGGTCCTGTGTCAGTTTGCGGTATTGTCTCTTTAACTGATTAATCATTGTCTTATTTTGTTTCTCGCCCTCCATATTTCCCTCTGTGTTCCCAATTCCCATGTTCATTTGTTTCCTCTGTATATAAGCTTTCAAATCTGTGTAATTCATTGCTGGATTGTTCTACCTGTCTGAGGTATTCTAACCAGCTCTTTAACTAGAATGCAGCACTCTCCGTCTTTGTTATTAATAAGAGAAATGCTTCAACTCAACTTCAGCTCTTTATCAGGGACAGCCTGACTCTGATCCTTTGCGGTCTCCAAGGCGGAGACAGACCCCTGAACTGCACAGCCCTGGGGCCCCAGGAGATGCCCCTGCTGCAGCTCAGCTCTTCTTTTTGACCTCCTGGTCTCTGACCTTGAACTGTTTATGACCACGGCTCAGAAATATCTCACTCTGATGCTGTTTACTGATTGCCTGAATCAAACCCCATCACTTCTGTGCTAATCTGTGCCCTTGTTTCAAGTTGCCCTGGAATCTAAGGTCTTCATTAAAGGCCCAAGAAGCATTTTCTGCTGATCTGCACTTCGTTTCTTTATGCAATTCAAATCATATTTGTCAAAATTAAGACAGAAAATTTTGCTTGTGTGCTACTAAATTCTAACAACCTATGATTTTCACATTTTCCTTGATTTAGCTGACCTACAGGCTGTGGCTTAAACCAGATGTCACCCAGTATTTGTTTTCTACAGAGCCCGGGAAGTGCAATGACATGAAAAAAATATAAGTCGTGGCCACGAGATGTAAGTCGTTCCTTCGATTTAGCTATCTTGTTCCCACAACCTATTTTTTGGCCACGAGATACAAGTCATTCCCTCGGCTTAGGTAATTCGTGGCCTCGAGATACAAGTCATTCCCATGACTTAGCTATTTTGTGGCGACAAGATACAAGTCATTCCCGCAATTTAGCTTTCACATGACCACAAGATATTAACTTGTTCCCTCAATTTGAGTTAACAAAATTGAGGGAACGAGTGAATTAAATTCAGAGAATGAGTTATATCTGGAGGCCACAAATTAACTAAATCGTGGGAAGGAGTTGCATTTAGTGGCCACAAGTTAGCTAAATCATGGGAATAAGTTAATTAAATTGAGGGAACACGTTATAACTCATGGCCACAAATTAACTTAATAGTGGAAATAACATGTCTTTTGACCATGAAATAATTTTTTTTTTTCATGTCAGTGCACTTTCCGGGCTCTGTGGTAAATCAGTAACATAGAGGTGAAGATGATTACTAAATGGATCAAACAGCCTAATAATGTAATAGGTTCATTCAACCGTTTGAGTTACATTGTATGCATGAAATTATGGTGAGGAAATTAGGAAAAAAAAAAAAAAGGTCACCTAAAGCTCTCAAAACTGTACTTGGGAGCTAAATGAGGTCTGTTGATTTTATTTATTGCAAAATTTCATTTTTATTGTATTGTGGTATATTCATTACTTGCCCAAACCCTCAGAATATGTTGGGAGAGCAATTGCCCAGTGTCTGGGAAACTAGGATTGCGACAATCAAGATCTCACACCTGTGGCATGCAAATAGCCTGAAATCAATGCTCTCTGCATCCCGTGATACAGAAGTTATTTTTTCCAGCAATATGCTCGGCTGTTGGTACTATTTCTGTTCATGACAGTGTGTTGTTATGGCCCCAATTTGTTATGACGTCACGGACAGCAAGGGATGACAGACAAAATTCTTAAACTTCAACAGATTTAATTAAACAAACACTTAGAACTAATCTACAATCTACCCTACTGACCAAGATTGAAATTAAAAAAAAAATGAGATATTTACAGTCCCCTGGTAATTGAGATGGGCTGCTGTGTTGCGATGTCCTGGGACAGGAAAATGCTCCAACACAGGCAAAAATCCACAAAAAGCTTCACAGGTCTTGAAAAGAGTGACAGGTCTGGTCAAATGTATCCTTCCACAATTTCTCCTTGCAATTTCTCCTACTACTACACTCTCTCGATTTTTCTCCTTATATACTCTTTTCCAGCCCCTCTGAGGCATGCCCGGACATGCCCCAAACCTAGCTCCAGACTGCTTAACAAAAAAAAATGTCAATACTGCCATCTAGTGGCTTTTTTTTTTCCCCACATTACACCTCCATTTAAAAAGGGAAAAATTTTTGACTCATAAAGGCAAAATTTTTTCTTTTTCAATACAAAAATGGTTAAGTTGACACTTGTATATATACATATAATACAATATGCTAATAAACACAGGTGATATATATACACATACTCAAACACGGGATAAGCAATCGGCAATTACATTGTCAGCACCCTTTACATGCTTAATTTCCAAGTCAAACTCTTGTAAAATCAAACTCAAATTCAATAATCTTCGATTCTTGTTTTTCATCTTACTCAAAAACATTAACGGATTATGGTCAGTATATACAATCATTGGCTTTTGTGCTGTACAAACATAAACCTCAAAGTGTTGTAAGGATAGAACCAGAGCCAACAGCTCCTTCTCAATTGTGGAATAGTTCTTTTGGTGGCGACTGAACTTCCTGGAGAAGTATGCCACGGGATGCTCAATGTCATCAGAGTCACTTCTCTGTAGGAGCACAGATCCACAAGCTTGGTCGCTAGCATCGACCGCCATGGAGAACGGTTTGTTGAAGTCAGGAGATTTGAGCACGGGGAAGTGACACAGCAGAGACTTCAGGCGATCGAAGGCTCTTTGGCATGTTTCATCCCAAGTGAACTTCACGCCTTTCTTCAGTTGGTTGGTGAGACTGAGAACAATCTCAGCAAAGTTCTTGCAGAACTTGCGGTAGTACCCAATCATTCCAAGGAAGCGGCGGAAAGCTTTTTTGTTGTCAGGAACTGGAAAGTCCATGATGGCTTGGACTTTAGCATTTATGGGTGCCACCTTACCCTGGCCTATGACGTAGCCAAGATACGTGACAGTAGCACAACCAAAGTCACTCTTGTTCAGGTTAACAGTCAGGTTAGCCTGGGTCAAGCGCTGGAACAAAGTCTCTACATCTTTCAGATGTTCTTCCCAGGAGTCACTCCATGGGATCAGGTCGTCGATTTACGCACTCGTGTGTGGCAATCCGGCGATTGTAGACTGTATCATCCTTTGGAACGTGGCTGGGGCATTTTTCATGCCAAAGGGTAGGACTTCATACTGGTATAACCCAGATGGTGTGGCAAAAGCAGAGATGCTCTTGGCCCTCTCAGTTAAAGGCACACACCAATAACCCTTCAATAAATCAATCTTGGTCAGAAACTTTGCTTGCCCTACTCTATCGATACAATCATCAATCCTAGGTATTGGAAACACATCAGTTCTAGTTACAGCATTGACTTTGCAATAATCTGTACAGAATCTAGTACATCCATCAGGTTTTGGAACTAGAACACAGGGTGAACTCCAATCGGAGTTAGAGGGTCTGATAATATCATGTTCTAACATGTACTCAACCTCTTTCTCAGCAATCTTTCTCTTTTCAGGATTCATCCGCACGGATGCTGTTTTTATTGGTTTGGCATCACCAACATCTACATCATGAGAGGCTATAGAAACTCTCTTTGAAACATCAGGAAATAGATCTTTATATTTCTTGATCAACCTCTCAAACTGATCTTTCAGTGAGGGTTCTAAGTGCTGGAGTTTTACATCAAGATTTTGCAACACTTCAGAATTTGACAATTTACATGAAAGAACTTCAGCTTTAATTCTAGGTTCATCATCTTGAAACTCCCCCTCATCTTCACAAGCCTTGGCCATAGGAGGATCTGAAGTGACAGCTGCAACCCTAGCATTCCTATCATGATAAGGCTTCAGCATGTTAATGTAACACAACTGTTTTGGCTTTCTCCTATCTGGAGTCTTCACAATGTAATTGAGATCATTGAGTTTTGTCAGAATTTCATAAGGACCATGAAATCTAGCCTGCAATGGATTGGACTGCAAGGGAAACAACACAAGGACCTTGTCTCCTGGTTTAAACTCACGGCTTCTAGCCTTATGATCATACCAAGTTTTCATTTTTCCCTGACTTGATTTCAAGTTCTCTTTGGCTAGGTCACAAGCTGCACGCAGTCTTTCTTTGAACTTGCTAACATAGTCTAACAGACTGATATGCGGCTCTTTCTCTTGCCATTGTTCACTCAACAATAGCAAAGGTCCTCTCACTTCATGGCCAAACACTAGCTCAAACGGACTGAATCCAGTAGACTCCTGCACTGCTTCTCTAGCTGCAAACAACAGCAAATGAACACCTTCATCCCAGTCTTTCTCATGGTCATAACAATAAGTCCTCATCATTGTATTGAGAGTGGAATGAAACCGCTCTAAGGCACCCTGACTCTCTGGATGATAGGCACTGGAAAGAATCTGCTTCGCACCTAGTTCATACACAACCTGCTGAAAGAATCCGGAAGTGAAATTGCTACCTTGATCTAACTGAATTTCCCTGGGAAGGCCAAACAACGTGAAGAACTTTATTAAAGCCTTCGAGATTGCAGTTGCCTTGATGTTGTGTAGAGGTATGGCTTCAGGGAATCTGGTAGATGCACACATGATTGTCAAAAAGTACTGATTTCCAGATCTAGTCTTGGGTAATGGACCAACACAATCAACGATGACCTTGGAGAAGGGCTCCCCAAATGCTGGGATAGGCTGCAATGGAGCTACAGGTGGGTCTAACTGGTGTTTTCCAACTACCTGACAAGCGTGACAGGTTTTGCAAAAGTTGGAAACATCTTTCCGAAGTCCAGGCCAGAAGAAGTGTTTCATGATCTTGTCAACAGTCTTGTTAACACCAAGATGACCTCCTAAAGGCAAACTATGAGCTATTGTTAAGATCTCATTCCTGTAGACCTTCGGAACAACAATTTGCTTGACCACTGCCCAATCTGCATTGGCAGGGATATCAGGAGGGCGCCAATTCCGCATCAACACTCCATCCTTGAGATAATACCCAACTGGAACTGCGTCTATTTCTTCATCAGGAAGGGCTCTCTTCTTTAGTACACAATTTCAGGATCACTGGTTTGCTCCTGAATCAACCGCTTTCTGGACAGAGACAAGTCTCCAGACACATCAGAATCACCAGACCCATCTGGCTGGCTGAATAGAGAACTGATAAAAGTGTCTGATAAGTCCTCAAACGGTGAAACCATAGTAGGCTGAACAGAGTCATGAGGCAAACCACCTGAGTCATGACTATTCAATGTGCTGGACGGCACCACATCATCTTCTTCTTGAACCTTCTTGGCCATAGCACGAGTCACTGCACAGGAAGGATACAGAGATGGGTCTTCATCGCCATCTTCAGTGCTCGGCTGTGAAGTAAGATGAACAGGGGGAACTACATTGCCCCCAGCCAGGTCATTGCCTAGCAACAGAGAAATACCCTTGATAGGTAGACTTGACATAAGTCCCACCTTTACCTGTCCTGTAACTAAATCTGACTTCAAGAATACAGAGCGCAGGGGTACGGATACAGTCCTCCCTTCAATACCTTGTACAAGTATGAAATCCCCAGAAGTGGTCTCATCACGTAACTCCAAGGAGTCCATCAACAAAAGTGACTGAGAAGCTCCGGTATCCCTTAGGATATATATGGGGACAGGAGGAGAATGCTCATTCAGAGCCACAAATCCCTCTGACACAAATGGAAGGAATTCCTCCCTCACAAAGTCAGCAGTATCAGGCTTCTTAGCCTCACAAAGAGCAGGCAATTTAGCAGATCGGTCATCTACTACAGGGGTTTCTAACCTTGTCTTCACAAAGGCATTGGGTTTGGTATCCTTTTCTTTTTCTTTCTTAGCTTTAAGGAACCAACAGTTAGTTGTAACATGACCAGATTTCTTGCAATAATTGCAAACTAGACCACTTTTGTCACTGTCAGCTTTCACACTTTGATCAGACCTTTGACTGGATTTCTGAGCACCATCACTAGATTTGTCTTTGTCTTTGGGTGAGGAATCTTGGGTATCTCCGTTACCTTTCCTCTGAAATTGGGACCATCTATTGTTACTGCTAGACTGAAATTTGGACTTATGTGTGAGAACATATTCGTCTGCAAACTTGGCAGCTGATTGCAAATTCAGTGCTTGCTTCTCATTAAGGTAGGTCTTAATATCATCCTTGACACAGTTCTTGAATTCTTCAACTAACACCATCTCTTTTAGTGAGTTGAAATCATCCTTGACCTCCATAGAAGTACACCAGCGCTCAAAGCAAACCTTCTTCTCGTTAGCAAATTCCACGTAAGTCTGATTGTCAGATTTCTTCAGACCTCTGAATTTCTGTCGGTAAGCCTCTGGAACCAACTCATAAGCTGTCAAAATAATCTTTTTGACAACCTCATAATCAGAGGAATCATCTGCAGACAAAGCCGAATAGGCTTGTCGAGCTTTACCCTTGAGGACAGTTTGCAACATCAGAGGCAAGTGTTCCTTTGGCCACTGACAACTCTTAGCTACCTTCTCGAAGCACTGGAAATACTTATCAACCTCCTTCTCTGAGAATGGAGGCACCAGCTTTACCTCCTGGCTAGCATGAAATTTGTTTTCGGCTTCCATTTTAATTTTTAGTTGCTCCATTTGGAGCCTTTCTTCCCGGTCTAATTTTTCTAAATCGAAATCTCTCTGTCTCTGTCTCTCTCTTTCTGCTCTTTCCTCTTTTTCTCTTTCTTTTTTCTCTTCTCTTGCTAATTTTTCTAACTCAAACTGCCTTTCTCTCTTTCTGCTCTCTCGAACTCTCTTTGTTTTTCTTTTTCTCTTTCTGCCCTCTCGAATGCTCTTTCCTCTCTTTCAATCTCTAGCATTTTTAATTTAAGTTCCGTTTCTACATTTGGATTTTCCACTGGAAACTGTTCCAGATCTCCTGGTGCAAACACATTTCCATCAATGTAATATTCAACAATCTCTCTAGCCAGTCTTGCTTTTCGCATGGCTGGTTTTACATCTGTCAGCTCTAACTGTCTGCATATTTCTAGCAGTTCTGTCTTTTTAAAAGACTTCAAAACCTCTACGGTTGGTGATGCCAAGAAATCATCCATTGCTGTTGATCTGTCAATATATATCTAGGAAAATTCAAAAAAAAAATTTCACAATTTGAAATTTTAGATTTTCAATAAATTACTCACAAAATGGTCGATCCCGGACCCGAGCCCCCAATTTGTTATGACGTCACGGACAGCAAGGGATGACAGACAAAATTCTTAAACTTCAACAGATTTAATTAAATGAACACTTAGAACTAATCTACAATCTACCCTACTGACCAAGATTGAAATTAAAAAAAAAATGAGATATTTACTGTCCCCTGGTAATTGAGATGGGCTGCTGTGTTGCGATGTCCTGGGAGAGGAAAATGCTCCAACACAGGCAAAAATCCACAAAAAGCTTCACAGGTCTTGAAAAGAGTGACAGGTCTGGTCAAATGTATCCTTCCACAATTTCTCCTTGCAATTTCTCCTACTACTCCCACTCTCTCAATTTTTCTCCTTATATACTCTTTTCCAGCCCCCTCAGAGGCATGCCCGGGACATGCCCCAAACCTCGCTCCAGACTGCTTAACAAAAAAAATGTCAATACTGCCATCTAGTGGCTTTTTTTTCCCCACATTACAGTGTTCTCTATGGCACTTTTTTGAAGAAGATTTAATTACGTCTTTTCTCAAATGAATGTCTTTTCTCAAAAACAGCATATTGTCAACAGGATATTCAAATGCACCCTGCAGGCAAGTGGAGGGTATCCACAGAGATGATGCTTTGTCAGAAGTGAGTGTGCATTGAAATGAGCCAGTTAATAACAGCTGAACATATACACAGAAAGCCATGCACATGACGGTGCTCCATGACTGAAGCAAAATGGGGATGACATCTCTAATCTGAACAAATTGCATGCAATGGAACAACATTACATACATTTTAACTGTTCCGAGCTGCAGCATGTGTGTCAAACTCCTAAACCATTAACACTGCACCCCTACCTCACAAAATACTTTGGTGATGATGGCCCCTATTCTCCATCAAATACTGTAGCCTCGACACCTTATGTTTTTATTCAAGAGGAAACAGAATGTGGGTTTAATAATACAACAGAGATGATTGTAAAATAAAAAAAAATAGAGCACAGCATTTTTTTCTTCTCAGATTTTTCCTGTGATCGGAGCCCACTCTCATCCCCATGGGTCACATAGTAACGCTACCTGACCAATTGTAAATTTACAACACAGAGGGAGGCTTTTGGTGTCCAACACCAGTTTAAAATGAACCTTACCCCCCAACCATTAACCCAAACCCCAACCCTAAGCATCAAATAAGAACACCAAAAGCCTCCTCTTTCATTGTATGTTGACGCTTGGTCAGGTACCCTCAATATATGACAAATGTGTCAGTGATAGCGGGCTAATATTGCCATAATGGGAGTGAGTGAGTCACAATCCTTTCATACTCAATATTTCAAGAATGGTACTAGCCATAATTGTCTAACTTTTCACATAAACAAATATATCAGATGAGCTGATGAAAATTTGGTTGAATCTGTGACGTTGCATCATAATAAATAAATAAATACGCAAAAACGACAAAAACGAACTGCATTGCATGGTCCAGTACAATCCACGAGGGCTGCATGTCGCTTCAATCAGTTAGCTTGCTAACCAAGCTTGCTAGTGCGTAAATGAAATTATTAGCGATTCAGTCAAAGCTTTTTAAAGGCTAGATTTCACCAACAGTTTGGCTAGTGATGTTTGTTTTTTGAAGTTGAAGTATTCTGCACTAATGTTACTTGCTTACACCTTTTGATGTGTACAGTAGCCAGCTAGTTAGCTACAGGGCTACATGAAATCTGTGCCTGTTTTTCATGTAGCTCTGTAGCTATAGCTAACTGGCTCTTGTTGATGTCAAATTATGCTGGCCGGTCCTGTAGAATCCAGTAAGATTGTATGTTGCTTGCAATGAAGTGTTTGCATAATGCTTTTTCCCACAGCAGCAGCAGCAGAATTCTTCTACATATTTGTACAGCTTGCTGTTTACTATAGTGATTGATGTTTACTACCTTCCTTGAGAAAATTCTGGGTACAATTCCAACAATTAAATTTTACATTGGTTGTGTGCTTTATACAGTAACTGTGAAATTCAAAACAGTGGTTGAGTCTAATTTCTGGTTCTGCCTGTTGACATACAGCATCTGTGAAGAATGATGCTTTCTTGAACATGGCGTCATGAAATGGCCAATGTCACATATGGTTAGAATGACTGGGATTTAGTATTTACCTTATCTTGTGTACAAGCATTTAAAGGTGACATAGAATGGTTGAACGGGGTATTTATCCTTGTTCTGTGATGTGACATATAGACAACAAAATTTTGGTTGGGTCTGTAATGCCTCAGAAGCTTCCTAAAAACCTCTCTCAAAAAGCTATGTTAGGATGGGGGTTTTGCACCTATTTGGCGACCTATCGGGCTTAACTGGCAACCTCATTATGAAATGCAAGCACTTGATGCTGATTGGCTGGCTTTGCTGCCACTCAAAAGAATGTAACTTCCCCAAGAGCTGTAGGGAAAATGGAAAACACTCGCCAGCTTCAGAACACGGACAGACCAACTTTATGCAGCTATGGCATATTCAGAGATTCAGCCTCATGTGTTTGAGCCGGAGTCGGATGAGGACACTGAATTGGAGGAAGAACGAGTCCAGCAAAGGCTGGATTTAAAGGTTTCTGAATGGTAAGTATTTTTGAATGTTTTGTTTTCAAACGTAATAACCATTTCTTGTCCAAAGCGTCTTAACGAAGTTAGCTACTTCAGAGCTGCCAAGACTTACGAATTCGGAGTGAGTCTCTCGCATTGACGTTCCCGTGCCATAGTCAGCAAGTATTCAGTCAAAGAGCACTGAATAAATTCAATTGCGGAATTTAAGTCCTTGTGCAATAAGTTAATCCGTTCACGTGCATTACGGTGGATTTCCCCACTAGTGACATGGAAATCGATTATAACACTGGGATTCTCACGCTTGTCTTAACTGCGGGATTGGAAGCAATGGAGTTGCATAAAGACGTGTATGCAAATTATTTTGAAGGGGAGGAAACGGAATGAGCATGGGGGAGATACATGTGACATCATATGTATCTGTCGTTCAGATTGGCCCGTTTTCTGGCGGTCATTTTTAAAAGAGGAATTTCTATGAAACAGAGATGTTCAGAATGTCTAGCACTTTTCATATGTTCTTGAATGCGGGTAGACTACAGTTATTCAACATAGACAAGGTAAAAATGGTTTTTGATTCTATGTCACCTTTAATGAAATTATGGTGTCTTTGGAAGATTGTTTCGCTTCTATACAGAGAGATGGCAGAGAGGGTCAGTTAAATGATACTTGTGCCACTTTGGGTAATAGAGACTGCATCTAAAGTCAGTGGACTTCTTTTATGATCGCAATTCCAAAAATTATTCCCAATGAGATTGTCATGTGACTCGAATCATGTTATGTATGAATGAGCATGCATTTAATAAGCAGGGGTATGTGCCAAGATTTCATAGATAGATTTCAGCGATTTGCACTTATTCTTAAAGCATTTTACAATGTGTTAGGCCTGGGCTTGAGCACTCTCGGGGACTGTCAGAGCTCCATGGGTCCCTGAAGTCGTTTAAATACTTTCTTTTGGAAGTTAAATCTCTTCAAAGCCAGTATATTTTAGAAATGTGTTACAAATGTGTTACACACATGGATGATGCAAGGAGGTAATGTTTATGTTTTTGTAATCTAGCCAACAGCTGAGAACAAAGTGTTGAAACAACTGTGGTCCCCGAACTTTTCTATAGATTCTAGATTCTATACGAAGGAAAAAGTATAATGCAAAAGAAAACACTCTATATGAGAAATGTGCAATTAGACAGAACAAAAAGAATTGTAGCTGAAGCAGAAAAACAATGTCCAGTTGCTCATTACAAATTTCTCTTTAAAATTTAGGCTAAATATCATTCTGTTATGATCCAGACAAAGAATCAGATGCAAGGACTGAGTAAAATCCAGTAGTAAGGTTTAATGATGGGAAAGAGCCAAATGGTGCAGTTCAGTTGAAGTTGTAGTGGGCTTAAGTGTAGGACATGTCAGCACCTGGCCAGTGGCATCGCAAGGCTGTAGCCAGATGAGATCATTCTCCCCAGAACAGAACTGCAGATCAGGGGAGTGGAGAGATTAGCAGGAACACAGTCCCAATCCAGATGACCGCAGAAGGATTGGGAGGTGTTTCTAATAAACTGGGCAGAGGATCAGACTGAAGGCTGGTTAACAGGAATGCCGTCCTAATCCTGGAGAACAAGAGAAAGGCCTAGGAGCTTGTTGCAATTAATAAGATTAGGAACAGAACTTCTGTATTTTACTACTATTGAAGATTATGAATAATTTACAAGGACCACAAGACGGTATCGTCACTATCCCCCACCAAGATCAAGGGCCATAACTCCGTTAAAAAATATGCTTTTACATCCAATTTCAAACTCAATGTAGATCATGAGTAGCTTATTAAGCTTACAAAATTTCACGCATCTAGGTCAAATGGTTTCAGAGAAATCTTGTCCCCATTGTGGCTCGGACGGACGCACGGACGGACTCCAATCCAATATCTCCCGGTCCCACTTCGTGGCGAGGGATAATAAATACTGACTGCTTGTAACAGGAAGTGACAATCCAGCAACTTGCACACTCAAAGCAATGGGTTTTATACGCCACAGACCCGTAAAGGAAATGGGGAATACAAATGTATCATACCTGGAGGGGAAGACATCAAACCAATCAAAGGAGACAATACATCTAAAGGACGCACAAGTTGCTGGATGGGAGGAGGACCAAGGGGAATTCACACGGGGGTTGTGTCAGAATTCAAAAGGAGACCAAGAGGAACACATGCAAAAATATTGTAAATTCAGATGACTTATCCTATTGTCTTACTTTGCAAAATGTATGGTCAATTCCTGTCTATGTGTTCAAGAAAAGGTGTTGCTGTTTTTTTTTTAAATAAAATAATGAATTAATGATGTTAAAACCCTGTGAATCCTAACCCCAAATACCACACATAGTGCACATTGCAGCTATTTATAAAACAAAAGAAGTACAATACATTTCAGAGATGTATTTTATGATATTCATCTGTTATTGCACCTTGATTTGATTACTGTGTTCTGTGGTTGAATGGGATCAGAGGAAAGTGATTCACAAGCTTATCCTCAGTGGGATTTTTAGAGGAAATATATTTGCATACACATATGCACACACACACACACACACACACACACACACACACACAGGCACAAGCATGCACATAAGCAGCTGCTTAATTCGAACCAGAATGAAGTACTCCAAGAAACCTGTCTTCATCTGGAGTCTTGATTATGATTAGATAAATATCTGGCAAATTTTATGAATGAACCCGGATGTTTGAGACCTCAAAACCATTACTAGCCTCACTAATATAGTCATAGCTTTGATGGCACCAAACAAATGGACTGCGCTATTAGTTGTTTTAGGAGGCAAACAGTTTTTCAACTGTGACCTTTGCATGAGCACTTGAACATCACTGGAACTATTGATCTCACCAGTTCACCAAAAGGATCTCTCTACCACATGACTAGGAACAGCTGCTCAGTGAAATTACAGTCCCAATTGTCAAAGCTTATCATATTCTGAAATGAGCTGTTCAAAGATAGAGCTTTTCCATCTTCGCAATGAAAAGTTGATTTAAGTTGAGCAGATCAGCGCTTTGAGATATTTTTTCTAAATAACGACTTGGCTTTTCCCTTCCCCGATAGCAATTTCAGTCAAAGAGCCTCCTCCTGACTTACTCGGAAATGATCAATTTTAGAAGTTTGATAGAGCCTCACAGTTTTGGATGTTTCAGAATGAAACAATTTTGTACACACTGTCTCTTGATTTGCCAACTGAGCACATCTGCCCAGAGTGTTACACAGGACTGTTATGTGGCCAGCATTTTCATCTTCAGATGGATATCTATTGTTTCATTCTTCATTGTACACTGTGTACTCTTTGCCTGCAGTGTTTGCCAGTCTGGGGCCAACCTCCTGTGGCCTCCATGCTCACATCAAGCCTGACTTTTTAAAAACTCATTAATGAACATCTGCTCAGTATTACAGAATTGTAACCATCAGCAAGGCACCGTTGGCAAACAAAGTTCAAGCTTGTGTGACTCTCTCTCTCTCTCTATCTCTCTCTCTCTATTGAAAAAATAGTTTGTGTGGTTTATGTCGTATTTATGATAAAAAGAGCTGGCAGCAGTCCCTCTTTTACAGCTAATACTGTGATCTCTGCCCCTACCCATGTAATTACTGTGGAATACCCCACCCTTTAACCACCCACAAAACAAGCTTACACAAGGAGCACCAATTTACAACCCACAGTGTTTCATGAATCCATTTAAACATTTACAACCTTTTAAAATGAGGGAGAAAGTGCAGCTTTTGTGTTGTGTGGAAACCTAAATGCAAGGCAATGCTCTTTAACCCTTAAATGCCCAACTATAGTAAAAGTTGAAAGAAAAATCTATGTATTTTGTTAATATGTCCTGGGGAGGGGCTAATAACAACCCAATAGCAATTTAGAATTTTTGGTGACCTTTGACCTCATTTTAATTTTGTGACATATATGTCACAATGGGCATTTCGGGGACGTTATTGCTAAAATGACTTGAATGATAAAACAGTTGACATATAGCTGAAGTATTAGGCATAGCTTATTTTTCATTAGCTTACCTGTTTGTCTACTTTATCCAGTGATGAATGGGTGCTGATCTATTGTGTGGATTCCACCATGGGGGCGGCCATATTGGAAAGGTTAGTTGGTGCAGCCAGTGTAGTGTCAGTTCCACTTGTATGCATCAGATGGCAGCACTGATGGTCTAAATATGTCACTATGGGCATTAGGTTGCAAAATTTATATGGGGTCAGTGGTTTTGACAACCCCCAAAATCATGTGACAAATTTGTCACAGGGGGCATTTAAGGGTTAATGTAATTAATGCTTCAGTGAGGTTTTTACTGTGTGTCAGGAACATAATTGGGGATCGCCACTGGATAAGGCTGTATTAACATTGCTTTGAAGAACCCAGACTAACATCTAAAGAACTGCAGGCCTCACATGCTTCAGTCAAGGTCAGGGTTCATGAATCCACAATAAGAAAGAGACTGGGCAACCTTGGCATCCATAGATTTCCCAAAAATATATTCTCTGTGGACTGGTGAGTTAAAAGTGGAACTTTCTGAAAAAAAAAAAAAAAGGTCCGGTGACATCTGGCGTAAAGCTATCGCAGCATACCACGATAAGAACATCATACCAACAATGTTGCTGACAGTGTGATGGTCTGTTGCTGCTTTGCTGCTTCAGGACCTGGGCAACTTGCCATCAGTGATGGAAGCATGAATTCTGCTCTCTACCAGAAAATCATGAAGGAAAATGTCTGGCCATCGGTTCGTGACCTAAGGCTGAAGTGCAATTGGGTTATGCTAGGTTCACATTATGTTCCCGGCAGCCATGGCAATCACCTTTCAGGCCACCGTGGACAAAACGGGATGGACGTGAGACAATGCAGGGGACGGGATGGGCAAATGTGACAGGCCATGATTGCCACAGATGCCGGGCCAGATTTTTAAACTGTCAAAAAAACTGTCACAGCAGTCACGGTGCAGAGAAACCAAGTAGGCCGTAGTAAAACGGGGTGAACGCAACAAAATGTAATAGTACATAATAGGCCGTAACAAAGCTTGGAGGCGGTCCGTAGTGGGACGGGAAGCATGTGTATTTCCCGGCATCTCACGGTCCTTTCAATTTTTGTCCGGTTTTGCCATGTTCTGTCACGTTTAGTGCGTTGTTGCAACCACTATTGTAATAAAGGTCAGTATTGTAATATTATTACAATAGCGCGTGCGAATGCACGGCAAATTCAACCACTAATGTAATAAATTGTTAAACAGAGATGTTGAAGATCATTGTCAGAAAATTAGGCTATTTCCTATTATCTTTCACGTGAATGACGAAGGAGGGAGGAATAACCGTCTGCATCCACACTCAATATGAATGAAGTTTACTTTCAATATACAGCTGCTGTTGCGACCAAACTAGCAGGGATGAATCATCTCAAAGCTGAACTGTAATTATTTTAACAGATTTATTCGTCATATTATTTCACTGGACATGCCTTCCCGCAGACTCCAGTATAAAGCGATGCAAACCTTTACTGTCGATTCATTCGAAGGGGATGAAAAGTCCAGTACAAATGAAAATTGCCACGTCACTAGGGTGTTGTAGCCTGATCTTTGAGAACTTTATATGCATAATAATATAATATATTATATCTATAATGCATTTTTGGAACGGATATGAAAAGAAATGAATTTATAAATATGTAAAGGAAATACTAGTGTGTGTCATATTTTATTCTTTTAGGATCATTTCAAGACAAAAGAATCTATTTCAATAGTGGTTGAGCTTACCGTGCATTCGCGCCCGCTATTGTAATAACTTATTACAACAGTGGTTGAGTTTACCATGTATTCCCACCCACTATTGTGATAATTTATTACAATAGTGATTGGGTTTACCATGTATTCCCACCCGCTATTGTGATAATTTATTACAATAGTGATTGGGTTTACCATGCATTCGCACCCGCTATTGTAATAATTTATTACAATAGTGACCGTTATTACAACAGCGGTTGCAACAGTTGCAACAGTTGCTCTTTAATCAATTTTCAGGTGAATTAGAGATACCGCATTCAAAAACAAACAGGCAGTCTCTCCTTCATATACTTCTTCTTCTTCCTCTTCTTCTTTGAGTTTACAGGCAGTTTAAAAAAAACACTGTAATTGACTATAATTGATAGTAGAATTACACAGAATCAATACCATGTCGAAATTTTGCTTCAGAAAACTGATTTTTCTTAACTACTAATTGGGACACCATTGGCTCACTGTAGCTGAAGTGGTTGCAACAGAGGACAATGAATTTTTCTGTAGCAAGAGATAATTTTTTTTGAACTGCTGGATAGATATAGGCAAGCATATTGAGCAGTTTGCACATCAGGCTTAGGTCAAGAGTTTAATTCAGGCAACTCCTGAAAAACAGGGATTGGAGTGAACTCATCCATATTTTAAACCGTGTACCAGCTCGGTTTGCTTGTGAATATTCAATAACTGATCCAGGAGTGCCATCTAGTGATAGAATATTGCAACTGCATGCATAAATTTGCAGCTACATGTCCGCTGGCACACACATCTGCACAAAGCTCTTATGATACCCTGCCGAGCACCGTTGTTCTTCTCGAACACGCCACATCCAGATAATCCTTAAATGATGAATTACATTCATATTTTAATTTGTAACGAGGAACGAAGCGGCCAGTGTCAAAGTAACGAAGTAAAAGTATAGGCCTACTTGTTTTTTATCTTTTAAATGTAGTAGAGTAAAAGTAAAAGTCCCGGTTTAAAAAAAAAAACTCAAGTAAAGTACAAATCCTCCAAAAAAGAAAAACTACAAATCCTCAAAAAAAAAAAAACTATTTAAGTACTAGGGGAGAGCTGGTACGAAAGTTACATTTTTCACATGGACGTCATTTTAAAAGATAACGTTGCAGACCAAAACAAAATTTTGGAGCGATTAACTACTTTCGTGTGTGCTCTGTCAATATCAGGTGCTAAATCATCACCATATATATTGACTTCGGCATAGTTTGACGTCGAACGGAAGTTGCGGATTGCTTCTTTCGACCCATCCAGCCGGGATGAAAGTAATGCACGGGCAGGGCAAAAGTAACGTGATCAAATTTACTGGAATCTTTTTTAAATTTATCGTTAAAACAGAAGCAAAAACAGCCAGGCATTTGTTTTAAACATTTTAATTGGCTTCAAATGTTCCAAAAGTGACCGTGAACATGTTTAATGTGCAAGGTCTATTTATAAAAATTATCCCAGAGAGCAAGCACCTCAGCTCCGGATCTGCCCGGCTCTGTGCCGACTCCAGCTGATCCGGCTCAGAGCCGGGGCAGATCCGGAGCGGAGGAGCTTGCTATCTGGGATGAAATTACTCATCACAGTTGTGACAGATATAATGAGTGGCACCCTCAGTGCATGCCTCATGCGACCACAGCAGACAAAAGATGCACCGCACCCACACTTCTCCAGGCAAAGATGAGGCAAATGTCTCCCCACAAACAAGACATTCCTCATCCTTGCCCCGAGAAACTGTGGTTGCAGTGTGTCCACTAAGCCTCGTTTTTCTTTGGGAGTTTTGAAGAGGCCTGTTTTCTGGCCCCTCTGCCGACTCTCCTCCTCCAAAGCAGCTTTCACCGGGTGTCGGTCAGTATTGCTGTTGACCTGCAACATTCAATGAGATAATAGTCAGAATCAGATTGTTTTTATACAAGCAAGAGAACCAAGACGAGCTAAAAATGACACTATGCTCACCTCTTTCGGCCTCTCCTTTTATTTTCTTTTCCTCGAGCCAGCCTTTGGATATGGCGAAGCTTTTCTGGGCTGAACCTCTGTATTGGCGTGCCACTAGATGTTCCTGGAACCACTAGCATACCTGGATAGATGTATGCGCTGGCGATGGAGCTGGCGCTGGTGATGAAGGGGGCGCTGGTGATGGAGCTGGCCCTGGCACTGGGGATGGAGCTGGTGCTGGTGCAGGACGGTCGGTCACATAAGCTGGAGCAAAGTCTTCCTCACTGAAAATATCTGGATTCAAGGGCCAGATACCGGTACACTCGAACCCAGACGAAATGCTGCTTGGTGTTGCAGCTTGAGGCAGAGCTTTAGCCACAAGACTCGGGATGTTGTAGATGGTCAAAGTTCTTCCAGGGTTCATTCGCATCCAATTGTCTGCTGCACTGTTAATGTAGTGCTTTAGAGGGCCAAAAACGCTTCGGTCTAGCAGCTGAAGACGGTGGGAGCAGTGGGGTGGAAATGACAGGAGTACAATGCCCTGTGACTTGCAAAAGTCAATAGCTACCACGGAGAGGTGTGATGCATGATTGTTTAAGAGTAGCAGCAACTTTGACTCCGGGGTCACGCGGGTGTGTCTTGCAAAATGCTGTAAAAAGGCCAAAAAATCTGTCTCCTCCATCCACCCCGATCCATTGGCAGAACCAGTGGAGCCAGGGGGACCATCCCAGATGAAGTGGTCATGGAACTTCTTCCTTGGGAAGATAAAGTAAGGGGGAACAAAGCTGCCTTGTGCGTTGGCAGCAAAGGCAACGGTCACCAATGTCCCTCTTTCCCCGGAGGTCACAGCACCGACCTGGCGCTGGCCTTTGGTGGCAATGACTTTGTCTGGCACTTGAACCGTTGTGGTACCTGAAATAATCAGTGAAATGAATTATTGCTGGTGCAAATCACTGGTGCTTTTAAATTTATCATCCAAATATAAATTTTTACCTGTTTCATCCATGTTCCAGATGTCATTTGCCTCAAAATTATAGCGGGTGAGGACAGTCTTTAGGTTGTTAAAAAACGCGGTCACGTTGGTCTTGTTGAAGCTGGTGGAACGGGACATGCTGGTGGCTTGAGGTCGACGGATGGACAGGGTTCTGTTGCGCTCGAGGAAGGAGGTGAGCCAATCCTTCCCTGCCATCTGGTTTTTCTTCCATGAACAGGGAGTTTTGAGGCCAATATTTTCGGCCAGCTCATATGCAAACTTTTCGCACCTAAAAAGCATAAAAAGAGTTAATTCCCAGATAGCAAGCACCTCCGCTCCGGATCTGCCCGGCTCCAGCTGATCCGGCTCAGAGCCGTGGCAGATTCGGAGCGGAGGTGCTTGCTATATGGCGGTAGTGGTGTAGCTCTGTCTGCGGTGTTACTCGCACCTCTTTAGGACTCAGGCCAAAATATATATCGGCTGCTCTCTTTATATATGCCTGCAGTCTCTTCTCCTGTTCTTCTGTGAAGACTTTGTTGTGAGCCCTGTACCCGGGGCCCTGGTCTGCTGCCCTCTTGCCTCTGCCCTCCTCTTGCAGTACCTGAACAGGGTGACATGACAAACGCCATGCACCTCTGCTGCCCTCCTTATACTATCGCCTCTTCGGACATCAAAAAAGGCTCTTGCGTAAACCTCCGGGTCAACCGTTCCTCTCTGGGTAGTTCTGACCCTAACTCTGGGCATTTTCTGTCGGTAAAACATAACACACATTTTTATGGAGCTTTTAAACACAAAATGCGGCCGCATTAGCAGAGAGGGACGAACGTAACTGTTGCTACTTCAGTCCCGACGGTGACTCCTGACATTTGAACGAGGATTACTTCCAAAGTGGAAAAATTCTGACATTTCAAACTGCACCATATGTTGCGGAACTAAATCACCTATCATTTCATCATAAATATGACACATGGAGCGATAAAGACAATCTTTAAATCTAAAAAGTTTAGCATTCGTCTGAATTTACTCACCGCTGCGGAAAACAGTCTTCTCGGTCTTGTGCCGCGAGGAAGACTGGACGCCTCAAGAATGTTTGCGGTTCTGGAGAGGGGCGCGAGCTGCATGTGCTGACCTAGTATGACGCATCGAAGTGCGGATGGCTGTGAGTAAATCGCCGTGTTACTTTCGTCCAGAGTTACTTTCGCACCGGCGCTCCCCTACTATACACCTCTGAATTATTGCTATTGCTTGGGAGGCCTTCTTTTTATACCGTGGGCACAAACGTGCTCCAAAGCTGCCCGGTGTCCACGTTTAACCTGTAGAAAGCCTTGACAGAACGTGCAAACGTGTCAGACCTTGATCAGAACATGAGAAACGTGAGGGACCCCATCAGAACATGACGTGCTGGGAGGGAACCTACTGGCATCCATGGTAGACCTTGGGCCGAACCGTGGTGCACCTTGGAGCTTCCGGGACTCAGCAGCCCCTTTCCCCGATGGCCCGTCACAGATACCATGATAGACTGTGAGAAAACTTGCCAAGACTTAAATACAGAGGAAAAATGGCCAAAATCCCACGGCGCACTATGTTTCGGGCAAACAGGGCTGCCGTGGCCGCCGGGAACATAATGTCAACCTAGCATTATGCAGCAGGACAATAATCCAGAACTCAAAAGCAAGTCCACCGCTAAATGCTCATAATGAAAAAAAATGAAGGTTTTGGAGTGGCGAGTCAAAGTTCTGCCTTGAATCCAATTGAGACGCTGTGGCTTGAACTTAACTAGGCAGTTTATGCACAAAAACCGTTCAATGTGGCTGAACTAAAATCATTTTGCAAAGAAAAGTGGGCCAAAATTCCTCTACAACGATGTAAAATGTTCCTTGCTAATTATCACAAATATTTGTTTGCAGTTGTTGTCACGAAGGGTGGCATAATCAGTTATTACGTTTCAGGGGAAAATAATTTTTTCACATGGATGACAGATTTTGAATACTCTTTATCTTCAATAAATCACTTAAAAGCTTCAATTTTGTTCACTCATGTTGTCTTGTCTCAAATAAAAATTGGTTGGATGATCTGAAACATTTCAAATGACAAATACGCAAAAGAAGAAATCAGGATGGGGACTAATCCTTTGTCACCATACTATTGTGATGCTCCTGTATATTGTACCTAATGGAGAAAGATTGAACAGGTAATGTGCCAGGTGGGAGGGGTCAATAGTCAAGCTTCTGGTCTTTCTGATGATTCCAGTGGTATAGAGAAATGGAATGGATGGTAAACTACGGCCAATGATCTTGGAGGCTCAATGCACCGCTTTTTTCCAGCTGATATCTGTCCTAATTAATTTTTTTTTTCTGCATCAAATAAGAGTGGAAATGTGAGCACACATATCTATTTCCCATTCATTTCCCTGTATGTAACAGCTAGTGCACCAATCAGGCCATATGCAAAGCGTTATTTTTGAAGATGGTCTTTTAGATCAGATATGAATAAGGAAAATCTTTCTACCTGAATGCTGTTGCATGACACGTGCTACACATTACTGAACAATTTTCTGTTAGTCTTTGTGACCTTAATAATGCAAGAATGGCTGGCTGTTCATGAGGATTATTTGTGTTCATATATGGCAATTACACAGTGAATTTTGGGGATCAACAGTGCCGCTTCACAGCTGCAATTTCAATTAAAATGTCAACTCTCTCTGTCAATGAGCCTTGGCTCTTCAAGGATTGTCTCTCTTTCTTCAGACATTATTCCTCCTGATTTCCCAGCAAAGTTGACTTCTACTTTTGTTTTCTTGACTTCCTTCCTGCTTTAGTAGTCTGAGGCTGGGCCCTTGCACGGATTGCATCCAACTTTGATGGTCATCTTTGGAGTTTGTTTCTGATGGCACGGTGTCATCACCGTGCAGACTATCTACAAGCATCTCCTAGGGCTATGGTGATGATGCCTAGTACTTTTCTTTTCTCTCCACAGTCATGTTACATGTGTGATATCTTTAGTTAATGCCCTTCTGCCTTCACTGCTGAGGCATTTTCATTTTTGGTTTTGCTGCCTTGTGACTCGGACTATAGACCCATCTCCTCAAACTACACTTTGTTTCCTCTCTTGTGGCACTTTAACGAGCTCCAATACCCGACTAGTTAAAACCTCATACTGTAAAAGTCTGCAGTTGTTTTTTTGTTGTTAATCAAGGGAGTAGGTTTAATGTGAGACTTGGTAAGGACACGTGTGATATGAGCGCACATAGCACTTGAGCTGGAAAATTTTTGGAATAATCTGAGTGTGAATACTATCTTTTACTTATACACTTTATAAGTGTTTCTTCAGTTTCTATGATGCTAAGCAAAGTGCCTCCATAATTTTCATAGAAGCCATATTCATAAACATGTTTTTCTATTTTGTATCCAAAGACTATTGATTGATTTTTGAATACAGGTTTACTACTGTTATCTATATTATGAACATTTATTATGAAGTGTAAGGGTTATGCTTCGCACTCTGGTGATGTTGTGTTACACAGGAAGTCGAGGACTGGACTCAGGTGCAATGATGGATGAAGCAATACAAAACATAGGAAACACGGTTCCAGAATAATGCTATTAGTAATACAAACACTGGGCTTTAGCTACAGTAACAATGTATTACTAAAATAGGAAAAGGAAACAATGCACCAGCTGCATGTAAAACAAAGTCCCATGCCAAAGGACAGGAGTGGGTTAATTATCTAGCTAGCCAGATAGCATCATGGCTAGCAATGCTAACGCCACCTGATTTTCCTCAGGTGTTCTACTGCAGCACGTGGCAGAATATGAATTTACTTACAGCAGTATTACCCTCTCGTCATCTTCCTCTCTCCTTTCTTTTTTCACACATTTTTGTTTGTTCTTTGAAGACCGCATTTTCAGGGAAGTCTATTGCATAGGACACCATATTTCCCATGATACTCCACAAAAAGAAAGCAAGTGGGAGGATATTTTTTATAGTATCCACAGAGAATATCCAGCCTATCCACCATCAATTTCAATTTTAAAAAATCAATCATCTAACAATATATATCTATACAATATTATCTAACAATATATACTGTACATGATTATTAAACATTGATGGATTGAAATCTTAAGAATGTTACTTCCCACGACTAAGTTTTATTTGTCTTTGCTGTCATCTAGAACACTAAAAAATGATATATCATCCTCCCCAATTGAGTAATGTTGCAAGTATGAGTGGTGTGCTCATTTTTCTTTAGGATGGCCACTGTGATAAAATGTTTTGCTTTGAACGGCAGGTTTCTTTGTATTTTTTGCCTTGAATGTTTACTGTTCTCCAGTTAGAATGATATGAATTGTCTTGAGATTTGGTGCCATGGAAGCATAAGAAATAAAGCAATAAAGTAATTTAAAAAATATACAGTTTCTACAGCATTTTGATATCCTTGTAATTCGAGTTATATATGTTACAGTCAGATTGTGATACCAGACATTTTATGAAATGACAAAAAAAAATGTTGGTAATTTCATGAAATGGCTAGTGCTAAACTTCAGTCATTTCACAAAATGACTAAAAATTTTTAGTCATTCCACGAAATGACTGGGATCACAATCTGACTGTGACATATTATCAAATCCATTCAGCACATTAGAATGTGATATATATTTCATTGACCACAAGCCTTGGTGCACTATCCTGTGAATCCCAAATGTAATGCGTGAAAGCACTTCGTAATGACACCAGTTGGGTAGTTCACTGGTACACTTCACATGAGTTTCTCCAACAGCAAATGTCTCTGAGGAGAAAATCCTACTGTCTGTGATTGGCAAAACCATCATCAACCCACACAACTATGCCAGTTCACATTCAGATATTTTATAGGTGTTCATGATATAACAGCAACCAGTAATTACTACACACACTGCAACAAAAAAGTTTAAACACTCTCACACACATGCTTACGTCCATGTTCAAAACAGGAAACTGTTTTCAGGAAATAGTTCAAATCCTTAAATTCCTAATATTTGGTACACCAACATCCCAAAAGTTTGCCTGTTCTCAATGGTGATATTTAGAACCTCATGTCAAAGAAGTTGGGACGGAATGGAAAATGCAAGTAAAAAAATAAAGCCGTGATTTGTGATTCATCTTTGACCTGTATAATTGAAAACAGTATGAGATAAAATATCTAATGTTTCACCTTATCAACTTAATTTCCTTTTTGGAAATAGGGGAGACTGGAGTCCGATGAGCCATGGGGACCAATGAGCCATATCACTATTTATCAAGAATGTCAAGAATGATTAATGAATCAATGTTTTCTTTCTTTAATTGCTTTTTTTTTTTTTTGCATCGTCCCAACTTCTGAGGAAATGGAGTTGTTGGACACAGTACGTGCAGTGTATGCAGCAGCTAAATACAGTCATTAAAGGTCAGCTCACAAAGCATTTTTACTATGAAATGCAGTCATATTGAAAAAATGGATTTGGCAACCTTTTATATTCAGTGTAATTCAGCATAATCCCCAAATCTAAATAAAGGTTTGCATCGGTTTCCTTTGTAAAATATGATGTCTACAAGACTGAACAGAAACTAAGAATGTATGTAATTATTATAAAAATCCAAATTATTATTAGCACACGCAAATAGCACATGCACATTTACACTCATTTCTCAACATTTCTTTTTTTTTGCTGTCACTTCGAATGGGTGGCCATGCAAGTACATTAACTAACTTGCTAACTTGCATTTCCTTTGTTGCTCAAAATAATACAGTACGTATTTTTAATTGAGTGGAAATTCATGCGATTTAGGATGATATGCCATATCTTTAATGGTCCCCTAACAACTACCCCTCCTGGGGGGATCACCCATAAGACTGCAGGAATGACAGAGTTTAAAGGAGTCATGGCTTTATCCTGAATAATTTGCGAATACTTAAATTTGTAATCTTGCACATTGAATCGCGAATCACTTGGATGATATTGGACTACATTCCCTCATGATTTAAATGCATCAGAGCATTCAGTGATGGGGCACACACTTGCATGGGTGTGTAAACGATTGCACTCATCATTATGACATCTAATTGTTTAAAATCTTGACTTACACCATAATAATCTTTCACATCTTTGTAATCTTTTTTATTTTTAATCATTTGCATGTCTGTGTGCTGCTCATCCATGTGTGTGTATAACAAGCAGAGTGTATGCACGTTGGACACTCGCCTACAAAGGCACATAACACTATAAAACTATGGAGAAATCCACACCTCAGCTGACAAACTATGGCCAAAAACCAGTGCCTCTCAGAGAAAGGGACAGAAGATCAAATATCAGAGGAAAGAGTCCTGGAGCGCACAGTTATAATTGGCGATTTATTGTGGTGCAAGTGACTTTATTGTGGTGCACATAATACTATCTTAATATTGCGCCCCTAAAATGGCAGTTAAAAACTGACTATTGACTTTAAACCAGGTTATATTTGGTCAATTGGGCAGTTGCTTTCCGCCCATGGCCACTCATTCTGGTGCAAGTACACTTGCTATTTGCACAATCCGAGCACTGGACGGGAAAACGGTGACTGTGTCAGTCATAAACTAGCGAGGACACTTGCGTCACACTTTGTGCCGCTTTGCGCCAGGTGTAAGACAGAGCCCATTATGTTTGTGGGTTAGCAGAGCCCTCGGACAAAACAAAAAACACCAATTGCTTGAATCGCATTCTAAACAGCTTAATTTAGCACAGCATGAAGCTTCACTCAGCTAGTCCCGTCTGCCTTTCAAACATGTTTTGCTGTAAGACATGAAGATAACTCCTTTGTAGCAATTTTCCCTAAATCACACAAGATTTGTAATAAAATGTTTTTGAAGCAGCTCATAGGCTGCTTGAGATGGTTTGTATTTTCCACTCTGCGTGTCCAGGACATTTGCAGTCGGCGTCAGAATATCAAACTGGTCTGGAAGAGCCACTTTGATGTGTTTGTGGTATCGCCACATCTGCGGGCAAGATGTGTATGGAGAGGGATCAAGTTTTGTCGGTATTCTTAACATCATTTGACAATGAACAATATCTCCTTATTTTTCCCTGTGTGGACTTGAAAATATGAAATTACAAATTAATAGCCATGAGTCCTAACATGCTGATTCAAATGGACAAACCTCCAGCTTTAGTGATCAAGAATATGGGTCTAATTATTTCAAAATCAATAAACTATAATTTCAAGAAAATTTATCTTATGTACTAGACCTGCAGTGTAAGGTCAGTATTTTTCAAAGACGAAAGAATCACTGAAAACCATTCTGCAATAATGATTGATGTAATGTGTGCATAATATCTTTCTAATACCTTCCTAAATGATATACCATACTTTTAATTACATTCTCTCACACACATGGAAAATATGGTCCGGGATTGTCAGCAAAGAACATAAACATTCATTATGAATATGCTAAATTCAACTGAAAGGGTCATAGCAATGTAGGACTGATCCTATGTCCGTGAACTCAGAAATATATCCAATATCTCTGCATAAAGCTGCATCCACAATTTTACATGGCTGTATCATCTAATTCATTATCTGATATTCTTATTGTGCAGATATTATCCTCTTCACATTGACATGTTCATTTAAATGACTGTTGTAGTGCCCACGCTCAGAACAGTTAGTGCTGAGCCAGAGATTTGCACTTCTCCAGAATTCTCCCTCGTGTTCCTGGTTATTATAAAATGTAGGAGATTAAAGTCTTTCCCTCATGAAAACTGTTTTGTAACCATAATGTAATGATGGATCAGTTAACCCTGGCCCTGGTAAGATCAGGATCGTTTGGTCAGGGGTATGGGGTTCAGCCTTTGCTCTTTACCTTTTTTGTCACTTTCAAACCCTGACTGGCGATTTTTTTTCTAAATACGAAATATACATTAGAAACAATGAGGTGTATTTACCAAACAATGGTCTCCATTTGTCTTCAGCTTTAAGGTAAAACTGAAGTTCAAAGAAGACGATAACAGAAACAAAGACAGTAAACAGTCCTGTGAAGACATATTGCTTTCTACCCATCTCATGTGGTCACATCATTTAGAAATATTTTTTTTGTGCACAATTGCAATAAACCACTGGGGCAATGATCCAGTCACTATTGACCCAAGTGAGTTTACATTGCACATAACAGGCACACCACAACTACGTGTTTTTTACATAATATATGGAAAAATTATAAATGCCATATTGTGGTCTGATATTTTGCAAGCTACAAACAAAAATTTCACAACCAAACTTTGGCACTATAATTTATATTCATCATTAAATTCATATATCAAAGTAACTGCTGATAATCACTTAAATGCATATTAAATTAACAGCATTAATATATTGTCTTGATAATATCACTGCATGCTCTCTGATAGGTCTTGGACTCGACTCCAACTTCTTTTTCCCTTTAAACTTTATGAATTGGCTATTTAGTAAAAGGCTCTAATTCCAGTGGTGTGCAGTGATGATTATACACCACTACTCTGGGGCGCGTTTCCCAAAAGCGTAGTTACAAACTAAGTCAGCAACTTACATAGTTCGTTCATTCCTAGTCAGTGGGCCCAACTATGTAAGTTAACATCTATGATTTCGGGAAATGCACCCCTGGTCTAAAAGGGGTCCCAATATATTACTTCTCTATAACTTCTTGGTGAAAATGTATTGAAAAACTCTATTTTAGGCAATGAGAACAAAATAATAATAATAATAATAATAATACAACCCCAATTCTGAAATAGTTGGGACAAAGTATAAATTGTGAATAAAATCAAAACGCAATGACTTTCAAATCACGCCAGCCAGTATTTTATTCACAATAGAACAGAGATAACATAGCAAATGTTGAAACTGAGAAATTTTACAATTTTATCCAAAAAATGAGCTCATTTCAAATTTGATGGCTGCTACAGGTCTCAAAAAAGTTGGGACAGGGGCCTGTTTACCATGGTGTAGCATCCCCTCACAGAGTGGAGGCATCTGGGCATTGAGGAGACAAGTTTCTTGAGTTCAGCCATTGGAATTTGATCCCACTCTTGTTTAATACTGGCTTCCAGCTGCTGGAGAGTTTTGGGTCTCCTTTGACGGACTTCACGTTTAATTATGCACCAAATGTTCTCAATCGGTGAAAGATCAGGACTGCAGGCAGGCCAGTTCAGCACACAGACTCTTCTACTACGAAACCATGCTGTTGTAATAACTGCAGTATGTGGTTTTGCATTGTCCTGCTGAAATACACAAGTCTGGAGGGGAGCATATTTTGCTCTAAAGCCTTTATATACCTTTCAACATTCATGGTGCTTTTTAAAACATGTAAGTGTCCCACACCATATGCATTAATGCATCCCCATATCATCAGAGATGCTGGCTTTTGAACTGAACGCTGATAACAGGAGGGGTGGTCTTTATCCCTTTAGCCCGGAGGACACGACGCCCATGATTTCCAAAAGAATGTCAAATTTGGACTCGTCTGACCATAGGACACTTTGCCACTTTGCTACAGTCCATTTTAAATGAGCCTTGGCCCACAGAACACGGCGGCGCCTCTGGATCATGCTCAACAATGGCTTCCTTTTTGCATGATAGAGTTTTAGGTGGCATCTGTGGATGGTACAGCAGACTGTGTTTACAGACAGTGGTTTCTTGAAGTATTTCTGGGCCCATTTAGTAATGTCAATGACAGAATCATGCCTGTGAGGGCCCGAAGGTCATGGGCATCCAGTAAAGGTCTTTGGCCTTGTCCCTTACGCACAGAGATTTTTCCAGTTTCTCAGAATCTTTTGATGATGTTATGCGCTGTCGATGATGAGACCTTCAAAGCCTTTGCAATTTGATGTTGAGAACATTGTTTTTAAAAGTATTCCACAATTTTTTTTACGCAAGCCTTCACAGGTTGGAGAGACTCTGGCCATCTTTAGTTCTGAGAGACTCAGCCTCTCTAAGACATCCCTTTTATAGCAAATCATGTTACACACCTGACGCCAGTTATCTTAATTACTTGCTAAATGTTCTTTCAGCTGATTCTCTTATGAATTAATTGCTTTTTCAGCCCTTTTTTTGGAAAAAAAGAAGTCCTAAATTTTTTTGAGACCTGTTGCAGCCAGCAAATTTCAAATAAGCTCATTTTGTGGATAAAAATGTAAAATGTCTCAGTTTCAACATTTGAAATGTTATCTATATTCTATTGTAAATAACATATTGGGCTCTAAATTTGTTGACCAGGTGCAGGCGCGGCGAATGAGGGGAGCGCCACACCAACGGGGTGTATCTAGGCGTATTTTGCTATTTCGTGCCCGGCGCAGCCCAGTGCAAGTACTCCTCTGTCCCGCCTCTGTCCCTCCTGCAGCGCAAGTGGCAAAGAGGGAGGAGAGAAGGCGTGACTGGGTTGAACACAGCCGAGTCAAATCTTCACCAATCAAATGAGCTCCTCTCCTCACCTTTAAAATGTTGGAATAAAGAAGCCTCTGTCCTATATCTGCATGATGCATTAATTTTGCATTTTACTTTACTGCTTCAGGCATGTTTTCTGCACCGCTTACGTCTATATTAAGCATTACGAATATGAGTTGGCTGGCTAGCTAGGGCATTCGCAAATTATGACCATTAGCGAACTTGAATGGAATTTCAAAACGAAACTACATCAGATCATTCAAACTTATTGGAATGAAATCTGACGGTTGCTCATTTATTTCTTCTGCCTGCATCATTGGCAAAACTGAAAGCGATGATATAGCGTGTTCCTATTATTACACCCTGTTGCTGCTTAAGGGATTAACATACAAGGACAAGCATGCAAGATACGTTACACATTTATTTTCAATATGTGATCTTAACTCAATCGAGATCGTAGCAATCAGGCTGTATTCCTTTCCCCCACTAAAAAGATAAAACCTAAGTGACAATAATAGTATTAAGCCGCTTGCTTCACGCTGGATGCCTTGAAACAAATTTTTAATGGCACAACAGATTACATTCAAAGTCAATGTCTTTGCATTGACTTTGAATATAATCAATCGTCTTCAAAAAAACACCAAGATTCCTAAAGGTCCAATGAGCTATTGTTAAGATCTCTTTTCTGAACAACATAGAACATAAGCATTATTTTTGTTATAAATTTTTATTTGTGGTTTCCTGCAGTACATACTGTATTTCTGAATTGCCAGCTGTTACATGAGCGCTGCTGAGAGAGACGCAGGTCTCGAACGAAGTTTATTTTCTCCTGATCTGTTGGTCTTAAATTACAGTGACGTGATCGCGTGGTTGTGATTTGGCTCCTCGGTGATGGAAAAGCAAACAGGTTCTTAGGAGGTTTGTGGGTTGAACCAACTAAACACTGGCACTAGCACCAGCACGGCACTAGCACCAGGTTCTTTTTGGTGGAAAAAGGGTAAATGGCCAGGTCTTAATATCATACCAAAACTAACACCATCGGCCCCTCCACCAGCGTGGCCATGAGCTCGGCGGAGGACATTGCACCCTCTCAGCTGTCAGTGTCGAGGGCTTTGATGGGACTGAGGTTGGCATTACGGGTAAGGCAGACATATTTTCCACTAATACAGACACTCATATTTAGTAACTTATATTTAAACCCTGTGTAACAAAGATAAGTAGTGTGCACAGATCACAACATAAACAAATACCATGCGTGATGCGGATGAAATCAAAGCACCTGTGCGTAAAATGGACGCATTGCCAAGTGTCTCTCTTTTTCTCTTTTTCTTTTTAACATTTTTTGAGATGAGAGAAAATTGGATATATCGCACTACCTGATGCCGAGGCAGTTTGTGGTTGGCTGAGAAAGATGTGAAGTCGTTAGTTTGCATCACGATTCAGCTGCGTTGATTAAGCCAGGTCGAGTTTCCATTACGCGTGCCAACCGCCTTTGATCTGACATCAGGACAATCGATATAGATACTATAATTTATGTGCTGATTCAGATAGTTACATTAAATAGTGGCTGCTGTAATAATTTATTGCATTGAAATGTGCCTGACATTCTGGAAACCAGCCTGTGAGGTTTCGAATTGGCGTGTCTTTTGAGCTGTCATGTCAGCCAAATTACCACTGCACAGAAAGTAAACCAGGTTGGAGCTGGCAAAAAAGCGCTCTCGCACTTCGGGTTCGGACCTTTTGCCTGAAATTGTCACTGTGTCATGATGAATATGTGACACCTCCCCCTACTACGCCGCCACACCCATCTCGGCGTCGTCGGTCTATTTAAATTGCCAAAGTGGCTGCGTTAGTTTGCATCACGATTCAGCTGGGACCAGGTCGAATTACCACTTTTGATCTTTATTCAGACAATCGATATAGATACGCGGGCTCGCCGGACAAAATTACCACTCGCGGGCTGCGCTGGCGCTCGCCACCCTGCGCTCGCCAAGAAATTAGAGCCCTTTCTCTCAAAAAAATTACTTCATTATTTTTGATTTTACTATATTGTTATCTGTTTACTCATTCTCATTTACATAATCCAATATTACATGAAATAGTAATTGGTTTCTGATTTATCTTCATTTTGTTGAGTGTATAATCATCACTCCACACTACTGTATATGTTTCATAGCAATTTGGCAAGCCATGCATCCATTGTGGTACATTGGTGTGGTTTGTTTCATGGTCAGAAAAAGTAGCTACATCTTACTCTTAAAACTCCATCTGTTATGGCAGGGACACAGTCTGGACAGCTCACCAATCCTATCCATGTCTTCACAGACTGAAAGAGGAAACCCACACAAACACGTGGAGAACATGCAAACTCCACATAAAAAGGCCTCAGCCCACATTCAAACCCATGGCCTCCTGCTATACGGTGGCAATGCTACCCATTGCACCACCATGCCGCCTGTTGCAACAGGCATGGTAGTCTGTTTTCACAATTAAAAAATACTCCACACCAAAAGTGAATGTAAACGGCGCACATTGGCAACTGCTTTGCTTCAAATGAACAATAAGTATGCGAGGCAAATTTCCAATGAACTGCTTGAGCATGAGGCAGTTTTCACATTTGAAGAATGATACTCCACCATTCATTTCTTAACGTCTTAAAACTGACATTCTGTTTTGTCTTTACTGAGTGCTGGGTAGCACTCATCCAAGGATGCCTGAATGGAGACCTGCTCAGAGCCACTTTGAAAAGCTACACCCTGTGTGGGAGTATTCATTACATTTAACTCAGAAAGTGTTTGGCTGTTGCTACCTTTCCATCCAGACACCCTCGCACTGGGGGAGGTTGAGCCGCCTTAAAAGTCATTGATTAACGGGCATTAAACCACAGCTTATTCTAAGGCCATACCCTGCAGAGAGAAATGCGTTGTGCCTCTTCAGATCTAGAACCAGGAAATACGAGCTATTAAAACTGTTCTTTTCTTTAAAGTCTCCCCTGATTTTATGGAATGACTTTGCTTTTGCATAAGTCCAGTGTGAGAGCACTCATTGCACGGCCCATCCAAATTCTGGCCAAGCCTTGTGACTCAACTTGGGAAAAAAAGATTTAATCATGGAGGTAAATTGGTTTGTAGGGAAATGATTCAGCGGGCATAATGCACATGTGGGATCCATTTTGACTCATTATTGTGTGATCTGAAAGGTTATGGAATTGAAACCAGCATGAGGAGTGTTCCTTCCAGAGGAAAAAAAAAAAAAAAAAAGCTTTGTAAAGGTGTTTCAACAAACTCTCTGACTGTAATGGGGTTTCTTTCTTCTTCCTAATCTAATTATGCAGTTACTTCAATTTGGGAAATTAAGTTTTGATAGTTATACAAAATTAGAATGAATTCTTGCATACTCTTGCATTTGTACGTTTGTCCTACCACTACAATTCATTGAAAGCTGGGTGCATGGAAATGAGCACTTAATATTATCTGTTGGATAACACACATTGTCACTTTAGTGATGTTATCAGCTCAACAGTTATAAGCGCCTGATGCATGGACTAGGTCGGCCATGGTCTGTGAGGTACGTTTTCTGTCAGTCTGCATTCATTTCGGATAGCTCAACCCCTGCTTGTAGGCAAAAGGTACTAAGATTCTGCGGTCACTCAGAAAATGTGGCTTCCTGGCTGGTCAGCCATCCTGGGCGAGAGGGTTCTTGAGCGCAGGCTGACGATGGCCAGCCGTTGTCTATGATTAGAGGCCCTGCCAACTCTGTGAACATGTGCAGTAAATATGACTCCAGAGAGGCAGATGTTCAGCAACTCTGTACAGCCAGCTTGGTCATCCAAGGTTTCCTGGGGTTAAAACAGTTCAGGAGGCTGCGAGCGCAGTCCCACTGCTGAGATTATGGTAATTCCCCCAACCCGCCACGCCTCCACCCCATCACATGTTTCTGATCCATCTCAGAGCCCTCTCCCAAGGGAACCAAGAAAAATATTGTGATTCTTTTGTTTAGTTTATAAAAAAGGGAATTAAAACTTCCATATTATTTATTTGGCCAAGGTTTTCCAAAGCGTGTGCATTATTTGATTCTGGCAGAATACATTTATGAATAAGTGATTTCAAAATATTTCAGAGTTGCAAGAAATATTTCAGAAAAATATGTTTCTAAATCTCTTCTATAGATGCTGTATATTTTTCGTTTCAACAGTGATTCATGTAAGAATTGACAGGCAGTGATTAGCAGGTGCACCCTCCCACCACAAATAAAGGGAATGTTAAATGCAGTTGTGAAACATTTAATTTGTTTGAATCATATCCAATGCTAGAATCATAGGGTAAAATCTGTTATCTGTCACACCATCTGTCACTGACATCCGGCATGAAAGTCAGTTAAATATCAACTGTCAGTGTTATGTAAAAAGTCTTGTTAATGAAATCCTGCCACACAATTAGAACAGGGGAATGGAATGTGGTTAGAACAGTCTTTGTCATGCAGATTTCAATAAGCATTTGCAGCATATTTTCTGCATATATTATTAGAAGCGAAAATAAAATTGTTCACTGGAAGAAAAGATTTGTAATTAATCTTCTTGATAATTTAATCTCAAGTTCCCTCTTATAAAAAATATGATATTACAGCCAGTGTACTCTACAAACAGATTGGTTAACAAGTGGTGCCAGGCACAACAAACCCCGCCCCTCGCACATACTTTCACCTACTTGTACGGAATTCAGCAGGGATCTATTCTGGGTCAGTGGCAATCCCTATACCGAATTTGCGGTGAATCTGGCCATTAGTTTTGCCGCTAGAGTGTTAACAAACAAACAAACACACAAACACAGGAGCAAACCGAACCAAAAACAGTGGGGCGGGGTAAAAATAACCAATCCAAATAGTTTGGACTGGTGTTGGCTGAATTAGCATATATCTTGATTATTTTATCCAAAATCTTGGTTGATTTAAACCATGGCTTCGCAACAAATGACCAATATGATGGTTACTCTGTCAATAAATCCTGATTGGTTGGACGCATATCAATATGTGCCTGATCAAACCTACTTGGTTGGGCACATACAGTCGATCAGGATTGATTTAGAGGACAATTATATTGATTATTTGTAATGAAGATATTGGTTAAATTAACCAAGATTTTGGTTACACCAACCAATACATTAATTAAATAAACCAACATTAGCCCAAACCAATTACATTGATTATTTTTAACCAATCTGTTTTCAGAGTGTGGAATAATATATTATGCTCCTGCTGTAATTTTTATTTGTGCTATCTATTATGAGTGATGAACAGTGGATTTGGTCTCTATTTTCATGTTTATTGGACATATTAGTGTTTAGCTAAAGAATTAAAATCCAAATGCACTGAAAGGTGTGAAAATGAGCTCAATTAGAACTGCTGGATTGAATGTCAAGGCTACTAACCAGTGCTGAAAAAGTGACTGTAAGTTTAAGTCTATCTTGCCTCCTTGTATTTATCTTGTACAATTGAAGACCTGTGTGCAAGAAGTACCTAAGTCACAAAATAATATTTTTGAGATTTTGGGGGTTAAAGTTTTCAGCACATGTTGCAGATTATGACAATGGACAATGGAAACGCACCAGTAAACAAGATTTGAGTGCTTCTTTGCAGAAATCTTTGGTATCAGATGATGCTTTGGCCATTGTAGCTTTTAATACTGGTGTCAGCTCATTTTTTGAAAAATGTGACTGAAGTACTTCTTGCACACAGGTCTTCAATTGAAAAAAACATAAATTAAAGGTTTTGGGAACTTTGAACTTGAATTATTCAAGGATGAGGAAGTCTACACTTTTCTAAAGGAACAGCTTAAATGAAAATGTAGTGTATAACTAAACCTTTAAAGTCTTTTGGGATTTTTCTGCAACATTTGGATAGTTTTTAACCGCATTCCCATTTAGACACCATCCATTCATGGAACATTTCAAAACCAGCAGTCTAGTCACTTTATACAACTTCAAACATTTTACCAGGGAATTCCATCTTAATACTCGCAGAAATATAATGCATTTATGAAGATCACTTATGACAAGCTTGAATCTGAGCCAAGGTAGATAAAAGAGTGCATTGTCTACCAAATTGGTAACAATTTTACTCCTCTCTCTCAATAGGTCATCTGAAAGTAATTTACTTAAACAATGTGGTTCTTGATTGCTAGTTGAAAAATAATTACAAATGTGATTTTAACCATTTCAGAAGATCTCAATTCTCCATTTCTGGGCAAAAGCACTGGCTCACTTAAAGGTCAGAAGGATCATTTAATGTAATGGGTGGTGAACTTGAAGACATTCAATATCTATAAAAAGCAATGCCAATTTTTAGATTCATTCTTTGCATGCTTCTCATTTTCATTTCTCAAAGCACCAAACAATAAGGAAAAAATATTGCCCCTCCAGGTGATTGTTCAGAATTCAAGAATGTTTCTCAGAAGCAGTATTCTCTGCACAGACATCTGAAATGTTTTGTTGTATGCCCACATATACTATCTCTCCCATTTTGCCTATTTCTGTCTTTTCACTCATGATCTCAACCCACTTTCCTTATTTTTATTTATATTGTCATTAGTTTTGCTTTGTATCTTGTAATAGGATGCCACAATTGGTCATACTGATAACTCATTATGTTTTTTTTTTCATGATATTGAAGTACTGTATGCTCTGTGATGGAAGCAATCAATAACATAACTTTGAAGAACATGAGTTTGTTTACAGAGATTTATCCCTAATATATAATGTGCTGTAAACATTCTTTAAAATGTTTATTCACATCCTACACTTATTGAGGTCATATGCTGAAGAACTACATGCAATTTTTTATGCAAATCAATTTTATCAAACAGTTACAAAAAGACATCAAACACGCAAAATCAATTGTACATGATACAAATTATGTGCAGCAGAAGAATATGTAAAATCCTTGATCAAAAATACATTTTGGAAATTTGCAGTATTTATTGTTACAAATAATTTGTTATATACTTGGGATTTTTTTTTAGATCTGATGGTAATCGTATACTTGATTTTTTTTTCTTCCCAAAAAAATTGTGCTCACAAATCAATTCACAATTGATATACATTGTGAAATATTAATACAATCTGTCAAGTTTTGTAGTTTATAATGCTGCTTCAACAGAAAAATGCATTTCTGGATCTGTTTATAACGAATTGCCTCATTATTAGAAGAAATTGTTCTTATTTTTATTTAGTCCTCTGTTTTTAAAGTACTTTCCCTCACTGAATCATGCAAAGCTATTTCCTGAGCACAATGATGTCATCCCTTCAAGCAACCGGGCTCTAATTGGAAGCACATGGAACTAGTAATAACATTTAGGAAACAATTAAGAGGATCCCTACTTTAATTTTATCTACTTCACACATATCATACCAAAAATCAGAGACCCCTGCTTGCCTTAGTGATCTCTCCGACTGGATCTAGTTCTTGGTGGGAATGTCATCTTTTATAATTCCTACAGAAATCATTAAAAACTACCTATAGTGAGACTTCAGGCAGAAACAGTTTGAGTAGTTGAGGTAATTGCATAGCTGTTTCCCAAAAAAAATCTGGGGGAAAAAATCCACCAGAAATTATACAGTGTATGAATCATATTTGAAAGATGGTTTCCAAGTACAACAGTGTATCTGTAGCATGACGGGCACGGAGGTCAGGAAATAGTGGACTGGACTCAGATGCAAGGGTGGACTTGGTCGTAGCTTTTATCATGCCTTCTGCAACCGCAGACGCCATGCATGAAAAGATACAAATAAAATTAGGAAGCGAGGTTCCAAACAAACTATAAGTAATACAAACAGAAAGCTACAAAAGAGCAACACTGTATTACTAAATAGTAAACAAAATAAGGAAACAAAGTTCATTTTTAAAGCAGCTAGCGCTGGAACTACATGGCACTTGAGGATAAGGTTTAGTTATACAGTATATTAATATGTGATTTACGGCGAACAGCGCTATTACAGCGTATGGTTTACGAGACATTGCAAAGAACAAGTGCAAGGCAATAGCATTCATACATGCTGCTACCACACAGCAGTAATGAGAAACAGATGATTCCGGCAAATAGATGAGTGCAGCTGCGATCCAGGTTTTAATTGGCCAGTGTGCTGGACCGCAGAAGGCAAGGCCTGACAGTATCCTCCATCCCTCCAAGTAAATTTCAAAATATGTTTTTCAGATTCACTGAGTTAGGCTGAGACAAAAGTAGGTGTATAGTTTCATATGCCTCAAGTTTCTGGAACCCTGCTCAAAAAAAGAAGCATAATACAAACACACATGATCACTTTCATGAAATCTGCACCTTATATTCAGATCAGCTTTCAAACCTAGTTTACGATTCTCCAAGTAAGCAGAAATCTCAAAGCAAATTGTTTCAGAATCAAATCTATTCCTCAATATATTATGTCCATTACTAAATTATATGTCCCCTTTCAAATCAATTGATGACAGAGTATGAAGCCACTGAAGTCATACAGATTAAAGGCTATCACAAACAATTCGACGGGGTTAACTTTGTATAACAATTTGTTTACAATATTCAAACTACAGCAGGAAATCCAAATCACTCACTGTTCTCACTCAATTGTATCTCTATTTCTATAATATTTGGGGTAAAAAAAAAAGAAGATGCACTGAACAAACCCTAAATCCAATGAAGTTGGGACGTGGTGTAAAACGTGAATAAAAACAGAATACAATGATTTTCAAATCATTTTCGACCTATGTTCAATTGAGTATACTACGAAGACAAGATATTTAATGCTCAAACTTAGATACTTTATTGTTTTTTTGGAAACATTCACTCATTTTGAATTTGATGCCTCCAACTCTCCAAAAAAGCTGGGACAGGGCCATGTTTGCCACTGTGTTACATCACCTTTCCTTTTAACAACACTCAATAAGCATTTGGGAACTGAGGACACTAATTGTTGAAGCTTTGCCGGTGGAATTCTTTCCCATTCTTGCTTGAATTACGACTTCAGTTGCTCAACAGTCCGGGGTCTCTGTTGTTGTATTTTGCACTTCATAATACGCCACACATTTTCAATGGGAGACAAGTCTGGGCTGCAGGCAGGCCACTCTATTACCCACACTCTTTTACTACAAAGCCACGCTGTTGCAACACGTGCAGAATGTGGCTTGGCATTGTCTTGCTGAAATAAGCAGGGACGCCCTGAAAAGGACGTCGATTGGATGGCAGCATATGTTGCTCCAAAACCTGTATGTACCTTTCAGTGTTAATGGTGCCTTCACAGATGTGCAAGTTACCCATACCATGGGCACTAACACATCCCCATACCATCACAGATGCTGGCTTTTGAACTTTGCGCTGATAACAATCTGGATAGTCCTTTTTCTCTTTAGCCTAGAGGACACGACGTCCATGATTTCCAAAAACAATTTGAAATGTGGACTCGTCAGACCACAGCACACTTTTCCACTTTGTGTCAGTCCATCTCAGATGACCTCAGGCCCAGAGAAGCCGGCGGCGTTTCTGGGTGTTGTTGATATATGGCTTTCGCTTTGCATGGTAGAGTTTTAACTTGTACTTGCAGATGTAGCGACAAACTGTGTTAACTGGCAATGGTTTTCCAAAGTGTTCCTGAGCCCACATGGTAATATCCTTTTACAGAATGATGTTGGTTTTTAATGCAATGCCGCCTGAGGGACCAACGGTCATGGGCAATCAATGTTGGTTTTCGGCCTTGCCGCTTACGTGTAGAGATTTCTCTAGATTCTCTGAATCTTTTGATGATATTATGAGTGTAGATGATGAAATCCCTAAATTTCTTGCAATTGCACATTGAGAAACGTTGTTCTTAAACTGTTGGACTATTTGCTCACGCAGTTGTTCACAAATTGGTGAACCTCGACCCATCCTTGCCCCATCCTTTTCTACTTTATCATGACACTCACTTGTTTCCAATTAATCTGTTCACCTGTGGAATGTTCCAAACAGGTGTTTTTGAGAATTCCTCAACTTTCCAAGTCTTTTGTTGCCCCTGTCCCAGCTTTTTTGGAACATGTTGCAGGCATCAAATTCAAAATGAGTGAATATTTACAAAAAAAAAAAAATAAAATTTATCAGTTTGAACATAAAATATCTTGTCTTTGTTGTGTACTCAACTGAATATAGGTCGAAAAGGATTTGCAAATCTTTGTATTCTGTTTTTATTCACGTTTTACACAACATCCCAACTTCACTGGAATTGGGATTTTTACAACAGATACACGAAGAACTGGAAACAAAATGTACACCTGAGTGAAAAATGCTAAGTATCTAAGGCTGGAGCGTTTCATGTCATAATGGAGCTGTTTTGGAGCATAAATGTGCCCCATAGTCCTGGATCAAAGCTTGATATTGACAATACATCCGCTCAGGTTTAGGGACAGTTTAGTCAGCTAAGTTGCACGTCTCATCAGACTTCATCGACCCCCACTTGATCTTGATCTGTCTGCTTACAAAAGCTGCACAGTGTTGTCCGCCAGCTCATATCAGCGTAAGCAAGACTTGTCCTCTTTGGCTGGAAAACAGCAGCTCAGCTAAAAGGCTTGTGCTAGGTAGTGCTCTTCCAAACCGGCTTCATCAATCAGGCTACATTGTGAGCAGAGCAGTGTAACCTATTTTTGTAGTTTTGCAATATTACCTAAAATTATTATTACATGACTCATATATATATATATATATATATATATATATATATATATATATATATATAAACTGCAAATAAACCAGGGTTTTTAAATTTTTTTAATTTCATTAATTATATTACTCAAAAAGGCCTCCTCTTAGGCCAACTTGCACTGCCTGGGCAAACCCTGAAAAAAATAGTACCATAATATTTCAAAAACTGTCAGGTGGTTTGTCTTAATTGTGTTTATGTTTACTTTTTGTTTCCGATATGATTAATCTTACTAGTACAGTTATCTACGTAAAACTTTCAACTGACCTTGCAAATACCGCTCCAGAGTTTTCAGTCACACCTCCCAAGTAGGTAAAAATCTTATATGAATTAAAGGAGCTGTGTCACAATTACTGCCCAAACTCAGAACTTTGAAAGCTAACAAGAAATCAAACAAAGTGAATCCATTCAAGTGCAAGTCAAACTCTGATCCCATCATCGCTAATCCGTCTTCGTTGTGCATTGTACATATATATTAGTTACTGAGGCATTGTTCTTTTTTATTGAGGAGCTTTCTGTGGAAATATGAGGATTCGAAGTGCTATTTTAGTGCTCTAGCCAAAAAATATAAAGAATGTAAGCTGGTTTGCTAACCTCCAAGAAACATCATAGAAGATATAAGATGTTTGGCCAACACGCAAAAATAGTGCTTTGAATCCTTGAATTTCCATGGAAAACTCCTTAATAAAAAAGCATAATGCCTCAAAAGCATAATGCTAGACTGTCTTCTACACCTGATTCCTGGGCAAAAGAAGAATAGAAAACCAGCAGATCTCAGCCCTTGAGGACTGTAAGTTGATGATCCCTGATGCGGACTAAGTGATTGGCCATAGTCCGACTACAATGGGAATGACAACATCAAATTAAATGTAATTGTAAATTAATGGTAAAACACATTAAAATGAATCTGATTTTATCAAAATGTATAAATGTAATGTGAGCAACCTCTGGTTACTCAAGTGATGCACATGCTGTAAAAAGCTACAGAGGCCTACCTTGCAATGCCTTCTGTGCGTGCATTTGATGAAAAGAAATTAATATTAAAGTAACTGTTTGGATTCGTGACAAGACACTGTTCTGTTACATGTTGGTCATTCTTTCAATGAAGCCCGTTGCTGATCCTACTGCATTGCGATCATCCAGACAGGTACCATCTGTTCAGGAAAACCCTCCTGCTTCTCCACACCTAAGATGTCTAGGCCGGCTTTGATAATGATGCTTTTCATAATGTCCAAGTGTCTGATGATGCTGCTGTCCACAGAGTCCAACTTGCAGCCTTGCCTGGCCATGTTGTCCTTCATGATAATGACTCCATTTGGTTTTAAGCTCGCCCTGCACCTGATCAGGAACTCCATCAGGTCCTTGTCAGTCAGGTGACCTGAAGGAACACCCCAACAATTTGAGGATTTTGCCCAAACGGAACCGACAGCGTGGGACATATTCTAGAATGCCAGATACCAACAGTGAATAGATACTAGTCTTCATGCTCATTTATTTAATATTTAAGCAAGTTTTGCAATCGTTGTGCACAAAAGGAGTCAAAAGGATGATGAATGGCTATGAAACAAAATTCCATAATCAAAATAAATCTAAAAAATTACCTCTCTTTCAAAACATGTACAGTCTCATGATAACCATTGGAAAAATTTGGGACTGGCATTAAATACATCAACTTCTTTCAATAAGGTCAATCACATAACATAACATAACATAACCCAGTTAACCTCGTCATTGCCATCCACTAAACAGTGAAAATGAATATGGTACATTACACTCACCATATACTCTCTCTCTCTCTCTCTCTCTCTCTCTCTCTCTCTCTCACTTGCTCTCTCACACTCTCCCTCAGAAATAAATACACACACATTGTAGCTGTATTCTAAATGTAACTCACATGCAACCCACTGCATCCAGATGACATCATATTTCTTCAGAGGAGGTGTGAGATCCTGAAGGTTGTAACAGTAGTATACCTCAATACGCTTACTTTCACTGCCCAGGTAACACTCATGGGCATGAAGCAGGAACTCCTCTCTCATGTCTGCCATGTCCATGGTCTCAAACAGGGGCAAGAGGACATTCTTGGTGACCCTTCCAATCCCGCAGCCACAGTCAAGAGCACACTGTGTTCCAGCCTTTTCGGGACCCTGTCATGGAGACAACGTAGACGTACTGCCTTTGTAAATCCATGGCTGTTTCCTGTTTTTTTCCTCACCTTTCTCATCCCTTAAGCCCCATTTACACCTAGCTGATTTTAGAGCCATTTGCTGCCATTTGTGAAACGCCTCTCAATAGGTTACTTGCCTGGCCACGACCGACATTGTACGTCTCAAGACTTGTGTCAACGCGGCTAGGCGCGAGGTGAATTTGAACCAACCAACAATAGGCGGTTCACAAATGCGCACGGTTTGATGGTCAATCAGCGCCGGTCGTGTTTTGCGGCAAGGCGTCTGAAATGAGGTTGTGCGCCATAAGCAGCCATCTGGCTTTCGTACGTTGGTGAGTGGTGGTTGTGAGCCTTTTGTGCCCTGTGTTTAGACAGAAAAACATGATCGTACTAATATCACACATCCGCCTCTGTGAAATGCCTCTGAAAAACATGCATGGACGTACAAGTTCAGAGCAGTTTCAATTTTTTATGACCGGCTCTAAAAACGCCACCAATCCTTCATTTCATTCGGTCTATCTCGCGTTGCTTCCTTATTTTTACTCGGACGAGATTTATGTCCTTCGGAAGCGTGAGCCCCTCTCTCTTGTTTTGTCTGTGTGCGTCATTTCGCTGCGCTTCCTTTCTTTCTGGCCACTGCATTTTGCGTCTCGAAACACCAGCCATCACAAATACAATCGGCAAAAATAACGCATTGATACTACATTAAAAAAAAAAAAAAAAAAAATTGCAGGGGTTTTTTTCTTTTTCTATTTTGTTTTTTGCTTAAAACTGCATGTGATTATCAAAAAAAGAGCGTGTCTGTAATGGGGGGGCTCATAGGTATAGGTAACCTATTTTCATTTAGATATTTGAAGGTAGAGGTCAAAGTTGCTTCATTTCATATTGAAGTAATAATAACAATTTATTATTGGTGAATGGGGGCAGCCATCTTTGATTTTGTATTCTAACTGTCTGCAGGGCATAGATTGTCCATCAGGGGCAGATAACATGTATCTGATTGCATACAACAGGTTTTTAGGAAAGCATGAACCATTTGGATGACATTGAGGTCACAGTAAGTTGTGTATCAAATAAATTATGTTACTAGGTTAATCATTACCAATTCAGGTGATTGAAGTAACAGAAGATGCAGCCTCTCTAGCATCAGGACACTTCTGTTTGTTTATGCCTCCAATATTCTTGCAACTTCAGGCCTGCTCAACATCCACACCCCCACACCCCCTGCAGTGGCTCTGCATCCCCCAGGGGGTCGCCTGAGAATCACTGGTGAGAGGTAATTTCAGCATTTTTCCACTAGGCAACTTTTGAAATCATCATTTTGAAAAGTCAGGTAGATGACTAAAAAAAAAATAAAATTTGTATTTCTAAAGATTTTTTTGGGGGATTTTTCCTTTATTTGATAGTCACACAGTAGAGAGAGACAGGAAAGTTGGGGAGAAGAATGGGAAAGACATGCCCAAGCCGAATCAACCTGGTCGCCGCCCACATTTATGGTGCCATGCGTGAGCCATCTTTGTATTTCTACTACCCTGTAACCAATCATACATTTTTAAACAGTTAAGTCAGAAATAACAACATGCTTTTTACATGTCTGACTTTTGTTCCTTTAATGTGATCTTCCAACCAGTGGAAATCAAGAGAAAACAGTTTTTGGAAAACCTTTGCATAAAACACATACAACTCAATGAGAGTATAATTGTGCTCACCAATGAAAGGGTTGTATCTGTGTTGAAGTTAGTCACATTTAAGTATGATCACAAATTATTAGAGACACCTGCCATAAGTGAAAGTGATACTGATAAACCCCTATAACTATTAGCATTTGCTTGAAATTCTGTTGTGCACGTTGCAGCGAGAGCCAAAATTATTAAAGAAAAAAAACATACAGTACCAAAAACTTTCAAACAGGGGAGGGATAGGAGTGTCAAAGGCATAGGATTTTTGCTGCATTCCAGTTGAAGTGGGAAGTCAGAAATTTTGAGTCCATCAGGGACATTAAATACATCAACTTCTTTCAATAAGGTCAATCACATAACATAACATAACATAACCCAGTTAACCTCGTCATTGCCATCCACTAAACAGTGAAAATGAATATGGTACATTACACTCACCATATACTCTCTCTCTCTCTCTCTCTCTCTCTCTCTCTCACCCTCTCTCACTTGCTCTCTCACACTCTCCCTCAGAAATAAATACACACACATTGTAGCTGTATTAATGTAACTCACATGCAACCCACTGCATCCAGATGACATCATATTTCTTCAGAGGAGGTGTGAGATCCTAGTATTTTTTTTTTCACTGCCCAGGTAACACTCATGGGCATGAAGCAGGAACTCCTCTCTCATGTCTGCCATGTCCATAAACAGGGGCAAGAGGACATTCTTGTCCCTTCCAATCCGCAGCCACAGTCAAGAGCACACTGTGTTCCAGCCTTTTCGGGACCCTGTCATGGAACAACGTGGGCGTTGCCTTTGTAAATCCATGGCTGTTTCCTGTTTTTTCCTCACCTTTCTCATCCCTTAAGCCCCCCATTTACACCTAGCTGATTTTAGAGCCATTTGCTGCCATTTGTGAAACGCCTCTCAATAGGTTACTTTGGCCACGACCGACATTTGCGTCTCAAGACTTGTGTCAGCACTGCATTTTTTCACAAAACCTGCGGTTTGATGGTCAATCACGCCGGTCGTGTTTTTTTTCGCGGCAAAGCGTCTGAAATGAGGTTGTGCGCCATAAGCAGCCATCTGGCTTTAAATGCGTTGGTGAGTGGTGGTTGTGAGCCTTTTGTGCCCTGTGTTTAGACAGAAAAACATGATCGTAAATATCACACATCCGCCTCTGTGAAATGCCTCTGAAAAACATGCATGGGCGTACAAGTTCAAAAATTTTTTATGAAAAAAAATCCTTCATTTCATTCGGTCTATCTCGCGTTGCTTCCTTATTTTTACTCGGACCCGAGATTTTGTCCTTTGAGCCCCTCTCTCTTGTTTTGTCTGTGTGCGTCATTTCGCTGCGCTTCCTTTCTTTCTGGCCACTGCATTTTGCGTCTCGAAACACCAGCCATCACAAATACAATCGGCAAAAATAACGCATTGATACTACATTAAAAAAAAAAAAAAAAATTGCAGGGTTTTTTTTTTTTTTTGATTTTTGTTTTTGCTTAAAACTGCATGTGATTATCAAAAAAAGAGCGTGTCTGTAATGGGGGGGCTCATAGGTATAGGTAACCTATTTTCATTTAGATATTTGAAGGTAGAGGTCAAAGTTGCTTCATTTCATATTGAAGTAATAATAACAATTTATTATTGGTGAATGGGGGCAGCCATCTTTGATTTTGTATTCTACGGACCTCTACTGTCTGCAGGGCATAGATTGTCCATCAGGGGGCAGATAACATGTATCTGATTGCATACAACAGGTTTTTTAGGAAAGCATGAACCATTTGGATGACACTTGAGGTCACAGTAAGTTGTGTATCAAATAAATTATGTTACTAGGTTAATCATTACCAATTCAGGTGATTGAAGTAACAGAAGATGCAGCCTCTCTAGCATCAGGACACTTCTGTTTGTTTATGCCTCCACATGAATCATATTCTTGCAACTTCAGGCCTGCTCAACATCCACACCCCCACACCCCCTGCAGTGGCTCTGCATCCCCCAGGGGGGCTCGCCCCCAGTCTGAGAATCACTGGTGAGAGGTAATTTCAGCATTTTTCCACTAGGCAACTTTGAAATCATCATTTTGAAAAGTCAGGTAGATGACTAGCAAAAAAAACATAAGAATTTGTATTTCTAAAGATTTTTTGGGGGGATTTTCTCCTTTATTTGATAGTCACACAGTAGAGAGAGACAGGAAAGTTGGGGAGAAGAATGGGAAAGACATGCGGCAAATGACCCAAGCCGGAATCGAACCTGGTCGCCGCAGGAAGGCCACAGCCTTTATGGTGCGCATGCGTAGACCGATGAGCCACCAAGGCACCCCAAGAATTTGTATTTCTACTACCCTGTAACCAATCATACATTTTTAAACAGTTAAGTCAGAAATAACAACATGCTTTACATGTCTGACTTTTGTTCCTTTAATGTGATCTTCCAACCAGTGGAAATCAAGAGAAAACAGTTTTTGGAAAACCTTTGCATAAAACACATACAACTCAATGAGAGTATAATTGTGCTCACCAATGAAAGGGTTGTATCTGTGTTGAAAGTTAGTCACATTTAAGTATGATCACTCCTGTAAATTATTAGAGACACCTGCCATAAGTGAAAGTGATACTGATAAACCCCCTATAACTATTAGCATTTGCTTGAAATTTCTGTGTGTGCACGTTGCAGCGAGAGCCAAAGAATTACTTAAAGAAAAAAACATACAGTACCAAAAACTTTCAAACAGGGGAGGATAGGAGTGTCAAAGGCATAGGATTTTTGCTGCATTCCAGTTGAAGTGGGAAGTCAGAAATTTTGAGTTCCCAGTCAGAATTTTCAACTGAAACACCCCCTGAAATCAAATTCCCTACTCAGAAAGTCAGAGGAACCTCACCAACCCTGAGTTCCAAGTTCAAGATGTTTGCTCCCTGCATCAACAAAGTCAAAGCTGTAGTAATATACTGTCTATTAATATTTCTGTCTCATTTTTGTCTCATTAATAAATCAGTTGTACACATAGTACTGTTGAACCTTTATCTGAGGACATGTTGATACAGTGTTTGTGCACGCAAAATACCACGTTTTTGTGTGCTAACTTTTTGGAAAAAAAAAAAAATACAATGTTTTAACACTATATGTGGTAAATGGTATGTTTAACCTTCAGGAACTTGTATTGATAGAGCTTGTGCACCTAAATAATAATAATTATGGATGGATTATTCAGACATGGACCACGCAGTTCCAAACATATACACAGGTATTACAAAGTGTAAATAATGTAAATATTCAACAGTACTTTTTTCCCCTCATTCCATTGTATAAGTTTTTCTTTTGAATAATGTTGAAAAAAAAAATTTTTGAGTCATGTGTTCATTCTTTAAAACAGTCACATTTTTTTGCATTTAAATGATAAATAATAACAGAAATTTGCACAAAATTACATATGTCTGCTGCTGATCCTTTCAACTCTGCAGTTTAACATTAACGATGCATAACATTTAACATACTTGTTGTGTTATTTGGGTAAAAAATGTGACTAACAGGATGGAAAGGACCTTAACAGGGTGGAATGACCAGCAATAACTCAGTGAGTTTCAACAATAATTTTATTATTAACTCAAGTTTAACTTTAATTGAAAATACAAAACATTCAACACTAACATAAAAAATTACATTACAGTACTAAATATAAGTGCCTCTACCGACAAACAAAAGTGGCCCTCACCAAACTTTCTTTATGGGCCAGAATTTAATTTGATTTCATTTAATCTAATTTTTAACTTTATTTCATTTTATTTCATCTTTTTGTGTGCATGTGTGTTGTGGATGTGTGTGCTCAGAAGGTGTTTGTGGGTATGTGTGAGTGCTGTGAGTGCTCTTCTCTTTGGATCTGCATCTCGCTTCGCTCTGTATTTGCATTTCAGCTGCAGTAAGTGGGGAGCCATTTCCTAACAAATATATACAATTTAACATTACATTATCATGCAAATTGTATCAACAACATTTTATAATAATGATTTATTACTGTTTAAATATACTTAAGAGGGAGTTATGTTGATATTGGATCATAGCTGTTATGCAGTAGGACAAAGCGTTTAAACCAAGTAAATGCCTTGTACCTTAATATAATAATAAAGTTTTTACCTTTTACACATATTGATAAATTAGATGAACAGTATAAGTAACAACTAAATATTTATATATCAGTATTTATAAGCATTTCCCTACATTTTTTGTGATAGATTTTCCTGTTAGGTGCATATTTCCACCCTGAAAGGTTTGCATACCTAACAGGGTGGAACCTCCAGTGGAAAATTTCAAACCAAATTAGCCATTGCTCAGTGACAGAAAACTTTTTTTAGCTAGTTCTCCACAAATAAACAGTACTTTAGTGTAAATATCAAATATGTTTTTTAATTTTTAAAAATGTGTTTTACTTTCTTCATAAATTAGGCTAACAGGGTGGAAATTTAAGAGAAGGACATACAGGTTAACATCATAAAACATGCAAAAAAAGGCAAACAGAAAGTTGTCACTCACCTCACTTTGCTCCTTTTAAATTTCCCTTTGTGTGATTTCACAGCCAAAGTGTGAGCATGTGTTGTTTTTGTTCAAACAGAAGTAAATTATGTTTTAAAATAATAATAATGACCATTTCCATTGCAAGAGATTAATATTTAGAGATATTTTAACATGATCTATACAATAATAAAGACAAATTTCCATGACATTTTACAATTTATTTCACTGAAACTGAGAATTTGCTTTGGGGACATCATAAAAAAGAAGTGTAAGTGTCAAAACAAAAGGCAATAAAGATAAAAACTATATATTTACAAACATAATTTTGTGTTAATTATATAAAGGAGACCTCAATGTATAATAAAAACCTTTTGTATTAAACGTATTGTTTATTTTAATTAAAATATTAAGAGCTTTTTCTTGGGGACGGAAAAGTCACCAATAGCCAGGAATGACCCTGTTATCAATTGGTTCTACTAGCAATGGTGAAAACTGAGCAGATTATATAGCTTCACACAATTGAGAAATCATCCTGCTCCTTTTTTTCAGCTGTAATGTCATAAATGAATACAAGCCATACATGTCCACATCATACACTACCTCCACTATATTTCACAGATGAGGCAGTCTGCTTAGGATCATGAGCAATTCCTCTCCATTATCCTGTTACAAGTTGTTCTTTGTCTTATCTGTCCATAGGCTGTTGTTTGAGATCTGTACTGGCTTTTATGTTAAAGATGTCTTTTGTAATCTCTAATTTGGTCCTCTTGTTTTTGAGGCTTGCCAATGATTTACATTCTGTGGTAAATCCTCTGTATTTATTTTTGTGGAGTTATCTCTTGATTGTTCACTCTGACACAGACGTTTGTACCTACTGAAGGGAGTGCTTGATTGGACCAACTGTATTGAAGAGGTTTTTTTCACCAATGAAAGAATTTTTCCGTCACCAACCACAGTTGTTGTCCACGATCTTCCAGGCCTTTTGGTGTTCTTGAGCTCACCAGTCTGTTCTTTCTCATTAAGAAAGTATCAGATAATTGATTTTGCCAACACCTTGAGTTTTTTGTATTTTTTCTGATGGGTTTGATTTGTTTTTTGAGCCAAATGATGGCTTGGGTCATTTGCACTGACAGCTCTCTGTGCTTCATATCGAGGTTTGACAGCTACACATTCCAAATGCAAATGCCATACTTGACTTCAGCTATAGACATTTTATTTGCATACTTGTAAATTATATTGTGAGGGAATAACACTGTTTGAAACAAAATGGCCACCACAAGCTAATACAGTTTTATGGGAGTGGCCACTTAAAAAAAACAGCTGCTGTAGATCATGAAAGATTTTTTGAAAAGCATTAAAATTTAGAATGCATGAGGATAGCTTAATCCTGAGTCAGTCAGCAGAAATTTGCCCCATTTTACTGCTAGGTGATTCTATAAAAAGCAACAGTGTAAAAATTGCTATATGTCTTCATCCATTTCACTAAAATGGTTTTAATTTTGCATGCCATATCTCAGTTTAGGTTTCTAATAGCCCTTCCAATGCAAAAAAAAAAAAAAAAGTCTTCAAAGACATGGCCACTATTAGCCAATCACATAGCATGTGCTATTTGGCAGGCTTTGAAATGAAAAATCAACACAAAATTGTATGTGTAATTTCATATCTTGCTTAGATAGTACCATGCAAAATTTGTGGAGAAATGACCATTAGGATGTGCCTTAGCAAATTTACATATTTAATGTTATGTACCATCGGCTGAGGGTGATGCAAAATGCCATCCCATGCACTTCTGATAAACAACTTTGTCTTTAGAACCAATGTCGGCACTAATTTGATATTCCACTATTTTGATTTTTTTCTAAAATGCACTTTTGTGAAATAGTCATTGTATTTTGCCACATCCTCATCAAATTAGGCTTAAAAGAATTTGGGAACACTGAACCCAAATAAGAATCAAAAATGTTGACTTTTCAAAATAATACACTGTTATAAACTTACTGAATTTAGCAGTTATATTAACACATTGTTTCCTGGTTATTTTAACTGCAAGTAGAGTCCTGCGTGCATTTAACTGTGGATTACACTTAACATACACAGAATTGTGTTGTAAACTTATTGTAAAATTGAAGTTAAAATAACTGGCAAAAAAGGTGCCAATTAAATTGACTGGCAAAAAAGGTGCAAGTTCATAACTGTGTATGGCAGCCACACATCAATAAAATGAAGTGGGCAAGGCCAATTATCAAAACCTCTATAACTTGTGAACCCTTTGGCGAAGCCTCAGAAAATTATACACACTCATGTTACATGAAATTCCTTTCATGATGACAACTTTTGGTATTTCTCTGACCATACGTGGTGCTACAAGTCACAAAAATGTCTTCATTTTTTTCAACTGTTTGATCCATTTGGTTGACTGTCGGTATACTGCACATTGGCGTAGTTTTTACCATACGAAAAAGCAACTTGTCCCCTCCAGTGCGGATAGACAGTCAAATTGTCACTATCAATATTTTCAGCAGTTGGATAAGAAACTTTCCATATTGAAGCTCTGCAAGGGGTCAACTCTGGAAGTCCTTTGGGTTCCGCCCTTTAAAAAAAATCCTCCAAAAATAGTTCATTTGATTATCCTTGTCCTGAGCTCACTGAAGGTCCATAGGCTAAAGCTTATGGTACTAATGATGTTATTGTGCAGATCCTAGATCAGAGCTTCTAACAAACATTTCAATTTGCCGGCGCTGCATCATCTGGCACCTCTGATCCTGGGCCAGTTCTAAAAATCAACTCCTATTCATACCTAGATCTATTTGCTCTGGCAAGTAATGTTTTCCTAACAGACATTGTGTTGACTTAGTGAGTGCCAGACTGCACGCTGGGCTGCAGAATGAAAGGTATACATTTGTTACATAGTTTTAATGAATAAGCTATCATATGATCATTGCAGAATGACAACTGGAGATAGTTGTAATATTAGCTTTGAGCCACTGAGCTACATTATGCTAAGCAATTTTGTTTTTATTAGTTTGGACTGATGCATTGAGGGAAACAAAATTGCCTCTTGCACCTATGAGCACCACCATCTTGCTTTTCTCACTAATTAGAATTTTTGAAAAAACCTTTGAAAACTACTGTACTCCTAGATTTTTGATTCTAGCACCACAAAATTTTGGACTCCAGTACCTCCAGTGGGTTTTGACCAAAACGTATTTGTTGAATTTCGCAAAGGTAAATGATATGCTCACAGTCATCGAATGAATATGATGATGAAGACACCAAAACAGGAAGTGAGCCATATGTCAGCTATGCTTCGGTTAGAATCACACCAAACATGGCACACATTATTCCCAGGGGGAATATTGGGTATTCACCAAGTTTCATGAAGTATGATCAAAATTTCTCTTTAACCCATTTCCCACCATTGATGTGATTTTCTGTCAGTGATGACTGAATGCTTCCCCTAGCATTGACTAGATATTCTCGCTGTGAACCTTTTCACTGTTATATGGTGGGGAACGTGGTTACAGATCTTCAGACAAAAATAGACATTGAAAGAACAATGAATGTTATCAAAAATGCAGGCAGTGGCTGGCAACTTAAAAAAACAAACCGGCAAGAGAAAGTGTTGATTGTTTCTCCCGCAGTGTAGCCATCTTTGTTGGGTTCAGTTTAATTTTGTTTAAGTTTTTTCCTTCTCAATTACTGTCCAATTCATCACCCCTCCCTTGTGTTTCCACCTTGCGCTCTGTATACTTGTTCCCACTTTCTTAATTGTGGTCTTTGTGTATTTAAGTTCCTGGTTTTCATCTCCCCTTTGCTAGACTGTTGTGTTCCATCTTCAGCGTTTAGTACAGTATCTAGCTGCAAAGAATCATTTCCTTAGAGAATCTGTTCTCAGTGCCTGCAATCCTGGCGAGCGGCGCCTCTCTCAGCTTCTTCTTCATCTAAGCCCGAGAGTGTGTATCTGCCCAGTGTGCCCTGATCTATTCGCCTTGAAACCCCGCCTACTGACGTCAAACTATTCCCTTCTACTACACCTAGCTTGACCTCCAGTGTTCGTGTTTGGTCCATCTTAACCTCAGACTGTCTTCTGACTATCCTTGTTGTTCATTTTATTGAAATTCCTGTCTTCTATTTATTAATCACTCCCAAGTGGCTTGTCTCTGATCTCTGTGTGGCTCCTGTGATCTGAATTTGTGTCAGGTATGTAACTTTTCATGTCCTCTAAACATATCCTCCTCTGAATATCTTGTTTCTCTCAAATATAGAGGCTATGATGGAAATTTTCATACAGTAGTATGACTGAATACATGGCAGTATTAGGGTTCATCTACTAGTTTGTGTCCACCATAGCCAAGAGAGGTTGGGAAGCATACCAGAGGAGGCACTATAAATAGCATGTCTCTTCGGCACACATACATACCAATGTATCATTATCTCTGAGCACAAGGACATATACACTCACACAAGCACAGACATGAACATGCACATGTAAGAGCGCTCACAATATTAGAGTACCCTTGCTGGCTGTGACATTCCTGTGAGAATGTTTACCATGAGCATATGCTGTCAACACTAACTTTCATAGCTTATGGGTTACTGAATATGAAGCACGTGAGTAAGCACAGCTTTTGATTAAATTACATACAGAATAGGAAAGCCACTAGAGTACTTGCTGTACCAGACTTATTAATAAAGGAAATGCAGTGAGACAGGACAGTGTAATACACAAACTTTGTCACAACAATGCTGAGGAAGTAGTTGCACTTATTCGTGCATGCATGGTAGGTACTGTTAGAATATTAACATAAAATGAGAAGTTTTTGGTGATATAAACTTACCCCAACAAACTTTTTCAGGAAGAGCCTGGAGCCTTCAAGATCAATAGGAGAGAGTTCAACAAAGTCTCCCATCATGCCTGCCTCTGATGCTTCAACATCTCTGTAGAAATCTTGTGCCCGGGCATAGAACTGCTTCTCTCCGTCAATGTACTCACAGGTGACTGGATAAAGTTTGACTGTTGTACAATCAACACAAAGTCAAAAGGGTGTCAGGTGCACTCAAACACAACAAAGCTAACAGTGAAATCCCAGCAGTGATTCAATTTCTGGGGACAGCACCTAAAATTAGTGTGGTGCGGTGAGATGTGCTAGATGGAGTCATTTCATTTAAAATTGTTGGTGCTACAGTACTTAGAATTTTTTTTAGTTTTTTTATTCTGCATTCACATATTAAATCGAAGTGTATCCCAGCTCAAAAACATGAAAGCATTGTCTATTTTTGGTGTTGGTGGGAGGATTAGATATTTTTTTCATTTCATGCAGTCTGCTGTTTTGTCAATTGTTCCAATTAAATTGTTCTGACTGGGCAATGCCCCTTCTGTATATGAAACCCACAGCCTCTCAACAAACCACTCCTAAACCACTATGTTACTCTGTTGCATGAGTTTTGACTTCAAATGCATTTTGTATCAATAGTTTGGTGGTAAGTCTTTGCAACAGAGTATGTTCTTTTTTTCGTTAGATTCCTATACATATCTTTGTCCCAGTTATGAGAGCAAATGCTAAATCCTGAATTCTCACCAGCATCATATCATTCTGACTCTCAGGGGTGAACATGCCTACAAGGAGTGACTGAACATGCCTGTCTAAAAACTTATGAGGTCATCCTGCAGATTTACTTTTGCTCATTACAATCTGAGATTTTGTCACAGTTGGAAGCTGACCACAAATACCAGAAGTTCCGCTATGCTGTTTTCCTTCCAAGCGCTTTTAAATCTTGCATAAAAATAAGCTCTAAATGTGTCGGCGCTCCAATTACAAATGAGACAAGCATAACAGATCACAACAGTGCAGGGAAAGCTTGAGAAGCCGAGGAGATGACAGTCCGGGTAATTAGAATGTATTCTGATATGCGTACACATGTGACACTGGAGAGGAACTTTCAGAAGCAGGATTGATGCAGCAAAACCATGCCAAGGATATATGCATAGAACTATTGGACATTTTATATCCCACTTTAACATTTCATTCACTTTTTATGTTTCCAATCATTTTTATTTGCTTTTGCCAAATAATCAGATTTGAAATAAATTACTCAATAAGGAGCAAATAGTCTTCTTATCATGCTTAACATGTCCATGAGGGGTGAATTAACAAGGAATATTTAAGAAAGGACATGTATCATGGAAGTGTGGCTCAACTTTGAAACAGTTCCATGACTAGAGAACAATTTTTATATTATTAGTTAATTAAATTTTATTGCAGAAATGCCACTTGTTTAAATTACATGTTTAAATTGGTTTTGCTTTAGTATCATTCAATGTGTGAAGTGATATAATAATTTGTCCACATTGTCTGGAATGTCATTATTCACAATGCGTACAAAAATATGATTACATTGGTGGATTGACCAAATAATAAAAAAATGACAGAGTAACATTTTCATTAGTGTCAAATATTGGCAGTGCCATAGTTCTTTTTTAATTTTTAATTAAGCTGTTTAAGCTCATCCACAGTACAAGTCTTTATACTAACACATCTGAGGATGCACTATGAACTCCAATAAGATAACTTGTAGTGAACACATATGCTTATGGGCAATACACTGCCAAGAAACAACATCCTATACAGGGGTGCTCTTCCCTTTTCTTACCCAAGGGAGTTTGCTCCAGAAGATAGAGGTAACTGGCAAAAAATTCATTCCTGAGAGTGTTGTGAAGCACAAAGGACATGCTATGCTTGCAAAGGTCAATGTCCGTCTTCTTCCATCGTGTTCGGAAGGCTTGGTGCGCACCTCTGTACTCCATGCTTTTTCTGCAGTCCAGAGACCCGAGGCTGCGGTGTTTCTGTGTGTCCTTGCGCGTTCCAGCGCCTGAATGTGTGATCATGAGGCACCAGCCAAGGCACTGTCACTACTATATCTGCATGACTTTGGCACTGTCGTTGCAACTAACCAGAAGTAAGCCCTTTCTTGGGAAACACTGAAACCTTCCCCAGCTTGAAGGATTGGCTACTTTGTGAGGAGCAACACTATCTGACTGAAAGAGTTGCTCTGTCACCGCTCATGGAGACAAGCTAAATGGACACTCCTGACCTACAAACACCGGAACACATGGAGTGTATTATATTAGCTCAAAAGTTCACAGGATATGCACCAGTTTACTATTCTTAGAGTTGCATTAGGTTGTTGGTTCCTTCTCATATTTGTATGCAGATAAGGGGGTATGCTACAGAAAGCTTGCTGTAATTGCAAAAAAAAAAAAAAAAAAAAAAAAAAAAAACTGTTTACTTCTGAGTCCATTCAAAAAAGGACAAATAAAACAGACAAGCAAATATTTTCATTCAAATTATAAGCATATACAAGGTTAATTCTTCCCCATTTAGAACTCCCACCAATTATTCACAGTTAATCCTCCAAATCATTATTGCATTTATTTTTAGTCTCAGATGAAGAATTAGAAGTCACACCCTCTCCTTCTCAGTTTTTATTCCATCAGCATTTCTGGTGTGTGTAATATCTGTTACTATAACTGACCATGCAGTCATCTTGTTCCTTCCAGAAGCACACTGACCACTGCCCCAGGACAGGACCTCTTGACCATCAACCCTGCTCAACAGTTATACACAAAACTGTTACAGTTTAATATCAGCTGTCACATTGTTTATTTTAATGTCATCATAAATTATACAGCATCATAAAATTATACAAATTCATAGGATTACTCCCCAGAATCATGGAGGATTCTAATTCTTAAACATTTGTCCAGATTAAACTTCCTGATAAACATTTCAAGAAATAATGTAGCTGCAATCAGCATTAGCAGGTTAATATAGCAGGGTACTGAATTTACTGTGACCTGGACTATGCTTAGGAATGCAGAGGGCTCCAGGTCGGTCTTTTTTGTTCAGGAAGATATGCAGGATGTAACTTGAGAGGGACAGCAATGACGCATACTCAGCAACTGAATATAAATCATCTGGAGTGAGATCTGTAACTACTCAATTCACATTTTTAAAAACTCATTTTCATTTCACATAGCATTGCACAAATTATGGAAATTTTAAATTTATGACAGATTCTGATGACTAATGCAAACTTTTGTATAAATGTAATCTGCAAAATATGTAATACAACATTACATTAAAATTTGCATTTTTTTTTCTTTTTCCCATATATGTTTATTGGATTTTCTTAGTTTATACATGAAACAAAATATCACAAAAATTGGAAATGACTCAATAAGTCAACAAGTATACGCAACAACATACAGATCAAAACAAAAACAAAACCTAACAAACAGCTCAAGTGGGATCCATTATCAACAGAGGTACAGGCAATAACCATTGTATGTTTGTAGCAGGTCAAGATACAGGTTCAAGAAACTCCCTTAACAATAATGGTCCAATATAATCGAAATAAGGCTGCCAGACTTTGTAAAACTGATCTTTCTTTGCATGTAATATGTTTGTGAGATATTCAAGGGGAACTAAGTAAAATTTGCATTTTTTTAAATCAAGAAGTGCCTCCTACACCCTTCTATACATCAATGGAATTTTTCAATCAAATTTAAAATCCATTTCTCAATTGTTATTCTACATAAAATAATTCTTAAGCTAAAATAAGTAAATAAATAAATAACTTCACATGAATATTTTATTTATTTAACCAGCCTGCATCCTTAAGTTCATATCACTGGTGCTAATGTTATGTCAGCACTAAAATCTAACAATCTAACTTTCATATATGCTTTTAGACACAGAAATATAACAGAAAAGCAGCACCGATGGAAATCATTGGATGTCTTCAATCAGCAGAGAATTTTCACAGTTTATGCCAGGATTTCATGTACAGAGCTCTCCACTTGTATTTGGTTTCATTAAATAAATATTAGCCATGGAGGCCATGAAAAAATGTGGAACCTTGCTTTTCATCTTCCCAATCTTTCATTCCAAATATGAACAAAACTTTAACCTTAAAATTAAAGAAAATGAAGAAAAAATGAAGAAAAAGATTTTTCTCATCTGTAATATTTTCTGGAAATTGTGTGCCACTGTAAGGGTTGTGCTTTGCACACCGATGATGTGCACGGAGGGCAGGAAGTTGAGTACTGGACTCAGGTGCAAGGATGGGTGATCTTAGTTGTATTTATTATGCCCTCTGCGCAGCAGAGAGGCACACATGAAGCAATACAAAACAAAATAGGAAACAATGTTCCTTGATAATGGTATTAGTAATACAAATACGGGGCTTTAGTTACAGCAACAATGTGTTACTTAAATAGAAAAAAGAAACAGGAAATGGGGTTCCGTAATTATGAAGTAAAAGTGCTGATATCAACAAAAAACAGCACTAAGTTAGAGAATTTGAAAATACATGCAATACACAGATCGTAAGTCTATACAAAACCAGCAATACAACGCAGACATGTGGCTTACGAGACTTTGCAAAGACTTAGTGCGAGGCTCGGTCGTAAATAACGCGATACTACCGCACAGTGGAAATGAATATCAGGTGCATGCGATGATTGCAGAGCTGAAGAATGCGGTCTGGGTCTTAATAGACCGGTGAGTCTGAAGGCTGGAGGCGTGACCTTACAGTTTCTGCTGATGATGTGTGTGGTTCTTTTGGCTCTGGGGTACCCTGCAGACAGGAAAGTGTGAGCCCACAGGATAACTCGCTGTCGAAGAGCAGCGGGGAGGAACGTCTTACCCTCTGGCACCGAGGTGGTAGGAGGACTCCTCCTGGTCTCCTTTGCGATTTCTTGGTCCAACTGTCACTTGATCGGGGCGAGGATGCAGGAGGAGGGTAGGATCGGCTCTTCTGCCTCCAGATCTTCCTCCACCTCATATCTTTGGGATAGCATGTCTGCTTTGATTTTCTTGGAGCCTGGGTGATAGGTTATTAAAAAATTAAAACAAGTAAAAAAAAAAGTGCCCTCCTGGCCTGACAAGGGTTCAGCCGTTCTGCCTTTCGCAGATATTCCAGATTCCGGTGGTTTGTCAGCACGAGGAATGGATGACAGGCCCCCTCCAACCAATGCCTCCATTCTTCCAGTGCTAACTTTATAGTCACGAGTTCCCGGTCGCCCACATCATAGTTGGTCTTGGCGGATGTAAGCATGTGTGAGAAATATGCACAGGGATAGAGCTTTTCAAGGACTCTGTGCCTCTGGGACAGGATTGCCCCTAACCCTGCATTGGAAGCGTCAACTTCCACTACGAAGGGCTTATTTGGATCTGGTAACTTGAGTATAGGAGCAGTGATAAACAGACTTTGGAGTGTGCCGAAGGCATATTGAGCTTCCGGATTCCATCCCAGGTTTTTGGGTTTTCCCTTGAAGAGACGTGTCAAAGGGTAGGCCACCACACTGAAGTTTTTAATAAAGTGTCGATGGGTTTGCGAACCCCATGAAGCACCGGAGCTCCTTTATGGTCCGTGGGATTGGCCATGCTGCTACTGCCTTCACCTTCGTATCTTCCATAGCCACTCCCTCTGGTCCAATCACGTGGCCAAGGAAGGAGATGGTGGACTGATAAAAGATGCACTTTTCAGCTTTTAAGTAAAGTTGATGTCGTAACAGGCATTTGAGTACTCGCCTCACGTGTCCCAAATGTTCTTCATACGTGGTTGAGTAGATGAGGGTGTTGTTGAGGTAGACGATGATGAATCTTCCCAGCATCTCTCGTAGCACATCATTGATGAAGCACTGGAACACAGAGGGGGCGTTAACAAGGCCATACAGCATGACACAATACTCGTAGTACCCAGAGGTGGTGCTAAAAACCTTCTTCCACTCGTCTCCTTCCTTGATATGGATGAGATTGTAAGCGCTGCGGAGGTCAAGCTTCGTGAAGATCTTCACATCTTTTTTTTTTTAAATTTGGCATCTCCAATCCCACCCGAATCCGGAATGTCCAATTGGGGAACTATGTACAAGGCTTTCGCATATGCGATCCCCTGTTGCCAACTCAGGAAAGTGAAGACAGCTCGCAGCTCTCCTCCGAAGCACGCGCCTATCAGCCACCGCTTCTTATACACTCATTGGTCGAATCCTCGTAAGTTCAGATCGAGGGCGGAGGATACCCGAACATGAACAAGCTTAGAATCTTCCTGACGAGCGCCCATCTGGCCAATAGGAGGCGCCTAAGGAACAACCAAAGCAACTTATATTACCCCTCCCGGCAGACCCTTCCCAATTTGCATCCCTGTAGCGCATTAGCCAATTGCGCGCTACTTCTGAAAAAGCTGCCGACCACTGCCGAATGGTACTACCGGGGCTCAAACCCATGCCGTGACTAGTCACTTCTGCTTTGCAATGCGATGCTTTAACCGAGTGAGCTCTCCGGCAGCTTAGATCTTCGCATCTTGAAGCTGCTCCACAGCGCTGGGGACCAGGGGGAGTGGATATCGGTACTTCACCGTGACATCATTAAGGCCTCTGTGGTCTACACGGGGGCTTAGATCTCCATCCTTCTTCTGGACAAAAAAGAAGCTGGTGGACGCAGGTGAAGTGGCAGGGCAAATGAAGCCGTGCTGTAGAGCTTCTTGTACATACCGTTCCATTGCTTGAGTTTCAGCCACCAATAGGGGTTATACATGGCTCCTTGGTGGTAAAGTGCCAGACAGGTGCTCGATGGCACAGTCCCACGGATGATGAGGAGGTAATTGGGTCGCTTTGGTCTTGCTAAATGCCACTTGCAGGTCCCAGTACTTTTTGGGAATCTCGAGCTGGTCTCCCTGGTCAGGGCTCTCGACGTTCGTGGAGGCAATGGTGAGGAGGCCACAGTGCTGTCGCGCCTTTTCTCCAACCTCATTACACACTGATGGAGAAGGCTCAGAGTGGGTATTTCAGTAAAGGGTGGTTGCACAAAGTATTAAATGGAGGGTTTCCAATAATTACGGTACAGGCGAGTTTGTGAAAAATAATTAAATACATAAACAAAAATTTGTCAGATTTCATCATACACCCAAAACAAATCCTATGTGCTCATGCAATTTTTATGTAAATTGCACAAAACCTCTGGAGTTCATTCTTATGCGTACAGGACAAACCCCCTTGGTTTGTATGACCCTACAACCTTTCCTGTAGTGCCACCACCTAGTGAAACTTCACACTGCCGAATGCAATAGCTCATGTCATACTTCTTGAGATTGTTTCTGGTGTAGAGAGAAGGCTTGTTATTGATGCTGGTCACCAAATGATCTCTACTTTAGCTCCACCACCGGGCCAAACTTTTAATTTTTACAAACAGCAATAACTTGATAGTTTTTAAGGGAATCATATGAAACTTCTTGTATCTATTCCGAGCCCCGTCCCATCCCTTCTCGTAATATAGCGACGGCACCTGACCAAGCATCAATATACAACGAAAAAGGAGGCTTTTGGTGCCCTTTTTAAACGACAGTTTAAAACAAACACTACACCCGAACTCCTAACCCTTAACCTGAACCCTAACCCTAAGTATCAAATAAGGACACCAAAAGCCTCCTTCTTCATCTTACATTGACGCTTTATCAGGTAGCATCACCATATGACGAGTCGGGATGATAACGTGTTGCTATTCCAGGTGAATATAGGACAGACCCTTTTGTTTTGAGTGATCCTTCGATCTTTTTTGCAGTGCCACCTACAGGTCAAACTTTACATTTCCAAATGCAATAAATATAACAGTTTTGCTGGGAATCATGTCACGTGTCTCGCGAACCTTTCTGGTGCATAGAGAAGGGCAGCTAGTGATGCTGGACATATTATGACCATTGTTGTAGCGGCACCACCAAGCCAAACTTTTATTTTTTTAAAACTGTGATGACTTGAACAGCTTTAAAGAGAATCGTGTCAAATTCCTTTCCATATTCCTGTCCTGGTGCATAGAGGAGGAAATGATTGATTGTGGTGGTGCTACAATATTTCCTGTAGCTTGACTTCTTGTGATTGTTACTGGTGCATAGAGAAGGGTTGTTGCTGATGCTGGACGCACTTTGACGTTTATTGTAGCACCATCACAGGGCCAAATTTTTCAGTTTTATGATTGCAATAACTCTAAAAGCTTTAATGTAAATCTGCTTTCAACAATCCTGCTGCATAGTAAAGGAGGAAGTTATAGGTGGTGGTGGCTCTGTAATTTTTCCAGAAGCAACACCATTCGGCCAAATTTAACATTTCCAAATGCAGTAATTCAGACATTTTTCATAGGAATCATGTCAAACCTTCTGTGATTGTCACTGGTGCACAGAGGCGATGGTAATGACCCTAGGACCTTCCCTGTAGCACCATCACCAGACCAAAATTTTAATTTTTAAAAATGCATTAACTTGAACAGATTTAATGGGAATCCTAAAAATTCCCCTGTCAACATTCCTGGTGCATTCAGCAGGAACCAAATTGATTTTTATGGCTTGAATACCTTTACTGTAGTGGCACCTTTAGATGAAACTATATTTCCAAATGCAGTAAGTCAAACTGTCCAAATGGGAATCAGATCAATTTTTCTGCGAATGTGTTGGTGCATAAAAGAGCAATCCTATTGTTCTGGTGACACAATGGCCATTCTTGTAGCCCCACCTTTATGTCAAACTTCACTCAAAAAAATGCAATAGGTCAAATAGTTCTTATGGGAATCAGGTGAAATTTTTGTGAATTTTCCCAGAGCCCAGATTCATTTTCTTGTTGATTTTCTTGACCCAATACCCTTTCTCATAATACCATCACTGAGCCAATCTATGAATTTTGCTTTTAGAGGGAATGCTGTCATTTTGGGGATATACCCTGCCGCTGTCTACTGGCAGCATTTGTCTGCTTATTATTTTCTTTCAATCTTTGTATGTCAATCAGAGGTTATATTTTGTTAACATGCTCAATTAAATATCAAGAGGATAAACAGTAATGCCATAAATGTATAACCACTTTAGCTCATATTTTACAAAGGGAGTCAATATTAGTGAAAGGTCAACATACAATTTTGTTTTGCTTTTCCTTGTTCATTCATTTGTAGGATGCAAATATTTACAGAAGCCTTTTTGACTATTTTTGAAAAATTTGGAAGTTGCACCAATTCACTGCAGCTGGTTGCTCTGTGCCTTTCAACATTAATTTCGATTTGTTCATACAATAAACTTACGTTTGACATTCATCAATATTTACAATGTTATAAATGAAATATGAAAATAAAAACTGATTCCAATAGCATTAATTTAACAAACATAAATTCCTTAAGAAGAACAGATTTGCCATTTTGTAACATTTAAAATCGATCTGAAAATCATACCCCCACCCCACTATGAAAAGAACTAAAAGAATATTGGACCAGGGCCACAGAAAATTATTTACATGACTACAAGCACATCTGTTCATAGATGAACAACTTCAAACGCCTTGCATGAAACACACTTGCACGAAAAGGTAAGTGGAAATACGAGCGAAAATAAAAGCATTACAGTGTGCGATTTTACTTTTTCAAACTTTGCTTTGAAATACGTATTGGCAATGTTCACCTCCTGGCCTGCGGATGGCAGAAACATTTATATGTATTCATAATCAAAGAAAAACTATCTTTCTCTTTTGATATTTCTTTACTATTGCATGCTGGGACGTCCTCTGTCGGCCCCTAGCAACAGCAGCTTTAATACCAAGCTGGTTAGATATGAAATACTGCACAAAATAGACAGTAGTGAGGTCATTAAATCACGCATTTGTAATTTAAAAGATAATCGCACAGCGGTCACCCGGGCCTCCGTGGTAGGGGCAAAATGCAGTCGGAGGACGCGCGATACTTAAAAAGGTAAACTTAACATCTATTCGGTAAGCTAGCCGGCTTGATGGCTGAGAGTGTGTCTGTTGACAAAGCAAGAATCAGATATTGGTAGCTAGCTGGCTAGTCCGAACCAATGTTAGCAAGACAGATTGTGAGCTATTCGGCTAGCCTAACCAACCAAAATATTCACGCAAATCAAGAATGATCTTTGCAAATACCGGAAGGTGCCCGGTATAAAAAGTAATTGACTCGCCAGCTGGAATAGTCCGACTGATAACAGTGATATCTGCCTATGTGGCTAACCGTAGGTCGCCTTTATGTTTGATGGCGAAGTGGGATCCGTTATTTGTGTGACGTTAGCTGACAAGTATTAGTTTGCGGACCTCGCTTAGCAACACACGGTTACTAGACGTTAGGTAACAATCTAGCCATTATGAAATTAGCCAAATGGTGTATTTGCGAGGTAGACTGGTAGATCGCTAGCTATTCTAGGTGTAGCGTCAATTCCATTCATGTTGGCTCGCTAGCTGTTAGCCCCTGCAGGTTTGTAGCCAACTGGCTTGCTTGCTAGAACGCGCACAAATCGCAATTCGGTGGCCAGTAAATGAAATATAGCGAGTAAAGCTGCTTTCACACCGGACACGAAACGAATTTTTCGCACGACAGATTGCATTCAAAGTCAATGCAAAGACGCGAATACACGCTAAACCCGTGCGAAAAATTCGTTTCGCGTCCGGTGTGAAAGCAGCTTAAGTGCCATTGATATTCGGCTGAATCTTATAAATAATGTAACACATATTCAAGTTGTAGCTGGTTGTAACGCCCAAATGGCCCGTAATTTCATAGTTGGCCTGCTACGGCAATGTAGGGTGAGGATAATGAAGTTACTTGAAATAGCCAGCTTTCTTTCAACTGACTGACAAAGTAAACTGGGTAGGGCTAATCTGCTGAAAAACTCTAACCATCTAAACTTCCCTTCATAATTTCCTATTGATAGATATACATCTCAAAAATAACTGGTGAAAATTTCTTCACACTATATTCAGAAATTATGAAGGAAAGTATAGATGGTTGTAGTTTTCATCAGAATGTTTTCAGCAGATTAGCTGTACCCAAGTAAACTCGGCGTATTAATGGAATCGTTAATGTTGGATGTGGTAACTCGTAGCTGGCTTGCTCACTGGCCCTGGTATCCGCACCAATGTGTCAACGATAACGTTAGCTTGCTTAGCTAGCTTACTAGCCACTGTCTTTCGAGACTGTCCAAAAAAAAAAAAAAAAAAAAAAAAAAAAAAAAGGCAGTGGGGTCTGTCCAAGCAAAAGGGCACGGAAGTGTGACATTGCCAGTATTATTTTCAAATTATAGTTTCTAAGAACTGAACACACATAATGGAAGCTTAGTTTGTGTACTTTCATGGCAAAGTCATGAGAAGATAACTGTATTTACAGCAAAAGGGGAATTCCAATGAAAAGTTGAAAATATCCTTATGGCCCCATATATGATGTGGACAATAGAGAAGCCAAATTTTTTCATCAAAACGCATTTAGCTTGAGGTTTAAATCTTTCACCATAGAAAACAACCATCCCAACACACATTTAGCACAAAACCTGCTGGGCAACACTTGAAATGCAAAGATTCCAATCGATTTTAAGTACGTCAAAATGTCCACGCTGGAGGGCAGGACAAGATATATTTTTCTATTAAAAAAGGGGTAAGCAGCATTCAAAAGAGCTTCATATCTTATTAACACTGCCAAGTTATGACGTAATGAAAGGCAAACCATTTCATTTAAACTAGGCATAGTGTCCACAGAGTGGTCAACAGGTCACCTATGTGATGCATGTCAAGATGGGTGGTTCCGTATGTGATGCTTGACAAAAAATTAATTGCTCCAACTTTTTTTTTTTTTTTTTACCTTTTTTAGGATGTTAGTGGTGCACTTTGAAAATATATGAAGAGCAATAGCATTGAGCACAAACTGCACTTTTATTGAACCTCACAAAAAGTATTTTATTTAAAATATGACATAATCGTCGCCAACATGACGCTGGACAACTTTTGCACAAGTCAACCATCACACACGTAACTTCCATACAAAAAGATCGTTTGAGATGAAATTGCGCAAAAACTATCACCAAAAACAGTTGTACCGGCGATCAAAAAAAGACAAAATACTGAGATGGGTTTCCTATCACAGCGTACAAGACACTTATTACCAGTTTTCTATGATATATTTGACGTCACGTGACGATTGACCACTGTTTCACTGTCCAACTCACATAATGGCACCGAATTGGCACACTGTCAAAACAACTTTTGAATCTCGTGCGAAGAATCAGCATGCATTCCAATGCCCACCACGCTAAAAAGATGGGTTGGAAATGGAAGATATATAATCCAGAATACTCCTTGAATATTCCACCAAATAACTGAGTAGCGAACCGAACTTTAATTGTACGTGACGATGGTCATGTATGTGATTTTGTTGACGGAAAACCTACCTCCGTGCATGACAGCGGGAAGACGCCATTGATGTAAACAACAAAATTGGTGATGTCATCATTTCGGGGTTATCATCCAGTGCTAATGAATTTTGTTCTATTTCTGGCGGGCATTTGGAATAGAGGAGCATCCAAAAATGCCGGTCACGTAATGTGATGATTGACGGAATTCCAGGCGGCTGAAATAAGATGTGTTTATCTTTGTAACTACGCAAGAAACAAACCATCACACCACTTATGTTGCGAGGAGATGAATAGTTTTGAAGCTTAAAACAGAAAAATTACTTTCAAAGTGTTTATTTTATGATATTTATTGAGAATGTATATAGGGTAGCTGATGGACGGAACAGCATCACATACGGAACCCTCCAAAAAAACAACATCAGTTTTTTTTCTGCTTACACCTAAATTTGAATCTTTGTATGGAACAAAATCTTTAAACACTTATTTTCAAGTAGAAAATAAAGTTAATATGAAAGGAATGCCCTTGAGGTGTTAATAAGGCTTCTCTTTCGAAGTACTCAAGAATGTCACAAAAATAAACTGAAAAATTGCCCCTAAATAGACATATTAAATGAGATAACTTTTCAGTGGTTTATGTGAGGGGCATAAAGTTATCTCTGTTATCTCTCTGGGATGTGTACTAAATGCCTATCAGCTTAAATTATGCATCTTACTCACCCATTCAGAAGAAAAGAGGGTGGAAGTTGGGGGTATGCAAACCTACCCTTTTGCTTGGACAGACCCAGTGGCTACATTTACGGCGCCGTAATTGGTGATTCGGGACTATATTTACGGAAAGTCGGAGTGGGCATGCGCGGAGGCGTCTCCGGGCGAATCCAGGATGAAAGACTCGCGTTTGACAGGCGTCTCTGGGCAAATCCAAGGTGACGGACTTGCATTTGACAATTGTAGGGAGCAATTTTGATGATTTAGCCACTGAAGTTCAGTCAAGAAAATTTCGAGTTTAATTTCTTGTACTGCTATACGTGGTAATCCATGTTACTGCGTGATGACACACCGGGTTGCTCATGCATTCGCGATATTAATATTCTAAAGCCCCTTCTCAATAATAAAATCCCCCAAAACATATTGGCGCCTCCTTTTAAAATCGTACTGGCAAATAAAAAGCCAGAAAAAAGCAGAGATTGGATACGGAATTCTTTCTGCGCAAGAGTTAACTACTCCTTTCTGTATATTTCCCCATTTAAAACTACCTAGGTGCATACTGCAACGCGCTGTATTGGAATTTTGGCATATGCGTACTCGGATATGGTACGATATTACTAATGAGAAAGCTGACCAGCGGGGAGAGGGAACAATCGCACTGTGGCATGCTACCGAGCAATCGTACCTTGTGCGAACGCGGTCTGAGAGTTTGTATTAGAAACAAACACTCCGCCGTAGACTGCAGTTTACCGTGCTGAGCCTGGAAGCTGCCAACACAAGTGAAGAAATGTCAGTGCGCATGCGCGCCGTAAATATAGCCCCGAATCACCGTGTACGGCACCGTATATATAGCCACTTCCAAAAAAAAAAAAAAAAAAAAAAAAAAAACTCGGACAGGTAGCTAGCTGGCTTGCGTCTATATAACAAGCAAGTTGACAAACTTGAGGCAACGTTCCAGTCAGTCTGCATTTCTACTTTTGGTTAAACAAATTATTCAACTGTCTTCTTATTTATAGAAAAATTAAGGGAGGAAACCTTGACGTTCATCCAACTGAAAAAGCCCTTGTGGTCCAGTATGAAGTGGAAGCCACGATTCTTGGAGAAATGGGTGACCCCATGCTTGGCGAACGGAAGGAGTGCCAGAAAATGTGAGAAATGCTCGATAATTCTTGACTTTGCTGTTTCTGGGTGGTTTTGCTCAGCGTGTTTGTTACTTATTTTAGGCGATGTAAATAGCTGTGTAATGCCGGACTGAAAATGTTCCGAATGTATGATTTGAACGTACTCGGAAAATTTGCGGAAAGTCAGAAGCCATTATCTTGAGTCCAGTTTGAAACAATGAATAAGCCTCAATTGCAATAAAGAAAAGGTATTGACGCAGAATTAACCTGACATCTTGTGTATTGCAGCATTCGCCTTAAAAGCCTGAATTCCAACACTGACATCGCTTCTTTAGCCCGGAAGGTCGTAGAGGAATGCAAACTTATACATCCATCGAAACTGGCTGAAGTCGAGCAGTTATTGTTCTATCTTCAGAATCGAAGGAAACCTAACGGTAAAGGTGAGAGTGGAAAAATTAAATTCAGTTGAACAAAGACCTGTCAAAGTGCATGTGTTTCGGGGAGAGTGCAGACATCACACCTCAGAGAAAATTATTTGGGGTGGTAGGTATCTGCAACCCCCCACACACACACACACACACACACACACACACACACCTACCCCTGTTATTCCTGTGTGCACCTCCAATTCTTGTTTATTATGTCTCCGCTGAGCACAGTAATAAGAGGACCTACTGTGTCTGTGTCCTGGTCTTCTGTCTGCCTATCTGTCCGTCCATTACCTGTATGTTGTTTGCTTGATATCCGCTGATGAGGATGGATTTTTACCATATCAGACATGGTAACTACTAATAGAGGGTTGCTGAATTGGATAGGTTTTAGAGGTCTCTGGGTCAAAGGTCATGACCGCATGAGTTCAGCAGTATGGTGGGACCGAAAATCAACTTTTGGGGCGTATGAAGCTACAGCAGGTGGACACATAGCAATCAATGCTTTGTGTTGACTTTTATTTTGGTGAAAATGTACAATATGTGTATTGTAGCAGCATTAGCTAGTTGGAACATTTCAATTGCAGTCTTCCGCATTTCTTTGCAGTAAAAAAAAAATTGAAGTGATTGGCCAATTAAAAGTATATTAAGCTGTGTTGGTGGGCTTAGCCTTCTGTGTGATAGGCATATTAAATTAGGTCTATTCATTTTATATTGGATAGAAATCTTTGCATTCATAGTCTGTAATCTTCACAGACCATCTTCAATCTGTTGGCTACCTAGGTAGCTAGCTAAATGGCAGAGTCACGAGATATGATAGCACACTGACTCAGCACCGTATGACACTTGCAGCAGATGCATTTTAAATTTACGGAGGTGGCACACTCTGACATCATGAAAGAAATGATCTCGGGCAGCGAGATCGCGATAAGCAAGACAGAACCCCATCTCTTTTAATGGGGTGATTTTCTTGTAGTGCATTTTTGTGTATGCATTGTCATTTAATTTCCATATTTGTGGGCATTGTCAAACTGTTATAAATTGAAGTCGTGAAATTTGTTTTGAAGGACATTAATGCTACTGAGAAATGAAAATTTTTCCTTGCTGAGGCTTGTAAGCATGTGCGATCCACAGGTCCATGGAACAGGAAGATCGCAGCATTCCACCTTGAGGCAATATTAACCTTTGTCACAGCTAAAGTGATCGTAACAGGTCATATCAGGTGGTGCTGTTTACATTATCTACCATCCTTGTAGAGTATGAATGACCCCCACCCTTCATAGTTACCTCGGTCATCTTGCAACTAATATCACTGACTCAAGACCAAAGTCATGCTTTTATGCTTTTTAGTGGTCACAACCCCATGTTTATTTGGTGCAGCGAGTGCACACTAGATATAGTCTATGGTGATGATGCGTTGCTCCAGTTACAACTGTGGATCAGAACAGCAAGTGCTAATTCCCCCATGATTGACTGTACAAAAGGGATCAACTGCCCATCAAATGGCATAAGTTTAAAAATGGACAGTGGTATTAAAATATGTTTTTATTATGATACATAAATTCCTCTCAAGTCTTTGCCATTAAGCCCAAATACTTCAATTACAGAGATGTATTGCATTTTTGTCAAGCTGACCACTTGTACTGGGCGTTGCAAATATCAAAGTTGTCCAGCTGAGTGAAATTTGATAGTGTGATGATTGGCTGACAGTGTGTTTTACACTATCAAGTCGTCAACTTTTGCCTTATATTGTGCCGTTGAAAAAAACGGTGCAGTGCACCGTCTCATTACGTTTAGAGCATTTCTGGTTTGCTGTCATTCGTGGAGCACACTGTGGATTGAGCATGTTTTTCAGTGCTTCTCATGGATGTTTAACATGGGTAGCTATGCGTTGGCATAGTTTGTAGAGAAATAGGTCTTATTCTTTTTTTGGGCTCTGACATAGCAGCACAAACTTGAGTGCTGACAATCAGATGTATACAAGCCTCAAAATGAGTAGAGCCCATGCAAAAAAGCAACTGATTAGTCTGGATGGAATGTTGACAAGGAAATCAGGAATCAAAATGGCGCACTCACATACACACACAAAACACTCACTCTCTCACTCCCTTTACTTCGCTGTAATAATTGTGTTACAGTATGTAGCTAAGGTTATCAAAACCTAACATGCGGGATATTTTATAACATTCGAGGGGCTCAGAGAGTCGCTATTAATTTGTGGGAGACTCCTGGATCCTCTAGGAGCAGAGGGATGTTTGAAAATGGTATTATAAATGATTGCCTCTCTGAACACTTATATTTCTGTAACCTTTATAAATGTCAGTTGAAAACACTCCTGTTTTTATCTCTTATGCAGAAAAGCGTGAAAAACGACAGGTGAAACCCAGAGATTTGACCCCATTTGAAGGAATGGAGGTAGGAAAATGAGCACATGGTATCACAGACTCTTCTGAAGTGTCCTGTATCTCGTTTCTTTGGGCTCATAGCTGGCTGTTTTCACAGATTGACGAGGAGGCCAACATTAACAACATAGATGACTATGTTGAGCTACTTTATGAGGATATCCCAGAGAAAGTAAGGGGATCCACCCTGATCCTGCAGCTGGCTCGTAACCCTGACAATCTGGAGGAGCTGCTTCAGAACGGTACTCCATTTTAAGGGGCTTTCACATCCGTCGTATGATTTTTTACGTTGTACGATTTCAGTGGGTCCACAACAGTGGGGACTGACGTATGTTTGGGAGAGGAGGATTTGAAGGTTGCGTAGAAGCGGTCACATAACAATATGTGTCATACTACCATTGTGGGAAAATATGTCATAAAACATTTTCACGACAGCCGTGTGACTGACGTAGGATAGAATTGTAATCCTACAATTAACTTCTGAGAGTCACAGAAAGGACGTACAATAGTGGAACATTCGTGGGACTGTTGTGGGTTTAACGTAGGATGACTGTAGGTCAATCATAGGAAATTCCAAAGATAATGAGGACCTCCGATGACCCCAAACATCAAACAAAATTTGTAGGTCTAGCGTAATACAGTTGCGCTACCTCGTAAGGCACTGCACGACAGACCTACGAAATCAGTCTGACTCAGAGAATCACCTACGGTGCCAAAAAAATTTTGAACATGTTCAAAATTCTAAGACACTCTTAGAATACATGAATTTTGTAGGACATACTCACAAGCATCTCACGAATTACCCCACATTTCTGTCTAAGACCCGTTGTATACCTTTCTTACAACGTATGTGAAAGCCCCTTAAAGGATTAAAAACTTTTTTGCATGGATTTACCAATCTGTGTGTACGGTTTACTAATCCCTTTACAAACATTTGGGCATGAATTGTAAAATAGTGAGCACAGATTATGAATCTGAGAGCACGGTTTTGTAAACCTATAATACAGATGTATACTTGGCTTTTTTTTTTCTCACTTGATCCCAGGGGTGCTCTGTACAGTAGTAATGCTTGCCCTCAACAAATGAATAAAAATTTTGTACGGTTTAAAAATTAGTGGTGTATAATAAAAATACAACCGTGCTGAAATGTTCAGTATTTTTGTAGAATGGGCATCATGATTATTTCAATAGTTTCAAAAAGTAGAGGTGTCACAATACTGAATCATAATTTTATTATGCTATTTAAAACCTTATGCCAGCACGAGGCATGTACCTAATCATGCGCGATTTCTTTTATTGGAAACATACCGCCATTCCAGAAGCAGTCTTAAACAAACGGCAACAAAATGTTGGAGCCCATGTGAAATATTTCTGAGGAAAATTGTTTAGCAGCTTTTAACATAATTACCCTCCAATCGTTTCCCTGTACTTTGTCTAAATAACTGTCAAGCTATTGATCTGCTGACAAATCAAAACCTTAGTGTTAACTACTTGGTATAATGACTAAGAAGTGATCCTGAGAAGCACATACGCCAAATTAGGCCATGATGTGAGATTATGAGGGAGGCAGTAACATGAAAATTGGGGGGGCTGAAATTTCTGCATCTACCATTGTGGCATTTTTCAGGTGAAATTATGAAACATACATTCAAATTTTGTATTTTGTAAAGATGCCACTTTCTCAGAAGCTTACATTTTGGGAAATTGAACTATCGTTGTGACGTATAAGCTACTTACCCTTTCACATGAAATTGCCAAGCGTGCTTTATCCCATTAAACTCATTTACGCATATCTGTGCTGTTTCATGAAAATTTAAAGCTTGGAAACAAACCAAGGGGATTACTTGGTCAGCCTACTGCATAGTCTTTGTTATTGACAAAATCAATTGTTTTTAGGTAGGGTAGGTAAGACATTTCAGAAACAATTTTTTTTAATGTCAGTGAGTCGTCTGCACCCAATGCTGCATGTGCCAAAAGGACGACTTAGGGAGGGATGCGCACGCTACAACTCCATGCAGACTTGCTTGTAAACCCAATAAATTTGCTCATAAACAGCATAGGATATATGAAAATAAAGGAATATGCTTTATCAGTCCCTACCTACGAGCAATGCTCAATGCCCATACGCAGGTAAAGTTTGACTGGCCAACCCACTGAGGTTAAAAATGGATGAAGAAAGTGCCAGAAAAACAGAGTTTCCTCATTTTATTGTAGGATTGTCTAAACAGCCCAACAGAAATCAATGAATAAAATGTTTGACAAAAAAACAAAAAAAACCTGGTGCTTATGGCTGTCGCAGGCCTGTAATAAGCCTGTCCAATCAGTTGTTTGTATGAAATAATTTGATGGCTCTTATGCCTGTCAACTTATATACCTAACAACCTGCTTGCACCCTGCCCATGCACTCATTGTGCATGCCAGGAGTGTTTGGGTTGGTAAACATAACATTCGTAAAGGTAGAGAGCTCGTCGTACGAAAATAGCTGAGATGGTGGAGCCAAATGGTGCGGCCAAAATTTTCTGTTCCTCCTATACTGCCAATAGCTTGCACTGCTACTGCTAAGCAAAGCAGAAAAACACAGGAGAAGAAAAGACAATGACCACGAATAATTTGGCAGATGGCCCTACCTGTTACATACCACCACCTTGAGTCTGTCCATTTTGACTGGATATGTTTGGTTCTGGAGTGTATTCAGGATCAGAGCCAATGCTGTTATACTGGAGGCTGTGAAGTGTGAATCATTGTCCAACATGCTACAAACTAAGCGAGCTTTTCGCTTGTCAATATGTGTCACAAAAGAACTATAGAAAAATTGTCAAGTAGTTAGCTTTTTGGTTAGGTAGGTAGCTTCTTAAACCTGATTCATGGGCAAACATGGGTGAAACGCAAAATAAGCACTCAGTATATACCTCAGCTGTGTAGTTTCCTTACCTTATTGATTTTAGCTTTGCTAGTTATATGGTGTTACTGTAGCCAGGCACCGCTTGCTAGCAAGCGTAATATTGCTGGATATTAATTTGTATTTTCTATTACCTTTGCGAGCTAATACTACTATCCTAGCTAGCACAACAGTGCAATTACTAGAATAAATTTGGCTGTGAACATTGTTTACGTTCACAGTATGGCAACCTTGATTACTGCTAATATTGTGACATTTATCACGGCCTGCGAATAATGCATCAAGAGATTGGATAAGGTTTGCCCTAAAATTAATGATGCGCAGGGTGCATCTCCTCTACCGTCTCTGTTCTTCTGTGAGCAGTTATGCTGTGAGCATTCACATCTTTTGGGGTAGTGGCATTGGAGGGATGACTCAAATGAGGGGACATTTTTTCTGATTGCTACTTTCAAAATCTGCCTTTGTGCTTGCTGAATTATCCAACAGTGCCAGCCTTTTCACTTGGCCTCTGACATTTGCTTGCTGTTTGTTTAGGACCACTTTAGTCAGGAAGGTATATTTCAAGAAAAAGAATGGTGCACGATTGCCTCCATGGCAGCAGTTGGTCTTACTATGCTTTAAAAAAAAATGTGATTCTGCATCGTCACTCCCCCCTAACATGCTTTACAGATGGTATAATTGTTTCCTTCTAAGAGCGGAATATCGTGGTCAAATTCAGCTTGTCCCTGCCCGACACTAGAGCTGTTTTCAGAGGAAAAACATATAGGCATCATCCATTTTGCCTGTCAAAATCTGTCTTGCTTTCTAACCGTGACTCTGAGTGATCACGCTATGAAGGCTAACGTCATAGCCAGCTGACGTGGCAGGATGTGTGGGAAAATGGCAAGATGAACAGCTGGAGTTGTAAGCGCACAGCATGTTTTGCCAGTGTGGAAAACCTGTCCCTCATGCAGTCAGAGTACCAATGGTGTGGTGTCTGTTCCTCATCAGAAACAGCATTGGGAGCGCTGGCCCGGGTCCTTCGAGAGGACTGGAAACAAAGCGTGGAGCTGGCCACCACCATCATCTACGTCTTCTTCTGTTTCTCTAGGTACTTCTGGCGCCTGTTTCCCTTTCCACTTTTCAGCTCTCCCTCTTGATCCCTGTTTTCGATGTTACTGAAAATCTATGGGACATGGTTTATCTTGGCAGTTGATGAACAAATAGTTCTCCAGCAGTGCATTACTCATTTTGTGTATTATTTTGGCCCTGGAATAATTGGTTCCGAAGCATTAGATTCATATGCGAATGCTGTGATGACATACTTGCATAGTAATCTAGACCTTAAATGCTTGAGTCCACACTGCAAAATTTATATCCAGCCTGGTTATATGTGTCATAATATATCACATTACTATGGAAAGCTTAAATATATTAAATTTAGCCAAATAGTGAGATAAACAACTTGCCTTGTTAGGAAGAAGCTGGTTGCCTATTTTTCAGATCAGAGGATGAGCCAGTCTTCATATGTTATTATAGGATTAATAAGCATTTTTGAAGGCTTAATGAAGTCAGCATCATCATTGCCACTGTCAGAGTATTCGTGATTAAAAATGCTAGCTTGGAAATACATCAAAGTTTTTAACTGAGTTATAGATGTGAAATGACTGCCAATTGTTAAAGCCACAGTAACCAGGAATTGAGAATGATTTTGATGTACAGTATTTGAGAGTTTGTTGTTTTTCCTGGCTTTTTTCCCCTTTTTATTGTGCTTTTGACTTGGAAATTATTCAGCGTGTCTGGAAGATCAAAGGCACACTGGCAACAGCAGTGAGATTTTTGGCATATACAATGAAATATTTTGTAAAGTTTAGTTCTTATGACAAAAGACCATTACAGAGATTGGTCCAGTCGTCTTCTAAATTCATACTATTATTTCAGCTCAGAATTGGAAAGACATTCTTTGCTGCTTACAGTAATGTTATTTGATTGTTTTTCTTGTAATGTGGAAATCTGTATTTTTACCATGATTGTTTTTTGTAATTATTTTTTTTCCAACCAGCTTCTCCCAGTTCCATGGCCTGATCACTCATTACAAGATTGGAGGGCTGTGCATGAACATAGTAGAGCATGAACTGAAGAGATATGACCTATGGCAGGATGAACTGCAGAAGAAAAAGAAGGCTTATATCCTTCACTGTGGAAATGTTGCATGAATCCAGCATTGATTCACTGAGTTTGTTCTGCATTTAAGCCATCAGTGATATCTAGAGTAGGTAAGATGATCAGAGCTGGTATAGTGTCAGTCCAATGGTGCAGTTTTACCTAACCCTTTCCTCAGGGTGCACCTGCTTGGTCTGGGTTGAGTTTTTAGATAGAGAGTGTTGTGACATGAAGGCTCCAGAAAATCTGGCCATAGAGCCATTTTGCTTCCATCTCGTTACTGGGCTTCATCTCAAAGTGATTCATAATTTTGAAAATATGCATTCAAAATTTGCTAATATGACAGGTTGTTGCACCTATAGGTGCAGCATTGGGTCAGAGAAGGGGCATAAAATATACAGGCTTCCTGCTTATCCAGCAGGACCTAAAAATGGGCTATTAAAGTCCTTTGTGAAGGATGGAAACCAACCTCGTCATCGTTTATTTGTGAGGCAAGTCCCTCCTCTTGTCATTCATTTTCATCAGCGGCGGGGATACGTTTTATCCCCGCCGCTGGCGGTGGACGGAAAACCGCGGGGGCGGAAAACATCCCTTGAAACGGATGAGATTAGTGACCCGATTTCAATCATTATTCTTGGTCAACATGTTAGTTTCCCTTATAATGAAATGTTTAGGCGAGTGAATAATAAATTCTATGAAATGTTTAATTTACATGCCTTAATAGGCAACTCTTCACGAAAAAACCACTGGGGATTTTCCGCGTTAAATTTTTGTCACATCCTAAGCAAGTTGTTAAACCTGTGTGTAATGATTGTTTAATTGACAAAGGGTGAAATGCGCTCTTTTTTGCGTTCAACTGATGCGTTTGATTTCTCGTCTTAACGAAGACAATTAGCTACACCTGAGAGGGGAGAGTTAAAGTGTCTTTTAGCGGGGAAATTGACTGAAAACAGATCAAGACTAATAAGCAGTTTAAAAAATGTTTATCGCCCTCCTTGTTCTCTCATACATGTGATTTTTCCGGATTATTCCGGAATTCCGGATTTTCAGACATGAAAATACGACCCTCGTAAATCATGCAAATTATTTTTTTTTTTTGCGGGCTAGGACCACCAGTAAACCCACGTAACTCCCATAACATGTATAACCATGGTAGGGTAATGTAACAGCAAGCCACAAACGCGGTGGTGTCGTTGGAGCGGATACAGCTGTCCACCAATTAACTCACGTAACCATAACTCCCATGAACAACAGCTGTGCATAATAGCCTACCAGAGCCCGTTTATGTTAACGTAATGTTACGTTAAATTAAAATTTCTCTGAGCCTACCCTAAGTGAAGTGAAGATAATTTGAGAGCAGCCTGTATTTGACCATGGAAAAATATCGTTAGTATTTATAAGTATTATTTACAATGTCAGTATCATTAATACTACTTTATCATTTTTTAATGATCATTATTTTTATTATTATTATTATTTATTATTATTATTACTATTATTATTTATTATTATTATTACTATTATTTATTATTATTATTAGTATTATTATTATTACTATTATTTACTGTTATTATTATAAACCTATATGTTATTAGTTCTCTCTTTACTTGTTTTGTCATTTGACTTATACTGGACCACAATGGAAATAAGTGTTTTCACTTTATTGTGTTATCCATGTTTTTTAGTGTACACCATATTCATGTATTTTGTGCACTATTTTACTGAATAAATTCAAATCAAATCAAATGTTAAAGTAACTATAAGACGCAACCGCAGTAGCTGTTGGAGTGGATACAACTGTCACCCCACTTTCTTGTGTCACCGGTGTCTTCGTGATCAGTTCAAGAGGATTGACATTTGGATGATTCAGGTATGACAATATTGTTTTCATGTACTTGTTAGATGCAGGTGTACTTTTACGTTATCAGGTGATTAACGTAAGTTAACTACTGATTTTTCGCTAATCTCAATGTTCAAGGTTTGCCGCGGTGGCGTTAATATTAACGCAAGTCAAACGTTTCTGAGCTAGCCAATTATGTTAGTCAATGCTTAGCTATCAGGCTAGGATATCTAAAAAGCTACGTTGAAAACAGCACGCTATTAGTGAGATTATAGACGTACGTTCTCCTCTTGAACGTGTTTAGATGATTTACGTGTAGAGTTGGGGAAGGCTTTTTTTCTGTTAGGAAAGGATAATCATATATCGGGAACAAATCCATTATCGCCGCCTTGGACGTAAATCCAAATGTTTAGCGGATGAGTTATATATATATCACCTGAAAGCTCTTGATGAGCTCTTTCCACTGACAAAATTATAGAAGTAAAATATTAATAAATTTAGAGTTATTAAACAAAAACCAAAAGTCTTAACTGTGAACACACAGCAGTTGGAGCCAGAAGGGCGTAACTGCATTTTGACTAAAAGATATAGTATTATTCATTAAGTATTGTGTCATCCATCTGTGTCAGTAAATGTGCTTTAAATAGGTGAAATCAGTACAGAAAGTAGCATAAGAAAACAAAGTACAGAAAGTAGCATAAATCAGTACAGAAAGTAGCATAAGAGCAAACTGTAGTCATTTTTGTTTTGGCTCTCCTGTAAAGTTGGTGAAATGTCACTTATGCCCTTTAGGCTCTCAGCCCTCGAAATGTAGGGATTGTGTCATAATTGCGTGATAATTTGCAAAGGCACGAAAAGATTTTCGGAAGAGGCGCCTAGAGACTCTGAATAAACTGGCTCGGAAATAGACTGCAACATCAGCAACATCCCCCCCCTCCCCAACTTACACTTACACTCGCATGTACGTTTCTCTATTATCTGTGTCTGATAGATTGTTAGATTTTTTTCCTTGAATGTCCATGTTGCACGTTCTGACTTTGCACTTTTCATTGGACATTTTAAAAGGTCAAAAAATGATGTCACTGTGTGTGTGTGTGTGTGTGTGTGTGTGTGTGAGTGAGTGAGTGTGTGGTCTTCACTACATACACATACATAGACACACAATCTGTAATATCTCCTATTGTTTGACATGTTGTTTTTGAGGTTTTTCAAATTCTGTGTTGCTAATTTGAACTAAATGTTTGCGTTTTGCACTTTTCATTAAAAGTGTCAAAATTATGTCACTGTGTGTAATGGCTAGACTGTTGCCGCACCCCGCCATTTCCACGCCACACCACGATGTTGCTGCGTCGCGCTATGGGCCGTATATTTTCCTGCTTTTTTGTCCTTGGCCAATCACATCCCTGTCTCTGTCCACCGCCCGCCACTGGTTTACTGTCTCACGCGCGTTTAAAATATGGCTCCTGGACGCGCATTTGCGATTCCCAAACCATTCAGCTATGGGAGACCTTTTGAGCGACGTGATTGGTCGAAAAATTTATAATGACATGCCCACAGTCCATTCGATTAATTCGTAACTGCAGGCTACACGTAACTTTGATCAATATGACCCCTTTCCTCGCGTAAGCGCTAACTACATGTACTCGTATAGCCACAGCTGCGGTGTAACGACACTGTAGCTGATGCACAAAGTCATGAACACGACCATGCTGTGAACGATGCGATGTGGTGTGTCGCACTTGATATTCCTTTCTTTATTCAGGGATTATACAGTCTTTAGAGTTACTGCAGTATTGGAAAATGTACATAATTTTCTGAACTCTCAACAGCTGTTACGATGAATGAGAAAGCTGAGCTATGTTTCAAAACTGAATCGCGAACAGACCACAGTCATGGTCATTGACAAAACATGCAAGAAACTTCAACATGTGCTCACACAATGAACGGTGTTCATGTGCTGCACTGGTGACTGTAGTGCTTTTTCTTTCTCCTTGATCTGTTCACTCCTCCTCTCTCTTGTCCCACACACGTGCACACACCTGCCTATCTGCCCTTCACTGTTTCTGCACTGTGTCTGTGTACAGCATAAAAGTTCCGTATATTGTGATCTATAGTTTACAGTCAGGCGTGAGCGCGCGACCGAGCGAGTTAGTGAGACCTTTTGAGCGACGTGATTGGTCGAGATGAAAAATAAATGTTACGTCATCATAAACTGCACACTAGCTCGCTTGGTCGCTCACGCCTGTGGCTATACAAGTGCATGTAGTTAGCGCTTGTGCAAGGAAAGGGGTCGTATTGATCAAAGTTACGTGTAGCCTGCAGTTACGAACTAATCGAATGGACTGTGGGCGTGTCATTATAAATTTTTCGACCAATCATGTCGCTCAAAAGGTCTCCCATAGCTGAATGGTTTGGGAATCGCAAATTCGCCTCCTGGATAGTGTCATTTATGTTTTTGATTTTCTTATGTATTGATAATACACTCAAAATATTAGTTTGTTAAAATTTAAGAAAAACAAATTTGTTACGCCTTTGTAACAAATTAATTTGTTGATGCAACAGAATCCGATTTGTTATTCAAACAAAAATCTTAACAAAATAGATTTATTACTTTTCCGCACGGCCCCAGCAAATTTTCTGTTGTCACTTTTCATTGGCGAGAATCGATCACGTGCACCAATTTCAGTGTGGTCTGACAGCGAAGGATCTTGAAATGAGCAGGAACGCAACAGAAGGCGAGTTTTAACCTCTGCCATCTTTTCTCTGTATAGCCTACTATACGTCGTCGTTCTTTAAGTTTTAATATTTGGCGACATACACCGACAACGTTATTCTGTCTTTATTTTTGCGTCGCAATCTAGATATGTGTGTGCAGATGATAGTCCTATCCCACCATATTTTATCTTCCGCAAACCAGGTCATTAAACATGAGGAGATTGCCTCTGATGCCTGCTTTTGTTCCTTTAAAAGCTGATTGACTTGTCAACAACTTATTGGCATTTGTTCAAAACTCGCCTTACTGTTTACTTCTTGCATTACCACTTCACTGTGAAGTAATAAAAGTATGCACTTAAATTATTTCATCTACATTTACATCGGCCGCACAATCGGTTTGTGCAGATTTATTTTAACAAAAATCCTAACAAAATAATTTATGGTCCAATCGTGTTAGCAAAACACATTTGTGACTTAATTGTTAGTCTAACACAATTTTTTGTTTATACAGCAACAATTTTACTTTGTTAACAAGAGCAATCCGAGATTTCTGATCTCCGCCAAGGGTTGATGTTGATACAAATGCAAGATCTTTCTCTTTGGAAGATTTCAGGACCACCCATGTGAGAAGTTTAAATGGGATTTTTGTATGTTTGAAGCATCCATTCTCCAAAGCCGTCATCAAAGTACAGAGCGATCACATGATCATCACGTGACCATGATGTCACGTGATGATCGTGTGATGATGCGCAATCACCATCGATGTGACTGCACAGGCCGTGATTGGACAATCACTGCCGGTGTATGATTGCGCAATCAGTGGTCTGATTGGATAATCACCGCCGCTGGCGTGTGATTGGACAATGGCCGCCGGGTGTGATTGCGCAATCAGTGGCCTGACTGGACAATTACCCTCGGGTGTGATTGCGCAATCACTTTGGAAAGGTATACACAGGAGAAACTTTCGGAGACCGTATATGAAACTGTCCAGTATTATTATCTCACTGAAGATAAAAGCTTCATTAAAATACTGCTCAGTGTGCAACAAAAGCGTTTTCCGCCATTTCAAAGCACACGAATCGGTATTTTTTGGCTTTTGAGAAATGTCATAAAAGTATGTAAAGAAAGATCCGGATCCAGAATCCAGATTCCGATCATGGAGTCGCCCTTGACCAATATCTAGCTCAGATGAAAATTTCATAAATATCCATCAGGTAGTTTCCGAGAAATCCTGTCCACAGAAGGATGACGTTCTCGTCCCATTCTCATCTAGCAATGACGCCCAAGTGACAAAATTGTATCAGATCTGGTAAGCATTCATCAAGAGCTTTCATATGAGGTATTACTCGATATAGTTCCAATGATTTCAAAATTTGACCTCAGAGTCCAAATTGTTGATCCGAACTGGATCCGGACCAACAGAGATCCAGGTCTTTCCAGATATTTTGAGATTGTTCCATCACGGAATGGTTAAACATTAGGTGAAGATCCACCTTGATTTGATCAAAATCTGTTCATTAGTTTCGAGAAATGTCACTGAGATTGTAAATACAGATTCGATCCAGAATCCAAATCCGGATCTGGATCATTACACAATTTTAATGGAGTCGTCCCTTGACCAAGATCTATCTCTGGTGAAAATTTCATGAAGATCCGTCAAGTAGTTTCCAAGATATGCCACTAAGATTGTAAATACAGATCCGGATCCAGAATCCAGATCCGGATCCGGATCATCACAAAATTTTAATGGAGTCGCCCCCGGCCCAAGATCTGCCTCTGGTGAAAATTTCATGAAGATCCGTTCAGTAGTTTCCAAGAAATCCTGTCCACAGACAGACAGAAGGACAGACGGACAAATAAATAAATAAATAAATAAACCGACTCGATCGCATTATCTCCTTGGCGGAGATAATAAGACGAACTAACTTGTTACTTCCTGAACAAATTCATTTTGTTGGATTGATTTTAACACATTAATTTGTCATCTCTCATGGAACAAATTAATTTGTTAAACATTTAGTTAAAAATAACGAATTCATATTTTGAGTGTAATGGTCATCCGATTATTATTAAACTGGTCAAAAAAAGATTTATTAGTCTGTGATTATTGTATTTATGTGATTTAGAGGTTTACCGGCTGTTAAGTTTAGAGTTTTGGACCGATCGATTGGGACGTGGGGTGTGTTTAAGGATAGCTATATTATCACAAATACAGAAAGGAAAAACCAAATTCTTCTGTTAACAATGCAACCCTGTGTGACATTATTTTTATAATCCTATACTTGATTAATGAGTAGATGTCCCTTTGCACTCAAGTGTTTCATGCCACCTGTGAAAGAAGCCACGGCTTAGATAATACAAAGGCCGCGAGTGCCAGATGTCAAAATGGAAAAGGAGTCGTTTTTTTAATCCGCAGCTTGAGGCCCGTTCATCAGTCCTTTAAATTCATACGTAATGAGCAAAATTATCATTCAGTATGCAAGATGTCAGTGGAGAAGATAAGTCATATTTCCCCTTATTTAGGAGCGCGTATAATGTCTCTATGAAAATCAAGAAACGCCATTGCACATAAGAGACTGTCTGATCGCAGAAGAAGGGATATCCATTCAAACTAAATCCATCAAACTGTACATACAGAGGCGAAATCTATACGCCAAACAAATATCAAACTAATTATTGCTGTACACTTAACCAATCCCAATTGAAGGAAAAAAGACATGGAATGTGAGCTCTGTCGTTTTCAGGATACTGCAACAAGGCGTTGCTTTAAATATAATTTGACATGTGAATCGATAGATTTGTTGCTTTATATATGACACAATGAGACGTGCACAGAAAACATTCTACGGTGCATTTACAGTATAAATGTTTAAGAATAAACCAACATCGTCAAACAGAAGGCTGTTAAACAGCGAACATAATTTGAGTTATCCCCCTCTACCACATGAACTGATGAAATGATGAAACAGTAAACAGGCTGAAATAAATGCAAAATTACAGTCTACATGTGTGTAGCACATTATGTTTTATTCAGACCAGCGGTACATGTATACTGAGATTTTCAAAGTGATTCTTCAACCGCTGCTGGATATCGTATTCTTCAGCCCACCCTCGATTTTCAGGGATTAGTGATTAGCGATTACCAACAACAACGCAGCAACGCAACAACATATTATATCTATTAAATCCGCATTTAAAAAGTAATTCTCAGTAACAACTGTGCATAGGCCTAATTCGGACTACATTACGTCGCGTATTTGGCAGACTCTAGGCATACGTGTGTAGCTTCGGCGGCCCGCCTACTGCAAAGCTTGTCTTGGCAGAGTACGAGGTTGATAATGGCATGCGACATAAAGAGGAGATTATCGCGAGAAATCCACGAGAGATACACAAGACGTCTCGTGGGAATTAGGCAGTATCTGCTGGCCTGTACGGTATACAGAAGCTGGCAAGCATTTGGCTAGCTAGCACATTAAAAGGTAGTTCAGATTTTTTAATCCTCTATTAACCACCGTAGCATATCTGCCACATAAAGTGAAAGGGTTAACAGCCTGGACACCCTGCTGGTTTTGTTTCTTATTGCCAAATAAACATTTGAGAATAACTTGAATGGTCCGTCACTTTAATTTTTCCATTCGCATTATTACCCAATGTAGCAGATCTGCTACATTTTGGAAAGGTGGGCCAAAGGGTCAAAATTTTTTTTCAAACTATTTTTCCAAATATTGGCCCATAATCAACATATTTGCCTAGGGAAATGATTTTTACACAGTTGGAAAGGTTCTTGGTTAACAGAGGGTTAAGTGAGGTTGTATGAATTACTTATCCATAGGTGGTGTATTACATTCAGTGATTGCTACGACCCCAGTTTGCAGAGGCAGGCGAGTATAACAGCACAGAAGTTAAGTGATGTACTGCTGTGGACAGGCCAGCTGCAGAATTGTAATTCAACCACCTTAAAAGGCCTGCCTAAAAAATCAATGTCAGTTTAATTGCATGGTATATTTAGAATATTTTTACCACGTCACCTTGCAGTCAGACTGCCCTGTCCTTTGGAACAAAGGTTTCAATTCTCTCAACTGCAGAACACTGAAGTAGGCTATTACTTATGTGTTGTGTGATTGTAAAATTTCTCTAGCAGGTGATTGTGTAATAGACATAAAATTACCATAAAACAAACTGTATAATTGTTATTGAAGGCATAGAAAGCCAAGTATAAAGGGATTCCTAGTTTGAGTCGGAGAGAAACTGCCTAAAATAGAACAGAATGCTTTTAATGAAGGGAGTGAAATGTATCGGCTACACCACTCCTGTTTACGCAGATTTTTTCTGTTTTCTCTTTTCTGATGTCCCAGTATTTTGTCCTCGTTTGCTTGTCGATACCATTGCTTGCTGGTTTATTGTTTCTCCCTGAAATGAATACGTTTTCCCTCCGAGAAAAGAAAGAACATCCACCAATTTCCATAGTGCAAAACAAGTTGGTTTAATTTGGTGGATATAAATTGGCTTGGATTGTTGAGATGTCGGGACTGTCTCCATTTTGGGACTCTAGGTCCAGGCATTTGTTAGGTTCCACGTGAAGTACACCTGATGCAACGAATCATGGGCTTGATTAATTGCATTTGGTGTGTTTTAGCTGGAACATAATGAATATGTTCCAGGGATTTGGCTGGTGTGCCCCGAGGAGAGGGTCAGGAAACACTGCAATAGTGATTACTTCCAGCTGTGACTTATTTGCTGTGAATAGAATGTAAAAGATTTTATTTAACATGATTTCTGCACAAATGCAATGAAAATTTCCTGGTCAGATGTACTGTTGTCATTATAAATAGGAATAGGCCAGTCGAGCAGTGCTTCATGGAGCGAGAATAGTGTTATTTCGACAGCACTGCACTTAGTGAGCTTTGCTATTTACCAGCAAAGCATCAGGAGTATAGCCGGAATAAGAAAGCGGTAAAAATGATAATTTCTTTGAATATCCTGGTTATGTGTATTTCTACATTCACCAGTGTCCATCCGCTGTTCATTGTATTGTTTTTAACCACATATCACACTTTTTAAGGAAGCCCACTGAATATTACTGAATTTTTCTGTTTAACCTTTTTTTAAAATGAAGCACAGGAATGGATCAGTTCCTTTCACTTCTTTTGTCTTTGCACAGCAGTTAATCGGGGACAGGTCTTATATTGTTTTTTAATGAAAACTGAAAAATCAGTCCCTCCTTGACATATTGCACATGAAGATGACCCTGATAACCAAAGCCTGAAGAAGGAGTATGACAAAGCCTTTAAGAAGTACCAAGGACTTCTCACCAAGCAAGAACAGTTATTACGAGGTATGACCCTGTGGTTGGATTTGTATATACCTGACAGTGCTACTCAAGGAGTGGAAGAAGAATGAAAAAAAAAAAAAAATTGTGTTTTCTTTGTTGTCAGTGCACACATCTTTCAAGTGTGAGTGTGGTTTTCCAATACTGACTGAGGAGCACATTCTGTGTTTCCAGTTGCCCTGTACCTGCTGCTCAACTTGTCTGAAGATACGCGCACTGAGCTGAAGATGCGAAACAAGAACATTGTTCATATGTTGGTGAAGACCCTGGACAGGGAGAATGCTGAGCTCCTGGTCCTGGTGGTGTCCTTCCTCAAGAAGCTTAGCATCTTTCTGGAGAATAAGAACGACATGGTGAGATGGTGGACTTTTCCCTTTGGCTTCTCATCTTGGAGTGAGGTTAGGCTTTGCATATGTTTCTGTCTGCACATTTGACTTAACTGGGCGACTCCCTATTTGGGAAACACCATCTCATTAGCATCCTCTCTTCGGCTTTTAATGCTCAAATATTTGCTCAATGGTGGTATTAAGTAGTTGAGCTGTTTTTACTTATTCAGCATCGAGATATTTTTGTTCTTATTAAGATATGGAATGGTTTGATACCCTTTCATTTTCATTTATGGGGGTATAATGGTGCGATATTTCCTAAAGTTCTAAAATCATTTTTGCCACACATTTCATGAATTTAAGTGGGATGGATATCTGTGATTTTTGCTCATGGACTTGAGCAGGGAAAAGACAACCAGACAAAGCGTAAAACTTTTTGAATGATTGTTTATTGAAGGAAAAAAAAATAGTTACCGGGGCCAACTGGCCCTTTGTGAAAAAAGTAATTTCCCATTTATTTACTCAGTCAGCCAGTTAGCCAGGGTTGCAGAGTCAAAGAAATGCTATAATAAGTAAATAAATAAATAAAAGAGTGTGCGAGAATTCCTTCATAAATATTGATCTCCGATTTTCAGAAGCATTTGGTTGCAAGTGTCGCTGCCTAAGGTACCACAACCAGTTCAGTTTTGATGTAATATGGATGTTGGATTACATTTGTTAAATAAAGATTATTTAAAAATTATATTTTATGTTTTGCGATGTTATGTTCGCTTTAAATGACATTTTCTATTAAGATCTGAAATCATTTTGTGTTGCTAATATGGAAAAATGGAGGAACTCAGGAAGGGAAAAATACTGTATCGCAGCTCTCTGCAGTAAGGGGTCATCGCACCATCCTGCACACCGCAGTGTACCCTCTCGCAGCCTGCAGCGTCCACCTGGAAGCAATCTCGTGCATTTATCAATCCCAAATTAAGAGCAGTCGTTTCATCTTCTTGTTTCCCATTACCAAATCTGTGGCTCAGATAAAAGAAATGTGCTAAACTTTGAAAATCTTTCAACATGTTTTTACAAAAAAACATGTGTCGAGCAAGTGCAACTGGCAATTTCAAAAACCACGGAGAGTGGAGAGAACTCTGAGTTTCCTTAGCTATTCTTGTTTATTCGGTTGATCTGTACTTTTGTTCTTTGACAACCATTCAAAATATTTTTTTTGTCAAATTATATTGTAATTGTCTGCTGATATAATTTGTAGAATTTGAACTAGTGACTAAATCCAGATCGTTATTTTTCGTGCAGTGTATTTTTGAATTGGCTATACATGTGCTGCAACTAACAATGGAAGTGCAATGTGTGTTTATGGGGAAGATATGATTTGATAAATGTTTTTACTGGTTACAAACAATAGTAAAATTGAAGAAATACTTTTTTTGCATCTTCAGTGGAAGCACAGCAGAAAAAAGCAGACTGTTTGCCAGTGAGATGGTGTTGAGCCCGATCAGCTGGCTCAGGGGATGTGATGAGGCCACAAGCTGCGTTATGTCTTTCATTATTATGTGAGCAGAAAGGCTTGCTTTCATGTCTTATTGGTATGCAATGTTGAGAATTCTTTGTATAACGCTGTGCTGTCCTTCGTCATTGTCTTATTAGAATGCAGCTACGTATTTTGTTTTCCTGTTTTGCAAATTGGCTTAGATTTCACTAGGCTAATAATAGGTTAATGAGTAGATGGTGTAAATGTTTGTTGAGGACAGGTTGATGTTTTCCCAAGTGGCAGGTGATGACACATTTAAGGCATACGGGCATGTCGTGTTCTCTCACATAACACATCAGGTTCCCTTCGAGGACATCATCATGTTGTTCTCTCATTTTTATGCGATAGGCTGAAGTTGACACCATTGAAAAGCTGTCCAAGCTGGTTTCCTGTGAGCATGAAGACCTGTTGAACATCACCCTGCGCCTGCTCCTCAACCTCTCCTTCGACACTGGCCTTCGCAACAAGATGGTCCAAGTCGGGCTGCTGCCAAAGCTCACCTCACTGCTGGGTGTGTTACGTCCCTCACTCTCCCTTCGCAACTGACCACAGAAAGCAGTCCTGGCTCAGGGGCACATGAACATGGTCACAGAGCTATGATAGATTGACAATGCAGGCAAAGTAGAGATGGATGCTCAGGACTGTGACCTTTGTGGGTTACAGAATGTAATGACAGAATGGATAGCAAATCATTGCACAGTGGTTAGGGATAAGTGTTGTTCAGGTTTTGCTGATAATGACGGTAAAATGGTACTTTAAATATGGCACTAGTGCCCAAATGGTGTGTGAACTGATACCTTTTTTTTTTTGAATGAAGGGTAACCAATGACTGGGACAATGGAGGTGTCATGTACTTATTGGAAATATATAATACTGTGTTCGAAAGAGGGAAAAAAACTATGTTGTCCACCAGACAACCAAGGAAACAGATCAGGTTCTCCGCAAGTATTTTTAGTTGTCCCGTGTACTATCATTAGCATTTAAAAACATAGTTGAATAACGCTAAATAATGCTTCAATTTGTCGTGCAGGTGATATTCAGAACAATGCAATAACATATAAAACGATAAATTCTCCTGCCAAGCTAAACAACTGTTAACCAAAACCACTCTCCTGCAACTCAATAGCTCGGTTGATTAGCGTGCCATTTCATTAATATCTCTGCGGCCCGTCTTCCATCACAGTCTCAGGCAAAGACCAGTCTTCATGATACTGCATTTCCCTTTCTTACCGGACTCTGTGTTAGCTCGCTATATCACCAGCAAGAACAGAGCCGACCTATTTGACATGGCTTGGGACGAGTGAGAGATATACAGGCTGCATGTACTTGAAAATAATGTAGCCAAAACGCAATCTAAAGATTCCCGCTTCCTAGGGGTGCTAGATTACCAATTGTAAATAAATACTTAGAAATTGTATATCAGGCTGTACAATCTCAGACAACTTGCCTCTCGGTGTCAAAGAGCAATGACGTTTCATGCTAGAAGTGAGCCAACCGCTACACTCATAGCAGTAATTTTGATTGAACGCGAAATATGCATACGTTAATGCATATAATATGAGCACATAGAATTCACCACAAAGAAAGATGCTTATTGTCACATTTTCAAATCTTTCTACATTCCCTTAGGTGGTTTACGGTTACATCCGGCTCGTTAGTGCCACGAGTTTCCCTTGACTAGATCTCCTATGCCTGAATTGAAGTGCGCGCCTTGGTCTGTCTCTACGTCATTGTTTGCCACGGTACTTTATTTTAAAAAAAAGACTCACGTTCTCGCCCGTACGAGATGAGTGAAAGTTACGCGCAGTAGGCCTCTCATACAGTGCCGTGAAAAAGTATTTGCCCCCTTCCTGATTTCTTCTTTTTTTGCATATTTGTCACGCTTAAATGTTTCAGATCATCAAACAAATTTTTATATTAGACAAAGACAACCAGAGTAAATACCAAATGCAGTTTTTAAATGATGAGTTCATGTATTAAGGGAAAAAAGCTATCCAAACCTACCTGGCCCTATGTGAAAAAGTAATTGCCCCCTAAATCCTAATAACTGGTTGTGCCACCCCCGGCAACAACAACTGCAATCAAACTTTTGCAATAACTGGCAATGAGTCTTTCACATCACTGTGGAAAAATTTTAGCCCACTCTTCTTTGCAGAATGATTTTAATTCAGCCACATTGGAGGGGTTTTGAGCATGAACGGCCTGTTTAAGGTCATGCCACTGCATCTCAATAGGATTTAAGCCCGGACTTTGACAAGGCTACTCCAAAATCTTCATTTTGTCTTTTTTAAGCCATTCAGAGGTGGACTTGCTGGTGTGTTTCAGATCATTTTCCTGCTGCATAACCCAAGTGCGCTTGAGCTTGAGATCACGATCTGAGGGTTGGACATTCTCCTTCAGGATTTTCCAGTAGAGAGCAGAATTCATAGTTCCATCAATTATGACAAGTTGTCCAGGTCCTGAAGCAGCAGAGCAGCTCTAGGCCATCACACTACCACCACCATGTTTGACTTTTGGTATGATGTTCTTTTCATGAAATGCTGTGTTAGTTTTACGCCTGATGTAACGGGACGCACACCTTCCAAAAAGTTCAACTTATGCCTCGTCATTCCACAGAATATTTTCCCAAAAGTCTTGGGGATCATCAAGATGTATTTTGACAAATGTGAGACGAGCCTTCGTGTTCTTTTTGGTCAGCAGTGGTTTTCGCCTTGGAACTCTCCCATGGATTCCATTTTTTGCCCTGTCTCTTCCTTATTGTTGAATCATAAACACTGACTTTAACTGAGGCAGGTCAGGCCTGCGGTTCTTCAGATGTTGTTTTGGGTTTTTTTGGTACCTCCTGGATGAGTAGTTGATGCGCTCTTGGAATAATTTTGGTAGGCCGGCCACTCCTGGGAAGGTTCACGACTGTCCCAAGTTTTCTCCATTTGTGGATAATGGTTCTCACCGTGATTCGCCAGAGTCCCAAAGCCTTAGAAATGGCTTTGCAACCCTTTCCAAACTGATAGATGTCAGTTTCTTTGTTTCTCATCTGTTCTTGAATTTCTTTAGTTCGCAGCATGATTTGTTGCTTTTTGAGATCTTTTAGCCTACTTCACTTTGTCAGACAGGTTCTATTGAAGTGATTTCTTGATGCAACAGGTCTGGCAGTAATCCGGCCTGGGTGTGGCGAGTGAAACTGGACTCAAAAAATGTGGTTAATCACAGTTAATTCATGATTTAACAGGGGGGGGGGCAATTACTTTTTCACACAGGGCCAGGTAGGTTTGGATAGCTTTTTCCCCTTAATAAATGAAAGCATCATTTAAAAACTGCATTTTGTATTTACTCGGGTTATTTTTTTCTTATATTAAAATTTGTTTGATGATCTGAAACATTTAAGTGTGAAAAATGTGCAAAAAAAGTAAGAAATCAGGAAGGGGGAAAATACTTTTTCACGGCACTGTATGACCAAAAAAGTCGCGTCCATTGCAGAGGGAAGCAAATAAAATTTTGACAAATTCAAATTTATAAAACTGCCGGGATATTTGGTTGTCCAACGGACATCCTCGTGAGCAGTTTAGGTTGTCCGGCTCTATTTCAGGTTGTCTAGACAACCGGATAACCGCTTATTTTGAACACTGTATTATATTTGTAATTTGTACCATGTTGTTGCCGACATTAAGATTGAGTTTCATGATTGCTAGCTTGCTAAAGGTACTTCCTTTCACGGAGTCGACATAGGGATTGGTGTATTAGACTGGGGAGGGATCTGGCACTGAAATGAGTCACACAGATCTGTGTTGTGATTTACTTCGGTCATAAGGGAACCGGTGCCATTGTGCCGGACTTTGGAAAGTAAACCTAATGATGGATCCAGCGCTGGGATGGAGTGACCAAGTCTTACATTACATGAAAAAAGCAGCAGTAACAAAACAGTTTTTCACAATCAGAGAGCAGATCAGGTTCTTTCAACACCAGGGGGTGAGCAGCCAGACCCAATCAGTGTTGTTATGCTTCAGAAGGGGACGTTCTCACTGGTCCCTGCTTGAGGTGACTCTGAGGAACACATTTGAGTCTGAACGAGAGGCTGCACACTTCTCGCTTTCACAGTTCCTAAACACCAAGGACCAGAGAAGCCTTTCATCTCTCCCCAGAGTGAGGCAAGTATGTAAAAGTCCAGTGACCCTGAAAGCTTAATCCGGCTGAGGAAGGAAATGGAAGAATCGGTTCTGCTGTCAACTCGTGGTCAGAAGCAGCTTTGTTATCCACTACAGGCCCTTTCCAACGGATAAAGGATCCTTTTCGAAAAAAGCATGTCCTGAATTTTTCTCGGAAAGCTCAGACGAGAGATGAAATCTCATGAAATCTTCAAGGGAGCCTCGACCAAGAAGGCCGTATTAAATGAATTCCATCAAAGTGTTGACGTAGACATGCACCAAATTATGTTTGAAACTGTCAAGCTTTGTTCAGATATGTTGAGCGGTTCCATTTTTTATGCTGACTCGTCAAATTAATTCTTGAATTTCTTGAAACATTCCTTGCTACAGAATTATGATGGCATATTTTTAATGCATTAAATCAGTCAGTGTTCAGGAGTACTGCTGAAGCACAAGTTGTGCTTAAAATATAGTTGGCCACAGTGCATGTAAAAGTGCCTGCAAAAAATCTAAATATGGTTGTGAAATACTGTCATGTGGCTTTACTAGAACTTCTGTCAACCTGCAACACTATGTTTGTCTCTTGTTGGAATGCCCGCTCACTTGTGCGCACTTGCAGTATGTGCATTACTGGAATTCATTTTTCCACAGGGACAGGGTAGCCAAATCTTAGCCATTTTTCTTCTAGTAAGTGTCTTGTATTTATCTTTTTGAATACGCCGTCAGAAGTCCCCAGCTTATTGCAATGGGTGATTGTGAAAATCATATTCATATCTTCATCCATTTTAGACAAGGTTTGGAATGAGGCTTGTCTTGGATCAGCAGTAAACCTGTCATGTTATAAGTCAAGCGGAGATACGGTTTTGATCAAATGGAGTAGAGTAATTGTGGGGGCTGAATCCCATCCTCCTTCAGACAGGTGATTTACAGGTGGATATAATCTTGTACTTGGCAGAAGGGCACAGATTTCAGATTGCATCATGGTTCTGTGTGTGAGCGAAGATGGACTGGATACATTGCTAAATGCATTCTAGTATAGAGGGCGGCTTATGGGTGGGCGGGGTAAAATAATATGGCTCGTCATACTGACCACTGCATTTTCTGATTATAGCTGTTCAGTGCAGCAAAAATACTATGTAGGCATATCTGTGCGCTTCTTGAATTGAAATTGCTTCCCGTCCAAACGGAAAAGGAGAGGAATTTCAGCACGCGCTCTTTGACCACAAGTTTCTGCAGGTGCAGACACTCGAAAGCCTCTTGAAACTTTGGACACAAGCCGTCTCGTGCAGCCATTAAATAAATTGTTTCCTGAAATTAAATGCGGTATATGATTGGCGCGCTGGGTTTAAGGTAATTTGGCGTCACGGGATTGATATCCCTTTGAAAAGTCTCTAGAGAGTGTCGGGTATCCCGCATAATTAATGTAATGTATTTGTTTGAATAACACTTTCAGGCTAAAATAAATGTTGTCTTTGCTGAAACGGGCCGGGGAAGCATAAGGCCTTTGAGAATTTTGATTGACACTCTCTTTAACCTTTTCCTGTCCGCGTGCCGTCATTAATGGGCTCGCTTTTGCTGCTCGGCTGCTCTCTCACGGCCGCCCATCTCCGAGATTAGCATGCGACCGCAGCCTGCTAACTCCAAAGCGCTCCCTGTGTGTAATGGCTGGCCTGTCAGAAGATGAAAATAAGCTCCTGTGATCTGCTCTGAGGGGGTTTTCAAGGCTGACATCTGCCCAATGATGACAATTGTTCCCTCAGCTTCAGTGCATTCGCCGGTCAGAATAGTAAAGATAATTCCTCTTGTCAGACAAACTCAGCCCCTTCACCATTTGTTTGCAGGCAGATAGCGTGCATACACTTTACTGTTCTGTCACGCACCACAGTCCTGTGCCCCCCTGCTGTTCGCTGGTATGAATCACACGCAACAGTGTTGTCTCTCGTAGTTATGTGTGTGTTTGGGATGAAACTGAAGATGCGCACTTCAGTGGTGTGTTTATGGGTTTTATTTACAAGATGAATGGGATTCACACAAGCAAGATAATGGGTAGTTGCTTAATTTCCAGATGTAAGGTCATTTACTGATGTTCGTCATTAACCTCTATCCATTAATGATGAAGGAAAGAGTTCAAGCGAAAAGGGGCCAATATCGTACACGCAAATGTGCAGTCATAAGATGTTCTTTAGTACTGTTCTATAGAACCGTCTTTGGATATTGCAATAATCCTTTACCTTTCAAAAATGTCATTTCCGACAGCTTAATTGCCTGCTGTTAGCACTTGATGTTTGGCCCCCTAATTGTATTTTTTGCAAAAGCTGAGTTTTATGTAGCAGCTCTGTTTACAGCGAGGGCAGGTTGAGGTCCAGGGCTCTGACGATTGTGTGTACAGTCGGCAGACTGGTTCTGCCTAAGATGCCTGCGACCATGAAGAAGTGAAGTTTTGCGGTCACGTTCATGAATACCAGTGCAGGAACATCTTTGAACAATTAAACTTCAGTCTTGACCTGTAGGGCTGTAATAACTGTTTAAATGGCCACTGCATGATTTACCTGCAGCTTCCCCATTTTGTGCATCTATAGCCCATCCAGTCAGAGTAGGGAGACCTCTGCCCTTGGCCTGTCCCAGAGGGAGCGCTCCGGTCACTGAACGGTTAAATGTGAGGGCGGAGCTAATGTGAGCCTGTAAATCTGCCGCTCGCGGCGGATAATCAGCGTGGAGGATCCTGCGCCGTTTCCCGTGGAGCGTTGATGTTAGCCTGGGGGAGCAGTACCATTCCAGCTCCTCCGGGCGCCCCCATGGGTCCTGCTCTGGATATAACATTAAAGAGGCGTTCGGCCACAAATCACCGCCGCACCCCCCACCCGCCCCTTATCAGCTGCCCACCTCGCACCGGCGACTGCCACGATCTTAGGATCGCGTGACCCCGCATGCTCGCATGTGGCGCCCTCTAATTAAGTGCTGAAATACTTGTTCACAAAATTTATGAACCACAAAATCCGAACAGAAACAGAAAATTCATCGTCTGTGTGACATAATGTGTCTTTAAAATGGAATAATGTGCTGATTTAACCCTGCTTAGTTAGAACTGGCGTTCTTATTTTTGAAAACAAATGATATTCGACACAAAAATATCTCTGGTAACTGGTAATAACTTGTGTAATTTTTACGAATGTTGATGGCTTGGATTACGCTATGGTACAATTGAAGCTAGGCTTTCCAACAAACTGCCCCTGGACAGTAAAATTAATTTTTAATAATTTTTTTCCTGAAATGGGCCTGTTCAGGCTACAGTAATTTTTTTGAGCATTTAATGAGCCCCTCTTCGGTCCATAAAGAATCTTCAATTTTCCTGCCGGTGAAGAGTGGTAATAATGTGGGTCAGATGTAGCAGTGGCCTTAACGAGAAGCATATGCTCCGGCCATTGGGGCGCAGTGTTGCCTCAGCTTATTAATGGCAGTAAAATTTATGCTTCCTCCTGTTTAGAGAATTAAATGAATGTTTTTTTTTTTTTTTTTTTTTTTTTGCTGGTCACGGTGTCCCTGTTCCCACATCTGTTTCCAATCGGCAGTGATAATGCAGCCTGGGGCGTCTCAGTCCAGAGACGAGGCGTCTCTTCTTCTATGGAGTGGTTATGTAATGGGTCACGCTGAGGGGCTAATGTTGGGCTCCGGGGGGGAAGTCCTAATTAATGGTGTGAGCCCCTTATTCCCCTGTGTTTTCCACTGCTTGCGCTTTTAGGGAAGGATTGGTATTGTAACCTGAAAACAATGTTTGTTGTTGCTCACAGAATGCTTGATTCTATACTTAACTGTGCTCTAAAATATACGTAAAGTGTGTGATCTCCTGCCCACTTTCTTCTATTTCTCGTACTTCCATAAAGGACTCTCAGAAAGCAGAGCGGAAGATTTTGGAAACTGTCCCAACATTTTAGATTCCACTGCTTTCCAGCGTATTCAGCTCGTGCAAACGTGGCTTGTAGTTCAATTGTGAGCAGGCAGCAGCTGTGCGACGCTGGAAAGCTGTTCTTTGTTTGTGACATGGGGGTTGCTAAAACCATGGGGAGGCGAAAATGATCATTTTGGTTTGCGCTTGTCTTTCAGGTAATGAGGCGCATAGACAGATAGCCATGTGCATTCTGTACCACATCAGTGTGGACGACCGATTCAAGTCCATGTTCGCCTATACGGACTGCATACCGCAGGTAAGAGCTCAGACTGCATTAACATCCGTTGAGCGCATTTGCAATTCAGATGAGGAGCTATAGGCACACCGTAGTAATGAAATACATCAGCTTTTTACCCACCAGGGATCTTGGCTGAGATTCAAGTCTAGTTTGCAGTTGAAGGAAAGGGCCTGTGATTGATCAGTTACAGACCCTCGCAGCAACACCCCTCCCATATCCAAGTCTCTGTCAGTTCATTTATCTTGTAGACATGCAGCTTTTCCCTCACATCGGGCTAGTCTTTCTCATTCTTTTTATAGCCTTTATAAGTTATTGGAACACACTTCTTCCTGTGTATAGGTGCCAGGTAAAGCCATGCTCATGATGTCACTAATGTTAATGGACTTCGATCAGTCCAAGCCATGCTCTTCACCACAGTGCTAATGCCAAATAATGATATATTTGAGCCAAGTGGCCGAACTGGGCTGCATTTTCAAAGCTCATTTCCTGGTATTGCTCCGAGATGTCTTCAATCTAAGTCAGTGGTTCAAAAGCAGTCAAAAATAGTTTTTTGCCTCAAAAAATGCACCCTCAACAGAGTTTTTTTTTTTTTTTTTTTCCCTGCATGTAGAATTGCCCCAACTGTTGTGTAGCTATTGTGCCTTTTTGACAATAGGGATATAATTTGTATACAATTCAGGAGCAGCTTTTTTTTAACTACATCTCATGCACTTGATTCACGACTTCGAGGAAAGTGACGTCACCATGATTTGACCTTGTCTGTTCTTCAGACTATGATTTGACCCCCTCTGACCGATTGGAACCCACTGAGGTAGAAGGAGCCTCAGGATGTCGAGAGTTTGTCTGGTTGCCATTTCCAGGGAACAACATTGCACGTTCTTGGTTGGGACCATTATAAACCTTGCTAAGTTTAATTAGATGGAAATTCCAACCACATGCTTATTAAAAAATTGTATATTTTCCATAATGGGTTGTCAAGGCCAAGTGACGGGATCACTGTGGTCTTATGTCATAGGTGAGCGTCCGAGCCCTCAGTCTTGCATCTAACCCCGGCAGACTCCTTCCTTCCTGCTCCTGTCCCTCCCACTGGCCGATCCCAGCTCAGAGCAGGGCGCCTCTCCCTCTCTCTCGCCAGGCCCTGTGCCCCTGTCCGGCGCTGGGCGAATCGGCCAGATCAAAGGCGCAGAGCCAGAGAGCAGCTGGTCACTGTGGAGCAGGCAGTCCCTTAATCACTCAAAGATGTTGAGGGAGTTTTAGGGGGGTGTCGGAGAGGTGCGCTGCGCTGAGGTGGGGTGCAGGGAGCTGGGGCTTCTCGGCCTCCAGTCGCTGGTAAATAAGTAAAGTCAGGTGCCAGAGAGTCTAGACGCGGTGATTTGGGGCCCGGGACCCTGGTATCTGATACTCAGTATGGGACCCGTCTGATTGCGCGGTGCTGCCTCTTCACAGTCCGCGCTGCCTTTTAGTGCCTTCCTGTTTAACGTTCAAGCAGCCGACGATGACCTGGGATCTTATTTAGGGCTGCCGACGTCCCCGCGCTTCCTGCTTTGCTTCCTGATTGCTCTGGTCCTCGCCGCAGGTAGCAGGCTGGGGTATGCTCGGTCCCTCGCTAAATTCAGGGCAGCAGCAGGATACTGTTTCTTGCCTTTGAGTCTGGAGTACAAATTGTAGCAGGCGTTAAAGAACAAAAAAACTGGCCCTGTTTCTTTGACCACAAAGTGTTCAAGGTCCCAAATTATGCTGTTTTTCTAGAAACTTTGTGATGAAAAACTCCATAATAGAATAAACACATAATTTCTGGGCCATTTGCTGCCTGTCATTCTTTCCTTTCTAAAGAAAAGGCTGCTTTGATGATGATGTGCACTACTCTGATTGGCTCGCGATCAGACTTTAAGTGAAAAAAGTAATGGACAGGGAAGTGCGTGGTCAAGCTGGTAGGCGTGAACTATGCGGAGCAGGTCTGTTTGTGATGCAGAGAACAGTAGCAATTTCAGATTGGGTGATCTAATAGCTAAACTGTGGGGGGCGGTCTTCAAAACCAACCTTCTTTAGCCTGTTACATACAGTGGGTAAAAGTGGACTGAACTGCGAAAAAGAATATGAGTCATTTCAGTTGAAACTGTACAGTGTGTTGTGTTAAAGCTCGTCAAGCTATCTGTTTTACTGTATACAATTGCTTCACTGAAATGGTGTGGAAATCTTGTTGCGTGATATTTGCAGTGTTCAGTTTCACAGGGAGTTGTTGGATGGCTTTGGTCAATCAGTGTTTTTAAAACCTTTCAGTACAGGTATACTCCTGTTAATGCACTTGCGAATGACACTGCACTGTAGCCACCTACTGCTCCTGTGTAGCTCAGATAGGCCAAATGCTGAGGACAAATCAGCCTGTGGGGTTCCATAGAGTACAACATGAGTCGTACTTTTATCGTCCTTCTGTCTGAACATGAATGAAGTGTATGCATTGTATAGAAGCATGTCGGCTTGTTCCCACAGCTGATGAAGATGCTGCTGGAGCGCAACGAGGAGCGGCTTGACGCTGAGCTCATCTCCTTCTGCATCAACCTGGCAGCTAACAAGAGAAACGCTCAGCTCTTCTGCGAAGGTAGCCGACCGACGGTGCTCAAGTACACAAATATCCACCGTGCCCTCGCCCAATTACTCAAAACGCTCTGCTCTGCCTTTCAGATAACGCACTGAAGGTGCTGATGAAGAGAGCTCTCAAACTAAGGGACGCTCTTCTGATGAAAATGATCAGGAACATTTCTCAGCACGAAGGTCAAACCAAGCAGCTGTTTTTGGTGAGTGTGGATTCTGTGGGAGAAGATGGTCTTGCCTTAATTTTTGTTTGTCTGGTTGTGTTGGGGATGAGGAGTGTGATGAATGTTGACGCTCTCACTAGGAACATGTGGGGGACCTCGCTGCCCAGATCAGGCCGGACGAGGAGGAGGAATTTGTTATCGAGTGCCTGGGGACCCTCGCTAACCTCACTATCCCTGACCTGGACTGGGAGCTGGTATTGAGGGAGTATAACCTGGTGCCCTACCTGAAGGACCGCCTGAAACCTGGTAAGCCCTGCCTCCATGCGTGGAGTCACCTACCTGGGTCCCGCCCATCACTTCCTCTGACCCCGCCCTCGATTATTCCCCAGGCTCAGCTGAGGATGACCTCATCCTGGAAGTGGTCATCATGCTGGGCACCGTTTCCATGGACGACTCCTGTGCTGCCATGCTGGCAAAGTCGGGCATCATCCCCGCGCTTATCGAGCTGCTGAATGGTAGGTGCCAATTGCGCTATGAGACTGCAACCGTGAGAAAGAACTTCAATTTGTTTTTGTGGCTTGCAGTATATAGACTGTGTGGGACCAACTTAATCGAAAGCACAGTTTCCACTATAATTAAGGATTTACGGAATTAATGGTGAGCATATTTTATTAATCATGTTCAGTGTAACTAAATAACTTTGGTGAACCATAAGTGGTAATCCTCGACTTATGAAAAGTGCTCAAAGGGCCGATGAATTGAGGATTGTAGTAGCTGGTGAAGCTGTGATGTTTTTAGTGTATAACATTTAATTATGAAGGTGCCGCTGGTCCTGTACAGGAAAGCAGTAGGATGGTATATGTGGAGCCACGTCTGAGCCCCTGCTCAGTGTGAGCTCCTCTCAGTACAGTAGTCTGCTTTCCAACTCTTCCTCTCCATGGGAAGCTCTTCAAAATTAAAGCAACTTAAATTTCATCGAGAAAACACAGCCAGAATAAAAGCATAATTGTGCTGCTTGATCAATTTCCCTTTGTATTCACATACAACTGCCTTATTTAGACCTCACCTGATTTTAGACATGCCTCGTATGTAGAACTAAAGATGTCATCATCCAGATCACTGTATTTTTACACTCTCAGAATGTAGCCATATGGAGTTATATGTACCGTACTATAGTTTAATATCATGGATACATTTTTTTTTTTTTGAAAGATACTGAACATTTTATTCACTAAGGTATCATTAAATTGCTAAGCTGAGGCATTTTATGTTAAAAATGTATTTCTTTGAAATAATTGTTTTTAAATTCAGCCTTTTTGGTTCCATAGAAAGAACTAGCATTGGGCACATTTGAACCACTTTACAAAAATAAAATATCTTTCCGTTTGTTGCTACGCTACCATATCTAACACAATAGCATTTTAATGCTTGATTTGACATTCATTTTAATGTTGGTTTGAAAATTGTCAACAAGAAATGGAATTCTGTAGAAACGTGTCAGTGAATTGTTGTTTTAGAGTGATGAAAGGTGTTCCATGGGTAAGAGACTGAAGATTTCATATAAAGATGTACTGCATTGTCTTGAAAGAAGAGTATGAATCAGATCTAAACAGGAAAGAAGCAGAGCCGTTAGACTCTGGCTGCTCTCTTGCTGCTTAGCTGTTTAAGAGGACAAATGTATCATAGTCCAGTTTGTAGCCTCACGGGTCCTCAGCTGGTAGATTAAATGAATAGTGCCCACCAAATAATAGTGTCCTTGAGTGTTAGAAAGGGCTGCTACTGTATATTGAAAAATCATGTCTATTGTATTGAATATATAGATTTTGCTGACATGGGAGTTTTTGTTTATAGGTAATGCTAGCTTTATGCCATTTGTTCTCTTGTGGATGGACACACAGGGACAGTTTTCAGTGGAGAAAAGGAAATAAGGCTGTATTTCCACTCTGGGTTTTAAATGTGGGAGCACTTTCATGTGAGTGATTGGAATCTGACTTGTTTGAGAATTGACTGAACTGCCCCTCTATACTCGAATGCGCATCCGTCTAGTACTGGATTTAAATGTCAGCAGTGTAAATGAAAGCTTCCGACAATGTTGTTTGAGACATTTTGGGAAATATATGCTTCTTCTTCTTTTCCTCAGCCCAACAGGAAGATGATGAGTTTGTCTGTCAGATAGTCTACGTCTTCTACCAGATGGTATTTCATCAGGCGACCAGAGATGTCATCATCAAGGAGACTCGTATCCTTCCCAGAAACCTCTGCTCCATTTTACTATACCCCCCCTGCCAGCTTCACTGCATGAAGTCTTTTCAGACTTGTATCCCTGATTGCTTTCGATGGGAGGGCGTATGTAGGGGATCACAATCTTGTGCTTTCTATATGTTGGAAAGGACAGGGATTTATGACGAAGGATAGTTTAGACGTTGTTTTCACAAATAGTGTATTTTTTTTCAAGTTTTAACTTAAGGAATGTGTTCTGTATTGATTTATTCAGTTTGTATGTTGGTACATATGAATATGTGATTTACGTTGGCATATGAATTCAATAAATCGGAACCCACAGCCTGGGAGCTGTGAACTATGGTTGTGTCCAGCTGGAATGAAACATGTGCCTCAGATTTGAGCTAAGAAATCCCAGGAACAATGAAATGCGTGATTTCGAGCTGCCCAGCTGTCCATGCAATTATTGCGTAAAACGATGCCTTTGAAAAATGAACGCGGCGAAGTTATGTGGTCCCTTAAACAGCAGGAACTCATGATGAATTCTTTTAAAGTAATTTCTCACACATTTAAAACTTCGTATTTTTTATTTTTGTCATGTCCTAAAAATGTTTGAAGCCTCCCTCGTGGATTGCACTTTTGATAAACATAAAGACTTATGTTTTACTATTGCAAAGCCAATGGAAGAGTTGCGTGGAGGAACATCTGGCCCAGGACATTAATCTCCATGTGAGTTCCTCCTTAACAGCTCCACAGAAGCCCCAGCCTACCTCATCGACCTGATGCACGACAAGAACGCTGAAATCCGCAAGGTCTGCGATAACACACTGGACATAATTGGTGTGAGTATCCTCAAGCCTTTTGCTCAGCATGTTGATTACACCTCTGCAGCAACATGGTGCAGCCAGCTGCAACTTTAGAGGTTTTCTTAAAGAGGACCTTGGATGGATGTGATAAAAATCTAACTCGTGGAATTGTCTTGCTGATGGCAGCAGATATCTGTAATGACTCGATAATGAAGCAGTGTCTCAGTCTCTGTGGGGAAGTGTTTAATTGAGATTACCACTGGGCTGTTTGAGTTAAGTAATTACAGAAAACAGAGAGGGGAACCTGGTTTCTATCACTGATGCGGAGCAGTGCACAGGCGCTCCATTATCCCTGAATGCATGTGCTGCTGCCATCCTGATTACAGCTCCAGGACAAGGCAACGCCTGCTCTGGGACTGTGTTCTGATCCCATAAAATATATTCCTTTCTGTGCATTCAAGGACTGATGTGAGATTTTCTGGGAGTCTGGCGTACACGCTGAATTTGGAATGTAATTTGCCACAAAGCGTTTACGTGCACTGTTAAAATGTTCCAATTTATTTTATTTCACTTAGTTTGCTTTCCTGAGTGTTAAGAGTTGTTTTTTTATACCCCAGACCCATAAGTGGTGGGGGTATATAGTATATACCAAAGAATTCTCTCCTTCCGTCAGTCCGTCCTTCTATCCGTCCATTCAGTCGCACCAGTTTGTCCAACCGATTTCTCAAAAAAACCGCTCATCAGATTGTTTTCAAATTGCAGTTATGTATTCTAGACTTCATGGAGAGGTGCAGTTCCAGGTTTCATGAAAATGTGATGATTTTTTTCAAAAATTTCTTTTGTTTTCCATATTTTCAACTGCAAATGTTGTCCAACCGATTTCACGATTTCAATTTTAGTCATGCATTCTATACTTCATGCAGAGCTGCAGTGCCAATTTATATGAAAATATATCTTCAGTGCACAAGGGTTGGGGGGTATTAGTGAGCTGTGCTCAATTTTTAATTTTTTTTTTTTTTTTTTTTTTAACCAGGAAAATGTTTTATAAATAACACACAGTGTGATGTATTATTTTTTATTCAAAATGCTGGGAGCTTTGTTAGTTCAGATTGATTATGTTTCAATAGAGAGGGCAGGGCTGATTGTCAAGGGGAAACTCTGGGTCCTCAGGACAGAGTGTTTGAAAGTCATCACTGTGTAATACATTTTTGTATTGGCTGAGTGTGTCAGAGCCAGTTTGGGTGGATTGAGGCCTCAACAATGCGCTTTTCTGGGAATCGACCCTTCAGGGCCTGTCAGGGCCCTGGGGCTCTGCTCTCTGTCCGCATGATTAATCTGCAGTCTCGCTTCGGCCACTCAATGAAACCCTTTATCTACCAGTGTACCCGTCAGGAAAGGAAAACGGGTCTCGTTTTCTCCAGCCAAGCAATACAGGGTCCATCTGATTCATTCATGTTTTTATAAACTGTTGTGTTGTAGCTGACACATAGCAGTGCATTGTGGGCCCAAAGGAGGTTGTACGCTGCCATGTGGGGATGGTCTATGGATAGTCGCTCTCTCTCGCTGCCCGGCCTGAGATATCTCAAAGCATACCCTCTACCTCCTGGCGCTTGGCCCCACTATGCTGGGTCGGAGTGAGACTCGGTGTGCAGAGATGAAGCATTAGACACTGGCACATGGCTTCAATATCCCAGGTTCAGTGTCTCCAAAAACTGCTGCTTCTGCATAATCTGACACTTGTTGCATATTTGTGCGGTGTGCGCTACTTAACCACCCACCTCAGTGCTTTACACCTCAATCCTCTGCTTATTATTTGCACATGAAGGGATTCCTTTAACATTGCTTTTCTACCCATCTCTCCCATCCAGGTCATTTAGCATGGGGCTGGTCTGGAAACTTACACATTAATATACAGTCCTGTGAGGTGTAAAGCCAATTATACTCTGATTTCATAGCATCCTACTCTTGGAAAGAAGACTGCTTTAGTGTTCAATGTACTAGGTGACAGTTTGAGTGTCTAACTGCACTATATACAATACATTTGCACTATGTGGGACAAGACATGGAGCTGAGCTAATAAATTTCTGTTCACTTGGTGGATTTTTTTTCTTCAAAAATTGTGATGGTTTTTTTCTTTCAGGAGAATTAAATCTCCAAACTTATCATACATTATGACCTTTATAATCGCAGCACTGGCATGGTCAACTGGATGTCCCTAGTGGATAATGCAGGTGCTGCAATGATAATAGTCATAATGTGATAAATTGGGAGATTTAATTCTCCTGACAAAACAATATAACTATTGCCATTTTTCAACAAGAACAATCTATCCAGTGCACAGAAATTAATTTGAGAAGTTCAGCTCCACATGTCTTGTCCCACATAGAGCAGCTGTACTGAATACTGTCCAGTTAATTCTTCAAGTTGTGAAATTCAGAGGCTTACTGAGGGGTGTTTGGTTGTTGTTTTGGATTCCTTGTTCCTTAATCAGCAGCAGTGCCAAAACTGGTCCAAATCTGTGTCATAATTTTAAAGTTATTGAGAGTTTAAAAAAAAAAACATCTGCCGTCAAAATGTTCCATTCGGCCTGCTTAAACTATCTATTATTTATGAGACTAAAAAACATTCAATAGTTCCTTCGTCAGTGCTCACCATCTTACAACTTCAGCAGTATTAGAGATGGGGGATGTCAGGCCCAGGTGATTTGACACAGAATTACCCATAAGAGTATGATGAGGTGTGAAAAGATGTAAGATGTTCAGTATTTTAGCCCTGCTCTTTACTGGCTGAATCGGATGAAGAATGAGGAGATGTAAGATGATATTCAGTATCTCAGCCCTGCTCTGTCCTGCAGGAGTACGATGAGGAGTGAGGAGGTGTAAGATGATATTCAGTATCTCAGCCCTGCTCTGTCCTGCAGGAGTACGATGAGGAGTGAGGAGGTGTAAGATGATATTCAGTATCTCAGCCCTGCTCTGTCCTGCAGGAGTACGATGAGGAGTGAGGAGGTGTAAGATGATATTCAGTATCTCAGCCCTGCTCTGTCCTGCAGGAGTACGATGAGGAGTGGGGTAAGAAGATCCAGAGTGAGAAGTTTCGTTGGCACAACTCTCAGTGGCTGGAGATGGTGGAGAACAGGCAGATGGATGAGGCTGAGCCCTACATGTATGGAGACGACGGAGAGCCCTTTTTACATGATGGGGACATCCTGGAGAGGCCAGACCTCTTCTACAGTGCTGGTAAGCAGGAGAGGAGATTCCAAGAGAGTTTGGTATCTGCTACGTTGTGTTGACACCTGTTAAACCGAGCCAGTATATTGTACCCGCTGTGTCTTGAGTTCATGCAACTTGACCTTTACAAATGACTCAATTTTGATCAGAAAAATATCATAAAGTGTCCTTGAGAGGGCTTGTCCATCTCCAGCTGCTGTTTTCTGTGGTGTTTGCAGATGGAATAATCCCTGCAGATGGCGCTATCAGCCCAGAGTTCTTCAACAACTTCCACACCCATAATGGAGACGCTGGTCAGCAGGGCTTCCCTGGCAGGTGAGACCTCTTGGGGCTTCCCAGTGCTGCTCTTTGAGAGAGTCGCATTCTTTCTCTGGGCTTTATTTAGCTGCTGTGGCACCTCAGACAGAGTTGCTTATTCTTCTGCTGCCTTGCGGAGGATTCGTCGCCGACTCTGCAGTTTGGGCCGAGCAGAGAAAAGCGCTCTGTATTTGGGCCTGGTTAGACTAAGCCGAGTAGCGTTTCCTCCCGCCGGGGTGTCGGGGAAAGCTGAAATGTCCCTGCTGCTGGGTAATGTTTTCTGGACGGGCAGCTGAAGTGTCTGAAAAAACGCCTGGGTAAACGGTCTCTCCTCCCAGGGGACCGTTCAATAGCCACACTGTAAGCCTGAGAATAAGCACCTCTCATGGCCTATCTGAGGTTCAAAAACAGCATTAGCCCTCCTTTGCATAATACACCAACATTTAAAACAGCTTTTAAAGAAGGTTAACATTTGATATACACCATTTTAAACTTGTCAGAACTTCAGTTGTAGAGGAAATTAATGTGCGGTTCCATTTAATATGCTGCGTAAATAGCTCACATTGGGAAAGGTATTTTTAATTTGTCCTATTTATTGTAAAAGTGGTGGTGTGAGATAAAGGTCTTGTGAAAGGTTTACATTGGGGCTGTTTGTTTTGGCAGCAGCCGAGAGCTGCATGGCGAGGGAGGCCTGTGCTCTGAATGCTCTCCACAGTTATTCAGGCTTGGACAGGCAGCCGGTGGAGGGCTCTCAGCTCTTTGTAAATGATACATTTAAAGTACACTCAGAGAGTGCTGGGAATTGGGGTCTGTGGAAGAATGTTTTAATTTGGCTTGTAAACCGAGAACGGTAATGTGGTTATCAAATCCACCCCCTCCTATTTCATAAGTCTGTGAAATGTAGTGCGAATGGAAATGTTATTTATTAACTTAAATGTCGTGGCAAGATGAAGCATTTAATTTGATGCAGAAAACTGCAAGGATTAAATGACTTTTCTGTCCAGTATTTTTCCACTTAAAAAAACTAGTTGTTCAAATGTTTTTAATTTGGCTTAATGAACCACTTAGGTGCAAAATTAAACACATCTGATGAGGATTAGTTGCCAAAAATTAATTACATGCTGTAGAATTCAAGACCAATGTTAATTACGGTCACTCTCTGTGTTAAAAGGAGTATTCTAATAAAAAAAATTGAAATAAATTGTGCTTGATGGTCAAATTGGCTGATACTGCTCATGTACAGTGAAGCAAGCAAATACAATAATCTAAGAAAAATGCTAATGCACTTACATTGGTGCTGCTATCATGAGCTGCGTAATGTGGTATGGAATGTACAATGCTGTTTCCAGTTGCCGCTGATGCTCTTAATGTGGGCATTCGAAATGCCCCTGTACTGTTGTGAGCAGGTCAGGGTCTGTACGTATGCAATCAGTGAGGGTCATCGGTTATGTAACCTCTGCTGTGTCTGCCAGTCCTGTGTGTAACATGGGACCCATCTTTTACCCTGCGGGCCATAAAACTCATTGGCCTTAATCAACTGCTGAAGCCCACGCCATGATTAGGAAAGGCATTTAGGTTCTGGCGGAATATATACAAGCTGTCTGTGATTGGAAGGTCTGACCCTGAAATGTGTAGGGAATCGGCTAGCACTCTGAAAGCTTGTGAATTCCATGACCAGAGCTAAACTGCGTAACAAGTTTCCAAATATGATGGCAGCACAATCAGGTGGAGCCAAAGATGGCTGCTGATTATTTAACACTATAAAAGAGTGGCGTGTAACGTGAGAAGTGACAGGAGGGGAGATCAAAGCAGTTAGCTGGAGAACAAGTATAAGCCATGCTCTGCTTCCTGTGCAGAGGCTCACTGCAGAACCTGTAAAATGAAGTCCCTGCACTTTTTATGAGCTGAGCCTGCAAAACCCCCCAGAGCCAGACTCCAGCCCTGATCCCTTTGTGTTCCTGACCCCTGAGCTCCTCTATGGAGTGAGGTGAGGAGCTGGCTCTTAATTACTGGGAGAAGCTCTAGCCTCAGATCACATTTAATAAGTATGTCCTGATGTTGGGCTCATGGACACAAATGACAAGTTAAACGGAACATAATATGAGTGGCAAGAACAGTCCATTCAGCCCAGCTAGGCTCGCCATTTTCCTATCACTAAAGTGAACCGAACACTTTGGATATTCAAGGACTAGATGGTGTCTGGCATTGTATGAAGCCTGTTCTTGAAAAACCCCAGTGTTTCTGCCTTTATGATATGGCCAGGCAAGCAATTCCATACTGTTGTTACTCTCTGCGTGTAGAAATATTTTGTAATATCAGTGCTAAATTTATCCATGACCAACTCCTCTTTGTGACCTGGAGTTTTGCACATAGAACCTGGCCTAAATAGTACTGCATCAATAACTTTGTTTATCCCTTTTACATATTAAAAAATGTCAATCAGATCACCCCAAAGTCTCGTTTTACTGAGACTGAAGAGATTAAGATTCTTCAGTCGGTCCTATAGCTTTTATTTTTATAGCAGGAATTAACTTTGTGGCTCTTCTTCAAACCTTTTCTAAAGCCTGTATATCTTTCTTGTTGTCAGGTCCCCAGAACTTACTGCACACAATTTCTGCTCTAGTTATTTGCTGCAAGTACGACCGCAGGGATTTCGTGTTGGTCTAACTCCGTTTCTCAATTCAGTCTCTCTTCTCTGACATTTTGTGAGGTGACAGAGTTAACCTTTAGAAGGAAGCACATTGTTTTTTTTTTTTTTTTTTTTGTTCATGCTTTTTGCTTGGTGTGATACCCTTTTAGTAGGCTATTTTTTAAAAATGGTTACAGATATCTTCAGTGCTGATTCTCAGATTTCTTTAACGTGTCTGCACTGAATGATGTTTCCACCAAACATTTCAGTTATCTTGGGATCCTCTTGGGAGTGACCTAGAGATGATGTGTGACTTAGGAAAAAATTGTTCAAACAGAACTGCTCAAATAATGTTGCAGAGTGAATTAAGTTTAGTTTACAGAACAAATGCAAACATGTAATTGCCCACGCCTTTCTCTCTCTCTGCATATTTTTGGAAATATGATCTGATTTGAATTTTTTTGCCTGCAATATGTTGGGACAGGTAGTGTTTTCCACTTTGTTTCATCACCTTTTAACTGCCCTTTAAGTAATCCTTTGGGAAATGCGGGACTTCAATTCTTCCAGTCATGAAGGATTTTTTATAAAACCGTCATTCCTTGATTGACCTCATCAGCTGCTTTCGGATGTTCGTGCTTTTCATGGGGGGCATCCTGGAATATTTAATTTCAAGTTTGAAAAGTAGATTGATTAGATTAGGGCAGGGGCCTTTTTAATCCATCAGATCTCAGCTACGAGTGCTTTTTAACTGCAAGTAAAATTCCCTCTGACAGTGCTGGCAGCCCAGTAGGAAGACGACATATTTTCTGCATAGGGACAGGGCTTTTTGAAAAAGCCAGCACGCTTAACTGATTGCTGGAAGTGATTTTGGCTAAAAACAACAGCTCATTAGGGGAGCGTGTAGCGGTAAAGCAAACTGCTCATATTTTAAAGGCTATTGGGCTTAGCCAGTGGCTGCCATTAAACCGTAAAGCTGAGGAATGAGCTGCTGGGCGACAGGCAGTGGATCCATGGCGCTGGCTGGCTGCAGTTATGAAGCAGCAGAGATGACCACTGTTAACTGTTATCCATGGAAATGGTTATCCGAAACAGGCGAGAGGTATTTTTCAGGCCTTCGCTTTATCTTCATCCCCAATGCAACCAATTTATTGGCATTTGCTGAAAACCTCATTGGGATCACTTGGCTAGTTCTCTAGATAGAATATGGAGTCTTCTGTTTGTCCATTTTCCATTAGCCCATAGACCTCTTATTTTCACGGTTATATTTATGGTTCTATTGGAGGGTATTTTCATGTTCTTTCACAGGACAAACGCTTTGGGACCATGACATTTGATTTAGGTTTTTGTGTTCTTGTTTTTGTGTAGCAGCCAAATGTTACCCATTTCCTGATATAATTTTGAGTCGTGAGGGGTCATTTTTTGATCCCTCAGGAGTGGGCATTTCCAGTCCTGAAGCCAGTGTGTATGTGTTTTTTTTCTTCAGGTATCCTAACTAAATATGCTAATGAGATTTTCAAGCTAACATGAGTTAACTCAGATTATATCACAATGAAATGTTTAATTTAGGTTCATCCTAGTGCTTTTCAAGAAATTCATTTAAAGCGTAAGATTTCATTAATTGTCTGGCTATGTAATATAATTAACCAATTATAAGCCAGAAGTTGGCATGAAAGCCAGGAACAGAGGTACCCACCTCTGCATTACTGCTTTAAAACGACATGACTGATGTTCAGAACTAATTCCCAACCAGAAAGCATTAGGGCCACATCTAGTGGTAAGATTGGGAACTGCGTGCCTTGCAATTACTGAAAACTGTGATCATGCATAACACAAGTTTCTTTGAATGTTTGCTTCCAGTACAAGTGGGGAAAATTTCGGATCAGCAGCTGGAACCCCAGGACGTCCAGCAACAGCCTACGGATTCCGACCGGATGAGCAATTTTTTTATGGATATGGTTCATCTAGATAAATCGGAATTGGCACAATGGCACGTCCTTTATACTTAGTTTCACCTATTGTTAACACCTTCCTACCCTTTGTTACTCTTGTATGTTAAGTCAGACCACTGGTTAATTGTTGCATTAAATTGTGAGGCACTAGCCACACTCCTAAGATATTCCATTCCAGAACCTCAGCATATGCTGCTGCTTATATATGTATGAATAGACTGATATTCTCTGGACAGTTGGCTTCTCGGCTTATTTGCTCTGACAGATGCATACTTACTGTGATTGAGCTCTTATGCTTATGATTATGTGCTCATATAACTGTAGTGCAACTGTTCACATCGAGTATATTTCAATGTTGGCACTGGTTACTTGGTTTCAGAAAACACTAAACAGTATTGGAAGGATTTGTTTTGATTTACTATTAATCATCGGCAAGACCTTTACTGATTAAATGACATCTCAGTCTCATTTCAAGAAATTCTCCATTAAGGCCATAGAATTTCCCTAGTAGACTTAGCATTACAATACTTGTGAACCACACAGCCGACCAAATTTAATGCACTACTCATAGAACTTTGTCTCAGTCATAATTGTGGGCGTCCCTTGGCCTAACCAAGCAGCCCAGTGGAACTGCATGATGTAAACTGTTGGATGTTGGTATGCTAATGTGAAATTATTTAAAGTGCAGACACTGTAGGTGTACTGTTTGCTTATACATTTCTTCTACATGTGCTGAGTGGTGAAATGTGGATGACAAAGGCTGTGGTATGAGGTGGAGCCTGGCACTCGTAAGCTTTTATATTGAGTTTTCTATTTATAGCTCAGATATATTACTGTCTGATTTGCTTTTGTTACTGGTTAACAAGATTACATTGCATTGTTTTTATACTAGTCTTATTGTTTCTGTTTGTCATATAATTGTATTTTTTTTATAGTGCTCATATTGCTTTTGTTTCAATGGTGCCTGGAGCTCATCTGGACTACTGTAATGAAAAAAGCCTTTGCTGCTATGATTTAATGTGGATGCTTGTTGATGTTGTGGATCTGTCTTGCCTGGACCAGGTGGAATAAAGCAAATATTAAATTGTGTCTTTATGAATGTCCCATCCTTTTATTCCATATTCCTCCAAACAGAAAGACTGAGGATAACGCGTGCACTCATATGTTTAGGGACCTTGTATTATCAAAAAAAAAGCTTAATCTCTTTCAGATGAATCGAAATCTGAATCAACTGGCTGAAATGAGCTTTTTTAGTGATTTTTTTTTTAATTACTGCAGTGTGGTTGTTGCTATGGACAGACGTGTAAAATGAAGGGGGAAAAGCTGAAGGAATGAGTGGAGAAATATGATTTTATCCTGTGTACACTGTTTTTACGGCATGATTTCGATTCACTTGTCCTGTGAGAGGGAGGGGGTCACTAATTCGTGGAGTGCACTTGGCCTTCAGTGAAAACTATAGTGTCCTGAAGGGATTGGTCTCTCCCAGAATGATGATGCCCTCAGGGCAGAAGAGGGCACCGACTTGTTTTGTGAGTATGAAAATGATGTGAATCATCCAACCCCAGTTTCAAAAAGTTGGGGACAATTTGGGAAATGCAAATTTTAAAAAAAAAAAAAAAAGCAGTGATTTGTAATTATTTTTGACCTCCACTACATTCTAAAGGGCCAGAGATCAAAATGTTTTTACCAACCTATTCACCAAATGTTACATTCTTATTCGGATTCTGATGCCTGCAACACATTTCAAAAAAGTTTGAACAGAGGCACAGTACAACTCTTAAAATTGGAATGCTCAATAAAAGGTGTACAGGTGTTGAACATGTGATGCTAACATGCTTGGGTATAAAAGGTATAATAGGAGCATCCACAAAAGAACTATTTGTTTACAAGCAGCATGTGGTAGAGGCTTGCCACTTGGCAAAATACAATGAATAATCCAACAATTTAAAATCATCAAAACCACAGCCTTGATAGAACATAATATTAAAATTCAGGGAACCTGGAGAAATCTCTGCATAAAGGATGACATTTGAAAACCATTACTGAGCACAGCTGATCATCAATGCTTCAGATAGCACTGCATGGAAAACCAACATGATACTGTACAGCCACATGGGCTGGGGCTAATTTATTTAAGTTATGTCTATAAACACCATCCGTAGTTTCATCTGTTAATTCAAATGATGACTATATATGCCAAGGAAACCATATTTCAAATATGTTCAGCCATGCTGCAGTCTTTTCAGGGCTTGAGCTCACCTGAAATGGACTGATGTGGACCATAAACACTGCTGTTGTTGTCGAACAGGTCAGTCTTAAAAATTCTTTATTGGTAATAATTGATGTTTTTACCTTTCAAAATAAAGACCCTCCTCATTGTTTGCCAATGTGAGGTTCGAAAGCCAGCATCTGTGATAGTAGGGGGTGTGTTAATACCCATGGTATGGGTAACTTTGATATCTGTGCTGGTACAATTGATGCTGAAGAACATCTATTCATTTCAGAACATTATGTGCTGTCTTTTAGGTGACATATTTTCAGGAAAGCATGTGCTAATTTGAACAACGTCAAACCACATGCTGGATGTTACAAAAGCGTGGTGTCCTAGACTGCTAGACTGGCCTGCCAGCAGTCCAGACCTTTCTCCTGATTAAAATGAGCGATGCTTTAAGAACCAAAAAATACAACAATGAAGTTGGCATACAGGTATGTCTCAGCAGCTGAAGAAGGATATAAAGGATGAATGGAAATAAATCCTTCAAAACTGGAACAACTGGCATTCTCAGTTCCCTAAGCCAAGGGTTCCCAAACTTGGTCCTGGGGCCCCTGTGTATGATGATTTTCATTCCAACCAAAGTTGCAAATTTAGGATTTTAACAAGCTGTTAATTTGTTCTAATTGGGTGCATTTTGTGTGAAAGTAGTTATTTGCTGTCTCAGTCAAGTTTTAATGGAAATATCCTCATTGGCCGTGAAGTATAAAAGACCCTTGGACATATTTTTTTCTGTTTAGCAAGCAATTTAAGATAACATTTGTAAGCAAATCAAATTAAACATGGATAAAATCAGTAAGCACCAAATTAGGTTGCTGAACACAGGTGTTTAGAGTTATTTCAAAATAATTTGATTACACTTAACGAGAACAATGCAAAACATGTTTGACAGGATTTTAATTTGCTCATCTAATAAATTGTTAGTTTTTGGAATCATGTGTTCATAGTTCCCCAATTAGGAACCCACTGATTGTTATCTTTGGATATTTTTTTCCCTCTCTCTATGGAGTTATTACCAATATAGCACAATATGGATATGGAATTTATTCCTCACTGCATGCATGTCTGTCAAGATATGTCTTACGAGAATATTACTGCTCTAAACACAAATGCACCTGATTAAGATGAATTAAAAACTTGTTAAAATCCAAGATAGCAATTGTGGTTGTAACAAAAACCAGCACACACCGGGGCGCCCCAGTACCAAATTTGGGAACCACTCCCCTAAACAATTACTTAAAGGGCTGTTCAAAGGAAAGCTGATGTAACGCAGAGGTAAACACACCCCTGTCCCAACTTTTTTGTAATGTGTTGCAGCAATAAAATTCCAAATAAGTATTTATTCCCAAAAGGATTACAGTAGGAAAAGCATTAAATATCTTGTGTTTGCACTTTTATCAATTTAACAGGTCAAGGATGATTTACAGATCATTTTCTTTTTTTATTTGCATTTTCCCTAAGGTAATATTTTGTTGGATCACCTCAGCCACCATCTCAGATGTTGCTGAAACTTAATCAGATAGTGCATACTGATGAAAGAAGCAAAGATCTGTGTGTAGAAAGTCAGATGAGCTGACACCAGTACTAAAAGCCACAATGGCCAGAAAATCATACAATACCTAAGATTTCTCAGAAGTAGTCCTGAAGCCCTGTGTATTGGTGTCTTGCCACTCTCAAATTCACTAAACTTGAATGCAAGAAATACTCAAGTTAATAAAAGTTTATGACTGTTCAATCAAAACCCTTGAATGTGTAACGTGACTAGCCTTGAAAAGTGCAACCATGGAGACTGGAAAGTTGGCTTCATCTGTTAAAAGTACTCAAGTCCAGCCATTTAGTAGTAAAGAGTACTAAAGTCCAGGAATTTTGGAGAAAAAAAAGTACTGAAGTCCAAAACTAATTTTCTTTTCAACTTCATAATACATGAGTATTTTTCCACACACACAAAAAAATTCAACTTCATAATATATAAATTTTTCCAGACACACAAAAAAAAGATTTGTTAGCTCTCAATAGCCCCTGGAAACAGCAATGAGCTCCAAAAGTAAGCTACCATTAGATAAAATTATCTGCAACATGTTTTGGAAACTTTGGCTCCGAAAATCTCAAGTGTTATTTTCTGACTTAGGTACTTTTTAGACGCAGGTCTTAAGTATTCTTTAAACATTTTTTTTTTTTTTTTTTGTAAAAAGGTTTATTGCTTGCATAAAAAAAGTTCATTTGCTGATTTTATTTACATGTAGGCCATTTTGATTGCAGATGATTATTTTAACCTCCAATCACCTTAAAATTATGGCTCAAATTTTCCCTGGCTTTGGCAGTATTTCTGAGTAAGGTTCGAGGAATCCAAAACAGCAGCTGAACACCCCTGGCAGTCACTGAGCCCCACAATTTGAGTATTTAATTGGACTGCATAAAATACAATTGCTCTATGTGGGACAAGACATATGGATTTGAACTTCTCAAATTAATTTTTACACACTTGATAGATTATTTCAGTTTTCAATGAGAACTCTCTTTTTTTTTTTTCAATCAGGAGAAATAAATTTCCCAAAGTATCCAATTTAGTATTATTATCTTAAAAGCACCTGCAACACCCACACGGTGCACTAGATGTCCCTATTGGAATGTCCCTATTGCTGGAGTGATAAAGGTCATAATAAATGGGATAGATATAGGAGATTTAATTTTCCTGAGAGAAGAAAATAGCCATTACAATTTTCAATGAGGATTCTACCAAGTGTACAGAGATTAATTTAAGAAGTTCAGCTTCATAAGTCTAGTCCCACATAGTGTAATTGTATTGTATGCAGTCCAGTTAATTATTCAAATGGTGGGGTTCAGGGGCTTAATGAGGGGTGTTTGTTTGTTTTGGATTCCTTGTGCCTCAATGAGTAATACTGCCAAAGCTGGTCCAAATTTGAGCCATAGTTTTAAAGAACTTGACAGCTGAAAAAAAAAACGCAATAAAACTGGCAAATGGCCAACTTCACCCATATAAATGAACTATTCTTTACAAAACAAATAAACAGAAGAACACTTCTTTCATCAGTGTCCACCATCAGATCTGAGGCGATGGGTGTCAAAACCTTGTTTCTTCATGTCTCTTGACACGTAATACCCCTATTCCTCCTTATTTTGAAATGGAGTTGTATATCATGGCCTTTGCAGTCACCAGATCTCAACTCAGTTAAACACTGTATATTTAGATATTATTCTTTATAAACCTTTGCACAACTGCATCACTGAAGTATTTTTGGTAGCAAAAACATAATTGCTTCTTTAATTTGGAACATAACAATCTCCTCTGTTGAATAGTTTTCTTTTCACATTTGAAACACGCCTCTAACAGCTCACTGTTTCAGTAAGTTCCTTTAATGTCCCTGCAAATTCATGGACACTAACATCTGCACAAAGCAATCACTCACAAATGAGAATAAGGGGCAAGAGAGCCAGCTGAAATGAGGAACAATCATCGCACTTACTTCCAACATGAAGGCTCCGGATGATTATATGTAAATGGAATAATACAGAGAACCACATGCAAAAAAAAAAAAAAAAAAAAAAAAAAAAAGGCTGCATAGCTTCGGCAGAGCAGTGCTTTGGTTATGTTTTAAAGCAAACACAAAAAACTATATACAAAACTCCAGTATTCTCCTATTTCTGTAATCATTAAACTTCATATCTATTGATCACATGAAACAATGACATATCATTTGAATAATATAAATTATATTAATGCTAAAAAGGAGTACACTTATAATACAAACATTTATACCAGATGACAACAGATACTTGGTCGAGAGAAACTCCTATATGATGCTCCCTTTCTACAAAACACAGTAGTTTCCTTCAAAAATATTATTCCAGTTTTAGTAATTCAAAAATTATTTCTTTCACTTTTCATATTACTTAATGTCACTTTTCTTGCCTAAGACCCTCAAAGGCAGACCCTTGAACTGGCTATGTTAATATCAAGCAACCATGAGAAACTTTTATAAGCGTCTAAAATATCCAAGTTTGTCTGGGCTGACTGGAAACAAATTAAAATTGAAATAATGAGCAGGAACTCCAGAAAGTTTATTTTCATTTAAGTCAAGAATTTAAGTCTTAAGACTTTTGTCCTTAAACTAAGAGAAAATGTTTTTTGCAGGCCTTTTTTCACTACAACGTCATGAGAAAAGATGCAGTAAATATTTTTCCAAGGGGCATTACAGTACAGCATGCCCATTCGTTTTGATTGGCAGCATTTACGGCATGCATTCTCGAGATAAGGCACAATTCTGAATTTCAATTTACTAGGCACGATGGCAGCCTCCACTGCTGGGCGTAGGAGCGTTGGCGCTGGCCCTGTGGAACTCTTGCCTCTGCAATCTGTGTGTTTCTGTGCTCCTTCAGCAGCTGGCCTTTGGACTGCCTCTATCTGGGTAGTGCTGCACCATCTCTTCCACTTCTATCACCTCCTCCACCAGGTTGCGGATCTCTTTGACGCAGTCTGGGGCTGGCGCCTTCACCTGCTCCAGCTCCTCGACTGGCCTGGCCTCAGCTGGAGTGCTGATCGTGGGGGGGACTGCTTCAGTGGGGAGGGTTTTCTCTGTAGGATCTGACACAGACTTGTTTTCCAGTGTTCCAGCACATTCTCCTGCTTCCTCAGCAGTGGCGATTGATCTCTTGATCTTGATCTCTGTGGCCTCTGAAAGAGGGTCAATGTGGATGGTTTTTGTCTCCACTTTTCCCTCCATTGTGGGGTCAGAGGTCAGAGAGACGTCACTCTCGGAGACCTCTTCAGTAGACCAGCCTGTGTCGCCATCCTCATCCTCTTCTTTTGCCTGCGGGGAGTCAGCGCCGATCTCGGACCCCTCGGTACGACCTGCAGCATCAGGGGAGTGGTGCGTTGGGTCAGCTGTGGCATCGCTGCCGTCAGTGTCTTCTACGAAGGGAGGATTGGTACTGGCAGTCACTACACCATCTGCATTGGGATTTTCCTCAACAGCAGAGTCTGGGCTAGTGCTTGGTATGGGCTCAACACTCTGCAGTGATGTCTCAGTTGACGTCTCCGGCACGCTGGGCGAATCCACTTGCTCTACCTCAGCTGTGCAGCTTGTGTCCTCTCCCTTTGCCTCAGTGGCAGAGGGTGCTTGCTCACTAGATTCTGTTGCACCAGGCCTTTCTTCTTTTGTCATGACTGCACTGGATGTGTCCTCCTTCTGTTCTTCAACTGAACTGTGTACGAGCCCCTCAGATTTATGTGTGTCTGGTGCACTTTCTCTCTCAGGCTCAGCTGTGTTTGACTCACTCGCCAGCTCACTGTCAGCTTTGCTGGGCTTGAACTCATCCTCAATTTCAGCGACACCCAGTGGGTTAGGCAGTACAGAAGTCTCAGATTCCTGCTTCACCTCAGGTGCGCTAGGTGTGTCCTGTGTGTCGGCTCCAGCTGAGCTTGATGTTATTTGCTCAGCCTCCGGTGTGCTAGGTGTGATCTGTTTGCCTGCTTCAACTGTGCTTGATGTTCTCTTCTTACCATCAGGAGAACTAAGTGTGACCTGTTTGTCATCTTCGGCAGTGCGTGATGTAATCTCCTCGGCTTCGGACGTTGCATGCATCTCCCCATTTGCCATTTCAGCTGAGCCCTGCTTTACTCCATTTTCCAGGAGCTCTTTCTCTGCAGCACTAGATGAGCACTCAGGAATTGGATGGCCATTTTCCAGGAGTGCGGAGTCAGGAGACAGTGAATGGGAGCTCATGGCAGGGGTGGTGGGTGAGGATCCAGGCGGGGTCATGCTTTCGCTAAGGCTTGACTGACTTGCAAGGCGCATGTCCACTTGGTCCAAAAATAGGTTGTGTTTCTTCAGACTGGCAGCCTCATTCACCACTAAAACAACATTGAAAGCACAGTCAACTCCAGCACATCCTTTAGCATAATAAAGCCAACAAAAGCACAGGATGTTTCAACAGAACATCTGCAATGATCACCACTTATGATTAACCCTTATTCAGCATGAATCAGAATGCCTCTGCCAGCCGTGGCTCCAGATGGCTTCACTTTGTCAAACTGTTTTGCCTGGGGTCAGCACCTAGTTTGAGTTGGTCTGTAGGTTCAGCTCAGTTGTGTTCACACTGGTGTTTATAGCATAGGGATTTACATAAAATGAGGCAAGCTTGTCATTGTAGCTCTTAAAACAAAGGGCAGGAACTAGCAACTAGGGACAGGTACGAGAATTAGTGACCTTGATCCGGAAAACATAAAGCTTTGGCTTTTTAGCTGAGTTCATGTCAGTTGTCTTGCTGAGGCTAAACAGCAGGAAGCATTTTTTTCCAACTACTCAGTGATGACCAAGGAGTTCAAAACACAATTATGAAGCCTTGGTTTAATGGTAGCACTTCAGCCTCCAGGAGAAACTCACTACCTGCCTGTGTATGAAATGTAATTGAATCACAGCCAGTGTAGTATTTGAGCAGTTTTGTTTCCTTACCTTTGCTGACTTCACTTTCCAGTGTTTGCAGCAGAATGTCTTCATAAACATTTTCCACTTGAATGAAGTTTGAATAATCAGCAAATATGTACTGATTGAAGGCCTGTAATTCCTGTAAAGAGAAACCATACATTTCCACACCATGCAACACAGTGATTGAGACAGTAGTTTAATCAACCAATCCACGCATTTTACATCAAATCACAAAACTCAAAAAACATTGAACTTGAATAAATTCTGAAGATTGGCGTTCAGATGAAAGTTTACAAGGGAAAAAGGGCTGTCTGCCATGTCTGCAGCTAAATCTCCTCAGTAATCAGTTGAGCGCAAGACCCTGTTAAATGGAGGATGCAAGGCGGAAGGGCTTTTGGGTAGACTTCATGGATAAATTACCCACTGCCTGTTACATGGTAAACTTAAGGGGCTCACCTGTTTACACTTGGGGGCCAGGTCCTTTTTCATTGCAGGGAGAGTCATGTCCAGCAGGGCCTCCTGGAAGATCCTCTTCCTCACTGTGCTGCTGTCATAGTCATATTGCTGGACAACACAAGAGAGCACATTATGCAGTGGCCATCACTCCATGTTCAGCTATGGGAATATGGGTGGGCTTCCTGTGAATAGTGAATCCGAGGAGACACCCAGCACAGTGTGGGCCAGACTGCTCACCTTCAGCACTCTTTGTTTGGCCTTTTCCATGGCAGGGCCCAGCTTTTCAGGACTGTCTTTCAGGTTTGCGAATAGGAGCTGCTCAAATGTGTACATCACATTCCCCATCAGCTGAAGAAATACAGGAAGTGAAAAATAATTACTAAATAGAAGGCAAGAGAGAGGACGCCTGAAAATACACCAAATGCAATAAACCCGTCTCGACACCTGAAGTTGCCTGAGATTTATCCTTTGGCACACTAATATGATTTGTGTACAGGACTTGAGAGGGCAGAATATGACATAATGAGAAGATGAGGCCCTGCATGGTCGGTGACATACCTGCTGCATGTCAATCTGAGTGCTGTTCACCAGGCCAGAGCAGTGGGAGAAGTTGTAGCGGCTGCTAATAGCCTCGAGCTGGTCCTGTAGCTTGTCTACGTGTGCATAGCAGCCCTGCAGGTCGGTCTTCCCCAGCTTCTGCAGTGCCTGTGAGAGAGTGAGGTTAGAGATGCCTGCCAAATCACCAACACCCCGAAATGGAGCATGCTCCACAGCATTCATGCTGCACAATGTACACAAATCAAGTACTAATATTGCACTGTTTCCCATGGGCTACCTCACGCGATTCATGACTTTGGCAAATATACTAAATATACTATTAACATTCAAAGCTCTCCATGGTTTATCCCCAGGGCATCTCACAGATCTCCTTCACATTCACACACCCTCTCGCTCCCTGCGGTCTTCTACAGCAGGTTTATTGACACTGCCACCCATCAAACTCAGCACAATGGGTTCCAGGGCCTTCTATGCTGCACCGAAACTTTTGAATTCACTCCCCCCCTGCATCCGCGCACTGGATTCCATAACAGAACTCAAATCTGCACTTAAAACCCATCTTTTTAAAGTAGCATACTCATTTTAACTGCATCAATCGCATGTTAATATTGAGTGTGAGTCATTTTCAAGCCATGCTCAGTTGCTCGTTGCATGTTCTATTGTTTATTGTGCTGATGTTTCATTGCTTGTGCTCTTCTGTTTATTGAGTATTTTATATGTTTTTGTTTGTTTTTACAGAGCTTTTGTGATGTGAGGTGACCTTAATAATAATAATGTATTATTATTATTATTATTTATTATTATAATTATATCAGCCAGCTGTGTTGCGGCTGAGCTGAGCCGTTGGCCAACCATCTCATGCCCCTTCTCACCAGCTTGAGCTCATCGGCGCTGCTGTTCTCCTGGAAGTCCTGGCAGAGCTGGCCCATGTGCGTCTCACATAGCGCTCGCGTCTCATGGAACCCTGAGCTGATTGGCCCCATCAGCTCCTCCAGGACCGGGGCCAGGTGGGGCTGCACGTGCTCAGAGCAGAACTTCGCTGCTGGCTCCGTCACCATGGCTACAACACAGAGACAAGGGGCCACTCACACCTGACTGCAAATAACATGCTTCTCTTCCCATGGCTTCTGCGCCAATGAGTCAAAACATTAAAATAACGCACAAATAAAGAAAATGACGTTGATTAACTCGTAACAATGACTCATGTCAAGGTCTGCAGACAGACCTTAGACAGTAAGTGAACTTACTTTTAATTGAATTATTGGATGTGGGAGAAATGGGACCTGAGGGACTTTGAAAATGGCCAAATGGTTATGGCCAGATGAGTCAATTCAAAGCATCTCCAAGGTGGTAAGGCTGGTCCACCAATGAAAGCACCCACAACTATGTCTGTGAGTGTTGGGACTGGACCTTGGTGCAACTTAAGAGGGTTGCCTGGTCCACTGAATCCCATTTTCTTTTACATCATGAGCATCAGCCAGCAATGTGTACACCATTAACCTGGGCAAGAGATGGCACCAGGATGTACTGTGGGAGGAAGACAGGCTAGTGGAGGGAGCGTGATGCTCTGGGAAATGTTCTGCTGGGAAACCCAGGGTCTGAAAATTCAAGTGGACGCCAGTTTGATGGGGCTTTCTGGCAGCATGAGGGGGACATATGCTAAATGTGGCTCACAAAGTCTGGTTTTTATCAATCTTCACTGGATTTTCAGTATAAGATTAGATTTCATGCATCTGCAAATCTTCCAATTTTCCAAAGCTGTCATGCAACAAGCTCATACTCACAATGATCCATCCCATATTACTGTTTAGCAGTGGCCACCTCAAGGTATATGAACACTAACATGTCAGCTAAAATGACAAAATAATATAGAGTTTCATTGCGTGCAGAGCAACAGAACAGTTGGCAGTGAGAGACAGGTATCAGGAAAACAGAGAGTGAGTTCTGCCTGTGGTTAGGAGTAGATGCCAGGGAGTGGCACTCAGGAGGCATCATGTGACATTAAATGAAGGGATGGTGCAGTCAGTATCAGCAGCTACAGCTCCTGTATTGTTAACTGTTCATCTCTCTCCTGACTCCTCTCACTGAAGAATGTGACAGTATTTGTTGTACCGCTATGATGTTGTCTGGTTTTATATGGATACGTTACGACCTCAGGCCACATTACTAGCATTTTTCTTCCAGTTGTCAGTGCATAGTACATGAATAATTACGATGAGAAACTATTACCTGGCCCCTAGAGATTATGATCTAATTATTTGACTGTTTACTAATGTATTATGAATGAAGTGACACCAGATAACGAAAGATGTTTGAGTTATGAAGCTTGGTGTTTCATTTAAAAGACATAGTGTTATCTGAGACATGCCATCACCAGACAAAGAGCCAGTTCTGAAAGGGTACACCACACTCTCATGCCCCACCCTGCCTCTGGACTGAGTCATCTCACCAGACCTGCTCTGCTTTTCACTCCCTGGAATTCACTGTCACCCCTTCAGTAAAAGAACAGGAACACCGCTGAACCCGAGGGGCATTCAACAATACTGCCCTGACAGCAAGGGACAAATCGACGGTTTGGAGCACAATAGTTATATGTCCATTTTAGAGGTTTTGAGAAAAATTGATTTTTAGGTTTGCAAATATTCTATTAAATCAGGTACATCATTTACATCATTTTTATGTCAGTCACTCTTTTACTCCATGGTTCAGAAGTATACTGAACATGTAAGTTTTCATAAGTGTGGTACTGCGACATCATGGCCAAAATGGACATGTCACCTCCGTGCTCCAACAATTCTAGCAGTTGATGTGACATAACACAACGGTGATAGATTGAAGTTAAGTTTGTTTGCAATGGAAGACAGATGATTCTGTAATACTATTCATGTTTATTCATCAAAATATCAATGTTTAATTCATATGAGCAGATTTTATTGGACATACCACAAAATGAAAATGTGAATTCTGTTTAAAACTGAGGCGTGGGCTGCCGGAGAGCTCACTCGGTAAAGCATCGCGTTGCGAAGCAGAAGTGACTATCACGTCGCGGGTTCGAGCCCCGCTTCGTACCAGCCGGCAGTGGTCGGCAGCTTTTTCAAAGTAGCGCACAATTGGCTATTGCGCTACAAGGTTGCAAATTGGGAAGGGACTGCCGGGAAGGGATTACAATAGTTGCCTTGTTCGTTGCTCAAGCGCCTCCTGTTGGCTAGACGGGCGCTCGTCAGGAAGATTCTAAGCCTGGTCATGTCCAGGTATCCTCCGCCCTCGTTCTGAACTTGCGAAGATTCAACCAATGAGTGTATAAGAAGCGGTGGCTGACAGGCGCGTGCTTCGGAGGAGAGTCGCGAACTGTCTACACTCTCCTGAATGGGCAGCAAGGGATCACATACGAGCAAGCCTTGTAGATAGTTCACCAATTGGGCATTCCAGATTCGAGTGGGATTGGAGATGCCAAATTTGAAAAAAAAAAAAAAAAAAAAAACTGAGGCGCATGGACATATAATTATTATGCTCCAAGAATTAGCTGATAGAAATGTGTGACAGGAGGTAAAAATCACAAAATCGCAAAATTTGGACATATCACCACTGTGCTCCTAACCCTCAAAATGTCCCCCCAGCTTCTCCAACACTGTATCATCTGAAACAGCTCTGGATAAATTCAGAAAAATATTTAATTTCTGTTATACTGTTGCACAAGGTGAACAACTTTCAATATATTTTAGTATTAGTACAGAGTATATATTTTAAATATAAATGTATATGCAATATATTCTAGTATTTAGTATGCACTTCCTCAAAGTCAAATATACTTGTTGTATTTTTTGTGTAATTGAGTAAACGTTTCACAGCCTGGTTCAGTAAGAACGTGAGAACAATCCAGCAGCCAGATCTGGATTAAAATACTATTTAAGATACTTTTATGAATTTCAATAAACCTTTTTGGAGTAAAGGAACAAAATAAATAACCCCATAAGAGGAAATCCTCCACAACTGCTCCTCAAAGAAGGTTCAAATGCAAAAGTCATGATCAACAGAGCACAGAAAAGCTCTACCGAGAGTTCCTGGATGCACACCTCTTAGCTTCCCGGCTAGGAAGTCCTGTGAATTGATGATCTGGTCCATGTCGGAGCGGATCCGGGCCTCCTGCTGCTTGGCTGTCACACTGCATTCCTGTTTCAGGACTGACAGCCCCTTCAAGAGCTCTTGTTGTACCAGAATATAGGCAGCCTCAACAGTCTGCACAAATGTGAGGTAGCAGGGGTCAAAAAGAGAGCTCAAACGCTACATGCCCCGCGCCGGCGGTTCTCAAACTCGGTCCTGGGGCTGCCTGTGTATGCTGGTTTTTATTCCAACCATAACTGCAATTGTAAGATTTTAACATGCTGTTAATCTTTCCTAATTAGATGAATTTATGTTAAGTGCAGTTATTTATTCTCTTCAGCTACATTTTTACAGATATCTATGTGCCATGAAAAATAAACACTTCATATGAATATTGCAATATTTTGAAACAACTGCATAAAAAGTGGAGAAAATCATCCAATCAAAGTGAACAATCAGTAGGTTCCTAATTGATGAAATCCTGGACACATGGTAGCAAAACTAAATTGGTAAGGCAAGCGTTGAACTGGTACTGCGTCATTTTTTATGTTAATTTTCAGGAAATTATTTTGGGGAAAAAAAAAAAAACACCCATATTCAGCAACCTTATTTGGAGCATGCTAAATTTCTGTGTCTAATTTGATCTATTAAAAATATTTCTCCCTGAAATTGCTTGCTCTGTAGAAAAATTAAAACAACATGTTCAGTGGGTCTTTAATTCTTCATGGCACAAATAAATATTTCTGTCAAGATATGGCTTAAGATAGCAAATAACTGCTTTAAACATTGCAAACTATGATTGCAATCGTGGTTCGAACAAAAACCAGCATATACAGGCATATGCCCTGGGGCCCCAGGACCAAGCTTAGGAACCACTGCACTACATGTCAGCATCTTACAGCTTCTCAACAGTCTTCCGCAGATGGACATGTCCATCTGTGTTGAAATGTCTGAAGATGACAGTCAGACACAAGCAAGCATGAATGCATGCAGATCTAACTATACACTGTATATGCAAAGATATATTTCAAACAGACTCACACATCGATGCGCACACACTGCTTAAGGGAATAAACACAGACATTTTTGGAGACATTTTATGTCTGCAAACAGGATATCAGTGATAGCTGTACAGTAGATTCTAATTCTGTTCTTTATTGTTTTTATTTAAAGCACTCCATGTTTTGATTGTTGTAAGACCCCTGCAGGACAGAGCCCGTAGGAGCTTTCACACCTTTCCAGAGAATATAACAAACTCACAGCAAACCAAGCTTTTTTCCTGTCTGACTTCTTTCCCTTCAGACGAGGCAGCAGCTCAGTCTGCAGTCTGGGCAACAGCTTCTCCATGACCAGGTTGGACAAGACCTGAATCACACAACGTGCAGCACTGTCAGTATTTCAGCACTGTAACACTGCAAATGAGCACAAAGGACTACCACTATCTGACAGCACAAAAATGGCTGGGTGGGCTTGTTAAGAGCACTGATATACAGCTGGGCTGGGAAGACTGTATTTTGTTAAGATAGAATAATGAGGTTACCTGAAATTATGCTAGTAAGTTATCAAACTTGTTTTTTAATGTTAGTCACCAGTTTGCCATAGGAGCAACGCCCTATTAAGCATTTGGCGATGAAATTATTACATTCCTATTTATCCAGTTGGGAAGGTGAATTTATCATGTTCTACCCACTCAAAACCCTCTGAGCTGTAAGATCACAAATAAGTCATTAAAATGCTCATAACTGAACCTTCTGATGTCGATGCAACAACCACTAGAGCTGGGTGAAAACAGTAGTGCCCTGATATACTGACCAAGTCCTGTCTTTTGAAAAGGAAAAAAAAACATTCAAAACTAACTACCTCTTCAGTAAATCGGGCAGTTTGAAAATAAGAGTGAAACTGTTCAGTGAAACTCCTAGTGTGCCTTTTTTATCTCACTGCATTGCACTCATTCCTTACAGAGCACAGACACGACAAGGTACATTTTGAAACCATGAGAACAGGGGTGATTACAGCACTGCCACTGAACTCAGGTAGAGCCATTTCCAGGGCGGCCCAGCTGCTGTGCTCACAGTGGTAAGAAGTGGCTTGTCATTCCAATTATGGCCTGTGTGACATGACCACATGACCGTCAGTAATGTAGACTCAGACTCTTCAAATTCTTCTCATTTTTGAAGTTAGGTATTCAGACCAGTGAAGGCCCATTTTATTAGATTAGGCTGCAGGAACATAGTTGCATCTCAAATTAGACCAGAATCACTCCAGTTCCTGTTTCAGAACACTGATCCACCAGCATGAGTAATGAGCTGACTCGTTGCCCTGTGTTTGCGGTTACTGGTTGAACAGTTGAACATTTTTCTTGTTGAATCAGGGTTTTGAAAAGTACAGAGCAATAACCCACCCTCACGTCGCTGCCGATTAGCAAGTCCCATGAGTCAGGGAGACCCTTCTCCTCTCTGTAGAGCCGGATTGCCTTCCGGAAAGCCTGCACCTCACACGCCGACTTCCTTAGGAAATCTGGTGGAAAGGTGAGAGATGCACTACAGTGAAGTGGGCCAGTATGCATACACACCCATAACTGTATGCCAAAGCAAATATAGCAAGAAGCACCAGATCAGTCCATCTAAAACTAAAAATGCAACAGAATCTTAATCAGAGAACATAATCAATGTTACCCGGCTTCCTGCACTTCGAGTAAATCCAAGAACAGCTCTTTTGACTGTATTTAACTTTCCAGGTTTCAGATATTAAACACGCAATACTCTTATTCCTCTTTTTCAGTTATCCTAACTTGTGAAACAGAGGCTTGCACTGTGAGATGAGCTCAAATGCACTGCCTGTCCCATAAGTGAATTTAAGAGTCAGATATCACTAGAGACCATCTTGTGATGGGATCACACTAGCCACTTTTCCTACCCCCCTACTTCCGGTGCCCTTAGTCGGCCCACACCCACCGTTGATATCAGCTTCATTTTGATCTCAACTCCAGACTTGTGATGTGTTGCGACTGCATTTTGAATGGTTGAGACACTATTGCGTTGACAGTATCTGTCCACAGTCAAAAAAAAAAAAAAAAAAAAAAGTCTGCCCCGAGCCCATGCGGCTCATAAGGCCATGCAGGGCTTAACTCTGGTTTCTGTAGCATGAAGCGACTAGGAGTCTTGCTACTCCCCCTGGATGGGATGCTTGTCCATCGCAGGTACTCCCCCAGCTCTTATTCAGGTTTCCCTGACAATTTGCTGGTACCCAATTATACACCTGGGGGAGTGAGGCACTGTGGGAGTGAAGTGTTTTTGCCCAAGAACACACTGCAAAAGCTGTGGCGAGGACTTGAATGCAGGACCTTTTGATCCCAAGTCTAGCACACTTAACCAATGCGCCACGGTGTCCCCCACAGGCAGGTTCACACACGCAGACTCACCAGCTGATGCTGTCATGGCTGGTAAAAAGTAATGCAATTAATGCAGCGTGTCAGTTATGCTGACATGACAAAACACTCCACTTGAAAAGAAGCAGGAAATCAAAGGATGGTAGAAAGCCATGGCAGGACTTACACCTTTGGACCCCTGGAGTTTCAACCTCTCATCAGGCGGATTATTCTGTGGCTCCGGCACATTTCAATGGGCATTTAAGCAGAGAGCGTGAGGTGATGGACAGGACAGATCGTGAGCTGTAGCAGCTGCAGCAGGGTGTGAGGGAGTGGCCAAATATCTACCCTCAGGACCAGTGGACTAGGCCCTCATGGAAATTAGTGTTCCATACTGTGACTTTGACCAAATCGCTCCCCGTGATTATGTAAAGTCTACAGGAGCATAGGACTGTGAGCTTAAATGCACAAGTGGTTCTAGACCAATCAAACTTCAGACCTCACTCATCACCATGGGTGCGGCACCCAGTCAAAAAATTAATAAATTAGTGTCTGTAAATGAGTATCGATTTAAGCTAAAGGATTTATGCACTAGAAACACTGGGATTACTTAATAGGTTAAAACTTCAATTAATTTTTTCTGCTATATTGGAACTGCTTCCGTAACATTGCTCATATGATCACATCCTTACTGCCACAAATCCCACAGGCAAAGTACAGTAAAATCTGGCCCCGAGCAGACTCTCTGAATCTCCATGTAAAAATCTGTATGAGCCGCTCATGGTTAATTAATTAACTGCAGAACTGGACACTCTAAACATCCCAGCCTTCACAGGAGCACGCCAATTAAATCTGCCTGTTAAGTGAAGGGAAGATCAGACACTTGGATCCAGCCGTTGAATGAAACCTCCATGGGCTCATGTGCTTTGGCACCAGCAGTTCCTCCTCCTGCTTACAGTACAGTGAAACAGTTTCCCTCCGAATGACACATTTATAATGCTCATGCTCAGCTCGCCTCGCCTCTGGTTCTAAGCGGAAATGGTCACCTTGGTTCTGGTGCCGGATGCATTCCTTCAGAATGGAAATGAACTGGGTCCTCCGAGCCTCCTGTCGGAAACAGAAGTAGTAGTCCCTGCGGTATGGCAGCCTCAGGTACACTGGGAACCGTCCAGGCATGGTTGCCACAGGAGGGCCAAACTCCTCCTTCACATCTGCCAAACAGACACCACAGAGTAGAGCGAGAGTCAGAGCACATTAGTTAAATCATAGCTTCTCCCGAGTCCTGTGGCCTGTGGCAGTTTTGTCAACCTTGGCCCAAGGGACATAGCATGGTGGGTCCCCAGGCCATCACCATCATCATCATCATCATCCTATATCTCAACAGGGAAGACCAGCTACAGCAAACTCTCTTCTTCAAGGACGCCCTGATTACAACACATTCTGCAAAATATTTAAAAGCAAAAAAAACCAATTCATTGAAGCTATAAAACACAGAACAAAGGAGCAAATGAAAGCAATAAAAAGCAAAAGAAAGACAAAATTATAGTCGCCTATATAGCAACAGACAGAAGACATTAGCTTATGAGATAAAGTCAATACAAAGAAAAACACATGTATTTACACAGCTCCATCCAAGCTAAAATAGACTTGAATTGTCTGCAGGGAATCAGCGAGTCTGATTTTAAACGCTTTAGTATATTATTTCCTGTTTGTGGGGCCAAATGTTTAAATGCCAGTTAATCGATCTTAATGCTTATGCACTTATTTTCTAGGACTTCATAGTCTTGTGACCTGGTGCAGTGTAAGGATGATTTGAAATCAAGAAGCGATACAAGATACCTAGGGAGTTTACCAAAAAGTGCATTATAAATAAACAGAATGCAATACTGTTGCCTTTTCACTGCCAATAACTGCTAATGACTGACCAAGGTTGAATAAACTGATCAATAGAAGGGAACTGCTATTTAAGTGCTGTCTAAAATACTAAGGCCAAGCCTAAAAGCAATTATCTCTTCTGCTTACATAAGCCAAGCCACAAGAAAAACAAACTGTTGTAGCTCATCCCACTGGCTTCTTTCCACAGTAGTAGGAAAACACCAACATTATTAAAAGAATTTCACATAAATTAAAGAACTTTCTCCTTTAAAATAAGACAATGCAGGCACGATATATGAAAGTCAAATCATAATGATTTTGATTCATACTGGGGTATGATACCAACTAAACTGAATATCTAGTATGAATAAGCCCATAATATGATACATAAACAGAACAGTTTCAATCATTCTAGGAAGACAGTCTGGTAACTTATGAACACTGTTTTGGGATATTGGCCCAATCTTCAAGAGGGAGGGGTGTAAGACTAGCAGGTGGGAATGTAATGTGCACTCTTTGCTCCAGAAGCTCCAATAAAGGTTCAGCTATGTTTAGATCAAGTGACAAAGAAAATTCTGGAAAGAATGATTTGAACCTTGCATTCTTGGAGCCACTCTTTCATGTTTTTGGAAATGTGTATGGGGTGTTATGGTAATAGGAATGTAGAAACATCATGAGCAAACAGTATGTGCACCATAGAGTAGCACCTGATCTTGTGAAACTGATCCATATTGTTTTCCCATTACATGACTTTGAAAAGCAATCATTGGACCCAGTGAATCCCATTAAATAACTAGCAGTACATCACCATACTTCAAAGAAATTGTGAACTGAATGCCTCCTTTGGCAAACATAAACGTGTCCAAATGTATACAAAAGAGTAGATGACTAATCAAATCAAATAACTTCTCCTCATTAGTTTCAAGTGCGGTAGTTCAGTGGTTATGATCAACTGTCTATTCTACGAAATGTCTGTGTCTGTTGGTCTCAAAGAAAGAGCTTTGTGGCTACGGTGTCTTTTTTTTTTTTTTTTTTTTTTTTCTTGGCTATTGATGGTTTTGTGTTGGCCATATATGCCATCTTGCCATCTTTATTGAAGCCATATTATGCTTTTTTGGGGTTTTTGCTTTCCTTCAGTGTGTTATATAGCTTTATGTACACATAAAACATCTGCAAAGTTACGAAGTCCTGAGGAAGTTTGGTTTGAAAGGGCACAACTCCTGAACAGCCCCAAACACCTTGTTTATAGTCTAGCCTTTTCTACTGTACTTGTCCACCTCATTGTATTACACATTTGCATAATGCTTGCCAAGCAGCTAGTCTGACACACCCTCAGAACAGAGCTACAGCCACAGCAGTGTTTTTAGCTGTTCAGGAAGTCTCTGGAGCTGAAATCTGGTCATGGTATAGGACCTGTCATTTCTGACACACGCTGTAGTTGACCAATCACAACAGAGTTGGCTTTTGTAAAGGGGCCTTAAAGTAGGGATTCAAAGGAAAAACTGAAATATGGCAATTTCGACATCAATGGAAAGCTTAGAACACAAAGAATGTAATGTAATGTCATTCTGTCACATTATCGATACGAGAAAATGGAAACACGCTCGAAACGACAGTACTTTATCGAGCGTGAATACTTACATGATGCTCGGAAAGAGGCCCGTTTTGGGTGACGTCACGTACGGGTTTTGCATGCTCTGCTCTGTTACATGTCAATAGAAATACTATGTCTCTCTCTAAGCTTTATATTTTGTTAAAGGTTAAAATTGAGTCATACTTTACTTGAGATGGATAAATTATAATGGAGAAACATTTATCTGTCTTTTTTTTAATTTAAACTCATTGTCATATTTTTCTATATAAGCCTAGGACATCGAAGATTAACATGGACATATAAATGATCTGACGGAAATCGTGTAAATACGGGGAAGGCAGGGTTTCCTCCAGGATTTTTTGAAACTGTGGCGGAGGGCTTCAGCGTCGGTCACAACTCAGCATTATCAGGTGTGGGCAGTTTTCATTAATCAGCACGTAGGCGATGTAATAACTGAAGTCTATGTGCACGGAGGTTTATCAGTTTCACATGCGTCATGGTGGATTTCACATATAATATGAAAACCGATTATGACTCCGGACTCCGGAATTGGAATTAAATAATCATGAAGATACAATTGGTAGAGCAGGATGTGCTCACAGCAAACACACAAGTTAACATCGTAGTTTATCGTTTTGCAAAGTGCACAAAATATTTTTTCTCTAATCGTTGCACACATTGCATTAAGAAGAAAGCAGCGTGTTTTACTGCAGATGGCTAATTTTAATTCATTGGAAAACATGTTCATCAAGCAAAATGATTGACAACAGGTCAAGAATTATTAGCGCTCATTTTAACTTAACAATGAGACCTGGTGATACCTGATTGTCCTTAGGATTTTGGGAGTTTATGTAAAGTCATTTTACATAGGCGTGGCGGCTTTTATTTTGCTGTGGCGGTGCGCCACGATCAATTACATGCAGCAGAAACCCTGGGGGAAGGACTGATGCCTTAATTTATTATGATATTTTTTCTATGAGTAGACTTGATAAGAGCAACGACAAAACAAGAAAGGAAGATTTTTAGAATGTATTCTCTCTTAACTCGCACAGGAATACATATTGTTCATGCACTTGCAGCTGACTGTCGTCAGATCTTTCTATTGCATTTACTGTAACGTTTTTAGATTTGAGGTTTTGTTTCGTTTTGGTCATCAAGGAAGAGGAGGGACCAGAAGTTGAAGAAAGAACCATGGGAAGAGATACAACAACTATAAAAAAAGTAATAGACCAGTTCGGCTTAAGGCCGGAAGTGAGCGCGCATGCCCAATATAGCTGATGTGGGGCAAAAGGAAATATAGTGGCTATTTGTTGCATAGAGGGATGCATAAACCAGTATCATAAGGACGGGGATGTTATGATTCTGCTCTTTCTGTTCTGATTCTGCCATGTTTATTATGTTTCTGCCATACCCTGTTATGTTTATGATCAGTTCTGTTAGGTTTTGCCATGTTCTGTTTAGTTTTTGTACTTTGCCATGTTTTTTGTTTTTGCCATTCCCAATCCACTTTTCTGTTATAGTCCGGTCCATGTTTTGCCATGCCCTTCATTGCACTTTGTCACCCCCTGTCTGGTCTCTTGTTAAGCTACAGCTTCTCCCCAGTCCTGCGTGTCACATGCTTAGGTGATTTCATGGTTTCTCGGTTTCAAACATTCCTTCCAATCTCGTTTGCTTCCTTCGCCTCTCTTTTCTGTTTTACTAACCAATACTAACAGTTTGTTGTTTTTGTTAAAGTTACTAACCCAGACTAACATTGTAGATAATACTAACTTACTAACGAGCACTAGGGATTGTATAGCTGCACTTACTAATTGATTAACAAGCTCTCAGCACTCGCCCTGTTCTAGTCTCCGCCTCTTGCCTTCACTTTGTCTCTCCTGCAATTCAGCGGATCCTCCGCACCTGCTCCACTCTGTCCTGCCTCTCATTATCTGTGCACATTAGAACTCCCTAACCGGAGCTGTATGTTTTGTCATAGGTTGTCTCGTGTTCCCTGTCCGCGTTTTGGCTTTTGCCAATTTCATGTGATTAGGTTCTCCCTCATGTTCCCTCCTTTGTAATTAGTCTGATCCTCATCACCTGATCCTAATCATAGCATGTGACTTCCCTTGAGTGTATTTAAGTTGTCTTCTCACTGCAGTCCCCGTCAGAACGTTTCCTCTTGTTTACCTGTGCTGCTATCATTCGCCTTGTACTCATAGTGTTTATCTTCTGACTGGACCGCCCGACTTACGATTTTTTGGCTCTGCTCTTTTGTCCTTTTGTCTGCATCTGTTTTCGAACCCTTTTTGCCCGACTCTGAGTTTTTTGTGTTTGCTGCCCTGGTAACGGTTTGGATTTCGCCCTCTGGATTTTGGCTTTTGCTTCTCTGTCAATCCTGTGCCTGTGTACCGAACCTGTTTTTGCCCGACCACGATTACTGTGATTGCTGCCCTGGTTTTTCGACTTTTGGTTTTTGTCCCTGGGATTGTGTTCTTTGGATTGGACTTTGTACTGTCGCCTCCTGCTCTGCGGGGTTCGCCCCCCCTTCCAGTAAAAATCCTTTTTTTTTTTTTAAACCTTCACTGCTCGACTCTCGCGTCTGGTTCCAGAACCGTACCTAACAGGGGACATAAGGTTTTTTCGAGTTCCCCGTGGCAAGAGACAACGACAGGCGTGGATTCGAGCTATAAATCGGAAGAACTTTGTCCTGAATGATCACACTAGAGTCTGCAGTACTCATTTTGTCAGGGCTGGCCCGACTTAGTTGACCCGATGTTGGCTTCGCTCTGTTTCCCTACAAACGAAAGGATCTCACACCAACGCAAGCTAAAAGGAAAGAGCAATCTGATCGGAGAAATATAGTTAAGGTATTGGTTGGTATTATAAGTGATTTAAGTTGGCCCACTAATCGTCAAATAATCGTTTAATCTTTTGTTTCAATGTGTTACTGTTTTGCAGTGTCCAGCTTTTGTATCCACATTTTGAAAAGGGACTGGCTATGTTCGATCCTATAGGCTATATACGACTTTAAGTAGATGTTAAACTCTACGCAAAAAAATATAAAGTCAAAGGGGAGTGCTAGTGCCATACGACGTTTTCAGTCTTAAGCTCTGAGGGGCTCACATTACAGAACCTAGCCCCTCAGAGCTAAGTGTGGTTTCCATTTCGCTGCATGCAATAATTTGGTTTCCTTGTGATTTCATTTCATAATTACTTGCTACATATAGCCAACAAAGTGGCATTTGCTTGCCAGTTAGTTTTGCGGACGTGAAATAATGTCATTAACACCACTATGATTGGGTCCCACGCCTTAAGTCAGCTAAATGGCTGCAGTGTTCTTGCGACGAATTCGCATTGTTCAAAACAAACGGCAAGCACACATGATCCTAATCGCCTCTTAACATGGATAAGTGCGCAGGTACACATGTAAAAAAAAAAAAAAGGCCATATCATTTCTGTTTGACTGAACGCTACACATTTGATTTCGGATTTTCATCTGTGCTGAAAATAACTATGCCAAGGACTTGCCTTGACAATATCTCGCCGATATAGTCTCTCAAGTCACTTGCGCTGAAGAAGTCAACGCTTTCAGTTTGTAGGTGAAAACTAATAGAGCTTAGTCTAGCTATATCGTCAGGGGGAAAAGACTTTTCAGCCTCCACTTTTTTCCGGCTTTTTATTTGCCAGAGTGATTTTAAAAGGGGGGCGCCAATATGTTTTAGTGGAGTTTTATCAGTGAGAAATGGGGTTTAGAATTTAACATTAATGTTTAATATCGCGAATGCATATGCTCCGCCTGCCCTAGCAACCCAGTGTGTCATCAGTGACAGGACAGCCGCCGTTAACGACATGCAACTGACACGAATAGCAGCACTTGAAACTAAACTCTAAATTTCCTTAACTGGACGTACGCTTGACGTGTTTTCATATCCTAATGTTTCTCTGGGTATCCAAACATCAATTGATATTTGGAGTAGGTTGAATACAGAATTCTTAATCCCGCCATCCAGACACAAAATGTACGCTGCACACCCTAGAATGTTCCCGAACTAAAAATATTCCTGTTTATAGTCCGAATCCACGCTGTAAACTGCCTTTTACCATAGGGAAAGCGAAAGAACTTATAATTCCCCACCTTTTAAATAGGATTTGTGCATCTTCTGTCTCACATAGTCTGCAAAGAGCATGCGCACTCCAAATCTCGCTTTTTCACGTCCTTAAACCGAAAGGGTCTATTAAGATCTGAAATTGAGCTTGAGTGCATGAGAAGTACAGGCGGACGATTCAGGCTGCTCTTGAGGTATTGGGTGGAGATATTTGAGGGGTATGATTGTTCTAAATGGCATCGACCTCGTCACTCCATATTTCTATGTCAGTCAATCACTGTTATGAGAGTCCACTTGATCGTATCCATAAAATACTATCTTTTTGTAGCCCAGCTTTGGCATATCCAACCTTACTTGGAATGGTAGCATGACTCCAGTAAAAACATAATTTTCTTTATAAACTAGACAACGTGTACGTGTATAGCGTATAGCCAGCGTGGCGACCGAACTTTTTGCAGGCACTGAATGACCCCAAATAAGCAGCAAAACTAATATGCATCGATGAAAGAAATCATCTTTATGCGACAGTAGCTTAAAAAAATTATATATAAAGATTTAAACATGGGATTTAAAACCATGAACTACAGAAGGAAATCAGAAGTTCTGACTCGTCAGGCTTTAAAAACAAAATTGAAAACAGTTTTCAGTGTTCACTGTATTATAACAATGGAACATCTGGGTACTTTCAGAGTACACAACCCGTATGTGACGTCACGGAAAATGAGCCTGTTGGCGGACTGGTTAAGGTGGAAAAGGAGCAAAATTTGGAAAGCGAATATCAAGTCGCATGAAACTTTTTTCTCTTGTTATATGAGTGAATACCTTCAACTTATCATGAAATTGCCATAACGGACCAATTTTATGGGTATTTATTTTCTTTGAATCCCTACTTTAAAGACACAGCATCCAAAACAGCCCAATTCAGGCTGAGTAAGTAAGTAAGTAAATTTGATTTATATAGCACTTTTCCCAGACAAGTGTCACAAAGTGCTTTACAGACATGAAAGCAAAAGTAAAATGTAGCAATAGATAAAAGTAGCAAAATACATGCACAATAAGCTAAAAAAACAAAAAAAAAGTAATATCAATAAAAGACAGCATCTAATCAAACACCTGTTTGAATAAGTAAGTCTTTAGTTGACATTTAAAAGATTCCACAGAGTCAGCAAACCTAATGGGCATGGGCAGTGCATTCCATAAGGTCAGTGCTACAACCATAAAAGCTTGATCACCACGTGTTTTGAGGTAAGCGCGGGGAACAGTTAAAAGTTTACAACTGTTGGATCGGAGGGAGCGGGATGAAGAGTGTAAATGAATCAGATCTGTCAGATATGCGGGGGCCTGACCGTGAAGTGCTCTGTATGTGAGGGTGAGAATTTTGAACTTAAACCTAAAGGCAACTGGAAGCAGTGGAGGGACGTGAGTAGTGGGGTGATATGAGAACGTTTATTAGATTTGGTGAGCAGTCTAGCAGCTGCATTTTTGATTGCCTGCAGACGGCCTAGGGTGGATATATTAAAGAGGAAGAACAATGCATTACAGTAATCTAAGCGTGAAGTGATAAGGGCATGGATTAGCATCTCCAGCTCTGCGTTAGAGACTACGGATCTAAGCTTACTGATATTTCTCAAATGGAAAAAGCAAGATCTGGACAGTTGCCTCGCATGGGTATCCAACAACACGGAGTTATCAAAGATAACCCCTAAGTTACGAAGGTTGGAGCAGACAGCAGAGGACAGAAATCCAAGACTTTGTAAAATAACAGGAGTTATGTTATCATGGGCAAAATCAAAACCTCCGTCTTTTCAGCGTTAAGCTGGAGAGTTTTTGGCCATCCAGGCCCTAATAGCACTTATGCAGTCAAGAGGCCTAGTTAACTGATGGACCTTACTTGGTTTAAAAGAAATGTGGAGCTGAATATCATCAGCATACAAATGGTAAGAGATATTAAAACTACTAATGATCTGGCTCAATGGTAGCAAATAAAGTGCAAACAATAAGGGCCCCAGGATAGAACCCTGTGGAACACAGTGGAGCAGAATCGGATACAATGTCTCCAAAAGAAACAGTGAAACTTCTCCCACTAAGGTAAGAGGAAAACCAATGAAGTGCTATGCCTGTTATGCCTACCCAGTCTCGTAGCCCCGTTATCAATATAAAGTGATCAACTGTGTCGAATGCAGAACTGAGGTCGAGTACCACCAGCACACTACAATCACCCCTGTCTCAGGACATTGAAATATCATTTGCAACCCGTAGGAGAGCGGTTTCAGTGGAGTGCCCCTTTCTGAACCTCGACTGAAACTTATCCTAAATGTTATGCCTCTCTAGTACATCAGTGAGTTGCTTAGACACCACTTTCTCTAGAATTTTAGCCAGAAAAGGTAATTTGGAAATGGGCCTGTAATTCTTAAGCATAGCAGGGTCAAGGTTTGACTTTTTTAAAATGGGCTGAATGGTGGCATGCTTAAAATAGGAAGGGACACAACACGACATTAGAGAAGAATTAACAATGGTTAAAACAGCCAGGCCAATTGTTGGCAACATCTTTACAAATAATGATGTTGGAATTACATCCAGAGGACTAGAAGATGGCTCCATTTTGTTCATCAGGTCTAACAACTCAGTTAGACTGACAGGTTGAAAGGAATCCAAAACAGAAGAAGGCAGAGGGGGGCTAGTGATAGACTGACCAGTCCCTGTATTAATACTAGCCCTAAGGGCCATAAACCTTATTAACAAAGAATGTCAGGAACTTATTGCACTCATAGACAGAAATACATGGGGAAGTTGAGAGAGGGGGTGATACGATCTTGCTAATAGTGTCAAATAAAACTTTGAGATTTCTTTTAGAAGAAGAGACTATATTTGCAAAATAAGCCATCCGGGTTTCCTTTACAAGTGCATTGAAGGAGGAAATTAGCTCTTTCAAGAAAAGGCGATGTACCTCTAGCCCAGTGGCTTTCCATAATCTCTCTATTCTGCGACACCTCTGTCTCAGACAGCGGATATCAGTCGACATCCATGGAGAGGTATTACAGATGGCCATAGATCTGACCTTTAAGGGAGCGACTTTGTCTAATAGCGAGGAACAATTATCATAAAATGATTTACATATTGACTCAGGATCATTAATATTAATGTTAGGGTTAACAGAAAAATGTGTTGAGAACTGATGGGCAGTATTTTGGGTGATGATATGGGAGGACACTGGTCTTTCAGGACATGAAGAGACAGCATTAAAAAAGAGATCAAAGAAAATACATTTATAGTCACTAATGAAAAAGTCCTGGCATCGAGTGAGTGAGCCTGAAGTGCTGCACACACAGCCTGTACAGCAGTAACGAGGTGCTTTTTGACCATCAAGTAAACATTCACATATTTTTAGAAAGATCACAAAAATAAAAACACTAAACCAAGAAATGAACATAATATGGCTCTCTTTAAATATTTTGCTGTTTTTGTGACCAACGCACCTGCAATTTGGGCTCCAAATATGTGCCCCCTTATAACTCTGCTAGTTGCCTCATAATGCTTTGGAGACCCACCAAGCAAAGTGTTGCAGGTTAGAACTCAATAAGCAGAGACATGCTGCTAATGAGGGGTCACCTGTGTAAATGACTCTGAAATTGTGGTTCACAAACATCAAAGTTAAAGTCATTTGTCTGATATTTTGTCCACCTGTACCTATTACTGGCTAGTGTCCACAATCCTCAAAGAAATTTTACACTGTCACAGTAAATAATTATTTGATCACTAATTTGAGTGGGGATACATCCTTATAATTTACAGTGCAACTTCCAGAACACATACTAAGCCACTGAAATGGGCTCTGGCGCAGTGTGGAGTGAGTCAGGAATCTGTCATTCCAACAGCTCGGTTCTGTTGGCTTTGTCCTCGGGGGCAAGTCTGTACAAGCGCTTCTTCAGGCATTTTGGTGACTAACTTACTCTGTGGAGAAGGAACCTGGGGAAACTTTCAGTGCCAGAGACAGCATTATCCATGAGAGACGAGGAAAGCGTTCAGGAATGTTGCTGAAGGCGTGGGTGACACCTTCCACTGGGGTGGATCACCGCCCCGCTCCATGCAGCTGTGTATCCATCCATCTGCCCACAAATTCAATGTGTACAATACAGGTGCTTAAAAGAGACACAATGCTGCTGTTCCACATTCTGAAGGACCCTGGAAAATTTTCTTCTTCAGTCTCTGAGGGGTTTTTCTCCTGCCCTGTGTCTTGGTAATGCCATTTCAATAACAGCAGCAGGGATTTACTGTCCATCTCCCTGCAGTGAGATAAGTTGCATTCACTCCAGCAATACTCACTGTTGAGATCAGGGCACAGCTTATCCACCAAGACCATATACTTGTCCTCAGAAGTCAGCACTGTGCCCCCAGTTGGAAGTAGTTTGTGCCGCGGTTGCACACCCTTCATAAATGTCTGAAAGACCAACAATATGGATAATCATGAAGACAATAATCAGAAAAAGGAGAGCTCACTCTCATTTAGAAAAAAATTCCCAATATGAACACACATTTTCAAAAACTAAGCAATCAGCTTACGGTAAATTAACATCAAAGTAGGAATTCTGATTTGAACAAGGAATTAGGAGTTGAGTACTTGTGGTTATAGATTGTAAAATACCAGTGGTTACCTCATAGTTGTCATGACATTCCAGGCTGTAGTTGGCTCGCACCACAATCAACTGCTCCCTCCACTTCCTCGCATCATCAAAGAACAGCACATTCTCCTCATACAGGACAGTTCCTGGCTTTGGGGGTTCCTGCACAGGCAGATTAATTGAGGCATAGATTAACTACGCTTCTGATTGCCATCAATTTGGTGGCATTTTCTACCAAAAATCTGTCCAGTGCCACTTCAGAAAAATTGGCTGCAGTGCAGCTGCCACTTGACTTTAGTTGGTATTTTTTAAATTTATGTACATAATAATAATGATGATAATATTATTGTTATTAATAATAATAATAATAATTGTTGTTATTGTCCAAGTCATATTTCTGTAAAACATTTGGGGGGGAAAAAACCTAAATACAGTGCCGTGAAAAAGCATTTTCCCCCTTTCTGATTTCTTACTTTTTTGCATATTTTTCACACTTAAATGTTTCAGATCATCAAACTAATTTTAATATAAGACAATGATAACCCGAGTAAATATAAAATGCAGTTTTTAAATGATGATTCATTTATTAAGGGGAAAAAGCTATCCAAACCTACCTGGCCCTATGTGAAAAAGTAATCCCCCTCCCCCCCTTGTTAAATCATGTATTAAAGGTATAGTTAGCGATCATAATCCACGCACTTTTTGTCAAAATCACCATATTTCTCCTCACTGTCTGCAAGCTGTCACTTCTGAGAGCTGCTGAAAAAAAATCCGGTTTCAATACACAGCCTGGGCTCTGAATTTAAGCAGGTAAATCTGTGGCTCGGACCGAGCCACCAGAACATGGGTCCACCCCGCCACGCCCAGGGGCGGGTTCATACTCATGCACAGGTCAGACACGGGGAGGGGGGGGGAGTAGCAGGTCGCGTAGCGTGTGCAGTTAGAGTAGAGAGAGAAAGACGGCATTGCAGCATTTGCGATGGCTGAAAAACAGCCCAAGAGAAAACGGTCGGAGGAACATAAATTAAAAAAGAAGGGCTACGGCCATGAAAGGGCGAATACCCGGGTCAACATTGGTGTGGCTTTTCAACGGTGGAGGGAACTCCGCGAATTGAAGGGTCTGAAAACAGAGGCAGAGGTTGCCGTCTTTCTGCTGGACAGGGGAGCAACATTAGCTTTGCAGTGCTTCACACAACAGTAACAGCCGTCAGGCATTCATCATATTGTCTAATCTGCCAAAATGTACTGTTGTTGTGATGTTATCTATTTATAATAGCAGTCGAGTTGTGGGTACAGTTGTCTGACGGGTCAGCTAACCTTAGCTTCGCAAATTGAACTTGTGGCTACGAGTTCTTGTGAATGTCTGACATCTTATGTAAGGAATCAACGGAGAATTGTGCAATCAAACGCTGTACATATGCGCGACTAGATAGAATGAAATGAACCGCCTTAGTCTCAGCTTATTGTTTTGCTTGTACTGTCTCGCTTTGCATGCATGTGGTTGTAGCTGTACTGTTATATACCCACTGTTCAGGAAGAAATTTTGCTATAAAGCTCTTGATAACCATTTCTTCCAAAACGAAACAATTCCAACAACAAGCTACTAAATGAGCTCATAGCAGAAACACGCAAACGGTCTAAGCATTGCTTTTGTGGAGCTCGCGAATCGATAACTTGTACTGGGAAAAATTCAGAATCCGTTTTCCACTTTTTCAGCTTGTAATTAGCCAGAACGATTTTTAAATGCATTCCTGACCCTAGTCTGTTCGTGGACACAGACTCCTATTTGAGGCATTGCGCTGGCAAGCATGCTTTAGCAGTTCTTTATATGACAGGCTTATTATCACCTTTGCTACAATACTACTAAAACTCGTCACATGTACTTTCAAAGCAATAAATAAGGCTTCCCCTCGCCAACTTACCCTTGAGCATTGGAGGGTCCGGCCTCCGCCATATTGGTCAGCTACGCAGTTTCTACTGCCGTTTACATGACAGTGCGCGTCCATGAACTTCGGGGGTGGACCCCGGGGCGGAGTATGAAGGGAGGGGTGGGTCTGTATTCGTTTACACTTCAAATATCAAAAACCTCTCTACTCGTTTTCTCCCACATTGCTGACTGCACCTTTAACTGTGATTAACCACATTTTTTGAGTCCAATTTCACTAGCCACACACAGGCCTGATTACTGCCAGACCTGTTGAATCAAGAAATCACTTCAGTAGAACCTGTTTGACAAAGTGAAATAGGCAAAAAGATCAAAAAAAGCAACATGTCATGCCGTGAACTAAAGAAATTCAAGAACAAATGAGAAACAAAGAAACTGACATCTATCAATCTGGAAAGGGTTTCAAAGCCATTTCTAAGGCTTTGGGACTCCAGAGAATCACTGAGAGCCATTATCCACAAATGGAGAAAACTTGGAACAGTGGTGAGCCTTCCCAGGAGTGGCCGGCCGACCAAAATTACTCCAAGAGCGCATCGACGACTCATCCAGGAGGTCACAAAAGAACCCAGAACAACATCTGAAGAACTGCAGGCCTCACTTGCCTCAGTTAACGTCAGTGTTCATGATTCAACAATAAGAAAGAGACTGGGCAAAAATGGCATCCATGGAAGAGTTCCAAGGCAGAAACTACTGCTGATCAAAAAGAACACAAAGGATCGTCTCGCATTTGCCAAAAAACATCTTGATGATCCCCCAAGATTTTTGGTAAAATATTCTGTGGACTGACGAGACAAAAGTTGAATTTTTTTGGGAGGAGTGCGTCCCGTTACATCAGGCGTAAAACTAACACAGCATTTCATAAAAAGAACATCATACCAAAAGTCAAACATGGTGGTGGCAGTGTGATGGTTTGGGGCTGCTTTGCTGCTTCAGGAACTGGACGACTTGTCGTAATTGATGGAACTATGAATTCTGCTCTCAACCAGAAAATCCTGAAGCAGAATGTCCAACCATCAGTTTGTGATCTCAATCTCAAGCGCACTTGGGTTACGCAGCAGGACCATGATCCGAAACACACCAGCAAGTCCACCTCTGAATGGCTTGAAAAAAACAAAATGAAGATTTTGGAGTGGCCAAGTCAAAGTCCAGACTTAAATGCGATTGAGATGCAGTGGCATGACCTTAAACAGGCCGTTCATGCTCAAAAACACTCCAATGTGGCTGAATTAAAACAGTTGTGCAAAGAAGAGCGGGCCAAAATTCTTCCACAGGGATGTAAAAGACTCATTGCCAGTTATTGCAAATGTTTGATTGCAGTTGTTGTCGCTGAGGGTGGCACAACCAGTTATTAGGATTTTGGGGGCAATTACTTGTTCACATAGGGCCAGGTAGGTTTGGATAGCTTTTCCCCTTAATAAATGAAATCATCATTTAAAAACTGCATGTTGTATTTACTCGGGTTGTCTTTGTCTAATATTAAAATTTGTTTGATGATCTGAAACATTTAAGTGTGACAAATATGCAAAAAAAAAAAAGAAATCAAGAAGGGGGCAAATACTTTTTCCCGGCACTGTACATGTGCTGACAAAGAGAACAAATGCAGACGCTTCTGTTCATTTTTGTGCCATGGTTTGGGTCCGCTCGTCCCCTTAAAGGCAGAAGGGTCACTGCAAATCAATCCAGAGTTAGAGGCATTCCTACCACAATAGGAGTGGTCTATTCCAGGATGTTAATAGGCCAAGCCCCACAGGGTAACAAGGGGTCCCTGAATGACTTCAGGTGTATGAAAATGAGCCTATGCATATGTCACTGCCTTCACAATGACTAGATCTCAAACCAAGTGAACTCATTTTGAAGAATTTGGAGCAGTGGGTTAGACAGATGTTAAAAGTTTTACACTTTTAGACTCTATGGCAAGGCATGTTGAAGTTGATCTGGCAACTTGTGGAGGCCGACCACCTTACCGAGACTGTTTATGTTAATTTTTCCATTAATTTGTCACCTCACTGTATTTGCCATATATCGATTAATATAAAAAATGTTCATATGTTTGATAAGTTTCTTGTTGACACAGAAGTTAATGTTTTAAATTCTGTATTTAATTTTGTGCTGTCCTCTTACAGCAGACTGGGACAAATATTTATTTAAAGAAATATCAGTACTTAGGTGTTGAAATTCTCCATCATTATGCAGGTGAATTCGGATAAAAGCGTCTGCTAAATAAATGTAATGTAATGTAAAAAGTCTGATAGGTGATAATATAATATTGCATAACATTATCACTGTATCATATTTTGGCTAGCTTATGGTTCTTAATTGAAGACCAAAAGCTAAAGGGTGATTTGCAATAGCAAACGTGTAAATTAATGTTACCCATTTTTTATTCACATTAGAAAATGGAACACTGCACAAAGATGCAGATACATATGAAACAAGAGCCATCAGGGGATAGCATATCCCCTAGGCCCCTGCAAAATTGGGAATGTGAAAAATTCCAAAACAGCAAAAGGCAGTACTCCAGCTTATGGTTGATTGGTCTTTCACACATCCCATATGATATTGTTAAGTTTCATTATGGTAAATGATAGGTCGGAGGGTAGAAGGGATGCCGAAATATGATTGGCTGATGGCAGCCATCTTGTTTGAGCATTCACCTTGTACTTGGACATCAGTGGTGGCTGGTGAACTGGCAATAGGGAAAGCTCATACCATCCCTTAAAAATAATGATTGGTCATGACCTGTTTTCAATCTTAATACAATTGACTTTATTTGACTCCAAAAAGTTAAAATAAGTTAAAATGAGCACAAAGAGCCTAATTCTTGACCCGTTTTCAATCATTCATTTAAATTACCATGACTCTGAAACTCTGAAAACTCTCAATATCGTCAGATGTGGCCAGTTTTCATTAATAACACATACCTGTCAACTCTCATGCATTGGAATTGCATGAAGACGTTTCAAATGATCTTATTTCATTTAAACTATCATGAAACGCATGCATTGCTTCCTACCCCTGAGTAAAGAAAAGCGTGAGAAATCCAGAGTCATCATCGGTTTCCAATTACTAGTGGTGAAATCCACCGTAAGGCACATGAAACTGATAAACCTCCATGCACAAGGACTTTGAGAATCTCATACATATTGATTGAATAATTGCTGACTACAGCAGGGGAATGTAAATATGCCACTAAAACTCACGCCAGTTGTGTGAGAGTTGACTGGTATGCGTTATTAATGAAAACTGGCCACACCTGATAATGTTGAGAATTTTCAGAGTTTCTGTAATGGCAATTTAAATGAATGATTGAAAACAGGTCACGACCAATCATTATTTTTAAGGGATGGGTTTGAGCTTCCTCTATGGCCAGTTCATCAGCCGCCACTGTTGTACATATACATAGGATCTTTGACCAACTTGAATCAAAATTTTAAGTTGATTGGGTAATTGATTTCAGCATCATAACTATTCTTTTGCTAAAAGGCCACCTATGGATGGATTTATGACAAATTTGGTTGGCTGGATTCAAATGGCCTGTTGATGCGGGATCTCAAGTTTGGTGATGATTGGACATTGCATTCAGATTTAGAGGTTATTATAGCAATAAAGGCCACATCCACAAAATTCATTGGCTAACTATGGTCGCATCTTTTAACATAGCACCTTTGTGTACGCAGCATTAAGAGATGTTGGTCTGAAGATGCTTTGTACCAAATTTCATGTGAATTGGTCACACCCTGTAGAAGGATATAGAGTTTAAAGGTTTTACAAAAAATTCTAAACAATATATGCCCATATTCTTAAATCTAATCTACCCTTACACAAAATTCTAAAAGCTACCCTTATGCAAATGGGGAAGCTTATATAGATAGATTTGTGTAGACCCAAAGAATATAGCAAAGGACTTTACTCTGAAAATGTGGGTAATGAAATACTAATATTTTTTGTATAGAAGGAATAATGTTAGAAATATAATATGTGATACTTTGAACGATCAGTTTCTCTTTGTTTATGAGATATGCGTTGAGTTGATCAAGAGTTTTGCCATCCACTTTACATTATGACACAAAAAGATACACCTAAAATGGGATTTTTTTCACATTTCCAGCAAACATTTAAATTTCATGAGCAGCAGACGTTATGATACATTGCAATTTCTCTCTAAATGGTCCTCTAGTTGACATGATTTTGCAGCCCTCATCAGACATTTCACTGCTTCCAAATGGCTTGTTTACATGGGATAAGATCGGGTGTCCCAATAATATGGAACCCCAGTGTACCTAGCTGAGATATGACACAACAGAAAAACACATGTAGAACATTCATTGAAAAAAGTGTGGGCCGACTGTAGCTGGCAATACCAAACTTGCATCTGCAGCAACCCAGTTAAAACAAGACAACCTCACTATCCACATCAAAAGCCTCAAGCACATACAGTGCCAGGACAGATGCATGACCAGCGCAGCTGCTCCTCTCCCTGCGGCCCTCCATCACCTGGTTCACCCAAGGACAAAGGGCAAAAAGGCCAAATTATGGAGATTAGAGATCAACAGACCCAGTGGATTCCAGGGGTTTTCTCTTGTAAAAGGGACAGGGCAGGCGACATCTTTGTTTTTTATATTTGTTTTGTTTATATTATGTTCATTTCAAGTTCAAGTTTATTTAGCTATAGAATTGTATACACTTTAAACGAAAGCATTTCACTTTAGCTGATAACTACCCTATGTTAAAAAAAAAAATGAATTGTTGGGTCTCATCATCTTTTTAAAATTTTTGAACATACTTCAAATTCATATGAAATACCTCCAAAAAAGCTCAGACACTGGTTTCTTTTGCTACCAAATTATGTGCTTCTGCCATTAAAAAACTTAGTGGCAGTACTGCCACCAGTGTAAAAAGTTTGTCTGGAGCCCTGAACCCATAGTTTTTCTCCAAGGTCATTAAATGACTGCAGGCTTCAATAACACCATGAACTGTAGGCCTCCACTTACCCTCTGTTTGAGTAGCTGGGTCTGGCCTGTCTTCTTCTGCTCCACCTGATCCTGCACTTTGGAGAAGAAAGCCACCAGGTACTGACGCTTGTAGTGAGGGCTGAAGTCCCTCAGCTCTGCATTTGCTTGGCCTGTAGCAGGAAACCCGAGAGAACAAAGACCTTTTCACTAAAAAGATACACACAATACAAAGGGAGTTCAGTGACACAATGTAATTCCTTCACAGCAGAGCTCAAGGTCAGAGACACAGAATGCTTCAGGAAATACATGTATTCAGTAATATATTTAGTGTAACCAGAAGTTATACCAAATAGGGGAGAATGGGGAAATGATGGACTTGGGGTAATAACGAACAGGCCCATTTCTCCTATTTACCAATAAATGCCGTTCTCCTTCCTGGGCAAGGTACATAAGGATGGGATACATGTTTGCACAGTAGCCGCATTTTGTTGATTTGTCTCTCAAAGAGAATAAAATCCAATGGCAAGGTAAATCTGACCGTCAAACTCTGGTTTTGAGTATGAATTGTTTGTTTTCTTTTTTTAAATCTGATTGCGTGACATACTGATCGTATACAGTAGGTTGCATAGATTCAGTATATATCACTTCTCATGTTCCCATGAAACAAATGCATGGACTGTACACCGTATGCATGGGAGGGGCCGTTTCCCTCATCAAGGACATCACGGGGCGATTGCAGAGAGGTGTCCCTAATTGCCCTACATATCTTGCATCGAAAAATCCTGTTCAGAGAGAGTTCTTACAGCACTGTTCTAATGCAAGAATGTTTCTGAAACATTCATCAGTTTATATTGCATTTTGATTTGTGTATTTCAAATAGCAAGTTAACGACATGATCGCATTTTAAACAGCGGGCCAGAGAGAGCGTCCCTGCCCAAAATTTTAAATGAGGGAAGACTGGATTTCGGCATTCTGCTGACAGACTGAGCCCTACTGTATCATACACTTACTCCGGCTATGGTGTAAGCTTGTCTAAGTTCTTTGACACACCTCGGCCCTCATTTGAAACATTGGGTTGGGACACTTTTTTTTTTTTTTGGTCAAACCTGTGGTCACTTAATAAACATTTGCAATCGTGGTATTTCAGTTTTATGCTTAATTTCATTAGACACTTCAAAGTGGCAGGAAAGCATCTTTTATATTCCAGTTTTTACAGCTGAGGAAGGACATTTCCGGCGACTTAAGTTGTAGGCTGATGCTACACTGTTTTCTGAGGCAATTCAGTTTTTATATGATGTTATTCAACTGTTCATAATTTTTCAATTTCTTTGACATTTTAAATGAAGATTTACTCATTTATTACACAGCTTTTTGGTCATCAGCATAATTTAACCAATAATTTTATTTCTTCAGTGCATGTAAAAGGGTACCCCACCTTCATCTAACACTAGTTTGACATAGTGGGGTGTCCGTTATTACCCTCTGATGAGCAGGGAATAACAGACGTGTTGAAAATTTGTTTTTCACAGATTAATTTGTGACTGAATAATCTTGGGCATATTTCTTCAGTGCATGTAAAAGGGGTACCCCACCTTCATCTAACACTAGAGGAGCTTTGACATAGAATGGCTAGTTAAATCCTTTTCAACTTATATTCAATTGAACTATGGTTCTTTTTTTTTTTGCAAAAATCAAAGTCCGTTATTACCCCCACTGTGTTACATCTCCCCTATACCTGAGCATCTGAATAAATCCCTTGTTGTTTTATTATAACTGCCAACTAAACCTTTCTTGACGGATATTTAATAATGTACAGAGCAGTTCGGTAATATCCCCAAATGGAGCACTGCACGACAACTGGAATAGTTTTCAAGGGAATCGTTTGAACCTTGTTCATTCCTGGTGCATCGAGGACGAACCCCATTGTTTTTGTGTTACTACGGTTGTTCAACAGTCCTGTAGTGCCACCATTTCCAAATGCATTTCTGGGAGACAGTTTTACAAGGCTAAGCACTACTTTTACTACGATGAAAAAGGAGGCGTTTGCTGAAATGGATGGCAACTATGACCTTTCCTGTAGTGCCACCATTTCCAAGAGTTATAACTCAATCAGTTTTGATGGTTATCATCTCGGGCATTCAATGTTGGTTTTTTGATCATTTTCTCCAGTTCTCTGAGAGGAGGACTTGTTATTGATGATGGTTTTTAAACTGTTCGATGATCATTTGTTCACTTTTTTACCTTTACTTTGCCAGGGAAATCCCATTAACATATTTCTCTTTTAAAAGGATGCCCTTTTTTGAAAGAATCAAATTCCAAATGATAAAACAGTTTACCTGTTCAACATTAAGGGGCAGTGTATTCAATTGAATACAGGGAAAAGTAAATCATTGCCTGTTTTTATTTGCGAGCAATTCTGGGGGGTTTGTAAAGGCCTTGATAAAACAGTTGCAAGGGGGCCCAAACAGGGTAACCCTGGAGAGTTCTTCCCAACTTTATTTTTCCAGATCAATTGCATTGCCACCTTCAGGCCAAACATTCGATTGTCAAAACTGAAATAGCTCAAATACTTTTAATGTGAATCATGCCAAATCTGCTGTCAACAATTCTGGCACAAGAGGAGTAAGTTACTGATTGTGGTGGCCCTGTAATGTTTTCTGCAGTACCACCACTCAGCAAAATTTTACATTTCAAAATGCAATAACTCAGACAGTTTTGACGCAAATCATGGCAAATATTCTGTGATTGTTCCTGGTGTAGAGAGGTGATGTTGGTTACCTTAGGACCTCCCCTGTATCACCAGCATCAAGCCACTCATTTTGTAAAATGAAATAGCTTGAACAGATTTAATGAAAATCCTGTCAAATCTGCTGTCTGCATTCCTGATGCTTAGAGGATTATTGTTATTGATTTTGATGGCTCTTCTACTTTTACTGTAGTGCCACCATTGAGTGAAACTACGTTTCACAATTCAGTCAGTCAAACTGTTCTGATGGGAATCAGATCAACCTTGTAGTCAAGGTATAGGTACATAAAAGAGCAATCCTATTGTTTTGGTGACACTATGACTGTTCCTGCAGCATCACCCTTAGGCCTGACTTCACTTAAAAAAAAAAAAAAAAAAAAAAACACACACTCAAACCATACTCACAGAATCATAAAAAATTTTAAAATTTGTTGTGAACATCTTAGAGCCCAGCATAGTTTTCCTGTTGATTTGCTGGACCATATACCCTTTTTTGAAGCATCGCCACAAGGCCAAACCGGGAATTTTGTCTATAGGGAAGATGCTTTCGCTTCAGAGATATACCCCTTCATCATCCAGCTTTGTCAAGTTCAAAATATGATATGGTTACCTTGTGCCAGCTGAGTAGTAACCAGCGCAGTCAATAAGTGGCCACTTTGCCCATATTTTTTTTTTTTTTGCACCAGCATACTGTTTTTAACCATGTTCTACATATAAACCCTCAGGTTTCAAATATTTCATTCATCCAAGTCTCAAATCTGAGTCCAAAAATCACACACACAGGGCTGTTATATTGCAATTACAGTGCCAGTGCACTGTGTTACTAACAGCAAACTACACTGCTCTAGTTGTCTCCTCAGATATTTGTAGAACCCCACAATTATTAAACAGTGGATTGCTGCACTTCCATGTATAGTAGTTTCACCAAACTACTGCACTATTCATTGAACCAGGCAGCATAACGGTGCCGAGAGTAAAGGAGGAATGCACTTTGCAGAGTTTTCGCAGACAGATTTTAAATGCCCGATTAGCAAGAGATGTGCTAATACGCAGTGTTGTACAGAACACCCATTCTCCCTCGGTTGCAATAGAACTAATTATGAAATTTTAGATGGTACATGGCATTCTCGACCATTGGGCATTGAAACTGCATGACTCTGGCCCATGGGCTTTGCCTGTGAATACAACAGGAATACATATGTAACCCTGAGTTTGCTTGTGTTTTTCCATTAAGCTAAAAGTGGGTCTGCGTTGTAGCAACTCCAGGACCTTGGAAGCTTATGTCAATACTCTCTCCAAGGACAAACTGATTACATTGTTGGCATACTCAAAACATCCACGACATGCAGCACATGAAAATTAAAGTATTCATCAACTTAAGCCTCCTCCTGATTTTATAGTGGAATCAAAAATCATTTGTGCGAATTTTGTGACAACGTCGCCAAAAAAGAAACCCAGGTATGGAACACATATTTGCAAAGATTCAGCTTTTTATTATTTTCCACCACTGATCTCCCTTGAATTGGTGACTGTTCTTTTGGAGCTGCCAAATTCTCTATTTACACACTGGATTATTTTCTTTGGAATCAAAGTGGAAAAAATGAGACTTAAAACTGTACTCTTTCAGAAAAATTTCTCAATAAATAAATTTACACAGTACTATCTCCTGAGTTGTCAGATTACACAGCAAGTTCTGGAGTCGAGCGCTTTAACTCTTGCTGTTGATATCCCACTATATTTGTGCTCGTCTCATCAGAATAACAAGTGTCTAATAACAGCATTCAGCAACTCTGACCAAGTGACTTCAGTTGCTGTTAAATTAATCTTGTTATTGTTTCTATTTTGTTCCGGATGAATCTCTAAATCCTTGAGATTTTTCTCACAGCTGGCTTCCTGAGCTTGGCATGTCAGTCCATTTTAGAATTACAGCATAATGGAGTCAATTTTTTGCATTATGGTTTTGGACTGTGAGCTACTAACACATAACAGAATGAAAGTGGGGGGCACATGACCACAATTTTTATCGCAGTCAAAAAAAAAAAAAAAAATAGCATCACAGGTGCTGCAGCTCACCTGGATTGTAGCAAGAGCTGCATAAATGGCTGCCTAGATGGTAAGAATAGGATTTTCAATATGGTGACCATCTTGAAATTGGGACTGAGACCTCTTGAACAAAATTAATTGATTTCATTTGTGATAGAAAAAAAGTACAAACACCATCTTTCAGGAATATGACGACGGACAGTGTTAGGCAGGAAAAAAAATCTGCATCACCAAAATAGGTATATGGTGTAGCAAAACCTAAAAGCATCGGCTGGAACTAGCAATCCACCCATTAGATAAGCTTCAGCGCTTGCTACTACCTACCCATAAACCAAATTTCAGGTCTTTTGCTAGAAAAATAGCCGACTAATGGCTCTAAGTGTTATTTTCAAGATGGCTGTCTGGCAGCCATATTTGAATTCAGATTGGAATGCCTAAAAAAAATTTTCGTGTCTTCATCAGAACCAACATGTGTGCGAAATCTCAACTTAATTTGTCCATTGATTTTTGTCAAGGGGATATTTACAGTGGCAAGTGCAAAAGTAGGCATGTCCAAAGTCCAGGGGTCATATCTACAACCCCAATCCCAAAATAGTTGGGACGAAGTGTAAATAGCGAATAAAATCAAAAGGCAAAGACTTTCAGATCACATGAGCCAATATGTTATTTACAATAGAACACAGATAACATTTAAAATGTTGAAACTGAGACATTTTACATTTTTATCCACAAAATGAGCTCTTTCAAATTTTCTGGCTGCAACAGGTCTCAAAAAAGTTGGGACACAGGCAAAAAAGGGCTGAAAAAGCAATTAATATAAAAGAGAATCAGCTGAAAGAACATTTAACAAGTAATTACATTAACTGGCATCAGGTGTGTAACATGATTGGCTATAAAAGGGATGTCTTAGAGAAGCTGAGTCTCTCAGAAGTAAAGATGGCCAGAAGCTCTCCAACCCGTGAAGGTTTGCGTAAAAAAAAAAATTGTGAAATACTTTAAAAACAATGTTCCTCAACGTCAAATTGCAAAGGCTTTAAAGGTCTCATCATCAACAGTGCATAACATCATCAAAAGATTCAGAGAAACTGGAAAAATCTCTGTGTGTAAGGGACAAGGCCGAAGACCTTTTCTGGATGCCCGTGATCTTCGGGCCCTCAGACGCCACTGCATCACTCACCGGTATGATTCTGTCATTGACATTCCTAAATGGGCCCAGGAATACTTCAAGGAACCACTGTCTACAGTCCACCGTGCCATCCACAAATGCCACCTAAAACTCTATCATGGAAAAAGAAGCCATTGTTGAGCATGATCCAGAAGTGCCGCCGTGCTCTGTGGGCCAAGGCTCATTTGAAATGGACTGTAGCAAAGTGGCCAAGTGTCCTGTGGTCAGACGAGTCCAAATTTGACAATCTTGTTGGAAATCATGGGCGTTGTGTCCTCCAGGCTAAAGAGGAGAAAGACCACCCCTCCTGTTATCAGCATTCAGTTCAAAAGCCAGCATCTCTGATGGTATGGGGATGCATTAGTGCATATGGTGTGGGACACTTGCATGTTTTAAAAAGCACCATGAATGATGAAAGGTATATAAAGGTTTTAGAGCAACATATGCTCCCCTCCAGACGACTATTCCATGGAAGGCCTTTTGTATTTCAGCAGGACAATGCAAAACCACATGCAGCAGCTATTACAACAGCATGGCTTCGTAGTAGAAGAGTTCGTGTGCTGAACTGGCCTGCCTGCAGTCCTGATCTTTCACCGATTGAGAACATTTGGTGCATAATTAAAGGACAAGTCCGTCAAAGGACACCCAAAACTCTCCAGCAGCTGCAAGCCCATATTACACAAGAGTGGGATCAAATTCCAATGGCTAAACTCAAGAAACTTGTCTCCTCAATGCCCAGACGTCTCCACTCTGTGGTTAAAAGAAGAGGGGATGCTACACCATGGTAAACAGGCCCCTGTCCCAACTTTTTTCAAACCTGTAGCAGCCATCAAATTTGAAATGAGCTCATTTTGTGGATAAAATTGTAAAATTTCTCAGTTTCAACATTTGCTATGTTATCTCTGTTCTATTATGAATAAAATACTGGCTGGAGTGATTTGAAAGTCATTGCGTTTTGATTTTATTCACAATTTCGCTTTGTCCCAACCATTTCAGAATTGGAGTTGTAGATCAAAATTGAAATTTTTGCAAAAACCCATCAGATACGCTTAAGCACTTGCTACTACCTACTCATAAACCAAATTTCAGGTAATTTACTAGAAAAATAGCCAGCTAATGGCTCGATATGTTATTTTCAATATAGCCGCCTGGCAGCCATATTTGAAATCGGATCAGAATGCTTTGAAAAAATTTCTGTGTCTTCATCAGAATCGTGTGCCCCAAGTTTCAACTTCATTGGTCCATTGGTTTTTAGACAAGATGATGTTTACAAGTTTCAACATCATTGGCCCATTGATTTTTGACAAGATGTTGCTCACAGTGGCAACTGGAAAAGTGGGCATGTCCAAAGTCCAGGGGTCATATCTACAGTTGTGCTCAAAAAAATTGCAGTACAACATCAAGAACCTGATGAACCACTGTAATTAGTAGTAGAGATATTTCTGCATGGAAAATAATTTACTTATAGATGTAGGAGTGCAATAGAAAAACAACAGACCCAACTGTCATGACATGCACGCTGCTTGTTCTGAGAAATTGACACATTCATTTAAAGGGGTGTGTCCAAAATGATAGCAGTGTGGAGTTTAATTAGCAAATTCATTCATTCTGTGAAGAAACAGGTGTCATAGCTTCATTAATTCTGTGAAGAAACAGGTGTCATAGCTTGTCATTTATTAAGGAAGAAGGGAAGCAAATGTTTCACACATTGTTATAAAATATATTTCCTTCTGAATTGCGAAATAAAATGGGCCATTCCACACATTATTCGGGGGAACAAGTTGATTGGAGAGGGGAAGACGTAAAAAGAATTGCAGCAAATTATAGGATGCTCAGCTAAAATGAGCTAAAATGCTTTAAAATGGCAACAAAAGCCTGAAATACGCAGAAGAAAACAAGCAACTACAGTTAAGACAGATCGAGAATAGTCAGCATGGCAAAGATTCAGCCAATCATCACGACCAGAAAAATCAAAGATGATATAAAATTACATGTTCATGTGTGTTGTTACAGTTGGAGGACGTTTGATCAAAGCTAAGCTATCAGCAAGAAGCCCCAGTGAAGCACCACTGCTGAAAAAACGGCAAGGGCAGAATCAGTTAAAGCACATCGATTGGCCCAAAGAGAAATGGTGTAACATTCTGCGGACTGATGTGAGTAAAATTATTCTTTTCGGATGTAATGGTCGTCAACAGTATGTCAGACGACCCCCAGGTACTGAATTCAAGCCACAGTACACTGTGAAGACAGTGAAGCCTGGTGGTGCAAAAATCATGGTATGGGGATGTTTTTCCATACTGTGGTGTTGGGACTATTTATCATATACCAGGGATTATGGATCAGTTTCAATACATCGAAACACTTGAAGAAATTATGTGCATTTCAACAGGACAACGGCCCCAAACACACGAGTAAGTGAGCAACATCTTGGTTCCAACAAGATTGAAATGAAAACTAAAATGAATTTCAAGTAAATTCTGCTTACCCTGTTTCTCCATTTAGATCCTTTATGAAACTATCATTCAACATTAGTCTTCACATTCTCTGACATCCAATGGCTATGTACCTAGCTATAACAGACAGTCCTCATATTTCTGCAAATGGTCCAGCCATATGCTAGATTTTGACTAAGTTTTGTCCTGCTTTGGATGTATTAGCAGAAAGGACTAGACCAAAGCTAGATCAATGTTGGGAGAATTAAGAAACAGGTGGTAGCAGAGTTCCATGTCCTTGGAGCAGAATTGACTGTATTGCTTTAATTTACGTATTCTAAATTCCCACGGTGTTTATCTTACCTGGAGACAACCCTACATTCAAAGGAACATTTTTCTTAATCTGCAAACAGATGAACGCCAAAGCTTTATTCCAAGAGCTTGTGCATCAGAGAACTCCATTCTGTGGAGTATTTTCCAACGTGATCACATATTTAACTGGATATAATTGCACTATAGTTACCACAGAATGTAATTACTGGATCAAGCATGTAGCTACAGCTCAAAAGCACTTCATATGCCCTGAGAGAAACTGTCCCACAGTTCTTAGGGCAAATTATTTTCAACTTTCCTTTTTTTTCTAAAGACATTCCTGACAATATTTCAACTGCACGGTCAGAGTTTATAACGCGATACTGTACTGGTACCAAAGCCCTCTTGTAGTGAACTGAGATAGAGTTTATGTTGCTGTTACACACCTCACCAATCAAAAATGGAACAGGAAGCTAACCTACCCCCAAACCACATGACGTCCGAACTGTATGGGGAATCCTCCCTAAGGACAGATTGAGTCCTATCATGGCACAAATAAACAACAAAGACATTGTCATCAATATCCCTGGCTACCATAATGTCTCGTTTTCAAAGCCAATTAAGGTCATGACTAGTAACATACACACACAAAATTTCATTCATCAAGGTAAACTAGTTTCTGGGGGGAAAAAACCAAAACAAAAACTTGTGCCAACTTATTCAGGTGGAGGGAGGGACAGATGGACAGAAGGATGGATGGACAGACCCGCTCCATTGCAATGTTTGCAGTGTCCCCCGACTCCACTTTGTGGCAGGCAATAATAATGAATAAATCCGAGGATGCAGTGCAAATGAACCAAACACATTGATTATAAACAGGAAACAAAGCTAATTTGCAAGGAGTAAGCACCCAAAGACACCCCAACCCAAAGTAGAGTGGATATCCTGAGAGCTAAGGGGGGGGGGGAGGTATTGTTTGGTCCTATGTGGGAACATAACAATCTGCTGCAGTGGTGTGTGACGGAATTTTTCCTCAGAGGGAGAATGAGAACAGCCTCTGTTCACACATGCCACTTCCTGCTCTCACAGCCCAGCTATAACTTCACACTTCTTCTTCACACAAATACAGGTAGGTATCTCCTCTTCTCCATTAGGTTATGGAACAGGACGTACCATAAGGTTACTGTTACAGGTTTGTGTGTGCACAAGTGACAGACCTTACCATCACCCAGTGTCGTAAACAAGATGTTGAGTCTACATTTTTTGAGACCAGGGTGTTTGACAAATCTGTGGTGACTTTTCCTAAAATGTTAATATTACAGCTATAGTAAATTACTACGGATATTTTGGCATATCAAAGTCTCTTTATGGAACCCATTTTCTAGTACAGTAACACATAGCACTAAGTTCTTCTACATTTCTCAGGTAAAATTCTAAAACCCAAATTATGAAATATCATGGCTATTTAAAAACTGTTACTTATTTCTCCATATAAATAAACCATTTAATTGGATGAAATCCTCAGATTTAGCCTTTTGCTTGAAGAAAAAAAAAAATCTGATCCGAATTCAAAGGGATGTAAAACTAGTGCAAATATCCCTAAACCACAACAAACATGCAAATGCCCAAGGTCATGGTCTGTTAAAAGGCAAGGCTGTACGTCATTCAATAGAGAAATGTGCAATCCACCCTCTCAACAAACGTGGGCTGTTCTGGATAGACCTGCTCTACCAGCTGCCTCCCACAGGGACAAAAGCCAAAAGTAGGCAGTCATTTGAGGGGTAATCAGACCCTTTAGGCTACTGCCAAATAGGTTTCCAGCAAAGGGAGGAAAAATATTGTAAAAACTTTTTCTGGACATGTAGTAAAAATATCAATGATTGATGTGCATGCCTCTGGCAGAGATTGTCATGCTCATCTTTATTAATATGATTCAAAACTCATTCTTTGCATTAGTACCGCACATTTGAAAGCCATCACAGCACCTTCTGGAACCTCAGTGCACCGTTTCATCTGAATCTATCAGAACTGCATTGTAAACCCAACCTTCAGTAAAGTTGTAAGATGTCAGCTACAGCAGATTATATGAAGACTGCTGCACTATACAGTATGAAGTAAAGCATCATCAGTATTATGCCACTGAACATTGCTAGCGTGCATAAAGGGAAAGGTGCTTCATATGCCAGAGCCCCCGTTTGTCATGTCTCAAAATTTATCATGATCATTTAAAATGGTGAAAATGCTTAAAATGCTGAAGCGTAAAACCTACCTATGGAATGGAGACATGCTTAGCTGAGTCTATACATTGGCTACGCAAGAGATAACACTGTGCCATAAGCCACGTTGTTTGAAAGTTAAAATGCATGCGTTATCCATGACACTTTCAATAAACGTCATACAACAAATAGGAACGATTTACGTTGTTTTTGGCATGGCCTACTACTAGGCCAACTGGAATACAGCTGACTAGCATGTGAGCATGCACGGTGAGATCTACAACATGAAGAGCTGTTCCGAAGTAAGCTGCCCACATTCATATTATCACAAAATGAAAGATTTTAATTAAAGTAAAAGACAACCTCATCAAATTGTGAAAGAGTGGTTCATCGAGCATGAGGAATTATTTTCACACATGAATTGGCCACCTCAGAGTCTGGACCTTAACCAATTGATAGTCTTTGGGATGTGATGGAGAATGTTTAATGGAGTGGTTTGATTCATCCATCTTCAATACCATATCTCAGCCAAAAAATGAATGCAAATCTGGTCAGAATTAAATCTTGTAACATTGTATACGATTGATGAAACAATGCCACAACGACTGTGCACCGTAATCAAACATAAAGGTGGCCCAATAAAATATTATTGTGCGCAACCTTTTTTGGAGAGGGAGTGTATAATGTCACTCTAAACTGAAAAAATAATCCTATTTTTGAGATGATTCTAAAGTTCTAGCAAGCAACTACGCAAGACTAATTCTATTTTGAGGGTTTTTTTTTTTTTTTTTTTTAATTATGGTCAAAGCTACCCCATCAAGATGACAAGGTAGCTACTGTATGTTTGCCGTCATTGTTGCAGAGTGTCTGTGCCAGTTTGAACAGTTTTTGCAAGACCGTTATTTTCACAATATGTCGAGAAAGAACAGATCCAAAATGTTAAAAGAAAAATAAAAAGTTATACACTACTACTACTACTACTACTACTACTACTACTACTACTAATAATAATAATAATAATAATAAGAATAATGTAATTACATTTTTTTTACTCCCCTTTGGAAATCCCTTTTGTACCGCCACAGTCCCTACCCCTCCAAAGCTTGTGCAGGCGAGTGCCTGAGAAAACAATCAAAATAATATAGGCAGCCAATAAAGAATGGAAGTGCATTATGTTTCACTAACTGAAGTGGGCTATAATATACAGTAGAGGAGAAATATTCAGCGAAAAAATAAGCAATCAATGAAGTAGCTTCAGAAGTAGATGTTTCTATGTTTTGACAAAAGCAAATAATTAAAAATACAAACCCCTTTTACTGTGTTTAACAGTAGCAGTGTTAATCTATTATGAATGTTTTGTGCATGAAAAGTGTCATGGACTCACACAAAAATTTAAAAGTAAGATTTTTGAAGTACTTTTAGATAAATTTCAGAAATAAAATTCCATTTCAAAGTAACTTTTAGTAATAGTTGACTGGTCTGGGACAAACTAACTCTCTTTTTTCTATATTTTGAACATAAATTTCATGAATGTTTTAGGCTGTTTGTAGTGGGCAGGTGGAGTTACGGCATGTTCTCAACAACAAGGTGCAGGAATTCAGAAGTCCTTATCTAAACTGCAAGACCTTGCAAGTACTTTGAAGTTTCAGAATCAAGCAGGTATGTGTTGGTTCATATTAACGTACTTCTCATACCAAGTCATGACCCCGAGAAAGTGCATTCCCAGGCCATGGGGCAGATGAATGTTCACTCTCCTTCTGTCTGCCATGAAACTTCTATGAAGAAAACTCAAGCCCTGTTCCCTAAAAAATCCTCATTTCACTTTGGTGAGGTTTAGAGACGCAGAACCTTACAGACTCCGTGATAGTAGAACAAAGTTTTTTCTTTTCTTTTTTTTTTTTAATGTAAACCATTTTCTTTGATTGTGAGACTTAGTTCATGGATATGCTGCTCCAGACATTTTAATCATGTGATATTTCCTTAGCATCTAGACGGTGTCCACACTGAAGTGGAAAACTTGCTTAGATTGGGAAAGTCAGTCACCAATAGTTGTCAGCCATCCATTTTAAACATATGAATGTGAAAGCGATAAATATAGAAACAAAGGTCTATTCAGTTTTTTTTGTCTGGGATACAATAGTCAAGGCTGACTCAGGGCAAATTCATTAACTAGAATTGCAACAAAGAGATCAGAGGTGAAAGCCATTTTCTTTTTCAGAAAGAAAGCCTGAACACTACACAGTCACTAAAAATCACCATTACATTGCACAGCCCAAGTACTTACTTTGAGCATAAATGCAGATGGACAGCTCTGTTGTAATGCTTTGTAGAGGAAAATTAACTAACCTTTCTAGCACTCCATCTCTGTTCCACTCAAACTACAATGGCAATGCTCCATGGAAGCAGCCCGCTCTCAGAATCTTACACAATTTGGGAATCCTTGGCAGGTCTTTCACTCATAATGAATGTAATCTTTATTAAACTGAATATCTATGAACAAAATATATTAAAACTTGCAGGATACGTATGACCCACAATATTTCCAAATATTCTGTTGGGACACACGAGTCCCAGAAATCCTTGCATTTAGGTCAATTCTGCATTATAGTCACAAAAATGACATACATATTCGATGGGTTCAGTCAACTCTGATTCATATAACTGTATTCAGTATTGAAAGTATTTAACTTTATTTTTAATTGAAATCACACAAAGATAACATATCAGATGTTGAACCTGAGAAATTCTGTGGTTTTTTGAAGAATATCTGCTCATTTGAATTTGATGCCTCCGCATTGCATCAGGGTAGTGCATCACCTTGTCGGGGTTTATTTTGCAATAATGATCAGCTTACTGTTCATTATCCCATACTAACGCATATTGTTGATGTTCAGTATATTGCTGAGCATTCTTCTTAGCAACAGAAAATCCATCTGAAAGCAACCCTGTAACAGCAACAATTTTAATCCACATTCTGCCAGCCCATTTCAACAGTGTATGCCACGGCTTTTAAATGCTTGTCTGTCCGTCAATGGTTCAAACTCTAGTGATGTTTGCATGGTAAACCATATGATAACTGAAAACACGTACATTAACTTTAATTTGGAAGGAATTTATAAAGAACTCTACAACTAGTTAAATTGATAAAGTGGATATTAGAAGGGGGAATAACTGTAGATAAAAACATTGCAGAACACTTAACTAGAGGTTAAAGTGAAATCTCTTCAACTAGAGGTTAAAGTGAACCTGAAACTCAACTGGTTTGCCACCTTGCCATGGCAAAATTGGGGGGGGGGGTAAAACACTTAAATGAAATGACCGCCATTTTGCGCAGTAGCTCGATGGTATGATAGTTAATTTTTATTTACCAGTGAAATTGGATTTACCAGCAAAATTTGGACAGTGAAAGGAGAAGTGTGGCAAGAGACAGTCTTATTCAGGGTTTTGGCTGGATTTTAGAGGGATCTATGGCATTTTGAAGGTGTGAGACAAGAACTTGTAAATCCTCCGAATGGGTTCTATGGGATGGACCACTGCCTAAGCTAGTCACGGTAAATACCCAAATTAAAAATATGGGCTGATGAAGGCATGCAGGACCGACCCTTCCTTACAAAAAAGAAATATACTTCAATTTCATTTTTTCACGTAAACTTAAGTAAACATCAAGTACATTTCCCAAGTATACTTTAAGTAGCAAATATACTAGTATCAATATATTAGTAGTATACATGTAAGCGTACTGATTAAATACTTCTTGGGAATAAATTGGCCCACTTTAAGTTTATAAAAGTATACTTGTAAGTATACTTCACGTTTAAGCAAAGTAAACTTAAATTACACATCTAGTTCACATTAAAGTTTTATTTTGTACTGCAAGTACACTACAAGTGAACTTTCAAGTATACTGAGTTGACTGGTTGCATACTTCTAGCATACTTTTCAGTTTATGAAAGTATGCATTTAAGTATACTGCAGTAAACATACAGATATACTGCTAGTTTATTAGTTATATACTTCTAGTAAATGTCTCAATTCATGAAAGCATACTGCTAGTAAACTTAAAGAGTGTCATAGGATCTTTAATGACCGCGATGAGATAGGACCTCAGTTTAACGTCTCATCACCTTCAGTGCAGTGTCCCCATTGCTGAACTGGGGTTTATTCCACCAGAGGGAAGATTGCAACCTACTGGCCCACCAACAGTTCTTCCAGCAGAAACTTCATTTTTTGAGGTGGTCTCCCATCCAAGTACTAACCAAGCCCACACCTGCTTAGCTTCAGCCACATAGCTGGTGCAGATCAAGTAGTAGTATGGCTGCCAGTTATAAAACCAGTATACACACTTTATTGTCATCATATTAGGTCATATGGCACTGAAGTTTCCAGTCTTCTTAACCTCATGTATGAAAGTTCTGAGTACATTTATCTGTAAATCTGCACATAATGGCTGGCTAGATTTACCTAGTATGTCAACTAAAACACAGCAATGTTTGGCACAGGTACAATATACAGGGCTTTGATGTCCACACTCTTGTTTAAAAATGATTAAATCATTTATTAAACAGAATGTGCCATCTTTCAAGTATACAGCACTGCTGCATCTTTTCTTTAGTCGGTCATATTTTTGACTGTGATACAGAACTTAATCAACCAAAAAACAGCTCATCAGTGTACTCATTTGGAATAGTTTCAGCCTTTGCTCGAGTTCTCCAGCCTAATGGTCAGGCTGAAGGCATTGCTAATTCATATTTTATGCATATTTCTGGTTCCATATGAGAGAAAGAGGCAGTTTTTTTGTTTTGAAATGGGATTTCGATGAGACTTTCCATTGCTGTGTTCTTATACTTTGGCATCCAATACAATATCGTGTTTGAAAATGTAATTTACAAAGGAATCAATTTTGTTCTCAATCCTGATGCGTTTCATTGTGAATTCTTGTAAGTACCTTTATCTGAAAATTAAAGCAGAATACACTTAAGCATTGTCTACTAGTAGAGTAAATGAGTTAACCTCTAGTCTACTTATGTTAAATAATATCTGAATAGCAACAATAATATATTTTGGAGTGCAATAATCATAAGCTGTGACTGTGACTATTATGTTAAGTTAATTTAAAGAAGACTTTGAAGTATACTTGCAGTTTAAAAACTAAAAATAGGACCAAGGGTCCTGTAGCTTACCGGCAAGTAATCTTATAGTGATGATACAAGTTATGACAATTTCATGAGAAGTTTGACATTCAAATCATTAAAAGTCAATGCCAAGGTCACCAAATAAAAGTTCACAACATTCATGAGACCTAAATATAATCCTAAGCTCTGAATCAGTTTTGGTGATACAAGTCATTGAAAATTCAATATGTCAATTGTGAACTTTAAAGGTCACAGAAGGTAAAGTATAGGTCAGTAGCTAAATGGACTTCATATACGACTTTCTAAATGTCTCTACACAAACCTTGGCTCAATCTGTGACCATTTTGGTGACAGAAGTCATTGTAATTTCACTGTTGAGTTTGAACCTCTAAGGTCACTGACAGTCAAGTTGAATGTCACCAAATGAAAGTTCATATGTGACTTCCTAGATGTCAGTAACACAAACCTAGGCTCCATCTGTGACCATTTTAGTGACACAAGTCACTGAATCTTCCCTAGGTCACATTTGACCTTCGAAGGTCATTATGAAGATCACCAAATGAAAGCTCATATCTGACTTCCTATACATCTCTAATACAAACCTAGGCTCCATCTGTGACCATTTTGGAAATACAAGTCATGTAATTGTATTATGTCAAGTTTGACCTTCAAAAGGTCACCAAGTCAAGTTGAATGTCACCAAATGTAAGTTCATGTGTGACTTCCTTTAAGTCTGTGATACAAGCTTAGGCTCCATCGGTGACCTTTTTAGTGATAGAAGTCACAGAATTTTCACTCAGTCAAGTCTGACCTTCAAAGGTCAATATGAAGGTCACCAAATGAAAGTTCATGTTTGACTTTCTATATGTCTCCAATACAAACCTACCCTCTCTCTGTAATGATTTTGATGATATAAGTCATTGAAATTTCACTGTAAAGTTTGGCCGTTGAAGGTCACTGAAGGTCAAGTTCAAGGTCACCAAATGAAACTTCATACATTACTTCCTATGCGCCCACAATAAAATGCTCTATCTACAATAGTTTTGGTGATAGAAGTCATTATAATTTTGCTATGTGAAGTTTGACCTTCAAAGGTACCCAAGGTCAAGTTCAAGGCCACCAAAAGAAATTTTATATATGCCCCTGTAAGTGTTTAATACACATATATTCCCAATCTTCAATATTTTCAAGCCAAGAAACCTTTGAAAATTGTAACATTTTGCTTTGACCTCAAGTTTGACCTTTCAAGGTCATCTGAGGTCAACTTTAACATAGCCAATGTATAGGTCATATATGACTTCCTATATATCGATAATACAAACTTAACCTCTCTCTGCAACCATTTGGCCTCCACAAGCCATCTTGCTTATTCATAAAGTACAACGCCCCCACTAGACCCACTTCCATCTATTCAATCAAAATGGCGCTTGCACTGTACATTGACGGTAGCAAGGGAAGTTGATTGCCTGATTTAGAAAAATATTTATCACACGGTTTTTGAGAAATAATTTTTAAAAATTTCTCAGTCCTCTCTTTAACATTGGGGCCAAAATTTCAAGGGCGCATAAAACGGACAAAAAAGATTCAATCAAAAATCTGAAAAAAAAAAAAAAAATCTGGAGATATGGCCTAGTAGTCTGTTATGGCAAATTTACACAAAAATTCATCAGGCCGAAAAAAAGATAAAAAATGTTCTGGACGACGGACACCAGACGACGGACGCCACACCACGACAATAGCTTATCGGCCCATAGGCCTAAACACAGTCCGCCGTGCCATCCACAGATGACACCTAAAACTGTATCATGCAAAAAGGAATCCATTGCTGAGCATGATCCAGAAGTGCTGCCATGTTCCGTGGGCCAAGGCTCATTTAAAATGGACTGTAGCAAAGTGGCAAAGTGTGCTGTGGTCTGATAAGTCCAAATTTGACATTCTTGTTGGAAATCATGGGTGTCCTGTCCTCCGGGCTAAAGAGGAGAAAGACTACCCCTCCTGTTATCAGCGTTCAGTTCAAAAGCCAGCATCTCTGATGGTATGGGGATGCTTTCGTGCATATAGTGTGGGACACTTGAATGTTTTAAAAAGCACAATGCCGAGGGGTATATAAAGGTTTTAGAGCAACATATGCTCCCCTCCAGATGACATCTATTCCAGGGAAAGCCTTGTGTATTTCAGCAGGACAATGCAAAACCACATCCTGCAGCTATTACAACAGCATAGCTTCGTAGTAGAAGAGTCTGTGTGCTGAACTGGACTGCCTGCAGTCCGGTCTTTCACCGATTGAGAACATTTGGCGCATAATTAAACGAAAAGTCCGTCAAAAGAGACCCAAAACTCTCCAGCAGCTGGAAGCCTGTATTAAACAAGAGTGGGATCAAATTCCAATGGCTAAACTCAGGAAACTTGTCTCCTTATTGCTCAGACACCTCCACTCTGTGTTAAAAAGAAGAGGAGATGCTACACCATAGTAAACAGGCCCCTGTCCCAACTTTTTTCAAACCTGTAGCAGCCATCAAATTTGAAATGAGCTCATTTTGTGGATGAAATTGTAAAATTTCTCAGTTTCAACATTTGCTATGTTATCTCTGTTCTATTGTGAACAAAATACTGGCTGGTGTGATTTGAAAGTCATTGCGTTTTGATTTTATTCACAATTTACACTTTGTCCCAACTATTTCGGAATTGGGGTTGTAATATACTCAATATACTTATTTTTTGCAAGGGGACATGCAAAGTTTCAGCTCTTCATCTGTACAAAAAAGGTGTAAAATGGTCAACTTCAGTTTCTCAGCATGACCACCCTACCACGCCCAAGTTTTGGGAAGGGGAGCTGAAATGTAATCCCTATGCGTGAAAGAAGTTGTATACTAAATTTTTTTTTCAAATTTGATCAGTATTTGTGACCGCTAGAGGTTATGGGCTGTTCAAATGGGTATATAGGCAAAGGAATGTGAAAGGTCACATAACGGCCATTTTTCAGAAATCATGAAAACCCATCATAGCTTTGTTGAGACATTTTGAACACTACTTATAAATCAGGTTAAAGCACATGACCTATATTAGAAAGTTAGCAATATGACCACCCTGCCATGACCAATATTGGGGGTGGGGGGCTGAAATGAAATGTAGTTTATGCGCTAAAGACGTTGCACACCAAGTTCAGTCAGGTTTGAATAATATTTATGACGACTTGAGATCACAGGTCAGTGTTTATGGATGACAGAAAACAGACGACAGTTTCCACCATCTTAAAAATGCACAGGCACATCTTTACCCAAAGGGGATGATGCAATTTTAATTTGGAAAGATTCCAGAAAAGTCTTGGTCTCATAGCATTTACAAGGTTGATATTGGAAAGTGGAATAATTCTTCGTAAAAAAAAATCAAAATTTTCAATGCAGATGTGCATCTTCTCTCATTATGGGACTTTAATTTTCAAACAATCTGAAAAAACTCCAGAACTAGTTGTGATTACAATTAATCTTCATGGATGGACTGAAAGACAGAAGGACGGACGGTGCAATATCATGATACGCCCTCATTACTGATGACGGGCATGTAATTAAAAAAATGTGTCACTGTCCAATGAATTATGGTGCACGTTATCCACAATATTAATTCTTTTGCACTGCCATTATTAAAAATGTACATTAGTCATGTTTTTTTCCCAAAAATTTGATAGCATAAAAACCTGTAACTTCTTTTGTTTTACTTTGTTTAATGTCAATGGGTAGACAATTCTTCACATCTTCTCATATCCTGGTGCCCACAATTTGTTGAGCCAGAGCAGACTTCTGAATGCGCGGTGGATTGGTCAGTCTACTATGAAAATCTTTATTGTTGCCCATGATTTACTTCCTCATGTCAAAACTTCTGTTTTCTCATTTGTTCAGGTCTGAAAGCAAAAATTTAAATTTGTGTACCTCATCAAGGATTCCAAGTTACAAGGGGACATTATCTGAAAATCCCATTTCAATCCTGTTCTGCTTCAGATGTATAAACACCACTATACTGAGAAACCGTTCTCTAGACTGAGAACTGTGACACTGTGTATGATTTCTTCAAAGGTTATCATATCATCTAAAACTATAATCGGTTGTTCAATCTGAGCCGTAGCCTAGCATCAGGGAACCTCCATGCTATGACCTTCATCCTGGAAACTGGTCAAAAGTTGGAATGATTTCTAGTTCTCCCTGGACTAAAAGTAACTTCAGTACCCCATTTCTGCAAGATATATCCTCAGTTATGTGAAGTATTCCACTTTAAGAACAGGCCTATTGTCCTAAGTAAAGTGTTATGATAGATGTGGAGCTGCTAATATGGAATTGTTTTGCACATGCCACAAATGATGTTTTGCCATGAGCATTTACAATGTAGTTCCACTCTGCTTCTACAGCGGCCTTTAAAGTGGAGGCATAAGTCCTGAAAGGCTCAGCACTTTTTCTACTGTGTACAACACTTTAAGTGCTTTATTTCATGGAATCATATGAGATACCCTTGAAAAGACGATCAGCAGTGCTGTCATGTATCAGACATTGTGAAATTGCAGTATTTGAAATCCACTGCTTCCCTCACTGCCAGTTCCACCGACAAAAAAATTGAATGGTTGAATCATTCCAACAGTGAGCCTGTGCTCTAGCCAGGATGGCAAAACTGTCATTCTCAGAAAAATCTTCAACCACCAGGACTTCATTTTTGTGCAAGAGATCATCTGCCCACTGTTTATAATTAGGACTCTGCATCTTGGTGATGAAGTAATGATGACTGAGTGACAGGAGGTGGTTTGTGAATAAACAATAAACTGTTTTCTTTCCCCAGGCATGCTGATCATGGAGAACTTGACTTTCTTTTGTTCAATCAGTGGTGCAATTAATAATTCAGGAGTTAAACTTGAATTCTCCACCATATATTCATAAGTAAGTTGTGGCTAGACCGATCACAGGCATAACGTGAAAAAGACAGCAGATATAAATAAGTGTCCACCCAATAGCATATTAAAAACTGGAGAAAATGAGATGCTACACTTTCATTTGCAAATTAAATTTTAAAGACAAAAATCTACACATTTGCATATTCAATTAAATCAGACCAAATGTATTGCAATTTTAGATAACCTTGTCGGTATTCTTTCCTGTAATAGAACTTTGCTGTTATGTTCATCCTCGAAGAGGACGCGTGTCTTTTGGTCAGGTTGGGAGTCAAATGTTAGTCAACTTTGAGGGTCTCTGTCTCCAGAAACAGCATTCTCTCTCATTCAGGATGACACATATTGAAACATTAGTTCAAAAATGAAAGGTCGAGAAAAAAAAATTGATTTATTTCTGATGGAAAGTCCTGACTGCATTTCAGGGCGAATCATTCATGTATGCACTTCCAGCAGCTAGCATGCATTCTGGAATGTGAAACAATCCAAGCTGCTGATGCAGACAGATACATACCAAACCAGAACAACCAGTTCTGCTTAGACATGACATAATATCGTACATATAGGTAACTGGAATAACAAAAATGAGCTCTATGAAGCATTTGGTTTGTTCACATTTATTTTGTGATTGCTTTAGGCTTTTGTTTTACTCTGAGATAAATACATAACAAAACTTAACTAGAAGTGCTGAGAGTATTCTAGAAGTGCTGAGAGTATGAATAACTATACTCCAAGTCAGTCTATAGAATGCTGAAAAACAGTTGTGATGCAGAAATCATCTCTTATGACCACACTTAGAATAAACGCTAGATCTCTCCACCCACCACTCCCATTCTGAAGAAAGATCCAGAGCATGCAGTTCAGCTGGTTTGCACTATCCAATGTCACCCCCAGCCCAACCCAACACATTCACTGGCCCCCACTGGCAACCTATAACTCCTTCATTTAAAACATTAACATAAGCCCCCCCGGATCCCAAGTCAAACTTTGAGAGATCAGACGACAGTGAAACCCCTCTGTCAGACCTCTTAATGTGCAATGAAACTAAATGTGCCAAACAGAACTAGATCAAACTCTGAAAAGTTCCTGTCCATTAGAGTCAGCTGACCTTTAACTGAAGTTGATTAAAAAAAAAACATGACTCAATGGAATGACTGGGTCATTCCAGTTAATAAGACGAGGTGCCTTATAGTTTAACTTTAACCTGGCGTTATGTTAAGTCATGAATTCCATGCATTCACCGCACTAACACTTTATGGTGGTTTACCCTCAGGAATTTAATTCTCGTTTAAATTCTGAAGTGATACCAAGCTGAGGAAATAACAGCAAAAATACTCATTCTTATTAATTATAAAACACTGACCTCTTATATTTTACATACACATCCATCTGACAGACTGATTGAAATCTATTGAGACAAAAACAGTTGTATATTTGGATTTCTGGCGGACATTTAACCAGTGACACACGTAATCCTTATAGATCCATCCCTATGAATCTACCAACACATATTTAAAGTTAGTCACTGTGCCACTGGTTCAGAGGAACAATGTTTGTTTTGAGGTAGGCCTTGTGCTAACTATGCAAAATGTCAATATATCCCACAAAATGCATCCTTTCAAATGCGCACGCACTCAAACACTTCTTAGTGTTTTCCTGAACCACAACTGGACATGACAGTCGGTCAGAAAAAAAGGAACGCAGCTTTCATTTCATTTTCATCACAAACGTTTTTAATACTGCGACTGCATCAGCTAGTATGACTGATATGACGTTTTCATGAGTGAGGTCTCATCATCAATTCTATTAGGCCGACATTACGATTATCATGATTGTGATGAAATTACATTTAACATATCGTCCTTTTGTTCACCACGCAATCTGCTGGACAACATGAATCCTACCCCCAACAGATGAACAATATGAGGGAGCCTAAAGAAGGAAAACGTGCAAAAGTAAACACTGAAAAGAATTCCTGGAAAAATTAGGAATGTTTTGTAAGGTCTGGAATACTAATGCTTTGGCCTGGCGGATTTTATTTTATTATTTTTTTTTCCTTTTTTTTTTCTCATTGAGTAGCCTATAATTGGCACTGGAATCATTTCACTTTCCGTCGCATATTAAGGCGCGCATGCATCGTAATTTAAATAAACCAACAATTCGTATAAAAAAAAAACAAAAAAAAAACAAAACAAAAACAGAGGACTTAAAGTCGTTTTAATTCCTGTCTGGAATATGTACTTCACACTACACCGACGTTGTTTTAACAAAGAATTCCAAAATGTATCTCGTAGAACGACATAATACGAAATAATGTTACCATTATAAGAATAATCCGTTCAGTAATCTCATACTCATTCCAAGGCTTAGGAACTGAAAAAAAAAGTTTTGTTGAAGCCCAAGGGTGCATATTTGCTGAAAGGTTAGGCGAAATGAAAAGGCTAAAATTCGACAAAATGAGCTCGCAAACCTAAGCGTTTTTCTATAATTTGCCAGCATATTCTTAGTTTAGGCCTATATGTCGGGCGAAACACGTAAAACGCATGTAGGTCTACTATATGAACAGTACCTTAACGCGGAGTTATGACAGTGAAATAGCCCAGTTTACTACAACTTCGTTTACACGATTCATGTTTAGGCTATATGCCTCATTAATGTGTTTGATTCCTTGATCATTTACCTCTGACGAAGTTTGATTTACTCTCGTCCAGAAGGCTAGATGAAGATATTCCCATACTGCAAACTTGTTCAGAAAAAGGTTCCACTCCTTGGCGTTCGCTCTTCAGGTGTTACTGCATTGGATTCACAGATAAAGAGGTGTACCTTTCTGACTTGAGGCTGTCACTTATACGACACAGGCGGGCGGAGAAAAGAACACTATGACTCCTATCATGTAATTGGCGTATTTTCGGCTTTCTTCAGTCACTGCACGACAGATCAAGAGTATTTTGTGTGCCTCCGCATTCTACTATCCACTGCTATCTCGACCGTGTAGACTTCTTATTTATTAGGCTTTTATTTGAAACGGGCTTTAACAGGATATTTTGCGCAGGACCTATAGAACCTTTGGCTGCTTTTTGAAGACCTGTAATAGGGCATGTCTGGTGGGGTAATGGAATAATTGGTTATGGTGCATCACCTTTCACTTTGGAACCTTTTGGTTTTCAATCTCTGAACTCACCTTGTTTCCATTTAAGCCTATATCCAAGTTCGCTGCATTTTTTGACTGATATCAAATCTGTTTAATCTTTTTTTGTGGACGTTTACCGACGTGGCGAAGAGGCGTAATACATCATGTGATTTCGGAGCTCATGTTTAGACAGGTATAAACATAAAAGAATTGTGCGATCATGACTATTTCCCGACGTTCCCCAAAGTTCATTCCGGACTCAAGATTCGCCATATTGAGTCTTGCACGTTCACGTGGGGAGATGTACAACGGTGTGTCTAATGAGCTACTCGCGAAATGTAAGTAAACACACTGTGAAATATATTATGTTGTGCTTCTTTAATTATACAATTGAAAGTGGAGAAGTTCTGCAAGGCTTTAACAATATTGAAAGTTTTTATGTTGTCATGAGGGTTAAGCTTTCTTCATTGCAGCACTTCGTTTCGAATACTGGGGTAGGCTACTTGAGTGATTCATCGCTGTATCATTTTTTCCTCAATGGAATACATCAAAATAACGGTTTTATCAGTGTAATAATAAGTTACAGTAATATTAATATTTAAATTGGCGGAACTCACAAATGAATAAAGGATTATTATTGTTTTGTTGACGGGTTTGGTTGGCGTGCGCACCGTGACCGCGGTCATCTTCTATGTGCGACTGATGACACAGTGAATGACCAGTTGACAACATTGTTGACTGCGTGCCGCTATCACCGAGGTTATTGACAAAATTGGACCTCTAAATCGTCCACTCTCGTTCTGAACCCGTATCGCTTGGTTAAGAATGGACAATCATGCTTTTGAAATGCATTTTTAAGACGAAATGCAACTGGCGATAGACCTACATCCAAATTTTTTGAAGAACATTGTTTGGCCTTATAAAAATCATAAACAAATTTACTAAAGGTCGTATCACACAAACGGCATAAATGTATCCCTACTTCAGTAATTATCTTTTCTCAATCGTCAGAAGGATGTTCGTCGGCTTTTTGATATGATGATACAACTCAAGAATGCTTAATGAGGATGTGATTTTGCAGAATATGAATAGGCTGCCATTGTCATAAGGGGTAAAATCTAGACGTAAAGCATTTCAATATCTCTGTGTTCCTGCTTTTCTTCTTTCGGCGTCACAACAGCCGGGAATGATGATCCAGACAGTCCAGACCAACGGGGTGCTGCCCCTCAGCCAGACTTGGGCACTGAGCCGATATAAATTGCAGCGCACCCCACAGGAAAACGATTCCAGACGTGGGCTTTTTGCTGTGTCCCTTGGAAATTTTATTCTGGTTTCTTAGGCCGTGGATCATCCACCACCCAAAGAATGCACTTGTGAGCTGATAGAGCAGTGGTTTTCAAACAGTCTCGGGGAACTGCTGAATATGCTGCATTTTGTTCTGACCATATTGGGCAGTTAATTGGGCCACTTCTTAATATGAACTTTATTACTTATTGAAGAATGATCAGTCCTCTTAAACATTATTTTAGGCCTAGTCATTTGTTGCTATTCTGTTAGAAGTGAATTGCAATGAGTCAAACCAATTAATGAAGGTACGCACTCGGAAAAATTGGTTCCTTGGCTTATCTCCCTGGGCAAGTCTCACTTTTAAGTGCTTTAGGAGCCTGCTATCATGGGTGTGACGTGTAAAGACTCCACTTTGCCTGACAAAGAACGGTTGAAGTATATATTATAGAGCTCTTTAATGGAATCAAAGAAGTGCCACCTTCTTGAACCATATATTTCTGAGAGTATTTGGTATGTGTTTGAATGGGCACTTAATATGTTTTGCTGGCTTTTTTGATGTGTGTGGGTGTACGTGTGTGTATATATTCAGTGCTGGGAAAAAGTATTTGCCCTCTTCCTGATTTCTTTTTTTTTTTTTGCATTTTTGTCACACTTAAATGTTTCAGATCATCAAACAAATTTTAATATTAGACCAAGATAACCTGAGTAAATACAAAATGCAGTTTTAATTGATGATTTCATTTATTGAGGGGAAAAAGCTATCCAAACCTACCTGGCCCTATGTGAAAAAGTAATTGCCCCCTAAACATAATAACTGGTTGTGCCACCCTCGGCGACAACAACTGCAATCAAAAATTTGAGATAGCTGGCAATGAGTGTTTCACATCGTTGTGGAAGAATTTTGGCCCACTCTCCTTTGCAGAATTGTTTTAATTCAGCCACATTGGAGGGTTTTCGAGCACAAACAGCCCATTTAAGGTCATGCCACAGCATCTCAATCGAATTTAAGTCCGGACTTTGACTAGGCCTCTCCAAATCTTCATTTAGTTTTCTTTTTTTTAAGCCATTCACCGGTGGACTTGCTGGTGTGTGTCCTGCTGAATAACCCAAGTGCGCTTTTGCTTGAGGTCATGAACTGATGATTGGACGTTCTCCTTCAGGATTTTCCGGTTGAGAGCAGAATTCATGGTTCCATCAATTACGGCAAGTCGTCCAGGTCCTGAAGCAGCAAAGCAGCCCCAAACCATCACACTACCACCACCATGTTTGACTTTTGGTATGATGTTCTTTTTATGAAATGCTGTGTTAGTTTTACACGAGATGTAACGGGATGCACACCTTCCAAAAAGTTCAACTTTGTCTCGTCAGTCCACAGAAATATTTTCCCAGAAGTCTTGGGGATTATCAAGATGTATTTTGGCAAATGTTAGACGAGCCTTTGTGTTCTTCTTGGTCAGCAGTGGTTTTCGTCTTTGAACTCTCCCATGGATGCCATTTTTGCCCAGTCTCTTTCTTATTCTTGAATCATGAACACTGACTTTAACTGAGGCAAGTGAGGCCTGCTGTTCTTTAGATGTTATTCTGGGTTCTTTTGTGACCTCTTGGATGAGTCGTAAATGCGCTCTTGGAGTCATTTTGGTGGGCCAGCCACTCCTGGGAAGGTTCACCACTGTTCCAAGTTTTCTCCATTTGTGGATAATGGCTCTCACCGTGATTCGGTGGAGTCCAAAAGCCTTAGTTGATAGATGATAAGAACTTTGTTTCTCATCTGTTCTTGAATTTCTTTACACTACCGGTCAAAAGTTTCAGGACACCCCAATTTTTCCAGTTTTTTAATTGAAAATTATGCAGTTTCAGGCCAACAAATAGCTTGAAATGGTACAAAGCTAAGTGGTGAACTGTCAGAATTTTTAAACAGAAGGTAAGGTTACCCAGGTTTTTTGTACGCCGTCGAGTAGGTGAAAGGATGGTTCCTCAGTGTGTGACATCAACTGTCAAACATGGAGGGTCTGGGACTGTTTTGCTGGATCCAGGGTCAGTGACTTGTAGAGTGAAAGGCACCCTGAACCAAAACAGCTACCACAGCATTCAGCAGCGCCATGCAGTACCCTCTGGTATGCGCCTAGTTGGTCAGGAGTTCATCCTACAGCAAGATAATGGCCCAAAGCATAAGTCCAAGCTCTGCCAGAACTACCTTAGGAAAAAAGAACAAGATGGTAAGCTTGAAAACGTGGAGTGGCTAGCACAGTCTCCAGACGTAAACCCCATCGAGATGGTTTAGGATGAACTGGACAGAAGAGTGAAAGCAAAGCAGCCTACAAGTGCCACACATTTATGGGAACTTCTGAAACAGAGTTAGGAAGAACTTTCTGAAGAATATTTGATTTTCATTATAGAAGGAATGCCACGAGCGTGTTCAGCCGTTATATCTGCCAAAGGTGGCTACTTTGAGTCAAAAGTTTAGAATAAATTTTGGTTTATAAATGGATTCCATGATTTATTTTTTAGCTTCAATTGTTTATTTGTTCTATCATGTCTATGCTTTTATTCCAGAGTACAGTGACACATTAAACTGCATAATTTTCAATAAAAAACTGGAGAAATTGGGGTGCTCTAAAACTAATTTCAGCATGAAATCAATATGGTATATTTTTAAATTTGTCTTGGTGTCAAGATAAGACTGGTCTGCTTGCATTGTTAATGATTTGTTCCCTGTACAGTTCTCATCACTGTATTAACTGTTCACTCAACCCTCGCTGTGCCTCTCAGTCTGAACAAGAGCATCTCCCCTTTCAGGAACAAAGAGTGTCCCACAGGCAGGAAGAAACTAGTGTCAAAGCGCTCCCTCGGACCTGACCCCAACTTTGACACCTTGATCGGTAAGATCTACCGCAGCAGAGACGAGTATGAGGCTCATTAGAAAAGAGTTCTGACCCACATCAGAAAACATAACAATCAGCAAGTCCTCAGCGAGAGTATAGAGGAGGGCCTAAAGATTTCGATCATATACCGGTGAGAAGCAGTCCTCTCATCTCATACAATGCCATGACAAAGTGTTTGCCCCCTTCCTGATTTCTTACTTTTTTGCATATTTTTTACACTTTAATGTTTCAGATCATTGAACAAATTTTAATGTTATACAAGGATAACCCGAGTAAATACAAAATAAAGTTTTTAAATGATAATTTCATTCATTAAGGGCAAAAAGCTATCCAAACCTACCTGGCCCTATGTGAAAAAGAACAATTGCCCCCCCTTGTTAAATCATAAATTAACTGTGATTAACCACATTTTTTGAGTCCAATTTCACAAGCCACACCCAGGCCTGATTACTACCAGACCTGTTGAATCAAGAAATCACTTCAATCAGGGGCGGATCTAGGATGGTAGGAGATCCGGGGCTTAGCCCAGAGGGGGGAAAGAAGTGAGCTGTGATTCAGAAACCCTCAACTTACCACCAAATTAAAGCGAACAAAAGACACTGGAGAACACTTGTAAATTCACACCCTTTAATGAAGAAAAAAAATTCTTAACTCACCCAGGATACAGTCAGCAGCTGGTTGAAGTCTCTTCAGAAATTTTTTTCTTCAGGTCGGTTGGTACCATTACATACATCAGCCAATCACAGCTCTGGTACAGGCTGCGGTACAATTTTACGTGCCAACAACCAATCACAGCACGGCTGTACTCATGCATCAATGAGAACGGCAACGCATTTGACCTTGTCTCTGTCAGCTGAGTTGTGTACGCGGCAAATTTGTAAATGCCCGTCTGACAATCACGATTAAAGTGCTCCACAATACGCTAAATAGAAAGTAAACTAACCGGTCTGCTGCAGAAGTCCAACAGTCTATTTATTAGACCTTGGCTTCGGTGACGAATACTGTGGATCAGAGAGCAAATTTTGTGACATCAGAAAGTGAGGACGATGAGCGACGTTATTAGCCCAAAAACACAGACTGCTTTGAGACCGTAGACTGTTCGTGACGCAGGCTCCTAGTTGAGGCATTGAGCTGATAAGCATATGATCGTCACTGGAGTACATTGGTCAGACGTTACCATTTAGTTTCTGAACCAGTATTTTGAACATCTGCTGCAATCGACAAAATACTTTTCAACTGACCGCTGGCTAATTATCGGAACCCCAAAGAAAATAGACTTTAAATCTAAGAACCGGAGCTTTTCTCATCTTTATCATAGCTACTCTAATGAAAATAAATCACCCTACACCCGGACCACCGACCTCATACAGTATATGCTGCGTGAATAATCATGTACATGCAGGACTTCAGACCAGAGTGGAAGGGCGCATCCAATCTAATCCATTAGGATAGAAGGTTAGCGATTGATGTTGATACGAGCTAGCCAAATAATAGGCTACCATTTGCCACTGGATGCATGCATCCATGGCTCACATTAACATCAATCTTCTATCGTGATGGATCAGATTGGATGTTCCCTTCCACTCTGATCTGAAGTCCCACATGTTGAGGATTATTCACGCAGCGTGTATGAAATTGTGACTGGTTGGTCCAGGTGCAAAATGATTATTTATTTTCATTAGAGTACGATAAATATGAGAAAAGCTGCGGTTATAGATTCATAGTCAATTTTCTTTGGGGTCCCGATAATTGGCCAGCAGTCAGTTGAACAGTATTTTGCTAGCTGATGTGGCAGTGGATAGCCACGACGAGAAAAAGTTCACTGTTCACTTTGCCAGATGCAAATGACATGACATATTAGTTTTATCAACAATGGAAGGCCTAAATCTAATAAATAAACATTATCTTTATCATTTTATGTTTTTCTCAGATCCTTTTTTTTTTTTTTTTTGGTTGCACTACTTGCTAGCTCCTAAATGTCACATTTCAGGCATCATGAAGTTTGTGGGTGCAAAAATAGACATACGGGTGGAAGAGGGAGGCTTTTATGACAACGATAGAGACACACAAGCGTCCCAGTAACTACGGTAACTTTCTAACGCACGCCGCGTATAAATTAGTACAATATAGGCTAAAGACTCAATGGCTGCAAGAGCTCTAAGTTCATACTCGTCTTATTTTTTAACCGTAAGAAAAGACCCCGGGCTAAAGAAAAATTACCCCGGGCTATAGCCCAGTAGCCAGGCCCTAAACACGCCCTTGACTTCAATAGAACCTGTTTGACAAAGTGAAGTGGGCTAAAAGATCTCAAAAAGCAACATGTCATGCCGCAAACTAAAGAAATTCAAGAACAGATGGGAAACAAAGAAATTGACATCTATCAGTCTTGAAAGGGTTGCAAAGCCATTTCTAAGGCTTTTGGACTCCAGCGAATCCCGGTGAGAGCCATTATCCACAAAGGGAGAAAACTTGGAACAGTGGTGAACCTCCCCAGGAGTGGCCGGTCTACCAAAATTACTCCAAGAGTGCATCGACGACTCATCCAGGAGGTCACAAAAGAACGTAGAACAACATCTGAAGAACTGCAGGCCTCACTTGCCTCAGTTAAAGTCAGTGTTCATGATTCAACAATAAGAAAGAGACCGGGCAAAAATGGCATCCATGGGAGAGTTCCAAGGCGAAAACCACTGCTGACCAAAAAGAACACAAAGGCTCATCTCACATTTGCCAAAATACTTCTTGATGATCCCCAAGACACCTGGGAAAATATTCTGTGTATTCATTTTGGAAGGTGTGTGTCCCGTGACATCAGGCGTAAAACTAACACAGCATTTCATAAAAGGAACATCATACCAAAAGTCAAACGTGGTGGTGGTAGTGTGATGGTTTGGGGCTGCTTTGCTGCTTTGGGACCTGGACGACTTGCCGTAATTGATGGAACTATGAATTCTGCTCTCTACCTGAAAATCCTGAAGGACAATGTCCAACCATCAGTTCGTGACCTCAAGCTCAAGCATACTTGTGTTATGCAGCAGGACAATGATCTGAAACACACCAGCAAGTCCACCTCTGAATGGCTTAAAAAAAAAAAACAAAATGAAGGTTTTGGAGCGGTCTAGTCAAAGTCCGGACTTAAATCCAATTGAGATTCAGTGGCATGACCTTAGACAGGCCGTTCATGCTCAAAAACCCTCCAATGTGGCTGAATTAAAACAATTCTGCAAAGAAGAGTGGGCTTAAATTCTTCCACAGCGATGCGAAAGACTCATTGCTAGTTATCGCAAACATTTGATTGCAGTTGTTGTCGCCAAGGGTGACACAACCAGTTATTAGGACTTAGGGGGCAATTACTTTTTCACATAGGGCCAGGTAGGTTTGGATAGCTTTTTCTCCTTAATAAATGAAATCGTCATTTAAAAACTTCATTTTGTATTTACTCGGGTTGTCTTTGTACAATCCCAATTCCAAAATAGTTGGGACAAAGTGTTAATTGTGAATAAAATCAAAACGCAATGACTTTCAAATCACACCAACCAGTATTTTATTCACAATAGAACAGAGATAACATAGCAGCTGTTGAAACTGAGAAATTTTACAATTTTATCCACAAAATGAGCTCATATCAAATTTGATGGCTGCTAAAGGTCTCAAAAAAGTTGGGACAGGGACCTGTTTACCATGGTGTAGCATCCCCTCTTCTTTTTAACACAGAGTGGAGGCGTCTGGGCATTAAGGAGACCAGTTTCTTGAGTTTATCCATTGAAATTTGATCCCACTCTTGTTTAATACAGGCTTCCAGCTGCTGGAGAGTTTTGGGTCTCCTTTGACGGACTTCTCGTTTAATTATGCGCCAAATGTTCTCAATCGGTGAAAGATCTGGACGGCAGGCTGGCCAGTTCAGCACACGGACTCTTCTACTACGAAGCCATGCTGTTGTAATAGCTGCAGTATGTGGTTTTGCATTGTCCTGCTGAAATACACAAGGCCTTCCCTGGAATAGATGTCGTCTGGAGGGGAGTATATGTTGCTCTAAAACCTTTATATACCTTTAAGCATTCATGGTGCTTTTTAAAACATGCAAGTGTCCCACACCATATGCACTAATGCATCCTCATACCACCAGAGATGCTAGCTTTTGAACTGAATGCTGATAACAGGAGGGGTGGTCTTTCTCCTCGACACCCATGATTTCCAACAAAAGTGTCAAATTTGGACTCGTCTGACCTCAGGACACTTTGCCACTTTGCTGCAGTCCATTTTAAATGAGCCCTGGCCCACAGAACATGGCGGCGCTACTGGATCATGCTCAACAATGGCTTCCTTTTTGCATGATAAGAGTTTTAGGTGGCATCCGTGGATGGCACGGCGGACTGTTTACAAACAGTGGTTTCTTGAAGTATTCCTGGGCCCATTTAGTAATGTCAATGACAGAATCATGCCGGTGAGTGATGCAGTGTCGTCTGAGGGCCCGAAGATCACGAGCATCCAGTAAAGGTCTTCGAGCTTGTCCCTTACGCACAGAGATTTTTCCAGTTTCTCTGAATCTTTTGATGATGTTATGCACTGTCGATGATGAGACCTTCAAAGCCTTTGCAATTTGACGTTGAGGAACATTGTTTTTAAAGTATTCCACAGTTTTTTTACGCAAGCCTTCACAGGTTGGAGAGCCCCTGGCCATCTTTACTTCTGAGAGATGCAGCCTCTCTAAGACATCCCTTTTACAGCCAATCATGTTACATACCTGATGCCAGTTAACTTAATTACTTGCTAAATGTCATTTCAGCTGATTCTTTTATATATTAATTACTTTTTCAGCCCTTTTTTTGCCTGTGTCCCAACTTCTTTGAGACCTGTTGCAGCCAGAAAATTAGAAATAAGCTCATTTTGTGGATTAAAATGTAAAATGTCTCAGTTTCAACATTTGAAATGTTATCTATGTTCTATTGTAAATAACATATTGGCTCATGTGATCTGAAATTCATTTCATTTTGATTTTATTCACAATTTACACTTCGTCCCAACTATTTCTGAATTGGGGTTGTATAATATCAAAATTTGTTTGATCTGAAACATTTAAGTGTGACAAATACACAAAAAAATAAGAAATCAGGAAGGGGGCAAATACTTTTTTACAGCACTTAAAGTCCAGTCTCATCACACAGGTCTAGTCTTTCTCTACCTCACTTAGGTTTAGTGGAGAATGTGAAATATGTAAGAGTCAGCAGAGAGGCCAGTACTTGTTTGTAGAGACAGTATTACTTATATTTGTATTCACATTCAAATAAAAATGTGTATTACACATATTATGATCTCTGACCGTTTGGTCATTTAAAGATATGTAATTGTAGCCCCCAGACGAAGTTGGGCGGCTACTATAGATTCATGCTTGTCGTCTCCGCCGCTGCGTCTGCATGTGTAGACACTTCCTTGTGGACGCTGTACAGGCTGTAATTTTTGACTGATTACTTTCATATTTGGTATGGACATGTGTTGTACTTCACTTATGACACATATCGATTTTTGTTGCCATGGACGACAGTATTGGTTGAATAATGCGCAAAAAAGGGGAGAAGCGGGCTTTCAGGGGCTATACCCATGCGGTTGCAGCCGACCGGACTGTCTAGTTGAATGACATGCTTTGTAAGGCTTCTCAGAGATTTGAGTTGGACTCTTGGTTTTGGTATCTGCACGAGTATAATTTTTGCTTGGCTACATTGCATAGATGAGATTTTTGGTGTGATGTAGATTTTTAGTGAAAATTTGCATATTTTCATGTTTGAAACTGAAATATGGTGTTGTGTGTCTCTGCCTGTGCAGACAGAGGGGGAAGAAGCAGCAGATGGAGAGCGGCAGTGGAGCTGAGGATAACGGTCACAGCTCCCACTGCAGTAACACCTCCATCCACAGCTGCCATGAGGCAGGGCCCAGCACCAAGCACACTGAGACCTCGGATGACTCTGGCCGGGATATGGACACCACTGCAGAGAACGGCACGGGAGACCTGGCGCTGGGCAGTGTCAGCGAGATCGAGCTGATCTTTCGACCTCACCTCACAATTATGCAGAAAGATGAAGAAGTGCAGGCTCGGTGGGCGTGCCTCTCTGAGCTCACAGATGGCTGACAGACTGCGCTCAGCAGTTAGTGGTTAATTCCATCTCTAATCACCTAAGCCTGACACCCACATTCTCAGATGATGCTGAGACTATCCGTTAGCATACAATGATGAAATTAGAGGTCTTTGACCATTTATTTTTTTAATGGAAATATTGATTGGTTTCATAATTAATAGTTAATTCATATGGGCCAAGTTGGCCATTTTGACTGCAGAGGTTTTTTTTTCTTTTAATAACTTTAAAATTATGACTCGAATTTGGACCAGCTTTGGCAGTACTTCTGGAACAAGGAATCTAAGGAATCTAAACAGCCGAACACCCCTCGTTAAGCCTCTGAACTGCACAATTTGAATATATTACTGGACTGTATAATACAGTTGCACTTTGTGGGACAAGACGTATGGAGCTAAACTTCTGAAATTCATTACTCTACATTTGATCAATTTTTCCATTTGAAAATTGTGATGGTTATTTTCAGTCAGGAGAATCAAATCTCCCAATGCATCACATTATACATAATGATATTATCACTGCAGGGCGTGCATAGTCCACTAGGTCCCCAATGGACCATGGAGGTGCTACAATTTTTCTGGTCATAATAATGTGATAAATTTGGATATTCAGATCTCCTGACAGAAAAAAACACAATTTTCAATGAGAAAAATCAATCAAGTGTACAGAAATTTCAGAGGTTTAGCTCCACATGTATTGTCCCTCATAGTGCAATTGTATGTATGTATGTATGTAAGTTATTAAAGTAAAAAAAAAACATCCTCAGTCAAAATGGCCAACTTGGCCAGTATAAATGAACTATTATTTTTGAAACCAATACAGTTTTTTGCAAAAAAAATTTTGAGTGAATGATTCTTTCATCAGTGTACTCCATCTGTCAGACTTGTCAGCAGCATCTCATATGGTGGGTGTCAAAACCTTGTTTCTTTGGGTGACTTCACAAGGAATACCCCGTAATTTTGTTTTGACTGATGGCAGTCATAATGTACAATGCAGGTTATGATCGTAAGCTGGTGTAAATTTAAATTTGATTGGTTCATGGTTGCATTAACATTGGATCCTCCATTTATGTGAATTGCAAAGTGCCTATGTGTAGGAGGAAAATTTTGTCCCAATGAATGCAAAGATTCAGAGGTCTTTTCTAAAGAGTATAATGGGTGATGACCCAGACGTCAACCACAATTAAATTATGTATCATGCTTCTTGAAGGCAGTCTTTTGATGCTAGCTATTTTGTTGCCTTGCATGTTGATAAAAATATTTTTGTAGCTGTTGGTAACACTGTAAGACTCAAATAGAAAAACTTGTATTTGAAAGAACCGTTGATTAGAGGTTTCTCAAAAATTACAAAGCTTAATAAGAAGAGTAAATCACTCCTGAGGTTTTTAGGCTGTCTTAGTGAAATCGTTGAGGTCAGAAAAAAACAATTGGTTGTGCTTTGGGTTTTAGATGTACAGCAATGCTGAGAGTGTGATTGAATGATTGCATTTGTGCCCAGGTACATTAAAACTTCCGGACATGCCTCAGTCGACCACCTGTCCAAGAATCTGGCTGTGAGGTTAGCCCTTGAGGAGCTACATAAGAATTGAGATGCCAATGCGATTAATGTAGAGGCAGCCAGTGAGAAGCAGTGCCCCATCTACATCCCTGCTGCGAACAGTCAGTATACGGCAGGTGCTTCAGGCTTTGCTTGTTTTAGGGGTGCATGTGCAAGAGCTCTAAAATACTTCATCTGTCTTGAATCTGTATATTCAAAAACATGTTTTTTTTTTTTGATGGCGGGTGAGAAGCTAAAAAGTAAAGTCTTTTAAGCAGGAGGGGGGATCCATTTCTTTGATGCTTTATCAGATCATGTTCCATTTGCAATACGTGATCTGGACCAGTCAGTATGTCTGTGAATCAGGCAGAATTGGAGACCAGAAAAGGCCCCATATCCCCGAGAAAGTCCTTCTTTTGTCTTTATTGGCACTTACTTTATGTTCTGTAGTCGTGTAATGTTCTTGTGGTAGTTGAATTACTAATTGCTTATTCAAGTTTGTGCTGCTCGAACTGGGTTTCTCCTACATACTCAGGAAGTATAAGGCTTCATCCATTCCAACTCACAGGATATATTATTTCACCAACAAGACCTCTAGACGCTTTTTATTATTTGCTCAACATGCCCTCTCTGTCCTCCTCTTGACAACTTGCCTTCGCGGGAATCCCTGCCACCTTAGAAATGTCACTCTATTTCTCTGGAAAACTCAAGTGAACTTCCTGAGATTGACTCCTCAATGGCTGCATAAACGAGCCCTCAACAGTGGTCACACAGCGCTGCTGATCAGTCTCAGTGCACTGCAGTTTCTCGTCATTTCCGCTGACATTCACAAGCTGCCGATTTACAGCATTTAAAGCAGTTGTTTGTGATGGAACAGAGAATGCCTGAGCAGTCTAAAAGTGTAAAGTGACCATATCCAGATAATCAGAGTAATCATGTTGAAATTTGGTTTTTGCAATGCCCTACAAGGGCAAGTGCATTCCATTGAAATCCCCTGCTCTGTTTTCATTTTGAAGTATGCATTTACTATGGTGTTGGTTATACATTATTAGCTTGTCACATTTTCATTGTTCTACTTTTCTATCCCTGGCGTTGTTTTTGGAGTGTTTAATGCGTGATTGGAGAAATAGCAGCTTCAAATTCCATCAGTGGTCCCTGGAAAAGTGTTTCAGAAATAATGAAGGGAAATTTAAGCTTGAATTTGATTTCTTTAAAATATTCCTCCCTAATTATCTTGATCTTAGCTTTTGGCTCACATTTTTGACCATGATGCCAGCTTCTCTGGGGGGAAGGAGCCATAGTGCTTCTAGGGTAATCAAATATAATGTCAAGATAAGTCTGATATGCTTAGTAATTTGTCTCTCTGTCCTTGCTACTCCAGGTACTGAATGGGTCCTTCTCTTTGGAACTGGTGAGTGGGAAATATTGGAAGGTCAACAAGCCCATGGAACTGTACTTTCTCCCTACCAAGAAACACAAATAGACCTGCCACTGATAGGCCAAAAAAAAAACAGACCAGTTCATCCCTTCTCATACCTATTGGAGTCAGGTCCTTTGGCCTTTTGTGTGTGTGTGTGTGTGTGTGTGTGTGTGTGTGTGTGTGTGTGTGTGTGTGCGTGCGCTTGCGTGCGTGTGTGTGAAAGAGAGAGAGATACGGGGCATTACTATACCCATTTATTGTATTTATTTATTTGAATCTCAAACATTCATGTTCTAATCATGAATTTTCATTTTGCAAGGAATCCATTCCAGTTTCAGAATATCTGAACCTTCATTGAGATATGAGGTAACCTCTCAGAGAAGACCAATTGCTTTCCTGTTAAAAGCTGAAATTTTGTGTTGGAAAGAAAGTGAGATGAGCCAATCTCACTCTGTAGATAAAGCAGTAAGTCAGAGTATCTCTGAGCTTGTAGCTAGTCTTCATTATTAACCAACAATCTAATAAAATACTTCATATAAAACAATACGTGTAATTGGACAGCTGATGTGGGTTTTTGTGAAGGCTGTGATGGGGTAATAGCCGGCATATTTCCATCCACCATGAATTCTGTGCTTGTTTCATGCCTCGTGTTAGTTTTGACTGTATTTATAGTCTGAAGTACCACAGGTGCCAACATGTGAATATTTTAAACACTGAGAAATTAGGCTTGTAGTGTCATCTGTACTGTAGTGTACTTTTACCTTCTCAATTCTAAAATGGCACAAATTATCGGACAGAAACTGAGAAGTTTCTGATTGGCAATTGGGAAAATCAATGATTAGCTTATCCTGTTTAGCTCATGTAGTTTCAGAAATACTTCATAAAAATGAATGTTTTAACCCAAAAAAAAATACCTTGCTCACAGTTAGCAATGATTTTTTGCTGTGCAAATGGGAAACTATGAACAGGAAACCCTCTGGGGATTCATCACTTGACCATTGTTCAGGCAGTACATATAAATATCAACACAGTAATGTGTCAGTATCAGAGCAGCGGCATAAATAAAAATGGGACCAATGGCCCTGTAGCTCACTGACTGGCATTCGAAACCAGTTCAGGCAAAACCCATGTAAATCTCTGATTGGCATAGCGGTCTGTACAGCCACTAGAGGGCATAGTTTCATCACTTTTGGCCATAATTTAACTGGGCATATTTCCTTCAAGGGGAAATTTTAATTTTAAAGGAAATAAAAAAAAAAAAAAAATTCATATTTGGATTTTTAACAAACTGTGTACAGATTTTGAGAAATGGTCCCAAAGAAGTCCCATAGAAAATATGAAGTGAATCTGGCCAGCAGTTTCTTCGGAGAAGATAGTGATAGATCTTACTAACGGATCACGACCCCTAATCCCGATATCTAAGCCTGCCAGTGAGCTAATAAGAGTACTCATTCTATCAAACATTGCATTTATAGATTTTATTCTTAAATTTACCAAATTACAGCGCGCACACCATTATGATGCGTGAAAACAAAGCTTTCTTGAAAGAACCATCACATGCCAAAGCAGTGCTGAACAGAATAAAAATAAAATCACATTTGAAGAACAAAGGGTTGAAAGGTGAAATGTACACCAGCAACAATATAAGCCTTCACAGTAAGTATGTTTTTCAGTAACCTCAACTGCTTACACATGCATCGGTGCAGCTTTGCTTCTGCAGACTACGTACCTCACAGAGTAGAACCTCAGATAGGCAATGCCTAGGGAATGGAAGTTATTCAGAACTTGGCAAATCACACTAAAAGTAAAACTTGTATACTTAAGAATACTGCAGACTCTTTATTGGGCCATTCCAATTTTGTGACATCAGGCCTCAACATGACGCGTCTTGTGGTGGCACTGCCTTTGGACATAGATTGTTTTCCCCGGCCTTTCTTTGAAATTAAATGCTTAACTTACCCTAATACTGTATTACTTTGCCATTTGCCATGTGTGCTGCACTCAAATATTGATAGTTCCTTATCCAAGCTTGTTTACTGCCTGCCTTTTTATGGCTATGGTGAAGGGTTTGACAAAACCTTTCCCCTCATACAACATTGGAGGTCTTACTGACTAGTTAGGCTGCATCTCTGAGGTTCTACTTCCATTGAGTTTCAGTACCATTTACTCATTAGTAAAATGTTTTATGAAGGGAGTTTCATAGGAGAATTCTGCAGAATTCCAAGTAGCTCCAGAATAAATAGCCCATAATAATTTCCACTGACTTATGTTGTGTACTGGATTGTATCAAATTAAGGTGACCAAGGATTATTATTTAATGATGTTAGTAGCCATTTGTATTTGCAGAGGCCTAGTCTTTATAATGAAGTTTGAATTGGAGATAAAAAAAAGATGTACATTCATTTGCACTATGCCATATATTTTTCAAAGTAAAAACGCCGTCACCATTGTCACCAGTAAAGATAAGGAGTCAGTGCAGTTAGAACTTAGTGCAGCTGAGTGCCAGTCTTCATTACTGCTGGTCACTCCACCTTCCTGGCTCTCTCCTCTGGGCTCAGCCCTAGGTTTCCACTCTGGGATGTGGTGTAGGTTGGCACGCTGTACTTGGTGAGGACTTCCTTGAACTGGTCGAGGGTTGCATCCGTGCGCACCCCCGTCGGGTCAAAGTGCGTCCGGCTCACTCTGAAACCGGCCTCGGTCAGGTACTGGAGGAATTTGTTCAATCTGAAGATGCAGAAAGACACAGAACAAATTATTTCCCATTAAACCCTTGAAAAGTAGGTTTTTAGCCCGCTTGGCCTCTAGGCCAATCGGGCTTATGCTGTGGTTAGATGCCTTCGTGGTGGTCTGTCGTGAGTCAGTAAACTTTTTGTCTTGTCAGCGCTTTAGCGCCTTCAGCTTTTCACGGATCCTTCTCATATTTTATACGCGTGAAAATGGGATAAAAATCTAGGCCAAGTTCAATTTTGGCCATGTTAGGCCAAGCGGGCGCAGTGGCTTTGCCACTATTTTTTTTTTTTTTTTTTTTATTTCCATTTCAAATTCTAACCCAATTTTCCAGAACTCCATTGTGCATCAACTGTGATTATTCATTCAGATAAGACCATCCTAATCACACATTTGTGTTTTTGCTCCTTTAATGGTTAAAATTCACATGGAATCCCTCCATCCCTCTATCTCTCTACCTCCCTCTATGTAAAGCCACTGATCCAGTGATTCTTGATGCTAAAGATCTAATGCATTTAAGCTGAAATTCCCCACTCTGACTCACTTGGGCATATTCATGCCGCGGATGCTGTGGCGATGGATGCTGTAGTAGAAGGGAGGGTGTTCCAGCGATGCCTCAGCTTTTGCTTTTTTCACCACATTTCCAGACTCCTCACTCATCTTCCTTTTCCCTGAAAACCACCAACTCTTTGAGTAATCATCAAACCCACTGCTTAAATTTTCCAACAATTCATAATGCAGTCCAAAACACATCATCTTTTTCTGTCCTAAGTATGAAATGAAAAACAGATACCGGACTGGTCTGCTGGCGTAGCCTCTTCTGTTTTCTGTAGAGTCTTAATGACCACACCGCACTCCACTGTGGAAAACACATCAAAATACTCAGTCAAACAGGCTGATGCACTCTGTGAAGAAAAATCAGCTTGAAGGCCTGAATGACGTACCTTGGTTTGAGGGTAGAGAGTGGCCGTGAGTGGAAAAGGACTTGAGGGTGGTGCACTCGGACTCGCAGATGAGCGTCTTCACCAGGGGCTGAATGTCGTCCATGCTGTGATGCACCGCTGCTGAGAGCATCCTTCTGAGGAAGCCAGTGTTGAACAGAGGCCCCGCCCTGGACAATACGACAGAGACAGAGGTGGCAGACAGGTGACACTATCCCATGGTCCACACTGCTGGCTCTGAGAGAGTACACAGCAAGGGACCAGAGACTGACATTATTTTAGTAGGTGCTTCTCAGACCTCTCCTGGAGGACCACTTGTCCTGCATGTTTTAGATCCCTCCCTGGTCCAGCGCAGGTGATTCGAATGATCAGCTCATTATCAAGCAACTTAATGATAAAGACCTGATTATTTGAATCACCTGTGCTGGAGCAGGGAGAGATACAAAACATGCAGGACAAGTGGTCCTCCAGGAGAGGTCTGAGAAGCACTGTTTTAGAAGCGCTTTAAGTCCAAAAATAACAGTGACACCAAAACTGAAGCCTCTGATGCCAGACTCAAATGAAAACTATGGATTTTTCCTGATTCCAATTCACCTGTTCATGATCAGGTCCCCACTGTGCATGCATGGACAGCAAAGAATACCCAGGTGTGCATATTCTGGTGCCAAATATCCACATAGTCAAATATGGCATCCTCCTTGAACTACCATTTCGCTCCACTGAGCAACTCCCACAGAAATCCATGGAACAAGAGTCAAGTTCTTGTACATCTCACTGGCTCACAGTGGGGTGATGTGCTGAAATGGCAGTAGTAAACCTACCAGAGAGGACCCAGCTCCACTGCAGTCTTTCCCGGCATGCTTCCGTGACAGTTGCAGGGTAGCTGCTTGTACAGGTTCTCTGGGGAGAGAAGGCATTGTACAATTCTACATTTACAGCAGTCTGGACAACTTGATTTGGTGCATTTATGAACAAATGACATGGACCAATGTGCTGTACAACATCAGAAAATGTAAACTAAAAGAGACACAGAGATCAAGAAAAATCATATTATTGAAAGACAGCACACCATGATAAAGAGTATCTCGACTGGATTCAAAAGCCAAAGAGGAACTATGGGCTCGCTATTGAGACTTGAGCGTCAGTAGAGGGAGTAGACAACGCTTGTTAAACCGTGGCTAAACGCCTCCCGTGATAATACTGTTTCCGGGTCCAAACATGCTTGACACTGTACTGGCAGTATGCCACAGCGTTGTATTCCGATGTGTGTTAATCAGTCAGACATGTACAGAGTCGTCATTTTATCGCTTGCCGGTTAATGAAAAGGTGAAGGGTAGATGGATACAGCTCATAAGGAAAGTTAAAAAGAATTCAGTGAAATGCTGGCCCGATGTGAGTAGTCCAGTGTTGCCCCTCGCTCAGAGTGGGCCTTTAGCAAGCCTAGTTTACATCGGTGTTCGCCGAGTAAATATTTTCACTTTCCAGGCGCAAGATCCGTTTGGCTTGGGCTCAGCTCCACTTTACTGACCAGCACATTTCCCCTTTTCTCACGAGCACAGACCCCACACGGTCTGAATGATGGGATATTAATCCATTTTTGACCCATTCGGAGACTTCAGAAAAGAAATTTGCCTGGGTGAACATGGCAACTGGCTCGGCCATATCTACAGTGTACTGCATGTGATTTTGTTTTTGATTTTGACCCGGAAACAGCATTATCACATGATGCGTTACATCAGACTTAACAAGAGGATAGCAATGCATACCGAAAGGATAAAGATGCTTGATTTCCAGCAAAAATCCAATTGTTATCATCATCCAATCAACAAAATGTCAGATTGAATCCAGTAATAAAATATGTGTTTGAGAAGCATTGAAAATATCTAAACAAATTAATGACAAATTAATAAGTCAGGGAGAAGACTCACCTTCCACCATGCTCCCTGCCTTCAGGAACACCCGCTCCTCACACCACTGGCAGTGAATGAGCTGACGGATCCTCTTAGCCGACTCGTCTGCCTGCGTTGGGCCCCTCAGAACCCGCACCACCACCAGAACAAAGTGCTCCACAGCCACAGCCAGAAGGACCTCAATGCCTTTGTTACAGCGCGCAGCTGCCCTGTAAATCCAGTGAACAGTCACCAAACACAAATTTTTCACTCATTTGCACACATACTATAAATCAAAGAAATACAAAATCCCAAATATGGGACAGTAAAGTATTTACCACTTTACAATGGCGCCATTCCTTTCTCAAAAGTTTATGAACATTTAAGGACTAAATACACCTAGCACTTGTGTTTGAGGCTGTTTGTCCAATTTTTTACCCTGCAAACATGTCTTCAGATGTGTAACAGTGCAGGCTCTTCTCTGTCAAAATTTGTGTTTCATAATCACCACGCATTCTCCACTGGGACAGTGAGAAGACCAGGCTAGCACCCGCACCCTGTTCTAATGCAGCCATTGCTTGGTAAAGTGCGCAGAACACAGATTTGCATTGTCTTGTTGAAATATGCATGGACGTCCTTGGAAAAGATGTTGCCTTGATGGCAGCATATATTGCTCCAAAATTTCTGCGTACTTTTCAGCATTTAATGGTGCCTTCACTGAAGTGCAACGTACCCTTCCAAGGGCACTGACACAACCCCATTATCTAAGAATGGTTTTTGGACTTGCTACAGTCTGTATTGTCCTTTTCACCTTTTTCAAAGTAGTCCATTTCTTCCAGAAAAAAAAAAAAAACGCCTGAAATACTGATTTATTTGACCACAATACAGGTTTCCACAGTGTGATTGTCCATGGAAAATGCCTCTGAGCCCAGACAAGTTTGTGACACCTCTGGACATATAAGGGTTCGGTTTTACACAGAAAAGTTCTAACTGGCCTTTGTGGGATATAATTACACACTGTAGTTCTTGACACAGGTTTCTCAAAGTGTTATGAGCCGATGTGGTTATGTCATTTAGATAAATGACAGTTTATAATGCAGTGGGTAGAGGGTGGGATGATGCTTCTGTAAATATCAGATTCATTTGAAAAATCAGTATGAGGATAGCCATTGTGTTTAATACTTGTTTGGGTAGAAAAAGCACAAGCGACCAAGAGTGTACTCAGACAATGTCAATGTAATGGACATAATAGAGTATATTTATTCGAGAAAATCTATCAGGATACTAATGGAAATGTATCAGCTAAATGTTTTATAAAATAATGTATAGTACTGACCAAAAAAAGAAAAGCAATTTTCGATTTATTGATTTTATCGAGTGTAACTGTTATTAACCTTTAGCGTGCTCCCGGCGACCGTACTTGCCCATATATTCCTTATTCTGTGCAACTGCCGGCGACCGCAGTCGCCACTAGTGCCATACGGGGCTGAAATGGTCGGAACTACTTTCAAGTCGGGCGGTAGAATCAAGTGTTATTTTCAAAATAATACGGATGATTAGTTTTCCCATTTAGAGTTCTTTCCAGATCGGTTGCTTTTTTGAAGGAGCTATAACGGATTATCAGTCAACATTTCTATCAGATATGGCCTCCGTTGTGTTCGAGATGACTTGGATTCTCGTTGTTCATCTAGGACCACTGACTTCTGGACAATTTCGGAAGATCCAAATATCATTTCCGCGGCAAGTGCTTATATAACTTCATTTTAAAGTGAGTACATGACGCAGTTTGAGTGCGGTCGCGCTGATAGCGAGCAATGGAGAGTCAGTGGCTATGCATACGACCATTGCCGAATGTGACATATTATTAAATGCTCATATTATGGATTTTGTGTCCCACATCTGTTTTGCATTGTTCTTGCTAGCTATGTAGACAATTCTTGTTGGACAGATATTGCAAATCTAGCCATTTTTCATCATACATGCGAATGTAAAATGACTGTCGTGATCGCTGTAATCCTCAGTATTATATGCGCGCCAGTACACTCATACCACATCAAATAGTTCCCTTTTTGTTAACGAACCAAATAAATCTATATGAAATGTTGAATTAGAACTTCTTTTGTCTCACAAATGAATACAAAAAATGGCGCATAAAATACATAGTTTACCGTGCTCGTGTTTGTAGCAGTGGCTAGCCAGCGGGTGTGCCAAGACACGTCCCTTTATGACAGCAATTAGTCCTGGCTAGTTCTTAATCATTTTCCTTTATTGACGCGTTTTCCAATTATCGTAATTGACAACTGAAGACACGGTTTCTCTCCATATGCGATCTAACAGCGATGAAATCATGGGCTAAATTCAGTACAGCAAAATAATTTACCTATTAATAGGCCAATGCTTCGTGTTAATTGAACTGGTCCGTGTTCTAATGAAACGCGGACTTTCACTCTCGGTATTGCGTGGGTTGATCTAAAAAAAAAAAAAAAAAAAAAAAAAAAGTGGCACTCAGCAGTTCAATAGGCTATAAAAAGCGTGCGGCTTCAGCTATTTGCGTGACAGTCGACAGGTGTGCAATTTTGAATAACGTTGATTTAAATACAGCAAATAAGCGTCCAGATGAATGATTGTCGTCTTACCTAATCGGGGAGAACAAGCAGCACTTGTTAAGTGTGGCGAGCTCTCGGAGTGAACCTTCTGTTATGAAAATGATTGAAAACAGGTCAGGACTAATAATTGTTTTAAACGGATGTTTTGTGCAACCCAATTCTCTGTTCTTGTTCCGCAACTGTACCACTGAATTTTGCCCATGATTTAATCGCTGTTAGGTCGCATATGGAGAGAAACCATTTCTTCAGTTGTCAATTACGATAATTGGAAAACGCGTCAATAAAGGAAAATGATTGAGAACTAGCCAGGACTAATTATGGTCATAAAGTGACGTGTCTTGGCACACCCTCTGGCTAGGCCACTGGTTTGTAGCGTCTGGGGAATTTCGGAACTCGTTGGGCCGCGGAGGGATATCTGGATCATGAAAATAAGCCAGTTGCAGGCTATATAATTACACTGATCTAGAACTCAGCTGCCAGCATGCAATAGGCTTAAATTAACTTAGCATGCTTAAGGTTAATCAACACTTCATTGGTATCAAATGAAAGAGGGAATCTCAGACAATAGATATAACAGAAAATCGGGTTGGAATATCGCCATGTTGGCTTTTATTTAACAAGGTGAAGTTTGACATTACGAAACGCAAATGACACTATCAGTATCTCATTTGTCCCCCATTAGCGTTGCGCACGGCGGTACACCTGCGTCTCAAAGACATCATCAGACGTCTGATTGTTGCTTGTGGAATGCTGTTCCACTCTTTGGTCAGTGCTTGTCTTAGCTGACGTACTGTAGCTGGTGGTGGTTGACATCTCCGGATCGCTCTATCCAGAATGTCCCGACAAGTGTTCTATAGGTGAAAGATCTGGAGAAAACACTGGCCAGGAAAGGATTTGCACGTTTTCGACCCAAAGGAACTCCATACAGATACGTGCCATGTGCGGACGCGCGTTGTCCTGTTGGAAAGTCAGTCAGTGACATCGGACAAACGGAAGGATGACTGGACGGAGAATTTAATCGCCGTAACGGATGGTGTTGAGGTTTCCTTCAACATAATGAAGGTTGGTTCGGTGTGTAGCAGATGGTCGGTCGTGATAAGACTATCAGATGCTGGAGTCGTAACACGTGGCCTACCGGATCTGGGGCGATCCGGTCATGTGTCCAGTGGCATTAAACCTGGTTCTGAGGCGACTAATTGTCGCGGAATGCACGCCGAATTGATGAGCAACTCTATCTACCCGACTTCCGGCCTGTAGCATCCCAGTCGCACGTTCTCGTTGAACTACCGTTAGTTGTGGCATTATAACCAGTCTGATTTTTACTCATTTTCGGTCGGACTTTTATAGACACCTGGGAAAATATTCTGTGTATTCTTTTGGAAGGTGTGTGTCCCGTGACATCAGGCGTAAAACTAACACAGCATTTCCTAAAAGGAACATCATACCAAAAGTCAAACATGGTGGTGGTAGTGTGATGGTTTGGGGCTGCTTTGCTGCTTCAGGACCTGGATGACTTGTCGTAATTGATGTAACTATGAATTCTGCTCTCTACCAGAAAATCCTGAAGGAGAATGTCCAACCATCAGTTGGTGACCTTAAGCTCAAGCGCACTTGGGTTAAGCAGCAGGACAATGATCCAAAACACACTAGCAAGTCCACCTCTGAATGGCTTAAAAAAAATAAATTGAAGGTTTTGGAGCGGCCTAAGCAAAGTCCGGACTTAAATCCGATTGTGATGCTGTGGCATGACCTTAAACAGGCCGTTCATGCTCAAAAACCCTCCAATGTGGCTGAATTAAAACATTCTGCAAAGAAGATTGGGCCACAAACACTTGATTGCAGCTGTTGTTGCAGAGGGTGGCACAACCAGTTATTAGGTTTAGGGGACAATTACTTTTTCACACCAGGCCAGGTAGGTTTGGATAGCTTTTTCCCCTTAATAAATTAAATCATCATTTAAAAACAGCATTTTGTATTTACACAGGTGTCTTTGTCCAATATTAAAATTTATTTGCTGATCTGAAACATTTGTGTGACAAATATGCAAGAAAATAAGAAATCAGGAAGGGGGCAAATACTTTTTCATGGCACTGTAAGTGCAAAATAAAAAGATATACATAAAATGTATGTGTATAACGAGATAAATTTGTGTTTTAATGTGTCTTGTTATGTCTGGATGTATAGTGTTTAATGAGCCCTTCCTAAAAATATTACTGTGCATGCAAGCCTAGATAAATTTATACCTTCTGCATGCAAAAAGTTAATGAAAAAGTTGTTTTGAACTAATCACTAAACACCAATACATAAGTGCAGATGTACATTAAAATGATGAACAAATAAATTGTAATTATTTCCAGTGGATTTTCTAAGATGCTGCACTGAAAATTATGCTGCTTTTAATAATGCAGGGACTAACTGTGCTGTCAGTTAATACTCATTGACAGTCATCTGTCAGTCCTCTGTCCTTTCTGAAAGTCATGAAGTTTACATAAGTCATTATTGAATTGATAACATAGATCCTCCATTTTCATGGGATTATTAAATCCCTAAACAAACAAAAAAATGGTAGAAAATTAAACTGAAACGTTCCTTCCCCTCCCTCTGCATTATAAACATTAGGATGGGATTAAACAAGCATTGTAGTCAAAAGCAAAAACAAACCAAGAATTCAAAGCAATCAACTAAAACTCGTTTTAGTCATTTTAATTATTTTAATAACTCGAAGGCACTAAAACCATGACGCTATTTATTGACTGGTAATTACCGAGGATCGCGGAAACGAGATTTTACGAGATTTCAGTCGCACAGCGTACTTGAACTACTCCAGATCTAGCTTCACCCTAACAAAGAACCTGAATACCGTATTGGAAGCTCCTGTGGCCAACACTTATTTGGCCTGCATAAATTATGGGGCCGCCGCCCACCTGCCCACCCAGACACCACAGAGTATAACTATACCCCATCAGCAAATAAGGGCTGTAGGGAAAAAACTCTCTCATAGTCCAGTTAATTATAATGCGCATTACATGTATTGAGATAAGTTCATACAGTTTTGTCATATTTGTCACATACAAATTATTAACTCTATTGTAAATTAGGTGCAGGATTTTTATTAAGTTTTATCAAGAGCGCATGGAGTAATTCTGCACCTCATTGTTTACAAATGTACATATACAGTACACAACAGGGGTGAGAATATGGTGTTGCCCACAATACCTGGCCACTGTTGCCAACACCATGCGTGCTGCCAGCTCTCTGTAGTACTCTGTTCTGACGATCTGACAGCTATAATGGCGCATAGTGACATTCAGGGCCTTGGAGTAGAGCGAGCCTGTGTCTGTGGACGTCACTGACACCACACCCAGGTTCCGCACGTTCCTGAAAGCTGCATCCAGGTAGTTCACTGCCGTGCCAAAGGGGTCCAGGTGTCTGACGTAACAAAATGAAAATCACAAACAGATATAGGTTTCTGCATTGATCATGTAATGACTCTTCTCCAATGATGTCAATTATTCCGGTCTAGCCTTCTCAAACCATACAATGATTATACGTTGCCATTTGCCACTTCACAATTTTCATTAAACAGTGGCGGTCCATCGGCAGAAACACAGGGCCAGCAATAACCTCACCTATCACAGCTTAATGACCTCCATCTCTCGCAGTTTACCTCTCTTGATTAGCAACAGTTGCTCAGACTGATTGGTAGAACCAACGAGAGTCTAATTTATTTTTTAAAGCCTTGTTATACATTGCACTACAAAATTATACGGCGTTTTCTTCCGCCATACGAAATGACTACGAAAAATATCAATATGTCTTTATAATTTCTGCGCTCCTGTAGCACGTGAAACAGCACAGATTTGCCTAAATTAGTTTGCGAGGCTCATTGAGCAATAAGCCATGAGAACCGTTCTATAGTCTGAATTTAGTGACAGCTAAAGGGCGTTGTTAGGTATGATGCACAACTGAGTGATGGGGAACATAATTGCTGCGAAGTCCGCGAATGTTTCTGATTTTTTTGCAGATTGTCATCCTTGTGGATTCACATCAATTATATCAAGATAGCCAATAGGCAATCGCTTTGTCATTAGCATTTCTTTATCATTACGTGTCATGCATTGGTGGTGGCTGTTCAGTTAATAAATTGTTTAACTGTTGATCAGGCAAAGTTGATTGCAAACTTTAAGAGCAATTATGCGCGAAAGGGTGATGTTACTGAAGGCCTTCCTGACATCTGACGGCACGCCACTGTCATTAAACAGCACACACTATATATAACAGCAAAATGTGTTTTAGTATTCAGTAATCGTTCCCGGTCATTTAACTGTTTACGATCAATAATTCAACATCACTTGAAAAGATTCTTTGGTTTTGAGATAGCTGAGTGAATGCAGTAAGCGCAATGCTGAATTCTCATACTCACATGTAGTCAAAAGGTCTTAGGTGCATAATGACATTGGCATCCATCTTGACAACCTCCACTGAGGCAATGGGTGCCCCTTCAATCTCCTCAGTGCTGTCAGTGTTACGGGCCCCCCGCCCACCCTCCACCCTAATGTGGTTAAGGGCACAGTTCTCGCGAATCATTTTGACGCAGGACTCATTGATGTCATTGATAGTCACCTTGACAGCATTACGTAGGTGTTTTGCCCACTGTAGCCCCATGATTCCTGTATAGAGGACAGGAACCCAGAGATTCTTTTTGTAATATTCAGGCACTCAAATACACATAGAGCACATCCACCCACACAAGCATACCGACACAAAACCATACATGCTTCCAGACAGCGACGACTAAAATATCCCAGCTAATAGTAAATTACGGAATTCCATTTTCATGGCAGTAATATATTACTTCGATTTTTCATCTTAAAATTACACCGTGTTTAGGCATTCTGGCTTTCTTTGAACTTGCAATTCTGAAAAAGGTGGAGAAAGCAATAATAACAGCAATATAGCAGATTCCTGCCAATGCAGTGGTCAATACTTGGCTGCACCAGAGCAGAAGAATGCAAAGCAAATCTTACCTGTGGCTCCAAAAGCATCCAGGCACTCCAGGGGACTCCTCTCTCCTGCCAGGACAGCCAAGGAGCAAAACACTAATTGTCTGCAATCAAATACGCAGATGCCCAATGGTCACATATGTTAAAACATGCACTTCAACTCACTTACAATGGCAAAAATAGAGTAATAGATGCTGAACTAAACAAGTAATGACTTCACCTGTTTGTTTTCATTTTCCGGTTGAAATAGGTGTCACTTTTCTGAGGGGTGGAGTAATTGGGTAGGAGCTGCACATTGGTACCCAGTTCCTTCATTATCTCATATGCCTGTCCAATAGAAACTATGGGAAGGTACAATTAAAAAATTTAGGAAACCATTATAATGGTGAACTGCACCACTGTACTGACTGTCAAATTCAATAGCAACTCATCTCAAGATAATGTGACCTTTGCATGGATGTAATGCTCACACTGCCACCACAAGAATACAAAACCCACTTTTTACTTTTCAATGCATTTCTCAGTGCTAATATGCCATTTCCTTTGAGCTGGGCCATCTAATATGACCTGACACTGAATACTGACAATGAAATTAATCTTACTTGGATCCTCAAAGGGTACGTCAGATCCTCCAGTGTAGCTGGCCTCAGTCTCTCCCTTATTTATGTGACGCTTCAGGTGGCTAATCATGTCCGTCTTGCGAGCAATGGTGACCGAGCACACCACGCAGTGGTAATGGGCCACGAATCGACCTGGAGACTGGAAAAAGGGCTCGCTTTATTATGGACTTTCCATCACATGCAATAGTCTTTCACTATTTTTTCAACACTTTTGATTGACTGTCATTCCAGAAAATTGTTTCAAAGTAATCATGTCTTCCTAATGCATGTGCAGATCAATCTTAGCAGCCAAGCTGACACAAATTGTTCTGTAAGATATGTACTCACAACACATTCATTTTTATAAGGGGTGCTACTGGTTATGTTACATATTGATTGTTTTATGTTTTTATCGCATCATTATCACGTAACATGTTCGCATCAGCCAACTGGGCCACTGCAGCTGGACAATGCAAGCAACTGTCACTGGCGACAACATTTCTGACATTTTGTTTTCATAGGATGACAGTACTTGATACACAATATGTAATCATTATAATTTTCTTTCATTAACTTTAGATAAAATCCAAAGCCAAAGTGAAGCATTAGGAATACTATGCCGAAAGACGTGTCATTTTCGAATGCGATATTGAACAGGTCCCCACTCAATAGTGCTCATTTCAGATCCTATCACACGCATTGGAATGAACAGGAGGTGCCTCGTGTTCTGGCTAAATTCCTAATGGTCCCTTCCTAACTGCCTACCTAATCATACCCATTTTTAATTTGCCAACAAATATTTTTCTCAACCTCAACAGATGTGTGGAGAGCACTTTTGCACAAAGTGGTTGGTGTGCATCACCCAGAGGGTGCTGCACATGGGTAAGGTTAAGAAGACTTCCCTTCCAACCACTTCTAAGCACATGGAGTTCAAAAGTCCCTGTTGAAAAGAAAGGAATTATTATGAATTAAAAACTACAGCTTATCACTTGATTGAGAGGGCACACCTGGTCTCCACTGAGGCTGGGCTTCAGCTGTCGACAGGGAAGATGACAGATACACATCCTCTGCCCTAATATGAACAAGATCAGGATTTATGTGCTTAACAGGGGAAAAAAGCAATTTCTCCACATTTAATTTCATCCTTCCCCGCAACAAAACAAAAAATCATTTACATACAATTCTATGACACCCTTTGGCTCAGCCAAGCAACCAGTAAATCCACGACAAGCTACAGCAGACACCAGCTCTAAAGGAATTCACAACACATACCTTCAAATTCCACATAAACCTTCCAGTGAAGGTTCTGTAGGTGGCGTCGCAGTTTATGACTGTAGCAGGCTTTAAACTTCTCTTCAGGGCAAAGTGGGCAGGCCTTTCTACCAGCTGCAGAATTAATCCAGAATATGTATACAACTAAGACTTGCAAGGCAGGCATTATAACAGAACATAAACCAGAAAAACAACAGTCACTTACCCCCATTCAAATCAACCAACATCTCTAGGCCCTCCAGTGTTGTCTGAATAGATATGTGCCTCTCTAAAACAGTACAAGAAAGTGTTTTGTTATTTTGGCTTGCATATTCTGTTAATCCATAAACACCGGCTCAAGTAGTCACGCTATGATGTCTGGTTGAACAGCTACGCTTCAGAAAATAAAATGAAGCTGGTCTCTGCATGAATCAGTTTGAAAAACAGGGAAGATTTTTCCCTTGTGCAGACCTGCCTCCACTTTGGCAGGAGCGCTTGGGGACCCCACGAGTGGCGCTGGCGGTTTAGTTTTCTCATCTTGGGTGACGAGTGGTGCTCCGTGAAGACCACATCCTCCTCAGAAGGCGAGAGGGGGAAAATAACGTTGTATGACACCAACAACTATGCGGACAGCACCCTACAAAGTCAAAGTAGTCTACATGCCTGGTACAATTCTTTCTGCAACACAGTCGCTCATGAGGAAAATGCAACTAATAATGCACGCTGTACAATGACGCGTTGACAACTTTGAATTGTCATGAAAAACACAGCTTTATTTTAGCGATTTAAGAATCCAGTCAAATAATGTCCAACGCGAACTATTATATTAATTCAGGGAGCTCTGACGACCGTCTTTGGTGTGGGCACGACGAAAGAAATCATCCTAATGAAGCCGAATGCAAAGCGATACTTGTAAAAATCGTTTTGGCATCAATTATTGAGAGAGCGTGGTGAACACTGTAATTAACATCGTACATACTATGTTCTGTAACAACTGCAGAACAGCTGATTGCGCGCTAAAGGTTGAACTAGGTTAAACCAAATTCATATCTTTTTCCTGTTGACTCCCAAAAGGTTGACACCGTCAACTATGTCGCGTAGGGCGAAATTCGTACAAGTCACAATAGACCAACATGGCTTAAAAGCAAAACAACCGCTCTTAAATGCTGGAACGTTTTGAGCAAGCTGTAGGTCGGTGGTAATAACGTTAATGCATCTTGCCAGTCGAACGGTCCTATTGCGGAGCTCCGTGTTCAGACCATGGAATTATACCATACATTTCGCATAAACAGTTCTTAGCTAACTGAACGCTAATCTATAGAAAACCAATCAAGGTCACGTGCAACTACAACGACAATTTGCATTCGTGATGCGAGCATTTTTAAAAGCCGAGAGGTCGTGAAATAAAAATTATTTACAACTAGGTCCTATGGCGGAGCTCCGTGATGAGGCCCACGGATTACTTCAGCGATACTAAAAGTCTAATTCATCGTAATTTCACCAGGTAGAAATGTCACTATTCAAGAGAATGTGATTTTCAATATAATTAAACATTAGTTTCGTTAAAGTGAACGTCAACAGCTCAGGGTTTACTTACTATTTTTATCGGCGTCCTCCTGGTGTAGTTGATCAGAGCTTCCTTCCTTTAGCTCCGCCATTTTACTATACAGCCGTAAAATACGTAAATGTATGCTTAGTCCCTTACGCACTCTGCGTAAAACAAAAATACGGACTTCAATGGTAGGTTTCATCCTGCTGCCAGTGACAAAGCGGCGTGTGTTGTCAACTGGCTCAGGTTTAAAATGTTTTAGTGTTTATAAATAACTTAATAATTCAATTTAACTCAATTTTCATTTTAATTATTTTTGTTTGTCTAGCACTGTCAATTTGCAATATCCCTGAGCCCTGAAAAGTCATCAGTTCATTTGAAATCGCATCACTTATAGGGGGGTGATATTAAACAATTGGTTTTAATCCCATAATACCCATAAAATGCAGCGGCCGTATTCAAACCTGTGAAACTTCAGGCCTATTATAAATTCAAGTGGAGTTCTTAGGGCTTCCAACGATCTTATGTCATGTTGAATTGCAGGGAAATGTATATAAAATGATGCACAAGATCTGGATATTTTTCATTTGATGTGATGCTGTGGCCATAAAAACATGATATCCTGGGTTTGAATATTTCTCTCAATATAAGTGTGATGTGCCTTCAGCAAAGCGCTGCAGCCAGCAGATACAGAATATGTATGTGATATTGTCCTACAATATGAAAAAAAAGAATGCCACAGCGCTGTAACTCACCTGGAAAACTGAATTAATCAATGCACAAAATATCAGTGAGATTAAATAAAGGCCAGTTAATAAAAATCTTGCAAAAGTTTCTAGATTTGGCTTTTACATTTTTTTGGACCTACCTGTCAACTCATCTAATTTGAAACAATCATGGGTGATTTGAGCTAAAGTCACTTTTGCATTGTGGCTACTACAGCAGCTATGTAGCCTATCAGATTAGGTTGCCATAGCAGTATCAACTGAGCTCAGAAAAGCTAATAGGACTAGATGTTCCAATCCCTATGGTACGTAGGTAACTCTTGAACGTAGCGATCGGTGTGGAGTGGTGAAAGTGAGAGTATGTATATCATTGGGGTCATCAGGTGGGCACCCTGCTTCATCGACGTTTCATTGATTGAAGCCCACGACGTCTCCAGAGGGCTCAACGGTGTACCCAGCGTCCCAGGTACACTCGCCTCCAAGCCATACCCTCTATGTCCCCTGATGGACTCTACATGGCAGGGGCGTCCTTCTCCCTGAGCCAGGTGTATGCCTGGCTGCATACCACCTGTCTTTATCTTGGTGCCCAGTTGTTGTCGTTCCGTTGATCCAGAACCAGTTGTTGCTTTTTTCGGCAGCACTTGACACGGTCTTGATAGTCTTTTTTGGAGGGAGCGGCCCCTCACTCCCATTTTCCTCAACAGACTGGTGGTAGATGTTGCTACAAATCCCCTGCATCCCACCTCTACTGGGAAGATGGTGGTCTTCCAGCCGTTCTGGGATGCTTCTGCTGCCAGGTCGGAATATTTGTTTTTCTTCCTCTCATAAGCCTCTTCAACCCCATCTTCCCATGGAACTGTCAGCTCCACGACATAAGCCAGCTTTGCTGTTGGAGACCACAGGACCATGTCTGGCCGGAGTGTTGTAGCCACTATTTCTGGGGGAAACACAAGCTTTTTATCAACGTCCACTTCCAATTTCCAATCTCGAGGGAGACTGGATGCTTGCATCCTTTGATGTTGTTTGGTGCTCTTGAGGTTGGTTGTAGGAAGTGGACCTTTCCTGCTGATGTTTGTGGGAGGTTATTTGTGGTGGTTCGCCTCTGTTCCAGTGTTGATGCCAACTCTCTGAGTACTTGGTTATGCCGCCAAGTATAGCGCCCTTGGGTGAGACTTGTACTGCACCCTGACAGAATATGCTTAAAGGATGCAGGTGCTCGACACAGGAAACAGGTGGGATATTCTCAGTACCACAGTTTCAGGTTTTCCGGGGAAGGTAGCAGGTCATACGTGGCTCTGATGGTAAAACTCAGCCGCGCTCCCTCCATCTGCCAGATGTCACGCCAGCTGAGCCTTTTCTTCTCCAGGCTCTCCCAGTTGGTCCATCTCCCCTGCCTAGCCATTGAGACAGCTTTGGCATGTCGCTCTGCCTCCTCCTGCCTCCTGACTTCCTGCACTGTTGTTGCCTTGTGCCATAGAGGAGCTTTTGGGATGAGCCCGAGACCCGCTCTCCCATGCTGGACTTGACCAACCACATCTCTGAAGTGAAGAGCAGACTTTGCACTTTGAACAGCTTCTGATGGAGTCCACTTCCTTCCCGTTGCCAGCCGGGGGGCCGCTGTTCGAATGACTGTGTCCTCAGATTCAGAAAGGGTCATGACCAGCCTTGCTTTGGTGCATTTGAATTCTTCCACGAGACCTGCGATTGGCAATTCCAATTTACCATTCCCGTACAGTCCAATGGAACTTAGGCACCGTGGAACACCAAGCCACTGTTTCAGCTGTGTGCCTATCACCCGTTCCAACTTTTCCACCTTGGTGATGGGGATCTCATACACAGTTAAAGGCCACAAGAGTCTTGGGAGGATGCCAAACTGAGAGCACCACAACTTGAGTTTTCCTGGCAACAAGTCCTTACTGATGCGATCCATGTACAAAGTAGGTGATGGTATCCTTCTTTAGTTGTTCAAACTGCTCGGTGTCTTTGAGCTTTGCGTCATACCATCGTCCCAAGCTCTTCACTGGCATTTCTGAAACCATTGGTACAGGTGTTCCGCCGACATAAAATCTCTGGTCTGTAACTTAGCCTTTTACCATGGAGATGCTTCTGCACTTGCTGGGCTTTAACTTCATCCTCGCCCATGTGATGTTTTGATGAAGTTTCTTCAGGAGTCTCTTGGTGCTGGGGACCGTTGTTGTCAGTGTTGTTAAGTCATCCATATAGGCTCGTATTGGTGGAAGTTTCACATCTTCATTCTTCACATAAACTTCTGAGCATGTACTGAATCAGATTGGAATGGCAAAAACAAACTTTGATAACCTTATTGGAATTCCACTTTTGACCCTCTGAACATTTCCAGGTGTCCTGATAGGGAAAGAAGATGTCTGTACATTTTTAGCTTCATTGCTCAATGAGTTTTAGAGAAGAAGATTTTTTAAATATTTATTAAATTTACCGGCATATCCTAATGTCAGAAGTCAAATGCAGGTCAAAATACATTGCACAGCAAAACCTCGAATAAGAGTCCTGAGTCTTGCTTTTTAGTATCTGCATGCTGAACTTCACCTGAATCGCTGCCAAAATTAGTGGACACATGGGTCAAGAGAGAATTTTCAAGATGGCTGCCATGGCATCCAGTATTTAATATCTGCTCAGAATGCCTTTGACAAACATTGATGTACTCATGAGTAGGAACATGCATACCAAGTTTCAGCTTCTTTGGAAAACTGGTTTTGGAGGAGGAGATTTTTAAGATATTCCATAGTCTTATGATAGAGGTTAAATGAAGGTCAAAATGGAACATGAATCAAAACCTGGGGCCTTATTTATCAACCTGTGCGTAGAAAATGTTCTAAATTCTTTCGTAGGAATGAAACTTAGAATGTGTGTAAGTACAAAAAAATCCGTATTTATCAAACGTGCGGACACCGGTCGTACGCACACCAGTAAGTAAGATCTAATGATAAATCCCACCTGTTCTAAACTACAATGCTCGTGCATGGTTAGGCTCATTTGCATTCAGAAATGCCTCCAATTGACCATATACGGTAGCAGCAATCCCTTTAAGAATGCGTGAATGGATTTTTTTTCTCTCACCGAAATCATGGCAAAGAAGGCGAAGAAGAGGAATTTATCCGACAGAGATTGAGGTGCTTGTAGTAGAAGTTGAAACAAACCAAAAAATACTGTTTGGAACACTCAATGCAGGTGTGATCAACAAAAGAAAAAATGCTGTGTGGGAGAAGGTAACGACTGCTGTTAATTCTGTTGGGTCAGCGGAAAGAGCAGTCTCAGTCATTAGCCACGGCTTCAGTGGATATCCCCGATCACCTATAGAGATATTATAATAAATCATACGAAGCCCAGAAAATAATTTCGAAATGTTGTAACACTCACCAATAAGCCAGCAATCCTCAACAGCTCCTGCTTGGAGGCGCACACCCACAGAAATGTTCTGCAGAATGAATGAGTCCTGCCTTCCTCCAGGCCACTGGGCAACAAAGTTTAACAGAGACATATTTGTATCGCAGATTATTTGTGCATTGATTGAATGAAATCCTTTCCTGTTCACGTAACTGAATTCATTGTGTGATGGTGCTTTTATTGCGATATGGGTGCAATCTATGGCTCCAATTATGTTTGGGAATCCGGCGATGGCGTGAAATCCTCGTTTAATTTCGGCTTGTTGGTGATGTCTGTATGGGAACTGAATGTAAGTTGGGGCCAGAGTAATTATTGCATCCAACACTGCCAGCATGATTCTGCTTAGTGTCGACTGCGAAATACCGCATATGTCTCCAATCTCTCGCTGAAACGTTCCGGTGGCCAAAAATCCCAGGGTGGACAGGAGCTGGATGTGCACTGGGATGGCTTTGGTGCGTTTTGTCTCTCGCTCCAACATGGGTTGTAAATCACGGCATAAATCCATCAGTATGTTTTTGGGTAATCAGGTACCTGCTGAGAATCTACTCTGTGCTCTCACTGAACAGATCAGCACGCTCTTGAAAACGCACTCCCTGCGGAGCGCACGGTGCTCCAAATCCTCCAATAGTGCAAGATAAGCCATGGCACTTGCATTTCAAGCTTTCTTTTCAGGTTGTCCTGTCACAGCTGTCTTTTATAACGTGTTACACAAATTATTCAAATTGTCTGCTAAATTACTAATTGAGAATTTTTATTAATAAAAGGAAACGGGGAACGTGTGAAGTTTGAGATGCTGAACACTGTGACTCTCATAGTGCGTTCTATTTGTAGTTTCACTGTTCTACCACTAGGTTTTGTGTGTACGCATGGTTAGAGTTGTGCTTAAATTTACACGTTCCTACGCACAAGTACAAGTTGATAAATCCCATACTTTGCGTGGGAATGTTCTTATGCACTCATTACGCACACATGTGTGCGTACGCACGGTTGATAAATGAGGCCCCTGGTTTGTATGTGTTGATTCTTGGTACTCAGTACGTATATATCACATATCAGCTGAATAGCAGCGGAAAAAATAATTGATAAATGAGTAAAAATGGCATTTTCAAGATGGCTGTGGTGGCGGCCATATTTGAAATTCAATCAGAATACCTTGAACAAACTTTCATGTACTCATGAACATGCCTACCAAGTTTCTGCTTCCTTGGTCAAGCAGTTTTGGACTAGAAGATCTTAAAATACAGTATATTCAATATATGCAGGGATGTGGCCTTATGATAGAGGTTAAATCAAGGCCAAAATGGAACATAATTCAAAATCTGGAATACTGTATGTGTGTTTAGTCTTGATACTTAGCATGTACATATCAAATATCGTCAAATAGCTGCAGAAATGATTGACAAAGGAGTCACAATGGCATTTTAAGATGATTGCCATAGCAGCCATATTTGCATATAGATCAGAACCCCTCCAACAGACTTTGGTGTCCTCATGAGTTGGAACATGTATGGCAAGTTCAAGATTCATTGGCCACATGGTTTCAGAAAAGAAGATGTTACCGAGTTTTAGATCTCTCGCGTTCATGATGTTGACTGGCCCAAGCGGCAACAAAGTTGCACACTACACATTCGTCCCATTTTTTCCCTGCCCACACGCATGGACTGACATTAACATCTGGAATCAATGATGCCGTGACTACCATTTTGGCGTTTTCAGACACGTTGTCCTCGGGGCTGCTGAACGTCACGAATATTTGGCACACTCAGCAGCAGAATTCAGGGATGGTTGATTTTTTTGCTTTGTACAGAAATTTCTACTACATTTATGATTCCCACCAGTGTGTATGCGGTGGCAATGCTCTCAGTAACCCTGTGAGGATTTGCCACTATTGTTGCAATATTAGTTACTGTACTGATAAAACACCTTCATGTCAGATTTTTTTAATAAAGAACGTGAACAGTACATTACATTAGTATATACTTTGAAAACTGAACAAGCAGTTAAAACCTTAAACACATCTAAACTTATAGCCTTCATATAAATACTTATTGATTTTTCTCTTGTGTATCATTTTTTGTACTATGTTGATTGTTTTGTTTATTATTTGTTAAATACATTGTTTGTACGGATAAGTAGCTTGATCTTTGAACTTCGTCAACGAAAAGGAAGAAACGTCACAAACCATACTAGTCAAATGACAAATATAAATGATGTTTGTCATGAGACAGATTGCGTTTGCAGAGGTATTCAGTGAAATCTAAATTGCTACTACTTTTGGTCAATGGTGATTGCCAACGTTATAGTTATCCATTCCCTACCAAACTGGTGGAAGTTGACCATGTCCACGTCCACACAAATCTAAAATTCCTTATTTTCACACGGACAGCAACATGACCAACAACAGGCGATGGTGGACAAGCAGGCCACAACATAAACCCATAGGTGAGTTAAAAAAAAAAAAAAAAAAAAAAAAAAGTTTTCTGTCTTTGAACTTACCGAAGGGAAAACTTAAGTAAAAAGTCGCATTTTAAAGGATCATATACAGTGCAGCAGCCTCCTGGCAGCAGTGCTTTGACACTAATGGAGAGCAAGGCATCCATGAGCGGGGACCTAGAGGCTTTGCCCAACTAGTAAACCATGTTATCTCGTGACTTAGGTTTATTAGCCTAGGTCAATGACTTCTCAGCCTAGTTTGCATTCTCATTTTTCCGTTAAGACACAATGGTTCCCTAAATAACTGTTTTGAAAAAGTTTAGATTTCTTTTTGACCAAGCTGTTTCATCAAGCATCTGGTGCGCAAAACTGGCTCAAGTAGACAAGCTGCCAAGCCTGTAAATATTACCCTTTCTTGTGGTTCAATTAGTTGAGTATCGTAGTGCATTTGTGCCCTGTGAGTACCAATGGCTTAAGGTTGTACACAAACATCAGCAGCTGGCCCAGCCTGCTGGTTAGCTAAGTTTGTAGGTTTGATTTTTGTCAAGGATTTACTGTATGCCTCTCACTTTGTGCTGGCTAGTGTGGTTGGTTACAGTTCTCCAGTACAACTGGACGTTTGGTGCCATTATCATCAGCGTTACACTGAGAGATGCTCCAATTGTGCTAACTACTTGGTTGTTGATAGTTTTTCCTCACTGCCAGTGTAGAGATCACATATGGGAGCACGGAACATATCACCATCAGTCACAGGAATCACGCCCCAGTTATCTCATAGGGCCAGTGGACTGTGATCTTTTCATTTCACCAGCATCTCTGAATAGATCTAAGCGCTATTTTCTATCCCTTTGTTAGCAAGTAAGCAGAAGCTCACACCCACACTTGAGAATAACTAGAAGAGGTCCAAGTTTGTGGCCCAACTCTTGATTTTCACAGCTTACAGACTCAGTGAAACAATTATTATTCCTGCTGACAGAAAAGTAGCATAACATAAGCATTGAATTGGAGCAGGTTGGCAGATCCACATTTCCTGACTCCCATTTATGTGCTGCTGCAGCACACAGCTCTTTGATGCTGCATCAACTGTTCCTAACACACTGATCATGAATGCCACTCAAGCTAGCAACATGTACTGCATGTGGGTGACTCCCCTTTCATTGCAAAACTGTTCCCATCACTCAATTTGCAATGCTGTGTTCAAACTTTCAGCTGAGTTACAAGGCTGATGTTGCTCTGATATACAGTCAAGTCCTTAAGTATTTTGACATTGACAAAGTTATTGTTAGTTTGGCTGTCGACTATAGAATATTGGAGTGTATTTACATAATGGGCTACAGGTACAAAAGCATTTGAACAATTGGCTGCTCAGCTTTTCCATGGTCAGGTGTGTTTCATTCCCCAATAATATCATTTAAAAGTAAACACATAGAGGGCTAACGGTTAATTTCAAGTGTTGCATTTCTTTTTGGAATCTGTTTCTAAATTCCAAAAGCAGTCACTGCCAGTCAAGCAATCTATTAATAGGCTGTGAAATAAAAACAAACCCATCAGAGAAGAATCAATGAAAAAATTTGCCAACAAAAATTAAAAAAACACCTGTATAATTCTTGGACACCATCCTTGGGATAGCAGAGACAAATATCAAGTTATACTAGAGAGATGGGCAGAGAAGATAATGGAGAAGGGAAGGAACTGCTCATGATGGAGCTGTAATGCCCCTCCCTTAAGGCGGGGATGGGGAACCACTTCCAGAAAGAGCCAGTGTGGGTGCAGGCTTTCATTCCAACCGGCTAATTATACATCTGATTCTACTAATCAAGGTCCTTCGCAAAGATTCCAGAGGTTGATTAGTAGAATCAGGTGTGTAGCTGCTTGGTTGGAATGAGAGCCTGCACCTACACCGGCCCTTCCTGGATAAGGTTCCCCACCCCTGCCTTAAGGCATTTCGGACTTTTGGCTACCTGCCATCATTCAATTATTTAATTACTACCTCTGTTCTCCCTCTTAATTAGCACACCTATTTTCCCTTAGTTGACTTTCATTCCATTGTCTATTTAAACCTCAGTATTCCCCTTCACTGGCAGGTAGCCTTTAGTCATGAGCACTCCCTTTTTGTTATCCTCTTGTAGTTTTGTGGTTTTATACACTTTATTTTTTTAAATCCATGTTCCTACACTTGGGTCCTTCTTCATTCCATCACTTTCTTGGTACCCTTTTAACATCTTTGGGCACCAGGGCATCACACTAGCATACCAACTAATTTATGAAGAGTGGTCATGTGTGGGCATGTATGGCTGGAGCTGGTACCCAGGTATTTATCGGTGATGTGACTGTTGGTAAAAGATGGAGGAGGAATTTTGAATTGCGTAGGGCTATATTATATGGTTAGATTTGACCAAATACTTCAGAATCCATTGGACAATCCTTCTTGGTGCAGATAATAACTTGGAATCATATTGCAAAGCAACCCAAGATTTGTTTTTAAGGAAATGAAGCGGAACGTTCTACAATAGATAGATGAATCATGACCTGAATTCAATTTAGCATGCATTTTACTTGCAGAGGGCAAAATTGAAGGCATTACACCCAAACAAAAAGCAGGAACTAAAGGCCTTTCAGAAGATCACAGGAAAGAATCCCAGAGTCTAGTGATGTGTATCGGTTCCAGATTTCAGGTAGTTATTGACTGCAAAGGGTTTATTGCAGAGTATTAAAAATTAAAATTCAATTGATTACTATGGTGTGTGTGAAGTCACTTTTGAGTCCCTAAAACTATGGCAGTTAGGAGATAAACCTACAGTTTTTTTCCAACAGGAGGTATTTATCATAGGATAGATACCTGGAAATTCGCAAAGTTTCAAATGTAAATTTCCAGGTATCTAGCATATGATAAATACCGAGTGCTTGGAAAAAATGGTAGGTTTATCTCCATTCTACCATGACTCTTGTCAACACCCCTACGAAAATATTTTTTTATGGCAAAGTTGGGATCAACCACTGGGGTGGACACGGAAATTAATAGCCTACGTTTTCTATTGAAGCGGCTCGATAATCAAGTGAGAGCTCTTCACGCAGCGTGAGGTCTTGACCCAGTGCGAGGTAGTTTACCGGTGAATAGATACCTGGTGTTAACCAATCAAAATGCAGAATTCGCTGGAGTGAATGGTAGAATAAGTCATAAACTGAGTGTAAATGGTTAATACAACATCTTTTGACAAAATCCTTACACTGAAGCTGAAAGTCTGCACTGCAAGCACATCGTGATTGTTTCTTTTCAAATCCATTGTGGTGGTGTACAAAATTAAAACAATGAAAATTGTTTCCCGTCCAAATATTTATGGACCTTAGTATATATTACGGGCATGCTATGCTTAAAATTGCTGGACAGTGTGACTGAGTCCTGGAGACCGCAGTGCTGGTTTATCACTGGGTGTTTTTTGCTGAATGTCCCTTCATGAAGGAAGTCACAACAATTTTAAGTCATCTGCCTCAGCTGAGTCTTTGAAGCACAGGAGGTATTAGGTTGTCAGTCTCAGTTTACATCGTGTGGTGAGCCCTTGTCCAGCAAAGGCTTCAGGCTCCCACTCAGGACTCAGTGATGCATTTCTGCACCTCAATTTCTGGAACCAGTCGTCAGACGTCATAGCCTGATGCTGCAGCACCAGTTAAGCATCGTGGATTAGCACTATGTACGTCAGCCTCATATGTAGCATATTGAGTTTCTATTCTTGTTCTCCTAAACCTGTTTGCAGCCCTTTGATCGTGTTGACCATGCTGTCCTCCTGTATGGGGGTCAGCTGCAAAATTCCTGGTCAATATTGAGTCCTGCCACACCAGACATTCCTTCCAGGTTACCTGGGCCAGAACATGATCAGCACTTCATTCCCTCATCATAGGAGTTTCCCTGGGTTCAGTTCCTGGCCCTTTTCTCTTCTCCCTTTGAACTCAATCTCTATGTTGATGAGACCCAGCCCATTTTCTCCTTCTCACCATGAGACACTCAGGTCTTTGTTATTAATCTGCTTGCCTGTGAAACATCCAGACCTGGATGAACAATCATGCAGAAGCTCAACTGGTTAGACAGGACTGCTCTCCCGTCTGGAACTTCTCTGTTTCATTAGGACACTCCTCGATGTCAGCATCATCATCTGCGAAGACCCACAGAGCGATGATTTATAACAGACACCACCTTTTGAGAGTATCATGGCGTGAGAAAAGCAGGCAGATTTGTCTTGTTAGACATCTGGAGAATTAAAATAAAGATTCTCGCCACCTACTTGGTCCTGCTTTTGTAGTATTGTCTCGCCTGGGCTACTGTATCATTCTTCGAATATATAATGGAAGAAAAAATAAAGAAAATGAGTTTTTAAAAAGGGAAGATAATAGGAAACTAATAATTAAAAATAAAAGGAAATTTTTGATGAAAAAATTTGGCCTATTGGAGGGAAAAAGTGTGGGTAAAAAGAGGGCGGGGGAGTAAATGGCCAAACATATTTTCTACTAAATTTGGTCATATTTCTGTTCCTGCAGCATGTGTGGTCATCTTTGGCATTCACTACAAAGATTCTCTCATCTTCAAGGAGCTGGACATTTGCTGTGATGACCACACCGTGCAAGCAGCAGGATGGGTGGAGTTGAATGACCCCCCAGACTTTGGGGATTCTGGGCACCCAGGAGAAAGCGCCGCTCTAAGGGACTGATGCCCATGTCAGAGGGGGCCTGATGTAGAGGGGCCCTGTGTGGAGGTGCCCGATGTTGAGGAGCCCAATGATGGACTGGCTAATGTTGAGAGGCCCTGGGGATCAAACTGCTGGAGCCAGATGTTAATGGGTTAAGCGAAAGCGCAGACGTTTTTGAGATAGGCATTTCACTGATGTCCAGTGGCGGTCCGTCGGCAGTAACAAATGCCTTCGGAAACCTCACCTTTCAATACTTAATAACCTAAACCTCTTGCAGTTTACTTTGCCCAATTAGTAACAGTTGCTCAGACTAACTGGAACAAAATTATGAAGCGCTATCTTCCACACATAAATGACAATGCAAAATATCAAAATGTTTTTATAAATTCTGAGCTCATGTAGCTCGTGAAACGGCACAGATTTGTGTAAATTAGTTTGCGTGGCTCATTAAGCAATAAGCCACAAGAATCTGTTCTGTATTACGGCTAAAGAGCATTGTTAGGCATGATGCACAGCTGAGTGACAAGGATGGCAAAAATAAATGCAATGAAATCAGCGTAAGTTTTGGATTTTTTGCTTTTATATTGCCACCCTTACAATGCCATATCAAGTATATAAAAGTAGGCAGTAGACATTCACTTTTTCATTATCATTTTTTATTACAGGTCATGTATTGGTCTTGGTTGTTCAGTCAATAAATTGTTTGATTTTCAATCAGGCAATCTTAAAACAGGATCAGTTTGAGAGTAATCGAGCAGTGAAGAGTGAGGTTACTGAAGGCCCTCTGAACATCTGACGGCACGCTGCTGTAGATGTCTTAGCGCTTTGGACTCCGTCCAGCACTTCTGGGCCAAAGACGGGCAAAACTCCCTCCTCCTCAGGAGTAAGGGGAGGCAGACTGGTGCTCCTATCACTTGTCCTTTGTTGCTAGCTCCTCAGAGCTGCAGCCTTGCTCTTAGTGATGCTGGCATAGTCCCGCCACAAGCAATGAGGAGTCTGGAGGCTATGTTCAGCAGTAGAAACGGAGTGCATAATGTAATGGAAATGTGTATACAGTGCACAACCAATCCATTTTCACTTTGGTCACCTAACTTACAATCCTTCAGTCACTCTTCAAAATAATAAAAGGGAAGACCAGAACAAGAGAACCACTCACTGCAAGTGTAAGCAGGCATGTTTAATGCGCAAGGTAAAATGGAAGTGTCTGCAAACTATATGTTCCCTAAGACATATGCACTGTCAGTACTCCTGTCTTGGACTGTGTGACTATAGCCTTCTGCTGGTATTTTTGTCATTTGTCTGCCATGTGCTTTTTGTTTATTTTGGTTTGCCATGTGCTTTTACTCCACCCATGTTTCGGTTCTCTTCCTACCCTTTGCTCAGATCACCTGCTTCCTATTGTCTCTGTTTTGTCATTGATTCTCTTCTGTCACATTAGACCCAGCCTATTTAAACCCCACTTCCTTGCTATTAGTTTGTCAGATTGTTCCAGACCATTATCTTGGTAAATCTTGTTTTAGAAACTTGTCTGTTAACCTGCTTGTTTTTTTTTACCTGGCCTGTTAACTGCTTTGGATTTTTAATGCCGTGACTTTGGATAGCCTGCCTGATAGTTTTCACTGGACTGTCTCTTGTTTCTGACCCCTGCCTGTCTCTGGATTCCCTTTGGATTGTGCTTCAATTGTTAAAGGGGACCTATTTTGCTATTTTTCCAAGTTTATATTTTGGTCTTTGACTCCCCTAGAGTACTCCTGATCATGCAAAGTAAAAAAAAAGGGTATTTATTTCGCTCATACTGCCATCCTCAAAAAACTGCATTTGTAGTACATTGTAGTCTCTGCCTGAAACGCCTCACTGGGGTGGCTCTTCCGCTATGGCCCCCACTCCCCGTGTACCCACTTTCTTCTAACTGGCCAGCTCTGTGGAGGGCGGAGTTGGGCGGGACGAGGCAGCAGAACGCAGTTTTCCGTGTCCGGCTGCCCAGAGTGAAACCAGAGACACGTCTGCAATCTGATAAGGAAGCGGCGGGCAAATTCCGCAATCTAACGTTATACTTGAATATAGATCTAATGACATGATCTTGTTCTAACAAACGCAGTGGCGAAAGTGGAGGACGCAGTGCGAATATCTGTCAGTGCAAGCTCAAATTTGCTTTCGGCTACAGTTTGCTACGGCAACAGTTGGTGAGTACCGCGGTTTTTCTACTCCTAGCTAGGATGCAGGGGAAGCTAGAATCCACCCCATATAGACACATTTGTAGAACGGGTCGACATGCCCAAGTGTAGACCGGAGACCGTAGAAATCCGGTGGGTCTGAGTTTAGAGGGAAACATGGACAGTGAGGAGCAGCTAAAAGTGGACCAACAGCTTATGGACTGCTTCGGTGCGTATTAGGACCTGCTGGGTCGTGTGCATAGCTGTGGTGTGTTGTTAGCGTGGAGCAACGAACAGCCTTCTGCGCTGGTATATGATGGAGGGGCGAAAGCTCCAGGCTTAACGGCCTTTTCGGAAATTGCCCGCGGTAATGGTTTACTTATTGCTTCGGAATGACAAGCGTTTCCTCGCGGAGAATGGGCGCGTTATGGATTGTGCGCGAGAGCAAGCTAGAGCTCCGGTTATGTTATGAGCATAATACAGGTTTTACAGACCGTAAATTCCGTCTGCGTGAACCGTTGCTTATGTGGAGCCAGCGAATCGATCACTTTTACAGGAAGTAATTTAATATTCAGTTGCCGATTTAATATTCAATCGACAGCAATGCAGAAAAATCGTTTGTGATACTATACACATTATAGCCTGTGCTTTTCCCTATTGCTTTCACCGGTAGCATCAGAGAGCTTGCTCAGACATTGGGGATGTATCAGGCTGACCCCGGTCATGGATAAGTAAAGCGATCGTTTCACAAGCACCCAAAAACTTACCCCAAGCTTTGCAAAACCTACGTCTGGTCTAACTGCAGCCCAACTCGGCAGACACATACAGCACCTCTCCGGTTAGCTTCAACTGTAGTGGCTACAATCAGGCAACGTTATGATGAAACTGTCACATTGATGCTTACCGAAGTAACACAAGCATACTGATCAGAATCGCTGCATATAAGTTAACCAGGAGCATTTTTAATTAGCAGAGCAGGGGAACTAACATGCAGTAGCTGATAAGTGGTCATGACTTTGAATGTAATCTGTCGCGCGAAAAATTCGTTTCGCGTCTGGTGTGAAAGCGGCTTGACATGCCCGTATTCGCGTCTTTGCATTGACTTTGAATGTAATCTGTCGCGCAAAAAATTCGTTTTGTGTCCGATGTGAAAGCAGCTTTATGGATAGTACGCGACAGCTAGAGAGAGCTTGGTTATGTTATGAGCATAATACAGTCGAGCTCAGTTATGTTATGAACATAATACAGGTTTTGCAAACCGTACATTCCGTTAGCGCGGACAAGTTGCTTATGTGGAGCTAGCGAATCGATCACTTCTACAGGAAAGAATTACCTATTTAATCTCCGCCTTTTTCGGCTTTTTATTAGCCACAACAATTTCTAAAGGGGGATGAAATTATGTCAAGGTAGTGCAGAGAAATCATTTGTTAACCGGTAGGGCTTCTGCGTTTCGCATTGCTTTCATGGTAGCACCAGAGAGCTTGCTCAGACATTTGTGAAGTATCCTGCTGATCCCGGTCATGGATAAGTGAAGCGATCACTAACTGTAGAGGCTACAATCGGGCAAAGTTATGATGAAACTGCCACATTGATGCTTACCGAAGTAACACAAGCATACCGATCAGAATAACTGCATATAAGTTAACCAGGACCATTTTTAATTAGCACGACATGCAAACTAACATGCAGTAGCTGGTAACCGAGCGGTCATAACCACAGAGACAAACCCTTGCAATACAGGTTTTACAGACAGCAAGTTCTGTTACCGTGAACAGTTGTACCAAGCATCCAAATTACAAACAAGTATTAAAAGTTAGCTTCAAATGAGGTTTATGTTCACACACCTTCTGTAGAATTTCCCCTGATATCACTCTTGCATATTTAGGATGCAAAAATTAGCAACAGTAACTTGGCTACGTTAGCCGCTGTGCTACAGCCACAATCAACTGGCTATCACATCAGGTTGGCTTATGCAGTAAAAGCAACTTACAGCTTCTGTGTCTGTGAGTCATGGACAGTCGCGACCGATACAGGCTTTATCTTCAGATATTTTACAAAGCCTGTGTTTGAGGCCAGTTGTTAGTGCTAACTATCGCTAGCGGTCCTGCTAGCCACCCGTAACACGTTAGCTTCACTTACATTATTTGCTGTTATATCGTTACTTACAGCGTGTGGCTCGGCGCTTGAGCGCTTTTGATCGATGCAACTGCTTCAGGTTTGAGAAGCAGCTGAAACGCTTATCCTGTGTCGAATTATCCTTTATTGATAAAGCTGTCTTTGGTGAAATGCTGAGCACAATCAGCTAACGTTCCCTTTGGCCGTGGCTTTTTGCTGCCAGCAAACAAAAAAAGCTACCCACTAATTTCTGGTGGCATCGTCTTATGGAAGAAAAATCGTTGTTTTTCTTCACGTCCAAAAGTAAACGGACAAGCAGCTTTGGGAGAGATACTGACAAAATTGCACCTCAAATGATCTGCGGTTCTTCTTTTGTATTTCCAAAAGTGAAGATGCTACTAAGGCATAGTATGATCTGCCGTTGTTGGTGCCTGCTAGAATAGTTTCCGGTGTGGGCAGGTCCAGCGCCATGATTGGCTCTGGCTAGGTCTGTACTAATTGGATGGCACAACCTGACGTCAGGTTTTACCCAGATCTCGTGAAGATCTCGGGAGGAGCTGTTCAGAGAGGAAATCACGCTCACGAAATCACGTTCTTGGCTTACGGCAAAACCCCTGTATCTTATGTTTAGAAACTTTTCAGAGGTTGAGCATGGACAACCAACATTATAACATTACTAATATGTATTAAAAGAAGGATCAGCATAATAGGTCCCCTTTAACTGGAATTTAATTTTTTTTGTGGCCGAGGGCCTTTTTTAGTTTTCCATTTTTGAGGAAAATTTCCTTATTTTACTCATTTAATAAACAGAAAGGACTGATTCTGCTCCTGGGTCCTAATCATCTTTGAAACCTGACAGTACAATCTGAACACACTATGGACCCTGCAGATCTTAATCAGGCTAAGTCTGTCCATGATATGCATGAAGCTATGCTGGGCAAACACCAGTCTCAGCTGAACTCCATTGCCAAGATGCTGGAGAAAGTCGCCACTAGTCTCACTGATTTGGCTGCAAAGGTGGAACAGCTCCGGGTGGCTTGTCCTCAGCAGGCTCTTCAAAGCACCCCTCCAACTGTCTCCGCTCAATCTGTATGGGGACCTCGTCTGTCACCACCAGAGACATACAATGGAGATCTGGAACCCTGCCAGTCTTTCCTAGGTCAGTGTGAGCTCATTTTTGGTTTGCAACCTTCTACTTTCCCTAATGACAGTTCTAAAGTTGCCCACGTCATCACCCAGCTGTCAGGACGAGCCCGGGACTGGGGAACAGCCATTTGTAGCAGTAATGAGGCTATCTGGGATAAATTTGTCGAGTTTTCCAACTAAAAGAAGAAGGTCTTCGATTGCTCAAAACAGGGCAGAGAGGCAGCATGGGAGATTCTGTACCTCTGTCAAGGAAGGAGGCCTGTCTCAGACTTCGCCATAGAATTCCGCACTCTAGCGTTATCTACTGGCTGGAGCCCAGATGCCCTCTATGACGTGTTTTTCAACAGCCTCTTGGAGGAGATCAAGGACGAGCTTCCCCCTCATGATTTGCCTTCTTCAGTTGATGAACTAGTGAACATAGCAATCTGTATGGACACCTGATTCAAGTAGCAACACAGGCATAAGACCCCATATTCTGTCCAGTGAACCGAATCCCACCATTCGGCCACCCTTCCAGCTCCTGGTCCTAACACTGAGTCTATGTAGTCTGCATCACTTGTTGAACCTGAGCCTATGCAAGTGGACTGTACGCACCTCTTGCCTGATGAGAGGAAGCGGGGATTATATGCTAAAGCCTGTTTGTACTGTGGCCAGCCAGGTCACTCTGTTGCTACTTGTCCAGCAAAAGACAGCGCTTGCCAGTGAAGCGGGAGTCCTAGTAAGCGCCACTCTACCAAAACCCTCTTCATCTCTCCAAACCATGCTAAGAGCTGCTGTGATGTGGGGAGGTCATCGTCACAAAATATCTTTGACTCTTCCTCGATCACCAAGTGGGCAGTTCCTGTTTCCCTCCTGCAAGTACCCCTGTCTGTCTGTGCACTAAATGGCTGCTGTTTTGTTAAGGTAACACATCACACCATTCCAGTGAGTTTACTACTCTCTGGTAATCACAAAGAGGACATTACCGTTTATGTTATTGACTCTCCTCATATGCCCATTGTTCTGGGACATCTTGGTTAGTGATGCATAACCCTCATCTAGATTGGGTAAATTATTCCACTCTTAGCTGGGGCCCAATTTGTCATGCTCAATGTTTGAGAACAGCCCAGGACCCTTCACATGTGTTTCTGGAGGATCCAGAGGAGTTTCCAGCAGGGTTGGATTCAATTACTTTTTTCAATTACAATTGATTGTGATTGTAATTACAATTACAATTACTTTCTGGACAGAATGTTCAACTACAATTACAATTACTTTTCGATAAAAAATTAAATTAAAATTAAATCACAATTACGAAAGTAATTGATTATAATTACTGTAATTGTAATTGAAAAAAGTAATGGAGCCCAACCCTGGTTTCCAGACCTGTCAAAAGTGCCTGAAAAACACTTGGACCTGACATCAGTCTTCAGTAAATCCAGAGCCACCTCATTGCCACCACACAGACCCTACAACTGCTCTATCAATCTGCTCCCAGGAACATCTCCTCCCTGTGGTCAACTGTATTCTTTGTCTGCTCCAGAGAAGCAAGCCATAGACAAATACATTGAGGAGTCCTGAGCAGCAGGGATAGCCAGGGCAAGTTTCTTCTTTGTAAATAAGAAAGATGGATCATTAACCCATAAATTTTTTTTTTTTTTTGCTTCTAGTAGCTCTAAAAGCGTTGTTGGCTTTGGGCAAAAATGTAACTTTAAACATAGCCATCATACAATCAAAAAATAAATACAGTTTATGTGTTAGGGAGGTTTAAGGAGTAAAATGAATGCATTTACATTGCAACGGAAAATTTGGGATTAAACAGGTTAAGACCTTGTATCAATTATCAGGGGCTTAATGAGATTACAGTCAAGAATAGATATCCACTGCCTTTAATGTCCTCTGCTTTCAAGTTGTTGCAGGGTGCAAGAATTTTTACCAAGTTGGATCGCCACAATGCCTATCACCTGGTGCGAATCAGAAGGGAATGAATGGAAAACAGCATTCAACACACCGACAGGGTACTATGAATATCTTCTCATGCCATTTGGACTGACCAAACATTGGTAAATGATGCTTTGCGAGACAGACTTTAGTAAACAAATTTGTTTTTGTGAATTTAAGGACAGAAAACATGCATGGAATACCCAGATCCCTGTCACAAAGTTTGCTGAATGTGTTCTGTCCTTGTGCGTGTCCGTCCATCCATTCACCAGTCCCTCTGTCACACTTTTTTCTGGGCTAGAACTCCTAAACTGTTCGATATTTCTCAAAAATTTTTATACATGGATATATTTTTGTGTAAATGTGCCTTTTTATACTTTAGTCCATCATTCTGTCCATCTGTTTGTTTCTTCACCACATGTTTTTTAAGGCCAGATATCAGCCATCTCTTAGTAGGGGATCTGAATATTTCATGCTTGATGTGTTTGGTTTTAAGAAAAAAAAATTGAAAGGGGGGGGGGTTTGTTTGATCTCAAGACACTTCTGTCTAATAAAGATGGGTTTAAAAAGGACAGCCTGTCTTTGTTCGTGCATTTTCAGAGCTCTCTCCCTAATAAGATGGATTAATTTTAGGGTAAGCAAATGTATTCTCAAACTAATAAGATATAATTTGCACAGAATAGGCATGTAGCCAAGCAATGCTACAACAACCAAGATGTACTAAATTTGGAGGGGAACAAAGTTGGGTAATGTGGCAAAGACTTTAAAGTGAGATGCTGTAATTGCAGAGGAGAAAAAAGAGGCGTGTTTGGCAGATGCTTTGTGCAGAGTAAAGCAAAAGAAATTCAGAAATAGAAAAAGACTAATAATGTATCATATACAGGAGCTCTGAAAAGAGTGAATTATGAAGTGCAAAATTCAGTAATGCTTCGAAAGAGGTCGAGTGACTAAGAAGGAAGGTCAAGTGGTGGACCTAGGCCTCTACCACTGATAATAAAGTAAGTCTAAATTGCAGCAAGAAGGCAGAACAGATAGTTTCAAAAATACAAGAAGGTTCAATGTTCCCGTAGATGCAAAGTAAAATAGGTTTCATTGGCTGTGAATCAAACTAAGTTCACTGCTTCCATGTGTAAAATAATCAATGTGGCTACTAAGCAAAGGAAAAAGGGAAAGAAATAACATTAGTAAATGAGGCAGAGGAATCTTGGACATTAAAAACCTGAAAGCAGAAGATTTCCATGAAATGCTGAAAATGAGCACTGATGGAGGGTCTCAAGGTAACAATTGGCATTGTTCTTATGGTGGTCTGTTTATTACCATGGAACATGAGAAGCCTCATTGCTGACGGTCAAGAATTGGAAAGATACGTATTTGATTTAAAACCCATGACTGGATATTTTATGTGTACAAAAGGCATGGCCACGTCCTCATCTTGACTTTGGTAGGTATGACTGGGTAGACAAACAACGTGGAGGGGTGGGTAACATTTATTTAGAAGTAGTGTGATCAGTCGAAAGCTGCCATCGCCAACAGATTTTAACGTGTAATTCTTGTAGAGTGTAATGCAGATGTCAGCCTCAAACTAATTCACTTCAATATTTTTTGCTAGAAATTGAATAGCCTATAGAAATTGGTAATGCAATTGAGCAAGGAAATAAAAGAGAAATTTGGTTTGGTGACTTTAATGCACGCAAACTGTGTATGGGGTAGGCCCAAGTAAACATACCGAGAATAATAATGTGGTTGAAGAAATGCTGGAGGGGAGCATTCTGTCTTAATGATGGCAAATGAATGAAATTTTTGCAGAAATGATTGGTCTTCTCTGGATCTTACATAGAGTCTTGGAATATTACTAATTTGAATAGAATGTACTGTAAATGCAAGCTCTTGAATCTGAGGTGATCATTCTCCTATTTTTTTGTTCCATAAACCTTAAAGTTCAGGTACAAGGAAGATAAATGCAAAATAAATTGTGTTTTGAAAAAGATGAGTAGGAAAAATTTCAACAACTCTGTATAATGAATGCTTATATGGTATCGGGATAGTGCTATAGAAGAATGTGCTTCCATTAAAACCAATTTAATTTTGAATGCTGCATTGAGGACCATTCCCATTGGCAGTGTAACTATAAAAATGAAAGTGGTGTCATGGTGGAATGGGGAACACACTGAACTTGTTGGAGAATGAAATAAGGTATTGCGAGTGTTACGAAGCAAAATAATAATAAATATATAAAAGCTTTGTCACGTAGAGGCATCAAACCCAGTAGTATGAACACTAGAAGGAATTTATCTTTTGCTGTAGTTAATGAGGTGAAATTTGATGCTATATAGGCCTGGTAAATATTTAAGAAAATGAGCAGTAAAAGGAAATATGCCAAAATTTCACCGTCAATGGATGGAGAGGCGATTACTGTGGCAGATAAAGATAAGACTCATGCGTTGGGTAAGATTTTTTGCCAGTGAGCATGGTGGAAATCATCTGGATAAGTTGCAGTGAAGGAAAAAAGAACAGCTGAGAGATAATGGTGCAGTAAACAAGAAAAAAGAAGTGAGGAAGATTCAGCTCAGGATGCCGATCTGGCTGTATGTGAGGGTGAAAAAGGTCCATGAGGGTCTGGCTGCACTGCAATGGGACGGGACCAAATAAGTTAACTCTTTGTTTCGCAAGTTACCTAACCAAGTTTTGTGTATCATTCTGTGAAGGAATTTTTGTTGTTACTGTTATGGTTTTAAAATTCCTTGTTGCAGTGTTTAGTGCACTTTGATTTTATTACAGTTTCACTGCTTAAAATATGTATACTTGTTCAAAATGTAACTGCTTATTTTGTGCTCAGCATTACGTTGTAAGAAACTGTCTGTGGGAAAGTACTGATAGGAGGGGTGCGTGCCACCTGGGTATCGGAAAATGTACCAACTCAAGATAACAGTTGTTTCTATCTGTACCAGGCCTTGCAATTCAGCCCCTAAGCACAAGATGTGACTCCTCCAAGGGCATCCCAACGGCAGATGTCTCCAAAGAATAACATGTTTGTGTAGTTTTATGATTGATTGCTTGAATGAACAAGGAACGCCCAGCTAGAAGTGCATGAGAATTGTCTGTTGAAGTTGTTCAGCAGAGACCGACCTCTGACTGCAGTACACAGTGTCCCTGTTTGTTCTCTCATTCTGCAGAATTATATTGCAATAAACTGTTGATCTTTTTTTTCTTTTTAACCTGCTCTAAGACTCTCTTATTACGACTCGAACAGAGAAAATCCTTCACACATTCCTGGACTTTTTGAGAAGAGAAGGCTTGATGCCAAAAAGGTGAAAGAGAGCGTTTTTACTACCTTTTGTAAAAACAGCTAAAGATCCAAATAATTCTGGAAACTTTAGGCCAACTGCCTTTAATATCTCACTCGTGCAAATGAATGGAATAGATATTAGTCCAAAGACTTCACTAGAACAGAGAGGACTATTAACACCTTATTAGAATGGATTCAGGAAAGGAAGATCTACTATGGATGCTATCGGCAGAGTAAGTAATGATGTAGAGAAATCAATTAAGATTAAACAATTAATGGCAATTATCTTCTTTGATATAGTAAAAAGCCTATGATTTTATGTGGAGGCAAAGTTTGCTGATGAAATTAAATTAAATATTTATTGGTGGAAGATTTTCAATAGGGTTTTATATTTTATTTCACACCATAAGTTTTGAGTTATTGTGGGGCTGGAATATCTCATGAGTATGATATACAGTACCAGTCAAAAGTTTGGACACACCTTGCTTATGACACAGCACTCTGTTTTTAGAGAAATTTAAACGGCTTAACTTCTCTATATAATCTCAAATGGAAAATTGTAAAAGGTAAACAGTCAGAAGAGAAAAGAGAATAATTTACTTGTTTGAATAGTGTCCAAAATTTTGGAATTCTCAAAGAAGCCATATTTTGCAAAGTAAACAGACAAATAAACTCCTTCTATTTTCCAACAGCCGATTTAAAATCAAGCGATTTTGGGACTTATTGCACGAAAAGGTTGATGAAAAGCCACCTCAAGTGCAGCATGTCTTTGGGAAGTTGGACAGCCGTGTAACTGCAAAATCATTATAGTCATATGACTGCCCTTGTTAAAAAAAAATGTGAGAATGCTCTGCAAATATGACAACAAATGGTGGTTAGTTTGATGGATTTAAGAATTAGACCTCTTTTTTTGCAAAATAAAGGCTGCTTATTTCTTTATTTAACCTTCATCCTACCAAGTGGGGTCCATCTGGACCCCGCATCCATATATTCGTTTGCCATTTTAAAAATATGCAACATACTACCTCACCGTTTTATGAATTTGTCAGAATTTATGTCTTAATTAAAACACTAAAGCACCGGAAGATCAGCTTTTTGCATTGTGAAGGGATAATTAATTTGTTACTGTGGTCCAACTGACCCCAGAGTAAAACTGATCTGTCTTTTATTTTATAATTGAATAGCAAACTGAAAGTTTACTTCTTTTTGGTTGTTTCAGATTCATAATGGCCAACAGACAAAGACAAGCTAGATACACAGCAGCAGAGGCCTTAAGGCAGATTCTGAGCACAAACAATGAAAATTATTTTATAATTACTTTTTTGTTTTAAATTCTGTAAGAAAAGACAGAAGTTTATCCAGAATGTTTTACAGCTGCATGAGCTGCATAAATCATGTATATAATGCAAAAATTTCTTTTGTGGTGCTATAATTTGCTAAGTGTATGCTAGTTATTGCAATATTATTGCAATGTTATTGCATTTATAATACATCATTGATATTCAGCAGTAGTGGATTTTGTTCTTCAATAAAGTTATGTGTGTTTGCTGCATTGAATTTGTTCTTACTGCATTGATTTCAAGGTATTCCCTCCTGGGGTCCATACGGACCCCGCCTGGTAGTTTGTGCATGTAAAATTGGCCAGTAGGATGAAGGTTAACATACTCTGCCCGTCAAAAAAAAAGTGACCGTTTGGAAATAAATGTACAAATTCTATGATTGGATCATTATTGCAGTTATTAATATGTTACAGCAGGCAATAATCATTTTAACCCTGACTGATGAAGCACGTTGCTACTCATTTCTTAAAAAATCACGTCGGAAGATGCATCCCTTATGGTGGAAAAGATGTTACAATATTTCAGAAGGGGCAAGTTATTGGCCTGTGTCTAGCAAAGAAAACAATAAGTGAGAATAACAAGTATGAGAAATCATTTTCACAGACAAATTTGCCACCACAAAGTCCTGACCTTAACCACAATGAAAGTTATTGGGATGTGCTCAGAAAAACCATCAAGTGGTTCAACCATTATGTCGAGAAGACAAGATCTCGAGCCAAAAATTATGGCATTTCTGATCTAAAATAAATGTTATGGCATTGCATATGGCTGTCAAAACAATGACAAGATGAATTTGCACTGTAATCGAAGCTACAGGGGTTCCAACTTAATATTTGAGTGTGCAACTTTTTTTTTTGGATGGGCAGTGTATATTGTAAGAAAAATGTGGGTGTTTCCAAACTTTAGACTGGTACTGTAAGTGACAAAATTCCTCAAGATGGTTTTATGTAATATTAGGATTAATGATATTTTTATTAATTTAGACAGAAGAGTATGCTCATCATTGTATGGAGATGAAGGCTCTATACGCATGGGGATTAAGGAGGCTGTTTAAAGGTTGAACAATGGTCATATAATTAAGGGATTTAAACTTTCAACCAGTGAGTCATGTTCTATGTACTGCTCTAGAAAGAGTAGTGTAGATGAACAGAGGCTAAAGTCATACGGGCAGCTGGAAGAAAAAAGTGAAGGAATTTTAGTATCAGAGCGTTTGGCTTTATTAAGGTGCACATGGAAGTTTCATGTGGAAAAATTAGAAACAGAATATAAAAAATAATCAATCTAATGAGGGCTATATCTTGGTGCAGCTGTATATCTTGGGCTGACAATCAGGCACTAACAGATTCATGTCAAGCGTTGATGTGATCAGCAACTGATTATCGGTTTTTAGCTCGTCGGGACGAATGTCCTCAGAGAGAAATTGCCATACCCTCTGCATCGGCGTCCGCGTCCGTGGACAGCAAGGTTAAAGTTTTCAAGCGAGCTGTGTTGTCTTCTGACAACTCTTGTTTCTTTATGGGGCAGCAGCCTTGTCTCACCTAAATTAAACTGATTTTATTAGCTTACTGAATTGGTGCTAGAAGATGTTGCAATGGAAATCACACTGAAAGTGTTATAAACGGAAGTTTGGAGTAGGCTATAACAGATTTAAGGGAAATGGTTTTTCATGGAAGATGAAAGATAAATCAGAAGAATATTGCATTAAAGGAATTTAACTCACCTACACCAATAAGTAATGTACCATTATGGTTATTTCCTGAGGTCAGAGCTGATTTTCATACCATGGTGCTAATGAAAAATTGGGTAGATAGCGAAATGGGGTACTGTGCAAGCCAGTATTAAATTAGTAATCTTTTTCATTACAATTTACAGATATTTACTGACGGTTCAAAAGATCAAAATGATCTTGTGGGAACCAGGAGTCCTGCCTTTTCTAATACATCTAGTAAATAGAATTACTGATAAATTATCATTTTATTCGGCTGAAATTGTGGCAAGGATTGTTTGTCTTCACTGGGTTGGAGAAGTTGGACCTGACAGGTGTTGTGTTCTGACTGCTGCAGCGCCTTTAAGTTTACAGTAGATGACGGCAATCAGGGAAGATTTACCATTTGAAGTTTTTCAAAGTCTACTTAGAATACAAAGGTTTGGAATAGATGTTAAATTTTGTTGGGTTCCCACACATGTGGTATTCAAGGGTAACGAATTTCTGGATAGAAAGGCAAAAAAATCAATAGATATGAGTTCTGATATATTCTTTTGAATGGTTTTACCTCCTCATTTACCAAATGTAATATGTTAAAGGGGAAGGTAAAGCTCCAATCAAAAAGAATATGAGGAACCTTTTCAGCAAAAGTGGGACAAGGAGAGTGAGGGCAGAACACGTTATAGCGAACACAGTTCAAGCTCTGAGTTTAAAGAATAAAGAAGCGAGGAGATTGTTATCTCAAGATTTAGGTTCAATCATACAGGTCTAAAGAAGCCACTACTTCTTTTTGGGAAAGTAAACTCACATGTGTACATGTTTTATAATGTAACTGAAAATGTTGAACAAGTTATAATTTACTGTTACAAATATAAGGGCCTGTGTCTACAGGCAGCGCTGGAAACGTCTATTTTCTATACAAATTCTATGAAGTTCAGCATTGATGGTGCTCAGCATCCTCGACGCAAAAACGCCCTGAACTTTCAGCTTTTTTTTCCAGCTCTGTTCTCGGCGCTTTTTGGAACATCGCCGGACTCGTCATTTGTCACTTCTCTCTCACCGACAATCAAAATGAAGAAGAGGGAGGGACTTGCAACATTAGCAGCAGTGGTGGCTCAAATCAATTAGCACATGTTTAGGTTTGCTTACTGTTCTTTATTTAGGGACTCTAGGTTTGCTGACAAGTTAGTTAGTCAGCATTAATGTTTACTACAACAATGTTTACTACTACAGCCCAACAGCTAAGCTAACCTTTCTAAGGAAACGTAACATTAAACTACAGAGACTTGACATTCATAATGATGGTTTGCAGAAGTGTTAAGAAGACAGTTTTTGTAACTTTGCTACAATAAGCGCTGGAGAGGAGCGCTCTGAAAAAAAGGTTATGGGTACCTCCAGCAGAAAAAAAAACACTTCCTGTGGACATAGGCCCTAATAATGAAAGAATAAGGTTGCAACAAAATGAGAGAAGCTGGATGAGGCTGGTATTTGGAAGGGATACTCAGAACAAATGGGTAAATGGGGATGGTGTGTTGGAAACTCAGAGAGGGGAAATAGAATTTTTTGTTAACGCTTGTTTATTTAACCAAGTCTACTATTAACTTAAAGAAAATGAATGAAAGAAGGTGAGGAAGAAATGGAACAGGGGAAGAAAGAAAAAGGGAAAAGAGATCAGTTTTTTTTATTCTTCTTTTTTTTTTTTTGCTTGTGTGAATCAGATCCTGTCCTACATACTCCAGTACGGTAGTTGGCGGCCGTATGTGTCTAAAATTAATATACTATCAGAAACGAAAAGAAGAAGATCCTCTTTTACTGTTTCCGTTACGTAGGATAACTGCCCGGATGTTTGCGTGTAACGTCATCGCTGAGTAGGATTCTCCAGTTTGATTAATGAGAAAGGATATTTTGGATCGCTCTTAAATTCTGAAATGTATTAGCTAGTACTTGAAGTATTTTTATTATGAATACTTTGTCAATAAAGCAATATACAAAATATGAAGCCAGTATATTCCTCACTGAAGTAGCATTAGCCAAGTTAGCTATCTTGCCTGATTTGTTGCTTGAGTTAGCTACCAACTCAGCTAATACATTACTGTAAATGTGCATCCAACGCAATCTTTGACTTTTTTAAGTTGTCGCTAAAATGTCAAAGAAGAAGTCCAAGAAGAAGAAGAAGCGAAGAGAAGACGGGAACAGGTCGACTTCATCCTCACCCAAGAGGCATGATAAGGTGAACGAGCGTATCATTGTCATAATGACTGGAAAAATGCACTTAGCTATCTATGTTCGCACCAACTTGCGGAACTTCTGTGCAACCATCATTCAGATATGCTGTCCTTAATTTTATGTACTGAGGCTTGCTACTTATTTCTGCGGAAATCACACCGTTATGTTTTCCAGATTAATATGAAATATTGAAAATGCACAAAAAATGTGTGTTTTGTATTTTCAGTCATCCAAAGAAAAGGATTACAGCAAGGAAGAAGAAACCGCGAAGAGAAAGCACAGCAGTAGTCGTCATGTCAGGTAAGCTTAGCACCACAGAACTTTGCTGCGTGGTCTCTTAAGGCAGTGGTTCTCAACGTCAGTCCTGGGGACCCCATGTGTGTGCTGGCTTTTGTTCCAACCACAGTTGCAATCGTAGGATTTTAACAAGCTGCTAATTTGTCTTAATTATGTGCATTTAATGTTTAGAGCAGTTATTTGCCCTCTTAACCCACAACTTTACAGAAATATCTTTTTGCCATCAAGAATTTCAAAAATACCATTCGCACATTGCAGTATATCGGAAATAACAGGATAAAATGAGAGAAAACAATGTAACCAATCAAATTAATGATGTAGTTGGCTCCTAATTAGTGAAAACTACTTGGCTCATCATGACAAATGTAGTCCACAAACAAACCAGTTTTGTGTTATGTTGATCTGATTAAGTTCACCTGAAGCTTTTTGAAAGAATTTGAAACAGTTGTGTCCAGCAGCCTAATCTGGGGTTTATTGATTTCCTCAGTGTATAATTTGATCTGTTTGACATGTTATGTTACTTGACATTACTTGCAGTATTGCAATAAACACACTATCTTCAAGGGTGTTTTATTCTTCATTGCATGTATGGATGTTCCTATGTAACATTTGACTAAAGAGATATATTAACAACTCTGAACATGAAAAGCACCTAATTAAGACAATCACAGCTTGTTAAAGTTCTACAATTGCAATTATGGTAGGAACAAAAGCCAGCACACACATGGGGTCCCCAGGACCGACGTTGAGAACCACTGTCTTAAAGCCTTTTCTCACTTGGTTTTCTTTAGTCCCATATTATCTTTAGCTCTGTACTATCCTTAACCCCGGACTATCCTTAGCCCCTTTTCTCACTTGCGTTTTTAGAACCGTACTATCGACGAAACGAGGGCTGAGAAAAATCGCTCCTGTTCTCACTTGCTATCGTTAACCCCAGACTATCGAGGCTTAATGAATCTAATTTCACAGTCTTCCCAATTGCTCCTTTTGCCGGCCATTGTCAAATTTTATACAAATGAGTTGATGACAGTCCAAACGAAGTACAGGTAGCTAGCTAAATATTGCGTGTTCTGTGTGGTGTGTTCAATACAAATAACCCACCGTACACATGGGTAGGTGCACATGTACGGTCAATGTAACAAAGTGTATTTTTGTCACATGGGTCATTCCATGTGAAATCACCCAAAATGGGGGGTGCTCCCAGCTTGATGGTTTCAGAATTGCTTCATTTGGTGATATTTTGTTACATGTGATGAGCAAATCAAATCGCAGGTGGTTTCAAGTTGATATCTCGTTCCGTTCTCAATTTATGGGCCCCCGAAAAAGGGGGCATGGCCCACGTTGACCCTCTGGTCACAGTTTGTGACCATTTTCAAAGGGTTATAACCGGTGAACTAATAAGGATACAAATTTCATTCATTCAGGATATGTTTATTCTGTCTAATAGTCTGCAACAAACCTTTTAATACAGTGGTTAACCCTTTGAGTGCTTTGCAATTAACCCCTAAACATTGAAATTTGGTGCCAAACATGTCGATTTCAAATGAAATATTATGCAAGTATCCTTAGAATGTTCCCTTTGTCATTTACATTGTTGATAGTATACCTTTTGGAGTTTCAACTGAAGGTAAAAACATCTTTCTATCTTCATCCAATTAACCATTAACCCCTTTTCAGCTGATTACCGAAACGGTGCACTTTTTGACCCTCATTTTGACCATGTGGGCCTGTTTTGATTTTCAAAATGTTGGCCTCAAATGAAAGCTTATTCAAAGAACTTCAAAATGCAACACAATCAAACTTGGAACAAATACTTCTACTTGGAAAAATAAGACCCCTTTTAAGCGCTATTTACACATCGGCACAACTACTCTCAGTGTACAGGTAAATGTACAATAAAGTACAGGGAATACTGAACTCCACTCATTTATTTCTACTTTCAGTTGCATGCTCTTCGATCATTTGCAGCCTGTGTCATTTTCTTGTATTTGTTTTCCCAGTAATTTCAAGATAATTTGATAGACCAGGCAGAATTGTTACTAATGTGGATGAAACCCTTCAAACCGTACCTGCCCCTTCATGCCCTTTATTTGCGAAAAGGGAATTGGGTAACTTTAACTGCTTGAGCCTGGTTTCCTTCTCTCTTGTGCTCAAGATTTCGATCATAAATACTGTCTGTAGATGTCAGCATAAAGGTGGTAGGCGGATCCCCTCAGTAGGCCTACATGGTTTCTGAAAACAATGGCTGAACCATCATAATCTTCCGAATCTAATCCCCCATGCACTGCTGGCATTGTGAATGAGTCCTTGTCCATTTATGTACATTTACCTGTACACTGAGAGTAGTTGTGCCGATGTGCAAATAGCACTTAAAAGGGGTCTTATTTTTCCAAGAAGGAGTATTTGTTCCAAGTTTGATTGTGTTGCATTTTGAAGTTCTTTGAATAAGCTTTCATTTGAGGCCAACTTTTTGAAAATCAAAAAAGGCCCACATGGTCAAAATGAGGGTCAAAAAGTGCACCATTTCAGTAATCGGCTGAAAAGGGTTAATGTTTCTCCAAATTGGATGAAGATAAAAAAATGTTTTTACCTTCATTTGAAACTCCATCAGGTATACTATCAACAATGTAAATGGCAAAGGGGACATTCTAAGGATACTTGCATAATATTTCATTTGAAATCGACATGTTTGGCACCAAATTTCAATGTTTAGGGGTTAATTGCAAAGCACTCAAAGGGTTAACCACTATATTAAAAGGTTTGTTGTAGACTATTAGACAGAACAAACATATCCTGAAAGAATGAAATTTGTATCCTTATTAATTCATCAGTTATAACCCTTTGAAAATGGTCACAAACTGTGACCAGAGGGTCAACGTGGGCCACGCCCCCTTTTTCGGGGGCCCCTAAAATGAGAACGGAACAAGATATCTACTTGAAACCACTTGCGATTTAATTTGCTCATCACAGGTAACAAAATATCACCAAATGAAGCAATTCTGAGACCATCAAGCGGGGAGCTTGGGTGATTTCATATGGAATGACCCACATACAAAACACATGTATGCAAGCACGCCATCAATCACTGCACTGTTTCAACATCGACACAAAACATCATGCATTATGATCTTATTTTATTGCTTATCTGTTTTATCACTCTTTCAAACTCGATCACAGAATAAAAACAAATATTTCAAAGTCTTTTCAGCCAACTGCCAATAATTTAAGGTTTAATATCACAGAGATGCCAAGTCTCATGCATTCGGCGTAGGTCTCACGCATTTTTTTAGGCTTATTAACCGTAGTCCGCAATTATTCATTGAACGCTTAATGAGATTGTCACGCGGTATTAAAATCCTTGTGCATTGAAGTTTCAGTTTCACTTGAGTAAAGGTGCCTCACCCAGTGGCGGCCTTAAGCATCTGGGGGCCCGGTGTGTTTTGATTTTATTCACAATTTACACTTTGTCACAACTATTTCGGAATTGGGGTTGTAATTCCTTGCTGCATTCCGGGGGTATTTAATATTTTGTATAAGTGAGCTTTGATATATACATTTTAAAGCATTATCTAGCAATTATATGCGTTTTTTACACATTAAATTATCTATGAACATCATGGAAATTCGTGGATTCAGGTCAGGTCACGGTCCGGTAGCCTCCGGAACCAGCCCAGTCAAAATAGTTTCTGATCAGTAAAATACGACGATAATTCGCTTATCTGTTATCAGTGCATATCCACGTTACGCGCTGTTCTGCGTGTTAACATCACGTCAGCAAAATGTACTTTGAGCGAAAAAAACATGTTCCTTAATTCACATGGCATCGCAACCTAACGAAAACACTAATACGGTGAACACGCTGGAAATGTGTTGATGGTTTTGTAAACATCATGGCGATGGCAAATGCTGCCTCATTCTCTTAGAAAGCACTGAGGGATACTGCCAGTGGCGGCTTGTGAACTGGTAATAGGGGAAGATCAAATAATCCCTTTTAATTATAATTCACAGCGATGTGAAAGACTCATTTCCAGTTATCGCAAACATTTGATTGCAGTTGTTGTCGCCAAGGGTGACACAATTACTTTTTTTTAGGGGGCAATTACTTTTTCACATAGGGCCAGGTAGGTTTGGATAGCTTTTTCCCTTAATAAATAAAATTATCATTTAAAAACTTCATTTTGTATTTACTCAGGTTGTCTTTGTACAACCCCAATTCCGAAATAGTTGGGACAAAGTGTGAATTGTGAATAAAATCAAAACGCAGTGACTTTCAAATCACACCAGCCAGTATTTTATTCACAACACAACAGAGATAACATAGCAAATGTTGAAAACTGAGAAATTTTACAATTTTATCCACAAAATGAGCTCATTTCAAATTTGATGGCTGCTACAGATCTCAGAAAAGTTGGGACAGGGGCCTGTATACCATGGTGTAGCATCCCCTCTTCTTTTTAACACAGAGTGGAGGCGTCTGGGCATTGAGGAGACAAGTTTCTTGAGTTTAGCCATTGGAATTTGATCCCACTCTTTTTTAATACAGGCTTCCAGCTGCTGGAGAGTTTTGGGTCTCCTTTGATGGACTTTCCGTTTAATTATGTGCCAAATGTTCTCAATCGGTGAAAGATCAGGACTGCAGGCAGGCCAGTTCAGCACACAGACTCTTCTACTATGAAGCCATGCTGTTGTAATAGCTGCAGTATGTGGTTTTGTTGTCCTGCTGAAATACACAAGGCCTTCCCTGGAATAGGTGTTGTCTGGAGGGGGGCATATGTTGCTCTAAAACATTTATATACCTTTCAGCATTCATGATGCTTTTTTAAACATGCAAGTGTCCCACACCATATGCACTAATGCATCCCCATACCATCAGAGATGCTGGCTTTTGAACTGAACACTGATAACAGGAGGGGTGGTCTTTCTCCTCTTTTGCCCGGAGGACACAATGCCCATGATTTCCAACAAGAATGTCAAATTTGGACTCGTCTGACCACAGGACACTTCGCCACTTTGCTACAGTTCATTTTAAATGAGCCTTGGCTCACAGAACACACCGGGCGCTTCTGGATCATGCTCAACAATGGCTTCCTTTTTGCATGATAGAGTTCTAGGTGGCATCTGTGGATGGCATGGCGGACTGTGTTTACAGACAGTGGTTTCTTGAAGTATTCCTGGGCCCATTTAGCAATTTCAATGACAGAATCATGCCAGCGAGTGATGCAGTGGCGTCTGAGGGCCCGAAGATCACAGGCATCCAGTAAAGGTCTTCGGCCTTGTCCCTTACGCACAGAGATTTTTCCAGTTACTCTGAATCTTTTGATGCTGTTATGCACTGTCAATGATGAGACCTTCAAAGCCTTTGTAATTTGATGTTGAGGAACATTGTTTTTAAAGTATTCCACAATTTTTTAACAGAAGCCTTCAGAGGTTGGAGAGCCTCTGGCTATCTTTACTTCTGAGAGAGTCAGCCTCTCTAAGACATCCCTTTTATAGCCAATCATGTTACACACCTGATGCCAATTAACTTAATTACTTGCTAAATGTTCTTTCAGCTGATTCTCTTACATATTAATTGCTTTTTCAGCCCTTTGTTGCTTGTGTCCCAACTTTTTTGAGACCTGTTGCAGCCAGAAAATTTGAAATAAGCTCATTTTGTGGATAAAAATGTAAAATGTCTCAGTTTCAACATTTGAAATGTTATCTATGTTCTATTGTAAATAACATATTGGCTCATGTGATCTGAAAGTCAATGCATTTTGATTTTATTCACAATTTACACTTCTTACCACCTATTTCAGAATTGGGGTTGTACTTTTTTTTTGTTTGCATACTAACTGATAAGTCCGAGGCGCTATAGCAACATTGGCTAAGGTGACGACTGTATTTCCGAAATTCCCAGAGTATCAGCAACCGTAGCTCTTTTGCTACCATTATTTGTAGACGTTGAATAATTACTACACGTCTTAGCCAGCTTGGTGTCCATGCAACTAATATAATCTTGCGGAGATAACCAGCAACTTCGACCACGGAGAGCCGAGTATTTCTGCGAATTCGCCACAACTCTGAGAAGGGGACCATTTAGGGGGTTTTCGAGGCACCGGCCGGGGGTGCGTTATAATGCCTTCATAGAAGGCTTAATGGGGTTTTTGTAAGTCATTGCAAAATGTGCCAATTTAAGTGGCCGTCGAAGATCCCAAACATTTTTTGGGGGAGGGCTTAAGTATTTGCCCGGTTTGCCTTTCCTGGCGGTGCGCCTCTGCATGTTTTCATTCAGTCAGCGTTTAGGATGTTAATTGTTGCCTGGCAGTTGGGGGGCCTCCTGGAGGGCGGGGCCCGTTTCTTGAAACGTAAGGCCGCCTATGGCCTCACCACAAGTAACATGGAAAGCGATTCTGACTCCGGACTTCCCGTGCTTCTCTTTACTCAGGGATTGGAAACAATGCACGTGTTTCATGATCGTTTAAATTATTTTAATGAAATAAGACCATTTGAAATGTCTTTATGCAATTCCATTGCTTTCAATCCCTCAGTAAAGACAAGCCTGAGAATTCCTGAGTCATAATCGATTTCCGTGTCACTAGTGGGGAAATCCACCGTAATGCACGGTAGACGTCAGATGTCAGCGGTACTTTCCCTAACCTTAACCTTGGCTCTATCCCCTAACCCTAAACCTAACTCTAAATCTAATTTCTTCCTTACACTTTATGTCAGTTTGGCGGATGGAATTAAGGGAGGACCGCTGAAAATGCAGCCTTCCAAGAAGCGGAAAGTATCGCTACTGGATCCCTTCTGACGTCTACCGTAATGCACGTGAAACTGATTGACTTAATGCACAATGACTTGAATTCCACGAGTGAATTTCTTCAGTTCGCGTTGATTGAATCATTGCTGACTACGGCACAGGAACGTGAATGCCACTAAGAGGAGAGACTCACGCCTAATGCGTGAGACTTGGCATCTCTCATATCAATTCAATAAATATTTATTTCCATTGAAGAAGTCTGCTACTTCCGCTCGCAACAACTATACACCATAGGGGGTTTGTTTACAAGATACTGCTTGATGTCATCGCGATCACGTTGTGGAATTGAATATTCATGACCGTCTTGCCTCGGATTGGTTGCAGTGCAACCTGTTTTCGTTGGCTTTCTTAGCTCCAGACTATTTCTGTTTCTGTTCTCGCTGGCCTTCTTAGCACCGCAATTGTGGTGCTAACCCTACCAATTTGCGGTGCTAGATAGTCCCGTACTATCGGTGGGGCTAGCCCACTTTCCAAAAACCCAGTGAGAACAGCAGCGGTGCTGAGCTTAACCCCAGGAAATTGGTGGGGCGAAAGGGGGGCCTTAGCCCCACCAATTGCCGGGGCTAAGCAAAATTTTTGCTAGTGAGAAAAGGCCTTTAATAAATTACCAAGATAACTGAAAACAATTCAATATTGTGGCAACATTAATCAGGTTTTAAATTTTATTGTCCGCAGGCCTATGAAAGATGAGGAGAGGAGGTCAAGGCGGGTGGACTCATTCCCATCTCCTGGGGAACACCTCACTCAGTGCTTGTCAAAGAAGGACAGACCATATAAAAAACCTGTTTATAGACTGGGAACTGTTTCACAAGCAGAGAAGGGCAGGGTCTCTCATGAAGATGTGAGAGAGAAGCAGTCAACTTCTCGCAGTGCAAGCATCTCGGAGGATTCTAGTGAAAAGCGTCACGGCACTGAGAAGAGCTCCCTGAAAAACGCTACTGTGGGAGAGTCTGCCCAGAAGCATCTCTCAGAAGAACTCAGGGAACAACGCAGACTGCTTGTGAAGCAGCAGTCAAAGAGAGCATTGGGACCTGACAGTTGTGTCCATTCCTCTCAGGGAAAGGGTATTCAAGAACTCTCACAGGAGCCAAAATCTACTGCTCCACCAAGCACCTACTCTAAAACTGTCAACTTATCAGCAGCAATATCCAAAGATTTGTATAGATGCTCTAAAAGCTCAGATCCCTCTAGGAAAGGTCAAGAAGAAAAGCCATACTTAAAACCTGACAAGCCTCTCAGTTTTAAAATACCTAAAAAGGCCAGGGTTGTATTAAACAAAGATGAGATTTGGGAAGGCTGCACAGCAGGAGGTGACACACGGACTGCTGCTGAGGAAGTCCCGGGGCATTCTAAGACTAAAACATTGTTCTCATCATGTAGATATTCGGATAGTATATCTATTTTAGAAAAAGATAGACCAAGCCATGAAACAAACTCTGTCGCATCTCATTTTGCTAGGGCTTCCTCGCTGCCCTCTGAGATATGTAAAAAAGCCCAAGTTACTGATAACAAGAGAATAACTGCCTCCAACTCTTCAATATTGCCTGTAAAGGTGAGTTAGAAGCTTATTTATTGGGTTTGATGGTACTACCATATTCTCCCAGTCTCCCTCTCAACATCATCAGCGGATAGTTATCGAAATTCCTTTATTAAAACAAATGTAGGTTTAAAATTTGGTTTTAATTTTTCAATTGATTTCTTTCTTCAAATATCTTTAATTTTTTTTTATCACCTCCAACTTCAGTGTACATCTATGTATGTGGTATAATGCCCACATGCCTCTGTATATAGTTAATGGGTCTCATATATTTTCAGAATCAAAGTTCAAGAGTTCCTTCTAAGTCCACAGAAACCTATGATGGTGACTTGGAGGTACGTTAACATTCTGATTGCACGACTGGAAAATCCTCAAATACAAACCTGTGTGGATTTCTCATATTGTGGATGGACTCGTGGGTGTCTCGCATTAATGTGAGGCCTTGGCTGTCTCATGCTGTGACAGTTCTTCCTGAAATGTGCTATGTATCTAAACTTGTCTCATAGGGCTCGTTGATTTTGCACATCTGGTTTTGAATAGTCATCACTTAGTGCTTCATTTTCTTAACATATTTGGGAGGTGTGAGTCTGTCCTCCTGTAGCCTGAGTGTTGTGAGTGTCACCTTAGTCACTGTGTGTGTGTGTGTGTGTGTGTGCGCGTGTTCGTTTAGATGCAGTTGATTGCTGAGCTCCATCAGGCCCGCTCTCAGAAGTTACTGGAAGTCAGCGTGGTGGACAGCTATGGAGAACTCACTAGTATGGACATTGACCCACCTGAGGAAGTCAGCTCATTCTCTATCAGTAATCGCCCCTTTCTTTCTAGAAGAACACTAACACATTTCAGATCATTATTCAAGTGTGTTTACAAAGTACTAATCTTGTCTTATTGGTTGTATGGGATATCCATTTATCAACAAATAAAGTCTTGGATATTTAGAGGCAAGGGCCAGTGTATACTTCAATGAATTAACCTCGTTTTCATTTATAAAATGGCTGGTGTTAAGTTCAGTTTATGGCTGTGTGGAATACTTAATCTGACATAAACTTTGCTTCATTACTGATACATTGCCAAATTCTATTAGGTCAATGTTGATCAGTTCTTTCTAGACTACGCTTCATGCTAAATGTGGTCCTTAGGTAAAGGGCACATTCACCAAGATTTGCTCATTGTCCTGGACACGAACATCCTTCTCAGTCACCTGGACTTTGTCAAGAAGATGCGATCACAAGGTCTGGGAGGTATGTTGTTTCATAAAAGACTGCTGTGATTGGTTTGCAAGTGGGTTTAGATAGCTTTTTTTGTATTTGGTGCTTTTTGGTGGCAGCCAGAATTGAGGTAAAACTGGTTAGTTTGGGCCTAGATGCCACACTGTCTGCATGTTTAAGTAATCCACTTGATGCATTTGGCCAGGATTTTTTCTACATTGTGACAAATGTTATTTCACAGCCTCAATTACTGAATAATTTGGACAATCTGTCAAATTAAAATGAAAACTGCAAGCAATAATTGGCTACCCAATTTTAACCTTTGTTCAATTGGAAGAAGTACAAAGACAAAATTAGTAATGTTTTAACTCCTGAACTTCATTGCTTTTTAAAATTATTTTGAAATGTAGTGTCTGCGATGTGCTTTAATGAAATTGGGTCAGGTGAATGGTCACTACTGGGTAACATCTCATCTCCTTTTAATAACATTCAGTCAGCCTAGTTGTTTTTGAACTGAGGGCACTAATTGTGAAAGTTTTTAAAGCAACATTTATTTTCACTTGTGCCTGATATTGGACTTTGGCTTGTCAAAAGTCTGGGGTCCCTGTTGTCGTATTTGTGCCTCATTATCCGCCACAGTTTTCAATGGGAGACAGGTCTTGGCTGCAGGCAAGACATGCAGTTTGTGACTACAAAGCAAGGCTGATGTAATATCAGCAGAGTGTAGCTCGGCATTATCCAACTGGAGCAAGCAGTGGTGTCCCTGAAATAAAGGAGATCTGGAAGGCACCTATGTTCAGTGATGTTGCTAGGTATGCGTCCTGCGTCCCTGATGCATTAAATCTGAAAGGACGCAGTCCGTGGCGTAGCCAGAGGGTGGGCCAAGACACGTCACTTTATGACAATAATTAGTCCTGGCTAGTTCTCAATCATTTTCCTTTATTGACACGTTTTCCAGTTATTGTAATTTGCAACTGAAGACACGGTTTCTCTCCATATGCGATCTAACGGCGATTAAATCATGGCCAAAATTCAGTACAGTTGCGGAACAAGAACAGAGAATTGGGTTGCACAAAACATCCGTTTAAAACCATTATTAGTCCTGACCTGTTCTCAGTCATTTTGATAACAGAAGGTTCACTCCGAGAGCACTCCACGCTTAACAGGTGCTGCTTGTTCTCCCCGGTTAGGTAAGACGACAGTCATTCATCTGGACGCGTATTTGCTGTATTTAACTCTTTCAACTCGACAGCCCGCTACAGCGGGCTGATAATTTCATGCCTTTCAAGCGATAGCCATACAGCGGCCAAGTACAGATCGACCCGTAGACCCGTCAGCCGCGCGGCGTCATATTGACATTTTGTAAACACGCTGTTCTATCACGTGACCAGTGAGATTTTTGCGTGACCGAGAACTTATTAATATTCAAGATGGATGCCGTGTCAGTGCCCTATCTGTTCCTCCTGCCTGATCGGTTCTGTGCATGCGCAATACCAGTACTGCGCAAGTGCAGAGAATTCCTGCCCGATTTGTACCACACATGCGAACATTTTTTTACTTGGACGGCAGTCAACGACTTTTTTAAACTTTAACAACATAATAGTATACAAATTAAGCTACAACACAAGGATATTTTAGGAAGATTATATTTTATATCATGGTCCTTCAAGTAGCCAGCGACTTCTTTTTACTTTAACAACATAGTAGTATACAAATTCACAACAACAAAAGGACATTTTAGAGAGATTAGCCTATATTTTATTTCATGGTCCTTCATGTATAGATTTTTTTATTTGAATAGGCGTATTTTGCCACATTTTGCACAAAATCGCCTATGTTCATTACTTCAAGCGCAAGTCATGGCAAAAAAAAAAGGAAACCAAGCGAAATCTTATGGAAGTGTTTACAGTATGGGTTGCTTTGCAGGAATTTGGGTATTTATACATAATTCATTTTTCCTATCCATAATTTAAAACATGTGGGCCAAAACCGCATATTAACGTAACCCCTCCTTTGTCAATATGAATATGTGATCATCGTGTCCCTCAACTGACATTCAGCACATTGAGGTTGCATTTTCCATATATCTTGCTCTTTAGGCATCCGGCGGAGGTTTTATTTTTTCCCATTGCGATCTGAAAAACAATGTCAAGTTATCCCTTACAGCTTACGATGGAAAAGAAACGGAGATTCGTGGATGCGTCCGAAAAATAAATGGATTTTTTATATCGAGGGAGTGTGATTTATTTATTTTTTTCTTATGAGGGTACAGATATCCGGAATGCCTGAGTTTAAAATTGGCTAATTAATTTATCTACATCATATATTATCAATAGGGTCGCCAACAACGCAACAAAATTTTAGGGGAGTCAATAACCGGAGAACTTAAATATTTTATGAAAAAAAAATTCGATCACACTTTTAAAAGCTACCCAAGTTCAAATTTAGGCTCCCCTATGCCGTTTTTGTGGTATAGCCTATTGCATGCGGCAGCTGAACTGTATTTCATACTTTGATAATTAAATTTTGCGATTAATTCACGATTTACATGTGTGCCAATTCCGCAGATCATATTCCAACAGATCCAGCCGAGACCGTCATCAGAAACGAGCTTTGCTTCAAATAGCCTAACGCAACTGAGGAAAGGACGTCTCATGTCTCTTGAAACATATGTCCTCGTTTCATCTGTTCTCTCTACTGTTTCCTCCATGCATTCTCGGGGAACTGGGATGTAATTTAAGAGACTTGAGACGCTGACTATTTCGATCGCTTAACCAGCACTTGAATCGCCAATCCAACCGGTAAACTGTTGAGCATTCGTAGAACACATCGGGCAGTGTCGTAAATTTGAGTTAAACAATGCACATGCGCATTATATATGCAATATATATGTCCGTTTTCTTTGTTTTTGCTAATTATATCCAGGGTTCAATGGTATAGCACACTGTGTAATACATGGGGCTGAAGGGTGTTACATTGTATCATTTACTTAGGGGCGAAAGAGTTAAATCAACGTTATTCAAAATTGCATACCTGTCGACTCTCACGGAAATAGCTGGAGCCGCACGCTGTTTATAGCCAATTGAACTGACGAGTGCCACTTTTTTTTTATCAACCCACACAAAACCGAGAGTGAAAGTCCGCGTTTCATTGGAACACGGACTAGTTCAATCAACGCGAAGCATTGGCCTTTTAATAAGTAAATTATTTTGCTGTACTGAATTTAGCCCATGATATCATCGTTGTTAGATCGCATATGGAGAGAAACCGTGCCTTCAGTTGCCAATTACGATAATCGAAAAACGCGATTATTTCCTCAATAAAGGAAAATGATTGAGAACTAGCCAGGACTAATTGCTGTCATAGAGGGACATGTCTTTGCCCACCCTCTGGCTACGCCACTGACTGTGTCCTTTCAGATGTTAATGCATCAGGGACGCAGGACATGTACCTAGCAACGTCACAGTATGTTATTCCAACATGTGTCAATTTTGCCTTAAGAGATAGGCTTGTTGGCCCATGCCAAGAGCACTAATGCTCCCCCAGACCATGACAGACCCTGGCTTTTTAACATGCCTCTGATGACAGTTAGGTCCCTTGGCTCTTTGGCCCTGAGAACATGGCATCCATTATTTAAAAAAAAAAAAAAAAATTGAAAGATTGACTCATCAGACCACAGCTCTCTCTTCCACTACATTGTCAGCCCCTTTCAGATGAGCTCGAGCCAAGAGAAGTTGGTTGTGGTTTTGGATAGTGTTGATGTATGGCTTCTTATTTGAATAGTAATGTCTTAACTTCCATTTTATGATGTGACAATGAACTGTATTTTCTGACACCGATTTTCTGAAGTACAGATCCATGGTATATGGATATGGCTACTGCCGAAGCATTTTGGTACTTAATGTTGTGAGGGCTTGAAGGTCTCTCGCGTTCCATATCAATATTCAGCCTTGTTTTTTTTTTTGCACGTAAATTTCTCCGGTTTCTCCAGATTCTTGGAATCTTTTCATTATATTATGGATTGTCGATGGTGAGATCTCTAAATTCTGTGCCATCGTACATTAAGAAACATTCTTAAACTGTTTAACTATTTGCTCACGAGGCATTTAGCAAAGTGGTGAACTTAGAACCATCATGCTTAGGGATGTCCGATAATATCGGCGGACCGATATTATCGACCGATATTTGCATAAAAATATAATACCATAAAAGGTTGTTATCGGATTTTTTGCCGATAATGTAAACCGATAAAACGAGCACTGGGAGAACGCAGCACCATGCCAAGGCAACTCTTGTGCATTAATTTTCGTTGGCTGATGTAGGGTATTGTTGCATTCCACCGCCAGGTGGCAGCAAAACCTAAAAGCACGGCGATTGGAAATCTGGCCCATTGGGAAGACTAAATCTCTGCCAGCATAGCTGGATTTGAACTTTGGCTTATATATCAGCTGTACTTTGGCCTAGATATGCCAAAATTTAATCACTTGCATGTTATTTTAGTTGGCCTTAATTGCTGCACACTGTTGTACTGGTCCAATATTTTAAAATTTGTGAAGTAGTCAAATTGCCTAGGTGTAGGGGGCATTGTCAGGATTATCTCAGGGAGAGTGTGATCCAAACTGTTGAGACAAAATTTAAAAAATAAATATGGTACTTTTTCCATAACTTAAGTTGAAGTTGTTTTCTTATTTATTGTTTACATTTGGAAAGCCTTGTTGCATTTGTGAATGCATCCAGTGGGACATCACGAGAAAAGTTGACATGATGTGTTAATTCCATGACAGTAGATATGTCATGTTGCCTAAAATTAGTTGGGGGGAAATATAGCCCGCATATATCGGTATCGGTGGATATCGGAATCGGAAATTAAGAGTCGACCAATATCGGCATATCGGGTATCGGCAAAAAAGCCAATGTCGGACATCCCTAATCATGCTGGTAAACAATTATGCCTTTTGTAACTGCTCAGTTTGTACCAATAATAATTGTATCACCTGTTACCAATTACCTCTTTGCCTGTGGAATCTTCCAAACTGGTGGTGGTCTGAAGATTCCACATCTTTTCATGTCTTTCCATTTAAATGTACCAATTGTTTTGGATCCAGGTGCAGTCATCAAATTTGGTTTTGTAAATATTTACTAAAGAGAATGCAGTTGATAAGGTGAACCTTTAGATATTTTTTGGTGTGGTGATATTTTCAACTAAATGTAGGTTAAAAAAAAAAAAAAAAAAAAAAAAAGACAAATCACTGAGTTTTGTTTTAATTTGTATTTTACATGCTGTCCCATTTCTTGTGGAATTGAGGTTGTAATTTGAAATCCCGTTCAGTTCTGCTCCTTTTTGGTCATCTACATTGACCAGTGTCCTATATTTTGAGGACATTTGCCACAAATCACAGTGCTTAGTTTTCCTTGCTCTGTTTTCTGTGGCGTATTATTCCCACCACATGCAGTGCTGTATGTTAGTTGTATCTCCCCAATGACGATAGTTGGGAGACACTATGGTTTAGTTCCCGGGCCGCCGCCACTGCGCCCGCAGAGATTTTCTGTTCCGGGATCTGGAAACGACAATTATTACAGGAATTTTTTCTAATTTTGCACTGGCGAAGAAATTTATTTGACAATGCTCAAGACCGATTTTCGGCAATTTTGGACGTCCAATATGCTGCAGGCGGCCATTTTGTCCGAAATTTGGGGATCAGGGAGATACGTGACTTGGTCCCTGTGGCGACCAAGTTATCTAGTTTTGTAAATGTATCCCTTGTCCATCCACATGCAGCAGGGTATGTTGGCTTTGAAAATGTGTTCCTTACCAGTGCGTCCACGTGTGGTACTGTGTGTTTAGCTATGAAGTTTTTCATACTGCGCACAGTACTTGGTTAACTTTTAGGATGTGTGCCTTTTGCACCCCATGATGTGGTACTGTATACTATCTTTGTGTTGTTCTGTGCAAGTTTGAGGCTTGAACCCTCTCCCAGCTGTAGGCTTTCCCGTCATCCTGATCCCGTGGGTGGTAATGCAGGAGCTGGACTCACTGAAGGATGGCAGGCTGTCCTCTCACGTGGAGCACAAAGCCAGGCCCGCGGTGCACTACATCTACACAACACTGAAGAGCCAGGAGCCACGGCTGTGGGGCCAGTCCATGCAGCAGGCCTCTCAGAGAATCTGTGAGTGAGCTGTTCCTCTGCTCATTCACCTGACAGACCTTCCCTGTCTCTATATGTTCACTGGTATGAGTTCTGTTTAGTGTATGATAGACTCCTGGTCACGCTGACTACATGTCGAACACGGGTGGGCTTAATGGGTTATGAAATGCTGTAGGGGAGGTGTGTGCTTGTGATCGTTTTTTTGTTGGCTTGGAGTTCATATGAACGTGTGGATGTGTTCCTTCCCACTCCCTTATTGTTTGTATGCCAGTGTCTAGAAGTTGCGTGTCTCAACCGCACCATCTCTCAAGCTTGTGTGCTCAGTCTGGGATTGAATTCCACTGGGGATGTTTGAGTCTCAGTCGTGTGTCATTTCTGTCATTCTCACCTGGGAGGGCATTTTATAATTGAGGGCAGCTCTTTTCACATCTGTCCATTTTCCAAATTTGGGGGTGTTCTGGGTTTTACATATCTTGCTAACTTAAAAATTCCCTCATCGTTTCCTGGAGAGTTGGTGAAAATGCCGTAGTCAAGACTATTCAAGAAGTTAAAGGGGACCTATTATGCTGGTTTTTTCCAAGTTATAATATTTTTGGATGCCCAAAAAGGAGGTTTATAAAGTTTTTAGCAAAAAAAAAAAAAAAATTCCATTATTACGAGGAAATTTGACTCCTGTCATTCCTAACCCTCTGAAAAACTGGCTGTTCTGAGTGGGCATCCCCTCCATGAAAAGAGCTCTGCTCTGATTGGCCAGCGAATAGAGCACCGTGTCAATGGAGAGCAGGGATGGCTACTAAGTCTATAAATGCAGATGACTGAATGCGAAGCTCGCTATTGAAGTTGCTAAGCAATGAGTATGGAATGGCATCGTCTGTTGGCTAGGTATGGATAGTCATTATGCTCAAAGAAATGCGACTTGCATAAAAGTTTAACAACTCTTGGAATTTAATCTGTTAAGAATGATTGGCAGTTAGCATCTGTATAGTTGGTTAAAATCTATTTATATTGAAAAGCTGCACTACTCCACTAAAATTGGACTGAATCCCATTTAAAAACAGCCACCCGTACTATCTGTTGCTATTGACGTGTCTCCTACATGTCGTCTGGTTAAACTAGCGACAGTTTTTAAATTCGCTGTCAATTTTATAGCTTGTTAGCAACACTGTAATATAAATTTTGTTGCCAGTCCTGCGTTGCACTGACCCAGGTTAGTAATATAAAGCAGTCAGACAAAAAGAAGATGACAAACATGTTTAGGTTTTTTCCCATTGAAGCTGGGATGTTGCCATAAAAAATAAGCTGTGGGTGGAGATAATGAGATGAGGGGCAGAACGGTTCTTAGGAGCTTGCATGTGACATAGGAAGGGGAGCCAAATCTGAATGGCATGCCCAATGCCTTGTTGTATGAAAAAGGCAGCCCACAAAGAACTCACTGGGTTGTTTTATTTCACAGTTTATGGGTTGGTAAGCACTCTGGAAACAGAAATGTATGCGCACAAGCAATGAAAAATTGAGTTTTTCGTGATAAATCCCCTTTTAACAATTTGGGGGTAAATAAATCAGGGTTGACGGGAATTACTTGGATTGTATGTCTTGCGCTAACTTTGGGCTGCTGCTTCAGCAGTAATGGTAGAGCACTTGTATCATTTGTTTGTGAAATGAATCATGCACGTGGTGCTGTATGGTGCGCAGGAGCATTGGCAGCTGCTGCACTGCGCTTTATTTTGTGCAGTGCCTTCATTGTGCAGCAGATGGCGACAGCACCTCACTGCACGTCACCATCCCGCAGCTGTCACCTGCAGGCTCCTATCTCAAGGACGAACTGTTCGGAGCGGCCACTGCGGCACCACCTCCATTTTCATTTTTTATGGGAGCCCTCTTGCTCAGCATTACTCAGCACACAGTCTGAGTCAGAGCTCAATTTGGGCTTTGAGGTCACCATCCCGCACAGAGAGCACCTAGTATTTAACAATGATGCTAATGCTGGGAAGTCACGTTATGGCCAGCAGCTGACTGAGGCTTTTTACTGAAGTTAATTTTCATCTGCAGGGCTGATTCTAAGGTGTTAATGTTGTATTTATTGAGTAGTTGGACTGTCTGCTGTTGCAGCTCTTTTTATTTTCAAAACTGATTGAGAGAAGTGTCGCCTCGTGCTAGTCGGCATACTGATGATACTTTGGTCATCTTAGTCCAGTTGTGCTGTTTTTTTCACACATGGGATTAACACTATGTTTAATTAGCAGTGCTTTTTATGCTGGAGAATAATGTGCTGCGTGTAGATCTGTTGTGATCTGTTCTGATCCTGACAACGTTCTCCTGCCACCGTGAGGGCTGTCTGTCTCAGCTGCCCTGTCAGGGGCCCTGGTGACCGCATTCACAGTCTCTGTACGAGCTCATTGAGAGCTGGTGCCAAGCACCTTCATTACACTCGAGACAAAGCGGTGTCCATCTGTTCATTGGGCTCTCAAGCTCTGGGCTATTAATGTAAGCTGCAAGTACCTCTGGGAAGGAAAGTGAATGCTCTCTTCCCTTTTGTTATATCCTTCACTCTATGTCTCTGCCTCGTTTTTTCTCCACACGTGCTGAGATCAGTGTTTGCAGTGTTGATGGAGGTGGGTTTATCCCCGCAGCACCCAGGTACATTCTTCCATTCCCTCGTATGGCGTGAGTGAAACTCAAAGGTCAGGTGATCTTGAGCCTGTTTCTCAGCCTTCAACAGGACAGTAGGTGGCTCCATTTTAATGTCCTGCGGATGGAATTATGCAAATGGGAGGGAAAGGGAGACATTTCACAGTCAGAGAAGGTTCAGCTAATGCACATGATTTTAAAAAGCTTCATCTCTTTCTCTGTGTCATTGAACTTATTGACTGGTGATTATATTATTCATCTTTTTGGGCTATAAATAAAATTCCAGACGATACAGTGATCATTTATTGCACTTCCCCTACAAATGAATGCATTACAGTTGGACAGTTGGGCGAATGCATTTTAATGCTTTGTAAATTTTGTTTACGAAAGAGAAAACCACTGAAATTAAGTTAAGTGGCAAATCGCATGGGACTAACGTTATCTCCTGACCTGTGTGTTTTTAGAAATATGGTGGGTAATTAGCAGTGGAATTTTTACATCACGAATTACAGACATGGCAGGTTTGCGTGGGACTAAGATCACAGAGGACCTCCGTAATCATAACGAATTGTTGGAGGTCCCCTGGTAACATTAGTCTCTTGCCAATAGGGCTGAAGTAAAATCAGATGATTTTTAAAGTGGTTTTATTGGGAACCATCAGCAAATGCTTTGCGCTGAGCTTAAGGAAAACTAGACCGAAGGAAGAACTGGTTTAAAGCCGCTTTCACACGGGACGCGAAACGAATTTTTCGCACGACAGATTACATTGAAAGTCAATGCAAAGACGCGTCTTTGCATTGACTTTCAATGTAATCTGTCGTGCGAAAAATTCGTTTCGCGTCCGATGTGAAAGCAGCTTCAGGCTGAAGTGGTGTAGAACAGGTCATGGCCTGTTTGAGGAGGAAGGTGCGAAAATACACTGTTCGAGTAGCTGAAGTGACCGGATGCTCTGCTTTGTTTTATGATTATGGGGACGGGCAGGTGAATCCTTTTTCAGTGATTGCCTTGACTTCTCGTTTTTATTGACTGGGCAACAATAGCTGCATTATGTAATGTGTGGTGTGTCTCTAACAGGCGGGCTGGATGCGGAGAATAATGACGACCGTGTGCTGCACTGCTGCCTGCAGTACCAGGGACTGTATCCAGGGGCTGCTCTCATTCTCTGCACGTAAGTCAGTGCTGTTTTTCATGCGTGTATATTTATGTGTGTGTGTGTGTGTGTGTGTGTGTGTGAGGGGTTGCTTGTGTGAAGGTGCGCATTGGTATTCAGTGAGTTTACGTTGGCTCATGCTACATTCCGGTCATGTTGTCTCGTCAGTGTGCCCTCTTATTGTGCTTACTCAGTGTTCTGTGTCTGAGGTGTTGAGCTGGAAATAATTTCTCTCATGTTTGGTTTAGTATGCATGCTGGTGTGCTTCTGTATTCCTTTATTCATTTTGTCTATGTGTGTTCATGTGTATTTGTGTGTGTGTATCTGTGGCTGTTTGTACCCGTGTGTGTGTGTGTGTGTGTGTGTGTGTGCGTGCGTGTATGCGGCTCTCTGTATCTGCATGCCTCCAGACTGCAGCCTTATCTTAGTCCTGTTCCTTGACTCTGGGTGCCTCTCTCCCACAGCAATGATAAGAACCTGTGCAGCAAAGCCCTGCTGAGTGGAGTGAAGGCCCTCAGTAAGGATGACCTGCTGTGTGAGGTGGAGCGGCTCCAGTCTGGCCCACAGGTCCTCACCGTCCAGCCTCTCCCTATCCACTGGCCTCCGCACACAGGTGAGGACTCCGCACAAGTCCTCAGTGGCCCACTGCACCCTGCATCACTACTGTGCAGTATTCACAAGCACTTTGGGCTTTGAGTCTACATGACCATTAATTTCCTTTTGTCACTTTCATCTGTGACCATGATTATGAGGCACCCCTGGTTACAGTGCGTGGAGAGTTTGCCTCCTGGGAGTTTTTAAATATTATTCTGGCTTTTCTTTTTTGTGGGACATGCACTGATCGCCACAAAATTAAGACCACATGAATAATATTGCGTGGTTACCTCTCGTGATGCCAGAATGGCTCCACCAAACTGGCGTCTACTTGAATTCCAGGACCCTGGGTTTCCCAGCAGAACATTTCTTAGAGCATCACTCTCCCTCCACCAGCTCATTTTTTTCTTCATACAGTGCATCATGGTGTCATCTCTTCCCCAGGTAAATGGTGTATGTGATGTTATAGAAAAAGCTAATGGGCGCTGAGCAACCTTCCTCAATTGCATTAAGGTCCAATTTTGATCCTCTCATGCCCATTATAGGCACTTTTGGTGGTGGACCAGGGTTATAATAATAATAATAATAATAATAATAATAATAACTATATCTATATAGCACCTGTCCAGCAGGAGCACAAGGTGCTTTACACAAAGTAAAACAAACAGGAGTAAGAGTACAAGAGGAGTAAAACATAATGAAAAAAATAAATAAAAACAATAATAATAAAATAAAAAAATAAATAAAAGTAATAATGATAAAAAAAAATAATATTTATAATAAAATTAGTTAAGACCCAGGAAAAGCCTGCTGATAAAAATGTGTTTAAGACGTGTTTTAAAAATGGACACTGATTCAGCTGATCTGACGTTCGGTGGTAGACTGTTCCAGAGTCTAGGGGCCATTACTGCATAGGCACGGTCCCCTTTGCGTTTTAACCCAGACTCTGGAACAGCCAGAAGTCCCTGGCCAGAGGATCTGAGAGGCCTCGGTGTTTCATAGGGATTTAGCAGCTCTGTAATGTATTCAGGTGCAAGACTATGTAGTGCTTTGTATGTGATTAATAAAATTTTAAAACGAATTCTAAAATTTACGGGCAGCCAGTGTAATGAGGCCAGCACCGGGGTGATATGGGACATAGCTGCTGTCCTTGTCAGAAGTCGGGCAGCTGAGTTCTGTACTAGCTGGAGGCGAGACAGTGTCCTATGGTTGAGGCATGAAAACAGGGCATTACAGTAGTCCAAGCGAGATGAGATGAAAGCATGTATAATACGTTCAGTATCCTTAAACGACAAGGCTGATCTTAGTTTTGCAATGCTTCTAAGTTGGTAAAAGGTTAGAGGTTAGAGTGGACATTCCCACTGGTTTGCAGCTACAAAGCGCTATTGCTACACAGCAGGGATGCATTGCTTTATGTGAAATATTCCTTGCTGAAGTATCCTCGAAATTCTCTACAACTTGTGCCACAGTTGCCCTTCTGTTGGCTTGGACCAGACGGGATTGGTCTCATTGCCCTTGTGCTTCAGTGAGCCTCAGTTGCCCAAAATCCTTTCACCGGTTCATGGTTTGTCCCTTCTTGGGTCACTGTCAGTGCTCACCACTGCTGACTGGGAGCACCCCAGAAGGCTTGCCACTTCAGAGATGCTGTTACCTGTTGGTCTGGCCGTAACGGTTTGGCCCTTGCCAGAGTTGCTCAGGTCCCATTTCACCCCCTTATCCAATGTATTGGCATCGAGACTACTGCTCGTTCACCCATAGAAGGTCTATCTCAGGGCTCCCCAAATTCTGGTCCTCAAATCCAAATCCAGGCCTGGTTTTCTCTCCTTCCTGGCAATTAAGTGAACAGTTGTTGCCACCGCATTGTCGAAACACTTGACCCACAGGTAAAAAGAGGGAGGAAAACCAGTAGTTCTCGGCCCCGAGGACCGTGATTTGGGGAGCCCTGGTCTATCTACAGGCTTTGACACGTGCCATTGTTAGGAGATAATCAAGTTTACTTGCTTCATCTGTGAGTGGTTTTAATGTTTTGGCTCATACATGGTTTTAATGTTTTGGCTCATCGGTGTTTGTAAACACACTGTTATTGAAACGGTTTTCACGGAAGACAAGAGGAGGGTTGTCCTTTTATACGTTCAGGCCTATTTATGCGGATAGCTTTTTTATTTTGATGACAATATCATTCTGAATGGGCCTTGAATGTGTACATCAGAGCAGTGCTGCCCAATGCTGCTCCTGGAGATCTGATGTCCTGTACGGTTTCATTTCAACCCTAAGTTGGCACACCTATGTGCTGTAATTAGCAGCTCAGTGATACCGTGCTCTGCTGAATGAGCTGTGCGTTGCTAGGGCTGGACTGAATACCCTTAGGACAATAGGTCACCAGGAACGGGGCTGGCCAGTCCTACATCAGCAACTTGAGAAAGGTTGTGTTTCCATAGGAGCGAAAATAGAAACATAAACGAGAGTTCCCCTGCGGCTTGTTATGATGGAGGCAGCAGGTGTCGGTACAGTCACTGCGCCGGGAATGTTAACTCAGCCAGACTCTGACCTCTGGAGTGCAGTCTGAGAGACTAGCCATTTTTGCAGCCAACTGTTTCCTTCCATCATTTTTTAACACAAACAATTATAAAAGTGACCCCAGTATGTGTATGCTGTCGATCTTTCTGAAGGTATTAATGCATGGATTTTATTTCCTGTATTTTATTAACCATTTGGTTAAGATCTTGTAGGGTCCAGATTGATTAATTGTAATCATATAGCTTGTTAATTTGCTGAGCTTTACTGCTTAGTTGAATGTGATGAAGTTGTAACTCTAATACAGCTTCTTATCTGGAATAGATGTATTCTGTATGGGATATCACAAGTTGATTCCTGGACCTTTTGCTCAATAGCAATGGTTCTCAGTGTCGGTCCTGAGGATCTCCGGCGTTTGTTCCAACCACTTTTGCAATCAAACATTGAAAAGCTGATGATGTTTCTTTGTTAGGTGTTTTCGACACAGTGAGGGTTTATTAACCCTCATAAACCATGCTATGTCTGTAATGGAGAAAAATCTCTTTTTCACATTGTGATACTATGAAAAGACTTTCATTTAAAGAGGAAAAAAGTAATTGACTGATTGGATTTGACATTGATCTGAAGGCTCCTTATTGTTGAAAATGTGGACACATGGTCACTAAAAAATTGCCATTTGGCAGCTAATGAAAAATTAAAAGTCAAGGAATTTGAGAACAAGCCAAACCTGTGTAAAACAGAAGAATATTTGTACCCTTTTTGCAAGTGTTCACATAGCCTGGAATCCATCTGTATCAAGCTTTGGTCGCTCCCAACGGTCACTTGCTGATACAGTCTGGCCTCAGTCGGTAGGCCAGCATTTAGCCCTTACGTCACTAATGAACTGGATATATAAATACCGGTATTCATGTTTTCTGCTCTTGGCTGATTGGGTGACCTTTTGGCGAGAACCACCAATCGGGCGGCGCCATTTGCAGAATGAATGCTGTCCGGGTTATCCGTCGCATCTTGTTGTCAGAAGTGGTAGCTAAGTAGGCGAGCAATTAAACGTTGGATATACAAGTATCTATCTTATATCTGTATGTTGCATGTATATTTCCTTCTCCTTTGCTACATCTGGCATTTTACAACACAACTAACGGCTGTACTCAGCATTATGAATATGAGTTAGCTGGCCAGCTACGGCATTCATGAATGTTATTTGACATGAGCTTAAAAATTAGATTGTGGCTTGCTTGCGTTTACTCTTGGAGTGGTTGTTAGGTTTTGAACAGGATAATGTTTTGCCATATCTGCATTTTGTTTATTTCAGTGGGATTCCCCGGTATAATAAAGGCTAAATTAAATAATACTCAAATTACATAACGTATTTCACTGTAATTGGCATTAGCTATAGCTTGAAGGGCATTGAATCAGCTAGGTTGAGCCTATGAAGCTGGTATGTAATACGGCAGTTGCTAATTTATTCCTTGCCTGTCTCCTTTTTTCAGAAAAGAGATGGATAGCTTGTTCCTATCATTGCAACCTATTGCTGCACAACATTTCGGCATTTTTAACGTGGATGGCCAACGCTTATTTTGCCGCTTTTCCCCGCTTGTTTAATATCTGATATCAATCCAGTACAAGATCATAGCAATCAAATATATTCATTTTCCCTTTAAAAATGATTAAACATCAATGGCAATAACAATATCACTGAACATATAAACACAAGCGGCAGATTCTATTCTAAAGAAGGCATCAGGCTGTCCATGTCCGTCCTGGCAAAATAGTAAATAACCTGTATTGATTTCCAAGTATCCCCAGCCTGAAATAATCCAATTACGGTATTGCACACCTGGTAAATGCAAAATATAAAAGCATAAATTATCAACCATTGAAACCTTAAAATTTCAGGAAGTTGAACATGAGGACGAACATTTTTCCCACTTTTTTCCCTTATACAAAATAATGATGCGAACGTTATATTTTTGTCCGTCCTGGTTTCTAACGTTCGCAACTCTAACCATAAATGTTCCCTCTTTGACTGTACAAAGAACACTCCTTCTTGATATGCAAATTTATGCTTGGATCATTAAATCTTATCAACTTTTCCAACGTGTTTTACGTGTTTTTATGCCTAAAATCATAATAAATTTTGCGAATGTGAGTCCGTCCAGAACCACTCAATAACGTTCGCAAATTTTTCTGATGCGCTTGCAGCGACGTGCTGCGGAAAGATGAGGAACGAACGCTGCTAGCGCTTGCTCAATGGAATCACCGCTGTTGGTGTGGATGTTTGGGATCTTCAAGGAGGGTGTTTTCCAGTAAAATATTCACTTATTTTGTCCGTCCTTGAATCTTACGATCGCAATAAATAACGTTCGCAATACGAAGACGCTGTTTGTGGCTAAATTGATAAGTTTTCATATTTAGTTTGATGTTTATAAGCTCTGAAAACGACAGGATTCGATGATGGTTGCCTGTCGCCAAGTGCTTGGGTATACATTTTGACGATATGCACGTTCGTTTATTGCCAGGGATGCCAAGTCTCACGCATTCACCGTAGGTCTCACGCATTTTTTAGGTTTATTCACTGTAGTCAGCAAGTATTCAATGAACGCTTATTAATGAGATTCTCACGCGGAATTAAAATCCTTGTGCATTGAAGTTTCAGTTTCACTTGCGTAAAGGTGGACCTCACCACTAGTGACATGGAAAGCGATTATGACTCCGGACTTCTCGTGCTTCTCTTTACTCAGGGATTGGAAACAATGCATGTGTTTCATGATCGTTTAAATTGTTTAAATGAAATAAGACGATTTGAAACATCTTTATGCAATTCCATTACTTTCAATCCCTCAGTAAAGACAAGCGTGAGAATTCCCGAGTCATAATCGATTTCCGTGTCACTAGTGGGGAAATCCACCGTAATGCACGTTAAACTGATTAACTTAATGCAGAATGACTTCAATTCCGCGAGTGAATTTCTTCAGCGCGCGTTGATTGAATAATTGCTGACTACGGTACACGAACGTGAATGCCGCTAAGAGGAGAGACTTGGTATCTCTGTATTGCGAACGTCAGACCAGGATAGACCCTCCGTGTCTCTGTGGTTGTACAAGTCAGCTTTATAAATATCCACCCACAGTGACACACAGGGTCTAGACAGGACGGAAAGACTGCGTGTCTAACGTCATATGTGGACGAACAGCACTGTGACAAATTTTAACATGCCCAACAGATGAACTTTAAAAATTATGAAATAAAACAAGACCTAGTACATAAATAAACAAATCTTACCAGGATAATCCATCACAACAAAGTTCAAAAGGGATAGTATTGTTAGATCCGTCCCTCTGAATAGTTGGAATGTCCGTCCTTATGACATTAGCAAAACCCCCAAAAATATTTCAACCTTTTTTTACCCACCCTGGGGTTGGACTGCTCCCAAAATGGTTGCTGAAGTTAGTTAATAGCATCCTAATGGGATTTTAACAGCTATTGGGAAGGTTTGACAGATTTTACACTATGATACCATGTGGGAACATTCTGCACTGTTTAAAATAGAATCTGCGAAGCATTATTTCAGCTTGAAAGTTTAATTCGTAGTTTGCCTCAGTCCATACTGTATTTCTGTATTGCCAGATGTTATGTGACTGCTGCTGAGAGAGACACAGGTCTCGAACAAAGTTCATTTTCTCCTGATCTGTTGGTCTTAAAAATGAATGTTTGGAAGATATGTGGCCTGTGAAAAATAAGTCCACTATTTAATTCTGTGACAATGGGGCAAAATAATCGGTGAGAATCTGTGCTCATGTTCACTTCTCCCCATTAGAATCAATTCATTCAGGACCCGCCGCAAGTCTATCTAAAAGGGCGGGGCACCCTTGCGACTGTGAGCCAATCACAGATATCGCATGGATTTTGTGCGAATATTTGAAAATCAAACGCTAGCCTACCGACTGAGGCCAGACATATCAGCTAGTGACCGTTGGGAGCGACCAAAGCTTGATATGGATGGATTCCAGGCTATTGTTCACAGCAAAGCTCAGTTTTTGTCCTACGTGGCATATAGCTATCACTTTTTTATGACGATGTGGTGAAAGCGGGTAAATGATTCATTTAAATGGGAAAAGGAACTAATTAAGATAAATTGGCGGCTGTTTAAAGTTGTGATTGCATTTGTGATTTGAAGGGGTACGGGGTTGGCATTGATGGTACCGCTTTGAATTGGTTTAAATTAGGGCTGGGCGATAAATGTATCGTAATAATTTTTAAGCTCAAAAAAAGTAACTGCCTCTATGGGGCAGACAGACGATCATGATTATTACCTTTTCTATGCCACATACCTTTAATTTAGTGTTGAACTAACATCAGAGGCCATTTGAAATTCTTCGGGGAAGAAAAGTGCGATTTGAAGTCTGCTAATTACCGGTGAGGTTGGACAGCCTCCATCGCCTTGGCTTAATTGGCTTACCTTAAATCAATTCCTGTGTACTTTGCCTAACTTGCAGTCAAACCATTTATTCAGCCAACTGACCAATCAAAACCAAAATCTGGCCAATAATGATTAAGAGATAATGAGAAGCAAACGGACCTAACCTGGCTGCCGTGTTAGATTGAAAGAATGTCAGTAATCTGAATAAATAGCAGACCTCTGAATTCCGCCTCTCATTGTGAAACTTTAACAAACTTTACATTCAAAAGGATTTCTTAAAATTAAAATCATGTTAAGGTGGACCTGGTTTTTAAGCGTTTAAAAATATACGCGAAGAGGAAAACATTATGTGAAGCATATCAAACGTGAATGTGAGAGAGAAATTATTTTTGCATTGCAAGCAATGGACAAATGCACCGAAGACTTGGCAAGCACGTTCAGGAAAATCTGTGCCGCAAATTTTTTAGCATTTTTGATTTAATTATTGAACAAGATTAATTTGAAGTAAAGTATTTCAGAGCTCTTGATTTTAGTTACTTTTGAGCATCTAAATAGCCTACAGTGAAGGTGGAAAACATTTTGTTTAAGCATATCGAACGTGATGTGTAAATAGTTATAGCATTTGCACACGACAGCCAAATGTAGTAATCCAGTAAACGCATTCAGGCAAATTGCGTGCTGAACCAAGCAACGTTAAGGTCTTCAAAATCATCATCCTCTATTTGACAATTGCTTTCACCCCCTTCCCATTTACTTTGCTCAATTTGCAATCAAACAGTTGATTCGCTCAGTGAACAATTTAAATTGGTTGGCAGTCTAATTTATTTCGATATCATCTTTGTTTGTCGCATTTTGAAATTTAAATGGCCATGAAACATGACGGAGTTGTCTGAATGCGTTTGGTCCATTATTTCTAGTTTCACATTTGGCCTCTGTGTGCGAATGCCTTAACAATTTACATGTCACGTTCGATACGCTTAAACAAAATGCTTTCCACCTTCACTGTAGGCTATTTAGGCGTTCTAAAGTAACCAAAATCAAGAGCTATGAATTACTTTATTTCAAATTAGTCCTGTTCAATTATTAATTTGGTGCATTTGTCTTTTGCGTGCAATACGAAAATAATTTCTCACATTCACGTTTGATACGTTTAACAAAATGTTTTCCACTTCACATATATTTTTAAACGCTTTAAAACCAGGGCCATCTTAAAATGATTTTATTTTTCAGAAATCTTTTTAATAATATGTAAAAATGCAACGATGAGAGGTGAATTCCGAGGTCTGCTATTTATTTAGATTATTGACATTCTTTCAGTCTAGCACCGTAGCCTGGTTAGGTCTATCTGCTTCTCATTATCTCTTCTTAATCATTATCGGCCACATCTTGGTTTTGATAGTCAGCTGGCTGAATAAATGGCTTGATTGCAAGTTAGGCAAAGTACATGGGAATTGATTTAAGGTAAGCTAATTATGCCAAGGCGATGGAGGCTGTCCAACCTCCCTGGTAATTAGCAGACTTCAAATCGCAATTTGCTTCCCAGGACATTTCAAATGACTCCTGATGTTTGCTCCACGCGGCATTAGGTATAGAAAAGGTAATAAGTAGGCTCACCTGTCTGCCCCATAGCGGCAGTTACTTTTATTGCGCTTAAAATTATCGCGATACATTTATCACCCAGCCCTAGTTTAAATCCTATCTCAAGAATAGATACTTTTCTGTGAATATGGGCAATTTTTCCTCTCCTTCCATCTGTCTCTCCTGTGGGATCCCACAAGGTTCCATTTTGGGTCCCATCCTCTTTTCAATTTATATGCTTCCTCTGGGCCGAATAATTCAAAAGCACAACATTTTGTTCCACTCTTATGATGACGGCACTCAGCTTTATCTCCCCCTGAAACAAAACAATCAGGCCAATCTCTGCAGCCTCATGAACTGCCTAGAGGATATAAAGTGTTGGATGGCACAGAACTTTCTTCAACTAAATGAAGGAAAGTCTGAAATAGTCCTGTTTAGCCCTTCCGACCCCATCAAATCAGTTACTACTAGTCTTGGCAACCTCTCTACCCTCGTCAAACTAGAGCTGTAAGTTGGAGCAAGGATCGGATCGATTCATCGGATCAGCAAACTGCCACCGGTGATCAAGATCGGTTCAGAAATCGGATTAAAAAAATCGGCAATTTTTCCCCCTTTGTTTTTTCTATATGTTTTTTTCTCACACGCATGTAACGAGCTAGCAAGCCTGTTGCCTAACCTTACCTGACCCTAAACAGTGATTTAAAAAAAAAAAAACGTTACTCAGTACCTTGTAAGCAACATTAATTCCCTTGGGGACATACGTTGTTGTTTTCTGTTTATCATTTGATCCGCTGCACCCCGCTGCCGCACTTCGGGGCCCCGTTTCGAAAAGCGGGGTAAGTGGTAACTCTGAGTTTGTTAGCTCAGAGTTGCAGGAAACTCTGAGTTTCCGGTTCACAATACGAATTCAGTCCAACTGAGTCAGTTACCGCGGCAACATACTCCATGAAGCTAACCTGCTTGCTGGCAGGTTTTCTTCAAGTAACTCAGAGTTTCTTCTCCCCCTGAAACTGCAGACTGAGGAGATGTTAGACATAGCATGTCAGTTCCTTGAAGAGACAGTGGATATTAAAGAGCAAATACTAAGAAGAAATCTCTGTTAGGAGAGAGTTATCCGACCACATTTGGATGTTTTATCATTTCCGGACGAATATTTGTTTGAGCGTTCTGTTTCTCTGTGGAATCTATAATTTATTTCAACACAATTCTCAGCCCGCATATTGTTCGTGTGACACACCGAGGACACGCTCTCAGTTCAGAACAAATTGCGTAGCTCTTCGTTTTTTTTTTTCTAACTGAAGTTTTCATTATCGTTTTGTTTTATTACGGAAAGAAACAACCACGACTTCATTCATTAAAGGCACAGTCAGTTTCTATCACAAGTGGGCTCTTCAAAATACAAAATAATGAATAACTCTGGAGAGTTTTTAATTCTTCACAATACATGTTGGAAAGTCTTCTAATTTGCTGTAATGAATTATCAGCAGTTCATATGTTCAATTCATTCCAAGTCAAAAGACCTCCGGATAGAACAACTAATGTTTTAATATGTGAAAATGAAAGTCTGTGGAATTATCCTGAAATAAGGTATTTGCATCAGCTTGGAATGAGAAAAGAGATTCCACTGTATCATCTTGAATAAAATAAGGACAACTTAAACTTGCATTTTTTCATATCTTTGCTACTTGCAAAAACAAATGCAGTGGTTAATATACTGAGCAAAAGAAACGCAAGTTAATTAAAGACAGACCGGAAAATAAGTTTGCGCGTAATTATAGAAAATCAAATTTATTGCTAGCACGTGCACATTTACACTCGTTTCATCAAACTTTTCTTTGTTTTGTGGTCACTTTGACTGAGTAACCATAAGATTACATTAAAGCTGCTTGCACACTGGACGTAAAACAAATTTTCCGCACAACAGATTACATTCAAAGTCAATGCGAAGACACGAATACACGTGAAATGCGTGTACTTGCGTCTTCGCATTGACTTTGAATGTAATCTGTTGTGCGAAAAATTCGTTTCGCGTCCAGTGTGCAAGCGGCTTAACTAACTAGCTAACTTGTGTTTCTTTTGTTGCTCAGTATATTTTGTATGTTGTTCAAACAAGTAAAATCATCCACCTGTTATCCCCTCATCCACCTGTAACTGATGCTCCAGCATTTGGATTTCTAATTTAGTTTTCTGCATTCGTAATTTAACCTTCATTTGGTTGTTTTTAATACTCTAGCATTGACTCGGTCTGCGATTTTCTGCCGCACAAACTCGCGCTCTATTGCAGCTGCAACTGTACCCTTTTTTTTTTTTTTTTTTTTTTTTGGAAATAAGTGTTCGACTTCAGCGTACACCTTTATTAATTTGTCCAACTCTGCTGGAGAAAAGTAAGACACGCGACTTTTTTTCTTCACTGTTGCCGAATTCAAGCCTTTCCTGCATCTTCCCACCACCTGGGTACTCATTTCCTTTATCAGTATTCTCTTCCTCTCATCCAATTTCACCAACATTTAGAAACAGAAATAGACCACTTTTAGGCTAGACTGGTTTAATTGGTGTTGCGTGTTGTCTGCAGTGCAATTTCTGTGACCTTATTAAAGCTGCAGTTGCTAAGTCTTATAAAAGTAACTTTTTGTCATTTTTGCTAAAACTGTCACTTTGCACAGACAGTATTACATAAAACTAGTACTCTGTAATTAAAAAAAGACTCCTTTAAACCCACCTACTGCTCCTACTGCAATTTAGCAGAATCGTTCAGACCGACCAAAAAGAACCAATCAGAGCCAAGATGGTGTCTGACAGCCATCAAACAGTGCACATGCACGCGCTGCGGACAGCCTCCTCCCCCTTCCTCCTCAGTTCACGCCAATGCTCAGTCAAGTTCAAATATCTGAGAGAGGGTTCAGGAGCTTAGAGAAACTAATGGCGCAACATCAGCCATCAGCGAGGAAAAAAATACCGATGCCTCCATTACCAACAACAGCATACACGGCTAAGACAAGTAAGAAGAGGAAGCCAGAAGAAAAAAAGCACAAAAGAAAGAATTAGACAAAGCCCGGGATAAAACCAGAGTGAACATCGGAGTGGCTTTTCAGAGGTGGAGGGAACTCCGTGATCTGGAAGGATTAAAAACCGACGCAGAGTTGGCGACTTTTCTGCTTGACAGGTAAACCCCTGCTTTATTCGTTGGTTCATTTTTGCTACGCAATGCTCTGCAAATAAGCGAGTTGGCGTCGCTCACATGCACAGCTGGTACTAACCCCAGCCCTAACCAGCATCAATTCAGTTTCGCTCTGCAAATAAGCGAGTGAACGTCGCTTACAAGCACAGTCGCTGTTCGAATAGCTAGCGTCTTGTAATTGTTACAGTACTCAGGAGTGCATGTGATGTTATTGTGATGTTGCAGTCAAGCTAACGTTAGCTTGTTTCTGATGCTAGGGCTAACGTCACTGGCGTCGTTTTATTAGAAAGTAGCAGAAAATATCTTTATGAAGTGACCTCGCAGTCTTATCGGTTGTGTTGTCCTCATAAATATGTGTAACGTTTCTGTGCTCTCACAGCTAAATGCTGTCATACATGGTTTACTGGCCATTCAGCAGGATTCACGACAGTTTCTGTACTCAAAAAAAAGGGTAACTTACTGAAATAAGCGTGTGCTGGGTTTTTACTGAATACGTACTGCTGTAGATTACTTTTCATGTCAACCTGATTTATTTCTGCTCGTTTGTTGGCCAGCAATGTTGACTGTTCATAACAGTAATGTCAAGCCTCGGCAACTTGGCCGTTTTCATAATGTGAACTTGCAAAATCTCTCCACAGTCGCATGCATAACAGCTCGCGTGCCTTCGCATGCACGGCAGCTTCCTCTGGGGGAGGGTCTTAGGGCAGGAGTGCAGTGGAGAGGGAGGGGGAGGGATCTGGAAGTTTCGTTTTTTCAAATTTTCATGCTAAGTCCTCTCTCTCCTCATAGTTACCAACTGCAGCTTTAAGGACAGCAGAGCCGCAAACTACATTTAGTTTGAGCACTGCCGTGAAGTTACTACGTGTAGATATAAAGCTGAAAGCCAGCCGCAGTTCAGCGGCCGGTCACTGTAGTAGATTGGCCTCTGGTGGAATCACTTACCGATCTTCCGATCTTTTTGCTAGATCGGCAATCGGCTCGAATGCCCCGATCATTATGATCGGAGGTAGATCGGTTCCCGATCCGAGAATCGGTTACAGCTTTACGTCAAACCCTATGTCAAAAACCTTGATGTTATATTCGATTCTGCCTTTAAGTTTGACAAGCAAGTCAATGCAGTACTTAAAGCAAGTTTTCTCCAGTTGTGCACCATTGCCAAACTCAAACCATTAATCTCCTTCAAAAATCTTGAAAAAGTCATACATACCTTTATATCCTCTCAGCTGGACTATTGCAATTCTTTATACACTGGCATTTGTAAGACATCCCTATCTGGCCTCCAACTGGTCCAGATCTCTGCGGCCAGGCTCTTAACAGGAACCAGGAAGAGGGACCATATTACTCCTGTTTTGGCTTCTCTCTACTGGCTGCCGGTTCATTTTAGAATAGATTTTAAAATACTCCAATTTGTTTATAAAGCCCTAAATGGGCTGGCCCCCACCTATACGCTGGCCTCTAGGTCACTTAGGTCGGCTAACTTGGGGCTACTGGTTGTCCCACGATCTAAACTCAAGCTCTGGGGTGACCGCGCCTTTGCTGTTACAGCCCCCAGATTGTGGAATACCATTCCTCTCCATATAAGATCTTTCCCTGCTATTGACACATTTAAATCCAGGCTCAAAATATACTTGTTTTCTCAAGCATTTGAATCCTCTGGTTGTGGCTAATTATTATTATCATTTTATTTTATTTTTTTATTTTTTTGTGTTTATGTGCTGTGTTACCTGTTGTCTATGTAGGTGTTTTCTTAATTGTACTTGTGATTTTAGCTATTTATTTTGCTTTGTACAGCACTTTGGTCAACGTTAGTTGTTTTAAATGTGCTTTAGAAATTAATTTGATTTGATTTGATTTGAAGGAAAACCAGCTATCGCTACGCTGTGAGCCACTGCTCTGTAGTTAATGTGCCTCTGTGCTGTACCTTTAAACATAGCTGAGGACAAACGACAGAGCCAGTCTCAGGAGGGGAATGACGAAAACGGAGGCAACACCGCTGCGGAAGCCCGTGAGGTCAGCACCTCCGTGTCTGTGCTGGAGGAAGCCCTGCGGGGGGCGCTGTCCCTCATTCTGGAGTCTGAGATGAAGGCCGCATTCGACGACCTGTGGCTCGAGGTGAATCGGAGGTCTCCTCTTTCTTAAGGGCGGGCAGATGGTGAAATCTGCTGAGTAATGTGTCTGTGTTGTGGTGTTAACAGCGTCTCCCATCGCCCTGCCCTCAGGTGGTGCTGCTGAAGCCACCCTGGTCCCTGGGAGACCTGCTGCTCTGCTTTAAGAAGCACTGGATTGCTGTCTTCGGCCAAGTCGTTGAGAGGAGCTTGCTCAGCTCTATCGAATGCCTCAGTGACTGCCTTTGCAAAGGTTTGGATCATGACATTAAAATTAACATGAGCAGTTATTGACTCTTGAATAATGCTGTCCTATTACACTGCAAAAAAATGAAATTAGTCCATCTTGCCAAGCGTTTTACTTCTGTATTTAGACTCACGACATGCATTTCTAGTACCATATTTCTCCATAAGACAAAAATTCTGCCAATGAGGTGAGAAATTCTCACTCATGTCTAGATTTGCCATTGGGCTTTGAAAATTTCACTCATCAAGCACGTAGTACCTTAAAATAAGCTGATATTTTTCTTCATGAGGGTGAAAAAAAAAAGACTTTAAGTCTCCTAATAAGATTAAAAGGCAGACACTTTTGGTTGGTTACAGTTGGTTCAGTTGTGCATCATGGTGTGTTTGTGAAATCCTAGTGGGTACAGTTTTTGATGTGACATTACAGAAGCATAGGTGACTCACATAGATGTCCTGACTGAACTCCCATGGTCTTTATCTGCCCTGACTGATGTGTGCTAGGGGATAAATGGATAGAGTGTCCTGCATTAGCCTTCAGGGCTGTGTGAGTCTATGTGTGTGTGTGTGTGCGCGTGTGTGTGTACGTGTGTGTGTGTGTGTGTGTGTGTGTGTGTGTGTGTGTGTGTGTGTATACATGTGAGAGAGGGGAGGGGCTCCTGCCCTGTGGAACAGAACTGAGTGGAAAACTACCGCACCGTCTCCAGCATCTGGGTCTGTCTCTGCCTGTCTGAGCAAACGAGCCACGTCCGTATAAACAAACTCCGGGCTGGGGGGGGAGTTCTGTACACCTGCCAGTTCCCCCCCCCCCCCCCCCAGCACACACATACACACACACACACACACACACACACACACACACACACACACACACACACACACGCAGTGCTCTTTTTGAGCTGTTTTCTTTACACTGCACGTTCAATAGCTCTGTTCTCCCCAGCCTTCGAGCAGAAGGGATTGAGAAACTTTATGCAGCAGTGGAACAGAATGTGTGTTTTTTATACGACTTTTTCCCAGAAAAGAGCTCTGGATGGTCCACAGCAGCATTGTCCACTACTGTTTTTAAGTTCAGTATCAGCACCTATTGCCACGCAAGAGCTTCTGCTCTTTGCTTAAAGAGGTATAGCTCAGGGCCTGCAAGAACACTGATTTGGTTTAGTGGTGGACCTTTGTGGTGTATAAGGGTTTACACTGATATCTTGTCAGGTAAAACAGTGGATAGGCACTCTACTGTGTTGGCTGCTCGGGAGGCTCGTCAATTGCTGCTTGCCTTCAGCTGCAGGTCAGGCTACAGCGAGAAACTGGCCAAGCCTCTGGCAGTTGTGGAACAACTTCTGCAGGATGTGTCTCAGGTGGGCTTTTATGACTTGCTGTGCCTACCCTTCAATTATTTTACCCTGCACTAAAATGCACGGCCTGTCCTCTGATTGGCTCAGTCACAGTCGCTGATATACCTGTGACTTTTGCCACGGTAACCCAAGGTTTTTTAGAACCCTGCAAAAACTCAACATGAGAATAAACCATTAAAATTGCTGTATCTTGGACAAAGTTGGTCTGTTCAGCATGAAGATATGAAGTAGCCCTCTTATGTGGGGGGATAAGAAGATGAAACTAAATTTAGAATTTCCTTTGTTTTGCTGTTGTTTTTAGCTCTTTTGAGCAATTATAAACATCGTACAAAATAGCGAGAATTCAGTGTCCCAAACAGAAAAGATGACGTCTCTTTACCTCAGTGCCGGCATTCCAGAGTTGCGTCTGTGGATGTGTGTTTATGTGCACGTGTGGGCATACTTGCAGTCCAGCAGGGACACCGGGCAGACCGCTGGGAGATGCATGCAGGCCAGCAATGACGGCGATGTGCTCATGGCCGTGGAGGAGACAGTGACGGAGTCTAGACCCTCGTGTCAGGAGGTGTGGGCTGTGTTCGACAACATCTGGAACAATGTGTGTCAAGTCAGGTGAGCTGCAGCAGAAAACACCGCTATTAGCCACCATTTTGTGGCGTTTTGAATGTTCTCATAACTCATGGATTTAGGTCTGTGAATATTTGGCCAATCGTAATTTCCACAAGATGTGCTCGAAATGGATGTGAATGGCATCAGACGAAAGCAGATGGTCTGCAGTGAGGATTTCGTGTTAACGTTTCTATAGACAGTTGGAGTTAGGGCCTTTTAAAATTTTCACTGTCCTAACTCTTATAGACCTCACCATATAAGTAGTGGCATGATTCTGCTTGAATTTCATCCCTTCGTAAGAACCCTCATGCCTTATTGCCAAAAGTTTTAAAAGGTTTACAATCTCTGAAGGAGCTCATTTATCAAATAGGCTACTGTAGTTCAACCGTTATCAGTGCTTTTATCGGTTTCATTTAAAACTGTATTGCATCATGTGCTTGATCAGTTATTTTGGATTATGTAATTTGATCCTCGTCTTATTCTATTCTGAGTGCTTGAATTTTATTGCTTTAAATTAGTAGTTGCGATTGTCAGAGGGCCAATTCTGCTGTACAGTATTCATCCAGTGGGATAAGAACTTGTTGTACATGATGGCTGTCTCATGATAGTAATTACATCAGGAGTGTTCACTTTCATGAGCTTTGTTTTTTATTTCCTGTTGTCGTCAGCTCTGCTGTGTTTACAGCTCTTCGCTTTGTACCCGGCACCTTAGAGACCACTGTGCCTAGCGACGGGTCTTCCCCTCCAGAGGAGGCTTTGTCCTGCCTGCACAAACTTATTTTCACCATCAGACAACTGCTGGAGTTGCTTCAGAGGTACTATGGTGACTTGCTTCATTTTCCCATGATAATGGTGCACGCCAAATATTGAACTTTAACATTTTGTCCTGCATTCTTCCGAGTAACTAATGCAGTGCCCATAGGATGCACACCAACGTGCCATGCGCAAGCCATATCTGAAAGCTTAGGCCGATCTGACAAACCGTCAGAGAGATATGCGAGCCACAGACAGACGCTTCTTGCTTTATAGATAGATGTGCATTTTAATGTAAGAGGAAAGAGGTGGTGGTAAGGAAGAGTGACACTGCTGATACCATTTGGAACTGAACTATCTTAGGAGTTTTATCGAATTACAGGACTTGTCCAATGTAGAGCCTTGTGGTATACCAGTGGTAGAAAGGTGCAAGCAGGTAAATGACTGCCATGGAGGACAGTGGCTGTTTTGATTGGCAGTCTATCTGAAATTACTGTGATGTTGCAGCGGAGTACACTGCCACTGATTAAGCTGGAAACACATGATTTCCATATGGATTAAATTAGAGAAACTCTGTGTTTCCTTATGACAGTGACCCAAAACTGAAGTCCGAACTCAACAGGAACTTTCTGGATAGGAAATTAAAAATATGCAGTGGCCAGCTGAATCACCCCATACAGCTGCTGCAGGATCACCTGGATTGTGAAGTTCATGTTATCTGCCATCTTCAAATATACACCAGAAATACTGCAGTCCGCAAGGAAAATTATTGAGAATGATACCTACGTATAATTAATATCCAAAAGGCCTGAACTGTGTAAAGCAGTGGAGATAAAATCTCATGTTGGATAATTTCATGCAAAATTGCTAAAATTGATTATGGTGTTGGTTATCATTTTAAGCCCTTTTTGCCCCCAAATACTTGATATAGTAAATACATCTTAAAATACTTTTTTGTGTTTTATCATATAGATTTTTTATTGAGTAAAATGAAGGGAAAATAACTGAAGGACAAGGGGCTTTAGACTTTTGGATGGTAGAGTAGGATGGAGGTATTGCTGCTTGCTGGTTCGTACTCAGTGTCTGCTGAATCCTGTGCCCGAGGCCAGCCTATGCCTGGAGGAGGGTAACTGACCACTAAACACACGAGCTGTTATTGTTTTCCCTGCTGAGTTTTAAGGTCACCATATTATGTTTCAACATGAGAGTGCCCACTCTCAAATCTGCTCTCTCCCTAGAGATTGATGCAGGATCTTCAATGACGCTGCTCCTTCAGTCAGATTTTCACTCTCTCGGACCTCTCCCGGGTCTTCTCCCAAAACAGAAGTTTACCCTCTCCAACGTTACCTCAGCTATTAATGCCATTTTAATCATTTTCCTGCAAGACACCGGTAAAATAAGACGTTTCAGGACTCAATGATGATGCTTATAATCCTGTCTTGCTTTTTCTTTATTATTTAATTTTGATCATACACCCATCATCAGTAATGATTGACGTGCTATGGTATGATGCCGTCCAGCCGTCTGTCTGTCAATCTGTCTGTCCGTGAAGATTTCTTGGACACAAAACTAGTGCAGGAGTTTATTGCAGATTATTTTAAAATTGACGTTGCAGAATGATACATGGGTGAAGTTGTGCATGTTTGAGAACCCTGAGATGTTTTTATCAAAAGTACCCTTGTGAATGCAGCTAGTACTGTGGCTTTCCAAATTAAGGTTGCATCACTCCCTATGGGTAAAGATGTGCAAGTGCATTTTTGACTCAACTGGTTCTTGACCAGCTTGACTTCAGATGCTGTAAATGCCGTTGTCCATTGTTGTTGTCTGTCATACATAATGTGACCTGTAACCTCTAGCGGTCACAAATATTGATCAAATCTAGCCAACCTCGGTATGCAACATCTTTAGCACATAAACTACCTTGTGATCGGATTTCAGCCCCCCACCCATCAAAATCGGCTTATCATGGTTGTTGTATTAAAAACTGAAGTTTTCCATTTTACACCTTTTTAATACGGATAAAGAGCCCTGTCTCAACTCTACAATGACAGGTTTTCACGATTTATGAAAAATGGTCATGTTGCAAGCCTTGAAATACCTTCATCATACAACCCTGTTTGAACAACCCATAACGGTCACAAGCATTGATCAAATTTGATAAAACTTGCTATGTTAGATCTTTAATGATCAACTACTTTGGGATTGCATTTCAGCCCACCACCCCTAAAATGGGCATGGTAGGGTGGTCATATTGAAAACTGAAGTGACCATTTCACACTGTTGCAAATCACCAGAAAAGCAGGCACAGACCGGCAAAAGGTTGGCGAGAGTCCTGCCCATTGGGCGCTAATTTTATTTAAAGAAATAAATCAGAAGACAATAGACTTTGTTAGCCTTAAGACACTTAGGGAATTAGCTGTTTGTCACGTGTTAGAGTAGCATCTAGAGCGAGGCTTTCTGGAGGGAGCGTAAATTCGGGATTCCCCCGTCTCTTCGCCTTCGGATTCTGATTGAAAAATAGAGAGAGAACAGTTAAATGCTTGCGAAATGCACTCCATGTCAACCTTTGCCCCTCTGCTGCCTTGCCGGCTCTATGTTGCCAGCTTGTTAAATGCAGATGAAGATCAGGTGCATGGCCTCGTGCGGAATGCGTTGGGAGAGCCCATCTTGCATGTTTGGCTGCAACTGGCGGGAGCTGTCCATCATAGAGTGGCTGCCAGGGGCGCCCAATGGAGTCCTGGCTGACATGCGTAGTCCATAGTGTTGCAGGGGGAGGACCATAAGGGGAGGGGAATCAACGGCTTCGGGCAGTGTGACGTGGATGGTGGGTGTGACTGTTGTTCCGGTTACCACAAGACCTTTGGAGTACAGAGTTGAATCTTGGTATGGAACTACCATACTGTTCACGAAAAGACGGAAGCTTAATCAGTTCGCTAACGGTATTGTTTAGATATCCTATCGGGTTAGTAACTATGGCTAACTGGGTTTTCACCAAGGGGTGTCTGCTTACAGTGACAAATTTTTCACAGAACCGGTCTTCCTCAATGGGCGATATTACCGCGTAATATAACCATTTATATTAAGACTACCCAAACATATACGAATTCAAGCAGAAATTACTTGAGAAAAAAATAGCAAAAAATTAAACATACCTCCAAGCTCATTACGTCGAGACATCTTGCAAGACCAAACAAAGCTTCAAAGACTAAGAAAACTGGGTTGGCGTATGAAATAGCAAGTGGAATGTGTGAACTGACGTAAAGATTCGAGACGTGAAAGACAGAGTGACTACATGTCAGTGATTCTGCTGTATATAACTAAAATGAGTGAAAAACACTTATTACAGAATATAAATGCAAAATATATGTCAATTTTCTTGACACAAAATATCATAACACGGAATCCCCAAGTAGCCTAATTGGAAAAGTATTGGTCAGACATTTAATAACATTGTGCTTTTGACGATACTGGTTTATGTCAAATTGCAAATGTAAGAGTGCCATCTCAAAGTGAAATAGTAAATTTAAGCTTGCTGTACACCGATTTATATTAATATTTAGGATTGTTCTCGCCGTAATTGCACGTTTCTGGGGTTCATAATTTGGGCTTTTTTTCCGTTCGGCCGGTGACCAGCGTTTACCAAGGCCAGTATCTGACCCTGTAAGGCTACATAATATTACAACCCCAATTCTGAAATAGCTGGGACAAAGTGTAAATTGTGAATAAAATCAAAATGCAATGACTTTCAGATCACACGAGCCAATATGTTATTTACAATAGAACACAGATAACATTTCAAATGTTGAAACTGAGACATTTTACATTTTTATCCACAAAATGAGCTTATTTCAAATTTTCTGGCTGCATCAGGTCTCAAAAAAGTTGGGACACAGGCAAAAAAGGGCTGAAAAAGTAATTAATAAGAGAATCAGCAGAAAGAACATTTGGCAAGTACTTAAGTTAACTGGCACCAGGTGTGTAACATGATTGGCTATAAAAGGGATGTCTTAGAGAGGCTGCGTCTCTCAGAAGTAAAGATGACCAGTGGCTCTCCAACCCGCGAAGGCTTGCGTAAAAAAATGTGGAATACTTTAAAAACAATGTTCCTCAATGTCAAATTGCAAAGGCTTTGAAGGTCTCATCATCGACAGTGGATAACATCATCAAAAGATTCAGAGAAACTGGAAAAATCTCTGTGCGTAAGGGACAAGGCTGAAGACCTTTACTGGATGCCCGTGATCTTCGGGCCCTCAGACGCCACTGCATCACTCACCGGCATGATTCTGTCATTGACATTACTAAATGGGCCCAGGAATACTTCAAGAAACCACTGTCTGTAAACATAGTCTGCTGTGCCATCCACAGATGCCACCTAAAACTCTATCAGGCAAAAAGGAAGCCATTATTGAGCATGATCCCGAATCGCTGCCGTGTTCTGTGGGTCAAGGCTCATGTAAAATGGACTGTAGCAAAGTGGCAAAGTGTCCTGTGGTCAGACGAGTCCAAATTTGACATTCGTGTTGGAAATCATGGGCGTCGTGTCCTCCGGGCTAAAGAGGAGAAAGACCACCCCTCCTGTTATCAGCGTTCAGTTCAAAAGCCAGCATCTCTAATGGTATGGGGATGCATTAGTGCATATGGTGCGGGACACTTGCATGTTTTAAAAAGCACCATGAATGCTGAAAGGTATATAAAGGTTTTAGGGCAACATATGCTCCCCTCCAGACGACATCTATTCCAGGGAAGGCCTTGTGTATTTCAGCAGGACAATGCAACATACTGCAGCTATTACAACAGCATGGCTTCGTAGTAGAAGAGTCCGTGTGCTAAACTGGCCTGCCTGCAGTCCTGATCTTTCACCAATTGAGAACATTTGGAGCATAATTAAATGAGAAGTCTGTCAAAGTAGACCCAAAACTCTCCAGCAGCTGAAAGCCTGTATTAAATAGGAGTGGGATCGAATTCCAATGGCTAAACTCAAGAAACTTGTCTCCTCAATGCCCAGACTCCTCCACTCTGTGTTAAAAAGAAGAGGGGATGCTACACCATGGTAAACAGGCCCCTGTCCCAACTTTTCTGAGATCCGTAGCAGCCATCAAATTTGAAATGAGCTCATTCTGTGAATAAAATTGTAAAATTTCTCAGTTTGAACATTTGCTGTTATCTCTGTTCTATTGTGAATAAAATACTGGCTGGTGTGATTTGAAAGTCATTGATTTTTGATTTTATTCACATTTTACACTTTGTTCCAACTATTTCGGAATTGGGTTGTACAATACATGTAGCTATTGAGCTGCATGGTGTACTGTCACAAGGTTAGACTCATGCAGACAGCAGCCTTGCACCGGACTACATTAACCGATAATATGTACAAGTGAGTTGCTCAACCGACCGTGAAGACCAGTTAGTACCGTCTTTCTCACTTTATCCTCATGGCCGTGTAACTAGTTAGATTTCAGTCTTTTCGCGAACAGTACTGTAGTATACAACACATCTCAACATAAAAATGATAATTTTTCACAATTTTTGAAAAATGGTAATTTTGTGACTTTTAAAAGTCCTTTACCCATAGACACCTATTTGAACAACCTTTAACCTCTCGCGGTCAAAAATATTTATCAAATTTGATGAAACTAGGTATACAACACCTTTAGGGCATAAACTACTTTGGTATTTCATTTAAGCCTTGCATCTCACTCCCAAATTGACATGTCAAGATTGCAGACCAGTTGAGTTTCAAGTTCACTTGAACCTCTAGTTTATAGTTCTGCGATATTTTTACCAAGCGTTACTTCCCATTTTTTTAACAAATTTATATATGCAACAAGTTATGGAGTTCTGTATGGATTTTTTTTTTTTTTTCAAATTGAGGCTCATTTAAATATCTTTTTTCACGTGATATACCATGCAAACGTCAGTGACGTTTGAAGCATTGACAGATGGGCAAAAAGGTAAAAGCTGGGCATATTCTGGTGAAAGACTGGCAGAATGTGGATTAAAATTAACTACGCTAATTTTGCTTTCAGATAGATGATCTTTTGTTAAGAAAAAGCACTTAACTATATAGTTAGACTATATGAAAAGTTTTTTGTTGGTTTGCAACCCTGACCCTAACCCTGCCCACCCCAGAAAAACCTTCCCACCTCAGATCTATAAGAATTTTGTTATTTAGAAAAAATCTTGCCAAAAAAGTGAGAAAAATGCTCAGAATCCCTATCCATACACCAGACGATCTGTTTGGCTTTCAATCACTGTGCCATTTAAGGCTTAGGCAGATTTGATTGTTTAGTGAATACATATACTTGTGACTTGGACTTGTCGCTTTATTTGGATTTCAAACTTTAATTCTAATAGAATAAAACATTTTTAAAAACCCTGCCCACCCTGAAACTTTAAATGTGAAGGATGCTAACTAACTTTTTTAAACTAATTTTTTAATATAGTCTAATCATCAAAAATATCAATTTAATTGTTTTTTTATTATTTTTCTCAATAAATATGTGAAGAAGTGACTACTTTTTACATTCAAGTTGATTGAGTCTTAAATCGATTCTGTTGAATCCAAGTGAACTGTATGCATTTCATCTGTTGTTTTGTTGTGTTATTATGTTCAATTAATTTCCTCCCATCATACTTGCCATATTGCATACCAAACATGGGATATCACTTTGTTTAAGGCCTTTTTACACCAAGGACATAACCAAAGAACACACAGAGAATAGATCATGTACTTGCTGCTGGCAAAATGGGAACATTTCTGATTCCGTGTTGATAGGCTCATAGAGATAGATGGGCTCAAATTTTTTAATAGACGCGTTAGCCCTGACGGTGCACAGAGGCATATTTAATAGTTAGTGAATCTTCTTGAAGCCATTACTGGATTATGAAGGTCTATGACCATTGGCCTCTTTTGAACTGACAGTTGTTTTGTTTTCATCATGGTGTTGGATGACAAAGGGATATTGCATGTGTGTTACCTCATTTTTATGCCCGAGTGAAACAAGAAGTGATTCAATAGCTCAGTATAGTTCCTTAACACTCAGATAGAACTTATACACATGGAATTTAATACCTGGTTTTAATTTTGTAGATGTGATCAACAATAATATGTAAGGATGCCATTAACTGTGAAACCTTTATTTGGAAGAAATTGATTTTTAATCAAATCTGTAAAAGATTTTGGTTGGTTCCACTGGAACATCATACAGTATTTCTCACATGGTGTTATTCACAGTTTCTTTATAAATATGTTTTTTTTAATTTGTGCATTGCCAGTCAGGGGTGCCAGTTATGTTGGAACACACTGTATTTCAGAGTTTCAGATTTTGTTACTGTCACTGTCTGTAAGTGGAACATCACCAGAGTTTGATATAAAGAACTGTTAGAGCAAAATTTGAAGAAAGATTTTAACAAAAGGGTTCAAAAACACTGGATCACAGAATCCTTTTTAATGCATTGCTACATAATGTGTGTGATATTACATAAGAGAAAATGCTCTTTCACAACATAGATCTAGTGTCTAAGGTCAATCCTCAAGAATTAATTAATCTTCATGCACAATAAATGTATACGTTATGCCTGGGAAGTATATGGAAGCACCAGTTACCATTCATTTGCCAAGATGAACAATGCACTCCATTTTTCAAAGTCATTTCTCACAGAGGGGAACGAGATGGAGGTGGCAAGTTCATTTAAAAAGAGCCAACTCATTGTAACTCAGGAAAGGATTAGGTTCTAAATAGTGGTCCCTTTGTGCCTGAAACACAAGGTACAGAATCAGAATAATTATTCCAGTTCATTCTGACTTGAATCCGTGGCTGATGGCTCTCTCATTAGTTCAGGTCTCTTAACCACTGCAAAGAAGCTCTGAAACCTCAGTGTGGGGGTTGATGGGAAATGTAGGAGGAAGAACTGGTCTAGGGTCCATCGATTACTTGCATTTCGGGCATTTTAGGTCGTGTCCTGGACAAATGAAAGGCAATATCATTCCCTCACAAAAAAAAGTGGTTTCATGTTGGATGTTCAGGGCTAGGAATCAGTGTCATTAATTCTGTGGAGGCTTCGACAATCTCATGCCATGTTACAACATTTATTTGGAGCAGAGTTCATTCACTACATTCAGATGATCTGCTGACTCCATATTATTGCTGTATAATGTTTAGCATAGACTTCACCAACTTGAAGCAACCCCAGATTGTAACACACCTCCAGAGGCTTGTACAGTGGGCACTACGAACGACGGATGCATCGCTTCATGGGCTTCCTTTCTTACCTTGACACACTCATTTCTCTGTAACTGGATAAATCTGGACTCATCAGACCACATGACCTTTTTCCATTGTTCCACAGTCCAATCTTTATGCTCCCTTGCAAACTGAAGTAATTTTTTCCAGACTTGCCTCACTAACAAGAGGCTTTGTTGTGGCCATGCAGCTGTTTAGTCCCAACTCTGCCAGTTCTTGTCACATTGTGAATGTGGAAATGCTCTTACTTTCACAAGTAACCGTTGTCATGAGTTCTACTGTCAATTTTTTTATAAGGAGACTTCACAAAGCATTTTAGCGACCTTTTTAACCCTCCAGATTTTAATAATGCATTGGACAGTTTTTAACCAATTGCCAGTGATGTCAGAAAATTGCTAAATTCTTCTCTTTGCTTGATGAAGGCCAGTAATTTTCCCCTCTTGAAGCACAGTAACATATGCTCCAGGACCATGGGGATACGTCTCCTGTTGCGGTTGTTTAAAGCATGAGGAGCTACTCACTGCAGCCGTTAGGGTTAAAAGAATTCTTGGCAGCAAAAGCATATTAATCACTGCAATAATGATGCAATCATAGGGTCATGAGTATTTGTCTATTTAGATCCAAATGGCAACGTTTTTTTTGGCCAGACAGTGTATGTGTGTAAGCCGCAGGGGTGTCAAACTGGTGCCGTGAAGGGCTAAGAGGCTGCAGGTTTTCATTCCAACCAAAAACTGCACCAGGTGATCTCACTTATTAGTCCCCTCTCTCTGCTTGAAGGTGAGGTAGTCAGTGAGATCACCTTGTGGAGGTTTTGATTGGAATGAAAACCTGCAGCCTTTTGGCCCTCCATGACACCAGTTTGACACATGTGGCGTAAGAGAACTGAAAGTGATCTAGGTTTCTGGTTTGTCTCATAGTAAAGCTGAATCTTGTTTCTCCCGGAGCCCTTGGGGACGTGCTGAAGCAGACCCCTGCTGTGGCTGCTTGGGTGCTTTTGGACAGCATGTTCCTTCACACACATCAATATTTACTCACTTTGGGTGTTTCAGTATTGCATCATAACCTCTGGATGCTCTTGGGTAAATTTTTTTTTTTTTTTGGTGAATTTCGTTTCTGTTCTGCCTCTTTTGCAGTTTGTATGGGCACAGTGAATGCTTTGTATTGGTGAGTGGTAATTCTTGTGTAGTTTGGTGTCTGCCTGTGCATCTGTGCACAAGCATGAGTGTGTGTTGTCGTGAGGTTGCATCAGGGCTGCCGCTGTATCGTGGCGAATTAGCTATTCAGGCTGAAAAGACCGATGTCTAAAAACATGGTTAAAATAATCAAATGCACACAGTCTAATCTTTGAGGTGCAGTGACTGCTTGAATGAAATTACTCATGCACATCATTCAGGAATCATTTAGAGATGATGTGCGTATGCAGTAGTGTGTACGGTAGCAGTAGGAGATGATTGTAACTGCGCGCAGTGCTCTGTCTGCGCCTTTAATGTAAAATGCGTGTAAGTGTGTGTGTGCGGGGCAGTGAGGGAAGCGGAATGAGGTTGCTCGCCCGCTGTTCCCTTGGAGACGGTGAGAGAGAGAGCAGAATTGTGACTCATCACAGCCCACACCTTTCCCCATTATTTACCTGCAGGGGGAAGATAGAATTATGAACAATACCAGCAAAGCTCGGTTAAATGACTTCTTCCCTCTGTCTGACTCTCATTTCCCTCTTTGAGCTCTTTCACCCTCTCCTTCTATCCTTCCCTCAGTCTGCTGTTTTATTCTCTCTCTCTCTCTCTCTCTCTCTCTCTCTCTTACACTCCGTGTTTTTCCTTTTGAAACCATCACATTGAGGTTGAGGTTGTGATTCCTATTCAGTTACTGTAATGATAAAATAAAAAATGATTAAAATAATGAACTGGGTTTGCGTCTGAATGTGCATTAGACGGTTGTTGATCCGTGACTGTTTTGTGTTCTCAGACACTAATGCCACTGCTGAGGTCTGTGCTTATTTTTATCTCGTTGTTCCCCTCCCCCTCTCGCAGGGTGCTGTCGCTGGAGCGCAGTGCTGGGGCTGCTCAGGCCCTCCTCGCGTTCATCAGCAGCAGCGAGGTAAAGTCGCTGTGTCCCAGTGCTCTACATTTGGCCGCCTCTGTAACACGGTCATCACGCTAATATTGTACTGCAGAGCTCTCCCTCTACTAAGAAGTCAGTGCCTTGGAATAGAAGGATTAGAGTTCAGTGATACAGGCTACAAATAGTTTGTTAAATCCATTTAGTAATTAAAATGAGACTCGTGATGATGAATGACTAATGATTACAACTGTGAAAAAGTGTGTTTAATCGAAAAAAGGCTTCAAATTGGTCACCCGTGGTTTTATCTTATTTTCCGTTGAATTAAAATTAAAATGCAGACACAAAATGGTCATTCATCAGGTTTCAGTGTGTATTTTGACTGAGTAAACCCAAATATTACTCATGACAAATAAAATTGAAATAAGACTGATCAGATGGTGTAAAACATAGGCCTTTTTTTTCTGGGTTTATTTGCATCTGACCATGCTGAGCTGTTTTCTTTTTTTTTTTGTCACAGGTAGCAACCATTCAACCCTCATTCACTGCTGAAGCTCTGGAAGAATGTCTTTCTCAGCAGGAATACAGGTTGGTTTTATGCAATGACATTGCATGTTTTTTGTCATCTGGGGGCTTTGCAATGTCTTTTAACAGGTAGTGAGAAATTGTTACTGACAAAATAAAGCCCAGTAATTTTGCTGTGTATAAAAAAAATCATAAAAATAATAATAGTAATAATATCCCTGTTGTTATTACTATTATTTATCATGTTCGTATTCACCTTGCAGTTTTATCTGACAGATAAGAGATACACCGTTCTACCACTATGTGGCCCATATTTTTCAGTTGCTCAGTCAGATGTAATTTATATAAGCATGCACTTTGGTATGTCTGCTGAAAACAGGTCCCGAGGGCTCCATTTATAATTACTGTTAAATGAGTGGCCTGTTTCTTACCAAACAGGTTAAATCATTTAGCTCCAGTCGCGTAGAGACATACAAAATTATGCTAAAGAGGTAATGCAGTGCTGCCAAACACCATCTTTTATAAAGTCTGTTTGGCTTTTGGCAATGGAAGCGGTGTGGAAGTTTAATCTTTTAATCATCAATCTTTTTTTCTCCACGCTGTTTTTCCATCTCCTCACATGAACTTTCACCTTTTGCCGCGATAAACTTCAAGAAATATATCAATCGTTTTTCCATGGTGCCTCCTAGATTGATGACTGCAGGGCCTGTGTGATCGGTCAGGCCGATCTGCTGTTTGCACAATAGGCCCCATTGACCGAGGCCAGGGCAGGTAGTCCTCTCTGTCTGTGGTCATGTCCGGGCAGGTTTCAATTGTTTGTGTCTCGTACTCTTGTTTCAGCTCATGGTTGTGATGAGTGGGCCTCTCCTCTTTAGCGTCGCTCTTGGAAACCTGGGCCAGTATTCATAAAGATTCTAAGAATTCTGTTAAGAATTTATACTTAAGGACGGAATAAAAAAAAAAAATTAAATATGTTAAGAAAATTCTCAAATATGTATTCATAAAAATTCATTACGGAATTCTTATCTAAATATTTTGTTTGATTGTAAAACATTTCTTAACGCTTGACCCTTGACAACGGGAGCGCTCTCTAAAAATTTAGATAGCTTTACTACCGAAATTAGGCTGCATAATCACATCATAATGCTTGGAACGTGAATTTGCTGATGACACATCTGAGTTTACAGATGACAGATAATGGAAGTCAGAAGAAGCGAAAGCCAAACTGGGCAAGTCACGAGTGTTTGGCACTCGGTAACTATATGGCTGAATATAACCAGTTTTGCGATGGAAGCCGAATCTGATCTCGACTTCTGAACGGAAAAAGGCGAGGTGGAGGTGATAACGGAATGTCTAAGTGATTCATTCACCGCTGTGAAGCGAAGCCCAGAGGAGGTGGAGAAAAAATGTAACATCTTTTCCTGATTAAAAGCTGAAATTGCAGCTCATAAGAGAAAGCTAATTACTACTTGTAAATTCAAATTGTTACTAATTTCCGAGCCAAGACGTCTTTCACCACGAAAAGACGCGAGTAGGTCTCCAAATTGACGGCTCTGTGAACAGAGGATCTTACACAAATGGTCGTCACATATGTCACGAGTTCAGTAGCTAAATTTGGCATTTGTAGCTAGCTTCAGTGAGCAACAAACACAAAGTTTACTCAACACATTTAATCAGATGACAAAGAGTATAATATTCTGTTTATCGCGACTGAATTGTGTAATTTTATGGGAAAAAACACAATTTCCATCAGGGCCTTTACTGTTATTCCCATTCGCTAGTGTAAGAGCCTGCTACATCACTCTTCAACTCTGCCAGTCAGCTAGTGGCAGATATGCACATTTGAACTAGCCAGCAAGGGTTTCTTACTTGCATTTTCCCCGTGGCCAGGAAACGCAGGAAGGAAAACTTTTTGCATCGGGCACAGTGCTCAGTTCCCGTTTGATCCACTTGCAATATATTCCCGAACTAGTGGTTCAATGCACCGTATTCATAGTTTTCACATGACTTCACAATTTAATGGAAACGCCCACCTGGAGGGCAAAAGAGAGATTCCTCTGCTTCCCTCCAGTCATTTTAACCATACTGCCTAGCTAAAATACCAGTTATTTGTTGTTTAGTAGGATGCAGTGACTGATGAGGAGGAAAGCCTGGGTTGTGCTTGAACAGAATCTCGTCCAGAAAGAAAAATAATAATAAAAAACAGAGAGGAGGCAATTGTGGATTTGTTGCTACCATTACTCGGCTACCATTGAATGGCTGGCTGGTAATCGTAGACTAACAACTGATGTAATCAATGTTTGACAGTTAGCTAAATAGCACTCACCTGTGCATTGAAAATGAAGATTTTTTTCCCTGCACCTCCCAAACAACAGCATTATTGACCCATCTTGATTGAAAATACATATAACTACAGTAGGACTCGCCTAAACCGTCCCCTTTAAAAACAGAAACTCGCTCATACCAGACAACAGCTCAAGTCCCGATTTTTCTGTCATGTTTTTCATTAAATAAACATCGAATTTACTGGATTTTATGTAATGGATTTTCGCTTAAATTGAACAAAATCTTCTGAGGGAAGCGTTTGCGCGCTTGTGATCAGGCTTTCAGGAGTTGGTCAGGTGCGTTCAGCCAAGAGCAATAGTAAAAATATCAGAAAACAGCCCGCACACTGCACAGAAGTGAAGAGACAATTTGGATGCCGAAAAAATATATTCAATAAAAAGTGCTCGAAGTGACAAAAGTGAAAGTGAACGTTTCGGTCCCATAGACCTTCGTCAGCATAGAAATATTCTTAGCATGCCTCCTTTTTAAACATGCACCGGTTATTTGAAGTTAATTAGTTGCACACTTGGCTTGTAAGTGATAGTTATTAATCAACTCGGTAAATCAGATGGTACATCATCAACAGTACATAAGGCTGAGGACATAAAATAAACAAAATAACAGGCACGGTTTATCCACATATACAATAGAAGTCAATAACAATCAAGTCTTGAACAGGGAATAAAAGTATAGCAATGTCTGTCGACATTTTACAATGACAACTACAACATGCGACTATGATTGACTTCAATTAGGGGCAAAAATCTCAATTAGATTTCTCAGTCCACCTGATCTGGACTCTGCCAAGGTACAATTGTATACTAGGTCATATTAAAATGAATGAAGTTCGATGAGATGACTGGCTTGAGTCTAAGGACCACTTGTCAGTCTTATTTACGTGAATAATACATGAAGATGAAACAAATTTTTTTTAATTTACCATTTCTAGACTCTCCCTTCGATTGTTAGACACAAATTTGGCTAGTCTTGTGCGCATTTAACCGTGGGATACACTTTACGTGGACGGAATTCTGTTGTAAACTTATTGTTAAATTAGTTAGAATTAAAATAATTGGCAAAATAGTTGCAAGTTTATAATAGTGCATTCGCGGAAACTGAAACTGGCGCAGTTTCATTTACATACTTAAGTTTTTAGTCTTCTTCATTGATCCCAGTTGCAGCAACATGCAGTATGATCCTGTTATCCATTGTGTGGGGGCAAAGACGTACTAAATGAAGACAACAAGAAGGTACCAATAAGCGCACTTCAGAATGAAGTTGTTCGGATCTTTATACACAAAGCATAGGCTGCATATAAATTCATACATGTGTATAACGGATATAATCTCTTACACACATATAGCGGATATAATCTTTCTTGTGCCTATAACGGATTTTGTCCGTTTTATGCATATAGCGGATTTCGCTCATAACGGACAAAATGAGCTGGTCCAATTGAATCCGTAATATACTATATCTGTACTTTAGTATGCATTAATCCTGGCGGCAGTTTAACGGGAAAGACTCTCCACAAGACAGCTAGCTATATAAAATGTGAAAACTGCTTAAGTGGAGCCAGGGTAAGGTTAGGGACTTGGGTAACTGTTTTTAAATATGCTTACTGTGGCAGGCACTGCAGAGGTATTACAAGTGCCTATAACGTGATGTTTGTTAACATTTTGTTCTTCTTTAGAGAGGTAATGTATATCCGGGGGTTGAAACTAACAAAATAGAAAATAACAGAATTGCGAGGCTGCTCTGTGGAATATCAAATATTACCCGCTATAATGAAACAGTGTTTTGCCCTCCAGGGGTACGAAGCAATCACGTGTGACTGAAAACTATGAATACCTGCGAAGTCCACTCTAAGTCGATCTCAAAACTCCCTATCCCTGCACCCTTCCAAACAATTTCTACGTACCATAAACTGGTGTCTGTTTGGATGAGTGGCTGCTATGTTAAAAAAAATATATTCTTAAGAAATTTTCCTTGATTTGGGAGTCCTCGCAGGTCCTCCTAGATTTAAGAAAATTCTTCACTGATTAAAATTTTTATGAATAGGACTGAACTATTTCTTGGCCATTTAAGAATTTTAAATGGGAAATCTTAGAAAAACTACCTGATTTAAGAATTCTTAAGGGGTAAGAACATTCTGAGAATCTTTATGAATTTGGGCCCTGGTGTCCTCGTCACCAGAGAAGTGAACTCTGTGAGATGTGTGACACCTGGTGCCTGGGCTGCACTGAGAGTGGACCATATGGACCCAAACACTCTCAGGCCCAGGCTCACTCTCATGGCCCATTTGTTCAGTTTGTCTGTCCTTGCTTATTGTACCTCTACCTTTACCTTTACCAGTTTGGTGGTTTGTTACTTGCCAAAATCTTCAATTTTGGCAAGTATGTTAGTTGGTTTCGTTAGTCGTCTGTTTGCATGTTTGTTTGTTTCTCTGTCTGTTTGTTAGTAACACGCTTTTTACCCCTCAGCCCCGACTAACGGGCAGAGGGGTATTGTCATCACGTACGGCGTCCGTCTGTCCGTCCGCATTTGATTTTGTGCAATAACTGAAAAATGCCATCACCGATCATCACGGTTTTTGGTGAGGACATCGGGGTACAGTTACTACACAAGCCTATAGATTTCGGCCGCGATCCGAAATCAAATACAGTTGCCACAGCTGCCATCTTGAATTTCCATTTTGTGTGATAACTGAAAAACGCCATCGCCGATCAGCACAATTTTTGCTGGGGGCATCAGGATACAGTTACTACACAAACCTATCGATTTCGGCTGCGAACTAAAATCAAACATGGCTGCCGCAGCCGCCATCTTGAATTTCCATTCCATGCGATAACTGAAAAACGCCATCACCGATCATCACAATTTTTGCTGGGGGCGTCAGGGTACAGTTAGTACACAAGCCTATCGATTTTGGTCGCGATGCGAAATCAAATATGGCTGCCACGGCCGCCATCTTGAATTTCCATTCCGCGCGATAACTCAAAAACGCCTCTCAATCAAAGCCATTTTTGCTGTGTTGCTTGGTCTTGTGTACCTACAGAAGCCTATCGAATTTGACGGCACTCGGATGTCCACTATGGCTGCCACAACCGCCATCTTGTATTTTGTATTCCATAGGATAACTTGCAAAGGCCTTCGTCAATTTAATTTATGCATCTCTGTGTATTGTTTCATTTATATTTCTGGACGTTTTAGCTTGCTGTAGGTGTTTCAGTGTTACTCTGTGCGTACATGCGGGGGTATGTTTTCGTTTTTGTACTGTTGTGCAGTCTGTAGAAAAAGGTTGCTGCACTCTTTTTATGATTTGAGGCCAGCATAGTACTTCCTACAATAAACCGCTAAGCTCTCTTCTCACTGAGAAAAGAACACATCTGCTGTGTATTCAAGAATAGAACAGAGAGCTTTTGCTGTATATCAGTGACAACCAGAAAGTCTTACCCTGAGACACCACCTTCCCCCAGTTTTCCACAATATTTAACTTACTGCTTTCTGTGATGTTGCACCTTATTTGGTTTACTCTGTTTCCTCTTTCGCAAGCACTGTCTTATGTAACGCTGTGGAAGTGTGCTTTTACATTTCACAGTTTATGTATCGAATGGCTTCAGATGCAGATGTTATTTACATAGAATCTGCTCTTGTTAGGTTTGTATGCTGAATGGAAATGTATTCCATTGTCTCATATTTGCATCATAATTGAATTTCACGTGTGTGCGCGTGCACAGGTATCACATTTAACTAGTTTGAAGCAGTCTAGAGGCACGGTTTGCTGTGGTGGCTTCCACAAGCCTCGTGACTTGCTCAATTCCACTGCACACTGAGGTATAAGATAGATGTGTTTCTCCTCAAGACTGAATAATTTGTGCATGTGTGTGTCTGTGAGCTAGCAGTTGTGCATGTGTGGGTATGTATGTGGGAGTATGTGTATTTTGTCTTTGCCTGGCTGTGTTTTAGGCTTGTGTGTTTTTCCACTTGTGCGTGAATGTGCGTCTGTGTGCTTGTTTGTTTGCCTGTACCTCCATGTGTTTATGTGTGCCGCAGGACCTGCCTCGCAGTGTTACCAGGCGACAGGCTGAGAGCTGGGCTGTGCCGCTCTCGCACTGTGCCTGTGTGAGTGTGCTGTGGCACTGAATGAGCTGAAACTCTTCATAAGCACTGTCTCTGAAGCCTCTGAAGCTCTTAAGGGCCACCGCCATCTGTGGGCTGCACAGTTTGAATTTAAAAAGGTTACGTTTTGAGGGAAGGTTTTTTTTTTTTTTTTTTTGTGTCGATTGCCTGTTCTATGACTTCTGAACACCCTGGTGGTTTGGGATTACTCCTCCCAGTGTTTCCCCCTAGAGCTTTCTTGTTTGGGCCGAGAGTGAGTTCTCGGTGGTTTGAAACGCTGATGCACACATTTTGTTATGTCTTCAGCCGCACTGGTGAGGGACAGTGTAGAGCTCAGGCGCTGGGCCCCAGAGCTACCCCTCACCACACCCCGCCCCACCCGCCGTGCTCATTTCCAGTGTTTGGTCACCATCCGTTCCATCTGAGCAGATAATGTATCACTTTCATGGAACAATGAAGATCCTTAGCTACTCTGGGAGTAAACACAAAGCCTGCTTGTACGGGCCGGTTAAGGTGTGAGATTACCTGCTTCACCAAGTTCGACAGTGGAGGTGACACCGATGACAGAAACAACACAGTATGACAATTACCATTTCAGACATCCATCTAGCCGTTCATGAGGAGTTAAAGATGACTTTCACTTCCTGCATTTTTTATTTATTTTGTAACGGATGTCTTCACCTCAGGCAGTTAATATCCTCCCTTCTGCTGCTTTTCCTAAAAAGCCCAAATGTTTTGCTGCAGATTAGTCACTCCTTAAATTGTGCTGCCCAGACAAAAGTAATTAGACTATAGTAAGCTGATAAACATGTTATACCTCTGAAATGGATGTTACCAAAAATTAGTCATAAAAAGACTTGTAACTGTTACATGTATTCAATGCTCTTAAGTGTTGTTTCAGGGCCATAGAGACACTATTACATGGTATTTTGATGTGGTATTTCCTTCGTAATGGAGTGAACCGCTGATTTACTGCCTCAGAAATGCCCAACGTGCTGAACATTCTCATCAGATCTGTAGCATTAGAACTTCTTTTTTTCATTACTGCAGTATTAATATTTGTTATTATTTTTGCTTGCTTAAACACTGGTATTTTACCTGTGGAAATATTTGTGACAATTAAACATACATAGATTCAGTTTAGCTAAATGTGACTATGAGAGAATCAGAAATGCCTCATGTGAGCTGGTTATCTGGACTTTCAGTTTAGAAGGGCTTTCCCATCACTCAGGACTACATGAACTGGAATTGCAGTGTTGGGGTATGTGGAGGACCTATAGAGGATGTTCCGGAGTTTGGTAGAACACACTGGGCTCAAATTTAACCTGCAGCTCAGTGGTGACAAAGTGTGGATCACCGAAAGTAATGATGCAGTTGGAGCAGGGGTTTTGCCGAAAGCAGAGTGGATAATATCTTGTCTAATTCTGGAGTGTTTAATCTCGGAGGGAATGATCTTTTTCATTCGCTGAGCTGTATTAACCTGGCATAACTGTACATGCAATTTGTCAAAGTCCCTTCGCCTCTCAGTAAGGTTCTTCAGAGCTGGTTGAGGCTTTTTTCCTATGCTAGACTGAGCTATTGTCTACTTACAGACTGGAGGATCTGTCTGTAAGGGGATGCAGTGCACTCCAGAGCCAGACATCCTTCATAAGAGAAATAAAATTAAGTGCTCAGCATGGGAGTCTGATCACCCGCGGACATGTGTTCTGTGTTTGATTGCCATGAGGGTAGCTTGACTGCAGACTGTTCAGACTGCTGAAACACAAGCTGTGCCTGTATCATCTGCCTAGGTGTCCAGAGAGAGGGAGCATTGTGTACCATCACTATAAATAGACTCAATACATTTCGGGCAGATGTGTTTATGTAACACAAATGACTTTTGTAGAATTTATGAGGCTCAAAATATCTGTGGCGAGAGAGCTCAGCGTGCGGACCGAGCATATTGCTGTACTGTAACAGAGAGAACACCTAAAGAAATGGTTCCCAAGCCCCTCCTCAAGAACCGACTGCCAGATCCACGCCTTTCATGTGTTCCACCATGAGCAGCCATTACATTATATCGAGGGCTGACTGCAATAAACAGTTATGTCCAATGTATAACATCTGGACATAACTGTTTATTGCAGTCAGCCCTCGATATGTTGCCCGTCAAAAAAAAAAAAAAAAAAGTTGCTGTTTGGATGTAAATGAGAGAATACTCAAGCCTACGATCGAATCATTATTGCAGTGATGAATTTGTTTCGGCTGGTAATAATTCTTTTAATCCTAACTGATTCCGTATGTAACTTCTTATTTCTTGAACAACCATGTCGGAAGACGTTACCGCATAGTTGTTGAAAAGATGTTACTTTGTTTCAAGAGGAGTAAATTATTGGCCAGCATCAAGCAAAGAAAACAGCGAAGGAGAAGCTGAAATCACTGGTATTGGGTAATGAACTATCCAATAATTTATTAAAACCTGTAAGGATAGTGGTGAACTGTCAACTTCGTGTAATAGATGGGTTGGAGAAACATCATGACTGATCCTGATCGGAGATCACTAAAATGCCTAGTGAAGTCTTATCGTAAAAAATCAACTGTAGATCTCATGGCTATGTTTAGTTATGAAGGTAAGAGCATTTCCACACGAACGATGCATCAAGAACTTCAGTGCGTGCCACGAGACGGATGCGATTGCGCTTGGCACCTGTAAACGCCTGTCAAGTCCTCCTCACGGCCCGATTTAACACGCCCGCCAGTCACCTCATGGGCGCCTCCATTTTAAACAAGCTTTATCTCATTTGACTTACCCCGATAATGACCATGACAATGACGACAATGTCATAATCAAAACTAGTAATCGCAACATTCACAACGCAGTGCCAGCTGTGGAACTTGGAGGATTGGGACTAAACAGCTGCATGGCCACAAGAAAGCCATTTGTTAATGAGGCTAATTGGGGAGGAAAATGAGTTCAATTTGCAAGGGAGCATAAGGATTGAACTGAGGAGTAATGGAAAAAGGTATGTGGTCTAATGAGTCCATATTACCCTATTCCAGAGTGATGAGCACGTCAAGGTAAGAAAAGAAGCCCATGAAGCGATGCACCTGTCATGCATAGTGCCCACTGTACAAGCCTCTGGAGGCAGTGTTATGATCTGGGGTTGCTTCAATTGGTCAGGTCTAGGCTCAACGCTGTTCTGCAGCAATAAAATTAATTCAGGAGACTACCTCAATATACTTATTGACTAGTAACCCATCAATGGACTTTTTAATTGCTGATGGCACTGGCATATTCCAGTATGACCATGCCAAAATTCAGGCTGAAATTATGAAAGACTGGTTCATTGAGCATGGGGAATCATCTTCACACATGCTCACCTCACAGTCCGGTGCCAACTGGAGAAGGCTTAACAGAGTAGTTTGACTCGCGCATTGTCAATACAATATCTCGGGTCAAAACTGGATCCATATAGAGTGATGACGTCACGCTGGTGTTGGAAGTAAAATTTCCCATTCATTTTCCCCATAGACTTTTTTTTCGGTTCACTTTTGAATCACTTCCCATTGTTTTCAAGCCTCCATCGTTTTTGAGATTTGGCATTATATTTCTGACTAAAAACAAATATAATTTTTCTTGACCGGAATCAGCTATATTTGAAATAATTTTAATTTTTCGCCACCATGCTAATGCTCTTTCTAGTCTAAAAACTACACGTCCCATGATCCTCCTGATTCTCGGGCTGAATAAGTTCAGGACGTGTTTTATGCATAGACTGTATAAAAAGATGGACGCAGCACCAGTCTGAAAAATGAAGCCCATGCGGAAGTACCGTAAAATGGCATTCTATTTAATAGCCAGCAGTTGGCGACGTCGGTGGTTGCAGAAAGAAGTTCAATGCTATAGAAGTCTATGAGAAAATGACCCTACTTTCCCACCTGATTTTTCATTTAAATAATGATATTACACATTATTTTATGGTAGCTATAGCAAGCTTCAAGTCTCCTTCGATAATCATGATGTTCATTTTTGTGAATGATGGTCCCATATAGGCTAGGATAAAGGATAAAGCCAGAATATGCTTTAGGGGCGTGGCTATCCACTGGTCCTTGTCCGATACAGTCAGATCCAGAGCCACGGTCCTCCCCGGATCTTCAATACACGCTCTCGTCCAATTGAAATCACATCCGGTTTCAAAATGACAACATGGCGCAATTCAAATTGCCAAAATCGAGGCTTCCTTTATGGTATGCTGAAACCAATGGGTGATGTTACGGTAGCTTCGTCCATCTTTTTATACAGTCTATGGTTTTATGCAGTCAATGGTTAGAAGTCACCCGTCTCGAATTTTCCAGCACCCCGCTATAGCCGTTTGTTTGCTGAATTAGTTAGCCACTCTACATTCTACTTGGTTACGCTTTCCTTGTTAGATATCAAGTTTTACAATTAGCGCCAATTTACTTTAATAGCCAGGCATCTTTGGCCGACGTTTGTTTGCCTAAAAACTCTGTAGTCAGCGAACGAGCTTACCAGCCTTGTCAAAGCATAACTGACAGCGAACGAGCTGTCAGCAGGCTAACTTAGCCAGCGGGCTAGTTTACGGACTTTGGTAGTTGTCTAGTTTTATATTTGGTGCATTTAGTTAAATGCAAGCTTGTGAAATGCTCGCAGCTCAACGCTAGCTAAGTAGCCAAATAATGGCTCTTCACTGCTTTTATTCACTTAGCTAGCTCGCTAGTTAAGCTAGTGATATTTATTGAATAATCATACTAGCTAGCTTGCTAAATAACAGTAAGTGACAGTACCATTTACTGTTTCTATCTGTTTAGCTATGTGCACAAGATATAACAAGCTCACTAGCTGGCTAGCTCGGTGGGTTCGCTAGCATAGCTTAATGCTGGCTAGCTAAATTGCAAAATAACTATTCATTGTGATCCTTTCATTTCTAGGTATGTAGCTAGCTAATAGTAGCATGCTATGTGGGAACGGGTGCAGGGACATACAGCAATGTAGGGCACTGATTGGCTACCGTCGTGGTACGTTAGGCACGTTGGCTGAAACTGAGGTACCTCATTGGCTTGGAACAAATCAGGGGGTACTCGCCCACTTGTGCAGCGGATATGTAGTTCGGAGAAGTGGACTACAAACTGGACTGCAAGTGCAAAAGCATATAATTTTTGGCAATAAACTACGAATTTGATGTGATCATTTGAATCTGTATACCATGTAGGCTAATCTCGGAGCGAGGCGGCTCTAAGAATTAATACGAGTTCGAGCAATGCCAGAAAGTGTCCAAACCCCATTATAAATTCCCATAGGGATTTTACTTCCGACAGAAGAAGCTAAGTAGCGGTGACGTCATCACTTTAGTACTCTATGTGGTTGAAAGCTAATGTTGTAACATTGTATCAGATTGTCGAAACAATACCATGACAATTGTGTGCTGTGATCAACGCTAAAGGTAGCCCAACAAAGTATTATAGTGTGCGACTTCTTTTTGGATGGGCAGTGTAGCTATTTCACTGAGGCTTTTTATTCATCGTTAGTTGTGGTTGATTAGACTAAGCAGGGGCTGTTATGCTTAAGGCAGAGTACTTCAGATACCTTAGTTTGTTGATCCAAAATCCAGGGACCAGGTCACCGCACGCCATACTTCAGTGGACATAGCAGATCACTTCACCACTACACCCCTCCGTAGAGAGATGGAGCTTATCAGATCATCACTCCATACCTCTGAACTCAAACATGGATGGAGACTGATCGCCTCACTTTACTTAGTGACAGGACCTTTCAGATCACCACACCTTACTCAGACAGAGGTACACTGCACAGAGGACTCCCTTTAAAGCCCATGGAGGAAAGTCATCTGTTTTTGGTACACTGAAAAATTTCACGATACAGCAAAGTTGGAGTCCGAGATAGTGGAGTTTAATTTTTTATTTTTTTTAATTGACTGGATATCACTTTGTTTCCCCCATGCTGAGATGCCTGTCTAAATCAGATCTGACAGCAGCTAGAATGAAGGAGCTTGGTTAGTTCTGACATTATGTGCCATGTACAAACCTGCCCCCACACTCCCCACTGTGCTTGTTGTTACATAACAGTGTGTGATCAGGGGGAGGCATCTTCATTCTTGTGCTCTTATATAATTTTGAAAGGGCCAAGGAATTTAACAAGCAATGCTGGGCAGTTGACAAGTAAGGAACATGCATAGGCATGCTGTTATAGGCTCCCTGATCCTTGGGCCTTCCTTTGTCCCAGTTACGTGGAAAAGTGGGATCCTGTCGGTGATGTGTGCGAGTCCTTGATCGATATGTGCGGAGAACAATGCACGTTAAGATGAAGATCACTTGTGAAAATATTAGTGCTCACTTTCAGAAGCTGTGCACTCATCAACTGTGGACATTCATTGGGTCTGTTGAGTATCCTTATCCCTGTGGGGCTAAGACAGGAATTGTTTTGAAGCCTATAAGATCTTGCCACCTTGGCATTAAAGATGTTTATTTCCATTGTGAATGCTCTGTACAGACGCCACAGTGAGAACAGCAGGGAGTGCATATCAAGTACACATTTCCCTGAGATTGCAACAAGCAGAGACAATTATACCACCAGCAGGACATGCCTGTTGCCGATTAAATGGATTGGTATTCACTCAGAGTATTGACTCCCTTTGTTTATGCGGGTATTGTTCTTTCTCTTTTAGTCCCTTGTGAACAATATTGATATCAAGACAAAGCCCTTTCAGTCATGAACTCTTCATGCCTTCATACTGTGTGTTTATATCAAAACTATTGTGAGGTTTAAAGCAATTACAGGAGTTTCTCTACCAGAACCTTACTGATATTTAATGTTACATTTAATGCTGTATGTGCTGAGTTTTGGTCATGACTGACTGTTCTTCTCTCCTCCCCGCCCCCCTTCTGTGAGGTTATTTTGAGGTTACCTTTTTTTATTTACAAAAATTAAGTGCTTAGACCCCTTAAGAGAGTGGGGTATTAAAAAAACAAACTAAGAGAAACTGATGAATCCAGACAAAATAAAGGGCAAATTGTAAATAGCAAATAAAGCATATCGATTGTGGTGAAAGGGTCACAGACAGATGTAGACAAAACAAAAACTGGGGTCCGATATAGACAGGCCTACACAGACTGATGGAGGGAGTGGGAGAGGAGAAAACAGCTCTGTTCTTACTCGTTCTATCTGCTGTGTTTCAGGGAAAAGCTGAGTGTCGGTGGAAGCCAGTTAATGGAGCTGAGCTTGAATCTGGAGCGCTGTGCCTTAGCTGTGGGTCACCGGGCGGGGACGAGCTCCTGTTCCTGAGGAGCTGCTGTTGTCACAGTGCCAGCTCACTGTTCTCCAATCTCATCTCGTCACATTGCGCTTAAACTATCACTGTGCAATGCGTGTACACACATGAACACACACACAACCTCATTCCGACAAAGCTCTGAAAAATGTCTGTACTGTAGTCAATGAGGCTATGCATACCTACTTGCTGAATATTGTCTTCTTTTTTGTAGCACATATCTTGAAATTACCCCAGAGGGATATGTTTTTTTTTTTTTTTTCCCAAAGCTTATTTTTATTGGAAGCTCTATCCTATAATCTTTCCAAATAAATTGTTTTTGGTTGCTTTGGCCTAGAAGTCCAAAGACCGGATGAAGCAGAATTGAGTGCCTAATTGTGTCGTTTTTTTTTTTTTTTTTTTGTCAGTTTGTGTGTTTCTGGGCCTTTCACAGGCACTTTTTAGCCCGCTTGGCTGACAGGCCCAATCGGGCTTATGCTGTGCTTAGGGTCATTAGTGGTGGTCTGTCATGCGTGCGTGCGTCCACAATTGTCGTTTCAGCGCGATACAGCTTTCAGTTTTCCACGGATCCTTTTCATATTTTATATGCATGTATATGGGCCCAAGATCTAGCCCTAGTTCAATTTTGGTCATGTTGCGATTCTTGGTTTGGCCACCAAGCGGCTTTTTCTGCAAAACTTAAAACAGCTCTAGCTCCCTTATTCTACGAGCTAAGATGCTCAAATTTTTTGCCCGCTTGGCCAAAAGGCCCAAGGGGCTTATGCTATGCTCGGGGTCTATAGTGGTGGTCTGTCGTGCGTCTGGCATGCTTGCGTTAACTTTTGGCTTGTCTGCACTCTAGCGTCTTCAGTTTTTCACCGATCCTTTTCATATTTCATGTGTATATAGCGTCATAAGGTCTAGACCAAGTTTGATTTTGAGCCCAATCGGACCAATACTTTCGCTAATAGGGGGCGTTCCATTTTGGCCACGTTTGGCCAAGCGGGCGCAGTGGCTTTGACACTATTTGTAAGTGTGAAAAGAGTGTTTCCTCCACCACACGATGTCCAAGGACTCAGAAATACTCCAAATACCATTTCAATAAAACCTTGCGCTGGGGTCTTGTTTGTCAGTACTTTGAGACTTACATACTTAAATTACCCATTACTCTGTTTCAAGCCCTCTTTTTCCAGTCAAGCTACTATTAAGCACAATTTTGTGTACATCATGACCCAGTTTTATGTTGGACATAAGCATAAGGATGCACGGTCTCGACATATCCAGTGTGATTGTCTGCAGTTACTTGTATTCCGGAAGCCTACGTTCAGGCAACACAACAGTACATTACACATCTACTGATTCCTGAAAATTTCTGCATTTTATCTCAGACTTTTGGACTCTCCGCAGATGGTTTGCATAAAATGCAAATGTTTTCACACAAATAAGTTAGGACTGGACTCTCTAATGCAATGGTCAGCAATTCAGATAAGTCAGAACCCTCTAGTATGATTATGTATAAAGCAACATTGCAACTAAAACTTTTAAGTTTAAAACTTAAAGTTATCCATTTCCAATATGTGAGCATTTCCCCTTTCGTACCTGTAAATATGAAACCTTCAAATATTTTGATGGGATTGCAGCTGGGTGCTGCACTGCAGCCCAACAGGAAGGTTATGGGTTTGAATTCAGCCTGGGGCCTTGTATGGAGTTCAAATTCTTCCTGCATTCACTTGGGTTTCCTTGGACAGTCCATTGCATGCCAGGCTAGTTGAAGACTTAAAATTACCCATAGGAATGACCGCATGATCCCTACACGTACCTAGTACAGTGTGCAAAGTGACACGATATGACTTAAAGGAAGTGCTGAAGTATCATTAAACATAAATTTATTTTGAACATATGAAACATTTTTTTAATACATTTGTAGGGAATTAGATGATTTTAAATGCTGGGACTAATGGTCATTGACCTGGAATAACAAGCCAATTGGTCCTCGTCTGCAGAATGTGCAGGGAGGCCAGGCAGTGGTCTTCGGAATCGGAACATCGGCTTAGCGGATTTGCAACGCAATCATCAGATTAGTGAGTTCGAGCTTCCTTATTTAAATAAGGCTCCATGTCACTTTTCATGGGGACAAAGGTGAGAGAAGTCAATGTGGCAATAACTTGTTGCAACACCGCTTACCCCAGCTTAATCGGGGCTTAGAGCACATTACGGAAATGCATGGTTGGCCTGAGACAACGGAAACACTCTTACTAGGTCAGCTAATCTCTGGAGCTTCATATTCAGTTTGCTTTCTGGTTTAGTACCTTCCTACAAACTTAATTACTACAGACCTGTTGTTTCTGTGAAATGTGACCCTGTACTGCAGCATTCAACGGGCAGTGCCGCTCCCAAACAGATGTAATACACAAGCCTTGAGACAAAAGGCACTGTTTATGGATGATGTTACAGGTGAGAATCAATCACTTCTGGATAATGATAACTGTTTATAACTGGTGAAAAATAAATTATTTCCACATAGTGCACCTAATTTTACATTTCAGGTAAATGCACTGATCTCTGGCAAAGAATGGCTGTAAAATGAGTATGGAATTGGGTGATTCTGGATAAGCCTCTCGCATATTTCCGTTTTCTCATAGCCCTGTGTTTCTTGGCCTACTTCCCTACTATATCCACTGGACCTAATGTGACTCAGGAGATCAGGGTCTTGTATTTGTAATTAGAAGATTAGGGGCAGCTCCAGATGACATGGGTGAGAAGCTACCATTTAGCATGGCCAACCTACAGCATCAGTAATATCAGGAGATTGTCCTGAAGTGCGTAGATTTGCAATGTGGTTTTAGGCAACAAAAATCAAGGCTACGATTACAAATGACCCTGCTGTAGGTCATGTAGGTAGAATGTTTATTAAGAAATCAGTCAACTTGTAACAAATGTGATACAGCAATTCACATCAATGAAAAATCCAGAGCCAGCAGGAAATAAAACTTCCAAGAAAAAAAAAAAAAAAATCAAACACTCAACTGAGCAATCAAAGAGCAAGTCAAACGAAATATTAGGAAAACTGTAGTAAGAAGGATCTGCACAAGCTCTGAAGGATAAATGTGCAAGAATGCATGTGAGACTAAATTACTGGCACAGTTTCATTTAACGGTTCAAATAAAGTAATGTGCATCCTGACAATTCAGTTCACCTATTGGTAATTACTCAGCAGTGTATAAAAATATAAAAAGGCCATTAAAAAAAGATGCCACTGTACTGGTAAAGCAATTTCAGCTCCAATTTCAATGACAAAACACCCAAAAGCAACCTTTTTTTAAAATAAGGTTTTACTTGCAGATTTGTAGGAGATAAATCTTAAGGGTCAATAAAAGACCAGCAAGATTCCCAGTCACCAAGCCCATACTTAACAGGTTGAAATCTGGCAAGCGATAGTGCTAGCAAGTAGAGTGGGCAACATTTTGACTGATCATATCCATTTGGCTACACAGAAAAATAAGGAAAAACAAACCCAACTCCAAAGACTGCACTGTGTGTTACCTAAATGTTGGCAATTCAGCATGACCTAACTAAATAGAAAAAATGTATATACAGCACGTAATATTTTATGCAATATGCAAAGGCTTTATGTTGCATGTGGCAACCCTACTTAAGGTCACACCCACTGAAGGTGCAATTTAAGTTTTGAATGTGAGGGGGGGATGGAGGGGAATCATGAATGTGAACGGAAGGATTTTCTTAAGTTCGTTACAGCAGTTAGCAAAAGTGCAATGATCATGTCCCCCCCCTACAGTCCCCCCTCCTCTAAATTGTGCCAGTGCTCCCAACAAATACTTCCCTCCCCGACCCTACCCCCCCACCCAACCCCACCCCACCCCACCCCACTCCACCCCAGCTCACACGTAGGACTTCACTAAATACAATGACACCACTAAGCCTGTTAGTTTGAGAAAGATGCACAAATCATTCAGACAGCAGTGAAGGCTTCAGCACAGGGGCTCCACTCATCAGTCTCCAGGTTGTAAGTCTCCATGGTGTTGAGGAAGTCGTTTCCGTCAAAGCCTCCCACCGCAAAGATGGCGTTTCCCAGCACGGCCACTCCCGCGTTGCTGCGGGCTGAGGTCATACTGGCCAGCATCTTCCACTCATTCCTGGCTGGGTCATAGACCTCCACACAGCGAAGAGCATGGGAGCCATCGAATCCTCCCACCACAAACAGCCTCCCTGCAAAGGTAGTCACACCCAAAAGAAAAATTACGCTTGCCCCAAAACAGACAGACCGGTCTCTAACCCGAGAATTTACTGTCCATCAGTGGTCTCCAACCATGATCCTGGAGAAATCCACAGTCTGCTCATTTTCAAAGGATTTTCACCACTATCAGTTTGAGCAGTTGAATACAGACCAATTGCCTAAACCGGTTACAGTGCTGTATTTGCCCCCTTCCCAATTTTTCCTATTTCTGTATATTAGTCACACTTCAATGTACCCAACTAATTTTAATATCAGGCAAAGATAACCAGAGGAAACACTTGATGCAGTTTTTAAATGATTTCATACATTGAAAAGGAAGCAATCCAGACCTACTTGGCCCCATGTGAAAAAAAAAAGTGTTTGTCTATTTAGTAACTAAAATAACTAATTAGAAAGGGACCTATTATGCAGTCCCCACCCAAGTTGTATTCTTAGATGTCCTAAAAGGAGGTTTGTAAACTTATTACCAAGAAAAAAAAAAAAATCCATGATTTGCAGGCCATTTGATTCCTGTCCTTCCCAACCCCCGCTACTGGCAAGTCTCCAAATACAGATGATACCTAGGTACCTAGCTAACTACACACTGAGTATGGAAAGGAAGATCATTACATTCAAAAAGAAATGTGAAAAGTAGTCACCATAAAAGATTAACAACACTTGGAATTCAGTTTCATAAGAATGATCCACGGTTAGCATCTGTATAGTAGCAACCGCTAGTTAACATTCCATTTATTTTAAATAGCAGCACGCCTCCATTAAAAACACTGCATTCCATTAAAAATATTCATCCATTCTATCTGTTCTTATTGACGTGTGTTCTTCATTGCCTCTGGCTAGCGTTGGTCTACAAATTCATAGTAAATTTAGTAGCTCGCAAGTAACACTTGGATTTCACTTTAAATATTAACAAAAATTGGAAACACCAAACTAGCAAGCAACAGATTTTCCAAGAAACTTAATCAAGGCCACCACTTCTTTACCATCTTCTGAAAAGCATAATAACTTTGTGTTCTAGGGCACACCAAACTAGCCCGCCTCATTGCAAAAGTGATGTCACTATGTTTATGAAGAAATGGTTGGACTACAAACGAGACATTTTGTAGTTTTGGCTAGGTGTTTTCTGTCGGCATATCTTGCATCTCTAGTTATTAGGTTCAGTGGGACAATTATATTCTCCAATATGGAGGATAAAGACTTTGAATAATGGATCAAATGATTGTTTAAAAGCTGCATTTAGCAATTACTTAAGTGTGATGATCTGAAACATTTAAGTATAACAAAAAATGGAGAAGAAATTAGGAAGGGGGCAAATACTCTTTCACAGCGCTGTACTTGGGGCTCAGCTGGAACTTTAACGAGGGGGGGAAACTCAGCAGACCCTTGTTGCCCATCCTCAGCGTTTGTGCCTTGTCACAGCCCGACCGTGCAGATGTACCCGAAGACCACGCTCACCTTCGTACACAGCCACTGCCGCCCCCCGTCGGGCCACGTTCATGGGTGCGATGAGGGTCCAAGTGTTGTTTTCGGGATTGTAGCGCTCCACGCTGTTCAGGCAGTTCCAGGATTCGGCTCCTCCCATCACATACATGAAGCCATCCAGCTCACACACCGCTGCCTGGTGCCTCCCTGTAAACATGTTTCCATTACACACATCGCCTCCACACTTCCAGGGTCAAATGATCTATTCTGGTCCATTTACAATCAAAGCACAATTTCCCCACAGATTCAAAAACAAACAAAGCCGCAGCAAAAACTGCACTACGACATTCAAAGCATTTACGCTTACGTATTAAGGGCCAAACTGAACTCCTACATAAGAGAACTTATAATTTACACACAAAACATTTTTGATTAACTGGGAAGTCTTTCCTAGGTTCAGAAACAACCCATTCATCAATTGTAAGATAAAAGACTCCGCAATCTGGAAGTAATCTTCAATGAAACTTGCAACCCTTACATACACATGAGGTCCAATTTAACCCCGTTTGAAATTTGAGATCCAAGCAACACTCAAAATGACTGTTTCAGAATTGAATATTATTATTTTTCCTTGAGGGGTCCAAAATATAAAAAAGAAAGTGTCAGTTTCATATCTTGGTTTTCCAAGGTTACTACGTTTGCATGAGGAACGAGGTACAAGTGTAAGAGTTTAAGGACCTTGAAGGTGTAGCATTAGATCAGTCTGTTGTATATGAAAGCAGGGCTGGTAATAGAAGAGTAACAACACATACTGATGTTGAGGGGGGCGCAGTTGGTCCAGGTTTTGGTGACAGGGTCAAAGGCGTCGCAGTTCTTCAGGCCCTTCTGTCCGCACGGGTCAGCCCCTCCCACCACAAACAGCATGTTGTTGAGAGAGCAGACACCTGCAAAGCCATACGTGGGTTAAAGCACCTGGGCGGCCGGCTCATTTACCCAAATCATCCATGCAGCACCTGGCCTCTGATTTACCTGCGTTACAGCGGTTGGTCCGAAGCTCTGGAACCTGGGTCCATTCGTCAGCCTGCAGATCGTAAGTCTCCCCGCAGCTCAGCTCGTCTGACTGCCCGTTGGAACCTCCCATTACGAAAAGCTGACCCTGAACACAGAAACAAATTCATTAGGGCCACTGCTCAGGAGAGGGTATTCATCACGGCGGAGGACGAATAACTGTGGGAGAGCAGGCTCGCACCATCAGCACAGCCATCTGAAAGCGCGCTCTGGGCGTCCTCATTGGTGCGATGAAAGTCCAGCGGTCCTGCTTTGGATCATAGCATTCCACAGTCCTTAAGCACTCCTCTCGGTTGTAACCTCCTGCATGAGGGAAGGCACAATACAGTCAGAAAATATCATGAACACCAGTCACCGAGCACCTTCCATGTTCATATCATTAGCCTCATAGGATAATTGCCTCTCATTTTTCAAGTTTTTTTATTATTATTATTATTTAAGTGAATTGATCTTTTTAATTCTTTCAGAAAAAAGGAAACAACGCATTTCTTCTCCAACACAAAAGAACAGGCAGCCAATATCTCAATTTGGCAAAAATATGTCTGGCAATTATGCCATGAGGCTAATGATATTCTGCTCTTCGTTAGCATACCGCGACTACAACTGCAAATGGGGGAATTGTTCAAGGTTACAGTGGAGCTTTGGCGGTCGACTCTGGTGGCGGGGGTACCTGCAGCAATCAGCCTGCCGTCCAGCTGGGCAGTGCCCAGGCCAGAGCGGGCATAGTGCATGGGCGATAGTAGCTTCTCGTCCAGCTCCTCGGGCGCTGCCTCGAAGCTCATGCTCTTTAGCATGCAGGGGGTGGAGGTGGGGGAATTCTGGGGGCTGCAGCGGCCGTGCAGGAAGATCACGCACAGGACGCCGTTCAGCACAGCTAGGCACAGGTAAGTGCTGCCTACAGCAGGGAGACAGGCAGGAGTCCAGTACAGGAGTCAACCAATCTGGCCCTAGGGTTCGCTTTTCTTTCAGGTAATTAACTGAACAATGAATGCAGTAGTGCAATTCATTTGCATCACACCTGATTCCCAGGTGAAGACAGGGAAGAAAACACGCTCATCTCTGCCCAACTAGAACTAATTTGATGGACAGGGATCTAGCACATGGGCAGACCTGGCCAATAAGGTGGTGTAGCCTTCTATTAATTCAGTAAAGAGCAAAAGTAAATGGGTTTAAATAAATTGGCAGCTTCATATCCTTAATTTCAGGCCAGTTTAGAGCGCATTTAAAATTACACAGAAAATCATAATAAAGGAAACGGTTAACTGCCACAGCCTGGATGGTCAGCCTGACTTACTGGTGGTCTTCTCAGAGGCAATGTACTTCCACTCATTCTTGCCGAGCTGCATGCTGGAGCTGGGAGAGAGGCTGCCGGAGGAGCTGGTGCTCATCTGCCTGTGGATATTCTCGCGCACAGGTTTCTTCTGCAAAACCAAAGGGCAGCTGCAGAGACCAGGTGGTGCCCATAGACCAGGGCACGACACACAACCTCTCACTACACTCCACTGCAGCGCTCAAAGCCCGTTCACCGACTCTCCTTCACCCCCAACTTCAAGTCCATGAGCTTTCCAACTCACAACTCATATGTTGATGCCATCACTTTCATAAAACTGGCCTTCTAAAGCATTCTATACAGAAATAAACAAAGTCTCAAATGAGCCATATCCACATTATTTTACCTTTTAGCTTCAAGTTATGACTGAACCGTGCTGCATATAGAAGCTCCCAGAAGCTTAAGCCAGCACCCTGAGCTTGTTCAGTACCTGCACAAACTGGATGTGGTCATCCTCAGAGCCAAACACCTCAGTCTGTCCCTCAAGCAGACTCCCATCGAGCAGCTTGTGGTCCGCTGAGTAGTACAGCGTTTGCACCTGCAAGACAGTGACACAAGATCCATGTAGCCGTCTCCATGGCAACAAAGAACCCAGCAACACTGAGCTTGGTCCTTGGAGGAGGGGAGGGAGGAGTCCTCATCTTCACAGTTGTCCTGGAGGAAGAGCTTTTTATGCATATCAAAAAGCAGTATTCGGTGCAGCCTCACAGGCCTTGAGTTAGGTATTGCAGATGGCCAAAGATCCCCACAGCCCCTGCTCATCTGTAGGCCGTGAGCAAGGCTTTACCAAAGGCATCAACTGGCACGTTTAGGCTGAAAAAGGAGGGAGTTTGTTCACAACACCATCACAATGCAGCAAATGAAACATTCCCCTTCTGGCTTTGATCTTTTGTTCTCCATCTTGAGCAGACTCTCAGCTGTAAGGCTGGTCATTAAAAAAAAAAAAAAGAGTTCTGGACTCAAGCTGGTTGTTGCCAGTAGTGGACTCGCAGTTCTAGAAATAGCAGGTACTTTGATGCAGTAACTTGATGAGTAGTGTGCCATTTCTCCTTGCTATGGGCCTAAAAAAGTAAGGCTGCTATGCCTTGCACAATTTGAAGCATATTTTTGTGGATAAATCATGTAGATACCACTTTGTTTCCAAAAATGTTGAGATGATGTGTAAAATAAAAACAATGCAATGATTTGTAAATCATTTAAATTCTATATTTAACTGAAAATGGTACAAGGTGTTGAAATTGTTTTTGTTTTTTTTAAATATATGCTCATTTCAAATTTGGTGCCAGCAACATGTTTCAAAAAAACTGGGATAGAGGCATGTTTATCACTGTGCTGCATAACCTCTTCTTTTAAAAACACTCCAAGTATTTGGGAACAGAGATGATCAACTGCTGTAGTTCTGAAATAATGTTTTCCCATTCGTGCTTGATGCATGACTTCAGCTGCTCAACATCTTGCAGCCTCCTTTGTCATATTTTAGTGTCATCATGTGCCAAATGTTTTCAGTGGGTGATGAGTCAGGACTGCGGGCAGGCCAGTTTAGCACCCAGACTCTTACCACAGTCATGTAGTTTTAATGCGTGCAGAGCGAGGTGTTTGGCATGGTTTTGCCGAAATAAGTAAGGCCTTCACAGAAAAATACATCTGGATGGCAGTATATGTTGCTCCAAAGCCTGTATACACTGTTCAGTATTAATGGTGTCTTCAAAGATGTGCAAGTTGCCTAAGCCATGTGCACAAATGCACCCCCCTTCCATCATGGATGCTGGCTTTTGATCTCTGCACTTAAAACAAGCAAGAATATCCCTCTCCACTCTAGCTTGGAGGTGGCATACATGATTTCCAAAATAAATTCACAATTTGTTTGATCAGACCACAGCAGTATTTCGCCTCAGTCAATCTTAAATAAGCTCAGGCCCAGAGAAGGCAACGGTGTTTCTGCACCTTGTTCATATACAGTTCCATCTTACCATGGTAGAGTTTTTACTAGCATTAATGGATGCAGCGACAAACATTCGTGGATTTCAGAAGTGTTCCTGAGCCCATGCAGCGAATCCTGTCCGGTTTTAAATACAGTGCCACCTGAGGGCCTAAAGATCCTGACTATGCAATATTGGTTTTTCGGCCTTGTCCTTTGTGTACAGAGATATCTCTGCGTTCTCCATATCTTTTAATGGTATTATGTACCATATATGATGAAATCCCCAAATTATTTGCGACTTTACACAAAAAAACATAATTCATAAACTGTTATTCACATTCACAGTCTTTCAGAGTAGTGAAACCCTCGCCCGCTTTACTTCTGAGAGACTTTTTATACCCAATCATGCTGCTGACCTGTTGCCAATCAACCTAGTTAGCAGTCAGATGTTCCACCAGGTGCATTTTTTAGCATCATACAACTTTTCCAAGTCTTTTGTTGCCCCCATCCCAGCTTTTTTGAAATGTGTTGCTGGCATCAAATTCAAAATGTTCAGATATTTAAAAAAAAAAAAAAAAAAAAAATTCCCCCGTTTCAACACCGGATATGCAGTTATTATATTTAACTGAAAATGGTGCAGAGTTTAACCCATTTAAACCGGGACAGCATGTGCGCATTTTAAGAACATGTCGTTGTTTACAGATATATGCGTAATTTTGAAAGTACCATAATTACTGTAAGTTTTGCGCAATAGAAAAAAATTCCAACTGTTCCTGAAAGCTGAGAAGCTGTGCTTCAGCCCAAATGCAGCATGATTCTCTGCTGGGATTTTTGCATTAGGCCTTAAAGGGTTAAATGATTTGCAAATCAGAGTATTCCATTCTTATTTACATTTGTGCAGCATCCCAACTTTTTTGGAAAAGGGGTTGTACTAGTACAGCTTGAAACAAGCACTCTAAAGTGCTGAAAGCTTGATAGCTTGACAGCCACAGACGAAGAGGACTCAAGAATTATTGACACCCTTGATGGAAAATGCAGTAAAAATGCTACAAAAATGGCACTGTAACACAAAAACCCAAAAAAAGCCAAGATACAAGATATATTGTGGTTAATCCATGTTCCAGTTGAACCAACCATATCATACATTTAATTTTCAAAAAATCATTACAATTTAGGTTTCATAATTATTGGCACCCCAGGTTCAGTTCAACCACCTCTGGCAATGTCAACATGGAGTCTTCTACATCTTTTGTGACACACATTTAGAGGGATTTTGAGCCATTCCCCTTTGCAGATCTACCCTCTTCAGTTTAGCCCACAGGTTTTCAATCAGAGTCCTGATGAATGAGATGGCCATTGTAAAACATTGATTTTTAGCCAAAATAATTTGTGTGAATTTGAGGAGCACTCTGGGTCAGTGTCTTGCTTTGAAGTCCACCTACAACCAAGTTTCAGCGTTACAGCACACACAAACATTTCCAGCCATTACTACCTGATACTTGGGGCCACCCATTCAGCTGCTGATCCCACCCCAGTGTTTTTCTATGCACACATATTCCTTTCAATGCGAAACATGCCATGCTGTGTCTGACCAAAATGTTCAATTTTGGTGTCATATGACACCAGCACTTCGGCCAGCCCTTAATTTAAATTATCTCTAGCAAACTGAAAGCACTTAATTCAGCGCCAGAAAAGGCTTTCTTCTAGCAATCCTCTTAAAGAGTCTGTTGTTATGGAGGAAGCAGTCTGATGGCGATTTCAGAAACCTGGTGACCCTGACATGCCCTCAAGAGCCTGAAATTCTTTTACAGTCGTTCCTAGGGATTTCTCTCCCAAATCCTACTCCTCCCCCCTATCCTGGGGCAAAAATGTGTTTGGACTCCTCTACCTTGGTAGTTCCTGAAAGCAATCCTGGGGACCCATTGTGTATGCTGGTCTTTGTACTAACCATAATTTCAATTTCAGAATTAACAAGGTATTAATTTTTCATTATTAGTTACTCTTCAGGCTAGAGAGATGTTCAACTCTCTTAAGTCAAGCTGAGAGAGATTACTGTGTATTCTGTAATGTAAAAAATTATTCGTGTTCATTTCAGAATATTCAAAGTAAGCTAGCTAAGCTAAAGTGGCAATGTTTTAAGAGCTCAAATTCTAAAAATTGTATTGAATCAATGAGCTCCTAATTAAATTTATGGATGCAGGTATTTACATTCTTTCCAAATGGTTTTCCTAAAGCCAAACAAAAATAGAACACCAAACAGGTTTGACTCATAATTACCTCTGCCAAGAAAATTTCGTGTAGGAATTCACCCATATCTGTTTATCCAGACAATATCTCTTAAATTTCCCAATCAATTTCAATGATATTTTAAAGTGTGGGCCACGGTCCAAGGAACACTTCATCAGATTTAGGTGGTGATCCCAATCACCATCCAGATCAAGGAATCTTTCAAATGATTCTTCACCACTGTGGGTTTGCAAGGTTGGAATAACTGCCATCCATCTTAAAGTTCAATGCGACAAAACCAATTGTACAAATGCTATGGTTGCCCTTGTAAATTAGCGTATCATAGTAGAGTAATATACTGGCTTTTCCCCAAGTGCCACTCTCGTTTGTTTTGTCTCCTGTATCTAAATTATCTAATTAATGGTTAGTTTTACTGACCACAAGTCCACAATTTCAATAATTAAAAGCCAATTGATTCTTCAGTTTCAAGAGTCACATTTTTTCCCGCCTTTTATGCAACAGAAAGGCATTTGCAATATAGTGCAACAGTATTATGGAGCTCTTCGAGCATGTATAGCCATTTCCTGCATAATATGACTTAAACGGTTAAATAATCTTTATCATCATGCTTCCAATTAAGAAAAAAATAGCTACTCATTAATATTCTAGGATTGCAACTCTGGTTGGAACAAAATCCAACCAGCCTAGTGGGTTTTCAGGACAGGGTCTGGGAGCCACTGCTCTTCCTGTCTGGTTTTCAACAGTTCCATATTTTACATTTTTGAATAATTACCCTGACAGTGTTTAGTGGAGCATTTTGTCTATTGTGAACCTGCGCAGCGAGATTTACGAAGGTTGAGAATCATCTGTCACTTCTGAACTGCCAGTTTTTATTCTCTTCATTGTGCCAGATGACTAAGGGATTTTACATGCACGTTGCTTCATTTTTTTGTTCCCCGAGTGAAACAGGCAGTGATGTAATGACAACGTACTTCTTTAAAACGCGGATGAAGTTGCGTTTCATTTCATTATTTGTCAACATCTGGTAACTTTATTTGCAATAATCTTTAGGAGTGCCAGTAATTGAGAAACCATGATTTGGATGCCACTGACTTGACAAGAAGTCAATCAGACAGCGCACTATCACAGCAGTTTTGAAATTTGTTGGTGGAGGAATTATTGAATGTGAGCGTTAAATGAGTCTTGACAGTGCCATCTCTACGCAAATAGAAATTCTTTCAGATCCTGGATCAAGCACGCAAGTTTGATAATCACCAAAATTTAATCATTTCCTCCTTAGCACGGTATTTATCAACACGCTAAATTTCACTGACCATCCATTACTTTTTGAGATATCCCGTTAACTGACTCACTGACAAACGACCACCAGTGAAAACATATTCCATCCAAACGGTAGTATAATTACATGTATTTAATTTTAGTTAGGTTCGCTGACATATTATGTTCAGTATTTTCACATGTTGGCATTTTCAGTTTCTCAAAGTTACTTTTTTTTTTTTTTTTTTGAAGAATTTGAGCGTTTTCAGTCAGAGGTGCCAATAATTATGGAGTCAACTACATATTAGTGAACTTATAATGCATGAAACTACTGCAAGAGCCAGTAGATTATATTTCCTGCTTTAAAAAACGAGGAATCTCAATTACGCAATATATGAGCAGGTGCTACAGCCATAAATTACTCCGATGGTTTCGCAAGAGACTGATCATTTTGTGCCGTCATTTTACTTGAGAACAGCACAGTTCATATGTCGATTTAAAAAAAAAAAAAAAAAAAAAAAAAAGTGCCTCAGAAAGAATAAATCAATCATGTATGCTTTCGGTGAGGGAGCCTATATTTTTTCCAACATCCTGCATGGTCACCGTTGTTTAGCCTGGATGGTTCATTTTAGATTACTGAAAATAAACTTCACGTGCTGTGGGAAGATGCAAGGCATAAGCAGAATTAGCACTGTGCTGTAATAGTTGGGAACATAGAGATGCTGTGGTTGCGGGCCGAAGCTGCTTCTCTCTGACTCATTACCCGGGAGGCCTCGGTCTTGCTTTCTTCAGTCTTGCAAATCCTGCTGCTGTTTGCTTAATATACCTAGGGAAAGATAAATCGTGGGAGGGGACAGCCATTAGAATTTACCCACCAGGCCCAGCAATGTAACCTGCAAAGGAAGAAATGTAAATAGATGCAAAGACCACCTAAAGACTGACAACTGAACCTGACATCTTCCTGTTCTCCGTTCACCCAGCAGAAAACAAAAATCGAACAGGCTTGTGAGGCAGAGGTGGTAGGAACAACAGAACGGATTGACAACAGTTCTTTCAGCTCACCTGTACAAACCTCTCAGATCTGCAGAGTGCAGAGAGCCTGGCGCCTACTGCACCTATTAACATTCTTTACGCCACGGCTTGAAACAAAAAAAACAGAAAAAACAAACCCAAACCAAAAGCACAGTGCCAAGGATGAGAACAGACCCTTTCAATCTGAATGATGGAGGAAGGGAAGACAGAGAGAGAGAGAAACAGACGACCAACATTAGCCTCCATACTGACCTCCTCCATCAGCCTCTCCAGCTGCTCTCCGTTCTCCCACAGGCTGCGCTGCACCCAGCTCAGCACTTTGGAGTAAAGCTTGCCATTGCTGGGCAGGCTCAGGTTGTCTTCTAGCATTACTTCTAACTGAAAAACAAAAGGCAAATGCATTTTATAAATAAACAATGCAGGTCCCCCGCCATGTCACCAGGTAATTAGCCATCCCAAGCCATTGCAAAATCTTTTATTTTTGATATCACAAGGGGAGGAGACCCCCAGAATAATGAAGAAACTGAGTAACTGGTTGCCAGAAGTTGATTAGTCCTACTAGCTTCAGGGCAGTCACTTCCTCATGTGATGCCACAAAGGAACAGATTTTGAAATGGCTTCTGTACAATTGGCTGAGCACTGAGTGACATGATGGGGGACCTCTGAGATGTCACTCTGCCTTATGCTGCTAGTTCCAAGGTACAGGAAGAAAAAAATTCCTATCATTAATGAGAGTTTTACCAGATGGCCAAGTAGCACAAAGTATTATGTAATTGGGCCAACAGACAGTTGAGTGTGGACTGACAGCGCTCAGGCCAAGCACACTGCTCCCACCTTCAGTCTTGGGAGTTTGAGAAAGTCATCCTGCTCCGAGATCTCCAGTAGGTGTTCCTGGATGTATGCGTCGATCCTCCCCAGGAGCCGCCAGTCCCCCATGCAGCTGGCGAAGCTGCGAAAGGAGATGGCACTCTGGCAGTCCATCTTTGACAGCAGGTAGTCACCACAGATCTGGGGGAAAACAAAAAAAACAAAACCCATTTGCTTTTATGTCATTGCCCATGAATCCTTAAACTTAATGGCATCTAAATGTTCTAACATCTGCTCGCCTTTCTGAGCTCAACACGCACCAGCATAACCAAAATATTTGGAATGGCTTCAACAATCTCGTCCTGATACCTTTGAACAGGTTCAACCTGGACAGGGAAAATGTGCTTCTATGCACGTAATTTGAGTCAAAGTGATTACACAATGCCCGTTCAGGCAGAACAGGAGAATGAGAGGGGAGAAGAACTATACCTGTTTGACCCGTTCCATTTTGAGCCTCTTTGCAGCAGAGTAGACCTCCCTCACTAGTTCTTTATCCGCCTTCAGCCTGTTAAACAGAACAAAGGAAGGGGTCTGATCAGCATGTCCAGCACTAGGCTGGGCTACCGCAGTCGAAAGAGGAGCTATACTCACTGAGCCGTGTAGGCATAGTTGAGTAGAACCTCCATCGCCTCAGGGTCCAGATCCTCAAACTTGATGTGGGAAACTCCATGGGGGTCCACGTCACTGTTAAAGATCTCAAAGAGATAGGGGCTGCAGCAGGCCAGGACAGCTCGATGGGCCATGAGCTCGTGACCACAGACCTGGAGAGAGCCAACAGCCAATCTTTGAGCGTCACCCACCTTAACCACAGCAGAGAGTGCAGAGAACCAGCCGTGATCTTTGTCCTTTCGACTATTTTTAAGATGTCAATGGAATCAGAGGATAACAATTTTCTGGTGCAATAGCAACTCAAATACCATCAGAAGCTTCTACTGTTTAACCAAGTCAACTATGGAAGTACATGGATTTTCCCAGGGCCAAGTATCAAGGCAGATTATGCAAGCAGTCATTCTAATAAGGCATGACTGCCTTCACTACATAAAGGAAGACAAATGGGCAAGAATGCTGCAACCACATAAACACAAAAGAGTCAATCATTTACTTTTGTGCCATCTGAGATAAAGTAACAAGAACAATATTCAACCCCGTGTTGCATTCCTAGAAACACCGCTACACATTTGGGTCACTGCAGGATTCAAATACCTTGGCAATTTGTAAGGATGGCTCGACTAAATGGAGTGATAAGCACAATTAATAAGTATACGTCACAAATGTGACTGTCGCCTGCCGCAAAGACAAAATGGATGACTTGTGGGTATCCGGTACACCATAATAATAAAGTGAAAGGAATCCATCAATAGTGCTCGAGACATCACAGCAAAAGCGTTATTACAAATGCATGTCACTGGGCTCCTAAGGGGGCTGCGCATCCTCAATACAGACCTTGGCATCAGACATGAATGAAATCTGTGACTCTGTTCTAAAGATATGTAGTTGGGCCAGGTCACGTGGTAACGGAGTTACAAAATTGGTGTATTTTGTATCATAGCTCCAAAACTAAGAAAGATAGGAGTTACAATTTAAATGGCTTTGTGTAGGCGTTCCCTAGGACTTCAAAAAACAAAATAGCAAATTTTGTTAATTTGATTTATTTTGGGTGAAAATGGCAAAAAAAAAAACTGGTCGGTAACGGTGTAACTCTGTTACCGACCAGTTTTTTGCCGTTTTCACCCAAAATGAATCAAATTAACATGTTACAAGAAATGAGCAGAATACATTAAAATGTTCTTGATACTGGACCATGAGTCTGGTTAGAAATGGTCAATCACCTAAAACAACCTTGATAAGTCGGTAAAGGTCACAAAAATCGACTGGGGTCTGCACATTCCCCTAACACACCTTGCTACCAAATTTGAAGAAATTCCATCAACCGGTTCTTGAGATATTACGTTAACAATAGAGCAGGACGTACGGATGCAGCAAGGTCACAAAGATCAATTTGCGTCTGTGCATTCCCCTAACACACCTTGGGACCAAATTTGACGAAATTCCATCAACCGGTTCTTCAGATATTGCCTTAACAACAGAGCGAGACATACATGCGTACTGACACATCAAGGTCATTAAAAAAAAAAAAAAAAAAAAAAAAAAAACTGCAGTATGTACATTCCCCCAACACACCTTGCCACCAAATTTGAAGAAATTCCATCGACCGGTTCTTAAGATATTGCGTTAGCAGGACATACGGATGGATGCAGCTGAATACAGTGTCCTCCGCTTTTTATCAGCGAAAAACAAAAATCGCTGGCAATAAACCTTAAAAATGCTGAATTTCCTTGAAACACAGATGCGGACATTCAGTCATTCATATTCACCAAATGAGCATATTGGCACAGCAAAATAAACTTTGTTCAGGCTAAGTGGATTAGTATTTCAATGAAGGCTTACCTGAAGTCTTACATCGCAGAACTGGCCACTCTTTCGCAGTGCATTCATCTTAGCCACTGTGGAGTCAAGGAAGCTTTCATCTTCAAACATCAGATATCCATTGGGAATCATTTTGTGGTAATTATTTTGAGCTTTGGTGACAGAGAAAAACAAACATGAAAAACTTAATTAGTCTATGCAGAAAACATATTGAATATTGAAAATATATTGAAAATATTTATTATTTAAATAATTAATATTTCATATTTAAATAATCCTTTGACCAAATCAAGTAATTTCAAACGTATGACTAGGATTACCTATTAAGAGAACAGTGTTACTTTAGGGGGAAATTTGAGTTCAAAGAAACGAGAAGGCAATGGTACAGTTGATCTGGAGTCCAAGTCTTCCTTTGCACGGGGGACAGAAGCAATGCCAGCAGACAGCGTGATACCAGGCAGCAGCTGCACCAGCTCAAACTATCAGGCTTTAAGCCACTGTAACGGAGTCCTCAGGATCACGTGGGCTATAGCGCAGAGTTTTTTCTGTGACGATCACACATTATAACCTGCAAAACACCAATGGCAGTAAATCAGTCAAAGTGGCAAAGGGTTTACTCTTCTCTCAAGCCTTCTCCACTGCCTTTTCCATCCTGCATTTTCTGTGGTTGAATAAAGACCATCCCCAGCCTGAGCTTCTCCACTCCCCATCCACCTCATGCTGTGAGCACCCAGACAGGACATTCTGATCCAGATAAACCACACCCCTCCATCCCAACTCCCCCGCCCACTGGCAGCCCAGCGGGGTACTTCCATGGCCCCAATATAGTGTAAACCCAAACGTGCAACTCAGTCTGTTATCGCCATCCTAAAGGAAACACAAAGGGCTTGCACTATTCCTTCATGCGACTGGCAAGTGAAAGAGTGGCCAAACAGTGAACATAGGCATGAAAAGTAATAGGTAAGAATTTGAATGTCCAAATATCTTTTCCAAGCTTAGAGACAGGCAATAGCTGCCCCAAAGGCTGCAGCAGGCCAAGGTGAGCAGCCAGTCTGGTATTTCTAATGCATACCTGCAAGTTCTAAAAAATTCCAGTTCTGCAGGACAAATGAAAGCAAACATCAAGCAAATATGAAGTAACTATATTCATATGATCGACAGCCCTGATGATTTCACATGGCCAACGTCAAAATAAAATAGGACAGCATACCAACTACCAAGACTCTTCCCTTCTGATAATCTCAACAGTGCCATTCAAGGCCATTTCCAAAATAAATAAATAAAAATAACAAAAACAGCACCTCAAAAACATTTCAGTCTTTTCCAGCCAATAATTACACGTCTCAATGCAAGTTCAGTTCCATAATAAAATGACTCATCCCGGTAGCTTATTAATACGATGTTCCCATAAACAAATTTTTCATCCAACAGACTACAGGCACACAGGCCTGATCATTAGGACCAGCCAAACTGCGACAAATTTCTTTTTGAGAAGTGAAAAAAGAAAAAAAGTTACCGTTTCCAATATAGTGAAGGGCAGATTAATTTAGGTCACTGTGACTAAAGCCCAGTTCAGACCAAAGATTTGTGACGCGACGAGACCGTTTTAGAACGTCGCAGGGAGGAGTTGCAGCAGTGTGAACTGGCCCGTCGCAGCTCGACTCAAGCCAGCTATTGGGGTCGCCGGCGATTCAGCTTGTCAAATCGCAAGAGGCTAGTTTTAGAACGTAAGCCGTCTTAACAGCCAATCAGCTCGAAGCGAATTCAGCTGGTAACGTCAGTTACAAATTGTCAGCTGGTCAGAACTGCGCCCAGAATAACCGAGAGAAATTTACAAAAGAGGGCAGGTCTCCCATTGCGAGCTCTTGGCACAGATTGGCATAAGCGCCCTGGGTATTTCGTTGAAGCATTCATGGACCAGTAGCGCAGCCAGAACTTAAAATTGCGTGGACAATAAAAATCTCTTTAAAACAATAATTAGTCCTGACTCGATCGCAATCAGGGATTCTTCATACTGCTGTCATCACTACTTACACAGATAACCCAAACTTGAGCTCTAGCAAGCACAAATTGCTGTGTGCAGAAATTAAATTTTGTAAAAATTGGACCAAGGGTCCCGTAGCTTACCGGCAAGCAGTCTTACAGCGGTGATACAAGTTATGAAAACTTCATGTGAAGTTTGACATTTGAATCAATGTCAAGGTCACTAAATAAAAGTTCACATACATTTATAAGACTTGTAATCCAATCCTAAGTTCTGAAGCAGTTTTGGTGATACAAGTCATTAAAATATGTCAATATGTATTCAATATGTCAATTGTGAACTTTAAAGGTCACAGAATGTCAAGTTGTGGTCAGCAAATAGACTTCGTATGACTTTCTAAATGTCTCTGTACAAACCTTGGCTCAATCTGATCATTTTGGTGGTACAAGTCATTGTAATTTCACTGTCGAGTTTGACCCTCAAAGGTCACTGACAGTCAAGTTGAATGTCACCAAATGAAATTTCATATGTGACTTCCTAGATGTCATTAACACAAACCTAGGCTCCATCTGTGACTGTTTTAGTAATACAAGTCATTGAATTTTCACTAGGTCACATGTGACCTTTGAAGGTCAATACGAAGGTCGCCAAATGAAAGTTCATATATGACTTCCTATATGTCTCTAATACAAACCTAGACTCCATCTGTGACCATTTTGGCAATATAAGTCATTGTAATTGTATGATGTCAAGTTTGACCTTCAAATGTCATCAACAGTCAAGCTGAATGTCATCAAATAAAAGTTCATATGTCCATCTGTGACCTTTTCAGTGACAGAAGTCATTCAATTTTCTCTAGGTCAAGTTAGACCTTCGAAGGTCAATATGAAGGTCAAATGAAAGTTCATACATGACTTCCTATACGTCTCCAATACAAACTTACACTCAATCAGTAATGATTCTGCTGATATAAGTCATTGAAATTTCACTGTATAATTCGGCCGTTCAAGGTCACTGAAGGTCAAGCTCAAGGTCACCCACTGAAACTTCATACAGGACTTCCTATATGACCACAATACAAACCTAAGCCCTATCTGTAATAGTTTTGGTGATAAAAGTCATTGAAATTTCACTATGTGAAGTTTGACCTTCAAAGGACACCGAAGGTCAAGTTCAAGGCCACCAAATGAAAGTTCATGTATGACTTCCTATACATCTCCAATACAAACCAAGACTATCTGTAACCATTTTGCTGATGTAAGTCATTGAAATTTCACTGTGAAGTTTGGGCATTCATGGTCACTGAAGGTCAAGTTCAAAGTCACCGAATGAAACGTCATACATGACTTCCGATAAGTGTTCAATGCACATATGTTCCCAATCTTCAATATTTTCAAGCCTAGAAACCTTTGAAAATTGTAACATTTTGCTTGACCTCAAGTTTGACCTTTCAAGGTCATCTGAGGTCAACTTTAACACAGCCAAACTTTAGGTCATATATTACTTCCTATGTCAGTAATACAAACTTAATCTCTATCTGCAACCACTTATCTTCCACAGGCGATTTGCCCCATTCTCCATAAGACCCAATGTTAAAGTACAGCGCCCCCACTAGACCACTAGACGGTATCAAGGTAAGTTGATTGCCTGATTTAGAAAAAAATTTATCACGCAGTTCTTGAGAAATAATTCTTTAAAATTTCTCAGTCCTATCCTTAACATTGGAGCCAAAATTTCAAGGGCCCATAAAACCGACAAAAATGATTCAATCAAAAATCCGAGAAAAACTCCTGGAGATATGGCCTAGTAGTATGTTATTGCAAATTTACACAAAAATTCATCAGGCCAAAAAAAAAAAAAAAAAAAAAAATGTTCCGGACGACGGACGACAGACGCCACACCACAACAATCGCTTATCGGCCCATAGGACCGGTAAGCTAAAAAATGTTTAGGGTCGGCCCTAATGACGTAGGTAAGGTCGGGAAACCGGAAACAAATCTATTTTTATTTGGCCGAAACAAATTCCAGTGATTTCAGCAATCTCCTTAGCCATTTTCTGTACTCGATGCTAGGCAATAATTGGCCCCCCTTGACACCGTAATATCTTTTCGAGGACCACGAGATAAGTCTTCCGACATATTTTATTTAAGAAACAAGAAGTTACCTACAGAATCAGTCAGGACTAAAAGAATTACTGCCAGCTAAAACATATTCATCACTGTAATAATGATTCAATCATAGGCTCATGAGTATTCGCTTATTTAAATCCAAACCGCGACTTTTTTTGGACGGGCAGTTTATCTGTGAACAGACCCCAACTCTCAATGTTCTTAAGTCGGCTTTCCAGTGCTGAAGCCACAGAATGGCTAGTGCACATTCACTATCACTATATAGTTTTGAGCAGCGATAGAAATTAACGTTGGGCATCCCCAACGAGTGCAAGTCCAAGAGACACGAAATAGACTAAAATTGAGGACTTTGTTGGGCGTACTGGTGTTATTCAGCCTATCTACATGATTTAACTGATGCTACCTTGTAGTCAATTCTGCACATTTGATTAATTTTTTAAGCTTTGACACTAACAGTCCTACAGACAGAGACAACTTGTCAGCACCAATGTGAGCAGTTGCCTTACATGATAAGTCGACCATTACCCTTTCCAGCTAGAAAGCTAGCTATCCTAGAATCAAGGTCCTTCAACTGCCCATTGCAGCCAATTGTTGCCCGGTTAGGTTCATTGGTGAGACCACAGTTGAAGCTTCACATGCTGTACTCTGTATGTGGTCTTTGTTGCCATTATTTCAAATAAAGCTACTTTTCCATCAGTCTTTCAATGCTGCATTAACAATCATCCTCGTCTACAGGATTTCATCTAATGGCATTTAACGGCACTTCACTTCTACTTGAATACTGGCAGTTTGTTGATGACCTTCTACTAAAGCTATACTCTGTGAAATATGAAGAGGTCAATAAAAATGAAAAATGAAATCTTCCTTTCCAAAGAAAGGATCAAGAAGGAGGACAATGAAGAGGAGAGGTGATGAAGCAATATAATAAGCTATGACAACACAAGCAGTGGAATACAGTAGTTCACATTCTGATAATGTTGATAATATATTGTGAAAATATTCACAATGTTTGGTGAAGAAAGCCAGCCAGAGGCCCAAATGCAAAAGCATGAATTAGGGCAGTGGAGTGCAGCCCAGCTAGGGGAAGGGTCAGTTAGGCCACAAGAAAAGATGACATCAGTCAGGTGAAAATAAGGGTCAATTTCATCCTTGTAATAGAGAATATGTTCTTTATCAATGTATCTGAAAAAATAAAAGGGACTTCATAAAGTAATTTACTGTCACAAAGATAGAAATGTGGCACTTCAAGGTCTCATTTAAATGTAATTTGTATCATGGATGGACAGAGTATCACGCAATTTGTCTTACTGATGCTGCTGACAAATCATTATAATCATTCATATTTGGACTGTTGCATAATAAAACAATCACTGAAGTGTTGAACCCCGTTTTATTTTTTCTTGCACGCGCACATGTGTTAAAGGGAAATGGGGGTGGAGATTGGGGGTTGGTGGTACATTGGCTTCAGCTCCAAAATGTTTTTTTTTTTTAGCTAGGGAAGAACCCTGCAAACCAAAGCAAACATAGGCATGAAGGCAGTGCCAGCTGCAATGCACTATATCTTCAAAATAGCATTATCCAAAAAAAAAAAAAAAAAAGCATGAAAAACAACAGAGAAAAGTGATGTGAGCTAAACCTATAACACACTTTGGAGCCAGATGTGTTTTTTACAGCTAAATTTAGTACTACAGAATGCCTGGCTGGTGGCTGGAGAGCTTGCTTTTATGCGCATACGTGCATTCAGACCACTTCCACTGCTTATGCAATGTCTGCAAAGCTCCGTCCTAACCTCAATGCGAATTGCCCCTTGCACCCAAAAGATCCAGATGTCACAATTATTTCAAAAGACCATTGCATGCGGACGAAATGTCATGCAACTCCTTGCCGCCAGAAAAGAAAATGACAGTACTTCATAGACCTGTGCCTCAGCAACAGAGAAACGCGCTGCTGGTTCTAGTCACCCAAGTACATTTCAAATAAACACGTAGGCTAAGCTTTTTATAACACAGAGAGGCAACAACATTTTAATCAACATTTCTCCTGTAGCTGCGCAGAAACACCATGACTTTCATTAGTTCTGCCCATCTCTGCCAGTGAATGCTATTCTGTGAATCTAACCCGCTGAATAAATTTAATGCATGGGAGGAAAAAAAAATACATAATTTAATAATACATACATTATAGTTAAAAAAAAAACGTGAGTGATGAAATGAGTACCAAGAGAAATGACTGCAGGAATAACTTAGAAATGAATTTTTACTGCACAGGAATCAAGAAAATACATGCATAACCGTCACTCATCAGTCGACCAAATGTATATAAAGTCATCTGAAGACCACTTGAACACAGTGGATGACCTCAAGGGGTTTACCAAGATGTTGGCTAAAGTTTATACCAACGTGATTAAACCCATAGAAACGAGTGGAAATTAGCAAAAATATGACAATGGAGGATAAATTAGAAATTCAAATGGCATCCATAACATTTGCACTAGGTACTTTGGGCCTCTAACAAGACATTAATTAACAAAACATCATTCATTAATTTTTATTTATGATTAGAATATACCATAAAATAACAAATTTCATTTTCGCTTTGAACGAACTAGATCTGAATATCGTTGACAAAAATAAAACTTCAATCATAATCTGCTATATCTGCAATAGGAGACAATGAGAGGAACGCTTTGGTTAACATGCCAAATTTGTCCATTAACAAAAGAGGCAGTAGTCTTCTGAAGAAATTCAATAATCACTTCTCTACTTCAGATTAATACAGATAAAGAATTTGCACATATTTGTTTTCATCAGTACATACTTGCCTCCATATTGGTTACAAGCTACTATAGAACTTCCATATTAGTTATAAGCTAGAACTAGACACCATCTCGCAGTGGGACCACGCCAGCAGTTCTTTCGATCCCCTGACTTCGTTGCCTTTGCTCGGACCACACCTACATTTGAACTCCGCCTCATTTTGATCAACTGCACATCAGTGAAGTTTCATGACTGCATCTTGCATGGTTGTGACGCCACTGCGGTGACAAAATCTTGTCCACTGACAGAGAGATAGAAACACCCGGCAAAGCACTCAAAACTGCTTCTCCAATAGTTTCCGCAACGATAGGTGTATCCAGGAGCATATTTTGCCATAATTACATAAATGGACACAGACTCAAGCTGTAGGGTTGCAGCTAGTAAATATTCCCCAGGAATGTTCCATACCACACCTGGTCGGCAGCAACTGGGGAAAAAAAACTGTAGCAGCACTAATCTAAACGATTTACACTACGCCTCCCAGCCCCAGGAAATCTTATTTTCCACTTAAATACAGACCAACAACAACTGGCCCATAAGAAACTTTCACAATCTGCTTGTCATAAACAAAGAGAATCTTTGTACTGGAAAATCTACAGCTGAAAGGGCACTGCTGCATCCCAGCTTCCATTCAGCAACTGTACTACACAAAGTGCACAATGAAGACTAAAAAAAGGAAATGTAGATCCACATATTATGAAATTATCAATAGCCACTGGTGCACAGGCACGTGCGCTCCCATTCTTAATCTCATTGACAATGCGATTATCTTGATAGCTAACGTTACTGTAAACACAGTGAAATCTCGCACTAAAACAGTCCGATAACGGTGCTACAATCTCTCGAGTAACGTCTAATGCTAAAACCTCGCGTCGCCAAGTGCTCATTTTCAGTCGATCAATTGATGCAGCATGCTTGGCAACTCCAGGCTGCGGACTAATATTCCATCAATGCAACGAAATTGGGATGTATTGTAGTGTGATATTTCCATCCTCCCCATAATGAGCAATAGTAATTTTGCGGCAGTATCAGTGCATGGTATAGCCATCAACTGGCGTTCTTGATCAACGTTAAGTGGAAACGCAATGGGAAAACTAACCTTGCTTAAATCTTCCGAAAAAAAATAAAGGATTAGGGGCAACTCAACCGTTACAAGATGCACTCATCAAAACCATAACGCTAAACACAACAGTTCAAACATTATCAGCAAGCCAGACTTCGGTTATTATCGTTCAAGACGACCAGCCAGCTACACTGGCTCGCCACTTATCACATGCAACCACGAGCGCGGTAAAGAACAATGGAAATACTGAGCTAGCTAGCGAGCTGGATAGATAGCCAAGTTAGCGTTAACTTGCACCCCAGCAGCCATTGGATTCAATAAAAAATCCTTTTGGGGTACCGTTAGCCATCAAGCTAGCAAACAGTAATGTTAACGCAACTAGCTAGTCCAGCCAGTGGCGTCCCCACCCCGCCTCCCTTTCTCAGGGTCACCGGGCAAGAATGATGCCCAGGCACATCCTAGTCAAGTCATGCTAACGTAATCCGCCTCTACTGTACTTTTTTTCGCTTGATTTTTTTATGTGTTATGTTTACTTATGTATTCGCATAATATATATATATATATATATATGTGTGTGTGTGCAATTTTTTATATTTTTTTTTTTTTTTCTCATTTTTTTTAACTATGGACAAAGTCTGAAATAAAGAAGGAACTGAATTGAAAATTGAATTGTACACTTGGTGTCGCCCAACCACGGACACAGGAATCTGGGTCAGTCGTGTTAGATGAGCGGCCACCTAACGTTATATAATGGTAAGAAAAAAAAATTCCCGTCCATTATAAATAAGTTACAGTATCAACGATTCGCCAAGCAAGACAGCCACGTTAAAGCCATTGAGCACATTATTATGAACCCACGTCTGATGATATCTCGCCAGTAAGGATTAGCATAACCTAACGTCATCATTAGGGAGTACTTGAATGTTGCGCTGCACAGTTCAGATACAACGGTACTAAGCCTAAAGCCGCTTTCACACTGGACGCGAAGCGAATTTTTCGCACGACAGATTACATTCAAAGTCAATGCAAAGACGCGAATTGCATTGACTTTGAATGTAATCCGTCGTGCGAAAAATTCGCTTCGCGTCCAGTGTGAAAGCGGCTTAACAGTTACAGCTGGAACGGGCAAACCGATTTAGCCATATCTAGTACAGGCGATGGTATAATTTAAGTGATAACTACCCAAGCCGCATGACCGAAGCGAGCTACCCAACAGCCGACCTATACTTTTTATTTTATTTCATTTTATTTTATTTGAGGGCCAGTGGCACAGGAAGACGGCCAGCTAGCCTCGCAGAGCGGGAAATTATGCAGTTAACGTTACTGGCTCGCTAGCTCGGTGCTAACGTTAGTATAATGTGATGTGAGGCACAGGGTAGGGCTAATCTTCGGAAGACATTATGCTGGAAAAACTACAACCATCTACACTTTCCTTCATAATTTCTTTATTTCTTAATATATTGTGATGAAATTTTCACCAGTTATTCTTGAGATGTATATTTATCAATAAGAAATTATTAAGTATAGATGGTTGTAGTTTTTCAGAAGAATGTTTTCAGCAGATTAGCCCTACCCAAAGCACAGGGGCTTGCCACGCACGATCGTGGACTGACGGGCTAACTTCAAAAGCTCATTCATTATAAGCCCAAGCCTCAGTTGGTAACAAAACTAACGTTTGTTACAATGGCTTTAAAGGAGTACTTGATACATACCGTTGATTATAGAGAATAGGCAAGGTAGCAGCTAGTCGTCTGAAACAATGAATACAACGAATCACTCGATTTTTTGCAAAATTCTGCAACCAAGCCAGCTGGATACCTCGCTAGTTAACGCCACCGAGATCATCGTGAACTTCAGTGCAAAGATCACGAACCTTTTGCGACACATGAATTGACCAACATTCGCATAGGAATATGCAACCATCTGGCTAAAGTAACGTATCTTAATAGATAGCTCATCTTTCCATAAGCTTCAAATAACGGAAACAATGCAACAGACTCCGCTTCACCGCAGCAAGTAGGAAAACGGTACGTTAATTTTAACATCGCGGTATAACGTTAGAATAAAATTACTAGCTCGTAAACAATTGCTGGAATATGAATAACTAGTAGCTAAGCCAATTTAGCAACAGTGGCAATGTCTTCACTTGTTTCGGTTTGCAGAAAGCATTGACGTTAGCGAGCTGGCGTTCATTATCTCGTTTTCTCGCGGTGGTGATTCTGTCTTTAAAACGCTTAGAAAAAAACCATACCTGATTTTTTTGATTGCAGACGGTAGGAGACATATTTATTGTTCGCTCAAAGACAGAGTCGAGAAGTGTTGATAATGCGTGGTCAATGCTGCGAGCACGCAAAGGCTTCTTAATCACTTTCCTGACGTTTCTCTTTCGACGTGACTCAGATCTGCTTCTGACCGTCCTGCCTGACACACCACCAGTCCTCTAAGAATAGGTAACGGGAAACGCGCTCTTCACCACCGATAACGTCACCACTCCCCCCTGGGCGGAGCAAATTTATAGCGGGCGCATAGATGATTTTGTAAGTCTCCCTTTATTTCCAAATAATGGAATCGAATTTTATAAAGTCTCTTAATGACATGTTTATTCTGCAAGCTCCAATAAAAAAAAAAACTGCTGAAAAGCCAATGCAACACTGAGATACGAAGGGAGGTTTTAATCCTTTTTTTTTTTTTTGAACAGCTTAGTTGACAAGTTGCCGGACCAGTCGGACAGATATTTCTTCTCTAACTGACGACAGCTCCGTGGGGGTCAAGCTAAAAAAATTACAAAGAAAAACTATACATGTGAGGCTTTGGAGCTCACTGTAAATGGTAATTAGATGAATGGATCAAAATGTCCTTTATGCGCACTTGAGATTTGTCTACCTTTTGTTCACCCCAGTCCTGGCAATTCAGTGGCAACATAATGACGCAGCCTTGTCCCACCAGGGCACACTTCCTATTGTATCATTGTGCAAGACTGTGTTAACAACCAAAAGAGCTGTCAAGACACATCAGATCAGTTACCATGCTCATTGTATCAGGAGCAGTTCAGGATAGGTATTATTTTAAGGCATGGATTTCAAGTACATTTTGTCAGTCTCACCAAATCAGTGTGTTTGGGTGGCCTGCTTCGAACAACCAAGACTGAGAAATGGTACATATAACTTAAATCCTCTTTTGCCTTGCATTTCAGGAAGTTTTTTCTATGCGAGTATATGCACTGGATCAAAACTGGATTAACTGGAAAATAACAAAATGAATTTAATCTGAATGCTAATCCTTTTTTTCAGGTTTCTCCAAAATCTCTTTGTCACAACCCTTGTGTGAATTCCCGTTGTTTCTCCTCCCATTCAGCAACCTGTGGGTCTTTTAGATGTAGGGCAGTGGTTCCCAACCCAGTTCTTAAAGACCCCCTGTCCGGCAGGTTTTTGTTGCAGCTTTACTTTTGCACACCTTATCCATTTAAGGCCCACTGCACCTTCATGCACACCCTGTTCAGGTAGATCTTTTTCAACCAATCAGCATGAAGCCCTTAAATGGATCAGGTGTGAAAGAGTAGAGCTGGAGCAAAAACCTGCAGGGCAGGGGGTCCTTGAGGACTGGGTTGGGAACCGCTGATGTAGGCTATTGTCTCCTTTGATTGGTTTAGTGTCTTGTGTGGCTCCACCTCCAGGTGTAATGCATTTGCTTTCCCCACTCCTGCATGTTCCCATTGTGTACTTATACCTCACTTTTTGAGTCTGTGGAGTTGCTGAATTGTCTGTGCTTTTTCCTCTAAGCTACCAGTCAGGTTTCCTATATCATAGTTTGAAAATGTATTGTCTTCTGAGATTATTGCAATCTTTCATGATAGTAAAATACAGAAGTACTCCTATGACCCCTAGATTCCACCGAGCCCATATCGGCAACGTAACGTGTACTACGCTATTTTGCTCCATCCTCCACGCGACTTCATATCCCACCGCGAGCGTAACGTAAGCGAAGCGTTCTGCCGGTTGATACAATTGACCTGCACCGATTTTGCTTATTTCATCATTTTTCCTTGATATTCCTGCTTCTACCATGGGTGAGTTAGCTACGAAGTTAAATGCCTTCTATTTTTGTCTGTTTTAATTGTATTTATTGTCATTTCCAACTTTGTTCTGCTGTAGCCTACAGTCTAGCCATCAAGGCCATGGATCAAACTTTTGTGCCTGTGTTTTAGTTAAAAAGCAAAATCACAGACAAATTGTTGAAAATTAAGTTATAAACAAATTTTTGATCAAAGACTTGTGGCTAATTTCTTTTAGTTAAAAGCATATCCCCCTTGATAGTTACTTCCTGCCCAACATGCTCTGGAGTGCATTCCCATAAGCACAGCTGCGAATATAGTTGGAACCATTGACTGTAAATGGTTGACCGATGTACAAAAATCTTGAAATCAGTGGTTTCTTAACCCTTTTGCGTAGAAGACAAATCTGACTATTTATGCGTTACCTTATTTAAGGCTTTATAATTCAAGATTACAGCCTCACAGAGAGGAAAGGAATGGCTCAACTGAGTCCAGACACTTGAAGCATTTAGAATTACATTGCATTTCAGTTTATTTTCGACTTTGGTAGAGAAAAAGGGCTTCAAACATAAAAATCTTTATGAAATCTCACATTGTTGTAAAAAAAAAATACTGAGAACTGAAAAATGGCTGGGGGTTAAAACTATACATTTCTGGGATCATAAACTCCTTGACCACAAGTATAATTCATCTGAGCAATAAATTCTACATTACCTGCTCTCTAGGAGCCAAATAACACAGCTATCCAGGTGGCTCCCCAAACTCTAAGATCCCTCAAAATGGCACATGGTCAAATCATAAAATAATCATATATTTAACACACATCAACTTTTGATGCATGAAATTCAATATGAACTAATGATTTTCTGGTTGAATTTAGCATGAGTTTATGAATATGGGTGCAGTTGGACATCAGTGGTCACCAGTAACCTCTCCAAACACAAAACATGCCTTTTCTCCATGATGAAATTTAGAAGTTTGTCCATTTTATTTCAGAGTCCCACAAGCCAGCACACATACTCATTAAACCAACTGCTTATTTAACAGTCAGAATGTTCACCCTGTAATGAAAAGCTAGCAGTTCACACTTCTGAGCTCGCAGCCTTATATAAACACATTCCACACCTTATAAGGAACAAGTATAATTCACTAGCTCAGTAATATCTGAAATATAACTTATATTAACAGAACAGACATTCTACTATCAGGAAAAATCAGCTAATATTCTACCCAAGATTGAACAGAATGGTGCAATGAATGTACTCTACCAAAGTGCTTGAGCTGTTGGCATATTAAACAAGCCAAAACCTCGGCATTCGATTTCGTTGAATACGGTATAAATTCCAAAACAAAAAGCCACATTGAACAAAATGCTACTACAGTAGCAGTATTTTTACGTATATATATATATATATATATATATTTTTTTTTTTTTTTTTTTTTTTACAGTAGCAGAATCTCTCCTCCAGCGACAGATGTATCCAGTAGAAGGAACCCTCCAGTCCTGTTTCATTTGGAATAATTCCCATTGACCATATCTGTACCTTACTTAAATCCTGTAAATGCAACTAAACACTTAATGCTAGTTTTGGAAGTATTTTTTTTTTGAAATCGCGTCATTTTCAGCTGCGCCACTGTACGCAACGTTAAGAGAATGCAACCTACCTTGCTGTTGCGCAAAGGCTTGTAGACATTTCTGATTGTCCAATCAATGTCTTTCAGTTACTGTGGAAAGTTTATTCTCTCTGGAATTGGATAAGAAACATGTCAATCAATACATCATTACAGTGAAGTTTCACATGGGCGTGCACTATAAGTGTGCAGTTACGCAGAAGAGCCTAAGTAAATCATTGAGTGATAGGCTATCAACATGAGTACTTAGGAGGATATAAGAAAGCGCGGAATTCCTCGATGGAGGAATCTACGCGTAAATCCACGTTAGGGAACTATGTGTTTTTGATATGTGATGACTATGATTGATAGTAGAATGACATAGTATCAATACCATGTCAAATTTTTGCTTCAGAAAACTTGTTTTTCATAACTTCAAATTGGAATACCATTGGTTCACTGTGGCTGAAGCGGTTGCTACAGAGAACAACAATTTTTTCTGTCGCAAGAGATCATTTTTTGAACTGCTGGATAGATACTATGGGCAAGTATATTGAGCAGTTTGCACATCAGGCTTAGCTGAGGGGTATTACTCATGCATGCAACTCCTGAAAAACAGGGATGGTAGTGAACTAGTCCATATTCTAAACCGTGTTCAAGCTCGGCTTGCTAGTGAATATTCAATAACTGATTCGGGTCTGCCATCAAGTGATAGAATAGTGCAACTACATGCATAAATTTGCAGCTCTTTGTCCGCTGGCATCCACATCTGTACAGAGGGGTTAATATGGAACAAGAGCTTAAGTAATCTCAAATATGCCCATCATAAGGCACATTGTCAGTTAAAGCAATTTTGTGACTGGGGTATATTCAGAAGTGTCAGGCTGTACAAAATGATATCCCATGTTAAATATGTAATATACTGTAAATGGTATAGTCGGAGGCAATTAATTGAATGTAATAACATAATGAAGTAACAGATGTAATGCAAAAAAAGTACTCTTGTGTTGAACAGAATCAAATTGGATTAAAGCACAATTAATGAAAGCACCAGAGGTGCTGATGCCTCGGTGTGTATTGCTTAGCCACTACTGATGTACAATAGTTGTACAGTAACATAAAAGCAAGCTTGAATACATAAACAGTCAATAGAGTGCGGTCCTTGAGCCAAAATCATGTGGGTGTGGCTTAACATTATGTACATAAAACGTGTATACTGAAACATGAAGTGCTACAAAAAATCAAAATTCTGGCACATTTAAAATCAAGAGAACAGTGTTTGTCAATCGTTGGCATTGTTACTTTAGCTTGGATGCACACGCTGTCGCAGTTATGATGGTAACAGACAGACAAACAAACAAATACACAGACTGAGTACCGTATGCTCGCTGTGCGCATGCGCACACCGAGGCATAACAAGAATATTAGAAGTCTTCACTTTTGCATTTTCACATAATTTAAGAAAATCAAAACTGAATCAACAGATATTTTTGATTATATTGTAAAGTGTTTTTACTATGACCAGAATTCATCTGGAAGCAATACCATAGTGTAATCAATATGAAGCCATATTCTGCCTGTCCATTGCAGCAGTGCACGCCACTGCTTTTAACAGCTTGTCTGTATGTCACTACTTCAGATTACAATAATGTTTGTATGGTATACCAAATGATAACAGATCCATCCATCCATTATCTTTACCTCCTCTGTTTGGTTGTGGGGGAGCTGCAGCCTAATCCAGCTGACTATGGGCAAAAGTCAAAGACAGACCCTGGACAGCTCGCCAGTCTATAACAGGGGGCACACATCATTCACTCACAAACTCATACCAACGGGCAATTTAGAGTTTCCAATTCACAGTTTTCAGTCACGTGACTGCAGCACACCCCTGGAGGGCAAAACAGTTTCTTTTACTGGTTAATACCAGAAATTCCACACAGCTGCGATGCAAGCCTGTCATTTTTAGCTCACTTAGTTCATCGGACCAAAGGGAGCTTATAGGATTATGCGGTGGTGTTGGCGTCTGTGTTAATTTTGATCTTCTTTCGCCAAACCAGTGAAGGAATCAATGTGAAATTTGGTGGGGAGGTGGCTGTACAGATTAAAATTCGTTTGAGGCCTCAAAACTTGATATCGAAAATGGTTTGCCAGTTTGACATATTTAAAATTGCACTTTGTCATGCTGGAGAGCATTTGAAAGCAGCCTGAATGCCGAAACTTTGTACACACATGCAAACCCAATTCCGAAATAGTTGGGACAAAGTGTAAATTGTGAATAAAATCAAAACGCAATGACTTTGAAATCACACCAGCCAGTATTTTATTCACAAAAGAACAGAGATAACATAACAAATGTTGAAACTCAGAAATTTAACAATTTTACCCACAAAATGACCTCATTTCAAATTTGATGGCTGCTACAGGTCTCAAAAAAGTTGGGACAGGGGCCTGTTTACCATGATGTAGCATCCCCTCTTCTTTTTAACACAGAGTGGAGGCATCTGGGCATTGAGGAGACAAGTTTCTTGAGTTTAGCCATTGGAATTTGATCCCACTCTTGTTTAATACAGGCTTCCAGCTGCTGGAGAGTTTTGGGTCTCCTTTGACGGAATTTTCGTTTAATTATGCGCCAAATGTTCTCAATCGGTGAAAGATCAGGACTGCAGGCAGGCCAGTTCAGCACACGGACTCTTCTACTACGAAGCCATGCTGTTGTAATAGCTGCAGTATGTGGTTTTGCATTGTCCTGCTGAAATACACAAGGCCTTCCCTGGAATAGATGTCATCTGGAGGGGAGCATGTGTTGCTCTAAAACCTTTATATACCTTTCAGCATTCATGGTGCTTTTTAAAACATGCAAGTCTCCCACACCATATGCACTAATGCATCCCCATACCATCAGAGATGCTGACTTTTGAACTGAACGCTGGTAACAGGAGGGGTGGTCTTTCTCCTCTTTAGCCCAGAGGACACGGCGCCCATGATTTCCAACAAGAATGTCAAATTTGGACTCGTCTGACCACAGAACACTTTGCCGCTTTGCTACAGCCCATTTTAAATGAGCCTTGGCCCACAGAACACGACAGCGCTTCTGGATCATGCTCAACAATGGCTTCCTTTTTGCTTGATATAGTTTCAGGTGGCATCTGTGGATGGCACGGTGGACTGTGTTTACAGACAGTGGTTTTTTGAAGTATTCCTGGGCCCATTTAGTAATGTCAATGACAGAATCATGCCGGTGAGTGATGTAGTGGCGTCTGAGGACCCGAAGATCATGGGCATCCAGTAAAGGTCTTTGGCCTTGTCCCTTACGCACAGAGATTTTTCCAGTTACTCTGAATCTTTTGATGCTGTTATGCACTGTCAATGATGAGACCTTCAAAGCCTTTGCAATTTGATGTTGAGGAACATTGTTTTTAAAGTATTCCACAATTTTTTTACGCAAGCCTTCACTGGTTAGAGAGCCTCTGGCCATCTTTACTTCTGAGAGACTCAGCCTCTCTAATACATCCCTTTTATAGCCAATCATGTTACACACCTGATGCCAGTTAACTTAATTACTTGCTAAATGTTCTTTCAGCTGATTCTCTTATATATGAATTGCTTTTTCAGCCTTTTTTTTGCCTGTGTCCCAACTTTTTTGAGACTTGTTGCAGCCAGAATATTTGAAATAAGCTCATTTTTAAAGGATAAAATTTAAAAAAGTCTGTTTTTTACATTTGAAATGTTATCTATGTTCTATTTGGGAATAACCAATATTGGTTCATGTGATCTTTCCCATTCATTGCATTTTGATTTCATTCACAATTTACACATCGTCCTAACTATTTCAGAATTGGGGTTGTACTTTTGAGGACATAAAAATGAAGATGACATAAAAATAAAAAGCTTAGCTCTTAATTTACTACAATACTACTTCCTTGAGCAACACACTTAAGCCCAATGGCCAGGTTAAGTCTTCAGTATATAATGCTGAGTACAATGATCTGGTGCCTGGGGCTTCATATTTCAATGGAGCTGCAGTATGAAAGAGCACTGAGCTGCAAAAAAAAAAAGATATGATGAAACATCAAGCCATGATGCGTAATTTTGCCTGAAATTTTTTTTCCTATCCAAATTACATAGGGTGTCTTCATTTTCCCAATGTTCGACCCATACAGAAAGAATACTACCGCTTGTGAGCTTAAAGGGGAACTCAGGGCTAAATCATAATGCTGTTTTATACAATCATAATTAGTAAATAAAATTGTAAAATACAAAAAAGTGTTTGAATTTTTTTTTTTCAACTTGGAAACATGATAAATTAGGTTTTATTCCCCTAATTAGTTGTCGTCTGTTTCAACAGTTTGCAAATCGTTGATAATTACGTTTAACGCCGCCCTGAGAATGAATTGCTTTTTTTCACCTTTTTTTTTGCCTGCCCCTTTTTTTTTGTTGCAGCATTCCAGGTATGGGCTTTTTGATAAAAATTGTGTTGGATAATGATTGTCCCAGTCCATTATTTTATGACAAAAGATCATTCAATATGGCCCACTGGCAAGTTGCACAAGATGGTATTAAGTACTTTCTGAAATACGCAGGGTTGCTTCAACATTAACGGTTTGCTTCTGTCACTTATCAGTCTATATCAGATGCTGAGCAGATGACAGGTATATCATCCCGGATATGTGATTTTAGCTATCCCTGATATTCCCAGGATTTGGCTTAATTGTTTACAATCGGTTTTATAGTGAATTCAAAAATTGACATTTTCTTTCATGCAACTACCTAGCTAGTTCTGCTACATCGTTATGGTTTTCTTAGATGTACTCAGCCAACCATAGCTACAGAAGTGATGGTCCTTATTTTAGTGCAACTGACGCCCACTGGCAAGGGAAGGTAAATGAAGTATCGACAATATTGAAATATGCGTTCGATCGAATGTTAGATTTATGAAACGCATTTTGAAGTTATGAAATATTTACACATTAATTACCAGATATTTTTAATTGTTTCATTTGTTGTCTGTCGCTTAAAGCCAGTTCATCAGTTATCAGTGAGAACGGCTGGAAATGTGATGCTAGTTAAAACCCACTAGTTTCTCAATGAAGCAATATGTTGTCTCGTTAAGAGTGCCAACGAACAAACGTCAGTCACGCTAAAATCCCACTAGTTTCAAATCATGTTGTCGAACATCATTCGTGGTTCATTAAGCCAAATCCTTCATTAAGGAATATCGGCGATAGCTAAAATCACATATCTGGGATGATACACCTGTCATCTGCTCAGCATCTGATATAGACTGATAAGTGACAGAAGCAAACCGTTAATGTTGAAGCAACCCTGCGTATTTCAGAAAGTACTTAACACCATCTCGTGCAACTAGCCAATGGGCCATATTAAACGATCTTTTGTCATAAAATAATGGACTGGGACAATCTCACTATCCAACACAATAACAGCGTATACCTGTGGGCGAAGAGCGACGGTTCGTCATTCTCGGGCGACGTTGCGTCATTATCACGCAACCATTGAAGCAGACGACAACTAATTAGGGGGAATAAAACCTCATTTATCTCATCTTTGAAAACAAAAATTCCACATTTTCGTATTTTACAATATTTATTTACTAATTATGATTGTATAAAACAGCATTATGATATAGCCCTGAGTTCCCCTTTAAATAACACAAAAGTCTGATATAAACCAAGTGAGCTACAGTGCACATGACATTATTTTTTCATATGTTCACAGGGTTTACCATGGAAATTACAAAATGGGGTCCCAGGGATGCATTGGAGTGTAAAAAAACGGAGTCCTTTATGATCTGAGCGAGTCCCGGGGATGCATAGGGGTTTAAAAAATGGAGTCCTTTATGATATGAGTCTTTGAGTGAGTCCCATTTGCTATTGCTATAATGATAAATTTTTATTTGTAAATTCCTAAATACCTTTTGATTGACTATATTCAAGATTTCTTTCTTTGCTAACTTCTGTGATTGTGGTGTCTATAATATCATGCAAGAAAGTAGAAATCGCCACATTTACTTTATTCTAATAATCCATATAATTCGCAGAAATACATTTGTCCAGTTTATAGTCTGGAGTAAAAGCGGGACAGGGGTCCCAGGTTTATATTTGGAAAGTATAATATATACGATACACATGCACCATGATGTTTCCACTCTTATAATGTACTACTACACAAGAGATCATGTGGGTAATGAGGGGGTAGAAGACGGATAATTATGATATATGCGGGTAATAAACAAGATGCAGAGTTAAAAACAAATAAATCATTCAAAATTAAAAAAAACTCTTGAAGGTATTGCATTATTTATGAATATTTGATGCAGTGTTCAATCTTGTTGGGGCTAGATCCTTAGATATTTTAATTTGTATGAACAAAAGTCACATTAAAAAAAAAATCCCATTTCTCAAAAAGTACGCTTCAACGTGCAGTCATATTTACACAAACAGCGGATGGGTGGAGTTTCAAGTTATTTTACCTTCAAATTCAATTTAATGGCACAGCACAAGTCTTTGTCCTTGTCACCTGGTGGTTTGGGACTGGTATAAAAGTGTGCATCAAACATAGACCACGAAAAATATTTTTCTGCTTTGTGCCATCATATATTGTGGCAAAAATAACTGTTATACAGTGTGTTAAATACATCAAGATAATTAATATTTAAACATTGCGAAACAGGAAAATCCCATCATTGTTTTTGTGATATATGAGGGAAGTATGATATTTTCTCATTTGCATTCCATTAAGGTTTCAGAAAAAAAACCACAGTACAACAACTGCGGCAATCAAAGTAGTAAATGACATAATTGAGGCACTGGATTATAAAAAAATATTGTGCTGTGCTCTTCATGGATTTGTTCAAAGTATTTGATACAGTAGACCATGCATTATTAATGAAGAGACTATTTGAAATTTGTGTATCTGAGCATGCTGTAAACTGGTTCACAAATTATTTGTCAGAAAGAACTAAATATGTCCAGTCTGCTGGGTCTGCCTTCTCTTTTCTTACCATTTCTAAAGGTGTGCCCCAAGGCTCTATTTTAGGGCGTCTACTGTTCTCCATTTATATAAATGATCTTTGTGATACCTTATCAAATGCTGCATCTGATTTTGATGCAGATGACACTGTCATTTACTGCTCTGCCCCATCAGTGGTACATGCCCTTGAACTGTTACTGTCTGCCTTTGATGGTGTTCAGTATCACTTACATCAGCTGAAGTTGGTGTTAAATGCAGACAAATCCATATTCATGATCTTCACTAATGGTAAAAAGTTACCCTCTGACCCTAAGGTTTTAACAACTCAAAGGGCTGAAATGGAAATGTAACTGTGCTTAAGCATCTTGGAAACATTATTGACCAAAAGTTATCATTTCAGCCACACATTGAAAATCTTGTGTCAAAGTTGAAAATTAAATTAGGGTTCTTCTTTAGGAATAAATCTTGTTTCTTCCTTCGGGCACGGAAACATTTGATCACTGCAATTTTTTTACCTTTATTGGATTATGATGACCTGCTTTTTATGAATGCTCCAGCTCAGTGCCTAAAGAAGCTTGATATTGTATGTCATTGTGCTTTACGCTTCCTCACAGGCTATGGAAGCCTTATACATCATTGTACTCTGAATGCTGCTGCTAAATTGCCCTCACTATATATCCACAAAGCTTCCTATTGGCTGGTTTTCATATATAAATCTATGCTTGGGATACTTCCTTCATGCTTATATTCATATGTGCAGGACCAAAAATCAATACGGCCTGTGCTCGCAAAGCATTGTACAGGTGTTGGTCCCCAAGGTTTGCACAGAGCTATAGGAAAAAAAGCTTTTGGATACACTGCCCCCTCCACCTGGAATAACTTGCAAAAGGAACTGAAATTGTCAGAGCTGGTTACTTTGGGGAGATCTTAAATCAATCTTAAAAGAGCTGGAATCTGACAGTCTTGGTAAATGTGATTGTGCCTAATCCTAATTTCTGACGACATTAGTGGTTTTTTATTTTAATACATTAGTCATTCCATGTGAAATCAACCAATTTTCAGTCAAGTTCCATGGGCATAGTCATGGATTTTCTTCAAACTTTAATAGAATGTTGTTTTGGGTGTCAAATGAAAAAATACTGAGTTTTAGCTCTATCGGCCCGCTAGTTTTGATTTTCTGGGGGTTCAAAAAAGTGAGTGTGGCACCCCGGTTGGCAAAATTAGCATTTTTTTCCATTTTTTAATAGGCTGCAACTCTGGAACTAATAAAGATAACTCCCAAAAATGATACTTTTACAAATCAGTATCAAAACGTACACATTTAAGGGTATCCTTCAATTTTAATGAAACCTATGTTTTTGGAAAGCTCTTGATGTACACTGCCACCAAAATAAATTTCATTATGGAACTAGCATACCTTCATTAAAAAAGAGTCATTTTCATTTCTCTGTAAGTCAGATATTCCTGGTTGAACCAGCCATGGCTTTTAAATTCACAGTCAACTGAGTTGCTAGCTAGCTAACAAGCTAATGTTACATAATAGTTATGGAAAGGAACTCTTTGCACATTGGCTGGCTAGTTCAGTAACAATAACTTAGTTATGAGAGCACCACACGCTACAGCGCTCAGCCATACCCATTTAACCAGCGTTACACTTGGTGCACAATTTGGCTAAATATTAAGAGCATGACGCAACGCGGAGCGATTTTTTTTCCCCACGCTCTCAGCCAATTAAATTTTCACAAAAGTGATATTATCCCGGGGTAATATCAAAAATATGTCATATGTCATGATCTGGGCTATGGGAAGAGTACTGCAGTTAGTGTGATAAATTGTTTTAAATTACGGTTACCAGCCATTCAATCGTAGTAGAGTTTGCAGCAAATCCACAATTGTTTCCTCCCGAGACGGGTGCAGGAAGGGGGGGGCTGCGTAGCCCTCCTGGTGGCAGCTGCAGGCTGTAACATCTTGGATGTAACTTTAAACAGAAAATCAAAACGGAAAAATAAAAACATTAATTGGGTTAAACCTGTTTTATACAGTCCATAGCTAAAACCTGTATTAAATGAGGGGACGCTTTCTTAAAGAGGCAAAGGGCGCCAGTGCAAACATATAAAGGAGCTGTGTCACGATTACTGCGCATGCTCAGAACTTTGAAAAGACGCTCACAGTCGCTGGCTGCTTAAGAGCATTTTCACATCCAAATGACTGGGAAGTCCACTGAACTGGAAGCATGCAGCTTACGTGGTGAATGATTTAGAAGCTGCTGCCAATTATAAAGTTAAAGTAGCGAACAAATGCAGATCTTCACAAAAACCTTTCATTTCACTCACAAATTTTGCTAGCTGACTAGCTAGCTACTTAACTCGCTTCATTTAGGTAGCATCATCAAACAATCAGCCAAATTACTAGCAAACATTCCCTACATTACGTGGCTATCGTGGCTATGCTACGTGGCTAGCAATACAGATATCCACACGAACCTTTTATTTCACGTGCAGCATTGTTAGCGAAGTTAGATGGCCAGCTAGCTTAATGTTTCCTTAATTCATTTGAAGAAAATCATCAGACAACTAGCTGAATTGCCAGCTAACGTCAGCTATGTAGCTATTGAGGCTATGCTATGATGCTAACAATGCAGATACCCATCAAGAAGAGACATTCTTTCTCTATGATGTTTATTGGAGGTTGGCAAACAAGCTTACATTCCTCATAGCCTTCATCTAAATGGCTAAATCAGCATTTTGAATCCTCAAATTTCCATAGAATACTCCTTAACATAGAAAGAATTATGCCTGAGTGACAAAAATATAGACATACAATGCGAAAACAAAGACGGATTAGCATGGTTGGAATTATATTATGACTTGCAGTTGAGTAGAATCGCTTTCTTGGGATGTAACGTCTAACCAATCATGAGCAGTAACTGTGACACAGCCCCTTTAAGAAACAAAAATGACAAACGACAGCAAGCAGAAAGGGATATCTGATTCCCCCCTCCCCAGAGTATACAATCTAGTCAAAGTGATACTAGAGTTAACTCCTGGATAAGCTGTTTGTGAATCTTACCGGAAGTGGTTGTGCTAAATGCAAATTGATATATTGATTGATTAGTGAGGGTCACTTGATTCTCATCACAACACTCCTTCCAAAGCTTTGCTTATCTTGGAGTAAAAAGAGCATTCCTATCCCTTGTCCACTTCCTAACCCTAGCCCAAACCCTAAAGCTGCGTTTCCACTCAATGCAAAGTAAAATTTCTCCTCGCTTTATTCGCGGGAATTTTACCGCAGGATCATTTTTATTTCTTCCGCCTTGAAGGTTTTCTGCCCTGTTGGTGACAAGATCTTATTCAATTCTATGGGAGAACAATTTGATAGAGGATTGGCATGCGAATTTACACCACCAACCAATAGCAATGCCAGTTGAGCCTTGTTTACACTCAAGGGGCGGGTGGTACTTCCTGCAATCTGCAAAAATCATTAACAAGATGGCGACGCTAATGTTACGATGCTTTATGAACATTGTGCCTGCTTGAGAATAAAAATATTCACAAAACTGATGATGTTGTCATATCCGATGTTGAGCTTGACTAGAGGTGGGTAACGAAGGCTGTATCTGTCCCTGGTTTTCACACCAACTTCTGGCCTTTAATTAGTTAATTATCTTAATTAGCCAAATCATCACTGAAATCAAACATTTCTGCTGCGTTACTTTAAATTATCATGAATGACCACCAAAGACTGTTCTTGACTCCCCTAAATGTAACATTTCACTTTGGTCTCATCTATGCGCAAATCTGTGTTTGTATATGCAACCAATTAGCTCAAATTAGTCAGGGTAATTGATAGAAATAAAAACCGGCATACATGCCAGCCCTCCAGGACTGGAATTGCCCACCCCTAAGCTAGACCACTATTTTTTGTGAAACTGTGATCCATTGTTTATTTGACACAGCTAGCTCGTTAGGTAGCAAGCCAGGTAGCTACCCTTCCCACTATCTCAAGCAATGCAGCTAACGACAGTTTTAATATGAAGCCAGGTAGTCTAGCTAGCCAATGTTGCTGCTAGTAGCAATGATGCTATTAAGGACACTACTCGCTCAAATTTTTCGCAAAAGAATATTTTGACGAAGAGCGAATGCAAATTTTTTGCATTTGCGCCATTCACACAGGCCATTTGCGTCGTGTCAAGCCGCGTCTAGCGTCTTTTCGCGTCTATTCGTGTCTTTGCATTGACTTTGAATGTAATCTGGCCACGTGAAAAATTTGTTTTGTGTTCGTTGGAATGTAGCCTATTGGTGGTTTCTTGGTAATTTCCTAATTAATAATTCCCTAATAACTGTATGATTATGTAATAGTTGTGATTCATCATGTGTGAAGGGTGACAGCCAAATCCCGTAACACCAGCATTACCAGGAGTTGGGGTTGAAGAGGTTCAAATACAGCAATAAGCATGATAGCTTTTTAAGGGACACATATAGGCCTCAGAACAAAGGAACTTACTGAAATAAAATGCATAAAAAATATAGGATAACAAAACGATCATCAATGATAATTTTTTGTTACCGGTTATGATTTATACTGGCGAGTATTAGTTTATTCCAGTACTCGTCTGCACCCTTAGTTGCTATAACGCTGTTGCAGAGAACAACACTGCCACAGCACCCCTACGCTGCGCAAAAAAATAAATAAAAGACATCACACTTTTATATTCGGTTGGCAACCCCCCTAACTGAAACATCTTCCTGAGCGCATGGCTTCAGGGCTCCACAAATTTGGCCTTGAGTCCAAATCCAACCCTGGTTTTCAAGCAATGAAACGAACAGCTATTGCCACTGATTGGCCAGACCGTCATCACTCCTGACTCCCAGGTGTTAGGAGGGTGGAAAACCAGCAGTTCTCAGCCCTTTGGGGAGCACTGTGGTCTCTGGGTTTTCTTTTTCAGACGGGATTCTGTGGAAGCACAGTCCTGGTTTTCCTCCTCATCAGTCGCTGCATCCGAGTGAACAACAACTAACTGGCTTTTCGGCAAAACGGCATGATAAAAATGACTGGAGGGTAATGGAGGAATCTCTTATTGGCCCTCAGCAGATGGGCATTCCTTTTAGATTGTGATGACATGTGAAAACTAAGAATTAGACTGAGATGCATGTCTTTGGACTGTAGGAGAAAACCTGAGTACCCAGAGGAAACCCACGGGAACGTGACGGGAAAATGCAAACTACACAGAAAGGCCCCCAAGCCAGATTCGAGCCCACAACCCTCTTGCTGTGAGGTGGCAGAGATACCCACTCTTTCACTGTGCCACCCACATGATAACAGATTACATTTAAATTAGCCTTAATTTGCAAAGAATCCATAAAGAACTCTACCAATAGTTGCGTAAATAAGGCTGATATTAGAGGGGAAATAACTGTTGATGAAACACTGCAGCCCTGAACCCAGAACAAGAGCAACGCAAGGCGTGGCAGTTGCCACCCATGCTGCAGTTAAAGTGGGCATTGCATTGATGACATCCCTCTGTACTTGGCTGACAGACACTTTGATTGAAAAATTGCAGCAATTCTATTTTCAAAAGAATCCTTCCTCGTCGCTCCCCCAGTACTCAGAGCAAATTCCAGTTTGATTGGATGATATGTTTTCTTTTATATCAACAAGGAACGGAAACCAAATTCAAGATGGCTGCCATGACGGCCATATTAAAAATCGCCGCTAGTCCGTTTTCAAACATAACTTTCCTCATCTCACCCCCAACACACACAGCAAATTTGATTTTAATTGGATCATCTATTGGCCTTGAAATTGATAAAAAGCACATTCAAGATGGCTGCCGTGAAGGCCATAATTGAAAAATCACTATTTGCTCATTTATGAATGGAACCTTCCTCTTCCCACCCCCAGGAAACACAAGGAATTTGAGTTTCATTTGATTGTTCGTTCTCCTCAAAATAGATAAAAACTGACTTCAAGATGGCCGCCGTGACACCCATCCTGAAAATCCAGCACACCCATTTTAGAAAGGAACCCCCTTCTACCCACCACCAACACACACAGCAACTTTGAATATGATCGGTTCATCCATTCTCCTCAAAACCAAATTGAAGATGGCTGCATGGGAAGCCATATTGAAAATGGAGGAGTGCCCATTTTTTTCAGTAAACTGCCTGGTAGTTCCTTAGGCTTTGAAGTTGATTGGCTTTCCGCGTGTTCTAAACATATTAGAGAACAAGTTACAGTCTTCCTACAGACTAACTGTCTCACTTGCTTCTGTCTCTCCACATAATCCCAGGCACCCTTAATGACGTAGAGATCAGGGCTGTATCAAGGCTATATTATTAACATCAGTTGGCTTCAATGAAATACGAACATTATTTGTAAAAATATTATTTTTAAATTAATATTTGGTATCACCAATCTACATTTGATCTTCTGCAGCACTGATGTGGAAAATAAAAAAATAAATATCTAAGACCAAATTCAAGGTTGGTCACCCGCGACCAATGGGTGTAGCCCCCGATCGCCCGCATTTTTCATTTTTGCTTATTTTTGACAAAATTGTCTTATTTTGTGAATTATGTTACCATGGCAACCAAAATTTACAGGCACCCTGACTTTGTCAGGACTAAACTGGTTAGACGATGAGGAGTTTGCTTGAGAGGAACACGGTCCTGTTACGTTTGCAGAAGGACACCAATAGCGAGTCTTGAATTCAATGAATTGACTTTATTGAACAGAAAACAAAACCAAAACGGCACGTGGGCCAACAGAAAATCTACAAACTAAACTGAGCAAAGCAGGGAAAAGGAGGGCACGAAGCCAACAAAAAACTGCACTGAAAAAGCTGACAAGAAAAACTAAGAAATACTGCAGGCTTAAGGGGGCACAAAGCCAACAAAAAAACTACACTCCAAGAGTTGAACTAAAGGGTATACAATGACTGGACATGAAAAGCATGGCATGAATACAAGCAAGGAAATACACATGAAAACACTCTAGACCGTAGCAGGGAACCAAAACAGAACAATGGACCGACTGCCAACTGGAATGCCTCCATGGAAAGGTACAAGACTTGATACAGGAACAAGGAACACCTGGGCAGAACAAGGAGGAAACAAAGCATGAATGCAAGACATTGGACGAGGGCTTAGTGACATAATGAGCTCATCAAGAAAATGAGCGTGCTCAGCTAAGTACCAATAAAGTATGTAGATAGAAGGAAGAGTGAAAAAGTTACGCAGCAAAGAAAGCGAGATCTGAAATAACACAGCAGGAAATCATGACAATTAACCAAGGATGTTTTATATTTCACTGGATATACAACTGGAAAATGGCCGCCCATTCATTTCAATGGAAATTGCTCAATGGCGTAGCATGCCGACATGGGGGCCAACTTCTGGAACCACGCAGACATGCGCAGTGTGACTTTTTGCTCACACATGCGTAGTGTGGGGCTCATGAACGCGCTGGTATCCGAAGTGTCCATGACAACGGCCCGCGCTCGTGGAACTCCTACCCAGGGTGCGTGTTCACAATCAGTTTTCTCAGGAAATGGAATTCTAACCATTGCAGACTGCAGAACCTTACGTAGAAACCGCCTATGTAACTATGAGCGGATCGGAAAAACATAGCCACCGGTAAAGGCTTAATCATAGTTTGAAATACAATTTTAAAACCTAAATGCAATATCATATGTTTAAAATGATTGTTATTTAGCAGGGAAGTAATACTAATGATTTTAACGCAATAATGTCGGCAAAGTAGTTGACTTGCGGTTGTGTAACATAACATTGCTCAGGCTCGTGTCCTCTTTAGTTCAACGATGAATAACCAAACACACAACGACCTCCGCGTGCCTTATAAACCGATATGTTTTAAAGTCAAGAGCCTTAAACCTTTGCCAATTCTGGCAAGCTAATTTATGGGTGATATAGGTTTTGAATAATTGTACTTTCAAAAATTGAAATGATCATTTTAAAGCTGCATTTTGTGCCTTTTCTCATTTCTTGTCTTATATTAAAATTAGTCGGATGATTTGAAACATTTAAACATTACAAAATCAGAAGAAATTGAGAGGGGACATATACTTTTCCCAGCACTGTAACTGTTTTGAAGGGATTTTATTTTTCTCCATCCATATGCTTGCAGGTTGTGGTCAATCAATGATTATCTTACCTCATAGGTCTTGGTAGGTAAATCGCTATTCTGTTTTTCTGTCATGATATTCTTGTAGCTCTGACAAACTCAATATTTCAATGAATAATAATAGAAAGCATAACATGGCAAAAAGTTTGGCTTTATTAAAAGTCTGCTTGAAAATTAGACCTTCAGTTGTATGTTTGATATACTTTCAACACCTCAAAGCATTGTGTGCTATGCTGATGTAAGACAGATTGGCTACATGGGTTTGGCACATAACCCCCTCTGTCAGTTGGTGACCTATTAGCTCACCGAAGTTTCTGAAGCCACCAGAGTTTTGTCAGAATTGCTACAAAATAAAGACTGCTGTATTATCATCTTTGAAATATTTATTCACAGTTATAATCTGTTGATATATTGGTAGATGAATGTTACTGTACACTGAGTTCAGCTTTGGAGTCATTTAGTATTTATTTTCCTCTTATATTTTTCTTTAACCCATTTAAACCGGGACAGCATGTGCGCATTTTGAAAGTACCGTAATTACTGTAAGTTTTGCGCAATAGAAAAAAATTCCAAGTGTTCCTGAAAGCTGAGAAGCTGTGCTTCAGCCCAAATACAGGTTACTATGGTAAACATGGCAGCATGATTCTCTGCTGGGACAAACAATTATGCCCTCTTCAATCTGATATAGAGCCGGGAAGTCAGTAATCGTTTTTTATGTTTTGATGAACATTTATTCATCACATACAAAGTCATGCTAAAAAAAAAATGACATAACATCAAAAAGCCCAGAAAAAAACTACCACTTTAACTCATTCCCTACGGAATACTTTTATATAAAATTGTTGCGTTTGTACAGAATACTTTTCCTGAAAATTACACAATATAAAGTATTGAAGTACAGGTGGCCCATGACTTCAATCATCAACTGATTTTGTGTTTTCATCGGACTGCGAATGGTCATCCACGCCGCTGGCACCAGCATACCGTAGGGAATGGTAGAATTCGCTGCGCCGTTGGCGGCGGCTTGCCGTTGGGAATGAGTTCATTTACCCTGTGTATTTTCCCTCTCTTAGTCTTCAGGTGAAAGTTAGGTGAAGCATGTCCACGTGAATGCAGGTTGCCAAGCTAAATAAAGCACCTATTAATTAAATTAAGCACCCAGCCAATGAATGTTACACTGGTCTCAGCACCTACTGCTGACCTTTTTACGCACTCAGTAAATTCTATTGCACACTATCCCACGAGACCCAAATTACGGGCAGTGAGGTAGCTCACATGACCTCATCACTTGGAATGAATGTTTCTTTTATTCTGCTAAGCAGCAGAATGCATTTGTTGTGTTTTGCCGGTGTCTTATTCATTCATTTGCTTTGTTTCTAGTAATGTTGTGTTTGTTTATTTCAGTAGTTCCTGTCTGGTCTGCCAGCCTGACTCCACCTCTCCAGTCCATGTTCCATTTCATGTTTTTGTCATCTCCTAGTCTTGTGCTTCATCACCGCATTTGGGAGTGGCTTTTGGTATTTCCTCACTTCCTTCGCAGCTGTTCTTTATTTTGACCTGCTCTAAGCTTGAGTGATTGTTTGACTTTTTATCAGTAATAATTACTAACTGCTTTACTAACAATACATGGGAGGGTGTTTTATTAGATAGGCACTTACTAACCACTACTAAATTGGTTATGGCATTGACCGGTTTAAGTTCCTACATTCGCTATTTTCAGATCTCTGTGCTATTCTGTTCAAAGTTTCACTTCTCCACTTTCCCTTGATCTTGTATTGGTACTCCGATGCTGAACATGCTCGTTACTCTTAATGAGCTCGTCATTGTCTAATTGCTTAGTCTTTGTCTGAGTCAGCGTTTCCGTTGTGTTTCCCCATGTCTGGTTATCATTTGCTTTTCACCTAGTGTGCTGCATAGGTGTTCCTTGTTCCTGTGATCCCGCCCCCTTGCCTATATCTGGGAGAGGCTAGAGGAAGGCTGCAGACGGAACCTGTTGTTGTTTCCCTTGTCTTGAGCTTTGTTGTCATGAGCCTTGTCTCCCATGTTGTCACGAGCCTTGTCTGCTAAGTTGTCGACCGTGTTGTCTTCATGAGCTTTGTTTACCATGTCGTCTTCATGACCAGTTTACCACATTGTCTCCATGAACCTTGTTCGTGCCCTGTTTTTATCGTTTTTGTAAATAAATATTCAGTGTGTATTTTCCATCTCGCGCCTGGAGTCTTTCATGCCAAACCGTAACAGCATTAATGTCATTCATTTGACAAAGCATTCATTCTTAACCACTGTTGCCCCCAGCCCCTTTTGTCCCAGCCAAACCCAAATCCTTGCCCTAGCCTAATCTCATACTTTGTTTTGTATTTTTTCAGCATTGAAAGCCTTGTTAAGCTTGCCCGTATTTAGGCCATACAACAAAATGGACGAATCTGCTTTCTGCTCGCTTGCCCCCCACCCCCCATGAAATGTTGCCCCTGAGTCCTGTCTCCTGGTCCCCATTTCAACTCTCCATTCTCCAGTCTTCCCCTTCCCATTTTCTCCAACTTTTGCCAGGCTTAATCTCAGGCAGTTGGGTTCCTTTGTTTTTGAGCAAGGTTCTGGGAGCTTTTTCTTGCCACTGTCACCTTTGATTTGTTCCTTCGGGGTTCAGGCCCTGTCCTTTGTAAAGTGCTTTTAATCCATTTCAATCGTGAAAAGTGTTAAACAAATTGAATTGAACTGAATTGAATTTCTCTCCTGCAACCTCTGTCCTACTGATATGTGGGTCAGGTGCTCGGTCACAGAGACCAGAAACTGACTGAAATTTGTTTAGGCTGAAGTAGGCCAATTGCAAAACAGTCTGACCAAATTTTTATCAGCATCACTTAGGCAGGCAACTGTTGGGGAAGTGGATATTGTGAATATTAACTAGGTTTGATAGCAGAGGTAACATGTAAGAAAAAAAAGAAAAAAAAAAAACATGATAATCCCTCCTAATAGTGGCTTAGTCCCAGACTCAAGTAATCTCTGCGACAGGGGCAGGAAGAAGGGCCAGATATTCATTAAGTAATTAATGTAGTTCTGCTCATTACAGCCAACAAGTCTGGAGCCAGCATCAAAATTCATACAAAGAACAGTAGTCCTGCACTTATTTAATGCTCAGTTCCTGAATTTTACATCATTAATATTTAGCAGAGAGCTTGATTTTCAATGCTTCCTGCCCACTGGAGATGGGTCAATCTGTGTAAACTATTCACTTATGCAAACAGATTGGGAAAAGCAGATTTTTGTGTGCATAGGCTACAAATGAATCAAAGACATTTATGCCTCCATAAAAAAAAAATGAACTTTACACTTTATTTACCAGCGAGAACCAGACATATTCTATGTGAATAGTGAGATCGTCTTTGATATTCACTGTGGTTAACTATTTTTGCATTCTGCTGAATAATTCAAACATCCATGTTCTCTGCCAATTGACAGGGAGTCTCATGGCTCTCATTTGCTGTAGCTAAAATAATAGATTCACATGTAAGAACCTTCCTACCTCTTTGTGAGTGTGCATACTCAAAACAATTTTGTGGTCTTTCTCCCCATGGAAGTCAGAACAACAGAGACCCTGGAATCTTCCAAGCGTCCTCTTTAGACTAATCTCTTCCAGCTATATCACTCTCCCACCCCCTGAGCTTCAGCAGCTGGTATGCTCTCTATAATTTCTCATTATATGTGGCAGAATTGCTGCACAATCCAAATTTTGGGGCTGTCACTGGCACTTAAACTGCTACCACCTTCTAGGATTTTCAGAACTTTTGGTCCCTCTGAAATGCGCTTTGTTTCGTGAGTCACTCTGGATAAGAGTGTCTGCTAAATGCATGTTACATAATGTAATGCATCTCTTCCTGTAGCAGCCATAACAAGTTTGCATGAATGTTGGCTTTTGTTTTTAAGGACTTTTTGTGCTAATTATCATGTTACAATGAATAAACTTCCCTAGACCTGTTTTTTACAAGTATTGCCAGGCAAAACAAACCTCACCGTTCAGCAATTATTTTAGTGCTTTTGATACTGACTCAGTTTTACAAGTGTGACCTCAATCGTTTTCAATTTATAGTCCTTTGAAAATCCATGACCTTCAGTTTGACCTTTCAAGATCACTCAAGGTGAAAGGTCATGGTGTCAAATAAAAGTCCATATAGGAGTTCTTATATGCTCATAGTAGTAGACGTCTGTCTATCCGCAACCCTTTTTCAGTTACAATGGAAAATATATTATTTTCACCAATGACCTTGGTGACCCTCCTGACATTTAACCCCTAACCACTATGGTAACTATCTAAGCTACCCCATCTAGCAGCATATGGTTGGAAGTAGAATTGAAAGATACACATTTTGGTTTTGGTTTGAAGTCAATGTGATGAATTTGAGAAAAGTTATCGCAAAGAAACCATTTTGACACTTTTGATGACCTTGACCTTGACCCGATCACTCCCAAAATTTAATCAGGTAATCTATGGATCATTGTCCCTCTACTCTGAAAGTTTCGAGGCAATCAGAGAAACTGTTTAGACACTAGATTGTTAACATACAGACACACAAACAAACAAACAAACAAACAAAAAAAAAAACAGACAAGCAAACCGCACTGATTACAATACCTCGCCCCGCTGACTCTGTCGCGGGCGAGATGATAACAAGTGTTTTATAAATTGCCCGTTCTGAGTCAAAATCCTCATCGCTATTTTTTCTCTACGTAATCACTACCTGTACGGAACTCATATCAACCTCTCTGTATTTATTTTATTTAACCTTTATCTATACAGAGAAACCCATTGAAACCTCAGTCTCATTTGCAATGGTCCCCTGTTAACAACATAAAACGCAACACATTATCATAAAAAAAACCAACAATATATTGTAAAATCATCATACGGGAATACATTCAATATGTTCAATTGAGAAAATTATGGCAGCATTATTCAAAACATACACAAACCATGACTTCAAAATCCTTTATCAGTTTTTTGAATCTCTCTAATGAAATTAATTTATCTAGTTTAAAAGTTTCTTAAAACTTGTTCCATACCCCAGGAGCTTAATAGCAAAAAGTAGTTTTTCCAAGCTCAGTTTTGACTTGGGGGACCTCAAGAACCAACCAATCCTGAGACCTTGCCTGCTAAAAACTAAAATGCCATTTGATTGAAAATGTAAGATAATTGGGTAATCTACGCAGGATTGATTTATAAATGAAAGTCAGCCAGTGCTACATTCTTCAAATGGCTAAGAATAACCTTCCATAGAGGCCATTGCTCCAACCATTGGAAGAATAGGGTGCTCAAAAACTATTATTATTATTGAAGATGTAAAACTAATCCTTTCATTGCCATTTTCCACAGTTCTGACATTACCTATCCCATATAGGACATTGTTCTTTTTATGATATTGCGAAAGCACTACTTGGAATTTCAAATTGTTGTCAAATTTTGTGTCCTTTCAATGAACTGCCATTTTCCTGTGCTGTCTCTCTTAAAGGTGACATAGAATCAAAAACCGTTTTTACCTTGTCTATGCAGAATAACGGTAGTCTACTGGCATTCAAGAACATACAAAAAGTGCTAGACATTCTGAACATCTCCGTTTCCTAGAAATTCCTCTTTTAAAAATGACCACCAGAAAACGGGCCAATCTGAACAACGGATACATATGATATCATATGTATCTCACTGCCCCCCTACTCTCATTCCGTTTCCTCCCCTTCAAAATAATTTGCATACATGTCTTTATGCAATTCCATTGCTTCTAATCCCTCAGTAAAGACAAGCGTGAAAATTCCAGAGTCATAATCGATTTCCATGTCACTAGTGGGAAAATCCACCATAATGTAATGATTGAATACTTGCTGACTACTTGCTGAATACTTGCACAGGAACGTCAATGCGAGAGACTCACTCCGAATGCGTAAGCCTTGGCAGCTCTGAAGTAGCCTATCTAGCTGTCTCCGAGACATTTGAAAAAAAAAAAAAAATTCAAAAATACTTACCATTAAACTTAGAAACGCTTAAATCCAGCTTTTGCTGGACTGGTTCTTCCTCCAATCCAGGGTCCTCATCCGATTCAGGCTCAAACATATAAGGCTGAATCTCTGAATATGCCATAGCTGCATAAAGTTGGTCAGTCCGTGTTCCGAAGCTGGCGAGTGTTTTCCATTTTCCCTACCGCTATGGGAGAAGTTACCTTCTTGGGAGTGGCAGCAAAGCCAGCCAATCAGTGTCAAGTGCTTGCATTTCATAATGAGGTTGCCAGTTAAGCCCAAAAGGACGCCAAATAAGAGCAAAACAACGCGTTCAAAATCCCCACCCTAACATAGCTTTTTGAGAGAGGTTTTTAGGAAGCTTCTGAGGCATTACAGACCCAACCAAAATTTTGTTGTCTATATGTCACATCACAGAACAAGGATAAATACCCCGTTCAACCATTCTATGTCACCTTTAAGTGCAGAGAAAAATGGCGAAATACCAAAGTTTCATTGAAAGAGGTTGCTCACAAAATATTGGATGCATTGCATTGAGAGTGGTTGGAAGAATAGCCCAGGAGACACTTACCATTTACCGAATGGTTGGGGGAATAGACATTCCATTAACCCTTATTTACTTTTTCTGGGGATTCTTATCCCTGGTGGCGCTGTCCAACTGGAGGTCAACTAACCTCATTGCTTTGCCTTGGTTACAAACTGTATAATTGCTCCTTTCTGAATAATTACATGTAGATAGCATACAATGGCATTTTCTCTCATAGACCAAGGGAAGCCAGTCTTCCCGAGATTTTTTAGGACCGTAGCTGTCACTTTGATCAATTAACCCTATCTAGACCGGGCTTTTTGGGGCCTCCTGGGGCCGGGGGGGGGCTTTTTTAACTTGTAAACAACATGCCGTATGACCACCAAATTTGCAGGGGATGATGTACACATAAAACTAAATCACTACAATCATTTTGGTATTATTATGATCTGTTATGATGTCATATTTTGATTTTGCTGCCCGAAACTGTCATAATACTGTAATTTCTCGCAAATTTAGGGTATGCATCACAATTTTACAATAATGGCCCTCATTTATCAAACTTGCGTAGGATCTGGTGTAGATTCTGGTGTAAATATCAGCGTTCGCCAGGTGTCACGTCTGATTTACTAAAAGTGTGAACGTCGCTGATTTCGGTGTAGAACTGGCCTGGTGTTGATAAATCTGGCAGCTGAAACCATCGTAATTTACATGACACACCCCTATAAATTCATGCTCCGGGAGGCATAGTCCTGCCCACTTTACGACATGGACTCCGAAAGACTGCAAAGAAGAAAGAACTTCACTGATGAGGAAATATAAATTATCACGTCCGAGGTGGAGAAAAACAAAATAATTTTATTTGGAAGCCTTGAGAGTGGCGTAAAGGGAGCCCAGAAGGCTGCAGTTTGGAAAACTATTGCTGCTGCGGTAAACACCGAGGGGGGTGGAAAACCGGAGTGCAGCAGACGTTTGATTTAATTCATTAATAAATCGAAGCGACTATTCGCACTTATTTAAGTGCGTCCAAGCACAAAAATTGATCGAAATTCGCATTAGATGCACTTATAAGTGTGGCCAAGATGCACATTTCTCCGTTGCCCACACTTATTTTAAGTGTGTCCAAAGCTAAAAATTTTTTCTCGGCCAAACTTATTTTAAGCGGTATTTTCTGTAAGCGGCACTGGAATGGTCACAACTGGCGCCAAGAAAAAAAATTCAGCATTGGCCACACGTATAAGCGCGAATAACATCGGCCTTAATAAATTCAATTATACATCCATGATAATTTTATGTTATATAGCCTACATAATTGACAATCCAAATGCTTTACATAGGTAAAAGAAAAAGTGGTCCAATTTTAAGATCGCCACCAAAAAACGGGTTGCGACGCTCAGGCGCAGCAGCGCATGGACCGGTGGAGGCCAACCTCCAGCTGTCACCGTTCGAGGAGCGCGTGGCAGCAGGGCTCCCCCTCAATTGTGGGAGTACGAGGCAGTGGGGACACGGATGAGTCCCCACCTGTTATGATTCTGCCATGTCTGTTCTGTTTCTGCCATGCCTGTTCTGTTTTTGCCATGTTCTGTTTAGTTTTAGTTCTTTGCCATGTTTTTGTTTTTACCATGCCAGATCCACATTTCTGTTAGATCCCGGTCCATGTCTTTGTTCATGCCCTGCATTGCACTTTGTCTCCCCTGTCTGGTCTTTTGTTAAGCTACAGCTTCTCCCCAGTCCTGCGTGTCACATGTTTAGGTGATTTCATGGTTTCTGGGTTTCAAACATTCCTTCTAATCTCGTTTGCTTCCTTCGCCTTGATTTTCTATTTTACTAACCCATACTAACAGTTTGTTATTTTGTTAAAGTTACTAACCAAGACTAACATTGTATATAATACTAACTTACTAACGAGCACCAGGGATTGTATAGCTGCACTTACTAATTGATTAACAAGCTCTAAGCACTCGCCCTGTTCTAGTCTCCGCCTCTTGCCTTCACTTAGTCTTTGCTGCAAATTCAGCGGATCCTCCGCACCTGCTCTACTCTGTCCTGCCTCTCATTATTTGTGCACATTAGAACTCCCTAACCGGAGCTGTATGTTTTGACATAGGCTGTCTTGTGATCCCTGTCCGCGTTTTGGCTTTTGCCAATTTCATGTGGTTAGGTTCTCCCTCGTGTTTGCTCCCACGTAATTAGTCTGATCCTCTTCACCTGATCCTAATCATAGCATGTGACTTCCCTTGTGTATTTAAGCTGTCTTCTCACAGCAGTTACCCGTCAGAACGTTTCCTTTGTGCCATGCTTGTTTTCGCCTTGTACTCTATTGTGATTCTCTTCTGACTGGACCGTCCCTGATTATTGATTTTTGCCTCTGATTTGGATTTTCTGCCTGCATCTGTGTACCAAACCCATTTTGCCTGACCACGATTATTGTGTTTGCTGCCCTGGTTACGATCTGGATTTCGCCCTTTGGATTTTGATTTTGGATTGTGGACTTTGTACTGTCGCCTCCTGCTCTGCGGGGGTTCACCCCCCTTTCCAATAAAATCCCTTTTTTTTTTTTTTTTTTTTTTTTCCCCTCACTGCTCGACTCTCGCGTCTGGTTCCAGAACCGTACCTAATACCACCACCTCGATCGGAGCTGCATGAGGGTATTGTTAAAATACAGTCTGCAGAGATCACTCTTCATTGTACTATCACTCCATGACATTTTATTGGGTGCCACACAAAACGAGCAGCCACTCGTCACTTTCCCAGAGAAGATCTTCTCTGTGCCGAAAGTTCCTCTCACGTCGGACAGAAGTTCCTCACAATAGAAGATCTGCGATTGTCAAAATGTGATCACGGTCAAAGTGTCTGCAGGCCTATATATACTGAGCAGCAAAAGAAACGCAAGTTAGCTAGGTAGTTAATGTACTTTTATGGTTATGCAGTCAAAGGGACTGCAAAATAAAGAAAAATTTGAAACGAGTGTAAATGTGCACGCGCTCGTGATAAATTTGATTTTCTAAAATAATTACCCGCAAACTGATTTTCCAGTCTGCCTTTAACTTGCGTTTCTTTTGTTTTCAGTATATATCTGACTGGATGAGCATCTGACATACCACACTGCATATCTGCCAAGCCACGCATTGCGCTTAATCAAATTTATTGTATTTGTCAGCCATCTGGCCTTATAAGCAGGTTGTCTCAAAATATAGGCTAAGTTTAATTTCTCAACACAGGTGCCTTATTTATTCATTAATCTAGCCTATTTATCTATTTAGCCTATTTATTCATTTTACAAACAAGAGCAACAACAGCATGACATCCGCATATGGTTTATTACTCATTTTGACAGCTGCACTCGTTCCTGCATATTGTTTGCTGGTTTCAAATCTGCTAACGCCTGGTCAGACCTGGCGTGAGATTTTCGTGGACCGTTCGCTCACGTTCAGATCAATAAATGCCGATCCTTGCGGGAGATTTGGCGTACACTCATTTTTTTGGTGTACGCAGGTTTGATAACTGAGGTCCACTGTGTCTTATAACATTTAAATGCCTGCAAAGATTTCTGCTGCCAAAGGCAATAGCAACAACGTTGAAATGACGTCATGAAATGACATCATAGATATGGCAAAATGGCTTGAACGTCTCATGACATGATAGTCAACTGTAACTCCTAAGCGACATAGCGTATGACCACCACAGTTGCAGGGGACAATGTACACACAAAACTAAATCACTACAATCATTTTGGTATTATCATGACCTATTATGATGTCATTATGACATCATATTTTGATTTTTATGACCCAGAATGCTTTGCTCATTTTATCCCATAGTGCACCAGCTCCGAGAGGCCATAAAATACATGAAATTCTATTCATGTTCCGTGAAAATATTTTTTCATTTACTCAGAATGTTTTTCTCAGAAGTTCAGCTCAGAAAGAAATTAAAGTAAACTTATAAAGGATTACAGGTTTGCGTAAGCAAAACTTGCTCTGTACTTATCGTCAACTTATTTGGGTTTAGTATATTAGAAAATAAAAGGAATCGATGAAATTTGAGGGAAAATGTATGAATTGGGAAAAGGAGCGCGTCTTGGGTAGAAAATCAAAATCACAGTACCAGGTGCTCTTAGGCAAGGGGCAAAGAATGTAACAAAAATACGAAAAAGAGTGCCATGGACTCTTTTTTGTATTTTTGAGGGAAAATGTGCCTGAGTCAAAGATATAGTCCGCCATCTTGGATTTTGGCCCTTTAAATTCAATGATGTCATCAAATTAGCATAAATTAATTCTACTTGACAAAGTTGACATTAAATTACTTAAGATAGTGTAAATATAATGGAATAAGTATATGTTAAAAAGAAAATCTGGAAACTACATTGATGAAACCGAAATCAGTGATTTTTGTTAGACATACCGGTTAGAAAATCGTTGCCATGGAAGCAGCGAAGATGATGGACTTGAGTTATTGGTATAAAATAGTTCCCAGACAAGTTTTAGGAAAAGTCACCAAGTTTGGTGGTCTTAGCTCAAGCCGTTCAGAAGTTATACGTCGTGAAAATTGGCGCAGGCATAAAAAGCCTTGCCCTCCAGGCCCTGCTGGACCGCAATACCTGACCACTGGCCTAAAATGCCATATTGGTTTCAAAAACTGCATAAAGCTTACTTCTTACAAGTTTAGACTGCATTATAATTAAAAAAAAAAAAAACTTTAGGCCTACGAGACTATTGGAACAGTGATGAATGAATATTTAATGTAATTATATAACCCCAATTCCAAAAAAGTTGGGATGCTGTGTAAATTGTAAATAAAAACAGAATGCAATGATTTACAAATCTCATAGAGCCACATTTTATTCACAACAGAACATAGACAACATATCAGATGTTGAAAGTGAGACACTTTACCATTTCATGAAAAACATTAGCTCATTTTGAATTTGATGGCAGCAACACATCTCAAAAAAGTTGGGAGAGGGGCAACAAAAGGCTGGAAAAGTAAGTGGTACTAATAAAAAACAGCTGGGGGAGCATTTTGCAACTTCTTAGGTTAATTGGCAACAGGTCAGTAACATGACTGTGTAAAACCCAAAAAACAATAACCAACGACGGAAATTGTAGGGCGAAGATTCAACGTGTTATTTTGGCTGGTATTAGCACGCGTGACCTGGCTGGTGTGAGTCGCAATAAAATGGATCTATTTTCTCAGTTCGAAGGACGGGGCACAAAAGCACAACGGTTACAATTAATCTGACTCCATAATAAATTTATAATAATGAATTCAGTTATACCCTCGTTAAATATCTGACTCCAAATTAGAATTAGAATTAGAATCCATAATCTAGGGAAACCTGCGTGGGTCTCGAAGTGACTACACCTCGAACTCTTAGGAGACCATCGACGTTGCTAAACATGCACTCCCGGGTTCTTAGTACTGTTACCGGATCCTAGGTTCGTTGATTAGATTAGAGGTTGGAAGTCAGCCATCACTGCAACAGCATCTTTTGGCGTGAATACAGCAAACCCAGATCTATGCACGCCCATGGGTTCCTTCAGGAATTTTAACAGATAACCAACTTTTTAGTCCATGGGTTTCCTTAAGGCTAAAATCCCAGAACCGGCAATACATAAACCCTTTATGTAAGTAGATCATGGTTGTCTCTCCAACTTAATAAAACCAATTTCCAGACCAGGCTGCTGGCCAGTCATACCTCGGTCGGGATTATACCCCTAGGTATCCGTTGCAACGCGGCTAGAAAGAATAAAAGGATTAAGAGTCACAGAGACCACGCAAGTTTAAAGGAATAACAATAATTTATTCACCAGGTAGGCAAGAGCTTAAATCAACAGACCAAATATCAGTTACCACGAATTTAGACCAATATAAAAGTCATACCTGGCGACAGCTACACACACAGAGTTGGGTGAGTGCGAAATCAGAGACGATCCGTCATAGCTAGAGAGTCTACTCACGCACTTACGTGCGCAGGGAGAGATCGGATACGATCTTCCCAGAATGGATTGTTTCGCTTTGCTTTAAGCCAAATCACGCCTTTGATCCAGGCGGCATGGCCATAAACACCTGGAAGGGGGGTCGAATCCGGTTTTTGGGTTTCCACCATTGGGAGGATGTAATAAAACACTTCTGCAGAGAGAGGAGAATAGGGTGATTACCAGAGAGTATTCTGACCAAATTCTCAGGAGTTTCCAAAAGGGAATGAACCATAATTTCAATGGGAATGAAACATACTCCATTCAACTCCTTGGATTTCCCCGAGAATAACAAGACCAAACATGATATGAATATGTACAAATATGATGCAGTTGTCATGAAAAAGTCTTAAGATGAATTAATGTATAGGTAAATTGGGTTATACGTATAGAAGTGGTTTCTTCAAAGAATATTGAACATATAAACATTATGAAGTTCCCAGAGATTTAGATTATTCTAAACAGATTAATATAACTGGACTTAAGATGGAGGACAGTAGTACAGGGGCATTGTCTCAGCCAGGGCTTTGCAACTACCCCCCCGTACAAAGTAACAGTAAGACCATTAACACCTTAGTAAGCATCTTGGGGAGGAAGTCCACAAAAGCTTTATTGCTATCTGGCATGGCTCTGGAGCGAGCTTATCAGCCATTTGTCGCTTACAGCCTCTGGGTTCCCCCACGCATCAGCGTTTGCAGATCTTACAGAGGTGCCGCTCAGAACCCAACCCAAAGGCACAGATGAATTTTACTGGTTTCGGAATGGATCTTTTGTAAAATGAAATATGCAATGTCTACAACTGGGTATAAAAAGAGCATTTTAGAGAGACAGAGTCTCTTAGAAGTAAAGATGGACAGAGATTCACCAAACTGCAAAAAACTGTGTCTAAAAATTGAGGAACAATTTCAGAAAAATGTTCTTCAATGTATAATTGCAAAGACTTTGAATCTAGAGTACATAATATCATCAAAAGATTCAGAGAATCTGGAGAAATCTCTGTGCACAAGAGACAAGTCCAAAGGTCAATATTGGATGCTCATGATCTTTGGGCCCTCAGGTGACATTGCATTAAAAACTGGCATGATTCTGCACTGGAATACACTGACATGGGCTCAAGGATACTTCCAGAAATCATTGTCTGTGAACACAATTCGCAGTGCAATCTTCAAATGCAAGCTAAAGCAGTATCATGCAAGGAAGAAGCCATATGTGAACACAATCCAGAAAGGCCGCTGTCTTCTCTGGGCCAAAGTTCATTTAAAATAGACTGAGGCAGAATAGAAAACTGTTCTGTGGTCAGATTAATCAAAATTTGGGAACCACAGATGCCATGTCATGCGGTCTAAAGACAAAAGGGATCATCCAGCTTGCTATCAGTGCACAGTTCAAAAGCCTACATCTCTGATGGCATCAGGTTGCATTAGTGCCTATGGTGTGGGGAGCTTACACATCTGAAAAGGCATTATCAATGCTGAAAAGTATATAGAGGTTTTACAACAACATATGCTCCCATCCAGATAATGTCTCTTTAAGGGGCAGCCTTGCATATTTCAGCAAAGGAATGCCTAACCACATACTGCATCCATCACAGCAGCATGGCTTAGCAGTAGACTAGGTACGATTGTTCCATACTGTGCCACAGTATGATTGTCCCCCCTCCCCTCCTCCCCCGCTGGTCAACTTTCACACTAGTAATATCGTACCGCACCCGATTACACTTGCATATGTCAAAATTCCGATACAGCGCGTTGCAGTATGCACCTAGGTGGTTTTAAATGGGAAACGATTTTAAAAGGAGGCGCCAATATATATCGAGGGGTTTTATTGGTGAGAAAGAGGTTTAGAATATTAGTAGTGAATATTTAAATCTCGAATGCACATGTGTGCCCTAGCAACCCGGTGTGTCATCAATAACATGGATTACCGCGTATAGCAGCACAAGAAATTAAACTCGAAATTTTCTTGACTGGATGCTCACCCGAATCTTTCTCTGGGTACCCTAACATCAAGGTAAGCCAAAAAAGAAAAGTACTGATTACATTAGATATTGGTGGAGGTTGAATACGAAATTCTTTCGCCCTTGTGTTTTTGGTCGATTGTGCTGTCCACTGCTTTATACCACGATCTTTCTCATAACTTGAGCTGCCAGACTTTCGCACTGCGTCCGGCACTTTGAAATATCGCAGCCACATTTTCTTTAGTTTGTCAGGGCACTGATCCGTTGTTCTGTAACTATTCACAAATTATTCCATAAATCTCTGAGTTTTTGTGTGTAGTATCCAGCTGTGATTGTATGTTTTAATCTGCCTAAATTTCGAGCAAGCATTGAATTTCTTCGTTTGAATGGAGAGATCCTTTCGCCGCTGCGTTTATTAGAACAAGAGAGCCATAACACATAACAGTAATCTTCCGTGCTCAAGTATGGTTGGTTTCACATTTGGTACGAGTACGAATGAACCGTGCCTGAGTCCACCTCTTCCAACCGTTCTCTTCCAACTGCCTAAGCACGGTACACTTGTGTTCACACTTACCAAATGAACTGGACTTTGGGGTCAAGTGTACTCGGATACGTGTCCGAGTCCCTGGTGTGAAAGCACCCTTAGTGCTGAACTGGCCAACCTCCAGTCCAGACCATTAGCTAATAGAAAACATTTGACGCATCATAAAACAAAAAATCCGGCAAAGAAGACCCAGGACTATTGGGCAGCTAGAATCCTACATCTGACAAGAGTGAGACAGCACTCCTCTCCCAAAAGTTCAGCAATTGGTTTTATCACTTCCCAGACGTTTAAAGACTGTTGTTAAAAGAAGAGGGGATACTAAATAATGGTAAACATGGCCCTGTCCCAACTTTTTGAGATGTGCTGTTGTCGTCAAATTCAAAATGAGATAATATTTTTCATGAAATTGTAAAATGTCTCACTTTCAACATCTGATAGGTTGTCTATGTTCTGTTGTGAATGAAATGTAAGTTCATGAGATTTGCAAATCATTGCATTCTGTTATTATTAACATTTTACACAGCATCCCAACCTTTTTTGGAATTGGGGTTGTACACTGCTTGCACAGGATGCACCAGACACTGCATATCTTTGTGATTCTGTAACCATCTTAGGACCATGTTTCAATCATAAAGTGCCAGCCTGTATTTGGTACATTTCTTGAGGGAGAAATGGGAACTGGTCCTCAAGAAAATAAGACATGCAGTGTATCAATTTGAAAAACATTTTTCCTTAAAGAAAAATATAATGTATCACTAGGAAGCAGTTTTTTGAATAAGCAGTAATATTTTTGTATTTCCATTTGCTTTAACCCATTGACATTTATGATATATATATATATATATATATATATATAATTTAAAGAGTTTGCATGTGCACGATGAGAAATACCCCTGGGTAACAGTAACATTTATATTATTAATGGTTGATTCATTTGCTTTGCACTCTACAACCCAGAACATTGATAATCACTCTTAAATTGGGTGATTAAAACAACAATCTTGCATTCATATTGGAGCAAGCATGTACTCTTTCTTAGCAAACAGTGGAAATGGAGTTGATTATATGTTTAATTTTTAACCAACATTGCCCTGTGAAGAATTCCACGTCATTCAACCATAGGCTTCTTATCTTGTGACCCTGATGTAGCCACTGCTTCATCCATTCTGCACGTTTCTTCTCGTCAGTGGGTGTTGTCAGCAATATGGACATAAAATCAATGAGAAGGATCAGCTTGTCTTTACCCTGTAACCCTGATCAGAGTTACCCTGTATCACCAAGATTTTTTGAGTTCTCTGGAACGTGAAGTTTTGTGTTTAGCAAAAAGCAAAGTTTGTTTTTTAGTCCAACGACTCCAACGATTGGCCGAAAGGACCTAAAGGGGCAAATGGACTATTGGCATGTCTGGCATCCATCGTCTGTCCGTTGTCATTGTTTTTAGGAATTTTTCAAGAATCTTTCTGAAACCATCAGCCAGAATCACCTATTATTTGTCATGAAGCATCCTGGTGCCAAGGTCTACCAAGTTTGTTTTTAAGAATTTAAAATGATAATATTCAGTATCCTTCCATGTACAAGAGTAAGTCAAAACATAGTATATGGCAGGACTGTGTTTGTGACAATTTATTTTGAAAAAATTCAACACACGACCCATGGTGTAACTTCATCACACAGTCACAGACTTTCACAAATATGCGGCTGTCCCCCTCCTTGCTGTGGTCCACACAAAAATTTTCCATTTACTGCTCACAGAGGGCACATTGTTGCAATAGCTGCTTTCAAAAAAATAGGCAAATATTTACTGTGCCCTAAAAAAATCCACATCATAATGGGCAGTTTGCTATTGGTTTTATTGCCAAATAATCATTTGCTCTTCCTAAATCAATTGTTTGGATTTTTCTGTTGTTAAAATGAAAATATCTTGAACATTTTCTTAATTTAGATGAGAATTATCTAAATGGTGGTGATGACAACTGAAACTGCTGTCATTCTTATCATTCCCACATCTCTTTTGCAATTAGCATTATTTGCAGCTCCAAGTTGAAATGAAATTGAACAGGACTTTATTGTTCATTTTAAACACCAAGTGCTTAACATAAAAAAATCCAGCGAATACTTTGCTGGTTTCTAGTTAGAACCAGTGGGTTAATCGTAAGCAGACCTTGAGCATTGGCTACTACTGATGACATTTATTTGTGGCCTTACAAGTCAAAAAATGAGTTTATCCTTTAACAAACTTTGCATTACTGGAGTCTTGGTGAACTATGATCCTGTAGCCATTGAAATGCCAAAAAATTCTGACCCATGTTTTCTGTACACATTTGTATGAATTCCACAATGTATGACTATTTCGTGCAGCATTTACTTTCTTGTATTTTGTATGCTTTTTGAGACAGGCCATTGATGCTGTTTTTAGGCATCAGTGGTTTAGTTAAAGTTTAGTATCACTGCTTTTTACAATTACATGTATTTTCAGGCCCATAAATATTTGGACATTAACAAAGTCACATTATTTTAATTGTCTACCACAGCGTATTGCAGATTAATTAAATAATGAATGGAAGCTCAGAGTGCAGGCCTTCAGCTTTAATTTATGGATATTTGCATCCAAATCAGGTGAACAAACACATTTATTTTAACAGTATACTTTAGTCATTCATTGACACTGTCATCCAGAGAGAGTTACAATGAGTATGCACAGAAAAAGGCATAGACTTGTAGATCACCAATAAAGCAAGCAACAGTTATTTGAAAGACAATGGGTTATTCCAGTCCCTATAATCAACATTACTGCACCAACACCAATACTGATTTACAAAATCATATATTTTTATCTTGGTGGGGATGAGGACAGCTAATTCCTGAACAGATGAGTCTTCTGTTTATGGCGGAAGGCAATGAGGGACTTTTGTTTTAACTGAGATGGGCAGGTGGTTTGGGGCGCCTACATGGAGAAGAGTCAAGGCATAGAGGATCAATGGCCTGGTTGACGGGGGGGGGCATCCAGAGGCTACAGAACACCGATCACAGGTGGAGGTGTTGGCCTGCAGCAAAGCCTGAAGGTATGATGGTGCAGCCCCTTAGCAGGGTGTTAAATTTGATGGGCACAGTCACCAGGAGCCAGTGGAGGGAACATAGGTGGGGGTTACATGACTTTGAGGATGTTGGAGACCAGACAGGATGCAGCATTTTGGATGAGCTGCAGGGGCTAGAAGGCATGCTAGGGAAGCCCAACCAGGAGTGAGTTGCGGCAGTTTACTTCAGTGCTTCTCAAACCTCTCCTGGAGTACCATATCTCCCTGCTCCAGCACAGGTGATTCAAATGATCAGACTGTTATGAAACCCTAAAAGCTGATTGATAATGAGGGGATCACTTGAATCACCTGTGCTGGAGCAGGGAGACATCTAAAACATGCAGGACAAGTAGTACCCCAGGAGTGGTTTGAGAGGCACTGGTTTAGTCTGTTGATGACCAGATCTTGAACCAGGAGAAAGGCAGCATCCTTAGTGGAAATAGTGTGATTCTGTGAATGTTGTGAAGTGCATAACTGCAAGATCATATGATGGCAGCAATATGGCTTGTGTAAGACACCTGGCTGTCTAAAGTCACACCAAGATTTTTGGCTGTCAATTTAGGAGTAACTGCTGTTCTGGTAATAGCGACGAGAGGTCTAGCAGAGGGCAGGCTTTATGCAGGGAGACGAGCAGCTAAGTTTTATCTGGATTCAGCGCAAGTGTATTAGGACCAAGGACAAAGAGGCAGCTCTAACTCCATGCACTGCTCTAGTCATAGCCAGAAGTGCCATCTCAGTAGAGTGGACAGCGTTAAAGTCAGACTGGTTGGAATCCAGGAGGTCATTCTGTGAGAGAAATTGAGAACATTGATTTAATACAGCATATTCTAGTACTTTAGAAAAGAATGGCAAGAGTGATACCAGTCTGCTGATGTTGAATGGATTGAGGGAAGGCCTCTTCAGAACACTGGAGACTTTTGCAGATTTGAATGCAGTGGAGACAGCCAGATATCATGAAGTTGATGATGGTGGTGAAAAGGAGCAGGTCAAGAGCAATGGTCTGAAGGAGGGAGGAGGGAGGAGGGGATTGGATCTAGAGGACAGGTGGTTAGTTAACGTGGAGATGAGTTGTTGGACTTATCTGGGAAATACGAGAGTTGACGGTTGAGTTGTTGGGGGAGTTCTTGACTAAACTGGGCTTGAGCCCAAGACTGTTGCCAGCTTTATGAGTCGGAGGGGATACAGAAAGTGAGAAATTAAAGGAGAACTGAAAAGAAATAGTGAATTGAAGCTTTTCTGAAGGGAGGTTGAAGTCACCAGGGAAAGTGCAAGGGGTACGATTTTACCGGAAGGTTTTGAGGAGGTTATTGAGTTTCTGAAAGATGTTGTCACATGGACCAAGGGACTGAATAAGTACAACAATGTGAAGCTTTTCATTGTCAGCTAATGCTACCGAAGTAACTGGATCTTGCAGTGAGTTGAGACAACAACAATCCTGATGTCGGTGATAAACAAGAGATAGGTGAAGGATGAGTTACGTACGATAATAAAGTAATCTACAAACTCTAAAAAATTTGGAGGAAAAAGGATTCTTCTGAGTAGTTGCAAAGTGTGTCTTTAATCCAGTAATTAGCAGTAATGAAACATGTCCAAATGTTTTGGAGTCATCAGTGTCAGAATGAGTTGTACATGCCAAGAGCATGAATGCAGTCCCATACCATGACAGACGCTGGCATTTGGACATGTCACTGAAAACAGTTGGAATGGTCCTTTTCCTTTTTGACCTTGAGAACACTATGTCAATTATTTGCAAAAACAATTTGGAGGATTGACTCGTCACACCACAACTCTTCTTTCCGCTTTGCGTCAGTCCATTTAAAATGAGCTCGAGCCCAGAGAGGATGGCGGTGCTTCTAGATGGTGTTGACATATGGCTTCCTTTTTGTATTGTGGTGTAGTAACTTGCATTTAATGATGTCACGACAAACTGCGTTCACTGACACAGGTCTTCTGAAGTATTTACAAGCCCCTGTGATTATGTCTGTCACAGAAACATGTTGGTTTTTCAAGAATTGCCGTCTGAGGGTTCAAAGGTCATGCGCATCCAAAATTGGTGTCCGGCTATGTCTTTTACATAAATAATGCTTTGGTCTCCCCGGATCCTCTGGATCTTTTCACAATATTATGGACTGTCAAGTTCTGAATTCCTTGAAATGCCAAGCAATCATACATTGAGAGACATTATTTTTAAACTGTTAGACTTTTTGCTCACGCTGCGTTTGGCAAAGTGGTGAGCCTCAAACCATTTTGCAAGTCAAAGACTGTGCCTTTTGTGACTGCTCATTTTACACCCAACTAGCATTCTGCCCGTGGGGATCCACGGGTTCTATTTTATGTAACTTCATCTTTATATTATAGTGAACAATGCACCATTATGATGTCATCACATGCACCTCTATGATGTCATCACGTTGCTATGTCACGCGACCGATGTTTTTATAGTAACTAAAACTAAGTAACCATCAAGGGGAATACGCTGCGCTGACATTCCGCGCTCAGTGGAACACGAAGTCACCTGCAAGATGGAGCAAAATAGCGTCGCTCACATTATGCTGCAGATTACGCGTTACTTTCTCTTGCGGCCTGGCATCTGTTATTTGGGATTCAGGACTCCTGTGGATAAATTGGCTTGGGTTCAAAAGGGGGAATCCCCAGGAGAGGACCTACAGGGGGAATCCCCAGGAGAGGACATACAGCGGGAATCCCCAGGAGAGGACAAAGGGGGAATCTCTCCTGCATGTCAATATTATAATAGCGTCGCTCACGTTATGCTGCAGATACGCGCCCGGCGGAGTCTAGCACTGATTGGCCGAACACAGTCGCCTGCAGGACGTAGCCAAATAGCGTCGCTCACGTCATGCTGCAGATACATGCCCGGTGGAATCTAGCACTGAGTGGCCGGACACACACACACGCACGCACACACACAGAGGCCACTCGGCTATTATAATATAGATTGAAATTTAATCCCCTGTTGCCTATTCGCCTGTTTATCTGTGGAATGTTCCAAATGGGTGGTTTTATGAAGAGTCCATAACAACCCAGTTGTTTTGCAACATGTATTTTTGGCATCAAATTCATAACTCACAAATATTTACAAAAAATCAATACAATGATTTTATTTATTTATTCATTTATTTGCATTTTCAACTAAATGTAAGTAAAAAAGGATCTTAAAAAATCACTTAATGTGGTTTTTATTTGAATGTTATACAGCACTTTCCCAGCCCTTCGGGAATTTAGATTGTAAATCCCATTGAAACCCTGTGATCTTAACCAGACAGTGCAATCCATGACTACAAACATTAGTATTATAACATTATTGCTGCGTGCACCGTGCAGATGCTCGGAGGACAGGAATTTGAGGACTGGACTCACTTGCAAGGATGGGTTTGGTCATATTTATTATGCCAACCACACAGCAGAAGGCACCAACGTAGCAAAGCAAAAAAAAAAAAAAAAAAAAAAAAAGGAACAGAGGTTCCTAAAATAAGCACTATGAGTAATACAGTGTCTGGGCTATGGCTACAGTAACATTATTACAAATAGGGAAAACAAAGAGGAAACGAGGTTCCTTATATATAATGTGCTGGTAACAACACAAGCAGCACAAAGTTTATAGGATTAAGTATATATATTTGCGAATGTGGAGAAAGAGCCTATACAAGACTACAATGCTGAACAGACATGGGTAAACGAGACTTCACAATGAGACTGAGTGAAGCTCGGTCTTATATACATACTGCTACCACCCAATGGCAATGAGAAACAGGTGCGAGTGATAATAGAATAATGAATGAAGTGCAGGATTTAGTAGACCGGTGAGCTGGAGGGCTGGAGGTGTGGCCTTACAAGTATATTAATGAGCTTGAACATCTTAGCAAATTCTCCCAGGATGAATGGTCAAAAATCTTTCCAAACCTCCTCTGTAACCTTATTGTAGATTCATAGGAATAGTGCTTTGGATTTAGTCAGAGAAACATTGAGCAGTTGCCTCCATGACAAGGTCCTCAGAGTCAGCTATCTTTTGTAGAGACTACTTCCCCGAACAATATAATTAAACTGCACCCCAAGTGGAGTTGCTCAATAGCGTCAAAGAGTAACTTTTGTGTGGCTTATTTGTTGATTGCTTTCTTCAACTTTTTTCAGTAAAATTTCATTTGTTAAGATTTCGAATTCCCAAGTGACATTGAAAATTTTCTGGAAAATTACTGCAAATTACCTGAAAAATTCCCTCATTTTGCAACCCTAGTCTAATTATCTGCTTCAGTTATTTTTATGTATTATTCCAAATTTAACTGTTAGCAGGCATAAATGTGCTTATCATACTCTGCTGGCCTTTGTGTAAATGTGATATCCTCTGCAGTCATAAGTATGCAATGTCTTTCTAAAGGCTAACTCGCTAGCATTCACTTCCACTACACTCAACCAAAAATTTGGAGTCTTGGACAATAAAAAATCTCACACCTCATTCAGATTTTTTTCAGGTAAAAAAAATCATTATTTCTCAGGACTTATGTGTGCCCATTTGTGCCAACATACCACAGTGCTCTGTGAGAGGTCGAATGGTCAAAAATATATTACCATTATGGGCTGGTTAACGGCGGGTGAGTAATGGTTAGCAAGTCCAACCAGCCTTGTAAATTGATTACATTAGCCTCAAAGCAGCCAGGGGTGCTGTATGAGTTTGGAAGGTTTAGATCACAGGTTCTCAAACTCAGTCCCAAGGTACCACTGTGTATACTGGTTTTTGCTGTAAACATAATTTCCATTCCAGAATTTTATTGAGCTGTTCCATCTCTTTTAATGTCTGGAGGGATTTTTTTAAACCCACGGCAACCATGTTCTGACAGAAATTCCAAAGCATTACATGAAAAATAAAAGCTCAATGTTAGTATTATGTGATTTTTTTTTTTCTACATTTCTGCTTTAGAGGTAAAAATTATTCTGACTAATAAACTTCAAAACTGTGGTTAATCAGTGTGCTGCTAATAAGTTTCTGAACACAGGAGCTCAAGTTCTTCCACAATATACTTGCATTTCCCACAACACTGCATACAATAACACAAAACACAGAACAGGTTTCTCATTTTAATTTTTAATCATATAATAAATGGTTAATTTAGTTGTTCAAGTTTACACAATTTTACTGATTAGAAGTCGATTGATTGTTTAATGTGGTCAGTGACAATTTTTTTTTTTACCCTTTAAGCAATAAAATAGTCATTTCTAGTACTGACAAATATGAATATGAAATTTTAATTCTTCATGGCATGCAGAGCTATTTCAACCATAATGTGGCTTACAAGGGTAAATAATTCCTCTAAATATGAATAGTTCCATTCAGAAAAAATGAACAACTTGATGAAATTTTTGGATTGCAATTGTGGTTAGAGCAAAAAACAACATACAAAGTGGTGCCCCAGGACTGAGTTTGAGAACTCTCAATTAAGATGATTCTATGGGCCCTGACTGACAGAGGTCCTCAAGAAATTTTTCTCTAATCATGCAAGTCTAGGGTGGATGGGTCAAATATAAGAATATTTCATAGCACCCAGGATCCCTGCTAGTGTGCATAATCATCTTTTATGTCACCATAAGGAGATTATAATCCAATCCTAACACCAATATATGCTAGGTTGAAATGGAGTTTTAGGGAATGGCAAAAACTTGCAGTAACTTATATTCCCACAATCAAACGACACACTTTTAAGGATGTTACAGTATAGATTTTGTAGAGGGGTGTCCCTTAAAGGGTCAATATGGCTCTATGTCTTCATATTCAACTCAACTGCACAGCTCTGCAGCCTTTTTTTTTTTTTTTTTTTGGGGGGGTGTACTCATAAAAGATACCAGTGCTGACCTTGCTGTATTAGTCATTGTCTGTGTATAAATCTATCATCAACCCACAGTTACCCAAGCATGGAAATTAAGCAATTTCAGGACTGGAGGTCACTGCATGTTATTCTGCTACAGCAGAATATTATATCACAATCTGATGATGTGTTTTTTCCCCTGCTATATAGGAAGGTGATTTTAATGTTGTCTATTGTAAGTAAATGAATAAATATCTGCACCTGTGCTCTGTTTCTGTGCTACAGCTTGAAGACAATGACGTCATCTCAATTAAATTGAAATACAACAAATAAATAAATAATAAATTCAGCCTCATTTCCAGAATGTGAAATGAAAGTTAAAAAAAAGAAAACAGTGATTTGCAAATCTTCTTTGACGTGTATTAAATTGAAAACAGTACAAGACAACACGATAGCCTGAAGACGATTTGCGGTGTTGCCTTATCACCATAAAATCTTTTTTCAGAAAACATGCCTGCCTGGGAAACTCTGGGAAATGTTCTGCTGGGAAACCCCATGTTTGGGAATTCAAGTGATGTCAGCTTGATGGAGCTGTTTTGGCAGCACAAAGGGGGAACTTCACTATAATAGGCAGGTGCTTTTAATCTTGAGATTGATCGGTGTATGCTCCCTGTGTTCACCTACAATACTGAGAATTTTGGTTATTTTTACAGGAAAATACCTGTAGTGGAGATGAGTATGTTGCCCAGTGCTGCCTGCTATTGCTTATCTCTACTTCAGCAAGTTTCTGTCTTGATGTTTTTTTGAATTTTGTATTTGATTTGCCTACACCCCCCCCCCACACACACACACACACTATATCCCCCATCTGTTTTTCTGCTGCTTCCTCTCTTTCCATTTCAATCTCAAAATGTAAAATGATTTCCTGTACTGACATTATGGAGAATACATATAGATCTGCTTACTTGCCATCTCTCTTGCCACTGGACTGGAGGTATTTATCCCAATGGAGGACATGCCTTTTGAGTCTCGTAACAGTATCTGTGCTATGTTTATGAATGAGAACGGTGTCAATAGTTTGGCTATTCCAAAATGAAACATTAGTTAGACCAATGGTCTTCAACCTTGTTCCTGTAGAGCTACCATCCCAAAGATTTTCACATCAACAAAGCAAAGCACTCCTCATTTCCTAGTTAGAAATCTTGATGAGCTGTTAATAGCCAAATCAGGCAACTTCTGAGTGCAGAAAGATCTAATTAAAATGACAATATGCGCCAGAAAGAAGTTGTAGGTGAGATTAATGCATCGAATGCACTGGACATTACAGATTGAGTCCTGGCATAACATGTGAGGCAGGTTGAGTCCTGGCATAACATGCGAGACAATATTTTGACCCCAGTGACTTCAAGTATAAAACCAACTAGCTGTTGCAGGCAGCATGAGTGCAAAGTGTCAAATGATGCAATCACTGAACATCTCCCTCCATAATCTCGGCATCAAAATTATTTTGGGAAATTATTCTGTGTCCTAATGTGTGACTGATTGGATGAATGGCTGATTGACTACAGCGTGTTGATTCATGCGCTATCTGAATATGCTGTTATACGAATGTTTTCGATATCCCTGACCTGAATAGCAATCTAATTTAAACTGACCCACATGCCAGGCCAAAAGTACAAATGTATAGCCTTAATTTTAGTAACATCTTGTCTTTTATTGAAACATTGCACTGAATTTAAGAATATATCTTCTTCTTGACCTGAGGTGACGTAGGTTGAAAATAAAATCTGTTTTGAACTGCTATAGCTAGATGTGGGGAAAGGTGGTTCTTGCAAATAGTGAAGTCACTCAGTTATATGGCATAATTTAGTTCATTTATCTGGTGCCTTATAATGAACATGAAACATTTTGTCCCACATTTGCTTACCACTCCCAAGTAATGCAGCCTGACCTGTCCTTATCATCCATTTGAACTATGGAGTTTGAGAAGAGAAAATGGAAATTTTGATCAGCATATAATTTCACACTAGTGTTGCTATTTGTATTTTATGTTGTTCTTATAAAATTATGTCAGCAACTTTGATTTCAGAGTTTTAATGAATTCTTTTTTTGAAAAATAAAGGGAGAACTGGACTGCCTTTCCTTTGATGATAACAGAACGTGGCGTATGCAGGGAATGGACATAAAGTCCCTCCCCACCAAAAATTCACTGTTCAGCCTGGGACAGAAGCTTATGGGGTCCATTTGAGTCATGTGCACTCACTTTGGATAACTCCTTCACGTGGAGCCACAGAGGACAGCAGAAAATCTTGCTCTCAGGTCACTGAATGATGAAGGTCACACAAGCTCAATGGCTCTCACAGGAATAGTACATCTGTTTTTCTGTTTGGGATTCTAAGTGCTGATGCTGGGAGCTGCAGACGCAACACTGGGCCTGAGAATAGACTCCTGTCCCAGGGCCTTGTGAACACAAAGCCGTGAGACCTGATGAGCTTATCACTTGAAGGGAAAGCATCATGGTTCAAGGTCTATAACTGCAGATACTGGGTATGGCATCAATGAATTTTCAGAAGTGAACGCAAATTGTTTGTGACTATCTCCCTCAGAAATGAAGAGATACACCCAATGAGTCTAGAAATTGTGTTTACGCCCTTTCACCAATTTGTATTTACCTACCTGCCTAAATGTGCACAAAGATACATTATAACATATATTTGCTGTTATAAGCCAGTTGGCATTATCTGTTGAGTTTTTCAGGTCAACTTTCAATTTTCATTGCCACGTGATGACTTTGAAATGATAACCAATACAGCAATTGCAACTATTATCCCTGTATATTCAGTGATTTCTTGCTGTCCACTCAGTTATCTTTTCTGTTTTTTTACCTCTCATTCCTCAGTGATGTGAGTGGCACATACAACAAGGTCTGCTTTGTTCATCACCACTCGTGGTCCCCATTCCGGAATAATCTCCAATTTACATTTACGTCACATAGTAATGCAAGTGATCTTCTCTCTCTCCCAATTTCCCTATCCCAAGTCATCAAGCCATCCACCGGTCATTGTATGTGGCTGCCAGTGGCTCAGCTGCATAGACTTAGCTGAGTATGTGGAAAATCTGAGGGCACATTTTCATCCAAAACTACTGGCTCTTAAGTGCAGTCCTGGGGACCCACTGGTCAACGCATTTTTTGTGCCTGCATAGAAATAGCATGATTCAGCAGAACAAGCACTGCCATAATGACAGTGCAAGCATTCTGTGGAGATGGGACATGGAACAAATGACATAGGTAAGAGTAGGTTTGAGTTTCCGCAAGAAAAATTTGTGAAATTAGCTGAAAAGCTTAGGAGCAGATCCTCCATGGTAGTTTTCTCCGGGATTCTACCAGTACCACGTGCAAGCAGAGGGAAGCAGAATTTTATCTGGAGGTTTAACACGTGGCTACGAACCTGGTGTAGGAAAGAGGGGTACAGGTTTATGGGGCACTGGAACTTCTTCTGGGACAGGGGTGACCTGTACAAGCCAGACAGGCTACACCTGAACCTGAGGGGTATCTTTGCACTGGGTCAGCTTATGTTGAGGGTAGCACAGGGTTATTTATTTATTTATTTATTTATTTATTTTTAAAGATTATTTTTTGGGGAATTTTTTCTTTATTTGACAGTTGTACAGTGTAGAGAGACAGGAAAGTTGGGGAGAAGAATGGGGGAAGACATGCAGCAAATGACTTGAGCTGGAATCAAACCCAGGTCGCTGCGGGAAGGACACAGCCTTTTTTTATGGTACGCGCGCTTAGACCGATGAGCCACCGGGGCGCCCCAGCACAGGGTTATTTAAACTAGGGACTTGGGGGGCAGGGAGGTTAGAGAGTGTTATACATAGGGAAATGTAGACTGCCCTGATGGAAGCTGACAGCGCTACATGCACTATTGATGATATATTTTTAAAGCAACGAAGCATAGTGGAGGTTTGGAGCAGCAGACACCTGGGAAATTGAAGGGGAAGAGCATTCGTAATAACATGAAATGTTTTTATTTAAATGCAAGAAGCATAAAAAATAAATTTCCAGAACTTGAGGCTGTTATGATTAGTGAGGGCTATGACATAGTTGGGATTACAGAGACATGGCTTAGTGAAGAGGATGGAGAGAAATATAATATAGAAGGTTATAAGCTCTTTAGAAAGGATAGATGTATTAGGCGAGGAGGGGGTGTAGCACTCTATGTGAACGAAAACATAAATGTGCAGGAAATTCCTGAAATTGAACATTTCTTGCCCTATGAAGATATCTGGGTCAGGCTCATTGGCAAACACGAGACAGGTTTAAACATAGGAGTATGCTATAGATTGCCAGCTTTGGACAATATTGTCAATGAAATGCTCTTTAAGAGGATTAAGCAAGCTTGTAGAGGAGAAAGGACTATTATTATGGGAGACTTCAATTATCCTGGTATTGATTGGGAAATGGTGAAAGGACAGGGTAAAGGGGAGGAAGACTTTCTAGATGTTATAAATGACAATTTTTTGGTGCAGTATGTTAATAAACCTACAAGAGAGAAGGCAATTTTAGACTTAGCGCTCTGTGACCCAGATAGAATTAGCAATGTTGAGGTACTGGAGCCACTTGGGACAAGTGATCACTCTGCTGTTAATTTTGATGTTTCATGGCAAGTTAAAAAGGTGTCTTCGAAAACCAAAATTTTCAATTTTAGATGAGTAATCTTTGACAGGATGCACTCATATCTAAGTGAAATATATGGGAGACACTCCTGGACTGTGAGTCTGTAAATGAGATGTGGGAAAGATTAAAGGGGGTTTTACTTGATTCACAATGCAAATTCATTCTAAAGGTGTCCAAAAGTAAGCTGAAAAAGCAGAATCCTCAGTTGATGACCACAGCTATTTATAGGAGTTTTGGAGAAAAGAGGAATCTTTATAAGATGTACGTAAAGGATAACAATGAGAATACTAAGGCTGAATACTGTAAAATGCAGGCTGTGGTCAAAAAAAAAAGAGCTGAGGAATGGTAGAAGACTGTATGAAAGGCAAATTGCGGAAGGGGCAAAAACTAATCCTAAGCACTTCTTTCAGTACTGTAGCAGAAAAAGGAAAGTCATAGAGGAGGTTAAGTGCATAAAGAATAAAGATGGATCACTGCTATATGATAACAAGGATACTGCAGATACCTTAAACAGTTACTTTGTTGAGAATTTTACCTGGGAGCGGGTTTTTATTCGACCAGAGGGCATGTCCAATGCTCAATGAATGACCTTGATAGGAATATTGGGAGCAAATTAGTTAAATTTGCGGATGATACTAAATTAGGAGGTTTGGCAAATAGTTTAGAGTCCTCTAAAGTGATTCAGGATGATTTGGATAGAATCCACAATTGGGCAGAAATGTGGCAAATGAACTTTACTGTAGCGAGATGTAAAGTTCTACATGTAGGTAATAAAAACATTAGACAGGATTACTGCATGGGAGGTTTAAAACTGGAATGAGCTCCACATGAAAAAGATCTGGGAGTGATTGTTGACCAAACCCTCACAGGTTCTACTCATTGTGTTAAAAAAAAAAATTAATCGAATCAGTTAAAAAAAAGCCAATCGAATGCTGGGATACATTGCCAAAAGTATTGAGTACAAATCCAAGGAGGTCATACTTCTCTTGTACAATACATTCGTCAGACCATATCTGGAGTATTGTGTACAGTTCTGGGGACCATACTTTAAGAAAGATATAGAGGCTCTAGAAAAAGTTCAGAGAAGAGCCACTAAGCTAATTCCAGGTATAAAAGATGAAAGCTGTGAGAAGAGGCTGAAGATCCTTAATCTCTTTAGTCTTAGGAAAAGGAGACTTAGGGCTGATCTGATTGAGGTCATCAAATATTTTAAAGGGATTAACAAAGTGAATTATGAAGGATTCCTTCAGCCAAGTTTTGTTAGTAGAACTTGGGGGTCACAAATGGAAGTTGACCAAGGGTAAATTTAGCACTGATATTAGGAAATATTTTTTCACCCAAAGAGTAATTTCGATGTAGAATATCTTGCCTGACCATATTGTTGAGGCAGAAACCTTGGGAATTTTCAAGAGCAGGCTTGACTTAAAGCTAGATACCACTGAGTCATTGAGCATCTGAAGTAATGTATTCACAGTACTAAAAAGAAAGTGGCGAGCCTAGTTGGGCTGAACAGCCTGTTCTCGCCACTCATGTGGTGTTATGTTATGTTATGTTATGTGCGCATACCACTGTGCAAGCAGGCCCACCATTTCTGAAGGACACAATACATTTCTTGCCTGTATTGTGTGTTACTAGCAGAGTTCATTGTAATAAATTTCACTGTCTAACCTAGGACATAAAAATGGCACCATTGCCACTGTTTTAGGGTAGCCACTGTCCTCCAGAAGATATGACCCTGCACACATTAATTATGTAAATTAGCAAAACTTAGGTAAATAAGCAAAATGTCTTGTGTTTCATATGGCACACCTTGCATAGAAACGCCAGACAAACTGTTCATACTAGTGGGAATAAAATGTTTGGTGTTTTTATGTCCTGCGTTTACCATTTACACCCTCTCCCGTATGCCATTTTGGTGCAACTCCCCCCAGGTCTATGGCACATTAAGGCAAAAAATCGGATTAGAGTCACTTCAGCCTTGTAATGTGAATGTGACATAAATTCTTGGTTTCCTTCCTGGTGTCTATTTCTAGGAGCTAAATATCTAGTGAAGTAAATTATTAGTTAATTGAATTGTTAATGAGCAAATTATTAGGTATAGCAGGTTCTCTGATCTGTCTTCCATTTTTCGCATTTCCCCTTGCTGTGTACATGCCCAAGTGGCTCATTTTCGATCTTGCAATTGGCTCTCCATCTGCCCAGTTTGTGGTGCAAAATATTAAATATTTTGTTTTTTACTCTGGCATTCATATTTCATGGATTAGGCTACTTTGTGTGAAACAAATTACTCAAAAGGTGATATTAGTTTTCACTTTAGCTTTATAGCAGCCTGTTCTGTTTAATGTACAATTGACACAGCAATTTATGTATTTATCAAGGTACATAAATATACATGAATCCAGCAACCACGTAATTGTAAAGTCCTGTTCTTAATTAGACAGTTTAATGCCTCGAGGCCGTGTTTCTTAACTCCAGTCCTGGGGACCCAGAATATTATGTTTGTTTGTTCTAGCTCTGGTTTAGTACTCTTGATGCCATGAACCAAGAGATTAGTGATTGAGATCAGCTGATTACCTGAATCATTCCATTGCTGAGCTGGAACACAGATATGTGGGCCTATGGGTCCCCAGGACTGGAGTTAAGACACACCGTACTCAACCACTGGCCATCTGCGCATTTTCCCCAGTGAAAACAGTCATATACCTGATTGAGCACTTGTAGTGCCTTTGCACATAGACTGCCTTCTTGTGAGGATAAATGAACAGATGGGCAAATGCACATGCATATTGCTCAGGAGGGCCTGTGTGTGAAAAGACCCCAATATCATGGTCTGATTGATGAATTGGAGCACATTTTACTGATTATGGCCACCAAACAAATGGTGATGCATTTGAGAAATAGCCCAGCGGATATCAGAATTGGTATTTGTGGTAGAAACACTTCTCATGCTAGAGATTAAGAGCAGGAAGGAATAATGTCAAACATGCGCCCCCGATCATTAAATATATAGAGCCACATTCATCTCAGCATCAACATTCCAGTGCATTGCAAAACATGTGCTTCAGCAGCTTTTGTGCACCGATGCCTAAATGTACAGGTGGCACAGAGAATCCCTCAGACAAAACAAATGAATTTTTGGAGCCATTTCAATGTCAGCCATGGAGCATTCCAGCAGGTTTTGTTTAGTATTATGCTAGCATTAAGCGGAGTCCATTTATCTCCCTTTCATTTTACCCCCCTCGATACTGACCATGAAGAAACCTCAATGAAGAGACAATTGGATGAGGAAAAATGCTTATTCATACCTTGTGAGAGTGTGCACATGCCTGTGCGTGTGTTTGTCATACACTGCACCATTTGATGAGTGAATTTGTCGCCAGCATTTCTGCCCGATGGCCAGGGCACATTTGTTGCAGTATGCCCTGGCATTACTCCCTGTTCTCGCCTGTGTGACTGTCATTCAGGATTCCTGAACTGTTTGTGGAGCAGCTTGTCATAATCATTGAGCAGGTAGAATAGAGCTGTCTGCTCACATTCAGAGCTGCCCCTCGAACACAGGCTCATAGGTTCATGTACGGAATTCCAAACACAAAGGAGGGCTTTGTGAGGATTAGATAGGTTTTAATTCAGGGATTTAGGATATTGAATGACACTACTGAGGAGATGCGATACTATTCTGTTTGGGTCGGATAGGGGGTGTCATGTGTCCCTTTTTTGCCGCCCACGCTCCTGTAAATGATTCAAACTGCTTGTTTGGTAATGCTGATGTCATCCAGCTCATCATGACCATTAGCAACAAAGCAACAAAAACAGCAGAACTGGGACCTGAAACCACTAGAAAGCCAAGGTCGGAATGATAGGTCCACTTTCTAGCAACAAATTGGTGTCACTAAACTAGAATGGGAATAGCCAGAGCATGACAACAATTTGCTTTTGTAAACATATTTTCAAGTGCACATGTGTAAAAAACATTTTAAATTAGTATATGAGTTCCCTCTGAGTCTGCTGGAGGACTTGGCTGATACACGGAAGGGGAATTGCAGAGATTTGCACTGAAAGCTCACACCAAAAATTCTGCAGACATTAATGCAGTTGAGTATCACGTATCAGAAACTTCTGAACTGCTGAAGTAAGATAGAGTTGGCTGGCCCACATTCGATGAGTGCACTGTGTTTTTTTATTTTTGTTTTTTTTTTTGAGTCTGTGAAGAAAAGTGGGTAGATTTTGTTTATTTCCACTCTCTGACTCATATTACTGGCCCCGATGCTGATTTTGACGCAGAAAAACAATGAACTGTTTGGAAAATGATGGCAGCACACACACTTTTCCCCTTAAGGATAGTCGCTTAAAAGGAAGGCTGTTGTGTTGTGATGCTCAAAAATGTAGGAATTTGGCTCAGACTGCCACTGCATTGACCTGGCCAAATTCTAAGCTGTTACTATTTTCCAGAAAATTTTGGCAAATTTTTGGCACAGCTTTTGGATATCCTCACACCATCTCACTGGTAAACAACTGTTCCCTCTGTGATTGCTCTTTTTATACCCAATCATAATTGAATTACCTGTTACCTATTGACCGGTATATCTGTGGAATGTGGCAAATGGTGTTTTTTCTGAACATTCCACAAATTTTACGGTTTTTTCATTCCCTGATCCCAATTGTTTTAGACTGTGTCGTAGGCGACAAATTCAAAATATGGGACTTTTTTTTTTTTTTTTTTTAACAAATGTCAAACAGTTGATAAACTGAAACTTTAAATATTTTTATTTTTTTCAGTCAGGAAAACTCACGTTTCAATAAAATAGAACAAATTATTCATGGGTATAAGCATAACATTGTATTTTGGCGGCGGTTCTGCTCTGGAGGAATGCCCTACCTAGGCACAGCAAACATACAAACATAGTCATGAACAGAAATCAAAATCCCCCCGATGTGAGCAGAACCAAACAGGTGGAGGCTGGGGTGGAAAAGGCAAGCAAAAAACCAAAGAGCATGTTGCATAGCATGAAAAATTACAAACAGCAGCAGAAGTGAGTGAGCTTGACGTCTTTCAAATAGACCGCTGTATGACCTCGTGATGTGTATCCTCCAATTGTGTGCCTGCTGATGCTGACGTGCTGGTAGTTTACCAGGCTGCTGTCAACTGATGTAGCTCTTCTCGAGTTTCCTGCCTGAACTAGTTACACTCATTTCTGCTTTCAACTTAATGTACGTAAAGGCTGTGAGCTGCAGTCGATTATCGTTCAGTTCTGTGGCACCCAACTGGGAATTACTATGCTTGCTCTAAGGTGAAATATCAATGTTCCCACTGGCAAAGGTGTGGATAGCTACGTAGAAAATGCAAATGAGCTCAGCTTTATATGCATCATGGAGCTTCACCGCAATGACTGACTCTTTTTACTTTGACTAACCAGCAGGTGTGATTTGCTGCATGTGTTCAGATGGAAAACAAGACGGTCGCGTCCATGTTAGGGCCTAGTGAGAGTGCAATTACATGTTACTACATACATGTTCATGGTAAAAATCCCAGGGATGCATCTCAATTTTTTTGAACGGACCATCGTGAGCCAATTTAGTAGAGAGTGGATTGAAGTGGATAGAACTGAACAGGAAGTTGTCAAAGAAAACTGTGATCTGTTCCAGAAAGGTGGATTGACCTCTTCGCTCTCTCACACTTCAACAGCTATGTAGTGTTTATAGCCTTACATTCCCTAGTGAGGCAGGCCTATGTACTTGACTTCACATTTGTTACTACTTTTTTTTGTTATATATTATGAATGACTGTCAAACACTGGTTATGGGAATTCTTTTTCATGAGCCCATCAGAGAAAGCGGTGATGGACAACTGGCCTAGCATGCCTTCCCTGACACGGGGTGGGGGGGTCTATATAGACAGTATAGTATATAGTTTAATGCCAGGCATTGTAAACAAAACCTGTTGTAAATGAGAAGGGCTGGAGAGCAGTCAAACCTTGTTGGCCTCAGCCACCCATACCACAGCTGTCAGTCAATTTTGTTCCTTAGCACCAGTCCTACTACCCTTTTCTTTCAGCTGAGGGAATTGCATGTGCATAGGCCAGCCCTCTTCACGATGAACTCCCCAAATTGTCTGACAGCCCTGATGATGTCTAGAATGAGTCATAAAACCGCCATATAATACAAACCCCAATTCCAATGAAGTTTGGACGTTGTGTAAAACGTGAATAAAAACAGAGTACAATGATTTGCAAATCCTTTTCGACCTATATTCACTTGAGTACACCACAAAGACAAGATATTTAATGTTCAAACTGATAAACTTTATTGTTTTTTTTTTTTTTGAAATTTGAATTTGATGCCTGCAACACATTCCAAAAAGCTGGGACAGGGGCAACAAAAGACTGGGAAAGTTAAGGAATGCTCAAAAGACATCTGTTTGGAACTTTCCACAGGTGAACAGGCTAATTGGAAACAGGTGAGTGTCATGATTAGGTATAAAAGGAGCATCCCCAAAAGGCTCAGTCATTCACAAGCAAGGATGGGGTGAGGTTCACCACTTTGTGAACAACTGCATGAGCAAATAGTCCAAAAGTTTAAGAAAAACGTTTGTCAACGTGCAATTGCACGGAATTTAGGGATTTCATAATCTACAGCCCATAATATCATCAATATCATCAAATCTCTATAAGAAAGCAGCAAGGCCGAAAACCAACATTGAATGCCCCTGACCATCAGCCCCTCAGGCGGGACTGCATTAAAAATTGAAATCATTCTGTAAAGGATATTACTATGTGGGCTGAGGAACACTTCAGAAAACCATTGTCAGTTAACACAGTTTGTCGCTACATGTACAAGTGCAAGTTAAAACTCTACCATGCAAAGCAGAAGCCATATATCAACAACACCCAGAAACGCCGCCGGCTTCTCTGGGCCCGAGCTCATCTGAGATGGATGCAAAGCGGAAAAGTATGCTGTGGTCTGACGAGTCCACATTTCAAATTGTTCTCGGAAATGGACGTGTCCTCCGGGCTAAAGAGATAAGGACCATCCAGATTGTTATCAGCGCTAAAGTTCAGAAGCCAGCATCTGTGATGATATGGGGATGTGTTAGTGCCCATGGCATGGGTGACTTGCACATCTGTGAAGGCATCATTAATGCTGAAAGGTACATACAGGTTTTGGAGCAACATATGCTGCCATCCAAGCAATTTCTTTTTCAGGGCCATCCCTGCTTATTTCAGTAAGGCAATGCCAAGCCACATTCTGCATGTGTTACAACAGCGTGGTTTTGTAGTAAATGAGTGCGGGTAATAGACTGGCCTGCCTGCAGTCCAGACCTGTCTCCCATTGAAAATGTGTGGCGCATTATGAAGCACAAAATACGACAATGGAGACCCCGGACTGTTGAGCAACTGAAGTCGTACATCAAGCAAGAATGGGAAAAAATTCCACCTACAAAGCTTCTACAATTAGTGTCCTCGGTTCCCAAACACTTGTTGAGTGTTGTTAAAAGGAAAGGTGATGTAACACCTTTCACCTTGGAGCTCTGCACTTTTGTACTGAACTTTTGCACTTTTGTACGTCGCTCTGGATAATGGCGTCAGCTAAGTCCCTGTAATGTAATGTAGTGTAGCACAGTGGTAAACATGCCCCTGTCCCAGCTTTTTTGGAATGTATTGCAGGAATCAAATTCAAAATGAGTGAATATTCCCAAAAAACAATAAGGTTTATCAGTTTGAACATTAAATATTTTGTCTTTGTAGTGTACTCAATTGAATATAGGTCAAAAAGGATTTGCAAATCATTGAATCCTGTTTTTATTCACGTTTTACACAATGTCCCAACTTCATTGGAATCGTGCTTTGTACTACAACTACAACTACTACTACTGCTACTAATAATAATAATAACCGTAGTTTTCTGACGTCAATAGCATTGATCCAGCATGTGGCTACCACCGTGCTTGTTATAGCCATTTTACTGATAAAACTAAAGTGAAACATGCAATAGCTCGTAAAGAACAATTGAACAAAACCTATGTCCATGAAGTTCAGGAGGAGGAAGAACAGAGAATATTCCCACCACACCATCTACTAGAGAGCGTCTGTGATCCCACCCTGCTTCAGCAGCCATTAGTATTTATTTATTTATTTATTATTTACAACCCCAATTTCGAAATAGGAATTGGAAATCATGGGCGCCGTGCCCTCTGGGCTAAAGAGGAGAAAGACCACCTCTCCTGTTATCAGTGTTCAGTTCAAAAGCCAGCATCTCTGATGGTATGGGGATGCATTAGTGCATATGGTGTGGGACACTTGTATGTTTTAAAAAGCACCATGAATGCTGAAAGGTATATAAAGGTTTTAGAGCAACATATGCTATCCTCCAGATGACATCTATTCCAGGGAAGGCCTTGTGTATTTGAGCAGGACAATGCAAAACCACATACTGCAGCTATTACAACAGCATGGCTTCATAGTAGAAGAGTCCGTGTGCTGAACTGGCCTGCCTGCAGTCCTGATCTTTCACCGATTGAGAACATTCGGCGCATAATTAAACAAAAAGTCCATCTAAGGAGACCCAACACTCTCCAGCAGCTGGAAGCCTGTATTAAACAAGAGTGGGATCAAATTCCAATGGCTAAACTCAAGAAACTTGTCTCCTCAATGCCCAGACGCCTCCACTCTGTGTTAAAAAGAAGAGGGGATGCTACACCATGGTCAACAGGCCCCTGTCCCAACTTTTTTGAGACCTGTAGCAGCCATCAAATTTGAAATGAGCTCATTTTGTGGATAAAATTGTAAAATTTCTCACTTTCAACATTTGCTATGTTATCTCTGTTGTATTGTGACTAAAATACTGGCTGGTGTGATTTGAAAGTCATTGCGGTTTGATTTTATTCACAATTCACAATACACTTTGTCCCAACTACTTCGGAATTGGGGTTGTATTTATTTTATAAATGTATTCTTTAAAAAGCAGGGTAGTCCCGGTCAAGTCATTTGGCCTACTTTACAAGAGAGCCCTGCAAAGCAGCTGCAAGGTCAGCTGATATTTTGCCAAGCATCTGAATCATTTGCGAGCATCTGCATAATTTGCAAGTAGAATGATTAGATGGATGATCTAATTAGGGAATGTTTTTAAGTTGTATGTTTTCAGTTAAGGATTGGCTGTTTTTAGTGAGAAATTTATAATCACGGTTATATGACAGTCCCTGCCATGAATATGTTGACAAGAGCCAGCGTTTTAATGTTTTATTTTTCCAGGTCTTTTTCGAGGAGCAGCAACTGTTAAGACAGATGAAACTATCCTCAGACACATCAGAGACGACAGGGACTGCATAGCTGGTGAGGTCAAATTCCATGCTAGTTGTTACTAATGGTAGGCCTATACTACATTTCTACGGAGTCGGACTGAAACCTCCAGGTTGGTATCTTCTGACTAGCCTACTTTTCAAATACAAGGAAGGAAGTATTTAATTTTCATCAAAATGCACGTTCTTTTACTTTGCCTGTGTTAATTTCTAATTTCTTTCTAAGATCATCCGATGCTGAAAGATTTGCCTTCCAGAGGACATTTGAAATGTTCTGTGAGGAAGTTGTTCAGCATTGCATCATAAAAAAATCAACAAATCCTCAGGCTGACCAGGCTGTTGGAGATAAGTATTTCAATGGCTCAAAAGCATGAGCGATTTGATGCATCAAGCTACAGGTATGGAACAGATTGTGACTCTAATTAAAAAAAAAAAAAAAGATTAATGGCTGAATTTCATCTGCATTTCTGTTGAAATTACAAGTGCAATATGCCAAATGTTTCATGGCTGGGCTTATGATCCTTTATTTGATTTTCAGATCAAGTAGACTGAAAAAGTGGCTTTGAGTAAAGTCCCCCCATCTGAAATTCCAATCGCCATCAAAGAAATCTTCAAGTGAGACTGTATTTGGTGAACACCTTGGGGCAGGCCCTGTAGCCAAACAACTCGCATTTTCCACTGCAGAGGCAGAAGCATCAGGTCCTGAGGATGCTAAAGCTAAATGTCTCCAATATGGCAAAACTGCAGATTTTTCTACTTTTTAACCCATTTTTCCATATTTATCAGTGGATTTAACATAGCTATCTACAGCTTTGGAAGTGGGAACAGTGATTTTCTAATTCAGCGGGTCATTTACTATGGAAAACAACACATTTTTAGAATTTCCCAGTTGGGTGCCACAAAAATCTTTTTCTAGCCACATTTTGAGGGTGCAGCTCGCGGCCGAAAAAAGAAAATTTGCAAATCACTGAATTCTGTTTTCATTTGCATTTAATATACTGATCCAATCTCGAGGCTGTACTTCACGGATGTAGTCAGCAAGACAACATAAACAGACACTTCGAAAAACAGTAAGCCTCATGATGTTTGATCCTGACACAAAGGTCATTGTGTATAGATCTGTGGTCCTTTCAGCACATTTGTCTTTCATGTGCTATTTCAATATTCACTCTTTCAAGACCTTGTGCCTTCCCAGTCCTGAGTTCCAAATATAGAATAGTTTTAAATCAATTTTTTATTATTATTATTTTCATTTGCTAGCCCAATTCCAAAAAAGTTGGGATGCTGTGTAAAATGTAAATAAAAACAGAATGGAATGATCTGCAAATCTCATAAAATGACATTTTATTCATAATAGAACAGAAACAACATATCAGATATTGAAAGTGAGACATTTTACCATTTCATGAAAAATATTAGCTCATTTTGAATTTTATGGCAGCAACACATCTTAAAAAAGTTGGGATAGAGCCATGTTTACCATTGTTTAGTATCCCCTCTTCTTTCAACAACTGTAAACATCTGGGAGGTGAGGAGACCAATTGCTGAAGTTTTGGGAGAGGAGTGCTGTCTCACTCTTGTCAGATGTAGGATTCTAGCTGCTCAACAGTCCTGGGTCTTCTTTGCTGGATTTTTCGTTTTATGATGCACCAAAAGTTTTCTATTAGTGAATGGTCTGGACTGCAGGTAGACCAGTTCAGCACTCAGACACTTGTACTGCTAAGCCATGCTGTTGTGATGGATGCAGTATGGGTTTGGCATTGTTTTGTTGAAATATGCAAGGCCTTCCCTGTCTGGATGGGTGCATATGTTGTGGCAAAACTTCTGAATACTTTTCAGCATTGATAATGCCTTTCCAGATGTGTCAGCTCCCCACGCCGTGGACACAAATGCAACCCAATGCCATCAAAGATGTAGGCTTTTTAACTGTGCGCTGATAACAAGCTGGATGGTCCCTCTCCTCTTTAGACAAAACGACACAGTGTCCGTGGTTTCCAAAAAGAATTTAAAATTTTGATTCATCTGACCACAAAACTGTTTTTTATTCTGCCTCAGTCTATTTTAAATGAACTTTGGCCCAGAGAAGAAGGTGGCGTTTCTGGATCGTGTTCACAGTTGGGTTCTTCTTTGCATGATTCAGATGCTTGGATTTCATGGCGAACGGTGTTCACAGACAATGATTCCTGAAAGTGTTACTGAGCCCATGCAATGTATTTCAGTGCAGAATCGTGCCTGTTTTTAATGTAGTGCCCCTGAGTGCCTGAAGATCACGAGCATCTAATATTGACCTTCAGACTTGTCCTTTGCGCGCAGAGATCTCTCCAGATTCTCTAAATCTTTTGATGATATTATGTACTGTAGATTAACAGTCTTTGCAATTTTACATTAGGGGACATTTTTCTGAAATTGTTCCACTATTTTTCGGTGCAGTTTTTTGCAGATTGGTGAATCTTTACTTCTGTAAACACCGTGCATCTAAGCCAAGGAGGGCCCTAGATGAGGCGGAGGGTCTCAGCGTGTTTGCCTACACTGCAAGGAGGAAATAAAGGCTTAAAGGTCTCCATTGTAAAAATGGGGTCTGGCTACAGCGTCAGCACTAGGCCACTGCCTCAGGTCAAACGTGATGACGTCGACTCACATTCCGCTTTCAAGTGAGCCTGAAGCGTGTCTTGCGGATGCTGCAGCTCTTATATCTTAACGGGTACAATACATCTGACTCCATATCAAATTTAGGATAGAAAATTTAGTTATAACCCTTTGTGGTTACGATCAAATTATACGTTCGCTTAAAATTGATCTGACTCCAATTAATTAATTTAGAGCTCCGTTATGCGTCGTACTCATAACTGGTCTATACCTTACGTCTGCCGGACCAAAACATCTGTACAGCCCAATCCAGTGGAAGAACTCAGAGGCTGTCGGTCCTATTAAGCACAGTAATTTGACATAGAAAATAGCTATGACTAGGGATTACCGGGGCCCAAAGCGAGTAGCTCCAAGGTATAACGGTATTCTCTTCGTTCAGGGACCTTGAGCCTTTTAAGATTTCCGCCTAGAATATAAACGGAATCTACTCGAAGCCAATCAAAATAACACCAATCACAGCATGGAAAATCTACCTTATAATGCAGAAACCAAGCGTGTTGATCAGGCACGCGCTTACAGTCTTGCGTTTCCCAATTAGGAGACAGGACCCCAGGCTGGAAGGATATAAGTTCGTTAGAGTCAGAAACCCACAACAGAATGCAATTATCAATTTATTTCGCCAGGTAGACACAAGCTTAAATCACATGAACCAATCACATCGTTACAGAAAATGTAAAGAAGTCAAATCATACCTGGCGCAGCTCACAACTACACATATGCACAAAATTTATAATGTGGGAAGGACGAATACAAGCTCCCATAGCTATACCACGTCTGCACACAGCTGCAGGAGCACGAGTTGGAAATCGCCCAAGATCTTCCATGACTAGATTAAAGCTAACCACGGCATAGAGATGCACGTGGGGGGAAGTTGAATGCAGTCTTCCATTGTAATAACGGCTACATACATTTAGATGAATGTGTGGGGAAGTCGTCTACGATCTTCCATAAATATAGACTATTGGCTACAAACAGCATATAGATGCACGTGCGGGAAGTCGGTTGCGATCCTCCCTGAATAATTTGTTTTCCTACCTTTTATGCCAAACTCAAAAAGCGCTTCCTACAGTAGGATCATAAATCATTTGGGTAATCAGGAAAGCAACCCCTCCTCAGAGGGAATTTGGGAGGGGACATTACCACGAGGAGAAGTAGAAGGATATTTCTTTTCATACTTATTGAATGAGGGTTTAGTAAAACTTTAATCCCTTCGAAATATCACCATGCGATTTCAGAATTTTCGTGGAGTAAAATGATACCAAACACGATATGCTTGCACCACAGTTTGCCATGAAACGTCCGGTACAATACAGAATTACAAGGATAATCCGCATTCATGTTATTAATCAGCTCTTATCCTCCAATTTAGCAGAAATACACATTATATTTGTAACATTGTTGGTGAAATGAGTATTTTGCCACTTTGATCCTTTGAACCTCCCATTCCCAGGGCTCAGTTCTGTAAATGTCTGGTTGATAACCCTGTGGCATTGTCCGGCACAGGGTAAGTTCAGGAAGGTCGTTTTAGGGTGAATTGGGGGACACCCTAATCGATATGCTCCCCCGGCCCTGAAATATCTCCGCAGGATGTAGGTGCCCTTAAGACAGCAGGGGGTAAATTTACTAGTCCTGCTTCTGTGAGAAAGCGTATGAGTTTAGTTCTCTCTGCATTTCACGGCCCAGAAGTGTCTCTGTCAGGATGCATGTGCTATTAAGATAAGTTTACCAGCATGCGTCTGACAAAGTGCACCCAGTCCTCCCTGCCTTTGCAGCGTGGCTTACACTTCTGAGAGACTCTGCCTCTCTAAAATGCTCTTTTTATACCCAGTCATGTTACTAACCTGTTGTCAATTAACCAAATTAGTTGTAATTTGCACCTCCAGCTGTTTTTTTTATTACCACTTATTTTTCCAGCCTTTGTTCCAGCCTCATGAAATGGTAAAATGTCTCACTTTCAACATTTGATATGTTGTCGATGTTCCATCGTGAATAAAATGTGGGCTTATGAACTTTGCAAATCATTGCATTCTGTTTTTATTTACAATTTACACAGCAACCCAACTTTTTTGGAATTGGGGTTGTACAGCCGCTTTGATTTTTGCCATTGCTGATGCATTTCTTATCTGGGGTTAATCTTTGCCTTTGCTGTGCAGAGAATTGCTTTGTCATGCTGAAGTTTCCAGAAGCTTGCACCACTTACTTTACAATGCAAAGTGTCTATTTTATGTACCCATAAGATATTTGAATTTGTCTCATTTGAATCCCTCAGTGTTTGCAATCTACATCTTGAGCACCCACCACTGTGATTACAGCTGAGTGCAGAATCTGGTTTTCACTTCATAATTTCCTGAATTTGTTTAGTATTAGTGATATTCCGGATGTTTTTTTTTCTTCTTTAGACTCAGGGGACTGTTTAATTCTAACAATTCCTTCTAACGATTTTGACAGATGAAGCGGCACACCTTAAAACCTGGATGTGCAGAGCAGTACTTATTATCGTATTGAGTTTGTGTACTGTCATTCTGCTTAAGCCAGAATAGTGGTGCAGTACCCGCCTGTGACCATGAAGTGGGGCAGCGCCGAGTTGGTGATTTGCCATACGGCGAGAGAAAAGGAATGCAGTACCTACTTGTGTCCACTAGCATTTATCTTTGTCCTGCATAAGCTGAATTCTTCTTGAGCAGTTACATCCCGCTGAGTCAATAATATTGACCGACGACCAAGAGTATAAGATTCTGTTTATCACATCGAATAATTGAATAATTTAATAGAAAACAAATGTAATTTCCGTTAGCGCCTTAATGGTAAAGCCTAGTACATGTTAGTATTGAGCTAATTCCTTCACTCTGCTACTCAGTCAGTAAGCAAGTCAAAGACATTCGCGTTTGAACTAGCAACGGTTTCCAAATTCACAGTCAACCGAGTCGTTTCCTAATGTTAGCTCACTTCCTGACAAACTAATGTTACATAATGGTTATGGAAAGGTACTGCGTGCATGCTAGCAAGCTAAGTAATGTTAACTTAGTTATGGAGAGTGGCACTTAGCTTGCCCGCTACAGCGGTAAGCCTTACCGATTTAACCAATGTAACACTTGGTATTCAGTTTTGCCAAATATTAATAGTGTGATGTAATGCAGAGTCATTTTTTCCCATGCTCTCAGCCAACGAAATTTTCACAAAAGTGATAAGTACCTAGGGTGATATCAAAAATATGTCATGAGCTGGGATGTGGTAAAAGCGCTACAGTTATGTGATGTAGAGCAGTTTTCATTGCATACCATCCAACACATCGAGCTTTGCGTTAGTTCAGTCAGGCTCGAGAGGCAGGCTGGTCATAAGCTCGTTCCGTCCAATCATCCTTGACTTTAGCTTCTCCCATCCATCAGATTGTTCCAGAGCATCACTCAAGCAGAGTCACCGCCAAACTGAAATGCATGTAAATGGTTAAATATGACAAAGGTATCCTGACTGAACTGAGAAAAGTTTGAGAAGTCCAGAATTGTTAACGTTATTGCTTTCGCTGCTACTCGTGGTGGAATCTAGCGGAAAACGTATGAAACTGGTATACTTCTATGCACAAAGGACTTCAATTCCACATGAGAATCTCTAAAATACAGGTTGACTGAATTACGATGGATCCGTGTACTAATGAACTTAAATAGTGGGACTTTGAAATGAAAGGCGATTTTGTTTTCTCAATTTAATTTTTCAATCCTCATTTTTATTATGTGTAAGCTTACTGATCCAAGGTTTGAAAACATGATATGCCACTAAAAAGAGTGAGACTCATGCTTTATGTGTAAAAGTGAGCAGGTATAACATAACATAACATGAATGGCGAGAACAGGCCATTCAGCCCAACTAGGCTCGCCAGTTTCTTTATAGTATCGTGATTATATCACTTCAGATACTCAATGACTCATGGTATCTAGCTTTAAGTCAAGCCTGCTCTTGAAAACTCCCAACGTCTCTGCCTCAACAATATGGTCAGGCAAGCTGTTCCACATCGAAATTACTCTTTGGGTGAAAAATATTTCCGAATATCAGTGTTAAATTTACCTTTGGTCAACTTCCATTTGTGACCCCGAGTTTTACTAACAACACTTGGTCGAAGGAATCACAATACACAATACTCCAGATGTGGTCTGACGAATGTATTGTACAAACGAAGCATCACCTCCTTGGATTTGTACTCAGTAGTTTTGGCAATGTATCCCAGCATCCGATTGGCTTGTTTAACTGCTACGGCACAATGGCTAGAGCCCGTGAGGGTTTGGTCGACAATCACTCCCAGATCTTTCTCGTGTGGAGCACATTCCAGTTTTAAACCTCCCATGAAGTAATCCCGTCTGATGTTTTTATTACCTACATGTACAACTTTACATTTCGCTACATTAAATTTCATTTGCCACATTTCTGCCCAATTCTGGATTCTATCCAAATCATCCTGAATCACTTTAGTGGACTCCAAACTATTTGCCAAACCTCCAAATTTAGTATCATCTGCAAATTTAACTAATCTGCTCTCAATATTCCTATCCTATCAAGGTCATTAATGTAGATGAGGAACAACAGGGGTCCCAACATCGATCCATGGGGGACGCCACTCTCCACCATACCTAGCTCAGATGAGATACCACTGACCACCACTCTTTGTGTTCTGTCCTGTAACCAGTTTTGAATCCACTTCAGAATACCTCCTGTAACTCCAATGGAGTTCTCATCTTAAAAATTAGTCTCTTATGCGGTACTGTATCAAATGCTTTCTGAAAATCCAAGTATATAATGTCATAAGCCCTGCTCTGGTCATAAGTCTTGGTGGCCTCTTCAAAAAATTCCAGAGGGTTTGTCAGGCATGACCTTCCTTTATGGAAACCATGTTGGCTATCCCTCAAGATATTGTTACGTTCAAGAAATAAGTCCAGCTCATCTTTTATGATAGATTCCAATATTTTTCACGCAATGCAAGTTAAACTGACTGGCCTGTAATTTCCTGGCTCAGTACGGTCCCCTTTCTTATATATTGAATGTACAGTCGTGTTTTGCAATGAAACAACCGGGTCGTTTATCGCATTTTGCAAAAAAAAAAAAAAAAAAAAAAAAAAATCTGGCTGGCTGGTTAATGGGTTACATTACATTTTGAGGTGAATGATTTTATTCTGGGTAACTTTGTGCCAGTTTAAAGCAGATGATACAAGTTTGCACGCAAGTCCCAAAATGGCATATTTGTGTTTTGCCGCCAAACCTCTCAGATATGTTAGGGCAGTAAGATTATTTGCAGTCAATATGCTCATTTAGCCTCATGTTACAATAGAGCTCCCCACTTCATTTGATGTCTATTTCAGGCCCATACTATCTTTGCACTGTACTGATGGTTCGCCAAGAGGTGATGTAAAAACTGTGCAAAAAGGTATAATACGTTGTCCTAGCATTTGGTGTCACTGGCTCATAGAGCCAAATAATTATCGACTGTAAGTCACGCTGGTGAATTTACTCTGAAAATATGCTCTAGAAGATCTGAGAGTGAGAGGACACAGAAGTTCTATTTTTTGACTTGAACTAATTAATAACCCCAAGTCAGAAAAAGTTGGGAGGGTAGGTACGATTAAAATAAAAACTGAAAGCATTGATTTATAAATTATAGTTGACACGATTAAAATAAAAACTGGAAGCATTGATTTATAAAATATCGTTGACCTGTATTATGTTGAAAACAACACAACAGCACATTTATTGATATTCACATCATTATTTTTTTTTGATTTTGCACAATAGACCCATAATTTTGATTCTTGCTACATATTTCAAAAAACGTTGGAACAGTAAAATGTTTACCTTTTTGTAATGTTGCCATTCCTTTTCACAACAGTTAATAAATGTTGAGAGTCTGAAGACACTAAAAGTGAAAAGTTTCGGGTGTAATTTTTAGGGGTGTAATGATTCTGAATCGATGTTTTTTTAAAGCATAGTAACACCACCTGCTACCATGGGGCGAACATTCAAGCTTTCCCTTTTCCTTTATTAACCCTCGTGCTGTCCTGAATGAAAGTGCCTAACATCAAAGGGCGTGGGAAATGCTTCCGGAAAAAAACTTGACTGACATCAGTATTTTTCGGCTCCGTGCTGAGAGGAGCCAAGCAAATGAAAACAAAATCGTCTTCTATTAACCAATTAGGCAACTCTAAGAAAAGTATACCTGTTCCTGTTTACTTTGCTTGATTAGCAATCAAATGGTGGATTCATTTACTCTTTAAGTTGAATGATAGAGCTGTTTATTAAGACAGCGGGCTCTAATTTCTTGGTGCAGCGCAGGGTGGCGCAGCGCGGCGCAGCCCACGCAGTGGTAATTTCATCCAGTGCAGCCCGCGCAGTGGTAATTTTGTGCGGTGCAACACCATGCGCAGCCACTTTGGCAATTTGGTAGATGGACATGCGCCGAGATGAATGTGGCGGCATAGTAGGGGGAGAAGTCACATATTCATCATGACGCAGTGACAATTTTGTGGATAAAGGCTCCGCCGAAAGTGCGCAGAGCGCTCGCCAGCTCCAACCTCGTTTACTTTCTGTGCAGTGGTAATTTGGCTGACCGGCGCACAGTGCGCACGTCACCAGAACCTCACAGGCAGGTTTCCAGAATGTCAGGCACATTTCAATGCAATAAATTATTACAGCAGCAACTATTTAATGTAACTATCTGAATCAGGACATAAATTATAGTATCTATATCAATTGTCCTGATGTCAGGTCAAAGGCGGTTGGCACGCGTAATGGAAACTCGACCTGGCTTAATCAACGCAGCTGAACCTGTGACGGAAACTAACGACTGCACATCTTTCTCAGCCAACCACAAACTGCCTCGGCATCAGGCAGTGCATATATATATATGTATGTAAATAATGCTTGCGTTCTATGCTCAGTAAAGCCGCTTGCACACTGGATGCGAAACAAATTTTTCGCACGACAGATTACATTCGAAGTCAATGCAAAGACGCGAATACATGTGTGTATTCGTGTCTTTGCATTGACTTTGAATGTAATCTGTCGTGCAAAAAATTTGTTTCGCATCCAGTGTGCAAGCGGCTTAATACTACTATTATTGTCACTTAGGTTTTATCGTTTTTAGTGGGGGAAAGGAATACAGCCTGATTGCTATGATCTCGTACTGAGTTAAGATCGCATATTGAAAATAAATGTAAACGATCTTGCATTGTTGTCCATGCATGTCAATCCCAAAATTTTAAGCAGCAACAGGGTGTAATAATAGGAACACGCTATCCATCGTTAATCTTCCCAATGATGCAGGCAGAAGAAATAAATGAGCAACCGTCATATTTCATTCCAACTTCATAAGTTTGAATGATCTGACGTAGTTTCGTTTTGAAATTCCATTCAAGTTCACTAATGGTAATAATTCGCGAATGCCCTAGCTAGCCAGCTAACTCATATTCGTAATGCTTAATATAGACGTAGCGGCGCAGAAAAACATGCCTGAAGCAGCAAAGTAAAATGCAACGTTAACGATCATGCAGATATAGGACAGAGGCTTCTTTATTCCAATATTTAAAGGTGAGGAGAGGAGCTCATTTGATTGGTGAAGATTTGACTCGGCTGTGTTAAACCCACTCACGCCTTCTCTCCTCCCTCTATGCCACTTGTGCCGGCAGGAGGGACAGAGGCGGGACAGAGGAATACTTGCGCCGGGTACGAAATTGCAAAATACGCCTGGATACACCCCGTTGGCGCGGCGCTCCCCCCATTCGCCGCGCCTGCGCATGGTCAACAAATTTAGAGCCCAACATGTTTGATTGCTGCATTTTGAAATTTAAATGGCCATAGAATAGCACAGATTTGCATGAACACGATTGCCATTGCCACGCCATTTCGTACGACTGTGATAAATTTTTTTTAGACGGTTAAACTCCAGGGCGATCTTATAACAAATCTGTTTTAAACTAATCTTGAATGATGTCCTAAAATGCTACAATGAGAGATGTGGCCTAATTCAGAGGAAGATTTTTTCTATTTATTCAAATTGGCATTCTTTCAATCTAACACCGTAGCCCAGTTAGGTTTCCTGCTTTTCACCATCACATCTTAATCGTTATAGGCTACTGGCTAAATTTCTTGATTGTTATTTAGGCCAAGTACACAGGAGCAGATTTAGGTAAGGGCGGAGCACCTGCAATTAGCAAAATCTAAACTCAGGCTTCTTCCCGACGGCATTTTAAATCGTTTGAAGCCGCTTCAGGTGCGTGTGTTTCAAGAAATTAAACGCGACTGCCTACACACCCCATGACTGCAAGTTGTCTCATTACACTTTAAAAAAAATCACATCCCAACCACACACAAAAACCACATCCCAACTCAGCATTTCATCTCTCATTGTAGTATTTTTAGGAGATCTAAAATGATAAAATAAAAATAAAGAGATTTATTTTCAGATCGCCCTGGATTTCAAGCGTCTAAAAATACACAAGGTGGAAAACATTAAAGCGGATGAAACATGAATGTGAGCTATAAATTATCACAATCACACAAAATGGCCAAATATGCGTTCTTGCCAATCTATGCTCATTTAACTTTCAGAATGCGGCAATCAAACATGCTGTCTTAATAAACAGCTCTACTCATTCAGCAAAGTAAATAAGCGAATCCCCTTTTTGATTGCTAATTGAGCAAAGTAAACAGGGACAGGATTAGAGTAGCCTAACCTAATTGCTTAAAAGGAGATGATTCTGTAGTCCTTTACTTGACTCCTTGCAGCATGTCGCCGAAAAATACTAATGTCAGTCAATTTTTTTTTCTGGATGCATTTCTCATGCCCTTTGATGTTTGGCACTTTCGTTCAAGACTGCGTCGGGTTTAATAAAGGAAAAGGGGAAGCTCGGATGTTTCCCCCATGGCGGTCCTATGCCTTAAAAAACATCGATTCAGAATCGATTCAGAATCGTTACACCCCTAGTAATTTTGCCCCATTTTTTTCTGAGCAAATTTTAGATTACACAACAATGGGGGGTCTTTCTTGTCACATTTAGCCTTTCAAAATGCACCACACACTCTCATTTGAGGACAAGTTGGGAATGCAGGCAAGCCAGTCCATGCCTTATTCTTAAGTAGCCATGCTTTTGTAATGTGTTCAGAATGTGGTTTTGCCTTGGATTTTTTGAATGTGCATGAGTGTCCCTGCATTAATGGTGCCCTCACAGAAGTGCATGTTACCCTTGCCAAGGGTAACAACCCCATGCCATGACATGACAGAGTACAGCTTTTGACTTGCTGTTAATTACAGTCCAGCTGGTCCTTTACTTCTTTTGTCTGGGGAACGTGCTGTCCATTTCTTCCAAAAAATAAAAACCTGCGACATTGATTATTTTGACCACAATACATGTTTTCACTGTGCGACGGCCCATCGCAGATGCCATGCAGCTCAGAGAAGTCAACAGCGCTTCTGGAAACAGGCTTCCTTTTTTGCACAGTAAAGTTTCAACTGGCATTTGTGGGTGTTGCTTCATATGGTAGTACTTGAAATAGGTTTGCGAAAGTAATCCTCAGCCCATGTGATCATATCACTAATAGATAAATGATGGTTATTGATGCAGTGCAATTTTAGTGATATGGGTATTGAACTGAGGGTTGCATCCTTGCCCTTAATGTGGAGAAATTCCTCCAGATTCCACGAATCTTGATTATGATATGCATTGCAGAGGGTCAAATATTTACATTTCTTCGTATCTTACTTTGAGGAGGATATTTTCTTTTCATTTTAAATGATTTTCTCCCTCATTTGCAATCAAATAGATAAGCCTTGGCCCATCTTTGCTCCTGAAGGACTAAGCCTTTCCTGCAAGCTGGTTTTGTAGCAAATCATGATTACTATCACATGCTGACATCAGCTGCTTCATGTCTCAGTTTTTCATTCCATTACTTGTCCTAAATTGCATCCATCCCTACTTTTTAAAATTGTTTTGCAGGTCTGAATGGCAGGAATGGATATATATTTACAAATACAATGAAGTTGCCCATACAATACATTAAATATCTTGTCTTTCTATGGTCTATGATGAAATCTGAGTCAAACTAACTTTGGAAATCATTACTTTCTGTTCTTATGCGCATTTTCCACACTGTCACAACTTTTTTTGAGCTGGGGTTATAGTACAGCACTCAGTTGGAATGGCCAAGATATTTTAGTGCCTTGTCTGAGTGAAAAAAAACCTAAACTTGGAGCAATACTGGCAAACTATTCTGGCAGGACTGTAAGACAAAAGGTTTCAGCAATGGACATATTGTTTTCTGGAAAATATGAGGAGTTGACTTGCAAAACCTGCTAAGTCAAGTTTTGAAAATAAATGAGTTATCTCCCTTAGCCTCTCTTTCAGGCACCTGCCCATGTCCCACTGATAGCTCCACTTTCAAAACCTACTAAATCATGTTTTAAATTGTAACAGAAAAAGCAAAACTCTGTCAAAACCTGCTAAGTCATCAGCCAATGTGGAAACGTGATTCCGTTTTCATTCGCTAGAAGGAACAAATCACAGTCGAGCTTTTATAGCCTGTTCAGCTTTTGCTCTCTGTAACTAAAGATGGGGGATGCAGACTCTAGTTTCATTTTGATTGCAGAAAATGCAAACAAATCTCCTCGTAAGGGTTCAAAAAGGAAGCTCCTCAAGGTGTTCAGCCTCTGTGCCTTCTATAACACTAATAAATTCTCATTGCCTTATGGTGACAATCAAAGTATGGTAACAAATTGGGTTCTAGTTTGTTGGTTTGGGCAGTTCAGAAAAGTGTGATGATAGTGATACCATAAAAGGGGGATTTAAACCCATGGACTCATGTTCATGTTGTCATTGTCATATTCAACCACAGTGCCGTGTGTAGCATTGAGTTGCATGTAGAGTGGGTCCTAAGCCAAATACCTTCACTTATTGAGCAACGGGGCTGGTTTAATCACTGTCAAAACCAGCTAAATTTCCACTCCACTTTCAAAACCTGCTACGTCAAAACTGTGTTGAAAAATCAAAGTCATTTCTTTAAAAAAATTATGAATTGCCATGGATTATGTCTGCAAGGCTAATACAAGTAGTTTCAGTATAGTGAAAAATGGTATCTATAGAAAATCATTTCTGTGCCTACCAAAAAAACAGATTTTTATAAAAAAATGGACCGACTTGACTTAGAAGGCTTTGCAAGTGGACTCCTCATAACTGAAACCAGTGTTTTTGTTCATGAATGTGATTATGAGCTTCACTGTAAGACAACAGGGAAGTAGCAACTATTTCACAAAATATTGAACTGTTTACAGTCATGTAGGCTTGTTCATGGAATTGTTTTCTTGTTTTAGCAATTGAGCTTCTCTTGTAATTCTTAAGGCACCAAAGCCTTGAGACAGCTCACAGTCATTACTGCGCTTTTTATGTTTCACTATAAAATTACTAAATTGGCAAACAGACTGTGATTTTTTTTTTTTTTTTTTGATTGCAATACTAAATTTTTCCTTTAGTGGGGTGATGGACACACTACTTTTGAAAAAAAGTCTTATGGCCTAAAAGATGCTAGGCCGACTTTGTCAAACTCAATCGGTGAATGCAAAATATACAGTGCAATAGGCCAGTGTGTTTAAGCATTGATATGGGGTATGTCGCATTAAGTTGGCTCATTGCTCAGTTTTTGCCAGCGATTTCTGATGCTGACAGTCTATCAGCAGATAGTTTTCATGAACTTAGGCCTTGTCACAATGAAGACAGTCAGATTTAGCTGTGGATGACATAATTTGTATAGCCAATGATTTTCAAATTTTCCAAGATATATCTAAATTACAGGGTCCAGCTAAACCATGTTTTGCCTGGTGCTTGATTTTTTTTTTTTTTTAAGAGCGGAGTCTATTCCCTTTAAAAAAATAACTTCGACAAGCCAGATTATGAAAGTCGGAACAATAGTGCTATTCTTCCCTCTAGTGGTTTTGATTAATTACTACAACTTCATTTACACTGGCAAAGTCTCTGAAGGATGACATTAATTCATGGTACTGTAACATTTATTCATATACATTTTATAGACAAAGCTTGAGCTGTCAGTTGCTGCCCAGTGGCTTCCAGGATTACAGCCAGTTGGTGTGCAGATTTTGCCGGCACCAAACTGTCCCACAGGAGGATTGAGCAGCTTGAGAGGAACTCGGTTCCAATCCTGCCAGTAGAAGGATCAGGAGCTTGTTCTTCATAAATTGGATGGAGCAACACACGAGGAGGAGTTAAGAAGAACACAGTCCCAATCCTGGACCCTGCTTAGGCTTGGGAGCTTGTTCTTTTAAACTGGAACTGACGAAGTGAATAGAGCTGGGCTAACTTGAACGCAGTCCAATCCTGGACCCTGATTAGGACTGGAAGCTTATTTTCTAAGTCACGAGAATGATATTCAGGAACTACTTTCATTTAAAGGTGTTCAGAAAAGAAAAATGAATTTTATCCCACTTTGGGTCTTAAAATTAGTGTAATCACTCATCTATCAGACAATGTAGCCCAAATTTTGTGCAAAATTCTATTTTAAATCCGAGGTGAAAGTGGTGTAGTTTTTTTTTTGCATTGGATAATGCAGGCGCGCGAATAATGGGTCACGTTGCTCACGATTCATCAGCCAATGATATCAGTATCCCTCATACGTCAATCAAATGGCTACCGTTGTTGCAATATAAAAGTCTGAGAAAAACCGGGAAGCTTTGATAGCGAGTAGTGGTTTTTGCAGGAGTAAGTGGTTTCGAGTTTAAGCGAACGGTTTTGTGGGTTGTAGAGAGTTAGTATCAGAATTGTCAAGTCCACTTATAATACGCGACTTTGGGCTTCTTTTTTCCTGAAGTCGCTTAAAAAATTACGAGTCGCGGGTTGCGGTTTTTTTGGGCTTTTTTTTTTTTTAATATGGTTGCTTGTTAGAGAAGTGTAACAAACAACATAATTGTTATACATTTATAGTTGCTATTTCCCCCCCGATTCATTGATTGACTCTGTCTGCTCACAGCCTCACGACGAGTAATGTGAGAGAACCCGTCCTCCCTCCTAGCCCCTTGCTCAAATAAATGAAAGATAATCTTCCCTCCCTCCCTCGCTCAACAAAATGAAAGAGATTCCACCCCAGGTCTACACCGTCTTAGTATCGTCTAATTTGTATTGGGCTTGTTTTTGAAGCTGCGGTCGCTTATTTGTCTTATCAGAGTTGGCAATCCTGGTTAGTATCTAGTGTGCAGTTGCAAGAGAGTGAGTGAGGGACACGTTTGGGTGAGTGAGTGTGTGGTGAGATTGTGAGTTAGCATGTGTGTGAGTGTTAGTGGAGTTAGTAGCGGTAGCTAGGTAGCATAGCATACGTGAGCTAGCATGGCTGGAGGAGGACGAAGGAAGTGTTTGCTTGGGTGTCCGTCCACCCAAACTACTTTGTTCAGCCTCCCTTCGGATGCAGGGATACGAGCCGGCTGGCTTGAATTCCTGCACTTCGACGAGAGCGGGCTGTCAGTGAAATCCAGGGTATGTGGAAGGCACTTCACACAATCCTGCTTCTCAAACTACGGGCAATACTCGGCTGGGCTGTCGAAGGATCTAATCCTGACGGATACAGCGGTCCCGACAGTGTACACTGTTGGGGCACCTTCTTCGAAAGTACCGGTAAGTTGCTAGCTAGGCTACTAACGTAGACATTTGCTCTTTTATAAACCAGTATCTTACACATTGTAAGTTGTAAGTTAGCTACTGCTAGTTTTACCAACGTAGCTAGCCTAACGTTACTCCCGGCTGACAATTGTCTCGTTACTTCAGATTTCATGATTCATAACCAGTGGCGTTGTGGTCGTTGGATGTGGGGGTGCGGTGTCCCCCCAGTCTTTTTTTTTACGAGTCACCCAGAGTAAACACTGTGTCCCGCCCCAAACATTGAATATCCCGCCCGCTTGATAACGCCCAATCAAATTCGTTTTCCTTACTCGTGTAAACTCATGCGGAAACTCGGGGAATCTCGTAGAAGGAGGCGGGACAAACAGGACAAACGGCCATTTCTGAACATCTTTGAAGGTGCCCTGTGTAATGGCAGCCAAAAATTAAATTCATACTCTACACACTCCAAAGAAAATAGAGGCAGTATACTTGCAGAAAGTGAGTTCGTCTACCCTAGCGTAACAATCGAGAAACGGCAGTCCCTCCTCCCATCAAGCCTACTGTCCATGCTCCGCCCCCACCTTACCAACGACCCCAGAGCAACAGCCGACTATCTACAATCCAAACACTCCAAAACTCTGAGATATAAACACATGAACGAACATCAGTCGATGTCAAGTGATTCTGTACTATGACATCTTCGAGCTACTCCCCTTCACCCGATCCAGTAATATGTCCAAATTACATGTCATTGTTCATTCTAAATAAATTAATTTGCTAGGTAACATTTGCTGCTGTTGAGCAAGCTAGCGTCAACGTAACGTTACCTAATGTTAAGCGTTAATGCTGAACCAACATTTGCGTGAATAAATCTATCTAATGCCGGACTTTACCATAACCAGTCTCTGATCCCAAAATCAGCTGGCCAGTCGATCGCCACTGTTACTTGACCATCACTTTACCGTACGTCGTCAAAACAGTTATAGCGGAGTTCAAAATTATGAAGTAATCTTAGCTGCACATGTACAAGTAAAACTAGGGACAAGATCATTTAAGAACATTACGTATGCCGCCCGCCTGATGCTAATTTCACAGTATGCATCCAGTTTGCCTGATATGCAGTCTTCATTAGCAAGACCTCTTCTAGCAATCAAGTATCATTAGTCACAACTAAACATTCTGTCATGTTTCATTACATTATGCAAAGTTTTCCCTTACGTTTCGTGCGTTCATTTAGGGTTCATTATCATTAAAGCCATTTCAAGCTTCTTAGCTAATGTACCTTCCACACGATTGACATCAGGTTCAAGTACGCCCTCAAGCTGTGCGATTTATTCGTGCACTGCAGTTAGGCTGGCTGTTATGTTTCCAACATACCGCCACCCATGGCAGAAACTGGTATTATGACACAGGACAGTGCACAGCTAGTGATTTAGCGTGCTAATTCAGGTTGATATCTCTGCAGCACTATACCTTAGTCAGGGTGTTATGGCCCCAATTTGTTATGGCGTCACGGACAGCAAGGGATGACAGACCAAATTCTGAAACTTCAACAGATTTAATTAAAACAAACTCTTAGAACTAACTGACACTCTACCCTACTGACCAAGATTGAAATCAAATAAAAAATGAGATATTTACATTTCCTTTGTAATGGAGATGGGCTGCTCTGTTGCAATGTCCTAGGACAGGAAAATGCTCCAACACAGGCAAAAATCCACAAAAAGCTTCATAGGTCTTGAAAAGAGTGACAGGTCTGGTCAAATATATCCTTCCACAATTTCTCCTTGCAATTTCTCCTACTACTCTACTCTCTCGATTTTTCTCCTTATATACTCTTTTCCAGCCCCCTCTGAGGCATGCCCGGGACATGCCCCAGACCTAGTTTTAGATTGCTTAACAAAAAAAAGTCAATACTGCCATCTAGTGGCTTTTTACCACATTACACCACCATTCCAAAAGGGAAAAATTTTGACTTATAAAGGCAAAATTTTTCTTTTCAATACAAAAATGGTTAAGTAGACACTTGTATATATATATACATATAATACAATATGCTAATAAACACGTGATATATATACACATACTCAAACACGGGATAAGCAATCGGCAATTACATTGTCAGCACCCTTTACATGCTTAATTTCCAAGTCAAACTCTTGTAAAATCAAACTCCAATTCAACAATCTCCGATTCTTGTTTTTCATCTTACTCAAAAACATTAACGGATTGTGGTCAGTATATACAATCATTGGCTTTTGCCCTGTACAAACATAAACCTCAAAGTGTTGTAAGGATAGAACCAGAGCTAACAGCTCCTTCTCAATTGTGGAATAGTTCTTTTGGTGGCGATTGAACTTCCTGGAGAAGTATGCCACGGGATGCTCAATGTCATCAGAGTCACTTCTCTGTAGGAGCACAGATCCACAAGCTTGGTCGCTAGCATCGACCGCCATGGAGAACGGTTTGTTGAAGTCAGGAGATTTGAGCACGGGGAAGTGACAAGTGGCTTTTTTGTTGTCAGGAACTGGAAAGTCCATGATGGCTTGGACTTTAGCATTTATGGGTGCCACCTTACCCTGGCCTATGACGTAGCCAAGATACGTGACAGTAGCACAACCAAAGTCACTCTTGTTCAGGTTAACAGTCAGGTTAGCCTGGGTCAAGCGCTGAACAACGTCTCTACATCTTTCAGATGTTCTTCCCAGGAGTCACTCCATGTGATCAGGTCGCCGATGTACGCACCGTGTGTGGCAATCCGCGATTGTAGACTGTATCATCCTTTGGAACGTGGCTGGGGCATTTTTCATGCCAAAGGGTAGGACTTCATACTGGTATAACCCAGATGGTGTGGCAAAAGCAGAGATGTTCTTGGCCCTCTCAGTTAAAGGCACACACCAATAACCCTTCAATAAATCAATCTTAGTCAGAAACTTTGCTTGCCCTACTCTATTGATACAATCATCAATCCTAGGTATTGGAAAGACATCAGTTCTAGTTACAGCATTGACTTTGCGATAATCTGTACAGAATCTAGTACTTCCATCAGGTTTTGGAACTAGAACACAGGGTGAACTCCAATCTGAGTTAGAGGGTCTGATAATATCATGTTCTAACATGTACTCAACCTCTTTCTCAGCAATCTTTCTCTTTTCAGGATTCATCCGCACGGATGCTGTTTTATTGGTTTGGCATCACCAACATCTACATCATGAGAGGCTATAGAAACTCTCTTTGGAACATCAGGAAATAGATCTTTATATTTCTTGATCAACCTCTCAAACTGATCTTTCTGTGAGGGTTCTAAATGCTGGAGTTTTACATCAAGATTTTGCAACACTTCAGAATTTGACAATTTACATGAAAGAACTTCAGCTTTAATTCTAGGTTCATCATCTTGAAACTCCCCCTCATCTTCACAAGTCTTGGCCATAGGAGGATCTGAAGTGACAGCTGCAACCCTAGCATTCCTATCATGATAAGGCTTCAGCATGTTAATGTGACACAACTGTTTTGGCTTTCTCCTGTCTGGAGTCTTCACAATGTAATTGAGATCATTGAGTTTTGTCAGAATTTCATAAGGACCATGAAATCTAGCCTGCAATGGATTGGACTGCAAGGGAAACAACACAAGGACCTTGTCTCCTTGTTTAAACTCACGGCCTCTAGCCTTATGATCATACCAAGTTTTCATTTTTCCCTGACTTGATTTCAAGTTCTCTTTGGCTAGGTCACAAGCTGCACGCAGTCTTTCCTTGAACTTGCTAACATAGTCTAACAGACTGGTATGCGGCTCTTTCTCTTGCCATTGTTCACTCAACAATAGCAAAGGTCCTCTCACTTCATGGCCAAACACTAGCTCAAATGGACTGAATCCAGTAGACTCCTGCACTGCTTCTCTAGCTGCAAACAACAGCAAATGAACACCTTCATCCCAGTCTTTCTCATGGTCATAACAATAAGTCCTCATCATTGTCTTGAGAGTGGAATGAAACCGCTCTAAGGCACCCTCTCTCTCTGGATGATAGGCACTGGAAAGAATCTGCTTCGCATCTAGTTCATACACAACCTGCTGAAACAATCCGGAAGTGAAATTGCTACCTTGATCTGACTGAATTTCCCTGGGAAGGCCAAACAACGTGAAGAACTTTATCAAAGCCTTCGAGATTGCAGTTGCCTTGGTGTTGCGCAGAGGTATGGCTTCAGGGAATCTGGTAGATGCACACATGATTGTCAACAAGTACTGATTTCCAGATCTAGTCTTGGGTAATGGACCAACACAATCAACAATGACCTTGGAGAAGGGCTCCCCAAATGCTGGGATAGACTGCAATGGAGCTACAGGTGGGTCTAACTGGTGTTTTCCAACTACCTGACAAGTGTGACAGGTTTTTGCAAAAGTTGGAAACATCTTTCCAAGTCCAGGCCGGAAGAAGTGTTTCATGATCTTGTCAACAGTCTTGTTAACACCAAGATGACCTCCTAAAGGCAAACTATGAGCCATTGTTAAGATCTCATTCCTGTAGACCTTCGAACAACAATTTGCTTGACCACTGCCCAATCTGCATTGGCAGGATATCAGGAGGGCGCCACTTCCGATCAACACTCCATCCTTGAGATAATACCCAACTGGAACTGCGTCTATTTCTTCATCAGGAAGGGCTCTCTTCTTTAGTACACAAATTTCAGGATCATTGTTTTGCTCCTGAATCAACTGCTTTCTGGACAGAGACAAGTCTCCAGACACATCAGAATCACCAGACCCATCTGGCTGGCTGAATAGAGAACTGATAAAAGTGTCTGATAAGTCCTCAAACGGAGAAACCATAGTAGGCTGAACAGAGTCATGAGGCAAACCACCTGAGTCATGACTATTCAATGTGCTGGACGGCACCACTTCATCTTCTTCTTGAGCCTTCTTGGCCATAGCACGAGTCACTGCACAGGAAGGACACAGAAATGGGTCTTCATCGCCATCTTCAGTGCTCGGCTGCGGCGTAAGATGAACAGGGGAACTACATTGCCCCCAGCCAGGTCATTGCCTAGCAACAGAGAAACACCCTTGATAGGTAGACTTGACATAAGTCCCACCTTTACCTGTCCTGTAACTAAATCTGACTTCAAGAATACAGAGCGCAGGGGGTACAGATACAGTCCTCCCTTCAATACCTTGTACAAGTATGAAATCCCCAGAAGCGGTCTCATCACGTAACTCTAAGGAGTCCATCAACAAAAAAGTGACTGAGAAGCTCCGGTATCCCTTAGGATATATATGGGGACAGGAGGAGAATGCTCATTCAGAGCCACAAATCCCTCTGACACAAATGGAAGAAATTCCTCCCTCACAAAGTCAGCAGTATCAGGCTTCTTAGCCTCACAAGGAGCAGGCAATTTAGCAGATCGGTCATCTACTACAGGGGTTTCTAACCTTGTCTTCACAAAGGCATTGGGTTTGGTATCCTTTTTTTTTTCTTTCTTAGCTTTAAGGAACCAACAGTTAGTTGTAACATGACCAGATTTCTTGCAATAATTGCAAACTAGACCACTTTTTGTCACTGTCAGCTTTCACACTTTGTTCAGACCTTTTACTGGATTTCTGAGCACCATCACCAGATTTGTCTTTGTCTTTGGGTGAGGAATCTTGGGTATCACCGTTACCTTTCTTCTGAAATTGGGACCATCTATTGTTACTGCTAGACTGAAATTTGGACTTATGTGTGAGAACATATTCATCTGCAAACTTGGCAGCTGATTGCAAATTCAGTGCTTGCTTCTCATTAAGGTAGGTCTTAATATCATCCTTGACACAGTTCTTGAATTCTTCAACTAACACCATCTCTTTTAGTGAGTTGAAATCATCCTTGACCTCCATAGAAGTACACCAGCGCTCAAAGCAAACCTTCTTCTCGTTAGCAAATTCCACGTAAGTCTGATTGTCAGATTTCTTCAGACCTCTGAATTTCTGTCGGTAAGCCTCTGGAACCAACTCATAAGCTGTCAAAATAACCTTTTTGACAACCTCATAATCAGAGGAATCATCTGCAGACAAAGCCGAATAGGCTTGTTGAGCTTTACCCTTGAGGACAGTTTGCAATATCAGATGCCAGTGTTCCTTTGGCCACTGACAACTCTTAGCTACCTTCTCGAAGCACTGGAAATACTTATCAACCTCCTTCTCTGAGAATGGAGGCACCAGCTTTACCTCCTGGCTAGCCCGAAATTTGTTTTCAGCTTGCAGTTTGATTCTTAGTAGCTCCATTTGGAGCCTTTCTTCTCTATCTAATTTTTCTAAATCGAAATCTCTCTGTCTGTCTCTCTCTTTCTGCTCTTTCCTCTTTCTCTCTCTCAAATTCTCTTTGTTTTTCTTTTTCCTCAATTTCTTTTCTCTCTTTCTCTCTCTCTTTTTTCTCTTCTCTTGCTAATTTTTCTAACTCAAACTGCCTTTGTTTTTCTTTTTCTTCAATTTCTATCTCTAGCATTTTTAATTTAAGTTCCAATTCTACATTTGGATTTTCCACCGGAAACTGTTCCAGATCTCCTGGTGCAAACACATTTTCATCAATGTAATATTCAACAATCTCTCTAGCCAGTCTTGCTTTTCGCATGGCTGGTTTTACATCTGTCAGCTCTAACTGTCTGCATATTTCTAGCAGTTCTGTCTTTTTAAAAGACTTCAAAACCTCTACGGTTGGTGATGCCAAGAAATCATCCATTGCTGTTGATCTGCCAATATATATCTAGGAAAATTCAAAAAACAATTTCACTATTTGAAATTTTAGATTTTCAATAAATGACTCGCACAATGGTCTACCCCGGACCCGAGCCCCCAATTTGTTATGGCCCCAATTTGTTATGGCGTCACGGACAGCAAGGGATGACAGACCAAATTCTAAAACTTCAACAGATTTAATTAAAACAAACACTTAGAACTAATTTACACTCTACCCTACTGACCAAGATTGAAATCAAATAAAAAATGAGATATTTACATTTCCTTTGTAATGGAGATGGGCTGCAATGTTGCAATGTCCTAGGAGAGGAAAATGCTCCAACACAGGCAAAAATCCACAAAAAGCTTCATAAGTCTTGAAAAGAGTGACAGGTCTGGTCAAATATATCCTTCCACAATTTCTCCTTGCAATTTCTCCTACTACTCTACTCTCTCGATTTTTCTCCTTATATACTCTTTTCCAGCCCACTCTGAGGCATGCCCGGGACATGCCTCAGACCTAGTTTTAGATTGCTTAACAAAAAAAATGTCAATACTGCCATCTTGTGGCTTTTTACCACATTACAAGGGAAACTTGACAAAGAGCTGGGGAAGTACCTGTGATGGACTGGCATCCCATCCAGGGGGATTAATAATACTCCTAGTCACTTCATGTCACGAAATTGGGGTTAAGCACCGGCCCGAAGGGCCACTAGACTCGAATCAGGCTTACTTCCTCAGCGCAGAAAAGCACATCACAATCCAGGAACATTGAGAAGAGGGCTGAAATGCAGGTGACCTGGCTGACCAGGTGACGGGATACAGCCGGGGATAGGGAGACGTGCACAACGTAAACCAATCACACAAGACATACATCAAATAGACACGCAAGTGGCTGAATTGAATGACGCAGAAATAGAATTCAGACGAGGGTTGTGACAAGTATAATGTAGCATAAATTCAATAGTGGTGGATGAGTCAGGATTCTAAATCTTCTAAAATTAAAGTATACTCTTTAATGCTGAGACATCTGATAAAAATACAATTTTGAAAGTAAATCTTAACATTTCTGAGAAATTTTGTTTAAATACACTGAACAAAAATATAAACACAACAATTTAGTCCTTTCAATATTCCGCATAATTATCTCTGAGGTTAGCTTAGTAGGGTTTAATTATGTGACCAAGGTCGTGTGCCACTGGTCTGTGAGCATTTCAGTCACCTTCTCCATATCATTGTCAAGTTCATGCCCTTTGTCAAAATTGGCCTGTCAGACAGGTGGGGCATGATCCAGAGCTATTGAAATCAGGTACGGTCAGCCCAGGCACATCCTGTACTCTGGTCAATGAAAGGCCACCTGAAAAGTCCCAGTTCTGCCATTGTTCAAAATGCCATAGATGACTCGAGCCATCAGAGAGCGTGCCATTAGCACGCTCAATTCAGGAATATTCCTCAGGGCTGTCACAAGGGCTCGTAATGTCCTTGTTTCTACAATAAGTTGCATAAGACACCTTTTTGAGGAATTGGGCATGACAGCAGACTGCCCTCATGCTTGATGAAACCGTTTTGTGAAACCCCCACCCAACACCACCATATCCGGACTCTCCATCTCTGTGGCCGTCTAAGACCAGCAACTGCCACTGCAGATGAAACAGTTTCTGAACATGGTAATATTTCTCACAATAAAGGCCCATTCACACCAAGCGCGGATTTCCGTGCGGATCATTCGCACGGATTTTTATAGGAGCTAATTCCATGGGCTCGAATGTAATCTTGCACACCAAGGCGGAATTTCTGCGCGGCAGAAAAAAATCCGCACGGACTTAAGCTTCTGCGAAAATCCGCCTGCGAAATTGTACTTTTAGCTAATGAAATGATTTGTTTTTATTGATGTCACAGCATTCTAACCTTTTGATTAGCTAGATAGCTTGTATTCAGTTAACACTTAAATTTAACATGACATGTTATAGCTATGTGCGCAGTTTACTTTTTCATAGTAGTTAGAGATCTAGCTTATCATAGTTTTTTTTTTTTTTTTCGATTAACGTTTTCATAAGTTGAATATTTGTGCACCAAATCACGAAGCTGTGCGTCGCTGAGGTGCAAATTATGATGAAGCTTCCTCTGGGTTGGACAAGTTAAGTTTATTGAAACAGCCCCAGGTCCGGACATCAATAAGGAAAACATTCGTTGGCTACGTCAGTGCAAAAGTTGACTGCGAGGCTAACGTTATGGTTCAGATACATACAAACAATGTCATTGTCGCTGCTGCTGCTATCATGGTTCATTTAGGTTAAATTATGACTCACAAATTTGTTTTTCCGCTGTGCGGAATTGGAACACAAGAACGGGAAATATCACCGAGCACCGAGTTCGGGGTGAATGGTTTAACGCGGAATTTTCGTGCTGTGAATATTCCGCAAATCCGTGCCGCTTTTCCGCTCCGCCCCGGTGTGAATGGGCCTTAAGAAGTGTCGCGTCTATATTTTTGTTCAATGTAGTTTGAATCACCCATGTCTTATCTTTTGTGCTAAAAAATTAAGATACTGTCACTTTTTTCATGCTGGGCATCGAGAGGATATACTGTATTTGTCAATATACATTCACGACTCAAAAAAATGACATGTTAATATATGCCATATTTAAAAATCTATTCAAAAAACTTTTGCTCATGGAGCAGGTAGAATCGTAGAGGGCCCATGTCTGCTGGGAATCTTTTTGTCTGCTACCTTCATAAAATTTACTGCAAAAGTTCAGTAGAAAAAAAAATCTTCCAACGTTGACTGTCCATGCATCAAGTAGGCTTTAAGATTGAACTGATATTGTATTTGTACAACCACAATTTCATAAAAGTTGGCTCATTATGGAAAATGTAAATAAAATCAATACATTGCGTTTTGACAAGTCTATTCACCCTCTACGATACTGAAAACACGACAACACACTGTTGGAGGCTGGAAATCCTGCAGTGTCGTCATATGATGCTTTCACTGAAGAGATGAGGAAGGGGTTTGACTGGTCCCGCTCCAGCCATGTCGCTGCTCGGAAGTTAATCCAACTGCTTCAAGGCAATCAGTGAGTGTCAGAGTACTCCATTGACTTCCGTACCTTGTCTGTCTCCAAACGCTGGGATGCTCGGGCACTGTACGACACTTATTTTTTTGGCTTGGATAGGTGGGTCCAGGATGAATTAACCACATGTGTCTTTCCCCTGGATCTGGACACCCTCATCAACTTGGCACTCAGAGTAGATATCTGGCTGCGAGTGAGGCGGTCAGACCGGTGGGTGAGGTTATAGGTGCTTACCCTGCTTGCATCCCAAGATGCTCAACTCGGAGCTTCATCCCACCTGCCTCCTTTGGTACACACGGCTGTTGACCAGCCTGGGCTCATTAGCTGCCCTCTGAGGAACACCTGCATGGAGTAAAGTAGAAGTTTTGTCTGTATAGTGGAAGTGCTTACCACGCCATTGCTGAATGCCGTGTTTAGTGGATGCAAATTACATCTGAGAGAGGTGCAGTCTGGTGGTGCTGTCTCATCTACTCCTTCCCTTTTCACTTGACCTGGCTGGGTCACCCTATTTCCACCCGAGCCTTAGTCGACTCAGGGTCAGATGGGAACTTAATCCATCCTATACCACTGCCAGCACCCCTCCGGTCCCAAGGTCTCAGGTGGATTGCCCTTCTTGATGCCACAGAGGTAACTCGGTCCATGCCCATGCTGACCACTGGTAACCACACTGGAGACTTAGCGTTTCTCATCATGGAGTCACCGCATGCCCCAGTGGTGTTGGGAAGGCCCTGGATTGAACATGGTAACCCTCGTATGGACTGGCCTTTAGGATCCATCTCGGAGTGGAGTTAGTCATGTTCATAGTCCTGCCTTCGTTCAACCTCCAGTCACACTGCACCTCCATCCTCTGCCCAATAGGAGGAGTCGCCAGACCTGACGGAGGTTACCCCAATTTACCACTACCTCCATTTGGCATTCAGCAAGTTAGAGCTATGTCACTGCCCCCACACAGGCGCTATAATTGTGCCATCAACTTCTTACCTAGAACATCAGACCCAAGGGTTGGCTGCACTTCTTAACCACCCAGCCTTCCTAAGGTATGGAGGAATATATAAATCAATCCCTGGCCTCCGGAGTTATTCAAGCTTCTTCATTACCAGCTAGTATCTTCTTCATGGCAAAAAATTAACTATTAGGGATCAAGAAATATCAAGAATCAACACCCTTTATCTTTGATGGTCTCGGCATTTTCCAACCACCAGGATTGCCACTATTTTACCAAGCTGGACCTGCACAATGCTTACTATCTGGTGCGCATGTGGGAAAGAGATCAGTGGAAGACAGCATGCAACACCCCCTCAGGCGACTGTGAATACCTAGTGATGACATTTGGGTTTGCTAATGCCTCCGCTGGGTACCAGAACCTCATAAATGATGTTTATGTTTACCTTGATGATATGCTGATCAACTCTCAGCTTCCCTCATACTCGCCATGTCTGCCTGGTCATTTATAGACTGTTGGAGAGCTAATGCTACTTAAAACTAGAGAAGTGTGAATTCCATTGTACTACTGTGTCCTTCTTGGGCTTTGTAGTAATGCAGGGCGCTTTTGAGATGGATTGCCAGAAAGTACAGGCTGTGCTAGGTTACCACACTCTAAAGACTGTAAGGAGCTACAGAAGTCCTTAGGTTTACCAATTTATACCAATGGTTCATTTAAGGATACTCTACTGTTGCTGCCCCCCCAACAACACTGACAGCAGGCTCCCTTAGCCTGGACCCCCCCAGGTGGCCTCTGCCTTTAACCATCTCAAAGTGCTATTTACCATGTTCTACCATGCTCCCGTCCTCAAACTCCCCAACCCCCATTGCCAGTTTGTCATATCAGTCGAAGTTGCCAATGTGGATGCTGGGGCTGTCCTCTCCCAGTGAGCTGACAATGGCAAAATACATCCTTGTTCCCATTTCTCATGTTGATTTTCTGCTACTGAGTGGAAGTATTCCATCAGCGATCGGGAATTGTTGGTGGTGAAGCTTGACTTTGAAGAGCAGAGCCACTGGTTAAAGGGGTCCCACCTCTCGTTCCTCATTTGGACAGACCATCGCAACCTAGAGTACCTCTCGACTGCTGAGAGGCTGAATCCCAGGCAAGCCCATTAGTCCCTCTTCTTTACAAGATTCAACTTCATCTTGACGTACTATCCTGGTACTAAAAATACCTAGCCTGACTCTCTATCTCGTCTGTCTCCTTTGGTGCCCTAAGATCCTCCGGACACCATTTTCTCGGGTAGTTGTCTCCTGACAGTCACCAAGAAAGTGGAGAGTAAGTTTGAAGGGGCTTTGTCATCCTGTCCCTCTACAACAGACAAACTAGCCAATCATCTCCTTGTTTTAGAGAGAGTGGGAGGCAAGGTCCTGTCCTGGGCTCAAGCCTTTGAGCTGGCATGCCATACCGGTATCCCTCGCTCTTTTGCCTATAGTTGATCACACTTTTAGTGGTCAACCATCTGTCAAGACACCCAGGAGTTTGTTGAAGCCTGTACTTTATGCCTCTGCTCCAAATTATGCAACCAACAATCCTGTGGTCTATCACAACCCTTTGAGGTTCCCAATTGAGCGTGGGCTTGCATAGCTATGGATTTCGATCCTAGGGTTGTGTCCATCTGATGGCTTCATGGTCATCCTCACCATTGTTGACCGGTTCTCCAAGGCAGCCCGACTTCATACCCTTGGCTAAGCTAACCACAGCTAAGTAGACTGTTGAACTCCGTCAACATCATGTGGTTCACCCTCACAGCATACCTCAGGACGTGGTCTCTGACCACACCCCAATTTGCCGGCCGCTTCAGGAAGGCTTTTTGTGCCCTGGTTGGTGGCATCTCTCACTTCTCCTCAGGGCTCCACCTAGAGACCGACGGCCAGATGGAGAGGCTGAACCAGCAGCTGTGCAAAACTCTACGCTGCCCGGCTCACCACATCAGATATCCCGCTCCAAGAGAGGTTGAGGAAGCTCACCCCCCGGTTCATTGGCCCAGTCACCATTTCAGGGATTTTATCTTCACCCACTGTCAGGCTCCTCCTTCTCCATTCCTTTGTAATATTCAACCTATGTTTCATATCTCAAGAATTAAACCCATGTCTTTGTCTCCATACAGTCCTCCCTCCTGCTCTTCGCCTCCTCCTAAGCTCATCAGTGGTGGCCCTGACTACGCCATGTGCTGAATCCTGGACGCCTGGCGTAGGGGATGCGGATGCCAATTTATGGTGGACTGGGAAGGGAATGGGCCCAATGAACATCCCTGGGTCCTAGAGTGGAACATCTTGGGCCCCCTCCTTGGTTTGTAATTTCCTGTGTTGAGGTCCACCACTGGGCCACAAGGTGGCACCCATTGGGGGGGGGGAGATACTATCACAATCCTTGTGTGAATGCCTCTTGTGTGTCCTCCCATCCAGCTTGTTACTTGTTTATTAGAAGTATTGTCTCTTTTAATTGGTTGACGTCTTGTGTGCTTTTCTCACTGGTTGTGTCTTATTCATGATTTCTCGTCCTCATGTGTGCGTTTCCATAATTATATCCCTCACTAACAAGTTGCTAGATAATTTCTTCCTATATGCCCTGAAACAACCAGTCAGTATTTATCTTCAGAAATAATATGTAACCGTCAATGATTGTAATTTATGGAAGTTCTCCTCCTAGTTTAATAAATAGGAACAGGCTCCCAAGCCTTACTCTCGGTCTCAAGGATTGGAATAACGATCCTGGTGATCAGCTCTCTGTCTGTTCCTCTCACCAGTTTATGCTGAAGAACCTCTCAAACCTCCTGCAGTCATCAGAATGGGGACAACGCTAAACTTCTCCATCCTGCCATCTGACAGTAAGGCTCTGGTGTAGTGTGCACCCCATCTGGCAGCTGCTCTGGACAGTCACTGACCTAGTGCAGAATACGCCGATACAACCTTGCCTGTTTCAACTGAACTGAATGATGTCATTTTTCTCGACCTCCGTCCCTCTGTCTTATCATATGGCTATCAATAAACCCCATTATTGCATTGTACTTTGTCTTTGGTTCTTGTCCTGGATCATATCACTATTTGATGCTTGAACTTGGGTGAAAATATGAAGGGCTGAGAACCAAAGTGGTCTTACCACAAAAAATGAAAATTAGAGTTGAGATCATTTTATGACAGAGGTTGATGATTCATAATGCAAAATTGGTGTCATGATGTGTATTATAACTGAACAACATTGTGAGTGATATTTTTTTACACCTTTATTTCCAAAGAAGTTGGGACGCTGTGTAAAATGTAAATAAAAACAGAATGCAATGATTTTCAAATCATTTGAACTCTATATTTATTTGAAAAGTGTACAAAAACAATATATCAGAAGTTGAAACCGAGATATTTTATTGTTTTTGGAATATATGTGCTCATTTTGAATTTGATGCCAGCAACACATTTCAGAAAAGTTGGAACAGGGGCATGTTTACCTCTCTTTTGCATCACGTTTTTTTCAATCAACACTAAGCATTTTGGAACTGTGGAGGCCAACTGCTGCACTGTTGAAAGCAGAGTGTTTTCTCATATTTGATTTACCTAGGATTTCAGCAGCTCAATACTTTGCAGCCTGCTTTGTCATATTTCTTGTTTTATAATGCACCAAATATTGTCATTGGGTGACAGGTTTTGGCTGCAGGCAGTCCACTTTAGCACCCAGACTCTTTTACTGCAGAGGCATGTCATTGTAATGCGTGCAGAGTATGGTGTTTGGCATGATGTTGCTGAAATGAGCAAGGCCTTTTCTTAAAAAGGCATCTGGATGGCAGTAAATGTTGCTCCAAAACCTGAATATATTGTTCACCATTAATGGTGTCTTCACGGATGTGCAAGTTACTCACGCCATGTATACTAATGCATCCCCATACTATCATGGATGCTGGCTTTTGAATTGTTTGCTGATAACAAGCTGCATAGCCCCTCTCCTCTTTTGCCCAGAGGACATGGCATCCATGATTTCCAAAAAGAATTTAACATTTTCATTAGTCGAACCACAGGACAGTTTTCTACGTTGCCTCATAACATTTTAAATTAGTTTGGTGCCCAGAGAAGAAAGCAGTGTTTTTGGATCTTATTTATAGAAGTTTTGATTTTTAGATGGCAGAGTTTTAACTTGCATTTGTGGATGCAGTGACAAACTGTGTTTACTGACAATGGTTTACAGAAGTATTCCTGAGTCCATGCAGTGATGTCCACTACAGAATCCTGTCGGTTTTCAGTGGAGTGCTGCCTGAGGACCTGAAAATCACAGCCATTCAAAACTGGATTTTGACCTTGTCCCATGCGTATTGAGATTTTTCTGGATTCTATGAATCTTTTAATGATATTATGTACCATAGATGATAAAATCTCCAAATTATTTGCAATTGTAAGTTGAAAATGTTATTCCCAAATTGTTGAACTGTTTTCCCAAGCAGTCTTTCATAGATTGGTAAAGCCCTCACCGTATTTACTTTTCAAGACTTTTTATACCCAATCATGTAACTGACCTGTTGCTAAATAATCCAATTGGCTGTGAGATGTTCTGCTGGTTGTTTTTTTTTTAGCATCATGCAACTTTTCCAGTCTTTAACTGTCCCATCCCAACTTTTTTGAAATGTGTTGCTGGCATTAAATTCAAAATGAGCACATTTTCCAGATTAAAATATCTGATTCAACATCTGATATATTGTCTTTATACCATTTTCAAATAAATATAAAGTTCAAATGATTTCAAAATCATTGTATTGTTTCATTTTACATTTAACGCAACGTCCCAACTTTTTTGGAAACGGGGTTGTATATTTTTAAAACTTTGACATGTTATCTCAAGGACAATGTTCTGTGGGTTAGACCGCTCTGGTTTTCGGCTTTGCCTGTTGCACATCAAGATTTGACCGTATTCCTTCCATCTTTAAATTATACCATGTACTATAGAAGGTCAAATGCCTAACATCCCATGGAAATGTCTTTAGGGTTTTCTCAAAGGAATGGGTAATATGTTTATACAGTACATCTGGAAAATTGGTGAGCCTTAACCCATCGCTGCTCTTGAGGGACTAGGCTGTTTTTGGAGGCTCCTTTTATACTAGTGCCCAGTTAGCTCACCTGTTTCACATCACATTATTGTAACTTCTTACATTATCATTAGTCCTAAATTTCCCATGCACACTTTTTTAAAGTCTGCTGCAGTCATCAGATTGTCATGAGTATATGCAGGGCTTAGAACCACTCCTAATTGCATGTGATCTTTGATCCTTCAGATGTCACCATCTTAAAAACCATCAAGCGACAGTAATGGGTCTTAAACATGGGCTCAAATGCTTGGTAAACCTTTTTAGTAAGCACCATTAACCACTTTGTCCCCAGATGCAAGTTGGAGCTTTACTATGCATAGTTGAAGCCATACATCAAAGCATCGCTGACTTTTCTGGACTTGTCTAAGATTGTGACGGTGCGTTCAGGAACCACTTGCGAGAGGGAAATCCAAAAAACACATGCCTTTAATGAGTTCCGGGTCAGTACCAAAAAACACAATTGCCAAGCCACAAAATGAAGTCCAAAAACAGTCGACTAGACAGGCCGGGGTCAGAACCAGTAAAACAGATGAGCAAAGGTACATAGACGGTAGGCAAAAAGTCATAGTCGATAAACAAGGCAGAGGGTCATACACAGGGCATCCAAACACAGGAATCGTGGTCATGCAAAAATAGGCCAAAATCAAGAAAGACAAAACAATACAAAAAAGGGCAATAGCAAGAATCTTGGTCGGACGAAACAGTCGAAGGAAAACAATACTCAATGGCATACGAAAGGCTCTGCGCAAAGAAATATTGATCAACGTTCTGACAAAGTCAGAACAGCAGTGAGGACTCTTAAATAGATGGGAGGGAAGTCACATGCTATGCAGGGAACAGGTGAGCTGGATCAGACTAATTACAAAGGGAGGAACACATGAGGGAAATCCTAACCACGAACATTGGCAAAAGCCAAGACACGGACGGGAATCACGCAAACAGCCTATGACATTTAAACAGCTCCGGTCAAGGAGTTCTAAGTGCACAGACAATGAGTGCAGGAAAGCAGTTAAGCACGTGCGAGAGATCTCGCAGAAACGCAGAGGGAGATAGGTAAAGCTGAGCAAGAGGCGGAGACTAGAACAGGGCTATTGCTGAGAGGGAATTAGTACTAATTAATAGCGGTGCAACTTTACAGATTTAACTAGAGCGCTCGTTAGTGAGTTAGTAATATATACTTGGATTAGTTGGGTTAGTAGACTATGATACAAAATACAAATGTTAGTCTTGTTAGTAATCAGAACAGTAAGGCGAAGGAAGTAAACGAGAATTGAAGGAATAATCTGAAACACCAGAAATCATTGAAATCACCCGAAGCATGTGAGCACACAGACCGGGGAGACGGACTGAACCAACTAGATCACAAGACAGGGAAGACAAGTGCAATGGAACTGAAAATGGACTGAACAAAAACCTGAGAAATACAATAATGAAAAAGAATAAATAAAAGACAAAATCATGAACATAGAACATGAACATAAACATGAATACAAAACCAAAACCATAACAAAGATGGTCAGTAGCAGAAAGCAAGTGTGTTTCATGGTTCTTGAGTCAAAATTTCAAATACTTTTTGGAGAAAGAAAACAAGTGCTTTGTTCTCCAGACGGCAAGGACAACCCACGCTGCTATCAGCATCAGTTCTGTAAGTGTCTACCATGATATGCGGGTGTGTCAGTTCAAATGGCATGGGTGATTAGCACATTTGTGAGAGCACAATTAATGCAGAAAATCATGTACTGATTTTGGAGCAACATCTACTGCAGTGCTTCTCAATCTCGGTCCTGGGGCACCCCTGTGTATGCTGGTTTTTGTTCCAACCACAATTGCAATTATGTGGTGTAATGTGGTGTAATGTGGGAAAAAAAGCCACTAGATGGCAGTATTGACATTTTTTTTGTTGAGGCCAGTCTAGAGCTAGGTTTGGGGCATGTCCTGGGCATGCCTCAGAGGGGGCTGGAAAAGAGTATATAAGGAGAAAAATTGAGAGAGTGGAAGAGTAGTTGGAGAAATTGCAAGGAGAAATTGTGGAAGGATAAAATCAGAAATCAGTACTTCTTGACAATCATGTGTCCATCTACCAGATTCCCTGAAGCCATCCCTCTATGCAACATCAAGGCAACTGCAATTTCGAAGGCTTTGATAAAGTTCTTCACATTGTTTGGCCTTCCCAGGGAAATTCAGTCAGATCAAGGTAGCAATTTCACTTCCGGATTGTTTCGGCAGGTTGTGTATGAACTAGGTGCGAAGCAGATTCTTTCCAGTGCCTATCATCCAGATAGGGTGCCTTAGAGCGGTTTCATTCCACTCTCAAGACAATGATGAGGACTTATTGTTATGACCATGAGAAAGACTGGGATGAAGGTGTTCATTTGCTGTTGTTTGCAGCTAGAGAAGCAGTGCAGGAGTCTACTGGATTCAGTCCGTTTGAGCTAGTGTTCGGCCATGAAGTGAGAGGACCTTTGCTATTGTTGAGTGAACAATGGCAAGAGGAAGAGCCGCATATCAGTCTGTTAGACTATGTTAGCAAGTTCAAGGAAAGACTGCGTGCAGCTTGTGACCTAGCCAAAGAGAACTTGAAATCAAGTCAGGGAAAAATGAAAACTTGGTATGATCATAAGGCTAGAAGCCGTGAGTTTAAACCAGGAGACAAGGTCCTTGTGTTGTTTCCCTTGCAGTCCAATCCATTGCAGGCTAGATTTCATGGTCCTTATGAAATTCTGACAAAACTCAATGATCTCAATTACATTGTGAGGACTCCAGATAGGAGAAAGCCAAAACAGTTGTGTCACATTAACATGCTGAAGCCTTATCATGATAGGAATGCTAGCGTTGCAGCTGTCACTTCAGATCCTCCTATGGCCGAGACTTGTGAAGATGAGGGGGAGTTTCAAGATGATGAACCTAGAATTAAAGCTGAAGTTCTTTCATGTAAATTGTCAAATTCTGAAGTGTTGCAAAATCTTGATGTAAAACTCCAGCACTTAGAACCCTCACAGAAAGATCAGTTTGAGAGGTTGATCAAGAAATATAAAGATCTATTTCCTGATGTTCCAAAGAGAGTTTCTATAGCCTCTCATGATGTAGATGTTGGTTATGCCAAACCAATAAAACAGCATCCGTACCGGATGAATCCTGAAAAGAGAAAGATTGCTGAGAAAGAGGTTGAGTGCATGTTAGAACATGATATTATCAGACCCTCTAACTCCGATTGGAGTTCACCCTGTGTTCTAGTTCCAAAACCTGATGGAAGTACTAGATTCTGTACAGATTATCGCAAAGTCAATGCTGTAACTAGAACTGATGCGTTTCCAATACCTAGGATTGATGATTGTATCGATAGAGTAGGGCAAGCAAAGTTTCTGACCAAGATTGATTTATTGAAGGGTTATTGGTGTGTGCCTTTAACTGAGAGGGCCAAGAGCATCTCTGCTTTTGCCACACCATCTGGGTTATACCAGTATGAAGTCCTACCCTTTGGCATGAAAAATGCCCCAGCCACGTTCCAAAGGATGATACAGTCTACAATCGCCAGATTGCCACACACGGGTGCGTACATCGATGACCTGATCACATGGAGTGACTCCTGGGAAGAACATCTGAAAGATGTGGAGACGTTGTTCCAGCGCTTGACCCAGGCTAACCCGACTGTTAACCTGAACAAGAGTGACTTTGGTTGTGCTACTGTCATGTATCTTGGCTACGTCATAGGCCAGGGTAAGGTGGCACCCATAAATGCTAAAGTCCAAGCGATCATGGACTTTCCAGTTCCTGACAACAAGAAAGCTTTGCGCCGCTTCCTTGGAATGATTGGGTACTACCGCAAGTTCTGCAAGAACTTTGCTGAGATTGCTCTCAGTCTCACCAACCAACTGAAGAAAGGCGTAAAGTTCACTTGGGATGAAGCATGCCAAAGAGCCTTCAATCGCCTGAAGTCTCTACTGTGTCACTTCCCCGTGCTCAAATCTCCTGACTTCAACAAACCGTTCTCCATGGCGGTCGATGCTAGCGACCAAGCTTGTGGATCTGTGCTCCTACAGAGAAGTGACTCTGATGACATTGAGCATCCCGTGGCATACTTCTCCAGGAAGTTCAATCGCCACCAAAAGAACTATTCCACAATTGAGAAGGAGCTGTTGGCTCTGGTTCTATCCTTACAACACTTTGAGGTTTATGTTTGTACAGGGCAAAAGCCAATGATTGTATATACTGACCACAATCCGTTAATGTTTTTGAGTAAGATGAAAAACAAGAATCGGAGATTGTTGAATTGGAGTTTGATTTTACAGGAGTTTGACTTGGAAATTAAGCATGTAAAGGGTACTGACAATGTAATTGCTGATTGCTTATCCCGTGTTTGAGTATGTGTATATATATCACATGTGTTTATTAGCATATTGTATTATATGTATACATATACAAGTGTCTACTTAACCATTTTTGTATTGAAAAGAAAAATTTTGCCTTTATGAGTCAAAATTTTTCCCTTTTGGAATGGAGGTGTAATGTGGGGGAAAAAAAGCCACTAGATGGCAGTATTGACATTTTTTTTGTTAAGGCCAGTCTAGAGCTAGATTTGGGGCATGTCCTGGGCATGCCTCAGAGGGGGCTGGAAAAGAGTATATAAGGAGAAAAATTGAGAGAGTGGAAGAGTAGTTGGAGAAATTGCAAGGAGAAATTGTGGAAGGATACATTTGACCAGACCTGTCACTCTTTTCAAGACCTGTGAAGCTTTTTGTGGATTTTTGCCTGTGTTGGAGAATTTTCCTGTCCCAGGACATCGCAACATAGCAGCCCATCTCAATTACCAAGGGACTGTAACTATCTTTTTTTTTTATTTCAATCTTGGTCAGTAGGGTAGAGTGTAGATTAGTTCTAAGTGTTTGTATAATTAAATCTGTTGAGGTTGAAGAATTTTGTCTGTCATCCCTTGCTGTCCGTGACGCCATAACAAATTGGAGCCATAACAGTGGCTTTAGACGGTAAATAACTGCTTTAAATATGAACTGCACCTAATTCGGACAAATTAACTGCTCATTGAGATTCGACAGGACGTCGCTTTCCTCTTCTCGCCACATTTTTGGCGCCGGACGATCACTCGCGTTTCACTTACTGAGCAACTACCCATAGAGCCAACCTGATTGAATTTTCTTTATTATCTTTCGTTTAGGGTTGCTACATATACCCTGTAACTTTGTTTGGATGGTAGGAGGTATATAAATTAGCAATAGTTTGTGCTATATATAGGTAAATGTCAGTGAAACGCGAGTGACGAGGCCGGTGTTGAAAAATAGTTTTTTCATGCTGGCACAGGCTCAGGTCAATGTATGTAAAAAATATTTCTATGAACATAACCCTTATAGGGACCCTCTTGGCTGGATGAAATATGAACAGTGGGACTACCTTCTTAGTATGCTAGTTGATGGTCTAAAAGTTTCGTCACTCGCATTTCAATGAGTTGAAATTCTCATTAAAAGATATAGGAAAAAAAAATGTAGGTCATGACATGGTTAAACCACATGGAAATGTTAGATATGACCCCCCACTAAGGAAAAAATGAATTTATGGTGGTCTAGCACTATTTGGCTTGACAATACATGGCTTGGAATGAGGTGAGAATGATCCAAAAATGCCAATTATGGGTCATTTTTCAACTTTGGGGTTCAATAACTCGCGAAATTATGGACCGACATACACAAATTTGCCCTTTCTCTGAAGCCCTGGATGTTTTCTTTCAAATGAGACTAGAAACAGGATGAATGGTGCATTATTTTTTTTCTATAGCTCTCTGAAGTCAAAAAGACCTTAAAATAGGCCCAAACATTGTTTCTTGGATCCACCCATATATATACAGTGCCGTGAAAAAGTTTTTGTCTCGTCAGTCCACAGAATATTTTCCCAAAAGTCTTGGGGATCATCAAAATTTATTTTGGCAAATGTGAGATGAGCCCTCGTGTTCTTTTTGGTCAGCAGTAGTTTTCGCCTTGGAACCCTCCCATGGATGCCATTTTTGCCCAGTCTCTTTCTTATTGTTGAATCCTGAACACTGACTTTAAATGAGGCAAGTGAGGCCTGCAGTTCTTTAGATGTTGTTCTGGGTTCTTTTGTGACCTCCTGGATGAGTCGTTGATGCGCTTTTGGAGTAATTCTGGTAGGCCGGCCACTCCTGGGAAGGTTCACCACTGTTCCAAGTTTTCTCCATTTGTGGATAATGGCTTTCACCGTGATTCGCCGGAGTCCCAAAGCCTTAGAAATGGCTTTGCCACCCTTTCCAGACTGATAGATGTCAATTTCTTTGTTTCTCATCTGTTCTTGAATTTCTTTAGTTCGCAGGATGACATGTTGCTTTTTGAGATCTTTTAGCCTACTTCACTTTGTTAAACAAGTTCTATTTAAGTGATTTCTTGATTCAACAGGTCTGGCCTAATATAATCAGGCCAGACCTGACTGTAATCAGGCCTGGGTGCGGCTAGTGAAATTGGACTCAAAACATGGTTAATCACAGTTAATTCATGATTTAACAAGGGGGGCAATTACTTTTTCACATAGGGCCAGGTAGGTATGGATAGCTTTTTCCCCTTAATAAATGAAATCATCATTTCAAAACTGCATTTTGTATTTACTCGGGCTATCTTTGTCTTATATTAAAATTTGTTTGATGATCTGAAACATTTAAGTGTGAAAAATGTGCAAAAAAGTAAGAAATCAGGAAGGGGGAAAATACTTTTTCACGGCACTGAAAATATATATATATATATATATATATATACACAGTGGCGGCTCTAGAACTGGGAATTGGGGGGGCACAGACACATCCCTTTTAGTCCTGGCAACTTCTCAATCATTTTATTCTATTGACACGTTTTCCAATTATCGTAATTGGCACTGAAGACACAGTTTCTCTCCATATGCGATCTAACAGCGATGAAAGCATGGGCTAAATTTAGTACAGAAAAATAATTTACTTATTAATAGGCCAATGCTTCGCGTTGATTGAACTGGTCCGCGTTCCAATGAAATATTGCCTTTCACTCTCGGTATTGCGTGGTTGATAAAAAAAAGTGGCACTCGGCAGTTAAATAGGCTATAAAAAGCCTGCGGCTCAAGCTATTTGCTTGAGAGTCGATAGGTATGCAATTTTGAACAACGTTGATTTAAATACAGCAAATACGCGTCCAGATGAATGACTGTTTTCTTACCTAATTGGGGAGAACAAACAGCACCTGTTAAGTGTGGAGTGCTCTCGGAGTGAACCTTTTGTTAATATGAAAATGACAGAACAGGTCAGGACTAATAATTGTTTTAAATGGATATTTTGTGCACCCAATTCTCAGTTCTGGCTTCGCCACTGTAGCCAACTGAATTTAGCCCATGATTTCATCGTCCTTATCCCAAGAAATGGCTTTCATAACCTAAAAGGGTGATCTCCACACTTCATTATGCAACAAATCTTTGACCTGTAGGTCGACCGTGCACACCAACAGGTGGCGCTGAAATACGTCAAATTTTATCGTTTCGCCATGTTCGGCGCCACCTGTTGGTGTGTGCATACATTATCCCAACTTTTTCTCACCTGTAATGGATAGTCTAACTACATACCAATGTGGTGCAGTTGTAAAAGTTTTGGGGCACTGATCGTGCACAGAGTATAAGGGGTGCAAACTAGTGACGAAAATGGATTGCTGCCATATTGGACCGCCCCCTATATGTTGTGCGAAGAAGATCCCAGGCCAAAAATCGCTCTTTCAACTGACCATCCCCCCTATGATTCAATTTTCCAACTTTTACTTCGGGATAAAGTTCGCGCAGTGAATAAAAGCAACCCAAAAATCAAATTTTGGTAATTTGGCATTTTTGGCCCTATTTCGGCTTGCACTTGATTGACCCCTAAAACCCAAACTGGTGCAGGTAGGGCCAAAAAATTTGGGTAATTTTCTAGTTAGGGTAGGGACATAAAACCACCAAAGTTTTAGCAAAATTGAAGAAGGTGACTATCACCACCTCCCTGCACCTGCCTGAAGTTTACAGACAATGGCTCTTAAATCCTGGTGGTGATTTTTTGGACCAGGCAGAGGACAAACTAGACGAATGTGACGATAAGTTTCAAACTGAACCAGCAGGGGGAGCTCAGGTAAAAAAGAGGCAAAGCTGTTGATTTTTACAATTTAATTTCACCAAACGTTGAAATGATCTCGTATCAAAATCATTCAAAATTTTTTTCCGACCACATTTCTTCCATAAAAATGATGGTAAACCACTATCCTTCCAGGTTTTGATAATGCATTGGGCAGTTCTTCACCCAATTTTAGTAGTTTTTCAGCAATTGCCTTAGTTGTTTTCTTTGCTTGATGTAGGCCAATAATTTGACACCTGAAACTGAGTAACATCTTTTCCACGATCACAGGAAATGTCTTCTGACAAGGTGTTTAAGAAATGAGAAACTACTACTCACGGCATCAGTTAGGGTTAAATAACTTTTTGACGGCGGAAACATATTAATCACGACAGTAATTATCAATATAAGGCTCCTACGTATTTGCTTAGTTAAATCCTGGTGGTGATTTTTTGGACCAGGCAGAGCACAAAATAGACGAATTTGACGATAAGTTTCAAACTGAACCAGCAGGGGGAGCTCAGGTAAAAAAGAAGCAAAGCTGTTGTATCAGGGAAAAGTCATTCTCAAACAAAGCAACAGCTTCATTTATCTAGGTGATAGAAATTAATTATGGGGGCGGCAGGTATTATTTCTCCTTGAGAAATGATATTGCCGCACAGGGAGAGTTAGAAATGGGAAGGTTACACATAGAGTGTAATGTACTGAAGCGGATTTCAAAATGTCTTTTTGAAATAAATACTAGTTATTTGTTGTTTTTCGTCCCCAATTTTATGTGGAGACATATCGAAAAATTGCATTTGTTGGCAGATGCTTGCGTTCGTGTCGGCTACATTCCATTCAAAACTTTTTTCCCTTTTTCTCAACCTAAAGACAGATACAGTAAGCGCTGCCTATATGCACAAGGTGAGCACAATGCACGAAAACCCAGTGAAATAAACAAAACCTCTGGTCCAATCAGGGAACAGCTGTTCTGAATAAGGAAACGTTTTGCTGTTTTCAGCATCCGGGCTGGCTGTGAGTTAATTTTCCCGGGCGAGCACCCGAGTATCGACAGTCCATTTGAACTGTGATAGTGCTCGGGCACTTCTAGGTGCCTTACGAGAGGGGTCGCGCACACTAAACGAAAAGTCTTCTACGAAGTTAGGAGAGCATCTCTTGCACCGACCTGAAACTTTCCTTCGGTGATCGGCAAAATAAGATTTTAGGATTTTCTCTTTCATCCTTTTCACATTTTGTGCATCAAATGCATCTCCTATTACCAGAGCACGTTTTGATGCTTCTCTGAGAAACATTTTTTTTTCTTTTTAAAGGAGGAAAAATAGCGGAGCTAGTGAATAGTGAAGATTTAAAAATGGTCTTTGGACCTTTTTCTCGGTTGGTTAAGCAGATACTGCTCCTTACAGTTCTGTCCATGGCCCAAGACACGAAGACCGAAGGGACAAAAGAAGATATCCCAGAAGGGGCCTCTACATTGGCATTTGTCTTTGATGTGACTGGTTCGATGTACGATGATTTGGTGCAAGTCATTGAAGGAGCATCGAAAATCTTGGAGACATCCCTCAGCAGACCAAAGAAGCCTTTGTATAACTTTGCCCTGATCCCTTTCCACGACCCAGGTAGGAAATAGGTTTTTCCAATACTGCGTGCAGGGGCGTGCTTTGTAGATTAATGTGATCCTTATCCACGAATGAAATATGAACGTGCAACAATTAAAAGGTGACATGACCCCCAGCTACTGCATAATAGCACATTTCAAAGCAACTTCGAGCGCGTACGTTGCAATGCGCTCCATCTGGATCCACGTTCTGAGGTTTTCTGAATTGGTATCAGTCATAAATCCCATGTGATAATCTGTAGTGCAAATATATAATGTAAAAATGTCCGGTGTAGGCTGGACAAATTTCAGTTGGCAACAAATACCTGCGTTTGGGTGCATTTCAACATTAGAATGGAACGCTATGATTGATAATGAGTTTGAAATGCATTATCTGTGGGATACTACTGAAAAACCAGCAAATTAGCATCAACGCACTATTATATTGACTTGGTTGCAATTATGTGAGAATATATATATCAGTTGTAACGATCCTGTTTATATTTATCTCAAACTCCAATACGAATGGTTCCAGATGTTCTCGTTAAAATAAATGAACGGGCATTGAAACAGAATCTCACAGACTTGTCGGAACTAAAGATAAATTAGTTCGGGATTAATGGTCTTAGTTGCAGACCATTTCGCGCCATGTAATGGTATCAAGGCATTGTTCTTCCCAGATGTTCCACCGTTCTTTCACTGTCATTATCATTCCGTTCGACTTCATACCTTGACCGCTGAGCACAAAGTCTTCAGTCTTTTTTTTTTTTTTTTTTTTTTTGTGAGTGAGCTCATGCTTGCACATAATCTCCACTTCACGACTAGTGTGTCATAGTACCGTTATGGTAATAAACTTGGGTAAATGACATACATTACGGTGAGAGAACAATATTCCAAGAAATATTGCCTGCATTTTGGTAATGATGCTGTAGCCACATGGCCTAATGAGATTTTCAATGGTGATAGGCTGCTTCTAAGGGGCATCCCAAGGAATGTCTCTTCATGAGCACTACGGGAGGTCGCTTTGATTTTTAATGCGGAATACCTTCATATGAATACACGGGGTGATCCAGATAACCTTCTCTAAAATCACTGAAGCATCTGGTCACATAGGCTATCGCAAGTTAACGTTTTAGTTTAAGATAAGTTGTTATTCATCAAATCGTGTAAATGGGTCATTGTGATGCGCGAAAAACACAGACATCTTAATGAATTCATCCATATTTATCGATACAATGGCCTGTCGGTGCAGTGCAGCCTACGGGGTCTAAAGTGAGGGCAAGAGGCGCCGGTGGAAAAGCCTGGTCAGCATTATCAATGCGTAAACAGAGAAACACCGCGAGCGCACTCCTTGAGACGTTTTGAGAGAGCGTGATAAAGAGACGCATATCGCTCGTTTCCAATCATGTGTCCAAGGGATTTTCTGCCTTTTCGTCGGAGCTGTCTCAAATGTCGTCGGAATCAGTGTATCTGGTTATCCTTTCAAACAATCCACCTCTATTGCTGGACAAAAAAATGAAAACAAAAAATAAATAAAAAAGGTACCTTTGAGGGAGAGCTTGGCCTTCGGTGGAGTTCAGAATCAGTTTTCCAGATGTGTGGTGGTTACTAATATGTTTAACTCAGTATGCATATTTGGCATTTTTGATTGATATTTCTAAAATACAGGCTTGGCACCTCGCATGCAGTTCCTTCTCAATGAACAGTCGGTACGTGGTACACTTCTCTAGCAATCGAGAGAAATGCCTCAGAACGACCCCATTTCTGTCAAAGCTGGGACAGTATGGAAAATCCAAGTAATAAAAAAGCTATGCTTTTTAAATTATCTTTGACCTGTATTATAAACCTTTCAAGAGGAAATATTTTGTTATACCTGATCTAATTTATTGTTTTTGGGAATATATGCCCATTCTGAATTTCATGCCTGGAACGTAGTCTAATAAAGTTGGGATGGGGGCAGTTTAAAACTTGGGAAGTTTTGGAATGCACAAAAAATGGGTGTACCGGGGTGAAATAGGTGACATTATTAAAGTCCTTATTGGCAAGTCTCGCCACTCAACAGCCATATCGACAACGCCCCGGGCAGGTATTTTGGGCTAATAAGACCAAGTTACTATCTAAATGAATGGGGAGAGAGCCATAACGTCAATTTCAATGGTCACTGAGTCGGAAAAAGTGCATGTATAAAATCACCAGTCAAATCTGATTTACAAAAAAAAAAAAAAAACTTAGAAAGTTTGGTGACTGCCAAAAAATAAGGTTTAAATTACTCTTCCCCCGCAGTTTATACTTCTACTAAACATGCTTCACGGCACCAACTTCTTGTACAGCGTGCTGGGACGTGGAGCGGTCAGCTCATCCCACTGTACTGAATGCAATACACTAAATCTGAACAATGTGCTTTCTGTCAATGCCAAGACACGATTGGCTGGATACATTTCCCATTTCAACTTTATAAAGCAGATGATTAGCTTTTGGGGGGCGGGGTGGGTTACATGTCATAAAATCACCATATCTGGCGTTGCAGCCTTTGCTCTTTGAAATGCTTTGATCCTTCGGATGGCACTGCATTGAAAACCAGCATGTTTTTGTGATGTATATAAACACCCGAGTGACAACTTAGGAAAACATTTGCAAATAAAATCCCATGAAATCAAATTCAAACAAAGACTGCACTGTGCACCAAGGAGGCAGTATGTCAAAAATGTTCAGAAACGCCACCATCTTCTCTGTGCTTGACCACATCTGAAATAGACTGATGCACCCTGGAAACATGTGCTGTTGCCAGACCTGTCAGCCTTTAAAATTTTGTATGGTAATGATGGACATTTTGATCTTGAGGCCAAAGAGGAAAACGACTCTTCCGTTTGTAGCTAACATGAGGTTCAAAGGCTAGCATTTGTCATGGTATGGTTCATGTTAGTGACCATGGCATGAGTAACTTGAGCAATTGTGTTGGTGCCATTGAGGCTGAACGGCATGCATTTTAGAGCAACATGTGCTGTTTTATAGATGAGGTCTTTTCGAGGATGCCTGATTATGTTGACAAGACTTTGGCAAACCATATTTTCCATGTGTTACACTGGTGTGACTCCGTAATTGGAGAGTGGAGCCCAATCTCATCCCGATGTGTCATATATTGACGATACCTGACCAAGCATTGACTTACGACGCATGACGCTAAGTTTAAAACGAACCTTACCCCATAACCCCTAAGCCCTAGCCTGAACCCTAACCCTAAGCGTCAAATAGAGATGCCAAAACCATCCTTTTGTGTCATATATCGACGCTTGGTCAGGTAGCATCACTGTATGATGAGTTGGGATGAGAATGTGTTGGAGAGTGGGGCTGCAGGACTAGCCTAAAGTGCTGTGAAAAAGTATTTGCCATTCTTCATAAATTCTTCTATTTTTGCTAATTTGTCATATTTAAATATTTCAGAGCATCACATTTATTTTATTATAAGACTAAGTCAATGTTAGTAAACATAAAATACAGCTTTTAAATAATTGTTTCATTTATTTGAAGTAAAAAGTTATTCCATACCTATATCATCATGTAAAAAAAAAGATAACTGCCCCCCCTAAACCTCAAAGCTTGTTGTGCAATCCTTGACAGAAACAACTGAAATCAAATTTTTGCGATAACTAGCAAAGAGTCTTTCACATCATCACTGTGCAGGAATTTTGGCCCACACTTCTTAGCGGAAGTGTTTTTGGAGGGATTTCAAGCATGAACTGCCAGTTCAAAGTCATGCCACAGCAGTCAGTATTTCAATCAGATTCAAGTCAGAACTTTGAACAGGCCACGCCAAAACCTTTATTTTGTTTCTTTTGAGCCATTCAGAAGTGGACATGCTCTTGTGGTTCAGATCATTGTCCTGCAGCATTAACCAACTGTGCTTGAGCTTTGGATCACAAACTGATGGCCGAACATTCTCCTTCAGCTCTTACTATCACATTAGCACCTCCATGTTCCACTGTTGGTGTGATACTCTTATTGAGGAATGCTTTGTTAGCTTCAGGCCTGATGTAGAAGAACCAATTCCTTCCAAAAAGTTCCACTTTTAACTCGCCAGTCCAGAGAATATTATCTTAAAAATCCTGGGGATCACCACACAGTTTTTTTTTTTTTTTTTTTTTTTTGGAAAATGTGAGGCTTTGTGTTCTATTCTGTGAGCAGTGGTTTTTCACCTTGCAGCTCTCTCATGAATGCCATTTTGCCCAGTCTCTTTCTTATGGTGGAATGGTGAAAACTGACCTAAACTGAGGCAAGTGAGGCCTGCAGGTCTGGGACCTTTTGTGGCCTCCTGGATCAGTCATTGATGTGCTGTTGGAGGAATTTTGGTTAGTCGGCCACCTCTTAGAAGGTTGACCACTGCTCCAAGTTTTCTGTATTTTATGTTAATGGCTCTCAACATGGTTCACTAGAGTCACAGAGCTTTAGTAATGGCTTTTAACCTTTTCCAGACTGATAGATGTCAACAACATTGTTTCTCATCTGTTCTTAAATTGCTTTAGATCATGGCATCATGTGCTGCTTTTTGCCTACTATACATTGCCAGACAGGTTCTATTTCAGTGATGTTTAGATTCAATAGGGCTGGCAGTAGTCATGCCTGGTTGTATCTAAAGAACTTTAACCCAATCATCAATTCAGTGTTTGTAATTGGATGATTTAGTAACTAAGGGGACAATTACCTTTTCAGATGGGGTCAGGTATGGGTGGATAGCTTTTTCCTTCAATAAATGATATCATCATTTAAAAACAGCATTTTGAGTTTACTCAGATTATCTTTGTCTAATATTAAAATTAGTTTGATCTGAAACATTTAAGTGTGAAAAATATGCAAAAATGAGAGAAATTGGGAAGGAGGCAAATACTTTTTCACAATACTGTACCTGTTGTCCAGACCTGTCTTTCTTCGGAACATGCAATGCCTTAAGAGGTGCGAAATATGACATTTAAGTCCTTGGACATCTGAGCAGCTGAAGATCAAGGACGAATGGGTAAAATCCACAAAAAACTGGAAGAACTGTTTCAGTTCTCCAAACAGTTACTTGGAGGGCTGTTACTCGGAAAGGTGAGGTAACACAGTGGTACCCTTATAAAAATTTACTATAGTTAACTATAGTTTACAACAGTAAAATTGATGTAAACTATAGTAAACTACACTTTACTGCAGTAAAATATAGCTTGTTGCAAATTGAGGGCTTACTGCAATAAACACTTATGTCCAGATGTTATATATTGGACATAACTGTTAATTGCAGTCAGCCTTCGAAATATACTGCAGTAATTGAATATCATTGCTATAGTTTACTATGGTAGAGTTTGACTTTTGTGATTTACTTTAGCATCACTATAGTAAACTGCAGAGTTACTAAAGTATATCTATAGAAATTCCACAAAAATACCAGTTACTATAGAAAACTGTAGTGTTTTTATTGTAGTATTTTGTGATAATTTTTCATAAGGGTAAACACACCTGTCCCAACTTTTCCGCAATGTGTTTACTTCACTTAGAACAAGTGTTTACTTCTAAAAAAGTACAGAGATAGTAACATCAAACATTTTGTCTTTGACCTGTTTTCAATCTGATATAGGTCAGGGATGATTTCAAAATCATTGTTTTTGAGAAAAATTACCATATCTCTACAGTTCATTTTTTTAAGTTCGCTTACATTTTTTCTGGATTCCAGGTTTCTCACACTCTTGGCAGTGTGAGTAAAATTATACTGTGGCTGCTACATTGCTATTTATTATTGGTCTTGAATTCATGACGATATGAGCTTAAGCGCATTTTATTAATTTATAATTCCTCAACTAATTGTAAAGCTTTGGGTGCTTATTACTGTACTGTTTATCACTGTGTCTGTCCCCCAAGGATCTCAGCTTATGTCAACTTAGACATCTTGTTCACACATTTATTTAATTAAACTGCATTATATTGTATTTTTGGACACAGGAAACATGTGCAGTGTTCATTCAACTCTAGCAGAGTTGATATTGCGTTGTTTAATAAGAATTACAAGTACATTGTCATCGTTAGTCAAATTTAAAAATGATCCTTTTACCGAGTGTGGTTCTGTGCCAGGTTTGCCACCAAATGAATCACGGTTGCTTCAGCATTCATGATATTTAAAGAGTATGACACTACTTAATGAATGGGACAATATTGTACAAATACTTCTAAAATGGATTCAAACATACATTTTAAAATGGTTTATTCTTTAATGGTCTCCTTTCCATAAAGCATGATCCTGCTATTAAAGATACAGCTTTGAAACCCGGTACAAGTTTTGAAAGCTGAGAACACTATTTCCCCATTTCCTATAATACGCTGAGATAAGGAAGTGCTGTTTGTTTGATTTGGCAGGTTTTGAATCAGAAGACAAAACTGCATTTTATTTGCTTTATAATCTGAAACAGTATACACAAAGAGGACATGTGTGGGATATTGAAGCTTGCTGTTTTGATATCATATACAGGATGCCTTTCTCTGTCCGGAGAACCTGTAATGGCTGATATTCCATGGCAGTAGAACCGCCGCCAATCCCTGGCATTTTATGCAAATCTGAGACAGTTTTGAGCCAGGGGAATGCACGCTGTTCCTGAGAGAGGAAGGGAAACTGCAGGGTAGGGGGTGGGGAAAGCAATCAGTTTCAGATGACTTCAAAGAGTCTTGGATGAACCTTACGAAGCAGCGTAATGACTCAAAGTGAAGAATCTTTGTGTAAACATTCCTTACATACGCGGCCCGTGGTTCCCTGTATACACAATTCTCCTTGTATATTTTTACATGGCCATTTTTTATTGGCTGCGCTGAAGTAGGTCAGTGCTCAACTTTGGGTCATAAGGACAAGCTCAGAGGTCATTTGATGGGAGATAGATGGGAGCTGCCATCTCTGACTCTCAGGAAATGAGCTCACAGGATGGTCCTGCTCTCCCACGGCCTTCATCTCTCATCATCCTGGCAGCAGTTCTGACATTTTAAAAAGTCACTTTCTCCAATATGTTAGCAGGGTTGCAGCATACAGATAGACAGCTGTGTTAGGCACGGTTTTGTACGCAGCCTGGCCTCAGATGTGATAGAAATGTCAATGAAACAGTTTAGACGGCGGCACGGTGGCACAGTGGTTAGCACTACTGCCTCACAGCAAGAAGGTTGTGGGTTCGAATCCGGCCTAGGGCCTTTCTGTGTGGAGTTTGCATGTTCTCCCCGTGTTCGCGTGGGTTTTCCCCGGGTGCTCCGGTTTCCCCCACCCACAAAAACATGCATTATAGGAACACTCCTGCCAGTACCCCTGACCAAGGTACTGGCTTTAGAACTGGAGTTGGTCCCCGGGCGCTGCTCTGTGGCTGCCCACTGCTCCTAACTACAGGATGGGTCAAATGCAGAGGAAGAATTACCCCTACGGGGGTTCAATAAAGTATAAAGTATATCTTAAACATCACTACAAGGCCTTATCCAGAGAGTATTTTTTCCTTAAGCATGTTTTTTCTGGAGTCACTTCTGTCTGTAACAGATGGCAAAGCAGAGCCATGATCTGCTGCTTTTCTACATCAGCCGTATCAGTTCAGCTTTAAGAAAGGTAAATATTTTAAAGCTTCAAGGCTGCGTTTCTGTCTATCATTTTGCCCTCATTTCATCTCTTAGCCCCAAATGTACACTTGGTACCCTGTGTTTAAGTGGTGAAATAAAGCTCTTGGAATTAAGTGGTAGGTGTTGACGGAGAGCTTTTAAATCTCATGCCTGTTCAAAGCTTCGCCCATGCTTTGTCAAATCACAAAGGTCCTAGCATAATCATTAATAAAGTCAATAATGATGCCATTAATGGTAAATTCCAAAGAAACTCCAGAGTGTGTTACGATACTGTGTAATTGTTTTTCAGTTTTTTGCCATCAATGATGTTCATATTACTATGATTATCATTATTATGATTGTGATGATGATGATGATGATGATTTATTTATTTATTTATTTATTTATTTATTTTTACTAAGATGAGTTTTAAAGGAGTCTTTAACCAGGGGGAGATTCCAGTCATCGCACAGTCATGAACTTGAGAGGGTTAGGAATGGAATGGAATGGAATAAGTTTGAGAGATACAATTGGTTAAAAAGGAAAAAATAGTGGTAAAGCCACTGTGCCTGCTTGGCCAGACATGGCCAAAATTGAACTTGGCCTAGATTTACATTAGGGCTGGGTATTGTCAAGGATGTCACAATACGATACGTACCTCGATACAGTGCCGGACGATTCGATACATACCTTGATACAATGCCGTACGATTTGATACGATAACGATACCGATATGATAACGATATAGGCTATATATTGCAAAACTCATCATTTATTGAAATTGTAAAAAAGGTGCTGAGAATACAACTTTATGTGTACGACTTATGTAATCTATAATAGGTTGGTACATCTCAATATATTGGTAACTGAGTCGACAAACTATTCTGATGAATTTTTTATGTTCAAATTTATTTAAGATTAAGTGCATATTTCTTATACACAATGAACATTACATTTGATTTTCGCTGTAAAAATGTAAAGTGCATGGCATCTTCAGTAACTTAAACCATAGCAGTTCAGGGAAAAAAAACATAATTTCCCACTATGGTGAACACTGAATAACATGAAAATTAAGTGCATGTTAAGTATCATTCTCACATTCATATTCACTTTAAACATGAACAAGGTCACCGCCAAAATTATGGCCATTAGTTGCCATTTTGGCCTACATATGGCATAAAAGTAGGTCAAATCAAAAACCTGTCTGACATACGATCGATGAAGCCTTCATGCATCTGCAGTACAAATCTGAGTGTCGTAGCTCAAAGGACAAGAGAGTTACAACATCTGTTTCTGTGCTTCTCATATAGCACCCCCTACTGGCCATTAGTGGTCAAATTTGGCTGGAAATCGAACTCAGCCTACATCTCATAGGAATTCATGGACTAGACAAAAATAAAAGGGATCGATCAAATACTGAAGGTGATAGAGTGCTAACAAGGTCATCACCAAAAATTACAGCCATCTGTCGCCACTTGACCTACATGTATATTGCCTAAAACCTGGTTAAATAGAAAATCTTTCTTGATGTGTGATGACCCCTTGCCATAGCTACCCTCCGTAAAAATTTGAGCATTCCAGCGCAAAGGATAAGGGACTTATGGTCATTTTTGTGTTTTTTATTAAGTGCCCCCCACCTGGCCAAAGCTATGGGCCGATTCGACTCAGATTTGAAGGTGGCCAAGAGCGTATGCCCATACATACACATGCAATATGAAATGGTTCCATCAAAAACGGAAGGTGCTGTAGTGCTGACAAAGTCGCAGGCAAAATCGCAGCAATTGACTGCAATTTGCCATATGTACTGCTTAGAATTACGTCAAATCAAAAACCCTTCTGAAATGAGAGGGCCCCTTGCCATAGCTACCTTCCATAATAAATTGAGCGCTCTAGCTCAAAGGATAAGGGACTTATGGCCATTTCTGTGTTTTCCTAAAGCGCCCCCTATTGGTCAAACTAAGTCTAAGAAACAAATCTGGTTGATTATCGAACTCGATCTGCGTCTCACGCCTACACAGCCATGCACTGCCAAGCGGGCTAAAAATCTGAGCAGTCTAGCTCAAACGGTAAGGGACTTATGCCCATTTTTGTGTTTTACAATGGCCATAGTAGTGGGCCGTTCAGGCCATAAATCGAACTCAATCGAGATCTTATGGTCATACACCCACATATAAAAAACCAGAAGGCTTTGTCAAAAACTGAAAGCACCAGAGCGCTGACAAGGTCAAAGGTAAAATTGCGGTGATTTCCTGCCATTTGACCTATATATCTCTTAAAATGTGGTCAAATGAAAAACCCGTCTGATTATCTGATGACCCCTTACTACCTTCATTAAAAATCAGGAGCATTCTAGCTAAAACTGTAAAGGAGTTACGGCCATTTTTGTGTTTTTCATAAAGCGCCCCCTATAGGCCAAAGTAGTGGGCCGTTCAGGCCAGAAATCGAACTCAATCGAGATCTTATGGTCATACTCCCATACACCTGTTGGCCTTACGACCAAGCGGGTTAAAAAGAAAACTGAACAGTAAGAGGAGGCATAAGCCCAGAGTTGAGTTTCCAGCCATAATTGCCTGAGCTCCAGAAACAGCCTAATTGAATCTGCATTGCCTCACTCATTTGGCGTTTTCAGGCTGAATCACTTGGGATTAACAGAATCAAGCCCCTTTTGTGCAGCTATCAGGGATGAGGAAGAGTTGGGATTACTCTGGTGACCAGTGCAGCTCAGTGCTGGTGTTTCTTATTCACTGAATTCAGGCTGAGATAGGAACTGTTTGCTGAGCTGTACGTTAGTAAGTCTGACTGGTCACGGCGACCCATGAGCAACAAGAATCATGATGAGCCTGGAAGCATGGCAAGTCATTTCAAAGGTCTATAGTCAGCACCTTCCATTAATATTTCTTCAGAACTGAGTTTTTTGCTAAAATGAATTCCTAGAAAATGGGTGTCTAAATGGTAGATTCCCAAAGTTTTTATGGAAATTGTGGTGTTGAAAAAATGATCAGGGAAATTAGTTAAGACGTAATGCAGTGCAACATGAAGCAAATTCTAACATTTGTAGCAGAGCTTTTTAAACATCCCTTTTCCTGTAATACTGTAAAGCACAGCCAAAACCTGGTATGCTAAACAACTACTGTGATGATTGACAAGCGACGTGTTCCTCGGTCAGCCTAAGCACCAAGGTAATGGTCTGGTGCGCGGCCCTGTTTCATGTTTGAGTTCTGTGCGTGTGCTTTAAAGTAGGTTAGTGGAAGAGAGAGCAGGAGTCCCTGGGTGGTGGCGGCTCTTTCATTCGTCGGAGCCCAGGCATATTGTTTGAATTACAGCACTGGGCCCGAAGGAAGCCATTGTAATTTCGGTGGCTGAGAGACTCTGGAGCTCTCTCTCTCGGGCTCAGCCTTGCCATCCCTGGGGGAGGCTGCATTCTGCTGAAACATTTCCTGAGCTGCTGCTAACGTAGCTCTGCTGGCATGCCTCAGACTGTTTAGTCAGCGGTGCAGCGAATGTGGTGTACGGCAGTAAGAATTCCATATGACAACATAGGCAAGTCCATCAAAAGCAAACAAGAATAAGCGTCATGCATGAAACAACGTATTTGCCTCAAAACTTTCGCAAGATAACGATGTTCCATACAGACCGACTGCATTTCCCGCCTGTAAAATCACCTATGGGTGGAGCTGAGCTGAAAAGATTATTTGGGACAAGATGGGTGGGACTGGAGGGGAAGGAGCGTGATGCTAGGGGAGCACTGACCGTGAGACCAGTCGTACATTGTCAGATGTCCCTGTTCCATGCTCTGCTCAGCACACTGTGCAGGGCACTTTGAGAAGTGGTGCTATGAGAAAACACACAGTGCATTCTGTGCCTGAGGTCGTTCTGCCGTCTCAGTGCTCCACACCCATGGAACCCTGAATGGGGCTAAACGTGCAGTCTGTGGTGGATGCTGGAGGGCAAGGCAAAGTAACATTGTTAGGGAGTGGGGGAATTGAAGCCTGGAGGAGTATTTATGCTAAGCACCCTCTAAATCTGCCCGTAGTGATATTCCAAGGAAACACGACTTTCGCCTCCACACAATGAGAATATTGAGGAGCATCCACAACCCCCGTCTGTGGTTGCTCTGTCTCTTGTTCTGAGAGGTCCACTGTCTGCGGTTGGTTTACGTGATACCACCCCTCGGCGTGGCAGTAACTCAGGGAGGGTTCACATGCTTTGTACAGAAGGTTTTGACCGTTAGCATGCTGACGCTCACGACTACTGAGAAATGGAGTCCACATGTTTAAACAGTCCCTGCAGCAATATTACTTCCTTCTTAGAGTTCAGCAAGTGTTGGAATATTTTCTTCATTATTGCCCATTTGTTAATGTTTGTAAACATAAAAAGATTCCAGTGCAGATTTTGTATCTGAGTATTCCACTATCACATGCCTATCATTGTGGTGTCTGTCTGACATTGTTAGTCCCGCAATCCTTTAAAGTTGAAAAATGCCCCTGTTCCATTCATTCATTTGGAAATGAAGGAACATATGCGCAGAGGAGGCAGCTGTAATGGTTTGGTAAGAATTAAATACTAATCAGAGCAGCCTTCTAAGAAAAGACAGACACTGCTCAAGGCCACTGGGCGGCAGACTCTGTGCTACTCACATAGTTTTAGGCACTCCCCCCTCGAAAATGGGGCCTTAATGAGTGGTTACCAGCCCTCCTGTGGTCCATGCTGAGAGTACTGTCCAGTTGAACATTGTGCTTTGTTGGTTTGAAGAAAGCATTCGTTTTAGTCTCATAAGGTGCTTGCCCCATTCCTGAATTTATCGCCACTACACATCATTATGTGCCGCTGTGATTTTCAGTGGAGACAGTGAAGGCAAAAAACAATGATGGCTGCAGAGGGCTCTCTATGGTGACAATTTTTGGGCTGTTCTAGGCATATGGTCACAAACCTTTCCATTGTCATATATTGGTCATGAAATAATCATTACTTTTTGTACAAAGCTCCACATAACAGACATCAGTGTATAACTTAAGGGGTCTTCAGGGTACAGTGTAGAAATAACCATAATGTAAAAACTAAGAAATAAACATACTCAACATGATTTTTAACCTCATAAAATGTAGAATTTTGATAAAAATTTACATGGTTGCCATGGAAATGGCACTTTAATGACAAAAAAATATTTTGTGGCACTGAAATTTCAATAACCCACGGTCAGATTTTACTCAAATTAGTCTCATATGCAAGGTTTATGATAGTTCTATGAAATTACATTGGATTTTTTTGTTTGGAACATTTATGAATATTTAATGAGCTCTGTTATGTAACTATAACGAAAATCACTATCATCAACTTGCTTCATTTTCAAAATTAACCTCTTAGGGATGCACCTATCTAGAAAATCTTATGTCATTTCATAGATCTCCAACAGATACAACTTCAGTCTAAATTTCAAGTCAATCAGATGAATATTAATGATTTTATGAATGCCACAAGGTTGAAAATCAGTCAAAATTGTGATTTTTGATAATTTGCAAGTCACAAGTAACAATTGAGGCAGAGGAAAAACATAGATTCTTGGTGTTTACTGGCATTTCACTGCATTCCTTTATTTATTTTATTTATTTTATGTGAAAATCAAAAATATTGAAATTTTCAAAAAAAAGAGGAAATTTTCACCCTGAAGACCCCCTAATATTTTCCTTAGCCATAAAATATGTTTTTTTTTTTTCAAATTTTCTTTATAAATGCTTAGTGTTGGAAAAGCCAGATGTTATGTTACAAAGGCATTTACAGACACAAAAAAATATCCCTTATTCTTTTTAATGTCACATGTTCAACATGTTTATCAGTTATCAACCCTGATATAATTAAACATGCATAAAATCATTTAGAGTCCGTGGAAAGGAAAAAAACTGTATGTGTTCTGACTTCGGCACACCACACAGAAATGTGTTATACAGCACCCAGCCAAATTTTAATGATTAAAAAAATCGCTAAGTACATGAAATTACGTGCCAAAATTGCAACAACAAAAAAAAAAGCCTTATACTCAGCTCTAAAAATGCTGTGGGCCTGTCTGCTAAAGCCGCCAAAACCACTCCCAAATGCGAGAGGCAGCCTTCCTCAGCTTTGTCTCAAGTACACCGCGGCCAGAGAAATGGTGCTTCATTGAGCAATTTATTGGAATGCTAACGTACAGCCATTAGATACAGTATTTGAGCCTTCGGATCCGAAATCCAGTTCGAAGCAAGAGAGTACTGACCTACCCAACAATCAACCTCGATCCTTTTGGCCTGCAACGCAATCATATTATTCTTCCATTTTAAGGTCAAGGTCAAGGTTACTTTATTCGTCTCCCTTGGGAGAATTTCGCCTTGGAATGGAGGGAGTCACTGCACAATAGTACAACAGTAACAGCAATAAAAAGTGTCATGAAAGACAAAAAACAATGCAGTGTAAAAAACAAGTGACAAATTGACAAAGTGACAGTTATTCAAGTGCAATACCATTACTCATAATGAGCTATGCAAAATTTAACAATAAGTTCTCCTCCGCCATGTGTCATTTAGACAATCAAATGTACCGTCACCCCCCCCCCCCCGCCCCAGCCACCCACCAACCTGCACCCACACGTCCTACACAACCCACTGGTCACCTCACCCCCCCCAACCTGCACACCCCTAGCCACCTACCAACCCTCCCCCACCCATTAGACCACCCAACCCACCCACAGACACACGCTCATGTACATGCGCACACATTTACACAAGTAAGCCGTAATAAACCAAGTCAAATAAAATCAGGCTAACTGGAGACAAAACTTTATGTCTGCACCACAAATACCTTACACCAGTATAATATAAAAAAGATTCATCAAAATTGGCTAAGAACTATAAAGGTTTTTGTGCACTTTTTATCTAAAAGATCAGCAGCTCCCCTGTTTACTACAACCCCATTTCCAAAAAAGCTGTGATGCTGTGTCAAATGTAAATAGAAATGGAATGCAACGATTTGTAAATCACTTAAACCTTAAATTTTATCGAAAATAGTACAAAGACAACATATTAGATGTATAAACTGAGAAATTGTATTGTTTTTTGAAAAATATCTGCTCGTTTTGAATTTGATATCAGCAACGCCCTTCAAAAAAAAGTTAGGACAGTGGCAACAATAGACCAGAAAAGTTGTATTATGTGAAAGAAATACACCCGGTGGATCATCTCACAGCTAATTAGGTCAGTATCATAATTGTGTATGAAAAGTCTTTCAGAAGTAAAGATAACCAGGGCTTCACCACTCTGTGAATAGTGAATAGGGCAAATAGTTAAAAAATTTAAGAATAACGTTAATTTAAAATTGCAAATAATTTGAGGATTTTTTTCCTCAGTGATACATAATATAATTTAAAGATACATTGAATCCAGAGAAATCTCTGTATGCAAGGGACACAGCCGAAAAGAAATATTGAATGGCCACGAGCTTCAGGCCCTCAGGCGGCACTGCATTAAAAAAGTCCGTTTTTTATAGTAGAAATCACTGCATTGGCTCAGGAACACATCTGTAAACTATTGTTGGTTAACAGAGTTAGTCACTGCATCTACTAACGCAAGTTATAACTTTGCCTTATAAACATTAAACCATATCTAAACAAAATCCAGAAACGCTGCTGCCTTCTCTGGGCCCAAGCTCATTTAAGATGGACAGGGGCAAAGAAGAAAACTGTCCTATGGCCTGACCATTCAGATTGTGAAATTCTTTTCGGAATTCATGGACGATCTATCCTCCAGTCTAAAGAACAGAGAGATCATCTGGCTCATTATTAGCACACAGTTCAAAGGCCAGCGTCCATGATTTTATGGGGGTGCATTAGTGCACATGGCATGGGAAGCTTGCACATTTGTGAAGACACCATTAATGCTGAACAATATATACAAGTTTTGGAGCAACATATACTGCCATCCAGATGTCTTTTTCAAGGAATGTCTTGCTTATTTCTGTAAGACAATGCCAAACACCATATTCTGCATGTATTATAACGACACGGCTGTGCAGTTAAAGAGTCTGGGTGCTAAACTGGCCAGCCTGCAGTCTAGACCTGTCATGCAAAGAGAATATTTGGTGCATGATGAAATGAGAAATATGACACAGGACGCCAGAAGTGTTGACAGCTGTAATTTTGCATCAGGAAAGAATGGGAAAATATTTTGCTTTCAAAACTACAGCATTTGGTCTCCTCAGTTCCCAAATACTTAGTGAGTGTTGTTAAAGGAAGAGGTGATGTAACACAATGATGAACATCCCCTGTTCCAACTTTTTTGAACCGTGTAGCTGACATCAAAACAAGCAGATATTTTTTTGAAAAACAATAAAATTTCTCAGTTTAAACATTCAATATGTTGTCTTTGTACTATTTTCAATTAAAGGTGAAGTCCCATTAAGGGGCGTTTTCTGGCACAAATCACCAATTTCAAAATAATTTTCAGCATTGATAAACCACCCCATGGGGTTCATGAATCCACCAGAGAAACCTGCGATATCTATTTAAATTATAACAAAAAATGATATTTTTAACATTTTTTAGTTTTTTTGGGAGGGGGGGCACCCATTCTGGGGCCCCACAAAGTGTCACCAATGATTATAATCATGTGCTTATCAATGCACATTGTAGCTGATATATTTTCCTAATGAATGAAAGAAGAATTTGTTGAAATTGATATCATACTCCCGAGATAGGAAGATATTTGTTCAAAAAATATGTTCTGAAATGGAGATTTCCAGCGGCCACGTGTGTAAACTTTCATTTTCCTCAAACTGTAATATATCCACACAGGCAATCAGCAGTTCCGCACTGTCAACAGGCTCCGATCATTTAGTGACTCTTGTTTTGGGCAAAACAAAAATATGTGTTTTTTCCAAGCTCTATGGAAAAAAGAGATTCTCTAATTTATCAGCTGAGAATGATTTTCCTATCCATGGACATAGTTTTCTCCTCATTGACCGAGTTTTGGGCTGAGAGTGCTCTACATGCAGAGGAGTATTTCAAATTATAACATAAAAATTTAAATATTTATACAGCGCCCTCCATAATTATTGGCACCTTGGTTAAGATGTGTTAAAAGCCTTAACATAAATTCAATTTTTATTGCAGAAGCATACTCTCACACTGAAAATTGTAGAAAAATGTAACCTTCAACTCAAGTGAATTTTAAGGAAAAAAAAAAAAATCCTGACTAAGAAATAATTATTTTTCATAAAATCACCTGTTCCACAATTATTGGCACCCCCTAACAATTCCTAGGAAATAAATGTAATTGAAATATTTCTGTCATTTCTACAGTAGTTTACGAAGTTGATCAGAGTATCTAGGAACATTTAATTAGTAATTCATCACTTCCTGTTTCCCTGGGGTATAAATATGACGTGACACAGAGGCCATTTCTCTTATCCACTCTTCAACATGGGAAAGACAAAGGAACACACCATTCAAGTAAGGCAGATGTGTGTCGACCTTCACAAGTCAGGCAATGGCTACAAGAAAATAGCCACTCGCCTGCACCTGCCCATATTTACTGTCAGAGGAATCATTAAGAAGTTTAAAACAACTGGAACAGTGGTAAACAAGCCTGGACGAGGACGCAAGGTTATTTTGCCACCACGCACAGTGAGGAGGATGGTAAGAGAAATAAAAAGTTCTCCAAAGCTCACTGTTAAAGAATTGCAACAAATGGTAGCATCTTGGGGTCATGAAGTCTCCAAAACAACCATCAAGCGCTATCTACATGCCAGCAAGCTGTTTTGGAGGCATGCACGGAAAAAACCTTTTCTCACTCACAATCATAAACGCAAACGTCTGGAGTTCGCTAAGCGGTACTGGGACTTCAACTGGGACCATTTGCTTTCGTCAGATGAGACCAAGATAGAGCTTTTTGGCAACAAACACTCTAAGTGGGTCTGGCGGAACACAAAAGATGAGTATGCAGAAAAGCACCTCATGCCCACTATGAAGTATGGGGGAGGATCGGTGATGCTCAGGGCCTGTTTCTCTTCCAGAGGCCCTGGGAACCTTGTTAGGGTGCATGGCATCATGAACGCTTTGAAATACCAGGACATTTTAAATCAAAATCTGGTGGCCTCTGCCCGAAAGCTGAAGATGGGTCGTCACTGGGTCTTTCAGCAAGATAATGACCCTAAACATGTGGCCAAATCTACACAGAAATGGTTCACCAGACACAGAATCAAGCTCCTCCCGTGGCCATCTCAGCCCCCAGACCTCAACCCCATTGAAAACCTGTGGAGTGAGCTGAAGAGGAGAGTGCAGAGGAGAGGACCCAGGTCGCTGGATGATTTAGAGAGATTGTGCAAAGAGGAATGGTCGAAGATCCCTCTTTCTGTATTCTCCCATCTTGTGAAACATTATAGGAGAAGATTAGGTGGTGTTTTGTTGGCAAAAGGGGGTTGTACAAAGTATTAACATCAGGGATGCTAATAATTGTGGCACACATGATTTGATGTAAAAGAATTATTTCTTAATGTAGGATTTTTTTCCCACTGAATAAATGCACTTGAATTAAAGGTTGGATTTTCCTCTTTTTTTCATTGTGGTCCTATATTAACTGAATTTATTAGAAGCTAAAGAACACATCTTAACCAGGGGTACCAATAATTATGGAGGGAGCTGTATCTGTGATATTGACTGGCAGGCATTTGACTTCAAATTGCACTTCTGTGGATATATTGCATTTGGCCAAATAATCACAGCAAAGTTCACTTTTTCACAAGAGTCCTTATTCTTAGATTTAATTGCATAATGGTATAGTGTTTAACGATATAATGTTGCATAGACTATGACCAAAGGCCTCGAATATGTTAAAATTGTATATCCAGTGTTCTTCTTGGTCCATTTTAAGGGATTTGGTGTAATTTTGTTTTTGTTAGGGGTACGAGTCTGGTCTGTCTGTCCATTATTTTGGACATTATTCTTGTGGGGTGCACACTGCAGTCCAGTATTTTGTTTTTAAGCTGTAGATAGATGAATAAATAAATAAATTGTAGCTAGTTGGCTGCTGAATGCAGTTTTTTTGCTGAAGCTATGTTATTCTTCTTGGCTAGCTAGAACTTAATTATGTTTAGAAGTTTGCTGTCCTAGATGACTGCAGTTGTTCCAAAGTATAAGTGTTCAAATATCTAACATTCTTGAAGTCACCACATTTTGAGAATTACCCACTTAATAAGAGATGAGATATCCTTTATTCAATGCCGTAGGATAATTTTTCCCCATTTGGCTGAGTGTCTCAGTGTCTGAGGAACTGCTTCAGTTCGAAAGCCAGAGCCTTGATAAGGGCATGGTAGGAGTGTACCCATGGTGCATTATTTTTTAAGGGTGGGAGAAACCTGAATACCCTGAGGATTCTCATGTGAACAAGGGAAAAAACATACAGAGAGGCTGTGGTAGGCCAGGGCTCAAACCCGGAGCCTCCTAATTGCAAGACCAACCACTGTGCAACTGTGGCGCCAATGTGATGCAATGCTGCTTTTGCAAAGATCATTGAGATTTTTTGGGGTGGTTTTACACCCTTTGAAATCACGGCTCTGTAAGGGCAGTATGGAGTGGAGAACTTAAATGCAGACTGTGGAGCGGTTCTGTAACTTGATTTCAATGGAAGACAGAGAACAAAAGGCTTAACACGTTTCTGCAGATGTAGACACCCGCGGACACGGAACTGCTCTATTTATGTACACAGTTACACTATTCTATCAATAAGCCATACACCCTAAACGGTTATTGAATATTTACGAGGAAGCGGTGCCTGTAAACAATTTAGAATATGGACGAGTTAAGTCCCATCACTGTTTCCCAGGAGTTGTATGAATTAAACTCCGCAGCCAAGCCTGATGTTCAAACTGCCTAATATACTTGCGGATAGTATCTGTCCAGCAGTTAACACGTTCGCGCAGTTGTAAATGCTAGCAGACATGGAGCTGCTTTATGTATGCATGCAGTTACGCTATACTATCAATAGGTCCTACATCTGAAACGGTTATTGAATATTCATGAGGAAGCAGTGCCAGTAAACGATTTAGAATACGGACGAGTAAAGTCCCATTGCTGTTTCCCAGGAATTGCATGAATTAAACTCCTCACCCAAGCCTGATATGCAAACTGCCTAATATACTTGTCCATAGTATCTATCCAGCAGTTAATAAAAATGATCTCTTGCGACGTAAAAAATTGTTGTCCTTAGTTGCAACCATTTCAGTTATAATAGGCCAAAGGTATCCTAATTAAGGGGTGAAAAAGAACTCAGAATATATGTGTTTCCCGTCACTAAGGGGTTTATGAAGTAGCTAGCTAAGTAAATATTTAACCAACAAAATTTGCAAGTGAAATAAAAAGAGATTGTGGATATTGGTGTGGCTAGCAATGGAGCGCAGCCACGATAGCTTTGTAGCTAACATTAGCTAGCTATTCTGCTTATTCTCTGATGATTTTCTTAAAATTAATAAAAAAATATTTAGGTTACTGGCTAGCTAACTTTGCTAACAATGCTGCATGTGAAATAAAAGGTTAATGTGGATATCTTTGTAGCTAGCTACATAGTGTGGCCGCGATAGCCACGTAGGAAACGATAGCTACAGTAGTAATTTGGCTAATTGTCTGATGATGATAAATGAAACAAGTCAAGGAGCTAGCTACTTAGTGAACTCAATTATTGTGTTAAATGAGAGGTTATTGTGGAGATCTGTGTTTGTCCGCATATTTAACTTAATATTTGGTGCCAGCTTCCAAATCATTCACCGCATAAGCAGGATGTTTCCGGTAGGCCTGCCAGTCTTATAATTTGACAGTGCACAATTTTAAGGGCTCTGAGAGCTTGGAGAGCCACTTGGATAGCTATCTTATTTGGCTGATAAACAGTAGATAATTTTGAATATCACGCTCAGAATGTATTGTTTTAACTCACGGCCATTTTTCGATTCTCAGTATTTTTTTTTTTTTACAATTTCAATGCTGAATTTTCATGTAAATTTTTTGTGCTTGTGACCTTTTTCTGTGCCAAAATTAGGAGAACAAACTGAAATACGATGGAATTCTAACTGTTAGAAGTATCTTTTTTCATTCTAGTAATTTTCCCTCTCTCAGTGAAGCTCAAATCTTGAATTTTAAAGCCTTAAATAGTGTAACGCATTAATAGCTATTTTGCCTCTGTGCGAAGTGGTTAAGACAAACTAAAGCAGGCATGGGTCAAAACCAGGGAAGGCGGTCCAAAAGCGACAAACAAGTTTGACAAGGAGCAGAAAAGAACAACAAGTCCAAAAAACAGGTAAAGTCCCAGGAACAAAGCAAATATTCACAAAACATCAGGACTAGACACTTCGACCAGATCAGACCACTTGACATACAATAAATAGACACTATGGCACTGGACAAAGAAATGGGGACATTCACAAAGGAAATTGGGCATGCTGGTTGCTGCACATAATTCTATTCTTTTTCATTCATACTCAGATTTTTTCTGTAGGTGACTCTGCTGGTCTGCTCCCTTTGAGAGTGCAAGTTTGGGGGTTTGAGATCTTTGGGACTGTCTGTTTCATGTTTGCTTGGATTGTTCCAGAGCATCACTTGAGCAGAGTCACCATGAAACAAAAATGTGTGTCACTCTGAAATAAGTGGTTTAATCTGACGTTGGTGTCCTGCCTAAAATAGAGCCCTAGCATTAGTTCAGGTTGGCACGAAAATCAGTCCTGGTCACGAGCACCTGCCTGTACAATCATTCTGGACTTAAGCATCTTCCACCCACTTAGCAAGCTTTTATAACCAAGGAAATGTTCATTCATCCCTCCTGCTCAGTGCCCTTTACATCACTCCAAATCTGGGTCACTACAGATTTGCATCTCATCTTCCCCACCTCCCCAGCCCCCTCCTTCATAAGTAGCATTGCTCATTGTAAGCAGCATTTGTTCATATTGTGACATTTTAAATGTTAATGTTGTAAATCTCAATCTCTTTGGGGGAGTTTGTGATCTCTGGGACTGTGTCATGCTTGCTTAGTTCGTTCCATAGCATCACTTGAGCAGAACCACCACCAAAGACAAATGTAAGTCATTCTGAAATAAATGGTTTTATCTGACGTAAGTGTCCTTCCTGAAATGAAGACTAGGAATGAGACAAGAAACAGATGCAGAAAAAAGGAGTGATAAATGCACAGAGGGCTAACGAGGAAAGGAGACAATAAATCAATGAACAGAAGCCTATCAACCAAAAGGACAGAGAGTACACAAGAAAAGCCAGAATAACCTAAAACAGATAAACAGATACACGAGATGTGACCCATCGAGGAAAATGAAAATCTATTGTTTGTCTGCAGCACTAGTATTCAGGTCTTTTCCCATCAAGGACGAAAGGAAAAAAAACTAAACAAAAACTTGGAATATTTGTTGATGAATTTTCGCATTTCAATTTTTAGCGGGTAGAGCGACATGAAATATCAGGCTCCATGCATTCCACCAAAAATTATGTATGTACCCACACGGAAAGAACCTATGTAAGCATATAGGTTTTAATATAGGGCCAGATATAGGTTTCGCATATATGCGACATACATAAAATTGGCCGTTTTCATATATTATAGGTACATATATGTACCTATATGTACCTATAATATATGAAAATGGCCAATTTCATGTCACCTTGTATTAGAACCTAAATGTATTTTTCTTAAATTTGGCATCTCGAATCCCACCCGAATCTGGGATATTCAAGTAGGGAATTATGTAGAAGTACTTAGGGGGCCGCATAAAGGAGAAACCCTATTATTCACTTACAATAGCATATGCAATTTGAAGACTTAATCTTAAAACCTGCGTCATTGAATTTAAGTTTTACATTAGGTGTGAACACGCAAGACCAGCATAAGTGCAGGATTCCCTCTTTAGAATAGATCTGTGAGAATCTTCTTTATGACGGCCCATCTGGCCAACAGGAGACGCCTAGGGGAACTCTAATCTACATAACCCTTCCCAGCAGGCCCTTCCTAATTTGCATCCCTGTAGCGAATTGGCCAATTGGCCAATGCTGAAAAAGACCTGCCGACCACTGCTGGTTGATAGGAGGCGGATTAAAACCTATATGTTTATATTGGTTCTTTCCGTGTGGGAATTTAAGAATCCTTGTTATTTCATCCCTGTAGGAAAAAGTCTGGGACCTTTAGTAGCTATACAAGCATCTCAGATAAAAGACAAGTGTCTGTTCATAAAAACTGTGAACAGAAATATAGACTTTGTCTTCAAATTCATAACCACAGTGAAATGCTCAAATAGATGTGGGGATGCAAATGACTTTTGAAAGGCATGTTTACTTGAATGTATGTTCTTCTATGTACTTTTATTTTGTTATTTTCGTTTTATTTTGCTACATTTAGACTAAGGACCTCTGAGCCATATTCATCTAGAAACTGCATTACAGACAAGATAGGAAACATTGCATTTGGTGGAGGTAACAGTGTAGTGTATTACCTTTCAGTAGCTGTGTATGAGCTGTAATGATGTGAATCCAATTTTATCTAATGTGGTGAATTTGGCAGTGACTTAAACTTGAAAAAATGCTTAATTGATGAAATAAACATAATCAAACCATTTTGTTTTTATACATTTCCTTCTCTTCCACAATGCACAACTCAATCTTCATGGAATGGAAATAAGTATGGTCAAGAAAGAATTGATGACCTTGTTATTGTTAATGTTTCAGGAAAAAATGTAACAAATAGTATTAGATATTTGTGTTGATATCATAGCTTTTTGTCTCCTCTCACTTGCCATAGTTAATAATGACTGGTTTACACATTACATGCTGTTATCACATTGCAGCATGTATTTAGGATCAAATGTGATGCCAATTTCACGTGTTCACATGCGATTAATAAGTTATTGCGTGAAATTCTTGTTATTTCTCTAAGGGACTTTGGACTAATATGCAGATATTACCTTGAGAATAAAAATATGAGCTAGGCATCATGTATGACAGTTGCAAAAGTGAGGTATGAGCTATACAATAGGTATGACAAACAGAACCTGCCACTGGGTATATGAGGTATATAGGAGACCTATATGCCCTCTATAAGCACAATTATGTACCTGAATTTGGCCTATATGCGGAATATATGCGGCATATAGGTTGCATATATGCGCATATACGTTCATATATATTCTTTCCATGTGGGTATGTGTAAAGCTGAATAAAATAATGTTATAAAGTTAGGTTAGTCTAGCTATCCGAAATATATAATGGTGGCACGTATGCACGCGGCGGCTCGGCACTCTCCGTTTTTATGTTGGTTTTTGTTTGTTCTATGTACAGTTGTTAGTGTAACTAAGGCTCACATACAGTATAAGCGAGCCAAGGTCCTTAGCCTGAGGACACAGTGTTGGCATTATACTGCCGCCGAAACAACAGACTTAAAGATTCCACTGGAGATCCTACGTCTGAGGGCCCTGGAGGTGCTGCGCTTATCCCACCTCTGAGGCGCCGCAGGCGGCGCAGAGATCGACGCCAGTTGCGGAGCAAGAGAGGCGGCCTGCAGGCTAGGCTAAGAGCTAACCCGTACCGACCAGCATTACCGAGTCTCTTTCTGTCCAACCGCCGGTCACTCATCAATAAGATTGAGGAAATAAGGCTGAGGATACTCTCCGACAAGACCTACAGCTGCATGATGGTATGTATGGAGACTAAGTGGACCACAACGTTCCTGATGAGGCTATTGGGTTAGCTGGCTGCGCTGTTCACCAGACCGACAGGACTGCACGCTCCGGTAAGAGCAGAGGTGGAGGCGTACGTGTGTACATAAAAGGTGACTGGTGTACAGCTGTGGATATCATCGGGACTCACTGCTCTCCAGATCTGGAGTATCTGGCAGTGAAGTGCTGGCCATTTTACCTGCCGAAGGAGTTTTCTACCGTCCTCATCACAGCTGTTTACATTCCACCACACGTTAACGCTAAGTTAGCCCTGGAGGATCTGCACAACTTAGTGAACAGTCAGCTAAATGGTCATCCAGAGGGAGTGGTGATTGTGACAGGGGACTTCAACCATGCCGAGCTCAAAACAGTGCTGCCCAATCTCCATTAACTTTCCCACAAGAGACAGTAATATTTTGGACCAGGTGTACACAAACATCAGGGGAGCTTACAAAGCTGCACCAGCTCCACACCTCGGCCTATCAGACCACATCTCCCTGCTAATGATGCCATCCTATAGACCAGTAGTGTGCAGAAGCAGACCCATCATAAAGACTGTGCAGGTATGGAGTGAGGAGGTCATTGCATTTCTGTAGCATTGTTTTGACATCACAGACTGGGATGTTTTCTCTAAGGGATCTGACCTGGAGGGTTACAACTCTGCCGTCCTGGATTATATTAATTTCTGTAAAGAGGCCGTACTGCCCACTAAAACCACCAGGGTGTTTCCAAACCAGAAGCCCTGGTTTAATGGAAATGTACGGTCGCTGCTCAAAGCCAGGGACGCTGCCTACAGGTCAGGGGACCAGCTGGAGTACAGAACTGCCCGAAAGAACTTGGCGAAGGGCATCAGAGGAGATAAGGGCAGGTACAGGCAGCAAATAGAAGGACACTTTAAGAACAACAACCCCTGCAGCATGTGGAGAGGAATCAAATCCCTGACTGGCTATAAAAACAGCACCATAGTCAGTCAGGACAGGGGCCTCCCCGACACTCTGAACCTCTTCTTTGCTCGCTTTGATAAGCAGCAGGGAAGAGCCTAGCCTACTGAAAGGACCCAGCCTGAGGAGGAGCCAGCACTCACCCTCCAGCAGCACCAGGTGAGATCCACCCGGCGAAGGAACAACACCACCAAAGCAGCTGGACCGGATGGGGTGACAGGCCACCTGCGCTGACCAGCTGGCTGGGGTGTTGACTAACGTCTTTAACCTCCCCCTACAACAAGCTGCAGTCCCCACCTGCCTCAAATCCACTACCATTATTCCCGTGCCCAAAAAGCCTGCTGTCACAACTCTCAATGACTATCACTCAGTCGCCCTCACCCCTGTCATTATGAAGTGCTTTGAGAGGATAGTGTTAACACACATCAAGAACAGCATCCCTGCAGACTGGATAGACATCAGTTTGCGTACCGGGCGAACAGATCTACAGAGGATGCTATCTGCATTATACTTCACTCAGCCTTGGCCCACCTGGAGCAGTCAAATGCTTACATCAGGATGCTCTTTGTGGACTTCAGCAGTGCTTTCAATGGTGTAATCCCCTATAAACTGGTCCATAAACTCACCAACCTTGGACTCTTTACCTCACTTTGTTCATGGATTATGGACTTCCTGACCAACGGAGCTCAGAAGGTCAGGATAGAGAACCTGACATCTGACACCATAATCATGAACACAGGCACACTGCAGGGCTGTGTTCTCAGGCCGGCACTCTTCACCCAGGACTGTGTTCCCACCCACTCCTCCAACACCGTGATAAAGTTTGCAGATGACACTATGGTGGCTGGCCTCATTGCTGACAACGAAACCTGGTACAGGCTGGAGGTCGAATATCTGGTGGAGTGGTTTGCAGGCAACAAACTGGTCCTCAACACCACCAAAACCAAGGAGGTCATCATAGAGTTCGGGAGGACCAGGAGAGCCACACAGCCCCCACTCTACATCAACGGAGAGGAGGTGGAGAGGGTGGACACAATCAGATTCCTTGGCACCCACATCACCAAGGATCTGACATGGTCATTAAAATCCTCCAACTGGTGAAAAAGGCCCAGCAGAGGATGTTCTTCCTGAGAAAGCTGAAGCAGGCAGGCCTTTCTCCACAGCTGCTCAAAAACCTTTACAGGAGCACAATAGAGAACATCCTCTGCCAGGGCTGCACAGTGTGATACGGCACCTGCGCAGCAGAAGACAGAAAGGATCTGTCCCAGATGGTGAAGGCTGCACAGAGGATTGTGCGAGTTGAGCTCCTGGACTTGGGCTCTGTGTATGCTGAGCTCATGAAGAGGAGAGCACGGTCCATCTGCATGGACAACAACCACCCAGGACATTCCCTGATTGTCCCACTGTCGTCGGGGAAGAGGTACCGCACCATCAAGACACAGACTAAAAGGCTAAGGAACAGCTTTTTCCCCAGAGCTGTAGCCTCCATCAACCACCCCCCCCCAAACACACACACTCACTGACCGACTGACCGACTGAAGTGCAATGAACAAAACACATTCTGCTGGAAAAATGAAATCTATTTTCCATATTTATAACTATTCTACCTCCTCATAAAGTATTTAAGCACTTTACCCATAGTAAATCACCTTGTATAGATTATTAAGCACCTTAGTGGTATGGACACTTAACTTTTTTTATTTTACTGTATATGTTATGTGTGATTGTCATCATGTTAACCTGTTTTTTTCAACCTTTGTTGTTATTGTTGTTGTTGTTTCTAAAGTTGTTGTTTTTTAAAGTGCTTCCAAAGTTTTGTTGTAGCAATACGATGACAATAAATATCCTTGATCTTGATTGATCTGTTTTGTTAGATTTGAGTGCGGCGTTTGACACTATCGATCATCGTATCTTACTGTTGAGACTTAGATCTGCTTTTGGAATACGTGGTACAGCACTGGCTTGGTTTGCATCCTATCTCAGCGGCCGAACTCAGCAAATATCGATTGACAGTTTCCTATCTAAGAACTTTGAATTGTCATGTGGTGTACCTCAAGGCTCATGCCTTGGCCCACTGCTGTTTGTTATTTATGCTAGCAAAATATTTGAAATCGTGTACAAGCACTTGCCTGGGATTCACTGCTATGCGGATGACAGTCAACTCTATTCGTCCTTCTGCCCCAATGCTACTGTTAATCAACAGACTGCCTTGGCTAGAATGGAAAGCTGTATTGATGACACACATAACTGGATGCTGAACGATAAATTGAAACTTAACGATGACAAGACCGAGTTTCTAATTATTGGTACATCATAGCAACCTGCCAAAGTAACAATTGCTAGTCTTCATGTTTGCAACTCTACCATTACTCCGGTGTCATCTGCAAGGAATTTGGGCTCGTGGTTTGATTCAAAGCTCACTATGGCAACCCATATAACCAGAACATGTAACTCTGCTTTTTATCACCTATACAATTTGAGGCAAATAAGAAAGTATCTGTCGAAAGAAAACACAAAAACTCTGGTCCATGGACTAATTTTAAGCAGACTTGATTATTGCAATAGTTTATTATATGGCCTCCCAGAGCATCAAATTAACAAACTGCAGCGTGTTCAAAACATGAGCGTCAGATTAATATGTAAAGAAAGCAAATATTGCCATATAACTCCTTTATTAGTGGAAATGCACTGGCTACCAGTGAAGTTTAGAATTGAATTTAAGATATTATTAATTCTTTTTAAGATTTTTAAGGGTTTAGCACCATCTTATTTGAGTTGATTAATTACATGTAAGCCAGAATCCAGAAATTCTGGTGACAAAATCTTACTTAGTTATCCTAGGTTTAAGTCTAAGGTTACTCTTGGAGATCGTGCATTTATGTTCGCTGCACCTAAACTCTGGAATGACTTGCCCAAATGTATTAGAGAATGTAGGTCATTTGATACTTTTAAGTCTAAGTTGAAGGCTTTTCTCTTTAAAAGAGCATTTTAAAATTTATAACTTATATTTGTATTTATATTTGCATTAGAATGGGGCATTTTCGTATAAGAGATTTTGTGAAACATATTGTGATTGGATTTATTCTGACTGTAATTTTGTCATTTGTATTGTTGGTCTTGATTTCTTTTGTTTGTTTGTTTGTTTGTTGTAAATTTTTGCTGTGGCGCATTTGAATATATTCATATAGAATTTGCGCCTTATAAATGAATAAATTATTATATTATAATTATTGATCTGGAGCTAGCTCGTACAAATTATTCTCAAAAATACCTTGCTAGCTACCTACCTACCTAGCTAAGATCAGTCACTTAATTTTGCACGCAAGCTGTTGTCACTTTTGGGTTTACATTTATTCAGTCGGTAGCATTTGTGAATCCCTTTGTGTGCATTCACTCATTATGAGACTGATCTGACCCCATACAGTACGGGACAGTATGGGAATAATGATGGTGGCTGCTATGACAAAAAATCTATTGATTCACAGTGAAGTAGTTGTATGTGTCCAGCCTGTTTTTAGGCCAGGTGCAGGCCAAAAAATACATATGATTCTGCCCAACAAGGCTTTTTCCTACTACTAAAGTCTACCTAACACATAGGATACTTAACCCTACTGCCCAGCAAAAGACATTTCTGTCGCCATTTGCTTACCGGTACAGCGACATTATTCGTACACTTTCTGAAGTCTTAAATGTAACCACAGATATTTCAAGAAGTACAGTTGTTACATTATTGTAATTTTTATTCTTTAAAAATGATTGCCAAGTGACATTGTATGGCTGGAAGAAAATTGACCTCTAAAAGGGCCTTAAGCACTGGAGGGTATCTTGCACTGTATCAAGCATGGTCTTTAACTCCCAGAGTTTCTTTCTGAAATTAGAATTTGAATTTTACCTTTTTTGTTTTTGAATACACATTTGGAAAATAACATCAATAAAAAACATTGCAGCTCATGTCATTCATAATGTTTTACAGCTGCTGTTCTACATTGTTTATGCAGATACTGTAGATCAGGGGTGCGTTTCCCAAAAGCCTAGTTGCTAAATAAGTTAGCAACTTACATAGTTCGTCTGTTCACAGTCAATGGGCCCAACTATGTTAGTTAGCATCTGTGATTTCGGGAAACGCACCCCAGGTTGGTCCTGCATCCCTCAGCAAAGCAGTTGACAGTGATCACATCTGACAAAGGCTCACTGTCATTGCCATTTCTCAAACTAACACAGCCTTGAGTTACTCCCTGGCCTGGGAATCCTATAAGGTTATCTTTGGAACATCAGAAGAAAGCCTTCTACCAAAAAGCATTCTGTGACAGCCAGATTGAGAAGGCATTTCGTCACAGCGAGCTGAAAACATTCACAATTTAACTTCTGGAAGTCATTGGAATAATGAAATGCAGTTCTGGGAGCATACCTTGAAAAGATGTGAATATGTTTTTTCTACTGAGAAAAACTGTATTTACTTATGTCCATACATTTCCACCAATTGAGATCCTTATGAGAATATTTGAATTTGTAACCCAATTGGTTTGGGGTCTGTGAGCTTCATAACTTAGCTTTGCGCTCATATGTGATTAATTTAGTCATGTCACAGGAATGGTTTGCATTTGATAGCACTCAAGTTCACTGGCTCTGATTAAGTCATTCCACTAAGTTTAGTCAGCCTTTTTTGTCGCAGTCGTGCGAATGTTCAAACATCAGATAGTTATCACTGGTTTTTGTGGTGATGTATCGTGCTTGCCAACATCTATGAGTGTTAACTCTTCACAAAAAATACAGTGTTACCATCAATACTGTTATACTGAAGTCCTATAGGCTCAATTTTCTCTTATTAAAATGAAGTTTTTATCATCCACCTGGCATATAATGGGGGGATATAGGTATTACTCTGTCTGTCCGTCCATCCGTCTGTTCATCTGTTCGCCTGTCTGTAAACATGTTTTTTGTCTGGAGCGTAATTTGAAAACTGTTGGATATTTTCCTACATAACTTGACAAACACATTACCCATATGCTTGGGTAGTGCCTTTTGCCATTTTGGAATTTTTACATTAGCTGACGACAAGGTAGTGCTACATCAAAACAACTTCACATTTTAGCCTAGAACTTTAGAAACATGGGTCTCAGAAACCAAATTCTGCTTTGCTGGATTATATGAGTCCAACCAATCAATCCAAATAAGCCATGTCCTTTTGCGTAGATTTTTGAACATTTTGATTTTTTTTTTTGTTAAAACTTTAAAATCCTTCTCTTCTGACACAAAATGAGTGATTTAAACAAATTTGGTACACAGCATCTTCACTCCAGGATCTTTAGATGTTATATAAACAAAGTTGCTATGTTAAAAGATGTGATTAGAGTAAGCCAATGAATTTTGTAGGCGTGGTCTCTATTGATATGATGAGCTCCAATTCCTGAATGCAATGTCCAGTCATTATAAAGAGCGCTCATCTACAGGCTATTAGACTCAAGCCTACCAAATTTTAAGTAAATCCATCCATAGGTGGCACAACCCTAAATAAGTAGTCATAACTCCAAAACCATTTGCCCTACCACCTTAAAATGTTGCATGCTTTAAGTCGGTCAAGGGTTCTTTGGATATCTATAAGTACAAGGTCATTGCGCTCATAAGATGGCTGCCATCAGCTAATCACATTTCAGCAACCCGTCGGCTTGCTTAGCTATCATATATCATCATGAAAATTCACAAGATGGTTGGTATGTGTGAAAGAGCAATCCATGTTAAAATTACTCAGCTTGGCCAGATGGTGGTACTGTTGATGGCCAAAACATGTTTTGGGCTATAACTCTTGAACTGTTTGAGCTACATTCAAAATTCTTTTTTTTCCATTTATTCCCTGTGTTCAGCTAAACAAAAAAAGCCCCAAAATCATTGGATTTTTTTGCAGTAAATCGATGTTCTTCTTGACAGTTTGTCTAATTTGCACAAAATTTGGTTCAAATCATCTTCAGACCGATATCTGAAAATAATGAGTAAAGAAAGTTGCTACATTTAAAAAAAATGTGGCGCCAGTAAACAAATGAAGAGTTTGGTTCCAAAACACAATATATCCATTTTACTCATTCTGAGTAAATCAACTTTTTCTATGTGGGCGCCTATTGCATTTTATAGAGAAACAGAAACTTTGACCATGAAAAAATACACTTTATAGTATGAATTTCAAAAAAAGAAACTTTGCACCATGTGTCAGAAGCACAGGGCTATTTGTTTATGGTATTATCTCAATTTTTGTAATTTGGCCCTTATTGCATTTTGGAACCAAACTCTTCAAATAATTTTGTAGGCATGGTCTCAATTAAAATAATGGGTTGTAACTCCTGAATATAATGTCCAATCATCTCAAAACTTAAGAATTTACAACAATAGGACAAGACGCTGATGCCTACCAAATTTGGTAGCTATTGGCCAACTGGTAGCTTTGTAAAATGCAACAATACAATATTGTTTGTATCTCTTCTGTCACAAGCCTCATGTCAATGCCTTTTGTTTCTGTTCCTATTCAGCAACTTTCATGTCTATTATAAGTATGCCTCCTTTGATTGGTTTATGCCTCACGTCTTTTCCCCTCCCCAGCTGTGTCTGATTTCATGGTTACTTCCTAATGGTACGGTGACGGGTATTCAAAACCCCCTGCTTTGTGTTGCAAGATGCTGGGTTGTAATTTGTGCTTAAAACCAGTCAGTATTGCTAGTAGAGATTCTTTGTCTTTATTAAGTGTAATGTAAATTTTAGTGACAGTGATTCTCGATAGTTTTCCTCTTAACTCAGGTAACTCGAACAAGCTTTAAAGCCTTCTCCGGGTCCAGAATTGAGGCCGCATTCAAGTTAAGCCCGTAAAAGTCAGTTGGTCTGTCCAGTCTAATAGGAACAGGCTCCCATGCCTAATCAAGGTCCAGGATTGGGACTGCGTTCTTGTTAACCCTTCCAAGCATGTTCCTCAGTCCAGTTTGTTAGGAACATGCTCCCAATCCTTCTACAGTCATCAGGATTGGAACAAGGTTCCCCTCAAGAGACTCAATCCTCCTGTGGAACACTTCAGCATCAGCAAAGTGTGCTCTTCACTTGGCTGTTTTTCCAGAAGCCAGAGGCTGGCGACTGACTACTCAGCTTCGCTTACAACATCTGTATACTGAACTGTGCGATCTTTATCTGGGGTTCTGTCCCCTCCTCTTTCTCTGGGGTTCCTTTCCCAGATTACCATATAAACTGTAAATAAACTACCTTTTGGATTACACTCTGCCTCCGCACTTGATTTCTGGTCTAGAACATAACACACTTCAATCATTGCACCCAAATGGTTCTAGTTTCGCACACTGTATCTCTCACTAAGCTTCCTATAGACCTTCTTATGAGCAAGAGAAATTTTGGAAAAATTGCTGCCCTCTAGCCAGTGAGGTAACAGCTGCTGTTTGACCGGCTTGGCAATGAGGAATCACCATGCAACTTGCAGGGCAAGGAACGCCATGAATAATTATGGGCCATAAACTGGATATTGTTTCAAAAATTAAAACAATACATGTCTTCACTACTTCAAAATTGATAATTCTTTTATGTTGCTTTGACATTTTAATTTTACCTGTTTTTCTGGAAACATGCTTGGCTTGCGTTCATTTGCCTGTGTAGCTGGAGCCAAGGAGGATGTGCTTGTCCTGATGGCTCTTGTTTGGCATTTGAAGTCAAAAATGAATGAAGGGTTAAAATTTTCTCCTATTAATTTGTGTTTTCGTCCATTATGTTAGCACAATTTCTACTTGTAGAAATAAGTCCATATCTTTACTATGCACTGACCAGATGCATGAGCACATTTCATTCTGCTACATGTAACCATTTCATCTCACTATTATTCGTCTATAATGCTGTCATACTTGCTTCTTAACACATTCTACAATACTACCTTTGGCACCCTTGCTTACTGTTTGACACTTTGTTACCCTGGAACTGAATAGTCGTGTGGGTCTCAGATCCACGCTGTGACAATGTTATTGGGTTCATAATACTGACCCTCAGCATTACTCAGCTCAAAGCCCTTACCCCGTACATTCATGTTTCAGGCTTGCAGCAGCCTATGTTTTGCTTAAGCCAGACCAGTTTAATCCATACAAATTGGAACCAGACCTTGATTGAAGCCCTTAAGGCACATCTAAAGTGGAGACCCTCACCCTCTCTCATCAGCTGCAAAAGACCTCCTCTGCTCCACTTTTTAACCACTTGTCCATTAGCCTGCTCATCCTGTGGCATTCCACCCTGCACTGCAGCTGTCACTGACATACCTCTGCTTAAAAGAGAGATAATCTTTCCAAGCTACATGCATCAGTTTCTCACCAATAGATTGTAGCATGTTTCCAACAGTCAACTATTGACTTATGTAGAGCTGGTAAACAAAGACTGATCAATTTATTTTTGCAGTCTTGATATTCAAAAGATTTTGGGAAAGTTCATTGGTTGTGCCTTCATTGGAGTACCAGCAAGCAGAAAGGGTCATAAATTCTGATCTTTGTCTAGTTATAGACTGATTAGTTTTCTATCTTTGCCAGCAATCAGAAACTTTTTTAACTCACTTTTTTGATATGACATTATTAGGACCATAAGCCAGTGCAAACGGCAGAATATTACCCGAGCGGAAATCTCAAGCAATGAAAGGAATGCAATCACTTTTGTTATAGGCCAATTCCAGCATTTTTATTCATAAAGTTCAGCTGGAGGCCAGTGAATGGAGAACTGTTTCTAACAGAGATCCCAATAGGAGAATCCTCTCCATTAGGCGTATAGAGATCTTAGAGGAAGTCAGAGTGAAAAAAGGTGATGTCAGATGGAACCAAAAGCATTTTGCTCTGTAATTTGGACTGCAGAAGTTACTGAATGGAATTATTTTTAGAATAATAACTACCACCATGAGGCAGACACATGAGCTTGGTCCTTCTCTTTTCCATGAATCATACATGTTGCACTCTTACACAAGCAGCAATCAAACATCAGAGGCCGTTGAAATGCTTCTAGGAAAAAAAAAATGTTTTGAGAAATCAGCTCATTAACAGCGAGGTTGGACTGCGTCCATCAGCCTGTAAGACCAAATTAGCCCACCCCAAATTTGTTCCTGTATGCTTTCCCTGAATAACAATCAGGCAATTTATTTAGCCTACTGACCAATCAAAACCAGTATTTAGCCAATAATGATTAAGAAGTGAAGCAGACAGATTTAATTAGGTTACTACGTGAGATTGTAAGAATGCCAATAATCTGAATGATCAGAAAAAAAATCTTCCTGTAAATTCCATCTCCCATAGTTGCACTTTTTAAGGATTATAAGTTTCAATAAAAATAAAGTTACTCATAAATCCTGATTTAGTTTTAAGCGCCCAAATATGGTGAAGATGAAAGACATTTTGTTAAGTGAGTCGGATGTGACTCATAATAGCATTCACACTAAATAGCCAAATGTAGGCTCAAAAAAACCTAACCAACACAAATATGTAAATCTGTGCTGTTCAATGACCATATACGTTTTGAAATGTTATGAACAAAATGTTATCTAAATAAACTGGAAAATCTATTGATTGAAATTAGTTAGCAAGTCAATAGTTTGATTGCTCATTGAGCAAAGTGAATGGGAGCAGGGTGAGAGTAACCATTAGTTAAATGGTGATGATTCTGCATACATTACACAACTCTGTTCTGCACATCACTGATAAATACTGATATCAATCAAAGATTTTTGGAAGCATTTCAGATGGCCTCTGACATTTAGTAACTTTTTCTTTAACCTCTTCAACTCAAACACCCCAGGATTTTTTCATGGATTTTCTGTGGCATGTCATCAGAAGTGTAGATGCCTCTCACCTTTTAAAGCATAATTGCTCTCAACCTTTTCCCAGTTAAGATCGCCTGATCAACCATCAAGCAATCTATTTGCGGAATAATCAAGAATGATTCATAAGCTTATAATTATTAAGAAATTATTAATTAGGAAATGGCAAAGAGATCACCAATAGGTCGTACTGTAAGGGATGTGCTTCGCACACTGGTGATGTGCACGAGATCACCAATAGGTCATACTGCAAGGGATGTGCTTCACACACTGGTGATGTGCACGAAGGACAGGAAGTTGTGGACTGGACTCCGACGAGTTTGAAGGCTGGAGGCGTGGCCTTACACGTACTTGAAATGTAAATGCAATACACACGATATTGTAAGGCAATAATACAAATAATTAATCAATCCAAAATTGTCTGGGAATTCCTTAGCATTTTTTTCAGCAGTGAAATTTATTTTAACATGGCAGTTAATTCATTGAAAATGTTTTCAGGTCATATAGAAAAAATATTAGATGGGAAACATCTTAAGCATATTGAATCATGAACATTGGCTCAAAACAAAGTTACTTATAAGCTTAGCTAAAAAAAAAAAAAAAATGCCATTTTATGAGCAACAGGAGATCAGAATTTTCAAAAAACATTGACATTTTATCTCATCTTGAATGTGGATAGGAAAATGCCTGATAACTTTTGATACAATGAACAATAATGCCACCTAAAAACAGGTTGGCCGGTCATTCTACTGATTACTTTTCGCAAATATATGAATTACTGGTTGCTGAGTAGACGTGAAGAAGGGTCGTCGCACTCTCGCAACCACAATGTGATAATTAATTTGTAAAATTTCCAACGTTTTAACACAAGTCTACTTCAGGGCATTGAGGGATGATGCAATACCCCAAAGAAGACTTATGTTGAAACCGTTGGTAATTTAATAAATTAATAATTCTGTAAGCTTGGCTGCCAGTGTGCAACTGCCAACATTTTTATTTTCACCATGGTCAGCACCTTGCCAACACTGATGTGCATTCCTTCTCTATCCTAATTAGGGAAAATAAATGGGCACTGGTTTGGAGTTAGCATGCATTTGAAGGATTTGGCCCATTGTGTTGTGGGTGTAAGACTTGAATAAATGAACGAACTAACAAAACTATATTAAACTCGAACAAGGAAATGTGAGAATTAAGATAAACTGAAACAAGGAAATACTACAATTGTGTTTTATTTACAGTGTGTGATGCGTACAAAGGAAGTGGGCTATATCACCAAGCAAAGACCAAGAAATGAGCTGTATAGTTTATCTCTGGACTTCTCTTGCAAACTCCGCAATGAGACTGAACTGAAAAATGCTCCCGTTCCAGTGTATAGTTCAAAACCGCTGTTAATCAAAAAGGAATTCAGTCTTTAGACAGATCCTTCAATCATCATGCAGGAGCCCAGCGTCCAGGCCCACCCACTGCTCCATTGACTCCCAGAGACGCTGAGCGTCCATGGGAGGGAAAAAATCGCGGCATTTATCCAATGACCATCTAGTTTCGCTGCATTGAAAAAAAACCCAGGCCGTGTTCGAAACCGCGCTCTACGGTCTACATACACTATTCTCACTACACACTAGCCACACTACAAGCTACTCACTACAAACACACTCTTCCTGTTGCTTCTTCTTATTATTATTCCTCAGCAAGTTTTTCTGCCGGTTTACGTCGCGTTGCATCTTGGGCAATTTGTGTATGAATAGTGAGTTTACGATGCACCAAGGATGTTTTATATTTCACTGGATATACAATTGTAAAATGGCCGCCTATTCATTTCAATGGAAATTGTTCAATGGCGCAGCACGCTGACATGGGGGTCTTATTTCCGGAGCCACGCGGACATGTGCTGTGTGACTTTTGCTCACACATGCGTAGTGTGGGGCTCATGAATGCGCTGCTATCCGAGCTGTCCATGACAACGGCCCACTCACATCCGCTGCAGTACTAATTCGGAGGAGACGAGAATGCGCTTACATATGAGGACCCGTTGGTGTTCACGTAGCCTGAATATAATAAAAATTTTTGTTGTTGCTCAGGAACGAGGCATCGATGATTTAAAAGAGAAAAATAAACAGTTTCGGTATCGATAAGTTGTCACTGTCAAAAAAAATTATTCACGAATTTATCAGCGTGTCTTTTTCAATTATTCCCTATGGAGAAATTTCTTCTTGGCCCCCGTGGTATCACGTGACTTGCAATATCAGCTTAACCGCTAAGCCGATATCGGCGTGCGTTCCAGCTTTCCTTGTTTGTCCAGTTCTCCTTATAGGTCCATGCGATGCACCCACAAAATATCTGCCCGATCTAGTACACATCCGGGAACTTCTCGCGGACACACAGTATGTTAGTGCGCGGTTTCGAACACGGCCCCAGTCTCACAGAAGCCCAGAGATGCTGAGCTTAAACAGGTTTCATGCACTGTGACGCTACGGGAATGTAAGAAGGAAATCATGTCAGTCAACCTGCGATAAGTAACTGATTCTGAATTAACTCGTCTTAGAGTTGAACGCGTTCTAACGTATTTTTAGTCAATGAAATATAAAGACAACAGTACATATTTGGCCATTGATTTTTTGATATTTTAGAGGAAGCTGAGCTTCCCTTGCAGTCTTAGAGCAATCGCCCCTGCTACTATGGCCCCCCCCCCTCCCCTCTGGCAGGGCTTCACTGAAGGAGGTTGACGGGGCAGTGGGCCGATAATTCTGTCACAAGAACTGTGGACCTATTCAACCTCTGCAACCTTTCTGGAGTCAGGAGCATCAACCATTATTCCAGCTGGGATTATATTCAGCATGTGCCACCATTGTATCTGAAAGGTGCTGCCATTTATTACGCTCTTAATGTAGTTACATAACACTCTCAAACACTTGAATGCTCAACAACTTTAAAGTGTCAATCTGTAATTTTTCAAATTAATGGAGAAAAGGAGAGCAACGTTTATCTGGACTCTTATATGGCTATGGAGAACACATTTATTGCATAGACGGCAAATAGTTTAATTTCATTAAAGTAAGGGGCACTGTTTTTTTTTTTTTACAACTTTTAAAAAAATGATTCTTGATATGAAAAATCGCAACTTAGTAAGGCATGGTCATGCAGTGGGTAGCACTGTTCCTCTCGGCTAGAATTCTTTGCATTCAAATCTGTCCCTTTATGTTTGGTGTTACCATGTTCTCTCATGTGTTTGCATGTGTTTCCTCTGGGTACCCCAGATTTTCTTGCGTAGCAAAAGGTGAGCATGACAAGGGGAATGACACCGATCAACAAAGATACCAGTTAAAGCCAATAGTTTTGTGAATGTGTGCATGGATTGAATGATGATGAATTTGCAAAACCACTTGAGGTGTGCTTACGCCTTTTTCCCTTTTGGATGCTGGGTTTCGCTGTTGCCCCCCAGAAACCCTGACCTGGAATAAATGGGTTAGATCATATGTGGGTGGACTGCAGTGGACTTTGCATATTACCAATGAATATGGCTCAATTTTACAACCCAATTTCAAAAAGAGTTTGGACGTTGTGTAAAATGTTAATAAAAACAGAGTGCAATGATTTTCAAATCATTTGAACTTTATATTTATTTGAAAATAGTACAAAGGCCATATATCAGATGTCGAAACAGATATTTTGTTGTTCATTGGAAAATATGTGCTCATTTCGAATTTGATGCCAGCAACATGTTTCAAAAAAGTTGGCACACGGGCATGTTTACCACTGGGCAATTCCATCCGTTATGGAGGGACAAAGTGACTGTTTTTTGGCAATGAAAAGCATTCCTGAAACAAAATTAATTGGGCTTTCCAAACAATGATTGTATTTTAGGAATCTAGGTGATTAGGGCATAGTCCTGTCAAAAAACCAAACTTTTTTTTTTTTTTCATTTTTGTGGCTTTGGCTGAGGTCAGAAGTCAGCGTTAGCAGAGGGACTAGGAAAATTCAGTAAATTGGACATCCAGGGACTCTTTTCAAAAAGTCTACTCTGGCTTTAAAGTTATAATGACATCTTTTCTGTGGGTGATAACACACACATTGGACATTCTAAAAATGTAGCAGATTGTAGTTTTTGACTTTATTAATTTTTTGCTGTACATGTTTGAATTAGCATTATGGAGGGACAAAAATTTTGTGATGGAGGGACAAGTGACATTCAAAAGCTATCTATGCAAGATTAAAGTAAAAATAACCTTGCATACTCTTGAACAAGCATTAACTTTATTAAAAGCAAGTGTCCAACTGGTCTTTGAACCATTAGGATTGTCATCATCATGATGATGCTACCATTCTCATCACCATTACCAGCAACATAGTCAAAGTAGAATGTTTGTGTTCCCAGGCATTCAGAAAGGTGGTTAAATTAACTGTAAACGAAGAGTATCCAACAAAGGCAAAACCCTTCCAATAATAAGTGTAACTAGTTCAGGCAGGAAACTCGAGTAGAGCTCCATCAGCTGATAGCAGCCTAGTAAGCTACCAGCCACGTCAGCATCAGCAGGCACACAACAATTGGAGGATACACATCACGTGAGGTAGTACAGCGGTCTATTTAAACGACATCAAGCTCACACACTTCTGTTGCTGTTTGCAATGACTTTTCATGCTATGCAACATGCTCTTTGGTTTTTGCTTGCCTCCTCCACCCCAGCCTCCACCTGTTTGGTTCTGCTCACATCGGGGGGATTTTGATTTCTGTTCATGACTAACTATGTTTGTATATTTGCTGTGCCTAGGTAGGGCATTCCTCCAGAGCCGAACCGCCGCCAAAATACAATATTATGCTTATACCCGTGAATAAATTGTTCTATTTTATTGAAACGTGAGTTTTCCTGACTGAAATAAGTAAGTACACGTAATGCAAGTAAACAAACAAACAATTGCAGAACAGCGTCAACAACTCAATCCTAAATAAACAGCACATGAAAATAATAAATTAATTTTTAAAGACAATTGTCTTTAGAGTGGCGCAAAGACGAACACTGTGCCGGCTTGACAATAAAATATATTCACAAAACTGATGATGTTGTCATATCCATGTTGAGCTAGACAACTATTTTGTCGTGAAACTGAGATCCATTGGTTGTTTGACACAGCTAGCTCGCTAGCTACCTAGCTAGAGTTGCCATTATCTAAAGCAATACAGCTAACTGCGGTTTGAATATGAAGCTAGGTAGCCTAGCTAGCCAATATTGCTGCTAGTAGCAATGATGCTTTTCAGACCACTGCTCCACTCGCGCAAATTTTTCGCTAAAGAATATTCTGACTTGGAGTGAAATGTGAATTTCGTGCATTCGCGCCGTTCGCACGAGCCATTCACATCGCGTCGCACCGCGTCTCCCGCATGACTTGCGTCGCCCGGTGCGAACTGGCGTCTTTTCACGTGTATTTGTGTCTTTGCATTGACTTTCTATGTAATTTGGTCCGGCAAAAAATTTGTTTGGCGTTCAATGGAAACTCAGCATTAGACCCTCACTATATATAGGGAAGGAGTTGACCTGGCCGTGCTCTGGACCTTATAGACGTCAAGACAGGAAGTCTGGCTAGGCAGGAAGTCCGGCCTTTGCAGTCTAGGCAGGGAGACAGTCCTGAGTTTTGCGAGAATGCTCATTATCTCCAACTTTTGCGGTAGAATAACTTGGTGCATATTTGAAAAACCAAAAATCAATTTTTTTTTCAAGTTTTATTTCTTTGTGGGGCATGTATAAGAAATGACTTTTGGAAAGTTTTAGCTTTTCTGGTTGAAGAGCATGCGAGAAGCAAAACAAAGGTAATATTTTTTGTTAGCAGGTGGACATACTATGAAACAATATTGGCATTCTCTAACAAATCCATCTATATTGTCAATAAAAAGATATATTGAGTGAAATATTAGGGTTCATGCAATATTAGGCCTGAGTTGAAATACCAGAAACCACCCATCAACATCCCACACACCTTTTAGTGAAAATGAGGGTGGGCTATATTGTTAGCTCAAAAAAGCAGTCTGCTTTGTTCTTCCAGTCTGAACAAATACTTCATTTTCGGCTATGGATAACTAAACACACAATGAACCAATCTTCATAAAAGTTGTAGTTCCTGAAAATTTAGCTTCTCAGCTTTCATTTGATATATGATATATGTGGTTTGTTATAAATTTTATTTTTTGCATCTGCGGACCATTTCTGTGGAAATGCCCCACTGCGTTGTATCACGTCTTCTTCAATCAACAATCTGGAAGCATTTGGGAACTAAGACCAACTGCTGTAGTTTTGAAAGCAAAATGTTTTCCCATTATTACTTTATATAGGATTTCAGCTGCTCAATGCTTTGCAGCCCCTTTGTCACATTTTTCATTTCATAATGTGCCAAATATTGTCAGTGGGTGACAGGTCTGGACTGCAGGCAGACCACTTTAGCACCCAGGCTCTTTTACTGCAGAGCCATGTTGTACTACATCCAGAGTATGGTGTTTGGCATAGTTTGCTGAAATTATCAAGGCCTTCCCTTAAAAAGGGCATCTGGATGGCAGTAAATGTGACACCAAAACCTGTATATATTGTTCACCATTAATGATGTCTTCACGGATGCGCAAGTTACCCATGCCATGTGTACTAATGCACCCCCATACTATCATGGATGCTGGCTTTTGAATTGTTTGCTGATACCAAGCTGGATGGCCCTAGCTTGGGATCATGGGAGTCAGCTCGGCAAAACACACAACCTCGACTTAATCTTGCAACATGCTGGTTTGTAAGTCGTGCATGTCAGTATCGGCAGTATTTATTGGTATGTGAGAGGGGCATAAAAATTTAGAAAGCATTTCATTCAGCACAAAATTATTATGCCTCCCCGAGTGTCAAATGAGTCACACATGGGACGCAGCTTTCAGGGCTAGTTCAGGCTGACAACTGAAGACATGCTGTCATTCTTGTTGACACTCCCATTCATGCCTGTCACTACCTTGCTCCTCTGTAAGGCGGACTTTAGAAGCTGCTCTCCTGTGCCACCTTTGGTGCGAGACATTTGCCTCACCCTGCTGCTGCACAGCAACATCCTCTGCTGCTGGTGGTAACGTTGACTGCTGCTGCGTCACTCTTGCCTGCTGCATGTTAACATGCCACCTCCAGCCCAGCAATTATCTGTGGTCTTTGAATTTCCCTCTGGAGTACCCTAAGGGTGCATCTCAAAGCCTAGACTGCATCCTTCAAAGGCTGCATTTTTAGGGGTCGTCACTCACTTCCATCTGCTAAACTGACATTTAGGGTAAGAGACAAGGTTATATTTAGGGTTAGGTTTAGGGTTAGGTGTTAGAGTTAAGGTTAAGGTCAGGGAAACCAGCGAAAACTCGCTTAAACCAATGCTGTTTAACGGAGATGAAATGACATTACATCAGTTCGGCAGATTGAATTAAGTGACGACCCCTAAAAATGCCGCCTTCGAAGCATGCAGCCTACGCTTTGAGATGCACCATAAGACTCCTTGCTGTCTTCTCCTTAAGTTCAGTAGGTCGTAGGGTGTATCAGGGTCGGAGTGAAGACTCTAAACTACCATAGTATCTTTGTATTTGTTTACACGGTGGTTAACTGTTAACACAACTCATTCTCACTCCCAGCTCATGATATATCAACGTTTTGTCCGAAGCCATGGACAACACTATCCAATGAGCAAGGAAGTCTTTTCACGTCTTCTTTGGACGTCATGAACCATATTAAAGTATAAGTGAGAGAAAAGCAAAGGAACCAATTACATTACATCTTTAAATTAAAAGAAAGCCTGCATAGGGAGGAAGGCAGGGTGGATTTGTTGGGTCCAGAAAATTGTGCAACTTCCCACAGGAAATCAATGCTTGATCCTTGTTTTCCAGAGCAGGTTAAACCTTTGCAACTGTGAGCAACAGCTGTCTTTTAAAAAGCCTAATCTGACAAAAGAGGTAAAGTTACTTCAGTCACTCTCAAATTCAGTCTTGTACACCAAGAAATACTTGGCTATGATGAAAGGAATGAATTGCTTTGATTAATGATGGAAAGACTCAGACTATAAAACGGATTAGCTAAGGCAGAAGGGATTCCACATCCTTGGGACAAAATGCATTTTCCGAACATCTTGTTAAGTTATCATGAAGATGCTTCTCAAAACTTGGGATCTCCGTGTGTTGCATAACATGGCGGAGAAAAAAAAAAAAAATGTGCTCCCTGTCATGTTGCATGATTCCTTGACGGTATTTTAATCTTTGGAGAATCAAGATATTCAGCTTGTCATGGAATGCTTAATTAGTTATTTAAAGAGAGATGGACTTGTGTCTTAATCCTGGCATTTTGCCCCAGGGCCTGAAAAGGAATTACTGAAGTGTTATGTCAGTGTGATTACTTCCCCAGCTACACCATCTCCCTTGACTATGGCACACTAGGAAATATCGACATCCACAATGCTGTTTACTTGGGCAGTGCAGCTGCAAGCTCAAACAGACTGCTGCTTCTTGAGAGGAATTTGCTGATTTTTCACCTCTCTGGTTGAAGAGGAGAAACTGTCCTACTAATGCTGTTCCTTTTTTTGAGAAAATAAGCATATTTGGCAAAGTTCATTCCCTAACATTGTTGGCATTAGTTTTGTGTTTTGCTCTTTTTTGTTCTCTTAATCCCCTGGCCATTCTTTGAAACATTCTTACCACCTGACATCAAGCATGTGTTCCTATTTACTCTCTTTATGTTTATCTATCATAATGAGAAAAACACAAGAATGAGAATATGTCATAAGAATGGTGGACCCCTAAATAACTTATTTTAAGTATAGAAAAAACGCAGACCCAAATTATAAGATTACATTTTAATTGCCAGAGAAAGCCTAGTGTCAGCAGTGAATACGGAAGGGTGTTACAATTACACCTATTCCCTACCACCTCATTAAATTCTCAATGCTGCCATGATGTGGAAAGCACTTTAATACTTTCCCACAGCAATTACAACACTTATGGGAACCCCATCAGTCAACTGTTGTGTTACGTTCTTTCATGGCTTTTCATGGTAGGCCTCAACGGCCTTAGTTTCAGAGGAAGAACTTGGATGTGTTTTTAACTGGATGAACACAAGGTTGATCAAGAAAATGTGAAGTATGACTGCTTTTTTCCTGTCATGAAAAACAAAGGTTTTGCTTGTGAATTACATCCTATATAGCACTGCCAAATACACTTCACATTGAGCTTTAAAGGCGCTTTGATTACTGAAGCATTTGTCAACTTTAAGTATTTTTGAAGCTGCCAAAAATAAGCATTTGCAAGAACTTCACGGGCTATCACAACCCTTTTACAACATGTGATTTCACTGAAAAAGGTGACCTTTTTAAGCATTAGGCTGCTGTAAAATATGTAAGGCTGCTGTGCTCACTTAATGCAATGCTTTACAAGGAACGTCTTGAAGTTATCAATTTAATGGATTGTTCTTTGGGTCATGGGCCACATTGTCGCAAAGTATCATTGAAATTGATTGCGAAATTTCAGAGATATTGTCTGTACAAACAGACAAATAGACAAACAGACATGGGTGAAAATGTAACCTTCCCCAACTTTGTTGGCTGACAGAGGTAATTAAGAATTACTAAAGCTCCTAGATAGAGACAGTTGTAACATGAGGGTTCCAGAAAACCTAGTCACATGACAAAAGGAGCCATTATGTTTCCAACACATTATCAGGCATTGTCTCAATGAGTTCATCCATGAATGAAGTCATAACTTTGAAGATGGGTATTAAAGACATACATATCAGGCTAATTTGAGACTCTAATTTGCCCATAAGTGTGAGCGTGTGCGTGAATCGTGCATGAATGGTATGTGCGCCCTGCGATGGATTGGTGAGCTGTCCCGGGTGTGTCTCTGCCTTTCGCCCATAGTCAGCTGGGATAGGCGACCCTAGTAAGGAAGAAGTGGAATAGATAATGGATGGATGAATTCCCTATACTTGACAGTATATCGTGGCCCACGATGTAGCTTGCCAAGATTAGCTAAATCAGACCCATGACAGCGACTCTCATTTATAGTTGGCTATAAGATGCATTTATGCCTTTTCCATGGTTTGTGCTGATTATTGTCCACCATTTTTCACAAAAAAGTATGCAGAAACTAGTAAGAATTTATTTTGGCTCGTTAGCACTTTTGGCGATTGGAATGCCCCCAGTTAGGAGATGCGGGTGAGTTTAACTGCACAGAAGCTATGCAATTAACTGCTGTGGCCGGGAGCAAAGAGTATGTTTGCCTTCTAATTAAGCCCTATCAAGCTAAATAGAACTCAAAACAGATATTTTAAACAATTTATTAGGGCTTGAATCACCCCATATTCTGTTTTCAAAAGTGAAAACTCAAGATCACCGTGGGCAAACTATGTTTTCTTACAGTCTATCTGCAGTTGGTAAACACCCTACAAACCGATAATATGTTGAAATGGACAGCTTTGTAAAAGTTCTCTTTCAAATGATTCTGCAACAGACAAAAATGACCATGAAACAAACCATAAATAATTGTAAACAAAGATGTAGAAAATTGCATTTAAAGGGATCCTATTTCTACATTGGGACAAACCACTTAAATACAACCGAATGCTTTTAAAGGAGAGAGTGAAATGCATTGCACCACTCCTGTTCATTGATTGTTTTTTTCCATTTTCTCTTTTCCAATGTCCAAACCTTGTCCCCTATTATGCTTGTCGATACCATTGCGAGCTGGTTTATTGTTTTTCTCCTGAAATAAATGTTTTTTTTGTCCACGGTGGTTTGGTTTCATGCGATTGAAACAAAATGGGTCCTATTCTTGAATTGTTGCAACTGTCTCTGTCAAGGGACACTAAGAATTATTCATCATCACCCAAAATTACTAGCCTTACCACAATTAAACACTTCTGTCCCTGACACTCTCAGCGCTGATATTTATAGTGGTTGCTATAGTCAGTTATAATCAGTATTACTTTTTCATTGTTAATTCTACTGTCAGTCTAAGCATTTAGGTAGTTGGACTGTACCTCTTCAGATCAAGAATACTCTGCAGGAGGTTGGCATATCTGTGATATAGTCAACGCTGAAGAGAATACTTCATTAGGATAAATACGGGGGGTTTACCAAAAGATTTAAACCATTGGGATGCCTCAAAATCAGGATGTTCACCAAAAATAGAAGAAAGGAAAACATCTAAATTAGCATGTACAGCTCTGAAACAACATCCTTTGAAGATATGAAATAAATGTCAATGTGCCCGTGTAACACTGGGAACAGAGGAGCCTGGAGAAGGGAAAGAACTGCTCATCATCCTAGGAATACCACCTCATCTGTGCAGCCTGTGAAACTTGTTCCTATTGTCTTCTGATGTGACTGCTTGGCAAAAATGCGAGATGAATCCTGAACTGTGAAATTTTTCAGTTTGTCAAAAGTTGCCTTATAGTTTGTCAGTTCATGCCAATCTGGTTTTACACCATTTCCATGTACTGTTCATCCACTGCTGTGTTCTGATCGCTGCACGATAAAAAAGACTTTGAAGTTCATTAGAGTGATGGTAACAAATCACCTACGGAATGTGACTTCTGAAACTGGTTTATAGAAGGGCATGGAAATAAGAAATGAAATCATGTAGATGGTTCATGGTCTTCATGCCTTCCTCATGCCAAAGTGAGGATATGAATTTACCTGCATCAAGTGATATTGCCCTCATGCTGGACAAAAGCTGATTAGCATGGAGATGTTTGTGGCTAATAATGAGATGTTTCCAGTAGAGTCATGGCCAGTTATTGCTAGCATGACGCATCGTTAAAGCGAGGGTCATGAATTGCATTAGCTCCATGACCCCACAATGTAATGTCATGTAGTGGAATTAATATATTTCCCTCAAATTATTCACATTTTAACAGCATTGAGCACAAAGTATAATCACTGTTCAGGAGACACAGAGATTGCATGCTTTAAATCGAAGCCCTCGGGGTACGTTTCCAGTCCAAACTGATGGAATAGTGTGGCTAAGTTATGTGTGACTTCCGCGAGTGTGCATGAGGTCCCTTCGGACACAGACACAGGCACACCATCTTACATGTTATCCATCTCCCTCTCTAACACTCTACTTTGTGTGATACCAATCTAAGTCTAATCTGACTCATGATAGTCCTTTGAAAGAGCGACCTGACATCACTGAAGGGTTCCCCTCCTTTTTCTTTTTGCAAAAGAAGGGTTCTGCTGGACATGACGGCGCCGCACTGCAGATGGATCTGTTTTGTGCGGGGGGTATGAGGTGCGGGTGGGGGTTGTGATTGATGATGGCCTGGCTGAGGTGTCATTGCAGAAATATGAGGAGTGTGAGTGGCCACTGTCGAGCACAGTTCACAAAACCATCTATTATTAAGCCCATCGGGTCCTGTTAGCATTGAGGCTCGTGGCCTCTGCTCAAAGGCGCCATTTGAGCATCACTTTTCCTGAATGTTAAACCACTGGGGGTGCTTGTGGAAGGGATCCAGATGGGTTTTCTCACTGAACAACCCTGAACACCCACAGTGTGCTAGAGTTACAGATCAGAACTGCCCTCAAAGCAACAGCCACATGACCCACATTCCACAGAAAAGTGTGTATTTTAATCAATCAGATTTACTCTGTGTTTACTGAGCAGTATGCTACATTCAAGCATGGGAAGCTGACCTATCGGGTTTCCTGTGTCAAAAGCCAAGAAATATATTTTTCCACAGTTTGACAGCTGGAAGAGAAAATAATTTTCATCCAGTACTACTTCTGATTAAGTTGTTGGTTTCAAAGTATCATTGTACTCTGCATTTTTGTTGTTTACACTGCTTTTTGTTTCTTCTTAGAAATTGGCCCAGTCACAATCACTACGGACCCAAAAAAGTTCCAGTATGAGCTCAGGGAACTCTATGTTCAGGTAAGTGCTGTACAAGACCTAGTTCTGTCTCAGTGCATTCTACTGTACATCCTTCTGCCAAGCCGAATATTAGGTCAAATTTACTTCAGTTAGCCTCGATACATTCAGCCTAAATAAACAATCCTCAGTTTTAAAGGCTTAGTTAAGTCTGGACCATATTCATATTTCTGGGGCCTTATGGCTGCATTTCACAAAACTGCTTGGTTTTATCTAAAGGGATGTTCTGCCGGACAAAAAATTTTTTTTTTGCGGAAAATTAGAGTCACTGTCTTGCAAAGAATGTCTGAGAGTGCTGTATCCTGTGTAATACAGGACACTAAGGCCTGCTTCAAAATGTAAACTAAGCCCAAACAACACTCAGCTTCTCACATGCAATTAATGTTTTACTAATTTAATGGTTGTTTTCATAAATATTGATGGTATTGCTATCCAATGATGGGCAGACTACAAACATAGTCACAGGCTATGCCAGTTACACACTAGCTTACCACAGGATTGTGAAAGCCGCAACTGACTCACATGAAACAACTGAGTGAGGCAGGTGCAACACTGATTATGCAAAGACTGTGAATTTTCTCAAAATTTTCTTGAAAACGGCAAAATCTTACCTATAATCAGGTATTATAGCACTAAATTCTTGTTCCTTTCTTGCACCTTCTTCCAGCTTATATGCTAAATTATGTAAACAGTGATGTCATTCAAATAGCGCTGGATTATCCCTTGTATTTGGAACAATAATGTTTGAAAGTGGGAGTGAGACATTGGGCCAAATAAGAGAAATGTGGGAGGACTGAGAGATCGATAATGGCAGAGAGCACCACACATTCCATCCCAACTGGGTGAAACATAGATCACCAATCTCCAGATGTTCTGATCCATTTGGCTCACAGCCATCAGTGTTCCCCCTCGATTACACAGCTTAAGGAATGTGCAGATTAGGCCACTACCCTGACCGGCCCAATCCCCTGAACCTTTCCTGTAACTCAGAAACTGCCAGAGTGTGGCTCAGCCATGTCGCAAAGTCTGGCTGAACCCTAAATACGCCTCCAGCAAAAGGTCACAGATACTTCCAGGGTGTCTGCAGTTATGTCTTGACTAATGAGACACTGAACTGTACTGTTTACCATAACTCCTCAAACACTGAAGCATAGTGGACTTACCCACAAGTAGTAGTAAAATTCTGTTATTCAGATTTATGAGGAATTGAAGATAATGAAGAATATAGGTCATTTGAACCCCATACCCGTTGGACCTTAACTGAATGGACCCAGTACCGGTTGGACCCCGACCACTGGGACCCAAACCAGTTGGATACCTGACCACTTGGACCCCAGGCCAGTTGGACCCCAGGTCCTACCCAGTTGGACCCCATGCTGTTTGGACCACAGACCCTAACCCCAACCCTTACCCTAACCCAACTGGTCAGGGGTCCAACTGGTCTGGGGTTTAACTGGTCTAGGATCCAACTTGCCTGGGGTCCAAATGGTATGGGGTCCAAACGATTAGGGTAAGGGGTCCAACTGGACAGGGTCCAACAGGTACAGGGTCCAAATGACCCTTTCCCGGTTATGACCATGCATGCTCACAAGCGATCTATCAACAGGGAGGAGGAGACTGTCCAGAGATGAGTATCGGAGCCATTAAGATTGCCCTGGAAATCTCTCTCCCAGGATCCTTCATCTATGTCTTCACTGATGCCAGGTCAAAGGACTACAAGCTCACCCAAGAAGTGCTGCAGCTGATCCAGCAGAAACAGTCTCAGGTGCTGCTTCACTAACAGAGGGACCTCATATTTAGTGTCATAAAGTAGTCATAATGTAATAATGAACGGTGATCTTTCTTTTATCTCGGATTGATAAAAACAGCATGCACATCTCACCATATGGATACACTATGCCCAATGGAGAATTGCAGCTGTGGCAAGATTTTGTTAGTGTACCTTCAGATAAAATTCTCTTCCATGTTTCTCTAAGAATTTGTTCCATTTTGATGTTCTTGTCCAGGAAAATTTTATCTGGTTTGAGACAATATTTTAGTTTATTTCATGTCAAATTCTTTTAGGATTTTTTTTTAGGCTTTCCTGGTTGTAGATCCAAGTTTATGTTGGAAGAGTAAGCTTTATGGCCCTCCATATGTGTGTAAATGGTTACTAGGTGGTGTTTGTTCTGACTGGTGACTGTGATGACCGGTCGCACATTGGGTACAGAGCCTATGAGGAGATTGCATCCACCAGCTCAGGGCAAGTCTTTCACCTGGACAAGAAGCAGGTCAATGAGGTATGTGGCTTCCTTTGGTTTTTTCTCATTGTATGCATCATGAGTTGAGCGAGATCTTATCATTATACTGGAGCTTTCATTTGAGGGCTCCAAGCTTGTCAACACATGCCGGTTTATGCTCTTGTACTTTGCACAAGGAGCTGTTTGAGTAGGTACTTATTACTTCTCAAGGAATGATTGAAGACCACACTGGAAAAATGATCAGTCACATTTTCACGTTGCGGAGAAATGATGAATTAAAAATTCAAAAAGATCTTTGAAACAAAGCTCTGAAAAAATATTCAAAAAATATAAAATATATAAAATATTATAATAATATATAATATTATCATACATTATTATACATATTAAAATAATATATAATATATACAAAAATGCAAAATTTGGACACGTTTTTCCATTGTGGTCTTCAATTGTTTGAAACCTATTAAAGCTCTGTTCTTACTTCAGTGCCTCACTCACTTGTGGAGTTACAGTATTTTACTCTGACACAAAGGGAATTCATTCTTTTCTCTTCCAGTTATTTTGCCTTCCATCACAATCTCAAAATATATGTGCGTACGACTTTGACTACATCTATGTGTTTAAATTTTTGGTTATGGTAAGAAACCAAAAACATTATTTCAGTCAGGAAAACTCACGTTTCAATAAAATAGAACAATTTATTCATGGGTATAAGCATAACATTGTATTTTAGGCGGCGGTTCTGCTCTGGAGGAATGCCCTACCTAGGCACAGCAAACATACAAACATAGTCATGAACAGAAATCAAAATCCCCCCCGATGTGAGCAGAACCAAACAGGTGGAGGCTGGGGTGGAGGAGGCAAGCAAAGAACCAAAGAGTGTGTTGCATAGCATGAAAAGTCATTGCAAACAGCAGCAGAAGTGAGTGAGCTTGACGTCTTTCAAATAGACCGTTGTATGACCTCGTGATGTGTATCCTCCAATTGTTGTGTGCCTGCTGATGCTGATGTGCTGGTAGCTTACCAGGCTGCTGTCAGCTGATGTAGCTCTTCTCGAGTTTCCTGCCTGAACTAGTTACACTCATTAATTGTTCAGTAATTGCTTTCGCCTACATGCCTTATGGAATTTTAGAAGGAGACATTATCACCAAGTTAGATGCAGACCCCTGAGAGATTTATGGGTGAGACTAAGAACAGCTTGTTCCCATCCTTGAGTTGATGCAGCTCATCTGATGGTTGGAGCGTGTTTGTGTTCGGAAACATGCAGTTTGAAACCTGGACATTTGTCTAAATTTCCCAGAGGTCATCAAAATAAAATGAACAGAAAGTTTTATGGTTGTGGTTTTCAGCAGATGCATTGGCTGTATTTAATGCCTTTATTGTTTAAAATATTGCTGATATAACTTAGTGTTTTAAAAGCCTTCAGATTTTTACATGAATCAGTTCTAGTTTTACGTAACGGGAAATCCATGATTATAGAGCTACAATCCAGTTTTGAGTTCAGAATTTTGCATTCTAAGTTTGCAAAGTAAGTATTAATTTTGAATACATAACCCAACATGTTGCATACAAGAACTTTCTGGAACTTTCACATGAACATGCACCAGGTTTATCCAAGAGGTCAGGTAGAGTCCAAGGATGCTGGATTGTTTTGGGCCAACACGTATGGCACTATAAAATGGTGATATGCACTCAGATCCCTAAGTATTTGAACAGTGATACAGTTTTCATCATTTTGGCTCCGTACATAGCCACCATCTTAATTAATTTGTGACAGACTGGAGTGCCATGTCTGGTGAAACCAAATATTGTGGTGATTACTCATTTGGAGCAAACTTTTTTTTTTACACATGCAAAATGATTCATATTTCACTTTTTTCTTTTTAAGTAAATCTAACATGTCATTGAATCCCCTGAAATCTTGATTTATCGCCTCAACCTTTTGAATATTGTCTTTTTGATTTCACAAATCCTTTACATAAAGACAGATAAGTCCCTAACAAATTGCTTGCACAGTTAACCAAAACACAGCGTTTTTTTGGTTCTGTTTATTCTCAAGTGTTCAGATCTTCGCATTTACGTAGTTTAGTGGGTAACTGGCATTGAGACTAAGTATGGAACAATCGCTGCCCGTGACGCTGAGCAGATTCAAACAGAAATTATGTCTGTTTGTTTACAGGTGCTGAAGTGGGTGGAGGAGGCAGTGCAGTCTTCAAAAGTTCATTTGTTGTCCACTGACCACCACGCAGGCCTGTCCAATACTTGGAGAATCCCCTTTGACCCCAGCCTGAAGGAGGTGACGGTGGCCCTCAGCGGCCCTGCCCCAGATATTGAGATACGAGACCCCCAGGGTAGTACCTTCTCTTGACTGGTTTTATTTGTCGTGGCTATGCTCAGAGCTTTCTTGTCCTCTTTCGACCATTTCATCAGCAGTCCATAATCATGGGACTGGATCAGATCTTCTTGCAGCACTGCGTGCGCTAGCTGTTGGTCGGAGTTGTGATGAGTCTTTGTTTTCAGGGATGCAGATTGAGAAGAGTCAGGGTCTGAATGAGCTCCTGCACATCCCAAACTCTGCCAGAGTCATCAACGTCAAGGACCCAAAACCTGGAGTGTGGGTCATTAAGGTAACTGAGTCATTTCCTTTGGTTTGATGCAGTGTTACATTAATAAAAAAAAATAGCTTTTTTATTTATTAACCTTTATTTAACCCAGTAATTCGCACATTGAGATCAATGATCTCTTTCACAAAGGAGATACAGCACACGGATGTATCACAAGATTGAAACAAAACAACATTAAGAAACAAATCAGTTCAGAGTACATGGCAGTAATACGAATATTACATATTAGTCATATAGAGTGCAGATTTTGTAATAGCACGGGCAATAAGTAAGTACAGAGACACTGTCCAATGGCTTCATTTTCTTAGTCCTTTAGGATTGAAACAAAGGCATCATACGAAATTGACATGCATTACAAACCCTCCACTGGGTCACAAACATTTGAAGGCCTTCGACTGTTTTGCCTTTAAGTATTTAAAAAAAGGGATTCTTCCCTTGTGTCTTTGATGAACAGCCTTAGGCAGCTTAAAAGCTGCCACAGGGTTGCAATTTGTCCTCTGTCAGACCACTGTCGGCAGGTTCTCACTACAGCTGACCGGGAGCACCCCACCAGCCTTGCCTTTTCAGAGATTCTCCAACCCAGTCTCCTGACCGTAATGAGCTGGTCCTGCTTAGAGATTCTCTGGTCTATATGCCTGCCCATTCCTCCCGCATCCAGCATGTTGACTATGAGAATCGACTATTCGCTTACTGTCTAATGTATCTCAGACCTTGACACGGGCAGCTGTCATGAGTTAATTATTCACTCATCTGTTTGTGGTCATATTGTTTTGGCTCAGTAGAGTTTCTTAACTCTGATGGTAATTCAGCGCTGTGAAGTGGTGGAATAAAGAGTTCCCTTCAGGGTGTCTGCCATGTCAGACTGGCACAGACGGAAACGCTCACATTTTTGCTTGAGTGAGTTATGCTGCTGTGGAGTCACACACTTGCTGGGAGGCCGGTGAGGTCAGCTCACCTCGCTGCTGCACCACTCTTTGTGTTTCTTATGATGGCTGATTTACAGCAGGCCATGATGTGACGTTATCCCAGGATCCTGGGTGTGGCCCGGCAGGAAAGTTGTCATTGCAGAGGAAAGATTCACAGCTTGCAATATTTCTGCACCATTTTTCTTTCTTTGCCCATGTTGATGTTCCTTGTCCCAGCAGGCTGCAAAATATTATGTTCTTTGCTGCCATGGTTACTCAACCAACAAAAAACCCTGGCGTGTGACCCATTAAGTATGTTTATTGTTATTTAATTGCAAACTTTCCACACAGCTTTCTTTCACTAAGTTGCCATCCTCGCATTTTGTGGTGCTTAATAAATTAATTTGGCCTGTGAAAAGGAGGAATTTATAATTTTGTATCCAGGCTAAGTTCATGTTTGCATGACAAAATAAAATAACAAACAGGACTTTTGATTGAGACAAGCAGTTTCATTCCTCACATTGTTTTTTGTTCTGGATAATCTGGTGAAGTTTGTATGGATAACCCCTCTTAATGTCAGAGGATGCTTAATGCAGTTTTCTCTGTTGTTCCTACTTCCTGTGCCCGTGCTGCCTGTTCAAATGAGTTCCGCACTGACTCATTGTACATAAAAACACAGACATTCCTGAGCTTTCTGGTTTCTACTAACTGATATAAGAGGCCTGTTGTCGCCAGAAATTGCTGCCATTATTTTAGCAGGCAGAGAATGCAAAACACAAACTTTTGTACCCTGTATTACATTTGATGCATTTATCTGTTTTATCAACCCTAAGACCTCTATTCTAAAATAACATGCGGGCAGGTTTACAGTCTTTTTTTTTTTTTTTTTTTGAAATATCCACTTTGTTTTTCTTACCATTTATTGATTGCAAAAGTTTATAAACTTACACAACTTTTGTCTGTTGGATAGTGCACCTATAAGAATTTCACCCCAATCATGGTTATTAGCTCACGCAATCTTGTGCAAAGCTACAGCTACAACATCTATGCAAATGGCTTTGATCCCTTTTTAATCTAAATGTAATTGGGTGCAGTAGGGAGCAGAACTTAGACGCCCCCACTAGTCCATGGCGCCTGATATTTCTTCCGGCGGCCCTGACCTTGAAGTTCCCTTGGCTGCTATTCAGGCTCGGGATTTGGATTGAAATGGTTGCTGGTGAAGGACCTTTCCCACTCTGACTCTCTTGAGATTCTCATTCTTCTTCATACCATTGACCCCTGTGTTGGCTTTGTACTATATTACATTTTATGGCCCAGGATGATAGTTTAGCAAGGCTGTTATTTTAAAAGTATTCTTACAACCCAGGGGAATCGTTGCACTTTTTTTTAACCTATGCACCTTATTGATATCCGCAGAAGTGATACAATTCATTTAGGTTTTATTCATTATTATAATTATTACAACAAAATACAACCCCAATTCCGAAATAGTTGGGACGAACTGTAAATTGTGAATAAAATCAAATGCAATGACTTTCAGATCACATGAGCCAATATGTTATTTACAATAGAACATAGATAACATTTCAAATGTTGAAACTGAGACATTTTACATTTTTATCCACAAAATGAGCTTATTTCAAATTTTCTGGCTGCAACAGGTCTCAAAAAAGTTGGGACACAGGCAAAAAAGGGCTGAAAAAGCAATAAATATATAAGAGAATCAGCTGAAAGAACATTTAGAAAGTAATTAAGTTAACTGGCATCAGGTGTGTAAAATGATTGCCTATAAAAGGGATGTCTTAGAGAGGCTGAGTCTCTCAGAAGTAAAGATGGCCAGAGGCTCTCCAACCTGTGAAGGCTTGCATAAAAAAATTGTGGAATACTTTAAAAACAATGTTCCTCAACGTCAAATTGCAAAGGCTTTGAAGGTCTCATCATCGACAGTGCATAACAACATCAAAAGATTCAGAGAAACTGGAAAAATCTTTTGTGCGTAAGGGACAAGGCGAAGACCTTTACTGGATGCCCGTGATCTTCGGGCCCCTCAGACGCCACTGCATCACTCACCGGCATGATTCTGTCATTGACATTACTAAATGGGCCCAGGAATACTTAAAGAAACCACTGTCTGTAAACACAGTTCGCCATGCCATCCACAGATGCCACCTAAAACTCTATCATGCGAAAAAAAAGCCATTGTTGAGCATGATCCAGAAGTGCCGCCATGTTCTGTGGGCCAAGGCTCATTTAAAATGGACTGTAGCAAAGTGGCAAAGTGTCCTGTGGTCAGACGAGTCCAAATTTGACATTTTTGTTGGATATCATGGGCGTCGTGTCCTCCGGGCTAAACAGGAGAAAGACCACCCCTCCTGTTGTCAGCGTTCAGTTCAAAAGCCTGCATCTCTGATGGTATGGGGAAGGGGAGGGAGACTTGCATGTTTTAAAAAGCACCATCAATGCTGAAAGGTATATAAAGGTTTTAGAGCAACAAAGTCTGAGGAATAAGAGGAATCTTTATAAGACATACATAAAGGATAACAATGAGAATACTAAGGCTGAATACTGTAAAATGCGAGCTGTGGTCAAAAAAGAGCTGAGGAATGCTAGAAGACTGTATGAAAGGCAAATTGCAGAAGGGGCAAAAACTAATCCTAAGCGCTTCTTTCAGTTCTGTAGCAGAAAAAGGAAAGTCAAAGAGGAGGTTAAGTGCATAAAGAATAAATATGGATTGCTGCTATATAATAACAAGGATATTGCGGATACCTTAAACAGTTTTTTTGTTGAGAACTTTACCTCGGAGCGGGTTTTTATTCGGCCAGAGGGCATGTCCAACGCTCAAGATTATTTTGCGGAAATTGAGGTTAGGGATAATGAAGTATTAGACAAGTTGCACAAACTAAAGGCAGATAAGGCGGCAGGTCCTGATGGCTTATATCCTAGAGTGCTCAGGGAAGTTAGTGAGATCATCTTTAAACCGCTCTCCGCTATCTTCAGACGGTCTTTAGAAACTGGAGAAATACTAAATGACTGGAAGCAGGGCAATATAATACCAATATATAAGAAAGGGGACCGTACTGAGCCAGGAAATTACAGGCCAGTCAGTTTAACTTGCATTGCATGCAAAATACTGGAATCTATCATAAAAGACGGAGTGGAATTATTCCTTGAATGTAATAATATTTTGAGGGATAGCCAACATGGTTTCCATAAGGGAAGGTCATGCCTGACAAACCCTCTGGAATTTTTTGAAGAGGCCACCAAGACTTATGATCAAAGCAGGGCTTATGACATCATATACTTGGATTTTCAGAAAGCATTTGATAAAGTACTGCATAAGAAACTAATTTTTAAAATGAGCTCCATTGGAGTTACAGGAGGTATTCTGGAGTGGATTCAAAACTGGTTACAGGACAGAACACAAAGAGTGGTGGTCAGTGGAATCTCATCTCAGCTAGGTATGGTGGGGAGTGGCGTCCCCCAGGGATCGGTGTTGGGACCCCTGCTGTTCCTCATCTACATTAATGACCTTGATAGAAATATTGAGAGCAAATTAGTTAAATTTGCAGATGATACTAAATTGGGAGGTTTGGCAAATAGTTTAGACTCTACTAAAGTGATCCAGGAGGATTTGGATAGAATCCAGAGTTGGGCAGAAATGTGGCAAAATAAATTTACTTTAGCAAAATGTAAAGCTGTTCATGTAGGTAATAAAAACATTAGACAGGATTACTTCATGGGAGGTTTAAAACTGGAATGTGCTCCTCGTGAAAAAGATCTGGGAGTGATTGTTGACCAAACCCTCACAGGTTCTAGTCATTGTGCCGTAGCACTTAAAATAGCCAATCAGATGCTGGGATACATTGCCAAAAGTATTGAGTACAAATCCAAGGAGGTGATACTTCTCTTGTACAACACATTTGTCAGACCACATCTGGAGTATTGTGTACAGTTCTGGGGACCATACTTTAAGAAAGATATAGAGGCTCTAGAAAAATTACAGAGAAGAGCAAATAAGCTGATTCTGGGTATAAAAGATGAAAGCTATGAGAACAGGCTGAAGATCCTTAATCTCTTTAGTCTTAGGAAAAGGAGACTCAGGGGTGATCTGATTGAGGTCTTTAAATATGTTAAAGGGATTAACAAAGTGAATTATGTAGGATTCCTTCCGCCAAGTTCTGTTAGTAGAACTCGGGGTCATAAATGGAAGTTGACCAAGGGTAAATTTAGCACTGATATTAGGAAATATTTTTTCACCCAAAGTGTAATTTTGATGTGGAACAGCTTGCCTGACCATATTGTTGAGGCAGAAACCTTGGCAATTTTCAAGAGCAGGCTTGACTTAAAGCCAGTGGCGGGGCTACAGGGGGGGCGAAGACACGTCCCTTTTAGTCCTGGCTAGATCTCAGTCATTTTGCTTTATTGACGTCTTTTCCAATTACTGTAATTGGCAACTGAAGACACGGTTTCTCTCCACATGCGATCTAACAGCGATTAAATCTCGGTTAAATTCAGTACAGTGGCGGAACAGAGAATTGGTTTGCACAAAACAGCCGTTTAAAACAATTATAAATCCTGACCTGTTCTCAGTCATCTTCATGATTAACAAAAGGTTCACTCTTAGAGCGTTCCGCACTTAACAGGTGCTGCTTGTTCTCCCCGATTAGGTAAGACGACAATCATTCATCTGGACGCGTATTTGCTGTATTTAATTCTACGTTATTCAATATTGCATAGCCTACCTGTCGACTCTCACGCAAATGGCTTGAGCCACTTGCTTTTTATAACCTAGGCTATTTAACTGCCGAGTGCCACTGTTTTTATTTATTTATTTTTTTTAAATCAACCCACGAAATACCGAGAGTGAAAGTCCGTGTTTCATTGGAACACGGACCAGTTCAATCACGCGAAGCATTGGCCAATTAATAAGTAAATTATTTTTCTGCACTGAATTTAGCTCATGATTTCATCGCTGTTAGATCGCATATGGTGAGAAACCGTGTCTTCAGTTGCCAATTACGATAATTGGAAAAGACGTCAATAAAGGAAAATGATTGAGATCTAGCCAGGACTAAAAGGGACGTGTCTTTGCCCCCCTGTAGCTCCGCTACTGCTTAAAGCTAGATACCATTGAGACATTGAGTATCTGAAGTGATATATTCACAATAGTTAAAAGAAACTGGTGAGCCTAGTTGGGCTGAACGGCCTGTTCTCGCCACTCATGTTATGTTATGTTATGTTATGTTATGTTATATGCTCCCCTCCAGACGACATCTATTCCAGGGAAAGCCTTTTGTATTTCAGCAGGACAATGCAAAACCACATACTGCAGTTATTACGACAGCATGGCTTCGTAGTAGAAGAGTCCTCGTGCTGAACTGGCCTGCCTGCAGTCCTGATCTTTCACCGATTGAGAACATTTGGTGCATAATTAAACGAAAAGTCCGTCAAAGGAGACCCAAAACTCTCCAGCAGCTAGAAGCCTGTATTAAACAAGAGTGGGATCGAATTCCAATGGCTAAGCTCAAGAAACTTGTCTCCTCAATGCCCAGACGCCTCCACTCTGTGTTAAAAAGAAGAGGGGATGCTACACTATGGTAAACAGGCCCCTGTCCCAACTTTTTTGAGACCTGTAGCAGCCATCAAATTTGAAATGAGCTCACTTTGTGGATAAAATTGTAAAATTTCTCAGTTTCAACATTTGCTATGTTATCTCTGTTCTATTGTGAATAAAATACTGGCTGGTGAGGATTTGAAAGTCATTGCGTTTTGATTCAATTCACAATTTACACTTTGTCCCAACTATTTCGGAATTGGGGTTGTTATTTGATAGAAGTTACAATTGTGCGCAAAATTGCATTTTTGCATATAGGACTCTCAGGGACTTGAGAATAATATTGCTCTTTTCAAAACAAGGTATGCTTTTCTTCTTCAGGCTTTCAAGGTGGTATACAGCATTCAGTTGACAAACTGGATCAGTTTAGCCCTGCGCTCTGGCTACATTGACTAAAAAAAGAGCCCGGTCACCTGCGGAACATGCAAAGCGTTTGATGCTTCAAGAATTCTACTTTCCGCTGAAATATACTTTGCCGAGGTGTGGTCTCCTCCTTTAAGGGAATGAACAGAGGTCTCCAGGCCTTGCATGATTACATTGTGTTGTGTCATGTACTTTTGTACTGACTTCAGAAGTTCCAATCTTGATTCCAGCTGACATAGAAAAGGTTTGGGTTGGGACGAAAGTCCTGCTCTGTAAGCACTAGGTTTGAACTATTTGGCCATCTGATACTTTGGTCTTCTTCTGTGTGTAATGGTGGTCATGCTGCTGGAACCACAACACCAGTTTGAAGTATGGGCCCTGCTCATGTATTGATTGGCATGAGAGGGATCAGGGGAGAGCTCTAATGAGTTTTTCAGACTCTGCAACACAGAGAGGAAAGCGTCACCACATTTATAATGGAAAGTAATGCAAGGAATGATCTCTTATTAAAATAATTTTACTGTAAAGAAAAATGACCAGTTACACTTCACAGCAGAGGACTCAAACTCCAGTCCTCGAGAGATGCAATTTTTACTGGTTTTGGGGGTTGCCATTCAATGAGCAGTGAATTCAGGCCTCAGAAACAAGGTTTGCAGACTCCTTAGCAAATCAATGATTTCAAGTAAGCAATTAAGTGCTGGAACAGACCAAAAATCAGTAGCCTCTGTTGCCCTTCAAGATCTGAGTTTGAGACCCATGCTTTACAGCCGGTATATTCCTATCGTGCATATAGATAATCCTATAGATACCATAGTCCTATAGGTAATGCTTCAGCTGTTTGAGACATGTACTTGTCATTATCCCATAGACGACCAGTGAGGGGAGGCATTCGGTTCGAATCTCAGGCCTCAGTACTATTGACTTCCGCGCTGGTTTCTCCAGGAAGCCTACACTGGACTTCAAAATGACCTCCAGCAGGCCCGTGCAAGGTAAGCACTACCATTCCTCTGCATACAAGTCATTTGACTTATTCGTGATCTGAGCTCTGTTTACAATATTTTTCAGCAATGGATGTTTGCTGTGAGTTGAGTTGTTGATTTTACTGCTGGCTTTGAAGTTGCTGCCTGTTGTCTCTGAATTTTGCTGTTTTTGGACTGCAGTTTATTGCTGTTGATATTGGAGTTGCTTGCTGCTGTGGGAGTTGGTTGGTTCCTGTTCATTTTTGTGCCCCTTTTTCATCGCAACTGTAATGATGTGCTTCCTGTTTTTTGCTCATATAGGCATCCCCACTCACATTCTGTTGAACACCACGGGGTTGTCTCCCCCAGGAAGAGCTGACCGGCTGGAGCTGCTTAGTATCTCGGGAGCAGTCATGAAAACTCTTCCTATTCGCTACTACCCAGAGCGCCAGCCCTTTGGGCTCTGGAACATCACAGAGTTTATCCCGCCCAATGAGGCCTTCTTTCTCAGAGTCACTGGCTATGACAAAGATGGGTTTCTGTTCCAGAGGGTATCCAGTGTCTCCTTCTCCAGCATTATTCCAGGTCAATCCCTGCTTCAGAGGCCTAGACAATGTGTCACCTCAGATGAAGTTGTGTGACTCACCAGCTGGCTCTATAACCTGTACCTTTAACCTGTAATGGGGTCCTCTCCTCTTAAAGCATCAGTGGCATTTCTGGTTACAGTCTCAGATTGTGAGCCTTTTATTAAGATGTAATGCATTCCTGTATGCCAGGGCATCCTTTCTAGTGTTGTTTATTTGAACCTCATCATTTTTAGACGCCCCAAAAGTGATAATGCCTCGGCGGACCCCAGGGTACTACCTACAGAACGGAGCCATCTCCTGCCAGGTCCATAGCCTGATCCCCTTCACCCTCCGCTTCAGCCGAGAGGGCGTCAAACTGGGAGTGGACCAGCTTTTCAAGTAACCACGTGCTAATCTTTAAAACTCTAGTTTTGTGTTTTATGTTGAAGCTTCACTCTGTATGTACGCATTTCCCAGCTTACCCCAGGTTTCTTGCCATTGCAGGGAGTCATCAAGTGCCTCTCTGGAGATTGAGCGGGTATCCCTGAAAGATGAGGGGTATTACGAGTGCACTGCCATAAGCAGTGCAGGGACGGGCCGGGCCCAAACTTTCCTGGATGTTTCAGGTGAGTCTACGATCCAGGATTCTGTTATACTGCTGGAACAAACACTATTTAAAGCTTAGTATTTAATACATAGTTATTCCATTACAACTTAAAGCTGAGATCACCTCATCCTACCCTTAAATCCTAATCCAGCCCTGTTTTTTTTCCTCCCAGGTTATTAAATAATTAACTTAAATAATTTGAGCTTTTGATTGAACGGGCTCTTTTTACGGCTGACTCCTCTCGTGGTTTCCCCAAGTCGACAAAAAATCAAACTTGCAGCCTTGAGAAAATTCTTGGCTGTACACTTTTATTCAACAACATGATAGAAGTCGTGGTTTCTCCAGAGAATCCTTCTGGAGAACGTCTTTATACCCACATAACAGTTTCTGTTTCTTGGAAATCATATGACTTCTTTGAAACTGACACTCCATAATTATATATTAAATTAAGCATCGTACTATCTTAAGCTGTGATTGACCATTTATTTCTGGGAATTTAACTTTTTTCAGCTTGGTTTGGTACAGAAAAAAATAAAAACAGGTTCTCTCCTCTCAATTCTCCCCCCTGCAACACAACAGAATTTCAACAGATAATGATGTTACCGCCTGTTAAACTTCTCACAATCTCCAAGATCCCACGACTTTTCTTGGAGCAATGAATTGTATTTAATCATACAAACAATTAAGATTTTTCCATGATTTGATCAAAATAAGTGCAATAGATTATTACGAGGACATGCCATATTATGCCTCTCTCCTAACTCTGTATGATTTTAATGAATAGCATGAACAAAGAACTTTATCACAGTTTTCAACCATGGGGAGGGTGTGTCGGAAATTTCTCTGACACAAGGTACTGGGAGAAGTTGAAGGTCCAATGAAGATTAGCTCCAGCTGCTTTTTCTGTCACCTGCGGTCTGACTACAGAGAGTCATTGTGCCTGCAAGTGTGTGGTATCTATGTTTTTTATAAAAGTACAAGAACAGTAAGTATGCTTTTTATGAAAGAATGAGAATGAATTGTAAGATGTTGTCCTTGGCTTTTCTCATCAGTCTACCAGCTGCAGCATTCTTCCTGTCTGTCCTAAAGTTTTTCAACCCTTTACTCATGGTTATAGTTTATTTAATATAGAAAATAAGAACAGTAGACGCTGGTTTCTCTAAAGTAAAATATTAGATGGGTTTCATTTTAGTGTGATACATAAAATCTGGTGCATTTCCAGTGTGTGTCCATGTATAATATAGAAGTGCATTATACTCCCTGGTAAAGGGAAAATAGAAAACCGGCAGTTCTCAGCCCTGGACCACAATGGGTTGATGATCTCTGACCCAGATCTTCAAGAGAACGACCATGCCTAATAGTCTCAATATTTGTCTGTATGCTTTTTAAAACTTTCAGTTCAGTATACATTTGTTAACACATTCATTTATTTTCATCATTTTCGATAAATGCAGTTTTTTTTGTGCCTGTCATGTTACCAAACTGCGATCAGCAATGTTATTTTCAGTCATTTAGCGAGAAAAACTTTTCCCCACCGGTAAGCAGACAGGTGCATAGGAGAAAGGCCGACTAACGACTGAAGTAACGAAAAAAACTCCCGCACACGGTCTTCTCACTTACAATTAATTTATCAGTCGACGTTTCGGTCAACCGACCTTCCTGAGGACAACAAAACCTTCTTTTCAGTCATTTAAAAATTTTTCCTTATCAATGAGCTACATTACTGACATATTTGAAAAATATTTTTGGTCGCAGAGCTGATTCAGTATTTATATTGTTTATTTGTTTATTGGTTGCAGTTTAATGTAATGCTGTCTACAGTGATTATGGCATTTGTCTGATAGGATCTTAACTTTGGGTGCTTAATAGCCAATTAATAGATCTCATTTTTCACTGATGACTTATTCTATATGGATATCTGCCATCTGTAAGCATTTTTAAGTGCAGTTAGACATGGTTGAGTATCAATGAGCCTTGCAAGAAAATCCTGAGAAATGGGCTATAATGGATTACATGTGTGATTTTAGTCCAGAATTCCTGCGCAGAATTTAATGGCAGTTTGTCCGAACACTGCCATCCTTGTCAGCGTGTTTGATATGGGGCCTGTCTGATTAGTGGAATCAGAATAGTTGATAGGCCTATTTTAACAGGGCTTTAACCCTCATAATTTGTTCTTTAGCCACCCCCCCATCCAGATAATGCACAATTTTGGTTTAACTCATCAAGAGCTGGGGGAGAATGTGCACGACCCGACTTAGCCCTCCTATTCATAAATCTCTTGTGACATCCCTGAGTTGGATACATGCTTGCAAGATTTATTTATTGATTGCGGAGACAAAAGCTCCTTGATGAGGACCAGTAAAATGCAAGAGAATGGCCCCTGTGTGGATTTACTGTGTGTAACTTCCTCAAGTGGCCCCTGCCCCCTGGGGAGCACTATACAGGTGCCACTGGTGAAATGTTGCCAACATAAACTTCACCATTTTATGTTATGGCTGAATCACTTGACTTGGCTGTAAATGAAATACATCGAGTGGAAAAATAATTTGAAGCAGGTTTGCGGTCCCAGGAAAGGCAATAATCAGCTATAATTTTTCTTGACCCTCATGCCAGGACATAATGGTTGTTTGAAAACAATTTTTTTTGCGTTAAACGTATTGCAATAGGGGCAGCATTGCTTCTTTTTATCATTTTATTTGCAGTAGCTGTTGCTGCAGAGATGGATTTGTAATGTTTGATTTGAGGTGTCAACCAGGGTTTGTTCATGACTTTACAGTGAGGACAATATTTTTCATTACTGATGAAAGCACGTGGATGGTTGTAAAATAGAGGGGTTATCCTGTTGATGGGAATCACTCATTTACTAGGAGTGCAGCCCTTGCATTGTCTTCACATGATGTTCTGTTCAAGTTCTGAAACCAGCCATCCCCCTTTCATTGTTTCTGGCTAAATACTCTCAATTCCACAAATCTACTTATCCAGCTACAAGCATGGATAGCATTATCCCTAGCACTGACCTCAATTCTTTTTAGTATATCAGCTCTCAGCCAGCTAATAACCATTTATTATTATTATTATTATTATCATTGTTGTTGTTGTTGTTGTTGTTGTATCCCCGGACGACGAGTCTGGGATACTATTGATCAACGATCGTCACGCCATGTCCGCCACATTGCCGGGAAGATGAAATTGTTCGTTCTTAAAAATAAATGATTATAAGCCACAAAGAGAGAGCTTATAAAAAAGAAAAAACAGGAATGGCTTGATCTTAGCCAAAAGGTTGAGATGCAGAGATGTGATTTCTTCAGTTTTATTGCCTGAATTGTGAGCGACGTTTGCAATTAATCTTATAAATTTGGTGGTTCTGTGCCTAATAGTATTTTTTTTTTTTTTTTGAATTCCAGATAAATTTAGGAATGAGTAATAATTTTCTTCTAACACTTTTGGTTTCCTGAGAGTGTCAAAGCTTCATAATGCTTCTGACCTTACGGGGACTTGTGGAAATAAGATATTGCTGTAACTCCCAGGTGATGGGGATGCATTGGACTTGATCATTCACCTTTTCACTGGTGCCATGAATTCTCTGTGTTTTTTTTCGCCAAGCCAGTATCCAGTGGCGGGCGGTGGACAGAGAACAAGGAGGGCGAAAAACATGTCTTTAAACTGCTTATTAGTCTTTATCTGTTTTCAGTCAATTTCCCTGGTAAAAGACACTTGAACTCTCCCCTCTCAGGTGTGGCTAATTGTCTTTGTTAAGACGAGAAATAAAACGTGCCAGTTGAACGCAAAAAAGAGCGCATTTCAATCTTTTTCAATTAAACAATCATTACGCACAGGTTTGACAACTTGCTTAGGATGTGACAAAATTTAACGCGGAAAATCCACAGTGGTTTTTTCGTGAAGAGTTGCGTATTAAGGCATGTGAATTAAACATTTTATAGAATTTATTATTCACTCGCCTAAGCATTTCATTATAGGGGAAACTAACAAGTTCACCAAGAACAATGATTGTAATCGGGTCACTAATCTCATCCGTTTCAAGGGATGTTTTCCGCCCCAGTTTTCCGTCCACCGCCCGCCACTGGCAGTATCATTGTCTTGACTCTCAGGGAGACATTTATTGAACTTTGAAGTGCCCTTAAGCAGAACTCCCGCCTTGATTTTTTCATATAGTTGGCTGTTACTGAATAGAGACAGCAATAATATTACAACATGCAGATGATTACATCTCCAGAGGTAAAATCTGAATTGATGTATTGATTCAGTGTTGCTTACTGCCAGGGATAAATCATGGTTTTTTAGATATAGTAGCTGTATCTCTCTCCAAATATTTGAAGCCAACGAAATCTTTACCTTGATAAATTGTCTACTAAGCCGTGTTTCTGGGGTTTTTGCCATCATGCTTGTACCTGAAACCTCATCTTTGATATTGTGTCATGATGAATACCTGTGATATCCTGTCTCATCCTCCGTGCATCACACATGTTCCAGACGATGTGGAGAACTGTTTATAACATCCATTCTTTCGTGTCCTCACTGCAGTATCCTTTCTGCCCCTTTCAGAGCCTCCTCCTGTGATCGGAGTCCCTGGCAACGTGACGGTGTCACCGGGCTCTGCTGCAGTCCTCACCTGCCTGGTGGCCAGTACTGTGCAGTACAATGTCACCTGGCAGAGGGGAGGGGTGGATGCCCGTCTGGATTCTCGAGTGCGTATCTTGAGCAACATGTCCCTGGAAGTCAACAGGGTCACTGTTGATGATGCTGGCTGGTACAGCTGCATTGCTGCCAATGAGGGCGGGCTCTCTTCTGCCAGAGTCTACCTCCTTGTACAAGGTGAGGTCGGTGGAGTGCAAGGGCTATCAAACCTAATTGTGACTTCTCTAGACATGTTTGAATGGGTTGCTGTGTTGTACTGAGGGAGATCCAGTAACGCAGTGTTAAGTGTGCTAGACTTGGGCTCGAAAGGTCCTGAGTTCAAGTCCTTGCCCCTGTGTTTGCGGTGTGTTCTTGGGCAAAACACTGCACTGCCACTGTGCCCCACTGAACCCAGATGTATGACTGGGTACCAGAAAATTGTTGAAGAAACCTGATTTAATGCCAGGGGGGGTGTAACCTGCAATGGACTAGCATCCTGTCCAGGGGCAGTAGTAATACTCTTGGTAGCTTCATGCTATGGAAACTGGAGCGCCGGTCTGATGAGCCACAATTGGCTTGGGATAGACTCCGTTATTCTTGGCAAAGATATGCATTCCACTATTTTCTTGTTTCCTGGCTCAATCTATAGAGTGACGTTATGAAATTCGGACGTGCAGAAAGTAGCTAATGTAATGATTGAATGAGTTTTCTGCCTGGCTGATCTGTTGACTCCCATAGCTGGGTCTAACCTGTCCAGTGCATAGGTAATGACACATTATCTGCGGTAAGCAGGCTGTGACACAAGTGGTAGTCCCTCATTTGTCAAAGTTATGCTTTTTACTGTAATATTCTGCCTCTGTTATGGTGTCCAATGCACCATGCCTTTGTGTGCTGTCCAGTATACAGTAAATACAGTGAACCATTACGCCAGTAATAGGCAGTCAGTGATGAGACAGTCTATGCCTTTGTTTTTGTCATTTGCTTGAACTTGTTTTAGTGAGATTATTGCAATTTGTTTTGATTTAGAAAAACATGGCCAGAATATTTTCCATTGTTCATTGATTTATGCACAGCACTGACAGGAATCTGGAAAGTCTGCAAGATCTATGGTCACAATAATATGAATGTGCTGATACGGTATGCATGTTTTCCAAGAAAATAGAACAGAACTTTTCATCTGCCATCTGTATAATCACTCCCAGAGTGAGAACTGTCTGGAGTGATTGATAACCTATAGTTGAGCTCATTGATGCTTTGTTAAAGGTGCAAACTTTGAACCCATTCACAACTTCATGTACCAGTTTAAAATAGTCATAAAATCCAGCCATAGCAATTATGGGGTGCTATGTCCCTCTTGGTGTGTTTAGTGTAATGACCAGACCACTGTTGGCCAGACTTTATTCTGACATGTAGATTTACACCATCAGGAATAAAAGCATTTATGAACAGAAACATAAGACATTTTCAGCGCAGCCTCAGTGCTATATTTCACTTAAGTATTTTATTGAAAATGTGAAAATGATTCATGTAGGTGTTTTAGGGAGTGTAGATTCCTGCCATGGAAATGATCTATTTCTTTTTCAGGATTTTGAAGTATATTAGTTGCACCTAATAACTTCCTAAGTATGTCTCATAAAAAGAAAGGGAAAAAACTTAATTAGGTTATATAAGGCTCTCGGAAATATTAGCTTATCCGTCCCCAAATAAAATGTGGATGCAAAATTGAAGAGCCTAGTACTGCAAGTGCTCAAGTCGCATTTTCACACCCCATGAGGTAAGGGCGGGAAAGCATCTATTATACAAACCCCAATTCCAATAAAGTCGGGACGTTGTGTAAAACATGAATAAAAACAGAATACAATGATTTGCAAATCCTTTTTGACCTATATTCAATTGAGTACACTACAAAGACAAGATATTTAATGTTCAAACTGGTAGACTTTATTGATTTTTTGGAAATATTCGCTCATTTTGAATTTGATGCCTGCAGCACGTCCCAAAAAATCTGGGACAGGGGCAACAAAAGACTGGGAAAGTTGAGGAATGCTCAAAAACACCTGTTTGGAACATTCCACAGGTGAAGAGGTTAATTGGAAACAGGTTAGTGTCATGATTAGGTATAAAAGGAGCATCCCCGAAAGGCTCAGTCGTTCACAAGCAAGGATGGGGCGAGGTTCACCACTTTGTGAACAACTGCGTGAGCAAATAGTCCAACAGTTTAAGAGCAACGTTTCTCAATGTGCAGTTGTAAGGAATTTAGGGATTTCCTCATCTACAGTCCATAATATCATCAAAAGATTCAGAGAATCCGGAGAAATCTCTACACTAAGCGGCAAGCCGAAAACCAACATTGAATGCCCGTGACCTTCCGTCCCTCAGGTGGCACTGCATAAAAAACCGACATCATTCTGTAAAGGATATTACCATGTGGGCTCAGGAACACTTCGGAAAACTACGGTCAGTTAACATAGTTCGTTGCTACATCTACAAGTGCAAGTTAAAACTCTACCACGCAAAGCAAAAGCCATATATCAACAACACCCAGAAACACCCAGCCATATATCAACACCACCGCCGGCTTTTCTGGGCACGAGCTCATCTGAGATGAATTGACGCAAAGTGGAAAAGTGTGCTGTGGTCTGACGAGTCCGCATTCCAAATTGTTTTTGCAAATCATGGACGTTGTGTCCTCCGGGCTAAAGAGGAAAAGGACCATCCAGACTGATATCAATGCAAAGTTCCAAATCCAGCATCTGTGATGGTACGGGGATTTGTTAGTGCCCATGGCACAGGTAACTTGTACATCTGTGAAGGCACCGTTAATGCTGATAGGTACATACAGGTTTTGGAGCAATATATGCTGCCATCCAAGGGACGTCTTTTTCAGGGACGTCCCTGCTTATTTCAGCAAGATGATGCCAAGCCACATTCTAAATGTATTACAACAGTCTAGCTTCGTGGTGAAAGAGTGCGGGTAATAGACTGGCCTGCCTGCAGTCCAGACCTGTCTCCCATTGAAAATGTGTGGCGCATTATGAAGCGCAAAATACGACAACGGAGACCACGGACTGTTGAGCAACTGACGTTGTACATCAAGCAAGAATGGGAAAGAATTCCACCTACAAAGCTTCTACAATTAGTGTCCACGGTTCCCAAACGCTTATTGAGTGTTGTTGAAAGGAAAGGTGATGTAACACAGTGGTAAACATGCCCCTGTCCCAGCTTTTTTGGAACAATGTTGCAGTCATCAAATTCAAAATGAGCGAATATTTCCAAAAAAAAAACAATAAAGTTTATCAGTTTGAACATTAAATATCTTGTCTTTGTAGCATACTCAATTGAATATAGGTCAAAAAGGATTTGCAAATCATTGTATTCTGTTTTTATTCACGTTTTACACAACGTCCCAACTTCATTGGAATTGGGGTTTGTAGTTAACAAAATCAATTTTCTTAATTTTCACAAAGTAGACATTTTGTGACTTATGTACTTTCTGCACTCGGGTCTTCAATCAGCAGATTTTATGAATCTACTATATATTCAGACCTTTTCTCTTTTTCAAAATAGATATTTTGTGACTAAAGTAGTTTTAGCAACAGAGTTTTCGATTGCTTGTCAGTAAGTGTATGTTTGGAATTAAGTTTCTTCCATTCCATTACTGCAACACTCTCGTGCAGGATTGAAAATTGCACTGAATCTCATGTTATACTTCAAAATTATGTTTCATGAATTGTGCAGGGTTAAGGAGCATAATAAAAGCTTGCCTCACACCTGGCTGGCAGTGTAACCTACAATGCACTACGAATTTGGCTTTTGGCAGGGCAGGCTCTCTGCATGTGGTTGGTAGTTGTGGTCTACAATTAGCCAGGTACAATTTTTAAGAATCCCCTGAATTTACTCCTGTGTGTGGAACAATGTGGTCATCAACTCTTATTAGTTTACAACAGGAAAATATTGCTGTGCTTTCCACACAATTCTGATTACATTTGTGTGTGTGTGTGTGTGTGTGTGAGTATCTTCCCTCATCCTTCCCATTTTCTCCATTTTACATTACATCACCCATACATATGAAAGTCTTTGTTATTCAACTACAGTGGGAGGGTGACAATGACACACAGCCAACTTTGATTCCTTTGAGTAAACGGATCACTCCCTTCACAACCAGCTGTCAAAATAGGGCCAGGGGAGCTCTAATTAGCACCTGCAGAGATGCCTCTCCTAGTCATTAGTCTGGCTTTGAAGTGTGGCTGCTGACACAGGAAAGCTAGTGGGTCCGAGCAAAGGGCATGCTGATGGTCCATTATTGAATGCTAAAGACAGGCTCAACTTGACAAACAGAGGCTTCTTAGTAAGTGGCAAAAATGTACCCCTCCACTGATTCATGTCAGTGTAGCTGAATCACTGCAACCATATTCATAGCCCACTGTGCAATTAGTCTCAGAGGGTGTGGAAAAGACCTGGACCTAACCCAGGCAGTTGTTTGTAATTTGAGAGCCATCGTGGATTGCAACAAAAGCTTCTGAACTGTTGCTTCTAGGTTTAGAAGGAAATTTCTTTTTAAGACTATGTTTTACATTCCTAGCATATTGTTACCTCAACTCTTTTTGTGACCTGGCTTGAATTGCAGTGTATATCCTCAAAAGACCCAGAAATGTATTTTTCTCCCCTATAAGGGATATGAGTCTCTGGTCTTAATTTCAATATCATTCGGATGTTCAACTATTCTTAAATCTACGCTACACTCGCATGAGAAATTGAAATGCTTGTAATTTTGTTCTGCTAGGTAGTGGGGGTGGCGGGGATTGATATATTTATGTGGCTTCAAAGACTTCAGGGCGGTTGAATAGCTTGATCTGTGCTGTCTCTTCAGGTAACACATCTTCTTTTGGGACACAGAATTGCTGCAATTGAACCAATCCATGGAAGTCAGCACATAACAGATAAATCCCACACTTCCAATATTCAAAAGCACCAAACTTACATGAGATTCCCTCTGGTATTTATAACCAGGAAACCTAATACAACACATTTTTATTTTTTGGAACATTAGAGAAGATCATGATGTTGGCTGCTGCTTTGTGCTTTGACACAAAATGCTCCCAACCAGGATGTGTGTCGCTCCTTATAAATCAGACATGAATGGCCACGGTCCCTCTGCTGAAACAAGCCCAGAATCTGTATTCCCGTGTGTCATTCTGAAACAACTTATTGACAACCCGAAGAAGATGAAAACAACAGTGAAATATTATACTGCCAGTTAAAACAGCCCCTACTCACTCAAAAAAATCATTTTACCTATTCGGGATCTGATCAAACTCCATTAAAACTAATACAATGCATTTGGTCGCTGTTAGACTCTAACTGAACATAAAGCATTTGCCTTGTGACTCATAAGGGAGGAAGTCATGGATAAGAAGCTGTACCTCTGTAAACTTGATTATTACTTTCAGGGATCATGGTGTGCTTTTAAAATAATCAAGTGCATTTTAATATCTCCAAACCCTTCTCAGAGATCCCACAAGTCACAGTAGCACCTCATAATCAGAGCTTCCTGACTGGGCAGGAAGTACGCATCCGCTGCTCTGCAAAGGGCTACCCTCCTCCTCTAGTGGTGTGGACTCACAATGACATGTTCATCATGGGGTCCAGCAGGTAGGGACTGGCTCCTTCTTTCTGTCGCTATTAGACAGTTTTCGTCTCTGCCTCAGAGTCTGGCTAACTTTATTTCTGATTCTCATGAAGACATCGCTTGACCCCGGATGGAACCCTGATCATCAGGAACACTGTTCAGAGAGATGCAGGAGTATATGGTTGTCTGGCCAGCAATCCTGCGGGGACAGACACACAGGCATCACTACTTCGCTATATAGGTGAGTACAGAAGCAAGCAAGCCTCTGCTCTGACTCCTCAGAGTTGTGCCACACAACATCCAATTCTGAGGTTGTGCTGTGGTATTCTTTGATGTGTGTGTGAAAAAACAAACAAACAAACAAAAAAAACGTGCTGTTATCCTCGAACACTTTCTCTCCTTAAAACCTCAAAAAAATTCATCCATATGCAGTAAGATTACTGTCAGGGTCAGAATTATTCGAGGGAAACTTATTAAAAATGAAAAAAAAAAGAAAAGAAAAAAGACTGCACATAATGCAGTTAACCGTATAAAACCTATGAAGCCATATATGGGTCAGTCAAATGCAGCTACCGTATTCAAACCTGTGGAACTTCAGGCCTATTTTAAATTCAAGTGGAGTTCCCAAGGTTTCCAATGATCCCAAATATGTCCTGCTGAATTACAGGGGAATGTGTATAAAATTATGCACAAGGTCTACATATTTTCCATTTGCTGTAATGCTGTGACCATAAAAAACATGGTGTCTAGGGTTTGAATATTTCTCTCAATTTGAATGTGATGTAGCTTCACTGAAGTGCTGCGACCAGCAGATACAGAATATGTATGTGAAATTGGCGTACAGTATGAAAAAAATGCTTTTTCTGACCTTAACCTGCTTAAGGGAAAACTTGAGCGTTAAGTTAGAGTTTATGGGGTAAATAATATATTTAAGTTCGGATATGGGAAAACTATATCATGTTTCATTGTTTTCTAGTGAGTAATCTCTTTTATGAAAACACTAGCGTCAGTATTATTGGAACCCATGTTTTTTAGTAAACAAAATATAGTATATGTTATTTATACTATATAGTATATGATATAGTATATGTTTTAGTGCTGTGATGGTTTATCCTTGATACAAATGCGAGTGCAAAATTTACTACAAGGGAATCCAAGCAGCACAGGCAGGATTCGCAAGTATGTGAAAACAGAAGTGAAGGTGGGATTTGCAGGTATGTGGCCTCACAGAAAAAACAAATGAACTAAGAATCGGGCAGAGTGCGGAGCAAATAATAAAGAGAATAGAAATTAAACCTCCATAAAAAGGGAGTTAGGAAACAAAACATGAAGTGACCCCAAAGATTAAAATATGACCGCAGGAAGTCATGGAGTGAGAGTTTTAAAAAGGAGCTGGTGATGAGGTTTTAATGGGGCACAGGTGATAAGGGAAATGAGGTGACTAGAGATAAAGATCGACAAAGCAGTGCGCTGGAAGGGCGATGCAGAGGAAAGCATGACAAGTAATTTTTGCAAGCATCCATGCCAAAGATGATGGCCTTGTGTCATTTCTTACAACCTGTGATAAATTTGGGGAGATTTTAATGATTCCTCCAGAGATTTTCAGCGTCATTAATATCTATGGGTTTGCACCGACGGACTGCCCTTTCCAGTTAAGACTACAAGTTTTTAATGGGATATTGAGTCCCATATTAGGCTTTTTTTACATGTTTTGATATTCTTGGATGTCCTAAAAGGTAGGTTTTGTAAACTTAAAAAAAAAAAAAAAATTGCTGACTGTCATTCTCTCCCCTCTGAATAACTGGTCAAGCAACACTGTGGGTAAGGCTCAATTATCCAGAGCAGCTCTGTTTACAGTGGGCTCAAAAATTACTGGCACCCCTGACTGGTAATGCACAAACAATACTTTAAAGAATTCTAAAAATATATATTTATAGAAAAACTCTAAAAACCACCATGTGAGAAATGCTGCACCATTTTGATGTTGCAATGGAACCAACCAAAATAATTTAGTTATTTACAAATCAATTTCCTCCAAATCAAGGTTTCACAATTAATGGCACCCTTAAAGATTATTGTAAATAACATCTACCAAAATTAAAACAGGTATTAAATTCCACTTATTTACTTTTCATCTAAGTGTTAAGGAACTGCATTAAGCTATTACATCACTACCTGTTTCACTAGGGTATAAAAATGGGGTAACACATGCAATATCTCTTTGTCATCAAACAACATGAAGAAAATAGAACAACAGTCAGTTCAGAAGAGGCAGATGGTCATAGACCAATCATAAATCTGGTAATGGCTACAAGAAGATTCACAAACGATTGAATATGCCTGCCACTGTCAGAGCAATTATTAAAAAATTCCAAAGATATAGAACTGTTGAAAACCTCAAGGATAGAGGACGCAACATCATTTTGCCCCCCAGGATGCTGAGGAGGGTGGTGAGAGAGGAACAAAATCCCCACGATTCACCTTGAAGGAATTGCAGGCCTTGTTGCCATCTTGGTTTCAAAAAGAACCATCAGGCGCTACCTCCACAACCACAGGCTCTTTGGAAAGGTTGCCAGAAGAAAGCCTTTTCTGACCAGAGAACACAGAAGCAAGTGCTTGGAGTTCACCAAATGTCATTTAAATTTTGACTGGAACACAGTGCTTTGGTGAGATGAGACCAAAATTGCACGTTTCGGTCAGATACAGCATTGGCATGTTCAGCGTCAAAAGAGAGATGCATACAAGGAGAAGCACCTCATACCCACAGTGAAATATTATGGTAGATCAGTCATGTTTTGCGGCTGTTTTAATTCAAGAGGTCTAGGGGCACTGGTTATGATGAATGGCAAAATAAATTCCACCAGGTATCAGGATATTTTGGCTGACAATCTGGTTGCCTCTGCCAGAAGGCTGGGATTTGGCCGTAGGTGGACTTTTCAACAAGACAAAGACACAAAGCACACCTCAAGATCCACACAGAAATGGTTCTGTGACAACAAAATCAACATTTTGCAATGGCCATCTCAGTCGCCAGACCCCAATCCAATTGACAAGCTGTGGGCTGAGTTGAAGAGGACATTTGATAAACACAAACCCAAGAATGTGCTGGGTCTTGAAAGGATCTGCTCAGAGGAATGGTCCAAAATCCCCTCAAACATGTGCCTTAACCATGTCAAAAATTACAGGAAAAGACTGCAAGGAGGTTGCACTAAGTACTAAATGAAGAGTGCCAATTATTATGAAACCTTGATTTTGATGTTTTCATCAAAACATTAACGTAAAGTATTTCACACATGTTGGTATATTCCATTTTTCTTTAATTACATTGTTTATTTTTTTTTTTGTATTGTTTGTGCTTTGCCTGTCAGGGGTGCCAGTAATTTTGGAGCCCACTGTTTGATGTAGAAAAGAGCTGGAATTTCAATTTGTGTGTTTCAATCATGAAGGTAAAAAAAGGGGCTAACAGCTAAACTCTTGGGTCTTCAACCTTCTTTAGGCTGTATATGATCAAGACCACTGTGCAAGTTGACTTGACTGGGAAGAAGTACACTGTTGCTCATAAAGTTGGAATAAAATATTTTTTTTTTACCTCTTTTGAATAAATGATTGTGACAGTGTGATTTATTCTTAATAGGTAAAGTTCCTGAATACAAAATTATTCCAACTTTATAGGCAACAGTGTAGTTTCCATGATATTGGTCCTTAAAGCCCAGTGACAAAGATGGCCAGTGCAGAATTTATGTTTTCATCCAAACATTTCTGAATTGATTTTAATATGTCTCTGTGGTCATTGTCCTACCCATTTCTGTCTCCAAAAAGAAAAAATCAAATTTTCCTCTTAAATCTTCCAGTACGTTTGAGGATTGTGTTGTGCAATTGGTCTTAACTAGTGTCCTTGGAATACTGGCTGCTGAACATGGCCAAAACATGAATTACCCACCTCCATATTCGACTGAGGGCATGCAGACCCTCTCCAGTAAAACCTCCAAAAATGCATGTATTTTACATGATTTTAAACCCTGGTAAAACAGGAAGTCACGAAATGACACTATATGGTTCCGTCATTCAAAGGTTAACTTGATCAAGTAAAAAAAAAAAATATTGGCAGCTTAGATTTTATTTACAAAAATTGCAATGGGTGCCAAAACTTTTGTTCTGCCAATGGTTTTAAGAAATGTGGGATTACTTAATAAAAACACTGAAACATGAGTTTTCAATGAAAGTTCTTCATTTGACTATATATTTGAACTTAGCATGCATTACTCACTGTGTGGTTTACTTCTTGCACACAGTCCATGAATTGTACTCAAAACAGTTGCATCAGATTTCTATACCATGCATGCTCATGTAATGCTTTCAGTGAAACATCTCCACGGCGTATTTCGGTTGAAAAACACTGTATTTATGGAATGTGTGTTGTGTGTATGCAGAGGTTCCTCGGGTAACGGTGATCCGCAGTGATATTTTGATCGGTCTGGGGGACACCACAGTCATGGAGTGTACAGCCACAGGGATCCCTCACCCACTGATCCACTGGTATAAAGGTGAGGCAGCCGTCTCCACTGCTCAACTCATTCACTCATGACTGCAGTCATGTTGGGAGAGGCTATATTATATTTAGCTGTCGTCAGGAGAGGGTTGGACCCTTTCCATCACTGCAGCCACTTCTGAATCTGCTTGCATCAGCAGGAGGATAATTTAAGTGCAAATAAATTAGAACAGGGTGTCAAACAGCTGGAGCAGAAAGTGGTGTGATTCAAGGGACTTGCAGTCATACTGTGCTAACGCTGGTTGACTTTGTCCCCCTGTGGAACTCTTAGCCTGTCAGCTGTAGTGATGGTTTAAACAGAGCCATGTGCGTTTCCACTCCCCTACTGGTCACTTTCATCTGGCTGGATTCACAGGCATTAAAACACCTGCCAGGGAATACCTCTTATGCATTATACATTTCTTACTTCAGACCTGGGTATGTAATGATTCAGTTGAATACTATCATGCGGTATTACGTATAGTTCTTTTTTCAACTGACAGGATGTCCAAATGCCTAGCCTTTTGAAATAACGCTTTTAGCCTTTAAAGCTGCACTTAGTAACTTTGGAGAAGACAAGCAAGAGGGAAAGAAAGATTTTGTTCATTAACACTACCACCCCTCTCTCTGCTCCCTCCCTCGCTCCTGTAGCCCCTCCTACTCTCTCTTAGCCCCTCCCTCTAAAATAAGGCTGATGCTTGTTCGTTAGTTTAGTTTACCAGTGGTAAATAGAAACACCTCAGGAGCTCCTGGATGTCTGATTCCAAAGTAAGAACAACTGATAATAACAAAAAAGTAAACATTGAGTACTTAGATGTCACAGACGCATACCACGCTACCTCAGATAGTGTTAGCTAACGTTGCCTAGACAATGATAGCATTATCTACTGAACCTAATAATTAGCTATACGTATTACAAAAGCTACCAAGGGACAAATAACATCAATAACTTTTGTGCATTGTTAGAGTGTACAAGAAAAGAGCCTTAGTTCCGCTGATGACTACACTCTCGGGCCAACCACAAGACCAGGGAGTCGGTAGTAGAGGAGGTCCTCTGTACAGTGCAGAGTAAAATCGGCCTCCCAGCTGCTACCTACTGATTTGTCTTAAAGAGGACTATTATTTAAATGGCCTCGCCAGGCTATGCTACGTAAAGCTATGACGCTATGTTATTAAGCCTACAGTTTCTGGGTATTACATGCCTTTGGCTACTCTGTTGCAGGCTTGCCTTTACATTATTTCAGCTGGAGCCCAGTCACTGTAGAAATGTGCAGACCAGTGTGACAGTGCTAATGTGGTAGCATGCTGACAAGTTACTTGCTAACACAATGTCAGCATATCTTCCAAACACTTGTGCCCAGTTAATGCAGGTTGCAATTACTACAACCAAACTAATGTTGCAGATTTTGCATCACATGATTATATAGTAAAATAACGCAGCTATATATGTATCCAGAAGAAAGGTAGCAACTCTCTGCTTCTGTCTTTGGTCTTTTTAGTGTTCTGTGCAAGTGGGTCAGGCTTTCAAAATGGGAACCAGTGCCCTTTTTTACATCATTGGTCCAGGAAATGTTCACATTTGCTTTTAATTTTTTTGTGAACTTGACAGATGGATGGAGTTCATTGAGAGGAACTCAGAACACTGTATATATCTTGGACCAATATTTCTTAGTCATTTTGGCCTTCAAATACCCTGCTTTTGCCAATATTTGTATATTTTGTATGTGAGAATATAAAATAATTAGCTCATTTTCCTCAAAATCTATCATTTTCAAGCTAGCATGTGTTATTATGTTATTATGTTATGTAAATATGTTATTTGGATATTGAAAGAAGGTGGACTCAGAAGGAACCGACAAGCAGTGACTGAGAAGACCGTCATTCTAAAATGAACGTCGTTGTTAAGGAAAGCTCGGCCGTGTTCTCGCCACTGGTTCCCATTTTGTGTGCTTGACCAATATGCAGTTGTTGGCAACGAAGGAATTGAAAGTGCGGAAGGAGATTTCAACCCCTCTGGGTTTTCGCTGTTTGCCATTGTTTCAAGTTTCTCATGAATACTTATAAAACTCAGGCAGTAACTTCATTGGACAGCCCCTCAACCAATCAGGATGGACAGGTCTGAGAGAGGCCCTGATTATTTAAAGCTAACAACAGCTGTAGCATTTTTAAAGTCCTGAATACAGAGTCGGGGGAAAATGGAGACCCCGATTAGCTCTCAAACCAACTACTAATAGTTGAAATGGTGTTATGACATTTTTACCAAATAAAACATAAAAATGTTACCGACTGCAATGTTATGCAGGTTCTGTCCTCCAGGTCCTATGAGCCACAGTGTCTGTAGCCACATTCGTGTGCAGAGTTATAGGCATCCTCCATAGCAGTGAAGAAAAAAGGCTGCATACTGTATACGTAAAATAACTACTCTGTAATTAGTCCAATTTTATGACCAAACATTTGGGAAAACTATAAAAAATTATGTAAATTCATTTTTCATACTATTGTATTCATTAAATTACGTACAAGTAATTTTATCTTTTTAAATTAAATGATCAATGTTTTTTTCTAAATCAGTGGCCTCTAATGCTGTACACAAAACCCAGCAATAATGGAAGTCCTGTAATTTGTGATTAGATCGCGCATCTGCAGAGATGTTTAAGCATTTCTTCATGCGGGATTTTTCAAAAACATCAGTATCATCGAGTTTACTATTACCTACAGCCATCTTCAGTTCAGACCCAAGGTTTTCAATGGGAGTTGCAGACTGAGATTAACATCATCATTCAAATTTCATTGCCAATTTAACTTCTCTTGTGTTCATTTACAAAATAACTGTTAGGAGTGCCAGTAGTTTCACACCTTTGATTTTCAGAAAAAAGAGTTTATATAGTAAAAAAATCTGAAATATGAGATGCTATATTTTGAAATAAAAATCTGGAGTTTTTCCCATGTGCTGGAACATAACATATAACATCATTGACAATTACATTATATGCAGTATATATAGTATATGAAGAGTTGGAATGCAAAACCCACAAAGTCCACTCGACCTTTTTTGTTTTAAATTGAGTTTTTTTTTTTTTTTACTCAGCATATAGCATATTATGCTGAGAAAAAAAAACTCATTTTAAAACAAAAGAGGTTGAGTGGACTTTGTGGGTTTTGCATTCCAACTCTTTATGTTTTCATTTTCATCATGGGTGATAATAATTTGGCTCTTGACTGTATTTGCGCCAACCATGCACTGAACCACCTGATATTCTTGGTTATTTTACCCACTTCTTTCACAAAGTTTAACAAAGTAAGTGAAATCAGTTGATGTAATGCTGGAGTGAACCAAATACATCTGCGGACAACATGACCTGAAGGACCTGGACTGGAGTAAGCGTAGGGCTGTCATGCATTTTGTTCAGTTTTTCTTTATATTCAATCTACAGAAGCAGCAGGTGTGAAAGAATTATATTCCAGTGCCTGAACTCCTCTCTGCGAGCATCACCCTTTTGACATTTGGGGCTGTGGACCTTGTACTTGTCAGGTAATCTTCAGCTGAGACCCTCCTCAATTGTGAGCATCGATGTCCTCAAGGGAACCCTCGAGATCAAAGAAACCCAGGATGAGGATGCTGGAGAGTACACCTGTATTGCCATCAATGAAGCGGGAAGAGCCATGGGCAAAATAACTTTGGATGTGGGCTGTAAGTCTTCCCTAATGTTGAGGGCAAGAAGGTGTAGTGAATAGTCATCTGGAGCATTGAAAAGGCCAAGCAGACTGACTCCTGGCTCTGTCCCTTTCAGCCGCCCCAGAGTTTTCCCAGCAGCCCTCTGATATTTCAGCAGACATTGGCTCTAACATCACCCTGCAGTGCCATGCCCAGGGCTACCCTCAGCCCCAGATCAGCTGGAGGAGGGATGACAATGCTGCACTCTTCTTCCGGCACCACACCCACAGCTCCATCACTCAGAGGGGCGGAGACTTGCTCATAAACAGTACGTACTGTGTCCATTTCCATTACATTCAGTATATCCATTATATTCCATATACACAGCAACATTTCCATCATATTCAATGGGCTTCATGTGTCAGGTTCAAACCAGGACCATTTGTTTTTGTCTTTTGAATGCACATGCAGTTACAACCCCAATTCCGAAATAGTTGGGACGAAGTGTAAATTGTGAATAAAATCAAAATGCAATGACTTTCAGATCACACGAGCCAATATGTTATTTACAATAGAACATAGATAACATTTCACATTTTGAAACTGAGACATTTTACATTTTTATCCACAAAATGAGCTAATTTCAAATTTTCTGGCTGCAACAGGTCTCAAAAAAGTTGGGCCACAGGCAAAAAAGGGCTGAAAAAGCAATTAATATATAAGAGAATCAGCTGAAAGAACATTTAGCAGGTAATTAAGTTAACTGGCATCAGGTGTGTAACATGATTGGCTATAAAAGGGATGTCTTAGAGAGGCTGAGTCTCTCAGAAGTAAAGATGGCCAGAGGCTCTCCAACCTGTGAAGGCTTATGTAAAAAAATGTGGAATACTTTAAAAACAATGTTCCTCAACGTCAAATTGCAAAGGCTTTGAAGGTCTCATCATCGACAGTGCATAACATCATCAAAAGATTCAGAGAAACTGGAAAAATCTCTGTGCGTAAGGGACAAGGCCGAAGACCTTTACTGGATGCCCGTGATCTTCGGGCCCTCAGACGCCACTGCATCACACACCAGCATGATTCTGTCATTGACATTACTAAATAGGCCCAGGAAGACTTAAAGAAAAGTCTGTAAGTCTGTAAACACAATCCGCCGTGCCACGCACAGATGCCACCTAAAACTATCATGCAAAAAGGTAGCCATTGTTGAGCATGATCCAGAAGCGCCGCCGTGTTCTGTGGGCCAAGGCTCATTTAAAATGGACTGTAGCAAAGTGGCAAAGTGTCCTGTGGTCAGATGAGTCTAAATTTGACATTTTTGTTGGAAATTATGGGCGTTGTGTCTTCTGGGCTAAAGAGGAGAAAGACCACCCCTCCTGTTATCAGTGTTCAGTTCAAAAGCCAGCATCTCTGATGGTATGAGGATGTATTAGTGCATATGGTGTGGGACACTTGCATGTTTTAAAAAGCACCATGAATGCTGAAAGGTATATAAAGGTTTTAGAGCAACATATGCTCCCCTGCAGATGACATCTATTCCAGGGAAGGCCTTGTGTATTTCAGCAGGACAATGCAAAACCACATACTGCAGCTATTACAACAGCATGGCTTCGTAGTAGAAGAGTCCGTGTGCTGAACTAGCCTGCCTGCAGTCCTGATCTTTCACCGATTGAGAACATTTGGCATAATTAAACGAAAAGTCCGTCAAAGGCGACCCAAAACTCTCCAGCAGCTGGAAGCCTGTATTAAACAAGAGTGGGATCAAATTCCAATGGCTAAACTCAAGAAACTTGTCTCCTCAATGCCCAGCCGCCTCCACTCTGTGTTAAAAAGAAGAGGGGATGCTACACCATGGTAAACAGGCCCCTGTCCCAATTTTTTTTGAGACCTGTAGCAGCCATCAAATTTGAAATGAGCTCATTTTTTGGAAAAGTTGTAAAATTTCTCAGTTTGCTATTTGCTATGTTATCTTCTGTTCTATTGTGAATAAAATACTGGCTGGTGTGATTTGAAAGTCATTGCGTTTTGATTTAATTCACAATTTACACTTTGTCCCAACTATTTCGGAATTGGGGTTGTGCAAATAATATTGATGCCTCAACTAGTGCAGATATAAATACTTGGTGGTTGGCTGTACCCCCCAACTCCAGACCACTTTTGTGATATTGGAGTAGTACCACTGAAGTCTTTCTGTAGTCAGGTTTGTTCTGATGCATGACATACTGACAGACTTGGGACTCAGGACTCAAGTGCTGACAAACGTTCAGTTCCACACAGTTTATTGAATGCAGGCTCAGGGTCAAACAGTCTGGTTCTTCAACACATGAGAGGATCGTGGTATCAAGACAGTGGGCAGAATCAGCATCAATAAACTGGCAGTAGTCCAATAACCAGGCAGGCAGAATGCAGTAGAAGAGAGCGGCAAGATCATAAGTTGTGTGAGTAAAAAGGAATTATTTATAACCAAAACCAATCAGACACTGTAAGACTGTAAAACTAAGAATATCCATACCTGGAATTAGACACTAGAAATACAAGGCTTGTAAGTAATTGAGGAAACACAGAGACAGACTCGCACCTTGAACTACAACTAATGGCTACTTATACACAGGTAGCCAATCAGGGAAACTCACAAGTGAGACAAAGAGCATGAGAGGCCATGGCTACAAACAAGGAAATGACTTGGGCTGTCCTCGACTTAAGCGAATCCTGGTCAACCAACAGTCGGCCATTTCACCAATTGATTGAAATTTGAAACTCAGTTCAGAGCCTGCACTTCATGCTACCCTTACACATTCTGCCGTCAGGGTTTCCGCCAGGATTTTTTTTTAGGGTACGACCATGGCGCGCCCCCCCGACGGGGGGTCTGCGGGAATAGGCGCCAATTTTTGTTTGTGCTGGTGGGTGCTCAAAACCTAAAATGAATTGCTGCTTCTAAAAAAAATAATAATATTGATAATGATTCATAAATAAATAAATAAATAAGCAGTAAAACGCAACTGTTTTTGCAACGTAGCTTGAACATTACCGGCTATGACCAACATGAACGCCGCGCGTGCGCACACACACACATACACATACACAAATGCACCGATGATACACATCACACAGATACCACCCAATCAGTTCGAGAGGCCCATCTGAATAAGGAGCGTTTACCAAATCCACAATCCAACACGGAAACTGGATATACTATATGCCAAGCCAGGGGCCATATGCGAACGCAGAGCTTCCCATGGTGCTGGAAGTCATTGAACCTTGACGTACTTTGCAGCACCTTACCTGCTCTATGTGTTCATTAATCACTCCCTGATATTCTGCTGTCAACGATCACCAGTGCTACCAAGCTTAGATGAGACAGATATGATGATCAATCAAAAGTGATCAATCAACAACACACACCAACAAAGTAATAACCATAGCCACAAACACTGCATTAGTAAAATTACTCACAAGAGCATAAATCATAGAGCAAATCCTCGATCCGAAACAAATCTCCAATTGGAGGTGTTTTTGGCCGTTCCATTGCGTTTTTCCAATTGGAGATATTTTGGGCTCGTTGCAGTGCTTTTGCCCCTGTCAGCCGCCATAAATCAATGATTCTTTATTTAAGATGGGGCATGTTCAATATCACGGGGTCAAGCGAGAACTCGCGAGTGCTTGCAACTTGAACGATGAAACTACGCTCGGTCTTGCGAGGACAAGCGAGAGCATCTACGAACAGTCTTGCTTTGCTATTCAAGATGGTGTCCAGTATTGATACAACTTATGCAGTGGAATTTGATGCAAACCTTAGTTGGCAGCCATGTTGGAAAACTCGCAAGAACTCAGGAGTCGTTCAAAACTCACAAAACCTTTCTAATGACAGTTTTGATCACGGAAGGAAAAAAGTTTTTCCTGATTTTTTAAAGGGTACAGATTAGTACCCTCAAATTTTCTGAGGGGACTAAATCTGTACCCAAAGTACCCTCTGGCAGAGACCCTGGCCGTTGCACTTGAAATTGAGGCGTGACCACACAGTAGGCTGATGCTTTTAATTGATCCTCACATAACACATTCTAATGCAAAGACTTAGTTTTATTTCATGAACCTGGTTGGTCTCAATGGGATTTAAAATCTCTTTTACGTAAATATCTTTTTGTTGGTATAACAATCAAGAAATCTAAAATTCTCATGGACTCTGACTGTGCCTCACAAATAGATCCAAAATAGAAATAAAATTAAATAAAGAGTAGGGTTGGTTCAAAAACTTCTTTTTATTTTCCTTTAGGCTATTAATTGTTTAAGGTTTAATTTTTTTTGTTTTTACGTTGTACTGACAATACAGACCATTCCATCAGCCTACCATATCATATGCTTTGTTTTTCGGCATTAATTGAAACAATACCAATGAAACCAGCAGAGGTATGCTTAGAGCTTATCACTAATAAGTAGATATTATTTATAACTAAAGGAATAATCAAAGAAATTGTAACTTATAAATTGCTTTGCTGAGAGAACATAAATTGCTCTCTATCATAAAAATGTGTAAAAATGTGGGTTATCCGTGAGACCACGGCCACTTACCGTTTTTAAGTGCCAACACATAATTAACTATTAAAATGTTCTGAAAATGCTGTACATGTGCCTGGTTAATGTTCTGCAAATTGAAATTGTATATGATGTAGTCGCTTTTTGCTAAGAAATTAAACATGCAAAACCATTTAAGTTACATTTGGTTTGTTGGCTCTTAAGTTCTCTTATGGATTAGGCAAGTCTGACTGGCTATGGTGATGAGAGCATCAGTTATCCATTTTTCTTTTCTTTGAGATAGTGGCGGGTTTCACCTTCAAGTTAACGTTAAACCTGAAGTTGCAGTGGGACTTCTCACGATGTAAAGGGTATGCGCCAATTGGTTAAGTATGTTATTGCCCACATACAGTCAAAATGGCCTGCCAATATATCTTTTTTTGGCCGACCTGTATTGGCTGAGTTCAGCACGTGCACAAGTAACCATTGGCAACTGGGGCATTCACTGAGCAGACGACAGTCGCGGACCTAGCATTTAGCTTTTTGATGAGTCTTGAAGTCGCAGTACTTTAGAAGTCATAGTCATGATATTGTCATGATAGCACAACATACTTAACCAATTAATAAAAAATATTATAAATTGCTTATTTTCGTATTGCCTTGGTTCAGCCTTTGGGTCAAGGTAACTGTTGGCATTGGGGCTTCTTCAAAGAAGCAGACGACAGTCGCGGACCTAGCATTTAGCTTTTTGATGAGTCTTGAAGTCGCATACTTTAGAAGTCATAGTCATGATATTGTCATGATAGCACAACATACTTAACCAATTAATAAAAATATTATAAATTGCTTATTTTCGCATTGCCTTGATATTGGCCTTTGGGACGCGGTATTAGCCCTCGGCCCCAATACGGCGACCCTCAGGCCAATAACAAGGCAATACGGCAATAAGCAATTAATAACATATAATATTAAACCTATAAATAACTTGGTATGTATTACCAATCAATATAACAACTCAGTCTTAAATGTTCTTAAATGAGGGCAAGCAGGGAGCCGGAACAAAACAGAGACACATGGAGCGAGGCAATAAAAGAGGAAATGACAACAAGCAAGGGAACCATTCAAATAACTCACAATAAAATGAAAAACTAAATTAAAAAATAACGGAATGCTGTTACATACAACTGTGCTTGAAATTGTGCTGACCTCTGTCTTATGGCTCTCAGATCTGTGGGTGGAAGATGAGGCTGTGTATATCTGTGAGGCTCTGAATCCATTTGGGAAGATCCAGGCACAGGCGGCAGTCGCTGTGACAGGCTTAGGTAAGAGTTGTGCTCTCCTGATGTGCATGCATGCAGTGCCCTTCATGTGTCATTGAAAGCAGATTTGGAATTTCATTTCATGATTATTTCAATAATGGATTAAAATACCTGTAACTGTGTATTTCAGTGTAGTTGCTTCGCTTTCAAAAAACTAAAGCTGTATGTATTCCGCTCTTGAAAACCACACTCTGTAAGAGTGTGGCCACAGGGGGTATGAATGATTCCGTGTTTAAACACATTAGTAAAATAGAATGAACATTTTTCCTTCAGCAATGTTATTTCACTTATTTTCTGTCAATGGAAAGCAGATCCTCCCAATGGGTCTGACAGGCAATGGACAGCATAAAATTGCTTCCAGAATGTGTCTTATGCGTTTGGATTGAGTGAAATCATTTCGTAATGTTGTATTGTCTATGTTCCCCTGAAGCATGAATTGTAAATTAGCAGAATTATTGAGTTATTGGTTGGAAGAATTTGAATATGCCTGCTGAAGTTTGATCAGCCATGACATGTATGTGCACAAATGTGTATTATTTGTTAACTCAAGCCGAAGACCAGAAAATATAATTTCAAGTTTGTGCTTCATAAATTGGATCTTGTTTTTTTTTGGGCCTGTCTCTTGTACTTTGATAACAGTGACAGGGGGAAACTGCATTCAAGTCCGTCCTGGTCCTCCTGTCTCCATGGGAGTTTCACAGCCTCATTTAGTTCTTGACACTGCAGGCCAGGGAGCGCATTGCTATATGTAGGCTAAAGGTCACGCTACTCAGGGACCCTCTTGGCCTTCTCTTACACTTGTCCCAGTTGACACAGTCTTTTGCCCTCTGCACAACTCATCAGCTGTCACAACATATTACAAAGATCCAAAATAGGAACTTCTTCCACTTTTAGGGAATGAATATTTGAAATAGAGGCCCAATAAATAAAATTTTAAAAGGACTAGAGGTAAAAGAGTATTAATCTCAGCCTATCCCAGGTGGTAGAATCTGTACAGCATGAAACGTCAGCTTTCATATGTTCATTTAATGTGAGTGAGAAGGCCTGAGAACCTCTTTTATAGTAGTCAAGCTGGAATTAGTCACAATTTTGTTGAAACCAAATTGAAACAGTTGCTAGGTGTGTTCAGAGCAACCGTGTATCAGCGGAATAACTTCTGGAAACCCTGCATTCCCTTTTCTCTATGTGCACACCAGATGTAGCCTCTCCCTAGGCAGCCTGGGCTGACCAGACCTTCCGTCACATAATTTGAGCAATATTAATACTTAACTCAAATATGGAATTTGCTTCCCGGAGTGTGTACTTTTGGGGTCTGCAAGGAGTCTAAAGCATCCAAAAGGTGACTCTCTATGTGTCTTGTTGCACTATAGGGTTTTGACTGGACCCATCACCAGCCAATGGGTGATTCAGGGTTCAGGAAGGGGGCTGAGTTTTGCAAGCTAGTGCCTCGGCTCATGGGAGAGATGTCAATAGAAAAAAATGTTTTATAGCAACCAGACAAGTGACGTCGGCGCTGCTCTTGGCACGGAGATGTGGAAACCATATGGGGCCGAGAGCGCACGCGGCATGCCATAAAACACGAAGGCTTCCGTTGGGTCCCCCTGTGGGGGGGGTCGCGGTCAGGCTCGGAGGGAGGCAGGGTGGCCCTGAGAACCAGCCGTGGATGGGGGGAGTCCCCCACTAGGTGCGCAGGTGATGGGAGGGGTCAGGTGTACAGGGTGGTTTTCTCGAAGCACTACAAGTGCTTAACCCTCCAGAGGCGCCCTCCCACCAACGCCTGCAGCGGTGCATAAATCTTCTGCACCAGCGAAGGCCTTCCAGACTCACCAAGGGGTCTGGAGAAATAATGGGCTCAGAATGCACTACGAGCTCTGAACAGCCCCCCTGATGTCAGCACTGTGGAGTGAGAGTTGGAGGTTTCTCTGGACTGCAGATTTGAACTTACATTTGGCCCGTGTCGGTGTCGCCTGGAGTCCCGACGTGAACATCTGTCTGCGGAGGCCAAACTCATTTTTATTATTTCTCCAAAGCAATATGTTGATCACAGCTCAGTGCACAGTTGTTAAATGTGTTTCCCTGACAGCTTTGAGAGAAGAAAGGTGACTATGAAGTTGTACCTAGCTGAAGAGGTGTTTGTCTATGCCTTTGCAGTGTCTCCCGTCATTGGTGTCAGTCCAAGCGTGGTCAATGTGGTTGAGGAGCAGCAGGTGACCCTGTCTTGTGTGCTACTGGCGGGAAATCCCCTACCAGAGAGACAATGGCTCCACAACAACGCACTAGTAAGAAAGCAGAGGTTGTATTTTCATGCCTAGACCCATATCAGGCAGTGACACTCCTTAGTAATTCAAAATACTGTTGTTTATAGTCCCGGTGATCTTTTTAAAAAGAGGCAGTCTCTTTGAAAAGAGCAGTGCATATGTATGTTTTCAAAGCCCTATTTTCAGCATCTCTTACACTAGTGCATCATGTTAATGTGATTTTGACTTAAAAATTGCCAAAAAGGGACAGTTTTACATAGAAACATGCCAGTCATTGATTTAGAGCAGGAGGCTATTCTTTACCTGCATTCCATTGCCAAGAAATTGAAGACATGATGCAAATACGTTCACTTCTGTCTTGAATGAACAGTGCAAACTGGGTCTTGTCAGAGAAGAAAGAATAGTTATTGGCTCAGATGTACTACTGACAAAAAGGACATGTTCATCAGAGTCTGTATTTTGAGAAGCAGATCCTCTCTTGGTGGCTTTATTTAACAGAACCTGCCAAACACCGGCATCAGCAGGAGTAAGATGACTCCAGATGCTTGCAACATAGGCCGAATTCCAAAAAAAAAGCCACTTCTGAAACTATAAAATAAGAATAAAAGATCAAAATGTGAAACTAAATGCAAAGATTTGAGCAATATAAGGCGAATTTGGACTATCTTGGCGCATCTTGGCCTTGCACCTTTTTTTTTTTTTGTCTTGGTGAGACCTAGTTTGTTCTCTAATGTCATCACAGCTGTTTACATCACTGTATCTTGGCGATCTCATGCGTAGACTAGCTTGCATTTTTTAAAACAATAACAAAAAGATACATTTCTCAAAAAGCTGTTCCTTTTTAGACATCTTTTAAATCAAATTTGAGTTTTTTTAAAGCCAGCGTATGAGCTATTGTAGCAACTGAATGAAATATGTTGATCTCTCCATCTTGACAATGATATTGTTCATTGCTTCCCTAATATCAAAACTTTGTGCCTGCATTGAGCTAAGTGAGTTATTTCTGATTTAGTTGTTTGAATGAAAAGTCTGGTCTGTGTAAACAAACTGCACTACTGTACCGCAGGCCATGACACATTCTGACTGGTTTTATGCCCAGGTCAGTCGCAGCCCCTATGTGACGATTCGGCGGGATGGCAGCCTGCACATTGAACGTGTGCGCTTGGAAAATGGCGGCGAGTACACCTGTCTGGCTCAGAACATTGCCGGTTTAAGCAACCGCACCACCATCATCAACGTTTTCGGTATGGAACTGTGCTTAAAATCTTCCCAAACCCCTCCCCTAGCCAATAAAAGGAGTAGCCTCTTTGTGCTGAGCAGCAAGTGGAGGAATGATGATTGGGGTACTGATGAAAAGTTGCAGGGGAGGAATGCAGGGGGAACATCAACTGTTGAATTGCTGTGCTAATTCTGATGCTTTGCTTCCTGTGTTTGACTGCAAAATCACAAGGCTTTATTTCCTCAGTTTTTAGTAGGACTGTCATGTCACTTTATGAAGGAGGTTCGATACGCTGCTTAAAAGCCATAGCTGGCTGTATTGGGTGGCAATATACTGTAGAGGAAGCGTGGATAATTTTTACCCTGCCCCACTCGAAGGGTGAGGGAAGGGGTATTGTTTTCGGTTCGGTTTGTTTGTGTGTTTGTGTGTTTGTTTGTTTGTTAACACTCTAGCGGCAAAACTAATGGCCAGATTCACCCCAAATTCGGTATAGCGATTGCCACTGACCCAGAATAGATCCCTATTGAATTTCGTACAAGTAGGTGAAAGTATGTGCGAGGGGCGGGGTTTGTTGTGCCTGGCACCATTTGTTTTTCTTTTGAATCCACTTGGAAACCAAGTAGCTGGTGTGGCTTAGCAGACATTGGTTCTGGCATTCCTAACTAGTGAAGATCAAAAACAGCATTGCAGTGTTGTCATGCATAGCCACAACGATAATGAGAAGCTCTGGCAGCCTCCTTGTTTTTGCGGTCCAAGCGAGAGCACAACTACTTTCGCTGCAAATTTTGAATTGTGTACAGTTCTGTAACATATTCTTTCAAGCTAAATGCTGAATTGCCACTTGTGGTTTAAAACCTAGTGACCCTGCATTAGATTGGTGAAGTGTGTGTCGCTGGCCCATTGGATTCCAAGGTTGGCTCCAGGCCCCAAACCCCCCATAACCCTCCCTCCCCCACACGGTTTGACCAGGATTAGGCAGGTTCGATAATGGATGGATGGATGGAACCCTGATGGACCACACCGGCTGTTCCAAGTTTCCAGCACTAATGGCTTCCACAGACGTCCCAGTTCTTATTTTACTTATTGATAAAACAGATCGCTAGAGCAGGCAGGCAGAGAAAGGATGCCTTGAGGTGTATGGCCAAAAGCGGCCTCAGCCGTTCGCAAGCCAACCTTAGATCACAATCCTGCAGAACGCAAGCTTCGGTAGACAGTGGCGGCACCATCTCATGCTCATGAGGCGGATGCAAAACGATTTTGTCAATTTTAGTGAAAAGGGAGCTTGTATGCTGGGAAATGGGGACTTGTGGGCCAGAGAGAAAAAAAGACGAATGGTGTAAGTTTCCAGAAGCATCTATGAATTGATTTTTTTCTGGTTCCATTTGTATTCATTGCACACCCAGAGGAGTTGTGCTTTTTGCTTTATGCCTGGCCTGCCGAGAGGTTCAGAAGGAGAGTCCAGTGGGATATGAAGATGGGGGGGCCTTCTGCATCACTTGTCTTTTCAAACTTCCACCTACATTGTCCGTCCAAAAAAAAGAAATTGCCGTTTAGATTTTAATAAGCAAATTCCTATGATTGAATTATTACAGCGATGAATTTGTTTCAGCTGGCAATAATTATTTTAATCCTCACTGATTCAGTGCTTAACTTCTAAATTCTTTAAAAAAAAAAGAGAAGCAAAATATTTGCCAGCATAAAGCAAAAAAAAAAAAAAAAAAAAACTAAGGAAATTTCTGAAATCACTGGAATTGGGTCATCAATTGTCCAACGATTTATTGAAACCTGGTAGGATAGTGGTGAACGGTCAACTCCGAGGAAGAAATGGTTTGGAGAAAAATCATGACTGATCCTGATTGGAGATCACCTAAATGCTTGGTGAAGTCTCATCTTAAACAAATCAACGCTAGAACTCATGGCAGTGTTTAATTATGAAGGTAAGAGCATGTCCTCACACGATGTCTGAACAGTAGTGTGGCCGCATGAAAGCCACTTGTCAGTGAGGCTTATTACAAAAAACCATGACCTCAATTTGCAAGGGAGCATGAAGATTAGACTGAGAAGCAATGGAAAGGTCATTTGGTCTAATGAGTCCAGATTTACCCTATTCCAGAGTGACGGGATCATCAGGTTAAGAAAGGAAGCCCATGAATCAATTCACCTGTCATGCATATTGCCCACTGCACAAGCCTCTGGAGGCAGTGTCATGATCTGGGGTTGCTTCAGTTTGTCAGGTTTAGGCTCACTGCACAAAGCACAAAGCACAACGAATGAGCTTTGTGATCAAAGCTAAAGGTGGCCCAATAAAATATTGTAATGTGCAAAAAAAATTTTTGGATGGGAAATGTGTTTATGCTGTTCCCCTCCCAATCTCAAAAAACTGAGCACCTGGGGAAGAATATTAAGGGCATAGTAAAGTTGAGAAAACATGAGCCTTTTAGCTTTCTCACTATAATCACTCTGTTTTCCACAGTGCCTCCCAGTATCCAGCATGGCCCACAGGTCTTCAGCACAATTGAGGGGATGCCCATCTCACTGCCCTGCCGTGCCAGTGGGGTGCCCAGTCCTGCCATCACCTGGTCTAAGGTAATAAGTGTGAGTCCATCATGGTTATTGTGGGCTCTATCCTTAGTATGTCAACGTGAACTGTAGGGCATCGTCTCTGTGGGCTGAGGACGGGTGGTATAGATTTTTTAAGAGTCCCCATTTACCTCTGGAATTCACAGATTTATTTTAACTTTACACTGAAAAAATTAAGTCTCATCAAAACAGCATACTAAAATTCCAATTTTATATAAAATGTATCGACACAGCTGGATATGTTTTTCTTTTAACCAAAGACTATCAGCTAAATCAAACAGCAGCAGTGCAGCATCTGTGTATCAAACTTCTAACGCTCCCTGGAATAAATACCTTTGCCAAAAAAGTTAGTTGGAGGTTATATTTTCACCCCTGTTTGTTTGTTTGCTTCATACTAGCCAAAATTTCCAAATTCAGCTGGCTGTTTGGCCAGCTGTTTATTTGTTACTTAAGTATATTGGTCGGTTGCGTTTGTCTGTTTGTTTGTTTGTTAATCTGTCAGTCTGTTTGTCGCAAACACGATTATTTCTTAAACTCTCATATTAATTACATTTCTTTCATCATCATTTGAATCTCACATGTCGTTAAAAGAAGCCTGTTGATTTTGGTGAGAATTACTTCAAGGTCAAGGTCAATATCAAGCAAAAGGTCAAAAACACATTTTGGTTGATAACTTTGTTTGTATTTGAGACAACGACTTGAATCCAGCGCCATTTTGTTCACCATACGTAGCTCATTTTAGCGGTTACGTGTCCTCCAGTCAAAGTACGTCAAAATGACGTCACAAAATGATGAATGACAAAAATGACAATTTTCAATTGTCGATTTTACTGAATTTTTTTTATTTCATCGTATAGCCCATTGTTCAAGTACCTCACACAGCAAATTTGAGTCCAATCGGTCAAATGGTTGTGACGTAGTTCATGTTTTTCTGATGTCAAAGTCGTATTTTACAAAAATGACCATTATTTTCATTTTGCTGTTAAACCATTTCCTTTGTGCATAGGCTAAATGTTGATCTATTATTGAAATCAGGAATACTATGTATGTCGCTGTCTTCAAAGACAAGGTCATGATCATGATCAAGGGCAAAATCACGTTTTGACTAGTAACTTCGTTTCTATTTGTGATATCATTGTCAATTTAGCACCATTTTGTTCCTTGTGGAAAAAGCTTTAAGTAGTATGCCATCAAACTTGAGGTAGCGTCATCGCAAGTATGTCAAAATGACGTCACAATATGATGTAATTTTTCAACTTTTGATTTTACTAATTTTTCTTATTTGTTTGTTTGTCTGTCTGTTTGTTAGTAACATGCTTTTTTACCCTTTCCATGTCATTTATTTTCATGAAACTTTACCATATGATAGAAGAGGTTCATCGCCAGAAACCTATTTTTAGTCCATAGGTCAAAGGTCAAGGTCAAAGTGAGGCTCACCAAAAACATAAAAAACACATTTTGGTTCATAACTTTGCTACTATTACAGCTATGGACTTGAAACCAACTCCATTTTGTTCTTTCTGTTTCAGAGATCTGTGCACGATTTCGGCAAGTTGTCATTCTATGAATGACCTTTCAACTGTCTGTCTGTCTCTCTGTCTGTGGATGGCCTCACAATTTGAAACCAAACATCATAAAACTTCAGGATAATGGACGTCATACTCAGTTGACACCAATTGTTTCTGGTGAATCTAGGTCAAAGTTCAAGAGAGAAATAAGCCAAAGGTCAAAAATCATTTTCTTGAAATAACTTTTTTCCAAACATCCAATTGACTTCAAACAAACTCAAATGACGGAGAATTTTATTCGGAGTCCTCTCACATGCTACTCAATTTCAGGGGGGGTCACAGCTTTCTTGACGGTAGGGGGTTAAACTCACTCATTAGTGACATTTGGCTATCTTCATAGTTTTTTTGAGCTTGAGTGACCTGGGGAGGTGAAATTTCTGCTTGCCATCAGTCTCTGACTAAGTCTTCTTGTTTGTTCTTTTGACTGTTTGTTTGTCTTACTGTGGATAGCCTAGCACTTACAATTCGAGACCTAACATTGTGAAACTTCACAAAAATGTTGGACATCATACTCAGTAGACACCTACTGTATTGTTTTTGGTAAAATCTAAATCAAAGTTCCGGAGAGAAATTGGCAAAAGTAGAAAAAATTGTTTTCTCACAATATCTTTCTTCACAATCATCTTCACAATGATTCGATTGACTTTAAACCAAACTCATATGATAATAAATTTTACTCTGAGTCCTCTCCTATGCAACTCAATGTAAGGGGGTCACAAAATGTTGGTCTTTAAGTTTTCTTGTCCGTCAGTCTGTTAGCAGCATTATGGAAAATGTTCAGGACCTATTTTGATGAAATTTTCCTGGGAAGGATACATATGACAACAGTAAGAAGTGGTTGCTGGTTTGATTTTCATTGGTCAAGGTCAAAGGTCAAGGTCCACATCACTGAAAAAGCCAAAGACAATTGCGCGGGCAGAGGCATGCACTCCTCTGTGTGCCCTTATAGCTTTTAATTACTCTTTGGCAGTTCTGCAGAAAATATATACAAAACTATAGTAAAGCCATTACTGCCCACAACATCCAAGTTTCTGGATGAATGTTCCATAGAAGGTTAAAAGTTGCTTCAGATATCTGAGAATGTATCATTTTCTGCCAAGTTAAATTGATGCATAAAATGATGTGAAGAGAACAGAAATGTACAGAGCACTGGTATCTACTCACCAAAAGCTCAATTTTTGTGGATTTCTTTTTTTTAAATTTGGCATCTCCAATCCCACCCGAATCTGGAATGCCTAACTGGGGAACTATGCACAAGACTTGCTCATATGTGACCTCGTGCTGCCAACTCAGGAGAGTGAAGACAGTTCGCGGCTCTCCTCCGAAGCATGCGCCTGTCAGCCACTGCTTCTTATACACTCATTAGTTGAATCCTCGCAAGTTCAGAACGAGGGCGGAGGACACCCGAACATGAACAAGCTTAGAATCTTCCTGACGAGCGCCGGTCCGGCCAACAGGAGGCGCTTAAGCAATGAACAAAGCTACCATTTGTATATTACCCTTCTCGGCAGACCCTTCCCAATTTGCATCCCTGTAGCGCAATGGCCAATTGTGCGCTACACTAAAAAAAAGCTGCCGACCACTGCCGGTTGGTACGACCGGGGATTGAACCCACGCCGTGATAGTCACTTCTGCTTTGCAATGCGATGCTTTAACCGAGTGAGCTATCCGGCAGCTCTCAATTGTGGATTTTTGTCTTTATTTCTCAGATCTAATCTTAACATGAGTGGTGTGCGTACCGGTTGGAAGTGCATTCACAACACTGTATGGTGATCATGGGAAGTCTGTTTCACATAAGTAACATTCATTGAGTTCTGTAAAGCGTTAAACGGAGGGCAGCATGGATTTGTATACAAGTGTATGTTATAAAAGTTAATACATTATTTGTGTCAGAACTGATTGCCACTATGCATAAAATGTATGCAAACATGTAGTCAGAGTCCATAGAAATCTTAGTTTTTGCTTTTGTATTTTTAAACTATTGGTGCTTGACAAGAAAACTAAAATCCTGGGCTTGAGCCCAAGCTCAGTGACAGTGAATGTAAAATTTGAGAAGCAGTCTGGAATGAAGTCATCATATCCAACTTTAAATACCTTCTTTGAAAATATCCAAATTCACACAAAGCATACTTTTCTTATTTTGAGGAGACCTTTGTAAAATCTTCTCCAGAGCGTGGCTTACAAATGCTGTGAGGGCCTAAGAACAGTGTGTTTGAACCTGATTACTGCTCCATTACAGCGCCTGCATTGTTTTTTACAGATTGTTGTTTCTATTCTTTTTTTTTTGTTGTTGTTTTTGGGTGTTGCAGTTACATTGGCTGGCAGCTAAAGCCATTGCTGCAGTAAATATGCGCTTTGTGCCAGAATGATAGTTCTGCTTTATTGTATACAAATGTTGTTTTTACTTGTAAAAATTGTGATATCAATGAGTGGGACTTCTCAGGCAAAGGAAGCCAAACCTTGTATGTAAGTTCCACAGCAGCTGCTGAATTTTGATGTCCTTGTTATACACGGTGATATATTTATTTCTGGTGTAATGGCTTTTGGATAGATAGACTGCTTCTCCAGATCGAACAAGTAGCTCATAAAAGCTACTGTTGCAACATTTGGGGCTAGCTGTAAAAACAATTTGTTCACTTAACTTGATAAAGTCAAGTCCTCTTGTTGCTTTAACTGAGTTTAGTTCAGTGAATGCCAAGAGTCAAGTTTATCGTTAGCCCTATCCTACACTAAGTTAAATTTTTAATTAACATTCTTCATACAAAACACAATCCCAATGGTCCGTTGTGGTTATGATTCTTTATCTTTACCAGATGGCAGTTTAGGCAGGAAACTGAGGTCATATTCAACCATTTGTCTCAGAATGACATATGTTTGAGTTTGGCGGTGACTCTTCTCCAGTGATGCCCTGGAAAATTTTTGAGCAAGCATGACACAGACAGGCACTGAGATCACAAAACCCCCAAGTCGAGCCTGAGATTCTTTACGTTTAAATTAATGACCATAATTTGAATGGATACTGCTTATGATAAACAATGTTATTTGTAAAGGAGCAGGTTGGGGAGGTGGGGGTGATGAAGTGCAGATCTTTAGTAGGCCAGAGTAGGAGGGGTGTGGAGGGCGAAGAGCCGGTAAAATGAACGAACACTGCCTGTCATGACCCTTATGTGAATGCCTTTCATTTCTCTTCCTATTCAGCAACTTGCATGTCTAACCGAAGTTTGATTGGTCTATGTCTCACGTTTAATCGCCTTCCCGGCTGTACCTTGTTTCTGTATTCCTGTGACTTATATAAACCCCCTGCTTTGTGTTGCAAATTGCTGGATTGTAATTGCTATTTGTGCTCAAACCCAGTCAGTATTCCTAGTAGAAACTAGGAATCTATTGTGTTCTTTATTAAGTATAATGTAAACTTTAATGACAGCTATTCCCGGAAGCTTTCCTCTTAACTCAGTTAACTCAAACAAGCTTCCAAGTCTACTCAGGGTCCAGGATGGGGGCCGGATTTAAGTTAACCCAGTCTGAGCACTTCTGTGTGTGTTTGCTCATTACAGCAGGGTGAGCTGCTGGACCTAAGTAGTCAGTCTTTTTCCCTGGACCTGGATGGCAGTCTTCATATCGCCTCTCCTGGTGGGAGTGAGTCTGGCGAGTTTGTCTGCACTGCCACCAACGCTGCCGGTTACAGCACCAGGAAGGTCCAGCTCACTGTGTATGGTATGGCACTAGCCCTTTCCTTCACCATCATTTCAACCATACCTGACTCTTACCCTCTCCACCATTTAACCTACAGCCGACTTTTACCCTTTCTATCATCACTTACGTCCACCTGAAAAATAGAAATGTTGGACACCATTGTAAAAATGATGCATGTAGGGACCCGTTCACTCTTTTAATGCAGGAAGTCTGTGTCTTCACTCACAGTTGTGGTACACCCTGCCCCTGCTGTATACCTTTTCTAAACACAGGCCAATGACCCTTACACTTGCTTGTATCAGACTTTGTGAGAGCCCAGAGGAAGTTGAGCTAGTGATAAGCACAGTGTAACCTATGTCACATTTGTGTCCTTTGTGAGGATCTAAATGTCAGCCCGTGTGTGTGTTGTGTGTGTGTTTGTTTGTAGTGAGACCAAGGGTAACTGGAAATCCAGGAGGTGAGGACAGCACCAGTGGACTGGTGGAGGTGTCAGTAACTGCAGGGGAGGATGTCACTCTTCCCTGTGAGGTCCATAGTGTCCCGCCCCCCATCATCTCCTGGGCCAAAGAGAGGCAGCTCATCTCCCCCTTCTCCCCGAGGCAAGCCGCCTTGTCATATGTCCCATTCACCCTGTGCAGGGAGCTTCTACATTACACATTATACACAGCAACATGCAAGAAGTCAACATCTGTAACATGACCCTGTCCTCTAATTTCATCAGACAAAGAAATCAACTGTGGAGCCCCTTATAAACCCACACTGAGAGAATGAGAAAACATGTCATTGATGCAGCTCTCATTGAGCCATTTCCATTAGCTTTGGTGAAAATTTCTTACTTTTGCCTTTGAGAAACAAGTTTGAAATAATTTCGAATCCCACTGCATTTGGCTGTAGATAGTTCATGCCATTTACCTCTCCAAGTGTGGATTTTAGATTTATGTGCAAATTGTGGCCATATGTTTGGTAGTGCGTGCTAAAGTGAAGTCAGCCGTCTACAGGTCTTCCAAGGTTCCTGACTCTCTGTCAGCGGCGAAGTGAAATAAACAGTGTAGTCGTGGTGCTGGCAGAGCCGGCAGCTGGCGGTGAGGTGTGGCAGAGCTGGCAGCTGGCGGTGAGGTGTGGCAGGGTGAGACAGTGCTAGTGGTCAGCAGGTTTTATGACTGCTGAGGTCATGCATTTATCTGCTGAAGTTTCATGGGGTCCCGAACCCAGAGAGAAGGGCTTCTGTTCTGGGACAGGCTGGGATGTGGCGTCGCACAAGTTGCCATTTTGTGCACCATGTTGGCTGATAAGGAACTAAGTCACCCTAATAACATAGATTAATTTGTGGAAACATGCAGATGATGCATAAATGTTCAAACCGTGCATTTTGCTGTTAATATCTTTTTGTTTAAATTCATAAGTATGTCTTCCCAGTGGAGCATGCTTTTGTGATTCAGCTAAAATTACTGCGCAATTAAAACCCCAGTGTGTAATTGTGGTAACTCTGCCTGTATGCTTTTCTCTGCAGGCACACCCAGCTGCCCTCTGGATCAATGAAGATCCTACAAACCAGGGTGTCCGACAGTGGCATGTATCTGTGCGTAGCCACGAACATTGCGGGCAACTTCACTCAGGCAGTGAGGCTGAATGTCAATGGTAAGAGTACATATGGGCAAATCCTGATGTGAACACGTACAGGCTTGGCTCATCTCTACAGTCTGTTGTCTATCTCATCCAGCTGTATTTATCTTTCCTCTAAATAGCTAAGACTTTCGTCTTTCCACTCTAACTACACTGAGCATCTGTCCCCCAATGCATTGAAATTCTTTTTGTTTGGGGGGCGGGGGGCGGGGTGGGGGAGGGTTACAGGTGACCCACGGCAGGTGCCAGAACGGCAGAATATGCACAGGGAGTCAGCAGACCTGAAATAACCAGTCTGGTTTCCTATATCTCCTTCAGTGTTACCATACCTGCTTAACTAAAATAGTCAGAAACCTGAAGAAGAGCAGCATGGAGTCTGTAAGTTGAAGAGGCGCACCCTCAGTTCCCGAAGTGACCCTTCAGAGGCTCACTCCAGCCTCATTAAAGACAAATATTTAATTCAAGTTTTAAATCAGATTTCTTTTTTTTTTCTTTTTTTTTTTTGTTAACAGCAGCTGGTGCAATATTCATATTTATGTAACAGTATATTACATCTTGCTGTTTAGAATTAATTTATATGCCAAAAAATGGTGAAGTCATATTACCCAGTTGCTACATTTTGCAGTGGAACGAGTCTTCAGATATGGGGATATGGTAGAACTAAACAGGTCACAAAGGAAATTATTAAAGCCGTGCTAATTATGCTAAGTGGAATAATTTGGCTGCTGTAAAAGGAAATGAGGTGAAATATCAGCTTACATCCTGACAGCACCACTTGTGCAATGATTTCACATCATTAGATGTGTCTGAGGACTGCAGTTTGAATTCAAATTATAATAATCAAGAAATATGCCTGTTGTTTATTTTCCCCCAGACATATAAAACAGAATTTAAATTTCCAGTCCTTCCAAGCTTTCCTCAGGAGTTTCCAGGGGAATTTCCCTCGTATGCAATTAGTGTTTAATGTAATTCTGGATAACAGCACCTGCTAAATGACTATAATTTGACGTAATGTAATTAATCGCTGTAAGGAGGCCACCAAAAAACTAGAAGGCATAAGAGAATTATCAGCACCTTAAAAATTCATAATTCGTAGGAAAATAAGTAAGATAATGGGGGTTGTGCTCACGTCGCATTGGAGCTCACGTCAATGGTAATCGCAGTTCAGCTGCCAGACACAGTTGATATTAGCATCGCACAGGTACAGTTGGGATAACAACTTCCTCATCAACTTGTTGGAGACACTCTGATGGGACCCCTGTTGTCCTCTATTTCTGTCTTCTGCTTAATCGTATCATGGCAGCTCTTTTACATGCCTCAGCCAGCACTAAAAGTAACTGGGTAAAGCTTGGTACTCAGTTGTGGGAGAATTACGGTAGTGACCCTTAAAGGATCTGGTTTCATGGTTTTTTGTGATGCCATAAAATGGGTCTTGCTTTTGAGTTCTTGCCGGGATTCTGCTTTATTCAGAACCCCCAAGTATCCAGGCTGGGCCACGCGTGATGAAAGTTCAAGCCGGACACCCTGTTGACCTGCCCTGTGTGGCTCATGGGGTACCAGAGCCTACAGTCACCTGGCTCAAGGATGGTGCCGCCCTGCTGGTGGATGGTTCCCAATACAGCCAGCTTCCTGACGGTACATTGACCATCACTGAGGTGGGGCTGCCGGATGTGGGGGTTTATACCTGTGTGGCCAGCAACCTGGCTGGGCGTGACGAGGCAAACATTCAGCTGCAGGTCCAAGGTTTGTGTCCTTAGTGCTCTGTCACCACTACTGTGTAAATGCAGCAATCATTCAAGCTGACTGTGAGCCCTCCATGCCCCCCCTCCCCCCAGTGCCCCCTGTCGTGGAGGAATCTGAGCCTCCTTTCAACAGCCCATTACAAGAAAGAGTGGCCAACCAACGGATCGCCTTTCCCTGCCAAGCTAAAGGTGGGACAACTACGCTATATTGGTTGAATTACCTGACTGGGAAAAACAAAGGAAAAAATCCACTGCTGTATCTAATTAGAATTTAGTGCTTCGACTCAGGATGTTTCAGCTTATTACAACATACAGCAGAAGTTTGGTAATGAGAGCTAAACAAGAGCAGGTGTGTAGGACTAAAGGCTTGCATGTTGTAGTAATTAGGGCATAACTGGATGTGATTATGCCGAAGTGCATAGCCTAGCATTGTACACTGTTACGCTTGAGATCAGTGGCTCCAGGTTTCACTCTGCTGTTGCACTGTAGGAACTCCAACGCCAGTGATCAAGTGGTTGCGGAACGGGCAGGAGCTGTCTGGCAATGAGCCTGGCGTGTCCATTCTGGAGGACGGCACCCTCCTCATCCTGGCCTCTGTGTCACCACTGGACAATGGGGAGTACGTCTGTGTGGCAGTCAATGACGCTGGGTCCACCGAGAGGAAGTATCAGCTGAAGGTCAATGGTGAGCATTCACTCAGGACATGGCAAGTCTCTGTTTAGAGAATAATGTTTCCCCCCCCCCCCGAGGGAGAGGGGAGACATATTGTTTTAGGCTCGGTTCCCGTTTGCATTCGCGTTCCCACTTCGTTTCCGGAGCGTAACTCCAAAATCGTTTGGATGATCTTAACGAAACTTTGCATACTTACTACTCAGGTCCTGAAGTGATGCCTTTTGGTATGTGCCTGTCTGTCCGTCCGTCCCGTCCGTCCGTCCGGTGGGTTAGGCAGGGAAGGGGGCTGGCGGGGAGACATCCGTTTTTACAAGTAAAAACACATTCTAGTTGTTTTTGATTTCACCCCTTCCTCATATCTGTACAGTGCCTCCGGACGTGCAAGGCGGCCAGACTTCAGCTAACGTATCTGTGGTGTTGAACCAGCCCACAATGTTGGAGTGTGAGGTCTCAGGAAATCCCACTCCTGTCATCTCATGGTATAAAGAAGGCGTTCCTGTAAGTGGGGCTGTGCACATTCATGATTTGTGACATTGTTTCTGCAGTCCTGTGTCTGTTTTCAAAATCTGATTTCCTCACTGTCTCCTCATCCTTTGCTCTGTTCATGGTCACTGAGGTAAATGCCTGGAGAAAAAAATTTCAGAGAAAATCCTAGATTTTTAGACGGTGGTATAGTGGAGGAGTGACACATGAACATAGTGAACAGGCTGACTAGAGCTGCTCATTGAGCAAAAAAATTGGCATAATTCAAAAGAGACGTAGTGATGGTGACGAATTACACTGCATTTCTTTTGAATTATATACTTGTTTCCATATATATTCTTCTCATGGGTATTAGGAACATATTAAAAAATAGGTCTATATATGCAATGCATTCTGGGAAATAACTTGCTGTTTTGGCTGTAGGTTGTCCCCAGCAGCTCTGTGCAGATCTTGCAGGGTGGAAAGACTCTGAAGCTCCTCAGAACGGCCACGGCTGATGCCGGACACTACAGCTGCACAGCCATCAACATCGCAGGCAGCACAGAGAAGGACTTTCACCTGGACGTACTGGGTAAGACTGTGAAGTTATCACTTCCTGGCTGTGGGGGTTGGCTTGCATGCAGAATACAGCTGTGTAGCCTGTGTGCAGTAATGCTCTTAGTATTAAAGGAAAATACCCAATTTTGTTTGCAGTTCCACCCAGTATCATCAGTGCCAGCGCTCCCCGTGATGTTTCTGCCATTCTCAACCAGGAGGTCAGTCTGGAGTGCAAAGTCAAAGGAGTGCCCTTCCCTACTGTTCAGTGGTACAAAGACAGGAAGTGAGTGTCTGCTTGTCTGGACCCAACAGAAATGCTCTGCCAATCGCATTATCGATCAGAAGATCATGCCAATGAGACTTTAACGATTCTATGTGGAACTAGTCCGACAATCAAAATCTCTGAGCCGCAAATGAATTGCATGAATCATAAAGTTAAAAAAACCTGTAATTTTGTGGTAAAATGGATCATGTTGTGAAATGCTTGCCTTTCCTAGACCAGTGTTCCTGGGTGATCCCAACATTGAGTTGACCAACAAAGGCCAGACTTTGAGGATAAAGAGTGCTCGTCTGGGAGACCAGGCGCGTTACCAGTGCAGTGTCACCAACGCCGCAGGCAAACAGTCCAAGGACTTCAGCTTGAGTGTGCACGGTGAGTGCAGGTGAGGCGTCTGTTGGGCATTTCATCCCAAAAGGTAAAACAGGGTAAAGGATCTGACTGTAGGCTCTCTGCATCTCCTTCCAGTGCCCCCCAGCATCAAGGGAGGTAACGTCACAACCGAAGTGTCAGTTTTTGTAAACAGCCCGGTGACCCTCGAGTGCGAGGCTCGTGGTGTCCCCTTTCCCGCCGTCACCTGGTACAAGAATGGTCAGGTGATTATCTCCAACCGACAGGCCCAGTACGTTGACCGCGGCCAGTTCCTCAAGATTTCTCTGGCCCAGGTGTCTGACGCTGGGAAATTTACCTGCCGTGTCAGCAGTGTGGCTGGTACCGCCGAGAAGTCATACGAGCTGGATGTTTATGGTAAAAAAGGAGTTCATTTAAGTATAATAATGCGTTTTGTAGTTTGACGCAGACATTTTAAGAAAACAGTCCGTGAAAGAGAAAGTAAAAGTCCGGCTCTGTATTTTTTCCAGCTGTGAGCTCAGCCATCTGATTTCACTCATTATCTCCACCTCCTCGCTAAGGAATTGCGCAAACACTGATGTTTAGACGAAAATACTGGGGAGGACTTTTGCTTTGTGAACTTACGTTCTCTTCCTACAGTGCTGTGAACGAGTATTTTCCCCCTTCCCGATTTCTTCTATTTTTGCTCATTTGTCATATATAAATGTTTCAGATCGTCCAACCGATTTTAATATAAGACAAAGACAACATGAGTTTCACAGAATGCAACTTTTAAACGATAATTTCATTCATTGAAGGTAAAGAGTGATTGAAAGCTTATATCATCTATGTGAAAAAAGAATTGCCCCCCTAAGCCTAATAAATGGTGCTGTTCTTGCCTCCCTTGGTGAGAAGAACAGCAATTACTGTAAATGTTTGCAATAACTGACAGTGCATCTTTTAAATCATTATTAAGGAATTTTGGCCCAACCTTTTTTGCAGAATTGTTTTAATTCAGCCACATTGAAGGGTTTTTGATCATAAACTGCTTGTTTCAGGTCATGCCACAACATTTAAATTGGATTCAAGTCAGGACTTTTTCTTGGCCACTCCAAAACCTACATTTTGTTTCTTTCGAGCCATTATGAGATGGACTGGCTTGTGTGCTTCAAAGTATTGTCCTGCTGCATAACCCAACTGCACTTGAGTTTTAGCTCACAAATTGACAGGCAGACATTCTCTTTCAAGATTTTCTGATAAAGAGCTGGATTCATGCTTGCATCAGTTATGGCAAGTCGCCCTGGTCCTGAAGCATCAAAACAGCCTTAGACCATCACACGACCATCCATTTTTTAGCTTACAGGCCCTATGGGCCGATAAGCTATTGTTGTGGTGTGGTGTCCGTCGTCCGGCGTCCGGCGTCCGACGTCCGTCGTCCAGAACATTTTTTATCTTTTTTTTGGCCTGATGAATTTTTGTGTAAATTTGCAATAACATACTACTAGACCATATCTCCAGACGGTTTTCTCAGATTTTTGATTTAATCATTTTTGTCCGTTTTATGGGCCCTTGAAATTTTGGCTCCAATGTTAAAGATAGGACTGAGAAATTTTAAAAAATTATTTCTCAAAAACTATGTGATAAATTTTTTTCTAAATCAGACAATCAACTTAACTTGGTACCATCAATGTACAGTGCAAGCGCCATTTTGATTAAATCGACGGACCTGGGTTTATTGGGGGCGCTGTACTTTATGAATATGCAAGATGGCCTGTGGAGGCCAAATGCTTGCAGATAGAGAATAGGTTTGTATTATCGACATATAGGAAGTCATATATGACCCATATTTTGGCAATATTAATTGTGACGAATGAAAAAAGGAATACACGCACATCCAAAGCCAGGGAGAGAGCAGGTGCTAAGACAAAAAAAGAGTAAATGTACAAATAGATGAATGACTCGCACACTGCAAGGCTCCAGTATCCACTATTATAATAGTGGATACTGGAGCCTTGCAGTGTGCGAGTCATTAATCTATTTGAATATTAAATTTGACCACAGATGACTTTGAATGGTCAAACTCGAGGTCAGGGAATATATTAACAATGTTAAAAGATATGACTTGAGATTTCAAAAGATTATTTCTCAAAAACAGTCTGATAACTTTTTTCAAAATCTGGCAATCAACTCACCTTGATACACTTTATGTAAAGTGCGAGGGCCATTTTGATTGAATCAACGGAAGTGGTTCTAGTGGGGGCGCTGTACTTTAACATTGGGTCTTATGGAGAATGGGCCCAATCGCCTGTGGAAGCTAAATGGTTGCAGATAGAGATTAAGTTTGTACTACTGACATATAGGAAGTAATATATGACCTATATTTTGGCTGTGTTAAAGTTGACCTCAGATGACCTTGAAAGGTCAAACTTGAGGTCAAGCAAAATGTTACAATTTTCAAAGGTTTCTATGCTTGAAAATATTGAAGATTGGGAACATATGTGCATTGAACAGTTATAGGAAGTCATGTATGAACTTTCATTTGGTGGCCTTGAACTTGACCTTTGGCGACCTTCGAAGGTCAAACTTCACATAGTGAAATTTCAATGACATCTATCACCAAATCTATTACAGATTTGTATTGGGGCATATAGGAAGTCATGTATGAAGTTTCAGAGCTTAGGTTTGTATTTCAATGGGCATATAGGAAGTCATTGTATATGAAGTTTCATCTGGTGACATTGAACTTGACCTTCAGTGACCTTGAATGCCCAAACTTCACAGTGAAATTTCAATGACTTCTATCACCAAAACTATTACAGATAGAGCTTAGGTTTGTATTGTGGCCATATAGGAAGTCATGTATGAAGTTTCATTGGGTGACCTTGAACTTGACCTTCAGTGACCTTGAATGGCCAAACTGTACAGTGAAATTTCAATGACTTCTATCACCAAAACTATTACAGATAGAGCTTAGGTTTGTATTGTGGCCATATAGGAAGTCATGTATGAAGTTTCATTGGGTGACCTTGAACTTGACCTTCAGGGACCTTGAACGGCCAAACTATACAGTGAAATTTCAATGGCTTGTATCAGCAATATTGTTACAGATTGAGTGTAGGTTTGTATTGGAAACGTAGTAAGTCATATATGAACTTTCATTCGGTGACCTTCATATTGACCTTCGAAGGTCAAACTTGACATAATACAATTCAAATGACCTGTATTGCCAAAACGGTCACAGATGGAGTCTAGGTTTGTATTAGAGACATATAGGAAGTCATATATGAACTTTCTTTTGGCGACCTTCGTATTGACCTTCAAAGGTCAAATGTGACCTAGTGAAAATTTAATGACTTGTATCACTAAAATAGTCACAGATGGATCCTAGGTTTGAGTTACTGACATCTTGGAAGTCATGTATGAACTTTCATTTGGTGACATTCAACTTGACTGTCAGTGACCTTTGAGGGTCAAACTTGACAGTGAAATTACAATGACTTGTATCACCAAAATGGTCACTGATTGAGCCAGGGTTTATATAGAGACATTCAGAAAGTATATGAATATGAAGTCCATTTGCTTACCACAAATTGCCATTCTGTGACCTTTAATTTCACAATTGACATATTGAATTTTCAATGACTTGTATCACCAAAACTGCTTCAGAGCTTAAGATTGTGTTTGTATTACAGGAGGTCCTATAAATGTATGTGAACTTTTATTTAGTGGCCTTGGCATTGATTTTCATTGATTCAAATTCAAACTTCACATGAAATTTTCATAACTTGTATCATCACTATAAGACTACTTGCCAGTAAGCTACAGGACCCTTGGTCCTATTTTTGATTTTGGTATGATGTTCTTATTGTGGAATGCTGTGTCAGCTTTACACAAGATTTACTGGGAACCATGTCAACCAGAACATTCCACTTTTAATCATCAGTCTGCAGAATATTATCCCGAAAGTCTTGGGGGTCGTCAAGATGTTTTTTTTTTTTTTTTTTTTTTTTTTTTTCATAGCACTATGAATGCATGTCCAGGTTTCACCTTGGACCCATTGTACAAGGAAAGGTGTGGCCAGATTTGACAGGACACACAAGGATTTGAACATTTCAGTTACCAGCAAGGTCCACATCATGATTCGCCATGTTCCAGAGTTCACTGAGCACCACAACAGGCCTTTGGGTCGATTCTCTGAGCAGGTGGTTGAAACTTGTCGCTCCAAATTTGACAAGTTATTCAATAGCTCCCGGATCAGAGACATATCCTACGCAAGTTATTTAGATAAATTTTACAGAGCTTCGATGCATTTCAATTCTTACCATATCTGAAGATACGAAGCCATAAGTATTATATAAATGGACACTTGGTTATAGGGCAGTGTACTATATGTAGTGTACATTTACGGAGTATGCACTTGAGGTCTGTAATGATTTTGTGGAGAGATAAAGGCTATTATTAAAAACTACATTATTTTGTTTATCATGATAATCTATTCCCCAGTCTACATTTTAAAGGATATCCATGAGACTATCCATTTTTCACACATGAGATAAAAACATGTATGCAGAAGCCTCACTGGTCACAAAAAACTGTACATAACACAATATTTTCCCTAACAGAATATTTTAATTTTCAGCTTATAATGATGTTGGAGGCCTTGTCAAAATTTGGAACCAAGGAAATGTCTGCTCAATTTTTTTAACCCTGCATTTATTTAAAGCACACTGTGCAGCCCTTCAGTTTAAATTGGGTAATTGTTGAATTGGTTGATTCAGTAACTTGGGGGTAATTACTTTCTCTTATTGGGCTAGGTTTGGTTGTACTGCTTTTTTCCTTCAACAATTGAAATTATCATTCAGAGGCTAGATATTCTGTTTACTCTGTTTGTCTTTGTCTGATATTAAAATTAGATTGATCTGAAATATTTTAGTATGACACATATGCAAAAATAGATGAAATCAGAAAGTAGGCAAACACTTTTTCACAGGACTGTAAGTCATAAGACATTCTGCTTCCATAAAATGACACTTACTTTATTACACTATAAATACTCATTTTATTGTTCGGTCTTTTGGGCATCAATGTCAGTAATTTTGTCATGAGCAGATTCTGAAGCTATTCCCATGCTTTCTCAGTTCCCCCATCTATAGAAGGGGTTCTCAGTAAGCCGTCAGAGCGGAAGGTGGTTCTCAGTAAGTCCCTGACGCTGGAGTGTGAGGCAACTGGTCACCCTCCTCCAGCGCTGACCTGGCTGAAGGACGGAGTCCCGGTAAAGAGCAGTGACAGCGTGAGGGTCCTCCAGGGTGGGAGGAAGATTGAGATTCCTACCACTTCTGTGTCCGACTCTGGGAGTTACGTGTGCGTGGCTACTAGCATTGCTGGGGAGAAGGAGATCAAGTATGACGTCAAAGTCTTAGGTAACAGCTCTTCAGTGTCAGCTTCTCTTTTGGATCCTGATTATTTTTTCTTGAGTTTTTGTCGACTATTACAGGCAGTGGATCAGTGGATTTTCATTTTTCATGCTTTGTTTTTTCTCTCTGGGAAAAGAGAAAAAATATTTCTCAATTTTTAAATGACAAGCTTCTTCTATTCAGTTAAACCTCTTCTTGAAGTTTGCACATAAAACATAGGTGCCTAATGCATGATGTCATTTTCTTGTAACAAAGATTAAAGTGGTTGAAGAAAGGGCCAGAGAGCGATTATCTCTTGGCCACATAGCTTACAGGAGTTTAAACAAACACTGCATGTTTGTTAAGTTCATTTCAATGCATTTTTTTGACTGGAGTGATCAATCAATGCATGTGGGATCTCTTGGCCTGCTCTCCAGCATATTTCCTGCTTGCACACTAGCTGAGCATGAAATACAGATTGTGTCTTGAAGCTCAAATGAGATAACATGCATCTTGGTACTGGGCCCCATGGCATATCCTATATGGCTGGAAATGAAAGCCATTACTCATTTTAGTAGCCTTCCACATTTTAACCCCTGACCCCTGTAATTCCATGGACCAGAGTTTTTTGAACCCCGTTCTTCCTTGGGTGTTCTTCGTGCAGCTACACTGCTCCTCTGATGCAGGGCTACAATCTGCTAGATAGAACACAGGCATTCTCTCTTTTTGAAATATGAAGCTTCCAAATTCTGTCAAAATGTACATATTGTGTAATAAAAATGGCAATTTAAAGCATTGTCTCGTGCAGAAAGGTAACTGCTTTCCTTTGCACTAAATCATGCTGTGCAGTCTTATCTGTTTCGCAAGGTTTACAGCTGGGAAGTTGCTGCATGAACTCATCTTTCTTGACATACCAAAGCCTTGCACTGTAAAAGTTAATTGTTTTTGCTGAGACTGTATGTTCCTTGACTAAGGGCAGGCATAGATGTAGATCTTAGAGGGAAAATCTCAGGAATGCAGGGGCTTATTAGAACTAATTCAGGGGTTAGAAGGGTAGGAACAGTCAAGAGAGTATTGTTACTTGCAGGAGATAAGTGGACATCATGCACAGTACTCTATCATTACTGGAGTTTGGCTCAAGGAAACGTTCACTGCATTGTTTTCCAATGAGATTTCCTCCTCCTGCAGTACCACCAGTCTTGGAGGGGGGAGATGAATCCACAGACACCACGGTCATTGTTAACAGCCCCTTGGAACTTGAGTGTCATGCTACGGGGTCACCGGCACCTGTAATTACGTGAGTGTGACCTCATAACTTGCATGCTTATTCAGCTCCTCACCCATCAGTGATCTCATCTACCATCATTAGACTGTAATTTTTTACATCGAAGACTTAAAGCTGTCATCAATCCATCGTATTATTACTCTAAACTGAACTTTCTATTTCATAAACCCCACGTGCTTAATTGCTTCTTGGTGAGCAGCTCACAGAGTAAGACTTTGAAAATTGAAGAGATACAAAAAGCAGTTAACCCCTTAAACTCTTAACTTTTCACTTAAGGTTTCCCTTAAGCAGGATCAAAGTCAGAGAAAGCATTTTTTTCATATTGTAGGACAATTTCACATAGTACATATTCTGTATCTGCAGGTTGCTGCGCTTCACTGAAGCTGCATCACACTTTTATTGAGAGAAATATTCAAATCCAGGATGCCTTGTAGTTATGGCCACAGCAGTACATCAAATGGAATGCATCTATATATTGTACATCATTTTATATACAGTTGTACATTCCCCTGTAATTCTGCTGGACATTTTTGGGATCATTTGAAACCATGTGATCTGCACTTGAATTTAAAATAGGCCTGAAATTCCACAGGTTTGAATACAGCAGCTGCATTTGATGGACCCATATACTGTATGGGTCCGTAGGTTTTATGGGGCTAAGGACTATCACACCACATGCCAAAACCTGAGGCTTAATGGGGCTCCTGCTGACATTTTACTGATGTCATGTCTCTCTCTCTCTCTCTCTCTCTCTCTCTCTCTCTCTCTCTCTTTCTCTCTCTCTCTTTCTCTCTCTTTCTCTCTTTCTCTGATTCCATGTTCTGTGCCATGCAGTTGGTTGAAAAATGGTGTTCCAGTCAGCCCTTCAGATGGGGTGAGGATTGCTGCTAATGGGAGGAAGCTGGTCATCTCTCGTGCCCAGGTCTCCGACGCGGCGCAGTTTCACTGCGTGGCCACCAATGAGGCCGGCGACCATGAAAAGACTTTCAATGTGGCTGTTCATGGTAATTGGGATTGACTGCTCTGCAGTTGCGCATCTTTTACCGATAGCATATTTAGGAGGCTGTCAGCAAATACTGTCAAAGGGTTGTTTATTTGATATACAGTAATGGTCACCCTATTTTCCCCTCAATGCTTTCCTTTGGAAGGGTTTAGATGTGGGTAAGTGGTACACACTTTACTATATTCAAGAAGTGCATAGTAAAACAAAAAAGAATTACTGTTATCACATTTTGTCTTCGGTTTCAGGTGTTGTATTCATAGACACAGCTGCATCTCATAATTAGCCACAGACTTCAGTCAGTGATAGCACACACAGTAATACACACCACGAGTTTCCTCCTCTCTAAGTGCTCTCTTTGTCTCTAACTGTAGTCCCCCCTTCTATACGCTCTACTGGGGCCTCCACTGAGCGTTCAGTGATCCTCCACAAGTCCATCAGCTTACAGTGCGTGGCCACCGGCATTCCCACTCCCACCATCACCTGGTTGAAGGATGGCCGTCCAGTCAGCACCGCCCAGGGGCACCTGAAGGTAGCATTTCAGCCTCAGAGCTCCACCCAGTCTGCAATCTCAAAGTTTTATCTCGGAGGTTGAACATGTTCTTCTGGCCGACTCAGCTCAGGCACTGTCCTGCTTCCTGTGTTCTCAGCTGGAGTCTGCAGGCCGGGTGCTGAAGATTGTCAAGGTTGTCCTGGAAGATGCTGGGATGTACGCCTGTGTGGCCACAAATGCAGCAGGAGAGGCTCAACAGCGCATCAGGCTCCATGTCCATGGTATGAGATATGGGTCTGCCCCACTGAGGGGCAGCATGAGACACATGTGAAGGTGGAGTTTCTGTAGAACCTTTGTTCTTGCTGTGGACTGGCCTTCCCTAGTGCTTGATTACAGGCTGTGCCCGAAATAACTCACTACTCACTACATAGTGGGTTCGCCATTTTGTAGGGCTGTCCGAATTGTTAGTAAGAATTATTATCCCCTATACAGTGAGCCAATTACATCCCACAATCCACCGCAGAATATAGTGACCAGCTGATGGTCACTATTCCAGCAATACGTCCCATCATGCATTGCACACAAACCAAAGAGGAGCAAGATGACATCATTACCAGCGCCGACAAAACAAGCCAAGTAGTGTCCGAAAGCGTTTCTTCCTTCTGCCCTCGAGCTCACTATAAAGTCACCTACATATGAGACCCCTTGTAGTGAGTAGGGAATAGTGAATGAGTGAGTGATTTCAGATACAGCCATAATGTGCTACAGTATACACACACTATTACCGAGCGCATGGTCATCTGACCTCCCTTCTGATCCTCAGAGCCTCCTAGTATCCTCCACAGTGGTGAGATCCAAAATGAAACCATCCTCGCCGGCTACCCAATTCAGCTCAAGTGCAAAGCTTCTGGAAGTCCCTTGCCGGGTAACTGCAGCAGTTTACCGCCTTTGTTTGCACAGCGATTACGATTGCTGTTAGTTCCATTCATAACTGTCTGTTCAGAATTAAAACTTCCAGAAGAAACATGCAGATGTATTTTTTTTTAGTGGCTGCTTGCTGTTTTTATGGTATTTCAAACCAGATGTTTTTTCAAACTTAATAGGTAGTGAATATTTTTAAGAGGTGATTATGGACAAATCTTATTCAGGTATATTGAAACATGACACTTCTTTCTGTGTCAAAAACAAAATGGCTTCCCCATGGTCCATCGTCAGCTATTACCTGGTACAAGGACGGAAGGCCGCTCACCAGTGCAGCTGGGGTGACCCTCCTGCAACGAGGTCAGGTGCTGGAGATCGACAGTGCGGAGATGTCTGATGCAGGCCTGTACAGGTGTGTGGCAGTCAGCATGGCTGGAAGTGCAGAGCGGTCCTACTACCTCCAAGTGTACGGTGAGTTACTGGATTGAATGTTGTATTTTATCGAATGGGCTGAGGGAGAGATTAATTAATTGTCATGGGCATGGTTTTTTAACAGAGACTCTTCTTAAAATGATCATTAATAGGTCAATGTGAGCAGAAGCCACATTTAATATTTTTTTATCAACTCAGGATAGCTGTGTGAAATCATTAGCAGCGCCACGTGACCTGTGGCTTATATTTTGGCCTGTTCCTCTGCAGTTCCCCCATCCATCACCAGCAGTGGTGGCACAGTGACGGTGGTGGTCAATGACCCAGTGAGGCTGGAGTGCGAGTCCAGCGGCATCCCTCCTCCCAGCCTCACCTGGCTCAAAGACGGCAGCCCCGTGTCCAGCTTCTCTGACGGCGTCCAGGTAAAGTTGAGGGGGAGAGAGTATGGAGCCGTTCGGGCACAGGTTTGTGGTCTGACCGGCTAATTATCTCCGCCAGGTGCTCTCAGGGGGCAGGGTGCTGGCCATCGGCAGTGCTCAGGTGAGCGATACTGGACACTATACCTGCGTGGCCGTGAACGCTGGAGGGGAGCAGGAGAGAGATTATGACCTTCGGGTGTATGGTGAGCTCAATCCTCAGGTCTACTGTCCAGTTGATGTACTTCGCTCACGTGGCTGGCAGTGACGTGCGGTCGGAGGTTAGTTTGGTGTGGCAGAATCCTCCCCCCTTTGCTTGATTAGCAATCAGACGATTAACTAGTTTAGTAAGACTATTTGGCCGAATGACGGGCCAGTTTATTATTCCGCGCCGTTATTACTCAGCAGGCTACATCGAACCTGAAATGCTCACAAAACTGCAGATTTGCGCGTACTTGCTTACAGGAAGCCAGAGATGTGCGGTGAGGTGAGGCAGTGACCGAAACTTTTATCACCGGATTTTGTGAACCTGTTCCCACGTACTATTCCTGATTGACAATCAAAACAATTAAGACCAAGCCTATAGGAATCCCGTATACTGATAGAGGAGATAATGACAAAAAGATTCATTCACGTATACGCTTCAATTCGAGACTGCAAGGATGGAAATCTGAATAACCAATTAGGAAAAATTCTCGGCTCTCGGTAATTCTGTATATCGTTTAAACATTTTGTTAATCTGATTATGAAAGAAGACTGAAAATAAACGCCCGTTTTTTTTTTTGTTTTGTTTGGGTGTAAAAGCGCGTATTTAAAGGAGAATACATTGCATATTGATTAAGCATTGAACTCTGCATAAGTCGAACTGTTTTAATATTTGTTGATGACATTGCTTCGGCTTCCTGGAAGCAAGTACGTGCAAATCTGCAGTTTCGTGAGCATTTCAGGTTCGATGTACTGAGTAATAATGCTGCGGAAACTTAAACTGGCCCGTCATTCTGCCGAATAGTCGAATAGACTATTTAATCGTCTGATTGCTAATCAAGCAAAGGGAAGGATTCTGCCTCACCAAACTAACCTCCAACTGCACGTCACTGGTGGCTGGGTACTTTTTCTTAATGTGTAGTTACCTGCTGATTCATGCATTTGCCATTATACAGTGGGGAAAATAAGTCTTGAAACGTGTCAACATTTTCCTCAGTAAATACATTTCTAACGGGGCTATTGACATGACATCTGTAACCAATGCCATTAGTATGTTTTGCAACAATAAGGTTGTGAAGGTCTTGAGAGAGCTCTTTGCTTTTACCCATCATGAGATGATTCTTGTGTGACACTTTGGTAATGAGAAACCTTTTTATAAGCCATCAATTAGGACTAAAGTAGCTGATATTAATTTGCACTGATAGGTGGCAGGATTGCTTTCCAAATACTGACAAATTTCAGCTGGTTTCTTGGCTTTCCATGTGTTTTTGCACCTCCTTCTCTTCATGTGTTTCTTCATGTGTACTTTTCCCCTGTGTCATTCCACTTTATTACACATAACTCAATTATGGACTTATTGTTTTGATTTCTTTATATGTGTGGATTACTTGGGTTATTACCGACATCGGGTAATAATTTCATGTCAATGGCCCCATTAGAAATATATTAACTGAGAAAAATGTTGACGCTTTCAATACTTATTTTCCCCGCTGTATGCATAAGCAGAAGTCCAGTCCAGTTCTTTGATTCCAAAGGCTCATTATTGGAAAAAAAAAACCAAAACATTGTTTTGAGTACCTTTTTCTTGCATTTCTGTTATAAATTATGTGGAACAATTGAGCTGCCATGTTTCCGATTTAATGCAGAATTGCTCTTTTTTAGTGTTGAACTTCTGGTTCAGTAAATACGAAGTGTTGAAAGTAAGAAGTGCTTATTTGTTTCAGTAATTGTTACCAGTCTTTGACAAGTTCCTGCATCTGGGAGATATGTTTGTTCTTGTGCCTTGACCCTGCCTTCCTGGCCTCTAGTTTGTCTGGATAAGGAGAAAAAATGGAAGGGAAATTGGCCCCCGCTCACGGGATGACTGAGTATTTGCGAGAACATGGCTGTTAAGCAACTGGTGGCTGCTGATGTGGGGGATCTGATTGAGAAACCACACTACTATGTGTAATATCATGTGAACAGAAATCCACACAGAAGTAATGTTTTAATCGCTCTGTTATTGTTGTTGAAGGTCAAAAATTACAGCATGTGAACAACAATAGCTGCTGGGGTACATTTGATTATACAAATGATTTCTGATGACTGTTTTAATTGCTTTGTCCCTCATGGCATACTGAAGTCATCCTTTGGACTAAAGAGTCATGCCTATGGTCTGATGGGATAAGCTGTTGGTTGGAAATGGTTACGAGGCTTGGCATTGGTCCAATCTGACTCAAAGCCCTCGCTCCAGATTCAGCCCTTGGCAGGGGGAGACAGCCAAGGATTTAAGCATCCAACTGCAGCCTCTTGTGAATTGGCTAAAAGCGGTGGTTGTTTTGGTTCTTAGAGTCATGTATCCGAGAGTCCTGTGATGCTGCTCCAGGTTAGAACTGTATCTGTCCTATGGGAGGGAGAGGGTAGAATTTGGAGCCAAGTGGAGATCAGAAATGGCAGTAGACCGGAGTGATGAGCTTTATGGCTGCCAAGCATATGCTGTGGCATAATGGAACGCATTAGGAGCATTTAGGATGGATCTGGAAACCTTTGATTCTGCCACACGATACTATGATTAATCACCTGAACTTTGGCATCTTCCCTACCCCTCCGTTTGCTGAAGTGCCGCCCAACATCATGGGGGAGGAGATGAATGTGACTGTTCTGACGGGTCGCCCTGTTGAGCTGCGATGCCAAAGCGATGCCATTCCCCCGCCAACCCTGTCCTGGCGCAAGGACGGGCGCCCTCTCTTCCGGAAGCCGGGACTCACTGTGTCAGAGGATGGCAGCACCCTGAAGGTACAGATTACCTGAGTCTCCACTCTGTAATCAGGGGCACGAACAATGTCCTTTGGGTAAATTTAGGCTATTCTGCTCTTCTGGCCTCAAATTGTGACGGCACAGTGGACATCAAAGAGGTGACGTCAAACATTTTTTGACAGGGGTATGAAAATCAGTAGTTATTTCCCTGAATTTTTTCAGAGTGTAACCACTGTTTCAACCGTATGTGGCATGATACTTATTAAACATGACTGATGTTCAAGTATTTTCACATCCTTTTGCTAAATGGAAATCCAGCGGCACCTTCTTGTTGTGATGTGTCTAGATTGGCAGTTCTCAAGTTCAAGACATGGGCAGATATACTTGTGAGGCCACCAATGTAGCTGGGAAAACAGAGAAGAATTATAACCTGAATGTCTGGGGTGAGTCCTATTATTTTACAATTATACTGCTGATGGTGAAGTAATACATTTTTGTTGAAATATGACTGAAAATCAGTAGTGAGATTTAAAAAGATGATATTAGAACATTTTCTTTGTTTACTGAATACCCTTTTTTAGAAGTCAAGTGCTTGCTTTCTTGGATTGCACTGAATATTTTATTGCGATTAGTTATGTCTGTTGTCAGTTCACTGAGCTCTAAGAACAGAGCGCGTCCGTTTACCTCGGCCCAGAAGGTGCCTGCAGGGAGCTTCAGTGCTGTGCTCTCTAATCAAGGTTTCTTCTTTGACCGTGAAGTGGAGGAGCGGAGTTTCGACAGGTTTTAGCTCTCTCTCGGGCGCTCACGTCCCTCAGTGGAGTGGGCGGACACCATCTGCAGCGCATCATGTGTGATGATGTCATCAGCGCAGTGAGATGTGTCATAGCCGTGTGATTAGATGATCTCTGCGGGCCTCTCCTCTCCTCCTGTGCTCGAGTTTTCCTAGCATGCGTTGTGCGGCGCGGTGGCTGACTTTTATATCTGTCTGCTGGAGTTCATTAGGGCAATGAGATTACATCTGCGCTGTGCTTCTCAGCTTCTAAAGCTGCTGCCGGGGCTGGGAATAAAATCTGGGGCTCCTGAATGTGGATGTGCAGCTGAGCGATCTGTCTGTGTCCCTCAGGGGTCTGAGTATAACAGTGCTCTCTGAGTGAGTGAGGCTGTGGAGAAGTTCAAACAGCGCTCGCTCTCTCTCTCTCTCTCTTTTCTTTCTCACTTCTGTTCCCATTCTTTCTCATGCCTTAACAACTGCTGATACACTCTCTCTTTTCTCACTCACTCTTTTTTCCCTCTCTATCTCTCAGAGGTCTGCTCCTCACATCATCTCTGTACAGGGGCTGTCTGTGCTCGCCATCTCATGGCGATTGGCGATTCCGTCTCTAGAGATTAGGGTTTACAGCGGCTGCCAGCGCATGCCCATTGTCCGCTCTTTGAAGCGGGCTGAAGCCCTTCTCTTTGTCCATGAGAGTCTCGTCCAGCACGAGGCATCAGTGTAACCCTCACAAGTCATGCAGCGCAATAGGGTTCCAGGGCTGAGCGGCACATGTGCTCTCATCCACGGAGACTTAAGGGAAAAAAACTGTTTGGACAACTGTTGTAATGGTCATGGCGTTTCAGCAAGTGTAGTTATATAGTATTTCACACTGGGTGTGTACTGCCTGATGTGGACATCATACATAATGAACCTTTTGATTTTTTTTTTTTTTTTTTTTACAAAGCTTCTTCCTTTATTTGTTCTTCTTTCATATCCACCCAGTAAAGTAGTAATTTATGTGTTATGAGAGGCGTATAGTTTCTGGATGCGAGTTGAAAAATGAGCACGCAGCGCTCGCTGCATAGCAACAATTCCCAGGCGTCAGGTCTGTTCTGACAGAGGTTTATACTGGCATTATGGAAACTCTGACGAATGTTATGGTTGACAGAAAGAATGGTTTCATGTCTTAAATGTAGAGAATTTTCTGCTGAACTGTGCACACTCCTTTTGGCCTACATCTAGAAAATGTTCCTTTGGACTTTAATGTGTAACAGTGCTCCCTGTATATGTGAAACTGACAGATGTGCGCTTGAACTATTTTCTCACTCAGTCCCTCCCAGCATCCAAGGCTCAGACCAGGTGTCCCCGCTGACAGTGACTGAAGGGGGCCTGACTGCACTGGTGTGCGAGTCCAGCGGTATTCCCCCGCCCAGCCTCACTTGGAAGAAGGACGGTAAATAACCTCTGATGTATTTTGCTTACTCTCTAAAGTGTCAATGTGACAGTCTCTCTGACAGATTTCAACTGATATAGATTCACATTAATTCCTTTAAATGGATTTATCTATTGTATGTTATGCAGTCAAATATATTATGCACTTACGTGCTCATCCAAAATCTCATTCCAAAATCATTGGCATTAATTTGGATCATCCCATGGTTTTAGCATTTTTGCCAGGACTTAACTCCATTCCAGGCAGAAAAAAAAACATTATCAAGTTCAAAATGTGAAGTCAGGTGATTAGGCTGCACTTGGAGCCAGCTTTTCAGTGGAATCTGATGTTTAATGGGTTGAGGTCAGAACTCTATGCAGGGCAGTCAAACGTCTCTCCACTGATCTCAGATCATAAATGGGCCTCATTTTATGCACGGGGCATTGTCGTACTGAAACCAGAAAGGGGCTTCCCCAAAAACTGTTGAAGGTTTTAGCAGAGAGGTGAAGGTTTTCCCTAAGTAGAACTAATTTGCCTCCTTTGGACCATGAACCACATCCCCAAAACTTAAATAATGTATATACTTTTGGCCCCACAGTGTATGAACATCTTTCAATATCAACTCCACCTGCACTTTACAATATCAGTTTTTTTTTCTTCATTGAGGCATTACTCCACTGTCGGGCTCTTTCAAACAATTGCTCAGCTCTTGACCCTGTATTTGAATGGTTCACTACTTTCTCTATAGGTGTTGAGCTGAGAACAGACTCTCGTAACCGGGTTCGAGTGCTATCAGGTGGTCGGCAGTTGCAAATCTCCAATGCGGAGAGGACTGACTCTGCTACCTACTCCTGCTTGGCCTCTAGCGTCGCTGGTAGCGCCATGAAGGAGTACAATCTACAAGTCTATGGTATTGAAATCTTTTCTATTTCAAATCTAACTATCATAGCTAAATAAGAGATCTGTAATCTAGACTGGTCCAGCTTCAGAAAACAACTGTACAAAAATGTATCTGGTTGAAATAAAAGCATTAGGTCATCAGACGTTTGGGTGTTGAGGGTCTTAGAGAGGGGTTTACAGAGGGAGTATTGTTTTAACTTGCCGCAGGGATGTTGTCCTGAACTGACCTCATCTTCTCACTTCAGTTCGCCCTTCCATAATAAACAGTGGGAAACGACCCACCGAGGTGACAGTGACGCGTGGAAATGATGTCACACTGCAGTGTGAGGCAGAGGGGGCGCCCCGCCCGGCACTTTCATGGCTGAAGGACGGCCATCCCATCGTGAGCGGAAGAGGGGTTCATATCTCCAACGAGGGCCGGCTGCTGCAGGTCAAGAACACTAAAGTGTCGGACACTGGGCGCTACATGTGTGTGGCCGTCAATGTGGCGGGCCAGGCAGAGAGCAAGTACGATGTCAACGTTCACGGTTAGTCTCATTTCATATTTACTGCTGTAAATGAAATGGAATTGATTTCAGTCTTGGATTCTCAGTAGTGGTGATAAATGACATGGTACTGCAGTATGGAAAGCTTGTTGCTTCTGCGCCAGAAAGTTGTGGGTTTAAATCTGGCCTGGGGCCATTCTGTTGAGTTAACATGTCCTCACTGTGTTTGCATGGGTATCCTTGTGGTACTTTGGTTTCCTATCAGCCTTCAAAGGCATGACTAGCTGACTGGAAATTCTAAATTTCCCCTCAGTATGAGTGAGAGACTGAATAGCGTGAGATCCCAGTTGTGGAAGGGTAAATTGTCCAGGGAGTGTTGCTGCCTCTCGGGTATAGGCTCCAGCCTTGCCTGCAGCCCTGACCTGGAAGGGGTTAGATAATAGATAGATTCTCATCAACATAAACTGTTCAGCCAAAATTAGTCACACACTCAAATATTTCCTTGGACCACCTTTAGCTTTGATTATGGCGCGCATTCGTCCTGGCGTTGTTTTGACTATCTTATGCAATGTTAAAGCATTTATTTTTGACCAGAGTTGCATCAATTTTTGGCTGAGATCTTGTATTGATGAAGGTAGAATCAAACCACTCCATAAAGCCCTCTCCTGCACATCCCAAGGACTTTAAACTGGTTAAGGTCAGGACTCTGTGGTGGCTAATTCATGTGCGAAAATAATTCTTCAAGTTTGCTGAACCACTCTTTCACAATTCAAGCCTGATGAATCTTGGCATAGTCATCTGGGGCTATGCCTGTGCTGTAAGAGATTTAAAAATCCGTTGATAGGATAATCTGGTATTTCAGTACATCCTAGTAGTCTGCTGACTTCATTTCATTACTTTATGATGTTGTTGAGCGTAGACCTGACAAATTGAAGCAACCCCAGATCATAACACTCCCTCCAAAAGCTTGTACAGTGGGCACTATGCATGACACGTGCATCGTTTTATGGGCTTCTTTTCAACCCTGACGCACCCATTAGTCTGGAATGGAGTAAATCTGGACCATCAGACCACTTGACCTTTCCCCATTGCTCTGCAGTGATTATCCAACGAAAGGCTCTTTCCCATTTGCTTAGTTATATCCAGGTGGTGACTTCTTTTTTGGCCGGGCAGTGTACGGACATTCAATTATTTTGCCTGATGGAAATTTATAGCATTGCCATACTAGACAATTCCTTTCACCAGTAGTGATTGTCCTTGAATATTGAGTGAAACAATAGAAATTTGTTGAACCTTTTTCTGAGATGGTCCTTCTTGTCGAGAGCAGGTTTAAATGCCAGGCATGCTGGACATTGCAGGGCTTAATAAGGCACAATGTTTCATCCCTCAGTTCCACCAGTCATCTCTGGTCAGGCTCATTCCCCGGAGAACATCAGTGTGGTGGTGAAGAACCCAGTGGCTCTGACCTGTGAAGCATCTGGCATCCCTCTCCCTGCCATCAGCTGGCTGAAGGACGGTCGTCCAATCAGCATGTCGAGTTCTGTCAGGGTCATATCAGGTGTGTCTTATTCGCCCACTGTTCACAAGATACTTGGGTAGACTTAATGGGGAATGTCAGTAACTTAACCAGCATTCAGTCTCTTACTATTGCTTCTTTTTTAAATGAAACATTTGAAGCATTTACATTTTTCATAAAGCTGAACTGGTGTGTTGTTAGCTCACTTGGTCCAAAGGACCAAAGGGAGCTTAAGGGATCACGTGACGGCATCGGTCTTTACTAACTTCAATCTTCTTCTGCCAAACCACTGAAGGGAACAATGTGAAGTTTGGTGGGGAGGTACACATGGATGTTCAGATTAGAATTTTTTGTGGCGTCTAAACTCGACATCTAAAATGGCCGCCAGTCGGCTAAAATTTAAAATTGCACTAGATCATGCTGGATAGCATTTTTGAGCTGCTGAACTGCTGTAACTTAGTGCACACATGTTTTTGAGGGCATAAAAATAACAAACGTTTATGGCTTGATATTTCAATGGAGCTGCACTATGAAAAGAGCACTGAGCTGCAAAAAAAAATGACATGATAAAATATCAAACCATAATGCTGAATTTTGCTTGAATTTTTTTTTTTCCTACACAAATTACAAAAGGTGTCTTCATTTTCCCAATGTTGGAATCAAGCATAAAAAATACCAAAAAATAAATACTTAAAAACATTAAAGCCTGAAATGAACCAAGTGAGCTACAGTGCCCATGGCTCTATTTTTGCTGATTAAAACCAATTATGTATTTCACAGTGATTTTCTCAGCTACCATTGGTGTTAATTGTTGAAATTTCAATAGAATTCAAAGAAACAGCACGCAAGCTTCATCGGCAATTTTAGTTCAGCTTTCTTCAAATGCAAGAATAATGCGATGTTTTATTTATTTATTTATTTATTTATTTATTTATCCTTCAACTTTGGTTAAGATAAATTTTCACCAGAGGCAGATTGGACCAGGGACGACTCCAAAAATTTTTGTGATGATCCGGATGCATCAATAACCATGTAACAACATTATTCGAGTTCTTTTTTTTGTTTCATTTGGTGGGACTGTTTTTCAATTCAAAGAAGACTATGTTAAGTCAATTTTGAAGTGTTGACTCAGGCGAATGTTGCAGCAGCTTTAGAGATGACAATTGTTGGTTTAGCAAACTTGGGACTCAGGGAAGAAAATGAGAGGTAATGCATTTTGACGGTGTTTGAACAGCTGTTGTCAAGCCCTGCTCTGGTCCTCACCATTAATAGACTCATTCATCTGGCTTTGTCTTCAGCCTCACTTGATACATGGGAATCTGAGATTGGAGGAGCTGCTTGTTCATCATGTTACACCGTAAACAGCATGTTCTCCAAACCAAAATACTCCATAAAGTGCTCTGACTAACTGGACTAACATTTTGTTTCAGGAGGTCGCACCCTGCGGCTCATGCACGCTGCAGTAGAGGATGCTGGGAGGTTCACGTGCATCGTGTCCAACACTGCGGGGGAGGAGAGGAAGCACTTTGACCTTGAGATCCTGGGTAACTGATCCGTCAAAAATATTGGGAAAAAGTGATGAAGTACTGAAGATATTTCGAGATATTGATACTTGAAATCATGCTGAATGCTGCAGGGCTCTTTAGATCCTCAATAAGAGACAGTGAGGAGATTTGCCATAGGGACTAAAGATGGAAATTAGCCTTTGGCTATAATCTTGCATATTTACATTTTTTCTTTTCTTTTTGAAAAAAAAAATGTCTATCAATATGCACTGTTCCTGTTTAAAAAATAAATAAACACAAATAAACACAATACTGTGTCTTATTTCTGCCATCACAGTTCCACCAGCAATAATGAGCGAAGCCACTGTGGATGATGTCAAAGTGAAAGAGAAGCAGAACGTGACTTTATCATGTGAAGTCACTGGTAAGTTGATTCACTGTGAACACTGTTAATCGGAAGCTTTCAAATGATAATTTAAAACTAATATTTAATTGTGCACATATTCTGTATTTTATATTTTTAAAAAATCATATGATCATGCCTCTGTATTTTACTGCATGTAAATCCAAGCTATCATTTCTCCTCTAATAGCTCACTTATCTTGATCTTTAGTTCCTGTTGCCTCAAATTTCAATCAGTTATATCAAAATGCATTTGACTCCTCACGTACAGATGGATCACAAATTAATGGAAAAATCAATGTCAATAGTCTTCAAATGAAGAGTTTGTTTCCAAAACGCAATATATCCATTTTACTCATTTTGAGTAAATCAGCTTTTTCTATGTTCTATTGCATTTTATAGAAAAACACAAACATTGATCATGAAAAAACAGCTTATAGTATGAATTTCTAAAAATAGATTTTTTGCACCATGTGAAGAAGCACAGGGCTATCGCTCTATGGTATTGTCTCAATTTTTGTAACTTTGGCACTTATTGTGTTTTGGAAACAAACTCATATCAGCTTCAACACTCTTTAGTCTGCAAGCGTAAAATTTTACTGAATGGACACTATCTTCAAAACTGAGTTTTTACATGTATTTGCCCTCAATGCAACTGCAGCCACAATCCTTAATGTTTATGCAAGAATTAGAACAGTCTTTATGGGATTTGCATGAAACTTCTGTTCATTCCTGTTTTGAAGAGGACAAACCCATCATTTTGTGTAACCCTACGACCTTTCCTGTAGCACCACCACCAGGTCAGACTTTGCACTTCCAAATGCTATAACTCAAACAGTTTTTGTGTCGTACTTCTTGTGATTGTTTCTGGTGCGCAGAGAAGGGCTGTCATTGATGTTGGTCACCCTAAGGCCTTTGCTGTAGTGCCACCACCAGGCCAAAGTTTAATTGTTAAAAATTACTGTAGCTTGAACAGCTTTAATTGGAATTAGGTCAAATCTGCTTTCAACATTCCTGGAGGAAGTTATTGATTGTATTGGCTCTGTAATGTTCCCTATACCACCACCACCTGGTCCAATTTAGCATTTCCAAATGCAATAACTCAAAAAATCGAACCTTTTTTTATAGTTCCTGGTCTATAGTGGTGCTTTGGTGACCCTATGACCTTCCTTGTGGCACCAGGACTAAGCCAAACTTTTCATTTTTCAAAATGCAATAACTCAAACAATTTTAATTGGCATCCTATCAAATCTGTTTTCAACATTCCTGGTGAATGGACAAGGAACCTGAATGATTTTTATGGCTGTATTACCTTTACTGTTGTGCCACTATTTGGTGATGCTACATTTCCAAAATGCAATAAGTCAAGCTGCTCTAATGGCAATCAGAATAACTTCGCTGTGAGCGTATTGGTGCATAGAAGAACAGTCCTATTTTTCTGGTGATGCTATGACTATTCCTGTAGCACCTCCTTAAGACCTAGCTAAACTTTTTTTAAATATGCAGTAAGTCAAGTAGTGGGAATGGGATGGGAATCAGTAGTTTTCTGTGAACATTCCTGGAGCCTGGATTAATTACTGGGTTGATTTTCTGGACCCTTTACCCTTTCATGTAGTGCCATCACTAAGGCCAAACTATGAACTTTGCCTATGAAGCAAATGCTTTTGTTTTGAGGAAATAACCAGCAGTCGTTAATCGATAGCATTTGTCTAGTTTGGTGTTTTGATGATGGTGACTGAGAGCACTGTCTTGCAAGTACTTCCAAAATCTCCCTCATGAGTTTGATTGGTTTGCGATGTTGTGATTGTGAAGGCGACTGCATATGCTTAGGATCGTTTTCATACTCACAAAACCATTCAGTGACCCCTTGTAAATGGTGGGGCTTGGCACACTGTCATCCTGGAAGAGACCACTTCGATCATGGTAGGAATACTTCATTGTAGGATATAACGGTGATCATACAGAATAATTCTGCATTGACTCGCCAGGAAAAGGAACAGAAGCATCTGCATTTACATTTGTCCATGCTTTCATTCAAGTTTTTTTCTTTATTTTGTCACCAGTTTGTATATTAAACTGTCATTTCTCTGTTTTCTAGGTAACCCAGTTCCAGAGATTAGCTGGCTGAAGGACAGGCGGCCACTTCTGGAGGATGCACGTCACCAGGTGTTTTCCCAGGGGCGCTTCTTGCATATCACTGATGCGCAGTTGACCGACACCGGCCGGTACACCTGCCTGGCCTCCAATAGTGCAGGGGACCGGAGCAAGCACTTCAACCTCAATATTCTTGGTATGGAAATCCTCATGCTCTGTGAATGCGGTCAGGAATGCACATCAAAGGACACTGGAAATGGCAGTTTGATTCTGGCTGACTCATATTTCCTATTATCCCACCTCAGAGAAGAATACTTGGATGGCATTGGTCGAAAGCAGTCACGTGGAAACCCTGTATATTCCCATATTATGTCTCCGAGCCCATACACGGCGTGCGAGTAGATTATCTCCCTTAGCTTCTCTGGAGCCGCCGAAATAGCATGCATGTGGAAAAAAAGAGGTCTTCGGTGGGATAAATTTGTTACCCGGTTTGTTCGAGGGCCAATACGGAAATATATGGGGATCAGTACATGGCATTTACTGAGCCCATATATTTCCGTATTGGCCCTCTAACAAACTGTGTAACTTATAATATTGATGTGCACTGTTCAGATGAATGTTAGTTTAACACGGAGTGTGCACTTGGCAGTGTTTTTAATGTGCGGGTAGAGCAGTGTGGGGTGATAAGCAGGCAGCCAGTGTGCTATTTCTGCGGCCAGTGTTACTGTGAGAGTAACTAGTGGCTCGCCTCTGTTTTTAGTTTCCCCTACTATAGCAGGGTCAGACCCAGGGGGGTCAGCAGAGGAAGTGACAGTCACTCTAAACAGCCCGACTTCGCTTGTGTGCGAGGCCCAGTCTTATCCTCCCGCCATAATCACCTGGCTGAAGGACGGCACACCTTTTGAATCTACCCGCAATGTGAGAGTACTTCCAGGTCAGAGGTCATGTTTATGTTTTATTCATTTATGGTTTTTTTTGTCTAAAATATAGTCACTTTGAGTTTTGTACTTGCTGCCATGCTTGGAAATCCACTGGTATAAGTCATTCTTTTATACTGTTGCTCTATGCTGTTACAATGTATTGTGTAAAGATTGTTAATGCTTGTCACATGCAGTTATGTGACCTGTTTCACTCTCAGGGGGACGTACTCTGCAGATTCTCAATGCCCAGGAGGAGGATGCTGGGAGATACACCTGTATAGCCACAAATGAAGCTGGGGAGACTCTGAAGAACTATGAGGTCAAGGTGTATCGTGAGTGAAGTTAAAGCAAAAGCTCTGCACTGCTAACACCAGTGGCACCATCCTGTGGCTCAGTCACAAGTTGCCTGTCTATGTCTGTCTGCAGTTCCCCCCATCATCAGTAAAAATGATGTCCCCGGAGACGGACTCTTCCCTAAGGAGGTGAAAATCAGGGTGAACAACACACTCACCCTGGAGTGTGAGGCTCAGGCCATACCGACGCCAAAACTGCTGTGGTACAAAGACGGGCAGGTATGTTCACGCTCACTCATGCTCACACAAACAGACAAACATACGCAAATGCACACAAACGCCTATGAATGCGCATGTTCATGCTCGCTAACATCCATATGCACTAGCACAAAATAATGACACAGTTGTGTTCACAGATGTAAATCCATGAATCAACATCAGAATTAAATGCATGAAAAAACACAGATAAACATCCTGCGATGCACGTGCCAAAACAGCAAAACTAGCTCACGCTGAAGCACGCTCCCAACTTACCGCATGGTCAGCTTGCACCCTGATTCTGATTGGGTGTGACTAAGATTGCTGTCAATGGTCTCCCACAGCTCCTGAAAGCTGATGGTCATGTGACAATCACCGCTAACGGCCGTATAGTCCAGATCAAACAGGCCCAGATATTTGACACTGGACGTTACACCTGTGTGGCAACCAACATCGCAGGGGAGGATGAGAAGGACTATGATGTAAATATTCAAGGTGAAATATCTCTCAAAAGCATTTAGTCTTAAATGCTGCTCTCCTTTATGATCAGATGCGATATCATCTTTTAGACAAATTATCAGGGTTATTCTGCATTTGTATTTGGTTATAGAGGTACTGTACATTGAAGCTATCCATGCTGCTGTAATATGAGCAAGATCTCAAGCATATTAATAGGACTGTATATTGTCTTCTTGCAGTTCCTCCTAGCTTTAATAGACCTGGAGAGTCTGGACATGCTGGGTCCATTACTGGAAATGACATCAGAGACGTTGTTCTGAACAATCCCATCTCCTTATACTGTGAGACCAATGCTGTGCCACCTCCAGTTCTCACATGGTACAAGGATGGCAGGCCCCTGGCTTCGAATGGCCGAGTGCTAATCCTGCCAGGTGAGAGAGGGATTATAGCCGTGTAGTAGGTGTTTCAGAGATCTGTGTTCTGTGTTTACTCTGAACAGTTGTACACAAATGACTATGGGAAGGAACACAATAAATCATGCTCACATACACATTCACTAACAAGCCCTCACACACAGGTCAGGTTGGAGGTAATTGAGCTTTTGGTGGAGTCGCACAATTCCAGTTCTGAATGAACAGTCTATGACAGTCAACGCAAGCGCTTAATGTCACAGAAGTGCCAACACTTTGCAAGCTTACTGAATCTATTGCAGCATGTGTTCTGATCATTTGACTGAAAACCATGCTTGATCACAGAAACTATTGCTAATGTTGCTAATTTATTGAGATTATATACATGTTAGGTTAAGTCAGCATAGTATTTGATTTGTCATATCTACTTTTTTTTAGCAATTATTTTGTGTGATTTTGAATTAGTTGTTGTGGTCTGGAAAACAGCTCTTTCAGATGGATCTGTTCTCCACATGCTCTTCTGCACAGAGAGCTCAGTTAAGCCAAAGTCCCCTCTGTCTTGCACATGTTATTGTGCAGCCAGGATGTTCTTCATCGACCTTTTCTGGAGGGGGGGGGGGGTGGGGGGTGTGAGGCTGTGTTTGTCTTCCTGCTATAAACAGCCTTGTATGTCTGTGCCTAAGGGGGGCGAGTACTGCAGATCCCCAGAGCTCAAGCAGAGGATTCTGGGCGATACACGTGTGTGGCCGTCAACGAGGCCGGGGAGGACTCTATCCAGTACGATGTCCGAGTGCTGCGTGAGTACGAAGCAGTGCATTCAGATAACATCTGAACAACTTATCAGTGAATACCAGACCGCATTAGGCATGGGAAAGGAATGGGAAATGATTTCACTTTTCGAAAAATGAGATAACCACCATTATGTGTAACCCTTTTCTTGGAAAGTAAATAGTTTGGTTTTTAAAGATTGATGGAGTATTATGCAGTGTATAGGCCATGGATAAATTTTCATTTCTCAGTGTACATTTCCGTAAAATGAAGTAATGATGCCCTGAGAGCATTACCTGTCTTTCCCCTCAGGTGGCATGCAGGTAGAAATTACCCATTTTCAGTGTTTCATTGAATTTTCCTTTAAAGTGTTAATCTGTCATTTTTCAATATTAAAATATCATCTTTCATTTAATGTATTACAATATTATATTGATTAAACCCATAGATCCATGGCATTGGCAAATTTTTTTATGTGGAATATGTGAAAGCATGCATTTTCATTGAGCACAAAGAGTATGCTACATCCCCCAACATGTTTATGGAAAATTGCAAGGGTTAAGAACTGACTTGAGGGGGGGACTGTGGGTCATGTTGTTGGGGATGTTGTGTTGATTGAAATGTGCGCTGCATATGTTTGTGTGTCTCCGTGCTGTGTCACAGTTCCCCCCTCCATTAGGGGTGTGGACGGGGACCTGCCTGATGAGGTGACAGTGCTGGTGAACAAGACTGCCATACTGGAATGCCAGGTGGACGGAAGCCCCACCCCCAAAATTTCCTGGCTGAAAGATGGCCAGCCCCTCACAACAGACAGCAGCCACAGACTTCTGTCCAATGGGAGGACACTGCAGGTGAGACTGCGAGTGAGATGGATGTCTTTGCTGTGCCTCATGTTCATTATTTTCAAGTTCAATATGCTGAAACCATGGTTTACCATTGAGCCCTGACACTCTGTTTGCATGAACAGAGAGCAGAACCGTCCAGAAGTTTGTGTTTTAGTCCTCTGTTACACCATGGTTCAAGATGAAATTCTGCACTAAAGCTTATTTTTGTTTGCAGGTGGTCACTGCTCAGGTTACTGATACTGGGCGGTATGTCTGCATGGCTGAAAACACAGCGGGCACAGCAGAAAAACTCTTCAACCTGAACATTCATGGTGAGGGCAGTGTATTGCTCTTTGATACTGAATGTCTCCTTAATGCAAAGCTCACAGCTCCTCTTGGGCAGCTATTCCTTGACTCTCTGACAAGGTTGCCAGACTGGTAGCAAAATCCCCAGCCATAGCTCATAACCTGTCAGAAAAACATAAAAACCCAAGATGCTGCAAAGCCACAATGAAAGCTAATGCTAAGAAGAAAGGGGAAAACAATGCAACAAACAAGTCACAGATGAATTTTATAGTACTATCAAAGGAGACATAAATCACTTTACTCAATCTGATGGTAATAATAAAAAAAACACCATCACAATTCCGGAAGTCAGTGCAAGAAACAGTGGGCTCCAAAATTACTGGCACCCCTGACTGGCAATGCACAAACAATACTTTAAAAAATTCTAAAAAAAAAAGTTTGCAGAGAAACTCTAAATAGCAACATGTGAGATATACTGTACAACATTAATGTTCCAATGGAACCAAGCAAAATTATTTTCTGATTTAATTAATAATCAATTTCCTCCAAATCAAGGTCTCACAATTAATAGCACCCCTAAAGATTATTATAAATAACATCTACCAAATTAAACTAGACATTAAATTCCACTTATTTTTTATCTAAGCGTTAAGGAACTATATTGAGCCATTACATCACTTCCTGTTTTACAAGGGTATAAAAATGAGGTAACATGCTTGCAAAATCCCTCTGTCATCCAACATCATGAAGAAAACAAAACTACTATCAGTTCAAAAGAGGCAGATGGGCATAGACTTTTATAAATCTGGTAATGGTTTCAAGAAGATTTACAAACAATTGAATATGCTATTGAGCACTGTCAGGGCCATTATTAAAAAATTCCAAAGGCATGGAACTGTTGAAAACTTCAAGGGTAGAGAACACAACTGCAGTTTGACCTCAGGGTACTGAAGAGGATGGTGAGAGAGGAAACAAATTCCCCAAGAATCACTGTGAAGGAATTGCAGGTCTTGGTGGCATTTTGGGGTCACCTGGATTCGAAAGGCACCATTAGGCGCCACCTCCACAACCACAGGCTCTTTAGAAAGGGTTGCCAGAAGAAAGCCTTTTCTGACCAGAAGACACAGAAGCAAGCGCTTGGAGTTTGCCAAATGTCATTTAAATTATGACTGGGACAAGATGCTTTGGTCAAATGAAACCAAAATTGCACATTTCGGTCAAGGTACAGCATCGGCATGTTTGGCGTCAAAACAGAGATGCATACAAGGGGAAGCACCTCATACCCAGAGTGAAATATGATGTTGAGTCAGTCATGTTTTGGGGCTGTTTTAATTTGAGGTCCAGGGGCTCTGGTTATGATGAATGGCATAAAGAATTCCACCAATGGTCAGGATATTTTGGCTGACAATCTGGTTACCTCTGCCGGAAGACTGGGTCTCAGCCACAGGTGGACTTTTCAACAAGACAATGACCCAAAGCATACCTCAAGATCCACACAGAAATGGTTCTGTGACAACAAAATCAACATTTTGCAATGGCCATCTCAGTCGCCAGACCCCAGTCCAGTTCAGTTGAAGAAGGCAGTTGATAAAATGAAACCCAAGAATGTGAAGGACCTCAAAAGGATCTGCTTAGAGGAATGGTCCAAAACCCCCCCAATGTGTGCCTTCACCCTGTCAAAAATTACAGGAAAAGACTCCATGCTGTTATCCTTGCCAGTGGTGGTGCACTTAGTACTAAATGAAGGATGCCAATTATTATGAAACCTTGATTTTGTTGCAATTTTTGTATTGAATGATTATGATTTTGTTTGTTTCCATGGAAACATTTATAAAGTTTTTCATAAATGTTTGTTCATTCTGTTTCTTTATAATTATTTTGTTAATATTTTTTGTATTGTTTGTGCATTGCCAGTCAAGGGGGGCCAGTAATTTTGAAGCCCACTGTATGTTGGCCGATTTGAATACACTATATTGCGCTATGTTGCTGTGGCAGAAAGCCTCCTGCTTTTCGCTGACAGTGTGCTTTTTTGTCTTGCAGTGCCCCCCTCTATTGTGGGAGTGAACCCAGAGAATGTGACCGTAGTGGTGAATAACTTTGTCTCTTTGACCTGTGAGGCCTCCGGCTTCCCTCCACCCACCCTTAGCTGGCTGAAGGACACGGGGCCAGTGCAGGCCAACAGCAATGCGCTCATAATGCCTGGTGAGTCCATCTTGCATAGGAAGCTCAGCACCAGTGTGCTAATAATGCCTGGTGACTTAAATTCACATTCTATCAACACCAGTGCGTTCACAAAGTGTTGTGAGTCGAATTCACACTGAATCAACACCAATGTGCTTATAATGCATGGTGAGTCCAATTCACATTGAATCAACAATGCACTCATTCTCCCCGATGAGGCTAATTCACACTGAATCAACACCGATGTGCTCAAAATCCCAGGTGAGGCTATTTCACTCTGAATCAAAACTAATGTATTCATAATGCGTGGTGAGTCTAATTCACACTGAATCAACACCAGTGTGCTCATAATGCGTGGTGAGTGTAAATTACATTTAGTCAACACTAATGTGTTCATAATGCGTGGTGAGTCTTGGTCACGATGAATCAACACCAATGTTCTCATAATGCCAGGTGAGTCTGATTCACACTGAATCAATTCCAATGTGCTCATAATACCTGATGATTCTAATTTCACACTGAATGAATATCATTGTGCTCGTAATATTGGTCAGTCTAATCAACACCAATGTGCTCATAATGCTGAATAAGCCTGAGTAACCCAATTTTATTTACTTTAATTGAACCTTTATTTATGCAGGGACACCCATTGAGACCTCAGTCGCATATGCAATGGCGCCCTGTTAAGAACAGAATCACATTACATTATCATAAAAATGTGAACAACATACAATATAATGAGCAGTATTACATTACATTACATTACAGGTGCTTAGCTGGCGCTCCTATCCAGAGTGAGGATGTTGGGTGTGATAGATTGGAGGAGGGGTGAGGGAATGGGGTCAAGAGCACATGGGGTAGGGCAGTGAGAGCAGAGGAGCTGAGAGATATCAGAAGGGGGGGGGGCAGAGAGGTGATGGGAAGAGAGAGTAAGAGGGGGAGGGTGGAGCAAGGGAGGTGAAGGAGTTACGGATGGTTGAAATCTTTTCCACGAAGAAGACTGCAAAGTCCTCTGCCGAGATAAATGTCGGCGCTGCAACAGGTGGAGAGCTGTGGAGAGAGGAGAAAACAGAAAACAATTGCCGAGGGTTAGAGATAGAGTTATGGATTTTAGAATGGTAAAATTTAATTTTAGCAGAAGTAATAGAGGATGTGCATTCTGATAGGAGGGACTGGTAGTCGGACAGGTCAGCTGGAGCCCTGGTTTTACTCCACTTCCTCTCTGCTGCTCTTAGCCTTTTTCTGCTGGAGCGGAGAGTTTCTGACATCCAGGGGCTGGGTGGGGATGATCTAGCTGAGCTGGAAACAAGAGGAGAGAGTGTCAATTGAAGATGAAAGGGAGAAGAGCAGAGAAGATGCAGCAGATTCATTGGGCAGATCGGAAAAGGATTCAAGGGAAGGGAGGGAAGCAGTGACACGGGAAGCAAGAGAGGAAGGAGAGAGAGAGCAGATGTCACGGCGAACCCTAATAGTGGAGACTAGAGAGGGAGAGGGGGAAAGGAGCGGTGGAGGGAGGGAGAATGAAACAAAGTGATCGTCAGACAGGTGAAGAGGGGTCACAATGGGATCTAAGGAGGAGCAGTTTCGAAGGAGGACCAAATCGAGGAGGTTGCCGTCTTTGTGGGTTGGAGGTGAGGGCAGGAGGGAAAGGCCGAAGGAGTGAATCGTTGGGAGAAAGGCAGCAGACTGAGAGGCTTCTTGGCAGAGGTTGAGGTCTCCCAGGAGAATCAGCGGGGTGCCATCTTCTGCAAAGGTGCAGAGTAGGATGTCCAGCTCATCGAAGAAACATTCTGCGGGGCCTGGGGGACGATAAATAACAATGATAAACAGGTTAACTGGAGAGGATATAGAGACAGATTTAAATTCAGAGGTAGCGATAGAGAAGGGAGAGAGTGGAAGACGTAAGAATTTCCATGAAGGGGAGATCAACAAACCAGTCCCATCACCTCGCCCGGATGGCTGGGGGGTGTAGGAGAAGGAGAAGGAGGTGGAGAGAGCTGTCGGCGTTGTGGTGTTGTTTGGTGAAATCCAAGTCTCAGTGCAAGGAAGTGGAGGGAGTGGGGACTGGAGGGTGGCATAGGCAGAGATGAATTTGCCTTTCCAGGTTGCAGACTGGCAGTTCCAAAATCCAGCGGCAAACCCGAAGGTGTCGGTGGATGAGAGGTAGATGAGGTTGGATGGACAACGCTGACAAGGAGGGCCATGATGGTAGAAGCGCCTCCTGTGGGAAAGAGAACAGACAGAGATGGGAAGGATACACATACAGATCAGATAGGGATGGGGGAGGAAGTAAGAAACTGGGAGGGAGTGACGCAATTGCGTCGCCCGACACAGTGCTTAAAGGCCTCGCTAATTTACTACACAAAACAGCTGATCGCTCGCAATCGAAACAGCCAGAGAACTGAAACTGATAAGCAAGCAGAGTGAGTGCCCTGCAACAATGCAGCGTGAAACTCTAATCACGAGAGCTAATAGAAAAGGAAACTTACCTTGCTCTAGAAGAGATCCGCAGCTTCTGAACCGACAATTGCACTTAACTGAGCGAGTAACACACACCTGGTCTAACAGTCAGCTGGTCAGTAAAAGCATCATACCGCAATACATTTGGTACATTCAATTGAGAATATTACTGGCAGTATTATTCAAAACATACACAAATCTCAACCTCCAAATACTTTTTTGAATTTCTTTAATTAGATCAGTTAATCCAGTTTCAAAGTCTCTTGAATGCTGCTCCATGTCCTGGGAGTACAATGACAAACAGCAATTTTTCCAAGCTCAGTTTTGACGGAAGGGACCTTAAGAACCAATGAACCATGAAACTTTGCCTGGTAATGATTGGAACACCGTGAGATGAAAAATTTAAGATGACTAGGTAACTTACATAGCATTGCTTTATAAAGAAAAGTCAGCCAGTGCTGCATTCTCCCCACAGCTAGGGATGGCCATCCCACTGCCTGATACAGCAAACAATGTGTTCTGAAATGATCCCCTTTAATAAAATGAACTGCTACATGATAGATGATGTCAAGCTTTTTCAAGGCGGTTGGGGCATATATATATATATATATATATCGTCCCTTGAGAATCAGCTGGTTCTATGTCCACTTTTCGCAGAAATGGAGTTAAGCATACCAGGACATTCTAAAATCAGTTAGGTTTATGTCACTTAGTGCTTAGCTCCAACCTAAAGTCTACACCATATTAACACGTAGAAACATTTAGTTCTATATCCTGAGTGGGGCTCGTTTCAAATCAGGTGGTTCTATGTCCAAGGAACCAATCAGGGTCCGTACCTGGATCATGTGACATTCGCTCAAAATGGCCAAGGAGCACATGTAAAAGCACAAAATGAGAACTCCTCAGAAAAAACGTTCGATTTTGATCCTTCAGAAAGACTAATGGATTATTTTGATGGGTAAGTTGTTCACCAACAATGTATACACACTGTAAATCTTAATTTTGTCGTGTTAGGACTGGTGTGGAAAAGTCACATTCGTCAACATGCATGGACATAGAACTACTTAATTCTCAAACGATCAACTCTAGGCCTAGTGTGCTAATGTACAGTGCACTTAATATGCAATTTGTCAGTGACATCGGGGCAACCCAGGGATATCGGGGGAGACCCCCCCCCCCTCCCCGCCATCCCTGCCCCACGAACCCCCACCCCACCCACCATTTAGGCCCTAGCTAGGCCTACCCCAATATTGTAGTTGATTTTACAGAACGTAGGCCTATGCTATTTTCACAGAAATTGTTCGTGTTCAAATTTGGCATTTTTGGACGGGCAAGGCTGTCCCGGTGTCAGATCTAAATGATAAAGGTGGCTCATTTATAAACTTGTTTATTTGATATACATTTAGTTATTTTATATGTGAGTGTATGAAGCATTTTGATGCCAAATTTTGCATTTCGTATATATTCTTAATTTTTCTAATTTTTATTTTTCATGCTATTGATTCTGGTCAGTGGGCAATGCTGTCCGGTGTCACAGGTTCAAATGAGAAGGTGGCTCATTCATCAATCTATTAATTTGATGACATACTTTTATCTATGAGTGTATGAAGCATTTTCAATACTCATTAATCCTCAGTCTTATAAACGTCGTTCATGGTGTCCCAGTACATTTTTTGTGAAATAAGTATAAAATACAGGTAACCATTCATTGACTAAAACGTTCTTAGTTTGTTCATAACTTTTTTTAAAACAACTCTGATGGACATTGAACTTCCTGATTTCAATCATACGTAAAACCAGTAAAGGCACCAGGTCCTATGTTGGACATAGAACTTGTTGACCAAGGGCAACTACGTTCCTCGGAATCAGAAGGTTCTATGTCCATTTTTGAATGCTTATATCTCTAAGCCTATGGAGATTTTGAACATGTTTTGCAATATGTTTAGGGTACCTTCCACAGTCAACAATATTCCACACAAAATAAATTTTGATAACTCTCTAAACATCAGAGATAAGACAGTTGAAATTTTCAAACTCCATTTTCTCAAAATGAGGAAAAGTGGACATAGAACCAGCCGATTCTCAAGGGATGATATATATATATATATATATAATGTCACCATAATCAAGTACTTATAAGAAGGTAGGCTGAATTGAAAGCTTCCTATTATCATAGCTTTTTTATTAGTTCATCAACTTGTGTTTTAAAAGACAGCTTTTCATCAGTAAGTATCCCAAGGCACTTGTACAATGGCACTTGCTTGATTTCAGAGCTATCCAAAGTGCAAATTCTAAATTTACTTTCTCTCAATGGACGGAATCTACGGAAATGGATACATTATGTTTCTGCTACATTTAAAACTAGTTTAAGCACTAGAGGTGAGTGCTGAAATGATTTAAAGGTTGTCTGCAAAGCAGATAGTGCCTCATTCAATGAAGAGGCAAAAGTATACAGCACTGTGTCGTCAGCATAGAAGTGCATCATACTGCCATTTTCAAAAGAATATTATTAATATACAAAGTAAAAAGTATTGGTCCTAAAATTCAGCCCTGTGGTACCCCTCTAGTGACATCCAGAAGAGTTGCTTGAGTAGAGTCTGCAACAATACATTGTGTTTGATTTGAAGATAGCTTGATAACCATTGGCAACATTCTGATCTAGGCCTACAGAGCCTAGTTTGTCTGCTGAGAGTGAATGATGAACTGCGTCTAAGGCCTTGGATAGATCAACAAATAGGGCAGCACAGTGTTGCCCACCATTAAGGACACAGACAATTTCATTCACAACAAGAGATGCAGCTGTGATACAGTCCTGTGACTAGATCTATAACCAGACTGAAAAGTATTTATAATGCAATTTTCTGTTCAATAACAAATGAACCTGGTGATTCAAGAATCTTGACTGAACAAGGTAGCTTGTAACTTGGCTGGTGATAATTAAGACCTCTACTGTCACTGCCCTCATGAAGTGGAAGCACATGTGCAGTTTTCCAGATTTTTGGTACAATTTCCAAGCTAAGTGAAAGATAAAAAAAAATGTTTTAAAGGGCAGGCTATGATTTGAATTGCTGACCTCAACAGTCTGGGATCCAGATAATCGGCACCAGCAATTTTTTGGGTCATTTTTCAAAGTAGTATCACCCTCTTCCAATCGAGAAAAAGAGGTAAACGAGAAACTACAATGTTTCATATAATTTAGGAGCCTATAATTTGTTCCTGATTGGCAAATATCATTTTGTTCATGTTGACTCATTCTATTAGTGACATCTATCAGATTAGGAATAATTCTATCAAATTGATCGCCTGCAATAGTGAAGTGTTAATTAAATGCATTACAGATTTCCTTCTTGTCACTTATGGGACCGAAGTCAGGCAATATTTGCCTTGGAAGTGCTGGGGCAAAGTTATGCTTCATTGATTTAATTGTTTTCCAAAATTTTGCAGGGTTACCAGCACTTTGATGTACGTTGTAATTCATTTGTATAAAAAGTTGATTTTCCTTTACTAATATTAGAAGTACACTTGTTCTGCAGCTGCATAAACAAAATTCAATCAGAAACAGCCCCGGTTTTTCTAGCTTTTGTCCATGCCGAATTCCTTTCAGTTTATACTTCGGGTCATTCATGGAAGAACCACACGGCACATCTGTCCTTAATCCATGATCTCCTAAAAGGAGCGTGTTTGTCAGCAATCGTATTGAAAGCATTGGAAAAATTGGCAAAGGCCAGATCTGGATTCTGTTTATGAGGAACAACCTGTCTAAGTCACACATATTTAAATCAAGCAAACTCCTGATTGTCAAAGTTCCAAAAATTTCTTTCCAAAATGATACGCGACTTGGACCTACTTAATTTGACATTCCTAATACAGGGCATTGATTAGTAAAATCTTTTGGAAAAGCACAACTGGAGGCATACATGTATTGCCAATATGAGGAGATTTGGAGCTACTGTATTTTTGTTTTTTGGTTTTTTGCTTTAGGTCATGTTGGTTTTATAATTAATTGTGTCAAGTTTATATTAATACAGAAGTCTCTGAAGCTGTCAGGCACTAGTTCTTCCCAATAAAGGTTAAAATCCCCCCCAATTACCACCACCAAGGAGGTTATGCTTTCACCCCTGTTTGCTTGTTTGTTTGTTTGTTTGTCTATCTGTTAGCAGGGTAACTCAAAGTTATGAATGGTTTGGCACAAAATTTGGTAGGATGATAGATAGTAGTCCAAGGATGAGTTGATTTAATTTTGGAAGTGATTCGGAACATATTCTCGATTCTGGATGCGGAAAAATTCAAATATACTCAGTCAAAAAAGAAACTTCACACTCATAAATTTCTAAATATTTTCTTGAAACTTAATACAAGAGATATTATTATTATTATTATTATTAGGGGTAAATGGGTTGTCAAAGACATCATGACACACAGCAACTCCGGCGTGCACAAGCATGCAGCACGTCTTGGCCATACATCAAGGTAAAAAGCATGTTTCCTCGTGTTCCTAGTCACGTGACCTTATGAGACACGTGCAATTGAGCCCATGTTAGCACGGTAGAGTGACATCTCGGAAAAACAAGTTCTTACAGTCAATTATCCGTGGATTTGCAATGCCACGACTGTCAAACATTCAATGAGCGTGCCATTGGCATGCTGAATACGAACGCGTCGGTCACTGACGTTGCCAGGGTTATAAGGATACAGTCGACGGACTATCCATGATCTTCGGACACGTCTCCAACAAACTGGCACCACAGCAGACCGACCTCGTTCGGGTAGACCACGTGGCGACACAAGCAGAAGACCGACAAATCGTCTTCGTCATTTGCGTGTCGATTTCTCACTGCAACGCCCACTAAGAATGAATTGTTTAGAGGTCGTGTGACTGCCCAAACCATACGTGTCGCCTGCGCACTGCTCGTCTCCATGCACGCCGGCCATATCGTGGACCAATTTTAACCCAGTTACACTGACGTGAACGGCTTCTCTGGGCACAACGACATCTGAGATGGACTCAGCTTGATTGGAATAGAGTCGTTTTTAGTGACGAATCCAGATTCACTTTGCACTTCGCTGATGGGAGAGTTAGAGTTTGGAGGAGACGCGGAACGCAACGCCCAGTGTTGTGTGCAGGAAGTGGACCGTTTTGGGGGCAGTAGTGTTATGGTTTGGGGCGCCTTTAATGGTCCTGCCCGTTCCCGACTGATGGTCGTTCAAGGAAACCTAACTGCTGCAGGATACAGAGATCAAGTGCTCATTCCAGAGCTTTTGCCATTCATGGCAGCTCATGGCCCAGGTCTGACATTCCAACACGATAATGCCAGACCTCATACGGCCAATTTAACGCGGAATTTTCTTAGGAATGCTGGCATCAATGTCATGGAGTGGCCCTCAAGGTCTCCCGACCTTAATCCCATAGAACATGTATGGGATGTGTTGGGCAGAAGACTCCGTCAAGTAAGGAACCCTCCACAGAATTTGCAGGAACTTGGTGCCATGTTGGTTCAATTATGGCGACGCATCCCCCAAGCTGTGTTCAGACACATCATTCAATCCATGACGAGACGTTGTGTCGCAGTTGTGAACGCTCATGGAGGGCATACGCGCTATTGACATGCTTTCATCAAGTTGTAACTTACCATTTTTACTCTCTTACATTTCTGTTGCATTTCTGGTGGAACTGGTTACATTATGAACATGATTTTTATGGTACACCGTCCTTAATGGGTACAGAATATTTCTGACCAAATACCTAAAAAAGTTAGGAGCGGTTTGGCATGAAATTTGGCAGAATGATAGGTGGTTGTCCAAAAAAGAGTTGATTTAATTTCAGAAGTGATCCAGAACATATTCTGTAACCAAAAGAACAGATATATGGTGTGGTGGAGGTAGTTAACAATTCTGTTGCTGTATAAGAAGACCTGCTAGATCAGGTGGAATTTTTGAGTTCTGAGAGCACCATACAAATTGAGCCTTATTACTTGTCTTTTAAGATTACCCTTGGGCCTCTTGGTAATTGGTAATAGGAAAATTAATTTACATCATCCTTCATCATCTTTAAACACTTGTTTCATTTAGTGTTAAAAAACCTGCTGCGATTCAGATTGCTGATATGTGTCAATTATGGTAGAAGTGTGTCTTGTCACCACATAAAATCTGAAAATGAATTCAACCTGCAGCAAATAAGTAAACTATGAAAGAGGTTCCTGTGTAGCCCCTGCAGCCAGGTCATAGTCTTAGGGCCCCGTTGTCTCTCCACAGGTGGCCGAACCCTGCAAATACCTCGGGCAAAGATGTCAGATGGAGGAAAATATAGCTGCGTGGCCATTAATCCAGCGGGAGAGGCTCAGAAGCGCATTCTCCTCACCGTCTTCGGTCAGTGCCTCCTATAGCCCATGCCAATGTAAACACATCGGCCTGGAGAAGCTCACTCTTGTTTGGGTTCCGCTGTCCCACTGGGCTTTTTTAAATCGTATAACCATGTCTGTATATCTGCAGATGCGGAAAAGTAAGCCATTTCAAATATGCGTGTAAAGGGCGATTATGTGCAGACCAATTCCTTGAGCCCTTGGGATGATTTTAAGTGATTTGTGGACTTGGTTTCTGGGGGGAATATTGGAATGTGCAGTATTTCTTTTAGCAGGGAAGCACCTCGAAAAACACAGATTTCGATGTTAGTCAGGACTGACCCTGGCACAGTGTGGTGCTAATGCTGAAATGTTTGTGCTGTGAATGAATGCGCTTTGCTCCTGCAGTTCCTCCCAGCATCAGAGACAACAGGGGTGACTCACCGGTGGTGGTGAATGTGCGTGTGGGGAACTCAGTACAGCTAGAGTGCGAATCCAATGCGGTGCCCCCTCCCACCATCACCTGGTACAAGAACGGGAGGGTAGTGACTGAGTCGGCCAACCTGAAGATCCTGGCAGAGGGCCAGATGCTGGAGCTGAAAGGGGCTGAGGTGAGACTCAGCAGCATGAACTGTCATTCAGCACTAAGGCTTTGAGCTCAGGCTTATTCATCTGTTCCTCTGTTGTTCAGGTGTCTGACACAGGTCATTATGTATGCAAAGCCACCAATATTGCTGGGCAAGTGGACAAAAACTTCCATCTCAATATCTATGGTAAGACCCCTTGGATAGCACAGCGCATTACAGCTCAAAACATGTATGTTCTTCTAAGCTCTTTTTGTCTGTGAGATCATTAGAATGTTGTCATTAGAATGTTGTCAACTGGATATGTAATGCTAATGGAATAATCACAATCTCAACAAACAGAAAGTGATTACAGTGCAGTTCTATAACACTTACTTAGAACTATTGCACATAGCATTGCGAGGTAATCGCATACAGCCCGCTGTTTGCCGGCCAGCTTTGCCTTCATGAACTTCCCGCAATTATACTGTCCTTGGATGTCAGAATTTGCAAAACACCCCAGTCGCCCCATTTAAAGCGTTTATGACACAATATTTTTCCCCCATTTTTGGTTGTTTGAAATATGCAACAAGCAAAACATTTCTCAGAAATGATGAAAAAATATTTTTTTGTAAATTTCTGCAGCCCGAAATCCACTGATTCGCCCTGTAAAATTGTTCCGAAAATTGGGGTCGAGAATGCCTAACTCGCGACATCAGTGTACTTGGCTGCAATCTCAGCGTGGGTCAGCTTTGAGTCATATCACCTACTTTTGCTCGCCAAATTCAGCGCGATGCCACTGCACGAATTTGACCCATTTAGCCTTCAAAGTGGGATCTTAGGGAAAACGCTTGCATTGATACGCCTGTGGTGTGTAAATTTTATTTGTACAACTCTGGTTGTTCAGCGGTCCAGCCGCATAATATCGGCCTCCTTTTTCACTGCCTTCCTCTTGCTTTCCGCCGTTTTATGTTGTGGTCAAATCAACTAACCTCACAAGAGTAAATCACATGACGCTCGTCCTTGTGTTCAAGTCAAAATAGCGGTATATTTGATCCCAAAAAATGTGCTCAATTAAATTTTAGAAGTATTTTAATGTCAGAATGCTTTTTTTACACACATCAAAGAACCAAATTCTGGAAAAAAATTGTGTCATATTTACTTTAAATTTTGACATCTTAAAATGCGGTGAATTCTTGAGATTTTTGGTGCAACCAATCTTATGCCAGATCCCTGAACAGTGTTTTGGCCAAGGTTTGAGGCAATTGGAGCAATTCAGTGCCTTGTAGCCCTGGACTGTCAGACAGACAGGCAAAGGCGCCACCAAGTATGGCAGTAGGATCAGAACATGTCTGACTCTTCAAAATACTGGGACATGGGTATCGACTTGGTGAAAAGGGTCACAGACAAAGCTTAGTCTTCTCTGCTTCCATGTACAGTACCCCCCACCATTGATGGCCCTGCAGATGAGAGGGTGCTGGAGACAATCAGCAACCCGGTCACATTTGCCTGTGATGCCTCAGGCATTCCCCCTCCCAGCCTCACCTGGCTGATAAACGGCCGGCCACTAGGTGAGCGTGCTCAGATAATCCAAGTCAGCTCATATCTGTGGCTATCCACCCTGTCTTGACCACAGTGTCACGTGATCTTTACCAGCAAACCCAGAATCCCTAGAGATGCATATCCTGTCGGGAGGGAGCAAGCTGCAGATCGCCCGCACGCAGCTGTCCGACAGCGCCACCTACACTTGTGTGGCATCCAACGTGGAGGGCAAAGCCAGGAAGAACTACCACCTCACCGTCCAAGGTGTGGCATACATCACATTACTCTGTATGTGGGCAGCAGTAGAATGAGCAGAGTCTGGTAGAAATTGCTTGGCTCTATCAGAGCATACTTTATTATTCTTTGTCAGTTGATGGTATTTCATCCCATTCTCATTAATGAACGTTCATAAGTCAGAATCTTTGTACGTTTATAAGTGTCCGTGATAGGCTATATGTTCAGTTGACTCCATGGCAGGGTTTGACTTAGTCTGTTTCCATCTCAGTCCCCCCCAGCATTGCAGGCTCTGAGCTGCCTGGTGAGGTGAGCGTGCTGCTGAACGAGAGCGTGCAGCTGGAGTGTCGAGCACAGGGGACCCCTGCCCCCTCTGTTCAATGGCTTAAGGATGGCAAGGCCCTCAGCAGCTCCAGGCATATCAGGTAAGGCTTGGGTGCAAGGAGAAACAAGTCCATATACTGAATTGCTGAGGGATTGTTCCCTCACCCAAGCATCCTATCTCCCCAGAATCAGCCCAGATGGCAGCACGCTAAGCCTGATGGGAGCGCTCACCTCAGACAGTGGGAAATATACCTGCGTTGCCACCAATGCTGCTGGAGAGGAGGACCGTATCTTCAACCTCAATGTATTTGGTAAGTGAACACTTTAAGCGCATTACATGGACCATAAGCTGTATTTACATAAGTTTCTGCAGGAGTGGTTAAATTCCAACACTATCATGGCGAGTGATTATTATTTTTTTCTTTTTTTAACTTGAAGTATTTCACTTTCCTTGTGTTTGTGAACTTGTGGATTGTCTGACCTCAGATGAACAGATACTCAGCACTCGCGGCAGAGTGATAAAGTGGAATGGTACTGATGTTCTGGCAGTTCATTTATGTCTTTTGGATTTCATAGTGCCACCTACAATCCAAGGGAGCAGTGAGACAGCCAAGGAGCTGACTGCTGTTCTGGACAGCTCTATTAACATCCAGTGTGTAGTCACTGGCTCCCCTCCACCACAGCTCAACTGGCTGAAAAATGGTCTTCCGCTGCCAGTGTCTGCACATGTCCGTGTACTGTCTGCTGGGCAGGTTCTCAGGTTGGTCGTTTGTCAGTTTCACCAATAATCTCGCAACCTCATTATCTTTTATGCTAACAAATTTGGTTTGCACTGCCTGTCTGGTTGTGGTGGTGTGTAGTGACCTCTGCTGGCTGACTATGATTCAGGTGTGGATAGATTACCTCTGCTATAGCCTCCAATGTGGTAATGTGGCTAATGTGGTAAATTAGAGTGTATCTGTGATGTACCCAGGGAGGGGCTTTTCATGTGTTTATGAGCTGCATTAATCAGAATACTAATTATTCATTAGTTTTCATTGTCAATGAATCTTAGATCTTCCCTTTTTTGGTCAGGATTACGCGGGCTCAGGTGTCTGACGGGGGTACGTACACTTGTGTGGCATCAAATCGAGCTGGAGTCAACAGTTTGAACTTCAACCTGCAGGTGCTTGGTGAGTCCGGTTGCTGTCCCTACCTTGTTTTCTCATTGCTGTTATGGTGATATTTACCTTAGGTATGTCTGCACTGACTCTAATAGAAATGTGCAGCTTTGGTCCAGGAAAGCCACAGGATCTGGTGGTTTTGTGTTTTCATCTTAAAATGAACTGTTAACTTAAACCCTGAGAACCAGGTGAGCTGAGCTGAGCTGAGCACACTGTGCCATCAACTCCCCCTGTATACACTACTAAGTGTGAATCACCACCAAGACCAGTGGACACCTTGGTCATACAGAAGATGTTTGCAGATAACTGCACCAGAATTTCTGAGCCCTGTTTTCTTGAACTTTAGTCTACATAGCTCAAGTGGTCATGTGTCTGGGGATCATAAAAAATGTGAAAAGCAATGGAGCAATGATTGTTTGTCTTGTATTCCCTCAGTCCCACCGAGCTTAGACAAAGCAGGCAGCACTGAGGACGTTACTGTGGTGAAGGGTAATTCAGCAACACTGCTTTGTATCGTGGATGGGAGTCCTGCGCCCACCATCACCTGGCTGAAGGACGGCAAGGCCCTGCGGTCTGGCATCCGCAGCACCATAGTCAACCAGAACACCACTCTGCAGATTATTCCGGCCCTGGTGGAGGACACAGGAAAGTACACCTGCGTGGCCAGGAACGAGGCAGGCGAGGCCAGTCGACACTTTAACCTCAAAGTTCTGGGTAAGTCTCGTGTAGAGCCTGCAGGTCATTCATAACAAACTACAAATCTGCCTGCAGCAGTTATTCACCTGAGGTTGGTTTTTGCTGTTTGGTCCAACGAGACTAATTTTGAGCAGTGGAGTAAACCAGGCCCCTGAGTGAGACTCACTTAGGACATACACATGTGTAAAAATGCTAAGGATCAAAGTGGCAGAAATACACACGGTGAAATTCTCAAAAGAGCACTTCTATTGCTGTATCATAAGTAACAGAGTCTTCAGGGAGGCCAGGTGCTATAGTTCAAAGTCCCCGTCAAGTAGTTCTGAGCTGTACAGTGCTGTTATAGTCTCACATGTAGCTGTCTTAACATGCAATTTAGGGCCCCTTAAGAAGGCTGGATTAGGATTCAACAGTAGCTCAAAGACACAGACAAATACTTGTCTTGTGCCTCATATTTCTCCCATAGACCCTCCAAGGATAAATGGTTCTGACCTCCCTGTTGAGATGTCAGTGGTGGTGAACAATGTGCTGGAACTGCAGTGTGTGGCCACAGGGATCCCCACTCCCACCCTTACCTGGATGAAGGACGGCCGACCTCTCCCCCAGACCAACAGCATCCGTGTCCTGAGAGGGGGCGAGGTGCTGCTGGTAGCCTCAGCTCAGGTAAGAGTGCTGCTCGCTGTTAATGTGCCACAGTGCCACATCGACTTTAATGTGCAAGGGCTGTCCTTTTGTTGCCTTAATCAGAGGTGTCAGAGTCATTTAAACAGTGCTGGCATCAAATATGCGCTACTCTTTATGGGAACCTTATTTTTCTTAATTTCCAAACTCAGCATGCTACACAAGCGTTGTGCAGGAAGAATTATTTCTGATATTTTTGCCTCAGGTTGTTTTGTTGTGTGGCATTTTTGGGGCACCACTTAGAGACTTTTTACTCTGAGAAATATCTATATTACCTATATTGAACTATGCCATTTTGTCTTATGATGCTTACTTATGATCTGGGTCTTTATTTATACTTGTCTTGAAGCATTTGATCGCAGCAGGCCAACCAGATTGAATAATATTGTAGAGTAATGGCTGGGGTGAAACGGATAAAAACATCACCAAAAGAATGTTATTGATTGCTGTATGAACATCTGATTGGTGTGATAATTGTCTTGAGGATTGGATTAAAATGAGTCAGCATTTCCTTTATAGTAGTATCCCTACGGTATGAATTATGGGAGATGTAGCTATCAGTGTGGCCGTCCATCCTTTGGTAATCATTTTTGCTTCTGGACCATAATTCAAGGACCATCCAGCATTTGTTTCACAAAACTTTCGACAAGCGAAAAACAAGTACTGGAGTGGTGCCTTTCGATATTTTGGAATTTTTATATTGATTGATCACAGTGGTGGTGCTGTAACAACAAATTTCACGTTTTGGCATGTAACTTTTGACCTGTGGATTCTGTGGGTCCACAAAAGTACATGGGTCAATGACAAATAAGCCTTTTAAAAATGTTTTTTTTTTTTTTTTTAAATCTTTAAAAATGTACAGAATACATTTATTTGAAGTTGGAAGAGTGTGTTTAAACAAGTCTTAATGGTTACACAACATTTACTTGGTTTTAGCACAGTTTTAGACTGTATTTGCAATTTCACCAGCCAAAAAATGTTAGGTGGCGCAACCAAAAGTTTCTTGGAAAAAAAAAAAAAAAACACACTTCCCTCTTTTTTTCTAAGTGATTTTTTTAGTAAGTATACCTGAGAGTGTCTACTCTGCCTGAAACATTACTATTTTGTAATTGAGCTGGGTATTAAAAGTAACTTATGGATTCTTTATTGTAGGGGGCAGGTATTTTGGTTTTCCAAACAATTTAAGAACCATTAAACTATTAAACTTTGTTTATTTGAAAGGTTTTCAATATAAAATTATGCCCCTATATTAATATTATATTAATTCATATTTTAAATTACATATTTAATACATTCCACATAGTGTTAACTTGCTCGGACGGTTGCGCCACCTGACATTTTGAGGGTTTGAGATGGCAAAACATAAAATATATATCATTTTTATGATAAACTATAAATATGTTCAAATTAAACAGGTTTTATGGAATAAAATAATGCTTATTATGAATCATTTAAAATTATTTTAAACCAAAGTAGTGCACTCGGACAATATCACGTCATTGACCCACATCCATGTAAGTCTAGCCTATTTGCATTCATGTACATTCTCTGTTATTTCAATTTTTTTGTAAAACTCTTAAATTCTCTCCTCCTACAAGAAGCAACCCATTCAAATGACTTCTGTAATTCAACCCACTCAAATGAATTCTGGAATTCAACATCTTCAGACCAAGACCTTTTAATGCTATGTACAAAAAAATAGCTTTGTTTAAAGATATGGCTGCAGTGCGGCAATGAATTTTGTGGGTGTGGCCTCCATTGCTAAAATGAGGTGTAACTTCAGAATGCAATGTCCAATCACCAACTTGAGATCAAACTTGAGATCAGCAGGCCATTCGACTCAAGCCTACCAAATTTTGTGTAAACCCTTACATTGGTGGAGTTACAGCAAACCGTCACAACTCCTAAACAAATTACCCAATCAACTTAAAATTGTTCAGGCTTTATGTTGGTCATTTGGATGTCTGTAAGCACAAGATTATTTCACAAACAAGATGGCCAACACCAGCCAATCACATTTCACCTTCTTCCTTTCCACTCTCTGAGCTATCTTTGAGGCTATACAAGATTCTTTAGGGTGCGTGAATGACTTATCAACCATGTGCTGTGGTACTGCCTATTGCCATTTTGGAATTTTCAAATTACAAATTTTACATGGGCTGAGGAAATATGCCATCTCCTGATGGCTCCTGCTATGTTTACATGTTTTATTTTAATGAAAGACGTGGACTACAATGCATGGGGCAATGCCTTATCACTTTGCTGCAACCAAGAATTAACAGTGTGCAGAACATTAGATTAGGGGTATCAGGAGTCTTGGCTGTCCCTCGTTTGGTACTCATGGTGTAAGTAATTTGTTTTAATTTGCCTATGTGTCTCTCTGTGGCGCAGGTGGAAAACACAGGGCGGTACACCTGCCTGGCTTCTAGTCCTGCAGGGGACGATGACAAAGAGTTCCTAGTCCGAGTTCATGGTATGTCTGTGGGAGAAACTAGGTTAATAATTTCACATCTGTCTGTCAGGAAAACCTTCTGAACTCATTCTTTTGGAATTAACTGCTGATGACAGCAGGTGACACGCTCAAGCTTTAGTTGATGAATGCAGAGTTTTGGGATGGTGATACTCCCTTCGGTCATACTAAAGCCTGACTGTAACATTGCAGTTATGAACGCTTAAGTGGTATGTCCCCAGGAGGAAGGGCAGAAAGCGACTGGGTTCCTCCATATGTGACTGTAGTAAATGCGGAGGTCAGACACAACTCCTGTGAAAACTTAAGAGAAAATAAAAACTTGGAATAGTAATTAATGACATTAAATAAGTAAATACTAAACTAAGTTGAATTGCAGATTCTTGTGCTTATTATATTTGTGTGGGTGACCTGAGGTTATGATACTGTATATGAGGCTGTATATGATACTGTATATGAGGGCACTGATTGTGTTGTCTGATTGCAGTACCTCCAAACATTGCTGGTGATGCAGGTCCTCAGGACTTCTCTGTCCTGCTGAACAGACAGGTGACTCTCGAGTGCAAATCTGACGCAGTACCACCCCCCACACTCACCTGGCTCAAAAATGGAGTCCCACTTGAGGTAAGCTTACTCAGCACATGCAAATCAGAGATTTGCCTATGTCTCAAAAAGTTTGATGGAATTTCTTAGCCATGTATGTGTTGTTATGTGCAATCTAAAAAATATGGCTGACCTGTATTTCCGCATGACTTTCTTGTCCCAAAACCTATGCCGTGTTTGTGTTACGGATGTTATGTACACAGAGCTGCCATGTCTCTCAAAATGCAATCTGAAGTTATACTTCTGTTTAGGCCTCGCCGCGTGTGCGTATCCTATCCAGTGGTCGTTACCTGCAGATCAACAATGCAGTGCTGGAAGACGGGGCACAGTACACCTGCGTTGCTCGCAACGTTGCAGGAAAGACCACTCGGGAGTTCAACTTAGCCATTAACGGTAGGAAAGATGCAAGTAACCTGCAACGGGACCTTTCCATCTGAATTGCGGTATTACTGCGCAAATGCCCTTTCAATCTACTGAAACTGATGTATATTTGTTACACTTGTGAATGGCGTGGGGTACAAGCATGTGAGTATTTTTGCCTCTTTGCTGTTTCAGTTGCCCCCACCATTCAGGATGGTCCTCATACCGTATCCGTGCAGCTAAATCAGCCCGTGGCACTGGAGTGTGTCGTGAGTGGCGTGCCAATGCCACGGGTCACCTGGAGGAAGCATGGAGCTATACTGACTGGAGACAACCCCAGGTACCCACTGCTTAACCTCTGTGGATAATGTTCTAAGTTGTTCAAAAAAAAAAACAAATAAAGAATTTCACTCAGTCAACTTATGTTTTATGTAGGCATTTTGGCTTGTGTGATGTAATGATGCAGTTGTATTTGGCCGTCATAGGTATACATTGGCGGAAAACGGGTCACTACATATCCATTCAGCGCAGGTGACTGACACTGGGCGCTACCTGTGCATGGCCACAAACGAGGCTGGAACGCAGCGCAAGAGAGTAGACCTGCAGGTGTATGGTGAGCAGTGTCTCCACATACTAGCACTATGACATACGCTGTCCTCTTTAGCATCTTCCTCCTCATCATCATCTTCAACGCACATGCACATCAGTGTTGCCGGTCCCTTTATGCCCTTCAGCTGTGTTTGGTTCTGGGAAAAAGTTTTTATGATATCATTTTCTGGACCTGAAAGAAAAAATAGTTTGATTAATCTTCGCATTGGAATGACACAACTATTGCCAAAAGATTTTGTTGTCTCATGAATTACTTAAGGCCCTCTGTGTCTGTTTTGTTCAGTTGGTTATGTGCTGCGCATGTTCTGGGGATTCATAAAACTTGATACTGATGTTGTGAAAATGTGCTTGCATTCGGCTTCATTGCCTGACCACTTATCTGTTTACTGCAGTGCCCCCATCAATTGCCAAAGGTCCTTCAAACATCACAGTCACGGTTAACGTCCAAACTACCCTTTCCTGTGAAGCTACGGGTATTCCCAAACCCAGTGTTACCTGGAGGAAGAATGGACGTGTGCTCAACATCGACCAGAATCAGAATATGTTTAGGTTGATTCAGGTTTTTCCTCTGCTTCTTACGCAACTCACAATTTCACATAACCTTTGTATATCTCTAATTACATAATGATAATACTTGTGTTCTTGGTCTTTATTAATTATTGTTATCGTATGAACTTATCACAGTAAAATTTATATTTTTATGTTATAACGGTGAAAGTGATTTTTGAAAGTTAAGTGACATTTATTGTTGGTGTCTCCAGGTTGCTGTCCTCTGGGTCGCTGGTTGTCATAGCTCCCACAGTTGAAGACACAGCCATCTACGAATGCATAGCGACCAATGAGGCTGGAGAGGAAAATAGGGCCATCCAGCTTACAGTGCATGGTGGGTTGCATTGCTAACAAAAGTCTTGTACCTAGCTAACAATATTTGCTGTGTTATTTTATAACTAATATGCAAATTTTATGTCCAGCGTACATCAGTCAGCTTTATTTTTTCACTAATTGATTTATACCCCTGATGTTCACCTATGCTTTTTAAAACGTGGTTTTCTGAAATAAACATCTTTGGGGCACATCCAGTAAACCACGTTTTCATTATTCATTATAATTTATAATTCCTTCGTTCAATTCTTGTTTGAACACTTTTTTCATTCTTGTTTAGTCCAAGATTAGTATGCACAATGTCACATGTGGATTCTTGTCTTTTGTGGTAACCTGCAGTATCCGTGTATTTTTTTTTTGCTGTTCAGTGCCACCATCAATTGCCGATGAGGCCACAGAGCTGGTGGTAACGCGTCTGTCCCCAGTGGTCATCAGCTGTACTGCATCTGGTGTGCCAGAGCCTGTCTTGCACTGGAGTAAAGATGGCATTAGGCTCCCAAAACAGGGCAAGGGATTCAAGATCCTACCGTCAGGTGAGAGCCACTTGCACCTCTGGTATCTCTCCTGTAGCAATGCTTTAGGCAATTTTCAATAATCTATTTTATGTCCTTTATGCCTTTCCCAATGTCATTCTCTTGCTTCTAGTTCCAGCTAGATTAGGAAGAGGCAAGGAAGCATAGTAAAAGAGGGTTGTAAGCACAATGGAATAAAAATTTATTATAAAGTATTATTTAGGGAACGGGAATATCCTTACCCTTTTAGAAATCAGCTTGAAGGTGTGTCAATTTTATATTGGCTTAAATTATGGATGTACAACCCCATTTCCAAAAAAAAAGTTGGGACGCTGTCTAGAATGTAAATGAAAACAGAATGCAATTATTTTGAAATCATGTAAACTCAATATATAATTGAAAGTATTTCAAAGACAAGATATCAGATGTTGAAACTGAGAAATTCTATTGTTTTTTTTTTGAAAGATTTCTGCTTATTCTGTGCTTAATTTACTTTCTCCTTTTTAAATTCCATTTAATATGTTGGATTGAACGTAAATATTACTGACCATCGTCCTCCTCAATTTCTATGTCATTTGAGGATAGAGATGATACGTAACAGAGTCATAAGCGATCAGAATGAGGACAATGCAATGGCACCTTAACAATGCTGGTCTCCTCCCCTCCCAGGTCCAGTGGAGATTGCTGCTGCTGAACTGAGTCACACGGGCAGGTACTCTTGCATAGCGAAGAACACAGCCGGCAGCGCTCACAGGCACGTGCAACTCACTGTACAGGGTAGGTCTTGACAAAAATCCACCCATCTGCTACGACTACGTAAGCTCCCTTGGGATACATAACCTCTTTACTGGTTCTAACGGGTGTTACACTGTACCCCCACATCCCCTCACTCAAATCAGAGCCTCCTGTGATACAAGCTCATCCACCAACTTTGGATGTCATCCTCAACAACCCAATCACCCTGCCCTGCAGTGCCACAGGAACACCTCGACCCACCATAACCTGGCAGAAGGAGGGCATCAACATCCCTACTACAGGTCAGGATCCCCATTCAGATTAGCACAGATAGGGTTCAGGGCTCAATTTTATTTTAAAATAGGGCCAGTAATTTCACCGTCTGTGTCTCAGGGGGTGGTTACACTGTTCTGCCCAATGGGGGCCTTCAAATTGCACGAGCCAGAGTGGAAGACTCCGGAACATACATGTGTGTGGCACAGAACCCGGGTGGAACTGCGCTGGGGAAGACTAAACTTAAAGTACAAGGTATGCATTCACTGTTCCGCAAAATAGACGAAACAGTTGTTGGCACTGCAGACAGCTTACGACTGTTCTGGTTTCCTCTAAAAATAAAAATATAGATAAAACTATAGATAAAAGTTCGCCCTTCTTGTAAACTCAAGCACATTTACAGAAATCCTCATTAATATGCATCGACATTGTAAAATGAACCAAGTACACTGAACAAAATATCGATGCAACACTTCTTATCATGAGAAATATGACCACGTTCAGAAACTCACTGCACGGACAGTGAGTGTTGACAGATTGTGGGACCATATTGCAATACCTTTCAATCAATGATTTAAACAGACAAACAAGAATCTCACGATGGCGTGATGATAAAGGGCATGGGGTATATTGTCCAAATTTCACAAATCAGTACTGGGTATGTCTGGCATTGGCCTGCTGGACTGCTACACATCTCAGCTGTGTGGACTGTAACAAATGGTCAATAGTGACTTCAGAGACATGTTCCTACTTCTCTTCAAGAGCTGTGCGGAATTGGCGGATATTGTCCAGAAATGTGAACCAGTGACAAACTTGTTGGTTGAGGACATCCCAAAGATGCTGGATGGGGGACAAATCTAAGGAATAAGCACATAACAAGCACACAAATGTTTTCAGGCTCAAGGAACTCTGTGCATACACGGGTGACATGGGTTTGGCATGTGGGTTTGGCATGGCCATGCTGGATGGTTATTGTTTTGATGGAAAATTGGTAGGATGATAGGCTGCAGTATCTCATCGTGATATCACACTACATTCAAGTTGTTCTTAACGAAATGCGGTTGGCTGCAATGTCCATGGGATATTCCCATCCAAACCAGCACTCCACCAAACACACCACCATATGCCACCGTGCTCATCACAATGATGTGATCTAATTGGCTAATGGATACAGCTGACAAGTTTAAAAGATGTTCCATCCACTCTACTGATAGGCATTTATCCCTTTTTCCCTGCAGTCCCACCGATGATCACCTCTCAGGCAAAGAGCTACACGGTGGCTCTGGACACCTCAGTCACTTTACTGTGCCAGGTGGAGGGCTACCCGACTCCTGTGGTCACATGGCGCAAAGATGGCCTGCAAGTGACTGAGTCTGTGCGGCAGCGGGTCCTCAGCTCTGGCTCTCTGCACATTGCCTTTGTCCAGCCGAGCGACACCGGCCTCTACACCTGCACCGCTGCCAACCTGGCTGGGTCCCGCAGCCTGGAGATGAACCTGATTGTGCAGAGTGAGTCAGTGCCCATGGAACTGCTGCCCCACAGAACTAAGCTGTGAAAGTGACTGAAAATGCAAGACCGCAAATTTGTGAGGGCGATTGGGGTTTCTCCGCAGGGAGTAGGGATGGGCTAACTCTCCTTAACAGGGGAGGAGCTCAGCCTTTTGGGAGGAGAGATTAGAGCTGCTGCTCCTGCACATTGACTGAAGACCTGCGAGGTGGTTCAGATATCTGAGCAGGATGCCATTTGGGAACCTACCTTCGGTTGTCCTGTTGCCACCGCACTGATTTTCACAAAATTGATTGAATGTCTATTGATGGCTGAAATTAAAGTTTATGACTAGAAAATGCACTCTGCAGAGTGCTGGCCTCTGCCAAAGATGCATATTAGGTATTTGATGATCATGTGGCTGTATCTTTTGGCCAATAGGCATGAACATTTGGGCAAGATCAGCCTTGCAACACGTAATGTAAATTCATTCAGAATTTTATCAGTTATCTTAATAAGAGACACACATGCATGGCAAAAATATGACCCTTGCCACTTCCTTGGAGGGGTTAAGTGTCGGTCCCTAATCACTGGCACAATGTGCAGAGGGTACACAGGGGACTTTACGGGCAACTACCACATAAATTAAGCACAAATCCCCCACTGCGGTCACTATAGCCCATATCCTTTCCCCCCCCCCTCCTCCCCCACATTTGAAACTAAATTATGCCCCTCTCCATAATGGGAGAAAATAGATGAAATTATTTAGTGCCATCAGAAAATTGTGAAATATTGAGCAGCGTATATGTGTTCTGCTCATTTATGATGTCCTTTCCAGTCACTTGTTGACAGTTACTTTTTCTCTTCTCTCCCCTACCTCCTTCTCCAGTCCCGCCCTCCATCCGTGCCGGGGATTCGGAGGTGTCTGCGGTGGAGAACTCGCAGGTCCTGCTCTCATGTGTTGCAGATGGAATCCCACAACCAGTTGTGTCCTGGGAGAAAGAGGGCACACCCCTTACAGAGGCCATGGAGGAGTACACCATCCTGCCATCCGGAGAGCTCGTGATAGATGCCGCCCAGGTGGGTCTGCTGGTGATTCCACAGTATCTGTGTTTTCACTTGTTATCTGTTATCTTCATGCATTTAGCGCACATTTTTGTTAACGGTTAGTTGTGGTTTGTATACTTTATGCTTGCTGGCTTGTGGATCCCATTAGCCAAATACTGAAACGTGTTTTACCACATCATCTCTTAGAAAATGCTAAATATAATACAATTTAAAGATTCTTAACATTTCCATATTGCATGTGTCAGTGGATGGGCATTAGGATATGAGACTCATCCTATTGCATTACTCCAACTCACCTTCATCTGAATACTCATGCAGCCTGAGGACTCTGGAAGTTACACCTGTGTCGCTGCTAATTCTGTGGGTCAGGACAGCAGGACAGTCACCCTGTCAGTCCACACTCACCCAGCGTTCACGGAGCTGCTGGGAGACGTATCCCTGAACAAAGGAGAGCGACTTCTGCTGTCTTGTGGTGTGACTGGCATTCCCACCCCAGGAATTACCTGGGTTTTCAATAACAACATTATTCCAGGTACTTTCTTCATCTGAGGTTATCAATTAAAAATATCCTGAGTTTGAGTGTGAATAACTGAAGGTAATGCTTCTTGCAGCCCACTACGACCATGTGAATGGGCACAGTGAGCTGGTCATTGAGAGAGTGAGCAAAGATGACGCTGGCACGTACGCCTGCATTGCTCAGAACAGTGTGGGCTCCATCAAGTCTTTGGGTTTTGTGTATGTCAAAGGTAACCCTGATCTACAGTGAGTCTATGCTCTTCAAGTTCTATTTGAAGGCAGAGATAGGTGGAACTGACCAGAGTTTTTCCACCACTTTGCCCCAGAACCTCCCATCATCGATGGTGATTTCCATTCCAACTGGATTGAGCCACTGGGAGGAAACGCCATCCTTAACTGTGAGGTCCGAGGAGATCCTCTCCCCACGATTCAGTGGAGCAAGAAAGGGGTCAATGTCCAGATCAGTAACCGCGTTCGCCAGCTGGACAATGGCTCTCTAGCCATCTATGGCACTGTGGTAAAATCCTTTTCTCTAACTGCTTATGACATGCCTTTATGAGTACATAGTAATGCTACTCGTCCAAATGATGGGTAGATAGTATACTGTATTTTGAGATGGGTCATTATGAGAAATTGAACTGTTGTGATTCGAATTTTGATGTGGTCAGAATGAAGATGCGGGAAATTACGTGTGTGTAGCCACGAACGATGCTGGTGTAGTGGAGCGAAGCGTCACGTTAACGCTGCAGAGTAAGTTTGCTCTCTTTTGAGCCTGTGCTGTCAACAAACAATGTTCAGCATGAGTCAGTTTCTATTAGTGGTGATAAGTGGATATAATAACACTTTACCCAGGATTTAGGGAAGTTGTTTGTTCAATATAATATTGAGGCTCACAGTCTTGTACAACCTCCAGGTTCCCCAACCATCACGGTGGAGCCCGTGGAGACAGTTGCAGATGCTGGTACTACTGTGGTATTAAACTGCCAAGCATCCGGGGAGCCCCCTCCCCTAATTGAGTGGTCTAGGCAGGGGCGCCCCCTGTTGGGCAATGACCACATCACCATCCTGTCTAATGGCTCTCTGCGACTGGCAAGCGTGCAGAAAGAGGACACGGCGGAATACGAGTGCGTGGCCCGGAATCTGATGGGTTCAGTGCTGGTCAGAGTTTTGGTTACTGTGCGAGGTGAGCGAGTCCTCTGAACCACTGCAGCTGTTGACCGGTGTTCTTCTCCCCTACGTTCCACATGCATAACTGTACCCCATTTACTGCAGTTCATGGGGGCTACTCAGAATGGATGGAATGGGGGTCCTGCAGTGTCAGCTGTGGGCTGGGGGCTCAGAAGAGGCTGCGCCAGTGTAACAACCCACTGCCTGCCAATGGAGGGCGCCACTGTACAGGGCTGGACACTGAAACTCGTAGCTGCCAGGGGAAGCCTTGCCCAGGTATACACATTCAACTTCCATGACACTGTAATTATTTGCCTGCTTTGCAGAATAGCCTATCGCAGAGCTGGGAAGTACCATTTCTACAGGGCTCAGACTGTATTTCTGTTTGCATGCTGGTAGGGAAATCAAATTCCATTTTTAACTTACCGGCCCTATGGGCCGATAAGCCATTGTCGTGGTGTGGTGTCCGTCGTCCGGCGTCCGTCGTCCGTCGTCCAGAACATTTTTTATCTTTTTTTCAGCCAAATCAATTTTTGTGTAAATTTGCCATAACATACTAATAGGCCATATCTCTAGACATGTTTTTCGAATTTTTGATTGAATCATTTTTGTCCGTTTTATGGGCCCTTGAAATTTTGGCCTCAATGTTAAAGATAGGACTGAGAAATTTAAAAAATTATTTCTCAAAAACCTCGAATAAATTTTTTTTCTAAATGAGGCAATCAACTTCCCTTGGTACCATCAATGTACAGTGCGAGGGCCATTTTGATTGAATCGACGGAAGTGGGTCTAGTGGGGGCGCTGTACTTTATGAATAAGCAAGATGGCCTGTGGAGGCCAAATGGTTGCAGATAGAGATGAAGTTTGTATTATTGACATATAGGAAGTCATATATGACCTATACATTGGCTATGTTAAATTTGATCTCAGATGACTTTGAAAGGTCAAACTTGAGGTCAAGGAAAATACTATCAATGTTAAAAGATAGGACTTGAAATTTCAAAAAATTATTTCTCAAAAACCACATGATAAATTTTTTTCTAAATCAGGCAATCAAATTCCCTTGGTACCCTCAATGTACAGTGCAAGCGCCATTTTGATTGAATCAACGGAAGTGGGTCTTGTGGGGGTGCTGTACTTAATGAATAAGCAAGATGGGCTGTGGAGGCCAAATGGTTGCAGATAGAGATTAAGTTTGTATTATTGACATATATGAAGTCATATATGATCTATACATTGGCTATGTTGAAGTTGAATGACCTCAGATGACTTTGAAATGTCAAACTTGAGGTCAAAGCAAAATGTTACAATTTTCAAAGGCTTCTAGGCTTGAAAATATTGAAGATTGGGGACATATGTGTATTAAACACTTTTAGGGGCATATATAAAATTTTTTTGGTGGCCTTGAACTTGACCTTGGGTGACCTTTGAAGGTCAAACTTCACATAGCAAAATTATAATGACTTCTATCACCAAAACTATTATAGATACGTAGAGCTTTGTATTGTGGGTGTATAGGAAATCATGTTTGAAGTTTCATTTGGTGACCTTGAACTTGACCTTCAGTGACATTCAACGGCCAAACTTTACAGTGAAATTTCAATGACTTATATCATCAAAATCGTTACAGATAGAGTGTAGGTTTGTGTTGGAGACATATAGGAAGTCAAATATGAACTTTCATTTGGTGGCCTTCATACTGACCTTTGAAGGTTAGACTTGACCGAGTGAAAATTCTATGACTTCTATCACTAAAAAGGTCACCGATAGAGCCTAAGCTTGTATCACAGACTTAAAGGAAGTGATGAACTTTCATTTGGTGACATTCAACTTGACTTGGTGACCTTTTGAAGGTCAAACTTGACATAATACAATTACAATGACTTGTATTTCCAAAACGGTCACAGATGGAGCCCAGGTTTGTATTTGAGATGTATAGGAAGTCATATATGAGCTTTCATTTGGTGAGCTTCATATTGACCTTCAAAGGTCAAATGTGACCTAGGGAAGATTCAGTGACTTGTATCACTAAAATGGACACAGATGGAGCCTGGTTTCTGTTACTGACATCTAGGAAGTCACATATGAACTTTCATTTGGTGACATTCAACTTGACTGTCAGTGACCTAAGAGCTTCAAACTCGACAGTGAGATTACAATGACTTCTATCACCAAAATGGTCACAGATTGAACCAAGGTTTGTGTAGAGACATTTAGAAAGTCGTAAATGAAGTCCATTTACTGACCTATACTTTACCTTCTGTGACTTTTAAAGTTCACAATTGACATATTGAATTTTCAATGACTTGTATCACCAAAACTGATTCAGAGCTTAGGATTATATTTAGGTCTTATAAATGTTGTGAACTTTTATTTGGTGACCTTGGAATTGACTTTTCATGATTCGAATGTCAAACTTCACATGATATTGTCATAACTTGTATCATCACTATAAGATTACTTGCCGGTGAGCTACAGGGACCCTTGGTCCTATTTTTGAAATAGACTTTGTTTTATGAGAATTTTGAACTGATGAATTCAGTTTAAGACAATCAATATTATTCGTTTGATCTGTGAGTGATCATAATGCTTTTGCTCAGTGGTGCGATATTGTGTTATATTCAATGAAATATGTACTCTGATCTGATCCTCCTTTTCCCACCTCTGTTTATATGCTAGACTACACTTGTCTTACTGTACCCATCACCTCCATTGACATTGCTTGTTTGGCTGTCAATTTCAAATAAGTTTTATTTGTTTAGCACTTTCAACAAAAGACTTGGCCCATGTATTTCTCCGCAATCTCCCTGGTTATTTGTATTTCTGTGGTGTTGCTGAGTATTGAGTTGTATTGTGTCAGAAATCAGTAGCCTCATAAATCAACACAATACATCATGATTTTGGTGCAGCCGTGCAATATGATTACCATTATAATGAAGTTGGTAGTGGTGTACTTTGTCATTTAGCCAATCCTTCATACCAAGCTTTAAGGGACATTATCATCCAATACAATTTGCTGCTTAAATCATTCCCAGATAACAATATATTCAACTTCTAACCTTTTCCAGGTGATTCAACCCCCATGAAATTCAAATATCAAACAAAGGGTGCGAGCAAACAGGCTATTCTCCCTTGAATGGGGCGTGTCATTTTATTAGAGCAGTTTATGACGTTACATTAGGTGCTCTGCACAATCGCCGTCTTTCCACTGCAATTTTTGTGAAATGAGCTGGCTAGCCAGCGTGCACGGGGTACCTTTCCATAACCATTATGTAACATTACAGTATTTTGTTAGCTAGCTGGCTAGTCAGTGTTGACTGAATTTAAAAACCATGGCAAGTTCAACCGCGAATGTCTGTGACTCATTACGGTGTATCAGAGTGATGTAGCTCATTACAAACATAAAGCTTGCAACAAACGCAAAAATTTACAAACATAAATATGACTTTACTCGCCTCTATATCCTGTAATCCCCGCCAACTGTTCTGCAAAATTTGTCATATATGTTTGTATGTCAGTCATGCAGACATAGTCGTTTGTGCAGAAAATCTAACTTACCCGCTTTCATATTAATAGCTAAAACAAAAGCAGAATGTTCAAGAATTATCATCACAATGGAATGTCACTATTCAGCTAAAACAAAGGCAGAGAGCCGGGATGTCACTATTCACAGCGTACTAGCGATATTTCCTCAAAAATACCGTCTTCTAGGTGTGTCATGGCGCGTTCCATAAACTTATCAAAAACATCTAAACAATTCGAAAGGATGACCCCACATGAAAAATTTCCTACACAATTGATTTTGCATATTTATGAAGCTATTGAGTGTGACTTGCTGTACCATGATAATGTGTCTTTAATGGTGTTACTTCTGTCATTTGTGTCCAGTGGATGGGCATTGGTCTGAGTGGACGTCATGGGAGGAGTGTTCTCGGACCTGTGGCCAGGGGAACAAGACCAGGGTGCGCACCTGCAGTAATCCCCCCGCCCAACATGGGGGAAGACCTTGCGAGGGCAAGGCAGTGGAGGCCATCATGTGCAGTGTCAGGCCATGCCCCGGTGAGTGGCACTCTAAGGTCATGTGCAATTCATTTATTGATTAAGTTTGAGTGTTAAGGCACTGTGCACTTGCTGAAAACTTCAGTTTCTCTTCGGTATGACAGACTTCCCATTCTTTTAAATAGAGTGAGTATTTTATAACCCCCCCCCCACTGTGTCATCTGTATCTGCCTGGTTGGTTAAGGTTTGTTATAACTGTCCGATCTGTTACAGTGGTTGGTAACTGGGGTGCCTGGTTGCCATGGAGCCCTTGCAGTGAATCCTGTGGTAAAGGGATGCAAACGAGAATTCGGCTGTGCAATAATCCCCCTCCCTCGTTCGATGGGCCATCATGCGAAGGAGCCGACACTCAGACGCAGGTGTGCAAGGAGAGGCACTGCCCAGGTAACCAAAACATTTCGTACTCATCCCCCCTCTCTCCAATCATGCTTACTCACGGTAACTCAGGCCCATGTGCACTTAACAGTGGATGGGAAGTGGTCGTCCTGGGTTAGCTGGGCAGCGTGCAGCGTGTCCTGTGGTGGAGGGACCCGGCAGAGGACTCGATCCTGCGCTAGCCCTGCTCCCCAACACGGGGGACGCCAGTGTGAGGGCAGTGACGTCCATATTGACTTCTGCAACAGCGAGCCTTGTCCTGGTGAGTGCCCCTGTGCAACACTTCTGTGTGCAGAGTGTGATTCAGGATCTAAACCCTGTAATCTGCTGTGCTTCAATTTTATTTTGCCATTGCACTTATTACTCTCACCAGTTTGTCATTGTGTTCTTGCTAAATTTTCAGTCTTTTGTGATGGTGTCTTCCATAAATTTGTCTTTGGACAAATTTCTCTCTCTTATTCCCTCTCTCTGCCAGTTCATGGTAACTGGGGCCCATGGACCAGTTGGGGCAGCTGCAGTCGGACCTGTAATGGTGGTCAGATGCGCCGGTACAGAACATGTGACAACCCCAGACCAGCCAATGGGGGCCGGGCCTGCGCTGGGGCCGACACACAGATTCAAAGGTGCGGCACTGGCAACTGCCCTGGTAAGTGAAGAGATTAATTTATAAAATGGCACTGTAGGAGCTGGCTAAGTAACTGAAATACATTCAACAGGATACAAGGTTCTACTTTTTATTTCTGAGTGGTTTTCTCAATTGCAAGTTAGTTTTCAATCAGCATGAGATCAAAACAGCATTCTTAAATAGCAAATTTTTGGGGGAAATACACTTCAAGGAGTCTTTTTTTAAAGAATCACAGTTTCTTTTGGGGTGTATTATGGCTAGAATATCAGTGGTTGCTCTCCAACTTCTCTGAATGTTTTGACTCTTTGGCTGTTGTTTTGTCTGTCTTGTGCTTGTTCAACCATTGTCTTTCACCTTTCTTCTAGTTTTTCAGTCAAATTATATGTTTCATGTCTTGCCATGCTTTTGCTCTACTACAGATCATTCTGCTTGTGTTTTTTGCGCCCATATACTCACACACACACACACACACACCACACACACACACACACACACACACACACACACACACACATACACACACACGCACACACACACACACACACTAACGTACACACAAAAATTGGGGAATATTCAAGTTTTTTTTTTTCTTTTCTTCATTCTTTGCAGTCTCATTTACACTTGATGCCTTTTTCAAAGACGTCAAATCAAATGACCCCCAATGAACTTACAGAATTTGCCAAATATATGTTTTTTAAGGCCATTCTTTAGTTTGTATTTCAGTCATCTTCTCCTTCACCCCTCAAACACACACTGTATTGCATTCATCATGTTCCTCTAAGATATTACATCTGTTTCATTCATTCCACACTTTTTCAAAATGTTCAAGTAAATTTAATACTTCAGAACTACAACCCCAATTCCAAAATAGTTGGGACAAAGTATAAATTGTGAATAAAATCAAAACGCAATGACTTTCAAATCACATCAGCCAGTATTTTATTCACAACAGAACAGAGATAACATAGCAAATGTTGAAACAGAAATTTTGCAATTTTATCCACAAAATGAGCTCATTTCAAATTTGATGGCTGCTATGGGTCTCAAAAAAGTTGGGACAGGGGCCTGTTTACCATGGTGTAGCATCCCCTCTTCTTTTTAACAGAGTAGAGGCGTCTGGGCATTGAGGAGACAAGTTTCTTGAGTTTAGCCATTGGAATTTGATCCCACTCTTGTTTAATACGGGCTTCCAGCTGCTGGAGAGTTTTGTGTCTCTTTTAACGGACTTTTCGTTTAATTATGCGCCAAATGTTCTCAATCGGTGAAAGATCAGGACTGTAGGCAGGCCAGTTCAGCACAAGGACTCTTCTACTACAAAGCCATGCTGTTGTAATAGCTGCAGTATGTGGTTTTGCACTGTCCTGCTGAAATACACAAGGCCTTCCCTGGAATAGATGTCATCTGGAGGGGAGCATATGTTGCTCTAAAACCTTTATATACCTTTCAGCATTCATAGTGCTTTTTAAAACATGCAAGTGTCCCACACCATATGCACTAATGCATCCCCATACCATCAGATATGTTGGCTTTTGAACTGAACGCTGATAACAGGAGGGGTGGTCTTTCTCCTCTTTAGCCTGGAGGACACAACGCCCATGATTTCCAACAAGAATGTCAAATTTGGACACTTCTGACCACAGGACACTTTGCCACTTTGCTGCAGTCCATTTTAAATGAGCCTTGGCCCACAGAACACGGTGGCGCTTCTGGATCATGCTCAACAATGGCTTCCTTTTTGCATGATAGAGTTTTAGGTGGCATCTGTGGATGGCACGGCAGACTGTGTTTACAGACATTGGTTTCTTGAAGTATTCCTGGGCCCATTTAGTAATGTCAATGACAGAATCATGCCAGTGAGTGATGCAGTGGCGTCTGAGGGCCCCAAGATCACAGGCATCCAGTAAATGTCTTGACCTTGTCCCTTAAGCGCACAGAGATTTTTCCAGTTTCTCTGAATCTTTTGATGATGTTATGCACTGTCGATGATGAGACCTTCAAAGCCTTTGCAATTTGACGTTGAGGAACATTGTTTTTAAAGTATTCCACAGTTTTTTTACGCAAAAAGAGACTCAGCCTCTATAGCCAATCATGTTACACACCTGATGCCAGTTAACTTAATTACTTGCTAAATGTTCTCTTATATATTAATTGCTTTTTCAGCCCTTTTTTGCCTGTGTCCCAACTTTTTTGAGACCTGTCCAGCCAGAAAATTTGAAATGAGCTCATTTTGTTGATAAAAATGTAAAATGTCTCAGTTTCAACATTTGAAATGTTGTCTATGTTCTATTATAAATAGCATATTGGCTCATGTGATCTGAAAGTCATTGCATTTTGATTTAATTCACAATTTACACTTCGTCCCAACTATTTTGGAATTGGGGCTGTACAATCCTAATTCCAGAAAAGCTGGCCTGTCATGGAAAATGCAAATAAAGTGTAATATATTTCAAACTATACAAAAACACAATAGATGATGTTCTTAAATGTGAATTTAATTGCCTTCTGAATATATACAAAGTGATGATGATTGCCATAGAGTCTTTTTCTCCACTGTATGACATCACCATGTCTTGTAACACTCATTATAGAGGCCATATTATGTCCATTTATCTACTTAATACTTTTGACATGTTGAAGTTTTAATAAAAGTATAGTATATGCATAATATTACAGTATTATAGTACAACCCCAATTCCAAAAAAGTTGGGATGCTGTGTAAATTGTAGATAAAAACAGAATGCAATGATTTACTTGATTAGCTGTATGAGCTAGCAGTTTTACTAATCACCGTTCATGCCCTACCTCTACTGTAATTGTTACATTACTTGATTTTCAATGTTTCTTATTTTCTTTGGCAATGTTACTGATTATCTGTGGTGAATTGAATTGAGATATTGAGAAAGAAGAGGGTTTAGAGCAGTGACAGTGTTTCCTCTCTGTAGTGGATGGGAACTGGGGCCAATGGCAACTGTGGGGGGAGTGCACAGCATCATGTGGTGGAGGGGAGAGGACCCGAGTTCGACTTTGCAACAGCCCTCCACCCTCAAATGAGGGTCGGACATGCCCGGGAGACTCCTCCCAGCTATCTAGGTGCAATGTCCATGCTTGCCCAGGTACTTTTCTCTCTGTGATGTCTATCTTGATATCAGGTTTCAAATATTATGACATTAATACACTGACCAGACACTCCACAAATTCCAAAAATGTATATAAAACATTCACAAGAGTGGCTTTGAGAAGTTTACACTCATTTATAGAGTAAAATTCAAATACTTAACTTGTAATTTGTTTAAACTAGTACACTTTTAAGCAGAGTAAAATGATAGGCAACTCAAGAAAACATTAGTTTCTATTTGTGTATAAGTAGTGTATTTGGCAGAATGTTTAGGAAATAAGTGGCTTCCTGAAGGTTCCGGAAATCTGTCTGCATTTCTCTCAGGTGGACCTCAATGGGCGAGGGGTAGCATCATTGGGAACATCAATGACATTGAGTTTGGAATCGCCATCCTCAATGCCACTATCTCAAACAATATGCACCCTGGGGGAAAATTAATTCAGGCGACCATCTCCAACGTGCCCAGAAGCCTAGGTGAGATGCCCAGATACCCGAGCTGAAGTAATGTCTGCAGTGTTACTGTGGTGCCCTTAGGTGCCCTTTACCTGCACTCGGCTCTCACTCTTAATCTCCTGCTTTCAAGTTTGGATTGCCCCTGTGTCTGTTTACTTTTAGCTCTGACATTGGATTGTTCATTGGCTATGACTTTTTCTGTGTTCCTTTATTGCATTCTGCCTGACTGAATCCTGATCTTCTGCCTATTTCTCAGCAGTATCTCTGCCTAAAGATTTTGTGTCGCAATCCCACCGCTGGCTTTGACTTGGACTCTTTTACCCCAATTATTCTTTATGATAAACTGTGCTAAACTTCACTCCTGTCTGCACTTAAATCCTGACCCCAGATGTTATACACTGAACTGATTTACTGAACACAGTCATGGATTCAAAACTACTCAAATTACTTGTGATGGATATCAGGTACAGTACTCTGCAGCACCATTGTTCAAGGCTCTTTTTCATTCCGATAACCAGTTACCCATCTGCTCTCAGGGCCTGCAATGAGGAAGCTCATCTCCATCCTGAACCCCATATACTGGACCGCTGCTGAGGAGTTAGGCGAGGCTGTCAATGGCTTCACCCTTACGAACGGACTGTTCAGGCGAGAGACCCAGGTGGAGTTTGCTACAGGTCAGTAACATAAAACACTGAAAAACTTTAAGGACCCTCTGCTGGTTGCCTGCGTATTTCTGGAAAGGCCTTGTTTTTCTCCAGGGGAGATCCTGAGGATGACCATTGTTGCCCGGGGCCTGGACTCTGACGGAGCTTTGTTACTGGACATCGTAATCAACGGACACATCTTACAGCTGCCCTCTAACTCAGAAATTAGCATTAAAGTAAGGCTGCCTTGGTCCTTGATTTTTATTGCTCTCGTCTGAAAATCTTAGTTTTTCCTGTAACCGTGTCCATGAATTCACATTATCCATTGGATCCTGTGGAAAATATTTCTCGCTCTGTGTTTATGTGCTCAGGACTACACGGAGGACTACATTCAAACAGGTCCTGGACAGCTCTACGCTCTTTCCACACGTATGTTTACCGTTGACAAGGTGAGCGTGCCCTATTCCTGGAACCACACCATCACCTACGAGGTCTCCAGGGGAAAGATGCCCTTCCTTGTGGAAACACTTCACGCCTCAGCCATCAGTGCTCACTATTACCCTCTAGAGGAGCAGCTGGAATACAGAATACACGCCACCATTGCCAAAGGTGAGCAAACAAATGAATCACCCCAGCTTTAGCCAATACTGCAGGAGCCTATGGACTGGAAATTGAAAGGTCTGTTCTTTCAGGAGACCGCAGCAATCAGTGTCCTGTCGGCTTCCTTCTGGACCCAGCTGGACCGTACTGTTCAGGTAATTTCAAAGAGATTAATATTTATTCAAAACAAGGCACCTTTCTTCACCTTTAATGTGGTGGTAAAGCTGGAAAGAGATAATAATGGTACGCTCCTGTCTTGGTGAAGATGAGGACGAGTGTGCTGCTGGGAACCCATGCTCGCACACCTGCCATAACGCAGTGGGGACCTACTATTGCTCCTGCCCCCGTGGACTTACCATATCTGCTGATGGGAGAACTTGCCAAGGTAAGAACAAGTGCACCAATTTAGGCCTCAGTCTTAGACTTTTGGTCTCTTTCTTACCACGTGGACCTACATTTTAAATGCCAAATCAATCACAATAATTTGTGCTACACAAGTAACTCCTTGCATTTCTGTGATTGATAAATGCTAAGTGTATCTTATTTCTTTGATTTCAATGTTCACTTGTATGTTTGTTCATTATTATTTTATGTGTTGACGCCATAGCAGTGGCTGTTTCCTGTTCCTCTAACTATGAAACTTCGTATGAAGTGTACTGTCTTTGGCCTAATGGTTTATGACCCTTTGTAAATGCATAAATATGTTGACCCTGCAGTATATGTATGTTCTCAGACATCGACGAGTGTGCTCTGGAAGGACATACCTGCCACGAGGGACAAGACTGCGAGAATACCATTGGCTCATACCGCTGCGTGATGCGCTGTGGGCGGGGATTCCGTCGGACAGCTGATGGACTGAGCTGCCAAGGTCTCTGCAAGCTCTCTAATGTTGATTGACATTGTGCATTACAGTTACATCCTTTGACATTATGGTTATCTTCCTACCTTTTTTTTTAGATATTAATGAGTGTGTCGAGGCCAGTCCCTGCCATCAGCACTGTCTCAACACCATTGGCAGTTATCGATGTGCCTGTGAGCCTGGATACCAGCTGAGAAATCGGAGGTGTATCGGTGGGTATTTCCATCCCAACCTAAAAATATGATTTCACCTATGGCAATCAAAAACATATGATTCCAACTATTTTTAAATCAATGTAAAATGAATACGTACAGAATAAATGATAGTCATTGAAACATTTTATAAAAATTCTACAATCAAATAAGTCAGGCAAAACAATTCTCAATAATGCTTTTCAATTCTAGTTAATAAACGAATAGAAACAGTGTTTTAAAACCATGTACATGACAGTGACATTGTGTCACTGAAGCTTCCTACCAGTGCTGCTGTCCTAACATACTTCTGTCTGTATTCAGACATTAATGAGTGTCGACAGAGGGTCTGCCGATTTGACCAGCAGTGCAAGAACACAAGGGGCGGGTACACCTGCATTGATCTCTGCCCCACCGGAATGACCATGGGGCTCAATGGGACATGTGCTGGTAAGCGGCTGAAACTGCCTGCTCCTACAGACTTTCAGTCACATACTAGAACGTGTCCCTCCTCGGACTGAGTCGAACCTACATTGTCTGGACATCCCTCATTATTTTTGCTGTTCTGTGTTCTTGGCAGATGTAGATGAATGTAAAGATGGCACACACCAGTGCAGGTACAACCAGATCTGTGAGAACAGCCGGGGTAGCTACCATTGCACCTGTCCCAGAGGATACCGCTCACAAGGAGTGGGGCGACCCTGCCTTGGTACGTACAGCATTCAGCAGACGCCTTACACTTGCTAATGCTTCGCATCACTTGAGCACAGCCCTGCTTCTCTCTCTCTCTCTCTCTCTCTCAGCACAGTGCTGAGCCAGTCCATCTCCCTACCACACCAACCTTTTTTCTCATTCAGAGAGATAGAGAGAGCTGTGAAGTCACTTCTTGTCATTTCTCGCTAACAAAATGCTGCTTTGAACTTCGAGACTAACTTATATCCAACTTTTAAATGTTCATGGATTGGATGGGATTTTCGGAATTCTGGATGTTTGAGCTCAATTTTTGCGCTCACGTTGAACTATGACCAACGAGCATAAGTGGAAAAATAATCTGTCTTCCTGCACAACAAACCCAGCACCCCTCTTTGTTTTTTCCTTTCCTTTCAGTTCTGGTCTCCTCCTGTTTTTCTTGTTTTGTTTTGTTTTGTTTTTGTTCCTTCTGGGATCCTCCTGACCCGCACTGCTTTGTTATGGCATTTATTCAGTGTCTCTCAGTGACCTCATTAACATTTCACATGCCAACAATTCCTTGTCTGATCTGAAAAAAAGGATCTGAAATATTTTATGAGTGAGGTTTTGTAATTTTTCAACAGTGAGCCACAAGGCAATTCATAATTGGCTCATTTCTCCCTGACAGAGGGGGTTTCAGTTCGTGTCATCGCACACCAGAGATCAGATGGCAATTCCATTCTCAAAATAATCAAAAATATAATATCAAATCATCCATCATTAATAAAATCCTGTGTGACTTATGCAATTAGAAAAATGACATTGAACTTCTAAAGCATACCATTTGAAGTTTGTAAAGGAGTTGCAGAATTGGCACTAGACTGAATTTTTTTAAGCACACCATGTGTGTGAATTGATGTAAACGCTAAGCATTGGGGCAACTGACTGATCCCCATTCTCTGTTTCTCTCCTTCTCCTCTCTTTCATCCAAATCCTGCTACACCTCTTCCCCTACCCTCCACGTGCTGGGCCTTGTTGTGGGGGCCTAGACATTAATGAGTGTGAGCGGGTGCCCACACCCTGTGCCCACCAGTGTGTCAACACACCCGGCAGTTTCAAGTGCGTGTGCCCACCTGGGCGCCTCTTACTGGGCGACGGAAAGTCTTGCGCTGGGCTGGAGAGGTTGCCCAGTTATGAGAGCTATTTGTATGGTTATAGAGCTTCACAGTCCTCACCAACGAGGAGCCACTACCAGCAGCAGTACCACAGCCTGGCCTCTCAGTCATACCATTCCTTTTCGAGTGATAGCAGCATTAATGCGCCACCCCGCCGCTCACGCAGAGCTGCTAGGTGTCTCAATGGCTTTAAAGCAAGGAGAGGCCATTGCCTAGGTAAATACCTACCAGGATGAAGGTCAACATATGTTAAGTATTGGTATTGGCACTGCGTTCTCAAACATAGATTCTCTCATATGTTGAACTCTAGCATGATTTCTGAGGTAGGTATATTGAGGCTGGGTGTCCATGACCTGTGTAATGCATTGTGCTGCATGTTTTTTTTTTTTTTTTGTAGTTTTATGAGCATTATCAAACTATTAAAAAACTAATGAGAGAAGTCTACCATATTTTCAAAGGTGTTTAGAACTTGTGAAATGTGTGAAAAGTTTGTTTCCAAAATGTAGTATATCCATTTTACTCATTTTGAGTAAATCAGCTTTTTCTATGTTGGCACCTATTGCATTTTATAGAAAAATACAAACTTTGACCATGAAAAAACACAGCTTATAGTATGAATTTCTAAAAATGGGTTTTTGCACCATGTGCAAGAAGCACAGAGCTGTCGCTCTATTGTTCTATCTCAATTTTTGTAATTTTGGCACTTATTTTGTTTTGGAAACAAACTCATCACGCGCTTCCTGTCCACTGGCTTATTTCAAGATCCTTAGAAAACTGAAAACATTTGCAAGTGTTATGTTGTGCCGATGCTTGATCATTTGTAATTGTTTCCATGCAGACATAAATGAATGTGAGGACAAAGATACATGTCAACATGAGTGCCTGAACACTCTGGGAAGTTACAAGTGTCTGTGCCCAAATGGATATCGGCTCATGACGAATGGAAAAACCTGTCAAGGTACGTCTGCTATCCAATCAGTTGCATTGCACTTCCTATCGCTTGTTTACACGTGATGATAGTTCCAGAGTTACAATCAAGCACGTGTTTTTGTACAAAAGTATTTTGATTGAATGAACATAAAATAATCTCAAATCATTATAATGGCATAGATATGAGCACTAATTTGTGCTTGTCCCTTCGCAGATGTTGATGAGTGCCAGGAACAAAATATTCGCTGTGGAAGCAACAGAATGTGCTTCAACATGCGAGGAAGTTACCAGTGCATAGACACTCCCTGCCCACCAAACTACCAGAGGGACCCTGCCACAGGGTAAGCCACATCCCCTTAGGATTAGTCCAATGTATTATGTCTCCACAGCACACACATTTAATCCAAGCAGAAAACAGACACGCAGGGACTGACACGTAGCACAAAGACAGCCCTTCAGCCCATTAGCATCCCTCCCAATTTTTTTTTTTTTTTGAAATCAGTTAAAATTGCATGAAAAAGAAAGTGAGAAAATGCTCAAAATCCCCCTCCATGCAGTGATGATCTGTTCGGCTTTCAATCACTGTCACTTATGGGTTGGGCAGACTTGATTCTCTATGTTAATACACAAGTAAATGAATAAACCTCCTGCCCACCCCTGAAATTTGAAATGCGAAGGATGCTAACCAACCATTTCTGTAAATGAATTTGTCATCATTAACATAAACTCATTCTGTTGCACTGTCTATCGCCAGATAATTTTCAGCACTGTTTACATTTGTTTGAGGCAGCAGTGCTTCAATGTGCAATCTCTAAGCTTTACACTTCCTTCTTTGTAATGTTACCTGCTTTTCTAGAACTTAATAATGGTCAATATTGTTTTCTTCATGTTAATAAGTTAAGACATTAAGTAATTTTACCATTTTTTGTTTCATTTTCTCATGAAATAATCCCTGCCTTCAATACTCTGCTATGTCAATTTATCAATCTCAGGATTAGTAAATGTCCCTTTTCACTTCAAGAAATGAGGTTGGCATGCAAAATATAAATCACATCACAACCAGAGTATACAGTATGTCACCATGCAGCAAGTATACTAAAATATGCATCCTTTTTGGGATGTCACAGGTTCTGCTTGAAGAACTGCCCTCCCAATGACCTGGAGTGCGCCCTGAGCCCCTACGCTCTTGAGTACAAACTGCTGTCCCTGCCCTTTGGCATCGCGGCCAACCAGGACCTGATCCGCCTGGTGGCCTACACTCAGGATGGGGTGGTGCACCCTCGGACCTCCTTCTTGGTCGTGGATGAGGACGTGACCCTGCCCTTTGCAATCCGGGATGAGAACATGAAGGGGGTGCTTTTCACGACACGCCCACTGCGTGAGCCGCACACCTACAGGATGAAGGTCCGGGCCTTGTCCTCAAGCGCGGATGGTGGGATTGAGTACCAGACAACATTCATCGTATACATTGCTGTGTCGGCTTATCCATACTAAAGCACTTTATGGCCAAGCACAAGCCTTTGCGCGCACCACTGCAGAAACCGCCACCTCCTTGAAAAGCAAGGACAATATCTGCATCAAGGGCCTTGCAGCCTGGAGAACTTTAAGCAAAGAGGTGTTTTATAGGGGACTCAATACTGCCTGTTAGGGGAAGTTTGGAGTGTTTACAAAAGCACATAGTTTTGCTGTGATGGCATCAGCAAGAACTGTATCAAAAGTGAAGGAAGGGCAGGATTGTTTTCAGGCTGTTTGCAACAGGTTTCTATTCCAGTGAGGTCAGTTACTAATGCCTGTTGATATTTACCACTACAATTTAACTTATTGGTAAGAGCTTGAAAAGGAATAAGGACAGTTCCTCCATAATTACCTCCAATTTGTTTGGCCCTGAACCAATACAAAGATTTTACAAATGGACAGAGCAGGGAGCCCTTTCCTGAATGGAATGCTGCAGGCATCATGCAAAATTGATCAATCCTCTGAGGCCCATGACTCAAGATGGAGGAGGTGGGTCTCTGTGTGGCCTGAAACAAAGCACTCAGCCTCATCAGGTAACCATTCCAGGCACACTCAGAGACCCCCATTAGAACCAGCAGAGTGAATGTGTCCAGAATAGTGGCAATTATGGACAAATATAAATTGACACTTCATTACAGGATCATATGCCTTTGGACCCTTTCATGGGTCTGTTTTACTCAGTTACCAAGATGTACTCTATTTTTATGATTTGTATATAAGTGTTTTTCCTTTTCTTGTCTTATAAAGTACTGTATTCAGTTTTGTAAAATAAAACTATACAATCAAAAAGAATGTATAAATGAACATTTGTTCTTTGACAGGAAATGCATAAAAACAACAGAATGAAAGGAAACATAGAAAAACAACAAAAAAAATGTAATAAAGATTGAAGGAATGGGTAGCGAATATTCAGAATAGGAAGCAGGAAATCAAATTCATGTGAGCTCTTCAGAGAATCAGTTAGTCCGATCCAGAGCCACTCATAAACACCACAGAGATATTGGACAATGGCAATACAATTAGAAAACAATTTTGCATCTGTATATACTTTATTGTATCACAAAAGCACAAACGTAAAAAGGAAAATTTGATAAGGCAGTTTGTACACCAGTTTGGTCATTATTTTTTGCATGTGTTCACAAGAGTAATAAACATCACAGGAACAAATCAACTACTTAACCTGTTCTGACATGTAGCTCAAAATTCAAGATAATGAAATAATGCATAATTTCACAATCACCATCAGTGTGGTTCAACATATGTTCCAGGACAACTAGTGTACATAACTTACAGCACAGATTAGAGCCATACATATTACTGTAGCAGTTAGATCACCGCAGGTCTAAGTGCAGAGAACAATGACCCTACGAAATCACAAATGATCAGACTTAAAAACAAATTAATTATCCTGCTTGAATAACCTCTATTACAAGATGAAACAAATTTTAAAACGTTCAGCTAATTTGTGTAATGCATGGAACACTGCTAAATACTTGATCGCTGCTTTTGTTGCAAAACAACAGCGAGACGTGATACTTGAAGGGAAGAGATCAAAATTCAGAGCCATTGGACTTGGATCCATTAAATATTCAAAAGAAGTCCTATGCACTAAACTGAGAACGCTCCATTGTGAATACTTTTCACCACAACATGAGCTATTTTGGGAAAATCTCAGTTTCTGGCTTGCAAAATAAAACTGTTTAATTATATTATTGCTAACCTAATACACTGGAGGCCAATTTTCTCCCCTCATCTGTTGGAACACAAGAAAGACCTGCTTTCGTTTCACTGACGCTACTATTGGTGATCATCATTCAGTAACAAGAAAGAGATGCTATGTTTCCTCTAGAGTATAAATAATTAGGGCTTACATAACCTTATTCAATTAAAGAAAAACACATCCTGCCTTCTAGACAACAATGCCTTTACATTTTGAACAGAAAATGGCTTGAATCATCGCTTTAATATGAAATAAATCTATGATAAAACATTCTCTCACATTTTGCCCTGTAAATTTGTTGAGTCTAAGGTTTTAATTGTTTTGAAATAGCTGCAGCCAAAAGTTTCAGTCCTCTCAAAACAATCACAGGGCAACACAGGTGAATGTGGAAAAGAATAAAACACATGATCAGCAAATAAAAATACTCTGGCCAATAAGTGAGACCCTGAAGATGTACAAATGAATGCTGACTGCTTTATTGCTTCATATCAGAAAAAAAAAAAAAACTGGCAACCATCATCACGTGGAAAGCAGTCTAAAAACCCAATGTCAATCGGGTGTGTAAGCAGCCAACTCGCAGCCAAACTAGCCAACAGCAGCGAAACCAGCCAATCACAGCCAGTACATGTCTGAAGTCCGAGACGATAACTTTTTTTACAATAAACTATATCCATCATTCTACTGGCTGCCCAAGCTTTTAATACTCCTTATTTATTAGATTATTCAACTTCTCAAAGAAACTGGGCTTAGTTTCACCAAGAGATCTTTCAAGTCCCTGGGAACAGAGAATCAATCTTCAAAGTTGTCATATTTCAAAAAAAGACTTCGTTCGGAAGCATCCACCAATGTCTGAACAGGAAAAAAAAAAAAAAAAAAAAAAACGTTTGATAAAATGTGTAACGAAGAAAGCTGAATAGACTCATCTCTTTTGTGGACAATGCAGGCGTGGCTGTAATAAGCATTTCAGGGACAGGGGCCATGTGATTAGTTCATCTTCGAAACAATGAAATTAGGTGGATAACTGCAGGACAACTTATCGTCACTTTGGGATGAAAAGGTTCACACCCAATTCGAATACAGCCACAGGAAAAGGAAAATCATCAGGGGAAAGTGGTCATCTTCACATTACACTGTGTATGTATACTGTCCACCCCTAAAGTCCAAAAAGGATAGATAAAAGAGAATTGATGATTTAAGTTCCCAGGAACTTTAAATTTGATTCACATGCCCATTTCATCTGCAACATTACCTTCATTGGCTCAAAAAAATAATGTTAAGAAACTGCCATTGATGATATCAATTCTAGGTATAAACACAAGCGCTGCTATTCTAGCTTTGAACAGAAATGAATCAATGAGAAATGATTCCACTATTTGGCAACAGACCCTGTTATCAAGCAAGGCAGATGCAAGTAAAAGTTAAAACACTGAAAATTTCTTTTTGAAGTTGAATCATCTTAAATATGCACAATCATAATGTTCATAAGGTAAATTAATAGGAATGTGCAGAAAAGAGCAAAAGACATGAAAGGCGCAAAGAGCAGTTAACCTTCCCTCGTCACAGCCGTTACAGCACAGAGGGGAAAATGGCATCAGTCACTGGAAAAGGCAGATGGACCTAAGGAATGTGACAGAAATCAAGATCTATGATAGCAACATGGCTACACCATACCAGGAACATTAACGCATTATTATCCAGAATTCGGCTTGGTATGATTCCTTGATGTTGAATGCTTTACCTGCTCGGAGCAAGAAAATCCCTTTTAACAAGTGTAGCATGCTAATGCCCTAATCATGAAATGATGCAATGTGGTGATGAGATCCGTACGAGAGGTGATGGGCTTTTTAATGCCAGAGACATGGTACCAAACCTCAACTAGAACATGCAGCACTTCACCCACCCCACTGCAAATTTCATCCTATCCCATCTGCCGCATGACCTCTCTGGCTATTTCCTGGATTTTACAAGGAATCAAGGGGAATCCCTGTGGCCAATGTACTCAACAACAAAAAATGAGCAGCCCTATACCTTTCTCATAGGACATTGAAGATCTAAATATTCCTGAGAATGGCGAGCCATTAGAAAGGAGGCTTCTGGCCATTTATCCAGATGAGACAATATACTGGAAGATTTTTTTAAATCTAGAAAAAAGATTTTTTTTTTTTTTTTTTTGACAGATCCTCACCACGGAGTGTTTCCACTCATTGCATTGTACAGTACAGTGTCCGGCTTTAGGAGCCATGGGAACCCATGGAGTGCGACAGCAGAGGGAAAGAGGAGAGGCTTGGACGCAAGCAGAGATAAAGAAAGAAAGGTGAGGGAGGACCAAGTCCTCCACTGCACCCAGTGAACAAATTCCAGGTCTGTTTACAAGCAGGTGGATGATTTCTTATACAGTTTTTCGGGCAGTTAGTACTCGAACGATGGATCCCACTCCACCAGCGGACAAGGCCTGGAAAAAACAGACCCCATAGTCAACACTAAAGCTTTACAATAAAGCATAATGTACAAACTGCACTTGTCCAATTGGGTCAATCACAATAAAAGACTTCCAGTTCTTTACATCTCTAAAGTTCCATTACTCAGATAGATCAATGCAGTCCTACTGTATACTTCAATGCAGTACTTCTCAAGAGCTGCCTCACCTTCTCATGCCACTGCAACAGGACGGCACTGCTGTTTTCAGAGGGCCTCTCAAATCCCTTGTAGATATACTTCATGAGCAGGTCCACGCCATTCTTGTCCAGCGACTGTACTGCCTTTTCAATGTCACTACTCTTGAAAGCACTAAGGACTTTCAGTACCAGCACTTCAGCACGATCCTAAACAAAAATACCTTAAAGGTAAATTCCATATCATGGACGCACAGTATAATTACAGGATAATTCTATGCAGATTTCCCTTCGATATTTCAAAGCAATTAAGATCGCTGATCATGTTTCAAGGTTAGTTATAAATGCAGAGCTTGGTATTCTTACTTCTTAAATATAGGGCACTGGCGGCCCCAGAAGCTCCCACCGTTAAGATAAACAAAATGTCGAAGTTTTTGTTGACGGACACACGCATGGACGGTCGCACGCACGGACGAGCCCAATACCATAGCTTCCGTGCCACTCGGGCGCCGGGAGCTAATTAGGAGCCTGTAACTGAAATAGTTGATGAGATACAGCAAATTGTCAACGTTTTTGGTGATATGTTTAGGCCAGTGACCTTAAAAAAATAGGCCAAGGTCACCTTTAGGCATGTCATTTGTAGGCCTTTATGAGATGCATGTCCAGTAAAAATTAGGAGCTTGTAACTGAAATAGTTGATGAGATAAAGCAAAATGTGGAAGTTTTTGGTGATATTTTTAGGCCAGTGCCCTTGAAAAATAGGCCAAGGTCACCTTTAGGCACGTCATTTGTAGGCCTTTATGAGATGCATGCCCAGTGAAAATTAGGAGCCTGTAACTGAAACAGTTAATGAGATAAAGCAAAATGTGTTGACAGACGCATGCGCGCACGCACGGATGGAGCCCGATACCATAAAAAAATACACAAAATAATGTGCTGCCAAAGGAAATGCTTGCTTTATAATCGTAAATTAAAAAAGTATTTCTTCCCATTAGAAGGTAAACTTGCCACTTACCATGACAGCCTGAAACGGTTTGAAAAAGCTTGTGTGAACAAAAGTTGAAGCAGACAGTCTGCCAAATATTCTTATTTCCCATTCTACAGTTTTGCTGTTAGGCCAGGTCACGGGGTTACAAAATTGGCGTATTTTGTATCATAGCTCCAAAACTAAGTAAGATACGGAGTTACCCGACCAGTTTTTTGCCGTTTTCACCCAAAATGAATCAAATGAACAAAATTGGCTATTTCATTACTAAGTCTAAGGACCATCCAAAAAATTGGGCTGAATTTACCTGTTCCACATCTCCTGCTTTATGAAGGAAAATTTGTTTTAATGGGCAGACCTGTGGACTTTACAACAACTTGAACTGAAATCAGGATGCCTGATGCGGAACTAAACATTCATCATACGTGCAACATAACTAAGCACACAGAAATAAACTCACCTTTACATTCTGATTCTTTGTGTTGATTGGTGGATTTTTTAGGACAGCCTGCAGGGCCTCCATTAGATTCCCTGTGCATGGCGGGGTTAAGGAATACAAATGCACCTCTCATCTGGATGAAAGTGTATTAATTTATAGCAGAAATTCTTCAGACGTGCCACAAAACATAGTAGTAATACACCAGGCAGCAAATTAAGTATGCTGAAGAGTAGCTGAAACATCCCTAAATGCAAACATGAAATACAGCTAAATGAAAGGCAGAAAGGTGGAGTTGATGTCCCCCCCAAAAAAAAAAAAAAAAAAAACTTCACTGAGAAAAGAGCTCCATGTATACTGGACAAAGAAAGTTAGGGATCACTCTGATTTTTAATATTGAAATATGATATGGAACATAATTTGAACTATCAAATATTTCAAATTCGAAAATTGGGGTGATCCCTAATTTTCTTTGTCCAGTATATTTTTCCAAACCTTTCATGCAAGCACAAAGAGAAGCCATTTAATAAAACTACATTGAAAAATTTAAGGTCCCCTACCATTTCACGAGGTACACAGCCAATCAGCTATTACACGCAATTTCAAAATTGGTTTCTTTGTGACACCACATGGTAAAGTGACTGCCCAGAGGCAAGAGGGACTCATTAACTTGAGCCAACCAGTTAATCAGGTCTTTCATTATTCTGGGTGGTCTCTCCTCCAAGTGATGTCAAAAAGGATATATTTTGAAATTACTAGTAGTGGCTTTGCACCTCCTGACATAATAGGGGATCTATAAACAGGAAATACACCGACAGGATCACTGACATATAAGGCAATGCAGATAACTTCCTCAGTTAAGGTCCTCTGAGACCAAGCAATAGCTTGCAGTATATATAAATATAAATACAACCCAAATGCACTCCTTCGCTTCTTAATGTTCATCTTAACTGGTCTCGTATAATGTCTGGCAGCAATGCCATGGTATGTTTCAAGAAGTCAAGTCTAGACATAAGATCAGGATTAACATGCGGTTCTTCATCTGAGTTCAGCGAGCACATCCAACCAAGCAAGTTAAATCCAGTCGTGGAGAACATTTTCAATCAAGCACTTCCGAGTATACAAAAATGAATGTCACAGAATGCTAAAACATAATTAGCCATCTACATTACAGAACCGCAATTTAACTTCAGATGAACGCTACCCTACGCCCCGTAACAAATGTGGTACGGATACATTAATGTTTGTATAAATGTAACAACAGACCCAAATAAGAATAAAAACAAAGTTAAAATCTAAATCGTAGGAAGGGATTATGCCATAATTTAGAGCCTAGATTTTAAATCATTCTACAAATAAAGCAGTTAGCCAAATTAAATTATTCTAACTTGGAAATGTGACAATGACCTAATTCAACGAACCAGTAATGAGACGATACAGTGCACAGCTCAGGGTAACGTAAAGTTAATCTGATGACGTCACGCACAAGCGTGCACAAACCACAGATATACATACAGAACACATCCCTTACACATTCACTCGCTAACAACTAACATTATCCAGCCAAAACGAAGCCACTAAGCTAGCTACCAAGCACATTCGCTAGTAATCCATTATTATGACATTTCTTTGCCATAAACGTTAGCCTCTCAAATACGCTTCATAGCCACCTAACTAGCAAGCTACTATGTTCACAGTCAGCGAGAAAAATAATCGAATACATTTCCTTTCTGATCACCAAATGGCGCACCATCATTACAAGTCATGCACTCAAATTTTTTAGACCACCAATGCTAACGTGAGCTAGCTGACCAAAATGCATAGATACTGGCTGGCTATCGCAATAGCGGGTTTAGCTAAGCCAACGTATGGAGTTCCATGAGTCAGAAATGCACCACACCCAAGCCACCACCAGTTAGCTGGCCACTGACACCTCGACTAGACAGCGCAAAATCAACAGCACGTCCATCTTTCAAAATATATACGTTAGAACAATGAAAAACTCATATGCACAAACAAACCAATCGATATTTTGAGACATAATGTTACCTATCATGTAAAAAAATGTAGAAGGATATTGTCTAATCAACGAGTCAACTTCAGCCTCATCTGGACCTAGTTGGTTCTCTCCACCATCCTCCTCATCCACAAACTTGTTCTCGTCGTACTCGTCAACATCTACCTTCCTGAAGCGATCAGATACGGCACTCGTCGACATCGTGTCAATGCTTCTATTTTATTCCTAGCTCAAAATGTACAAAAAAAATGACTAAATGTGCACGATGAACCAGCTCATCAGTTTCTTTCAAAAAAAGATTCGGCACAATCACTTCCTTCCTCTCTGTGTTCCACTGACTTCCGTAATGAAACACTCAAGTGGTCGTCGTGTGTATTACACGCAAGAGGAAGAGGCAGAGACGTATTAAAATCTCTCACACGTTGGCGCACAGAACGAGGATTAGCTTTATACAATTATTATACCGTTTGATTGGCGGAAGGGAGCAAAGCACAAGAGAGCTTTGGGGAGCGCCTGCCTTCTCTAAACGGAACTTCTATTGCATTGCGCTTTTAGACCGCCAGGTGTCGACGCTTAAACACAAGTGGGCTGCATCCGCCTGTGATGCGATCCATACCGGCGACCATAAATGGAAATTACCCAAATTAGTTCCAAGTGGTTACCTGATGTATAGCAGGCTGGCTATTCAGCCTCTGCTGCTTCTGCTGCTGCTGCTGCTGCAAAAAAAAAAAAATCTTTTTGATTCAATTTTTGTTTGTACTCATTTATTCCAGTTTCAGTATCCTGCATGCATGCTTTGGCTCCAAAAGCCCCCAATGGGCATGTTTTGGTACTAAAAGCGACAAAGTCAAATTGAGTGAGTGCCATGAATTAGCATGGTGCAATCAGCTCCCATTGGAATATATGGAACTGATAAGCGGAAGTGTCTCCAATTGTATATATCTCCATCCCATTCTTTTTCTGAGACTTGAATGAAACCTTAAATCACTTTTTGTCTGATTGTATGCATTCTTCAGACATTATAAGCCCACTTCAATGGCTCTCTGGCTTTTTTCTACTCTCACTTTGCTGCATGAACTCAGTGATTAAGTTACAGCTTGCTCTCCGAATTCCTTAAAATGGATGTTCATCCAAAATAATTTTGTCCCAACCTGGCCAAACTGGCAAGCCTGAATTTGAGCATTAACTCATCATTCAATTTGAGTTGGCACCCCAACAAGGGAAACTATAGAGCATGTGTATACAGCAACAGGCCTAACTTGGCGGTAAATTAAATTTGTGCACACGATTCCCTCTTCACTCCAACAGCCCCCTCTTCACACTGGCTTGGGTGTGTAGGCAATTTAGACAACATACCAGCTTGTGCTCAGAAGCACTGGAATAGTGAATATGACCTCCAAACCAGTCACTTGCTTAGTTGGTTCAGCTACCCTTGCAGCCATAGTCCCCACTCTGCCTTGTCACACATTTCTGGGCAACTGGATGTTGGGTCACATTAACCTTAGTGTAACAAAGAGAGATTACTATATGCAGCCCTTGTTTTAACTATTTGGATGTAATGGATAGATGTAATCATTGTCTGACCAGAGATCACATGGATCTGCTCAAAGCAGCAACAGCAGTGATCCCCGGCCATTGTAGTGCAGCAAGATAAGTTTTGAAGCATCATGTATTTGATTTTGATTTATTATTTTCATTCCAAACATGTTAAAATAAAATACAGCAAAATAAATAAGAAGAAAACAAAGCAAATTAAAGTAACTGCGCTTATTTTGCAGGATCTCTGTGGAAACATAATGTCCATTTCATGTTCGGAAAGGGTGTAGGATGAAGTTTGAAAAACTTTTCAAGTCCTACCCCTTTTTTACAAATTGTCCAAAAGATTCCAAACAAAGAGAAAAAATAAAGACCATTTACAAACCCAATTCCGAAATAGTTGGGACGAAATGTAAATTGTGAATAAATGAAAATGCAAGGACATTCAAATCACATGAGCCAATATGTTATTTACAATAGAACATAGATAACATTTCAAATGTTGAAACTGAGACATTTTACATTTTTATCCACAAAATGAGCTAATTTCAAATGTTCTGGCAGCAACAGGTCTCAGAAAAGTTGGGACACAGGCAAAAAAGGGCTGAAAAAGCAATTAATATATAAGAGAATCAGCTGAAAGAACATTTAGCAAGTAATTAAGTTAACTAGCATCAGGTGTGTAACATGATTGGCTATAAAAGGGATGTCTTAGAGAGGCTGAGTCTCTCAGAAGTGGCCAGTGGCTCTCCAACCCGTGAAGGCTTGCGTAAAAAAATAGTGGAATACTTTAAAAACAATGTTCTTCAACGTCAAATTGCAAAGGCTTTGAAGGTCTCATCATCGACAGTGCATAACATCATCAAAAGATTCAGAGAAACTGGAAAAATCTCTGTGCATAAGGGACAAGGCTGAAGACCTTTACTGGATGCCTGTGATCTTCGGGCCTTCAGACACCACTGCATCACTCACCGGCATGATTCTGTCATTGACATTACTAAATGGGCCCAGGAATACTTCAAGAAACCTCTGTCTGTAAACACAGTCCGCCGTGCCATCCACAGATGCCACCTGAAACTCTATCATGCAAAAAGGAAGCCATTGCTGAGCATGATCCAGTAGCGCCGCCATGTTCTGTGGGCCAAGGCTCATTTAAAATGGACTGTAGCAAAGTGGCAAAATGTCCTGTGGTCAGATGGGTCCAAATTTGACATTCTTGTTGGAAATCATGGGCGTTGTGTCCTCCAGGCTAAAGAGGAGAAAGACCACCCCTCCTGTTATCAGCGTTCAGTTCAAAAGCCAGCATCTCTAATGATATAGGGATGCATTAGTACATATGGTGTGGACACTTGCATGTTTTAAAAAGCACCATGAATGCTGAAAGGTATATAAAGGTTTTAGAGCAACATATGCTCCCCTCCAGACGACATCTATTCTAGGGAAGGCCTTGTGTATTTCCGCAGGACAATGCAAAACCACATACTGCAGCTATTACAACAGCATGGCTTCGTAGTAGAAGAGTCCGTGTGCTGAACTGGCCTGCCTGCAGTCCTGATCTTTCACCGATTGAGAACATTTGGCGCATAATTAAAGGAAAACTCCATCAAAGGAGACCCAAAGCTCTCCAGCAGCTGGAAACCTGTATTAAACAAGAGTGGGATCAAATTCCACTGGCTAAACTCAAGAAACGTGTCTCCTCAATGCCCAGACGCCTCCACTCTGTGGTAAAAAGAGGGGATGCTACACCATGGTAAACAGGCCCCTGTCCCAACTTTTTTGAGACCTGTAGCAGCCATCAAATTTGAAATGAGCTCATTTTGTGGATAAAATTGTAAAATTTCTCAGTTTCAACATTTGCTATGTTATCTCTGTTCTATTGTGAATAAAATACTGGCTGGTGTGATTTGAAAGTCATTGCCTTTTGATTTTATTCACAATTTACACTTTGTCCCAACTATTTCAGAATTGGGGTTGTACATAGAAACAGGAGTAACAATCAAAACAATTCAGGTCAAACAAAGCACTTAACACGCTCATCTCATGTTTTTGTTCACCTATCTGATATCTATTCAGTATGCTATTCTTAAAGATTTGTTTGAGCTTACTCACTGATGGACACATCTTCATTTCATGGTTATATTTGTTCCACAGGTTAACTCCCTTCACAGTGATGAAATGATTTTTTGCATTTGACCTTACTCACTGTCTTTTGAACATGCATTCATCTGTAAGATCATACTTACTTTCCCTCCTCTGGAACAACTTCTGGATTCTGGTAGGTAACTGCTGATTTTTTTCCTTTGTACATAATCTCAATAATTTTGTAGTCGACCAAATCCTTAAACTTCATGCTTTCAGTTTGGTAAAGTTTGAGTTTGTTACTTCTCTAGAATTGTCTTTGTTTACGATTCTTATGGCTCTTTTTTAAAGGATGAAGGTCGGTTCTGTGTTTGTTTTATAAATGTTCCCCCATACCTCCACACAGTAGGTGATGTATGGAAATATGAGGGAATTTATTGTAGTTTAATCTTTCGTACCGCGTGAGCAGTCTGCTTTCACAAAGGTGCAGACCACATAGCAATCTCCCCCCAAGCCTTACACACACATGTACAGGCACACCCATTTTGCACAGGCAAGAGTGCACGGGTAGAGCCATAGTTTCTGTTGTTAAATATTTCATTTCAGAGGAACTAGCTTTGCATGGATTAAACACCAAAGTGACATACAGAATGTTGTAGTTTTCTGTTGTACGGTGTTTTAGTGGCAAAAGTGGGTTGTGTAAAAATGTGTTTTTTAGCTGGATTTCTTGTCGTGTCTCATGAGTCACCCAGCATTGGAGCAGACAAGTTCTTCTTTAAAGATAAAGAAAAGACCTTGATACATTTTGTTCATTTTTAAATTAAATCAGATTTATAATCCATCCTATTGGAGGTAAAAGCTGTACAGTGAATGAAGTTCCTTATGAAGTTCAAATGTGACACAAGCACCAAAGGAGGTAAACAGGAGTCCCTTCCTGGGCTTTTCAGACTCTTAAGAGGGCAAAGTCAATTCAGGAAATCTACCGCAAGACAGTAAGAGCTAAGTAAAGTGGAACATTTTTAAAGCATTCAATTCAATCAAGTGATTTCAACCCATTTGAGGATACATTTTACTTTCTGAAGGCAAAAGAACAAGTAGGAAGTGAAGAGAGCTCCAGAGAAGGCCAAAACCAAGTGTCTTGTGATCTCTATGGGTTTTGGATTTCAGACAGCCTTATGACTATGAAATGGAGTAATATATAAAAACGAGAATTAATTCGTGATTATGTTAATTCGCCCAATCACATTGAAATCCATGGTGGCACAGTGACACAGTCGTAGTGCCATTGCCTCACAGCAAGAAGGCTGTGGGTTTGAATTTGGTGTGGGGCCATCCTGTGTAGAGTTTGCTTGTTTTCCTTGTGTTTGCTTAGGTTTCCAACAGGTCCTTTGATTCCCCCCCACAGCCCCAAAAAAAGGTTAATTGGAGACTCACCCATGAGTGAGTGAGTGAGTGAATGGTGTGTGAGCCCTGGGAGGGATTGGCAAGCTGTTCAGGGTGTGTTCCTGCCTTTTACCCAAAGTCTGCTGAAATTGGTTCCAGCTGCCCGCAACCTTGATAAAGAGGAAATGGTTTAGATAATGGATGGCTGTATGGACTTTTGACTCCCTATATTGGGGTGGTTATGTATTAAAATGGTAGTAATTCTTACATGGTTCATACAATATTTTTCATTTAACCCTTTAATTAAAGCTAAAAGCGTACACTTTGATCACATCTTCACTGTTTCATTTGAACATTATGGTGGTGTACATAGTGAAAATGATGAAAACTGTGTCACTGAACAAATACCTATGGATCTTAATGACCTGAAAAGGTTTGCAGCATTTTCATTCCAGCTAATTGACATCACTCAGGATAAGAACATCTGCTAAATGCCAATGATGTAATGCAATGTAATGTAGCTGCATGGCAAGTCTCTTATTAATGCAGAATGCAACAGTTAGGGTTCTTATTAGAAGTACTAATTGTCAACACAGCCCAGTGCTCAGAACTCTTTACTGGCTTTCCTTTAAACTTTTTCCTCTGAAGACCCACTTTATTGATCCAAAATTAAAATTGTTTTTTTTTTTTTTTTTTTGATTGACAGGATATTTTGTTACCATAGTAACAAACAGGTTGGGGCAGGTGGCCTATATTTTGAAAGCTTAAATATCCAGAAAAGTCAGAGCTGTTCTGCTCGCGTTAAGTTTATTATGTTTTTTTTTTTTTTTTTTTTCTGGAACAATCGAAGGTATATAGTTAATAATATGAATTGACTACAGATCTGAGTTATAAAGCTTTAAAAGAGTTGACTCAAATCTTAATGAGTTGCTTATTCTTACTTCTCCAAACTTACATAATTCCCAAGGAGCAGGCTGTTTGAAAATTGGAAACCATTACTAAAAAGCAAAGGGCAGGTGAAAAATCTGCCTTTGCATGTTCAGGCTTCAGGCAGATTCTCAGTTTTCAAACACAAGCTAAATATGTACCCTTTAGCCCTTAGCTCTGCTCTTTGTACATGTTCATATGAGTCACTGAGTGTAATAGTGATCTAACTCTAATTTTCCCATTTTTGAGTTAGACCCATATTTCGCAAGTTAAAGGTAAAATCTATTCAGTGCACAAGTGGTCTAGATGTCACAGTGATGCATCTTACTATACAGAGATTTTTAGTTATCCTCACTTAAGACAAAAAGCGTGAGTGCAACAGTGGTCTAACTCTTTGAACCCTTCAAAAGTCAAGGATTTGAAAGATGATCTCAACCTTGTACCACCTGTCCCCCACTCATTTTATCTGGGTCTGATCGAAGATAAACATGGCCCAAACTTTCATCCTGATTATGACAGCAAAGACAACTGTGAGGAACAAGATTATCTGATGGATGACTTTCTCAGTGGTCAGCAGTTTGCGATACAATGCTTCACTTTTGATCTGTATTCTCTTGTTATTTTGTGTTTCGAATTCCAAGGATGCCGGAAATTAAAGCTATTACTGAGTTATTAAAATTGAGTTATTAATTTACTTAAGTCAGTTACATTTGTTAAGACAGCCAGTGCAAGAGTGACTCACTTATAAAAAGGGCCTTTTTCGGAAAATTTAGAGAAAGTAACCTCTGAAACATTACTTTTGCGGAAAAAAAGTTGTGTTATCTTGAAAAACATGGTCATTAACTCTCAGGTTAACAACACATGGCATACCCTACATGTGTCCTGAATTTTATCCAGGGCTTGAACTTTGGCATTGATTATCTCAAAACTATGAAAAACGGAGTTAGACCACTCTTGTCCTCAGGGGCTCATATGATGTTCAGCACTAGCATGACTGAGATAGTATGAAGTAACCCCTGTGTTGCATACAAGTCTGTGGGTACTGGTTTTGCAAAGCGGGCACCCACTGGATTCCTGTCTGGCTAGTAATTATGATTATTAATTGCATGTGTTCTGTTCACGGAAATCTCAGCAATCTTACTTAATCTCACAGCGATCTTAAACATACTACTGTGTGTGAAAGCTCAGATACATGTAACTTTGCATTGTTGTTCTATCTATCCGGGACACCTTTTTCGTCACATTTTAGATGCGTTGCTACAGAATAGTGCATTGGGATTTTCCATGTTCCATTCTGGTCTCCAAAGTTGTAATGGCGATTCTTCTTATTTCCACAGCTCTTAATCTTCTGTTTCTCTGCCTTGTCCTTGCCATTGCTATTGTGGATCAAATTCCTTTAAGTTACTCAAAACATGTGTGTCTAGATGCATTAAAGAGTAAGCAATGATTCATCAAAACTTTTCTCCATGGCTCAGGAATCCAGGTTCTGTGTTCCTTACGCAATGTAAATGTGTTTTTGTCCAATAGTGTTGGATTCAAATGATTTCCATGGGGCAGCACTGCTGGTGTCGTGTAAAATCTAGTTCTCCCATAAAATCTGTTCCCCCCACGAGACTCCCGTTGCATATTGCGCATCAATTTGCATCAAATAGCGTCATTTGAGTCATCTACAAGATTTGCCGAGAAGGGTCTAACCGCAGCCGAGTGCAAACTACGCCCCGTACAGAACACGCCCCCTACAAGAAACGCCCTAACCCCATCCCTATCCCTAACCCTAACCCTAACCCCAACCCCTTTGTAGGGGGCGTGTTTTGTCAGTGGCGTAGTTTGTACTGTACCTGCGCAGTTTGTAGGGGGCGTGGTTTGTAATTTACCTGCGGCTGCAGTTAGGTATTATTGGATTTGCCTAACAATGAAGAATTCTCAGAAATAAACGAGCCAATTTATAGCACTTAAATGCAATGATTAGTACAGATGTTAGCAGGCGTTATACAATCATTCGCTTGTACTGAAGCAACAAGCTGGCTAGCTTGCTAATGAGGCCACAATTCGCTTTTACTGTAATAATCGCTAGCTAAAGTGATAACGAACTCTGTAATGAATAGCAAGCACACCAGTGTAGTGAGCTAACTAGCTAATAAGGTTACAGTTCACTGCTACTGTAATAACCTCTGGCTAGCTTAAGTGATAACAAACTCTATGTAATAGCTAGCACCCCAGTGTAGCAAGCTAGCCAGCTAGCTAGTTTGTTGATAAGGCTGTAGTATACCACATGTATGCAGCCGCAATTCAATTAATAGGCTCGTTCGAGATGAGCCAGGTCTGCGCAGATTCGACCACCGGCGATCGGCGCACAATGCATGCCGGTTAGTTTTGTGTCTGACTTCATCCCGCCTTGCTCTGACGTATTACAAAAGTGGACGGCAATTTAAATCGCAACAGCGAGGCGGCCGCAGTTTTTAGAGCCAGGCGCTGCAGTTGCTCTCCTCCGACTGCACCGCCTGGCTCTAACCTGATTGGTTTAGAGGTTGGCTCAACAATATGACGTTTTATATACACTCTCTACTTTTGTTGAATGGGAGAGAGTTTGAATTTATTTGTCAGATTTGAAGGTTTAGTCTGGTTACAGAAAACGTGTGGCTGATGGTGACATTTAATTGGGATTCATGTCACAGATCATGAACTGAATATAGTCCATTGTATATTAACACTGCACTGTTTTAATTATTTAAGTATTTAGCAGCGCAAACATTTCTGGTAAGTGGGATGTGAGGATTTTTAGGGGGGGACACCCCGGGTGAATAGGATGTACGTATTTCTGTGACTTCCTGTATATTCTCTCAAGGCTGCTGGAAACTGTCCGACTTGATTGTAGCTTGTTGTCACCACCCCCCGCTGCAGCCGCCTGCTCTCGTCTACTTTCCAGGCGAGGCGCAGTTCATCTCGAACGAGCCTAGAGCTACGCTATTTTAACAGTGCGCTATACGATAATCTCGCTAGACACATCATTTGATGTACATTATGTGACGGAAGTCACGAGGGGGGACCAGATTTTTTGGGGGGCAGATTTTACACAACACCGGCTTTGTGACACCCATGAAGTATTGTTGAGACTGATATTAAAATGGACTGATATGGATTGAGTCCATTCTGTTCCGAAGATAAGAGCAGCAATTCAGTGGCTATTAGCAACTATCCAGATCCCTACCGGAGAGCTTTGACATATTCGTTTTGCTTTTTTTTTTTTTTTTTTTTTTTTTTTGCCACTGGACTTAGATTGTCATCATTTTTGCACAGTTCCCCATGCCACCTGAAACATGTTTGCAAGTTTTCTGAGCAACACAGGAAACCGTGAAACACAGGCACCAGCTATTTGAGAGTGTAACAGTTTATGGGTCCTGTCACTAGAAATGCCTCCTAATAAGTACGCGCCCTGGCTACCTTGCCAATGAGCCTGGCTCTTTGGTGATGCGGTCAGCGCATGTAACTCTTACCTGGGAGTCTGGGGTTCAATCCCCTGCCCAGGCCCTCCTTCGGCCTGCCACAAGAATACCCTCATCTTGCTTTGAGGAATTACATAGCATTGTGCTGCCACTTTAACTTCTTCCTCGGAGACACTTGCTACTACTTGGCATTACAAATCATAGGAATCATCCGCATAGTTGATTTTCTAATTGTGGTTTAGATACTTCATGATTAAATCCATTTGGCAATATTTTGTTTTCCCCTGTAATATCTTGAAAAGCTTTTAAAAATGATTAAAAATATGCTGTTAAAACCCTTGTCTTGTTTTGCCATGATGTATAATGAAATCAAATTCTTGTGATAAAACCCATCAGAAGGGAAAGTGAGACAGTTGAATTAAACAAGACTAATAGATTTAGAAGACTTAAAGAGCAAAGAATCTAATGACCCTTCTTTAAGACCATTCTGAACCGTGACTTCATCCACTTTGTCTCAAACTGGCATCTGACGACAGTTTGCTGCATTGTTGAGTCTGTGCTGAAATTATGTAGGCCTACCTTGGAAGAATGAAAATGAAAAATGTATTAATTCAGCTGCCTGCTGGAAAGGAAAATAAAAGAAATATTTGGTAAGTTGGGCAGGAAAATGAACCTGATCCAATCCAAAACCAGATATATTGTTCAAACCGGAGTTGTGGAAGACACAATGGTAATTAGGGGGTTCAGATTCACCTGCTCATTATTGAACAGATTCACATCACAATCCATACGGCATTAGCAATAGTCAAAGAATGTTCTCATGTAAGGCAATCCCATAGTAATACGCTAATTTTCTTACCTTGAAAATGTAATTATTATTGGCATTTGTCTCATTTTCATGACATTCTTCATCAATGTCAAGTATCTCTTCTCCCATGATATGCACCGGTTTAATTTCAGTCATTCCGTGAAAAAAACAAACAAATAAATAAATAAGTAAAAGAAAAAAACTTGTGCGTAAATGGGATATCACACCAAACACCTAGATCCATTAGAAAAAAACAACTAAATAGACTCCGTGTTAGTATCAGGTAACACTTTTATGCACACCCAATCTCTGAAATGCCAAATGTATTTTAAGGATTTCCGATTGTATCACGTAAGCGTTGTGTCATTGTAATACATTACAGAGAGCTTCCACTCTCCTAAAATAGAGCATAGATATCAAGCAATCAAAAACAATGCTGGGAGCAGCTTAAGAGACACAATGTGACGTAAATGTTTTTAGCCTGTATTACACCACTACAATGCATGTCTGTAATATTTGCAAATACAATCACAAGGAACGACTGCACTTTGGTTTTAATTTAAGAACTTGGTTGATGCACACCATAAGTCACTTGCATGGCCACTGCAGCACTGTAGAGGCCACACGTATTTTAACAAACTCTTGCTCGATGGTGCTGCCTACAGAGGTAACTTTGACCCCCCACTGCTCTTCTTTTTAATTGAATCTGATAGCAATGTAAAAAAAAAAGTACATTTTATTACATGTTTTTACTGTGTAAACTGCACTATGTGCATTCCACATAAACAAAAATGTTAGTATGTTTGTTTCATATGAAAGAGTTTCTTATTCCTGTTTAAGGAGCATCATTTTACAAGGCATTGAGCCACAGGTACAGTGATTTTTCTCAAGATTATACTCATCCTTTCCTGGAAATTTGAGCTACTTTACGCAGAAACCATGTCTACACAACACTAATCAATGAAAAGGTCATGCATACAATGACTCAATAGGCACTTCAGCAGTGATGTCACCCGATGATCTGAAAGCGACAGCATTAAAACAGTCACTCCTCCTCCCACCCCCATACAGAAACAAAAGCTAACCCCTAAATAGCTCTGACATAATGCTCCTTTCACCAAGGCTGTAAGGGATGACTTGCCCTTGACATGTGTTAGTTGCCAGAAAATACGCTCTCTCACTGAGTCCAGTCACTATGCCCTGTCTGGATCATAGTTTTCCCATTCATTCACATCTAATGACAAAGGCAGTTTAGGGAACCAGTTTGCTTGGAAGAGCACAGGTCTGCATTCCTCATCAATTAAGGAATGCAGGAGGTTCATCACTATAGATAAGAAGAGCTAGTGTCATGAAGGCGCCATGTTTGGTCATCCGAATCTCATATGGGCTGAGCTCCACCTGTCTGTCAATGAAATTAAACATACAGTCAGGACCAGAATTATTGGCATCCTTGATTTCAAAGAAAAATTAAGAAAAATGCTTAATTTTATGAACACAGTGAATAATTGGCATTATGCTCAAATGTTGTTGATATCCAATTATTAATTTTCATGTTCCAAGGTTTTTCATTCATCCACTTTATTTTTTAATGAAAACCAATATCAAATTATTGGTTATTCTTTGTGCAAACACCACTTGCGAAGGTGACAACTGGTGATTCTTTTCCTATAATTCATAATTAAGTTGGAGAGTTTTTTTTTCAAGAGGATTTAAGTTAGAAAGGATTTTTGACTATTCTTTCTTGGAGAGAATTTCAGTATTATTGATATCCTTAGGATGGCGGTAATGGATTGCCCTCTCCAGTTTACGCCCCCGGACCATACAATGGGATTTTAGTCCAGAGACTAAATGGCCATCGTTGAACACGGATGTTGTTTTCCTAAAACAGTCCTGAGTATATTTTAATGTAGTTTTGTCCGCATTGTCCTCCTGGAAGATCGGTCTGTGACCAAGTTTCAGCCACCTAGCAGCAAAAAATGGGGTGCAGCTTGCGAAGCTCGCTCTGGCAGACAACTTGAGACATGCCTACATTCCTGTAGACACTGCCATTCATATGACACTGCTCCTTCCCTCTTGTAGGTGGGCAATATGAGGTTCTTTTCTACTCCGTCTTTGTAGCATAACATACCTCTGCCTGCTGCTGTGTGGCATTGCTCTCTGTGACTGCATCACACTTGCCTGCTGATAGTTAACATCCCACCTCCATTTAAGCATCTACCTGTGGGCTCTGAATCTCTCCCTGAGGGGGGAGGGGGTGAGTGGGTGGGATATCCCGACACTCCCATCTCTGTTCTCATGCTCTGTGGGCTGCAGGGTGTGTCAGGGTCAGAGCCGAGAGGCCAAACTATCATTGTTACGTTTTTACATTTGTTACAGCTTCTAATGCAAGTTTGCAAACATGAATTTGTGAGCTGGCTGACAAAAATAGAGTTTCTACAAAAATTTTAGGGCTCTTGGTGAAATTCATTTCTTCACTGATCTTGATGACTGTCCCTGGACCAAAGGCAGCAAAAGATCAAAAACCCACCTCCATATTTAACTATATTGGGAACTTTACCTTGCATACATTCACCACTCGTCACTGAACATGCTGATGGTGAAAATGCCATAAGAAAATACATTTTAAAAATCAATGGCCGGAAATCTCTTCCAGTCATAGTCTAAATGATGTGACAGTGACACAATATAAATATTAAGTATGCCACCACAATGGATTTGAAATAAATCAGTCAAGATGTACAACCCTATGTCCAAAAAATTTGGGACATTGTGTTGAATGTAAATAAAACAGAATGCAATGATTTGCAAATCAATTAAACCCCTATATTTAATTGAAAATAGGACAAAGACAATCTATGAAGTATTGAAACTGATTAATTTTACTGTTTTTTGAAAAATAACTGCTAATTTTGAATTTTATGACAGCAATATGTTCTTAAAAAGTTGGGATGGGACATTTATTTTTTTAATTTCCACCATAAACTTTCAACTGGATTGAGATCTGGACTGTTCGTGGCTGTGTCATTAATTTGATATGCCCTCCCTGAAGAAAAACTTTTACACTGTTTGCTCTGTGGCAAGATGCATTTTCATTGTGAAAAATGACTTCACCATCACCAAACCTATTATCTATTGATGGACTCAGAAAATGGTCCCAAATTTCAATATACACCTGCACATTGACTGTTGTGGTAATGATTGCCATCTCCCCTGGTCCTTTACCTGACATGCTACCCCGTAGTCATTTTTATGTTTCATTTGAGCAACACCAGACTGAAGTTCCAGCGTCATCGCCTTGGTTAATGCTATTTTGTGATTCATCACTGAATATTACTTTCATCCAATTATCCACACTCCATGATTGCTCCTCTTTAGCCCACTGTAGCCTTGCTTTCTTCTGTTTAGTTTTAGTGCTGGTGTTCGTTTGGCTTTTCTAAATGTAAATCCCATTTTATTCAGCCGATTTTTCAATTCTATCACAAACATTGATTCCGTTTCTGCCCATTTGTTCTTCATTTGTTTTGTTGAGCATCTTCTATTTTTAAGGCATACTGCTTTGAGTTTTCTGTCCTGAAGCATTGACATCTTCCATGGTCTGTTTGTATGTTTTCCTCTTATAACCTTCCCATTTTATCGTAGCCCCCGGACGAAGTCAGGCGGCTACTATGGATTCATGCTTGTCGTCTCCGCCGCCGCCATGTCCGCGGCCATAGACACTTCCTTGTGGACGCTGTACAAGCTGTAATTTTTGACCAATTACTTTCAATGTGGTATGGACACGTGTTATACTTCAGATATGATGCCCATCGATTTTGGTTGCCATGGCGACAGTTGTGTTAGGCGCAGCGATGGGAAACACCAGACGCGAGACGTTCGTCCGAAATAAAAGGGTTCATTAAACAATACACAAAATAAACACGGCACGAGGGCCAACAAATAAACTACACTCAAAGAGCTGATAATCAAAAGAGAATAACAAGCTAATAATAAAAGACAAGGACTAGACACCGAGACAATGACAAGAACAAGATAAGCACTGAACAAGACTGCGGAAAAACAAGATTGCGGCGAAACACGACTGCGGTGAAACAGGACTGCGGCGAAACACGACTAACGCGAAACAGGACTGTGGCAAAACAAGGATCCGTCTGTCAGATTGGAGCTTCTCCGCAGCTCCCCCTATAGTTCCGGTGTGCAAATTTCACACAACTGTCGAAAAACCGCAGCCACCTCCTCCACCCCCCCGTTCATGTGCATTTGTTTACAATGAAGCCAGCGAGAAGGCAGTCCTGAAGCGATGTCTACCGAGGTTTGTAGTCATATATATATATATATATATATCACAAGTTTTACGTTGTATATCTGTCATAAACATAACAATTACGGGAGAAAGTAAAAGGCTAAGGATAACTGCGGCTTTTTTGTTTATGTTTTCTGAGTTTTTTTTCCTCGGTACCGATATTTATCAGACGTAATGTTTTTGTAACATGCTCTTCTGGTTGCTCTTCTAAAGAATCCTGAACTACTCAATGTAAATATCGAACTGCACAAAACTCACAAAACCTAGATTCGGCTGACGAAGTGATGTGGCTCATAGTAAAATTGCGCTCCTGGGGCAGAAACAGGACGATGTAGTAAAATAAATAACAGCTACGTGACAAACAAACGTGTTTACCGGTAACTATGCTAACATCTCTGCTAGCTAACAAGCATCAAGCACCACTCATACAATAATCGCGCAAAGGCCTTTACAAACAACAGCAAACATGAACAGTGAGCAATGACATATGAATACAAGGAACACATACATTTTTACGCAACGATACTTAACAAGTGCAACAGCAACAACATCAGGTCGGCATCTGATTTGCATGCTTCTTTCTCCTTGAGCTCCCTCCATTCTGAAAAAGCTCGACCAAGATTGACTCGTGTCTGACTTCTCACCCGGTCAGACGCTTGTTTTCTCTTCCTCGCCTTCTCCAACAACGGCCACCTCTTCTTTTTCACCGGCTCCGCCATCGTAACACCAGTGGGAAGAAGCTGTCTTCCTTTTATTACTAGCCAGGGAGTGTTTTTGTCTCGTACTGTAAAGCAGTTCGTTTCTCGCGATAGCTCCATCCAGCGACGAGATTTGGGACACCGGGGCGGTGGACTTGATCTTGCGAGGTCGGTTTTCAGCCAAGATACCCTGGGGAGCGGGCAGATAAGCCCCATTCTCCCCATAACAAGTCGCTAAACCATCACAGTGACTCCGAGGCACAATAATTACGGCCGAAATCCTGCATAGTTCCCCTTTAAATTTCCTTCTTGGAGCAGTTTTATAATCCTTTCCACTGTTTCAATTGCCAGCTCTCTTGTTGGTGCCATGCGTCTTCTCAATTAGCCAAGACCAACACCTCATTAATGTCTGCAAGCACTCTCTTTTAACTGCAAACTAATTTGCATATTTAGACTGGTGCTGATATTTCCTTTGGAAATTATGATTAATAATTAATTATGATAAGTTATGATTCCATAATTTTCCCTCAACATTGAGATGATTCCATATTTTTTTCCTGAACTTTATTATGAACAAATATGCCATTAATTAAAATAATGCAAACTATTTGTCTGAGGTATGTTTCATGAAGCATGACTATTAAGCAAATAAAAAAAAATCCTTTATGTCATTTCTTCAATTTGAAGACCACAAAGGAAAGACAGAGTCCAAATTTTGCATTTTTGTATATTTTATATATTATATATTATTATAATATTTATAATAATATACAACCCCAATTCCGAAATAGTTGGGACAAAGTGTAAATTGTGAATAAAATCAAAACACAATGACTTTCAAATCACACCAGCCAGTATTTTATTCACAATAGAACAGAGATAACATAGCAAATGTTGAAACTGAGAAATTTTACAATTTTATCCAAAAAATGAGCTCATTTCAAATTTGATGGCTGCTACAGGTCTCAAAAAAGTTGGGACAGGGGCTTGTTTACCATGGTGTAGCATCCCCTCTTCTTTTTCACACAGAGTGGAGGCGTCTGGGCATTGAGGAGACAAGTTTCTTGAGTTTAGCCATTGGAATTTGATCCCACTCTTGTTTAATACAGGCTTCCAGCTGCTGGAGAGCTTTGGGTCTCCTTTGACGGACTTTTCATTTAATTTTGTGCCAAATGTTCTCAATCGGTGAAAGATCAGGACTGCAGGCAGGCCAGTTCAGCATATGGACTCTCCTACTACGAAGCCATGCTGTTGTAATAGCTGCAGTATGTGGTTTTGCATTGTCCTGCGGAAAAACACAAGGCCTTCCCTGGAATAGATGTCATCTGGAGGGGAGCATATGTTGCTCTAAAACCTTTACTTTCAGCAATCATGGTGCTTTTTAAAATATGCAAGTGTCCCACACCATATGCACTAATGCATCCCCATACCATCAGAGATGCTGGCTTTTGAACTGAAGACTGATAACAGGAGGGGTGGTCTTTCTCCTCTTTAGCCCAGAGGACACAACGCCCATGATTTCCAACAAGAATGTCAAATTCGGACTCGTTTGACCACAGGACGCTTTGACACTTTGCTACAGTCCATTTTAAATGAGCCTTGGCCCACAGAACACGGCGGCACTTCCAGATCATTCTCAACAATGGCTTCCTTTTTGCATGACAGAGTTTTAGGTGGCATCTGTGAATGGCACGGCGGACTGTGTGTACAGACAGTGGTTTCTTGAAGTATTCCTGGGCCCATTTAGTAATGTCAATGACAGAATCATGCCGGTGAGTGATGCAGTGGCGTCTGAGGGCCCAAAGATCACGGGCATCCAGTTAAGGTCTTCAGCCTTGTCCCTTACGCACAGAGATTTTTCCAGTTTCTCTGAATCTTTTGATGATGTTATACACTGTCGATGATGAGACCTTCAAAGCCTTTGCAATTTGACGACGGGGAACATTGTTTTTAAAGTATTCCACAATTTTTTTATGCAAGCCTTCACGGGTTGGAGAGCCTCTGGCCATCTTTACTTCTGAGAGACTCAGCCTCTCTGAGACATCCCTTTTATAGCCAATCATGTTACACACCTGATGCCAGTTAACTTAATTACTTGCTAAATGTTCTTTCAGCTGATTATCTTATATATTAATTGCTTTTTCAGCCCTTTTTTTCCTGTGTCCAAAATTTTTTGAGACCCGTTGCAGCCAGAAAATTTGAAATTATCTCATTTTGTGGATAAAAATGTAAAATGTCTCAGTTTCAACATTTGAAATGTTATCTATGTTTTATTGTAAATAACATATTGGCTCATGTGATCTGAATGTCATTGTATTTTCATTTTATTCACAATTTACACTTCGTCCCAACTACTTCGGAATTGCGGTTGTACAATGAAGCAGAGTACAATGTTTTAGATGTATTTTTTTCTTTACTTTTATTATTATTTCTTGGCAAACTTCCAGATTTTGAAACTTACTATTGTTTTCCATCTTGTAGCAAAACCCTCAGTATTTACTCAGGTGATTTCCTCTTTTGATTGTTGACAGTGACGCAGATGTGCCAACCTCCTCAGAGTGTTTTTGATGAGGCCAACTGTTGTGAATGTTTTTTTTTTTTTTTTGCCGGAAAATAATTAATCTGTCAACCACCACAGTTATTACAGTGCTGTGAAAAAGCATTTGCCCCCTTCCTGATTTCTTATTTTTTTGCATATTTGTGACACTTAAAGGTGTAGTCAGCGATATGGGAGAAAATGAGTAGAGAGGTTGTCGATATTTGAAGTGTAAACGAATACAGACCCACCCCTCCCTTCATACTCCGCCCCGGGGTCCACCCCCGAAGTTCATGGACGCGCATTGTCATGTTAATGGAAGAAGAATTACAAGCTGAAAAAGTGGAAAATGGATTCAGAATTTTTCCCGGTACAAGTTATCGATTCGCGAGCTCCACACAAGGAACGCTTAGACCGTTTGCGTGTTTCTGCTATGAGCTCATTTAGTAGCTTGCTGTCGGAATTGTTTTGTTTTGGAAGAAATGGTTATCAGGAGCTTATAGCAAAATTTCTTCCTGAACAGTGGGTATATAACAGTACAGCTACAACCGCATGCATGCAAAGCGAGACAGTACAAGCAAAACAATAAGCTGAGACGAAGGCGGTTCATTTCATTCTATCTAGTCGCACATATGTACAGCATTTGATTGCGCAATTCCCTGTCGATTCCTTACATAAGAAGAAGAACTCGTAGCACCAAGTTCAATTTGCGAAGCTAAGGTTAGCTGACCCGTCAGACAACTGTACCCACAACTCGACTGCTATTATAAATAGATAACATCACAAAAACGGTGCATTTTGGCAGATTAGACAATATGATGAATGCCTGACGGCTGTTACTGTTGTGTGAAGCACCACAAAACTAATGTTGCTCACCTGTCCAGCAGAAAGACGGCAACCTCCGCGTCCGTTTTCAGACCCTTCAATTCGTGGAGTTCCCTCCACCGTCGGAAAGCCACACCAATGTTGACCCGGGTCTTCGCCCTTTCATGGTCGAAGCCCTTCTTTTTTAATTTATGTTCCTCCGACCGTTTTCTCTTGGGCTGTTTTTCAGCCATTGCAAATGCTGCAATGCCTTATCTCTCTCTCTACTGTAACTGCGCAGGCTACACGACCTGCTACTCCCGTCTGACCTGTGCACGAGTATGAACCCGCCCCTGGGCGTGGCGGGGTGGACCCATGTTCTGGTGGCTCGGTCCGAGCCGCAGATTTACCTGCTTAAATTCAGAGCCCAGGCTGTGTATTGAAACCGGATTTTTTCCAGCATGCTCTCAGAAGTGACAGCTTGCAGATAGTGAGGAGAAATATGGTGATTTTGACAAAAAGTGTGTGGATTATGATCGCTTACTATACCTTTAAATGTTTCAGATCATCAAACAAATTTAAATATTAGACAAAGATAACCTGGGTAAAGAAGAAATGCAGTTTTTAAATGATGATTTCATGTATTAAGGGAAAAAAGTTATCCAAACCTCCCTGGCCCTATGTGAAAAAGTAATTGCTTCCCACACTTAATAACTGGTTGTGCCACCCTCTGCGACAACAACCGCAATCACACATTTGCAATAACTGGCAATGAGTCTTTCACATCCCTGTGGAAGAATTTTCGGATCATTGTCCTGCTGCATAACCCAAGTGTACTTCAGCTTGAGGTCACTCACTGATGGTTGGATATTCTCCTTCAGGATTTTCCAGTAGAGAGCAAGAATTATGGTTCCATCAATTACAACAAGTTGTCCAGGTCCTGAAGCAGCAAAGCAGCCCCAGACCATCGCACTACCACCACCACGTTTGACTTTTGGTATGATTTTCCTTTTATGAAATGCTGTGTTAGTTTTACACCAGATTTAACAGGATGCACACCTTCTAAAAAGTTCAACTTTTGCCTCGTCAGTCCACAGAATATTTTCCCAAAAGTCTTGGGGATCATCAAGATGTATTTTGGCAAATGTGAGACAAACCCTTGTTTTCTTTCTGGTCAGCAGTGGTTTTTGCCTTAGAACTCTCCCATGGATGCCATTTTTGCCCAGTCTCTTTCTTATTGTTGAATCATGAACACTGACTTTAACTGAGGCAAGTGAGGCCTGCAGTTCTTTAGATGTTGTTCTGGGTTTTTTTGTGACCTCCTGAATGAGTCGTTGATGCGCTCTTGGAGTAATTTTGACAGGCCAGCCACTCCTGGGAAGGTTCACCACTGTTCCAAGTTTTCTACATTTGTGGATAATGGCCCTCACCATGATTCGCTAGAGTCCCAAAGCCTTAGAAATGGCTTTGTAACCCTTTCCAGACTGATAGATGTCAATTACTTTGTTTCTCATCTGTTCTTGAATTTCTTTAGTTCGCAGCATGATATGTTGCTTTTGAGATCTTTTAGCCTACTTCACTTAGTCAGACAGGTTCTATTTAAGTGATTTCTTGATTCAACAGGTCTGGCAGTAATCAGGCCTGGGTGTGGCTAGTGAAATTGAACTCAAAAAAATGTGGTTAATCGCAGTTAATTCATGATTTAACGGGGGGGATTACTTTTTCACATAGGAGCATAGCTTTTTTCCCCTTAATAAATGAAATCATCATTTAATAACTGCATTTTGTACTTACTCAGGTTATCTTTGTTTAATATTAAAAATTGTTTGATGATCTGAAACATTTAAGTGTGACAAGTAGGCAAAAAATAAGAAATCAGGAAGGGGGCAAATACTTTTTCACGGCACTGTATCTCTGGTCTTCCAGCCTTTTGGTAAGGTTGTGCTCGCCAGTGCATTCTTTATGCTGGAGAATGTACCAGATTGTTGATTGGGCCACAGTTAATGATTTTTCCTATTTATCTGAAGCTTTTATCATAATTTTTCACCCTCTGGATGACTCCCTTCACTGACTGACAGCTCTTTGGTCTGAAAATCAACTATATACCTTTTATCTGCTTACTAGTAAATGAAAAAATTCAGTAATAACATGGCCATGGAACTGCTGAGCAGTTGGACAATTGGGCCCTCAAAAAATGGGAACAACGTATAAAAAGTGCTGTCCTGCACCTTTTACACAATTTGGAGGTAAATACCCCCCAAATAAAGATAATGTCACAAAGTGTGTGTGAATCCCTTTTGTGTCTGTTCCCAACGAGCAGCTTACATGTCTTTTAGATTTATTGTCTCCTTGTCCCCCATTTTTCAGTCTGGCTGTGCCACTGATTTGGTCCTGGCTGAAAATTCAATTCTATACATACTTCCACATTCAGTTCTCACAATTCAAATTCAATGTTTGCAATTCAGTTTCAGTTAACTGAGACACATCTGAATCACTGAGGTAGAGCAATTGAGTGCAGATTCACAGCAATCCAGCAATCAAACTGAAACTACTATGAACTTGTACAGACAGGACATTCACAAAAAGGGTGAGGCACTCAAATGACAACACCTGGGAGAAGGGAGGGGACGAGGCAATTAAAGGAGACAAAACTACAAAAACACGTGGACTGCTGGCACAAGGCTAACATTCAATAGACAAAGCTGGTAAGTCACATTTTTGTGAAAAATGAGTTTGATGTTGCTTTGGACTTACTGGCTTCTTCCGCATAATTTCAAGCTGGAACTATACAGGAATAATGCACAGGTTTCCAAAATAACACCAAACAAAGGAATGGCAGAAGATAGTAAGTACATGAAACATTTTAGGAAGTGCACATACTATTACCTGTCACAGCCAGCTTGAGAAACCAGAAGCTAGCAAGTGTACTTAACTGCCTTTTTCCATTGGCCATTTGCACCGATCAACCAATTTTGTTAGATCCCTGCTCAAAAAGGTGACCTATAACGAACATATACGAATTGCCGTCTTTTTCCATGATAATAGAAAAGGTGTAAAAAGATAGTAAGTAGCATTACATAACGTTGCGTAATCAATCTCTGGATTCCAGTGATAGAGGTTCAAAAGTAGTGTATCGGGGCTGATTCTACCTTGCCATCAACTAGATTTATGTTGCATGGTCTTATTGATGGGGTTGGATATGTTCTCTCCATTTTTCTCAAAATGTTGAAAATGTGACTTACTAGCTTTTTGCATTTAATGTCAGAGGGTAGGAGCCAATTAAGGACACACAAAGGTTGTGACATGTCAGCTCTCAAATGTGCGTAAGAGTACCCTTGAATGTGTATAGATTCTATTCTTATAGATTCTCTATTCTAGAACAAATCCCGAATAAGAAATATTGGAGAATGTCAGAATCTTCATGAAAATTGTGTAAATAGGTTTTAAGAAGATATCTGTTCTTAAGAACATTTGTTGAATGAGGCCCATTGAACCTTCAGTTTATAAATAGGCCTTCAATCAAAACAAAAGATGAGATAAACTGAAAATAATTTGAATACCCTCCACTAGCTATATTGCAGCATTGAAGAATGTCATTCGGGAGTTTATGTTGCTGGTGGTATATGGCTGCCTGACTAAAAATTACATGTTAACCTGAAATCCACAAGAGGGCAATCTAACAGCACTCCTGCTTTGATCAAGGCAGCCCAGAAAAACTTATTTTGTTTTATTTATTTATTTAATCAAATTCTGAAGTAATCTTTTTTTCACTTTCAAGAAGTTTCATAAAATCTATATTAGGTTACAGAAATTGTTCCTAACTTCAAGTTTTTTGAGGAGAAATAGCATTGTGAATGAATTAACCCATAAACTAGGGACTGATATGTGGGTCTATGAAATGCAGCTGCAATATTCAAGTCTGTGGAACTTCAGACTTATTTTAAATTCTAGTGGAGATTCTCAGGCATCCAATGATCCCAAATATGTCCTGTTGAATTACAGGGCAATGTGTATAAAATTGTATACAAAATCTAGATATTATCCATTTGATATAATGCGGTGGTCACAGAAACACGGCGTCCTGGGCTTGAACATTTCTCTCAATATCAGTGTGATGTAGCTTCGGGGATGCCCTGCAAACAGTCACAGAATAAGTACATGAAATTGTCCTACAGTATGAAAAAAACTTTTTTTCTGACTTTGAACCTATTAAAGGAAAACCTCTGTAAAAATTAGGGTTGATGGGGTTATACCTGTCTACAACATGGAGGAAATATAATAGAACTGGAGAGAGCGAGGAAGTACCATCCCTATTACTTTCAATGGGAGATGCTAGGCTAGCTACCTCAGCCCAGGAAGTACGGAATTGACCGACAGCATCTATAAAAATGGCGTTCCATGGGTGCTTATTTCCGGCACCATTTCATAAGATTGTCAATCTGATTATACAGCACAAATGGCCAAGAAAGTGTGTCGTCTGTGTGGATTGGCTAATGTTTTCGAGGGGAAATGACGAGCAATGCTGTTAATCCGGAACGCGCACGCACTTTTCACTCTTTTCGTTGAACTGCTGCCATGGACCTATAAGGAGAACTGGACAAACAACGAAGGCTGGAACGTACGCCGATATGGGCTTAGCGGTCAAGCTGATATTGCAAGTCACGTGATGCCATGGGGGCCAAAAAGAAATTTCTCCATAGGAAATAATTGAAAAAGACACGCTGATAAATCCGTGAATACGTTTTTTTGACAGAAACAAATTATCGGTACCGAAACTGTTTATTTTTCTCTTTTAAATCATTGATGCCTCGTTCCTCGGCAACGACAAAATTTTTTATTTATATTCAGGCTGTGTGAACACCAACGGGTCCTCATATGTAAGCGCGTTCTCTTCTCCTCCGAATTTAGTACTGCAGCGGATGTGAGTGGGTGGAGCAATGGGCATTCCTTGCCGTCCGTCTGTGATTAACATTATAGATGTAGCCAAGTCGGTAAAATGAGCTGGCGTTACGGTGCAAATATACCAAGCAACAAAAGAAGCGCAAGTTAATTAAAGGCAGACTGGAAAACAAGTTTGCGCGTAATTATTAAAGAAAATCAAATTTATTACTAGTGTGTGCACATTTGCACTCGTTTCATCAAACTTTTCTTTGTTTTACGGTAACTTTGACTGAGTAACCATAAGACTACATTAACTAACTAGCTAACTTGCATTTCTTTTGTTGCTCAGTATATTTTAGCCATTTTACTTTAATTGATGAATGGCCGTAATATGTAGCAACTCGATTGCAACACTTCATTATGTTGCGCGGCAAAATGTACAGTAAGCTAAGGCCACTGTTGTGACATCTTAGAACCATGTATGCAGCCAACGCTCACCTTACTTTTTTCATATTAAAATGATATGGATATATCCATAAACTGAGTTGTATATTTCCATTGCTTTGAATAGCACCAATTCACATTACTGTGTTTTGATGCGTTATGCATAATGTGTCAGCTGAGTAGCATCTAACGTAATCTCCATATGAGTGCATTTATAGTACTACATAAATTCAGTTCAAACACTGCTTAGCAAAATAATTTATTGACCATTCTTCATTCTTAAATTAATTACAGACCTTCATACTTGATGACGAAACTTTTCAGCAACTTGACAGATGAGATCCAAAATGATAACTATTTTTGTGCATGATCCGAACTTCCATGAAAAGTTCTGAACACATACACATTATTTGTGGTACAGCCTTTATTAGATCGAAGTTTTGGGTAGGTGGAAACGTCAGAGTATATGAAATCCTAACATCTGTTTGAGAGCAGCATCTGAGATCAACTGGAGTGATGCAGGTAGATTCGACGGTGTGGCTAATTCTCCTCTGAATGAAGATAATACAAGCCCTAAAAGAGAATGCAACAGTTGAGCACAAGACGAAGATCGATTAGATGTACAAACCCAAAACCAGTGAAGTTGGCACATTGTGTAAATCGTAAATAAAAACAGAATACAATGATTTGCAAATCCTTTTCAACCTATATTCAATTGAATACACTGCAAAGACAAGTTACTTAATGTTCGAACAGGTAAACTTTGTAATTTTTTGCAAATATTAGCTCATTTGGAATTTGATGCCTGCAACATGTTTCAAAAAAAAGCTGGCACAAGTGGCAAAAAAAGACTGAGAGAGTTGAGGAATGCTCATCAAACACTTATTTGGAACATCCCACAGGTGAACGGGCTAATTGGGGAACAGGTGGGTGCCATGATTGGGTATAAAAGCAGCTTCCTGAAATGCTCAGTCATTCACAAACAAGGATGGGGCGAGGGTCACCACTTAGTGAACAAATGCGTGAGCTGATTGTCGAACAGTTTAAAAACAACATTCCTCAACGAGCTATTGCAAGAAATTTAGGATTTCATCATCTACGGTCCGTAATATCGTCAAAGGTTCAGAGAATCTGGAGAAATCACTGCACGTAGCGACAAGGCCGAAACCAACATTGAATGCCCGTGACCTTCGATCCCTCAGGCGGTACTGCATCAAAAACCGACATCAGTGTGTAAAGGACATCACCACATGGGCTCAGGAACACTTCAGAAAACCACTGTCAGTAACTACAGTTCGCCGCTACATCTGCAAGTGCAAGTTAAAACTCTACAATGCAAAGCGAAAAGCCATTTATCAACAGCACCCAGAAACGCCGCCGCTTCGCTGGGCCCAAGCTCATCTAAGATGGACTGATGCAAAGTGGAAAAGTGTTCTGTGGTCTGACGAGTCCACATTTCAAATTGTTTTTGGAAACTGTGGACCTCGTGTCCTCCGGACCAAAGAGGAAAAGAACCATCCGGACTGTTATAGGCGCAAAGTTCAAAAGCCAGCATCTGTGATGCTATGGGGTGTATTAGTGCCCAAGGCATGGGCAACTTACACATATGTGAAGGCACCATTAATGCCGAAAGGTACATACAGGTTTTGGAGCAACATATGTTGCCATCCAAGCAACGTCTTTTTCATGGACGCCCCTGCTTATTTCAGCAAGACAATGCCAAGCCACATTCTGCACGTGTTACAACAGCATGGCTCCGTAGTAAAAGAGTGCGGGTACTAGACTGGCCTGCCTGTAGTCCAGACCTGTCTCCCATTGAAAATGTGTGGCGATTATGAAGCGTAAAAATACGACAACGGAGACCCGGACTGTTGAACAACTTAAGCTGTACATCAAGCAAGAATGGGAAAAGAGTTCCACCTGAAAAGCTTCAAAAATTGGTCTCCTCAGTTCCCCCAAACGTTTACTGAGTGTCGTTAAAAGGAAAGGTGATGTAACACAGTGGTAAAAAGGCCCCTGTGCCAACTTTTTTGCAATGTGTTGCTGCCTTTAAATTCTAAGTTAATGATTATTTGCAAAAAAAAAATAAAGTTTCTCAGTTTGAACATTAAACATCTTGTCTTTGCAGTGTATTCAATTGAATATAAGTTGAAAAGGATTTGGAAATCATTGTATTCTGTTTTTATCTACGATTTACATAACGTGCCAACTTCACTGGTTTTGGGTTTTGTACATTTTAGAACAGAGATGGTGATGATGAGATAACAGGGGAAGGACAGAAAAAGAGGTGCATTAAAACAAAGGTAAAAATAACGCAGTACAATGTGCATAACATTTCAGGGTAGACCCACATTTTACTATACTCCACGGAATGGTTATGAGTCTAGTGCGAAGCTAAGTTACGTTAGCTAAAAGTAAATTAGCTTGCCAGAATTGGCAAAAGTTTAAGGTTTATAAGGCACGTGCAGTGCGTTGTGTTCGGTTTATCATTTTGAATCCAGAGAAGATAATGGAGTTTGCACGCAGACGAGCAAGAATCGTCTGACTCTATAAATGTAGTTATTCATCATTGAACTAAAGAGGCCACGAGCCTGAGCAATGTCATGTTATACAACAAACAGCAAGTCAACTATTTTGCCGACATTTTAGCGTTGAAATCAATAGCATTACTTCCCTGTTAAATAACAATCATTTTATACATTTGCATTTGGGTTTTCAAAATTGTATTTCAAACTATTATTAAGCCTTTACCGGTGCCTATGTTTTTTCCAATCCGCTCATAGTTACATCAGGGGTTTCCTACTCAAGGTTCTGCAGTGGTACGAATTTCATTTACAACGAAAAGTGATCGTGAACACGCACCCTGGGTAGGAGTTCCACGAGCGCAGGCCGTTGTCATGGACACCTGGGATACCAGCGCGTTCATGAACCCCACACTACGCATGTGTGAGCAAAAGTCACACAGCGCATGTCCGCATGGCTCCGGAAATAAGGCCCCCATGTCGGCGTGCTGCGCCATTGAGCAATTTCCATTGAAATGAATGGGCGGCCATTTTCCAATTGTATATCCAGTGAAATATAAAACATCCTTGACTGCTGCAGTCAGAGCAACAGCTGGACAACCAAACTTGTGCACGAGCTGTCATCAAGCTCCAAGTATCAGTTCTTATTTTACAGGCCCTCTTGAAAACATCAAACAGTTGCATCAGACAAAGAGTAAAATAATGAAGGATTACCGAATACATTTTCTTTTGTTTTTGCTTTATTTGGCAAGAAAAAAATGCGCGCTTTTCAATTGGTGTCTATGGAGCTGCCACATCTTTGGCTACAAAATTGCCTCCAGTGGGAAACGCGGAAGCAGGAAGCTAACATGCTAACTGGCTAAAGCAAAGGTACTTCCTCGTTCTCTCTGGTTGTATTATATATCTCTATGGTCTACACTTTGTCTGGTGGCTATATACATCGCAATGATGATGGTCTATTTTTCCATACTATATATTGAAATGAGTTTTAAACAGGTCAAGCCAAATTTCAGATTTTACCGCTTTAGTGCCTTGACGTGAAAGACAACTTTTGCACAAAACTGACGCTAAAAGATTTAGATTTACCCATATGGAGTCCAAATATCATGACTTGGATTTTTTTTGCCATCTTTCTCGCGAAAAGGTTTAGCCAGTGAGAGGCAAAGGGTCCTTTTGGAGGTTACGTGACAGTGATATAGAATGACCATGTATTAACCAAAGTCCACAATGGCTTAACTAATTTCTAATTAAATTCCCTTTCGTTTTGTTAACTTAAATTGGTTAAAGGAGGATTATCACGCTTACCTGTTTTGACTTATATTAACTGCACTGAAGTTCAACAGCACCCGCTTCAAGTTTTTCCGCAAGATAATTAGTCCTTTCCACGTAATTGGCGATAATTGCCCGTAATTTCCATGATAAAATCCAAAATGGAGGCCGCCATTGTTTTGAACTCAAGCTTCGCGAGACAGGGTTTCAGCCCGTAAAAGCCATGATCGTGACGTGAATGCGGCGGCTGAGCGTGTAAACAAAGCATCTCTGAACAGCGATATGCATTGTTCCATTGTACAAGTTTATAACCCAACAACGAATTAAATCTGTGTCCTTTGGGAACGTGTGCATTGTCACACTGGCCATCTTCTATTTAGTGTCGTTGACACAATCGTATGCCTGACAATGCAGCATTTTCCAAGCGATTTCGGATCTGTTCACTGACAAGAAAATCTCATTAAATCGAATGCATGGCCATGATGCCTGGAAGCGCCAGACCTCCGCGCTGACGTCATGATCTCGCACCCCAGAATCAGATGCGACAGGTGCTACAGAAAATAATGGCGCTGCCCAGTGGGCTCAATTAAATTCGATTTTTTCATCAATTAGCCAACTGAGCTATATGAATGCAGTTTAACTAGCAGGATATTAACAAATTGAAATAACAGGAGGGCAGATATTTTTTGATGATAGTCCTCCTTTAACGTATGAGCTAGTGCTCCCCCTCTCTTTCTTTGTTCCCTTTTTTTTCCCCCTTCATTGTTGGTTCATTTTCTACAAAGCATGTGAGTAAAATGTAAGTTGACCTCTGTATTATATTGAGTGGATATTTACATAAGCGCAGGTTAATAAGGATGTCACTCCTTACATAGTCCTGGGATCTGGGAAGTTTGCCGCTGATTTGATCAGTACACACACTGCAAGCAAGTTTAGCAAACTAATGTTTTAGCTTCTGTGATAACCCCAGATGACAGTGTTATATTGCTATGCATCTGCAGTGGTTTACTTATGTTATAGTTTGTCCTTTCTTATTTCCTCTTAGTTAGCCCCTAAACTTCCAGAATAGGCTTCATTCTGAATACATTTAAAAATCAGCCAAGGTATCTAATCTCTGCAGTATTAAAGAGCTGTTTTCATAGTGTTCGAAACACTACAATCTTGTTTGGTTACATAGCAGAGCATTTGCTAGACATTTCTTCACAGATCATAAAATTGCCAGTGTGTTTGGCTGTTGTCAGAACACTCATGGGAAAGCAGACACTTCAGTGCTTTAGGGAGAGCTTTTTAAACCTCTTGCCATTTAAGAGCTATGGGACATTTGACATCAATAAAGCTCACCGTAAATGCAAAAATGGCAGATTCCATTATTGTAATGATACAGCCCAGGAACCAGAAGCAAGCAGTAGTGGAAGTCGAAATCATTTATTCAGTCCAAGTTCAAGCCAGAGATCACAGAGGTACGGTGCCACAAAACACAATCCAAAGCTCAGGTTCTTTGGACAGGCAGAGTTCGGTAACAGTGGGTCAGAATGGCAACGGTACATAAACGGTAGGGAAAAAATCAGTCAAGAAAAGAAATGCAAAAATCCAAAAAACCAGGGCAGCAAAAACAGGAATTGTAATCAGGCAGGCAAGGGTCAAAACCAGAACAACAAACAGAAGGGCACAGGCAGAAAGAGTGTCTCAAATTTTCAGATCTTACTGGTACAGGTGTCTCGGCACAGAAGAAAAGATCAACGTTCTGACGGGCAAGGAACAGAAATGCAGGGCTTAAATGCACCAAACAGAAGTCACATGCTATAGGGTAACAGGTGGTGGGAGTGACAGATAATGAGTACGCCTAATGCAAGTGAGCACATGAGGAAGCCCAAATTCAATAATTGGCAAAAGCCAAGACGCGGACTTGGAACACATGAGCAACCTGTGACATAAATGGCCCCGGTTAAGGAGTTCTACGTGCACAGAAACAAGAGTGCAGGATAGCAATTAAGCAAGTGCGAAAGATTTCGCAGAAACACAGGAAGATACAGGGAAAGCAAAGCAAAGGGCGGAGATTAGAACAGGGCGAGTGCTGAGACGGCGTTAGTAGTAATTCGTAGCTGTGCAACTTTACAAATTAACCCAAGTGCTTGTTAGTTAGTTAGTAATATGTACCCGGGTTAGTTAAGTTCGTAAGTATAATACAAAATATAAATGTTAGTATAATTAGTAATCAGAGAAAGCAGAGCGAAGGAAGTAAACGAGAATTGAAGTAATTAAGTGAAACACCAGAAACCAGTGAAATCACCCGAAGCATGTAGGCACGCAGACTGGGGAGAAGGAACTTACCACACTGATCACAAGACAGGGGTAGACACTGGTGCACAGAACAGAAAATAAACAAATGGCAACACAGGAACTGGGAAGCCGACTGATGAATAACAGATACATGAAAAATGAAAAATAACAAAAGCAGGTACATGGCATAGCAGAATCATAACAATTATTGTTTTGGTTTGTTGTTTAAGTGTATATCACTCAGATCATATTTGCCTTAAAATTGCCAAAAATATTCGTAACTCTTGGATGGCAGTTCTTTCGTGAAAGATGTTGAATTAATTAAGTTTACATTAAACTGATTGACATGTAGGCAATATGCTATTGCATGGCAGGGGTATCCACAACAAGGGCCGGAATAAGTGCATGTTTTTTTGTTTTATCTCCACAAAAAAAAAAAGACTCCAGATTGAAGACCATGATTAGTCCATTACTTCAATCAAGACTTTGGTAGGCTACAGTGTTGTGAAAAATGATTTTCTCTATAGGCATAATTTTCAGTAGGGATTGAAAATGTGTTTCCACCACAATTTAAAATGGCCAAATTTGTCCCCAGCACTTTTTGATTTGGCCGAAAAAATTCACACCACTGTATGAAACTCTTTGCTGTCTTGTCAAAGGCATCTGATGCTGTTGACCATGAAATTCTTCTTAATAGACTTCAAGAGTTCACGAGTTCTCATTGATTGGCAAGTATGCCGCCTTTTCCCCAAAAGAAGTGACTATTCGCCCCGCAGTGGGGTGAGTTGAGGGAAATACATCAGCTATCTGCCCCGCAGCGGGGCCGATAACAGAACTAGTTCTTCGCACCACGGCATGGCGGATAACAGAAGCACTTCTGCTATTTGCCTAGCAGCTGGAGCCAATAAGAGATTTCATTTTATAATCCGCCCCACTCTTTGAAGTTTCACGCGGAAGCGCTGCGGGGCAAATAGCCTCTTCCCACAAGGGAAATATATCTCAAACAGCATCCAGTGCGTCTGTGTTGATTGTTGAAATCCAGTTTACTGAATATTGAAAAAATTGTGTCCCTCAGGGCAAAATCCTGGCTCCCATTCTATTCTTACTGCTGTTAAAGAACTTTATTCCCTTCGATGATGATGATGATGATGATGATGATAATTATAATTATAGGGGAGAGCCGGTGCGAAAGTAACGTGGGACGAAAGTAATACGGCGATTTACTCACAGCCATCCGCACTTCGATGTGTCATATTAGGTCAGCACGTGCAGCTCTCCAGACCCGCGAAAAATCTTGAGGTTTCAACACTTCCCCGCGGAATGAGACCGGGAAGACCGTTTTCCACAGTGGTGAGTAAATTCAGACAAATGGTAAACTTTTTTGACTTAAAGATTGTCTTTATCGCTCCATGTGTCATATTTATGATGAAGTGATAGGTCATTTAGTTTTGTAACATATCTTGAAGTTTGAAATGACAGACTTTTTCCACTTTAGAAGCAATCCTGCTTCTAATGTCTGGAGTCATTGTCGGGGCGGAAGTAGCAACGGTTACGTTCGTCCGTCTCTGCTAATGCGGCCGAATTTTCTGTTTTAAAGCTCATTTAAAAAATGTGCGTGTTATATTTTACCGACAGAAAATGCCAAGAGTTAGGGTCAGAACTACCCAGAGAGGAAAGGTTGACCAGCAGGTTTACGGAAGGGCCTTTCTTGATGTCCGAAGAGGCGAGAGTATAAGGAGGGCAGCAGAGGTGCATGGCGTTTGTCATGTCACCCTGTTCAGGTACTGCAAGAGGAGGGCAGAGGCAGGAGGGCGGCGGGCCAGAGCCCCAGGGTACAGGGCTCACAAAAAAGTCTTCACAGAAGAACAGGAGAAGAGACTGCAGGCAAATATAAAGAGAGCAGCTGATATATATTTTGGCCTGAGTCCTAAAGAGGTTGGAGTAACACTGCAGACAGAGCTACACCACTATCGCCATTTGCCTGAGATAGCAAGCACCTCAGCTCCAGATCTGCCCCGGCTCTGAGGTGCTTGCTATCTGGGAATTAACCTCTTTTTTCATGCTGTTTTAGGTGCGAAAGTTTGCATATGAGCTGGCCGAAAATATTGGCCTCAAAACTCCATGTTCATGGGAGAAAAACCAGATGGCAGGGAAGGACTGGCTCACCTCCTTCCTCGAAGCGCAACAAAACCCTGTCCATCCGTCGACCTCAAGACACCAGCATGTCCTGCTCCACCAGCTTCAACAAGACCAACGTGACAGCGTTTTTTAAAAACCTAAAGACTGTCCTCACCCGCTATAATTTTGAAGCAAAGGACATCTGGAACATGGATGAAACAGGTAAAAAGACAAATTAAAAAGCAACAGTGATTTGCAACAGCAATAATTCATTTCATTTATTATTTCAGGTACCACAACGGTTCAAGTGCCAGACAAAATCTTTGCTACCAATCAGGGGGCTGCGCCAGGTCGGTGCTGTGACCTCTGGGGAAAGAGGGACATTGGTGACTGTTGCCTTTGCTGCCAACGCACAAGGCAATTTGTTCCCCCTTACTTTATCTTCCCTAGGAAGAAGTTCCAGCACCACTTCATCCGGGATGGCCCCCTTGGCTGCACTGGTTCTGCCAATGGATCGGGGTGGATGCAGGAGGCCGATTTCTTGGCATTTTTACAGCATTTTGCAAGGCACACCAGCGTGACCCCGAGTCAAAGTTGCTGCTACTCTTAGACAATCATCCATCACACCTCTCTGTGGTAGCTATTGACTTTTGCAAGTCACATGGCATTGTACTCCTGTCTTTTCCCCCCCACCGCTCCCACCATCTTCAGCCGCTAGACCGAAGCGTTTTTGGTCCTCTGAAGCACTACATTAACAGTGCAGCAGACAATTGGATGTGAATGAACCCTGGAAGAACTTTGACCATCTACAACATCCCAAGTCTTGTGGCTAAAGCTCTGCCTCAAGCTGCGACAGCAAGCAGCATTTCAGCTGGGTTCGAGTGTACCGGTATCTGGCCCTTGAATCCAGATATTTTCAGTGAGACAGACTTTGCTTCAGCTTTTGTGACCGACCGTCCTGCACCTGCACCAGCACCAGCTCCATCCCCAATGCCAGTGCCAGCTCCATCACCAGCGCCCTCTTCATCACCAATGTCCGCTTCATCACCAGCGCCCTCTTCATCACCAATGTCCGCTCCATCACCTGCACCCGCTCCCATAAGACACCAGCAACCTAGCCAGAACCCATTTGAGCTGCATCCCCATGAGTCTGCCATTCCTCTAGATGGTGAGAGTTTGTGTCTGTGTGTCTTTAAATGTGCATGTTGAGCCTTGCCAAGCATTTATTATTTTTTTGAAATATTATCTATCCAGGTATGCTTGTGGTTCCAGGAACATCTAGTGGCACGCCAATACAGAGGTTCAGCCCAGAAAAGGTTCGCCCATATCCAAAGGCCGGCTCGAGGAAAGAAAATAAAAGAAGAGGCAGAAAGAGGTGAGCAGAATGTCGTTTTTAACTTGTCTTGATTTTCTTGCTTGTATAAAAACAAGCTGATTCTGACTACCATCTCATTGAATGTTGCAGGTCAACAGCAATACTGACCGACACCCCAGTAAAAGCTGCCTTGGAGGAGGAGACTCGGCAGAGGGGCCAGAAGAAACAGTCCTCTTCAAAACGCCCAAAAAGAAGACGTTGTTAGCGGATACACTGCAACCACAGTTTCTCGGGGCAATGAGGAGGAATGTCTTGTTTGTGGGGAGACATTTTCCTCATCTTTGCCTGGAGAAGTGTGGGTGCAGTGCATCTTTTGTCTGCTGTGGTCACATGAGGCATGCACTGAGGGTGCAGCTCATTATATCTGTCACAACTGTGATGAAAATGTTTAAAACAAATGAGTGATTGTTTTTGATTCTGTTTTAATGTCATTTTTATGATTGAATTGAATAAATGAGTGCATTGTATATTTACAATTGCATTTTAGCAAAGACATTGTTTGATTTTTTCAAATGAAAAACGACAGTAATTCAAAAGATTCCAGTTAATCTGATCAGGTTACTTTTGTCCCGCCCGTGCGTTACTTTCATCCCGACTGGAGGGGTCGAAAGTAGCAATGCGCAACTTTCATTGGACGGCAAACTATGCCGAAGTCAATATATATTGGGATGATTTAGCACCTGATATTGACAAAGCACACACAAAAGTAGTTAATCGCTCCGAATTTTTTTTTCGGTCTGTAATGTTATATTTTAAAATGACGTTTATGTGAAAAATGTTACTTTTGTACCAGCTCTCCCCTAATAATAATAATAATAATAATAATCATGACTGTATTTTGTATTTTGTTCCCACCACAATTTGAAATGGTCAAATTTGTCCCCAGCACTTGTTCGTTATATTATCTTTGTCTTAGATTGGGCTACATTGCGTATACAGATCTGAAACCATTTTGTATGCCAAAAATACAAAAATACAGAAATATACAGAAATAGAAGAAATCAGGAGGGGGAAAATACTTTTTCCTGGCACTATAGTTATGCTCAGGTGTGACAAAGAGCCCTAGCCGGATGTTTTCGGTTAAGATTTAACACATCTTGCCGCCTGGAATTGTTTAATGATATGGATAGGCTTATAAAGCGACCGGTTCTGAATTTGGGCTTGAGACCACCTTTGAAACAGTAGAGAAACTATTTGGATACTGAAGTAATAATTTGTATCGCTAAATATGTATGACGCTGACTTGCATTCACAAAGTTTGCAATTGAGGAGGCTAACTCATGCGTCTATCTGAAATAATATTTACAATCTAATAAATAATCGATATATAATCTGTGCGAGTTTTCATTGCTGCTCACATGAACCAGGCTTCAAAGTTACGCCCACACAGGTCGAAACCTATAAATATCCACTCCCCAGATAAGTTTCATTCACTCCACAAAGGTTACTACGAGGAAGGGGAACGGTGCTCGAGAAGGAAGACATTGGAATGAACAAAATCAGATTTCTTGTTGCACTTCTTTCTGTGCCGATTTTGACCTGTGAGGGAGGTAAGCTTATTTGCGAAAATATAACTAATGCACACGAACAAAACATTACTGGATGAAGGTTGCTATCACTGCATGCAGTGTTGAGGAGGCTATAGGCAACTGTACGGTCACAGTGAATATACAATTTAAAACTTTGAATAATTATTTTTCAGTGAACCCTTGCTGTTCGATGCCTTGCCAGAACAGAGGCGTGTGCACATCGATCAGGGCGGAATCGTATGAGTGTGACTGCACAAGAACTGGATTTTACGGAGAGAACTGTACTAAACGTACGTGCAGATGAGATAGTTTTCCACACAGCGTGTTGAGATTTGCCTTTTCATATCTGCGCGTACAAAATCCGTTGACGATTTCACTCTTTCATTTACAGCGGAACTCTTGACATGGATTAAAACCAAACTGAAGCCAACCCCCAACACAGTTCATTACATTCTAACGCATTTTAAAGGATTCTGGAATATTATTAACCAAATTCCATTTTTAAGGGATAGTATAATGCGTTATGTGTTGACATGTAAGTTTAAACCGTCTAATACACCTATTAAAAAATCATATGATTCTCATTTACTTTAGGTAGGCTTGCAGACATCGACAATAGTTGCTGCCAAATAAACTAGGCTATAGTCTATGTGTAGGCCTACCTGTAGAGCCTATACGCCATATTTATGCAATAGTAGCCTAATGTAGGAAATTTATCTGTTTTTAAACTGCTTGTTTTATACGTTGTTTAGTAGAGGAAAATGTGCTACAGTCTAAATGCGATTGGTCTGCATACTTTCAGTGAGGGTATAAATTAATCTGAATATAAATGTATTCCTAAATCGTATAAATTAAACTTGAAACTCATTGACTTTTATTTTACCTTTAAATTTTCAGCGCGGTCACATTTGATTGACAGCCCTCCTACCTACAATTCAGACTATGGCTACAAAAGCTGGGAAGCCTATTCAAACCTGACCTATTACACACGAACGCTTGCTCCCGTTCCTGAAGACTGCCCAACACCAATGGGAGTTGCGGGTGAGTCTTCGAACCGGTTTTTAAGGAATTTGAAACCTTACAAGTATATGCCATGACATCATCAATGTGTCACAAAAAGTGCTAAGGACAGATTAGAGTTTCTCTGACTGTTTTTTTTTTTTTTGTTTAAGCAAACCTATGAAGAAATGTAGAATATTGTTATTTTGTTAAAACCACCCCATCTACGTCTATACAAATAACTTGCATCTACATTCGGCCTAAATGTGGAACTGCATAGTTTTGCTGCTCTACACTGTTATGAACTGGCACCATTGCCCGTTATTTAAATGGCACCTTTTTTGCCAGTTATTTCAACTGTAATTTTACAATCAGTTTAAAGCAGAGGTTCTGTGTATGTCAACTGTAAACCACGGACAAATGCGCGCAGGACTCTACTTACAGTTAAAATAACAAGGAGACAATGTGTTAATTTAATTGACAAATTCAGTCAATTTATTACTGTATATCTGATTTTTGTATGTTCCATGTGGATTTTCTTACTTTTTTAGGGAATTAATGGCAGTATAAATCTGTTTTTGTATGCTGCAATTATTTTTTCTTTTCTCAGGTAAGACAGTACTGCCTGATGTTAAGCTGATAGTGGAGAAGTTTTTGCTTCGGAAAAAGTTTATCCCAGATCCTCAAGGCACCAGTCTAATGTTCGCATTCTTTGCTCAACATTTTACCCACCAGTTCTTTAAATCAGATGTAAAACGAGGACCAGCCTTCACCAAGTCGCTCGCTCATGGGGTGAGAGGAATTCAACCAAATGATCAACACATGCATCTAAATTGTTTTCTTTACAAAAAAACTTCAGCAATTTTTTTTTCCTGGTGAAATTGTTTTGATTTGTTCTGTGAATTACTTACAGGTGGACTTAAGTCAAATCTATGGAGATAACCTGGAGCGGCAGCACAAACTAAGACTCCTCAAGGATGGCAAGCTGAAGTTCCAGGTACTGAGTCTCTCATGCTGATAAGCTTTAGTCAATTACTCAATTTTGTAGGAAATTCACCGTAAAAAAATAAAAAGTTGGCTTCACTTAGAAATGTTAGGCAACTAGCTGCAAAACATTTTTGACTTTGCCCAACTTAAACTCCCTGTAGTTGCACAAACTCATTTTCGAAAAAACGTGGAACTTGGCGCTGAGCGAACTCAAAAAAAATGTTTGGCAGATGGTTGTCTTACTGTTTCAAGTCAGGTTTTTTATTTTTAGCAGGCTTGCAATGATAAGCTCAGTTGCCAATTTAATGTGCTGAGATGACAAGAGGCAAAATCATTTTTTTTGCAATGTAATATTTTAACCATACTGTAGCAGGCTGTATTGTAGCAGTTTTGTAGCTTTGCTATTTAACCCACAGACATTTCTGTACAGTATAAGAAGTTGATAGTATTTTACAGTAAATTCACCATCTTATGGATACTGTGGCATGTATGTGCAATGTCTTTTTTTGTTTGCATTGTACAAAAATGTAATTGATGAAAATTCAAATTAATGGCACAAAAATTCAAATTGTATCCAAATCATTGGAAAGGAAAGATAACTGAAGTCTGGCACCACATCTTCAAAGCTGGAGCAAGGCTGTCCATACTGACAGGGGTGGCTTTGTTTCTGTAGATGGTGGATGGGGAAGTGTATCCTCCAGCTATGAAGGAGGTTCAGGTGGACATGCACTATCCTCCCCATGTCCCAGAGGAGCACCGACTTGCTGTGGGCCATGAAGCATTTGGGCTGATCCCAGGACTCATGATGTATGCCACCATCTGGCTTCGTGAGCACAACCGCGTGTGTGACGTGCTGAAACAAGAGCATCCAGACTGGGACGATGAGCGTCTCTTCCAGACCGCACGTCTCATTTTAATTGGTGAGCGTCCCCATCAGTCTTCATCTCCAGTCACAGCAACAGACTCTTTTTTTCTACAGTTTCATATATGAAGCAGAGAATTCGATCTCTTAATGCTCATTGCACTGTTTAAAGTTAGAAGAGGCGTGGGCTAAGTGGTAACTTTCCATCTGCAGGCGAAACCATCAAAATTGTGATTGAGGATTACGTGCAACATCTGAGTGGCTATCACTTCAAGCTGAAATTTGACCCTGAGCTGCTGTTCAACCAGCGTTTCCAATACCAAAACCGCATCTCATCTGAGTTCAACACGCTCTACCACTGGCACCCGCTTATGCCCGATGCCTTCCATGTCCAGGGCCAAGTCTACAGCTACAAACAGTTTCTGTTCAACAGTTCTGTAGTTATGAACCATGGCATCCACAACCTGGTTGAGTCTTTCACCAAGCAGATTGCAGGCAGGGTGAGGAATGCAAATTTTTTTCACTCCAGTATATACATTTCCGCAGATCCCCACAAAGATTTTGATCAATTCTCATTGGTAACCTGCATTTTTCTCTGTACCGACAGGTTGCTGGGGGTCACAATGTTCCTCCAGAATTGATGCCAGTTGTCATGAAGTCCATTGAGCACAGCAGGCAGATGCGGTATCAGTCATTGAACGAGTACAGGAAACGCTTCATGATGAAGCCCTACAAGTCATTCCAAGACTTGACAGGTAATGAATAAATGAAATGTGTGTATATGCTGCTTGTGAATTTAGTGTGTGATATGGATGAATTGTGTCACCTTTATTTCTCTGTTCAATGAAGAGAAGTCATCATTTAAGTTTCTTTTTGAGTCTTAATGCTATATCTGCATGTGTATGCTTAGCATGAAAATGACATGAAAGCATTGACATAAGAATGCTCCAACATCAGAGAATGTAGCCTAACCAATCAAATAAAATTGTATGTTCATTTTGCAGGGGAAAAAGAGATGGCAGCTGAACTTGAAGAGCTGTATGGAGATATTGATGCAATGGAGTTGTACCCTGGCCTACTAGTAGAGAAGCCCAGGCCCAATGCCATCTTTGGGGAGACCATGGTGGAAATGGGAGCCCCATTTTCCTTAAAAGGTCTCATGGGTAACCCCATATGCTCCCTGGAGTACTGGAAGCCAAGTACCTTTGGTGGACAAGTTGGATTTGACATTGTGAATACCGCCTCCTTGCAGAAGCTAGTGTGCCAAAACATTAAGGGGCCTTGCCCAGTGGTGTCCTTTCATGTGCCTGATGTAAAAGATGCAGGGTCAGTTACTATTAATTCCAGCACATCACACTCAAGACAAACTGACCTAAACCCTACTGTTGTTCTAAAAAACAGAACCTCTGAAAATAAAAACTCTGAACTGTGATAGCTATAAAATAGACTAAGAAGTAAACACAGTAAGAAGATCATATTTAAAAATATATTTATAAATTTGATATTTATCTATTTATTGCACTAAATTTTTTTTTAATTTTTTTATTTTTTGGAGTTTATTTTTGCTTTTTTTTTTGACCTGTCTGATCAAAATGGTCCTGAGAAATTGACCTTGTCATATTTTATCACATTGATTTGTCATATGGTAATTATTTACGGAATAATTTTACATGCGAATATGTAAGTGTATCATAACACCACAGGCAGCATTGCCTGTCTAAGTAGTTTTGCTGGTTTGATGTGACCAGAATTTTTTATACTTGAACAGATATGAATAGTGTGTTAGAAAGAGAAAAATCTATGTTAATTCTATAAAATTCTACAATTTCTGTGGAAAAACTTGTTAAAAGCAGCTGGTCTGAGAATTTTATTTATTTCATAAAATTGTTGTATTTTATTATGAAACAAATAAATTAATTTATTTTTCATGAGAAAAAAGGTATTCTGAAAGTGATCTTTTCGCACATACTGTTAATCTCTGCACTTCTCAGACGCTGATTCACATGCACAACTGTGCAAGAGGGGAAGTACACTTGAGCCTAGTTTGAGAAAGAAAACTCTCACAGGTCTGGCTGTTTCATTCAATAGTATGCACGAGACCTCAGCACCTGCAGCAGAGAGGAGATGACTTCAGGCTATTAGCCGTAGAGGCAGAATTACAAGCACTTCAAAAAACATCACAAGTGTATTGCCAATATGTATTCTGGAGTTCTCATCACGGTTGCAGATGCTGATATTTGACGGGTGCTATTCAATGCCTTGGAGCTGTGGAACAATGTGGCACTGATCTCTGAAACTAGTACTTGTTTCCCTGAGTTTTCTTCTTATCTTTCTTCCTTGGTTATTCCAGATTTTCTGTTCTTCCTTCAGGACAGCAGTGCACGCCTTTGTATGAAATCTCACACAAGGCTGACTCTTCTTCTCTCAAAACAGCTGATCCTATTTCCACTGTACTTGGCCATGTTTGAACCAAAATTGGACTTTATAAATAGTAGCATATTTTGCTCTTTTTAATATGGCACTTCATAAGGATTAAGTAGGGGAGTGGTGACGGAGTTTTGTTAACAGTAGCAGACTGTCAGAGTAACAACCTGACGAGTCATTTGGTGATTAATCTAAACCAATAAGAAGCCTTTAATGATTTAACAATGATAATGACAAAGTGATTGCTAATTGGCGACATTTATGTAATAAATGTGATACTGTTAGGATGTCAATGATCCGTGCTTGGTTTATTCAGAATATTCTAAGCATTCAGAAGAATACATCTGATGAGGAAGAAATCTTAGGCGTATTCAAACATACTGAAGTTTCGGGCAAACGACTTTAATAACAATAAGCCTTGCAAAATAATTTACGCGAATCAGTGCCATTTCAAGACATAAAAGTCCAGGATCTTTGAAAGACATATCAACATTTTAGGTTGTCATTTACTTACAGGAAAATGCCTCATAACTTTGCGATGCAATGCACAATAATGCTATCAAAAATAAATTGGCCAGTCATTCTTCCGATCAGTTTTAGCAAATGAGCAAATTCATGTTTGGTTGGTAATCAAGCAGAGTAAACTATGAGACCTTTGGCATAATTAAGCATTGAAAGGTGAGGTTACTGCAGGCCTTTCATGCTGCCGATGGCACGCGCCACTGGTCATTAGTACCAAAGAATAATGGCTGCCGAAAACTGGGCTATGCAGTCATGTTAAAACTGATTAAAAACAATCACTTCAAAAACTGATCATCTTTTATGGGGCTGCCGGATAGCTCACTCGGTAATGCATTGCGTTGCGAAGCGGAAGTGACTATCATGTTGCGGGTTTGATCCCCTCTTCATACCAGCCGGCAGTGATCGGCAGCCTTCTCAGAGTAGCGCACAATTGGCTATTTCGCTACATGGTTGCAAATTGGGAAGGGACTGCCGGGAAGGGAAAATAATAGTTGCCTTGTTCGTTGCTCAAGCGCCTCCTGTTGGCCAGACGGGCGCTCGTCAGGAAGATTCTAAGTCTGTTCATGTCCGGGTATCCTCCACCCTTGTTCTGAACCTGCGAAGATTCGACCAATGAGTGTATAAGAAGCGGTGGCTGACTGGCGCGTGCTTCAGAGGAGAGCCGCGAACTGCCTACACTCTCCTGAATTGGCAGCAGGGGGTCGCATACAAGCAAGCCTTGAATATAGTTCACCAGTTGGGCATTCCAGATTTGGGTGGGATTGGAGATGCCAAAAAAAAAAAAAAAAAACTGATCATAATTTGAAGCATTGTCAGTGTATTTTTGTTTGTGTTATGTTACCTTATAAAATAGAATTATCAATTGAATATATAAAAAAACATTTCTCAAACAAGTGGTGCCAGGGACAACAAACCCCGCCCCTCGCACATACTTTCACCTACTTGTACGAAATTCAATAGGGATCTATTCTGGGTCAGTGGCAATCCCTTTACCGAATTTGGGGTGAATCTGGCCATTAGTTTTGCCGCTAGAGTGTTAACAAACACAGAAACAAACAAACGCACAAACACACAAACTGAACCGAAAACAATACCCCTTCCCTCACCTTTCGGGCGGGGCGGGGTAAAAATCTTTATGCTTTAAGAAAGCATGAGTAAGTATCATTTTCCATTTTCTCACGTGCTCTTGTCTAAGTGCTTAAATACGAATATTTATGCATGGTGAGCCTAAACAGAATGACTTGGCATTAGATACAAAGCTCAGAAATACACAGTTTAACTCAGACTTCGTAATACTCTCCTCGGCAAAAAATGGGGCCTAGTCCAAAATTCAAAATATGAAGCTCTTAATGATGTTAACAACAAATCATTGGTCAGAAAATCGGCAAAAATTTAAAAAAAAATTAAGTAACTGAGTATGGATAGCATTAACTTTTGATTTCTTTAAATATTAATGCCTTGCAAGTAAACCTGTGAACAGCTTTTTATGGAAAGATGACAAAGAAGAGTTTTTTTGTTTTCTCACAGGCTGTACATAAGTTAGTTGTCTCCAAATGAACTCCAAAATGAAAATCAAAAGTGCAGAAGTGAAGTTACAACTTATGAGATTAGCATTCTAGCAAGAGTGTCTCTGTGTTTCATGCCTTGGTTTGCAGAATGCTGAGTATTCCATGGAATAATATCAGAGATATTAAAAACAAGATGCAGAAAGAAGGCATTGGTGCTATAAAATGTAATTTGGCATGTTTGACAGACGCACTCAAGAACACATTTTCAAATGAAGAAAAGACAGTATGTGTCATTGCCATTGATATTTATTATTTAAAGATAGTATGTACAGATCAGTAGGACAGGGCAATACTGCATTATTGGTTTTCCATCCATCCATCCATTCATCCATTCTCTAAACTATGTCTTCCTTATCAGGGTTGCAGGGGAGCTGGAGCCTACCCTAGCTGACTGGGAGAAAGGCAGGAACATACCCTGGACAGCTTGCCAATCCATCATAGGGTTCAGACACCAGTCTCTCACACACAAGCACATTAGAGCTTTCAATTAACCTAGAATACACATTTTCCAGTTGTTGGAGAAAACCAGAGGGAACCCACGGGTGGACGGGGAGATCATGCAGACTCTATACACATAGGCCGGAACACCAGTTTGAAACCCATGACAATTTTGTTGCTCATCATTACTAATTCTGTTTTAGCAAAATATGAATTCCCGCTTTGCCTACTACATATAAATGTGCCAGAGGTCTTGTTTCTGCGTGCATTTTACTGTGGATTGTCTGTAAAGTCATGTGAGCACTTGCAAGCAAAGTAAAAACAGTGCCGTGCTGTTGGAGGTACGAGAAGGCTGCAGTGACCTCACTTTTCATGCTTGATTACTTGTTTTCGATTGCCTGATTAACAATCACATAATTCAATTGCTGAATAATCTCAACAAATATGATGACTATAAAGATTAAGAAATGATACTGGCAAACTGATTACCAATTTGCGACAATTATACAATGAATGTGAACTTGTAAGAATGGCAATAATTCAACGAAATGGAAAATAGCCAAAACTTTCTCTGACTTCCATCCCTCGTTTTAGCAGTTTTTTCAGCGGTAAGATTGCTCATAAGATGGCGCTTGATTTCATCAAACTGTTATGCGTATTTAAAAAATATAACTAAAAAGGTAGAAAGGTTTGTCCCTGCCTTTCCCTCAGTCTCAGCTGGAATTGGCTACAGCTCCCCAGCAACTTGACTGAGGGAGAGTCGGTTTAGATAGCGGATGGGTGGATGTTCTGTCTTTGTTTGTATTGTAATACTCACGTTTCATCTATGCAGGAATGGGTGCAGGAAGTTTGCAATAGAGGAAATAAAAACTATGCTAAGAATTCAGACGTAAGAAATGGGAATCACCTTCTTTATTGTGGTGAATGAATCATTCACAATGTTTATCAAGGTGGTAACAGTGTCTCCGTTTACCTCCATTTTCCACCATGTGCCAACTATTGTGCACCTATGTGTTTATACAGGAAGTAAAAAGAAGTAAAGAGAATAAAAAGACAGAGAGATCACATGGATGCCAATATTAGCAAGATGGGGAAAAAATATTCATGAAAAGTGCAAAGTTGTTAAAAGTATTGTACGTGGTACAAACAGCATATACGTTGTATAAAATTATTTACTGTGCCCCACTCTGAGGCAGAAATGAGCCTTGAGGCCGACACTGCCAGTACCAACTGTGGTTGACAACTCTACAATGTGATTCGTCACTATCTTTAAAATTAAATTAGCAGGCAACATCACGCACTGCAGAGGAGAACTGTGGATGTCTACACTCCCAAAAACTGGCAGTAGCATGTGCAGCATTAGTATGGACGAAGTTAGCGATAATCAACCTTTGTAAATTAGGTGTAAACCTGCCATGCTCAGCCTCATATTTCTAAAAGTAATAAAAGATAGCCAAGGAAAGCATGCTAATATGCCCACACGGCAGCCTTGTTGATGACATGTTATTTGACTAAAAATATTCCAATCATCACCAAAATCAATGGGGCTCCTTTTCATATCATCATTGACCCACAAAAATAAAAAAATATTAAACGGATACAACAAAATCTGTACCCTGCAGAGTGAGAACAAGCTTTGCTATGTACAGTGGGGTGCAAAAATTTGGGCAACCCTGGTTAAAATGTCTGTTACAATTAATCTGCAAGTGATTAAAAGCAAACCTGAACACTAAATGCTACAAAGTTAAACATGACACATTTCATCACATTTTAAAGCAAGAATAATTTTTATTTTTTGCTTTTTACTGTTTCAAAATAATAAAACAAGGAAAAAAGGCATTATGCAAAAGTTTGGGAACCCTGTCTGCTAGTACTTTGTAACTCCTCCTCGGGCAGCTATAACAGCTTGCAAACGCTTTCTGTAACCAGCTAAGAGGCTTTCAATTCTGGTGTTTGGAATTTTCTCCCCATTCTTCCTGACAGAACACCTCTAACTCAGAAATATTCTTCGGCCTTCCTGCATGCATGGCATGTTTGAGGTCTCTCCACAGATTTTCAATAATAATCAAGTCTGGGGACTGTGATGGCCATTCCATAACCTTCATCCGTCTTCCTGGAGGTACTTCATGTTGGATTTTGCTTCAGGTCATTGTCCTGCTGGAATACCCAACATCTCTTCAACTTCAATTTCTGGACTGAGCTTTGAACATTAGCCTCTAGAATGTCTGGATATTTGGTGGAATCCATTCGTCCTTCCACCCGCACAATATTGCCTGTGCCCCCAGCTGCTACACAACCCCAAATCATAATGGATCCACCTCCATGCTCAACAGTTGGCAACGTGTTCTTCTCTACAAATGCTTCACCCTTTTTACTCCAAACATTCCTTCTTTGGTTGTGGCCAAAAAGTTCAATTTTGGTTTTGTCAGTCCAAAGCACATTGTTCCAATAGGCTTGATGTTTCTCAAGGTTTTCTTTTGCATACTTCAGATGCTTAATTTTGTGTTGAGGTTGTAGGAAAGGCTTCTTTCTTACATCTCTGCCATGTAGGTCTTTGTTGTTTAAGGTACGCTGTATTGTTGTCCTGTGAACAACTAGACCTGTGTCTGCTACTCTTTTTTGCAGCTCTTTTGCAGTGATGTGTGTGTTCTTTTGAGCATTTCTCACCAGATCTCGGGCCATTCTATCTGAAATTTTTCTTGGTCTTCCAGATCTTCCCTTGACTTCAATTGTTCCATTTATTTTCCTTTTTCTTACAATGTTTCTGACAGTAGAAATGGGCAGTTTGAAATGTTGCGAGAGTTTTTTGTAGCCCTCTCCTTGTTGATGGAAGTGAATTATCTTGATTTTGACATCCTTGGACAACTGTTTAGGGGAACACTTGGTTTTTAACACCAGACACAACAGCCACCACAATTGGATACTTTAGAAGGCATGGAGTTAGGCTACTTCAGAATATATAGTTCAACCCTGGAATTATATTCACATGACTTATTGAAGGCCTAATGAGTAAATCACCTGGGTCTGGGCCTTAGTAATCATCTTCTTAAAAGGTAACAAAGAATAATCCAAAACTTTTACACTGGGCCCTTTTTCCTTTCTTATCATTTAAGAGCCAATTTTTGAGGAGTTCAGACAGTCAGAATTGTTGACCCTCCCCCCAGGTTTGGCTGATATTTTATTTCTGAGATAGGTATGGTACCCAAATTTCAAATCCAGAACCGTTCCTCTATTGACCCCTTCTGGCCAGAGCTACAGCGACCCCTTTTTGGGCCTTAATTGGCCAATTTAACAAAATTGCAAGTTCCCACCTCTCTAATTCTGAACTTCAATGATGCCCCAGCTCAAAGTCCATTGAAAGTGGGGGGCAGATTACCAGAATGTAGTTATCCACCTGGGGCACCCTTGAAGTTTGTCAATAGGGGACGCTCAAAATGTTCAAAACCATTTTTTTTCTGAAGTTTTCACGGATTTTCTCTAAACCTCAAAGGTATGCTAGTTGCCTTTTTGCAGGAATCTTTTAGTTGGAAGGACCTTTATTCAAATCTACTGTTACTTTTGTGAGCCAACCTTGAAGTTTGGAGAAAAATGGGCAAAAAAAGGGTCTCGGATCAAAAAAGGGGTCATTTTAGGACCCTTTTTCTCAAAACTTCAAAGAGGCAGCCAAATGCTGATTATTACACATGAAAGTCAAAGACCTATTTATTACAAATAAACAACAAAACAGCTGGGATAACTACATTCTGGTAATCTGCCCTCCCTATAGACCCACTTTCAATAAACTTTGAGCTGGGACACCATTGAAGTTCAGAATTACAGAGGTGGGAACTTGCAATTTTGTTTAATTGGCCAAAAAAAAAGGGGTTGCTGTAGCTGGGGACAGAAGGGGTTGACAGAGAAACGGTTTGGGTTTTGAGTTCTGGGTACTATACCCATCTTAAAAATAAAAAAATCAGCCAAATTTACGGGGGCTCAACAATCCAATGAGTCTGATTTTGTCTGAATCTATCAAAAATTGGCTCTTAAAAACTCAGAAAAATTAAAATAAAAAGAAACCTTGCTTTTAAATTTTCAGAAAGGTGTCATGTTTAACTTTGTAGCATTTAGTGTTCAGGTTTGCTTTCAATCACTTGGAGATTAATTGTAACAGACATTTAGACCAGGGGTGCCCAAATTTTTGCACCCCACTGTATAAGACATGCATAGGAATGTGCTAAGTTTGGTCCCGCAGCTCCGTGAGAAATTTTCTAATCATCACCAAGATCAATAGGGATCCTCTCCATATCACAGTTGATCCACAAAACAAAAATGAAAATATTTCTGCAAAAATTGTAGTCTGTAGAGAGAGAAAAAGAAATTGTGGACAGACCGACAGACGGACTGGGGCCATCTGGTCGAGTGGGCGTATAAAAATTACAGATAGTGTATCCACGCATGTCCTAATTAAGCCAAATTGAATGACTAAGATATTACCTTTCAAAGAGATCCATTATTTCGCATCAAGGAAAGGGGTGCTGGAAGTATGAATAGCAAGCTCGGCAAATATGTGCTCTCTGAAGAAAGTCATACATCAGATAGGAAGAGGGCCTGGTGGAAAAGCCTTTTTACACTGGCTATATAATTAATCCAGGGAGACCATCCAGAAACCAGACGCTGCTATGTTTATCCCACCTCTTACACCAATGGGGTTTCTGTGATGAAAGACACAGACCCTTAGAGAGCTGTACTGGGAACAGTGATGATGCAGACTACATAGAATACCTGCAAATCATGTGAGTCACTTGCCTTAACTGAAACATGTCTAGCTGTTTAGGCCTCCGAATGTGCAAAGAGGAAGGCCTGACGTATTTGTTTACTCTGCTTAAACAGCATCCAGATGTCTTTCATTCCATTCTGACCTTTGGGAAAGGCAAAGTGAAAAAAAAGAGACATAGGCTTAGAATCTTTTCCGGAACTATATAAGGCCACTCGCTGGCGAAGTCAGCTCACTAGCGAGAGGTGTGCAATAATCCCTCACATAAACAACAAATTAATGACACTCAAGTTTCAGACAATGTGCACTGTGGAGTATGGGTATGCCTGTAAGGTTACAAAGACCTATAATTAGCAATAATCACCAGGGCATTGATCCAAAACTATTCAGCAAATAAAAGTGGATTTAGAGGCATGATAATATTGATGGAGGCAACAGTGATTCATCATGTCACAATACAGTGTCTGGCCACCATTTTAATAAACATAGTTTTGTCATTGTGTGGCTTTTTCCTTGCATGGGATGTAATTCCAACTAATTTTGAACAATGAACATGATTCATAATGATTATGAAATACTTTGAAAGTGGCAGAACCACATAATAAATGTTATTGGCTGTGAAATATGTTCAAGTAGTGCAAGTCCATGGAGTATGTCCCATTTTAGAAATGTTATATCTGTTAATGGGAAGGCTGTAGTGTATGGATTGGACATACAATCAGATCCAACAATATAAGGACATTGAAAAGATATTGTTCTTTTACTTGTATTCCATGGCATATTGAAAATGAAATGTCTCAACATAATTCTCAACATTATCAGATGTGTCCAGTTTCCATTTATAACGCATACCGATTACGACTCCGGACTTCTCACGCTTTTCTTTATTCAGGGATTGGAAGCAATGCATGTGTTTCATGATCGTTTAAAAGAAATAAGATTATTTTAAACGTCTTTATGCAATTCCATTGCTTCCAACCCCTCCAGTGCACAAGGACTTCAATTCTGCACGAGAATCTCTTACATACGCGTTGATTAAATAATTGCTGACTACAGCAGAGGAATGGTAAATATGTCACTTAAACTCACACCGAATGCGTGAGAGTTGACAGGTATGCATTATAAATGAAAACTGGCCACTCCTGATAATGTTGAGAGTTTCTGTAATGGTAATTTAAATGAATAATTGAAAACAGGTCCTGACCAATCATTAATTTTAAGGGATTGTTTTGAGCCTCCCCAATTGCCAGTTCACCAGCCGCCACTGGTGGTTTCACTGAGCAGCTTTGAATTTTTTTGAGTTGTCTTTGGAGTCTTCCTTGGGCTTTTGCGATAATGCAGTCTTGTATTTCCATTTGAGTGTGTTGTTACTGGTGTGTGTGCTAAGGAATGTGAATGAGTCAGTGATGGTAATAGGTTTTCCTGAGATGTGTGTGGGGGCTCTTTTGGGGTTGAGGGGCCCTGGGGGCTATGCCTGAAATCTATAATGAGTTTTTGTGCTTTTGATGTGTTGAGCAAGTGGTTGTCATCAAGGCAGTGCTTGGGCAACCTGCTCATGGTGATATATGAAGAATGTAAATCCATCAAAATAGGTTCTTTTTTTTGTACGCACAAGAGGAAGGTTCGCGCGCACAGCCTAACTTACTGCTTACTTTCGTTAAGTGCTCACCATTATTTTATGAACATGAATAAAGCATTTGCATTATCTATTGTATTAAAGAAACTTCTTTGGTGCATTTTTGTTGTTTAAAAAAAAAAATATTAAATGCATTCAGGGCGTCCACAATGGCAACAACAATCATGTTCGAAATTGAATACTTTTTAGTGCATAATGTAAAATGATCATGACTATGACACATGAAACAATAAACACAACTTGTATTCAATAAATAAATAAATAAAATGACTGCTTGAGCTAATTTACTTACCTGGATCCAAAACAGATCTTCAGGTAAAACTGCGCAAAAGTATGATGTATTCATATAATTTTTTTGACATTTTGATAAATCGTCGGCTTGCTGATAAAACCTCATATCTTCAAAATGATAAACTTTACAAGAGAGCATAAAAAATGTTTAATTTTGCATGTAAGAATGCAGTTGAGCTGTGCTCGGGTAGGATGACTATTTTTCTTCCAAGAATGTATTTTGTATTTTGCAATGTTTATGTTATTATCGTGGACATACGAGTTTTTGTTTCTTATCAAATTTGGAGATACGAGGTTTTATCAGCAGGCCGACGAAATGTTACCTTCTTTATGTGCTGACGAAGTTTGGCATATCAGACTTGCTCAGGCCTGGAGAAAATTACTGTTACTTTTGTCCAGAGCAACTTTTTCACTTGTTCCCTCGTCCATGACGTCCATGACATTCTGCCAACAAAATATCATTTTGTAAAATACAATGAATTAAAAATAAGCATATAATGCCAGGGCAATGGTTATTTTTACTGGAAAGGGCTAGAGCATTTGGATCACTTGGATGTCAGATGTCAATGGCCTTCAGTGAAACATGTCCTCGGCATTCCTCCTAATTTAAATTCAGAACACTGACTAAAAATGAGTCTCTGCCTCATGGCAATTGTGTAACATATTCTACACTCAGTCAATCTGCACCCATGTAGGGTACAGTATGTATTCCACTCACCTGAAATTACTGTTCCAAACTGGGTGGGTGGAACAGATAAAATCAAGTGAAAATCATTTTTGAGTCTCACGTCACATCTGTAATGTCATTCAAAATATTATTCAACCATGCCCTAATGTAACCCTGCAATCAGGTGAAGTTAGCTGTGAGAAATGGTGCACAGGCTCCACAGTGAAAGGGACAAATTTCAAACAAAACCAACGTCAAATAATAGAGTTAACTATAAGGAGTCCAGATATTATGCCTCGGATTTTTGTGCATTTTTTCTGTAATGCTGTACAACGCTTCAAACGATGAAAATACGCCCAGATTACAAAAATACTCGGGGTTGCCATCTTTTCATCCCTAAAGAAGGTTTAGCCAATGAGAGGCCAAGGAATGCTTTGGCATTCACAAGACAGTGATGGCGAAGAATCATAGCCAAACCAATGTATGTCTGAGCTGAACTCATTTGTGCTCTAAATTCCCACTCTTTCTGAGCTTTTTAGCCATCTTAAAAAGGTTATTGCTGGGGTTAGGGCTCCCCCTCCCTTTCTGTGCTGGTTGTCTTGCCACAGGAGATTCTTTAATGATCCATTTTTTTTTCTCTGATTGCTACTGTCTTTTCTACAAAGTATGCATGACTGAAATGTGAGTTATCTTTCATATTCGTAATATTGAGCAGATATATAGATTAGCACAGGTATTATCATTACTAGCTGTATGTTAATCCTTCTATAATTCTGGGATCTGGGCAGTTCGCCGCAGATTTGTTCATTACACACTGCTCGCATGTTTATCACAATAATTTGTTTTAGCTCATGTAGTTTCGCTTAGCTGGCATCATTGTTACATTACTCTGCATGTGCAATAGGTTACATAATACTAAAATCGTGTTTGTTTTGTTATACAGCGGGGCATTTGTTGTACTGGTGAATATACAGTATATATTACATTTTTGGTGTGCTCGGCTGTTGGGTGTCAGAACACTCACTTAAAATTACCAAAAATATAAACCTAAGGGACAGTTCTTTTATTTGCAGTTCACTTCATACAAAGGTTGTCTTTCCCTTTAAGTTATTTTATTATCAATGCCAAATATAGCCTCCCTGCAAATAATACAAATCGATGGTACAAATAAGCATGATACAATCACAATACCTTAATTTCATTATTTTCAATAAATAAGGACAGATTATTCTGTTTGTCAGCACCTTCTGGTGAAATTATAAATATGGTGGACTTCAGTTTAGATGTGCTCCTTGCAAGTCACTGCTGCCTGCTTTATGTGTCAGTAAGACACCACCAATCACTTTGCATGTCTTCATTTAAATAACACTCCCACTGCTGTCATCTATTTTACATGGAAATACCTCCATCAATATAACTACGCCCTCACTATTAATCTCTTCCGCACAGTTGTGTGCACTTGAGGAAGAATACCAGTTAGTCCTTGTGGCTGGAGGAAAATAGCAAATGGTGTAGCAATCAGTCAGTCAGCAACAGCACCAAACTGATGAATAATGTATCACTCTACTATCAATGGAATATGATTTATTCTGCATTTTATTTCTATATTTTTTTATTCACATAAAGAGTTCAAATTTTGAGAGATTGAAAGGTGTTGTTGCTTCCATGTTGTGGTAATCCAGGAAAATAACAGAAATGTTCTACAATAGACAAGTCAATCAATATGCCATGCATCCAACTGAGCCTGCATTTCTTTGTTGAAGGTAAAAAAAAAAAAAAGGCTAAATGCCCAAGAACAAACAGGTACAGAAAACAACTGCATTGAAGGCCTGAAAAAAACAGGGAAAAACCCAGAGTCTGGTGATGTTTATGGGTTCCAGACTTCAGGAAGTCATTAATTGTAAACAATTTAAAACCAATTATTAAATAATCAATATTACCAACATTTACCAGCATTAAAACACTATTGTAATTATCCAGGTTATTATGACTATATTACCATTCTTCCTCAACATTTTTTTGTTCCGGTGCCAAAACGAAAACCGCTAAAGGTATGCCGCTAATTTTATGTCATAGCAGCATAGCTGCAGATTTCCAGTCAGGTCAAAATGGTGAGATACTCTCGGTCCAAGCAGAGAGAGCAGGTAACCAAAAACATAAAATCTCATGTGTCAGGTATCTCCATAACCAGAGATCCCATTTGAATCCAATTTTCATCAATGTGTAGCCAAAACCAAGCCATGAAAATCTGCTAAATTGCATATATCAAATTGTTCAGTTTCCATGGTAACAGAGGACAAAGTTGAGAACATAAAATTGCAGCTTTGACGGCATGAACCTCTCAGAAACATCATCTCCGAAACTACTGCAGTAATCTAGCTGAAATTTTGCACACTTCATTTGAACAGAGGGTAGATTTAACAAAACTCACAGTGGGGTTTTGTGATCATATTGGATTGAAAGTAGTGAATGTCTGCAAATTTGAAAAATTAAACAACTTCAAGCAGAAGTAACTCAGTAATTGGAAATAACCCAGTCATAATTAATTTAATTATAAACCCACATCTATGCTTTATTGATATGTGCAATAAAATTATGAGGTCAAGCCAAGTCGGTAGTATACATTGTTGCTTGAAATGAGGTATCTATATGAAAAAATGGCCTATTTTGTGCTTCTTCAAGTCGATTTTGTCTCTTCTCTGCAGACCAAATGACTGAACCTAGATTACTGCTTTTTAGATTTCTTATAGTGGCAAACCTGTACTTGAGCTTAACATCAAAACAACAATATAGATTAAAGATGTAAGCGCAGATAACTCATTCAGCAAAATCTCACCTAGGGCATGTATAGCAATAACCACCGATGTAACTTGAATACAGTTTTCACCAATGTCTAGCTAAAGCCAAGGTATGAAACTTTGCTTTCGATTATAGAAAATCAAATTGTTCAACACTTCCATACCAACAGAGACCAAAAGTGACAACAAATTTTCTGGCTGAAACAGGTCTCAAAAAAGTTGGGACACAGGCAAAAAAGGGCTGAAAAAGCAATTAATATATAAGAGAATCAGCTGAAAGAACATTTAGCAAGTAATTAAGTTAACTGGCATCAGATGTGTAACATGATTGGCTATAAAAGGGATGTCTTTGAGAGGCTTAGTCTCTCAGAAGTGAAGATGGCCAGAGGCTCTCCAACATGTGAAGGCTTGAATAAAAAAAATTGTGGAATACTTTAAAAACAATGTTCCTCAACGTCAAATTGCAAAGCCTTTGAAGGTTTCATCATCGACAGTGCATAAGATCATCAAAAGATTCAGAGAAACTGGAAAAATCTCTGTGTGTAAGCGACAAGGCCAAAGGCCTTCACTGGATACCCATGATCTTCTGGCCCTCAGATGCCACTGCATCACTCACCGGCATGATGCTGTCATTGACATTACTAAATGGGCCCAAGAATACTTCAAAAAAACCACTGTCTGTAAACACAGTCCACCGTGCCATCTACAGATGCCACCTAAAACTCTATCATGCAAAAAGGAAGCCATTGTTGAGCATGATCAAGAAGCGCCGCCGTGTTCTGTGGGCCAAGGCTCATTTAAAATGGACTGTAGCAAAGTGGCAAAGTGTCCTGTGGTCAGACGAGTCCAAATTTGACATTCTTGTTGGAAATCAGGGGCGTCATGTTCTTCGGACTAAAGAGGAGAAAGACCACCCCTCCTGTTATCAGCGTTCAGTTCAAAAGCCAGCATCTCTGATGGTATGGGGATGTATTAGAGCATATGGTGTGGGACACTTGCACGTTTTAAAAAGCACCATGAATGCTGAAAGGTATATAAAGGTTTTAGAGCAACATATGCTCCCCTCCAGACGACATCTATTCCAGGGAGGGCCTTGTGTATTTCAGCAGGACAAGGCAAAACCACATACTGCAGCTATTCCAACAGCATGGCTTCGTAGTAGAAGAGTCCGTGTGCTGAACTGGCCTGCCTGCAGTCCTGATCTTTCACAGATTGAGAACATTTGGTGCATAATTAAACAAAAAGTCTGTCAAAGGAGACCCAAAACTCTCCAGCAGCTGGAAGCCTGTATTAATCAAGAATGGGATCAAATTCCAATGGCTAAACTCAAGAAACTTGTCTCCTCAATGCCCAGACGCCTCCACTCTGTGTTAAAAAGAAGAAGGGATGCTACACCATGGTAAACAGCTGTCTCAACTTTTTTGAGACTTGTAGCAGACATCAAATTTGAAATCAGCTCATTTTGTGGACAAAATTGTAAAATTTCTCAGTTTCAACATTTGCTATGTTATCTCTGTTCTATTGTGAATAAAATACTGGCTGGTGTGATTTGAAAGTCATTGCATTTTGATTTTATTCACAATTTACACTCTATTTAACTATTTCGGAATTGGGGTTGTAAAATGGTCAGAAAGTCACTGTATCCAAATACTTTAGTCGATTTTCATGTTACTCGGACACAGTGATTGTTTGGTCAAATGGCACATGTGACCCCAACAGTTGTGGGGTCAGACGTCATATAGGGGTCATTTGGGGTCATTGATCCAAAATCTACATCATTAGTCACTGCATCCACTTCAGTGGATTTTCATGAAACTCGGTTGAAATGATCCTTGGATCAAGTCACATGTATGCCCCCTACAGGTAGGGGGTCAAAGGTCATCTACCAAGTTCAGCAGGGACATAGTTTACGCATTGCGTAAATCCGAGTTCGCCCTATTACCAGTTATTATCTGTTTTGGGTGCACAGTCGGTTTATTATGTCAAGGGCTCATTAGTTTTGGCCATTTCTATTCTTACTAAACTTGGAATTTGAGTATTCATTACAATTTCCTGCCTTCATAATTTCTACCATATGGTTTGTTGGGGTGCAATGAAATTAGAGAATGCTTTAGAGAGTATCAAGCAAATGTTCTCCATCTTTGAATGACCATTTGAATTTAAAACTATGTGGTGATTACGTTTCAAGATTCTGTATCTCATATCTCAGTTATTTACAAAACACTTGTTGATGCCTTTTTAAACAATGTTTTGGCACCGTAGCACTTGTTGGCATTACAATAAATTGGCATCTCTTCTTAATTTCATGAATAATTTTGATTCACTCTGTGTCTTTGGATAGCTAAAGAATGTAGGCAATGGCTTTCGATGGCTAGCTTGGAGACCATTGTTGCCGTTTGCGGGTATATTTTAATTTACAAACAAGTTATGTTAGTTTGTCCAATTACTTCCGAGATCCTAAAATAAGGGGGCTGTGTCTAGAAATGATTGTACAATAACAAATTGTTTATACAATATTTTTAATGAAACCCTTGAGTTAAAGCTGAAAGTCTAAACTTTTCTTGATTGTTTCTGTTAAGAATGAGGTCAGGTGGACACCAGGCGCAGGATCCAGAAGTGTTTATTACAACACCAAAAACACTCGGAGGAAATAGGCGCAAAGGCCAGTAACAAAACACCGTGCACATGCACTGAACAACAGGAGAAACTAAGGTACACTGCCCAAGGCAGGGGGGAACAGAAGTACTCACTCAAGGAGTGGCTAGACTAAGGAAACAAAAACTGGAACTAACTAAACTGACGGGAACACTGGGAGACTTAGACAAAGGGCAGACAAGACGAGGGCACACGAGGCTGGGGAAAACTCAGGAAGCAAAACAGCAAACAAAGTCCCGTCTGACGGTCTCTTCTTCTTCCCCACTGATATACGCATGGAAGGGGGAGGAGATACAGAAGGCAATCTCAGGTGGAAACAGAAACACATGGGATTAATGAAACAATTAGGAGAACCGGGTTAATAATGACGAGACAATCACGCAAGCTAGACAGTTTAGATTGAGGTAATCTAAACGTGACGAGTAAAAAAGCACCACGAGAACAGCAAAGGAAAGCATAGCTTTAAACGCAGTTAATCAGGGAAAGCTTAGGAAGGAATTTACAAAAGCTAGAAACACACGCACTCGCTAATGAGTTAATTAGGTTAGTACTATGTGACAAAATATATACACACCCTTAAGTGTAGGTTAGTATGGGTTAGTAATGGCCCTATCAGAGAATGCATTCACTCAGAGTTTTGCGAGACCCAGAATTAAGCACAGGTGGAAGCAATGAATGAAATACCGAAGCCGAAACCGAAAGAGGAAATGTGATTGGACCACGAGACTCAGGCATACTGAGGGCTGTCACACGACACCACAGGAGTCAAGGCAAGAGGGAATAAATGGTCAGACCGCAGGAATGGAGCTGAAACACAAATAGAGAAACACGGGGGAAAAAACGCACAAGCACAAACAAGCACACGAGGCAGAACCATAACAGTTTCATTATAAAAATTGTGTCTCTGTCCATATACTTATGGACCTGACTGTATATCAAACAGGTCATATTGATTTTTTGATGGTTTTGCCCATATTTCCCCAGCGACCAAGACTCCTCATTTCGAAATCTAAATGAGGAGTTTTCTATGCAAGTAGGTTAATGTCGGAGAGGAATAAAAGGTTCAATAAAATTTTAATACGTATTCAGAATTAATTTTCAAAGTCACTCACTATTAATCAGTTTTTGACCTCTATTACATCTGTGCCATGTACAGTGGAATTCAAAGTATTCCGCTTTGGATACTGCTCAATGAGGTCTAAAAATAAATCCTGCCAGGTTTAAGACAAACAATTCAGCGGTGTTTACAACCATGTCACATCACTACCATACGTAAACTCCTATTTATAATCACTTGATTTTTCATGATCATTTCTTCCCTTCTCCAAAAAAAAAAAACCCTCAGAAACATCAATTCAAATAAGGGTCCTCAAACTCTACAATGTCTTAATTTATTTTCGTTTTCTTTAATTTACTAGGAAATACTGGCCTGAGAAGCCTAATGTGTGGACTTGTTTGCCAGTCTCTAATTTAAGTGCAGATGGGCTGAAACCTACCAAGAAACAGAAGGTTGAGCTCATCTCTCACAAAGGTATGAGGTGAGCCAATAAAGTGACTGATGAAACTGAGAGTAATGATGACAACAAGCAAATGACTGAATGGTTTTTGGGTGGTGGTCACTGTGGTGGGGTGTGTTTCACATAAAAAATGACAATCTTTTCCCCCCTGATGAGACAAAAACTTTGTCACAGGTGTCACAGAATTCATCATCTCTCCCGTTTGAAACCCCATGAGGTATGATGCAATGTGTATAGTATGACAACTGAAACTAAATGCATACTTAACAAAAGAAGTTGAAACTAAGCATGTTCAGACAAATTTTGACTGATTCATCAATTTCCTTGCTCACAAGCTCACTAAATATACATTATGGCGACCTGAGATTTTGTAGCGCCTCACGCTGTCCTCTTAAAAAAATTTAATGAATTGGATTTGTCTTTGCATTTTGTGAACATCCAATTTTCTGGTTGTAGTGTACAGTACCGTAATTTTGTGTATTTAATTTAATCAGAATCTACATAGTTAAAATTGTTGAAGTAATGTGTTGTAAACTGTAGATCTCAGTCAAGTAGTCCAAATTTGTCAAGCTTAAGCAAGTCCTTCTTACATCCAGTAAATTCAGTTATGTATCATACACTGTATGTCACACATCTACTTTACAGTGAATGAGATTTCAATGCTTACACCAGCTATTCACAAAAATTCTAGATTACATTATCACCATGCCACACCTTCCAGTGAGTGAGTAATCATACTATTTTTAGTAGCAAAGGTGTGATTAGAAAGTATGCTGAGGATGGCTGCAGGATAAAAACACTGAGGTTCCCAAGGAAACTAACTATCAATATCACTGGTTCCATATTTATACACACACCAAACGGAAATATTGAATGGACATTACATTCCACAGCTGCCTTCTGTCAATAGAAAAGACATGCATCTTCTTTAAAAGAGTATAGTGGAAAGTTCCTGTCTAATTACAAAATTCCGAAGGTTCTGAGTAATTGCAATCTGCTTGTATAATTACTTTTGCCTTCTTACATTAATTGCATCACATTCTATAGATAAGTGTAGCAAATTAGTGTCTTAATATCTGCAATATACTGTATAGCCTAATGTAGCCTAATTATTCGCAGAGTTGTGACGTCTGAGTTATTTTTAACATTTATCAGCTGAGCACCAAAAACGTGGGAACATACTGTATTATTGCTATGGTTCCGACCACGAATCAAGTGCAGAGTCAGATGTGCAATTCAACAGGTAATTTATTGACAGCAGTAAGGTGATGACGTGGACGGAACACCAGAGAGAATAGGCGGGGATGGAACCCCGGACAGAATGAGAGACAGTTGAGCATAGATGTCATAGGCAATGCTTGGGCTGCTGTCACCGGCCAGAGACTTCTGGGATGCCGCCAGATGTTTTGAAGCTTGCCAGCACTGAACTGCCCACAAAGAGGAGCATGGTTGCTTGAGAGGAACTCAGTCTCAATCCGAGACCTGGATCAGGGTTGGAAGGAGCCTGTCCTCCGACAAAATATGCCCGGAAAGGTCGTTTGTCAAGCAGCTTATTAAGACCTAAAGTTACGTTAAGTAGTTAAGCGACCTCTAACTACAATCTGGTTTCCATCGTCAGCGTCACCGTCAGTAAATCCCTAACCTAAACCTAATCCTACTACTAACCCTAACCCTAACCCCAACCCTAATCCTTACCCAAACCGTTATTTTAAGTGTAAATATGACTGAAACTGTATCTGGAACTGAAACTGTAACTCTGACAGTACCTTCCTGCTGCCAGTAGGGGCGCAATTTTAGGAAACGCTCCTATGGGTCGTAAATCAGAGTAAATATAATAATCGACCTATTTGAGCGTATGGTTGGAGGACAGGTTGGCTCTTCCACGTTCTCTAGACACTATTATTCTTACTGTCTTTTTCCCTAACCACTGCAGTCTTACCACCCCATGGTCTTTGATGCTCTCTGCCCTCATGTTGAACATAGCTGTAAGAAATTGTAAATAATTTAAAACATTACTATTCGTGGTTTTCAGTGATTAAAGTTAATTGTTCTTTGCTGTTCCAAGGGCATCATATATTTAGATAAAGGTTGTAGCTTGGGCAAATTTACATTCAAATACTGTCAGGTTGCCTTTTTGTCCCTTCCATGGTGACTGAAGTAAACCAAGAAACGTAACAAGAATAGGCTTCAGAACAGCTTCTTGTCCCCAAGCTGAGAGCCTGCAACATATAAACTGTCTCACAAACTACAACTCTTGATGAATAATGGCTCTTGGACTTTATGCATTCCTTATGGACTGCTGCAGTCGCCTTTACAACTGTTCAGTTCAATCAACTGACAGACTGTTGCACTGCGCTCACTTTAATGGTAAAGGCAGCTTTTATTCCTCTACCCAGGCTTCGGACTTTACTCACTGAGTGAACAGACTACTGCATCAAATGCTGTGGGCTACATATGAAATATTATTTTTATATTGTACTTTTCATGCCTACCATTTCTACTGTCATTTACAGTAATCTTCTTACTAAAAATTATGCTGCAATAGAGATTCAACTACCTCTTTTCATTATGCAAACTTATCTTGATCCATGGCAGTTTTTTTTAAGTATTCCCATTTGATTGTAAATTTTGTGCATTAATGAATAAATCATTTATCACTTTTTAATAAATTTTTCCAGCATTGATGATGGATAATAAAATTGTTGAAATCGGTGCAGTTTTTAGTGCGCAAAATGGTATTTATGAACTCTTGCAGCAAGGTTTTTATGTTACACATCTGATATGAATTCTAACAATTGTGGCCTGTTCCATTTTGTAATCATACAAGAACAAATTGCAAGAGATTTTGACAAAAATTGTAATTTATTACAAGGCTACTTCTATGTTAGTTTTAATCTACAACATAAATAAGTGAAGAGTTCATTAAATATAGCAATCCTTGAACATTGACAATGAAGAATCAAAAGATGGATATTAGAGTTAGTTTTTTCCTTGTGTGTTATATGTACTTATCAATTCTAATGACGATGAAAACACTAATTCACCAAAATAACATATGGTAAATTTGGGGAAATTTAGGGCAAGAATGGTAGGTTTATTTAAAATTCAATATATCAGATTCATAACATAACATAACATAACATAACATAACATGAATGGCGAGAACAGGCCGTTCAGCCCAACTAGGCTCGCCAGTTTCTTTGTACCATCGTGAATATATCACTTCAGATACTCAATGGTATCTAGCTTTAAGTCAAGTCTGCTCTTGAAAACTCCCAAGGTCTCTGCCTCAACAATATGGTCAGGCAAGCTGTTCCACACTGAAATTACTCTTTGGGTGAAGAAATATTTCCGAATATCAGTGCTAAATTTACCTTTAGTCAGCTTCCATTTGTGACCCCGAGTTCTGCTAACAACACTTGGTTGAAGGAATCCTACATAATTCACTTTGTTAATCCCTTTAACATATTTAAAGACCTCAATCAAATCACCCCTTAGTCTCCTTTTCCTAAGACTAAAGAGATTAAGGATCTTCAGCCTTTTCTCATAGCTTTCATCTTTAATACCTGGAATTAGCCGTGGCTCTTCTCTGAACTTTCTCTAAAGCCTCTATGTCTTTCTTAAAGTATGGTCCCCAGAACTGTACACAATACTCTAGATGTGGTCTGACGAATGTGTTGTACAAAAAGAAGCATCACCTCCTTGGATTTGAACTCAATACTTTTGGCAATGTATCCCAGCATCCGATTGGCTTTTTTTTTAACAGCTACGGCACAATGGCTAGAGCCTGTGAGGGTTTGGTCAACAATCACTCCCAGATCTTTCTCTTGTGGAGCACATTCCAGTTTAAAACCTCCCATGAAGTAATCCCGTCTAATGTTTTTATTACCTACATGTACTACTTTACATTTCGCTACATTAAATTTCATTTGCCACATTTCTGCCCAATTCTGAATTCTATCCAAATCATCCTGAATCACTTTAGTGGACTCTAAACTATTTGCCAAGCCCCCCAATTTAGTATCATCTGCAAATTTCACTAATCTGCTCTCAATATTCCTATCAAGGTCATTCAATATGATAACAAGGCGAACCCGGATTTACCGGATGTGTAAAATATGTCTCCTCCAAACTTGGTGGATGACCTTTGACCACCTGTAGGGGGAAAACGTGTGACTTGACCTAAGGATCATTTCAACCAAATTTCATGAAAATCCACTGAAGTATGTGAATACAGTGACCAATTATGTAGATTTTGTATCAATGACCCCAAATGACCCCTACATGACCTTTGACCCCACAACTGTTGGGGTCACATGTGTGTTTTGACCAAACAATCATTGCATCTAAGTATCATGAAAATCCACTGGAATATTTGGATACAGCGACCTTCTGACCATTTTAGATCAATGACCCCAAATGACCCTTAGATGACCTTTGACCCCCTACATGTAGGGGGAACATGTGTGACTTGACCCAAGGATCACTGCGTCCAATTTTCCTGAAAATGCAGTGAAGTATGTGGATAGAGTGATCAATTATGTACAGGGTTATCATTTTTGCTGGACGGACAGACATACGGATGGATACACACGCTGCTCATTTCATAATCCCCTTCAGAAATTCTTTCAGCGGGGACAATTACAAATTACAAAAGCACACATTTTTCAATTAATAAAACTAATGTACATGAGCTGTTCTACACTGACGTTTTAGAAGTCTCCATAACGTGAAAATCTATACATACATAAGCAATATCAAATACAGTGTTCTGTAATGCCTGAAAAGAATGTGTGGTGTCCAAGTGATCCAATGTCACTGCCTGTGAACTAGGCATACAGGTAAACTTCTGCTACATCTTTTCTTTACAGTGAAGACTGTGATGTAGCTGATGGCTGCCTCCTTAAACTCAGTGGTCAACATTAGGGAGGTCTGTGGTCTCATCTTCAGGCAAAAGCACTATCACAGGCCCCCCATCCACCCTGCATGCAATGTTAAGTTATATCACACAGTAAATATGACAACATAGCAAAAGTAACACACAAAAATTAACAATTGAAATCGCAATGACTGTTAGAAAAGGTCGGGTGGACACCAGATGCAGGATCCAAAGTGTTTATTGAAACACCAAACACTAAGGAGAAAATAGGCACACAGGCCAGAAACAAAACACCGTGCACAAGCACTCAACAAATGGGAGAAACTAAGGTACACTGCCCAAGGCAGGGGGAAACAGAAATACGCACTCCAAGAGTGGATAAACTAGAAAAACAAAAACTGAACCTAACTAAACTGACGGACACACTAGGAGACTTAGACACAGGGCAGACAAGACGTGGGCGCAGCAAAGGACAAGACTCGGGAATCATACAAAGGAAATACTCGGAAGGCACAAGGAGCTGAGATTTCACCATGCAGAGCAGAGTCTAACAAAGTTCCGTCTGACGGTCTCTTCTCTCTGCCCACTGATATAAGCACGGAAGGAGGCGGGGACTCGGAATGCAATCTCGAATGGAACAGAAACACATGGGATTAATAAACAAATTAACGAGGACCGGGTTAACAATAATGACTTGAGACAAGACGCTGAGACAATCAATCAAACTTGACAGTTTAGATTGAGGTAATCTAATGCCTGTGATCCACTTATGCTTTTAAGGCTTCCGCACGCAAGCAATCGTGGCCGGTCGGAAGCTTTTGGACGCGCCGGGAACCATCCGAAACTCGCGCAAACAATCGAAGAAAGTCAGAGTGATTGGGGAAAAAAATTTTTCCCATGATCCACTAACGCAAGCGTTTCCGTTTGATTTTTGCCAACGTCAACAATAAAGATGGCGGTTGTTTTTGTAAACGGTTTCTAATTGGCTAATTGCAGAGGAAATATTCGCCACCTAGTTTGCACTTGACGAACCGATACTCCCGCGTCCTTCCGACAACTCATACCTTCCGACAAAATCAAACTGGTTTTTGTTTGACAAAATCAAACAAAATCAAACCCTAAAGACTAAAACACAAAACTCTACAAGAATACAAAACAGTACTAGAACAGAAAACACAGAACATGAACAAGAATGCTGGGGTCTCCAGCATAAGCTGGGGCTAAGGCTTAGGGTGAGTCCGATGAAACTCAGAAATCAAGTTTTTATCCAGAATGAATCTGGCAGGGACCCATGAATGTTCCTCGGGACCGTAACCTTCCCAATCCACAAGATACTGGATACCCCTACCCCTCCGCCGACAGTTGAGAAGCTTGTGGACGTTGTAGGCTTCTCCACCGTCGATGATGCACGGCGGAGGTGGGGGCTCAGGATCTGGGTGGAAGGGGTGAGTGACGGAGGGCCGGACTCGGGAGACATGGAACACAGGGTGGATGCGGCACATGGTATGGGGGAGCTTCAGACGGATGGCGGTGGGACTGATGATTTTGTCAACGGGGAAGGGACCGAGGAATCTGGGGGCGAGCTTGCGAGACTCGACTCTCAGGGGAATGTCCTGGGTGGAGAGCCAGACCTTCTGGCTGACACGGTAGGTGGGGGCCGGCTTGCGTCGCTTGTCCGCCATGTCCTTCATCTGTTTCCCCGCACGGACAAGGGCGCGGCGGGCAGTGTGCCAGGTGTTGCAGCACCGCCTTATGTAGGCCTCGGGAGAGGGGACCCCCACCTCCACCTCCTGTGAGGGGAACAGGGGAGGCTGGAAACCCTGGCAACACTCGAAGGGAGTGAGACCAGAGGCTGCGGATGTGTGGGAATTGTGGGCGTACTCGACCCAAGGCAGATGGGCCGACCAAGAGCTTGGGTTCTTGGTGCACACGCACCGCAGCATGGTCTCCAGGGTCTGGTTGGCCCGCTCGGTCTGGCCGTTAGACTAAGGTTGAAAACCGGAACTGATGGAACAGGAAGAGCCTAGAAGGGACAGGAAAGCTTTCCAAAATCGGGAGGTGAACTGGGGACCACGGTCAGACACAACGTCTGCAGGGATACCGTGGGGACGGATAACATGCTGGATCAGGAGTTCGGCAGTGGATTTGGCTGAGGGGAGCTGGGGGAGTGCAATGAAATGGGCAGCTTTGGAGAACCGGTCGACTATGGTGAGGATGGTGGTATTGCCGTGGGAGAGGGGCAAGCCGGTGACAAAATCAAGTGCAATGTGGGATCAAGGGCGACTGGGGATGGGGAGTGGCTGTAAGAGACCTGAGGGGGGTGTGTGCGGGGTTTTAGCAGTGGCACAGACCGAGCAGGCACTCACGAAGCCCTTGACGTCGTCTGGTAGGTCCGGCCACCAGAAGCGACGCCGAATGAAGGCGGTGGTCCTCTTGACCCCAGGATGGCCCGAGAACTGGGATCCATGTCCCCACTGGAGCACCTCAGAACGGAGGGCCAGGGGCACAAACAGGCAGTTACCCGGACAGGCACTGGGTGCGGCCTGCCCGCACAGTGCTGCCCGGACCCTTTCCTCGATGGGGAGCTGGATGGCACTGAGGAAACGACTCGGAGGGAGGATGGTCTCGGGAGGGTTCTCGGAAGTGGCACTTGTCTCTAACCGCCGGGAAAGGGTATCAGCCTTGGCATTACGAGACCCAGGCCTGTAAGCCAAAGAGAAATTGAATCGCTCAAAAAATAAGGCCCACCGGGCCTGGCGGGGATTGATCCTCTTAGCCGTCTTCAGGTATTCAAGGTTTTTGTGGTCTGTCCACACCAGGAATGGCGTAGTGGCTCCCTCCAGCCAGTGACGCCACTCCTCCAGAGCCAACTTGACTGCCAGTAACTCCTGGTTACCGACGTCATAGTTAGCCTCCGTAGGCGTGAGGTGGTGCGAAAAGAAGGCACAGGGGTGGACCTTCCCGTCCTTGGAGGATCTTTGGGACAGCACTGCTCCCACGCCCACATTGGAGGCATCCACCTCCACGATGAACTGGGACGCCGGGTCCGGGGTCATCAGGATAGGCGCAGATGTGAACCGCCGCTTGAGCTGCTGGAAGGCCTGGTCCACCTGGGGATTCCAGCAGAACAGCTGCTTGATGGAGGTAAGTGCGGTCAGGGGAGCTGCCACCAAGCCGTACCCTCGGATAAAGGGCCGATAAAAGTTGGCGAAACCCAGGAATCCTTGGAGGGCCTTGCGGTCCTTAGGCTGGGGCCATTCCAGGACGGACCGGACCTTGGCAGGATCCATTTTCAGGGACCCGGGAGAGATGATGTAGCCCAGAAACGTTGTGGAGCAGGTGTTGAACTCGCACTTTTCGGCCTTCACGAAAAGGCGGTTCTCCAACAAGCGTTTCAGGACTTGGTGGACATGCCGAATGTGCTCCTCCCGGGTGCGTGAAAAGATAAGGATGTCGTCCAGGTATACATAAATAGACCGATCGATCATGTCACCCAGGACATTGTTTACCAGCCGGTGGAACACTGCGGACGCGTTGGTGAGGCCAAAGGGAACCACCAGGTATTCCCAGTGACCGCTGGGGGTGTTAAAGACGGTCTTCCACTCATCCCCCTCACGTATCCTCACCAGGTGGTAGGCGTTCCGCAGGTCCAGCTTGGTAAACACCTGGGCCCCTTGGGTGATGTCGAAAGCGGACGACATGAGCGGCAGGGGATAATGGTTCCTGACTGTTATCTTGTTCAGCCCTCTGTAGTCGATGCAGGGCCGGAGCGACCTATCCTTCTTCGCCACAAAGAAGAACCCGGCTCCTGCTGGCGATGTGGAGGGCCGAATTATCCCAGCCGCGAGAGACTCCTGGAGGTACTTCTCCATGGCGACTCTCTCGGGCTGAGACAGGGAGAAGACCCGCCCCCGGGGCGGCACTACTCCCAGCAGGAGGTCAATCTCGCAATCATAGGGCCGGTGAGGTGGCAGAGACACCGCCCTAGACTTGCTGAATACTGCACCCAGGTCATGGTATTCAGCAGGGACTCGGGAGAGATCAGGCGCTGGCTCGGAAGAAACCTGAGACCCAGGCACAGGTGAGGCCGCGTGGCGAAGGCAGCGGGCGGAACAGGAGGACTTCCACTCACGAACCTCGTGGGTGGACCAGTCCAGGACCGGGTCATGCTCGCGAAGCCAGGGGTGTCCCAGTACCACCGGGTTTCTGGGAGACCGGATGATCAGGAAGGTGATGGTCTCACGATGGTTGCCTGAGACCAGAAGCTGGACTGGAGCCGTTTGATGTTCAATCTGAGCCAGTCTTTGGCCCCCGAGGCCAAAGATGGTCAGAGGTCGTGCCAGTGGGGAGAGTGGAACACCCCAGAGGCAGTGGCTTCGGCATCCAGAAAGTTCCCCTCCGCTCCTGAATCCACCAAGGTGGAGGTACGGCGGCTCTGGTTACCCCAGGAGATGGTCACCGGAACGCAGGTACGGCAGCTGGAGGAGGCTTCAGGGCGGGAGACGCCCACCAATGCTTCTCCGGTCACTAGGGGGTGTTGGCATTTCTCCGGGCAGTTGGTAACAAAATGCCCCTGCTGACCGCAGTAGAGGCAGGCCTTGGACCGCATGTGGCAATCCCTCTCCTCCTTAGAAAGGCGACTGCGTCCCATGTGTATCGGTTCTGGCTCGGATTGTTGGACTCGGGTGGATGCTCGACCGGGGGGAGCTGGTGACGGGGACCGGGTGACAGGAGCCTTGGAGGGATCGGAGGGAGCTGGCTGACATCGCCCCAAGCGAGTGGCAGTCTACTCCAGGCGGTTGTCAATCCGGATAGCAAGATCCGCCACAGCCTCGGGAGTCTTGGGTAGCTCATGGAAGATGAGGTGGTCTTTGATACCATCAGCTAGCCCTTCCACAAATACATCTCGGACCGCCTCAGGATTCCACTGGGAACTGGCAGCTAGGGTCTGGAACTCGATGGCGTATTCTGCCAACGAGCGGCTTCCCTGCCGGATCTGGGTAAACTCCCTTCCGGCGGCAGTGCCATGCCTGGTGCGGTCGAAAAAGCCGCTCCATCTCGGAGGATAGTGCCGAGAAGGAGGCTACACAAGGTAGGCGGGCTGACCAGGCGGCCGTTCCCCAGTGGAGGGCTGGACCTGTCAGGTGGGAGATGACAAAGGCCACCTTGGCAGGCTCCGTGGCGTAAGTCCTGGGCTGCAGGGCGAAGTGCATCTCACAGGTGGTCAGAAACGGCCTGCAGTACCCAGGGTTGCCATCGTAGCGCTCGGGAGACGGTAGCTGAGGCTCTGACCCAAGACCAGGAGGTGGCGATGCAGCAGCTCCAGCAGGAGGGTAGGGTTGCCCCATGCTCCCAGTAGCGGTGGTCTGCTGCGCTGCCAGGGCAGCAGTCAGGTGTTGGATCTGCTGCCGCTGGTGCTGGAGCTCGGCATCGCGGGAATCCATCCTGCTGGTGTCCAGGAGACGGAACTTCTATTAGAAAAGGTCGGGTGGACACCAGATGCAGGATCCAAAGTGTTTATTGAAACACCAAACACCAAGGAGAAAATAGGCACGCAGGCCAGAAACAGAACACCGTGCACAAGCACTCAACAAATGGGAGAAACTAAGGTACACTGCCCAAGGCAGGGGGAAACAGAAATATACACTCCAAGAGTGGATAAACTAGAAAAACAAAAACTGAACCTAACTAAACTGACGGACACGCTGGGAGACTTAGACACAGGGCAGACAAGACGCGGGCGCAGCAAAGTACAAGACTCGGGAATCATACAAAGGAAATACTCGGAAGGCACAAGGAGCTGAGATTTCACCATGCAGAGCAGAGTCTAACAAAGTTCCGTCTGACGGTCTCTTCTCTCTGCCCACTGATATAAGCATGGAAAGAGGCGGTGACTCGGAATGCAATCTCGAATGGAACAGAAACACATGAGATTAATAAACAAATTAACGAGGACCGGGTTAACAATAATGACTCGAGACAAGACGCTGAGACAATCAATCAAACTAGACAGTTTAGATTGAGGTAATCTAAATGTGATGAGTAAAAAGCACCACGAGAAAAGCAAAGGAAAGCACAGCTTTAAACGCAGTTAATCAGGGAAAGCTTAGGAGGGAATTACAAAAGCTAGAAACACTCGCATTCGCTAATGAGTTAATTAAGGTTAATACTACGTGACAAAATATATACAAACACCCTCCAATAAGTGCTGGTTAGTACGGGTTAGTAATTATCCTATCAGAGAACGCATTCACTCAGAGTTTAACGAGACCCAGAATTAAGCACAGGTGGAAGCAATGAATGAAATACCACAGCCAAAACCGAAAGAGGAAACGTGATTGGACAACGAGACGCAGGCATGCTGAAGGCTGTCACACGACATCACAGGAGTTTGAGCAAGAGAGAATCAATCGTCAGACGGCTGGACTGAAAGCTGAAAAATAAATCGAGAGTAAGGCACGGGAGAAAAGCAAAAGCACAAATATAAAAGTAATAAGCACAAAGACAACACACATCAGGCAGAACCATAACAAATGACATACACTCAACTTGAGCTCATACAAAGCCCAATTCCAGTGAAGTTGGGACATAGTGTAAAACATGAATAAAACCAGAATACAATGATTTGCAAATCCTTTTTGACCTATATTCAATTGAGTACACTACAAAGATAAGATATTTAATGTTCAAACTGATAAACTTCACTGTTTTTTTGGAAACATTCGCTCATTTTGAATTTGATGCCTGCAACATGTTCAAAAATAGTTGGGACAGGGGCATGTTTACCACTATATATATATATATATATATAAAACCTTTCCTTCTAACAACACTCAATAAGCGTTTAGGAACTGAGGACACTAAATTGTAGAAGCTTTGTTAGAGGAATTCTTTCCCATTCTTGGTAGATGTATGACTTCAGTTGCTCAACAGTCCGGGGTCTATGTAGTCGTATTTTACGCTTCATAATGCACGACACATTTTCAATGGGAGACAGGTCTGGACTGGAGGCAGGCCAGTCCATTACCCGCACTTTTTTACTATGAAGCCACGCTGTTGTAACACGCGCAGAATGTGGCTTGGCATTGTCTTGCTGAAACCTGTATTCACCTTTCAGCATTAATGGTGCCTTCACAGATGTGCAAGTTACCCATGCCATGGGCACTAACACATCCCATACCATCACAGATGCTGGCTTTTGAACTTTGCGCTGATAAAAATCTGGATGGTCCTTTTCCTCTTTAGCCTAGAGGACAAAAAATCCATGATTTCCAAAAAAAATAATGACATGGACTTGTCAGACCACAGCACACTTTTCCACTTTGTGTCAGTCCATCTCAGATGAGCTTGGGCCCAGAGAAGCCGGCGTCGTTTCTGGGTGTTGTTGATATATGGCTTTCGATTTGCGTGGAAGATTTTTGACTTGCACTTGTAGATGTAGCAACGAACTGTGTCGACTGACAATGGTTTTCCGAAGTGTTCCTGAGCCCACATGGTAATATCCTTCACAGAATGATGTCGGTTTTTAATGCAGTGCCGGCTGAGGAACTGAAGGTCATGGGCATTCAATGTTGGTTTTCGGCATTGCTGCTTACGTGCAGAGATTTCTCCGGATTCTCTGAATCTTTTGATGATATTAAGGACTGTACATGATGAAATCCCTAAATTCCTTACAATTGCACATTGAGAAATATTTTCATTCCACTCAAAAACTCCACCAGGTGACTTCACAGATTACCTCACCTTCAAGCAGAGAGAGGCCCTCTTGGCCCTCCATGGCACCAGTTTGACACCCCTGGTGTAGATGTTCCCTGCCAATTCAGGAAAAAAAAAAATGTATATATATATATATATATATATATATATATATATATATATGTAACAGGTGACAGGTTACTTTATTTGTACCCGTAGGTAGATTTGCTTGCAGCCAGTGAGGTGATAACATCCAATCCACATACAGGAAACACACTGTTACAACTCGTATATAGCATAAAAACGTGCATTAGAGATTAAAAAAGTACTTTTATGGGCTATTAAATTATGACATGAAGGATGGAAACCAAGCTCGTTTATTTGTGAGGTAACTCCCTCCTCTTTTCATTAATTTTGATTGGTGGCAGGAATATGTTTTATCTCTGTCTCTGATGAAACTGAATTCAATAAACCAAATAAATGCATTTCCGATGCTTCACAGTTGATGGTGTGATGATAATGTAGCACGCCAAGATTGGCTACATCAGAATGAAGTTAGGGATCGTAATCAGAGGCAAGAAGAACAAATTATGAAATGCATTTACCATACATCAATCTGTCACTCACTCTGTGATAACTCAATGACAGCAACTAACATTCATGGTGATTAGCTGCAATTAAGCCACTTCAGTGGTTTGACATCATTGTTGTCTACCATTTTTCACAAAGTATTAAAATATACAGAGAGTAGCAAGCCTTCATTTTAGCTAGCTAACACCTGAAAAGGTTCGGATTTTTAAGTGAGGTTGCATGAGGTACTTATCCATAGTCAGTGTAGTGCCTATTATTGGTGATCGAACCCACCCCCCGCCACCCCCCACCCAAGTTCGGCGAAGCAGGCACGGCATACGAAAGCCAGCATAAAAAATTATTTTTGCCACTTGAAACGGCCCAGCTTATTGAATAAATGACCGTTTAAAAGTATGCGGTATTTAGAATATTTCCACCTACCGCTATCAGACAGCTCCAAAATGAATGATACATTTTCTCAATACATATTCCTTTTCCTTGCTGGTTGCATGGTTTTAAAAGTTCTCTGTCAAATGATAGTGTAATATCCAAAAAATTCTCCTAAGCCAAAACCATAAGCCAAACTAAATTATTGTAAAGGAAGATAGAGAAAGCTGCGTAGAAAGGGATCCTAGTTTCTCAAGAAGAGATACTACCAAAAATACAACCGAATACTTTTAAAGCAGAGAAGATGTATAACACCACTCTTGTTCATGTTCTCTTTCTTATGTCCAAACATTTTACCCTCCTATGCTTGTTGATTCCATCACTGGCTGATTTATTGTTTTTCCTACAAAATTAATATGTATATCTTCAGAGAATCTTATATCTTTAAAAAAAATATCTTAAAAATCCAATAATATTGTGCAAGACAGCTTGGTCCCACATGATAGAAATGAAATGCCTTCTGTTTTTGAGTTGTCGTAGCTCTTGATCAAGGGAATATTACATTATTGACCGAATATACCTGCATAACTTTTATTAGTAGTTTTATTTATTGAAAGCAGCTGAGTTCTTAAGAGACTGTCAAGACTGCAAATTTACTGACTTTTCACGGCAAAAATATTCCCTAGGTTGAGTTGTACATGACCAAATTATATTGATTTAAATTTTGCATTGGCTATTTACAGTGCATCTGCCAAGTCGCTACTTTCATTATCTGTTGGCATGCTTTATTTTCCTGTTATTTAAGCACTTAATGCAGGGTCCCTCAATTTTACCCAGAAAGGGCCGGTGTTGGTGCAAGCATTCATTTCAACCAAGCAGTTATGCACCTAATTCTACAAATCAACCCTTAAAGTCTTTGCTAAAGACCTTGATTTGTAGAATGAGGTGTGTAACTGCTTGGTTGTAATGAAAGCTAGCACCAACACCAGCCCCTTCTGGGTCAGATTGAGGGACCCTGACTTAAAGGTCCCCTATTATGTCACCAGGTGCACAGCTAATTAGTTATTACAACCTATTTCAAAATCTTTTCCCTCTTGACATCACATGGGGAAGTAACCAACCAGAGGCAAGAAGAACTGATCACCTTCAGCCAAGCAGTCAATCAGATTTCATTATTCTGGGTGGTCACTCCCCCTTGTGATGTCAGGTAGGGGAGACTTTGAACTCATAATGGCCAATTAGCTGTGCACCTGGTGCCATAATAGGGGACCTTTATGTATGAAGGACTCAATTGAGGCATTGAAAAACGTGCCGTCATACTTTCTCTTCATTTATTTAAGAGTCAGTGAAAGATATCAAGGAAGATATCCTATTGAAAGCTGATGGGGAGCACCTGCTTAAAGGCCTGTCTTTGACACACATTGAAGTTCAGGACACTGGCACATAAATTGCCAGGAAGATTATGTATTATCTTTTACTCTCCATGGGAACAACCCACAACTGAGATTTTGTTCTTTGTATCATGCAAGCTGCAGCAATGATTGAGTTTGAGTTTGAAAGAGAGACGGCTGGAAGATGATACAAAAAAAGTAATCACCATAACATTGTCACAGGCCTCAATGGTGCTTTCTACTGTTTACCAACCTTTTTCTGGTACGTTCATGATGTTGAATGTTACACAGCAGGAAAAAAGAAAGGAGTGAATTATCTATTTTTAGTAATTGTACTCGTGTTTAAAAAAGCCCACGAGTACATGTTAATTTTGGTGTAAAAATGGTATATCAGAGAGTTCCTACTCTCATCAAAACTCAACTAAAAATGAGCACGCAAAATACAAATAATACCTGTCCATGCACTCAGAATAAAAAACAATGAAAACAAAAATGAGAATGACAAAAAAAGCAACATGTCAGTATCACACTATTATGAGACAGATATCATGCAGCCATTGTTACTTTTTTGTTGACACAAATCACCTGACTACCTTTCGTTTTGTTTTTCATTTACCCGAGACTTAAAATAGAATAAATACAGTGGTGATGAAGATAAAATGTGACGTGGTCAATATGTGATTACATTTGAATTTCTCTGCCCATATGTTAGTGAGTGGGGCTTAAATCCCAATTGCTCCTTGTTTTAATAGGTAAATACACTGCCCGGCCAAAAAAAGAGTCACCGTTTGGAAATTAATGAACAAATTCCATAATTGGATTATTATTGCGGTTATTAATATGTTTCAGCTGGCAATAATCATTTTTACCCTGACTGATGAAGCGCGTCGCTACTCATTTCTTAAAAAATCATGTCGGAAGACACATCCCTTGATGCTGGAAAAGATGTTACAGTATTTCAAAACGGGCAAGTTATTGGCCTGTATTTAGCAAAGAAAACCATGAATGACAAAAACAAGTATGAGGAATCATTTTCACAGACAAATTTGCCACCACAAAGTCCTGACCTTAAACACATTAAAAGTTATTAGGATGTGCTCAGGAAAGACCACCGTGTGGTTCAACCATTATGTCGAGAAGACAAGATCTTGGCCAAAAATTATGGCATTTCTGATCGAAAATAAATGTTCTGGCATTGCATATAGTTGTCAAAACAATGACAAGACGAATATGCACTGTAATCAAAGCTACAGGGGTTCCAACTTCATATTTGAGTGCGCGACTTTTTTTTTTTGGCCGGGCAGTGTATCTATTCATGACACTCACTGGGCAGGTGCAATTTGCAATTCCAGAAGCAGAAGAGCAATCTTCTGGCTGTTCATCTTGTGCTCATCACTTCTAGGAAGGCTTCTGCCTCATTGTGTGTATACAGAAGAGATGCCTTCCAGAAGATCATTCTCCTTCCGGAAGAACTCATATTGCACAAGCCCACTGAATGGTATGGCAGCTGGACTGGTGCCTTTTACAGGAAGTTGAGCAAAGCCTCATCTACCAATTGTTAGCTGGCTCGTGATGCAGATAGGCTTTTCTTCTGAAAGGAAGAAAGGCAAGAGGGCAGAAAAGAGGAAGTACAGAAGAAAACGCGTAGTGGAATGTCTCTGGTACCTACAAATGTGTCCTGCCACCATTTTTTTCATCCAGCCTGACTTCCTTTTCCTGTGCTACAGTCATGCTCATTTAAAAAACTGACTTATATGAACTAACCTTAAAAACAAAGGAGGGAGAGCTCTTTGCCGGCATAGCAATGATTTGGGCTCTCTCTTTGAGATGGACAAGTGACTTGTTCTAGGTACGTCTAGGTTTTCCCCCCAATTTCAACATTTCAAGCCAGCCGCACCTTTGTATGTGTGAAATTCTACCCGTAGAGGAACAGACTCACAATAGCTCTCTTGGCTTACTCCTCAAGTTGCTGATATTTCCCGCATCAGCCAAAAGTAAAATTGAGGAAAGAAAAGATGTATTATCTCAGCATTGAATCAACTCTGCATGCCTTAAAGAGGGGCTATGAAAGATGAAGGACTGTCCACTTCAGTAACAAAGAATAAGTGGTGACAGCGTGCTTGCTTGGAGCGTTTTCTTTTTAATATCGCAATACCTGATGCAGTCGTGCTTTGCATACCCAAATGTTCTCAAGCCTCCTCTTTGAAACATTGGTGATTTTTTTCTGGTACAAACAATGGTACCTGTGTTCCATATATCATATGTAGTTCATGTGATTCTCAGTGAAGGGCTACAGCTCTTGATCTCTTGATCTCTCTACCTGGCTTTTCTCTTTCAGTCTCTGCCATACACCTTTGTTGGCAACTATGCATCAGTCAGTCTTCAGCAGATCTCAAGTGACGAAAAGAACATTATTATTAATTAGGTGGTATTATTCCATATATCTGGAACTAAATCATAAAATGACTACATATGTCATTAAGGAGACACGCTAAGCTGAAACACAGGCTTCTCTGACTACAATGCTAGAGCCTGTCACGTCTCGTCTTTCTGTTAATTAGTTTTTCCCAACAATCTGGCTGTGTGCATGTGTTTTGGTTTGTTTTCCCAGTTGATTTCAATCATTCAATTATTGTCTCATGCTTGCCCCTCCTCCTCTGCATTCTGTATGCCTTCTCTTGTACCTGATTCCCATTGCTACTCATTGTCTCTGTGCATTCAAGTTCCTGTTTTTGTCTTTCTCATTGTCAGATAGTTAGATTTTCATTTCATACTGCTCTACTCCTCACATCTCTTCTTTGTGTTCATTCCTAGTTCTATTTCTGCTCCGCCCTGTGTTCTCATTGGTATTTTCCTCTTTGTTTGTTTCCCTCTGTCTCCACCTCCCTTCAGATTGATCACATAGAATCAACTCTGGACTGTACTTTCGACTTTGCTTTGCCTGATTGCCTGAACGCAGTTCGCCGATGCCTAACCTCCACTTGCTCTATGACCATGTTTAGCTTGCCCTCCATTGCTCTGTCTGCCGTTACCCAACCCTTGCTTGTTCATTCTCTGAATGAAGCTTCAAATTTAGTTCAACTCAATTCTGCTGCTGACTCCATCTGCTCACCTGTGTCTGACAAAACAATCTGGCCAAACACGGAGTCAACAGATTGAGTCAACCAGCTGAACATCTTCTACTATTAGGTACTCTGCATAGGACAACAAGAAGCTGAGCAGCACCAACTGCGACAGACAGTTTAAGCCATGACAGAACAGATGGCCATCATCACAGAACTAACTTGGGACTCTGCTGTAGCTGCCATTGCCAGTCGCTCAAGAGAATGTGAGCCCAACAGCATGCCATCGGACCAGTAGAACAGAAACCCTACCACCTGCCGCAGCTTCCTGTCATGGCATTCCATGGTGTTCAAGCTCCAGCTGTCCTAATTCCCCTTAGAACATGCCATGGTCATCTATGCCATCACTCGCTTGACTGATAAAGCCAACAACTGGGCAGTGACTTGCTGGGAAGCCAACCACCCCATCGCCCACTCCTTGCGACCCTTTGCTGAGGAAGTGAGGAAGGTCTTTGACCACCCCCAGTCTGGTAATGCTGCTGCTCGCTGCCTCATTTGCCTTAGCTAAGGTAACCTATCTGTGTCTGATCATTCCATTGAGTTCAGTTTGCTCACTGCTGCTGCCAATTGGAATCCCTGGATCCCTTACAATGCTTACCGTTACGGGCTGGCAGACCACATTTAGGACCAGATGACTACCTATGACCTTCCCCGAGATCTAGACGGCCTTATCGACTATGCTATCCACATGGATTTTTGCCATCAGGAAAGATGCCAGGACAGATGTGCCTGCTTCTATGCCCCCTTACCACCAGCACTGCTTGTATGAGTCTATAGGTCAGCTCCTCCTTCTCCTCCTGTGGAGCCCATGGAGGTGGACTGTGCACCTTGTAGCGCCGACGGTGAACAAACTCTGGCTTTTGCCTGTACTGCAGCTGTGCCGACCACCTGCTAGCCTCTTGCCTCATTCGGTGACTATGCCCATACCCGGGATAAGTGTCATGGTTTTGGAGGTTGGCGTTTGTTTGGGAGCTTTCTTTGTTGTTATTTATGTCCTTTGGAAGCGCGAGCCCCTCTCTCTTGTTTTATCTGTGTTTGTCATTTTGCTGTGCTTCCTTTCGTTCCGGCCACCTCATCCGCACTTGTGAAGGGGATGAGTGGAGGACAGCTCTTAACTGTCCCTCCCGAGGTCACAAAAAATGGAGAAGAAAAGAAAAAAGCCGCTTGTTTAAGACTATTCATTTCCACCCCCTTGTACAGAGATGCTGAGACCCACTGCCATCTAGTGTGGTAAGCACCATTGACCATTTTGAATCTTGAATCCTTACAAAGATTCTTTGTAATATAGCTATTGTTTTGGCCCCTGGGATTGGATCCTATGGTATTTTTTTGTGAAACATAACATTTAGGATATTATATATAAATTACAAAATAAGTCATTGTACCGATGTCTCTTGCAAAAGCCATCATCAGAAGCAGGAAGACACCCAAAGGCCTTCATTAGCAAAGGATAATGTCTTCATTATCTTTGGTAAGCCAGGCTAAGGTCATAAATAATTTCATTCAGTAGGTCATCTGACATTTAGATGCCACAGATATGAAAAAAGTTTGCATTTGCAATTGATGATGTAATAACTGTGTAATGGCTACTGTCTAAAATTGAATTACCATAGCCTTTATGAATAATTGTGCAATTATTCACCTCCAGAGTCTAGTCACCCAGAGGTTTCTTCCCATCAGTTTTTCATGTTGGGAAAATTTTTTGCAACATATATTTTGCAAATAATTTTTATTTTATTTGGCATATTTTGCAATGCAAGTTCAAGCAGTCAACTCAAGACATGCCCTCTTTCTGATACTCACCACCAATATCTACCATTGCTGAACCCCTCTGCAAGGAGGGCAATTTAAGCTGCTGGAAAAAAAAATGCCTTTGCCTGCTGGATGGATGCATCACTCGCTGCAGTTGCTAGTTAACCTAGACATCCTGCTTCCACCCCAGCATCCTCATATTGGCTCTGAATATGATTGCAGAGAGAGGAGATATCCTGCCACACCTCTGCTCTCTTCTCCTCAAACTTAGTCGGCTGTAGGGTATGTCAGGGTCAGATCCAAGACACCAAACTAACACTGAATCTATTTATTAACTATGTACATGCCAGAAGGTCGAAATTTGATCATTCAACTATCTTTACAATAAGACAAAAAACATTCACTTTACATCTCACCATTAATCAAACATTTCTGGAGCATGAATTTAATGAGATTGGTTTCATGAACATTTTTGTTGTTGCCGCTTATTGGAAGAGAATTAGGACATTATAATTAACCAATGAAGAGAGAAGAGGAGGAGGCTGATGAAGCACTGCTCTCCATGAGACAAGAATGAAAAGATATCAAAAGAACAGGAAATTATGCCATCAAATATACCACCTGCATCTCCATCATGAACTGCAAGAGGCAACATGGGTTCCTTTTGTTTGCGATTATTCATCTGCTTTGCAGCTCCAGTGTGAGTCCACCAGCCTAATTGCATTCAGGTCTTTAATTCCTGCCATGAAATCCTCTTATGTTCCTGCAGCTATTTCAGTGAGTGTTACCATCTTCACCAAGTCGTTTTCTGATAGAATATCCTGTAGCCCAGCCCATTCATCTGAGAAATGCTTTGTCTCACACCATTAAAAGAGTAAACCACTGCAGACATTTGGATAGGCATTTTCAGTACCAGTGGCAATACCAGACACCTGACAGGAACAGGTAAGGACACGTTCATTTTGTTCCTCAGAATTAACAAATGCAGCCTTTGATCAGACCTCATTGAAGTATACATGATTTCATAAAATTTGTCAAACCTTGCCAAATGAATGTTTCTTTGTTTTTTATGCTGCTAAGGGTGGTGCCTCATAATTTTCATTGGAAGGCTATGCTGGTAAAGAAATTAGAATGAATATTTGTTGCCATACATACAAAAGATCCTTGTGAAAGCAGTTTTTGCCTGTCTGATGAAATGACCATTACTATGTTTCAAATGTCCCAGGGGTGAAAAGTGATGTAGCAGACATTTGACTGAATAAGATGCACTAAAAGGCATCAAAATATAGGGTTGATTTTCAAAAAAAAACTGTTTTCTACAGGACGAAAATCTGTAATTCACATGGCATTAATTGCATTTTTCCCACTAAGAAAATAAAAATGACTGCTAATTCTTCTACTGCTATGTTTCAAAACACTGTGACCCCCTCCCCCACCCAAAATTTTTTGCTATTTATAATGAAAAAGGACATATTTAATGAGTCTGTTTGCTTTTAGGACAGTTATTTTTCAATGTGGAAAAAGTTCAAAGCATATACAACAGCCAAAGAATATGCAAGGAAATTAGCAATGGTTTATTAGACTTATCATAAGATTATTGGCTCAGAAACATGTTTATTGCAGTAGATTGATATAAGAGCTGTATATAAGCTGAGACATTGGGAGGGAAGATCTGCAGATTATAAAGCGGAAGATTAATGAGACTTATCTGTGACATGAGGATTTCAGCAAGCCATGCTCCAATCTAAGTACTTGGCATTATTCTACATGCTAAAAAGGCATTTACCTCTAGTTTGCTGCTTGTTATATCTTAATAACCATTCTCTTATTCTCAAAGTATGTTTTTAATGCTCTGCACTTTGCACATGTTCACTGAAAAATTGGTATCTCTTAAGGAGAGGAAGGGCCTATATTATGACAAAAGAATTTACTATTTTATACTATGACTGAAATTATATCACACTTTAATCATGGTAAATGTTGTACAGCAACAGGAATATTATCATGCAAGCTAGTTTTTTTCTTTCCTTCAGGATTGCCAAGTGTTACAGCTTAGCTATGATGTGTCCACAATGAGGAGACAGCCATATTTACCGATAAAACCCAAAGTGGATAGAATGCTAATATTCTCATAGCTCATTGCTCTAAATTGAATTTATGGTTTGCTGATAGCTTTCCACAGCATTTTGCACTATACTGGATATTAGCTACCTCTATATCAAACACCTCCCTCCTCCCCCCACACACACACACACACACACACACATACACATTCACACTCACACACATACATGTACTGGCACTCACATATGAATATACGCACTCTTGCACACACCGACAAATATTCTGCCAAGAATACAATTTGTATTGTTTCGCTTTTGTTATATTTTATTTAACCATTTATGTTTTGAATATTATGTGCAATTTTAATTTTAAATTTTCTTTGAGAAATAGTGGACTGATAAAAATGTAAATAAGCACAGTCGTGGAATAAATGCCAGCTTTTTATAAGAGAAGAACCACTGTGATGTGGAGTTGAACGTGAGAACACTGACTAATCAAAGAGAGACAGATGGACCTAGACTGCTTTTTACTGCTCTATTTTCCAGGAGACTTTTACTGTCGAACCCAATTATGGGTGAGGAGGAGCAGCCAACAACCCATACAGGTGAGGACCTGTGCTCTTCACTAATCCCGTTTTATTCAGCCTACGCTAATCCTCTTTAGGGTTAGGGACCAGAGAAGTGCAATCCATTGATCATCGAGATGTCCATGCAGCTGATCAGATATTAGGCAAAGTAGTATGTAGAATATGTAATATAGACATACACTCTAACCTTCGTAACCCAACAACTATGTAAATCAGTGAAGGATCCTCACTGTACTTCATTTACCTAATCCTTTGGTTGTATTTATAGCCAAAAGATCAGGGACCTTTGTAATGCTTTTTACAAGGTTTTCAACAACCTCTATTTGTCTTTGTGTCTGTGTTCCCAGTGATCTTGTTACTGCATGAAATGATTGTTTTGAACGTGGAATTACTCCAGGTCCCAAAGGCGTGATCAATGACTGGAGAAAGTTTAAGCTGGAAAGTGTGGACCAGGACTCTCTGACCCCCAGCAAACGAGAGTTGCTCCGGCAGATGTCCTCTTCACACAAGGAGGGCGGGCAGGACAGAGGACATCGCAAGGTCAGTCAGGACATGCAACTGATCATCACTGTTCATCACTGTTTACATCCAGATGGCCTTCATTGTATGCTTGCAAGACTATAAGGTTCAAACAAGACCATAAAAAATGAAATAATGCTTGGTATCACTTGTTTTCGATAAATGTGTCATGCTCATTTTTGCAACAGTTACAAACTGAAGACTCATTGTCACCCACCAATACAGAGCGCACCATAATTCATCGAATATCTGCACAATTTTCATTTTGGCTCCATACTCCAACACTTTGAGTTATAATGGATAAAATGACAAGTGCAGACTGTCGTCTTTATTATGACGATGTTTTCATCCATATCGGCAGAACCATATAGAGATGACAACTCCTTTAGTCCCTACTATTCTTGGATGCATTAAAAATTGGACAGTGTAACAAAATGTAGGATAAAGAATTACTTTTTAGAATTTGGTCAAATATCCTTTGCATGCAATGGCTGTGACACAAACACATCATCAGTTGCTGATGTTGCAGCTAGCTTCAGTTCCTTCAGTCCTTTCGCATGTAATCTGCATGGTCAGTTGGATTCAGATCCTGTGATTGACTCAGCCAACAGAACCAAAATAACAATACACGTGCCACTGTCCAATGAATTGTGGTGCTCACTGTATGCACATATGATATGTCTGTGGCTTCAAATACAACGAACACAGCTTGGTAATTGAGAATGTTTGAACCTTGATTTGTGTACAGAGACTATAGGCTTATGTATTGCTGTTTTTGAATGAAAGGAAATAAAAGGGACTTCATTTGGAAATGCCCGTGGGCTTGGCAAGAGAGTTATGCTAACCTTCTTAACGTACGTTCTCTCTAAAGCTGTGTAAAGGCGTTCATCTGTGCTTTCCTTACATAGATGAGTGCACAGGAGTACGAGCTAATTAAAGAAGAGGATGAAAAATACCTGCGTAAGTATCGCAGGCAGTGCATGCAGGAAATGCACGATCGCCTGAGCATTGGACCCAAGTTTGAGGGCATTCAAGAGCTGGAGAATGGCGAGGCTTTCCTGGAGGTGGTTGAAAAAGAGCACCACCTCACCACAGTTGTAGTGCACGTCTATGAGGACCAGGTGAAGGGTTGTGAGCTGCTCAACGACTGCTTAACCAGCCTAGCAGCAGAGTACCCCACTGTCAGGTTTTGCAAGATCAAGGCCTCCAACACAGGAGCAGCAGACAGGTTCTCGAACGATGTCCTGCCCACCATACTGGTGTATAAATCCGGGGAGCTTCTGGGAAACTTCCTGCGTGCCACCCAACATCTAAATGAAGAGATCTTTGCGGTTGATGTTGAGACATTCCTGAATGAGTATGGCCTGCTACCGGACAAGAGTTTCAACTCTGCAGGGAATGATGAGGAGGCTGATGTGGAATGAGGGAAGAAGTCTGAGCCTAGTTGGTTTAACAGAAAAAATGACTAATTATTTGTCATCATAGCAAGCAGAGGCTGGAAGGAAAACATATATCTCTGTTAAAGGTATACTCATAGCTCCCAAGTGACCCGCATCTGGCGGGTCCAACCCGCATGTGAATAGCAAAACCCGCGGACCCGCAAACAAATGAAAAAACCTGCAATTTGCACATTGCGGGATTTGCACGTTATTTCTCCACCTACGCATAATAATGTGTTATGAATCAACGAAATTAAATGCAAATTCCACCACCCGGTCAATGGAAATCAATCGTTTTCAACCCCTCCCCTCCCCCTCTAAAAAAAAATGAAACGGAATCTCTCCCCCCCCACCCCCCGCTCAATGAAATGAAATGCTGTCGTTCTGGACCAGCATTTCGGTCCTTCAAACTTGGGAGGTATGTATACTGAGTTGGATTTGTCAGTTGCTGTTTGTAAACACAACTTTCAAAATTGGACCCTCGTCCAGGGCTCAACTATACCAGAAGCGCATGCTCCTACACAGTAATTTGAGCTACTTGGAGCTACAATGTAGATGCACATTACTGTCAACCTGGGCAAACATTGGGTAGATACCAGCACTAATGTATTTTTAGCTAGTTAGCTCAAATGACGTTGTATTGTGGTTCTAGACCAATCTTGTGAATGACAACATTGCTATACCAGTTTATCAACCTTATAAAAAAAATTACTTTATGCCGCAAAACAGTAATCAGCTATCATTAGCTAGCCTATATAGTAGCTTATTACGGACCCTCTGATGATTAACTTAGCTACGTTGGTTTGGGACTGCCATGACTGGCTCGTGACTTGTGTGTTAGGCAGGAAATGTTTCTGGGATCAAACTCAACACTACAGACTTCAAGGTTTATTTTATTAAAACATTAAGTATTTGTATCAGTGGATAGTTGCATGTAATGTACATTGCTTCGGCACAAAGGTATTTTGCTAGCAAGCACCTATTATTCTGAACATAGCATTTGTTGTTAAGGGAAGCAGATGCGTTAGCAAGCTAACTAACGGTCACATTAACCTTTCCAACAAAAGAAGGGCAACATAATGTCTCTTTTTCATCCCCATCCTCTCCTTCAGCACATTCCAAGGGGTGTAAACTAATCCCAGATTCACTCTCATTTTAGGATAAGCATTTTGCTCGCTGTATATATATATATATATATATATATATATATTATATATATACACACACACCTCACTTCCCAAAGGTTGATACCCAGAATTTTTCCCTATAATGTAAAATAAGAAAATATAAACAGGTGGCCAGATGTCTGGAGATACAGATGCCATTGAGTGGGATTATTTTTGTATAACTCAATACATTTTTTTTTTTTTTTTTTGGAAAATCCTACTTGGTATACATTAATGACTGAGAATCGAGTAATACATCCTAAATTATAACCTTCTATATTGCACTGGCATTTGAGGTAGAACAGTCTGCTGAACATAAGAAATTCATTCTGTGTTTACTTAGCAATTTCTTGTTTGTGTAAATGGTACAAATTTGTACGGTATCAAATTAACCAATTGAAACAGCTGAGTTCTTCCTGTTGTGATTTGGAATGTATACTTTACCTAAGAACACAGCACAAATACATGCACAAATTCACGTGTATAATTGTATGTGGTCTCTTCAAGTAAAAAGAAATAACATGCCATGCCACCTGCCACAAGACCACTTGATGAGTTTAAAATTGGGCACCTGTCCTCATTGCACTTTACTCTGGTAAAGACTCCTGAAATTTAGACGCGTTGGTTTATCCATGGTTCAATAAAGGATATTCGACCTGAAATCATAGTGCCTCTGATCTTTTTCAGACTGCCAACCAATGTTTTGAACTTCTTTTCCAAGTAAGCTGGCCATTTATTGTTTTTTTTTTTTTTAAATTCTCATTCAATCATTTGTCCTGTCCTTGAAAATGCATCTGATCTTTGTACTTAACATTATCAGCACTATTGTTGCTGATCCAGGGCAGTACTCTCCCAGGATCCAGGAAACCGCCCAGGAATACAATTTCTCCCAGGAAACCTTATTGTTTACAAATTTGTAATGCAACTGTACTCCTTTGAACTTTCAGCTTGACTACATACAGTTGTAGTTGCCTTAGTAACTGATTAGTTTAATAACCCCACACTGTTACAAACTGGCACCTGTTTTGCCAGTTATTTTAAGTGCCACTTTTTTTGCCAGTTATTTCAACTGTAATTTTACATTAAGTTTGTAACAGAGGTTCCTTGTATGGTAACTGTAAACCACAGTTAAATGCGCGCAGGACTCTACTTACAGTTAAAATAACAAGGAGCCAATGCTTAAATTTAACTGTTAAATTCAGTCAAGTTATAACAGTGCATCCAATACTTCATAATCTTTGTATGGGACATCTCTGTGTCGTCATCACCCTGTGTGTGGAATTTCAGAGTAGTGAGGGATAACAGATTCTCCTCAGAGGTGAACCGGGCATGCAGATTCTTCCTGCACAACATCCTGAGGTATCTCTTACCTCCTTCTCAACCCTGCTTCAGGACCAAGCGTCGGTACTGACCCACCTGGACTACTGCAACTCTCTTTTGTCTGGTTTTGCAGCATCTGTCAAAAGACCTCTGTTGCTCATCCAGAATGCTGCAGCTCGTGTGGTTTTCAACCAACCCTGACACTCCTATATCAGTCCCTTCTCGCTGATCGCCCGCCATTGGCTCCTTTGTATGGCTTGCAACCAAATGTAAAATGTTGGCGATAGCATACCAGGTTTTCTATGGTGTCAGCCCAAGCCTACCCTCAGTACATTATCAAACCCTGTACATTTGCTAGACCTCTCTGTTCCTCCACCTTTGGTCACCTGGCACCCAATATCAAGACCCCCCCCCAACACCCGCCATCCCCGCCCTATGATCTAGCACTTCCCGATCATATCTGCTCGTCTCCTATTTGTTCTGGCTCCTATATGATGGAAAGACCTCCCCACTTAGGTCAGAACAGAAAAGACCCTGGTCTCCTGTAAGCATCATCAAAAGACCTGCTACTTCAGGGTATACCTCTCTCCCACTCCCTAAATGTTGGCATCTAGTATATCCTTTCTGTTCTTTATAATTTGATTGTGGCTTTATGTGCTCCGGTAGTATTGCCTCAGGATCCAAGTTTTGTGACCACCAATGACTCTTGGACTGTGGCCACCTACTACGGCTTTCAGCAATTCAGCAAAGTCCTTCTAAAAAGCACTATGTTGTGAGTTGGTCCGTGTGAGAGCATCAGCAAAATGCCCGTAATGTAGTGTAGTGCAAACCTGTGAACTACTAAGCTGGCAGCTACCAGCGTAAAACAGATAACTTATGCTAATTCAATTTCAGATTGATTTTCAGATTTATGTATCTAGCCTTTTCACTCTTAGATCACTTTTCCTCGACCCAGCAAGAAAAAATACTAGCGATTCCGTACACCATTTTCACACCAAAATTAGTGGGTAGGCTATATAAGCCTTCTGAAACTTGCTAATAAAATAGGCTATTGACTCCTTTCCCTTTGTTAGTTGATGAGTTCGCCTTTATGTTTTTCTTTTTTCCTGGGGTGTCACTTTTGAGGTCACAAACATGCAAGAAAACAGGCTTAGTAAACTGTAATCAGCATGGAGGTCAGTGACAGTGTTCATGGTTGTTGCTTTTTATATCATTTACATCAGACTTTCTTTCGAACTCATTCATCTTTGCATCTTGCACCATACAAACAACGAAGCTGTTGTATATTGCTCCCAGAGACTGTAAAAAAAAAAAAACAAATAATGTTCTTGGCTACATGTTCAACGTCCGAAACATCAAAGTGCATCATAGAAATCTGCGCATCCAGTGGGGTGCCATGTTTCCAACATAGCTGATCGAATCAGGGGCTGATAAATACCTGTGAATAGCTACTGCAGAGACGTGACCTGGGAAGGAATGCTGATTGCACCCTTTGCCACTGAGGACAAAAGCCAGACATTAGCTGGTTTTTTGTACCGTGTGAAAGTTTGAAAATGTATCAACCTAGTTAATATTGATTAGGCTACCAGTTTTGTTAGTAATATAACGGGCCTATATCAGTAATTATTACGGTATATCAATTTCATTAGTATACAGCAGTCAGACAAAAACAAGGTAACACACAATTTTCTGGGTTTTTTTTCATCCTATCGAAGCTGGGATGTTGCCATAAAAAAATAAGCTGTGGGTGGAGATATTAAGATGAGGGGAGGAACAGCGCTCAGGAGCTTGCATGTGAGGCAGGAAGAGGAGCCAAATCTGAATGGCATGCTGAATGCTATATTGACTGAAAAGGCAGCCCACAAAACACTGACTGGGTTGTTTTATTTCACTGTTTTTGGGGCTGGTAGTCACTCCTGAAACTGAAATGTATGTGCACACGCCCTGAAAAAGTGAGTTTTTCACAGTATGTCCCTTTAAATGTGCTGGAGACATTTGCAGAGTACTATCCTTAGTAATGTAAATGTAAAATCAGCTGTTTCTTATTTCATTAGAATAAAAGTACCAGAGGAATATTGATCTGTGCTTCATATCCCTTGAGGAGAACAGCTTGCAGACCCTGACTAAGGGTACTCTGCTGCCTGTCAGAATTAATAATATAAAATAATTATAATTTTGCAGTATAATGACATTCTATGATAATATATTACTTCTTTCAATGGGATGCCCATGAATTCATTACTTAGCAGTAACTAGACGAAGAAATACAATCTTCTGCTATATGCAATGCAATATTTTCAATTGCAGTGAATGAAATTACATTTTCATTATCATAAAATAAATGATGTATTTTGATTTCTTCCTGAAAGAATGTGCTGGTATTGGCTATCAGCATACTTTAGACACCCTTGAGCTGGACTTGTTTTGGTAGCTCAGTGCTATTTTTGATTGTCCACTTTTAGGTTTTCTAGGTATTTTAAGTACCTTACTTTAGGTGAAACACATTATGTCTAGCTATTCCTTAAACTTTTGTGCCATTTGACACAATATAACACGTGGTCACTCTTCAAATGACCAAGATGTTTTGTTTTTTCCTCTTAAGGTAGGTAGACACTCCCAAATACATTTATTTCTCTTTCATTCATAACAATTTAGTACCAACATCATATGAACAACTACTAAATACAGAATTAAAGTGATGGCTCATTTACATAAATTATGCTAATTATGTCCCGAGATGGCTACCGCAATGTGGAACTTGATCAAGTACCTCAGGCAGGATATCTCTAAAACTTTTTATTACTTTAATCTCAAATTTTCACAGATCATTTATGACTATATAGTGCATGTTCTGATCAGAGGGTTTTTAGAAATAATATTTCTGTGAAAAAATATGGGAATTTTAGTGTTTTTTCTTCCTTTATTGGGTACCTAATTACCACAAAATCTGGAGTTACATAAATGATTTCTTCAAAATGCCTGATCAGTCCATAGACATGCATCTGGTGAACTTATATTCCAAGTTTCACAATGATAGCATGAGAGAAAGAGGAGAAATGGTGTTTGAAGCAATGCTTGGCAGGTCAAAATCAACATTTTTGAGAAATTGACAAAAAACAACAGATGTCCATATTTTTGATAGTCCTATCAAGTACACACACCATGAACTTACTGAAGGTTATTTTACGAAAATGTCAAAGAAAATTTTTTTCAAAAAAAAAAGAAAAAAAGCCTATTTTGGAAGCGTCTACCTATCTTAAAGTTCTTGCTAGTGGATATGAACACTGTTTCCCAGACTTCATGACATTACTCCAGAGCTCATCTTTCCTAGAAAGATTATTATTCTGTAGCTTTCTGATAACATGGAATTTAATGTAAACTGAATGATAAATCCTGAAACAAATGTCACTAAAATTGACATGCACTGTATGTTTTTTGGAGTAAATATTTAAACATGAAATTATACATCAAGCAATGATGAATCAGATATTATGAAGCTGTACATCTGGGTGAATTTCCAAAGAAACTTTTTATGTTTTTAATTGATATATGTTTAACCTTAACTATACATAATAGAAAGATATGAGCCAGAGCTTTTCTGCTTTAACTTAAATGATAAAGGCACAGTTTCTTCATATAAATGTACAGCAGTTTGTATGACAGGACCACACTTGTCAGGGGACAAAGCCTTATTTGGGTGTAACTCACATGCACTTTTGCACAAGTAGATGCTTGCATATAGAAATACTGAAAACTTGTTAAAACAAGGAGTATTTTCATTACTATCGCACACCGAGCACACCACAAGCAGCCAGTGGAATAGCAATGAACAGGTTTGTTAATCCTCTGTGCAGGTTAGGTGCAGAAGCAATCAGGGAAATGTTGGTAAGATGACTCGTAGTCAGTGGGCGGGCGAAGATCAGTGCACAGCGGCCAGGTACATGCAGGGCATGTGGGAGGTTAACTTAGGCAGTTGAGGTCAGAACCGGTAGATCAGTATGAAGATGGCTGGAGAGGAACTTGGTTAGGGCATAGAACAAAACCAGGGCACAGGAGGCAGGAGACGCTGGAGTGGGTACAGGAACATGGAGCAGAAGAACAAGCCAGGAGGCACTGGATAAAACACTAGAAAGCAAGACCAAGCACAATGCAGCCCCAAAACAATCTGGCAATGAATATTGAACAGTGACAAGCTGAAATATGCAGTGACGACAGGGAAACAATGGAAATCAGGTGTAGGGAATAACAAGAGGACAATAAGGAAAAGGTGCAATAAATATTACGGCAATAGACAGTGAATGAAACAAACTATTGGAAGTAAAAATCCTGGACCATAGTGACCTTCAGGGGGGCCCATCCCTAACCTCCCTTCGGAAATAGCAAATCCCAGAGACTGGGTCAATGACTGGTGGAACTCTTTTCAGCACTCTCCAGCCTTTGGGAATAGCTGATTGTCCTGTGACAGTGTGAGCGCATTTGTGAGCTCGAATAGTATCTTCGGTATTCATAGTGTCTGAAATATATTTTGAAGGCGGTCCTCCACTCATTGCCCTTTTCGATCTGAACCAAGTGGTAAGCATCGCAACGGTCGAGTTTAGAAAAAAAACTACTCTCCTGAAAAAAGGTAAATATCAAGGACAGTAGGAGAGGGTAACAGTTCTTCACCATGATGGCATAATCAAAACAGGGCGAAGGGATCCATCCCTCTTCCCGACAAAAAAAAAAGAAACCAGCACCTGAGGGAGGGAAAGAGGGAAAGAGGGACAGATGATGCCAGAGGCCAGTGACTATGTGCATTTCCCTATTTTGGAAGTTTCAGGTGCGAAAGGGGAGTGCAGGAACTCCCTGGGGGACATAGTTCCAGTCAACAGTTCAATGATACAATGACTGCTCTGTGCAGGGGCAAAAAACAGGCTTTAGATGACCGAAGGACTTGTGAAGATCATGGCATTTGGTAAAAGTACAGCTGAGATCACAGGTTTCTTCCTCGGCAGAGAGCTGCGATGTTGCTGAACCAGGAGCAGACGGAAAGCGGGAGGCATGGCAACCAGGACTCCAGCCCAAGATTGTACCATTCACCCAGTCAATCTGGGCATTGTGCTTTGTCTTCCAAACATGATGGGAAATTGCGGCAATTTCATGATGTCAAAGACTATGTGCTCCCAGCGGTTAAGGGAGACCAGCACCTCCACTGGACTGGTGACTTCTTGGGGCACCATAGTTAGAGCTCTGGTGTCAAGTGCAGTGGAAAGCGGGGAAATTGGTACTCCCATTCTGCAGCCAGGGAAGGATGGGAAAAAGTGTGTATCAACACTAGAGGGAGAAGGTGATCCCTCCTTTGCTCCTGCAGACGAGAATTCACTCAGAGAGCCAAATGCACTAACTTGTAGAGATCCTTAGGAAGATCACTAATTCAGTAAATCTTCAATCTGATGTAAGAGTCTGAACAGGAATGCTTCATGCTTCAGGCCTTGCGGTTCTATCCAGCTGAAGTTGCCAGGGTCTGGAACTCAATAGCAAAGTTGGAGACTGACTGGTTCTCTTGCTTGAACTACAGGATTTGGTGAACTGCAGAATATCAGAATGTCCAGCTGACAATCGGTTGAGCACCTTCTTCATCTTGATGGTGAAGGACAGGCAGCAATAGGCAGCAGGGTCCCCAGACTCCAAAAAGATGGCCTTTCAGGCTCTAGCCTTGCCAGAAAGCAGGTAGATGACATAGGCTCTCACGGAAGGAAAGGACGAAAGCTGTACCTCAAATACTGGGAAGAAACAATGGCCAGGGAAGGCACAACAGGATCCAGGCACTCTGGTAAAGCAGTTATGAGGGGGCAGCCTTAGTTCTTTGAAGCTCGATGTGGCTGGGTACTGAGTTGCAACATGAGTGAACTGGCAGCTAAGCAGCAGTGGTGAAATCCTGAGTTTGCCCATCCCTGGAGGACATCAGCTCTGTGAGGGCCTACAAAGGCTGTAATATAGTTCTCAGCTACGCTTGTTTGATGCCCTAGTTTAATGGCCTGTTAGTGCAGAGTGTTGAGAGAAAATGTGGGCCAGGTCATGTTCCATGTTGTGGCCAGATCAGTCTCAGAGCACAGGAACCACAAGCAGATCGAGAAATAGCAATTATCAGGTTGTTTAATTGATTGCCCAGGTCCAGTGCACAAGCAATGACTGCAATAAAGGCAAGCACGACTCATAGTTGGTGGGCAGGCAAGGGTTAATGCACAGTGGCCAGGACCATGCAGGGCAAGTAGGATGAGGTAGGCAGAGGTCAAGGTAAGAACTGGAAGGTCAATCTAAAGTGGCAGGAGAATGGCGAGAGCACAGGAAGAGTTGAGCTCAGACAAACACAAGGTACGGCAAGCTGGAGAAACAAAAGTGGGAAGAGGAACAAGCATCACTGGAATGAGGAAGCAGGCACTGTTGAAAAACTGAACAAAAGCATGAAACAGGCACAAGACAATCTGGAAATGAACGTGGAACAGAAACAGATTTAAATACACAGGGATTACAAGCAAACGATAGGAATTGCTTAGCAAATGTCTCTGACTAATCAGGCATATTCACTTGCATAATGGAGGTATAATAAAGCACTCAGTACCAAGACTCGACTCCACCAACTGATATCTGTCATTGGTCTCGTTAGTGTAAAACTCAAAGTCATGACCATGAAAGACAATGTAGGATGTAAAGTTGAGAAATAATAAACAGTTGTACATATAGAGGAAACTTTAGACTAATATGAACTGTATTGGTTCCGACTAAGATTGCTGGTGAGCTCAGTAATTACCAAAGGCCTGATAGGCTAAGATAGACGTGTAGTTTATGATTGAAGAAGTGGAACCAAAGTGAAGAGGAACCCTCGCTCCGTTGTCTGAAAGATCAACAGGCAAGCTCTGACATATCAGTGACTTCTATCCACAGACGATGTCACAAACAGAAATAACAAGGCTATACTGCAAGATACAAACCTGTAGTTACGCTAAAAATTGGATGGCCACGTTACATCATGCTGAGAATAAAAGGTCCTATGGGCAGATCTGGCACTACCTGTAATCTTACTGATAGATTCATATAGATATATGAATTAAATTATAGTATACTGAGAGGCATTAAAAATGCACAATAAAATATATTGTTTTAAATAGTGGTAAATGGTTTCTTCGTAGTTGCGAAACACGGTCTCGGGAAACTGTGCTTTTGGTAGTGAGACTTGCCCTCACTGTTATCGTTACATTGGCTGTCAATTCAGCAGTTCTTATGCATTATCTGACATGGCAGAAGACGTTTTATGGAATGTGTTTTTGTGGCGTCACAGATGACGCACTTTGTCGGGGATGGCAGCTGCCAAATCTGGTCATTCTGTGTCATCCCTGCAGTCTGGATACAGTCATTTAATGGACATTAATGCGTCCAGAATCTTTTCTTTGAGACTGGCCATCATTCAACATTCAAAATGTTTGATTCTTCTGAGATTCATTTGTTTGTGGCATTTGAAGTGGGAATGATGTGACTTTGTTACCCCGCCCCACCCAAAGGGTGAGAGCAAGGGGTTTGTTTTTGGTTCGGTTTGTTTCTGTGTTTGTGTGTTTGTTTGTTTGTTAACACTCTAGTGGCAAAACTAATGGCCAGATTCACCCCAAATTCGGTATAGGGATTGCCACTGACCCAGAATAGATCCCTATTGAATTTCGTACAAGTAGGTGAAAGTATGTGCGAGGGGCGGGGTTTGTTGTGCCTGGCACCACTTGTTTATGTGTGTCTTTATTGGCCCTGCATGACCTTCAACTTTTCATGCGCAAAATGATCTCTCCCAGTGTGATTCACGACCATGATACAGGGAACCGTCCTGCATTTAGATAATCATAATGAGGTGTTAAGCCCAGGGTTTCCGCTACATGTAATTCATCGTGGCGCACCGCCACTGCAAAATAAAAGCCGCCACGCCTATGCAAAATGATTTTACACAAACTCCAAAAATCCTAAGGACAATCAGGTGTCGCCAGTTCTCATTGTAAAGTTAAAATGAGCGCTAATAATTCTTGACCTGTTGTCAATAATTTTGCTTGATGAAAACGTTTCCTAATGAATAATAAAAAAATTAGCCATCGGCAGTAAAACGCGCTGCTTTCTTCTTAATGCAATGTGTGCAACGATTAGAGAAAAAATATTTTGTTCACTTTGCTAAACGATAAACTACGATGTTAACTTCTGTGTTTGCTGTGAGCACATCCTGCTCTATCTAATTGTATCTTCATGATTATTTATTTCCAATTCCGGAGTCCAGAGTCATAATCGGTTCTCATATTATATGCGAAATCCACCACGACGCATGTGAAACTGATAAACCTCCGTGCACATAGACTTCAATTATTACATCGCCTACGTGCTGATTAATGAAAACTGGCCACACCTGATAATGCTGAGTTTTGACCTGACACTGAAGCCCTCCGCCACAGTTTCAAAAAATCCTGGAGGAAACCCTGTGTTAAGCCAAGAAAGGTATCGAACCCAGACACTTGACATTTTGCAATGCTTACCATACCTGTTGGTCATCATCTCAATCAGCAAAAGGATAAACTATCAGTTTTCAAATTAGACGATAAAAACCATTTTGCGTTTTTAATGCCTATCAGTATACATAAATAAATCAATGAAAATGGAAACAAGAGAACATTGTACAGAACCAAAACCTGAACCAGACAGAGAAAAACTTGATAGGAAGTATTTACACCACCCGTCCAAAAAAAAAATTTAAAAAAAAGTTGCCATTTGAATTTTTAAAGGTCATGTTGTCTATTGAGTCCAGATTGACTCTATTCTGGAGCATGTCAGGGTGAGAAATGAAGCCCATGAAGCGATGCACCAATCATGCATAGTGCCCACTGTACAAGCCTCTGGAGACAGTGTTATGATCTGGGGTTGCCTCAGTTGGTCAGGTGTAGGATCAGCACTGCTCTGCTGCAATAAAAAGAATTCAGCAGACAACATGAATATACATAGTGACCAGTAATGCATAAATTGACTTTTTAACCCCTGATGACACAGACATACAGTATTCCAGGATGAACAATCCCAAGATTCATCGGGCTAAAATTGTGAAAGAGTCGTTAATTGAGCATGAGGAATCATTTTCACACATGAATTAGCCACCTCAGAGTTGAGACCCTCACCATTTGAAAGTCTCAGAGATGTGCTGCAGACTGCTTGATGGAGTGGTTTGACTCACCCATCATCACTGCAATATCTTTGCCAAAAATGAATGCACATCTGGTTGGAAATAAATGTTGTGATATTGTCTAAGCTTGTTGAAACAAGACCACTAGGAATGTGCGCCATGATCAACGCTAAAGGTGGCCAAAGAAAATATTATTGAGCGTGACTTTTTTTTTTTTAGGAGGGGCGTTGTATTGGGCCGGAATTTTGTATGAAAAGTAGATGTTATTTATGAATTAAGCATGTGTGACTGCAACAAGAAAGACATTTAAGAACACCATGAAAGTTTGAGCAGAACAAAATTTTGGGTGACGGGTATCAATTCGATGTATATTAAATGCATACATTTGTAACGCTCCTGGTGCCCAGGGATATCATAAGGGCAAAAGGAAAGTGAATAAAAGCGGAGGACCCACGTGCAAGGAGGTGATATTAATTAAAATGAAGTGCTTGAGAAACAGAAAATAGAACTTAACAGGGAAATAACTAAGGAACCAAACAGCAGTGCTCTAAACTAACAGGTGTTACAGGCTACCTGCCTGTGAGTGGGAAAACTAAGGTATATATAGAAAGGGAATAATTAACTAATGAGAAACAGGTGCAATGACTAAACAGAGAGCAGGGGGATGGCATAACTGGATAATTAGGGTTAGGCAGGTAGGTGGGGAATATGGGAATGCCAAGGAGGAGGGGTCTTATAACATGAAATTCAAAATGCCAAGCTACATGATGGAAAATTGATGGGAGGGAGTAGATAATTGACCGATGTATTTAAACTGTTGGCTTCAATTTTGATTCATAACAGCAGGTTCACAAGGAATTCATGTTAAAAGTTTGTTTATTTTCATGGAATATATCTTGATGTGGGGTGGCACGGTGGAGCAGTGTTGTCATATTAGCGATTCAAATTGCAATAAAATAATTCTCTTTATATTTCATTAATCAAGCTGAAAAATGCATCAATGTTCCTGGGAAATAAATTTTATTTTATTAAATAAATTATTATTACTAATAAATTTTATTAGTTTCAATAAAACAAAATACATAAATGAAACAGACACAAACGAGACAAACACCCCAACCCCCCACCCCTAGGTGGCCAAGGATGTGACACAAACACAGGTTTATGCAGCAAGAAAAAATAAAAATAAATTAAATAAATGATAATAAAAAATGTTGAATAAATGTAAAGATGCACAATGTATATACTCAAGAGTGGTATAAAAAAATAAATAAATAATATTTTGAAAAATTATAAAGTAGGAGAGAGAATAAAAGAAAAAGGAGAAAAAATGAGCTCCAAGATCCAGTTTATGTACCCACAATGTTCTTGATTTTCTCTATTGAGGAAGTCCAGGAGATGATGGTGGCTTGCTTAGCATTGTGCATTTTTGCTACTGATAGTTCCATGTATAGTATATCTAGTAGAGAATTTAACCAATGATTCCGAGAGAGAGAGAGAGTGAGGAGGTTTCCAGAGAATTGCTAGCATCTTTTTAGCAGCTGTCAGACCGGCAAAAAAAAAAAAAAAAACAGATGGATCAAGCCAAACTGGGCGTATAAAATAAGATCAGAAATACAGTTTGAAATTAGGAACATTTAAACCACCGTCCTTTTTGCTCCTTTATAATGTAGACAACTTTAGACGTGGACGTTTACCATCCCACAGAAATTTAGAAATGGTCCTATTCAAATTTTCCCAATAGTTTTTGGGAGGCGAAAGAGGAATCATATTAGAAATAAAATTTATTCTACGAAGAACATCCATTTTGATTATGGATATTCTGGCTGACATTGAAATGGGTAATTTTGTCCATCTTTCCATATCTTTCTCTACAAGTTTAAACATATTTTGAAAATTTTTGGTAGAAATAGATACTAAAGTGGGATAGATATCAACTCCTAAATATTTGAAAGAGTCAACCACCAGGATAAAAGCTGGAAGTGTTGATGTATTAAAAGAAAGATTTAAAGGCATTAGCTGGGATTTAGTCTAGTTAATCTTATAACCAGAAAGGGTACTAACCTGAGCAAAAGTTTCCAAAATGTGAGGGATAGAGACTAAAGCATTGTTGACATATAACAGAATGTCATCAGCAAATATTGAAATGTGATGGTGTGTATTGCAAAAAGTTATAGGTTCAATATATGGATGCTGTCTAATACTCTGAGCCAGGGGTTCAAGAGAAAGAGCAAAAAGGAGTGGAGAGAGAGGGCGCCTCTGCCGTGAACCTCTACAAATAGGGAGCGGAGTGGACAAAATATTAGTTGGGTTGGAACAGAGAACCTTAACCATTTCAATGAAGCCCTGCCCAAAGCCAGATCTGTCCAGGACCTCCCACAAGTATTGCCACTCAAGCCAATTAAAAGATCTCTTGACATCGAGGGACAGCACTGCGCAGGGGTCTCCAATATCCACAAACAAGATTCCTAACCAAAAAATTTACCTCTGAATTACTTCAATATAAATTTCATGCAGTTGGGCATCTCTCTAGTCCAAAAGCATGACTCAACATCATCTCCCAGAAATATGCTTTTTGAACTCCAGTTTACAGCGCTCCGGGCTACCATGTTCAATGGACTGGCCAAGGAAGGCCTCTGCCTGAATATCCGCACCGCAGTTAGATTTCTTACCTTAACATGTAACTACTGGCCTGCTATAAGGACTTTCCATCTGCAACATTTGAGGTATGATGTCACCTATGCCAATGGTACGATTAAATACCGATGTCTGGGGTGTGTCGTACAGAGTATCACAAATGGAATGTTGAAAGCAGTAATTTTAAGTCTCTCAGACCATTGATCTCCTGTTATGCAATGACTCAAAGAATTGGCTGTCATGTCTAATCACTGTCATTGGTGAAATTATTACAGTTGATCTTCATTTTTGAAAAAGTGCATTTTCAAAGTTTGTTGTTATGATAATTTCCATTGCAACTAGAGACTTTTTTTTTTTTTTTTAATTTCCCAAAAAATATTTTCTTCAAATTTTCAATTTTTCTGGGTCAGCTACACAGTGATTTATTTTCAGTTTGGATTGCAGTTATTACTTAAAGTGCACTTCCACCGAAGTTTTGATGACATAATAAATCAATTTTACAAACCAGGGGCTGTATGCATGGTGGAGGGATAACTTTACCCCCAGATAACGCCTGTCCTCCGGATTACTATCCGAGGGATAACTGCCGCGTGCTCTCCGAATGCATAAGTCAAGGATAGGGTAGGGAATAGTTATCCCAGGTTTACACGCGAACGCAAAGGGGGACTCGCTGTGTTTTATAGCATTCTGCGCATGTCGGTACGGGATTCCTCGTGACACACTTACATAACAACACATTTCTCGTTTTATAGTTGTACAACAAATAGCTATTTTCTACAACATACAATGCAGCAGGCGTCAGTTGTTTCACAACCGAGGCGGCAGCGGAAAGTAACTTTTGGCACCGAAATCCGTGTTCTTTTGGTGGAGATCTCGGTGGAACGTACAGTGCCGTTTACAGCTAATACATGTGCTGTAGCGAACAAAATTAAAACTGAAATTTGGACCCGAATTGCCGCAAAGATGAATTTGAGCGGCAGCGCGAAACGCAGTATTTCAGAATTGAAAGATAAGTGGAAGTCTCTGAAAGCAGCTGTACTAAACAGGCTGCGAGACCAGCGAAATCCGTGGAATAAAGCTGCTATCCCCAGGTGAAACTGGGTATAACTTTATACCCAGATAAGGACCGCGGATAGTGCAACCCCCTCTACATGCATACCACTTTTACCTCACTCTCCGGGGATAGTCTCTATCCTCCGGATAAGTCACTTATCCTAGCGTCATGCATACGGCCCCTGGTGTTCAATTCATGCAGAAGGCTATAAGGAAATGCTTGGAATGTGTGAGGTTTAAAATGAGTCAGTCCAGACTTGGGCATGGGTGATGTAACTGTAAAGCCCATCGAAGCAAGGCACACTGTAAACCCTGATAGTGTGGTGAACTCAAATGTTTTGTGGAAACCGAGTACCTCAAAAAAAAAAAATTGTGTAGGCCAACTTAATTGCATTGTGTGGAAGGAAGTAAAAGAAAATAAGGTAAAGTTATTTTTTTACATGTTTTAAGTGCTGTGAACACAAGAGCATTAAGTTGGCATACTCAATTTTTTTGAGGTAATCGGTTTCCACAAAACATTTGAGTTCACCACACTATCAGGGTTTACAGTGCAAGCACATCAATGACGCAACAGAAGAGAGAAGGAGAGGACTCATTACTCAATAAATATGTACAAAAAACTCATAAGTAGTAATGCCAATTCTCTGATTAACGGCAAAACAATGAGGCAAGAAAATTTAGATTACAAGATTGATTTTGTAGGCGGAGAAAACCACTTGCTGGATTTGTGCACATTCTCACGTACGCAGGATTCCGGTAAACTTATCCCAATAGCCCCAGCACCTGGCAGAGGAATTTCTGGTTTGTGGTAGACTATTGATAAGGGTTTTTATGACCTGCATTTCGGCAAAGGCGCCCAGCATCATTGGGCCATCACGGAAGCGGTCACAGACCTCTGAGTTAATGGTTTTCTTCCTTAAACCCTAGAACTGCTTACAAAATACTCGTCTGGCCTGGACAATGTCGCAGGGCCATCAACTGGACTTATCTGATATTGCATCAGCAAAATAATTCACATTACTCCCTATACACGAATTTGCACTGACTTATTTCTCTTGCTTGCTTGTAAAGTAATAATTTCACCCATAATGTTACAAATGTAATGTGTATTTCTGTTATATTACGTGACAAGAGCTCATTGATAACGTTAATACAAATTATCCTTGTAATTCTGTACTGTACCGGACGTTTCATGGCAAACCGAGTGCAAGCATATTGTGTTTGATATCATTCTATTCTGTAAATCTCCGAAATTGCACGGGGCATATTTCGAAGGGATTAAAATTGTATCAAACCCTCATTTAATACCTATGAAGGAGAACATACTTGTGGAAACTTCCCCACTGGTAATGTCCCTGCCCAAGTTTCCTTCAGGGAGGGGTGGCATCCCAAATTCGGCTACCCAAATAATTTACGACCCTACCATAAAAAGCCATTATAGAATTTGAGCATAAAAGATAGGGAATCAAACCATTCAAGGAAGATTGCAAACAACTTCCCACATGTGCTTCTATATGCCCTGTGTAGCTGAAACACGTTGTGAAGATTGCAAACAACTTCCCACACGTGCTTCTATATGCTGTGTGTAGCTGTGCCAGGTATGATTGAATCATTTCTTTAACTTTACTGTAACAATGTAATTTGGCTTTTCCTGATTTAACTTTGTGCCTGCCTGCCGTTGATTGACCCTGGGAGCATGTTGTTATACTTAAGGAGTCACTGAACGCCTTCTTTTTGCATTATCCTGGAGGCAGTCCCTGAACGCCTTTTGCATTATAGGCTTACTCAAAAACCAGTCCCTGAACGTGCATATTCCGATCCCCGTTGGTCCCTAGTCACACTTTATATGCCAACCACTGGGCTTAATAGGACCGCCAGCCTCTGAGTTCTCCACCTAATTGGGCTGTACAGATGTTTTTCAACCGGCGGACATAGGGTATAGACCAGTTACGAGTCAGATGCACAACAGAACTCTAAATTCATAAATTGGAGTCAGATCGCATTAATGCAGTGGTCTTCAACGTCGTTCCTGGGGACCCACTGTGTATGCTGGTTTTTGTTCCAACCACAATTGTAATCGCAGGATTTAAACAAGCTGTTAATGTCTTAATTAGTTGTTTTCCATGTTTAGCCTTGTTACTTACCGTCTTTGGCCAAATGGTACATAGAAACATCCATACATGCTATGAAGAATAAAATACCCTTGAAGATTGTGGTTTTATTTCTATACTGCTAGAAATTTCAAGCATTATAGCATTTCAAACAGGAGGAACCCCAAATTAGGCTGCTGGACTCAACTGTTTCAATTTATTTAAAAAAACTTCAGGTTAACTTAATTAGACCAACATAACACAAAACTGATTTGACTCTTTACCATTTCAATGTCGAATAAATTTGTCATGATGTGCCAATTAGTTTTCACCAATCGGGAGCCAACTACATCTTTAATTTGATTGGTTACATTGTTTTCTTTCATTTTATGCTGTTATTTCCAATGCATCGCAATGTGAGTATGGCATTTTTTTTTTCAATTCTTGATGGCAAACATAGCTCTTTCTGTTATCTTGTGAGTTCAGAGGGCAAGTAACTGCTCTAAACATTAAATACACTTAATTAAGACATTAACAGCTTGTTGAAATCCTGCAATTGCACCTGTGGTTGGAACAAAAGCCAGCATACACAGTGGGTCCCCAGGAACAACGTTGAAGATCACTGCATTAATGAGAACGCATGGTTTAATTGTAACTGCCACTGATTAAAACTAAATTTTATATTCTAAGTTTCATTTGGAGTCAGATAAACCGTAACCGCGATGTGCCCTGTTCCTGTTCAGAGAAAGTTGGTAAATTAACGTGTTCATCCTGACTTACACCAACCGAGGAAAAACGAGCTGTGCCTTACCCTCTGGGTATTTCCATCATTGGTATGGCTGTGAGGTGTTTACAATTTGAATGCCGCATCAATTCGGAAATATAGTGTGCACACAAATTTATCATGAGTCCCCATTTAAATAACTGCAATCCATTGGTGCAAGTTTATTCGTCCATTTATTTTTAAATCAACAGAAAATAAGGAACAAGGTAATTGGGCTGTGGCATGGAAAATGAGGAGGGCAATTTCGGTTGCTCTTGCCACACCTTCAGCAATGACAAAGACACGTCTATGAGTAATTTAAAGACCAAGGATAAATTAAGGGTGGGAATGCTTGAAGCATATTTAAGCACATAAATTACAGCTCTCCTACTCAGAAAAAAAAAAAAAACCTCACAGATTACTTTGTAGGTTTTGCACATAGAACATTACACTCTTTTTGGTTCAATGGTAACCATAAGTAAAGACAAGAAAATTAAAGAACAATATCTGCCACGAGACAATTATGTGTCCATTATCACTTGTAACTGCATTAACTCATTCCCTACTGCAAACCACTGTCAAAGGGGCGGCGAATTACTATTCCCTACAATAAGCCCGTGCCAGCGGCATGGATGACCATTCGCAGTCTGATGAAAACATAAAATCAGTTGACGACTGAGGTCATGAGCCACCTGAACTTCAATACTTTATATTGTGTAATTTCGGGAAAAGTATTCCGTACAAACGCAACGATTTTATGTAAATGTATTCCATAGGGAATGAGTTAATTGAATATTATGGTTTTTATTTTAAAGCATATCCCTCTAAAATGAAAGAATTATTATTATTTATTATTTTAGTTTTAATGTATTTATTTTCAGGTATCATGGCATAAAGCACCTCACAAAATGATAGTAAATGTGCAACATCAAATGAGCAGAAATTGTATGCAATTAAAAAAATGTGTATGAATACAACTAGAAAAGGAAAGAATCAATTGAATCTCATAACATTATTTTTAAGGATGGCCATATACAACCCCAATTCTGAGATAGTTGGGACAAAGTGAAAATTGTGAATAAAATCAAAACGCAATGACTTTCAAATCACACCAGCCAGTATTTTATTCACAATAGAACAGAGATAACATGGCAAATGTTGAAACTGAGAAATTCTACAATTTTATCCTCAAACTCAGCTCATTTCAAATTTGATGGCTGCTACAGGTCTCAAAAAAGTTGGGACAGGGGCCTGTTTATCATGGTGTAGCATCCCCTCTTCTTTTTAACACAGAGTGGAGGCGTCTGGGCATTGAGGAGACAAGTTTCTTGAGTTTAGCTGTTGGAATTTGATCCCACTCTTGTTTAATACGGGTTTCCAGCTGCTGGAGAGTTTTGGGTCTCCTTTGATGGACTTTTCGTTTAATTATGCGCCAAATGTTCTCAATCTGTGAAAGATCAGGACTGCAGGCAGGCCAGTTCAGCACACAGACTCTTCTACTACGAAGCCATGCTGTTGCAATAGCTGCAGTATGTGGTTTTGTATTGTCCTGCTGAAATATACAAGGCCTTCCCTGGAATAGATGTCGTCTGGAGGGGAGCATATGTTGCTCTAAAACCTTTATATACCTTTCAGCATTCATGGTGCTTTTCAAAACATGCATGTGTCCCACACCATATGCACTAATGCATCCCCATACCATCGGAGATGCTGGCTTTTGAACTGAACGCTGATAACAGGAGGGGTGGTCTTTCTCCTCTTTAGCCCAGAGGACATAAAGCCTATGATTTCCAACAAGATTGTCAAATTTGGACTCGTCTGACCACGGGACACTTTGCCATTTTGCTACAGTCCATTTTAAATGAGCCTTGGCCCACAGAACATGGCAGCGCTTCTGGATCATGCTCAACAACGGCTTCCTTTTTGCATGATAGAGTTTTAGTGGCATCTGTGGATGGCACGGTGGACTGTGTTTACAGGCAGTGGTTTCTTGAAGTATTCCTGGGCCCATTTAATAATGTCAAAGACAAAATTTGCCGGTGAGTGATGCAGTGGCGTCTGAGGGCCCGAAGATCACGGGCCTTGTCCCTTACGCACAGAGATTTTTCCAGTTTCTCTGAATCTTTTGATGATGTTATGCACTGTTGATGATGAGACCTTTAAGGCCTTTGCAATTTGACGTTGAGGAACATTGTTTGTAAAGTATTCCACATTTTTTTTTACGCAAGCCTTCACAGGTTGGAGAGCCTCTGGCCATGTTTACTTCTGAGAGACTCAGCCTCTCTAAGACATCCCTTTTATAGCCATAATGTTACACACCTGATGCTAGTTAACTTCATTACTTGCTATATGTTCTTTCAGCTGATTCTCTTATATATAAATTGTTTTTTCAGCCCTTTTTTGCCTGTGTCCCAACTTTTTTTAGACCTGTTGCAACCAGAAAATTTGGAATAGGCTTATTTTGTGGATAAAAATGTAAAATGTCTCAGTTTCAGCATTTTAAATGTTGTCTATGTTCTATTGTAAATAACATATTGGCTCATGTGATCTGAAAGTCATTGCATTTTGATTTTATTCACAATTTACACTTTGTCCCAACTATTTTGGAATTGGGGTTGTAGAATTTATGTAGCTTTTGTATATTTTGGTGAGCATCATCATCATACTACTAAAATGCACACAACCACGGCATCAACCAACATACGCGTAGAAGAGTTAAGAGTTTAGTGCAATCCCCCAGTGCTGTAAAATTTGAACATTTGGTTCGTATTAAAAGCTTCAGAGGTGAAGTCCATACCCAAATTAGACTTTCACATGATACATCTCATTGTGTTTACAAATACTGATATATACAAATTAAGAAGGAAAATGATGACTAATACCAGAAAATAAATGCAAAAGTTATTCAAATTCAGTTGAAGGTGTAAGATAAACATAGCGAACCTGCAGTCTTCCTTTTAGTCGGGAGAAAGATGTTCATTCAAATGCTTCATACCTCGACCACAGGTATTTTGCTGTGAAAAAGTATTTGCCCCCTGATTCTCCCTATTTTTCCATATTTGTCACATTGAATGATTTCTGATCTTCATTCAAAATGCGAAAATACCATTTTCAATTGACATTTTATTTATTGAAGGAAAAAAGTTATCACCACATTTTGCACTCAATTTAAAAGTCATTGCCCTGTCAAACTTAACTGGTTGTGCATTAACTGCAAGCGCATCTTTCACATTGCTGTGGAGGAATTTTGGCTCACTCCTTTGTTTTAAAATGGTTTTATTTCAGATGCATTGGTGCATTTTTTAGTATGAACTGCCTGATAAAGGCCCTGGCGCAACGTAATAATGGGTGTCAAGTCAAGATGTGAACTATGCCACATCAAATCTTAACCTTACTTTTGTTTCTTTTGATCCATTCTTTGGTTAACTTACTCTTATGTTTCTGATGATTGTCTTGCTGCAAAATGATATTCCACTGGTTCTTCAAATTACAGATTAGTAACTGGATATTGCCCTTTAGGATTTTCTGGCAGACAGCAGAATTTGTCTATTATGGCAAGTCACCCAGCCCCAACTGTAAAAAAATCTCCTCACCATCACAGCACCACTTCAGTGTTTGACTGTTGATGTGATGTTCTCATTGGGTAATGCAGTGCTACCTTTACTCCAGATTTAACCAGACCAATGTCTTCCAGAAATTCCCTCTTTTGACTCCTCGGTCCGCATTATTTCAAAAGGCTAAAGGGTCATCAAGGTCCTTGTTGGGAAATGTGATACAAACCTTTATTTTTCTCTTGGTCATCTGTGATTTCCCCCATGCAACTCTTCCCTGGATACCATTTTTGCCTACCTTTTTAATAGTAGAATCTTGAACACTGACCATGTCTGAGGTAAATAAGGCCTGCAGTTCCGTAAATGTTTTTTCTCGTGTCTTTCGTGACTTCTTAGATTAGGAATATTGGCTGGCTAGCCAGCCAGTCCTGGGAAGATTCACTGCTGTTCTAAGCTTTATTCATTTTTGGAGCTAAAGGTTCTCACTGTGGTTCACTAGTTTCCTACATTAAAATGGCTTTGCAGTCATTCAATAACTTTTATATCTTCTCCAGAATTTCTCTTCAATGTGGCAGGATTTGCTGCCTGTTGCAGCCATTCAAGACTGTTTTGCAGGAAAGGTTATATTAAATTGATACTTTGATTCAACAAGCAAAGCAAAGTAGGTATATTCTAATTTTATCCCATCATCGATGAAATTAGGCCTCCTGGTTGGTGGAGTAACTAAGGGGGCAATTACTTTTTTTTGCACAGGACCACTTGGTGCTGGAGTTTTTTTCTTTCAATAAATTGAATAATCGTGTCAAAACAGTGTGTTTATGTACGTTGTCCTTGTCTTATATTTAATTTTGTTTGATCTGAAACAATTAACTGTGACAAATATGTGAAAATAGAAGAAATCAGGAACGCAACAAATATTTTTCTTGGCACCATAAACTCCTCTGGTGGTGGAGGAAAATTAATGAGTAACAGTCATTTAAAAAAAAAAAAGGATAAAACATGTAGCTTCCATCATATTAAGCCTTGATTGAGATTCACTTTGAGTGCTTGACCTGTATGGTCATCTCCACATAGATGTAAAAGGCAAGCAATCTGCCACCAAGTAAAAGTGAGAAAACATGACTTAATGAACAAACTGCTCTCTCTGACATGCAGGCAGGAACTTAAGTCTTCACCAACAATATAATATTTATCACCTAAAGCTACTGAATGGCTGTAATTGCTCCTTCCGCCTGTCAAGTCAAATGCCAAATGGATTAGGCTAATTTTATTTTATCACGTGTGTGTTCCAACAGGTTTTGGAGAGCTGTAATTGCACATGGTAACTATGAAACAACAGTAAATACATGAAAATGGGTGTGCCAGAGACTCAATGGCAATATAAAGGGTTGCAAACAGACCTACACACTCATCACAAAAACACTCTTTGTCCCTCACCCAGTACATTATAATTTTCTCAGAAGTCCATATTGCTGGATAAAATTACTCGACAGGAACTTTGGGAAAGAATGTGAAATCCCCAAAGTATCATTGAAATTTTCAGCCAATCACAAATTTATAACATTTCAGGCACATGTAGGCATATAACCTTGTATCCTTGTAAAATATATGTTTATTTTATGGAAAAATGTTTTTGCAACAATAAATTCTGGTCATCATGTAGAACAGATAAGAATATTGATCTATAATTTGGCTTAAACAAATGAAATCCATTCACTGAGTAGTGATTTAACTGTGTCTTTCTCTTGTATAAAGATATTTTAGAGTACAATTGGTAAACAAGTATTGGGAGATTTCCCTGACACCCTAAAAAAAAAAGCAAATGTGGAAAAATCACATTGGAGTCAGTCTATAAAATTTGTCGCAATTTTGAAGTAAAACAGACAAATCAATAATTATTTGCATCCTTCATGCAAATGACTGCAATGAACAATTGACATTATGACTAAAACTTTTGAATTAATCCTTTGATTAAAGCACTCATACTTGCTCCAATAAATTTACACATATAAAGCTCTTGCTTTCTGAGGGATAGTATTTCTTCTAAAGAACAAAGGGGTCAAAAAACCCTAAAGGCTATTTCCACTAAATATAAACTAAAAGGTGCCAAGATGAAATTGTTTTTTTTTTTACATTTTGGTATCAGCCACCAGGATCTGTATCAATACCTTCCACTGTATCCTGTTTTACTGGGGTAAACATATGCCAGTGACAGCAGCTGAGCTGAGGAAAGAGGAAGCACAAAAAAACTGAAGGTTAGTCTTGACCTGCATTCAGTCATTTTCCTCGAATAAACTCCAAAAACACTCAACGTTATCAGGTGTAGCCAGTACTACTTGCTATTTGCTTGCAAACTCGCGCACAATATATTCTACATTGATCAAAATTGTGTATACAGTTGCCATCAAAATTATTCAACCCCCATTGCAAATTGGGTTTAACACCTTAATAGGGCAGTAAAAAATACCCTAAGAAGCTGACTGTAAAAAAGTACCGTGCATTGGGCGTATGTCCATAAATAGTTGAACCATCTCTTGCTCTTGGCTAAGGTGAAAAGGGCGTATGATCAAATATGGCCTCGCTACCATTTTTTTTGTTCATGCAAAATCTCTTTAATTTCTGGAAATCCTACACAAACAACACATATCTCAACTTTTAGCAAACCTTTTCAACTTTTTAATGCGTGGGTTTTCATCAGTTTTCTTTTGTGAGTAATGATGTTAGGTCCTTGTAAGTGGGACTGGGTAAGGGCACACAACCGCACTGTGAGAGGTCTGGAGAAGAAAAGAAGTTTGAGGCGCTCTAGGCCACTGCTGATTGGTCGAGCACCCTGATGTCACTGTCTATGATTTAGCCTGATATTCTCTCATTGGCTAGGAGAAATTGCCACTGGTTTACTGCCTCACGGAGAGGCATGGGGGCGCCACTTTGGATGCTGACTGGAGTTACCAAATATGGTTCCTGCCCGATAAAGGGCTAATAGCAAAATTTACTGAGCAACTTTCAGCTGTTTGTGATAAACAGATTAAACAAGAACATTTAAATAGCTCAACACAACTAATATTACAAGTGGTTTCTCCAAATTTAACAGAAAATGCCATTTTTAATGTCTACTGCAGTCTCAAAATTATTCAACCCCCTGAATAGAATCCCTCATAAGAGCATATTTGCAAATCAGGTGTTGTCTCAAGCACAACTAATGCGGCTAATCAAGAGCTTAATTAGTTGCATCAGGTTTGCTTGAGATAGAGCACATCAAATGCTTGCACTCGTTAGGGGTTTGTTGACAGTGACATTTGATTGCATATTAGAAATATGGCTGTCAAAAGCATTGTCAAAAAAGCTAAATAGAGGAGATCATTGCCTGGCACGAACAAGGAAAATAAATAAATAAATCTTAAATAATCTTAAATATCTTAATAATCTTAAATATTTAAGATTACTTAAATCTTAAATCTTATATATATGGAAATAAATCTAATAAATAAATATATGGAAATAAATGTCAATACTTCTGCCAAACGAATCGAAAATTTAGTAAAAAGGTCTCGTGGCAGAAAGCCACAGACACAGACAAACTCAATTATAAATGTCATCTTGCAGTGTATCTCGCGAAAGTAGAAGTCCCTCATATTTTTACTTGTGAAAATGTTTTCAATTGTACACATATCAACGACATAGAAAGATATTACTGTGATATTATTAATGCATGTCTTAAGGCCTCTTGGTGCTGTATTCCCAAGACCAAGAAATGTAAATTTGCCAGTTGGAACGACAATGCAAAGGTTTTAAGGAGGAGTCCGTCTTCTGGCATAGACTTTGGGTAGAAAATGGCCGACCCAATACCGGTGTCATTTCTGATTTAAGACGAAGGACACATGCCAGGTACAAACAGGAGGTAAAGCAATTTAAACGTAACCAGAATAAAGAGAAAGCTGCTAAGCTTGCTAATGCCATGGTAACTGATAAGAGTCGTGACTTCTGGTGTGAAGTAAAACGTGTGAATAAGAAGAGTAACAGTGTTCCCAGTGTTATTGATAATGTTCATGGTGATGAAAATATATGTGAAGCGTTTAAGAACAATATAAAGAATTATATAACAGTGTATCTTATGACAAGACGGAAATGCAACATCTATGGCAAACAACTGAGTTCTAGAATTAAAAATGAATGTAATTTATCCAAATGCAATCTTCCTCATGGTGTTACTGTTGCTGATGTGTGTGACGCAATCCGCAGGTTAAAACCGTACAAGGCAGATGGTGTTGAAGATGTAACATCTGATATTCTGATAAATGCAGGGCCTGAGCTGCATATTTATTTTAGTCTGTTGTTTGATGCCATGATTAAACATGGTGTCTGTCCTAGCAATACTCTTATATCTACTCTTGTACCTATTCCTAAAAATAAAAAGAAATCCCTTAATGATAGCAATAATTATAGAGCTATTGCTCTGAGCAGTATTATTTTTAAGGTTATTGACAATATCATCTTGGAGAAGTATAAATATATTTTGATGTCTAGCGACAAGCAGTTTGGTTTCAAAGCAAAACATTCCACAACACAATGTACATATGTTCTCAATGAGGTGGTAGAGTATTATCGTAGTAGAAGTACCCCTGTGTTAGTAGCACTTTTAGACACCTCAAAGGCGTTTGATCGTGTGCATTATGTTAAACTATTTTGTTTGTGAACTAAGCGTGGTCTATGTCCAACTACTGTACACTTCCTCTCTTATATGTATACTAAGCAGTGTCTTTGGGTAAGCTGGAATGGTACGTTTAGTGATATATTTATCTCCACAAATGGTGTAAAACAGGGAGCAATATTATCTCCCACTCTGTTCTGTATTTACTTTGATGAGCTCTTACAGCGGCTCAGCGAATGTGGATATGGTTGTCACATAGGTAATTTGTCATATGCTGCACTTAGTAATGCAGATGATGTCTGTTTATTAGCTCCTAGTAGGAGTTCCATGAAAGCCTTACTACGTGTGTGAAGCTTTTGGTGATGAATATAATGTCTTATTCAATAGTCAGAAAAGTCATCTGGTTATTTTTGATTACTGTAACATGTTTAAACATATCAAACCCCTCAATTTGAATGGACAACAACTTGAGGTCAAGATAGAATCTGTACATTTAGGTGATCATATTGGTAGATATTGTGACAAGTCTGCTGTTGATGCGGCATGTAATGATTGATTTTGGAGAACAAACTCTATTATGTCAAACTTTTCATTTTGTAGCTCCGATGTCTGGGCAGAATTATTTCGTTCATATTGTTCCAGCTATTATGGTTGCCCTTTGTGGCGTATAAACTCCAATGTCATGGATAAGTTGTCTGTAACGTGGCGGCAATGTGTCCGCAAAGTGTGGAATGTACCCTCACGCATACATTGTAGGATTGTGAAACATCTGTATGGTGGATATGGTATTAATATGGATATATATTGTAGATTTTTAGGTCTTTACAAAGCCTCATGTGACAGTGCAAACCCATATATTCGTCTTTGTGTTCTACTTTCCGATACATCTCAATCTAATGTTGGCAATAATGTCAGGTTTCTCTGCTCAAGGTTGAACCTTATGGTGTCTACTGATTTACAGTATATAAGTAAACAGACATTATGTAAAACAGAAAATTGTGATGCTCAGTGTGTTAACATTGGTAATGTTGTTAAAGAACTCTGTTTAGCAAGAGATGGTGTGTTGGATGTAGCTCTTTCAGTATCAGAAATAAGTGAATTAATACAGAATACTTGTACGTCATAGTTTGAATATCATACAACTAGTCATGTGCTATCATTTGGACACCATTATTAGCGTCAGGTTTTATGTGTTATTCTTTTCTTTTTTTGTTCTTTAATTGTTTTTAATATTGTACACTGCATTGAGTACGAAATAAATGAGATATATATATAAAGGATACAAAAAGGTAGCACAGGCACTGAATTTTCATAAAGATACAGTTGGAAGCATAGTTCGCAAGTTCACAGTTAAAGGAAGAGTGGCTACAGTACCAGGATGTGGCAGAAAGAGGAAGCTATCAATGGCTGTCACCAGATTCCTGAGGAGACGGGTGGTGAAAAACCCTCGAGTGACTGCAGAAGACCGGCAGCAGGACTTGGAGGCAGGAGGCACTGCGTTTTTAGTTTGCACAGTTGGGCACATGCTAAACGTTGAAGGTCTCCAAGATATAGGCCTACACCACAACTGGTCCAAAATCAAAAGCTCCAATATGCTCAAAATGAAATAAATAAGCCACGGAAGTTTGGGGATATTGTTTTGTGGAGTGATGAAACAAAACTGGAATGTTTCAGGATTATGAATCAGTGGTATGTCTGCAGGAGGAATGAAGAAGCATATGCTGAAAAATACACCTACAATGAAGAATTGTAGGGGCTTTTTGATGCTCTGCGGCTGCCTTGCTTCCTCTGGCACTATAAATCTGCGAAGTGTGGAGGGCAAGGTGGATTCAGTCAAGTACCAGGATATCCAAAGAGAAAATGTTATGCCGTCTGTAGGGAAGCTGACGCTTGGGCATCATTGGACCTTCCAACAGGACAATGATCTTAAGCATACCTCAACATCCACCAAGGCTTGGTTTCAGAAGAAGTCTGGGAAGATTCTAGAGTGCCCATCACAGTCGCCTCACTTGAACCCCATAAAAAAAATCTCTGGTAGGATTCGAAGAACACACTACTGAATTGGAGGACATTTTCCATGAGGACTGGGCTAAGATTCCTTGGGAATGCTGCCAAAAGCTGACATCTGCCTATGCATCACATTTCCAGCAGGTCATAGCGGCAAAAGGGTGCTCTACTAAGTATTAAAGATGCTTGTGATGAAGGGGTTGAATAATCTTGAGCCTGCAGTAGTCATTAAAAGTGGCATTTTGTGTTGAATTTGGAGAAGCCACTTGTAATATTTGTTGCATTGAGCCATTTAAATTGTTTTTGTTTGATTTGTTGATTGCAAACAGCTGAAAGTTTGTCAATTTTGCCAGTAAACCTAATTTGCAATGGGGGTTGAATAATTTTTATTGCAACTGTACATGCAGAAAATAATTTTTATTTTACCAATTAATCACATGATTGGTTGCTTGCAATGCAGTACATGCCACAAGCCAATGCGGATCATAACCAAGTTGTTTATATTTTTTTGTAAAAAGTACTTTTAGAGTAAGATTTCAAAGTTTTTGAATTGCTTTTATTTGTGAATCACCCTTACATTGGATTTAGACTGATGCAGTGTTACCTGCCTGCCAGTTAATCATTTCAATCATGAGAAAACTTGTTATATAAGAAAAATGGTTGAAAAGGGCCAAGATTTCTAGTTTGCTTGGCTGGACCAAGAGATTTCAGCACCCTAATATTTGAGTCTGATTAAAAAACCTGATTATGTTACACAGTGTCAAATTGTGTGGCCCCTGTTGTGGTCATCACATTGTATATTTTGAATAAGCAACTAAATTCAACATCAAATAATGCACGGTTGGACTGTTTTCAACATGGGAGAAGATGACATGACTTTTCAAATCATCCCTTCTTTGTTATGGTCCAGACCAGGAAACAAATGCGGAGTCAGAGTACAATCCAATAGGGTTTATCGATAGTATTGATAATATGGTATCCTGGGGACTGAGAATAAGGCCTGGAAGCGTGTTCCCATGGATAGAACCAGAAGGAGAACTTCTACATTTTGCTATGATTAAAGGTTACAAATTATTTCTGACGACAAGATTTACTGGGAAATACTAACTTTTTGCTAAAGGGCATATAGTAAGTGACAATCCTGCAACTTACGCACTCGAAGGGGTATAAATGTGCCAACACACATGTGAGGGAAGGGAAACATGAATGTGACACAGCTGGTGAGGAAAGAATGTGGGGCATAAACTAATCAAAAGAGACAATGCATTTAATGGACATGCAAGCTGCTGGATTGGAGGGAAAGCAAAAGGAATTAACACAAGGGTTTGACATTTTTAGCTCACCTGGACCGAAGGCCGGGTGGGCTTATGTCATGGCCCGTCCGTCTGTTATCAGCGTTGTCCGTAAACAATTTCTCCGAAACCATCGGACCCATAAATGTGAAAATTGGCACGTATGTTCCTACCCATGAGGACATCAAACTTTGTTCATGGCGTTCCGAGCCAATTATGGCAGCCATATTGAAAATGCCATATGGGGCCATTGTGAAGGAGGTTTTGAAACAATTAAGCTTACTTTTTGTATATGAGTAGATGGAAGCAAGTCCTGATGGGTTTTGTGAAATTATTCAATTTGACCTTGCTTTTAACTCAGCACTTTGGCCACACCCACTTTCAAAGGTGTTCACTTTAAACATAATATCCGAGACCACTGGACCTATAAAGCTGAAACTTGGCACACAAGTTCCTACCCATGAGGACAAAGTTTGTTCATGGCATTATTTAACAGCCTGTACAAGTATAAACAGTCAAAGTGAGCTACAGTGCCACCATTTTAATTTTATTTGCATTTTCCACACTGTGGCAACTTTTTTGTGAATTGGGCTTAATTTTATAGCTGCATTTTTCTTCCAGTGGTGCCCATTCCGTGGGTAAGAAAAGTGCAGAAATGTTGTACTTCCTCCCATGAACTCAGCCAGCTTTTTTAAATTTAAACTTATTTCAATTTCCTGGCTGAAATGTTCTTTAAAAATCCAGGTAGTAGGGAGGGGAAACCCCCCCCGCACAACACACCTTTCAATTTTCTGTACCTGGATTGTCATTATCACCCCTGCTGTTGTGTTCCAGGGTCCTGGGCCTTTGGCCAGGACATATTTATGGTTTTAACAGTTTCTTGTATAAGGATTTCCCATTTCATAGTTCATGTTCATTCATGTTTTTTATTTTCCAGGTTTTCTGTTTTGCCAGGTCTGCCCAGCCACTCCACCGCTTGTTCTGCGTTCCGCCCGTATCTTAATGTTTGCACACTTCAGAGCTCTGGTTGGCTTTTGGTATTTCCCCCTTCCTTCTGTGCTGTGCTGATTCAGGGCTGCCTAAGCTTGATTGGCAATTAACTGTTTTTAGTACTAACATTTACTAACAGTCACGGGAAGGTGTAATTTCTTAGACAGGCACATTACTAATACTACTAATTTAGGTAGGGAGTTTATTGTCATGATTCCTGCTTTGCTATTTCAAGATCTTGCTGTGCTTTTCTATTAACATTTATGCTTCCTTCCAATCTGCATGCTTCATTGGTACTTAAGCTGAGCACGCTCATTTTCTTAATGAGCAAGTCATGTCCACCTATTGTCTCTGTCTCCTGATCTTGCCTTGCCTCTTGTTCTTCTCCAGGTGTTGCCCCTCATGTGTTCTGATTTCTGCCCTTTATCTGGAGGCGGTGGAAGTTGGCTGGCAGACAGAGTCTCAAGTTTCTATGCCAAGTTACCACCAAGTTTTCATTGTCGAGTTTCCTAGCCAAGTTTATCACCAAGTGTTTAGTGTTCAGTGCAGTTTGTGTTCTTCTTAGCCAAGCCTAGTTCTGGTTTATATATATTCCTGATTATTCTTTTGTTTGTATTTCTCTCCCTGGAGTTTCCAGTGGTTTTTTGTTTTTGTCGTTTGGATCTTTTGTTACTTAGCTCTGTGTAGCTTTTTCTTAGTTGGTTTTCAACCCTTTTGGGCCAAGTTTTTCGTTGGCCCTGTGCCTGTTTTCTTTGTGTTTCAATAAACCCCCGTTCCCTGCATCTTGCGTCTGGTGCCTTCCTGATCTCGTATCACCTGCTGAATCTAAATGTCACTTAAATAGAACCTGTCTGGTATTGTGAAGTAGGGAAATAGCACACGATGCTGCAAGCTAACAAAATCTAAGAACAGACAAAAGTCAATGACATCTGGAAAGTGTTACAAGGCCATTTCTAAAAATTTTGGAACTCCAGAGAATCAGTGCATGAGTCATTATCTACAAATGGAGAGAACTTGGAATAGTGGTGAACCTTCCCAGGAATGACCAGCCAACAAAAAGTCTACTAATGCATTGACTACTCATCCAGGAAGTGACAGTGCGTTCAGGATCCACTCGCAAAAACAGAAATTCCAAAAATCGTAAGCCTTTATTGCAGAAAAAGGTCGGGACCAGAAGACACAGGGATTGCCAAGCCAACAATCACTATCCAAAAAGCAAAGTCAAAATAACAGGCAGAGGTCAGAACCAGAGTAGCAGATGTGCAACGGTACATAAACAGTAATCCAAAATCGTAGTCAGAATCCAGAAGGGTAGGTCATACACAGGGCATCAAAAACAGGAATCCTGGTCGTACAGAAAATGGGTCAAACTCCAAACAGGCACAAACAAGAACAGCAAGGGCAAGGCAATCTCAAGGTTGTACAAAAATAGTCGTAGAAGCAATAATCAAAAGGCATACAAGGAGCTCTGCACAAGTGAAAATTGATCAACGTTCTGACGGGGAACAAGCTACAGTGAAGACTTTAAATAGACAAGTGGGAAGTCACATGTTATGCAGGGACAGGTGAATTGGATAAGAACTAAGAACAAAGGGAAGCACACATGGGGAGGTCCTTAACCACAAATAATTGGCAATAGCCAAGACATGGACAGGATCCACGCAGACAACCCATGACAGATAAACAGCTCCGGTCAAGGAGTTCTATGTGCACAGACAAGGAATGCAGGATAGCAATTAAGCACGTGCGAGAGATCTCGCGGAAACGCAGAAAGATGCAGAGAAAGTAAAGCAAGAGGCGGAGACTAGAACAGGGCGATAGCTGAGATTGAATTAGAGGTAATTAGTAGCGGTGCAACTTTGCAAATTAACCCAAGTGCTCGTTAGTTAGTTAGTAATATGTACATGGATTAGTTAGATTAGTAAACTATGATACAAAATATAAATGTTATAATTATTAGTAATCAAGGAAAGCAAGGCGAAGGAAGTAAACGAAAATTGAAGTAATAATATGAACCAGAAACACCAGAAACCATTGAAATCACCCGAAGCACGTAGGCACACAGACTGAGAGAACGGACTGAACCAAACTGATCACAAGACAGGGGTGACAAGTGCAATGAATACAGAAATGGCATGAACAGAAAAACCGGTATGTATAATGAGCAAAATGAATAAAGAAAAGACATGGTAAAAAACACAGAATCATGACAGCAAAACACAGAACCATAACACAGGAGGTTACGAAAGAACCCACACTGACATTTAAAGAGCTGCAGGCCTCACTTGGCTCAGTTAAGGTCAGTGTTCACATTTGTAAAATAAAAAAAGAGACTGAATAAAAATGGCATCCAAGGGAGAGCTTCAAGGCGAAAACGATGGCTGACCAAAAAGAACATGATGGCTCGTCTTACATTTGCCACAGAACATCCTGATGACCCCCAACACCTGGGATAATATTCTGTGGTCTGATGAGCTAAAAGTGAAACTTTTTTGAAGACGCGGGTCCCATTATATCTGGCATAAAAATAACACAGCATACCACAATAAGAACGTCATACCTCCACAAACACTGTGGTGGAAGTGTGATGGTCTGGGGCTGCTTTTCTGGTTCAGGACCTGAGCAATTTGCTGCAATTTATGGAACTATGAATTATGCTCTCTGACAGAAAATCCTTGAGGAGAATGTACAGCCATCAGTTTGTGACCTAAAGCTCAGGGGTGGATGGGTTATGCAGCAGGACAATGATCCGAAGCAGACAAGCAACTTCACCTCTGGATAGCTGAAAAGAAAAAAATGAGCGTTTTGGAGTGGCCAAGTGAAAGTCAAAATTTTGATATATAGCATCAAGAATGTAAGATTCTTTGTGAATATCATTCATATGATCAGCTACTTTCCATGATTCTTCATGTTTCAGAAATTTGCATATGCCTGCCATCATAAAGTACAATAGTAAATAATTTATGCAATCAAATAAATACTTATTGATAGTTACATTATAGATGAGGACCCAAAGAAGTAAAGTGCATTGCAATTTATCCTTTTTATTCCTGGATAAGCAAAGCTTAGGAAAGAGTGTTGTGATGAGACCCAGCGTCACTCACCAATCAATAAATCAATCAATCAATTTGCTGTCAGCACGACCACAGACAGTAAGATAAATATGATCTTGGCATGGATGACCGGTCCCTAATACACACACAGCTTATCCAGGAGTTAATGATAGTGTCACTTTGATTTTATTAATCTGAAATCCTTAAACAATGAAGTTCCTATAATGGCTTGTTTGGTGTGGCACCTTTTGCTAACTGAAGCAACGCTGTAATTTACATCATCATCATACGATGAGGCAAGGAATATAATGTGTGTTTGCATGCGTGTGTGCATGTGTGCTTGTGTGTGTGTGTGTGTGTGTGTGTGAATGCATGTGTTTGTGCATGTCCTTCGCATATCTTGAGAACTGTTCATCTGATAGTCTTGAAACTTAGGGTGTATGGGTTGTATTCTTGTGATGTCACCAGCCAAGCAACAGAAAATATTCTTTCATTGTGGAAATTTACACATTGTTCTTGCTGTTCCAGGGGTCAACAAAGTTCATAGTGACTGTATTATAAAACCACGAGGATGACAAAACCAAGGTGACAAAACTTACCAGCTATGCAAAGAACGACAACAGTTGTGGAAACATGCTATAATAACAGAATTATTGTGTCTGAAGTGTAATCAGACTGTTATGTGTTCAAACCATTTTGTAAATGGCAATTATTTTTTCTCCTCAAAACTGTGACAGGACATAGTTAAAAATGTAAATAATTTACAATTAACGACTTACAATTCACTTTAGTGTAGTCAGGGCTGTGCAATACCATGTTGAGTTATCAGACGTCCTGATAAAATTGGGACAGCATTGATTTTAAGGACCAATAAGAATGTTTATCTATAACCTACAACAGACAACATAGCCAGCCTTCTTTTGCCAGAAGTTGGAACCCTGGTTTTAGAGAGAGACGGAGCAAGAAATATGTGTGAGTATGGGCTTGCTCCATAAAAGAACAAGATCTTTTGCATATTGATGTATATTTTTATGTTTTGTCGTGAAAATCAAAGTAGGCCAGGCTGTATGCAAAACTGCATGGTGGAAAAATGCAATCATAAGCCAAAAGACAAACGCAAGCAAATAATTTGTTGCGTATATTTGGTGTTGTAGTTACAGTATGTTGTTCAGAGTTTTGGATTCTTTAAATTGTTTTTAGTGCATCCTGTCACACAACAGTGTTTGGGCATTGTTATTATTTCAGTTGCCAGACCAAAAAGACAAGAAGGCTTTGCCATGGCATGTTTTCCTTTACATATAGCGCTTGAACATTTTGCCCCTTGATTGAACAGTTTTACGTCCTTTGATTGGATTTTCAGTAGGTAAAGCGCTGATCAGCTTCAATAAAACCTTTTTACACATATTGAAATTATATCTGTGTGTACAAAACGTTTTAACACATGGACAAAATATTTTACAGCAACAAAACTTTTTTTTACACATCTGATTATATCTGTGTGCCCCAATTTTTTTTCACAAGCCCCAAATATTGATGACCCTCATTTGCTTCCATATATTGTTAAGCCAGTGAAATGCACCAAGGAGCAGCACCGCCATCTAGTGCGTGGCTATTCAACATTTTCCTGAAAGGGGCGCTGTGGGTGCAGGCTTTCATTCTAACCAAGCAGTTACACTCTGGATGCTACTAACTCCAAGAGTCTACTTCATTAGTCGTATCAGGTGTGTAACTGCTTGGTTGGAATGAAAGCCTTCACCCACACTGGCACTTTCTGGATAATGTTGAATAGTCCTGGGGGGTATACTACAAAGCTGGCTTTGTGATTAAGCCTGACTTCAGCACTTAGTAAAACCAGGAACCTCTTCAAATCTGGAACATGGACTAAAGTAAAAGGAGCTGCTCTGGGTTTTACTTTAGCTTAAAGTCAGGCTTAGTCACAAAGCCAGCTTCATAGTATACCCCCCAGAAAGAGGAATACTGAGTTTTGTGTGATGCATAGTGTAATGTTATAATGCCACTTCCATTACTAATTCTTTCTTTAAAAACTCCAAAGCACATCGAGAGCAAGTTGGAAAACGTGCTTTTCTACTACTCGCTCCCCATTGCCGTCAATGGCAATCTTGGGCATAACTGCTTAAAGGGCATCTAAAGTCGATTCCCATTATTTTTGTTTATCGGCCAATCTGCGAGCCGCACCTGCGCAAACGAACCGAAATAGAAGGATTATCTACGCGTGTAAAAACATTGGTTGATGAATGAAATTGGTCATGTGACAATGAAGACATCAACAAAAGCAAGTGATTTGTTTGTAAACATTTGACGTTCAACGTCCCGTCTGAAAATCGACTTTAGATGCCCTTTAATCTTTGCCCCATGATCTCGGTCTCGGAGGTGTGTCATGTGACGCTTAAGGTTGGCGCTATCCTCGTTCGAACTGCAAGAGGGGTGAAAAATGGCGGCTCTCATGCAGCAAATATTGGAGCGGTCGGAGATCAGTAAACTCCCAAAAGCAGTTCAGAACAAACTCGAGAAGATTTTGACTGATCAGCAATTCGAAATAGATGCTCTTAAGTCAGATCATGAGCGATTTAAAGTCGACAGTGGTGAGTTAAACTGTATGAGCACTTCTTAACTGCTATGAACATTTGTAGCCGAGTCGCTGTTAGCCTACTTAGCAAGAGGGACTAACGTATCCCAACTCTAGCATAGCTACGTTTAAGCTAATTAGCCGGCTAGCTAGCAACAAGGTAACGTCAAACCTACTGTGACATGCTTTTGCAATTTGATGTAGGCTTGCGGAATATCCATTTAACGCCTGCATAGGATTATAGTTAGTCATGCGAAATGTGTTTAACGTTGCCTCAGCATTTAGCCTGCTAACGTGTTGGCGTTAGTTCAAAAGGATGTAAACAAGCTAGCTAGCTGGTCGGATGGCGAAAAATAGGCTGGTTTGTGTTTAATTAACGTTAGCGAGTTGGCTTGGTAACGTTAACTAGATTATTGTTTCCAAAGCCATCGCTAGCAAGCCGACTAGCGTCGTTTATTTCATCTACTATTCGCTGAATTATTTCAGACACTCTTAACGAGTCAGTATGTAACTTCACTGAAAGGGCTGCAGTGTAGAGTGAAACTTTTCCCAACAAGGTGTCAAATTGTCGGCACCTCTTTCTTACGCCGCTTAGCACTAGCAGACAGCCAAGGTAACGACTAGTAATAAAAACATAATAATAAGAATTAGCTGGCTGCGATATACAGTGCTGTTTAAAAAAAGTATTTTCCCCTTCCCAATTTCTTCTATTTATGCGCATCTGTCGTATTTCAAGGTTTTAAATCAACCTATTAATTTTTCTGTAAGACAAAGACAACGTGAGTAGACTTAAAATACAGCTTTAAAAATGACAACTCATTTGTCCTCTTTAAAGGAAATTATTTACAGGCTATTTGTATACATGCGAATAAATTGGTGCCCACCCTCAAACCTATTAACTGGCTGTGCCAATCCTGGCGGCAACAACTGCAGTCAAACACTTGCAAAAACTAGCAATGAGTCTTGCATTGCTGTTGAGGAATTTTGGCCCACTCTCCTGTGCAGAATTCTTAGTTTAGTTCAGCTGCATTGGAGGGTTTTCCAGCAGGAATTGCCAATTTGAGGTCATGTCCCAGCATCTCAATCAGATTCAAGTCAAGACATTGACTAGGCCACTCCAGAAGCTTCATATTGTTTATTTTGAGCAATCCAAAAGTGAACTTGCTCGCGTGCTATGGATCATTGTCCTGCTGCACAACCCAACTGCACTTGAGCTTCGGGTTGCAAACTGATGGACAGACTTTACCTCTATACTTGTGCGCCTTAAGTCAGCCACCGTAATTTTCATCCAAATCAAAGTAAGAGGTCCTAACCTATAATGACATGCATAAAATACCTTGGCTGACTTGGGGCGCAAGCCACACCCCTGGGAAAGTGTGCATAATTACAAGAAGTAGCGATTTGCAGCGCCACCTATGGGCTGAGCCCTTAGTCAGCTGCCAAAATGCTCATTTTGGTCGGCAGTGGTTTTTGCCTTGCAGCTTAGTAAGTAAGTAATTCTTTATTTATATAGTACTTTTCACAGCTCAAAGTCACAAAGTGCTTCACAGGAAATAAATAAAAACATAAAAAATGCAGTCAATACAATCATCAAGACAGTACAGTGCCACATGTCGCAAACAATTTATGGCTGCCTAAACGCCTGCCTGAACAGGTGGATTTTTAACTCATCCATAGTTCATAGAAGGGAGGAGGGGGACATATTGTTTTTGTTTGGTTTACCATGTGTGTCCGCGTCGGCGTTCCCACCATTTCTGGACCATAACTCAGAAACCGTGAGATATATTTTAATGAAAATTTGCATCAGGTCTTGCAGATGTGCCTTTTGCTATTTTGAGGTTATTTACTTCTCAAGTTTCTTCCCAAATGTCTCTGAACATCAGTGAGGGGCGGCTGCATTGGAGTGGGGGGAGACATTTGTTTTTTTTGCCTTTGAAAAAAAATCTAGTTTTTTCTTGTCTCTGTTTATGGCATTGTGAATGCTGACCATAAACATTCAGTACCTTTCTAGCTACCTACAGCAGATACTCTGCTTAATTGAATTGGCCCACACTGTGCTGATAAATGTTTCTGTCAGTGCTTCAGCTGGTGGATTACCTTGCTCCATTGTCAGAAATTAAATGATGTGAATTGGATCATTGGAAAGCTGTCAAACCTGGTGGAAAAATCTCTCACAAGCTGATTTACTGCAGACAGACATGTAACCATGCCAGAATGACATGTTTATTGTAAGCAAACACATTGACCAAGCTTACATTATTTTCTAGTTACCATATATAAATTACTACTGGATTCAGTACAAAATACATTGAAAACAAATGTCTCGAGTTGGATTCCAAACAAACTGTTGACGTTTTCGCTCTGTCAAGATTAAGCCAATGAAGTGCTCTGAAGTGAGACATGTGACCTGACCACTTGCATTGGGGGTTAACTTGGCAGCAAGGTGTATTGCTAGTGCTGGTGGTTCAAATCCCATTGTAGCCATAGTCATATGGATGACTGCAAACATTGGAGAGATGTTGCATAAATATAAATGTTTACATGCTGTTACTTATAAATATTTATATAAATTCTTAATATTTTTGCCTCTGCTGTCAGTTTCATGAACCGTTGTGCTCTGTTGACTTTTTGGACCCTTTGGTATCTTTTGGGACTGTTTGCTGGGTCAGTTTGACCCAGGACATAATTGAGATTTTGAAGAAATAGGAAAGTATTATATAGAAGTCTGATAAATATTTTTGCCTCAAATTCAGATGGTATGCATGCTGTTTTTGTTTGTCCATGACTTGTAGTTGATTACATTTCACAATTTATTGTACTAGATCACATTTCACATTTTTTACTTTTGTTAATTCACCCTTAAAGGATCCATTACCTGATATTTACACCCATTAAAAATAAGTGATTTGGGTCTAAAACATAATGTTTTGCAGTAATTTGCAAAAATTGTGCAGCGTTTATATTTATTTTGCCCTTTTTATCAAGCCAGTCTTGCTCTCGCGAAATTCGAGATTTTAACTCGGCCGGAAGATAGAGGCGTGGCTGGGCGGAGGGGGTGGTGCGAGGGAAGAGGGTGGTAGGAGGGAGGAGTGGCTTGAAAGCACAGCCATAGCAACGCGTGCATAGTAACACAATGTGTGACCTCACCATGGCTGAATCTATTGACCATTCTGGGTGGCTTAGATGTGTGCCTGTCTGAGCGCGATGCTCTGGCCCCTGCGTGAGATGTACTAGCAAACTAGCCTAAAAACAGGGGGAATATAAATGTCACATGCGAGCTAACATTTGTACATTGAAGCTCCATGATCATATAATCAAGAGTAACACACTGTGTTTGGACAGCATAAAAAGACAATAATATACAGCCATCCATCAACAAATTTACAGAATGTGCAAGTTTAATGCTAGCCTAAATTAACTTGGCTAGCTAACGTTAGCTTTTTGCTAGCGAAAATTTAGCGTATGTTTGGAGCATTATTTGGCCTTTTACTGACATCATAGCATAGCGTTTTTGACATCTATTGTTTCCTTAGGTTGTCTAGTTTCATAAGTTGTGTGTTTCTTTGCTGTAGCTGAAAGTGAGCCCACTACAGCTATGGAAATACAGCATGTCAGGCGAGCCCTCGGGCTGTGAGGGAAATGTTTACGTATTGGGTACAACCTAATGTTAGTACATCTAAGCTCCATGATCATATAATCAAGAGTAACACACTGTGTTTGGACAGCATGAAAAGACAACAATATAGCTACAGCAACCCATCAACAAATTAACAGAATGTACAGGGTTATTGCTGGCCTAAATTAACTTGGCTTGCTAATGTTAGCTTTTTGCTAGCAGAAATTTAGCGTATGTCTGGAGCGTTATTTTGCCTGCTTACCGACATCATAGCATAGCGTTTTTGACATCTTCCTTAGGTTGTCTAGTTTCATATGATGTGTGTATCTTCACTATAGCTGAGAGTGAGCCCGCTACAGCTATGGAAATACGGCATGTCAGGCGAGCCCTGGGGCTGTGAGGGTAACGTTTACGTATTGGGTATACTGCCAAGTTTCTTTTGAACTACACCACACTCCATCCAATAGCTTACAGCAATGTAATGATAACATTGAAGTTGGGGGAACAAAGTTGTCAGCTAATGCGAAAGTTGACATTTATAGACAATATTAAAGTGGCGGGTTCTGTAGTGTTGGAACAATACCTTTCTGGAGGTGCAGGTTTTTAGCTAAGCCAGCTTTGTACTGGCCTAAGTTGGAGAAAGAGTCCGACGTGAAATGAGCACGCAGGAATAGGTTTGTGGCAGGGGCTGCAGGAACATAATCAGAAAAATAAATGCAATCCATTTGTTCATCTGCGATTCATCGCTCGATGGAATGTTAAAAACGTTTTGTGGATTCTGGCAGCCAACTACAGAGCACTCGTGTGCAATAGAACCTTTAGCTCTTGTCGCCTATATTTGTCTTGGGCGTGTTTGCGGAAAACAGTGGGCACCGATTGCTACTCCCAAGCCACACCTCGACGACTCCTCCTCTGCGCTGTACACGTCATCAGGATGCCCAAACTGAAATCTCCAATTTTCATATTTCCGGAGTAGTAAGCCTCCGGATGAGGAAAAAAAGGAGGAAGGAAGCTGCTTTGACTCCAAAACTTTTCAGATTTTGTCAGAGTGAGGGACGACTAAAGCTTACATGCAATAACTGGGAAAAATGTGTTTTCCCAGTAATGGATCCTGTAAGATGTTTGAACAGTGTTTCCCACAGAATTTTTAGAGACTATGGGGGCACATGTGTGGTGGCAGACTGATGTCTGGAGGGGGTCATTCTCATTCTACTGAGCGGGGGGAAGATGATTCTCATTCTGTTGAGTGGGGGAGATGATTCTCATTCTGTTGAGCGGGAGGGAGAGATGATTCTCATGTTGTTGAGCAGGGGGATGATTCTCATGTTGTTGGGGGGGGGGTTCTCATTTTGTTGAGCGGGGAGAGGGGGGGTTGCGCAAATTCTGCGTCTTCCGGTACCTTTTCTATTTTTCTAAATGTGCGCATGTAACCTGAACACGCGGCAATTGCGCATATTGAGACTATGGCAGGCCGCCATATTCTCGTCAATGTATTGGAAACATTGTTTGAATCCGATTAAGTTAGCATGTTTGCCAGATGGGAAACTCTAGGTTCTGAAAGTGAAACATATTTTGCTCCAGTATCCTTAATTTGATAAATGCCACAATTCCCCACCTCATACATTAAATAATCAATGACTGGCTGAGTTCAAGGGTGTAAGACAGGCACGGCAATACTTTCATTTTCTGGTGCCTGGTCTTTTCACGTTAGCTTCTGGCTCATTTCTCCAGGTCATGTCCCCACTGTTGGTCCTGCTAGTGATTTAACAGCGTTTGCCATCTTGCTCCCTGGTCGTGCTGTAATTTTTTAGCTCTCTTGAAACCACAGTATATTTGAAAATTAATCACAAAGTCATTACCTGGCTCTGGTGTGTAAAATGTTTTGTTGCCATTTCATCTGCCATACTGAATTATGTGCTTTTGTATCTTATGCCTTCAGAGCAGCAGTACTTTGAGGTTGAGAAACGACTGGCTCAGAGTCAGGAGCAGTTTGTGTTGCAAACACAGGAGCACCACAAGCTCAAAGAGGAGTTCTCCAAGCTCAGTAAGTTAACTGCAATAAAGACCTGTTCCAACTGTATGCTTGAATTGCTCAAAACTCTTGCTCTTTGTGGTGAGTGTTAAAAAGTATTTGTTTTTATAGGTGAGGAATTGAAGATATTTAAAGAAAAGAACAAAGAACATGAAGCACTGGAAAAGAATTTGTCTTTCCAACAGGTGAGATCTTATGAACATTGCAGTTAGGTGTCGTCTCTGCCGCCGTGTTCGCGTCCGTAGACACTTTCTTGGGGACGCTCTTGAGGCTGTTATTTTTGACCGATTACTTTCATATTTGGTATGGACACGTGTTTCACTTCACTTATGACACTTATCGATTTTGGTTGCCATAGCGACAGTATTGGCCGAATAATGTGCAAATTAATGGCAAAACAGATTTCCTTGTGGACGCAGTACAGGCTGCAATTTTTCACCAATTACTTTCATATTTGATATGTACAGTATCTCGCAAAAGTGAGTACACCCCTCACATTTCGACAATTAATTTATTATATCTTTTCAAGGGACAATGTTACAGAAGTAAAACTTGAATGTATTCTAGAGTAGTCATTATACAATATGTATAGCAGTGTAGATTTACTGCACTGTGCAAATAACTGAACAAACAGTCACTATTTCCAGAATGGGTGGCAACAAAAGTGAGTACATATCCCAATTGGTAATGGTCAACCAAGCAATGAAACGTGTCTTATTCATCAGGTTCATGCTCTTGTCTGTTCGACTGGGACATATGAGGTTGTGTAACGTGTTGAAGGTTTAAATTGTGGTGCTTTGGGTGAAATGCTCTCATTCTGGTCACTGGATGGTCAACATGGCACCTCATGGGAAAGAACTCTGAGGATCTGAAAAAGAGAATTGTTGCTCTCCACAAAGATGGTCTGAGCTACAAGAAGATCTGTGAAACCATGAAACTGAGCTACAGCACGTTGGCCAAGGTTATGGAGCGGTTTTCCAAGACGGATTCTACTCGGAACAGGCCTCGTCAGGGTCGACTGAAGAGGTTGAGTCCTCATGCTCTGCATCAGGTGCACAAGTTGGCTTCAGAAAACAAACGTAGGAGTGCTGGCAGCATTGCTAACGAGGTTGCAGCAGTGGGAGAACAGCCTGTCAGTGCTCAGACCATATGCTGTGCACTGCACCAAGTTGGTCTGCATGGCCGTCGGCCAAGACAGAAGCCAAAATAAACTTGTTTGGCTCAGATGGTGTCCAGCATGTGTGGCGGCACCCTGGTGAGGAGTACCAAGACAAGTGTGTACTGCCTACAGTCAAACATGGTGGTGGCAGCATCATGGTCTGGGCTGCATGAGTGCTTCATTGATGGAATAATGGACTCCAACATATAATGTGACATTCTGAAGCAGAACATGATGCCCTCCCTTCGGAAACTGGGCCGCACGGCAGTTTTCCAACATGATAACGACCCAAAACACACCTCCAAGATGACAACTGCCTGCCTGAAGAAGGTCGAGGTGAAGGTGATGGCGTGGCCAAGTATGTCTCCAGACCTGAATCCCATTGAGCACCTGTGGGGCATCCTCAAGAGGAAGGTGGAGGAGCAGCAGGTGCCCAACATCCACCAGCTCCATGTTGTTGTCATGGAGGAGTGCAGGAGGATCCCAGCAACAACCTGTGCAGCTCTGGTGAATTCCATGCCTAGGAGAATCAAGGCAGTGCTGGACAACAATGGTGGTCACACTAAATATTGACACCATGGACACAATTTGGCATGTTGACGGTGAGGTGTACTCACTTTTGTTGCCACCCATTTTGGAAGCAGTGACTAGAATATATTCAGGTTTCATTTCCGTAACGTTGTCCCTTGAAAAGATATACTAAATTAATTGTCAAAATTTGAGGGGTGTACTCACTTTTGTGAGTTACTGTACATGTGTTTCACTTCACTTATGACACCTGTCGATTTTGGCTGCCATAGTGACAGTATTGGCCGAATAACGTGCAAATTGGTGGCAAAACAGATTTCCTTGTGGACACAGTACAGGCCGCAATTTTTCACCGATTACTTTCATATTCAATATGGCACTTAAGACACATCAATTTTGGTTGCCAGGGTGACAGTATTGGCCGAATAAAATGGAAATTAGTGATAAAACAGACATTTCCTTGCGGACGCAGTACAAGCTGCAGTATTTGACCGGTTTTTTTCATATTTGGTATGGGCATGTGTTACACTTAACTTATGACACCGATCGATTTCAGTTGCCATGGCAACAGTATTGGCCGAATAATGCGCAAAAAAGGAGAGAAGCAGGCTTTCGGGGGCTGCACCTGTGAAGTCGCAGCCGACCGGAATGTCTAGTTTATAAATGTCTGCTGATTGTAATGTTCGTCTTGCAGTGCAGAATTATACAACATGCAGTACTTCCTTTCGTTATACATTAAGGCCCATATGCATCAACGAGGTATAACTTGTACTGGGTGTAAGCTTATACCGAGAATAGTTATTGCAGCCCCTGTGGTAGAAGAAAATTGGTATGCACGAAACGTAGTTTAACTATTCGCGGAATAACTATTGTGCGAATAAGCTATTCCGTAGTCGTAGGGTTATTCAATGATTTATTGCTGTCGTTTACCTCAAACCTATTAATAGGCCTGCCTTCACGCTTCATTACTCTGAATAGGGAGTTTTTGCGAGCTAGTACGTGAATGCCTATCTATTGTTTGACCACTGTTTTGTGGTCAACGCACAAAAGATGGACTTCGTGTACACGTTTTGGGGGAGTTTCCGGAAACTCCCTAATTACAATAGGGTGACGCTGACGCTGAGGACAATGAGGTGGAGCCAAATGAACATGTCGAGGACAATATGCAAGGGGTTGGAGTCCGGGCCAGGCTGATCGCCGATCATTTCGCCAGTTAAATGAATATGCATTGCAACCTTGAATGTTTGTTCAGGCATTCAGTTATACTTTTTTTGGCAAAGAAAAGTATAAAATGAGTTGAAAATTTACATCTCCAAATGAGTGTCAATCTATACAGGGTAATTGGAAAATCATTTCACGCCAGTATCCTGAAAACAGAAGGCACAGTTTTGGGACATCCACTGAAAGTGGGCTGAAAATTGTCTTATTCCACTCCTTAAACCTACCCCTTGGTTGGTATAAGTTACAGCAGGAAATCTGCGGTATTTACACCACAGATTAAGCTATTCCATATTCGACTCCCTATTCGAGGTTTAAAGTTATACCACAGTTTAACTTATACCACCTTCCTGCATAGCAACAGTGGTAAAACCATTTATACCTGGTAAAGGCTATTCTGTCCCTATTCCGCTTTCATGCATACGGGCCTTATTGTTTAACGGTTGTTAAATGTTATTCATGTCAATATTTCTGTTACAGAATCAACTCTCTAAAGCCAAAAGTGATCTTGAGGCAGATAAAAGGGAACTGGTGCGCATGCTTGAGAAGCGATCCCAAGAAGTGGAGCATCTGAACGGTATGGTATATTACACACTGAGCTGTATTCTTCTGCCTCCAGAAGGAACAAGTGTAACTTAGTTGTTTCTCACAGAGGACCTGAAACGCCTCAGTGACAAACTGGTAGAGACCAATGCTGCTAAGGTGGAGCTTCAGCTGAAACTGGATGAGCTCCAGTCCTCCGAAGTGTCAATCAAGGTGAGAATCGACGCTCTCCTTTCTGTTCGTTCTGGGGCTTCGCGGACGGCATTGACTCACTGGCGATTGTGTCATGTTCGCTTATTCAATCCAGTACAAAGAAAAGAGAATGGAGCAGGAGAAGGATCTTCTACAGAGCCAGAACGCTTGGCTCAATGCAGAGCTGAAGACCAAAAGCGAGGAGCTGCTGTCCCTCTCCAGAGAGAAGGGCAATGAGATCCTGGAGCTCAAGTGCAGTCTGGCGAGTAGGAAGGAAGAGGTACCATGTCTGGACTACTGGGAAATGCTATTTTAGAGTTGTCAAATTTAAAAAAGATATTCATGTCCATGATGCTTTGAAAGCGGTCTCCTTCACATTGTGTTCTGTTTATGCAGGTGGCCAGACTTCAGGACACTGTTACCAGCCTGAAGGCATCTAATGAGAACCTGCAGAAGCAAACTGAGGATTTGATCAACAAGCTTAAAGAGGTAATGAAAGGGTAGTTTTTCACACTGCAGTCAGTTGAAGTTTAAAAGGAAGCGCATCCTTATAAGCATATCTCTATCATCTCAAGGTGAAAGAGCAGCAGGGCAGTATGGAGGAAAAGTTCCGCAATGAGCTGAATGCGCACATTAAGCTGTCCAACTTGTACAAGGTGAGGCGGAACTCAAGAGCGTCAGCCATGTGTGGCCGTGATGCGTGCACCGCAAAGTTGTGGCTGATATTTAATTTAAAGTCTTAAAATGGGTGCTGTCACAATCCGCATCACGCGTATATCTCATGTGCTGTGATTGCAGGGTGCAGCGGAGGACTCGGAGTCGAAGAGCGAGGAGCTGGCTCGGGCTGTGGAGGAGCTCCACAAGCTGCTGAAGGAGATGGGAGAAGGTGCGTGAGCTTCGGCAAAAGAACAGTGATGCTGGATCCAGGACCCATCTTCTTCTTTTATTTATCCCATAAGTGATGAAAGATTGGTGTGATATAACCCATGTTATACACGTTTGGTATTACAGCCGTGTAATACAGCTTTCTGGCGTCGCAAATGGTTTGTTGGCAAACACGGTAACATTGCCAATCCTACTGCTGGTAACATTTAACCATCGCTAGCGTTAGTTTCTAATTTGCGGTTTATTCAAGTCAATGGGATGAGTAATTCGCCAGCTAGCATGCTAGTGCTTATATTCCATTAAAGTAATAAGTTATATGAGTTACTGTTATCGTAGACATTTGAATTTCTTAGCATGCTAACGCTATCTGCCATTAAACTATCTAGCAAATTATTCATCCCATTGACTTGAATAGACTGTAAACTAGAAGCCGACACTTTTTTTTTTTTTTTTTTTTTTTGAATTTCCAAATGATGTGATGCTGACATTTATGGAATAGATAGGACCTCAGATTTGTGAGCCTGAGATATCAAATTTATTAAACTCTCATTTCATAAATTTGATGTTTTGGGCTCACTCAGTAGAGGTCCTCTATGTATTTTCTATCACTAAAATTCAATGCTATTAAACACCCACAATGGCACGCCCTCTGTTTTTTCCTCAGAATAATTACACGGCTGTTCCTTGTAGTCCCACCACCAGTCCACCCTAGAAATAGGAAGGTAATTGGTGCTGTTACAACATGTCATTATATTCTCTACAGCCAACAAGACTGCTGAAGAAAGACTAATGGAACTGAAGGAATCCAAAGATAAGATTGAAGTGGAACTGACCGACAAGATCCGTAACTTGGAGAAGGAGCTGGACAATGCCAATGAGTTGCTCTCTGATTCCAAGCGTAGAGGTAATGCATAATGGTTTTTCTGATGCCACTTTGGTTCTGTGCATGTTGCCTCAAATCTCAAAAGGTTTTTTATTACTCCCAGTGGCTCACAGCTAAGATGTCTGTCTGTCAACCCTGTTGGCTGGGGGTCCGCTTGGGCGAGGGAGCAGTTGGTTTGGCCTTAAGTTGGTTAAAATTTTTCAGTTCATCATTCATTTCAGCTGTGTTTGGGAAGGGGAAGAAAAGGGAGGAAATTCAAAAAGAAAAGATTGAGAGACTAAGTGCAGTAAAATGTGTGACTCCCTGGGCTATAATCATAGTTTCATTTGCACAACATCCAGTCTGTCGAGAGACCATTCTGAGGGATGACAGTTAACTAGAATTCAGATTGTCAAATGCACCTATTGCAAAAATTAGCACTTCACCCTGGTATTCTACATCCTACCCACAGAGAAACCAGCAGAATATTGCGTGGTATTGACAGGCATAGATTAGTGCTTGCAATTTTATTGCTGGGTAAAATGAAAGAGAAGGCTCATTGCTTTCCTTTTAATTTTGTAACTTGATAGGCCATTGGTGCCTATTCGGACCTTGTTCAGTGACCCTCTGGTACCAGGAAGATGAAACTACGTTGGTAGCCTATGTCTGTATTCTGGGCATCTTGCTCAGCTGTTGCGATCATATTTAGGAATCAACAAGAAATAAAAATAGTGGCAAAGCCACTGTGCCCGCTTGGCCCAACGTGGCCAAAATGGAACGGCCCCTATTGGCGAAAGTATCGGTCCGATTGGGCTCAAAATCGAACTTTGTCTAGACCTTATGACGCTATATACACATATGAAATATGAAAGGATTGGTGAAAAACTGAAGACGCTAGTGCGCAGACAAGCCAAAATTTTACGCACGCACGTACGGATGCATGACAGACCACCACTAAAGACCCCGAGCATAGCATAAGCCCCTTGGGCCTTTTGGCCAAGCGGGCAAAAATTTGAGCATCTAAGATCGAACAATAAGGGAGCTAGAGCTGTTTGAAGTTTTGCAGAAAAAGCCGCCTGGTGGCCAAACCAAGAATCGCAGCACGACCAAAATCGAACTCGGGCTAGATCTTGGGCGCATATACATGCATATAAATAGCAAAACGATCCGTTGAACTGAGGGCGCTATGGCGCTGAAACGAAATCGGCACATTTTATGACCTTTGACCTATATAACCTTTAAAATTGGGTCAAATCAAAAGCCCATTACATATATGATGAACCCTTGGCAGAACAACCTACAGAAAAGTTTGAGCATCTTAGCTCGTAGAATAAGGGAGCTAGAGCTGTTTGAAGTTTTGCAGAAAAAGCCCCCTAATGGCCAAACCGAGAATCACAGCACGCCCAAAATGGACCTCGGGCTAGATCTTGGGGCCCATATACATGAATATAAAATATGAAAAGGATCCGTTGAAAACTGAAGGCACTATTGCACTGAAAGAAAATCTGTGCATTTTATCACCTTTGACTTACATAACGTTGATATTAAGGTCAAATCAAAAACCCATGACATGTATGATGAACCCTTGGCAGAACAACCCACAGTAAAAATTTGAGCATCTTAGCTCGTAGAATAAGGGAGCTAGAGCTGTTTGAAGTTTTGCAGAAAAAGCCGCCTGGTGGCCAAACCAAGAATCCCAGCACGACCAAAATCGAATTCAGGCTAGATCTTGGGCTCCTATACATGCATATAAAATAGGAATAGGATCCATAGAGAACTGAGGGCGCTATGGCGCTGAAACAAAATCGGCACATTTTATGACCTTTGACGTATATAACCTTCAAAATTAGGTCAAATTAAAAGCCCATTATATATATGATGAACCCTTGGCAGAACAACCTACAGTAAAAATTTGAGCATCTTCGCTCATAGAATAAGGGAGCTAGAGCTGTTTGAAATTTTGCAGAAAAAGCCGCCTGGTGGCCGAACCAAGAATCGCAGCAAGCCCAAAATCAAACTTGGGTGAGATCTTGGGCCCATATACATGAATATAAAATATGAAAAGGATCCGTGGAAAACTGAAAGCTGTATCGCGCAGAAATGACAATTGTGCACGCACGCACGTACAAGCCCGATTGGGCCTGTCGGCCAAGCGGGCTAAAAATGGCAGGTAGATTGTAACTACCTGGAGTGAAACAGTTATATATATATATATATTTTTTTTTTTTAATTTGTGATTTTGTCTGTGTCTGTCAGTCTGGAGCCCAGCTTGGAAATGTACTCCGATAAATTGATTATTTCACGTTTTTTCAGGCATAGACGTGCTTACCGAAGAGCAGCTATCCACAATGTCCCCGACTGCAGCTGCCGTAGCAAAGATTGTGAAGCCTGGCATGAAACTAACAGAGGTAAGAATTGCTCGTGCATTTCTGACTGTCTCCTCTGATGTCCTTTCTCCTCTGATTATGGGTGGAGCCCATTGTAAGCCTGTTGCCTCCAGACTGACACATCTCTCCTTCTTCGTGTCCAGCTGTACAGTGCATATGTGGAGGCTCAGGATCAGCTGCAGATGGAGAGAATGGAGAACAAGCGGGTCAACAAGTACCTGGACGAGATTGTGCAGGAGGTGGAGGCCAAAGCCCCTCTTCTGAAGAGGCAGCGGGACGAGTTTGAGCGCATGCAGAAGTCCGTCGCCAGCCTCTCCACCAAGCTGGAGCAAGCCATGAAGGTGGGGTGAAGTGCGTGGTTCGTGCTAACGGGTCCGTGCTGCACATTTTGGCATTTAATCGTGATGAGTTGATACCTGCTATGATTTCAGGAGGTTGGTCGCCTGCAAAATGAGTCGGATGAGGCCAACCAGCGCGCCTCTGTGCTGGAAAGGGACAACCAGAGGTTTGAGCTGCAGCTCGGTGACCTTTCGCAACAGGTTAGCCGGACGAATTTTAATCCAAAATGGCAGAACATTCGGTTAGTGTTTTCGTTATTAAAAATTGCGACATCGTGTTTTGCTGCAGGTCCGCATTCTACTAATTGAGTTGGAGGAGGCTCGTGGGAATCATGTGATCCGAGACGAGGAGGACGTGAGCTCGGCTGACGTCACCAGCAGCTCTGAGGTCATCTCCCAGCGCCTCGTGACGTTCCGTAACGTGGAGGAGCTGCAGCAGCAGAACCAGCGCCTCCTGGTGGCACTGAGGGAGCTGGGCGAAGCTCAGGAAAAAGAGGAAATAGAGGGCGATTCTTCGAGGTACCAGAGCGACAATGATTTATACTCTGGGTTTAGCCCATTGACAGTTAAAGAAGTGGACGGCGGGATGGCGCTATTTTCAACGGGAGAGTGTGAAGCTCAATTGAACGAGTTTTCAGTTGGGCACCACGCCTACTGCGCAGGCTCGATGTCAGCTCGCTGACGTAAACCAACGTCCTGAGAAGCGGTAACTTGTCTGGTAGATGTATCCTACACATAATTCCTAGCGAGCAAGCGATTGCATCTGTCAGTATAGTCGGATTCCGTTCGATGTTATTATGTTTTGCAAATTATTACTTCATAGGTACTTCACTTCGTTAGCGATGTGGCTCATTCGTCTTCTGTCTATGATTCGTTATGGGCTTCTGGTCTAAACAGTACGGTTATTTACGTCCTGTGCGACAGAAAGTCGCCGGCATTTCACATCACTTTTAGCTTAGCCTGGTGCCATCGGCTAAAAATGCTTACTATTAGACCATAACGCTACATACGAAGTAAAGACATCTGCTACAAAATGTAGTTTCTCTTTAGAAAATAATATCGCTGACATGAAGGCTCATAATGTTTTTAGTGTAAAGTTATTTGATGTCAGAAGTCAGGCAAATTGAATGGGGGTGAATGGAGAAGCTACTGCTAGTTGATCATCTGCTATCTTCTAGAGCGTTCAATTGAGCTTCAACTTCCGGGTGTATTCCTACCCGCTTGGTTTAGCATGGAGCAGGACTTCAGATGGCACTTATTCAAAGCTTTGTGAAGATGCAGGTGCCAGTAAGTCAGGGAAACCATCTTATCTCCCTCTCATCTTGTGCTCCTTGATTTGATTGGCATACCTCCCGCAGCCTTTCAAGTAGGAGTGAATGACCATACTTTGGCACTCTATTTGAGTATACATTGCAGCCTTTTGTTGCCGTAGTACTGCCTATCACGCAGTGGTTTTTGCCTCACAATCTCAGATTTCTGATCCAATGCTTGACGACTGTGTGTGAGCATTTAGGCATATGAGGGCAGTTAACTGCTGCGTTAATTAGAGTATTTTAATATAGTCTTGATTCTCCATAGTGAATTGACAGAATTTGTTTTACATTGCCTCCCATTTTCAGGCACCATCATGTTTGATACAAATGGCCTCAGGGGAATTTCTAAATTGGTATGGAGTTTTCACTTGTTTTCTTCGTGCAGCTCAGGATAAGGGCTGTAGGTATACATTCTAGTTTGTGGAGTTATGTCTCCTCCCCCCAGAGGGAGAGGGGAGAAGTATTGTTTTAGGCTCGGTTCCTGTTCGCATTTGTGTTCGTGTTCGCGATGGCGTCGGCGTTCCAACTTCATTTCCGGAGCGTAACTTCAAAACTGTTTGCATGATCTTAACGAAACTGTATACTCACTGAAGTCCTGAAGTGGTGCCTTTTGGTATGTGCCCATCTCTCTGTCTGTCCAGATGTGATGAATTTTTGTCCGGAGCATAATTCCTAAACCGTTCGCATGATCTTAACGAACCTTTGCATACTGATTACTTAGGTCCTGCACTGGTGCCTTCTGGTCTGTGCCTGTCTGTCTGTCCGTCCGTTAGGTGGGTTAGGGGGTCGGGGGGGGAGACGTATGTTTTTACGAGTAAAAACACATTCTAGTTCTAAATTGGTATGGTGTTTTCACTTGTTTTCGTAGTGCAGCTTAGGTTAAGGGCTGTAGATATACAACCCCAATTCTGAAATAGTTGGAACAAAGTGTAAATTGTGAATAAAATCAAAACGCAATGACTTTCAAATCACACCAGCCAGTATTTTATTCACAATAGAACAGAGATAACATAGCACATGTTGAAACTGAGAAATTTTACAATTTTGTCCACAAAATGAGCTCATTTCAAATTTGATGGCTGCTACAGGTCTCAAAGAAGTTGGGTCAGGGGCCTGTTTACTGTGGTGTAGCATCCTCTCTTCTTTTTAACACAGAGTGGAGGCGGCTGGGCATTGAGGAGACAAGTTTCTTGAGTATAGCCATTGGAATTTGATCCAAGTCTAGTTTAATACAGGCTTCCAGCTGCTAGAGTGTTTTGGGTCTCCTTCGATGGACTATTTGTTTAATTATGCGCCAAATGCTCTCAATCGGTGAAAGATCAGGACTGCAGGCAGGGCAGTTCAGCACACGGACTCTTCTATTACGAAGCCATGCTGTTGTAATCACTGCAGTATGTGGTTTTGCCTTGTCCTGCTGAAATACACAAGGCCTTACCTGGAATAGATGTCATCTGGAGGGGAGCATATGTTGCTCTAAAACCTTTATATACCTTTCAGCATTCATGGTGCTTTTTAAAACATGCAAGTGTCCCACACCATATGCACTAATGCATCCCCATACCATCAGAGATTCTGGCTTTTGAACTGAACGCTGATAACAGGAGGGGTGGTCTATCTCCTCTTTAGCCCGGAGGACCCGACGCCCATGATTTCCAACAAGAATGTCAAATTTGGACTCGTCTGACCACAGGACACTTTGCCACTTTGCTGCAGTCCATTTTAAATGAGCCTTGGCCCACAGAACACGGCGGCGCTTCTGGATAATGCTCAACAATGCCTTCCTTGTTGCATGATAGAGTTTTAGGTGGCATCTGTGAATGGCACAGCGGACTGTGTGTACAGACAGTGGTTTCTTGAAGTATTCCTGGGCCCATTTAGTAATGTCAAAGACAGAATCGTGCCAGTGAGTGATGCAGTGGCGTCTGAGGGCCCGAAGATCACGGGCATCCAGTAAAGGTCTTTGGCCTTGTCCCTTACGCACAGAGATTTTTCCAGTTTCTCTGAATCTTTTGATGATGTTATGCACTGTCGATGATGAGACCTTCAAAGCCTTTGCAATTTGACGTTGAGGAACATTGTTTTTAAAGTATTCCATAATTTTTTTACACAAGCCTTCACGGGTTGGAGAGCCTCTGGCCATCTTTACTTCTGAGAGACTCAGCATCTCTAAGACATCCCTTTTATAGCCAATCATGTTACACACCTGATGCCAGTTAACTTAATTACTTGCTAAATGTTCTTTCAGCTGATTCTCTTATATATTTATTGCTTTTTCAGCCCTTTTTCGCCTGTGTCCCAGCTTTTTTGAGACCTGTTGCAGCTAGAAAATTTGAAATAAGCTCATTTTGTGGATAAAAATGCGAAATGTCTCAGTTTCAACATTTGAAATGTTATTTATATTCTATTGTAAATAACATATTGGCTCATATGATCTGAAAGTCCTAGCATTTAGATTTTATTCACAATTTACACTTCGTCCCAACTGTTTTGGAATTGGGGTTGTACATAGTAGTTTGTGGGGTTTTGATTGGTGCAGTGGGCTCTGCACATGGGATGATGTGGGGTTTCTCCTCTCCGCAGACGCACAGAGCTGGAGCGGAGTCTGGATAAGGTGCAGAGTGAGCTGGAACAGCTGAGAGAGCAGCGCAGCCACCAGATGCAGCTCACTGAGTCCATCGTACGGCAGAGAGACATGTACCGCATCCTACTGGCCCAAACCACCGGCGTCAGCTTCCCAGCGCAAGGTGAGTGAGGCGGGGCCCACCTGTGCCCCTCTCTCTGGGTCTGCCTGCTAACACAGTCATGTGGTGCAGTCACTGCGTGTGTTTATTTCCAGTACAGAGGCACGATATTGCAGACTTTCTTCTTCTAACTTTTAAGAGCGTGAAAAAGACGAGTTGTTTGAAGTGTATAGTTTTTTTTATTTTTTTTATTTTGCATCTCCAATCTCAGCCGAATCTGGAATGTCCAATTAGGGAGCTATGTACAAGTACTAGGCTTTTTCGCATATGCGGCCCCCTGTTGCCAACTCAGGAGAGTGTACACAGCTCGCGGCTCTCCTCCGAAGCGCACGCCCGTTAGCCACTGCTTCTTATTCATTCACTGGTTGAGACTTTGCAAGCTCAGAAGGAGGGCGGAGGATACCCGAGCATAGGCGAGCCCAGAATCTTCATTATGAGCGCCCGTCTGGCCAACAGGAGGCGCCTAGGGGAACTATATCTACATAACCCTTCCAGCAGACCCTTCCAGATTTGCATCCCAGTCGCGCATTGGCCAATTGCGCGATACTTCTGAAAAGAGCTGCCGACCACTGCTGGTTGGTACGGGGCGGTGATCGAACCCGCGCCGTGATGGTCACTTCTGCTTCGCAACGCGATGCTTTTTCCGATGAAATGTATAGTTACAAATGATGGTGCTTACGGACTTCAGCAGAAGCCAAATATGTTGACCAGATTGAAATTGATTGATTGTGCCTTTATTTAAATGGAGAGCGGCAAGTTAATTGCAAAGCTCTCTGACTAGGGCATCTTGACAATAGTACAGTGCAACAAATGCACAACCTTGTATACCACTGGAGCAAGCAAGTGTTAAGTGTACGCTGCAGATCGCGTGCATTATGGAAACCTGGGAAAACTTCTTTTCTGAAGAACATCTCTTGATAGAAACCTGAAACTCTGTAGTCACAGAAGGGTCCCATGCGTTGTCATTCGCAGGTGTGACTCCAGATGAGTTGTCTCTGACATCCACCCCCCGCCGCTCCCCTGCAGTCACGCCCACTACTGCCACGCCCGTGCAGGTCACCGCAGCCGAGTCCACCGAGGCCGCAGAGGCCAAGGCTGCTCTTAAACAGGTCTGTTCTGCTCCGAGGTCTTTGTTCTAGCCCTGTGATGTGCTGATCACTAGAGGGCAGTGTTCCATTTCAGATTTCCCCTTGTGGAAATTTTTTTTTTGCCTTGCACTGTCTTGATGAATTGCTAATTTAACTGCAGTTTAGCCATAATTATTTGAATAGTGGCACAATTCTGAATCATACAGACAGAATTAAGATTATTTTAATTCTGTTGGCCAATGTCATTTATTACCATTCAGCTTCAGGAAGTGTTCACCACATACAAGAAAGAAAAGGCTGAGAATGACAAGATACTCAATGAGCAAAATGAGAAGCTGCAGGAGCAGGCCTCCGAACTTCGCTCTCAAAACACCAAAATATCCACTCAGCTGGAATTTGCTTCAAAGCGGTGAGCCAGTTGAATATTACATATGCTTTACTTTTATCCCGAGAGCTAACAAATTTCATGTAAAGTATTATTTATTCTGGATTATTGACTACAAATTATGTATAATATCTATTTCATTATTACTGTAAATGTGTCTGGTGTATTTGCAACCAGATAAGTTTATGCGAGTAAGACTGTTCCTTCTTGGAAGTTTGTAAGAAGGTTCAGGCATCTGAATACTCAGGTATTGTAGATTATTTCTACTTCAGGAAACTCATTTCCTTTGTTCCCCATCCCAGGTACGAGATGCTTCAGGACAATGTTGAAGGTTACCGGCGTGAAATTGCAACACTTCAGGAAAAGGGCCAAAAAACATCTGCCACAACTCAAAAACAGGAAGAGATCATCCACACCATGACCCAAGACCTACGTGCAGCCAATGAGCGGCTGGCCATGGCTGAGGTGTGTGTGTGTGTGTGTGTGTGTGTGTGTGTGTGTGTGTTTGGTCGGGGTGGTGTCAGAACTTTGGCAGTCCATGTCAATCGCAATAAGATTCCACTGAATTTGACTTTTTGGCCATAAAAATCACTGTGTACTTCAAGCACACATTCCTCAAAAAGAGGTGTGAAAATGAGTAGAAAAACAAGAAAATATGATTGTGTTTAATGCCCTGAAACCATCTAATGAGTGGTTGAAAACTGCTATTCTGGAAATATCATTCAAATATTTAACCAGCAGTGATTCAGGTGAATACACGTATTGTTTCTAGGAGGTGTGCGGCCATGTATAGACAGTTAATGACAAGAAGTAGGATTGACATTTTTTGCTGAAAATGAATTTTTTTCTGCTGCAGTAATAACATTTACTTGAGATGTAGATGTGTCAACATCTATTGACCATGGTGTCCCTGTAGCATAATTGCACAAATGGCCGAAAAATGTCCGTCTCTTCTTCTGTCTGACTTTTTTTGAAGTGATTAAATATTGATACCTGCGCACGAACTCAGATGCACTCTCTATGTGCAGAGAAAATTCCCAGTAGAATTTGAATTGTCACTAACTTGGATTTGTTGAGAGAGCCAGTCTGAGCTTTAATTTGCTACACCAGAAGTACACTGATGAGATTTCCTTGGAAGTGAATGCTGAGGTAAGCTGTCAGGTTTTGGGGCCATCATGATCCTACCCTTATTGCGGTAATGTTTGGAACATGATGGTTTATTCCAAACAATCGACAGCCAGTGTATGAGCTTTGCTTGCTGTAAGTCGAACAGGAATGCAGTACCAAAATTTAGAATTGATGCAACCGATGCTGAAGAAAATTGGTTCCGCTTCTGTATATTCAGAATTTGTGTATGACTTGGCACTGAAATCTTGGTCCTTGCTGTGTGAATGAAATGCATGTGCTAGTATACCTGTGCTCTTTGAAATGCTTTGATATGCAGCCAGAGTTGATTTGGCATGGCTCTTTTCTCTGTTTCCCCAGACACGCTGTGAGCACCTGAGGGAGGAGCGAGACAAGCTAAAGATGGCAGAGTCCAGATTGAGCCAGGAGAAGGAGTCCATCATGGCTGAACAGCGTGGTCAGAACCTGCTGCTCACCAACCTGAAGGCCATTCAGGTATCTGTTAGGAGCATACCTGCCAACTTGTCGCTTATCAGTGAAAATCGACCATAATTCAAAAAGGTTGTGTATGCATATCGTGTAAATCCAAGGAGTGTTTTTTTTTTGGGGGGGGGGCTTGCTGGCGTCAGGGGAGACGGGAGGGTTCACTCCGGGCCTACATGACCCGTAGGCGAAGAAGGGAACATCTAGCTAACGCTGGACCCATAGAATCAAAGCTCATAGAGTGTCACGCGATTGGAGTATCAGAATCTTCAGTACAGAGTGTTCCCAAGAAATTAAAGTAGCAGGTTAATTTAGAAAAGTAGCCAGTTAAGAATTGCATGCAGTGCCACACCGCTACTCAGCCGGTAGGAGGGTCCTTAGGTCTGCTCCCTTGGAAAATGTTTTTTTAAAGGTGCATTTTGGTGCATTCTGCTGCACTTCAGATGGCCTAATGCAGTATTTTTCAGTGTAAAATGTTAGGATTTTCTGGTCTATGGAAGCATATAGTTAACAAAATTAAAATGAAAATGCAATGTCAGAAATGCATTTTAATTTTCAAGATACAAGCGCATTATTTGTATCATAATGAAAATGCAAATGTAATTCTCCGCTTTGCTTTTTCATTTTCAAGTCCATGTATGCAATTTTGATAACAAATTGAAAATTAAAATACATTCCTCATTTGCATTTGCATTTTCGAGAAGTGCCCTGCAATATCACTAACAGAACGAAAACGCTAATCGCATAAAGCAAATACATTCTCGGAAATGCTTTTTCATTTTCGAGAAGCTCATGCGTTATTTGTATCATCACGAAAATGCTAAAGTAATCCTTCACTTTGCGTTCGCATTTTCAAGTCCATTTAGGCACTGTTTGCATTTGCAAGAAGTGCCCCACAACATCACTAACAAAACGAAATCAAAAACACCAATCATCTCATAAAGCAAATACATTCTTGGAAATGCTTTTTCTTTTTCAAGAAGCAGACGCGATATCTGTCTCATAATTAAATCACTAACACAGTTAGCCACTTTTCTTTTTTTCATTTTTAAGTGACAGACTGCCCTGCCTGGCTTTGCATTTTTTTTTAGATTTTGGGGTCTCCGCTTTTCCTAACAAAATAAAAAGAAAAATACCCTCCGTAGTTGGGTGTGGCCTGTCGGTGAGAAGGCGGGACTTCCCCCACAATTTAGTGCAGTTGGATATTAACAAATACAAGCAATCTCATTGGTTATCAGTCAGAGGGAAACTCCTGCTGCACAAACTTTTATGTCAAAGCACAAATGCTAACTTACATATTTGGAGCCACTGACTGTGCATGGACGCCCCCCCTGAACATTGCGGAGTTTAATTGAGAATATAGCTTAAGTTTCCCCCAAAAAGATCCTGCTCTCGCACTCAATTACCCCTGTGTGCGCTTGGATTAGCGCTGCTTCCACTGAAACTGTGTGCTTACACTCAGATCTGTCGATCTTCGGACGGGTTATCTGCGCATCATCTGTTTAGTAGTTCAGTCGGTTACAAAGCAAGTTCATACGCTCCTGCCCTCTTGGGCTTCATGTACATCCATTGCTTTCTTCACGAAGTTGGAGTGAAAGGACAGTTCATATTAATATACCAGTGCCTATACGTCTCTTTACCTTAATAGCTGGCTACATACCATGGTAGCCGTGTAACACGTCGACCTCCAGTTCTCTATATGCGAGTCTGTGGATGAATCGCAGAGGTAGACTGAGCTAAGAAAGGGACAGATTCATCCTGTTAAACTTGCATCCTGCTGCTGCAGAAGAAAGGCTTGCGAAATCCATAGATCTATGATTTCTCTTATTATACCGTAAAAGTAAACTTGTAATAATATGTTGTCGCTGGCCATAGCCAGATGTCGACACAGTGATATGTTTAACCAATCGATATGTTTTTCATGAACAGTCACATCGTTAGACTAACGCGATGTTAATTAGCTAGCTAACTACTTTCCTGCAAGATGACGAACATTACGAACAACTATAGCATAAAACTTGCTTCCAGTCCGTTTAACTTGACCAGATTGCGATCAGTTTCGCACATCTGTTTTATGTGGCAACACTATGCTTGCAGGTTGCAGCAGGATGCGTGTCTCTCCCGCAGCTCAGTGCACCCCTGCCTTTCATCCATAAAATTGCAGTGAGGCACACCAACTGGAAGCCGATGTGTTTGTTACCCGGCAACTCTTATATGTAGCAGCAACTGAGGTAGAAGAAAAGTATGGACACTGATGTATTAATATATAAGCAGTACTTTTATTCCAAAGTCGTGAAGAAAGCCACGGAAGTAACTACTTATGCAGCCCCGTTGAGCAGGACCGTGTGAACCTGCTTGTAAAAGATAGCGTGCAGATAATCTGTCCAACCATTGACTGATCGTGTGTAAGCACACAGTTTGAGTGGAAGCAGGTATAATCCAAGCGCATGCAGGGGCTAATTGAGTGCGAGAGCAGGATCACTGCAATTTTAGTCTAACGATGTGACTGTTCATGAAAAACACATCGATTGGCCGAAACATATCACTGTGTTGACATCTGGCTATGGCCAGCGACAACATATTATTACAAGCGACTTTACGGTATAATAAGAGAAATCATAGATCTGTGGATTTCGCAAGCCTTTCTTCTGCAGCAGCAGGATGCAAGCGAACAGGATGAATCTGTCCCTTTCTTAGCTCAGTCTACCTCTGCGATTCATCCACAGACTCGCATATAGAGAACTGGAGGTCGACATGTTACACAGCTACCATTGTATGTAGACAGCTATTAAGGTAAAGAGACGTATAGGCACTGGTGTATTAATATGAACTGTCCTTTCACTCCAAATTCTTGAAGAAAGCAACGGAAGTACATGAAGCCCAAGAGGGTAGGAGCGTATGAACTTGCTTTGTAACCGACTGAACTACTAAACAGATGATGCGCAGATAACCCGTCCGAAGATCGACAGATCTGAGTATAAGCACACAGTTTCAGTGGAAGCAGCGCTAATCCAAGCACACACAGGGGTAATTGAGTGCGAGAGCACGATCTTTTGGGGGAAACTTAAGCTATATTCTCAATCAAAATCTGCAATGTCCAGGGGGCCGTCCATGCACAGTCAGTGGCTCCAACTATGTAAGTTAGCATTTGTGCTTTGACATATAAGTTCGTGCAGCAGGAGTTTCCCTCTGATTGATAACCAATGAGATTTGCTTGTGTTTGTTAATATCCAATCCGTACCAAATTGTGGGGGAAGTCCCGCCTTCTCACCGACAGGCCACACCCAACTACGGAGGGTATTTTCTTTTTTATTTTGTTAGGAAAAGCGCGTGAGACCTCAAAATCGAAAATGCAAAGCCAGGCAAGGCAGTCTGTCACGAAAATGAAAAAGAAAAGTGGCGAACTGCGTTAGCGATTTAATTATGAGACAGATATCGCGTCTGCTTCTTGAAAAAGAAAAAGCATTTCCAAGAATGTATTTGCTTTATGAGATTGGTGTTTTCGATTTAGTTTTGTTAGTGATATTGCGGGGCACTTCTTGCAAATGAAAACAGTGCCTACATGGACTTGAAAATGCAAAAGCAAAGTGGAGGATTACTTTAGCATTTTCCTGATGATACAAATAACGCGTGTGCTTCTCGAAAACGAAAAAGCATTTCCGAGAATGTATTTGCTTTATACGATTATAGCGTTTTCGTTTTGTTAGTGATATTGCAGGGCACATCTCGAAAATGCAAATGAGGAATGTATTTTAATTTTCCATTTGTTATGAAAATTGCATACATTGACTTGAAAATGAAAATGCAAAGAGGAGGATTATATTTGCATTTTCATTATGATACAAATAATGCGCTTGTATCTTGAAAATGAAAATGCATTTCTGACACTGCATTTTCATTTTCATTTTGTTAACTATATGCTTCCATACTGGTCAAATTTCAGTTTTTTTTTTTTTTTTTTTTTTGTTTTTTTAGTTGAATCTCCATAATCAATTAAGCAACGTGCTTCTATTTCAATCACAATACTAACTAGCACCAGAAACACCCTAACATTTAGTACTATAAGCAAGTATAAATTAACTTGAACACCACATCAATTATTTCTTTGAAGCATTTATTCTATTTCATTATTATTTATTCTTCATCTCACAATGGTAACCTATCTTATGCTGTAGTATAACACATTTATAAAATAATTACCATTTGCTAGCAATTACTTTCATTTCAACATTTCAGTTCTTACTGATGATCATGTCTTCATTTAAATGTCTGTGGCTTTTTCTTTGGCACTGATTAACTGGCTATTTGTTATCATACCAACATGGAGATTCAAGGAATAACTTGAATAAGTTCCTCAAGAAAACTGTGACAATATCAATGATAATAAAAACTGCCCTCAAAAATTATGGAATCTCCACACAGACGATATTCATGTAGCTTTTTACTTTGTACAAATAAACTAATTGCAGATATGACACAAAACAATTTTTCAACATTAGCTTATCGTTCAACCTCCCTGAAACACACTTCAAACAAATAAAATTATTTTAATTGATGGAATTTTTTTTTTTTTTTAATCAGGTAAAGGGGGAAAAAATAGCCCATTTTTAATAGCCTCACTCATTTACTTCAGTTGGGTTGGTCAGCACTGCTGGAAAAAGTGAGTTTTTCATCTGTCCCATGAAAAATGCAAACATAAGCTGATAAACTGGTTTTACTAAATTTGAAATATGTTAATTGTTGCATTCACTTGTTGCATCATTGTACACAAAATATATGTGCCAATAGTGAGTATTGATGGTACATTCACTGATTTCAGATTTGGACCTCTGCCCACCCCACATCAACATCATTAAACAGGGGGCAAGTTGTCCATTAAATTTAACAAGAGGTAACGTCTTCAACCTGAGCACCCTGGATTTTTTGACGGATCGTCTGTGGCCTGTAAACCGTCAGAGGCGTGGAGCTTCACGCTTTTTTTTTTTTTTTTTTGCATCATTGCGCTCAACCAGTTACAGCAAAAGATCGCCTGAGTAATAATTAAACAGTTTTTCTGAATTGAATAATTAAGACCGCTATATAAGCCTATAATGATAAAGAAATTATAATTCATGGGAAGAAAGATCACCGATAGCACTTCAATACTCAAAATTTCCTCATGGGTAATAAAAAATAAATAAAATGCGAAACATCTTGAGCGTATCTAACTGAGAACATTGGCGCAAAACTGCGTATTACAGCTTTCACCCAGTTAAATATGCGCCGTCTCACGAGCTACAGGATTCAGGATATTCAACAGACAATTGTCGTTTAATGCCCTCACTAACAAAAATGTGTTAACTTTTTTAGATGAAATGAGCAGGAATGCAAGCTACGAACAAATTTACCAGACGATAGGCATACTGCCCAGTCTTCGCAAATGAGTGAATCCATGCTTGGTTACAGGGTTGATTTGGAAAAACACATGAGGGTAGGGCTAATTTGCTGTAAAATATTCTGCTGAAAATTGGCTAATTCTTCTTTTTTTTTCATCAACTCAACTAGATATTGATAGATAAACATCTCAAGAATATAACTGGTGAAAATTTCATCACAATATATTAAGAAATAAATATACTATGAAGGAAAGTATAGATGGTTGTAGTTTTTCAGCAGAATGTTTCTGCAGATTAGCCCTACCTAACGCAGGAGCACAATCGCCGCCACAACGCATTAATAATAGGCAGTGGATATATCGCCATGAACCGGTTTTACATTTCTTCGGCTATTTGGCCGTGACCTCCGGTACACATGCGCAGTTGTATTATTTTTGGACTTAAAACACAGAAATCTATGGAGTATGTTTGGCCAACGTTAGTGTAAGAACTCGGTAGCTAGCGAACAACTAGTCAGGGGTGCGTTTCCCAAAAGCGTAGTTGGTAACTACATTAGCAACTTACATAGCCTAGTTGGTCCATTCACAATCAATGGGTCCAACTATGTAAGTTAGCATCAGTGATTTCGGGAAACGCATCCCAGCCTCGTCAATGCATAACTGACCTAGCTACGCTGCTAATGCGAAATAATTGCGATTCACTGTTTTTTTTTATTGATTTATATGCACCGCAAATGGGTAGCTGAGCAAGCGAACTAGCTTGCTAGCCTAGCGTACAAGCTAGTTTGTTGGTTGCTTAGTCAATGTTAGCTGGCAACCTTTATACTCGGTGCATATTAATGCCAGCTAGCAAGCTAATTACTCGCGGTGCGACTCCAGCTTAGTTTGCGTAATATTGGCTATACACATTTTAAATTGACTTAAATGCATGAAATATAATGTCAGCTGGCTAACAAGAGAGCCTTTATGCCGACTTAGCTAGCAATATTTCATGTATGTAAATGCGAGCTAGCTAACTAAATGGCGTAGTTATAACTATTCACTATTATCCATTGATTTCTGTGACCAAGTCCAAAATTAATGCAACTGCGCATGTGTACCGGAAGTCACGGCCAAATAGCCGTAGAAATGGATAACTGGTTCACGGCAAAATATCCACTGCATTAATGGCGTATACATTTACCAACGTTTCGACACAGGTTTTCTTCGGGACACTGAGTCAATTCAATACCCTGAAGACTTTCGTCGAAACAGCTGGTAATTAAAAACATGAAATGATGGCATATCCTGATAGCATGATTACATTGAAACAATGTTGATTTTCCATCTGAATCATCAGAATGGTTGACATTGAAATATCAATGCTAAATCAACGTTGAATCACCGTTACAATAGCAATGAAACCCGACGTTGATACAGCGACATTGAAACAACATTGATTTAAAGTTATGATTATAATTAATTGAGCATCGATTCCGGGTTGACAGGGTAATGATACTAATGTTGGAAAGTCATTGAAAGCAGTTGATCTATGGTTAGGTTGAATTTTCAACGTTGTTTCAATGTTCTTTTTAATTGAAATAACATTGAAATACCATTTATTTTTAATTAGAAAATCAACATTGATTCAATGTTAATTGAGGGTGCAACTTCAACATTGTTTCAATGTCTTAACGTTGACAAAACAATGTTGATTTAACATTGTTTCAGTGACTCTTTGCTATCTGGGAGTGGCTTTGAGTGTCCGTGGCCTAACACTGGGGAATCAATGTGGTAGAAGGCTACTGTTCTAAATCAATATATGGGCATTTACTTAGGAGATAAATACCTCGTGTTTGAAAAAAACAGTAGGTTTATCATAGGATAGATACCTGGAAATTTTTCAAATGTAAATTTCCAGGTATCTAGCCCATGATAAATACCGAGTGTTCGAAAAAAACTGTAGGTTTATCTCCATTCTACCATGACTCTTGTCAACACCCCTACGAAAATATTGGCGTGCTAGCTAGGAAGCCAACTAGCTCGCTAACGAGTATGACAGTGTACGCATTGAAAGCGAACTGCAGCCTTTTTAGCTCGCTAGCCAGTTGGCTATGTAGCTTAATACATTGGCACACTAGCTATACTATTGCTAGCTAGGTAGCCAACTAGCTCGCTAGCGAGTAAGACTGTACGCAAACTGTAGCCTTATTTTGTCTGTGTAATCATGACGAGGTCTTGTGACAAGACTCTTGGCCCAGTGCAAGGTAGTTTACCGGTGAATAGATACCTGGTGTTAACCAATCAAAATGCAGAATTCGCTGGAATGAATGGTAGAATTTATCATCGCGCACGGGCCAACCTCTTAGCAGAATAAAATCTCATCTATTTATAATGTTGAAATGACCTTTCTTTACAAAGGATATCAGCAATGTTTGCCCGTTAGACGCCCCCTTCTTCTTCAAGGGTGGCATGTATCGACCAGCTACCGAATGACCCCTCGTTTACATCGGACGAGACAGCGCGCTGAAGCGCAAGCAGTTTCCATTCGGCACCCATGTTAACCGATTAGAAGGTTTACATCAGCTCCGCACCACGAACGGCTCGCGATCTGCAGCGATGGTTTCCACGTCTGGTCTATTTTTTCCGTGCGCCGCGCGCGAATGTGACAGGAAAACATTCTGAAAAGTGATTATAAATGATAGGAAATATTACACACGTTATATATGCGTGCGTGTGTGTGTATGCACATGTGCGATGACTGCAAACAATAGAGGTGAACTTATTACAGGTTTAAGGAATTTCTCGTATGAAAACAAAAAAAAGCTTTGCATAAATACAGTGAAGACAAAAGCATATCAGAAACAAACCACAAAAAGGCTTCTTAAATGAGAGAGCGAGAGAGAGAGAGAGAGAGAGATGTAAAGGGAGTGGGCGGTGAAATGCGCGTCTGGTGTAAAAGGCCTGCCGCCTGATCCTACACGAATTTGCGCTTTGGAGCGCTTCAGCGTCCGATGTAAACGAGGCATAAAATTCTAATATTTTCAGAAAATACGACGTTATCATGCGAAGAGGATCGGAGTTCATATGACGCGCAATGTTATTGGATGTTGAAATCGTTCTCGAGTAATCAATGCGGCTTTGAGCAACATTTCAATACGTCAGCAAAGAGAAGGTCAACTGGCAAACTGAAAAGCGTTTATCAAAATAAAACGCGTCAAACTCGCCTAAAAACTCGTAAATTCGTCGGGAAAGTAGCCGGCAAAGAGGACAGTAGTCGGCGAAATCGCCGGCCGCCAGGGCTTGTAGAACACCCTGTCCAGAGCGGTAGATAACTCTGACCCTGTCAGAGGCCTTGATGGAACCATACAGTCATTGATATACACACAGAGATAGAAGAAAACTAGAGTGGACGACGTGTGGGCTGGACCAAGGTGGAAACGGCATAATAGCTTCGCCATCTTGTGTATGTATAAATGTCCAATGAGGCACATGTAAACAGTAGGCTAAACATGGGTGTCAACAACTTAGAGACTTGTTTTCCGTGTTCTTTTTATCCTTTCATACTTAAAATGGACACGAATAAGTAATTGTAATCATACAACAAAATTTATTTTAAAAATATATTTTTTTAAATCCGGTGGATTCGATATTTATTTAATCGGAAGACATTACAGAGAAATCGGAACTTCAGCTGTTGTCCCGTATGAGCGAGTTTTCGTTGTATACGAGCACGGTTTAGGCCAGTTAAACTGCATTTTCCATTGAACGTCTGCCCCGATATACATACACAAGATGGCGGCGGCATGCTGCCACGGAAACGACGGGATTGTCCACTCTAGTTTTCTTAAAGCTCTGTGGATATACACTCATTGTATAGAACGCATCGTGCAAGGTTTTTTGTCCAATCAAGATAAGGATTTCGCATAGATGGCGGGAAGTTACAACTGACTGACGAAGGTCTGCTACGTTACCAAGGCCTACTTCATTGGTGTCTAACCGCTAGATCTGAGGTAAGTCTCGTTATCTGTCAGCGATATTAGATACTGCTTAAATTGCGGTTATGTATCTAGACATCTGCTTGCTAAAGTAAGGAGTTCCTAAAGAGTGTTGTGATCCGTTTCTTATGTTTAACGTAATTGTGAATAGCTCGCCTGAATTGTGTTAACGTTAGCCACCTAGATGGAGGCAATGCTAGTGATTTTCGAAATAATATTTCCACTGTATCCGAATTGTTACGTGGTATGCCGTAGTCGTGAGATCGCGGAAATGAAAACGAACCGGTAAGGAATCAAAATACACCCGTTTCTGCTGCAGACTATAATTATTTAGTGATTTAACCCAAACACCTGCTCCACTCTAGCGGATTATGTGACGTTGACGCGGACAATGCAGTTGGGTTAGCATACAATGCAGGGCTGGCGATAAGCGGTATCGCATCGCAAAATGCAATCTTTTTTTTTTTTTTTTTTTTTGAATGCCCCAATCTGCGACGGGCTTTTGAAATCCCCCTCGCATATTTTGCGATACAGTCTTCGGATCATGAGAAAAGAAGTGTTAGTCCAGTTTTGAACGAAGGCAGGCCCTTACAGTTTCTTAATATCGTCGTGATTGGGCTCCGCAACCGCCCTATGGATAGCCTAACGGCGCGACTCTGAAACCATGGAAGCGAGTGGAATGACCCATTTTGCTGCTTCCGCGCCAGTCCCGCCCACAGAGCAAAAGAAAACACTGGAGTGGACAACGTCATTGGCTGAACCAACCGGGAGACACGTCTGCCATCTTGTGTAAGGAATCGGTGGGGAATCGCGCAATCAAACGCTGTACATGTGTATATGCGACTTGATAAAATGAGATGAAAAACACTAGACTGGTGACACACATCAGCCTACAAGCACGACCATTATTTAATGAATTCTTATTTTGTTTACTGGTGTTGTAAAGGAAATTCTTAATCGTTAGTTAAAATTCAAAAACATTAAATTTAAATAACTTATAAATATACACGTCTTTTTGTATATATATTTACGTCTAAGGAATGCTGTTTTCGTTTTTTGAACACGTATTTGTACCTTGATTTTCTGTAGTGCTCTATATTCTAGATTATGGCATTTTTTTTTTTTTTTCAATTTAAATGTTCACTTGGCTCATAGTAATTACCAGTATTAATTTCTTTCAAAGTAAAAATATTATGTATGATGATTATCAGTCCCAAATATTCACTCATTCACAGCCTGAGCCAGGTGAGTGGCTTGGGTAGAACCAACTAAAACTTAGTAATTCCTATTCAGTTGCCGAGTTACATGTTTACTGTTAGTGGGACCCATTTGTTAAGTCCAAGCAGTTTTAACACTGCAATTGCTTACAAACCACAGCTTTAGCGGTATTAATAAAATTTTTTTTTTTTTTTTTTTTACTTGAAGCAATTGCTGTTTTCTCTCTTAATTTTCTTCTCAGAGTACGCCAGAATGCTTAATTTATGCATTAAAATCACAGTTTTTTCAGGGGGGGTTCTCCTTACAGGGGTTTATTTTCACCCATCTTGAGTTTGCAGGTATGGAGGAGTACACTGGCAGACAAGCCCCTGAAGAAAAATTTATCCCTGAATTTGGTTCCTGAGCCCTGAAGTTTGTGCTTCTCTCCCTCCCTTGTGGCAGGTGACTCTGGAGCGCTCGGAAGCAGAGACCAAACAGCGCCTCAACAACCAGATCGAGAAGCAGGAGCGGGAGATTGCGCGGCTGCAGAAGAAGCTGGAGCACGAGGTGGAGCAGAGACATCTTCTGGGACACAACCAAGACGTAGGCGCGCGCTGACCCCCCCCGTCCTCTCACTCGCTCGCTGCTCCCTGAGCATCCAGCAAAGAGCAGGGTCCTTTAACCCTCCTTGTCTCCTGCTGTTCTCACAGCTGCAGTTAATGGATGCCAAGAAGCAGCTGGAGGCCCAGAATGCTTTGCACCAGAAGACCAAAGACCTGCTGAAGGCTGCGCAGCAGGAGGTCGCGGGTCTGCGTCAGCAGCTCAGTAACATGGAGAAGCAGCTGGATCCTGTGTCCTTGCCGGGTGCAGGCTTCAGAGGTGAGGGTGTGAAAGATACTGGGGAGGAAATGTGAGACTTAGCTGAACTCCACTCAAAATTCAGTTTGATCCCAGATTAGGCTTAATGTGTGTCGGTAAAAATTGCCATTTGTCTTGAATTCATTCAAGCCGAGTGGTGCGAATAGCTTTAAACACTCCCTTAAGTCTTTGGTGAATGAACTAGTGAAACTCTCATTTTTGAGTGTCAGGTACTGTTTTTTTTTTTTTTTTTTTTTTTTTTTTTTAAACATGTCACTTGACTAATTATTTGAATTGACCAGCAAACACAAGGTTTCTTTTGCAAAGTATTCCTATATCTTACAAAGTTTTTACTGTTTTGTCATTGGGCTCCCCAACAACTTCTCTATTTCTAAGCCAAAAAATGTGGCATGAGTTTGGCCTTTCCATCTGAAACCTCTTTCCGATTTTGCCATTGCATCAGTTAATTACTGGAACCATGACTGATGACAATGTAATCACGTTTCAGTTTTTGTTCATTACATTGCCTAACTACTCCAAGCACATCAGGTTTTTACGAACGCCACAGGCCTAAATGATCCCCCTTTTGTCATAAGAGGCCAAACAAAAGTCGATGCTCACAATGCAGTAGTGCATTTTTTATAAGTTGACTTGATTTTTGCAGCCAGTGCTCATAGATTAGGTATTTAAGCCCCATTTTACATCGCGTAGTACTCAGTTTATGTCTTCATTTGCCAGCATATTCACCTCCACTCCTTTAGGCTGTGGTTGCCTCTTGCATGCCTCCGTCTGGCTGTTGCTATTTACTGAGATCCATCCTAATCATGCTCTCTAAAATACAACCTTATTAAATCTGTTCAGTCGTTTGTTGTAGGATATGAGTGATCATAATTCACAGCACAACATTCAAAGATGGATCTTGAATTGATGTTACTCAAACTGTCTTCAAAGAATAAGTTGGAAAACATAGGCTTCCTTTTCTAAATTAAGAAACCTCAAGCATCATTCTCAATTTCGCCATTGTTAGAAGCAGAAAGAGAACCAAACAAAGACATGACTGTTATAAGATGTGGTAAGATAATGGAGAAACACAAGTCTCAATTTTGAACTTTATCACATGTTCAATTTGCATAAATGATCAATAAATAGATCTAAATAGATCAGTGATCTATTTTGAACAAATTTAAAAATTCTGACTGGTCAAATTTTAGAAATTTGCTGTAAAATGTAATTTTGATGGCTAACTATGTTTAATCATCCATTGCCATTGTTTCTGTCCCATCAAAGTTTTGGCTTCTTGGCTTTTTGGTTCTCTGGTTTTGGAAAGGAATGTGGTGGGCTTAGGGCATCAAATGGTGGCAAAGCTGCTTGCTGTTCAGTACAGACCTCTCGGTACAGCGTGTATTTGGTGGGTTATGTCTCACACCTGTGCTGTATTTGATCAGGGCTTCCGCCAAGCAGCGCGATTGCGGGATTCCCGCAAAAACTGCCCTAGCACCCGCAAAAAAAAATAGTCAAAGCGGGCCATTCCCGCACATGTTTTCAGTGAATTAAGCTGCTTGCACGCTGGAGGCGAAAATAATTTTTTGCACGACAGATTACGTTCAAAGTCAATGTAATCTGTCATGCGAACAATTTGTTTTGCGTCCAGTGTGCAAGCGGCTTTAAAGTAGCCTACCTATACAAGTACTGTTCATTCACGCCCACAAAATCTGAACAGATTGGACACTCAGAGAGTAACTATCCAATCACTGGGTACATTTTCTGCCTTGCCACTGGCCGCTGACCGCAGATGATCTCGAATCTTCCCTTTCGTTGCGTAGCGCCGCAATCAGGGCAGTGGCAATACATCTTCATGGCCAACGTCGTCCCTAATTTTAGACATGGTAATCACTAGCCTGCCCAGCGCTGTACACATTTTCGCCTTGGGGACAAGGTTTGCGCCGTCTGCACCTGTCGTCTATTCATTAAAATGTTTATTCACCGGACTTTCTTAAAATCAAGTGAATAATTTTTATAATGGGGGAGATGGCTTGTATGTTAATGATTTTTTTTTTTTCATGCTGTCAGTGCCAGTCTTTAATTTATGGGTGTATGATAACCGTTTCCAAAGTGTCGCCTTCCGTTCTTGTCAATTTCGTTTTTCACGTAGAGGTTCCATGCGGATATACGTGGCGACCGAGAATCGCGCTGCTTAACGAAAGCACTGCTATTTTCTGTGTCTTTGCAGGTTTGTTTGTTGACTAGAGAATCTAGTCAAACCCAGTCCTGTTCTAAAGCATACCGTTCTGTCGCGTAATATCCATTTTCTGATTATAGTCAATAGCAGTTGTAACTTGTATTTTTTTATCTTTCAAATTTTACACGGTCTCTCAGTAACTGAGTGCAGTAATTACTTTTGTTGAATAAATGTTTTATTTTTGTGAGAACTTTTGTCTTGTTTCAGTTCATCTGAATATCCTTATAGTTACAGTCTCTAATGGTTGTGACAGCTAGCCGTTACATACTGAAATCCCCCTGACAAATTGAAAATCCCCCCGACAAATTCAAAATCCCCCCCCCCCCAAAAAAAGTTGGAAAGGGGGAAATCCCTCTGAAAAATATTTTGGCGGAAGCCCTGCTTGATGTATCTGGGTTCCCCAGTCTGATATGATTAACTCAACAAGGAGTCTATCATACTGTAATGCAGTGGTTTCCAACCCTGTTCCTGAAGAGCCGCTGCCCTCTGAGGGTTTTCACTCCAGCAAAAGCAAAGCACACCTCATTTCCCGCTTTGAGATCTTGATCGGCTGCTAATCGGCCAAATCAGGTGGTGTGCTGAATTAGCATTGGATTAAAAACCGTTTTGATGGTAGGTTTCCAGGAACAGGGTTGGAAACCACTGCATTAGAGTATGACCAATTTACTTATTGAGTTAATCATTTGGTAATAGTTTATGAATGGGAAGCTGCGTGCACAGTGATATCAAGTATTCATTGAACTTTCCTGCATAAAACAAAGGACATGAATCTATAAAAACGGTTTCAAGTGAAATGTTTTAATCATCGAAAATATCAAAAGATCGTAAATTAAATTTCACTGAAAGTATGTTAAAAAGTGATTGAAAAATTTGATGGTGGAAAAGCGTCTCCCGGGTTTTCATGGGGTCATGTCAAATTGCAGTGTTGGTGCCCAGCATTTCACAAAGCTGGACACTGGGATCATTTTTGTTGTGCTGTTCTTTTATATTGGTGGAAAAATTCTCTAACTTTTCTTGCGTAAATGTTGGCCAATTAACATGGCTTTCTCACTGCAAACAGTGTGTATTTATTATTCTAGATCTAAATGACAATTCCCTGGGCTTGGGCTTGTGATGTGGCATTTATTTAATAATTTATTTATTTATTTTTAGTTTTATTTTTTTACAGTCAAATGGTTTCTTTGTAGTACATTTGTGGTAACTATAAATCCCTGTGAGAGAGGGTCGAGCCCCTGCAGATGTGCCAGGTCCACATCATTGACTGCTGCTCTGTCTTCACTGCCAGGGCTGCGGGGGTCAGACCAGGACATTGAGGAGGTCCGTGCCCGTCTCCGGCAGGCCGAGGAGGCATCTGCAGACATGAAGGAGCGCATGAACAGCGCCTTGAGCAATGTGGAGCTGTACAGGGCCATGGTGCTCAGTCTGGAGGAGTCTCTGAGCAAGGAGAAGCAGGTGAAGCCACTGGGTCAAGACTGGGCCACCGAATCCCTCTGGGCTTTTTCTGCACACCACCAGAACCCCACTGTCCTCCGCTCCCTAGTGAATCTTGTGTTCTGTTAACATTTGGACTGGAACATGATTCCCGCTTGGTTCGCTCCATTTGAAATGCATGCTGTGTCAGTATTCTCAAAAAAAAAGAAGAAAACCTACTACATAACTCCACAAGTTATGTCCTTACTCCTAAAAAACACTCCAACGCACAACTCCACACGCTATGTCATTACTCCTAAAGAAAAAAGGACATGAAGTTGGACCTTGTGTACTCTCAGCTTTAATTTGAGGGTATGTACGTCAATATTGTGTGAACCTTGTGGCAGTTACAGCTGTTATAATATGTAACAGTCCAAATTCCTGCACACTGCACTGGCTTAAGGATTTTGTCTATTTCTGCGTATATCAGGCTTCCTTCAATCCTGACGGGGAAATAAACATGCTTCATGAGGAATGGGTATATCACAATTCTAGCTGCGTCTGTGCTCTCTTTGAAAGGTGACAGAGCAGGCTCGCTCCACCATCGAGAATCGTCTGAAGGAGGCTCAGGAGTACCACAGACAACTGGAGAAAAAACTTCTGGAGTCCGAGAATCAGAAGCAGGGCCTTCAGGAGGAGAAGCAGTCGGCCATCGCCAGCCTGGAACAGCAGGTGCTGCCGCTCCCCCGCCACTGTTAAGCACCAGAGCACTGAGGCCCACATGGCTAAAGACTCCAAGTGTCCTACTTCAGAAAACTGTAGTTCTCTGTTCTATGCTTCCGTTGCCCTGTCTGGTTACGCACTACTGAGCCCTAAGCAGTGTATGTATGCCAGCTTAGAGCTCGCCTCTCTGAATATTTAAAGAATTTATGACAGACCCAGATTATTAAGATTTTATTGGATATGTGGAAGTATCTCTTGTAGCAATGGAACGGTCGTAGTGCGTTGTCTTTTGCTATACGATGCGCCTCTTTATTAACTTAATAAATTCTAATGTAGTGCTTCAAACTTGTTATCAACATAACAGCTGAATTAATTAAATGGAGGTATGAAAGAAAGCTTCACAAAAGAGAAACTTATTTTTTTGTTCTGTAAGCCTCTGAGCCTTGCCGAGTCATGCGCTCTCTCCCTGCTCAGGTGAACGAGCTGAAGAAGAGCTTGAGTAGCCTGCAGACTGAGCTCCAGGAAGCCCTACAGAGAGCCACAATGGCTGCTACTCATGAGCAGCAGGCCTTACAGGACAGCCAGCAGCAGGTATTTGCTCCCTCTCCTCATGTGTACATTACCCACTGCAGTCACTACTGCTGCTCAGTTAATTGACTGAACATCACACACGCAATGTTGCATACACAATGTAAGCGACAGAATCTTGCTCCCACATCTAAGCACGGGGTCTATGAAAGAAATTAGTCTGTTATGATAAACAGAGAAGATTCTGCAGAATGTGATACACAGACTGAGTGTTTCACTGTGAGGCAACTGGCTGCTGCGGCATATTCAGTGTTGGGGACTACGGTCTTCTAGCAGAGTTGTCTACTAGTTGTCTGTGGAAGTACCAGAATGGGAGTGCAGCTTTTAAAAAGATATGCCATGTACTTATCGAACTGTAGCTATCTACACTGAATCCACTATAGTGCAAAAAACATTAATAACTCACCTAAAGTTAATTGAGCTGTGGTTCCACTATTACCCAGCGGTTAAATAGTTGTTCCTCTCAGCCGCATTTTTTGTTCCTCCTTAAATTAAGAAAAATGTTTAGAAGGTAAAAAAGTAGCTTTCTCCTCTGAAGTGGGGGTTGTTCAACTGGCTAAAGTCCAGGACCCAAGATGGTCGACAAAATGGCAAACCAGGATGAGGTGTATCTCAAGTGGTTCATGTGTATGGTGGATGATGGTTGTCACTGCGACCTGTCGCAGGCCCAGCTGGCTGCGGAGGCCCAGCAGAAGTACGAGCGCGAGCTGATGCTGCACGCGGCTGACGTGGAGGCCCTTCAGGTGGCTAAGAAGCAGGCGCAGCAGGTGTCTCAGATGAGGGAGCAGCTGGAGGAGCGAGCACAGAGGGCTGGCGCACAGCTGCTGGAGGCCCGTGTCTCCTGGGAGGTGCAGGAGAAGATGCTGAAGGTAAAATGGGAGGAAAATCCAGTTTGACAGTGTAGAAGTTACTTCCCAGTATTCCATACCATTGCGCCCAAATCACAAATCATCAACTAAAAGATAGAACCAAATACATTGAATCAAAAAATTTTTTTTTGTTGTTTCTGCCCTCCCCTCAGGAAGAGGCGTCCAAGCTGCTGTCGCGCGCTGAGGACCTGCAGCAGCAGAACAGCCTTCTCCATGAGCAGATCGAAAGCATGAGCAACAAGATGGCGTCATCGGTTCAGCAGGCCGCCCGGGAGAGTCCCCTCAACATCTCCCTGACAGAGGAAGGCAAATCTCAGGAGCAGATCCTGGAGATCCTTCGGTAATGCCAGCACGTTCTCTAAAACCTCTCTACACCCTAATGCCCCCTCCCACTAATTCTTACGCCTGAGAACTCACTGGCCCCCATTGGCATGATTTTATCACTGCCTTGCTTCTTATTTTAATGCTTTGTTGAGACACCCTGGCGCATTAATTTTGTCCAAAATTTTTGTCCATTGTCCCTCGGTTGTTTTTGAACTCTGTCAATAATAGACTTTAATTAGTAAGGCCTCCTCTGCTCTCATCTCACACTGTATTCATTCCATCAGTTTCTCTCACCTGCTGTTCTTCATGCGCTCACGGTAGTCATAGAGTGCCCTGATTCGGCAGGTTTGTGCGGCGGGAGAAGGAGATTGCGGAGAGCAGGTTTGAGGTGGCTCAGGTGGAGAGCCTGCGCCACAGACAGAGGGTGGAGCACCTGGAGAGGGAGCTGAAGGAGCTTCGGGACAGCCTGACCGCGGAGCGGGAGAGAGTGCAGGTCGGCCAGCTTCACCCTGCCCTGACTCTGCTCTTTCTCTAGACTCTACACTCTCATAATGATCTTTAAAACAGCTTTTGGTTCAATGTTTGTGCAAATGTAAAAGATTGTTTAAAATTTAGTTTTGATGAACTGGGCGACTGTGATGGTACACAGTGGATAGAATGTTAACTCTTTGGTATATGTGCTCTTCGCACTGGAATGTAGTACATTTACTTCACTAAGGTTTCAGCGCCTACAAAAGAAATGTTAGATTACAGTTGAGCACGTTTGGACTGAAGTTCTTGTGACTGTTCATGGTAGGTGACAGCCAAGACCTTGGCTCAGCATGACGAACTGATGAAGAAGACTGAGACCATGAATGTCCTGGTGGAGACTAACAAGTTGCTGCGTGAGGAGAAGGACAAGCTGGAGAAGGAGCTGCAGCAGACTCGGGCTAAGGCAAGTGAAAGAGCTGCAGACTCGGGCTAAGGCAAGTGAAGGAGCTGCAGCAGACTCGGGCGAAGGCAAGTGAAGGTGCCGCAGACTCGGGCTAAGGCAAGTGAAGGAGCTGCAGACTCGGGCTAAGGCAAGTGAAGGAGCTGCAGACTCGGGCTAAGGCAAGTGAAGGAGCTGCAGACTCGGGCTAAGGCAAGTGAAGGAGCTGCCGCAGATACGGGCTAAGGCAAGTGAAGGAGCTGCAGCAGACTTAAGCTAAGGCAAGTGAAGGAGTTTCCGCTGACTCAAGCTAAAGCAAGTGAAGGAGCTGCTGTAGACCTGAGCAAAGGTCAGTGAAGGAGCTGCAGCAGACTCGGGCTGAGGCAAGTGAAGGAGCTGCTATAGATTAACAAATTAAGCAAAGGAGCCGCAATAGACTTTGGCTAAGGTAAGTGAAGGAGCTTTAGTAGACCCTGAGCTAAGGTAAGTGAAAGAGCTGCCGCAGACGCAGGTTAAGACAAGTGAAAGAGATACGGTAGACTCTGGCAACGTGATGCAAAGGAGCTGTAGTAGATGGACAAAGGTAAGTGAAGGAGCTGCACTGGAGTCAGGCAAAGGCAAGTAGAGGAGCTGCTGTAGACCTGAGCAAAGGTCAGTGAAGGAGCTGCAGCAGACTCAGGCTAAGGCAAGTGAAGGAGCTGCAGTAGACCTGGGCCAGTTCAAGTAATGGAGCTGTAGTAGGTTCAGGCGAAGGCAAGTACAGGAGCTGCAGTTCATTCATGCTAAGGCACTGGTTGTAGTGGCATATGTTGAACCTTCCTCAGTTGCAAGGAGAGGTTCAGCGTGTGCCTGTGCCCTGCTAAGACCACTGTTTAAAATAAGAGACTAGTATCAGAAAATTCATTTTGGTTGGAAATGTGTCATTTTTAAAGGTGTTGTTAAACAAAGAATGCAATTTTATAAGAAAACGAGGTAAGGAAATGAATCTTTTCAGCTGAAGACTTCTCCGTGCCGGAGTTTGGTTGTTCTGAAGTTACTCTTTGACACGTTTTAAACTGATGTTAACCGACTTGCAGGTGTGTAAGCTGGAGGCAGACATCATGCCTCTGCAGGAAGCCAATGCGGAGCTGAGCGAGAAGAGTGGGATGCTGCAGGCCGAGAAGAAACTCCTGGAGGAGGACATCAAACGCTGGAAGGCCAGAACACAGGTCTGGCATCTGTGCATATCTCTGTACTGTATCCATCCTTCCATCCATGGGCAGAGTTACCTGCATGTGTGTGCTCTCAGGGTTAAGGGCATTTTCTATGTGTTGCTGCAGCACCTGGTGACCCAGCAGAAAGACACTGATCCTGAGGAGTACAAGAAGCTGCACTCGGAGAAGGAGGCTCACTTGAAGCGCATCCAGCAGCTCACCGAGGACACAGCCAGACTCAAGGCAGAGGTCGCCCGGTCAGTACCTGTCGTATTATGTAGTCAACGTTTATTAGTGCAAAACTTTTTAAAACATTTCTGTATATTGTCTAGGCTGCTGGTTGTCTTCTACAGCAATTTTGCTTATGTCCATTGCAACGGTACTGTTTTATTCATACTTGGTGAATTGAAATTTCTCTGGGTTACTGGTGCCCAGTCCGTCATTCTCCTCGGCCACAACCTAACATTGTTGCTCATCTCACGCATGCACCCCCCCTCCCTGATTTTGAAACAGGTGCACTGCCTCGAACACCACCACACAAAGCCAGATTATGAACCTGCGGGAGAACCTCTGTAAGGTTACCGCTGAGAGGGACAACTTCAAGAAGGATGTGGAGGTCAAGCTCTTGGACATCCAGGAGAAGGGCAAGACCATCACGCAGGTCAAGAAAATCGGTCGCCGATACAAGATGCAGTACGAAGAGCTCAAAGTACAGCACGACAAGGTAGGCGTATGACCTCTCCCCGCCTTACCGGAGGAAACAAGCCCATTTTGGCTCTGACGCTGGGTGGGATGTGACTCACTGCCCTGGTGTTGCTATTCACAGCTGGTGGCTGAGGCCGCTGCCAAGCCAGCGCAGGAGCAGGAAGCTCAGCAAGCTTCAGCTCAGGAGATCCAGTCTCTGAAGGACAGTCTGAACGAGGCTGAGGCCAAGATCCGGGAGCTGGAGGCTCAGGTGGAGAATGCGCAGAAGGTGAGAGCCCTCAGGGCAGTCGTGAACTCTGGTGCATTTCAAAGTTTCTCATTTTTGGGGGGGCATCACTAAAAACATACATGCATCCAAGTGCCAGGAAATAATTTGGTGCAGTTAATGCCTGGGCTGTGATATGTTTTGACCGACTTGATGTGATTAATTAGCAGTAAGAAAAAAGCCTCTCTTAACATTAACCCTAGTCCCGCCAGTTGTTGATATTTAGAGTAGGCATGGGCAACGCTCTGCATAAACTCTAATGGAATGCGTAACAGCTGAACTGGGGCGGTAAACAAGCCTCAGAGAACTTAGAAAAAAAATGATGTAAATACAATTTTCAAACAAAAAAGAACACCATGGTTTGATTAAAAGCAACCTTTTCAATAGGATACCCGCATTTCATACATGAACTCTGCGTATTACGGGCAATAACGCGATTTGAACAGAGCTATTATTCACCCATTGGATGAATGCGTGACCTCAATTTGCGCCGTGTTTACAAACTTTCAAGTGCACGGCGTGGCAAAAATATCCATTTTGGAGGTAGATTTCAAATAACCCGCGATGACGTGATATCCCAGCTACGGCCCTGATTAACTTACAGCTATCTAATTTGAGAACTTACGAGTCTATTCGTCCAAGCTAGACCTCCAGGGGATGTGAAATAAATTCGACAGAAGTTGTTGAAGTTCGTCGCGAGTTCGCCGTGACTTCTTCTCAACAATAGCAAGAAAGGTGAGTGTATTTTTACTCCACCCAACATAGTTAGTTGACAGAATATCCTGTGACCCTATTTGTGAAGTTTCAGTAAAATATACCAAGGAGTAAACCAGCGCTAGGCGTTCAAAACCTACCAGTGTTCTGACAAATTTTGCTAACTTACCTATCAAAATATGCCACCTCGCGAACACCGGTCACAAGATTCATTCACTTATACCCTTCAATTCGAGACTGCGAGGATGGAAATCTGAATAATCAATTAGGAAAAATTCTCGGCTCTCGGTAATTCTGTATATCGTTTAAACATTTTGTTGATCGGATTATGAAAGAAGACTGAAAATATGCGCCCGCTTTTTGTTTAGGTGTAAAAGCGCGTATTGAAAGGAGAATACATTGTATATTGTTTAAGCATGGAACTCTGCATAAGTCGAACTGTTTTAATATTTGTTAAATTGCTGGAAGCAAGTACGCGCAAATCTGCTGTCTAGTGAGCATTTCAGGTTCGATGTACTGAGTAATAACGCCGCGGAAACTTAAACTGGCCCGTCATTCTGCGAATAGTCTTATGAAACTAGCTAATCGCCTGATTGCTAATCAAGCAAAGGGAGGTTTCTGCCTCACCAAACTAACCTCCGACCGCACGTCACTGTGTTTTACTATGAATTATTCACAGTAGCTCATTGAAACTATCATGGGAGGAGGGTATATGGACATTGTAAAAAACAGTGCAAAGGTTTTTTTTTTTTTTAATCACCACGGGTTATTGAAGGGGGAACGTTTAGAGCAGGGGAGGGCAAACAACTGCCGCATCAGCGACTTCACTGCATTTTATATAGTAATGGGCGAGTAGCGTTAATGTTTGCCCTCCCACCGATAATTTTGACATTTTTGCAGGCCATTGATCCAAAAAAAAAAAACTTCACAGGCAACCCATTCATACCATTTTTTAATATCAATGCAAAACCTAATGTTTGTTGAACATAATTGGGTGAAATTCAATGCATTTTCCATTAAAAAAGGGCCTAGGGGGCGCTGCTGTACTTCAGAAAAGGGGTTGATGACTTTAGCATCAATTATTTCTGTTAGGGTACCCTAATGGATAATTTGGCCAGGTTTATTTCTGAGTAGACTGCATTTTCGAAAATGCCCTCAGGCTTCACCCCCCAATTTTCACAATGGGTTTTGTTGATAAATGCCGAAATCAGCCATTTTTGGGACCCTGTGGCTCTGAGACCCTTTCCTGTAAAGGCATTGGACTTGTGGCAAACTTGTCGTCTGTGTCTTCTATACTTACCTGCAAAAAATCATTAGAAAATAATAAAAACTTTTTTCTCTGCAACTCAAGAAATGTTGTCATTTTATTCATTTGTATTGCCCATGCCTATTTAGAGGACCCACACTTGTTTCCCTGCGTGCCAGTCGTCGATGTATCGTTCCCCAGTAGCTACGGCCTTGAATGCTGGTGCTCGCTAAGCATTAGCCTAGAGGTAGGACTAGGGTTAAGCCCATGACATTGTGTTAAGTTTCCTTTATTCTCATGACTTACTAGACCCATTACGACACCTTTTTTGGGTAGAACTCACTTGAAGATGAGCAAATGATGAACTGCATGACTGAGCTGAGTGCAGATGGAACTCAAACAATAGGTTTGAGAATTTTAAAAATATAAAGTGAATCTAAATTGCATTCAGAGACACGGGAGACCACAGACATAACTGCAGATTTCACCAATTTTTTTATTTTATTTTTAAGATGGAAAGAAGTACAGTTGTATGCAGTGATGATTATACACTTAAAGTGCTGATAAATCAGAAACCAAGTACTGTTCAAGCATTTATTTAATGTAATAATGGATCATATAGATGTAAACAGATAACAATATTTAGTATAAACCAAAGTACGATGATGTGGTCATCACTATCCCCTGCGACGATCAAGGGCCATCACTGTAAATAAATACATTTCGACATCCATTTTCAAATTCAATCTAGATCGAGACCAGCTTATTAAGCAAACAAAATTTGACCCATGTAACCGTCATAGTTTTTGAGAAAACTTGTGTCTATAGAATGTGGGACGGACGGACAGAACCCAATCCTATACCCCCCGCACTACTTCGTGGCAGGGGATAATGGTGTCTTTTTGGGAGAAAAAGTCGATATCTAATGTGGCCACCCTTTGCTTTGATTACAGCATTTAATCTTTCAGGCATAGTTTTGACTTATTTTTTTTATCCCCTGGCATATAATGCGGAGGAATACAGTCATCAGTATGTCTGTCCGTCCGTCTGTAATCATTTAGTTTTAAAGCTTTCTCTCTTCTGGAAGAATAACTTGCCACCCAACCTCATGCATCATGGACTGTTGATTGCCCCCTGTATTTTATTTGACAAACTAAACTGACAGCATGACCAGACTGTTATTGGAATGCATGTACCTAATAGGTTTACTAGCTGACTGCAGACACACTAACCCTGTGCCCTCCGCTCAGACGCTGGGCGAGCGCGAGGCGGAGGCAAGGAGCCTTCAGGAGCAGGTGAACAGGCTGCAGCTGGAGCTGTCCCGGCTCAAGCAGGAGCTGCAGGAGAAGTGTGTGGTGGAGGAGCAGCTGCGCCAGCAGATGACGGAGAAGGAGGAGAAGACTAAGAAAGTCATCGTAGGGGCCAAGCAGAAGATCAGCCAGGTTATGGGTCAGTGGCATGTGACTCCCTGATCCTCAGCTTTGGTGCTCTCTTTCCCCCAGTTACTGTAATGCTGCTACACCACTGCTCAATCTGCTGAGGCTGTGTGGCTGAAGCTAAGCAGGTGTGGGCTTGGTTAGTACTTGGATGGGAGACAGGCTGGGAAAACCAGGTTGCTGCTGGAAGAGGTGTTGGTGGCCAGTGGGTTGCGATCTTCCCTCTGGTGGTATAATCCCCAATGACCCAGTGCAGTGATGGGGACACTGGACTGAAGGAGACGCCGTCTTTCGGATGAGACGTTAAACTGAGGTCCTGACTCACTGTGGTCATTAAAGATCCTATGACGCTCATCGATAAGAGTAGGGGGTTCCCCGGTGTAGTGGCTAAATTCCCAACCTGGCTCTTTCGACCTGCCACCCAGTCAACCCCTAGTCTAATTGGCTGTGCAATTTGTCCTCTCCCTCTCCGCCTCTACCCACCTTGAAAAAGAGATTTCGATCTCAACGGGACTTCTCTGATTAAATAAAGGCTAAATTAAAAAAAAAAAATTTTGAGAACTGGTGAACTAATGGCGATGGATTGACAAACTAGTTTAGTAATGTTGTTGGAGTTTAGTTTGATAAAAATTATTTTAACAAAACCTGTAAGCGGTATGCATACAGCAAAACTGTTGTTAGTAGTCTTGGAGTCAGCAGATGCCGTCCGCTCATGAGGGAGGGAAAGAAGGTTCCTTTGGGTATGAAGTGAGCCCTTTGGCCTGCGTTTCATCAGTTTTAACAGTGTTGTGTGTGACGTGTGTGTGTTTGTGGAGCAGGTCAGAAGGAGCAGTTGTGTGTGACGTATGTGTGTTTGTGGAGCAGGTCAGAAGGAGCAGTTGTGTGTGACGTGTGTGTGTTTGTGGAGCAGGTCAGAAGGAGCAGTTGTGTGTGACGTGTGTGTGTTTGTGGAGCAGGTCAGAAGGAGCAGCTGTCGAAGGAGAATGAGGAGCTGAAGCAGCAGCGGGAGGAGCTGGAGGTGCGCATGGGGGCTCTGAAGTCGCAGTACGAGGGGCGCATCTGCCGGCTGGACCGCGAGCTGCGGGACCTCCGGGAACAGCAGGAGAGGCACAGCGAGCAGCGGGACGAGCCCCCGGAACAGGGGCCCAGCAAGGTACTGAGGCTGGGCCGGCGGGGCCGGGTGTTGTTGGCCAGCAAAAGTCTGTGGTGATGTTTACTTGGGCACTAAAGCAGAAAAGCAAACCTGCATCTGTTTTTGCAAGTGTTTGAGTTCCTGGGGAATTCAAATGTATAAAGAATGGAACCTCCTACTTCTACTCACTACTCTTTAAAGGTCCCCTGTCGTGCCACCAGGTGCACAGCTAATTAGCTATTATGAGCCAGTTCAAAATCTTCCCTTCCTGATATCACAAGGGGGAGTGACCACCCGGAATAATGAAATATGACTGACTGCTTGGCTTAAGTTGATCAGTTCTTCTTGCCTCTGGTTGGTTCCTCCCCCATGTGATGTCAAGAGGGGAGAGATTTTGAAATGGCTTTGACTACCTTATTGGCTGTGCACCTGGGGTGCGTTCAAAGTCGGCAACGCGTAGCAAAACGTATATTTAAACGCCAACAGTAGTGCGCTGAACACCCCGTTGTGTTACCCAAGTGTTGCAACTATGGCAGCCGAGAGGGCCATACTGTGCGTTCTGTTGGAAGAATTCTCGGAGCCTGTTGAAATAGGTTCAAATTCGTGTTTGATTTTTAAACTTTTTAAACTTCTACTTACCACAAACGGGTCGTTTGATGTCATCAACCGTGGTGAATACCAAGCTGCAAGAGATGCATTTATATGCTACCCTCCTTGGATTCATTGTGCCACTGCCTTTTTAAGATGGCGCGGTTTATATACACGTTGTAGCTGATTGGATAACACCCCTGGCACACCCACCAAACAGGAGAAAACATACCTCCCGGTTGGAGGAAACAGTTGGAAACCGTAACAAAACGATGTGCACCGGTGTGACTTTGAACGCACCCCTGGTGACATAATAGGGGACCTTTAATGCTCCTGTTTATTCAACTTCAGGCGCACAATGCTTGAATCCTCAGGTCTACACGACGGGGAGCATTGTAGGCCCTGTGCTTTTGAGTGGGGATAATGGTGTCATTTCCTGGCATGTGGTGTAGAGATTGGTATCTAGTTTGGTATGAATTCTATCTGTTGCTGGTCCCACAGGTTCAAGAGCAGCAGCGTCCGGCTGAGCAGAGACAGATCTCCCTCAAAACCACTCCAGCAGCGGACAGGGGCAGGTCAGTCTCCCCCAGCGGTTGGAACACTACATCTCCATTTCTGAAAGCAGCCCTGTTTTATCAGCAAAATGTATGGCACAGTCATTCAAAATCTCTCTCTGTCCGTGTCCCAGTGCGAGCACTTCAGACCCACCTACAGCCAATATAAAGCCCACACCTTTGGTGGCCACTCCCAGCAAACCCCCTGCCATCCCCGGGAACAAGTCCACCCCGAGGGCCAGTATTCGGCCCATGACCGTCACCACACCCACCCCCACCGCCACAGTCATGCCCACCACCCAGGTGGAGTCGCAGGAAGGTGAGCGCGAGACCAAGGGCCAGTCGCATTTCTTATTGTCGCCCCTGCCTTGCTCTTTGAAATGGTTACAAGGGATAGTGGTTGAAATATTCCCGTATGAAATGGGACAACGCTTCAAGATCCTGGTTGTACATCAGTAGACATCTATGGTGTTACAGACGCGAGGAGTTTGTTTACCAGTGTTGTGTGCGATGCTTTTCCCCCATTAGAAAGCTGTGTGGTGTTGCTGCTGATTTTCCTTGAGTACTTTGCCCATTAAATTTGCTGTCACATTATCATTGCATTATTTGCTGTGCAAGAAATGGTAATAAACATGCGTAGGAATTTAACATTACATAACATAATATAACATGAGTGGTGAGAACAGGCCGTTCAGCCCAACTAGGCTCGCCAGTTTCTTTTAACTATTGTGAATATATCACTTCAGATACTCAATGTCTCAATGGTATGTGGATTTACATGTGGATTTACATCAACAATTTTGTTGGATTTTTGCTTTTGACAGTTTTGTCTCTGCTCAACCAGATGTTCTGCTTGATAAAATATGATTTATAAAATCAGCACAAGGCTCTTGGCAATGCACTTAGAGTGGAACACCTCCGTAAATCTTGATCGTCTGTTGCCCTTCTTGTTGTTTTGCCCCCCCACCCCAGCCATGCAGGCCTCGGAGGGCCCTGTGGAGCATGTGACGGTGTTCGGCAGTGCCAGCGGCTCCGTGCGCTCCACCAGCCCCAACGTGCAGACCACGCTGTCCCAGCCCATCCTCACCGTGCAGCAGCAGACCCAGGCCACCGCCTTCGTCCAGCCCACCCAGCAGACCCTGCCCATGCTGGAGCCAGCCAATCAGGAGCCGGCCCCCAGCGTGATGGAGGCTGTCCCCAGCTCCCAGATGGAGAGGCCCTCCACCTCTTCAGCTGACTTTGGTGCAGGTATAGGCCCAGAAATTTAGTCACTTTATTTCCTAACTGGATGAATCAGACTGTTGTTAAGGGCCAGTTAGTTACAGTGGTCAACACGCCTAATTCAGTGGTAAGCAGTAGTACTCCTGGTGTACTACTACTACTACTACTAATAATAATAATAATAATAATAATAATAATAAAATAAAAGTATTTATATAGCACCTTTCAAGCAATACAGCACAGTTCCACCAATTAACCATCCTGCAGGTTTTTCTTGTATAAGCACCCCTCATTCAACAGCTAGGGATCATGAGTACAGGTCTGACTGCAATCTGTTGGTAGTTTCAGCCACGCCTGGAACCTCCATGTCCAAGAGACCTCGGGATGAGGAGCTGGAGAGCTCCACCGACAACACCGAAACAACACAGGAGGAGTCCTCCGAGCCCCCCATCGCCAAAAAGCTGCGCATCATCCAGAGGGTTGGCCCAGAGGTGCGTCCCGTGACTCTCACTCGCCCAGGCCTTCCTACCCTGCCCCTCTGAGATGCTGTTTGTGGTCTCTACCATAGCTGTGCTCAACTCTTAGATCATTATTGTCAATGCATTTGAATTGGAGCTCTGATCTAGGATCAGCATATCCGTTTGGTTACAGAAAGATAAGAGTCTGATGTGGATTTATGGTCTGACTAGAGATCAGTGTTGCCACATAGTGACCCATTGTAGTGTATTGGCCTTAGTGCTCTACTGATGTCTTGTGTGCTCATTTTGAATGTGAATTGAAAGTCCTTCTGACCTTTGTGGCGCCTCATTCAGGAGGAGGTTGTGGTGGAGGACAGCCCTGAGACGGACGGAGAGGTTTCTGTGGAGACTCAGGAGACCCCTGATACTATTCAGGTGAGCCTTGTCCGAAAAAGTTTTTTTTTTTTGAAGGTAGAGCAATTCTGAGGTATTGTCATCCAAATGTCCCCTCCGTGACAGACACTAAAATGATACCCAAATGGAAATGGAGGGAAAAATTTGAGCTTTTTCCCCCCGAATATAGTAGTACACTATTATACCCATAAATCGTAAAAAATATTTTTTAAAAGATCAACAGAATTTGGTTTGGGGAACGGTTTAGTGTTGTGTCACGGGAGGGGGGTCATTTTGTTAAAATACCTCGGAATCACCCCGTAGTGAAATTGGGATAATGGTGTGGTGTTCACAATGTCTCTCTGAATGCAACTGTCTTAGTTCGTCTGTGTCTCTTTATTTTACCGTCTGTCTATATGCATCATCCTTGCAAAATACGTGCCTTAATATGCACCTGTGAAGCTCCATCTCAAATTTAAAGTGCCTGACTTGGCGTGATAATGTGCATTCAACAAGAAACATCTGAACTGTCAGATCACAAGCAGTAATCGGGGTGCGCGCTACCCGCTTGCCATGTTGCCAATGGCGAAGTGGCGTGGCATGTGGCGACTGAAAATTGGCCACAAAGCACCACACCGGCAGAAGCCTAATTTAGGAGAGAGTGGCGAAATAACCTCAGGTTTTGCGCCACGGCTGCCCGATGCTTACATCAAGTCCAATCGCCACTTCGCCGCCGTCACTCGCCACCATATTTGGTTAGTACTTAATTATCATACATCAGTCATAAATGATCTTTATAACGTTCATTCCGATCACACTGATTGGCTGACTATTTCATCATTCCATTCGGGACTTTTCCATGTTGTAATTCACGTGTTTGAAAAGGGAATTAGGAACCTCACTCACTTCCACCATATTAAAAACAATGCAAGCGACTTGAGATTAACCACCTCAATAATATTAAATTATGAAATCTAGTGGAACAGCCACAGATAAACGAAAGTAAGCATGCGATAGTGTATATCTTACTAAACATAAACATGCGTTAAAGCAGCGCATTAATGTCAGTGGGACAAGATCGGCAGTTGAATCTGCGCAACTTTGAGCTCAGTTCTGTTGTGCAAAGTAAAAGGCCTTCAATTCATTTATGATCAATAATGATTATTTGTATTTTTGAACAATAAATATTTCCTTTACTATGTGGACAAATATTCTGAGTTTGTTGAAAATGATGGGTCGTGTTTACCGTAACTACGAGAAGCTCAAGAGAAACCGAGGCAAAATCACGCTTCCTCGGGGTTCTTTAGATTTGTTTTGTTGCGCTTAAAATACAATGTTGAGCCACGCATTAAGTTAGTGTTTTTCGGTGATGATAATAAGGTGCGTTACCTTGGTATTCTATATGATGGGGGCTACCTTACACAAGCAGTCGACACGCAATCGTCATACCTTAGAGCAGTGGTTCCCAACCCAGTCCTCAAGGAACCCCTGCCCTGCTGGTTTTTGCTCCAGCTCTACTCTTTCACACCTGATCCATTTAAGGGCTTCATGCTGATTGGTTGAAAAACATCTACCTGAACAGGGTGTTCATGAAGGTGCATTGGGCCTGAAATGGATAAGGTGTGCAAATGTAAAGCTGCAACAAAAACCTGCAGGACAGGGGGTCCTTGAGGACTGGGTTGGGAACCACTGCCTTAGAGCAACCTTATAACTAAATAAATGACAAACTTGTTGTTGGTACGCCTGCTATTTGTCAGAATGGCCCAGTATTCTAAACTCCGCTACCCAGTCACAGGTCAGAAATAGCAGAAAATAGATTAGCAGATTAGTCGGTAATATAGCAGAGATTGTTAGCTTGAGCGAGCCAACGTACTGTCTACTCGAGGCAGAACTGGACAACTCTTCACACATGCAATCAGAACGGAGTTCAGTGCAACCATGACAAACAATCAGTCGACTACCCTACTAACTGCTAGTAATTATACAACAATGATAGCATTTTTCGTGTCTTTAAACTGACATTATGCCTGTCGGTTACGTGCGACTCGGCCTCAAGTCATTTTCAGCCGAACTCCAAGCAGCCGACTGCGTGCCGCTGACATTGAGACAGAAAGACACAAAAGCAAACGATCAGCATGATCAAGTTTAATCCAAAACATGATCAAACCTCTGGGCTCTACATTATAAGCTATTGCTTTCAGTAACAAATCCATTGTGCTGTCGACAAAATGATAATCATCTTCGTTTTGCTTTATGGCGAATGATGCATCCAGATACATTACTCCAAAAAAACGAAGCTAAAAAGTACATAGAACATTGACCTTTATAACGGTATACAGCTGAAACCGAAAACTTCTGCCGATACTTAGCCAAACCTATGGCATTTTTTCCCTCATACTGACATACTTTTGCCTATAACACATTTTTGACCACAGCTAGTTTGTTAGTCAGGTAAAATTTTATCTAGATGGCAATCATGTTCAAATCTGAGCATGTTGCACTCTGAGCAAATGGAATTTACATAATGTAAATATGCACGTTTCTTGTTGCTTCAATCTGACATTTCTTATGAGTTTTAGTAAAATAATTCTGACAAACAATTATTATTACCAACTGAAAGAAAATAAGTGCTAAATTGAGTGTGGCTTCATTGCATTTAAGTCATATTTCACTGTATAAGCCAAAATGAAGTTGCATCCTGGTGTGTAGGTGTGAATTCATCGTGGCCATATCCTGGGATAACTTTTAATCCACACCCTGAATAACACAGGTACCAGCGTGCCGAAGTTAGATCGGTTCATGTTGTAATACATGTAATAATCACTTGACCACAAATGGGGATTATAAAATGACCATCTTTGGCATGGTAAGCTGGCCCTATCAAGTTAGTAATTCAACTATTTGTCATCAAAGTGATATTGGACTTCTATCGATTAAGTTCCCATTTGACTAAAGTAGCAGCCAGATAAGTTGACTGGAGGATGGCCTTAATAGTCCTTAATACCTACCCAGTACTCTTGCAGAGCAGGCACTTGAACTAGGTCTCAGTCACCACAATATTGTTTTACCGTGTGACTGTGTGCAGTTTGTCGTAAAGTTTTGGCGGGTGTTAGTTATTCAAGTTCCATTATTATTTTTCTGTGAAAAATATGCAGCAATTCCATTTTCTGAACAACTTTGTTTTATTTTTTTCATCTCTAATAGCATGCAAACCACATTACGGCTGCAGGAAAGCCAACACCGACAGTGGTCAGGATACTAGTACAGTGTTCTTTCACCACGTAATTTAAACAGGGTCGTCCCTATCTGTTCAAAAATGTTGAATGGATTTCTGTCTATGTTTGAATTTTAATCACACTGGTATGTGATTTTTAATGCATTTTGCAACCTGTAGAAATTTCATTGCCACTCTATTTGAAAATTGCTTGTAACTGCCAATCACCACCCTGATGGAAAGAATACCTGGCTAAAACACTATAGTACAAAGTCACTGACAAGATGATGCATACATACTTGTCTCTGGCTGTCTGTACACTTACTCTGTAACTGTGTACGCACACTGTATGACTGATTCCACGTTCTCTCAGGTTTCTGACTAAAATTTAAGGCAAAATGTGTGGCTGAATGGTTTTCTCTGTGGCTAACTGAACTTCAGGGTGATTAGCCACTGTGGCTTAATGAAATTTTTGGCCAACACACACCCTGAGTAATAAGAGAATAATGTCTCTGCCTCTCTCGATCTCTCTGCAAATGCATGTTTGCTCCTTTCCCTGCAGATATCTGTGGAGGAGGGATACCAAATGCTGGAGGATGGAGATGAGGTGGTTGTAGCTCAGACTACTGAAAGGACCATGACTCTGTACTCGGAGCTCGGCACCCGGGAGTCCGCTGAGGAGCAGCAGGAGGAGGTCATCGTCATTGGCACCGACAGCGAGAGCGAAGAGGAGGAAGTGGAGGAGGAGGACGGGGACCAGGTGTGCATGTAGATCCAGCAGCTATTTAATGGTTCATCAGGGGATGTATTTATAGTGCCTCCAGGTGCAGCAGTGCCTGTCTGGGATCAGAGCCTTATTTAGTCTTTAAAGATACAGACGGCAAAAACTGATCCTAGATCAGTGTTCCTTCTCTTGGAATAATTTGTAAATTATAGCCCTGGCATTATTCATTTAGGAGAATGTGTGTTTCAGGAGAGACTTTATGGCCTCTTTATGGCATACTAAGGAAAGAGACGTGTTCCTGCAGGAGTACGATGAGGATGAGGAGGAGGAGGAGGAGGAAGACGAGGAGGATGATGAAGATGAAGACGACGACGATGTGGGAATGGGGGACGAGGGGGAGGAGAGCAATGAGGGGAGCGGTAGTGGGGACTGTAATGAGCCGTACGAGCAGGAGGACACTGAAGTAAGCTTTTTCCCCTCAGAGGACCCCATTCTCAGCCCAGGGTTCCTGCCCCTCAAAATAATGATTTTTCATGCTGTTTTCTCGCTGTGCAAATTTCACAGCATTATTGTGATGTTTTAGGAAAACAATAACTTGTCTTTGAAAATGGTTTGTTCGAAGATTTTGGAAATTTTTTTTGTAGTTTTTGTTATATTAAATCACCTGTTGCCTTCATATTCTGTTTGTGTGGATGAATCTTTAGCGTCTGTGGTGATCACAGCCCTGTGTTCTGCAGCTGACATCTAGAAATGGAGCATAGTTTCATGACCTCTCTCCTCTCTCTCTGCAGGGAGCTGAGGCCACTGACCCAGGGACTGAGAATGAGGAGAGCCTGGGAGCCCCGGACTCTGGTCAGCGGCTGGCTGCCTCCCAGATACCCAGCTGTAAGAGCACCAACAGTCTACTTCGCTCAGGGCTAATTCCCAAAGCATGCTTTGCTCAGGGCTCGCCCCCGAAGTTTGCTTGGTTTATGGGTGAATTTCTCTATGATGTAGAGTGCTGAGCCGACTACTGCACAGTGGCGTCAGAAGTAAAAAATTCCCTTTCAAAAGCAATGCTAGACACTGTGGTGAGGCTGCTAATAAGTTGGCTACATAGTTACATTCTACAAAGTTAGCTTACCAAAACTAGTTATGATGTTATCAGCTAGCTATGATGGTAGCTAGTGCCAGTTTAAATTAATGGCCGAGTGTTGTTGGCCAATCTTTGCTGCCGTTAAGAAAACTTGCAAGCCATGGGTTCTTGCCGACCTGGCAAAGTTGCAAAATAATCACTGTTCACTGTTTTCTATTTCTGTGCACCGCTTGTTAAGTAGTAAATATTAGCCAGCTGCGAGATGAGCTAGCTCGATAGCAGGGATTGCCCGTGGGTTCTTTGGTTTTTTCAGAGATGCTCAAAGGTATGTGATCGATGTATTGGATTTGTTTTCTCCGATTTATGTCTTGGATCAACCTCCATCAAGTTATGTTCGTAAACCTTTGCTGAAACTGAGGTATCTGTGTGGCTGGGGACAAATCAGGAGCTGTCCTTGTGTTTGTGAAGCGGATATGTAACTTGCGAAAATGGACTATGAACCAGACTGAACGTTTTCGACTTTGAACTGTGAACTTCATGTGCCCACTTGCATCTGTACACCCAAAAAGTTAATATTGAAGCATTCCTGCTCATGAAATTAATTTGAATTTGAATTATTCCAGAAAGTGCCCTAACGCCATAATAACTGCTCAAACTGACCCTTGAGTGTAGATTTGTGTGCAATACCCTCACCTTCAGCCACCAATAATTCAGCCACCAATAATCCACCCCCCCCCCCCCCCACAGGTGAGGGGAGCAGCAGCACCACAGAATCTTTCTCCTCTGAGAACCAACGGGAGCAGCAGCCCCTCCGCCTGCCCCAGTCTCCACGGAGACCACCCCACCCGCTCCCGCCCCGGCTGAATATCCACCCTCCTCCTGCTCCAGAGCTGGGGCCACCTGCTCAGGTACAAGTACGTTTGAACCTCATACAACCACCCCAGTTCCTCCTTTTCTTCATTAACTCTGGTCTGCTAAATTTCCTTGTGTGTTTGCTGTAATGCGAGCGGGGTTGAGATGTTTGGTTCTGCTCCTGCAGCGCATCCCCGTGCGCCGGCAGTCTGTGGGCCGAGGGCTCCAGCTCACCCCAGGGATCGGCAGCAGCACGGTGAGTATGCTCCCTCAGGCCTGGTGTTTCCACGCTGGATAGCGGCTGTTAATGAGACCCTCTGCACTCACAATGGCCTCTGCTCTCTTATCCCACTGCAGCACTTCTTCGACGACGATGACCGGATGGTGCCGAGCACTCCCACGCTCGTCGTGCCTCATCGCACCGATGGATTCGCGGAGGCCATCCAGTGAGTGCAGCTCCGTCCGGAGGATTGACCGTTACACTCTGTGCCAGTGTAACTGTGTGAAGTTTGACTAATATGAAGTAATCGTGGGGACGTACAGGCAAAGCACTAGCTCTGTCAAACTTTCCCTTTACTTTGTGATGGAGCTTGTTGTGGAGGGCTGTCTTAGCACTGGATTACTGGCTTGGCTGGATAATTGCTCCCAGAAGCCAAAATGGCTTTGAACTGCAGTCAGTGTTCTGGATTTTGCTGTGTTAATGCGGTTATTCACCTTACTCTGTTACCCTGATTTGTTCACAATGACCCTGACCGCACTTCTTCTGTACTCAGCTCACCCCAAGTGGCCGGTGTTCCCAGATTCCGGTTCGGCCCTCCTGAGGACATGCCACAGGCTAGCTCTTCGCACTCAGACTTGGGACAGCTGGCATCCCAGGGTGGTATGTGAAATTTCCGCTCCACCACATAGAGCCAAAAACGCATGCTTCCGCAGTTACGCCGGGGCTGGAGTTGAATGATATTTGAGGAGACAGCCCAGCATTTTGTAGACAGTGACTCATGCTGGCCAATAATCTATGTACTAGTCCAGTCTCATTTTCTTCCTCTTTGGAATTGTTCCCATGTGTAGCTCTTTATTTGTAAAAAGTGTCTTTGAATGGTGCTGCTCTGTAGGTCTGGGAATGTACGAAAGTCCCCTGTTCCTTGCAGCACACGAGGAGGAGTCTGGTGGACGCAGCGTTCCCACCACGCCCCTGCAGGTTGCTGCCCCTGGTGAGCAATTTTTTATCTAGGGCTTTAGTTTTATTTTCAGTTGTGATGCATGGTGCAACCTTTATGGAGAAATGAAGTTTGTTAGAAGTGGTTTTGACTATTACCACTGAGGCTTTTAAAACTCTGTTTCTCCTAGTAGGTGCTGTTTGGTTAATTTTTCTGAATGTATTAGTTTAACCACAAGTAAGTCTTGAACGATAAAGATAAAATGTTCAAATACAAAATAGGCACCTAATCAGCAATTTTGTGCATGGTTTTCAGTAGAGCATGCTGACTTTTTTAATTACAACATTGTTATACATTTCACTGTCACTCCCAGGAGCGCCCGTTACTTTTAAACCATGTAAAAATAATAAAAAATGAAATTGATTTCTCATCAAAGTGTTGTTGAGGAATCGCACAGTATGAGTTGAAGATTTTTTCTTGTTGGATAAAATAGTTTTTTTTGTATTTTTGAACTCAAGAAAAGAGGGATTTTGTCTTGACTGTGAAAGTTAAAACAAAAGGAGGGAGACAGAGAAATAACTTGAATGACTTACTTATAATCTCTATCTGAAGCTACTTCTGACTAATTTTCATATCTTTTGATTGAACATTTTTCTTTTTTGACATGGCAACATATATTAAAGGAGCTGTGTCACGATGACTGTGCATGCTTAGAACTTGCATCCTAAGAAAGTGAATCTGCTTGACTGCAAGTCATAATCCGATTCCATCATTGCCAATCCGTCTTCGTTTTGCGTTATATTTGTATATTTTGGTTGCTCAGGCATTATGCTTTCTATATTAAGGAGTATTTTACGGAAATTTGAGGATTCAATATGCTGTTTTTGTGCTTCTGCTGAAGGAAGGTTTGCCAAGCTCCAATAAACATCATAGAAGAAGAATATCCCTTCATGGATATCTGCATAGCTATCTTTCTAGCATAGCTACGTTGATAACATTATCTAACGATTCGGCTAGTCGTCTGATGACGTTTTTCACGAAGCACCTAGCTAAGTCAACCCTCCAGACTAACTTTTGGACCTAGTAGCGCATGCGCTCCCAACCTGAAAAAGTTGGGCCCACAGGCCAAAATTTAGGCGCGCAGGTCAAAACTGTGGTCATGCAAAGTACCATGATACTTTTCTGAATATTTACAAGCCGGAATAAAGATACCTGAACAGACTATCAGTTGTTGCTGCATTTATTTAAGAAACATTATCAGAAAGCACTTTGTGAACTGAAAAGTAGATATTGATGTTCACAAGAATGTTTGAAAAATCTATAAATGCAGTTATCATTTTGGAGAGTTATCATACAAGTCTAAATGTATGTACAAGTCTCCATTTCCCCAAGGGACAACTTTTCATCAAACCCTCCCCTGTGCATAAACTGAATCATTCATAGAAAAATTATGGCCAAATTTAGATGAACACCCCCCTAAAACCAACATATGGGGATAAATCAATGAATAACTCCCAATTATCACAGCGCTAGTTCTAAAATTTTTAACCAAACATGGCTTAATTGCTTTGAAAATATGAGACCCAGGAGGAATTGAAGCCGTAAAAAGCATAATTTGGCTACATTTTTTCATCACAAATTGAAAGTTTAACATTAAAATTAATATAGTTCCCAAAGTAATCCACCCTAAATATTTGGTAAAAAAGTAGGTGCAGTATGCCAAGTTCGTTTGCACAAAGTTTCTAGAAATTCTTTCACCGGTAACAATGTAGTAGGACAGCTTATTATAATAATAATTATTTACCAGTTGTTTTTTTATTTCGCTATCTAGATTTTGCACATTTCGAAGGGTAACGGAAAGGCACACAGAGAGTGAGGACAATGTCCGACGTTATTAGCCCCAAAAAAACAGTCTGCTTCGTGACCGTACACTGTTCGTGACACAGACTCATATTTGAGGCATTGCGCTTATAAGCCTGTGGTCGTCGCTGGAGTACATTGGGCAGGCGTCACCAGTTAGTTTTTGAATCAGTTTTGAACATTTGCTGCAATCGACAAAATACTATTCCTCTGACAGCTGGCCAAGTATCGGAACCCCAAAGAAAACGGACTATAAATCTATAAGAACCACAGCTTTTCTCATTTTTATCGTACTCTAATGAAAATAAATAATCTTGCATTCGGACCAACCAGTCACCGATTTCATACATACTGCATGAGTAATCATGTACGTGCAGAACTTCAGATCTGAGTGTAAGTGCGCATCCAACATAATCCATCAGGATAGAAGTTTAGCGATTGATATTGAACCGCTAAATAAAACCATTCGTCACTGGACGCAAGCACCCATAGCTGGTATCAACAAGACTCAAAACTGTGTCACGAACAGTCTACGGTCACGAAGCAGACTGCGTTTTTGGGCTAATAACGTCGGACATTGTTCTCGCTTACCCTTAGAAATGCGCAAAATCAAAATAGCGAAATAAAAAACCGGTAACGAAAACACTTTATGATATCATGAAATTTGCTCTCCGATCTGCAGTATTAGTCACCGAAGCCAAGGCCTAATACGTAGACTATGGGACTTCTGCAGCAGACCAGCTAGTGTAGGCTACTTGTAATTTCGCGTAGTGTGGAGCATTTACATCGTTATTGTCAGACAAGGTTTTACAAATTTGCCGCGCGCACAACTCAGCAACAGTGACAAGGTCGAACGCTTTGCCATTCTCATCGATGCATGAGTACAGCCGAGCTGTGATTGGCTGATGTGTGATTGGTACCCAGCCGACCTGCAGAAAAAAATTGGCGACGGCGGCTGATAATTAGGGAGTGAATCGCTGCCCAGAATAGGCGCACAGTGCATGAAGTGTTGGTCGCGCAGTGCGCGAACCGATGTGAGAATGTAAGTCGCAAAACGTAAATCTTGGTCGCTTGAAGCGCTGTAAGTGATTACTTAACCAACAAAATTTTCATATGAAATGCAAAGTTATCATGGATATCTGTGTAGCTAGCAATGTAGCGTAGCTATGATGGCTACGTAGCTAAAGTTAGCTAGCTATTAGGCTAGTTCGCTGATGAATTTCTTTAAATGAATTAAGAAAACATTTCGCTAGCTGGCTAGCTAACTTTGCTAACAAAGTCGCATGTGAAATAAAATGTTTTTTTTTGGATATCTGTAGCTGGTTATGTTGCTTTGCTGCGATAACCACATAGAAAATGTTGGCCAGTAATACGATTAATTGTCTGGTACTGTTTAAATGAAGCAAATTAAGGTACTTGGTCAATAGAATTTGCATGTGAAATGCAAGGTTATTGTTGAGATCTGTGTAACTGTTCGCTAATGGGTACGCAGCCAACGTTATCTAGCGATTCGGCTAGTTGTCTGATGCTTGAATTAAGTGAGCTAATACTTAACCTTTGAAATTTGCATTTGAAATAAATGGTGATCTTGGAGATCTGCATTTGTCTTCTACTTTAACGTAATATTTGTTAGCAGCTTCCAAATTATTCATAGTGTAAGCTGCGTGATTTCAGTTCTGCCAGTCATTCTAACGTGAAAACGCCCTTAAGCGGCCGGCGGCTCTGAGCTCCAGCGAATTTGATTCGTGCAGCTCCGCTGCGGTGTGCTCGTACTTTTAGTTTTTGAAGTTCTGAGCTTGCTCAGTAATGGTGACGCAGCTCCTTGAATTTCATATGATTTAGACCTTAGTAGGGGTGTGCAAATGAACCTTTTCTCATGGTCGACGAATTGGAAGGTTTAATTGACAGTTAATCGGTTAATCTGTTTGTGGGAAGATCCTTCATTAAAGACAGTCTAAAACGCTTAATCTGACAAACACTCAAAGCGCAAGTTGATTTGTAAACTGTGAGAACTGAATGTCTGAATTTGCAGCTGTGAAATTTGTCTGCGACATGTTAACTTTATGCAAAATGATGAAAATATTGGAACATTAACCTATTGATAGCTAATAAATGCGCTAAAATTCACATGCAGCCAAAATATTCCAGTTAAAATTATATCTCGGCACAAGACCACATTAAGGCTCTAATTACATAATGAAAATATATGAAGCATACTCTTCTAATTAAGTTTTTATTTTTAATGCATGTATTTGCCAATTTGAAATAGATGATCTATTGAATGCAGTTTCAACTTTGTCAAACCTCAACAAAAATTCTAACCTGGCTTAAGGCTTGGGGGGAAAAGAACTCTTTAGGAGAAAACATATAGCCTAGTAGTACGAGAAAAGCTGAATCTATGCTACCATTAGAGGTTTTGCTTTGGAAATGGAGGCATATCTATGCCTGCATGCTTTGGAGGAAGACTTGAGCGCCGCTCCGCTGACGTGAGGTCCTGCTGTGGAAAAAAACTATTTGGCTGAGATTGATTTGACTGTGACAATGAGAGGAGTGAGAGATTTGGATAGAGTTTTCTGTTAAGTAATCTCCGTCAAAAAAATTTATTAAATGCCTTAACATGAAGGGTTTTTTTTTTTTTTTTTTTTTCAATTGGTTGGATATGTTTGAGATTGAGTCGTGGTATGTTAGTTCAATGCTGCCTAAGACTGTTAGTGATGTCGTTCGCAAACAAGCACTTCCTTCAAGGAGAACATTGGTAGTTGGCTTGTGCATCTGAAGAGCTGATGATAAATGAACACACAGCAAAATTGTTGGATGGTTGTTTGAAGTGACTGAAAAAATCGCACTGATGTGTTGTGTAACGAATTAATAAATTTAGCACTGCATTAATGTGATACCTGAGTGATTGTAAATATGCAGAGATGGCATAGTGCAACACTTCACAATAACTGCGCAGCATTTATATTTACGACAGAGTGTGCCGGTTGGGAACTCCGCTAAAGAGCGAGATAACTTTGGTTTTATGGCAGATATATTAGTTGCATGAAGACTGAGCTAGCTTAAGTGTGGTATGTGGATTCTTTAGATGATGGTAACATTCGCTAAATAATACTGACACTTGGAATTTCTGCACTGAAGTCGCCTGAGCCAATGGTATAACATCTGGCAATACCAGTAATTGAGCTTGTGTTGCTTAACCAAGCCCACACCTCTCATGCGAGAGGAAATTCTGTTGGAGAGATGACCAAGTATAATTAGATCAGATCTTACCATATGATTATTCTAGTGATTATTTTGCAGATGGCTAAGCCGCCTCCAAAAAAAAAAAAAAAAAAAAAAAAAGAATGGAAAGGAATCAAGCCATAAATCCAGCTACTTTCAGACAGCCTCATTTCCGGTCACAAGTCTGATCTGTATTTGTGCACGTTACTTCCTCTGCATTGTTTAATGTTTTTTGGTGGACGTGTTTTGACTGCTGTTGCTACCTAATGGCAAACACAACAGTTTTGAGAGCTGGTGGCCTACTACTTTTTTTTTTGCGAAAAATGTCCATATTATTCTCCTGTATTCATCGTTTTAGGAGCAGTTGAGCAATTAATCGTTCAGTCAGCCAAGATGGCACATCTCTCGACCCAAATAAATGAATAAGGTGATTGTATCCTATTATTTGTTGACACTGAAGGAAGGAAAGTGAGAGCAGTGTCGTGGATCGCAAACCTGTGATGTTTGCCGTAAATTTGCCACCATATAGAAGAGGAACTTGTGTTGTTTTTTTTTTTTTTTTTTTTTGTTTTTAGCAAATATAGCTTGTAAATGTAAATTTCTTTCATTTTTTTGAGTTTGAGTGCTTTTTTAGAATAAGTAGCAAAAACACTCATGCAAGTAAGATTTGTCTGAACAGTAGCAACATTTCAGAATTCTTCTAGGGTCTAAAGGGTTAACCCAGAATGAGGGGGCTTGTATTTTTTTTTTTTTTTTTTGGACTGTGGTAATGTCTGAGGTTATTTTTGTGGGTGTGTCTCCATTAGTGACAGTCTTCACTGAGACCCAGCCAACAGACGTGCCAGAGAATGCCTCCCAGTCGGTCCCCATGGTGACGACATCAACGCCTGGCCTGTCGGCCCCTGGTGACCAATGTCCAGGTGACGAGAGGGACGAAGTGTTCATGGAAGCAGAGAGTGAGGGGTATGTCTTCTACCCAGCATTGTGCTCTTATGAATTACACTACTTGGATTGTTCAGTGTTGTGTTTTTTTTTTTTTTTTTTTATTATGCTCAGTATTTGTGAAGTGTCTGATTGCAATGTCAGCTATAGGGCATTTGGGAGTCATTGACTTAACATAAATCTTAAATATTCTCATTCTATTGAGCGTGGGGGGGGGGATGATTCTCATTTTGTTGAGCGGGGGGAGGGATGATTTTCATTTTGTTGAGCTGGGGGGGAATTACGCAAATTGCGCGTCTTCTGTTACCTTTCCTATTTTTCCGTTTTTTTTTTTTTTTTTTTTTTTTTTTTAAATGTGCGCATTTAATCTCAACACGCAGCATTTGCACATATTGAGACTATGGCGGGCCATCAATGTATGGGAAACACTGGGTTGTCATAAAAGTTTGTGTTTTGCTCCTTATATTCCCTGAGTTTCATTCTAAATGAAACTAATGGCCCTTTCCCACTAAAAAATGCTTAACCTGGAGATAAGCCGCCCCGGGTTAAGCTTTTCCTGCTTCGGGGCTCTTTACCGCCGAGTCATGTTCCCATGACTACTCATTAACCCCGAGTTTCCCTAAGCCCAGGGCGAGCTTTCCCTGGTTTAGCACGTTGTGGTTTTCCAGTACAAACGGGGCCTTTGATGGTCTCAACTGTTAAAGACTCGCTGCCTTTCGGACATCACTGTATTCCGGAAACTTGACAAATGTACGTAAATAAATAAATGGATATTGCGTAGTCATGACGCAAATATATATCTGTGTCAGCATAATTCCCTCTTTTTATCACACAAGAAGCACTTACTATGTTTATTGGATAGAAATCAGAGTAAGTTTGCTACGTGCGCCCTAGGCTGCACGAACATGGTGGGTGGGGAGGATTTTGAGACGGGACATTCTGGGGTGGGGAAGGGCTAGAGTTGGCAAAATTTCAGGGTACTTTCAATCCCGAGATAGCACATTAAATACAACTTTCTCAAACTGTCATAAAATATTTTAGGACTCATGTTTTATAAAGTTATTCACCATAAGTTATAAACTTTACACGGTTAGACGTCCGACCTGACTGATGCCTGTCACCGCATCAACCCACTGAGACAGGAATTAAATTTGACCAAAAAGTGGCGCCACAGATCAGAGAATGTAATAATCTACTTAGTGTTTTTCATTGTTTTCAAAGCATAACTGTTACTGGCCATGTTTAATCATTAGCCAGCTATTGTCAGTTGCCAATCAGTTGGTAATACATAAGGTACCCAGCTAAATGCGTTCTGCGTTGCCATCAGCATGCACTAATGTGTTTTCAGAAAATTGACACGAATTGAGTCAACACCATTAACATTTGACACATTCGTGTTACTGTGATTGACAAACAACAATCAAAAACAACATTAAAATGATTTTTAAAAGGATTTTCTCATTTTTCCCTCACATTTTATAACTATAAGCAAGTGATTCACTTTAGGTTAGCATGACGTACAGTGCTTAAATTTATACCACCCAATGTAAGGTTTATGCCACAGCTGCCTGTAATTAACAGTGTTGGTAATTACCAAAATAATTTTTATGTTTCTGTAATGGTTAATCCTCCAGTTTGCACAAGCTCTTTAACTGAAATGATATTTTTAATGCTAAAATATAATTATTGTTATCCGTGAATTTTCAAATTTACCTTTTTACAAAAAAGCAGAAAAAAAGCTTAAGCACATTATTGTCCCCCGCCGCCACGCGGTAGCGAAGCAGAGCGGGGGACATAGTATTCAGCTCCGTCCGGCCATCCGTCACGTCCCGTTTGTTCTGAACATGATATCTCAAGAACGGTTTGACCGATTCCATTCATCTTTGGTGTCAAGGTGTATTAGGGGGATGCTCACAGCCCACTTTATTTATGTGACCTTGGCATTATTCTCAAAGTCATTACAACCATTCGACCCCTTACAAATACCTTGTCAACATGATATCTCAAGAATGGTTTGACCGATTCCATTCATCTTTGGAGTCAAGGTGTATTAGGGGCGGGGGACATATTATTCTGCTCCGTCCGTCCGTCCGTCATGTCCCGTTTGTTGTGAACACGATATCTCAAGAACGGTTTGACCGATTCCATTCATCTTTGGTCTCAAGGTGTATTAGGGGCGGGGGACATATTATTCTGCTCTGTCCGTCCGTCCGTCATGTCCCTTTTGTTGTGAACGCGATATCTCAAGAACGCTTTGACCGATTTTGTTCATCTTTGGCTTCAATGTGTATTTGTGTGATACGCCGACCCCAGTCGATTTCCGTTACCTGGAAATGGACATGGCCACATTTAGTGGCAACAATTGTTATTTTTGATTAAGATGCCAAATAAATAAATTTCTTGCATTCCTGAACATAAAAATTACTTTTAGTGGTTGAGTGCAAGAATGCAAGCTGTTATCAAAGCCAAAAGAGGCCATACAAAATAGGTTTTTTTTTTTTTTTTTTTTTTTTTTTTGAATAAGGACTATTTAGTGGTTTCAGTTTGTTATTTGCCAAAGAAATTAGATAATTTTTAGTTTTAAACAAGTTTTTGACAAATTTCTTAAATATTCGTGTTTTCTCTTTTTTTATGACGGGTGGTCTAATTTAAGCACTGTAAATGCAGTAATGTTTATTTCATTCTTGGTAATGTTTACTTGTACAGGAATTAAACGGTATTAAAATGTATTTATTATACAATTACACTGTATTCAATGACATTCTATAAAATATACGCTTTCTCAGCATTAAAAATGTATCAATCTGGCCTGTCCAGAATACCATGAATGGAAATGTGCATATGCCCGGAGTGCCGTGAGTTCTCACAGTATTCCAGGCACTGAATCTCTTCATTGTTTTTTTTGTTTTTTTTTCCATGATGTCCCTAAAACCATCAGCCCGAAACGCATCACTCAAACTTGTTTTGAATGGAAAGACCGTCCCCTAGAGACAAAGCAAGCAGTCATGTTTGTGTGTTCATGTATTACTGCTGCCCTGGGGAATCTCAGGGTTGAGCCCCGCCATTACCCCCGAGATGACCCGGAGATTTGGTAGTGAGAAAGTGGTATAATAAATAAATGCACATCAGGTGCTTTATCTTTCGAAGATCTGTGATGGTACAGTTGCAGAAAGGAGGGACAGTGTTATCTGACATGGCACTGCTGTGCAACATAATACAGAAGATGCTTTTTGATTTTCGCCTCAAGCTCTCCGAGTTCATCATGCGACATTCTGAGTGTTTTGGGCCTCAGCTGATCTCTAGCTTTCCTGCACAGTTTGTCATCGAATTTCATGTATCTGTAAAGTTGCGGTGAACATGACTTGTCCAAAATAGAAATAAGTCATTTATGAACGCCAATGCATTGTATTGATATTGATACAATAATGCCTTTGCAAGTTTGTAATGTTATATTCCAATCTGACATTTAATGTTGCATTTCACCCATCATGAGCTTGATAAGATGTAAGCATTACCACAGAACATCAGTGGATAAATTATTACTTGTACGTACTAATAAGAAGAAAGTCTAAGTTAGCACCATCAAATGAAAATGGAAATTACATTAGCTCTTGAAGTGCCAAACTCCAACCCTTCCAAGGCTTTAACTGAGTGTTGCCTAAAATGTTCTAGGAATTCTAAAAAAATCTTAAACACTCCATTTGCAGTAAATGGGGTAATTCTATATCAATTTGATCACCAAAATATTTCAAAGGGGTCGTGTTATGCTTTCTGGGTCTTTCTATAAAGTTACAAAGCCCCAAGTCCATGCCAAACGGAGTCATTCTCTCCGACAGAAAACGGTTCCTAAATTGTCTGAAATGCCTGGTTTGTTGTCCAGCCTTTCCTTCTGTGACATGTCTGTGTCACCACGTAACATGTGCATAATGCCAGACTGCAAGCTAGTTTGGCACGCCTTCGAAAAGGGCTAGGGAGAGCGGCAGCCAAGAAGAGTTTGGTTTGTGCGCCTCACAATGTTGAGAACACTCCGTATTCTTTAGTGTGAAGTCGAATTCCCTTCGTGTGGACTTCCGAAGGTAGCCTATGAAAAGAATCTGCAGCTAAAATTCATTTTTGCTCCTATTCCTCGGCAGTACTACCCCAGCCTTTTTCATTTATACCCTTCATTTTACTGATTACCACTTCTTAAACGCGGTTGGCCAATTGCAAGACTGGACTTGATGGGAGGGGGTCTTCAAGTGACAGGAGCCAAAACGGCCCGTTTCAGGCTGAGTGAGTCTGAGGTGCTGAACACACGGCCTGTACGGCTGTAACTAGGTGCATCTGACCATTAATAAATGTGTGAAGGTTTGTAAATGGACCGCAAAAATTAAACTGAGAAATGGGCACAGTATGATAACTCTGTTAAGTCATGCTGAAATGTGTGTCATACTTTGACCAGACCCAGTGTGGATGTGTCCCTGGAGCCTGAGGGCCAGGCTGAGATGGAAGAGCCTCCACAGCCGTCAGACGAAGCCAGCCTGTCCTCCACCAGCCAGGACCCGTCATCGAGCTCCGCCGGTAACATACCAGCTCCAAGTGAGCAACTATTCTGTCGGCCTCACTACTGGCTTATATCGTTTCTTGCCACCAGAAGCACGCTTTACCATTAGATGTATGCCGCTTGAACTATGGAAGGGGTCCATTTTTTAAATCTTGGTTTTCCAGATTTTCAGTTTCTTAGTCACATCAGTCACTTAAAATTCACCTCCTCTTATTGCACCCCCTGCAGAGATTTTATTTTATGCCCCCTCAATATAACCTTATGTGCTCTATCCGGTCTGTTGGGTTAAGTGAGGCAGCATGTGGGTGTTCCCTTCAGTCGTGCTAAAATGCCCCATGTCTGTTTCAGACACGAGGAGCAGCAGTTACTCTAGCTAGAATGCCCTGTTTTCCCTTCTATCTGAACAGTAGCAGTAACTCACTAAAATGCCCTGTGTCTCTTCCGGATGTGAAAAGCAGCAGTCAGTAGTCAGTTCTTAAAATGCCCTGCGTCTCTTCCAGATGTGAACAGCAGCAGTCAGTGGTCAGTTCTAAAAATGCTGTGTGTCTCAAGATGTGAACAGCAGCAGTCAGAACTTAAAATGCCCTGCGTCTCTTCCAGATGTGAACAGCAGCAGCCAGGTTCGAGTCCCCAGGCCGGGGCCCAGCCGCCAGCTACAGCGCTGGACAGAGAACCGGGGCAGGTTCATCAAGAAAGGTGAGACCCCACTGATGTGTAACTGCTACTCACTGATCAGGCAGTCTGTCACAAAGCAAGGGGTCAGTTTTAATGGGTAATCCAACAATCAATTAAATATGCAAAAGAAAAATAAACAATACAAATCGGCACATTTTATTCAGACAGTAGGTCAGGATTGTTTTTACAGGTGCTGTACATGTTTGCTTTTAGGTATGACAGTCCGTCAGGTTTCTCACTGTGACTGAGGGTTTGTCTTTTTCGCAGGTGTTCGCTTTTCCAGATGAAGCACGAGACCATCCGCTCTGCACCATCCCCGTTCTGCATTTCCTGCCTGATTATCCCATTTCCTTTTTTTTATAATTTTATTGTTGTTGTAAAGTTTGAGTAAACATCGTGAAGCAATGTCCATTTTATTAATAAAATCCTTGAAAGTGATGAGACCTGAGTTCAGTTCTTTCTGGTAGAAGCCCTATGGGCACTTGAACCAGTTCCTGGCGGAGTTCTGTTGGGAGGGTGCAGTCAGTGGGGTGGCCAGGGCAGGTTTCTCACCATCAAGTCTGATTTTGTAGTATTTGGCTGGGAAAAAAACAAGAACACTGTTAGATTCTAAAGCAGAAAATGTTTTTTGTTTCTGTACTTGGATCCAACTAATCCATGTGCATTGGAAATTCATATTTACACATTTTTTTACTGCAGACTTAACTATGGAGGGTTATTACCTTGCCAATATAAAGTAGCCATACTCTGTCATAGCCAGGAGGCATTAACCATCTCTGCCTTTGTGTAAATTAGCTGAAAAATTGGTCCCAGTATTTTTCCTAAAGTGCATTGGGACATTTCTAGGCCTGATGATTTGGGGATAGGCTTTAGTGGCTACAGAGTCTGCGGGGTGAGGTTAGGTTTTATTGGACTGTTTGCATTAGGGATGTCCGATAATATCGGCGGACCGATATTATCAGCCGATGTTTGCATAAAAATGTAATATCGGAAAAGATTTATATCGGATTTTTTGCCGATAATGAAAACCGATAAAACGAGCACCCAGAGCGCAACACCTCCGCCACGCCAAGGCAACTCTGCATTAGTTATTTTCGTTGGCAGATGTAGGGTATTGTTGCATTCCACCACCAGGTGACAGCAAAACCTAAAAGCACGCCGATTGGAAATCTGGCCCATTGGGAAGACAATCTCTGCCAGCATAGCTGGATTTGAACTTTGGCTTATATCTCAGCTGTACTTTGGCCTAGATATGCCAAAATTTATTCACTTGCATGTTATTTTAGTCGGCCTTACTTGCTGCACACGGTTGTACTGGTCCAATATTTTAAAATTTGTGAAGTAGTCAAATTGCCTAGGTGTTGGGGTTACTGTCAGGATTATCTCAGGGAGAGTGTGATCCAAACTTGAGACAAATATGGCACTTTTTCCATATCTTAAGTTAAAGTAGTTTTCTATTTTTTTTTCTTATTTATTGTTCACATTTAGAAAGCCTTGTTGCATTTGTGAATGCATCCAGTAGGGCATCACGAGAAAAGTTGACATAATGTGTTAATTCCATGACAGGAGATATGTCATGTTGCCTAAAATAAGTTTGGGGGGAAATATAGCCCGCATATATCGGTATCGGTGGATATCTGTATCGGAAATTAAGAGTTGGCCAATATCGGATATCAGCAAAACAGCCAATATCGGACATCCCTAGTTTGCATTTAGTTTGTTACAACATGATGGGCATGAAGAAACAAGTTCAGTAAAGTGAATTAAGTTGGAACCAGCATCGACATTTGGGTTACCTTTTCCTCTCAGTAAAAGATTCACAAACATGATTCTGAAATAAAATTGGAATTAAAATCTATCCAAACAAAGTGAGCGTAGGAGGGTATTCATGCATTGAAAAACTTCAGAAGTTGAAGATACACTGTCACTTGCTGCTGGGGTTTACAAAAAAAAGGTCAAAAAGCTGATCTGATGTGAGCAGAATTTACAATGTGTAAGGGGAGCCAATATCCTTCATTTCATGCATGATTCAAGTGGACTGGTGTGTTGTTTCTTTAGTGACAGCATGACTAGACAGTTGGCTCTCATTCTAATTTCCTTTGAGCCGTGTGTCATAACTAGCTGCCGACAATCTTTGCAGACAAGTTGTGTTGTACTGGCTTAATGTTGAGACATGAGTAAATAAGAATACAGCCCAGTGTATGTTTCAGTTGCTCTAAAAATAAGGTTTCTGTGAACTTACTCTTTGAGAAGATGAAGTGTTCGTATCCATCTGGCTCCCTGCGGCTGGGTATAGACACTGCTGATGTCACGACAGTAGGGAACCCCCTCCACTGGATTTTAATGTTGATCTCCTTCCCCAGGCCATTCTCTGAAGCTGTTGATTAACAGTAATCAGCATTTCCTTGTATTTTTACCACTGATTAATGGTTTTCGGTCTATCACACTATCAGCTGACCCCAGAGTCTGGACAATAGAATGGAAAAGTTACCAAGCTTGTTCTGTGGAACTGACTTTCTGTGGCCAGTTTTTTCCTGACTTTCAAAATCATGTTTTCTCATGCAATGACTGACCCATGCTGTGTCTGGAGTATGTCCCAGTAAAAAAACGTCAACGCTCTATATTTGAAGAATCTGAACTTTGCACTCCTGGAGTTCCGTTAATTTTCCCATGTCAGGAAGTACCCAGGAAGAGCTGTAATTGTCCTTGACCTTATTGGCACTACACTTCCAAGGGAAAGATCAGAGAATGGATACTAAAGTGCTATTACCTGTTTGTCTGGTAAATCGGTTTCTCACTATATGGATCCTATATGGTGCTCTCCGACTGCAGGACAAGCTCTGCTTGTAGACATAGTTCTGCACCAGGCCTCCTACACACAAGCCACATGGAAAAACAGGTCAGTAAATAGAACGCATGCAGATGAAAGATCAGTGATGACTAGAGTTTGGTAGTGAAACTCACCTTTTTTGAAGAAATATACAGATTCTCTTTTAGTCCTGGTTGCAGGAACAGAGAGGGCAGCAGTGATCTTTCCTCTCAACGTATCAAAGCCCTCAGAGATGGGTTTGGGATAACCAGGATCCATCACACCATTTCCAAATCTCCAATAATTATTGCCCTGTATGATGTACCATAAAGAAATTCATTTTTGTTATTTTTGTTGTTTTGTTATTACTTCAGAGCTCACATTATTTGAACCAGTTAGGCCTGTTCCATCAAGTACTTGAATTTAGAAAAAGCCTTTGAAGAAATGGTCTAGGATTTTTTTTCCTCCAACTTCTGAAGCCATTAGAAAGGGGTTGAGATCATTCTAAATGATACTGCTCTGCAGCCAGATTGTTCAGAACACTCCCAATGGGACATGCAAATGTGAAAATGAGAAACATAATGATACAATTGTATAAATATGCACATTCTTATGTGAATTTATGTTTTGAGAGGAAAGTAACCAGCAAATGTAAATTCTAAAATCATTCTGGATTATATACACCTATTATGTTACATACACCGGATTATATACAGAACTTAAGCACCACTCAATTCTCAGAGCAAGTTCTACTCAGCCAAAGGACAAAATAAATAACATTAAAAACTGCCAAAGTCTTGAAAATATGACTTGGACATGCCTTTCCTGGCAAACAAAATAAGTTTGAAAATAATTTGATCTCTACAGGTTACTAGCTTTTGAAGGAAGGGTATGTTTTCAACACATCTAATGCTTTTAAAAGTACGGCCCTTCTGTCTTTTAAAGATTGCAAGGGGACCTATGTTTGCAGATAAACTGTTCCCTGATGTCTGAACTTAAATTGGAAGACACAGAATCATTATCTGACTAAGATGAAATCTTAGTTCTAAGAAGTGCCATCCAACTGGTAACATTCAACCACATGCAATTAAGCACGGTTCATGACAAAGCTAATTTGAATGTGAAATGCACGTGGAATGCATGACAAAACCTTCATGCAAAGATACATACAGGATTTGTTCATTTTTGGAAAATTTAGAATTTGGTGGTGTTTATTTTTCTGGGAAAAGAAATCACTTGACCATTTTCACCAGAAAACACTTCTAGAACCTTTTACCTCCGCATGTGCTCTTGTACATCTTCTGCTGTGAAATTCAATCCACTGAGGAACCTGAGTGATACATTATGCATTTCCTGTTTAGATAAATCTGTGTACCTTAATGAAGTAGGTATTGCCATCACAGTGACAGCGGGTGAAGACTGTATCAATTGGCGAGGGGATGCCCCAAACATCTGTGATATTACGGGCTGGCCCAGGCGACCTGTTGGAATCCAGCACCCAGAAGTAGTGACCTAGTAATAAAATGCAGAGGAAGGAATCAGTTAATCACCGAGCCAAGAATATTGTCCATTTCAGTTCATGTGTTCAGTTTGATGTCACTATTTCATTTTTGTTGTCTTTTGGAGCTGTTTTCATCAGTTATGGCAATGATTTTTGACAAAAAATGAAAAGGCTAGTTCGATGTAGTTCTAATTCATACTCACTATACTGGGAGAAAACCTACTTGGGAAACATGAGTAAATTGCAAGGTCACGTAATTACAGGGAAGCTGGACTCTGCAATTCTTCTTGCAGTGTACACCAATGGTCAGCTGGCCATCACATACCTCTGAACACTACAATTGTTCCATTTTGAAGAGTCGTCAGTCCACTGATGGGTCGGCCACTACATAGATTGGTGTCATCATTGCCTTTGTGGAAAGTAATAATAAAACAATGAATGCATAGCTGATGAAAAAATTGAAGAATCAAAGAAACCAAATGCATTGAATGAGCATGTATGTACACTGTGATACCTTCCTTTGCACATAATATTTGTCTAATTCATAATTATCCTGTACTGACTTAAAATATTGTAAATATAGTCATTCTTACTTTCTGTTGTACAAAAATGCATTAATTTACTTCTCCAGTGATCAAGATTCACCATCTTAAAAGGTCATGGCAATATCTGGCTAATGTCTTTTCAGTGATTATACCGGTGTGTCAGCATGAGAACATTTCTATTTTTAAAAAAAAAAGAGCTTCAATGCATCATTGTTAAAGTAACAACAAATGTGCTTCACTAAACATACTTAAAATGACCCATTATTTGTTGTTTTGAACATGTCTGTTTTGAAAATGCTCCTGCCATGTATGTGTGTGTCTGTATGTTTGTTTGTTTGTTTGTTCTGGAGGTCCTACCTGGGAGGTAGTGATTAGGGTTGTTAGTACGCAGCCAGTGAACATTGCCTGTCAGAATACTGGGTTTAGTGAGACTCTTGGAAGGTGCTAAAGGAGACACAATGGGCCTTGGTGGGACAGTCACATGATCACTCGAGGGGTACGGCTGCGTCTTGATGTTGTGAACTTCATCTGCAGGTGTGGGGCCTCTAGTCTGAGCAGCGTTTGTGATGTGTCTACTTGTGATTGATGTGTCCACTCCCCTCATTGTATCAGGCACTAATGAATCAGTCTGGACAGAATTTGTGATGACAGTGTGAGCAGTTGTGGCAGAAAGCAAAGGCATGATAGATATGTTACTCTGGTCTGCATTTTCCGAGAGGCCTGGGATAGAGGCATCTCTGACATGGCTTTGGGAAGAAGTAGGTGTGACTGCCGGGGTTTCGTTCTGGCTTGAGGAAGAAGATGGTATGACTGCTGGGGTCTCAGGCTGTCTGGTGGAGTAAAGTATTACTGCTGGGGTCTCATCCTGTCTTAGGGAGAAAGATGTGACTGCTGGGGTCTTTTCCTGGCTTGGGGAGGAAGTAAGTGTGGTCACTGGGGTCTCGTCCTGGCTTGGGGAGGAAGTAAGTGTGACTGCCAGGGGTCTTGTCCTGGCTTGAGGAGGAAGTGGTGACAGCTAAGGTCTCATCCTGGCTTGGGGAGGAAGTAAGTGTGACTGCGGGGGTCTCTTCCTGGCTTGGGGAGGATGTAGGTGTGACTGCCGATGTCTCATCCTGTTTTGGGGAGGAAGTAAGTGTGACTGCTGGGGTCTCGTCCTGGCTTGGGGAAGAAGGTGTGACTGCCGATGTCTCATCCTGGCTTGGGGAGGAAATTGTGACTTTTGGGGTCTTGTCCTGGCTTGGAGAGGAAGGTGTCACTGCCAGGGTCTCATCCTGCCTTGGGGAGGAAGTAGATGTGACTGCCGAGGTCTCGTCCTGGCTTGGGGAGGAAGGTGTGACTGCCGATGTCTCATCCTGGCTTGGGGAGGAAATTGTGACTTTTGGGGTCTTGTCCTGGCTTGGAGAGGAAGGTGTCACTGCCAGGGTCTCATCCTGCCTTGGGGAGGAAGTAGATGTGACTGCCGAGGTCTCGTCCTGGCTTGGGGAGGAAGTAGATGTGACTGCTGGGGTCTCTTCCTGGCTTGGGGAAGAAGGTGTGACTGCTGGGGTCTCATCCTGGCTTGGAGAAAATTGTGACTTTGGGGTCTTGTCCTGGCTTGGGGCCTCACTGCCTGGGTCTCATCCTGCCTTGGGGAGGAGGATATGACAGCAGAGGTTTCTTCCTGGCTTGGAGAGGAAGATGTGACTGCTGGGGTCTCTTCCTGGCTTGGGGAGGATGTAGGTGTGACTGCTGATGTCTCATCCTGATTTGGGGAGGAAGGTGTGACTGCTGGGGTGTCATCTTGGCTTTGGGAGGATGTTGGAATGATTGCCGATGTCTCGTACTGGTTTGGGGAGGAAGTAAGTGTGTCAGCAGGGGTCTTGTCCTGGCTTGAGGAGGAAGTGGTGACAGCTAAGGTCTCATCATGGCTTGGGGAGGAGGTAAGTGTGACTGCGGGGGTCTCTTCCTGGCTTGGGGAGGATGTAGGTGTGACTGCCGATGTCTCATCCTGATTTGGGGAGGAAGTAAGTGTGACTGCCGGGGTCTTGTCCTGGCTTGAGGAGGAAGTGGTGACAGCTGTGGTCTCATCCTGGCTTGGGGGAGGTGTCATCTTGGGGGTCTCTTCCTGGGGAGGATGTTGGAATGATTGCCGATGTCTCATCCTGATTTGGGGAGGAAGTAAGTGTGACTGCCGGGGTCTTGTCCTGGCTTGAGGAGGAAGTGGTGACAGCTAAGGTCTCATCATGGCTTGGGGAGGAGGTAAGTGTGACTGCGGGGGTCTCTTCCTGGCTTAGGGAGGATGTAGGTGTGACTGCCGATGTCTTATCCTGATTTGGGGAGGAAGTAAGTGTGACTGTCGTGGTCTCGTCCTGGCTTGAGGAGGAAGATGTGCTTTTCAGGGTCTCATCCTGGCTTGGGGAGGAAGTAGGTGTGACTACCGAGGTCTCGTCCTGGCTTGGGGAGGAAGGAGTGACTGCTGGGGTCTTGTTCTGGCTTGGGGAGGTATAAGGTGTTACTGCTGAGGTCTTGTCCTGGCTTGGGGAGGAAGTTGGTGTGACTGGTGAGGTCTCGTCCTGGCTTTGGGAGGTAGTTGGGACTGTCGGGCTGCCGTTCTGGCTTGTGGAGGAAGGTGTGACTGCTGAGGTCTCACCCTGGCTCAGGGAGGAAGATGTCACTGCTGGGGTCTCATCCTGGCTTGGGGAGGAAGCAGCTGTGACTGCCAGGGTCTCATTCTGGCTTGGGGAGGAAGTAGGTCTGACTGCTGGGGTCTCCTTGCGTGTGGGGGCACTGTCAGCAGGGCCTAATGTGTACTCTTTTGTGGGTGCCAGTCGATCAGAACTCACGGAAGCAGATGGTGAAGACTCTGTCGTACCTGAGGTTGCAGCTGTTTTTGCCGTAGGCTGTGACTCTTAAACATCCAAGGAGTTGGTTCAGTTCTTTTGAGAGAGATTGTTTGATGCTCTCTGGGGCTTGGTAGGTCTGAAACGTTGCCTTGGAGTTGATTGATGGTAGAGTAACTTTGCTCTTCAGGAACTGCATAACGAAATAAAATGCATTTATTTATTTAGTCTCACTGTAATAAAATGTCATTTTTGTCGGTTTAGGTGGCACAACCTCAGCAGTTTGTCCTTAAAGTTATGAAGGGGATCAATCAATTCTGCATATGGTTCTCTCCCACTGCTCCACATTCTCACCGTCCCCCACCCAACAACAGAAACATTGCCGCATGCATGGAACAGCTTACCACCTTAGCAACAATCACTTTATACTCAAGTAACTTGCAGTATTTAAATGATAATGAAATGGGATTGACCTATTTATAGGAATATTATATTACATTGTCCTCTTTCTTCACAATTTGTTGTGGATTAAAGTGTTGGGCAAAAAGTGCATTGCAAAGAATAACTGAATATTTTCATACTATTGGAGAATCAAATATAAATTGATCACATTTGTAATTTATGATTAATCTTTTAAAGTTTTTTTTTTTTTTAATTGGCATTTTTGCTTTATTGGATAGGTATAATGGAGACAGGCAAGAAGCATGGGTTAGAGAGAGGTTGACATGCAGCCAAGGGTCCAAGCCAGAATCAAGCATGGGCTGCTCTGCAGCAAGGACTTCGCCTTATATGGTATATGCTTTTAAACAGTTAGTCATTGGAGCGCCCATTGATCAATCTTTTTTTAAATTACTCCTTCTTCAGGACTTTTTATGCATTCAAATTCTGATCACATGTTAAATACTTAAGAGACCCACCATCTGTTATCTGAACCTGAGGGTCGCTGGTTGGTACTAAAGTGGAGACATTGGTGCGGACAGTCAAAGGAAGAGTCTTTGTGGAGCTGAAAGTCTGCAGCAGATCTTCAGGGACTCTTGTAGTAACCTCCAATGCAGCTGGTCCCTGCTCTCTCCACTGCGCAGACATGCCTGTAGTGCTTGGTGGTGTGTAGGCACCATCCAGAGATGACATGTCCTCGGTTGCATTTATAGGCATGGGCTCATGCCCACTCGTGATCTCTGGGTACGCAGTTGCTGTCAGGCCAACATCTTCAAATGGTGGAACTGGGACCTGATATGGTGTCGGCATTAAACTCTCTGCAATAATTAATTAGACAGGTTAAAATGGCATCAGGGATCCAAATTAACCAGATGTAAAGGCAGAGGCAGAGGTGGTAAAGTAACAGTATTGATGTAGGTAAATTCCCTCACCATCTGCTTGCATTTCTTCTTTTGGTCGCAATGATGAAAGAGGGGTGGAAAGAGGGATAAGGTGGTTGTCTGATAAATCTAAAATGAAATGAATATATTTATTAGCATAAACTAATGTATGTGTTCATACCATCTAATCTACACAGAATTTCTGGACAATTATACTTTGTTTCTCGCCAATCTCACGTGGAAAGTATTGATATATTTGCATGACTAAATCACGGATAGTCACGAGAAAAGGAGCAGCATCCTGTTTGTCTGAGTGCGATCTTGTTTTTCCAGCACCCAGCTCAGACAGGGAATGAGAGCCAGATCCCATTTGTACCAGAGCTGAAGTAAACCCCACCCTGTTTTGCGACAACTTCCTTTTCCCTGTGACTCATCTGCCACACATTTTGTTACTTTAGGAACTCTGATTCTGTGTCTTATTGCCACCACAATGGACTTGATATGAAACAATTAAGTCATGTTAAAAGGTAGGCTTTCAGTTTGAATTCAAGTGTTTTACTGGAAATATGTTATCAATCATGAAGGAATTACAACCATTTTCATACACAGCCCTCCAATTTTTCGTGTTCAAAAACATTGGATCAACTAGTGAACATTATCTTAAATAAAATTATTAATGATTGTTTGCAAGCCTTTTGCAGTCAATGACAACCTGATACCTGGAACCTACAGACTACCTAAACAGTTTCTTCCCGGTTTATGTCCTGCTGTTTTCCTAACTGTCTGCTGTTTTTGCTCGATCTAGGGGTGTTTGCCTTCATTTTCACCCTCAGCAAGTGAAATTCATTCTTCATAGAATTTATTTTTGGTGATTGAAATGCCTGTTGTGCAACATAACACTTCTTTGCCTTCTAAAAGGCTTGAGTTGCTTTCTCAGCATGCCTCAGGTCACTGTCAAACTGCACCATAATGTGCCATTCAATGAGTTTTGAAGCATTTGTCTCAATCTGATCAAACAATATAGCCCTATGCAATTCAGAATTTATCCTTGTTGCTTTTGTCAGCATTCACGTTATCAGTAAATACAAGGGAACCCGTTCCACTGGCTGCCATATGCTACCTTGACCACGCTTCACAGGGCAGGTGGAATGCTTCGGATCATGAGCAGTTCCTTGCCTCTTCCAAACTCCTCTCTACCTATCATTCTGCTATAGCCTATGCTGATTTTTTATCATCTCTGTCTATGTGATGTTGACAAACTTCCAGACTAAAAATGGTTGAAATTTTATGGTAAACCATGTATATTTACTCTGGTGAAGCCCTGTCTTGATTGTTGATATGCCTGCCTCCCAGAAACTGTTCTTTATCAGGCTCAACAATTGAAGACCACAAAGGAAAAACGATCATAGTGCAAATTTTTCATTTTTGTATATTTTATATATTATATATTATTATAATATTTATAATAATATATAATAATATTATATATAACTAAAATATTTTATGTATTTTATATTTTTTTGCATATTATTTCAGTGCTTTGTTTCCAAGACTATTTAGAATTTTTAATTCATCATTTCTCCACAATGTGAAAGTGTGACTGTTCATTTTTCCTTTGTGGTCTTCAATTGTAAAGTGATTTTTCTTCATCAGGACAATACTGATTCTGTCATCCACCAAAATTGTTATTTGTCACCTTTCAGGCCTTTTGATGTTCCTGAGCTCACCAGCATATTCATTCTTTTTAAGAATGCACCAAATAGTTCATTTGACCACTTCTAATGCTTTTGCGATTTCTCTAATGGTTTGGTTTAGATTTATCAGCCGACTGATGACTTGCTTCAGTCACAGGGACAGCTCTTTGGACTACGTAACATTAAGGGCTCTAAATTCGTTGACCAGGCGCAGGCGCGACGAATGGGGGGAGCGCCGCGCCAAAGGGGTGTATCCAGGCGTATTTTGCAATTTCATGCCCGGCGCAAGTACTCCTCTGTCCCGCCTCTGTCCCTCCTGCCGGCGCAAGTGGCAAAGAGGGGAGAGAAGGCGTGAGTGGGTTTAACACAGCCGAGTCAAATTTTCTCCAATCAAATGAGCTCCTCTCCTCACCTTTAAATATTGGAATAAAGAAGCCTCTGTCCTATATCTGCATGATGCGTTAATGTTGCATTTTACTTTGCAGCTTCAGGCATGTTTTCTGCACCACTTACGTCTATATTAAGCATTACGAATATGAGTTAGCTGGCCAGCTAAGGCATTCGCGAATTATTACCATTAGCGAACTTGGATGGAATTTCAAAACGAAACTACGTCAGATCATTCAAACTTATGAAATTGGAATGAAATGCGGCGGTTGCTCATTTATTTCTTCTGCCTGCATCATTGGGAAAAGTAACGATGGATAGCGTGTTCCTATTAGTACACCCTGTTGCTACTTAAAATTTTGGGATTAATATGCATGGACAACAATGTAAGATACGTTACTCATTTATTTTCAATATGAGATCTTAACTCAGTACAAGATCATAGCAATCAGGCTGTATTCCTTTCCCCCACTAAAAACGATAAAACCTAAGTGACAATAATAGTAGTATTAAGCCGCTTGCACACTGGACGCGAAATGAATTTTTCGCATGACAGATTACATTCAAAGTCGTGCGAAAAATTCGTTTCGCATTCAGTGTGCAAGCGGCTTTACTGAGCATAGAACGCAAGCCTTATTTGGTAACACTTTACTTGAAGGTATCGTCATAAGAGTGACATGACACTGTCATAACTGTTACATGACACAGTCATGAACGTGTCATAAACATTATGTCAATGTCATAAACGTTTATGACTGTTGTCATTAAGTGTCATTCGGTTTTTGTAATGAGAAGTTGACATTGTTTGGGTTGTCTTGAGTCATAAACGTTTATGACATTGACATAATGTTTATGACACGTTCATGACTGTGTTATGTAACAGTTATGACAGTGTCATGTCACTCTTATGACGATACCTTCAAGTAAAGTGTAACCCATTATTTATATATATATATATATATATATATATATATATATATGTATGCACGCACTGCCTGATGCTGAGGCAGTTTGTGGTTGGCTGAGAAAGATGTGAAGTCGTTAGTTTGCATCATAGATTCAGCTACGTTGATTAAGCCAGGTCGAGTTTCCATTACGCGTGCCAACCGCCTTTGATCTGACATCAGGACAATCAATATAGATACTATAATTTATGTCCTGATTCAGATAGTTACATTAAATAGTGGCTGCTGTAATAATTTATTGCACTGAAATGTGCCTGACATTCTGAAAATCTGCCTGTGAGGTTTCGGAGACGTGTGCGCACTGTGCGCCGGTCAGCCAAATTACCACTGCACAGAAAGTAAACCAGGTTGGAGCTGGCAAGCTCTCTGCACACTTTCGGCGGGGCCTTTATCCACGAAATTGTTACTGTGTCATGATGAATATGTGACACCTCCCCCTACTACGCCGCCACACCCATCTTGGCGCACGTCTGTCCACCAGATTGCGCAAGTGGCTGCGCACGGTGTTGCACCGCATGAAATTACCACTGCGCGGGTTGCGCCACCCTGCGCTGCGCCAAGAAATTAGAGCCCTAAGAGTTAACCGTAACAAATTCAAAAGCCACACTTTAAATGAAGGCTAAAGCTCGTATCTGTGTACATGCAGCCAATTTCTCAATTACTTTTGTCCCTTGAAAAGTGGAACCCTGCATAAAAAGTGCCGTCATTGTAAATCTTTCAACCGATTTGGATGTAAACACCTGCAAATTACAGCTGCACTGTGAGCTCCCATTCATTATGTAATTTAATCTCCCATATGCTTTGGTAAATTTTGAAAAATAACATAACTTTCTCAATGGCCAAATATTTACGGACCTGAATGTAGATACGACAAAACAAGTATTCACACAGACACAAATATCTGAAAGGATTCAGACTCAAATCATTCAGGAAATTATGTGTATTGTATTAATTTTGTAACAATCCTGATTATTTCAAACCTATTTAATTATCACTGCTTACTAAATTACAAGATTTTTGCACTTGTTTTTATTTTAGTTACTTTGTGCTTTTCATTATTTTTATTTTCCTTGACTTTTGTTTCTGGAGTTAAAGCAGATTTTATAAATTCATCAATTCAGAAAAATCTCACAAAAAAATATCCCTTCACATAATTCAATAAAATGAAAAACATATTCATACACAACAATACAATTAACTAAAATAATGTTATCATGAGATACAAATCTTTTGCAAGTGTTTTCACAACCCATATAGTATGCAAGGACCTCAGGAATTTTAATTGCAAACAGATAAAAAAAGAGGACATTCCAATCCCAGGATTGACATGCATTGTATGAAAGATAAGAAAACTATACATACCTGTGCCACATTGCATTTGATAATCAGGACAACACTGGTTGTAAATTGTGCAGTCAAGATCACAGCTACAAGTCCTACCCCGCTTAAAGGTCTCACCGCAACGTCCTTTGCAAGAGTCACCTGGAAGGCAAGCAATAGGGCCATTACCTGTCACTATCACTTATAATGTACATTTGACCATCCTCTTGTGTAAGTCTTTGTGCCAACTATGCAGCTTAAAAAAGCCTGATTACTTTTCACCAGTCAAAAGTGACCGAGATGCGCTTTAGCCAATAAACCCTGCTGTCTAGCCAGCTTCTCCAGAGGAGCAGTAATCAACCTCAAATGAGGAAAAACATTTCCCAATTTCAGCACGAGGGACATTGATCAACCTGTATCATTTAATGCCTCAAAATAACATCAGAAAACAAATCAGTGACAATGCAAGAAGTAATCATTTTCATCAGCGCATAACAAGGAAAGAAGAAAAATGCAGTCAAATAAACTAAGTAAAAATAGAGCCCCTTACGTGTAGTGCACAAAGACTCATAATCCTTGCAGCACTCATTGTGAACAAGACACTCATAGTCACAATGGCAGATATGACCCCTGTAGTATGATTGCCCACATCTGCCCCTGCAGCTCTCTGATGAGAGAATAAGACACTGAGATCAGCTGTGAGAAATAGGGAGGTTCGGATTATACCAACCATGACTAAATTGTAGTGTTATGTCAATGTTACAGGTTTCACCAAACCGTTTTACCTTTAAGAAAAACTGCAAAAAGCGAGATAAATGAACCACACAATGAGTAAGCATAACATCTTTATAACAAGAACCGATAAAAATGCTGAAATCTATTTCAATATTCATGTTTTGCATTTTGCCTGAGAAACAATAAGTATATCATTAAAGGTTTAAAAAGCTTGTGAACTCACTTTGTCCTGAGTAAAGAGGAAGAAGAGAACATGCCAGTACCAGAAGAGAGGCAGGTAAGAATCGGCTGACCATTGCTGATACCTATTTTTACCTGAGTGGTAAAAAGTTTCTAAAATGTAGACAAGTTATGGAGGAAAAATTCAATATACATGGCAATATGCAGCAAATATTCCATCCATATCAAAATATGGTAGCTTACCAATGTGGATGATATGCTATGGATACTGGACGCCAAGCCTTATTAAATTTGCCTGTGAATGTAACAAAAAAAAAAATTACTCACATATAGAAAGCTCTTATCCAACTTGGCTGGCCTTGGTTGATGCAATCTTTTATATGGTGTGAAGGGGAAGGATTCGTCTTCAGGGCAGGTCTGTCTAATTAGGTAATCCAGTGAGTAAAGCAACAATTTTGTACTCACTGGTGGCACAGACATATTTATGTGTGCACAGGAAGAAACTCTAGACTACACACTTTCAAACCAGCAGATTCTTTGTAAGAGTTGGACAGACACCAAAATTTGTTGAAAGAGTGACAGGCCGCAGCCTTTTTGGTGTCTGAAACAAAATGTTGTAATTCATGACTACCCTGATGACGCTGAAAAGTAGTTTTCTTCATTCAAAAATGTGCACCGAGGATCGTTCTCCATTCATATTTGTAATATAACCATGACAAATCGCACCATCATGTGGACATTACAAACTAAAATAACAGTTTCATTTCAGGGAAATTGGCATCCATGGCAAAAATTTGCCAGAAACCAGTGTTGCATTTGATTATGCACAAAGATTACTAATATGTGCTTGAATTAAGATATCTGTCAGTATTTACTGGAAACAGCAGCAAGGGAGAAGTTCGCCGTTCAGTGTTTCACAACCTCAGGTTACCGCCATCCTTCCCGAGGGTCTTAAAACAAGCAAACTTGCTGCTCTGTGTCTCGGAAAGATTGAATGTACACATTGGCATGAAGACAGCCATAACATAGTCAGGAGTTTCATGAAAATACATATGAATTTCCTGTCTCAGAATAAAGCAAATATTGATAGTGGTTGGTCTCTCTCTCTCTCTCTCTCTCACACACACATACATGCATATACATAAACCACTGACCACATTATTAGGTATGCCTGTACACTGTCACAAATATTCTGAATTTCTAAAGTGTTGAGCATAATGTCAGTAAATCTGCTTGCAGTAATGGCTCCACAGGTCTGACAGTGATGTCAGTTTAATTCAGGACCCTAGTTTCTTCAGCGTGTTTGTCACTCTTAAATATCTCAGATCATCAAAACTGAGCAAAGATAACCCCAGTAAACAAAAAATGTAGTTTTAAATGATTATTTCAAATATTGAATAAAGAAAGCTATCCAACAATACCCAGCCCTATGTGAAAAATCCCCCTTAGATATTAAATCAACCATTTTAACAAATCTAATTGATAATTTGGTTCAATTTGTCTGGACACACCCCAACATGATTACATAAATGTCAGCCCTGCTGAATCTGGCAGAGTTCCTGAATCTGGCAAAAAGCAGCACAAGATGCCAAAATATAAAGAAATTCAAGAACAGATGAGAGACAAAGCGAATTAATATCTATCAGTCTGGAAGGGGTGGATGATGGATCGCAGACGTTCCCTCTCAGTGAGAACAGGCGCATAGAGCAAGTGGCATGATTTGCTACGAAAAGTAATGTAACGCCATTGACGATTTAACCAATTTTTGTTAGAACGTGCCTGTCCCCACTGATGACGAGGGGCCAGGGGTCAGTATGGGCCCCCTGACCGGTCTGTGGCTATGCAGCCCAATACGCAACAAACTGCAATGCACTGTGTGTTCTAACACCTTTCTATCAGAACCAGCATGTGCTTTTTCAGCAGTTTGAGCACCAGTGGCTGTCCTGTTGGATCAGACCAGCAGCACAGCCTTCGCTCCTCACGCGTATCGATGAGCCTTGTCTGGTCATGACCCTGTCACCGATTCACCAGATTTCTTTCCTTGGAAGACTTACGGTAGGTACTGACCACTGCAGACCGGGAACACCCCACAACGGCAGTTTCGCAGTTTTGGAGATGTTCTGGCCCAGTCGTCTAGACATCACAATAACGGCCCTTGTCAAAGTCGTTCACATCCTCAGCTTGCCCATTTTTCCTGCTTCCAACACATCATCTTTGAGGACAAAATGTTCGCATGCTGTCTAATGCATCCCTCCCACTGACAGGTGCCAGTGGTCATAATGTTATTGGAAACATTTTGAATTTTTTTCTTGATACTTTTATTCACAAAGGTAGAATTAAATTGATGTAAAGCACATGCAGGGCATTGACAATGTTACCAATGACCAATTAGTTTGTAAATTCTAAATTTTATTCAATGTGTAGATTTGCAAAGAAACTGAAGATTTTTGTCAAAGGCGTGCATTCCTGTCCTGAAAGAGGAGAGAAAAGTTGGTCTCATTAGGATAAAGAGAGAGAAGTACAACAGTCTCTAGTTTGAGAAACATCTGCCCCACGTGGTCAGCTGGCTGCTTCATTGAAGCGGACCCTAAATATCAGTTCATCTGCATTAAAAAAAGAGGATGCTGGCCTTATACAACACCACATCTGAAATGGGCAAACCAAAATTAAAGGGTGAAAATGAGCAAAAGAACATGAAGATTGATCACTATGAGGCTAATAATGTGTAATCGGCTTGTTTTGTCTCAGCAAAGCAATAAATTATATTTTCAAATGGGCATTCACTGAAATCCTTAGCCCATGCTCCAAATAACGCTTATGTAACAAGCAAATGGTTCCATAATAGCCCACATAATGATGAAATGGTTTGTATGAGACAGCATGCCAGGCCTTTTTAAATTCAGCAATGATTGAATAATGGGGGAGATACTATTGTTGAAAGCTGCACATAGAGGAAAAACTGACCTATTTTTGCACTGAGGTAATGTCTTCAAACCAACACCCAGGACTTCTCAGTTTAACACATGACCACAGAAATGTCTGCACATACCAACACGTATTCAAAAAAAAGAAGTGTTTGAAATATATACAGACAACTCGAGGATGATTGGCTGCCTTTATGAAAGTGAGCAAAAATTATTTAATTAATATAGTGAGTACAACCCCAAAAGAATTTGCCACAGCACAGAAAATAAAATGAATAAATTAATTCATTCATAAAAAAGACTGTTTTGAAAAGTGAATTCACTCCCTGTGATATTGAAAACAGTACCACAACACACTATTTGATGTTCTATCAAGAAATTCAAATTTATTATTTAAAATATATAATGTGATGCAAAAAAAGTCCAAAAAAAGTTGGCACAGTCAACTGTTTACCACCGGGTACCATCACAATGTCTTTTAATCACTCTCATTAAGCATTTTGGCACTAAAGACACCAGTTAAAGATAGACAGGTCTTTAACAGTGCAATACCAGTAGAGCCTTCGTTGCCATCTATTTCACTTCATAATGTGCCTTACATTCTTAACCCTTAAAAGCGCAGTCCTTTTTTGAGCGAAATTCCTCCTAAATGAAAATGCTTGCCGTTCTTGAACTACTCTGACTACAGGCATAATCATGGTCTCGTTTGAAGGGTGACACCCAGTGGATTGCATTCTGTCAGAATTGCTGAGAATATTACCTGCATTGAGTAAGACTCAAATATAAGTTTTTGTCAGTCAAAAAAATATATTTTTTTTTTTTGTTTTCTTCTGCCCCTGTGGCACTGTGACCAGGCCTTATCAGCTTAGAAAAATAATACAACCACAACCAGACACCTAACAAGTGGAGTTGAAATATAATTATTTTGTGACCAAAAATGTACATTTTACGTATTTTTTCTTGGTTATGTTTGTGCGTATTTCAACAAATAATTTTGGTGAGTCCAAATTTTTATGTGTGGACCACTACCGAAGTAAGAACATCGATTTCAGCATATTTTGACAAATCTGAACAATGCTACATGATTGAACCTATGGGATTGCATAGTCAGGCTGGGGGTTGTTATGACATAATCTTATATATTTTTGCTGTCTTATTTGCATCATAAAATGGCTTATGCAGTCAGAATGCTGAGTCCTCAAACGTTCAAATTATATAAAAGAAACTTCACACTCATAAATTTCTAAATATTTTCTTGAAACTTAATACAAGAGATATTATTATTATTATTAGGGGTAAATGCGTTGTCAAAGACATCATGACACACAGCAACTCCGACGTGCACAAGCATGCAGCACGTGCGAGCATACATCAAGGTAAAAGCATGTTTCCTCTTGTTCCTAGTCACGTGACCTTATGAGACACGTGCAATTGAGCCCACGTTAGCACGGTAGAGTGACATCTCGGAAAAACAAGTTCTTACAGTCAATTATCCGTTGATTTGCAATGCCACGACTGTCAAACATTCAACGTGAACGAGCCATTGGCATGCTGAATACAGGAACGTCGGTCACTGACATTGCCAGGGTTATGGGATGCAGTCGATGGGCTATCCATGATCTTCGGACACGTCTCCAACAAACTGGCACCACAGCAGACCGACCTCGTTCTGGTAGACCACGGTGACGACACAAGCAGAAGACCGACAAATCGCCTTCGCCATTTTGGCGTGTCGATTTCTAACTGCAACGCCCACTAGGAATGAATTGTTTAGAGGTCGTGTGACTGCCCAAACCATACGTGAATCGCCTGCGCACTGCTCGTCTCCATGCACGCCGCCATATCGTGGACCAATTTTAACCCAGTTACACCGACGCCAACGGCTTCTCTGGGCACAACGACATCTGAGATGGACTCAGCGTGATTGGAATAGGGTCGTTTTTAGTGACGAATCCAGATTCACTTTGCACTTCGCTGATGGGAGAGTTAGAGTTTGGAGGAGACGTGGTGAACGCAACGCCCAGTGTTGTGTGCAGGAAGTGGACCGTTTTGGGGGCGGTAGTGTTATGGTTTGGGGTGCCTTTAATGGTCCTGCCCGTTCCGACTGATGGTCGCTCAAGGAAACCTAACTGCTGCAGGATACAGAGATCAAGTGCTCATTCCAGAGCTTTTGCCATTCATGGCAGCTCATGGCCCAGGTCTGACATTCCAACACGATAATGCCAGACCTCATACGCCAATTTAACGCGAATTTTTCTTAGGAATGCTGGCATCAATGTCATGGACTGGCCCTCAAGGTCTCCGACCTTAATCCCATAGAACATGTATGGGATGTGTTGGGCAGAAGACTCCATCAAGTAAGGAACCCTCCACAGAATTTGCAGGAACTTGGTGCCATGTTGGTTCAATTATGGCGACGCATCCCCCAAGCTGTGTTCAGACGCATCATTCAATCCATGAGGAGACGTTATGTCGCAGTTGTGAACGCTCATGGAGGGCATACGCCTATTGACATGCTTTCATCAAGTTGTAACTTACCATTTTTACTCTCTTACATTTCCGTAGCATTTCGGTGGAACTGGTTACATTATGAACATGATTTTTATGGTACAATCGTCCTTAATGGGTACAGAATGGAATTAAATCATTATTTAAAACCACTTTTCTTGTATGTTCAACTTATCGACCTCCAAACGAGTGTGAAGTTTCTTTTTTGACTGAGTATATATGGTTCTATGAAGTAGCACAATATTTTATGGTATCAAAACGCAGTTATGCCTAGCGGCCCGCCCTCGGGCCGATGCTCACGAAAGGGTTAACTGGAGATAGATTAGGACCGCTGACAAGCTAATTTGGCATCCACACTGCTTACACAGCCATGCACTTGTGATCTGTGCAGAATATGGTTTCTGTAAATCATCTGCAGATTAAAGCCAAAATTCACAATATATGTGTCAGCTGTGTCAATGGGGGGTAATCATCAAGTTCAAAATTTCAACACACCCATTTGGGACTTGATTAACACTATCAATACAAGAACTTTGATACCAAAAGTAACTCTGTATCTTGAAAATAACCCCCCACCCCTTGAAAATGAAAAAAGAACCCAAAAAGTAGCATTTTCTGCCCATTCCACCTGGTATGCATAAGCTATTCTTACTGTTTGCCTATATACTGTTGAATAAATGTTTTCAAACCCATTTGGGAATTAATAAACACTATCATTATTATTATTATTATTACCATTACATATTACTTCAGTGCTGTCTACTAATTTAGCTTAATGTAACAGTTAGCCAAGCAATTACTGTATAATAAAGCTAGCTGGCTAATTTGAGCAAAAACATGTCAAATCAACTGTTGCACTAAGCTAGCTATCTAGCTAGTTTGAGCTGTCAGGCAACTTAGTGTAGCATTCAGCTAGTTTGCTAGCTACTTTAAGGTGTCAAGGAACTAAGTGCTAGCTAGCTAGTTTGAGCTAAGTTCTTAACAGCTAGCAAGCTATAAGTATGCCTAATATTGGATGGAACCTGACACAAACCAAGCTAAATTATCGTATAATTTTGTTAAAAAGGAAAAAACATACCCGCGACAACTCTGTTTAACTGCTTGTCTGATGTTGTGTGGGCGGCACGGTGGTGCACTGGTTAGCACTGTCACCTCACAACAAGAAGGTTGTGGGTTCAATCCCGGCCTGGGGCTTTTCTGTGTGGAGTTTGCATGTTCTCCCCGTGTTCGCTTGGGTTTCCTCCGGGTACTCCAGTTTCCCCCACCCACAAAAACATGCATCATAGGAACACTCCTACCAGGGCCCCTGACCAAGGACCTGGCTTTAGAACTGGAGTTGGTCCCCCGGGCGCTGCTCTGTGTGGCTGCCCACCCATCCTAACTATAGGATGGGTTAAAGGCAGAGGACTAATTTCCCCACGGGGTTCAATAAAGTATATCTCTTTTATCTCTCTCTCTCAGTGTTGAATATGTTCGTCTGCTTGGGGATTTCAACTGTTTACTTGCAGTCAACCATGAGCCACAATGCGTTATGTAAATGTACTTTTTTACCTTAGAACTTTGCAACATCTGACAGGTGAACCAAAGTGCTCTCTTCAGATTTTATTTTATTTTTAATGATAAAAGGGGGAAAAAGTGGGGAAAAAAACATATCCAATTTAGTTTTTTGGGTGGGGTGGGGGGTTTATTTCATGCTAGGAACCAACTCCCAATACAAATTCTCTCCAAAATGACCCAATGCACCATCCCTGAAGTGGGCATAATCATTTTCAAATTTTTTTATTTTTCAGCCATTTACCCCCCCCCGCAACCAGTGTCAGCTTTATTTCTTTCATTTCGTTATACCGTTAAAAACATACAAGAGAACAAATTATACAGAGTTACAGCATAGGCAAAGATGAGAAAAAGAACAAAAGTATAAAACATACACAGTACAATACAGATATAATAATGAAATGAAAAGGGTGCATCAGTAAAAGCCACGGGGGCTTGACAAGTTGAAGCACACAGTAACTGATTAAAGATAACAATAGTTAAAAACTGAATACAGACTTTTACATGGTAACATGATTATAACATTATACGAAATTACCGAGGACAGTAAAAAGATAACAAGTATTGCTTTAGTTTGCATTTAAAAGTATTTGAGAATTGAATAGACTGTAGGTGATTAGGTAATGAATTCCAGATTACAGGGCCAAAATGCCTAATTGAATGTTTACTGAGAGGTGACGAGACCTTACATCGATGAAAATTGTTAGTTTCTTGTGTGGTGGGTGTGAATGACAGAGTTCAAGGAAAACATTTCAGTAAGAGACATTGGTAATGTATTAACTTTAAATTGGTGCAAAAGAAGAACTATTTGGAATTTATTAAGATCAAATACGTTAAGTGTATTGAACTGTATAAAAAGGGGTTGGGAAGGAGCCATGTAGTCAGAATGAGAACAATAGCGTAAAGCACGCTTTTGCAACCAATGGATTTTTGACAATTTAAACGTGTTTAGAGGCCCATACAGAATTACAATACATAACGTGATAAAACGAAAGCGTTATATAACATTATAAGGACACGCTGGGGTATTGTAAATCTGATACGACCAATTACACCAACATTGCGAGCAACCTTCCTACTAACTGAATTAATTTGAGAGTCCCATGACAAGTTTTCATCAAAAGAGACGCCCATATAGTTAAAGACATTGCAACGTTCTACTGGAGTCTTATTAATGAGAATAGTGGCAGTATCATAAATTAATTGTAAATTTTGGGCATTCTTAAATATCATATATTTGGTTTTCAATATATTCAAGGAAAGTTGGTTGCAAACGACCCAATCATATATATTATTCAAATTATCATTAAGTATTTTAACTAAATAATCAAAGTCTTTATGAGATGCAACAATCATTTTATTATCTGCAAATAAAATGAATTGACAGAAAGATGAAGACTTGATGATGTCATTAATGTATATCAAAAAAAAGTAAGGGACCCAAAATAGAACCTTGCGGTACTCCACGTCAAAACACCAAGATCAGATAGGATGAATGGACTGATGTGAACTGTTTGCTGTCTGCCAAATAACTTCTGAACCATTTAAGTGGCATGCCACGTATACCATAAAATTATAATTTGGATAACAAAATATCATGTGACAAAGTGTCAAAGGCTTTCGATAAGTCCATGAAAACACAAATAGCGTGCTTATTTTTCTCAGCGAATTTGAGTAACTTATCATACAAATCAATAACAGCATGTTCAGTGGAAAACAGTTTACGAAAACCATAATTATGAATAATTCACCTCCACCAAGGAGGTGTATGTTTTCGCCGGCGTGCGTTTGTCTGTTTGTTAGCAGGATATCTCAAAAATGGCCACACAGATTTTAACCAAACTTTGCAGGATTTCAGAGTAGCACAAGAGGAACAAGTGAGTAGATTTTGGCATATCTACGCCAAAGGACAGCTGAGATATAGGCCAAAGTACAAATCCAAGTCTTTCCAATGGGCCGGATTTCCAATCGGCGTGCTTTTGGGTTTTGCTGCCACCTGGCGATGGAATGCAACAATACCCTACATCAGCCAACGAAAATAACTAATGCACAGAGTTGCCTTGGCGTGGCGGAGGTGCTGCTCTCTCTGAGTGCTTTCTAGTTATAACATGTGCTAACACTGCACGGTTTGATCCTCAAGCCACGACCTGAGTGCTCACATTGTATATCCCATTGGCCCCTGTGGACCATTCTGGCTACTGACAACTTTCCATAAAAGGATCAGTTTGAAAGCCCTGAGGCAGGGAGAAGTTTGTTTGAGGAGGTCTGTGGTTCACAATAATTCTTACAAGGCAGAAACATGTTGCCTTCATCATCTGCGCCATCCGGTGTTCCGAGTTTTCTTAAAAAGGGTGATAGGAGCGTTGCTTGCTGAAACATGTCCTGAGAGCAGAAACTACTGTCATCAGTTCAAATCATGCGGCTAATCAAAGCAGGGAGGAGACAGGCCAATTTTCCAAAGTTGTCCACCCACAGACTCTATCCAAGCTTCCTTCAGCAAAGGAGATGGGGCAACTCCTTGTCCATATTAGGCCTCACAGTCAACCCACCAACATATTGTCTCACAGTAGTGTCTAGTTCACATCTCAGTTCTGGAGAGCATTCCACAAACTCTTGTGTGTCTGTTACTCTCTCTACTGAGTTTCTTCCACAGTTAAATGGGCAAAGCGAGTGAGCCAACCAACAAATGGAGACTGTCCTACGATGCGTCACCTCTCCTGAACTCACTTCCTGGAGCTGTCAACGTCAGACATTCTATTAACTCCCTGCCATCTTTATCCACTTGGTTATCACCATTCCAGTGCTGCCTAAGAGGGTCCCATCTGCAGCAGTTTTCAGTAGGCGTTACCTATGGACCTGGAAATGCTCTCGTTCGGCTCTGCTGTGGGCCTACGGTCACATCCATCTGTGGATTACCATCATTCCCAAGCTCTATAATTACATATAAGGACAATGCGTTTGGATGTCCACTAGAGACATCCCCCTTAAGATTTACTCCCAGAGGTTGGCTGTCAGGGTTATTGGTCCCTTCCCTATTGCAAAGATCACCGATCCCATAGCAGTTCCTCCACAACTCCTGCACGCCCTTCGCAGCATCTGCCTGCCTTCCATGTATCCTGAATCAAGCCTGTTGTACACATCCCCTTGGTCCCCACCCTCTTCACACCACCTCCACCAGATATTGCAGACAGCCATTGGGGACCACAGTCACTGGTACCTCCTCATTGGTCCGGATATGACGGCGAGAGAGGATGTCAGGCTTGACATTCTTGGAAAGAAGGCTGTAGGTGAGGATGAAGTTGAACCTAGAGAAAAGAAAGATACCACTGGGCCTGTCTGGGTTTGAGACGCTTGGCAGAGCTAATGTACTGCAGGTGACGGTGGTCAGTCCACACGAAGAACAATGTGCTGGGCCCCACTAGCCAGCACCTCCAGTTTTAAAAGACCAGCTCAATAGCAAGGAGCTCCTGGTCCACAATGGAGTAATTACAAACCGCTGGGGTCAGCTTATGGGAGGACAAGACACAATGATAGACTTTGCCATCAGCTGTCAATATTCCAGTGTTTGTAAAGAAGAATGAATTAAGTTTGAGTGAAATTGTTTCTTGTGTCTAAAACTAGAAGCTCCATTCTTTCTGTTTACATATTAATAGGCCTGAATATTCTGGAACTGTTGAAAGACCAGTAAATGTTATCAAATGTAGGCAGTGGATGGCTATTAAAAAAAAAAAAAAAAACCTCTGGCAGGCAGAGTGTTAAAGGCTGAGGTTCATAAGCTCCTAACTTGGTTGTAGAGCATCTGCTATGTTATGCGATATTGCACTTGTAATTGTATCCTTAAAATTCAATATCATGCTGGTTTGTCCCTTTCTTTTTCCTCAAATACTTTATGATCTTCTAGAATTGTAAAGGTCGGTGTCCTGGGGCCTTATTTATAAAAATTTGCATGGTTTTCATACCTAAATAATACGTACGCACAAAAAAATAAAAATGACATTTTGTGGAAAATAACCTAATTTATAAACCTATGGGTAAAATAAACTGCATGGAATTTTCATTTATTTAATCAGGATGGACTTGGAATTTATTGACATTGTGCATAATCTTAATAATTTCCCTTTTTTATGTCAAGTTTGTTTTAATAAATCAGAAATCTGCAAAGAAAGTGACGTAGCCTACCTGTTTTGTGCCTACGCACCGTTTATAAATGAGGCCCCAGGGGCCGTATGCATGGAGGAGGGATAACTTTACCCCCAGATAACGCCTATCCTCTGGATTACTATCCGAGGGATAACTGCCGCGTGCTCTCCGTATGCATGAGTCAAGGATAGGGCAGGGAATAGCTTTCCCAAGTTTACACGCAAGCGCTATTTTTAGAAAGGGGGACTCGCTGTGTTTTATAGCATTCTGCGCATGTCGGTACGGGATTCCTCGTGACACACTTACATAACAACACATTTCTCGTTTTATAGTTGCACAACAAATAGCTATTTTCTACAACGTACAATGCAGCAGGCATCAGTTGTTTCACAACCGAAGCGGCAGTGGAAAAATAACTTTTCTGACACCGAAATCTGTGTTCTTTTGGTGGAAATCTCGGTGGAACGTACAGTGCTGTTTACAGCTAAAGGCCCATTTCCACCACAGGAACTTCAGGGTAATTTTATGGGGCCGGGGCCGTTGTTGCGTGTCTCCACCGCCGGAACCACCCCCGAAGGACAGAGTTCCGGAACTTTTACAGGGGCTAAAAAAGTCCCTGCCTCGGAGTAGGTACTCTGAACGGCCCCGAAAAACTCCTGGGTGGGGCTTAGGGTTTACTTGGCGCTGATTGGATTTACTCAGGGCGGGATGTGACGTCAACAGAAAGGGACAAAATAGCTGGCATTTTTAAAACTCAGCAGACGACGAGGGGTCGCATTTTTAAAAGGACGTCACACAACTTTACAGGAACCTTCCTCCTGCTTCTCCCTCTCGGTGGAGACACGGCAGCTGAGAGGGCTGAGTGAGAGGACGTTCCTGTAGTAGTTCCTGCGCCCCAAATACTACCAGGAACTTCTTCGGAGGAAACAGGCCTTAATACATGTGCTGTAGCGAACAAAATTAAAACTAAAATTTAGACCCAAATTGCTGCAAAGGTGAATTTGTGTGGCTGCGCAGAACTCACTATTTCAGAATTGAGGGTATCGCCAATACGCAAAAAATGCCTGGATTTTGCATTCATGCCCCGTTTCAGATGCATTATGGGATAGTTCAGTGACCCAATCGCTTTTGGTCTCTTTCGCGGCTGTGGGAAAAAAATCTAACGCTGCCTAGGTGTGCGTGGTTCCGCCGACTGCATCGGGTACTTACTTGCATACTCGCCCATACGCTCGTGAAACTAGCTATGCGCTTGGTGAATGTTTACATTTTCCTCAGCTTGATTTACGTATGCGTGCGTGCACGGCCGAGCAGCAGCTAGCTGACGCTAAACGATACCCGTGACCTCAGTAACGCACCGGAAGTAAGTGGGTTCCGGAAGTAGCAAGATATTTTGCCGAAAGCGCTACATCCGGGAATTTTTCGCTTATTGGCGATACCCTCAATTGAAGGATAAGTGGAAGTCTCTGAAAGCAGCTGTACTAAACTGGCAGCGAGACCAGCCAAATCCGTGGAATAAAGCCGCTATCCCCAATTGAAACTGGGTATAACTTTATCCCCAGATAAGGACCGCGGGTAGTGCTATCCGCTCCACGTGCATACCACTTTTACCTCGCTATCCGACGGATAGTCTCCATCCTCCGGATAAGTCACTTATCCTGGCATCATGCATACGGCCAAAGGTGTCTGCACTGTCACCAATAGGGAGCCAAGTGATTCCCTTCAGTCTTTAAATTCATTGGATCTATATATCTTTTTTAATACAACTTTTTGCGTATCAAATATCAATGCATTATTTGTAATGTATAACAACAAGCACAAGTGCTAATTCTTCCATTCCTCAAGGCATACAAGGCTATTCCTGACTGAGGGTGATTTAAAAATTTGAGTAATCTTACATATAAAGCACCAAGTTAAAAAAGAAGAAGAATAGAGAAAAAAAAACAGGGATTCCTACTGCAGTTGGACCAAAGACCAGCATATACAGTTGCAATCAAAATTATTCAACCCCCCATTGCTAATTGGGGTTAATAGCAAAATTTACCAACTTTCAGCTGTTTGTGATAAACAGATTAAACAAGAACATTTTAAATAGCTCAACACAACTAATTTTACAAAAGTACAAGTGGTTTCTCCAAATTTAACTCAAAATGCCACTTTTAATGACTACTGCAGTCTCAAAATTATTCAACCCCCCGAATAGAATCCATCATAAGAGTATATTTGTAAGTCAGTTATTGCCTCAAGCACACCTAATGCAGCTAATCAAGTGCTTAATTAGTTGCATCAGGTGTGCTTGAGATAGAACACATCAAATATTTGCACTCGCTAGGGGTTTGAAGAATTTCGGGGGCTTTTTGATGCTCTGCGGCTGCCTTGCTACCTCTGGCACTGGAAATCTGCAAAGTGTGGAGGGCAAGATGGATTCAGTCAAGTACCAGGATATTGAAGGAGAAAATGTCATTCCGTCTGTAGGGAAGCTGACGCTTGGGCATCATTGGACCTTAACTATAAATGCACAAACGGGCTTCACTCCCAGACTTTAAGAGTGCAGGACCAAAATCGGCAATAATGAAATTAGAAATAAAGGTCGCACTTTGCATAAACACATTTATTTGAACAAGCGTCTCCGCACAAACGCGTTTCGGCGTAGTGCCTTCTTCATTGTGCTTACAGACATAGTCATTCCACAGGTTATATACCCACACCAATGCACTGACACACCCTCATCGATTAGGTGATAATGCAATTATGTAAATATGTAAATTGCATGATAATTTCCAATATATACAATCATACCAGCACGCATAATTGGCGTCATTGTAGCACTTCGCATATAGCTAATACAGATATACAAAGTCATTCTATAAAAAGCGTATTATAAAAAGCAGTTAAGGGACAGATCCTCATTCATCCCATTAGGTACAACCGTATTCAAAGAAAAAATATACCAGGCCTCCCTCTGCAGTAGGCGGTTCTCACGGTCTCCGCCTCTAGGGGACTGCTTGACTATTTCTAAGCCCATAAATTTAAGAGAATTAGCATCATGGCCCGCTGAATTGAAATGTCTAGCGACAGAGGATTTTTCATCATTTCTCCTAATTGCATATTTATGCTCACATATTCTGGTTTTAAGTTGGCGTTTAGTTTTCCCAACATAACATAAACCACACGGGCACATTAACAAGTACTTGACAAAAGTGGATAGACATGAGATTCTGCCCCTTACCATAAAAGTTTTATTGGTGCTAGACTGTGTGAAATATTTTTCCGTCATCATATTATTACACACCACACAATTAAAACATTTGAAATTACCCTCGGGTATTTTGAAGGGGAAAGAAAGTGGTTTAGCGGCTGGAATGTAAGAACGCACAAGGCGATCACGCAAATTAGGAGCTCTTTTGTAACAAAACCGGGGTGGGTCTTTAAAGGCATGGCCAACGTTAGGATCCGTACTTAAGATATGTCAATGGTGCCGCACGATATTTTTTAATGGGCCAGATATTGGTCCAAAAGTGGAAACAAAAGTAACTGAGGTGTTCTTACTTGGGCTTCGTGATCCGCGGCTCAGAAGATCAGAGCGTTGGATAGAACGTACTCGATCTAAACAGCCCACCAATAATTCTTTACTGTATCCCCTGTTTACAAATCTCTGAAGCATTTCCCCAGCTTGTCTTTCAAATGATTCATCATTGGCACATATGCGGCGTACCCTTAAAAATTGGCTATATGGTAGGCTCCGTTTAAGAGGCTCTGGGTGATTTTTTCTTTGAATACGGTTGTACCTAATGGGATGAATGAGGATCTGTCCCTTACCTGCTTTTTATAATACGCTTTTTATAGTATGACTTTGTATATCTGTATTAGCTATATGCGCAGTGCTACAATGACGCCAATTATGCGTGCTGGTATGATTGTATATATTGGAAATTATCATGCAATTTACATATTTACATATTTGCATTATCACCTAATCGATGAGGGTGTGTCAGTGCATTGGTGTGGGTATATAACCTGTGGAATGACTATGTCTGTAAGCACACTGAAGAAGGCACTACGCCGAAACGCGTTTGTGCGGAGACGCTTGTTCAAATAAATGTGTTTATGCAAAGTGCGACCTTTATTTCTAATTGCATCATTGGACCTCCCAAAAGGACAATGATCCTAAGCATACCTCAACATCCACCAAGGCTTGGTTTCAGAAGAAGTCTGGGAAGATTCTAGAGTGCCCATCACGGTCGCCTCACTTGAACCCCATAAAAAAATCTCTAGTAGGATTTGAAGAAGACAGTTGCAGCACGCAAACCCTAGAATGTTAGTGAACTGGAGGCCATTGTCCATGAGGACTGGGCTAAGATTTCTTGAATGCTGCCAAATGCTGACATCTCCTTACGCATCACATTTCCAGCAGGTCATAGCAGCAAAAGGGTTTTCTACTAAATATTAAAGAAGCTTGTCATGAAGGGGTTGAATAATTTTGAGCCTGCAGTACTCATTAAAATAGGCATTTTGTGTTGAATTTGGAGAAGCCACTTGTAATATTTGTTAGGTTGAGCCATTTAAATTGTTCTTATTTGATTTGTTCATGGCAAACAGCTGTAAGTTTGTAAATTTTGCCAGTAAACCTAATTTGCAACGGGGGTTGAATAATTGATTGCAACTGTACAGGGTCCCCCAGGAGTGAGTTTGGAATTTGGAAACCTCTGTTTTGTTGGTTTTAGGTCATGGAACTAGGATGGCCATCACAAGACCCTGATTCTGTGGTCAATAATCCATTTTGTGTGTTGATTTTGATGCATTCTTTCAATTATTGTCCTGTTGGAAAATCCAAACACTTCCAAATTTTAACTTGCTTGCAGATGCACTCAGGTTTTCATTTAATATCTGTTGATACTGGGTTAAATTCATAATACCATGAATCCTGACAAGTTTTCTAAGGCAGTGCTTTCCAAATCTCTACAAGAGTACCGCTTGTCCTGCTTGTTGTAGATCTCTCCCTGCTCCAGCACAGGTGAATTAAATAACCCACTCATTATCAAGCAGCTTCAGGAGGTGATGACAATATGATCATTCGAAGCACCGTTAATGGAGCAGGGAGAGATCTGTGACTCTATCCATTCATTCCGCTGGGCATCGTCAGAAAAACGACTGTGACCAAATACTTACGTAACCCCTGGCAAACGAGTCATTCTTTAAGCATTGCATTTGGTTAATTACATATTGTGCAAGCGTATTTGGTTGATATTGGCCGCTATAATTCCGTCTGATGAATCCCAAAACATTTTTATTTTATTCTTCAAAATCTATTTTAACAACAACGAAAGCTAAATTCGTCCATGAAAATATGCGGCGCAAGCAACATTTATCGCAGAGATACTCAATGCATTCCGTTCATTGGGACTTGACCACGTAAAGACACATCACCTCAGGCACTCCACGCATGCAGAGAAACCTTGGTCGCGCACAGTTATTGTGCATGCGTTTATTCGCACTAACGTGGTAAAGACCATCACACGCTGGGGAATGCTCGTAAGCGACGTGTCATGCAGATACAAATTTTAAGTAAACGTATCAATATTGAACAAGTACACAACCATACTCCTAGATGTCGTCAGTGCCTCTATTGAATGTACTCCGTGCTTCACAAACAGCTTTTACATCGAATTTCCATTACTGTGTGGTATCCCCAATTTATAATGGTTCATTCCAAATCCGTGACAGGAAAAACCGGTGTTTACACACTTGAGACAGGAAGTGCATGTTGAGCATGTAGCTTTCCTGCTGTTTTTGTACTCATTAATATGGACTCCGTTTTCACGAATCGAATGGCTGAAATGTAAATAACTTGTTATCCTGTGGTTCTCAGAAACTTTAGTTGACGCATTAAGGATAACACCGACCACAGAAACTTGAAAAGGCTTGTCGTTACCAATGGCAAGCTAGCTAGCCGCACCTCAGAGAAGTGACACAGGTAAACCTGACATGTCAGCGTAGGATATGACTTGCTGTGGCCAGCAAGCATGTGGAGATGGTGATGGTGGTTTGCGAATGTGTTAGAACGTTAACTGTTAACTGTGGGAGAGCAATGCAGCCTGTAACGTTAGCGATTACTGTTATTACTGATTACATACATCGCTGACTAGCTAGCCATATGAAGTTGTATTCATTTAGTCTTTACACGGCTAAATTAGCTAGCTAGTTAGACTAGTTAGCTGGCTAGTTTATTAGCGATGTAAAATAGGCTACCGAGCATCTGTAAACCAGCATGCCACGTTTCACAACCATGTTGTTAGCTAGTTTGGCAGTTAAATTAGACTACTGCATTGCCGGACGGGATTTATGTATGTGGTCAGCTTAGTGGTGTACCGTTTGCACGGTCACCCTCTGCTTAATAACCATCATCTGTGCTTAGAATGGGTACTTGGTATTCATTTAGTGATTATGTTTGCTATTTAGGTAAATCAGGATCATGAGAACAGTTATGAACTCAATAAATAACGTTTGCATCACCTGATATGTACAGATTGGTGGCCATCACTTCCAACTAATCACAATTTCCCATGGGTGTTGCTTTGTGTAACTGCAAATTTAAATATATCAAGTATTTTTCACTGGCCTTGACAGGCCCTCAAGCAGTGTCCTCACAGTGACGATGGGGTCAGAGAGCAGCGCTCTGAAGGGCTGCATTTTGGAGGAACCGCTCCTTACTCTCCCTTCAGGGCTGACTATGTACTCTGCCAAGCTCCAGGATGGCAAGCCGGCATCTGTGTTTGTTCACAAACAAGGCAATGAGGACAAAGTCAGTAAAGCTGCAAAGGTACATTTCAATTTGCTCTGTTTTTAGTTTGTGCCAAGAGTTAAAATCACCACGCAGACATTCTGTGTCTTTGGATATTAAACTATGCTGTGGCCTCACTTTCCTGAAGTTTTCAAAAAAGATGCATAAAATGGAAGTTCGTTATACAAACATAGCATGCAGAGTAGTTTTTTTTTCCAGAATTTTGATGGATTTTTACCATATAAAAAAAGTTTTAGTAAAATGTGTGGTTATAAAATATAATCTGCAAGGAGGCACCTACAGAGTCATTGATTGTCCCAAAATTGGCACTTTGATTGCAATTCTCTCAACATGTTTGGGATGCAGTATACATAATAGACTTAATGGCCACTTAATTGGGCATTATTTGAATAGTGGGAAGGCCTCCCATTTTGCCCCTAGGACAGCCTCAATTCTTCGTGGCATGGATTCAACGAAATGTTGGAAGCAATCTGTTGAGATTTTGGTCAATGTGGATCTGATTGCATTGCATAATTTGTGCAGATTTATCAGCTGCATCTATACCTCCGATCGCATTTTCTACAGCATTCCAGCATGGTGCGTCATCATGTTGGAAATAGCCAATGAAAGATGGGTTAATTTTTTAACATGAAGAGATGCATAAGGTCAGCACCTATACTCCGATAGGCTGTGGCATTCAAACAAGAATTGCTTGGTATTAACCCCTTTGCGCAGAAGCCAAATCTGGCTGTTTGGGGGGTTACCTTATTTAAGGCTTTATAATTCAAGATTTCAGCTTCACAGGCAGGAAAGGATTGGCTGAGTCTAGACACTTGAGGCATTTAGACTCCCATCATATTTCAGTTTATTTTCATGATTTTGGTGGAGAAAAAGGGTTGCAAACACAAAAAATCTTTATGAAAATTCAACATTGAAATGGAAAAAAAATAATACTGGGAATTGAAAAACTGCTGGGGCTTAAAACTATATATTTCTGGGATCAAAAACTCCTTCACCACAAGTATTATTCATCTTGAATATTGCATTCTAGATTACCTACTTGCTATCAGCCAAATTAGACAGCTATCCAGGTGGCTCCCCAAAGTCTGAGATCCCTCAAAATGGTGCACTGTCAGATCATAAAATAATCATATATTTAACACAAATAAAGTTTTGAGGCATGAATTTTAATATGAATTAATGATTTTCTGGTTGAGTTTAGCATGAATTTATCAATATCAATGCAGTTGAACATCAGTGGTCACCAGTAACCTCTCCAAACACACAACATGCCTTTTCTCCATAATAAAGTTTAGAGTTTTGTCCATTTTTCTGCTAAGTCCCTCAAGCCAGCACACATACTCATGAAATAAACTGCTGATTAAACGGTCGGAACATTCACCCTGCAATGACAAGCTAGCTGTTCCCACTTCCGAGCTCACAACCTTATTGCAACACTTTCACCTTATAAGGAACAAGTAAAACTCACTAACTCAGTAATATCTGAAATATACCTTATTTTAACAGAACAGACTTTTCACTTTCAGGGAAAATCAAACAATATATGCCTCCCTAGATTCAACAGAATAGTGCAATGAACGTGTACCAGGGGATCCACCGAAGTGCGTGACCAGTTCACGTTTTAAACGGGGAAAAAAACCTCCGCATTCGATTTTGTTCAATACGGTATACATTCCGAAACAAAAAGCAAAAGTAGCAGCCTAACCTTTTCATGAATCCCTCCTCCAGAGACCGATGTATCCAGTAGAAGCAACCCTCCGGTCCTGTTTCATTCGAAATAATTACCAGTGACTATGTCCATACCTCATTTAAATCCTGTAAATGTAACGGAACACTTCAGGCTGGTTTAGGGAGTCTTTTTTTCTATAAATCGCGTCATTCTCAGCTGCGCAATCCTGCTCAACGTTGAACGGATGCAACCTACCCTGCTGATACGCATAGGCTTGTATGCTCTTATGTTTGTCCAATAAATGTGTTTCAGTTACTGTGGGAAGTTTAAACACTCGGGAATTGGATAAGAAACGAGCCAATCAATACATTTGTTACCAGGGAAGTTTCGTGAGGGCGTGAACTATAACTGTGCAGTTACGCAGAAGAGCCTGAGTATATAATTGAATGATTGGCGAGCAACACCAGTAGTTGGGTGGATATAAGGAAGCGCTGAATTTGTCAATGGAGGAATCTACACATTTTTTGTGTGTGACGACTGCAATTGACAGTGGAATGTGAGAGAATCAATACCATGTTGAATTTTTTTCTTCAGAAAACTGATTTTTCTTAACCACTAATTGGAATACCGTTGGCTCACTGTAACTGAAGTGGTTGCTACAGAGGTCAACGATTTTTTTCTGTCGCAAGAGATAATTTTTTTAAAACTGCTGGATAGATACTATGGGCAAGGATATTGAGCAGTTTGCACACCAGCTTAGCTGAGGAGTTTAATTCATGCAACTCCTGAAAAACAGGGATAGGAGTGAACTCGTCAATATTCTAGACCGTGTTCCAGCTCTGCTTGTTGGAAACTGATCCGGGGGTGCCATCTAGTGATAGAGTAGTGCAACTGCTTCCATAAAAAGAGCTGCTCTATGTCCGCAGGTGTCTACATCTGCAGAAAGGTGTTAAGGGGCCCAAACATGTGACAAGAATAAACGTTCTTCCCACTGGCTTACATTGCCAAAAGCAACAAGATCTCTTGGCATGTTTGTGTAGGTGTATGAATTTGCACTTTTGATGCCAAATTCTAACCGTCAGCATGTAGCAGTAGAAATCAAGATTTAACAGACGAGGCTATGTTTTCCCAATCCTCAACTGTTCAGTTTTTGTGTGCTTTTGCCCACTACAGCCTCAGATTTCTGTTCTGGGCTGACAAGAATGGAAAATCTTTTGCAGTTATAGCCCATCCATCTCCAGTTGTGAGGTATTGTGTGTTTCGGGATGTTCCTTGGCATAGGACTGTTGTTACGCTTGTTTGTTTGACTTACTGTTGCCTTCCTGCCCTCTGGAGCCAGTCCAACCATTCTCTTCTGACCTCTTTCATGAACAGGCTGTGTTTGCCCGCCAAATTGCTGCTAACTGCATGTACATTATTTTTTGCATCTTCCTCTGTAAATTCTCGAGACTGCAATACAGGAAAATCTCTAAACGTTAGCTGTTCAAGAGATGCTCAAGTCACTTTGTCTGGCACCTACAATCATGCTACGGTCGAAGTAATTCAGATCATGTGTTACCCAATTGGGATGTTTGGCCTAATCAACAACTAGACCTCTTGACCAAGTCTACATGCTATTATGCTTCAGATTGCTTCTACATAATTGGCTGATGATATATTTGCATTAAAAAGCAGGTGTACAGGCTTAACTAATGAAGTGGCAACTGAGTGCATATTGTTCCGTAATAACTATGTTGAAAATGTTAGAAAAATCCGATGACATCAGTAGAATTTCTGCATCCAAATTCATCCAAAGTATCCCGTCATATAATTGGTTCAGCGCTCTGTAAGTTCCTGGTAATCATACTACTGAGGATTAGCCTCGGCCTGTATGGTAAATGGTAATGGTGAATCGACTGCATTTATATAGCGCTGGCTAGTCACATGTCATGACCCCAAAGCGCTTTACAACTATGCCTCTCATTCACCCTGGTGGCGGAGGCTGCCAAGCAAGGCGCCACCCTGCACATCAGGAGCAGTGTGGGGTTCAGTGTCTTGCTCAAGGACACTTCGACATGTTCTGTGGAGGAGCCGGGAATCGAACCAGGAACCTTCTGATTCCTAGGCCGCCCGCTCTACCTCGTGAGCTGTATGATCTTAGGTGTGAAAATTAAAGTTGACATGCGTATGTAATGTTTAGATTACACTGTATTTTCTTTTCCTGAAGCACCTGAAAACTCTGAGGCACCCTTGCTTGCTGCGTTTCCTGTCCTGCTCGGTGCAGGATGCAGGAGTCCACCTGGTGACAGAGCGTGTGCAGCCCCTGGAGCTGCTGCTGGACAGCCTCTCTCCTGAGGAGATCTGTGCTGGAATCTATGACCTCCTACAGGCCCTCGTCTTCCTTCATGACAGAGTGGGTTTCTATGCTTGAGTATCCATGCAGAATACACTGTGTGCTTGTGTACGTGTGAGTTAGGGCTGTGCGATAAATGTATTGCGATAATTTTTAAGCGCAATAAAAGTAACTGCCTCTATGGGGCAGACAGACGAGCATGATTATTACCTTTTCTATGCCACATACCTTTAATTTAGTGTTGAACTAATATCAGAGGCCATTTGAAATTCTTCCGGGAAGAAAAGTGCGATTTGAAGTCTGCTTAATTACTAGCGAGGTTAGACGGCCTCCATCGCCTTGGCATAATTAGCTTACCTTAAATCAATTCCTGTGTACTTTGCCTAACTTGCAATCAAGCCATTTATTCAGCCAACTGACCAATCAAAACCAAAATCTGGCCAATAATGATTAAGAGATTATGAGAAGCAGACCGACCTAACTAGGCTGCCGTGTTAGATTGAAAGAATGTCAGTAATCTGAATAAATAGCAGACCTCTGAATTAACATAACATAACATAACATAACATAACATGAATGGCGAGAACAGGCCGTTCAGCCCAACTAGGCTCGCCAGTTTCTTTGTACCATCGTGAATATATCACTTCAGATACTCAATGACTCAATGGTATCTAGCTTTAAGTCAAGTCTGCTCTTGAAAACTCCCAAGGTCTCTGCCTCAACAATATGGTCAGGCAAGCTGTTCCACAATCGAAATTACTCTTTGGGTGAAGAAATATTTCCGAATATCAGTGCTAAATTTACCTTTAGTCAGCTTCCATTTGTGACCCCGAAGTTCTGCTAACAACACTTGGTTGAAGGAATCCTACATAATTCACTTTGTTAATCCCTTTAACATATTTAAAGACCTCAATCAAATCACCCCTTAGTCTCCTTTTCCTAAGACTAAAGAGATTAAGGATCTTCAGCCTTTTCTCATAGCTTTCATCTTTAATACCCGGAATTAGCTTCGTGGGCTCTTCTCTGAACTTTCTCTAAAGCCTCTATGTCTTTCTTAAAGTATGGTCCCCAGAACTGTACACAATACTCTAAATGTGGTCTGACGAATGTGTTGTACAAAAGAAGCATCACCTCCTTGGATTTGAACTCAATACTTTTGGCAATGTATCCCAGCATCCGATTGGCTTTTTTAACAGCTACGGCACAATGGCTAGAGCCTGTGAGGGTTTGGTCAACAATCACTCCCAGATCTTTCTCTTGTGGAGCACATTCCAGTTTAAAACCTCCCATGAAGTAATCCCGTCTAATGTTTTTATTACCTACATGTACTACTTTACATTTCGCTACATTAAATTTCATTTGCCACATTTCTGCCCCATTCTAAATTCTATCCAAATCATCCTGAATCACTTTAGTGGACTCTAAACTATTTGCCAAGCCCCCCAATTTAGTATCATCTGCAAATTTCACTAATCTGCTCTCAATATTCCTATCAAGGTCATTAATGTAGATGAGGAACAGCAGGGGTCCCAACACCGATCCCTGGGGGACGCCACTCCCCACCCTACCTAGCTCTGATGATATACCACTGACCACCACTCTTTTGTTTCTGTCCTGCAACCAGTTATGAATCCACTTCAGAATACCACCTGTAACTCCAATGGAGCTCATTTTAAAAATTAGTCTCTTATGCGGTACTGTGTCAAATGCTTTCTGAAAATCCAAATATATGATGTCATAAGCCCTGCTCTGGTCATAAGTCTTGGTGGCCTCTTCAAAAAATTCCAGAAGGTTTGTCAGGCATGACCTTCCTTTACTTAAAACCATGTTGGCTATCCTCAAGATATTGTTACGCTTCAAGAAATAAGTCCAGCTCATCTTTTATGATAGATTCCAATATTTTGCACGCAATGCAAGTTAAACTGACTGGCCTGTAATTACCTGGCTCAGTACGGTCCCCTTTTTTATATATTGGTATTATATTGCCCTGTTTCCAATCATTTGGTATTTCTCCAGTTTCTAAAGACCGCCTAAAGATGGCAGATAGCGGCTTAAAGATGATCTCACTAACTTCCCTGAGCACTTTAGGATATAAGCCATCAGGACCCGCCGCCTTTATCTGCCTTTAGTTGATGCAACTTGTCTAATACTGACGTTATCCCTAACCTCAATTTCCGCTAAATAATCTTGAGCATTGGACAAGCCCTCTGGCCGAATAAAGACCCGCTCTAAGGTAAAATTCTCAACAAAGTAACCGCTTAAGGTGTCCGCAATATCCTTATTATCATATAGCAGCGATCCATTTTTATTCTTTATGCACTTAACCTGCTCTTTTGACTTTCCTTTTTCTGCTACAGTACTGAAAGAAGCGCTTAGGGTAAGTTTTTGCCCCCTCTGCAATTTGTCTTTCATACAGTCTTCTAGCATTCCTCAGCTCTTTTTTGACCACAGCCCGCATTTTACAGAATTCGCCTTAGTAATCTCATTGTTATCCTCTATGTACATCTTATAAAGATTCCTCTTTTCCCTCAAACTCCTACTTAATAGCTGCTGTCATCCACTGAGGATTCTGCTTTTTCAGCTTACTTTTGGACACCTTTGGAATGAATTTACATTGTGAATCAAGTAAAACCCCTTAAATCTTTCCCACATCTCATTTACAGACTCACAGTCCAGGAGTGTCTCCCATTTTGTTTCACTTAGATATGACCGCATCCTGTCAAAGTTTGCTCGCCTAAAATTAAAAATTTTTGTTTTTGAGACACCTTTTTAACTTCCCATGAAACCTCAAAATTAATAGTAGAGTGATCACTTGTCCCAAGTGGCTCCAGTACCTCAACATTGCTAATTCTATCTGGGTCATTACAGAGCAGCAAATCTAAAATTGCCTTCTCTCTTGTAGGTTTATTAACATACTGCACCAAAAATTATCATTTATGACATCTAGAAATTCTTCCTCCCCTACCCTGTCCTTTCACCATTTCCCAATCAATACCAGGATAATTTAAGTCTCCCATAATAATAGTCCCTCCTCCTCTACAAGCTTGCGTAATCCTCTTAAGGAGCATTTCATTGACTGTACTGTCCAAAGCTGGTGGTCGATAGCATACACCTATGTTTAAACCAGTCTCGTGTTTGCCAGTGAGCCTGACCCAGATATCTTCACAAGGCACGGAATATTCAATTTCAGGAATTTCCTGCACATTTATGTTTTCGTTCACATAGAGTGCTACACCCCCTCCTCGCCTATTACATCTATCCTTCCTAAAGAGCTTATAACCTTCTACATTATATTCATTTCCATCCTCTTCACTAAGCCATGTCTCTGTAATCCCAACTATGTCATAGCCTTCACTAATCATAACGGCCTCAAGTTCTTGAAATTTATTTTTAATGCTTCTTGCATTTAGATAAAAACATTTCAGGTTATCATGAACGCTCTTCCCCTTCGATTTCCCATGCGCCTGCTGCTCAAAGCCCCTCACCATGCTTTTTTGCTTTAAAAATATATCATCAATAGTGCAAAATATATCATCAATAGTGCATATTAATAATAATTAATAATTCCGCCTCTCACTGTGAAACTTTAACGTAATATTCAAAAGGATTTCTTTAAAATAAAATCATGTTAAGATGGCCCTGGTTTTTAAGTGTTTAAAAATATGCGCGAAGTGGAAAACGTGTGAAGCATATCGAACGTGAATGTGAGAAATTATTTTCGCACTGCAAGCAATGGACAAATGCACCGAAGACTCGGCAAGCACGTTCGGAAAAATCTGTGCTGCAAATTTTTTTTTTAGCATTTTTTAATTTAATAATTAAACAAGATTCATTTGAAGTAAAGTATTTCATAGCTCTTGATTTTAGTTACTTTTGAGCGTCTAAATAGCCTACAGTGACGGTGGAAAACATTTTGTTAGAGCGTAGGCCTATCGAACGTGACATGTAAATTGTTATCGCATTCGCACACAACGGCCAAATGTAGTAATCCAGCAAACGTATTCAGGCAAATTGCGTGCTGAACCAAGCAACGTTAAGGTCTTCAAAATCATCATCCTCTACTCGACAATTGCTTTCAGCCCTTCCCCATTTACTTTGCTCAATTTGAAATCAAACAGTTGATTCGCTCAATGAACAAAATAAATTGGTTGGCGGTCTAATTTATTTCGATATCATTTTTGTTTGTCGCATTTTGAAATTTAAATGGCCATGAAACATGACAGAGTTGCCTGAATGCGTTTGGTACATTATTTCTAGTTTCACATTTGGCCTCTGTGTGCGAATGCGTTAACAATTTACATGTCACGTTCGATACGCTTAAACAAAATGTTTTCCACCTTCACTGTAGGCTATTTAGACGCTCAAAAGTAACCAAAATCAAGAGCTATGAATTACTTTATTTCAAATTAGTCCTGTTCAATTAACAATTTGGTGCATTCGTCTATGGCCGATGATATTTGCACTAATCCGTGTGGCCAATGCTTAATTTTTTTCTTGGCCACAGTCCGCACTTATACGTGTGGCCCATGCTAAAATTTTCCCTTGGCCACAGCTTAAAAAATAAGTTTGGCCAAGAAAAACATTTTGGCTTTGGACACACTTAAAATAAGTGTGGGTAATGGAGCAATGTGCATCTTGGCCACACTTATAAGTGCGTCTAACGCAAATTTCGATCAATTTTTGTGCTTGGACGCACTTCAATAAGTGCGAATTGTCACATCGTTTGTCTGTTGCATGCAGTGCAAAAATAATTTCTCACATTCACATTTTGATATGCTTCAGAAAATGTTTTCCACTTCGCGTATATTTTTAAATGCTTTAAAACCAGGGCCATCTTAAAATGATTTTATTTTTCAGAAATCTTTTTAATAATATGTAAAAATGCAACGATGAGAGGTGAATTCAGAGGTCTGCTATCTATTCAGATTATTGGCATTCTTTCAGTCTAACATCGTAGCTTGGTTGGGTCCGTCTGCTTCTCATTATCTCTTCTAAATAATTATAGGCCATATCTTGGTTTTGATTAGTCATCTGGCTGAATAAATGACTTGATTGCAAATTAAATAAAGTACACGGGAATTGATTTAAGGTAAGCTAATTATGCCAAGGTGAAGGAAGCTGTCCAACCTCCCTGGTAATTAGCAGACTTCAAATCGCACTTTCCTTCCCGGAAACATTTCAAATAACCTCTGATGTTTGCTCCACGCGGCATTAGGTATAGAAAAGGTAATAAGCAGGCTCGCCTGTCTGCCCCATAGTGGCAGTTACTTTTATTGCGCTTAAAATTATCGCGTTACATTTATCGCCCAGCCCTAGTGTGAGTATAAATGCGCATATACACTAATGAGTAAAAATATTATGACCACTCACAGATGAAGTGAAAAACGCGAGCCAATTGTCAGTTCTCATACTCAATGTGTTCAGCGTGGAAAAATTGGGACCTGAGTGACTTTGATAAGGGCCTATCACTACAGGCAGACAACTTCATTTGAGCCTATCGAAAACAGCCTGTCACGTTCCTTTAAGGAGCAGCATTGAGCACCTACCAACAGTGGTTGGAGAAGGGACAAACGACTAATGTGCAACAGTTTTCTAGGTGCTCAAGGCTTATTGATGTGCAAAGGAAACAAAGACTATTCTGTTGGTTCTGCACTGATAGAAGGGCTGCTGGGGTCATTCCATATAAAGTCAACCAGAGGTCCCCGGGTCACCGCCTCAGATTTGGTTCAAATTTATTTTGGGAGTACATCTAAATTCATAATGAACACTTGCAAAATTTTAGGGTCCTACTTCATGGGGTTTCGATCAAAAATCAAAAATTCGATCAAAAATCAAGGGCCATGCCTGCGCTAATTGCAAATGTTAATTTATAGGGATTTTGGAGGCCAATATTTTTGGAACAAATCATAGGTATGGGCTGAAAATTGCTACCCAGGGTAATTTGGGTCCATGCTTTCAGGATCTCTTCTCAAAATTATTATCCACTTTGTTCTGCAACTAGAAGTTTTAAATAGACAGTGCCTACTTATAAACTCAAGTTACATCATTTCCTAAGATAATCTGACATCTGACATGCTATTGCATTCCCTACCTAGGATCTCCCAGGTATTGGATCATCTGTCTATTTGAAACCTCTAGGTGAAGAAGAAAGGGATAATAAAGGGCTTTTTTTACCCCAAAATGCCTATATTTGATAACATGATTAAATAGTGAAGGAGATAAGAAAACAAGTTTTAATTTTGAGCAAATAAAGCCAAAATATATAAATTTATGTTGAACAAGTTTCATTACCATGGGTAACTGCCCGCATGGTGAACTTGTCAATCCAAAGTTGGCAAAAAAGTGAGTTTTTCAGCTGGGACCCTTTTCATGGTCTCCTAACTCCACTATTATGCCCTGGATGCAGTCAATCTTCCTTGTATAGACAGACCTGTCCTCAAATAGAAGGAATCCAGCACAATTTAGCCTCTGGAAAAGATCCTGGCCTCATAGGGGGCCCTTGAAAACTGAATTTTTGATTTTCACCCATAAAAACTTACATATTTGAGAGGCCAATATCTTGAAAATGAAAAGAGATAGATAAATTTGACCAGAGATTCTGAAAGCATGGACCCAAATTACCCTGGGTAGCCATTTTCAGCCCATAACTATGGTTTGTTCCAAAAATATTGGCCTCCAAAATCCCTATAAATTAATGTTTGCGATACGCTTGGGCAAGGCCCTTGATTTTAGGGGGGCCATATCTTGGAAACGCCTTGGAGTAGGACCCTAAAATTTTGCATGTGTCCATTATTAATATAGAGGTATTCCAAAAATAAATTTGAGCCAAATCTGAGTCTGTGACTGTGGAAGATTCTTGTTCTTTGGTTGAGTTCATATGCAATAACCCGCTGTTGCACAAGTTTCAGAACAGGTAAAGACAGTTATGGGAGGAATGTGTGGCACACTGTGCATCACATTTTGTTGCGTATGGGGCTTTGTAGTTTCAGAATAGACAGAGTGCCCATGCTAACCCCTGTTTGTGTCAAAACCACCTGCAAAGGGCGCAGAAGCATTTAAACCAGATGCATCAATGAGCCTTGGGCAACCAAAACTCTGTTGCCAGTTCATGCGTGGACCACTGTCAGTAGGTACTCACATCCGCTAACAGGGAGCACCTCAGAAGCCTTGCCGCTTCAGAGATGCTCTAACCCAGTGGTCTTCAATGTCATTCCTGGGGACCCACTGTGTATGCTGGTTTTTGTTCCAACCACAATTGTAATTGCGGGATTTTGACAAGCTGTTAATTTGTCTTAAGTGCATTTAATGTATTGAGCAGTTATTTGCCCTCTTAACTCACAAGTTAACAGAAATATCTATGTTTGCCGTCAAAAATACAAAATACCATACCCAAATTCCTATGTACTGATAACAGCATACAATGAGAGAAAACAATGTAACCAATCAAATTAAAGATGTAGTTGGCTTCTAATTGATGAAATTGGCTCATCATGACAAATTTATTCAACAAGCAAATAGTAAAGAGTCAAACCAGTTTTGTGTTATGTTAATCTAATTAAGTTCACCTGAAGTTTTTTGAAAGAATTTGAAAGTTGTGTCCAGCAGTAATTTGGGCTTTACTGATTTCCTCAGTATATAATTTGATCTGTCTGAAATGTTATATTACTTGGCATTTCTTGCAGTATAGAAATTAACACACTATCTTCTAGGGTATTTTATTCTTCATAGCACTGGATGTTTCTATGTAACATTTGGCAAAAGAGAGTAATTAACAACTCTAAACATGAAAAACACCTAATTAAGGCATTAACTGCTTTTTAAAATCCTGCGATTACAATTGTGCTTGGAACAAAAACCAGCATACACCGTGGGTCCCCAGGAACGACGTTGAAGACCACTGCTCTAACCCACTCGTGTGGTCATAGTCATTGAGTTCCATTTCTCCCACATCCAACACGTTGAATATGAGAAACGACCGTTTGCTTACCATCTGAGATCTGTCTGCAGACTTTGTCATGTGCCATTGTTACGAGATAATCAACATTATTTGCTGCATCTGTGAGTGGTTTTAATGTTTTGGCTCATTGGTGTACATGCATGCATGCATAATCATAGAGTACAAACCCAGAGACGATATTTGAAACGGTTGAGCAAGACCAATTTAACAATGTCTGACCTCATTGTGTATACTTTTGCACGTTTGGCATCTCTTTCTAAAATTATCTCCTAGAAGTTCTTCCAATTTCTCCTTGCCTGCTTTTCTTGGAAATGACTCAAAATTTTTTTTGCCTCACCTTTATTCCAGGGAAAATCAAGCCACAACAATGTGTGTGTTTCCTCAGTTTTTGTTAGTGAAGATGGCCACTGGAAACTTGGAGGAATGGAGACTGTGTGCAAGTTTTCTGAAGCAACACCAGAGGTAAGTAATGTATATATTCTTGTAAGCATCTGCACTGACTGAAATAGAAAATACTTCATTTTTTTAAGTGTTGAAACTCTTGATGCTTAACTAAAACACTAAATCGAATGCTTTAAAAAAGTTTATTGCAGTGCCGAGCATGTTTTTTTAATTTTTTATTTAATTCACTATTGAATTGAGTGTTTAAGTGGGTTTGAAGTGTTTTTTTTTATTATCAGTTCCTTAAAGGCATTGAAAATGTGAGAGAGAAATCTGCTGTTCCACCAGAGGAGGAGGTATGTAAAGTAACTGTTTTGTTCTATACGGTACTTTTATAGTAATTACTGGTGGCTACAACAGGGGACAACACTGACTTTCAAAACAATAATTCATTTGCAGGTTGATGATTTTAGAATACTGCCAGAAAAGTATGGGCATTCTAGGGATTCCTTTTCATTTGGAGTGATGGTTGAAAATTTCATCCCACTTCTGAACGGCTATGGTGAGTTGCAATAGCGGTGTCTCTGTAACCGTTCAAACTCGCCAACTCATCTCGAAAGGCTCAGTATTCATGATCGGACTGAAGTGTAGCACACAGTCAGCTGATATTTTGAGACAACAGAGGCTTGGAATACAATTGGTTTGTTAAAGACAAATATTAAATTTAACGGGAACTACAAAATGCTCGTTAAATGGTTAGATAGATATTCACTGAAGCAGATGGTCTACTTTCCTCGAGGGTACTATGATAATAGCTGGTGTTGTGGGTACCACACCAATATCCGCTAGGCCTCAAATTGTACATTTGTTCTATATTGAATGTATTGGCTAGGTAAAGCAGTATTTCACTTTGCCAGCGGAATACCATACTTTGCTAAATTAATGACTCATGAGCGCATTACCTGCTGCATAATTGGGCTGACTGCAATGTAGTGATTTAGAACTACCGCTCATCTGCTGAGCTGTGGACTGATAAAACTCAAACTATCTATGTACCATATGGAGGGCAGAGCTAGTAGTTTCTGCTGAGATTAGCAGAGGATGCTACAGTAACAGAATAGGCCTGTATATGTAATTTGGTATTCCTAATTCTGTGGCAGAGGGGAAAAAAATCAAAATAGGTAAACAGAACTTTGTTTTTTTTAATGTGATGCTGATAATTTGATTCATGTTATGTAACTGATCAGTGTAAATATGCTTCTCATTATGCTGGACTGTAGTCTCTGGAGAGCTGTCGGAGAGTTTCAAACGCACCCTGCAGCAGAAGCTGTTGAACCATGACCCCTTCTCACGCCCGTCTCTCAGCAGCCTGCTGACTCATGAGTTTTTCAGGTATGGCTTCATAATTGTGAATCATTGGGAAGAAATACTGGAGTAGGGTTTTGCTCCATCGTTAATTGGTTTAGCTTGGACTCAGTGGTAGAGACAGAGTTGAAAATAGGATGGACACAGAACATCCCTTTCAACCAATTACTCGTCCTGACTTCTAAATTATTTTTCTTGATTGAAAGTATGTTCACAATGGGCGGCTGGTGAGCTGATGATGGAGGAGACACAGCACATCCCTTTCATCCAATAATTCTCTTTTTACCTGTTTTCAATATATTGGCTGTTTTGCAATCAGGGACCAAAGTTTGTCACACGGAGCCCCAAAAATCAAATGTGGAATATAGAATCAAGTTGATGCCTATTTGTTTACATATGTTGTTGAGGACACATGCTGAAAATTTTGGAGCGTTGGGTTCACAGGTTCTCCTAAAATTCATACAAATTACAATTTGCCGATTTCCACCTTTTTAACCAGTTCCGGAGAAGACATGTTTTTGATGGACAAAGAACATATACTCATAACATGGTACACAGTTTAATGACCAGTGCATATTCTGACACAGTATTCCTCGTGCGCAATCATATGAATATGTGGAGTCAAAATCATACAATACATCCAACCTTGCCCCACTCCTCTGATGAAATATTAATAATGTAAAAAACATTTCCGGAGAAGACATTTTTTGACGGATAGAATGTCTTGGTAGAAAAAGTCATGTTTTCATGAATCGATGCGTTTCTGACCCCCCAAATATTATTTGTTGCTTAAAAAACCTTCCCATTTTTTAAATAATGATTGCACAAGCTACTGGGTGCAGTGGTATTTTATTGGTGAGGAATACAAATGTATGTAAAAGAAAATGAGACACTAAAATGTCAAAAAAAATGGATACGTCAAATTTTCGACATTTGACATTTTTTCATCAAATAAACGGCTTCTGTAGATTAGTCAATGATAGCAGAACTTAAAATGAATGATATATACCACCTTGCTGCTAATAATTTTAGAAAAAAAGCTAAATTTTTTCAATATTTTAGAATTTACCCCTGATTGTGAAGCAGCCCATACATATTTTTTTTTATATCAGCATTATGTGAACTCTGTAAAACACTCAACACAATCAGTTGTGCCTAGTTCTCCTGAAGGTGAGACAAGACATATAAAGCACCAGTTTGATGCAAAATTGTATTTAAATCAGCGTTATTAAGTTGTGAAAACTTGTTCTTAATGTGCTTTCTCTTCACTATGAAAACAGACATGAAGCGTGGATAAAATGGGCAGCAATGCAAAATGTTCTAAAAGTAAGCATGGGAGTTACCTGAGTAATTAATCTTTTTCGTTTTTTTGTAAAGTGTTTAAAACACATTTTCTTTGATTTAATTTAAAGGTGCTATATTTTAATGGTAATTAAGAATAAAAAACTAATACATAAATAGGCCTTCTTGAAAGTTGCACAATAAAAGAATTTAGTTTTCCACAAAAATGATTGTATCCCCGGATGACAAGTCGGGGATACTATGGATCAGTGATCATCACGCCGCATCCGTCGCCGCATTCATAACGATTTGGTTGTGAGTGCTCTACAGGCCATGAATTTCAACTGATTTGTTTCATATTTGGCTTGAGCCTGGTAAGGTCACGAAACCTATCGATTTAGGGAACGATTGCTGTTGGGGATCTGGGGGTGCACATCGGCCAGTGGGTGACCGACTGTCTAAGTTTTGATTTGGATTTTAACAATTTTCTTATTTTTGTCAGGTTTGAAAAGAGTCCTTCCTTTGTTTATTTGCAATAGCAACAGCACTACTGAGCTAGTAGCATTACGACATTGAAACCAAACCAATCTCTGTAGCAATATTCCTGTGGTTGCCACTTTGCTAGCTGTTCGGTGAAGAAATGGCAGAATAAAGGACTGTACTCCCAATTTCAGCGCTGTTGTGTGTGCTCTTGCCATTAAGAAACTGGTCTCGAGCACAAAAGGTCAGCAATAGAAAGAGGAGCAAGTCCTGAATGAATATCGGTGCAGCCTTTGATTGCTGATCTCACATCAGCAATCAAAGGCTGCACCGATATTGAAGGAGGAACAAGGTCTGAGGAGCCATGCCAATGTTGCAGCTTTTGTTGCTGACCGTTAAGCTAAAGTTTATGTGCTAGCTAAGTCAGCGTTTTCTCCACACAGGATTATATGTTGAGGGAGCATGTGCGTCAAGCAATTCTCAATTGCTACTCTCCCCAGACTCTCTAAATGGGGATAAAACATTCAGAATCTTGCTGAATCTTTTATCTAACACCCGTAAACAATCATGAAGCACAGATTAGATTGTGTGCAGCACAGAATATCCCAAAATGGTAGTGTGGAAGTTCCACTGTAATTTACTTTCTTTTTAAAGCATACTTTATAAGTCATTTCTCTAAATTCAGTTTAGCTAATTATTTAATTGCCCTTACACTGCATTAGGAAATAAGCTATGTCTAATTGTCAATGAATTTTATAACTGGGAAACATTTTAATCCAGGAAAATTATCGAGAACTATTCAGGACTTGGAATCGATTTAAAGCGACATTCTTTGCCCTCCATATTATCCACTCCGACTCCACAATTTCTTTGCGATATTACATAGTTTATCATTTAGCTTTAATTCGGTAACATTCTCTTTTCTTGTAAACAGGAACGACTTTCTTGATATAGTAAATTTCCTGAAGAGTTTGACTCTGAAAACGGAGGAAGAGAAGAATGAATTCTTCAAGTAAGTCCTCACATTGTCTCCTCTCCAAACTCAAAATCTTTAAATATCAAACCATTAAATATATGCATAAATTCTTATCAGTAGCAATACTAATCCTAAATATGACAGGTCTGAGGTTTTGTTTTACAGTATTATTTTCGGTATTATTAATTTTGGTACTGTGACTGTTGCACATTCATTCATCAAAACCGTTAAGTGCTCGTCTGTGCAGGTTTCTTCTGGACCGGGTCCAGAGCCTCCCGGAAGAGCTGATTGCAGACCGTCTAGTCCCAAAAATCCTCAACCCCCTGGTGTTGGCAGAACCAACTGCTGTGAAGAGTTTTCTCCCCCATCTCCTCAGACCAAAGAATGGTGGGTGTTCTTTCGCGCTGATTGTGCTGTCGCCTCTATATATGAACATTGCCTTTAAAAAGCAGTGATGTCCATTGTTAATTTTTTTGTACCTGTTTTTACAGACTATATCTGCATTTATATTTCTTGTGGTAAAACTGTGGCATAGTTGGGTGCAATATTGTGTGCAGCATTGATAAAACTAAAGAAAAAAGTTGCTGAGAACAAGCTAAGGGGCTGATAGTCCAGATATTAAGTTCAGAGCATGTTCTCTCCATGTTTGCATGGTATTTCTAGCCTTTGATTTTCTCCAACAGTTTAAAGACGTGTATGTCAGCCTTGTTGGATACCCTCAATTTCACAGAGTGTTTGAGTGAATGTTGCAGAGACAGCCATGTAAGAAAACAAATTTTGCAGAGACGAGCTAATTTTTCAACTGCAATTTCTCATTTCATGATTGAATTTATCCTGTAATTGATCTGAATCAGTGCCCCTGTGCTAGTACTGCCAAACATGGAGATTTTTACGGCCAAAAATGTAAATTTTGGTCTCATCAGGCTGTGTTCTCTCGGAGTCGGTGATTTTGTCAGATCCAAAGATGCTTAGATTGGCTTGGCTAACCTCAGATGCATTGTTTTGGTTCTTGTGCCTATTAAGGGTTCTTTATTTTCCGCCTTTCCTGAGAGTTTTCTCCCATGAAGGTGGCATGTTAGGCTTGTTTTTAGACTTGGTGACTCTGACATGGCTAGAGTCGCTGCAAGTCTTTAACCAACAAGATCCATGTTCTTCAGTTCCTCTCTGACGATCTGGCTCGTTGGGAACAATATGCGCTTGCATTTGTTTTTGCCCGTTTTCTGGCTAATTTGTTTCAGTATTATAAAGTTTTTTAACCCTTTTTTAACCCTTAAATGCCCAACTGTAGTAAAAGTTGAAAGAAAAATCTATGTATTCTGTTAATATGTCCTGGGGTGGGTCTAATAACAACCCAATAGCAATTTTTAATTTTTGGTGACCTTTGACCTCATTTTAGTTTTGTGACATATGTCACAATGGCATTTCGGGGACCTTATTGCTAAAATGACTTGAATGATAAAACAGTTGACATATAGCTGAAGTTTTAGGCATAGCTTATTTTTCATTAGCTTACCTGTTTGTCTACTTTATCCAGTGATGAATGGGTGCTGATCTATCGTGTGGATTCCACCACGGGGCCGGCCATATTGGAAAGGTTAGCTGGTGCAGCCAGTGTAGTGTCAGTTCCACTTTTATGCATCAGATGGCAGCACTGATGGTCTAAATATGTCACTATGGGCATTAGGTTGCAAAATTTATGTGGTGTCGGTGGTTTTGACAACCCCCAAAATCTTGCGACAAATTTGTCACAGGGGGCATTTAAGGGTTAACCCGTTTCCCACTGAGGACGTGTATATATACAAAATTTTTATATGTGGTAATCGGCTTCGATGAGTGTTCGAAAAAAGAAAATACTGATGTTGCGGATGAATGTACTTTGGAAGATGAGGACAACAGTAAATCAGTTGTTTGCATGTGGTTGTATTGTCTCCTTCTGAACTCTCCTCTAAACCACTTGGGATATACAAATCCCTATCTTCGCTATTTTCATTGAATTCTGAGTCTGTATCCGCAGAAATTTTGTTCCAATCTACCTCTGATGAGTATACATGAGGGTGTCTTGCCATTTTCATATTCAAAGCTTAAACAAGTGGGGTTTTCAGGGAAATTTGCTAATGTTTGTCATCAGTGGTCTTTACCAGTTAGTCCCAGACTCTTCTTAGCCGTCAGCATAAGTAGTGAGATTGTAAATTTGCACAACCAGACTCTGGATCAAACTGCTGTATTGAGGAAGTGCTGTGTGAATACATCATTAGTAGGGAAGTGGTTAATATTGCCCTCTCGCTGCTTAATGGTATTTTTTAACCACTTGTTTTTCTTTGGAACCCATAACCTCTTGGTGAAGGTCAAATACCATCTGTCCCTTATGAATTTTTTTTTCTTTTTCCATTGTCACAGATGACAATAGGATTCCACAAGCCTGGTGCCTTATTTTTATACCCTAGTCATGCTGGTAGTGATTGAATGACGTAATATAGTTCCTGTTGTATGCAATGAACTTCAGTTTTGTTTCATCTACAATCATTTTTTGAGATAGCAATAGTTTTGATGCCTGTGATTTTCAGAAAAGAAATAGTTAAAAACTAAAACATAAACTTCGAAATAAAAGCGTACAGTTTTGCCATATATATAATATGGAGTACTGTGGTTTTATATGAACTTTTTTCTTCATTTATATCTGGGGTGCCATAATTCTAGACCTAACTGCATATCTTAACCAAGCTTCATGTTGTTACTTTGTTTTACTGCTCTCATATATAAATATGTTAAGTCATGATCTTGGTGTTTCCTGTACAACGCAGCGCACTCTCTGATTTTTTTTTCTCTTCAAATTCAGGTGGCAGTAATGAAGACTGTCTACTGTCAGTACCCCTCTATCGAAAATATGTGATCCCCCAGCTTCTGAAATTGTTTAGGGTGAACGAGGAGCATGTACGAATGGTTCTACTGTCCCACATTGATGTTTATGTTGAACTTTTCTCCCACGATGAACTGAAGAATCAAATACTACCTCAGGTTTGTTTCCTTCAAATCTTTCCCACTCATTTTTTTCTGAAATGTATTACATTATCCTATCCTTTTACAATATGTGTTTGAATTACACCTTTGTTCCGCCTATATCTTTTGCAAGAGTTATTTCTCCACTCTACTCTGATATAAATGGCATGATGTGTGCCCAATTATTGCATGTACTGCTCTAGGGATCAGCTACGTTTTGGTATGAACAATATACCGTGAGAAATATGTGCCAGGTTACGAGTTTAGCCGTACAGGCAGAGATGTACTGTGACAGCACTAGTGCAAATATTTTGTCAAGATAATACAGGAGATTAAGGTGAAAGCACTGGCCTAGAGCTTGCGACTTATGAAATTGGTCCAGACCAACTGAATGATTTGTCAGTTGCTGAATCCACTAGTACCCAGACTCTTTTTGGATACTATAACTCCTTATAAATAATGTTTTATTGAAATTAGGACAAACAAAATATACGGCCTGATGTACATTATCATTCACAATACAAAATTTATCTTGATGTAAGTATTGGGCCATATTGCCCAGCCCTTGACTGCATGTGAAGATATAAGTATTTGCTGCACTGATTGTGACTTCTATATTTATTGTAAACATTACAGATTTTGCTGGGAATGAGAGACACAAATGATTCACTTGTCGCGATAACACTGCGGAGCCTGGCTGTACTTGTTCCCTTACTTGGGGCACAAGTAGTGGTAGGTGGAGAGAGAGTGAAAGTATTCAAAAGGACAACACCCAACTTCAGCAAGTCCACTGAGGCCACCCCAGAAAGTATGGGACTTGCAGCCTAGAAAAGTTTTCACTTTGTGGTTCAGTTATATTTGGTGCTGTATTTGTGAATTCTTCTTTTATTTGTAGGCTCTCCCATACACATCTTTGAAGAGTTATATCCACAAATCTCTAAACCTTCCAAAATCCACAAGCTTCTCCCTAAGCCCTCGGAAAGCGGGGAGGTTGTGCTGGAGAACATGGACTCCCTTTGTTCCGGAGAGCGCTCTGAAGTGGCCGCAGAATCAGGTATTATTGAAAGCCAGACCTCGAAGATGCCACCAATGCAGGAATTAGGGAACTTATCAAATGTCCAAAAACATCACAAGGTATCTGTGATGATACTGACTTCTTGCATTTCTTTTAAAAATTTGTGTTCCTTTTACAGTTATCTGCAGAGACATGGCTTTACCTCTCAATGGATACAGTGTGAGAAGAGCTATGGCCGGGGAAGAAATTTGCTCTCCGCAAAGGCCTGACCAGCCTTCTGAGGAATGGCCAGATTGGAGTGAGACAGAGGAAGTGGACAAAGAGAAAGACCATCCTGCACAGCTCCATCTCCAGGCAATGGATGAAAGCGGAAAGCAGGAGAGCATCGATGCCGATATCTCTGCCGAGGAGCCATGGGATGACTTTGAGGAATCTGAAGTAACCTCTGATCAGTCCCCTTCAACATCAGCTCGGGGCTCCATACTTCCGTCACAGGGTGACACTGCTGTAAAGTCTATTTCAGACTCTGCAAAGCCTTCAAAGCCCCTGAAGCTCACAGTCTCTAAAACTGTAGCTGAGAGCAAGCCCACAGAACGGGGCAGTAGCTGGGACCAGGACGTTAATGGGAAACCAAATGAACCATCCAGAGACTCTGTTAGGTTGCACCATACACGGAAAGTTGCGGGGGGGTTGGGAGAGGAGTTCACAATCGAAGTGAAAAAGAAACCAGAGAAAGACCCCGAAATGGATTTCTTTGCTGACATGGTCCCAGATATTAAACTGTCTTCAGCATCTTTGTTGATGTCCCAGGGAAGGACAAATTCTAGTTCTGGACTTTTTACAGCAGAACTTGGCCAAAATGCTGATCCTACAGATGTCAATTTATTGGTAGACCCGCAAACACTCACAGCCAAGTTTGCTGCAACTGATGTTGAAGTAAGTGTTACAAAAATGATCAGTGACCTTTTTGCACATCTCTGGCTATGCTGGTTTTGGTGTGTTTCTGTTCACTGTGACACAGATTACATTCCTGCAATACTAATTTGTTTGTTCGGATCTTGCAGACGGAAGCAGCAGGTTGGGGTGAGGGAGATGACCTGAACTGGGAGGATGAGAATGCCTGGTGACAGTATGGAGTACTAACTGCCTAAAGCCATTACGTTAGAGGCGGAACACAGTGCAGCACAATGACCTTTACTCCAAAGAAGGCCAATCGGAGTGCTCCGCCTTCCAGCCAGAGTTCTTTCTGACAAATTTTAATTTCAAAACTTTAAAATAATGTGAAGTACTGATACAAGCCCTGGTAAAAAAAATTATGGAATCACCACTCTTAGAGGACATTCATCTAGCTTTTTTTTTTTTTTTTTTTTTTTTTTTACTTCACAGCAAATAAACAAATCACAGATGTGACACAAGACAATTTTTGCTCATGAACTGAACTGTCTGGCATCATAAAGCACACCTCAAACAAACTAGATTAAATTATTTGAATTGATGGCATATTTTTTCCAGATCAAGGATAGGAAAAATTGTTATTCCTTTCCTGAAGAAAAGCTTTTACACTCCTTGCTCTGTGGCAAGATGCATTGTCACCCTGAAAAATTACTTTGTCATCGCCTAACCTATTTTCTACTTATGGATTGAGAAAATCGTCCAGAAGTTCAATTTACACCTGTGCATTGACTGTTGAAGTAATGATTGCCATCTCCAATGGCCTTTTACCTGATATGTAACCCCATGTCATAAATGAATGGGGAAATTTGCTTATTTCCTTTAGGCAGTCATCTTTTCATTTGAAGGATCTCAGACAAAAGTTCCAGAGTCACCGCCTTGACCAATGCAGATTTGTGATTAATCTCTGAATATAACTTTCATCCAATCATCCACACTTCATGAGTGCTACCCATTAGCCCACTGTAACCTTGCTTTCTTCAGTTTAGGTGTTAGTGCTGGTTTTCTTTAGGCTTCTTTGATGTAAACAGCATTTCATTCAGCCGATTTCTTATATTTCAGTCATTAATATTTACTCCTGTTTGTGCCCATTTGTTTTTCATTTGTTTTGTTGCGCATTTTCTATTTTCTGTCCTGTTACTTCGATGTTTTCCATAGTCAACCCGTATGTCTTCCTTTTGTAACCTTCCCAATTTGTTTATACTCGCACCAGACTTGACACAGCTGACTGGGCACAAGCAACATTGTTTGCCACTCTCCATGTTGAACTTCTTAGAGCAGTTTTATAATCCTTTCCTTTGTTTCCTGCTCTTTTGTTGGTGCCATGTTTCCTCTCAATTACCGAAGTCTGACACCTCGTAAAGGTCTGCAAGCAATCTGTTTTAATGGCAGACTAATTTTTATGTACAGATTTCTTTTAGAAATGCCAATTAAAAGGTAATTCCATAATTGTTTCCACAACATTGAGCGATTTCACATCTTTTTTTTACTCTAGTTGATCTGGAGAAAATTATGCCATTAATTAAAATAATTCATTTGAGGTGTGTTTCATGAAGCCAGACTGTTCAGTTATTGAACAAAATTGATTTTGCATCATATCTGCAATTTGTCATTTGCTATGAAGTAAAAAAGCTGGATGAACATTCTCCAAGTGTGGCGAATCCATAATTTTTGCCAGGGGTTGTGCTTTTTTCTGTTGATCAGTTTACCCCTGCAAGTTTAAACATGCCAGTTTAATTTATATCTTACTGTAGCCATGATTACCGTTTTTAATTTGCTGGTTTTGAAAGGCCACCTGTCAAATATTGTTTCAGTTTGGTTAATATGCATACTTTTAGCTCACTTTGCCAAGTCATACAAACAGTAGTTTACTGTGCTGGTTTTGGAAGTTGTCGGGGGTGTGCAAATGGGAATGAAACCAGTGATGTTAGGATGTGCCATAGGTTTAATTTTTCAGTGATCGTTGATTGGGCCTTATGGGATAGACCACTTCTACTTGTCTGAAGTGAAACCATTGTAGCTTTAATATGGGGGAAGGTAGACAAATAATTTATTTGTATTTACAGCAGCTGATGAAATAACTTTTTGACTCCTATTTTGTCTTCAATAAATGATTTGCAGACCTAATTTGTGTTTCTTTAACATGGTAATTCACTGCGGTCAGTCAGTCATTGATCAGATATTCTGCCCATTAAATTGCTTACTCACTGGCTCACTGGGTAAAAAAATAAATCATTTCATCTTGCCCTGCATGTTTTGTATATTGAATTTCAGCCATGTTACATGATTCCCTGTTTAAAGGAGCAGGGTATTTGCAAAAGTGTGCCAGGATTCCAAGTAAACTAGTAGTCTGCATTTCATAAGTAAAAATAGTGCCATGGACACTGTAGCTCTCTTGGTTTATTTCAGGCTTTAGAGTTATGTAAGCTCACAAATGGTAGTATTTTTATGCTTAGGTATAACATTGGGAAAATGAAGTCTCCTTTTGTAATTTTCGTAGGAAAAACAAAAATTTTAAGCAGAATTCTGCATCAAGGTTTGATGTTTCATGTCATTTTTTTTTTTGCAGCTCAGCGCTCATTTCATTGAGTGGCTCCATTGAAATATTAAGTCATAGACACCAGATCATTGTACCCAGCATTATTTACTGAAGAGTTAACCAGTTGGCAATTGGCCTTAAGGGTATTGCTCAAGGGAGTAGTATTATAGCAAAATTAGGAGCAAAGCTTTTTATTATGTCCTCAAAAGAATGCATGTGCAAAGTCTCAGCATTCTAGCTGCTTTCCAACGCTCTCCAGCATGATATTGTGCAATTTTAAATATGCCTGCTTAGCGGCCATGTTCAATGCAGAGTTTTGACGCCTCAAATTTTAATCTGTATATCCCAACCAAATTTCATATTGATCTACTCAGTGGTTTGGCAGTAGAAGATCAAAGTTAAGGCAGTCGCTGCAGCGTGATCCCATATGCTCCCTTTAGTTCGTTTGACCAAATGAGCTAAAAAGGCATTTAGGGGCTGCAGAGTTGGCTTAAATGGTGACCACCGCAGCCCAGATTAGAATCCAAGCTGTGTCACTGTCGAGAGTGGTCAGCAGCCTTTTAAAGCAGCGCATAATTGGCTTTGTGCTGCAAGGGATATGGGAGGGATGCAGTCAGTTAGGGTCTGCATTGTTCATTGCTCACACACCTCCTGCTGGCCAACTAGGTGCTTGTCAGCAAAACTCTAAGCAAATGTTCAGGTTTCCTCTGCCCTCGTTCAGAGTTTGCAAGGTTTCATGCTGCTAGTGAAAAGACATGGAGGCTGGTGGGTACGTGTTTTGGAGAACCACAGACTGTCTTTGCTCTCCTGAGATGGCAGCATGAGTCGCATACGAGCATGCCCATACATAGTTCACGATAAGGACTGGAGATGCCGAACTATTTTAAAGAAATAATTATCTTAATACATTTTTTTTTAAAGTCCATTTCTAATGATAAATATGTCCAACTCAACAACACAGTTGAAAATTGCACAATGAAAAGATTCAATTTTTTCACAAAATGTTTAATAAAACATAGAAAAATAACCATTCTGTGACCATACGGTGACCATAGTTATATAAAAAGCATTTTACACAAATATCATTTTACAGAGAAAAATGGTTACAAGGATTATTTTATACAAAAGGGTGCAAATGTGCTGTTCAGAGTCGATACAGCAAGCTGTTGCTGCTGAAGCGCTAAGTTTTCAGCGGCCTGGCTGTGTTGATTCGAGTTATCAGTGCCTGCAGGTCCATGAGCCGGGCGGTCACCCATTGTGGTGGTGGAAGTTGTTCAGTTAAGGCACTCAGTGTTTTCAAAGAGCTTTCTGCAGCAATGAGATGTTTCTCAAATTCTTCCTCTTCACTGGTCTCCTGCCGAGATCTTTTTGAACATGGCTTGAGGGGAGAAAAACGAAGATTTATTTAATTATTTTTATTTTTGGGGAATAAGCAACCAGTGTACCAGCAATGCACTTACAATGCTGCGAAAAAGTATTTGCCCCCTTCCTGATTTCTTTGCTTTTTTTTGCATATTTGTCACACTTAAATGTTTCAGTTCAAACAAATTTTAATATTAGACAAAGATAACCAGAGTAAATACAAAATTCAGTTTTTAAATGATCATTTCACTTATTAAGGGAGAAAGGCTAACCAAACCTACCAGGCCCTTCTGTAAAAAAGTAATTGCCCTCTAATCCTAATAATTGGTTGTGCCACCCTCAGCGACAACAACTGTAATCAAGCGTTTGCGATAACTGGCAATGAGTCTTTCACATCGCTGTGGAGGAATTTTGGCCCACGCTTCTTTGCAGAATTGTTCAGTAAGTTGTAAAAACTATTCCAAAATCTTCAGCGCCAGCCCAAACCTTAAAAGGATCCAGGTCCAAAATTCTGATGAATGGGTCAGGCAACAGTCATTAAAAGAGTAAAGTCTTTTCTTATTTTTTTTTTTTTTAATATAATCATTGTAATGAACGTTAATCCTCCAGTGCCAGTGCATGAGCATTTGTCCTCTTTTGTAAGTCGGTCCAAAAAAAAGACATCTATTGACGCCAATTAGATTTTTCATAGTTTACACTGGTCCAACACTAGAGGATAATCACGCAAGTTTTGGGTCTGATTCGTCCATCTTGGACTAGTTCCCTATTCAAGGCTATTCTAAACTGATTATCTGTCCAAATCATACTGTAGTGTGACAGCTTTACAGACAGAATCACAACCCCCCAGATTAAATTACAATAAGGCTGTAACAATTCTGAACCGCGGTTTTTTTAAGGCATAGTACCACCACCTGCTGCCATGGGGCGAACATCCGAGCTTTCCCTTTTCCTTCACTTAAACCCAACGCAGGTTGAACGAAAGTGCCAAACATCCAAGGGCATGGGAAATGCTTCTGGAAAAAAACTTGACCGACGTCAGTATTTTTCTGTGACATGCTGCAGGAGCCAAGTAAAGGACTACGGAATCGTCTCCTATTAACCAATTAGGCAACTCTAAGAAAAGTTAACCTGTTCCCGTTTACTTTGCTTGATTAGCAATCAAATGGTGGATTCGTTTACTCTCCAAGTTGAATGAATAGAGCTGTTTATTAAGACAGCATGTTTGATTGCTGCATTTTGAAATTTAAATGGCCGTAGAACAACACAGATTTGCATGAACACAATTGCCATTATCACGCCATTTCGTGCGACTGTGATAATTCATATCTCACATTCACGTTTCATCGGCTTTACAGAACGTTTTCCACCTTGTGTAATTTTTAGACGCTTGAAATCCAGGGCGATCTGAAAACAAATCTCTTTATTTTTATTTTATCATTATAGATCTCCTAAAAAAACTACGAGAGATGAAATGCTGAGTTGGGATATGGCGATGTTGAGCGAGGATTTTTTTTAAAGTGTGATGAGACCACTTGCAGTCATGGGGTGTGTAGGCAGTCGCGTGTCATTTCTTGAAACATACACACCTGAAGTGGCTTAAACGATTTAAAATGCCGCCAGGAAGAAGCCCGAGTTTAGATTTTGCTAATTGCAGGTGCTCCGCCCTTCCCAAAATCTGCTCCCGTGTGCTTGTCCTAAATAACAATCAAGCAATTTCAGTGGCCTATAACGATTAAGATGTGATGGTGAAAAGCAGACAAACCTAACTGGGCTACGGTGTTAGATTGAAAGAATGCCAATAATCTGAATAATTAGAAAAAATCTTCCTCTGAATTACATCTTTAATTGTAGCATTTTAGGACATTATTAAAGATTAATTTAAAACAGATTTGTGATAAGATTTTAAGCGTCTAAAAAATACACAAGGTGGAAAACATTCTGAAAAGCAGATGAAGCGTGAATGTGAGATATGAATTATCACAGTCGCACGAAATGGCGTGGCAATGGCAATCGTGTTCATGCAGATCTGTGCTGTTCTATGGCCATTTAAATTTCAAAATGCAGCAATCAAACATGCAGTCTTAGGGCGTTTTCACACCTAAATAGTCCTGTGGACTCCATTCGATTGGGGACTCTGCTCGATTGGATTAGCAACATTCAGCTGGTCCGAGATTGCGTTCACACTGCACTTTGTCAAACGAACTGAACTTCTTGAATAGCGTGTTCCCCTCCTCGCCTGTGGCGGCGCTTTATCAAGAATTACTGAAGGAGAAGCCAAGACACAGAACGAAGAAGAAACAACGCTCTTCTATGCCCTGTGCTGTAGTCCGCTTCCGGCATTTGGTTCGCATGAAGCAGACCGAGACCTACGTTTTTAGGCGAATCAGAGTCCGCTTCTTTGATCCGCATCAGAGTTCAATTGCACATTCACACCTCCCCAGAAGAAGCGGACTTTCCAAGCAAACAAACTAGAGTTTGATTCAGTAGGGCTGGTGTGAAAGCACCCTTAATAAACAGCTCTACTCATTCAACTTAGAGAGTAAACGAACCCACCATTTGATTGCTAATCAAGCAAAGTAAATGGGAACAGGTTAACTTTTCTTTGAGTTGCCTAATTGGTTAATAAGAGACACTCTGTAGTCCTTTACTTGGCTCCGTGCAGCATATCACCGAAAAATACTGATGTCAGTCAAGTTTTTTCCGGAGGCATTTCCCATGCCCTTTGATGTTTGGCACTTTTCGTTCAACCTGCGTCGGGTTTAATGAAGGAAAGGGAAAGCTCGGATGTTCGCCCCATGGCAGCAGGTGGTGGTACTACACCTTAAAACATAACGCGTTGCTGAATACCCCTCGGCCCGGACAAGATTTTCTGCATCAAGGTCACAGCACAAAGGTCAAAGGTGAAATCCAGCAAAAAACGTGATGTTGCACATCTATGTGTCACAGTGACTTACCATATCAAATTTGGTGAAGCTGCGATAATTAGTTGCCGAGTACTGACCCGGACAAGATTTCCAGGGTCAAGGTCACAGAGCTAAGGTCAAAGGTCAAATCCAGCAGAAAACCTGACGTTGCACATCTATGGGTCATAATGAGTTATCATACCAAATTTGGTGAAGCTGTGATAATTAGTTGCCGAGTACTGACCTGGACAAGATTTCCAGGGTCGAGCTGCCAGATAGCTCACTCGGTTAAGGCGCTGCGTTGCAGTGCAGAAGTGACTATCACGTCACGGGTTCGAGCCCCGGTCGTACCAACCGGCAGTGGTCGGCAGCTTTTTCAGAGTAGCGCACAATTGGCCATCGCGCTACAGGGTTCCAAATTGGGAAGGGACTGCCGGGAAAGGGGAATAAATAGCTTTGTTCGTTGCTCAAGCGCCTCCTGTTGGCCAGACGGGCGCTCGTTAGGAAGATTCTAAGTCTGCTCATGTCCGGGTATCCTCCGCCCTCGTTCTGAACTTGCGAAGGTTCAATCAGTGAGTGTATAAGAAGCAGTGGCTGACAGGCACGTGCTTCGGAGGAGAGAACTGTCTTCGCTCTCCTGAGTTGGCAACAAGGGGTCGCATACGAGCAAGCTTTGTACATAGTTCACCAATTGGGCATTCCAGATTCGGGTGGGATTGGAGATGCCAAATTTAAAAAAAAAAAAAAAAAAAAAGATTTCCAGGGTCAAGGTCACAGCGCTAAGGTCAAAGGTGAAATCCAGCAAAAAACCTGACAATGCACATCTATGGGTCATAGTGAGTTACCATACCACATTTGGTGAAGCTGCGATCATTAGTTGCTGAGTACTGACCTGGACAAGATTTCCAGGGTCAAGGTGACAGCGCTAAGGTCAAAGGTGAAATCCAGCAAAAAACCTGACAATGCACATCTATGGGTCATAGTGAGTTACAATACCACATTTGGTGAAGCTGCAATCATTAGTTGCTGAGTACTGGCCCGGAAAAGTCACATGGACAAGATTTCCAGGGTCAAGGTCACAGCGCTAAGGTCAAAGGTCAAATCCAGCAGAAAACCTGACGTTGCACATCTGTTGGTCACAGTGAGTTACCACACAAAATTTGGTTAAGCTGCGATAATTAGTTGCCGAGTACTGACCCGGACAAAATTTTCAGGGTCAAGGTCACAACGCTAAGGTCAAAGGTGAAATCCAGCAAAAAACCTGACGTTGCACATCTATGGGTCATAGTGAGTTACCATATCAAATTTGGTGAAGCTGCGGTCATTAGTTGCTGAGAATTGACCTGGACAAAGTCATGGACAGACAACGGACGACAGACGACAGACAGACACGCAGGTGACGACAATACCCCTCCGGCCTAAGTTGGCCGAGGGGTAAAAAACCGCGGTTCACAATTGTTACAGCCCTAGATTACAGCTGTGCAAAATATGAACGCCAATTGTGTTGTCCAGCTCCCTGACTAAATCTTCAGGTGGGTGTATCCTTTTGATTGAATATTTAATATCAACAAAATCTGCCGTTACATTAGTGCTCGCCCACACTTTGATAACTAAGTTTTGAAAATCCAGTAAAGTGCACCAGGCATTAAATACTACTGTCACATGCATAATCATTGATCGCCAGTCATTATTTTAAGCAGCATATCAGCAAAATAATTAATGTAATATCAGATCTAGAGCTATGAGAGTTAACAAAAGCTCAAGGGCAGAAGACTGGCACATCAGAAGGTGCGTTTACATGCACATCATTATTACTTTATTTCACCAAACATGCCAAAACTGATTACTGAAATTGTCAAGTAATGCCTTCATCTGCAGATTTTGATAGTGTGAAGACTATTTGTAACTATTTGCAGTATTTTCAAAGTACATTTATTTAATGGGAAAAACACAGTCTGCAGGTAAAGATGTTCACCTGAAGATCAACAGCTGACTCCACGCCATCGTCCTCCAGGCTGGTGTTGTGTCGCTCTAAAATGGACTTGGTAGATTTTAACCTCTCCAGTCGTTCTTTTGTCGCTTCATCCCAAGGCACAATCTGCAGGTCAAAAGATCAACCCTGGTAACTTGCAACCCCAACTCCAAAAAAGTTGGGATGTTGTGTAAATTGTGAATAAAAACAGAATGCAATGATTTGTAAATCTCATAAACCCACATTTTATTCACAATAGAACATAGACAACATATCAGATCTTGAAAGTGAGACATTTTACCATTTCATGAAAAATATTAACTCATTTTGAATTTGCTGGCAGCAACACATCTCTAAAAAGTTGGGAGACGGCTAACAAAAGGCTGGAAAAGTAAGTGGTACTAATAAAAAAATAGCTGGATGAGCATTTTACATCTAATTAGGTTAATTGGCAATAGGTCAGTAGCATGACTGGGTGTAAAAAGAGCATTTTAGAGAGGCAGAGTCTCTCAGAAGTAAAGATGGACAGAGATTCACCAATCTGCAAAAAAAAACTGTCTAAAAATTGTGGAATAATTTCAGAAAAATGTTCCTCAAAGTAAAATTGAAAAGACTTTGAATTTACAGTACATAATATCATCAAGAGATTCAGATAATCTGGAGAAATCTCTGCGCAAGGGACAAGTCTAAAGGTAAATATTGGATGCTCGTGATCTTGAGGCCCTCAGGCTGCACTGCATTAAAAACAGGCATGATTCTGCACTGGAATACACTGCATTGGCTCAAGAACACTTCCAGAAATCATTGTCTGTGAACACAGTTCACCGTGCATTCTACAAATGCAAGCTAAAGCTGTATCATGCAAAGAAGAAGCCATATGTGAACATGATTCAGAAACGTCGCCATCTTCTCTGGTCCAAAGCTCATTTAAAATGGACTGAGGCAGAATGGAAAACTGTTCCGTGGTCAGAATAATCAAAATTTGAAATTCATTTTGGAAATTATGGACGCCGTGTCGTGCGGTCTAACAAGGAGAGGGACCACCCAGCTTGCTATCAGAGCACAGTCCAAAAGCCAACATCTCTGATGTTATCGGGCTGCATTAGTGCCTATGGTGTGGGGAGCTTGCACATCTGGAATGGCTTCATCAATGCTGAAAAGTACATAGAGGTTTTACAACATATGCTCCCCATCCAGACAACGTCTCTTTCAGAGAGGGCTTTGCATATTTCAGCAAAACAATACCAAACCACATACTGCATCCATCACAACAGCATGGCTTCACAGTAGAAGAGTCTGAGTGCTGAACTGGCCTGCCTGCAGTCCAGACCATTCACTAACAGAAAACATTTGGCACTTCATAAAACAAAAAATCCGGCAAAGAAGACGCAGGACTGTTGAGCAGCTAGAATCCTACATCTGAGAAGAGTGGGACAAAATTCCTCTCCCAAAACTTTGGCAATTGGTCTCCTCACTTTCCAGACATTTACAGACTGCTGTTAAAAGAAGAGGGGATAGGGCTGCTGGATAGCTCACTCGGTTAAGGCACTGCGTTGCAGTGCAGAAGTGACTCTCACGTCGCGGGTTCGAGCCCCGGTCGTACCAACCGGCAGTGGTCGGCAGCTTTTTCAGAGTAGCACACAATTGGCCATCGCGCTACAGGGTTTCAAATTGGGAAGGGACTGCCGGGAAAGGGAAATAAATAAAAATAGCTTTGTTCGTTGCTCAAGCGCCTCCTGTTGGCCGGACGGGCGCTCGTCAGGAAGATTCTAAGTCTGTTCATGTCCGGGTATCCTCCGCCCTCGTTCTGAACTTGCGAAGATTCAACCAATGAGTGTATAAGAAGCAGTGGCTGACAGGCACATGCTTCGGAGGAGAGCCGTGAACTGTCTTCGCTCTCCTGAGTTGGCAGCAAGGGGTCGCACACGAGCAAGCTTTGTACATAGTTCACCAATTGGGCATTCCAGATTCGGGTGGGATTGGAGATGCCAAATTTATTTAAAAAAAAAAAAGAAGAGGGGATACTAAACACTGGTAAACATGACCCTATCCCAACTTCTTTGAGATGTGTTGTTGCCATCAAATTCAAAGTGAGCTAATATTTTCATGAAATGGAAAAATGTCTCACTTTCAACATCTGATATGTTGTCTCTGTTCTTTTGTGAATAAAATGTCAGTTTGAGATTTGCAAATCATTGCATACTGTTTTTCTTTACACTTCACACAGCATCCCAACTTTTTCTGAATTGTGGTTGTAAATGTTTGTAACTACCTTATTTTTTATTATTTTTTTAATATGATTTTTTAAAATTTATTTTCACCTTGCTGAGGAAATTCACCACTTTATTTTTCGAGTCCTCTGATGTCAAGCTCTGGGAGATCACCTCTTCGTGATTGGTTACCTTGTGAGTGGAAAAAAAAAAGTATGAAGAGAATACTTTCAAATTTGTGAATACTTCAGAGTAAGATTTTATAGATACAAACCTATTCAGTATGAAATGGTGAATTCAATTTTCTTTATCATGCAATATTTAAAGCGTTAAGTTATTTTTTTTTTTACAATTAATACAGCGTTATGGTAGACCTACCTCTGCAAAGCTGGAGAAGGCCTCTAGAGTGCGCTGGTGAAGAACCCATGACTCAGTTGCCAGCAGAACACTGAAGAGGCTGGAGATTCTGGGCAGGACCTGGCCCTGTGGACAGAAATACCCATCAGCTCTCTGTAAGCGTGACTTTGTAGGCATGGTAGGTTTTGTGACCAAATTTATCTTTTTAATTTAACTGACATTCTAAGTTAAACTCGCCTGAATTTCGTGAGATATAAATAACTTTCCCAGGGAAGACAGAAATTCCAGTGCGGCCAGCAGCACCTCGTCAGGGCACTTCTGTGACAGCAGTGAGCTCAGGCAGGTCAGAGCCTGCAATTTCAAAAAAGGGTCCTTTACTACAATACATTTCTTCATACGAATTTTTCATATATTTGACCTTGAATACATAGGGTATTAAGACTGTAAAGTACCTGGCAGACGATGTGGGAGTCCAGATTCTGCACCAAAATGGCGGAGATGGAGAGGAGTAGGCGAAGGGTGGACTGCACAGGAGGGTAAACCTGTACCTAAAATATATTCCAATCCAGAAACGTCCATTCACACAGAGTATCACTCAATGTTATCCAGTGAAGTGCAGTGCAAATAAAATTGAACTGCATGCAAGACACATTTGTTCCATTATTCAGTATGCAGATCAGTTGGAATCACACAAGAATACTTCTTATCGGCGCTCAGACACGCGACAGTACGAAAAATGATATACCCAGGCTGGTACCCTGATTTGTCCTACCTGACTGACACACATGCGAGGCCAGAGACGGGTAATCATTCTCAAGACTGTGGACGCGCTCTCTGATCCAGCTTCACATCGAATGACTGCCAGAGAGGCAGACAGTGCCACATTCTGGAGGAACAAAACATCATTTAAGCACAAACGGAATTTAATTTCACAGTTTTGAACTATTTTTATATTCAGCACATTCCAAATGGCAGACAGTTATGCACAAATACATGTTGGTCTCCATCAATGGCCACGGATGAGAAGATCGTTAGCTGGAATGATAATTTCATTGCACGTGAACACGTCTCACTGACCAAACTGGCGCAATAAAAATCCATCAGATGTAACTTCCTCCGACTGGCCAAAATGAGAAGCTATCTTATGAAAAGTTACACAATAAGAAGCAATGGCTGCCATCAATTGGTTTGAGGAAAGAGTCAGCACTCTCCAGAATGACAACAATGAGGGCAGTAAATTAAAGGGGAGAGTCGGCCAGGCGAGGTCACAATAAATCGGTGCTTAAGAGCTTAATAATCACTTCAGCATGATAAATAGTTCAGGGTCAGATCCAAATATACTCATTGTTTCTGCTGGTTTGCCGAGGTCATGTGAATAGAACAGGGGATCCAGACAATTCAGGATCAGCTCCAGGGCCCACGACCCAAGGACACATGAGCATGTTTGTTTCTCACAGTGTCCCTCAAATGCAGTTTCAAGGCGACGTGATGACCAGTGCACATTTTGAGGATGGCCGCCGCCTTCCGTCAACATACTCTTCCTCCCCTCGTTCAAGGTCACGTGACCTTTGACCCATCAGACTGCAGCGTCCTCACCAGTGCCTCCAGCTGTCCCAGCCTACAGCCCTTCTCCAGCCAGCTCGTCGCCGTGGCGCTCGCCAAGCTCAAAACATCTCTTTCCACACGTTTTCTCACGTCCTGTGAGAGCGCCCTGAGCAGAACATGCCGCCACACAGCCAGGTTCTCCTCCAGCCCAGGAGGAAACTTCTCCAACATCTGCGCCTAAACACACAGACACGCCATTAGAGCCCTGTGGCCTGGAGGCTACTTTTATCTTAACATAACATAACATAACATGAGTGGCGAGAACAGGCCGTTCAGCCCAACTAGGCTCACCAGTTTCTTTATACTATTGTGAATATATCCCCTCAGATACTCAATGACTCAATGGTATCTAGCTTTAAGTCAAGCCTGCTCCTGAAAACTCCCAAGGTCTCTGCCTCAAAGATATGGTCAGGCAAGCTATTCCACATCGAAATTACTCTTTGGGTGAAGAAATATTTCCGAATATCAGTGCTAAATTTACCTTTGGTCAACTTCCATTTGTGACCCCGAGTTCTACTAACAACACTTGGTCGAAGGAATCCTACATAATTCACTTTGTTAATCCCTATAACATATTTAAAGACCTCAATCAAATCACCCCTTAGTCTCCTTTTCCTAAAACTAAAGAGATTAAGGATCTTCAGCCTCTTCTCATAGCTTTCATCTTTTATACCTGGAATTAGCTTAGTGGCTCTTCTCTGAACTTTCTCTAGAGCCTCTATATCTTTCTTAAAGTATGGTCCCCAGAACTGTACACAATACTCCAGATGTGGTCTGACAAATGTGTTGTACAAAAAGAAGCATCACCTCCTTAGATCTGTACTCAATACTTTTTGGCAATGTATCCCAGCATCCGATTAGCTTTTTTTAACTGCTTTCGGCACAATGGCTAGAGCCTGTGAGGGTTTGGTCAACAATCACTCCCACTCTTTCTCGTGTGGAGCACATTCCAGTTTTAAACCTCCCATGAAGTAATCCCGTCTAATGTTTTTATTACCTACATGTACAACTTTACATTTAAGCTACATTAAATTTCATTTGCCACATTTCTGCCCAATTCTGGATTCTATCCAAATCATCCTGAATCACTTTAGTGGACTAAACTATTTGCCAAACCCCCCAATTTAGTATCATCTGCAAATTTAACTAATCTGCTCTCAATATTCCTATCAAGGTCATTAATGTAGATGAGGAACAGCAGGGGTCCCAACACCGATCCCCTGGGGGCGCCACTCCCCCACCATACCTAGCTCAGATGAGATACCATTGACCACCACTCTTTGTGTTCTGTCCTGTAACCAGTTTTGAATCCACTCCAGAATACCTCTTGTAACTCCAATGGAGCTCATTTTAAAAATTAGTCTCTTATGCGGTACTGTATCAAATGCTTTCTGAAAATCCAAGTATATGATGTCATAAGCCCTGCTTTGATCATAAGTCTTGGTGGCCTCTTCAAAAAATTCCAGAAGGTTTGTCAGGCATGACCTTCCCTTACGGAAACCATGTTGGCTATCCCTCAAGATACTGTTACATTCAAGAAATAAGTCCAGCTCATCTTTTATGATAGATTCCAATATTTTGCACGCAATGCAAGTTAAACTGACTGGCCTGTAATTTCCTGGCTCAGTACGGTCCCATTTCTTATTTATTGGTATTATATTTCCCTGTTTCCGATCATTTGGTATTTCTCCAGTTTCTAAAGACCGTCTAAAGATGGCGGATAGCGGCTTAAAGATGATCTCACCAACTTCCCTGAGCACTCTAGGATATAAGCCATCAGGACCCGCCGCCTTATCTGCCTTTAGTTTATGCAACTTGTCTAATACTTCGTTATCCCTCACCTCAATTTCCGCTAAATAATCTTGAGCATTTAACACGCCCTCTGGCCGAATAAAGACCCACTCTGAGGTAAAATTCTTAACAAAGTAACTGTTTAAGGCATTCGCAATATCCTTGTTATCATATAGCAGTGATCCATTTTTATTCGTCATGCACTTAACCTGCTCTTTGACTTTCCTTTTTCTGCTACAGTACTGAAAGAAGCACTTAGGATTAGTTTTTGCCGCTTCTGCAATTTGTCTTTCATACAGTCTTCTAGCATTCCTCAGCTCTTTTTTGACCACAGCCCGCATTTTACAGTATTCAGCCTTAGTGTTCTCATTGTTATCCTCTATGCACATCTTATAAAGATTCCTCTTTTCCCTCAAACTCCTACGAATACTTTTGGTCATCCACTGAGGATTCTGCTTTTTCAGCTTACTTTTGGACACCTTTGGAATGAATTTGCATTGTGAATCAAGTAAATCTTTCCCACATCTCATTTACAGACTCACAGTCCAGGAGTGTCTCCCATTTTATTTCACTTAGATATGAGCGCATCCTGTCAAAGTTTGCTCGCCTAAAATTGAAAATTTTTGTTTTTGAATACACCTTTTTAACTTCCCATGAAACATCAAAATTAACAGCAGAGTGATCATTGTCCCAAGTAGCTCCAGTACCTCAACATTGCTAATTCTATCAGGGTCATTACAGAGCACTAAGTCTAAAATTGCCTTCTCTCTTGTAGGTTTATTAACGTACTACACCAAAAAATTATCATTTATAACATCTAGAAATTCTTCCTCCCCCTACCCTGTCCTTTCACCCTTTCCCAATCGATACCAGGATAATTTAAGTCTCCTATAATAATAATCTTAAATGCGTCACTTCCTGGTCCCCTGACCTGGTGCAGTGGAGTCATGAGGAACATCATTCGCCTCAGCAGCATGGCGAGGTGGTGCAGCTGGTAACAGTCCCCAGGGCAAGCCTTGATCTGTGGAAAGAAACATGGATTTCAGTCCCTGAAAAGGCAATTTATCAGGGGCTCTAATAGCCAACTGCACCATATGCCAATTCATCTTTGATAATCAATAAAGTACATAGAAATGCACAGCTTCAAACCTGGAATTGCACTTTTTTCCAAACCAAGGAGTACAGCACATTTCAGATTACAAAATATCCACTTTAATGCCAGTTCAACACACCAGGTCCGTCAGTACATAAACAAATAAAGAAAATGTGGAGCCGTTACTGATCAGACCAGCCCAGAGGGGAGCTGGTTTGCGCTGGGGGTTAGAGCTCCCTGTGTATAGGACAGGTGTCCGGTCTAAGATTAACTGTGGCTAATTGTCACCTTTGGCAGGGAGTCTCTCAAAGGTCAGGCACTGAATTACCATCAAGATCCCTCCAGTTTCTCTCCCAGAGAGCTGTATTCTTAAGCCGGGAACACAACATCCTGAGCACTGACGGATGTGTTTTTGGCTGCGTGTCAGGTATTCACACCATTGGCTTTGATCGGCCCTTGCAGAACGCGTCAGGATCCCGTTGAGACCAGAATCAAAAATGGAAGCTTTTCTAGCCAGTCGGCTCATCACAGCGTTTTGATGCGAGAAGGGCCACGGTGTTGGGGAAAACAAAAAGCACAAGGCTGCCATCTCCAACCACAATCTAATTTCTAGTGGCTACAACTTTTTTTTGCAAAGTTGTAGGGAAAAACTGTGACCATGTTACAGGGACACAGAGAAAAACACCAGAACATACAAAACAAGATGAAACACAAAATAGAGAATCAATAAACACGATGTGCTAAGTTTATCAACTAATTTCTTCAGTCATAAATAAAGAATGCTTCTCCATTCCTTGACTTTTCTTTTGCCAAGCATGCTTCAACAGATGCTATGACCATCTCCTCTTCCTTCTTCAGTTCGAGAGAATGCAGTTTGAGACCACACTAAAATCTTTCATTTCACAAAGTTCACGCAATACCATTCACTCCAAGTCTGCTTCAGTCGACGTCATTTCAAACAGCCACTCAAGCTTGGTTGCAGCTTGTTCAAAACTCCAGCCATGATAAGAGAATTAAAAATAGTGGCAAAGCCACTGCGCCCGCTTGACCAAACATGGCCAAAATGGAACGCCCCCTATAAGCGAAAGTATTGGTCCGATTGGACACAAAATCGAACTTGGTCTAGACCTTATGGCCATATATACACATATGAAATATAAAAAGGATCGGACAAAAACTGAAGACGCTAGAGCGCAGACAAGCCAAAAGTTTACGCACGCACGCACACACGCAAGACAGACCACCACTAAAGACCCCAAGTATAGCATAAGCCCCTTGGGCCTTTTGGCCAAGCGGGCTAAAAAGGCACCAGCTTGCATGTCTGCCTGATGACATCAGTTATTCTCATTGCGCTTACGAAACACTGTAACGACAATCATCGACCCCTGATCAACTTTATGATTCATGAAACCTGAGCGGACCAATACGGACTCCTCATTCAGCAAAATCAAATCTGCAAGTTTAAGGTTTCAATTTTCTGAAAATCTGAAGGGAAAATCATCTCATACCAATTTATTTTAAGATTTTTTTATATTAATTTTTGCCACATTCCAGAACACTTGTCGGTTGTTAAAAGCTTTCAAAAACTCACAAATCTTGCCATTATTGGCTCGGCCCATTTTTAAATCCTCAAATGCAAGAGATGCGGTAACTGCCTGGGCAGTGCAGGTACTTTGCCAGAGAGCTGGAACAGTTCACTCATGACCAGTGCTGACTCCACCTTGACGTCCCCAGGGGAAATGGGGAGTTTGCCGGTTTTGGTAAACTCCCCGTTTTTGAAATGCGCATGAAGGGTCATCCATTCCCAACTCACCAGATCAGCAATGACGAGAACATGATGTAGACACAGCTCTGCTGTTCCGTACCTATAAAAAAGAAGACTTTTAAACTCACTACATTTCAAAGGGATTATACATCATTTAGTTAAGACAATGGCAGTTTACCTACTGCAGAGAATTCAGTACTAAATTTTCAGTATGCAAGTTTCTCAGCTCAGAAAATTTTGTAAATGCAAATTACCCAAAGGAATACCGATATGATACATGATTCCCATCAATGATTTAATGGTCAGCTAAAACCAGACAGATAATATAATTTGTGCAAAAATCTTAGGTTGGACTATTATTATAAAATGAAAATGCACAATAAATGTTTTAGTCCGACTTGTTGACAATTTGTCCCAAGGGAACACAGGAAAAGAAAATGCATTTGGCCAGATAATTAATAACTTACACTAGAACTGAAGTAAGACTGAAACCAAAATCAATACAAAAAAATGTAAAATATTTATTTTATTTAAAATAAAGAACAATGAGAAATTTGATAATAGCAATAAACCCAACTACCACAGAAAGAACAAAATATGCAGTTGAATATCCCACAATGCTATGAAAACCTTGAACCAATATGACAGACAACTGTGCGCCAGCAAAAATTGTGGCGTTATTATCGAATTGACTGGAGGTGATGCAAGCTAAATTGCTGTCAGTTATTGGAAAACCAGTTTATTAACTCACCGCGCTGTAAAGCACCAGACGTCAGCTGCAAGGAGGGCCGTCTGAGTGTCTGGCTGCAAAAGCCCCTCCAGCAGGGAGCACTCCTGAGCAGAGTAGACAAGGAACCTCTGAGAGACCCTTCATGGATCATTCTGCTAACTTTGTAATTCTGCTTGGTTAAACACTGCCTTTAAAGCATACCATGTTGGATTTTTCACCAGGGAATACTGTAGAACAACCATGTTCAGTCATTTCCATGGTGCACTGGTCTGTTCACTTCTGCCCAACACATATAAGCCAGTTTTTATTTAAAAGGGTTTGAGAGGGAAGAAGATGATACTGCAGTGGTGTTTTAGCTAAGGTTGCGAGAGATGGCTTTGATAGCTATCCAATTAGCAAGTGACAAGCCAGCACGGGCAGCATTAGGCAACTGCCGCAATTTCCCAAATAAATGAATTTATGCATGTTGGATAGTCGGTCATGATCACGGAGTCCTCCTGCACAGTACTCCAGAGTAGGGCTGGGCAATATCTCGGTATTTTAATACATATCGATATATTTCTAAACAAGATATAACACGGGACAATATTGCTTGTATCAATATAGTTCATTTTGCGTTAAAATGACAATACAAGGGCCGCAAGTTCGCACCTATTTCTCCTCTCCCTGAGTCCCTGTCTAACACACACAACCTTTCTGCTCCGCCTCCCGGGCTCTGTGACCACAAGCCCTCCCCCCTCCCCCTCCACTCAGCGGCAACATGGAGACAGAATGCGCCGCGGAAGAGGGGTTGGTCAGTAAATTTATATATAGTTCCTTTGCAAACGAGCTACCGTTAATTAACTACTCGGTTTTCTGTGGATTTAAAATCCGTAAACGTTCGTTCAAACGTGAATGAGAGACAATGCTCAGATATAGCAAATGGGAATCTGCAACCACTAAGGTGCAAACAGAAATTAAATTTGTTTGGTAGTAAACAAAGCTGTTGAGAACTGCGCACCTCCTCCTAGCAAATGTCTATTCTGCAACTGGCGTGCCTTAGCCTGAGCTTGAGAAGCATATGCTCAAGAGTTTATAGTTAATAAGCTCAAGCGCAAATAGCCAGCAGTCTTATTGCTTAAAGCTTACGCAGTGACTTTGCCACTCATTCGCGTTTGAGCGAAGTTTTGTGTATTTTAAATCCACAGAAAACCGAGTAGTTGACTACCGGTGGCTCGTTTGCAAATGAACTATATTCACAAATATTCATTCAGTACCTCTCCATAACCAAATGGAGCTAGTTAGCTAAATAAGAACGTTCACCTGGAAATGAGAGTAACAAGCCTACCAATATAACCAAGTCTGAAAATGATACAACTGCGCATGCGTACTGGAAGTCATGGTCAAATAGCCTTAGAACTGTAAACCCGGTTCACGGCCAAAAAAAATATCGATATATATCGAGTATTGCCATTCAGCTAAAAAATATTGAGATATGACTTTTAGTCCATATCGCCCAGCCCTACTCCAGTGACATTTCGGGAGACTCCATCATGAATTTCCAGCATAACGATTCTTTGTGTGGGCAGGGAGCCACACTAACATTCAGGAAACTTCTGGCAGACTTGAGAAGTATCATAAAAATAAAGCCAAAAATGAGTTCACGCGTTACTGAGTATGCCAGGTTATAGACAGCATTGGAAGCCAACTGCGAAGCAAGAGGCTGACAAGCTTTCGGTAAGGTTAGATAGCTGCCATCACTCTCCATCGGAACTGACCCTTATACAAACACTACGCTCATGCAGGCCAGGTGGAGTCTTGGTTATAGTACCAATGCGCGTCAGGACGGCTTTTCAACATCCTGTGCTGACCAGTATTCGGGCAAAATATGCTGCTTTGTCGGAAAATGCTACTGCTACGCAAAACAACCGCAGTCTTCGTTATTGCCTAAATAGAAAAATATGAATCAGTCTATAGAAGCAACTTTGATATTTCTTAGCTTCTTATAACTTATGCACATATAATGACCTAGCTACCCATTTTTGTTTAAATGTAGCATGCTCCATGCCATTACTATCCAATGTCAAACAGTTACATTTTCCAGCAAAGATCCAATTCTAGCAATCTGCAGTTAGATGTTAGTGGCTACCAGGAAGAGGAAAATATAATAAATGATTTATTGGTGGATGAGATCCATCATCTAGGGGGTTTAAGTCGAGTTGAGAATGTGGTAGGAAAACAAACAAATGAGAAAAGCAGGGAAAAGTCCTGCACACTATGCCTTTAAAAGGGCAATACAACAACAATGAAACAATATATAGTTTCAAAGTCTAGGCTTTGTATAAATAAGTTGCACACAAATCACACACATTTTCCCGCAGCAGCTCTGGATATTCATGTACCCATCACCCCCATAGATTCCCAGTGCATTTACTGTAAAGACAGCAACCACCATAATTCATTGCCTCAGCTCACTACTAGCCAGTAAGCTGGCTGTTTTCATTTGTAAGCACAATAATCTGCTGAAAATTTCATGACTGATAATTTTTGATTTGCCAGCTCCAGCCAACGCATGATACAACCATAAGCTAGCGTTAGTGTCACTTGAAAGAAATGAAGCTGAACATGCAAAAATAGTGAGGTTATGTTGCCAAAATGGTTAGCAATTTTTTTTGTTTTCTAGCTTGCCCTAGTACGTTACAACTGTAAGCCAATGAAACCTTTCGATCAGCTTGCAAAGGTTAACATAAAATAAGCCATGCCATCCAGCTTTCTGTAAAATGTGCCTTCGCCCATAACATCCTCTACACTCATATTTTGGGGTGACATTTCTGCCTTTGGAAACGTAGTAAGCTTGTAAGCAAAGATGTCAGTGAAGGTTCTGAGTGGCATCCAGGGAATGTTACCTGGCTACACAAAGGTGGAGACTAGAAATCTAAGCTGAAATAGCTTGCACTTCTTTGACACGCACACAGTCACGTTGTTGGGTGTAAAATGACAACATTGGAGGGGAAAGTAGAAAGATTTTATGGCTGATATCCAGGAGTATATAAAAAATTGGCAAAAACTGAATGCATTTTTCGCACAATATCCCTAAATCGGATAGAGGGAGATAAGGTTGACAATTGGCAAAGAGTCACTTTAAAGCTTCATTCATTTCCTCTTTTTCCCATTACTTATCCTCTTCTGCTCACCATTCCTTAAGTTTTCTTATGCTCTCCCTTACTTCTCAGTGTTACACTGCCACTTCATGAAATACCATTTTGTTTTAGCAGAGTTTTTAGTTGTTCCGAGTTCTCTCTCACCAGCTGTGGGAAGAAGACGGCGGGTAGCGCAGCCACAAAGGCAGACAGCTGCACACAGACATGCTGATGCAGAGACACCAGGCTCTGGGCCTGTCCATTCACCATGACCCCCGGGACAAGAACCGGCACGGCCCGCTCCACTGAACACACCCGGAAGCTTTCGAAAAGAGCCTGGAAAATGGAGAGCCTGCAGCGCAGGCAACAGCAATGCAGGGGTTAATGACCATCGGGCCACCAGAGAGGGGCGTTCAGACAGTAGGAACGAGATGGATGGGCCACAGACACGTACTTGGGAATGTCCTCTGGGAACCTGCTGCCCTCACACCACAGCCTCTGCACCTCCTCTGGTTGGGAGGACAGCTTGCTGGTGATGTTCACAAGCTGGAGGCAGTGAGGAAACAAGAGCTCCGGAGCGAACTCTGCATCTGCGAAATCCAAGAGCACAGAAATGTCAGTACAGATCCATGCTCAAATGCTACTACAACCTATTCAGCCGTTTGGGCCACTTTCCATGCTATGAAGTTTCAACGCAAGGGTTAATCAAGTAGCCACTGCGGAGAGGAAATGAGACTTACGCTGCTTCTCTGATAGCACGGCCTCAGCGAAGGGCCTGAAGGGTATCAGCTGGGCAATGAGCGCGTCCATGGCCACGAGCACCGTGCTGCTCATATCACTGCTGTGTGTGCTGGAGATCGGCCCCGCCCACAGACTGGGAGGCAGCTTGCTGAGGAGCAGGATAACTCACAGTTCGGCAGTGTTTGCAAAAGCACAGTCGTTCACCAGAGCACAATAGTAAAGCAAGGGGCAATACTACAGACAATACTAGTGACTGCTCTTGCAGTGAAATATCAGCGGTAATCACAATCACTTGTAAGCCAGGAGGTTTGTACGCTCATTTACCTAGGTACTAGGATGACAGAACTCACCAAATCTTTACAGAGATTCAAAATAACATAAAACAAGCAGCACTTGAGCTGTGAAACAGCTAACAGTATATGTGATTTATCTAGACAGAAATAATTTTTCTTCCAGAGAGGGTTACATTACCTTACAATTTGAAGGTAAACATGGTGGAAGCACCTAGAGGACTTTGCGAGAAAAGGTTTGAATTCCTGTAAAAGGGCAAAATAAAAAATAAAGGTACCATCAGCAAGTTTAATACAGCACAATTACCTAAACTTCAGTTTTCATGTGTTGCAAATTATATTTCACAAAATGGGATTTTAAAAAAAGCCAATGTCTTACATAAGGTACGAACAAACTGCAATTATATGTCCTCAATAGGAAATTTGGTGTATAAACTGGGCTATTATACTCGTACAATGTATGAGCTGACTCACCCTGAGTGAATATTGCAGGCTTATTTCAACCAGTCAAATTCAGAAATTACCCGTGAATAGATCTAAACTTAACTGGGCAGAGTATGGTCTCCTACAAGACATATACAATACTAAAATTCCTTTCATATTCTTACCTTCACATAGTGGACTAATGTGTTGGCAAAAAACCTACACATCTTCGTTGTTTTCTGGAACAGCTTGAATTCAGGACACTGTATATTTTCCTTTAGGAAAAAACAAAGGCACTTTACAAGGCAACAAACGATACAGACATTGAAAGCCCTCTGAAAACTAGTAGAAGCAAAGGAGGCAAGCTGCCCCTAGATGCTCCCATTTACTCTGGAAGCCACTCTAATGATGTAACAGAAACATAAGCTCTACTGGACTGAAGTTCCTCAGCAGGTCATAAAGTAAGAGGCCGAGACCCAAACAGTGTTCTGTGACAGGCCTGAGTGTTGGCACCTGTGTCCCAGATTGGTTCATCTGTTCGGCGAGCTCCAGACAGGTGTGGAAAGAGGCCAGCAGGTCATCGCAGAGACAGGACACGATGTCACCGTGGTGCAGCTGCTCCTCCAGCAGCGCTTGGTGCTTCACACTTTGCCTGTAACAAGACCCCGTCAGCTTCCACTAAGACACGTTCAGAGAGGCCGGAATCACGTCACTGTGCTCCCAGCCAACCAGACAGAAGCACGTAATGAAGCAGGAGTTTTATCTGACCAATAATGAGCGAGAGCATTCCGACAGAAACAACCCTGCAAACGCACTTTCAGGCTTTTCATTGACCCCCCCCACCCACCAACCCACCTCACAAACACACACACGCAGCAGATGTAAAAAAAAAAAAAAAAATTAAATTGGTCATTATACTCACCGAATTATAAACTTCCATGTGTTGGCATGCAAAGCAATATCCAGATTTGATATTAAGGAGCATATTTCCAAGAGACCATGAATAACTGGAAGAAAATACAAAATAAAGCTTAACAAAAATACCTAGTAGATCAAGCACTGTTAACATACTGGATGATGTTTATTGCACCATTTCTAAAAAACATGGATTTTCAGGTCCAAGCAGGTAGTAGGGCAGTGTCCACTCGTGTGAAGAATTATCTATTAATTAGCATTAATTCAAAGTAACCAAGTATGGTCCCTTCAATATCCAAATAAGCTAGACATGGCCAACAAGCACTTGGAACAAAATATTCTCCTGCTCCATTTCTCCATCTTAAAGCTACAACATAAATATGTCTCTGGTATGTCAAATGATTGACTTCAGTGACCGTTTTAATTACTCCATCATTCCAGACCAGACCCACCTGCCAAAATATCAGCGATCTCTTGCTCAGAAGCTGTATCCCCAAGGACTATTGTGTCAAGCAGCTCTAACAGACTCTTCTGGAGAGAGTATGCCTCTTTGAACAGGGCCTGTAGGAGGTCAGCAACCAGAGACAAACGGCCACTGTACACTGCTTCGCTCTCCTGAGGGGGGGAAGGAGAATGACAAGTGATGATCACACAAATTGCACAGAGCATATTTGAGTACAAATACACATTAACAACAAGTGGGCATACACTGATGGCCTTTTTGACAAGGCCTCTATTTAAAAAGCAGGTTTTTTTCAATGATTGCATGGTTCAAGTCAATGCCAAGTTGGATTTTTATGGCTTCTGGAAAGTTTCGCAAATGCATACTACCTTGCAGTGCTTAAAGGTGTCCTTCAAGACCATCAAAATGCAGGAAGGCAGAGAATGAATGCCCTCAAGAGTTAGAGCTTCCTTGATTGAGCAGACATGATGAACACAACCAGACAGAGCTTCCAAAATTTCTACCATGACCTGTGGAAGTTGCAGAAAAACATTCACCGAGTTTCACCGAGAACTTCAGTATCGTTGTCCACGCACCAGGTGAAACACGAGCCACCATACAGCAGCAATGCTTTCTGAAGCAGTGTGTGGCAGTGGTTAAATTTATGCAAGCCTCAGATGTCATGAAATATTTACCTCCAGGAAGTAGTACAGAAGACACTACGAACAACTACGTGCAATAGGCCGACACCGGCGGAAGTTTATTTAGGAATCATTTATGATATTAATGCCGGAACATGGTATGCGCAACACACCGACCGTTTACCTGCAGATAATTCCTCAGACAGGAGCGCAACTCCATGTTCTGACTGGACATTCCTCCTACTTGACTTGAGATCTCCTCGACCAAGTCATGAAACATCTTTACAATCTGTAGAAAAGAATGTATTATTTTCAATTTTCATGAATTCAGCGACAATTGATTACATGTATGACACATACAGTACAAATCAATGACTCACCTTTGGCATGACCTTAGAGAAACACTCCGTCTCGAGCTCTGCCATGCTCAAGTGCGGAATAAACATCTTTGTAATTATTTTGAAGACACCTAAAGGAAAGAGGGACCCCTTGACAGCTGACAAACTCCAACAACTCTCATCCAAAGATAATGCGGAAAGGAGTGTATATTTTAAAAATAATTCAATACAATCATTTCGTAGGACTTACGGATAACTTCATCCTGTTTTTCAGAGTGAAGATGAGAGTAGCCAAGCTAAGGATAAAATACTAAAGTTTATTCTGCATTGACATCCCATTGGAATCTGCTAAACAGTAGGTGCAGTTTTTTTTTGTTTCCCCATTTGGTATTCTTTACTTTTCGAATCCTGAAACATTAAATTTGCTGTTTCTGAGCCTAGCAACTTTATGCAATGCATTATCTTGGCAACAGTTTAAAGGTCCCCCATCATGTCACCAGTGCACAGCCAATTAGTCATTACAAGCCATTTAAAAAGCGATTTCTTTTTGCCATCATATGGTAAGTGACTGCCCAGAGGCAAGAGGGATTGTTCGACCTCAGCCAAGCAGTTAATCAGTTCCTTCATAATTCTGGGTAATGCCCCCCCCCCATTGTGATGTCATAAAGGGCAGATTGTGAAATTGCTTGGATGGGTAAATGACTGCACTTGCTGACATGCTACAGGACCTTAAAGGGAGACCACTAGAAGCAGACAAAATTAAAACCTAGCATTGTAGCCAATTCATACAGCAAAATAATCTGAACAGCAGAAAATATGACATTGACATAAGCAACTAACAATCTTACATATTTGCTCTTTAGATAATCATTTTATTTCAATATAGTGCCATTTAAATTTCAACCAACGCAACAGGAACGCAATTCTTACTAATTAGGGGAGACTGGGGACCGATGAGCCATGGGGACCAATGAGCCATATCACTATTTTGCGATAAATTGATGCCAAATGTGTTTAAAATAGGCAAAATAGTGATATGGCTCATTCATGCCCATGACTCATCACTCAATGGTCAAATATTTTGCCTATTTTGAGCAGCTCTGTCATCGATTGATTGCAGAATAGTGATATGGCTCATTGGTCCCCATGGCTCATCGGACCCCAGTCTCCCCTAAGTCATTTCCACAGTGGATCAGTCTGCAATACCAACTTTGTCTTATTTAAGTGAGCCTAAGTGTTTCGGACCGACAATCTAATGATGAAATGGAGAAATTGCTCGCTAGTAACGTTAATCCAACAGTGGACCAACGTTATCCAAGTCACAACCATTTGAAGACTCGCAGAAATACAGGACATTTCATTTAACACTGTGGCTCAGATGCACCAGCTTCTTCCAAACACGGTCTACTCAAGATGCGCAAGTCAACTGTAGGTCTAATGATTCTGAAGGATATGACGAGCTTAGGAAGTGCTGATTTCAGCTCCTGTCGACACGTTTCTTCACTCCAGTGGATAACCTCCTCCAAGAGAGTTGCTTGAGACATGGTCACCAATCCGCAGGCAATTTCTGTAACACGGCAAAGACTTTAAGTTAACGCACTATGGAAAAAATATTTGTAGGCAACTAGCTAGCTGATAATCGACTTAAAAGTCATTGTAAGATAATCACTGATAAACCGGGCATCATACTTAAGTTCCCTCCAGTCTAACGTTAGCTACAAGCTAGAAGCAAGCAATACATCTAACTAGCTATACATCAAGGAAGCTAGACTAGCGTTGGACAACTATTTTCATGAACTCCCCTCCATATTACCCAGGTTGCTCTCACATACAATGTACAGACCCTTTAGCTCACTAGATAACGCTAAAACAGAAGCCAGCTAGCTACCTTTCATAGCTAACGTTCCAGTTAGTCATTACCACAAGCTAATATTGCAGGTACATTAGCTACAACTGTAGCTACCAAGTAGACATCATCCAATGAGCTATGCACACTGTCCAGTTATCGTTTGACCACCACTGAAATTATTTTTCGTGGCCGATCACAGCCAAGGAAGCAAGCATGGCAATGCCAAATCTTTAACTGTGGACGGAGGCAGCTATCGAACAGTGTACTCATGTCAGTGGGGTGCATGAAAAACTTATCGAACCACTGACTGAGATCACCTACAATCAGTAAAATGTAGTTTCGCAAGCTTACCTAGTTAGTGTCTAATTCTGCTGCTGGCTGAGATCCACAACCCTATGAATGCTAACAATAGACGTTAGAAATGGAAAAGACAGCACAGAGCAGGAATTCCACCATTGAAAACGTACCAAATTCAAAAGTAACATAATCTTGTCATGGAATGAACCCTTTATTTCCGTGTTTTTTCATGCCCAGTTCATACATGAGAAAGGTTAGCATATAGCTAATTTAGCAAGCGAACTTCATGCGTTAATAGTGATCATACCGCAACAACACCGTGTGGCTTTCAAGTTTCCCTCCGTTTCGCATGGGTTCAGAATGGGTGGTTGTAACCACCTGTTCAGAAAAACAGGGGGATAAAGTAATGACCGATCATAATATAATCTGACTTTTAAGTTGAAATAGAATAGAAAATATATCTCGGCCATACTTTTTACATGTTAAGTAATCTGTTCATTTTCTTTGATATTTTTTTCCTACTTCTTTTAAATTTTTCTTTAGGAATCGGCAGTGCTCACCTGAATATTTTGCGCCATGGATCGCTCTAAACAGACCGAGAAATGGGCCAGCGCCGAGAGAGTTAAAGGGGAACTCAGGGCTAAATCATAATGCTGTTTTATACAATCATAATTAGTAAATAAATATTGTAAAATACAAAAAATGTGGAATTTTTGTTCAAAGACGAGATAAATGAGGTTTTATTCCCCCCAATTAGTTGTCGTCTATCTCAACGGTCGCGTGATAATGACATAACGTCGCCCGAGAATGACGAAACGTCGCCCTTAGCCCACAGGTATGCACTGTTATTGTGTTGAATAGTGTGATTATCCCAGTCCATTATTTTATGACAAAAGATCGTTCAATATGGCCCATTGGCTTGTTGCACAAGATGGTGTTACGTACTTTCTGAAATACGCAGGGTTGCTTCAACAGTAACGGTTTGCTTTTGTCACTTATCAGTCTGTATCAGATCCTGAGCAGATGAACAGGATATGTGATTTTAGCTAGCGCTGATATCGCCCTTTAAGTTTCTGATTTTTCTGCAAATTTCAAATACTATGCAGGCTAATTGTAAGATCGCCGATTTGCTTAGTTTCAGACTGATCATCCTCATCCCAAGTCGCGGCAGCTACTCTTTTGCCTGAAGATAGCTTATAGCAGGGCAATGGCTGTATCCACAGAGCAGAACATTTCTGCATAAGGGCAAGCATTACAAGGTTAACCTCTCTGGCAGAAGTAAATAAATATATAATAAAAATATTTATAAATATAAATAAGAAAATAATAATAGTAATAATAATAATAATAATTATTATTATTATTATTAACAACAACGATAATAATTATTATTATATCTGCTGCGCAGCAATGGTCGGGGCCGGGCAATTTTAGGCAAAATTAGGCAATTCTGAGCAACAAGCAGAGTGTAGGAAGATGAAAAAAGGTAGCATTCTATTGTGCATTTTACATCAGTTGAGGCTTGAACTCACAATTTCTGGCACAAGAAACTATGCTCTATCTCACTGAGCTAACTGGCAAATGGAAATGTCACATGTAGCTTCACAAATTGACTAAGCCTGTCACCTGTGTGCTAGACAGCAGCTGTTAGCATGTAAAGGCAGATTTCAAATGGCTGTCAAAAATTCAGTAATTAAGACAAAAATCCAAAGATAAACAAATTGCATCTAGACAGCATGGAGATGCAGGTAATTTGTTTTTAACAATGATTTATTGGCTCCATAAGTGAAAAACTGATGTTTAAAAATGCCATTTTTGCATTGACTCCAATTTTTCGCATGAGAGCGAAATTCTAAATGCTGTAAAAATTCAGTTATTGAGATAAAATTCTGATATTTTCCAAACATCATCTACCATGACTCCAAAATTTTGTCATTTTTTAATGAACATTGAAAATGTATTTCGTAAGAATTTGCAAGTGTATGTTTACAATACCGTTTACAGTCAAAGATTTTGATGCACTGTAGCCTCAATATTCGATAAATCAAAAATCTGTGTCGAGTGTTTGTGTAGGACAGTCTGAAGATGCTCTGTAGCAAGTTTGGTGTCAATTGAGCAAAAATTGTGGGGAGATAGGTTTAATAAGTTTTACAGTTTTAGAAAAAAAAACAGAGTGATGGACTTCATAATTTGCAATAGGTTTAAATGTACAAAAATTTCTTCAGTATTGGGGCTACATTTGGTGAAAGTTGCAAATCTGCAGCACATATGATTGATTTGTTGTGAATTTTCAAAATTTTGAATTTTAGAGGCTTGCTATAGCGCCACCATCAGGACTATTGGCCTGTTTTTGCAGCTGAGGCAGTCTAGCATGGGGCTGGACCTTTGTGCAAAGTTTCGTGATTTTTTGTGCAAGGAAAGTAGGATTTCCTCAGAAGAAGAAAGAAGAACATGCAGGATAACAATAGGGTCCTGGCAGCTTAGGCTGCCTGGCCCCTAATAATAGTAATAATAATCATATTTCAATTTTAAAAATCTAACTTCAATGGAAACACCCCATGAGTCAATTATATGTGGGATGATCCCACCTGCAGAATTTCAGGCAATACATTTTGTCATCATGGATTTAAGTTGTTCAACTGGCACATAGTGGTCCAATAATCATTTGAGTTGATGGGTTATTAGCATGTTAATAATACAGTAATGAATATGGCCATATCGTCAAGTAATCTGGCTGACTATACTCATATTAATTTTGTTAGCTGCGCCGCACGTGACCAACGTGCAGATAAAGCAAACCTGACAGGAGAGTTTGTTTTTTTTTTGGCATAAACTTCACCGATTTCTGAGGCACAGTAGGTATCACTATAATAGCATATAAACTATAATGAGTTTGAACCTGAGAAGTTTCAGCTGAGGACAGAGGTTTCCTCCCACAGTCCAAAAACACGTGTGCCCAGTTAATTTGAGACTCTTAATTCCCTATAGGTGCAAGTGTGTGGATGTGTGGTACCGGAGTGGGTTTGTATGCATGATGCTGACAATACATATCAAAGTCAATTCTGCTCTGAATGGGGGATTTTCAGTTCTCTAGCATTAAATATGATATTACTTAAGTACGATCTCTGCTATTTTAAACCAAGCCACACAATGAATGTGACAATTTTGAGAGTGGGTAAAAATGTACAACATTGAACTCCAGTACTCCTGGAAAGTCAGGCTCCTCATATTTGCAGGTTATTCAAATTTCACCTGAGATGATAGGCTAGCAATGGAGGTGTGTCTCTGTGCTATCGGACAGATGCAGATTTAGCTCAATTTTTGACTTCTGACAATTACGGCAAGAGAAACAATGAGTGAGCATGTGCCAGAGATGTAAATGGCAGGATACAAATGAGAAATATGATATGAACCTAAGTATGTAAAACATAATATTCCTGACTGAACTTTCACTGAGCTCCATGTCCTTTGTTATCCTCATTTTGGCTTTTCCATCACTGTGGTAGAGGTTATTCTTGGTCTCATCAGTCCATGAAACTTTATTCCAGAACTTTAGTGGCTCACCTCTACGCTTCTTTTCAAGTTATGATCTTTACTTCCAAAAAAAGGCAGCACGGTAGAGCAGTGGTTAGCACTGCTGCCTCGCAGCAAAAAGGTCGTGGGGCCTGGGGCCTTTCTGTGTGGAGTTTGCATGTTCTCTGTGTTTGCGTGGGTTTCCTCCGGGTACTCCGGTATCCCCCACCCTGAAAAACATGCATTATAGGAAAACTCCTACCAGTACCCCTGACTAAGGTACTGGCTTTAGAACTGGAGTTGGTCCCTGGGTGCTGTTCTGTGGCTGACCACTGCTCCTAACTATAGGATGGGTTAAATGCAGAGGACAAATTACCCCACGGGGTTCAATAAAGTATATCTTATCTTGTGGTATAGCCTCTGTACTACTGCTTTTAAAGGAGGAGACAGCACCTCAGCAAAGTGTATTTCAGCGGAAAGTAGAATTCTTGAAGTGTCTAAAACGCATAGTTTTATAAATTTTAATTTGGTAATGATTCGGTGTGATGCATTTTTAAACCGGAAAGTCTTCAAATCGGCGTCAATACCAGGGGGCAGACATTTTTACTTGGGGAATCTAAGGCGGCGTTCGGAATGCACACTTGTCCACTTGCTCACTCACTCTCTATATTGTTTTCAGTGTAGAACATTCAGTAGACAGTGCCCTGTATAGTGGGTGGATGTGCATTTCGAACACATTATCCAATCAAACGCCAGTGCCACGGTGCTTGTGCGTCAGTTATTTACTTTCGTGACGTCAGTTGTTCTCTTTCCTTTCACCCGGGCCATGGAGGAGTTCAGAGGGCTTTCAATAAGCTCGCCCTTTATGGCTTGGCTGCCCGCAAGCTGTTTTTTATTTAAGCCGGCCTGATTAACAATCAAACAATTTATCGACTGAGCGACCAAGACCCCAATACATGACCTATAATTAGAAATGGTGATGAAAGGTGAATTCCCATTGCCTACATTTATATAATTGATATGGCATTGTAATTGCAAAACTTTCACTGACTTTGCAGCATTTGTTTTCACCGTCCTTGGGATTGTCACACAGCTGTGCAACCTTACTGCGCCCTTTAGCCATAACAACATTCAGAATATAGAACTGATTCTCGCAGCCTCGCAAACTAATTTCCGCAAATGTGCTGCTTAACGAGCAACATTAGCGCTGAAATTATAAAGACATATTGATATTTTACATCGTCATTTATGCGCAGCAGACGCCTCATAATTTCGTATTGCAATGCATAACAATGCTATCAAAAGTAAATTAGAAGGTCGTCGGTTTTTACCAATTAGTCTGAGCGACTGTGGCTAATCAGGAGATGTAAACTGCGAAAGGTTAAGGTTATTAAGCATTTTTAAAGGAGAGTTTTCCGAAGATCAAATTCAAAATCAGAAGATTCCCCAAGTAAAAATGTCTGCCCCCTGGTATTGAAGCCGATTTGAAGACTCGCTGGTTTAAAAATGCGTCGCACTGGATCATTACCAAATTAAAATTTATAAAACAATGCATTTTAGACACTTCAAGAATTCTACTTTCTGCTGAAATATACTTTGCCGAGGTGCTTTCTCCTCTTTTAAAGACTTCTTTGGGCAGTTCTATGGGTTTTCTCTTCACAGCTCTCCCAATATTTTTGTAATCAACTGCAGTTCTTTTCCTTTGTCAACCTGTTCAATGTCTGTTGCATAGTATGCCAGAGGTTTCCTTCTTTGACAGGACATTCCAAGTTGTTTTACAAGCATCTCCAATGCTTATGCAATGGTTCTGATCGATTTCCCATCTTTTCCAAGGTTCTTTCACAAAGACTTTGCTCTGGTCTTGATGTTGGTTTATCTCTTTGAAAACAAATCAGTCTTCACAGAAACACTGAGACCAGACATTCAGAAGTATTTATTGGTTAACCAATCAATCTGGACACATCTGGGCATCAATGAACACCTGTCAGTCACATGTTCCAATACTTCAGCTCACCTAATAATTGGGTGCTCTGATTCAAAAACTGATATGTTCTAAGTTGCTTGACAAATCTTTATGAAAATGCTAGGACATAAATGCTGAAATTCAGATCTAATATCTTGTGCTTATCTTTTGATCTCAAACTCAGTCCTCTTCAGTGCATAGCAGCAACAATGGAATTCACTTTGCTGTTCCAATATTGTTTGTGGGGACTCCATGTGCTAACCAAAAAGTGCATTTAGTCAAATTTTGAACAAATATCTAAGACAATGAAGATCAGTAAGAGGTCTCTTCAGACCAGGCAATGCACTTGAGATTGCTATATACCACCAGGACTGATACACCAGACTATAAACTGGGAGGATATTTTAGAATGGTACCAAAGGGCCAAACGTTCTATTCATTCATTGACAATGCAAAGTTTAATAGACCTGGGTCACTCCATATAAAATCAACCAAATCTGAAAAAAGTTCCCACCTGACCCACTCGGATCAGTTGATTTCTATAGTATAATAACTTCAGTGCATTTAATGAATCCTTGCCAAATTTTATATGACTAGAGCTGCGTTGACGAATGTAAAAATTATTTGGCACAGAAGGAATTATGGCTAGAAGATGAGTCTGGTATCAAAATGTAGATTAAAATGAGATCTTTCATTTGCCATAACTTGATTTAATCATCAGCCTTGTGACCCCCTTGAAGGTTTCTGAACCTGTGCTTTTTCAAGTTTTCTCTGGTGAATTACACGAAAACACAGGACACATCCATGGTTCCAATACTTGTTTTACTACATTATATCATAGTTATTAAATTGGTTTAGTGTTGCAATTGAAACCTCCATAGTGCCCATGATATTGAAGCTTGAAGTTGGTTACAGAACAAATGTCGTTGAAGAAAACCCAGATTTTGTCTTAGATTGTGAAACCTTGTATGGCCATACAATTGATTTAATTGCAGTTTTTAACAGTGCTCCAATAATGCTTTCACCTCTGAAAATTTAATCTAGCTATCTCTAATACATATGAAGTTATGCGGACTCAAAAATGATACAAAAAAATCATTTTAAAAAATGCGAGAGAAAGCACAAAATTTTGGTTTACCCTCGTGTAATTTTAGAGCCTGTAACTCAGAAAGTATTCACAAGATCAAATTGAAATTTGGCAAGGATTCATTAAATATACCAAAGTTATTGTACTATAAAATTCAGCTTATTCCAAGGGGGTCAAGTGTAAGGCACTTGCTGACTTCATATGGAATGACCCACCTGCAAGTAGTTAGAAAAAATGGAGAAGTTCTGAAGGCAGTTACGCCAAACACTTCTTTTGAATTTTCCACAGATGCGCCACAATTCTGAGTGGCTTCATGGTTTCTCCATCTAATTTATCCCATACTAGCTAAATTTTCTTCCCTTGCTAAAAATATGGCTTATTTATTGAAATCTAATTTCCAGAGAAGTTGGGATGGTATGAAAAATGCAAATATAAAAGAATACAACAAAAATTAATGTCTCCTTTGGCTTGCTCGTTTAATCACGTTATGTATTGTTAAAATGTTTCTGAATGGTGGCCTTGCCATAAGTATCAGCTTTAATCTCATGAAGCATTTTTTGTTAAAGGGGACCTATTATGCTGATCCTTCTTTTAATACATATAAGTAATGTTATAATGTTGGATGTCCGTACTCAACCTCTGAAAAGTTTCTAAACATAAGATACAGGGGTTTTGCCGTAATCCAAGAACGTGATTTTGTGAACGTGACTTCCTCTCTGAACAACTCGTGACGAGATCTTCACGAGATCTGGGCAAAACCTGACGTCAGGTTGTGCCGGCCAATTAATATAGACCTAGCCAGAGCCAATCACGGCGCTGGACCTGCCCACACCGGAAACTATTCTAGCAGGCACAAACAACCGCAGATCATACTATGCCTTAGTAGGGTCTTCACTTTTGGAAATACAAAGGAAGAACCGCAGATCATTTGAGGTGCAGTTTTGTCAGTATCTGTCCCAAAGCTGCTTGTTCGTTTACTTTTGGACGTGAAGAAAAGCACCTATTTCTCTTCCAAAAGATGATGCCTCCAGAAATCAGTGGGTAGCTTTTTTGTTTGCTGGCAGCAAACAGCCATGGCCAAAGGGAATGTTAGCTGTTTGTGCTCAGCATTTCACCAAAGACAGCTTTGTCAACAAAGGATAATTCGACACTGGGTAAGCATTTCAGCTGCTTCTCAAACCTGAAGCAGTTGCATCGATCAACGCTCGAGCCACAAGCTGTAAGTAACGATATAACAGCAAATAATGTAAGTGAAGCTAACGTGTTACGGGTAGCTAGCAGGACCGCTAACAATAGTTAGCACTATCAACTGGCTTCAAATGCAGACTTTGTAAAATATCTGAAGATAAAGCCTGTATTGGTTGTGACTGTCTGTGACTCACCGACGCGAAAGCTCTAAGTTGCTTTTACGGCATAAGCCTACCTAACGTGATGGCCTGTTGATTGTGGCTGTATCAGAGCGGCTAACGTAGCCAAGTTACTGTTGCTAATGTTTGTGTCCTAAATATTCAAGAGTAATGTCAGGGGAAATTCAACAGAAGGTGTGAGAACATAAACCTCATTTGAAGCTAACTTTTTATACTTGTTTGTAATTTGGATGCTTGGTACAACCGTCCACGGTACCGGAACTTGCTGTCTGTAAAACTTGTATTGCAGGGTAACATTTGTCTCTGTGGTTGTTATGACCGCTGGGTTACCAGCGACTGCATGTTTGTTTGCGTGCCGCTGTGCTAATTAAAAATACTCCTGGTTAACTTATATGAAGTAATTCTGATCGGTATGCTTGTGTTACTTCAGTAAGCATCAACGCGGCAGTTTCATCATAACGTTGCCCGATTGTAGCCACTACAGTTGAAGCTAACCGGATAGGTGCTGAATGTGTCTGCAAAGTTGGGCTGAAAAGGCTGCAGTTAGACCAGACGAAGGTTTTGCAGAGCTTGGGATACATGTTTGGGTTTGTGTACGGCTGCTTGTGATCGCTTCACTTATCCATGACCGGGATCAGCCAGATACTTGACCAATATCTGGGCTAGCTCTCTGATGCTACCGTGAAAGCAATCGCAAAATGCACAAGCTCTAACGCGTCCGGTATAACAAACGATTTCTCTGCACTGCATAATTTCATCCCCCTTTAGAAATTGCTCTGGCTAATAAAAAGCCGAAAAAGTCGGAGGTTGAATAGGAAATTCTTTCCTGTAGAAGTGATCGATTCGCTAGCTCCACATAAGCAACTGTCCACGCTAACAGAACTTACGGTCTGTAAAACCTGTAGTATGTTCATAACATAACCAGAGCTTTCTCTAGCTGTGGCACTATCCATAAAGCTGCTTTCACATCAGACGCGAAACAAATTTTTCGCGCAACAGATTGCATTCAAAGTCAATGCAAAGACGCGAATACACACGTTATGGGCGCATTAAGCCGCTTTCACACCGGACACGAAACTAATTTTTTGCGTGACAGATTACATTTAAAGTCAATGCAAAGACGCGAATACACACGTTATGGGCGCGTTAAGCCGCTTTCACACCGGACGCGAAACAAATTTTTTGCGGGACAGATTACATTCAAAGTCAATGCAAAGACGCGAATACACACGTTATGGGCGCTTTAAGCCGCTTTCATACTGGATGCGAAACAAATTTTTCGCGCGACAGATTACATTCAAAGTCAATGCAAAGACAATGCATTGACTTTGAACGTAATCTGTTGCGCGAAAAATTCGTTTCGCGTCCGGTGTGAGAGCGGCTTAAGCTGGGTTTACACATAGGCACGATGCGTTACGAATATCATTTTCCTGTCATTCGTGGCACATTCGTGATATTCGTAACGTGACTTAACGCATCTGAATAGGGTTCTTAACAGCGCATGTCGGTTCGTGACATTCTTGATATTTGTGGAGCATGTTTTTGGCTGCCAAAAAATCTTCCACGAATGTCATGAATCACCCTCGATTAGTGGAGTTCGCAGCTGAGTGTGTCGATTCGTGGCGATTCGTGGTGATTCGTAATAGAGCGTGACAGCATTCGTAGCGTATTCTTGCCATTCTTTGAGTCCATACTGTCACGCGTCGTTAAGAATCGACACGAAAGCTGTCAAGAACTGAACTGAATGACGCGTGACGCCTCTGGCCCGAATCATCAAATTCAATTCAAATTCGTGATCCTCCGTCACGAATTCAGATTTGTGGCATTCGTGACTTGTCGTCGTTATGTGTAAACCCAGCATTATCGCGCCCATTTTCCGCGAACAATCGCTGGTCATTCCGACGCAATAAGTAAAGGCAGTGGCTATATTTACGGTGCCGTAAACAGTGATTCAGGGCTATATTTACGGCAAGTCGGAGTGCGCATGCGTCTCCGGGCAAATCCAAGATGACAGACTCGCGTTTGACAGTTGTAGGGAGCAATTTTGATGATTTAGACACTGAAATTCAGTCAAGAAAACTTTGAGTTTAATTTCTTGTGCTGCTATATGTGGTAATCCATGTTACTGATGACACACCGGGTTGCTAGGGCACGCGCAGCATGCAGTCGCGATATCAATATTCTAAAGCCCCTTCTCAATAATAAAATCCCCCAAAACATATTGGCGCCTCCTTTTAAAATTGTACTGGCAATAAAAAGCCAGAAAGAAGCGGAGCTTGGACATGGAATTCTTTCTACACAAGAGTTAACTACTCCTCCTTTAATATGTCCCCATTTAAACTACCTAGGTGCATACTGCAACGCACTGTATTGGAATTTCGGAATATGTGTACTCGGGTATGGTACGATATTACTAGTGAGAAAGCTGACCAGCGGGGAGAGGGGACAAGAATCGCACTGTGGCATGGTACCGAACAATCGTACCTTGTGCGAAAGCGGTTTGAGAGTTTGTATTAAAAACAAACACTTCACCGTAGACCGCAGCAGCAGTTCAGCGTGCTGAGCTTGGAAGCTGCCAACACAAGTGAAGAAATATCAGTGCGTATGCATGCCGTAAATATAGCCCCGAATCACCATTTACGGCGCCGTAAATATAGCCACTTCCATAAGTACACTATTACCATAGGCAATTTCTGAAAAGGCCGTTTAGCCTGGAGCTCTCGCCCCTCCATCACATAGCAGCACAGATGCTGTTCGTTACTCCACGCTAATGACACACCACAGTTATGCACACGAACCTGCAGGTCCTTATAATACACACCTAAGCAGTCCATAAGTTTTTGGTCCACTTTTTGCTGCTCCTCACTGTCCATGTTTCCCTCTAAACTCAGACCCACCGGATTTCTACGGTCTCCGGTCTACACTTGGGTATGTCAACCCGTTCTACAAATGTGTCTGTATGGGGTGGATTCTAGTTTTCCCTCAATCCTAGCTATAGAGTAGAAACACCGGTGTACTCACCATAGTAGCCATAGGTAGATAGCAAATTAGAGCTTGAGCTGCCAGACTTTCACACTGCATCCTCCACTTTCACCGCCGCGTTTATTAGAACAAGTTAATTTCATTAGATCTATATACATGTATTGTGTTTGATTGCGGAATTTCCCCGCCGATTGCTTAGCTCAGATGGCAGACGCGTCTCACATTTCACACTGGGGAGGCGGACCCGGAAAACTGTGTTCTGCCGAGTCCCGCCCAGCTCTGCCCTCCACAGAGCTGGCCAATCAGAAGTAAGTGGGCACACGGGGAGGGGGGGCCATAGCGGAAGAGCCACCCAAACGAGGCGTTTCAGGCAGAGTCTACAATGGACTACAAATGGGGTTTTTTGAGGATGGCAGTATGAGCGAAATAAAGAACCTTTTTTGGACTTTGAACGATCAGGAGTACTCTAGGGGAGTCAAAGATCAAAATATAAACTTGGAAATGTAGCATAATAGGTCCCCTTTAATGCAGGTTCAGACATGGATTGACTTTTGTTGTAATTTTTAGAGTTTCAGTTCTGTGATTATTGGAAACTAAAGTACTGTGAAAAAGTATATGCCCCCTTCCTGATTTCTTAGATTTCAGCTTATTTATCATATTTAATGTTTCAGATCATTCAACCATTTTTTTATGAGACAAAGACAACATGAGTTAACACAAAATGCTGCTCTTAAATGATCATTTCGTTTATTGACAGCAAAGAGTTGGTCAAAACCTAGTATATTACCCATGTGAAAAAAAAAATTATGGCCCTCCTACACCTAATAGCAGTTTGTGCTACTTTTGGTGGCAACAACTGCAGTCAAACATTTGTGATAAGTGGCAATGAGTCTTTTACACTTCTGTGCAAGAATCTAGGCCCACTCTTCTTCGTAAAATTTTTTTAATTCAGCCACATCTGTGGGTTTTTGAGCATGAACTGCCTGTTTAAGGTCATGCCATAACATCTCAATCGGATTAAAGTCAGGACTTTAACTAGGCTGCTCCAAAAACTTAATTTTGTTTCTTTTGAGCCATTAAGACTTGTTTGTGTGCTTTGGATCATTGTGCCTCTGCATCAACCCACTGCACTTGAGATTAAGGTCAAACTGATGACCAGCCATTCTCCCGCAGGATTTTGGTTGAGAGCTGAATTCACAATTTCATTAATTATGGCAAGTCAACCAGGTCCCTAAGAAGCAAAGTGGCCCTAGACCATCACACTAACATCCTGTTTGACTGCTGACTTGATGTTCCTATGGTGGCATGCTGTGTTACCTTTACACCAGATGTAATGGGACTCATGTCTTCCAAAAAGTTTCACTTCTAAAGAATGTCTGAAGAATATTATCCCATATGTCTTGGGGGTCATCAAGATGTTTTCAGCCCAAAGTGAGACAAGCCTTTGTGCACTTTTTGGTCAGCAGTGGTTTTCACCTGGTAGCTTTCCCATGGATGCCATTTTTGCCCAGTCTCTTTCTTATTGCAGAATCATGAACACAGGCCTTAACTGAGGTAGGTGAGGCCTGCAGTTCTTTAGATCTTAGTCTGGGATCTTTTGTGGAAGAATTTGGTAGGCAGGCCATTCCCCGGCAGGTTTACCACTGTTCAAAGTTTTCTCCCTAGGAAGACGCTGGCTCCCACTTTGGTTCGCTGGAGTCCCTAAGAAACGGCTTTTGTAACTGTTTTTAGACTGATAGAGGTCAACAACTTCGTTTCTCATTTGTGTTTGAATTTATTTAGATTGCAGTATTATGTGCTGCTTTTTGCCAAATTGCAAGACAGGTTCTATTTAAGTGAAGTTTAGACTCAACAGAGCAGGCACTAATTATGCCAGAGTGTGTTCCGCGAAATTGAACCCAGTTATTATTTCAATTTGTTAAATTGATCGAGTGACAAAGAGGGCAATTACTTTTTCACACAGAGCCAAATTAGGTTGGATAGCTTTATTCCTTCAATAAATAAAATCATAATTTCAAAACTGTGTTTTGTATTTACTTGCGTTGTCTTTGTCTCACATAAAAATTTGATGATTTGAAACACTGAAGTGTGACCAGACCAATATGCAAAAATGGAAGAAATCAGGAAAGGGGCAAATATTTCACAGCACTGTATCCTATGATGTTTCTGTCTGTCCCCATAAGTTCTCATTTGCTTTCAGTATTTTGTGTAGGGCATATGTTGTCATGTTTCTTGGCACTGTTCCCCTTGCAAAAATAATTGTGCTGTTTTTGTGATGGACGCATGTGCAGTTCAGGTGCTCACAAATTGGCCCCCCGGGGAACATTGTTAGTTTGTCATCTTGCTTTGGAAACTTACCAAGCAAAGTGCAGTGGGTTAGACTTTTTTTTTTTTCAGCAGACACATGGATAGCAGTCACTTGCGCATAAGCTATTGTAATTATGGTTTGGTTACTCTAGACCTTGAGCCATTTTTCAGGAAAGTTTGCTATTTCGTCCACCAATTACATGTCCACGATTTATGAAGCAGTTAATGAAGAAGAAATATTGAACATGTTGGCAAATTTGATAAAGCTCTCATGTTGACTTAATGCTTCAATTCATAAGCTTAAATGTAAAATTATGTAAATTACAAATACAAACCCAATCATTTCAGATTATTGCCAAGTAAACTGAAGAAAATAAAGATTAATTGGTTTTGCTGCTGGAGAGCTTCGTCAAAGTGCCCAGATGTTTAGTACCTTAAAAAAGTGTGAGAGTAAAGAGAGGAATCCTGAATGTTGCTCATTAAGTGGTTTATCATCATCATTTATGCATTTGAATTTCCTGAAACAACCACACCTTAACAGTTAGATGTTCACTCCTATTCCCAACAGTCTTACTTTGGGTAGTGCAATTAGTCGCATACTTCATGTCTAAACATTTGGCGGCAAGTTTCCTCAAGCCCAACCATTGTTAAAGCAACGTAGACGAGGGCAGAAAGTATTTGGATTTCCGTTGATCAGGAAGGCTGCAAATACAAGAGGAAGTCCCGCTGAACACAGCCCCATCACAGCAATCATGCTCATTTACGCGATATTTGCCTCAACAAATTCTGATCACATTCGGTGTAACGGGCAAGAGTTGGAAATATCACATTATTTTAAAGGAATGACTGATTTTCCCAACCAGATTTTTTTTTTTTTTTTGTGATCACCCTATGAAAATGGAACGAAATGGCAGAGAACTGGAGTCAAATGTTAAAATTTTATAAGAATCTGTTCAATATCAAAAGTATGCATGCAGCTGAAAGTTGCCAGAGTGTCTTTTTAAGGGTTTTTTTTAAGAGTCAGAACTGCAGATAAAAAAATATCTAGAAATCATGAAGAACACAAACATTTGTTTCCTTCCATCTTTCATGAAGCCTTTTCGTTTGGCAATCAAGTCAATAAAAACCTGGCGCCAAAAAGGATGCCACTACCCAACCTCCTTCCACTGTTCATGAGAAATAGAATGCAGCCCACCCTGCTTTCCCAAGCATAGTCAAATTCTCTCACTTGAATTATACACTGCATGCAGTACAGTCCATGATACATGAATGTGTACAACTCTACCATGTGATCAAGTAAAACGCCAATGTTTTATATTAAATGGTATGGTGTACATGTTTCTCTTATATACTACATAAGTTTTCTTTGATCTTACAACGCATAACGCTCATAGCTCAGGAAGCCCCATTCGTCGCTAAGTCCTTCCAAGAAGGAGACTGGAAATAGCCAACCCTTCCGTTTTCTCTGCTGACCTCTTTTGAATTGGGGTTCACATCCTTTTATCCCTTATTCCCATACCAGGAAGTAGGCACAAGAAAACTGGCATGAGATTAAGAATGTATTTTAGTAAACTTTTTCAAATTACCAGATAAAAAAAGATAAGCAAAAAAAAAATCAAAATGAATTGACTGCATTACAGCAATGTTTTACTTTGCAACTAGTAGATGATTAATCATAGAACCATTAAAAATTAATGTGTTTTTGAAGTAAGCAATGCGTGTAAAGGAGCTTTTGCAGGGTATATGCAAATTTGCCCACAGCCCAATTTGAACCATCTTCTGGTTATATGTACCTACTTGTGGGACTGTCCAGAAAATAGATTTGAAATGTGATATTTGCATACAGGAAGTGAACTGTGACCTATTTAGTGATTTCAAGATTTTTGTGGGGCAAGGCCTCGAAAAGTCCATATTTAAACCCATAAATGATTGTTCTGAAAAACCAGATGATTTTTAATGGCTACACAGCAACATGACGGACATTTCGATACCAAACATAAGTATATATGTGAAAAACTGAAGAAGTTGCAGACAATTTTCCATTGAAAAATGCATCTGTCTTGATGCAAAATGTAAAGTTCATCTTGAAAAACAACCAGGTTCCTATGAAAACGCACCTTAGATATTTTCACAAAAGTTGTCTCATATAGTTGGCTAAATAATGTGCGAGTGTCGTTAAATTGCGAGACCGGTAACATGGTGTATTCAAGCCATTTTTATTACTACATATTTCTCAGAAAACCCATTTAGATGTTTTCATAAACTGTTTTACATTGTTTAGGTTGTATACAGGCCTTGTGGATTTTAGGATGTAATTACAGGCTCTGAGAATTTTCGAGAAGCCATTGGTATTGTTAAGCATTGGTCATCGTATTGTTTACAAAAGGAACACCTTCGATGTGATGATGTTCCATACATTAAATCAACAGGACAGGATACATTTCCTTGGATTAGGTCTTCCTTGTCTGCCAAGATTTCCCGAAGAAACACAGTCTCTGTTTCATCAATGTCGTTGTTTGATGTGGTAACATCATCTGTTGTGCCATTGTCATTGTCTGTGTCTGGTTTTGTTTGTTTTTTGACATATTTGAAATAACATTTGCTGCATATCTTGTCACCATCTTGTATTGTCATCCCCTCATTCGCCAACAATGAGTATAGCCATTGATTTTGTTGTCCATTTAGGTTATGAGCACCCTTAATACACTTTGTACTATCTTTGAACCTCATAGTGCAATTGTTCATCACACATTTCTTTGGCATAATTGTGTTTTTGCAATCTGAATGCACTGAATATTTGATTTATAAAATGTATCATATGAAACAGTGGCAGTATGTAAAGCATGAGCATACAACAGGGGTAGGGAACCTTCTCCTGGAAGAGCCACTGTGGGTGCAGGCTTTCATACCAACCAAGCTGCTACACACCTGATTCTACTAATCAACCTCTGGAATGTTTGTTAAGGGCCTTGATTAGTAGAATCAGGTGTGTAGCAGCGTGGTTGGTATGAAAGCCTGCACCCACAGTGGCTCTTTCTGGAGAAGGTTCCCTACCCCTGGCATACAACAATGTTGAATGCTTTGTGGTTCACAAAATCATTGAAATGTGACCACATGTGCGGACTATGCTTTGCTCAGTGGAGTAAAAACAAGGTTAGGGAAATATGGAACCTATACAATGTACAACAGTTTATGAAAACATCTAGATGGCTTTTCTGAGAAATATGTAGTATATAATAAAAATGGCTTGAATACACCATGTTACCAGTCTCGCAATTTAACGACACTCGCACATTATTTGGCCAACTATATGAGCCAACTTTTGTGAAAATATTTTAGGTGTGTTTTCATAGGAACCTGGTTGTTTTTCAAGATGAACTTTACGTTTTGCATCAAGACAGATGCATTTTTCAATGGAAAATTGTCTTCAACTTCTTCAGTTTTTCACATATATACTTATGTTTGGTATCAAAATGTCTGTCATGTTGTTGTGTAGCCATTAAAAATCATCTGGTTTTTCAGAACAATCATTTATGGGTTTAAATATGGACTTTTCAAGGCTTTGCCCCACAAAAATCTTGAAAGCACTAAATAGGTCACAGTTCACTTCCTGTATGCAAATTTTACATTTCAAATCTATTTTCTGGAAAGTCCCACAAGTAGGTACATATAACCAAAAGATGGTTCAAACTGGGTTGTGCGCAAGTTTGCCTATACCCTGCAAAACCACCTTTGAGAATGTGCAGTGTAGATTTGGTATTGCCACAGCTCAATAAGGGAGACAATCTCTCCACAAAAATCCTCCCTTCTAAACCCACCCCCACAAAAGCAGGGTCAAACCCTGACAAAAAAAGGGGTGAAACTTACAGCAGGCAGCAAGATATTTGATCAAACAATTTCTATATTAATTATTTTCCAACATTGTCTCGAGTTGTAATTTTCAAACAATGTCCATCCGTCCATTATTTACGCCACATCTTCCACTAGGGTCGCGAGGGAGCTGGAACCTATCCGAGTTGACTATGGGCGTTTCCAGGGATACACCCTGGACAGCTTGCCAATCGATCACAGGGCGCACACATCATTCACACAGACACACAAACACACTCATACCTATGGACACTTTCAAATCTCCACTCGGGTCGATATGCGTGTCTTTGGACTGTACAAGGAAGCCAGAACACCCAAAGGAAACGCAAGCTAACAGTGGGAAAACATGTAACCTGCTTGCTGTGAAGCAACAGTGCTACCTAACTGCAATTTGAAGTACGAAAAGACAAGGCCATTATGGTTGCATGAAATGGCCTCAACATTATGAGGGCACCATTGGGGTGCATACACACACAGCACTGCTCCTGAGTGTGCCCAACTTGTATGTAAGCCACAACTGTTTATCCAATTCGGGGAGAAAAGGTTACTAAAAAACCCCAGAGTACATTACATTTAATATCAACACATGATTACAGGTTTATAGATTTATTTGATTGTGACAGAGGTTTCAAAGGCTTAGCAAAATATATTTTAGTGGGAATAATGCTGACAGGACATTTAATCAATCTTACCTGAATTGTTACAGACTTACTGTTTAAATACATAGATTGAAGTGAATTTTTAAGCACCAAATCGTTAACCATCATCATCGTAGCCTTAATGTTATTGTTCTTAATGGAAATGGGGCAAAATATTACATTTGAAACTGAAAGTTGATTTGTGAAATACTGCCTGAGTAAATGTTGTCTATTTTTTGTCATCAGACCAAGTGATTTTGTAGTCTTGGAAAGTGGACTTCAGTTTTTCAGCAGTCACTGAATGGTCTGCTTTGCCATAGCCCTAATAAAATAGAAAATAACAGTCAGACCAGTTCATTCACAGGTTTTACTCAAATGAAAACAGAGCCCCAGCACAACAAGCAAAAATGTGTTCTACCAGTAGACTGCCAAGCAAGTCAATAATGCTGTGAGCTAAAAATCAGGCCAGTTGGTGGCCTACTTACTGTAGATTCTCCAAACACTCTGATCATCTTCTCCTTACTGGTGTGCTCAATTTTTCCTCCTCCTAAACAGGTGCATTCCAGTCCAAGGTTTTGCATCTCAGGACTTAATTTCTCAAATATGTGATCTAGGCAGATTAAATATACATTAACTTTATCTCATCAGGATAAAACTGGAAAGGAGCCTAAGAATAAAACTCAAACACCTCATCAGGCTTGCATTTTGTATGTTTCATCTGTACTGCAAGGAATCATAAACAGGGAGTTTGAACCCAAGCCATTCGACCAGAAGTGTCCATAGTGAGGCAGGCTATTGTCCGCGAATGGAAATGGCATATTCAAGCCTAGTTCAGATCCAAAAATAATAACAATAATCAATCAAGAAATAAATAAATATAATCAATAAATAATAAATTATCAACTCCTTGCCTCAACCCCTACAATAATAATTATCTTTAAAAAAAAATTGAACAAGGAAATCCCTTTGATGTAATGTAGACTATTGTACAATCAGAAGAATTCAACTGAAAGCACTGCAGATATTACATCAAGACATCATGCAGATCTTTAATACTTTATTCCATACAAGTTAATCCAATTCGTGAATATATGATCAAGGAAAGAAGACGGCCAGACATCGAAAAATGCGCCATATTCAGTCCACTTTGCATCATTGTGAATTACTCTGCCGTCACACAATGAAATCCAATACTGTACTGCAAGCCACAAAACACTTGGTTTGCTTAAGGCTGCCCTAGTTGTTGCATAAATGTTTCACTATAAACGAGCAATCACGCGGTATTGCTCTGGTGGTGAGACGAGAGACATGGTCGCGTGCACTCCATGCAACTATGGCACATTTTAATTATAATCAATGTCATGAAAAAAATGGAACCAAATCCAATTCCCACCGTCACGGAGGCGTGTCAATAGCCTTGCATTCAATGCATTGGCTACACAGGCCAGCTAGCTTAACTTTCACGGTGCACTTACTGTGATACTGAGCATTCTTTGTGCCTCTCACTATGTCTTTACACTCTCCCCCGCCCTTAACTGTCACCCTCACCAAAATGTATTTAAACACTCCGTCGGGGTCGATTTCAACATCGGAAACCTTACAGAGTGCTTCGGCCGCCATTGCGCAGTTTACTGATCTGCGACTGCATGCAAGTCAGGACGAACCTCTTCTCAAATGCAAGCTGAGGTGGAAAGGAAAGGGAGGAGTGGCGTATCGCCGGACAGTCAATTTCAAATTTAAAGAGCTAGAGCAGAAATGTTGTGATTCACTGTCGTCTAATTTAAGTCGATAGAAATGTGGGCTGTGAATCCGTCGATCTGAGAATAATTACTTAGGATATCAGGTGATGCTTATGGCTCTGTTCAGTGGCGGACGAGGACGATAACCATGCACGCGCAACTTTTTTTTTTTTTTTACAGAAGCGATTAGTCTATGCCCAGACTAATTTTAGCGCCTTCATAACAGTCGTTCGCCGTGGCGCCTCTAAAGGAGTGAAGGCGCGCAAGAGCGTGATCATCATTTGCTAAACTGGACTTTCCCCGAAGTGAGTCACTTCCACTGAGCTGCATTGGTCATTATGAACACTGTGGCGGACGCAACAATGTCTGAGGAATGTCTGAAGTGGAACTTATCATTGAAAAAAAGCTGCTCCCCACCCCTGAGGTCAAGCCTAAAATTTAATACACTGGAAGCCCTAAATTTACACATAACACTCTTTACCAAATGTGTAGAGAATATTTGGAGGGAAAATATACGCATTAACCCTCTGAAACGAACGGACCTACATTTGAGTCAGTAAAATGCAGCTTCTGTACTCAAACCTGTAGACCTCGGGCATATTTTAATATCTACTGGAGATTCCAAGGTTTCCTACAATCCTAAATATGTCTCGCTGAATTGCAAGGAAATGTGTATAAATCAAGATATTTTCCATTTGATGTAATGCTGTGGCCATAAAAACATGGCATCCTGGGTTTATAAAAAATTTAAAATATTTTTTTTCAATACAGTAAGTGTGATTTAGCTTCAGTGACGGGCTGCAATCAGCTGATATAGAATATGTACTCGACATTGTCCTGAAATTTCAAAATGAAAAAAAAAAATAAAGAGCCTAGTGCTAAAAATGCTTGAGTCACATTTTCACTCATCGAGAGGTACGGATGGGAAGATGTCTTTTATAGTTACCTAAGTCAATTTTCTCAAAATGGACATTTGGTGACTTCAGTTCGTTTGGGGTCCTCAAACGCTTCTTTTGACTTTTAACCTACGTAAGGGAAAACTTAAGCAAAAAGTTGGAATTTACGGGATTAAGGACATTCAGTCAACCCTAAAATTATTTGGACAGCGAAAATGATATTATTGAATAAACAAAAAACAATACTTATATTTTGGGCTCAAACATATGGGAATGCCATTTTATCTTCACATGTTTATTAACACATTGGATTGAACCACCAGTATGTTTTATCTCTATAACATGGGCTCAAAAATTATTGACACCCTTTTAATCAATATTTTGGGAAAAGTAACCTGGAACTCACTTTTCTGTCGCCTCATATTTATACACTAGTGAAACAAGATATGCAGAGATGTGGATTCTTGCAAATTTTTAGTTGCATAATTTCATCTCAGGCTCTGATTTGTTTGATTCTATTCTGAGTAATACTGTTTAGCGGCTGTTCATTTTCACATCATTGTTTTTCATGAAAATAAAGTTCATTCCAAATTCATTCCAATTAATTTAATGTTATAAGAGACTTAGACTCGCTGAAGGTTTTAACAAATAAATTTATATTTGTTTTACCTTTTAAATATTATCTAAAGAAACAGTCATTGTAATGCCTGTATCGTCAGCTAGTGTTTTGAGTTTGTGTTTGTGTATGTGTTTCCATGGATTTACTTGTATGTGTGAACTGTGGATTGTTTCAGTCCTTAATGTGAATGATTTAATTTTAGCAGTGTGTGTGTATGGTTTCAGTGGCATGTGTGTAAGGTGTTTTTTAATTGTGTATATGTGAGGCTCTCACTGATGTATGTATAAGTGTGTGTGTGTGTGTGTGTGTGTGTGATGTGTGGCTTCACTCCTATTTGTGCGTGATTTCACTAATGTGTGAGAGGCAAAGTTTTTATGCCCTGTGAAGCCCTTTTTTCAATTTTCAACCTGCTATTTGTTCGAGGAAGCCCCTTTTGCAAAACAGATATTTATGCATTTGTTGCATTTCTGTTCGTTTAATCAGATCTGTGCATTCTCCTCTGACGCCATTTTCCTCTGATGCCAAAAACTGATTTTAGCCCACAGAACTGCCGCTCACTAGATGCCTTTTTGCTTCCTCCTGTAAGTTTCAAAGTCTCATGTGTGTGAAATTCCGGAGAGATGAAACCTTGAAATGCAGGAAGCACTACTTGTTTATATCATGTATGGCACCAGACAGTTTCCGGGAATATATGCAAAAGTAATCTAGCGGGAGGGGAGGAATCCATTAAATTATTTTTCCAAAGTGTAACAACCCTGGCAAGAAATCATATATGATTTATGGGTAATTTATTGAATACTTTAACACCAATGCAGCTCTGAAAGCACTCCAGAGAGTATCTATTACACAATTAACAAATATTTAATCTCTGTCCTGAGAAATTAGCCTCCTCGGCAACGGTCCCTGGGGTATTATTGTGGTGTTGGAAGCGCATGCACACTACAATAGACGGAACCAAAGGTTACAGAGGTATGCTTGGTGGGATGACGAGATCTTCCGTGCCAAAACTTTGCTGACTCTCTTCAAAAAAAGTCCACCAAATGCGATCCAGGAAAGCGGTTTCTCGTTGCTTGTCATTTAGTATTACTGACATCAAAAATGTTCATATTAAAATATATCTAAATCAAAGAAAGCATCTCTGAACATCCTGATAGTTGTTTTTTTGGTCAAATATACTTTAAGAAAGGTAAAATTAAATTAAAAATACAAAGCACCACAATGGTTAAGCAATGAATTGACAATCAGTGAGTGAATGAGAATCCATGTAATTCTTTTCAGTCCTTTCAAATCTTTTTTGGTGGGATATAGTTAATCTGCCCATCATTCCTGGATCGAAATGTATTTTAGTGTCCCTCCATACACACACACACACACACATGCACATATGCGCACATGCACTCTCACCCACGCACACGCACAGGCACACGCGCACAAACACATACACATGCACACATACACTCATAAAGGCACATAGACTCACGAGGTGAAAACACCTAGCTGCGGTTATGGCTGGTAAGAAGTTTAAGGAGACCTATAGCTAAGCAAAATGCCAATTTTGGTTCAAAATTTTAGTTTTGAGGTAAGAACATGAAGTGGTCCTTTAAATAGTCCGTAATATGGAGTCGTGTTCCGAAGGAAACATTCGTCACGAACACTGTCTTCAAGACTAGAACAGCTATGAGTGTGGTGACTTTCAATGATGGCCAACGAGGAATTGCTTCCATTCTTAAGAAACTTGGCATCTAGGCAGGGGCACACTCAATGAAAGGCTATCACAAAATGGACAGAAAACGTGAAACAGTGAAAAACGCGCACTAGAATTTGAAAAAAAAAACGAATAATGCTCGACAAGCACGTAAAACTAGGGAAGAAACACAGATTGAAGAAGAGGGAGTTACTTGTGAGGCTGGTGCCTTTTAAGGAGGTGAAAAAAATCCTAAAATCCACTAAAAACAAAATACTAAATGTAGTCCTCCTGAGAACATTACTGTCAAACTTCGATCACATTATTACTGCCGAACTAAAATCACGTTTTTCTAAAAATACAGATTTTCAACAAGAAAATACAGATTTCTCAGCAACTGTACATCCAACTAACTTCATATTTGGCAGTTTTTTTTTTCATTTCATGATGATCTACATCTCTACAGAGCTCTTTTTGCAATATGTTCCTCTGAATGTGAGTAAATCAAAATATGCATATTTAATTAGCTGGTTCCTGCCAAAATTGATTTAGGGGGGTCAAAATCAACACTAGAACATAGAAACCTGGAAAAAAAAGCTCTGTAGTAACATTAGGAATGTTTTTTCTCTTCACATTACAGCTGAAATTATAACCAAACACTGTTTAGTTATCTCAATAACTGTGTTTCTCTAAGTATCTATATATTCATTAAAACAGCCATTGCCATGGCAACCACTGATGTGATGCTACAGAAACTCAGTGTTTTAAGTTGCAATTTCTAATAGAATTATTTTGATAATAATTCTTAGTTTAAAAAGTGAATATCTTGGAAAAATGTTTGCTTAACTATAAGTCCCCTTAAGTGCACACTGTCTGCTCCAATTTTGGAGTGCTTTCATCTATATATGATTAACCATTCAAAACCTTTTACACATGGACCCCCCTCCCATTTTTGGGCACAGTAAAAAATGAAGAGTTTTTTTTCCCCAAAAACGCAATATATCTATTTTATTCTTTTTGAGTACATCAGCTTTTTCTATGTCAGTGCCAATTGCATTTTATAGAAAAACACAGATTTTGACCATGAAAAAATGCACCTTATAGTATGCTTTGCTAAAAATGGATTTTTGCACCATGTGTACGAAGCACAGGGCTATCGCTCTATGATATTATCTCAATTTTTGTAATTTTGGCACTTATTATTTTCTGGAAACAAACTCTTCAAACAAATCGGAACATTTATTATAATGTTGAATAAAGTGGTTGAGTAACCTTTGCATGCAATGACTGCTTGAAGTCTGCGACACATGCACTTCACCAGATGCTGGGTATCTTCCCTGGGGATGTTCTGCAAAACCTGTATTGCAACCATCTTCAGTTTGTTTATGGGACTTTTTTCATTCATTTGCCTCTTCAGCTTGCAAAATGTGTGTTCGGTTGAATTCACATCCCGTGAATGACCCAGCCAACAAAACCAAAATATCAGAAAATTTATAGATATGTAGTACAGCACACAGGCATTGTTACATAAAACTGGTACAGTTAATTTCCTTCCTGCTTAAACAAGTGGAAATGTCACCCTTGATCCCAGGGTACTCTAAGCCATTACAGCCACAATTCATGCCATTTCAACACATGTTGCAATAAAGACGATATTTTCAGAATCTTACCATCTTCTACAAAATTGATATATTTGCTGTAATTGCAAGTGAAAGTAAATACTGTTGCTCATGTGGAGTTTACTGATTGCTTTTGTATAAAGAATTGGATAAATCTCGCTAAATTATTGCTATATTTGTAAAATAAATTATATTTCATTATATTAGTCAACTTTGAATAAAAATTGCGAAGGAATGCTTTTCTCAATATATCCATGCTAATAATTTTTGCAAGTTGAAACTTTAAAATAGTTTTCATGATGCTCGTTGCTATAATATGGGAAGTTTCTGTCATTTTTGTAGATATTGTTAATAATCAGTAAGAAAACTTGCCAATCAAAATTATAAAAATGATTTTTGTGATAATTTCAATGTAAAAGTAATGTAAAAGCACTTGCCAATGGAGTGCAAAGGCTATTTGCTTGTACAGTGGCATATAGCGCTATTTTAGTACAAGAGCTGGAATAAGTAATTAAATGTGAGTGTCTGGACGTGCCCAAGATAACAGCAAAATTCGTAATACAGCCGAATTTTCAATTAAAGTTCTTGACATATAATCGCATCATTCCTGTGAATTAAGTCTGGGATTTTTGCTATTTCTGGGAATGCCCCTACAGATGCCAAAGCCCAGCCACACTTTATTTATTTATTTAAGTATATTGACTTCAAACTCACTTGTTGAATGTCCTGAAAAAAATCTTGGATTTCCTTTCCGCACTTGGCTGTGAAATGCTTGCACTTTCCCTGAAAAAATAGGCTGATAACAATAGAAAAGTGCAAGGTCTCAGGAAGACACTGTTTTCAACTGGGAAATTCCATTGCCGGGAACTCCTACGTCACGCAGGACGTCTGGAAATGGCTGTCTGGATGTATATATATATGTGCACTATGAAAGAGAGGTATACTACTCCACAAAATAATAGGATAAGAAGCACATCAGAGAGAATTCAAATATAATTTGCGATGGTTTGTATTTTATCATTACTATGATAATTATTAATAAGTATTCTATTTTATGGTTTTCACTATGATAATCCATATATTTTACATTGATGGAAACCCTTGTATTATGTTGAGAAGAAATTATATTGAATTTCTGCAATGCTGACTTAATTTTGTCTTTTTCCCCCTTTTTTTTTTTTTAGGAATATTGCTTTGGAAAACAAAGACTTTGTGGCATCAGGATTTTGAATTCCTTGGCCCTTATCACGCTTCTTCATTTTGGTAAAAATATATTAAAAATTCTTTTGATAAATCTTACTTTCCTGTTGTTATTAGAGTTGTAATAATTATATCTTTGTGAAAATTAGTGTATGTTCATTGTAACAGCTTGCAAGTGTGACATGTTGAGTGTTATTGTTCTATTTCCTCATGGTAGCCTCATGGAAAAGTGTATCTGGTTGGTCATATCATTACTCCGACACAACTATGAACTGGCAAAGTGCAAGACAGTGGTGCAGGGACCACTACACAGATATGGTGGCCATTCAGAATCAAGGAGAAATTGCACATCTAAATGAATATTTGCCAAGGAAAAGCAGTTACTACTGGATTGGGATTCGTAAAATCAAAGGTGTGTGGACCTGGGTTGGAACTCAGAAAACTCTGACAGAAGAAGCTGAAAATTGGGCTCGCGGAGAACCGAACAATGGAAAAAATAATGAGGACTGTGTTGAAATATACATAAAGAGAGAGAAAGATACCGGGAAATGGAATGATGAGTCCTGTTGGAAAAAGAAAACCGCACTTTGTTACACAGGTACGTGGTCATTTTGAGGAATCCCCTAAATTAATCTGAATATATTTATGACATTTAGTTTTATTCGATTAGGTTTTTATTGCTAAAGTAAAACAGCATGAATTTTTTGCTTGTAATTTTTGTATTTTATGTTTATTACTTTGTTTCCAAATGCATTCTTATTGAGAGGTGTTTTTTTTTTTTTTTGCATCAGAGCTTATTTGCCTTAACAGTGTTTGTACTGAGACAGAATAATTTGTGTTATATAGTGTGATAGAAATATGAAAGAGACAGAACAAAGATTATGATCTCTTATTGTAATCTCCAAATTTTTCTGAACAAACACCTCAGTTGTAACTCTTCTATCTGTTACAGCTTCTTGTCAGGACAACTCCTGCAGTGGCCATGGAGAATGTGTTGAAACCATCAACAGTCATGAATGCAGATGTCACGAAGGCTTCTTTGGAGAAAAATGTGAACATGGTATGTGTCATTGAATTATGACTCATGCATTTGTGCAGGGTGCTATTAGATATCTTATAAATTAATCTCATATTTTTATTTGCAGTTGTTACCTGTGAGGCGATGGACCACCCCCGCCTAGAGTCCTGTTTTCATCCTTTCGGGACTTTCTCCTATAACTCAACCTGCCAGTTCTCATGTGAAGATGGATATGAGCTGAGCGACACAAATCCAATATTGTGCGCAGCATCAGGGAACTGGTCTGCGGAGCCACCTTTGTGTGAAGGTAGCTACACTAGATGCATATTATCTCTTGTCTTGCTGCGTTTGAAAGTAAACGAGTCATTTTTGTTTGACCGTCAACATAGGCCATAAATTTGAGAAGTTACAAAAGTTTCTTGCATTATTTTTTGTCTTACATTTAGCAAAAAATTTATATAGGCTACTATTAAAAAGATGTCACGTATAAACTTTTACTTTGACTAATGACACACCATGAAGTGAGGATGGGATAACATCTTTTATATTTAAGTCCACTGCCTTGATTTTCTCTAAATGGACATTTTATGACTTAAGAACTGGGAGCAGTGGGGTTTTCAATTACAAATATACACTTTGGAACAAATGACTGATTCAGCCAGTTATCTGCAATATTAAATATTTAGCCGGACCTTCCAAGTTTTAAAGTATGTTGGATGTTTTTTCTTGTTGTGCTGCATATAAACATTATTTTGCTCTTCCTGATCTTTCTTAGCTGTTCAGTGCAATGAGCTGATCTCCCCTGTGAATGGTCATATGGACTGCGTACATACTCTTGGAAACTTCAGCTATATGTCTTCTTGCACGTTTTCATGTGCTGACGGGTACAAACTAGTTGGATCCACATCCAACAAACTGACATGCGGATCTACAGGACAGTGGAATGACCAGCAGCCTCGCTGCGAAGGTAAGAGTGTTTGATTTATCAGTTTCCTCTACAGTGACTCATTATTTTCTGTAAACATCTCAATCACATCAGCATAAAACCATGCAGGCTGCTGATTGTTACTAAATGTGTTTTTTATTTTTAAATCATTTTTATTTAGTCTAATGTTTACATACCGTAAAGTTCCGTGTATACGGCGCACCCGTTTATAAGGCGCACCCCAACTTTGGGACTTGTCAAAAAAAAAAAAAAAAAAAAATTTCCACCCAAATCTTGCGTGTGTCATACATATTATCTCTCCTCAAAACTTTCCTAGAATGCCGCATGTATTTGTCCTATTTTTTTCCTTTCCTTTTCAACTTCCTCCATGAGAAATGATTATTCATCGGACATCGGCGAAAAATGGAAGGCGCAAGACGCAAGACATAAACCAATATGCCGACAGCGCGTATGCCCACGCATATGCCACTATCTATCGGGCTTGAATTGGTTCTACTACCAAAAATTTCTGCTAAATGTCCACAATAGCCCCCGGCAAATTCTAATCGCAACCGGCGCAGTTACGATGAAACGGCAGCATTATTTATAACAAATTTTATTTTCTATTTTTCCTTGCAGGTTGGAACAACCAAGAAGGAGAAATGATTCGCAAGTCAGGAATTAATAAAAAGCAGAACAAATCTATGGAGTGACATTTTCTTTTCTGTGGAAATGAAACAAATCATATAAAGAAAAAATATCGGAATGAAGTCGCCTAAAATGATTTTATGTGTGTTTTTGCATTGTTACACGCGAGGGTGCGCTTGACCGTCGTTCTTGTCAAGACAGTGATGCGGCCAGGAACGAGGCGCTTGTACCGAGTTCCGTTAGCATCACTGAAGTGACAAGAATGACGGTCAAGCACACCCTCAAGTGCAATAATGCGATTATACAGCTATTACCAACAAAATAAAATGTGTAATCAAAATTTATTTATACTGTGGGCATTCGTTTTTTGCTAGTATTCTCTCCGTTTCCGTGAAAATACATGAGATCTGACGTTAACTGTCCTTGTCAGCCAGCCAATTTGGGCTTATGTTTTCATGACATCGTGATTTCCCAAAACTGAATAAATACCGCACATCGCAGCACAAAAATGCTTTGCTAGCTCAATCATGTTGTAACTAGAATATCCGCTGGAAATAATCATTTTTTTTTAGACTGATAGTTATACTTCTGCCAACATCTCAGTCATTTTTAAGCTAACAGATGCCGTGACAACGACTCAGCTGATCTTTATCGAACGAACTTACATTAACGGTTATATTTAATTATAGGCAACGGCTTAATTAACGGCTGTTAATGCAGAGGATATAGCCATCAACAAAAGGTAAGTTCATTGATGGTAGTTTATGTAACTCGGTCATAATCATTTACCGTGAGTGAAAGGTAAGACGGTAGCTTGCAAAGCCTCGCGCCATAGATGCGTGCACGGTACATAATGGACTGTAGGACAGCGTGCATGTCTTTGCATGCATCAGAGTGATACGTATACATTGCATTGGAAAGTTATTTGAGGAATTGCAGGGAATACTTTGAAAGGACAACTGCCGTGCTGGTGCTGAGCCGTAACTAAATGCCACATTGCACAATAAAGCTGCACTAGGGCACTTAGTAAGCTCGAGCTGTTTAATTCACGAGACAATTTAATGGCGCGTCAGACAGGACTTCTATCCCGCAATTAAGCCCCTATCCCTCTCTGTCTGCATTCTACCATTGTAGCTCCATGCTTCTACGATGGCCATTTGCATTAACGTTATCATGGAAAGTGAAATGTGAAAAAGTTCATTCATAGATAAAAATTAAAATCCTGCATTTAAAAAATATTGAATTGGTAATTCCCCCCATTTATTAAGCTGTGCAAACTCATGTGCGCATATAGCCCCAGTTTGACCTTATAAAATCGGGTGTGCGTTTGCATGCATGTCGGAACTTTTGCCGCCATTCTGTTGTTCCCGTATATAAGGCGCATCCCCAATTTTTCATATTTCCCGACGTAAAAACAAGTGCGCCGTATACACGGAACTTTACGGTAAATAATGTTTACAGATGATGGTGTGGTATGTGTAATGCTTTGGGAAATGAGCTTATGGCCCAAACATTGCAGATTCGGTTCTCAAGTAAGATACTGCTGTTCCACTTTTTAGGCCCTTGAACAAAGTAGATGACATTTTTTAACCATGTACACCAATTATTGGTATTTTTATTAGTGTTTATTTTATTTATTTTGACATGTGTAACAAACCAAATCAAAATGAAACACAAAAATTACAGAACCAATGAAATAAAAAAGCATAATAAACACCAAAAAAATACATATATTCTATTTGCAATCAAAAAGGAGTAGGAAGAAGTACACACTTATTTAATCCTACCCCTTCTCCACCAGTCAGTGATTACCTCTCATTTATTCACTTCCTTCTACCTATGTAAGTGCACTATCTAAATGGGTACTATGTAAACATATAAAGTTATGCGAGTTGCTGTGGGCCAGAGCTTCTGGAGAGACGTAATTTAATGGTAAGCAGGGTTGTTGGAGACAGTGCAGGCTGCAGAGTGGGAAAGCATGTCTCCCTGCAGGGTGTTAGGTTGATGCTCAGCTTGCTCTCCTGTCCTTGCAGCTGTGCGGTGCCCCTCACTTTCAGCTCCTCAGGAGGGAAGCATGAGCTGCAGTGCAAGCCTGAGCGATGAGATGAGCTACGGCTCCACCTGCAACTTCAGCTGCGCAGCCGGCTTCCGGCTGCAAGGTCCCCCCAGCATCACCTGCACAGCGTCTGCGCAGTGGAGCCAGGAGACACCAAGCTGTGAAGGTAGCTTCACACTTGCATTTCAAACGGGATATCCGCATCCTGTATCTTTCAACGAGCTGACTTAAATTTTAAGCCAGGACTCAGCCTGACTCTTCAAATGTCACATGAACAGGAGATTGCTTTTAATGGTGTGCCACACCTTGGTTGACTTTGCCAACTCTCTCTCTCTTTGTCTGTCTGTCAGCGATCAAGTGCCAGAGTCCAGAGAAGCGAGCTCACATGTCAGTGGAGTGCAGTTCATCTGCGGATTCCCTGAGGGTGAACTCCACCTGCAGCTTTAGCTGTGACGAGGGCTTCATTTTGACCGGAGCACAGAGTGTGAGGTGCTCTGAGGCAGGAGAGTGGAGCGACCAAACACCCGTCTGTACAGGTACGTGCGCCTCCGTCTGTACCACCCTCAGGAGATGCATTAATGACTGTTCACTCAGTTTGTTTTACTGGGGGGGAGGGCAAATTAGTTACCATTATATAGATAATTAGAACAGGACATTCATCTTACAATTGCTGTTAATTAAAATGATATCTCTGGATTATAGCTGTGAAATGCCCATCGCTGGACGAGCCCACTGGAGGCAGTATACTCTGCTCCTCTGATGACATGAGCTATGACAACTCCTGCAGCTTTAGCTGTAATGAGGGCTTCATTCTGACCGGAGCAGAGAGTGTGAGGTGCTCTGAGACAGGAGAGTGGAGCGACCAAACACCCGTCTGTACAGGTACGCATCTGTCCTTACCAACCTCGGTGATACACCAGTGGTCCATTTAAGTGTATTTGACTAGAGGAAGGGCGAATCATTTACTATTATATAGATAACGAGAGCAGGACAATCATCTTACTGTTGCTGTTAATTAAAATGATGTTTCTGGATTATAGCTGTGAAATGCCCATTGCTGGACGAGCCCACTGGAGGCAGTATACTCTGCTCCTCTGATGAGATGATCTACGGCGACACCTGCAGCTTTAGCTGTAATGAGGGCTTCATTCTGACCGGAGCAGAGAGTGTGAGGTGCTCTGAGACAGGAGAGTGGAGCGACCAAACACCCGTCTGTACAGGTACGCATCTGTCCTTACCAACCTCGGTGATACACCAGTGGTCCATTTAAGTGTATTTGACTAGAGGAAGGGCGAATCATTTGCTATTATATAGATAATGAGAGCAGGACAATCATCTTACTATTGCTGTTAATTAAAATGATGTTTCTGGATTATAGCTGTGAAATGCCCATTGCTGGACGAGCCCACTGGAGGCAGTATACTCTGCTCCTCTGATGAGATGATCTACGGTGACACCTGCAGCTTTAGCTGTAATGAGGGTTCATTCTGACCGGAGCAGAGAGCGTGAGGTGCTCTGAGACAGGAGAGTGGAGCGACCAAACACCCGTCTGTACAGGTACACATCTGTCCGTACCGCCCTTGGTGATACACCAGTGGTCCATTTAAGTGTATTTGACTAGAGGAAGGGCGAATCATTTACTATTATATAGATAACGAGAGCAGGACAATCATCTTACTGTTGCTGTTAATTAAAATGATGTTTCTGGATTATAGCTGTGAAATGCCCATTGCTGGACGAGCCCACTGGAGGCAGTATACTCTGCTCCTCTGATGAGATGATCTACGGCGACACCTGCAGCTTTAGCTGTAATGAGGGCTTTATTCTGACCGGAGCAGAGAGTGTGAGGTGCTCTGAGACAGGAGAGTGGAGCGACCAAACACCCATCTGTACAGGTACGCGGCTGCTTGTGGATGCACCTCAGGGAGATGCACCTACAGTAAAAACACACTCATGTTCTTTGCCCTGTAGTAGGGCATTATAAAGGGAAGATTGATAATCAACTGTCTGTGCTAAAATGGTGTCTCTTTTACAGCAGTGACGTGCCCGTCATTGGAGAAGCCCATCGGAGGGCATATGGTCTGCTCTGACTCCTCGAATGTGTCGAGACATGCCAACATCTATGGCACCAACTGCAGCTTCACCTGCGGTGATGGTTTTGATCTCGAAGGATCAGAGACTCTGACCTGTAACATCTATGGAAACTGGACTGAAGAGGTCCCAGTGTGCCAAGGTAAGTCATTATAAAGTTCCAGTCATTCGGTATTAAGGGAATTGAGCTTTTCTATTCTCGTGGCAGTGTTCTGCTTTGTTTGACGGAAGGAGAGACAGGGGAGAGTTTAAGTCGTCTTTTTTTTTTGTCTTGCTCTCCGTAGCCAGGCCCAAGTCTCTGTTAGGTCCCGCATCGTTTGGAGTGGCAGCAGGGGGCACTATAGGGCTGAGCAGCCTGTCCATGCTCATGCTGTTTTTGAAGCGACGTTGGCAGAGAGGTAAATGCAAGAACTTTCACTTCATCTGCATGTTCAGTTCAACAGTAAATATCACACATCAGATCAGATGTTCATTGTTGTATTTGCTTTATACTGTACCCACATTATGAAAAATATTTCGCAATATCCATTAAAATTATTTAAAATATTTAAGAATGTTTTTTTGATCAAATTCTTACATTGCATTATTGGATTACATGGCTTGTTATTGAAGGTTGTAATGAACTTGTGATAGACACAATGTCATTAATATATTTCCTTTCTATCTTTACAGCCAAACATTTTGAACTTAATAGGTGAGTACAATGTTTGTGCATTATTGAAATTCCAGCTTCACAAACCCTGAGCTTTAAACTCTCTAACATCAATGAGTAAATATTTGCAAATTTGAAATTGCAGCAATGGTCTGGTTTATTTTGTGACAAACAATCTCCTTTTTTTCCCCCTAGCTCCATGGATGAAGAAATTCCTCCTCAGGTTTACAAGAACAGCATTGACAGCCTCATTTAGAACAGAAGATAAAAATTGGTAAATATGTCTTGTATAAATACAATTATGAAAAACAGTTCTGTGGTTAATGTGAATTTTGTCATTGTCGTTGACTGAGTTTTTCTGAGTTTGCCTGTGATCAAAAGCTTTTATACATTCATTTGATTGCAGGTCTTTGGAGCTGTGAGAAGACTTATAAGGGAATGTGCAGCAGCATAGATGACAAAACGAGTGGGCTGGTTCTCTCTGTGAAAATCAAGTTTTCATCTGATGCTTTTTGACAAGACCAATGTGTTTTGTGTTTTTGTCTGTCAGATACCATGAATACTGTTGATATGAATGTTTATCAGTTATGCCTTTTAATTCCCTCCCTATGGGAGGTATAAATTGCAACTTGCAAAGAGCATATTGTTCCTCTGCTGACACACTATTCTGGTCAGAAAATCCTTGAAATCCTCAAGATACAAAAACAAGATGTACATTGTTAAATAGTTTTATTTTACACCGGTGTCGCGCTGAATAAATGGAAATTGTATTTAATTTTGTTATGAATCCTATTTATTTTTAAATGATGTATCTGTACTGGTTACATTGGTAAATTATAATGTGTTAAATATATATATTTTAATTTACCACCATTGCATTGTGTCATTTAATTTGTTTGCATTACATGAAATGGGTGTATTCTCAGTTGGGAAATCTTACTGGGCAACATATTGAGTCACAACCATTGTAGCTAAAAGAACAATTTACACACACACACACACACACACACACACACACACACACACACACACACACAAAGAATTGATGTATACTGTATTATATGCGCAGTTTGATTAGAAAATTATGTATCCAGGCTGTCATAAACTAGGAGTCTGGGACACTGCACTACAGTTTGTGAACAGGGAAAAAATATTGGATTGTCACAATACTTTTAAAATCAAAGTCAAGTTCATGCAGTGGTCTATGGCTGGTCGGACCTTTTATTAGGAGACCAAACCCAAAAGTAATGTGTAAATAGCAAGCCATCTATAAATATAGGTGTGATGGTTCTGCCCTGCAATCCCTCCCCCTCCTGCTGTCTTTGCCTCCACTTCAACGAGCCACACCTGTTGCTTGTTGAAGTGGAGGTGAAAAGTAGAGTATTTAAGAGCTGCACTGCCAAATTGGCAGTACAGCTGCATTCTGATTTCAGCCCCGATGTTTTGTGTTGCTGCTGCTCCCCTGTGCTTATGTGGAAGGTTTGTTTTTTGTGAATATTTATTAAAAACCTTTTGCTTTTTACCAGCCTGTGCGAGTGGGTCCTTTCACCCAACCCACGACAATAGGCTTATCGAGAAGTGGTTTTAAAGGTAAAAGAATGATGTCATTGGTCAATACCAGTCTGTAAACTGTCCATTTTAGGCCATATGCAAAAGAAAGGGTCTTTGCCTTGTATCAATAGGCAATCTCAGAAAGAACTTGACTATGAACTCCATCCATTCATCCACATCCATCCATAATCTAAACCACTAGGGCCATGGGAGAGCTGGAGCCAATCTTAGCCAACTACACATGAAAGGCGGGGACATACCCTGGACAGGTCGTCAATCCAACGCAGGGTGCATACATCACTCACTCTCTCACTCACACCTATGGGCAATCAAGAGACTCCAGTTAGACTGATAGTCATGTCTTTGGACTGTGGAAGAAACTGAAGGACCCAGAGAAAACTCACATAAACACAGGGAGAAAATATTAACTCCACACAGACAAGTCCCAGGCCGGATTTGAGCTTGCAACGTCCTTGCTTCTTTCCCTGGGAGTGAGGCTATGTTTAGGGAAAGGAAAAAGGCTTCTTATTTATAAATGCACTTATTTGGTTGTGATGAATCATGAACTCTAGGCTGAGACACCAGGGAGTTCACACACAGTCCTGTGCCCTTATACTTCAGTTGAAAAAATGACATTATGTAAAATGTGCTGCATAGCCTCAAGGGAAGGTAATTAATTCTGGCCAGGTCAAATCTTGACAAGCCAACACAATGGTACACTCAATATGAAAACACAGACCATTTCCTTTCCTTTAGTCAGCAGTGAACAGAAGTTTAGTTCTGATTTATTTTGGAGTCAGACTTCCTTTTCACAATAACCTTTAAATGCATTTTGATTACAAGGCTTTTCCACTTTTCCTTTCACTCTAATATGATGTCACCTCTACAGATACCTACCTACACCCAGGATTGACTCACTGGCTTATTTAAGCCTTCATTGTACACACATTGGTAGATTTCTTTTATAGCTAAGCAAACTCATCATTGCTAATTCAGAAATTCAAGTGTGCAGATTGTAAGAGAATGTCATATTGCGTAATAAATAGGCCTATAGCATGAATAATTGAGCATAGCAACAATTATTGAGATGAATCTAGTTTTCTCATTCACTTACCTTTAGTTATAATATTTATCAGGTCAACTGAATGGATAGTAATTAGAGGATAACATCCAAATTCCATTCTGACGAAGAAAACAGTTCTTACTCAAAATTCATATTTCAAAAATTCCTAATACGGGCGAGAAATGAGAGGACACTTCACACATCTATTTCTAATGACAGGTCTGTCGGACTAGGATGAACAGTTCAAAGGAGACAAAGGAGTCCTGCACACTGTCTGACTTGCAAGTGCGGGACTCCTTTGTTTCCTTTGAACTAATACGTGCGAGGAAAGCATTTTATTGGTCAGCCTTACAGTAAGCTAACAGTTAACTCAATGGACCACCAAATGCATGCTCTCAGTGAATGCTATAAAATTTCTGTTCTTGATAAATACCAGTGGCTCACCTGGAACAGGCTGTACTTCCTCCAGTAGTCATCATAAAAACAAAGCTAACACATTTGCAGTTTCCTGACATTTTATGTAAATTCTGAACCAATGATGGGAGGCAGGGTGAGTGAAATATACAGCATTCACTGAATGCAGAGAGAGTAAAAGACTTACGGAAAACCAAACTATTGATGCAGAACAAGTCCCATTTTTCAGTTTACTAGAGTCAAACAGCTACTTCCAAGAGGAACCCAAATCATGGTACGCATTTTGCATTTTGGTAAGATTTACTTTCATCGTTCTCGACACCTTCTCTAAGTGAAAATAATGGGTGCACAGATTACATCATCAGTGGAGCAATTATTATTAGAATATGATTATATGCATTAAATGTCTGTCTATAAAATTGTATTTTCTACCCTAAGTGTAACAATAAAAAAAAAAATTTTAAATTGTGAATGTGTGAATTAGTTGTTAGGTGTATGTACTTATTGACATTTTTAAATATAATTTTCTCTTTTTAAATTAATATTCTTTTTTTAAAGACACATTGAAAATAAAAAGAAAGATGGTTGTTACCTTGAAGGTGATTTAAAAATGTTACATCTAATGACAATTTCCCATGGCTGTTATTACTTGCTTTAATACAATTTAATGTTTTAAGGCACATTAAATATGCTCTAACCTGTCCTCTGCTTTGTGAATGTGATAGAGAAACTACGGGTTGTCCCTCGGACAAATGAATGTACAATGGATTCTAATTCTTTCATGTGGTAAGAATTGATGGGAAGTATTCGCAGACTATACCTCCAATTGCACTTTCATATTTATAAAGTTTAGCTTGTTACTATCATGATGTTTTTGTTTGTTTGTTTGTTTTGTTTTTGTTTATTTTCTTTTATTTATTTATTTTTTGCTTGAATATCCTACTGGTAAATTCTAATGCCTGAATATGTTATTGATGAATGTATTCATGCTCTCTCAATAGATATTCTGATGACTGGATGTACAAAGGGATGGACATACCACTACAGCGATAAAACCATGAGCTGGGTCAAGGCTAGACAATGGTGCCAAGATTCTTTCACAGATCTGGTTGCCATTCAGAATGAGAATGAAATTAGTTACCTTAATAAAAACCTTCCAAAAAAAAGGGACTATTACTGGATTGGAATTCAGAAGATAAATGGCACCTGGACGTGGATTGGAACTAATAAGACAATAGAGGAAAGAGATGGGTTCTGGGCAAAAAACGAACCGAACAATAGACAAGCTGATGAAGTCTGTGTCGAAATATACATCAAAAGAGACGATGACTGGGGTAAATGGAATGATGAGACATGTGAGAGGCAAAAACACCCCCTGTGTTTTCAAGGTATTATTATTATTATTATCCTTTGTTTACACAGTTTGTAATAAACTGGGGTCTAGGGTGACAGCTGTCCACTGCCTGTGGACTAGGGTGCCACCCTTTACTTTTCCAGCATCCTTCTAAGGAGGTTGGCAGTTCCTAGGATGGAGGTTTTCTGAGTAATAATAATAATCATTATTATTATTATTATTGGTTACTGCTGTTTTCCAGCACAAACATAGAAAATTCAGTTATTTGCACATGTAAAATAAATACCAGGTAGTTCAATAAAATGCAAAACACTTTGCAATTGATTGATTAGCAATAAATTATTAGCATTCACCTGTTACCTGTAATTTGATATTCATATTAACTACTGTGTATATTTTTGAGCGATAATAATAATCACCATAATGTACTTTTGTAGCTCACTGCAATGAGACAACATGCAGCAATAGAGGGGAGTGTACAGAAAGAATTAACAACTATACATGCAAATGCGTCCCGGGTTTTGAAGGGCCTCAGTGCAACGATGGTGAGTCAATACTGTTTCATTTTAGCACATAAATTTACTTCCGTGAAAGTGATGTTCTCATAGTTGCATTTCAATAACACACACTACACGGCCATTTGTGGGGAGTTATATGAAATATGTGACAATAATTCATTGGCTGGCAAAGAAATGTGTGCGTCTTGGTTATGGAAAATATTGATGCTTGAAGTGGATATTTTGAATGTTTTTATGTGAGAATTTATCAATGAATAGTCAATACCAGGGATTTCTGTTACCTTAATTGTGTAGGAACAATAATAAAACTGGCAAGACCAATGCTTTGGGGCAAAGTTTTAGCTCTTTAATTTGTAGCTAAGCAATGAAAATAAAGAAGAAATTGTGTTCCAAGGCTTACCACTCTGTTCCTATGAATAATTATATATGTATGTAGCATGTTAAAAGATTTTTCTTTGAGAATTAGCTTGCATATTTCATATATAATAAATTGCTTTCTTTTGGTTTTCAGCTGTTCATTGTGAAAGCCCTGAAATACCCCAGTATGGCTGGATTGACTGCCAAGGTCCACATGGAAACCACAGCTATGGGTCAAAATGCAAGTTCCACTGCACTGAAGGCTTCTCCCTGCAGGGTCAGCCAGAGAGCAAATGCAACATAACAGGAGAATGGACTGAACCCACACCAGAATGCATAGGTAAAATAGTCATCTTAGATCTGATCAATTTTTTTGATCGTTCTTTCTATAGCCTTTTTCAGAAACAAGGCAAAGAGGCAGCTCAGTCTTAACGGATTAGCAGGAGCATATAGGTGTGTATATTTCGATTGAGAAGGCTACAACCAATTCAGCATAAGAATTGGAGTAATAGAAGGTCTAGGAGGTTTTATCTGCACATATTGGAAAAGTATGACAAAATGTTCTAATTCTACATCAGGCTTAACTTTAGTTGTGTACTCTGAGAAATGGCACGCCCTCTGCTGTCTTTATTGCCACTTTAAAACTCTGAGACAATTTTGATTTCCACAAAAAATATGGTGTCACGCCAAGAGAGGAAGATGGCTCACCCTTGCTTTTCAGCATTTCCTCTAGACCCTCATAATGTTCATGAACCAGGCCCTTTCAAGTCCATAATTTTCTTAACAGTCTCTTGCACTATGACCAACCTTTTCCTGTTTACAACAATGGAGCCATTCACAAGCATTAACATTAACCTCTGTTTTAAGCTCAAATTGACAGGAAGATCAGTGCTTTGCCCATTACTAAGAACTCAACAGAAATAGTGTTGTTTTTGTTATTCTAGGCATGGGTTGCAAAGCTCTGTCTGAACCTGAAGATGGATACATGAATTGCTCTGGATTATTTCCCAATGTCAATTCAACCTGTGAATTTAGCTGTTCCAGGGGATTTCTGTTACTGGGACCAAAGAAGGTCACATGTAATGCTGCCAGCGTCTGGACAGGAAAAAGCCCATTTTGTGCAAGTAATGAATCAAATACGTTTCCTCCTAACATCTCTGAAACTCAGTATCTGTCATACTCATCTTACATTGACTGCAATGGGTTTTAAAGTGAAGCAACACATTATAATTCAGCATGCCACTATTTAAAATCATTGTCTTTCATGAGTATTCTGTACAATCAACATGGTGTCATGCTGAGTCATTTGGTGATGCTTTTACGCAAATGCCATTATACAACAAAAAAGGAGTTCTTTAACATCATTGATGCCATTTGTACAATGGGATGGGGAAAGGGAATCTTTATTAAATTAATTGTTTAAAGTGGTCTAAGATTGGGATGGGGGAAGGCATATCTTTTTAGTACATGCATTGCAAAATAGCCAACAAATGAACAATATGCACTTTTATGAACTTACTATATAGTAAACCTAATATCAGATGGGGATGGGGAAAGGGAATCTTATTTTTTTTTAATCATTACTTAATTAGAAGGGGATGGGGAAAGATGACAATAATTACATTAAATCATTAAAATAATTCTGAGGTGAAGGACACTTACAAGACAACACTTTAGTAATATCATGATATTGTACTGTCAATTTAGCACAATTACCATTGGCATCAATTAATGACACTGGATGGTTTCCATTGAAGTTCATGAGGATAACTGTGTCATCCAAAAGTGATGAGGAAGGACTTCTTTTTTGGCTTTATAGTCAAGAGTAAGAGTCTTCCCAAATGTCAACAGCTAAAGTTTCTTTAATTTTCAAATTTTTCTGTGTCATAAAATATAGTGATGAGAGTCATTAGGTAAAGTTCTGTTCATAAATATTAGGGCAATGACACAATTTTCTTCATTTTAGCTGCATGTGCCACCACCTTGGATTTGAAAAAAAAAAAAAAAATCAAGATGTGATTAAAGTGCAGACTTCCTATTCAATTTAGGGGCTTTGTCAAAACTATTGACAGCACCATGTAGGAATTACACCCATATTATGCACAAACCCCTCAATTGTAGGAGCTCAAAAGTGATTGGGCTAACTAACATTCATCAATTAAATTGTCATTTTAAATACACGGTGGTAAATCCTTTGCTGCTTGTATGGAATCCGTAGACATCACTAGGTTTCTTCCCTGCTGATACTCTGCTAGGCCTTCACTGCAGCTGTTGTCAGTTTCTGCATTGTTGTACAGGCATTTTTCCATCAATTTTGCCTTCAGCAAGTGAAATGCATGCTGAAATGGATTCAGTATTTGACTTGTCTGTTGTAAAATATTCCAAATTGTTGCCAGAAAACATCTTGCGTTGTTTTTGTAGTATGCTTCCAAGTCATCATCTATCTGCACTGTAAAGCATTCTCCAGTGCATTCTGAAGCATTTGGCTGAATCTTGACAGAAAATATGCCCCGAACAATTAAGAATAAATCCTCTAGGTTTTGTCCACAGATGCATTTCCAGTAAATACATGACAGCCATCTCACAGTCATTCATGCCCGCTCATGACCACTTTTCACTGATGAAGTGGTATGCGTTGGATCATGAGCAGTTACTTTCCTTTTTCATATTCCTCTCTCCTCATCTATCTGGTACAAATTGATCTCTGTCTCATCTGTCCACAAGATGTAGTTCCACAGCTAGAGAAGCTTTTTCAAATGATTATTTTTTCTTTTGGAAAAATTCCTGCTTTTGAGTCTCACCAGTGGTTCACATCTTGAGATAAACCTTCTGTATCTCCAGGAGAGTGTTTTTGATCTTGCTAACACTGTCACAAGTCTTGTGTGAATGCCCTCTGCGTCTCCTCCCATCCAGCAACTTTCATGTCTATTAGAAGTAACGTTTCCATTGGTTGGTTTGCAGCTTGCGTGTTCTCCTGTTCCCGGCTTTGTCTCATTTCATAGTTACCTCTCCTCCTGTGTGTGTGTGTGTGTGTGTGACATATTTGTATCCCCTCCTTTCAGTTGGCAAGCTGCTGGATTGTCACTTGCCACATGCACTTTAGCACCAGTCAGAAAAAAAAACTTTGTCTTTTGAAAGTAAAATGTAATCTTAAATGGCAGTAATATTTGAAAGGACTCTTCCTTCCTTATTTATTCGGAACAAGCTTCCAAGCCTTTCTCAGGGTCCCCAGAATTGGAACTGCATTTTGTTAATCCTCTCCCAATCTGTTCCTCTGCCCACTTTATTAGGAACAAGCTCCCTAGCTTTCTGCGGTTATCAGGATTGGAACTGCCTTCCTGACATGCGTCTCCATCCTGCCGCCTGACAGTGTGGCTCTGGCAAAGTGTGCACTCCATTTGGCAGTCATCCCAGAAAGCCACTGGCCAGGCACTGGCTACGCCCACACAGGCTCACCTTTAACATCCAAATTGAACTGAGCTATTCTCCTTCGGATTCCGTCCCACTGTCTACATATTACCATCAATAAATCCTACTATTGGATTGTACTCTGACTCCGCACTTGATTCCTGGTCTGGATCATGACAAACTGTTGTGAGGGGTTTTTCTGAACCAGGGAAAGAATTCTTCTGTCACGCACCACAGTTGTTATCCATGATCTTCCAGGCCTTTTGTATTCCTGAGCTCACCACTGCTTTCTTTCTTTTTAAGAATGGACCACATTGTTCAGTTGGCCTCACCTAATGGTTTTGCTTTATCTCTGGTGGGTTTGTTTCAATTTTTCAGCCTTAAGGCCCATTCACACCGAGTGCGAATTTCCGTGCGGATTATTCGCGCGGATATTTATAGAAGCTTATTTCATGGGTTCTAATGTAAGCTTGCACACCAAGGCGAAAGTTTTGTGCGGCAGAAAAAACATCCGCACAGACTTAAGCTCCGCGAAAATCCGTCTGCAAAACTAAACTTTTAGCCAGTGAAATGCTTTGTTTCTATTCACTTTACAGCATTCAAACCTCAAACTGCAAAGTCACATAAACTAGATACAAACTCAGTACATAGCATAGTACGGTGACAAACAAAGGAGAGCGTCTCATCAATATTGTTCGCCAGCATCCTGTCCTCTATGACTCGAGGCAGGATGATTACTTGAACAACGAGCTGAAAGACCAGCTCCCGGCATCAATAATAAAAACGCTCGGTGGCTTCAGAGATGACCATTTGTCACGCAAAAGTAGACGTGAGGCTAAGGTTATCGTTCAGATACATACAAAAAATGTCATCGTCGCTGCTGCTGCTCTAACAGTCCAATTTGATTAAATATCCCGCGGATTTGTTTGCCTGTTGTGCGAAATTGGAACGTAAGATCGCGGAATTTCGCATGAGTCCGGTGTGCATGGTTTCACGCGGAATTTTCGTGCAGCGAATATTCCGCAAATCCGTGCCGCTTTTTCGCTTCACCCCAGTCTGAATGGGCCTTAATAATGATTTGCCTCACTAGTAATCAAAGCTCTTTCGATTTTATTACGAGAGTTAAAAGCAACAGATTCCAAATGCAAATACAAAACTGGAAATTGACAATAGACCTTTCATGTGTTCACTTTTAAATGAAATTATTAGGAAACAGGACACCAGAACAGCCAAGTGTTCAAATACTTTTGGTCCCTTAAAAAAGGGGGGGCATCTCATAAGACAGTGCTGTAATTTCCTCTCAGTACAGCCAATCTCGATGTATATATCCATAAATACAAGCTGAAGGTCTGCACTTCGGGCTTGTATTTATTATTTAATTTCAACTCCAAATTCTGTGATCCACAGCTAAAATAACAATAATGTTGTCAATTTCCAAATATTTTTGGACCTGAATACAATTTTTATTGTGTCGTTTCTGCCTCCAGGTGTCATGTATGTCGCAGCTGCTCTTGCTGGGACCACTATCCTTTCAACATGCTGTTTCATATGTTTCTGTCTGATGCCTTGGAGAAAAAGTAAGTGAAATACTTCCCTAATAAGATATGAGTTATATGAGTGATACTAAACAGACATGGGAAAAAATGAGTTATGGGATTACCATAAGACTACTCTTTGCATAATTACAATATGTTTGATGTTGCAAGACAGTATTGCAGTGTATTGCAATATTTCAGCTAAAACGTTTTGTTTGTTTTATAGGAAGGAGGACTGTTCACGCAGGGTGAGAGTCTGTACTACTCAATGTGGCACAACTACATTGAATTTGGTAAATTTGTTGTAGGGTTTAATAATCTCTCCTCTCATATAGACCTCCAGAGGACAGATCACAATGGGGTGAAGAACTTGAAGATGTAAGCAGACAAATATGACCCTTTTCCCTTTTTTTGGTGCTGCATACCAATCACTTATCATCAATGTTCACTTGCTTGTCTCAGTCTGTGATTGACATGGTATAGGCATGGTCTAGGTTTCAACTTTTATTTCATTTTATTATGAATAAAATGAATAGAGCTATGAATTATTATGAATAGCGCTATGAATGCATGTCTAGGTTTCACCTTGGACCCATAGTACAAGGAAAAGGTGGCCAGATTTGACAGGACACACAAGGATTTGAACATTTCAGTTACCACAAGGTCCACATCATGATTCGCCATGTTCCAGAGTTCACTGAGCACCACAACAGGCCTTTGGGTCGATTCTCTGAGCAGGTGGTTCAAACTTGTCACTCCAAATTTGACAAGTTATTCAATAGCTACCGGATCAATTCCATTGCAAGTATCCCATGCAAGTTATTTAGATAAATTTTACAGAGCTGTGATGCATTTCAATTCTTACCATATCAGAAGATATGAAGCCATAAGTATTATATAAATGGACACTTGGTTATAGGGCAGTGTACTATATGTAGTGTACATTTACGGAATATGCACTAGAGGTCTGTAATGATTTTGTGGAAAGATAAAGGCTATTATTAATAACTACATTGTTTTGTTTGTCTTGATAATCTATTCCCCAGACTACATTTTAATGGATATCCATGAGACTATCCATTTTTCACACATAAGATAAAAACATGTATGCAGAAGCCTCACTGATAAAAAAAAAAAAAAACTGTAAATAACACCAATAGAATATTTTAATTTTCAGCTTATTATGATGGTGGAGGCCTTGTCAAAATTTGGTACCAGGGAAATGTCTGCTCAATTTTTTTTAACCCTGCATGTTAAAGCACACAAGACTTGCATGCAAGACTTGACAAAGGCCTATAGCCGAAACGTTGTCACAGTAAAAAAAATTTTTTGCACTTGGAGTCTGAGTGTGCGGTGTCCTTCTTTTATTTTATTTGATTCTATGAATTACCAACTTTAAATCTTCTGACTTTTATTACTGTGAAAAAGTGCTGGCACTGCGTAACTAATCAAAATACATGATGATTAAAAAGGTCATAGGAGCCATCTGAAGAGGCATTCCGCATAATTATTACATTTTCATCTTTGCAATCTTATTTTTCTTGTAAGCTTGTTTTCTATGGTCCAGATGAGGCAAAGTAATGAATGTAACAGTTCCTACATTCTTGTACTTTCCCAGAGAGGACCCCTCATCTCTCCTGCACCACCATTCAAAAAGCTTGAAAACTGTACTGTTTTTTTAAAAAAATGCCCGCCAAAGAATTTGAATCACATTTTAATTACAGGATTTTTACAGGATTTTCTCCAAGACACAAAGTCTCAGTATTCGTCGAGATGTTGGTGTGTGGACGGGCAATTTTTATTTAATGTCTGCAATATCGTTAATGCTCTCTATGCCCTTATGAATAATATCAACCTGTTTTAACTTCACAAACGGCATGACCCAGACTTTTTCATCCTCCACTGAACATGATTGTAATGCAATGATACAGCAAATACAAGTTTTCTTGAGTATCAAAATGATATAAACAAGAATTTGATGTGAAAATGCATCGCCTCAAATAGACTGCCCTGCATTGATGTCAAATAAATATGCAAGCGAATATTAAATACAGAAACCTGTTGTGCTTATTTTCGCTGCTGACCCATAATACATTACAAAACTCAATTTCTAACAATAGGGAAGGAATTATTATGCAAGGGTACAAATTGCCCAATCTAGAACTGAAAGAGTAGCAAAAGCATCAAATCCTGGCAAAGGTAAGACCTCTTCACTCCTAAATAACATCAAAATATTATCAATAATATATTTTACAGCAATTCTGTATTTTATAGAATATGAAATAAAAAGTTGAAGTTGATGTAATCATACTTTGTCATTCATATGTATTTAAACATTGCTGAGAATTCTTTTAAAGACAGTATAATACATTGTTTCCTTAATGAGAATACCATTTATGTACAAGGTTTTTTTTTTTTTTTTTTTAATATTATATCAAGAATGTCTTGCAAATTAAATTAGAATACCTTTGAAATGTGTGTGACTTACTTATTCTAAATATGTGTCAGATGCTGCTCAAGGGACACTGCTGCAGTCAAAAATGCTACTTTGGGCTTCTTATTTACCTGCTTGCACTTGGCCATGGTAAGGTTCTGATATACTCATATAACCCCAAATTAATTAATCTCTGTTGTTCCAATGGCAATCATAAAACAAAATGGCTCAGTGATATTTTCTATTAATTTGAATACAGCTCAACAAAGTCATTCCTATGTGAATTTTTCATGTAGAACCCATTAAATCAAACAAGCTTCTGTGATGACCAACAAAATTAAGGTGTCATTACCTAAGAAAAAAAGTTTTGATAGAGGCCCACTTTTACATGTCCTTACATTAATTTGGACAGTTGTTCTCAAAGTTGTAACATGGTGATACCATTTACAGAATTGATTTTAATTCTACTCATGGAAAATAAGCTGAAATGGTCAATTATCTCAGTTTGACAACTTGCACAAGCTTTCTCCTGCTGGTTGCAGATTTGTCATCTGACACAGGAGTGAAAGCCTGGACATATCACTACAGCATAAGTCCTTACAGGAACTGGAATTCTGCAAGGGATTGGTGTCGTCAGCACTACACGGATATGGTAGCCATACAGAACCAGAGAGAAATTATGCATCTCAATGAGTTCCTGCCCAAGGACAAATATTGGATTGGCATCAGGAAAGTAAGTGGTGTCTGGACGTGGATTGGAACCAACAAGACATTGACAAAAGAAGCTGAGAACTGGGCCAAGGGGGAGCCCAATAACAGAGGAAAGAGAGAGAAGGAGGATTGCGTGGAGATTTACATCAAGAGAGACACAGAGGCTGGGAAGTGGAATGATCAAAGCTGCAAACATAAAAAGGGGACTCTTTGTTTTCACGGTAAAATGCACTATTGCTGTTCTGTATCCTATCAAAAAGACCCCAATTTGTTCTAATCAAAGAACATTTTTCAACTAGGACAGTGCAGTTTCATGCTTACTTCATAAGTCCTAGAATGATATTGGGATTCATATTACTAATGATGCATTATAAATTAATACTTGATGTTATCACAATCAAATTGGCTTGGATACTTATAGATAAAAATTGCACATTTCCCTCTCAACAAGCAGAGAGGTTTTTCCTTTAACAAGGCTTAAACCTTTTGGCAGTACACCCTTAGTTGCATAACTTTCTTTGAAACACTACCGTTCGCCTCAACGAGTTTTGAACTGAGTGCAATGTGACAGCCTTGAGAAGCATTGATAAAATCAAAATTTTGTGCAATAATTTCCTGTGTAAAGCTTCCTGCAGAAAAGACTCCTGTAGCACCCATGCTGAATGCGTTGAAACCATTGGGAACTACACCTGCAAATGTTTCCCCGGCTTCCAGGGACAGCGCTGTGAGAAAGGTCAGGCATAATACATTTTTTTCGTTAGTCCATAAATCTGGTCCCAGGTCAGTTTTCACTGACCATTACAGCCCTAGAGTTTTGGTCTCCTATAATGGCTCGATACTTTCTCTAATCAACCTGGGCATTGGACTCTGCATACAGCTCTTATTATCAGCTGACCTTCAGAGTAAGGTGTATACGTTTGACAGCTGAGTAGTGAAGAGCCTCTTCCTATTAGTTTCTGGAAAAACACAGAGAATGGGCTTGCAAAATGCAAAATGTAACAATTTAATCACTAATTCAGGGTATCGCCAATACGCAAAAAATGCCCGGATGTAGCGCTTTCGGCAAAGTGTCTTGCTACTTCCGGAACCCACTTACTTCCGGTGCCTTAATGAGGTCACGGCTATCGTTTAGCGTCAGCTAGCTGCGGCTGGGCCATGCACGCACGCATAAGTAAATCAAGCCGAGGAAAATGTAAACATTCACCAAGCGCACAGCTAGTTTCACGAGCGTAGGGGCGAGTATGCAAGTAAGTATCCGATGCGGTCGGCGGAACCATGCACGCCTAGGCAGCGTTCGATTTTTTTCCCGCAGCCGCGAAATAGACCGGAAGCGACTGGGTTACCGAACTATTCCATAATGCTTCTGAAACGGGGCACGAATGCAACATCCGGGCATTTTTTGCGTATTGGCGATACCCTCTATTGTTACAAAGGAATATTTAGAATAGGCTGAAGTTAATTTCTGCCAACCTATTTAGAAACAGCAACAGCCCCACAACTCAAACACTAATATCAACTCTGAATGAATACATAGTAGTCCACGATGGTTTCCTGCTATTAGACGCATAGGGATTGCAACACAAAAATGTGTCGATATCTGCCGACATCAGATAATGTGACTTTTTTTGTAAGTCATAAGATGATAATAGTGTTGGCTCATACATAAATTAAAAATGTTATTAGCTAATAAAAGAGTAGCCTGTTGGATAGTAGGAAATTCAGAGATATAGCAAGGGCCCAGATTCAGAATGAAGGTATTTTGTTTTCTGAAATGTTATTCCTCAGCTGTAGAGTGCGGTGTCCTGAAGGCTCCAAAACATGGCCTCCTGCAGTGCTCCCATACACAAGGCTCCTTCCGCTTCAACTCATCCTGCACATTTCACTGCCTCCCAGAGTTTACTCTCATGGGGCCGTCACATCTGCAATGCCAGGCTTCGGCCAGCTGGGACTCCGCTCCTCCCTCATGCCAAGGTAAATTTTCTCTCCCGTCTCAGTCACAGGTGCCTGGGCAAACTGTTTGTGCCAGCTACTCCACTGGGGCTGTGCAAACATCGAGCAGAGAAAGTAATCATGACCCTTTTCCACATTTTAAGACAACTATGCTAGCAGGGTGAGTGTTGTATGTAAACGTCAGAAACCTCATAAAACTGAAATATGGCCTGAAATACAAAGACCTGATTTGGGGTTTACTGAGCCAAGTCAGTAGTCCATCTTTGTGAAATTCATATAGCTGATAACTTGATTACATTTACACTGTGGTGATGATTGCTAGGTCTTTTGGGGGTCATTAAGATATGAAAAGAAGTCAGGAAGTCAGGTTGTACCAAAGAGCAGGACTAGTACAGTCAACAATGGTGAGATGATCTCTTTCTCTGTCTTATGCTGCAGCTGTGAAATGCCCAGAGCTGACTGATGCGCCAACCTTTGGAAATATGAGCTGCTACCATCCCATAGAGCCAAACAGTTTTAATTCCACATGCAAATTCAGCTGTGGAGAGGGATTTGAGCTCAAAGGACCCAGCAGTATTCGATGTAACTCCAGTGGGTCTTGGAGCAATAGCATGCCAATATGTAGAGGTATAATCCATGACTACATTCTGCATTTTAAAATGACTAATTTTTTGCCTAAAACAAAATATAACTTTTCTTTGTCAATTAGGGAAGTGTGTATTATCTTGCTTGTGAAATAGAGGCAATTTATGCAACACCAGAAACAGACGACGCCCCAAAACATTTTTTCTGGTACGCTAGATTCTCTACATCACAATGAGTTGAGATGCTCTGGGAACCTGAGGCACATTCACACCCAAGGAATCATGACTTCTCTTTTCTGGGGTACCAAGTGTTGCACAATGACATTAAAAGCAGTCATTGCAGTCGTTCATGGCTCTTCATCCCTTGGACATGCTTTTATTTTGGTTGACACGGAGCTTATTTTCAAAACAAAATAAAGAGCACGGCTCTCCCCACTCCTACTTCATGGCTGAAAAAAAACATAAAAACATCAGTTACACAGCTGCATGTTGCCCAAGGAAATCAGTAGATTCTTTCCAAAATTAATTATCCTGAAGATACTGAAACACACTGTGCAGCTGAGGATTCTGTTTCTTACTGTTCCAGTTAAACGGTGCAACACCCTAACTGCTCCCCTCCACGGCTCGCTACACTGCCTCCATCCACATGAGGAGTTCAGCTTTAACTCCAGCTGTAACGTGAGCTGTGAAGAGGGGTTCCTGCTCAACGGAACAGCCTCCATTCAGTGCACCTCCTCTGGGGTCTGGAGTGAACCTCTTCCACTCTGTCATGGTAACTACTCTACAAAGGCCTGTATGCATTCAGGGGATATTCTGTGGATTTAGGAGTAATTCCTTCAGTTGGGCACAGTGTGAAAACTGATTTTAATCAGCAGTGGTAAAATTAATTTGCATTATACATTTGCAGGGGTTGGCAAAACGGACTCATTATTTTACCCTCAGGTTTTCATACATATAATGAAAACCATTTTTGTTTTTCTACCACTCTGTCTTTGGAACAGAAATACTCACTATTCTGGGGTAGGAACGTACATTGCAGATGAGTTAATACTGCTGCCATTATAGGGAGGAATTTTTGTACACCTGCCCAGTCACTCTCAGGCGTGAGTAGTAAATGGTACAGAAAATGAGAAGTGAAGTTATGACTAACTCTTTTTGATATATGTGAGATATGTGAGAAAGACACACCCTTCTCTCCTTAGTGGCCTGTTTCTCCTGTTTCCTTCCTCTCAGCTCAGCAGTGCCTCCCCCTGGTGGCTCCAGACAGAGCACAGATGAACTGCTCCCACCCTCACTCCCACTTCAGCTTTGGCTCCAGCTGTGAGCTGGGCTGTGAGGAGGGCTTTGTGCTGAGAGGAGCTCCCTCTCTGCAGTGCACAGAGTCTGGGCTCTGGAGCCACACTGCCCCCTCCTGCCGAGGTGAGACTTCAGTTTTTGCCCAAAACTATGAGGTGTTCGCTTAAGTTGAAATACAAAAATGGCCGAAAAACTGATTATCACAAGCAGTGAATTTTGATTTGTCGATGATGAAATGCCTTGTCAAATGTGAAAAATAGCCAGTCATTTTTGGAAGAAAAGATCTGAAGCCTGTAAAAGCTGCCTGTATCAGTGTTCATGTGTCTTCGCTCCCAGACCCAGTTCTCTGGAAATGAATAGAAAAAGGAGTGCTATGCCTTCAAACATGCTTTACATGCTAGTCTCCCAATCAACCCAAAATTCTGTGGTTACTGCCCAATTTGAGATTGTTTTACTGGTTGGACCAAGCTCTCCAATGCGGGCAGAGGTCATGACATCTGCATTCTTTTTGTTTTGAAATGAAACCAAATTTTGTTGCGTGTCCAATATGTTTACAATGTCAAAAGTAAAAAGTCTCAGTGGCTGCTTCCCAATTTTATTGGACCAGAACAATCTCCCACCCTGTGCTGGTGATGCATATTTTTATGGAAATATTGAGTACTGCACTATTGTTGGGGTCTGAGGGTCAGTTTCTTGGTGTTTCAGCCCAAAAGTGCAAAGTACTAACTGCTCCCCTCCATGGCTCGCTACACTGCCTCCACCCACATGAGGAGTTCAGCTTCAACTCCAGCTGTAACGTGAGCTGTGAGGAGGGGTTCCTGCTCAACGGAACAGCCTCCATTCAGTGCACCTCCTCTGGGGTCTGGACTGAGCCACTTCCTCTTTGTCAAGGTACTTTCCCTCAATTACTGATTGAGTAAAGACTAAAGAAATCACATCACCAATTTAAACTCCATTGCAGGTTAACCCACTGTACTTTAGCACGAGTTTCACACCAAAATCACACAACAGCCTCTGTTGTGTGAGGTAGATTGTGCATAGACTATCCATTCCCATGTTCTGTGAAACAACAACTTTACCTCTGTACTCTTTTTGCATGAATTGAGCTGTGGTTGCTTGACTCTCTCTTCGGGGAAGCAGGTCATTTGCGTTAACCAGCAAGTGTGCCAAATAAACTGCCGCCTCATATGCTAGCTGATATACTGTATACTTAGAGCCATTAAAAACGCATGTGTGAGGTATCTAACTCATGGCTGCCGTGGGAGGGGTCGATCAGTGACAGCACCTGTTTCTCATTCTCAGACACACAGCCAACTGATTTTTGACCGGTGATAGTGCAGACAACACGCTACCTCTCCGTGGCTGAGACCTGCCATAATGTGCCAATGGTTTTTTCTCTCTCGTGTCATAAGCCATGCCATTTTCTCAAGCTGTAGCATTTTTGTTTTTTTTTTTTTTTTTTTTTTTTTGTTTTTGGCTTTATATAGGCTACTGACCACACCCAAAAGAATAAGTCAAGTGTCACTGTACAGTGTACACATCACAAAAAATTCAGTGTTTGTTATTACGGAAGTTCTCAGTGCATCCATGTGGTGCATGGGGATTACAATACCACGCACTTTTCTTCATTTCCCTCACATCTCATTGAAAAAACTACAAAAATTGATTTGATTCTTCAATTTGAAACAAATACAGTACATACCTCATGCATACATTTTTAATGGCGCTAAGCATTTGCTGGCACGAGACAGGCCCCCTTTTCTGCTCTACTGCATGTTTACCCTGTTTCCTTCCTCTCAGCTCAGCAGTGCCTCCCCCTGGTGGCTCCAGACAGAGCACAGATGAACTGCTCCCACCCTCACTCCCACTTCAGCTTTGGCTCCAGCTGTGAGCTGGGCTGTGAGGAGGGTTTTGTGCTGAGAGGAGCTCCCTCTCTGCAGTGCACAGAGTCTGGGCTCTGGAGCCACACTGCCCCCTCCTGCCGAGGTGAGACCCTCTACTCTCCATTAAAACAGCAGTGAAGAAGAAAAATACTGAAAACTTTCAAGCTCTACGGCAATTATGTTGTGAAAAACTGAGGCAAACAAGACCCTGCCATCCACTGTAAAGCAAAATACGTATTCACCCATCACTGTGGTAAGAGATTGCCGTATTAGCAGTGATATCACAAAATACTTTTTTTTTTCAATTTTGAGAGTTACATGTAAAGCAGGGGTGTCCAATCTAATCCACAAAGGGCCAGTGTGGGTGCTGGTTTTTGTTACTCCCTGACACTAACACACCTGATTCTACTCATCTAGGTCTTGATTGACCCCCCTGATCAGTTAATTAGTGGTATCAGATGTTGTGGCACTGGGATAAAGCAAATACCTGCACCCACACCGGCCCTTTATGGGTAAGATTGGACACCCCTGATGTAAAGGGTTTGATGGCAAAAGGAGATATATCTAATTAGGCTCTTTTGAGAAAAACAATGAAATTTGATTTCAAAAGAATATTTCTTCACAGAACTGTATTAGTGTACTTCTATCCTTTGTGTCGCAGTTAATTTGGAGGGCATTGTAATGAAAACGCTATCCTAACAATTTTTCGCTTTTTACTGCTGTGAATATTTGTTTTGTTTTGTTTTGGTTTTTTTTTTTGCATACTGCAATATAACCAGACCTATTTTTATCAAAATGAGACATTTCCATAGGTTATTTTACACATGCTGGCCCACAATGACGAAAGCATAGTTACTGCAGTTTTTATATTCATGCAGACAAATTCTGCATCAAAAAACATAATGTTCTGGAAATTTCCATGAATTTGGGTTGAGTCAGTAGACTATTTTTATTATTATTTTTTGGATGGGAGCAGTGGCTTCAGACTGGTCTGCACTTCGTATGTCAGTCTGGTTATCTCAGGCTAGGCCACCTTTTAATGAGCTAGTCTGAAGCAAACTCAAATTATAAAGTCATCGCTCATCTACACATAAAAATATGTATGTACATACATGCCCTAGTATTGTAGAAGTAAAGCCAATGTCATGACTCCAAATACAAACACACTATGAAAGAAATTTTAAAAACCTAATGTAATCTGCATTCACTTCCAAAATGCTAGTCTGAGACAGTCTGGAAAAAAACTCAAATTATAAAGCCCCCATTCATCGGCACCATTTAGCAGTCTGTCAGCGGATAATAAAGGCCTTCGGTTACCTCACCTTTCAATCCTTAATGACCTAATCCTCTTGCAGTTTACTTGCCCTGATTAGCAACAGTTGCTAACACTAATTGGTGGAATGGCTGTCAAATGTAATTTCAATTATATTGTTGTACATTACATCACAAAGTTATGGGGCAATTTCCTTTGTACATAAATTACGAGGTAAAATGTTAATCTGTCTTCATAAATTCTGAACTCATGCAGTTCATGAAATAGCACAGATTTGCACAAATTAGTTTGCAAGGCTTATTAAGCAACTAACAGTCCAGATGCCCCCGACCGCATGGAGGTAGCCCCTGAGTGTCTGTTTGTGAATTTTAAAAATTTTGACCTCTAGTCTAGAGGTTTAACCAGCCATACAGTGAAACAAGCACATTTTCAGTATAATATTGTGTTTAAGTTGGCCAATTCTATTTCCATGACAACCAATACCTATAGGTGTTGTGACCTTACCATAACCTTCGCTCACACCAAATATCATAAGGAATCGGTTGAAATCGTGGCCTGCCGAGCATCCACAAGAAAATTTCTATGGATAAGGCGGGGGGGTTGAAGACCACGAATCCACAGTAGCCTTCTGACTTCGTCCGGGGGCTACAATAAGGTACGAGGATTCGTCCTATATTTTGACTATAGGCACAGCTAAAGGGTACTAAGTAGACAGGGCACACCATGGGGGGACAATGTAAGGATGGCAAAAATCCAAATAAATGCTAAAAAAAAAACCAGAGAGATGGAAGTCAACGAAGGTTTTGGATTTTTTGCATTTATTCATGGAATATTGCCGTCCTTACAATGTCACGTCAATTATATAAATGTAGCCAATACGCAATTATTTTGTCGTTATAATTTCTTAATTATGTAGCCAATAGGCAATCAGTTTGTCGTTATCATTTCTTAATAATTACAGGTCATATATTGGTCTTAGTTGTACAGTCTGCAAATTGTTTGATTGTTAATCAGGTGAATTTAATACAGGAGAACAGCTTGAGAGCAATCATGCACTGATGGATAAGGTTACTGAAGCCCCTCTGAGCACATGATGGCACGCCACTGATTGACGCATAAAAAAAAATGTATATGGATACATGCCCACAGTGAAACCAAGGGTTATTTTGAACTTATAAACCATTTTATTAACTGGTTATGTTTTGTATGTTATTACCCGCATTCAGTAAAAATGGCCTGCCAATATACAGTGCTGTGAAAAAGTATTTGCCCCCTTCCTGATTTCTTATTTTTTTTGCCTATTTGTCACACTTAAATGTTTTAGATCATCTAACAAATTTTAATATTAGACAACGACAACCCGAGTAAATACAAAGTGCAGTTTTTAAATGATGAATCATTTATTAAGGGGAAAAAGCTATCCTAACCCACCTGGCCCTATGTGAAAAAGTAATTGCCCCCTAAATCCTAATAACTGGTTGTGCCACCCTCGGCGACAACAACTGCAATCAAACATTTGCGATAACTGGCAAGGAGTCTTTCACATCGCTGTGGAAGAATTTTAGCCCACTCTTCTTTGCAGAATGGTTTTAATTCGGCCACATTGGAGGGTTTTTGAGCATGAACGGCCTGTTAAAGTTCATGCCACAGCATCTCAAGCGGATTTAAGCCTAGGCCACTCCAAAATTTTCATTTTGTTTTTTTTTTAAGCCATTCAGAGGTGGACTTGCTAGTGTGTTTCGGATCATTGTCCTGCTCCATAACCCAAGTGCGCTTGAGCTTGAGGTCACAAACTGATGGTTGGACATTCTCCTTCAGGATTTTCCGGTAGAGAGCAGAATTCATGGTTCCATCAATTACTACTAGTCTTCCAGGTCCTGAAGCAGCAAAGCAGCCCCCAACCATTGCACTACCATCACCATGTTTGACTTTTGGTATGATGTTCTTTTAATGAAATACTGTGTTAGTTTTATGGCAGATGTAACGGGACGCGCACTTTCCATAAAGTTCAACTTTTGTCTCGTCACAGAATATTTCTCCAAAAGTCTTGGGGATCATCAAGATGTTTTTTTGGCAAATGTAAGACAAGCCTTTCTGTTCTTTTTGGTCAGCAGTGGTTTTCACCTTGGAACTTTCCCATGTATGCAATTTTTGCCCAGTCTCATTTTTATTGTTGAATCATGAACACTGACTTAAATTGAGGCAAGTGAGGCCTGCAGTTCTGTAGATGTTGTTCTGGGCTCTTTTGTGACCTCCTGGATGAGTTGTCGATGCGCTCTTGGAGTAATTTTGGTAGGCCGGCCGCTCCTGGGAAGGTTCTCCACTGTTCCAAGTTTTCTCCATTTGTGAATAATGGCTCTCACCATGGTTCGCTGGAGTCCCAAAGCCTTAGAAATGGCTTTGTAACCCTTTCCAGACTGACAGATGTCAATTACTTTGTTTCTTATCTGTTCTTGAATTTCTTAAGATTGCGCCTTGACATGTTGTTTTTTGAGATCTTTTAGTCTACTTCACTTTGTGAAACAGGTTCTATTGAAGTGATTTCTTGATTAAACAGGTCTGTCAGTTATCAGGCCTGGGTGTGGCTAATGAAATTGGACACAAAAAATGTGGTTAATCACAATTAATTCATGATTTAAGAGGGGGGGTGGGGGTGGGAATTACTTTTTCACATAGGGCCAGGAAGGTTTGGATAGCTTTTTCCCCTTAATAAATGAAATCATCATTTAAAAACTGCATTTTGTATTTACTCGGGTTATCTTTGTCTTATATTAAAACTTGTTTGATGATCTGAAACATTTAAGTGTAAAAAATATGGAAAAAAGAAAGAAATCAGGAAGGGGGCAAATACTTTTTCACAGCACTGTATCTTGTATCAGCCGACCTGTATTGGCCGAGTTGTATAGGCTGCCCTTAAGCTGTATTGGCCAAGGTCAGCATGTGCACAAGTGACCATTGGCAACTGTGGCATTCGCTCACTTCAAAGAAGCAGATGACAGTCGCGGACCTAGCATTTAGCTCTTTAATGAGTCTTGAAGTCGCATACTTCAGAAGTCATAGTCATAATATTGTCATGATAGCACAACATACTTAACCAATTAATAAAAATATTATAAATTGCTTATTTTCACATTGCCTTGGTATTGGCCTTTGGGTTGCGGTATTGGCCTCGGGCCAATACGGCGACCCTCAGGCCAATACCAAGGCAATTCGAAAATTAGCAATTAATAACATATAGTATTTGTTTCAATCAAATGCGCCACCATTTTGAACAACTTTGAACATAATATAAAGAGCTTCTCTCACTGGCTATTGCGTTTGCAATGAAACAACCGGATCATGTATGGCATTTTGCAAACAAATGACAAAATCTGCCAGGTTGGTTAATGGGTTTCATTGTATTTTGAGGTGGGTGATTTTATTGAGGGTAAATTTTAAAGCAGATGATACCAGTTTGTGCGCAAATCCACAAATCACACATATCGCATTTTGCTGTCAAACCTTTCATATTCAAATCGACATTGCAGTAGTCTACCTTAATGCAAAATTGCCAAGAAGACCCCTTTGATCATCGGTTTTCGAGTGGACTGCCACTCCTCTCATCTGTGAGGATGACCCCACGTGACTGTCTGACATTTGCACCTGCTCAGATGTTACATGTTTGGTGCTGCAGTGTCAATAAGGCCCTGTTTCTTTCCATGCAGTCAAACAGTGCAACACTCTAACTGCTCCCCTCCACGGCTCGCTACACTGCCTCCACCCACATGAGGAGTTCAGCTTCAACTCCAGCTGTAACGTGAGCTGTGAGGAGGGGTTCCTGCTCAACGGAACAGCCTCCATTCAGTGCACCTCCTCTGGGGTCTGGACTGAGCCTCCCCCACTCTGTCAAGGTAAATCTTTCCCAATTCCTGAATGAGCACAGGCTGAATAACAACTTAAACTCTATCATGGTTCTAAAACCTTGGGCTATCTAATAAAATACGGAAATACTGTGGTATTTCTACCTTTACTTAAACTACGGTTATGACTTAACACTTATATATACTATACCTTCTTCCCGAAAGCACGATTATCACTGTTCACTTCGGCTCACAGAAACCTTGCATTACCTCAGTAACATTAAAAACAGCATTTTGTTGCCATACGGGGCTGCCAGCAACAATTGCCACTGGTATGTTTTCACTTCCAAACCTTTCCGTACTGGGGTGTGTTTCCCGAAAGCACAGATGCTAACTTACATAGTTGGACCTATTGACTGTGAATGGACAAACTATGCAAGTTGTTGATTTAGTTAGCAACTATGCTTTTGGGAAACGCACCCCAGACAGTCCATGTTCGAGAGAAGTTCTTAATCTGGATTGATGGATCACCAACAGACCACCATCAAAATGCCTTCAACGCTGGTCACATTATGCAAAATAAAAAGCAATAAAGGACAGTGAAAAAAAAAAAAAAGTACACCATGTTATATAAGCGAACACATTCTACAGGCTTTCTTTACATTATAATGGGAGATCACCCCAACTAGACCAAAAACAAAACAATTACAACTGCATCATAGAGCCAGGTGTTTTGTGGTGCCTGCATTTGTTTGTTTACCTTAATTATAATATAACCCTCAGTGACGGTGAGATTTGAACAAAAATCTCAAAATTTGAATGAGAAGCCAGGAAAAAAAATCCCCCACCGCGTGCAGATAGTTGACATTTGTCTGGGGATATGAAGTACCACCCAGTTTTCTTTATCTGAGAATGTTTCCTGCTGTTCCAGTTAAACAGTGCAAAGTACTAACTGCTCCCCTCCACGGCTCGCTACACTGCCTCCACCCACACGAGGAGTTCAGCTTCAACTCCAGCTGTAACGTCAGCTGTGAGGAGGGCTTCCTGCTCAACGGGACAACCTCCATTCGGTGTACCTCCTCAGGGGTCTGGAGTGAGCCTCTTCCACTTTGCCAGGGTAACTTTCCCTCAATTACTGATGGAGTAGAAGCAAACAGCACCATTGCAGGTCAATGCATTGTGCTTGAGATCATTTCACACCAAAATCACACACCATGAGATCATTTCACACCAAAATCACACACCAACCTTTGTTGTTATTTGTAGATGAGTCTTAGGTCACCTGTTCTCATGCTTAGTCGAAAAAGCAATGTAACTTCACCATCACAAAGACATGCATTGAGTTGCAGCCACATGATTCACAGATTTCAACTCCATCACAGATTAACCCACTGTACTTTAGCAAGAGTTTCACACCAAAATCACACAAAATACTCTGTTCTGTGCTGTAGTTTGTGCTTATACCCATTCTCATGTTCTGTCGAACAAAAACTTTACCTCTTTAGTCTGTTTGCATGAATTGAGCTGTAGTCACATGATTCACTGTTCGGCAAAGCAGGTTATTTGCATTAACCATGAAGTGTGCCAAATGAACTGGCAACTAGGGCTTTAATAGTTCACAGAAGTCAGGGTTCGGTATGTTTTTTATACAGTATGGGAAAAAGAAAAGCAAAACTTAAAATTGCTTTTCTTTTATCATGAAGTTGTAAACAAAACATGTTTGGCAGTTTTTTTAAATACCTGGGGTCACAAAACAGTAGCTGATTGGCCAAACTAGTAAACAGTAGCTAATTGTTCATAGTTTCCCGAACAATGGGAGGCGTATTCTTAAATAAAAATTATTACAAAAAATATCAATATTCCTGTAACAAAACTTCTGAAATAAATAAAAAAAATTATAAAATAAAGATCCATTTGTGCAGAATGTAGAAAATTGTATTCATCAGCAGCTTTCACCTTCACATTGATTCAGTGGAACAGTCCTGGGCCAACTTGAATTCATCATGCACAGTATGCATATTTTTTTCTTCATATACATATCTGCAGCCAAGAGGTGGCAACATATGGCAGCCTGGCCAAGCAAAGTACAACTGCACACAATAAGTAATCTAAACACAATCTAAGTGTAAACAGCACTTTGGTTTCAGAATGCTGTTGTCATTGGCCACTAAACACTGCAGCCAAGTGACCATAATTTTCCGAACAGTGGAAGGCCTGTATCAGTCTTTCTTAAATAAAAACAAAGGACAAAGGTCTACAAAGATTTTCTCTTTGTATCTGTGATATTCACACTTTGGTGGCGTATGTGAGTCATCATGTTCAACGTACTACCAATAACATATGCAATTTCACACTGTCAGCATGTTGTCATCATCCTACCCACTAGCCATTGCCCATCGCTAGTAAGCACTATGGCTTCACTAGAAAATCACAGAGTTCCCAAACAGCAGACCTGGGCGATGTTTCCCAAAAGTTTGGTTGCTAGCTATGTCTGCTCTGGTTCAAACTTTGAAGCTAAGTTGCTGACATATTTAGCAGCTATGCTTTTGGGAAATGTACTCCTGAAGGATAGTGGTGGATTCTCCAGCTCTGGCTTTAGCATTTGCATTCGCTGGGGCATAATATTGACAAGACTGGAATATGTTTGTGCTAATGTGCTCTGCTCACCAGTGGCTTCACTGCTATTCCATTGCTAGGCTTGCTTCAACAAATTCCAGTTGTCTGTGGGAAAGACATGAAGTAGTGAATTTAATTTTGGCACTCAATTTTAGTTCCTACCGCCATCACATGTTTAAGGCTGGACTATTTCGGTTCATACGTGGACTGAACCAAACGTCCCATACTGAATGGTTAAATATGAATACGAGTACCATTACACCCCAGTATTTCTTGTATTTTGTAGATGACACTTAGATCACCTGTTCTCATGCTTAGTCAAAAAGCAGTTTAACTTCGTTATGATGATGGCATGCATTCGGGTGTAGCTGCATGACTCACCTATTTCAACTCCATTGCAGGTTAACCCACTGTAATTTAGCCAGAATTTCACCCCAAAATCAAACATCAGCCTCTGTCGCTTGTTATACATTGTGCTTAGACTACCTGCTCTCATGTTCGGTCAAACAAAAATTTAACCTCTTTACTCTAATTGCATGAATGGACCTGTAGTCTCATGATTCACCGTTTGGCAAATTTGGTCATTTGCTTTAACCATCAAGTGTGCAAAATAACCTGGCAACTTACTATTGCTAGCTGGTATACTGTATGTTGATGTGAGACAGGCCCCCTCCGCTGCTCTACTGCATGTTTCTCCTGTTTCCTTCCTCTCAGCTCAGCAGTGCCTCCCCCTGGTGGCTCCAGACAGAGCACAGATGAACTGCTCCCACCCTCACTCCCACTTCAGCTTTGGCTCCAGCTGTGAGATGGGCTGTGAGGAGGGCTTTGTGCTGAGAGGAGCTCCCTCTCTGCAGTGCACAGAGTCTGGGCTCTGGAGCCACACTGCCCCCTCCTGCCGAGGTGAGACCCTCTACTCTCCATTAAAACAGCAGTGAGGAGGAAAAAATACTGAAAGCTTTCAAGCAGTATGGAATTTATGTTGTTAAAAACTGAGGCAAACAAAACAGCAAAGCATTCACTTGGGACACTACAGAGACTATCAGTGTTATAAGAGATGGCCATACTAGCAGTGGTATCACAGAATACTTCTTTCAACCTGGACAGGAACATGTTTAAATTTGTATTTCAGTAAAAGATTTGTCAACCTCAACTCAAATCACCAAAAAGACAGCCAATAATTGACTGATCACAGACTGAAAAAACTTAACTGTGGTTCAAGAACTTAATCTGTTGACATATAGACCTACTATGGATTTCCAACCTTAACCATAACTACTGTCACACTTCGCAGTGAATCATACTGTAAGTTCTACAGAAAGCACTATGACCACAGTTTACCTTGGCCAGCAGAAACCCTGTATTCCTCAAGTACCATGAAAACAGCAGTTTCTTGCCATATGGAGCTACCAGCAACAGTTGGCAATGGAATGGTTTCAGTTCAAAACCTAACTGTACATTCTCTCCATGCACTAGAGAAGTTTCTCATCTGGATAGATGGACCACCAACAGACCACAACAAAAATGCCTTCAACACTGGTCACATTACATAGAGTACAAAGCTCTAAAGTAGAGTGAAAAAAAATTACACCACATTATATTAACAAATACATTTCAAGGTCTTTCTTACATTAAAATGGGAGACCATCCCAACTAGACCTAAAACAAAAATCATTATTTCATTGCGCCAATTGTTTTTTGTGCCTGATATTTCAGTTGTTTTATGATATAAATATTCATATAGTCTTTAATAACACCTTGAGATTTAAAGAAAAATCTTAAATTTTGAATGAAAAGCCTGGAAAAAATCCCCCACTGTGTGCAGATAGTTGACATTTGTCTGGGGATATGAAGTACCACCCAGTTTTCTGGATCTGAGAATGTTTCCTGCTGTTCCAGTTAAACAGTGCAAAGTACTAACTGCTCCCCTCCACGGCTCGCTACACTGCCTCCACCCACACGAGGAGTTCAGCTTCAACTCCAGCTGTAACGTCAGCTGTGAAGAGGGCTTCCTGCTCAACGGGACAGACTTCATTCGGTGTACCTCCTCAGGGGTCTGGAGTGAGCCTCTTCCACTTTGTCAGGGTAACTTTCCCCTTGGATAATGACGGAATAGAGACTGACAGCACCAATATAAACTCCATCACAGGTCAATGCATTATACTTCAGCTCATTTCACACCAAAATCACACGTCAGACTTTCTTGTTTTATGTAGATGACACTTAGATCACCTGTTATCGCGGATTAGTCAAAAAATCAATTTAACCTCTTCAGCCCTGAGCCTCTGGTTCGAAAATGGCATACCCAAAATGAAATGAGTATATCTCTGCAACTACTTGGTCCATTTGAATAATCTTGGTATCTTAATAAAGGTAACACCATTTGGGATTTCTGCCGTGGTGTAAAAATCAGTATATATGTCACTGAGTCAGAGTAAATGAAGATGGAACACAGTATAAATGAAAGATCTCATTTGCACCTAACAAAGTTTTACTTCTATCCCTTGTGAACTTATTTAGTTGCAGTCTGAAACCTCTAAAAAATCACAGCATGGAATCTCATTATTATATGAGCCGAAGTTTATTCTGATCAAGTAAATCAGAGCAAAATTAGAGAGGAATGTCTAGGTGGCTTCTCCAAATTGGCAATTCAGGTACCTTGTGTGCCATTTCAGATTTCTCGGATACAAAACTGTAAAACTCATTTAATTTCACTTATATGTCACTACAGGCATACATTCCATCCAAATACAACCACTTTTTAATTTTTAGAATTTTTAAATATATTTTTTTATTATAATTTCTGTCAGTCCTGTAGCCTATACAATTTCCCATTCAAAGATAATACATACAAAGGAAATGAAGTTTGACTCCACTGGAGCGGATGTATTAAAAAATAAAATAAATAAATGAAATTATAAATACAAAGGCAATGCAAAAAAATGGCAAAGATAAGTAAAAAGAACAAAAACCGCAGCAATTATTTATAGAAGAAAAATGCGATGATTGCCGTAGTAACCATAAACCTGGGCTGGGTTTTGAACCCTGGCAGACTGGACTGCAGTGCCTCATCCTAACCATAAAGCTACATCAGCTGTGTGCCAAATAAACTGCCAACTCACTATTGCTAGCTAGTATACTGTATGTTGATGTGAGACAGGCCCCCTCCGCTGCTCTACTGCATGTTTCTCCTGTTTCCTTCCTCTCAGCTCAGCAGTGCCTCCCCCTGGTGGCTCCAGACAGAGCACAGATGAACTGCTCCCACCCTCACTCCCACTTCAGCTTTGGCTCCAGCTGTGAGATGGGCTGTGAGGAGGGCTTTGTGCTGAGAGGAGCTCCCTCTCTGCAGTGCACAGAGTCTGGGCTCTGGAGCCACACTGCCCCCTCCTGCCGAGGTGAGACCCTCTACTCTTTATTAAAACAGCAGTGAAGAGGAAAAAATACTGAAAGCTTTCAAGCAGTATGGAAATTATGTTGTGAAAAACTGAGGCAAAATAGACCCAGCTGTCCACCATATAGCAAAGCATTCACTCGGGACACTACAGAGACCATCACTGTTGTAAGAGATGGCCATACTAGCAGTGATATCACAGAATACTTTTTTCGACCTGGACAAGAACATGTTTAAATTCGCGTCACAGTAAAAGATATGTCAACCTCAACCCAAAATCGCCAAAAAGTCAGCCAATAATTGACTGATCACAGGCTGAAAAAACTTAACTGTGGTTCAAGAACTTAATCTGTTGACATATAGACCTACTATGGATTTCCAACCTTAACCATAACTACTGTCACACTTCGCAGTGAACCATACTGTAAGTTCTACAGAAAGCACTATGACCACAGTTTACCTTGGCCAGCAGAAACCCTGTATTCCTCAAGTAACATGAAAACAGCAGTTTCTTGCCATATGGAGCTACCAGCAACAGTTGGCAATGGAATGGTTTCAGTTCAAAACCTAACTGTACATTCTCTCCATGCACTAGAGAAGTTTCTCATCTGGATAGATGGACCACCAACAGACCACAACAAAAATGCCTTCAACACTGGTCACATTACATAGAGTACAAAGCTCTAAAGTAGAGTGAAAAAAAATTACACCACATTATATTAACAAATACATTTCAAGGTCTTTCTTACATTAAAATGGAAGACCATCCCAACTAGACCTAAAACAAAAAATCATTATTTCATTGCGCCAATTGTTTTTTGTGCCTGATATTTCAGTTGTTTTATGATGAAAATATTCATATAGTCTTTAATAACACCTTGAGTTTGAAAGAAAAATCTCAAAATTTGAATGAAAAGCCTGGAAAAAATCCCCCACTGTGTGCAGATAGTTGACATTTGTCTGGGGATATGAAGTACCACCCAGTTTTCTGGATCTGAGAATGTTTCCTGCTGTTCCAGTTAAACAGTGCAAAGTACTAACTGCTCCCCTCCACGGCTCGCTACACTGCCTCCACCCACACGAGGAGTTCAGCTTCAACTCCAGCTGTAACGTCAGCTGTGAGGAGGGCTTCCTGCTCAACGGGACAGACTTCATTCGGTGTACCTCCTCAGGGGTCTGGAGTGAGCCTCTTCCACTTTGCCAGGGTAACTTTCCCTTGGATAATGACGGAATAGAGACTGACAGCACCAATATAAACTCCATCACAGGTCAATGCATTATACTTCAGCTCATTTCACACCAAAATCACACGTCAGACTTTCTTGTTTTATGTAGATGACACTTAGATCACCTGTTATCGTGATTAGTCAAAAATCAATTTAACCTCTTCAGCCCTGAGCCTCTGGTTCGAAAATGGCATACCCAAAATGAAATGAGTATATCTCTGCAACTACTTGGTCCATTTGAATAATCTTGGTATCTTAATAAAGGTAACACCATTTGGGATTTCTGCCGTGGTGTAAAAATCAGTATATATGTCACTGAGTCAGAGTAAATGAAGATGGAACACAGTATAAATGAAAGATCTCATTTGCACCTAACAAAGTTTTACTTCTATCCCTTGTGAACTTATTTAGTTGCAGTCTGAAACCTCTAAAAAATTACAGCATGGAATCTCATTATTATATGAGCCGAAGTTTATTCTGATCAAGTAAATCAAAGCAAAATTAGAGAGGAATGTCTAGGTGGCTTCTCCAAATTGGCAATTCAGGTACCTTGTGTGCCATTTCAGATTTCTCGGGTACAAAACTGTTAAACTCATTTAATTTCACTTATATGTCACTACAGGCATACATTCCATCCAAATACAACCACTTTTTAATTTTTAGAATTTTTAAATATATTTTTTTATTATAATTTCTGTCAGTCCTGTAGCCTATACAATTTCCCATTCAAAGATAATACATACAAAGGAAATGAAGTTTGACTCCGCTGGAGCAGATTTATTCAAAAATAAAATAAATAAATGAAATTATAAATACAAAGGGAATGCAAAAAAATGGAAAACTAAAGATAAGTAAAAAGAACACAAACCGCAGCAATTATTTATAGAAGAAAAATGCGATGATTGCCGTAGTAACCATGTACCTGGTCTGGGTTTTGAACCCTGGCAGACTGGACTGCAGTGCTTCATCCTAACCATAAAGCTACATCAGCTGTGTGCAAAATAACCTGCCAACTCACTATTGCTAGCTGGTATACTGTATGTTGATGTGAGACAGGCCCCTCCGCTGCTCTACTGCATGTTTCTCCTGTTTCCTTCCTCTCAGCTCAGCAGTGCCTCCCCCTGGTGGCTCCAGACAGAGCACAGATGAACTGCTCCCACCCTCACTCCCACTTCAGCTTTGGCTCCAGCTGTGAGATGGGCTGTGAGGAGGGCTTTGTGCTGAGAGGAGCTCCCTCTCTGCAGTGCGCAGAGTCTGGGCTCTGGAGCCACACTGCCCCCTTCTGCCGAGGTGAGACCCTCTACTCTCCATTAAAACAGCAATGAGGAGGAAAAAATACTTGAAACTTTCCAGCACTATGGCAATTATGCTGTGAAAGACTGAGGCAGACAAGACCCAGCTGTCCACCGTATCGCAAAGCATTCACTCGGGACACTACAGAGACTATCACTGTTGTAAGAGATGGCCATACTAGTAGGGATATCACAGAATACTTTTTTCAATCTGTTGAATAAAATATTTAAATTTACACTGCAGTAAATTATTTGTTAACTTCCATAATTGCTAGACAGAACACTTCAATTACAGGTTTTCTAGTGGACTCAAGTCTGAGAACCACGCTTCTCATCTGTGAGGATGACCCCACGTTACTGTCTGACATCTGCACCTGCTCAGATGTTTCAAGTCTGGTGCTGCAGTGTCAGTAAGGCCCTGTTTCTTTCCATGCAGTCAAACAGTGCAACACTCTAACTGCTCCTCTCCACGGCTCGCTACACTGCCTCCACCCACATGAGGAGTTCAGCTTCAACTCCAGCTGTAACGTGAGCTGTGAGGAGGGGTTCCTGCTCAACGGAACAGCCTCCATTCAGTGCACCTCCTCTGGGGTCTGGACTGAGCCTCCCCCACTCTGTCAGGGTAAGCACTGTCTGCACAGACTCAGGAGATATTGAGTAGACTGGTGAATTAGTGATTATAAATTTGTGATTAGTAAATATTTTCCCCCCACTGGGCTCAGAGTGAAACAAGTATTTGTCAGCTAATGGAATACTGTACATACAGTACACTGACATTGTGCCAGTATTCATGATATGAAGGGCAGTATACACATTTGGAAATCACTTATAGCTATGGTATTGTCTTTAAGGAAATTTAAATTATACTTCACAAGAATTTGTTTAGTCATATCGGCTGATGAAGGCCCATTTATTGAGAGGAAATGTCCACGCCTGTGTCATGATGTTCAGGAATACGAGTCACCTTACAAGCTCCTCCTGTCAAGATGGGTTTCCCATCTCTCACTGCCCACGAACGAACACAGGCAGAAAGCCGTGGGCTTTAAATAACATATCTGCTCAGCAAATGGCCTTATACAAAGCAACTTAGACATCCATCTTTTATTTACTGTCTACTGACTCAGCAAAGCATTTTACTGGAGCAACAAAGGTTAAGTACCATACACAAGGGTACTGCAACAGTGCTTAAGATGGAATATCATACAGCAGGTTCTTTGGGTCAAGTTCCAGTTCTTAACCCCTCCACTACATTAAAGTGTACCCCTGCATAACGCAGATGCAAAATTTTGATGAGGCAATGTTAAGATATCATGTCAACCAAAAGTGAATGCTGCCTTATTTCCTTTGCAGCCGTACAGTGCCCGGCCTTGGGTGAGCGTCCATCCCCATTCCTCTCTATGAAGTGCCGGAACCCACTAAGGATCTTCAGCTTCAGGTCTCAGTGCTTCTTCCATTGTGGGAATGGTTCGTCGCTCAATGGGACATCTAGCCTGTCCTGCACCTCCAATGGGACTTGGAATGCACCACAGCCATCTTGTATAGGTACAGGTGTCATTTAACATCACTTTTGGCTTAATTTCTTTCAATATCTTTCATCCTGGGCAAGTTGTTTGCAGATAATTTAATTTTCATGTTCAAAATGTGCTTTACAATGTATCATGGTCTCCCATGTAATCGCCACTTAAAAAGCAGCATATCACTCATTTCCTGATATGGTGTGTTTCAGAACCTGAGATGACAGTTGGGACAGGCATGTTGATCTCCGTTGGAGTGGGGTTTGCTTCGGCGATCTCCCTGCTTCTCCTGGGCGGACTGGTGTTTGTCATTGCTTCTCGACTTTCCCGGAGAGGTGAGTAAATGGATTGCATTGTCATGCCATTTTTACTTGGCGTCCAACTTGATGTCACCAACTTAAGTTGCTTTTTCTCTTCTTTTCCAGCTCAAAAACATTATCAGGTAGCCAGGTAAGTCCTATTGTCTGAGTAAAGAGTGAGCAATACGTCAACACTGTGAGATCCAGAGTTATTGGCACCTGAAGAAAATGAAGAAAAAATGTTTTTTTTTTCTCATTTCCATTTTTTTTATCAAGTAATCAAAGTCTTCTTGCCAAACAAAATGGTTAAAATTATTGGCACCCCCAAACATTATTTTAAACAAAATGAAAGTTAAACTGTTAATATTTTTTAATTTACCTGAATTGCAGTTGTGATCAAGACCAGGAACCAAATGCAGAGTCAGAGTACAATCCAACAGTGGGGTTTATTGATCGTTATATGGTAATGACAGTGGGACTGAGCCTAGAGCAGAATGACACAGTTGAGTTCAGATGTTACAGGCTGAGTGCAGGGGCATGTCTGTGCCTGGCCAGTGGCATCCTCGGACAGCAGCCAGAGGAGTGTGCATTTGCCAGAGCAAAACTGTCAGATGACAGGACCAGAGACTTTTGCAGGAACACAGTTCCAGTGCTGATGACTACAGAAGGCTTGGGAGGTGTTCCTAATAAAATGGGCTGAGGAACAAACCGAAGAATGGTAAACAGGATTGCACAACGAATTGAAGAATGGTAAATCGGGTCGCGGTCCCAATCCTGGAGACCGCGAGTAAGGCTTAGGAGCTTATTCCTATTAATAAAGCTAGGAAGAGAACTTCCGTATCTCAGTAAAGATAAACATTAAAGATTACGAAAAATTTCCGATGGCGATCAACTTTACTTGGAAGGTACTGACTGGTTGCTAAAGGGCATGTAGCAAATGGAAATGGGAAACATGAACGCATACCAGCTGGTGGGGGAGGCACACGTGAAGTAAACCAATTAAAGGAGACAATGTATCTAAAAGACACGCAACGCAAGCTGCTGGATGGGAGGAGACACAAAAGAGATTCACGCAAGGCCAGGGTTGTGTGATGACTGAAACTGTGTTGTCATTCTTTATATTGGTCAACAGTAGGAAAATGTATGTGGAAGCCATTTCTAAAAAAGCTAAATAATTGTCAATTCAAAAGAGATAGATGTTTGTCAGTCTGGCTCTCATACTATATCTGCTGTCAAATATGGAGGTGGGTCATTGATATTTTGGGCTTGTTTTGCTGCCAGGTGTCTCAGGGGAAATTCTGGAAAAACTGCTTGGAGGTTGACATTAGATTGAAGAAGAATTTCTCTGCTGGAAAATAACCAGCAAGACACATCAGAATCCACTCAGTAATGGCAAAGTGAAGAAACATCCAGAGGCAATTTCAGTGTCTGGCCTTAAATCCCTTCAAAATCCTGTGGTCTCAACTCGTGAGGGCAAACGTAGGGATGTCAATGATTCTGAAAATCTCTGCATGTAGAGATAGTAAAAAAAAAAAAAACTCCCAATGTGTTCCCTAAGTGTATCAGAGGGGATTTCAATAGACTGTCATTTTTACAAAAGGCTGTAAACCAGGGGAACTAATAATTACACATACAGTTTTCATTAAAAAAAAATTGATTACTCAATGAAAAATGTGAATATTAAAGTATTGAAGAATATGATGCAGTTTTCCCGCATGATTGAAATTATAGATTAACTGTGCTGTCATGTATGGGCAGCCTTTTCTCTCAATCATTATTATGAGTGACTATAATTTTGAACCTGACTGTCTATGTTATTGCAAAATACATTAATTGCATGTAAATCAAAAACCGATTCGCATGAATTTTGCTTAACTTGATTGGCACATGACCAATTTATTTATTTCCTTTTTTCAGGAATTTTGCTATTTGGGAAGAACATGAGAACCCTGCATTTTATGAAGGTTAGAGGAACACATCATATCACTGAAAACGGACCGAGATCCACACTGGAATACACAACTCGTGAGATTGTAGACTCATGTGCCTTATGTGGGACAATGAGGGTAAGACATTTACTAATGACTTTTTTAGAATTATCTGCATTATTTGTATTATATATTCAGTTGTTTTATTGGATTTTTAGCCAATTTATTATTATTATTATAAATAAAATGACTCAAACATTGTCAGTGGGAATCCTGTTGAATCGACTGTCAGCATTCCTGGTGCATAGAGGAGAAACCTTAATGATTTTTACAGCCCTGTTATTTTTACTGTAGTTCCAACATTGGGTGAAACTACATTTCCAAATGTAATTAGGTCAAGCTATTCTAATGAGAAACAGATCAACTTCACTTTGCTTGAATGTCTTGGTGCATTATTGTTTCGTTGACACTATGACTGTTCCTATATCACCACCTTTAAGCCAAACTTAACTTTTTCTGAAATGCATTCAGTCAAACAGTGCTCACGGTAATCTGGGAAAGGTTTTATGAATATTCCTGGGACCCAGAGTAGTTCCTCTGTTGATATGTTAGACCCTATACCCTTGCTTGTAGCGCCACCACTTGGCCAAACTATAAATTTTGTCTATGAGGAGAATGCTGAGGTTTTGGGGATATACCCTGCTGTTGTCCACCGAGCGCATTTGTCTATATTTAGCATATTAATAAGAATGAACTGAAGACTACAGTGGAAAAAATGATCAGTCACATTTTCACATTGTGGAGAAATGAAGAATTAAAAATTCAAAACGATCTTAGAAACAAAGCACTGAAAAAATATGCAAAAAATATAAAATATTTAATATTATAATAATATATAATGTACATAATATACAAAAATGCAAAATTTGGACTGATCATTTTTTCTTTGCGGTCTTCAGCTGTGTAGGATCTTTTGTAATTCTGCTTCAGAGATCACAAAGATGATGCAACTTTTCAGGGATGCTCCTAAAAAAATTTTCCACCCTGTATATCTGTTTTGCAATAATTATTTCAGGCTCACACTCATTTTTTTTTTTTTTCATTCATCAGGCTGGGTATCATATTTTGAATATTTCTGATATAGATAATTGTTGTCATGTTCTGTGCAGTCAGGTTTCAAATATTCTTTTAGATATTCCTTAAAAAAGTTTTTTTTGGTGAAGTATATGAACAGTATGTTCTAGAAATGGATATGTTGTTAGCTTTGATTTATTATGTCTGTATCTTATGTTTTGAGTGATACTGTATATTATGGATGAACATCGGCTGATAAAGGTGTCAATTGCTTTCTTTTTGAAGATGGCATGTATTTGAAATTTAATGAAATTGTGATTTCTTTGCAAATATGGACAAGCAGCTTGTTAAGTGGCCTAGTAAACAGGAATGCAATAACTGAGGGGGAAAAAATAATGTGAGCTCCTGAGAAAAATGACATTTTAGAGAGTGATGTATTGTGTGGTCAATATTCCTAGCAAATCAGGATACACAGGGAATATAAGAAAGGGCCCCAAATGTATTTGTCAATAAATATGATTATGTTCACCTCATTTCTTGACACTTGTCAAACATTAAAATGTTATGATTCTGCTGTTGCCTGACCATGTTTTTGTATTGACCTTGATTCTAGCCATGTATTCTGATTCCATGCCATGTTTTTGATTTGCCCTTGTTTTGTTTTATCTTGTATTCCTGCCATTACTCATAGTCACTGTTTAGATTGTCATTCTGGTTTATGTATCATTCCATGCCATGCATTGCACATTGTCTCCCCTGTCTGGTCTTATGTCATGTGACAGCTTATTTCCCCAGTCTTGTGTGCCACAGTTTCAGGTGATTTCATGGTTTCTGGGTTTCCAAACATTCCTTCCAAATCTCGTTTGCTTCCTTCGCCTTGCTGTTCTGTCATTACTAACATTACTAACAATTTGTTATTTTAGTTAAAACTACTAACCAGAACTAACATTGTTTATAGTACTAACTTACTAACGAGCACTAGGGATTGTATAGCTGCACTTAACTAATTGACTAACGAGCTCTCAGCACTCGCTCTATTCTAGTCTCCACTCCTTTGGCTTTACTCAATTTACTTTGCTGCGCTTCAGCGGATCCTCCGCACCTGTTTAACTCTGTTCTGCCTCTCATTATCTGTGCACGTTAGAACTCCCTAACCGGAGCCGTGTGTTTGTTATTGGCTGTCTTTGTGATTCCTGTCCGCGTTTTGGCTTTAGCCAATTTCATGTGGTTAGGTACTTCCTCATGTCTGTTCCCTAGTTAATTAGTCTGATCCAATTCACCTGTTCCCTATCATAGCATGTGACTTCCCCAACGTGTATTTAAGCAGTCTGTTCACTTCCAGTTCTTGTCAGAACGTTTCCCTTGTGCTTCGATAGTTTATGCCTTGTACTCTTTGTGTTACTCTTCTGACCGGACCGTCCCTGTTTCTGATTTTGGCTTTGTCTTGGATTTTCCTGCACCCGTGTATCGAACCTGTTTTGCCCGACCCTGATTATTGTGTTTGCTGCCCTGCGTACGACTTGGATTATGCCCCTGGGATTCTGATTTTGGTTTGGACTCTGTACCGTTGCTTCCTGCTCTGCGGGGGTTCACCCCCCAGCTTTAATAAAATTCAAGTCTGCTGGATCACTTGGTTCTTGCGCTTGGTTCCTGAACGCAACCTCACATAAAATTCCTTTATACTGTAAATTTATAATCTGAGTGTATATGGTAGAGAATTTGCTAATGATGTACTGTATATGAAAATGTGGATAAGTTTGCTGAGAAGTTAATGCACTTTATTGATGTTCTACATGCACTTAGGCTATTCTGCACCTTGTATACATCTTAAATTTGTGAAATGGTTAATCATGCATTCGTGAGAACTATAAGGCTCATTAAGCAGCATATGCAGAAAAATGCTAATTGAGAAGTCTATGAGCTCTATTTTGATTTGATCTATCAAAGATACTGTTCATGACTGGGAAGTGAAATCCTTGTTTGTCAGCATCAGTGTTCGCATCAAAGCAGCACCCCTGACCCATGCCTTTCACGCATTTCTCAGCTTGGCCACATTCTGCAGCCCTAACGGGTGAATCCTTAGTACTGTACCACAGGCAGGCTGCCTGCTGGCCTTTTGTGCCCCTTTCCAGTCAGGAAGGATATCAGAGGCCAGCTGCCCCAAGTGTTAGCTCAGGGAGAACTCAGTCAGGAGGGAATTGCTTAATATTCATGGAGATCGAAAATAATATTGTCAGCCATTTTAGATCTGTTGAATCTTCAAAAAAATGATCATGATCACCAGTGCCGGTCTACATAACGTCTGTTACCACAATATGATTTTTAGATCCTGTTCAATCGAAGGTATTGCAATATTGCAAAATGTGAAAATGCTCATTTTGGCAAGTAATTGCCTTGTCTTGCAGTCATTAAAAACCATATCATTGCTCAGGTAAGTATTTTACCCAATGTTAAAAAAGTATTTGAAATAATTATGGCAGAAATTTTAAAACACAATTTTTGATTTTCTCTCAAATTCTGAGAGCAGCTGCAGAAGAAAAAAATAGATTAGTTCATGTTTACACAAAACATTTGTTCATTTCAAATCTACTCCCATTGAAATAAAATTTGATGGACTATTTCTAAGAAGAGGGCATCCTGAATACCTGAGAAAAGATCTTTAGAAAGAGTGCCAAAGAGCACTTATCTAATGTTACTGAATTCCAAAATAAGCCATATCACAACTTAAAATGCTGAAATGTTCATATGTATCAGCTACTAATGTGTAATTATGAAAATACCCCTGCTGGGATGCTGTTACAAAATGGGCTCATCTGTCTCTGCTCTAAAGCAGCGTGATGCCAATTACACCAGTTAGAGGACAGGGTTTACAGTCCACAGCTGGCACAGGAACTGCAATACATAACTGATCAGCATGCGGGACGCTGTTCGCCTATTTTCAGAACAATAATGAGGTAATTTGCACATGCTGCATCGGAGCGCTGTTGATTTATTGGGGTTTTCTTCAATGACCCGCATGTGAGGTGATAGGCAAACTCACATCATTTAGGAAAAAAAGCTCTTTCTGGGCTATAAATTCTAAATTGTATGAAAAATATCATCCTCAGCATGAATAAAAATGTACCTGGATCCTTAACATGAGAAGCCATTGTGTTCCAGTGAAGCTGCTCCTCCAGACTGCCGTACTGTGACCCTGCCTGGCAGCAACATACCACAGCGACAGTGTGTCAGATTGTTCCTGACCAATGAATTGCAGTCTTACCTGCAAGATTTGATTTCAGACTGCGAAACCCGAGATGAAACGAATGGGTTCACAGCCAGGGCAGGAAGGTAATGCCAATTATGAGCTTCATATTTGTGTGCCATACCAAGCATTTACGCTGCCACAGCTGTCATTCTCAGCCCATGAAGCCCGGTATCAGAACAGCATTCCTGCAGTGTGATCCTGCCCTCCGGCCTGGGTGGTCCCCATGGATGGAGAGCTGAAAAATGCAGTTCCACCCTCTAATCTCCGCAAGCACAATGTTAGCCTTCATGATGGCGAGCCGGATGTGGTCCTCATTGATGCTCTTTGTATACGGCGGTAATACTACTGTCAGACCCTTTGACAGATTCTCCTGAAGAGCTGTGCCAGTCTTTTGTGACATTAGCCTGTAGGAAACTGTTTCGATAACAGTTTTGAGACTGTGCCCACAAAATGGTGTCAGCTCCAGTCTGCTCCAGAAATAAAAAGGCTGATGGCAATCCTCAGTTGCTGGACCATTCAAGTCTCTAAGAAAGAGGCATTGCCTAATACAACAGTTAATTTTATACTAACCATTCATTTTTACCGTCCATTAGGACTGGCAACAAATGTGGAAGTATGTTTAGTCCAGGTTAAGGTTTAAGGTTAGGTATCAGAATTAGGTTCTATGTTATGGTTAGGTGCTAAATTAAGAATAAAAATTGGGATATCTTGGGAGGATTATAGGTTTGGATTGAGATGAGGGTTAAGTTTAAGGATAAGGAGGGGGTTAGGGGGTTAATGGAAATAGGATTTTGGTGCAAACATGATTTTTTTTTTTTGGTCCCGATGAGTATAGAAAAACAAGTGTGCGTGTGTGTATGTGTGTGTGGTTACGTGTGTGCTTGTGTTTGTGCGCGTGTGCTTGTGTTCAAGACGCCAGAACAACTATAGTGAAATGAAAAACACAGGGCTTTTTATTACATTTTCTACATTCATGGCTTTCAAAAAGCACGAAAGGGATGTTGCAAGTGCCTTACTGCAGGATGACAGGTATTATCACTCCATGATCTTCCTGTGGAGATGCAGGGAAACCCCAGGCAGCAGGACGTCTGTGCTCTGACCTGACCTTGGCCTCTTATCGGGCCAGCATCTCTGCTGTCCCCTTCCAGTCACAGGCGGCTGCCCCACACATTACTGGGCTGGGGTTGGGTTACCGACGGCACAAGGCCCAAGTGCGCGGGTGCCTCTCCGACTGTGACAGACCTCGTGTTCCGCCTCGCTCTCAAGTGACAGCACAGAACGCCACCTGATTCAGGTGCTCTCGCTGGATGGAGAGGAGTGCCTGACTGTCAGTAGCAGGTCAGCTGTCTGGCAAGAGGCACAGCCAACTGTAGAAATTCAGGGAGCCCAGTATGGATGCGGCCCAGCAGCTCAAAAGAACACTGTCATTCGTGATCTATTTTTGTTTCAGTCATTGATTTGTTTTTTTTTCTAAGGAGTCAACGCTGTTCACCAACATCCCACAATAAAGTTAATAAATACACAGAGAAGATATTTACACATTACATTTTCCATTGTGTCCCGCACATGCAGTACTATGCAGCACGGAGGTTAAAGAGAGAGCAGGAAGATTGATGGTCATACTCTAACATTTCATTAATGTTGGCCACTTTAATTAACAGTTTATTACTGAAATGGAATTTCAAGGAATAACGAACTGATAATATTTTTTTTTTTTCAGAAAAAAAAATACATACGTTACTCAGCTGTCCTGCTTTTTTTTCTTAATGTATGTGAACCCTGAGGATGTTTCAGAAAAAAAGAAAAATAAAGAAGAAGCCTTGTATAGTTCCCCTTAATAGTACAGTAGAGTTTTCCTTCAACCTCTGGGATTTGCCTCTTTTTCAGTCACAAAGGATTAGTGAATTTGAGCACAGCTGTTGGGTGATAAAGCTCGACTTGAAGTTGGCTTCGCAGTGAACCCCAACACTGTTTGATGGGGCTGTTTGCCGGCCAGTAAAGTTCCTCTACACAGATTAAAACAAATGAGTGACAAACAATGAACAGACCTCAGTTTCTGCATGGGGGTACTGTAATGCTGAAGTAGGAATAGGAGTTGCCCAAACTGCAGGAAGCAAGGATTCATCTGGGTGCCATCGTCAAGAGCTTCCCTGGGTCGAACAAAGAGGCCTAGGCAGAATAATAAAAATGCTGAAGACTAAGGTGTGTCCACATATTATTGCCGTGTAATGCATGTACCTGGTTGAATTCATGAATGTCTGCATTTACAGGCATGCATATGCTATAGATTTGAAGCGGAGAATTTCCATCATACAGGCAGGATAGCTTTGGAGTGCTGTGCTGGGGAGGCGGAGGAAGGTGGGCTATGTTTCTACTTCCTATGGGACTGACTCAGTGAAGTAAGAGTCTTGCATAGAATAGAGACGGTCAATGGGGTTCAGAAGTGAAGCATCTGTGAGAGACAGGAAATCTCCGGCATGGCAGATAGAGGTCCCATCCATCTCACTGTAAAGGCCTTCACCACCTGTGAACAAAGAAATCTTGGATTCTAGGTTTGTTAGATCAGTGCGCCACACCATGGATGCAGTGCTGCTGGACTGCATCGAAACAACGAACCAGAACTTTTTTCAGGCAATGAAGTCAAATTAGCCTAAAATACCGTTTGAATTTCAAGAACAAAAATGTTCTCCTCGATCTTATGTTGACATTTTTCAAAACTAACTGCTTCATTGAAGACATTAAAAGCAGTCAATAAAGAATCTGTCATGCAAGTACCACAAATGGAATGTTCAAAGTTATAGTGTAGAAACTTTAAGCTGTGTTCATGAATTTGTAACGCAAATTCATGCATAACAGCAACAAAGACAAATATTCTACCTTTAAAGTCTTTGAGAGGCAGCCACTGGCTGCCAGTGTTCATATCAACAGGAGACTGAATTGACCAGTAGCCTATTTGTGAACTGGTTTAAATTAACCTCTCTAATGAGGAGTTAGCCAAATTAAGATTTTCAGATTTGATTTATTATTTCTCAGATTTGTTTCACTTCAAAGTGCCAATCGACCCATATTTCATTTGTGTTTGAAATGTACACGTTCCAGCTGAATGTGTAATTGAAATAAAGGTATATTTTTTGCCAAATAAGGTCTAATGGTTGCTGCTGCGTGATGATGATGATTATTATTAGGCTCTTTGGCCTCAGCTTGTAAGTATTATTCAGTTACTGTGAATATTTCTACCAGAAACTGACTGTCAAATTTTCACTTGTGAAAAACTCTGCTTTCCATTTCCAAAATAATTCCTCATTTGTTGTAAATATGCATGTCACAGATTTTTGTGTACTTTCCCACATCTGCCATGTCTCTGTATCACTGAAATACCAAACAGCATATTGTAAAAGTGACAGCAAATGTACAATTGTATGCAGTGATGATTATACACTTAATAAAGATAAATCAGAAACCAAGTACTATTCTAGTATTCACTTCGTGCAATATTGGACGATGTAGGTGAAAATAAGTAAACAGATCATACAACCCCAAATCTGAAATAGTTGGGACAAAGTGTAAATTGTGAATAAAATCAAAATGCAATGACTTTCAGATCATATGAGCCAATATGTTATTTACAATAGAACATAGATAACATTTCAAATGTTGAAACTGAGACATTTTACATTTTTATCCACATAATGAGCTCATTTCAAATTTTCTGGCTGCAACAGGTCTCAAAAAAGTTGGGACACAGGCAAAAAGGGCTGAAAAAGCAATTAATATATAAGAGAATCAGCTGAAAGAGCATTTAGCAAGTACTTAAGTTAACTGGCATCAGGTGTGTAACATGATTGGCTATAAAAGGGATGTCTTAGAGAGGCTGAGTCTCTCAGAAGTAAAGATGGCCAGAGGCTCTCCAACCTGTGAAGGTTTGCATAAAAAAATTGTGGAATACTTTAAAAACAATGTTCCTCAACGTCAAATTGCAAAGGCTTTGAAGGTCTCATCGTCGACAGTGCATAACATCATCAAAAGATTCAGAGAAACTAGAAAAATCTCTGTGCGTAAGGGACAAGGCCGAAGACCTTTACTGGATGCCCATGATCTTTGGGCCCTCAGACACCACTGCATCACTCACTGGCATGATTCTGTCATTGACATTACTAAATGGGCCCAGGAATACTTCAAGAAACCACTATCTGTAAACACAGTCTGCCGTGCCATCCACAGATGCCACCTAAAACTCTATCATGCAAAAAGGAAGCCATTGTTGAGCATGATCCAGAAGTGCCACCGTGTTCTGTGGGCCAAGGCTCATTTAAAATGGACTGTGGCAAAGTGTCCTGTGGTCAGAGGAGAACAAATTTGACATTCTTGTCGGAAATCACGGGCGTTGTGTCCTCCGGGCTAAAGAGGAGAAAGACCACCCCTCCTGTTATCAGCGTTCAGTTCAAAAGCCAGCATCTCTGATGGTATGGGGATGCATTATTGCATATGGTGTGGGACCATCAAAGGATATCCAAAACTCTCCAGCAGCTGGAAGCCTGAATTAAACAAGAGTGGGATCAAATTCCAATGGCTAAACTCAAGAAACTTGTCTCCTCCATGCCCAGACACCTCCACTCTGTGTTAAAAAGAAGAGGGGATGCTATACCATGGTAAACAGGCACCTGTACCAACTTTTTTGAGACTTGTAGGAGCCATCAAATTTGAAATGAGCTCATTTTGTGGATAAAATTGTAAAATTTCTCAGTTTCAACATTTACTATGTTATCTCTGTTCCATTGTGAATAAAATACTGGCTGGAGTGATTTGAAAGTCATTGCGTTTTGATTTTATTGACAATTTTCACTTTGTCCCAACTATGTCAGAATTGGGGTTGTAATATTTAGTTAAAACAAAAATAATAATGTCTTTTTGAGTGAAAAAAAGTCCAAATCTAGTATGGCCACCCTTTGCTTTGATTGCAGCATTTAATCTTTCAGGCATAGTTTTTACATATTTTATTATTTCCACACTCGCTAAACCATTCCATATAATCATAAGCTCATTCCAAATAGTTTCTTTCTTTGTTAAAACAAATTTGCTCAATTATATTAAGGTCTGGACATTGAGCTGGCTGAGTCCGAACTTTTAAGTTACCAGATGATTCTTTCCGATGGAGATAATTCTTGTACAACTTAGAAGCGTGTTTAGGGTCATTATCTTGTTGAAAATAAGATCTCCGAACAATCAGTTTCTTTCCAGATGGCAATGTGTGCCTCACAAGGATACTTCTTCTGATCCAAATCTGTCAATTTTTATGAGGTCATCTTTAGAGCAGACTAAACTCCAAACCCAGAGATGTGCGGTGAGGTGAGGCAGTGACCCAAACTTTTATCACAGGATTTTGTGAACCTGTTCCCATGTACTATTCCTGATTGACAATCAAAACAATTAAGATCAAGCCTATAGGAAGCCCGTATACTGATAGAGGAGATAATGACAAAAAGATTCATTCACATATATGCTTCAATTCGAGACTGCAAGGATGGAAATCTAAATAATCAATTAGGAAAAATTCTCGGCTCTCTGTAATTCTGTATATCATTTAAACATTTAGTTAATTGGATTATGAAAGAAGACTGAAAAAAAAACGCCCGCTTTTTTTTTTGGGTGTAAAAGCGCGTATTTTAAGAAGAATACATTGTATATTGATCAAGCATTGAACTCTGCATAAGCCGAAATGTTTTAATATTTGTTGATGACATTGCTTCGGCTTCCTGGAAGCAAGTACGCGCAAATCTGCTGTCTAGTGAGCATTTCAGGTTCGATGTACTGAGTAATAATGCCTCGGAAACTTAAACTGACCCGTCATTCTGCCGAATAGTCTTACTAAACTAGTTAATCGTCTGATTGCTAATCAAGCAAAGGGGAGGATTCTGCCTCACCAAACTAACCTCCAACCGCACGTCACTGTCCAAACCATAATATTTCCAGCTCCATATTTTCCTGAAGGGGTTAAACAGTCATTTTTGAAACGTTCTCCAGCTCTATGGCGTACATAGGTTCTGCGTTTGGGTGAGAAAATTTTGAATTTTTATTCCTCGGTCCATAGGACTTGTTCCCAGTCCATCGGTGTCCAATCCTTGAATTTCTTGGCAAACTTAAGTCTTTTTTTGATGTTGCTAGTTCTTGACAGCAACACGACTAAGCAGACCATTATCACACATGTGTCTGGAAATAGTAGATCTTGATGCTTTCATCTCTTCACTTCAGGCGCTGTTCATATCACCAAGGAGTTGTTGAGCTGTCAACCGCCAATTTTTTTTCATGTCAAACACAGACAATGGACATCAGAGGTGCTTACCTTCCGTTTTGCACCTCTATTGGCACTAGTTTTTCGTGAATCAGTCCCTTTGAAATGCTTGATGGTGTTTCTTACAGTGCCATGGCAGGATTTAACATCTTCAGCATCATGTAAGGCCACAATGCGGCTACAAACAATCGCAGAGAGCACCTTCCGTTGTGTCATCGTGTTTAACACGATGTACAGTGGGGTTCTGTGGTTAATGGATATCCCCACCCTCACCATTATACATCCCCTTCCAAATCATACACGTTGAGCAACATTGACATTAGCAAATTTCTCTTCTTGACGACAATAAACACAAACTCAGCCATCATTGTACTGAAGCGAGATACGTGACTCATCTGTGAACATTGTCTCTGCCCACTGACAACAGTTCCACCGGATATGATGTCTGCACCAATCTAGGCGAGCCCGTCTGTGACGGTCAGGTAGCGGTGGTCAGAATGCAAGAAGCCAGCCTCGCAAACCTCGGTCTCACTGACAATTCCTAATGGCGTGGTTGGACACGTTGGTGCCTCTGGCAGCTCTGACTTGATCCCAAAGATGTTGTGTGTTCACAAAGTGCTGTCGCAATGCTGTTATCATCATGAATCAGTCTTCTCGTAATAACTAGAACTAGTTCAGGCAGGAAACTCGAGTCATTCTACATCACCTGAGCCGGTTGTCTGCGTCAGCAACAGTACACCAATCACAGAGTGGCAACAACAAAGAACCTATTATGTTGGTCTATTTAAGCACAATGAAGCTCGGTCACCTTTGCTGCTCAATTTGCTGCCTCGTGTGCAAGGTTGAAATGCTTTTTGCTTGCCACCTCCACCCCAGCCTCCACCTGTTTGGTTCTGCTCTGTCTGACAGTGGGGGATTCACAAGTTGTGCTCCTTATCTAATTTTGTTGTTGTTTAGTATGTTCTTGTTATGCCATGGTAGGGAGCACCTCCAGAGCAGAACCTTCCACTAAAGTAAAGTGTCATTACATCTACATGTCAATAAATTTGTTCAATCCAAATACATGAGTTTACTTGAATGAACGATTGTTTATTGGAGTCTTCCAGAATGGGGGCGATTTTGAACAGCATTAGTTGTCCTGAACCTCTGCAACAGTCTCCCGATAACGCTTTGGCTTACATTTAAATACTAAGGGGTTATTCCATGTCAACTCAGCCACCCATGTACATGACACCTCTCAGATTTTGCTCCAACATTGTCCAAAAATACTTTATCGTACCAAACAAAAGAATCCCAAGTTTCGTGTCAATATCTCTAGCGGTTTTCGTGTGAGACCCTTTCGGGTTCCACGCCCCTTTTTGACTTACAGTACTGTTCGCGAAAAGACGCAAGATTAACCAGTTAGCTAACGGTATTGTTTCGATATCCTATCCATAGACTGTATAAAAAGATGGACGCAGAACTCGGGTCTGAAAAGTGAGGCCAGTGCGGAAATCTCAAAATACTGCATTCTATTTAATGGCCAGCAGATGGCGACATCGGTGGTTGCAGAAAGACGTTCAATTCTATGGAAGTCTATGAGAAAATGACCCAACTTTCCCACCTGATTTATTATTTCAATAATGATTTTTGACAAGATTTTATGGTTGCAAGTTTCAAGATATTTCAAAAAAAGTAGGGGATATCGGATTTACAAGTACCATGAAATGCAGATCATGAGGTCAGGAAGGAAACAAATGACATAAAAACATTAAGGAAACATTTGTCAATTTATTCGAAACCCTGTGTACAGTCAGTAAAGGACAGATTCTCCAGAATAAGGGTCGACACAAACACAGGGTCACACAGCAAATTTACCACCATTGTGAAACAGAGTCAGTAGCGGTAAACCCCTCGGTTGGCTAGACAAGCTCGAATTCGGCGTGGCATACTCCTAACGAGACGCCCCAGGTCATTTTGGGGAACGTTATTCCATTCCTGTTGCAATGCTGCAGCAAGTTCTTGGACATTGGCAGGAGGTTGTTGACGCGGGCGAAGCCGCTGTCCAAGCATGTCCCAGACATGCTCGATGGGGAAAGGTCCGGACTGAGTGCTGGCCATGGTAATGTGGTGATATTCTGCTGCAGGAGGTAATCTGTAACGATCCTGGCCCTATGACATCTGGCATTGTCATCTTGGAAAATGAAACGGCGGCCATAACGACGTGCAAACGGCACAACATGGGGTGCCAAGATGTTGTCCCGGTAGTACTGCCCTGTGACACGCCCAGCAACAACATGCAAGTCTGTTCTGCCGCAGCAGTGATGCCTCCCCACACCATTACAGATCCACCCCATACGGATCATGTCTAATGACGTTAACGCCATGGAAACGCTTCGTTACGCCGGCGCCAAACCCTCCTGCGCCTGTCAAGGAAGTCCACAGTGAACCTCGACTCATCTGAGAACATTACGTTGTTCCATCGGGCGATTATCCCAGCGTTGATGATGACGACACCATTGAGTCTGGCCCTAATGTGACGATCCCTCAAACAGGGAATGACACGAGGACGCCGGGCGGTAAGTGAAATCTGTGCAGACGATTCCTGATGGTCTGGCCACTCACTACCAAGCCAGTATCCCTTGAAGTTGAGACCTTATCTGATTTGCTGTTACCATACGATTTCTCAAGACAATAGTGCGGATGAATCTGTCCTGAGCCTGAGTTGTTGCCCTTAGTCGAATCGGATCGTGGTCTATCCTGAACAGACCCTGTAGCACGATGTCTGGACCATAATCTGCTGATGACAGACTGGGAAACATTCATTGCCCTTGCCACAACGACCTGTCTTGTGCCAACCTGTAGCATGCCAAGGGCACGAACCTCTCCTCCTGTGTTAGACGGCGATGGTCTCTGTTTAATTAACGACTTCAACCACTGATAATCTGATGCTTTCTCTTCAAAATCTTCCTTTACAGTGGCTCTAACCTTCCAATTCAGAGTCATGCAAATTTGTGGCACAACCCCCTTGATCATCAATAGCATCCCGTGCAGATCATGAGAGTGTCATTGATGTGTTTGGGTGATGAATTTCTTTGGAAATGCTTCCTCAGTAAGGAACTATACAACATGGTTTCGTATCCCTTTGTATATGTGAAAATTTTGATCTCAAAATAAAATATCCCCTACTTTTTTTGAATAGTATATATCATAATGTTCGTTTTTGTAAAATTATGGTCCCAAATAGACCAGAATAAAGGATAAAGCCAGAATATGCTTCAGGGGCATGGCTATCCTCTGGTCCTCGTCAGATTCAGTCAGATCCACTGGAAGATCCACCCCTCACTCCTGCCTGGATCTTCAATTCACACTCTCATTCAATAGGAATCACATCCGGTTTCAAAATGACAAAATGGCGCTGTTCAAATTGCCAAAATCGAGGCTTCCTAAATGGTATGCGGAAACCAATGGGTGACGTCACGGTTGCTTCGTCCATCTTTTTATACAGTCTATGATCCTATCGGGTTAGTAAATATGGCTAACTGGGTTTTCACCAAGGGGGGTCTGCTTACAGTGACGGATTTTTCACAGAATCTGTCTTCCTCTATGGGCGGTATTACCACACAACATTACCATTTATATTAGGACTACCAAAATATATACAAATTCAAGCAGAAATTAATTGAGAAATAAAGAGTAAAAAAATTAAATATACCTCTAAGTTCATTAGTTGAGACATCTTGCAAGACCAAACAAAGCTTCAAAGACTCACAAAACTGGGTTGGCATAAGAAATAGCAAGGGGAATGTGTGAACTGACGTGAAGATTTGAGAGGTGAAAGACGAAGTGACTACATGTCAGTGATTCTGCTTTATACATATAACCAAAATGAGTGAAAAACACTTCTTACAGAATATACATGCAAAATATATACCAATTTTCTTGACACAAAATATTACACAGAACCCAGAAGTAGCCCATTGAAAAAGTATCGGTCGGACATTTAATAACATTGTGCTTTTGACGGTACTGGTTAATGTCAGAAAAGCAAATGCAAGAGTGCCATCCCGAAGTGGAATACTACATTTAAGCTTGCTGTACACCCATTTATATTAATATTTAGGGTTGTTTTCGCTGTAATTGCACGTTTCTGGGGTTCATAATTTGGGCTTTTTTTCCGCTCGGCTGTTTTCGTTGCCGGTGACCAGTGTTTACAAAGGCCAGTATCTTACCCTCTAAGGCTACATAACATTACAATACATGTAGCTATTGAGCTGCACGGTGCACTAACACAAGGTTAGACTCGTGCAGACAATAGACGGCAAGCCTTGCACCAGACTGCATTTACCGATAATATGTGTACATGAGATGCTCAGCCGACTGAGATGACCAATCCCTAACCAGTTACTACCGCCTTTCTCACTTAATCCTCAGGGCCTTGTAACTAGTTAGATTTCTGTCTTTTCACGAACAGTACTATATGTGAATTGGTCATTTCATTTTGTAGCATTTTGGAAGGACCATAACTTTTCACATAGTAGAGGTAGGAAGCTAAAATCTGATGTGCTGGTGCATTCTGGCCCATATATCAGGATTCTGAAGCCAGAATCACCATGAGACGTCAGAGGGTTAAGAGGAGGCCCCCCAAAATCCTAATTTTAAAGGCGGCAAGTGATTTTTCACTTTTGGGGGTCCATAGGATTGACTTCAATGAAAGTTACTGTTGGAATTGTGGTTCTCCTTCATATTTGACAACTTTTCCACCACCAAACTAAGTTTTAGGATAATCGTACCATTGGTGGAGGACTTGTGGGGGTCTGAAAACCACTTCGGGCCAAAATGACCCTTTCGGACCCTGGGCTCCAGACCCCCAGATGAAATATTTTGACTATCAACCACCTTCTATATGAACATACTTTATGAAAAAAGGAATTCTGAGACCCTTTTTTTTTTTTTGAAGTCCGGAAACTAGGTCAAACAGGATTACGGAAGAGTCGGCCAAACTGTCTAAAAACAGATATAATTTCATTAATACAGGTGTTCATCAATGAAAACCTGAGGTAATCATCCAAATTATGCAAAAAAAGAGATTTTAACCCCTTGTACACCATAACCATAATGTCTAACTGTTATTGCCTGGAGCAGGCCATGGCTAACACAAAAGCAAACTAAATTTGGACATTTGCAGGCTAACAGAAGCAGAGGCAATAGGTCAGTCAGAGCGAATGATTGTCATGACAACACAAAATGTTTACTGCAACTGGTGCCATCTGCTGGGTAACATAGTTGTTCGCATAGGTAAAGTCAGTGATGCAAAGATAGACAATTACATGTTCTATAATAATAAATATAATTTGTAGCAAATGTATTTTATGGAAATGGGCCCACGGCCCCCAGCCACTTCCAGTGCCCAGTCCACAGCCCACTGTTTGAGAAATACAGTTCTAGTCCAATGCAGTGTATGACAACATTGTTATACCAGTTCTTTAACATCATAAAATATGTTACACAGCCAACAGCATTGTTAGCTATTGTCAGCTAGTCCACATTGCAGCTCATTACAGACACTAGCCCAAGGGCTTCAGTGATCAACTTCGTTGTTAGCTACGCTGGTTTGGCACTACCAAGGCAAGCGCGTAGCTTGTGTGTTAGACAGGAATTATTCCCAAGAAGATCAAATACAGCACTACAGACTTCGGGGGTTATTTTCTGAAAATGCATAGTTACTGTATTCGCGTTGGTTCATAGTATGGCGTAGTGTATACATACACTGTTTGAACGTAAAGTTACACTGCTATCTAGCTACTATATTTTAGAATGTAACATTTGTTGTAATTGAAAAGTAGAAACTTTTTCTAGCTAACTAAACTAGCTGCCAACGCTTACTTGTCCAACAGAAAACAAGCTAAGTCACATCACTCTTCGTTCCCAACCTCTCCATTAGTGCATGCCAGCGGGTGAAAGCCAACTCCAGATTTAGTCTGCTATCATTTTGGAATGAGTTTCGTCCATTTGGCATTTCACTAGGCTAGGCCATATTTTATTATTATCCTGCACTGTGTCACCCAGAAATGTCCCCTACAAAACAAAATAAGAAAATACAGGCAGATGGCTGGGTCTCTGGAGCTACAGACACCGCCACCTACTTTTAGTGGGTCATAAATGGCCATTAAGAGGGATCGTTTTTGTACAAGTCTATTCTCTTGAATAAAATCTCACTTATTATACCTTTAACACCACTACATCAATGCATCACTCACAATAGCCTTTGATTAACAAAAGAGCATAAGGACTCTGGCTTTATTTTATCTATACCCATAATTGCAGAATAACACATTACACCAGATGCAGTTAGTGCAGCATGCCATCTACACTCTCACCATTTTTATTTTCACCTGGATTTATCCTGACACTGAAAAGAATTTAGAATTAAACAAGGTCGGTCAAACAGCACTAGAGATGGCAGTCTAAATTAGCACCCTGCTATCTAGTAACTGTAACTGTAAAACTGACACCTATGAAATCTGTGAAGCATTCTGCGCTAGACTGTAAGCTGTCTTGCATACAACATTGTAGTCAACAGTAGTTAAGAAAGTAAGCCCAGTCAGTTGGTCTTTCTGTTTATGAACTTTAGATGATGATGATGATGATGATACATCAATATAATGTACATAATGTGAAATAACAGTTCAGCAGTGTAAAATATTCTCACCAAAATATAACCGCAGGATTGAAAGTGCACATGAACCATTTATTATATAATATGAGTGACATTGTAATGTATGAATTAATGCACTAATAGAACAGAGATTAGTCTGTGGAATGAATGAAAACTGTTGAAGTCATAATTCAGAAAAAAAGAAGAAGGTTATCTTTTTACCATATGGGTGCATGTGGTCCCCAGGCATCTGAGGTGGGGTTAATCGCTGTCGAAAGGGATCCATCTTATAGACTTGCTGCTCCAGGGCAATGATCTGCTGCTGTGGCTGCAGCAAGCCAGGATAAGAGCTCAGGCCATCCATCTCAGAGCCTCCACACGAGGACACTTGGGTAGAAGACATAGTAACATATAAGTTACAAACCAGACTGCTGGTGAACTAGGGTCATCATGCCTCATATCGAAACAATGAAGCAGGCTAATTCTTCACGATTCAAAACAGTTTTTTTAACTGATAAAGGCGCCTAGAGCACTGCATGCTGGAGGGGCAACGCTGGTCGCCTTTGAAAAAAAAAAAAAAAAAAAAAAAATATATATATATATATATATATATAGCGGCACCCATCAGCACATTTTCCTCTTTTTTTGCCTCGAAAATAGTAAATTAACAAATGAAGAAAGAGTAAACATTAATAAGCTTTGCACCCCTGTAGTTTCTCATTATTTGACCTGGCTCCACCAGGTCTGCACTTTTGAGCTACATTGCACTGCTTTGTATTGTTTGAACATAGCATCTTTTCAATGCATATTGTGGTAGCTGTCTCTGGGACTTCACCAAGTCAGGTATAGTTGCAAAAAACTGTACCTTTGATTTTTTTTTTTTTTTTTGTATTGTTTCATTTGGTATGTTTGTTTGAGAAACTGTGTGCGCCAAAATGGCTAGAGCCAGCCCTGGCTATTGGCAGCAACACTGGCTAGCTAGGCTACTTAGCCGCATATTCAAACCACAGTTTGCTACATTGCTTGAGATATTGGGAATGCTAGCTGTATCAAATAACCTATGCAGCACAGTCTCACAAAAAAAAAATAGTGTTCTAGCTCAACATCGGATATCACAACATGATCAGTTTTGTGAATACAAGAATTTTAATTCTTGAGCAGGTACAATGTTCAAACAGCAAAATGTTTATGACATTAGCATAGCAACATTAGCGTTGCCATATTGTTGATGATTTTTGGAGATTGCAGGAAGTACTGCCCCTTGAATGTAAACAAGGCTCAATTCGCATTGCTATTGGTTGGCGGTGTGGATTCACCCATCAATCCTCTGCCAAGTTGTTCTCCTGTAGAAGTGAATGTGATCTTGATGCAAATTGGGCGGAAAATCCTAAGAGCGAAAAATTTAAATGATCCCGTGGTCGAACTCTCGCGAGAGAAATTTTGTTTCTTGTTTGTTGGAAATGCAGCATAATTCTGAAACTCTCAACTTATAAAGCCACTGTTTATCAGTACATAAAAAATGTACAAAAACACATGCCCAGAGTTCAAGCAAAGGTTACTTTTGAGCTTATAAACCAAGGTATTTGTTTCTGTCAAATGTGCCACAATTTTGAACGACTTCGAACATGGCATAAAGAACAATTCTCATTGCATTGCTTTCAACCCCTGAGAAGAGAAAAGCGTTCACGTCAGTTATCATCAAGGGTGTAGGTTTGCGTATGGACGTATTTTGGGAAGCCAAATTGTCCCCACCAATATTTCAGTGAACTCAGTCTTATCATCTTTCCAGATAAGCCATATTAGACCCAGTTGTGGAGGCTACGTCTCCAGGACAACCTATTTACGCATTCTAGCGTTTGATTGGTTGAAAGGGGGGGGCGACCTGAAGGCTAAAAGTCAAGTCACACTATTCAGGTCATTAGTATTCATTTTTGTCCAAAGCAGGGCTTGAGACGCGCAACTGGATCGCCGGCTTTGATTACATGATGTTTGCAATGGCTAGCCCGTTGAAGAGAACCGTAATTTGGCATTTGTTCCAGATTTTTCTTCATCACGCGACTATAGCACTTTTCCCACGGCCCAACTCATGACATATATTTGATATTACCTTAGGTATGTATCACTTTTATGGAAATTTCATTGTCTGAGAATGTGAGAAAAAAAAATCGTTCCATGTAATGCTATTAATATTCAGCAAAACTGAATGCCAAGTATAATGTTGGGAACTTGAATCGGTGCGGTTTAGCACTGTAGCAGGCTAGCTAAATACCACTCTCATAACTAAGTGTGCTTGCAGTACCTTTCCATAGCTAACCATCATATAACATCAGTTTGTTAGCTAGCGAGCTAACAACAGCTAGCAACTCAGTTGACAGAAGAAGAAAACCGAGAGGCCACCAAAAAAAAGAGCCAACATAAGAAGCTTTTTTTTTTTTTTAACTATCCAGGGCGTAAGTGATCAAACTAACTAGTCAGAAACAGTTAGCTATTTAAAGTGAAAACTTGCTTGCTACCTAAAGTTACTTTTTATTGGAAAATAGTGTCAATTAATGTTAGTTAATCATGTTCGTTAGTTTCTACTAGCGAACTAAACCTGGTTTCTGTCACATGTTGGCTAGTAGTCAGGTTGCTAGCAGTAGTAGACATAGCAAGCGTTGATATATCAAATTATGAGGCGAATTCCAGCCTAGAAATCCCGCAATGGTGCTATTATTAATGTATTATTTTGTATGCAGGAACCACGTCAGCAAGCTGTTGAGGATACAGGTGTATCAGAGCTTCAGGTGAGGTCCTAATTATGAATTATAGTATGGAATTATAAAGAAAGCATTAAAGTTAGTCTCATGATGTTCAACAAATATAAACTTTGAAAGTCAAAATGTCCCGACCAACTTTGCCTCAGTGGGGAAAATGAAAGAAACAAGTTATCGTAAATCGTAAATCTAACATGATCCAGTCCGATAAAACGCTCGGTATGAGGCTTGTCCAATTCACAGATAGTCAGTGGTCCATTTTGAAGTGTTTATCTCGGCTGCAGTCGCGTTATCGCACAGAGAGATGCTTAATATAAATTGCCTATAATGATTTTAACATTCTCTAATAGTAAAACATGCAATTATGTAATTAAGAAACTTATGAATTGGTAAGAGTATTTCAATTGTTCGATATTGCTAACCTTCATAATAAATGTTCATAACATTAGTAACAGTCGTAAACTTGTATTCAAAAATCAAATCAAAAGTATTTGAATGTCAACAACATAGAAACGGAAGTTTATGTATGTGGCATCTATCTACTGAGATTATGGAGGCAGTTTGCTTAGCATCATAAAAAAAACAAAGAAACACTTATTCGGTTAATCTCCGTACACAGAAAAGGCAGTATCTGCACGCAGATTTGCAAAAATTTTCTAGCTTGCGCGCTACACGCGCTCACATTACAAATGTGTCTCTACCAATTGTCACACTAAATCTACGCCCTTGGTTATCACCATCGCTTTCGCTGCCGCTCATGGTGTAATCTAGTGTAACACACATGAAACTTCTATGCGCAAATTACGCGTGAGAATCTCTTAAATATGGGTTGCTTGAAAAATGACTGATTTGTGTACCGATGAAACTTTGCCTATTGCTCTCGGTACAGCGTGGATTGATTCGAAAGTGGGACTCGGAAATGATATATGATTTTGTTTACTGAATTCAATTTTTCAATTCTAATTTTTGTTATGACACATGAGATTGCTGGTACATGGTGTGAGAATGTGATATGCCACTAAAAAGCGCAAGACTCTCGCCATATCAAAGAGAGTTAGCAGCTATATATTGGCTATGGCTTATTCCCATGAAACAACTGGATTGTTCATCTCATTTCGCAAACAAACAAGGAAATCTGGCTGGCCGTTTAATGGGTTTCATTGTGTTTTGAGGTGAAAGATTTTATTCAGGGTAATTTCGTGGCAGTTTAAAGCAGATGATACCAGTCTGTGAGTTAGTCCAAAAATGGCGCACATCACGTTTTGCCGTCAAACCTTTCAATTGCTTAACTAGCGGTGTTCAACAAAAGCGGAATTTCAAACCCCTGACACTGAATACAGCAGGTACCTGAATGAGGATTTTGGGGATTGTGTTGCTCCTGTGGTTTCTGCTGTTGCTGCTGCTGCTGTTGTCGCCTGGCTAGTTTCTTCATCTGTAAAATACAAAAGTAAAAAAAAAAATAAAAACAAAAAAAGCCTTTTAGTCTCACAGGAAATGTGCGAGAGATGAAAGATGGGCTAACACAAAGCAGTTTTTTGCAAACACACTGCCACAGCATGCTGAAAACAATATACTATTGATAGTCAAAATGAAAATCAATACTCCAATGTCCTTTATATTTACTGAATCAGTGAATGGGCAGTTAATGATAAAATATGACTGGGTCATATGCTGTTAAATGCGTTCCTTTGTATACTGTATTAATGGGAGTAATATGATAAAGCATTATTTTACCTTAGCTCGCTGATTCTGGAACCAAACCTGAACCACTCGTACACTTAGACCAGTCTCTGCTGCCAAAGTCTCTCTTACCTTGGAATACAGGGAGAAATGTGACCTTCCTGGTTTGACTTTGCAAGTAAATTTTCAACCTGTACAATAATAGCTTGTTTCCTCTCTCAACTTCTTTTGATTCCCGCTACTGCAGTTCAACCAAGTCAAATCCATTGGACTCTAAACATACAGAATATAGCTTAACCTTGTCAGCAACTTAAGAAATGACCATAATACTATGCATTAAACCTTTAATCCAGAACTCTGGAATCCAAAATGACCCCTCAGGTCTATTTTGGATATCCATCTTTCACAGGCAACTGGTCGCACCTTTCGACAGGGCTTGGAGGAGACCTCAAAAGAAGCTTTGAAGGTACGTCTCTGCTGGGTGGTCAGGATGGTGCGAGGCCGTTTTGGGCGCTTATGGTCTGTGTCCTCCATTCTATTACTCACACAGGCTATCTTCTCGAGCCTATCCTCCTCTTCATCACTTTTACCTGAAAGATAAGGAATGAATTGAGCTAGCTGGCTCAACCTGATGCAGTCAACCAACGTAATCATGTTTGATGACCATGATAATAACTTGAATTGGAATTGTGCAATATGATGGAGGTCCATTGCACTGACATCATACAATCAGTGGCCACTTTTTTAGGTACCCTGGCTCTTTAATGCCTTGAGAAGTAAGAGGACAATGGACAGACTGTTTCAAGCTGACAAGAAAGTGACAATTATCCAAACAACCATTTGTTCAAACAGTGATATGCAGAGAGGAGCATCTCCGAATGAACAACACACCAAATCTTGAAATGTTTGAGCTACAGAAGCCGAAGAGCACTCAGGGTTGAGGCTACTGTGGGCAAAGGCTTACCAAAACAGGAAAGCAGAAGGCTGAGAAAAAATTCATTGCCTCATCTGATGAATTTCATTTCTGCAGCGGCAGTTAGATGCTACGGTCAGGATTTGGCGTAAAAAAAAATGAATCCATGGGTCAATCCTGCCGTGTGTCAGCAGCTCAGCCTGGTGGTGGTGTAATGATGTGGGGAATATTTTTTTGGTGCAGATTAGCCCCGTTAATACCAACTGACCAACATTTAAATGCTGCCGGCTCCCTGGGAGTTGTTGCAGACCATGCGTATGCCTTCATTAATCTTGTCAAGGCTACTTCCAGCCGGACAATGGGCCATGTCACAAAGCATATGTCATCTCAAGCTGGTTTATGAACATGATGATGTACTCCACTGATTACATACTGTGGAGTGCTGTACATGATGTAATGTACTCCACTGGCCTCCAGGGTCATCAGAATTCAATCCCATAGAGCAGGTTTGAGTTGGGATGAAAAGGGAGATTCACAGCATGATTGAGAAGCTGACAAATGTAGGCCTATAGCATCTGAGCAAAGCTATCACATCAACATAGACTACAAGCTGTGAAGAATGTTTCCAGCACCATGTTCTTCCAGCAAAGGGGGATCTCACACGGTACGAGAAAAGTGTACCGAATAAACTCGCCACTGTGTATAAATACCTAATACAGCTGAGATTCTCATTAATTCACTTTTCCAGGAATGGATCAGGATTTCAGGATAAGCTTTGGAGGGCAGCATATTTATGTCAAGTCTCTACAACAGACACCTTAATAATAGTGCAAATCAGGCACTTTGCATATATTGTGGTGGGCAGTGGTTACCAATCATTTTCCTTGAGATCTACCGGTACCATCCTGTAGGTCTTCATTCCAACCTTAACACAGCACACTGCCTCTTACAACTAGAGACCTTGTCTAGCTCCAGATTAGCTGTGTCAGGTGAGCTTTGTTATGGCTGGAGTCAAATCCAACCAAGAACTGGGAATGGCTGCCCGTGGAGAAGGGTCACTAAAAAAAAGCAATAAATGTGTTGTTGGTGGCCTTTAGCTTGTGCAGCTGGCACTGACAGACACAATCTATGGTTGTGTGTGTGCTTGTTGAGGGCGCACTTCTCATAGCAGCAATCAGGCATGTGCTTGTCCAGGGCCTGATCCTGACAGCAGTAATCAGTGTAGAATGTGAGGTGGATGGGGTGTAGAATGTGAGGGAGGTGGGGTACCTGAGTCAGAGGTGGTGTGGCAAGCCAGCCCCTCGTAGTCCCGGGCGCAGAGCAGCTGTCCTTCTCTCAGGACGTAGCGGTCTCCCGTCCGCAGCGGGCACGCGCACACGCAGCAGCAGAAGCAGCGCAGGTGGAACACCGCATGGCGAGCGCGCATCACTAACTCCGCCGGCACAATGACCTCCGCGCACCCATGACACCGCACCGCCATTAATCTGGAAAAGAAAAGAGAAAGAGGGGTCACACCGTGTGTGTGGCCTGAGGATCTCACCTGACTGATCAATTACATGCCCTATTCCCAGCCCCTGGAATCAGATATACCACAGTATGACGGGTCTATGCAAGCCAAGGCTCCGTAGGGTCGAGAGCACAGTGCCCGTGTGCGGGGGTTCTAATCCAACTGGACCACTACTCGTTGTGTGATGAGCTGTATTTCAACTGGTGCCACCCTATGGTGTGGGAGTGTAATTAAGCCGGACTGGATCACTGTGTGTCAGGATGAATCCCTGGATTACATGAGGGGAAAGGTCGCTGTGCGATTGGTTTAATAAAACTGAATCACTATGGGGCTCACACTGTACTGTGGAGGGTCTAATCAAGTGGAGGTTCTATGAGAGCAACACCTATGCAGAACATACTTCAGATTTTGACTTTTAAAATTATCCCCACAAGAATAATGTTAAATTTAAGACCACTTTACATTTTCAGCACAGTGCATGAAATATATAACAGTAAAAAAAAAAAAAAACTTTTTCTAAAACTAAGTTTAGAATGTTCTGATTAGTCACAGCATTTTCAAAAGCACTACAGAAGATTTATCCTTTAAACAAAATATCCAGAATCTTTTCCTTATTTGATATTGATAAGTAAAATGAATTTGCCAATATTTAAAGACTCACTCCCAGTATTTGTTTCTAATGAATGTGCATTAAATTATGATTTGACAATTGTGTCTGGCGTCTGAAACATGGCTTATTTTCATTTTCAGTACTCAGCAGACCAAACTGCAAATAAACACGATGTGAAAAAGTTAAGAACAAAATCTGACTGAATGGCAGTGGTTGTGGCAGCATATTGGCAATGCCTGGAATGTTGCTGAGTCGCACCGATTCATTTGAGTTTCTGACAGGGCCTTCTGCTTTCCTCCGGCCCCTCAGTGAGAGGCAAGTGTACGTTTTAGCACCTGGCAACCAAAGTTGGACTAAGCCCCCAAAACTATGAGTGATTTCTGGCTGCCGTGTCCACGGCTGCAGTCCCACGGAGTTGGAAGAATGAAACTCTGCATGTCATGGCTCCAGTCAGGGGAAGAATTAAGCATCCCGTGGGGCCGGCTGATCCGCGGTATTATCTTAACTCTACTTAACCAAACAAAAACAAAAGGAGCCAACACAGCCTCATGTTCATTGTCCTCTTTTGAATAGCTTCACACTTGCTTATCTTCTGCTTGTTTCTTTCCCATTTTTTCATGGCGCAAGATGGTGTTTGTTTGAAAACATGAGTGAAATCCACAATTTTTTTTCTCAACAAAATGAACTATTTGATTTGTTATTGATTATGATGTAATATTTTTGGAGAGAACATTGAATTTATCACACTGAAATTGGGAACAATAAGCTACATGTGGAGCAAGTTTAAAATATTAACATACTGTACACTGTTTACAACACAATGTCTCATGACGAAAGGTTCGTCTGATAATGAAATTCCGGCAGAGTACGATAATATGTTCATCAAACACAGACCTTACAGGATAAAAGATATTCAAGCTACATCCCATACACATGCATTGTTTTGACTTATTTGTCTTGCTGTAGAGACACCAAAGAAACAACAAAGACCTGAAGAGCTCCTGACAAGCAGAGAGACAGACAGACTGACTGACTGACTAACCGAAGTCGTCTGCTTGAGAGCTTTCATGGCATGTTTATCTTGAACAAAAGGTTTGACCAGTGGACCAAGATGTGCTCAGCTTTACAATGACTGACTACACTGCTACGTAAGACATTTTTTTTTTCATTCTCGGATAGGTTGAAGATCTGTCCTACTGTCATTCATTGTTTCACAATTGTTTATATTTGTGTACAAATGGAATTACCCCACTGTCATGTAGACTTGCCAAATTCACAGATAACCAACAGTTTTAATGTCAAGGGGTACACATCACATCTGAAGTATAGTAAAACTAAAAATATTCCACTATAGAGTAATGAAACCACGTTTAATAATTAAAGTGTTTCTGCAGAAGTTATTGATATTTAGAAAGTCAGAGCAGGACAAGAAACACTCAAAAGAACACGGTGAATTTAAATAAGATCCATTAGTGATTGAGTATTAACAAGAAGATCCGCAAGAATTCAGTTCTCGCTATTGCGTGGGGCACTTACTGGAGGCTTTCAAATGCCAGCAAAGCATGCACTTAAAATTTTAATGAGGGCAGGACTTTATCAGTTTGAAGGCTTAAGCAAGGTCAATCTGATTTCAAGGTTGATACACGTGCTGCACATCAGAGCAAGCACTGCTTCCATTGTTCCCTGGTATATTCACCTGCATCGGATGGGAGTCTGGTAACTGGCTAAGGATCCTTTTCGCGTATCATGTTTTGTCAGCCTTTCAACAGCAAGGCGCTCTCGGAAATATCCAGCACTGAAATCACAGGCCGACTGCGTTTCTTTAACACTTGGCTACAAGTCCAAGGCAAAGGTAAAACAATATTTGATTCCCCATGTACAATATAATTCCATTCCCCATCTATAATTTTTGGGTTGATGTTTACCATGTTCCATCTCAGTTTAAAAAGCAGGATTGATCATAACTGGGAGGTCTTCTATTGGGCATGTAGGCCTGTGACTGACATGGCTTTTGTGAATGAGCGATGGGCAGAGCGTGACGGCCACTGTAAACATGCTGTACTCGCTGTAGGAGTGGAGCCCTGATGTGTTCTGCTCATTACTCACTCCTCTCTCGGATGGGAGATGCTGGCCGGGCGGCAAGCCCGCTGACCCTGCATACAGAGCGCCAGCCAGCAGCGAAGTGCCCGGCGCACTCTGAGTCTTACAGTCGAGGCAGCGGCAGCCACCGGGCAGACAGGTTTGGCACCAGACACATGGCTAATTGGTCAGGTCAGATAACTCATGGTTGGGTGAGCTGCATTCCCACTGCTGAACCAGAGGCTCCTGGGTCCGGGGCCTTCCAGATGCCACGGCACACCCAGCTCTCCATAGCCTCATCCAGCCCCGGCTCTGCTGGGTTCAGCACCGGGTAAAACATATGGCCTGCTCTCTCTCCTGCACTGGCCACACACTCATCACCAGGCCTATGGGAGCCCAGCCTTCACATACCGTCTTCACCAGCCATGTGGGCAGAATCAGCACTTATTAAGAACTCCATGGTCACTTTAGATTATTGCCGGTAGAGCCAGCAGAGCCAATGTGGCCTGCAAATGAAACAGCCTGGTCATCATACATCATCATTCCACCTTTCAGAGAGTTTTACCCTCCCACAGTTTGGAATGGAGAGGCCCCCCATGACCAAGGGGCCTGGCTAAACTGGAAAAGAGGGAAAGCCCATAAAAATGACCACGAGAGACACTTGGGTTTGGAAGGTTTGCATTGTTTGTCGATAAATTGCTCAGATATAATATGAACAACGTTCTTGGTTATTTTGCCTCTGCTTGGTGCCTTATTTTCAGTGAGAGAGGGGAAAGGGACCCATGCAGGCATGGCCATATGCTGTCCCCAGCATGCTGTTGCCACGCCGATGGATTTCACTAATTTAACACATCTTGACAATGTGTCAGTTGAGCTCTCCCCCAGATCTCTCCCTGTCTGTGGTCACATTCTCACATTCCTGGGCCCAGTGCGCCCCTTCCTCCTGCAGTCACCTTGTCCTCCCTCACGCACGGACTTCGGAAAGTCCGCCAAGCTCCACGGACTGCAGTACACTCGTCCACTTCCTCAATGTCTCATTGCATACACACACGTGAGCACTTATGTACACTGACACACACATATACCCACACACATGCACTCTCACACATGGACAAACACACACATGCCTGAACTGGTCACGCAAAACAGAGCAGATGTGGATTTAAATGACAAAGGAAGGTGCCTCATTGAAATTGGCCACATAAAAGTGCCCTCACACTCCATTGTGCCGAAAAAAGAGAAAATAAATAATGATTAGCCTACAAAGGTTTTAATGTAAATGTAGAGTAGCCTAATATCTTTAACCGCCTAATAGGGTTTTCTTGGTAACATGTCAGAGCTATCAAAATAAAAGAAAATAATAAAGGAAAAATATTAATAACAACTGTGATTAAAAATCTAATGAAAATTGCAAGCAAAGGTTATCTGAGTAAAATGCATTCGCAGATTTTTCATGTGTACGCATAGCCCATGCCAGAGACATACACACCATATTTTTTTTGAACGGAAGTTAAAGTGAATATAACCAAAATATCAACTGAAACTTTGGAAAACATTACAGTAACACTTAAAAATGAACACAAATCAAAAGGCAAGTGTTTGTCCATTAAATATAATTAGAGGGCCTGCTTTTCCGTGTAAAGCTAATTGTTTAAAAATAGTTACATTGTACATTTTGTACAAACAAAGGAATTTTTAAAAAGTGATCTCGCACCTTCCCAGAATAGCTCATGTGGTGCAGACCCATCCAAAAAAACAAAAGGGATTAGTGGCTGTCAGTTTTTGGGGCCAGCACTCTTCCAGCAGACCTTGGCTTTTTGCCATGTGTGTCCCAGCAGAAAAATGATCATTTATTTTGAAAATACAACAAAATAAGCCCATGTTAAATTTAAGGTCAAAAACATCAAATTATATGACTTCAAATGAAAATAGCAAAATAAAGAGGGCTACTGAACACACGACCATTTGCCGACTGTCAATTCTGGACACACCTGAAGGAAATTAGCCAATGTTTATTGATTTTTCTAATAGCAACTCCAAGAATAATAAAACAAACAAACAAACACAAAAAACTCTAGTGTATGTCTTATTATTTTCCAGTCATTTTGGTTGCGCGCACTGAACCATTCATTAGATCAATCAGGGTGATTAACTCTGGATTCTATCAACTACGTATCAATTAATTCAGGATATGATCTGGTTAAAGACATCCCACTCATCTAGACTCTGAACCCAAAAATGAGATTTACAATGTGCTCGTTGTTTCAACGATTAGAAAGTTCTTAAGAATTCTTTTTCAAAAAATTATTAGCAACTTACTTTGCATAGTCGCGTTTGCAGTAAAGTTTCTTCTCTTTCAGAAAGCAAGTGTTTCGGAGAGGTTCTCCGCAAGCTGCACAGTGAACACATCGCTCGTGCCAAAAACCATCACTGATGCGGAGCAGGTACTTATCACGAATGATTCCGTGACATCCCTCGCAAACGGATTTTTCAGTCAGATCTGTGTGCAGGAAATGCGAGAAAACTTAACTTTGAGTAAACTTCCCATTGTGTGTGTGTGTGTGTGTGTGTGCGTGCGTGCGTGCACGCGCGCTTGCGTGTGAATTTCCACTTTAGCATAAACAATTAAAGCTCGCAGAATAAAATGAAATAATTAGGGAAAATATAACCCAAACACAGCAGCGTAATTGTTTCAGAAAATAAGAAACTAGCTAAAACTAATTGGTGACCCCTTACCGTCTTGAAAACATTCCTGTTCATATCGAGGGCTGGCTGCAATAAACAGTTATGTCCAGATGTTTTATATTGGACATAACTGTTTATTACAGTCAGCCCTCGATATGTTCATATTCAGCAGGTGAACATAAAGGGCCAGTTTCCCAGACACAGATTAATCTTAATTTTAGGTTGATTTTAATTTTCAATTGAAAGTCTCCATACAAAACTCTGTCTGGCTCAGGACTGTGCTCAATCCATGTCAGTGAACCCGACTCAAAATGATCAGATTTTGGCTGTATTAATTAAGGCTCATTCAAAACTAGTCATTAATTTAAATCTTATCGAGAGTTGCTGCAATTTAAACAAAACATTTGCGAATATAGGTTAAACATCAGCGTCGGCTCGCACTTATCAGTAAAATAGTGAAAGTTTAATTAAAAAGACAAATAGCTCCACATTGCGCGTTGAAACATGAATGAATAATATAAACTTCACGGCAGCAGAGTTTTATTCTGTCTGATCTTTATGGATCAGCATTTGCACTCACCAACGATGGATGCTGGCACACCGTGGTCCATTTTCCAACCCAACATCTATGAGGTCACACAAAATAACTTCACTCAAATTATGAGGCAACAGAAATAAATTGAAAAAACAGCGGATTTTTTTCCATTTTTTTCCCCCAATACACTCGATAAACAGCTTCATTGCTTAGTTTAATTTACATAGGCAAAACATCAATCAAAGTAAGTCCCCAATATCTAAAAAATAAATTTTGCTCACGCATAGAACGTTTTTGGCATTACCTGAACGATCAAAGTTCTTAAGATTTCCAAGGAAATTGCCTATTTTTGGGGCTCTTCGCCGTTTTTCAGCGCAAATGCGCGGAATGCTGTCCGGCGAAAGTATGAAGTTCATGAAAATAAGTTTTCCGCCTGCCCGATACGAATCACTTCTGGTTTTTCATATAGGCATTAATTGACCACGTATTAATTAACCCATTAGTGGACCAGAACGCTGACTGCCCTCGTCTCCATCAAGAAGCAGTTTGAGAGATTTTCTTCGCAACACCAGGGAGCACCTCTCCGCTGCCGCGTCCCCCTCCCATTTCTACAGCATCGAACGCTCTGCCAGTGCAGGTCAAAACTTAAGCATGCACCGCAGCGGCTTTGAAATTCACCGTAGTTACTACAGTATTTTAATGGATAAATAAATTGAAGACAAGAAGCACAAAAGAAAAGTGATGTCGATTTTACCGACGTTTCATCTCTAAATATTAGTGTCAATTGTCAAGTATATTCTTTTGGCTTAAGACTAAGTAAAAGTTAATCGTTAATTGCCAATAATTGATAGGCCTACGCTCTTAATTTTGTATGGCAGGTATAACCACACAGGACCACGGAATGCGTTTACATTTTCAGCCGACTGAAAGTGAATCCCCCAACCGCTTCATTGCACTGAACCTAGACTATAGTTAATGCAGCTCTCACACGTTTAGTGTTGTGTGGAATCAACACTGGGCATTTCGGTCCGCTAAATTATGAATTACGGGAATTTGAAAAAGTGCAATTCAGAAGTGAATATTTTGGCTGTTGACTGCGTAATAGCCTATTTGAATTGAAATTAAACAATGAATCGGAGTTCAAAGACACTGCTTCAATTTGAGGGTATGGAAATTGTGCACATCAATATCGGGTGGATGGTGTCGGAAGCACTTCCTTTAAGAAGTCCCCTCCCTCTTTTTTAACCTCTTACGCCCAAATTGCAAAATGGGCGAAATTCCACCTGTTAAAGGGCATCTAAAGTCGATTCCCATTGTTTTAGTTAATCGGCCAATCAGCGAGCCGCACCTGCGCAAACGAACCGAAATAGAATTATCTACGCATGCACACAAAACATTGGTTTATATGAATGAAATTGGTCATGTGACAATACAAGGTGTCAACAAAAGCAAGTGATTTGTTTGTAAACATTGGACGTTCAACGTCCCGTCTGAGAATCGACTTTAGATGCCCTTTAAGACTACAGTTGCAAAAACCGATGTAGCCTATCTTAAAGTTCTGTATGCCGATATGGTTCAAAGCTTTTTTTAAACTGGAGAACTTTATGATCAGTTTTTTTCCCCACTCATGTCTATAGTTTTTAATTGGAATTTTATTTTCATCCACTTATGTATAAAGTAAAAAAAAAAAAAAAAAATTGAACTTTATCCCAATTTTGAAGATATTGTTTGTTCATGAGCAATGGCAGGTATGGAGGAAATTACAGCAATCTGGAGTACAGGGGTGTTCTCAAACTGTCTTAGAAAAAACAAAAAACAAACACAACAAAAAATATCTGAATGCATGCAGAGGACACCCTTTGCAAGCATGAGGAGACTTACCCAAAATGAAGCCAGGCATCAGCAGGGCATTTTCTCAGTGGACCCTCCCAACAGTGTCCATGAGAAAAATATCCTCCAGATACCCTTTGAAAAAGTGTCAGGGCAACTGCCGCAGTAAGTTGCTGTCACCCCTCTTTCAACCTCTGAGAAAACGGTCTGCAGATGCCTGGCTTCATCTTGGGCAAGTGTCACATGCTCAACAAGGGTGTCTACTACGTACACTCAAATATTTTTTTAAGTGAAAGTATGTTGAAATCTTTAATCAATTTAATTTTACAGCAGGTTTTTCAAAAATACAGAGAAGAGCCCATTTTCACCTGTTTTTTATCCACGATCATAGAAAGCCCAGTATCTCAAATAATATAAAGACCAAGTATACGGTTCAATGCTTTTACAAACCAGGGCAGTGCAACTTTACCACAAAACAGTTAGTATTGACCACAGTCCAGTACCTGATATTTACTGTCAAATATAGGGCACTGGCGGCCCCAGAAGCTCCCATCGTTCAGATAAACAAAATGTCGAAGTTTTTGTTGACGGACGCACGCATGGACGGACACACGCACGGATGGAGCCGATACATAGCTCCCGTGCCACTCGGGTGGCGGGAGCTAATTAGGAGCCTGTAACTGAAAATGTTGATAATATAAAGCAAATTGTTGAAGTTTTTGGTGATATTTTTAGGCCAGTGACCTTGAATAAATTGGCCAAGGTCACCTTTAGGCACATCATTTGTAGGACTTTATGAGATGCATGTCAAGTAAAAATTAGGAGCCTGTAACTGAAATAGTTGATGAGATAAAGGAAAAAGGCGAAATTTTTGGTGATACGTTGAGGCCAGTTATCTTGAAAAAAATAGGCCAAGGTCACCTTTAGGCACGTCAGTTGTAGGCCTTTATGAGATGCATGTCCACTAAGAATTAGGAGCCTGTAACTGAAATAGTTGATGAGATAAAGCAAAATGTCGAAGTTTTTGGTGATATTTTTAGCCCAGTGACCTTGAAAAAATTGGCCAAGGTCACCTTTAGGCACGTCATTTGTAGGACTTCATGAGATGCATGTCAAGTAAAAATTAGGAGCCTGTAACTGAAATAGTTGATGAGATAAAGGAAAAAGGCGAAATTTTTGGTCATACGTTTAGGCCAGTGATCTTGAAAAAATTGGCCAAGGTCACCTTTAGGCACGTCATTTGTAGGACTTTATGAGATGCATGTCAAGTAAAAATTAGGAGCCTGTAACTGAAATAGTTGATGAGATAAAGGAAAAAGGCGAAATTTTTGGTCATACGTTTAGGCCAGTGATCTTGAAAAAAATAGGCCAAGGTCACCTTTAGGCACGTCATTTGTAGGCCTTTATGATATGCATGTCCAGTAAAAATTAGGAGCCTGCAACTGAAATAGTTGATGAGATAAGGCAAAATTTGTTGACGGACGCACGCACGCACAGACGGAGCCCGATACCATAGCTCCCGCACCGCGAGCGGGAGCTAATAACAACGCATGTCCATGAAGTTAAAAATAATAATATTAAACATAATAGAAATAATAAGAGGGAGAAGAAGAAAAAGAAGATAAACAGCAGCAGCTTGTTATCAGGTTGTAGAATTTTTCCCTGGATGTGGTACTGCAATTGCAATTATGGATAAAATGACTTCTTTTTGGGGTACCTGTATATGCTGACTACTTGTGTAAAAAATAATATAATTATTTCTAACCTAAGAGACTGGGCATTTGTCTCCTTTTCAGACAAGCCCCTTTTTGTTTGGTTATCTTTACAATTAATAGAAAATTTTATTTTGAAAACATACTGTGTCCCTTTATGCTTCAGTAAAGTGATAGCATGGTAAATGATATATTACTAGCAGCTAAATAAAGAGATGGCTAATAAAAACAGGTCAAACCCCTCAAAGCTATAGGATGAGGAAAAGTGGCTTCACACAATGCAGAAACTCAATACATAATCTGCAGTGTGAATTGACTTGCGTTACCTTTGGAAGATCATACAGTATAAAAATAAACAGTCAATAAATAAAAAAATTCAAATGGTTTTTCTTGAAGCCTAGTCACTAAAGATTTTGCAAAACCAAATTTCGTGGAATGTTATGATCATGAAATTTACCAGGGTATGTATTAGAGAGAGGCAGCGACATGCAAAAAGTATACACTGATCAGCCGTAATATTATGACCACCTGGCTAATATAGTATAGATCCCCTTTTGGCGCCAAATCAGCCCTGACATGTCGAGGCATGGACTCCATTAGACCTCTTAAGGTGTATTGTGATATCTGGCACCAAGATGTTAGCAGCAGATCCTTAGCAGATCCTGTAAGTTGTGAGGTGGGGCCTCCATGGATTAGATTTGTTAGTCCAGCATATCCCACAGATGCTCTATTGCATTGAGATCTGGGGAATTCAAAGGCCAAGTCAACACCTTGAACTTGTTGTTTTCCTCAAACCATTCCTGAACTATTTTTGCCATGTAGTACAGTGGCAGGGCGCATTATCTCGCTGAAAGAGGCCGCTGCCATTAGGGAATAGAAGTTCCATGAAGGGGCGTACTTGGTCTGCGACAGTGTTTAGGAAGGTGACGTGTCAAAGTTAAATCCACTTGTATTGCAGGACCCAAGGCTTCCCAGCAGAACATTGCCCAAAGCATCACACTGTCTCCCCAGGCTTGCCTTCTTCCCATAGTGCATCCTGGTGCCATCTCTTCCCCAGGTAAGAAACATGCATGGACTCAGCCATCCACATGATGTAAAAGAAGATGAGATTCAACAGACTTGCCCACCTTCTTCCACTGCACCGCGGTTTAGCTCTGATGCTCGCCTCCCCTTTGTATTTGCATGCGGTGGTGGACAGGGGGCAGCATGGGCACCATGACCAGTCTGCAGCTATGCGGCCCTAAACACAACAAACTGTGATGTTTTCTGACACCATTCTTTGAGAACAAGCAGAACTTTTCCAGCAATTTATTAAGCCATTATTAGGATAAATATCAAAACAAACCTATCAGAGGAAAAGCAAAATCATCTGGTGTGGCCAACTGAACTATTTAGGATATTCTTAAAAAGAAAGAAAGCGCTAATGAGCTCAGGAACACAAAAAGGCCAAAATAATCACAAATAAAATTTGTGGTGGATGAGAGAAGAATTGCTTCGCTGGTTCAGGAAAACCTCTTCAATATAGTTGGCCAAATCAAGAACACACTCCCAGGGGTTGGCGTGTCAGTGCCAAAGTCAACAATCAACAGAAGATTTCACCAGAGATTATTCTTAGATGTAAACCATTTGGTTCAAAAACAGGAAATTTTCCATAAAAAAAAAAAGCCTGCATAGTTCCGGTAGCACATGCGATGGACAGATAAGACATATGCCGCGTTTCCATTGGGGTACTTTCAGTATAGTACCCTTGGAACCGTACTTATGGTACCAAACCCCTAGATCTGGTTTGCGTTTCCACTGCAGACAGTACCCTTAAATGTAGGCGGGTTTTTTTTTTTTTTGTTTTACCAGATAGTAAAATGCAATGCAAACACGCGAATACACGCGAAACGCATTGACATGTATGCTGAATGTAATCTGTTGTGCGAAAAATTCGTTTCGCGTCTGGTGTGAAAGCGGCTTTAGCTGGCAACTTTTTTATTTGGCGCATTTTAATGCCAGCTAGCGAGCTAAATGCTCGTGGTGCGACTCCAGCCAACTTAGTTCGCATAATAATGGCTATACGCATTTTAAATTACTAAATTTAAATGCATGAAATACATCTGCACCTCCTCATTGCTCCATGGCGCGTTGTTGTGAACAGACATTTCCAAAAATGTTTTTCTCAAAACGGTAGGCGAGACGGGTGTTTTCCTGCCGTTTCCTTATGGAAGTCACGCTAGAGTGACTATTCTGTTAGCCAATCAACAGATGGTAGTGATGACGATTCCCGACCTATACAGACGGCGTGTTTTAGCTCCGCCTCATTAGTATCGGATGGTAACCCTTGGTAACCCAACCGGAGGGGTGACGAAAAATGGTAACGGTTAGGAATGGTTCCAAAGGTACTATCCACAACTTTTGTATTGGAAACGCCTGGAAATGTGACACGACCTGTACCGAACCGAACCGTTGTACCAAAAGTATGGTTAGAGAACAATAAGGAGAAGGGAAGAAACTGCTCATGATCTGAAACATGCTGTCACAGTCCAGACCAGGATAAGACGTGCAATCAAACCAGTAGTTTATTGACAGCAAGATGGTACAAGACGGGGGTGGAACCCCGGAGAGAATAGGCGGGGACAGAACCCCAGATAATGACACACAGTTCAGCACAGTTGCTATTGGCTGAGCTGGGTTGCAGTTGCCTGCCAGTGGCTTCTGGGAAGTTGCCAGATCTTACACAGGCTTTGAAAGCACTGAATTGCTCTGGAGGATCAGGAGGTTGCTTGAGAGGAACACTGTCCCAATCCTGGATCAGGGTCTAGGTTGAAAGTTTGTTCCCACTAAACTTGACAAAAGATCAGACTTGGAAGGGTGAACAATAATGCGGTCCCAGTCCTGGTCCCAGATTATAATTGGAAGCTTGATCTTGAGAACTTCAGTTGATGAACAGGCTTGAATTGAGTTAATGAACTCAGTCCCAATCCTGGGTCCTAATTAGGATTGGAAGCTTGTCCGAATGAATTAAATGACAATAAAGACTTCTTAGAGAGCTGGCGGTCACTAAAGTACAAGTTGCATTAAATGAAGATGAAGAAGTTTTATTACAATGTAATAAACATATGACAGGGATTTTGATATGAATGCACCTTTACAATCCAGCAACTTGCACATGTACTAGAGCGCTTTAATATTCATCACAAGGTCATTAGGAGACAACCGTGTCACAAGATTTAGCTGAGCGGTGAGAGAAACACAAGACTTAAACCAATCACAACACATATTCACCTAATAGACGCACAAGCTGCTGAATTGCATCAAGACACACAAGGGATTCACACAAGGGTTGTGACAGTGCCCTTCCTCCCAATGGGTGCCACCTGGTGGCCCAGTCATGGAACCTCTGCTCCAGCACAAGAAATTACAGACACGAGAGGGATCAAAGATGTTCTGCTCCTAGTCTTGGGAGCACTCCTCAGGCCCGTACCCCTCCCAGTCCATTCAGAATACCCGCTGCGTCCCCTACGCTGGATGTTCAGGATTTGAGGAATAGTGTATGCAGGGCCACTACCATGAGCCTTGGGGAAGGCATGGGGCAGGAGAAAGGGCTGCAGGGAGGCACAGACAAAGGTTTAATTAATGAGACATGAAGCACTGGGTAAATGTTATATAGGGCATGGGGAAGAAGGAGCCTGACAGCGGATGAAGACAGGATTCTGCAGATGGTGAAAAGGCCACTGAACTGGGGGCCAAGCTTACTTAATGCCTCCCAGAGAGGGATATCCTTCACTGCAAGCCACACTTTTTGCCCAACAGAGGAAACTGCCACTTATCTCTCCACAGACTGGAACAGAAGTGGTTGATATCCTGGACAACATTGAAAGGGAGACATGCACAATCCAGCCACTGGTAATGAATTGTGAACCAACTCCACCCAATTTAGATGACGTAATCATTTGATAGGATTGTGTATACACAAGCAATGAAGAGTTTTGTCTGTCAAGCTCTTGGTTTAGTCTCTCCACCTGGCTCCAGGTTTCAGGGTGAAATCCTGAGAAGATCTGCAGGGTCGCACCCTCTGAGGTGCAGAAGGCCTTCCAGAACTGGCTTAAAAACTGTGGACCCGAGTCTGACGCAACCTCCTGAGGCACACTATGAAGGTGGACAACATGTTGCAGGAGCAGGTCTGCAGTCTCCTTTGCAGTGGGCAGCTTTGGCAATAGCAGGAAATGGGCAGACTTAGAGAATCGGTCAATGATGATGAGAATGACCATATTCCCATCTGAAGATGGTAAACTTCTTACAAAATTCATTACCATGCATGCTCATGGTTGATGGGGAACTTCTACGGGCTGCAGCAGACTATAGGGATGCTGATTACTTAATTTGGAGTGGGCAAACACATAACAAGCTACAATGAAGGACCAGGTATGCAAGGGAGGGCCACCAAAAGCGCCAACACACCAGCGCGAGAGTCCGAGAGAGGCCAGGGTGGCATGCTAGCTGAGAGGCATGAGCCCAATTAAAGACATAGACTGTCATTCTCTCGGGGATGAAGAGCAGGTTGAGAGCAGTTTCTGGTGGTGAGGGACAGGACCACAATGCTTTTTCAACCATACTCTCAACCTGTAACTTTGTGACAGCCAGAAGACAGGTACTTTGGAAGATGGTATCAGGAAGTTCTTCGGGCATGGAAGGATATAGTCGTGGCAAGGAGTCAGGCTCGGTATTCTTTTGCTCTGGGACAGTATGTCAAGACAAAACTCAATCTTGAAAAGAAGAGGAACCAAAGTGCTTACCTAGGGTTTAGGAAAGGAAGCTGGGACCCCTCCAGCTACTCTCTCCATTCCTCAAAGGCCAACTTCACCCCCAACAGCTCCGTCACCAATGTTGTATTTCTCTCTGCAGGAGACAAGCAATGTGAAAAATAGGCCCTAGGATGTAATTTACCATCAGCCTGCTGGGAGAGAACAGCTTCAGCTCCCATGTCAGAGGCATCAATTTCTACAACTACCAGGTGCTCGGGATCCAGAGGCTTGATGATGAGAATGGTGGTTAAAAGGGTTGTTAGTTGTTTAAAGGGGGAGACTGCTTGTAGGGTCCAGGCAAAGGAAGCTTCAATAGATGTCAGCTTAGGGGAGCAGCAACATTAAAGTACTCTCAGATAAATTGGTGATCGAAATTGACGAAGCCCAGGAATCTTTGTAAGTCTTTATGGTGAGCTGGGGCGTTAGCGAGCCCAAATGGTATAATCAGGTAATTGTAGTGTCCCAAGGGGGTGTTAAATACTATCTCCCACTCGTCTCCTATCTGAATGTACAGAAGGTGATATGCGTTGCACAAATCCAGCTTGGTGAAGTATTGGCAGCCCTGGAGCTTGGAAAAGGTTGAACCTATTAAAGGTTAAGAATAACGCTTCTTCATTGCAACTGCATTCAATCTCCTCTAGTTGATGCCAGGGCCCCATCTTTCTTAGTCATAAAGAAGAAACCAGTTCCAGCTGGCGACGAAGAAGCCCAAATTATTCCAGACATCAGGAGGTGACTTATGTACTCCTCCATTGCTTGGGACTCCTAATTAGTTAGTAAGTACAGCTGACCTTTGGGGGGCGAAGTTCCGAGCAGTAAGTCAACGGCATAATCGTAGTGTCTATGAGGCAGAAGTGATGTCGCTCTTGCCTCGCTGAATGTGATGTGAAGGTCATAATAGAACATAGAACATCCTTCAGGTCTGGTGACTCCTCCCAATGGTTGGAGGACAGAGGTGCAGCTGGGCAGGTGGCAACACTATCAGGACTGAGAACATGAAGATCTCCACTCCAAAATGGATCCGGAGGGCCAGTCAAGTTGAGGGTTGTGTTCTAACCAGGGCCCCAGCACAACCTGTGCAAGTGGTGACTTCATGATGAGAAAAACAAACTTTCCCGCATGATTACAAGAGGTCAGCATGGGCACTAGCAGAGTGACTTTGGTGAAGTTGGGAAAGGCAGCTCCTGTCAACCCCTGGGACTGGAGGGGAACTGGCAATGGCTTATTTAGTGCTGAGCAAGACCAGGATGGATGAAATTTCCATTGGTGCCAGAATAAATCAAAGTGCTGATGGTGACTGGGTGGCCTTGCCAGGTAAGGCAAACAGGAAGGAATGGACAAACTGATGGAACAGCAACTCCCAACAGCAACTCTCTTACTGATGTTGCTCACATCTGTCGAACTGGGCACACAGCTATGGCATGTGCAGTGCTTCCGCAGTTCAGTTAGAGATTCAACAGTATCCAGTGCAGCCGTTCCTCTGGAGGCAGCTTGTGAAGCCGAGCCCAGTCAATATCCATGGGCACCGGAGATGCCAGTTGGATAGAAGCTCCAAGTTGTGCATCCTGAGATGCAGGCAGGGAATGCACCTGTAATGCTCACTGGCCCATCCACTTTTCTTCCAACCTGTGGTCAATTCTCAGCACTGGGACCATGAATTAGTCCAGATCTGGGAGTAGGACACAGGTGGATAACTTGTCTTGTATTCACTCAGCCAAGCCAAACAGATAAACTTTGTATCATGCCTCGGCATCCCTGTGCCCAGAAAAAAGCGAAGATGCAAAAGTTGATGGAATGATTTGACACCGACAGGTTGCATTTATGCAGCTGAAGTAGCTGCCAGGCAGCAGCTTGACTGGAGTGGGAACGGTCAAACACCCTCTTAATTTCTGCAGCAAAAGCAGCAAAAGATGACACTTCAGGATGATCCATCTCCCAACTGGCAGCAGCCTAGTCCCTGGCTCGTCCAGTGAGGCTAGTGATGATCAAAGCCACTCTTTGAATGCGCAATAGGGAAGGAGGAGTGCTGAAGCTCGAACACAATCACAAAATGGCCAAGGAAACAGCAACAGGTTTTGGGTCGCCACAATAGGAGTCCAGAACAGCCAAGTTGGGTTCCCGAAAGGCATGCATCTGAGGGAGAGCTTACTGCAGAAGGACGCTGGCTGATTGAGCAGTGAAGCCGAAGTCCCATGAAATTTCTGTTACAGCCATGAGTTGACTGGAGAGGGCTCCAATGGACTGGTGATGTCATTCTCCTGCTGAGCAATCCGTTCACCTTGGTACCTCAGCTTGTCAACCAGGCTTGATATCTCCACTGATTCCATTAGTGGCTGGATTGTACCATTATGGTTCTGACCAGGAATCAAGTGCGGAGTCAGACATGCAATCCAACTGGTAGTCTGTTGACTGCAATACGATACAAGATGGGGACAAAACCCCAGGAAAGAATAGGCATGGACGGAACTCCGGATAACAAGGGACAGTTCAGCACAGTTGTTATTAGCTGTGCTGAGCTCCAATCATTGGCCAGTGGCTTCTGAGAATCGGCCTGATGTTACGTAGGCTTTACCACCACTGCACTGCGCCAGACGATGAGGAGGTTGCTTGAGAGGACCATGGTCCTAGTCCTGGACCTGGATCAGGGTTGGTAGTTTGTTCCTAACAAACTTGCCAAAGAAAGCAGACTTGGAAGGGTTATCAAGAATGTGATCCCAGTCCTGGACCCTAATTAGGTTTGGAGGCTTGTTCATGAAAATTTGAGTTGATGAATTGAATTGAGTTAACTTGAACTTGACCCCAATCCTGGGCACTGACTAGGATTGGAAGCTTGTTCAAAAAAATAAATGACAATTATGACTTCGTAGAGTACTGGCTGTCACGAAAGTACAAGTTGCATTAAACAAAGACGAAAATGTTTTACTAATAAACATATGACAAGGATTTCAATACGAATGTGACTTTACAATACAGGAATTTGCACATGAACTAGAGGGCTTAAATACACCTCACACGGCCACTGGGAGACACCCATGTAATACAATGCAGCCGAGTGGGGAGAAACGTACAAGATGTAAACCAATCACAACACACATACACTTAATAGATGCGCAAGCTGCTGAAATGCAAAGAGAGACACAAGGGATTCACACAAGGGTAGTGACACATACCACCTCAAGGGAGGAAAGTGATCATGTGTGGGCATGTATGGCTGCCAGTTGAGCTAGTTGTCTCGTATCTTCTGGTGATGTAACTGTTGACAAAGCTGTAAGATGAATTCTGAGTTGTATGGGGTCAAATTACTTGCTTAGATTAAGCCAGATGCTTCAGATCTCATTGAATAAAGCTTCAAAGTGTAGATGGAGGATGATTTGAAAAGCATATGGCAAAGGTGTCAATGACACTCAAATCATCTGTTTCCAATTTCAGTCAACACCTCTCAGTCCACTTCAGTTTAATTTTCATTTCCGTGCTCTTTCATTCTTGTTTCAGTTACTGGCAATTGGTTAATTGCCTCATGCCCTTTCTGTACCATTTCTTTTTTGCTTGTTTACCTTTATGCATTATACCCCTAGTATCTTCAGTTCCATTTGAGTCCATCCCTGTTGGTTTCTGCTCTGTGTCTTTTACAAGGCTTTTTGCTGTTCTGCCTACCTGCTCTGTTCTGACCCTGCTGAAAAATCCAGTAGAATACCATTAGAAAAAAACCATTAGGAACCATTAGGTTTCTAATGGTCTAATGGGAATTCGAAACCCATTAGGAACCATTAGAAGAAACCATTAGGAACCTACTGGACCCATTAGGATGTAAAACCATTAGGGACCTACTGGTCCCATTAGGATGTAAAACCATTAGGAACCTACTGGTCCCACTAGGATATAAAACCATTAGAGACCTACTGGTCCCATTAGAATGTAATACCATTAGAGACCTACTGGTCCCATTATAACGTAATACTGGTTCCATTAACATGTAATACCATTAGAAAGCTACTGGTTCCATTAGGAGCTAAAACCATTAGAAAACTGGTCCCATAAGGATATAAAAATATTAGAAAAATGTACTAAGGAACCTACTCCTGCAACAGAAATTATAGCAGAGTCCTAACACTGGGCACCAGAGACATGTCTATACATATGTATAATTGTTTATGTATTCGGATATTTTACCCTCCGAATTGGGAACAGGACATATGGGGCGTGACAACTCATTGCAGTTTGTGATTTTAATTACATTTTTTCAGAACATGAACCATCAAACCATCAGGTTGTGTTCTTTTCCCTCTTCTTGGATGGATGAGTCATGAACAATGATTTAATCACAAAAGGCCAAATATGATTTAATCACAAATTTTATCGCAAAAGGCCAAAGGTGATCTTGGAATGTACAAATGAAATCACTGAACACTGCAATCTACAAACATACTGTATAGCCTACACAAGGACCCACTAGAAATCACACAGATATGATCGCCAAAAAAGGCTATAACATCTGTGTTCCTCCGTCACATTAGGAACCATTAGAGACCACTACACCCTGTAGTGACCATTAGACCACTGTATAGTGACCATTAGACTGGTATAGAAACGCCTGTAAGAACCATTAAGACTTCTATAGGAACCATTAGACTCCTGTAGGAACAATTAGTAGGGACCAGTTAAAGTCCTGTAGATTTGTGTAGGAGATAATAGAATTCCACTAAAAAACAAACCAAACCATTAGGAAAACATAAGTAGCCATTAGAAACCATTACAAAACCACCAGGAACCATTAGAAACCAATAGAATATGCCTAATGGTTTCTCTGACTTTTTTCAGCAGGGGACCTTGCAGTTTTTTTTTGTTTTTTTTTTCACATTTCTGGATCCTGTTTAAACTGTTTGCCGAGTCTACTCGATTTCATAAATGCTTGCCTGATTTATGACTTCCACCTCTTAATTACCTCCGCCGAACGAAGTTGGCAGGTTGTTATGTGATTGATGCCGTTTGTTTGTCTGTTAGTTTGTGAACAAGATAACTTAAAAAGTAATGAACAGATATCTCTGAAATTTGGTGGGTGGGTCACAATTACATCAGGGATGGAACCTATTGGGTGCACCTCAAAGCGTAGGCTGCATCCTTCGAGGGCTGCATTTTTGGGGGTTGTCGCTTACTTCCATCCGCCGAACTGACATTTAGGGTCAGGGACAAGGTTAAATTTAGGGTTCGGTTTAGGGTGTGGAGTTAGAGTTAAGGTTAAGGTTAGGGAAACCAGTGACGACTCACTTAAACCAAAGCTGTTTAACGGAGATGAAATTACATTACGTCAGTTTGACGGATGGAATGAAGCGAAAAATGCAGCCATGAAAGGATGCAGCCTAGGTTTTGAGATGCACCCATTGATTTTGACCGCAATCAGTCAAACAATATGGCCGCCACGGCAGCCATCTTAAAATCGTATGACATGAGATAACTGAACTTTGCTCCCACTCACCCCAATTTGGACTGTGCTGTCTTGGCGTAGGTTTGCACTCTAGGAGCGCCTCTAGTTGTGTATGTTACCATTTAGAGTCTCTCTGGTTTTCACCCCAGCTCATTTTTTACAACAATTCTGGATTGCCTTGCTTCCTGAAAAAATTTGAATTTATCTCCATGCTGTCTACCCCTGAATTTGCGCAGCACCCCTGGCATAAGGCAACCCAAGATTTTTTAAGGCAAAGAAGTGGAATCCTCTGGGATAGACAAGTCATATGACCTGGATCCATCTGAGCATGCATTTTACAAGCTGAAGAAAAGACTGAAAGCAAAACCCCAGGAACTGTAGACAATCACAGTGAAGGCCTGGCAGAGCATCACCAGAGAATAAATCCAGTGTCTGATGTCTATATCTAAGCCACAATCATTGGCACCATTAAAAATCTTACAGAATCAAAATGTGCTTGAAGTACAATATATTACCAGTAATATTTTAGTGTTCGAAGTTCACCATGATTAGGAAATCTTAATGGTCACCCATGACTTCCTGTTTCCGTGAGGTATAAATATGAGGTGACACGCAGGCCAGTGACCTTTACCATTCCTCAAAGCGTAGGCTGCGACGTCAAATTGCGTTCACAGCCAAAGATTTCTGGAAGTGTTCCTGAGCCAATGCAGTGTATTCCAGTCCAAAATCATGCCTATTTTTAATGCAGTGCCGACCAAGGGCCCGAAGACCGCAAGCATCCAATACTGACCTTCGGACTTGTCCCTTGTGCACAGAGATTTCTCCAGATTCTGTGAATCTTTTGATGATGTTATGTACTGTAGATTCAAAGTCTTCACAATTCTACATTGAGGAAAATTTTTCTGAAATTGTTCTACAGTTTTCAGACAGTTTTTTGCAGATTGGTGAATCTCTGTCCATCTTTACTTCAGAGAGACTCTGCCTCTCTAAAATGCTTTTTTTATACCCAGTCATGCTACTGACCTGATGCCAATTAACCTATTTAGTTGCACAATGCCCCTCCAGCTGTTTTTTATTACTACCACTTACTTTTCCAGCCTTTTGTTGCCCCTGTCCCAACTTTTTTGAGATGTGTTGCTGCCGTCAAATCAAAAATGAGCGAATATTTTTCATGAAATGGTAATATGTCTCACTTTCAAAATCTGATATGTTGTCTATGTTCGATTGTGAATGAAATGTGGGTTGATGAGATTTGCAAATCATTGCATTGTTTTAATTCACAATTTACACAGCATCCCAACTTTTTTTGGAATTGGGGTTGTGTGTCAGTCAGTTTCCTTTTAATTGCTACGAAAGGAACTCTGGGAGTGATGCTTTTTTATATAAAAAAAAAACCAAACAAACAAAAAACTTGCGTAATTGCATCAGTCACCATGTTTTATCTTCGATTTTATTGTTTTCCAAACTGTACCATCTAGTGGTCAAGCCGTTTAAGTGCAAGCACTGAAGACTTCTCATTTCATAGTGAACATTTTTATCTTTGGTTTCTCAATCTTAGCCAGAAAGAGCATGCAGACTTTCATTCCAACCAATTCAGTTAAACACCTGATACTCCTAATCAAGGTCACTGGCTGTCAAAGACTGTAGGGGTAGATAAGTATGACATGTTTAACTGATTGGAATGAAAACCTGCACGCACACTGACCCTATTCCGGAAGAGAGCGAGAACCCCTGTTCTCATTAAAAAAGATGCAGAAAAATAATTTTAAATTACTTTATTTTGAAAGATTTCTATTGCATATTTTCAAAAGTGATGACAGTTTCTGCCCTTAGCAATTAATAAAATATGATTTAATCTTGCATAAAGTAACTGATATGAATACCTGGAATGCTATTTACAGGAAAGAAGAGAAGAATCCCTTACTTTTCTATTAAACTCATTTTCGAGATGCACCCGAAACCCCGTCTTCCACCCCATCCCACCCCACCCATCTCCCATACAAATTTTCACATTTAATAATTGTGCTTGGTACAAAATACGAAGTTTGCAACTTTAACATTTTTACTTTAATTTCAATTACACAGGGTTGGGATTATTTACAAAGTGCACCAGCTAGTGTCATGTGATCTGATGCGGAGCTTCAAGCATTTCCATCAGGAAGGTGTCGATGGGAGTATCTCCAATCAGCTTGAAGAAGAATAGGTGCTCTAGACACTTCAACCCGATCGAGCGGAGAGCGGGCAGGCGGAGCAAGAGTTTGGCAAATCTGAGGGAAAGGAGAAAAGCAGCCATGTCAGCAATTATTACTGAACAAGTAATGCCTAATGTCAATTTCACATCCGTCAGATGGGAGTTACTGAGCTATCAGGGTGAAGAATGCAACAAGATATTGGCTTTAATCCCTTAAACTCTAATTTTCCCCTTAAGTAGGTTCAAAATCCAAAAAAAACTTTTTTTTCATACTGTGGGACAATGTCACACACACATTCTGTATCTGCTGGTTGCAGGGCTTTACTGAAACTACATCACACTTATATTGAGAGAATTATTCAAACCCAGGGCACCATGCTTTTATGGCCACAGCATTACATCAAATGGAAAATATCCAAATCTTACACATCATTTTACGCACATTTCCATGTAATTCAGCAGGACATACTTGGGATCGTAGGAAACCTTGGCATCTACACAGGAGATTGAAATAGGCCTGAAGTTCCGTGAGTTTGAATATAGCAGGTGCGTGTGACAGACCCACGTATGGGTCCGTAGGTATAATGGGGTTAATAACTGTAGAATGAAGATGCGTACAACACCCACCTGCCAGGCTGATCGGGATATTTCTGCTTGGTGTAAGACTCTAAGGATGCATAAACCTTTTCCCTCAAACCCTCCACCTCAGGTGGGTTTGACAACCCCTTTGCATCTGCAGAGAACATAGTTAACACCATTAACACCACGCAGTGAGGCACAGCAGTAGCGACTAGAGTGTGAAATCATGTACACCGTCATGCTTGTTTGTACAAAAGTAAGACTGCGCCTATGGAACATGCAACCATGCAAAGACCTGCACCAGCTCACCAGGGTTAAAGAGGACGATTGCCCGGAGACAGCCCAGTTCAGTCTTATCCATCTGCATGTCTTTCATCTTGGACACCAGCTCTGTCAGGACTCTGCACATCAGTCAATGAGAAAATACTCCATTAGAGGACGAGCACTATAATCTCAATTTTTGATTTGAAGCATTTCATCCAACTTTTGTTTGCTATGCATGTTTTTGAAAAACATTTTCAATAAATATAATGCCATAGCCTATGCGTTCATAGCATCATTCTGCACTGCACAGATGAGCTCCACTGTCTTGAATGAAATCCGGACAATACCAATACTAACTGTGGTTCAGCTTGTTAGGCATGTGCATTTCATCACTATTGATCCCTACTAAAATAAACTGCATACAAAAATCACAAACTCGGGCCGCAGGACAATTCAAGCCCTCGCCACTTCCACTTGGGGAATCTCTTTAGCAACCAAAGATTGCGCACTGTCCGTTTGAGAGGTGATCCAGTATATTAGAAATGCAAGTAAAGAATGCAGAAACGGTCCCTAAAACCTTCACTTGGCTCGAAAGAACTACAGACCTTGATGCAGGTCACTGCAGACTTCAAGCAGTTAAAATACAGAAAAATGTTTTTGCAGAAGAAGAGAAAAAGGTTGCCCGAAGTCGGTGCGTGTATCCTGTGACCTTTGACCGAGCTGAACATAATATTGTGGATGCACAACTAGACATTAGTATAAATACATCCATAAAGTATACAGCCCTTGTGCCGAGCGGTTGCTGAGATCTCATCCGCACGAGTGAGTGTGATGCAAACGCAGACGCTAACGCCAATGCAGATGGGAAACCAGGGTAAACCATATAGGTATGACCTTCGGGAGACCCGATTAACCAGAATGCAGTATGTGCAGTATGTCAACCAAAAACTTTCTTTAAAAAAAGGACTGGCAGCCATCTTTCGTGACACTGTCATAAACTGCAGAACATTACTACAGGGATAGTGGAGAAGGTGATTTCGAAGTGCACAAGCTCATTTCAGATTATTTAAGTGAACATAAATCACACATATGCCTGACAATATCATATTGTGGCTGGGGATATCATTTTGAAATTAGCAGCAGGAAGGACCAGGCTGACCTGTCGAATATAGAGCCCACCCCAGCACTGTGGGCACTGCTTCTGTGGACATGGAGTCCGGTGGCGAGAAGAATTCCGTCTTTCACCGTGACTGAACGGTGTGAGAATGAGGCTATGAGCAGCTCATTCCAGCCTGAAACCCATAAACACACGCACATACAGACACACAGACAGATACACAGAAACACACACAAGTCAGACCTGGTCTATTCTGGTCATAAAAAACAGACCAAACCATGCTCTCATCCCCTTTTCAGAACCAAAAGCACCAGGTTCCCACACAGCAAAAGGTCTATTGTTTTTCCAACCACAACAAAATGCACATGAAACTAACAGTGAGTTGATAACACAACTCAACATTCTGCTGTGCAAGATAGTTTTACACTTGCTCATCTCAAATCCATACTGAATATTTCTTAGCAACAAGCCGGTCCACATTTTGAATTCACAAAAAATCTGTGCAAGGAAGACAGCAGTGGGTTACAGGCATTGCTGTTCACAGAATTTTTGCTTCCTTGTTCAGCTTATTTTTGTCATGGAAAGTGAGCACTCTTTGACAGGGCGTATTTGATTTAACTGTACCTGCCCTCAGAAGAATGACTTGATCATCTAATGGGAGCTCAGAGAAATGTGGGATCCTCTTCGCCCATTCCACCAAGGTGAAAAGTTGCTTGTCCGCTGCTTGGCAAATGTTAGTGACGGGATCATTAGTCTGCCAGTCGGAGAAATAAAAAAAGATGAGTCTTTGCTGCAGGTGGTACAATCAGAACTTAAACTCAATAATTAATATAACATAACAGAACATGAGTGGGGAGATCAGGCCGACAGGCTGTTCAGCCCAACTAGGCTCGCCAGTTTCTTATTACTATAATGAATCTAGCACCTCAGATACTCAATGGTACCTAGCACTAAATCAAGCCTGCTCTTGAAAATTCCCAAGGTTTCTGCCTTAACAATATGGTCAGGCAAGCTATTTCACACTAAGATTATTCTCTGGGTGAAAAAATATTTCCAAATATGAGTGCTAAATTTACTCTTGGCCAACTTCCATTTGTGACCTCGAGTTTTACTAACAAAACTTGGCCAAAGTAATCCCATATAATAAGGGGCTAGGCAATGAAAGCTGCCGGGAACCTATTGTTTTCGCCATTATTATTATTATTCTTCTTCTTCTTCTTCTTCTTCTTCCTCTTCCTCTTCCTCTTCTTCCTCCTCCTCCTCCTCCTCCTCCTAGGAAATCCTAATATTATATACATGAAAAATCACCAAACTTTGCACAAAGGTCCAGTCCCATGCCAGATTGCCTCAGCTGCAAAAACAGGCCAATATTCTTCCTGGGGGGGGGGGCACAATAAGCTTTAAATTTAAAAACTTTGAAAATTTCTACCAAACCAACTGTATGAGCTACAGTTTTGCAACTTTCAACAAAATGTAGCCCCAATACTTAAGAAACTTTTGTCCACTTAAACTCAGTACAAATTATGAAGTCTATCACTCTTTTTTTCAAAAACTGTAAAACTTATAAAACTTTTCTTGCTCCACAATTTTTGCTCAATTGTCACCAAATTTGCTGTACTGAATCTTCAGATCATCCTCCACAAAAATATCACCCGGCCTTTCGACATTTGAAAAATTGAGCCTTCAGTGCATGAAAACCTTTGACTGTAAACAGTACTGTAAACATATACCAGCCAATTCTTGATAAATACATTTTCAATCTTCCTGAAAAAAATGGATAATATTTTAGAGTCATGGTCGATGAAGTTTGCCAAATATCAGAATTTTTTCTCAAACAGTGAATTTTTGAAACCATTTTGAATTCTGCTCTCATGGAACAATTGGAGTCAATGTAAGAATGGCATTTTTAAACATTAGATTTTCTCTTATGAAGCAAAACACTTATTGCTAAAAACAAATCACCAACATTTCTATGCTGTCAAGCTGCAATTTATGTATTATCAGATTTTTGTCTTGATACAGAAGTTTTGACATTTTGACAATTTTTGAAATCTTCCTTGACAACTGCTGCCTGGCTGGTGACTCCCTGAGTTGATTAATGAAGCCACACACCTATTCTCACTTCCGGCCAATTAGCTCAATGAGTTAGGAGTTGGTGCTTGACGTCAGAGGTTGTGAGTTCAAGCCCTAGCTATGGCAGAATAGACATTGTAATGTTGATGTTCTTATTATTTGCCTATTAAGGAACTTATTGTTTTCCTCAATAAGCGTTTAAATATAAAAATTTTGAAAATTCCTACCAAACCAACTGTCGTGCTACAGTTTTGCAACTGCACGTCTGCAGCAAGCATCTTCGTGTCATGTTGACGTCAAAGAGAGGGATATCCTCAACTGAAAATATTCATGCCTGAAATAATCCATCCATTATGAAAATAGTTGTGTATTAACTATTATGTATTTAAATAACTGATTTATTGACAAATCCTCGCTGCTTTATTTCTTATTTTAGGGCTAAAATGCGCTAGAAGTAGTTTGAAATGCATGTAACTCTTAAAAGTTACTTGCTAATTAGCTCAGTGAGACGAAGGATACTTGGCTATTTGGTGTCAGAAATTATTACTTCAAATGTCAACCAATGCAAAATGTACGGTGTAATCCCACTTTTCTTGTTATCCTCCATTTTTTGCCTCTTGTTGCTCAGAATTGCCTAAATTTGCCTGGCCCCGATATCGCTGCAAAGCAGCTTTAATTCACTTTGTTAATCCATTTAACATATTTAAAGACCTCAATCAGATCACCCCTAAGGCTCTTCTCAGAAATTTTTATAGAGCCTCGATATCTTTAAGTATGGTGGCCAGAACTGTACACAATACTCCAGATGTGGTCTGACAAATGTGTTGTACAAGAGAAGTATGACCTCCCTGGATTTATACTCAATACTTCTGGCTATATATCCCGGCATCCTGTTGGCCTTTTTAAATAATTTTAATCGCAGCACCGCACAATGAATGCAGTGTTCAGTTCATCTTTAAAGCTTTGGAAATAATGAAATTATATTACAAATGGAATTAACAACAAATTTTATGGTAAAAGCAGTTGAATGATAAACCTCTGCATTTTTCAGAATAAAGGGGACAGACTAATTTATGGATGAGGCTGCAGGTTGTGTAGCTTCACGGCCTGTCCAAAAAAAAGTCGCTGTTGAAATAAAAATAAACAAATACTACGACTGACTCATTATTGCCGCGATTAATACGTTTCAGCTAGCAATAATTAACCCCAACTGATGAAGCGCAAAGCTTCTCATCTTGTAAAAAAATCATGTTGGAAGGCGTATCCCTTCATGGCGGAAAAGATGTTACAGTGTTTCAGAAGAGGGTAATTATTGTCCTGCATCTAGCAAAGAAAACAATGAATGAGGAAAACAAGCATAAGTATCATTTTCACACACAAATTCGCTACCGCGAAATCCTGACTTTAACCACATTGAAAGTTATTGGGATGTGCTGGAGAAGAAAACAAAGTGGTTCAACCATCTCATTGTCAAGACAAGATCTCAAGCCAAAAATTAATGAATAAAAATTAAATAAATGTTCTGAAGTTGTATACAGTTGTCAAAACAAAGACACAACGAATTTGTACGGTAAGCAAAGCTACAAAGGTTCCAACTAAATATTTGAGTGTTTTTTTTGGCCTGGCAGTGATTATCGTCAAATAATTAAGGAGTCAAAAAGACTGGCCATACATTGTATGCTGCGTCAAGTCATGGTGCAGCATCAGCCTCCAGGCATATGCTCATGTTGGCTATATGTGGCTATAATATATATAGACATAAAATTACCATTAAACAAACTAAATAACGGTAAATGAAGACAAAGAAAACCTCGTATAAAGGGATCCTGGTTTCACATGGGGAGAAACTGCCTGAAATACAACATAATGCTTGTACGAAAAGAGAGTAAACTGAATGTCACCATTCCTGTTCATTGATCATTTTTTCAGTTTTTGCTTTCCTTGTGTCCGCACATTTTCCCATATTATGCTTGTCAATAGCATTGCTAGCTGGTTTATGGTTTCTCCCCCCTAAATGAATACGTTTCCATACTGATACAGAATGAAAAAATCCTAAGATTTCTACTGAGTGCAATGGCTCGGTTTTGTGTGATAGGTATGAAATGGCTCCTGTTCTCAAACTGTCGCTTCTCTCTCGGCACTAGATGGAACTCTAAGCGACCAATAGCAGTACGCCCAGGTGAGGAATGAGCACCCAGGTGCTCAGTTCAGAGGCCAGAGCAATGCGCTGCTTCAGTACTCTCACTCCCAGCTTTAGCACTGTAATATTCAGACAGCACTGTGATACACACTCACCGAGTTACTAGGGCTGCCTTCCACATATGTCCCAGTCTTTGGCTCAACAGCTAGCTCGGCGTTCAGGATCTTATCCACAGGCATGTCCTCGTTAAAACTGCAGGTGGACTCCACTTCATTGTCAGCCCTCTCCCTTCCTCTCTGCCTCTCCTCCTGCACCGCTGAAAACACAAAGGGCATCACCACCAACCCACCAGCTCTAAAAGAAGGTCGACCAACTCTTCAGCGGGATAAAAAAAAATAAAAAAAAACCGTGCACCAGTTTTTCACAAAGCCCAGCTTTTTTCAAGGAAAACGTTATGTTACACCCACATACAGTGGCTGTGACTCGCTGTAACATTATGAGCCCATGCCCAGGCCCAGGAACATTCTTATTGGCTAAGAATTCTTTCTGGTGAGGAAAATGATTAATAACTAATTTTTTTCTGAACATTTCATAAATTTAAATAAAAACTCATGCATAACTTACAAGTGGCAAATGTGATTTCGACCAAAATCACAAGATTCGATTCCCCTTGACAGACAATGCTCACACCAAGTTTGAAAGAAATTATTTGACATTTGTGACCTGTCGTGCGATTATGAAAAGGGGGCTTATTTGTTAATGAAGTATTAACCTCTCGGCTCCCAGAGTTTTTCTTGAGATTTTGTAGGTTTCACAGATAAATTTGTGATAATTTTATTTCTGGTGATAGACCCCATAAACTATAAATTATTGGAAAGGGTATTGTCTGGGCTATCGATTGGTATTGGTTTCAAATGTATACCTGTAAATTGGTGATCAATAACCAATATCGATTGATTGATTTTGTGATTTTTTTGTAATTTTCACCCTGTAATTCAACAAATAAAGATTTTATTTGTCAAGTATCACTTTTATTTGTTTATTATGAATCACTAATCAATCAATAATTACTAATCATATTACTGACAGTCATTCAGGATCAGTGCAAGGGCCTCATCGACCCCAAACCTCACCCTCATGCTCATTTGCTCAAAAAAAATCCAACAAGAGCAATTAACTTTTGCCATATTCAGTGCTATTGTGTTAACAGAATAGACCACGTGTTACTGTTTTCATTTCCTAGTTCAGTGCCAAAGTTTCTCCAGTGTTGCCATTTATATGCTAAATGAAGAACTGAACATAAGCAGAACATAGTCTGGCACCAATACACCAGTGCACAACGAGTCCCATAGTACAGCAGTCTAATGGAAACTAATACATGTTTCGACCAATTTTTCTGCCCAAGGATATATAGGTGGTTTTTTTCCCCTGACCGATTTTGATGGTCAGCGGTAGGCAAGAGGTTAATATAATTAAATAGTTATGTGATGCTTAGTTTTGTCCTCACATCACAAAGTCCATGTCAAATCTGAAACTGATAGGTGAAAACTTGTAAGGCTGTAGAGCAATTACGAAGAAATCTGAGCAACCGAAGTTCCATAGTATTCTCTGTGCGATGAAACAACAATTATGATAATATGTAAACAGAATCTTTTATGGACTTACTTTAGTTAGGAATTCGCTCATTTTAATGGTTCGGAAGCTCTGTGAGTGAGACGGCAGAAGAACTTGCTTTTAAAACTGAAACTGAAAGTAGAAAGGCAAATATGCACTGAACTGGTTCTTGGGCAACAAAACAGTGATAACACAATCTCATGAGTGAAAGCAATTAATGTACTCTATGTCCCATTTACAGTTCTAGAATTACAGGCACCTCCGATTACAAATACAAAAAAAAAAAAAAAAAAAAAATAGCATTTGGGGAAATAGAAAAAAACAGGGGTGAACTTAAAAAAAAAAAAAGTTACTCATTGATGTACAAATGGAACCAAAAACAAGTGTAGAAGCGAGCAAAGCTCACATACCCCCGCTCCCCATTTTTCGCTCAATAAACTTCAGTAGCAAAAGACAAATCATTGGAAATACAATATGCAGTCGTATATACAGGTCTATTACCGAAAATGCCAACTTGGGGAGTTTAGTTGATGTGTGTATGAAGTGTGATGAAGCTACCAAGCTAAGTTTGAGAGATATGTATTCTATGAGCATCACATGGGCAATCATGTGTCCATGGTAATTGCAACAATATGATTACTGTAGAAAAAAAATGATATATATATTTGAAAATATACACCCAAAAGTGGCCAGTGAAACATTGTACATTTGAATTGACCAAAATTTGCAATCACTACTTAAAACGTAGATAATAGCACTATCAGTTTAAGCATATCTTAAAAAATGAAAAGTTTAGGTACACATTCTCAGCTGTCATTACTTTGCTTTTCCTTGTTTTGAAACACATTCCAGAAAGAAGAAGAATGTATCAATAAATAATAATTTTAATTTAAAATAAATTTTGGATTGTGTGATATCATGAACTAGAATGTGAAGTAGCTGGCCAGTGCAAATGAAAAACATCTTTCTGAAAAATGTTGCTACCTTTGAAACAAAACAAAATAGCAGTAAAATCTGACCTATCATGTAGAATGTTGAAGTCCGAGTCTCACAGCAAACGTTTGTATAAGTCACAAGGAAAATGTCAAAAACTTGAAAAGGTTGAAGTTATAACAAGTCTTTCTTCGCAGTAGTATAGGAAATGAAAATGAAGTTGCAAATTTAGGCATGTTTTTTCAGAATTTTCAATTCCAATTTTCAGAAATGCCAATATAAGTGATTGTTGCATACTAAATTTAAAGGTTGCAAGTGTTATAGTTTTGTAGTTATTCTGGGGAAAATGAGTCTGAAAATGTGGTTGTTTTTGGTGTAAATCACAGAGATTTTGGGCACTAGTAATTGGAACCCACAAAAGAAAAAGACCAGCATGAGGGTAAGATGTATACCAATTCTAAAGTTTGTAAGTGATACAGTGAGACAAAGTTCCAAATTTGGGCCGTTTTGTGGTGAAAATTGCAAAAATTTTGGGCACTTCAGAGCTGAAACCCCCTAAAGGCACAAAGGCACCCTAAGGGTAATATCCATACCAAATTTGAAGTTTGTATATGCTATAGTTTTTGACATATGCTCCGGAAACGAAACTAAGTCCAAAATTTGGGCCGTTTTTGGTGAAAATGTCAAAAATTTTGGGCACTTCAGAACTGAAACCCCCAAAAGGCACAATGGCACCCTAAGGGTAATATCCATACCAAATTTGAAGTTTGTATGTGTTATAGTTTTTGAGTTATGCTCGAAACGAATCTAAGTCCAAAATTTGGGCGTTTTTGGTGAAAATGTCAAAAATTTTGGGCACTTCAGAACTGAAACCCCAAAAGGCACAATGGCACCCTAAGGGTAATATCCATACCAAATTTGAAGTTTGTATGTGCTATAGTTTTTGAGTTATGCTCCGGAAACGAATCTAAGTCCAAAATTTGGGCCGTTTTTGGTGAAAATGTCAAAAATTTTGGGCACTTCAGAACTGAAACCCCCAAAAGGCACAATGGCACCCTAAGGGTAATATCCATACCAAATTTGAAGTTTGTATGTGCTATAGTTTTTGAGTTATGCTCCGGAAACGAAACTAAGTCCAAAATTTGGGCCGTTTTTGGTGAAAATGTCAAAAATTTTGGGCACTTCAGAACTGAAACCCCCAAAAGGCACAATGGCACCCTAAGGGTAATATCCATGCCAAATTTGAAGTTTCTAGGTGGTCTAGTTTTTGAGTTATGCTCCGGAAACCATTCCGGACGCACGGACTCACGGACGGACAGACGGGCAGAGCGCTATATACCCCCCCCCCGACTACGTCGTAGCGGGGGTATAATAATAATTATCCATTTACATATTTAATAAAAAAGCAAACTCAAACCTACCAAAATTAAGGTTTCATACTTAATGATGCAACCACCACTGGAATAACAGTACAGAGTCTTTTCCTGTGCAGTTTGACAGGTTTAAAGCATATTTAGAGGGATTGGAAGCATTCCTCTATGTAGATCCTTCAAGATCAGGCAGCAATATGGGGTTTTTGTGCAGCTGCACTCTTCACTTTGGACCCCAGGTTTCGAATAGGATTGAATGAGATGGCCATTGCAGAACTCAATTTTGTTGTCCTGGAACGATGTGAGTGTAGATTTTGAGGTGTGCTTTAGATCATTGCTTGGCAACCTAAAGGCAAGTCGCAGGTTTCTAACAGGAGTAATTTGATTGTCAGCCAAAATTGCCAGATAGTTTATAAAATCCATCATCATTTATCTTAACCAGCTCTCCTGGACCTCTGAAGTTAAACAGCCCCAGTACATCACTGATCTACCACCATTTCATGCCACATGGCCATCTGTCTCTGTTGAATTGACAGTTCTTTTGTTTTCTTCATGATGTTGGACGACAAAGAGATTTTGCATAGATGTCATATCATTTTCAAACCCTAGTGAAATGAGAAGTGATGTAATGCCACAAAATTAGATTTTTTTAAATTATAGGGGTGTCATTAATTGTGAAACCTTGATCTGAAAAAAAATATATATTTTTAATTAAGTACATAAATAATTTTGGTTGATTCAAAAGAAGCATGAATAACATACAGTACATGTTGATAATTTGAGGTGCTGATTTTATTATTTATTTTTAGTAACAGTTTTATGCACTTCCAGTCAGGGGTGCCAATAATAGTGTAAATCGCACATTTACACTTTGAAATGTAGCAGATGCGCCTAACCTGAGCGACTTTGAATAATTCACACCTTAATGTACATACTAATCAAGTTTTAGGAAAAGCTACTCTCAAGCCATCAATACCATAATAAATGTAAATAAAATTTCATGGCAGGTGCGAAAGGCAAATTGAGAGTATAGTGCTTACAGTTCAACATTGGTTGAACCAAGAGGCTGTGTAAACCTAACTTCTATGGCAGAACATTGCAGGTGAAGTAACTGCCTGCCCTGCCTTAGATGTGCCATGGCGTGGCAAAACATCCCAAATGCTACAATGGATTGCTACAGCCTGTTGTAGGACTTCGAAATGAATGGGGGTCAGCTGAGAACTCACAGCATAACAACAATTGTAAATCAACTTATTTACTAAATTGTACAGAAAATTATGAGAACGACAGCAAATAACTATCCATCATCATGGTATTCTTTCCATGATATGGCTTTGCTCCTGAATGTCGTTACACTGCTGTCCATGCATCTACTCTCGTTGAAGTACCTCTAACCAACATAATCTTTCATAGACAAGAGATTACCACCTTCAGAACAGAAATACTGTTGATTGAAGATTTATCATGGCCACCATAATTCATTGGACTTTTTTTTGTTATTCTGGTGCAGTTGGCTGCATCAGTCAGCAGATCTGAATCCAATTGCACGTACATTTTAACTGCCTAAGAGGAGATAGGAGGCAAAATTGTTGATCACCACACTCAACCCCCCCAAATAACTCACCTTCTCTCTTCATGCCCATGGCCAGACACTTTTGGTAGCGGCAGTACTGGCAGCGGTTGCGCTGCCGTTTGTCGATCAGGCACTCCTTGCTGTCCCGACACGTGTAGGTGAGGTCTTTCCTGATGGTCCGTTTGAAGAAACCCTTGCAGCCCTCACAGCTATACACACCGTAGTGCTTTCCTGCTCTCCCACAGAAAGAGAACCATACATTCATTCCATCACTCCATCACGGATCCAGACTCAACTATTTCTTGTGGAGTCAGGCCTGGGTCCATATTCTTTGTAACACACGTCACTGCAGTTTTAGGACATATTCAAGGCCTTCACTTAAATACCAAACATTTTCCAGCTTATTTTAGCAGGTCACATGCAGCTAATCCAAAGTGGCAGCCCAAGTCTACTCTGGTTGGAGTTGGTTGCAGCAGAAAAAATGATTAATTTACAGTGATCACCATATTTCATTTGACAAAGAAACATTATTTGCATTTTGGTTCTGTTTATTGGGTCAATCACTGGACCTGAATCCAACTGAACAAGTATTTTACAAGCTGAAGAGGAGACTGAAGGCAGAAAGTCTCAAAAGTAGTAGGACCTGAAGAAGGCTACATCACAGGCCTGGCACAGCGTCACTAGGTAAGACACCCAGCTTCCAGTGATGTCCATGCTTCAAAAAACTTAAGCAGTTATTGCATGCAAAGGATATGCAGTTATAATGGGTTCTCCAGTAGGGATGAAAACATCCTCAAATTAAAGCCAACAGTCTGTACCTCAACTTCCTTGTCCATGAATCCTTTTCAATTCAAAGGGCCAGAGAAGACTAGAAAATTTAAAAACGTGACTGTCCACTGAATTTTGGAGCCAACTGTAGCTGCATATTGAATACTATCAATCATGTATCAACTGCCTCCAGCAGAAACTTGTGGAGTAGCCTCCACTTGTTTGTGTTGCATTACATCTCGACTGGAATGCAAATTCTACGCAGAAAAAATGGGAAGAATGCGAGAAATGCCCCTTGTGTTGATAGTCAAGCCAAGTATTCCTTGTGTAAAGAATTTAACAGGCTTAACACCACAGTAATGAGAGAAGACTACATTATATTTAAACATTCATACTTTATCAAACATAAATGCAAAAATAATTAAAACACAGCGATATATGATATGATACTGTACATCCGAAACTGAAGAAAGATTACATCGAAGATGCAGGATGTTTCATGTGAATGACTGAACTATTAGAGGGCAATAGAGTTGTTGAAGAAAGAAGGCATCTCCTGCTACCTGAAGAACGGTCTCCACAGATAGCGCAGAGGTGTTTGGACATGGACCCTGGGCTGGTGCACTGGTAGTTGCTCATGTTTCCGAGGCCCGTGAGCCCAGGGGGAGGCTTGATGTCCTCTGTGCTGCTGACATTGTTCATGGAGTTCATCTGCTGGGTAGAACAGCATGTCACTGAAAGACCACCTCATTTCCACCGTACTCTACCTCAATAACACTCTTCAGAGGAAAAACCAGCGGACTAGCCATGGTTTTTCTCCCACTTGGCAAAAAAAGATAGATGAATATCCTCCAAGTGCCGTGATTCCATAATTTTTTCCAGGGTTGTAGAAAGTTTGTTACAGTTGATTCTCAATGTCATGGCTCCTGCTATTCCAGTAGACTGCAGGCAGAAATAACTGTATTCATTCGGTTCCTCCTCAAACAGGCTGTAGTTCTTTTCAAAGCCAGTAGATGGGAGCACTATCATTACAGATAAAACCACTTAAATCTTCACTGCCCACTTAAGCCAGCAGAAATATTATTTGCTTCCTTGAACTCATTCAGACAGAAAAGGCAGCTATCCACGATTAGCCAGCAATTGCTATAAGTCACTCCACAATGACTCAACATCTTACATTTCTCAGGGGATATCAATTAATAAAAAATGTTGAGGTTAACTATACATTCTAAAAGGTCGAAGTCAAATTTAAATAAATTATCAGTACGCTTAAAAATGATAAAGCCTGTCACACACCAAAAGATTTTTGAAATCTCAACAAACGTTTATATGTGAAAGACACCACATACATAAAATCACACATTTCATAGTTTTTTGGTCCTCTGACGAGTGGAGAGCAGAGTCACTTTATGATCTAGACTCCACACCATCCGATATTGGATTGTACAGTAAATATTGAACATTTTTAATATTTCCGACTTGAAATTGGTATGGCCCTGATGAGCTTCCAAGCAAATCTGGCCATGTCAAATACAAACCACACACCACAGAAGAATCAGCAAAATCATCTGTCGAGCAGTTTTTTAAAAATGAGCTTTGCTTAAGATTGTCAGAAGGGGAAAATAGGGCCCAAAATCATCTGAATTATCCTTTGATGTGAACCAGGCTTAAGTTTAAATTGACATCATAGATATGCTGATATTAAAACTACTGATAACAACCACAGGTTAAATCTACATTGTGTAGATAACACAGATGGAATAAAAGATTGAACAGTAATGTTTCAATACAGCAAAATCACAGGTACACTGTACATTAATAGGCAGGTATCTACATGCCAAAGTGAATGCATATCATTATTGCAACAAAAGAGGTGATTTACAGGGTGTACAGAGGACTAAACGACAGACTAAGAATGTTTGCTCCATAGGCTGCCGTTTGTAAGCTGCAAGGCTGTGTCCGCTCTCGATTAGAGATCTCAGGTGAAATTCACAATAAAACATCCCTGCCTGTCCTTATGACTAACCCAATAAGGAAATCCCCTTACATAAAAACATTGACATTTTCATGAAAGCAGGAAAATGTCAGCATCCTGAGGGAGAGGAAAATGAGCAGCGGACATCAAGCAGCATCGTGCCAAAAACAATGTCTGTGTGCTGTGTTCTCACATTTCCATCTCAAGGTTGGCAGATGGACTCTGGCTCCTTTTCCGGCTCAGCTTGGAACAGGTGAGCACTGCAGTACATGAAACCAAAGTGAAAAGCAGTGGTCTTGCACAAGACTGACCTACATTCTGTCTCTCTCCAGGATATACCAAGTGCATAAGCTATACATTATGGATGACCTGCTGAATACTTCATGTAGCTGATCTGCATTCCGATGCTCTGAATGGCCCATGACTGTTAAGTTGAAATTCCACTATACCAGCGATACTATATATGAGACAACTGAAGCTGATGGCTTTCCACTGATCTCTTAATCATTCCTAAGTTATGGGCTGAAACTTCAGGGCAGATTAAAGCTTATATCGACCCAATAAGCTAACAGACAACCACAGAAATACAGAAATATTTAAGCGGTAACAACCAGCTTAAAGTGCATTTATTTAGTTTTCTTTGATGCTGAATACTATTTGCTGTTATGATTCCATGGCTGCCATTTTTATCTGTCCAACCTGAAGCACTTATTTATAGTACGTTTCATCGGTGCCCTTTCAGAAAACTGCTTTATAAACAAAATTTAGTGAACATTGATTTGCTATGGCCTTACAATTTGCCAGTGTGGTTTTAAAAATGTGCTCCAACACAGCCTGCAGGCCTTGACAGCACAAAATTCTTCAGTACCATTTCAGCAGTGGTTCTTTATATAGCCGAGCTCACCAAGTCCTCTCCTCTGAAGTAAAACTAAAGCGAGCAAAACCCTCGGGGCAAAATGTATAGAGTGTGTCCATGTCACAAATAAATGAGCATCCCATTTCCCTGGTGAGGCTACAGTAAGTCAATGTTGCATCTATGAGTAGCCATGGACAAAAACCATGACCTATTTTCCAAGACCAACAACTAGAAAGCATAGGTCTGCATAGCAGCCAGGCACATCAAAGATTCAGTATTTAAACTGCCTCTGGCAGTTCGTGAATCACTGAGTGAGCAAAGCTCAGTAAAGAAAGAGATAATACAGGCTAAAAGTAGCACTGCTGGCCATTACTGAGGGAATGGGACAGTTAAATGAATGCAAATGTCCCATAGCTGCTCTGTGTCACCACTTATAAGTGGGACAGTCTGGTGCCTGGTTCCTCTTCCTAGTTCATGCAGTGCTCAGCCTGTTCGCATAACATATATTTTAACACTAAATGAAGAGCAGCATGTGAGATCAATTAAATTCTTGTGCTTGGCCCACAGAAAATTGTGTTCTGGCAGGAGCCAAAGAGATTATTAGTAAAAAGTTCATAGATGGGTGGCGGCTTGTTTTCAGAGCAATAGTACACAGACAAAATGGTGGAATTCCAAACACTTGAAAAGCTGCGTATATGTAAACAATCTTCCTCCATTCCACATCTGTGCCTCATTTCCTCATTATGCTTTGCTGAAAGAGTAGCATAGTTCCATAGCGTAGCTTCACCCGATACTGCACACTGATCAATGGCGAGACGGCACTGTTAGTGAATCAGCCACAAAACATAAAATGATGACTGGAAAACACTCCTCCCCACTATTGGCAGTCCGGAGGGCGAGCTCCTACCTGCGGACTGTTGAGAGCTCCGAAGTTGATTCCAGGCGTAGAGGGCGTGGAGATGGGGGGAGACCCCAGGGAGGAGGAGATGACGGAGTAGGGTGAGGCCAGGCCATTCATGGGGGAGCCCATTGTGCTCATTGGGGAGAGGACAGGTCGGCAGGGATGATTGATTGAAGTGCTGATGATGGAGGGCTGTCGCACGATGGAGTTCATCTGGGGTTGAGGTGAATTCATGGACACAGAGGAATCTGCGAAGACAAGGCAGTGCAGCAGGTTAAGACAGACCGCAGCCACGTCCCTTTCAACACCACAGGGTTTAAATAAAACAAAGCTGCATTCCGTTACAGCCCAGGGTGTTTTCCAACCCATCTCCACCATCACTGAGCCGCTCTCTCCCTGCTGGGTGACCAAGCCCAGGCTTGTCCCATTTCTGCATCCTGCACAGTGGCTCTTATCCGCCACGGGAGAAATAAACTAAAATCAGATAGACACACACTTGATTACACAGTGTGCAATACTAGGATCTAGAAATAACAAAGGCCATTCACAACCTAATTACCTCTGCCAAGAAGGTTATGTTCTTGCTTCCGTTGGTTTATTACCCCGCCCCGCCCGAAGGGGGAGGGCAAGGGGTATTGTTTTTGGTTTGGTTTGTCTGTGCGTTTGTTTCCATGTTTGTTTGTTTGTTAACACTTTAGCAGCAAAACTAATGGCCAGATTCACTCCAAATTGGGTTTAGGGATTGCCACTGACCCAGAATAGATGCCTATTGAATTTAGGAAAAGTCAAAGTCAAAGTATGTGCGAGGGGCGGGGTTTGTTGTGCCTGGCACCACTTGTTTATTTATTTGTTTGTCTGTCTGTTATCAGGATATCTCAAAAACGGTTGCATAGATTTTAATCAAGCTTTACAGGATGTTAAAGTAGCACAAGAGGAACAAGTGATTAAATTTTGGCATATCTAGGCCAAAGAACAGCTGAGATATAGGCCAAAGTTCGAATCCAGCTATACTGACGGAGGTATGGGCACTCGTGAGTCCAGCTCTAGTTTCTATTAAGTTGTGACGGTATGGATATTGAAATACAAAAAAGAAAGCAGTGACTTGTCAATTATCCTTGACCACACTGAATTAAATCGAAATCAGTTCAACTGCAAGACATTTAATATTTTACCGTCTCAACATTCAAGTTTTCTTTTCAAAAATATGCAGGCATTTCCACTGAGGCCGGCAACACAAATTTAAAACATTTCGTACAATTAAGCAAAATTAAGCCAAGAAAATGGTGTAATGTTGAAAAACGTGAGCAAACTTCGAGCAAGTAATGCCATTTTGCTTGTGCATTAAAGTAAAATCCCACAAAAAGCCTAGTCCTTTTGCTTGAATGATGCAACAGGCCGCTGAAAAGTGATCACAGGGAGAAGATAATTATTAACGACTGTGTCCCGCCTTTCACTGAGGAGAAACAACTAAAACCTCCACCAGCAGCACAGAAATAGCTCAGAAGACACCTCAGCGCTTTAGGGCCCTTAATACTCGCCATTCTGTCTATTCTCAAACCATCCAGTCAGCCTTTCAGCGTAAAAGTCACAGCGTCGGCCACACTGTGACTCCCCGGCTCCTCGGTCATGCTGTCGGTCAGAGGATGAAACAGAGAGCTGTATATAATGTGCTCCATCTGCAGCCTGCATAGTGCTGTAGAACCTGAGCTCTGAGAGTAGCCTTCCTGCTGAAGGTCATGTTTCCCGTTTCGGCTGAAGCGGCCAGCCAGATCAGAGAATTTTGAGTTTTAAAATAGTATTTGTTTCAGATCTTGACATGAATAAGCTGGAAGTCTTGCCACTGCTGAATAGAAAGACCCTGGCTGGTACATTTCAGCATTTCGTGAAATATTGATAACAATATTGTATTTGAACAGGGGAATACCAGTACTTGAGCCTGATATCCAACAACATTGTAGCAGCATGATTTTCAAATAAGTGAACTATTTTATTGCCATGATAGGGAAATCATGGCAAAAGAAAAAATAATGCCATTTACCCCTTCATTCAATTTCAGAGGCCATTATTGCATGAAAAAGTTACTCAAACTCTCATTGCCAATCAGTATTTTCTGATATTGGTAATATTTACAAATTTTGGCAGAGAAGGATAACCCGATTTTTTAACAGAACATTGGTGGCATTTCATTTTTAGTGGAATGGTCTACAAGCTCCAATTAAGTGAAGATAAATGGCCAGAAAACCACAACTGAAAGTTGGAAAACAATTCGCTATAGGAGAAGACAAGCTTCCCAGCCAGGCCTTGGTGAAATGTAGGATAAATACGAAGTGAGTGCTTGGCCTGGCTTTAATGGTCATCCAGAGGTCAGGGCAGGAAACCGGTCCCTTCACTAATCAGGTCAGGGCGACAAACAGCTATCTGCTTGGGCGTCCGGCCAGCTGAGGTGAAAGCAGCTGACCACTAGCCTAGAATAGGACTTGAATGCGTAGGCTGAAATTCTGAGGGCAAATTCTTGCAGAAGTTAGCTGAGGTCACAGGACAGAAAGAATACTGGTTTGATAGATAGGGAATTTCCACAGCAACGGCTAATGACAATAACAAGCAAATGTTAACTGGTAACATTATCACAGGTTATACCAACATGACCATTCATATGATGACTAAAGAAGTCCAAGGAAGACATAAACAATTTAAGCTGTACTGTTAGTGAAATATTCACAGGAAGCTCTATTTCACCAACTGGCATGAGTTAATAGTGAGGATAGAGACTGATATTAGGTTGATATCAGTATGCAACTTTCATTCTTTCTGGCCCTGATTTCCAGAAGTCAGAACCACACTGATGCCCTTTTATAACAGGCGCCCAGTTGAAAAGGCAAATATAAATAAATAAATAAATATTTACCTAAATAATGTACCTAAATACAAGCCATATTTGTCTTCAAGGAAAACAACATCTCCCAGAAGTATCATCAATACTATCTCTTATCACCTGAAATAATTCTGTACATGGAACTTGTAAGGCAGCAGATTTCTGAGGAAAAACAATCTTTTTCCAACAATACCCAGCATACCTGTTCCTGGAAATGCCGAAAACAATAAAAAAAAAAAAAATCACCTTTATAGCGGCCTCTATCACATTCAGCTAGTCCACATCGTCTTCTTCGCATGATGGAAAAGGAGCTCTTGAATGAAATGAAATAATAGCTATAATAGGTTGGCATTATTTGCCAACCTATTATAATACTTTGGCATTATTGATGGCATATTAGTGGTTCCGGAGCATCACGTGAGCCAAAATCAATGGTGTTTCTCCAAGGGGACAAAAAGTGTAAAGGAATGGAAGGGTAACACAGGAGTCTTTCAAACACAGCCTTCCCATGCAACACCCCTCCCTCCATCGATGACGATGGGACAATAAACACAAATCAAATCAAATTAAGTTCATTAAGATTTTATTTAACTTTCTTTAACTCATCTCACTTAATACCAGAAGCTCACTTGCATGCTGTTGTACAAAAAGCCTGTGCCCCAGAAGCTAATAATATCCAATGACTTTAGCCGAGGCGGGAGGAGAGCTGAACCAGCAGCAGCAGACACACAGCCTTGTGATAAATTTACCCAGCCTCCCCAGTCAGGGATGAGAGGATCCTCAGAGTACCCAAATCTATGAAAAAAAAATTCTCAATGCTATCTACAGTAAATGGTTTCAGAAATAATTAACCCAGTGAAGTGATAAGGCAAACTACTTCAGATCAATTTGAAATTGTAATTTACCCACTCATCACAGGCTCATGTTGCCTTCCCCCATACACCCCAGTCCGTCACTCCAAATCTCTCCCACCCCCACACTCAAAAACCACATTAATATCTCCCCTTAATGAGGTTGATGTCTGATCAATAGTGGCAGTAATCTCCTTATCCCTGGTAAGCATCTCCGACACACTTATCTGCCGGAAGGCCAGCTGTCCCAAGGGGGAGGCATAGTCCCAGTAAAGGCAAACCTCCCCGAGTCACAGGAGTGAAGCCCTGATAGCAGCATGTGCTTCCCACCTCCCCTGACAAGCCAGCAGCACTGTATCTGTGTCACTACTATCACAGTTCTTGTGCTCGTTCACATTGCTTCCACACCATGAAAAAACCAAAAGGCACTTCAATCACAGGCTTGTGAAACACACAATGAAGATTTACAAAAAAACCTTTGGTTTGACGGGCCTAGTGCAACACAATATTCATTGTTCAGAGCTGAATGAATGCACCTAGTATTTTCCCAAACAGATATAACACCAATATAGATTTGGGATGATAGAGAAAATGCACATAAAAAAAGAAAGTGGAGATTTCTAAATTTACCTTTGCTTGTGTGTCATTGCAGACAGTGTGAAGACAAGCTATTTAATGTTTTTTTTTTTCTGGTCAACTACATTTTACTTGCAAATATATATCCATTCCTCCCATTCAGGCCTGCAATGCATTCCAAATAAAGTTGGGATGTGTCCAAATCAGGACTAGTAACTAGATAACTCGGTCGCCACAGGGACAGAGTCATGCATCTCCCCGATCCCCAAATTTCGGACAAAATGGCCGTCGCCAGCCATATTGGACGTCCAAAATTGCCAGAAATCGGTCTTGAGCATTGTCAAATATCTTAGCCTGTGCAAACTAGAACAAATTCCTGTAATAACTGTCCCTTCCAGAGCCTGGAACAGAAAATCTCTGTGGGCGCGGCGGCGGCCCCAGAACTAAACCATAGTATCTCCCGACTATAAATGCCGGGAGATACAATAGGGCCAAAAAAAAAAAAAAAAAAAAAAGAAAAAGTACGCCATTTGAAACATCTGATGTCAGCAGGTGATTGTAATCATGATTTAGTACAAAAGCAGCATCCAGGAAAGACCAAGTCTTTCAGGAGCAAAGACGGGCCAAGGAATGCCATTAGTCCACAAATCCATGAAAAACATCACTGAAAGGTTTATAACAATGTTCCAGAAAAAAATATAGGAAAAGATTTGGATATTTAAAATATCTTTAAAGTGCATAATGTAATTAAAAGATTCAAGGAACCTAGATGAATTTATGTGCATGAAGGGCAAAGGCACTGGCATTTTGCTGAGAACTTGTGATCTCCAATCTCTCACGGCACTGCATCAAGAACCATCATTCATCTATAAGTGATATAACCACATGGGCTCAAGATTACTTTGCCAATAACCACAATGTGCTGATACATCTGCAAATGCCAGTAAAAACTTCACTGTGCAAAACAGAGCCCTATGCCATTGGTGCGCAATCACGTTCCATAGAGGGCTAAGAGCATGCAGGTTTCAGTGGCGGCTTGTGAACTGGCAACTGGGGAGGCTCAAAACAATCCCTTAAAATTAATGATTGGTCATGACCTGTTTTCAATCATTCGTTTAAATTCCCATTACAGAAACTCCGAAAACTCTGAACATTATCAGATGTAGCCAGTTTTCATTTATAATGCATACCTGTCAACTCTCACGCCTTCGGTGTGAGTTTAAGTGGCATATTTACGTTCCTCTGCTGTAGTCAGCAATTATTCAATCAACGTGTAGGCTATGTAAGAGATTCGCGGAATTGAAGTTCTTGTGCATGGAGGGGTAGGAAGCAATGTAATTGCATAAAGACGTTTCAAATTATCTAATTTCATTTAAACGATCTCAAAAGACATGCATTGCTTCCAACCGCTGGGTAAAGAAAAGCGCGAGAAGTCTGGAGCCGTAATCGGTATGCGCTATAAATGAAAACTGGCCACACCTGATAATGTTGAGAGTTTTCGGAGTTTCTGTAATGGTAATTTAAATGAATAATTGAAAACAGGTCGTGACCAATCATTAATTTTAAGGGATTGTTTTGAGCCTCCCCAGTTGCCAGTTCACGAGCCGCCACTGGCAGGTTTTCATTCCAACCAATCATTATACCTGATGATTACACCAATGAATTCCCTCCTCTCTGCTTGACAGTGTGCTAATCAGTGAAATAAGCAGATTGATTGGACTGAAAGCTTGTATACACTCGGCCATCCATGGCACATGATCGGGTATCACTATCCTATGTTAACAGTGTCCAGAAGCGCCGTCAATTTCTCTGAGCTTGAAGGCATCTGCGATGGACGGTCTCACAATGGAAATACGTATCGCGATCAGACAAACCAACATTTTAGGTCCTTTTTGGAAGTAATGGATATCGCAGGCTCCGAAGCGAAGAAGAAAAGGACCATCCACACCATTACCAACAACAGGTCCAAAAGCCTTGCCATGTTATGGTATGGGGGTAAGAAAAGGGTGACTTGCACCTCTGTCAAGGCACCATTAATGCTGAAAAGCACACTGAGATTTGAAGCAACATACGCTGCCTTCAACATTTTTTCCAGGGATAAACTTGCGTATTTCAACAAGACAACACAAAACTGCATTCTTCACCCATTACAAAGACATCCTGGCAGTGTAAGAAGAGGGTGCAGGTGCTGGACCAGTCTGCCTGCAGTCCCAACTAGTCCCCAATAGAGGACATGTCGTGCATTTTGAAACCCAAAATGCCACAATGAGGACCCCGCATTATTGCACACCTTAAGACTTATTTGCAGAGACAATGGTATAATATTACAACTGAGGCTCTCAATCACCTGGCATCTACAATCCATAAATGTTTATTGAGAGTTGTGAGTAAAATTGGCAGCATTATAAACAAATAAATACTTTACTGTCCCAATTTTTTAAATATGTTGCAAGAATCAAAACTGAAATAAGTATTCACCTTGAAAAATCTATAAAATCCAAGCGGTGAGACATCAAATGATGTGCTGTTATTTTGTTTTCAATGTTAAACAGGATAAAGATCATTTACAAATCACTGCTTCCAGTTTTAATTCTAATTTATCTTACCGTCCCAACCTTTTCTGATTTGGGGTTGCATACAAGTCCAAGATCCCACAATATTGCCATAAAGAAGATCCATCACTACGCGCCCTTTGCATTTTCACACTAAAGCAAAGAAAGCCAGCCTATTGCAGTCCCATGCCTCCTTTAAGACAACATGCTGTGCTCCAGAATCAGAGGCGTGATGTTTAACACAACAACGTCAGCATGTAGTCTGACAAACAAGATGCATGTTGAGCAGCGTCACTGCTTTCCTAACAATTACAGCGGGAGAGCTGAGTGTTGCTTTTGCACATTTATATCACTCTGCAAATGCAAACAAAGTTGCTGTGCATTGTAAACAACACAATGATGTGTACAATGTCAGATTTGTGAGCACATCATCACATCCCAGACCCAGTATACTGACTGTCCCCTTTACTCCTCCACTGCCAGCTTAATGGAGGAACAAAAATGACCCCCGTTCCGTGCTTGTGCCTTTCATACAGAATGATAAGGCGGAATATAGGTGTAGCATTCCAGTCTAGAACAGGCCGTGTAAAAGGGGCTTCAGCATAACAGCTGTGAGGTCATGGTCAGTCTGTCAGGCAATACCAAAGGTATTTGATACAAAACCAGGCATTTTTAACCAAACGGGCTCAAATCTGATGTGAGGTACTGCATTGTAATACTTATCTTGAACTGCTTCATGTCTCCTACAAATGATGTGAGACACACATTGCCTGGGAAGGGAGACTAGCGTAGGAATTTAATGATGAAAGACACAAATGTTAGAGGGAAGAGGCAAATTTTTAAGGAAATCCAAGTTTTATTTTTTATTACACCATAGTAATTACTCCATGACTACACAATGCTAATGGCCCATTATTAATGTTTGAATACCAATATTTCAAATTAATAACCAAACATAATTTCATTTTGATTAAACTTTGAAATCAGGGTACTCTAAATGTGCACATGATTAAAAGTGTTCTTCAAATAAAGAGGGTCTCAATAACAGCACTTGCCAATAAAAATGTTTGTCTTGTTCCCTAAATTAGTAGCGTAATGCAGTTGCGAGTATGCGCAGTAATTTCCAGCACTAAATTTGACTGGCTCATGAAAAGTTAATCAAAATGAAAGCACAATGGTTGCAATGTGTTCGTGTTTTCTGGCAGCAGTCACATGGTTTCCCCTGGCCCAGTACACAACAGTGTCCTTAATGCACCTTTGAAACAGCTGTATCCCAGTTTAGAAAAGACTCGGAATGAACTCGACTGGAACACGGCCACACAGGCACACAAGGCTAGCATGACAAATCAGATTATCTGATTAAAATTCAGAATAAAAACATAACAAGACTTAATTCCCCCAGTTAATTTCCAGACATTATTTTGATGATAGCATCTCCATGGAAACCGCGAATACAGAAAGATTGTGTTTTCCATGAGTCAAACAAAATTATTTTCAGCTTTAATCAGACTGGAATCTAATTCTCTGTTGCAAGCAAGACCACAGACAGGTTGCCATTACACGTTACCAGGAACCTTCTAGTTGGGACAACATCAAGAAAAAGAAAAGCTGCCAGTTGGTTATGACAATGCTGTTACAGTTTATGGTTATGCCCCATGAACTGGAATCAAATCTGTCTCATAGCTTATAAGAGGCCCATTAACACTGCTCAGAAAAGGAACCCTTTAGGTCAGTAAGGAGTTCATATTTTGCTCTAATTCCTGTGTGAGCTCAACTTGTAAATCATGTTGTGGACGGAAGCAGCAGGGATATCACATTCTTTGGATGGGACCCCACGTTTGTCTTCAGCACTCCCAAATTTGCAAAGAGTGCAGTCAGCAAGCGCAAGATGGATCATTTCATAAGAAGAAGAACTAGCGCCGAGCCTGTTCAATTGCTGCTTAAACGGTATTGGTGCTTGCCTCTTTCTTGATTTCTCAAGAACCGCTCCATCAAACAACTTAATACTTGACACAGCGCATCCTTGAGTCTTCAGCCATAACCCCGCCAAGTTTGAATTCGATCAGATGAATGGCGGTTGAATGCCTCTCAAGATATGAGAGGGACACGCATAAATACAGACAGATTTCCTTGTTTTATAGTGAGATTTTGAAAAAAAATCTTAATATTGTTCTCTATAACACGAGTTATACTCAAACTTGCAGTGATTATCCATCCATTTCGGAGAGGAACAGGCAGTCGCTGGTATGTCAGCACCAGTGCTCCAAGCACGAAGATCAGGCTCACAAACAATGGAGAGGAAAAATATGGTAAATCAAATGTTCTGAACCAGCGGCCGTGTTCTCAGAAAAGCCGATGCTTGATGTTTATTTGGTGTTGGGGGTTGCTGAAGAGCTGAAAAATTAGCCAGTGACGAGACAGGGTGAGCCAAGGCTGGAAGTGTCTAACAGAAAGACCACCCCTAAACAGACCCAGTAGTCCTCCCTGCTCCATTGTCTGTCAGTGACCTAGCCTTGTCTCTGGCATTTGTGCACCACCAAATAGAGGCACGACATGTCATGAGCTAGAACGTAATGCCATCTACCTGCAACAGAATAAGCACTAAGCATCCCAAAAAGCTGCATTACTCTCAGCGTTAAAGGGGAGCTATCATGCCTGAACAAGTTAGTTTTACCATAGAGAACTATTCAAACATGCAAAAAAATACACTAAAGAAAAGAACTAACCCTCCTGTAATTAATACCAGCGTGTTCTTATCAATGAATGAACAGCACCACTACAGCCTAGCAGACCCTCCAAGAGCTGATTATCAGGAAGAGGCTGCGACGTAATACAGCCCTTCATCCCACTCATTCTACTGGTAGGAGACACGCTTAGTGTAATTGCATTTATGATCGTTAAGGTCAACTGTGGTGTACCAATTGTTCTACCTGCCATTCAATGCGTCAATCATACAGGGAGACATAATGAAATGGCTGATCATCAGTTATTTGGTACAAAATTATGTTTTCTCCAGCCCAGTTTCGGGCTTCCTCTTGAAGTCTTAGAGCATCAGCTGGCCTTTCTGGTGTGAACATATATCCTTGAACATCTTTGTCAATTCTGTTATTGATAATTTAACTGTTTTGTTCGGAAATTCAGCTTTTTTGACGTGAGATTTTGTTAGCTTTGTGGCTGTGTGTATGCTACCTGTAAGCAAGGATTGCTGAGGGCTGTGTGTTGGAGTCACGGAAAGTCATCTTCATGCTGAACCTTGTGCTCTCTCGCTCAAATTGTGCTGGGGTTCGTTTCCCAGAAGCACAGATGCCACCTTACATAGTTGGAACCATTGGCTGGGCATGGGCAAACTATGCAAGCTGTTAACTTGGTTAGCAACTATGCTTTTGGGAAACGCACCCCTGCATGCTGCAATATGGCAATATTCATCCATTGCAGCATTGCGGAAGTCTGCAATTTACCGAGAGTTTTTGCAAAAAAAAAAAAAAAAACCAAAAGAAAAACACTATCCAATAATTTATGTAATTATGCCAACACAAATATGTTCTTATGATCAAAGTCTGACCAATAGCTGTAAAAGTCATGGTCACACTAGCTTTCCTTTAAATTTTTCAAGGCAATATACTACTGCTTCAGCTTAAAGGGATTAATCAATGAGGCAATATTACTGGGATCGGAAATAATTCAATAAGAAAAGCCAATAATTGGGTGCATAAGCTTTCTGAATTAAGCATTTAAGCCCAAGCAGAAACCATTTAACATCAAGCAAGGACTCCAGCTCCTTGTACTTAATGAGTTCATAGAAGCAAAAACAAAGGCAAAACCACAAAACTATGCTCATTATCACCAGGCTAATTTATTCAGAGTCTTCAAAAATACAGTTCCAGAAATGTCCACAAACAGCTAATCCTCCACTATCTTTAGTAAAACCAAAAATATGAACATTTACTGCAATGAGCTAGGTTCAAAAATAATTCTCAAATGGTTTGTTATTAAAGTGGAATTATTTTTGTTGCTTCAGTCAATGCAAAAATGGCATGAAGTCCAAAATCACACATATGGACAGCATAATGACCCCTTTACACCTGGTATTAAAATGCCTTTTTCTGATCAGATTGCAATTGGATAGCGTTTGACCAAATAAATTTACACCAGGCATTAACATGTGTCTCCGCCATTCGCATTGCAATCCGATCACAATCCATCTCACTGACGTCAAATCCATCTTCTGCTTCTGCTAATTAATTAGAGGCTTTGTAATTAGTATTTCCAGTGATAGACGTGTTTCCTTCTGGTGCTATACTCCCTTTAATCGCTTGCTTATGTGTTTCCGCCTTTGGTGCTATAGTACTCGGAGTTGTTGTATGAGGACTGGAGATGTATGAGAGGCCGGATATTTGAGAGAATTTTCAAAATTTTAATTCATGGTGCGGAACTGAGAATTTAATGCTACATCCGTTAGAGTATAATGGTGTGTGTGTGAGAGAATGATAGTGTGTGCATGAGAGAATGATGGTATGTGCGAGAGAGAATGATTGTGGGTGCGTGAGAGAATGATGGTGTGTGCGTGACAGAATGATGGTGTGTGCGTGAGAGAATGATGGTGTATGTGAGAGAGAATGATGGTGTGTGTGTGAGAGATTGATAGTGTGCGCGTGAGAGAATGATAGTGTGTGTGTGAGACAATGATAGTGTGTGCATGAGAGAATGATGGTGTGTGTGTGAGAGATTGATGGCGTGTGCGTGAGAGAATGATGGTGTGTGTGTGACAATGATGGTGTGTGAGAATGATGGTGTGTGTGAGAGTATAATAGCATGTGCGTGAGAGAATGATGGTGTGTGTATGAGAGAATGATGGTGTTTGTGTGACAGTATGATAGTACATGTGAAAGCAAGTATGAATTCTCTCTCAAACGGCCTCTCATAGAGATGCATTCACATATGAAGACCACAAAGAAAAAATGAGTCCAAATTTTGCATTTTTGTACATTTTATATATTACTAAAATATTTATAATAATATTACATATTATTAGAATATTTTACATATTTTATATTTTTTGCATATTTTTTCAGTGCTTTGTTTCTAAGATCTTTTTTAGAATTTTAAATTCATCATTTCTCCACAATGTGAAAATGTGACTGACCATTTTTCAATTGTGGTCTTCACTTGTATTCAAAATGGCCAAAATCTGTCACTGACCACCTTCAGAAGTGGTTTGAAGATTGGATCACAATCTGTCCTCAATGCATTTTGAGTGCATTTACACCCGTACTTTCATGTGGTCAAGCGATATCCGACTGCAATCCGATCACAAAAAATGCATTTTAAGACCAGGAGTAATAGGGGTCAATGTCCTAATCAGACTAAGGCAATGGAAGCAGAGAGAGAAAGTGGTATAGAGTGGACGCGGGCTGCAGAAGAGAAAGAGAGTGAGACAGACTCTTCAACCTCTACAATCAAAAAGTTTAGCTTAAATGCAAAGGAGCTTAAACAATACATTAATACCGTCAAATGTATCTTGTTTCAGTTGTATTCAATATCTGTTCATGCGTGCAGTATTTTCCGAGGCCAGAGTGGGATATTATCATTCATGGAAAATAAGTCCCAAGACAATCTGGTGGAAATATCACAACCTGTGCCCTCAAGAGTCAAATTTGTGTTGCATCGTCATGCTCTTGAGGGTACCTACAGTTCAGGGCATCTTCCTGTTTCATTAGTACCTTTTCCAGAGGTTTTCTGAAACAAAGGTAGTGGACCATTCAGCTTTGTACTACAATATGAGGATGGGACGACTGCAAATTCATTCTTCAGATGAGAAACAATTTGGAGGGAAAAATAACTCTCCTCCAAATTTTGTCTGCTTGATCTGAGGGTTTCTCTTTGACATCGATGAACATCTGTTAAATAAAATTTTGAAAAGGCAAGAATTTGCTATTCAGCTAAATGTTTCAAAGTTTATCTTGTATTGACTATGAGAACCAAATCGTTTTTAAAATGTGGAACATTGCTTCTTATGTTGATTTCAAACAAGAGAAAAAATAGTGAAGTGAAACAGATTAAATGCATCAGATGTTGGAATCACCACATGGTAACTATTGGGCTTCACACTATAAATATAAGGAGGGAGGAGCAATGAACACCGGGATTGAGCTGACAGCGTTCATTAGCATTTGCTGATACAAACATGACCACAGTGGGAGAGGATCAGGCCCATATCGAATGGAGAAATGATGTACATTGCTAAAAATGTGTAAAATCAAAAAAAAAAAAAAATATATATATATATATATATATATATATATATATATATATATATATATATATATATATAAATAAATATATATATATATATATATATATATATATATCTTTACATTTTTCTAAGAAAAACCAACCAGCCAAGTAGTTATGAACACTTGCAGCGACATTTCTGGCTAGCAATGGCTATCTCGCTATCCGATTAGTTTAAAGCTGCTGTAAGTAATTTTTTTGTTTTTAAAAAAGTGTTGAATAGCTCCACATTCCACCGGAGATCATCAGGTCCATAACACAGGTCTCTCAGTCACTGTCTTCTGCAATAAAGGGTCATTCCATATGAAGTCAGCTAGAGGTCCCCTGGTCACCAACTCAGATTTGGCTCAAATTTATTTTGGGAATACCTCTATATTAATAATGAACTTACGCAAAACTTACGGCTCCTGCTCCAAGGGGTTTCCGAGATACGGCCTCCTAATAATCTGGGGCCATGCCCCAAGTGAATCGCGAACGCTAATTTATAGGGATTTTGGAGGCCAATATCTTTGGAACAAATCATAGATATGGGCTGAAAATCACTATCCAAGACATTTTGGGTGCAGGCTTACAGAATCTTATCAAAGATTTTTTAAATTTATCTATCTCTTTTAATTTTCATGATATTGGCCTCTCAACTATGATGGGCAGAAATCAAAAATTCAGTTTTCAATGAACCCCTATGAGGCCTGGATCCCTTACAGATGCTAAATTGTGCTGGATTCCTTCTATTTGAGGACAGGTCTGTCTGTACAAGGAAGATCGACTGCATCCAAGGCATAATAATGGAGTAAGGAGACCCTGAAAAGGGTCCCAGCTGAAAAAGTCACTTTTTTGCCAATTTTGGATTGGCAAGTTCACCATGTGGGCAGTTACCCATGGTAATGAAACTTGTTCTACATGAATGTATATATCTTGGTTTTATTTGATCAAAATTACAACTTGTTTTCTCATCTCTGTCACAATTTAATCATGCTATAAAACATAGGCTTTTATATATAGGTTTATTTACAACCTGATCTCGATTCACATCACAGCATTAGGAGGTGGAGATGCATTGTCCATCTTTATATGCAGTCCATCCTTGAAACCTGCTGGCGGAGATATGCGCTCTCTGAGCGCCCCTTAATTAGCTTTATAAGAGCAACTTTATACACAAGGCCTTGAAAGAAAAAAAGCTGTGCTATTCATGTTACATTATTCAAGTACCCAGTAAACTCTAGTGTCGGAAGTCCACCATACTGTCATGTTCACAACTTTTATAACCATTTCTATTTAACAGAATAGATGTTCGAAAGAAATAGTTATCTTTACTGGACGTTAATCACATTACATTGTTACTTACATCATAATGCTTGAGAATTTATATCAGAAAGAATTGACCGTTTTCTTGATTTTATATCTTATATGTCTGGGGTTGACATAGAATGATACCTAGATTTTGTTATCAATATTCATCAGCATTATAGAATGAAAAAAGTTTTTTGTCACTCATGTTATGGATTCAATTCATCGACCGTATCCTGCTTGGGAAGCAAACAAGCCTACCTTCAGATGAACAACTAATGAAACTTACAACACTGAAATGAACACAATCATTAAATGAAAATGTTCCATTGCATAAAGTAATACATTTGTTCACAGCCCAAATTTAAAAACTATGACTTTGGGAGGAGAAATTTTAACTCCTAACATACAAACTTTGCACGTGTGCCAAAAAAAAAAAACAAATTTTAAAAAAATCATCTCAAACCTTCAAATCCTTTTGATCCTTACACCTGGATATACAAAGTCTGTGCCCATAGACAAATTTGATTGGTATTTCATGTTTGAATTTTCTGTGCTCATGTTACACTGTGGCTGAAATTTCCCAGGCGATCTCACGCATAAGCAAAGAGGCTTACTTCCACCTACAACAAAGTGATAGCTGAAAATAATTGCAGAGAAGGGTCCAATTATCCAACTCCTGCTTCAAGGAAAACATCACAAAGATAGCAGGTTCATTGGTGGTTAGGAAATCCATTCACATGGCTAAAACATGAGCACATCATTCAGCAGCTCTATTGTGCTTGCAGCAAATGAGCTCCTGGTGTGGGGTGCGCAGGGCAGGAACATAATTATTTATGAGAGAAAACCTTTCACGACAGACAGAGTACCTGCTCAGAGAAAATGTGGGACAGCTGACTACAGTTTCCTAGTTCAATAGTCCCCTATTTAATGTAAAACCAAAGAGAGGTACAGAGAAGAAATGTGTCCAAAAGATAAGCCTTCATCCGGGTGCCTCCGTCAATTATATCCATGATTACAATCAGAGCCAGCCATTGACCACCCTTCAGTAGATCCCATTGCATGCGGGGCACAGGGAACATAGTCAAGGACAAGGCTGCTTTCTCAGTCATCATCGCAGTAAATCTATGAAAGGGTAGGCTTCACACTTCACCAATTACCAGCTGGGGAAACGTGGCAAAGGAAGTGCTGAAGGTATAAAGCCAATTAATGCATCTTGAAACAAATAGAAAACAAGCGAGCGTGCACTGGATGACAAAAATACACTTTTAAAAACAGGAAATACAAAAAAAAAAAAAAAAAAAAAATTCACATTTTATTGACACAGACATTTCACTCTCCCCCAGAAAAAAAAGGCATAGATTTGGAAACGCAACAATTTTAGACTTTTTTTTCAGCAGCTAAAGCTGCCAGTCTACTATGACTTTGTTACTCACCATGCTTGTAACAAGCATCTACAGTGGCACTAGCACCCATTTGGGGGTTTGAGCGGGTGCCATATAGCCCCTCATACCCAGTCGACCCAGAAAACAGACTCTGTACAACCTGTGAATAGGCGCTGATCAGGGTGGGGGGTAGGGAGGGACCGCAGCCTTCACTGGATTACGGAGATTATCTTCAGATCAGTTCAGGAGCTGTGTACTGCTCTGGATCAGCTTAGTTTTGGGCAGGCTAAGGGTGTCAGAAAACATATCTGCTCGAGAACACCTGTTGTGGGAGTGCAATAGTCTGTAGGGGGCTAAAGGAGTCAACGATGCACCTTCCACATGATAAAAGCTTCAAGTGGACAGATTGCAACTGAGCCCACGATCGTAGCAGACTTCTCAAAAAACATGGCATTCAAGCTCTCTTGGACATGGGTTTTGGAGTGAAGAGCATTATTTGGAGAGTGGATTGGAAGATAGGACTAAATCAAGGCCCTCCATTATAGAAGAATTTAAAAGAAAAATTAGGCCTACTGGCTTCAGGTATCCCAGAGCCAGTGGCTTCAAGACAAATCTGCCGTTAAAAGAACTAAATCAAAGTGCAGTCTTTGGCACAGAAGTTCAAAACCTCAGCTCTCATTGTGCACTGCACGTTATCTGGTGGGGTAACATCGCATGGCCTACCCATCTCAGTCCCTCAAGTGTACAAAAACTAGCTAGACAGTCCAGTCGGCTGCGACTGCATGGGTGTAGCCCCCGAAAGCCCGCTTCTCCCGTTTTTTGCCATTATTCGGCCAATACTGTCGCCATGGCAACCAAAATCGATAGGTGTCATAAGTGATGTGCAACACATGTCCATACCAAATATGAAAGTAATCGGTCAAAAATTGTAGCCTGTGCAGCATCCACAAAAAAATCTCTATGTTTTTCCACTAATTTGCATATTATTCTGCCAATACTGTCGCCATGGCAACCAAAATTGATAGGTGTCATGAGTGAAGTGTGACACATGTCCATACCAAATATGAAAGTAATCGGGCAAAAATTGCAGCCCCTACTGCATCCACAAGGAAATGTTTACGTTTTGCCACTAATTTGCAAATTATTCGGCCAAAACTGTCACCAAGGCAACCAAAATCGATAGGTGTCATAAGTGAAGTACAACATGTGTCCACACCAAATATGAAAGAAATCGGTCAAAATTTACAGCCCGTAGAGCCTCCACAAGAAGGTGTCTACGGACACGGCGGCGGCGGAGACGTCGCATGTGAATCCATAGTAGCCACCCGACTTCGTCCGGGGCTATAATTACAACCCCAATTCCAAAATGGTTGGGACAAAGTGTAAATTGTGAATAAAATCAAAATGCAATGACTTTCAAATCACACCAGCCAGTATTTTATTCACAATAGAACAGAGATAACACAGCAAATGTAGAAACTGATAAATTTTACAATTTTATCCACAAAATGAGCTCATTTCAAATTTGATGGCTGCTATAGGTCTCAAAAAAGTTGGGACAGGGGCCTGTTTACCATGGTGTAGCATCCCCTCTTCTTTTTAACACAGAGGGCTCTAATTTCTTGGCGCAGCGCAGGGTGGCGCAGCCCACGCAGTGGTAATTTCGTCCAGTGCAACCCGCGCAGTGGTAATTTCGTCCAGTGCAACACCGTGCGCAGCCCCTTTGGCAATTTGGTAGACCGACGTGCGCCGAGATGGGTGTGGCGACGTAGTAGGGGGAGGTGTCACATATTCATCATGACGCAGTGACAATTTCGTGGCAAAAGGCTCCGCCAAAAGCGCGGAGCGTTCGCCAGCTCCAACCTGGTTTACCTTCTGTGCAGTGGTAATTTGGCTGACTGGCGCACAGTGCGCACACGTCACCGAAACCTCACAGGCAGGTTTCCAGAATGTCAGGTACATTTCAATGCAATAAATAATTACAGCAACCACTATTTAATGTAACTATCTGAATCAGCACATAAATTATAGTATCTATATCGATCGTCCCGATGTCAGATCAAAGGCGGTTGGCACGCATAATGGAAACTTGACCTGGCTGAATCAACGCAGCTGAATCTGTGATGCAAACTAACGACTTCACATCTTTCTCAGCCAACCACAAACTGCCTCGGCATCAGGTAGTGCGTATATATCCGGCTTCTCTCATCTCAAAAAATGCAAAAGAAAAGAGAGAAGAGAGACGCTTGGCAATGCGTCCTTTACGCACAGGTGCTTCTGATTTCATCCGCGTCACGCATGGTATTTGTTTATGTTGTGATCTGTGCACACTACTTATCTGTATTACACGGGGTTTAAATATAGGTTACTAAATATGAGTGACTTTTATTAGTGGGAAAATATGTTTGCCTTACCCGTAATGCCAACCTCAATCCCACCAAAGCCCTCGACGCTGACAGCTGAGAGGGTGGAGGACGCAATGTCCTCCGCCGAGCTCATGGCCACGCTGGTGGAGGGGCCGCCTTTGGTGGCCATTTACCCCTTTTCCACCAAAAAGAACCTGGTGCTAGTGCCGTGCTGGTGCTAGTGCCAGTGCTTAGTTGGTTCAACCCACGAACCTCCTAAGAACCTGTTTGCTTTTCCATCGCCGAGGAGCCAAATCAGAGCTACGCGATCACGTCACTGTAATTTAAGACCAACACATCAAGAGAAAATAAACTTCGTTCAAGACCTGCATCTCTCTCAGCAGCGCTCACGTAACAGCTGGCAATACAGAAATAAAGTATGTACTCCGGGAAACCACGAATGAAAATTTATAACAAAAACAATGTTTGTGTTCTATGCTCAGTAAAGCCGCTTGCACACTGGACGCAAAACGAATTTTTCGCACGACTGATTACATTCATAGTCAATGCAAAGACAAAATTCTAGCCCGGGGCCCCAGGGCCAGATCTTCCCCTTGTCTTGTAGGTCCACTGCCAAAGAGCGGACACAATCTTCAGAGTCTGATGTAATTGGGTTTATTGTATTCCAGTTCCAGGTAAAATACAGAAAACCCCAGGCTGGTCTGCGCAAACCACAAAGCATTCAAATCCATCAATCGCCCCACACAGACTGCCCTCTGACTGTCTGAACCCTCATATTTATTGGTCTTTTGGCACGTTTCTTTAGATGGGATTAAACATGACCCCTTCTACCTTCTCCAATATTACTAATTCTGATTGGTACATTGTCCAATAGCGACCCTGCACCCTTAGTAACAAGATTGTCATTACATAATAGTGTACCTTCATTTTCAGCCGTCAGACGCTTGAAGACCACACCTAAGTCCCCCACACCTTGGGTTCTCCTGAAGTTTAATAAGTTATCTGAGGACATGGATGGTTCCAGAACACTCAGGTGCGCATGCTATGGTACTGGGACCGGCTGACCGGTATGGTCATTCCGGAAGGTTAGCTCATTAGGCCGGCCTTGAGGGCTCGGACAGAGTTAGGCTTATCTGAGTTTCTTGGCAGATAAGTTTTTTGCTTCTTCACAGCTACTTTTCTTTAAAGGGTTTTCTTGTTGAACTGAGATTATGGTTTTACTTTGAATTTAGAACATTTTAGGATATTTTCCCACCGTATATTCCACAATTTTTTTTTACGCAAGCCTTCACAGGTTGGAGAGCCTTTGGCCATCTTTACTTCTGAGAGACTCAGCCTCTCTAAGACATCCCTTTCATAGCCAATCATGTTACACACCTGATGCCAGTTAATGTAATTACTTGCTAAATATTCTTTCAGCTGATTCTCTTATATATTAATTGCTTTTTCAGCCCTTTTTTTGCCTGCGTCCCAACTTTTTTGAGACCTGTTACAGCCAGAAAATTTGAAATGAGCTCATTTTGTGAATAAAAATGTAAAATGTCACAGTTTCAACATTTGAAATGTTATCTATGTTCTATTGTAAATAACATATTGGCTCATGTGTTCTGAAAGTCATTGCATTTTGATTTTATTCACAATTTACATTTCGTCCCAACTATTTCAGAATTGGGGTTGTAATATAGATGCTCCCTAGCTGTTTTTAGTTATATCTGCCAGCTAGATGTAGTGACTGATGTCAAAAAATCTAGATCTGTCAGTCTGCTGAACATATGCATACTTATTAGCCAGATTTGGGACCAAGCAGCTGCTGTATCTGCCCATGCTTGCCAGCTCTATTTGGGGGCTGATAACAGCATCAGCTAATGTGTCATAAAACCACCAACACACCATGGCTAAGTAGTTTCTTTGTCTTTGTCATGCTGTATACAGTTGATGTACATGTAACACGCTTCATCTTTGGCACCATGCTCCACTGGAGAAAAGCTTGATTGTAATGATGACTGTTACAAGCTAGATTATGTAGAAAACCTCAAAAGGTAAGCTTTTAAACTTATAATAATTTGTGAACCTACACAAGAAAACGTACAATTACACTTTTTTATTAATGCGCATAAGCATTATAACCAGGGCTGGCATTAAGCAAAAATAACTGCGAAGCAAAAATGCTACGCAGTCTCCAGAAGTCTGTAGCTTTTTGTAGCATTTTTCAGAACTGTGCAGCAAAAATAAAACTTAACAAAAATACATCTGTATATGCATTTTAACTTTTTATTGTCAACTCTTAGAACACTTAGCTAACAGTACTAACACTAATCAACATAGCCTAATGAAGACCAAGGCAGTTGAGTTACAGTAGGATTGCAGTATTAAAACTACTTGGACTTACCAACTGGATCCCACTTACAGCTAACATGTAGTAACTCAGTAACCAAATAGGAATGAGTGTTTTAGTTGGTTCTACCTAAGCCACTCACCTGGCTCAGGCTGTGAATGAGTGAATATTCAGGAATGAGTGAATATTTTCATCATACATAATATTTTTTACTGTGAAAGAAATTAATACTGGGGTAATTCCGTGCCAAATCACCAGAAGGCTCCCGACTGACCATCTCAGATTTGCTTCGTAACTTTTTGTTTTGATACCCTTGTTACTAATAATTACTGTGCAAAATTTTAGGCCAAAATCTATACTAGTTTTGGAGAAATTAAGCCAACAAAAAGGGGGCGTGGCCCCATATTTAGCTTTAAAAACGAGTGCTATAATCAAACATCCATAGTTTGATGGCTAATAACTTTTGAACTGTTCACACTAAATGGTTCAAATTTTCACACATGATTCTTTGATATAATGAGGCTCTGTACACAGAAGGAGAGCTTTGTATGTGACATATTTGCAGATTTATGGCATGCCAAATATGACTTCCTGGAATGCGCATTCATCCATGGTAGCACTTTTGGCTCTCTGTATCTCCAGATTTAATGACACCAGATGTCTGATTCTTTTTAATATATGAGACATGTTATAGTACTATCAGAAAAACATGTTATATCTGTAACAAAAATTATACTTTCTCATATATAGGCCCCTATAAATGGAAAAAAGCTTGTCGCGTCTGCATTTTGAATGCTTATAGCAAAAATCTGACAAGGTCTACCAGAAAACAAATTAGATCAGTGAAAAGAGCAAGGTCTCATTGCTATATGTACCAAATATGAAGTTGGTGCTGTGAAGAAAACTATTTTATTCAAGCTGTTGAATATAGAAGGTTTTATGACATGCGAAAATGCCATTCACAAGGTTACATCACACATGCTACATCATTATTAATTCAATTCTCTTGACTATACATATATTTAGTATATTTGTAAATATGATAAATGATTTACAAATCTCACAAAAGTCAATTACACAAATTTAATTCTATTTTTGTAGACTTAGCATGTCTATTTGAAGCGTTTGAATAACTGGTCAATTTCTTTAGCCACACCAGACGGATCTACATATTGTCTACCAGCAATTCTTGGTCAGTAGTGGACAAGGTTTCGATCCTAATCAGCTTCTGAGGTCTATGAAAAAATTAACATACATGTGTTAGATATAAAGTAAGTTTGCATGGTGAAAACGGAATAATTTTAAATGTGGCAGTGATTGATAATTCAAATCATTTCTAAATTAAAACCCTCACCTTTTGAAGCTTTTTGCATAATCCACTTTGCGACAGTCATCACTACAATGAAGCTTTTCTCCAATAAGACATGGTAACAGTGATGAGGTCATATTCCTTGTTAAGTTGTAGAAAATCAGTGTATAATAACACCAAGCACGAAACAATATGATCATTACACCGCACAATAGGCTACTTCTACTGAAACTAAAAAGCAAGTCAGCAATTTTTTTATTTGGCCTTGCAGTCCCTCCCCTGCTGCATTCTTCACCTCCGCTTTGACAGGCAACAGGTGTCGCTTATTAAAGTGGAGGTGAAGGCAGTGTATTTAAGGTCTGGCTATGCCCAGTTGCAATTGCAACTGCATTCTTTAGTTTTAGCCCTGCGTTTATGTGTAGCTGCTCCCCTGGTTTTTTTAACTTGTGTTTATTTTGATTTTAAAAGTTTATTAAAATCCTTAAAGCTTTTTTCCAGCCTGTGCATTTGGGTCCTTTGCTTTCTTTTAGGCCCATGGTCCTAGCTCCCGCCGGATTGCAGTATTCATCCGGTGGGAGCAAATCCATGACAATGTAACCTTGTGAAGGCATTTTCACATGTCATAAAACCTTCTATATTCAACAGCTTGAATAAAATTGTTTTATTCATAGCACAAGTTTCATATTTGGTACATATAGCGATTAGACCTTGCTCTTTTCACTGATCTAATTTGTTTTCTGGTAGACCTTGTCAGATTTTTGCTATAAGCATTCAAAATACAGATGTGACAAGCTTTTTTCCATTTTTAGGGGCCTATATATGAGAAAGTATAATTTTTCTTACAGATATAACATGTTTTCCTGATATAGTACTATAACATGTCTCATATATTAAAAAGAATCAGACATCTGGTGTCATTAAATCTGGAGATATAGAGAGGCAAAAGTGCTACCATGGGCAAACACTCATTCCAGGAAGCCATATTTGGCATGCCATAAATCTGCAAATATGCCACATACAAAGCTCTCCTTCTGTGTACAGAGCCTTATTAAATCAAAGAATCATGTGTGAAAATTTGAACCATTTAGTGTGAACAGTTCAAAAGTTATTAGCCATCAAACTATGGATGTTTGATTGTAGTACTCGTTTTTATGCTAAATATAGGGCCACATCCCCTTTTTGAAGGCTTAATATCTCCAAAACTAGTGGAGATATTGGCCTAAAATTTTGCACAGCAGTTATTAGTGACAAGGACATTAAAATAAAAAAAATATGAACAAAATCTGAGACGGTCAGTCGGGAACTTTCTCTGAAATTTGGTGATTTGGCACGGAATTACCCACTGGTAATTATATGAACAAAGATGAACATTTAATTATTAAAATAAAAATGGTAATAATCTAGAATAAAGAGCACTTCAGGAATTCAAGGTTCAAATACAAATGAACATGTGTTCAAAATATGAAAACAGCATTCCTTAGACATAAATATACAACTCTTTTACATATATTTACAGTTAATTTAAATTTAATTTTTTGAATTCTAACTAACAATTTAGAATTTCCTAACAAACACCTGTAAACAAATAATAATTTATTACATAATGGTCATGCTTGTAGGCTGATGTCTGACACCAGTCCAGTGTTTTTCATTTCATTTTATTTAGTCACACATACACACGTACAGCGTTTGATTGTGCAATTCCTTAGCCGATTCCTTACACAAAATGGCAGATGCGTCTTACGTTTTGCGGTTGGTTCAGCCAATGACGTTGTCCACTCGAGTGTTTTATTTAGCTCTGTGGGCGGGACTGGCGCGGAGGTAGAAAAATAATGGGGTCATTCCACTCGCTACCATGGTTTCAGAGTCGCGCAATAAGGTTATCCATAGTGCGGTGGCGGAGGGCGATCAGGATGATATTAAGAGACTGTTGGAGCCCATTTTTGTTCAAAACAGGATGAAAACTTTTATTCACATTATCCAAAGACTGTATCGCAAAATATGCGATGGGGATTTCAAAAGCCCGTTGCAGATTAGCGCATTTCAAAAAAACTGATGGCATTTTGTGATGCGATACCGCTTATCGCCAGCCCTGATTATAACGCCTTACAGACTAATGCCTCAGCAAGCTGTTTAAGTCTTGATGTCAAACCATTAGGCTAACAGATTTGAAGAAAGCGTTAAGTTTTAAAGGGCTAACCATTAAGAAAGTCTTAGAAACGTATGGGCAAAGCGTCATGCATTTCAGTTCAACCCATGAGCCGCTCAAACTAGAGCATTAAAGATTTCGACTCAAAGCGTTAGACATTGAAGCCGTACCGATAGCTAAAGCTACAGACCATTAAAATGGGTAATTAACGGAAAAGAGTTATTGTATGTTGTAGATTGTACAACCCCAATTCCGAATTGGGACGAAGTGTAAATTGTGAATAAAATCAAAATGCAATGACTTTCAGATCACATGAGCCAATATGTTATTTACAATAGAACATAGAAAATCTCTGTGTGTAAGGGACAAGGCCGAAGACCTTTACTGGATGCCCATGATCTTTGGGCCCTCAGACGCCACTGCATCACTCACCAGCATGATTCTGTCATTGACATTACTAAATGGGCCCAGGAATACTTTAAGAAACCATTGTCTGTAAACACAGTCCGCCGAGCCATCCACAGATGCCACCTAAAACTCTATCATGCAAAAAGGAAGCCATTGTTGAGCATGATCCAGAAGCGCCACAGTGTTCTGTGGGCCAAGGCTCATTTATAATGGGCTGTAGCAAAGTGGCAAAGTGTCTTGTGGTCAGACGAGTCCAAATTTGACATTCTTGTTGGAAATCATGGGTGTCATGTCCTCCGGGCTAAAGAGGAGAAAGCCCAACCCTCCTGTTATCAGCGTTCAATTCAAAAGCCAGCATCTCTGATAGTATGGGGATGCATTAGTGCATATGGTGTGGGACACTTGCATGTTTTAAAAAGCACCATGAATGCTGAAAGGTATATAAAGGTTTTAGAGCAACATATGCTCCCTTCCAGAAGACATCTATTCTAGGGAAGGCCTTGTGTATTTCAGCAGGACAATGCAAAACCACATACTGCAGCTATTACAACAGCATGGCTTCGTAGTAGAAGAGTCCGTGAGAACATTTGGCGCATAGTTAAACTAAAAGTCCGTCAAAGGAGACCCAAAACTCTCCAGCAGCTGGAAGCCTGTATTAAACAAGAGTGGAATCAAATTCCAATGGCTAAACTCAAGAAACTTGTCCCTCAATGTCCAGACGCCTCCACTCTGTCTTAAAAAGAAGAGGGGATGCTACACCATGGTAAACAGGCCCCTGTCCCAGCTTTTTTGAGACCTGCAGCAGCCATCAAATTTGAAATGAGCTCATTTTGTGAATAAAATTGTTAAATTTCTCAGTTTTCAACATTTGCTATGTTATCCCTGTTCTATTGTGAATAAAATACTGGCTGGTGTGATTTGAAAGTCATTGCGTTTTGATTTTATTCACAATTTACACTTTGTCCCAACTATTTTGGAATTGGGGTTGTATATTATATGCGTAAAAACAGCTATTTCGCCTGTAGTAAAACATTGCATGAGGACATGCTGCTTCCAGTGGTATAATGCTTTTTTTTTTTCCTGGTACATCTTGTCATACATGAGCAACATGCATTAGAAATATAGGCATGAAGTGATTTTATTCATTTTTAACACACCATACCTCAGAAAGTTTAATTTTGTCTCGAGCTGCCGGATAGCTCACTCGGTTAAAGCATCGCACTGCGAAGCAGAAGTGACTATTACAGCGCCGATTCGAGCCCCGGTCGTACCAACTGGCAGTGGTCAGCAGCTTTTTCAGAGTAGTGCACAATTGGCCATTGCGCTACAGGGATGCAAATTAGGAAGGGTCTGCCGGGAAGGGCAATATACAAATGGTAGCTCTGTTCATTGATTAAGCGCCTCCTGTTGGCCGGACGGACGCTCGTCAGGAAGATTCTAAGCTTGTTCATGTTTGGGTATCCTCCACCCTCGTTCTGAACTTGCGAGGATTCAACCAATGAGTGTATAAGAAGCAGTGGCTGACAGGCACGTGCTTCGAAGGTGAGCCGTGAACTGTCTTCACTCTCCGGAGTTGGTAGCACGAGGTCGCATATGAGCAAGCCTTGTACATAGTTCCCCAATTGGGCATTCCAGATTCGGGTGGGATTGGAGATGCCAAATTTTCTTAAAAAAAAAAAAAAAAAGTTAGTTTGATTTCCTTAAGACACTTAGTTACCAAAAGAGTACTACAATATGAGAAATAAATACCAGAATTTGAAAGATATGACATCTTTAAATGTGGAGATTCAGAGGGCAAAAAATGCTCCGAAGCACAAAACATTTTTTTTTGCAGATTTCAACAAGCAATAAAATGGTGAATATGCAATCGTAAAACTTCAGTTGCAGCAGTTAATGGGGTTGTGTGAAGTAAGCAGACATATCGTTTTCATTCAGTTTTTCTGTTTGTTTGTGACGAGAAACTCAGTTCAAAACATTCTGCGTTGGAATTTTTCCAAAACTCCCTCCGGTTTAGGAGTAATGGCCCTAGCAACGCCCTTATCAACGCAGACAAAATTCTACTGCAGTCTTCGGTAATCTCCGGTAGTTACGTCAATTCCAGAACAGCCATTGTTTGAATGGCCGAACATTTTCAGGTGTGGCCAATTTTCATTAATAACGCATACCTGTCAACTCTCACGCATTCAGTGAGTTTAAGTGGCATATTTATGCTCCTCTGCTGTAGTCAGCAATTATTCAATCAACGCATACGCAAGAGATTCTTGTGTTGAAGTCCTTGTGCATGGAGGGGTTGGAAGCAATGGAATTGCATAAAGACGTTTTAAATGATATCATTTAATTAAAACAATCATGAAACACATGCATTCCTTCCAACCCGGGTAAAGAAAAGTGTGAGAAATCCGAAGTCGTAATCGGTATGCCTTGTAAATGAAAACTGGTCACATCTGACAATGTTGAGAGTTTTCAGAGTTTCAGTAATTGTCATTTAAATGGATGATTGAAAACAGGTCATGACTAATCATTACTTTTAAGGGATTGTTTGAGCTTCCCCTATTGCCAGTTCACGAGCCGCCACTGATGCCGATACATACATGTACATGGATACGCATGCATTAGGCCCACAGCCAAATGACCGTAGATACAGGGTAGTCATTTACGATAAATATGACTTTTTACATGAACATCAATAAATTTGTTGTCAATGTCGCATTTGTATGTATGTTTATCAACGACAGACGAAGTCATACATTGAAACCAGTGGCAGTCCGTCGGCAGAAACACAGGGCCAGCAATAACCTCACTTTTCACTGCTTAATGACCTACATCTCTCGCAGTTTACCTCTCCCGATTAGCAACAGTTGCTCAGACTAATTGGTAGAACCGACAAGAGTCCAATTTATTTTTGAAAGCCCTGTTATACATTGCACTACGAAATTATATGGCGTTTTCTTCCGCACAGCAATGACTACGAAAAATAATGTCTTTTTAACTTCTGCACTTGTGTAGCTTGTGAAACAGCACAGATTTGCGTAATAAGTTTGCGAGGCTCATTGAGCAATAAGGCAGGAGAATCCGTTCTATAGTCTGAATGTAGTGACAGCTAAAGGGCGTTGTTAAGTACGATGCACAGCTGAGTGATGGCAAAAATAATTGCAGCGAAGTCAGCGAAAGTTTTGGATTTTTTGCAGATTGTCATCCTTGCGGAGTCACATCAATTATATCAACACAAGCAATAGGCAATCGCTTTGTCATTAGCATTTCTTTATCATTACATGTCATGCATTGGTGATCGTTGTTCAGTTAATAAATTGTTTGATTGTTTATCAGGCAAACTTGATCGCAAACAGTTTAAGAGCAATTATGCGCGAAAGGGTGATGTTACTGAAGGCCTTCCTGACATCTGACAGCATGCCACTGGATGAAACAAGTCAGCAAGACTTACCATTCACGCCATTAAAGATCGGGTCTTTCAGGGGCAACGTACTCGAGATTATCCACAGCTTCTGGCTCATACATATATGGTCCAACATACATCACTGCATTGCCCTCTTCCTCATCTGTCTCCTCAAAGACTCGAGGCTCACCAGAAACTTCGGAAATCTCGGAAACTAAGGTTTCTGACTTGCTCTCCGAAAAATCTTCTACTTGTTCCGCTACTGTTTTTGCTGTGTTGTTCTTGTTTTGATGTCAGACTCCCGAGTTCGCATCTTTCGCAGGAAAAATTGAAAAAACTTTGGAAAATTGGCATTTTAGCCCCAAAAAACATTACTGACCACCTCTTTTTACCTGATACCCTTTATTTATCATCTTCTACACTTGAAAACCATTTATTCAACATTTTGCTGGGATACTTCACACAACCTCTTTAAAGACATCTTGCACTTAACCCATTTAAACCGGGACAGCATGTGTGCATTTTAACCTTTAAAACCGGGGACGCTGTTACGCATTTCTACCCTTCAGGCTGGGAAAGCGGATACGTCATTTTATAGTTTTCATTACTTTTCCGACCATTTCCGGGCTCATAGCCAATCAAATGCATCATGACTCACTAGAGTACACATAAGAGAGTGTCTATCAGTGAATACACTTTATTTTTTATATTTATATGTTTATTTTTATTTTATTTGAACGGACACTTTATCATGCCTGCCACCTGTTCCAGAGAAAGAAAAAATGTTCGTTATTCTCTAGTGCAGAGCTTATCTTTTATTTATTAGGCCTCTTTATTCCATTTGAGTTGTGCATGTTATGTAGATAGAGATTTGTTATTTATTTTATTGGTTTTATTACATTTTATAGTTTGTTATAGTTTGTTCAGTGTTTTAAATATTGTAATGAAGATATGCACAAATAAAAAACATTGTTCTTATGAAAGCCACAGGTATAAGCTCTCAAATACTTTTTGAATTTTGTTTCTATCTGCTACAGAGGCTGAGATATCAGCTTTTTACTAGACGTTGACACCTGGGTGCTGTTTTCCAGAAAACCTCAGGTTTTAGGGGTTCTTTTCAAAATCGCCCATAGGTTTTCATAGGCATTTTTTAAATAGGCCTCAGGCCTAAATGGGTTAAGAACAACCCCTGAAAATTTCACGCACCTAGCTTAAATAGTTCAAAAGTCATGGCTTATGGAACTTCATAGTTTTTTCTATCGCATTCGTTTCTACTGTAAAATCTGAGCCATGCCCCACTTATTAAAGCCCCTATATCTCAAAAACTAAAAAAAAAAGATAAAATGCTGAAATTTTGCATACTGTTTATTGGGACTAATGGTAGTAATTTGTGAAAGGATGAAGCAAATTTGAGATGGTAAGTTGGTAGGGCTATGGTGACATCACATGGATTGACCCATGTAAAACATTAAATTACAGTATGATGCTCAAGAATTTACACAACATCCAGCTGGGAGAAAAAAAATTATGTAGGCCTATACAATGGTAGGCTCCAATCTAAGTGTGTTGCTGAAATGATATACCATGTACCTGGAGACTAAAAATTGTACCAATACACTGAATACTCGGACCTTCCTCCCTCCAGATATTTTTGGCTGACCAAGCTTTTTCTGCACACGGTACATAATACATGTGCTCATTTGACCATGAAATTACCAAGTGACTACCACAATTTAAAATGTAGGACCACGCTTAGCCAATTTGTTTCCCTCTTATCTCCCACACATGATGAGCACAGTTCAGGTATATCAGCTAAAATAAAAAAGTGGGTTCCATGTTACATTCAAGACATCTTGGCGCAACTTTACTCATGCTGTGATTCCAGGAAACTGTGCTGTGTACAAAATGTCTTGGATCTTAAAGGTAGAGTAGATAACCTCAGATCAACCAGCAAGCACAAGATAGATTTTGAATGAAGCAAGTATAAAACCCCATTTGAGACATCCCCCCCAAGCCACTCCCCAAAAAGACATGAAATCACACAGCCGACCTGCCAATCCAAGCAGAGAAAGTGGGAAGAGGAGCAGTGCTCATAATCAGCACATCATTAGTTTTCATCACAAACCTTACCCAACCATTTGATTCACCATTCACATGCCAGAAAAAAGTCACATTATTAGCTATATGTAAACCACAGAAGTGTAAACAATATGAACACAATGAATGTAAAAAATGAACACAGTTGAAGTTATCCTCATAATTACAGCAGTCACGCTAGCGAGCATGGGAGTTACAGCTGGGAAAGTTGATAGAAAATAAGAATTTATAGCCAGTAATACAATGCTGGCTACCTAGCCAGGGTCCCAGGCAGCAGTAACTTTACCCAACTAGCAAAACTACAATCAATGAGGTAAGGGCACTACACAGCATAAGTATATTAAATGTTTATGTAGCATTTGTGGCACATTTCATCCATGACCTTTTCCATGAATTATTTTAAGTAGTTATCCATCTAGCCAACTAACTACCCGTTGATTTTATTATAGTCCTTTGGGTGACATATTGACAAGCAGTAATTTTGCATAGAATCTGTAGCGTGTTGTACCATGATTCACAGTTTAGAGCTTCCAAGATGAGAACAATTGGCTCTGATCCTGAATATAACTTACTCCAGAACCAAGTCGGGTAAAAGAGGACAGGCCTGGGGTGGACGGCACGTAACAGGCAGGGCAATCTACCCAAATCATTTTTGATCCTCGACTTTTCTTCTTTTGTCTGTCTTCACTTGCTTGTTTAGCTGTGCCAGCTGTTGAGGGTATAGGAGGAACTGTGCTTTCTGGCAGCACCTTCTCTGCTATGTCTGCCTTTCTCGTACAGCTAGCTCCCCAGCTTTACCAACAGCCTGCATAGCCTCCTGTTATGTGCAATGAGTGCAATGGCAGGGTGTTTGGGTGCGCACAGGTACATAGGTAAAATAAACAGGCCGCCCAATCATTTCATTTAGGCCAAATAAAATGATGGGAGGGCTTATTACCACCCAGCAACGGGAACCAGATTTGTTTTTTTTTTTTTAACCAATTGATTTATTGATTGCCACTAGGCTGTTCAAAAAATTTCAACAAATATCAAAATATGCTTCAGAAAAATCATACCTACCCTGCATTTAAAGGATAAATATGGGAATAACTAATTAAGCAGATGAGTTCAGATAAAGCAGCTCCACAGAATGATATCAAATAAAGCATGTAACACACAAAAAAATCAAGTTAATCAAAAATTTAAAATTCAAGCAAGCAATAAAAACCAAACTTGCCAACACTGCCCATTTCAGACGAATTTTGGCCAATTCACATTAGTAATGGACGGCATCACAATTGTCTCCCTCTAACACGGCTTCAGCTCACAACAGTCCTGGACCATCCTCACTGAGCAAATTAGTTCTATGCCTTATCTTAACAATATCATCAAAGAACATTTTTTTCAACAATCTTCAAAAATCAGTGCACACTGCACAGGCAAAAAAAAAAAAAAAAAAAAACTTCAAACAAATGCAGGGGAATTATTGACACTAGAGGCCAAAGTCCAGGGCATTGCTGCCAAGTGCTAGAGATTAACCTAACAGATGAAGAATTCCTACGGTTTCTTCAATCATCGGCGCAGCACCAAGCAGAAGGATTACATTTCTCTTTAGTTCAGCGAAAGTAAATGAAAATAAGATTAGAACTGTTATGTGCAATGTATTTTATGAGTGGAAGTGGCACCGTCATTTGTACAATGTTATTCTTTGCACAAATAGCGTAAATACCACACACACACACACACACACACACACACTACCTGTGGTTTCTCTAAAGTTGCTTTCCGTTGTTTTTCCGCAAGTTTAGCCATAAAATTCCAAACACACCTTTACCAGCAGCAAGCCTAAGAATATCCAGTTGCTGCTCCGCATCCTTTCGCACGGTTAGTATTTATCCGGCTGAACGAAAGTAGCAGCACGTACAAGTTAATGTGGCACACCGGCACCCATACATACCATCCGCATGCTGGTAAAAGCATTTGCTGCCTAAAATGACAGTTTATCAATGCATTTTATATAGATCGAATCGCATACTATTCTTTCTTCAGTTACGGCTTTGTAGAAGCTGTCTATAGGCCTACATCTTTCTTTCCCGGAGAGTCCAGCTGTTTACGACTTTTTTAGTAATAGTGCAAAGAATTTCAAAAATTAGTCTACTAGTCCTTTTCGCAGCATGTTAAAACACGTAGGCTAGACCAGCCCACGCTGAAAGTTTTGGGAAAATTAGATAGGATAGGGTCATAAAAGCAAACCGTGTTAACATCGGAAAGTCCGTCTCATGTTTATTAAACAAATACATCATTTTATATCAGATCATTTTCCAAAATAAAATCAACAGTAGCTACTAATTAGCTCCGCGCTAAAAACATCAGAATGGCTGCAGAAGTGTATGTTAAAGGCGTTAAAGGGATTTTCATGGAGATGAAACCACCTCAAAGACAGCTAATCAGCCAGCTTGCCGGGCTGAATCGCGTCCCTGTCCCGTCAGAAGGGCGATAGTAGCCCAAGTTAGACACTTTTAAGTCCCGCGAGAATCAACAAGTATAGGTCGTCCATCGAAGATTACCATTCCAGACCAATAAATTGTTGGCTGGATGCGAGGACTTTAGCGGGAGACGGTCTTGAAAGGCCATAAATTATATAACCGCAATAAAAGTGCCAACCCCTGACCCTGTCTGAGGGACAGAACTGTGGTCACCTGACTTCAGTATTGGCACGGCCTTGCAGTCAATAAATACACCTACAAGACAAGTGCAACCCAAACTGATACCCACTCGGATCCCATTGGATTTACACTCCATCCTAAGTTCTTGGTTATAATAGATTACTGAGCATTGCAGCTACAAAAATAGGATACGTTGTTATGTCCATTCCTGCGCGTAAATCGCAAGAACAATTGTTCGCAAACAATAACGTTACGTTGATAAAGATGGGACACTTACTTAGATGTAGATAAGGGTCATTATTATCCATGGTGTGTGAATTAATGTCGTGTAGTTTCCCTATGGCAGCAGTAGGCGCGCCGTCCTAGGCAGCGGCATCTCTATGAATTCCTCTTCTTGGGCCGACTGAACTTTTCCTACTGCAACAACACTGGTGTACACTGGGGCCCCACTAAGGGGGTGGCGATAGCTCAGATTCTCCAAAGGACAACATTACTCCGTTTCGGGGTAAGCGTATGAGCAGCCGAAGACCGTCGAAGTCCACGTTCCGGATTATGATCAAGAAACAAACAAAAAAAAAAAAAAAAACAGTTTGTGAAAAAAAATTAAAGAGCACAAAATGGCGTTCGTAGTCTGTCATAAGAATCCGTCCAACAAATACGTTGTTTAGCCTATCACTGGAAAATGACGTAGATCTGTGCGCCAACCTCTTTCTTCTCCTCGTTGAAATTGCAGTAACAACGCGAGCTGTGGGAAATGTTGTATAATCCTAAGTAAGTCGTGTACTCTTGAGGTGTAATGAAACCCAGATCGCACTTCTCTGCGCCAAACCTCCTTCGAGGACGTACACTGTTTACAGTTGCACCCCAGCAGAAGGCTGCCTAGGACATTAAACATTCTGTCGTGGATGCGCGCATGCACCATCCAGTTTATCATACCAGTGCATACGCCAAAAGAACATAAGGACAATTATTTAAAATGTAGAAAAAAGGTAAACAACTATATTAAACTGCTGCAATATGAAGAACCACCCTCAAACACTGAAGGATTTAATAAAAATATGCCAAGAGGTTGTGTCAGCACGCATGCACATAAGCAAAATATGCATCAATCAAGCAGACATGCCCTGCGTGCGTTTTCAATTCATGAGCTTTCGCTTCGCTATAGAACTCCGCCGTTGGAGGAGTTTACTGAAATTCAGGTTGTGAGTCTGAAGACCCCCCGGAAGCCCCCCAGATCTTTCTTCAGAGGAAGGGGTCAATTCAGGGTGAGCTCTCAGTATCTCAGGAGGTTACACAGAAGTCACCAGCATTCACTGTCTTTAGCTCTTTTTGCGGCTGAGACTTGGTTAGCATTGGGGATGACCACTCATTGAGTCTCTCTGCTATCCAATTCTCTAACTCCCCTCCTTGACAAACAGTCCGTGAAAGAACACAGGAGGATGCTAACAAAGATAAATAGATTCTTTTCCAACTCATTCCACAGTAGTAAGCACTTTTCATTTCAACCCCTCATTAGATTATATAAATTCATTTAAGTCAAAAAGGGACTAAAACAGCACTTAATGAACCACTGCTTTGTATCGTTGTAATTGATGAACATGGTTTTGGACTTGAGAACAGTCGCATGTTTCTTCCAATATTGATTTTACAAAAAAAAAATTAAATAAAAAATGTAAAACTGCACAAACAAAGCTTGAAAAAAAACTGGGGGGTTTTAATGAGGCAAAGACTCAGCAAAATCAATTACAAATTGATGCAATTTTAATATATTCAGACTTCGTAATAAAACGAAATGTTTCCTGGTGACTGAAGCTAAGGAATTTGAATTTCCAGTTTTCTCACAATATGTTGGTTTCACTCACCCCCCCCCCACCCCACCCTGATTGGCATCCATCATCACCTAAAATCCAAACTACCCCCCCCACACCACAGTCAATGAGGTGCACCTCCTATGGTAATCCCTTTGTATTCACAACACTATCCCCTACAAACAGTGTCCACAACAGTAATCCCTCATCCAGTACAACAAACCTGAACCACCTGCCGGAGGCTGGCTGTGTGGAGTGTGAGTGGTGAGTGGTGTGGAGCAGTGGTCTGCTCCTTGCACGTGCATACACACACACATACACAAACACACACGTACACACACACACGCACACACGCACTTTGGTTCTTGGAACTGTGTACAATAATTTAAAGGGGCTCTCCACCCAAAACACAATTTCGGCTAATTCTCCATAATATTTTGAGTAAGTGAAGTCCTCCGAAGATTTTACCTATCCGTCCTTTCTGTCCAGAGTAATTATCTGTTGCTATAAGTTTGCCTGTGATCAGTTTTCATCGAACCAGATAGGCTACAGTTGCCATGTCATCACTTTTGAACAAAAAAAAAAAAACATGGCATTCTAAGCAAATATGTCACTCATATATCAAATTTACTTATGCAAAGTCAGTTTTACATGAGCCCCTCAGAACAAGAGTAGTCTAACAACACTTTTCATGTTTATTAAGTTTGATGCAGGGAATTGAAGATAAGGTTCAGATCTGTTTCGTGCGATACAGAACTAATTCAGATCTGGCCCAATGTGTGTGTAAAAGTAGGTCTCCAGGTACCAACACTTTCAGAAAGCCAGTGCAAGTCAGTGCAAGAGTGGTCCAATTCACTCATTCAATATGACAGCGCCCATAGAACAACTGTGTTGTAGTAAGAAAACAATGTAAATTTTGAATTTTTTGAATGATTGAAGATTCAACAAGCAAATACTACTGATATCTAGCTTTATGGCATCTTATGAGTAATATTTGTTATATTTCTGCGAGGGCTTTTCTGTTTAAGACAGCTAGTGGAAATAAGTGCAACCTGTGGTTGTTGTAGTTTGGAATTACAACACTGTTCAATTAGTAATGAAGAATACACTGTTTTATCATTCATTTGGCATATATAGCTGTAGAATTGATAGTAGTGTGGGTTGTTAATTGTGTATCAAACTGTGAAATGCATTTGATTTAATCTTTTTGAAAAATATAAACACTATTAATTTTCTTATTCTGTCTCAATAGTCTGCTTAATATTTCTTCAGTCAGCCAATTTTCAGTGTCCTATATCTTTCAGAAAAATATTTTCACCGCAAAATTCCAGAAATTTACAAATAAATGAAGAAATTCAAAAAATTAGGTGTTTTAAATAAAAACCTTCTTCTGCAGAGATAAAACAGAATCAAAGAAATTATATGCATACAAAAATATTGTAATATGTTGCACGCTGATTTTTTCATGTGTGTTTTAATTTAGTGCAATCATTCTACAAAAGAAAAATACTGTAGTCAGCCCTCTCTTGTTTTGAAAGGCTCATATCTGGAAGGTGTTTATTATGTCCTGTAAAGCAAGTTTCAAAAACACCCGATGCTGCCTTGATTTGACTTGCCGGAGCCGTAACATGAGCTTGTGACAAAGCGCCATTCACGCAAATGCAAGACTGGCTCTCAATTACATATAATTGAATTTATAATTAAATCAAAATTACAATCCATACAACTTTCCTCTTGTTTTAAAAGCTGTGTCTTGTAACAATATTTGGCCGTGGCTTTAATTTCTCTCTCTCTCTCTCTCCTCCACTCTTCCTCCGTCACACACACAGGCATACATGCAGTTGGCTTGGTGAAGAAACCGTTTGCTCCATCTGCTAAACACTCATCATTTAACCCTGTCATGCATTATCAAGCCCCTGCAAGAGCCAAGATGATAAGTGAATCTTTGCTTTGTGGCCTGTGGGATGAGACGCCCAGCAAAACAATGTTGTGAATCATCAATCTTCTCATTCATCAGTCTTAAGCTAAAAAAGGGAACATGCTTAGGCCTGCACTGAGAGATCTTTGTTTGCATATTTACAAGTTTGTCTGTCTTGTTTTCATTTTGTCATGGGAAGTCAAAGAGGACAAAAGGTTACAAAGTAATCAATTCTGGAAGTAGAGCACTCAACAGTAAAGTTTGTTGTCATGAGCTTGTGATGACATGGTGGTTCAGATTCCAATTTCAATCTGTTTTTTGTCTCTCTTCTCTAGGGAAAAGAGTCTATCATTCATCTGAATCCTGAGGACAGATTATTGATGACGGCTTTGGCGGAAGCAGTTCTGTGGGAGGGGATGGGTTCATTTTTCTTCTTTGGGACACAAAACAATGAGGAGACGACTCCTAAAGAACACACCATGGTTGAAAATTAGCTGATCTCAAACAGGAAGTTGTGAGGCTGGGACTACATACACAGGAATTTTTTTTTTTTTGTAAAAGCCTTATTCCGCTCTTGTTCTGGAAATTATATTTTGGTAAGTCTTACAAGCAACACGTCTCATTTATACGTGCCATCACCATTATCATCATATTCAAAGCTTTTATAATTTTCTCTTCAAGACCATCCCTGTATGTGATCCCTTTTCTCTTTTCCTCAGAATGTATTACCCATTTTCAACAAATAGAAAGAAAAAAGTGGCATAAATCCGATTTATGACACCAAGAAGAATCATCCAAGTGGAACAAAAAAATCAAGTTGTTGGTGTGTTTACCACAAATACTTTAGTTTCAGTTGTTTGATCCAAGGTATTAATTTGTTTGCGTAGAGGTGCAGATCTTAGACGCTAGCATCTACGGAACTCTTCAGATGCACTTAGTTGCATTATCCTATCAATATGTTGTACATTTTTCAATGCTGAATTTTCATGAAGATTTTTTGTGTTTGCAGCCCTTATTCTGTCCTAAAAAGTCTGAAAATAAACTGATAGAAGATGCTATTCCAAATGCTACAAGTATCTTGTTTCATTTAAGCTATTTTACCCCTTTCTGTGAAGCTCAAATCTCAAATTTCAAAGCCTTAAATACGTGAACACATAAATTGCTAGATTTGTCTTCTTCACAAAGAGGTTAAGCAATCAAGATGTAAATCTTAACAGGTCCATGAGACCTTTTTTTTAGGTGAGGCTTGCTTTTCTTTTGGAAGACATTAAGGGTATGATGCAAAGCGCAGGATTGTGGCACATCTTCATTTGTTTTGTACTTGTTTTATGGTGCAGGACAAGAATCATACTCAACAGAACTGTTAACAGTCAAACTCCAGAGACCTGACCTTGGACAGTCTGATCCAATTCAGGATATATTGGGGAGATCAGGGTCTATTGGGGGGCCTACTCTCCAATTGATCTCTGGACCTTGGAGAAGCGGGCTAATAATGGTCAGTCCCTTTTCCAGCTGACTGATTGATCTTGTTAAAGTGAGCATGCATAATGCAATACCTGTTTGCGCCACTGGAGTGGGGACATTGCTGTCTCAGCTGGAGGTGCAGTTCTTGAACATATACCTTCATGCTGCCTAAGCTGATAGATGAACCTGTCAATGTGTTTCTGAAGAGCGCAAGGTAGTAGATATATTGCTTTCATGCAGGCTACCTAATGAAGAAGTTTCCCCTCTTTCATGTTACAAGTGACGAGAAGCTTCCAAATCGATCAGCTGCTCCAACTTAGCTGCTCGTTGTTGAACAGTTAGCAGCTAGTGGATGTTCCAAAAGTACTGCTACCAAAGCAGCATTTTATGTTATGTCAGCTAGCAAGTGCACAACTTTGGTTTCTATGACGGTGACACATCTGGATCTGCTCCTCCACTGCTGCACATTTGTACTGTTTCCGAATGCCATATCCACAACACTGGAATTGCCCAATAATAACTTTGCGAAATGTCCGCATTTGTAAGGACCAGACTGTATCTGCGAGTTTTTTTTTTTTAAATGCAGTTTCTTCATTACCTTAACTTTCATTTGCTTTTGCGTCTGATGGATTGATCCACCATATTGCGACAAACATTGAATTAAGATCCAGACTCTATTTTTGACATTTTGTGAAAGTAATCAATTTCTCTAAGCAAATTTATATCTAGATCCCACACAGAAGAATGAATTTTATTTTATTGTTCATACCGACTGTTTAACAACGGATATCTTGCAAAAAAGCAAATCTGTTCCAATGACTCTCCATCTCCCTTTTTGAAATCTTTGCCTTTGAAGCTGCGTTGACATTATCAGATCTGAACACACAAGTGCAAGATCCCTGTATTAAATATATTTGTCAAAGCATGATTGCTCAGGATAATCCCAAGGAGAGCCTTGAAGAAGCATTCATAGATCATGGCATAAACCCTTAAAGAAACATTTAAACAACATGGCCAGTCCCCATGAAAATTCTGGGGAGCACCTGAGGTAAGGCTGAACGGTTCTGTCCCTGTAGGATTACCGTAATCACTTGCTCTTGATGTAGAGGCCTCAGTGCAATTTTTGTCTCGGTGGAGGCAATTCATGATTTGAATTGAATTGCCTTGACTGGTGATGCTGGGACAGCTGAGGCGGTGTGTTGTTGATGTTATCGCTGTTGCTTTTAATTAGTTTTTCTCATGTGTCTCTCTGTCTACCTACCTATACTATATGCTGTACTAGAATTTTCTTTCCTGAGAACAAAAAAGTTTTCCAAACTTCAAAAACTAAACTCTACATGGGATATTTTCATGCACACTTAGAAATCACAGCAATGCTCAGAGAAAGAACAAAAGAGCGTTTGACTCTCCATAGCAAATTACACATCAGAGTAATGCAGTATGCAGTTTTCATTCTGCAATTATCGGCTCATTTAATATTTTTGCTATAGGGAATATGTAGTTCTACAGTACTGAACGCACCAGTACTACACTGCTCCAATGACATAGGGAGGACTGAATAGCCAGCTCCCACTTTGAAAATAATGCCTCAAACTGAGTCAAATACAAGTGTCATATTTTTGTTGCATGCATAAGCACCCACTCATGCGTGTGCCTGTCTGTATTGTTAACCAGCACCGTTGTATAACAGTGTAAGTAAGCAAAAGAGATCCCTGCACCTGAAGTAGAAAATGTGAAGGCAGGGAAAACAGAAGTATTCACAAAAGTTGGTCAGTGTCATTCTCGGTGATTATAACCAGAAAACAGGTATGTTGCACACATTTTTTATTAAAGAGTAAATTCACCTTTTTCTATTATTTTAATCGCCGAACTTTCTGTACAGTTAACATTAGATTTCAAACACGAGAATGCTCTCGGGCCAGATGTTTCACGTCTGTGCAATCGGCACTTTACTACCACCCTGTGGGAGCTGATATATGACATATTGCAAACTAACGAGATTGTTTAAATTGGACCTATTTACCTGTTGCGGTTTCAATACGCAAATGCAAGGATGTTTCTGGGCTAACTACTTTAGTGAAATAAATCAACTATTCTAATAATAATAACAACATAACAACAACATCATAACTTTGAAAGCGTGTCCTTTGTGGCTTCAGAAATGCCTTGCTGCCATGACTTCACAATGCAGTAAACTGAGAGCACTCACACTTTTATAGTCTGGTGATTTCCTCACATTGTTGGTTGTGGGAACTGATGGATTATTATTTTGCAATCTTTCAATAATATGTGATTGTTGGCTGAAATCCGAAGAATATCAAAACCTATGCATCGTTTTACTATATCACCCTTCCTGTGATTTTCCCACGTGGAAATATGGTGGGAGCAAGGGAAATGCTTGTAATAATGTCATCTAATTTTCACAAAATTGATTATTTGTTTCCCACTGTGTCAAAAAATAGCTATCAATTTGATATTCTCCCAAAGCAGTTTATTGTTGTCATTGTCACAATCCCCAAATCTTTGCCTGAGCTGTCTAAGGAGCCCAGTCTCATCCCAAGTCGCAATAAAGTGATGCTACCGGACCAAGCATTGATATACGATGAAAAAAAGCTTTTGGTATCTTTATTTGACAATAGTTTAAAAGGAACCCTACTCCCTATCCTCTAACCCTAAACCCAAACTGGAACCTTAAGCATCAAATAAGGATGCCAAAAGCTTCCTTTTTCATTGTACAGTATATCAACGCTTGTTCAGGTAGCGTCACTATATGACGAGTCGCGATAAGAATGTATTGATCAAATCTACAACTCCAATTCCGAAATAGTTGGGACAAAGTGTAAATTGTGAATAAAATCAAAACGAAATGACTTTAAAATCACATCAGCCTGTATTTTATTCACAATAAAACAGAGATAACATAGCAAATGTTGAAACTGAGAAATTTTACAATTTTAGCCACAAAATGAGCTCATTTCAAATTTGATGGCTGCTACAGGTCTCAAAAAAGTTGGGACAGGGGCCTGTTTACCATGGTGTATCATCCCCTCTTCTTTTTAAGACAGAGTGGAGGCGTCTGGGCATTGAGGAGACATGCTTCTTGAGTTTAGCCATTGGAATTGATCCCACTCTTGTTTAATACAGGCTTCCAGCTGCTGGAGAGTTTTGGGTCTCCTTTGACAGACTTTTCCTTTAATTATGCACCAAATGTTCTCAATCAGTGAAAGATCAGGACTGCAGGCAGGCCAGTTCAGCACACAGACTCTTCTACTAAGAAGCCATGCTGTTATAATAGCTGCAGTACGTGGTTTTGCATTGTCCTGCTGAAATACACAAGGCCTTCCCTAGAATAGATGTCGTCTGGAGGGGAGCATATGTTGCTCTAAAACCTTTATATACCTTTCAGCATTCATGGTGCTTTTTAAAACATGTAAGTGTCCCACATCATATGCACTAATGCAACCCCATACCATCAGAGATGCTGGCTTTTGAACTGTACGCTGATAACAGGAGGGGGTGGTCTATCTCCTCCTGAGCCCGGAGGAAATGACGGCCATGATTTCCAACAAGAATGTCAAATTTGAACTCATCTGACCACAGGACACCTTGCCACTTTGCTACAGTCCATTTTAAATGAGACTTGGTCCACAGAAAACGACGGCGCTTATGGATCATGCACAATATTGGCTTCCTTTTTGCATGATAGAGTTTTAGGTGGCATCTGTGGATGGCTCGGCGGACATTGTTTACTGACAGTGGTTTCTTGAAGTATTCCTGGGCCCATTTAGTAATGTCAATGACAGAATCATGCCGGTGAGTGATGCAGTGGCGTCTGAGGGCCCGAAGATCACGGGCATCCAGTAAAGGTCTTCAGCCTTGTCCCCTACGCACAGAGATTTTTCCAGTTTCTCAGAATCTTTTGATGATGTTATGCACTGTTGATGATGAGACCTTCAAAGCCTTTGCAATTTGACTTGAGGAACATTGTTTTTAAAGTATTGCACAATTTTTTTACACAAGCCTTCACAGGTTGGAGAGCCTCTGGCCATCTTTACTTCTGAGAGACTCAGCCTCTCTAAGACATACCTTTTATAGCCAATCATGTTACACACCTGATGCCATTTAACTTAATTACTTGCTAAATGTTCTTTCAGCTGATTCTTTTATATATTAATTGCTTTTTCAGACCTTTTTTACCTGTGTCCCAACTTTTTTGAGACCTGTTGCAGCCAGAAAATTTGAAAGAAGCTCATTTTGTGGATAAATGTCTCAGTTTCAACATTTGAAATGTTATCTATGTTCTATTGTAAATAACATACTGGCTCGTGATCTGAAAGTCATTGCATTTTGATTTTATTCACAATTTACACTTCATCCCAACTATTTTGGAATTGGGGTTGTATATCAATGAAAAAACGGTTACGCATGCCAATATATAGTCTATGTTTGTCAACATTTTCTATAATGACCATTTTGCTTGATTTAGATGCTTCAAATTAAGCTAAAAATAATTTCAATAAAAGCGAGTCAAAATTGACCCCTATTGGCTTGAAATGTACAGAGACTTAACCAAAATATAAAATTGTGAAATACTTTTTTTTGTTTTTGGGTTACTACAGAAAAAGTTTCAAAATTTATGCTGAAAGAAAGTCATTAAAGGTGTCTTTTGCCACACAAATGTCTAAATGAGTTGAATTTGACCTGAAGGATACATATAGTGCTGTGAAAAAGTATTCTCCCACTTCCCAATGTCTTTTCTTCTTACATATTTTTCACACTTAAATGTTTCAAATCATCAAACTAATTTTAATATTTGACAGAGATAACCTGAGTAAACAAAAAATGTAATTTTTAAACAATAATAATTTGAAGGATAAAAGCTACCACCCTATATGGCCCAATGTAAAAAAGTAATTGACCCTTTAGTTACTAAATCAACCCATTAAACCAATTGGTTTCATAATTGGGTTCGATTTCTCACCCAGTGATGATTTCTGGCAGCCCTGTTGAATCTACATATCACATTACTAAAACCTGTCTGGAATTGTGAAGTAGGCAAAAAGCAGCACACGATGCCACAATATAAAGAAAGTAAAGAACAAATGAGAAACAAAGTTTTTGACATGCATCAGTCTGGAGACGGTCACAAAGCCATTTCTAGAGAACTTTCCCAGGAATGGCTGGCCAACCAAAACTTCCCCAGGAAAGAATTGAAGACTCATCCAGGAGGTGACGAAAGAACCAAGACTATGATCTAAAGATCTGCAGACCTCACTTGCCTCACTTAAGGTTAGTGCTCAAGATTCTACAACCCCAAATCTGAAATAGTTGGGACGAAGTGTAAATTATGAATAAAATTAAAATGCAATGACTTTCAGATCACATGAGCCAATATGTTATGTACAAGAGAACATAGATAACATTTCAAATGTTGAAACTGAGACATTTTACATTTTTATCCACAAAATGAGCTTATTTCAAATTTTCTGGCAGCAACAGGTCTCCAAAAAGTTGAGACACAGGCAAAAAAGGTCTGAAAAGGCTATTAATATATAAGAGAATCAGCTGAAAGAACATTTAGCAAGTAATTAAGTTAACTGACATCAGGTGTGTAACATGATTGGCTATAAAAGGGATGTCTTAGAGAGGCTGAGTCTCTCAGAAATAAAGATGGCCAGAGGCTCTCCAACCTGTGAAGGCTTGCGTAAAAAAATTGCGGAACACTTTAAAAACAATGTTCCTCATGGTCAAATTGCAAAGGCTTTGAAGGTCTCATCATCGACAGTGCATAACATCATCGAAAGATTCAGAGAAACTGGAAAAAAAAGAAGGGACAAGGCCGAAGACCTTTACTGGATGCCTGTGATCTTCGGGCCCTCAGACGCCACTGCATCACTTACCAGCATGATTCTGTCATTGACATTACTAAATGGGCCCAGGAATACTTCAAGAAACCACTGTCTGTAAACACTGTCCACCGCGTCATCTACTGATGGCACCTAAAACTCGATCATGCAAAAAGGAAGCCATTGTTGAGCATTATCCAGAAGCGCCGCCGTGTTCTGTAGGCCAAGGCTCATTTAAAATGGACTGTAGCAAAGTGGCAAAGTGTGCTGTGGTCTGATAAGTCCAAATTTGACATTCTTGTGGGAAATAATAGGCGTTGTGTCCTCCAGGCTAAAGAGGAGAAAGACCACCCCTCCTGTTATCAGCGTTCAGTTCAAAAGCCAGCATCTCTAATGGTATGGGGATGCATTAGTGCATATGGTGTGGAACACTTGCATGATTTAAAAAGCACCATGAATGCTGAAAGGTATATAAAGGTTTTAGAGCAACATATGCTCACCTCCAGACGACATCTATTCCAGGGACGGCCTCGTGTATTTCAGCAGGACAATGCAAAACCACATACTGCAGCTATTACAACAGCATGGCTTCGTAGTAGAAGAGTCCGTGTGCTGAACTGGCCTGCCTGCAGTCCTGATCTTTCACCGATTGAGAACATTTGGTGCATAATTAAAGGAAAAGTCTGTCAAAGGAGACCCAAAACTCTCCACCAGCTGGAAGATTGTATTAAACAAGAGTGGAATCAAATTCCAATGGCTAAACTCAAGAAACTTGTCTCCTCAATGCCCAGACACCTCCACTCCGTGTTAAAAAGAAGAGGGGATGCTACACCATGGTAAACAGGCCCCTGTCCCAACTTTTTTGAGACCTGTAGCAGCCATTAAATTTGAAATGAGCTCATTTTGTGGATAAAATTGTAAAATTTCTCAGTTTCAACATTTGCCATGTTATCTCTGTTCTATTGTGAATAAAATACTGGCTGGTGTGATTTGAAAGTCATTGCGTTTTGATTTTATTCACAATTTACACTTTGTCCCAACTATTTCAGAATTGGGGTTGTACAATAAGAACGAGACTGGGCAAAAATGGCATAAATGGGAGGGCTGCAAAGTGAAAACCACTGCTGCCTGAAAGGAACAAGAAGCGTCATCTCACATTTGCCAAAAAAAAAAGTCTTGATGACCCATTAGAATTTTGGGATAAATTGATGAGTCTAAAGTGAAACTTTTTAGAAGACATTGGTTGCGACACATCTGGCAAAAAGCTTACCCACTAAAAACATCATAGCAACAGTTGAACACAGTGGTGGTAGGTTCAGGGCTGCTTTGGTGCTTTAGGACCAGGGTGACTCACTGGAATTGACGGAACCATGAATATTGTTCTTTGCCAAAAAATCCTAAGGGAGAATGTCCGACTATCACATTGAGACCAAAAGCTCAAGCGCAGTTGGGTTATGCAGCAGGAAAATCATCCAAATTACTCAAGCAATTCCACCGCTGAATGGCTTAAAAGAAACAATATGAAAGTTTTGGAGTGGGCTAGTCAAAGTCAGGGTTTGAGTCAAATTGGGAAGCTGTGGCATGACCTTAAACAGGCAGTTCGTTTAATTGGAGTTGGTGCTGCCAAGCATGGCACAATCAGTTATTAGGTTTTTGGGGGCCATTATTTTTTTAACATGGGTGATTTTGGCTTTGAATAACTTTTTACCTTCAATAAATAAAATGATCATTTTAAAGCAGCATTTTGTGTTCACTCATATTGTCTTTGTCTTATTTGAAAATAGTTGGATGATCTAAATATTTAAATTTGACAAATTTACAAAAACAGAATTCATTGAGAGGAGTAAAAATACCTTTTCACAGCACTGTAAGGATTAACACTCCCCAGTTATGTCACCAGATGCAAAAACAATAACCCATGTCAATGGGGCTCCGCCTTTTTTGAGCTGCCGGCAAGGTTTTGTCATATTTACCGCCATGGTGTCATTAGCAGGACTGATCTGTTTTCTGTATATGTGTGCCTTATTTTTCAACAACTCAGCCCAACATCAGCAGTATGTGCTGTCTCATGAGCTGGATATAAATGATATGGAAAACCACGCTTACCTAGCTCATGCCTAGTACATGGGCAAGAATGAGGGAACAGACCCCGTACCTTTCCTTCCTGATATGAGCATAGAGGGTGACCCCCCAAATTTATGAAGGAACTGATTTACTCATTGCCTGAAATTCTCGCCTCTAGGCAGTCACTTCCCCATGTGATGTTAAGAAGGTACAGATTTTGAAATAGCTTCTCTAGGCTAATTGGCTGTGCACCTGATTACACCATAGAAGACCTTTAACTGACTTTGTAGAATGAATGGTATGTTGAGTTAAAATACCAAATTCATGTATAACCAAATCATTTTTTTTTTTTACCACATATGCACTGTTGGCCTCCACTTTAACATTCATTTCTTCAGAAAGTGAAATAGGCATGCATGTAAGATGACATGTGTAGCATCAATATCCATTTTATGCAGACTAGAATATTTCACTTTCGACATAACAGACAAAGCCTGTTATCTCTAGCTTTGAGAATCTAACAACAATTTGATTGGTGAACATGTTGAAGAGGACTGGCCCAGTGTGGCCCAACTAGTGCAGTCCGGAGCTACAATCGTACCATCTGTCCAGTGAGTGTCTTGGGGATTTAGTCCGTTAACAACTTATAGGCCTTCTTATACTTAATTAGGAATGGTGTGTCTTCACAGCAGGTTCACTTATCAGAATTGACGTGCCAGATGCAGTGCCAGGGTGCAGTTAGGCTTCTTCAGTTGAGTTAAATTTGCCAACTTCTAGCAAAGAGAACACTAATTCCAAGAAAACTGTGCAGCACAGCCACTGTGTAAATGTCATTGCACCGGCAGTCTCATACTTGAGATGCCTTCACCCAGCAAGCTATGGAGACAGAGAGTAAATAGCCAAGAAAAAGGCTTCAGTGACAAATCCTCTAAAGGAAGCCTGATATTGATTCCGCTGAAATTTATTATGTGTCAAATTATGATCATTATTTGAAATAATTTTTTTCAATGTTCTGTCAACGTATGGAGCAAAGTCCCATTTTCTGCTGCCATTCTGCCAGGTCTTAGGTTGGCCTACTCCAATGCAAGTCAATGTAGTCGTGATATTATCTACTACATTTTGATTTCTATGATCAATTTTTTTGCATAAACATGGCATAAGATGAACTGCTCTTCATTGGAATGAGGGAGTCTATTGTTGTTATTTTTCTTTTTAGGTAAAGGCTATTTGAAGCATGATATTTTCAAGAAATTGAAGATTGGCAACTTCCTTGAAAAAAAGAGTGCATCCAGGTCCAGATAAGACAGAAAGTAATGGAAGGTCCAGATGCATGACTTTTATTGAGCTCAAGTCTGCTAGATGCCAAGGAGGCCATTCAGCTAGCAGCTTCTTGGTTTCCATCAAACATTAATGATTCCAGTCTGCAGGAATTACATGTGATGCATTAACTTCTACAGGATGGATAGTAAGATAACTCCTGTCTAAACTCTTATCATAAAATTTTGCCTTTTGAAATTAACGTACAATGGAATCAAAATAAATAATTTAACCATCCACTGGTTATATTATTTGAAATTCATTTTAATTACTTCTCTCCACATTGTAATAAATGACAACTCTTTGCTGGAAAAACTGGATTGATCAGATGAATTTTGGTATAATTAATTGAATACTGCTTTAAACTACGTATATATTTTAAAACCAGATTACAAATTAGCACTTAAAGCCCAGATAGCATGGCCAGGGGCGTAGATTTAACAAGGAGCAGGGGGGGGGCGACGGAGACACGGCCTTTATGACAACAATTAGTCCTGGCCAGTTCTCAATCATTTTTCTTCATTGACGCGTTTTCCAATTATCGTAATTGGCAACTGAAGACTCGGTTCCTCTCCATATGCGATCTAACAGCATCCAGCGATGATACGGTGGGGTAAATTAAGTTCAGAAAATTAATTGACTGCTTGCCTGAGAGTCGACAGGTAAGCAATTTTGAATAACGTTGATTTAAACACAGCAAATACGCATCCAGATGACCAATTGCCGTCATACGTAATCGGAGAAAACAAGCAGCACCTGTTCAGTATGGACAGCAAAAAGTTCAGTGTTATAACAATTACGATAATTGGAAAACGCGTCAATGAAGAAAAATGATTGAGAACTGGCCAGGACTAATTGTTGTCATAAAGGCCGTGTCTCCGTCCCCCCCCTAGCTCCCAGTTAAATCTACGCCCCTGAGCATGGCTAAAATCTTATTTAGTTGGGTAATGGATTTTTACCTATTAAAATACTGAATACTGAATCCATATTTTATTTGCATTTGAGGAAATTAACCGAATTTGTTAGTTATTATTTCATCTTAGCAAATACAGTACAAGCAATTATCCTTACCATTACAGCCAAGTAAATCTCTTTTTTTCGCTGCATAATTTGGCTCTAACAATATGTTCAGCTATATTCGTCCTGATATCTCATCTTCGGGAAGGAAAGAAAGAAAGAACTTCTCGCTTTATTTGGATGATGACATAAAGCAGTTTGTCCTATTGAGCTTTCCGTAGTTTACGGGTAACTATGACGTGTGTTATTTTTATCAGAGTAAGAAACAGCATGCGGAAGATAATGCAGATTCAGTAGAAGAAATTTAATTTCACAGGGACCTGTGTTTTGACATTTTATTTTTACCTAATGTATACACAAAAGAATGGCGTCAGACTTAATGTTAAACTTCGAAAACCACTTAAACCAACGCCAAACTATGATGAATAACGATACAGGAGGTATTTGCATCGATCAAGATGGCGAATGGGGTAAGTAGCTAGCTAACATAGTAAATATTTCCATATTCGCTGATATAGCCAGCATTGCGTTAACTTGCCTAACGTCAGTTTAGTGTTGTCAACACTCAGTTGTTCGCTGGCTAGCTGTTGGTGTACTTATTTAGATTAAGTACTCGATTTATCAGCTGCTGACGACATCCATACCGGTATAAGTCAGCTTAGCTAATTGCTCATCATCATTGGGCACCTAGATATCTCATTGCTAGCCCCCAAACGTTAATAGCAAATGGGCTAGATTTGCCCGCATGGATTTTTTTCCCCTATTTGAACATACTAGCAGCGAGCTCGCTAACTAGCTGTTACTGAGTAGCACGGATCTAACGTTACTTTCGCTCGTCGATGCAGTGTTGAGTTCTTTTCCCTAACTCCCTTCGTATGCACACGCTTCTAGGCTTCTGTTCGCTCCCCAAGAGTGGTCAGATATGCATCTTAAACAGATCTGCCAGCACATGGTTCCGTGTTATCGAAGTACGATTGCGCGTGATGGATTAATGCTGCATTCGGTAACGCTCGTAAACACGAGTCGTGTCGTGAATTAAGTCGAAGGTACGAGGAAGGATCATTCGGACAGTGAGGTCGTGAGGTCAAAAGAACGGAATTCACCAGTCGTGTCTCGAAAACACGGCTCGTGGGATGCGTTACCAAATGCAGCATAATTCGTATCGTGCTTACTATGACGTTACCGGTCACAATCAATGCTGCCGAAGGACAGTGTATTAGCTGACGTCACTTATCGTTAGCTACTTCATGAACCATAATTTGAGCCAGGGAATGTAATTTGGGTTGAGACTGAGAAAAGGACCCAACATTTGATGGCAGTTCCAACAACACTGATGTTTTCCTTTTTAATGACATAGATTCATTCGGGTGACAAGTTCATGAAAAAATAAGTTAATAACATGAAAAGTCTTAGCAAGGCGTTGGGGGTTCAGAAATTGCCAGATTAGCTGTGAACGCATTGGCATAGAGTCTGTAAAATGTCTACTGCAGAGATGGAGTACTCTTCTACTTAGAGATGTTCCCTCATATGGTAAATTTATGATGGCGATGGAGAGTGCTAACTTAACATGTTCCGAAATCTTCCATGAGTTTGATAGGTTTCGGCTAAAGCACAATCAGATGCGATTATTCATAATACATAATGTTATCTCTTCAGGAGTGAATGTTAGATTCTTCATATTATCATATTCATTGGCTCAGAATGTGTCTCAATCAGAGAATTTGTAATGGTGAAAAATTGTGGAACTCAGTTGAACGATCTCCAAGTTACAACGTATTACATGGTGATAATGTCACCCTCTAAAACTATATTTATGTCGCACTGATACCTAAAGGCATTTTTGATGAATTATTTCAGCAATATACATTTCAGTGAGTTTCTATTTTACCATAATTATGAAACCTATAGAATGTGTTCAATTCATTTTTCAGGTTTACGAAGTGGGCATTTCCAGAGAATCCCTGTATCACCTCAATGACTTTGAATTTATTCATGTTATATTTTTTTCATTGTTTTGTGAAAGTGACACAGAATTGTGCTCTGCAAATCACTGATTTGGTAATAAACCAGAATATTATCAATCTTACAAGACAGGGGTGTAATTAATCAAAACCAGTCATTTATCTGTTACAGTTTCAAAACTAAGCAGTTATGTAACAGAGGTATTTCTGGTATGTTGAAGTGCAGAAATTGGGTGTAGTGTCCGTAGGACTCCTGTTATTGTACACACTGTCTGGTGTTTATCTAAAAGGTTCTCAACATTGGATGTACAGATCAAGATACTTTTTAACTTTAATAACTATAAAATGTTTGTTGACATAGTTATAATGTGAAATATCAGATTACATAATTCTAGTGTCCGTAGGTACTGTGTAGGGTCCGTAGGCCCCAACATATGCATTCCAACCACAGGACACAAGGTCATAACCCATGGATAAATGGCAACATTCTGCAACAACATGGCATTATCCTGGTTATGAATATTATTATAATGTGAAATAAACAACATGAAATCTAAAATAATGTAATATGTGATAGATTCTAGTCAATAATTTTGCAACCAAATGGTAAAACGTATGATACTCAAATGTTGTACTATGTTCTTATAAAATAAACAACTGCTTAAATTTATTGAACCTATCGACAGATTATTCAGGTATAAATTTACTCATATAATTCTATTTGTTCAATGAAACTTGTCATGTAATTATATACATATGGGGCCTACGAACACCACACAACTTTCCTACAAATACGATGTTCACCAATACCTGATACCTTTTACCTTTTCAGGCATATGCAGCATCTCTGATTTAATGTAGCAGTGTGCAGCGTGTGTTCTAGTTATAGCAAAAAGTCCACTGAAGAAATATCTAACATTACACTGTTCTTCAGATGCAAGCAATTTTGAAAATGATCAGTTGCAAAATGTGCTAAAATACCACAATTTTCAATCTGTGGGTTTGTTTCTATGTGCATAAAGTGATTGTGCGCATAATTATATTAGTTACAACCATTTAGATAAATGGATACGATCACTTGATTGCTTTTATGGGTGATTGTGCAAGATGTCAGTAGTGTCTGTCGGTCCCCTAATCCAGATATACATGCATAATTATAACCTGTGTCCTTCATTAGTGCACCATGATATGAAACCATAATGTTCAAGAGCCATAAATACCTACATGTGCATAATAGTACATAAACAAAGGACAAGTTGAACAACAAAAACATTGTCAAGTTTGAGGTTGCGGTTAAAACACTGACGTATGTGCAGTTCTGAAGCTCCTGACGAACACATTTGTGTTATGTGCCATCTGGCAATTTGTAGTTCTTGGAAGTTATTTGTCAATAAATTCGTATTTCAGTAATTTAATGTTTGTTTCTCAAAAATTATTGTTCTTTATCTGTTTATGGGATTATGACCCTTGTCTGTAGTGTCTGTAGGTCCCCCAGTATCTTACCTAATTCAATCATCAATTTAAAAAAAAAAGAACCTTGACTGCATAATGGGGAAAAAAAATATGGAATAATAATCCCAAGATATGTAGGTACAGTATGAAAGCATTTAGTTCAAAATGTCAGACACTTGAATTTTCAGCTTTTGTGCAACATCATTTGTACCCCTAAATGTGTTTTAGCCCTTTGAGATCTGGTGACTGTGAAGGCTGTGGCATTTGCTTAGGATCATTTTCATACTAGTATAACTCGTTGTGCCCTGTGAGGCCTGTGCCAATGTCAAGATGGAAGAGACCACTTAGTGGAAGGAATACTTGATTGTTGGATATAGAGTGATTATGCAGAATAACGATGAATTAATTAGCAATACCCTTAAACTTAGGTTTGGTACTCTACATCTGCAATGCAGCCCTGACTACAGGAAGTCTTCTGTCCTCCATCTTGGCTGGGAATTGGAAATCACCAAATGTTGTTATGCATGTGCAATAGACTTAAGCGTTAGCGCACCAAGCACGCCGCTATGCAAGCTGCACTCCGGAAGTGTGGTAGTCCCAGAAGAGTGAGAAATTTTGTATAAAAAGCTACATCCGGGTATTTATTGCATATTGGCAGTAGCAAGAATTTACAGAAGCATCTGCATTTGTTATGTTTGTCTACACATTTATTCAGGTTTTTTCATTCAATTTGTCAACCGTCAGTATTTTTTGTGAAACTGAAGTTGCACATTGGGCACTTTTTATCCCACCGGTATGTATACCGTGGGATATAGTCATCGCCCTGTCCGTCCGTCCGTCCGTCCGTCCGTAATCATTTTCGTTTCCGGAGCAGAACTCAAAAACTATACCACTTTCAAACTTCATATTTGGTATGCAATTTCCCCTTAGGGTGCCATTGTGCCTTTTGCGGGTTTCAATTCCAATGGGCCCAAAATTTTTGACATTTTCACCAAAAACGGCCCAAATTTCCTTTTTTGTTTTGTTTCCGGAGCAGAACTTACATACCACACCACTTACATACTTCAAATTTGGTATGCAACTTCCCCTTAGGGTGCCATTGTGCCTTTTGCGAGTTTCAATTCCATTGGGCCCAAAATTTTTGAAATTTTCACCAAAAATGGCCCAAATTTCCTTTTTTATTTTGTTTCCGGAGCAGAACTTACATACTATACCACTTTCAAACTCCATATTTGGTAAGCATCTTACCATTGCAGGGTTGCATTGTTCATTCTCTGAGACTATAAATTCCATAATTTGCATTTTTCTTTCAAATGTTTTAACAACAATACAACAGCGGCACTCCAGGTAGTCTATTTCCTCGCAGTGAGTGCTGGTAACATGAACAGCAAGATGCTAAAGGTGATTATACTTCTGATTGATGTTGTCATCTTCCCTGCACTTGGTGTTCGGTGTGCTTTCATCAAATATTATCATTGCTCAAATCCCCTTTCCTTTGCCTATTCAAGTATATATAAGTATTAAATTACTAAAGGGATGAGAAAGTATACAACTCTCCTGCAATCAATAACTCACGAATTATGTGGGGACCGGTGGGATATGTCATCTTCTGATGACTCTTGTTTTGAAAAGGGAAGGTTCTTGGGCACCGGAACTTACTTTTGTAATGCAGTCTCTATCATTGCCTTTGAGTCTTATGCATGGCCTTGTGGGTCATTCCATGTCAACTCAACCAGAGCCCATCAAAATTTTGATTTTGATAAAATTTTGCACATTTCAAGAGATATGCATTGGCAGTACTGAGGTCAAATATTTCAGCTCAATTATTGCTAGTTCCTGAAATTTAGCCTATTTTCGGGAAGGGGGGTCAATTTCAACAAAATCGCCTTAATTTTGGAGGGAGTTTGAGGGCCTCAGAAATGGATTTTCAGAGCTGACAGACCCGCAAGTTTCATTTTGTCATCAGGCTAGTTGCTGAACTCTTGGCTTACGCTACTTTTCTTTACTCAGCAGTGATGTTGCTAGGTACGCGACCTGTGTCCCTGACGCATTAAAATCTGAAAGGACGCAGTAAACTCACTACCCATGCGTCCCAGGGATGCACCTCATTTTTCCCATGAAAAACGATACATTGGGCCGATTTCAAAAGCCTTTTAACTGCCAGAATTTATACCGTTCAGGCGGTGGGTGATATATGTCTGTTAGATATTTGACTGAATTTTTTTCCAGTGGAAGGCCTTTGGATAGACAGGAAAATCCCAAATTTTCAGGTTCCAAAAGTGAACGGTTTGGTTGCTAGGGCCTCCAGAAGGGTCACCCTCTGGAGGGCCAAAATTGAACTTTCAAGAAAAATAGGTTTTTGAGTTGAAATATCTCAGTGCGCCCTCAATAGCCCAGCTTCATTTTCACTGATGTCAATCGATGTTGGGAGGAGTTTTGGAAAATCACAAAATTTTGGTGGGCTGTTGAGGGCGCCTCCTGTAGGGGGCGCTTGAAAACACCACTTTGAGCCCAAGTAGCACTTACTTTTGAGGCATTCCTTGCCTGCGCCCTCACTAGCCCAAGCTTGTTTATGCATGATATGATTCTATCACAGTGCCTTGTGCTATTCCACTTGAAATTGTAGTGGGATGGTGAGGGCGCGGAATTATAGGTGGCGCTCAAGTCAGTGAAAATGCAAAAATAGGGGTATTCTGCGGCTGTTGATCTCCATGCGCCCCCATCAGATTTGAATGAAATCTGTTTTATTTGATAGCCCTACATGTCCACTATATGTACCAAAAAGATTGAAGTGGGATTCAACTGTATTAACCCCTTTTGACCATCCCAGTAGACACACTTCTCATATTCTGGACTTGGGTCTGAGGTTGCCATTCTTGGAACTGCAAAGTAAAGAAACCATTTTCATCAGCTCCCCCATCCTGAGGATGAAATGAGAGGTTTTACAATTAGGAGGGGCAAGGGCATTTTTTTGAACAAAACTCTCCAGGGCACTTTTGTACAGCTATTGACTTTGTGATGTCTGTGGATTGAGTAAAGGGATGAAGGCAACAAGGCATGATGGAAAGGTAACCAACTGAAGGTGCACACATCTGGCCCTTGGCCAAGGGTTATTTCATTAGCTGGAGGGCTTGAAATAAAAATCTATTCATCCAATTGAACAGCAGTGAGACTGGGACAGGAAAAGCAATACATGTAACTGCACACATGTGGGTGGGCCCAGGACGGGGGATCAGATAGAACCCTCTGCTGAGCAGAAGGTGGAAAAGATCATCAAAAAGGAGTCACCACATTTTCTCATTGATGTGGGGTTTGAAGATTGATGTGGGATTCAACTGTTTTAACCCTTTTTGACCATCATTCTGAAAGGTGTGACGTGACCATTCCATACGCTTATCTATGTAGTGCTGTTACGGTACATAAGTCAGCATAGGTGTCAGTTTGAATTCAATGCCAATGGATGATTTTTAGTGGAGCAATCAGCAATTTAAAGCTCTCTTCTGAACCAATGGATAGGGTCCGGCCTTCTGCTGACTTCCTTTGGAATGTTTAGAAGATTGGAGGCGGGGCCAGACGGATTGCACGCTTCGCCGCTCATGAATAAATTAAAAAAAAAAAAATTGTTTACTTCTTTTGTCATGCTAATTTCAGGAAAATAAATCACTCATTATCTCCATCATCCCTACATTGTACAGTCTAAAGGAAGAGTTTTACATCTCCAGTTTTTTAATATGTTAGACCCAAGACCCATGCCTTCAAGCACTAAAAATATGACATTGATCAATTGTGTCCCTTTTGAGATATATACCCACTGTAATGACCCAAAATACGCACTTTTCATTCTGAAGCAAACTTCCAAGGTTATTAAAACATTTAATACAAACATTGTGTCTTTGATATTTTTTGTGGTCTTCAGAAAGTTGACCGACAGTTTGCATACCAAGTCTCAGGGCTCTATCTTAATTAGTTACAGAATAATAAATGCATTAAATTTGGAAAAAATTTGTATGATTGGTGTTTTTTGCTTTTTCGAGGCCACAGTACAAGTAAACTAAACACACTGAGTAAAGAAAAGTAGCTTAAGCCAAGAGTTCAGCAACTATTCTGATGACAAAATGAAACTTATGCATTTGCAGAGCAAACAGACCCATATCTCAGGCCCTCAAACTTACTCCAAAATTATGGCGATTTTCTTAAAACTGACCCCCCCTCCCAAAAATAAGCTCAATCTCAGGAACTGGCAATAATTGAGTTTAATTATTTTACCATCTCACACCAGATATATAAATCTTCCACTGTGTGGAATATAATAAAGATTAATTTTTTTTGGTGGGGAATTTCCTAAAATTTGGTTGATTTGACATGGAATGACCCTTGTGTGATTTGTGGTTGTTTCTTGTTGCAGACCTCAGCCTGTTTGATGAGCTGGAGGACATAGGGGATGCTGATGAGCTCCTGCAGGCCTTGGAGGATGCCGCCTGCGTGAGTGTACCAGCTACTGAGGATAATTCGAGCTCACATTATGAGTATTTACAAATTGAGAATTAAGAGTAATTTTCTAAGTCTTAATCATGTAGAACATTCAGCAAATATTGTGACATTATACAAGCTATCAAATACAGATTTGCTTGATTTGGATGTCAGGAATGCCTCTACATGCATTGGTTTGGTGCGTCCGATGCTTCCTACTGTTCAGGTTAAAAAGTGGGCTCTGATGGTTTCTGGCAGTAATATTGTGCTGTATGGATTTCGATATAAAATAAATTTAATGCGAATTATGTGAGACCGAATGCATTTTTATCACCCCGGTAATATGGGAGGATGTGACTATTGCTCTGTTCTTCTTTTTGTCCATTTGTCAATCCGTTTGTCTGTGAATATTTTTAGGCTGGAGCATAACTCGAAAATTGTTTGATATTTTTCCATGAAACTTGGTGCACACGTCAGCCAAATGCTGGGGTAGTGCCTTTTGCAGTTTTGACATTTTTGAAATTAGTCTTTTCCTCCTTTCACTGGAGACATGAGTATGGGTTAGTTTGATTGTGTTGCAGGGGCTGGTGGGATATGCCTTCTTCTGAAGGCTCTTGTCAGATTTGCTTGACTCCTAGTGAGTGTGAATCAGGCAATGTAACTACAAAAAAAAATTATTAAAAAAAAAATCATTTGAATAAAGGGTATTTTCAGAATAAAGTTTGAATGGAGAAACCTCCTGTGGAATGAGTGAGGAACATTTATTTTTGAATGTGTTTCCCCTGACTTTGTGAGATTAGCATTTAGTCAGCCGCAGTAACAACATACAGTATGCAGGGAATGTGCCACAACCCTCTGTTAGATGTGTGGTACTGGGAGGGATTTAAGACTCAGATATGCTCACCCTTCAGGTTGGAGAGGTGCCTGATCTGGACCTGGACCTCAGCTTTCCTCCCTGGAACCTGGACAATTGTGAGGAGACCAGCAGCTGCACAGGTAACTCAACCCGTCTCGCGTTAAGCCTGGGCATAACAGAAGTGGCTGATTGACTGAACTCCTCACAGCTGCCTTAGGCACACAGAGCTGCACCGGTGTGGGGAAAGGGATGGGCTATTGTGGAGCATTCAATAAGCAGTCAGTCAGTGTGACACAGGAAGAGCCGCTGAAAGATGGTCTGTGGGGCAGTTCCAGCCTCGCACTTGTCTGCTGATGGTGGAGCTGTGAAGCTGCTCTCTTGTATATTGTGTAGACTGTGTGCTTTTTGGGCACTCTCAGATTTCTAGATTAGTGGCGAGCATGGAAGCTTTAGTGTGCTATTTAAAGTGGGCAGGAATTTAGGACACGAAGAAAGGATTATCACTGGCTGACCACTCTGAAGTTACTGAGGAACAGGAAAAAAATGATTTAAGTTAAATGTGAGTGTATGAAAATTCACCACACAGAATCAACACTGCATCGATTTTACATTTTCTTGTTTATAGGAGCTCAGACATGTCTGTAAGGTTATATCTACTCTGTGTAAGTCCTACAATTCACTTGAAATGGACGGTAATGACAGCAAGTTAAGGCAGATAGTCTGCTGTTTGATTTGCAGTTTAAATTAGGGGTGTTTACTCTCCCATACTGAGTGAACCATATAGCGATTACAGATCTTTATTACTGGGTTGCATGTCAGATACTGAGAAAGTCACTGAATTGTTCTAGTAGAAACAACGTAAACTAATTTTATGGTGTTTCTACACAGAAATACTACTCAGAATGTAGCGCTGAAAGAGTCTAATTTGCTGTACAATAAAACATCTAGGAACTAAATACTTATTACGTGCACTAATAATACAATTGCAATCACTTGTAATTTTTACATGCATTGAATGAAAGCAAGTTTGTTCGAGCAGGACAACAGCTCAAAGCATAAATCCAAAATATGCCAGAACTTTCTGAAAAGGAAATTATAAAAATCAATTGACAAGCTCAGTCACCTGATTTAAACCCCACAAAAGCCTGGATTTTAAAGGTTGTAGTGTGTGCCCACCTTCAAAAGCACACATTTGGAAATATTACTGTTCGTGAGCAAAGCCATTGAGAATGATAACTTGGGAAAAATATTATCCCAAATGCCTAAAATTTGCAAAGCAGTGACTAAATAAAGTGGATACTTTGAGAAATGGCTATATACAGATAATGGTCTTATTTGTCATTTGAAAACTTGAAATGCGAACTAAAAACATGTAAAAATGCTCTTTTTTTTGTTTATTGTTACACAGATATTTTTTATTACGTCAAAGGACCAGAACTGTTTAAATGGCAAACTTTTGAGTGACTGTGTTTTTTTTGGTGACTGTTCTCTTGGTCTGGTTCATGCAGATGGCGATATGAGTGCATACGGCCTCTCCCCAAACCCCACCCTGCACTCTGTGTCTTCCCCCGGCTCTGTGGAAGCTCTGTCCCCGTACAGCCTGTCTGTAAGTACAGTCTCCTCCCCTCCCCGGCGAGGCCGTCGGTGTCACTGCACACTGACGAGGCTGGCGTCCTTCAGCAGCGCTCCCAGATGGGGTCTGCCCGGGATGTGCCAGCCTCTGCCAGCTGCTCCCCTGCTCCAGAGGCAGGCTGAATCTGTTACAATACCCGCGTGGTGGGAGAGGGTAATTAAAAGTCTTTGCATGTTGATTAACGTCTTAATACTTCCTCAGCATATCGTCAAACTAATTAGCTGCAGGCCGTTTGAGACGAGCCTCCTCATTAATAAAAGGCCTCTGACAACTAAGACAGTATTTGCATAATTTAGCAACCAGCCGCAATCACGGCCCCTGAAAAGAATGTAAAAGCGGTGTGTTCAGGGTGACCCAACCAAATGTACACTTTCTTTCCTCCCACACAACTTACATTGCTAACTGTGATCTCGCTATGCAAATGATCTGCAGAGGGTTTTCAAGGGGAATTTGCTGGGGCCAAATAATTGTAGGCTGGATGGGTGTATGTTCCTGAAGGTACTGGGTGCTGCTCACACTCCTCTGTGTTCCATGTTCCCACAGGATGAGCTGTCTTCCCCTCAGTCCCAGCCCTTGTCCCCGCAGTCTCAGGCCTCTCCTGGGTCCATGTCCCCAGAGTCCCTTTCTTCATCTGAAGTGCTGCCAGGGAGCGAGCCTCAAAAACGAGCCAGCCAGTCCAGAGGTGAGGGACAAGTTTGCCTCTCATCCTAGGGTTGGCCTAGTCAACATTATCACTGTCTAGGCTGATTATGTTGAGGAAACTAGGTTTTGTTGATATTATGGAATCATCATTGCTGCCTCGTCCACTGCAGATGCTTGGTGTTAAAGGGATAACTCAAAAACTATTTTATGGAGCTGCCGGATAGCTCACTTGGTTAAAACATCGCATTGCGAAGCAGAAGTGACTATCACGGCGGGGGTTCGAGCCCCGGTCGTACCAACCGGCAGTGGTCGGCAGCTTTTTCGGAGTAGCGCACAATTGGCCATTGCTACAAGGAGTCAAATTGGGAAGGGTCTGCCGGGAAGGGTAATATAAGTTGCTTTGTTCGTTGCTTAGGCGCCTCCTGTTGGCCAGACGGGCGCTTGTCAGGAAGATTCTAAGCTTGTTCATGTTCGGGTATCTTCCGCCCTCGTTCTGAACTTGTGAGGATTCAACCAATGAGTGTAAAAAGAAACAGTGGCTGACAGGCGCGTGCTTCGGAGGAGAGCCACAAACTTCAGAGAGCCGTCTTCACTCTCCTGAGTTGGCAACAGGGGGTTGCATATGCGAAAGCCTTGTACATAGTTCCTCAATTGGACATTCCAGATTTGGGTGGGATTGGAGCTGCCAAATTTATTTAAAAAATAAAAAAACAACTATTTTATGGATCCTTGTCAAATTTTATATGCCTTTTGATCTCATAAAGATGATGAACTGGATTGTATTTTGGGCCATTCGCCTCGTGTCATTCACGCCATTGGCCTCGCATCATTCACACTACCTCCTCTTGACATTCACTTCATTAGTGTAGCGTCATTGGCGGCATTCGCATTTGTGTCGCGTCATTTGTGTCATGTTGCTTCTTCTCGTTTGTATTCGTTTCTTTGCATTGACTTTGTATGTTGTCAAGCTTTGGGGGAAAAAAAAAAGCTTTGCATTTGGTAGAAACGCAACATTAGGGTACGGTCACACGTATATGCAGATGAATGACGGTCTAGTCATGCTAAATGGGGGCAGCGCAGATTGTCTGCTACCAATAATCCCCAAGTAGGGTCACACTTCTTTGCTGTTGACTGAGGCTGCAATTTCAGCAGTCAGAGTTCACAAAATCTGAACTTTGCGCGAATCAAAGATGCAAATTTGCTTTCACCACTTGATCCGAATGTTTTATTGGCCCCTTTGCTGGTATGGAATGTGAGTTAAGGGGAGGCAAATGATGACCAGTATTAACCCTTAAAATGTTAATCACTGCTATAGTCACAGAAGGTGCAAAATATACAGAGCAAAATTTCAGATTTCAGCCTTCAAAAGGTCAACAATTTTGTCAATTTTTAGTTGGCAAATTAGTTGGCAATGACCTTCAGATGGGTTCACCAGTACCTCTGAGACCCTCTGAAGGTCATTTGTCAACTAAATAATGAATGATTAACTTTTGGAGGGATAGAGTGAGTAAAAATTAAGCACTTTAAGGGTTAATTTCGAGTATGTGTGACCATGCTCTTAGAGTGAGGGAATTGTCATTTCTAGGCACTATCCAGGTACGTTTTATTAAAAAGGGCTACCATTCCTATGTGGGTTGCATGATATGACTGTAAATGCTTACTAATTAGAGATGATCATCTGTACTTTAACCTTACCTTTGTTTTCCAATCCAGTGCACTAGATTACTGAGCCGAAGGCAAAATTGTTGCTGTCCTAATACTTAGGGAGGGCCCTGTGCCTCCTTGTATTTAGCCATCCGGTATTTTTCGAAGAACAGCAGAAGTCTGCGTATTTCGTTCAGATGTCAAATGGAGATTGATTGAAAATGTTTTAATTACAGCTAAAGCATCACAGCCTCTGAAGCGACCCGTTCCGCTGACCCCCAAGGTGTCTATCCAGCCCAAACCAATCATCACAGCTGTGCCTTTCCCCCAGACCAACACCATTATCATCCAGCCCCTGCAGACTGTGCTCCCTGCCACCAAACCTCCTCTCGTCAGCATACAGCCAGCGCCTCCTCCTGGTAAGAGCTCCACTTGTGCATTGCTTTCAGTTTTCAGTACTGAGGCATTTTTCTGGAAGGCGAACAGAAAATAACTTGCTTTGAAGAATCCCTGGTCTTTGACATTCTGCAATTTCTTTAAAGCCTAATTTATTATACTTTGATCAAAACTTTGAACAATTGTGTTTGGAAGATGAAGTTTTTTTTTTTTCCCAACTGAAAAAAAATGTTGGTCTATGCATTTATTTTAGCTTTGCTTACTTCTAGAAGTTAATGTTACAGATGTTGTCCTTTGAGGGAGCACAGATCTGATTGCACTGCTACATTATGGAGCACTGAATTTCAGTGTTAGGGATATATTATCTGTTTTGCAAATATTTTCTCTGGGTGCCTCCAGTTTTCATTTTTCTTATATCTATGTCTTTACAAAGTAACTTCTTTGTTATGTTGCCCATTACTTTAATTATGTGCTGCTTTATAAAGAAACTTTAAAGTATATGTAGCAAAAATCATATTTCTCTCATTCTATTGCATTGGTATCTGTTAACTTCCATCACAGCCTCTTGAATTGCTTTGCTTGAGGTCCCACACCACGTTGAAAATACATGCTAGTAAGAATTGAGTATCCAAACTACTTAGCTTTCAGACTGCTCTACAAATACTGCAAAAAATGTGACATCCAAACATTTCAGCCTCAACCCATAAGGGGCAGGGGTATATATTGTATATGGGCCAGGCTCACGAAATGTGCGCCACCCCCCCCCTAAATGTGTCCACAGGCTAGCAAATCTTATATTTTGCTTAGATCGTTTCGGAACCACCATGAATGGATGGAGCTCACCAAGAGCAACTTGGAACACCCCACTTTTGTCGGTCTGCGATAAATATTTCCCTGTCTTTTTTGCCCTTAAAGTTGGAAAAGTGGCCAAAAATGGCACTTTTTTGATGTCCGTGTGAAAAGTGAAATAGCTAACTCTTTGTTTTATATTTAAGTGTGTTCTATTTTTATTTATTTATTTTTTTCTGTGCATAATAGACGTGTAGGCTATGTCTGACAGTCGGCATACGTCCCTATCGTCCTTTTGTGTATTGCGGTGACATTTAATAAATTGTCCACAAGGTACTGGTTTCTGACTTAGATTTTACATTTACCACTCTAGAAAAATAAAAAAAAAAGGTCCCTACACCCTCATAATCCTTCAGGATGAAGCAAATATATGGTACATTAGGGCAAAAAAAAAAAAAACTCCAACCTACAGGGATTGAGTGGGATTTTTGTGTCCCCAAAAAAATGACCTTTTTAAGAAAAGTTTCTGGCTTAGATGTATTTTTAAAAAACTGTAAAAGATATAGCCAAATGCAATTCAGGTATTGTTGTTGGCTTAAATCAAAGTGGAAATCACTGTTTAGATCAATTATTTATTGAATAACGACATAGCTACAGCACACCAAGCATTTTGGTCAGTTTCTGACTTAGGGTTTCTGCCTTAGATTTCTATGTCAGAAACCCGGGCATCTCAGGCAGAAACCGGGCGTATTCGGCCAAATGTGGCCCCAGTCATTACACAGGTGGTCAGGGACATGATATTCCATGCTGGTTTGAAATGTTAACATGTATTTTAGCTGATTTGATCGAAAATACAACCCCAATTCCAAAATAGTTGGGACAAAGTGTAAATTGTGAATAAAATCAAAACGCAATGACTTTCAAATCACACCAGCCAGTATTTTATTCACAACAGAACAGAGATAATGTAGCAAATGTTGAAACTGATAAATTTTACAATTTTATCCACAAAATGAGCTCATTTTGTGCATAAAAATGTAAAATGTGGGGCGCCCCGGTGGCTCATCGGTCTAAGTGCGCATACCATAAAGGCTGTGTCCTTCCCGCAGCGACCTGGGTTCAAATCTGGCTTGGGTCATTTGCTGCATGTCTTCCCCCATTCTTCTCCCCAACCTTCCTGTCTCTCTACACTGTATAACTATCGAATAAAGGAAAAATTCCCAAAAAAAAAATCTAAAAAAAAAAAAAAAAAATTTTAAATGTCTCAGTTTCAACTTTTGAAATGTTATCTATGTTCTATTTTAAATAACATATTGGCTCATGTGATCTAAAAGTCAATGCATTTTGATTTTATTCACAATTTACACTTCGTCCCAACTATTTCGGAATTGGGGTTGTATAACAATGGAGTCGGTCGGAGGCCCGACATTGGACCGATCGGCCCACGCTCTCAGTCAGAAACCGGGATCTCAGGCAGAAACTGACGCGGGTCGTGGGCGGCCGCTGTGGCCGCAATCGGTGGCCAGTCAGTCATAAACTTGGTCAAATAACATGCATGGGTGGTCGGGGACATGATATAATGTGTTTTCTAAACGTGTCGACTTGTATGTTTGAAGATTTAATCGCAAAATATCGGTGGCGTCGGCCCACGTTCTCAGTCAGAAACCGGGATCTCAGGCAGAAACTGATGCGGGGCGTGGCGGCCGCTGTGGCCGCAATCGGTGGCCAAGCAGTCATAAACTTGTTCAAATAACATGCATAGGTGGTCGGGGACACCAGACAACACCTACAACAAAATAACAATAACTAAAAGACAGAAACATGCAATCATCATAAAAAACTCCCGGGGCTCAGGCTAGGGGAACCTAGGACCCAAAATTTTAAAAAAAGAACTGTCAAGCAGCTTGTCCACCAGCCTACAAGTGGCATCTTCCATTGGTAAGTGATCAATTGCCTACCTGAGACTCTTATTCTATCTATTAGTTAAGTATTATGGCATTAGCAAGTCAGTCGGGTTGAGTTTGGTACACTTTGACGGGTTTCTGACTTAGTTGCGGTTTCTGACTTAGATTCGGTTTCTGACCGATATTCCGATATTTTGAGCTAATAGACTCCTGTTCTGGCTTGGTATTGCCTAGGCTACATACTTTAAAGCCATAAGGAGTGTTTCTAGGAGATTTTTGAGTTTTGATATAGGTTTTTATAACATTTTTCAGGTATTTGCAGACCAGAATTTCTTTTTTTTTCAGCAGCAACGGGATCCCGAGGGGAAAAAAAATCACTGTAGGGTTTCTAATTTCAGGTGATATACCTCTAGACATTACTTATATACAATTATAACACTGATTGGAGGCTTAAATAACTTCATTATCACTAGTTAGAGGCCTCTGGATGGATTATAGGCAAATAGTAGGTTTTCGTGTTTCTGACTTAGATGAGCAAGGGGATAGGGAAGTGTGTATAACTCGCCAAATATTCCACCAATGACCATGATATTTGGTATTAAGGGAGTAGACATATACCTTTCTCACATACAGTTACTACTGAGAGCATAGGATTGCCTGAATTAATTTTACACATTGTGTTAGAGAGCAGTTTGCACTTTCAAGAGCAATTTTGCAGTCAAGACGCAAAAACGCACCCTGACTTCAGGGCCATGGCAGCGCTGACAATCCCAACAGCATATTACCCATATTCCATTTTTCCATCAGCTATACTATCCTTCTATACATATCAGGGCATTTTGAGAAGATATAGCTATATCTATGCATGTATGAGGCTTTAGAAGAGATGCATGTCTTGAAACTAAGGCAGAAACCTGGCCCAAAAAATGAGTTGAGGGACCTAACTTTGACCAGGTACCAAGAAAAAATGAAAAATGTCGCCATCGCATGGCTTTGGAATATGATCCCACAACACCTATAGATTAAAAAACCACTCACAGCTAAGCTCTATGGGTACTTTCATTATTTTTCAGTACCCGGGGGGATGGCGCACATTTCATGAGCCTGGCCCATATACCAAAGAATTCCGTCCGTCCGTCTGCACCAGTTTGTTTGACCAATTTCTCAAAAACCGATCATCAGATTGTTTTCAAATTGCAGTCATGCATTCTACACTTCATGGAGAGGTGCAGTGCCAAGTTTCATGGAAAATATGATGATTTTTTCAAAAATTACTTTTGTTTTCCATATTTTGAACTTAAAAAAATTAACCACTACAAATGTTGCACAACCGATTTCTCGAAAACTGCTAATCAGAACGTTTTCAAATTTCAGTCATTCATTCTGCACTTCATGCAGAGGTCCAGTGCCAATTTATATGAAAATATGCCATTATCTCCTCAGTGCACAAGGGTTGGGGGTATTGGTGAGCTGTGCTCACTTTTTCACTTGTTTCTTGGGTAGAAACTTTCAGGTTCTCACAATTTGACTCTTTGTCATGTCCTTGGAAGGTGTCTCTAAAACCAGAACAAATCCCTCTGCTGGGTGGAATAAATGAACTGAGATAGTGTGCATGAATATCACGGCCAGCAGATGTCCCCCCAACATCTGTTTTAACAGAGGTATGTAGCATTAACTACAGCGATTTGAGGAAAAGTACATTGATTTCAGTTATTTGTTCTGTATTTGTTTCTGTCACTTTGCTTATGTTTTTATGTAGAGTGAATTGCAGTAGATTAGACTGTGCAGGTTCTAGTGCTCAATGCAGCACTAGGAGGTTAAGAGACTTGTTCAAGGTCCCTGCACCTGTATTGATAGCTGCGCTGGGATTTGAATGACCAGGTCTGAGTCAAGTCACTTTGTAATTGAGTTGTAGGCTGCCCCATTCCTGTGGCAGTAATTGAAAGTAATTGATTAATTAAGTTTAATTGGATGTGTAAAAATGCCAGATGTTATTCAGACAGAAAAAGCTGAATGTGTTTGTAATGCTTCTGCTAGTTGAACTAAACGATCCCTGCATGGTTCAACCTTTAAATTGGCCCTCATTCTGTAATCATGCAAAATTATAGGTCATATGTTAAAGGTGACATAGAATCAAAAACCGTTGTTACCTTGTCTATGTTGAATAATGGTAGTCTACCTGCATTCAAGAACATACGAAAAGTGCTAGACATTCTGAACATCTCCGTTTCATAGAAATTCCTCTTTTAAAAATGACTGCCGGAAAACGGGCCAATCTGAACAACGGATACATATGATGTCACATGTATCTCACTGCCCCCCCACTCTCATTCCGTTTCCTCCCCCTCAAAATAATTTGCATACACTTCTTTCTGCAATTCCATTGCTTCCAATCCCTCAGTAAAGACAAGCGTGATAATTCCAGACTCATAATCGATTTCCGTGTCACTAGTGGGGAAATCCACCGTAATGCACGTGAAATGGATTAACTTATTGCACAAGGACTTACTTAGCTGCATATAGTTGGTCTGTCTGTGTTCCGAAGCCAGTGAGTGTTTTCCATTTTCCTTACCGCTCTGGGCGAAGTTACATTCTTTTGAGTTTCAGCAAAGCCAGCCAATCAGCGTCAAGTGCTTGCATTTCATAATGACGTTGCCAGTTAAGCCCGAAAGGTTACCAAATAGGTGCAAAACAACGCGTTCAAAATCCCCCACCCTAACATAGCTTTTTGAGAGGTTTTTACGAAGCTTCTGAGGCATTACAGACCCAACCAAAATTTTGTCTATATGTCACATCACAGAACAATGATAAATACCCCGTTCAACCATTCTATGTCACCTTTAAGTCGGGGAAATAAAATATACCCACTGAGATCCTATATTTTTCTAGCAACGATAGGTTCTGTGTGTTACTGCTATTGCCCTTTAAATAGACTTTGTGTTTTAAAGGTATTGATGGGTGAGTCCCATTCCTTCCTTAATTTTTTGTTCCTTGTATTGGTTCTGGATGTCTTTCATTCGGCCTTGGCTCCACCTCTGTTATCAGGGTACTGGCAATCATTCATTCAATGGGACAAAATTTCAGTTGTGCTCTCCATTTGGTGAAACTTTGCTTCATCCTAATGTTTATACTCCCTTGGAAAAAAACATGCTTGCCATAGATGTAATTCACTGGGTATGGTTCTTTGTAGGAATGGCTTATCTTCTTGAAGAGCATCTGATCACTTTTCCTTTTCCACTTTTCTACCTGTTCTCTTCAGCCTCACCTACCCATATGGCAAGTAATACTCTTCGTAAGCCTGTATTAAAGTCACGAAACTGACTTAAAAATGTATTTGAAGTCATAATTAGGCTGCATTTGAAGTACCTGCAGTCATATCTCAGCGTTTGGTGCTTAAATTAACTTGCATTATGCATTGAGCTTTCCCTGTATTTAAAAAACGGCAGTGGTCACTGGTAGGCAGATTGTTTTAGCTGTTGCTTAGGCCAGTGTTTGTGGGGATGGTCCATTGCGTGACCTCCTATGATATCCCAAAATAATGCTGCACTTGTTCTTAGCTGAAGAGAAGAAAGCGAGCTTGCTTCAGTGTATTGCAGCTCGTGTCTCCAGGCGAGCCAGGTGGTCCGGCGCATCGCAGCATCTCATTACCTCACTCCCAGCAGTCCCAGCACTTCCTGTGATGCTCAAATTCTGACTTCAGTGAACTGGGGTGGAGGGGGGGAAACTCTGGTCACATGATGTGTGAATGCTGCCGAGCAGCTGCTGGGGATGCTGGGAATTGGGTCTGGAGGGAGGATGCAAAATCATGATCATGGGCTCAGCGCCGGCCACTTTTCTTAATTCTGATCAATAGCACAGCAGCATCTTGTTAACATTAACTGTTTGTTTGGGCATGCAAGCTGACGGCTTGAGCTGAAGGCCTCGCATATACCACTAGCCCTAAAGCCAGTGTGCTCTGTAGAATGCAAAAACCGGCCTTGACTCTCACTGTGTTTTGGGAAGAACCTCAGATGGTTGTCAAAAGATTATGTGCTTTGCTTGTCGAGTAAATGCATTGACCTTTACACTGACATCTATCAGGCTTTGTGCATTTAGTTGTTTTCTGTCTTCATTACTTTGCAAACAGTCATTGATCTGCTCAAGAGAGAAGAAAAAATTACTGCTCAAATGTGGTGTACGTACTGATTGATTTGTGTTGTGTGCATGTGCAAATAGAGTTGTAATAGCAGCAATCAGTGTGCACCAGGGGACAAACGAGTTGCAAAGGGAGGGAATTTCAAGGTAAAGAAATAATGTTCTGGGAGTCTTCCAGGAATTTAGGGAATGTTCAGTTTCATTTTGATGAATTCTCAATAAACAAATGATAATATTTTTTTCCTGAGGAAGGATTTGTGCGGGACTTCGCTGCAATGCCCTACCAGGCATACCACAAAGCTGAAAATAAAGTTAAGGGAAACTGCCAATTTTCAACCGGCTATATTATTATCTGGGTAGTATATGCGATTGAACCATGTTTAACTGCCGTTCATGTTGCCTGCACCCAGACCCCCCCCCGCTCACGCCGCAAAAAGTCCGCTAGATGACGCAAAATTCATCATCTGGCAGACTTTTGCCTGCTCTGGGGCTGTTGTGTGAACCATGGATTGTACTTCTGCATTTTTTGTGTGCCCACATCCATGGATGGGTGGATCGATAGATGAGAGACTCCTCACCTCTCCAAAATCAACTCCAAAATCAAGTCGTCCTGTTGGGCGAAACAAACGTCTGACCGAAGAGGAAGTGCAGTGGTGACCATTTCGATTGTAACATTGTAAGATTACTTTGTGAAAACATTCGATACATGTTCTTATGAGGCCCATTCAAGACTAGCTTAGAGCATGCACTGCCCCCAGGGTGTAACCTGTTGGAGCTGTCAGAGGATAGCCTAATGTTGGTAGCTCTGAATGGCTGTTTGTTGGAGTTGGGGAAGTTCACACTTCAGCATCCCCAGCCTCATTATCTGAAATAATAGTGTGCTTGCTAAACATAGTTCAGTCCGGAAAAACTAACAAGCTAAATGGGTACATTTCTCTTATCCCTCGAGTACCATGTCCTTTCTCCGAGGTCTTCAGCACTGATCAGCAGCTGGTGACCGTTTTGACTTCATTTTGTATCTGTTAGATTCAGCATTATTTTTTAGGCATTGTGTCATAGTAGTCATAACAATGTATACTTGCCATTTTGTCTGTTTCTTGTTTCGAAAGAAATCCTCGAGAAGTGTTAAACATGCTCACCAGTTGATGTGTAACAGAGGTATGGTGTTTCCGTTCAGAATTTGTTTCGGTGGACAACCCAATTACCATGATTGGAGATATCTCTTGTAGTCTGCAAGATGGAAATTCTGACTGCAAACTCTTAAACTTTAAAACTATGCTTGGTTAAATTTCAGTGAACTGCCCCTTAAAATCAAGCTGAATAAAAGTCAAAATGTACATTTTTAACCTTTGCTGTAATCTGAAGTTTGATGGTACGTTTTATCACCCCTGTACAAAACCAATGGAATACTGAGAGGACATCAGCTGATTCTGCATCTGTCATAGCTTTCTTCAGCTGTACCCCCCCCAAAAAAAAAAAACAAAACAAAAACTAAAGGTTTGGAGAAGAATATCGTTGTGCAGAGCCAAATGATTAGGCATGAGTCTTAACATTAATATTGTTTGCCATTTTTGTGTAATCACAGCTAGCAAAATGTAACCAATGGCTGTTTCATGTGCTGTGGCTATACCTGCACGTAGCCCACTAAGTTTCTTGATATTTAGAGAGTGTTGGCTTTGTTTTCCCTGGACAGCAGGAAATATTGCCTTTTTTTAAATTTTGCTGCTGATTCTTTATCTTATGAAAGCAATAACTCAAAGCATTGGTCTGCCTTTATCAAAAGTAAATAACCACCTTACCGAAAAAAGCTGGGGCAATAAGGAAAATGCACAGAAAAAAAGAAAAGGGTGACTTATATCCTAAACCTGAATTAAATTGAAATCTGTTCATAGCCAAGTCATTCAAAGGTTTTTCTTCTTTACTTTATTGTTTTTATGAAATAAAAACTCATTCTGAATTTTAAGCCTGCATCATGTGTCCAAAAAATTGGGACCTGTATTCGCTTGCTTCCTTTGAGCTGCCCTGCTAATAATGTTTGGGGGAACAGAGAACACTAATTGTTCCAGTTTTTAAGTAATTATTTGCCATTCTTCGGAGACCTATGCAGTCAGCTGCGCAAATGTCCAGGAACTTTATTGTCATATTTTGCACTTCTTAAAGCACAGAATATTTTCAGTGGGTGACAGGTCTAGCCTGCGGATAGACCTGTCTAGCGGCTGTGCACTCCAATTAGCAGGCCATTGTTATACGTGCAGCATGTGGCTTGCCATTTTCTTGCTGAAATGAGCAGGGGCGCCGCTGAAAACGCGTCATCTGGAAAATGAGTGTCTGCCAAGTCCAGGAGTATATGTGGTGCAGTCGGCCTGCTCTCCGAGGATTCCTTTTCGGCGCCCAGTGTTCGTCTTCTATTCTCCACTCCGAAAGGAATCTTTGCTTTTGATCCAAATAAACTTTCTCATCGTGCTCATTAGAAAGACCGTTTCCACTTTGGGGCCATCGGGGAGATGACATGCCTTCCATTGCCATGGGGATGGTGACCTTGTACACTGTGCTCTTTTGTCCCTCCTCCTCATTCCCACAGAGAGGAGTGCGCGGACCCCATTCAGTGGCTCCTAGTCCCTCGCTCCTCTGGACTTCACTGTACCGATGTAACTTTCTTTCAGCTGCCAGAGTGCCCCTTAGCTCCTCACATTTATCTGTCAATGTCCTTAAGTACATTTTGGGCCATAATTCAAATTCAGTGCAAAAAGTCACTATTTTCTCACTGCTCTATGCTCATATACTAGTCATTTGTTGTGTTCTGAAAGTAATTAATTAGTTGAATTTCAAACCTTGGCTCCACTTATACTGCTAGTGAGATATACTGCTGTGAAATGAAATGTGCTTGAGTTGAACTGAAAGGTTACCAGATTGGACAGCTCCAGGATCAGGGCTGTGTTAAATGTACTTAACTGTTGTGTCTAGTTTCCGCATTGTTCGCATTCCAGTTCGGAGGGTGTAGTGGTTTTATTAGTAAATAATGCATTGGTTTGGAGCAGATACCAGTAGGAGTTTTATGGACTGTTACTTTGGTCTTGAAGGGAAATGTTTGTCTCACCTCATTGGTCTAACTCAGTGGGCCCTTCATGAAGTGAACTCTAGCTGTTGAGTCAGTGGTTGCGCTGCTGTTTCTCTTAAGTGGTGTTCTTGTTTGCAGGATGTCCAGTGGTCTTACCACAAACTGCTGGCATGCTGCACCTGCGGAACCCCCAGATTGCGCCGGCCCCACCCATCCTGCCGTTCACCAACCGAGTTGTCACCATGCCAACACTCCCCAGAATGCCCAGGGGCCTCCAGTTGCTGTCACACAGCCCGTGGTTCCGGCCACCCTCAGCACAACAGGAGTAGATGGAGATGTGAGTGTCAGCGCCACCATGTGGGGACAATATGGTCTGTTCTCTTGGCTGCTCAGGTTCCGTTGACACAGCACAGTGTGGAGCATAACTGCAGGCTATTGTGACCAGAAATGGTGCCAGCACACATTACACACTGAATAATCACAGTGCTATATCCAGTATCATGAGAACTGTAGCAGAGGACACATTCTAGAAAGGACAATATGTGCTCTGTTAGGAGTTTATTTAACACTGAATGTGGTAAATCATGTTCAATTACAACAGCTCTGCTGTTGCTATTATTCCCAGGTCTTTTTTTTACTTTTATTTAAGAAGGTTGGTTCCGTGGAGAATATGTTCAGTTTTTTCCCAGTGGAACAGTTGCAAGTTGGCAGTATGCTAAAGGGAAATAGGGGTGTAATAGGCTTGGGACAGTTTTGGGGAAAAGGGGACCATTCAGTTTCCCAGGGAAAGAGTTCCTCGCAACTACAGCTTTCCAGATGCGAGCTAGAATCTCCAGCCCCACCTAGGGCTCAAACCAGCTCTGCTAAAGTTGCCAGTCAAGCAGCCTACCGCTGGACTATTCTGCCTCCCGTCTGTCAATCTTGCGTTTTTGTTCAGGGTACATACTTCCTTTTTTGAACTCCGATGGGTTTGCACCTGATGTTTTGAACATCCCTGCCTCCCACTGTTGTGCTCTTGGATGAGTCCATAGCTGTGTTTCAACCAAATTGGTATAGTACCCTTAAAACTGGAACCCAACTAGACCAGTGTTCGAAATAAGGAAAAAAATTAGGTTGTCCTCCGAAAACCTTGGAAACAAATCAGGTTGTCCACAAGAATTTTAGTTGTCCCGTTAGCATTTAAAAAAAAAATTATCAGAATTAAAAAAAAAAATACATATTAAGTTGAATGACGCTAAATAATGCATCAATTTGTCGTACAGGTGATATTCAGAACAATGCAATAAAATTTAAAACGATAAATTCTCTTGCCAAGCTAAAGAACTGTTAACCAAAACCACTCTCCTGCAACTCAATAGCTCGGTTGATTAGTGTGCCATTTCTTTAATATCTCTGCGGCCCGTCTTCCATCACAATCTCAGGCAAAGACCAGTCTTCATGATACTGCATTTCCCTTTCTTACCGGACTCTGTATTAGCTCCCTATATCACCAGCAAGAACAGAGCCGACCTATTTGACATGGCTTGGGAGGAGTGAGACATATACAGGCTGCATGTACTTGAAAATCAATGTAGCCAAAACGCAATCTAAAGATTCCCGCTTCCTAGGGGTGTTAGATTACCAATTATAAATGATTACTTATGAAATTTTATATCAGGCTGTATAACTTCAGATAACTTGCTTCTCGCTGTCAAAAAGCAGTGAAGTTTCACGCTAGAAGAGAGCCAACCGCTACATTCACAGCAGTAATTTTGATTGAACCCTGAATATGCATACAATACGTTAACGCTTATAATATGAGCACATAGAATTCACCACAACGAAGATGCTTATTGTGACATTTTCGAATCTGCATTCCCTTAGGTGGTTTACGATTACATCTGGCTCGTTCGTGCCCCGAGTTTCCCTTGACTAGATCACCAAAGCCTGCGGTCTATCTCAACATTGTTGTTTGTCGCGGTACTTTATTTAAAAAAAAAAAAAAAAGACTCACGTTCTCGCCCGTACGGGATGAGTGAAAGTTACGCGCAGTAGGCCTCACATATGACCAAAATGGTCGCGTCCATTGCAGGGGGAAGTAAATAAAATTTTGACAACATTCAGATTAATATAACTGCCGGGACAACCTCGTGAGCAGTTTAGGTTGTCCGGATCTTTTGAACACTGCAGACCAATACCTAAACCTTAGATTTGGTATGCATTTCCCCTTATATAGGTGGGAATGACTGCGTCAACCATGTCCTTTGTCAAGCAAGAGTGATTTCTTTTTTTCTGGACCAATCAATGTACTGCAGTGTTTCTTGCCCCTCCTTTTAGTATCGGAGTAGCATGCTAGATACCTCAACAGAGGTATTACAATATAGATAAGAGAAGATCACTAAGTGATCTTGATGGGAACAAGGCTTAAGTACAGCCTGACCTAAGGGATTCAGGAAAACACCTGTGGTGTTTCCTAATCGAGTTTGAGTGCTGTGACTCTCTGAATACAAAGCAGAACTCCCGACCGTGAAGACCTGAGGTGGGCCAGATGCGAGTGGGCGATCTTGCCCGCCCTTCGGTTTACGCAGACCTCACAGCACATTTTTCTTCTGGGCTTGTACCACAACTACGTCTTGCTCTGTTTATCAAGTAGTGAGTTTGGTCCTATTTACATAATCTCGCGGTCAGACCTGTAAACTGAAGCCTGGGTTACTATGCCCTGCTGTCTCCATGTTAATTGTTTTTCAGTTTGTATCAATGTGAGTCGGAGTCCCCTCTTCAAGCGTGTGTGCTGGGAAAAACCAGCTTTTTCCATCCTGCCCTGGTTTGTGCTCAGACGCAGTTGCTTGATGAAATAATGAGAGCTGCGCAGTTTCCCCCTCTGGATATACACTGCAGATTCCTGCCCATTTCTCATGGTGGCTTCCATGTGAACCAGTCTGAGATTCAGTCAAGAAGACTTTGCAATGAAAAGTTCAGTGAAGCAACTTCTTTGTGAAATGATTGATTTTAACCTTTCAGTTTACTGGTTAAGGGGTAAAAATAACATTTATTATATAATATTCAAACATTTATTATTTCCAATGACATCATAGTGAAAATAATTTCTCTGTCGTATTTCTTTGTTGTCAATAGTCTCTTCTTTAGTCAGTGAACACTTTCATTTAGCTTGCTGTTTAACTTCGCATAAAAATCTTCCTGGTTGCCCTTCACTGATATGACATGATCATTTGGGTGCAGGGCATCTTTGTATTTGGATTTGGGTTGCTTTTATTTGTAAATGGGACTACTACAAGCCTCAGATTGATGAGATTTCTCATACCCAGTGGTTCAGGTACATCCATCTCTACTGAGTCCAAGATACAGAAACATGAAGCTTTGTCTTTTTCTGAAAGAAGATCAAGACTGCATGCCAGATTTTGGTGGAGGGTGTCCACTGTATCCTTGTTTAAATACCAGTTTGTGGCAAATGTCTAGTTAGCTGAAGAATATTTGAGTTAATATTTATACCGTGCTAATATGTTCATCCCCTATGTTGATGTTCAGTCAGTGTGGAATCCCAGATGATAAGAATATCTGAAAAGCAAGCACTGGCGGTGTAATTATGATGAAATCAAGTTGTAATACCGTCTTCCAGAACTTGCAATGTTTTTGGAAGAAGAAGGCACACTGTGCCCTGTCAAAATTTATATTTCTCTCCAGTATTTGATCAAGTATTTCATCTAATGTTGTTCCTCTGTCTGGTGGTGTTCTTAGGCAAGGGATTTCATTGAGACATTAAGTGCAATACTGTATGTTCACTTTGGCATCTGTCAAAAAAATGGAGCCAATGAATTCCCAGTTTAACTGCCTGTGTTCATCAAACGATCCTAATAAAAAACAGTTGCATTCCCCTTCCATGTTCTCATAAGGAAACAGTACAGGCCACTGGCTGAGAGTGATGAGATTATTGTCTTGACTGTGTGGTATAAACACTGTCTACCCCTCTTTCCTCCCGCACATAACAAGCCGTTGGCTTTCATGTTCGAAATAATACGTGATGGGCTAAATGGCTCTCATGAATATTTTAGGTGTTATTTCTCACTTATCGATGCAAAGGCCACCCAATACTATCGCATAAGACATAATAGCAACTTTCCTCACTCCATTACTCTTGCAGGCTAAATTAAATTATGCCGAAAAGCAATGTCTGTTTAAGGAGAGGTTGGGAAAACTATCGACCCACCCTGTGAAATTGTTTTTCAAGGGATTAAACATTCCTTGCTGCCAGGCTCTTATTTTCCTTGACAATATAGATTTCCAGCCCACCTACTCAGAACTGGTTTGGTTGCAATCTCCTGCTGAGAGAATCTTAATGCTAAAACTCAATTTTTGATTGGAACCTGTTGCATGATGCAGTTATTTGGAATAACATTCAGGACACTCATTACTAATATCCAATGTTCTCTATATCAAGCATTACTTCAGAATAGCACAAGGGAATAGTTAAAAATATTTATTTGGAGCTACAATTGTGGCTGGCACATTCTTGGCATTTCTGCTTTTATGTTACCCTTGTTTTTTGTGAAACTCTATTTTTAAATTATGTTTGGTTAAATTGCTGCATAGTGGGACAACATTTCATTGTTGGGCGTACCTCATCATGCTATTTTATGGCTTTATTTTTGAGGAATTAGCCTAATTTCCAAAACATATTTTAATTAACCAGTTGATGCAGTTTAAAGTTTTTGTTTCAAAATACACAGTGCCTAAGACCAAGTCATGAGTCAGATGATGGATACCTTTTTAAAAATACCTTTTTAAAAATAATTATTTTTGGAGGGAAATGCATTTCCTGTGGATATAACAGTTAATTGGTGGTATAGTGGCCACGTGAAGTGATGATTATGAAGGAAAGCTGTACTGACAGAGGGGGGGTGTGACCACTGCTCTCTGTGAGGGTGATGTAAGGGCAGCTGGAGGGACTGATGTTTTACGTACGCTCGCTGAATTTTCCCCTCGTGCAAGCCTGCAGGGTTTACATAATTATGTCTTCATGGCCAGTTCGAAGCCAGTTTAGCAATGTGTGGGAAAGGATTATATAACTGATAATTGCACTCCAAAAACCAAAGGAAATGAAAAGCAAAACAAAATTAAAAAAAAAAAGAATTCCCAACTACAGAGGGGACTTTTTTTTGTTTAGACAAGTTGGTTCGTCAGCTTGTTTGGATCTTATGTGTGTTGACCTATTTGCTGAGGAATTTTTATCATCCTTTATGAAGAACTAACGTTCCTTATCTTTGCCATTTCATGGTCCTCTTCACCTGCTGATTTTGTCTGCTATGACTTGTTTTAAAATAAAATTTGGCTATAAGAAAAACATAATTTTGATTTGGAGAAGTAAATTAATATATTTTTAATTAAAACAGCCTGGAAACATTTCTTCAAATTGGTTTTCTGCTTCGTCATAATTTAAGCATTTTATTTGTTGTGGTGTCCTTTTTCCAGTTGACAGTTATTGGAGCAACTTTGTCGTTACGTTTCCAGAGACATTTTCTGGCGCATTACTGGTGTGCATTCAGTTGGCTTTCAGTTTTAAAATCTCTTGATGAAGACTTGTGTGTACGTGGCAGAGAAGCCGATTTAATTCTGGCCTGTGAGAAGAAAAAGCTCACCATGGGATAGGGCAGACTCCCCTGAATTGAGCTGGCTGGAGAGATCTATTAGATTTTGTTAAAGCTGTGTATGCAGTTTTGTGTTTGTGTCTCTTGAAGGCCTCCAAGAAATATGTTTGTTCTAAAGGCTTACAGCCAGAACTACAGTCATGCAATTGTCACACAAATTTCCTTGCTAGAGGCGAAACTGATCCTGTAAAAATTAGTTTTATGGTGACTTCTTATCATTTCGCCTCATCATTTGGCTTAAAGGAATACATTATGTATGCACACTGGGCACTGTAATTCATTGGTCTGTGATACATTTCTTTATTTTTTATTTTGGTTCTGCAGTCTAGCGCTTTGAGTTTGAGAAGATGCAATGAAAATGAGGCTGAAATGCATGCTAAAGTGCGTGGATGTTTTCATTCACATAGGACAAGCCGCTTGGCTCCTTTTGTACATTGCCCCCCCCCAAAAAAAGGAAAAAATGGGTGCATAAAAATGTTTTGGATAGTTAAATATAATACAGAATGAAGTGGTTTTTTTAAATGTATGTTTTGCCACACAACCTTCAGTGATTTCTTGAGATCTGTGAGGAACAGACATCATCAGACGCTAGTTGTCTTCAGTTTCTCCTTGTTCTGGGACTTTCTGCCCTCAGTCTCCTCCTCAGCATGTAAAATGCATTTTCAATTGGATTCCCATCCAGCAGTTGACTCTGCCATCGGAACCAAGTCACTGTCCAATGAATTATGGTGCTCGCTGTATTTGTGGCACATACAGCATTATATGACCTCAAATGTTTTGTATTGATATAAGGATATAATAGTTACCTAAAACCTAAACATGGTTTGGCTGATAAACTGTCAAGGGTGTGGTGTAGTCCAGTAGAGAATTGGTGCCAAATTTGGACATTGGCTGACTTGGTGTGATTGGAGCCAAAAGAAATATGATTCTTGAATGCCTAAGTTGTGATCGTATTCAGAATCATTAGCCATCTCAGAATATTTATGGGGAAGAAGTGATGGAAAGTTAAACAAGACCCATGGAGTGAAAGCTTGCCATTTTTCTTTATTATTGCTTCACATCCACAAATATTTCTCCACATCGTTATTTGCACAGGTCTTCATTTTTTGTTCTGACTGTATCACATTTAAACATGGTTACTTTGCAGTGCTTAAATGAATTTAATTGTGGTTTGTGCAATTGTGATTTTTTTAATGGTTTGAATGGTCTTCATTCTGTGATGCAAGGTAGTACATGAAGTTTAATGGAACTAGTCGGTTCCTGAACAAGATACAAGCCCAAAAGATCAGTAGGTCCAAACAACAGATGATGAATCCATTTTCTTTAGTCTTATGCATATTTCTGTGTTTTTTGGTTTTGTTTGTGGGATTCTCATTTTCAATGACAAACGAAGATCTTTCCCCATTCGGAAATTCTGTGTGAAGTTGCTGCATCCAGTTACAGTGCACAGTATATGAGAAAATAGTATTTAAAATACTAAAATATTGACATACTGAACTGCTGAAATACTTTCATTGGACATGACTTTTCTGCAAGACTGGTTGATTGGTTGCAGTTCACAGCATGAATCCCTGGAAACCCAGCTGGAGGTTTGTGAGGGTTTGCTCGATGTCCCCAAAGCACACCAGTGGGGATGTACAGTGCATTTAGTATCAAGCAGGTGGTGAAGGTTTGATTATTTATTTTCTTTATTTCTTTTTTAGAAATATGTAGAGGAAGGCCAGATGTATTAAGTGAAAGATTTTGTAAGGCATGAGTGCAATTATGGCGGAAATGGCATTACAGGCTGAAGTGGGCCGTAGTGCAAAGTACCGTGATGATTTTTTTTTGAAGATAAAGCCATTTTTCCCATGAAACACTGCCATGTTGACATAACTGTTTAACATAATTTTTATGTCCTTAAGTAACATGTATATAATGTAGCCCCACGGAAACTTCCTAGTGAGTGTGGTGTGACTCAGAGCTGGTGATGGGAGCCTACAGATGGAGATCCCCATGCAGATGGTCTTGATGCATTATTGTGTTGTATTTTGCTGCCGACTGAGACCATTGGCGGTGGTGCATGAAATGGTTTTTTTTTTTTTTTTTTTTTTTGCAATCTCACAAGGTTCCACTTTCCCATTATGGGACCCCAGCACCCATAAAGCCTCTAGAGTACGGTAACTAAACCGTTGTCTTGTTCCCAGGACCTCGTAATGGCAGGGCTCCCAGAATGAATTGGTTTCTTAGGAGACAGAATAAAACGCTGTGCTCCGAATCCCAGTAATCACTGGAGCTGTTGCGTGCTTCAAACTCCTCTTACAGATTGCCTTCAAAACACGGCTAATGTCCGACTCCATTGAAGCTGGAGGTTTCAACTCCTGTAAAAATGGAAAGTCATTATTTGCAGTTTGTTTGCATAGCTTTGGTCCTTTGGAAATCCTGACCTTTAGTTTATTTAACGACATTTCAAAAAAGAATACAGAGAAACTGCCCAACTTTTCATGACCACAGGCTGACATTTTCAAAGCACAAGGCCAAAAAATGCCTTTCTTGTGGGGTCCTCCGTGGTTCCTGAGAAATGGCTTGTTCATACCCTATCAGAGTTTGGCTCCCTCTTTAAGTTGCATTAAATTTACTTTTTCCAGTCAGTTTACTGTTTGTTTCTTTGTTTTGTCATCTGCACACATTTTGTGTTTGTCTACGGCATGGTGGTTTTGTCTGAGGGTAAATGTAAAAACAAGCGGAAAGCAGTTTTCACAGTTCAAGGACAATACAACATCAGAAGTGCAGCCAACCCGCAAAGACAATCGGAACATTGCCTTTCCTCACCCCTACTTCGATGCTGTGCCCCAGTCTTTCCAAGTTATTCATGTGGTATACTGTGCCAGGTTGTTGGTTGGGGTTGTTGTCTTCAGTTATTCACAAGTAAGTTTCAGAAAAGAAGGCAATATTTTCCTTTCCTTACTTTACTAATTTTTCCTTTCCTTAAGTTAGCCAACCTTTGGACTACTATTCTCACATATGTAGTATCATTCACCTTAAAATTTCTTACTTACATTGTTGGAGAGGTGTGGGTGCTAATGCTTACATCTCATTGTGCTTGTATAATTTTTTTTTAGCAAATAAAGGTTGTCTTACTGTGAGGACTGATCGGGCTCTTTACTTGAGGCATGATTTTAGTTTTTGCTTGGTGCTTTTTTTTTTTTTTTTTTTTTTTAGAATATGAGGTACTTCCTGTCTAATCAATAGATTGTAGAATCGTTAAAGACTGGTCATCTTGGATTTGCTTCAGACTTCATGTAAATGATGTCATTGTACCCAGAAACTAGTATTCAAATTTTTTGGCTTGTATCCTCTTTAGCTTTTGAGCAATGGAGGCTTTGAAAAAGGGATTGTGGCCCGAACTAAGGTATTGCTAATTATTTACCATGTTCCGTAAGTCATAATTTTTGAACTATTCATGCTGTGTCCTTGAAATTTTCTGGGATTGTTTGCAGTCTTAGATATCTTTTAACTTTTAAAATAGTTGGCCCACTGTTTCAAGTTATGGCTTGCGGAAAATTGTAATCAAAATTATTTTCTGCTTTGGAGCCCCTTGTATCTTCAAACCACATCAAATCTTTTACATTTTTTAAGTTTTGTTCAGGGCACCAACTTCATATTTTGGACTTGATCACTAATTAATTATGCTCTCGCCAGTAGTATGATTGTGGGTAGGCTTTGTCATACAGGTAAATGAGAAAATTTCACTTGCAATTTAGGTGTGAAATTTTTTTAATTTTTAAGGCCTCATAAATCAGAAATTTGGATTCCCCCAGACATTTGCTGATGAAGTAGTAGAACCTGCATATTCTATGTAATGGCTCAGTGTGAAAATATAGTGGGCTCCAAGCCCAGCAGAATTTTTTATTGCAATTTTCAGAAAGCCATAATGTGGCAAATATGCAACTGTAGACCAACTATTTTAGGAGCTGGATACATCAAATGGTGTAATTCAACCCCTGAAATTTTCAAGCTTGTTGTCTGATTAATTCAGAAGTAAGAACTAATGGAACTTTTCATTTTTTTTTTAGCAACGCTCATTTAAATTGTCATAAAATGCACCTTGATGAACTAACAGAAAAGTTTAAGATGTAAAAACTGGGTTCTTCTACAGAAACAGAGCATTTTTCTCACTTGATGAGAGGAAGCTTTTAAGTCAGTCTACATTTTTGGCTGTACTTGATTATGGTGATATTATCTACATGCCCCTTCCACCTTGAAGAAGCTGGACACCATCTATCATATATCATCTATCTATTATCTGTCATGGGGTGGTATGGCTTAGGACGTCGAGCAGATGGTCTAGAAATCAGAAGGTTCCAGGTTCGATCCCTGGCTCCTCCAGAGAACATGTCAAAGTGTCCTTGAGCAAGACGCTGATCCCCGCACTGCTCCTGATGAATGGCAGCCTCTGGCATTAGGGTGAATGTGAGGCATAATTGTAAGGTGCTTTGAGTCAGATGACTAGAAAACTGCAGTATAAATGCAGTCCATTTACCATTACCATTTACTTCATTTTATTACCGGGGATCATTTCAGATCACATCATTGTTCTCTGCATCAGGCAGTGGGATGGCCATCCCTAACTACTAGGAGAATGCAGCCCTGACTGACTTTTGTTTATAAAGCACTCCTACATAGGTTACCTAATCATCTTAAATCTTTCATCATGGCTTTGTAACCATTACCAGGCAAGCTCTCAGGATTGGTAGGCTCTTGAGGTTCCCCAAGTCAAAACTGAGCATGGTAAAAATGCTTTTTGCTGGTGTACTCCCAGGACGTGGAACAAGTTTCAAGAGACTTTTAAAGTTGATAAATTGAGCTCTTTAGAGAAAATCAAAAAAGTGACAAATGATTTAGAAATGCTGGTGTGTGTATGACTTGAATAATGTTGCCGTAACATTCTCCGTTGAATGTATTAAATGTATTGCGAACGATGATTTTATTGTTTATACGGTATTATTGTATATGGGTCATGTTTTTATGAGTATGTGATGTGTTTCTATTGGTAACGGCACCATTGTGAATGAGACTGAGGTCTCCATGGGTTTCCTTCTATACAGGGTTCCCGCGGTCATGAAATTCTTGGAAAAGTTATGAAATTTAAAAAACCTGTTTTCCAGTCTGGAAAAGTTATGGAATTAACTAACGGTTTTGGAAAGGTTTGGAAAAATACACTGTTTTGCCTAATGCTTATAATATGTTCACTAAATCCCCAAAAGATGTCTAGAGTTTACCGCAAAACTACGAGCTATTATTTAAAATCGAACGCGACACCGTTGAAACTAGCATGACGTTTCGTGATACGCGTAGGTTACATATGCAGCTAGCTGGCGGCAGCGAAATTTTTTTCCCACCGGACTTCTTAATACCAACTTTATATACTGGACAAAGAAAGTTAGGGATCACTCTGATTTTTAATATTGAAATATGATATGGAACATAATTTGAACTATCAAATATTTCAAATTCGAAAATTGGAGTGATCCCTAATTTTCTTTGTCCAGTATATTACAGCCAATAAGAATCGAGCAGATGCTTTTGTTTACCTTTTGACGCACAAGGGCTTGTACCCTCTATGCACGTGATAACTTGGTACACTGTTCGCCGGAATTGAAAGGGCACCGTGTTTCTAATAACCCCAGTTGAATTTTCCCACTGCCTCGCTTCAAATTAGTGTAATAATAGCATCAGTATCAATCAGAACAATGAGTGAAATAACGTGAATATAATAAGATTTCAATACAAACACCAGTGGCGGGCGGTGGACGGAAAACTGTGGGGGCGGAAAACATCCTTTGAAACGGATGAGATTAGTGACCCGATTTTAATCATTGTTCTTGATCAACATGTTAGTTTCCCATATAATGAAATGTGTAGGCGAGTGAATAATTAATTCTATAAAATGTTTAATTCACATGCCCTAATAGGCAACTCTTCACGAAAAAAACCACTGTGGATTTTCCGCGTTAAATTTAGTCACATCCTAAGCAAGTCGTCAAACCTGTGCATAATGATCGTTTAATTGAAAAAGATTAAAATGCACTCTTTTTTGCCTTCAACTGGTGTGTTTCATTTCTCGTCTTAACCAAGACAATTAGCTACACCTGAGAGGGGAGAGTTCAAGTGTCTTTTACCAGGGAAATTAACTGAAAACAGATCAAGACTAATAAGCAGTTTAAAGACATGTTTATCGCCCTCCTTGTTCTCTGTCCACCGCCCGCCACTGACAAACACACAACTTTATTTAAATTTATGGTCAACGTTCACCTATGGCCCAATTGGTTTCTCTCCAAGTCATTTTCCTGCATTATACACTGTTCAAACATATTTCATTTCCATCCTAGCATTTTTTTTTTTTTTTTTTTTTTTTTTTGATTACCCAGGTTCGCTTGCGAAACTCAATGATTTTCTCAGGTCGATGAACACGTCATGCACGTAAATTGATTTGACCGCAAAGAAACCCGATTTCATTTCAAAATAGTAATTCTATACGAACATGCGCAACATCTTAAACAATATACACTTTGGTTCATGACTGTGGCATTTGTTACGTTTGAGAAAACTTTCACAAAGTGATTTTGATTATCTTGGGGGGAAAAAAACCTCATTAACTTTACCAATTTGCGTTTTTTCAAATTTCCTTTTCATATAATGTAGCAATACAACATACGTCATTGACAGATAGCTTAATTTGATAGCTGAATTCTTTTCTTGGCTGCACTTATAAGTGCGCCAGTTGATGACCATTCCAGTTTTCAGAAAAAGTACCGCTTAAAATAAGTTTGGCCAAGAAAAAAAATTTAGCTTTGGACACACTAAAAATAAGTGTGGGCAATGGAGCAATGTGCATCTTAGCCACACTTATAAGTGCGTCTAACGCGAATTTAGATCAATTTTTGTGCTTTGACGCACTTAAATAAGTGCGAAAAGTCACTTCGATAATAATATCAAGTTTAGCGGCTACTGTGGTGTCAAAAGGTGGACGTCGACCTTAACTTTCTCTTTACATGTACACTGAAAGCTTTCATATCACCGTGTTCACCAGAAAAGTACGTTATGCCGTGGGCCAAAACCTGGATCCTTTATTGTCAATTCGTAGAAACTTTTCTGAGGGCAGTTCAAGTATTTTTCCATCAGAACAAGTATGATGTGCAGATATTATAAAATGAAAATATTCTCAAAAAAGTATGTGCATGCTAATGAGAACAATTAGTTTGCCGCTTTTCTGTACTGCGATAAGCACTAGGCCTCCTACAGACGAATGCACTGACAATTTTGCATATCGCTCATACTAAAAGAAAATCTCGCAAAAGACAGCTATTCTATGAAACTTTTCCTCGGTTAGTTTTTCTATGAAACCTTTCCTCGGGTGCAGTCTTTAATGGTTACATGTCATGTCAGTGTCATTTAAACTTAGCAAACTCGGCGACGTCCCCCAGATTCTGCGAACAATGCACGCAAGCAAGGATAATACACTCTAAATAATGATTTGTAATTATCTCAGAATCTGTCTCAGAATATATTAAATGCCATCTGTTTGTTACCTCTCCAATGTTTTTGCCTTCTTGAGCATTTAAATGTAGCACTTGTTTATTTATTGTTGTTTGTTTGTTTGTTAAATATAATTGAGAAAATACAAGAATGGTGCCATAGGCCCTTATGCCATTGTGTGATGCCCTAGGATAGGTGCTAGATAGACACAACTTACCTTCCATTCTCCATGCTATATTTTTGCTACGCTGCTTAGGGCTTAGCACACTGTAGAAACTCATTATGGCGCTCTGTCTTCGCTATTATAGGCCTAATCTATTTTAAACCTAGTCATGGAAATTAGGTAAAATATTATGGAAAAGTTTTGGAAAAGTTTTGAAAAATCACTGGTAAAAAAGTGTGGGAACCCTGTCTATAAATAAAGGTTAAATAAATAAATAAACCAGAGTGATGTGCATGTGATGTCCCCCGCCCCCAGATAAAATGAGTTTCCATGGAAACCAAGAAGAATAAAAATCCCAGAATCACCAAAATGGGAAAAGGCACCAGTTCACCAGTAGTTCTAAGCATGTGCCGAGTTTCATTTAAGAATGTCAAATAGTGAGATATGACCCGGAACTGGTCGTGTTTTAGACTTGCGGAGTCAAGGAATTACGGACGGAGGGTAAAACAGTACAGTGCTCTGAAAAAGTATTTGTCCCCATGCTGATTTCTTATTTTTGTGCATATTTGTCACACTTGAATGTTTCAGATCATCAAATAAATTTTAATATTAGACAAAGATAACCCGAGTAAATACAGAATGCAGTTTTTAAATGACGATTTCATTTATAAAGGGAAAAAATCTTATCAAAACCTACCTGGCCCTATGTGGAAGAGTAATTGCCCCACCCCCCTGTCAAATCATGAATTAACTGTGATTAACAACATTTTTTAGTTCAATTTCACTAGCCACACCCAGGCCTGATTACTGCCAGACCTGTTGAATCAAGAAATCACTTAGATGGGACATGAAAAAGTGAAGTAAGCTAAAAGATCTCAAAAAGCAACACGTCATGCCGCAATCTGGAGAAATTCAAGAACAGATGAGAAACAAAGTAATTGACATCAGTCTGGAAAGGGTTACAAAGCCATTTCTAAGGCTTTGGGACTCCAGTGAATCACGGTGAGAGCCATTATCCACAAATGGAGAAAACTTGGAACAGTGGTGAACCTTCCCAGGAGTGGCCGGCCCACCAAAATTACTCCAAGAGCGCATCAACGACTCATCCAGGAGGTCATGAAAGAACCCAGAACAACTTTAAAGAACTGCAGGCCTCACTTGCCTCCGTTAAAGTGACTGTTCATGATTCAACAATAAGAAAAAGATTGGGCAAAAATGGCATCCATGGGAGAGTTCCAAGGTGAAAACCACTGCTGACCAAAAAGTACACAAAGGCTCGTCTCACCTTTGCCAAAAAACATCTTGATGATCCCCAAGACTTTTGGGAAAATATTCTGTGACAAGATAAAAGTTTAACTTTTTGGAAGGTGTGCATCCCGTTACATCTGACGTAAAACTAACACAGCATTTCATAAAAAGAACATCTTACCAACAGTCAAACATGGTAGTGGAAGTGTGATGTTGTGGGGCTGCTTTACTGTTTCAGGACCTGGACGACTTGCCGTAATTGATGGAACAATGAATTCTGCTCTCTACCAGTAAATCCTGAAGGAGAATGTCCGACCATCAGTTTGTGACCTCAAGCTCAAGCGCACTTGGGTTATGCAGCAGGACAATGATCTGAAACACGCCAGCAAGTCCACCTCTGAATGGCTTAAAAAAAAGAACCAAAATGAAGGTTTTGGAGTGTCCTAGTCAAAGTCCGGACTTAAATCCGATTGAGATGCTGTGGCATGACCTTAAACAGGATGTTCATGCTCGAAATCCAATGTGGCTGAATTCAAACAATTCTTTAAAGAATGGGCCAAAATTCCTCCACAGCGATGTGAAAGATTCGTTGCCAGTTATTGCAAACGCTTGATTGCAGTTGTTGTTGCTGAGGGTGGCTTAACCAGTTATTAGGTTTAGGAGGCAATTACTTTTTCACCAAAGCCCTGGTAGGTTTGGATAGCTTTTTCCCTCAATAAATGAATCATCAGTCAAAAACTGCATTTTGTATTTACTTGGGTTATCTTTGTCTAATATTAAAATTTGTTTAATGATCTGAAACATTTAAGTGTGACCAATATGCAAAAAAAAAAAAAATCAGGAAGGGGGCAAATACTTTTTCACAGCACTGTATGTCCTCCGCTTTCACGGGGGACATAATAATTATGGCTATGACCCCATTTTAAAAGCCTTCATATCTCAGAAATTACAGAAGATTCAAGCCAAAAATTTTACACATTAGTCGTTGGCTACAATGGCTTTATTTACTTGAAGTAAGAAGCAAATTCAAGATTCGGAAGGCCTCTGTGAGTTTGACATGAAATGACCCCTGTGATTGTTTAAGGTCTGGCAGAAGACATCTGTTGAAAATGCTTTTAATTTGGGCATTTTATTTTGAGGCATTCGACGTATCATGCTGCAGCTATTGTTGATATATACAGTTAGTCCTCTGGGTGAGGATACAAGCTTTGTGTTTTGCCACACCAGTTAACTTACAGCTGGACTCGCTAGTGTTGCAGATTCCAAGGTTTGTAACATCTGTGAGTGATACCGCAGTGCCAAAGAATCTCCTTAACCTGAGCTGCTCCAAATTTTTGCTAATCCCTTGACATTCTTCATTATATTTTACTTGCCCAGTTGAGGCCAGGAGCTACAGTCATTGACTATTTTTTTATATGCTGGCAATTCCCTGTTCTTGGAAAAAATGACTAGACATGCACTACCATGTCAGAATTGGTTTTAACATTTACTCTGTTCCTCTCGTTATTTTCTCTGTTTGCTTGAGTGGGAGATAGAGAATTTATTTTGTTGTGAATTCCATATGTGATATTTAAAAAAAGAGTGCTCGGGGATTGTTTTGAAGTGAATTCTGTCATGCTGATAGTGAGCAAAACAAGTCCCACTAAATGGCATTTTCTTCTGCAGCAACCCATACTAAAAATAAATTCTGAGTGAGCTACCAAAATTGTCCAGATTAATCCAAATAAGTATTAGGTGTAAAATTTTTTTTTTTTTTTTAATGTTCAATTAAATTGGCTTTCATTCAGTCTTTGCAAACATGCTGAAAAGTATATTTCCCTCAGCTCTTTCCATCTCTCTATCCCACTCTCTCACCCTTTTTTTTGCTCTTTGTTTCATTCTGAACAGTGATAAATTCATTTGCCTTTTGTTCATGACCAGCTTAAATGCTTAGTACAATGCATTACGCTGTCCATGCTTTATTCTGTGTGTAAAACAGTTTTTATCTGAGTTGTTTACATGAAAGTCCATAAACCGCACTTTTTCTTTCAGACGAATGTCGGGAGGAGGCAGCAGCGCCTTATAAAGAACCGCGAGTCGGCCTCTCTGTCTCGGAAGAAGAAGAAGGAATACTTGCTGACCCTGGAGGCCAGACTGAAGGTGGCGCTGTCTGAAAACAACAAGCTTAAGAGTGAGAACGGCTCCCTAAAGAATCAGCTGGAGGGTCTGATGACAGAGGTATGAATGCCAATCCAGCGGTATGACGCCACTCTGTAAACATGGGCCAGACTACTGTCAATTGAGGCTGCAACAATAATTTTTCTGGTTTCTCCTGGATGTATGTGGTTAATGTATAACTTGATGTATAGGATGTAAATGTATACAGAAATTTACCAAGTGAACTGTGAAATGTTCATTTGACAGCCTGTCACAAACAGAAATCAATCAATGTGATGCACCGTGCCCCTTTTTCTAACCTTCCAGAATAATGTGCTGAAAGCTACAGCCCCCAAAAGGCGAGCCGTGTGCCTCCTGGTGGTCCTGGTGTTCCTCGTGATGAATGTAGGCCCACTGAGGTAATCCGAGTATCCATGTGTCAGCCCTGAACTTCAGAGCCACTAATGCACATCCTTTTCCTGCTGAAATATTTCTCTACCTTGGGTAGCATTTCAGTTTCTTGTCCATTTTTCCATGTGGACTGTTGATTAGGTTTAGATTGAGTCAGTTGGATGTGGTGTTTACCGACATTGAATATTGAATGTAAAGCACAGTCTGATGTTCTGGTTACAATTCTCCTTCACAAAGTGCCAAAGCCCTTCAATCTTATAGGTACATTAGCACAAAAATGCTCACATCGCTCTATTTTCTGTAAACTGTTGATCTCCTAGGCTGGCTTTTACGGGTTCAGCAGTGGTCTAGTATTCTGTACACTTCACAATGAAGAGAACGTATGGTCATTGAAGCTTTTGTTTTTCCCATGTAGAGTTGATAATATGATTTATAAAAGGCAGCCTCGGATGTTCTAGCGGCATGATTCATATCCATTTGGCTGATGCAGAGCACTAAGATAGATGGGTAGGTTTTTGCCAGTTGGTCATAAAATAATAGCAGTCAGTGAAATGTGCCATGCATTCAAGGATGGTTTTAATGAGTTTGCCATCTACAGGACCCTACATGATTGGCTAACATTGTTGGTATCAATGAAAATAATAGGCGTCTTTGTAGTATGTGGTGGTACTTTACAAATATTGCATTTTGCTTGAACCACTTGACCTTAGTGATGACATTGCCTCCAGTTTTTTCTTTTTTTTAGACATTGAAGGAAATGATGATAGTTGTTGGCTTTGGGTGTAGATTCACAGACAGCAAATTAATGATTTTTTAATCAAAAAAAAAAAATGACCCTTTGTTCTGGTGCTTGTTTCTCATGGACATGGCCAGTGAACACACATTGCTGTTGTCTATGAATTCCCCACCATGCCGTTTGCTTGGCTTTTAATGGAAACCGTGCTTGACCTCTAGCGGAGCTGATTAAGTGCAGGACTGGAAAGCTGGATGGGAGTGAGGCAGCTGGAGTTTTTCCATTAGATCCGCCTTTGAAGCACTTACAATGAGCAGCCTTAAATCCAAGCTGCAGAAATGCATTCACTTATTCTATCTAACCTCAGTGGATGTGTTTTATTGGTATGTGCTGAGTTGCAATTTGTTAGGTGTGCCCCATGAAAGTGATTTGGGACATAATATTAGTTTGGTAGTAATTCAGGACACTGTTTTGTTTGGAAGAATTTGGAAGGTTTATCCTTTGATTTTCATACTGAGATTTTCCCGAGTGATTTTTTTCCTGAGTGAGGTTTTGTTACTTCAGTTGTGGGGGGATTTGGAAAAAAAAATATTCAAATCATTTCATCAGAATTGAATCTAAAATTTTTGCAATGATGGATCTAAAGAGTTATCTATTTGGCAAAACATTTTTATTGCTTTGCTCAATCATGAGAGCAGAAGGAGAACATTGTTTCTCCAGCTTAGCTCACTGCCAAAGTTTGAGTGATAGGATGTCTCTTGTGTAACTTATTCTGTTCCTCAAAATTGCTTAATGCATCTCTGTCTCTCTCTGTCACTCTTGCTTTCTCTTTCTGGTTTGATTCTTGTCAATCTCCATTTCTCCGTGAATTATATCATTGGCCGATGTGTTGGGTTTGCCTGCCTTATCCCGCATGGATGTACTTTGGCCTCCTGGGGCCAAATTTATATAGGAACGTGCAACCTAAGCAGTGGTTTGTCAAAAATATCCTAATTTTTGAAACAATGGATACTCCAAACTGCATGCAGTTTTTACCTTATAAATCACAATCTGCTCGGTACTCTGCAAAAGCCAGTAAATGGCTCGTTTTTAATCAAGTTTGTTTTCATAAAATCCAAGTCCATTGATGAAAGTGGCGTGCGTATTTTATTTATTTATTTATTTTATTTTATTTTTTTTTTTGCTTTTATGCACAACTTCTAATTGAGGCCCCATGGCATAGTTATTTACATGCCAGAGACATTCTGCTTGGAAGTATGATTTTTGCCAACTCATAGCGCATGCAGTTTCTACATATTTAGAGCCACATATTTTTCGGCAAATTTCTCAGTCCACCTCGTCCCAAAGGTGCTTTATTTGATTGAGATATTTCTGTGCTGCCATTTGTGTAATTCAGGCGGTGCTTGTGGTGTGCCTTGCAGCATGACGCATTATCCAGCTGGGAGTATTAATTTGATGAAAGTTAGACTGTGTTCATGATTGATGCTCATCCTGTTGCATTCCTTTGCACCTGCACATGAAAATTTCAATATTATGCTAATTGACTCCTCTGCCCGAGTACAGATTTTTCCTTGTTTTTGTATTGCCTTGGGGTCCTCACTCTTATCCAGAAATGGTTGGTTTGGGTGCTGGCTTTTATTCCAACTAAGCAGTTACACACCGGATTCTACCAATTGTCTACAGCAAAAATTCTAATTCAAACTGATATTGCATCTCTGAATATTTGCTCTCGATATGTAAAATCTGCTACATTTTCCTGTAAATAAATGCACCCAACTTGTGCTGAAATGTGTATGCTCTATTTGAGTTTACCATTTCATGCCTTGAAATACTATGTTTAACTCAGAATTTAATCAAAACTTGGAGCATATCTGATATCTGGTTTTAACTTGGTCAGAGCTGGCATATTTGGTTTTTTAAAAGCTGGGTGTGAAAGGGGATATAACTTGTGACCGTTCCCACACCATTTCACATCCAAAACCACTCGCACTGTTGAACGAGGCAGGGCAGATCCAAGAAATCATGCTGTGCCCTCCATGTATCTCATCTTAACATCTGTATATTGCAACAGAAATTGGGATTTGCATGAACAAGCCACACTTTTCCAGCATTTGCGCCCTTGGCATTTACGACCTCTCTTCTGACTCCTCTCATTATCGGGGTGTTTTCATCCACAGAGTGCGGCTCACTGGGTGTTTTTGTTTATTGCTGCATTCTGCAGTGAGTTAAAATCCTTGGAGTTGCAGCTATGTGAATTGCTATTCGCGATAAAGAGCTGGTGTGCCTAGTTAGTGTATCTGGTCACTTAGTGGCCAATTAGTGGGTATGGTCATTATAAATCATGCATCTGTAATTGATAGAAGAGTAAGAATGTCCAAAGTGCCAAAATGTAAAGTTACCATTTTCACAGAGGGCGCATCTCCGATTCCTTGGGAAGAATATCAAGTCCGATAGTTACGGTCTGTTATTTTTGGTTATATGATATGTATGCTGAAGTTTTACAAACATACAGTTTAATAATTCTGTATTGATAGGGGTTTGCTCTGGGGCTTTTTTGGTAGATAGACGGTTAACAGCTGTTAATGAATCGGTCTTAATGATATGTGTGTTTCCCACAGGCTTTTGGATGGAGATACCAGCTCTAAGCTGTCAGCTGGGACCATGAACAGTGGCAGACATCTGCTGGGCTTCTCCCCTGACACGGACAATCTCAACGACCAGGGAACGCCTGAGACTGCCATTCCCCAAGCCCCCGATGGGTAATTATTTTACACGTGGGCATGCTGTGCTCGACCCTGCATAAGGCCAAATTGTTCTAAAAACATGACGGAGAGTTTTATTGCTCACATGTAAGTTAAATTTGAAGCCTGAATTTGTGGTGTGGTGCAGTGAGATTGATATCTTCTGCTACTTTGTCACCTTTATTTTTTGAGTGTTACACATTTACTGGCCGTGACGGCGTCGACTGGCATTTTTTTCACTGTTGTTGCACATAAGTGTGTTGTATGTGTTGACTGTGTATGTGTCATCATGCTAAAATGTGGTCCTGGAGATGCCTATTGTAGTGGGAACGCCCACAGAGCCGACTGTGAGTATTTTTCCCGTTTTTTTTTTTCTGTCTTCAGTAGGGTTGGGCAATAAATTTATTGCGATAATTTTAAGTGCAATAAAATTAATTGCCGCCATGGGGCAGACAGACGAGCTCGCCTGTAATATTTTCTATGACGCATACCTGATGCAGCGTTGAACAAACGACTGCCAAAAATCAGAGGCCATTGGAAATGCTTCTGGAAAACAACTTCACTAACTTCAGCATTTATCAGCGACGTGCTGAACAGCGCAACGTTAGGGTCTACTGAATCATCACGTTCTAGCTGACAATTGCTCTCACCTGGCTCCCATTTACTTTGCTCAATTTCCATTCAAACAGTTGATTTGCTCAATTTACGATTTAAATTGGTAAACAGTCTAATTTATTTCGATAACATTTTTGTTTGTCACATTTTGAAATTGAAATGACCATAAAACATGGCAGATTTGCATGAATGCGCTTGCTTTCTATTTTTACATATGACAACTTTGTGCGAATGCGATAAGTTATGACACGTTCGATACACTTAAACAAAATATATTCCACCTTCATTGCAAGCCATTTACAAGCTCAAAAGTGACCAAAATCAAGAGCTATGAATTCCTTTATTTTTAATTAATATTTTTCTATTACCAAATAAAAAATACTACAAATATGCGGAACAGGTTTTTGGTGCATTAGACCACAAGGCGAAAATGATTTCTCTCTCCCATTCACGTTTGATGTGCTTTACAAAAGGTTTTCCACTTTGTGTTTTAGATGCTTAAAAACCAGGGCCATCTTATAAAAGATTTATCAAAAATAAATTCATTCTAATACGTAAAAATTCTACGATGAGAGATGAATTCAAAGAGCGTGTTTTTTTTCCCCCCTATTTATTCAGATTATTTGCATTCTTTTAATCTAACATGGTAGCCTGGCTAGGTCTGTCTGCTTCTCATTATCACTTCTTAATCATTATGGGCTACATATTGGTTTTGATTAGTCAGTAGGCTAAATAAATGGCTTGATTGTTAATTGGGCAAAGTGCACGTGTATAGATTTAAAGGGACATTGTGTAACATTTTCAGTTGTTTATTGGCCAGAATCTTAGTCTGCATTCATATGTATGTCATCATTGGTCTATCATGACCTCCGCTAATAATCTGACATATTCTCGTAAACAAAGAATTTTAGATTTGTTTGTACATTGGACGGGTAAGCCGGTAGGGAAGCGCCATGACGGTCCGCCATCTTGAAACTACAGCCGCCGGCAAGGGACAAATGGCACCAAACACGGAATAAATCCGCGTTTGCCCTGCGAGCCAGCGCAGAGTGATTGAGTGATTGAGACACCAGAGGAGATCAGCAAGAGAGGCTACCGTGGCAAGTTTGAAAATCTGCACTACTGCAGCATAATGCAGGATCATGCATATGCAGTAGCAGCACAGGAGACGGAATCCTCATCGTCAAGAAAGTGAAAAAGAGAATTAAAAAGGCAGTGCGACCGGCGCATTCAAAAATCGAGGGTCAACATCAGGCTAGCCTTTCCCAGGTGGAAGGAGCTAATGAAAGCGAAAGATTTTCAAAGGGGCGCTGAAGTTGCCAGCTTTCTGATCGACAAGTAAGTCAACTTCAAACTCAGGCTACGCGAACACCAAGGGGACCTGTCTCTAAGCGCCTTCTCGTAAGCAGCGCAGCAGCTGCGGTTCTTTGCTTGTAGCACTGGTCAGGAGATTCCGTGCTGTCGGCTTACGTTATTACCAAGTCGGTGAAGTGAGCTGTTGTAACGACACCAATGATTTCAGTTATTGTATCTGATGAATGGCTTTGTTATGTGGCGACTTGACTGCTTCAGCTGTCTTTTATGTAACGTTACAGAATAAACCATAAGGTAGCAAAGGCTGTTGATGGTTAACTTAGGTTGGATAACGGGCGTGTATTCGGTAACTATTGAAGGTGACATCCTATAAGCGTACATGTAGCTAACGCTTGCTTTGCTTTTTCGTATTAAATTGTTCAAGATGCACCTAAGCTGAGTTGTTTATTTCCATTACTTTGAATATCTTACACCGATTCACGGTACTGTGTTTTGCTGCTTCATGTATTATATGCTGGCTAAGTAGCATTGACTACGTCCATAATATGTGCACTTTCAGCATGGTATAAATTCAGCCCAAAAAACTTCACAGCTAATCATTTATTTACCATTGCACGCTCATTCTTAATTATTAAAGCAATAGCAAATGTGCATACTTGATGTTGTGACTTTTCAGCAACTTTTAAGATAACAGAAACTTCATATTTTGTATCTTATGCATGCGCCAAACTTTTATGACAGCACCGCACAGAGACAGTATTTGTTGTTCAGCCTTTATTAGCTAGAAGTGTTGAGTGGGTTGGAAACGCTGGATAGGATGAGATGTGAATGACACACTGTTAGTGAGCAGCATCAGTGTATGGGAGTGATGCTGTGGAGATTCGCTAATGCGGCTGAACTCCATCTGCGCAGAGAAAACACGAGGGCTCCAGAAGAAAGAAACCGATGAGAACGAAACTAAGATTGACTTTATGTATATTTTATAACTGGGCTGCTAATGTGCGGACTTAGGAATTTGCTAATCCTGTATAAGGGGAAGGAAAATAATTCAGAATTGAAACTCCACTAATATCGACTGAAATCAGCACTTTTCCGGCTTACCTTGATGTTTGAGTACCCAGAGAAACATTCGGGTAGTAAAAACGTCAAGCGTGAATTTAGTCAAGAAAATTTAGAGTTTATTTTCTAGTGCTGATAAACGTGGTAATAAACGGCAGTAGCTATGTTATGGATGACACACCGGGTTGCGAGAGTATGCGCAGCATATGCATTCGCAATATTAAAATTAAATTCTAATGAATGGTGTTTGCACCCTGCGAGTCAGCTGGGATGGGCTCCAGTTCCAGGTATAGAGAAAGGATGGAATTAATGAGCTTTGAGCATTCGTTCACTAAAAGTAATTTCACTTGTCAGAATTTATTTCCCTGTTAAATAAAACTAGTTCATCAACATTTTATATCCCTATTAGGTATATAAATTGTTTTTCCAAACTATATTTAAGCCGAGTGCTATGTTTGCCCGTTCGGTGCAGAGCTGTTGCATGGGTTTTGCAGTGGACATAGCTACATTTCCGCAGAACATAGGTCGTGAACACGCATCCTGTGTGGGAGTGCTTCGGGCGCGGACGGTTGTCATAGGTACCTCAGGTGTCAGCGTGTTCATGAGCCCCACACAACCATGGACCTATAATACATCCATGGTTTCATCAGTGTTGTCAAGGCTTTTTGATACACGGTGGCTACCGAAATTGCAATACGTGTTTGAAAAAGTGAGGCGCTAGAGTGCACTATTCGTTTGAATGTAATACACGATTTCAACGCTGGATGGGAGTAATTCCTACACAATGTCCCTTTAAGGCAGGGTAATTATGCCAAAGTGAAGGAAGCTGTCCAACCTCGCTGGTTAACTGACTTCAAAATGCAATTTTATACCAGGAAGCTTTTCAAATGGCCTCTGATGTTTCGTTCTACACCGCTTCAGGTATGCGTCATAGAGAAGATAGAAAACAAGCTCATCTGTCTGCCCCACGGCGGCAGTTACTTTTATTGCGCTTAAAATTATCGCAATGAATTTATCGCCCAGCCCTAGTCTGCAGACAGATTTTGTTACCGCAATAGTGTTACAACAGTGGAAAATGCTGTCGTGACACATCAGTTGTGTAGGTCAGATCACAGTTAAGACCGAGGTTGAAAGTGGGTGTGGTTCGAGCGAGGACACTAGAAGTAGGGGGATGAAAAATGGTCTTTAGTGCTAAATATCACTGATTATTTCAGTTAAGTCTGTGATGGATTGGCAGGCTGTCCGCGGTGTGTCCCTGCCTTTTGCCCATAGTCAGCTGGGATAGGCTCCAGCTTCCCTGTGACCCTAGTGAGGAAGAAGCAGTATGGATAATGGATAGATTTAAGTTTGTTAATTTGTTGCTGCATAACCATGCCCAATTAAATTGGCGCATTATTTAATAGATATACATATACATTATATATTTTGGAAAGAATTCCGTATTCAACCCCCACAAATATTGAATGAAATCATTACTTTTTCGGTTTACCTTGATGTTTGGGTTCCCAGAAGAACATTCGGGTGTGTAAAAACGTCAAGCCAGCGTACTTCTAGTCAAGAAAATTTACAGTTTAATTTATAGTGCTGCTATACGTGGTAATGGCATATAACGGCGGCAGCCATGTTACTGATGATACATCGGGTTGTTTTGGCATGCACAACATATGTATTCGCAATATTAAATATCAATTTTAAATTGTAGCCTCCTAAACCCCCCCAAAATTTATTGGCGCTCCCCTTTAAAATCATTCTGGCAAATAAAAAGCCGAAAAAGGCGCAGGTTGGATACAGAATTCTTTTCTATATTTTACGTTGATGCATAATTATATATAATCTATCTCTATTCTTATCGTACATGATGGCGTATGAGTGAGACTGCTTGCCTGTTTGTGGCAGAATGGTCATGCCCTTTACAGTGAGTGATTGTTGGTTTCGGGGAAAGGAGTGAAAGGAGTATAGAAGTCCTAATGCAGTGGATAAAGAGTCTGATGGTTTCTGCGTGGCACTTGGATGTATTTACCAGCATCACCTGGAGAAAAATGACCTTCTGGATAGAGCCCACTGGAACTGTTGTACCCACGATGTTTTAGTTAATGGAGTGAAAGCATCTGTTTTCAGTGTTTGTTTGTTACATGGTGATTGTATTTTCAGAGCGTTTAGTCTGTGGTCTGCATTTACTTCTCCTATTTAGACTTTACTCACCCAGCGTTAAACCTCTGCTCTCAACCTCTCCTGAACCCGCATGTATATTTCAGATAAAAAAAAAAACAAAAAAGTATTGACTTACTGCAAGAAATGCATAAACAACACTGTTTGATCCACTGTTCTCTCACTGTTCTCTCATTCTCTCATGCTTGGCTCCGCATCAGCTGTGAATTGAATTCCCGTGATCTCCCATGAGTCAGATGTGCTCAAGATGTTCTGAAATCCACATGGAATTAACTCATTTCATTTTCTCCATATGCAAGCTGTGCATATCAGGATTAAATCAGTGCTGGCATGTTCATGTCAATAGCTCACGGACTGCTAGCTTGGTAGTTTCTAACGTGTTATGGTGCAGTGCTGGTGCTTGCCTGTGCAATGCTGCGCCTTTCTAACGAAAACCATATGAAAATCTTTATTTTGCCCAACTTCAGTGGCTTTCTGCCAAAAATGACCAAGATGATTACAAATATAATGGCTATAATGATTTTTTTTTTTTCAGAATGAGCTAGTTAAATTTTCAGGTCAGGGGAAATGAGGGGTTTAATGGAATGAAATATGCTGCAAACCAAACAAATTCTGGGGGTATGTGACGGCAGTGTACATCCCCGATACAACTGCTTTCTCCCCATAGGCAACATTCAGTTTGGCCTAGTGGATATGCAACAGTTGAGCATTTAGGGTCCAGAAAATCAAATGGGGTGCTATTCTGGGCTCTAGGAATGTTCACAGGAAATTTTATCGGAGTTATTTGTTTGAGTTATTGTAATTTATAAAAATTTAAAGTGTGGCCTGGTGTTGGCTCTATATTAAAGGTCATACGATGACGAACATGTGTAATTGGCCTTCTTTCTGCACCCTCAACAGTCAGAGGAAATGCATCATGTCTCCAAACAAAGCTGTTATTAATGGCACTTGGAAATATAAAGTTTGACCTGGTGGTGGCACTACAGGAAAGGTCATTGGGTCATACAAAATAATTGGGTTTGTCCGGTTAGCACCAGGAATGAACTCAAGGTTTGATGCTATTCCCATAAAATCTGTCAAGTTAATGCAGTTTAAAAAAATCAAATTTGGCCAAGTGATGGCACTACAACAGAGGTCATAGGGTGACCAACGTCAATTAGATGCCTTCTCTTTGCCCTAGAAACATTCACAAGAAATGTGACACGATTCACATCAAAAACTGAGTTCTTACATTTAGAAATACAAAGTTTGACTCATTTGTGGCACTTAAGGAAAGGATGTTGTGTCACACAAACAATAGGGTTTGTCCTTTATGCGTCTGGAATGAATACAATTTTTTTTTGTGGGATTCTCATAAAATCATAACTTGACAGATCTGCAGTGATGGCTCCCAAGACAAATCCATAATATCCCCCAAATTTTTTTTTTCAGGGATCGAAATATGCTTTTCTCCTGATCAGAGCAAAATTTTGCTTTAGAGACTAATAATATCAAAACCTGTTCTTTTAAAAATGATGGGTTAATTGTGAACATTCTTTTTTTGACTGCTTAAGTGTTACTTGCAATGTATTTACATCTCTAATACATAAATGCATTTGAATGTGATTGTGTATAACTGCTAAATGGGTTTTTGCTTTTTACCTGTGTGCTAATTCTTACTTGATGTCATGTACTTTTCGGGTTTAATTATTCTGATAATCAAAAATAATGCTTAAATATCAATGATCAGATTAAGGAAAAAAATTGATTAGCATTTTTTGCTTATCATTATATCAATTGATTAGCAATTGTTCAGCACATCTGTAAAATGCTTAGCAAAAATTAGAAAACAGTAAATCAGATTTTAAATGACAAATTATTATTTCCTAATTACAAATTGCAATTACAAGAGAAATACAACTCCACTCTGAAAGCAAAACAAATTATTTCCTAAAGGTATCAATTTTACCCTGAACAATCTTCATTTAGTACAGCACTCTTCCGATCACCCAGTGGAATTTCTTTAAATTACTCGTAACCTGCAGTACAGCTGTCTTATTTATACCTTACTATAGCATATGATGTTGTTTAACACCTGATCAGAGATGTGAAAGGATCCATACCCATTTAAATCCAGTCACACAAGGCACTCTCCACACTCACATTTTGACATCGCAACATCATGTATTTAATGATCAGAGATCACTGTACATGTTTCGGGAGAGTGGCGAACTTGTGATTGCCTAAACCACATAGCAATGAGAGAAGTTTTGATGACTTTGGTCGGCTTACCGTGATGCTTGGGTAGCGAGGAACATTCGGGTGTGTAAAAACGTAAAGCGCAGATCCAGTCAAGACTATTCAGAGTTAAAGCCGAAAAAAGTGGAGGTCGGACACGGAATTCTTTCCATTAGGGCAAAAACCAAATCACATCGCTTTAGTATAACAGTGATTACAAAGATTCCCCTTAACTTGCATCAGCTAGGTAGGAAGATGGTTAGCTGTATAATCTGAAGAGTAACGTAATATGCAATAGCATGCATAAGGTACTGCAGCTAAAACTAGCCATGAAATTGCACGTCTCTGGCCCGAACTGTCTAATTGCTCTTTAGGTAAAAAAAAAAGCGGGTCATCAATGTTTAAAGAGCTCCTCTGCGTTCGATGGCCTTTAAAGTGACAAATCAGAGCTATAAAAACTTCTCCAATAGGCATCATAGCTACCATAGGTTCGCTAGCCAGCTAGCAGTACCTAAGCGATTGCTTCTGAACTAGCTACAAAACTAGCTGACATTCCAAAAATGTGAAAGTTCAGTTGGGTCGCACGAAACTGGCGCGAAACCTCAGATAAGTTCATGCCTATGACAGCTGGCAAAGTTAGTAAAGTTGGGGCAAGAAACTGATCATGTCGCCTTAATATGATTATCATTTACAAAGATTTTCCTTAGTTGATGTTAGTTAGCTTACTAGCCAACTAGGTGGCTATATCCAAAGAGCAACGCAGTTTAATACGCTATGGCTCACACGGCACGACAGTCTAGCCAGAAAGCCTCCCGAGCGCATGCATGCGCTCCCCAGAAGCAGATTGGTTGGTATGCAAATGAACATAGTTTTCCTGCCAGTGAGCTGAGATCAATGAAATATTAAGATTTTTTGAATCGCATTTTTTGCGAAGGGATTGTTATGATGATTAGCATTTTGTCAAAACTGCTGAAATTTGATTCGCATTTTGCGATGCGAATCTGCCTAATATGATCACTGATTATAAATAAAATTGTATAAACTTTGCATACATGCATGCTCCTTTATATCAAATATTGATGTCTGCTGATGTCTAAAATTTAATTCTGTTGGCTATAGATTTTCTACGTCCTGCTACTTTGGCATTCATTCATAGGAGTATGAGATTGGAGGAGCTAGTTCTACAGTTTACAGATGAAGGGCACAGCATTGTTATTGACTTTGATTACAGTTGATCACTATGCTGATCCCATGATCTACCGATCCTTTATAGCTCCCAGTTACTGCGCCTGGAGTGGGGATTCTTTGGGACTGACAAGAATATGTGCATGTTGTGCACCTAAAGTCTAAGAATGCACTGGGGCTTTTATATTGCAGCGTAGGAGTTAGGAAGGCACAGTCCCCTTAGTGGCTCCCCACCATAGACTGTATAAAAAGATGGACAAAGCAACCGTGACGTCACACATTGGTTTCAACATTCCATTTAGGAAGCCTCGATTTTAGCAATTTGAACAGCCCCATTTTGCCATTTTGAAACAGGATGTGATTCCTATTGGATGAGAGCGTGAATTGAAGATCCAGGGAGAAGCGAGGGGTGAATCTATGGGGATATCTGACCGTATCTGAGGAAGACCAGGGGATAGCCACGCCCCCAATGCATATCCGGCTTTATCCTTTTATTCTAGTCTATATGGGTTATGGGACCATAATTTACAAAAATAAACATCATGATATATTGAAGGAGACTTGAAACGTGTGGTAGATACCATAAAATAATGTGGAAAATAATTGTTGAAATAATAAATCGGGTGGGGAAAGTAGGGTCATTTTCTCATAGACTTCTATTGCATTGAACTTCTTTCTGCAACCCCCGACGTTGCCATCTGCTGGCCATTAAATAGAATACAATTTTAAGGCATTTCCATATTGGCTTCTCTTTTCAGACCTGGGTGCTACGTCCATCTTTTTAAACAGTCTATGCTCCCCTCAGGATATTTATTTCTTTTATTTTATTTTTTGCAATGTAGCCTTGTTTCTTATCCTCCCTTTATCTCTTCTTCTCACTTCCATCTTCCCAGAAATGAGGATGCTGCCCCAGAAAAGAAGGCACTGATGGTGGTAAAGAAGGAGCCCCTCTTTTTTTGGGCCTGTATCACCATGCCAGCCCTCCATTAACAGGACCAAGTCTATCATGTCAGTACCCCTTTAATTTGCTTAATCCGTTGCCTCAATTTGCAGATCCCTCCATCTGGCCAATCATGGATTATTTAATTCCTCTACCTCTGCCTTGCATTAACGAGTGGCTTGCATATCACCCGTGTAAACACGACAAAGGCTTGAGGCTACTTGTTACATCACGGCCAGTATTTATTCAGTGCAGTATTTCCTCTGCTTCATGTTGTGAAAAATAACTTCGGGAGGGAGTTACGGAACAGCAGCAGTTAATTTTGAAGTATCTACTCCACTCTAACCAATATATTTGGCTTTTGTGTTTGTCTTCGTAAATTCAGGTAAATTTGTAGTGTCTTTAATTTTCCCCATAGATCTTAGGAATTGGTCACCTGGGAGACCACACAACTACTTTATATCAGACGTGTTCTGGTTTACTGTTTATGAAGGGTTCTGTTAAGCTTGTTTGCTGCTGGTCTGAGTGATGTCTGTCTTCTGCAGGATGGCCCATCAGCTGCGGGGCTGGGTTCATCGGCATGAGGTGGAAAGGACGAAGTCCAGACGCATGAACAACAGCCAGCATAAAACTAAAACAATCTTGGTAAGCTGGTGAAAACGATTGATGGGCTCCTTCAAAACAATCCTCTGACTCATCTGCTGAAAGTGTTCGCTCATGCTGGAAGATGTTTTTTATGGCATGTGAATTACCACCTGGTCTGTGCTAATCTCAAAGTTTTCACACTGTTGAAGTACTCTGGCGTCTCTCTGGGTTCTTTGTTTATTGAATGGTTCTTACGAAGTGTATTAAGCCCTTTTGGTCTTGGCACTGTCTAGTGTCAGTAAATTAATTTAAAAGTCTGTTTAAATTAAGCCTGCCAATGCATAGACAGCATACAGATAGCTGTCGGTGGTCTGAAAATGATCCAGCTGCCCTGGGAACTCATAAACAGTCTTGCTGGTGATTGAAGTTTTTTTGCCTTTAGATCCTGTTACTTTGTATTCTCCTGGAATCTGAAAGCTTTCAGTGTCTGTAGCGACACTGACAGATGGACACTAATGGGCTGCCACAGATTAATCTCATATGTCACGGAGAGCTCTTTTCTCTCCTGGTCTCTATTGAGTTTCTGCTAAAGAAAGCAGCTGGTGAAAGAGAAGATATGTCTGTGTCAGTGTAGAGGTTGTGAAACATGATCTAATATTAATAGATCTCCACTGACTATAGGCAACTTGGTGGTTTTGCCCTGATTGCGTATAATATTGATTTAATTTTCATTCAAAATTTTTTGCTGTGATTGATTTTTAGCCTGCCATTGTCAGAGATGGTGTGCTTATCTAATCGCTGTTTGTTCCTCGTCCGCCATCTGTCATCCTCCAAGCTTCTTTTAACAATTCTTGTTATTGTTGTTCAAAGAAGACTTCAGAGTAGATCTCAAATTCTGCACATGGGTTCTCCCATAGTCTAGTTGTGCACCGTGTCTCTTTTTGCCACTTTTGCATGTTCAAAATGGCCACTAGGCCTCCATCTTTTGGTCAAACATTTGTTTGCAATTCCTGTAACACTGCTCAGTGGATCTTGATAAAAATTTGTACTCAAGATCTCCCTGAGGTTTAGTTGCTCACCTGCTTAATCTTAACCTCATTTGCATATACAGTACCTGTCAAAAGTCTGGACACACCCACATTTTTCTTACAATATATTTTAAATAAAGAAATAAGCAGCCTTTAATTTGGAAAAAAAAAAAATCTAATTCTTAAATTCATCAAACTAACCACCATTTGTTGTCATATTTGCAGTGCATTCTCACATTTATTTTTTTAACAAGGGCAGTCCTATGACTATAATGAATTTGCAGCTGCACGGCTGTCTAACTTCCCAAAGACGTGCTGCACTTGAGGTGGCTTTTCATCAAAATTTTTGCCCAATAAGTCCCAAAACCGCTTGACTTTAATTCAGCTGTAGGAAAATAGAAGGAGTTTATTTGTCTGTGTACTTTGCAAAATATGGCTTCTTTGAGAATTCCAAAATTTTGGACACTATTCAAACAAGTAGATTATTCGCTTCTCACCTCTGTCTGTTTACGTTTTACAAGATTCCATTTGAGATTATATAGAGAAGTTAAGTCGTTTAAATTTCTCTAAAAACTGAGTGCTGTGACATTAGCAAAGTGTGTTCAAACTTTTGACAGGTACTGTATTCACCTCGTGCTGAATTAATTTGTTATAGCTACTCCAAGAAAAATACTAAGTTGGTCTTTAACAATTTACATATACAGGTCTTTCTATTATTCAATTGTGTTTATGTAATATTTTGCCTCATTTGCAAATTCAAAATGATCACCCGGCTCCTCAGTCTTGAATTTTGAACGAAGTTTGTCATCGCTATTTTTTTGATGCTCTATGTGCAATCGTAATGGCTGCCAGGTTACCATGTTGAATTAACTAGTCATGGCCTGTTCCTCTGAAACTGCTGTATGGATCTCTGTCAAATCTGGGCTGTGGTCAAAGTCTTTTTGGCTTTGGGAAAGTTCTTAACTCCTTGGAAATGCCCCGAAGGTATTTACATGGCAGCCATGACAAGAGCGGTTTGAATGCTCTAAATACCAAGGCAAGGTGCTTCAGTTCTTCCTTACTGGTCTCCTTAAGCGCAGGGTAAACTGGACCATCCTTAATGAAAAGAAAGGAGATTATGCTATCCCACAATTCCTTGGTGCAGTAATATTTAAAGCGATGCGCAGTCCATTCGGTCATTTGTGAAAACAAACAAACATAACGGGCAAGGGATGCATGATGACGTCGCCCTCTGTTGGGGCAGTTGGATTCTCTTGGCACAACTTGTCTTTTTTGAGTCCTTATCAATTATTCTTTGCATGCTTCTTTAACCCCTTTATGCAGATGCCATATCAAGCCAATTCTTGATTCAAGCCAATACAATTAAATTTATAACTCAGGTCTTGAGTGTCACAGAGACTGGGAAATTATTTCAATGACGCAAGACAGTTATATCATTTGGAATTAAAACTTATTTCCTTTCATTTTCATAATTTTGGGACCAAGAAAGTACAGCAAACAAAAAGAAAATTTTGACACTGAAGTTGTTATGCAATGAAATACTGAAAATCAAAAAGGAGCAAGGAGGTAAAATCTTACATTCCATCAATCATTGATTCAGTAACTGAAGTATGCTACATCTGAGGGTGATATTTGGAAGAACTGATTATCTGTGATGCCCAATATTAACTGCCCTCATACCTCCTCATTAAACTACTAAAAATCGAGTGATTTTTGCTTTGGTGCAAATTCTGAATAATGCTGTGTTTTACTACTAAGCAACTGTTCTGATGGTTGGTACAAAAGTTTGCATCAAATGTTAGTGGATACTATTTTTTAAAATCTTTTTGGCAGTTAAAATGAGTGGGCTTTTAAAGTACCTATCCATTTGGTTTCAAAAACTAAATGCAAAACTAACTGAAAGTTTTTTGCCCAACAGAGGCTTATATAATCGTTCCTTATGAGCCTTATGAACTTTAATTTCATGACATTCAATTTGACTGTCAGTGACCTTCGAGGGTGAAGCTCGACAGTGAAATTACAATGACTTGTATCACCAAAATGGTCACAGATTGAGCCAAGGTTTGTATGAAGACATTTAGAAAGTCATACATGTTGTTCATTTGCTGACCTCAACTTGACCTTCTGTGACCTTAAAAGTTTATAACTGACATATTGAATTTTCAGTGACTTGTATCACCAAAACTGCTCAGAGCTTAGGATTGTATTACAAGGGGGTCTTATAAATGTATGTGAACTTTTATTTAGCGACCTTGACATTGACCTTCAATGATTTGAAGGTCAAACTTCACATAAAATTTTATGAACTTGTATCATCACTATAAGATTGCTTGCCGGTAAGCTACAGGACCCTTGTTCCTATTTTTTAGTCTTATTATGTGACTCAAAATTATATTATTTGGTATCAAATGGAGACTATTAGCTTAAGTTACCCGGTGCTTGACAAGTGATATTAATTGCATAATTTGCCCATAATTAAATGGATCAATCACTTGCCAAATTTTTTGTTATTGAACAAGAATGTAATTAATACATTCAACTGTTCCTGAGAAACTGACGTTTGAATTCTTGCCTCTTCATCCTTAAAAATCTCAGGAGGTCAGAGAATATCTTTAAATTGGCCTGAATACAATCGGTTAAAAAAGATCAAGGGTCTCAGTTCCAGTCATTTCTGATGTGTGGAATCCAGTTAGCATCTTGTTTTCAATATAACACGTGGACTGCCGTCCGACTCTTTGAAATTCATGCCCTGGACCCTCCTGATTGGGCTCAGGGGAATTAGTGCTCAAAGCCGCGCACTTAGGGCAGTGACATTGGCTAGAATGCAGTATGTCAACCTCAAACTTCCTGTTTAAAATGTTTCAACCATCATCTTTAGTGTCGCTATGGGAAATCTGGAGACAGCAATTTCTAAGTACAAGAGTGCATGTCAAATTTTAATACATTGTAACTGAATTATTAAATGGGCCACAGAAAATAATTGGTTTTGCAGTGCAACATAACCACTTTAGAATTTCTTTCCAGTGTTAATGCAGGACTTCGATGTAATGGTAATTTTATTTTATTGCTTTCACTTTAAGCTAGCTGATGTGACTGTTTACCCATCTCATTGCCGTTCAGCTAATCTCACGCAGCAAGCCTGCTAACAAGCAGTATGAGTGTGCAAGGCTATTGTAAATACATTTTGCTTGGCTGTTTTATTTAAGGTGATCCCAAGGCTTAAAAAGCCTTTTTCTGGCTGGTCTAGCATCTGATGTGCTATATGAATGAATTGCCAGATGCACATCTCCAGCAATAGACGTCTTGTAATCCTGACAGTAGAAGTACGATCCAGTTCGGAATATTCTGCTCCTTCTCTTGCTCGTAGTCCTCTGTTTGAGTGACTGCCTGCGTACTTCTGGTGTTGCATCACATCCTCCTGAGGGCAGTTTGTTGGACATCCAACAAATTTATTTAAACATAAGGTTAAAGTTCACGATGTTAGCAAGGTTTTTCAAAACAATTTTCAGTGTGGAGTGTCAATATAACACTACTTGTCTATCCGGGTTTGACAGATTTTCTGGCCAGTGCTAAACACTCCATGTGCTTTGGCAGTCACGTGGCTGTATGGCTCATTTAAAAACGGAATGATAGTACCTTGTTCTAAAGCTGGAGACATCTCTAATCTTGTTTCACGGTGCCATCAAACAGATATCTTCTTATGGATTGCCCTAAGAAGGGAGTTGGTTTCCTGAGAGCTTCTGGAGCTTTGCACAGGAAATTCTTTGATGTGTAATGCAGTTCCTCCCCTCATGGCTGCTGGTTTCCTGTTGAAGTTCTCTGAAGGAAAGAAGTCATTTGGGGAGTCGTTTGGTCTCGTGTGGATCATGTCAGCGTTGGGCCCCTCGTGCTTCAGGTGGTATGTCAGAAATGGGGTTGCTAAGGTGGATCAAATAACAACTGAAGCAGTTTGCTTTGTGCATTTTGTTTCACTGGAATTAACTGGCTATTAAGCTCAAAGGCAAATGCTTTTACCGAACAGATGTGAACAATTAGCATGGTCCTGTTTTTAGATCGAACCAAACTCTGAACAGTCTCCAGCTCAGTGTTTCTCTGGGGAAATGGTCTGTCCGCATGTAGCTTCACTGGCCTGCAAAATGTAAAGGAGCACTTGTTTAAGCACAAGGGAATGTGGTTATGATCAAATACCTATGGCTTGTTTCCTTGACATGAAAGGATGGGTGATAACATGTTTGTGGGTGAAATATTCGGATAGCTGTATACTGCCCCTCAAAACAACAGGGTGTAGAATTTAAACTATAGACTTGGAAGGTTTTGCACTTATTCATTTTGAAATTACTTGAACATATGTGCCCCCCTAATGTGTAAATGTAAAGTTCTTTCAAAAGCCTTCTCATGCCTCAAGTGCAATGACAAACACATGAATAGGCTGTATCTTTTAAAATAATTTGAAAGGTTATTTAATAGTGGCTGCCCAAGGGTGTTTGTTTTCTGCTAAATGCATTACTCTATGTGGGATTTTGATTCCATCATATTTCTTAAGATACTTCCAATGTTGTGAGCTCTCCATTTTTGTCCCTTGACATTGATTAAAAGCAGTCGACCATAAAAAAATGTGCGGACTCACAAGCGCACCTGCCCGTAGCAGGATTATAGAAAATGTTCATCTTGTCATTGACTGGTCCCACTGGTGTAAGAACTCCAGATTCGTGCAGTGCTTCACTGTGATTTATGGTGAAAAATGGGCAGAAAACAGGCAGGGGGAAAGATTAGCGTTAGCCTAAAAATCTGACCTCCCCCACAGAGTCAGTGGCAGGGCTTTCCTGGGTTTACACAAGTTCGTTAGGTTTTTGTTGGGCTTGGGGGGTGTGTGGTGGTGGGGGATAACGCCGCTCTGTTTTGCCAAAAAGGCAAAACTAGTCTTGACTGGATTTTACACCATCCAATGACTGATTATCAGATGTTTCTTTGAGCAGCAAAAACATGTTTTTGCCTCTGCGACATGACCAGGGATACTATTCCACACTGTGACTGCTCTCTTTGTGAGAAGATACTTTTTAATATTGGTGCTAAATTTACCCTTGGTGAACTCCCTTTTATTATCCCAAATTATGCGAACAGAACTTGGCCTATATAGTCACGTGTAATTAACTTTGAGCTCTTTACATACATAAAGGGAATGAATAATCAGATTTCTATCAGCTTTCTCCAGTTTTTTATTTTTATCCTCTATATCTTTGAGAACAAGATTCTTCAAAATATTACTATACAGTTCTTAACAAATTCATTAGACCACCTGTCATAAAAAATGAGAAAACACAAATATTTAAGAAATTTGCGAAAAACTTGTTTCAGACTAAAGATTATTTTGTTATTTCTTTGGCCGTTAACAAACTGAAACCACTTAATAGTCCTTACTCACTCACACTTTGGACTAGTGATCACTCTACTGTTAATTTTGATGTTTCATGGGAAGTTAAAAAGCTGTCTTCTAAAACAAAATTTTCAATTTTAGACAAGCAAACTTTAACAGGATGCGCTCATATTTAAGCGAAATAAAATGGGAGACACTCCTGGACTGTGATTCTGTAAATGAGATGTGGGAAAGATTTACTTGATTCACAATGTAAATTCATTCCAGAGGTGACCAAAAGTAAGCTGAAAAAGCAGAATCCTCAGTGGATGGCCACAGCTATTCATAGGAGTTTGAGAGAAAAGAGGAATCTTTATAAGATATACATAAAGGATAACAATGAGAATACTAAGGCTGAATACTGTAAAAAAGGCTGTGGTCAAAAAGGAGCAATACTAGAAGACTGTATGAAAGGCAAATTGTGGAAGGGGCAAAAACTAATCCTAAGCGCTTCTCTCAGTACTGTAGCAGAAAAATGAAAGTCAAAGAGGAGGTTAAGTGCATAAAGAATAAATATGGATTGCTGCTATATGATAACAAGGGTATTGCAGATACCTTTAACATTTACTTTGTTGAGAATTTTACCTCGGAGCGGGTTTTTATTCGGCCAGAGGGCATGTCCAATGCTCAAGATTATTAAGCAGAAATTGAGGTTAGGGATAATGAAGTATTAGACAAGTTGCATAAACTAAAGGCAGATAAGGCGGCGGGTCCTGATGGCTTATATCCTAGAGTGCTCAGGGAAGTTAGTGAGATCATCTTTAAACCGCTCTCGGCTATCTTCAGACGGTCTTTAGAAACTGGAGAAATATAAGAAATATATAAGAATATATAAGAAAGGGGACCATACTGAGCTAGGAAATTACAGGTCGGTCAGTTTAACTTGCATTGCATGCAGGATACTGGAATCTATCATAAAAGACGAGCTGGAATTATTTCTTGAATGTAATAATATCTTGAGGGATAGCCAACATGGTTTCCGTAAAGGAGGGTCATGCCTGACAAACCTGGAATTTTTTGAAGAGGCCACCAAGACTTATGATCAGAGCAGGGCTTACGACATCATATACTTGGATTTTCAGAAAACATTTGATACAGTACCGCATAAGAGACTAATTTTTAAAATGAGCTCCATTGGAGTTACAGGAGGTATTCTGGAGTGGATTCAAAACTGGTTACAGGACAAAACACATAGAGTGGTGGTCAGTGGAACCTCATTTGAGGTAGGTATGGTGGGGAGTGGCGTCCCTCAGGGATCGGTGTTGGGACCCCTGCTGTTCCTCATCTACATTAATGACCTTGATAGGAACATTGAGAGCAAATTGGTTAAATTTGCAGATGATACTAAATTGAGAGGTTTGGCAAATAGTTTAGAGTCCACTAAAGTGATTCAGGATGATTTGGATAGAATCCAGAATTGGGCAGAAATGTGGCAAATGAAATTTAATGTTGCGAAATGAAAAGTTGTACATGTAGATAATAAAAACATTAGACAGGATTACTTCATGGGAGGTTTAAAACTGGAATGTGCTCCACATGAAAAAGATCTGGGAGTGATTGTTGGCCAAACCCTCACAGGTTCTAGCCATTGTGCCATAGCAGTTAAAAAAGCCAATCGGATGCTGGGATACATTGCCAAAAGTATTGAGTACAAATCCAAGGAGGTCATACTTCTCTTGTACACACATTTGTCAGACCACTTCTGGAGTATTGTGTACAGTTCTGGGGACCATACTTTAAGAAAGATATAGAGGCTCTAGAAGAAGTTCAGAGAAGAGCCATTAAGCTAATTCCAGGTATAAAAGATGAAAGCTATGAGAAGAGGCTGAAGATCCTTATTCTTTTTAGTCTTAGGAAAAGGATCCTTAGGGGTGATCTGATTAAGGTGTTTAAATATGTTAAAGGGATTAACAAAGTGAATTATGTTGGATTCCTTCGGCCAAGTTTTGTTAGTAGAACTCGGGTCGCAAATGGAAGTTGACCAAGGGTAAATTTAGCACTGATATTAGGAAATATTTTTTCACTCAAAGAGTAATTTCAGTGTGGAGTAGTTTGCCTGACCATATTGTTGAGGCAGAAACCTTGGCAATTTTCAAGAGCAGGCTTGACTTAAAGCTAGATACCATTGAGTCTTTGAGTATCTGGAGTGATATATTCACAATAGAAAAAAAAAAAAAAAAAACTGGCGAGCCTAGTTGGGCTGAATGGCCTGTTCTCGCCACTCATGTTATGTTATGTTATAAAAACCAAAAAGAAGGTGTCGTGGCACACTCAGAATTTAATATGCACAAAGTTTGATTTTATAATTTCACCAACGTTTCGGCGATAAAGCCTTCGTCAGGGTTCATTCATAAAACCAGAGTTCATTCATTCACGCCATTTTATGTAAAGATTCTCACGATTGGACCAATGTTAACTGTAGGCGTATCCAGTCCACTCCCAATTCCATCATAACTCCATATGGCAATCAGGGATATTCCCTTGTTCATGCCTCTGCAAAACACAGCACTGTTTCATAAGAGGTCCTACAAGCAATTCTTTTGTAAATGATAAGAAATAAATACATCCATATACAAACATTAAACGTTACAGTATTTTTAGCCTACACAGAAATACATCCAATTCTATTACAAATAACATCTCAAATCAGACTCAGTGTTAAGACCATTAGGGGCGAGAGAGCCCAGTTTGTGAATCCATACTGCTTCCTTTTGTAAAAGGATTTTATCAAAGTCACCCCCTCGACGAGGTGTCTCTACCTTTTCAATGCCAGTATACCGCAATGAGGCCACAGTGTGCTCCATAAGTATAAAATGGGCTGCTAGAGGGTATGTATCGTTCTTGCATCTAATAGTGCTCCTATGTTCCGCTATCGTTGTTTCAATTGCCGTGTTGTCTTTCCAATGTACACTTTCCCAATTCCCGCAAGGACATGTAATTAAATAAATCACACCCGTAGCTGTACACGTAATGACTCCTTTTATTGGGATCTTTTTGCCTGATCTTGGATGCTTAAAATCATGGCATCTATGTGTACTGTTGCATTGGGCACATGCATTGCCCTTATAATTACCTGGGCGGATTGGAGCAAGTAAACCAGTGACATTAGTGGATTTCACTGGGATAAGGTCTGAACGAACCAGCTGATCCTTCAGGTTTTTTCCGCGTGAAAATACTACTTTTGGGGATCAGAAAAAGATTTCCCAATGATTTGTCAGTTCAAGAATATGCCAATGTTTTTTTCACATGTAGAATAGGTTTTATCTCATCTGTGCATTTTGAGTATTGAGTAATCAATGCTAGTTTGCATGTTTTTTTCTTTGAGCGATTGTTGTTTTTTGTAGTAGTTGTGTTCGGTTTCTTTCTTCGAGTTTCAAAAATGGCACAATTGAGCTGCGTTTCATTGTAGCCTCGCTCTCTAAGGTTATTCTTCATGATCCCCATATGTTTATTGAAGTCAACAGGTTTTTTACAAATGCGTTTAACCCTGCAAAACTGGCTATATGGCAAACTGTTTTTTTCAATGGGGCGAGGTGACAACTATTAAGCATGTAGGAAACTGTTACGGTCAATGGTATTTTTCTTGTACAAATCTGTATACAGTGTGTTGTTTTCCGCATAATCAATAGATCTAAAAAAATTGATCTGGTGTGCATCATAAATCATTGTGAATTTCAATTGATCGGAGCTGGAGTTCAAATATTCAAAAAATTGTGAACAATTTCAAAGAACTCTCACTGCCCCGAAACAGCACAAACACGTCGTCAATGTATCTTTTCCATGAGATTATGTTTGGAAGAAATTTGTTTGTGATGGGGTTTAAAATTGTATTTTAATGGCTTCGTCATTCTTCGCCATGTTTGCTCTGTTGCTTGGTCTTATGTACTTACAGAAGCCTATCAAATTTGACGGCACTCGGATGTCCAATATGGCCACCACAACTGCCATCTTGAATTTTGTATTCTGCAGAATAATTTGATAACGGCTTCACTAATTTGTATTCATTCCAAACAATCCAGGGGCTTAGGGGTAACGCCGGCTTTGCAGGGCTATTTTTTTGCTTGTATGCCCTCATTACCATATTGATTGACTCATAAAAAGGCACATTGCGCAGTTTTTTGGGAAAAAAACTACTTGTTTGTAAGAGCTGCCTGTTACCCCTAAGTTTTGCATTAGAAACATAAGATGTTCTCGAACATTGCACTGCAAAGGTCAAGTACACACTGCACAGCTGCAAAACTATTGTAATGAGCTTTTTTTGGTGATCATTTTTAGACTTTTAATTGCCAAATGATGATGAATTTGTTTGATCTTGTCCAAATTGTGATAACTGTTTCCCCACAGTGATTGAGTCAGTCTCACAGGCTCTAAATAAAAAAGCCTTGGGAAAGGTGCTTTAACCACGGGGAGGATTTTTAAGCCAGTGTTGATAGTCACAGCAGTTGTTACTATGAAGTTAGTCTGAAAATTACCACTTCAAACTGACATTTTACTTTGTGATACTATCTCCCTTTCCGCTGTTTATCCTTCAGGAGAGGATTCTTTTTGGTTGCCCTTCATTTTGATGGAGATTTTTTGAAAGATCTTTTCTCACATATCTGAAGAGTACAGTGATTTGTTGTTATTAGAACATTTAGCTCTGCCGGTCCAGGGAACTGGTGTGTAGTAATGATGCTTCTCTCTCTTCCGGGTGTTTTCCTGGGCCCCGTTCCTTTTTTTTGCCCTAGCCTTCATTCTTCTGAGCTTCTCCTGAGGAAGGGTCTGTTCTGGCCATTTTTGACATCTTTTTCAGTCTATCACCTGCTGCAGAGAGAATGCTGAGGCTTTAGTTTAATATAGCGGCAGAGTAAAAAAAAAAAAAAAAAAAAAAAAAATTGATGTCCATGAAGATGATATTGCTGTTGTGTTGGAGAAGAGCCCAAAAATACAGCAGTACATGAACACTACTCTAACTCAAACTATCCCTAAAATGTTCGCACATTATTTGTATTTTACGTCATTCTGAACGGACCACTTGAGCATGACTCAAACAGCTCGCCAAAACACTGAGATGGAAGCCTCCATGACAAAAACTGCAAGAGAATAAAGATTCAATCCGTTGCAACTGCTAGCATCTGATATCTGGACTTTTTTTTTTTTTGTTTGCCTGGCTCTGTATGCTCAGCTGTCTTTCTGTCATGCATGCTGACACCAAAATTTTTCTGTTTAGTGATCCCTCTTTTGAGTTTTTATAGAAGGCAGCCCTCTCAATTCACAAACTCTCTTGTGGCCATAGCTCCACTGCTGGTGTGAAAATGCAGTAGAAATAAGCTGATCTGTGTTTGTATTCGCATTATTTCTGCGACTGCATTGTTGCTAAAATGGTTTAAAGAAAATTTTCAAGAATATACTGTTCAGGCTCACTTCTTGTAAGCACTCTGTATGTACTGCAAGGAGTCTGATATGAAATTTTTACAAAAACCTTCTCTTTTTCAGAAATCCCCTGATGAGAAGAGTGAAGTTGCTGAGATCTTGACTGTTCAGTACACTGATATATCTGAAAAGTGAGTCTTGTATGAGCCCCCATTGCTATGAATACACAGGAAAACATCATAAAACGTATAAGCAAATAAAGTGAATGCATACTGCGTTTATTTTTATTCAATCCTTGTGTTAATGTCAACGGGGCAACGTTCATATCTTAAGTTGTTGTTTTGGGTGTAAATAACAGTGACTGTTAATGTTTGGGTTTTATAGTTTGTTGTTAATCCTGCCACATTCTCATAATAATGTAGATGTGTGTCGGGCCTCCCCATAAATAAGTGTTTGTGTGGATTTTATTTAGTTCTGGCTTCAATTATGTGCATCGGGCAATTCAGTCTGCCAGCACGTCTGAACTGTAGTCCCTTTGTAAGCCTACAATGGTTCTTTTTCTGTGGGCTAAACAGGCACTTGTGCTCAGCGCTAGTAATGCACTGGAAGCCTGTGCTTGGATTCATTCAGGTGCAAATAGTGCTAAACTAGAAAGCACTCAGAGAGCGCATACCTCAGTGAATGCTTTTATCACCAGGAACTGAATGAAGAGATTGCAGGTTTTCTGAATCATGAACACATTCCAAAATGTAATTAATTGTTACTTGGCCCATAACTCCAAAAGTTTCATTGAAATGACAAATTCGAGAGATATTGTCAGGGCAAACGGAGAAACATGAACAAATGCATAACTTCCACCCAACTTTGTTAGCAGAGGTAATAACCAACGTACTTAAACAGGTATCCAGGTACTAAAACAATGAAGTGTAGAACTTTCTGTTCTTGAGGATCTGTAATTTTGGTCAGTTTCTTAGCATGCTAACAGATCATTCCTTAACGCAGTACTCTCAATTAAGAAGGTCTTTCTCCTATTAGTCTGCTCACACATGATGTAAATTAGTATTGTTGCTTTCAAAGGCTCTCGGCGTTATGGCATAGTTACTGACAGCCTTTTTGCTCTTGTCCCCAAGGAGTGCTGGTAGTGAAATTCAGGTATACTACGCCCCACACCGCAGCCACTATGACTTCTTTGAGGAGATCCATCGTAGAGGAGACACCTTCTATGTCGTGTCCTTTCGCAGGGTGAGTATAACACCAGCATGTTAAGCGTATTCAGCATCACACTGCTGTGCTTTGGAAAAAGATTGTTAGTTCAAGAGACATTTATTGGTGTTTGTTACAGTGGAGCTTAGTGCTTTGGGCTCAGTGGAGTGGAGTAGGTGAAGTGGTATTATTTACTATTCTCATCTTTGAATTCGTTTATTCATCAATCTGCATGCAGATGTCTTGTTAGGAATTGAACAGATGACCTCCTTTAAGTCAAATTTTTATCTTTATATTTACAAGAGTCATGCTGATCAGATTCATAAAAAAAGGATTCAGCTCAGCTGTTTCCTGAATTTGTTCCCTTCCTGAATACATGACCTTGATGCATTTGTGTCTCCATTTCTGGAATTGGGAAGAATCAGATTCGATATGTTGTAATAGACACATTTATTGGGAAAAACTTACTGTTCTGATGATTTTGCCCAGTGCTAAGGATGAGTACGCAAAATAATTGTCATGTTTTGCACCTGTTACACTGTTGCCACCCATGAAAAACATGACATAGAATGTTATGGGTGGAAATTCCACCCAACTGACCAACCAGGCAAATGGCTACACAGTATATTATTTGGGACATGCATATTTACATTGTGGTATTGGCATGAATTTGTGCTCCTTGGTCACTTATCAGTACTCACTTGCCAGTGATCATGGTGACTGCTGATATGCAAAGGCAACAGTATGGCATAATGAGTATGTAAATGAATAGATACTCCATGGACTGTCGCCAGCTTTTTGACCGAACAGTAACATAAATCATTTACACCATAAATTATTTAATGACTTATTATTTATTCTAGCTTGGTTGTACAAAGATGTAATTGAACCTACCGTCTGCTTTTGTTTTGTGCTGTTATTTAAGTATGCCATTGTACTGTTAAGAGATGAATTGACCCACCCCAAATTGGACCTGTTATCATGTTGAAAATCAGTTCAATTTATTGCTGTTTATTACTATTGTTACTAGTTCATATTAACATTTCTGCCCAGTTTTATGAATTTGACAAGACTTAAATTTATCATGGAAATACTCAAGTGATCCATTAACTCTGCCCTCTGGCTCTGACTCCGTGAGCCAGTATCATTTATGCTCCATTATGTGCTTGTAAAATAAATTACATGTGTGTTGAAACGTTGCCCGTTCAGCTCAAAAAATGGTTATGAGTGAAAGATTTTTAACAGGCAGAACTTGTATTTTTGAAAAATTTATCAAGTCTGCCTATTTTGAAGACCACCCATTCCTGAAGCTTCATTTCCATCTCCGATCATTATCTTGTGCACGTCTTTCATAATCATTCAGTATTTTCTTTTGCATCTCTTCCTTGCACACAGTTGCGCCGACTGAATTGAAATTCTGTGTTTCAGGTCCAGCCTTTGTGTTCTTAAATTTCTTGATTTTGTCTGTACAAGTTAACATTACCAAAACCACCACCTGTTCAGAAAATGTTCTCCATATTCTCTCCATTTTGTGTCTCTTGGTCTCATGTTTTTGTGCCACAACACATCATATTGGTCATGGTTGTGCAATTGCTTCATTTGCACCAGTGAATTGTTTAATGATGGTGAAGAGCGTAGGAATGTGGGCTTCTGCAGTCAGTCGCTGTAAAGCCAGCAAGGCAGTGAAGTAATTAATGCAAAATGTATTTTTTCATGAATGAAAATCATAATGCTAAGTGTCTGGCAACATTTGATGTGTCTATCAGTCTAGTTTGAATGGATGTCATGGCAGTAGTGTAAGTGCAGTCCTTTGCAGTCCAGTAATTTAACACCTTTTTCAAACTGTCATCAAAATGGAATATTTTTGCAAAAGATGTTCAGCCATATAATTGAGCCTTTTCTGAAATGCAAAGTTCTCTTGACCTCAATCACTTTGGTTGGATTGATAAAGCTTGAAACAATGGAGAACATTTTTTGGTCAATTTGAATGATGCTGAAATCATGCAATTGCAAAAAAATGAGAAAAAAGTTTTAACAATTTACCCTATTTTTCATGGGGGGGGGGGAATCTGAGAATCTGAATGGTTTTACGGGGGTATTTGAATGGCATTTACAGACAGGTGGTGGACTGTCATTTTATGAGAAGGTTTTTTTAAAGGCAAGGCCAGTGGTGGCAGTCACTTGTTATGTTATGTTAACATGAATCACTCTAAATGCTTTCACTGTGACGACTGACTCACTCTGCAACAATGGCTCATTTTCAGAGGTCAAGTGTTAGCGCAGCAGAGGTGTGCCTTTGTCAGCCTGTTGTTTCTCTTTTAGCCATCCCACTCCTGCTTGAAAGCCGGGGACTCCTTTGCAACCAGAAAATCTTGGTTTCCGGCTCTTTGATTTCTTTTTGGTCATAAGAAAACAATCTCAGTTGAACTTACAGTAGGTCAGTCCTTCCTGAGTTTTTTGGATTTGTCTTCCATGTTGTTCCTGCCTGCACACCGATTTTGATGCTGCAAGTCAAATTGCTTTGATAAGATGGCAGAGTTGGTGAGTGCTACTGATCCCAGTCTCCTGCTTCTGCACTCCACTGCAGCTGCTTTAGCTGTTCTGGTCCAGCTCCTTGTGTGCCGCCTTTGGCCCTGTACCCAGTATTCTTATGTGTCACATCTCTGCCTTTGGCTTCCTCCGCTGGGTGTTCCCTCTGACTCCATGTTAACGGCTCAGATCCAGACACTCTGGCTCCTGGGGCCCTCGAGTTGCTTTACGTCTGACAGTGCTCAAATGAGCGAGTCTGGTAGTATTTTCTGGGGCTTTGGACATCGGTGTCATTTTTTTGGTTATACGTGGAAGTTTGGATGTTCCAGTCATCAATGAAGTCATCATTATTATTCCCCACACATGACTTTATGATGACTGTCATCTAATCCTGCATTGGTGGTCAGCTTATCTCTTCAAGTTTTCTTTCCTGGGTTTCTGGGTGTGTTTCCCAGTTCAACATACTTTTCTGATTACTGTGTGACTGTTGAACTTGTAGGGATATCCAATTAATTTTGGATGTGTTAGTGATTTGGAAAGAGTCGTCTGGTCCTCGTTATTGGTCCGATCTTGGAATCTGACTGCTGTTTGGTTTCCTTATTAGTTATAGGAGCAGTGATCTGGGTGAGCAGCACCAGCTGATGATCTGAGGGAGGACTGCAAATTACCCTCACCTTACCTGTAGGCATGGTGTTAGGTAGCGAGCCGTGCAGCCGTGATTTGCACAGCCCACGTCAGAAAAACACGGCCCGTTTTCTGGATGACTGCTTACGAAATTATTTCCAGGCCGTGCACGACATGGCAAGAAATTAAGTTGCTAAAAACCTGTTCAATGAACGATTTTCGTTCCAACTGATATCGCAATGCCTGGTTTATTGATTTATTTTTGCAGACACCCTTCGATGGCTGCCAATTCGCCAGCCAAGTGCTGATTGCTCCAGCACTGAACACGTCGCCAAACTGGCTGATTTGCATACTCTGAGAGCAATCTGAACACCCCGGGAATTTTTTTTTTTTTTTTTTTGTGGAAATCGGCGCGGAAGCATGCATGCACTAAAGCCAGGGAAAAGACTGGACGCTTGCCAACTGATCTCGTGCCTCGTGGTTATCCAGCAAAATGGTCAGTCTTCACAAGATATTATCTCTCAGAATGGGGAAGTGAAAGTGCAAGGATTCCCAGGAGGATCTTAGCGACAGGAAAAATCTGGAAATGATTCTTTAGTTTTTCTCTTAGACTAAGGTGAATCTTTTTCCATTATCTTCATAAAATGCAGGCTTTCATTGTAATGGACGTCACGAAGAGCCAGTTTGTGATAGGCTATCAACAAACCATGGCATGAGCATGGAGGCACACGCGTTTTTGTCTGTATAGTAGCATAGACTGTTTAAAATGATGGACGCTGCACCCGGGTCTGAAAAGTGAAGCCAATGCGAAAATCTCTTAAAATTGCATTCTATTTAACGGTGGTTGCAGAAAGAAGTTCAATGCAATAGAAGTATATGAGAAAATGACCCAATTTCCCCACCTGATTTATTATTTCAATAATGATTTTCCACATTATTTTATGGTATCTATCGTAAGTTTCAAGTCTCCTTCAATATATCGTGATGCTCATTTTTGTAAATTATGGTCCCAAATAGACTAGAATAAAGGATAAAGCCAGATACGTTTTGGGGGCCTGGCTATCCTCTGGGTCTCGTCAGACACTGTCAGATCCACCCATAGATCCACCCCTCGCTCCTCCCTGGATCTTCAATTCGCGCTCCTGTCCAATAAGAATCACATGATGGTTTCAAAAAGACAAAATGACGCTGTTGAAATGGCCAAAATCGAGGCTTCCTAAATGTTATGATGAAACAAACTGGTGACATCACGGTTGCTTCAGCCATCTTTTTATACAGTCTATGTATAGAAGACATGGCAATGAGTTTTATGTTTTCCCAGATTGACTGATCGCATGAAGTACTCGAGGGTGGATTGAATCCTCACAGAGTGAAGACTACTTTTAGAACGCATCTTAAAAACAAAATATAATATATTTTAATAATATATATGATGCATTGCCTAATGCTTATTTTCAATCTAAACGGGCACAGTTGCCAGTCACAACTGACAAAACGTAACAAAAAAGCATTAAATAATAGACCGATTCATATAGGTAACGCAAAGGCGTGAATTATAGAACGTAGCTAGTGATGTTTTCCTTTCAGATTGGATCACAGTGACCTCTTGTCTTGTGCTACTGAACGCCGTTATCCGTGGCTGCTGCGAATCTATTTTCCGAAAGCGAGATTCCTTAATGCTTTAATGGCATATTTTGGCACATTACATTGCGTAGGATTCAATTATCGTGGTATTACTCAAATAAACTAATCCGAAAAACCAACTGTCAAGAGAATGAAACTTAGTTCGCTATATATTACTATTAATTTGAATGTGACCAAAATCAAAAATAAACAAAATTATTCCCGCGAGAAATCTGTGCAGAAGCTGCCGAAATGAAAAACCATGTCAATTTGGACATTTTAAAGGTGACATAGAATCAAAACTCGTTTTTACCTTGTCTATGTAGAATTACGATAGTCTACCCGCATTCAAGAACATACGAAAAGTGCTAGACATTCTGAACATCTCCGTTTCATAGAAATTCCTCTTTTAAAAATGACCGCCAGAAAACGGGCCAATCTGAACAACGGATACACATGATGTCACATGTATCTCACTGCCCCCCCACTCTCATTCCGTTTCCTCCCCTTCAAAATAATATGCATACACGTCTTTATGCAATTCCATTGCTTCCAAACCCTCAGTAAAGACAAGCGTGAGAATTCCAGAGTCATAATCGATTTCCGTGTCACTAGTGGGGAAATCCACCGTAATGCATGTGAAACGGATTAACTTATTGCACAAGGACTTAAATTCCGCAAATGAATTTCTTCAGTGCGTTTTGATTAAATACTTGCTGACTACGGCACAGGAACGTCAATGCGAGAGACTCACTCCGAATGCGTAAGCCTTACGTTTGGGGGAAAAGAAAAAAAAAAACACTCAAAAATACTTACCATTCAGAAACATTTAAATCCAGCCTTTGCTGGACTGGTTCTTCCTCCAATTCAGTGTCCTCATCCGATTCAGGCTCAAACATATAAAGCTGAATCTCTGAATATGCCATAGCTGCATAAAATTGGTCTGTCCGTGTTCCGAAGCCGGCGAGTGTTTTCCATTTTCCCTACCACCCTGGGCGAAGTTTCATTATTTTGAGTGGCAGCAAAGCCAGCCAATCAGCGTCAAGTGCTTGCATTTCATAATGAGGTTGTCAGTCAAGCCCGAAAGGTCGCCAAATAGGTGCAAAATGACGCGTTCAAAATCCCCCACCCTAACATAGCTTTTTGAGAGAGGTTTTTAGGGAGCTTCTGAGGCATTACAGACCCAACCAAAATTTTGTTGTCTATATGTCACATCACAGAATAAGGATAAATACCCCGTTCAACCATTCTATGTCACCTTTAAGTGACCCAATTGTCGTGATACTGGAGAAAGAGCATGCAGTGAATGGGGGTGGTTAGCCTGTCGTGTGCAAATTATGATTTCATTGATCTACGTGTCTTCGGATATATTTGGGCTGTAAAGCCGTATTTAAATTTATTTACTGATCTTGGCCTTTTTTTTCTCAGAAATCTGATGTTCGCTTCTATCATGTAAACAAATTTTTAAAAAACCGTGGCTGGCGACAAGAAAATAAATTGATAAATAAATAAAAATTATTAATAAATGGGAGAATTGATTAATTTACAAAAATAGCACAATTATTAGGTTACCACGATAAATGGGTCACCAGCCATAAGTATAGTGCAATGGTCATTAAACTTTGATTGGCATAATTTACAATTTACTTTGTTGCCTTCATTTTTTTACTAAGTATTTCACGTACTTATCAGCGCTTAGCTTGTAGCCATAGTGAAACAGTTCTGTCTGATCTTTGAGCTACAGGGTTTCTTCAGATCTTCAGGGCTCTGGGGCTCGCACGGAAAATTGGCGCTCGGCCACAGAGCCAATCAAAAGCGATTTTTAGTGCAACTCAATCTAGATTGCTTGCATCAAAATCGCATCAAGAGTAAGCTGAGGTGACAACTTTCTCTGGAAAGGCCTGATCAGTTGATTGGACTACCTTCTAACAAAATACTTATCGAGGATTTTCCTTTCCAGTGGGCCCCAGAGATTTACATGGAAAATCTTCACAGATGGTATTGAGTTAAGTACTTAGAGAGGTCTTGACTGGTTAGCACAATCTAGTCACTTACTCAGTTGCAGTACATTACAGGTGTATGAGATGTTTTTGTTTCAATAGCATGTACAGGGAGTGCAAAATACAGCTAGATGAAGTACTTGCCGTTTTCCTATTTGGAAAACTGATCAGATCATAATGAAATGCATACCTACCTAGTCTCTCCAATGAGGGGATTGTTAAAACCTGGTTTGTGTACATGATATTTTACTTTCTCTCCTGTTTATGCCATGAAATTGTGTTGCTTACTACTACTACCTATGTTTGTGATGTGTAGAATTTATATTCTTTTGTAGTGAGTAGCCAATAAAATAACAAGTTTTTTTGCCTGGCTAAAGGCTGCTGTCGCATGCTGAAACGCATGGGAGAGAAAAAAAAACTACAAAAACTAAAACTGATTTGAGTACTCCTCCAGGCATTGGGATGTGTATTTGGTTAGAGAAAATGTTGATTTTCTGCACCCCTTCTTTGTGTGGAGGAGAGATTGAGTGGAGTTGCTTGTGCTGAGCTTCATGCTACTCAGTCTACTGTATGTGAAGATAAGGGATACACCGAACAGTGGGTCATGTTTTATCTGTTTCTGATCACTTTTATTGATGGTATTAACAATTCTCGCCAGAGTTTAGTCTTTTTGAAGGTGTAAGATAACGAATATTTGATCAGTGCTCCCAGTGCTGATTTATAATTTCTGGTAATTGTAAGCAATGGAAGTGCTGACCTCTCACTTAAAATTTCAGATTAAAGATTTCAGGGAATTCACTTTTCAGAGGGTTCATGGGATTATGGAATTTTCAAACTGCTTAAAAAGTCCCAAAGTGCTGTTGCATGTAGGTCCCAGCCTTGGATGGGCTAAAATTTTTTTTTTTTTGTGATTGTGGAAGTCTGCTTCTTTTGATCCGTGCTCACTCCTCGCTTGTCGTACTTGGCTAAGTTTGACAAAATGTGGCCCACATAGAAGGCCTGCCCCGCATGTGGTTTAAGTCGACAACCCTCGCTCCGATGGAGCCAAGCATTGTAATTCTGTTACTATGCTGTGGAAACCAGCATGCCCCGAGCGGACTGAGCTGAGCTCTCCTCGTCTTTGGGAGTGCTGTCTCACATGTGTTAAGATCCCGCTGATATTCTGCCTCCGTCGGCTTCTTTTTCAGGCCTAAATTAAATTCCACATTCTCTCTGCTTGAACTTCCTGGTGCAGTTGACCTCTGGAATGAGTCTGAAAATCCATAATGCACACAGGCATCAAACATGCACATTGTGCAATTCTGTCAATCTGGTGTCCTTGCATATAGCTTTGAAGTGCAGAGCAATAATGCATGTTGACGTGGAGCTGCTGGTGCCACAGGAGGTTAAGCAAAGGCTGTGCAGTTACACAATGGTTTTGTCACCGGATTCTCCAACGCTGAAGTTAACTAATAACATGCCATTTTTGCTTAATGAATTTCATGACAGTTCTTAAGTAGTTCCTTTGATGATGTGAGTGCAGGGTGGTTTTGTTCTTAATTTGACCCAGCTGCAGAGAGTAACTTACTTTCCTGGTACTTTCTATTGCCCCTTAACATCTAGGGTGTGAGTAATTTGTCTCCTGAAAATGACACCACAGTACAGCAATAGCTGCACTGGGCTAATCTCAGGGGTCAAAATATTATCCTTTTTTTTTTTAAATCTGCCTTTCACATCTGCTTTTTTTTGGTAATTACAGCAGGTAAAAGCACATGATACGGGATATTCTCATTTGCCTAGTGGTTTGATGAGTAATTTTGATGTGTAGTTTTAATGAGCCATTTGCTAGTGCACTGATAAATAATGATCTCTGAAATGCACATGTGTGGCTGGCTGTGTAACCTTTCATTTTCACTTCTTTGCTTAGGATCACCTTTTGCTTCCTGCTACGAACCACAACAAGCGTAACCGGCCTAAGATGTCTGTGTTGTTACCTGCAATGAACATTAATGGCAAGTAAAATGTTTAATACATTTCTTAAATTATTTTTTATTTCATAACTGGATTCAGCCATTCTTGTCATGCTTTCTGATGAGAAGATAGCTTGTCAAGCCAACTTAAACTTTGTCCAAACTTTTCATTCTAGTTTCTTTTGCTAAGGTTGAGCTCTGGATGAGCTTCACTGTTTGATGAATCAGTTCATCAGTCCTCTGTATGCATTTGTTAAAGACTGCAGTAGACCCCATGTTTCTCGCTGGAGACTGTTCCCTGGAATCATGCTTGTTCATATAGTCATGACTTCCAATTTGCCGAAACATACCCTCTCTTAAATTCCATCAAAGTCTTCGTTACATTTATTAGTCTGGATTGAGGATGTAAACTGCAACTTATTGATGGAGGCAAACAACTGCGAGTGAGTGATTCTATTTTTTAATTAATAAAAAAAAAAGAGAATTTCAGTGTACTGTAGTGTCTACTGTTCTGCAAAAGTTCTCCTTGGGCATTGAATTTCTGTTGCACTCTGGAAAATGGGGCTACTTGGTCGATAGGAAACAGATGCATTTTATTCGTTGCACAGTATTGGATGATGAAGCACCAACCTCTAAAATCTACATGGATTCAAGCAATATAGTTTTTCCACCGTTAAACACACAGTTTGGTGTTTACACAGGCTTTTCATGTCAGAGCCAGCACTGGTTTCTTGAATCCCAATATGTCTTTTATTGGTGCCCTGATTAGATGTATTGTCAGGTTGTTACGTGCCTGGTGTACAAGTCTGCCAAGAGATTTCCTGGGACTTCAAAGGCTTCAATAAGATGTGCAAGTCTGGTGATGACCTCAGACGTGCAAGAATCCGAAGCCAGTTGAATAGTTCGCATTTTAAAAATCACAACCAGGTGATTGGCGGATAATTTAAACACAAAAACAAGTTCAGAAATGGCTCACCTTTTGTTAATGGTGGTAGGAGAGTATGTAAATTTGTAATATATTCAATGAAAGTCTCTGTCATAGTTTCACCTTTGGAACACAGCTGCTCCATAACAGGCTCACTGATAATCGAGGGCTGTGTCCTGTGATTTTCTGTCTGGGGAAATAAAGATGTGTGAAAACACTGGGTGTCTACCAGAGTTTTTGAAGTTGGCCTTTCTTTCAGGATATGTGCATTATTTGCAGCATCACGCTATTTGGGAGAAATTTTAAGTTTGCAGGACAGTCACTGCAATGTGGAGCTGACTTACTGCTGTGCTAGGTAAATAAACTATGGTTCCTCTGAGGAGAAGAGTGCAGGTCGGCGAATGGTCTTGATATTCAGGAGGTGGAAAAACTGAGTGTTTTGCTCCTCAGCTGCTGGTCTGTTTTGACCAACATCATTGCATTATTACACTTGCATTTAGTCCAGGAAGCATGATTCATTTAGTACAATACACTTTTGAGGAAGCAAAGAATGGAGCATGGTGGAGGTTCAACTGGATATGTTGGTCAACACTTTGGAGTTGGATATCTTTGGCTGTCATTTAGATTAAAATTGGTTCCTTTATAGAAATCATCATTGTCCTATTTTTACAACTAAATAATCGATGTTGAGTCATAGTGCTTTTATTCATGAAAAATACATTAACCGGCCACTTTATTAAGCACTCCTGTTCAACTACTCATTCACACAAATATCTAATCAGCTGAACACATGGCAGTAACTCATTGCATTTAGGCAAGTAGACATGGTCAAGACGACTGCTGAAGTTCAAACCGAGCATCAGAATGGGGAAGGGTAGTGATTTAAGTGACTTAGAACGTGGCTTGGTTGTTGGTGCGAGACAAGCTGGTCTGAGTATTTAAGCAATTGCTGATCTACTGGGATTTTCATGCACACCCATCTCTAGGGTTTACAGAGAATGGTCCAAAAAAGAGAAAATATCCAATGAATTGCAGTTCTCTGGAGGAAAATTCCTGGTTGATGCCAGAGGTCAGAGGAGAATGGCCGGACTGGTTTGAGCAGCTAGAAAGGCAACAGCAACTCAAACAACCACTTGCTACAACTGAGGTATGCAGTAGAGCATCTCTGAACGTACAACATTTCGAACCTTGCAGCAGATGGGCTACAGCAGCTGAAGACCACACCGGGTGCCTCTCCTGTAAGGGAGGAACAGGAAACTGAGGCTACTGCTCGCATGGGCTCACCAAAATTGGACAATAGAGGATTGGGTCTGTTGAGTCTCAATTTCTCTGTCGACATTCGGATGATAGGGCCAGAATTTGGCGTAAACAACGTGAAAGCATGGATCCATTCTGGCTTGTATCAACAGCTCAGGCTGGTGGTGGTGGTATTGTGGTGTGGGGGATATTTTCTTGGCACCATTTGGACCCCTTAGTACCAGTTGAGTATCGTTTAAATGCCACAGTCTGAGTATTGTTGTTGACCATATCCATCCCTTTATGACTACAATGTACCCATCTTTGGATGGCTACTTCCAGCTGGATAATGCCATGTCACAAAGCTCAAATCATCTCACACTGGTTTCTTGAACCTGACAATGAGTTCACTGTACTCAAATGGCCACCACAGTCCCGAGATCTCAATCCAATAGAGCACCTATGGGATGTGGTGGAACGAGAGATTCGCATCGAGGATGTGCAGCCAACAAATCTGCAGCAACTGCGTGATGCTGTCATGTCAATATGGACCAGAATCTCTGAGGGATGTTTCTTGCACCTTGTTGAATCTATGCCACAAAGAATTAGGCAATTCTGAAGGTAAAAGGGGTTCCAACCCGGTACTAGCAAGATGTGTCTAATGAAGTGGCCGGTGAGCCTATATCCATGTGTTGTTCGTGTGTGCGGCCCCTCTTTAAAAAGAATCGAGCATGAAATCCACATTTGGTGCAGTATGTAGTGCAAGAAAATCTGCCGTTGACACATGGATCCCAATGTTGGATCCAGACTTAATGCTGTTATCTTGGTTTTTACCCAGTGAGAATCTTCTTTTTCGAATCCCTTTTTTTAATCTCCCTTCTCTGTTTCCATACTAATGTGTGTGTCCAAAATGTGCTCTTTCCTTGCTTGAACATGTGCTGGTGCTGTATTTGGACCATCTGGAGTGGCCTTTTTTTGGTATTTCTAATTGGAAAATGATTGCTCTGATATTGCTGTCTTTTTTTGCCTTGTCCATCTGTTTTCCGTATTCTTCAGATTAATCCACATTGGGAGTAGGGGAATATGTTGACCTTTATGGAAAAAGGGTGACACAGTTTTCTTTTGATTGCTATGACTTGCGCACTCTCAGCCTGTGAGAAATCAGTAGAAGGCAGTCTAAGAAACTAGCAAAATATTTTAATATCATTCAGGCTGTGTATTGTGTAACTTTTGAGAGCTTGATGTGAGAATCATTGACTTATTTTGTTTTGGCCTGACTGGATAAATCCAGCTTGTTTGATCCCTTGAGATACACATGCTGCTCATATTTTTTTTCTGCAGTTGGCTTTCTCAAGTAATCAGCTGGCAGGCAGGACATTACCTACGTGGCCAGTCGGCCTTGGTCCATCCCGCATACTGATATGTACAGTACATTAGTGGTTGGATTACAATCGAAACAAAACATCTCTCTGTTCTCAATTATTCCAGCCAGAACCAAACCAAAATCTTGTTTTATTTTTAAGAATATTTAGAAATGATTTTGCTTTATTTTCCAAGTGCACTTTATTGTTAACTTGACTTCTGATTGTATTTGTTTTTATTGAAAAGTTTCATATTGCAGCAGTGTTTGCTGAAATAAACATTTGGAATTGTGTAATGTGTGTTTATGCCAGCACTTGCAGAATGTTGCACACTGTATCTGATTTGTCTTGTAGACTACTCTATTTCCATATCTTTTATCATGCACAGATACAGAGTAAATGTTCACCCTCCTTTGAAAGTCTTCACGTTCATATGCTCGCATATTCTGTCTCTGTATTCATAAGCACATACCATTGTGCTGTTGTGGAGACATTTTTCCTGAATTCAACTTTTTGCCTTTGTTCAACCTTCATGCACTGCTACTTGTATCTTTGCATGTATTTTATTCCTGAGCTTTAGGTTTTTACATGCACTATTAGGCTGTTAGATTTATGACAGTATTTTAGGCTCTGAGTTCTGATAAGGTCTCTGTAAAATTTGAGTAGAAACTGATATTTCTTAACTTGAAGGAATGTTCCCACATCATAGCGGCAAATCCTCTGGCAGACGTGGGAAGCTCCTTTTTTCAGAATTTTGGAGCTGCCAGTTATCACAAACTCTCAAGTCCGAAGTCGGGCTGTGGCTTGGCCAGGGGTTACCAGACGGGGTAGGCTCATCCCAGAAATTACTCTGCACTGTCACGCTTGGACATCATTACCATGCTACTCTTAAGGCTGCGCAAGGTTTAGATGGTGATTAGGGATCAACTGTTGGAGATGCAGCTTTTTTTTAGGTTAATAGAAATCGTTCGGCACTGTTTGATGTAGCTTACCGTTGCACAGTACCAAGCAGGACTGCTTGGTGGCAATCCTGACTCAGTCTCAGTGACCCCGTTTTCAGTGAAAAGCTGTGCGGATAAGCCTGACACATTCCAGGACCATTCAGTCCTACATAGCAAATCACAGACCCCAGTCTCTCAAAGGCTTTTACAATTTTGCTCAGACTGAAAAAAGAAGCATTTACAGCGGGCTCCAAAATTACTGGTACCCCTTACTGGCAGTGCACAAATAATACTTAAAAAAATCTAAAAAAAAATATATATATATATATATATATATATTTATTGAGAAACTATAAATAACAACATGTGAGAAGTACTGTATGATATTAATGTTCCAGTGGAACCAAAAATCAGTTTCCTCAAAATCAAGGTTTTACAATTAATGGCACCCTGTCATACACAAAGGTTCCCTCTGCTATTCGCAGAGATATTTTGACGCGAACGCGAATTACCAAAAATAATAAAAAGTTACCAGGGTTAGCTTGATCCAACTCAAGAGGCTAGTCTAGGGGTAACACCCTCTGTATGACTTTCCCTGCAGTGTGCGTAGTTCCGTGGATGTGAGGCTAAGTCAGTGAGTGTAATGATGTTTACTTACTGTAAACCGTACCGTGGCCGGGGCTAGCGCAGTCCTTGCTTCGGGAAGCGGCCTGGTCTCCCTCGGGGTTGATTGTCATTCAGGTTTATTTTAATAAAATAAAAGAAGAAGGGGAAGATGAGTGCCAAGACGCATGATAGAAGGAAAGTCGACATACAGGGATCCAGGCGCCTGCCAATTCCCCGTGAACGCTATGGCCCAGTGCTGCCCACACACCTGGAAGCCAGCTTGGAAATTGCCGTGTAGGGCCACGCCCAGCAATCAGCTGACCTCTCCCACGTCCCCAATCAATGTGTGTCTTTCCCTACTACTGACTTCATAACACACCCTTAAAGATTATTGTGAATAACATCTACCAAAAAAAAAAAAAGATTAAACTCCACTTATTTAAGTTTCATCTAAATGTTAAGGAACTATATTGAGCTATTACATCACTTCCTGTTTCAGTAGGGTTTAAAAATGGGCCAACACACACGCAATATCCCTTTGTCATCCAACACCATGAAGAAAACAAAACAACTGTCAGTTCAGAAGAGGCAGATGGTCATAATAAATCTGATAATGTCTTCAAGAAGATTCACAAACCATTGAATATGCCACTGAGCACCGTCAGGGAAATTATTAAAAAATTCCAAAGATATGGAACTGTTGAAAATTTCAAGGGTAGAGGACACAACTGCATTTTGTTCCCCTGAATATTGAGGAGGATGGTGAGAGAAGCAACAAAATCCCGAAGAATGACTGCGAAGAAAATGCAGGCCTTGGTGTTATCTTGGGGTCACCAGGTTTAAAAAAGCACCATCACGCGCCACCTCCTCAACCGCAGGCTCTTTGGAAGGGTTGCAAGAAGAAAGCCTTTTCTGACCAGAAGACAGAGGCAAGTACTTGCAGTCAGCCTATTCTGCACCTCATACCCACGATGAAATATGATGGTGGGCCAGTCACTTTGGAGCTGTTTTAATTCAAGATGTCCAGGGGCACTGATTAAGATTAATAGCATAATGAATTCCAGCAAGTATCAGGATATTTTGATTGACAATCTGGTTGCCTCCACCAGAAGGCTGGGACTTTGCTGTAGATGGACATGACAACAAGACAATGACCCAAACCATTCCTCAAGATCCACACAGAAATGGTTCTGTGACAACAAAATCAATGTTCTGCAATGGCCAGTCGCCAGACCACAATCCGAGGGCAGTTGACCAACACAAACCCAGGAATGTGAAGAATATTAAAAGGATCTGCTCAGAGGAGTGCTCCAAAATCCCCCGAAATTTGTGCCTTTATCCTTGTCAAAAATTTCAGGAAAAGGCTCCATTCTGTTATCTTTGCCAGAAGTGGTTGCACTTGGTACTAAGTGAAGGGTGTCAATTATTATGAAACCTTGATTTTGTTGAAATGTATTGTCTATTAAATGATTGTCATGATTTTGTTTGTTTTCATTGAAATAATCATAAAGTATTTCACACATGTTGGTATATTCGGTTTCTCTATAATTACGTTGTTCATAGTTTTTTTTCTATTGGTATTGTTTGTGCATTACCAGTCAGGGGTGCCAGTAATTCTGGAGTCCAGTGTAACTGGAATTACTCTTCAGAACACAAGCGATGATCAAAGATCATGCTAACTATTTAGAATTTATGATATAGTTTTGGTTCAACAACTGCATATACACTTCACAATTTATGTCCATTTATCTTTACTATTGCTTGAATTGTACAGTCTGTAAAATGAAACCATAATAAAAATTTTCTTCTTTCTAAATTAGTGAGTTATTTGCAATTTATAAGGCATGGGGTATTTTGTAAGAAACTCATCATTTTTTGACTTCACCCTGATGGATATTAAAGGTATGATAACTTTGATACATGCTGGCTGGCATGAGAGTTTAAATGCAGTATGTAAATCCTGTCGCACAAATTCCAAATCTTAATTTTCTTTGCCTATTTCAGCATTACCCTGGGTAGAAACCTTTTAACTTGCACCAATGAGCCCATGAAAACAACATAAATGATACAAGATGCATGTACCATTTACAGTACTTTATTAGGTCAATTTACAATTTGGTACTAAGTATGAAAAATCGTCTTGAAAATTCAAAATTGAAGTTCAGTTTACAGCAGGAATGTTAAATGGCTAAATGGTGAAACTACAGACTTCCTGGGTCCCAAATCCCTTGACCAGAAGTATCTAAGATTGAAGGTAAATATTCTACCCTTAAATACATCTGATGCAGAATATTAGATTATATTATCCCTTTTCAAAACTACCCAAATAGCCATTTAGATTTCATTTTTGCAGTTTTTTCCCCAATGATAAAAAAAATTGTTTATTTATGACAAAGCAAATGTTTTGACTCATGAAGATCACTCTGGAATCATTTTCATGTGGGAATTCGCATCTGTCCATCAGTATAGGGGGATGGATTCCTACTTCCTCCCAAAACCTTTCCACAACTAAATTATGATTCTCGTCTAATGATGAGTTTTAAAATTTGCCGATTTTTCACTTAAGCTCCTTCAGCCTGCGCTTAAACCCATTAAAAGAAAAACACTTCATTAATTTACTGCTATTACATGTAACCTACAAAATAAAAGTGAGCCATTGCCATTATGACAACCCATGACTTGGAAGTTGATTGAGCTGACGGAGGCTTGCAAAAATGTATTGTCAGAGGTAATACCCAAAAGAGCTGAAGTTTTCTTCAAACTGACCGCTATTTACAACCAGGGACTAGAAACGGTTCCAAGGACAAAAACTGGAAACAAATGAAACAAGAGCACTTGGAGTGCGCATACCTCCGCCAAGGCCCAGCAGTCCCCCCAGCTGCTTAATCCCTTTCGGATCTGGCCCAAAATCTAATAGGATCTAAGTTAGACCAATTCTGACCTACTGTGAAAATTTTGTGTAAATCCGTCCATTAGTTTTTCCGTAATGTTGCTAACTAAGTAACTAACAAACAAACAGATTCCAATGATTACACAACCTCCTTGACGGAGGTAACAAGTCCATATAGTTTCATGATGATAGGTTACAGATAAAGTGATTTAAAGGGCTACTGAAATTTGATTGGCTGATGTCAGCCATTTTATTTTAGCTAGCATGTCATTCTTATTAATTTTAATAGCAACTCTGCCCCCCATGAAGCAAGCAAAATTTCAAGTTGATCGGTCAATTGCTTCAAGAGGTATAAACATTTGTTTGCTATAGCGCCACCTATGAACAGATATATACTACCTTCGGTGCTTTTGTGTCTTACAGCCTGTGGATACAATATCTCAAGTTTGGTCAGGATTGGATTTTGCGTTGCAGATTTACAGCTCATTATATCAATTGAGGCCACATGTTCGAATTTCATTGGTTTACTGCAACCACATCTTTCAACATATCAAAATTTCAATCTGTAGGCTTTTAGATCTTGGTCTTAAGATGCTGTATACCAAATTTTGTGCAAATTGATATCACCGTCTGAGATGAGATAGAAATTTAATGTTTTTCAAAAAATTCAAAATGGTGGAAAAATTTTCCCTACACAAATGGGCGTGGCCACATGGATTGATTCACCTTGACTCACAGACCTTAATGGAAGAGAAATTTTATTTCTAGGACTTACGGTTAAGAAGATATAACCAAAAACACATTATACCTCTCTATAGCCCCATCATATGGCCAATCTAGCCATAAATCTATTGGGATCTATGTTAGACTAATTTCCACCTACTGTGAAAATTTCATGTAAATCTGTCCATTAGTTTTTCCGTAATGCTGCTAACTAACAAACAAACAGATTCCAACGATTACATAACCTCCTTGGCGGAGATAATTATGGAATGAAAGTTGCCAAAAATGGGAACAAAAGCGATTTTTGTTGCTTCAGAGTGATTACGTCATTTTCAATTTGCGATGACCGGTCAGTTATTTATTGTTCCAGTCATCTTTTTAGCTCCGCTGTGACAACAGTCACAGTCAGCGGAGCTTTTCTAATGCCGAGACGTCCGGCGTCCGTCTGTCTGTCTGTCCGGCATCAACTTTTCACTTCAAATCTGAATATCTCAAAAACTGTCTGATAACTTTTTTCTAATTTGGTGTAAACCTTCCTTATGATGTTCTGATGATCCTCTGCGAAAATTAGAAAATTCTACGTCCCGGTTTTTGAGAAATTCGGCATTTTGGACTTAGAAAATCAGTGTATGTGCTCATTTTTTCAGTCTTTCATTAATGTCTCAAAAATTGATAACTTTTTTTGCTCCGCTGTGACCATAGTCAGCAGTCAGCAGAGCTTTTCTAATGCCGAGTCGTCCGGCGTCCGTCTGTCCGTCCGTCCAGCATCAACTTTTCAATTAAAATTTGAATATCTCAAAAACTGTCTGATAACTTTTGTTATAATTTGGTGTGAGCCTTCTTTATGATATTCTGAATATTCACTGTGAAAATTTGAAAATTCTACATCCCGCTTTTTGAGAAATCCAGCATTTTGGACTTGGAAAATCAGTGTTTATGCTCATTTTTCAGTCTTTCATTAATATGTCCTATTAATATTGCAATTGTTTTCAAGGATTTCTGAAATTAAGTTAGGACATGGACATTTCAGCCATCCTCAGCGGAGCTCTCTAGGCCAGTGGTTCCCAAACTCGGTCCTGGGGACCCACTGTGTACGCAGGTTTTTGTGTCAACCACAGCTCCAATCTTAGAATGCTAATGAGTTGCTCATTGCTCTTGATTGCACTATTCTTGTTCACGCTGATTATTTATCCTTTTAAACCACATGTCAAAAATGGCCATGATGAAAATCATTTCATAGGGTGCTAAATTGGAAATTACTTCTCTAACATAAAAAAATGGAAATTTGCAACTGATGACATGAATCTATAAATGGGCTTCTAGTAGATAAAATTGTGGACCCAAGGTCATTAAAGCTAACAATTATTAGGCAATTAAGAATTCAAAGACAAAGCAAACGATGAGTCAAACCTGTTAAATGTCACTTGATTGGTTTCAGGAAAGAACCTGAGCACCTGCATTCAGAACCCTAATCACCAGATTACTGACTGATTGCAGTCTTGCATTTGATCACATGAAACATACTGCCACCTTTGATTGTCGTGGCTTACGTGGAATACATCAAAATAAAAAAATATGAATGTTGGGCTTTGAAATTTCATGGAATGCGAGCCATTTCTGTCATAATGTGGTTTAAGGGGGTAAAATGTCCTCGATTCTGACAAGCAACTGCTAATTAAAAAATGAACAGCTTGTTAAAACTCTGGGATCGTAATTGTGGTTGGAGCAAAAACCGACATACGCAGTGGGTCCCCAGGACCGACTTTGGGAACCACTGCTCTAGGCCGACAGGCCTCTTGTCTTGAAGTAGTATCGGCAGTAAATTTTCAGAGGAAGATCTTTTCCCGAAGTGATGAACTTGCTCCCCAAGCAAGTGTTCCCTAGGTTGCTTGTATGGTTCATAGTAGGGTAATGTCAGACTTTATGAATCTGCATATTCGTCCTGCATTTTACCGCAAGGCCGTAAGATGGATTATCTATCCAACTTTAGCTCTCCTTATCTTATCCAAATTATGCAAATTATTGAAACTATGTGAAATAACCTATCAGCAGCATTGTGAAAATATTTTCAGTGTTGTGCCATTGCCAGCAAGACATAGGCTAATTGCTTGGCTGTTAACAGTTAATGGTAACCTTCATATTGGATGAGCTTTGATTTAAGCTAGCAAGTTAACGTTGGCTAACTTTGCCGCCATTTGGTTGTACGATAATTTGACTGATAACTATTTACTGTCTTTGTAATTTTACTCACATGTACAGCAGCTAGTTATTTATCATCAGTTACCCTCTAACTTTAACTGACAAACATTTTAACCTAGTTATGATTTTGAATAAATTGGCTTACATTAGAAATTCAAGCATCTTCTCCAGGGGTGACTTCTACCCCTGTGAAATACTCTAATAGAGTGCTGAGGTGACTAGGTCAGGCTGGTGTCAGAAGTAAAAGCTCTCATTACCCATAGACTTTTTTTCTTTACGAAATAGTTTGACTCAGTCTAGCTCAGTGCTTTTCAAATGTACAGTGCTTGTACTGTATCTTGAAAACTGTTACGACAACTTTTCTGGTTTCAGTTTATTACTGTTTTGTAGAGGTGGGTCAGTTGTTGCATATTTATATGTTGAATAGAGTTTACACCAAAATCATGTACTGACAGCAGCTGCCGGATAGCTCACTCGGTTAAGGCACTGCGATGCAATGCAGAAGTGACTATCACGACGCGGGTTCGAGCCCGGGTCGTACCAACCGGCAGTGGTCGGCAGCTTTTTTCAGAGTAGCGCACAATTGGCCATCGCGCTACAGGGTTTCAAATTGGGAAGGGACTGCCGGGAAAGGGAAATAAATAAATAGCTTTGTTCGTTGCTCAAGCGCCTCCTGTTGGCCAGACGGGCGCTCGTCAGGAAGATTCTAACCCTGTTCATGTCTGGGTATCCTCCGCCCTCGTTCTGAACTTGCGAAGATTCAACCAATGAGTGTATAAGAAGCAGTGGCTGACAGGCGCGTGTTTCGGAGGAGAGCCGTGAACTGTCTTCGCTCTCCTGAGTTGGCAGCAAGGGGTCGCATACGAGCAAGCTTTGTACATAGTTCACCAATTGGGCATTCCAGATTCGGGTGGGATTGGAGATGCCAAATTTATTAAAAAAAAAAAAAAAAATCATGTACTGACAGCATGTCTTTCTCAGTTTTGGCATATGCCTTACATGTTGCTGTGACAGAGAAAAAAGACATCCCCTCACTACCCTAAAAATTTTACCAAAAAAACTTTCAGCAAAAAAAGAAAATGCCTACTTACCCTACCTGTTTTTCAAATCGGTGTAATGGCAAACACACCTATTTTTTATTTAGCCTAAGTAGCAAAATAATGGCTATTCACTGTTTTCTACTGGCGTAGCTATATGCACCAAATATGGCTAGCCAGCTAGGTAGGCCAGTGAACTAGGTAGCTAGCTAGCTAGCCAAGCCATTGAACTAGCTAGTTAACCAAATCGTTGACTCGGGTAATTAGATTTGGTGCATATGCTGCCAAGATGGCTAAAGGAATAAAAGTAAGTAACAGTAAACTATTTTCTGATTTCTGTTGATTTATATGCACCAACTTTAACTAGCTAAGCCAGCAAACTAATGTTATCTAGCCGGCCATCTAGTTTGCTGGCTTGGCGAGTCATATTTGGTGCATATAAATGCATGGGAATTTAGCAGTGCAGTGTCATTACCTGACGTATCTCTACCCAATCCGAGTCCTGCATACTTGCTGCCTGCTTGATTGAAGTCAATCGTGTGTGAGTTGCGCATACATGCAATCGAAAACAATTTGAGGCCTACAAAACCCCCATTTTTTCCCCAATATCTATTTAGCTACTGCAGTTTCAAATCCTACATAATAATCCAGAAAAACGCAAACAACTTGCCCTTTGTCCTCTTTGCATAGCTGTCTGCTGCTTTTGGCAAGCAAATTGAACAAATGGAAGCCTCCCCCCACAGACACGCGATTACTTTACAGTTTTTCAACCAGCATTGTAGTATTACATTGTGGTCTGGGTATGCTAATAAGCCATGATTACCGTTCGTCAATGTTGCCTGCACCAAGAATTTTCTGTTTACTAGCCAAAAAACTGTCCGCTGATTCATTTCATCTGGTGCACAGTTTCTGGCTTTCGGGTAGTTGAACGAAGTACAGATTGTACTACCGCATTCTTGGCATACTGCTGGATCCCAAATAGAAACAAGAAAAAAAAAAAACCTAAGCCAGCAGGGCGAAAATGATGTCTCTTGTTGAGTAAGTGCATTAGCGACAGTGTTATGTGATTAACATGGCAGTGTTACAATATGAAATCAAGCAATACACATTTTGATTTATTGCAATCCTTAGTTTAGCCGAACATTAGTCGCCCTACCCTGTTGTTCACAGCACTGTTGTCGTCACTACCCTTTGCGAATCAAGAATGGCGGCGCCAATCATAAATACAGTAAAAATCGATTTAAAATTGTAAACGACCTCAGAAGTCAACGAAAATTTCGGGATTGGTACAGATTATGATAATGTAGCAAATAATTGTGCCTTTTCAAATATGAAAAGTGAGTGGAGTATCCCTTTAATTTGAAAGAACTGCTCTATCCAAATGTGTTTGATTCCCTTGTGCACGCGCACGCGCCGCGCCGCACGCCGCGCACGCGCGCCACGCACGCGACGCACGCACGCGCACGCACGCGCGCGCGCACGCGCGCACGCTTAGTGGCCCGCCACGCACGCACATTAGTGGCCCAATTCAGCAGTTGACATTGGTAGCAAATAAGAATTGTCAGCATTTTTCAACTCAAAACCGAAGAAATAACGTAGATTTTTCTGAGCAGGGATATAATTGGGTGGCTCTCTGCACGATTGCTTGCTGTGACCATCAGGCTGTGTTCAAAGCCCAAAAATCTAATGCTCTCTCATTAATCATAGCAAACTTCTAGTGTGACCGTGCTTCTTCTATGCACAATTCTCTTTATCTGGGTGGAGCTCCAATGTGTGATTCACTATTATTGTCCATCTGCTTTCACTCTGTCCTCAGATTGCTGTTTAACCACTTGTTATCCAGATCACAATGGATTCAGTGACCTTGAATAAACAGAATTACTCCAGTCCTTCAGTTCTCTCCTCAGGGAAGAATTCTTCAAAATTGCCTGAAAATCTGCTCAGGCATTTCCTCAGGCTGAATGAGATTACAGTTGATTTTTTTTTTTTTTGGTCTTCTACAAAAACTAGCATTTCATGCATCTAACCAAAAATCATTAAAACTGTAATGTGAATTTATAACAATGGATAATATGATGTGAACTTGCTGTGAATTGGCGATCTTTTTGCACATCTGCCCATATTGTTTGATTATGCATATCTGAAGTGTTTTTTTTTTTTTTAACAGAGAGTGTGATAAAAGACAAGGAGTATGAAACGATGATGCAGATTGACTGTGAAGTCATGGACACCAGGATCCTTCACATCAAGTCCTCCAGCATCCCATCATTCCTGCGTGTCAATCACACTGATTCTTTTTATCAGTCTGGCCCTGTTCATGGCCAGGCCACACCTCCAGTCGGAGTGCTGACTGGGTCTGCTTAAACATCAGATGCCTGTAGAAAAATGATGAATTAGTGCAGATTTATTTATTCTCAAATTAATACAAAAGAAAATATTTCCATCTATTTCAGCTAACAGTGCTCTGAAAACCAGTGGATTATTCCCCATTGCTGTTTTTTCAGTTTTTTTTTCTCTAATTGCATCAAATGAGAAGTTGCTATACTTTGTGTATTTGGTTGAAAAGTTGGTATCTTGGTGTAAAAATCTGAAAGCCTCAATGAAAAATACTCAGTTTTTTAAACGGGGTTTGACAGCTTACTGCCTAAATTCTACTTTTTGTTTTCTCTCTAATTCTTTGTGGTTCATCTCTGCTCCTGGATTCATCAGTTATACAGAGAAAAGGGCAAGCTTGCTGTGTAGTAGACAAGCCGTTTTCTGGCTGCAACCCCACACTCCTCATCAGGGTAATTGCTGTAACAGTGGGGATCCCAGCATTCAACCCTGCCCTAACCCCTTCAAATAATTTCTCTTAGTGGCTCTCACCCCTGCGTCTTGTTCATGAAGCCATGACTGCCATTCCACGTTTTAAATTTTTGGAACACTGAATTTAGTGTTTCATATGAAACCTGAATATGAACATAATTAAATCTCTGAGGCTTTATTGTGTGCAAGTTCCAGTGGAATGTTGTGTTGAATCTTTTTCTACTATAAAATCTGGGGGGGTTTTTTTTTGTCTTTTTTTGTGAAGTAATCGCTCCTCTGAGAATGAGGAATCCGAATTATGCAGAAAAGTTGCCACTGTTTCAGTTTGCTTTTTTTTTTTTTTAATTATTTGCTTTCAAAAACTGTGGCCTCACCTCTGAGCTATTGCACTGTTTTGCTGAAGAGAGTAAATATGTCAATGTTATTTATTATAGCTGTGACTATATATACTATTACAGAAAAGTACAAATTTTGTCTTATTTTTATCTTCAGCAGAGATTTTATCAAAAATGAAGTAAAAAATTGTGAGTCATATATCAAAGTACGACTGGCTATTTCTAACATTCAAGCTATTACATTTAAAAGTTGTCTAAGCCCACCATCAGATGAATTGGTATGCAAATGCCCTGGCTCATAATGCAAATGCGCTGGACTGTTATGGAATGAGGGTGCACCCTCCATCACGAAAGCTCTCCAACTCTAAAGGAACTACAGTATAGCTTACTGTGAATTATCTTCCATCCCCTTTCTCGGAGCTCATGAAAGAAACTTATGAATGAACAATTTTTGAACTCAAGGAATTCATCAAAGTTCAACCAACAAGAAACAAGTTTTATATTTTGAATTCTCATTTGAATGGACAAGGACATCTAACCATTCGGTATCACATCTGCTCCATTTTGCTGTATGAATTTAATTTGAAATGCTTTAGACTGCATTTTGAAAAATGTAATACAATAATTAAAGAAAATTTGTTTTCGAAGGAATGTTAGAATTGTTTAATGTTTTTTACAAGTACTTAAGTTTTCCTGTTGATTTTGGATGTGGTCACATTTATTGAATGTAAAGACCATAAGATAAGCCTATGGTAAATGGAGGTGTTTTGTAAAGGAAAATTTGATTTGGACTGTTGCAAAGAGACAAGCTGTGGTCGTAGCTACAGCACCTGTCAGTTGTTCTATACTCAATATGTTACAGCTAGTGCTGGTGGTAAAGCTTACCTTGGAGGACCAGGTAAACTGATTTTCCCTGAAATGAACTTTTCTGTATTGTGTTGTAACAGCTAAATGATTTCTTTTTGTGAAACTACTGAAAATTTAGCATTTGTGTTTTATTATTTCAAGTGATCATGTTTTTTTTTTTTTTGAGATGTTATTGGCTTTTTTCCTATTTGCTTCACCTTTATGCTTGTTTGGATTAGGTGCTTAATTTCTCTGATTTGATTCTAATGTTTTCAGATTCAGAATGTGAAACGCGATGATTTCAAATTGTCGTCTGTTGCGCATTTGGATATTCAGGGAGATATACTGAATTCTAGGTCATATTTTTGTTTGAAAATGCAAGTTGAAGCAAATGAAACACTGAAAGAGCAAAGAGCACACCTCTAGTGTCAAGTAAATGGACTGCATTTATATAGCGCTTTCTAGTCACATGATATAACCCCAAAGCGCTTTACAATTATGCCTCACATTCAACCTGATGGCATGCAAGGCACCACCCTGCACATCAGGAGCAGTGATCCTCTGTCCTTCTCTCTCTCTCTCGCTCTCATCATTATTTGGTAACAACTGAATGAATCGTGAAAGTAAACCTTTTGTGAAATTAAAGTAACTGATAAATTCCAAACAAAATGCTGAGGAAATGTAAATTTCGCCTCAGGGGCTCTTATAAAATGTGATGTATCTATGCAGAATAATGTGTTTGATATGCCTGGGTCCAGATTAGTCTTTAGCAGTATGTCTTTCCAAAACAATTATATTTTCCTGATTTATGCGTTTTAATTTCTACAGTACCTGACTGGAGAGAGACAAGTACATAAGACATTTGAAACATTTTTTTAATGCAGGCTGCTAAAAACTGTATCATCCAAAGAAAAATAAGTGTACTAAGCACAAATGAAATTTAAGGCATCTCTTAAGCAATTTTGCCTGGATAAAAACGAATAGAGCTGGTACTAACTGTAGACATGTATGTGATCCCAACTCTACTGTAATGTCACAAGCCTATGTTTTGAGTTCCAAAATTTCTATTTTGCATATTTTTCAAAAAAAATGTGATACTCTGTAGTCCTGTTATTGACCGTGTAAGGTACATTTCATGTTTCAGTGGAAATTCTTATCTGAAATTAATTTTAATTAATTTTTTAAAAAATATTTTTCGATGTTATATTGTCTCTTTTACTCAAATCACAATCACTCAATCCATTAACCTTTGTAATTTTGAATGCCAGTATACTTTAGCACATACAGCGGTAGATTATGCCCAAGAGCTAATACCAAGGTTTGCAAGCTGAAGAGAAGGATTTAACTGGCCAGGCCTTCAGGAGGTAAAAAGCAAAAATTAAATAGTATATGAAACCATAAAATTTAAAACATTTGAAAAGACATTTCTGATAGACAATTGGCTATACAAATGGCTTATGCATGATTAAACCGGCAGACTGATCTACAATCTACTCACGCATATAGATTTTTTTTTCTTGTCTTTTCTGTACACAAATGAGCTGGAATGTTAATTTGCATAGTTGCATCCAGCTGCCCTTGTCAATTAGCAAATGTAACATTGTACGTAACCTGGTGACGATTGTCCCATGCATACAGAATTCTTTCCTTGGGGTTGTAGGTGATTTGCGTGGTGTAGGCGTAGTTGTTTACAAAGGGGAGCCTGGGTGCCATCTGTGTGTTTGTGTGTGTGTCATAGGCATACACAATGTTTGCATTCATCAGGTTGTAAGTGTTGATGGCGTACAGAACTCCACAGACTACAAAGCAGTTGCCATAGAAGTTCTTCCTCAAGCCAGTCCTCCAAGATGTCTCTCTCTGCATACTCAGGTCAGTGGGGTTCAGCTTGCTCAGGATAATCACATCTTGATGGAAGCTCTCATCGTCTATTGCTGGATATATGACCCATAGCCCACTCTCGTCCACTGCGAAGTCAATGTTTGAGTGGCCATTCCACCTCCAGGGCGCAATCTCCTCAAACATGGCGTCGTAAAGCATGGTCCACGCTGCTACATACCGCCTCCGCAGGTCAAACTTGATGATGTCACGGGAATGGGCCCGGTTGTAGTAGAAGGCCCCATTATACACCACATGGCCAGTGCCAAACCAACTGTATGGCAGTTTGTAAGAGTTTGTAAAGCGCCCTAGAGGTAAGAAGGAAGAATATAAAACATTCTTGAACAAACCGAGACCCTTTTAAAATGAGTGAAAAATCAATGTCTACCTCATCTGGTGATCAAACAAATCTTCAAAAATCAAATTACCTTGTTTGAAAATCTCCATATTACGGAATTCTAGCAGATTGTTTCCGTTATAGGAATTGGTAACATAGATCTTGTCATTGAGTGCCTTAGGATCCTTCATCCATGCTCCTTCATCTCGGCCGTACACATTTTGTGTGACAGGCTCAGATATCGTGGCCAAGGTATCTTTACACTCCGCTGTGAAAAACAAAAGCAGTTTAGTGAGACCTGCAAGCTCCTGATATGGTGGTAGGTACCGTCTTTGGATAATTTCATAAAATCTGGCGGCAGTGGTCCCATGATGAAGCTTGTACCTCCTCATCTCAGGCCGTTAAATGCTTTAGCAGCTGAAACTGTTGGAACATTTTGAATGCCTTATGAGGCACTGTCGGTTTATCAGCCCCAGGTGCCTTGCACAGAGCTGATAACTCTTGAGACCTTTTAATAACAAGCACCCCACTGAGCATAATTCTGCATGCAGTACCATTGTAAATAAAAATTGTGGGGAATTCAGTTGCTGCCTTACCAATGTTTTTTTTTTTTTTTTAATTTAACCCTTATTTAACCAGGGAAGTCCCGTTGAGATTTGAAATCTGTTTTTCAAGGGAGCCCTGGGGGTTGAGAGGGCAATTTGCACAGCCAATTAGATCAGGGGATGATTAGGTGGCAGGTTGAAAGAGCCAGGTTGGGACTTTAGCCATGACTCAGGGGAACCCCCTACTCTTAACGAAGAGTGTCATAGGCTCTTTAATGACCACAGCAAGTCACGACCTCAGTTTAACGTCTCATCCGAAAGACGGCATCTCCTTCAGTACAGTGTTCCCGTCACTGCACTGGGGCATTGGGCATTATTCCACCAGAGGGAAGATCGCAACCTACTGGCCCACCAGCACCTCTTCCAGCAGCAACTTGGCTTTCCCAGGTGGTCTCCCATCCAAGTACTGACCAAGCCCACACCTGCTTAGCTTCAGCCACGCGGCTGGAGCAGATCGAATAGTGGTATGCCTGCTGGCTAATGTTCTGGCAATGTGCTTTAGATAGGCGGGATAAAATAAGATGTCCACTCGTGACTTGTCATGTTGCTTATATTAGCCCATGAGGATTATCATTTTGTCCTCTGGTTCATTCTCAAAGGAAAATTAGCCAGCGTTTTTGGACCGGAGGAACCTTTTCAAAGTTGTAAGAACTTAGTTCTAAGTGCCCCTGTTTTATTGTGTGCACCACAGGAACTGTGAATGGTCATAGTTCTTCAACCTCTATTTTGAGAGACTTTTATAGCTCTAACTTCAGAGTAGGTACTTCTGCAGTACCAGAGGAACTCGAGGTGATGTAAGTGTATATTGACACTGTCACTTCAGGGGGTTCCTACTGGCGAAGCGAATGCCAACAGAGAGAGGAAAAAAAAAAAAAAAACCTTTGAAAGGTGTATAGTTCCCAGGGAACTCCCCAGCAAGTAGTTCCTTTCAAGCAGTCCCTAGAAATGTTTGGTCCAAAAATCTCTCATGACTGGCACATCAATCACCTTGTGCACAGCTTATTTCTGAAGAAGTCTTTGGAATATAAACATATCTGCGCAATTGAATAAGAGAAAGTCCTTTTTTTGCAGGCGGAAAAAAAGGTTGCCTGAAGTGGTTGCATTTATCCTGTGACCTTGGATTCATCTGAACCTAACATGGTGGATGCGCATCTAGACATTAGTATGAACATATCCCAAAAGTATGAAGCCCTTGTGTCTAGCGGTTGCCGAGATCTCACTCGCACAAGAATGCATATTGGTAATGTTAACGTTGACGGGAAACCAGGGTAAACACATAGATTTGCCCTTTGGGTGACCTCAATAAACAATTAAGCAAATCCATAGCCTTCTCACAACCTCTAGATCTTTATGATGTAATGCCTCCATATACGCTACTTTAGCCCAGTTGCCCGATTACCCAGCAACATCAAAAAGCATTATGCAAACATTGACGGCGCATATTGAAGTATGAGCTTAGGAGGACACTGCAACTGGGAAGGGGCATTCTTACAGCAGCTGCATCACTCTGAGGCTTGACTATTATGTACGGTGCAGCGGTTTCAGCCTCCTGGTTCCCACAAGGCCTGATCAATGCAACCCTCAAAATATAGCTTGGGTGCCATGACTAAGGATGGACTAATTAATCAAGCTGCTAAAACTGACTCCACCATCTCAAAGGACATCCAGGAACTCTACATAGTGCAGCCACTTAGCCTATCATAGCACTCTGTGCCTGGCAGCAAGCTTACATTTGGAATTCTAACATCCACATGATGCAAATTTAGCATCAAGCAGCCAGCTGAATGTCAGGCATTGCCTACAGGGATGGACATCAACTGGGATAAGTTTCTAACTTCATGTGGTACTCCAGTACTTGATTGAAAATGCAAGAAAGCAGAGGGAGATACTGGCAGACGCAAAAAAAAAATTAATCCAGCTTTGATTTTGCTCGACAAATGAATCATCTGCCACAATGGAGTGCATGGTCCCTCGTCTTGTGAAACCACAGCCAGCAGCACAAACTCAGGCTAACCAGGCATTCAGAAGGCTAATGCTGGTTAACTGCACCTCACTGCATGCAAGTTATGGACATAGTAACAGTGCCAGCCACTAACTCCCAGTTTGTGGGTCGTTGCAGTACTGCATGGATGTATAATGACCGTGAAATCGGTTGAGACCAAATTTCTGTGGCTCAGTGCCACCACTTGGCCAGTGATGGCCAGTAAGAGCATCCAATGGAATCCAACTCCATCACTGCACATCGAGATGAAATTAAAAGCCATGTTCAAATGGCATAGCTGGATTTCCTACAGCAATCATAGGTAACATTCTCATCTGCCGCACCTCACACAGCTCTCACTCATAAAAGCCAGCATTTTATCCTGCGTACTGTCAGCTAACAGCGATACTGCGGTTCTATAACAAAATGGAAGAGTGAAGCTCTTGGGCTAAGATGACATCCTCACAGGCTAATATAGCCCCAGATAAGCAGTTCAATTAAGACAAAGAGTATTCGCAAATTCTGACACACCATCTCCTATTGATCTTCTGGTTCATCACAGTTTCATGAGTAAAATTTTGGACCATCCAAATATGATTTTATAAAAGTAGTTTTTGATTAAATTCACCCTCCTTGTGAGCAAAAGTAATAGCCCTCAGCTCCTGAATAGCTTGAGGAACAGTGTGCCTGATTTTCTGGTGAAATTAGTTTGCTCATGGTGTTGACATGAATAAAAATATAACAAAGTGTTTGACAAGTACAGAGTGTGATTACCTAGCAACAACAAGAAAGATGTCTCCATTAGGTTTTACGAAGTCGGCTCTGTGTAATCAAGTCAGGCGGTGCAACTTTAGTGTTCATACCATTGACACCTGTTAGGTGTGCTCTTCAAACTGCATTGCTAAAGGCATTGTGGACAGAACATTAATCAATAAAAGAGATGCCTAGACTTCACAACTGATGCATACGCCATTTTTACTTTTACACAGTCTTCTAAGGATTTTACGTATGGTTGATATTTTCCTGCTGTCTGTGTAGACAAGAACACAAAAAGTTTAAGAAATCATTTAAAATCATAAAGAATGCCCAGGGTTTCAACATACCAGGACTGTGACTCTCTGGTTTTCCAGTAACACTTTCTGTAGATGAGCTCTCGGTCCAGCTGTTTCGGTACTTCCTTTTTTTTGTTGATCTCTGCTGAGTGGTTTCAGCAGTTGGAGCAGCAGAGGTGAATGTTTTTGTTAATGTTGGGGGTGTGGTCAACAGTGACAAGGTAGTAGATTCTAAATGTGCGTTTGATGATCGTGGAGTGGGTGATGTCATGGGGTGGGGAGAGGTGCTGGGTGTGGTGTAACTGGTTGTGGTAATAGTTGAGCCAAATGTAGTAGAGGGCTTTGTTAATGGGATCTTAGGAGTGACAGTAGAGAGTTTAGGAAGGGTTGTTGTTTGTTCTGGAATTGATGTTGTGGTGGTGTTTGTGGTTACAGTTCCTATGGTATGATCTGTTATGTTAGAGGGCATAGCTGTTGTGGTCTCTGGAATGACTGCTGTGGAGGCCAGATTGGCTTCTGTAGTCATTACAGTTGTTGATGTCCTCTCTGGAGTGGCTGCTGAGCTGTTGGGAACGGTCACCATGGCCTCACTCGTGGCTGCTTGGCTCACTGAAATGGCATTTACACTGGTGAGCACTTCGGTGGTCCCAGATAGTCCCTGAGTGGTACTCCCCATGGTGGGCTCTACATCGTACGACCCTGAAAAACTCTCTGGGATGGTTGTTGTTGATGTGGTGGCAGGGTCCTGCGTGGGAGGGTTTGTTTTGGGCACATGGGTTGACCTAGGACCCCAAATCTCATCTCTTTCTGTTCTGGCCACTGCGACTGGAGCAGCCGTAGACTTTCCCATTCCTTTGTACCTGGAGTGAGGAGCTTTGAACTCAAGCAGCTGATCTTCAATCAGTAGATCAACAGAACCATCACCACTCAGAAATTCCTCCTCTGGTACTGCTCACATGAAACAGAATGAAACAACCTCAGATGTCTGTAAGTAACTGCTGATCTTCAGTGATATTACTTGATAACTGATTTTCTTGCCCCCGCAAAAAGCTTGCAGAAAAAAAGGGGGGAAAAAAACCCCTACCACTTCAAACAAATGACGTTTGTACTTCAAAACATAAAAGTTTTAATATGTGTATAATATAGAATGTCCTACCCTGCTAAATGGGCACTTAAGACAAAGGCAAATTCAAGTAAGTCTTAAACCATGTTTGTCCTCCTATTTTTTTTTTTTTTGGAAAGTAAGAGTCACTCAAGAGCAGTGGTCCCAAAACCACAAGGTGCACACCAACCTGATTCAGGTATTTGTTGTGCTCCACCTAAAAAACACTCCTGACGTAATGAAAGCCCAGGTTCAGATGCATCTGGTGCGCTTATTGTGAAATACTGCAAATTTGCAATGTGCCCCGAGGAAAGTTTGGGAAACACTGCTCGCGCTCAATTAGTTTTACTTACAGAGTTTAACCCAATTTATACCAAATTTGGATCCTCCAACTGCACGTTATCAGCTGCCACCGGCTCACCATACCCATGGAGGCCACACTGTGGCTCAATCATATGCACTGCTTCAGTGCATTCACCCAGAGGCCACTGAATACAGTCCGAACCGCAAGGCATGTTACAGACAAGCGGGTATGTATCAATCACCTGCTTGGTCTTTATCTCTCAATGATATCGCATATGACATCCCGTCTGATTAAGTTACGCGTGCTGTTCATACTTGTGTATCCCTCCAATTCAACCATAGCAATCTGCGCACTATTGAACTTTCCAACTGTGAATACAATAACCATTAACAAGAAGAGATGTGAGTGCCTCCCACAGGGAAAGAGATGCCATGAACATGATACGAGAATAAAGAGCTGAATTTTGCAGCAATCATCGTCTTCATACTTACAGGTATCAACATCATCCCCATCGTCCACACTGTTGGATTTATAATAAGTTATCCCTCTGATGACCATTCCCTTAGGGCCTGCCTTATCCCAGCTGGGCCTCCACTGACCCTCCTGGGGCTTCTGAGTGACTGTTGGAGCTTCAGGTTGACTTCTCTTCAATAAAGGTCTGGACAATCTTGGGCTCCCAACAAACCTTTCTTCGATCTTCTGTTGCATTAAGAGCACAGATTTTATCTCAACTTCAGAAAGTCACAGCTACATCCATTTGTATTTTCACAGTAAATAAAGCCTGAGGTCTGCCTTGGAAACAAACAAAAACAATACAAGCCCATATAATACTGCTATGAGGTGATTAGCAGTTCAGACAATGGTTCAATACATTTTCCAACCTTCAATTATGGGTAAACCACAGTCAAGACCATGTTTGTGTTTAAAAACACACGCGTTTATCATGTATTTAGAGCAAATTATACCCAAACCTCACTCACAAAGTACTTCGATTAGCCAAGATTCAAAGTCTGACACCAATTATTGTAACAATTTTTTAGATCGTAAGTTAGACTGAACAAACAAAATTATACTAGACACTTAGCTTTGATAGAGAATAATGCTTCGTGCCTGTCATTTATTTTGAATTCAAAATTATTAACCAACCACATTTATCAGTAGTTAGAACTGTTGCAGAACCATCACATGACTAAAATGCCATTTTGTGACAAAACCAAGCCATTATTATTAAAATGATCAGGGCTGCTCTGGCCGAATTGGGGCCCTAAGCAAAATTTTCTCCAGCTCTCAGTAATGAATGGTTCAATAGTTATGAAGCATCAAAGCTAAGCCAATCAGAAATAGGAAAGTGGCTTTAAGAATGAACATTGTAATCCTTTCCCGTTCAACTGTCAGTAATCGAGCTGGACAATTTCCACATTGTGTGCTGCATCAGTATTCACATGACATTTGCTATGGCAGGTCACACAGCATTTGCTGCCTTTGTTGTAATTTACAATGTAACCAGCTAAACAGAAAGCTGAAGTAAAGGGTGCATGAAACATTAAAAAATTTGAGTATATGCATAACTCAGACCATTCATGTCAAGTATAACACATGCTCATAGTAATTACGGCCTGTACAGCGTCCACAAGGAAGTGTCTACGGACGCGGCGGCCGCGACCTCATCCAGGGGCTACAATACAGGAAAACAGGGCTACAGAAAAATCAACATCCATCCGATGGGGCAGTTTGAATCTATATGGAAAGTTTTGAGGCTCTAACCCTCTAATTTGGAGAGAATCAGGGATTTTGAAAATGCATGGAAATCTATGGAGCAGAAAAAAACTGATGAAAAAAGGAGGGATAGAAATGTGGATCACCAAAAAAACTTGAAAATGACAAATCTGACCCAACATGAAGCACCACAGCAAGTTTGATGTTTCCAGCTGTGAAATTGCATGAGTGTGAGCAGTTTAAATAAATGGCCATTATAAGTGTACGGGAAAAAAGTATGAAAAATCAAGTATAAGAAAGAATAGAAGTGAACCATCCATTCAGAAAGCACAAGCAGCTGGAGTTTGCATATCCTGAGGCTGCCATCCAGTTTCAAAGCTTCTAGCTTCAAAGCTATAAGGGGACTTAAATCCTCATACTCAGCGTAGAATAATACTCATAAGAAGATGAAGTTCAAGAAGATCAGTAAGTTGGCTCTGCGCTTGAAGCTTCAAAGCTGTAGTTGTATCTAAAAATTTGACAAATAATAATAGTAATAATAATAATGAAGAAGAATAGGATCAGTAAGTTGGCTTTTTGAAGTCAACGTAATAAGATCTCTCCCACATGCACTAAGTGTTGACAGCAGATTTGTCAGGATTCCCACTGAAACTGTTCAAGTTATTCCATTTTTAAAACCAAAAAGTTTGGTTTTAAAAAGTTTGGCCTGGTGGTGGTGCTGCAGGGAACTTCATGGGTCACTACATCACCTCCATACAGCAGGAAAAACCTAATAAGGTTCGACATTATTCCCATTGAACTTTCAGAGTAACTTCATTTAGAAGCGTAAAACTTAGCAAAGTGGTGGCACATCAGGGAACATTACAGTCACTGCAATTAAATATTTAGTCCTCTCTGCACCAGGAATGTTGAATTAAGATTTGACATAATACCTATTTAATCTGTTCCAGTTATTGCAATTTTTCAAAATTAAAAGTTTGGCCTGTGGGTGGCACTACAGGAAAGGTTGTAGGGTAACACAAAACAATAGAATCTGTCCTCCGAGCAATAGGAATAAACACAAGAATTTTCATGTGATTCTCATAAAAATATTTACTAGTTATTGCGCGAACCCAAAGGATCTGCGGCCGTGGCTACAGCAACAGCATCCTAGGTGAATCCATATCCCTGGAAACTCAGATTCAGGGCTACAAATAATGATAGTATGATGTTGCGAACAAGCGCTGGCTATTACAATGTTTGTCTGAAAATGAAAAATTAGAGAGTTTGGGTGAATAAGGCTGGGTGGGGGAAATTACCGACTGAACACAAAAGCAGCTCACCTGTGCATGTGCGTATGCTGCCGCAGCCTCACCCATTTCATTTGGACAATTTTTCTTCACCATTCGTTGTTGGAATGGACTCTCCTCTGCTTTTGCCTGCTCTTTAAAGCTGTCCCTCAGTCCAGCTTGCTCTTTGTTGTGGTTTTGAGCAATGGTCTGTTTAAACATATAAGCTGTTCAGAATGGTACAGCAGCTATGTTCACAGAACCTTGCCTTTAGGAATGGGGGCGCACTGAAAGTAAATTCCCAGAAATTTGTCCCATTGGAAAATACATCAATGCTAAGATATGAACATCATATATAATTTTATTATCAATTTAGACGAAGGGCACAGAAGTATGTTTTATCAAAACACAATGCCTTATTTTCCTTTAACGAAGTCTACTTGTGTCTGAGGCAAATATCAAATTGCTTCCACAGCAGAGTTCTCACTCTACAGAGCAGCATACTTTTCCACCAGGTGCACCATCCAAGAGTTCACAGAGCTTTTTCAGACAGAAATATCAATATCTGTCAAATACTACGTATATTAATACAATTGTGAAGCATAATGACTGGAAACGTTATCGGGAAGACAATCCTCTAAATTATCCAGAATTTCAGATTTTCCTTTTTTTTTTTTTTTTTACACTACACAACAAAATGCAAAAGCACTCATCACACTGATATTAAACAATTTAAATGTATATTCAGCTTTAAAATAATACTGTTGTACCAGCTTGATGAACGGTCAGTGCCCACAACTATATTACCATAATAACAAAACAAAATTGTTCCCTCTCTCAGTAAACATTGCATTATTCCCAGTTGGACATTGTGAATTCAAAACCTGATCCTTGTTTTTCATCTCTGCTTGCAGGGATGCCCAAATTTAGTGAATGAACAATGATCTTGGTTTGATATTTTACCACAAGAATGTTGGAGAATTCAGTCTTGGTGCTTAAATTAGTGCGTAAATCTGTTAAAATTTCCTGACCCTATCCAGAACTGAAAAAACATTCTTAACAAGAGCAAAAAAATTGAAAATTCCACACGTACCTTTTCAATATTCTCAACACGAGCAATCAGTTTTGTTGTGAGTGAACGCAGCTTCAACAGATCTATTCCATAAATGGAGCCATCAAGTAATTCCATAACTGAGGATAGCTATACACACAGAAACACAAAATAACAGTGATAATATATAAATCTGTCTTCTTTTGTTCATTTTGGCCAGTGCCAATGGAGCAGTTTGCACAAGAAAACAGTTTTCACAGCATTCGGGAAATGCTAGAACATAAATTGAAGAGCCAAGTACTAAAAGTACTTAAGTCACGTTTTCACATACCATGTGGTAAGGATGGGAAAATGTCTTTTATAATTACCCAAGTTGATTTTCTCAACATTCTTAAATTTGACATTTTTGTAACTTAAGTACTTTTAGCACTAGGGGCTTCAATTTCACTTACTGCGAGAGTCATTGGCGTCATTTCGTAAAAAGGAGCAAAACAAGACGCGAAATAATGTCTTTATAGTTTATCCTCATGATCTTTCATTCAAAGTATTTTTAAAAATCAGTCCTTTGATTGAAAAACCATAATTGAAAGAAACATTAAATTCTTAAGAAACTAATATTTTTTCAAAAATATGAATGCCACAATTATTGGCACTCCTTCATTTAATGTTTTGTTAAACCTCCCTTTGCCAAAATAACAGCTTTGAGTCTTCTGTAATGTGTGATAAGGTTGATGAACACATCGCACAGCATCTGAGACCACTACTCCATACAGAATCTCTCTAGATCCTTTAGATTTCCAGGTAAATGCTTGTGGACTCTCCTCTTCAGCTCATCCAACGGATTTTCTATGAGGTATGGGTTCAGGGACTGCGCTGGTCATGGCAAAACCTTTATTCTACGGGCAGAGAACCATTTTTATGTATATTTTGAGGTTTTCTTCAGGCTGCTGTCCTGCTGGAAGGACCAACCATGGCCAAGTTTAAGCTTCCTAGCAGAAGCCATTATGTTTTCAATAAATATCTGCTGATATTTGATGGAGTCCATGATGCCATGCATCCCATGTTTTTTTTTTTGGTTTTTTTTTGCAGGTGCAGTTCTTTCTGGCAACCTTCGCAAACAACTACTAGAGATGTAGGTGAAATCTGACAGAAGTTCTGTAGACTTTCAGACCCGAAGACTCAACTAATCGCTGCGATTCCTTGGAGATTCTTTTGCCAGTCAAACCATCCTCCTCATGCACTGTAAACCCAGATACTGTGGCAAACTCAAATGTTTTGTAGAAACCCATTACCTCAAAAAATGATGTAAGCCAACATGATTGCATTGTGTGGACGGTATTAAAAAAACATAAGGTAAAAGGTATTCTTACCATGTTTTTAAATGTTGTGGACTCAAGATCACCAAGTTGGCTTACACAACTTTTTTGAAGTACTCAGTTTCCACAAACAACTGAGCGCACCAAATTATTTGGGTTTACAGAGTGAAGTGTGGGGGTCAATGTACACCTATGTCCTCTTAAAGCCCGATTCCTGTCATGTCCTGTTACTTTAAACATCTTAACTATTGTCCTGATAGTAGAAATTGGTATTTTCAACCATTTAAAGATCTTCTTATATCCATTTCCTTATTAGCGCAGCTTAACTTTTCATCGCACATCATCACTCTTTTCTCAGGTCTCTAGGGTAATTAGCCTTTCATCTCAAATTTATACTGCAATAAAACAGGAAGTCAGGGTTGACCACTTCAGAGTTGCTAATCAAACTTGTGAACGTAAGAAAGTAAAATATTCCTGGAAATATACTTCAGTTAAATTTTTATAATAGGATTTTCTATGGGTGCAAGTAATTGTGGTGCAGATTTTTGAGAAAAAAATATATTTTGCATTCTTCCTTCAATTATATATGGGTGAAATTTCCAATTACCGCACAATTACCCCTAGGGACAGACAAATCATGAAAGTCAATATTGATTAAAAAAACTTTATTACAGCGGAAGACCAACATATTGGCTCCATGAAAAACCTGATTCACACCCTGTGCTCCTAACATGCCAGTTTTGGTAGACCTGCAACAATAACCATCCATTTTCGCGTAACATCAGACACTTTCATTACTATAATGTTACAAATCTTAAGTTAAAATGCTCGTATCAGCTCCAAATTTCGTTTCCAAACAGGGACAATTGATAAGAGTTTGCATACCAAAAAGCAAGTTCCTAAGTTAAAAAGTTTTGAAAATATGGCAAAATGAAAATTTGGGGATTGTCGATATTTTACGTTTTTTTTTTTTTTTGTGAACACTATATTAACTTTGGTGTAGCACACTAGAACTGCATCATACACTCATTATTATCCCTGTGGCTAGGAATACCACTCATTTCATCACCAAACATGTCCAGAACATCTCCAAACTCAGTACACATGTACAAAACAAGTTGCACGTCTCTTTTTAAGTCAAATTATACCACCTAAAATTTCTTTGAAAAAAAAAAGTATGTGGTATCGAGTAAATGGCTGTTGCATTTGATAATAGTACTGTACGGGCATCTAATGTTAAAATATGGAGAGGTTACTCCAAGGCTAAGTGGTATTTCAAATAGAAAAACTGATTATGTAACATCAGACACTTTTATAATTTTAACCAAAATACAGCCCCAGGGGATAGGATATGATGCCTATATAGCTCAGGATGTTTTATAATGTGTATCTTTACCCGAAAAACACAACAGCAGTGACATATATTGGATATATACAGTTATATGAGCAGAAATCTAAATAAAATAGATACGATGTAACATCAGACACTTTTATAACCTATGCCTCTGTGATCGACTGCAGGGGGTATATAACTCATCTAAAACATAAACAAGGTGCCTCTGACGACTGCGCATGCGCAAGGCATCGAGACCACTACCGCCGGTTAATCCACGGTGTCTCAAAGTTTCACGCCTCGATAGAGAGAATAAAAGTGTCTGATGTTACATCGAGTGAAGTACATGCACAGGGACCTAACGGAAGCAAGTATCGATACAACAACTGGTCAGGATTGTTGAAAATAATCATAAATACGAGCCAGGGTGCAAAAAACACAGAAAAACTGTAAAGAATACACAGGAGGAGGCCAACCGTTGATCTAACGTCACACACTTTTATCCAGCTTAAAATTGTGTTTTGATGTGTAGCATGTAGGTGAATGACAGTAGACCCAAAATCTTTACCCCAGCATACTAGCCCTAGGCACTGTTAAAAGTGAGGGTAATGGTTATAATCTGCCTGCATTGGTTGTACAGTACATGGCGGGTTAAAATAAAAGTGTCTGACGTTACAACGCATACTTATTTCTGATTCAAGTCATGGCACACCAGAAGGAAGACTCAACCAATGGTTCAACCTAATGAATCTTGGAGCCAACACCCCAGGGCACATGAGAAATAAGTTTGGGGTGTACTAAAAGTGCCACTGTGGTAATTACACACACCCAAATATTTAAAAAAAACGTCCCAAAAAGCCCATATTGAAAGCCCATATCTCTGGGAATACCCATGGGATTCACACAAACTTACACTTTTCGGAAAGCCCTAACTGTCCTGCCTTGAATGAGACTAAGACAGGCCAGACTGGTGGATTCATTTTTATTCTGTAGCACTGAGAAGGTGGAAAGGCTGGAAAAAGGCCAAATGTGCGCTAATTGAAAACCTGACCCATATACTTCAGTGAAAAGGAAATATTCTTGTAAATATTTTGAGTGAAAGACCACGAGGATAAACGGCAACGACATTTTTCAGTCTGTCTTGCTCATATTCATCAAGATTGCCAATAATTTTCGAGTGCACTGTTGGGATGTCACATGACAAATGTGCAGGCTACAAGCGCTGTTCTCCGTGCTACCGTGGGTGGTGGTGGAGTTTTTACCTTAATATTCTCGTTCCCAGCATCCCGGAGTTTTTTCAGCCTGAAATCCCCTTCACAGGGGTTCAAAGCCGATGATTGAGCACTACACGAGCACTTGCAGTCCGGCCCCGATGCCAAAGTCTCCACTGTGTAAAAGTCTTGTGCCTTGGCGCTGCCGTCCTCGATCCGCCGGCAGGCACTCCTGCTCAGGGGTCTGACAACACATTTACAGCGACAGTCAGAGCCTTCCGAAAGCGCTTTCACTTTGTCATAACCACCCAGCAGCTACAACGGAAAGAAGACGGACGCTTGTTTTCCACAACTGCACAACAAGTCAACAAATTTAATGAAATGTATCGTTTTATTATCAATATGTATCATAGTTCTACATTTTATAGACCTATCCACAAATGATCGGAAATCAAGGAGCGACAAAGCAGTCAATGAATTATAAGCAGTTATCAAAAAAATCAAAGGAGCACATTCAGCTTCGAGCTTTAACACGGGGTGTATCTTCATTTAACTACAACAATAATCGCTTGCGTAAAAAAAGAAAAAAAATTAATTACCTGCGTAAGGACATTCTCACGCGTGTCCGTCTCCTCGAGAATCATGCTTCGTTCAAAATTTCTTTCTTTATATCCAGGTCTGTCATCTTTCAATGCCCTGTCAAGTAACTCAGTTGGCACACTTAAACTGGAAGCAAAAATGCACCACAAAACACACAAAAATTCGAGTTTACACATCACAGGTCCTCCGAAACGAAATGGATGGAATCCAGGAGGTTGAAACGGACGCAATGCCACGGTCCCGTTTAGCAATTAAGTTCGGTACAAATGCACGCTTGGTTTATTCTTATTAAAATTATTGTATTGTATTTTCATTCAAAAAATCACTTGCAATTTGAAGTTCGATATCCACTGATTTCTAGCGCAGACCAAAAATAATCAGACCACCAAATGTGCAGCTTCTTGTTTTATAAGAATCCAGTTTGGTAATCCAGTAACTGTAATCCACATACAGTGCATGAATGTTGGGTGGATGGAAACAGCAGTAGTGGTTTATTATTCCCGAGTAGGTGGGGAGGACATGTCCCAAATAATCAGAGCAGGGAGGAGTTCCATCACACAATTCAAGTCCTTCAGGATCCGGACTTATCTCATCCTCATCTTGAAGGAATGACGCGCATTTACATAGAATATCAAAATATTACATGCATCAAGTTTTCTGTTAAATATGAATCGAATCTGGTACTTATTTTATTTAAAGGCTGGGAGTAGCTTAAGTAGCTTCAGTGTATGATGTTTCCGTATAGTGAGGCGAGCGATATACAAACGCACTTACTTCCATCCCCTAGGAGAGATTTTTACTGAGCATTAAACTGGACTGTCTCTCCGGAGACAGCGCCAAAGTGCTCGGTTGCTCTTATGCGTGGGCGGTTGCGATGTAGCGTGGAGGTATAGCCTAATTTCCTTCTTTTTTACCATAAGATGTAACGCCTACGTTGTTCAGCGCTGCGCTCCTTCATCATTCAGTAGATTACGAGCCAAAATCATCAGACAAGACACAAATTAAAGTTCAAACTAAACAGGAAGTAGTTAGTTTGCACGGGAAATTCAAAACAAACTACAAAATTGAATTGGGTTTGACGCGATCAATATCCAAATAATGTCGAACAGCACTATCAATTAAAACAACTTTGCATCGGTGTACTAGTCTTTAACTTGGGTCAAATCTTATCCAACAGCGCCACCTAAGGTTCAGTTCTCAAACTAGCTGAAACAACACCCTCCGATCTTGACTTCAAGGCCTGTCTTGAAATGGCTATGCATGTCATGAGGAATTAAAACTCCACTGTTATTATTGTTTAATTGCGCTTCATCACAAATTATTACATCAGCTCTGATGGGAATAAATGTTCCCACAACTGATGAACATATACAGTATATGTAACCAACAAAACAAAACCAATTCATAGAAAAAAAGATAACGCGCGAAAAGTCGATCATAATATCAGACTATATAAATTGACAAATAGGACTAGCCTGGGCCTAAATGTGCCCAAAATTGTTTCTGAGACTGCACACGCGCTTCGAATAAAAACCAGGGGCCCTCAAGAATTAGTTTGTCAAGGAGTTAAGGAAAACACTGTACAGGGGCGTAGGAAGCAATTTCATATTGGTCCGGCAGACGGCGCCGGGGGGGTGGTATGGAAGGGGAGTGTCCCCCCTTCCATCATTAGAAATTTTTTTGAAACTGGGGATTGATTTGGTAAGCTGTGGTAGCATCGAGATTTATCTTTAGCCTCAACAGTTTCAACTTTTGGGTGGTATTTCTAGTCAAGTTCACAACAGCATATTAGTTCAGTCTGTGGTCTATAGTATGCACTTTCCAGCATTAGCAGTTTGAAGCATTTCATCCATGAACTTGATATGAACCTTTGAGACAGCGTTCAAGCAATGAATTGGAGGCTTATAAAATTCCTTATAAATTGAGATATATAAAAGAAGGCGACGTCCAGAGTAATGGTGTCAGGGTTATCCACCCATAGAAACTGACTGTCATTTTCCTTATGTTCTTTCTGTCCCTTGCTTTTTTACATTTACTGATTTATCTGATTTACCTTATTTATTTAATTCCATATAATGCAATTAGGCCATCTATCTAAGAAAAAAATAATAAAACACTAACACAAGATTACCAAGAACGGGTAAATCCCGTCATAGGCTAATTCAGATATCATATTTGGACATGCAATACGCACGCAGGTAACTAACCCCTCACTCTAGAAATACGAAGTAAAAACACAAGCAGGACACAAGCTGCATTAATATTGTGCGGATTGAAATCTTACCGGGAATGTAGGGGCACAAACCAGGGCGTGCACCTGATGATAACTGTGTGAACTCGGAAGGTGGATACCCACAAACACAGTTCAGGATGAACTGTTTAAAACGAGTTAGCAACAATTAGTTTTTAACCTAGTTAATGAAAAGAGACAGGATTTCGTGAGCTGTCTTAGACGCACTTATAATACACTGCTTCCGCACACAAGCCCCATCTCACTCGCGCCCTCCACCAAGCTTGGGGTCGCGTAAAAAAATAATTTCTTTTGGACACGTGGCCCTTCTAAAAGCACGGCGCGCCCCCAAAGCATTCGGTTTTCTGTGCGCACCCGTGATGGCCAGCAAATTGAAAAGATCTGATTGGCATAAATTAAAAATTAAAATTTAAAAAATTGAAAGGGAGCTCCTCATACAACGAAGTGCATCCAGATCAAGCAGTTAAATGCAAATGTGGGGATAACGATAGTTTGCGCTGCTTAGGTCTGGTAAATAATCCATTACATTCGAATTAAAATAACATTGCTCTCTGTGATTGTCTGTTGCAATGTGATGATGACAGTTAAGCAATTTTGGGTGATCCCCGAGAAACTGACAGCCCTTCAAGCATAGTCCTTATCTCAGGGGCAAAACTGTCTAAATAAATGAGTGAACCATCGCTCTCGATGCAAATTGTATGCATTTAAAAAGCGTGTGAGGTCACCAACAAAAACCCTGTAATACTAAAATCGCGCGTAAATTCAGAACGTATAATAAATAAGAACTTTTTTTTTTTGCACTGGATCATAATTTATGACAGTGTGCAGTATCGCTGACGACCGCTAATGACACTGGTCTCGCCGCAGTGTATTAATCTGAGGTGATAAGCAACCGGAATCGGAGAGACGGTCTAAGTTGATATGAATGAGGGAGAGAGGGGAGGGGGAGGGGCGTATTCGGGAAAATATTGGTCCGGCGATCGCTGGGTCTGCCGGGCCGGTTCCTATGCCCATGCTGTAACATCAGTATTATCATTGTTTGAAGCAAATTTTTTATTAATGTAATTTGCAAAGCCTTTCTTGCGACGCAAATACAGTTAGAGGCTATAACCTTCTGATCATGGTGTTCTTCCATGTAATAGGAATTAAGGGGAGGAGAAACCTTTTGGAAAAAAATTGTCATTTTTGGATAGAAATCATTCATACTTGGTGTATTGACAGTATATGACCTGAAATACACAAAATATGAATTTGACCTAATTTGCATAATTAGGTCATGTGATTCAAGATGGCCGCCACCCCGATTTCATCATTACTTCTTTGCCTTATATCTCAGGACTGAAGCAAGATATTTGAATCAGGTTTTTTTATTAGATTTAGTTATGTTTACACCTTCTTCTGAACTAGAATAAAGCATTTACACATAATACTAGAGATATAGTGGGGTAAAAGAGGATTTTTTGCCATTTTTTCGCCCCTTGATATGAAATATAAATCACCATAACTCACAGACCCAAACTGCTAAACCAAAACTTTTAGTTCAGTAGACTTCCTGATATGTACACAGACTTCTGTCAAAATTTCATGAGAAAAGCTCCACAAGTAAGTGAGATATAGTGCCTTAAATGATAGCAATCGGTGCAAAAATCAGGTTTTGAGAAAATCCAGGTTAAAGTCAAAGTACACCTACAAATCATTGAAACAGTCAACTTAGAACATTAAAATGCCCCTGAAGCATAAACTTCTCCCTCCTGCTCCCTCTGATTGATTGTCCTGTTCTTGAGCAGATTGAAGTGATTTTTGGGTTTCTCCTCCCCTTAAATTTCCGCAAAACAGCTTGTCATTAAAACAACCTCACATACAAAGTTGCTCTAACTCTTTATAGAATGTCATTCAGTAATTCTAATTGCAGCAATATGTCATTGTGGATTAGGATGACAGAACTGGCCATTACACAAATGACAAAACTTTAAGTCATTGAGCAAGAAGGCTCGTATGCCACCCTGAATAAAAAATATAAACTTCACGGGTTGCTTTTTAGACCCAAATTAATTAGGCCTACATGTTGTTACTTTTCAACAAAACATTTATTCCACACAGAAATCACTCATGAAATCCCAATGCTGTATAGGTCTGCAAAGTCGTCAAAGTGTTCCACTTTGTCACATCCACTTTGCCCCTTTGTGACAGCCTTCTTGTTTACATGATGGCTAATACAGCATGCATTCACAGACTTTTCAAATGTCAGTCTATTTAAGACACAAGTGGGGCTTACATTAATTAATATTAATTAATTAAACATAGCAACTTTACGAGTATTCTCAACTTTAGCCGACAGTTTAGATTATGAAAAATATTAGTTTCAAATACTGCTTCAGAAATTCAACATGTTCTCCGACCAAATACTCGTCCCATTGCATGAGAGAGTTCTCTAATAACCACTTTGTAGTTTTTTAGGTTGCCAGCCGTAGGCTGTCGTCACTTTGCGTCCGGTGGCATCGTCGGCGTTGTCCGTTTACAGCCGTATCTCAAAAACGCTCAGATGGATTTTTTTTTTATTTGGGGATGTGATCAAATGGGTCATACGTTAATGCCCGGGCAAAAATTTTTTTTGATTGAATCGTTCGTTTAGACTTGGCAGCCATTTTTATGTCGAAAATGGCCATTTTTGCCACTTAGGTGCAATTTTCTCAAAAACTGTCAAATTAATTTTTAATTTATCGAAGCAATGGAATCAGTATCATGACCTGCTTCAACAGTCTAAACAGAATTTTGATTGAATCGCTCCTCCATAGCGCCACCTAGGTAACATGTCTGGACTTAGTCATTTTTCAGGGTGTTTTGCCACAAAATGTGCTGCAACTTGCTTATTATTGCATTTACAGTTTAGGTATGCACTGAGCATGTACAGCATATCATGCTTGCCGAGCATTGTTGGTTGGTCGAATTTGACCTTGAGCCGAAAGGTCAAGGTCAAATGGAAAAATGTGCTATAACTCTCTTCAAGTAGCATTTAGAGCTTAGGTATGTATGAGGCACCTACAGGGAATCAGGTATGCTGAACATAACGAGTCTGTCACATTTGACCTCGGGCCTCAAGGTCAAGGACAAAAGGCAAAAATGTGCTATAACTTTCTTAATATAGCATTTAGAGTTTAGGTATGTATGAGGCACCTATAGGGAATCAGGTATGCCAAACATTGTGAGTCAGTCACATTTGACCTTGAGCCTCAAGGTGAAGGTCAAATGGCAAAAATGTGTTATAACAGCTTGATGTGGCATTCAGAGCTTAAGTATGTGTGAGGCACCTATAGGGAATCATATAAGCCAAGCATTCTCGGCAAGTTGAATATGACATTGGGCATCAAGGTCAAATGGCCAGGGGTGTAAAGTCCGGGTTCAAAGTTACTAATATATTTGTAGTAAAATAAGAAGATTCACAATTCTAAGTCTCTGTGTGTGTGCTTGTGCGAGCTCGGCTTGCTTGTGAATATTCAATAACTGATCCGGGTGTGCCATCTAATGATAGAATATTGTACTTGCATGCATAAATTTGCAGCTCCATGTCCACTGGCAGAAACAGCTGCACAAAGCACTTAAGATACCCTGCCGAGCACCGTTGTTCTTCTCGACCATGCCACATCCACATAATCCTTAAATGATGAATTACATACATATTTTAATTTGTAACTAGTAGCAAGGCGCCAGTGTCAAAGTAATGAAGTAAAAGTATACTTTTTATCTTTTAAATGTACTAGAGTAAAAGTCCCGGTTAAAAAAAAAAAAAAAAAAAAACTCAAGTAGTTTTGAGGATTTGTACTTTACTTAAGCACTGTAACGAAGTAGCCTACATGTACTTCGTTACTATACACCTCTGGTGTGTATGCGCATATAACTGTATGTGATGTGATTACTATAAAGCTCTCTTTCTCCTATTTTTTCTAACTCACTGTCTTTCCCTAGACATAGAAGTCAGATAGTACAACATACTGTAGCCTATGCAACCGTGAGCAAACAGTTACCTTGAGTGCATCTCAAAGCGTAGGCTACAGCAGTGGTTCTCAAACTCGGTCCTGGCGCCCCACTGTGTATACTGGCTTTTGTTCTGACCACAAGTGCAATCTTAGGATTTTAACAAGCTGGTGATTTGCCTTAATTAAGTGCATTTATGTTTAGAGCAGTTATTTGTCCCCTTAAGCCACATTTGACAAATCTGCACACGCCATGAAGAATTAAATTTTCATATCCACAATGAGATATTAGAAGCCAGTATAAATAACTGCAAAGGGAAACAATTTGACCGAACCCTTAATCAATGTGAACAAGCAATAGGTTCCTTGTTGGTGAAACTGTCAACACATGGTTGCAAAAACCAACAATTTATTTAGCAAACAGTGAAATCACACCTCTTCCGTTTCATGTTTAGTTTATTAAGTTCCGGCAAATTATTTTGAAAGAATTCAAAACATCTGTGTTTAGCAACCCAATCTGGAGCTTCCTGATTTTGCCAGAGTATAATTTGATCTGTTTAGAGATGTTTTTACCTGAAAATCCTCACAATATGGGAAAAATAAGCATAATATGTTTGACAGTTTTTATTCTTCATGGCACAGTGGATATGTCCATAAAAATGCGGCTAAAGGTGGTAAATAACTGCTCTAAACATGGAATGCAGCTAATTAAGACAAATACACACCTTGTTAAAGTCCTAAAATGGCAATTGTGGTTGGAACAAAAACCAGCATACACAGTGGGGCGCCAGGAACGAGTTTGAGAACCACTGGGCTACAGCCTTCGAAGGCTGCATTTTTAGGGGTCGTGACTAAAATTCCGTCCACCAAACAGACATGTCATTTAATTTCCGTTAAACACCTTTAGTTTAGGCGAGTTGCCACTGGTTTCCCTAAACCTAACCTTAACTCTAACCCCAAACCCTAAACCTAGCCCCAAACCGAAAGCCTACATTTAGTCTTTTCCCTATCCCTAAATGCTAATTTGACAGATGGGAGCAAGTGACAACCCCTAAAAATGCAGCCTTCGAAGTATGCACCCTACGCTTTGAGAAGCACGTCTTGTGTGATAGGCCAGCGTTTTAGAACGTGGGGTGCATTCGAGCGCATCTGCAAGTAAGCCGGCTGCGCAGTATTCCCGAAAAATTATGCGAGAATCATGCTGAAGTTGCGCAATAAGCCCTCCAAACCCTGCGATAGCTGCAGGATCTTGCAGAAAATAGGCTCGTTCGAGATGAGCCAGGTCTGGCAGATTCGACCACCGGCGATCGGCGCACAATGCATGCCGGTTAGTTTTGTGTCCGACTTCATCCCGCCTTGCTCTGACGAATTAGAATGTGGACGGCGATAAAATCGCGACAGCGAGGCGGCCGCAGTTTTTAGAGCCAGGCGCTGCAGTTGCTCTCCACCGACTGCACCGCCTGGCTCTAACCTGATCTAACAGCTGATTGGTTTAGAGGTTGGCTCAACAATATGACGTTTTATATACACTCTCTACTTTTGTTGAATGGGAGAGAGTTTGATTTTATTTGTCAGATTTGAAGGTTTAATCTGGTTACAGAAAACAAGTGGCTGATGGTGACGTTTAATTGGGATTCATGTCACAGATCATGGGCTGAATATAATCTATTGTATATTAACACTGCACTGTTTTAATTATTGAAGTATTTAGTAGCGCAAATATTTCTGGTAAGTGGGATGTGAGGATTTTTAGGGGGGACACCCCGGGTGACTAGGATGTACATATTTCTGTGGCTTCCTGTATATACTCTCAAGGTTGCTGGAAAGGCTGCATTTAAATCCAATTATCTGCGCTTCACCGCAGTAACAGATTCGCGGGATTGCGGGCACGTTCACGGAGTCCGGGAGTGCTGAGGGCTGTTCAAATCCACAATTGATCCAGTCCACAAGGGGCCTCAAGCGGACTTTCTGCGGGCTTCCAGAGAGTCCGCTTGGGGTGCAGACTTCAGCAGACTTCACTAGTGTAATTACCCACAATTCATTGCAATACGGACGTGACGTTTTAATTTTTCCAAATTGCTGACAGAAAAAAAGCACATTCACACACACAAAACCACATAAACTTATTATAAATTTATAATATTAAAACATTACTAGAATAATGTAGGCCAGACATAAAATTCAACATCATGATACAGAAATATAGGCTGTAGAGGTAATCAATATGCATTTGCACGGAAACAAGTGAAACAGACTCGAAGCCTTTCTATCAGCTCCTATGCACTCAGCAACATTAATTTTTTTTTCCAGCGAGGGCGGCATTTCAGAACTCTTTTGCGAATGAAGTCGCTTTCACACTGGACGTGAAACGAATTTTTCGCACGACAGATTACATTCAAAGTCAATGCAAACCCTTACAAAAAAACACTATTGGAATACCATAAAATTTACCATCAAAAACCTATAGTATTACTGTAGTAATTGTATGGTTTTTTGGAACGCACTATAGAGATTTTATTGTTACTATTGAAATATTGTAGGGCTACCATAGCTAACAAAATAACGCTACAGAAAAAACTATTGTAATACTATAGCTGGTGAAATGTACTATAGAACACTACAACCACACTTTAGAACACTATACAATTCTTATAGTACACTATAGTAACTCTTTAGTTCATTTTCGTAAAGGAAGACGCGAATACACGCGTTTTGCGCTAGCAAGCAAAAGTGATATCGAACTGCGTGTCATAACTAGCACGCCAATGTATTTAGCTACATAACCAACTGGCTAGCGAGCGAAAAAGGCTGCAGTTCGCTTACAATCAGTGGCTACCAAAGTGGGACTTGACAGGTGGGGGAACCCTAAAATTCGGTGTCGCCGCGCAGTGGGGGAAAATGAAATGATTGCAAATAACTGTATTCGCTTTATTTTTGGCCCATTGGGACTATGACATTGAATTTTCGTATTTACCTAATCAGGAAGTGGGAATAACAAGAGAAACGCAGTGATGGATTTGGCTGAAAACTTTCAGAATAATGGGAAGTATGACAGTGAAGATATTCTACTGTTACAGCATTTTTCATTTCCTAAAACAGTAAATCAAAACTATTACATAATTACCAAAATGAACAAGTAACAGAAATCTATGAATCTTTTTGTGATTTCAAGACACTGTCCTTACACTGCACACATAAACCATATTCTACTTCCAAAATGTTCTGATTTCCAATGCAAAATTATGGCTAGATGTATCCAGATGGATCTCTAATAAGATTATGCTCTAATGCAGTTAGCGACTATGCTTTTGGGAAAACCTATCCTTAAATAGTACAGGACGCTGCGATGCTGCCAGCATAATATAGCTTGCTCGCCAGCTACATAAAAAACGTGCTTCTCAGCGCAATTATTTTCAAGTAGCTCTGCCGCTAACTAGCAGGCGACTGTAGGCCTAGATGTCAAAGAAAGATATGCACAAGTAACGTTACAGCTGAGCCAGAAACACAAACCGACATTGCTCGCACAACTATTGGTGCAATTGAGCCTTTGTCAGACTTTGACTGAATCGCTAATAATTTTATTAATGCACTAGCCAGCTGGTAAGCAGCCTGGTTAGCGTTTTGCACATAGCCTAAAGCAGCTAACGTTAACCCTTTTTAAGTTTAAATTCGTTTAGTTGGCAGGTTTGAGTTGTTGAATATTACAAAACTTCACCATCGACTTCAACTTAAATTAATAATTTAATCCACTTACTTTGGCTATAAACGCCGTTTCAAACATTGACAATTACTCGCAGGCTGGTACGTAACCGATGCACTCATTCAAATGAAATACAGCATAGAGACAACCTGTTCAACGTCATCAAGAGCTCAGCGCAAAGGCCGCGCCCCTTTTTGGGGGAAAACAAACGCCCTTATGCATTGAAATCAACGAGAAATAAGCGCAATAATTAAGCAGTAAAATGCCCAAAAGTTGTGTGCCGGGTTACACCTCCAGTAAAATGATCAGTCCGGACCTAAGGTTCCCCATCCTACCTGGAAAAGGGAAGAATCCAAAAAGGAGAGTTAAGAGAAGATGAAGAGGGAAAGCTATGTATCCAGTGTCTTTCCATGTTTATATGTGTGGGAAACGCTTCATAACAGGCCATGCCACTCTTTTTTAAACTTAGAAAGTAACGTAAGTACCCTTTAAAGTGTAAGACTTGGTCCTATACTTAAATATGTTTATTCTCTACGATTTTTGTCTCGTGTCATTATTTATTCTTTAATTGCTTAACTAGCTCACGTAAAGTAGCGTCAGCCAACCAAGTCAGGTTTGCGGTCTAACGTTGTGTGCATTTGTTCGTTATTCTTAACCCCAGACTGACACAGACTTCGAAATTCGCGGTAGTGAAAGGGCAAGAGGGTGGACTGATCAACCTTAATTTATTAAGATAACGCGAACGCTCAGGTTCGGGCAAGGTAGCAAAATAATCGCTAGACATATGAATAAATTAATAAATGAATATAAATAGGAAATTTAGTTAAATAAATCGGAAATATTTTACACCTGAAAACACATCAAATTACATTAGAGTCAATGGGATCTGAGGTTTTCTATCCCCCAAAAAGGGGCGCGGCCTTGACGTTTGGCGAAGTACCCGGATGTGCCGGTCGTCTCTATACGATGCAGCTGCAATTTAGTGAAGGCGGGGCTAGCAGAGACTGATGCTGCGCTCTGATTTGTTGAGCATCTTGGTGTTTTTGAGAGAGTGGCAGGCAGGCTGCAGCTAATGGAGGCGTTGCACTGGATGCAGAAACCGTAGTGTAAGTCACGTGATCCCCGAAGTAACTCAGGAAGATGGCTTTGATAGGATGGGAATGCATCGATTAATTATTATTTATTTATACAAAATAAATGTATTTCCTTGGTCTGAAATGTCGCATGTATAACCTGATATTGAACCTAAGGTCCAAATGCTCCGCTCACAGAGATATAAGAAAACTAGAGTGGACGACGTGTGGGCTGGACCAAAGCGGAAACGGCAGAATAGCTTCGCCATCTTGTGTATGTATAAATGTCCAATGAGGCACATGTAAGCAGTAGGCTAAACATGGGTGTCGACAACTTAGAGACTTGTTTTCAGTGTTCTTTTTATCCTTTCATGCTTAAAATGGACACGAATAAGGAATTGTAATCAAACAAAATTTAATTAAAAATTTTTTTTTTTTTTTTAAATCCGGTGTATTCGATGTTTATTTAATCGGAAGACATTACAGAGGAATCGGAACTTCAGCTGTTGTTCCGTATGAGCGAGTTTTCATTTTTTTCGAGCACGGTTTAGGCCAGTTATACTGCATTTTCCATTGAACGTCTGCCCGATATACATACACAAGATGGCGGCGGCGTGCTGCCACGGAAATGACAAAATTGTCCACTCTAGTTTTCTTAAAGCTCTGTGGATATACACTCATTGTATATTAACAATATACTGTTATACTGTTTACTGTTGGATACTGTTTTACAAGCATTTCTTGCAGGTGTTCAACAGAGATACGGTTTGCTGTTACAGAAGAATAGCCACTCTTACTTCTGCAGCTTCCACCATGAAGAGGACCATTAATGACCCAGCCAACCCTGGTTCTGACAGCATATGGTCCTTCATTCTGGCTGTTTATCACTTCCCACGGCTCCAAGACCTTAGGGGCATCAGTTCCAAGATGCAGATCAACACTTGCATGAATGTCGTGGAGTTTTACATCCTTCAGATACGGCCATGGATCAATATCTGCTTGTCGTGGAATATTAAGGGTAGACACAGGCATAGTTCTTTGAGTCAAAACATCAGGAAGCTCTATAAAATCTTCAACACCCATGCCAGACACTTCAAGACCTGACAAAACATGAGCATTCACAACTTTTCGTTGGCCCATTGTTCTCAACAGAATGCTTGTCTTTTTACCTCGCAAATTCAACCTTTTTGCCATGGCTTCTGTACAAAATGTGCCAGAACTGCCAGGATCCAAGAAAGCATATGTCTGCATGGTCTTATTAGTCAGTTTGCTTCTGATCTTTACTGCGACAATAGAAAAGGTGGAATCATCTTCCACACCGGCCCCAATATGGCCACACGTGTGAGAGGTTACAGTTGAAACACTTGGAGGGCTCAGAGAATGTTTGGCTTGTTCTACGGATATATCTTTATCCTGTCTTTCTATATGGAGGACTCCGGGGTGTTTCTGGTGACATACATGGCAATCCAATCGACTCCTGCAGTCTTTGCTTGTATGGCCTACCTTCAGGCAACCAAAACAAATACCCTTGTCCTTGATGAAGCTGATCTTGTCCTGATGTGCTTTGGCTTTAAACTGTGGGCACTGATCCAGTGTGTGGTTCCTCTGCAGGCAGAACAGACAGCAATGAGTGGAGGGGGCGTTATTCTTATGTCCTGCAGGCCGCGCCATAGCGTCTTCCCTCACAGGAGTGACATTTGTTGCGTAGCTTCTTCCCTTCCTTCTTTGTCTTGGCTGGCTGCTACTGGAGGCCTTGGTGTTAAGATGTTGGGGGTCTTGAATGTTTCCGAAAACTGGATCAAAAGCAATTTTCACTTGTCTTTCAATAAAATTTACAAGATCAGCAAATGTGGCCCTCTGTCTCCTTCTTTCTTGCAGATCACATGCAATATTCCTCCATTTTTCTCTTAATTTGTAAGGAAGTTTTAAGATGATGCTCCGCATGTTAAATGGCAAGTCCAGTTCCCTCATGTACATCACTTGTTCTGTTAAGTTTGAACATCCTCGGAGAAACAGAGAGAATGATTGTAATGCTTTTACATCTTCACTTTTAACAGGTGCCCAGTTAAATATTTTTTTCCATGTAAGCAGATGCAATTTTATGTTAATCTCCAAAGTGTTGTGCAAGAAGACTCTTGGCTCTTTGATAGCCTTGATCTGGAGGTAAATGTTGACAGCTATGCACAAGATCTTTTGGCTGCCCCCTAGTATACTGTTCAAGAAAGTACAAACAGTCGCTGAGATTATTCGTTTTCTTCTCCACTCCATTTTCAAAGGCTCTAATGAAGGACTTATATTGAAGAGGGTCTCCATCAAAAACAGGGAGATTTCTTGCAGGGAGAACAGAAGATACATTTTGCTGAGCCAACAATGCAGTGATTTCATTTTGTTTTTGCATAATGCTCACCATATCATTTTGGTTGCTACCAGTCTGAGTTTCAGAGTTTAATATATACCCCATTTGACATCCATAAGCAGTCTGTGTTTCTTGATGTGGGGCTTCTGGCATTCCATCTATTTGCGCAGCAGATCTTTGTTTTGGCCTAACAACTAGTGCAGGATCAGGCACAGCAAGAACATTATTTTCATGTGGGACAAAGGCATTAGCCTGGGGATTTAAACCTATGGATCTTTGAGCTTTGCTCCTCTCCAAATAAGCGTTCATTCCATCAGATCGAGTTGAGCCACACTGTGAAGAGTTCATTTCTAAAACCTGAAGCTTTGCAGTCGTTGCTGCTAAATCCGTTTCAAGCTCCAATTGCTCCTTTTCTCTATGAAGCCTTTCCTCTTGCGCTTCTATTAGGTGTTTCTTTTTTAGAGCTTCGGAGGGTTTGAGAAGAGCTGCTCTCTCGGCCTCCGCATTAATGCGCGCCATGGATGTTGCAGAAGTCTTTGATACACCGGTGGCGCGTGATTTTACAGAACTTGCTTTTACACTTGAGATGTTAGAAGTACTATCTCCAGGTTGTATGTCATCATCAACGCATTCTGCGTCGGGAGGCTCCTTTGGCTCGAAATATGAATGACCGGTTTTAGACAACCACTCTTTTACCTCTTCAATAAATACATGACATGATTTCATCCTTTCCTCAAAGTTTTTAGTTTTAGTGTTCAGTATTTGATCATCTTCTGGTAGAGGCAATTCCATAAACATTTCATGTATGCTACGCGCATCTTCGTAACACTTAATGAACAAGGCGAGCTGAGCGTTCACTGCATCGGCATTGTCATTTGATTTCATTAGGGCACGGATTTTATTCATAAGCTTTTTAGCCTGGTTAGTTTTTGCAGTGCGTTTTTCTTGACAAGTTTGTATGTAAAAGCACATTCCTTTAGAAGTTAATTTGATTGACCGTTTTGATTCCGGCCTTTCCACATCGGGTGGCGCTTCTACGCCGCTCATTTTGTTGCAAACTTAAAATTACTGATAATACAGCAACAAGGCAAGCAAAAGGTGGCAACTTTATCGACAGCAACTTGATTTTAAAACAAACTTCTTCATCCATCCAAGCTACACATACACAAGGCTTTACTTTTTTATGAATGAAGTCCGCCTAGTGCGTCAATAATCCAACAAAGCGCACAGCGAATTAAAGCAGTCCAAGTTTTAAGGTCATATAACTTGCCTTTTCATGAAATACTGATTTTCACCGTTTTCCTATACGGCGATTTTTAAACAGTGCACATACCAACTGGAGATTTCTTTGACATGGAACAGGCCTCTTTCTCACGCCAGCTGATAATCCCCGAATGATGATTAAACAATCCGTGTTGATTTTCCATCGGATATTCCAATAATGTCCGAAGGATCGAATTCCAAGGAAAGTTTGTTCTTCTTATTTCTTTAATCCATGGGCGGGTTTTTTACTTGATGTAGTGGCCGTTTGTCAAACAAACTTTAACTAAATTAAACTTAAATTAAACAAAGCAAACGACAACTTCTGGCACCCTGGGCAGGTGGTGTACGCAGGCAAGAATAAACGTAGTTTCCAGGCAAAAATTCTCTCTTTGAGGCTGGTTTATTGTTATTTTCCAGGTGAGCAAACAAATCCATGTATCTCTCGCGCTGGTAAAAAACCATGTGTCCACTACCCAGGTGCATACAGGTGTCTGACCACTTCCTACCTATATCCACCCTTTGCTGTGCACACTACTACCCCCAGGTGTCTAAACCAAATGTTACAGTTAATAAACTAAAATAAAGACTAAACACATGAAGCAAAGCTATTAACTAGACAAACAACTAACAAAGGAATATTACCAAAATATAAATTACTAATGTGAGCAAAATCATAATAATAAACAAATTAATTGACAAAATTACCACTATTTAAAGCAAAACTAACGTAGCTCTAACAAACACAGAGTTATATTAAAACCCTGTCCGACTTTCGGACACGTAGACACTGCGTATATCGAAACCATCCGACTGTCGGACACGGAGTTATATTAAAACCCTGTCCGACTTTCGCACACGTAGACACTGCGTATCACAAATTCAGTAGAAATGCTTGCGATAGAGCACTGATTATTTAATCTTATTTTATTTAATGTTTTGCTAGATGCTTATTTACTTGCTTGGTACTTGAATTGTGTTCGGTTTAGGTAAAAACGGTCATCACGAACTTTTCGCCGAGTTTCTTCGCTTTAAGAGGATATGCCACATGACGAGATTGCTATTAGGAAACATGCTGTATTTATAATGCAAATTCATTGCCCCCGTTACAGGGGCGTTCAGGCTGAAGGTTAATATTTGTATTGAATATATATTTTCCACCAATTTCTTTAAATCTTCCATTCAAAACCAGTTTTCATTGCAACAAAACCGTTGACTTACTTGTGAACTTCTGGTACGTGAAGCAGCTTTTCTCGAAGTGCTCTGAGCAAAGAACTGAATGTTTTGTTGGTTTGTAAGGCTTTCCACAGTCAATTCTTCTTAATTTAACAAGCCAATCTTTCAAAAGGACTTCACTAATTTGTGGAAATTGATTGAAACTTATTTTGCCGTATTTTCCAGATGACTGAATGACATTATTATTGGTGCAAGCAACAGCAGCACAAGATTTCCCCATTTTCACTATGCTGCGATCAACCTGTGTACGTTTTGCTTCGGGGATCATGTGACCACCTACGTAACTTGCAACGACCTCATTGTGTCCTAAGATCCGGCCGAACTACAGTTAACATAAGCGATATAGGCATTAGTCGCTCACTTCGATATAGTCTTGGAACATAATGTTAAAGAAAAAAAACAGGAGTTTGGCAGAATTTCCTGTAAGTCGCAGATTATTGAAAAAAAAATGGAATGAATTTGCAAGCAACATTTAAACTTACCCAGCTCAACTACTGAACGGGCTACCACTTGAGAACGTAAATCAGCTTACTTAGTATTCTCTCCGGCGCATAAACCTGTTAAATGTGCTTTATAGGTGAACATTAATATTAAGTTGTTATATGTTATATGGTAATTTGAACTGCTAGTTAGTCAGGCTACTTAAATTGAAACTGAATGAAGAGGTGCATCTCCACTGCATCGCGAGCAGTAGGCCTAACATTGCAACTTGCAGGTTTAACGCAAACACAGCCTGCTAATATCTCCGAAAAAGAAAGCGCGATAACTGATGTCTCCGAAGCCAGTCTGACAAGCCGAAACCGTATGCAAACGAACCCAATAAAACTTCTTTTTAGCTTATTTCGTTACTTAGCGGAATGTATTACACCATAACAAACTTCATGTCGTAGATCATTGACCAGCCATGTGACAGGAAAAAAAACACGGTTTTTACTGAACGCCGTTTCCGTTCACTCAGTGTGATAAGAACTACTGTGCCCAGCATGCAGTGGACATAAGGGGAGGGGCACGGGAGTTCTGGGGTATTGGCGGGACTTGGAGGAGGTCTGCAGGGGGTTTTTCGGCGCGTATGATTCTGTACTGGAGAGAATGCATCTGGCTAAATAAAAACGCAGTGTTTAGCGTGTCTCTTTCTCTTGCTTGTCGCATCTGTTCATGACATGGTGTCAGAAGATCTTCGGATCCACTTACTTCAATAATGAAGAACGGAGTTGGTCCGGCGAAACGAGGAATGGCAAAGTTTAACCCCCCCCGAGGCATTTGATTTCACGCAACCGGCGGCATGGCCGATTTGGATTCAGAGGTTTGCCCGGTTCCGACTTGCGACCAAGCTAAAAGCGGAGGAAGGTGAGATCCAAGTCAATTCCTTGATATTCGCAATGGGGAAAGATGCGGAAGCTATTTTTAATTCATTTACGTTCGAAGAGGCTTCTCAAGATAGCGATTATGACAGGGTGGTCAATAAATTCAATGAGCATTTCGTACCACGGAGAAATGTTATCCACGAACGCGCATGTTTTCACCAACGCTCGCAGAGAGCTGGAGAAACTGTTGAGGCCTTTGTGAGAAGTTTATATGAGTTAGTGGAACACTGCGAGTTCGGGGTGTTAAAGGAAGAGCAAATTCGCGATAGAGTCGTGATCGGTGTTGCAGACCGGGATGTATCACAGAAGTTGCAGATGGAGGATGAGCTCACCCTCGGAAAAGCGGTGCAAATGGCCCGTCAGTTCGAACTGGTTAAACAGCAAAATGCGGAAGAAATTACAGCTTATTTGAATGAAGTTAGCAAAACACAGGGCGCCAAAGGCAACGGTGATCGCAGTGATGCTAGCAATCCCTACACTAAGGGCAATGGAAACACACAGCGGCCCAAAATAGTTTGCCCCAGGTGTAATCGTGCGCACGGGCAGCTGCAGGGATGCCCTGCACGCAACAGGCGTTGCCGGAAATGCGATAAGCTGGGACATTTTGCTGCCGTATGCAAAACCAGAGATGTGAGGGAAGTTGTTTACCAGGATGATGCATATGAGGGTAAAGCGGAAAGTGAAAGCCGCCCCTACTTTCTCGGTTACATTGAGGGGGCGGAGTTTGAAAAAAATGGCAAGTGGAGTTACCTATCTGCGGCAAGTTAGTTAATTTTAAAATTGATACAGGGGCAGATATCACTACCATGTCACAGACTGCATATAGGTCACTGCCTGAACGGCCTCAGCTGTTTCAAACATCAATTGACCTGAGAAGCCCAGGGGGAGCACTGCAGTGTGGGGGGAAATTTGTGGCGTGCACAGAGAGAAGGGGGAAAACGTACAAAATTTGGATTTTTGTGATAAAAGGGCCAAATGCCAACAATCTATTGAGTCGCAGAGCTGCATGTGAAATGGGCCTAGTTTGTGGAACAGATCAGGTTAGCGAAGATATTTTCGGGGACATTGGACTGCTTAATTGTGAACCTGTCATGATTGAGCTTAAACCCAATATTCAGCCATATGCCCTCAGCACGCCACGCCGGGTCCCTTTCCCTCTTATGCCAAAGGTGGACGACGAGCTGCAACGCATGCAGTCCTTGGGGATCATCACGGAAGTGACCGAGCCCACAGAGTGGTGTGCGCCCATGGTGCCTGTGGTCAAAAAGAACGGAAAGGTGCGGATCTGTGTGGACCTTAAGCGGTTAAATCAGGCTGTTAAGCGTGAGCGGTTTATACTTCCTACGTTGGAGGACATTATGCCCAAGTTAGCAGGAGCAGGGGTTTTCACAACGCTAGACGCATCATCTGGTTTCTGGCAAATTCCACTAGATCTCAAATGCGTAAAATTAACCAATTTCATTACTCCCAGGGGCTACATCCCATCATTACTCCCATCTGTGCTACATCCGGTGAGTGAGCTGCTGAAGAAAGATGCAGAGTGGCAGTGGGGGGAGCCCCAACAGCAAGCCTTCATCAAAGTAAAGGCGATGTTGTCCACTGCTCCAGCCCTGGCATACTATGATGTAGCAAGGCCCACCATTGTGACCGCGGACGCTCGTAGTTTCGGGCTGGGGGCGGCACTGTTACAGGTTCAGGGGAACAAAGTTCAGCCTGTTGCCTTCTGTTCCAGAACTCTCACAGATGCAGAGAGGAGATAATCTCAGTTAGAGAAGGAATGCCTTGCGGCGGTGTGGGCCTGTGAGCGTTTTTCCCGGTATCTGCTAGGCTTAGCTGAGTTTAGCTTACAGACAGACCGCAAGCCCCTGGTCCCCCTCATTAATGCATATGATCTGGACAAAGTGCCACCTAGATGCCAGCAGCTTCTCATGCGTCTAATGCGTTTTAACCCCAGAGCAGTGCATGTTCCAGGCTCACAGCTGGTGGTGGCCAACGCCCTTTCTAGGAACCCACTCCAGGATGCAGTGGGGCAGACACGGACGGGGATGTGCGCGCGTATGTCGAAGCACTGATTACAACCAAACCGGTTTCGAGCACCAAGCTGGACATGTTGAAACAGGCCACGCTTGATGACAACACAATGCAGAGGGTGATCGGGTACACCAGAGAGGGATGGCCGAGGCACGTGCCCTTTGATCTGCACGGCTACCACGCTGCGAGGACATCGCTGTCTGAGGCAGACAGGCTGCTCCTGTATCAAGACAGGATTGTAATTCTCCCTGCGTATCAGGAAGACGTCCTACACAGGATTCACGAAGGGCACCAAGGCCTTACAAAGTGTCTTGAAAGAGCCAAGATGTCTATCTGGTGGCCCAGTATTGGGTCAGACATTTACCGGAAAGTTACACAGTGCACATTCTGCCAAATCAATAAGCCCTCACAGTACAAAGAGCCCCTACGCAGGACACCACTGCCATTCGGTCCATGGCACAAGATAGGGGTAGACCTTTGCGAGCAGGATGGTAAAAATTACCTGGTGGTAGTTGACTATTATTCCAGGGACAATGAAATCGCCCAACTACGGACCACCTCCAGTCTTCAGGTGATCGATCAACTGAAAGGTATGTTCGCACGATGGGGCATCCCGGGGGAACTCATTAGTGACAATGCCACATAGTTTACATCAGCCGAATTTAAGCTGTTTTGTAGGAGCTATGATTTCCACCACACAACCAGCAGTCCCCACTTTCCCCAGGCAAACGGAGCTGCGGAAAGGGCCGTTGGGACGACAAAAAGAATTTTGCGCCAGCCCGACCCACACTTAGCGTTGATGTGCTACCGCGCCACACCGATTGCTGCCACAGGTGCGAGCCCCGTGCAGCTCATGATCGGCCGCCAGATTCGGACCACTATGCCGATGCTGGAGAGGAAACTCCAGCCACAGCTTTTCGACCACAATGAGGTGGAAAAGAATGACGGAAGGGCAAAGGAGGCTTACAAGTTTTTCTTTGACAGGAGACACTCTGCACGTGCCCTGACCGAACTGCACTCAGGGGAGAGGGTACGAGTCAAACTAGATGGGCAGTAGGGGTGGAACACGCCCGCAGTTGTGGTGAACCCCTTAGATGAGCCACGCTCCTACATGGTGCGTACGGAAGACGGGGCTGTCTTCAGACGGCCCGTAGGCACCTGCAATTCCTGCCTGCCCCAGTGACGGTTGCAACCCAACCAGCCCGAGACAGCAGGAACAACTCAGCCCACCGGTCGCCAGCTCATTGGGCACTTCCCCGGAGCTAGATGTGTCAGCAAGGCCCCAGGGGTTCACCATCACTTCTAGTGGCAGAGTTGTAAGACCCCCAAAGCGGTATGATGTTTAGATACTGAGTGAACAATGGGGCAGAATAATCCCCTCACTCAGTAGAAGGGCTGGGCAGTCTACCCCACCCTTAAGGTTAACTTTTAATATTGAAGCGCATGTCTTCATTGTTGGCAGATTATGCAGTTAATTGGCAAAGTTCTAGTGTGCTAATGTCATTGCCATATTTTCTTTTAGTTATCCAATTTAGCTATGTTATTGTTACTATTGGAACATATCTGTTCTTTAAAAGGAGGGAGATGTGATGAGAACTACTGTGCCCAGCATGCAGTGGACATAAGGGGAGGCACGGGAGTTCTGGGGTATTGGCGGGACTTGGAGGGAGTCTGCAGGGGGTTTTTCGGCGCGTATGATTCTGTACTGGAGAGAATGCATCTGGCTAAATAAAAACGCAGTGTTTAGCGTGTCTCTTTCTCTTGCTTGTCGCATCTGTTCATGACACTCAGCATTACATTTTGCAAGTTGCGATTTGAGTCATTATGTGAATTTGCTTTATCCAATTTAATTCTTCAGTAATTTCTTAGATTAGTCATTTAGTTAGTTATTAATAATACATACTTAGGACTGTTCGACTCAAAGTGAACTTCTACTGGTTTATTTACTATTGCGGTTTCAATGAATGAGGAAAAAGGTATCCTTTGCGGTAGTCTGCTGGAATGGTCTGTAACGTAGCTGTTCTCCGCAAGCTCGAATTAAAAACCCAAAAAATTAACTTGTAAACAATTAATAGCAGAAATTAAAACAAATTAGCTCTTATTCAGCCCAATTCGTTATTTAATGTCATTTCCATTTTGTGGCCATTTGAGAGACATTGGAGTCCATGAGAATTTTCGACTTCATGATTGTTACACCTAACAATAAAACGATACTGCGACTTAAATTCTCATTAGCAGAAATAAGATGAACCAGGTCTATTCAATAAAACAACCTACGAAGTTTTATGGTGGGGTCAAATACAGGCATCGGTCTATTGTGCAGTCATCCTTCAACTTCTCAAGTGCAACAGCAGAATCACAAAGGTAGGGGCTCCACAGAGTTTTCTCATTTCGAACGATTGGGAAAAAAAGGCCGACTATTAGTCAACCAAGATTTGTTTTAGTAGGGGACAGCCTTAGTAATTCATTAATTAAATCACGGCAAAAACTGCAGTCGAGATGTGAATGGAGCTAATCTGGTTTGCGTTTCCCGAAATCACTGATGCTAACTTCCATGGTTGGAACCATTGACTTTGGATGGACGAACTACGTTAGTTGCCAACCTTAGCAACTATGCTTCTGGGAAACGAACCCAGGGCTCCATTTATTAGCAGGAATGACCGATTGATCACACAAAGTTTCACCGTCAAAACAACCAATATTCGCAATGAAAACTTTAAATGCGATTGATAAGAGTAAGCTTACTTCCATTACCCACTCCTTCCCGTCCTTTCTGACAGTTTTAACGGGTTTTATGCCCTTGGTTTCGACATCCCACGTTCTATGAGTGGAAAGCTGGACAATATGTCCAACCCGCTTCGCAATCTTTGGTGTTTTTTTTTTTTTTTAAATCTTAAGTGGTTGGTGCAACGCGCAGTTCCATTGGCTGAAGTCTCGCGTGTCCACACACTGTTTCTCATGGGCCTTCGCGCGTTATGTGAAAGAGTTTGGAAATGCTGTCTAGATGGCGCTGCAGTTCGGATAGCTAGGCGCGCAGAAATTGAACGTTTTTGATGGATAGGCGCGCATTTATTTGCACACCTAAAATGCAATTTTAGACGCGCAATTGCGCGCCTTTCATAAAAAGGCCTGAATTGTACGTTTGTATTTGCTTAAAATTCCGTTATACCTAATGCGCAGGGCTGGGTTGTTTGATTGCCGATGTTTTCCATTTGCTATTTTTCTCAGGTCCTCTCTGATCGTCTTGCACTCTTGATCAAACCATTTTTCTGTGTTTTGCCTTTTAACAGGCTGCCTTTTTTGTTTAAGGTCAGCTTTAAATGGCTGCCTTTTGAAATAGCATATTAATATCATCTATGGCCCTGTTTACACCATTTCTGGTACTCTCTGAGCAGCTTTCTTTGTGACTTCTGATATGTGTTCATTCCAGGATAAGTTATCGCTTATGACTACACCTAGTAATTTTGCTGAGCTGACTGCCTCTAGCTCTTTGCCATTTACTAGCAGTGGCTCAAACTCTGGCTTGCTTTTTGTAAAAGAGATTCGCATTTCTTTAAATTTATCGCTATTTAGTTTTAATCTATTACATTGTGACCGTTTTGCTACTTGATCTACTATGCCCTGAGCATTAGTACGGCTGCCCTTTACCACAACATCGGACACGGTGATATCATCAACATATTTCCACATATTCCCAGCAATTGATGCAGTGTGTACGGTTCGTCCTTATTTTATCCCCCCCCCTCCTTTCATGCACCCCTACTACCCATTAAGCATTTAAAATGAGGGAAAACTTACATCTCTCTTCTATGGTTCCACGTGTTGCAATATTTTACCGTATTTCTCTGATATTTTCCCTAATATTTCCTGTAGAACAATGATGACCCACCACCCCACCATGAACCCCGAGCAGCACTCCACCAAGCTGGTCTCCAGGTCGGACAGGAGCTCATCAACTTGTTCTGATTTCGGACATCCCCACTTCCCCACCCTTTCACCTTGCAGTCACCAACCAGTCCACTCAGCACTTGTACACCACCCACCCCCCAAACACCACCACCAAATATTAAAAAAAAAAAAAAACTCTAAATAAAATAAGCCCACTGCCACCACGCAGTGCGGCAAGCATCATATCAGCTGTTACTCTTAAGGATAGCAGCAAAGCCTATAACCTTTGCTGCTATCCCAAGAGTAACAAAGTAAACTGCATAGTTATATGCAGAATTATATCAGAAAAATAAGAATGAAAACATAAAATGAAATAATATGACATTACATGAGGTACAGTATCGTGTAATGTTATATGATTTCACTCATAAAACGAAATCATAACATTACATGTTTTCATTCTTATTTTTCTGATTTCTTATAAGTGTTATTGGTCTTTATTTGCGTCCGTTTGTTTTCAGACATTCTGCTGCGTGTGCAATGGCATTACGCACGTTCATTTTTAACATTATACGCCACTTGTTACATCAAAACTTCATTTATGTGCACGTAAGTATGTGGAACAACCGGTTACTGACATCGATTGATCAATTGAGCTCCAGTTAAGAAGGGCACTAAGAACGCATCTGGGAAGCACTCTTATTTTAAGGCTCTCTCTTTGCTGAACTCTTCTTTGGACCCTTCTTATCTCCTTAAGAACGCTCTTAACTGGGAAACGCGGCCAATGCCAATGGTCATGGAATTGATTTGCTCACTGACTACAAGCACTATTTTATCTCTGGTGTGGAAATAAAGCGTGAATCTGTTCGATCCATCTGACTAATTTTCAAAAGAGAGACCGAATAAAGACTGTTGTCTATCGTCAACGGAAGAAAACAGACGAATAAAAAGACCAAGAAAAGTCGTTAGCTGTCAATTTACATTTTGTGAAGGTCGAACACAAACATGGCCAAGTTTGTACGTCTAATAATTGCTGGAATACTCGAAAAATTAAAACTTTTATGACTTTATATTCCAGACGACTGAATGACATTATTATTGGAGCAAGCAACAGCAGCACAAGATTTCCCTATTTTCACTATGCTGCGATCAACCTCTGTGTACATTTTGCTTCGGGCATCATTTGACCACCTACGTAACTTGCAACGACCTCACTGAAAGCAGCATGCCAAAATGATCTGTAGTCCGCGGCGCTACTGTTAAGGCGCTTTCACACTGGACGCGAAACGAATTTTTCGCAAGACAAATTACATTCAAAGTCAACGCGAAACGCGTGTGTTCGCGTCTTTGCGTTGACTTTGAATGTAATCTGTCGTGCGAAAAATTCGTTTCGCGTCCGGTGTGAAAGCAGCTTTAGTCAAATAAATATTTCAATTCAAACTAAGGTGGCGGAACGCAGTTCCGGACCACTTTAACCCCTGACTGGTTTAACCTCCGCCAGGATGTTTTCACTGGCGTTCGTTCATCAGTTAACGTCATATCTCAAAAAGTAACTGATGTCAATGGAATACCTTACTTTATCAAAGAAAGAGGCTATTCTACTCGTTGCGGGGTGAACTAGGCAAAGCGATCCGCTATCTGCCCCGCTGCGGGGTGGACAAGGGATGCACTTCTGCTATTTGCTCCGCAGCTGGGCAGCGAAACAGATTTCAATTTATAATCCGCCCTGCTCTCGTGACTTTCGCGCCGAAACGCTGCGAGGCGAATATACCTCTTCCTTCATTTTTAATACGGTGCTGAGGAGGACGTGATTACATTTCGGCGAAGATCCTACATTCTTGATTGAAGAATTTGTAAGAATTTCTTGTCTGGTTGAGCCCCGGCAAACGTCTCTGAAAATCATCAGCGGTGAGAGTTCCTCCGGTTTTTTATGCCGCTAAACTTGGCTCAACATCAAGGGGAGAGATTAATAACGCACTCCATTTTCAACATTAGGAGGACCGTTGGGAAAAGACAGTTACCTGTTTAAAGTCGCACCGCGAGCGTCACAGACCACGATAGCCGCTAATGATGACGAGCTAGCCAGCTTGCAAGTTAATTCAGGTGAGCTAAACTTAAAATCATGTTTGAGAATTTGAAGTTTTAGCCGTTTCCCTGTTTATGAAAAGTCTTAAGTCTCGAATATTTTTGTAACTGACGCTTAAGTCTATTCCATCCTGTTGTGCCCTGCCAGTGTCGGAGGCTTGTGTAGCTTTACTAACTTTAGACTAACGTGACGGCAGTTAGCCAACTAGCTCAACACCCCTCATGTGGTCGGTCCTCCGTTTAATTTGTAATGTTAGCTTGGAAGCTGGTGTTATAAAGAGTTAGTATAGCTGGTTGACTGTAATTAGTATTACTTACTTTATGAATGCTGCCCCACTGAAATATTTTCAGCCGTATCAAAAGCGCTAAAACTAACGTTAGCACAGTGAAAGTAGTTGGGATGGAATGGATAGCTAGCAAAGTTTTCCCGCTGAGCAGACGCTACTGCCTACATGAAGCTAACATAGCTTGCTGGCTAAAGTGTAGGATTAACTTACCAGTCTCTGGCTGATGTAGCTGCAGAAATTTTATCTTTAAAAATCTGTGGTGTGAAAGGGAGATGTCTTGTTTTATATTTTTATATTGGTCCTTGTCTTGATCCCTGAATAGTGACATAGGTTAAATGTAAACTTAATATAAAATATCTATAATTTAGCTGAGGTTTGAAATTGTTACTAGATTTTTAATTATAGATGGGGAAAAACTGAATAACACGTCAGTTGAATAATAGAGGATGTTTAAGATGATGCAGAATAAGTGGATTTCTATTACTTTATAACTGGTCAATCCAAAACCATTTCACAAAACAGGGTAATTTGCTGTGTTGCTTATTTTGATGATATTCTTCTTTTGCTTTTTATCGAATCTGCTCAGATGCCGCACACAAGCTGCCCGTATTCCTGCTGCGCCAACTATGTGACACGTATTCATGAAGATGCTGCTGGACCTTGCAAAAGTTGACTGCTTGTGAGTATTGATCGCATGTTTGCACAAATATGTCAATGATTTTATTTTATTTATACAGTATATTTTTAGTTACAGTATGATTGACTCATTTCAAACTCTGAAAATATAGCCTTGCACTGCCCAGCAGACAGTGCTGGGTCTCGGGGATGGGAGATATCTACGAGCAGTGAGCATTTGATACATTATTCCTGTCACGTTTTTGTGTTATAAATAATGTAACATCTAAAAACACATTGTTATGAGTATCGCTGGCTTTTGACTTGCAAGCAGGAGAGTTGCAGGTTCTAGAGCTAGGCACCCATACGGATCTAGGCACAATGACAGGTATCAACACAGCATCAGATTTGGGCGCTTATATAGGCTTCCAGTGACCACGGATCTTTTTTTGTGGAAAGTGTGTATTTTGAATCTTATTAAATGAGGCAAATACCACGGGGTGCATTGTGTAAGCGTAAAACTCCCCAGCAACAAAGCAGGAACTGAAGACAGCTGTTGCGAAGGCCTGGCAGAGCATCATCAAGGGAGAATACCAGTATATGGTGATGTCTATGAGGTCCAGACTTCAGGCTTTATATTGCCGCTGAGTCTTGAAAATGGCAGTTTAATTATTGATTGTGTCAGTTTGTCCAATTACTTTTGAGCCTCTAAAACTGCGGGAGCTGTGCGTAAAATGTTTGTAATCCAGATATGGTGCAGTTATTATTTTAGAAGAAAAAAAAAAACTCTTAAATTGAAGGTGAAATTCTGCGCTTCAAGCACATGAAGTGGCTTTCAAAACTAGAACAATGAAAATTGCCTCTTTTCAAATATTTATGATCCTAACTGTATATTGAAATTGTTGTTTTAAGATGCTGTGGCAAAAAGCAGCCAGGCCACAGCATCTGAAGTGGAGCCTTTGTTTCGAACATTGGTCCTTAATGCTGGAGACCTAGGAGCAGAAGGGCCAGAAGATTAATGGCTGAGATCCTTTGGTACTCCTGAGGAGAGTGATTTCTTATGGATTTACTCTGTGCTATTGTGGTTCTATCTGTGTATTCTGTTTTATATAAAAAATGCATATTTGGCTCTTTATTTAGTATTCATTATAAATTTTACCCAACTTGAAATCCACATGCTCGGTTTTGTTCTCACTGTTCATTATATTTCCTTTACTTTTTCTTCTAACCGGACTGTGAACAAATGTGAGTGTTCAAAATGTGACTCATAGTTCAATATTTTTTTATTCAGGCAACAAAGCAGTACATGAAACTGCTCTGTATTACCGAAAATGATGTAGAGGCAGCACCGTCAAAATGGCTGGAGTGGGGTGATGGGGTAAGATGTTTTGAAAAATTTAGTAATTTACATTTTTTATGTTATCAGCTACATATAAGTTATCTCACTGTATGTTTCAGACTCTGTATCGCTACTGGTCACAAAGTAATGCAGGCACCGTGGCCAAGAAGTGTGCATTACCAGACAAAGACCTCTGGATACAATATCCCCAGAGAATATTTTCTGACACAGGTAAATGATTCTTGTGATATCCAATCTAATATATATGTGTAACCGTTACTCTCTTACTCCCTTTTTGTCTGCATATAGTATAATTATGCACTATAATGGTGTTAAATTGGTTTCTGCGTCTGTACATTAAAAAAAAAAAAAAAGACAACTATATGTGTAATGTAAAAAGCTATCATGCTTGTTGCTTTATTTGTTTTAACCTCTTCAACCCTGATTCCAGGTAATGCTGGTGTAATGCATGGAATTTACAGCTGAATGCCTCTCCCTCTTATGTGTGATTAATCACGACTCAACCCAGTTTTAGACCACCTGATTAAGAATCAAACAATTTATTTAATTACCATGACTTATACATAACCATATAATGAATAAGAAATAATTAATTGGGGAAATAACCAAGAGGCCACCGCTAGGGAACATTAAAAACAAATACACTACTGGTCAAAAGTTTCAGGACACTCCAATTTTTCCAGTTTTTTATTGAAAATTATGCAGTTCCAGTCCAATGAATAGCTTGAAATAGTTCAAAGGTAAGTGGTGAACTGTCAGAAGTTTTAAACAAAAGATAAGGTTACCCAGGTTTTTTGTACGCCGTCGAGTCGGTGAAAGGGTGGTTCCTCAGCGTGTGACATCAACTGTCAAACCTGGAGGAGGAAGCGTGATGATCTGGGGCTGTTTTGCTGGATCCAGGGTCAGTGACTTATAGAGTGAAAGGCACCCTGAACCAAAACGGCTACCACAGCATTCTGCAGCGCCATGCAGTACCATCTGGTATGCGCCTAGTTGGTCAGTGGTTCATCCTACAGCAAGATAATGACCCAAAACATAAGTCCAAGCTCTGCCAGAACTACCTTAGGAAAAAAGAACAAGATGGTAAGCTTGAAAACTTGGAGTGGCCAGCACAGTCTCCAGACTTAAACCCCATCGAGATGGTTTGGGATGAACTGGACAGAAGAGTGAAAGCAAAGCAACCTACAAGTGCCACACATTTATGGGAACTTCTGTAACAGAGTTGGAAAGAACTTTCTGGAGAATATTTGATTTCCATTGTAGAAAGAATGCCACAAGCTTGTTCAGCCGTTATATCTGCCAAAGGTGGCTACTTTGAGTCAAAAGTTTAAAATACATTTTAGTTTATAAATTGATTCCATGATTTCTTTTTTAACTTCGATTGTTAATTTGTTCTATCGTGTCTATGCTTTCATTCCAGAGTACAATGAGATATTAAACTGCATAATTTTCTATAAAAATACTGGAAAAATTGAGGTGTCCTAAAACGTTTGACGGGCAGTGTATTATGCCTCCTGACAAGATGGCAAAATGCAAAACTGGGCCTTTGGCGTGTTTTAATGCCATTTCAGATGGAAAAATCAATATTTTTGTCACCAGGGCATAATGCAATAAGGTCTTCCTTTCTTTTCACAAAATTTGGTCTTTCAAAAGGTGGCAAGAAAAAAGCCACCCTAAGTCAGTTGATAAACATCACCATTAGATGGCTAATGAGGTGAGAACTTGATGAAAAATAGTAGGCACATACCCTTAGAATGTTGCGAGCGCACATACGCATCTGTGCTTTTGCTACATGGCAGCATTGTCGTCATTCCATCACTTGGAAGGTTGACCAGAAGTTTGGGGGTATCTGTCTAGTGCCTGACTGTCCACTGTTTGCCACCCAAGGTATAAAGTAAGGAATCAAGATCATTCAAGTTGTCTGGCTGGGTAACGTGCATGGTCACAGCCGATCAGTGACTCGGACAGCTCACCAAGGTGATGTCAAAGGGGTCGCATGTCCGAATCCAGTCACAAGTCGCCTAACAACTGCGAAAGTATGGGGCCATTATTGTAACAAAAGTATTTGTAAATGTAACTCAACCGATTATGCACTCACAGATCGAGATACAGTTACAACTCTCCGTACACAATTACAAATATTTTTGCTACAGTAATGGCCCCATACAAAATTTGCTTGTTAAACCCCCACTTGAGCCCATTTTCACCGAAGACTCCACTGTTGCACTGTTTAAAAGCAAGGGTTTCTCCAAACTGGAGGCAATAGATCTAACCCTGAATAATGCGATCTGTGTCCAATTTGATCATTGGAAACATCAATCTGAATTTGTTGTCCTCGCTGCTGAGGACGCTGACAGTGATGTAGGGTGAAAATGGGCTGGAATGGGGTTGTTACATCCCACCTCTGCTGCTTTCAGGTGACTTCTGATTGTGGATTTGGACTCTTGGTTCTCTTTAATATCGCCTTGGCGAGCTGTTTGAGTTTTAGGACTAGTTCTTCTTTACTAACATTGACGTCACATTCAGACATGCACATTAGCATGGTTGGCAAGAACAAGTGTAAACCAATACAACAAAACGGGGAAGTATGGCATCCTGCAGTTGTGGAACCGATTCGGCGGTCTCTGAATGTGTACAAAACCTTGACAGTACCGTGAAGACAAGATATTTCTCTAAGCTTAAGTACAATGAAGGTTTGTGTTGGCTTCCGGATCCTAACGAGCTGCAAGGTTGGAGGAATGACCCTTCTTTGGGTCTGGGTCGGCTGGCTCATCACTTGATATTCCTTCATTGAACATGAATTCTACATTTGTTGATCATCGTTGAGCAGTTAAAGTAATTCACAGTAGTATGTTTACTGGAGCGATTTTAAAAGGGGGCGCCAATATATTTTTGTGGGTTTTATTCGTGATAAGAAGGTTTAGAATTTATCATTAATATTCAATATCGCAAATGCATAGCCTATACTGGGCATTCTCTAGCCAGCTGGTGTGTCATCAGTAACAGGGCTGCCGCCGTTACAGCTGCAGTAGACATCAAACTCTAAATTTTCTTGACTGGATGTATGCTAGTCGTTTTTACACACACGAATGTTTCTCTGGGTACCCAAAAGTCAAGATAAGCCGAAAGTACTGATCTCAGTCCATACTGATGACGGTTGAAAACAGAATTCTTTTCAATACTAATAACCGAACTGTCAGTTACTCGCTACTGGAAAGCATAAGGAACTGATCGAATTACCCAACACAAAAAGGAAGATCATTCCCTTGCTATGACCGAATAATAAAATGCGAAAACTTAGCAAGTGTCATGTTAGAAATGATGAAAAATAACTTGCCACTTACCCGACAGAAAGTGAATAGTACAAACACACGAGTGGGTCGACGGCACCCAGGGTCCTGTACTTTAAAGCTGGATTTGGGCTTATCGCGGTAACTTCAGGTTTAACCCTGGGTTTTCTGTACCATGAAGGCGGCTCAATTCTTACCGAGATATATCACCGCGGCAACATAAGCTCAACGACTAACCTGCTCCGGAGCAGGTTTAGTTCTAGATTCAGATCACAGCGTGCACAAGCACCGCCTGGTACAACTAGTAATGTAACAACGACGCATAATGTAACAGTTGTTACACTGTGTTTTTGTTACATTATGCATCAACTATCCTACGCGTAATGTAACAATATGACACATAGTGTAACATTTTTACCTACTAACGCATAATGTTACAATTTGACGCATAGTGCAACAACATTTTCTAACGCATAATGTTACAACCCCTTCAACGCATAATGACAAGTCCTGAACACTTATTATACAGGATTTTTCTTACAAAAAATCAACATGATCAGGTCGTCCCAAAAATGCCCCAGTTCAGAACTTGTGCTGCCGCTGATAGCTGACTCTGCTGCATGGATTTTAACATTACTTTTTAGTTCACCTCGGTGAGCTTATGTCGTGGTGTGGTGTCCGTCGTCCGTTGACATGGTCAACATCCCAAGCGGCGCGTGTTGTTATCCTTTGGACCTAGACTTCTGATTTTTGGTGTGTGTATGGGCCTTGGCAAAAGGAGAAATACCAGAAATCAAGCGGCTCTCGGACCCTTATTCTTTGAGCTGTACTTTTGATATTTGGTTTGCGGGGGCATCTAAGCGTACATAATACCAAAAATCAGCCCGGTTTGATGAGTTTTCTTGCCACCAGGGGGCATAATGGGATAAACTTAAGTCTATCTGAGTGCATCAAAGCATACCAGTTGCTTCTTTTCTGGTCACTATCAGCCTACATGCTCTGTGCAGGTATACACTATACAGTTTTATACCACTTGCACCGATTACAATTTTTTGGGCCGATCCCGATTTCCGATTTGCAGAATGCTTGGACGACCGATACCGATTTCGGTCGATTCCAATTTCATTTTTTCCGAACCACTTCACAGCACACAAGATATTGCAAAATTTTCTAACTTTCCTTTATTGGAACATTTTAACCCAGATACAACCAGATTTTCAATAATCATGTCAAACAAAAACAGTGACAGGTTAAGAAACATTTTCCTTTTTGTTCACATAACTTCAGGTGCAGTATTAAAATAAAGTAAAAAAGGCATTGATAAATCAAAAAATCTTGGTGTATAGCATTTGTGGGTAATTTGTGGAATAGAAAAAAAGGAAAAATATCCCCTGAGGCAAATTCACATAGGTCTTCTTCACATCTACAAAGTGCAGAGCTATGAACATTCTTTTCATAACAACTAGAAAAAAGATGCACATTTGAACAGGCTGCCATGGAACATTCATATATTTGCCTTATAGTAATGTGTAATTTTTTGGTATGAAAACGGGTACATTAATTAGCCATGTAGGCCGAGAATAAATAACTGAAAACTAAAATAAATAGGCTTATAGCAGCATGAAGACATTTGACAGACCACACACACACATGACAATGGGCTCAGAATGGGAAGAAATGTGAGCGCCCATATGGTCACACACACATGACTAGGCTATTTGTACATTAATGGCAGATTTTTATTTATTTATTTTTTTTGCAAACAGAAGCATTTGTGTTTTGGATGCCGGGTTTGGATGTCTTTTTTTTCTTCTTCTTCTTTTAAATCGTGCCATTTTCAGCTGCACAACTATGCCCAACATTAACTCCTTCAACCCCACTGCCCTCTACAGAGGGCTGACCAACATATTCCCTTCAACCCCAAATTCCTGTAGGGAAAATTCAAACAATCTGACTAATTGATTGGAACATATCAGGTTACATTTAATGGGATTCCAGAGATAACAGTAAGATACAATGTCCAGATAATGACCAGCCCTCTACAGAGGGCTGTGGGGTTGAAGGGTATAGTGATGCTAGAATATCGGGGGTTGAAAGAGTTAAGAGAACACAACCGACCTTACTTTTACGCACAGGTTTGTATACCATTCTTACTGTCCAATCAATGTCTTTCAGTTACTGTGGAGTTTAAGTTTAAACTCTCTGGAATTGGATAATAAACTAGTCGATCAATACATTATTACTGCGGAAGTTTCACGTGGGCGTGAACTATAAGTGTGCGTTACGCAGATGAGCCTTAGTAAATAATTGAGTTACTGGCTATCAACATGAGTACTTACAAGGATATAAGGGAGTGCTGAATTCGTCAATGGAAGATTCTATGCGTAAATCTATGGGAGGGAACTACGGGGTTTTCATTTGTGATGACTATAATTGATAGCAGAATGACACAGTATCAACACCATGTCAAATTTTTGCTCTAGAAAACTGATTTTTCTTTACTACTAAGATACCTTTGGCTCACTGTTGCTGAAGTGGTTGCTACAGAGGACAACGATTTTTTCTGTAGCAAGAGAACTTTTTTTTTTTTTTTTTTGAACTGCTGGATAGATACTACGGGCAAGTATATTGAGCAATTTCCACATCAGGCTTAGCTGAGGAGTTTAATTCAGGTAAATCCTGAAGAAAGGGGATTGGAGTGAACTCCATATTCTAAACCGTGTTCGAGCTCGGATTGCTTGGAATATTCAATAACTGATCCGGGTGTGCCATCTAGTGATAGAATATTGTAACTGCATGCATAGAGTTGAACAGTTCAAATATTTAGGATTATGGCTTGACTCTGAACTTACTTTCAAATCTCACATTGATTATATTCATCGTAAAATTAATTTTGGTACCAGTATTTCGATCCAAAAACTGTTTTACACTTAATGTCCGAAGGAAACTTGCTTCACAACTCATTTTACCGTTTTTTGATTATGCTGATGTTGTCTACCAAAATGCATCCAAAACCAACCTTCTACCCCTCAACACAGCATACGATAATCTCTGTAGATTTGCTCTTGGTTGTTCATTTTACACTCATCACTGCATCTTGTATAATGCACTCAAATGGCCCACACTCAGTACAGTGCCTGACAAAAGTCTTGTCGCTTATCCAAGTTGTAGGAACAACAAATAATAACCTGACTCGTAGTTGATCAGTTGGAATCAAAAATGGCTTATATGAAAGGCAAAGCCCTCTAGATTATGTGAAATGTACCAAAATAGAGTTTTGTATCATTGATTGAGTTTTATAATTTAATTTGTACAGAAAGGTCAGATTTTGCTTGGAAAAAAGTCTTGTCGCATTGAAAAAAAAAAGTGGAAATTATACATACACTTTATTTTGAATACACAAATATGCCACTATAATATCAGAACATAAAGCCATGGTGCCTTGGAAAAAAGAATTAATATTGCATATGACGCCCATGAGCTTGGAGGACTGCATCCATACGTCTTGGCAATGACTGAGATAACTTGATGATGAAATCATCTGGAATGGCATAGAAAGTAGTCTTGCAGGACTCCCAGAGTTCATCAAGATTCTATGGTTTCATCTTCCAAGCCTCCTCCTTCATCTTACCCCTGAAATGCTCAATAATGTTCATGTCAGGTGACTGGGTTGGCCAATCCTGGAGAACCTTCACCTTCTTCGCTTTCAGGAACTGTGACATGGAGGCAGAAGAATGAGAAGGAGCAGCAGTATAAGTAGGGCAGCAAGAACTTCTTGATATTTCAGGCTGTTGATGTTGCCATCCACTCTGCAGATCTTTCTCACACCACCATCCTGGATGTAACAACAAACCATGATTTTTCCTCCACCAAACATGATTGTTTTCTGGGAGAATCTTGGGTCCATGAGGGTTCCAACAGGTCTTGTACGGCGACTGGCATGCAGTTCAATGGATGATTCACCAGAAAAATAAACTTTCAGCCACTTTTCCAATATCAACCCTTTCTGCGAGCTGTGGGCCTTGGCAAATGCAATGCAGGTTTTTTGTTTTCTGTTTAATGCAGACTTCTGTGTACTAATTTGGCTATGAAAACCACTTTGAGAGAGAATTTGACAAACTCTTCTTGTAGATACCGGGATTTTTGGTGACATTTCCTCATGTAGCTTCGCTGTAGTTGAAGAAGGGCTAGCCTTGTACAGTTGAAGCAACAAACAGTCCTTTCAAACAGTTGTCATACCGGGGTCTGTCTGACCTGCGCTTGCCATGAACGTCATCAGTTTCTTCAAATCTTTTTCTCATCCCCTCCACTTGATATTTGGATACATTAAAGATGTCTGCCACCTCAGCAGCAGACTCAGTCTTCAGGCTCTTGATGATCAGCACTTTGGTCTGTGGTTGAATCTTTGGTATGTTGTCAGAGGTCTAGTCGCACCTCATATGAAAGTCTGGTGTGCCGGGGTTATTTCTATACACATCTGGAAATGTGTTAATTACGGTATTTGTCATAGGTTAAACTCTAATCTGCGATTTGTTGCATCATCTGAAGAGACGACAAGACTTTTGTCCTAGCAAAAACAGATGTTATGGGCTTAGCCAAGCTGTGAACATCAGAACACTTTTTGACGGTTTCATTTTGCACCAAATTATTAATGTGAAAGCCCTTGACATTAAAATGGACCATTTATTGCAACAATTGATTGGTTAGAAATAAAGTTATATGCTATTTTTAGTTACTATGTCCTTATGCGACAAGACTTTTGTCAGGCGCTGTATAAGAAGACATAATCATTGGTTACAGTTTATTTTTAAATGTATACATTTTAATTACCCTGCCTATTTACAACAATTATTGATTCCATATTCTTCAACATATCAATTGCGGCACACATCTCAATATTTCTTCTCCATTCCTACAGTTAAAAAATCAATTGGTAAAAGAGCTTTCATGTTCGAAGCCCCATCAGACTGGAATAACTTGCCTTCAAACATACGATCATTGACATCTTTTCACAGGGTTAAATATGGTTTGTCTTCTTATTTTGAGTTGAATTGTACATGCTTCAGATGATGTTATACCCTATATTATATATAAAAAACTGTAATTTCAATTTTCAAAAATGTACTATGCTCCTGATGATGTTACACCCAATATTCTACTTAACATACTGTAATTTCAATTCTCAATGGTATGTGTATGTTTGTTCATTTATTATTATTATTATTATTATTATAATATTTTTTTTTTAGTTTTGCTAGGCAAATACTTGCTAATTGTTTATGGCCTATTTGTGGTCACTGAGAGGTTGTGCTCATTTCTGTATTCATTTTGTACTCATTATTTTTATGTTGGTGTTGTGGTGTATAGTCTTCGGTATAATATGTCTGTAGATTGTTGATTGTTATTCTGTTTGTCTGTAATGTATGTTAGGATCCCCTCGAAAACGAGAGGACTCCTCTCAAGGGGTTTATCCTAGTTAATAAATTTGAATGAATGAAAAATTTGAATGAATGTTCTGCAGGCCCAGGTTCTGTTCCAGCCAGCCCCGCCTCGCTTTCAGCAGCTCCAGGAGGTACTCCCACAGCCGGAGGACGTTATCCTTCCTTGCCACGATGCGCTTGATGTCGTGGTAATTCTCTCCCTCCAGCTCCCCTGCCATGGCGACCACCGCGTGCACGTGCTCCTCATATGCCGCAATGTCCCTTTCAATGGCCTCGTGCTTTTTAGTGGCGGCCTCCACCGCCTGCAGGTCGAAGCCAAAATTGTCCTGCAGCGAGAGAAGGTGGGAGAGACCCAATCGCTAGTGCTTCTTTAATATTTAAACATTAGCATTGATGCATTTTCATTAACACATCATCATTAATGTATTATCATCAATACATCATCATTTTGACAGGCAAAGACAAAGTTTCTGTCCTTCATGAACCATGAAATTCTTCTTCACTGAACTATATATTTATTTTCCCCAGCCGCCAACCCCCCCAGGAGGTCAGCTTCATTTTTGTTAACAATAAATTTGTACTAACGCAGAGTCTTGGGGGGGTGGTTGGCAAAAAATAAATAAAAGTAGAAAAATAAATAAACGAATAACAATATTATGCAATGATTTGATATTGCTGGTCAGGATAATATTCAACAAAAGACAACAAACAGGCACTGCAAACTGCTATATGTAAACATATACTCACATATATACACACACACATATATATAACATCAGTGTAAATACACGTACATGAAGTTTAATAAATATGCGTAGTGGAGCCTCATATTACGGGGGTGTGGATTAATCTGTGGGGGTTGTATGGGCAGAGACATCTGGTTTATTCCGTAAATGGTCGGTATGATATGTGGTGACTGTGTGGAAGAAGAAAAGCACTGTTATTTATATGAATTAGTCTGAAATGCTGAGGAGTTCTGTAAAATGAGCCCAATGACGACCAAACCGGTCAGCTTGGTTTGCAGTTGATGCTTTAAGTTTTTCCATGTTAATGTAATCGGATAATAAATTGAGCCACTGAGATATTGTGATGTTTTGTCTATTTTACCAGTTTAGCAGAATGGTCTTTATGGCCATTGTTAGGGCGATCCTAGTTGGGCGTATGCTGTCAGGTGGCAGTGCAACAGAAGATAGTTCTCCCAACAGACACACTGATGGGGAGACTGGAAGACCGCAACCTAAGATGGAGGAGAGTTTGTTGATGACTGTTTTCCAAAAAGGATAGATAGGTGGGCAAAGCCATGTGGCATGAAAGTAGTCGTCAGTGATGTTGAGTGTGCAGTGGTTACAGATATTGCTTTCAGTGAAACCCATTTTTAACATTTCATCTTGGGTGTAGTGGACTCGGTGAAGGATTTTAAAGTGAATGAGTTGTAATCGTGGATTTGAGGACATTGAGAAGGTGTGGATACAGATTTGTTTTCAGTCAATATCGGTGGTAACAGCCAAGTCTTTTTCCCAGTGTTGAGTCGGAATGGCAAGAGTGTTGCCAATTTTAGATAAAATCTTGTAAATTTTGGACAGGGTTTTTTTCTGATGTACTAATTCTTTGAGTTGGTTGGTTATCGGAGGGGGATTTAGAGTATTGCTGTGCAGATTGATTTTATTCTTCTTGAGACGGTGCTTGAGTTGCGAATATTGTAGAAAGCTGTTACCACCGATATTATACCTTTCCGTGAGGATTTCATGTGGTGTGAGTTATTTTCAAATATGTGATCTAAATGAGTGATACCAAGTTTTTTCCATTTGTTAAATACAACCGGTTTGTTTTGGATTTGGAAGTCTGGATTATGCCATAATGGATTGAGTTTGTTTGGTGTCATGGTTTGTCCAGTCATTTGGATGAGTTTCCACCAAGCTGTCAGAGTCACTGCAATATATGGCTTTTTAAAGTAATTGTGTTTCTTTAATAATTGTAAAAGATACGGCAAGTCTAATAATGATTACTCTTGGCAACCAAATTCTTTAATGTCCATCCATGTGTGCTGTGATTGATTGTTTATTTGTTGCCATTTTATTACATTCTGTAGGTGGTTTGCGAGGTGGTACAGTCTGAAATTTGCTCTTGCTAGGCCTCCAGTGTCCTTGAGTTTTTGTAGAGTTGACAATCGTATTCTCGGTTTTTTATTTTTCCAGTAGAATTTGGCGATGGTGGAGTCAAGAGCCTTAAACCAATGTGTTGTGGGTTGGATGGGGGTCATTGAGAAAAGATAATTTATTTTTGGTAATATTGCCATTTTTATGGCTGCTATTCTTCCTAATTGTGAAATGGGCACGTTATTCCAACGGATGAGATATTCTTCAATATCTTTCAATACTGGAGTAAAGTTGAGGGAGAAGAGCTCTGACAGCTTGGAGGAAACGTAAATACCAAGATATCGGATATGGCTGGTTGTCATAGAAAAGGGTAGTGTTTTCATTGCAACCTTCCAGTGCTCCCTACAAAGTGACAAGTTTGTTGATTTGGGCCAGTTTATGATATAATCTGATATTTTTGAGAAATTGTTAATGATTGTGGAGACTTCAATGAGAGAGTGTGTTGGTTTTGTTAAGTATAAAAGTATATCATCTGCGTATAAGCTAATTTTATGGTGGAACTGTTTTGTTTTTATTCCTATGATATTATTGTTCTGACAGATATATGCTGCAAGAGGCTCTATGAAAATAGCAAAAAGTAATGGGGAAAGTGGACATCCTTGTCTTGTGCTGCGCTGAAGTGTGAAACGTTGGGAAGTGTGATTATTGGTGATGACAGCTGCTGAAGGTGAGTTATAGAGTGTTTTAATCCAGTGAATACATGACATTCCAAAGCCAAATTTCTCAAGAGTGTAGTAGAGATATGTCAAATTAACCTGATCAAAAGCTTTCTCGGCATCCAGTGATGTAATGATGGTGTTTAGATTGTTTCTTTGAGAAATATCAAACTAAATAAACGGCTCATGTTTGAAGATGAATGCCTGCCTTTTATGAAACCTGTTTGATCTGGATGGATTATGTCAGATATTACTGATTCTAGTCTGTGTGAAAGTGCTTTGCTTATTATTTTAATGTTGCAGTTGATGAGGCTTATTGGTTTATAGCTGGCTATGGGAGTTGGGTCTTTGTTAGGTTTGAGCAGAACAGAGGTCAGAGCTGTATTCACATATGGTGGTATTTTTCCTGATTGCTTGAATTCTGTGACCATTCTAAAAAACAGAGGGGATATGATGTGCCAAAAATGTTTATAAAATTCAATGGGATAACCGTCTGAGCCAGGTGATTTATAGTTTGGCAGAGAGAAAACAGCTTTTCTGAGTTCATCCAGAGTTGATCTAATGCATTTTTTTGTTCTGTTGGTAGTTTTGTCAATTCAATGCTGTTTAAAAAAGAGTAGATGTTAGCAGTGTGGCATTTATTATCAGAGTGATAGAGTTCCTTAGAATAGTCATGAAAGATCTGGTTTATTCCATTTGGGTTGTGACTGAGGTTTCAATGCTGGTCTTTAACTGCAGTTATCAGTGTTTTTTCTATGTTCCTTTTGAGCTGGTTGGCTAAGTATTTTCCTGATTTGTCATTATATTCAAAAAAATTTAGTCTCACCCTTTGCATAAGAAATTGAGTTTTTTGATGTATTATTTTTTCTAGTTGAATTTTAATATTCTGTATTTCATTTTGTGTTTCTTCAGTTGGGGATTCTGCCAGTTTGAAGTTCAGGTGTTTCAGTTTGAGTTCAAGTTCTTGTTGTTTTTGTTGTTCTTTCTTTTTCTTCTGGGTTGAATATGAGATTATTTTTCCTCTAAGTACTGCTTTTGCTGTTTCCCACAGTTATGATGGTGATATGTCCAGAGAGTTATTTAAATCCATGAAGGATGTCCACTCTCTGCAAAAAAATGTATTAAAGTCTTGGTCCGTTTGGAGAGAGTTGTTGAACTGCCACCTGCAGGGAGGGGTTGGGTCTGTGTCAAGCATATAGTCAAGGCTAATTGGACCGTGGTCTGAAATAATTATAGGGTGGATTTCTGGGTTGTTTATTTGTGAGATAATAGAATTGCTGACCAGGAAGTAATCTATTCTTGAGAAGCTTTTATGCAGGGATGAGTAGTAGGTGTAGTAGCAGCCTCAGCTTTGGCGCATTTACTGAGTCTGCTTGAGTGCCGGGGCATTTATTTTGACCGCCTGTGCATAGTTGTGTTTACTGCCTATGCTCCAGTGTCTTTATTGTGTCAGCCCATGCACCGGTTTGTTTATTGTGCCTGCCTGTGTGTCAGTGTGTTCATGGAGTCCGCCCGTGTGCCTGGGTGTTTATTGTGTCTGCTTGACTGCAGGTGTGTTTATTGTGTTTGCCTGTGTGCCTGAGTGTTAATTGTGCTTGCCTGCGCGCCAGTGTGCTAATTGCGTCTGCCAGTGTCCTGGTGTGTTTATTGTGTCCGCCTGTGTGCAGGTGTGTTTATTGTGTCTGCCTCTGCAGCGGTGTGTTTTTTGTGTATGCCAGAATGTAGGTGTGTTCATGGTGTCTGCCAGTGTGCAGGTGTGTTTAATGTGCGGGCCTCTGCACAGGTGTTCACCGTACCTGTGAGACGAGTCGCTGGTTCTCACTCAGCCAGGTCTCTCTCATGGCGGCATTGCGGTCAAAGTGCCAGGCGAGCTGCTCAAGTTTCTCCTGGCGAATCAGCTCTGTCCTCAGGGCCAACTCCCGCTCATGCTCCACCTTCTCCAGTCTCTCCCAGGCCTGGCACAGGATAACACACTATCAATAACCCAGTCTTTCCCAGGCTCGGCACAGGATAACGCATTATCAATAACCCAGTCTCTCCCAGGCCTGGCACAGGATAACACATTATCAATAACCCAGTCTCTCCCAGGCTTGGCACAGGATAACACACCATCAATAACCCAGTCTCTCCCAGGCCTGGCACAAGATAACACATTATCAATAACCCAGTCTCTCCCAGGCCTGGCACAAGATAACACACCATCAATAACCCAGTCTCTCCCACGCCTGGCACAGGATAACACATTATCAATAACCCAGTCTCTCCCAGGCCTGGCACAGGATAGCACACTATCAATAACCCAGTCTCTCCCATGCCTGGCACAAGATAACACATTATCAATAACCCAGTCTCTACCAGGCCTGGCACAGGATAACACACTATAAATAACCTAATCTCTCCCAGGCCTGGCGCAGGATGACACATTATCAATACACCAGTCTCTCCCAGGCCTGGCACAGGTGGACGTGCAGTGTTTATACAGCAGTCGCAGGGTACCGCAGGGGGCCAGTCACACCTTGTTGATGTCCGAGATGAGCTTCCCTTCCCAACGTATGTAGACTTTCTTATTGTTGGCCCTCATCTTGCTCCGGCTGGTGAAGAGCAGAACCTCCAGATTCCCCTTTTCAGTTAACCTTGTGAGGAAAGAGTGAAGAAGAACCAAACAACACAATAAACAGACAGCATGGTGTCTGGGGGTCGGGAGGTCTTCCAGCATGAGGGGATGAGCTAATATTTCCTCCAGTGCAGTATCACCACATTGCTGATCCTTTAGGACATGAATCTCTGCTCGTGTTAGTAAAGCTCAGCTATAGACTTTCTGCAAAAAGAACAGATTGACTGTTCCATCAGCAGTAGGCTGAGAGTTTCATGTCGGTGTTACATGAGAAAACCAAGCACACTCCAACCTCCACTGGAGACTTAGAGGAGCAGTGTGGTGTGGTGAGGCAGTTAGAGAACAGGCCACTGTTGTGGAATTTTCGCTCCAAAAATCACAGCATTGTAATTCGTTTTTAGACTAAAGGTTTATTCTGGCCAATAAAATCATTATAGAGTACTAAAGTGATGACGTCACCGCTACTTAGCTTCTGGTGTTGGAAGTAAAATCCCTATGGGAATTTATAATGGGGTTTGGACACTTTCTGGCATTGCTCAAACTCGTCTGAATTCCAAGAGCAGCCTCACTCCGAGATTAGCCTATAGGGTATACAGATTCAAATGATCACATCAAATTCGTAGTTTATTGCCAAAAATTATATGCTTTAGCACTTGTAGTCCAGTTTGTAGTCCACTTCTCCGAACTACATATCCGCTGCACAAGGGGCGAGTCCCCCCTGATTTGTTCCAAGCCAATGAGGTACCTCAGTTTCAGCCAACGTTCATAACGTACCACGACGGTAGCCCATCAGTGCCCTACATTGCCGTAGCCCTATGTCCGTGCACCGGTTCCCGCATAGCGGGCTACTTTTAGATAGCTACATACCTAGAAATGAAAGGATCACAATGAATAGTTATTTCGCCATTTAGCTAGCCAGCATTAAGCTATGCTAGCGAACCACTGAGCTAGCCAGCTAGTGAGCTTGTTACATCTTGTGCACATAGCTAAACCGATAGAAACAGTAAATGGTACCGTCACTTACTGTTATTCAGCAAGCCAGCTAGTATGATTATTCAATAAAATATCACCAGCTTAGCTAGCTAGCGAGCTAGCTAAGTGAATAAAAGCAGTGAAGAGCCATTATTTGGCTACTTAGCTAGCGTTGAACTGCGGGCATTTCACAAGCTGGCATTTAACTAAATGCGCCAAATATAAAGTTAGACAACTACCAAAGTCGGTAAACTAGCTCGCTGGCTAAGTTAGCCTGCTGACAGCGAGTTCGCTGTCAGTTATGCTTTGACCAGGCTGACAAGCTCGTTCGCTGACTACCGAATTTTTAAGCAAACCAACGTTGGCCAAAGATGCCTGGCTATTAAAGTAAATTGGCGCTAATTGTAAACTTGATATCTCGCAAGGAAAGCGTAACCAAGTAGAACGTAGAGTGGCTAACTAATTAAGCAAGCAAACGGCTATAGTGAGGTGCTGGAAAATTCGAGACGGGTGACTTCTAACCATTGACTGTATAAAACGCGTCCTGAACTCATTCAGCCCTGGAATCAGGAGGATCATGGGACGTGTAGTTTTTAGACTACAAAGAGGATTAGCATGGTGGCGAAAAATTAAAATGATTTGAAATATAGCTGATTCCGGTCAAGAAAAATTATATTTGTTTTTAGTCGGAAATATAATGCAAAATCTCGAAAAAGATGAAGGCTTGAAAACAATGGGAAGTGATTAAAAAGTGAGCTGAAAAAAAAACAGTCTATGGGTAAAATGAATGGGAAATTTTACTTCCGACACCAGCGTGACGTCATCACTAAAGTACTCTATTACAAATAGGTAACTATGGCTGGCTCTGTCATGTGGTCACACGTGCATGAGTGGGGTGTGCAATGGTCTTCCCCAAGCCCCTCAGTGAATCTCCCAGAGCCCAAAAGGAGAGAAGTAGAGCGGAGTGATAGGTGTATTCCAAGGGAACTCAGGTGGTAAAACAAAAGGACGGAAGACTTCACATACTTCAGCATTCACCCCGACTGTGAAAATGAGCCACAGTACAGAACCAAGTGAAATTATTTTCCACACCGTGTGTCGGGTTAGGGTTGTGTGTGTGTGTGTGTGTGTGTGTGTGTGTGAGAGTGAGATGTACATACTTGGAGTTTCTCCACAGTGCGGTAGGTGTTGAAGGCCTGTAGTTGCTGTTGCACTCCCACTAGGGAGTTGGCGAACTTGCGGTTGTTGAGGATGATGATGGTCTGCTCAATCCACTCTAGCAGGTCTGACGCCAGTGACTCGTACTTCTCGATCATTTTCTCCATCTCAATGGCATTGTCCACCACCTGAGGCACAGCAGAATGTTCCAGAACAACCACTATCTAGAGGACAAAGCTCCTTTCTGAAGCAGAACAGGATGTGCTGTCCTCCTCCACAGATACAGAAGACACAAATTCAGAGGTACAAAGCCAGAGAGTCAGAAAGCTTAATTTCTGCCTTGTGTTTCTCTGTGAACTTCTCCTTCTAGCTGCAGAATTGCGCAAATGAGCATATCCTGGTGGTAAAACAAAATACCAGTTTTTTTACCATCCAGATCTGGATTTCACACCTGTGGTCATGTCTGGTACAAGGTAACTTAACAAGAAAAAAATATGATGCTTGTGTTTCAGGGTTGGTCTTGTCCAGAGTCATTGTTTGTGTTAAGCTCCTCCCCCTAATAAACAGCCCCTCCCACTGTACAGAGATACCTTTCACCTTGCCAGTGCGTTTGCCCTCCACCTTCAGAGTTTCCATTTTAGAGAAGTAGTGGTAGTTCGTCACTACAAGATACGAAAACGACCAAATCAGTTACAGCAGCTTTAATCCGATACTCGTCAGTAATAAATTGATGATAGGAGAAGAATGAGCAACTTTAGACTAGAGATGATGCACAAAAAATTTTCAAAATAACATAACGACTTTCACAGAACAGGTGTTTGTGGCATTATCCTGCAACATAAAATTATCGTGCCATTTTATGCTTTCGAAGTACCAGTTTACGGGCGCGTCAATGTCATTAATTACTGTCTACTGCATGTTTATATTGCTTCTGGAAGCCAGTTTACATGACGGGGGTCCATGCTGTTCCCCCCCCCATCTTTACTCTTCTTGAATTTATAGGCCTAATTAAATGCTACATAGTATGCTTTCAAAGTACCCGTTTGCGAACACATCACTTTCATAGATACGACAATACGTCCATATTTGCTTTTTTCAGTGATAAGCGACAAGTTTAAAGACAGCAAAAAAGACAAGGCTGTTGTACCAAATAATTAAACATTTTTAAATGTAATTTCACCCCTTTGCATTTATCTTAAATAATAAAACGCATTAAACGTGACATATAAACCTTATTTAGAAGACATATATCAACACAACAGACTAGATTTGTTTGTGTTGTTACGTGTTTATTAAAATAAGTTCAGTGCGCTTTGCGGGGTCGGGGGGGGAGGTACTCCACTGATCACTTTAGACCTATGCCAATAAACAGGAAGGAAACCACAGCCATCTGCCACCTGAATAAGTAAGTAACCCAAGTGAGAAAATTAATTAATTAATAGGCTAACCTGTCTGTTACAAAGTGAAAACATGATTGCTTAGAGGACAAGGCAGCTCGAGTGGCCACTAATTGCTTGCATAGCGATAAACCCATATCCCCAATGGCATATAATCCTATCTGGGCCCAGATGAACTGCTAAGTCTTGTCCTTGAATTCTCAGTCAGGGGTGCCAGTGAGCCCACTGTTTGTGTGTGTGTGTGTGTGTGTGTGTGTCTTTTCATAAATATATATATATATATATATATATATATGTATGTGTATATGTATATAAATCAGTGGCGATTGGTGAACTGGTGATAGGGGAGGCTCAAACCCATCCCTTGAAAATAATGATTGGTCATGACCTGTTTTCAATCATTCATTTAAATTACCATTACAAAAGCTCCGAAAATTCTCAACATTATCAGGCGTGGTCAGATTTCATTAACTCCTGTCAACTCTCACACGTTCCCCGTGAGTTTTAGTGGTATATTTACGTTCCCCTGCTGAAGTCAGCAATCAACGCATGTGTAAGAGATTCTCGCATGGAATTGAAGCCCTTGCGCATTCAGCGCATTGTGGCACGTTTGTGAAATGCACTATGCTAATTACCGTAGATTTATTTTGATTGAATTTGAAGTCACCTGATTGAATACTGGAGGGGAAGAGCCATGGGTGGTACCAGAGCTCTTCTAATGAGGCACGCAGCTCCACTTGTGATGCCAAGCACTTCTTCATGAAATCTATGATTGCTGTACATGACAAAACCCTTGTGATTAGACAGAGCAGACAAAAGGAACCCCAAATTTTAAAGATTTGCACACAGGACTCCTAAAGCTCCTGCTGACTGCACTCACGTGGGGACAGCTCTTCTGGGTACCAGATTATACCCATTGTGTCTGGGTCTTCATGGGGGTCATAGGGGAAGTACCCACACACAATGTTATATAGTGTGACCCGCAATGACCACACTGTGGCGGGACCAGCTTGGTACTCCTTGCTTCTGAACCACTCCGGAGGTGTAAATTGCAGTGTACCTAAGACAGAGGCAAAAGTACTGTCATCTATAGTATGGCAGTCGTGATATGAATATGAACTCAAAGTACAGCACAGATCATATGTAATTGAAAACACTGATCTGCACATAGAAGTTTGTGCATATTTGACTTCACTAATTTACAAGCACAGAAGAGGGGACTTGCTATAATTTACTCCGAATGTCCCAAACGCTGATTAAAACCAGAAAAAACCCCCTCACTTACCAGCAAAGGAGGTGTACGGAGTGTCCGTCCAATATGTCCCAAGCCCAAAATCGATCAGGGTGACCTGAATTGTATCGGTGTTAATGAGGACGTTGGACGGCTTCAGGTCACTATGGAAAACACCTGCTTGCTGGCAGTACAGGAGTGCCTGGATGAGCTGCCGGATCACCACCCAAGTCAGCAGTTCATCCAGCTTATTTTCAGGGGTACAGAAATCTGACAGATCACAGCAGGGCTCTGGCCGCTCGAGGACCATCACATTATATTTGGGGGCGTCAAACCACTCAAAGAGTCAAAGGACATTGGGATGGCCCTTGTCGCGGTTGACCAGGCCCATAATCTGTACCTCCCAAGGAGTCTGAAGAGAAAGTCAGCAAAATGAGCTGAGTGTGATTATTATCAGGCTCTAGCAGGCAGTTCAGTGCGAGCTGGGTGAGGTATAATGTGCTGTTATCCATGAGCTGGCTGAGGTGTACTGTGCTGTTAGCTGTGAGCTGGGTGAGGTGTACTGTCCTGTTATATATGAGCTGGGTGAGGTAAACAGACATGACAGTGAACACTGAAAAAATGCCACTTTAGATTGCAGATGAACAGATCAAAATATGACAAATACTTTTCTGATCAAGAGTCATTTCTCAGTGTTACTCACAGCAAACTGGTCCCACTCGCCCTTCTCCACAAACTTCAGGGCAACCTGGGGAAACCGTGATAAGATTGAAAGGTTAAATTGCACTCTGCAAACTACTTGTGCTTTTACTGGGGAAATTTTTTTTTTTTAAGAATATTTTTTTGGGAATTTTTTCCTTTATTTGATAGTTATACAGTGTAGAGAGACAGGAAGGTTGGGGAGAAGAATGGGGGAAGACATGCAGCAAATGACCCGAGCCGGAATCGAACCCAGGTCGCTGCAGGAAGGACACAGCCTTTATGGTACGCGCGCTTAGACCGATGAGCCACCGGGGCGCCCTTACTGGAGAAATTAATGATATAATGACATAGTGCACTCCATAATTTGTTGAACATAATACATTTTTGTTATTTTGATTCTGTCGCCCAAGTCAATCACTGGATCTTATTCTAATTGAGCATGCATTTTACAAGCTGAAGAGGAAACTGAAAGTAGAAAATCCCTGAAGCAAGCAGCAAATTAAGATGGCTGCAGTACAGGCCTGTCAGAGCATCTTCAGGAAAGATACCCAGCGTCTGGCGATTTGTTTGTTGTTGCATGCAAAGGATATGCGCCCAATTGTTATGCACGCAAGGTGATAATAAATGTGCTATAATCCAATAAATTATGAGTACACTGTAAATAACAGTACTATCAACTCTACAAACAGAGCAGTGTGGAATTCGTGGTTTCTTTTCCCTTTGGGAATAAGACTTATGCAATTTGCCAATATAGACAGGATACGTCTAAAGAAATATATAAAAAAAACTTATTTTAAAATACTAATTTTAGACACCAGAAATAACCAGTCCCTGTGTGTTAAAATACGTTACAAGATGTTTGTCGTCAACAGTATATATTAAAGAATGAAATCACAAAAAGTTTGGTCTGAAATGTTACTGCAGCAGAATAGAAGGAGTCGCCAAAGTTATAACGGCGGCATCTTACAGGCAGTCCATCAGAGGCGTTTCCCTTCAAACGCCGATCCGAATCCGCCCTCACCCAGTCGAGATCCGATGGCATAGTAGTCTTGTGTACGACCTGCAACACAACCCAAGTGTTTTATTCCCGCCAAAAGAGTTTAACAATGGTCCACTAGGTTGTGCCCAAAGCCCTTTAACCGAGTTTTCCATCCTTACTTTGCCGCTTCCGTGTCCATCCAGTTGCATGGGGCAAGTCGATTGCCAGTGGCCGTTTCTCATCCATTTTCGGAGTTGTAATGAATTCACACGCCACTAATGCACAGTAAAAATCTTTGCTCGTATAGTTTAATTCGCACGCCACTAATGGCCAGTAAAAATCTTTGCTCGTATAGTTTTTCCAGTATGTTCCCTCTTATGTAACAGATGCTTAAACGGTTGTTGCAACAAACTGTGCTGAATTACGTCATAGTTGAGACGTCATAATGTCTAAGAAGGCGTGCGGTATTGATCTGTGGCGGTTCGTCGGCTGTAACAAAGGGAAGCCAAAACCTTGCCCTTCAAAGCTGAATGACTTAAACCTGTCGCTTTTACTTTTCTTGATCAGCAGTCGCTCAGACGAATTGGTAGGACAGTCAAATTTTCGATTGCATTGTTATACATAGCACCACGAAATTATGAGGGGTTTTCTTTCGCACATAAATGACGACACAAATTATCAATACGTCTTTATAAATTACAACGTAGTTTGCGAGGCTTCCACGATAATCCGTTTTCTACAATCTTAATATAGAAGTAGCCTATAGAATGCGATGTTGCACAGCTTATTGCTTAATGAGGCTCACTAATCAATTTACGAATCTATGCCGTTTCACAAGCTACTTGAGCGCAGAATTTATAAAGACGTAGGCCTATGGTAATTTACGTCGTAATTTATGTGTGAAAGAAAACCCCTCATAATTTCGTGGTGCAATGTATGACAATGCTATCGAAAATAAATTTGACTATCCTATCAATTCGTATGGACAACTGCTGATCAAGAAAAGTAAAAAAACTGCGAAAGGTTTAAGTCATTATAAGCTTTGAAGGGCGAGGTTTTGGCTTCCCTTTGTTACAGCCGACGAACCGCCACTGGTAGTGATATGTCTAAGAAAAGAATTTAAATAAATAAATAAATAAATACAACTGTAAATAAATAAATATATCAGTGGCGGCTGGTGTACTGGCGATTGGGGAGGCTCAAACCCATCCCTTGAAAATAATGATTGGTCATGACCTGTTTTCAATCATTTTTTTTAAATTACCATTACAAAAGCTCCGAAAACTGCATTATGACTCTGGACATCTCTTGCTTTTCTTTACTCAGGGGTTGGAAGCAATGCATGTGTTTCATTATCGTTTAAATAGTTTAAATGAAATAAGATCATTTGAAACCCCACATGGAAAGAACCTATATAAACATATAGGTTTTAATATAGGGCCACATATAGGTTTATATTATGTATCGATATACATAAAATATGAAAACGGCAATTTATGTATGTCACATATATGTACCTAGACCTATATGTGGCCCTATATTAAAGCTTATATTTTTTTTTTTTTCTTTTATTTGGCAATTCCAACTGCACCCATATTTAGGATATTCAACTAGGTAACTATGTACAAGTACTTATGCTTTTTCGCATATGCGGTAGTGTTGTGTCGTTCGCGAACGATTTGTTCAAACGAACAAATCTTTTGAGTGAACGTACTGATTAGAATCACTTCATGAACTGATTCGTTCCTTTCTCAGTTCAGTTGAGCTCAGCCGGCCGGGAGCGGAACTGCCGCATTCTGTCACTGTGACTCACTCGTGAATCTTCGGTGAACGACGCAGTCAGCGCGACTCACGTTCGCGCTGCCACTCACTCATGATTCGCGAACCTACTGTACACACAGAGAACTGTGACTGGCTGAGGACAGGATTCACGTTCGCGCTGCCACTCACTCACTCACTCATGACTCGCGAACCTACTGCAGACAGAGAACTGTCGCCGAGGACGTGATTCACGTTCACGTATACTGTGCTGAAAGTGGCGCTGTGTCACTCACTCGTGTACTGCACAGAGAGAACTGCCACTCAAACAGTGACGTGCCATCGGAGGTCAGTTAGGGGAGGCAGAATCCTCACCGTTAAACAAACGATAACTCGTTATTAATTTGCTTGATTAGCAATCTGAGAATTGATGAACTAATTTACAAGACTAGACGGCAGAATGGCGTGCCAGTTTCATCCACGACACTATTGCTCAGTGTATCGAACTTAAAATGCCCATGAGACTGCAAATTTGTTCATATTTGCTGACAGGAAGCTAACGCAATGCCATTAACAAGTATTAAAACCGTTCTTATGCGGCGTTCAATGTGTGGTCAATATGATTGCGATAATGTTTTTCCCCTTAAATACGTACTTATTAATGCCATTCAAAAAAAAAAAAAAAAAAAAAAGGGAGTTTATTTCCAGTCTTCTTTCATAAACCGATAAACAAAAGGTCAAAATGATACACGGAATTACCGAGGGAGTTAAGTTTTTTCCAATTAATTATTAAGATTTACATACTTGTAGTCTCGAATCAAAGCGTAAACGGAAATGAACCTTTTTGTCGCTATCACCTCTTAATCATTATACAGGCTACAATAGCCTAGGCTAGATCTTAATTGAAAAAAAGAAGTTAAAATTGATTGATTGTCAATCAGGCATAGTACGTGGAAACAGGTTGACAAAATCTAGCGATAAAAAGGAGAGGCCACTGCCTGCCCTGACCGCACGTCTCTGGACTCAAAGCTGCGCCAAAGTAAAGTCTCCCGCCAGTGACTGTGTACTGTGGTCCGTGAATGAACGCACCGTCCCTCAGTAAGTGAATGTGTAAGAGTGAATGTGAACCTCAGGCCAGGGCTGAATCATGACCTGACTGATGGATCGTTTGGCTGTTTATCAGTTCAGGAAGCTGGAGAACAATGCACTATGCAGTCAGGGCTCCTGCTATGCACTGAACGATTCAGTACACGAATCTTTTGAACGAATCATTTTAATGAACTGATTCTAGGGATTCAGTACAGTCAAAAGAACTGCCATTTTCATCACGAATATACAGACCACTCTAGACAACTCAGGAGAGTGTACTCAGCTTGTGATTTTCCTTCAAAACCTACACTCATTAGCCATTGATTTTTATCTAAAAACTTCCCTAACTTAGAACAAGAGCAGGAGATATTTTTGGAATGGTGAGATCAGAATCTTCTTTATGAGCGCCCGTCTGGCCAACAGGACGCGCTTAGGGGAACTCTAATCTACATAACCCTTCCCAGCAGGCCCTTCGCAATTTGCATCCCTGTAGCAAATTGGCCAATTGCGCGCTACTTCTGAAAAGAGCTGCCGGCCACTGCTGGTTGATACGAGGCAGGCATTAAAACCTACATGTTGATATAGGTTCTTTCCATGTGGGAATTTAAGAATCCTTGTTATTTCATCCCTGTAGGAAAATGTCTGGGGCCTTTAGTAGCTATATAAGCATCACAGATAAAAGACAAGTGTCTGTTCATTAAAACTGTGAACAGAAATGTAGACATTGTCTTCAAATTCATTAACCACAGTGAAATGCTCAAATAGATGTGGGGATGAAAATGACTTTTGAAAGGCATGTTTACTTGAATGTATGTTCTTCTGTGTACTTTTATTTTGTTATTTTTGTTTTATTTTGCTACATTTAGACTAAGGACCTCTGAGCCATATTCATCTAGAAACTGCATTACAGACAAGATAGAAAACATTGCATTTGGTGGCTGTAACAGTGTAGTGTATTACCTTTCAGTAGATGTGTATGAGCTGTAATGATGTGAATCCAATTTTATCTAATGTGGTGAATCTGGCAGTGACTTAAACTTGAAAAAATGCTTAATTGATGAAATAAACATTATCAAACCATTTTGTTTTTATACATTTCCTTCTCTTCCACAATACACAACTCAATCTGTTGTTGTACACCTGTTGTTCTCTTAGACTTAGAAAATAACGTAATTATTTGTGGGATACTTCAGATTTTTTGTTGAAATTACAATCCGTGGATGGGATTATTGAGGATGATTTTTTTGTGCACCATGGATGTGGCTAGTTTATATACAAATGTACCCCATGAGAAAGGGTTGGAGGCCTTACGTTATTATTTAAGTCTAAGAGAACAACAGGTGCCATCTACAGAATTGCTTATTAAATTTTCTGAAATAGTTTTGTCTAAGAATTACTTCAGGTTTGAGAATGATTTTTTTTCTACAGAAGCAGGGAGTCTCAATGGGGAGTCCTTTCAGTCCTAATTATGCTAATTTATTTATGGGTAAGTTTGAACAGGATCATGTTTATAATAATAATCCTTATTTTTCTTTTGTGAAGTGTTGGTATAGATATATTGATGATTTATTTTTTGTATTTTCTGGTACATGTGAGGAATTGGGAGCATTTAAAAGGTATCTTAATTCTAGAATGCCGACTATTAAATTTACGTTGGAGGAGAGTAAAGAATCTGTGTCATTCCTGGACGTGAGAGTAAATAAAGGTGACGTATTACAAACGACAGTTTTTCGTAAAAAGACAGATAGGAACAATTACTTACATTATTCAAGTTATCATCCACACAGTTTGAGACGAAGTTTGCCTTATAGTCAACTATTGAGATTGAAAAGAATTTGTAGTTCTGATGAAGATTTCGGGAGACAGGCCAATGAATTGTGTGTCCGCTTTCGAGAAAAGAATTATGACCAAAGAATTTGGATGAATGTATGTCTAAGGTTCGGGGAAAAGATCGTAATAGCCTTTTAACACCCAATCCTCCTCCCCCTACACAACAGGGTCTTGTCTTGGCCACTACCTTTTCTCCGGTCTCGCAGCTCATTAAGAAAATTGTTCGGAAACATTGGCATATTCTATCTAGTGATCCCGTTGTTGGCCGTGAATTTGTTAACTCTCCAATATTTGCGACGAAACAATCCAGTAATGTGAGAGATAAGCTTGTGAAGACGGATCTACATGTGCGGTCCACACATTTTTTGAGCTCTCTTCCCCCAGGAAATTTCCTGTGTTTAAATTGTGTTAATTGCAATGCCATGATCAAAGGTGACCATTTTTCACATCCTCATACAGGAAGTAGAATAAAAATTCGGGGTAGACATTACTACACATGTAATCTACTTATTGAAATGCCCTTGTGGGTTTTGTTATGTGGGCAAGACAAAAAGAGAATTGAAACTAAGGATCTCTGAACATAAGAGTAACATTAGAAATAAAGATGAGAGGTCTCCTATTGCTAGGCATTTTAATTCGGTCGGTCATGATGTCTGTAGATTACGGTTCATGGGTATTGAAGTACAAAACCCAAAACCAGTGAAGTTGGCACGTTGTGTAAATCGTAAATAAAAACAGAATACAATGATTTGCAAATCCTTTTCAACCTATATTCAATTGAATACACTGCAAAGACAAGTTACTTAATGTTCGAACAGGTAAACTTTGTAATTTTTTGCAAATATTAGCTCATTTGGAATTTGATGCCTGCAACATGTTTCAAAAAAGCTGGCACAAGTGGCAAAAAAGACTGAGAGAGTTGAGGAATGCTCATCAAACACTTATTTGGAACATCCCACAGGTGAACGGGCTAATTGGGAACAGGTGGGTGCCATGATTGGGTATAAAAGCAGCTTCCCTGAAATGCTCAGTCATTCACAAACAAGGATGGGGCGAGGGTCACCACTTAGTGAACAAATGCGTGAGCTGATTGTCGAACAGTTTAAAAACAACATTCCTCAACGAGCTATTGCAAGAAATTTAGGGATTTCATCATCTACGGTCCGTAATATCGTCAAAAGGTTCAGAGAATCTGGAGAAATCACTGCACGAAGCGACAAGGCCGAAAACCAACATTGAATGCCCGTGACCTTCGATCCCTCAGGCGGTACTGCATCAAAAACCGACATCAGTGTGTAAAGGACATCACCACATGGGCTCAGGAACACTTCAGAAAACCACTGTCAGTAACTACAGTTCGTCGCTACATCTGCAAGTGCAAGTTAAAACTCTACAATGCAAAGCGAAAAGCCATTTATCAACAGCACCCAGAAACGCCGCTGCCGGCTTCGCTGGGCCCAAGCTCATCTAAGATGGACTGATGCAAAGTGGAAAAGTGTTCTGTGGTCTGACGAGTCCACATTTCAAATTGTTTTTGGAAACTGTGGACGCTCGTGGTCCTCCGGACCAAAGAGGAAAAGAACCATCCGGACTGTTATAGGCGCAAAGTTCAAAAGCCAGCATCTGTGATGGTATGGGGTGTATTAGTGCCCAAGGCATGGGCAACTTACACATATGTGAAGGCACCATTAATGCTAAAAAGTACATACAGGTTTTGGAGCAACATATGTTGCCATCCAAGCAACGTCTTTTTCATGGACGCCCCTGCTTATTTCAGCAAGACAATGCCAAGCCACATTCTGCACGTGTTACAACAGCATGGCTCCGTAGTAAAAGAGTGCGGGTACTAGACTGGCCTGCCTGTAGTCCAGACCTGTCTCCCATTGAAAATGTGTGGCGCATTATGAGCGTAAAATACGACAACGGAGACCCCGGACTGTTGAACAACTTAAGCTGTACATCAAGCAAGAATGGGAAAGAGTTCCACCTGAAAAGCTTCAAAAATTGGTCTCCTCAGTTCCCAAACGTTTACTGAGTGTCGTTAAAAGGAAAGGTGATGTAACACAGTGGTAAAAAGGCCCCTGTGCCAACTTTTTTGCAATGTGTTGCTGCCTTTAAATTCTAAGTTAATGATTATTTGCAAAAAAAAAATAAAGTTTCTCAGTTTGAACATTAAACATCTTGTCTTTGCAGTGTATTCAATTGAATATAAGTTGAAAAGGATTTGCAAATCATTGTATTCTGTTTTTATCTACGATTTACATAACGTGCCAACTTCACTGGTTTTGGGTTTTGTAGTTCGGCCGCTGTTGAGGGGAGGGGATAGAGAGAGGAAATTGCTCCAAAGGGAGGCCTTTTGGATATGTCATCTACAAACTGAGTTTCCTAGGGGTTTAAATGAGGAATTGTCCCTGTCTTGTTTTTTGTGAGAAGGTATGCTAATTATGATTGTATATGATTGAGCTTTTTATAGACATTGGCCTATGCAATGATTATTGTCTAAATCAGGTTGGATTGTTAATATGTGATTCATTTGTTTTTCTGTTGAAATATATATACACTTATTTTTTTATTTTTTCCCCCTTTCTCTTTGTATATTGATGTGGTAGGCCCAATTGTCATCAACTGGTTATTGATTGTCTGGTGATCCCTGGCTGGTTTTTTAAGGGTTACACTCTCAGTTGTATTAGAAACGCTGAGGAAAGCCTATGGCTGAAACGCGTCCATTTCTGCCGTTGTGCAATAAATATTTATGTTTTGCAATGTGAGTGCTGACATTTTCTTTTTTTACACTTCTGTCAGAAAAAAATGTAACAAATAGTATTAGATATTTGTGTTGATATCATAGCTTTTTGTCTCCTCTCACTTGCCAAAGTTAATAATGACTGGTTTACACATAACATGCCATTGTCACATGTCAACATGTATTTAGGATCAAATGTGATGCCAGTTTCACGTGTTCACATGCGATTAATAAGTTATTGCGTGAAATTCTTGTTATTTCTGTAAAGGACTTTGGACTAATATGCAGATATTACCTTGAGAATAAAAATATCAGCTAGGCATCATGTATGACAGTTGCAAAAGTGAGATATGAGCTATACAATAGGTATGACAAACAGAACCTGCCACTGGGTATATGAGCTATATAGGAGACATATACCTTGTATGTACATACAGGGCCTATATGTGGATATAAAGAAGCAATATAGGAGACCTATATGCCCTTTATATGCACATATATGTACTTGAATTTGGCCTATATGCCGCATATATGCGCATATATGCGGCATATAGGTTGCATATATGTGCATATATGTTCATATAGATTCTTTCCATGTGGGACGTCTTTATGCAATTCCATTGCTTCCAGTGATCTCATTTAAACAGTTTAAACGATAATGAAACACGCATTTCTTCCAACCCCCGAGTAAAGAAATGGGCGAGAAGTCCGGAGTCATAGCGCACGTGAAACTGATAAACCTGCATGCACAAGGACTTCAATTCCGTGCCAGAATCTCGTATACATGTGTTGATTGAATAATTGCTGACTACAGCAGGGGAACGTAAATATAGGGGAGACCGGGGTACCTTGTCATGATTTTGTATTTGGCTCCAGAACTCTTTGTTGCTAAAACTTAGAGAAATACCTTTATTGATACAATCTCAATATAATATATATTTAAGTCACAATATTCAATTTTCGATAGCCTATTTCACAAACGTGCCGAAGCAACTCCATACCCGGGGTTACTTCGTCAGATGGGTGGGGTAAAATTATATTACATTACATAGGCCTACATTAAATTATTACAGTTTATTCACAAGGTTACGTACCCAGGCTGTTGTACCGTTGTAACACGGGTTTCATCTGTCACCCATGTCTTTGTGTTCAAAACCTTTTATTGCTGGCTTCACCCTTGATTGCTGTTATCCTGACACACATTTTTAACTTAACCCTGTTGACTGGTTCGATTCCTGTCTTGTTTAAAACAGCTTTTGTTCTTCCCTTACATAAAAGTGGTTCTTCAGATGTTCTGAATAACTATCGACCAATTTCAAAACTGCCGTGCTTGGCTAAGGTTTTAGAGAGACTGGTCAATAATCAAGTTAGAGCATTTCTCTCAGACCATGCTATCTTGAATGTGTTTCAGTCAGGCTTCAGACCAGGTCATAGCACTGTGTCAGCTGCAGCCAGAGTACTAAATGATATTGTTACTGCCTTGGACAAGAGGCAAGACTGCGCGGCCCTTTTTATCGACCTATCAAAGGCGTTTGACACAGTTGACCATTTTATACTCATAGACCGGCTAAGTGCCATTGGGTTTGAAATTAAATCTTTGAATTAGTTTAAAGATTATCTAACTGGTAGGTGTCAAGCTGTTGTGGCTGATGGCTATCAATCAAACTTTATCTTAGCAAGGGGGTTCCACAGGGTTCAATTTTGGGGCCCTTGCTGTTTGCACTCTTTATTAATGATTTTGGTGCTAATTTTGTCAACAGTACAATCCACCTGTATGCTGATGATACAGTAATCTACTCAGCTGCCCCTTCTGCTGAATTGGCTCTTCCAAATTTGCAGTCAGATTTCCAAATATTACAGAAGGCTCTTTTAGACCTTAAACTAATTTTAAACTCTGAAAAAAGTAAATTCATGCTATTCTCAGAAACCTGCTGCTAGGTTCTACAATGGTAGTATCACGACAGTAAATGGAATTCAAATTGAAAGAGTTCCTTCCTACAAATACCTTGGCATTTGGGTGGATGACAATCTTAATTTTAGGAAGCATGCTGATGAGCTAATAAAGAATTTGAAATCTAAATTGGCTATGCTGTACAGGAATAAAGCCTGCTTTCTGAGGAGTTGCAGAAGACAGATTGTTCAGGCAACTATTCTCTCTAGAATAGATTATGGAGATGTAATATATATGCACTCTGCTCCCTCCTTGCTGAAGTCACTTGACGCAGTATACCACGCTGCTTTAAGGTTCATAACTTGAGATCGCTTTTGAACGCATCACTGTAGTCTTTATTTTAAGGTCGGTTGGTCTTTGTTGGCCATGAGAAGGGAGCAGCATTGTTGCCTTTTTATATACAAGGCATTGTTGGGTAAACTGCCAGGATATTTGAACAGTTTGCTTAACTTGAGAAGGGGAGAATATGGTCTGCGCACTCTTGACCTTTTGGTTTTAGATGTCGCAAGGGTGCGTACTGAACTGGGTAAAACTGCTTTTATGCATTATACTCCACAGAAGTGGAATAGGATTCCACAGTTTTTAAAGTTGGAAAGTCTTATTTCAATTGATTGTTTTAAATGTCTTTTATTGGCTGCCACGAAGCCGGAATGTACATGTGCAATGTAGTCATTGTTTTTATTTATTATTCTTGGTTGTTTGCTATTGTTCATAACTGGGCTCCGTTGCAAGAGAGAGCTTGCTCTCAATCGGACTCCCAGCATAAATAAATAAATAAAATTTGTGCTTGTCATACAGCTCACCCAACTTGGTGAAGAAATCACGAACTGCGCGTTCGTTGAAGGCCGTTGCTCGGGCAAGAGAGGCTAGTTGAGGCTTCCTTACAGCTAAGTTGTGCACAAGCAGGGCAGTTTTGACATACCCGGGGCTACTGCACCCTGACGAACTATCCCCATGCTGCTTGGCCAGTGCAGCCCCGTGCTCCCATATTGGAAATCAGGCCGCATCTCTCATCTCATGATCGCAGCAGGCCTTTATCTTATGGGTCGTTAATAACTCTAGTTACATACGTTTATGAAACAGTAAAACCACAGTGGAAATCTTTGTCTTCAAAGAAGCTAGACGCATTTCTTTCAAAACTTAGTTTACAATTTGGGTCAAAATTCAGTTATTTAGGCAGAAAACACTCCCATGACGCCACCGGTCCACATTCTTTCCAAGCAATGACGTCGCTGGGATGTCACATAATTTGTACATTTCGTTATCCCGTCAGTACGTTTGGAATGAAAAAAACTGGGGTGACGGACCTAACCCCATGGCCGAAGTAACCTTGGTCTCCCCTACCACTAAACTCATGCGGAATGCGTGAGAGTAGACAGGTGCGCGTTATTAATGAAAACTGACAGGCCTGTTAATGTTGAGAGTTTTCGGGGCTTTTGTAATGGTAATTTAAAAGAATGATTGAAACTAGGTCATACCCAATCATTATTTTCAAGGGATGGGTTTGGGCCTCCCCTATCGCCAGTTCACCAACCGCCACTGATACATACAGTTGCAATCAAAATTATTCAACCCCCCATTGCAAATTGGGTTTAATAGCAAAATGTACAAACTTTCAACTGTTTGTGATAAACAGATTAAACAAAAACATTTAAGGGGTCAAGACTAGGTTCAGACTTTCATTTTGTTAAAGATCTTTCAAAACATTCATAAAAGGTGGTTTTAAGACTAAATAACTATCTTTTAAGTGGATTTTTATCATGTGAACGCCTCCAGTGCATTCGTTTTGTGACAAAAACGCAATTTTCTCGCATCGCAAAATTTCATAGTTTATCAGGCTTGTGGCAGGCATAAAATCCACATTTTTCAAGGTATTGCTCTGAAATTTTCACAATAGCATCAGTTTGTTATGTTCTATACAATGACTTAGCCATTTTTGGGTAGGTAGCTACATGGTGTATTTATGATCCATCTGCCAGGCAGGTTCTGCCACCCATTTCTAAAATTCTATGACCAAATAATTTTTCAAAATATTTTCCCATGAAAATACCCAGAATGAGTATGTCATTGTATAGCTGGTGATATTAGCTTCAAAACAAAAAAAAGAATTACAGGAAAATATGGTATAGTTTCTGAGATATTGTTGCCACAAGATTTCACATTTTTCGCCAATAATGTACGGTTTAGACGGTAACAAACTTATTAAATTTGATTAAAATCAAATTGCATTCTGAGCTTTTTTCACTTGACACAATTTTTATGTGTTTTTAGTGTTTAGAAGTACTTAAATTGAGTGAACCCAGGCTTGACCCCTTAAATAGCTCAACACAACTAATATTACAAGTGGTGTAAATTGAATCATTTTGATTGCAACTGTGTATATATGTGTGTGCGTGCGTGCGTGTTTTTGTTTTGTTTTTTTTGTTCGACATATCAATATGACCTCATGGTTACTTCGACATTACGACATCGTCAGCTATGACGTCATTCAGCACAATTTGTTGCATGGCCAGTGGCAATCGACTTGCCCTTCGCGACCGGAGGGACACGCAAGCAGCAAAGTAATGATGTAAAACTCGATTAAAGGGCTTTGGGCACAACCTAGTGGACAATTGTTAAACTCTTTTAGCGGGAATAAAACACTTGGGTTGTGTTGCAGGTCATGCACACGATTATTACGCGGTCGGATCACGACTGGGAGAGGGCGGATGCAGATCAGTGTTTGGAGCGAAACGCATCTCTGATGGACTGCCTATAAGATGCCGCCTTTATAACTTTGACGACTCCTTCTATTCTCCTGCAGTAACATCTCAGACCAAACTTTTTGTGATTTCATTATTTAATATATTCTGTTGATGACAAGCATCTTGTAACGTATTTTAACACACCGGGACTGGTTATTTCTGGTGTCTAAAAATAGCATTTAAAAATAGGTTTTCTGTGTTATACTTCTTTAGACATATCCTTTCTATATTGGCAAATTTCATAAGTCTTATGCCTAATGGTAAAAGAAACCATGAATTCCACACTACTCTGTTTGGACTATAGCACATTTTTGTTTATTACCTTGCCCGCATAACAATGGGGGCATATCCTTTGCATGCGACAACAAACAAATCGCCAGACGCTGGGTATCTTCCCTGAAGATGCTCTGACAGACTTGTACTGCAGCCATCTTAATTTGCTGCTTGCTTCAGGGATTTTCTACTTTCAGTTTCCTCTTCAGCTTGTAAAATGCATGCTCAATTAGAATAAAATCCAGTGATTGACTTGGGCAACAGAATCAAAATGAGAAAAATGTCTCATGTTCAACATATTATGGAGTGCACTATGTCATTTTATCATAAATTTCTCCAGTAAAAGCACAAGTAGTATGCAGAGTGCATTTTCACCTTTCAATCTCATCTAACACTGAGAAATGACTCTTGATCAGAAAGATATTTGTCACATTTTGATCTGTTTGTCTGCAATCTAAAGTGGCATTTTTTCATTGTTCACTGTCATGTCTGTTTACCTCACCCAGTTCATATATAACAGGACAGTACACCTCACCCAGCTCACAGCTAACAGCAAAGTACACCTCAGCCAGCTCATGGATAACAGCACATTATACCTCACCCAGCTCGCACTGAACTGCCTGCTAGAGCCTGATAATAATCACACTCAGCTCATTTCAGATTCAGATGACTTTATTGTCATTGTTACAGAGTAACATCGAAATTTACGTTTGGAGAGAAAGTGCTCCGGGCCGCTGCAACGTGCGTCGCGCCGCCAACTCCACTTTCTTCTTCATTTTGCTCACTTTCTCTTCAGACTCCTTGGGAGGTACAGACTATGAGCCTGGTGAACCGCAACACCGGCCATCCCAACGTCCTTCGACTCTTTGAGTGGTTTGACGCCCCCGAGTATTACGTGCTGGTGCTTGAGCGGCCAGAGCCCTACTGTGATCTGTCAGATTTCTGTACCCCTGAAAATAAGCTGGATGAACTGCTGGCTCGGGTGGTGATCCGGCAGCTCATCCAGGCACTCCTGCACTGCCAGCAAGCAGGTGTTTTCCATCGTGACCTTAAACCGTCCAACTTCCTGATTAACACGGATACAAATCCAGTCACCCTGATCGGTTTTGGGCTTGGGACATATTGGACGGACACACCGTACACCTCCTATGCTGGTAAGTGAGGGGGTTTACTGGTTTTAATCAGCGTTTGGGACGTTAGAGGTAAATTATAGCAAGTCCCCTCTTCTGTGCTTGTAAATTAGTGAAGTCAAATACACACAAACTACTATGTGCAGATCAGTGTTTTCAATTACATGTGATCTGTGCTGTAGTTTGAGTTCATATTCATATCACGACTGCCGTACTATAGATGACAGTACTTTTGCCTCTGTCTTAGGTACACTGCAATTCACACCACCGCAGTGGTTCAGGAGCAGGGAGTACCAAGCTGGTCCTGCCACAGTGTGGTCACTGGAGTCACACATTTTTTATTTTTTTATAAATTTGGCATCTCTAATCCTACCCGAAAGTAGAATGTCCAATTGGGGAACTATGTACAAGGCTTTCGCTTATGGGACCCCCTGTGGCCAACTCAGGAGAGTGAAGACAGTTCACAGCTCTCCTCCGAAGCACGCGCCAGTCAGCCACCGCTTTTTATACACTCACTGGTTGAATTGTCGCAAGTTCAGAACAAGGGCGGAGGATACCCGAACATGAACAAGCTTAGAATCTTCCTGATGAGCACCCGTCTGGCCAACAGGAGGCGCCCAAGGAACGAACAAAGCAACTTATATTACCCTTCCCAGCAGACCCTTCCCAATTTGCATCCCTGTAGTGCAATGGCCAATTGCGCGCTACTTCTGAAAAAGCTGCCGACCACTGCCAGATGGTACGACCGGGGCTCGAACCCGCGCCCTGATAGTCACTTCTGCTTCGCAATGTGATGATTTAACTGAGTGAGCTATCCGGCAGCTGGGGTCACACTATTTAACATTGTTTGTGGGTACCTCCCCTACAACCCGTATGCAGACCCTGACACTATGGGCATAATCTGGTACTCAGAAGAGCTGTCCCCACGTGAGTGCAGTCAGCAGGAGCTTTAGGAGTCCTGTGTGCAAATCTTTAAAATTTGGGGTTCCTTTTGTCTGCTCTGTCTAATCACAAGGGTTTTGTCATGTACAGCCATTGTAGAGTTCATGAAGAGATGCTTGGCACCACAGGTGGAGCTTCGAACCTCATTAGAAGAGCTCTGGTACCACCCATGGCTCTGCCCCTCCCGTATTCAATCAGGTAACTTCAAATTCAATCAAAATAAATCTACTTAATTAGCATAGTGCATTTCACAAACGTGCCACAATGCGCTTTACAGTTGCACCCTGGCCTCAGCTGTGGAGAAAGTGATAATAATAATAATAATCATCATCATCATAATAATGAGTGTGTGTGTGAATGGTGTGTGCCCTGCGATGGATCAGGTGACCATGATGAGGAAGAAGCACATTTGATCATTGATGGGTGGACATTATTGGCAGTGCATAGCTGCACTGGATGGGTACAGCTCACATCCTGATGACTCTGTGTTATGGCTCCATGTGACCTGTGAGCGATGATCTCTTTCAGTGGGATTCAGGAAGAGGGAGACGGGAGCTGAGGAAGGGACAGAGCAGAGAAGTAGCCCAGCTGACTCTCCTGTTCCTCCTGAGAGTCTCCAGAGAGGTCAGACTCCCAGCAGCACTTTTCATTAGAGGGAACAGAGCCCTCTGCTGGACAGCTGTTCAGCTGAGCCTTGAGAGCACAACTAATTATTGTTTTATGAGACCAGGCACATTCATTTAGCTAAAAAACGGCCAACCTGAAGTCCTCAGTATACTGCTGCCTATAAGAGAGTGTATCTGAACAGAGCTGTAGTTCTGTGGGGACTAACAATGTGTCTGTTCACCAGCTGATATAGACAATCAAGAGAGCTGTATTCAGAGCCTGCCACCAAGCTCTCCTGGAGGAGTCAGCCAAGGCCATGAGGAAGAGGTCCTGAGTGAAAATGGCCGCCAGTCAGCCATGACCCTCAGCCTCCAGTTCAGCCACGAACAGTCCAGTGCACCGAGCTCAACTGCAGCAGAAGAGCATCACAGCCCCACAAAATTCTTCACTACCTGCTCCTCTGTGCAGACCTTTTGCACCTGTCCATCCATAGGTATGGAGCTACTGCATAATGGGAGTGCTGTCTGCATTCACTGATCGCATTCAAAGGACAAAGGCCATGGATACACCGGTCTTCTCAATGCAGCTTTTGTCATCCGATCATGCCGATGCATTAACTGTCAAGTCTGTAAGCTTTGAAATCTAATTTTAGATTTTCTTTGCCTGGATTCACTGAGAGTTCGCTGGTTGTCATGGATATGGAATGTTGATTTAGTTGCATTTTTGAAAAGTTTGGTTGGTCATGGACATGAAGAAATACTATCTATCTAAAATTATCACAGAAATAACAGTTTGCGCCGCGGACGTTGTCCAATTTTGTTTCAGCATGAAAGAATATGTATTGGCTAATACTTTTTAAGATGTCGATCGGCATATCTCTCACAAGTATGAAACAGCCGTGATAAATCTGAAACAATCTTGCCTTCCTGTGTGCCATTAGTTACAACCCCACAAATGCCCCGGAGCGCTACAAGGAAGAGGACGATGAGGGAAGAAGACGTCAGGATATTGGAGATGGGTCTGGCAGAAGTTACACGGGCGAACTCCACTCAGGGAACTCAGCTGTGTGGCCGGAAACCATGTGACCTCCACTGCGGGGCAGGAAAAGCAGCCTAAGTTTTTTTTTTTTTTTTTTTTTTTCTATTTATTTACTTATTTTTTCAGTGCTTTATTGAATAAACATGCATACCCAAGTCAATAAATAATTAAGGATTTATATCATGTGGGGAGATAATTTCCTTACTCTTCATCTAAGTCAGGGCTGTCAGACTGACCCGTAAAAGGGCCAAGAGGCTGCAGGTTTTTAATCCTACCAAGCAGAAGCACACCTGAAAGCACTGATTTAACCAACTGATCCAGGCCTGCACAACTGATTAGTTGTATCAGGTGCGCTCCTGCATTGTTGGAGTGAAAACCGGCAGCCTCTTGGCCTTTTTACGGGTCAGTTTGACATCCCTGATCTAAATTATTGGAAAGGATTTCAAAGTTTTTTTTTTAAATAATTTTTGTACTTTGGTTATTTCCATTAAATTTAATGATTTCAAGTATAATCTGAATTCATTTAAGAAGGTGGAAAAGTTTGGGGATGATTTGAATATTTTATTTTTAGGTTTAAAAAATTTGGCCAAAGTATTAATACAGAATTCTTCATTTTTGCTTTCTAATATCAAGCCAAATATTTAGTTATCTTTGCATACCTGCCAACAAGTACGGTTTGCCCGAAATGGTTACGGTTTTCAAAAGCACAGTCCGGTTTACGGCTGAACAAAAACAAAATCCGGTTTTTCGGAAAATAACGAATAGTATTAAAAAGGGCAATACGTGGAAATGCATCATTTCTAGATTGAAGGAATTAAAAATCTCTGTGTGAAGAACGAGAGGTGTAATTTCATCTGGAGTATAGCAGGACGTCACATACCCGCTCTCTGCGTTGATCTCCACCCCTTGTTTACAAGCCCGGTCCGGCTGCCTGTTCATGTATGTTCATGTGAATCGCCGCCTCCTCCTTCCCGAGAATGCATTCATACAGCCGGTGAGCAGAATCGCCTCCTCCTCCTTCCCGAGAATGCATTCATTAGCCAGTAAGCAGTGGCAGTGCGTATTTTTTAAAAAGCGAAATGGCGGAGAGCGGAACGAAACGTTCACCTGAAGATGAGCAGGATCCGAAATTACTTCTAAATAAACAACGGTCGTTGGCGAAGAAGTTGTCGGATAAAGAAAGGGGCAGGACCCGGATTAATATTGGCCTTGCATTTCCAAGGTGGAGAGCACTGCAAGAGCGAAAGGGGCTATAGTTTGACTCGGAGCTAGCTCTTCTTCTCCTGGACAGGTAAGTAACAACATAAAGTCAAATGTCTGCTTTAATTAGTGTTACAGTAACGTTAGGCACATGTCGCTATGGCGATTCAATGAAATTTAATGTTAGAATCGTAGCATGGGTTAATGTTCGGAGCTTGAGTTGTTAGCGGCTTGGTCCCAGCAATGGGCCAGGCGTTACGGTTGTGTTAGGTGAGTAGCCCGTCAGCCAGCTAACATTTGCAATTAGCGCAAATCTGCAGTTTCCTGAGCATTTCAGGTTCGATGTACTGAGTAGTAACGCCGCGGAAACTTAAATTGGCCCGTCATTCTGCCGAATAGCAGAGGTAGAGGGAGGTGTGGCTCATGACACACTTTGTTTTGGTTTACAGGCAGTGCACAACAGCAAACCTAGCAGTGAAACGATTTCGCTTTTTGCCCCTTTAAAACATAATGATAAAATAAAACATGAAACAGGTTCGTTTATTCCCGTCTCTTCAACGCTAGTTTATATTTACCAAAGACAGCCATTTTGTTACAATCGCAGAGAATCTGTTGGTTCGTTTGCGTAAACAATCGGCACACCTTGCTGGTTATGAAGATCATAAGGAATCACGGAACTGGCCGAGGCGTTCAATTGGAACCATTCTCGGCTAAAATCGGAACTGCTTTCGCAATGGAAAATAAGGGACAGTAAATGCATCATTATTGACGTTACTTATCAGTAACACTTTGACAATTAATTTTGATACCAGTTGATCATTCTGGAAGTTACTTGCCAGTGACACTGACAAATTTATGTTGATACCAGCTGATCATTATTGAAGTTACTTACAAGTAACACTATGGCAAATTAATGTTGATACATCTTGATCATAATTGAAGTTACTTACCAGTAACACTGTGGCAAATATAGTTTGATTCTGGTTGATTACTTTAGTTGAATGTGATGTATAATGATGATGTATTTAATTAGCTGATGTTTCAGATATCTTTTGTTTGGTCAGTGGAATAAGTTGTAAACTTGTTGCATACTGAAGACACATTCTCAGATCTAGTTACCCAGTTTCCATTAAATATGACCCATCTGTCTAATTGTTGTGAATTTGTTTTTCTTGGTCCTTTCACTTACTGTACTAAAGGGGTTTGGACATAACTAAATAACAATATTCATCACAGTAATCATGGGCATGTTACCTGGGCTATGAAAAGTTCTCATTTCTAGGATTTCTGTGTACAAAAGTGTCAAATTGAAGCTGAATTGTTTAGTCAAATTTCTGCCTCAAAAGAGCTGGAAATGCAGTATTTAGCAGCTATTTTTCCAAATTTTTCCCGGGGGAGGTTCCCCGTACCCCCACCTACTGGAGGGCGCAATTGCATGCTAGGATTATTAGGATTATGGTTTTTCACTTTCAAAAGTTGGCAGGTATGTCTTTGGATAGTGGAGTTGATAATGATGGGATTCTTCGTTTAACCCATTTATGGCTGTCTAACCCGAATCTTTGAGTTATATTGCGTGAGAAGAAGATATGGGATGCATCTCAAAGCATAGGCTGCATCCTTCGAAGGCTGCATTTTTAGCGGTCGTCAATTACTTCCATTCGCTCAGCTGAAATTTAGGGTAAGGGACAAGGTTAAATTTAGGGTAAGGTTTAGGGTTAGGTGTTAGAGTTAAGGTTATTGTTTGGGAAACCAGTGAAGACTCGCTTAAACCAAAGCTGTTTAACGTAGATGAAATTACATTACGTCAGTTTGGAAGATGGAATTAAATGACGACCCCTAAAAATGCAGCCTTCTAAAGCTGCAGCCTAAGCTTTGAGATGCATCCCTGGTCTGTTGATTCAATTTCATTTCTTCAGAAGGAACACAAATCATTATCAATTTTGAACTAGATTTATAGTTACCTCCGCAAAACGAAGTTGGCAGGAGGTTATGTGATTAGTGCCGTTTGTTTGTTTGTTTGTGAACAAGATAACTCAAAAAGTAAGGAACGGATATCTCTGAAATTTTGTGGGTGGGTCGCTATTACATCAGGGATGGACCCTATTGATTTTGACTGCAATCAGTCAAACAATATGGCCACCATGGCAGCCATCTTGAAATCGTATGACAAGCGATAACTGAACTTTGCTCCCTCTCACCAAGATTTGGACTGTGCTGCCTTGACGGAGGTTTGCACTCTAGGAGTGCCTCTAGTTAGTTATAGTGCTTTATGTAAATTAGTCAAGCCTAATTTTGAAGGTTTAAAATCATGTGTGATGCAAAATAAATTTAAAAAATACTACTACAACTACTACTACTACTACTACTAATAATAATAATAATAATTTGTCAAGTAACGTTAGATGGCAGCATTAATCCATATGTGTAAAGCCAAACTACTAGGGGCTACTGCTTACTCCGGCCTTAAACCCGGCTATTTTCAAATGCAGGAAAAAGTAATGTGAAGCGATGAACAGAAAGTGAATGGGACATCACTTTCATTTTTTTTGTCCTTAACTTGCTTTGTTTTGATCCCAATATTTCACCTGTTTTAAATACGATCGTAAATATATGAAGAGTTTTATCGCAAAACAGGTTAACTCCACTGAGTCTGAATTGAGAAAAATGGCTTTCTATGTAATTACTAGGGCTGGGACGATTCTGAATCGATTTTTTTTTAAGGCGTAGTACCACCACCTGCTACCATGGGGCGAACATCTGAGCTTTCCCTTTTCCTTGATTAAACCCGATGCAGGTTGAACGAAAGTGCCAAACATCAAAGGGCATGTGAATGCTTCCGGAAAAAAACTTGACTGACATCAGTATTTTTCGGCGACATGCTGCACGGAGCCAAGCAAAGGATTATGGAATCGTCCCCTATTAACCAATTAGGTTACTCTAAGAAAAGTAACCTGTTCCAGTTTACTTGCTTGATCAGCAATCAAATGGTGGATGCGTTTACTCTCTAAGTTGAATGAGTAAAGCTGTTTATTAAGACAGCATGTTTGATTGCTGCATTTTAAAATTTAAATGGCCACAGAACAGCACAGCATGAACACGATTGCCATTGCCACGCCATTTCGTGCCACTGTGATAATTTATATCTCACATTCACGTTTCATCCGCTTTACAGAATGTTTTCCATCTTGTGTATTTTTTAGACGCTTGACATCCAGGGTGATCTAAAAACAAATCTCTTTATTTTTATTTTATCATTATAGATCTCCTAAATAGGCATGGGCAATACAAATGAATAAAATGACAACATTTCTTGAGTTGCTGAGAAAAAAGTTATTATTATTATGATTTTTTGCAGGAAAGTACAGAAGACACAGACGAAGAGTTTGCCACAAGTCCAACGCCTTTACAGGAAAGGGTCTCAGAGCCACAGGGTCCAAAAAATGGCTGATTTCGGCATTTATCAACAAAACCCATTGTGAAAATTGGGGGGTGAAGCCTGAGGGCATTTTCGAAAATGCAGTCTACTCAGAAATAAACCTGGCCAAATTATCCATTAGGGTACCCTAACAGAAATAATTGATGCTAAAGTCATCAACCCCTTTTCTGAAGTACAGCAGCGCCCCCTAGGCCCTTTTTAAATGGGAAATGCATTGAATTTCACCCAATTATGTTCAACAAACATTAGGTTTTGCATTGATATTAAAAAATGGTATGAATGGGTTGCCTGTGAAGTTTTTTTTTGATCAATGGCCTGCAAAAATGTCAAAATTATCAGTGGGAGGGCAAACATTAACGCTACTCGCCCATTACTGTATAAAATGCAGTGAAGTCGCTGATGCCGGCAGTTGTTTGCCCTCCCACTGCTACGAAACGTTCCCCCTTCAATAACCCGTGGTGATTAAAAAAAAAAAAAAAAAAAACTTTACACTGTTTTTATAATGTCCATATACCCTCCTCCCATGATAGTTTCAATGAGCTACTGTGAATAATTCATAGTAAAACACAGTGACGTGCAGTCGGAGGTTAGTTTGGCGAGGCAGAAACTTCCCTTGCTTGATTAGCGATCAGACGATTAACTAGTTTAGTAAGACTATTCGCAGAATGACGGGCCAGTTTAGGTTTCCATGGCGTTATTACTCAGTACATCGAACCTGAAATGCTCACTAGACAGCAGATTTGCGCGTATTTGCTTCCAGGAAGCGAAGCAATGTCATCAACAAATATTAAAACAGTTCGACTTTATGCAGAGTTCAATGCTTAATCAATATACAATGTTATTCTCCTTTAAATACGCGCTTTTACACCCAAACAAAAAGCGGGCGCTTATTTTCAGTCTTCTTTCATAATCCGATTAACAAAATGTTTAAACGATATACAGAATTACCGAGAGCCGAGAATTTTTCCTAATTGATTATTCAGATTTCCATCCTCGCAGTCTTGAATTGAAGGGTATAAGTGAATGAATAGTGTGACTGGTGTTCGCGAGGTGGCATATTTTGATAGGTAGCAAAATTTGTCAGAACACTGGTAGGTTTTGAACGCCTGGCGCTGGTTTATTCCTTGGTATATTTTACTGAAACTTCACGAATAGGGTCACAGGGTATTCTGTCAACTAACTATGTATGTTTGCAGTAAAAATACACTCACCTTTCTTGCTATTGTTGAGAAGAAGTCACGGCGAACTCTCGACGAACTTCTGTCGAACTAATTTCACATCCCCTGGAGGTCTAGACTGGACGAACAGACTCGTAATTTCTCAAATTAGATGGCTGTAAGGCAATCAGGGCCGTAGCTGGGATATCACGTCAGCGCGGGCTGTCTGAAATCTACCTCCAAAATGGATATTTTTGCCACGCCGTGCACTTGAAAGTTTGTAAACACGGCGCAAATTGAGGTCACGCATTCATCCAACGGGCGAATAATAGCTCTGTTCAAACGCGTTATTGGCCGTAATACGCAGAGTTCATGTATGAAATGCGGGTATCCTATTGAAAAGGTTGCTTTTAATCAAACCATGGTGTTCTTTTTGTATGAAAATGGTATTTACATCATTTTTTTTATAAGTTTTCCGAGGCTTGTTTACCGCCCCTGTTCAGCTGTTACACATTCCATTAGAGTTTATGCAGAGCGTTGCCCATACCTATCCTAAAATACTACAATGAGAGATTAAATGCAGAGTTGGGCTATGGTGATGTTGAACGAGGATTTTTTTTTTTTTTTTTGAAGTGTGATAAGACCACTTGCCGTCATTAGGTGTGTAGGTAGTGGCATGTAATTTCTTGAAACATGCACACCTGACCTGAAGTGGCTTAAAACGATTTAAAATGCCGCTGAGAAGAAGCCTGAATTTAGATTTTGCTAATTGCAGGGGCTCCGCCCTTCCCTAAATGTGCTCCCGTGTACTTGTCCTAAATAACAATCAAGCAATTTCAGTAGCCTATACGATTAAGATGGGATGGTGAAAAGCAGACAAACCTAACTGGGCTACGGTGTTAGAGTGAACAAATGCCTATAATTTGAATAATTAAAAAAAAATCTTCCTCTGAATTACATCTCTCATTGTAGCATTTTAGGACATTATTAAAGATTAATTTAAAACAGACTTGTAATACGATCGCCCTGGATTTTATGCGTCTAAAAAATACACAAGGTGGAAAACATTCTGAAAAGCGGATGAAACGTGAATGTGAGATATAAATTATCACAGTCGCACGAAATGCCGTGGCAATGGCAATCGTGTTCATGCTGTGCTGTTCTATGGCCATTTAAATTCGAAAATGCAGCAATCAAACATGCTCTCTTAATTAACAGCTCCACTCATTCAACTTAGAGAGTAAGCGCATCCACCATTTGATTGCTAATCAAGCAAGTAAACTGGAACATGTTACTTTTCTTAGAGTAACCTAATTGGTTAATAGGAGACGATTCTGTAGTCCTTTACTTGGCTCCGTGCAGCATGTCGCCGAAAAATACTAATGTCAGTCAAGTTTTTTTCCGGAAGCATTCACATGCCCTTTGATGTTTGGCACTTTCGTTCAACCTGCGTCGGGTTTATTCAAGGAAAAGGGAAAGCTCGGATGTTCGCCACATGGTAGCAGGTGGTGGTACTACGCCTTAAAAAAATCGATTCAGATTTTCAGCCCTAGTAATTACTATTTCTGTAAAACTTTGAATAATGGTCTTTTCTACTATTGTATATGAGCCAAATGGTAACCAATTGGCATATTCATTTCAAATCCCTCGCCAAAGGAATATTCACACAAAATCACACACTCACATGCCAGTGCACATTCACACACACACACACACACACACACATGCACACTCACACACACGACACCACCCAATGTCAGTCTTGGTTCATTGGACACACAAACACTATGGTCCTGAAACACAGATGTGCGTGCATGTAAACAAAAATTATGCATCATCTTATTCTAGAAAATCTGAATGCTCTGAACAGATGATTTTTATCAATCCTTGCTGGAAACATTACAAATGATTGACAGGATTGGAAACAGCCACCGCATTTTCAAATGAAGGAACCGTATATTTCATGATTCAAAACCTCTTTCAAAGTATAAAATCATTAGGCTGTATCACACCCCTCTGCCTGAGTATAGCTATGGCCATCTACTTAAAATTGTGTTTCTATGATGCAGAAAGAAAGCACCATAATCAACCTATATTGACAGCCGACAGCAAAGTGCGAATACAATTCATTAACACCACGTGCCAAACCTGCCGATAAGTTTATAATGTTCAGTAGCGCGGCTAGATAAAAATAATCTGTCAGCCTACAGAGCATTTGTATTTTAGAGAATAATCTGACGCAATCTCGGTTATTTCTACTTTACATTCACTGGATTTTGTTCGGTGTCACTAACTAGTTTATTATTAATATTCCAGATCAGTGCTGAATAAAAAAGCGGCGAGTTGGGTATTGCTAGACTACATTGATTGTAACCAGCTCATTTTACCAGCTTCAAATATTTGAACAAATGCATTCATAACAATTCATTTATCTAAATGGCAGGCTAGACGAATGATTTGGCCAACAGTTATTCTGAGAGTAAGGCAGGCATCTACGATGTAATCGCATATCGCAGTATTCTGGACATGGACTGTGCAGTCTGGTTCCGAGACCGTGTCTCGGTGCAAGGCCAGTGAAGACAGAAAAATTTCAGTGTCTCGCGACACTCCTTCAGTGGTCCAGAACAAGGTTGCTTATTGGCTTTATGCAAATGAGTTTCTGTTGGTGTCCTCAACTCTAGTGGGAAAAAAAAATTTCGCCCCAGGCCAGGGGCTGATAATTAGGGAGTGAATCGCTGCCCCAGAATAGGTGCGCAGTGCATGAAGTGTTGGTCGCACAGCGCGCCACCGATGTGAGAATGTAAGTCGCAAAACGTGAATCTTGGTCGCAAATGCGACCATTCTTGTTGCAGACTTGAGCGCTGCCCCTTATCCCCAGCTAATGAAACAGTCACAGCATCTGTAACACAATTACTGCATACTGTAGTACAATGACTCCAAAAAACAGAGAGCAGGGATGGCCTGGAGTGACCTCTGCTACGGTATCTGCACTGATTAGGCTTGACACTCAGGGGGAATCAGTGGAAAAAAATCAATACTGTCAAATTCAGGGGTCAAATGAGGAGTTCTGGACCCCAGAGAGAATATCACTCAGGGCACTGACCCTACAGATATTTGTGTGGCCCCCCGAAGCACTGTGACTAACAATCATCACTACATTTCACTCTACTCACTATGAGCCAGGCATCAACATAAAATACACATGCAGAAATATTAATAGAAGAAGCAGATTTCTGAGCAGGAGCAGATTTCCCATTATCTGCAGGGCAGGAGGCGCTTACTCCGATCCCACAATGCAACTTTCTCCAAAACATTTAAACACAGACTCGCCTGTCAGGATCCCTGCTTTGGACTTTTATTTTGAATTGTCGGCTGGCTTTTATGCACTTTCATTTATATACCAGAAGTATCTTGAAGAGTCTATGACGGCAAGTATTATTAGCCCTTCCTCCTCCCCGGCAGGCGCTGGATTTTTCTTTGTCAGAAAGAAGGATGGCTCACTTAGGCCTTGTATTGATTACAGTGGTTTGAATGATATTACCATTAAGAACAGAGACCCTCTACCTCTGATGGCTTCTGCTTTTCAGTTGTTGCAAGGGGCAACAGTTTTCACCAATCTTGATCTGCGGAACGCTTACAATCTTGTGTGTATCAGGGAGGGCGATGAATGGAAGACGGCCTTTCATACCCCAACAAGGACTATGAAGACCTGGTCATGCCATTTGGTTTGACAAATGCAAAAGCTGTTTTCCAGGGCCTCATTATTCCTTTCAGCGCCGTGGGCAACTATAGTTGCCCAGTGACGTAAGATATCAAAGTCTGATACGGTTGATAACCTATCACGTGGCAACTTGTTTAAAAGAGCTCCCGCTGGGGAGCTCTTTTAAACAAGTTGTCACATGATAGGTTTTCAACAGCTCAGGATAACTACATTTTTAATTCCTTGAAAATGTGTTCGGCGCTTAAAGGGTTAATGATGTTCTGTGGGATATGGTCAGTAAGTATGTTTTTGTCTATCTTGACGATATCCTGATTTTTTTCTCTGTCCCTTTCTGAGCAAGTTCAGCAGGTTTGGCGGGTCTTCGAATGGCTGTTGGAGAACCATCTTTTCATTAAGGTGGACAACTGTGAATTCCACCAGAGGTCGACCTCCTTTTTGGTGTTCATCATTTCTGCAGGGGGATTGAAGATGGATCCAGCCAAGGTCAGGGCAATCATTGACTGGCCCACCCCGCAGAACCGCAGGGAGCTGCAGAGATTCTTGGGGTTTGCAAACTTTTATAGGAGGTTTATCCACAATTGGTTCTGTAGCAGCACCTCTAATGTCTCTTACCTCCTCCAAGGCCAGGTTCTGTTTGTCCGAGTCAGCGAAGGGGGCCTTCCAGGACTTGAAGTCTCATTTTACCTCGGCGCCCATCTTGATCTCTCCAGGCCCCTCACGTCAGTTGTGGAGGTTAATGCCTCTGACGTGGGAGTGGGGGCCGTGTTATCACAGAGATCTGCAGGGGCTGGGAAAGTTCATCCATGAGCCCTTTTTTTCCATCACTTAACCCCTACGGAACGGAATTATGATGTAGGGGACAGGGAGCTTCTAGCAGTCAAACTGACTTTGGAGGAATGGCGACACTGGTTAGAGGGCGCAGAGACTCCCTTCCCTGTATGGACTGATCACAGGAACCTAGAGTACCTCTGGTCTGCCAGACGCCTCAATGCTCGTCAAGCCAAATGGCCATTGTTTTTTGGTCAGTTTAATTGTAGTCTTTCCTTCCGCACAGGTTCTAAGAATATTAAGCCTGATGCCATGTCCCGCAGTTTTTGGCACCCCGGAACCCACCCCTGAGGTGGAGACTATATTACCTGCTAGGTGCACTACTGGAGCAAAACTACGCTGACCCAACAGAATTAACAGCAGTCGTAACCTTCTCCCACGCAGTATTTTTTATTTTTTATTTTTTTGGTTGATCACACCTGCATTGAGTGTTCCAAACAGTATTTATTGGTTTGTTTCAACTTCGCCTACAAGCACCTCAATCTCTGTGTCGGAGAAATTCCTCTTCTTCGCCCTCTTTGCCATGATTTCGATGAGGGGAAAAAAACCATTCACGCATTCTTAAAGGGATTGCTGCTACCATATATGGTCAATTGGAGGCGTTTCTGAATGCAAATGAGCCTAACCATGCACGAGCGTGGTAGTTTATAACAGGTGGGATTTATCATCACATATTTCTTACTGTTGTGCGTACGACCGGTGTCCACACGTTTGATAAATACGGATTTTTTTGTACTTACACACATTCTAAGTTTCATTCCTACGAAAGAATTTAGAACACTTTCTACGCACAAGTTTTTAAATGAGGCCCCTGGATCCTTACGAGCTGAAAGGTAGGAGGAGCGACCCCTCTTTTGGTCTGGGTCGGCTGGATCATCACTTGATTTTCCTTCATCGAACAGAAATTCAACATTTGTTGATCATTATTGATCAGTGAAAGTAATCCACAGTCGTACATTTACCAGAACGATTTTTAAAAGGGGCGCCAATATATTTTAGGGGGTTTTGATTTTGATTTTGTTTTTATTTCGGCATGATTGTATACTCATTTCATGACAATTTCAATACAACATGTATCATAACCGAAAGGGTCGCGGGAGAAGCGAGATCGCTTGTCAAAGTCCCGCCCCCAACTTCCAGAAAAACAGTTTGATTATGGTTAAGATATCATAGAGATTCATATATCACAACAGAGCTGAGCCCATTTACACTACGATTTAAGCGCCACAACGTAAGATAATAAAGAGTTGTGAACATCATGAAGAATTTTAATCACAATATAGCTGAGTGTCTATGCAAGTTTAGATTTGAGAGTCACTCTTGATTTAATCCATTAGATTTGGTCCAGAGAAACCTGAACTCCTTTCTTCATCAGTTGGTTTGTTCCTAGTGATTTGGAATAGGTGGAAGGTGCAATAATACCGGATCTTTGCATGGATCTCTTAGTTAGTCATCATCTCCGTCGACTTGGTTCACCCTTGCCTTGTCGGATTTAATGACCCTCGCAGTATATTTAGTCCGTCCTGGCTTCCTTGACATCAAATCCAATTTTATTGAGCTTTATGTCGAGGATAACCATGCTTTTCAAAGTTTTTTTATCCTGTGGTCGATCAAAACAGACCGAGCCCCAATGATAGCAGGCCCGCTATCATAAATCCAACTAGATAGACGTCCTCTACATCCTCGATGTCCAGGACTGCCAAACACAGCTAACGCCACTTTCCCCATGCATCCATGATGTAACCAGCCGGAATGTCCCATCCGGGCATTTCGGTTCTCCAGAACCTGTCCGCCTCGTGGAAATAATTTTGTCAATTGCATTTAACGACCAGTTTATAAGATCCATGTTGGTTACAGCTGTCTGTGGTAATAATGCTGTGACGGTTTCTTTTAGACAGGTGGCCTGGTGTGTTCAGCAGATGCAATGGAACAGATTTAACAATAGCAGTCCACATATTTAGTCTAAACAACTCCTATTGTTTTTGCCCGCTATGGTTCCGTTTAGTTTATCCAATGTCATTTTGTTGGATAAGTTTATAGTTGTTCAAACATGCACATTTCAAAAGATACTTAAAGACCTTCAAATTGTCTGCCTTTCTAATACCGTCTTCAAGTATATTCCATGCACTGACTCCAGCCACAGATAAGGAGTGCTCACTCCGAGTCGACTTGACCCTTCTCTTCTGCAACAACATTCTGCCTCTTAAATCATTGGTACATTCACGTTCCAAAAATAGGCATTGTATATTTCTAGGCAATTCTTTGTGGTATCCTAAATATACAATTTGCAAGGAGTTGAATTTTATTATATCCTGTAATTTAAGAAACCTTGCCTTTAATAAACAAGTCGTTTGTATGTGTTCCATAAGGAACGTAATGAATAATTCTAAGGGCTTTTTTTTGGAGTTTAAACAATGATTCTATTGTATTATTATAAGTGTGTCCCCATACTTCAGCGCAGTAATGTAAGTGGGGTGCTATGAGTGCTGAATAGATTATTTTAAGACTTGTGTTTTAATAATTTCTGCATTTTCCAAAGAATAGACACGCTTTTAGCTAACTTTCTTTGAACCAAGTTTACATGCGGTTTCCAGCTCAAGAGATTATCTAACATAACTCCCATGAGTTTATATTCGTTTACCCTTTCAATGCTGGTACCATTGACCTTTAAGTCTATGTCATCCTTCAGGCCTTTTTTTTTCCCAAACATCATAAATTTGGTCTTTGTAAGATTTAGTGATAATTTGTTTACATTAAACCACGGTGAAGTTTAGACATTTCGTTATTAGCCAATTTTACCAATTGTTTGAGATCGACACCTGAGCAAAAAAAAATAGTCGTGTCATCTGCGAATAAAATTAGTTTTAGGATATCGGACACCTTAACAATGTCATTTATGTAAATTATGAACAACTTAGGACCTATGACTGAGCCCTGAGGAATTCCACAGGTAATGTCCAAGCAATTCGATTTGCTATTGCCCATCTGCACAAATTGCGTCCAACTTGTTAAGTAATTTTGATCCATTTTAATGCGTCCCTCTTATTCCATATTTGTAAAAAGTTTTTCAGTCAGTATATCGTGATTTATAGTGTCGAATGCTTTCTTCAGATCAATAAATATGCCCATAGAATATAAGTTTGAATCTAGTGAATCTTTAATCATTACAATAAATTCCGTTAGGGCTAGTGCTGTCGAATGTTTTTTCCTGAACCCATACTGACTGTCACACAGTATTGTGTGTTTATCAATGTGCTTGTCCAATCTGTCATTGAAGAGCTTTTCTAGGACCTTTGAGCATTGAGGTAAAATCGAGACAGGACGATAGTTTGAGAAATCATATTTATCCCCACTTTTGTAGAGAGGGATAACTTTCGCTATCTTCATTTTATCTGGAAACACTCCATAGGAGAAGGATAGATTGCATATATGCGCAAGTGGAGTTACAATTGCGTTAGTTAGTGCTTTCAGTAATTTCATGTCTAGATGGTTTGCATCAACTGATGTCTTAGCTGTACAATTTTTCAGAATTGATCTGATTTCAGATACGGTAACAGGAGTTAATGTCATTATGTCTTGGATTTCCTCATCCTTATTAAGGTAGACCCATCTCAGGTGTGAGGATTTAATACCCTTCGCTAGTTCTGGCCCAACATTCACAAAATAACTGTTAAAATTCTCCACGACCAATTCCATGTTCTCCACCTTTTTGCCATTTATGGTAAAGAAGGCAGGGTACTCCCTCTTCATAGTCCTCCCAGAGACGTTCTTGATTATATTCCAGGGATTTCTGGTATAATGTTTATTTTCTAATAAAAGCTTTTCATAATACTCTCTTTTATGTTTCCTTAGTAAATATGTCACTTTGTTTCTGTATTTTTTGTACCTAATTTCTGCTTTCTCAGTTCTTTCCCTCAGAAACTGCTTATATAGTGTATTTTTTTTCTTACACGCATTCGCCAGTGCTTTCGAAACCCAAGGCCTTCTCTCTTTGTTTTGCTTCAGTTTGTTCATTGTTTTGACTAGACAGTGTTTATCATACAGAGAGTTTACTGTCCATAGAAAAGCCTGATAGGCTTTATTTGGATCTTGTTCTGTTAGTACATTATCCCAACTTTGGTTCAACAGATCTAATTCTAGTTTCTTTTAGCCTTTTTTCGCTTTTAATTCTGATTTCTGTGTGTTCCAGGGTTTTGGATCTAGCCTGGTCCCTTATATCTAATTTGCAGTTACAAATAGCAAAAACTGGTAGATGATCAGTAATGTCACTTATCATGATGCCACTTAATATTTCAGAATCTAACACATTAGTATACACATTATCTATCAAGGTGGCACTGTGTCTAGTAATCCTGCTTGGTCTTGTGATTAATGGTTGCATACCCATGGCATACATGGTGTTGATATAATCCTCTATTATAGAGCTATTATTTGGATTTATCAAGTCAATATTAAAGTCCCCACATATATAAACATTTTTTTCTGGTTCATATTGGCGAGTAATTCACCCATACATTTACTAAAAACATCAATTTGCGAATCCGGTGCTCTGTACACACAACAAATAACCGTTTTTTACCTTTCAACCTAGGAATCTCAATTGTAAGGCATTCCATTACATTTTCCACAACATTTGATTTGCATTCCAGTACCTGGAAGTTTATGGCCTCATCAATAAATAGTCCAACACCCCCACCAGCTTTATTCAGTCTGCTCTTACACACGGTTATAACCCTCCATGTAGAAGTCCTTGTCCTTTTCTTCTTTAATCCAAGTTTCCGATATTGCGATGATGCTGAACGAATTAGCAAATGACAGAAGGTATTCCTTTATTTGGTCAAAGTTTGCATATAGACTCCTACTATTAAAGTGAATAATGGACAGACTCCTTCCATTTCAATGCTCTTGTTAAATTTGTCCACAGTAAAGTATCCGCATGCATTTGTTTCGTTTGTAGAAAAACTGGTTATCCGGATCCATTTCCTCAGTAGGGTCTATTCCTGAATGATAATAACTTGTTGTGAAAAAGCCAGCTTCCTGATCTACAGTTTGGTTCATCAGATAACTGCTCATCAAGATTTGTCAAGGATTTTAACCTGCCTCAGTGGTCAAAACTCTCCAGATCCCGCATCATCTTGATCAGCACCGGTCTGGTAGTTTCCGGTGAAGACCCATTTGGTTTGATGAAAATTCTGCAGTTAGCCGACCAAGTGCTGTGTATCTTCCCCGCTTTCTTTAGTTGACGAGCTTTCCATGCGATGGTTGCATTGTGCTTGGTGAGGTTTTCATTTATGAAAACATTGGATCCTTTGAGATTTTTCCCTTGCTTCAACAGAGAGATTTTGTGCTTGTTGCTTGTAAGTCGAAGCAGCACAGCCCGTGCTGCACTCCGGTCTCCTCTTACACCCCTTTTCGGTAGCAGATAACATGAATCCACATCACCGGGGTTCAGAGAAATACTTTTGGACCGAAGGAATTCCATCACCTGCATTTCCACAGATTTATTGTCCTCCTCGCTTCCATCGTCGTCATCCGCTGTTGCCCTGGCATAACTCCTGGGTTTGATTTTGAGCCCTGTCAAGATTACATCATTACGTTTCTCTTGTTGTTCCAGCTCCTCCAGTTTGATTGATAAAGAATTAATTAGTGTGTCTTTCTTGGCAATCTCTTTTCTGAGATCAGTTTTCCTTCAAAAGCTGGTCCAACTGCTCCTTCATACCTTCCCTCCACTCCCTCATTTCACTTCTCAATTCTTCGAGGGTCTCCATAATTGCTGCAGGATCCGGCGGGCTTGTTTTGTCGCTTCTTCCCGTTCTACCCATTTTCTCAGTTCAAAAAAAAAAAAAAAAGGTCTATTACAGAGTTTGTGAGAAAGTTTATCACTCAACTTTTCTCCTAGCTCTGTTGTTTTCCTGTATTGCCTGTATTGCGTGCAGTCGCTGTTCGGAGATGTTGCTCCTTCAGTCCTTCAGTTTTATTCGTGATAAGGGGGTTTAGAATTTATGATTAATATTTGATATTGCGAATGCATATACTGCGCATTCCCTAGCCACCTGGCATGTCATCGGTATCAAGGCTGCCGCCGTTACAGCTGCAGTACACATTTAACTCTAAATTTTCTTGACTGGATGTACGATGGACGTTTTTACATACTCGAATGTTTCTCTGGGTACCCAAAATTCAAGCCGAAAAAGTACTGATCTTAGTCGATACTGATGAAGGTTGAAAACGGAATGCTTTCCAATGCTAATATCCGAACTTTCACTTAAATACTCGCTATCGGAAAGTAAGGAACCTATCGAATTACCCAACACAAAAAAGATCAATCCCTTGCCATGACTGAATAATAAACTGCGAAAACTTAGCAAAACGTCACGGTAGAAATGATGGAAAATAACTTGCGACTGACCCAACAGAAAGTGAAAAGTACAAACACGCCAGTGGGTCGACGGCATCCAGTTCTTGCATCAAATTGCATCAATCAAAGTACATTTTTTCGGTTCTCCATCAGGAATACGTAGGAAACGTATTCCTGAACCCTTCACGAAACGGTTTGTGCAGTTAATAACGCTGCAACTGACTGGCATAACAAAAAGTGGAGGACAACTTTACTTCACCTATAAAATCAATTGTCATGTTGTGGCTTTTTGCCAACCATGGTAGTCAACAAACCCACGTGAACAGGTTCGTGACATCACGAGAAGTATGGCTCCGGTACTTTCAATAAAATTTTTGGCTAGAACCCTGTTAACTGGATGTGCGCTCTACGTTTTTACACACCCGAATATTTCACTTGGTATCTAAACATTAAGGTAAGCCGAAAAAGTTATGATTTTATTCGATTTTGTTGGAGGTTGCGTGTGGTACTCTTACCTCGGGGGCATAAATGTTTAAATCACAGCCCTACGTTGTATCCTCCTCCCTGTAACTCACTCACTCATTCCAACGTAGGCTACTCTGCTCAGGCCTGACTAGCAAGTGGAGAGGGGCAACCATGACGTTGCTGCTAATCAGCGTTCTTGAGGCAGCAGGGGATTATAATTCATTACTTCTTCTTCTTGTGAATGTACGGCAGGGTGTAGCCTACGCTATTTATCGTAATTCATTACTTATGGGAAACATTTCCATTTCAAAGAGCAATAGACTATCAACTTACCTCCCGGTAGCATAACACAGGAGAAGTGGGTGTAACGCGGAAGGTGTAGCCCGCGCTGGAGCCAGGCCAAACCCACCAATAGAAACTCTTCGCTCATCCATCAGCATAGGCCCCGCCCATTAAGCGCAGCTGAATTTGCAAGCAGAACCTTTGAACTTGCCAGCAGAGGACTGATTTTCAAGCAAAACTTTTTAACTCGCTAGCAAAGAGGAATGATTTTCTAGCAAAAGTTTTTTACTTGCAAGCAAAGAGGACTGATTTATAAGCAAAATGACCATACGTTTTTTACTTACAAACATTAGTTTTGATTGAAGTTGAAGAAATATGCTCTCAAAACATTTTTTTTCCCAATTTTGCAACCTATTCTGTTTTGCTCTCAAATTTTTTTTTTTTTTTTTTTTTTGATTGCCACTTATTCTCTTTTGCTCTCAAATCTCTTTTTTGGTTGCAAAGCTATTCTATTTGATTGAATAATAAAGAGACAAATGTCTCTCCATACATATCCCAATCCCATCATGATGTCACTGTCATATCAACAGCCGCTGTGGAAAGATGTCGAATAAATCGCCAGTTTGGAAGCATTCCAAGAAGGAAGAGGCTATTCGCCTCATGTTGGTTCAGAGCGAAAGATAAAAGAGCGGGGCGAATTATAAAACAAAATCTCTTATTGGCCCAACTGCGGGGCAAATAGCAGAAGTGCTTCTCTTATCCATCCCACCACGGTGCGAATAGCAGAGCAGCTTCTCTTGTCGGCGCCGTTGCGGTGCAGATGGCCGATCTCTTTCCCCCAATACATCCCGCTGCGGGGCGAATAGCCACTTCTTTTTAGGGAATGCTGACGATAATCCCGAAGGGCATAATTATTAGGATATCATTATTTTATGTCTTTTATTGGATTAGCCTGCTGCCAGCATGTATGTTTGTTAACAAAACTTATAAGCTACATTCATCTAAGAAAGTTGATTTTAATAACAAATTGCCTCATTTAATGCGACTAATTACTTACTTCTGAGTGAGGGTTTTGTTAGATTTTTTAAGTATTTGGGTCGATGACCTCCTGTAGCATCCATCCATTCATCCATCCATTTCCTTCCGCTTATCCGGGGCTGGGTCATGGGGGTAACAGACAGAGAGGCCTAAGCACCCCCCCTCCCCAGCCACTTCCTCCAACTCTACCTGGGGGCCCCCAAGCCATTCCCTGGCCAGCTGGGAGATATAGTCCCTCCAGCGTGTCCTGGGTTTGCCTCGGGGCCTCCTTCCAGTTGGAGATGCCTGGAAAACCTCTAAAGGCAGACATCCAGGAGGCATCTGGACTAGATTCCCAAACCACAACTGACTCCTCTTGACGCGGAGGAGCAGCGGTTTTACTCTGAGCCTCTCCTGGATGTGTGAGCTCCTCACCCTATGCCTGAGGGTCAGCCCAGCCACCGTACAGAGAAAGCTCATTTCGGCCTCTTTTATTTGCTATCTTATTCTTTCGGTCACTACGCAAAGCTCATAGCCATAGGTGAGGTTTGGAACGTAGATCGACCAGTAAATCGAGAGCTTTGCTTTAACGCTCAGCTCCCTCTTCACTACAACAGACCAGTACAACGCCCGCTTTACTGCAGATGCTGCAGCGATCCGTCTGTCAATCTCACGGTCCATCCTTCCCTCACTCGTGAACAAGACCCTGAGATACTTGAACACCTCCACTTGGGGCAACAACTCACCTCCCACCTGTAGGGGACAATCCACCTTTTTCCAGGAGAGAACCATGGCCTCAGATTTGGAGGGACTGACTCTCATTCCTCGGCATATAATTGCTAGGCTAATAAGTAATGCCGTTTGGTACTAATGTTTCATAGGGTTCCAAAAAAAAAATCAATTTAAAGTGTAAAAAAAAGACCAAGGCTCTTGTAGCTTACCGGCAGACAATCTGTAATGTGCATTATTGACTTGAAATCAAGGCAGAAGTCATATGTTAAGACTGAAGTTCTAGTTCAGATATGATCATATTTAAACCACATACTAGTAGTACCTATACTAGTACATGATATATCTGCAACAGTTTTGCGTGCAACATGTTACTGAAATCGTACTCCCGTAAGTTTGATTTTCATAGGTTGTCATCCTAGGCAAACTTATGGTTACGAAGTGATACACAATACATGCAATAGTTATGGTTTTAACGAAGACTTTTGGAACCATCATCATTGGCATCTCAGTCTATATGACTGCAGGCTGATGCATGAGTGACAGTCCCTGTTACATCTGGTGCAGATGAACCGAGAGGCCTGCTGGGGTGCAAGGGTTGTTGCAGCAAGCTTCCCTTGGTTTCTCCTCTCTGCTGCGAGCTGACATCTCTTTATGTCTGCCTCTGTGATACCCTTGTAGACAGCTTAATGCCAAGCAACACGATCCTTGACCTGAGTTTTCCAGGGTCTGTAGAGATGTTGCAGGCCTTCAGGTTTCTCTTGCAGGCTTCCTTGAAATGGAGTGATGGACAGCCGACTCTTCAGGTCCACTGGGCTAAATCGCCGCAAATTAATTATCGGGACACAGAAAGGAAAGCAAACCATTCTGCTAACAAAAATCTGAACGATAACACAGAACTGCTACATTAATAAAAAGGTTGTTTTATTTTTTTATTTTAATATTCTCACTTATCTCGTTGAACTAACTAGCACACTACTGATGGCTCACTTGAGATAGGAAGAGAGCAGTCCTGGTGACGGTCTGGCTGCAGCAATTTAATAATAATAATAATAATAATACATTTTATTTAGCAGCGCCTTTCCAAACACCCAAGGACACTTTACAGAAGGATAAAAAACACAATAAAATAGATAAAAACAACAGACAAAGACACAACATTAAAAATGAAAATGAGGTCACAAGTTGTATGCAGTTTTAAACAGATGTGTTTTGAGTCTGGATTTGAAAAGGGGTGATGAATCAATGTTACGGATGTCAGGTGGAAGTGAGTTCCAGAGTTGGGGAGGCACAGTGAGGTGGAGGGAGGAAGAGGACCTGAGGGAGCGAGAGGGGGTGGCAATTTGGATCAGATCAGAAAGATGGGGGGGAGAGATTGTGAATGGCTTTGAAGGTGTGGAGGAGGATTTTAAAGGTGGATCTGAATTTTACCAGGAGCCAGTGGAGCTGCTGGAGAACGGGGGTGATATGGTGAAAGGAAGGGGTTCTGGTGATAATGCGGGCTGCTGAGTTCTGGACCAGTTGAAGTTTATGGAGGGATTTGTGGGGGATACCAAAGAGAAGTGAGTTGCAGTAATCAAGACGGGAGGTGACGAGGCTGTGGACCAGGATGGCAGTGGTGTGAGGGGTGAGAAAGGGGCGGAGGCGATTAATGGATCGAAGATGGAAGTATGCCGACCGGGTTATGTTATTGATGTGAGCGTTGAAAGAAAGTGAGCTGTCAAGGATGACACCCAGACTCTTAACCTGAGGGGAGGGGTGGGGGGAACCAGGAGCTGTCAATGGTAAGGGAAAAACTGTCAATTTTGGAAAGGGTGGCTTTGGTGCCGACGAGGAGAAGTTCAGTTTTATTGGCATTAAGTTTGAGGAAGTTTGAGGTGAACCAGGATTTGATTTCTGTGAGGCAGTGGGTAAGGGAGGAGGGCGGGAGAGCAGAGTTAGGCTTACTGGAAAGATAGAGCTGGGTGTCATCCGCAAAGCAGTGAAACTGGATACCATGTTTACGGAAGATATTGCAAAGTGGTAGAAGGTAAGTTATGAAGAGGAGGGGCCCCAGGACAGAGCCTAGGGCACACCAGAAGTGACTGGGGAGGGTTGTGAGGTGAAGGATTTCAGCTGAATGAACTGAGTACAGCCAGTGAGGTAAGGGTGAAACCAGTGAAGGGGGGGGGTTGAGTGATACCTAAAGAGGAGAGTCTATTAAGGAGAATGGGGTGAGAGATAGTGTCGAAGGCCGCACTCAGGTCGAGGAGGATGAGGATGGAGATCAAACCAGAGTCAGCAGCCAAGAGGAGGTCATTGGTGATTTTGATGAGGGCTGTTTCAGTGCTATGGCGGGGACGGAAACTGGACTGGAATTGTTCGTACAGGTTGTTGTGGGTGAGATGGGAGTGGAGCTGAGAAGCAACGGTTTTTTCTAAAATTTTGGATATAAGGGGAAGGTGAGAAATGGGGTGGAGGTTATTGAAATCATTTGGGTCTGAACCAGGTTTTTTGAGTATGGGGCTGACTGCTGCAGATTTGAAAAGAGTAGGAACAATTCCAGTGGACAGTGAGGAGTGAATGATGACTGATATGAGGGGGAGCAGAGAGGGGAGAGAGGGGGTAACCTCCACTGTGTGTGTGTGTGTGTGTGTGTGTGTGTGTGTGTGTGTGTGTGTGTGTGTGTGTGTGTGTGTGTGTGTGTGTGTGTGTGTGTGTGTGTGTGTGTGTGTGTGTGTGTGTGTGTGTGTGTGTGTGTGGGGGGGTGTCGTGGTTGTTTACCCGTTGTTACTATGGTTGTTAGCACCGCCAGAGGAAAAACCTGCAGAGGCCTGCAATAAAAGTTATTTTTATAGCCTATAAAAAATATGTTAATCACGGTGACTTCAAGTGTGGCATAAATAATCGGAAGACCTTTGGCCAACTGAAATTGTATCAATTGGGTGCTTTGGCGGGGGGGAGGGAGGGGTGGTGGAATATAAATGAGATATTTCGCTTTGTCTCCTCAGTCGCCCATTGACCTCAATACAGTAAAAAGCTGCATGCACTCCTAAATGTTTATTTATTTATTAATTTTGGAAGAGGCTATTCACCCGTCGGCGGTTCAGCGCGAAAGATCAAAGAGCGGGGTGAATGAAATCTCTTATTGGCCCAACTGTGGGGCAAATAGCAGAAGTGCTTCTCTTATCCGTCCCACCGCGGTGCGAATTGCAGAACTGCTTCTCTTGTTGGCCCTGTTGCGGGGCAGAGAGATAGCCAATCTCTTTCCCCCAATTCACCCCACTGCGGGGCGAATAGCCACTTCCTTTTTTCCGCCACTAGAGGTGGTTAATTCTCCGACCAGGAAGTAGGCTCGTTTGCTCTTTCTTGCTCGGAAGGTCTTTGAGACAACCATTGCACCATCACGCATGCTCACTTGCTTCGCGTTTTGCGGCTGTAGAGACCATAGACTGTATTAAAAGATGGACGCAGCACTCTGGCCTCAGGGGTGAAGCTAGATCCGGAGTAGTTAAAGTACGCTGTGCGAGAGTTGACTGAAATCTCGCCGGAAGTGCGACAAGACTAGTCCAGCAGCAGAGCTGAAGCGGAATGGACCGTACGTGATGATCTTCCAAAAGGTAAGACGTTTAAAGAATTAGACTGAATGTTGTCAGCACATCTGAATTAAATTACACGTACAGTAAAGCGTTTTACTGGATTATTCCCTGCACGATTCTTGAGATATTTAATGTTTACGGACAACAAATTGGGCTACGATACGAGCTAGGTACAGTTAGCGACAGTTACTACCGCTAACCACGAGCAGCAGCATACTTGTGAACTCCGTCATGTCAGTGCCATTTCATCCAAAGACGCGAAATTAGAGGGGGAAAATGCTTCTTAAACGTGATTTTTTTTTTTTTTTTTTTTCCGCGGAGTGGGTGGAGTGAAATGTTGGAGAAGTAACGTAAATATACCATCAGACTCGTTATAGCAGTGGATGTGGTGAAGTGAGATTTTCTTTGAGAACAAGGTAGCTAACGTTAGCTGGTGTAATAAGTTAACCGTACAGAATAATAAAGAAGAGCCATCGTTTGCTGTGATACATCGCTATTAATATTGATTGGGGAGCTTTTTTCTTTTTTTAACTTCTATTCAGTAAACTTAGACGTGATCTCTTGTTTGAGTGTTTTAGGATTTGTGATTCTGTTGACATTACCTGACTATATTATGTCGCTGCTCAGCTAATTTTGGATTGATGATTAAGGGAGAGGGAGGCTGGAGGACCAAAGAAAATTGAAAACAGAACGTATTGGCCAAATAGCCTTCTATGCTTAATTTTCCAAAATGTTTGGCCTTAGTGGGGAATCTTACTGAATACTAAAAATATTGAGCTGTACTGTATTTCTTGTCTGAAAGACTGCAAAGAACATGATCCAACTTTATGGTAATTCTTGTCTCATCTGTAACTGATGCCATTTGCCATACTTAAACATCAGCAGCAAAAGCTGTTTATCACAGCTACTTGAGTTCCATAACCTAAGTAGGGAAACAAAGACCACACCTCATCTCTCAGCACAATTTCCCATCCAAGCCTATATAGATGTGTCTAACCCTTTCTCCTGTCTTTCTCTCCCCCCCCTTTCAGCTGAAGAGCTGCAGGCGATTCAATAAAAGCCTCCCTGCAATGAGGCAGGACACTCACCCTACACCCTGAGTCTTAACTCCCTAAGCTGTGCAAGCCTTTCCCTGTTCTTTACTTTTAATAAACTGGACAATAAGCTTCCAAATCGTGTGATCTTTGGTTGTGAAAAAGTGTAAGTGCAGTGTTTGAATGCGATCACCTCACATTTTTATTGTTGTAATTTTTAATGTTTGTTCGATTTCTCCTGCTGAATTGAGTCAACAATTTACAATTTTTTTTTCTCTTCTTCACATCATTGGAGAACCCATACATTTGTAATCAACCTCCCAGCGATTGGAGCATTCCCACGCAGCACAGCAAACCATGGTCGAGATTATATACAAGAACAACATGGAGGAGAGGGCACAGACAAACTGCTTCACATGCTATTCATGTTTCTGAGTTTATTGAAGATTTCTTTTTCATGAAGTATTTTCAGTACATACAGTGCCGTGAAAAAGTATTTGCCCCCTTCCTGATTTCTTACTTTTTTGCACATTTTTCACATTTAAATGTTTCAGAACATCAAACAAATTTTAATATAAAAAAAATAACCCGAGTAAATACAAAATGCAGTTTTGAAATGATGATTTCATTTAAGGGGAAAAAGCTATCCAAACCTACCTGGCCCTATGTGAAAAAATAAGTGCCCCCCTTGTTAAATCATGAATTAACTGTGATTAACCACATTTTTTGAGTCCAATTTCACTAGCCACACCCAGGCCTGATTACTGCCAGAACTGTTGAATCAAGAAATCACTTAAATAGAACCTGTTTGACAAAGTGAAGTAGGCTAAAAGATCTCAAAAAGCATTATGTCATGCTGGGAACTAAAGAAATTCAAGAACAGATGAGAAACAAAGAATTTGACATCTTTCAGTATGGAAAGGGTGGCAAAGCCATTTCTAAGGCTTTGGGACTCCAGCGAGTCACGGTAAGCCATTATCCACAAATGGAGAAAACTTGGAACAGTGGTGAACCTTCCCAGGAGTGGCCGGCCTACCAGAATTACCAAAAGCGCATCGACGACTCATCCAGGAGGTCACAATAGAACCTAGAACAACATCTAAGGAACTGCAGGCCTCACTTGCCTCATTTAAAGTCAGTATTCATGATTCAACAATAAGAAAGAGACTGGGCAAAAATGGCGTCTATGGGAGGGTTCCAAGGCGGAAACTACTGCTGACCAAAAAGAACACAAGGGCTCGTCTCACATTTGCCAAAATACATCTTGATGATCCCCAAGACTTTTGGGAAAATATTCTGTGGACTGACAAGACAAAAGTTGAACTTTTTGGAAGGTGGCATCCCGTTATATCAGGCGTAAAACTAACATATCATTTCATGAGAAGAACATCATACCAAAAGTCAAACATGGTGGTGGTAGTGTGATGGTTTGGGGTTGCTTTGCTGCTTCAGGACCTGGATGACTTGTCGTAATTGATGTAACTATGAATTCTGCTCTCTACCGGAAAATCCTGAAGGAGAATGTCCAACCATCAGTTGGTGACCTCAAGCTCAAGTGCACTTGGGTTAAGCAGCAGGACAATGATCCGAAGCACACTAGCAAGTCCACCTCTGAATGGCTTAAAAAAAACAAATTGAAGGTTTTGGAGCGGCCTAAGCAAAGTCCGGACTTAAATCCGATTGTGATGCTGTGGCATGACCTTAAACAGGCCATTTATGCTCAAAACCCTCCAATGTGGCTGAATTAAAACATTCTGCAAAGAAGAGTGGGCCACAATTCCTCCACAGCGATGTGAAAGACTCATTGCCAGTTATCGCAAACACTTGCTTGCAGTTGTTGTCGCAGAGAGTGGCGCAACCAGTTATTAGGTTTAGGGGACAATTACTTTTTCACACCAGGCCAGGGAGGTTTGGATAGCTTTTTCCCCATAATAAATTAAATGATCATTTAAAAACTGCATTTTGTATTTACATGGGTTGTCTTCGTCTAATATTAAAATTTATTTGCTGATCTGAAACATTTGTGTGACAAATATGCAAGAAAATAAGAAATCAGGAAGGGGGCAAATACTTTTTCACGGCACTGTAAGTGCAAAATAAAAAGATACATAAAATGTATGTGTATAACGAGATAAATTTGTGTTTTAATGTGTCTTGTTATGTCTGGATGTATAATGTTTAATGAGCTCTTCCTAAAAAATATTACTGTACATGCAAGCCTAGATAAATTTATACCTTCTGCATGCAAAAAGTTAATGAAAAAGTTGTTTTGAAATAATCACTGAACACCAATACATAAGTGCAGATGTACATTAAAATGATGAACAGATAAATTGTAATTATTTCCAGTGGATTTTCTAAAATGCTACATTGAATATTATGCTGCTTTTAATAATGCAGGGACTAATTGTGCTGTCAGTTAATACTCATTGATAGTCATCTGTCAGTCCTCCGTCCTTTCTGAAAGTCATGAAGTTTACATAAGTTGTTATTGAATTGATAAAGTAGATCCTCCATTTTCATGGGATTATTAAAACCCCAAACAATCAAAGAAATGGTAGAAAATTAAACTGAAACGTTCCTTCCCCTCCCTCTGCTTAATAAACGTTAGGGTGGGATTAAACAAGCATTGTAGTCAAAAGAAAAAACAAACCAAGAATTCAAAGCAATCGACAACAGGAACACGCTCTTTAATTATTTTAGTAACTCGAAGGCACTAAAACCACGACGCTATTTATTGACTAGTAATTACCGAGGATCGCGGAAACGAGATTTTACGAGATTTCAGTCGCACAGCGTACTTGAACTACTCCGGATCTAGCTTCACCCAAAAAGAAGCCCATGCGGAAGTACCGTAAAATGGCATTCTATTTAATGGCCAGCAGATGGCGACGTCGGTGGTTGCAGAAAGAAGTGCCATGATTTTTTCATTTAAATAATGATTTTTCACATTATTTTATTGTAGCTATAGCAAGTTTCAAGTCTCCTTCGATATATCATGATGTTCATTTTTGTAAATTATGGTCCCAAGTAGACTAGAATAAAGGATAAAGCCAGAATACGCTTTGGAGGCGTGGCTATCCTCTGGTCCTCGTCCGATACGGTCAGATCTACCTCTCACGTCCCTCCCCGGATCTTGATTCTCGCTCTCGTCCAATAGAAATCACATCCGGTTTCAAAATGACAACATGGCGCAATTCGAATTGCCAAAATCGAGGCTTCCTTTATATTATGGGTGGCTGAAACCAATGGGTGACGTCACGGTTGCTTCGTCCATCTTTTTATACAGTCTATGGTAGAGACCAGCATGAAAAATAGCCCAACCCCTTCCCTAATTGTATTAGCGAAGAATCTTTAAAATATGCTCAAAAAACCTCAATCTTTCTATTTTATTTTGGAATGTAGTGTTTTTTAAGTATGCGCTTCGACTACCAGCAACGTCACAGCTGCTGATGTTACATTAATTACGTTGTGAAGGGAAACAAGGGCATATATATTTTGTTCCGGATCGGATGTTGCGAAGTGAAACTGAATGTTAAAAGAAATGTGATGTACAGCAAGGAATAAGTTTCGGAACACGAATTTTCTTCGGACGTTGGAGGTATGAGACATTTTGCAATGTTTCAGTCGCTTCCAACGTGTCTAGATTATTTTTGTCGAGTGTTACGGTTACTAAAAAGTTACAATTGCCACTGTTACAATTGCCGAATATCAGTTGACGTTCGTTGTTGGCCTGCGTTGGAAATTAATGGATAGCTTGCTAGCTAATTGGTTTGGGGAATTTGTTCTTAACATAAATTTACCTAGCTAACGTTAAAGTTACAGAAGATAAAGCCCTCAAAATGCTGTTAACGCGGTGCTTGTGGATACTTGGTGACTTTCGTCGTCTTCGAAGTTGCCGTCATCCGCAAACATCCCATTAATGTTCTTTTTTGTGGACAGCCTCGAGTTATATCTTAGCTACTTCCTTTGGTTTTACTGACGTACTAGTTCGTTAATTTATTTTGAATAGTGTCGTTGCTAGCTAACCATGAACGGGATGAAATGGTACTCCATACTGAATTACTGCTATTGTTTGTGTTTTGAATATTGATCGAAGTTGGGGAACCAGTTTCAATGTGTCAAACTGTTACCGCAGTCCGTCATCGGTTGATCATGGCAGTGTTCAGTTCTTTTGCGACCTCTCACCTGCTGAATTTCTTGAATATTTTCAGGTCGCAGGGATAACGAAGCCTCTCTAAACGGATATTGGGCCTGCATGTGTGGATGATAAATAACTCCTGCCTCACTTGAAATCAGATTCCATTGCCTTTTCAAGACCACTTATTTCACTTAATGGATCCCAGTATTGACGCTACAAAAAATGGTTAGTATTTGTGTTGGTGTACAGGCTAATCCTTCGTGCATGATAGCAACATTTTCTGCATGCATTGACTTATTGACTCATTTGATCCAGAATTTTGTGTCCGCATCGCATGCACCTGGAGAATTCCTAAGATGTGGGCAATCAAGCTGCAGTATGACCAGTGCTGATACTGGCTCCAGAATTGAATAAGTCAACAGTCACAATAAGCCACTTTTTAAAATAATATTATTTATCAATTTCTTTTTTTAATATTTTTATGACCTATCTTTACATGACAAAATGAATAATATTAATGTCATCTTGGGAACTCTGACGTGCACTCGGTTGTGGGTTTTTTTTTTTTTTTAGCTGCACGTTTTTACGTGTGTTGCAGAGAGAACATCAGTATTTAGTTATGTTTTGCACTTTCAGAGATTGGAACCTCACTGTGTATGTTCTTCCAGAGTGCAATTCATGAATTTTTCATTATTGTAGTTATGAGAAGGAACGGTACAGTGGGAGATATACATTTTTCAGTACACAGTATGGCAAGTTGCTGATAAAAATCTCTTTTCAAGATTTTAGATTGAATAAATCGGAAATTTGTTCAAAAATGCAATAATATTCATCACCCTGCATTCACACTAAGATGATGGAGCACTTGTTCAGAAATTACCAGTATGGGCCAAAATGGAAATTTTTGACTGTTGCCATCTTGTCAGCCTGAATTTTTCTCTTATCGGTCCAACTAGAAATTTCTTCATCTGAGGAAGAAGAGACAAAAGGCCTGGAGAAAAAAGACAACAGTGAGTAGGACTGTCATGCTGTCTCAAATTAAACCTCTGGATTAAAGAAGAATTGAGCGCATATTTGTATCCATATTTCCGATGCAGATCAGCTGACAGAATCAAAATCAGTGGGAGCATATAAAGATGCAAGTGAGGATAATTAGTTGGAACTGAAGATTTGTGATTTGTCCATTTGAAATGATGGCAAACACCCATGATTTTTTTTTTCAAATTTTTCTGCGACTGTGTGGTGCAAACTTTCTGAAAACTGGTCCACTTGGCATGGAATGACCCATTTGGAATTTACTCATTTTACCAATGCACTGCTGCCTTCTTGTTCTTCAATACACAGACCAAACAACTCTGAATTTACTGAAGCAGCCTCAATCCATAGGTGACTCTGCAACTGCGACTGCAATTGAATCTGGTGGAGCAGAGCCAAGTATTGTATCAAGTTTTCCCCTTTTTGCCCTTATTTCTGGTTTTCACCTTTGATTGCTGTTCTGGGACAAGTTTGTCCACCAGTGTTTTTCTTTAAAAAAATTGAGCCTGTCTTTGTATTCATGTTTCTATCATAGGTCAGTTGACTGCATCATTAGCAGCAGAAGAAGCAGGACAAAAGGAAGATGTTGGAACATGCCCAGACTCTGCTGGTGAGCAACCCGTAGTAAACATCACTGATGAGAGGAGAATAAAAATTAGGTTGACTGAAACAACTTGCAGAAAGTGACTGTCAGGAAAGTCCTTAACCCTTTCACCCCCACCAGTGCCCAGTTCTCACTGCTGTTTCTCCCCATGGCCTTTGTTGACATTCTAACTAAATTTCTGGCTGTCTGTTCTTATTCCTGATTGTTAAAAGAAACATAACAAAAAGAGTGCTATGTGGCACTATTGGGAAAAAATGCCAGTCACGCAAGAGAGCCATATGGCCAGCATGTTATTATTTATTGCCTATCACAGGTTAGATGGCGAGCTGGAGTAGGGTCCTGCTCAGTCGGCGATTTGCTCTCCTTTTTTGTTGTGCGCCTCATTTTTTGCACGATTTCTTCTTGACATTTTCCTGTTCTTTATTCACTTTGAAATCCTGTTCCAGTGGAAGAAGACCAGGAAATTGACTCAGAAAGGCCAGACACTTGTGCCAACTCCCACACTCAACAAATTCGATTAGAATTTATGCATTTCATTGATGCACTGCCTTTTTAGCTTACCGGCCCTATGGGCCGATAAGCTATTGTCGTGGTGTGTCGTCTGTCGTCCGGAAAATTTTTTATCTTTTTTTTGGCCTGATGAATTTTCGTGTAAATTTGCCATAACATACTACTAGACCATATCTCCAGACTTTTTTTTTCCATATTTTTGATTGAATCATTTTTGTCTGTTTTATGGGCCCTTGAAATTTTGGCCCCAATGTTAAAGATAGGACTGAGAAATTTTAAAAAATTTATTTTTCAAAAACGGCGTGATAAATTTTTTTCTAAATCAGGCAATCAACTTACCTTGGTACCGTCAATGTACAGTGCGAGTGCCATTTTGATTGAATCGACGGAAGTGGGTCTAGTGGGGGCGCTGTACTTCATGAATATGCAAGATGGCCTGTGGAGGCCAAATGGTTGCAGATGGAGATTAAGTTTGTATTATCGACATGTAGGAAGTCATATATGACCTATATTTTGGCAACATTAAATTTGACCACAGATGACTTTGAAAGGTCAAACTCGAGGTCAGGAAAAATATTAACAATTTTAAAAGATATGGCTTGAAATTTCAAAAAATAATTTCTCAAAAACTGTCTGATAACTTTTTTTCTAAATCTGGCGATCAACTCACCTCGATACACTTTATGTACAGTGCGAGTGCCATTTTGATTGAATCAACAGAAGTGGGTCTAGTGGGGGCGCTGTACTTTAACATTGGGTGTTATGGAGGATGGGCAAAATCGCCTGTTGAAGCTAAATGGTTGCAGATCGAGATTAAGTTTGTATTACTGACATACAGGAAGTTATATATGACCTATATATTGGCTGTGTTAAAGTTGACCTCAGATGACCTTGAAAGGTCATCATTGGCCATGTTCTTTGGGGAATAGTGAGCAAATTTCTCTGATTTTTTTTATTCCATTGCTGGATGAGAAGATGGAGAAAAATATAACAGCCAGAAGCAAGAATCGCCCCCCACTGTCCAGCATGTACAAGATCAGTCCAGTGCTGAAGGCTTTATGTCACACATTCATATGCTCCTTGCATATGAATACGTGAATGTGACGATGTGAATGTGACGATTCCAATCTGTTTGATATAATGCCAAGGCTGAGGGGTATTATGTGCCTCGCGCATTATGTTCTCTGATTACAAATCAAGCTGTGCTTTGAGCGTTTGTCAGATTTAGCATTTAGATTTTTTACTGACTGATCTTCCTGCTAACAGATGAACCGATTAACTGTCTATTATATCTTCCAATTCGTCAACCTTGACAATGTTTTTTAACACATCAATAGTTGATACGCATGTAAACTGCAATACCCAGCAATACCATGAAAATGCATACATTTTACAGAAGCACGGCTAGAAAAAGGCCGAGCAAATGAAGGCGATCATGGAACAAGCCCAGACTCTTTTGATGAGCGAACCGTAATACATGGCACTGATGAGAGAGAAAAAAAAGGTAAGGTTGACTAAAATGTCTTGCAGAAAGTGACTGTCATGAAATTCCTTAATTCACTGCCAAAGGCATTGTTATTCATTGCTTGACACAGGTGGAATGGTCAGCTGGAGTAGGGTCCTACTCAGTTGGTGATCTGCTTTCCTGTATGATGTACATCACATTTTTTTGCTTGATTTCTTTTTGACATTTTCTTGTTGTTTTCACTTGGAAATCTTAATTCAGTGGAAGAGGCCCAGAAAATTCACTCAGAAAAGTCAGACAATGGTGAGTAACATGTCGGTGCTTGTATAAACTCCCACACCCAACAAATCCAATTAGAATTTACGCATTTTATTGATGTTCTTCAATACACAGACCGAACTGTATCTAGTCCTCTCTTTTTTTGCCCTTATTTGTGGTTTTTGCTTTTAATTGCTGATCTTTGACAAGTTTGAACGCCAAAGATGGGGGAGGGGAAAGAAACAAGAAATTGACCATGTATTTGTTCTCTTATTTCTACTGTAGATCCGGGGACTGCATCAGTAGCACCAGCAGAGACAGAGAAAAATGAAGGTGATAAACGCCTGTTCTCTGATTACAAATCAAGCTGTGCTTTGAGCGTTTGTCAGATTTAGCATTAAGATTCTTTACTGACTGATCTTCCTGTAAACAGATGAACTGTCTATCATATCTTCCAATTCGTCACTTCGTTGATTGGTGCCACTACTTTTTTGAAACAATCTTCTATTCCAAAAGGAAAATAAGAAGAATTATTGGCGAGGACATTATTATCCATGTTCTTTAGGAAACAATGTGCAAATTTCTTTTTTCCTTTTTCCTTTTTCTTTGCTGGACCAGAAGAGGATGGGTTGAAACCCCCTGTTCAACCAAAGCCATGTGTACAAGAGCAGTCCAAACCAAAAGGTTTGTCCACTAAGACTGATGTTCTACTTCAGTTGTGTTGTAAAGACTTTCTTAATCACTACCATACAATTTATTCTACCACTGATCCCCAGTCACTCATTCCCTCCTGTTTGCAGGACCTTTTTATATGAAAATGGCCGTTTTAATGGCAGGACTCGCTGTCATTATTGGATTAATCTAAACTTGAGGTCAAGCAAAATTTCACAATTTTCAAAGGCTTTTAGCCTTGAAAATATTGAAGATTGGGAACATATGTGTATTGAACACTTATAGGAAGTCATATATGAACTTTAATTTGGTGGCCTTGAACTTGACCTTCGGTGACCTTCGAGGGTCAAACTTCACGTAGTGAAATTTCAATGACTTCTATCACCAAAACTATAACCGACAGAGCTCAGGTTTGTATTGTGGGCACATAGGAAGTCATATATGAAGTTTCATTTGGTGACATTGAATTTGACCTTCAGTGACCTTCAATTACCAAACTTCACGGGGAAATTTCAATGACTTATATCAGCAAACTCGCTACAGACAAAGTGTAGGTTTGTATTGGAGATGTATAGGAAGTCATATATGAACTTCCATTTGGTGGTCTTCAACTTGACCTTCGAAGGTCAAACTTCTCATTGAAAAATTTCAATGACTTCTATCACCGAAACTATTACAGATAGAGGTAAGGTTTGTATTGTGGGCATATAGGAACTCACGTATGAAGTGTCATTGGGTGACCTTGAACTTGACCTTCAGTGACCAACAACAGCCGAACTATACAGTAAAATTTCAATGACCTATATCAGCAAAATCATTACAGATTGAGTGTATTGGATACATATTGGAAGTCACATATGAACTTTCATTTGGTGACCTTCATATTGATCTTTGAAGGTCAAACTTGACCTGGCCATTTCAGCACCCAGACTCTACTACTGCGAAGCCATGCTGTTGTGATTGATGCTGTATGTGGTTTAGCATTGTCTTGCTGAAATATATGCAAGACCTTCCCTGAAAGAGACAGTGTCTGGATGGGGCAATATGTTGTTGTAAAACCTCTACATACTTTTCAGCATTAACAGTGCCTTTCCAGTTGTAAGCTACCCACGCCATAGGCACTAACGCAACTCCATACCATCAGAGATGCAGGCTTTCAAACTGCACTGATAACAAGCTGCATGGTCCCTCTCCTCTTAAGTCCGCACGACAACGTCCGTGGTTTCCAAAAAGATTTGCAAATTTTGATTCATCTGACCACAGAACAGTTTTCCATTCTGCCTCAGTCCATTTTAAATGTGCTTTGGACCAGAGAAGACGGCGGTGTTTCTGGATCTTGTTCACTTACGGGGGCTTCTTTGCACGATACAGCTTTAACTTGCATTTGTGAATAGCATAGCGAATGATGTTCACAGACAATGATTTCTGGAAGTGTTCCTGAGCCCATGCAGTGAATTACAGTGCAGAATAATGCCCGTTTTTAATGCAGCGCCGCCTGAGGGCTCGAAGATCACAAGCATCCAGTATTGAACTTCGGCCTTGTCCCTTGCGTACAGAGATTTCTCCTGATTTTCTGAATCTTTTGATTATATTCTGTACTGTAGATGGTGGGACATTCAAATTCTTTGCAATTTTACATCGAGGAACATTTTTCTGAAACTGTTCCACAATTTTTAGACTCAGTTTTTCACAGATTGGGGAACATCTGGCCATCTTTACTCCTGAGAGACTCTGCCTCTCTGAAATGCTCTTTTTATACCCAGTCTTATTATTGACCTGTTTGCCAATTAAACTAATTGGCTGCAAAATGCTCCTCCAGCTGTTTTTTATCAGTACCACTTTTCCAACCTTTTGTTGCGCCTGTCCCAACTTTTTTGAGATGTTGCTGCCATCAAACTCAAAATGAGCTAATATTATTCATGAAATGGTAAAATGTCTCACTTGTAACATCTGATATGTTGTCTATGCTCTATTGTGAATAAAATGTGGGTTTATGAGATTTTCAAGTCATTGCATTCTCTTTATTTACATTTTACACATCATCCCAACTTTTTTTGGAATTGGGGTGGTAGTAGTTAATTTGAATGTTCTAGTGTCAGAATGTTGGCACAGTTTGACATATTGACTATGTGCTTTTCTCACTTCATAATTGAAAGATGTTGCAACTTTCTCAAAATGTTGCTCTTTTCCAAAGGTAAAATTAGAATTATTGGCGAGCACATCATTGGCCATGTTCTTTGGGGAATAATGAGCAAATTTCTCTGATTTTTTTATTCCATTGCTGGATGAGAAGATGGAGAAAAATATAACGGCCAGAAGCAAGAATCGTCCCCCACTGTCCAGCATGTACAAGATCAGTCCAGTGCTGAAGGTTTGTCCATGAGGACTGATTCTCAACTTCGGTTTTGTTGTAAAGACTTTCTTTATCACGACCATACAATTTATTCTGTTACTCAACATGTTATGATGGCAGCAATGTGGAACTGGAGGTACATTGGATGGACCTGTGCATTGTCTGGATTTATTCCACATTTGACCTTTGACCTTTACTCTATGACCTTGAATACTTTTTCACTCCTGTGCAAAAAACAAATCTCAATTTATAAATTTCAAAGCAATGATATGATTGTGTGTAGGTGGCAATTATGCAAAAAATATGCTTTGTTCAATCAAGGTCACTGTGACCTGCAGGCTTTATGTCACGCATTCATATGCTCCCTGCATATGAATACGTGAATGTGACGATGTAAATGTGACGATTCCAATCTGTTTGATATAATGCCAAGGCCAAGGGGTGTTCTGTGCCTCGCGCATTATGTTCTCTGATTACAAATCAAGCTGTGCTTTGAGCGTTTGTCAGATTTAGCATTTAGATTTTTTGCTGACTGATTTTCCTGCTAACAGATGAACCGATTAACTGTCTATTATATCTTCCAATTCGTCAACCTTGACAATGTTTTTTAACACATCAATAGTTGATACGCGTGTAAACTGCAATACCCAGCAATACCATGAAAATGCATACATTTTACAGAAGCACTGCTAAAAAAAGGCCGAGCAAATGACGGCGATCATGGAACATGCCCAGACTCTTTTGATGAGCGAACCGTAATACATGGCGCTGATGAGAGAGAAGAAAAAGGTAAGGTTGACTAAAATGTCTTGCAGAAAGTGACTGTCATGAAATTCCTTAATTCACTGCCAAAGGCATTGTTATTCATTGCTTGACACAGGTGGAATGGTCAGCTGGAGTAGGGTCCTACTCAGTTGGTGATCTGCTTTCCTGTATGATGTACATCACATTTTTTTGCTTGATTTCTTTTTGACATTTTCTTGTTGTTTTCACTTGGAAATCTTAATTCAGTGGAAGAGGCCCAGAAAATTCACTCAGAAAAGTCAGACAATGGTGAGTAACATGTCAGTGCTTGTATAAACTCCCACGCCCAACAAATCCAATTAGAATTTACGCATTTTATTGATGTTCCTCAATACACAGGCTGAACTGTATTTAGTCCTCTCTTTTTTTGCCCTTATTTGTGGTTTTTGCTTTTGATTGCTGATCTGTGACAGGTTTGAACACCAAAGATGGGGGAGGGGAAAGAAACAAGAAATTGACCAGGTATTTGTTCTCTTGTTTCTATCGTAGATCCGGGGACTGCATCAGTAGCACCAGAAGAGACAGAGGAAAATGAAGGTGATAAAAAACGCCCAGACTCTTCTGGTAACAAGATAATTGGAAAAAAAAACAATTACATTTTTTTCCTTATTGGTGGTTTTTGTTGTTGTTCACTGATGTGAGATATGTATGATACATTTTTTTGCCATCAAAGCTGGTTTCCTCTCTACGGGGGAGAACCTTTCCAGTTTCCAGGGGAGATCCTCATGTTATTGATAGAAGGCTCCCCCTACTTTATTATAGAAGTTAACTGGTCTGTTTGATCTAGTGTCAGAATGTTTGCGCTGTTTGACATATCGACTATGTGCTTTTCTCACTTCATAATTGAAAGTTGTTGCTACTTTCTCAAAACGATCTTCTTCTCCAAAGGTAAAATAAGAATTATTGGCGAGCACATTATTGATCATGTTCTTTGGGGAACAATGAGCAAATTTCTTTTTTTCCCCCTTCTTTCCTGGACCAGAAGATGGAGGTAAAATATTAAAAACCCAGAAACCCCCCGCTGTTCAGATGGAGTCACCTGTACAAGAGCAGCTCAGAGCAGATGGTTTGTCCATTAAGACTGACTTTCTACTTCACTTGTGTTGTAAAGACTCGTTATCATTACCATACAATTTATTCTGTTACTCAACATGTTACGATGGCAGCAATGTGGAACTTGAGGTACATTGGATGGACCTTTGCATTGATTCCACATTTGACCTTTGACCTTTACTATATGACCTTGAATACTTTATCCCTCCAGTGCAAAAAACAAATCTCAATTTTTAAATTTCAGAGCAATGATGTGATTGTGTATTGGAGGTAATTTTGCAAAAAATATGCTTCGTTCAATTTGCGTCAGTGTGATCTGCAAGCGTTATGTCACATATTCATGTGCTCCTTTGTGACGATTCCAATCTGTTTGATGTAATGCCAAGGCTGAGGGGTATTATGTGCCTCGCGCATTATGTTCTCTGATTACAAATCAAGCTGTGCTTTGAGTGTTTGTCAGATTTAGCATTTAGATTCTTTACTGACTGATCTTCCTGCTAACAGATGAACCGATTAACTGTCTATTATATCTTCCAACTCGTCAACCTTGAAAATATTCCGTTGATACGCATGTAAACTGCAATACCCAGCAATACCATGAAAATGCATACATTTTACAGAAGCACTGCTAAAAAAAGGCCGAGCAAATGACGGCGATCATGGAACATGCCCAGACTCTTTTGATGAGCGAACTAAAACACATGGCACTGATGAGAGAGAAAAAAAAGGTAAGGTTGACTAAAATGTCTTGCAGAAAGTGACTGTCATGAAATTCCTTAATTCACTGCCAAAGGCATTGTTATTCATTGCTTGACACAGGTGGAATGGTCAGCTGGAGTAGGGTCCTACTCAGTTGGTGATCTGCTTTCCTGTATGATGTACATCACATTTTTTTGCTTGATTTCTTTTTGACATTTTCTTGTTGTTTTCACTTGGAAATCTTAATTCAGTGGAAGAGGCCCAGAAAATTCACTCAGAAAAGTCAGACAATGGTGAGTAACATGTCCGTGCTTGTATAAACTCCCACGCCCAACAAATCCAATTAGAATTTACGCATTTTATTGATGTTCTTCAATACACAGACTGAACTGTATCTAGTCCTCTCTTTTTTTGCCCTTATTTGTGGTTTTTGCTTTTGATTGCTGATCTGTGACAAGTTTGAACACCAAAGATGGGGGAGGGGAAAGAAACAAGAAATTGACCATGTATTTGTTCTCTTGTTTCTACTGTAGATCCGGGGACTGCATCAGTAGCACCAGAAGAGACAGAGGAAAATGAAGGTGATAAACGCCTGTTCTCTGATTACAAATCAAGCTGTGCTTTGAGCGTTTGTCAGATTTAGCGTTAAGATTCTTTACTGACTGATCTTCCTGTAAACAGATGAACTGTCTATCATATCTTCCAATTCGTCACTTCGTTGATTGGTGCCACTACTTTTTTGAAACAATCTTCTATTCCAAAAGGAAAATAAGAAGAATTATTGGCGAGGACGTTATTGTCCATGTTCTTTGGGAAACAATGTGCAAATTTCTTTTTTCCTTTTTCCTTTTTCTTTGCTGGACCAGAAGAGGATGGGTTGAAACCTCGTGTTCAGCCAAAGCCATGTGTACAAGAGCAGTCCAGACCAGAAGGTTTGTCCACTAAGACTGATGTTCTACTTCAGTTGTGTTGTAAAGACTTTCTTAATCACTACCATACAATTTATTCTACCACTGATCACCAGTCACTCATTCCCTCCTGTTCGCAGGACCTTTCTATATGAAAATGGCCGTTTTAATGGCAGGACTCGCTGTCATTATTGGATTAATCTGCTTCGATTACTCAAGTGAACGACCTGCCCCAAGAACGGACAGCAAAATTGACATCTTCCACAGAGAATTTGAGAAGATGAAATCAAGCTTTCCCAGTCAGAGGGAGGAGCTGTGGAAGCGCAGTAAAATCCACCTGGAGAAGCACCTGCAGACGGCCGAGCCCACAGAGCCGGTCAGCATGATCTTGACCGCGGGGCGTCGGGCTGAGGGGACGCTGCGTTGCCTCGCCAGCCGCATGGCCGCGACCTTCTCCTCCACGCTTGGGGCCTCCGTTCTCCACATAGACGGGGCCAGCAGGGCGGCGTTGGAGAGCGGGCAGGTCAAGCTGGATATCGACGAACAGCTGGGCGGGGCCTTCGAAGGCAATAGGAGGTCAGCAGTCATCCATCGGTTCGAGGAGCTCCCCCCGGGTTCCACGCTTATTTTCTACAGGTATTGTGACCATGAGAACGCCGCCTACAAAGAATCCTTTTTGATCTTCACTGTCCTGCTGGAGGAGGAGGACCTGAAATCACACCTGAGCCTGAGTGCTGTAGAGGAGATTGTGCAGGATCACATTCAGGACAAATTCCTCTCCTCTACACATCCAACCAGTTTCGATAAGATGGATGTGGATAAATTCAGCGGATTGTGGAGTCGGATCTCACACCTCATCCTACCTGTGGCTGTGGAGGAGCTTATGGAGATGCAGGGCTGTGAGATTTAAGCTGTTCAAAGGGGCAAAGATTAGGTCAGAAATTATAAGTCCTGCCATGTTTCTTCCACCACTGAACCTGCCAATCTTCTATTACAGAATTATTTCTACCTCCAGGTTGAAAAGTTGTAAATTGTCCTTCCAGGTGATTGAAATGAGTCGCTGATGTTCATTTACTTTGTGAACTTGGATTTTCCATGTTTGCTTCTGGCATGGACATGTGCACTTGAACATTAAACTCTCACTCTGTATGAAATGGTGGTTACAGCGAGGTGCATGTGGCTTGGTGGTAAAATTCTTACTAATAATTGATAATTTTACTCACTACATGAGAAATGTGATGACTAATGATGAAAACATGAGCTACCTGGAAGCATTGTTTTTTACTGCATAGATTTACAGGGAAAAAATAATGGATAATGGTGAAAGAATAGTTGAAATTGCTCATTAGCCTTGAATACTCAAACTTTTATCTGTGTATAAGCTTTGTTTAGAGTATTCATTCAGAACTTTGTCTCCCGATTGGTTCAGATTATTGTGCAAAAATGCTGAACCTTTGGTTTTCTCAGTTATGTTGAGGGATTATTGGAACATGCCCCCCTCATTGGAGTTCCTAACAATGCTGAAGGAACATGTGCAATGATTTCCTGATTGTTTCTTCAATTAGGAATAGAAAAGTGGGTTTGTTCATTTGTAAGATTTGATTAATTAAGCAGTTCCTAAAAACTTTATTGAATCATTTCTATTGCTTAATTTCTGTTTATGAATAAATAATGTGCCTTGAATTATAGGCGGTTAATAAAATATATCTGCTGTGCACCCGTTTTGCATGCTATCTCAGTTGGCCTACTGGAGATGAGCGATGTGGCTTCATACTTCGCTTCTCAAAAATGCTGTGTACTCTGAGCTTTGTCCCAGTTCTATTCATTCCCAACCTCCATGTCTTTACTTCCTCACTACCTCTTTACTACAACCAGTAAGAATGTGGAGAGAGAAGGGGGAACTGCTAAGTGGTGGTAAAGGGTGACTCAGCAACTGAGGGTGAGTTGGATTGACGCGGGGCTAACAGATCCAGCTGTTTACGCCCTCAGAAGAACTATGAGGTCTAAAATGACCAGTGGTAAGAACTTAAAGCGCACCTATAATGTGACTTGTCACTGATCGTTCTTGTATTCTTGTAGTCTACGAAAACGGTTTAAATGCGTCATTGTTAAAAAAACACTTGAGTTCTCTCATGCTTGCCAATTCTGCAGTACCTGTCTGTGAAACGCTCTATTGAAAATCCTGTCGTCGCCCTCCTGAAAACCCCAGTGTGCTGTGTTTGTTCAACTTGATCACTCACTTGTGATTGGTCCGCCGTTCGAGCCCCGTGTCACGCCTCTTGCCATAAATGGATTTCCGCTTTACAAACAAATACCGGTTAAGCCTTGTGGGCGAAACCCACTTGATTAAAGGGCGTGCCAAACTATCTGCTTGGCGTGAAAATTCAAGTGGTGACATCACCAACTGATGAAAAAAATGGCCAGAAGGGATTGGGGCGTTTTCAGTCAGCTCTGGAGCAGTGAGTTTTGCATCAGAGAGCGCTTCTTCTGGAGGTGACTTCAAGTTGTTTTCCAACACAGACCTTTTAAGTGGGCATAAAAATTATGTGATTCATGGGAAGACATTAAAATAATGAAAAACCGTAAACTCTCCTGGAGTACCGCCGCTTCTGCCTGTTTTAGAGCTCTGCCTGCTCCTGCACCGGTGAGTCAAATGATCAGCTCTTTTATCAGTGAAAATGCTTGATAATGAGGGAATCTGTAGAGTCATTCGTGCTAGTGGGGAGAGATCTAAAACATGCGGGAGAGGTGGTACTCCAGGAGAGGTTTGAGTGGCACTGATCTACATCATCTGTGATTGTTGACAGCAATGCCAAAAATTATTCTAGAAATTATATCAATCATGTGGGTATCGCTAAAGAAGGTCCTTCTCAAAACTTTGAGAAAATGGCCATTCCCCTGCTTAAAGCTTCTCAATATGGCTTCCACGCTCAGTATAGTATGGCCAAGTATCCGTTACCATGCACGCTAAAGTAACCCTCCGCAGATCCGCGAGACCGGAAGCGACTTGGCCACCGAGCTGTCCCATAAAGCATCGGAAGTGGGGCATGATGAACATTACGGCATTTTTTTTTTTTTTGTATTGAAGATTGCTCGAATTGCTTCACTGTCTGTGCGAAAAATGAATGGGGTCTTCAAAAGTTGGAAAAATTAGGGCAATAATTCATTAAAGGAGCTGTGTCAGGATTACTGCACATGCTCAGAATTTGCATCCTCAGAAAGTGAATCTGCTTGATGGCAAGTCGTAATCTGGTACCATCCTTGCCAATCCGTCTTGGTTTTGCATTGTATTTTTATATATTTTAGTTACTCCGGCATTATGATTTTTATATTAAGAAGCTTTCTATGGAAATTTGAGGATTCAAAGTGCTATTATAAGCTTTAGCCAAGGGGTATGAAGAATGTAATCTGGTTGCCATCACCACTAATCATAGAAGAAAAATACCTTCTAGATTTTGACTTACAGTTGAGTGGAATTACTTTGTTCAAAGTTGTGAGCATTTGCAGTAATAATGATGCAGCTCTTATAATGCTTGGAGTGTGTTGCCCTTTTGTTTGTGGTGATGTTATTGTATACTCCAAACCCTCGCAAAAATGAAAGGCTTTGGGAAACTGAAAGGTGAATGTTGCAATATACCTGCTAAGATCGACATAATAAGGAACCATATCACACTCAGCTTGTTCAGAGGTCGTGTATAACAACTGAGGTAGACGTTTGCTGGTCTTATCTTGGGTGGCACATTGTTGGCAACATTCATAGATTATGGGCAAGGAGTGTTTTATTGTCATGTGGTTGCAAGGAAATACATGTATTGTCTCAAAACATACATCTCAGGTAACACCTTTACTCATAGACTATATTTAACCTGTTTAATCCCAAATTTTTCCTTGCAGTGTAAGTGCATGCATTTTATTCCTTAGACCTCCATAACACATGAACTCTATGTATTTTTTTGATTTCATGATTGTTAAGTTCAAAGTTGCATTTTTTTCCCAAAGCCAACAACAACCCTTTTAGAGCTTCTGGAAGTAAAAGAAGAAAAGAAAAAAAAGGTCACGAATGTAACCAGTGGGATTAAATTTTATTTTTATTTATTTATTTAAGGGGCATCGGGGGTAAATAATATGAAAAAATTACAGTTTTTGCATTTTTCTCATTTTATGAGATTTTAGTACTTGAAGCTATGGTAAATACATATTGAGAACCATTTTTCCCTTGAGGCCCCTCATTGCCTAGTAATTTAGCCTTTTGAAACCCTTGCTATACTTAAAAAGCATTGTTTTCAAGCACATTAATGAAATGACATTTTGCCCCTTTGAACCCAGATTTCTCTAACTAATCATCAGAACCTTATGAAATTTTCACATTTTTCTGTGTAATTAGTATAACAGTTTAATAGAGATTTTTCAACTTAATTGTATAGCCTATGATATGTGCTGTCAAATCCACCGAAAAAAATCCCTTTTTCACATTCCGGGTGAAAAAGGGCCCAAAGTTTTTTTTCTCCCCTGAAAGAAATTAAATCCAGGGATGTTAAGCTGTTTGGCTATGTCAAAAGCTTCAAATAAAACAAATTCCACCATGCTAACATGTATATTTACCAAGAAATCTCGGAAAAACTAAAACTAGTGAAAATTCAACATGGCCGCCGTTTCCTTGGCAACGGGCAAACTTACATAAGTGATCTATTTTCCATTCTTATCCAGAGAATGTGTATACCTGACTGGCAAATGAATTGTCTATTACTATGAATGCTTTAAAAAGTTGTCATTTACCCCCGATGCTTCCTTAACCCATATTTTACCAGGTTGTCCCATTGCGATCAGTGATCTCTTTCTCAAGGGAGACCTGGCCAAAATGGCAGCATAAGGTGTCACAGACAATATGAAATATTTGAGCAAAAAAATTTAGGAGATTTCTATCAGGAAGTGTTTTTTGAATACCACACCCGGACCATTGGGCTGATGTTTGTGATGGAGCCGCTACATATATGAGGATGATGTTAGAAGGAAACGCCTGTCCCAATTCTGTTACTTTTTCTTTCTTCTCTCATTCCCTTTCCTCCTTTCCTTTCCCCCATGTTACTTCCTGGTAGGAGAGAAGTGGATGTGAGAGAGGAAGTGAAAAGCGATTGGGAAGACAAACGCATTGCTTGGTTCAGAAACGTGAACGTAAATCAGTCATATAAAACACTTCAATATGGAAAGATTATTTTTGCTGTGATAAGAGGTCCAATTTGACCATACGTGCATCCGTTGGAAACGGTCTCTAGAAAATGCATTCATGCAAGTTCACATAGTCCTTTGAAATATTAGCCAGTTGCAATATTTCATTACTCGTGGGTTTATTGTGCCGAGTTTTATCAGACTTTCTGGGATATTCTGAAAGAGGACGTGATGGATGTGTTCAGAGCCGTGTACAGAGACGGATGGTTGGGCAACTCACTGAGACAGAGCTCAGTAGCCCTTGTCCCAAAGAAGGGGGATCTGAAGGACCTCCGCAACTGGCGGCTGATCAACCTCCTCTCAGTATAAGATCATGGCAAAGGCCGTGATGAGGAGAAAGAAAGCAACCGTGTTTGTAATTGCCAATGGATTATTCTTATAACTGGAAAACGAATTAAATGTAAAATGACTGGGAACAGGTTGGGACTAATATGTGTTTTTTAAAAGAGATGTTCTCTGCCTGCCCCCAGATTTCCAGTTCTGGCTTCGCCAGTGCGGTATCGGACTTTACATTATGAAGCGGAACCCTGCATCCATGTATTCAAATCTTGATACGGACAGCATTTGAGACGGACTGCCATGTTTTCGGTTTAAAACGGTGCTCAGTCGGGAATTTCCGTAAGGAAACACTGTAAAGTTGCCTGTCTGTCAGTTGGGTAACTTGCTAATTGAATAGAACACTGACACTTACATTTAGTTGAAGGTAATCCGAAAATCAGGCGGTATAAATACATATCTGAATGGACTCCACCACGAATGCAAGGAAAGCACACGGGGCAAGTGTGAGGGCAACAAGAAGAGCAGCAAAGGAAGGTTTGTTCTTTATCATTAGCTATCTTACTGTCTACTCAGAGTTATGAACTATTGCTAACATACCTTGCTGATATTATCTAACTGCAAGCTAATGTTGCTATAAATCCAAGAACAGTAACCAAGAGTAGCTAGTTTAAATATGTGCTCAGGCTTCTTGCGTTTTCGAATTTAGCGTTAGACGACTGACTGGTTTCACTTTCGTATTTGCTTTACGACCCTCTCCGGTTGTAAAATCTAGCTTTGGTAAATTGGCTATCTTGTACCAATAACGTCAGATTGAACTAACTCAGTTATGATTTTTAGTGATCAGCTTGTCAGGATAGCACCAAGCCAGTGAGTTTGATTACAGGGTATTTTCTGTCTGGAATTGTATTCCCTTTTCCGTTGTTGTAGTGTGAACGTTTAATAGCGAAGCATATTAATCTACAGTGCATCCGGAAAGTATTCACAGCGCTTCACTTTTTCCACATTTTGTTATGTTACAGCCTTATTCCAAAATGGATTAAATTCATTTTTTTCCCTCAAAATTCTACACACAATACTCCATAATGACAACGTGAAAAAAGTTTTTTGGAGATTTTTGCAAATTTATTAAAAATAAAAAACTAAGAAAGCACATGTTCATAAGTATTCACAGCCTTTCCCATGAAGCTCAAAATTGAGTGCAGGTGCATCCTGTTTCCACTGATCAACCTTGAGATGTTTCTACAGCTTAATTGGAGTCCACCTGTGGTAAATTCAGTTGATTGGACATGATTTGGAAAGGCACACACCTGTCTATATATAGGTCCCACAGTTGACAGTGCATGTCAGAGCACATACCAAGCATAAAGTCAAAGGAATTGTCTGTAGACCTCTGAGACAGGATTGTCTTGAGACACAAATCTGGGGAAGGGTACAGAAAAATTTCTGCTGCTTTGAAGGTCCCAATGAGCAGAGTCGCCTCCATCATCCGTAAATGGATGAAGTTCGGAACCACCAGGACTCTTCCTAGAGCTGGCCGCCCGTCTAAACTGAGTGATCGGGGGAGAAGGGCCTTAGTCAGGGAGGTGACCAAGAACCTGATGGTCAATCTATCAGAGCTCCAGCGCTCCTCTGTGGAGAGAAGAGAACCTACCTGAAGGACAACCATCTCTGCAGCAATCCACCAGTCAGGCCTGTACGGTAGAGTGGCCAGACGGAAGCCACTCCTTACTAAAAGGCACATGGCAGCCCGCCTGGAGTTTGCCAAAAGGCAGCTGAAGGACTCTCAGACCATGAGAAACAAAATTCTCTTGTCTGATGAGACAAAGATTGAACTCGTTGGTGTGAATGCAAGGCGTCATGTTTGGAGGAAACCAGGCACCGCTCATCACCTGGCCAATACCATCCCTACAGTGAAGCATGGTGGTGGCAGCATCAGGCTGTGGGGATGTTTTTCAGCGGCAGGAACTGGGAGACTAGTCAGGATTGAGGGAAAGATGAATGCAGCAATGAACAGAGACATCCTGGATGAAGACCTGCTCCTGAGCGCTCTTGACCTCAGACTGGGGCGACGGTTCATCTTTCAGCAGGACAACGACCCTAAGCACACAGCCAAGATATCAGAGGAGTGGCTTCAGGACAACTCTGTGAATATCCTTGAGTGGCCCAGCCAGAGCCCAGACTTGAATCTGATTGAATATCTCTGGAGAGATCTGAAAATGGCTGTGCACTGACACTCCCCATCCAATCTAATGGAGCTTGAGAGGTGCTGCAAAGAGGAATGGGCGAAACTGCCCAAAGATGGTTGTGCCAAGCTTATGGCATCATATTCAAAAAGACTTGAGGCTGTAATTGCTGCCAAAGGTGCATCAACAAAGTATTGAGGAGAGACTGTGAATACTTATGTACATGTAATTTCTTAGTAGTGGTGTGTTGTTGTGTGGGTTTTTTTTTTTTTTTTTTTTTTTTTTTTGTGGTCATTATGGGGTATTGTGTGTTGACTTTTGAGGAAAAAAATAAATTTAATCCATTTTGGAATAAGGCTTTAATGGGGGGGAGAGAAAGTGAAGCGCTGTGAATACTTTCCGGATGCACTGTAACTGTGCTTAGGCAGGAAATGTGAACCCACCCTGCGCTCAGGCAAAATTTAAGGTTACCACGATGTACACACTCAGTGCCTGAATCAATGACCACCCAATTTAGGAAATACTATTTCATATAATGGGAGTCTGCATGGATATGGCTCTTCATGAATGTACAACTTGAAGTATCCCAAATCAGAAAGAATTGTAGAGGATACTGAAAACTGAATGTTGTGACTTGAAACTTTTCTTTGACCTGCAGTATGTTGAAAGCATGACAAAAGCACGGTTTTTGATGTTTCGCCGCATGAATTACGCAAAGAAAGTTACAATGCTGTTATGGTTTGGCATTTTCTTTGCGTAATTTCCGCGGCCGCACACTGTTGGGTCATTCCAGCTCAAATCAACCAATTTCCGAGAAATTTCCCTGGTCACCCTCTCAGATTTTTCTGATAAAATCTGCAAGTGCTCCTCTACCATATTTATGCAGGAACCCAAAATATTAGTTCTGTTTCTCAAATAGTTTGGAAGTTGCAACCCCTGGAAATTTTGATTTTTTTTTTTTTTTTTTTCCATTTTACTAAACTTGCCTCTCAGTGCAACTTCAAGCAAGAATATCTCCAAGTGTTTCCAATGTACAGCTTTGAAATCAAGTGTCATGGGGTAACTTTTTCTGTACATTATGAAAATGCTGTCAGATTTGCTGTAGTTTGTACCCTTTTCTACTCAGAAGGCTCCAAAAAAAGGCTGAAAATCAAAAACGTTAAAAATCGCTGCCTCCTTTGAGCTCTAATAACTCAAAGGGTATGCTAGATAAAGCAATGAAATTTTTTCTGCTGCTATTTTTGACATATTGGGCCGCATCTAGAGGACAACCACATTTATCAATACATTGGTAGAGCCAGAACAATTTTTTAAATTTTGGTTGAGTTCAAAATTTTCTAAAAACGGCTTATTTTCACATCCTTATTTTGGCATGTGGCCAGTTATATAACAATACGATATTTTTACCATGAATTCCTATATAACTAAAGATGATATGATGAAAATGTTGTTACCAGTCTTCTTAAGTTATGATTTTTTAAATTTCATGTCATTTTAAACATTTGACTGATATAAAATTAAGAATGAAATTATTCCATTTTAAGATACTACATCAGAAGAGCCTTTTACACATCCAGAAACAAATTTTCATTCATATGACTACTGCGAACAATGAATAACTGACAATAAAATCCAGTTAAGTACATTTATTACATGTCACAAACAATGCGGTTAAGGAGAAATACACAGCATGAATTCATATTTCAGTAATTCTACGAATACTCAAAACCATAGCATTTAATCAGTACACATCAGTATTTTGAAAAGCAGCATTCAAGCAAATGCTTTACTGGTTATAATTCTACTTTGTTGCACTGGCCACTCCAAAAGAAGAAAAGGGTACAGGCTACAGCAAATCTGACAGCATTTTCATAATCTACAGAAAAAATTAGCCCAAGATACTTGATTTCAAACTGTACATTGGAAACAAGTGGAGATATTCTTGCTTGAAGTTGCACCGAGAGGCAAGTTTGGTAAAATGGAAAAAATTCATCAAAATTTCCGGGGCTGTAATTTCAAAACTATTTGAGGTACAGAGCTTATATTTTGGGTTCCTGCATAAATATGGTAGGAGAGCACCTGTGATTTTTTTTCAGAAGAATCAGAAAGGGTGACCTGGGAGCCACTGGTTGATTTGAGCTGAAACGACCCTCTTGCACATTATTTTGGTCTAAAAGTTGGTACAGTATTTTCCAATTAAGAATGTTGCTATTCATTTTCACAACAATTAACAAAATTTTACGGTCTGAAGATTCTAAGTAATGAAGTTTTTCATGTATAATCTGGTCCAATTCTTCCTGCAAACAAGCTTTAAGGTGTGCATCAGTACAGGGTTGCCTTTTCCAAGTGCACTGACACAACCCTGTACCATGTTAGGGCATATCTTTTGGATTTGTTGGTGATCCTGTCTCGATGATCCTGTTTTCTTTGGTCCAGAGACCATAGTGTCCATGTCCTCCAAAAAAGACCCAAAATATTATTTGTCTCTCTGCAGTGCACATTTCCACTGTGTGATGGTCCATCGCAGATCAAGCCCATGGTGCTCCAAGGCACTTCTGAATGCTGTTAACATAAGGCTTCCTTTTTGCACAGAAAAGTTTTAACGGACATTTGTGAATTTAACTACATATTTTAGTACTGAAAAAGTTTGACAAAGGGATCCTGAGTGTCTGTGTTACTGAATAAATGACTGAACATTTAATTTTTCGAGCACTTAGTCATTGATACTCAGTGTTTTGCAGTCATATGGGGGAATCTCCTTTTATTGTATGTCACGCAGAGATAAATGATGGTTCTTGATGCAGCACTGTCTGATTGATCAAAGATCAGGAGTAGTCCGCTTATGTTTGTGCCCTTGCCCTTTAAGCACAGAAATTCCTCTGGATTCCTTGAATCTTTTAATTACGTTATACACCTCTGAGGCTGGAATGTTCAAATTTCCTCCTATCTTTTCTTTGAAGAAAATTGTTCTTAAACCTTTCAATGATTTTCTCTTGCATCACAAGTCCTCCAACTTTTTTTGGGAATGTGCTGAATGGTAGGAATGCATGCGTGTTTAAATGGAATAAAGTTGATCAGACCAAACATGAACTGTTTAGTCTTCATACCGTCTGCAATGAAAAACAAGTCGAAGTCAATTTGAAATCACAGCTTTGTATTTTTATGGGCATTTTCCGTACTGTCTCAGCTTTTTTCGAGTTGGGATTATAATAAACATGACTGCTTTCATATTTACTCAACATTAGGCTAACATATCTCAAAACCTACAACATTTTTAATAGACTGCAATAATCTGTAATTAGTCAACATCTGAAGTATTGGATTACAGATCTAAAAGAGAGCAGAACAAAATAAAAAGAAAAGTTTTTTTCCCAAATACTGTGGAGTTCACTGTGTGTAGTTAACAACATTGTATCCGTTCAAATCAAGCCTTTGGAATTGGTAAACTGGTAACAAAATGCAATTATCATTTCTTTTGTTAGCTGAGCAGGTAATCGAGCAAAAGGGAAGATCCACAAAGCGGAAGAGGCGTAGAGAAAATGAGGCATCCATCACAGCAACTAACGGTTCTAAAGATGAAATGGAGGACCAAAACACCGATGAAGGTACAGTAGTTAATGGAGAGGAGTTGAATCTCTGGTCATTATGGAAATTTCCCATGGGGAACTGGTCATTTTATTTTTCAACTTCTTCAAATGCTAACATGCTGTGTTCACAATTTGAATGAGGCCCTGTTTTATATGACATTGTAATTCCAATCTGTTAATATTTCACAAATTTTTTTGTCTTAATGGCCTATGAATACATAGAATGTTCCATGTACAAACAAGTCTGTTGCTATCTGATGAGGCGGGCTACCCTCCAACAGAGACGGGCACCCACACCTGGGTGAAAAACTTACTGCCAACCACTGTAAGAAAGTGGCTTCCATGATTTAGTCTAAAGCTCACTAGGGAAGGAGCAGCCTCTGGCTGTCTCCCAGTGATTTCTGCTCAATATGGAGTGCTAAAGTGCATCTAACTTGGGGAGGGGGCAGGGGGTTCATGTGATTTTTTTCATCACCCACAATGGCTGCAGTTGTGCTTGTTAATAATTGGGTAATATGACTTTGCACCAGTGTAATAGCTTGCATACGAAAGGCACTGATGCCAGGCATATTTCTAAATATGTTCTCAAATTAACAGTCTTGGCTGCTTTTTCTAATGCTGAAATGCTAAAATTTTTGGCTATTGAGGTTAACCCGGAAAAATCAACAGATTTCCACACTGCTTAACTGAAGGAGTTTAATTGGATCAAATGTGCCATGTTGAACTTTGAGTTATTTTTGACATAAACATTTTCACATTCAGGTTATTTTGTTTTTGCATTAAAAATGAATTAAGGATTTTCGTATTAACAAATTTTTAAGGAGATGAGTGAGAGAATGTTAAAATGTTCTGTCAATTTATGAAGCTGTCTTTTGCTTGATCAAACTTTAGAAAAGCTTAGGAATGGATATTTGACTTGCAGGGTCGATTTTCATGTATATCAGAGACAATGCAATGGTCTGAAAATGAAAAGCTATACATGTGTAGAAATTTGACAGCAGAAATTTGTGGTCATTTTCAAGAGAAATTAAATGTTTTGAAAATGGAAAATTTGCAGCCCTACCTTAAGATTTTTGCTGTGGTTATGTATCTTATGTATTTTCAAGTTCTTACTCTACCACGGGTCATGCATTTATTTGTGAAATACCTCCTTTCTTTCAAGAGCTGAAATACAGTCAAGTCTAGGGTTTTCCACAATTGAAAATTTAAACATGTAAACTGATGAAAAGTTGACATCATGAGCGCAAAGCCCTCGGGGCCGGGGTCCAGGGCCCGCTTAAGGGCCCTGGAAGCTCTAAGGTTTCTAGATGCTCTCTGGTGCAATCTAGACCTATTTTTAAACATAATATTTTGGATTAAGAATCAAAATTTGAGGAAATAATTTTGCAAATTCATGTATTTTACCTCATTAAAATGTGATGCAATGAATTGCTTTCTTTCTGAGTGAGCAAATTTTATGTAAATATGTGATTCACACCTTGACAATAACAAATAGATTCTTCACTAAATGATCAGAGATAGACTTAGAATAGATTTCTCAGTAGTTCCTTCTTCCTAGTAGAATTTTTGAAACGTCAAGAATCAAAATCAATACAAATATACATATTGAAGGCTATAGAAAATTTAAAAAAAAAATAACTTCAGAAAAGTTTGTTGAAACGACAGGCATTACTTCCACAAATTTTTTTTGCTTCCAGCAGCTCGCTAAGATAATGGGGCGAGGTAATGTTTGTGGCAAAGCGTTGAAATATTACCTCATATCCATTCGAATTTGAAAATGGAAATGATAAATGCCGTATCTTATTACTTTATTTTTGTTTCAAGTAGACGCTTTCGGTCCTGCGGACCTTTGGTCAACTGGGCTGTAACCCCTAATGTGCGTAAGCGTTGGGATAGGCTACATTAATTATTTTTTTGTTTGAAGGTTGGGCTGCTAACGCTTAATTCCCAAGGTCCGATCTCGTTCAAATTAATGTGAAAGATTTGATGCGTATTGTTTATTTAAAAATATTCAGCTAATATTTGGTCACGTTTGGATAAATAGATTTTAAATATCGGCCTGGATATGAAGCTGCAAAGCCATTGGTGCCTGCTTTTCAGACAATTTCGCCTCTCTCTCTCTCTCTCTCTCTCTCTCTCTCTCTCTCTCTCACACTTCGACTAGTTTATTCCTAACTTTCTAAATAATACCAAAATTGATTATCTGTCTCGTCTTACTTTTTTCACAGGGCGAGGTGGTGTTTTTCTTAGAGTATTCATTGGCCTTTATCAGCTCAATAGGCACAATGATATCAATCTTTTTATGAATTTTATAATCGGAAGAAGAAAAAAGAACTTACCAGCTTCCTCCTCATATTCTAGCCAGGCATATCGACTGAGCCAGGATTTGGAAAAATCCACCCTTTGCCTCCTAAACTAGACTCGGTGCCAGTGTTCTGACAATTTGTGCTGCCTTGTCAAAAAATGCTACCGTAATGCAAAGCGATCGTAAAGTCTTTGTTTTCGCCGTACACTTGCAATATGAATCAGTGCACAGTAGTTACAGAACAGAAAAGTACATTTGTTATCTTATTATAACATAAGCAGATGTTATAATGGGTTGGATATGTTTGTTTAAAGACATATGCCGCATGCCATTATCATCCAATCTCTGCATCTTCAGGAAAATCCAGCGTGTACATGCAAATATATACGCTAAAAGGTTGAAAGGCGCACCGAAAAAAGACGTATATTTATATTTTAAGATACTTGAGGTGTGAGCGAAGAAATGGAGCCCAAGATTTTAGGTTTGCGCCATTATTAAACATGGACGTAGCCTCCGTGACGTCACCCATAGGTTTCTGAATAACCATTTTGAAGCAAATTTGGTCGCCATCTTGGCACTTACTTGACTCCGCCTACTTCCCAGATAATCCAAAAATGGGCAAAAAGGCGGTCCGTTACTGGAGCTGACGCAAGCCCAGTGGGCGGGCTGAATGGAGCTTGTTTGCTGAAACACGCCCTCTAATGCTGCATTCGGTAACACTGGTAAATACGAGTCGTGTCGTGAATTATGGTGAGTCGAAGGTACGAGGACACTGTACACCACTGGGAAGATGCGGCGGTTGGCTCACTGAGTATCAGTATCCCCCCAGAGTGCGAGCGGGTGCTCGCCTTAGTTCTTGTACGCACCTTAGCTCGGTCCCATTAACGGTAGTATGGCCAGCCAAACAATAACATTGCACTACGTAACCTTACTGACAAACCTGACGGACCTTTATTTTCCTACCGCACTCTTGCACATTCTGATCACAAGTATTATCACCCTACATTTTGACTTCGGTGAATGCTGAATTAATTGGTTACTGTAGCCAGCATACGTGGGCTCATCAATACTAACACAGCTGGGCGTCTGGCTCAAATGCTCCATGGTTAATCAGCTGTAGCTAACAATACCACTGCGATGCGCAACTTTTTTTTTTTTTTTATCGTCGTAAAATTGAAGTTACTTTAGGGGAAAAAGCCTTTCCTCCTGGTGACAGCGCACTTTTAAGTAGCACTTTTTCGTTGCCGTCTGGCTCATTAGTTACGTTAATGTGGTTAATTAGATTGTGGATGATGGCCTGCATGTACAAACACTTTTAGCGACACTAGCTAGTTTGCTAGATAACGTGGGATATGTTAAATGGGCTATATAGCTAGCTAGCTAGCCTTTCTACTTACAATGATACCGTTCAGTAATCGCACAGAAAATTGAACGAATCCATTGGTGGCAAATGCAGTTCTATAAAATACTGCTGTGTGAATCTACTGAGTGTATAACCATGGCAATCTCTTATCTGGTCAAGCCTTCCAAATACTCTGGGGAATCAACTGTTAGCTAAGGAGCCCCCTCTTTTGATAGCGTGTTATGGTGGTTCTAATGTTATAGTTGACCAGCCAGTTACGTTGGCAACCTGTTAGGGAAGCCGTGACTGTTTTCCAACCCCTGACTGACAGCTTTTTTTTTCAAAAATATGTTAACCCTAAATTCAGATTCCTTCGCTGAATGCCTGTATAATAACTGTGGCAGGCGTACACTCCCGCTGGCACAGCTGGACATCTTGGGCATAAATTAACCGGGGGGATTACTGTATTCCTTCTCTGGCTAGTCGGCTAGAGAACTAACTAACGTTACTTCGTGTTGACCTATAATATGAAATAATATTAGAATTTCATCATCTTAGAAAATAGACCACAGACTCCTAACCACACAGCAAGACATTATCATACAGATATTTCGATAAAAATCTCCAGTCAGAACGCGGCCAATGGATCAATTTCCGTGACTCGAATGAGCTAAGGTAGGATAACGGCCTAGAGGCGACTAGAAAAGGCCAAGGATTAGTGGCTAGGCTAGCTGAGCTGTAGAAACCCCCTTCCCTCAGACAGCCAGGCTAGGCCTGTGGTTAGCGGCAGGGCTTGGCGTTCCTACTCTCCAGCCCGGGGCCGTGTAGGCCTGTGCTCTAGCCTAGCCACAACCATAGACAGTAAACCGGATGAGAAGACTTCTGCCCAGAGACTGTGTAATTCAAGGTTCTGTCGCTCAAAGTGGCCACGCCCTTAATTATGCAGAAATTTAAGCCTTTATATAATGTAAAGAGTAACAAAAAAATTCACTTCCCTCACAGTTTTCACAGAGGGGGAAATTAGCCATAGAGACCAAATCTGTATTTTGAACCAGGCTGTAAACATGCTTATTTTTGCTGTAAAATTGGGCTTTTTAACATGGGGGTCGATGGGGATTGACTCCCTTCTGTAGTCAGCCTCAAGTGGCCATTCGAGGAACTGCAGCTTTTGGCACTTCCGTATTTGCTTCACTTCTCAGCCCCGCTGGTTGCCGCTTGGTTTGCGCAAGCGCAGCACCGCGAGGTCGCATATTTTGATAGGTAGCAAAAATTGACAGAACACCTGCAGTTCCAGATACTGGGACGTTCAGGAGGATCCGGACATTGCTGGTCATTTCGCTTGAAAATAGTTGTTAAAGTGAGCTGCTTCCATTTTTTTTTCCATGATTTGATGATCAAGTTGAACTTTGGAACAATTACTGAATCAATAAACGCCACCATTCACCGCAGTGACCGCACAGTATACGAATATGATATGGGAGTTAGGCCAACTGAATGCATGCACGGATTGGACTCGTAGATCACAGTGCTCTATGGGTCAAATCTGATGAACAGTCAGATCGATATAATTTGAAAAGTACATGTACACCGTACACGTGCGTAGGTCAAGCTAGCTATTTAACTGCGCTAGCGCTCAGAATGACTCGCCACAAATGCGACGCTACGAATGGGCCGTCCCTGTTCTCTTCAAGAACTTGGAGTACCGGCACGGTAGCATTCCAGTGCCCGACATGTCCAGCTATCTTGTCGGCCACACGTCCGCTAAGGTGAACTGGAGCCCCGAGATAAAGCACGCCATTTGTTTTCTCGATTTCTTTTGAGCTTTCGTCACTTCTGCCTTACCTAACGTGACTGAAACTTAGCTGTTTTTGTTTTTTGTATGTTATAACGGTTTTAGTATTGTAGCGGTTTCTCCAATAAGCGGACACGGAGTCAGGGTCTGGAGTTTTCGCATCGCCCCAGAAACGGAGCTTCGCTTTATTGCTTCTGCCATACTCATGTAAACCCAACGATTGCTTCTCAGAATGGCACAACCTCTCAGTAACAGAGCATATTACACACACCGCTCAGGCCGTTGATCAGCCTGCTTATATGCATCCCCGGGATCGCTGTGATTGGCTCTCGTTTGAATGGAGTAGTGCAGCCAATCACAGCGGCCCAGGGGAAAACCGAGCTAGTTTGCACCGCGAAACGCTGCAACACAGAACTCTGGCGAAATCGCCACATAGCCCCCACCTAAGGGGTCACCAGTCCCCTGACGACCCCGCAACAACAAAAACACATCTATTTGCAAAAAAATTCACACAACTATGTACAGTCAAAGTCCACCAGGCACCTCGGCACCTGGCGTCGCCGGACTGGGCGACGGTGCTCTGGCGGCAGAGTTACCGCAGCCGCCGGTGATGAAGCTGGTGAGTGGGGAGGCGGGCTGTTAGCTGGCCGGCAGTTGGCCGGCGGAGGAGTTACCACAGCCGCCGGCGCTGGAGGGGGCGAATGGCGAGATGGGCTGGCTGCGACGTCGGGAAGGCGGGGGCGGTACGGGGCGAGCCGGTATCGGTGCAACACCACCAACCGCCTGTTGTGCTGCATCCGGACCCGACAAGTCACCTCTCCCACGCGACTGATGACATCACCCGGCCCCCGCCAGTGTTGCTGGAGCTTCGGGGACAGGCCTTTCTTCCTGACCAGGCAGTAGATCCAGACTCGGTCTCCCTTAGCGAAGGCCTGCCCCCGACACCGGACGTCGTCGTTGCGCTTTTGACGCAACTCTGCAGTCTCCTGCGCCCATCGGGAGAAATCATGAGCCACCCGCAGCCGCTTCAGCAACTACCAGTAGTAGTCCGCCTCCCCTGTGGCTGGCTCCGCTGGTTCGGGTGGGGCCCCAAACACCAGGTCCACACGCGTTCGGAGCTCTTCGGAGCTCCCGCCCAAACATCAGAGCAACTGGGGCGCACTGGCTCGACTCCAGCACGGCCGAGCAGTACGCCCACAGGACCAGGGGCAGGTGTTGATCCCAGTCGCGCTGGTGCTGGCTCGTGAGGATGGCAAGCTGGGTGGCGAGGGTCCGGTTGAACCTCTCCACCAATCCATCGCTCTGTGGGTGGAGAGGAGTCGTCCGCGTCTTTGCCACCCCCAGCCTTTTGCAGACTGCCGCCAGCACCTGCGCCTCGAAGTCCCGCCCCTGGTCGCTGTGCAGCTCATTAGGGACCCCAAAGTGCGCGAACATTTGCTCCACCAAACAGAGCGCTGTGGTCTCCGCGCTCTGGTCGGGCACGGGGTATGCCTCAGGCCACTTGGTGAAATAGTCCATCACCACCAGGATGTAGCGATTCCCAGCTTCGGTGACCAGAAATGGCCCGAGGACGTCCACCCCTACCCGATCCATTGGGACGCCGACAACGTAGCGCTGCAGGGGAGTGTGCGAATTGTTGCTGGGTCCCCTCTGAGCCCTGCAGGAGTCGCAGCAGTGGATGTGGAGTTCCACGTCGCGGTGGCAGCCCGGCCAATAAAACCGCCCCCTCAGGTGGCGCAGGGTCTTCGTCACCCCGAAGTGGCCTGCCCCCACCGAGCCATGAACCAGCTCAAGGACCAGGGGGCGTAGCTTATGGGGCACCAAGAGCTGGAGGATGTCGCGCCCCTGGCTAGGCGCCTGCCAGCGCTGGTAGGCCAGCCCGTTCAGCAGCTCCAGTTGCTGAAACTGGCTTCGATAGGCCTTCAGCTCTGTATCCTTTGCCTCCAGCCAGCTCCTCACCTTCCCCAGCGCGCTGTTTGCCTCCTGCTCCTCCTGAAGCTGTTGAGGTTCTAGTGGCACTGGCATTCCCTCTGCCCCTGTCGAAGCAGCTGCCACTTTGAGAGCCGGCTGGTCTCGCTCGTCCAGCCGCTGACAGTACCTGCACTCCAGTGCGGCACACGGTCATCTGGACAGGGCGTCAGCGTTCCCATGGTGGCACCCCGGACGGTGCTCGATAGTAAAGTGGTAGCTTTGCAGAACCTCCAGCCAGCGCACTACCTGGCCTTCGGGATCTTTGAAGTTCAGGAGCCAAGTGAGGGAGGCATGTTCGGTGCGCAGGTGGAATGTGGTGCCCTGTAGGTATGGGCAGAAGTGGCGGAGCGCCCTGACAACCACCAGCAGTTCCCGGCGAGTGGTGCAGTAGTTGCGTTCTGCCCAGCTCAGAGCATGACTGTAGTACGCGACTACTTTTTCCCCTTCCTCATCCTGCTGGGAGAGTACGGCCCCTACCCCAGTGTTGCTGGCGTCAGAGTCCACAATGAAGGGTCGCTGGACATCGGGATAGACCAGTACTGGGGCCTGTGTAAGGGCCGCTCTGAGCCGGGCGAACCTCAGCTGCGCACTCCTCCGTCCATTCGAAGGCTTGTCAGTGAGACGGTGGAGAGGGCTGGTGATGGAGGCGAAGTCCCGCACAAACCGCCGGTAGTAGCTCGCCAGTCCCAGGAAACTGTGCAGCTCACCCACGTCGGTTGGCACCGGCCAGCCTTGCACAGCGGCCACTTTTGCTGGGTCTAAGGCCACCCCCTGCCCACTCACCACATGCCCCAGGAATGTCGTCTCCCACCGGAACAGCTGACACTTTTTCGGGTTGAGTCTGAGCCCCGCCCGCCGGATCGCGGCAAACACATCCCGCAGGTTGGAGAGAGCGCCCTCGAAGCTGCTGGCATGCACCAGGAGGTCGTCAAGGTACACGACGCAGCGGTCCCGGGGAACAGCTGACAGGACCCTCTCCATTAGCCGCTCGAAGGTCGTGGGGGCGTTGCACAACCCGAACGGCTTAACCCGGAAGTGCCACAACCCCTGTCCGATGGTAAATGCTGTTTTTAATTTGGCGTTGTCAGACATGCGCACCTGCCAGTATCCGCTGCGGAGATCCAGTGAGCAGAACCAACTGCAGCCTGCTAGGTGGTCAAGTGCTTCGTCGATGCGCGGGAGAGGATGGGCATCCTTCCGGGTTACGGCATTCAGGCGCCAGTAATGAACGCAGAACCTCCATTTGCCGTTCTTCTTTGGCACCAGGACAGCGAGGGCTGCCCGCGGACTATCGGAGGGTTCGATGATGCCCGCTGCAGCCATCTCCCTCACCTTTTCCTCCGCTGCTCGTCGTTTGGAGAGGAAGAGGCGGTGTGGCCGCAGGCGAATGGGCGCAGCGTTGCCGGTGTCGATGTGGTGTTGCACCAGGTTCGTCTGGGTGCATTCCTCGTCGCGGATTGCGAAGAGGTTCAGGTTTTCGGTCAGCAGGCACTTCAGCTGTTGGCTCTGCGCGGGATCGAGGCCACTGCAGCTGCACTGCCACAGCTCGTGGACTGCGTTTGTTGTGTCAGCTGACGGCGAGCAGGATGGTGGTGAGGGGGCTGGGCAGACGGGGTTTGTGCATCCGCTTGGGTTGGCTGGTTGGGGCGGTGAATTTGTTGGCTGGGCTGAGGCTACGGCAGGTGGGTGAGCTCTCCTCACGATCTGTTCCCCTGCCGTGGACTGGAGCTCCTAGGCGTCCGTTCCGATGATGAGGGCTGGGCGGGCAATGTTGATCGTGGCGCCCCAGCGCGCTAGCAGGTCTAGGCCCACGATACAGTCGTTCCCGTATCTCGGCCAGCCAGAATTGGTGGTCGAGGCAACGATCTCCAACGGCCACGCCCACCTTCTTCCAGCTCATCATGCCCATCTGCTGGCCAGTCACGGACTGCAGCCGTGTGTCAGTGGGCTCCCAGTGGGCGTCGTGGAGGACCCCTGGCGCACCAGGGAGATAGTGGCGCCCGTATCAACTACGCCCCGCAGGGTTGCCCATCCAGCCAGCACTGCAGGTACAACCCATTTCCTGAGCCCAGCCGGCCCCTCTTTGGAAAGTTGCTCTCGTCTGCCTTTAAAAAGGCAGGGAAATGGAATTCTTGCATCCCCGCCTTAAGAAAGGCAGGGCAATGAAATGGCTGCTCATCCGCCTTTACAAAGGCAGAGGAATGGAACTTTTGCGCCCCCGCCTTAATAAAGGCAGATGGCTGTTTGCTCAGAGTAGGCTCAGCCGGCTTGGGCTCAGGGTGTTTAGGGCCGACCTGGCTGGGGAGGCCGGGGTGGCGGTCTCCTCACTGCGCCACCCCCGGTTCGGTTGCCGACGACTGGGGCCCTGGATGCTTTGGTGTTGGGGCGGGGCAGTAGCGGGTGATGTGTCCCCGCTCATCGCAGTGGTAGCGACGCCGCTGCGAATTAGCAAAGTGCGCGTCCAGCGCACCTCCTCCGTCTCCTCGCTGCACTCTGCCACGCGGACCTGGGGGCGTGACCTGCCCCGCCTGGCTACGTCGGCTTCCCCCATGATGACCGCCGCTCGCTAGGCCTCCTTCAGCGCCTCGTCTAGGGAGCCAGGCACTGCGAGGGCAACGTAGTGGCGGAGCTTCTCCGGTGTGAGAGCCTGAAGAAACGCGTGCAGCACCAGCTCGTCTTGGCCTAGGTACCCAAGGTTTGGGTACCCCAGGTGAGCGTGAAGTGAAAGCACAGGTCAGCCGCCACAGCTCCCCAGCCCTCTCCTGATTGTCGACGGCGACTCGTCACCCAGCTTTGATGCAGCTCCGTAGAATCACGGCGCCCGTAGCGCCGTTCGAGTGTGGCAATCAGTGCCGATAAGCTGCTTTGTTCGTCCGCGCTCAGGTCTAGTAGAGTCTGCAGCACTGGCCCCTCCAGTGCTGCCACCAGATGCATCGTCGTCTCCGCCTCCGTCCACCCGCTGTGCTGGGCGATGAGTGTCAACTGCGCGCGATACGGCTCCCATGGGGAGGGGCTGCTGAATTGTGGCAGCTTGACTTCCCGCTGTGGCACTGACTGCCGTCCTCGCTCTCCCAGGCTCAGCGCGGGGGTGTGGGTTTCTTCTGCCGCGACTAGCGCGGGGCTGCTCCGCCGACCCCGGCTTGCTATCTCTGCCTCCAACCGCCGGATTTCTCGCCGCAATTCGCTGCATCCCACTTCTGACACCAATGTAGCGGTTTCTCCAATAAGCAGATGCGGAGTCAGGGTCTGGAATTTTCGCATCGCCCCAGAAGCGGATCTTCGCTTTATTTCTTCTGCCATACTCATGTAAACACAACGAGTCCTTCTCAGAATGGCACAACCTCTCAGTAACAGAGCATATTACACACACTGCTCAGGCCACTGATCAGCCTGCTTATATACATCCCCGGGATCGCTGTGATTGGCTCTCGTTAGAACGGAGTAGTGCAGCCAATCACAGCGGCCCAGGGGAAAACCGAGCTAGTTTGCACCGCAAAACGCTGCAACACAGAACTCTGGCGAAATTGCCACAGTATGTTTTGATTGTGAATATTTGCGAGCCAGTCAGTATTGATGATCTATTTAAAATCATTATTTTGTAACCTGTTGCTCATGATTTTAAACATGTCGCCAATTTTTAAACGCGTCACGCAAAATTTCAAACCTGTTGCGCTTACATGTTAAAAGTCGTCGTGGAAAACCCTGGTCAAGTCTACAAGTATTTGATAGTGACGCACTTTGCATCATTTTGGCCATGAACATCAACTCAATGTATTTAAAATGAAACCATGAATACTTGCTTGAATGTTGACTTTGAGCTTCAGTTGATGGGTTTCAAGAAAAATTTTGTTTTTTGAGTGAGGAATTATACCCATTGTAATTTGCTGCACCTCAATTTTCAGGGCTCAAAGGTAATTGGAAAAACTAACATAATCATCAGTAAAATTGCATTTTTTTTAAGGTCTGGAGATGATAGACATCACCAGATGCTGGGCTTTTTCTCTTGTGATGCTCTGTTTGGCTTTCACTGCAGCTGTCTTCAGTTCCTGTGTCTTTGTACGCATATTGCCGTCACTTTTGCATGTAGCTTGTCAATCACTTGTTTGATTAGATTCACGTCCGCTGATTGATGTGGACATTGCAGAACACTTCATTGCCCTCAGAGGATTGCTTTTGTTGTATACTATCAGTGTCCATTTTCGAGGTGATGTGTTTTCAAATGAAATTTCAGATATTGAGCCGAATGCGTTAATCTCATCACTCTCTAGTGGCGACTCCTGGGGTGCGTTTCCTAAAAGCGTAGTTGCTAAGTTAGCAACTTACAGTTTGTCCATTCACAGTCAATGGTTCCAACTATGTAAATTAGCATCTGTGATTTTGGTAAATGCAATCCTGCTCAGCCAGGCGCCTGTAGCTCCATGAGCCGACTATATTCCAACTGCATTGTCCTTCCATGGCCAACGGTAGTTGGCAGTGTGCATGCATTGCATAAAGAAGTGTGGGCTTCCGGCAGTGGTCGGCAGCTTTTTCAGAGTAGCGCACAATTGGCCATCGCGCTACAGGGTTTCAAATTGGGAAGGGACTGCCGGGAAAAGGGAAATAGCTGAATAGCTTTGTTCGTTGCTCAAGCGCCTCCTGTTGGCCAGACGGGCGCTCGTCAGGAAGATTCTAAGTCTGTTCATGTCCGGGTATCCTCCGCCCTAGTTCTGAACCTGCGAAGATTCAACCAATGAGTGTAGAAGAAGCAGTGGCTGACAGGCACGTGCTTCGGAGGAGAGCCGTGAACTGTCTTCGCTCTCCTAAGTTGGCAGCAAGGGGTCGCATACGAGCAAGCTTTGTACATAGTTCACCAATTGGGCATTCCAGATTCGGGTGGGATTGGAGATGCCAAATTTAAAAAAAAAAAAAAAAAAAGAACTGTGGGCTTGTCATCGCATGTGGTTGAGGAATTGCGGCTTCCTCCTCTGAAGTCGATGGGAGCAGGTCGCGGCAGACTAAACAGATAGGCTGTGTTCGGGGTAGGAGTAAAAGTGTAACACCTTCTTAGCCATGACTGAGGACACAAGTTTTCATTAAGGAGAGTGTGATTAAGTCCCTGGTCTTCCTGTATTTGAGGCTTACGTATGGTGTGGTAAACCCTCTGCATCAACTCTGGTGATGTGTTCTCTCGATTGTTGCTTTTGACACTGATTGTCAAACCGAATGATGGCTTGCTTTGCTGGCTATGACCACTTTGGACTTCATGTTGAGAATTTCCTGGAACAGATTCCGAATGCAAATGAATTCAACTGTAGACCTCTTATCTGCTTACTTTACATGAAATAGTGAGGAAATTCGAGCAACTCGAGCAATCGTTTATACAAAAAAAAATACGCTGATGTTACAGACACGCCCCATTTCCGATGCTTCATGGGATAGTTTTGTGGCCAAATCACTTTGGGTCTCGCACAGCTGCAGGGAAAAGTTGAGTTCGGATACTTAGCCGTAAGATACCGAGCATAGAAGCTGTATTAAGAAGCTTTCAGGTGCGGCTGCGGAACAATCATTTTCTCGAAGTTTCGAGAAGGGCCTCCTATGGCGCTATTCGGGTGATTGGCATAATTTCTAGTATAATTTCCGTCAACAGTCACACATAATGTAGATCAGTGCTTCTCAAATCTGTCCTGGGGTACTACCTCTCCCGCATGTTTTAGATCTCTCCCTGCTAGCACTGATGATTCTAGTGATTCGCTCATTATCAAGCACCTTCACGGGTAACAAGCTGATCATTTGACTCACCTGTGCTGGAGCAGGCAGAGCTCTGAAACACGCAGGAGAGGTGGTACTCCAGGAGACGTTTGAGAAGCAGTGATGATAAGATTGCTATCGTTCAATGTTATTATGCCCATTCAATAGACCTAAGCACTAGCAAGTTGCGCACTGGAAGTGTGGTTGTCTCGGAAGTGTAAGAAATTTCAGGAAAAAGCTAGATCTGGCAATTTTTTTTTTTTTTTTTTTTTTGTATTGACGATTGCTCGAATTGTCAGATTACTTCTGGTCCCTTTAAAGGGGGTGACATATAAAAAGCACTGGAATTCCTACTCTCTGCACCCAATATGGATTTGAATACCTCCTAATTAAAGCTGCTCTTTGAGCTCATATCTTTATTTCGCTTCAATTTCAATATACTCCAATATGCTTGATGTCAAGAATTTTTGCTTTCTTTTGATGATAATAAGTGATTTTTGGCTGTAGAGGAAACATCTCCAAACAAAAAAAGGAAAGTGACTGGGGAAGGTGAGCAACCCAGTGATGGTGAAGAGGACATGGAGGTCAAAGAGAATGATGATGATGAAGATGAAGATGGTGATGGGGATCAAGACATGACCACAGATGAGGATGAAGAGGATTTGGGCGCCCGTATTCATGAAAGACAAGCAAAAAGTAAGTGCGCAGCTGTTTATTTTTAATCTTGAACAAGTCTTCCTGTCTGAAATGTTGATAATCTATGTTTCCTTTTGGCTGAGGTAGGTATGATTTTCATAACCAAAAACGGTGAATATTTTATCTAGATTTTCTATTTGTCTTGTGTTAATTCTCTTGGACTTGTGTCGAAAAGGGTAGCACTCTGGTGCAGCGGGTAGCATTATCCCTTTATACCAAGAAGGTTCTGGATCTGAATCTGGACCAGGGCCTCTATATGTGTCGTTTACATGGTCTCTATGTGTTCAAATTGGTTTGCCCAGGTTAATCTGGATTCCTCTGACAGTCCAGAGGCTCGTATAATGGGTTTATTGCTGACTTGAGACTTTCCCACAAGCATCAGTGTGTGTCTGAATGATGTTTGCTCCACGATGGATTGGCAAACTCCCAAGGGTGTATTCCCTACTCTTGCCAGTACATGCTGGTACAGGCTCCAGGACCCCCCCGAAACCCTGCATAAACGTAGTAGATAATATACGCATAGATTAGTCATTGACGCACAGTCCATTCGGGCAAGAAACAATAAACATTCAACCCCTGACATTTTGTCTCATTTTCTGACACTAAATTTTATTGAGCCACTGAGGTCTTTTTTGTTTCAAAGAGCAAACCTCTCTTGGCCCACCAGAAATTAGTTTTCCAGAAGGTCCAACCATCTGTGTCCTAATCAACTCTCCATTTTTGACTTCAGCAATTCGGCTGGATCTGGATGCTTGTTAGTAATTCTCCTGCTACATTGTTTTGAAAGAGTTATCCTATGCCCTTTGTGCTATTAAGTTATTTCATGATTTTGGCCCCTTTTTTCCCCCTCTACTACAGCTTCCTCAGGTGAACCTCTGCCGATGGGTAAATACACCTCCCATACGATGAGTGCTTATAAAGACTTTGACACAGCCAACTACCTGAGGAGCCGCAGACCTATTCACTCAGAAGGCCAAGGCAAAGAAGGTATTCTTGTAATACACAGAACAAACCTGTGGTAAAATTAACCCATTTTCGTTTTTATTCTGGGAAATATGCCAGATACTGTTGTTTATATTGTTCATATGACGTTTAGTGTTGCAGATATTGTGAAAACATTTACATTCTACATTTACTTTTGTTGTAACTTATTTTATCCTTAGTCTATTCTCCCAGAACTGCTGAATCCTTGGCTGGTGCAGGTCTTCGTAGTTGGGAGAATCAGAGGGAAGCACTCCCTCGGCAGTCCAGGATTGAATACAGTGACGAAGGTATTATTGCAGTTGTAGACAGTCTAATGTCTGTTGTGTTCATGTTTTAAAGCAATTATTTTTCAGTTTTCAAATTGATTTTGAAATTATGGCATATATGAGAGTGATGTTTGTGTTTCAAAACCTGTTTTTAGTTGTGACCAAATCAGAACCTGCAAGTCGGAACCGCCACCATGTAACACATCTAACGGGTGTGACTCCAAGCAGAGGGGATGGGATCCGAGTGCATCATCCGAACAATATTCCTGTTCATAAACCACCTGCCAAAGTTGGAAAACAAGGTAGGTCTGGCTGCCGGATTGGGTGAATTGAAATTGAAGAGTGTGCTACAATCGCAATATTATTTTACTTTTTGTGGCATACAGTCAGGTCCAGAATTATCAGCAGCCTTGATAAAATAACATGGAAATAATCCCACCTAAAAGCATTCTTTTTGATGTGAATTTATTCTCTGACATGTAATATAGCGTGTTGTATGAGTGATTCAGTTGAGTCAGCAAATGTTTCACAGTATTCTTCATAAATTTTCCCATAAAAACAGTTCTTTCAATAATTGGCTCCCATGTTCTAATACTTTGCACAAAAATGACTGTTCTAAGGTTTTTCCTGTTTTTTTTTTTCTCCTATAGTTTTTTTCTAACCCAGAGATGCAACTAATCTCAGTAGTTCTTAATCCTTGATCCATAGGTTCTTTGTTACCTCATTAATCACTGTTTTCCTCGCAGTACTTAGGGAGCTTTTGGAGGTTCTGCATGTTAAACATTTATTGGTTATTTCCCTTACTGTATGAAGTGGTATGTTTGTGTATTAATGTTTATTGTATGCCTTGCCAAAATTCTGAATGTCTGTTATGAATTGACAGTTCTTTGACTTTTCACATGATAATAGAAGAATCTGGAATTTTCCTTCGTAATTTTTCTACCTTCGTGAAATGCGGTGAAATTGCATTATATGATTACATTATACTAAGAAATTAATTTTATTTACAATACCTGTTATGGGTGGCAATAATTTTGACACCACTGGCTTTTAGGAAAAAAATGCATTACTTTTTGAAAACCAATGAAAAATTTGAAGGAATTTATTTATTCAGTGCTGTGATATTTGCCCCCTTCCAGATTTTTTTATTTTTTTACATATTTGTCACGCTTAAAACATTTCAGATCATCAAACAAATTTTAATGTTAGGCAAAGATAACCCAAGTAAATACAAAATTCAATTTTTAAATGATAATTTCATTTATTAAGGGAAAAAAGCTATCCCAGCCTACCTGGCCCTATGTGAAAAAGTAATTGCCCCCCTTGTTAAATGATGAATTAACTGTGATTAACCACATTTTTTGAGTTCAATTTCACTAGCCACACCCAGCCTGATTACTGCCAGACCTGTCGAATCAAGAAATCACTTAAATAGGACATGTCTGACAAGGTGAAGTAGGCTAAAAGATCTCAAAAAGCAACACATCATGCCACGATCTAAAGAAATTCAAGAAAAGATGAAAAATGAAGTCATTGACATCTCATTCTGGAAAGGGTTACAAAGCCATTTCTAAGGCTTTGGGACTCCAGCGAACCGCGGTGAGAGCCATTCTTTACAAATGAAGAAAACTCAAAACAGTGGTGAACCTTCCAAAGAGTGGCCGGCCTACTAAAATTACTCCAAGAGCGCATTGACGACTCATCCAGGAGGTCATAAAAGAACCCAGAACAACATCTAAAGAACTGCAGGCCTCACTTGCCTCAGTTAAAGTGAGTGTTCATGATTCAACAATAAGAAAGAGACTTGGCAAAAATGGCATCCATGGGAGAGTTCCAAGGTGCAAACCACTGCTGACCAAAAAGAACACAAACGCTCGTCTCACATCTACCAAAAAACATCTTGATGATCCCCAAGACTTTTGGGAAAATATTCTGTGGAGTGACGTGACAAAAGTTGGAACCTTTTGGATGTTTGCATCCCGTTGCATCTGGTGTAAAACTAACACAGCATTTCATGAAAAGAACATCATACCAAAAGTCAAACATGGTGGTGGTAGTGTGATGGTCTGGGGCTGCTTTGCTGCTTCAGGACCTGGATGACTTGCCGTAATTGATGGAACCACGAATTCTGCTCTCTACCAGAAAATCCTGAAGGAGAATGTCCAACCATCAGTTCCTGACCTCAAGCTCAAGCGCACTTGGGTTATGCAGCAGGACAATGATCCGAAACACACCAGCAAGTCCACCTCTGAATGACTTAAAAAAAACAAAATGAAGGTTTTCAAGTGGCCTAGTCAAAGTCCGAGCTTAAATCCACAAACGCTTGATTGTAGTTGTTTCGCCGAGGGTGGCACAACCAGTTATTAGGTTTGGGGGGCAATTACTTTTTCACATAGGGCCAGGTAGGTTTGGATAGCTTTTTCCCTCAATTTATTCCCTCAATAAATGAAATCATCATTTAAAACTGCATTTTGTCTTTACTCAGGTTATCTTTGAGTAATATTAAAATTTGCTTGATCTGAAACATTTAAGTGTGACAAATACGCAAAAAAAAAAAAAGAAATCAGGAAGGGGGCACATGCTTTTTCACAGCACTGTATATAAGTGTATAGTTTTTCAATGTGTTTGCACAACTCCTTTGTAGAAAAAATTGGGAAAATATGGAGAAGAGCAAAAGAAAGCTGCAATTAGCTAATCCTCTTTGAGTTGTATTCCATTCAAAATGGTACAAGACAAATTATTCATGTCATACCAAATTATTTTTACTGTTTTTTGGGTATATATGCTCATTCTGAATTTAATGACTGCATCACGTTCCACTTAGGTAGGGAGAAGGGCAATATATCAATCAGAATGCTAAAAAAAAATAAAATAAACAGGCGCGTGGGTTTTTCCAGTTAAAGCTGTCATGCTTGGAGCGTCCACAAAGGCCCAGTTGTGTACAAGCAGTCAGTGCCCAGCCCTCTTTAGGAAAAACTGCATGACTGAATCTTCTGACAGTTCGAAAGAACATTGTTTCAAATAGTTCTTCCTGTGAGGCACTTTGTAACCAAGCGCTGTATAAATAGAGCTCAGCATAAGTTCAGTCAGGAAGACTGCCTCATTCACTACTCCTCATGTGAAGATAGGCCTCCGACCACTCCGCCTGATCCAATCGCTAACCTGCCCACTCTTTTATATACCCCTCTCGGCTGTCCCTGTAGTCACTTCTCCAGGCTAGATACTGATGTGCTCAAGCAGCTCAAGGCTTCATTTCTCAACATTTCTCTAATGCTGAAAACGCCAGTATGCATTTTGTTTTCAAGAACAACAGTTTCAAGGACACTGGACAATTTCATACCAGGTTCTCAGGGTAGAGCAGAGTTCCCATATTTTAACTTTTGAGACATAATGGCAAAAAAAGCCACTTGGCATATGCATACATGGGTCAATGACAAATAAGCCTTTTAAAAATGTTTTTTTTTAATAAATCTTGAAAAATGTACAGAATACATTTATTTGAAGTTGGAAGAGTGTGTTTAAACAAGTCATTAATGGTTGCACAACATTTACAGGGTTTTAGGAATGTCAAAAATGTCAGGTGGCACAACCAAAAGTTTCTTGGAAAAAAAACACACTTCCCTATTTTTTTTTTCTAAGTGATTTTTTAGTAAGTATACCTGAGAGTGTCTACTCTGCCTGAAACATTACTATTTTGTAATTGAGCTGGGTATTAAAAGTAACTTATGGATTCTTTATTGTACGGGGCGGGTATTTTGGTTTTCCAAACAATTTAAGAACAATTAAAATATTACACTTTGTTTATTTGAAAGGTTTTCAATATGAAATTATGCCCCCATATTAATGTTATATTAATTCATATTTTAAATTACATATTTAATACATTTCACATAGTGTTAACTTGCTTGGACGGTTGCGCCACCTGACATTTTGAGGGTTTGAGATGGCAAAACATAAAATATATATCATTTTTATGATAAACTGGAAATATGTTCAAATTAAACAGGTTTTATAGAATAAATTTATGCTTATTATGAATCATTTAAAATGGTTTTAAACCAAAGTAGTGCACTCGGATAACGTCACGTCATTGACCCACATATCTGTTAGAGCAGTCCATGTCTTTGGCTTGATGTCAATGGAACCCCAACCAACAGCCGACATTGCAAACAAAGAATCCTAAATTTGAACACATCATGCAACGAAACCGGAAACTAGCTGGCAGCTATATACTGTTAGCTAAGTGGCTACAGCTCCTGGCACCTCATAAGCAGTCTGCAATGCTGGTTCTCCACCAGCCAGCTGGATATGCTGCCAATCCGGTCACAGCACGGGTAGCACATCAGCCTCGGTTTGGCTGTATTTGTCAACTGCTTAAAATATCTTGAATTCCCCCTGAGAAATCCTTCAGCCAATTCATAGTTTTTGGGGGGATTAAGATGCTCCCCAGTCATAGTATTCTCCCATGGTGGCCAGTCAACTCTGAATCGAGTCTAAGCCGTACTCTAACTTAAGTTGGGTCATTTAGAATTGAAAATGTAAATTAGTTTTTTTCCCTGATTGAAATGAAGATTTATTATATTATTTTACGATTTCAGCTATCTGAGCAAATGAAGGCATGCATCTTGGATGAATGGGGGAGAAAAACTAATCATAATTGGAACAATGGGGGGGGCGGTTGGGGGGGGGGCAGCAGCAGCAGAGGATGGCGCTGTGGGTTAGTATCTGGCTATAGGCCTCTCTGTGTGGAGTTGGCATGTTCTGTCCATATTTGCGGGGTTTTCTCTGGGTACTCTGGTTTCCTTACAAAGTCCAAAGGCATGCATGTCAGGCTATTTAGAGACTTTAAATTTCCTGTAGGCATGAATATGTGAGTGAATGGTGTATGTGCCCTGTGATGAAATGTGTGAGTGAATGGTGTTTGTGCCCTGTGATGAAATGTGTGAGTGAATGGTGTTTGTGCCCTGTGATGAAATGTGTGTGTGAATGGTGTTTGTGCCCTGTGATGAATGTGTGTGTGAATTGTGTTTGTGCCCTGTGATGAAATGTGTGAGTGAATGGTGTTTGTGCCCTGTGATGAAATGTGTGAGTAAATGATGTTTGTGCCCTGTGATGAAATATGTGAGTGAATGGTGTTTGTGCCCTGTGATGAAATGTGTGAGTGAATGGTGTTTGTGCCCTGTGATGAAATGTGTGAGTGAATGGTGTATGTGCCCTGTGATGAATGTGTGAGTGAATGGTGTTTGTGCCCTGTGATGAATGTGTGAGTGAATGGTGTTTGTGCCCTGTGATGAATGTGTGTGTGAATTGTGTTTGTGCCCTGTGATGAAATGTGTGAGTGAATGGTGTTTGTGCCCTGTGATGAAATGTGTGAGTGAATTGTGTTTGTGCCCTGTGATGAATGTGTGTGTGAATTGTGTTTGTGCCCTGTGATGAATGTGTGTGTGAATGGTGTTTGTGCCCTGTGATGAAATGTGTGAGTGAATGGTGTATGTGCCCTGTGATGAATGTGTGAGTGAATGGTGTTTGTGCCCTGTGATGAATGTGTGTGTGAATTGTGTTGTGCCCTGTGATGAATGTGTGTGTGAATGGTGTTTGTGCCCTGTGATGAATGTGTGAGTGAATTGTGTTTGTGCCCTGTGATGAATGTGTGAGTGAATGGTGTTTGTGCCCTGTGATGAATGTGTGAGTGAATTGTGTTTGTGCCCTGTGATGAATGTGTGAGTGAATTGTGTTTGTGCCCTGTGATGAATGTGTGAGTGAATGGTGTTTGTGCCCTGTGATGAATGTGTGAGTGAATGGTGTTTGTGCCCTGTGATGAATGTGTGAGTGAATGGTGTTTGTGCCCTGTGATGAATGTGTGTGTGAATTGTGTTTGTGCCCTGTGATGAATGTGTGTGTGAATGGTGTTTGTGCCCTGTGATGAATGTGTCTGTGAATTGTGTTTGTGCCCTGTGATGAATGTGTGTGTGAATGGTGTTTGTGCCCTGCGATGAATGTGTGTGTGAATGGTGTTTGTGCCCTGTGATGAATGTGTGAGTGAATTGTGTTTGTGCCCTGTGATTAATGTGTGTGTGAATGGTGTATGTGCCCTGTGATGAAAATTGTGAGTGAATGGTGTATGTGCCCTGTGATGAATGTGTGAGTGAATGGTGTTTGTGCCCTGTGATGAAAATTGTGAGTGAATGGTGTATGTGCCCTGTGATGAATGTGTGTGTGAATGGTGTTTGTGCCCTGTGATGAATGTGTGAGTGAATTGTGTTTGTGCCCTGTGATGAATGTGTGAGTGAATGGTGTTTGTGCCCTGTGATGAATGTGTGAGTGAATTGTGTTTGTGCCCTGTGATGAATGTGTGAGTGAATTGTGTTTGTGCCCTGTGATGAATGTGTGAGTGAATGGTGTTTGTGCCCTGTGATGAATGTGTGAGTGAATGGTGTTTGTGCCCTGTGATGAATGTGTGAGTGAATGGTGTTTGTGCCCTGTGATTAATGTGTGTGTGAATGGTGTTTGTGCCCTGTGATGGATTGGCAGGCTGTACTTTCGTCCATATTCCGCTGAGATTGGCTCTCGGTCCATTGTGACCCTAGTGAGAAAGAATCAACATTGATAATGGGTAGATGGATAGAACAATTGGTTTACGCAGTTCCCTAAAAGATTAATTTGTAGGCTATTAATAGGTGACTTCAGACAGTGGTTAACCCACCCCTGCACCAACTTTTCTGTGTTGCTAGCATAAATTTGGAATGAGGGTTCATTAAATAAATAAATAAATAAAACTATAGAGTTGGAAAACATGAAATATCCTTTTGATAGAGGGTAAATAAGGATATAAAAATCACGATTAATTTATTTGCATTTTCCATATTGTCCTAATTTTCTTTTCTTTTTTTGTCAAGGTTGACCATACCTCTTCACCTGACTGGGCAATCTGTATTTGCAAAACCTGCATTCCTGTGTTTGATAGCGTGTGCATATACATCATTAAGCCAAAACCTTATGACCACTCTCAGATGAAGCAAATGACGTTGATTATTAGTGGCACTCAGCAAGGTCTGTGAATTGACCTTAATTGGTGAGCAAACAGCCGGTTCTTGTATTTGACATGTTTGATGCTGGAGAACTGGGACCTGAGCAATTTTGACGAGGTTGAAATTGTTATGGACAGATGACTGGGTCAAAGTATCTCTGAATCAACTGGGCTTGTGAGGCGCTCCCAGTCAGCATTGGTGAGTATCTTCCGACAGTGGTCTGTGGCGGGATGAACCACTTACCAGTGACCGAGAGTTGTCTGCTCGGTGCTCGTTGATGCGCGAGGGCTACGAAGACTATCCCATCTGATTCAGACTGACCAAAGGGCTTCTGTGGCACATGTCTGAGAACATTTTGATGACCCTGACATAAGGAATGCGTCTTAATGCACAGTTCATTGCAACCTGCTGTGTATGGGGCACTGTAGTCACAGACTGGTCTACTGACATGTTCTACTGAAAAACCCTTGTTCTGGGCATTTATGTGGCATAAATTTCATGATGCTGTTTTGTGGTACACGGAGGACCAACAGCACATTTGGGTGCTGGTCATAATGTTTTGGTTTATTGGTGCATACACTATGGATCACATTTTGCTTTTGCTTACGGTAATCTGATAATCCGTCCATCTCTTTTTTTAAAGAAGTGATCGTAAAAACCAACGCGAAGATGATGCGCCATTCATTATATCAAGGTACTTATTTATTTTGTAATTCTCTGTGTTGAATGTATAACCTTTTTTCTTCAGGTTGAATACATTTAGCAAGTGATAAAACATTGCACTTAACTTTTTTTATTCCTCCATTGGGCAGGCTGGTTCTGGAAGCTTCTCTTATTAATGCTGATCCTCGCTGTTGCAATTCTGCCAGTCCTTTTCCTGAGAAAACGGGCACCTGAGCACGCCAGCACAGTAGACAACAGCTTTCAAGCCCATTTTAGGGATATGAAACCCAGCTTTCCCAGTCAGAGGGAGGAGCTGTGGAAGCGCAGTAAAATCCACCTGGAGAAGCACCTGCAGACGGCCGAGCCCACAGAGCCGGTCAGCATGATCTTGACCGCGGGGCGTCGGGCTGAGGAAACACTGCGCTGCCTCGCCACCCGCATGGCCGAGACCTTCTCCTCCGCGCTCGGGGCCTCCGTTCTCCACATAGACGGGGCCAGCAGGACGGCGCTGGAGAGCGACCAGGTCAAGCTGGATATCGACCAGCAGCTGGGCGGGGCCTTCGAAGGCGACAGGAAGGCAGCAGTCATCCATCGGTTCGAGGAGCTCCCCCCGGGTTCCACGCTTATTTTCTACAGATACTGCGACCATGAGAATGCCGCCTACAAGAAAGTGCTGCTGGTGTTCACAGTGCAGCTCCCTGCTGAGGAGCTCAGTGCAGAGCTGGCTCTCAACACCGTGGAGGAGATGGTGCAGGAGCACATTGAAGGAAAGTTCCTCTTGCAGTCCAGCTCAGCATCATATGACCAGATGGACAGAGATAAACTGAGTGGACTGTGGAGTCGCATCTCACATCTGATCCTGCCTGTGACTGCTGAGGAGCCCATCGAGCAGCAGGGCTGTGATCATCTGAGGAGTCTTCAACAGTGAAGGCAAATACCTGCACCTCACTTTTTAAACGTGTTCTTCGTGCAACATGTGCCCCTCCTTTGATCTGGGTTCAAGTGTGCGTATGCTTGCACATTTATGCTGTGAAAAATGACCTTGTTTGTGAGAGCTGCCTGTGAACCATTCAAGGGAACATTAGGGGGAAACTGTAGGCTCCTGTGCTGGTAACCTCATGAGAACAGGTTCAGTCACTGAACTTCTGTGTGTTTTGTGCCGTGAGGTTGGGGTGTGTGTGTGTGTGTGGGTGGGGGTGTGTGTGTTTCAGTGGCGGCTCGTGAACTGGCAACAGGGGAGGCTCAAACCCATCCCTTAAAAAGAATAATTGGTCACGATCTGTTTTCAACAATTCATTTAAATTATTATTACAGAATCTCCGAAAACTCAACATTATCAGGTGTGGCCAGTTTTCATTAACAACGCATACCGATTACGACTCTGGACTTCGCACGCTTTTCTTTACTCAGCGGTCGGAAGCAATGCATGTGTTTTGCGATCGTTTTAATGAAATAAGATAATTTGAAACGTCTTAAGCAATTCCATTGCCTCCAACCCCTCCATGCACAAGGACTTCAATTCCGCGCGAAAATCTCTTACATATGCATTGATTGAATAATTGCTGACTACAGCAGAGGAACGTAAATATGCCACTTAAACTCATACCGAATGCGTGAGAGTTGACAGGTATGCGTTATAAATGAAAACTGGCCACACCTGATAATGTTGAGAGTTTTCGAAGATTCTGTCATGGTAATTTAAATGACTGATTGAAAACAGGTTGTGACCACTCATTCTTTTTAAGGGATTGTTTGAGCCTCCCCTGTTGGCAGTTCACGAGCCCCGACTGGTGTGTTTGTTTTTGGGGGGGAGCTACCACTGGAAAAAATTTTCCATAAATGTCTCTCCCGCTTACTAAAGATTTTACAGCAGAAAATCAATTTTTTAAATATGTTATTGAGATTTTTTAGTCTTTACCTGAGTTTGTCTTTGCTTTGGCTTTAATTCTAAGATAAGATATAATGAGAATAGTGAATAATATTTTTATACTGCATACATATGATTTTTCTCATGCTTAATATATTTTGTGCTAATTTCCATATGCATCTGACTGCATTAGGCTACAACTTATCACCAAACATTTTATTCGCTTTCTGAGTTCTTTTTGTACTTCTGAAGTGTAAGCACACGTTATAGAGTATTTTGTTATGACTGTATATTTAACATTTTTGCCGTTTGTACAACTGCAGTAAATAAACAATTATTGAGATTTAAATGATGGCAGAATTTGTTGCCTTTGCAGATTGACTCGCTGATATTTAATATCGGACTGTGCGATGAGAAGAATTCAACTGCTGATGACTATCACATTGGGATCTATTTTTATTTTTTTAGCTCCGCTGTGACGACAGTCACAGTCAGCGGAGCTTTTCTAATGCCGAGTCGTCCGGCGTCCGTCTGTCTGGCTGTCTCTGTCTGTCCGGCGTCAACTTTTCACTTCAAACCTGAATATCTCAAAAACTGTCTGATAACTTTTTTTCTAATTTTGTGTGAGCCTTCCTTATGATATTCTGAATATTCACTGTGAAAGAAAATTCTACGTCCCGGTTTTTGAGAAATTAAGCATTTTGGACTCAGAAAATCAGTGTTTGTGCTCATTTTTTCAGTCTTTCATTAATATCTCAAAAACTGTCTGATAACTTTTTTTTTTTAATTTTATGTGAGCCTTCCTTATGATATTCTGAATATTCACTGTGAAAATTAGAAAAATCTATGTCCCGGTTTTTGAGAAATTAAGCATTTTAGACTCAGAAAATCAGTGTTTGTGCTCATTTTTTCAGTCTTTCATTAATATCTCAAAAACTGTCTGATAACTTTTTTTCTCCGCTGTGACCATAGTCAGCAGTCAGTGGAGCTTTTCTAATGCCGCGTCGTCCGGCGTCCGTCTGTCTGTCCGTCCAGCATCAACTTTTCACTTCAAAGTTTAATATCTCAAAAACTGTCCGATAACTTTTGTTCTAATTTGGTGTGAGCCTTCTTTATGATATTCTGCATATTCACTGTGAAAATGAGAAAATTTTACACCCTGGTTTTTGAGAAATTCAGCATTTTGGACTTAGAAAATCAGTGTTTGTGCTCATTTTTTCAGCCTTTCATTAATATCTCAAAAACTGTCCGATCACTTTTTGTCTAATTTTTTTGTGAGCCTTCCTTATGATGTTCTGATGATCCCCTGCAAAAATGAGAAAATTCTACAGCGCTCCAGTCTGCGACCAAGATTTACGTTTTGCGACCACATTCTCACATCGGTTGCGCACTGCGCGACCAACACTTAATGCACTGTGCGCCTACTCTGGGCAGCGATTCGCTCCCTAATTATCAGCCGCCGGCCGCGAATTTTTTTTTCTGCAGGTCGGTTGGTACAATTACGTACATCAGCCAATCACAGATCGGCTGGTGCCATCAGCCAATCACAGCTCGGCTGTACTTATGCATGGATGAGAATGGCAAAGCGTTCGACCTTGTCACCGTCAGCTGAGTTGAGCGCGCGGCAAATTCGTAAAACCTTGTCTGACATTAACGATGTAAATGCTCCACACTACGCGAAATTAGAAGTACACTAGCTGGTCTGCTGCAGAAGTCCAATAGTCTACGTATTAGACCTTTGTTTCGGTGACTAATAGCAGATCGGAGAGCAAATTTCATGATATCAGAAAGTGTTTTCATTATCGGTTTTTTATTTCGCTATTTCGATTTTGCGCATTTCTGAGAAATGCACCTGGAGAGTGAGAACGATGTCCGACGTTATTAGCCCAAAAACAGTCTGCTTCGTGACCGTAGACTGTTCGTGACACAGTTTTGAGTCTTGTTGATACCAGCTATGGGTGCTTGCGTCCAGTGACGAATGGTTTTATTTAGCGTTTCAATATCAATCGCTAACCTTCTATCTTGATGGATTAGGTTGGATGCGCGCTTACACTCTGACTTAAGTTCCGCTTGTATATGATTATTCATGCAGTATGCATGAAATCGGTGACTGGTTGGTCCGAGTGCAAGATTATTTATTTTCATTTGGAGTACGATAAAGATGAGAAAAGCTGCGGTTCTTATAGATTTATAGTTCGTTTTATTTGGGGTTCCGATACTTGGCCAGCTGTCAGAGGAATAGTATTTTGTCCACTGCAGCAAATGTTCAAAACTGATTCAAAAACTAACTGGTGACGCCTGTCCAATGTACTCCAGCGACGACCATAGGCTTATCAGCGCAATGCCTCAAATATGAGTCTGTGTCACGAACAGTGTACGGTCACGAAACAGACTGTTTTTTGGGGCTAATAACGTCGGACATCGTCCTCACTCTCCGTGGGCGTTTCAATTACCCTTCGAAATGTGCAACATCTAAATAGCGAAATAAATTTAAAAAAAAAAAAAAAACTAGTAAATAATAATAATTATTATTATTATTATAAGCCGTCCTACTACATTGTTACCGGTGAAAGAATTGCTTGAAACTTTGTGCAAACGAACTTGGCATACTGCACCTACTTTTCACCAAATATTTTGGGTGGATCACTTTGGGAACTATATTAATTTTAATGTTAAGGCAGTGGATATTTTGCCGTGAACCGGTTTTACATTTCTTCGGCTATTTGGCCGTGACCTCCGGTGCACATGCACAGTTGTATTATTTTTCGACTTGGATTTTTGAACACAGAAATCAATGGAGTATGTTTGGCCAACGTTAGTGTAAGTGTTGTGGTTTTCATTCAGACATATTTTCATATTATGAGGTTCCCCCATCCCCAAGCAATTGGAGAGAGACAGATTCTTCAGACAATTAGGCTTTATTGTGGCATGTTGATGAATATAAAGCCGAGTTCTTTTTGCGCAATAAGAACTCACATCTTACTTTTCACACCCAGTTTTTATACCTTCATCACAGGAAATTTTTCCAAATATGGTCTTTCCGCTTTCTTGCCTTTCGCACCCAGTTTTTATATCTTCATCACAGGAAATATCTTCCAAATATTGTCTTTCCGCTTTCTCATTCTCACGCTACAACAGGACAGGCAAACCAAAACACTGCCCACTAACCTTGAACTTCAAGCAAAGATAAGGATGCACATCCCTACAAAGGACTAGAAAGTTACAGTCAAGAGAGGAAAAATACAGCCAGATGAATACGATACAAGTAGATACATAAATGATTCAATTGATTATGTTTTCAGTAACAACTAATGATTTTACTGACCAAATATTGATCAAAGCTACAGACATCAATTACATCATCTGATTATGTTTTCAAATCAGCTTAACAGAAGCCTGCTTACTAATCAAAGCTACAGAAGCCCGCTGCTTATGTGTGTGTGAGCTGCTCATGCATGTGTGAATTGAATTGCTTGTATGTGCGCGCGTGCGTGTGTGTGTGCGTGCGTGCATGTGTATGTGTGTGTGCATGTGTCTGTGTGCACTGCTCATGTGTGTGTGAACTACTTGTATGTGTGTGTTATGTGTGTGTGTGTTTGTGTGACTGCTGCTTACATAGTATGGTCATTGATTATGATTATTGATTATGGTTATTCAACATGGCAATTGATCTACTGATGAATATGATGAGAAATATTTAAATATAATCCTCAACATAAGAACTAGCGAACAACTAATCAGGAGTGTGTAACCCAAAAGCGTAGTTGCTAACTAACTAACTAAGTTAGCAACTTACATAGTTCGTCCATTCACAGTCAATGGTTCCAACTATGTACGTTAGCATCTGTGATTTCGGGAAACCCATCCCAGCCTCGTCAATGCATAACTGACCTAGCTACACAGCTAATCCGAAATAATTGCGATTCACGTTTTTTTTTATTGATTTATATGCACCGCAAATAGGTAGCTGAGCAAGCGAACTAGCTTGCTAGCCCAACATGCAAGCTAGTTTGTTGGTTTCTTTGTCAATGTTAGCTGGCAACTTTTATATTCGGTGCATACTAATGCCAGCTAGCAAGCTAAGTTAAATGCTCACGGTGCGACTCCAGCTAAGTTAGTTCACATAATAGTGGCTATACACATTTTAAATTGACTTGAATGAATGAAATATAACGTTAGCTAGCTAGCAAGCAAGAGAGCCTTTATGCCGACTAAGCTAGGAATTTTTATTTTAATGTAAATATGAGCTAGCTAACTAAATGGCGAAGTTAGAACTATTCACTATCATCCATTGATTTCCGAGACCAAGTCCAAAAATAATACAACTGCGCATGTGTACCGGAAGTCATGGCCAAATAGCCATGGAAATGTATTACCGGTTCCTGGCAAAATATCCACTGCGTAATAGGAAAAAATGTAGCCAAATTATGCTTTTTATGGCTTGAATTCCTCCTGGGTCTCATATTTTCAAAGCAATTAAGCCATGTTTGGTGTCAAATTGTTCCTTGGGATGGCAGCAACAATAACAGTTATAAATTTTAGAACTAGCACTGTGATAATTGTGAGTTATTCATTGATTTATCCCCATATGTTGGTTTTAGGGGGGTGCTCATCTAAATTTGGCCATAATTTTTCTATGAATGATTCAGTTTATGCACAGAGGAGGGTTTGATGAAAAGTTGTCCCTTGGGGAAATGGAGACTTGGACATAAATTTAGACTTGCATGATAACTCTCCAAAATGATAACTGCATTTATACATTTTTCAAACATTCTTGTGAACATCAATATCTACTTTTCAGTTCACAAAGTGCTTTCTGATAATGTTTCTGAAATAAATGCAGCAACAACTGATAGTCTGTTCAGGTATCTTTATTTGGGCTTGTAAATATTCAGAAAAGAATCACGGTACTTTTCGTGACCACAGTTTTGGCCTGCGTGCCTAAATTTTGGCCTGCGCGCCCAACATTTTCAGGTTGGGAGCGCATGCGCTCCTAGGTCCAAAAGTTAGTCTGGAGGGTTGTTCTCTGTCCCAGTTTTTGAGAAATTCAGCATTTTAGACTTAGAACATCAGTGTTTGTGCTCATTTTTTCAGTCTTTCATTAATGTCTCAAAAACTGTCTGATAACTTTTTTGCTCAGCTGTGACCATAGTCAGCAGTCAGTGGAGCTTTTCTAATGCCGCGTCGTCCGGCGTCCATCTGTCTGTCCGTCCAGCATCAACTTTTCACTTCAAAGTTGAATATCTCAAAAACCAGTATGATAACTTTTGTTCTAATTTGGTGTGAGGCTACCTTATGATATTCTGCATATTCACTGTGAAAATTAGAAAATTTTACATCCCGGTTTTTGAGAAATTCAGCATTTTGGACTCAGAAAATCAGTGTTTGTGCTCATTTTTCAGTCTTTCATTAATATCTCAAAAACTGTCTGATAACTTTTTGTCTAATTTGTTGTGAGCCTTCATTATGATGTTCCAATTATCCCCTGCGAAAATTAGAAAATTCCACATCCGGTTTTTGAGAAATTCAGCATTTTGGACTTAGAAAATCAGTGTTTATGCTCATTATTTTCAGTCTTTCATTAATGTGTCAAATGTGTTAATATTGCAATACTTCTCAAGGATTTCTGAAATTAAGTTATGACATTTCAGTCATCCTCAGCGGAGCTCTCTAGGCCGACAGGCCTCTTGTTAAGTATTTTGATTAGCTGGTACAGTTGTGGTTAAAAAAAATAGCAGTACAACATCAATAACCTGATGAACCACTTATTAGTAGTGATATTCTGACTATTCTTCGATCCCTTTTAACAGTAGTTGCTCTTTTCCTTCTGCGCATTTCAGGTTTTTGTTGCCATTTTAAAGCATTTGAGATCATTTTAGCTGAATATCCTACAATTTGCTGCACTTCTTCATACGTTTTCCCCTCTTCAATCAACTTTTTAATCAAATTACACTGTTCCTCCGAACAATGTTTGGAACAGCCCATGTTACTTTGCAATTCAGAGGGAAAACGGCTACTGCTTTCAAATACTTGAAAGAAGTAATAGCAGAGTACTCTTGAGTGGCCAGCTATGTAGCTGGTACCTCTTAGCTTTTGGGTAGTTTTGAGTTTACTCTGCACTCAGAACATTATCTTCTTACCAAGCTAATCCACTTATTGGAGCTTGCCTTACCGGAGTGTGCTGAGAAGAGGAAGTGGTTGTGACACTGACTGCTATACAGTGGGCTCCAAAATTACCGGCACCCCTGATTGGCAATGCGCAAACAATACTTTAAATAAATTCAAAAATATATATACAGAGAAACTCTGAGTAACAATGTTGGAAATATTGTACAGTATTAATGTTCCAATGGAACCAACCAAAATCATTTACTGATTAAATTAAAAATCAATTTCTTCAAAATAAGGTTTCTAGGTTAATGGCACCCTTAAAGATTATTCTGATAGGACCACTTTGTCAAAAAGGGAACATTTATTGAAAGCACACAGGCATACAAGCATACATTGGGTTTAGCGACATGGCTCTGTTCTGAGAGATTCCTGCCCGTCCGAGCGTGGGACCGAAGGCAGGGAGCTGCTACTAAACCCCACTCCAAAGAACAGAGCCTAAAGAGACAATGATCTCGAAAGGAAGAGACATTGTTAATGAATGGTAAATTAGGCATAAGAGAACAGGATTAGTGAATGCTACAATAGATGGGTGGAGCTGGGGTGGAGGAGGGTTGTTGAGTGAGCGCTGAGGAGCTGCTTCTCAGGATGGCGAGCATAAGTAAGCCAGCATATTACCAGCCTTGCAATCATGTGACCGCAAAGTCAGATGACAGTCGAATGCACTCAGGAGACTCTCCGGCAGATGGAAGCAGCTCCTATACATTAAGCGCGCTTGACTGCGTGGTCTATCAGAATTTATGTCAAAGCTCCACTTTTAAATAACATCTACCAAAATTAAACTAGGTATTAAATTCCTCTTAAGATTTATCTCTGTGTTAAGGAATGGCAGTTGGCTGTTACATTACTGGCACCCCTGACTGGCAACGCACAAACAATACAAAAAATGTATTAATAATATAATTCTAGAGAAATGGAATTTACCAACACGTGTGAAATACTTTACTGATGTTTCGAGGTGAAACGGCCAAAATAATAATGATCATTCAATACAAAACAAATTTCATGAGAATTTCGATGAGAAGACTTGTTGATAATGTTGATAATTTGCTTTTCCTTGACCTTTTTGTCCAATAAGTCCCAAATTAAATCTACTTTATTTTTTGGGAAATGAAAAGTTTAATTTATTTAATTCAGTTTTTTCTGGTATTGTATTTTCTTCCATCCTTTATCTGATTTGTGTGGCTAAACAATTATTTGCCTGTTTTTCAGATGAAAGTTCTTCATTTGTTCTAATGGTGATGAATAAAGAAGGGGTTTATACCAGTAAAACGGGCAATGACAATACAAGCAATGATACAAATTCTGGCATCAAAATAGGGGAAAAAAAGAGCATTTAATCTCTGGCAATGAATGTTCTGTTTGGTTTCATTGGAAGTTGGCCCAGAGTAAATTTACCACTGATATTAGGAAATATTTTTTCCTTAGACATTTTGCCATGGCTGAGGAGTGTCATACATATGGCTGTAGCTCACCATGTAATTACTGGGTTTAATAAAAGAAGCCTGGCTCTTCGGCTTGGAGGAGAGGATGCATTTCAGATTCACAAGTCTCTGCTTGCATCTCTGCTTGCCTGACAGACATCCAGAGTTCCATGGAGTACCCTTCACACTTAGGTCCGGACAACAGACACTTTGACCACCTTCAAGTCTAGTTTGAAGACGTAGGCCTCTATCTTACACCCAGCGCAAAGCGTAACGTAAGTTTCTTTGTTACTTTACAACCAATGGAGATACCATTTTCCTGTCCAGCATCCATGCTGCATACATTGCTAATGCATTTGCGCCAAATTCAGCTACAATGAGCCAATGGTATCCCAATTATTCGTCAAGATGGCAGCATGATGGCAGCGCGTCTTTCAGCGTGTTAGTGTTTCGTGTCTTGTGCCAACTTATTGATTTTTCTTTCTGACTTAGTGTCATTTCGAAACTAACGTAGGGATTTTTCAAAACTAATTTAATGACAGCTATGGATCCGTAAAACCTGTGCAGTTACCTGGATGTAACACTTGCCTTGAACATCAAACAGTGGGTGACTCGGTGGGAACCCAAACTGATAGGCAAGTGAAAAAAAAAAAAAGTGAATTACCTGGCCGTGTCAGCAGGGCTCTTGCACTACAAAGTCACCAGATTCCATCCATCCATCCAACAGTGAACTCGGATTTCACGGCAATCTCTCTGTTTTCTGCGTCATTCCTTTCGTCTACCCCGGGACATCTGGCTCGTTGCCGGCTACCAACTACAAAGCCAGTTTCTCCACCTGACGCTGGAATCGAGGACATGCTGTTTGATCTTGATGGGCACCAACTTCTCATGATAAAGGGAAGTGCTTCTTTCTTGGCCTTATTTCCTCTGTTTTACTTTATTTGGTGTTTTAGAGCCAACGGGGCCTGATTTTTAACAATTTTATCCCACAGCACTGCCTCACTGGCTTCAATCCGTGTTTGCATGTAACGTCACGGTCTTGCAGTTTGAGCCACGGAAACCTGAAAGATTTGGACTGGATTTTGGACTGGATCTGCACGGCACTGACACTGACTTTGTTATTAAATAAACCTGCTCCTTTTTGGCACTTTATAGTTCGACTCAAACTTTAATTACTCACATTGTCATCACTTCTTGCTGTGCTGTGCTTGTTTATATTGTACAGACCTTGTGGAAGCCTTCACGGGACTGTTAACTCCCCTGAGGTGTTCTCACACTCTGATTTAAGAGACAGTGGAACTTGCACACATGGCTGTGTACTAGATAACACATTACCTCTGTCTTTTTTCTTTTCAGACACTGTGGACCTATCTCATCTGATCAGTGTAATGGCCCTACAGGACAATTTCATTTATTCTCCTGGCAATATACAAGTTTTAGATGATAAGAAATACTGTAATAGTTCTTCTAAGTATAGGTGTTTGATTTTTTTTGTTGCTCTTAATTTCTGGGAATGTGCGACCTAATCCAGGTCCTGATTCCCCCACTTGTTTTAACACCCCTGCAGATTTTAAAATGAGGACCGGTCTTGGTTTTATCCATCTAAATCTGCGTAGTTTACAATCAAAAATGGACGATTCGCATCTGGGCACATTCTATCGATGCTGATATTATTGTAATATCAGAAACATGGCTGACCAAATCTGTTTCTAACGAAGACATTTGTATTAATGGTTATAATGTCTTTAGAACTGACTGACCTAAAAAAGGTGGAGGTGTTGCAATTTTTATCAAAAATAAGTTCCAAGTGAATGTGCTTTTACCTATATCTGTTAGTAAGCAATTTGAACTATTAGCTTTGGATTTTGAGGTTTCCAAAACACTTCATATTATTGTTGTTGGCTGTTACAGGACTCCTTCAGCCTCCAGAGATGCTCTACCATCTTTAATGAAGTTTATATCTGAACTGAATTTTAAGGAAATTGCCCTCATTGGAGACCTAAATTGGAACTGGTTACAACCAGACTTTTAAGCTTATTGTAACACCTTAAATCACTTTCAGATTGTTTACAACCCTACCAGTCCCAATTTAAAATGCCCAGAGAGGTCATCACTAATTGATTTAATCATAACAAACACACCTCACAAATATTCAACTGCTTCTGTTTTTCCAAATGATGTCAGAGACCACTGTGTCATTGCTACAGTTAGAAATATGAAAATTCCTAAAACAAAGCCTCGTCTGATTACTAAGCGTGATATGAAACATTTTTCAGAGCAGGGTTTTGCTCATGACCTTTTCCACTACGACTGGGAAAAAATACATCTTATTGCTGACGTGAACAATGCTTGGAAATACTTTTATGATGGTTATTCTAAAATTGTTGACAAGCATGCTCCTTTTAAAGGCCGAAATAATGCCTGGTTCCCTCCCGACTTATCCAGTTTACTTCATGAGCATAATTTGGCATGGACAAAAGCAAGGAAAACAAACAACTCTGATTGGTTGCTTTTTAGACAATTGCGCAACAAGAGCACGGTAGCTATCAGAAATGCCAAAGCTAATAATTTTCTTATTGAAACTTCAAATAATCTTAATAATCCTTTAAAACTTTGGAAAACTATTAAATCTTTAGCTGGAAATAATGATGCTGTAGAGCTACCGCCATTCATTGTTAAGAATACACAAAAAAATCTGTATTTGGAACTCCGATCAGCATTTCATGCTTATGGTCTACCATGGGGGTCTAACACACAAATTGACCCAATTATTAAGAAGCTTCTAAGCTCTCCTCAGAGAAGATTTGGCACTTTTTTGTATAAATGGTTATTGGAGGATAAATATTCTGGTATAAATATACAAACTAAATGGGAAAGGGATTTGAATATAACAGTGGAATCATTGGACTGGAAAAGAATATGGGACAATGTTTTTAACGCATCAAAAAACCCCAACCACCAACTTATACAATTCAAATTTTGTCGTAGGGTGTACTGGACACCAATTGATCGGTTTTATGAAAAGCAAACAGTCAGCTTGACTTGTCATTTTTCTGATGAAGGGATTCCGGGTACGTTTAAACATATGGTTTGGGATTGCCAAGAGGTCCACTCATTTTGGAAAGATGTAACTGTTATGCTGTCAAAATTGTTAGAGACGAGTATACCTTCTCAACCACGAGTGTTGTTACTTAATGATGATTCTCAGATGAAGCTTCCCGAAAAACTGCGTAGAGTCTGGCTTGCAGGGCTGACAGCAGCCAAGAAACTAATTGTGCAGAGATGGTTACCTCCACATAAACTTCCAATTAGAAGATGGTTGTTTTACTTTCGAGACGTTGTTATGATGGAACTATAATCTGCAAGAATTCATAATGCAAAAACTTTCAACAATACAGATATGGGAAAGAAGTGTGAAGTTGGCCAGTGATTGGCTGGTAAGCCATATGTGATGAGATGTGCTACATGATCTGTTGTCAGGATAGTTGATAATATCTGTGTTTCTTTTATTGACATCAAGATTTTGATGCACAATTTTATTTATATTCTTCGAGTCCACGGTCTATTGTAAAGTTCTTGTCTGAGGTAAGAGGGATTGGGGTGGGAAGGGATTTATATGTCTGAGATGTTGTTTGTCATAATACTGTAATGTTTGGTTTGAATACAATAAAAACAGGGAATCCAAAAAAAAAAGAATACACAAAAAATCTCTGAGAAGGTTGAGATGCTTGCTTGTGTTATGCCCTTGGATCCGGGAATGAGGCATAATAACAAAAACACTAATAGCTCCTCTGTTTTGTAGTAAAATGTAGATATAGGTAACGCACATGGCGGCTGTGCACTGTGATTGGTGACTGATTAGGGAAGTCGGGATGATGGCTTGTGTCCTGATAGGGCGGCGGTTGGTCATGGGAGGGGCGTCCCTTTTACATTGGCCAAAAATCAAAGGTGGATGGAGATAAATGCCGGAGCCCTGACCTGCAGGACCGACCCCACTCTTTCGTTGACCGATCACGCAGTTTGCACCATTTTAATCGTCATCCTTAAGTCTGCCATGCTTGTAGAACTCTTATTAACCTGAACCTACGAGCCGAACAATGCAGAGTCAACCGCGAAATTATATCCCTAGACAATGTTCCATCTACCTTCACCAGTCCAGGCCAGCCTGTCTTCTTTTATAAGCGAAATTATATCCCTAGACAAACGTGACCGTGACACTTGTTTTGATGAGCATTTTATTGCATCTGGTTCCTTGTTTGAGTCTCTCAATATTACAAGTGAAGACTGCCAAGACTTGTTCAGACAAACTCTCTGGGAATCATTCTTTTAGCTTTAACCCAGCTCTTAAGCTCATAGACTCTAGAAAATCTGCTGGTCCGGACGACCTGGAGCCATACTTTTTAAAGCTAGCAACTGATTTTATTGCTCCACCTTTGACACGTCTCTTTAATCTTTCATTACTCACAAATGAAATTCCCCGTTTGGAAATCTGCCTATGTTCTCCCTTTGTTTAAAGGAGGTAACCCCATAGACCTCAACAATTACAGGCCCATCTCCAAATTATCAGTTCTTGCTAAGGTTCTTGAATCACTTGTGAGTGAACAACTAAAATAATTCTTATCTACAAATAATATCTTATCCGATCATCAATCAGGTTTTAGAAAAGGACACAGTACAACTACAGCAGCCCTAAAAGTAATACATTATTTTATTGAGTCCATAGACAAGAAGCAGCACTGTCGGGACTTTTTATTGATCTTTCTTAGGCTTTTGACACGGTGGATCACACAATACTGAAGCAAAGACTCGTCAGTGTAGGAATGTCTGAACGTACTGTAGGATAGATCAGAAAGGACGGTACAGCTCTTGTAGTCTTGGTAAATCCAATCGTAATGGGTGCTCTTGGATCAAGGGGATCAATACATAATAATAAAAAAGATATATATCCAGGCACTCCAATAAAGGTGATGAGGAAGGGTATGATTAAAAAGCCTTTACTACATCATGGCTATTGCAGTTAAAACGGCAACATGTTTCGACCACTAAGGTCTTCGTCAGGGCTGAGGATTCAAACTAAACCAAGGGCAAAGCCTCACTATTCTGTCCCTTGCTTTACTAGTGGTTCTGTAGTCAATAAAGCTATCTAGTGGTGCAATTAGGTATCGACTAGTGCTGGGTATCGTATGGATGATACGATACGGTATATCGTATCATATCATTGATACGATACACAATATTTATCGCGATACATCAACATACACAAACCTTTTTAGAACATAGTCTTTATTCAGATAATACACATAAATCCGTAGAAGTTAATGCCTTATTTCATTCTTTATTGTTTTATTCAGTAAGATAAATCCAGAAAACCATTAGTTGAACAATAGAAATGGTTCATTTTTCTTGTATATTCATATGACCTTGAGTTAAGCATTACAAATAGTCCATATTTCACTTTTATTATCATGACCAATTGTCTCTTGCAGCCATGTTGCTTCATATTTTTTCATGTTGCTTCAAATATTTGTTTGTACCTTTCAATTTTGAAGATTCAAAAATGAATAATTCATAATATTTGCTTTTAATTCTTGTTGAAAATTCGTCCCCATAAGTTAAAAAATAACACATTTATTTCTTTTTTTATGAGGCATTAGCCCAGCTGTATTATTTCCAGCATCCCCCGGAGGCATAAGTGCTTAAATATTACTTCCGTTCTGGAGTCACATTTCGACAAGCTAACACAGTTCACTTCAATTCTGAGTGCGTCATTGTAGTCTGATCCACGGCCCAAATATTCTTTGCTCAGATTAGCGCTAGACTACCGACAGAGGTCTTGATTATAGTACCGTGTAACAGTCTGATATTTCCCGGAATACTCGTTTCTGACAATATGCACAAGGAGAACTCACAATAGAAATTTTATGAAGCCGATTGTCAGAAAGAAAGTTGATAAAACTCATCGTTATTGCCATGGGGAGTCCCTGGTATCAAAGGGTTAGACAAAACCATTTACGTCGAACTTTTATTACATTTGAACCGGTTTTGTTATGAATGGTCACGACAGAATGGTGAGGCTTACCGACTACGGACGGATGTGGCTGCACTTCAATTTTGTGTGTACGGCGCAGGTGGCTTGCGAGGCGACTTGTGTTTCCTCACTTGCTTGAGACATCTTTGTCAAAGTGGTTGCATTTACCACCGAGAGGAGTTTTTGCAAAGTGATTCCTCTCCTTGCTTTTGACGGTAGGCGGCATATTTGCGATCTTTGTGATTTGCATGATACGGAATGACACAGCCAGGGGACGACGTGCAGTCTCGCCTTGTGGGAATGAATGGTAGCGGACCCTGCTTGCAACCACATGAATGCCAGGCATCCCGGGATTAGTTACACCAAGGTTTTCGTCGGGGTATAGGAATTTCCTCATGAAATGTTTCAAATTAAAATTCATATTGTCCATTATGTGGACTGGTGACACTATAGACGCAAGTATCGCTCCCATTCTCGAACGGGTGAGCGAACAACATGCACACCATATTCCGATTAAGGTCCATTTTCGGGTTAAGGTAATATTCCGAATAAGATGTTTATATGCGCAGAGCGATGGGAATATTCCGTTTACATGTTAATTAGCATATCCACCACTTGGACATCGACTCCACTCTCTTGGCCATTGCCATCGCCAGCGGTCTCTGTCCCAGAATTTCATCCATGACCGCGAAATAAATGAAACTGGCTGGATTCGGCCGCTGGTATTTTGTTTTTGGCAGTGGCTATTTTTTTCGCCAGTCGTGAGCTTACTGTAATTTGCTATTCTTACGAACTCCCGTATCCGCATGCACAATAGGAAATTCGGCCTCGGAAAAAAAATCGTTACTCAACTGGGTTGAAAACATCCCGCTTTCGCTGCGTGCCTTGTGATTATCATTACTAGACCGGCTAGCCGTCTTACACTTTAAGTTACAGTCAGGATGTCCTCTACTCAAGTTAGGTAGGTAGGGTTAGTTATTAGCCAGCTAACTTTGCCAGCTTTCCATCTAACTCATTAGCCAACCTGTACTCTAAATGTTCTTGCAAGGACAAACTTTGTGCAGCTATCAGCTCTTCTACAGGACACTAATCACTACTGACTATTGATCGTGGAGAGTGACGACCTGACAGTTCCCCAAATATTAGCGAGCAAACGTTGAACCTAAAATTACACTCTCATAACTACCTAACCCGTTAGCTAATTAAGCAACTAGCAAGAAAACATAAGTAATGTTTCAGCCGTCCCGCTTGCTAACATCAGCTGATACATTATAGCTAATGCCGTGGTATAAGCATAGACTGTATAAATCAGGCTATGGGTCCAAGTCCAGATTTCCTACATTGTGCATGAACATACGGAAGCTCGTAAGAATAGCAAATTGGAGTAACATTACGACTGGCGTAAAAATAGCCACTGCTTTTATTTTTTTCGCTTGAGAATATGCCGCCTTCAGAGTTTTCCAGAGATGCTTAACTTGGTTGGCAGTTCACACAAAACCAGCCTCTCTCCACTTCTCGCACACCTTAAAGATATCGCTGTTTCGGTGCTTTCGCCAATCGATACATTTCATTATATATATGTCTTTCATTATCTGAATGCACATAGTCGTCTCCTCTTCGCTATAAAAATGCCAATTCCTTGCGAATTGAACAGGCGCAGACGTAATCGAATATTCTGTTCTGGGGCATTTTCCGGTTATTGCACGCGTTTACATGTAAGGTACTCAATCGGAATATTCTCATATTCCGATTAATACAGGAATATGGGGTGCATGTAAACGCAGTCAATGTAAAATAATTTCGATGATGCCTCTGGAATAAGTTGTTTGTTGCGTTTTTTGCGTAATAACTCATGTGTCGGCATGCATAAATTATGCGCGGCAGGGTCGGCTTTCACTCGGCTGTTTCCGGATCGGAGTTTCATTCATAGTTTTACTACATGGGAATTTAAAGTAAACAGGCGAACCAATCGTAGTGCAGAGAGCGCGCACCTCATTTACATTTCTCCGGCCCCAGATTGGTAACCATGGTAGCGCATGACGAGGCTGATTTTAACTTCCAAATATGGTCGGGGACCCCTTAACAGCTTCAGCTTGGATATGCCGCTTCTTTCGCAACAAAAGTCTTGTTTCTGGCGAGATTCACTGAGAGAAAAACAATGTATACGACAGCAAGAATGTTTCAGATCGTAGTTTGATCGAACGATGTTAAGTTTGTTAGTGTCATTGTGCACAGTTCAGTCACCAGCGTGACCTGCAGTTTTTGAAAACTAGCGAACGGTAGGTGAGAAATGATTCGATACGTGTATCGTTTCCGCACGAATTTGACAACCGGTTATCTTATCGCAACGTTGGTACCGGTGATACGGTATACCGCGTACCGGTACCCAGCACTAGTATCGACGTTAAGCCCACTTAATTATGGGAAGCTTTTATTAGTTCTCAAGCTCCCCGGGCAGAAGACCATGAAAAATGAGTGTCCTCGTTGCTGTTCACGTCATGCCCTAAACACAGGACAATCTGTAAGTTTCAAGCCAGTTAATTTAACTGGAATACGTCTCTAAACAACAGTTTTGGTGCATTTTTTGTGTTTGTGAAGTTATAGCAGTATCTCAAGACGAACTGGCTAAGTTGAAGTTAACTGGTTAGCAATGTTAAGAGATGATGAGCATTGATTCCTGTTGTGTAAATGCAGGAATGAATGTCTTTGTTAACTTCTCAGAAGAGGTAGCTAATGTTAAAATGTTGAAAGTAATGAATATCTTCGCTCATATGTTTAATGTTTTTATCTGCATGCAAACAAGAACTCTTTCATTTGTTAGTTGAAACATCTTTATTTTTGTATTACAGTTTCACAAAATGTGGTTGAAGTAAACATCTTTAAAGAATCTCCTGTGTCCTGAGAAGTTACTAGCCACTTTGCACAGCCTTGGCAGCGAGCTAAACAAAGTCACATAGCTGAGGGCAGAAGAGTGAAAAGATTGTCAATACGTCAAGTGCATCGCCGATGATCTTCTAATACTCAGGATGCCCGGCACAGATGAGTCCCCCCCCACTTTCCCTGCTGAAAGTCAGATCAGAGTGTGGCTCTGCAAAATCACGCCGATCAAACAAATCAAGTGCAAGCCTAGCTGCAGCGCAAGCACGCGCAGCAGCTGAAGCGGCTCGCACCAGGGCTGAGTTCGCCAAACGCCAGATTGACATGGAGGTCGAGAAGGCACGAGTTGAAGCAAGACTCAACGCTCTAAAGCAGGAGGGTGAGGCAGAGGCAGCCCTCGCTGCAGCCAAAGTGCTTGAAGCAGCAGCTGAATGCCCAAATGAAGAGATTGAGTTTACCACCCCCGGTCTGCCAGTAGCTACACCTGACCCACACAGGCGCATTGAAGAGTATATTAAAACCCACTTCATCAGTGACTCTGACATTAAAAAGGATGAAAAAGACCGTGAAGAGACACCGCCAAAATACCACGACACACATGATCTGGATCACCGTATGCCACACCCAACTACTGAGTTCACGCCCAGGTGTGTTGCCCCCACAAGACTTACTCCTGGATGTGCTGCAGCCAGCGGAAATATCCCCCAGGGCGCTAGTACAACTTCGCATGCTGGGTTTGCGGCAAACACAGGGTACACCCCCGGGTACACCGCAGGAAGCACCCCCGGGTATGCCACAGGAAACGCTCCCGGGTATGCCACAGGATACACCCCTGATTACGCCACACCGACTCCAGCCAGGTGGCAGCCTAATCGAAACTCACTTGCCATTAACAGAATGAACTTTGAAACAGACCACAGTCATAGCTCAGGCTCTCGACCACCGGAAATCTTAGAGCTCACTGCTTACCTTGCACGTCGGGATCTTCTGACGACAGGATTTAAAGTGTTCGACAATTGACCAGAGACCCATGTTGCCTGTTTTGCCATGTTTTGCAATGGTATCGAAGGACTGAATCTAAGAGCGAGCGAGGAGCTTGATTTGCTCACAAAATGGCTTGAGGGGGAATCTCTTCAGCATGCCTTGAGGATTAGAGCAGTCCATGTCAACAATCCAGAGGCAGGCCTTCGGCGTCTGTGGCAAAGGTTGAACAAAACTTATGGCTCATCAGAGGTCATTGAAGCATCTCTGTTCAAGCACCTAGAGGACTTCCCTAGAGTCTCCCCAAAAGACCACCACCTGTTGCAAGAGCTGGCAGACCTTCTTCTCGAACTGCAAGCAGCAAAGAGCGAAGGTTATCTGCCAGGCCTCAGTTTCCTAGACACATCGAGAGGAATAAACCCCATTGTGGGAAAACTTCCGGATAATCTCCAAGAAGCATGGATTAAGCAGGGAACAAGGTATAAGAAAGAACATAATGTCCTTTACCCACCCTTTTCCTACTTTGTAGAGTTTGTAAACACGCATGCTGAAATGAAGACAGACCCCAGTTTCACATTACAAGGCAACAACTTCCCACTCCCCAAAGCAAAAGTCAGAACTCCTTTCATAGCAAACAAAACGCAGGTCAAGTCTTCTGGTAACACTGCAAGCGGGCCTCCCCCTGGCCCAGACAAACAATGTCCCATTCACTTAAAGCCACATTCGTTTGTAAAATGTAGAGGGTTTAGAATAAAAACACTAGACGAAAGGAAAAGTTTGCTCAAAGAACACTCAATCTGTTACAAGTATTGTATGTCTAGAGATAACAGAGCTAGAGACTGTGGAGCAGTAATTCACTGCTCAGAATGTAACCGTAGTAATCACATTGCAGCGTTGCATGCCGGCCCGCCGCCGTGGGCAGGAAAAGACTCTGACCAACAGCCACCGTGGCAGGCGGGAGAGCCCAACATGTCCACAGAGGGCCAAGGCGGGGAGCAAGACCCTCCTAACTCCACTGTCACCACATCCAGCTGCACAGAAATGTGCGGACAGGGGCGTCAAGGGAGGTCATGCTCCAAATTTGCCTGGTCAATGTTTACTCATCCATGTTTCCTGAAAAGAAAAGTGTATGCGATGTTAGATGACCAGAGTAATGTGTCTCTGGCACGGTCTAGCTTTTTTTGATATGTTTGGCATTCAGAGTGAAGCTCTGCCATACACCATGAAGACATGCTCTGGCGTGACGAACACCAGTGGAAGAAGAGCCACCGGTTTCATTGTTGAAGGGATAGATGGAAATGTGTCAATGCCATTACTAATGCTAACCGAATGCAATCAGATTCCTGACAATAGGACAGAGATCCCGACTCCAGAGGTGGCGGCCCCCCATCCACATCTCCAACCCATCGCATCTCAGATACCTCCATTGGATCCCTCTGCAGAGATTCTCCTCCTCCTGGGCAGGGACATTATCTGGCCTCACAAGGTACGCAGCCAGCTAAATGGCCCACATGATGCTCCTTACACCCAATGTCTTGATCTAGGGTGGGTGATCGTTGGAGATGTCTGCCTTACAGGAGCTCACAAACCCACCGTTAGCGCTTTTAAAACCAACATACTTGAAAATGGGCGACCCAGTTTTTTTGAGCCTTGTGAAAACAAAATCCTAGTTGAGGAGAGGTTCACAGAAAGCTGCCACTTTGTTGAAAATATGACAGCCAAAGATGATGTCGGCAAACTCATCTTCAAACAAACAGTAGATGATGACAAGCTAGCACTTTCCGCAGAAGAGAAATTGTTTCTGAATATAATGGATAAAGGCTTCTACAAAGACGAGGCAAACAGTTGGGTAGCCCCACTTCCCTTTCACTCCCCCCGACAACGCCTGCCTAACAATAAGGACCAAGCCCTTCACCGCCTGATGTCGCTTCGACGGACATTGATAAAAAAGCCAGAAATGAGGGGCCATTTTGTGGACTTTATGGAGAAAATGTTCAGAAAGGGGCATGCAGAACCTGCCCCCGCTGTTAAAGCGGGTCAAGAGTGCTGGTATCTCCCGAGCTTTGGCATTTATCACCCTCAAAAGCCGGGAAAAATAAGAATTGTCTGACTCCAGTGCCCAATGCAGAAACGTATCCCTCAATGATGTACTACTCAAAGGCTCAGACCTCAACAACACTCTCGTCGGCGTGCTCATCCGTTTCAGACTGGAACCTTATGCTGTGATGGCAGACGTTGAGCAAATGTTCCATAATTTTATTGTGAAAAAAGAACGCCGCGACTACTTGCGTTTTTTGTGGTTTCAGAATCATTACCTGGATGGAGAGATTGTGGAATTTCAAATGAGGGTTCACGTGTTTGGAAATTGCCCATCACCCGCAGTTGCCATCTATGGACTGAAAAGGACTGCAAGTGAAGGGAAGGTAGAGTATGGAAGGGATGCAAGGACATTCATTGATCGCCACTTTTATGTGGACGATGGGTTAAAGTCCTTCACCACTGAGGCTGAGGTCATTGATGTGCTACGCAGAACTCAGAAAATGCTGGCAGTCAATTAACGCCTGCACAAAATCTCTAACAGCCCAACCGTCACAAGTGTCTTTCCAGATGAAGACCTTGTTTCCAGCCTACAGGGCCTCGAACTTGGACAAAGTTCACTGCCTGTACAACGTAGCCTCGGGCTAGGATGGGACCCCTCCACAGACTTGCTCATTTTCCAGGTGGCAATCAGTGAGAAGCTATACACAAAGCGTGGAGTGCTGTCTGTCATTAACAGCCTATATGACCCTCTTGGCTTTGGCGTTCCTGTCAGCATTGAGGGCCGCTCTATTCTCAGAGATATTTCTTCTGAGGTCTGTGACTGGGATGTTCAACTGCCAACAGAAAAACAGGAAATGTGGGAGAGATGGAAGGAGTCTCTGAAGGACTTGCAGCAGTTGAGTATCCCGAGAATGTACACTACAATGCCCTCATCAGAGGCACAGAGAAAAGAGATAATCATCTTCTGTGATGCATCCATCAAGGCTGTGGGTGCCGTTGCTTATTTGAAACTGACAAACGCTGAGGGTCACAGTGAAGTGGGCTTCCTCTTTGGCAAAGCAAGGCTTGCCCCAAAACCAGACATCTCAATCCCAAGACTAGAGCTATGTGCAGCAGTGCTGGCTGTAGAAGTAGCAGAATTAATCCAAGAGGAGCTGGATGCAGAGGTGGAGGAGGTGAGCTTCTTTACAGACTCAAAAGTGGTGCTGGGATACATTTTTAACGAGAAGAGACGTTTCTACGTCTACGTCCACAATAGAGTGGAACGCATCAGGCGATCTACACAGGCACATCAGTGGCATTATGTGCCTACACACTTGAATCCAGCTGATCATGCCACAAGGTCTTTACCTGCGAAGGAGTTGTCACGCTCCACCTGGCTGACTGGACCAGCCTTCCTTACCGACTCAAAGCAAAGCCAAATGCAAGAGAATGCCTTCAGCCTCGTCAACCCTGGTGCGGATCCAGAGCTGCGGCCTGAGGTAGCGACTTATGCCACCTCCCTGACAGAGAATAAATTTGGAAGCGCAAGATTTGAGAAATTTTCCAGCTGGAATCTCCTGCTGAGGGCCATTGCAAGACTACAACACATTGTTAGGTCATTCAGACACAAGCCAGAGAGTGTCTGCCGTGGCTGGCATGTGTGTAGTATGCTCCTTAATGAGGTCCAGTTTCAGCATGCAAAAACCACAATCATCAGCATCGTGCAGAGGGAGGCCTTTGCTGAGGACCTCAAACACATAAAGCGAGGTGAAACTGTCAAAAAGTCTAGCTCACTAGGCAAGCTGAACCCATTTGTAGATGCCAGTGGACTTCTCAGAGTGGGAGGACGACTGGCGAGAGCACAGTTGACCTCAGACTAAACACATCCCTTACTCATCCCTCGAAGACATCATGTGACTGAGATAATAGTCAGACATTTCCATGAGAGAGTGTGCCACCAGGGCAGACACTTTACTGAGGGGGCTGTCAGAGCTGCTGGATTTTGGATTGTGGGGGGAAAAAAGATCTGTGAGCAGCATGATTTTCAAGTGCGTCACATGTCACAGACTAAGAGGTAAACAAGAAGTACAGATCATGGCCGACTTACCACCGGACAGGTTATGCACTGACCCTCCGTTCACATATGTGGGCCTTGATGTGTTCGGCCCTTGGGCTGTCACGGCAAGGAAGACGAGGGGAGGTCAGGTGGAGGCTAAGAGATGGGCTGTCATTTTCACGTGTATGAGCATACGTACCATACATATTGAAATCATAGAATCGATGGACTTATCTTCTTTCATCAACGCCTTGGGTCGCTTCTTTGCTGTGAGAGGTGCTTTGAAACTGCTGAGATCTGATTATGGGACCAATTTTATGAGTGCCTGCAAAGAGTTACAAATTGACAAACAGGGGTGCCACAACAAAAGAATCGATGCTTACTTGCAGGACAGTGGCTGCCAGTGGCAGTTTAATCCTCCTCACACTTCACACATGGCTGGGTCCTGGGAGCGCATGATCTTAATAGCCCGTCGAATCCTGGATGCAATGCTGCTGCAACATGGAGAGGCCAAGCTCACTCTTGAAGTATTAGTGACATTTATGGCTGAAGTAACTGCAATAGTCAATGCGAGACCGCTCACAACAGTCTCCATAGATCCAGAGCATCCAGAAATTCTCACACCCGCTATGCTGCTCACGCAAAAGTATGGCACACTGCCAGTTCGACCAGGTCAGTTTGAAAGCCGTGACCTCTTCAGGGCGCAGTGCCGGTGTGTGCAGTACTTGGCCAACATTTTCTGGGGGCGTTGGAAAAAGGAATACATCAGTGGCCTCCAAGCTCGGCGCAAATGGCGAACAGCGAGACCAAATTTGCATGAGGGAGACGTCATCCTACTGAAAGACGGTCAAGAAAAGAGGAATGACTGGCCAGTCGGGCTTGTCAACAAAACCTTTCCTAGCAAGGATGGCAGAGTGAGGAAAATTGAGGTCAAAGTCATTCGACAGGGCGAACAAAGACTGTACTTGCGTCCAATTAGTGAGATTATCCTTTCAGTGCCTAAGAATCCTGCTTCAGAGGCTGTGGACTCATCTTGATATCCTTTTCTAAGAGTTTTGTCCATTTACTTCTGACATCCATAAGATGTCAGGCGGGGAGTATTCTGTCCCTTGCTTTACTAGTGGTTCTGTAGTCAATATTGCCATCTAGTGGTGTAATTAGGTATGGACGTTAAGCCCACTTAATTATGGGAAGCTTTTATTAGTTCTCAAGCTCCCCGGGCAGAAGACCATGAAAAATGAGTGTCCTCGTTGCTGTTCATGTCATGCCCTAGACACAGGACAATCTGTAAGTTTCAAGCCAGTTAATTTAACCGGAATACGTCTCTAAACAACAGTTTTGATGCATTTGTTGTGTTTGTGAAGTTATAGCAGTATCTCAAGGCGAACTGGCTAAGTTGAAGCTAACTGGTTAGCAATGATAAGAGATGATTAGCATTGATTCCTGTTGTGTAAATGCAGGAATGAATGTCTTTGTTAACTTCTCAGAAGAGGTAGCTAATGTTAAAATGTTGAAAGTAATGAATATCTTTCCTCATATGTTTAATGTTTTTATCTGTATGCAAACAAGAACTCTTTCATTTGTTAGTTGAAACATCTTTATTTTTGTATTACAGTTTCACAAAATGTGGTTGAAGTAAACATCTTAAAAGAATCTCCAGTGTCCCGAGAAGTTACTTGCCACTTTGCACAGCCTTGGCAGCGAGCTAAACAAAGTAACATAGCTGAGGGCAGAAGACTCACCTTTGTACCTTTTAGTCACATGATCAACTCAAGGTGAGCGCAGAGGTTTAACATCAAAAAACGTATCAATATAATGACCATACAACTTTTAAATAAAAATAGAAACAAAAAAGAAGGAAGAGAAAGCAAAACAAGACAAGTACAACATCATAAGTAACAGATAAAATCAATGTCCTCATTAAGACCTGGGTGCTGCATTGCATCTAGACAGTCTATCCAGAACATTTCTCTTTGACAGAGTTTTCGTAGCCTATTGCCACCCCGCACCAAAGGCTTAATATGTTCAAGGCCCTGAATGCGTAAAAGGGAATCGTTTTTATTGTGGTGCTTGCTAAAATGTCTCGCCATAGGGTAGTCCGGGTTTGCCACTCTAATGGCATATTTGTGCTCTGTGAGACGATCCCTTAAGCGCCTTTTTTGTACGGCTAATATAGAAAAACCGTTCCTCGCATGGGCATGTTAAACGGTAAATGACAAAAGTAGTGTTGCAATTAATAAATTCCTTCTGCTTGTATACTCTGTTACTTTTTGAATTTGTAAAAGTCTTTGATTGGGTTATACTGACACAATGAGAACAATGCATGCAGTTAAAAGTACCCACTGGTTTGGTACTGTAGGATGGTTTGAAGATTGTTTATCAGACAGATTGCAGTGTGTACAAATAAAAGGCATCACTTCCAGCCACATCAGTGTAAAGAAGGGTGTTCCTCAAGGATCAATCTTGGGACCTCTTCTATTTATTTTATACATCAACTCTTGATCAAAGTGTACTAAATGCTAAATTCCATTTTTATGCTGATGATACAGTAATGTACTGCTCTGCACCCACACCGAACCATGCTCTCTGTCAGCTGCAACAAGCCTTTAATACCATCCAGCATACTTTGTATGATTTAAAACTTGTTCTGAATGCCAACAAAACAAAACTTATGATGTTCTCAAATGCAAAATTAAAGGTCCAGAGTCTCACGCCTATCGTTACTATACAGGGTGATGAGATTGAATCAGTATCTCAATATAAATATCTAGGATTCCTAATTGATTATTATCTCTTTGCACCTCACATTCAGCAGCTGGTGAGAAAACTGAAATTATAACTGGGTTTTTTTCTTTAGAATTAAATTATGTCTTTCCTTTGAGGCCAAAAAAGAGACTTGTTGTTGCCTCTTTTCTGTCTGTATTGGATTATGGTGATGTAATTTAGATGAATGCATCCTTGCAATGCTTACACACATTAGATACTGTTTATCATGGAGCATTAAGGTTTATCACTAACCTTAAAACTCTGACACATCATTGCACATTATATGCTTGGGTTGGATGGTCTGCTTTGTCTCTTCAAAGACTCAAACACTGGCACATTCTCATCTATAAAGCTGTTCTTGGTCTGCTCTATCCCCATGCTGCTTAGCCAGTGCAGCCCCATGCTCCCATTTTGGAAATCAGGCCGCATCTCTCATCTCATGATCGCAGCAGGTCTTTATCTTATGTGTTGTTAATAACTCTAGTTACAAACGTTTATGTAACCGTAAAAACACCATGGAAATCTTTGTCTTCAAAGAAGCTAGACGCATTTCTTTCAGAAACTTAAAGTTTACCATTTGGGTCAAAATTCAGTTATTTAGGCAGAAAACACTTACATGACACTATAAGTCCTTCTTCATTCCAAGAGATGACGTCGCTGGGATGTCACATAATTTTCACATTTTCGTTTTCCTGTCAGTGCGTTTGCAATGAAAAAAACTGGGGTGACAAACCTAACCCCGTGGCCGAAGTAACCCCAGTCTCCCCTAATGCTAAAACCCGGAGGCATATATTGAGTAACGCAGGTCTTTACCTACGAGTCCGAGGTGTAATCACCCCGAGGTCCACGCATGTTTTCGCCAAATTATAAATTTTAATGAGTTAGATTTGAAACGAGAGTAAATACAGTAACTGTTACGCTTCTTTTGTAGTGATCAGTGATATGTCTGATGTCCCGCTTCTTTCTTGTGTAATATTCTAATGCTCGCATTGGATTATTCACTGCACGGCGGCAGATTGGATATATCCATGATTACAGCATGGCCCCATTTGCGAACGGAGAAAGTTCATTATTATTCTATCTGCCTCACAACAGCCCGAGTACACGCATGAACCTTTGCTCCCAGCTCTTCTGTCATTGGTTTAGCTGTGTGGGTTCTACAAAGGGCATCTAGATTTTTAAGGGCATGGGGGATGACACTCTGATTGGTTTATTTCGTGTTGCATCCAAAACACGTCTGATTAATTAAGAAATTAAATATGACCACTTTGAACCTTGTGCCTTACTTCATGCCCTGATAATCTGCCGTTAAACCAGCAAAAATGGATTTGGACATGACCTAAATGCCCTTGCGCCACGCGCTTCAGATCATACGCTTAGATTGTTAAATCGTGCCCTTACCTCTTTAGGCTGAGCCTCCCTCGCTCAGGCATTAGAACTGAATTTCATTTTACTTGGTTTTTTTAGTAAGCTAAATTTGGAAATGAACTGTTTTTACTGACACATTTTGTGTGATGGATGGACATTTTGTTTTATTATCAATGTGTTGAAATTTCTGGTACTCAGAGTGTTACTTCCCACCTATGTTCGCTGAGTTTTTGTTTGTCCGAATGAACTTCGTGTTAGACATCACTCTAAATAACAGCATCTGCTAAATCTCAGTAATGTAATATAATGTGGCAGATGGAATTTTGTTTTTTTTTAGTTTATTTCTGTTATGGCCAGTGGTCTTGCCTTCTCCACTGTGTGATGTATTGTGTCTTTGTTCACCACTTTCTCAATTTACATTTTAAAGTTTTTTGCTCACTCTCTCCTGAGTGTCCCGAGTGAAAACAGCAAGCTAACACTGTCTTTCAACATTAGAGGGGCAACAAAGAAACAAACGTACATATTTTTTTGAAGAACATGATTAAACTCCTTCAGTGCCCATGGAATCTCCCTCAAGGATGCAGCAAGTAACTCAAGATGCCTGCCTAGACCTCCAGTGGCTTGCTCAGTTCCAGCAACAGTGGCCCCTCTGGAGATGGATAGTGCAATTATGAATTTATTGAGAAAGTTTACTAAACATTCCTGAGCTCATCCAGTTATATGGGTCATTCCATGTCAATTCAACAAATTTCAGAAAATTTCCCCACCTGACCATCTCAGATTTATTTAAAAAAATTCTCACACCAAGGCCATGTACTTAATAGGATATGTGCAACGTTTCAGTTAAATATCTTCTTTAGTTTTGACAAAAAAAATAAAGATGGCAACGTTTTGCTGATTTTCGCACTCCTTTTTTGCAACGTCAAATAAAAGTGGATTTTTTGGAGGCAATATCTCTAATTATATCAATGCCATGGGCTCAAAAATTTCCACAGTGTAGCATCTATGCCCAGTACACTTGTGAAACACATTTTCAATGGCAAATGTGTTTTTATTAGGGAGCTGTGGCTGTTTGAAATTGCTAATTTATTTGACGAAGTTGTCTGTGACACCAGCTTTGAAGGCCAAGTATGACCAAAGTTATGCAGGTAGAGAGCTGATTTTTTTCTGGGCAAGCTCTCCTCACATAGTGCTATTGGTATAATAAACAGCATGCATGTCAATTTTATGGTTGTCCAGAAAATACATAGCAAAATCCTAAAAAGCCAAAATTTCCTGAAATTTGACATCAAATTGCCGGGGTGTGACAACCTGTAAATTTTTGAAATCTTCACCATCTTAAAGCTTCCCCTGCGAACCGTGACCATGGTTGACCTTGGTTCACCATGGTCAACCATGGGTAAAGCATGGTTAAAAATGGCCGACCATGGTTGAAGCATGGTTGCACCCGCTTGGGGAGTTTTTGCACCATGGTTTACCATGGTTGACCATTTTTAACCATGCTTTAACCACGTTTGACCATAGTGAACCGAGGTCAACCAAGGTCAACCATGGTGTTCCATTTAACAAAAATGTCAAAACCATGATTTGACCAGGGCTGACGGTTACTTGAACCAGGGTCAACCAAGGTCCACCAAGGTCAATCATGGTCACGGTTCGCAGGGGTTACATTCTTGGCTATCCTTGTTTCAAAGGTGGTTGTGATGCAACTCTTCATTAAATAGTTATGAATTTTTTAGCAACGCCTTGTAAACGCTCGTTTCTCATTGTTTCTATGCGATTCCTTGCATATTGCAGGAGTTTCTGAGGCTGTAATCATAACATCAGATAACAGAAAGTCACTTAAAGATCTGCAATATTTAGATACATTGGTTATTGTACCATATATAGGTCAGAAAATGCCATATCAAACTAGTATATATGAAATTTATTTAGCAAAATACATTATAGCCACATCATTACTTTGTCCAAACATTCAAATGTATCATAGTCAATACAGTGTACATTAGATTACTCATTTCAAGTTCATCATTAACAGTTTTGCTGAATTAAGAGATTCCTCATTTAGGTTATATCTGCGTCCCCTGGCAGTTGTGGGTGCTGGCATCTTAGTGATGACATGTTGTACAGGTACCCAGCAAAAATCCTCTCTGTGTGGCCAGTAAAAACTTCTTGCTGGTCCACGTGGGTGCATGAAAATTAATCTGATGTCATCGGTGGCAAGAGTGCTCAGATTAGTACTTGCCTCTCACTGAGACATGTTGAAACATGTTAACAAAACTGATGAATGATGACATAATCTCAACCATTGGATGGCATTGGAGGACTTACAAATTGTTTATTTCCCCAAATTGACATTTAAAATTGTGCATACAATAGCAGTTTTATTAAAGTGTTCCTAATCTTGATAAATGACCTGCTATATAATAGAAATAGCCCAGGATGTAAAAAGGTTGATACTTGTTAGTGCCCATTTCTCTGCCAGATTCACATCATAATTATATAGGAAAATTCATGTTTGTGCTCAATATATCTTTTGACAGAGAAATACATATGCAGGTTTGAATCCCCTCTGCGGTTTTTGTTATCCCATGGGACATGAAATTGAGGCACATTGTATCCAGTGTTCTACACTGGAAAAAGACAGAGAAACCCCAAAGGAACAGGGAACACCTTGGTGTGGGCTTTCAGACACCAATGGTTGTTAGGATCAGATCTCAAATTTGTATTAGCATTAAAAAACAGTTGAAAAACAAGCGTTTATAAGGTGTTACTAAAAAATTCATAACTATTTAATGAGTTGCACCACAACCACCTTTGAACCAAAGATAGCCAAGAATGTAAGTTTTAAGATGGTGAAGATTTCAAGAATTTACAGGTTGTCACACCTCGACAATTTGATGTCAAATTTCAGGAAATTTTGGATTTTTTAGGATTTTGCTGTGTATTTTCTGGACAACCATGAAATTGACATGCTTGCTGTTTATTGTACCAATAGCACTATGTGAGGAGAGCTTGCCCAGAAAAAATCAGCCCTCTACATGCATAACTTTGGTCATAAATGGCCTTCAAAGCTGGCGTCACAGACAACTTCGTCAAATAAATTGGCATTTTCAAACTGCCATAGCTCCCTAAGAAAAAGAGAAAAGCCATTGAAAATGTGCTTGCCTAGTTTACTGGGCCTAGATGCTACACTGTGGACGATTTTGAGGCAATGGCATAAGTATAACAGGAGATATTGCCTCCTAAAAACTCCCTTTTATTTGACATTGCAAAAACGAGTGAAAATTCGCACAACACTACCATCTTTATTATTTTTTCTGCCAAAACTAATAGACACATTTAACTGAAATTTGGCACACATCCTATTAAGTATATTACCTTTCTGTGATAATTTTTTTAGACAAATCTGAGATGGTCAGGTGGGAGGCATTTGTTGAATTGACATGGAATGACCCATATCCTTTGCAAAAGCTTGTAGTTTTAATGCAGTACCATCTGAATGATCAAAAATCATGGGCATTCACTATTTGTTTTAAACCTGGTCTATAATGCATAGATTTGTTGGGAGAAACTAAATCTGCGAATCCTAGCAGTGCATTCCAAAACATTATTCTTTGACTCTTGGATTATTTGATCACTGTTTTTAATGTGGAGAGCCTTGATTCTTTCTTGTAAATGAGTATATTCTGCTTTTATATGCAAGCATGATGACATGACCTGTTCAACACTGTTTTTTTATTTGCACATTCCACCACCTTCCTTGTGTCAGGTAATTATGACTTATATTGCCCCTGTTCTAATTACTCGGAAAGGGTTGCAAGCATCATATTCAGATTGTGTGTACATTTATTAGAAAAAAAATGAATAAAACAAACAAAAAAAAACCCACAAAGAAAATTGGAAATGTAAATGATTATATTATCATGTACTGTGCTCAATTCAAAACAGGTTAAAGGTGATTCACTCTAGTTTCTTTTTTATTTACGTTTTCCATACCATCCTGACATTTTTGTAACTGAGGTTGTATGTTTGTTCATTTTTGAAGGTTTGAATAGTTTGGTGGTTTTATGTTGTTGGTCGGCTCACAAAGCGATGCTGAGCTTGATATTGTATAACCAACTGAATAAATATCATCCAGATATTTGGATCATAAATAGAATTTTTAAGGATCTGGTCCCCAGGAAGAATTGGCAGAAAAATCCTGATGACAAAGTTCACAATGCAAAGATAAAAACAACAACCGATTTGGTAATTATCTCAGGCATAAAGCTGTTGGGCATGTTTTGAGATAATGTATATATTTTATCCTAAAATGCCAGAAATAATGGTTTTTTTTTTTTTCAGTTTCCTTGAATTTTATGATGAAGGAAATTCTAATGTTTATGATTACTCAATTTAGACGCTTCCAGAGAAGACTGACTTAAAGAGTAAACAGTACTGCCTTCAAATCAAACACATGGCGCACTCATAAAAGAGGTTAATTTTTAATCACGCTTGTGAGCATTAAATGTGTGTGACTTCCTTGAGCCAGCAATGCAATGCAACAATCAGGAGTAAACGCAGTAAGCTGTGATTTTTTCACACCACTTTCAAAATTCAACTACAAACTTTGCTAATACAGCAAAACATCATATAACTGCAACAACACAAGACACAGCAAGCAAGCTTTTATTACTTATTCCACCAGCAAGAAGACCAGCACAGCATCGGTCTTACAACTTTTCATTTTGCAAAACTCCCGCCAAGGACTAAAAGCCACTCCAATATTGTCTGGTCACTTGCTTGATCACACTCTCTTTTTCCCTTCTTAGCTTCCTCTGTAAATGTCCTCTTTGGTCTCTTCTCCTCTTTCATAATTTCCGTACTGAGAAAACCAGGTAAGCCTTTTCTTATAGCTAGTTAGTGTAGTGTAGCTAGTGTAGCGAGTGCCTTAAAGCGTTAAGCACTTCTCATGGGGATTTGTACCCCATCATCCCAAGTTGTACTGTGAAAGAACAGACAGCTGGGATGCGAAATGGAACTGAAAGGCCATGCGCCCAGTTTCAAGTCAGCATACTATAAAAATAGTTTTAAAGCTGCTATTTCACGATAAAATATTTCCATGATTTTGTTTAAATATTATGTTTTATTCCCAATCACTGGATAGTATTATCCAGAATTCTACCTGTACCACATGCAAGCAGAAGGAAACAGAGGTCTATTTGGAAGTGTAACTTGTTGTGGCTATGAACATGGTGTAGAAAAGAGGGATACAAATTTATGGGGGACTGGAACTGCTTTTGGGACAAGAGTGACCGGTATTAGCCTGACAGGTTGCATATGAAACATAGATTTGAAATGGGTCAGCGTATACTAAGAGCAGCACTGCTTATTTAGAGTAGGAACTTGGAGGGCAAGGAAGTTTGAGAGTGAAAAGAACAGGGTGGCGTAGACAGAATAGTGGCAGGTCTGTGCACGCTGGTGTAAACAGAGACAACATCTTTAAAAAAGGTGCAGAGAGAGTGGCTTGGAGCAGCAGTCAGGGTGGGAACAAGTTGGGATGTACAGAAATAACAGTCAGCAATGTCTGTGATAAAGTTCTAGAAGAAAAATATAAATTCTTGGAAATAGAGGCTGGTAAATTAGCAGGGGTTATCACAGTTTGGATTACAGAGACATAGCTTGGAGAAGAGGATGGAGATGAATACAATATAGATTGTTACAAGCTTGTAAGGAAGGAAAGATGAAATAACAGAAGTGGGGCCATGGGTCTCTAAATGAAATAAAATCTTCATGCGCAGGAAATTCCAGAAATCAATCATATACAGTGCCGTGAAAAAGTATTTGCCCCCTTCCTGATTTCTTTTTTTTTTTTGCATATTTGTCACACTTAAATGTTTCAGATCAAACAAATTTTACTATTAGACAAAGATAACCCAAGTAAATACAAAATGCAGTTTTTAAATGATGATTCCATTTATTGAGAGAAAAAAGCTATCCAAACCTACCTGGCCTTGTGTACATAACCCAAGTATGCTTGAGCTTGAGGTCAAATGCTGATGATCAGACATTCTCCTTCAGGATTTTCTGGTAGAGAGCAGAATTCAGGGTTTCATTAATCACGGCAAGACGTCCAGGTCCTGAAGCAGCAAAGCAGCCCCTCACCATCACACTACCACCATCACATTTGACTGTTGGTATGATGTTCTTTTTATGATATGCTTTGTTAATTTTACGCAAGATGTAACGGGGCGCACACCTTCCTAAGGTTCAACTTTTGTCTTGTCAGTCCACAGAATATTTTCCCCAAAAGTCTTGGGGATCATCAAGATGTTTTTTGGCAGATGTGAGACGAGCCTTTGTGTTCTGTTTGGTCAGCCCCAGTCTCTTTCTTATTATTGAATCATGAACACTGACTTTAACTGAGGCAAGTGAGGCCTGCAGTTCTTTAGATGTTGTTCTGGGTTCTTTTTGACCTCCTGGATGAGTTGTCGATGCACTTTGGAGTTTCCTGGGAAGGTTCACCACTGTTCCAAGTTTTCTCCATTTGTTGATAATGGATCTCACCGTGGTTTCGCTGGAGTCACAAAGCGTTAGACATAGATGTCAATGACTTTGTTTCTCATTTGTTCTTGAATTTCTTTTGAATCACGGCACAATGAGTTGCTTTCTGAGATCTTTTAGTCAGACAGGTTCTATTTAAGTGATTTCTTGATTCAATAGGTCTGTCAGTGATCAGGTCTCTGGCTTGGATAGTTTTTTTTTTTCCTCAATAAATGAAATTTGTTCTTGAATTTCTTTTGATCATTTAAAAACTGCATTTTGTATTTACTCTGGGTGTGGCTAGTGAAATTGAACTAAAAAATGTGGGCTATCTTTGAGTAATATTAAAATTTGTTTGATGATCTAAAACATTTAAGTGTGACAAATATGCAAAAAAGAAAAAGAAATCAGGAAGGGGGCAAATACTTTTTCACGGCACTGTAATGCCTTGAGAGGTTGTATTGTTCAGGCTGACGGGAACAAGAGACAAGTCTTAACATAAGAGTCTGCAACTGACTGCCAGCTTCAAATGGCATTGTAAATACACTGCTCTTTGAAAATGTAAAATAAGCTTGTAGGGGAGGTGAGACTATTCTTCTGGATGACTTCAGTTACACTGATATTAATCACAAAATGGTATAATGATAAGAAAAAAGTCAGGATGAATTTTTACAAAATAAATTATTGTTATATAATTGGTGCAATAATTAGAGAAAGAAATTACAAACTTAGTGCTATATAATGACCCTGACAGAATTTTCTCTGTAGAGGTAGTGGAGCCACAAAGGAGTAATGATCATTCAACTTTTCGTTTATCTGTAGCATAGCAAATTAAGAAGGCCTCTGCAAAGACTAAAATGTTTAATTTTAGGCACACAAACTTGAACAAGATGCACATAAATGGAATTACAATAAACTGGGTGAAACCTGTTGATTAAGAGTCTGAATAAAATGTGGTGCAGACTCAAAAGACTGGTACTTAATACACAGTGTAAATTAATTCCCAAGATGTGAAAAACTCAGTTGAAAAAGCAGACTCCACAGTGAAAGACTCCAGCAATTCAGAAGAGTTTGAGAGAAAGTATATTTATATGATATGTAATGACATGACAGTAAATTAATGATGACAGCGATGAAAGCAATAAGGTTGAATATTGTAAAATACTTGCAAGGATTAAAAAATATTGGTGTTTAAACCTGTTCAATTCTGTTTTGTGTTTAATTTTGTAATTGTATTTTTTATTTTCCATGTTTTATAGTTTATTTTAGCAGATCTTTGTATTTGTTTATTCTACTCATGTTACTAGCCATGTGCTTACTGTTTTCATTCCATCATGTGACCTCCCCTTGTTCGTTTTTTGATTGGTTCCAATTTGAAGCCACATCTCCCTGCAACTTCCCAGCTCACTTCACCCACAGCCCATTGTAATCAGTCATTTTACTTCCCTATATATACCGCTTTATTCAGACTGCTGGTTGTGCGTTTGTCAGCCCTGTTCCCTGTGTCTACAATAGGAGCAATTTTATAATTTTTATGATTCCTGTGATTCCCTGGTTACAGTTTGGTTTTTTCTTGATTTGAGATTCTGTCAAGTCTCTCGTGTCTGATTGATTACCCGTGTTTGATTTCCAGATTGGCTTTTTGATTACCGATCAGTCTTTCATTTTGGCTTTGGTGTACCTCCTTCCTAGGTTTTTGGCAATTGCACTGTGAACTGATTACAATTCTGGATTTTCTGGATTACGAAAGGGGTTAGATGTACAACCCCAATTCCGAAATAGTTGGGACGAAGTGAAAATTGTGAATAAAAACAAAAAGCAATGACTTTCAGATCACATGAGCCAATATGTTATTTACAATAGAACATAGATACCATTTCAAATTTTGAAACTGAGACATTTTACATTTTTATCCACAAAAGGAGCTCATTTCAAATTTCATATCACAGGCAAAAAGGGCTGAAAAAGCAATTAATATATAAGAGAATCAGCTGAAAGAATATTTAGCAAGTAATTAAGTTAATTGGCATCAGGTGTGTAACATGATTGGCTATAAAAGGGATGTCTAAGAGAGGCTGAGTCTCTCAGAAGTAAAGATGGCCAGAGGCTGTCCAACCTGTGAAGGCTTGTGTAAAAAAAAATTGTGGAATACTTTAAAAACAATGTTCCTCAACGTCAAATTGCAAAGACTTTGAAGGTCCCATCATCGACAGTGCATAACATCATCAAAAGATTCAGAGAAACTGGAAAAATCTCTTTGCGTAAGGGACAAGGCTGAAGACCTTTACTGGATGCCCGTGATCTTCGGGCCCTCAGACGCCACTGCATCACTCACCGGCATGATTCTGTCATTGACATTACTAAATGAGCCCAGGAATACTTCAAGAAACCACTGTCTGTAAACACAGTCCGCCGTGCCATCCACAGTTGCCACCTAAAACTCTATCATGCTAAAAGAAGCCATTGTTGAGCATGATCTGGAAGAGCCGCCGTGTTCTGTGGGCCAAGGCTCATTTAAAATGGACCGCAGCAAAGTGGCAAAGTGTCCTGTGGTCAGACGAGTCCAAATTTGACATTCTTGTTGGAAATCATGGGCGTTGTATCCTCCGAGCTAAAGAGGAGAAAGACCATCCCTCCTGTTATCAGTCTTCAGTTCAAAAGCCAGCATCTCTGATGGTATGGGGATGCATTAGTGCATATGTTGTGGGACACTTGCATGTTTTAAATATAGGGCACTGGCGGCCCCAGAAGCTCCCGCCGTTAAGATAAACAAAATGTCAAAGTTTTTGTTGACAGATGCACGCACGGATGGAGCCCGATACCATAGCTCCTGCGCCACTCGGGCAGCGGGAGCCAATTAGGAGCCTGTAACTGAAAATGGTGATAAGATAAAGCAAATTGTCGAAGTTTTTGGTGATATTTTTAGGCCAGTGACCTTGAAAAAATAGGCCAAGGTCACCTTTAGGCACGTCATTTGTAGGCCTTTATGAGATGCATGTCCAGTAAAAATTAGGAGCCTGTAACTGAAATGGTTGATGAGATACAGCAAAATGTCAAAGTTTTTGGTGATATTTTTAGGCCAGTGACCTTGAAAAAAAAAAAAAAAAAAAGCCAAGGTCACCTTTAGGCATGTCATTTGTAGGGCTTTGAGATGCATGTCCAGTAAAAATTAGAAGCCTGTAACTGAAATCGTTGATGAGATAAAGCAAAATGTGTTGAGACGCACGCACACACGCACGCACGCATAGACGGAGCCTGATACCATAGCTCCCGCACCGCGAGCGGCAGGAGCTAAAAAGCACCATGAATGCTGAAAGGTATATTTTAGAGCAACATATGCTCCCCTCCAGATGACATCTATTCCAAGGAAGGCCTTGTGTATTTCAGCAGGACAATGCAAAACCACATACTGCAGCTATTACAACAGCATGGCTTCGTAGTAGAAGAGTCCGCGTGCTGAACTGGCCTGCCTGCAGTCCTGATCTTCCACCGATTGAGAACATTTGGCGCATAATTATACGAAAAGTCTGTCAAAGGAGACCCAAAACTCTCCAGCAGCTGGAAGCCTGTATTAAACAAGAGTGGGATCAAATTCCAATGGCTAAACTTAAGAAACTTGTCTCCTCAATGCCCAGACGCCTCCACTCTGTGTTAAAAAGAAGAGGGGATGCTACACCATGGTAAACAGGCCCCTGTCCCAACTTTTTTGAGACCTGTAGCAGCCATCAAATTTGAAATTAGTTCATTTTGTGGATAAAATTGTTAAATTTCTCCGTTTCAACATCTGCTATGTTATCTCTGTTCTATTGCAAATAAAATACTGGCTGGTGTGATTTGAAAGCCATTGCGTTTTAATTTTATTCACAATTTACACTTTGTCCCAACTATTTCGGAATTGGGGTTGTATATGAATAAAGATGGATCATTACTGTATGTGAATAAGGATATTGCTGATGCATTAAATAATTACTTTGTTGAGAGTTTTTCCAGAGACCAGATTTCTAAAAGGCCTGAAGATATTTCTTGTACTTAGAATGTTTTTAGAGGATATTGAGATTGGCGATTACTAAATAGAAAAAATTAACCGCTTAAAGTGCAGTCCTTTTTGAGCAAATTTCCGTTCTTGAACCACTTTGACTACAGGCATATTCAGGGCCTCGTTTGTTGGATGACACTCAGTAGGTTGCTCTCAAATAGTCAGAATTGCTGTAAAATATTACCAAAATTGAGTAAAAACACTGGAAATATCAGTTTTTCTCTCACAGAAAAAGATTCTATGTTTTTCTTTGCCTCTATGGTGTTGTTATCAAGCCTCATCAGCCTGGAAAAATAATTCAGCTAAGCCAGATGTCTAAACGACTGCAAGTTTAAATATTATGATTCTGATACCAAAAATGAATATTTTAGAATTTTTTTTCTTACTTATGTATGTGTGTTTTTTCAAAAACAATTTTTGAGAGTCCAAATTTTCCTGGGTTCCTAGTCACAATTGCAATCGTTTATACAGAAGTTTTACAATTTCCTTCTTTCAGGTCTTATGCCGCATGTGTAGCTAAATTTTCACTCCAATGAACCCTTCCAATTCTGTGCACTGGAGCATGATCGTATACAAATCATCGAGTGACTTCAAAAACTCCTTTGCTTCATTGACAAAATCCCCCCTTGTCAGAAACCGTTGAAACAATTCCTTTTCGTAAAAATTCATCCCTTGTCTACCAAATGCATCCCTCTTTTTGTCTGAGTACACAAAAATAATTTTATTTTCCTGTTATATTGGGCTGATAGGCTAAAACACTTTCTGTTCTGTTAGAACAGCACATAATAGCCAGTGGGTGTACTTAGGTATTTTGTTGCTAAAGGGCAACTGTACAATCTACAGCACTGCATCATGAGTAAAAAAGCTAATTATAGTGAAATTTACAAAGAAGCGCAGCCACTACCTCTGTGTCAAAGTCACTTCAGAGATGTTTGTCCAAGCTTGCTTGTTTTTCGGATTAAAACTATAACAGATTTTTATCTCTGGATTGCTCTGGATTTACATAATCAACATCCTATTCGGCCGGTCTTTTATACCTTGCCTAAAATCCATAAATCTTTACAGAATCCTCCTGGCCGTCCAATTGTAGCCCAGACTGATTCCCTAATGGCCCCCCTTTCTCAATTTGTGGATTTCTTTATAAAACCTTTTGTACTTACTTTACCTGCTTACGTCAAGGATTCCACAGATTTCATTAACAAGCTGGCACAATTGCCATCCATTCCTGATGATGTTTATTTAGTAACACTCAATGTCACCAGCCTTTACACCAACATTCCTCATGAAGGGGGCTTGGAGGCCCCTAGATATTTCTTACAAACACGTGACACCACTGCGCTGCCTCCAAATGAGTTCATACTTCATTTAACAGATTTGGTTATGAATTATAATTTCTTTTCATTTGAGGATGATTTCTATCTCCAAATTTCTGGGACTAGTATGGGCTCCATCTGTGCACCCAACTATGCCAATTTGTACATGGGTTATTTTGAGCAATGTTTTGTTTACAATCCAGAGAAAAATAAATTTCTTCCCAATATTCTTAAATGGTATCGCTATATAGACGATATTTTTTGCGTTTTCCAAGGGAGCAACTCTGAATTGTTGGCATTTGTGACCGTTTTAAAAGATTTTAGCCCTAATTTGCACTTTTCCATGGAGTACGCCCCTGAGCAGGTTAATTTTCTTGATTTGTGTGTTATCAAAAAGGCCGATACTTTTGTGACAACTTTATATAGAAAACAAATTGATCGTAATACACTTCTGACTGGCGCTAGTGCCCATCCTATAGCAGTGAAAAAAGGTCTTCCTAGGAGTCAATTTTTAAGATTGAGAAGAATCTGTTATTCCACTGAAGATTTTCTTGTTCATGCTCAGGAACTCAAAAATAGGTTTTATCAACATGGATATCCGGTAACCTGGGTGGAACAGGCCTATAATATGGCTCTTCAAATGTCCCGTTCAAATCTGCTTAGAGGCAGCAATAAAAACAAAGCCAAAAAGCAGTTTTCTGTGACTTGCATTACGACTTATTCTCACCGTTCTTTGGCAATCAAATCAATTTTTAAAAAACATTGGCACATCCTTAAATCAGACCCGGAATTATCTGCTGTTTTTCGCGACCCTCCCCTTTTTGTTTTAAAAGGTGATCGCAATCTAAAAGATCAATTGATAAAAGCTAATTTTGTACATGACAGACCGTCCATTGGTCTGACTCAAACTTTACTTTGCCCTGTACCGAATGGTAATTATCGCTGTGGCAATTGCGCTCATTGCAATAATACGTCCGATTTGACACATTTCGCTCATCCTCACACTTGAAAATGCTTGCCTATAAAGAGTGTGATTACCTGTGCTTCATCTTTTGTTATTTATATTTTACGTTTCCCTTGTGGCTTGGCCTATGTTGGCAAAACTTCTAGAAAATTAAAACAGCGTATCAGTGGACAAAAAAGTACCATACGTAGAAACGATCGTAATTATCCGGTTGCTATCCATTTCAATGATAATAAACATGATATTTCTTCTCTTCATGATATTTCTACCATATTTTATGGTATTGAACAAGTACGCACACCATTTAGGGGTGGGGATCGCGACTTACTGCTTTTGAGACATGAGGCTTTCTGGATTTCCACATTAAACACATTGTTTCCAAAAGGACTTAATGATGAGTTGCTTCTAAATGTGATGTTGTGATTACTTGACCCTTTGAGTTCCTCATTCCCTGATTGCCTAATGAAGCTTGGTATATTGTCACTGTTTTTGCTGCTGTAAAACCCCACCAAACAATACCAACGACGGAAATTGTAGGGGCGAAGGCTCAACGTGTTCTTGGGGCTGGTGTTAACACGCGCGACCTCCTGGCTAGTGCGAACCACAATAAAATGGATCAATTTTCTCCGTTCGAAAAACGGGGCACAAAAGCACAACGGTTACAATTAATCTGACTCCATAGTAAATTTAGAATACCAAATTTGGCTATACTCTCGTTAAATATCTGACTCCAAATTAGAATTAAAATTCATAATCTAGGGAACACATGCGTGGATCTCGAAGTGACTACACCTCGAACTCTTAGCATATACTCCCGGGTATTAGCATTGTTACCGGATCCTAGGTTCGTCGATTATATTAGAGGATGGAAGTCAACCATCACTGCAACAGCATCTTTTGGCGTGAATACAGCGAACCCAGATCTATGCACGCCCTTGGGTTCCTTCAGGGAATTTTAACAGATAACCGACTTTTCGTCCATGGGTTTCCTTAAGGCTAAAACCCCAGAACCGGCAATACATAAACCCTTTATGTAAGTAGATCATGATTGTCTCTCCAACTTAATAAAACCAATTCCCATACCAGGCTGCTGGCCAGTCATTCCTCGGTTGGGATTAAACCCCTAGGTATCCGTGGCAAACGTGGCTAGAAAGAATAAAAGGATTAGGAGTCACAGAGACCACGCAAGTTTAAAGGAATAACAATAATTTATTCACCAGGTAGGCAAGAGCTTAAATCAAACAAATCAAAGTTAAGCCAATTACCAGTTACAAACAATTAAGGAAATGAGAGTGAAGTCATACCTGGCGAGAAAGGCTACACACGGAGCAAGAGTGCGGGAAGTTCGAATTACGATATTCCATAATTACAGGGGCTACTCACGCACTGGCGTGCGCGGGGAGAGATCAGATACGATCTTCCCCGAACAGCTCATTTCTCTTTCCTATAAACCAAACCAGCTACCCCCCTTCCAACCAGAGAGCCCCGTAAGTTAACCAGGTGGGATATTGGGTTACAGGTCTCAGAACTGAGACAGAGTCAGGCCATTTGATTGTGAAGGAGGGGTCATTCAGACAAAAGGAATGAAACTTTATTACCCGAGAGGAGATTTTACCTTACCCAAATTTAGGGAGTTTCTAAAAGTGAATGAATTATAATTTCATTGGATATGAAATATATGCCATTCAACTCCTCGAATTATAACAAAAACATACATATCAAACAAGCCAGGAAAATGTATGAGTATGATGCAGTTGTCATGAAAAAGTCTTAAGCTGAATTATTATACAGGTAAATTGTGTTATAAGTACAGAGGTGATTTCTTAGCAGTATATTGAACATATGAGCATATTGTGACGTTCCCAGAGGTTTAGATTATTTAAAACAGATAAGTTAGGGTCCAGTTTTACAACAGATGATTGAGGGCAATATGGGGCATTGGGTAAGCCAAAGATCTCCCATGCAGGGTGACATCAAAGGCGCAGAAACCATGCAAACCCCCACTCCCAGCTCAGAGGCCAGGTTTATTGCCTCCTGTCCTGCCATTCACACAAACAGCTTGATCACACTTTGCATCCCCCAGTTCAGGTCTCCAGTCTCTTACGGGCATAAACCACCCCCACTTCCCTTCACACAAACCCCAGCTAACAACAAGCTGCTTGTCATCAGGAACTCAACAATTTGTTATATTGCATGGCGTTGAAGTCTTTTGATTCTCAGAAGGCCCGCCAGTCTTGCTGCAGTGTCACAGATGCACTCATCAGCACCAGCAGTGCTCCAACCCCCCTTTTCCCATCTTACACTACTTAATTATAATAGTCCATTTTACAGGCTTAACCCTCTCATGCATGAATTATGATAAACTCAGTCAGGATTTTTTTTGCTAATATGCAGCAGTGCCCAAAATTGCAGGCATATATAGAGAAAAAACACTTTTAAACAGCTGTATACTGTCGTGACCTCCATGCATGAAGGGTTAATTTAGTTTCACTATGTAGCAAAATATTTCTTTATTGAAGGATGTTACTTATTGACTGTGTTTACAAGGTCTTTAGTATCCCGGTTTTGATTGGGTTTTTTAAGTACCCGTTTTTGTGTTTGTGCATGTAAACACCATATCCCGAATTCAGAAACCGGGTCATGCCCTTATCCCGGTTTCAAGAAACCCGGTTTTGCCACCTGGAGTACTCTAATAGAACCCAGGATACTGGAGCGTGCATACGCCTTATCCCGGTCTCTGACAGCTACCCACCGTGTGCGCAGGCGCCAGAGTGATGCAGCAGATAAACAAGCAACATGGCGGCAACAAGAGCTTCCCATTTTTGGAGCAACAAGGAGACGAAATTCTGCCTGAAAATTATGAAAGAACTAAACATAACTAAGTGTTTGGATGGCAGAAAACAAAGAAATGCTGACCTATTGAAGCCTGTTGCGGACAAGCTACGTGACGCTGGTTTTCCACCTCGCACCGTGGAACAAGTTAGGTCCCTCTCTCCTCTCATTGCTGAAAATCAAGTGGATGAGCCATAGCTGTAATGCGACGTGAGTATTTAGTAATGCTAAGCCCGCTAGAAGGCACAGAGGTCTCATGTTTGTCTTACTTCTAAATCACACTTCCCACTCAATCTGTTGTAAACAAAAGACGTAGAAGACGCGACACACGCCTGCACAGATAGGATGCAGTGATCAGAAAACGGGTTACTGGTATTTATCATGTATACAGGGATATGAATAACCGGGTTTCTCCGTTTTCTCTGTGTTCCATGTAAACATCATATCCCGAATATGCTCAAAGCCGGGATATGCCTCAAAACCGGGATACTAAAGACCTTGTAAACACAGTCATTGTGTTCTTTGAATAAGTGGAAAGATTCTTTCCATTTAATGGTCTTTTCGCTTGTTTTTTATATAAATTGTTAAATACTCAAGTCATAAAAGTGTAACTTCTGAATGATTATAATTAACTCTCTGTTCAAGATGTTATTTTGGCCTTTTTCCCATTGTTTTCTTTTTTACGTGACTTTGATATTTAATGAATTGATTGTGTTGGTCTCCATTCATTGATGGTCATTTCCGAGTGCCTTTTTCACCGTTGGTTACACCTGTAATTGTTCATTGTTGACAAGTGTGTGTGGGTATAATATTCCCTTGGTTTATATGGTTTTTTGAACCTGATGAAGGTCTGTGGTGACCGAACCATTGTTTAATAAATCACTTTTTGGTAAGTTCCGACAGTGTGCGGGTGACTTCCGTTTTTTCATTTGTTTGTACACTTACACATCTGTCTACCTGCAGGTGTGCATAGCAGTTTCATTTCGCATATCTCTGGATTTCTACCAAGAAAAGAACATCGATTTCAAGATATTTTGACGAATCTGAACAATGTTATACAGTTGAGCCAATGGGACTGCACAGTCAGGCCAAGGTTGTTTTAGTTTTAAATAAATTTTCACTATCATACTTGCATTATAAAATGGCTTATGCAGTTACAATGCTGAGTCCTCAAAATTTTAAATGATATATAGTTCTACAATGTAGCACAATATTTGGCTGAAAAAAAAAAAAATGCAATTATGCCTAGCAGCCTGCCCGCAGGCTGATGCTCCCAAAGAATTCAAGAAAACTATGGGGGCTGGCCCTCATGGTATACACCCAAGGGTACTTAAGGAAGTAGGTGATCTCAGTTTTACACCATTGAAAGCTATTTTAAGTCAGTCTCTCAAAACTGGAGATGTTACCTGATGACTGGAAGGAAGGCAATGTAATACTAATAAATTTATAAGAAATCTGTCTGTACTAAGAAAGGAAACTAAAAGCCAGTTAGTTTAATATCTTTTGTGAGTAAAATTTTGGACTCTACCATGGAAGATAAATTAATACTAGATTTAATTCTTAAAAATAAAAATATCCAGCGGAATATAGCTTTCATAATTTCAAAGGTAAGGTCATGCTTGACAAACCTTTTGGAATTCTTTGCCTGGGCCACTTAGACTTAACAACCATAGTAGGCCTTATATCATATATTTAGATTTCATAAGATAGCATGAGACACTCATCTTTAAAATGAGGGCAGTAGGAATTATAGCAGGTAATTTGGAATGGATTCCAAGCTGGTTTGAGGATAGAAGACAAACAGAAGTGGAGAAAGGGACCACATCTGAGCAAGGCATTGAAGTCCCACAGGGATTCGTGCTTGGACCATTGCCCTTCAAGAAAATTGAGATTGAACTGGTTAAATTTGCTGATGATACCGGATTGGATGGTTTGGCAAACGGTTGATTCAGTGATACAAGATAAATTACATAGAGTCCAAATGGGCAGAAACTTGGCAAATGAAATTTAATGAAGCTAAATGTAAAGTTCTGCATATGGGAAACAAAAATACTGGCTATGATTACTTCATGTGGAATGTGTTCTATTTGATAAAGACCTGGGAATAATTGTTCACTAAAGCTTTTCAGGTTCTAGCCACTGTGTAGTAAAACAGGTCAGCAGGGTGCGAGGATATATAGCCAAAAGCAGGAAGTACAAATGAAAGGAGGCTATTTTTATCTTGCATACTACCTTTGTCAGACCACGCATTTAAAGAGTATTATGAGCAGTTTTGGGAACTGCCACTAGGCCACATATAGGCCAATAAATCACATGACATATGTTAAATTATTTAAAAATATATTTCCAAACACATAAAACATCTAGACATTGTATTTACAGGTATTTCACAATTACTTTCAGTACACTCAGATGTAATGTTCGTGCTCGTACAAAATTCATTTTTAGTAGCAATAACACTAAATGCAGTGAGAAATAACTGATTCGTAACAGTATCAGATTATACTGGTTTTAATAAAAGCCGTGGCTACTTTTACGGTGAGTCGTAATAATTACGTTCTGGCTATTCTTACAACATGTGTGCACTTCTGGTGACGCATGTGCAATGAAGGAAATCTGGACCCATAGGCTGTTTTATACAGTCTATGCGCATACCACGGCATTAGCTATAATGTATCAGCTGACGTTAGCTAGCGGGATGGCTATAACATTACTTATGATGTCTGCTAGCTAGTTGCTTAACTTAGCTAGTGGGTTAGGTGGTCATGATAATTTTAGGTTCAGCGTTTAATCGCTAATATTTGGGGGGCTGTCAGGTCAACACTCTTTACAATCAGTAGTCGGTAGTGATCAGTGTTGTGTAGAAGAGCTGATCCGCTACATCAAGTTTGTCCTTGCAAGAAATTTCAGAGTACAAGTTGGCAAATAAGTTAAATGGCAAACTGGCTAAGTAAGCTAGCAAATAAATAATGCTATCTAGCTTGAGTAGGGGACATCCTGACTGTAACAAAGTGAGTTAGCCGGCTAGCCGGTCTAGTAACGTTAACCATGAAGGATGCTGCAAAAGCGGGCAGTTTTCAAGGTAGTCAGTGAGTTGCAATTTCTTTTCCAAGGCCGAATTACCTACATTACGCATGCGGTAAAGGAAGTTTACGACTGGTGTAAAAATAGCTACTGCCTAATTATTACGCCTTGTCCTAAGAATAGCCAAGGCCTTCAATAAAAAAAAGAGATGGAGAAAAGAAAATTCTAGAAAGTGCATACTGCACAGACCACAAGTATCAGGTCATCAGTGGTTTTAATTATAACCAAAGTACTCAGTTAATTACAGCACATTTATTGAATAGCAGACCCTCAGCTTCAGCTCACATTCTCACACTGTAAAAGCAGAAAGAGATGCCAAAGGAGGGTATTTCTGAGAGAAGTGGTGACCAGCATTATTTTTAAGTGCATCATCTTTGTTATTGTGGATTATTGAAGAAAAATATTTGTATAGTGTTCTATTCAATAACGTGCCTTAATTACCTGAATTCTTCTTTACCAAATGAAACTCATGTGGCCAAATACATTTGGCCTATTCCACAAAACCTGTAAAAAAAACTCGACAAAATGTACCCGTTGAATTGTCTGTTCATTGTTTTCCTATGATGCAAAAATTCTTTCAAGGAGGGCCACTAGCAATGCTGCATTTCCCAAGGAGAATACAACCAGCAGTGTCATTTGGATTACTGAGTGTATTTTTTTCTGCAACATAAAAGTGAGAGCAAACCTTTCAACAACTTTATGTATTTTGTAAATTTACAATGATACATCAATGTTAAAAATAAAAACACTGTACATATAAAATGCTATTTTACCTTACCATTTTGTGTGACCAGTCATCCTTTCCTGTTTCAGAAACAAACAATAGTTTCTTTCATTACTTCCCTTTTTGCAGTTAGTATTAGACTTTAACACAATTTCCAAATTACCGCTCCCTACCAGATTCTGCACCATAACTTTAAAAGATAACAAGAAAACAGGAATTCTTACCTCTCTTTCTCAAGCAGTACAGTGAGAGTTGCAAAATAAAAAACAGGAACTCCCAAGCAACCAAACCCCCCATCAATTCCTGAAGCATCTGTTGGGGCGAGGCTGCTTCGATATCAGCCAGACCGGTAAATACAGCAGCAACTGAAAGGATGAGACAGGCATCATGAATTGACATCGTTTAATTTTACTGAAAAAATACCATACAGCGGAAAGGAGGGGCTTCTGATTGCTTATGCGTTATCAATACACAGCTGCAATTAATACAGTATATTGCAATTACTAGACATTACCCAATTAACAGCTTTCTATTTTTACAAGTAAGCAGAAGACTCATCTCAGATTTTGAACCATTTGAAATGAGTTATTTTATGGATGAACTCCTTACCTGTAAGACATACAATTGCCAAGGCATTGAGTCGGTGAAACCAATTGAAGATGAACCTCCTAAAAAAACCAATACACTTCAGTCAGGGCCATGTGCTTATTGATTTAGTATTTTTGAGAATGTTAAGTCGTGTGCAGTGATGATTTAACACTCAACAAAATGAAGATAAATCAGAATTCAAGTACTATTCAAGTATTTATTTCATTTAATATTGGGTCATATAGATTAAAACAGGGGTCACCAACCCTGTTCCTGGAGGGCTACCATCCTGTAGGTTTCTGCTCTATCTCCAATTCGGCACGCCTGATTCAACTAATTAGCTGCTTAATTGCCCAGCTCATGATCTTGTGAAGTAGCTAATTAGTTGAATCAGGTGTGCTGAATTAGAGGTAGAGCAGAAACCTACAGGATGGTAGCCCTCCAGGAACGGAGTTGGTGACCCCTGGATTAAAATAAGCGACCAGATAACAATAGATGATTAAAAACAAAAAATAATAATAGGCCTTATTTTAACGATTTAAGCGCTCAGTCTGAAATGTGTGGCGCAAGTGCATTTAGGGGGTGTCCAAATCAATTTTTCTTAGTTAAAAGGTGGGTTATCAGGGCGCATAGAAAGGCAGTCAGTGCAAAGGGGTTGGATTTAATCTCTTAATTAGTCATGGACGTGTTTTGGGCGAAACAAGGACTTAATCCATGATTCCGCTGATTTTTATGAGATCACTGGCTTGAACTTCTTGGCAAACGCAAGACTTTTTTCGATGTTGCCAGCTTTTGTCTAGTGATGGTGTGATGAGGCCCCGTGAATGTATCGAATCTTTCCAGCCAATTGCTTCATGAAAAGGCTGATCACGAAGCCCCATTTAATAGCTCATTTGGAAGTACTGACATCTGCTGGTCATTTGATGTACAGCAGTGCTACTGTGATGTTCACATGTGGGCTACATCTGCAAACATCTCTCTCTCTCTCTCTCTCTCTCTCTCTCTCTCTCTCTCTCTCATTGATTTCAGCAGATGTATATTATGTTTTACCCTATTGGGAGATATCATATCAAAATGTTCCCAAACGGATGATGTCCTCCTTCTTTTTGTTGGCTCCATTATCTCCAGTGTTCTGCATGCACCTCACCAGATAACGCAGAACATGTCTTGAATTTCTCGCGGCTTTTTCAGTGAATCGATTCACACAACGAGGCAATCACATGATTTCAGAGAACCGGGGCCTCATTTGTCTTTGGTCACGTGATATTCTGAAAAACGAAACAGGCTTCATTTGGACACGCCCCCTTTGATCAATACAGACCTCGGGGCTTCAGTGTCAGACGTAACATCACTACTTTTGGCAGCAACCCAACCAATCCGACCATTTTCACACAAGCGTCTGGAAATAGTAGATCTTGATACTTTCATCTCTTCACTTCTGGTGCTATTAAAATCATCACAGAATTTTCATGCAGTCAATCGCCAATTTCTTTTTTACTTGTCATACACAGATAACGAACATCAGAGGCACTTAAAGAATCCCTTTGGGATGAACCTCAAACCGTATGGAATGGTTTAGCAAGTGAGGAAATTTGAAAAATGTGACAACTATGCCTGAAAGATGAAAATGACTTTTTAACCCCTTCAGTAAAATGTGGAGGTGGTAATGTTATGGTTTGGGGATTCAGTCTACACGGAAGGAGCCAGTAATCGCATAAAAATTGGCGGAATCATGGATTAAATGCTGTAATCAAAGCAAAGGGCAGCCACACTAGATATTGACATTTTCTCTCGAAAAGACATCATTTTTGTTTTTGCTATGTATTGTTATCTGTTTATTTATTTTCATCTATATGATTCAATATTACATGAAATAAATACTTGAATAGTACTTGGTTTCTGATTTGTCTTCATTTTGTTGAGTGTATAATCATCAATGCACACTACTGTACATTATAAAGTGTAGTTAATAGCTCCCATTTCTAGCAGTAAAGAATGTGATGAGAGCAAAGATGTCAAACATTAAAAATGTTTCATAAAAATGTTTCCTTAGGACAACAAAAAATTGTCAGACAGACATAAATTAACCTCATTATACTATTATAGCAAAAGGTGCCAGACCAGCAAGTATATAGTGCCGTCCATTTATATTGGCACCGCCCGTAAATACTTGCTAAAAAGCCTTTGAAAAAATATAGTTGCTGTTAATTTTTTTCCAGTCTTTAGAGTTAAACAGAAAGAAATGGGAGACAATAGGTTCGGTTGAAGACAACAGACTATGAAGACAATGACCAGGGAAAATGCCAATTAGCAGACAAGATGATGCAGGAATCAAGGAACTGGTGATTACAATGAACACTAAAGAACCACAAAAGAGGGAGAACTCCATTAATGCAGGTGAACAGTCTTACAACGGCAAAAATAAAAAACAAGAGCTTAAATACACATAGACTACAATTAACAACAAGGATCAGGTGTGAGAGAAAGCAGGTGAATGCATAAGGGGAGGGACGAAGTCACAAGACAAAAATTGAATAATGGGATCCGATTCAGGAAAACAGACGCAGACAGCCAAACTGCAGGAAAACAATTTACACAAAGTAACAGGAAATGAATGGCACATTATTGAATATGTAAATAAATCAAAAAGGACTGATCGATTCGAAACACCCATTAACCCTGAATTTGAAAGTGCAGCAAAACCATATTATTTGTCATGTTGACTCGTGATTCCATTGCTTATTTACAACATATGCGTTTTTCGAATTTGATGACAGTGGCAAACCTCAGACAAGCTGACAAAGAGGAAATCTAGGACTAATAATGATGTGAAAAGTTGCAATAACAAGGTGATGTGAAAGAGGTGATGTTCAACAGGTGAGCTAATTCCGTTCAAAAGGAGTGTCTCAAGAGCAAAGCTGGGTCACGGCTCAACAATTTGCCAACAGACAAATAAGGGTGTAGTCCATCACTTTGAGAATAACATTCCCCAAAGACAAATCAGCAGGATAGTGGGCATTTCACCCTCTACAGTGCGTAATATAATTAAAAGATACAAGGAACCCAGTCAAATCTCTGTACGTTAAGTGCAAGGCTGAAAACTTCTTTTAAATACCCATGATTTCCATTCCCTCAGACATCACTGTCTTAAGAACCATCATGTGATTGTCATGGATATCAGAAGATAAGCCTCAAAATACTTTGGTAAACCTTTGTCTGTCAACCATTTCCATCTACAGATACAAGTTAAAGCTTCAGGAAGCCAAGCTGAAGCCACACATCAACACTGTACAAAAGCTGAGTTCTCTGGGCTTGGTGGCATCTGCAATGGACAGCAGCACAGAGGAAGAGTGTTTTGTGTTCTGATGAGTCAGCATTTCAAGTGGTTACAAAAATGGCTGCCATGTTTTCTAGACCAAAGATGAAAAGTACAATCAAAGTTGTCATCAGTTTCAGGTCCTAAAGCCAGAGTCTGTCATGGCATGGCTAACATGTCCATTTGTGAGGGCACCATTAATGCAATAAGATGCTCACAAATTTTGGAGCAACATATGCTGCCATCTAGACATCTGTTTCAGGGACACTTACAGTAGGGCAACACCAAAGCATATTCTGCACAGATGCAAGTTCATGGCAACATAAGTAGACAGTGCAGTTTCTAGACTGTCCTGTCTGCAGTCTTGATCTGCCTCTGACAAACTGTATGGTGCATTAAGAAGCAAAATATATAGCACAGAGGGCCCCAAACAAATATACCACTGAAAAGCTGCAAAATGGAGGAATAGGGGAAATTTCTGCATGCTGAACTTGACCGATTGTTGTCTTAACTGCCCACAAACGCGATGGCTGGGAAAACTTAAAAGTCATCAGTGACTTCTGGCTTTTCTTTAGTTATCCAATGTGAGACAGAAAGTCGATGAGCTTCACAAATCTGAACGCCTCGAGTAAAAATTGACATTTCATGATACTAGGACTTTTTTGACTTCTTGCTATAGTTTGTTTTATGTAGCTATAGAGTATTTTATATAAAAAAATTGGAGTGATTCAGCAATATGTTTCAATGGAATCGTGTAGGACGTAAACTGCCCGCACAGATCAAGTAGAAAGTGCCCAACTTTAACAGCTTTTATTCAAAATCACAAAGTGTCATGAAACGTCAGTTTTTACTTGTTGTGTTTACAAATGAAGAAATGGTTATCCTTACACAGCTGAAAAATTGAAAATACCTATTTCAATCTTTTATCTAATTTATACTAAATATAAGTACTGTATTTGGTATGATCATTGGACTTAAAGAGTAATGTTTAATGAAATTGCTTATAGTTTTTTGTGTAAAGAGCCCCTCTTGAAATTATGCTAAATGTAATGTTAGGCTCTACTCACAGTTCATGACTTTTTCCACAGCGGAAGAATGTAAGAACAATCTGGATAATGGTTAGGACTGTCACCACACAGACCACAGCAGTATGTGCTTCCTGGAATCATCAAGCAGGTTCAATTAAAACTGTAACAAATCTGAAAAAATCAGATCAACTGTACGTAATATTTATGTTTACAGTAATTCACATTTCATTTGACCATTAGAGGCAAAGCTAAGTGGTTAAGGGTGACATTCAAAATACACAGCAGGTACGTAAAATCAATCAGGCTCGAGAATTCCGAGGTAATACTTACAGTTCTCCAGCCTTCTATGAACACTAAAATCAGTGCTATGATATTCCCACAGGCAAAAAGTGACATAAAGAGCACATGAACCTGATGAAAAAGAAAGACAGCATTTTGCACAAATTTGATAAATGTAAAGCAACCTAATAATTTACTATAAATACTCCCCTTTATGATTATTTAGATTAGAACAAAAAAAAGTTTACTTTCTTGATAAAAATGATGATACCTGTGAAGCAAATGCCAACAGGGTACAATAAGCATCTAAGTTTGATTTTTTCAATAATGAAAATGAATCAAATCTGACTACATAGGTTATGTTAATGCATATGAAATTTCTATTAAGGCACTTTCTAATTCTAGTGTGTAAAAGTCTTTAAATACCCAAAATCAAGATTTTTTAAAAGTGATTGCAACACTATTTTGAATTTTAGAACTCACAAAACTACAGTGCATAGTGTTCCAAGAATATCAACTGAGGATTCATTCAAATTCCAACAATAAAAGCTAGATAGTCTGTTCATTGTGCCGTTAATGTTTTGCACATACCGGAAACCAAAAACCACCATAGGAGCTGAACACCATTTTTGTTTGACTGCCATACATGAAGGGGACTGCAAGAGTCACCAACACAGTTGCCGTGCTCCTCTACAGGGAAAATGCAGGAAAGAAAAGTTCAGCATTCCATTAATCAAACATTACAACAATCAGTCACTCAGCATACAGTAACAAAGCATGGCTCACTAATGGTGGAAATAAATTAAGTACCCTCTATAATGATCCACTTTCCCCGCTCATTTACTGAAAACCTGCAAATCACATATCTCATGATGCCAACCTTTATGAGGCCATTTAATAATTGTTGCACAGGAGGTTGTCATTGAAGTGTTGGTTGCAGATTTTGACTTTGTAGCAGCAATTAGCATAACAAAACTGGTAGATTGGGGCTTTATCATTGTCCTAGGCTTATTAGTGACTGAAATGGTGGCTGGATGTTTTGATGTTACGGAGTCGGTAGTCATAGTAGAAGTTGACATTATATTGCTAAAGGCAGGGGTCGAAGTGGCAGCTGGTGCTTTTGATGTGTGTACCAGCAGTCGCAGTGGAATCTGATGCTGTATTAATAAGAGTAGTAGATGCAGTTGCGGCTGGAGGTTTTGATGTTACAGAGCTGACAGTCAGTCATGGTGGCAGCTATAGTGATATTACTAACATAAATGGACAAAGCGGTAGCTGGTGCTCTTGATGTTACAGTGCCGGCAGTCGAAGTAGAATCTAATGTTGTAGTAGTAACAGTAGTTGAAGTGGTTGCTGTAGATTTTGATGTTAACGTGCTGGCAGTTGTGGTTGTTGCCAGCTATATTACTAACATTGTGTGCGTGCGTGTTTGTGTGTGTCACTGCTGCTTACATAATATGGTTACTGATTATGATTATTGATTTACCAGTGAAGATGATGAAATATGATCCTCAACAACATAAGTGGTCAAGGTTGCAGCTGGTGCTTTTGATGTTACATAGCCAGCAGTCGTAGTTGATTCTGATGTTGTATTACCAACAGCAGAGGTTGAAGTGGTGGCTGGAGGCTTTGAGGTCACAGTGTTGGCAGTTGTGGCAGCAGCTACATTTGTATTAATAACAGCAGTGGTTGAAGTGGTGGCTGGAGGTTTTGATGTTACAGCGCTGGAAGTCGTGGTTGTCACTACAGTTATATAAATAATATCAGTTGTCAAAGTGGTAGCTGGTGCTTTTGATTTTACAATGCCAACTGTCGTAGTTGATAGTGATGTTGTATTACTAACAGCATTGGTTGAATTGGTGGCTGGAGGTTTTGATGGAACAGTGGCGGCAGATGTAGTGGAAGCTGACGTTGAAGCACTAACATCCGTGATCTGCGTGGCAGCTGGTAGTTCATTTGATGTTACAGTACCAGCAGACGTGGTACTTGTTGGAGAGGTAGTACTTATCGGATCACGTAACTCAGCGACCCAGAATGTATTGTATCGCCGAACAAATGTGGCTCTGAAAAACATTCAAAGGTAGATATTTATACTTTCAAGATATTCTTGACCAAAATTTATTTTTATTTCAAGGTATCCCTTACAAAAATTATCAATGGTAACTGAATTGTACTTTGTGGTAAATGAATGGTATCATATGGTATCCAATGGTAGTGGGAGATGGCTTATGGTAAGGCTGTGGTTAGCCAATGGTATCTCCTATGGCACCCAATGGTATGGTAAATGAATGGGTATGAATCATTAAGTGGTAAATTTAGTCATACGCTGTGGTACTGAATGGTAATATGCAACTTATGTTAAGGACTGAATGGTACTACTGAATGGTAACAGACAGGAGCGGGCTGGCCATCGGGAGGTTCGGGAGGCCTCCCAAATGGCAAATCCCTTCCAGGCCGAAGCGGCCTGGGCTATACCTGGCCACCGCAGCCGCGGACAGCACAAAGTGTAACACTGCCCGTTAGACTCGATTTAATTCTTTCAAAAGTAGTGTACTGGCCATCGGGACAAACTTTGATGAGCCGCCACGTAATAGGGTGGGGAAAACGTTCTCACCAGCCCCTCAATTCTCCTTATCGGCACAATTTTCATATCTGTTCATTTAAGTGCATGATTAAATTGAGAAATGGACAATTATTTGCATATATCACATTGCATGAGCTCATGGTCTTTTACATCACCTTTGATGGTTGTACTTCACTATTCATGTTGTCTTACATTAAGATCAATTTTGTTTGTATCTATTTATATATTTACCTTATGCTATAGGAATGACCGAAAAACTGTTTTCTTGCAAATAAAAAAGAGGTATGGGCTTAGGCTGTCCACGATTTATTTAATTTGGTCGTTTTCATCCCAAAAATTTACGAAGGCAGGCTTGCTGGGAAATATATCCTTTTTCATAAACATATTGCTCATAAATATTTTTAAATTAATCTTAAAGAATTTCTAGGTGCCAAACCTGTCCTGCATGTGGGCGCATAATTAGCACATAAGCCCGGGAGCTTTTTGCACGAGCAGTCAACAGCTGCATGTAGCTTATCAATTCTTTGACTCCTGTGAGTTACCAAAAGTTAGAATTAGTGGCAAAAAATTACATTTTCCTTTGAAATGCCGGGAGGGTGTGCTGAACGACAAAGGACGGCGTGAGCCTTCACAAATTTCCATCAGAAGCTAAATACCGGAGCTTCTGGATAGCAAAAGTAGCTAAAGCTGACCCAACCGAGGTGGGTTTCAGACCGCTTTAATGCATTCCAGTGTTGATAAGTTATTTCTGAAATACATAGCCAAGGCTAAGTTTTCAAATTTGTATGTATTCTCAATCGGTAGGGAGGCTAGAACTTAAAACCATGTTCGCACAAAAAATCCCCTTAAACAATTAAATCCAGACTTAAAACACTCCACTCCATCAGGCGTTGGTAAATCTCCCCGTTGAGCAAGATGACAACCATTCATTTGCACGCACAACTCGTGCATTTCACTCAGCCTTATTTAGAACTGTGTAAAGGTGTTTCAAACCATTTTATTTGGGCTTATTTAAACAATGATGAGCTGCAGGTAACATGGCCTGATGTGCCAGAAAGGCAGCAGGAAAGTTCAACAGCAGTTTAACTTCAATGCCTACTTATGAATAAAGAATTTTTCTGAATCAAATTTCGCTTACTGTTGTGCTGCCCTTATATCGCATCAAGAAAGAAGCAGTCTTTCATTGCCAATGGATCATTTATTTTTCCGCGTATGTCACATCAGTATTTCCAGAGACAAAGGCTGTAAATTTTAATAAATATTTTTGAGAAAAGCTGATAAATGAGACAGGTAGAGGAAGTGGATCTGAAGAAAAGAAAACTAACACCAACATTATCTAAAAACCAATTTGTTTTTCTGAAGTTTATTTTGCCTAAAGGAGTCAATTTTTCAAGTGCCAAGTGTCTGGTCAAGTAAGTGTATTTTTTCAACTCACTATGGCCATATTATTAACCCTTTCGCAGGCACAGCGACATTTTTGTCGTTTTAACCAACGTGTTTTATAAAGTCTTCTTTAAATTCCCCGATTGCGGGAATTCCCTTGTTAGTTACACTCATTACCATTGGCTGTCTCTCAGGTCACCCAGCACTGTATTTTTAGCCGTGAACGAGGCATGGGATTTCCTAAAAACGCTAAATACGAGACTACTTCCCGTCAAATTGTGGGACATGTGAACATGGCATCGACAGTACAAATAGCCGGCATTCTAGCCGTGTTTCTAAACGTAAATACAACGTGGATGAAGTTTTTGCTTTATTGAATGACTCTGACGATGAGTTTGAATATCCAGAGAGCGGGAGTGACTTGGATCCAAACGATTTTAGCGATTCTGGAGAGGATTAAAACATAAAAACATCAGTTCTGGGAAACTTATTATGAGATTTGGTGTTATTTTATTGTTATTTTGAATAACAATCATATTTTGGTAAAAACCCAAAATTAATCCGTCCGTGGGGGTATGCATCTGGGCCAAAATTTGCCTGCGAAAGGGTTAACCTTCATATTATGTTCAAATTAATGAACCATTTTTGGTTTGAGGTCAGTTTGATCCCTGCAATAAAAAACTACAAAAGATGTTTGTAACTGAAAGTGTTACTCAATCTCCTCTCAGCTCATTTATGCCCTTCTACTGACCATTTTAACAGCCAAGTAAATGAAACACGACAACCCCATCCTCCCCATATACAAAAGTTCAAAGCATCAACTTTGCATGATTACAGCAAAATTACTGAGAACAGATGTGAAATGAATGAGAAATTAATTTGAACATGCCTCCAATCTTAGGCAACACTACAAAAACTAGATCAAATAATGTTTTTTTGAAATAATTGATCCTGGGGTCAAAATGACCCAAGCAACACTGATGCTAACAACATGTGTACAGAACATAAAATTTTTTTTTGACTTAAATTCATGTTTTACCCGTTCAATTAGGAAAAAAAATTTGGCTGAAAAAAAAAAGCATGTTAATCATGTTTTTACAGACATTGAACATTTAGTCGGGACAAATTCGCCCAGAACATAAGAGGAGAGTTAAGTTATCATATCCTTGGGACACACAGTGCCGTAAAAAAGTATTTGCCTCCTTCCTGATTTCTTACTTTTTTGCATATTTTTCACAATTAAATGTTTCAGATAATCAAACAAATTTTAATAGAAGACAAAGATAACCCGAGTAAATACAAAATGCAGTTTTTAAATGATGATTCCATTTATTACAGGGAAGAACCTATCCAAACCTACCTGGCCCTATGTGAAAAAATTGCCTCCCCCCCCCTTCTTAAATCATGAATTAACTGTGATTAACCACATTTTTTGAGTCCAATTTCACAAGCCACACCCAGGCCTGATTACTGCCAGACCTGTTGAATCAAGAAATCACTTAAATATCACCTGTTTGACAAAGTGAAGTAGGCTAAAAGATCTCAAAAAGCAACTCATCATGCTGCGATCTAAAGAAATTCAAGAACAGAGGAGAAACAAAGAAATTGACATCTATCAGTCTGGAAAGGGTTGCAAAGCCATTTCTAAGTCTTTGGGACTCCAGCGAACCATGGTGAGAGCCATTATCCACAAATGGAGAAAACTTGGAACAGTGATGAACCTTCCCAGGAGTGGCCGGCCTACCAAAATTACTCCAAGAGCGCATCGATGACTCATCCAGGAGGTCACAAAAAAACCCATAACAACATCTGAAGAACTGAAGGCCTCACTTGCCTCAGTTAAAGTCAGTGTTCATGATTCAACAATAAGAAAGAGACTGGGCAAAATGGCATACATGAGAGAGTTCTAATGCAAAACCCACTGCTGACAAAAAAGAACACAAAGGCTAGTCTCACATTTGCCAAAATACATCTTGATGATCCCCAAGACTTTTCGGAAAATATTCTGTGGACTGACGAGACAAAAGTTGAACTTTTTGGTGTGCGTCCCCTTACATCAGGCATAAAACTAACACAACATTTCATGAAAAGAACATCATACCAACAGTCAAACATGGTGGTGGTAGTGTGATGGTCTGGGGCTGCTTTGCTGCTTCAGGACCTGGACGACTTGTTGTAATTAATGGAACTATGAATTCTGCTCTCTACTGGAAAATCGTGAAGGAGAATGTCCAACCATCAGTTTGTGACCTCAAGCTCAAGCGCTCTTGGGTTATGCAGCAGGACAATGATCTGAAACACACCAGCAAGTCCACCTCTGAATGACTTCAAAAAAAAATGAAGATTTTGGAGTGGCCTAGTCAAAGTCCGGACTTAAATCTGATTGAGATGCTATGGCATGACCTTGAACAGGCCGTTCATGCATGAAAACCCTCCAGTGTGGCTGAATTAAAACACTTCTGCAAAGAAGAGTGGGCCAAAATTCCTCCACAGCGATGTGAAAGACTCATTGTCAGTTATCGCAAACATTTGATGGCAGTTGTTGTCACCAAGGGGGGCACAACCAGTTATTAGGATTTAGGGGGCAATCACTTTTTCACATGGGGCCAGGTAGGTTTGGATAGCTTTTTCCCCTTAATAAATGAAATCATCATTTAAAATCTGCAATTTGTATTTACTTGGGTTATCTTTGTGTAATATTAAAATTTGTTTGATGATCTGAAACATTTAAGTGTGACAAATATGCAAAAAAATAGAAAATCAGGAAGGGGGCAAATACTTTTTCACGGCACTGTACATGTATGTAACTCCACAAAATAAGGATTAATTTGCATCTGAGTTCAAGAGTTACCTATATGTATACCCTTTCGTTTGTATTGTTTATAAGTCTTCAAATTTCAAACTTTCATTTGAACGATGATGCTGTCAATAGGTCATATGGCCTTGTGCATATTTTGATGTGCAAATCAATGAAAATTTGACATTTGATTTCATGTATTTTGATTTGTTTCAGACATTTCTACCATTTCATTCTAAATCACGTACCATTCATATCACTCAGTGCATACCATTCAGGTATATGCATGCTCATGGTATAACATTCAGGTGTACCACAATGGTCCCATTCAGGTGTGCCTACACTAGTACCATTCAGTTTTACCACTTAAGATACCAGTCAGGTGTGCCATTGAGGTACGATTCAATTTTACCATTGGGAATAACTTTCAGGAATACCATTGAAGTACCATTCAGGTTTACCATTGGGGTACCATTGGGAATGCCATTCAGGAAACCAGTGTACTACGCTACCATACAGATCATACCATAGAAGGTGAATGGTAAGTTGTGCAGTATAACACAGAGCTGTACCATTCACATTACCACACAAAAATGTACTAATGATTGCCATTGAAGTGTTCAACAGCATTCAAATGGTAACCAATGGTAAATTTTTTAATGGTAGACGAATGGTATTTTTTTCTAAGGGTCCTAGAAATTTACTATGGTGAAATAATGACACAATATTGCATTTTGAAGGAAGAGTATGTGAGGCATTTCATTAATTGAGATAACTGACAAAACAATTCATCAGACTGAAAAACCTGAATGTATAGTTTTCTTCCGTTGGCCTTGTCCAATTGACACTGATTTCTCTCTTGTCATCATTCCGTCTGTGGCTTACTGCAGAAGCCTTGAGAGGAGTCAGAATAAAGGGTTACATTCAGGTGGGAAGATGATCATTTTCTCAGGATCTGCAAATAAACTATATAACCAAAAGTATGTAGACACCTGCTCCAAAAATGTCCAAAATATCACTTCAAAATCGTGGACATTGTTATAGACGGTCCCTACTTCCCTGCTATTAGAACCTCCACTGCTGTAGGAGGGCATTTCACAAGACATTAGTCAAAAAAGACTTCTGCTCCCATTCCACCCAGAAACTAAGCAGCGAATCACAGAATAGATGTTGGACAGTTAGTCCTAGGCCTGGCACAAAGCTGGCTCTATCATTGGTCCTTGCAGTTTGATTGAGTTAGCACAGGTCTATTTGAAGAGCAGTGAAGTTCACCAACCAAGAACCTCTAAGAACCTCACTCAGTGCAAAGGGGCACCGACCTGCTATAAAAAGAAAGTGCCTTTTCCAAACAGTTGGAAGCACAGAATTATCAGGAGTGTCATTTTATGCAACAGTGTCATTTAATTGAACTAAATGGTTCACAGACCAATGAGTGCCCTCATACTTTTGGCCAAATGGTGAAGTGAAACATATCTGCAAATATGTTTACATTGGAGAAGGTCAATGAATGAAAGAAAACATTAACCGTATTTCCGTCACAATTTAGAATCTGAGTCTGTTTGGGGTCAACCAGAGTGAAAGTGCCGAATGGTCTGCGCCCTTGACTGTCTTCAGCCTCTAACAGAAAACCACGGAATGGTTCAGATGTGGCTTTAAGGATCACTGCAAATAGAAAAAAAGCCTTTGTCTTGAAATCAAATCATTAATTCATGTAATTACACATTATTTTTAATTACTAGCAAAGACTACAACGCAATAGTGCACTGAGGCAATATTTCAGTCATTAGATTTAGAGTTATAAATGTACAACCCCAATTCAGAAAAAGTTGACACAATATGGAAAATACCGATCACATCAAAAAAGGAGTGATTTGAAGAGTTCATTCACACTCTACAACATTAAAAACACAAAAACAGAACATTATTTATTTAACACGTTGACTGCCAACTCACGAGAACAGGATAACTCAAACACGTCCCTTTACTGCCAAAACACTTTTCAATTCAAGAATAATCAAGGGTAATTGAAAATAACCTTTAGAGAAAATAATTAAATTATAATTAGGTCTATGCACTGGCACTAAACGCATTTTTTCCAGTGAGGGCGGCATTTCAGAACTCATTTGCAAATGAAGGTAATTTCCATCCCATTACCTACACGTGTTTTTGCACCACCGCTACGCAACTTGCTGTAAAAAAAATAGAAAGCTGTTAGACTGAAAATGTAAATGGATCGAAACCACGATACTTGTCACCAGAATTACCTTCATTCGCTGAAGAGTTCTGAAAATCGCTCCTTCAGTGGAAAAAAATTAACGTTGCTGAGTGCCAGTGCATAGACCTAATTATAATTTAATTATTTTCTCTACTGAATGTAGCCCATTATTTGCTGTTAGATCGCATGGGGGAGAGAAGCCGTGTCTTCAATTGCCACTTGATTATTCTTGAATTGGAAAACGTGTTTATAAAGGGAAACCATCTAGAATTAGCCAGGACTAATTGTTTTCAATAAAGGGATGGATAATTTCTGCCGAATTTTCAAGTCTAGCGCCGGCCCTGACCCGCCATTACGAGTTATCTCGTAGTTGGCAGTCAACGTGTTAATTAGTGAATTTATTTGTTTACTGAAAATACAGCTTGCTCCAAAATTACTGGCACCCCTGACTGGCAACGCAGAAACAATATGTAAAAAATAGAGTGTTTTTAAGGCAAAAAACAAACGTCTCCCCCCCACCCCAACCCAGCTGTCCCTCAATGATGTTCATAGACATTTAGGAAGAAATTAGAAAAATTAATAACCTCAACACAGCAAAACACGGACGTGGACGCGTATGGGATATTGGACAAAAACAATACGTCCCTCCTATCTTTGGGGGGGAAACATAAAGACATAATAAAATGATAAAAAATATATAATCAATATAATTACAGATAAACAGAATATACCAACATGTGTCATATTCTTTACTTTGTTAATGTTTTGTATGGAAGCCCATAGTGGACAATATTCATATGAAAATGTAATCCCACAATTGCATTATAATTTTCCATTTATGAATGAGTTATTTGAGACAATTTTAAATTGAAAATGCATTAATCCAATTATCACTTTCATTTTCACATACACATATGGGAAATCTATGACTATATTCAAATGATAATGAAAAGCTGTTTGACATTTCATTTTCAAAGTCATGCTCCGCAAAACAGTGGACAATATTCAAATGCAATAAGCAAAACAGCACCTCCAGCCTGTTGCATTTACATTTACATGTCAACCTGCTCTTTTAGGGTCAACATGAAAATGCAAATGCTATTTTCTGACTAATTGAAAACAATATTGAAAACGGCATTCAACATTTAATTTGCAAAGCCTTAACTTGCTCTACTGAGGACAATATTCAAATGCAATAAGATAAACAGCTCTCCTAGTCCATTGCATTTACATATACATGTCCTCACGCTCTTTTAGGATCAACATGATAATGAAAATACTGTTTTCTAATCACTTGGAAATAATAATGATAAATAATGATGACGACATTTGACATTTCATTTTCAAAGACTTATCCTGCAATACATGGGACAATATTCAAATGCAGTAAGGGAAACAGCGCCTCCCAGTCCATTGCATTTTCAAATACATGTCACTACACTCTTTTTGGGACACAATGAAAATTAAAATGCAATCTGTTAGCGTCTCATCAAGGCGGGTCTTCCGCTAGGACGTCACTCATTAGGGGCGCAAACGGAAACCATGTTCCTCATTTGCATACTAACCTATCAGCTTCTGGGACCCTAAAAGAGCGTGATGACATGTGTATGTAAATGCAATAGACTGGGAGAGCTGTTTATCTTATTGCATTTGAATATTGTCCTCAGTAGAGCAAGTTAAGGCTTTGCAAATTAAACGTTGAATGCCCTTTTCAATATCGTTTTCGATTAGTCAGAAAATAGCATTTGCATTTTCATGTTGACCCTAAAAGAGTGTGTTGACATGTAAATGTAAATGCAACAGGCTGGGGGTGCTGTTTTGCTTATTGTATTTGAATATTGTCCACTGTATTGCGGAGCATGACTTTGAAAATGAAATGTCAAACAGCTTTACATTATCATTTGAATATAGTTATAGATTTCCCACATGTGTATGTGAAAATGAAAGTGATAGTTACTTAGTTACTTACAAATAGTTACTTAAAATAAGTAAAAATTTTCACTTGTCAACCAAATAGTAACTTAAAATAAGTTACTATTCGCTTGACAAGTGAAATTGACTTATCCCATTGGCAAGCTGGTCAAAATTACCTCAAATCAAGAACAAATGTTTTGTCTTATTAAGAAAAATTGTGATAGAAATAAGTGTTTTCAGTCTTAAAATAAGTAAATTCATCTTACCTAGTATTTTTGTCTTTCATTTTTTGCAGTGAACCTAAATCATAACAATCATTTTATAAAATATAAATTTAAACAAAATCAAGGTTTCATAACTAGAGATTGTTTTTAAGGCGAAAAAACAAATGTCTCCCCACACCACAATTCAACCACCCCTCATTGATGTTCACAGACATTTATGAAGAAACAAGAAGAGTTAATAACCTCAAAATAGCAAAAGGCACATCTGAACGACCTGATGCAAATGTGTGCAAATTTTCATGGAAATATATCAAACGGTTCCTCAGTTATGGTCTGGAAATGGTGGGAACGCCAACGCAGATGCGGACACACACGCGGACGCGCGTGCACATGGGAAACAATATGTCCCCCTCTCTTCGGGGGGGGAGACATAATAATTGGCACCCTTCATTTCGTACTTAGTGCAACCACCTCTGGCAAGAATAACAGCATGGAGTCTTTCCCTGTAATTTTTGACAAGTCTAAGGCACACATTTGGGGGGATTTTGGACCATTCCTCTAAGCATTCCTCTTTCAAGATCCTTCACATTCCTGGGTTTGCATTTATCAACTGCCCTCTTCAACTCAGCCCAAAGGTTTCAATTGGATTGAGGTCTGGTGACTGAGATGGCCAGTGCAGAACGTTGATTTTATTGTCACTGAACCATTTCTGTGTGAATCTTGAGGAATACTTTGGGTCACTGTCCTGTTGGATAGTTCACTTAAGGTCAAGTCCCAGGCTTCTGCTGGAGGAAACTAGATTGTCAGCCAAAATATCCTGATACTTGGTGGAAATCATTACACCATTAATCTTAGCCAGTGCCCCTGGACCTCTAGAATTGAAACAGCCCCAAAACATTTGTCCAATAGACTAGTTATTTCAGTGGCCAGCTGATTAAAAGAAAAGGCCTGATTATGCTCTGAAAAAACGTAAGCAAAAGGTACAGCGCATGCCTCTGTTGATGCATTGTGATGCAGCAGGATAAACACTGGGAGGTTGCTGATCAACATCGCATTTACAATGGGGAAATATCAGCCAGACAGAAGCAATGTCTCCGCAACGACTTAACAATGGCCAAACCATCTCCACTCGACATTGTGCCTACATCGGCGCTACGTAGCTGTGCTGTCTGGGTAGACTGTTCTAAGTAAAATGCTTTGAATATCAAACAACATGGTAGCGATAAGTGACGTCACAGATTTTAACCACGTGATAGAAACGAAGAATTGCGCGTGTTTCCTTATTTTTATACCCTAGTGCAACTGGAAGTGATGTAATGGCTCCATATAGTTCCTTAACACTTACATAAAACTTAAATAAGTGGAATTTAATACCTGTTTTAATTTTGGTCGATGTTATTTACAATAATCTTTAAAGATGCCACTAATTGTGAAACATTGATTTGGAGGAAACTGATAATTAAATTAATTAAATTAGTAAATGATTTTAGCTGGTTTCATTGGAACATTAATATTGTACAGTATTTCTCACGTTCTCATTAGCAGTTTCTCTAAAAATATATATTTTTAGAATTTTTTAAAAATATTGTTTGTGCATCGCCAGTCACAGGTGCTAGAGTATTTTTTGAGCCCACTGTATTTACTGCAGTCAAAATTAATAAAAAAATTACCAACCGATGACCTTGTCCAAACTTATGTTCTTAACGATGATTTCATAGGGATTGGGAGTATTTTGAGGCAGAAAGGGGGGATGCTGAGGCATCATAGATTCACAGGCAGGATAAACATTTCCATTTGAATAGGTTTTAACAACTTGAAAGCCATTTGTCCCAAGTAGAATTATGAACAACACTTTAATAAGGCACATCTGTAAAATATAAAATGACAGGTCAGTGATGGCATGAATCTTTTCTGGGGAAGAAAAACACTCACTCAAATATGTATAAGGGAAACTGGGGTGAACAACCTAACACAGTCATTTGTCCACAACATTTTTCATCCATTGGTAATATTCAACATACTAGGACATGCACCTTCACGATAAACTCTGAATGTGCGAAAATATATAGTTCCCATGTCTCACGAGATTTAATAGATGGAGGGCCTGCTGTAATAGTGATTCAAAGCAACAGCTTATGCAAATATGCATGTTGTATTTCTGCAAGACTCAAACATTCTGCTGGCTAGAATCAGCAATAACCTAACCCAGCCGGCACACGACCGACCTTCAATGTAGATATATGGTTGAAATTATGTCAGTTGTCGTTTCAACGTTGAAACGCTACAGAAACAACATTTAACTCTGATGGTTGTAAAAAGGTTAACAAAATGATCTCAAATCAACACTGAAATTTGAACAAGATTTGTTTCAACGTTGAAACAACATTGAAACAATGTTGTAGTACCACACACAACCTCCAGCAAAATTGAAAAAAATCACGACTTTTTCGGCTTACCTTAATGATTAGATACCAAGTGAAATATTCGGGTGTGGAAAAATGTCGAGCGCACATCCAGTTAAGAGAATTTACACTTTAATTTCTCGAGCGTCTATACATGCGGCAAGCTTATAAAGGTGGCAGCCATGACACTGTTGACCTAACCTTAACCCAACTCATAGAGAATGCTATCCCTATCCCTATACCTAACCTTAACCCAACTCATAAGGAATGCTATCCCTATCCCTGTACCTAACCTTAACCCAACTCAAAAGGAATGCTATCCCTATCCCTGTGCCTAACCTTAACCCAACTCATAAGGAATGCTATCCCTATCCCTGTGCCTAACCTTAACCCAACTCATAAGGAATGCTATCCCTATCCCTATACCTAACCTTAACCCAACTCATAAGGAATGCTATCCCTATCCCTGTGCCTAACCTTAACCCAACTCATAAGGAATGCTATCCCTATCCCTGTGCCTAACCTTAACCCAACTCATAAGGAATGCTATCCCTATCCCTGTGCCTAACCTTAACCCAACTCATAAGGAATGCTATCCCTATCCCTATACCTAACCTTAATCCAACTCATAAGGAATGCTATCCCTATCCCTGTGCCTAACCTTAACCCAACTCATAAGGAATGCTATCCCTATCCCTGTGCCTAACCTTAACCCAACTCATAAGGAATGCTATCCCTATCCCTATGCCTAACCCTAACCTTAACCCAACTCAGCCACAAACAATGGTTTGTTCTGCTCAAATTATTCTACCCAGGGTCAATGGATCAGCCGACTCACCAGCATGAAACAAATCAAAATGGATATTCACATGACGTCTCCTCATTGCCAACAATAAATAAAAGAAAGAACAATAAATGAATATATTATTTCTCTATATATAATTATGGTGTAGTTGGCGTAGTGGTTAAAACCACAGTGTATGATGTATTTGAAATTGCTTAGTTCCCAGGTTCGAATCCTGCTCCAGACACTAATGTAATGTCTAACTTCACGTGTAAACCTTTGTTCACAGCCTCATCGATGGAGGATGGGGGGGGAGATAACACGTAAAAAAAGAAGGTCAGAAGAAGTTGGAGAGATCATACACAGAGTGAAAGTCGCGAGGGAAGAGCACGGTGGTGGAAACTGGTATTACCGCAAAAAAAAATGTTCCGCGCGCCGCACCTACCCCTTCCTTTTAAAATTTTCCCCCCATCATTCTAAACCCCCTTCTCACTCATAAAAACCCCCCAAAAATATGTGTGCCCCCTTTTAAGATCGTTCTGGCCAAAAAAAAAAAAAACCCCAAAAAAGTGGAGGTTGTGTATGGTACTCATGCCCAAAGTTGAAGTTGCGAAATCAACGTTGATTCATCTTTCAAAATCAAAACATAATTCAGGTGATTCAACTATGATCCATGACGTTGATTCAACAGTGAAAAAACGTTAAAATGCCAGCTGGGCAGTGGCGTAGCCAGAACTGAAAACTGGGTGGGTACAGAACATCCCTTACAATTTTTATTAATCCTGACTTGTTCGCAATCATCTTTCCTAATGAACTATGCATTCACTCCGAAAACACTCCACTCTATCAGGTGTTGCTAGTTCTCCTCGTGAAAGATGGAAATCATTCGTTTGGACGCTTTTTTTTTGGCAGTGTCAAGAGATACGGCAGTTTTATGGGTACGGCTGTCGATTTGAAGGGATTAGGATAAGGATTAGGGATTATGGTTAGGGTTAAGGTTAGGGTTAGGGTTAGGGTCAGGGTCAGGGTTAGGTTTAGGGCAGGGTTTGAAACTGGGACTGCCGTACCTCTCTACATTGAAATGCATTGGAAAACTGCCGTACCCGTAGCAACAGCCTTTTTTTTTGCCTTTCAATCAGCCATACTCAAAATTGCGTAAAGGTGTTTCTCATCTTCGTCTTTGATTTAATTCCAACAATGTAAGCGATCATGAAGAGCATGCTTGATCGCCTGATGTGCCAAAAAATGTAGCGCGGAAGATTGAGAGCAGTTTCGTAAAGCGTGTGGCTACGAGTAAATAATTTTTTTGAACTGAGTTTAGCCTATTATTTTTTCTCACTTCGATCGCATTAAGAAAAACGCCGCGTCTATAATTGCCAATAATGTATTGTTAGAATTGTAAAACGTTTTAATTATGGAAAATGATTAAGAAAAAGTCAGGAGCAATAATTGTTCAACCGCGTCCAAACGAATGATTGTCATCTTACCTTCACGAGGAGAACTAGCAACACCTGATAGTGTGGATTGTTTTCGGAGTGAATGTATTGTTCATGATTGCGAACAAGTCAGGACTAATAGAAGTTGTAAGGGGATGTGTTGTGCCCATTTTTTCATGTTTTCAGTTCTGGCTACGCCACGGAATAACCTATAACCATATTATTACCTACAAGACAGAGACTTGGAAGTGGATTATCTGGAGCCCGATTACCTCATAATCACCTAGGTGGGACAATGATTGGCATGGTACCAAAATACACATTTGTTAAAAACTCTGAACTGAAGTTTTTCCGTTCTTTACGCTACTCGCATTCAACGACGCTATTAAATAGGCTGTTATGTACGCGATAACAAACACGGAAAATTCCCCAGATGCCTCGTACTCCGGTACCGGTCACAAGAAAGGAGAAGCACGTTGCTGCCAGTACCTTGGCTGCCCTTCATAACACTGCCGTGAAACCTGACTGTTTACATGTATCAGTGCAGGTGATATTTTCTTCAGTATTTTTAAAGAACGATAAAAAGCAAAATAATTACTTTTCATCGGATTGTGAACGAATTATTGTATACTTACTTCTCTTGCTCAATGTCGCGCGACTCGCGGAATGTTGCAATCAGTGATACTTGATTCAAGGAAGTAATATTGCAGCCTATGTTTGTAACTAACTGTCACGGGTCCCGCCTTCAGAAAGCTTCAGCAAGCTTCAGCGAACCATCTCAGATAACTGTTCACGTAGGCAACTGAGGTGACTGAAAAACAGAATGATTGTCTATTTTAGCGATGGCCCACGGCAGCATGGGTTGAAAGTGATGCAATTATCCATGTTGAGAGACGTGAGACAAAACCCCAATTCTGAAATAGTTGGGACGAATTTGAATTGTGAATAAAATCAAAATGCAATGACTTTCAGATCACATGAGCCAATATGTTATTTACAATAGAACATAGATAACATTTCAAATGTTGAAACTGAGACATTATACATTTTTATGAACAAAATGAGCTTATTTCAAATTTTCTGGCTGCAACAGGTCTCAAAAAAGTTGGGACACAGGAAAAAAAGGGCTGAAAAAGCAATTAATATATAAGAGAATCAGCTGAAAGAATATTGAGCAAGTAATTAAGTTAACTGGCATCAGCTGTGTAATATAATTGACTATAAAAGGGATGTCGTTGAGAGGCTGAGTCTTTCAGAAGTAAAAGGCCCGTTTCCACCGAAGAAGTTCCTGGTAGCATTTAGGGCGCAGGAACTACTACAGGAACGTCCTCTCACTCAGCCCTCTCAACTGCCATGTCTCCACCGAGAGGGAGAAGCAGGAGGAAGGTTCCCGTAAAGTTGTGTGACGTCCTTTTAAAAATGCGACCCCTCATCGTCTGCTGAGTTTTAAAAATGCCGGCTATTTTGTCCCTTTCTGTTGACGTCACATCCCGTCCTGAGTAAATCCAATCAGCGCCAAGTAAACCCCAAGCCCCACCCAGGAGTTTTTTGGGGCCGTTCAGAGTACCTACTCCGAGGCAGGGACTTTTTTAGCCCCTGTAAAAGTTCTGGAACTCTGTTCTGCGGGGGTGGTTCCGGCGGTGGAGACACGCAACAACGGCCCCGGCCCCGTAAAATTACCCTGAAGCAGGAACTCTGCGGTGGAAATGGGCTTAAAGATGGCCAGAGGCTCTCCAACCGGTGAAGGTTTGCGTAAAAAAAATGTGGAATACTTTAAAAACTATGTTCCTCAACGTCAAATTGCAAAAGCTTTGAAAGTCTCATCATCGACAGTGCATAACATCATCAAAACATTTAGAGAAACTGGAAAAATATCTGTGCGTAAGGGACAAGGCCGAAGACCTTTATTGGATGCCCGTGATCTTCAGGCCACTGCATCACTGCATCACTCACCAGCATGATTCTGTCATTGATACTAATAAATGGGCCCAAGAATACTTCAAGAAACCACTGTCTGTGAACACAGTCCGCCGTGCCATCCACAGATGCCACCTAAAACTCTATCATGCAAAAAGGAAGCCATTGTTGAGCATGATCCAGAAGCACCGCCGTGTTCTGTGGGCCAAGGCTCATTTAAAATGGACTGTAGCAAAGTGGCAAAGTGTCCTGTGGTCAGACGAGTCCAAATTTGACATTCTTGTTGGAAATCATGGGCGTTGTGTCCTCCGGGCTAAAGAGGAGAAAGACCATCCCTCCTTATCAGCGTTCAGTTCAAAAGCCAGCATCTCTGATGGTATATGGATGCATTAGTGCATATGGTGTGGGACACTTGCATGTTTTAAAAAGCACCATGAATGCTGAAAGGCATATAGGTTTTAGAGCAACATATGCTCCCCTCCAGGCGACATCTATTCCAGGGAAGGCCTTGTGCATTTCAGCAGGACAATGCAAAACCACATACTGCAGCCATTACAACAACATGGTTTAGTAGTAGAAGAGTCCGTGTGCTGAACTGGCCTGCCTGCAGTCCTGATCTTTCACCGATTGAGAACATTTGGAACATAATTAAACTAAAAGTCCGTCAAAGGAGACCCATAACTCTCCAGCAGCTGGAAGCCTGTATTAACCAAGAGTGGGATCAAATTCCAATGGCTTAACTCAAGAAATTTGTCTCTTCAATGCCCAGACGCCTCCACTCAGTGTTAAAAAGAAGAGGGGATGCTACACCATGGTAAATAGGCCCCTGTCTCAACTTTTTTGAGACTGTAACAGCCATCAAATTTGAATTTTGATGAGCTCATTTTGTGGATAAAATTGTAAAATTTCTGTTTCAACATTGCTATGTTATCGCTGTTCTATTGTGAATAAAATACTGGCTGGTGTGATTTTAAAGTCATTGCATTTTGATTTTATTCACAATTTACACTTTGTCCCAACTATTTCGGAATTGGAGTTGATTAATAAATATATATATATATGGCTGAACCACTCCTTTTCTGCAAGAGTTTAGCATCCAAACAGCAAACAGATGATGTGAATTTTGCACTGAAATTGGCACAAAAACAGGTAATTAGGACCTCTGAAATTACTGGTAACTAAATGGGTACTGCAATTCATATCATTCAGTTTTATATGTCTAGAACATCAATTTAAAGGTCCCATGTAATCAAAATAATTTTGCTCATTTTTCCATGTTGTAATGTGGTAAAAAGCCACTAGATGGCAGTATTGACATTTTTTTGTTAAGCAATCTAAAACTAGGTTTGGGCATGTCTCGGGCATGCCTCAGAGGGGGCTGGAAAAGAGTATATAAGGAGAAAAATCGAGGGAGTGTAGAGTTGTTGGAGAAATTGCAAGGAGAAATTGTGGAAGGATACATTTGACCAGACCTGTCACTCTTTTCAAGACCTGTTTAGCTTTTTGTGGATTTTTGCCTGTGTTGGAGCATTTTCCTGTCCCAGGACATCACAACAGAGCAGCCCATCTCCATTACAGGGAACTGTAAATATCTTATTTTTTTTAATTTTCTTTTCAATCTTGGTCAGTAGTGTAGGGTGTAGAGTAGTTCTATGTGTTTGTTTAATTAAATCTGTTGAACTTAAAGGATTTTGTCTGTCATCCCTTGCTGTCCGTGACGCCATAACAAATTGGGGCCATAACAAATTGGGGGCTCGGGTCCGGGGTAGACCATTGTGCGAGTCATTTATTGAAAATCTAAAATTTCAAATAGTGAAATTTTTTTTTTTTGAATTTTCCTAGATATATATACTGGCAGATCAACAGCAATGGATGATTTCTTGGCATCACCAACCGTAGAGGTTTTGAAGCCTTTTAAAAAGACAGAACTGCTAGAAATATGCAGACAGTTAGAGCTGAGAGATGTAAAACCAGCCATGCGAAAAGCAAGACTGGCTAGAGAGATTGTTGAATATTACATTGATGAAAATGTGTTTGCACCAGGAGATCTGGAACAGTTTCCGGTGGAAAATCCAAATGTAGAATTGGAACTTAAATTAAAAATGCTAGAGATTGAAAGGAAGAAAAAAAAAAACAAAGAGAATTTGAGAGAGAAAAGAGAAAAAACAAAGGCAGTTTGAGCTAGAAAAATTAGCAAGAGAAGAGAAAAAAAAAAAGGGAGGAAAAAAAAAAAACAAAGAGAATTTGAGAGAGAAAAGAGGAAAGAGCAGAAAGAGAGAGACAGAGACAGAGAGATTTCGATTTAGAAAAATTAGACAGAGAAGAAAGGCTCCAAATGGAGCTACTAAAAATCAAAATTCAGGCTGAAAATAAATTTTACGCCAGCCAGGAGGTAAAGCTGGTGCCTCCATTCTCAGAAAAGGAGGTTGATAAGTATTTCCAGTGCTTTGAGAAGGTAGCTAAGAGTTGTCAGTGGCCAAAGGAACACTGGCCTCTGATGTTGCAAACTGTCCTCAAGGGTAAAGCTCAACAAGCCTATTCGGCTTTGTCTGCAGATGATTCCTCTGATTATGAGGTTGTCAAAAAGGTTATTTTGACAGCTTATGAGTTGGTTCCAGAGGCTTACCGACAGAAATTCAGATGTCTGAAGAAATCTGACAATCAGACTTATGTTGAATTTGCTAACGAGAAGAAGGTTTGCTTTGGAGCTGGTGTGTACTTCTATGGAGGTCAAGGATGATTTCAACTCAATAAAAGAGATGGTGTTAGTTGAAGAATTCAAGAACTGTGTTAAGGATGATATTAAGACCTACCTTAATGAGAAGCAAGCACTGAATTTGCAATCAGCTGCCAAGTTTGCAGACGAATATGTTCTCACACATAAATCCAAATTTCAGTCTAGCAGTAACAATAGATGGTCCCAATTTCAGAAGAAAGGTAACGGTGATACCCAAGATTCCTCACCCAAAGACAAAGACAAATCTGGTGATGGTGCTCAGAAATCCAGTCAAAGGGCTGAACAAAGTGTGAAAGCTGACAGTGACAAAAGTGGTCTAGTTTGCAATTATTGCAAGAAATCTGGTCATGTAACAACTAACTGTTGGTTCCTAAAAGCTAAGAAAGAACAAGAAAAGGATACCAAACCCAATGCCTTTGTGAAGACAAGGTTAGAAACCCCTGTAGTAGATGACCGATCTGCTAAATTGCCTGCTCCTTGTGAGGCTAAGAAGCCTGATACTGCTGACTTTGTGAGGGAGGAATTTCTTCCATTTGTGTCAGAGGGATTTGTGGCTCTGAATGAGCATTCTCCTCCTGTCCCCATATATATCCTAAGGGATACCGGAGCTTCTCAGTCACTTTTGTTGATGGACTCCTTGGAGTTACGTGATGAGACCGCTTCTGGGGATTTCATACTTGTACAAGGTATTGAAGGGAGGACTGTATCTGTACCCCTGCGCTCTGTATTCTTGAAGTCAGATTTAGTTACAGGACAGGTAAAGGTGGGACTTATGTCAAGTCTACCTATCAAGGGTGTTTCTCTGTTGCTAGGCAATGACCTGGCTGGGGGCAATGTAGTTCCCCCTGTTCATCTTACTTCACAGCCGAGCACTGAAGATGGTGATGAAGACCCATCTCTGTATCCTTCCTGTGCAGTGACTCGTGCTATGGCCAAGAAGGCTCAAGAAGATGATGATGTGGTGCCGTCCAGCACCTTGAATAGTCATGACTCAGGTGGTTCACCTCATGACTCTGTTCAGCCTACTATGGTTTCTCCGTTTGAGGACTTATCAGACACTTTTATCAGTTCTCTATTCAGCCAGCCAGATGGGTCTGGTGATTCTGATGTGTCTGGAGACTTGTCTCTGTCCAGAAAGCGATTGATTCAGGAGCAAAACAATGATCCTGAAATTTGTGTACTAAAGAAGAGAGCCCTTCCCAATGAAGAAATAGACACAGTTCCAGTTGGGTATTATCTCAAGGATGGAGTGTTGATGCGAAGTGGCGCCCTCCTGATATCCCTGCCAATGCAGATTGGGCAGTGGTCAAGCAAATTGTTGTTCGAAGGTCTACAGGAATGAGATCTTAACAATGGCTCATAGTTTGCCTTTAGGAGGTCATCTTGGTGTTAACAAGACTGTTGACAAGATCATGAAACACTTCTTCTGGCCTGGACTTCGGAAAGATGTTTCTAACTTTTGCAAAACCTGTCACACTTGTCAGGTAGTTGGAAAACACCAGTTAGACCCACCTGTAGCTCCATTGCAGCCTATCCCAGCATTTGGGGAGCCCTTCTCCAAGGTCATTGTTGATTGTGTTGGTCCATTACCCAAGACTAGATCTGGAAATCAGTACTTGTTGACAATCATGTGTGCATCTACCAGATTCCCTGAAGCCATCCCTCTACGCAACATCAAGGCAACTGCAATTTCAAGGCTTTGATAAAGTTCTTCACGTTGTTTGGCCTTCCCAGGGAAATTCAGTCAGATCAAGGTAGCAATTTCACTTCTGGATTGTTTCAGCAGGTTGTGTATGAACTAGGTGCGAAGCAGATTCTTTCCAGTGCCTATCATCCAGAGAGTCAGGGTGCCTTAGAGCGGTTTCATTCCACTCTTAAGACAATGATGAGGACTTATTGTTACGACCATGAGAAAGACTGGGATGAAGGTGTTCATTTGCTGTTGTTTGCAGCTAGGGAAGCAGTGCAGGAGTCTACTGGATTCAGTCCGTTTGAGCTAGTGTTTGGCCATGAAGTGAGAGGACCTTTGCTATTGTTGAGTGAACAATGGCAAGAGAAAGAGCCGCATATCAGTCTGTTAGACTATGTTAGCAAGTTCAAGGAAAGACTGCGTGCAGCTTGTGACCTAGCCAAAGAGAACTTGAAATCAAGTCAGGGAAAAATGAAAACTTGGTATGATCATAAGGCTAGAAGCCGTGAGTTTAAACCAGGAGACAAGGTCCTTGTGTTGTTTCCTTTGCAATCCAATCCATTGCAGGCTAGATTTCATGGTCCTTATGAAATTCTGACAAAACTCAATGATCTCAATTACATTGTGAAGACTCCAGATAGGAGAAAGCCAAAACAGTTGTGTCACATTAACATGTTGAAGCCTTATCATGATAGAAATGCTAGGGTTGCAGCTGTCACTTCAGATCCTCCTAGGGCTGAGACTTGTGAAGATGAGGGGAGTGTCAAGATGATGAACCTAGAATTAAAGCTGAAGTTCTTTCATGTAAATTGTCAAATTCTGAAGTGTTGCAAAATCTTGATGTAAAACTCCAGCACTTAGAACCCTCACAGAAAGATCAGTTTGAGAGGTTGATCAAGAAATATAAAGATCTATTTCCTGATGTTCCAAAGAGAGTTTCTATAGCCTCTCATGATGTAGATGTTGGTGATGCCAAACCAATAAAACAGTATCCGTGCGGATGAATCCTGAAAAGAGAAAGATTGCTGAGAAAGAGGTTGAGTACATGTTAGAACATGATATTATCAGACCCTCTAACTCAGATCGGAGTTCACCCTGTGTTCTAGTTCCAAAACCTGATGGAAGTACTAGATTCTGTACAGATTATCGCAAAGTCAATGCTGTAACTAGAACTGATGTGTTTCCAATACCTAGGATTGATGATTGTATCGATAGAGTAGGGCAAGCAAAGTTTCTGACCAAGATTGATTTATTGAAGGGTTATTGGTGTGTGCCACCCATAAATGTTAAAGTCCAACCCATCATGGACTTTCCAGTTCCTGACAACAAAAAAGCTTTGCGCCGCTTCCTTGGAATGATCGGGTACTACCGCAAGTTCTGCAAGAACTTTGCTGAGATTGCTCTCAGTCTCACCAACCAACTGAAGAAAGGCGTAAAGTTCACTTGGGATGAAGCATGCCAAAGAGCCTTCGATCGCCTGAAGTCTCTGCTGTGTCACTTCCCCGTGCTCAAATCTCCTGACTTCAACAAACCGTTCTCCATAGCGGTCGATGCTAGCGACCAAGCTTGTGGATCTGTGCTCCTACAGAGAAGTGACTCTGATGACATTGAGCATCCCGTGGCATACTTCTCCAGGAAGTTCAATCGCCACCAAAAGAACTATTCCACAATTGAGAAGGAGCTGTTGGCTCTGGTTCTATCCTTACAACACTTTGAGGTTTATGTTTATACAGGGCAAAAGCCAATGACTGTATATACTGACCACAATCCGTTAATGTTTTTGAGTAAGATGAAAAACAAGAATCGGAGATTGTTAAAATGGAGTTTGATTTTACAGGAGTTTGACTTGGAAATCAAGCATGTAAAGGGTACTGACAATGTAATTGCTGATTGCTTATCCCGTGTTTGAGTATGTGTATATATATATCACCTGTGTTTATTAGCATATTGTATATATGTATATATATACACAAGTGTCAACTTAACCATTTTTGTATTGAAAAGAAAAATTTTGCCTTTATAAGTCAAAATTTTTCCCTTTTGGAATGGAGGTGTAATGTGGTAAAAAGCCACTAGATGGCAGTATTGACATTTTTTTGTTAAGCAATCTAAAACTAGGTTTGGGCATGTCTCGGGCATGCCTCAGAGGGGGCTGGAAAAGAGTATATAAGGAGAAAAATCGAGGGAGTGTAGAGTTGTTGGAGAAATTGCAAGGAGAAATTGTGGAAGGATACATTTGACCAGACCTGTCACTCTTTTCAAGACCTGTTTAGCTTTTTGTGGATTTTTGCCTGTGTTGGAGCATTTTCCTGTCCCAGGACATCACAACAGAGCAGCCCATCTCCATTACAGGGAACTGTAAATATCTTATTTTTTTTTATTTTCTTTTCAATCTTGGTCAGTAGTGTAGGGTGTAGAGTAGTTCTATGTGTTTGTTTAATTAAATCTGTTGAACTTAAAGGATTTTGTCTGTCATCCCTTGCTGTCCGTGACGCCATAACAAATTGGGGCCATAACAATGTAAATATGTATACTGATTGATATTTTTTGCATGTTTCATGGGTGAAATCACGACTTTGACAAATAAATAGAAATTGTGTGTGTACTTTGAGTGTGTACTTTTGAAATTCCAATGCCTCGCCCCTTAAAAAAGTTCACTTACCATGAATATGAGATTTGTGACCAAATACCTCATCTGAGGAAGAGAAATTTACTGGTGCAAAGTCAGTGTATCAAAAAAAAGTTCATCTTGATATAGATTTCTTGCTTTTTTGTGGAACATAAAAGGTAGCCTTTTCATGTTTACTTGCTGCATAGAGTTTGACCTGAACCTATCACCTCATTGCAGTATGCTGTACTTACATGTCTGTTTTACAGTACTTGGCAGTGAGAGGCAGCTGGCATGCATAGCAGTCCACAGGTAATAGCTAAGGTTGATGCAACTTTTCGAATCAAAATATCCATCATCACATGTCAGTCAACAAGAATAAGCAACGTCAAATGTCAGTAATGTAATAATGTAAATCTAAGCAAGCTGCGGCAAGCTACGCCTCAGACACAGCCATGGTCATATGAGTGCTGAAAACCAGTGACGGATGGTGAAATAAAAACTGGTGAAGTGCTTAACATCCCTTGAAAATAATTATTAGTCTTAAACTGTTTTCAATCATTAATTTATTTTAACACTACATAAACTCCAAAAATGCTCAACATTATCAGATTCAATGAGTTTTCTTCAGTAGTTTAACACAAAGAACACATTTCATCATGCAATTCCATTTCAATCAACGTTATTCATTTGTGGATTTTTATTGCTGATTTTCACTTTCTTTTTTGTATATAGACAATTATGAAGCTAAGATTTGATAGAGCAGGATGCACTTGACGCAAACATAAAAGTAAACATCGTCATTTATCTTTTTTTGGAAAGTAAATAAAATTTTTTCTCTTTTAAAGAATTTTGGACCACTCCCAAAGTGGAGGAGTGTAGGCCTATTCGGTGGAACTACGGATAGGAGATTGTGGCGAACGTGATGTTGGATGGACTTGGTGTGTGATTGTGCGAACATTGAGCGCCCCCAGGTGGCGAGACTCAGGGTAGGGCTCGCGTAGCCTGTGTAGACTCCTAAGCCCCCAAAAGTGTTAATGAATCAGCGAGAGATGGGCTCTACGTACATCGTGGCGAACATGAGGCGGTCGTGGGGTAGAATGAGATGTCATTTAGGCTGGCGTGACGAGAATATTGTAATTAGCGGAGAGCGCAAACATGGTGTACTGAGTGAATTTACGAAATGAAGTTCGTGATGGAAATGACAGCAAGGGCTAGGAATGGCAGTAGGAGGGCTGAGTGGAATTTCTTGGTTTGCTTCGATCCTGCAAACTATGAGGAAAGCGAGCATGGAGCGAGCCCGTTTAGGATGGTCTCTCAGGATAAAATGGCGAATGGCTTGAGTTGTGGAGTCAGGGGTAGACGGTCGCAGAAAAGGGAGGAACCGGAATGGGGTGTATGACCGAGTGCGGTGCCAAGCGTCTGAATCTCTGCCAAGAGAAACGGGAAAGGGCGTCAGCGATGGCATTTTATAGCCGGGAATATGCGCGGTTTTGAGCATGAACTGGTGTTTTGCGGAAATTAGGGTTAGTTTCCTGAGGAAAAGCATGAACGAGAGGGAGCGGGAACGACCTTGTTTATGATGTCTACTCTGGTCGAGTTGTCACAGTGTACGGTTATACATTTGGGGCTGCTTGCAGCCGAAAGTGAGACGAACGGCGAAGTAATAGCGCCCCTTCCAGGAAACGCCAGAAAAGAAATCCCCAAAAAAGGTGAGTCGAGTGGGACGACCTTAAAGGGGACCTATTATGCTGATCCTTCTTTTAATACATATAGGTAATGTTATAATGTTGGATGTCCACACTCAACCTCTGAAAAGTTTCTAAACGTAAGATACAGGGGTTTTGTCGTAATCCAAGAACGTGATTTTGCGAACGTGATTTCCTCTCTGAACAGCTCGTCCCGAGATCTTCACGAGATCTAGGCAAAACCTGACGTCAGGTTGTGCCGCCTAATTAATACAGAGCTAGCCAGAGCCAGTCACGGCGCTGGACCTGCCCACACCGGAAACTATTCTAGCAGGCACTAACAACGGCAGATCATACTATGCCTTAGTAGGGTCTACATTTTTGGAAATACAAAAGAAGAACCGCAGAATATTTGAGGCGCAGTTTTGTCAGTATCTCTCCCAAAGCTGCTTGTCTGTTTACTTTTGGATGCGAAGAAAAGCACCTATTTCTCTCCCAAAAGACGATGCCACCAGAAATCAGTGGATAGCTTTTTTTTGTTTGCTGGCAGCAAACAGCCACAGCCAAAGTGAACATTAGCTGTTTGTGCTCAGCATTTCACCAAAGACAGCTTTGTCAATAAAGGATAATTCGACACAGGATAAGCATTTCAGCTGCTTCTCAAACCTGAAGCAGTTGCATCCATCAAGCGCTCGGAGCCACAAGCTGTAAGTAACAATATAACAGCAAATAATGTAAGTGAAGCTAACGTGGTACGTGTGGCTAGCAGGACCGCTAACGATAGTTAGCACTAACAACTGGCCTCAAACGCAGGCTTTGTAAAATATCTCAAGACAAAGCCTGGATCGGTCGCGACTGTCCATGACTCTCAGACGCAGGAGCTGTAAGTTGCTTTACAGCATAAGCCTACCTGACGTGATAGCCAGTTGATTGTGGTTGTAGCACTGCAGCTAACGTAGCCAAGTTACTGTTGCTAATGTTTGTGTCCTAAATATGCAAGAGTAATATCAGGGGAAATTTTACAGAAGGTGTGTGAACATAAACCTCATTTGAAGCTAATTTTTTATACTTGTTTGTAATTTGGATGCTTGGTACAACTGTCCATGGTAACGGAACTTGCTGTCTGTAAAACCTGTATTGCAAGGGTTTGTCTCTGTGGTTGTTATGACCGCTCGGTTATCAGCTACTGCATGTTAGTTTGCGTGCCACCGTGCTAATTAAAAATGCTCCTGGTTAACTTATATGCAGTAATTCTGATCGGTATGCTTGTGTTACATCGGTAAGCATCAATGTGGCAGTTTCATCATAACTTTGCCTGATTGTAGCCACTACAGTTGAAGCTAACCGGAGAGGTGCTGTATGTGTCCGCAAAATTAGACTGAAAAGGCTGCAGTTAGACCAGACGTAGGTTTTGCAGAGCTTGGGATACGTGTTTGGGTTTGTTTATGGCTGTTTGTGATCGCTTCACTTATCCATGACCAGGATCAGCCGGATACTTCACAAATATCTGGGCTAGCTCTCTGATGCTACCGTGAAAGCAATGCAAAACGCAGAAGCTCTAACGTGTCTGGTATAACAAACGATTTCTCTGCACTACCATGACATAATTTCATCCCCCTTTAGAAATTGTTCTGGCTAATAAAAAGCCGAAAAAGGCAGAGATTGAATAGGAAATTCTTTCCTGTAGAAGTGATCGATTTGCTAACTCCTCATTAGCAACTTGTCCACACTAACGGAACTTACGGTCTGTAAAACCTGTATTATGTTCATAACATAATCGAGCTCTCTCTAGCTGTCGCGTACTATCCATAAAGCTGCTTTCACATCGGATGCAAAACGAATTTTTCGCGGGACAGATTACATTCAAAGTCAATGCAAAGACGCGAATACACGCGTTATGGGTGTTAAGCCGCTTTCACACCGGACGCAAAACGAATTTCTCGCATGACAGATTAAATTCAAAGTCAATGCAAAGATGCGAATACACGCGTTATGGGCGCGTTAAGCAGCTTTCACACCGGACGCGAAACTAATTTCTTGCGCGACAGATTACATTCAAAGTCAATGCAAAGATGCGAATACACGCATTATTAGCGTGTCACGCCGCTTTCACACTGGACGCGAAACGAATTTTTCGTGTGACAGATTACATTCAAAGTCAATGCAAAGACAATGCATTGACTTTGAATGTAATCTGTCGCGCGAAAAATTTGTTTCACGTCCGGTGTGAAAGCGGCTTATCGCACCCATTTTCCGCGAGCAAACGCTGGTCATTCCAATGCAATAAGTAACCATTACCACGGACAATTTCCGAAAAGGCCATTTAGCCCAGTGCTTTCGCCCCTCCGTCATATACCAGCGCAGAGGCTGTTCGTTACTCCACGCTAACGACACACCACAGTTATGCACACGAACCAGCTGGTCCTTATAATACACACCGAAGCAGTCCATAAGTTGTTGATCCACTTTTTGCTGCTTCTCACTGTCCACGTTTCCCTCTAAACTCAGACCCACCAGATTTCTACGGTCTCCGGTCTACCCTTGGGTATGTCGACCCGTTCTACAAATGTGTCTGTATGGGGTGGATTCTAGCTTTCCCTCAATCCTAGCTATAGAGTAGAAACACCGGTGTACTCACCATAGTAGCTGTAGGTAGACAGCAAATTCGAGCTTGAGCTGCCAGACTTTTGAACTGTGTCCTCCACTTTCGCCGTTGCGTTTATTAGAACAAGTTAATTTCATTAGATCTATACACATGTACTGCATTTGATTGCGGAATTTGCCCATCGATTCCTTCTCAGATGGCAGACGCCTCTCAGTTTTACTCTGGAGAGGCAGACCCGGAAAACTGCGTTCTGCTGCCTCGTCCCGCCCAGATCCGCCCTCCACAGAGCTGGCCAATCAGATGAAAATGGGCATACGGGGAGTGGGGGCCATAGCGGAAGAGCCGCCCCAACGAGGCATTTCAGGCAGAGACTACAATGGACTACAAATGGGGTTTTTTGAGGATGGCAGTATGAGCTTAATAAGGACCCTTTTTTGGACTTTGAACGATCAGGAGTACTCTAGGGCAGTCCAAGATAAAAATATAAATTTGGAAATGTAGCATAATAGGTCCCCTTTAAAAGCGATTGCGATATCGGCTTTTGCCAACCAGGCGCCACGACCGGCGAGGTGGATGAGAGTGATAGCGTGGTCCACGGAAGAATAGTGCATGGAGAAATCATTACTGGGGATAAGGCTGTTGATACTGGGGAAGGCGGAACCGTGAGGGGATGATAAGTCTATGATTAACCGCTTTTCCCAAATTTTTCGGGTAGCTATCCCGATAGGGCTGATGCGAAAGACAGGTAAAGGTGGCGCGTGTAGGGTCTGATCATGAAATCCGCGTCGACTTCGTCTTGTATAAGCTTGTCAACGATATGAGGCTCTGCTAGAGTGGATTGTAAATAACTGCACGTGAAAGAGTGATTGGGAATGGCGACTAAGCCGGGGTGGAAACCGTGGGTGAAGTGATGAATGAGCAAATGGACGAAGTTGGGATCAGGATGGTAAGATAAAGCCGGGGGGAGTAATTCAATTTGTATGGGAGTTTTGAGATATTGTAGTAGTCATTTAGGCGGGTTGTGCTGGCAACACGATCGCGCATGGGCGCCCCTGCTGAAGGAGCAGGTGTGGAGGAAGCGGCAGCTTGAGATATCGCAACCAGTGCTGTTGAATTTATTGCAGATCATCCTCCCCCTTTGGAACAGGATGGGCCTCCCTTTCCTATCAGTTTCACGTACCATGACCCAGGGGCGGACTGGCCATCTGTGTGTTTTGGAGAATCCCAGAATGGCCAGTACTCCAGGACGGCCGGCGGCCGCCACGCAGTTATCACCAGTGGTTTTTTTTTTTTTTTTCCCCCTGCTAATCATTTTTTTCACACTCCAGTCCAGGGGTGGACGAGCCATCGGGAACACTGGGAGCTTTCCCAGTGGACCGCTCCGGTCAGCGGACAAACCCATCATAAACTCTTACGTATCAGACGACCAATAATGTAGTATGCCCACGTTTTTCACTTTTTATATTATGTAACATGACATAACATAACATGAGTGGCAAGAACAGGCCGTTCAGCCCAACTAGGCTCACCAGTTTCTTTCTTCTTCTTTACTATTGTGAATATATCACTTCAGATACTCAATGACTCAATGGTATCTAGCTTTAAGTCAAGCCTGCTCTTGAAAATTCCCAAGGTTTCTGCCTCAACAATATGGTCAGGCAAGCTATTCCACATCAAAATTACTCTTTGGGTGAAAACACATTTCCTAATATCAGTGCTAAATTTACCCTTGGTCAACTTCCATTGGTGACCCCAAGTTCTACCAACAGAACTTGGCCGAAGGAATCCTAGATAATTCACTTTGTTAATCCCTCTAACATATTTAAAGACCTCAAGCAGATCACCCCTGAGCCTCCTTTTCCTTAGACTAAAGAGATTAAGGATCTTCAGCCTCTTTTCATAGCTTTCATCTTTTATACCTGGAATCAGCTTATTGGCCCTTTTCTGAACTTTTTCTAGAGCCTCTATATCTTTCTTAAAGTATGGTCTCCAGAACTGTACACAATACTCCAGATGTGGTCTGACGAATGTCCTGTAACTCCAATGGAGCTCATTTTAAAAATTAGTCTCTTATGCGGTACTTTATCAAATGCTTTCTGAAAATCCAAGTATATGATGTCATAAGCCCTGCTCTGATCATAAGTCTTGGTGGCCTCTTCAAAAAATTCCAGGTTTGTCAGGCATGACCTTCCCTTATGGAAACCATGTTGGCTATACCTCAAGATATTATTACGTTCAAGAAATAATTCCAGCTCGTCTTCTATGATAGATTCCAGTATTTTGCATGCAATGCAAGTTAAACTGACTGGTCTGTAATTTCCTGGCTCAGTACGGTCCCCTTTCTTATATTTTGGTATTATATTGCCCTGCTTCCAATCATTTGGTATTTCTCCAGTTTCTAAAGACCGTCTGAAGATAGCTCAGAGCGGTTTAAAGATGATCTCACTAACTTCCCTGTGCACTCTAGGATATATGCCATCAGGACCCGCCGTCTTATCTGCCTTTAGTTAATGCAACTTGTCTAATACTTCATTATCCCTGACCTCAATTTCCGCAAAATAATCTTGAGCATTGGACATGCCCTCTGGCCGAATAAAAACCCGGTCCGAGGTAAAATTCTCGACAAAGTAACTGTTTAAAGGGCCTCTAAAGTCAATTCACATTGTTTTTGTTTATCGGCCAATCAGCGAGCCGCACTTGCGCAAACGAACCGAAATAGAAGGATTATCTACTCATGTACACAAAACATTGGTTTATGAATGAACTTGGTCATGTGACAATGCAAGATGTCAACAAAAGCAAGTGATTTGTTTATAAACATTGATGGATTTGTTTGTAAACATTGGACGTTCAACGTCCCGTCTGAGAATCGACTTTAGATGCCCTTAAGGTATCCACAATATCCTTGTTAGCATATAGCTGCGATCCATTTTTATTCTTTATGCACTTAACCTCCTCTTTGACTTTCCTTTTTCTGCTACAGCACTGAAAGAAGTGCTTAGGATTAGTTTTTGCCCCTTCTGCAATTTGCCTTTCATACAGTCTTCTAGCATTCCTCAGCTCTTTTTTGACCACATCTTGCATTTTACAGTATTCAGCCTTGGTATTCTCATTGTTATCCTTTATGTACATCTTAGAAAGATTCCTCTTTTCCCTCAAACTCCTACGAATAGCTGTGGTCATCCACTGAGGATTCTGCTTTTTCAGCTTACTTTTGGACACATTTGGAATGAATTTGCATTGTGAATCAAGTAAAAACCCCCTTAAATCTTTCCCACATCTCATTTACAGACTCACAGTCCAGAAGTGTCTCCCATTTTATTTTGCTTAAATATGAGCACATCCCGTTTAAGTTTGCTCGCCTAAAATGGAAAATTTTGGTTTTCGAAGACACCTTTTTAACTTCTCATGAAACGTCAAAATTAACAGCAGAGTGATCACTTGTCCCAAGTGGCTCCAGTACTTCAACATTGCTAATTCTATCAGGGTCATTACAAAGCACTAAATCTAAAATTGCCTTCTCTCTTGTAGGTTTATTAACATACTGCACCAAAAAATTGTCATTTATAACATCTAGAAATTCCTCCTCCCCTTTACCCTGTCCTTTCACCATTTCCCAATCGAGACCAAGATAATTGAAGTCTCCCAGAATAATAGTCCCTCCTCCTCTACAAGCTTGTCTAATCCTCTTAAAGAGCATTTCATTGACAATATTGTCCAAAGCTGGCGATCTATAGCATACTCCTATGTTTAAACCTGTCTCGTGTTTGCCAATGAGCCAGACCCAGATATCTTCAGATTTTTAAAGAGCTTTATTAAATATTTTACACATTACAAACAATACATTCACCACATCTCAAGAAAAAAAACAACACAACAACAAGCTTCAGGCAGTTACAGACGGCACAGAAAACGAGACTCCCCAGTTCACACATCAATTCCAGTCCATTTTTGTTCAGGGTGTTTTCTTTTTAAATCCAAAGTCCTCTTCCTTCATAATGTCATCAAAATTTGTTTAAAAACAACGTCCCTGAAAGGAATGGCTTGAGACTCCAAATGCAGTTCAGCAATGGCAGGGCGTTTATTTGGTGAGCTCATGGTCATACAGAACAGAAATCAAAGCCAGGCAACAGGAATGGTTTAGGCAAGGCAGAATCGTAAATCAAGGGACAAGCAGAAAGATCTATAAACCAGGATGTCAGTCCGCACAAAGACAGTAACACAGGGAAATACTAAAGGGATTGGCTGGGGAAGGAAAAGGGGAGTTGGAGAGGATAAGGGTAGCACAAAGGAAATCTCTAACAAAGTTGGTACAATGGGAATAAAGGGTAAACGTGGTACTCACAATCACTATCTCAATCATACAACGCAAACAACGTAAACAAGACTCACGGGAGAAATCACGAAATACAAACTTGCAGAAATCGAGAGAAAAGATGCAGAAACGAGACTTGACCAAAGCGAGCTTAGGCGGAGGAAACGAGTCGACAAGAAGCAGCAGGAAAGTGGGTCTTTTATACACAAACAAATTAAGTGGAGGCCCAGCTAAACTCAGAACAGGTGAGAGGAGAGGCGGATCTAGAAAAGCAAGGACGGTGATAGGAGAGAGAGAGAGAGGGAAGTAGGTGGGATCCTAACTTTGAACTAACTAATCACCCGTGCCTAACTGAACTGCTCTAAGTGTGGATAGTCCAATCAGAACAGCAAGAGAGAAGGAAGAGGAATTACCAAACCGAAATGGAAAAGAAAGAGTGAGAATCTTTTAAAGACACCACACAAAGAAACAAGAGGAAAGTAAGACATGAGACTGCAAGCATTCATTCTCTAAACATGAAACATGTAACTCAGAATAAATATATAAATACAATAAATACACTAGAAATATGCTAGAAAGGACTAAAACCAACTAAAACCAAGCATACAAACATCACTTCTTAACAGAACCCCCTCCCCGATGACCGCCACCTGGTGGTCTAAGCCTTGGTTTAAATGTCCTTTTGTGGAAGTCTTTGATGAGTCCTTTGTCCAGTATATGACGAGCGGGAACCCAGGAACGCTCCTCTGGGCCGTATCCTTCCCAGTCCACTAGATACTGAAGCCCCCTTCCTCGCCGACGGACATCTAGCAGCTTGTGAACTGTATAGGTCTCTCCTCCGTCGACGAGCCTAGGGGGAGGAGGATTGGTCGGGGCAGGGGTGTGGATGGACAAAACAAACGGTTTAAGGCATGAAACATGAAAGACAGGGTGGATGCGGCTCATGGTGGCAGGCAGTTTGAGTTTGACTGAAACTGGGTTGACAATTTTCTCGATGACGAAGGGGACCTATGTAGCGCGGGGGGCTAGCTTGCGGCTTTCAGTTCTGAGGGCGATGTCTTTAGAAGAGAGCCAAACTTTTTGTCCTACTTGGTAATCTGGAGGAGCGGGAGGCGGCGACGATTGGCTTGGCGACTCATCTCGTCTCTGCGGACTTTTGGAGCGGAACGGGTTTCCTCCCACGTCCCCTCGGCACCTCTGTACGGAACTCCTGAATGTTGGGGACATCCACTTCGACCTCCTGCGAGGGGGGAACAAAGGTGGTTGGTAACCCAGACAGGCTTTAAAGGGGGACACACCTGAGGCAGCCGCCCGGAAGGCTGTTGATCGAGTATTCAACCCAGGGTAGTTGTTCGCTCCAGTCCCCTTGGTCGCGGGAGGTGAGGCACCGAAGGACACTCTCCATTTGTTGATTAGCTCTCTCCGTCTGTCCATTGCTCTGGGGGTGAAATCTGGAGGTTAAGCTGACCGAAATGCCCAGGGCTTGACAAAAGGCTTTCCATACTTGCGAGACGAACTGGGGACCACGGTCAGAGACAATATCAGAAGGGATACCGTGAATACGAATTACATGTTGAATTAAGAGGTCCGCTGTCTCCCTAGCGGATGGAAGCTTGGGAAGAGGGATGAGGTGCACGGCTTTGGAGAAGCGGTCTACGATGGTGAGGATGACGGTGTTACCTTTGGAGGGCGGAAGACCAGTGACGAAGTCCAGGGCAATGTTAGCCCATGGTCTGGAGGGCACCGGAAGGGGCAGCAGGAGACCAGCTGGAGCAGTATGGGAGGCCTTGTTTTGGGCACAGACTGGACAGGCAGTAGAGAAACTCTTTACGTCTTTACGTACCGTTGGCCACCAAAACCTGCGAGTTAGCATGGCCAGGGTCCGATTGGCACCAGGGTGACAGGCGAGACGGGAAGAATGAGCCCACTGGAGAACCTCGGCTCGGAGACCATCTGGAACAAAAAGGCAGTTCTTTGGACAGTTAGTAGGAGGCCCCCCAGAAGGTTGCGACTTTCTGACCCGGTCCTCCAACTCCCACACTAACGATCCCACTACCACACGACTGGGCAGAATGGTCTGAGGTTCCTTGGGAGGGGCGTCAGGAGAGAACTTGCGGGATAAGGCATCTGGCTTTTTATTCTGGGAACCAGGGCGATAGGCTAAGGTGAAATTAAATCGGTCAAAAAAAAAGAGACCAGCGGGATTGGCGAGAGTTCAATCTCCTAGCAGTATGAAGATACTCCAGGTTCTTATGGTCGGTCCAGACCTGGAACGGCACCTTAGCCCCCTCTAACCAGTGATGCCACTCTTCTAACGCCATCTTTACGGCAAGCAACTCCCGGTTACCAATGTCATAATTGCGTTCTGCTGGGCTAAGCCGGCGGGAAAAGAAGGCGCAGGGATGTACCTTGTTGTCTTGACTGTTTAGCTGCGATAGGACTGCTCCAACACCGGTATTAGAAGCATCTACCTCGACAATGAACTGCTTTTCGGGATCTGGCTGTTGGAGAACAGGAGCAGTGGTGAACCTTTGCTTGAGTTCCCGAATGCCTTCTCTGCGAGGGGAGTCCACGTGAATGGAACTTTGGGAGAGGTTAGGGCGGTCAGTGGAGCAGCAACAGTACTGTAATTACGTATGAAACGACGGTAGAAATTGGCAAACCCTAGGAAGCACTGCAGTTCCTTACGTGTGGAAGGAGTAGCCCAATCTCTTACCGCCTTGACTTTCTCCTGGTCCATGAGGATGCCTCCTGGAGTGACCACAAATCCAAGGAAAGGGACTGTGTCGAGATGGAATTCACATTTCTCTGCCTTGGCGTAGAGTTGGTTCTCCAGGAGGCGCTGCAGGACCGCCTGAGCGTGACGTATATGTTCCTCCTTAGAGCGAGAAAAGATCAGTATATCATCTAAGTAGACAAACACAAACTGATTAATCATGTCATGAAGGACATCGTTGACCAAGTTTTTTGGAAGACAGCGGGGCGTTAGCTAGCCCAAACGGCATGACCAGGTACTCGTAGTGCCCCTAGCGGTGTTAAAAGCTGTCTTCCATTCGTCCCCCTCCTTAATCCTGACAAGATGGTAGGCGTTGCGTGGGGTCGAGTTTGGAGAAGATGGTAGCTCCTGCAACAACTCAAAAGCAGAATTCATTAGTGGGAGAGGGTAACGGTTCTTAATGGTTATGTTATTGAGTCCCCGGTAGTCGATACATGGTCTGAGGGATCCATCCTTCTTGCTAACAAAGAAGAAACCCGCACCAGCAGGGGAGGACGAGGGACGAATGATCCCAGCAGCCAGTGATTCCTCCATATTTCTCCATGGCCTCCTGCTCTGGACGAGACAGAGAGTAGAGGCCTCCCTTAGGGGGCGCTGTACCGGGTTGGAGGTCGATGGCACAATCGTAGGGTCTGTGAGGGGGCAGAGACAGAGCACGAGACTTGGAGAAGACCTCGGCTAGGTCATGGTACTCACTAGGAACCTTGGATAGGTCTGGAGAAAATGGGGGCTCCTTGGGTCCCTCCTCACTCTGCTTGGCAGGTGCTCTGCGAACAGGAGCGTGGACACTGCGTGCTCCATTCGATCACTTGCCCTGTCTTCCAGTTAATAGTGGGGTTGTGTTGTTGAAGCCACGGAAGACCCAGGACGATGGGGGGGCAGATGAGGAGGAGATGAGGTGGAGGCGAATCTGCTCCTGGTGGTTGCCAGAGACAATGAGCGTCAGAGGGGGCGTGACTTGGGTCACCTGACCTAGCGGTTGCCCACACAGGCCAAGTGTCCGGAACGGAGCAGGCAGATTCTGGGGCTGGAGCCGGAGCTGGTTACACAGGTTGGCGTCAATCAGGTTGATGTCTGAACCTGAATCGAACAGAACATTAGTAGACATAGAACGATTGCCAACAACCAGAGTTACAGGAACCAGCTTACGAGTGGCATCGCTGCTCTGAGCCAGCTGCCCAATCCTTCCACTCACCCTCTCCTTCGTGAGTGAAGGACAGCTCTTAATTTGATGCCCCTCCAGCCCACAGTAAAGGCACGCCCCAGTACGCAACCTTCTGGCTCTCTCCTGAGGTGACAGCCGGCAACGGTCAACCTGCATGGGTTCCTCCGATCTCCGGGGCTCGCCGGTCTCCTGGATAGGAGAGTCGCCCCGAAGAGGACGAAGGTTCCCATGCTGGCCAGACCGTCGGGGCTCAGGGTGGCACTGGCGCTCCCTCTTGCGCTGTTGGAGTCGTGAATCCACTTTGATAGCCACTCTGATTAGCCCCTGCAGGTCGGAAGGTAGTTCGCGAGATGCCAGTTCATCCTTAATATTCTCCGCCAGCCCCCGGTAGAATACATCGAATTGGGCGTCTTCACTCCATAGTGTGGAGGCGGCCAAAGAGCGAAACTGGATCGCGTAATCCGAAACACTGCAGCCAGACTGTCGTAAACTCAGTAGGGCACTTCCTGCCTCTCGCCCCTGGTAGGATCGGTCAAACACTTCCCTCATCTCCGCCATGAAATCTTCTATGGTGCGAGTACAGGGGTGGCCAGCATCCCACATCGAAGTTCCCCAATCCCTCGCCTTGCCGGTCAGGAGAGTGACGATGTAGGCCACTCTGGATCGCGAGGTAGGGAAGGTCAGGGGCTGCAGCTCAAGATAATCGAGCACTGAGACAGGAAAGCCTTACAGGAGGTGGGATCTCCGTCGTACTCCCCGCGGGGAGTAAGACGTGGCTCCCATCTGACGGAGCTGCCTCTGCCGAGAGCGGCTGCAGGAGTGGGAATGGTGGAGCCCAGAGAGAGTCGCTGGAGGGTAGCTCTCATCTCCTGCAGATCGCGATGCTGCTGCTGAATGACGACCTGTTGTTGTAAGAGTCGTTGCATCTCAGCAGAGTCCGCTGGAGTCTGAACTGTTCGACTCGTACTGAAAGGAATGGCTTGAGACTCCAAATGCAGTTCAGCAATGGCAGGGCGTTTATTTGGTGAGCTCATGGTCATACAGAACAGAAATCAAAGCCAGGCAACAGGAATGGTTTAGGCAAGGCAGAATCAGAAATCAAGGGACAAGCAGAAAGATCTATAAACCAGGATGTCAGTCCGCACAAAGACAGTAACACAGGGAAATACTAAAGGGATTGGATGGGGAAGGAAAAGGGGAGTTGGAGAGGATAAGGGTAGCACAAAGGAAATCTCTAACAAAGTTGGTACAATGGGAATAAAGGGTAAACGTGGTACTCACAATCACTATCTCAATCATACAACGCAAACAACAACGTAAACAAGACTCACGGGAGAAATCACGAAATACAAACTTGCAGAAATCGAGAGAAAAGATGCAGAAACGAGACTTGACCAAAGCGAGCTTAGGCGGAAGAAACGAGTCGACAAGAAGCAGCAGGAAAGTGGGTCTTTTATACACAAACAAATTAAGTGGAGGCCCAGCTAAACTCAGAACAGGTGAGAGGAGAGGCGGATCTAGAAAAGCAAGGACGGTGATAGGAGAGAGAGAGAGGAAGTAGGTGGGATCCTAACTTTGAACTAACTAATCACCCGTGCCTAACTGAACTGCTCTAAGTGTGGATAGTCCAATCAGAACAGCAAGAGAGAAGGAAGAGGAATTACCAAACCGAAATGGAAAAGAAAGAGTGAGAATCTTTTAAAGACACCACACAAAGAAACAAGAGGAAAGTAAGACATGAGACTGCAAGCATTCATTCTCTAAACATGAAACATGTAACTCAGAATAAATATATAAATACAATAAATACACTAGAAATATGCTAGAAAGGACTAAAACCAACTAAAACCAAGCATACAAACATCACTTCTTAACAGTCCCTGTTTATAAAAAGATTTGTTGTAGTAACTTTGCATCTTGTTTTCCACAATTTTGTCACAACAACACAGACACACAACCAATATAACTTTCTATGATCGTTACTACAATCAAAGTTGGCATAGGTAATAGTTTTACGATCGCAAGATATATTAAAACCGATATCTTCACAGGGCAAGGAATGTTCAATTTCAGGAATTTCCTGCACATTTATGTTTTCGTTCACATAGAGTGCTACGCCCCCTCCTCGCATATTACATCTATCCTTCCTAAAGAGCTTATTACCTTCTGTATTATATTCATCTCCATCCTCTTCAGTAAGCCATGTCTCTGTAATCCCAACTATCTCATAGCCCTCACTAATCATAACGGCCTCAAGTTCTAGAAATGTATTTTTTATGCTTCTTGCATTTAAATAAAAACATTTCAGGTTATACGTATGCTCTTCCCCTTCGATTTCCCATGTGCCTGCTGCTCCAAGCCCCCCACTACGCTTTGTTGCTTTAAAAATATATCATCAATAGCGCATGTAACGCTGTCAGCTTCCATCAGGGCAGTCTGCATTTCCCTATGTATTACACTCTCTAACCTCCCTGCCCCCCAAGTCCCTAGTTTAAATAACCCTGTGCTACCCTCAACATACACTGTCCCAGTGCAAAGGTACCCCTCCGGTTCAGGTAGCCCGTCAGGCTTGAACAGGTCACCCCTGTCCCAGAAAAAGTTCCTGTGCCCCATAAACCTGTGCCCCTCTTTCCTACACCAGGTTCGTAGCCACGTGTTCAACCTCCAGATAAAATTCTGCTTCCCTCTGCTTGCACGTGGTACTGGTAGAATCCTGGAGAAAACTACCTTGGAGGATCTGCTCCTAAACTTTTCAGCTAATTCCGCAAATTGTCTTGCAGAACCTCAAACCTACCCTTAAGCCCCTGTCACACTGTGGAGAGTTAGGAGTACGAGTTATGGCGAGTTGTAGCTCGCCATAACTCCTCCCTAGTCGTGCAAAACTCATTTCCATGTCTTTGTATGTTGCAGAGATGTTCTGTCATGTCACCACTACTGTACTCTGCATTGTTCGGCGAGACTTTTAATCTGTTTAAAATTGTCGTTCGAGTTTTCAACACGTACACATGTCATGCCTTGTGGAAGGGATGTTACCAGAACTTGCACAAGTCTCGTACTCATGTCTTGACTTTTCATCGCTTCTCGCCATGTAAAAACTTCCACGACATGCTTTGAGTTTAGTGGCGAGTTTGGACGAGTTGAGACAATCCTATAAAAAGGCATGGATTTCTGGAACATCATCAGACACTCCATGACTCAAAAATCCAGAAACAACCGATTTTATACCCAGTGATTGATTGTCGCCCTCATTCCTGCAGTTTTCGTAAGTTTCTCATCACTTCTCGCAAAGAAATCATCCATGTTCATCATGGACTCGTTAATGTGGTCCCAACTCATCAATACTCGCCAAAACTCGTGTATTGTTGAAGAGCAGTCAGGGGCTGTTGAGTGAGTGTTGTGTTAAGATCGACACATGTTGCAGCAACTCTTGCGAAATGGATTATTCTCGTACCCATCTCCTATCAGTGTTTCAACATGTTGTACGGAAGTTGAAGAGAAGTGGAAGAGGAGTTGAAAGAATGTCACCATCCCGACAACTCAGGCCAACTCACGGAAATTTGGGGCGAGTTATAAATCGTCAGCAGTCATTACAACTCGCACAACTAACTCTCCACAGTGTGACAGGGGCTTTACCCATGTAATTTGTCCCAACATGGACCATGACAACTGGATCCCTCCCCACCCTGGCCAGGTGCTTGTCTGCACGCTCCTGGAGGTCTCCTACCTGGGCATCAGGCAGGCCACGCACCGTACGAGACTCCTTGTCACGCGAGCAGACTAAGCTGTCTATTCCTCTAATGATTGAGTCCCCCACTATCACTAACTCCCTTTTCTGAGGGGAAGAGGCCAACAGAGTGCCCTGATGCTCAACAATCCCATAACTCTCAGGGTCAGGGGCCAAGTTGAGTTCCTGCAAGGGCCGGAATTGGTTGGACACCTCAACCACAGGAGGAGGTGTGGCTGTACGGCGTGCACGCTCTTTCCTGCGCTGACGTCCTCCTGTCACCCAATTTTCTCTCCCTGCCTGCTCTGGGACCTCCCAACTTCCCTGCTTTGGCGTACACACCATTTCTCTAAATGACTTACTACTCAGTTCCTCCAGGAACTCTACTGATTGCGAACTATGTTGTGCCACCAACTGGCCCTGAAGATCAAGGATCTTGCTCCCCAAATGCTCAATTAGCTGGCACCGGTGACAGACAAACCCACCCTGGAAATCTCTTTCCAGAAGTGCGATCATTCTGCAACCGTCACATAGTTTTGGCCACATTTTGAACCCCCTACCTAATGACCTCGCTCACCTGTGATAAGAAAGAAAATTATTATTGCCAAGACAGAAGCTCAGGAACCACAATTTATTAACCTGAGAAGCCTTAAGCAGCAGTCAGAATAGAAACTGCGGGGAGACTAAGTAAAAAGGAAAATAAGCCTCTTTTAGCAGGAGCTTAGTTTCAGTTAACAAAAATGAAATACCAAATTGAGACAAACTCGATATGTAGTGAGCACTCTCAATAAGCCGACTTGATTTTATATAGCCCCAGTACTATTAATATACTAACCTAAAAATATCACAGGGCTTAGCTCAGAATCCAGATAATAACAGACCGGCTACAACGCCCAGGAGAAACTAGGGGGTGGGGGCGGAGCACTTCGGTAAACCTTACCGTTTAAAATTCCAACTTAACCGAATGGACGACTCAAGCAACTGTTGCCCTATGAACTAAATCTCAGATCCCAAGTCAAAAATGCAAACAGTATCTATCTAGCTTGCTAACCACAAATACAACCAACGGTAACCAAAACAGAATAAAGCCCCGGTACCCTTTAATTCAAACAGACCAAATAAACAAGTTGTTTATTATGTGAGCTAACTAAACAAGGTATCTCCCCCAACAAGCTGTCGCTAAGCACTCAAACAAGCAACTAAACTCTACCTGGCTGATCCAGGCACCGCAATTTGAGGAAAATACAAAAATAACGTAACTTGCAATGTGTTTAATCAGAAGAGCCTTTCAGTAAAAATAAGATGCGGAAAAGACAAAAACCCCGGTTAGCATTAATATTTAATTCAAGCTTAGCAATGTGTTTATGCGGTAATGGGGTGAAAGAAAGTCCAAAGAGGACTAAAAACCCTGGTGAACGTCAATATTTATATGGCTAGAAGACTGTATGAAAGGCAAGCGACTAAGTATGAAACCAATCCAGGTTATAGTTAGATATCGGGCAATTTGATAATATTCTTAGCCTTGAGAAACCTGCTGAAGTTTGTTAGTCAAATCAGCTACAGACAAACCAGGCGAGAGTAGCACAGTCCTTGAAAACAATTCCGTTTTACTTTGTATATCATACAATTTACGTAGTTAGCTAATTAGTTACCATTAAGTTTATGTTACTTTGCTTTGCTCCTGGGAGACTGAAACAAAAAAGTCTTTTTGTATCTCTTGTTGTATGCCATATTATGTCGATTTATCTTGCATAAATTTTTCTATCATGTATGTTGGCTATATATTATTGAGAGACTTTTGTGTTTTAGCCTAAATTGGCTGACTGTGATGTCAGTATGATGTCATTGGCCTAACTACCCTTATATACCTGTCTACTGGCCATGAAATTCATTTGCCTGATGAAGACCCTGTTGGGTTGAAACGTTGCCTCACCGGTCAATAAAGTATTTGGGAGCTACACCCAGTGTGTGGATAGTAATTGTTTTTCGCTTTAATTTTGAAATATCACATTACAATGTCCTAATATCCGCTGAGTGACACTATGAAGTACTGTATTATCATGCTGTAGTGAAGTCCGTATGTGGCCATATTGGTTCCCCTTTTTTGTTTAGTGCACTCCCTCTCAGTTCTCCTCCTAGTTTTTGTATTTATGTTTGTCACTCCTCACTTTTATTATTTTATAAAATCCATGTCCCTGCCCTTAGGTCCTCCAGCTCAACTCCTTGCCCTGGTGCCCATTTAACATCTGTGGGAGCCAAGGTGTGACAGATGGCTAGTTCACCCTGAGGGCCCAGCAGGGACTTCCACACCACCCCACCCTGGATCACTCCTTCATTTTTACCCTTAGAATCCTTGCATTTATACGCAGCAGGTGCAATTCCTGCATTTGTGCAGTTCCTACTCCCCACTCTAGTTCACGCCAGCACCGGAAGGCCAGTTCTTCAAGGCACAAGAAAGCCAGTTTGCCCCGGCACAAGAAGGCAAGTTTTCCCTGGCACAAGAAGGCAATTCCTTTTCTATTTAAAACTTAGTTTCTTCCCTCATGGGCAGGTAGCCATAGTCGGTTCCCCCTTTTTGTTTAGTGCACTCCCTTCCTGTTCTCCTCCTAGTTTCTGTATTTGTCTTTGTTACTCCTCACTAATTATTTAATAAAATCCACATCCCTGCACTTGGGTCCTCTTGCTCCACTCTTTACCTTGCCACCAATTTAACATCTGTGGGTGCCAGAGCATGACAGTTTTCTTTAAATCCTAATCTGAATTTGAGGGAACATGGTAAAACTGACATTTTTGGCATCTGTAATTTTGAAAGACCACATCAGAATGTCCTGATATCCCCTGAGTGACATTATGAGGTACTGTCCTATCATGTTGTAGTGAAATCAGTCTGTGGCAATCCAAAATGAGAGGGAACACAGCAAAAATATTTTAAATTTCAAAGAGCTTTAATTTTGAAATACTACATCAGAATGTCCTGATACTGACTGAATGACACTGTGAAGTGGTGTGCCGTCATGCTGTCATGAAATTAGCCTGTGTCATGGTTTGGTCCCGCCGGATGCACCAGCAATCCGGCAGGCACTGGGACCATGTACCCAAAAGGAGAAGGGACCCACTCGAACTGGCTGATATAAAAAAAGCAATGATTTAATAAATATACTTTACAATATACTTTTCCTCAGAGCCTGTACTCGGGCCGGGTCTAGGCCTGGGCCAATCCATAGATATATATATTTAGAACACTAGATTGCTGATGATGTCATATTTACATTATCCTAAGTGAAGCACCCTGCCACCATATTGATACACCCAGCTTCTTCATAGAAATGGTTTCCTATGAGGCCAATTTCAAATAAGTCAATATAAGCATTAAAATGCCGAGATGTGCGGCTGCCTTTTGCAGCAATAGTCATTTGAAGGGCTTTAATAAAATGTTTCATGCGTAAGTTAACGTAGAAACGGAAATTTGTCACCTTAATAGAAAAAATCGCGTTCGCTTGCTAGCTAGCTAATTAGCTGTCCCGTTGACTTAAATAGACCACTGACTAAAGGAAACGCTAGCGATCGATAACGGTCTCCAGCAAGCTACCTTGGTATCTTTACCGTCGTGGGGACTGCATTGACTTAGCAGTTAATAAAATTAACAAGGTGGCTAACTAGCTAGCTATTTGTAATTGACATTCAAGGACAATATTTCTTACCTGCACAATATTTAAAACAATGGACAAGTCACTTTGCCTGTTTATACAGAGTTCCAAAAGACAAGGAGGGGAGAAAAGCTTGGCTGTTAGAAATCAGGAGAAAAAAACCTTTCTCTATCCCCTCGATCCGTGCTTTGCAGCGATTATTTTTTGAGAGCAGTGTTATAATGGGACAGGGGCAAAAATGACGCTTAGTAAAGGAGTAGCCAGAGTTAACTAGCGCTTCCTTTTAACAACGCTGGCATTAGCCATATGATTCAGTATGAACAATTCGGTCAATGGCAGATATGCTCAATCAGGGTACAATGAAGTGAGGAAACCAGAGAGTAATTTGATAACGTATACGGACATTCATCGATGTTGCTTATAATGGCGAAAACTTCGAAGCAATTATCTTATCACAGGGTCATTAAAAGCCTCGGTCACCTTAACTGAACTTTTCTGCTCGCACTTGAACGTTGACACTGAGTCACATTTTGATCTTCCCTTTAGTAAGTGTGCCGCTTTCCATCCTCCAAAAAAGCACATATTTAGGGACAGAAAATGTTGGTCTGCACAGTGATACCAAAATCTCCCCGACTCGCACGCAATTGTTTTTGAAAATATAATTTTACAATAGGCGAAAATGAATGGGAGTGTACGTGCGAATTTAACTTCCCAGTGTATACGCTCCTGGGACAGATGCTTCACTTGAGCATGCCCTATCAGCAATGTAGTGCTCTATATGTACTGTACATCTATGGGCCAATCGCGAAACCGCGCGCGCGCATGAGCAGGACAATCGCGACCCTGGAAAAAAAAAAAAAAAAAAAAAAGAAGATCCGGAGCGGAAACTAAGACTCGTGGCCTACCGGCCCAAGTAAAAACCAAAAACAGGGGAGCAGCAGCACCACACAGCAGGGATAAAAACAGAATGCAGCTGCAATGCCAATTGGGCATTGCAGCTCTTAAATACTTGAAACTTCACCTCCACTTCAACGAGCAACAGGTGTGGCTCGTTGAAGTGGAGGCAAAGACAGCCAAAGGGGGAGGGACTGCAATGAAACCATTACAGCCTGTGGCAGCAAGGAGTTTCCTTTTATTTCTTATCTGAATTAAGAGGGTGCATAGACATAGACTGTATAAAAAGATGGATGCAGCACCCGGGACTGAAAAGAAAAGCCAATGCAGAATGGCCTTAAAGTGGCATTCTATTTAATGGCCAGCAGATGGTGACGTCAGTGGTTGCAGAAAGAAGTTCAATGCTATAGAAGTCTATGAGAAAATGACCCCACTTTCCCACCTTATTATTTCAATCATGATTTTCCACATCATTTTATGGTATCTATCGCAAGTTTCAACTCTACTTCGATATATCAATACGTCCATTTTTTTGTAAATTATGGTCCATTATAGAATAGAATAAAGGATAAGGCCAGATATGCTCTGGCAGTATGGCTATTCTCTGGTCCTTGTCAGATACGGTCAGATCCACCAATGGGTCTACCCCACGCTCCTCCCTGGATTAACGCTCTTGTCCAGTAGGAATCACATCCAGTTACAAAATGACAAAATGGCACTGTTCAAATTACCAAAATTGAGGCTTCCTAAATGGTATGCTGAAACCAATGGGTGACGTCACGGTTGCTTCGTCCACTGTGGTCAGAGGGTGAGAATTTTTAACGTCCGTGACCCCGCATCAAGTAATTAAAACATTTTGAATTGATATTGTCCAGAAACATATTTGAAAGCGTACTATAACTCCGCAATCTCAGAAATCTACCATTATTTCAAAAAGATTAAAAAACCTCCATTTCGATGAGGAACTCTGAAAAAATAATCCAATCACAGCCGCCTTTCTATAAATGCATCAGAATATCCCCTAAATAGCCAACCAGACAATTTGTTTCTTCAAAGCGGCACGAGCAAACAGGCATGCCATGGGATTCTGTAACAACAACAACAACAGTGTATTAAGTAACAATTAAACGTGCTTATGTAACGGGATTGAGTGCTTTTGCAACTGGAAGAAAGAAGATGAGGAGGTTTTTTTAAATGGACTCTTATTTAAAAAAAAAAATGTTTTATAGTGCTGTGGCTTTGCCGCAATAAATTGAGCATCCAACACTCCAAAGCAAGGCGATTACGATTTGTGATCAGCCTGGTTTGAACGGCTGTCATGCTGCTTTGATGCAATTTTACAATGTGAATCCTTAAATAATTTTGCTATAAATCTTTCATGAATCATTCATGGCTTTGCATGCGTAATGCGCAGACCTGGCTCCTTTAAGAGCACAGAAAACTTTACGACAGAGACACATTACCATCATGCCAAGACTGACGTTGGCAGAGAGGAATCAGGATATTGGAATGCTAAGCTATGGATCACGACAAAACCCTGTCACCAACCGTTTTAATGTCAATCAATCAACTATTTCGAGGCTCCATACATTTTACCAACAAACTGGAAGGGTGGAGGAGCGGCCACACCCAGGTGCCCAACGTGTGATAACAACAAGACAGGATCGCCATATTGTTCTGCGCCATTTTTGGAATTGTTTTTGAACTGCTGCTGACACTGCCAATGGAACCATTTGGACAAGAGGCCTATCAGCGTAAGAACAGTCCGTTGATGACTCGTTGCATGTAGCGTACTGTTATGACTTGAAAATCACAACAAAGAAAACCAGCAATGACAACTTAAACAAATTTATTCTTCACTGATAAAAAAAAAAACTTCTACAAATAATCCACTGTTCAATCCTCTAATAATCCTCTAATGCCACTATGTAACTCTGTTGCCAAAACAAAAACTCTGCCTCCACTGACCAAAATCACAGCATTTATATAGACTAGCAACATTCTGGAAAGATCTACAGGATTCCTGGGTAATCCCGCCTCCTCCAGGCAGGAAGATGCCAGAAGCTTCTAAAAAGCCCTAGTCTACCACAAAGAAGTGATATTACATCAGATCATGTTTTGCTACAGACACACCACCAGAGGGTGCTGATGAACAAAATAAATAGCTGACCAGCAAGGCAGCAAAAACAGCATGTAACAAATCTCCATTTACAAGTGATATACAGTGCTTTACATAAAATACTCATACATAACACCTCCCCTCTTTAAGAAAAGAAAGGTTTGCTAAAAGCTTTCTTTTGTTAAAATTAACAGTTTTATAATCAGTATAATCTTGAACTTTACACAAAAGTATCATTGATCATTATAACAATCATATACATAACAACCAGTGCAATTTTCACAATCAAATAGAAAAGTAAAATTGCATTTTTCACAATCAAATAAAGAAATAAAATTACATGCATGAAAGTGTATCTGGGATAACATTATCTTTTCCCCTGATGTGAGAAATATCCAAATCATACTCTTGCAAAAGTAAACTCCATCTCAGTAATCTTTGATTCTTGTTTTTGATCTTATACAAGAATGTGAGGGGATTGTGATCACTGAAGACCTTGATGGAAGTAGCTGAACAAGTCAAGTAGACTTCAAAATGTTGTAAAGCCGAAACAAGTGCCAAACATTCTTTTTCAATTGTTGAATAGTTTTTCTGATGTTTATCAAACTTTTTGGAAAAGTAACAAACAGGATGATCTACTCCATCAGTGTCTTCTTGCAGTAAAACTGCGCCTGCACCAATATCACTGGCATCAACAGCCAACTTGAACTCCTTTTTGAAATTAGGGGATAAGAGAACTGGTGCATTTTTGAGGATAGCTTTCAGTTCAGTTGGTCAAATGAATTTTGACATTTTTCATCCCAAACAAATTTTGCATTTTTCTTCAGTAAATTTGTCAAAGGTTCAGAAATGATAGAGAAATTTTTACAGAATTTCTGAAGTAGCCAGCCATCCCTAGAAATCTCATTAGTTGTCTTTTAGTTGTAGGTTCAGGAAAATCAGTGATAACTTTTACTTTTGCATTAATTGGTTTGACTTCTTGTTTAAGGTATTTCTGCTTCTCTGGATTCATTCTGTAAGGGTGCTGTTTTACAGGCTTGGCATCATCTTGTAGGATGACATCATGGTAAACCATATCAGTCCTTGATGGAACGTCAGGGAATATGTGTCTATATTCAAACATGAGCTGCTTTAGCTGTTGTTGTTGAAAAGGGTCCAGGTAGGACAACTTTCTGTCAGTATTTTGAAGAATGTCTGAATTTTCAAGTTTGGCTGGACCAGTTTCATTTTCCAAGGGGCAGTCACAATCTTCTACAGAATTTTCCAGTTCAATTGTATTTACCACATTGACTGACTTTTGCTGAGTGTCTCTGTCAATGTATTCTTTCAGCATGTTGATGTGACACATTTGTTTTGTTTCCTCCTTCCAGGGGTTAAAATTATGTAATTTAGATCACTGACCTTTTTGAGGACAGTGTAAGAGCCGAAATATCGAGCTCTTAGAGGGTTTCCAGGAACTGGCAAAAGCGCAAGAACTTTGTCACCAGTTTTAAAACTTCTATCTTGGGAATGAAGGTCATATCTGGCTTTCATTTTGCCCTGAGCCTCTTTGAGATTAGATTTAGCGAAGTCACAAGCCTTAGAGAGACGATTACGGAAGTCAGAGACATACTGAAGCAAGTTCATTGGGACATCATCTTCAGTTAGCAACTTTTCCTTCAGAAGCTTCAGAGGTCCACGGACTGTATGCCCAAAAACAAGCTCAAAAGGACTGAACCCAAGAGACTCCTGAACAGCTTCACAGGCAGCAAACAGAAGAAGATGGACACCTTCATCCCAGTCTTTCTCTGTGTCAAGGCAGTAGGTCCTTATCATGTTCTTCAGGGTTAGATGGAACCTCTCCAAAGCACCTTGACTCTCAGGATGGTAAGCTGATGACCTGTATGGTTTAATACCAAGCTCATGCATAACTTGTTGAAATATGCCAGACATGAAATTTGACCCTTGATCAGACTGAATAGACTTAGGAAGACAAACAAAGCAGAAAAACTTAGTAAGAGCCTTGATGATAGTCTTCGCCTTGATGTTACGAAGTGGAATTGCCTCAGGAAACCGGGTGGAAGCACACATGATAGTCAGTAGGTACTCCCAACCAGACCTAGTCTTCGGCAATGGTCCTACTCAGTCAATGATGATCTGACTGAAAGGTTCTTCAAAAGCGGGAATGGGCTTAAGTCGAGCCTTTGGAATATTCTGGTTCGGCTTCCCAACCATTTGACAAGTATGACAGGATTTGCAGTACTCCTGTACATTGGACCTCATGGAAGGCCAGAAGAAATGGTTCCTGACACGTTGAAGGGTCTTCCTGATACCCAAATGACCTAACATAGGATTGTCATGGGCCAGACTAAGAGTTTCTTGCCGATAAGGCTTTGGAAGAACAATTTGATGGGTGATCATCCACTCTTCATCTGCAGAAACATCAGGTGGACGCCACTTTCTCATAAGCACACCATTGTTGTAGTAAAAACAGACAGGAACTTGAGTCGCCTCTTGTTCACTTGCAGCCTGTGGTAGAAGATGCGCTAGATCACAAGCTTGTTGTTACTCCTGAATAAGTTGTTTCCGAGACAGAATGTCATTAGAATGACCTGACAAGGACAAGTCTGAAGATTTCCCAGACATCTCAGGACTGGAAGGTTCCTGATGAAAAGACTGCCCAATGAAGGTGTCAGCCAGGTTAAAGTCCAGGTCAGCATCATCTTGAATAGCCTTTCTGGCCATAGAACAAGTAACTGCACATGAAGGATAGAGGTCTGGAATTTCATCCTCTACAGAGTCAGATTCTTCATCAATCAAAGGAGTGTCAGTTACAACAGGGTAGGGCACAACCTTATCCCCAGCAAGATTATTACCAAGAAGCAAATGAACACCTTTGAAAGGAAGAGAAGACCTAACACCAACAGTAACAGGCCCAGAGACCAAGTCTGATTTGAGATGAACATTATGGAGAGGTACACTTGTAAAACCACATTCTACTCCTTGAATAAGGACATTAGCCTGAGTAGACGATTTGTCCGAAAAAGGCAGAATATCTGCAAGAATAAGAGATTGGGAAGACCCAGTATCCCTTAGAATTCAAACTGGAGCAGATGAGGAAAAATCATGCGAAAGTGAGACAAAACCATCGGTGATGAATGGCTCAAAACCCGCCATAACAGAATCAGACACAGAAGGTAGAAGATCAGGCGAACTGACCTTTAATACAAGAGATTCTCTCTTGAAAGTGAAAGCAGTTAGCTTGGTTTCTTCTCGTTGTTGTTTTTTCTTGAGAGCATAACACTCAGAAATAAGGTGACCTTGCTTTTTGCAGTATTAGCAAGACACAGAAGGTAAAGAATCAGAGGATTGCTTCTCTCTGGAAGGTTTCCTCTCAGAAGTGGCCTTAGAATCATTAGAAGTGTTATTAGAAGAAGTCTTAGACTGAGACTTGTTTTGAAATTGAGAAAAAGTGGATTTTTGGACAAAAGAAGACATATGAGTCTATGCATATATATCAGCCAGGGTGGAAACATCTTGCAAAGTATTGGCTTGTTTCTCCTCAAGGAAACTCTTGATATCAGGCTGTACACACCTTTTGAATTCCTCAACCAGAATAAGTTGCCTCATTCAGTCAAAATCTTTCTCAACTTTCATGGAATTACACCACTGATCAAACAACTGTTCCTTCAACCTGCCAAATTCAACATGAGTTTGACTGGCTTCCTTGCGAGAATTCCTAAATTTTTGCCTGTAAGCCTCGGGGACCAATTCATAACCCTTCAGAATGGCAGATTTGGCAAAATCATAATCAGAACACCGTTGGACAGATAACTGGTTATAGATTTTCCTAGCTTTACCAGTAATAACACTTTGTAACATCATTGTCCAATGCTCTTTTGGCCATTTCAAATTTTCAGCAATTTTTTCAAAATGGGTAAAATATTGGTCTACATCATTTTCTAGGAAGGGAGGAACAAGTCTGATGTGTTTAACCACATCAAAATGATCAGAAAGTCCAAAAGATTTTGTAACAGTACCTGCTTCTATTTTCTTCATATCCAATTCGTACTGCAAGTGCATCCTTCTTTCTTCCAGTTCTCTCTCCAACCTTCTTTCTTTCAGTTCTCTCTCCTTCTCCAACCTTCTTTCTTCCCTCTCTTTCTCCAACCTTCTTTCTTCCAGTTCTCTCTCCCTCTCCAACCTTCTCTCTTCCAGTTCTTTCAGGCGTAGCCGAAATTCAAGTAGCTCTGTTGCAGGCACCTCCACATCTTGAATCAATTCTGCTGCTTCTTCCCCAAAGATATCTTCATCGATGAAATGTTGCACCAAAATGTTGAATATTTCTTGTTTCTTCATTGATTATTTCACATCAGATAATCCAAGGTTTGAGGCTATTTGCAGCAAGTCCTTCTTCTTTGCCAGCACAATTGATTCCTGGGTTGGAGTTTTCAAAAAACTTTCAACATCAAAAGTCATGATTGCTGGTTTTTCAAATAGTCACAAGATTTAAAATAATAATTCAGCTTTAATCTTTGGTGAATCCAATCGTTGATCCAATGAATGGTTTATCTCGGTGGGCCCTCCAATTTGTTATGACATGAAAATCACAACAAAGAAAACCAGCAATGACAACTTAAACAAATTTATTCTTCACTGATAAAAAAAAAAAAACTTCTACAAATAATCCACAGTTCAATCCTCTAATAACACTCTAATGCCACTATGTAACTCTGTTGCCAAAACAAAAACTCTGCCTCCACTGACCAAAATCACAGCATTTATATAGACTAGCAACATTCTGGAAAGATCTACAGGATTCCTGGGTAATCCCGCCCCCTCCAGGCAAGAAGATGCCAGAAGCTTCTAGAAAGCCCTAGTCTACTACAAAGAAGTGATATTACATCAGATCATGTTTTGCTACAGACACACCACCAGAGGGTGCTGATGAAACAAAATAAATAGCTGACCAGCAGGGCAGCGAAAATAGCATGTAACAAATCTCCATTTACAAATGATATACAGTGCTTTACATAAAATACTCATACATAACTGTATGTGCACGTTGACCTTACCAAGGACAGATCCTCAGGCATGCACACAGACTTGCAAGGCAACATTGGGCTGCAGCAGGAAGTTATCTTGCACGGAGAAGATGGGAGGATGTTTTCTCAGACGAGTCAAGGTTCAATGTGAACTTTCCAGATGGGCGTCTCAGAGTTAATCGACATAAAGGTGAACACTAAGGATAAACTTGTATCATTGAAAGAGATCAGTTTCATGGTGCTGGCATTATGATTTGGGATGCCATAAACCCTTGTTTCCACTCTGAACTTGCTGTCAACGGCAACTGGAATGCACAAGTTTATGTCACCAATATTCTGCCACCAATTCTTCTTCCGTCATTGAGATGACATGGTGAAAACAGGCTTGTCTTCCAGCATGACAACGCTACACCACACAGAGCCATTTTCACAAGGAATTTCCTGCAACAACATAATGGTGATGTGTTACAGTGGTCCTCCAGATCACCAGTCATGAACCCCATTGAACATCTGTGGGATGAACTTGGACGACGTGTGCAACATCAACTGCATCCACCCCAGAACGTTGCCAAGCTCAGACAGGCCTTGCTGTATCACTGGGCAGCAATTCCACAAGCGTTGATTCGTCGCTTGTGTTTGTCCATGCCTCGACACTTGCAGGCTTGTTTAGCTGCTCAATGTGGTCACACCAGATACTGACAGATCTTCTGTTATGTGAACTCTGGGATGATGATTTAACTGGTCAAGTATGTTTCCATGTGTCATTGAAATTTATGATCAGTACAGTATTGATTTTTCTAATTTTACAAATTAGAGTCAGTGCATCACTTCTAATAAATGAGAAGTTGGATTTGCATTTTCATTGCCTCTCAAGTATATGTCTTTATAATTTCTGCACTCGTGCAGCTCATGAAACAGCACAGATTTGCGTAAATTAGTTTGCGAGGCTCATTGAGCAATAAGCCATGAGAATCCATTCTAGAGTCTGAATGTAGTGACAGCTAAAAGGCGTTGTTAGGTACAATGCACAGCTGGGTGATGGCGAAAATAATTGCTGCAAAGTCAGCAAAAGTTTCGGATTTTTTGCATTTATGTTTCCATCCTATATGTCTTTATAATTTCTGCGCTCGTGCAGCTCATGAAACAGCACAGATTTGTGTAAATTAGTTTGCGAGGCTCATTGAGCAATTAGCCACGAGAATCCATTCTAGAGTCTGAATTTAGTGACAGCTAAAAGGCGTTGTTAGGTACAATGCACAGCTGGGTGATGGCGAAAATAATTGCTGCGAAGTCAGCAAAAGTTTCGGATTTTTTGCATTTATGTTTCCATCCTAACAATGTTATATCATTTATATAAATGTTGGCACTGAGCATTCATTTTTTCATCATCATTTCTTACTATGGAAAATGGATTGGTCTTGGTCGTTCAGTCGATAAATTTTTTGATTTTTAATCAGGCGAGCTTGAATGAGTACCGCGAGAGGACAGTTGAGCAGTAAAGGGTAAAGTTACTAAGGCCCCTCTGAACGTGTGACTGCACGCTGCTGGAAATGCCAAACCTGTATCTCGCAGATTGAATCACCAATTGTTTATCAATTATGGGAAATATATATATATACATATATATACATACATATACATATGTGTGTATATATATATGTGTGTGTGTGTATATGTATATGTATGGGCCAGGCTCACAAAATGTGCGCCACCCCCCCCAAATGTGTCCACAGGCTAGCAAATCTTATATTTTGCTTAGATCATTCCACAACCACCATGAATGGATAGAGCTCACCAAGAGCAACTTGGAACACCCCACTTTTGTCGGTCTGCGATAAATATTTCCCTGTCTTTTTTGCCCTTAAAGTTGGAAAAGTGGCCAAAAATGGCACTTTTTTGAGGTCCATGTAAAAAGTGATATAGTTCACTTTTTTTTTATATTTAAGTGTGTTCTATTTTTTTTTTTTTTTTTTTTCTGTGCATAATAGACATGTGAATGCTATGTCTGACAGTCGGCATACGTCCCTATCGTTGTTTTGTGTATTGCGGTGACATTTTATAATTTGTCCACCAGGTACTGGTTTCTGACTTAGATTTTACATTTAGCACTCTAGAAAAATAAAAAAAGGTCCCTACACCCTAATAATCCTTCACGATAAAGCAAATATATGGTGCATTAGGGCAAAAAAAAAGAGAAAAAAACTCCAACCTAGAGGGATTGAGTGGGATTTTTGTGTCCCCAAAAAAATGACCTTTTTAAGAAAAGTTTCTGACTTAAATGTATTTTTAAAAAACTGTACAAGATATAGCCAAATGCAATTCAGGTATTGTTGTTGGCCTAAATCAAAGTGGAAATCACTGTTTAGATCAATTATTTATTGAATAACGACATAGCTTCAGCGCGCAAAGCATTTTGGTCGGTTTCTGACTTAGGGTTTCTGCCTTAGATTTCTAAGTCAGAAACCCGGGCATCTCAAGCAGAAACCGAGCGTATTCGGCCAAATGTGGCCCCAGTCGTTACACAGGTGGTCTGGGACATGATATTCCATGTTGGTTTGACATATTAACATGTATTTTAGCCGATTTGATCGAAAATACAACCCCCAATTCCAAATAGTTGGGACAAAGTAAAATTGTGAATAAAATCAAAAACGCAAATGACTTTCAAATCACACCAGCCAGTATTTTATTCACAATTGAACAGAGATAACATAGCAAATGTTGAAAATGATAAATTTTACAATTTTATCCACAAAATGAGCTCATTTTTTGCATAAAAATGTAAAATGTCTCAGTTTCAACTTTTGAAATGTTATCTATGTTCTATTATAAATAACATATTGGCTCATGTGATCTAAAAGTCATTGCATTTTGATTTTATTCACAATTTACAATTCGTCCTAACTATTTTGGAATTGGGGTTGTATAACGATAGCGTCGGTCGGAGGCCCGACATCGGACTGATCGGCCCACGCTCTCAGTCAGAAACCGGGATCTCAGGCAGAAACTGACGCGGGGCGTGGGCGGCCGCTGTGGCCGCAATCGGTGGCCAATCAGTGATAAACTTGGTCAAATAACATGCATGGGTGGTCGGGGACATCATATATTTTGTTTTCTAAATGTGTTGACTTGTATTTTTGAAGATTTAATCGAAAAATATCGGTGGCGTCGGCCCACGCTCTCAGTCAGAAACCGGGATCTCGGGCAGAAACTGACGCGGAGCATGGCGGCCCCTGTGGCCACAATCGGTGGCCAATCAGTCATAAACTTGTTCAAATAACATGCATAGGTGGTCGGGGACACCAGACAACACCTTCAACAAAATAACAAATACTAAAAGACAGAAACATGCAATCATCATAAAAAACTACCGGGGCTCAGGCTAGGGGAACCTAGGACCCAAAATTAAAAAAAAAAAAGAACTGTCGAAAGCAGCCTGTCCACCAGCCTACAAGTGGCATCTTCCATTGGTAAGTGATCAATTACCTACTTGAGACTCTTATTCTATCTATTAGTTAAGTATTATGGCAATAGCGAGTCAGTCAGGTTGAGTTTGGTACACTTTGACGGGTTTCTGACTTAGTCGCGGTTTCTGACTTAAATTCGGTTTCTGACCGATATACCGATATTTTGAGTTAATAGACGCCTGTTCTGGCTTGGTATTGCCTAGGCTGCATACTTTAAAGCCATAAGGAGTGTTTCTAGGAGATTCTTGAGTTTTGATATAGGTTTTTATAACATTTTTCAGGTATTTGCAGACCAGAATTTCTTTTTTTTCAGCAGCAACGGGATCCCAAGGGAAAAAAATCACTGTAGGGTTTCTAATTTCAGGTGATACACCTCTGGACATCACTTATATACAATTATAACACTGATTGGTGGCTAAAATAACTTTATTATCACTAGTTATAGGCCTCTGGATGGATTATAGGCAAACAGTAGGTTTTCGTGTTTCTGACTTAGGTGAGCAAGGGTATAGGGAAATGCATATAACTCACCAAATATTCCACCAATGACCATGACATTTGGTATTCAGAGAGTAGACATATACCTCTATCACATGCAATTACCACTGAGAGCATAGGATTGCCTGAATTAATTTTACACATTGTGTTAGTGAGCAGTTTGCACTCGTGCAGCAATTTTGCAGCCGCACGCAAAACGTACCTCGACTTCAGGGCCATGGCAGGATTGACAATCCCAAAGGCATATTACCTATATACTATTTTTCCATCAGCTATACTATCCTTCTATACATATCAGGGCATTTTGAGAAGATATAGCTATATCTATGCATGTATGAGGCTTTAGAAGATATGCATGTCTTGAAACTAAGGCAGAAACCCGGCCGAAAAAATGAGTTGAGGGACCTAACTTTGACCAGGTACCACGAATAAATGAAAAACGTCGCCGTCGCACGGCTTTGAAATATGATCCCGCAACACCTATGGATTAAAAAACCACTCACAGCTAAGCTCTATGGGTACTTTCATTATTTTTCAGTACCCGGGGGGGTGGCGCACATTTCGTGAGCCTGGCCCATATATATATATAGAGTCATTCCCAAAATTATTCATACCCCTACCAATTTTTGAGTTTTTTCAAGATATTTTTTGACAAATCAAATTTATTCTTGCACAAATGACACAGTAAGTTGACATAAGGCTGTAAGAAGTACAGTAAACAATTTTTTGAGAAATACGGTACTTTTTGATATTTTATTTGACAGATTTACAAAAAAAAGGCATGTCCAGAATTATTCATACCCTTTTCTCAGTAATTGATGGCAAAGCCTTTATTCACGATTACAGCCTCCAAATGCTTCCTGTGGTGAATCACAAGGTTTCTACACGTCTCCATGGGAATTTTGGCCTACTCCTGTTTGGAGAACTTCTCCAGGTCTTTAAGTTTAGGGTTTTCTTGACATGACCTTGGTCTTCAGTTCCCTTCACAGATTCTGGATAGTATTGAGGTCGGAGCTCTGGCTTGGCCACTCCAAAACGTTCACTTTGTTGTCCACTTACCATTTCTTGACAGATTTGGCCCTGTGTTTAGGATCATTATCCTATTGGAAGATCCATTCCTGCCCAAGACCAAGTTTTTCGGCGGATTGCTTAATGTTTTAACTGAAGATCTGGATATACTGGTACTGTTTCATAGTGCCATAAACTTTAACAAGGTTTCCAGGCCCATTCGCTGAAAAGCAACCCCAGAGCATGATACTCCTGCCACCGTGTTTGACCGTTGGGACCGTGTTTTTCAGATTGAACACTTCACCTTTTTTACGCCTCTTACAATTCTCCAAACCAGACACACAAGAACTCATCTAGTCTTCGCAAAAGCTCACCTGGATGAAGATATAAGCTTCTGGCTGTCAATGTTATGGACAGATGAAACAAATATAGAATACACTTTGAATGCCGTTCGATATTTCTCCGCTTCAAATGCACCTTGAAAGTTTTGAGCATGAGCAAAACGGCCCGAATATTTGGAATGCACTCAGAATTTTTAGAATGCACTTCGAATATCCAGGAATATACAACCCCAATTGCAAAATAGTTAGGACAAAGTGTAAATTGTGAATAAAATCAGAATGCAGTGACTTTCAAATCACACCAGCCAGTATTTTATTCACGATAGAACAGAGATAGCATACCAAATGTTGAAACTGAGAAATTTTACAATTTTATCCACAAAATGAGCTCATTTCAATTTTGATGGCTGCTACAGGTCTCAAAAAAGTTGGGACAGGGGCCTGTTTACCATGGTGTAGCATCCCCTCTTCTTTTTAACACAGAGTGGAGGCGTCTGGGCATTGAGGAGACAAATTTCTTGAGTTTAGCCATTCGAATTTGATCCCACTCTTGTTTAATACAGGCTTCCAGCTGCTGGAGAGTTTTGGGTCTCCTTTGACGGACTTTTTGTTTAATTATGCGCCAAATGTTCTCAATCGGTTGAAAGATCAGGACTGCAGACAGGCCAGTTCAGCACACGGACTCTTCTACTACAAAGCCATGCTGTTGTAGTAGCTGCAGTATGTGGTTTTGCATTGTCCTGCTGAAATACACAAGGCCTTCCCTGGAATAGATGTTGTCTGGAGGGGAGCATATGTTGCTCTTAAACCTTTATATACCTTTCAGCATTCATGGTGCTTTTTAAAACATGCAAGTGTCCCACACCATATGCACTGATGCATCCCCATACCAGTAGAGATGCTGACTTTTGAACTGAATGCTGATAACAGGAGGGGTGGTCTTTCTCCTCTTTAACCCGGAGGACACAACGCCCATGAATTCCAACAAGAATGTCAAATTTGGACTCGTCTGACCACAGGACACTTTTCCACTTTGCTACAGTCCATTTTAAATGAGCCTTGGCCCACAGAGCACGGCAGTGCATCTGGATCATGCTCAACAATGGCTTCCTTTTTGCATAATAGAGTTTTAGGTGGCATCTGTGCATGGCACAGTGGACTGTTTACAGACAGTGGTTTTTTAAAGTATTCCTGGGCCCATTTATTAATGGCAATGACAGAATCATGCCAGTGAGTGATGCAGTGGCGTCTGAGCGACCGAAGATCACGGGCATCCAGTAAAGGTCTCCGGCCTTGTCCCTTAAGCACAGAGATTTTTCCAGTTTCTCTGAATCTTTTGATGATGTTATGCACTGTCGATGATGAGACCTTCAAAGCCTTTGCAATCTGACGTTGAGGAACATTGTTTTTAAAGTATTCCACATTTTTTTTATGCAAGCCTTCACAGGTTGGAGAGCCTCTGGCCATCTTTACTTCTGAAAGACTCAGCCTCTCTAAGACATCCTTTTTATAGCCAATCATGTTACACACCTGATGCCAGTTAACTTAATTACGTGCCAAATGTTCTTTCAGCTGATTCTCTTATAAATTATTTGCTTTTTCAACCCTTTTTTGCCTGTGTCCCAACTTTTTTGAGACCTGTTGCAGCCAGAAAATTTGAAATAAGCTAATTTTGTGAATAAAAGTGTAAAATGTCTCAGTTTCAACATTTGAAATGTTATCTCTGTTCTATTGTAAATAACATATTGGCTCGTGATCTGAAAGTCATTGCATTTTGATTTTATTCGCAATATACACTTCGTCCCAACTATTTCGGAATTGGGGTTGTACAAAGAATTTTCATTCCGATGGCATTTCAGCTCATTCCGCCTCTAGTGTGACTAGGGCACATGAGAATCTGAATGGGATGAGAATACAAAGTGGAAATATAAGAAATGACAGAAATTACAATATACAGTACATAAAATCATATTAACCCCTTTGCGCAGAAGCCAAATTTGGCTATTCATGAGTCACCCAATTTAATGCTTTGTAGTTCAAGATTTAAGCTTCATAAAGAGGAAAAGTGTGGCTCAACTCAGAAAACACACTTACAGCATTTAGAATTACATCGTATTTCAGTTTATTTTCATGATTTTGGTAGAGAAAATGGGCTGCAAACATGAAAATCTTCATGAGAATTCACCATTGAAATTGCAAAATTAATCATACTGAGAATTGAAAAACTGCTGGCGCTTAAATCTATACATCTCTGGGATCATAAACTCCTTGACCACAAGCAGAATTCATCTTCAACATCATATTCTAGATTACCTACATGCTATCAGCCAAATTATACAGCTATCCAAGTGGCTCCTCAAAGTCTGAGATCCCTCAAAATGGTGCACTGTCAAATCATGAAATAATCATGTATTTAACACAAATAAAGTTTTGAGGCATGAAATTTAATATGAACTAATGATTTTCTGGTTGAGTTTAGCACGAATTTATCAATATCAGTGCAGTTGAACATCAGTGGTCTCTAGTAACCTCTCCAAACACCAAACATGCCTTTTCTCCATAATAAAGTTTAGAGTTTTGTCCATTTTTCTTCGAAGTCCCCCAAGCCAGCACACATACTCATTAAATAAACTGTTGATTAAACGGTCAGAACATTCACCCCGCAATGAAAGCTACCAGTTCCCACTTCCGAGCTCACAAACTCATTTCAACACTTATAAGGAACAAGTACAACTCACTAACTCAGTAATATCTGAATTCTGAAATATACCTTATTTTAAAGGGACATTGTGTAACATTTTCAGTTGTTTATTGGCCAAAATCTAAGTCTGCATTCATATATATGTCATCATTTTCTTCGAAAATGAAGAATTTTAGATTTGTTTGCACTTTGGACGGTAAGCCGGTAGGGAAGCGCCATGACGGTCTGCCATCTTGAAACTACAGCCGCCGGCAAGGGACAAATAGCACCAAATGCGGAATAAATCCGCGTTTGCCCTACCAGCCAGCGCAGAGTGATTGAGACCCCGGAGGAGATCAGCAAGACAGGCTACCATGGCAGTTTGAACATCTGCACTACTGCAGCATAATGCAGGATCATGCATATGCAGTAGCAGCACAGGAGACAGAATCCTCATCGCCAAGAAAGTGAAAAAGAGAATTAAAAAGGCAGCGCGACCGGCACATTCAAAAACGAGGGTCAACATTGGACTAGCCTTCCCCAAGTGGAAGGAGCTAATGAAAGCGAAAGATTTTCAAAGGGACGCTGAAGTTGCCAGCTTTCTGATCGACAAGTAAGTCAACTTCAATTTCAGGCTACGCGAACACCAAGGGGACCTTGTCTCTAAGCGCATTCTCGTAAGCAGTGCAGCAGCTGTGGTTCTTTGCTTGTAGCACTGGTCAGGAGATTCCATGCTATCGGCTTACGTTATTACCAAGTTGGTGAAGTGAGCAGGTGTAACGACACCAATGTTTTCAGTTATTGTATTTGATGAATGGCTTAGTTATGTAGCGACTTGACTGCTTCACCTATCTTTCATATAACGAACAGAATAAACCGTAAGGTTGCAAAGGCTGTTGTTGGTAAACTTAGGTTGGATAATGGGTGTGTATTCGGTAGCTATTGAAGGTGACATCCTATAATCGTGCATGTTGCTAACACTTGCTTTGCTTTTTCGTATTAAATTGTTCAAGATGCATCTAAGCCGAGTTGTTTATTTCCATTACTTTGAATATCTTACACCGATTCATGGGACTGTGTTTTGCTGCTTCATGTATTATATGCTGGCTAAGTAGCATTGACTACGTCCATAATATGTGCACTTTCAGCATGGTATAAATTCAGCCCAAAAAACTTCACAGCTAATCATTTGTTTACCATTGCACGCTCATTCTTAATTAATTAAAACAATAGCAGATGTGCATACTTGATGTCGTGACTTTTCAGCAACTTTTAAGATAACAGAAACTTCATATTTTCTCTCTTATTTTATGCATGTGCCAAACTTGCATGACAGTACCGCACAGAGACAGTATTTGTTGTTCAGCCTTTATTAGCTAGAAGTGTTGAGTGGGTTGGAAACGCTGGATAGGATGAGATGTGTTATTGTTGTACTGCATGTTTTCCTTGTTTATCGACTGGGCTCCGTTGCAAAAGAGAGCTTGCTCTCAATTGGACTCCCAGTATAAATAAATAAATAAATAAATAAATAATTGGTTGTGCCACCCTTGCCGGCAACAACTGCATTGACTCGGACACTCCAAAACCTTCAATTTGTTTCTTTGGAGCAATGCAGCTGTGGACTTCCTTGTGTGCTGTCGATTATTGTCCTGCTGCATAACTCACTGCACTTGAGCTTTAGGTCAGAAACCAATGACCGGATATTCTCTCTCAGGATTTTTTTTGGTAGAGGGCAGATTTCATGGCTCCATCAATAATGTCACCCAGGTCCTGAGACAGTAATTCAGCCCCAGACTTCACACTACCACCACCATGTTGACTGTCTGTATGAAGTTCTTATTGTGGAATGCTGTGTTAGCTTTAAGCCAGATGCAGAGGGAACCATGTCTTCCAAAACATTCCTCTTTTGACTAACAAGTCCACAGCCTATTATCTTGAAAGTCGAGGGGGTCATCTAGATGTTTTAAAAGCAAATGTGAGTTGAGCCGTTGTGTTCCTTTTGCTTAGCAATGGTTCTTGCCGTGCAGCTCTCCCTCAGACACCATTTTTGCCTTGTCTCTTTCTCATCGTACAATTGTGAAGACTAACCTTAACTGAGTCGATTGATCCAGCAGTTCTTTCAATGTTCATCTGGGTTCTTATATAACCTCCTGGATGAGTTGTCAATGTGCTTTTGGAAAAATTTTGGTCAGTCAGCCACTCCTCAGAAGGTTCACCACTGTTCCTCATTTTTAACATTTGTAGATAATGGTTCTCACTGTGGTTCCCTGGTGTCCCAGAGCCATAACCTTTTCACTACTGACTGATGACAACAGTTTTGTTTCTCATGTGTTCTTGAATTTTTGAGATTGTCGTATCATGTGCTGCTTTTTACCTAATTCATATTGCAAGACATATTCTATTTAAATGATACTTAGATTTGACAGGGCTGGCAGTAATCATGCCTGGGTGCATCTGGTGAAATTTGGTGAAATAATTATCAATTAATTATGGTTAGGTAGCGTTTTTCCTTCAATAAATGAAATGAACATTTAAAAACTGCCATTTGTCTACTAAGGTTATCTTTATCGAATGGTAAAATAAATTTGATGATCTGAGATATTTAACTGTGACATATATACAGAAGAAATCAGGTTGGGGTCAAATATTTTTTCACTTCACTGTACTTTCAAGCCCCTTGACTAAAATAGGAAATGTAACTTACAACAGCATTATTAAATAATTAGCTGCCTTACCTATATGTTGATAACCATGTCCTGAGATGATGCCTAGTTACCTACAAGAGATGATGAGCGTAAAGGCCGATAGAATCGAGAGGCCAAGTGCAGCGGTAGGAGAAAACCAGAGCAGCACGGACTTAAAACACTCACAGAGAGAGATACAGACCAAACAACAGAGACAGCTCTCGCGCTTCCAAAAGGGCGCCCAACCATCCACAACAAGGAAGCAAAGCGAGAGAGGGAGACAGAGGAAGTATCTCGGGAACCGAGAAAACAAACCACCTAAAATGGTGCAACACAAAGGTAAGAGAGGGAAAGGAAGAAAAGGGAATTTCCCTAGAGAAATAGGAACCACAAAAGAAATGCAAAGATATTTTGCCAACAATTCCTGTCTACAGATATCTTCTGGCTGTTGTGTTAGCTAAAATCAGACACTCCAGCGAGGGAGGCATGGTGGACATCCGGCTTATATAGGCTCAGAGGAAGGTGCCGCCCACGCCTGACAAACCAGCTGGAAGGAATCCGAAAATTAAAGGAACAGAAGTGGTTCCGAAAAGAGCCACACAGAGAGTCTAAAAACCACAAACAGAGTCAAAACCATCACAATGAGTCTTAGACTGTAGATTGTGAAAAAGAATTTTCAGGAATTGTGAAAAAAACAAATGTAATTAAATTTATTTGGCTAAGGTGTATGTAAACTTCTTTCTTCCACTGCAGATCAAATGAATGCATTTCCTGCTCATACTGATACTACTGCTTCTTTACTGTGTCACAGCTTCTTTCAAAAGGAACCATATTCAGTTGTTTCATGGATATTTGATGTCTTTTCAGTACTCTGTCAACAGCAGAGAGGCTAACACTGATGGTGTACTGATTGGTGCCACTGTCTGCCACAATGGCAGTCTGGATCTCCCAGTTTGATAATACTATTTGCCAACACCATGTTGTAGACTTCTTTATCCTGCAGAGGTGTAAAAATTGCTACCCTGCCTTCAGCATTAGGATGTCACATCGTCCTGCTGCACAGTAAATATACGTACATACAATGGAGAAGAAACAGCTGGAACTCTCACATACATCTCATTACTCTATGGTCATCTCCTTATATCTTTAATTTCAAACACCCTTGGACTTTCAGTAAATCAACAGCTAGGTGGCATAGTGGTTGGCACTATTGCCACGCAGTGAGGAGGAACCAGGTTGGAGTCCTGGCCAGCCAGGATCTCACTGCATCATGTTTTCTCCATTTGGGTTTGCTCGAGGCCAACCGTTTTCCTTCCACCCTAAAAGATATGCACTACTGGAACACTCCTACCAGGGCTCCATCTCACAAGGCGCCACACTGCAATTTCCCACTACTATACATGAGTCTGTAAAATGCAGCTGCTGTATTCAAAGCGGTGGAATGTCTGGCCAATTTTAAATTCTAGTTAAGGGCAATTTTATGCTAACCTAGGCCATCAACAATACTTCAAAAATGAGCAGTGAGTCCTACTTTATGCTGGGTATGGCTGATGATTTTGATATGTATTTGGAAGAGCAGCTCATGAGCAATCATCATGCCAGGTTTCAACAAAATCGGCTGAGTACTTTTCCTACAATGTCCAAATGTGTCCAAATATTGGACGGAATATTGTGTCTCATAAAAATGTATCATTTACATGAACTGTTGTAGCTTTTTTAGTGTGTCCACATATATTTTCTATCACAATACTAACAGATCGAAGTGTGACAAAAAATTAAAGCTATTTGCCTTGAGTGTGGAGCGACTATTTATTCACCTTTCATATTGTTTACTTCATGCTATTTTTTCCGTCCAACATGTCCACTCCGACACATTGGTCTGTACCTATTGCCACAGAATGGGGAAGCCCAATATTTTGGATGTATATAACATATTATGAAGAGATATTCAGTAAAAGTTCAATATTTCACATTGTTGGTACTTCCACCTGTTGTCAAGGTACCAAACATCTTCCGTCCAAACGTGTCCAATCCGACACATTTGTTGTTCTGCTTGTTGTGTGTAAAGCCTAATTTATGGTTGTCCAACTCCGTCAATGCGCAGACACGCAGTTGTATCGATGGAGATGTGGACCTTTCAGACTTCTCCGTTGCTTAATGAGTGTTGCAAAGCAATTCACCGCCAGGACAATAGGGGGCGTAGCGTTTTTTTTTCAGAGACCCGCCTACTATTTCATGACGTCTGAGCGGCGTTCCATAAATGATGTAGTTAGCTGACCAATCACAGGCTTGCGCTATCCGTGGGGTCCCCGTCATTTTGACGGATAGTTAGAAAATTTGGGAAGTGTCCGTCATGCGTCCGAGAGCATGTCGGAGACGGTTTGCGACGTCGGAGAGGGGCTCTGCGTATCAGCACATTGACGGAGTTGGACGACTATAAATTAGACTTAACTCAACTTTTTGTTGTTATTGCAAAACTTAATAACATCTGTAGCTTACTAACATTATTTTTTCATAAATATAAGATCTGTTGTTTTAATATCCACTGGAAGTAACATAACAAAATGGATTTCAAATTTTGACCACATGAGACATGGATGGCCTAAGTTAGTGTGAAATTGCCCTTAAGATCCCAATGTTTCCAATAATCCTAAATACAGTACTTCATGCTGAATTGTAGGGAAATGTGTATGAAAAGATTTATTAGATCTAGACATTATCCATTTGATGTAATGGTAATAAAAATATGGTGTCCTGGGTTTGAATGTTTCTTTCAATATAAATATGATGTAGCTTCAGCACAGGTTTGCTGAAACCTGTGTTTTGAAACCCTAAGTTGTTTTGCGGCAACTAGCATATTCAAAAAAGAAAAACTTGAGTTTACGGGGTTAACCCCAACCAGAGAAATGCATCTTGTTTAGCTTTTTGCATTGTAAACTTACAAATACCTCTCAGGCCATATTTAATGTGCTGTATCGGGGAGGGGGAGTGGACTTTTGTCCACGGTCTGGGAGAAATCATTGTTATTAATAATACAGTAGATATGTTATAGCAGTTGTAATACTATTGATTATTTTGTCATTTTAAAGATCAACCCCCACAATTTAAGCCAGTAACATATTTAAGGATGTATCAGTGTACAATAAATTATATACAGTACAAAGCCTTATACTTCCATATATTCCTGGATTTATGAGGATTGCTAATAACTTTGCAAAATTTCGTTTTGGATTGTTAATATTTTTTTTCCACATTTATGATCAATCACAACCCTTAGGAGTTGAATCAAGATCTTTTTCAAGTGTCAACATGACAGATTTTTCATTTCATATCCCCATCAATTTTTTTTTCAATTTACAAAAACCATAAAGTTAGTCTTCTTAATACTGAGAGACAATGTATTGACTTCAAACCAGGTTTTGAGTATTTCCAGCTCCCTCTAAATAGCACACAAAAGTTCCCTCAAATTTGTTTTTCTCAGAGCAAATGAAATTTATATTATCCATAAAATTACAAATTTTAACACATCAGTAACGTGGCAAAGATCAATAATGCCACATATAAAAAGTTTAGACCAATCACTGATTCCTGGGGTACGCCACAGGTGACCTTCTTGAATCCTGTCAGAGTATAATCATCTATAATTTGCATGCATTTCTGTCTTTTCTAAGTAGCTTTCCAACAGAGAATAACCTATACCTCTTATTCTATACTTCTCCAATACTACTGTATAGTATTTAATGAACAGAGAAAACTGATACCATAAAGGTGCTTTATAGATTGGAATTATGGACTTGACAGAATATCTATGTTGTAGATCACATTGGTAATAAAGAGTGAACGGGCACACAGCATGCAATACAAATATAAAGCTCACAGTTGAAGAAAATTGGGAACTAAGCCAATTCGCTCTCTTATGACTGGTATATGTGGTACTGTAGACTCCCATGCAGAATCTAGTGGAGTGAGGTCACTCTGAGCTCTGACATGTGTTCATTATGTACACTGTATTACAATGAGCAGAAGAGGACTTGAATCATTTCTGCCACAAAGAGGCTCAGAATTCTCAAGTTATTTCCTCCAGGTTTTTGTATTTCACTACTGTAATTCAAGCAAACTGCTTGCTCAATGTAGGTTATCAGATCTATTAAATGGCAAGCAATCTATTTTTAATGGTTAGGTTTTCATTTGGCAATTTATGATCCAATATTCATAAAACATTATGGCCGTCCAATTTCAATAATAATGACTACTCCAAATGATATGATTCAAACCAAGAACCAGAGCAGAGAAGTCACTTTAGCTGCAAAAGAAAATATCTTAAACACGCACATAGCGTATGAGTGACTAATGCACTTGAAAAAATACTTATTTACACTTTATCTATAAATCAAATAATTACACCCATAATTCATCAATATTGTTCCAAATAAATATGAAATATAATTAATCTTTGACACTTTAAAGAGTTGGTTATTGAGATTTGCTTTCTTTGTTAGTGTTGTTGAATTCTTCAGTTAAAAGCATGTTCCGGCATGCCTTGAGCAAAAACTAGCAATTTAGATTAGTCATACTTTGGGCCTTTAGACAGTGGGATAAACTGAAGACAAGGATCTGAAGGAAAGCCAGGTGGACATGAAGAGAAAGTGCGAAGTGTACACATACAGGATGTCACATGGTGGGGACTCTGCTGCTCCCTTCTGGTGATCCTGAGCTTCTCTCTCTGTGCTGTGATTTTCAGTCAAGTCAGGTGAGCAGCTTTTCACTGATCTAATTGTTTCTGAATACTGGCATTTGTGATGAATTTCTCTCGCCCTCTGTGTCTTATTGCCCGTGATGGCAGGTGTTCATTATCACTTTAGCTGTGCATCTTGGAAGTTAAGCTACAAGTAATATGCATTTATAGAACAACTTAGCTGGAGCCCTTTTTACACCTGAAAAACAACAAATACGGGATACAAATTTTATAACAAGCTGAACTGCAGAATAAGCATCTCTTGTGCAGTGACCTCCATAGGTTAAATGCGCTTGGATTCAGTGGTCCTCAAACTAGGTCTTGGAGGAACGCTATGTATGCGGTAGCACTATGTATGCTGTACGACACAACTGCAATCCCAGATGAACTGTAAAAGTCTAATTGTCATAATGTGTTTATTTTGCTTTTTTAATTGTATTTATTTCTCCATTTATTTTACTAGTATTTTTAATTAATTTCTTTCCAAAGTCACAACAAAAGAAGGTCAACAGTTAGCGTCCAGACCAGGAATAAAAGCACGGAGTCAGCAGCACAATGCAACTGGTAGTTTATTGACAGCAGTATGGTAGAGTTTGGGGGGCGGAACCCCAAGATAGGATAGTGGGGACAGAACCCCGAGGAAGACAGAGAGTTCAGCACAGTTGTCATAGGCTAACCTAGTGCTGCTACTGTCGACCGGGCTTCTGGGATGGTGCCAGGTGCTACACAGGCTCAGCCAGCACTGAACTACTTTAGAGTAGAGGTTTCCAAACACGGTTTAGGGGAGCCCCTGTGTAAACTTGTTTTTGATCCAACCACAATTTCAAGGATTAGAATAAGCAGTTAAATAACTGAATAAGCAATTTTGTCCTAATTAGATACATACATTTCATGTTTTGAGCAGTTATCTACTGTCTAAAGACACATTTTGACAGAAATATCCATGTTTGGCATAAAGAATCACAGGCCGCTGGATACACAGTACTCTTTTTTTTTGTATTGCGAGCAATTTCCAGTAAAATGTTGAAACAGATCAAATCAGAACTCGGTCGTCTCTAAATTAGGTTGCTGAAGCCAGGTGTTTTGAGTTTTATTCAAAATAATTTGCTTAAGCAAACATGACACACAACAGGTCTAACCATCATTTGCTTGCTGCCTTTCGTGACCATGTGCCCATAGTTTCACCATTTGGGAAGCTGTTGCTTGTTCACTTTGATGGATTCAATTTTTTTTTCTCTTTTTATGCAGTTGTCTCTAATATATTACAATATGGATATGTTTTTTTTTTTCCTTTCATGGCATGTATGAATATCTGTCCAAACGTGGTTTTAAAGGAAAAAAACTCTTTTTTCAGCTCTTACCCAATAAAAGTACACTGCCCCTACTATTCAAATATGTTGTTTGGTAATTTTTGAAAATTTTTGAAAAATTACTAACCACTGTATCAGCTTGAGAAGATCAGATTTATACATTGCTGGAGGTGCGCCATGTTTGTTGGAATTGGGGTAGCTTGCTGCATCACCCAGACACTGGAACTCTTGAGCACGCAGAGGCCCATCCAGCTCTCACTGTGGTTTTAGGCCAATTATTTGTTTGTGAATGTGCTTTTATGTTTGATAATCATGTTAATTAGCTCATTTAATGCTGCGATCTGTCAGTAAGCCGGTCATAACTATGTAAAAAAAAAAAAAAAAAAAAAAGGAAACGAAACTTCCCATGACTGTGTAAGCTTTTTCAATTGCTCGAAGTTCCCAGTTTTGATACCAGCGTGCACCTTGCTGACTGTAACGCCCCTCCCCCTAAGCATTCTGGACTCATGGCTACCTGCCCTCATCTAATTATTCAATTACCTCCTCTGTGCTCCCTCCCGATTTCACTCTCTAGGGCATTGGGACAGAGAGTTGTTCTTTTAAAACTGACTGACTGGTTTAAAGAACTTTAGTGATTGTTTTTTGTTTTGGTCTTACCTGCTGAATTCTCCCATTTCAGTATTTATCACAAAAAATAAAAAGCACTGAAGAAAAGCACTTTAAACAACAAATGAGTCACTGGACACAATATGCAAAGTTAATGTGAAATGACCCGGTTAGAATGAGCCACATGACTGCTCTGTAGCTGCAAAATGCTTTACACAGCTGGGTGCCATGCACTGTGTTTTGTGACACGTTTCTTATGTGAGTATCATTAAAATTCTCAGTGACCCGTGCCACAGTAGCTGTTCTGTTGGTTTGAACCAGGCAAGAAAGCTTTGGTTGACCTTATATATCAATAAGCCTTGGGTGCCCATCACCCTGTGTGTAATGGCCGGTAGAATTGAGAGGCTAAGTGCAGCGGCAAGAGGGAAATAGAGCAGCACGGACGCAATACAAATACAGAGAATAATGCAGACCATACGATGGGGACAATCCTCGCGCTTCCAAAAGGACGTCCAAACATCCAACAAAAACGGAAGCAAAGCGAGAGAGAAAAAAAGGAGAAGTATCTCGGAGAGCCAAGAAAAACAAGGCACCTTAAATAGTGTGACACAAAGGATAGAGAAGATACAAAGGCACATAAAACCTTACTACAGATATCTTCGACTAAAGTGCATAACTACAAACAGACACTCTAGCGAAAGAGGTGTGGCGGACTTCCGGCTTATATAGAGTCCGGGGAGGTGTCACCCAATTCAATCAGCCAGCTGGGTAAAGAATCTGATTGAAAAGGAATTCGATCTCATCCCGGGACGGGAGCCTCAAAGAAAAGTCCTGAACACACACACACCTCCCAAACCATGACAGGACCCCCCTCTCAGGAACGGCTCCAGACTTTCCCAGAGAACCCTGTGCACGGAACTCTGAGATAAGTGTGGGATCCAGGATATCCTGAGAAGGGACCCAGCACCGCGCCTCAGGACCATATCCCTCCCAATTAACTAAAAACTGGGTCCCACGACCAACAGGCCTCTCGGACAGAATACAATGGACGGTGTAAACTGGCCCCCCCTCAATCATCCGCGGCGGCGGCGGCGGGGGTTTCTCGACCGGTGCCAAGACACTAGTGCTAACCAGTTTAAGCCGGGAGACATGAAAAGAGGGGTGGATGCATAAGGATCTAAGGAGCTTTAAACGGACGGTGACAGGGTTGATCCTCCGCACTATCTTGAAAGGACCACTGAAGCGGGGAGCCAATTTCCGTGACTCCACTTTTAAAGGAAGGTCCCAAGTGGAAAGCCAAACTCTTTGGCCAACCCGATTAGATGGGGCCAAACGGCGCCTTCTATCAGCGGTGGTCTTCTGTTTCCGCCCAGAGCACAACAGAGAGGACCGGACCCTGGCCCAGACTGATTGACAACGCCAAATGAAGTGATTGACCGAGGGAACCTCTGAATCCCTCTCAGTCTCCAGAGACAGTGGAGGTTGATAACCCAACTGAGCCTCAAACGGGGAAAGGCCTGTGGAGGAGTTACAGAGTGAATTATGGGAGTTTTCAGCCCATGCCAAAAAACGACTCCACGAAGACAGGTTGTCAGCTGCTAAACACCAAAGTGTATTCTCCGGCGACTGGTTAATTCGCTCTGTCTGCCCGTTAGTCTCAGGTTGGAAACGAGACGAAAGGCTCACGGCGGCCCCTAACTGGTTGCAGAAAGCATGCCAGAATTTAGCGGTAAATTGTGGGCCCCAATCAGAGACAACATCCTGAGGGAGACCATGCAGCCGGAACACATGGTCCCCAACTAGAAGGGCCGTCTCCCGCGCTGAAGGGAGCTTAGGCAGGGCGATAAAGTGGGCGGCCTTAGAAAAGCGGTCGACCACGACCAAGATGACAGTGTTGCCTTCAGAAATAGGCAGCCCCGTAACAAAATCTAGAGCGATATGGCTCCAATGGGCGCTTTGGGACAGGCAACAGCTGCAACAGACCAGAGGGGGGGAAATGGGAAACCTTGTTCCTAGCGCAGATACAGCACGCCGCCACAAATTCCCGGATGTTCTCAATCATGCTGGGCCACCAAAAACGTCGGGCCAAGAACTGCTTGGTCCGATGAACCCCCGGGTGACCCGCCAGGCGAGAAGAGTGCCCCCACTGGAGAACTTGGGACCGTACCGCTACCGGAACAAACAAACAGCCAGGTGGCTCCCCACCAGGACCATGATTGGACCTCAAGGCATCCCGCACAACAGATTCAACGTCCCACTGTATGGGAGCCACAATCTGAGCTGCCGGAATAACCAGCTCAGGTATCGGATCGCAACCAGAGCGGTCGTAAATCCGCGACAAGGCGTCAGGGTTGATGTTTTTGGAGCCAGGGCAGTAAGTTAAAGCAATTGAAAAACAACTACCACCGCGCCTGCCAGGAATTACGTTGCTTAGTCTGTTGGATATATTGGAGATTCTTATGATCCGTCCAAACCACAAACGGATGTTCAGCCCCCTCCAACCAATGGCGCCACTCTTATAACACCAACTTGACAGCTAACAACTCCCGGTCACCAGTGCTGTAATTTCGTTTGGCCACCGACAACAACCGGGAGAAGTAGGCGCATGGGTGCAACTTATTGTCCCGAAGGGGGCGCTGGGACAAAATGGCACCCACCCCGACCTCCGACGCATCCACGTCCATCACAAATGGGAGGGAGGGGTCGGGCAAAACGAGAATGGGCTCCAAGCTAAATCATTTCTTTAACCCCTGAAAAGCAGCCTCAGCTGCTGGAGACCAAGCAAACCACGAGGAGGTATTCTTCTTAGTGAGCGCGATAATGGGGGCAGCTACCGCGCTGAAATTGCGGATAAACCTCCTATAAAAATTAGCAAAGCCCAAAAATCATTGAACCTCCTTGACATTTTGAGGGGCAGGCCAATTCCTTTTTTTTTGTGATCAATTTTTTTTTTTTAATTTAATCATTATTTACATGGTGGAGGGGAAGCATCTCACTGCCTGAAGGAAACAAAGGAAAAACAGAATAATTAAAGCATCCTTAAATCCATGAAAGTAATAAGGGCACAGTAAAATATCACTTGTTCTGATGCCTGCTCCCCCTCTCCTCCCCACATTTTCTTGTTCCCTCCAACCCACCCAATCTGTCCCCACCCTCTAACCCTTAGCATGATGGAATCAAGGAGTTGAACAAGGAAGAAAAAAAAAAAAAAACACACATGCCGCACGCACACACACACGAGACCACTCAACCCTTTCCCTCTCCCTTGCCACCCAGGAATCTCATGTCCCTTGCATACATAAACTAAGCATCTTTCAGACAAAGAAGTATCAAATAAATGCTAATTTCCTCCATCATATGATATCCACAGAAGTCGCATAGAATATACATAAAGTATATACATACATTAGGAATAAGTGCCAACTTCCTCCGTCATATAATGATATCCACAGAAGTAGCATAAAGTATTCATAAAGTATATGTATACATAACGAATATGTGCCAACTTCCACCTTCGTATAATGATATCCTCAGAAGTAGCATAAAATATTCATAAAGTATATGTATACATAACGAATAAGTGCCAACTTCCTCCGTCATATAATGATATCCACAGAAGTAGCATAGAATATCCACAAAATATATGTATACATACAAAATAACCAAATGATGTACATATAATATACCATACACATGTGCAATTTGTAGTCTACATAACATTCCAGACATGGAACTGGACAGAGTATATGAAAACATAGACCAAACACGTACAAACATAGCTAAGAAAGACAGTTTGAGCATAAGTATTTACAACATATCATTTATTTCCTCTAATAACTTTAACCAGCAGTCAATATTAGATGTTTTGGCATAATGTAAGCGTGCTATAGAAAGCTCCAGCTGCGCAATATCCCGATAAGAAAAAAGCCATTCCCTCACCGACAGTGCATGTGGTGGTTTCCAACGACAGGCTATCATTCTTTTAGCAGCTGTGAGACCAGCTAATAGGAGACGCTTATTATTTATAGTTAACTGTAAAGATGAGGTGTCATTAAGTAGAAGCAAACATGGTGAGCGAGGGATGGCTTCCTTGGTGACATTACATATGATGGACGAGACATTACCCCAAAATCTATTGACCTCTGGACACTGCCAAACCATATGATAAAAAGTAGCAATGGTATTGTCTGGACAGAAATCACAATACGGGTTATCTCTGAGTTTCATTTGCTGTAATCTTCGAGGAGTTAAATAAGACCTGTGAATAAATTTATAATGTATCATTTGATGGTCAGGATTTCTGGATGACAAGGATATATTTGACCAAATAGTGTGCCAATCTAGATCCAAGGAGGTATTCATATCAGTCTTCCAGAGTCCGTTAAGTGAAAGAGGTTTGTATGAGGCTTTAGTTAAAATTTATATAGGTCAGGCGCCCCGGTGGCTCATCGGTCTAAGCGCGCGTATCATAAAGGCTGTGTCCCTACCGCAGCGACCTGGGTTCGACTCCGGATCGGGTCATTTGCTGCATGTCTTCCCCCATTCTTCTCCCCAGCCTTCCTGTCTCTCTACACTGTACGGCTATCAAATAAAGGGAAAAATTCCCAAAAAAATAATCTTTAAATTTATATAGGTCAGAGACAACACCATTGTTCTTACCCTTAGTATCAAAAATAACATGAAGAGGGTGATTTCCCAGCCCAGTGCCCCAAGGAACACCTTGAGCACGCATTGCTGCACGTAACTGTAGATAAAAATAAAAAGTGCCTGATAAGTTATAAGACCTCTCTAAATCATGGAATTCATGAAGACCCTGTTTCCCTATAATGTCCTTGAAAACACAGACACCTCTATTGCTCCATTGCGGAAACAAAACTGGTTTCTTCTCAACTAAGAGAGAGTAATTATAAAAAATAGGCGATTGAGCAAAGAATTTATTGTGGATTTTAGCAAATCGGTGGACTTTATGCCATACAGTAAAAAGATATGAAATTATTGGCCCAAAATCTCGTTTTACTGTCCTACGGGGTATATTGGAATATATCAGATTAGGAAGGCTATGTGGATAGGTTAAATGTTCTTCGATGGGGTGCCATGACACCAAAGTCTCGGAGTTCAACCAAGTGATAAGTGGACGCAGTACAAAGCACCATGAATACCATTCAAAATTAGGTAGACTAAAACCTCCTGATGATCTGTGTCTTTGCAGAGTAGAAGCTTTGATTCTGGGTTTTTTTTTGTTCCATAAAAAAGTACTAATAATAGAATGCAGGTTCTTCCAGTAACCACTCGGTTGGGCTAAAGGGATCTTAGAACTGATGAAATTAATGCACGGCAATATATTCATCTTGATGACTGAGAGTCTGGACTGAAAAGAAGTAGGGAACATACCCCATCTTTTCAAATCGTCATCAACATCTTTTATTGTAATTATCAGCAGTTAGTAAATTAAGGGAGGGATGGATGGACACTCCTAAGTATTTAAAATCATTGACAACTGGAATATTAAAAAAAGGTGTCTGATCACCCAATCAACCCAACAACATTAAAGCTGATTTTGTCCAGTTTATTTTATAACCTGAAATACTACTAAAAACCTCAAAAATTTTTAAAAGATGCGGGAGTGATTTAGAAGGACTTTTTGTAAAGACCAAAATATCATCCGCGTACAGAGAAATGTAATGTGGCGTATTGTGAATAATAATTGGTTCAATAGCCTCAGACTGTCGTATTGCCTGGGCAACACGTTCCAAAGACAGAGAAAATAAAAGTGGAGATAGAGGGCAACCCTGACGAGAGGATCTAGAAACTGGAAACCTAGATGAGCAGGTGCTGCCTGTTATAACGACTGCAGAAGGGTTAGCATACAGTAACTTAATCATAGAAATAAAGCTATCACTGAAACCCATATGTTGGAGGACAGACCATAAATAACACCATTCCAGTCGGTCAAAGGCCTTCTCGGCATCTAATGAGAGAATGGCACTTTGATCTTCTGCACCCGAGACTGAATCTATGATATGAAGCAAAATTGGGCAGGCCAATTCCTGACTGCTGCCACCTTGTCTGAGTCCATGCGGACCGACCCTTCAGATACAATGAAGCCAAGGAATGAGACTGTCTTGGCGTGAAAAATGCATTTTTCAGCCTTGACAAAAAGCTTGGCTGTAAGGAGGCCCTCAAGCACTTGTCTGACGTGTTGTTTATGCTCCGAGAGAGTTGAAGAAAAAATCAGAGTATCGTCAAGGTAGACAAAGATGAATTTCTCCAACATCTCTCGGAGGACATCATTAACGAGTGCCTGGAACACACAGGGGGCGTCAACCAATCCGAACGGCATGACCAAATATTCGTAGTACCCATCATGCGTATTGAATACCGTTTTCCACTCGTCCCCCTCCCGGATCCGAACCAAGTTATAAGCATTCCGGAGGTCTAGCTTGGTAAAAAACGACGCCTCCTGCAGACGTTCAAACGCAGAGTTCATCAATGGAAGGGGGTATTGGTTTTTAATGGTGATATTATTCAAGCCCCTGTAATCAATACAGGGTCTCTTTTGCCCACAAAAAAGAACCCCGCTCCAGCAGGAGACGTGGAAGGCCGAATAAATCCATTAGCCTGAGCCTCCCGAATATATTCTCGCATGGCCTTATGCTCAGGCCCTGACAGCGAGTATAATGAACCCCTGGGGGGAGTGGTACCAGGGTGGAGATTTATCTCGCAATCGTATGTGCAATGAGGAGGTAAAGTCGAAGCCCATTGCTTGCTAAAAACCTTCGCAAGATCAGCATAATCGTTAGGAACATTGGGAGGCAGACAAAAGTTCAGAGCAGCCCCCAAATTCTCACCCTGTTTGGAACCTGCCGTCTCTATGACTGATTCCGAGTCAGAGAAATCCTCTGAATCACAATCCTCCTCTGGCTGCCGCCAGTCAAATTGAGGATCCCACTCCAACCCGTCCTCTGTTTTTTTTTCTAGATTAGAACGGTTGGGTGAGACAACCTCCTCAAAATTGCTCCAGGCCTCAGCCTCCCCCATAGGTTGATGTCTGGGATGACGCGCCAAACTCTCCCTACAGTGGGACCTACAATCAGTGCCCCACTGGATGATCGGGTTATTCTGACTGCCCCAAAAGATGTGTGGCCTATGTTTCAGTAGCCAAGAGTGTCCTAAGACCAAAGGGAAAGCAAAGCAAAGGGAAACTGGTCATAAAAAACTGGACTTCCTCTGAGTGACCACCAAATGGGATGAACATAGTCAATAATTCAGAGGCCTCGGTTATAAGTCCAGTTCCCAGAGGGCGACCGTCCAAGGACCTGACAGTGCATGAATGTGAAAGAGGACGGATGGGAATGGAATGTTTCCTAGCCCACTCCACATCCATAAAACAATCCATGGCATCTGAGTCCAAAAAAGCTTCACCAAATATTTTCTTTCTCCCCACAGTCAATTCTACAGAAATAAATGTTCAAAAGGGAAATTGGGTCTGTCCCTCTAGCGCCCCCCATAGCGCCAGAGGGCCCTCCCGTTTCCTTTTAAGCTTGGGGCAACGTGGACGGATATGTCCCGGTTTGCTACAATGATGACAAATTATTCGTCTGCGATCAGGCTTACGAACCTGGCTCTCATATGAACCGTCAATCTGCATAGGCTCACTAACAGTGGGAAATTCAATGGGCGGAGCAGGGGCTGTGTGTATCTTGGGAGAATTGACCTATTTGCTAGTATGAGCCCAAGCAGTTGGTTTCTCCTTGTTTCGTTCGCCGATATAATTATCAACTCGCACCGCAGTACGAACCAACGAATCTAAAGAAACGCAAGGCTCTAATGTCGCCAGAGCGTCCTTAACCTCCTCCGCCAAAGCGTGAATAAAAACTGTCATGAGAGATGCCTCTGGCCACCCTGTCTCTGTAGCGAGAGAACGGAAAGCAATGGAGAAATCTGCGACACTCTCAGGGCCCTATCTTACGCCAGAGTCCCTAAACCCGTTATTTGGGGATTTAGCATTGCGTAAGAGGCGTTCCCCCGCAAAAGTTGCTATCTTGCACACCTGCCTATATCCCTAAAACACCTGCGCTACCCGTTATATTATGCATAGGCGTGGTTTGAGCGTTACGCCAGTTAAACCAATCAGAGTGCCAGGTGCCATTGCCTTTAGGAGCAGGCTGCGTTATCCCAAATCCTCAAACCGAAACCCGTGATGGAGAGAGGAAGGTCACCACGTTTCTCCGAAGACGAAGTTAAATTGCTCGTGCGTGAGGTCAAATCCAGACAGGGGAGGATCTGTTTTTGTTAAGTTAATCATGAATTGTATTATTTTATTATTATTATTATTATTATTATTTTTGACATTGACATATTGCTTAATGTTTGGTATGTAATCAAAAAAAAAAACATCAAGCCTACCCCTTTTGTGATGGAAACTTCAATAAAAAAAAGAAAAAGAAAAAAATGCATTAGGCCATGCACTTACAAATCCCTCTCCCATCTGAAATGAAGCATAGAACAAAATCCCATTTTAGAAAAATAAAATTAGGTCTATGCACTGGCACTCACCGAGGTAACTTTTTTTCCAGCGAGAGCGGCATTTCAGAACTCTTCAGCGAATGAAGGTAATTCTGGTGACAAGTAAGTGGTTTCGTCCGTTTACATTTTCCAATCGGACAGCTGTCTATTTTTTACAGCAAGTTGCGTGACTGTGCTGCAAAAACAGGTGTCGCGTTTATGTCGCCGAAATTACCTTCATTCGCAAAAAGAGTTCTGAAATGCCGCTCTCGCTGGAAAAAAAATTACCGTTGCTGAGTGCCAGTGCATAGACCTATTTATAAATAAATTATTTTTCGGTACTGAATGAAGCCCATTATTTTGTCGCTGTTAGATCGCCTGGGGGAGAGAAGCCATGTCTTCAATTGCCTCTTGATTATTCTTGAATTGGAAAACGTGTTAATAAAGGAAAACCATCTAGAATTAGCCCGGACTAATTGTAGTCAATAAAGGGATGGATATTTTCCCCCAAATTTTCAGGTCTAGCGCCAGCCCTGATATTATATATAATATATATCATTAATATATATATATATAATCATATACTATTATAAAAGCGGAAAAAAATGATTGATACAAAATACAAACAATATAGGCCCAGGTAGCTGGTATGCTGGCGGTACACGCGTTCTGGGCGTCTTCTATTATTTAACTGGCGATCAAGGCGATTTAGTACTATCTCTGCCATTTTCTCAGGGGTTCAACTGAGGCTAAAGCTTCCAAAAGCACTGTGGCTGATTCATGGTTTCTCCCTCCTTGGACCACTGTTGTTAGGTACTCACCACTACTGACTGGCAGCACCCAAGAAGGCTTGCCACTCTGGAGATGCTCTGACCCGCTCATATTGCCAAAATGATTTTGCCTTTGTCAAATTTGCTCAAGACACACTTTTCCAACACGTCAACTACGAGAGACAACTATTTGCGTACCATGTAAGGCACACTCATCTAAGAAGAAAACCTGCAAGTATATGAATACCTTTCGCAAAACAATGTGTTCTTTGTGTTTCGCCTTCTTCATTTGGGATCAGCATAATCGAATGAATACTAATGTGCAATTTATGACCAAATGGCATTATTATTTTTTTTATTTTTTTTGGTAGCTGTAGTCAATGCTCAGGCTATCTAAAGCTGGGTTTACACATAGGCACGATGCATTACAAATATCATTTTCCCGTCATTCGTGGCACATTTGTGACATTCGTAACGTGACTTAACGCATCTGAATAGGGTTCTTAACAGCGCGTGTCTGTTCGTGACATTCGTGGAGTATGTTTTTGGCTGCCAAAAAATCTTTCACGAATGTCACAAATCACCCTCAATTCTTGGAGTTCGCAAGTGAGCATGTCGATTCGTGGTGATTAGTGGTGATTCGTAATAGAGCGTGACAGCATTCATAGTGTATTCTTGCCATTCTTTGAGCCCATACTGTCACGCGTCGTTACGAATCGACACGAAAGCTGTCAAGAACTGAACTGAATGACGTGTGACGCCTCTGCCCCGAATCATACATTCAATTCAAATTTGTGATCCTCGGTCACGAATTTAGATTTGCGGCATTCGTGACCTGTCATCGTTATGTGTAAACCCAGCTTAAGATGGCTCAGTAACAGATAGTAACAACATGCAAAACCAATGTTCCACTGTTTTCCATATAGGATATATTCCAGTCGATTCAAGGGTATTATTTTTCTCTAATGCCATATAATGAAGTTGCTTTACAAAGAACATATCTTTCGACGTTGAATACAAATTGCCTGAGGTCGGCAGGCTGATTTACTTGTGCCATTTTTCTTTGGAAAGTATGAATTATTTCATTCTGCATGGAAAAATACTTTTTCACGCAATTAATTTTGGCCAACTAACTTACTTACAAATCAATTTCAGACATGTTTTTTGTGGAATTAATCTCTGCCTTAGAATACTTCTCTGTCCAACCATCTACTCCCCACAGTATTCACCAGTCTTACACAGTAGTAATTTGTCATGTTACCACAAAAAATGCTTTAGCTATGCCTGTTCTGGTGGGGGCAGCAGAGAGCCATTTGCATGCCCACAGCAATACTAAAGGCAGAGTTCGGCCCATAACATTAGCCATTTCTTTAAGTGTAACTCACGTATAGAAATTTGCAGAGATTTGCTGAATGCAAGCTTAACATTTGACACCAACGGGAAATCAATGGCCCTCCCATTCAATCCAGCCAACGACTGAGAAATAGTTGATGAAAGGACACTGATGACACTACAGCTGCGAACTAAATAAGTGTTATAGCTGGCTTCATGACATGTTGTATGCAACTCACCATTTGGGTGGGAAGAGCTAAATTTTGGTTCAAGGGCCTACCCCTACCCACTTTTAGATCTAGTATTAGAATCTAGTATCTTGTAGACCCAAGTATTCATGTTTGTTATCAGCTTGTTTTGACTGTAGCTGTAAGTGTAAAATATAGTATGCAATCAGAGCAGAAAAGAATAAAAGAGTAAAATCGGTAGTTATTTTCTGTTTTCCAAGGTTCTCGACATTTTGGGTAAAATCCCATTTTTCCTAAATATCCCTCTGACTACCATGTTATTATCCACATTGGTTTCACTGATACCACAAAAGTCTGATTTTTTTAAACCGCAACTTTACCCATCTGTTTAAAGTTACAAACAGTTGTGTGTGAAGTGCCTTTCCTTCAGGTGAAATTCCCTCATTTCAAACAGGTTCCAATAGCTTTAACAGGCTTGCACATGGCAACAGCAAGCCTGCATGTCACTTATTGTCTGATACTGACCATTTAAATTAGTTTTGAGTGATATCTAATCTTGTTGAGAGATGACACTCATCCCAGTTTTTATGGCGCACATGAATTAGCAGCAAACTTTTCATGCTGTTCTTCACGCGTCTGTACTCTTGCAAAGTCATTTTGCCAACCATGCTGCAATCAATCTATTCCCCAAGTAGCAAAGGACTTTGTTCTGCTTTCTTCAGTGGATTTTCCACTGCAACTGGACTATCAAATTGATCAAATCTAGCTGTCCACTCATTTTTTTTAATTGTACTGCCATCATCCACTATCAATTGGTGTCTTTATTCAAAATCTCAGTAAAAAAAAAAACACCATTTTTTCAATCGTCTTCCTGTGTCATGTAAACAACTTTCATGATTAATTAATTAATTAGGACACATTAATATGGCATTAAAAATCTTTCCTGGTGAATGAACACACCTCTGAACATAAGGCTTGTTTTAATTATTTTAAACTGAAACCTGGCTGAGCAGTGAAAAGCAAACTGGCCCTTATGAATCATCGCCTCCATAGACGTTTTGTCTAAAAAAAAGCTGTTCTGTTTTTCACCATGCTAAAATAAGCATGTTGATTTTATCACAATGAATGGACAAAATTCCTGCTTTGATTAATCACCAGCAGCTTACCTTTATGATTGTTATCTTTTGCTGTTGGAATTTAATGTTCATGCCAGTTGCAGTCATGCTTTAATTTGCCTCAGTACAATGCAGACAATGTTCTCATTCACCTTATCAGTGTCTCGTCTCTAACTTTCCATTTCATTGCTTGATACATACTTGTTTATACGGCAAATGTCAGTGATCAACTGATTGTGTCCTATAGCACATCAGTGAATGGAACCATGTCATTGATTTTTCCTTTGTGGGCAGTATTTTGTGTTCTGTTGACTTTCTTAATTAAAGTTGTAAGTCTTTGTTAAGTTTTTCTTATTTCTATCCCGAATAAAAAATTAGCAATCCAACTATATAATGGGGTTTTTGTTTGTTCATTCATCATGCAAGGCTAAGGTTTTCCCCAGCCCTGCATCACAACTGATGGAGCACCCACTGGTGCACAGGAAATCAAACTGTTTTGCGAAAAGATAACCCACCTAGACCATCTAGGCTAGATGCTTGCCTGATAGGGGCATGGAGTTGTCTTGAGGCTCCCTCAGCACTAGCTGTAGTGATCCCACAGGATGCCTGCTTGTCTCCTAGCCTGGTTGTCTCGTTCTTCCTGATGTGCACCTTGTGTTTGAATTTCAATTTTTGTGGAATACAGCACACAATACCTCACTTATAAAGGAAGCTTAAACTTCAAATCACGTATGTGCATTAAATGTGTCCAACTTCCTCAAGCCAGCATTGCAGAACAATGCAGAGTGACAGCCACAGAGTGTGACTGTTAACCATTGCTTGGTTTGGGCAGAAAGGTTAATTTAATTCAATTAATGGATTTAGGACGGAGAATGGAACTTTACTTTTCCTGGAATTCGATTAATTTCAGTACATGTATTGAATAGTAGACTGACAAATCTGGAATATTTCTTCCAATATTCATGCATGCTATGTTTTACTCAAGCATAGCTCCAGACCTAAGATTGTCCATGGGTCACTGGATGTTGTAGGGGACCTGGGGTTGGGGAAAAGGGGGAAATTCCAAGGGGGAGGGGCCTTGGGTGGAATCTCAGCTTTAAGCTGAACTGCAGGTCTCAATTTAAAGCCTGCATTTTCACAAAACCTGCGCAAAACCTGTCACTGAAATAGCCATGTTGTAGCCTACCATATTCAGAAAGGATTCAGCCTTGGACAGACGTTGCCGCCGAAAGACTTCAGCTTCATCCTTGCTGATCAGCAATTGTGGACAAAACATGCCTATTTTTTTTTTGTGTGTAGGTCAGGAGAGAGTTAGCCTTAAAAGGATGAGGCCTTTAAACTGAGACATGACCTTAGTGTCACACTTACAGTACAGTTTGTAATTTGGCTGATGCTTTTATCCAATGCGACAAAAAGTGAGGCAAAACAGTAGAGGAGGCCATCTTCAGTTCAAGAACTTGGAGACAAACGCCTCTATTGTACACCCTGCGCAAAGCATAATGCAAGTGTCTTTGCTCCTTTACAACCAGCGTACATATAATATTCCCATCCAGCGTCCACACTGCGTAAATATGGAATGCGTTTGCTCCAAATTGAGCGCCCATAGGTGTGTTGGTCTCAAAATCAGGAGTGGTCAGGCGCTCTGCAGGTGTGCTGTTATCCTGAAGTAGCATAAAGCTTTTGCGTGATTGACCAACAAAAACCTGGTTTAAAGTCAATAGCCAGTTTTTGACTGCTATTTTAAGGGCGCATTATGAAGATAGTATTGTGTGCCTCGATAGGCAAATGCACAACGAGCGTACCCTCAGCTTGTTACACACACAGGTACAAGCAGCAGTGCTCAGACATGCAAACAATTAAAAATAAAAAATTACAAAGTGAAAGATTATTATCCTGTAAAACAAAATATTTAAAAAATAGATGCCATAATGGTGAGTGCACGCCTGTGCAACTGTGTTCTCGATCATTAAAAGCTCTGATTTATTTAAACTGTAGGGGAACCTTTGTCCATCAACATACAGGTGATTTGCAATTCAATGTGCATGTGTGCACATTTAGGTATTCGCAAATTATTACTGATAAAGCCATGACTCCTTTATACTAGCAAACTCTGCCATTCTTGTAGTCTTCTCAATGATCCCCCCAGAGGGATAGCTGTTAGGAGACCATATCACTCCTAAAACTGCCTGAATTTCAGTTCAATAGGAAACGCAGGGTAGTTAATGTACTCGCATGGTCACCAAGTAGAAGTGACTGCAAAACAAAGGAATGTTCGAAGAAATGAGTGTAAATGAGCATGTGCTATTGATAAGTGAGATTTTTATACAACCCCCAATTCCAAAAAAGTTGGGATGCTGTGTAAATTGTAAATAAAAACAGAATGCAATGATTTACACATCTCATAAACCCATATTTTATTCATAATAGAATATAGACAACATATCAGATGTTGAAAGTGAGACATTTTACCATTTCATGAAAAAAATTAGGTCATTGCGAATTTGATGGCAGCAAAACATCTCAAAAAAGTTGGGAGAGGGGCAACAAAAGGCTGGAAAAGTAAGTGGTGCCAATAAAAAAACAGCTGGAGGAGCATTTTGCAAGTAATTAGGTTAATTGGCAACAGGTCAGTAACATGAATGGGTATAAAAAGAGCATTTTAGAGTGGCAGTCTCTCAGAAGTAAAGATGGACAGAGATTCTCCAATCTGCAAAAAACAGCGTCTAAAAATTGAGGAACAATTTGTAAAATTGCGAAGACTTTGAATCTACAGTACATAATATCATCAAAAGATTCAGAGAATCTGGAGAAATCTTTGTGCGCAAGGGGCAAGGCCAAAGGTCAATATTGGATGCTCGTGATCTTCGGGCCCTCAGGCAGCACTACATTAAAAACAGGCATGATTCAGCACTGGAATACACTGCAAGGGCTTAGGTACACTTCCAGAAATCATTGTCTGTGAACACAGTTTGCCGTGCAATCTACAAATGCAAGCTAAAGCTGTATCATGCAAAGAAGAAGCCATATGTGAACACGATCCAGAAACGTCGCCATCTTCTCTGGGCCAAAGTTCATTTAAAATGGACTGAGGCAGAATGGAAAACTGTTCTGTGGTCAGATTAATCAAAATTTGAAATTTTATTTGGAAACCACGGATGCCGTGTCATGCGGTCTAAAGAGGAGAGGGACCATCCAGCTTGTTTTCAGTTCACAGTTCAAAATGCTACATCTCTGATGGTATTGGGTTACATTAGTGCCTATGGTGTGGGGATCTTACACATCTGGAAAGGCAGTATCAATGCTGAAACGTCTAGACCTATAGAGGTTTTACAACAACAGTTGCTCCCATCCAGACAATGTCTCTTTCAGAGAAGGCTTTGCATATTTCAGCAAAACAATGCCAAACCACGTACTGCATCCATCACAACAGCATGGCTTCGCAGTAGAAGAGTCTGAGTGCTGAACTGGCATACCTGAAATCCTGACCATTCACAATTAGAAAACATTTGGTGCATCATAAAATGAAAAAATCTGGCAAAGAAGACCCAGGACTGTTGAGCAGCTAGAATCCTCTATCTGACAAGAGTGGGACAACATTCCTCTCCCAGAACTTCTGCAATTGGTCTCCTAACTTCCCAGACGTTTACAGACTGTTGTTAAAAGAAGAGGTGGTACGAAACAATGGTAAACATGGCCCTATCCCAACTTTTTTGAGATGTGTTGCTCCCTTCAAATTCAAAATGAGCTAGCATTCTTCATGAAATGGTAAAATGTCTCACTTTCAACATCTGATACGTTATCTATGTTCTATTGTGGATAGAATGTCAGTTTTGGAGATTTGCAAATAATTGCATTCTGTTTTTATTTACATTTTACACAGCATCCAAACTTCTTTGGAACTGGGGTTGTAATTAATACACACATTCTTAGTTTCTGGTCAGTCTTCTATTAATTTGAAGTTCCTCTGTTGCCCAGTATTGAAAGAATGTTTGGAGCCCTTCAAACGTTTGGCTAGGTCTGATCGATCTGTTACCTGCAATTATACTGAACTCACCCATGAAAGCAATACCTGCAACCCGTCTGTCCTGCATTTGTTATCAAATACACAACTCTGCATTTCATTTGAAACATGTTTATTATAATTTACAGTTTGGCTGTCAGACGAAGCAACAGTACACATGCAAAATCAAGTTCCTAACTCAAGCGGTTATAGAGAAACAGTCCAGACAAAGACTGTGTTCCAATTCTAAATAAGATATTTCCTTCACTTCTTCCCTCCACTCGAGTCAGCCCTCCGAATGACGTAGCAGGCGAGTAAGCCCTTCCCAAGCGAGGGAGGGCAATGGAGGGGACTTAGGAGGCGAGTTGTGGGAAATCTGATTGGAATGACCCTGCGTGCGTTTCTTCCGCAATTCGACATATGTCAACAAGCCAATGGGAAGTTTGTGTTACCATGGAACCGACTGAGTTAGTTTCCTGTACGTTTTACCTTTTACAGTTCACGCGGACTCTGTATCGCATGTTTTTGGGAAGAAGAAGACGGCGTGCTCGTTTGATTGCTGCGGCACTTGTGACTGTTTCATGGGAAAATAAAGCTCCGCAACAGTCCTCGCGGATGCTATAGGCTACAGCAAAAATGAACGTAAAGTTACATGCTTAAAAATAATGCAAAACTGATGCCCCTCACCCCCAAACTTCGCTATTTGCATATAACCCGGTCATAAATTACACACTACACGAACACAATTCTTACATTTGTATGGTAATTTCCCTGCCATAATTCCTCCTTTTGCCAGCAGAAAAAAATGGCGGACGTGACATTTTTACCGAGGGAGAATGAGCAAAGCATTCTGGGCAACATCAAAGCTTGGAGGGATGTTCATTGTTGGCTTTGTTTGAGGGGAGGATAATCGAGGGCTTGAGCAAATGAAAATCATATAGGTTTTAATATAGGAGCCTTCCCTCCATAAAACTGGATTGGAACGACCCTACAAGTGGCAGCCATCTTCCAAAACATCCGGGATTTTTTGGGGATTCCCCCCCAAATTGGAGGGTGAGTGAACATGACGAAGTAAGCATTTTTTCAAATTGGAACGCAGGCAAAATTTTCCCGCCCGCCGCCCATCTGCCCATCCGCCCATCTGCAAACCCACACGGAAAGAACCTATATAAACATATAGGTTTTAATATAGCCTTGGGCACCAGATATAGGTTTTTTTTGAACTTTGCGCCTATATATGGTTCTTTTTCCTCTTTGGTCCGACATACATAAAATTGGCTCGTCAGACCCCAGAACACTTTTTCATATATCATATATATATATTGAAAATGGCGGCCAGTTTTAACTTGCACTTGCAGATGTAGCGATGTAGTTACTGACAGTGGTTTTCTGAAGTGTTCCCCATATTAAAAATGCAGTACCGCTAAATGTTTTTTTTTTTTAATTTGGCGTGTCCAATCCCACTTTTTCAGGAAGCTTTTTATACCCAATCATGGCACCCACCTGTTTCCCAATTAGCCCGTTCACCTGTGGGATGTTCCAAATAAGTGTTTGATGAGCATTCTTATGCAGCCCCATTTCATTAACTTAGATAAAAGTACACAGTTTGTGGCTCTCCTCCATGGCCCATACCCATTTGCTTTTGCCTTTTACTCATTTAATGGGTGAGATATTGCTAGCTCAGAACGAGGGCAGAGGTTACACAAACAATGCTCAGGTCAGAATCTTTTTTATGAGGGCCCGTCTGGCCAACAAGAGACGCCTAGGGGGAACTCTAATCTACATAACCCTTCCCAGCAGGCCGTTCCTAATTTGCATCCCTGTAGCGAATTGGCCAATTGCGTGCTACTTCTGAAAAGAGCTGCCGACCACTGCTGGCTGATACAAGGCGGGTATTAAAACCTATATGTTTATATAGGTTCTTTCCATGTGGGAATTTAAGAATCCTTGTTATTTCATCCCTGTAGGAAAAAGTCTGGGACCTTTAGTAGCTATACAAGCATCTCAGATAAAAGACAAGTGTCTGTTCATTAAAACTGTGAACAGAAATGTAGACTTTGTCTTCAAATTCATTAACCACAGTGAAATGCTCAAATAGATGTGGGGATGATAATGACTTTTGAAAGGCATGTTTACTTGACTGTATGTTCTTCTATGTACTTTTATTTTGTTATTTTTGTGTTATTTTGCTACATTTAGACTAAGGACCTCTGAGCCATATTCTTCTAGAAAACTGCATTACAGTCAAGATAGAAAACATTGCATTTGGTGGAGGTAACAGTGTAGTGTATTACCTTTCAGTAGATGTGTATGAGCTGTAATGATGTGAATCCAATTTTATCTAATGTGGTGAATCTGGCAGTGACTTAAACTTGAAAAAATGCTTAATTGATGAAAGAAACATAATCAAACCATTTTGTTTTTATACATTTCCTTCTCTTCCACAATACACAACTCAATCTTCATAGAATGGAAATAAGTATGGTCAAGAAAGAATTGATGATCTTGTTATTGTTAATATTTCAGGAAAATAATGTAACAAATAGTATTAGATATTTGTGTTGATATCATAGCTTTTTGTCTCCTCTCACTTGCCATAGTTAATAATGACTGGTTTACACATAACATGCCGTTGTCACATGTCAACATGTATTTAAGATCAAATGTGATGCCAATTTCACATGTTCACATGCGATTAATAAGTTATTGCGTGAAATTCTTGTTATTTCTGTAAGGGACTTTGGACTAATATGCAGATATTACCTTGAGAATAAAAATATGAACGAGGCATCATGTATGAACGTTGCAAAAGTGAGATATGAGCTATACAATAGTAATGACAAACAGAACCTGCCACTGGGTATATGAGCTATATAGGAGACCTATATGCCCTCTATAAGCACATATATGTACCTGAATTTGGCCTATATGCGGCATATATGCGCATATATGCTGCATATATGCGGCATATAGGTTGCATATATGCGCATATATGTTCATATAGATTCTTTCCATGTGGGAAGGGGACGACAATACCGCTCTGCCCCTTAGTTGGAGCTGAGGGGTTAAAAAACTGCTTTTTGCTGTTATGCTCCCAGGACATGGACCAGGTTTTCAAGAGTCCTTTCAACTGCATAAATTAATCTCATTACAGAAATTCAAAAGGGTTTAGAGATTGTTGTCTGTGATTATTACCTACGCCAAGGAGGTTATAAAATCGCCTACGTTTATTTTTTTGTCTGTTTGTCTGTTGGCAGGATTACTCAAAAACTACTGAGCGGATCATCATGAAAATTGGTACACAGGTGTATCTTGATCCAAGGAAGAAACCATTAAATTTTGGTGGTGATCCGGATCAAATTCTGGACCTGGCGGAGGTCAGAAATCTCTGATTGCTCTTGTTTTGATTAATGTTACCAAAGAAATGTCTTGCTGTCTAATGATTTTTGTTAATTGTCCATATTTTATGATGTATTTTTCTGTTAACAGGGCACCATTGCAAATGAGACTGTCTCAGTGGGTTTCCCTGTATAAATAAGGTTAAATAAATAAATAAAAGCATGTTTGATACAATCAACGTCATTACATTGCCCTAAGCAGGTGTCATTTTGGCGCAACTTCCCGGTAAATCGAGGTAATCGATGCTAATACTGCATTCGATGTGCTTGCATGCTGCTGTGCAGCTAAAAATGTTTGCTACAGGAGATTTAGCAGCCTTAAATCTGGTCAGGTGAACGCTGAACCAAATATTCACCAGCTGAGGTTATGGGGAATATTCAACACTAACAGATCAGCTACTCTGGCAAGTATTGAATTATTGCTGCTGCTCTCCCCGCCAATGGCTTTTCACGCATATATATGGCAGGGACGTTTCTGGTTTCCGTTGCTTATTGACTTTTTATGTATGCACGTGGAAGGGCGGGAGGTCGCCTGTCAAGGCAGCTTTGGTTGTTTTGGGGGAGTTTTGCTGTTGCTCTTCCTGCCTTTGGCCTTTCACATGCATGCATGGAAGGGTAGGGAGGTTTTGTGGCTCTCCCTGCCTTTTGGCTTTTCATGCATGCAGGTGGAAGGGCAGGGAGGTTGCCTGGCATGGCGACTTGGGTTTTGCTCGAGGGAGTTCTTGCTGCTGCTCTCTCTCCGCCAATGGCTTTCACGCGTATGCATGGAAGGGCAGGTTTTTGGTTGGGCAGGGATGCCCCATAACATAGCAGTGCTGCCAAAATTCAAATATTGCAAATAAATTTGCTGCAAACAATAATATAATTTAGGATTTTGGCAAAGTGAACCTGACTGAATTATATTTTTTCTATTTTTTTTGCATTGTTTGTGCATTGCCAGTCGGGGGTGCCAGTAATTTTGGAGCCCACTGTATATGAAAGCCTGCAATAATCCACAGTTGTATTGTGATGTTATGTGCTATTGTGAATGTGATACCTTAACTGGTATAGCATTGTGAAATAGTGTCATGACAACCCTGATAGGGGTTGTGTGTGCATTTGCTGTCTATGGTGGGCCTACTTGGGATGAAATCCAGGGCTAGTCTGCATCTGCCCACATCTAACACTTTTGTGCCGTGAAACACAATAAAATCTGAGAAATTTTCCTGCATGAAATTTTTATGAATTTTTCCGCCAAAGAAAGAGCCAAAACAAAATGTAAATTGAAACTATCTTGCAGCAGCAAACTGCTGAAGACTACTACTGCAGATTAAATCCCAGCTACGCTTGTCTAAATTATCAATATAAGTTTAGTTCTCAATGACGGGTCAAATACAGAATTTTGTACGTGTAAATGGAAAATGAGCAATGATTGCAGCTCTATGCAACAGTATTTAACAATAATATTATAGTCAACAAACAGTGCCTAAAGCTGAAGCTAGACTACACAACTTTCAAAGTCTTTAACGATTATGAAAAGACTTGGAGTATACCAGGGTTGCCAACTTTCACGCATTCGGCGTGAGTTTAAGTGGCATATTCACATTCCCGTGCTGTGGTCAGCAGTTATTCTATCAGGTCATTTGTAGTGATTCTCTGGTGGAACTGAAGTCCTTGTTCATGGAGGTGTATGAGTTTCACATGAGTTACGGTGGATTTCACCACTAGTAACATGAAAATCAATTATGACTCCGGACTTTTCACGCTTTTCTTAATTGCTGACTGTCCGCCACTAGTGCTGACTGGTGCAGACGAGGACAGACCGGCTGTGAATCATGGTTGAAATCTGGCGAAAAATTGCATAGTCTAGCCTCAGCAGAACTGAAGCTGTGTACACTGGAAAAGGCGGTGGGATAAATCTGAATAAACTTGTCTAGGGTCGTCGTTATCCATCCACTTGATTTAAATTTTTTGCTGTTGATGTGGACAGAACTTTGAGTGTCTCCTTTTTGTTTCTCTTGGACAGCACGTTCATCAAATTCATGGCTTTGTTCACCATTTCTGGCTCTGCCTGTTGGACTGGTTTTGTACATTACTAGGAACGTAAACATAACCTCATTCCCAGCCATGAAAGTGTGGGCCAGTTCAGTTTTTACAATGTGAGTTTGTGTGCGTTTGTGCATCATCATGGCAAAATGTGGTCCTGTAGACACTTAGTTGGAACTACCACAGAAGCGTTTTTGAGTGCTTTGCCAAGTGTTTAGACGTCTGACTGTTGAGGGTTTTTTCACCTTTTGTCTAGTCTGATTTGACGTGTTCAAGGGAGAGACTCGAAATAAAGGAATTGTAGACCAAATGTCGAAAATAGTTGTTTATAGCAGACAAAGAGTAAAAAATTACAAACCGCAACAGAGGGATGTTCTCAGCCACAGTTTGGAGAGCGCTCTGTCTGGGCGTTTCCCGGGCTTCAGTTCTTATAGTCCACTGTCCTTTGGCTGTACATTGATTGGCTGTACATCTGTCTATAACCACTGTCTAATCAGCTCCCGCTTCCTACATTGTATTGTCCAGTCAACTTTAGACAGGTGACGAGAGGGCAGTTACGGGATACCTGATGCCACTTTGGACTGCGCTTAGGGCGTTTTCTTTTTTGGCAGAATTTCTGCATTCCTGAGCCACTCTGTACCTTGCCCCTCCTGTACAGCTTCTCTCATACACTCCCACACGTTCTGGGCAAATAGGTTTATAAGCTTTGGGGTATTGACATAAAAGATGTTTTGTATTATTCCACACTGTGGACAGAAATTGTCACAAATACTGATGCATATTCTGTGACTACGCACACTTGAAAGACATATCCAGCCCTCATGACGTCACGCACTGGTCTGAGTAGAATATTTCCCATTGTTTGATTGGTCGATTATTTTTTATGGCAGTAATAACGGATTCTGAAGTTTGTCGGATTCCGCAACGTTTGGACACGATAACATGGTGTAAGAAATGTAAAAAAAAAAAAAAACTGGCTTATCATTTTGGACAGCAGACATTATGTACTTTATTTGACAATGCAAGTTCACCATTGGTATTCTTATCCTTTAATAATGGAAGCTCATTTTTCATGGCAGTGTTTTCTGTGTAAAAATTAATGGTTTCAGGTCAATTTTATTTGTATAATGTGTATAATGCTATTTTCAGAAAAACTGTCCAAAAGATGTTTTACAGAATAGCAGGGGGAGTACCAGTAGATTTCTAAATATTACAACTCACTAGGAAAGTGGTATGAAGTGTTCTGGAGAGTGTTCAGTGAGACTTACAAATCTCATTCAAAATTGACCACAAACTTGCAAAGAGCTTATAGTTTTCTTTCTGCAGATGAACGTTTTAAATTGAGTTTAAATTGAGTGAGTCAGGTTTAGCAAGTAAATGGTGCAAGAAAATTGTAATGTCTCATAAATCCTACTAACTGAAGTGACTGAAGTAGTGGCTGGAACTTTTGACGTTACAGTGCTGACGATTATGGTGGAAGCTAAAGCCCATCAGCAGAGGTAGCAGGAACTTTTGAGGTAACAGGACCAACATTCACAGTAGAAGCTGATCTTGTAATCCTAATTGCAGTGGTAGCTGATGGTTTTGATGTTACAGTGCTGGCAGCCATTGCAGAAGCTGATGTGCTATTCCTAAGAGCAGTAGTAGCAGATGGTTTACAGTTCTTGCAGCCGCTGCAGAAGCAGATGTGGCATTCTGTAGAGTAGTGGTAGTTGGTAGCTTTACTATCACAGGGCTGGCAGCCATTGCAGAAGCTGCTGTGGTATTCTGAGGAGCAGTGGTAGTTGGTAGTTTTACTGTCACAAGGCTGGCAGCCATTGCAGAAGCTGCTGTGGTATTCTGAGGAGCAGTGGTAGTTGGTAGTTTTACTGTCACAAGGCTGGCAGCCATTGCAGAAGCTGCTGTGGTATTCTGAGGAGTAGTGGTAGTTGGTAGTTTTACTGTCACAAGGCTGGCAGCCATTGCAGAAGCTGCTGTGGTATTCTGAGGAGTAGTGGTAGTTGGTAGTTTTACTGTCACAAGGCTGGCAGCCATTGCAGAAGCTGCTGTGGTATTCTGAAGGGCAGTGGTAGTTTTACTGTCACAGGGCTGGCAGCCATTGCAGAAGCTGCCATGGTATTCTGAGAAGCAGTGGTAGTTGGTAGTTTTACTGTCACAAGGCTGGAAGCCGTTGCAGAAGCTGCTGTGGTATTCTGAGGAGCAGTGGTAGTTGGTAGTTTTACTGTCACAGGGCTGGCAGCCATTGCAGAAGCTGCTGTGGTATTCTGAAGGGCAGTGGTAGTTGGTAGTTTTACTGTCACAAGGCTGGAAGCCATTGCAGAAGCTGCTGTAGTATTCCTAAAAGCAGTGGTAGCTGATGGTGTTGGTGTTACAGCGCTGGGAGTCATGGTAGCAGCAGCAGTTGTAGTCGTGGCTGCAACGGTTGTAGTTATCGGATCAAGCAGATCAGCAACCCAGAACATATTGAATCGCCGAACAAATGTGGCCCTGAAAAACACTCAGAATATATAAATGTGTAGACTTCAAAATAATCTTAACCAATACTACATTTTTAAAGGTAGAAAACATTAACTAAGAAAAATTATGTGAGCCGCTTCACTCAGAGAGGCAACCTATAAAAATATGTTAGATTGTTAAAGAACCTGAATGTGTAGTTTCCATCCATCGGGCTTTTCCATCTGACTCTGATTTCCCTCTTGTCATCATTTCTTCTGTGGCTTACTGCAGAAGCCTTGGAAGAAGTTAGATTAGAGAGTTAAATTCTGGTGAGATTTTAATTTTTCCCCATCAGGCATCAGGCATCACTGAAAAAAAAAAAAACAGTCTTTATCATGAAATTTAATCAATTTTTTTTACAAGTTGTAGTGAATCACTTACAGTGGTTACAATGACAGTCTGCACAGTGGCAGTATTTCAGTGAATGAGTTTAGTGGGACAACTGCAATAAGAGAAGAAGAAAGAAAATTACAGGCATTATACGCACAACACGTATAGGTGCAAGGCTGTCACATAAAATGCGTCAATGGAGAAAGAAGTGATGATGCCTGCACACTTACTCCAAGCCAACAACAAAATGTTTATTTATTAAATAGGGACAACGTTTCGATCCAACTTGAACCTTCGTCTGGTCTTCATGTTTAACAATGGAAAACACACCCATATTTATACAGTGTCTACACCAATAGGCTGACAAATTTAATTACAATAGGTGTGGTTAATCATCCAAAATGCCCAGTAAGGTCAAGGCAGATAAATTCAACATACTGCATATAAGAAGTACACTGAGGAAAATGGGAAAACACACAAACAACAATTAACAATTAAGTGTCTTTAAAATCATATTCTTGATTTAGTGTGAGAGTCTGAAGAGTAAAAAATATAAAACTTTCTCTTTTTAGTAAGAGGGTATTTATGTCACCTGCTCTTCTAAGAATTTTAACCTGCTCGATGCCAATGTATCATAGAGAGACCTCTGGGTGGTCTGCCTCTCTGAAATGCACTGCCACCGGGTTACACTGGTCCTGAGTCCGGATACAACTCCTGTGTTCAGCGATCCTTGTTTTTAGTACTCTTTGTGTTTTTCCCACGTAGGTTAAACCACATGGACATTTAAAAAGGCAGATTACATTTTTTGTGGAACACAATATTGTGCCCCTTATTTTCATTGTGTTTCCCGTAATTGGGTGAGTGTTTGTGGTGCACTTGTATGTAAAGTTGCACTGAGTACATGAGCCACGAGGATAGCACCCTGATAGGATAGAGAACAGTATTGTTTATAATAGGCAAGAGATCAAATTTTACCAACACTTGTCTCAAGTTAGGGGGATGTTTGTGCACTACCTTGGGTAAATCTTTGAATTCATTTTGAAGCAGTGGATCAGAACTCAAAATATGCCAGTGTTTTCTCATCATTTTTTCAAAGCTATACCCAGAGCTGAATAATTTTAAAAAGCATCTCGGGACAGTATTTGGTTTTGGTTTAACAAACCTGTCTCTGGCTGTTTTTACCCAGCTTTCATTATGTCCTCTTACCTTAAATCTATTTCGTAATTCATCAGCTTGTTTATTAAAATCAGTTTGTTTAATTCAGATACTTCTAATACCATTAAACTGACTAATGGGGAGGCTTTTTTCTAATGGAAGGGATTAAATGATTGCCCATTTAAGAAAGAATATTTTTCAGTTTTTCTATACTGGTCTGTGACCAATGTACTGCCCTCACGTACAGTTGACCTAATGACGCTAATTATCCAAGAAGCTTTCGATCAATTGTCCAAAATACGAGAAGAAATTACAATTGTGAATTCTGAGATTGTGGAAAAAACCTTGGATAAAGAAAGACTTTCAGCAATTGAAAACAATTTGCTGAAATACATATCGGATATTGAGAAGGAGATAAAATCCAACAAAAGTTCAAAAGGGATGTGGAGGATGACAAACTTCAAAAAGTCTACCCTAGCTGTGTTCTAGCTGAACATACGGACTCAGGACCAGCGTAACCCGGTGGCAGTGCATTTCAGGGAAGCAGATCACCCAGTGGCCTCTCTGAGATACGTTGGCATCGAGCTTGTTAAAATTCCTGGAAGAGCAGGTGACATAAAAGCCCTCTTGCTAAACAGAGAAAGTTTTTATATTTTTACACTTCAGACTCACACACCTAGAGGACTGAATCAAGATTATGATATTAAACATTTTCTTTAAATAAGATTCAAAATTACAATGGTGGTAGGTTTTGTTGTGCTTTTCCTGATGTCTTTATAAGAGGTGTAAGTTGTATTCTATGTCTATTTTCATAAATGCAGTAGGTGTATTTTTATGATTGCGGCTGAACCTTGCACATTGTAGGATGGCTTCATGCCTGGGATGAACCCAGTCTCATCCCAAACGCATCATAAAGTGACGCTACCTGACCAAACGTCGATATACGACGCAAAAGGAGGCTTTTGGCGTCCTTATATGATGCCAGTTTCAAACGAACCCTACCCCCTAACCCCTGATCCATAACTCTAACCCTATCCCTAAGCGTCAAAAGCCTCCTTTTGCTGCGTATATCCACGCTTGGTCAGGTAGCGTCACTTTATGACCCGTCGGGATGAGAATGAGTTGCTTGGATACAATGTTTATATACTGTATGTATTAAAGATTTCTCCCCATTTCTAATATATTTTAATACTTTTTACAAATGAGGTTGTATTGCTCCGTTATAAATGGGCTGAGGATTCGATTCCATGTATATACTGGTATTAAAGACACTTTATTGTATTTTTGTATGTATTCCCATTTTTCTGATGCATACTTCTTTTCTGCAGTATATTGAATTTATTCTCTTTACCTTTCTGGGCATTTTGGATGGTTAACCACACCTATTCTGATTAATTTTGGCACTCTATTGATGGAGGTAATGTACGTTGTATAAATAGTGGTATGTTTTTCATTTTAAAAAATAATGACTAGACAAATATCTGAGTTAAATCAAAAGGTTGTCCCTATTTAACCCTCTATTAACCACCGTAGCATCTCTGCTACATAAAGTGAAAGGGTTAACAGCCTGGACACCCTGCTGGTTTTGTTTCTTATTGCCAAATAAACATTTGAGAATAACTTGAATGGTCCGTAACTTTAATTTTTCCATTCGCATTATTACCCAATGTAGCAGATCTGCTACATTTTGGAAAGGTGGGCCAAAGGGTCGAATTTTTTTTTTTTAACTATTTTTCCAAATATTGGCCCATAATCAACATATTTGCCTAGGGAAATGATTTTTACACAGTTGGAAATGTACTTGGTTAACAGAGGGTTAATAAATTAAACATTTTTTGGTGGCTTGGAGTAAGTGTCCAAGCGTAACTTCTTTCTCCGCAACTACAAAAAGAGCCAGGTGAAACCAGGTTTAGCCAGATCCTGTGGGTCAGCTAAATCAGGGAAAACATAAAAATCATTCGCTCCAAGAATTATGTCATCTACAAACAACTGAATTTCACTGTCTGGGAAGAGGCGTATTCTCAGAAGGCAGAGTTCATAAATTGGAGGTTCTGATTGAAAATTGACTGTGTCAGATACTTCTCGCCAAAATTGCTGATGATTTCCCAAAATGGCCTCATATTACCTTAGTTGAGGATGCTAAGTTAAAAAAATGCAAGTAGAAAGTGTCTATTGCATAGATTTTTTCAAAAAATAAGAATGAAGATTTTCCTTATTATATATAGTTATAATCAAAATTATTCAACCCCTGTTGCAAATTAGGTTTACTGGCAAAATTTACAAACTTTTTTTGTAAATGAGCCAATCAAACAAGAACAATTTAAATGCCTCAACACAACAAATATTACAAGTGGCTTCTCCAAATTCAACACAAAATGCCACTTTTAATGACTGCTGCAGGCTCAAAAAAAAAATCAACCGCTTCATGACAAGCATCTTTAATACTTCGTAGAGCACCCTTTTGCCGCTATGACCTGCTGGAAATGTGATGCATAGGCTGATGTCAGCTTTTGGCAGCATTCTCAAGGAATCTTAGCCCAGTCCTCATGGACAATGGCCTCCAGTTCACTAATATTCTTGGGTTTGCATGCTGCAACTGTCTTCTTCAAATCCAACCGGGGGTTAAGCTGAGGCGACTGTGATGGGCACTCTAGAATCTGCCTGACTTCTTCTGAAACCAAGCCTTGGTGGATGTTGAGGTATGCTTAGGATCATTTTCCTTTTGGAAGGTCCAATGATGCCCAAGCATTAGCTTCCCTACAGACGGCATGACATTTTCTCCTTGGATATCCTGGAACTTGACTAATCCATCTTGCCCTCCACACTTTGCAGATTTCCAGTGCAAGAGGAAGCAAAGCAGCTGCAGAGCATCAAACAGCCCCCACAATTCTTCTTTGTACGCAGGGTGTACTTTTCAGCATATGCTTCTTTATTCCTCCAGCAGACATACCACTGATTCATAAGCCCAAAATATTCCAGTTTTGTTTCATTGCTCCACAGAACAATATCCCCAAACTTCTGTGGCTTATTTATATGGTTTTGAGGATACTGGAGCTTTTGCTTTTGGATCAGCTGTCGTGCATGTCTTGGAGTTCGGGCATGGAGACTTTCAACGTTTGGTATGTGCCCTACTGTGCAGACTGAAACCTCAGTGCCTCCTGCCTCCAAGTCTTGCCACGGGTCTCCTGCAGGCAACTCGAGGGTTTTTGACCACCTGTCTTCTCAGGAATCTGGTGACAGCCATTGATAGCTTCCTCTTTCTGCCGCATCCTGGCACTGTAGCCACTCTTCCTTTAACTCTGAACCTGCAAACTATGCTTCCAACTGTATCTCTATGAAAATTCAGTGCCTGTGCTATCTTTTTGTATCCTTTTCCTTGTTTGTGCTGGGCAATGATCTCCTCTATTAGGTTTTTGGACAATTCTTTTGACAGCCATATTTCTAATGTGCAATCAAATGTCACTGTCAACAAACCCCTAGCTAGTGCAAGTATTTGATGTGTTCTATCTCAATCAAACCTGATGCAACTAATTAAGCTCTTCATTAACTGCATTAGGTGTGCTTGAGACAACACCTGACTTGCAAGTATGCTCTTATGACAGATTCTATTCGGGGGGTTGAATAATTTTGAGACTGCAGTGGTAATTAAAAATGGCATTTTGTGTTAAATTTGGAGAAACCACTTATAATATCAGTTGTGTTGAGCAATTTAAAATGTTCTTGTTTAATCTGTTTATCACAAGCAGCTGAAAGTTTGTAAATTTTGCTATTAAACCCAATTTGCAATGGGGGTTGAATAATTTTTATTGCAACTGTATATATATATATATATATATATATATATATATCAGCTCTTATGAACTGATCAAAATAGCAACAAATGCTGTTTGGGTGCTGTGAAACACCCACAGCTGTAGCAAAAAAAGGTCTGGATGATGTTTGCATTTTCTTCTGTCAGTGGCCATATTACTAAGTCCAAAATCAGGATTAGGCATAAAATAATGTCTTTAGAATCGTTCATACATGTTAAATCAGCCAATAAGTGAACAAATACAGTACCAGTCAAAAGTTTGGACATACCTGTTATGATTCTGCCATGTCTGTCTTGTTCTGCCATGTTTATTATGTTCCTGCCTTGCTTGTTATGTTTTCCTTATTCCCTGTACTTTGCCACATCCATCGTTACCGAATCCTTTTTTTGTCCGACTCTGTATTTTGTGATTGGTGCCCTGGTTACGATTCTGGATTTTGCCCTTTGGATTCTGATTATTGGATTGTGGACTTTGTACCGTTGCCTGCTCTGTTGGGGGTTCCCCCCCCCTCCAGAAATAAAGCCTCCTTTTTTGTATTCACTGGTTCTCGCTTGTGGTTCCTGGCGTAATCCTCACATTACGCTCTGACCACAATGGAGCCAGCGAGTAACCAGCCACTGCAGGCCGCTGTGAGAGCAAGGAGCCCAGCTGGAATTTCAAGAGCGCCAGCTTCGTGCACTTCTGCAGCACATGCAGACCATGAGCCTCCAGATGGCAGACCTCACTCGTTCTGTACAAGATTTGCGACCTCAACAAGCTCCCCAGCCCACTGTTAATGCCACGCCTGCTCCTGCACCCATGCCTGCTTCCGCCCCTCCGATGCCTGTCTGCGAACCAAGATTGCCACCCCCTGAAAGGTACGACGGCAACCCTGGCTCATGTCGTGCATTCCTGACCCAATGTGATCTCATATTCAGTTTACAGCCCTCCTCCTTTCCCACTGAACGCGCTCGCGTTGCGTTTATCATCACGCAACTCACGGGAAGAGCCAAACAGTGGGCTACTGCAGCTTGGGAGGCGAATTTACCCTGCGTCCAGTCCGCCAACCAACTGGGCGAGGAGATGAGGCGGATCTTTGATCGCACCAAGCTGGGTCACGAGGCAGGGCGGGAGATCCTACGCATTCGCCAGGGGGGCCGTTCAGTGGCCGACTTTGCCATCGATTTCCAGACTCTGGCAACCAACAGCAGGTGGGGGCGAAGAGCTCTGTACGACGCCTTTCTAAATGGCCTCTCAGAGAGAATTAAGGACGAGCTTGTTCCCCGCGAGTTACCAGAGGGATTAGATGAGCTGATCGACCTGGCCATACGGGTGGACTCCCGATTGGAGGAACGTAGGCGATCCGTTCCTCAAAGCCGACCTGCCTACCTCTTTCAGACGACACCGCCTCTACCACCACCTGCTGGAGACAGACCTTCCCAGAAACTGAACCAATGCAACTTGTGCGTGCTTGCATTCCTGATGAGGAAAGAAACCGCCCGGCGCAGAGAAGGGGCCTGCTTCTATTGTGGCAAAGGGGGACATCACATCGCGCAGTGTCCCAGTAAGAGGCCACACCCTGGTTCAGGGAAGGAGCGGTGGTGGGCGCATTCCAGTAGATGAGTCTACAAGAAGTCGCACCTGTTTTCCCGTGGTGCTGGAGTGGGATGGAGGGAGCAGGTCTACCAAGGCTCTCATTGATTCCGGAGCGGAGGAGAGCTTCATAGACGTTGGTTTGGCCCAGAGTTGGGGAGTTCCGGTGGAGAAGATCTCCCCGGGTCGGGTAGCCAACTCACTGAGTGGTCAGAGGATCGCTCAGATCACCCATGTTACCAACCCCATCAAGCTCAAGATCTCCGGTAACCATCATGAAATGATCAGGCTCTACCTCCTCCGGTCTCCCCATGCTCCGATTGTTCTGGGTCACCCGTGGATGGCTAAACACCTCCCAGACATTGACTGGTGGAGACATGAGATTAAGGGTTGGAGCCCTAGCTGCTCGCTCATGTGTCTCCACAACGCTCAAGACCCACAAACTGCCTCCCCTCCTGAGAGATCCCTGATTTGGACATGGTTCCGGCGGAGTTCCATGACCTCAAAGAGGTTTTTTTCCAAGTCCCGAGCTACCAGTTTGCCTCCACACCACCCCTACGACTGCGCCATTGACCTAAAGCCAGGTACCATGCCCTCTAAAGGCCGATTGTATTCACTATCACGCCCCGAGACCCAAGCCATGGAAAAATACCTCTCTGAGTCTCTAGCCGCTGGAATAATTCGGCCATCCTCTTCCCCTGCTGGCGCTGGTTTTTTTTTTGTGGCCAAGAAGGACGGTTCGCTGAGACCCTGTATCGACTATCGTGGACTCAATGAGATCACGGTCAAGAACAGGTACCCTCTCCCCCTCATGAACACAGCTTTTGCCCTCCTACAAGGAGCCAATGTTTTCACTAAGTTAGATCTACGCAATGCCTACCACCTGGTGCGTATACGTGAGGGGGACGAGTGGAAGACAGCCTTCAGTACTCCTACTGGGCACTGGGAGTACTTGGTTCTCCCCTTCGGCCTTACCAACGCCCCAGCTGTCTTTCAAAACCTCGTCAATGATGTTCTTAGAGATATGATCAACATATTTGTATTTGTGTATCTTGACGACATTCTGATCTTTTCACAGTCAAAAGAGGAACATGTCAAACATGTCCGGCAGGTCCTTCGCCGTCTCCTGGAGAACCGACTCTTTGTCAAGGCAGAAAAGTGTGAGTTTTTTGTTGAATCCACGACCTTTTTGGGTTACATTATTTCTCCAGGCACCATCCGGATGGACCCAGTCAAGGTTGAGGCCGTCACCAACTGGCCCCGTCCCGAGGACCGTAAGTCGCTCCAACGTTTCCTGGGTTTTGCAAACTTTTACCGTCGTTTCATTAGAAACTATAGTTCTGTGGCCTCACCCCTCACTGCTCTTACCTCCATCAAGACTAAATTCTGTTGGTCAGAGAAATCCGAAAAAGCCTTTGTTGATCTCAAGTCATGTTTCACAGCTGCACCCATCCTCACCATCCCTAACCCTGAACTCCAGTTTATTGTCGAAGTAGACGCTTCGAACGTGGGAGTCGGCACCATCCTGTCCCAAAGGTCCGCTGAGGATGGTAAGATCCACCCTTGTGCCTTTTTCTCTCGTCGCCTCAGCCCTGCAGAGAGAAATTATGACATCGGTAACTGGGAGCTGCTGGCGGTTAAGTTAGCATTGGAGGAATGGAGGCAGTGGCTGGAGGGAGCTGAGACTCCTTTCATTGTTTGGACCGACCATAAGAACTTGGAGTACCTGCAAACGGCCAAGAGGTTGAACCCACGGCAAACCAGGTGGGCTTTATTTTTCTCGCGTTTTAACTTTCACCTTGCCTATAGACCCGGAAGTAAGAATGTCAAGCCCGATGCCTTATCACGATGTTTTGAGATCAAGGATGAAGAACCCTGCCAGGATACTATCTTGCCCAAGGAAGGCTTTGTGAATGCAATTTGTTTAGAAATCGAGAGGGAGGTCAGAGAAGCCCAGGTAGATTCAGCTGCCCCCAGTGCATGTCCCACTAACTGTCTCTATGTTCCAGCCCACCTGCGATCCCGCGTCCTGGAATGGGGGCAATCATCCAATCTATCCTGTCATCCAGGAGTCCGTCGTACCAAGGACTTCATCGCTCAAAGATTCTGGTGGCCAGAGATGTCACAAGACATTCAAAGTTTTGTGGCAGCCTGCTCGGTCTGTGCCCAAGCCAAGTCATCCCATCAACCACCTCACGGTTTGCTCCAACCCCTTCACACACCACACCGCCCCGGTCCCATATTGCTTTAGACTTCATTACTGGCCTTCCCCTTCCAATCACTACACGACCATCCTCACCATAGTTGACAGATTTTCTAAAGCTGTTCACTTAGTCCCCCCTCACGAAGCTCCCTCTGCCCAAGAAACTGCCAACCTCATTATTCAACACGCATCAGACTTCACGGAATCCCCACTGATATCACCTCTGATCGCGGTCCCCAATTCACTGCCCTGTTTTTTTGAAGTCATTTTGTAAATCACTTGGTACCTCTGTTAGTTTGTCTTCAGGTTTCCATCCCCAGACCAATGGCCAGACCGAGCGGGCTAACCAATGTGTTGAAACTGTCTTGAGATGTCTATGTTTTAAGAACCCCTCCTCCTGGAGTCATCAGTTACCATGGGCAGAATATGCTATGAACAGTCATACCTCTGCTGCTTCCGGTATCTCTCCCTTCAAAGCCTGCCTAGGATACCAGCCCCCTTTGTTCCCGTGTCAGGAGGAGGAGGTAGCCGTGCCCTCAGCCCGAGAGTTCGTACGCCGCTGCAGGCGCACATGGAGGGCCACCCGTCAGGCTTTGCTCAAGTCGGTCGCCAGGATGAAGGCTCAGGCGGACAAGAAACGCACTGCCGCCCCTTCTTACCGGCCTGGGCAGCGCGTCTGGCTATCCTCCAGAGACATTCCCCTCCGAGGTAATGGGGGCAAGTTATTCCCTAAGTTCCTGGGTCCCTTCACCATAGAAAAGGTTTTAAGTCCCATTGCTGTTCGGCTCCGTCTGCCCCTGTCCATGCGACATGTCCACCCTACCTTTCATGTGTCCCAAATCAAGCCCACAGTTACCCACCCCCTGTCCTCTGGACCTGATCCCCCCACCACCCGCCCGGATCATCGACGGAGGCGAAGCCTTCCACGGTCCGAGCCCTCCTGGACTGCCGTCGGCCGAGGTAGAGGACTTCAGTACCTCGTCGACTGGGAGGGCTACGGACCAGAGCATCGCAGTTGGGTGCCGTCCAGGCACATCCTGGACAAGACTTTGATAAGAGGCTTTCATGCTGTTCATCCCAGGCCTGCGGGTTGAAACGCCAGGAGGCGTTTCGTAGGGAGGGGGGTACTGTTATGATTCTGCCATGTCTGTCTTGTTCTGCCATGTTTATTATGTTCCTGCCTTGCTTGTTATGTTTTCCTTATTCCCTGTACTTTGCCACATCCATCGTTACTGAATCCTTTTTTTGTCCGACTCTGTATTTTGTGATTGGTGCCCTGGTTACGATTCTGGATTTTGCCCTTTGGATTCTGATTATTGGATTGTGGACTTTGTACCGTTGCCTGCTCTGTTGGGGGTTCCCCCCCCCCCTCCAGAAATAAAGCCTCCTTTTTTGTATTCACTGGTTCTCGCTTGTGGTTCCTGGCGTAATCCTCACAATACCCACATTTTTCTTACACTACATGTTAAATAAAGAAATAAGCAGTCGTTATTTTTGAAAAAATATCAAATTCTTAAATCCATCAAATTATCCAGCGCTTGTTGTCATATCTGCTGAGCATACTCACAGTTTTTTTTTTCATAAGGGCAGTCTTATGGCTATAATGAGTTTGCTGCTGCTCAGCCCAGTCTAAGTTCCCTTAGATGTGCTGCACTTGCAGTTTGATTTTCATCGACCTTTCTGCCCAAAAAGTCCCAAAACAGCTTGACTTTGATTCGCCGGTTAGAAAATGGAAAGACCTTGTCTGTTTGTTTACTTTGTAAAATATGGCTTCTTTGAGAATTCCAAAACTTTGAACTCTATCCAAACAAGTAAATTATTCTCTTTATCTTTCTGACTTTTCACCTCTCACAAGATTTCATTTGAGATTATATGCAGAAGTTAAGCCATTTAAATTTCTCAAAAAACAGAGAGCTCTAACATTAGCAAAGTGTGTTCAAACTTTTTACTGGTACTGTAATTCTCACCTGGCTCAGAGGAAGATGGAAATCATGTCTTTTTGGCAGTTTTTCTGGTGATTAAGGGATGATACGAGACTTCTAAACCTTATAAGTGGTTGTCAAAAGTGACAATGCCATGAAATGCACATCATACATTGTGAAAAAATGTAAAGTGCTACAGCAGAACATACAGCATTTTTGAACCAGCACCACTAAATTGAGTAAGAAACAAGTATTGGATTTTATTCAGCATAAATAATGCAGTGCAGTGAATCAGCCATAGACAAAAATGTGATGAGCTCATTGAATTTGACCATATTGATCTAATATGATATTTAGAATACTTACAGTGGGCTCAAAAATTACTGGCACCCCTGACTGGCAATGTATAAATAATACTTTGAAAAATTCAAAAGAAAAATTTTATAGGGAAACTCTAAATAACATGTGAGAAATACTGCACAATATTAATATTCCAATGGAACCAACCAAACCCATTTACTGATTTAATTAAAAATCAGTTTCCTCCAAATCAAAGTTTCACAACTCGTGACACTTAAAAACTGTTGTAAATAATATCTACCAAAATTAAACAAGGTATTAACTTCTTTAAGTTTTATCTAAGCGTGAAGGGAAATGAAGCTTAGCGAAAGTTCAGTCAGGAAGACTCTCTCTCTCGCGCACGTCAACTCCCTTTATTTTCTTCTCATTCACTCTCATAAACCTCTGCAGTCAATGTCTGGGGCTGTCAATTGAGCAGTCAGCTGGTGTAGCAGCTGACCTCTTCCATCCAACCGTGGCACACCTCAGTCGCATCGCTAGCCAATCGTTATGTTGCTGTCTTTTTAAAAAATGTCATTTTCTCTGCTCTAGTTCATTCATGCTGCCGTTCGCTGAGCCACTAAATCCTGTTTCAGTCAGTGCTGTCTGCGCATTTATTACCTTCGCCCCGAAGGGGAGCGAGGATATTGCAATCGGCAGTCCGTATGTATGTATGTATGTAAATATATATCTATATATATGTCTGTCTGTCTATCTGTCCACTCGCATAACTCATCAACCGTTGATCGGACTAACTTGATTTTTTTTTTTTACAGAAGAATGTCTACAGTTTCTCGGTCCTGCTCTGCAATGATCTAGATCAGGATCCAGATTTGGATTTGGGAACAGTTTTCTGGATTTTTCTCCATATGCCTATTTGTCAGCTCGTATTATTTAAATTAAAAAAATTATATATATATATCTGTTTAACTTGAAATTTTTTATTCATTGTCACCACTGCGAATGCTTCAAGGGGCGAGGGTCTGCAATCTCTGATTTTCTTGTTGTCATTGGTTATTGTTCGTCACTTCAAACTCCACCATATATGAGGTCTATAGCTGGGGTTCAGTTTAGAGCTAGATGTTCTGACCCATCTTTTCCAAGCCTATTTCTAATAGCCCAAGCAATTCCTGGATCATTTGTTCAGAATAAGTGCCACTCTTCAGCGGCTATGCTAGGTATATCTACGCTCTCTTTATCAACTAAGCCACTGGTCATCTTCAGCAAACGCATCCTACGTGCGCCCCGAAGCATCTGCAATCATCAAAGCCTAAAGATCCCTGAAGCCTTTTCAGTCCATGGTAAGCTTGGTCGTTTTATCTGTATTCCTGCGGTCACTTGCTAATCGCACACTGGGCTCTGCACCCCTAGTCATTGCTGGCTATCATTACCCAAAAAAAAAAAAAAAATGCAGTGCATTGCAGCCCCTAGCCATTGCAGGCTTTCATCATGAAAAAAAAAAATGCAGGGCTTTGCAGCCCCTAGCCATTGCTGGCTTTCATCATGTCAAAAAAAAAAAAAAAAAAGGGCTTTGCAGCACCTAGCCATTGCTGGCTATCATCATGCAAAAAAAAAAAAAAAAAAAATGCAGGGCTTTGCAGCCCCTAGCCATTGCTAGCTATCATCATGCAAAAAAAAAAAAAAATGCAGGGCTTTGCAGCCCTTAGCCATTGCTGGCTATCATAATGCAAAAAATGCTGAGCCTGGCAGCCCCTAGCCATTGCTGGCTATCATCATGCAGCGCAAAAAAAAAAAAAAAAATGCAGGGCTTTGCAGCCCCTAGCCATTGCTTGCTAATGTCTGGATTGTATAATTCTTTAGACATATTTGTGTCCCATGTCATGCTCATCATGTTTTCCTCTCTCGGCAGCCAAGCTTCTCGGTCATTATGAAGTTCCTGCTTGGTGAGTATTCCTTCCTTTCTTTGGGGGATTCATCAGGCTGCGTTTTCGGGGGGCTTCCGCCACCTATTTTTTGGGAGATTTTTCCAGCTGCTGCTCTGAGCCGTGCTCCTGCTCTACGAGTCTTCCCGAAGAGTCCAAGCGCCAAAGACTTGTCTGATTTTAAGCATGTTAATTCTGACTGCTGTCTTCCTGCTGTCCTGATCCTCTCATCCCTAATTTGCCATCAATTTATTATTCAGCCAGTGGAGGATGGGCTTCCCCAGAATAGCCAGGTTCCTCCTGAGATTTCTTCTCAATGAGGAGTTTTTTCTCACCACCGTTTGAGGCTTTTTCTCCCTACAGGGAGTTTTTTGCCTGCTATTTGGGGATTAGGGATTAGTCTGGGCTCTGCCCTTTTCTCTATGTAAAGTGCTATATAAATAAAATTGAACTGAATTGAATTCTACTTATGCTCAACGCATATTAAAATTTTTCTTGATTTCACTCGAGTCTCTCCTGATTGAACTATATTGAGCCATTACATCACTTCCTGGTTCACTAGCGTATAAAAATGAGATAAAACACATGCAATATTCCCTTGTCATCCAACACCATTAAGAAAAAAAACAACTTAGTTCAAAAGAGGCAGATGGTCATAGACCTTCATAAATCTAGTAATGGTGACAAGAAGATTCACAAATGATTGACTATGTACCTTAGCATTGCCAGGGCAATTATTTAAAAATTCCAAAGATATGGAACTGATGAAAACCCAAAGGGTAGAGGAAGCAACTACATTTTGCCCTCCAGGATACTGAGGATGGTGAGAGAAGCAGCAAAATCCCCAAGAATCACTGTGAAGGAATTGCTGGCCTTGGTGGGATCTTGGGTTCACCAGGGGCATGTTCAAGATCGAAGGGTCTCACGCCTAGGTCTCGCGAGGGAAGACTCTGAAGTTTTGAACAACTCATGAGTTCTTGCGCATTTTCCAACGTGGCTGCCAAGGTTTGAATCAAATTCAGCCGAACAGTTTGTGACAATACTGGATGCCATCTTGAAAAGCAAGATAAGACTGTTCGCACATGTTCTCGCTTGTCTTCGCAAGACCAAACGCAGTTTAATTGTTCAAAAGGTGAGAACTCGTGGACTATCGCTCAACCTCGCAACCTTGAACATTCCCCTGGTTTCAAAAAGCACCATCAGGTGCCTTCTCTACAACCAAAGGCTCCTTGGAAGGGTTGCCAGAAGGAAGTCTTGTTTGACCAGAAGACACAGAAGCAAGTGCTTGGAGTTTGCCAAATGTCATTTAAATTATAACCCAAACAAGGTGCTTTGGTCAGACAGGCCAAAATATGCTATTTTGGCCAGATATAACAGGGGCATGGCCAGGATTTTTTAAAAAGTGTATGCACATGTTTAAAGCAGTAATGCAAAAGAGTAAAGCGAATAAGCTACAGCGGTCTTGGGGTATAGAAAAGAATAAGTGGGAGTACTATCCTCACGACTGTGATTTACAAGCTAGTAGTGCATAGGGCAACTAAACGCTAATACCGCACCTTTGTGAATTTAAAAAGATTGAAGCAAGTAGTACCCATAAGAGATAATCAAGCAGCTAACAACTGTAACTGTGTTTACATGAAGTCACAAAAAGAAAAGTTGAAAACAAACTGGTCCCTGACATCTACATGAGATCGCTTGCATTACAGGATGTGCTAAAAGTATACAGTCAGAAGTTTATAGTGTTATTATTTATTTTAATTTTTTGATTAAGTAATTAAACGTTCTTGATTGAATTTACTATGGAACTGCAGCAGCATTGCAGAAAGGTGTGTTATACTTAAAATGGATTATGCAAATCGTTAGAAGACTTGATCAAGCAAACCAATTAAAACTGGTCAAAACTTCTAATTAGTTAAGGTATTTTTTGTGCCTCCTCTGATTACTGCAGAGCAGCCGCCCCTAACCTACATATCCTACATGTGGCCTTAGGGTTATACTTATCCTATCAATTATTTTGTTGCAAAAGTAATTGGCTATGTACAATACCGATAAATGGTTCCATCTATGTCAGTCTAAACAATAAGTTCATAAAACGCCATTTTACTTATATCATGCAGCAATTGAAGGGTTCAGTGCAATAAGTTGATAAATGCCAATCTCATATTTTATATGAAAGAGGGGAATAAAAAGATTATATATTTCAGTTAAATTTCCCCATTGATAGATTCAGAAACAATGTATCATGAGAAAAGCAGATTTCTGACCAGTACACAACATTGGTACATGGTGAAAGAATATTCTGTGTAATACCATAAAGCATGACTTTGGCATTTTCAAGTTATTGTACAGTCCACACAGCTATTAGCCTGAACAAATGCATTATCCACAAGACGTCCTCAAACTCAATTTACTGATGTTTACTCAACCATTAATTATCAGCTTCAGAGACATGATATTTAAAAACCAAATTAAAATTCATTCAGTATGTTCACTTGATATACTGTATAAGAAATCCTCGAGTTTTGCCAATTGGGAAAAAATTCTGTATCCTACCAGAGGTGTCATGGTTTGTGAGGTGTGCGTGTTGTTTGGACTTTTCTCTGCGGCTCTCGTCCCGGGACGATATCGAATTCCTGGGCCATTGAATTCTTTACCCAGCTGGTTGATTGAGCTGGGGCGGCGCTTTCCCAGAATCTATATAAGTAGGAAGTCCGGCACGCCTCCTTCGCTACAGTGTCTGTGTTTAGCTTCGCACTATAGCTGAAGATATCTGCAGTCAGGTTTTGTATGACTTTCTATCTTCTAATTGTTGGAGTTTCTTCTCCCTTTTTCTATCTCGCTTTGCTTCCGTGGTTCAGGACTATTATATGTCCTTTGGAAGCACGAGTACTTGCGTTTGGTCTATTTTATTCTCGGTGTTTGTACTGTGTTCGTGCTACTCTCTTTCTCCCTGTCATTGGGCTCGGCCTCCGTATGCTACTGGCCATTACAAGAGGTGGTTGTGCTAAGTATTAAATGAAAGGTGCCAATTATTATGAGACCTTGATTTTGTTGAAATTTATTTTGTATTAAATGATTGTTGTGATTTTGCTTGTTTACATCGAAACAATAATAAAGTATTTCACGTTTTTATTCCATTCCTCTAGTATTACGTTGTTTACACTTTTTTGTATTGTTTGTGCATTGCCAGTAAGGGGTGCCCGACATTTTGGAGCTCACTGTATATAATTCACAAAAGGTAAACATGTGACATCATATGGCATTAATTCAAGTTTTTACCTGCGTCGCCGAAGGCAGCAGGTCTAGGAATGGCTTTTCCACTTCTTACCTGCGTCGCCGAAGGCAGCAGGTCTAGGAATGGCTTTTCCACTTCTTACCTGCGTCGCTGAAGGCAGCAGGTCTAGGAATGGCTTTTCCACTTCTTACCTGCGTCGCCGAAGGCAGCAGGTCTAGGAATGGCTTTTCCACTTCCGGACCCGAACTCCGAAAAATGCTCAGAGGACAAAAATCTCTTGGGAGAGCGCCAAACTCATCAAATAGAGTGGGTGAATTTTTGTAGTCCATTGTCCGTCCATCATTCCGTCCGTTCAAGTTCAAGTTCAAGTTTATTCATACATTGCCAAGATGGTAGACATATACAATTTGATCAGTTAAACATACGCAATGGCATGTATGAATGGGTCCCCCAAAGTAAGCTATTGAAAGCTTTTGGGAGGGGGCCCAAAGGTCATGGAGAGAAGAAAAGAAAAAAGTACAGTGCACAGTGGAAAACATCCTATAGATACACAAAACATTAGACATTACAATGCAATCAAGCAAACATACAAATACATACAATCAATCACACTGCCGTCCCAGTACATCCATCATGTAGCTAGAGTATGTTATATATAGGTAGACGATAGATTAGCTTTTAGATTCTTTTTAAAAGTGGACAGAGAACACAGCATCTTCAGACCATCATCAAGTCTGTTCCAGATCTGAGGCCCCCTACAGACAACGCTCATACCTGTACAATTTAGACGCCGTTGTTTACCTATTATAAGGTGTTTGTTCCTGGTTTGGTGTTGGTGCTGGGGGCGGCAGATAGGGACCAGACTGTTGAATCTGGGGTTCTGACCATTTACAACTTCAAACATTATGCAAGCATTATGGAAGAGATTGATTTCAGTAAGTCTTAGAAGACCATAGCAATGGAATAAAGGGCGAGTGGGAGCATTGACAGCAGACCAGGACATAGCATGTATGACTTTCTTTTGTAGACCCTCAGGTTTTATAAGGTAGCTGGGGAAAGTATTAGACCAAATGGCATTACAGTAGCTCAGATGAGGTTCGAAAAGGGTTTTTTAGGTAGTAAGTAAAGCAGATAATGGAAAAGAATGTCTAAGCTTGTAAAATAGACCAAAATATTTTGATAGTTTCTTTATCAGATGATCAATCTGGTATTTAAAGTTGACAAATTCATCAATGTGGACCCCCAGGAATTTTGTGGAATTCACTCCTATTATTTCCTGACTGTCAATATGGATATGTAGTAGTTCAGTATTGATATTCTTTCTGTTTGAGCGAAATGTAACATAATTTGTTTTGTTAACGTTGAGTGATAGTTTATTACATTTAAACCAGGCATCCACTTTGATTAACTCTGTATTTGCAGTGTCTTGAAGAGTGAGTAGGTTCCTGTGTGAGGTGAAAAAATTTGTATCATCAGCAAAAATTACTTTATGAAAAATACTGGTAGAATTTACAAAATCATTTATGTAAAGGATAAATAGGAGTGGCCCCAAAATTGAGCCCTGGGGGACCCCATAGTTTATGTGCTTGCAGGGCGAGCCACAGTCATTTTTATAAACATACTGTTGTCTGTCGTAGAGATAGCTTCTGAACCAATCAAGGGCGAGGCCTCTGATACCATAATGGTGTAGTTTGTTCAATAAAATCTCAAAATCAATAGTATCAAAGGCTTTTGATAGATCAAGGAAAATGCCAATTCTAAGGTTACCTTCATCAATACAGGCGTTGCTTTTTTTCAACAAGGTCAAGTATAGCCATACCGGTAGTGCTCTTTTTCTTGAAACCAAACTGAGATGGAACAAGAATGTTGAGTTTATCAAGATAGCTATGCATTCTGCTGTATACAACTTTTTCCATTACTTTAGAAAGAGTTGGTAATAGTGATATGGGACGATAATTGCTCATGACGTCTTTGTCACCCGATTTAAAAATTGGTATGACCCTTGCGATTTTTGCCATTTTTGGCACAGTCCCTGTCGTTTGGGAAAGGTTAATGCAATGAGCGAGCGGCTACAAAATCACATTGACAACTGTTCAAGATTTTGCTACTAATTCCATCAATGCCAGCTGAATTTGAGCTTTTAAAGTCCATAATGATCTTAAAGACTTTGCTGCTGTCTGTTGGTTTCAAGAAGCAGGAGTGCAGGTAATTACCTGTTAAGAATTGTTGAAAAGAAGCGCCCTGGGGTTGTCTAATGTTGGCAGAGAGATTTTCCCCAATAGAAACAAAGTAGTTGTTAAAATTCTTAGGCAGGTCACCTTCGACGTCACCTGTATCTGGAAGGACAGTGAGTTTACGACCCTTGTTTAAGACTCCATTTAAAACTTTCCACATCCTCCGACAATCCCCCTGTGATTAATTGAGAAGTTCAGTGTAGTGGTTACTCTTACTCTTTCTAATAATGTAGGTGAGCTTGTTTCTGTAAATAGAGTATTTATTTTTACTTTCAATACTTGGATTTTTAAGGTAGCAGTTATAGAGCTTATTCTTATGTTTTATTGAATTTGCAATTCCCTTAGTTATCCAGGGATTTTGAGCAGTGGTAGAGCATCTGACCAATTTCTCAGGGATAGAGGCTTTGATAGAGTCATTGATATATTTTATCAGATTGTCATAAGCAGCGTCAGGAGTGATGCAGTTATAAATAGTCTCCCATGGCTTGGCAGGCAGGTTAGCATTTAACAGCTGTAATGTTATCTCGTTTATAATTTTGATTTTTTTAGTTTTAGGATGTGGTATCGAGAACATTTTGGCTGTGCCATAAAATAATGCTATGGGAAAACGATCTGTGATATCAGACTGGACCACTCCTGCCACTAACCTGGTGTTCCGAATGTTTGTAATGAAGTTGTCAATGATGGAACTGGAAGTCTGTGTGACTCTGGTAAATGTGTTGATAGTGGGGAAGAAAGAAAAGGAGTGCAAAGTATTAATGAAATCATGTTTCGCTCCATCATCCTTGGATATGTCGATATTAAAGTCACCAAGAATGATACAGTCTTTGTTTAGCCTGTTGAGTCTATGTAACAGGTCTTCCAGTTTACCCCGAAAGGTATCAAAGATGGAATCTGGTCGGCAATAGATCACCCCAACAGTTAGGTGTTTACCCTTTGTGTTGATTTCAATAAATAAGGATTCACAGTGGTCATCATCAATATCAATTTCACAAACTTTGACATGAGGACTGTTTTATACATAAAGGCAAACACCTCCACCTCTTCTATTGAGTCTGTTCTTGAGATGTAAGGTTTACCCATCAAGGTTAAATAAATCTACATATGAGTAATCATTGAGCCAGGATTCAGTACATCCAATAACATCGAAGGTACAGCCTGTGGTAGTAAGTAATGAAGTTAAATCATCATAGTGTTTGCAAAGGCTTCTGATATTAAAGTGCAACAGAGAGTAATGATGCTGGTCATGGACAGGTTTTAATTGCTCTGGGTCATAAACTTTACATGTGACATTGCTACCAATATCAATACATTGCTGTGTATCTCCATCATCATTGAAATCATCAAAACCCAAATTTGATAGAATTTAGATTTTCAAGTAGGTGAACTGGGAAAACAGTCATGCACACGCAAGGACACCAAGCATACATACTCACACACACACAGAGGTCAACAAAAAGACACCGAGCGTGCACGCTCACACACACATACACACAGAGGTAAGCTGGTACCGTGACTTGCAAAAATTATTCTGCATCGCTGTCACTCCCGTTTACCCCGCATCACACGTCGGCCAGAGAGTTGGTACTGAAAAAGCGTAAGGGACCGGCTGCCTACACAGCAGCTACGCTCGTAAGCGTCGCCCGAACGCCTGTTTGGAGAGCAAAAATGAACTGGTGCCGGTTAGAGTTAATAGGTGCTGTGTAATAGCGATGTCCACTTGCCTATGTGCTGAGCAAAGATTAACTAATTATGGTAAGCGGTAGGCTGCCTTCACACCGGACGCGACAACGAACCCCCCGCACGACGGACCACACCCAAAGCCGACGCAATTCGCGTCTCCACACCGACCCCGAATGCAATCCGCAGCGCGAAAAACCCGCCCCGCAGCCGGTGCAAAAGCAGCCTTTAGAGAATATAATTTTTCCCTGGGGAAAAGCATTTCCACAATGCCCACATGCACAGCCGCTGTGCAAACAGCCACAGCCAGAACGAAAACAGAAAATAGATCACACCCCCCTCCCCCGCCTACCCATCGTCCATCCACGGAGAAAGGATGTGGTAGTAAATGAAAATAATAAACAAAAAACGAAAAGATCAAATCCCTCGCTTTGAGAGGAGCAGATTATCTGATTCAGTCCAGGCTGAATGCAGGACAGTTCGTTCAGTGGCATTTGCTACCTTAAGTCGAAGTCCCGTGGAGGAAACAAAAAAAAATCAAAAAAAAAAAAAACTGTTAACCTTGTTTAAAGGACGCTATTAGCTTTTCGGTCCCAGGTTGACAGTGAGCCTGGCAGGGAACAGCAGGGCTGGTTTGAGATCAAGCTTGTACAATTCCGACATGACCTCACGATACTCCCTCCGTAGTTCCACGACCTCCGGGCAGTAGCGGAGCTACAGGGGGGGCAAAGACACGTCCCTTTTAGTCCTGGCTAGATCTCAATCATTTTCCTTTATTGACGTCTTTTCCAATTATCGTAATTGGCAACTGAAGACACGGTTTCTCACCGCATGCGATCTAACAGCGATGAAATCATGGGCTAAATTCAGTGCAGAAAAATAATTTTCTTATTAATTGGCCAATGCTTTGCGTGATTGAACTGGTCCGTGTTCCAATGAAACGCGGACTTTCACTCTCAGTATTTCATGGGTTGATTTGAAAAAAAAACAAAAAACAGTGGCACTCGGCAGTTAAATAGCCTAGGTTATAAAAACCAAGCCATTTGCGTGAGAGTCGACAGGTAGGTTATGCAATTTTGAATAACGTAGATTTAAATACAGCAAATACGCGTCCAGATGAATGATTGTCGTCTTACTTAACAGGTGCTGCTTGTTCTCCCCGATTAAGTGCTGTAGCGCTGTTCGTTGGTGTTCATTCTGCTTGAGTTGAGACAGAGGAAGACGTGCGGGATCGAATCTGAAGTTTTACTCTTGTTTAAACGGAGTTATCTGAAACTAATTTGTGTGTTCAGGCTCAAACAGTATTAGAGATTAGACAATTTGCTCCCGAGGTATAACCTTTGTCGCATTAGGGGCAGGGAGAATCTTCCTCCATCATCTTTTTTTTTTTCCCCTTTTTCCCTTTAACAACTCGGTGAGCAAACAGCCAAACTAAGTCGCTAATCTGGTCAAACAAAGGCGACGGGGGGTTTTGGGGTTTTTTTTGAGGGTTTCAGTCTCCCGGGGAGCAAAGTAAGGTAAAGTAAAATAAATTTAAACGCTAAATTTAAAGAATAAACTAAATGCGAAGTAATTGTCTAACTTAGTGAATTGTGTGATATACAAAGTAAGTCAGAGTTGTTTTCAAGCACTGAGGTACACTGTCGCCTGCTTTTTCTGTAGCTGATTTAGCTAACGAACGATTGTAAGCTCTCAACGCCAGGAATATATCAAATTACCGGGATATCTAACTATCTGGCTTGGTTTCATACTTGGTCGCTTGCCTTTCATACAGTCTTCTAGCCAATAAATATTGACGTTCACCGGGGTTTTTTAGTCCCCTTCGTTCTCTATCCTGACCGCATTACCGCATAAACGCATTTCCAAGCTTGAATATTAACGCGAACCGGGGTTTTTGTCTTTTTTGCATTTTATTATCATCGAAGGGCTCTTCTGATTAAACACATTGCAAATTACGTTATCTTTGTATTTTCCTCCGGTTGCGGTGCCTTGATCGGCTGATTAAAGTTTAACTGCTTGTTTGAGTGCTCAGCGACAGCTTGTTGGGGAGGTACCGTGTTTAGTTCGCTCCACGAAGTAAACGACTTGTTTATTCGGTCCGTTTTAATTAAAAGGGAACCGAGGCTTAACTCTTATCTCGGTTACTCTTGGTTGTATTTGTGGCTGGCTAGCTAGATAGTTACTGTTTGCTTTTTGGCTGGGGATCTGAGATTTAGTATTTAGTCAATAGGACAGCAGTCACTTTAGTCGTCCGTTCGGTTACCCTTGAATTTAAACGGAAAGCTTTACCGGAGTGCTCCGCCTCCTCCCTCCTCCAGTTTCTCCTGGGCGTAGTATAGCCAGTCTTTTATCTGGGTTCTCAGCTAAGCCCTGTGAGACTTTTGGGTTAGTATATTAATAGTACCGGGTCTAGATAAATTCAAGTTGGCTTATTAGGAGTGCTTATTTTCAATAGAGTTTCTCAATTTGGTATTTCATTTCTGTTCACTAAAACTAAGCCCCTGTTAAAAGAGGCTTATTATCCATTCACATAGTTTCCCCACAGTTTCTATTGTGACTGCTGCTTGGGGCCTCTCAGGTTAATTAATTAATAAATTGTGGTTCCTGAGCTTCTGTCTCAGCATTAGTAATTTTCTTTGTTATCTAGGGTGAGCGAGGTCATTAGGTAGGGGGTTCAAAATGTGGCCAAAACTATGTGACGGTTGCAGGATGATCGCACTTTTGGAAAGAGATTTCCAGGGTGGGTTTGTCTGTCACCGGTGCCAGCTAATTGAGCATCTGGAGAGCAAGATCCTTGTTCTTCAGGGCCAGTTAATGCACGACATAGTTCATAATCAGTAGAGTTCCTAGAGGAACTAAGTAGTATGTCGTTTAGAGAAATGGTCTGTACGCCAAAAGCAGGGTGGTGTGGGGACCCCAGAGCAGGCAGGGAGAGAAAGTTGGGTGACGGTAGGGCGTCAAGCGCAGGAAAGGGCGTGCACACCGTGCAGCGACAGCTCCTCCAGTGGTTGAGGTGTCCAACCGATTCCGGCCCTTGCAGGAACTCGAATTGGCCCCTGACCCTGAGAGTGAGGGACTGATGAGCAGCAGGGCACCCTGTTGGCCTCTACCCCTCAGAAAAGAGAGTTATTGATAGTGGGGGACTCAATACTTAGAGGAATAGACAGTTTAGTCTGTTCGCACGACAAGGAGTCTCGTCAGATGTGTTTGCCTGCCTGGTGCCCAGGTAGGAGACCTCCTGGAGCGTCTTGCGGACAAGCTCCTGGCCAGAGCGGGGAGGGATCCAGTTGTCATGGTCCATGTTGGGACTAATGACATAGGTAAGGGTAGGTTTGAGGTTCTGCAAAGCAAATTTGTTGAATTAGCTGAAAAGCTTAGGAGCAGATCCTCCACGGTAGTGTTCTCCGGGATTCTACCGGTACCACGTGCAAGCAGAGGAAGCAGAATTTTATCTGGAGGTTTAACACGTGGCTCTGAACCTGGTGTAGGAAAGAGGGGTATAGGTTTATGGGGCACTGGAACTACTTCTGGGACAGGGGTGACCTGTTCAAGCCGGATGGGCTACACCTGAACCGGAGGGGTACCTTTGCACTGGGTCAGCGTATGTTGAGGGTAGCAGAGAGTTATTTAAACTAGGGACTTGGGGGGCAGGGAGGTTAGAGAGTGTTACACAGAGGGAAATGCAGACTGCCCTGATGGAGGCTGACAGCGTTACATGCACTATTGATGATATATTTTTAAAGCAAAAAAAAGCATGGTGAGGGCTTTGAGCAGCAGGCGCATGGGAAATCGAAGGAAAGAGCGTTCATGATAACCTGAAATGTTTTTATCTAAATGCAAGAAGCATTAAAAAATAAATTTCAAGAACTTGAGGCCGTTATGATTAGTGAAGGCTATGACATAGTTGGGATTACAGAGACATGGCTTAGTGAAGAGGATGGAGATGAATATAATGTAGAAGGTTATAAGCTCTTTAGGAAGGATAGATGTAATAGGCGAGGAGGGGGTGTAGCACTCTATGTGAACGAAAACATAAATGTGCAGGAAATTCCTGAAATTGAATATTCCGTGCCTTGTGAAGATATCTGGGTCAGGCTCACTGGCAAACACGAGACTGGTTTAAACATAGGTGTATGCTATCGACCACCAGCTTTGGACAGTACAGTCAATGAAATGCTCCTTAAGAGGATTACGCAAGCTTGTAGAGGAGGAGGGACTATTATTATGGGAGACTTAAATTATCCTGGTATTGATTGGGAAATTGTGAAAGGACAGGGTATGGGGGAGGAAGAATTTCTAGATGTCATAAATGATAATTTTTTGGTGCAGTATGTTAATAAACCTACAAGAGAGAAGGCAATTTTAGATTTGCTGCTCTGTAATGACCCAGATAGAATTAGCAATGTTGAGGTACTGGAGCCACTTGGGACAAGTGATCACTCTACTATTAATTTTGAGGTTTCATGGGAAGTTAAAAGGTGTCTCCAAAAACAAAAATTTTTAATTTTAGGCGAGCAAACTTTGACAGGATGCGGTCATATCTAAGTGAAATAAAATGGGAGACACTCCTGGACTGTGAGTCTGTAAATGAGATGTGGGAAAGATTTAAGGGGTTTTTACTTGATTCACAATGTAAATTCATTCCAAAGGTGTCCAAAAGTAAGCTGAAAAAAGCAGAATCCTCAGTGGATGACAGCAGCTATTCGTAGGAGTTTGAGGGAAAAGAGGAATCTTTATAAGATGTACATAGAGGATAACAATGAGATTACTAAGGCCGAATTCTGTAAAATGCGGGCTGTGGTCAAAAAAAGAGCTGAGGAATGCTAGAAGACTGTATGAAAGACAAATTGCAGAGGGGGCAAAACTAACCCTAAGCGCTTCTTTCAGTACTGTAGCAGAAAAAGGAAAGTCAAAGAGCAGGGTAAGTGCATAAAGAGTAAAAATGGATCGCTGCTATATGATAATAAGGATATTGCGGACACCTTAAACGGTTACTTTGTTGAGAATTTTACCTTAGAGCGGGTCTTTATTCGGCCAGAGGGCTTGTCCAATGCTCAAGATTATTTAGCGGAAATTGAGGTTAGGGATAACGTCAGATAGACAAGTTGCATCAACTAAAGGCAGATAAGGCGGCGGGTCCTGATGGCTTATATCCTAGAGTGCTCAGGGAAGTTAGTGAGATCATCTTTAAGCCGCTATCTGCCATCTTTAGACGGTCTTTAGAAACTGGAGAAATACCAAATGATTGGAAACAGGGCAATATAATACCAATATATAAAAAAGGGACCGTACTGAGCCAGGTAATTACAGGCCAGTCAGTTTAACTTGCCTTGCGTGCAAAATATTGGAATCTATCATAAAAGATGAGCTGGACTTATTTCTTGAACGTAACAATATCTTGAGGGATAGCCAACATGGTTTTCAGAAAAAGGAAGGTCATGCCTGACAAACCTTCTGGAATTTTTTTGAAGAGGCCACCAAGACTTATGACCAGAGCAGGGCTTATGACATCATATATTTGGATTTTCAGAAAGCATTTGACACAGTACCGCATAAGAGACTAATTTTTAAAATGAGCTCCATTGGAGTTACAGGTGGTATTCTGAAGTGGATTCATAACTGGTTGCAGGACAGAACACAAAGAGTGGTGGTCAGTGGTATATCATCTGAGCTAGGTAGGGTGGGGAGTGGCGTCCCCCAGGGATCGGTGTTGGGACCCCTGCTGTTCCTCATCTACATTAATGACCTTGATAGGAATATTGAGAGCAGATTAGTGAAATTTGCAGATGATACTAAATTGGGGGGCTTGGCAAATAGTTTAGAGTCCACTAAAGTGATTCAGGATGATTTGGATAGAATTCAGAATTGGGCAGAAATGTGGCAAATGAAATTTAATGTAGCGAAATGTAAAGTAGTACATGTAGGTAATAAAAACATTAGACGGGATTACTTCATGGGAGGTTTTAAACTGGAATGTGCTCCACAAGAGAAAGATCTGGGAGTGATTGTTGACCAAACCCTCACAGGCTCTAGCCATTGTGCCGTAGCTGTTAAAAAAGCCAATCGGATGCTGGGATACATTGCCAAAAGTATTGAGTTCAAATCCAAGGAGGTGATGCTTCTTTTGTACAACACATTCGTCAGACCACATCTAGAGTATTGTGTACAGTTCTGGGGACCATACTTTAAGAAAAAGACATAGAGGCTTTAGAGAAAGTTCAGAGAAGAGCCACGGCTAATTCCGGTATTAAAAGATGAAAGCTATGAGAAAAAAAGCTGAAGATCCTTAATCTCTTTAGTCTTAGGAAAAGGAGACTAAGGGGTGATTTGATTGAGGTCTTTAAATATATAAAAGGGATTAACAAACTGAATTATGTAGGATTCCTTCGACCAAGTGTTGTTAGCAGAACTCGGGGTCACAAATGGAAGCTGACTAAAGGTAAATTTAGCACTGATATTCGGAAATATTTCTTCACCCAAAGAGTAATTTCGGTGTGGAACAGCTTGCCTGACCATATTGTTGAGGCAGAGACCTTGGGAGTTTTCAAGAGCAGACTTGACTTAAAGCTAGATAACATTGAGTCATTGGGTATCTGAAGTGATATATTCACGATGGTACAAAGAAACTGGCGAGCCTAGTTGGGCTGAACGGCCTGTTCTCGCCATTCATGTTATGTTATGTTATGTTATGTTATGTTATGTTAAGTGCGGAACGCTCTCGGAGTGAACCTTTTGTTAATCATGAAGATGACTGAGAACAGGTCAGGATTTATAATTGTTTTAAACGCCTGTTTTGTGCCACCCAGTTCTCTGTTCCGCCACTGTACTGAATTAAACCCGCGATTTAATCGCTGTTAGATCGCATGTGGAGAGAAACCGTGTCTTCAATTGCCAATTACAATAATTGGAAAAGACGTCAATAAAGGAAAATGATTGAGATCTAGCCAGGACTAAAAGGGAAGTGTCTTCGCCCCCCCTGTAGCTCCGCCACTGCCTCCGGGGGATAGTCCGCAAAAACGAGTATGGAGTGGTTTCGGAACTTTAGCTGTCCCCTCTTCAATCGGGCCTCACGGATGATCCGGTCTTTTTCCTGGAATTTGAGAAGCCGTATTATGACTGGCCTCGGTCGCTGATGAGGAGCTGGTTTAGGAGCCACGGATCTGTGGGCCCTTTCACATTCAGGCGGTGAACCCAGGACATCACCAAAGACTTCCCCAAGCATGTTAGAGAAAAAGGCAGTCAGTTGAGTGCCTTCAATGGCTTCAGGTAAGCCAATAACTCTTATATTGTTCCGTCGACTGCGTGATTCGAGGTCAATTATCTTGGCAGCTAACTTAGCGTTGCTAGCTGTTGGGGTGCTGGTTTTAGCTTCTAAAGCTGCCAGGCGTTTGTCCAGATCATTTACACTTGTCTCGAGAGCAGTGAGTTTGAGTGAGTTGGCAGTCACTGTGGTTTTGATCCCATCGAGCTTTCCCTCAAGAGCAGCGAGGGCTTTATTGAGGTCGTCGGAGATGCCTTGTCTGTGGGAGGCTAGCTTTGTCTCCAGCAAGCTGGAGAGAGACGCCAAGGTCAGGGCCAAGGTCGATTTCCTCCGTTTGCGTGGCTTTGGCTTTGGTTTTACTCATGGTTCTTCGAGATGGAAACTGGAATAGTCTGTCTGGAGATTTCTTCAACTTGTTCCAGGAAAAGTTTGGTCGGAGTTGAAAAGTCTTTTAGGAAATTAGGCAAACATAATTATGAGGGAATGAGCTGCAGCGTGCCTGCGTGCTACCACATCACACCACCACCAGGGTCACGTGATCCATCATCGTGATAACGTGAAAAATATGTGTCGTAGGAAGTTCTGATTTGGTATGCTAATGTATCTTGACCTAAGGCAGGTCGCGATAGAAAATGGCCGCGCTGCATCAAAATCCAAGATGGCTGCTGCCATTTCTGTAAAAACGACGTTATCGAGATAACGCGAAAAATATGTGTCGTAGGAAGTTCTGATTTGGTATGCTGATGTATCTTCACCTTAGGCTGGTCGCTATTGAAAATGGCCGCGCTGCATCAAAATCCAAGATGGCTGCCGCCGTTTTTGTAAAAACTACGTTATCGAGATAACGCAAAAAATAAGTGGCCTAGGAACTTTTAATTTGGTATGGTGGTGCATCCTGACCTATTCCATGTTCTTATTGAAAATGATATCACAACATCAAAATCCAAGATGGCCATCAAACAACGTTATCGAGATAACTCGCAAAATAAGTGACCCAAGGCAGGTCATTATTGAAGATGAGTGTGCTACGCCAAAATACTTTCCAGTTTATCTTTTCCATATGGCTGCATCTATCGATCATGAACATTGTCGTCATCATCATCATAACAATTCACCATCACTAAATCAATGCAAATTTTATTTACCAAAGCATACTTCTACATAACACCCGCGCAGCAACGCAGGTTTAGTGACTTCTGAACCTGCGTCTCTCAAAAAATAGGCTCTCTGTTTTTTGAGTTATCGCGATAACGTCGTTACTTTGGACGGACGGACGGACGAACAATGGACGACAAAAATTCACCCGCTCTATTTGATGAGTTTGGCACTCTCCCAATAGATTTTTGTCCTCTGAGCATTTTTCGAAGTTCGGGTCCGGAAGTGGAAAAGCCATTCCTAGACCTGCTGCCTTGGGCGACGCAGGTAAAAAATTCATTGAGTATACATGGTACAATGACCCCACACATTTATATCCTTCATATGACCCAGATACATACAGAGACACAGACAGAGAGAGAGATCACACACACACACACACACACTCCTCTCTCTCTCTCTCTCACACACTCACACACACACACACACACACACACACACAGGGGCTCCAAAAATCTGGCAGGTCTTTATGCCCGATCATCAGACCTGATGACCATCGACAATATGTGTCCATTCCTCCAACTTTTTGTTTATGGCCAACACTGCCCTGGTATCCTACATCCCCAAAAAGGGCAAAAATGTGGTGCTCATGAGCACTCTACATAGGAATGGAAGGATCAGTGACCAGGAGGACAGTAAGCCTGAGGTCATACTTGATTATAACGCCACAAAAGGAGGGGTAGACAATTGTTGGCCTGGTACAGCTGTCAAAGAAGAACTTTATGGTGGCCGCTCGTGATACAATACAATATTCTGAATGTGTCAGCCTATAATGCATTTGTAATCTGGATGGCAGTCAACCCAGACTGGAACCAAAGGAAGCTCCAAAGAAGACGGCTTTTTCTAGTGGAGCTAGGCAAGGCACTGGTGACACCGTACATACAGAGGAGACAATATCAGTTCAAATAAAAAAATAAATAAATAATTCATTGAAACAATATTTCATTTCATTCACAGATAAGCATTATTTATGCCACCTTCAGTTACGCCATTCTTTATTATAGTGGATTTTATAGATGAATAATACATTCACTATCACAAAAACGCCTGATACGTCCATTGTTAAATGTGATAAATCAGAGATTAAAATATTCATTATATATGTTATCTGTATTTTTTGGAATTGAGATAAAGACAATATATGTTAAGTATTCTTGTAAACATTTTTATTTGTATATTGCTTTTAAAATCCCAAAAAATGTCCCGGGTCAGGTTGACCCGAACAGGGTACGAGGTACGTAAAAGTGAACCTAACACAAGGGTTAATGTTGCAACCAGCAGAATGAGATTATAAGGAGGAAATGTAGCATCAAGGTTCATTTTATTTTATTGTGTGAGACCTTTTTGACCGATGCAAACTGGCATTATTATGACAAACTGCCCGGATATAAACTAATTTGCTATAACCGGAAAAGCCACAGCAAAGGTGGTGTTCTGTTGTTCATAGGTAAACAATTTAGCTTTATAGAACGCAAAGATATTGCTGTGAATGTTGAGGGCGAGTTTGAGTCTGTATTTGCTGAGGTTAGAGACAACAATAAGACTGTACTTGTTGGTGAAATTTACCGTATACCAAATACTAATGAAAAATTATCAATTTCTAGATATAACGACACTTTGGAGAATATCACTAACTGTGGTTTCTCCGCTGTGATAATGGGTACGGACCAAAATTTTGATTACATGAAAATTGATTCTCATTCCAATTCAGCTAACCTGTTTAACATTTTTTCATGTGCTGGTTTAATGCCGACCATTACTCGGCCAACACGGATAACGCATAGCAGCGCGACTCTAATTGATAATATATATGTTAAATGTAGTGATTTTAGTAACCTTTTTTCAGGGATCCTACTTTCGGATATCTCTGATCACCTGCCAGTCATAACATGTATGGCAACAAAAACACGCAGGAATGTAAAGGAACCTTTATGCTTCAGCTGCAGACCACTGAATGATCAAGCTATTGATGACATTAAAAAAGTCATTGTTGATATAAACTGGAAACAATTGTTTTCAGCTCCAATTAACGATGCTTACAATAATTTCGTACTTAAGCTTAATGAAGTGATTGACAAATATGCGCCTGTGAAGGAAATAACCATTAAACCAAAATGTGTTCTTAAAGAACCATGGATGACGCCCGGTCTTTTAAGATCGAGTATCACTCGTGACAAATTTTACCGGAAAAGCCTCTCCAAACCTAAAACAGACCCTGCATATTTGAGGTTTGTCCAATATAGAAACGTTTTTAATAAGCTAAAGCGTAAACTTAAAGAATCCTATTTCAGTGATTTATTTGTTCAATTCAAGACCAATATAAGGAAGACCTGGAAAATAATAAATGTAATATCTGGCAAGTCTAACAGCAAAGCTTCAATTTCTGATTGTTTTATTATTAATGACAAAATTACATCAAGTCCACAACTCATAGCTGATGGCTTCTGTGAGTATTTTACTGGAATTGGTAAGCAATATGCTGATGCTATTGGTCCTTCAAGTAAATCGACCAAAAGCTGGCTGGGAAACAGTTCTAATAAAAGTTCGATTTTTCTAAGTCCTACTGATTCACAAGAAATAACATCTCTTATAAAATCTCAGAAATCCAAAAAGAGTACTGGCCATGACAATATTAGCATGAAACTTATCAAACAACTTTGTCCGGCCATTTCTGAACCGATTGCTGTGCTCGTAAACAAATCATTACTTGAAGGGAAAGTTCAGACTGAGATGAAAATAGCGAAGGTCGTTCCCTTTTTCAAGGCAAAGGATCCCCAGAGTTTTAATAGCTATCGACCCATATCAATTCTTCTCAGCTTTTCGAAAATCTTGGAGAAAATAGTCCACAAACGGCTTTATAATTTTTTAACCAAAAACAATATTTTGTTCCCAAGTCAGTTTGGCTTCAGACCAAAGCATTCTACAGTGACCGAGTTTACTTTTGACATATTGAATGCTTTTGAGAACAACGAACATTGCCTGGCAGTCTTTCTCGACTTGTCAAAGGCCTTTGATACGATCGATCACTCTGTTCTGCTATTGAAATTGGAACGTTATGGTATTAGAGGTGTCGCTCTGGAGTGGTTTAGAAGCTATTTAAGCCAACGTAAACAGTTTGTGAGCTATAAAAGTTGCAACTCAGATAGACTGGCCATTACATGTGGCATCCCACAAGGTTCAGTGCTGGGCCCTCTCTTATTTATTATTTACACAAATGATTTGCCGAAAAGCCTTTTTCAAACAAAGTGTATCCTTTTTGCAGATGATACGACAATTTATAAGTCGTCCTCTGATCTCCAGGATCTCTTTCGTTGCATGAATGATGAGCTTTTGAACCTATCTGAATGGTTCAAGGCAAATAAATTATTGCTCAATTTGAGCAAAACTACCTATATGGTCTTTACACCAAAGAGGAAAGGAGCTCTTTTTAATAATACACTGTAGATAGGTAATGAATTTCTCAGGCAGGTCGAAACGGTCAAATTTCTGGGCTTATTTATTGATGAGAAAATGACCTGGAAAGTACATATTGAACATTGCCAGAAGAAAATCTCAGGTGGAATCTATGCGCTGGCTTCCACACGGCGGTATTTGTCGTGTAAACATGTGAAGATGCTTTATTATACACTGATACATCCGCATCTTCTATATGGAATAACAATATGGGGTTCTGCCTTTGATAAATTTATAAAAAGACTTCGAGTACTCCAGAAAAAAGGCAGTTAGAATTATTACTGATTCTAAATATAACGAGCATACTGGCCCAATTTTCAGTCAACTTGAGATTCCAACATTTAACAACTTATACCGTATTCAGCTCTGTAAACTTGTCTACGCTCACACTCATGGCGAGTTGCCAGAACCACTCCAGAGAATTTACAGCCCCAACAGTAATGTTCATTCCTATTTGACACGCAGTCACAATGACATACACTTGTCTAGAGTACGAAAAGATATCGTCCTTCGTAGCTTTATTTATAAAGGTCCAGAAGCTTGGTCTAACTTGCCAGTTAATATTAAAAATTCTACATCCCCAAGTGCATTTGATTCAAGATTAAAAAAGTATTTGATTGCTCAATATGAAATTTGATGATTATACTTCCTGCTTTACAGTCTGTGTGGTGGGTAATACCTGTTAACTTTAATGTTTTAATAATTATGGTGGTTTAAATTTACTAGATAATCCTTATGTGTGGTGTGATTGGGGGTTGTGCTGTGGGTGTATGTGTTGGGGGATGGTGGGGGTTGTGATGTACTGATCTATTTGTTGTTGTGTGTAAGGTAGTTTTTTTTTGTGTGTGTGCATGTGTTGGGGGGGATGGGGGGGTTGAGATGAATGGGTCTATTTATAGCTGTGTGATAGGTATTTTTTTTTTTTTTTGTGTGTACGTGCATGTGTTGGGGGGTGGGGGGGTCGAGATGAACTGATTTATTTGTAGTTGTGTGAAGGTAGTTTTTTTTGTGTGTGTGAATGTGTGTATGCATGTGTGGCAACGCCGATCCCCTATTACAATAGTATTATATTTTGTGTAAATATTGGGGACCTACAGATTTTTATAAGTCTTGGCCTTGTCCGGGATCATTCTCTGTTTCGTATTGTATCGTGAGATTGTTTCATATTTTTTTTTTATTGAAAATGATTCGAAATAAACTATCTATCTATCTATCTATCTAACCTACACAAGTAGATGTTGCAGACTCCACCTTCTCAGTAACAAACGCTTCCTTGGCAACAAGTTTAGATAACTGAATAACAATATGGTTGCCTATTTTAAATGGGGTTTCCAGCAGCATTGCTTGCTACTGAAATAATTAGCTTCATAGAGAAACAAGTTTGACCATTGGACAGTGACAGTTTGAATACATACAAATGTGTGGAGCATATAAAAAATGCATCGGGTGACTTCATGTCTTTTTATCCAGTTAATCACTATGCAGTAGCTTATTCCAGGAGAACAACTGGTACTCTTTCAAAAAAAAAAAAACATTAACTTTAAAAAAAATTCCAAGAAGCAATATAAAATCCCAAATAAAATTATAATTTAATGCTTGAAATGTATTAATAAAATGCTAAAAATATTCTTTTTTTTTCCTGCCTTTCCATGTCACAATTTAGCTCACTATAATCTGTCAGGCAGCTCATTAGCTGCCGCATTTCTGGGAGCACTCTGGCTGACTCACATCAGTGACAGCACTTCCCTCCCTTTCCTGCAGGGTGCTCCATGCAATAAGAACCTATTATGAGGTTTTTACCACTGATTTATGTTCAATAAATTAAAAGTTTCAAAACTTCAGTTCTGTGCTTTCTTTTGTTTCAGTAGGAGAGTTGCAGAACTCCTTGGTACTTCCACATAGTTGCAACTGCCCGCTCCCATGATTTTTTTCTTTAAGTTTTTTTTGCCCTTGTAAATTTGAGGTTCATGAATGATCCAGCGCATAACATGTCTCAATCAAAAATAAGCTGCATCATTTTCAAGTTTCCTATGACCGCTGTTGGTCCAAGCACTGAAGACTCTTGGCTGGAACCTCTCATGCCACAGCTGTATTACGGAGTCTATATTCACAAGTTCCCATTTTCAATGGTTACATGGAACAATTGATCTCCTGGCAAAAATAAAGCAAATGAAACAGGAGCGAGCACATATATATCTTACGTATGCCTTCGTATTATTAATGTAGAATACATTTGAATGTTTCTCAAAATCATAATTAGAAAATTAAAACATTTTTTCAGCACAAGTCGCACCGATCAAAACGCAGAACTTTGTATCCTATGCCCAGTGTGTGGGGTCTGAGACTCATAATCTATGTAATCAAACAACAGAAAACAATGAAAAATGTAATTATGAATATTATTTGTTATAATATTAATCAACATTTGTTTTTATTAATCAACATTTTTGTAATATTATCCCCATACCATCAGAGATGCTGGCTTTTGAAATGAACGCTGATAATAGGAGGGGTGGTCTTTCTCCTCTTTAGCCCGGAGGACACGACACCCATGATTTCCAACAAGAATGTCAAATTTGGACTCGTCTGACCACAGGACACTTTGCCACTTTGCTATAGTCCATTATAAATGAGCCTTGGCCCACAGAACACGGCGGCGCTTCTGGATCATGCTCAACAACGGCTTCCTTTTTGCATGATAGAGTTTTAGGTGGCATCTGTGGATGGCACGGTGGACTGTGTTTACAGACAGTGGTTTCTTGAAGTATTCCTGGGCCTATTTAGTAATGTCAATGACAGAATCATGCCGGTGAGTTATGCAGTGGCGTCTGAGGGCCCGAAGATCACGGGCATCCAGTAAAGGTCTTCAGCCTTGTCCCTTACACACAGAGATTTTTCCAATTTCTCTGAATCTTTTGATGATATGCACTGTCGATGATGAGACCTTCAAAGCCTTTGCAATTTGACGTTGAGGAACATTGTTTTTAAAGTATTCCACAATTTTTTTACGCAAACCTTCACAGGTTGGAGAGTCTTCAGCCATCTTTACTTCTGAGAGACTCGGCCTCTCGAAGACATCCCTTTTATAGCCAATCATGTTACACACCTGATGCCAGTTAACTTAATTACTTGCTAAATGTTCTTTCAGCTGATTCTCTTATATATTAAATGCTTTTTCAGCCCTTTTTTGCCTGTGTCCCAACTTTCTTGAGACCTGTTGCAGCCAGAAAATTTTAAATAAGCTCATTTTGTGGATAAAAATGTAAAATGTCTCAGTTTCAACATTTGAAATGTTATCTATGTTCTCTTGTAAATAACATATTAGCTCGTGATCTGAAAGTCATTGCATTTTGATTTTATTCACAATTTACACTTCGTCCCAACTATTTAGGAATTGGGGTTGTACTTGTTCCTTATAACGTGAGGTAAGTGTTTATATAAGGTTGCGAGCTTGGAAGTGGGAACTGCTAGCTTTTCATTGCAGGGTGAATGTTCTTACCATTAAATAAGCATTTTCTTTAATGAGTATGTGCTGGCTAGTGGGACTCTGAAGAAAAATTGACAAAATTCTAAACTTCATCATACAGAAAAGGCATGTTTTGTGTTTGGAGAGGTTACTGGTGACCATTGATGTCCAACTGCACCTATATTGATAAACTCATGCTAAATTCAACAAGAAAATCATTAGTTCATATTGAATTTCATGCGTCAAAAGTTGATTTGCGTTAAATATATGATTACTTTATGATTTGACAGTGCGCCATTTTGAGGGATCTTAGACTTTGGGGAGCCACCTGGATAGCCGTCTTATTTGGGTCCTAGAGAGTAGTAATTTAGAATTCAATGCTCAGATGACTTGCACTTGTGGTCAAGGAGTTTATGATCCCAGAAATGTATAGTTCTAAGCCCCAGCAATTTTTCAATTCTCAGTATTATTTTTTTTACTATTTCAATGCTGAATTTTCATGAAGATTTTTTGAGTTTGCAGCCCTTTTTCTCGACCAAAATCATAAAAATAAACTGAGATACGATGGGATTCTAAATGCTTCAAGTGTCCTAGCTCAGTTGAGCCATTCCTTTCCTGTCTGTGAAGCTGCAATCTTGAAGTATAAAGCCTTAAACAAGGTAACACATAAAAAGCCAGATTTTGCTTCTGCGCAGAGAGGTTAATACAGCTCTCTACCTTGCCTGGCATAGCTGTGTGTTTTTTGTAATATATATGGCAGCGAAGCCAAACAAATCTCAGTTGTGGGAAATAACATTCTTTATATGTTAATTGATTGGGATTCAATATTCATGTAAATCCGTCCAGCCTCCATTAGACCTACAGTACATTAGAAAGTTGATTTTTTTTTTTTTTATAACTGGTGTTTAGGCTGCATACTTTCTCTTGATGTGATGGAAAATATTTAGTTTTTTTTGTTGAGATTTATGGGAGAAATTACAACCAATCAAATGTCCAAGTAGGCTACTTTGATTGGCTATAGCAGCCTTTCTCTGCTTCTTAACGTCACTGAAAATACAGTTCAAGAAAATGTTGTCAAATGGGAGAAAAATGTGAGAGGAAGACGAGGCAAGAGTAAAACTGCCAAAATTTGAGTACTATTTTTGTCTCACTGCTCTGTGTGCATCACAATGACTTTTTTTTTGGGCTACAGGCCACTGATTTATTGTTTCTAGCTCGACCATTTCGCTAACGCAAGACAGTCGGCAACTTGATGTGAGTACCTAGCTGGCGCCCACTTTTTATTTGAAGATAGAGTGGAAACTGACTTGGAGATTTCACATTTACAAGAAACCATTTAATAATGGAAAAATTCAAGTTTCACTGTGCAATAAATTTGGGAGGGGTCAGAAAACAGTTCTTCAAAAATTCTAAGTGTTAACTGTCGTCAAACTTATGTGGGAACTTGGCAGGATATTGGGCTTTATAGAAACTGAGCGAGGCATCTCCAAGTCTGATTTGTACTGCCATTAATTTTGACTGGCATCAGACCTTACAGTTAGCTAGATCACTACTTAGCAAGCTATTTAGCTAGTTAATATACTCAGAGGCAATGAAAACGCAACACCAGTTTGGATTCAAATAATTTTGTGACTCAAATTTATTTTCTTATTTCAACAATTCAAATATGTTGGGTGGGTTGACTTTGATGAATTAAATGTGTTAATGGGCCAATTTGGACAATAATAAACAGATGCATTAAACATAACGAGCACAAGTTGAAAATGAAAAATCACAAGAAGACTGAACGGAACGCACGTTTAAAAATGAACTCAAAAGAACAGTCAGTATCGGGTGTGACCCTCACGAACATCCACACAGGCAGTACAACGTCTCCTCATGGACCTGACTAAGCGTCTTTGGTTGTCTTGGGGAAGTTGCCGCCACTCTGCCTGTAGTGCATTCTGGAGTTGCTGCCTGGTTTGAGGTCTGGGTACTCTTGATGAAAGAGCTCGTCCCAGTTGGACGCACTACACCCAAAACGTACTGATGCTGGACGTACTACACCCAAAACGGTGAGTCACTTGCTGGGCACTTACTCCCGCCTCTAGCATACCCAGGGCCCTGTTCCGTTGTTCAGTCGACAGACGTGGCATTATGACACTTAAAAATGTTTTTTGTGTGGCTTTTATCATGCCTTTATATAGGGAAGACAACCCCTCCTTCATGTCAACCACTGTACTTGCACAACTCCTAATCCCATATGTTGTACTCAATATGGATTGGTGAGAGTCCAACTCACACTGTTGAGTTACATGATGATCATTCATGTGTAACGAGGTACACATTGTGGCCCCAATGGTCACTTAGGAACTCAAATTGGACTACTCAGGTCCTGAACAAAAATAAACCAAAATTTAGAGTGTTGCGTTTTCATTGCCTTTGAGTATATATTATTGAATAATGATTGTAACAGTCGCTGATAATATAGCATAATATCATGCAAATAAGTTACTCCAAAACTGTTAAAAATTTGATTAATTGTTCAGTATTGTTAAGCTTCACAAGAAATTTTTTAAACATATATAACAGTTGTTCAGTCATATTCAGAAACCTAATCAAAAGTATTTGGATACAAAATAGAAAAACAAGTTTATAGCCTAAATATGGCATCTATCAATAAAAATTGCAGAGACATCTCACTAATCACCAAATAAAACATCAGAGAGACATGCAGTAATCTCTGTTGACAAAGAAGGCTAAATTTTAATTCAAATCATGGCAAAAATTTTTCCAGCTCACAAATTGCACGCGTTTGCATTACATAATGTCCCTACCAACTCTGAGATCAAGAATAGAATAGACTTTATTGTCATTGTGCAGAGGTACAACCAAATTATGTGTGCTCTACCCACACAGTGCGTCAATAAAAAAAAAAGAATGAACACTAAAAATACACAAGGCTATAAAACACAATGAGAGTATATAGATAAATAAGTATGAATAAATATCAGTTAAGGTGCATGGTTTTGCTCATTCTTATTGCACAAGGAAGGGATATGAAAGTCCAAGTGACAGTGTGTGTACATGTTGGGGATTGGGGGGTAGGGGTTGGGGGATTAGTGCCTGTTTGCAGATTGTATGGCCCAGGGGAAGATACTGTCGAGGAGACCTCTTCATACCCTCACAGATTTCAGTGCCAACATGCCATGCTGACTATCCGAAACTATTGCTGACTGGTGCAGACGAGGACAAACCGGTTGCGAATCATGGTTGAAATCTGGCGAAAAATTGCGTAGTTTAGCCTCAGCAGAACTGAAGCTGTGTACACTGGAAAAGGCAGTGGGATAAATCTGAATAAACCTGTCCAGGGTCGTCGTTATCCATCCACTTGATTTAAATTTTTTGCTGTTGATGTGGACAGAACTTTGAGTGTCTGCTTTTTGTTTTTCTTGGACAGCACGTTCATCAAATTCACGGCTTTGTTCACCATTTCTGACTCTGCCTGTTGGACTGGTTTTGTACATTACTAGGAACATAAACTTAACCTCTTTCCCAGCCATGAAAGTGTGGGCCGGTTCAGTTTTTACAATGTGAGTTTGTGTGCGTTTGTGCGTCGTCAAGGCAAAATGTGGTCCTTCAGACGCTTAGTTGGAACTACCACAGAAGTGTTTTTGAGTGCTTTGCCAAGTGTTTAGATGTCTGACTGTGGACAGATTTTGTCACAGATACTGTTGCATATACTGTGACTACGCACACTCGAAAGACATATCCAGCCCTCATGATGTCACGCACCGGTCTGAGCAGAATATTTCCCATTATTTGATTGGTTGATTATTTTTTTATGGCAGTAATAACAGATTCTGAAGTTTGTCGGGTTCCGCAATGTTTGGACGCGATAACACGGTGAAAGAAATGTAAAAAAAAAACAAAAAACTGGCTTATCATTTTGGACAGCAGACATTAGGTTCTTTATTTGACAATTCAAGTTCACCATAGGTTTTCTTATCCTTTAGTAATGGAAGCTTATTTTTCACGGCAGTGTTTTCTGTGTAAAAATTAATGGTTTCAGGTCAGTTTTATTTGCATAATGCATATAATGCTATTTTCAGAAGAACTGTCACAAAGATGTTTTACAGAATAGCAGGGGGAGTACCAGTAGATTTCTAAATATTACACCTTACTAGGAAAGTGGTATGAAGTGTTCTAGAGAGTGTTCAGTGAGACATACAAATCTCATTCAAAATTGATCACAAACTTGCAAAGAGCTTATAGTTTTCTTTCTGCAGATGAACGTTTTATATTGAGTTAATCGCATCAGGTTTAGCAAGTAAACGGTGCAAGAAAATTGTAATGTCTCATAAGCCCTACTAACTGAAGTGACTGAAGTAGTGGCTGGAACTTTTGACGTTACAGTGCTGACGATTATGGTGGAAGCTAAAGCCCACCAGCAGAGGTAGCAGGAACTTTTGAGGTAACAGGACCAACATTCGCAGTAGAAGCTGATCTTGTTATCCTAATTGCAGTGGTAGCTGATGGTTTTGATGTTACAGTGCTGGCAGCCATTGCAGAAGCTGATGTGCTATTCCTATGAGCAGTATTAGCAGATGGTTTATAGTTCTTGCAGCCGCTGCAGACGTGGATGTGGCATGCTGAGGAGCAGTGGTAGTTGGTAGTTTTACTGTTACAAGGCTGGAAGCCGTTGCAGAAGCTGCTGTGGTATTCTGAGGAGCAGTGGTAGTTGGTAGTTTTACTGTCACAGGGCTGGCAGCCATTGCAGAAGCTGCTGTGGTATTCTGAGGAGCAGTGGTAGTTGGTAGTTTTACTGTCACAAGGCTGGCAGCCATTGCAGAAGCTGCTGTAGTATTCCTAAAAGCAGTGGTAGCTGATGGTGTTGGTGTTACAGCGCTGGGAGTCATGGTAGCAGCAACAGTTGTAGTCGTGGTTGCAACAGTTGTAGTTATCGGATCAAGCAGATCAGCAACCCAGAAAATATTGAATCGCCGAACAAATGTGGCCCTGAAAAACACTCAGAATATATAAATGTGTAGACTTCAAAATAATCTTAACCAATACTACATTTTTAAAGGTAGAAAACATTAACTAAGAAAAATTATGTGAGCCATTTCACTCAGAGAGGCAACCTATAAAAATATGTTAGATTGTTAAAGAACCTGAATGTGTAGTTTCCATCCATCGGGCTTTTCCATCTGACTCTGATTTCCCTCTTGTCATCATTTCTTCTGTGGCTTACTGCAGAAGCCTTGGAAGAAGTTAGATTAGAGAGTTAAATTCTGGTGAGATTTTTCATTTTTCCCCATCAGTCATCTGAAAATGTTTTACAATGTCAGCAAATATGTTTATACATTGGCGATATCAAGACAATACTTACTGCTGTTCCACTGCAATTTAGAGTCTGAGTCTGTGTGGGGTCAACCAGAATGAAAGTTCCAAATGGTCTCCGCCGTAGACTGTCTTCAGCCTCTAACAGAAAACCACGGAATGGTTCAGAAGTGGCATTAAGGATCACTGCAAAAAAAAAAAAAAAAAACAGTCTATATCATGAAATTTAATACATTTTTTGTGTAATTACAAGTTGTAGTGAATCACTTGCAGTGGTTACAATGACAGTCTGCACAGTGGCAGTATTTCAGTGAATGAGTTTAGTGGGACAACTGCAATAAGAGAAGAAGAAAGAAAATTATAGGCATTATACTCACAACACGTATAGGTGCAAGGCTGTCACATAAAATGATGCCTGCACACTTCCTCCAAGCCAACAAAAAAAAGTTTATTTATTAAATAGGGACAACGTTTCGATCCAACTTGAATCATCGTCTGGTCTTCATGTTTAACAATGGAAAACACACCCATATTTATACAGTGTCTACACCAATAGGCTGACAAATTTAATTACAATAGGTGTGGTCAATCATCCAAAATGCCCCAACATACTGCATATACACTGCCCGGCCAAAAAAAAGTAGCACACTCAAATATTTAGTTGGAACCCCTGTAGCTTTGATTACAGTGCATATGTGTTGTCATTGTTTTGACAACTATATGCAATGCCAGAACATTTCTTTTCGATCAGAAATGCCACAATTTTTGGCCGAGATCTTGTCTTCTCAACGTAATGGTTGAACCACTCGGCGGTCTTTCTTGAGCACATCCCAATAACTTTTAATGTGTTTAAGGTCAGGACTTTGTGGTGGCAAATTTGTTTGCGAAAATGATTCCTCATACTTGTTTTTGTCATTCATGGTTTTCTTTGCTAAATACAGGCCAATAACTTTCCTGTTCTGAAATACTGTAACATCTTTTCCACCATCAAGGGATGTGTCTTCCGACATGATTTTTTAAGAAATGAGTAGCGACGCGCTTCATCAGTCAGGGTTAAAATGATTATTGCCAGCTGTAACATATTAATAACTGCAATAATGATCCAATTATAGAATTTGTTCATTAATTTCCAAACGGTGACTTTTTTTTTTTTTTTTTGGCCGGGCAGTGTAAGAAGTACACAGACGAAAATGGGAACACATACAAACAACAATTAACAATTAAGTGTCTTTAATACCAGTATATACAAGGAGTCTAATCCTCAGCGCACATATAAAAGAGCAATTCAACCATGTTTGAAAAATGTATTAAAATTTAGAAATGGGGAGAAATCTTTAATTCATATTACAAACATTGTATCCAAGACATGAAGCCATACTACAACATGCAAGGTTCAAGTGTAATCATAAAGACACACCTACTTTTTTATGAAAATAGAAATTGGACACCACTTACACCTTTTAAATGCCAAATATGTGTGCCAAGGTATAAAGACCTTGGAAAACAGCACAATAAAACCTTCCACCATTGTAAGTTTTAATTTTATTTCAAGAAAATAGGTTACAGAGTGTTATACATAGGGAAATGCAGACTGCCCTGATGAAAGCTGACAGCGTTACATGCACTATTGAAGATATATTTTTAAAGCAACAAAGCGTAGTGGGGGGCTTGGAGCAGCAAGCACATGGGAAATCGAAGGGTAAGAGCATTCGTAATAACCTGAAATGTTTTTATTTAAATGCAAGAAGCATAAAAAAGAAATTTCAAGAACTTGAAGCTGTTATGATTAGTGAGGGCTATGACATAGTTGGGATTAAAGAGACATGGCTCAGTGAAGAGGATGGAGATGAATATAATATAGAAGGTTATAAGCTATTTAGGAAGGATAGATGTAATAGGTGAGGAGGGGGTGTAGCACTCTATGCGAACAAGAACATAAATGTGCAGGAAATTGCTGAAATTGATCATTCCTTGCCCTGCGATGATATCTGGGTCAGGCTCATTGGCAAACACGAGACAGGTTTAAATTTAGGAGTATGCTATCGACGGCCAGCTTTGGACAGTACTGTCAATGAAATGCTCTTTAAGAGGATTAGGCAAGCTTGTAGAGGAGGAGGGACTATTATTATGGGAGACTTCAATTATCCTGGTATCGACTGGGTAATGGTGAAAGGACAGGGTAAAGGGGAGGAAGAATTTGTAGATGTTATAAATGACAATTTTTTTGGTGCAGTATGTAAATAAACCTACAAGAGAGAAGGCAATTTTAGATTTAGTGCTCTGTAATGACCCTGATAGAATTTGCAATGTTGAGGTACTGGAGCTACTTGGGACAAGTGATCACTCTACTGTTAATTTTGATGTTTCATGGGAAGTTAAAAAGGTGTCTTCTAAAACCAAAATTTTCCATTTTAGGCGAGCAAACTTAAACGGGATGTGCTCATATTTAAGCGAAATAAAATGGGAGCCACTCCTGGACTGTGAGTCTGTAAATGAGATTTGGGAAAGATTTAAGGGGGTTTTACTTGATTCACAATGTAAATTCATTCCAAAGGTGACCAAAAGTAAGCTGAAAAAGCAGAATCCTCAGTGGATGACCACAGCTATTCGTAGGAGTTTGAGGGAAAAGAGGAATCTTTCTAAGATGTACATAAAGGATAACAATGAGAATACCAAGGCTGAATACTGTAAAATGCAAGATGTGGTCCAAAAAGAGCTGCGGAATGCTAGAAGACTGTATGAAAGACAAATTGCAGAAGGGGCAAAAACTAATCCTAAGCGCTTCTTTCAGTGCTGAAGCAGAAAAAGGAAAGTCAAAGAGGAGGTTAAGTGCATTTATGGATCACTGCTATATGATAACAAGGATATTGCAGTACCTAAAACATTTACTTTTCTGAGAATTTTACCTCGGAGCAGGTTTTTATTCGGCCAGAGGGCATGTCCAATGCTCAAGATTATTTAGCGGAAATTGAGGTCAGGGATAATGAAGTATTAGACAAGTTGCATGATAAAGGCAGATAAGGCGGCGGGTCTGATGGCTTATATCCTAGAGCGCTCAGGGAAGTTAGTGAGATCATCTTTAAACCGCTCTGAGCTATTTTCAGACGATCTTTAGAAACTGGAGAAATACCAAATGATTGGAAGCAGGGCAATATAATACCAAAATATAAGAAAGGGGACCGTACTGAGCCAGGAAATTACAGGCCAGTCAGTTTAACTTGCATTGCATGCAAAATACTGGAATCTATCATAGAAGACGAGCTGGAATTATTTCTTGAACGTAATAATATCTTGAGGGATAGCCAACATGGTTTCCGTCAGGGAAGGTCATGCCTGACAAACCTTCTGGAATTTTTTTGAGGAGGCCACCAAGACTTATGATCAGAGCAGGGCTTATGACATCATATACTTGGATTTTCAGAAAGCATTTGATACAGTACTGCATAAGAGACTAATTTTTAAAATGAGCTCCATTGGAGTTACAGGAGGTATTCTGGAGTGGATTCAAAACTGGTTACAGGGGACAGTTTCCACAGAAAGTGTGACCAACAGGTCCCACTGTGCAGAACAGGGTGAAATAATAAATTAATGGTATATATGTGGTTTATTTCATTGATAACATAAAAACAAATGTTTACAGGAAGTTTTAGACCTGGATCACTGCAATTTTGGTAAAAAAGTGAATTTAAAAATTTGGCCTTGTTGCTAATGTTACATGGACGGAAAATTGGTTTTCACAGGACTGAACTCAAACGGGGACAAGATTGTCTGAGCCAACACCAATAATGGCACGATGAGCAGAGAAAAGGGAAGGCACACCAGTGACCAACCCGCTAATCCACAATAAGCAGGGCTTTGTTAAAGCCTGGATACCTACTCTTGAACAGTGACCTGAAATGCAGTTTTTACCTGGGATTATTTCGTGGCAATCCAATTCATACACTGGATAATTAGTCAATCCTGCCCACTCATTTCCAAGTTCCTCATCCACCTTGGAGTTCTGAAAGGAAGGAGGGACACTTTTTTGGGCCACCCTGTAGTATGGATGTGCCAACCCCTTTAAGTCAAACCAAGGTTGGCTTGATACATCCAGGGATTGGAGTGAACTCCATATCTAAACTCGGCTTGCTTGTGAAAATTCAATAACTGATCTAGGGGTGCCATCTAGTGAGAGAATATTGTAACTGCGTGCATAAATCTGCAGCTTCGTGTCCACTGGCGGGCACAACTGCGCAAAAGGGTTTAAATACCCTGCCAGCAGCCGCCAAATCTCATTCACAGCAGTGCTGTACTAAGATTACAGGTTGTTGCTTACGTTATTACTGTGGACGGAAATTTTTCCCTTTTTGATGAGGGACACAAACGCAAGTTGGTGAAAATTCTAGATGGCCAGGAAGTCAACATCCCCTCACACATGCGCTTTACCCCGCTTTCAGACTACCGGTTGTTATAAAATAGGGACTTCAATGCGGAATGCAGAGCGAACGTTACGACCACACATCGGACAGAAATTACGTTTGCGGCCAAAACTGGCTTCACGGCATGAAATAGGGCTCAGGATATTTCAAAACGGTATCTAGCTTGGTAAAATAAAGAATGGGGAACATATTCCTGGCCAGACCTTCAGTAGTAGACGTACAGTTCTTTTCACAGTGGCCCTGTTGCTAACGTTATGGGACTGGACAGAACATGTAGTAACATTCGCAACTGGATTAATGCATTGGATTCAGTGACTGGGACAATTTTCCATCCTGATATCGCCCAATTCCAGAATAATGTCACCTTTTTTGAGAAAAGTAACAAAAGAACAACAATAGCCATGCTTTTACTGGTAAAACAATTATTCTTTATTCTGTTGACATATTTAATTGAAAATACAGAGAGATGGTACATTTTATATTGGTTCAAAAATAAAAGTTGTCAATTGGTCACACTTTCTGTGGAATCTGTCAGGGCAGAACACAAAGAGTGGTGGTCAGTGGAACCTCATCTGAGCTCGGTATGGTGGGGAGTGGCGTCCCTCAGGGATCGGTGTTGGGACCCCTGCTGTTCCTCATCTACATTAATGACCTCGACAGGAATAGTGAGTGCAAATTGGTTAAATTTGCAGATGATACTAAATTGGGAGGTTTGGCAAATAGTTTAGAGTCCACTCAAGTGATTCAGGATGATTTGGATAGAATCCAGAATTGGGCAGAAATGGGGCAAATGAAATTTAATGCAGCGAAATGTAAAGTTGCACATGTAGGTAATAAAAACATTAGACAGGATTACTTTATAGTAGGTTTAAAACTGGAATGTGCTCCACATGAAATCTGGGAGTGATTGTTGACCAAACCCTCACAGGTTCTAGCCATTGTGCCGTAGCAGTTAAAAAAGCCAATCGGGTGCTGGGATACATTGCCAAAAGTATTGAGTACAAATCCAAGGAGGTCATACTTCTCTTGTACAACACATTCGTCAGACCACTTCTGGAGTATTGTGTACAGTTCTGGGGTCCATACTTTAAGAAAGATATACAGGCTCTTGAAAAAGTTCAGAGAAGAGCCACTAAGCCAATTCCAGGTATAAAAGGTGAAAGCTATGAGAAGAGGCTGAAGATCCTTAATTTTTTTAGTCTTAGGAAAAGGAGACTTATAGAAGTGATGTCATTGAGGTCTTTAAATATGTTAAAGGGATTAACAAAGTGAATTATGTTGCATTTTTTCGGCCAAGTTTTGTTAGTAGAACTCGGGGTCACAAATGGAAGTTGACCAAGGGAAAATTTAGCACTGATATTAGGAAATATTTTATCACCCAAAGAGTAATTTCGATGTGGAATAGCTTGCCTGACCATATTGTTGGGGCAGAAACCTTGGGAATTTTCAAGAGCAGGCTTGACTTAAACTAGATACCATTGAGTCTTTGAGTATCTGAAGTGATATATAATCAACAATAGGAAAAAAGAAAAAAAAAAAAAAAAAAAAAAAAACTGGCGAGCCTAGAGGGCATTTATGTCACCTGCTCTTCTAGGAATTTTAACCTGCTCGACGCCAATGTATCTGAGAGAGACCTCTGGGTGGTCTGCCTCTCTGAAATGCACTGCCACCGGGTTACGCTGGTCCTGAGTCCGGATACAACTCCTGTGTTCAGCGATCCTTGTTTTTAGTAATCTTTGTGTTTTTCCCACATAGGTTAAACCACATGGACATTTAAAAAGGCAGATTACATTTTTTGTGGAACACAATATTGTGCCCCTTATTTTCATTGTGTTTCCCGTAATCGGGTGAGTGTTTGTGGTGCACTTGTATGTAAAGCTGCACTAAGTACATGAGCCACAAGGATAGTACCCTGATAGGATAGAGAACAGTATTGTTTATAATAGGCAAGAGATCAAATTTTACCAATACTTGTCTCAAGTTAGGGGGATGTTTGTGCACTACCTTGGATAAATCTTTGAATTCATTTTGAATGAATCAGAAGCTAATGGTCAAACTTCTATTGATGAAGGTGATTGCATAGGTAATTTTAATGTATGTATGTATGTATGTATGTATGTATTTGTTTATTTATCTACATAACATTACAATGATGTTTCTTGTATTGTGCTGCTGTGCTTTGCACTTACCTTGTACTGTCTGAGATGTATATGCTCTTTGCCTGTTGTCTGTCCAATGTCAGACGGTGACATTCAGTTTCCCCATTGGGGATTAATAAAGTATTTAATCATCATCATCATCATCATCATCATCAAGCAGTGGATCAGAACTCAAAATATGCCAATGTTTTCTCATCATTTTTTCAAAGCTTTACCCGGAGCTCAATAATTTAAAAAAGCATCTCGGGACAGTATTTGGTTTTGGTTTAACAAACCTGTCTCTGTCTGTTTTTACCCAGCTTTCATGATGCCCTCTTACCTTAAATCTATTTCGTAATTCATCAGCTTGTTTATTAAAATCAGTTTGTTTAATTCAGATTCTTCTAATACCACTAAACTGACTAATGGGGAGGCTTTTTCTAATGGATGGGATTGAATGATTGCCCATGTAAGAAAGAAAATACAGTTGCAATCAAAATTATTCAACCCCTGTTGCAAATTAGGTTTACTGGTAAAATCTATAAACTTTCAGCTGTTTGCAATGAACAAATCAAACAAGAACAATTTAAATGGCTCAACACAACAAATATTACAAGTGGCTTCTCCAAATTCAACACAAAATGGCACTTTTAATGACTACTGCAGGCTCAAAATTATTCAACCTCTTCATGACAAGCATCTTTTATACTTCGTAGAAAACCCTTTTACCGCTATGACTTACTGGAAAATGTGTTGCATAGGTAGATGTAAGCTTTTGGCAGCATTCCCAAGGAATCTTAGCCCAGTCCTCATGGACAATGGCCTCCAGTTCACTTATATTCTAGAGTTTGTGTGCTGCAACTGTGTTCTTCAAATCCTACCAGAGATTTTTTATGGGTTTGAAGTGAGGCGACTGTGATGGGCACTCGAGTCTTCCCAGACTTCTTCTGAAACCTAGCCTTGGTGGATGTTGAGGTATGCTTAGGATCATTGTCCTTTTGGAAGGTCCAATGATGCCCAAGCATCAGCTTCCCTACAGACTGCATGACATTTTCTCCTTGGATATCCTGGTAACTTGACTGAATCCATCTTGTCCTCCACACTTTGCAGATTTTCAGTGCCAGAGGAAGCAAGGCAGCCGCAGAGTATCAAAAAGCACCCACAATTCTTCATTGTAGGCAGGGTGTAATTTTCAGCATATGCTTCTTTATTCCTCCAGCAGACATACCACTGATTCATAAGTCCGAAATATTCCAGTTTTGTTTCAACACTCCACAGAACGATATCCCCATACTTCTGTGGCTGATACATATGGTTTTGAGCATATTGGAGCTTGTGCTTTTGCATCAGTTTTGGTGTATGTCTTGGCTGAACCTTGCACATTGTAATATGGCTTCATGTCTTGGATGAGCCCAGTCTCATCCAAAACGCATCATAAAGTGACGCTACCTGACCAAACGTTGATATACGACGCAAAAGGAGGCTTTTGGCGTCTTTATATGACGCCAGTTTCAAACAAACCCTACCCCCTAACCCCTGATCCATAACTCTAACCCTATCCCTAAGCGTCAAAAGCCTCCTTTTGCGACGTATATCCACGCTTGGTCAGGTATCGTCACTTTATGACCTGTCGGGATGAGAATGAGTTGCTTGAATACAATGTCTATATACTGTATGTATTAAAGATTTCTCCCGATTTCTAATATATTTTAAACGGGACCTATTTTGCTATATTTCCAAGGTTATATTTTGATCTTGGACTCCCCTAAAGTACTCCTGATCCTTCAAAGTCCAAAACAGGGTCCTTATTTAGCTCATACTGCCATCCTCAAAAAACCCCATTTGTAGTCCATTGTAGTCCCTGCCTGAAATGCCTCATTGGGGTGGCTCTTCCGCTATGGCCCCCACTCCCCGTGTGCCCACTTTCTTCTGACTGGCCAGTTCTGTGGAGGGCAGAGTTGGGCGGGACGAGGCTGCAGAATGCAGTTTTCCGGGTCCGCCTCCCCAGAGTGAAACGTGAGACACTGCCATCTGATAAGGAATCGGCGGGGAAATTCCGAAATCTAATGCTATACTTGAATATAGATCTAATGAAATGAACTTGTTCTAATAAACGCAGTGGCGCAAATGGAGGACGCAGTGCGAAAGTCTGGCAGGTCAAGCTCGAATTTGCTATCGGCTACAGTTTGCTACGGCAACAGTGGTGAGTACAGCGGTTTTTCTACTCTATAGCTAGGATGCAGGGAAAGCTAAAATCCACCACATGCAGACCCATTTGTAGAACGGGTCGACATACCCACGTGTAGACCGGAGACCGTAGAAATCCGGTGGGTCTGAGTTTAGAGGGAAACATGGACAGTGAGGAGCAGCTAAAAGTGGACCAACAGCTTATGGACTGCTTCGGTGTGTATTAGGACCTGCTGGTTCGTGTGCATAACTGTGGTGTGTCGTTAGCGTGGAGTAACGAACAGCTTCTGCACTGGTATATGACGGAGCGGCAAAATCTCCAGGCTAAACGGCCTTTTTGAAAATTGCCCGTGGTAATGGTTTACTTATTGCGTCGGAATGACCAGCGTTTCCTCGCAGAAAATGGGCGCGTTATGGATAGTGCGCGAGAACGAGATAGAGCTCCGGTTATGTTATGAGCATAATACAGGTTTTACAGCCCGTAAGTTCCATTTGCGTGAACCGTTGCTTATGTGGAGCTAGCGAATCGATAACTTTTACAGGAAAGAATTTAATATTCAATCGCCGGTTTAATATTCAGTCGACGGCAATGCAGAGAAATCGTTTGTTATACCGGACACGTTATAGCCTGTGCGTTTCCCTATTGCTTTCACCGGTAGCATCAGAGAGTTTGCCCAGGTATTGGAGAAGTATCAGGCTGACCCCGGTCATGGATAAGTAAAGCGATCGTTTCACAAGCACCCAAAAACGCGCCCCAAGCTCTGCAAAACCTACGTCTGGTCTAACTGCAGCCTTCGGAGCCCAACTCTGCAAACACATACAGCACCTCTCCGGTTAGCTTCAACTGTAGTGGCTACAATCAGTCAACATTATGATGGAACTGCCACATTGATGCTTACCGAAGTAACACAAGCATAACAATCATAATTACTGCCTATAAATTACCAGGAGGATTTTAATTTGCACAGCACGCGAATTAACATGCAGTAGCTGATAACCGAGCGGTCATAACAACTACAGAGACAAACGTTACTCTGCAATACAGGTTTTACGGACAGTAAATTCCGTTACTGGGGGGGCAGTTGTACCAAGCATCCAAATTACAAACAAGTATAAGAAGTTTGCGTCAAATGAGGTTTATGTTCACACACACCTTCTGTTGAATTTCCCCTGATATTACTCTTGCATATTTAGGACACAAACATTAGCAACAGTAACTTGGCTACGTTAGCCGCAGTGCTCCAGCCACATTCAACAGGCCATCAGTTGGGTAGGCTTATGTTGTGAAGCAACTGCTTCCACATCTGTAGCCATGTTTCCATCCACACGTTCTTATACGAATTAAGTAATATCAAATTAAAAATGCCTCACGGAGATGGTGAAATTAGACTTGATTTCAAGACTATCGACTCATAGTTTGTACGGTCCATCTAATCGGATTTTCTCTTGTTCGGTAAAAGGCTTATGCGATAAATGCTGATGGAAACGTTATTCGCCGAATAAACCTGGTACGGCATCTTGAAGGTGTTTTGATGGCGTCGTTTCCTTCTGATAATGGTCTGCTATGCTGCTAATAGCTGGCACCTAAGTACTACTACAACTTGTGCAATTATCGTCATTTGTTGGTAAACGTGATCCATTTTGGCTAACCAGCTAAATTAGTTGGCTTACAAACTACTTTTGTTCACTTGAGGGTTCTGCGATTCATTGCGAAAATGAATGAAAACAGCTTAAAATGTCAGAAATGTACTCGATACACCAATTTGATCGCATAACAGCATGTGGCGTCATTACGCACTACTTTTTATTCGCTTTAATGCGTTAGATGGAAACATATTTTCACCAGCTTTATTCGCATAAATATTTTTGGCGAACTTCAGATAATTCGATTGACAAGTGGATGGAAACATAGCTTGTGAGTTGCGGACAGTCGCAACCGATACAGGCTTTATCTTCAGATATTTTACAAAGCCTGCATTTGAGGCCAGTTGTTAGTGCTAACTATCGTTAGTGGTCCTGCTAGCCTCCCGTAACTCGTTAGCTTCACTTACATTATTTGCTGTTATATCGTTATTTACAACTTGTGGCTCCGAGCGCTTGATCGATGCAACTGCTTCAGGTTTGAGAAGCAGCTGAAACGCTTATCCTGTGTCGAATTATCCATTATTGACAAAGCTGTCTTTGGTGAAATGCTGATTACAAACAGCTAACGTTCCCTTTGGCCGTGGCTGTTCGCCGCCAGCAAACAAAAAAAGCTACCCATTGATATCTGGAGGCATCGTCTTTTGGGAGAGAAATAGGTGCTTTTCTTCACGTCCAAAAGTAAACGGACGAGCAGCTTTGGGAGAGATACTGACAAAATTGCACCTCAAATGATCAGCAGTTCTTCTTTTGTATTTCTGGAAGTGTAGATGCTACTAAGGCATAGTATGATCCGCGGTTGTTCATGTCTGCTAGAATAGTTTCCGGTGTGGGCAGGCCCAGCACCGTGATTGGCTTTGGCTAGGTCTGTACTAATTGGACAGCACAACCTGACGTCAGGTTTTGCCCAGATCTCGTGAAGATCTCGGGAGGAGCTGTTCAGAGAGGAAATCACGTTAACAAAATCACGTTCTTGGATTACGGCAAAACCCCTGTATCTTATGTTTAGAAACTTTTCAGAGGTTGAGTATGGACATCCAACATTATAACATTACCTATTGACTAATCCGGCGAGAGATTTGTGGACGCCGCCATCTTGTGGTGGCGCCATTACTGCGGTGACAGTTCTGATTAAATCGCCTGCTTGACAGGTTGTGCCGCTGGCAGAAGTGTCATTATTATGTCGATAGCATCAATAATTGCCGAAACGGCAGATTGTGTGGACGATGTCAGGCAGTGGCCTACCGTTACCGATAATGGTATGTATTATAAATTAATGTATTAAGTATTAATGGTCAGTTATTAGCCAAATGTTTGTGTTAATAATTAGCCTACAGCAATATAACTACAGATATGTGGGCTACGCTAACGTAGGCTAGTGGATAACTCTTATCCTAGCCAGATTCAAATAAATACTCTATTTTTACAGGTGGCCGATTCCGGATTATTTTATATTGACGGTCATATTAGCTATTCAAATGTTTGCGTTAATAATGCAGCAGTGTGTTTTACCACGTTATTATATAATTGCGTGTACACATGTACGCGTATACACGTATTATTATATAATTACATAATTGCGTGTACACGTATCTTCAGAGTTTGTGGATTTTTACCGCTATACAACCGTTAGAGGGCACTGTCACCATTCCAAAAACACAGTCCACACATCCATTAACGCAGTTATCAGCCAGATACGTTTATTAAATCAATAGACGGTAACTGAATTTGTAGGTTACTCCAATACAAAATCACGGCCTACATCCGATAGGCATAAAATCACAACTAATTGAATAATGTTAGGCCCTTTCACCATTGTAAATGAATTAACCATAAACGAAAATCATCATTTTGATAAGCAAGAACATGGACATGAATGAATTCTAACAGTTTAGCGCGACTGTTTGTCATTGTCCTCATTATTGTACCTTGTTTTTGTACAATTTCATTTGTAAACTTAAGCAGCAAACTGCATCCCTCACTCACAGCGGGAGCTGCGTCTCACTATCGTTACGTTTCATAGCGTCATTAAAGTGAATTGCAATTGAGGAGGAAAAGCAGCTGATAAAGTAAAACTAAATTGAGAAACACTTTTTACATCCACAAAGCTAAAACAAAAAGGAATGTAAACTGCGTTTTACGTGTTCTCATTCTAATAGCTAACAAAATGAATATGCTTTTCTTTTAACGAGCAGACGCGAGGATGACATTGTGCATGCAAACATAGGTGGCCGACAGAACGTCCACCAAAAATGTAAAAAAATACGCAGTGAACAATATGTGAGATAAAAAATAATGAGCTATCAACCAATCGTGTTTTAAAGCAACATAAAGATGAATTGACAGAGATGCCAAGTCTCACGCATTTGGCGTAGGTCTCACGCATTTTTTAGGCTTATTCACCATTGTCCGCAATTATTCATTGAACGCTTACTGAGATTCTCACACGGTATTAAAATCCTTGTGCATTGAAGTTTCAGTTTCACTTGCGTAAAGGTGGACCTCACCACAAGTGACATTAAGCGATTATGACTCGGGACTTACCGTGCTTCTCTTTACTCAGGGATTGGAAACGCATGTGTTTCATGATTGTTTAAATTGTTTTAATGAAATAAGACCATTTGAAACGTCAATTCCATTGCTTGCAATCCCTCAGTAGGCTAAAGACAAGCCTGGAAATTCCCGAGTCATAATCGATTTCTGTGTCACTAGTGAGGAAATCCACCGTAATGCACGTGAAACTGATTAACTTAACGCACAATGACTTGAATTCCGCGAGTGAATTTCTTCAGTGCACGTTGATTGAATAATTGCTGACTACGGCACAGGAACGTGAATGCCACTAAGAGGAGATACTCACGCCTAATGCGTGAGACATGGCATCTCTGCGTTGCGTGGAGACGATGGCTGCCTCTGAATAGTCTTTTTTAGCTCCTGCCGCTATGGGGTGTGATTAGTGCCACGGCCTAGCTAAATGAGCTCACTGAGTGGATAGCTGACCTCTGTGACGCATGCCTCTTGTGTGTTGAAAAAGCCGATCGGTTATCACGGGAGTAAATGGAGACGTCACTTAGTGGCGGCGACAAGTAGGCGGTCACACGGCCTAGCTCATCCATGGAGGTAATATAATAGAACTGGAGTGAGCGAGGAAGTACCACCCCTATTACTTCCAATGGGAGATGCTAGGCTAGCTACTTCAGCCCAGGAAGTACGGAATTGACCGACGCCATCTATAAAAATGGTGTTCCATGGGTGCTTATTTCCGGGTGGTGTCTAGATGCAAGGTCTCCAACAGAGGAAGTCGACTGAAATCTCGCCGGAAGTGCGACAAGACTAGTCCAGCAGCTTAGCTGAAGCGGAATGGACCGTACATGATGATCTTTCAAAAGGTAAGACGTTTAAAGAATTAGACTGAATATTGTCAGCAAATCTGAATTAAATAACATGTACAGTAAAGCGTTTTACTTGATTATTCCCTGCACGATTCTAGAGATATTTAACGTGTACGGACAACAAATTAGGCCACAATACTCGCTAGGTACAGTTAGCGACAGTTACTACCGCTAACCATGAGCAGCAGCATACTTGTAAACTCTGTCATATCAGTGCCATTTCATTCAAAGACGCGAAATTAGAGGGGAAAAATGCTTCTTAAACGTGATTTTTTTGCGGAGTGGGGTGGAGGGAGTGAAATGCTGGAGAAGTATCGTAAATATAACATCAGACTCGTTATAGCAGTGGATGTAGTGAAGTGAGATTTTCTTTGAGAACAAGATAGCTAACTTTAGCTGCTATAATAAATTTAACGTTACAGAATAATAAAGAAGAGAGCCATCGTTTGCTGTGATACATCGCTATTATTATTGATTGTGGGAGCGTTTTTCTTTTTTTTTACTTCTATTCAGTAAACTTAGACGTGATCTCTTGTTTGAGTGTTTTCAGGATTTGTGATTCTGTTGACATTACCTGTCAATATTATGTTGCTGCTCAGCTAATTTTGGATTGATGATTAAGGGAGAGGGAGGCTGGAGGACCAAATTGAAGATTGAAAACAGAACGTATTGGCCAAATAGCCTTCTATGCTTAATTTCCCAAAATGTTTGACCAAAGTGGGGAATCATACTGAAGACTAAAAATATTGAGCTTTACTGTGTTTCTTGTCTGAAAGACTGCAAAGCACATGATCCAACTTTATGCTAATTCCTGTCACATCTGTAACTGATGCCACTTGCATCAGCACCAGCAGCAAAAGCTGTTGATCACAGCTACTTGAGTTCCATAACCTAAGTAGGGAAACAAAGACCACACCTCATCTCTCAGCACAATTTCCCATCCTAACTTATATAGTTGTGTCTAACCCTTTCTCCTGTTGTTCAAAGTTGGCAACACGTAGCAAAACGTATATTTAAACGGCAACAGTAGTGCGCTGAACACCCTGTTGTGTCACGCAAGCGTTGCAACTAAGGCAGCCGAGAGGGCCATACAATACCTAGCTGCAAGAGATGCATTTATATACTACCCACGCTGAATTCATTGCGCCACTGCCTTTTTAAGATGGCGCGATATACACATGTTGCAGCTGATTGGATAACACCCCGGGCACACCCATCAAACAGGAGAAAACATACCTCAGACTCCGTTGTGCACCTTTGCGCACCGGTTGGAGGAAACAAGTCGTTCAACCCGGAAACCGTAACAAAACGATGTGCACCGGTGTGTCTTTGAACGCACCCCTGGACAACCAAACTCGTGCACGAGCTGTCATCAAGCTCTAATGCTGCATTTGGTAACGCGTCCCATGAGCCGTTTTTCGAGACACGACCGGTGAATTCCGTTCTTTTGACCTCACGACCTCACTGTCCGAATGACCCTTCCTCGTACCTTCGACTTTAATTCACGACACGACTCGTGTTTACGAGTGTTACCGAATGCAGCAAAAGTAGCTGTTCTTATTTTAAAGGCCCTCTTGAAAACATTGAACAGTTGCGTCAGACAAAGAGCAAAATAATGAAGGATTACCAAATACATTGCTTTTGTTTTCGCTTTATTTGGCAAGAAAAAAATGCACACTTTTCAATTGGTGTCTATGGAGCTTCAGCGTCTTTGGCCACAAAATTGCATCCTTGGGAAACGCGGAAGCAGGAGGCTAACATGCTAACTGGCTGAAGCAAAGGTACTTCCTCGTTCTCTCTGGTTCTATTATATATCTCTATGAGCTCATCGCTGTGGATGTGACGGCGTAGCGGCGTGACTTTAGAAATTAGGTAATTTTTTCCTAAGCGTCTGCATAAGCAACGTGTGGACCAACGTGTGGATATGCGCCTGGATAACCTCTGCGTGGATAAGAGTGTGGACAAACGTGTGGATAACCTACGTCTGGACGTACGTTCATTGCTACGGGTAAAGTAAATCTTTAATGTTGCTATCAGCCAACGTAATGATAATCTAATTCTGCGAGGCCAATAAGTTTACTTTGAACTGTAATGCTAACTCACTGTCTTCCAATCTAACTTTCACGAAAGTGCAGAACAGGGTGTTATTAAAAAACCAACGTTAGCCTATGTTTTAGGGATCTAGATAATGCTACTTAAACTAGCTAGTTTATTCCGTTCTCACTAGTTAGCTTTGGTTGTTTTGTTAAATGTCAGCTTTTTAGCCTCTGTTATCTCAAAATGAGTTACAACGTTTGGCTGGCGTATGTGCAATAGCTGGATAGGTCACCATGTATCACAGTAGTGCACGCTAAGTTGCAAGTATATTTTAGAAAATGGAACTGCGTGCACACATTTTACTGAGCTATTTCATACTTGGAAGTTCTTAGAATGGAGATCGGGTTACAGACCATGAAAAGGAAGAAAGTAGTTTTTATTCTGAAGTTTAAATGGGAAAACTGAGAGTCACAGTGTAGTCTTGACAATACCCATTAAGCCACCCTGAGCTGTCTTCTTCATTTTGAGTTTCATGTGTGGCAGTCCATATGCAAAAATGGATTGCTCCATATTATGTTGAAATACATGATTAAACTATTCTAAAATTAAACCATATCAGAGGGTTACACAGACCCTTTTACCCTCAGAAAATGGTTATGTTTATTCCTCCTTTTGATAGTGATCTAATTTTCTTTTTATTACCACATCTAAAATTGCCTTTCAAAAGGCTGAAACAGTTGGTCCAAATTTAATAATCCCCAGCGTCCAGCGTTTTTTCCCCACTGATTTGCTTTGGGTTCAGTGAGTCTTGGGTCCTTTTTTCTTAATATATTATTATAAGTGAAATAATGCTCTCTTCACCAGTATAATACATTTGTGAACAGGGCATGTAGCCTATCATATTTATTGATTAAGTCACTTCGTAATGCTGGTAGCAGTCTGCCAATTGACCAATAAGGTCGAGGTTGCACAAGAATTATTTTGTTTAGAAAATTTGATTTCTCATTTCCAGGCCACTGCCTACCAGCCAAACGGTGCCTGATTATGCCTCGGTGTGCGCATGCGCACAGCGAGCATACGGTACTCAGTCTGTGTATTTGTTTGTCTGTCTGTTACCATCATAACTGCGACAGCGTGTGCATCCAAGCTAAAGTAACAATGCCAACGAAAGTGACAAACACTGTTCTCTTTGATTTTAAATGTGCCAGAATTTTGATTTTTTGTAGCACTTCATGTTTCAGTATACACGTTTTGTGTACATAATGTTAAGCCACACCCACATGATTTTGGCACAAGGACCGCACTCTATTGACTGTTTATGTATTCAAGCTTGCTTTTATGTTACTGTACAACTATTGTACATCAGTAGTGGCTAAGCAATACACACCGAGGCATCAGCACCTCTGGTGCTTTCATTTATAGAAGTGCTCCTGTTTTAGAAAGGTAAGGTTATTTACTGCAGATATCATGTAGAAACGTGTGTTTGAAGACATTTTTAGAGTTGTGATGACGTCTGTCCTTCCACATAGCAGTAGGTGATGTTTTGTGCTCTACTTAATTGGCCACAGTATTTTACATTGCTGTGAATGTGTTCTGTACAGCTGTGGCCAAGGTGGACAGACAGTGGCTGCTTGCCCAAAATGGCAAAATCCTGCAGTAATAGCCAGAACCCAGGCTGCAAGGGCCTCAGTCATCTCTTGTTGGCCCTCTCCCTCTTGAGCCACAGAGGACTGTCCCCCATGGCTGCTCCCACCACAAACTTCATTTCATAAACTGTCTCTCAGCTCCCTCCTCACAGATGCCTGCTGCGTGCACGCATTACCCTGTCTAATTATTTTCATGATGATTCACTATTGTTCAAACAGTGCCCTAATACCTTATCTCTTCCCTGTGGTGGTCGAAAGACCCCGGAGACTAGACACTTATGGAGGAAGATGTGGCTGGTGTAAGCAAGCCAGCCTTCAGGAATCCAAGGGCTTGGTATCTTGGGATCGCTGCGACAAGTGTCACGAGTGATTTCAGCCACGTGTAGAGTAGAAGGAGGCAGAAGGGGACAACCCATTGGCAAATTTGAAAGTATTTAAATTTAATAGTTTTATTTTAATTTATTTTAACAAATTATTAAATTTCATTGCTTAGATACCCATTGTACTTATGTAATAACTTAATTGTGGACATGTACTGGAGTTTTATGATGTTATGAGTAAAGTTATAGAACTGAACATTTTTATACTCCACCCTAGCCTGGAATCAATACATATCAAGTGCTGGTCGCTCCCAACAGTTACTGACTGATATCAGTCTGGCCTCAGTCGTACAGCCAGCGTTTAGCCCTTACGTCACTAATGAAGTGAATATATGAATATTCATGTTTTCTGCTCTTGGCTGATTGGATGACCTTTTGGCGAGAACCACCAATCGAATATGAGTTAGCTGGCCAGCAACGGCATTCGTGAATGTTATTTGACATGAGCTTAAAAATTAGATAGTGGCTTGCTTGCGTTTACTCTTGGAGTGGTTGTTAGGTTTTGAACAGGATAGTGTTTGGCCATATCTGCATTTTGTTTATTTCAGTGGGATTCCCCAGTATAATAAAGGCTAAATTAAATAATACTCAAATTACATAATGTATTTCACTGTAATTGGCATTAGCTATAGCTCGAAGGGCATGATTGCATCAGCTAGATTAAAGTGATACTCCACCCAAAAAACTATAATTTGTATCAATTACTCACCATTAAGCCCAGTTCAGACCAAAGATTCGCGACGAGACTGGCTGAGACTTGCAACTACTTAAGACGTGCTGGTCTGCAACGTTCTGAAACCGGCCAGTTCACACCGATGCGACGAGATGAGATGGTGTATCGTTTCCACAGCAACGACTCTCTGCGCTTCAGTTCTAACTGCCGGCTTTTCAGGCCTTTTTTCCAGTTGATACATTTGTTGCCGCATTTGAAAATATGGATAATGGTGATGATGAGGTGCAACAGTTGCATTTCTGATATTAAAAAAAAAAGCGAGGGCATACAAAAAAAGGAAGGGGCGAGAATTTGGAGCCCTCCATCACAGAGGCATAGCCAGAACTTAAAATTGGGTGGGCACTAAACATCTCTTTAAAACATTTATTCGTTCTGACTCGATCGCAGTCATTTCTTCTAATTAACTGTACATTCAATCCGAAAACACTCCGCACTATCAGGTGTTTCTTGTTCACCTCGTTCAGGCAAAATGACTATCATTCATTTGGACGCGTAATTTTGTGCATTTCAAATCAGTGGCGTAGCCTGAAAATTGAGCGGCCACACAACATCGCTTTACTACAATTATTATACCTAACTTGTTCTCAGCCATTTTCCTTTGTTAAAGCAATTTCCATTTATATGAATAATCAATTGGCAGTTAAAGACACGGCTTCTTTCGTGATGCGAAGGGCGACTAATCAGTATGCATAATTCAGTTCAGAAAAATAAGTTACTCATAAGTTGTACTTTAATACTTTTAATAATACTTTTCGAGAGGTAAACTGTTCTGAAACTTCCGCGCTACCTTTTCGGCTCATCAGGCAATCTAACCTGTGCTTCATGATCAGTTGAATTATTCAAATTGAACCAAAGACAGAGATTTGAAATGCACAAAATTGCACGTCTAAATGAATGATTGTCATTCTGCCTGAACGAGGTGAACAAGCAACACATGATGGTGCGGAGTGTTTTTGGATTGAAGGCATAGTTAATTAGAAAAAATGATTGCGATCGAGTCAGAACTAATAATTGTTTTAAAGAGATGTTTATTGCCCACGCAATTTTAAGTTCTGGCTGCGCTACTGGTCCATGGGTGCTTCAACGAAATACCCAGGGCGCTTATGCCAATCTGTGCCGGGAGCTCGCAAAGGGAGACCTGCCCTCTTTTGTAAATTTCTCTCGGTTATTTTCCGCGCAGTTCCGACCAGCTGATAGTTTGTAACTCCCGAGACCAGCTGAATTCGCTACGAGCTGATTGGCCGTTGAGACAGTTTAGTGCTTAACGTTCTAAAACCAGCCTCTTGGGATTTGACAAGCCGAATCGCTGGCAACGCCATCAGCCGGCTTGCAACTAGCTGAGACGGGCCAGTTCACACTGCTGCGACTCCTCCCTGCGACATTCTAAAAAAGGTCTCGTCGCGTCGCGAATCTTTGGTCTGAACTGGGCTTAAGATGTCTTGAACGGACGAAGTTGTTCTTCACCTGGCGCAACTTTATGGCCACTGGAGAGTTTTGAAAAATTATCCAAATTCCTTTTTTGCTGGAAGCAAATGGGGTCACCCAGTAGCAATGGGAAAACTCCACAAAACGTCCGTTGACAAACTTTTAAACCATCGTCCAACGCATCGTCCAGTATAATCCAAGTCAGCTTTGTCCACTCGTATCCTCAGAACTCTAGAAACGCGGTTATTTTTCGCTAAAAATAATAAAATACCACAGTTATGCTTCAAGTAAGCTCGCACATTCAACGGAAGTCCCGCCTCCCGGCTCGTCCATTGCCCAGAGACTCTGCTGCCACTCAGATGAATACTCGTATAAACACGAGCCGGGAGGCGGGACTTCCGTTGAATGCAGAATTGTGGTATTCTATTTATTTTTAAGTCTGTCTAATGGGGCGGGGCACCCTTGCGACTGTGAGCCAATCACAGATCTCGCATGGATTTTGTGCGAATATTTGAAAGTCAAACGCTGGCCTACCGACTGAGGCCAGACAGATAAGCAAGTGACCGTTGGGAGTGACCAAAGCTTAATATGGATGGATTCCAGGCTAACTCCACCCTTGTATTAAAAGGAATTGTAATACTGATGACTTGCATTTATTTCACTCTTGTTTAATTAAAGGTGCACTAGGCTCCCGCAGATTTGTTACAATTTTTAAAAATTCTTATTCTACCTCTACAGTGATCGATAGAGCTATGAAACACAAGATGTTTGACGCTGCAATGAAAAAAATACGTCTATCCTGTAAGGGGCAAGAGCTAAAAAAACAACAGCCAATCAAACGTACGACCAACTCAAATGATTGGAATGATACAGCTGTCAATCAAACCCCACGCGCACAGATTTTCAGGCGTGGCTTTGGAAGCATCATGGTGCGCTGTGATTGGTGGTGGGCGTAGTCGCATTAAACTGCAGGATTTGAAAGTTCCGCCCTCAAACCCATGGGCGCCTAGTGTTACTTTAAACAATGGGATTTTACTTTAAAATCTTTTGAAATTAAGCAGAGCATGGATTCTACCTGGAATTGTCTGATGTATGTTGGCTTATACTGTGTCCCCAGGGCGTCATCTTTGGTGGGGGGGTTCACGCATTCAACCCCCCCCCCCCCCAAGTAATATCCTTTGTTAAACAATATCAATGAAAAACGTACTGCCTAAGACACAAGTGTTTCATTAGTTCTGTCCCTGTAATCGTACACCAACTATAAGTCCATTATTGTGCTCATTGGAATAATTGGCACCCTTCAGTAAAAATGCGCAATACAAGATGGAGGAAAAAAGTATTTTCTTTATCATCATGATCTTTCATTACAACTATTCACAGAAATCTAACTTTTAATTGCAGTAACATAATTGAAAGAAACCTTGAAATTTTAACAAGAAACAATTATGTTTCTCAAAAATGTGTGTCCCAACATTACTGTCAACTCTGCACTTAATTTGTGTGACCTCCCTTTGCCAGGATAACAGCTTTTAGTTTTCCTCTTTAGTGTATGAGGAGGTTGGTGAACACATGGAATGGGATCTCAGACCGTTCCTCAGTTTAGAATTTCTCCACGTCCTTCAGATTCAGAGGTTAATGCTTGTGGACTCTCTTTGTCAGTTCACCCCACAGATTTTTTATGGGGTTTATGTCAGGAGACTGTGATGGTCACGGCAAAACTTAAATGTTCTGCAGTTAGTGAACCATTTTTTGACTAGATTTTCAGGAGTGCTGTCGTGGTTTTCATTCAGAAATATTTTCCTATTATGAGGTTACCCCATCGTCAAGCAATTGGAGAGAGACAGATTCTTCAGAAAATTAGGCTTTATTGAGGCATATTGATGAATATAAAGCCAAGTTCTTTTTGCACAAGAAGATCTGACATTCTGCAATTCACACCCAGTTTTTATACCTTAATACAGGAAATATCTTCCAAATATGGTTTTTCCGCCCTCTCATGCTACAATGGTTCAATAACGTAATGTCTGCTTCTTACTTGTTTCTCAATGGTACAATCATGTGGTGTCTGCATGTTACCTGATTTTCGCTTTTTATCATTAGTTGGAATCCTTTGCAAAATAACAACTTAAAGGCTACTTGCTTCAGATGACTTTTAGTTGGGTCAAAGGTCGTCCCAGAGACAGGCAAACCAAAACACTGCCAACTTGCCTTGCAAACTGCAACAAAAGATAACAACCCTCTTCCAGTGTAATTCTGGAGCATGCATAACTATAGATTTCTGATGAATGATGGTGAATAATGCTGACGACAGACCAGATATTGCCTGAATCAACTAAACAGATGTCAATCAAAGCTACAGAAGCCAACTGCTTGTGTGTGTGTGTGTGTGTGTGTACTGCTCATGCGTGTGTGATCTGCGTGTGTGTTGTGTGTGTGTGTATGCGTCTGTGTGCGTGTGCCTGTGTGTGTGTATGTGTGTGACTGTTGCTTACATAATATGGTTCTGACTATGATTATGGTTATTAATTATATGGTTATTGATTTACTGATGAATATGATGAGAGATATTGAAATAAAATTCTCAGCAGTGCATTGGATCCAAGTCCTACAGCAAGGTCTAACTACAGCCTCTTTAAAACTTCCTGCTTGAGGCTGTTTGGTTTTTATTGAATATCATCTAGTATTAGATGGGGTCCATGATATAATGTATCCTAATAAGATGTCCAGGGCTTTTGGAACAAGAACAGTCCCACAACTACAAAATGAATGAATACACATGTAAGAATAAAAAATTAAGAATACAAGAAAACACAAGTACAAGAAGAAAATACAAACAATACTCATTTACTACTGGGTTGTAAAGATAGAAATGTACTGTATAATCTTTTCCTGATTCCATTGAATTTATTTGCAATTTGTAATGTAACTGGTTTTCTTCAACTCCAAGCTGTATAAATACTGAGATATTGCAAATATATGATTAAATACCCATTGAATTGGGCCTACATCATCATTTTAGGCCTCATTACGCATATACTTGACTTTAATTTTAATCCAGGATTTTCTAGGGGTGTCAAAACTTATGCGACAAAGTTTGGAGGACAAATAATACAAAATCAGGCATGTTAGACCTTGCATATTGACAAACAAGATAAATGACTGATTAGAAATAATTCTTAAAGAGATTTAAAAAAACATTTTCACTGGACAGATCGGTAACCAAATAATAACAAATGGTAGATTAGCTTTCTTATTGTGAACATATTGGAGAGATAGTCGTAACAATACAAAAAACTTTTGAGATAACTGTAGCCAATGCTACAACAATTAACTGCAATATTAAGCTAACAATTATCTCAATGAATATTGCGTGCCTGAAAGGGTTAAATTTCATACCGCATTTTTACTTTTACTGTGAATATTCGATGAGAAACCTTAGGGTTAACATTTTTATTACTTCGTGTCATTTTCCCAACTCTACAATCAGCTGGCTAGTTCACATTTTTCAAAGTAATAAAAGAAACTTAAAGTAAAACTTTCTTCAGACGTAGCGACGGCGTCAGGTCGCTTAGTCACGGCGCTAGTTCGTTTACCAAGTTTCTTCAGACGTAGCGGCGGCATCAGGTCAGCTAGTCACGAGACAGACACGGACGTTCGTCAGGACAGTGAGCTCTTTAGCTAGGCCGTGGCACTAATCACACCCCATACCGCCGATTGCGGTGCGGGAGCTATGGTATCGGGCTCCGTGCGTGCGTGCGTGTGTGCGTGCGTGCATCCATCAACACATTTCGCTTTATCTCATCAATGATTTCAGTTACAGGCTCCTAATTTTTACAGGACATGCATCTCGTAAAGCCCTACAAATGACATGCCTAAAGGTGACCTTGACCTATTTTTTCAAGGTCACTGGCCTAAAAATATCACCAAAAACTTCGACATTTTGCTGTATCTCATCAACTATTTCAGTTTCAGGCTCCTAATTTTTACTGGACATGCATCTCATAAAGGCCTAGAAATGACGTGCCTGAAGGTGACCTTGACCTATGTTTTCAAGGTCACTGGCCTCAAAATATCGCCAAAAATTTCAACATTTTGCTTTATCTCATCAACTATTTCAGCTTTATCTCATCAACTATTTCAGTTACGGGCTCCTAATTTTTACTGGACATGCATCTCATAAAGCCCTACAAATGACCTGCCTTAAGGTGACCTTGGCCTATTTTTTCACGGTCACTGGCCTAAAAATATCACCAAAAACTTCGATATTTTGCTGTATCTCATCAACTATTTCGGTTACAGGCTCCTAATTTTCACTGGATATGCATCTCATGAAGGCCTACAAATGACGGGCCTAAAGGTGACCTTGGCCTATTTTTTCAAGGTCACTGGCCTAAAAATATCACCAAAAATTTTAACATTTTGCTTTATCTCACCAACTATCTCAGTTACAGGCTCCTAATTTTTACTGGACATGCATCTCATAAAGGCCTACAAATTACGTGCCTAAAGGTGAACTTGGCCTATTTTTTCAAGGTCACTAGCCTAAAAATATCATCAAAAACCTCAACATTTTGCTGTATCTCATCATCTATTTCAGTTACAGGCTCCTAATTCTTACTGGACATGCATCTCATAAAGGCCTACAAATGACGTGCCTAAAGGTGACCTTGGCCTATTTTTTCAAGGTCCCTGGCCTAAAAATATCACCAAAAACTTTGACAATTTGCTTTATTTTATCAACATTTTCAATTACAGGCTCCTAATTAGCTCCTGCCACCCGAGTGGCACGGGAGCTATGGTATCGGGCTCCATCTGTGCGTATGTCCGTCCATGCGAGCGTCCGTCAACAAGAACTTTGACCTTTTCTTTATCTTAGCGGCGGGAGCTTCTGGGGCCGCCAGTGCCCTATATTTTTCTTAGGAGAGTTCCTAACTCCTAGAAAACGATCCGGAAGTATTTATGTGGCAGTCATGATAAGAGTGTTTGGATTCTTTAAATGTAAAGGAAAGATGCTACAATGCTTCCTAATTTATCACCTTTAGCATAGGGTACACTGAAGCATCCTTTTTGAAAAGAAAGGCGGAAATGCTATCCAGCAATTCCGCGATGACCGTCCATCCGGCCAATCACGAAAACAAACATGATGGGCAGGAGGCAGGTGATCACTGTGCCTAGTGTAAGTAGACCCTGCATGTCACTGTGGGTGGATATTTATAAATCTGACTTTCAATGTACACCCACAGAGACACTGCTCGATCCATTCACTTCAGGCATAGTTTTTCGCTCTACGTCTGTAACATTTCCCCAATTCCTCGGATCATAACAAATCAAACGCACATACCTTCCTAGCTAAGACAGCTAGACTCAGCCGCGAGTACACGCCGGTAATGCCTTCCGTGCGGAGATATGAGCAAAAATTTCTTCCGAAGCGACGCAGTTCAAACACTTGTCGCCATTTTTTCTAATCCCGACATGCAACGGAACGCCAGGGAATTCCCATTAGAAGACATGGCGACAAGAGTTTTAACCGCGTCGCTTCGGGGGGAATTTTTTGCTCATATCTCCGCACGGAAGGCATCTACCGGCGTGTACTCGCGGCTGAGTCTAGCTGTCTTAGCTAGGAAGGTATGTGCATTTGATTTGTTATGATCCGAAGAGTCGGGGAAATGTTACAGACGTAGAGCAAAAAACTATGCCTGAAGTGAATGGATCGAGCAGTGTCTCTGTGGGTGTACATTGAAAGTCAGATTTATAAATATCCACCCACAGTGACACGCAGGGTCTAAGTGTAAGTGCATTCGGATTCTCTTATTAGCGCGGTTCTCTTCCTAAGCTGTAAAAAAGAGTTCCCTTTACACCTTTCCTTTACCTCGTGACGTTTTACACAGCTTAAAGAAAATTGGTTAGGAATTAGACGATAGGACGTAATTTTTTAACACTTTTTTGGACGCAGCCGATGAGTGCGTGTACACGGTTCGTGTTTTTTTATAAACGTTTATGATTGACGAACCATGTACATGTTTACAAGTCCCACCCCTACTGGATGCCATTCATCAGGTGAGCAAAACGTCATCCACAGTGGGCCCTGATTGCCACGTCCCTTTTAGGGGGAAAACAATCCTGCTTCCTGTATAGACATGCAAAGCGCGAACGCTTAAACCAAGCCGATTTAACTTGAATCCGACATGCCGAGGAGTTGCTGTGTTGTTGGCTGCACCAAAAATAAAACAAAAAACAAGGATCTCTGGTTCATTCCTCTGCCATGCCCAAAAAAATATCCGGAGAGAAGGGCTTTATGGCTCCAAGCCATACAGAGGGAGGAATGTGCATATGCCTGGACGAGACAGACAGACAGACAGACTAACTTACGAACCTAGCTAAGACCGTTGTCACCGTCTGGTCAGAGCACAGTGCTACTGTTAACAAGCATACTATCCAAATAGCAGGACTGAAAAGTGAAATATTTAATTTGTATTTTGCTTACCTGGAGACTCAATCAGATAAAAATAGATCTTGGGGTATGATACCTCTGGCCACTGGGTGGGGTCATTGCACCAGCAAGATGCCGGTAGACTGAAGGAACATGCTTTAAGATTGATTAAATTTATCTTTTCGAAATATCTTGCACGTTCTCTATCCGGTAGAGTGGATGTATATGAATCAGACATGGTGTCTGTAGATAATTTCTCGGCTGATTTACCTTCGATGGTCTTGTATTTATGTCGTTTTGTACAGCAATTTTACATTAAAGTCAATGGGGAGTGTGGTTTGTTTTTCCCCTCAAAAGGGGCGGGGCTACGATTGCCGACCTGATGTATCTTGAAAAGCAAGGCAAGACTGTTCGCACATGTTCTCGCTTGTCTTCACAAGACTAAACGCAGTTTAATTGTTCGAAAGGCGAGAACTTGTGGACTATGGCTCAACCTCACAACCTTGAACATTCCCCTGGTTCCAAAAAGCACCATCAGGTGCCTTCTCTACAACCAAACCAAAGGGAACGCTCCTTGGAAGGGTTGCCAGAAGGAAGTCTTGTCTGACCAGAAGACAATAAAAAATGGAGTGTCATTATTTCAGAGTAAGCCTATTTAATTCCAAATAGAGTACGTACAACAATATGCAGAGTAAAACCACTCTAACAGTATAGTTACATGTGAGAGTAAAGTTCCGTTGACATGTAATAGAGTAGAATTAACTCTGAAAATCTTACAATAGCCATAGAGTAAATTTTACACTAATTTTGAGTGGGACCAAATGTTATCTGAATCAGAATAAAATTCAACTCTCTTTAAGAGTAAAATTGACACTGCATTTTTTTACTGCGCAGAAGCAAGTGCTTACAGTTTGCCAAATGTCATTTAAATTATGACTCAAACAAGGTGCTTTGGTCAGATGGGCCAAAATTGCACATTTTGGCCAGATACAGCAGGGGCATGGCCTGGATTTTTAAAAAAGTGTGTGCACATTTTTAAAGCAGTAACGCAAAAGAGTAAAGCGAATAAGCTACAGCAGTCTTGGGGTATAGAAAAGAAAAAGTGGGAGTAATAATGGAGGAGTTTAAGTATCTTGGGGTCTTGTTCACGAGTGAGGGAAGGATGAAGCGTGAGATTGACAGACGGATCGGTGCAGCGGCAGCAGTAAAGCGGTCATTGTACCGATCTGTTGTGGTGAAGGAGGAGCTGAGCCGAAAGGCGAAGCTCTCAAATTACCAGTCAATCTACGTTCCTACTCTCACCTATGGTCATGAACTTTGGGTCATGACCGAAAGAACGAGATCTCGGATACAAGCGGCTGAAATGGGTTTCCTCCACAGGGTGGCGGGGCGCTCCCTTAGAGAGGGTGATCAGCTCTGCCACCCGGGAGGAGCTCAGAGTAGAGCCGCTGCTCCTCCACGTCGAGAGGAGCCAGCTGAGGTGGCTCGGGCATCTATATCGGATGCCCCCTGGACGCCTTCCTGGGAAGGTGTTCCGGGCATGCCCCACCGGGAGGAGGCCCCGGGGAAGACCCAGGACACGCTGAAGGGACTATGTCGCTCAGCTGGCCTGGGAATGCCTCGGGATACTCCTGGAAGAACTGGAGGAAGTGTCCAGGGAGAGGGAAGTCTGGGCATCCTTGCTTAGACTGCTGCCCCCGCGACCTGGCCCCGGATAAGCGGAAGAAGATGGATGGATGGAATTGGGAGTAATATCCTCTGGACTGTGACTTACAAGCTAGTAGTGCATAGGACAACTAAACCCTAATACAGCACCTTGGTGAATTTAAAAAGCTTGAAGCAAGTAGTACCAATAAGAGGTAATTAAACAGCTAAAGGCTGTAACTGTGTTTACATGAAGTCACAAAAAGAAAAGTTGTAAACAAACTGGTCTCTTACATCTACATGAGATTGCTTGCATTGCAGGATGTGCTAAAAGCGAACAGTCAGAAGTTTATAGTGTTATTTATTTTAATTTTTTGATTAAGTAATTAAAACGTTCTTGATTGAATTTAATATGGAACTGCAGCAGCATTTCAGAAAGAAGGTGTGTTACACTTAAAATGGATTATTCTAATCGTTAGAAGACTTAATCAAGCAAAACAATCAAAACTGGTCATAACCATTAATTAGTTAAGGTATTTTTTGTGCCTCCTCTGATTACTGCAGAGCAGCCACCCCTAATCTACATATCCTAAACGTGGCCTTGGGGTTATACTTTTCCTATCAATTATTTTGTCGCAAAAGTAATTGGCGATGTACAATACCGATAAAGGTTCCATCTATGTCAGTCTAAGCAATAAGTTCATAAAACGCCATTTTACTTATACCATGCAGCAACTGAAGGGTTCAGTGCAATAAGTTGATAAATGCCAATCTCATGTTTTATATGAAAGAGGGGGATAAAAAGATTATACATTTCAGTAAATTTCCCCACCGATAGATTCAGAAACAATATATCATGAGAAAAGCAGATTTCTGACCAGTACACAACATTGGTACATGGTGAAAGAATATTCTGTGTAATACCATAAAACATGACTTTGGCATTTTCAAGTTATTGCACAGTCCACACAGCTATTAGCCTGAACAAATGCATTATCCACAAGACGTCCTCAAACTCAATTTACTGTTTACTCAACCATTAATTATCAGCTTCAGAGACATGATATTGAAAAACCAAATTAAAATTCATTCAGTATGTTCGCTAGATATACTGTACAAGAAATCCTTGAGTTTCACCAATTGGGAAAAAAAGTACGCATCCAACCAGAGGTGGTTTTGCTAAGTATAAAATGAAAGGTGCCAATTATTATGAAACCTCGATTTCGTTGAAATTTATTTTGTATTAAATGATTGTTGTGATTTTGCTTGTTTACATCAAAACAATAATATTCAATAGTATTTCACACGTTGGTATATTCCATTTCTTTACTAATATGTTGTTTACACTTTTTTGTATTGTTTGAGCATTGCCAGTAAGGGGTGCCCGACATTTTGGAGCTCACTGTATATAATTCACAAAAGGTAAACATATGACATCATATGGCATTAATTCAAGTTTTTTTTTTTGCCGCTGTTAAAATGAATAATAAAAAAGAAACATTAGTTACCCATAATTTCCTCCGAACTCATCTGAACTGCTTCAATTTTATAAGGTGAGGGCGTATTTTGTGGCAGAATGGATGAATGGTCTGGCGTCATTGATTCACAGGCAGGTAGAAGGTTTCCATTTGAATACGATAAAACATCTTGAAAGCTGTTTGCCCCAATCAGAATTATGAATAAAATTTTGATCTCACACATCTGTGAAACATAAAGTACAGCAACTGAAGCACAGAATTACCATACAGGCTTTCAGTTTAAAAAAAGAGAGACAAGTGCATGTCACCATTGAAGACATGAACACTTAAAACCTTACTTTACATTCATCAATTAAATGGACATCAGCTTAAAATTGTACTTATTTAATGCTCTGACCATATCCAAAATCAGTCACTTTTTCATTGAGAACAAGGAATAGCATACTTACTTTTCCCCCAAAATGCAGCATGCTCACTTAATGTTGCAACCAGCAGAATGTGATTATAAGGAGGAAATGTAACCTACACAAGTAGATGTCACAGACTCCACCTTCTCAGTAAGACACGCTTCCTTGGCAACAAGTTTAGGTAACTGAATAACAATATGGTTGTCTATTTTAAATGTGGTTTCCAGCAGCATTGCTTGCTACTGAAATAATTAGCTTTATAGAGAAACAAGTTTGACCATTGGACAGTGACAGTTTGAATACATACAAATGTGTGGAGCATATAAAAAACTGCATCGGGTGACTTCATGTCTTTTTATCCAGTTAATCACTATGCAGTAGCTTATTCCAGGAGAACAACTGGTCCTCTTTCAAAAAAAAAAAAAACAAACATAAAAAAATTCCAAGAAGCAATACAAAAGCCCAAAAAAAATAATAATTTAATGCTTGAAATGTATTAATAAAATGCAAAAAACATTATTTTTTTTTCCTGCCTTTCCATGTCACAATTTAGCTCACTATAATCTGTCAGGCAGCTCATTAGCTGCTGCATTTCTGGGAGCACTCTGGCTGACTCACATCAGTGACAGCACTTCCCTCCCTTTCCTGCAGGGTGCTCCATGCAATAAGAACCTATTATGAGGTTTTTACCGCTGATTTATGTTCAATAAATTAAAAGTTTCAAAACTTCAGTTCCGTGCTTTCTTTTGTTTCAGTAGGAGAGTTGCAGAACTCCTTGGTACTTCCACATAGTTGCAACTGCCCGCTCCCATGATTTTTTTTTTCTTAAAGTTTTTTTTTGCCCTCGCAAATTTGAGGTTCATGAATGATCCAGCCCATAACATTTCTCAATCAAAAATAAGCTGCATCATTTTCAAGTTTCCTATGACCGCTGTTGGTCCAAGCACTGAAGACTCTTGGCTGGAACCTCTCATGCCACAGCTTCATTACGGAGCCCATATTCACAAGTTCCCATTTTCGATGGTTACATGGAATAATTGAAATCTTGGCAAAAATGAAGCAAATGAAACAGGAGCGAGCACATATATATTGTACGTATGCCTTTTTAATATTAATGTAGAATACATCTGAATGATTCTCAGAATCATAATTAGAAAATTAAAACATTTTTTCAGCACAAGTCGCACCGATCAAAACACAGAACTTTGTATCCTATGCCCAGTGTGTGGGGTCTGAGACTCATAATCTATGTAATCAAACAACAGAAAACAATGAAAAATGTAATTATGAATATTATTTGTATCTCATTTTATTAATTTATTATTTGAAAAGAGCCAATATCCCGTCTGTTTATGAACCTGCACAACTCAGTTTGATCTTACATATTTTCATAATAATTTTTCATTGACTTCAATTATGAAACATGGTATTCTTTAGCAGGAAAGCAACATACAGTATATTGCAGTAATTCAACATCTTTGCCACATTACAAAAAGAGTAGCAGCAGCTGATTTTTGGGTGAAAGACCTTTCTCAAGAGCCCATGACACAACTCATTCACCTTTACATCCCCAGATGCAAATCACAATCACAAATCCCACCTCAGTTCACACAAACAACTCTGCAGTGACAGTGCAATCAACCTCCAAGTACAATTCCCAGCTGCCCCAAAAAGGAGCTAAGAGGCTCACAGTATGCAAGATATGGGCCCCAATGTGAGAAAGCTACATGGGATTCAAGTAAAACTGTTATTCAAACACACATCACAGCAAATGTCATCAGCCATTATTAGTGGAGGGCATTCATTCGGTTTCGAATTTCCAGTTTTACAATTCATGCTCCATTTTCCATGAGTCATTATGACAGTCCAATTCCAATAAGCAGGGCAACCAGAAACGATAGATTTCCAAGTAGGAACACGACCAGAAGCATCACATCCATCTTCATCTGTGAATAAGAAAATATCCTAAATATGCACATATCTGACTGACTCAGTATAGTGGCTGGAGTACTTCCTGGGACGGCTGCTATTCATATCGAAGGAAAGTGTGTCCAGTCTTACCAGCAAAGGGATGCTGTGGGTGTGGATGCTTGTTTTTGCCCAGGACTACAACACCTACTTCAACCAATTACCCACTATGGGGCCGTAATCAAGAGCTGGAAAAGTCAGCTCTTGATCTGGAGCTTAGATGGTAAAATGGTAAATGGACTGCATTTACATAGGGCTTTCTAGTCACATGACATGGCTCCAAAGTGCTTTACCATTATGCCTCTCATTCACCCTGATGGAGGAGGCTGCCATGTATGGCGCCAGCCTGCACATCAGGAGCAGTGTGGGGTTCAGTGTCTTGCTCAAGGACATTTTGACACGTTCTTTGGAGGAGCCAGGGATTGAACCAGGAACCTTCTGATTCCTAGACTACCCGCTCTACCTCCTGAGCCAGGCCGACCCGCTTTGGAATTGAGCCATAACTAAAACCTGCACCCGCACTGGCCCTTCTCGGAAAAGACTGGACACTCCCCTGATTAAAGTACACCGACCATTCTCTCACACTCTCACACTTAATGGCATCTATTCTCCAGTTCAGCTGGCATGCATGTCATTGGACTGTAGGAGGAAAACAGGGCCAGAAAGAAAGCAATGTGGACCCAGGGAAACATTCAAACTCAAACGAAGATGTTAGGTGGTCATGACTCTGCTTCCACCTGCTGGTGATCATTAGTATTTTTTTATGCCCTGTAATTTAGAAACCTGTCTGATAAGCCGTTTAATGCTGATTTGATGCTTTTTTTGAATGATCACATTCGTTATGTATTTGTTTCATTACTTGTGCAGTGTTGCCACTTATGGAGGTAGACAACTCTGCCTTTTCTCTACACATGAATTACCCCGAGTGTTGGCCAAACTGGTCTTTCTTGCAATTCACCTGTCTGCATCAGTTTTGGTTCAATTTTGTTAATTTATTCTTATTATTTAATGATTGTCTCCTTTTACTCCCCTCTCTCCTTGTTTCAATCCTCTTTCTCTCACACCTGTTCTTGTCATGGTTCTGGATGTTTGTGCGTGTGTTTTGGACTTTTCTTTGTGGCTCTCGTCCCGGGACGATATCGTATTCCTTTTCATCGGATTCTTTGCCCAGCTGGCTGATTGAACTGGGGTGGCGCTTCCCCGGACTCTATATAAGCCGGATGTTCGCCACACCTCTTTGCTAGAGTGTCTGTTTGTAGCTACGCACTATAGCCAAAGATATCTGTAGTCAGGATTTGTTTGACTTTCTATCTTCTCATTATTATTGGAGTTTCTTCTCCCTTTTTCTCCCAACATTTCAGATGATTATGTTGATCTCGCGGAGGATTTTGGCAAACAATGAGTTTCATCTTTGCCTCCGCATCGTGATTATGATTGTGAGATCAAACTATTCCCTGACAAGGTGGCAGCGGTTCGGAATTGGCCTGCCCCTCAGAATGTTAAGGAGGTTCAACAATTTTTGGGCTTTGCCAATTTTTATAGGAGGTTTATTCGCAATTTTAGCGCTGTGGCTGCCCCCATCATTGCGCTTTCTAAGAGGAATTCTTCCTCATCATTTGCTTGGTCTCCAGCAGCGGAGGCTGCTTTTCAGGAGTTGAAGAAACGACTTAGCTCTGAACCTATTGTCCTTTTGCCCGACCCCTCCCTCCCATTTCTGGTGGAGGTTGACGCTTCGGAGGTCGGGGTGGGTGCCATTTTGTCCCAGCGCCCCCTTTGGGACAATAAGTTGCACCCATGAGACTATTTCTCCCGGTCGTTGTCACCAGTTGAATGGAATTACAGCATTGGTGACTGGGAGTTGTTAGCTGTTAAATTGGCGTTAGAAGAGTGGCGCCATTGGTTGGAGGGGGCTGAATATCCATTTGTGGTTTGGATGGATCACAGGAATCTTCAGTGTGTCCAGCAGTCTAGGCAATGGGATTCTCGGCAGGCGCGGTGGGCATTGTTTTCGATCGCTTTGACTTTACATTAACTTATCGCCCCAGCTCCAAAAACATCAAGCCTGGTGCCTTGTCACGGATTTATGACCGCTCGGGCCGTGATCCCATTTCTGGGCCAGTTATTCCGGCGGCTCGGATTGTGGCTCCCATGCATTGGGATACTGAATCTGTTGTGCAGGAGGCCTTGTGGCCCAACCCTGGTTCTGGTAGGGAGCCGTCTGGCTGTTTGTTTGTCCCCATGGCGGTGCATAAACGGAGGGCTGCCGCTGATAGGAGGTGCCGTTTTGCACCGGCTTATCAGGTTGGCCGGAGGGTTTGGTGTCCTGAGAAACGGTGCTGGGTCCCTTCTCGGGATGTCTTGGGTCCCACCCTTATTTCCGAGTCCCGTGCTCGGGGTTCTTTGGGAACATCTGGGGCCATCCCTTCGGGGGGTCCTGTCATGGTTCTGGACTTTTGTGCGTGTGTTTTGGACTTTTCTTTGTGGCTCTCGTCCCGGGAAGATATCGTATTCCTTTTCATCGGATTCTTTGCCCAGCTGGCTGATTGAACTGGGGCGGCGCTTCCCCGGACTTTATATAAGCCGGATGTTCGCCACGCCTCTTTGCTAGAGTGTCTGTTTGTAGCTATGCACTATAGCCGAAGATATCTGTAGTCAGGATTTGTTTGACTTTCTATCTTCTCGTTATTATTGGAGTTTCTTCTCCCTTTTTCCTATCTCTCTTTGCTTCCGTGTTTCGGACTATTATACGTCCTTTGGAAGCGCGAGCGCTTTCCGGTGGTCTGTATTATTCTCTGTGTTTGTTTGGTGTCCGTGCTGCTCTTTTCCCTCTTGTCGCTGCTATTGGCCTCCTACCTCTACTGGCCATTTCAGTCCTCTCACATTATTGATTGTCGTCTGGTGTATTTGAGTTCCTTGTCTCAGTCATCCCTTTGCAGGATTGTTTTTTAGTGTCTAATATCCCCTATGATCTGAAAATTTCCTCCAAAAGCCTAGTATTTTTATTAGGTGGAGTCCTCCTGAGTCTTTGGTCCCGCTGAGTGGGTGCCTCTTCGCTCTTGTTCAAAGGTGTGCATCGACCCGCTAATTCATGATTGACTGCTGAAACATTCAACTGAAAGTTATCACCGGCTCTGAGAACCCTTTATGTTCTTCAGTTTTGTTAATAAAGGATGAAGCCCCTGGTCATACTCCATTCTCCAGGGGTGTCCGGTGAACTGCCTCTTTGTCCCAGAGGAAGCGAGAGCCAGGTCCTTGCTTGGGCCCATCACTCTCTGTAGGCTTCTTGTTCTGGGGTTTCCTGCACCTTGTACCTTCTCTGTCAGCGGTTTTGGTGGCCTACCATCTGGCAAGACACCTGGGAGTGTGTCACCACCGGCAACACCGGCACTCTGGTATAGTCTAGCAATCAGCCCCCCAGTGGCCTCCTCCAGGCTGTTGACGTCCCCTACTGGCTGTGGGCATGCATAGCCATGGACTTTGTCACTGGGCTGCCTAAGTAGGAAGGGTTCATGGTGGTGACTACTGTGGACTGGTTCTCAAAGGCTTTGACCCTCTGTTAAGGCTGCCCATGGCCAAGCAGACAGTGGAGCTCCAACTTCAGCATGTGATCCACCTCCACAGCACTCCCCAGAGGACTGATCATAGGTAAAAATTCTCCAGTAGGTTCTGGTAGGCCTTCTGCGCACTAGTGGGTGCCACTCCTCATCTTGCGTTGGGCTTCGAGACAACTAGCCCCAAACTGATGTGTGCCAGAGTTTACCATAAACACAATCCTGTCTATTTTTTTCCTGTGGACAATTTCACATCTATGCTTTGTACTCTCTGAGTGTAAGATCAGTTTGATTAGGTACAATGAAATTTTTTGTTGAACTTTTTTTCTGTGCCAAGTGTGTCAATGAGAAAACACTGCATAATTCCCTGGTCCTTGGAAGCTGTTAGCAACTCTTTCGGCAAACAATGTGTGATCAAAACTTACCAATTGTGAAACCCTCTCTGCACCTGAAAAAAAAAAAAATCATACAATCATGCACTGATCATTTCATAACATCCTGACCTGCAAATAAGACAGATTTTTGCCATGACTTTTATTATGTGTAAAAAATGTATAAATATCAGGCACAGGCTTTAAAAGGAGTCCCTAATTTTTTTTGATTTTCCAAATATATTCCCGGCTACCAGCTACCCCTATCAATTACTAAACTGGATAGTCTCCTGAGCATGCACAACCAGAAGGTGTTCTTTTTTTTTTTAATCTCTGTCAGATGATCAGAAGTTATAATTTATTTTCAAACTAGCAAATGGCACAATAGGCCCAAGTAAATCACGAGAGTCACACTTGTATGATGAGAAAGCATAAACATGGCCCATGCCAGCACATCTAGAGTTAACTAGACAGTGTGGTCGGCTGCGACCGCATGGGCGTAGCCCCCTAAAGCCTGCTTCTCCCCTTTTTTGCGCATTATTCGGCCAATACTGTCGCTATGGCAACCAAAATCGATAGGCGTTATAAGTGAAGTATATCACATGTCCATACTAAATATGAAAGTAATCCGTCCAAAATTGCAGCCTGCACTGCGTCCACAAGGAAATCTCTATGTTTTGCCACTAATGTGTGTATTAGTCGACCAATACGGTTGCCATGGCAGCCAAGATCGATAGGTGTCATAAGTGATGTATGACACATGTCATTTCCAAATATAAAAGGAATCGGTCAAAAATTGCAGCCTGTACTGCATCCACAAAGAAATCTCTGTTTTGCCACTAATTTGCATATTATGCGGCCAATACTGTAGCCATGGCATTTGAAAATCGATAGGTGTCATTAGTAAAGTGTAACACATGTCCATACCAAATATGAAGTAATCGGTCAAAAATTGCAGCCTGTATTGTGTCCAAAAGGAAATCTCTATGTTTTGCCACTAATTTGCATATTATTCCACCAATACTGTCGCCATAGCAACAAAAATCGATATGTGTCATAAGTGAAGTGTAACACATATCCATACCAAATATGAAAGTAATCAGTCAAATATTGCAGCCTGTACTGCGTCCACAATGAAGGCTCTATGTTTTGCCGCTAATTTGCATATTATTCTGCCAACACTGTTGTCATGGCAACAGAAATCGCTAGGTGTCCTAAGTGATGTATGATACATGTCCATTCCAAATATGAAAGGAATCGGTCAAAAATTACAGCCTGTAGAGCGTCCACCAGAAAGTGCCTGTGGACGGCGATGCGGCGGCGGCGGAGACGACACACGTGAATCCATAGTAGCCGCCTGACTTCGTCCTGGGGCTACAATTAGCAGCCTGAAAGGTGCATTTGCAAACCAATATATTTCGGCTTTAGCTGGACTGTTGGACTAACAAATTGATATGTGCACGTAGCTTACCATTCTGACTGCATCGGAAGTTTAGCTCTTGGATTGCATACAGCAAAGCCTCCCAGCCAACAAAGCCCCCCATCACCTTCAGGCTCCACTGGCCCTGCGAGCTGTCAATGAGCGACAGGCCAGTGAATATAGCAGCCACTGAAAAAGAGGGGCACATAAACACTCACACAAAATATACATTTTCTAAAAGTCTTTCATTTGAATGTATGAGATCATCAGATGGAAAAAAAAGTATTTGGTACTTCCTGTCAGAAGAACAGTCAGAGAGGAAACAGTTTCCCACAAATTTTACACAAGAATGCTGCTCACCAGCTCTCCACAAAGTCAAGCATAAAATGCTGCACTGAAGAGGCCATGGAATCATGACATATACTGTTAATTCACTAGGAAGATATATGGAACGAGAAAGATTTCCTGTATACTTATGTAAGCAGACATGTCTGGCTGAAAATAATGTTTGGAATTGACTGAATATGAATTTTGAAATGCTGTCTTTAATGAAAGTAAATCAAAGTTGTATCAATGATGAACATGAGAGCCATCAGATGGCGGCATATCCCCCTGGCCCCCAGAAAATTTGAAATATGAAAAATTTTAAAATAGCTTAAGGCATTACTCCTGCACATGGTTAAATAGTAATTCACACGTCCTTAAAAATCTTGTCCAGTTTTCTGATGGGTACACATGCAGTTTAGCGGACGCACTGCTGCCATTTGCTTTGCGTTGTGAGGTGAGTCCCCAACCCTAACCCTAACCCTAACCCTAACCCTAACCCCTAAACCTAACCCTAACCGTAAACCTAAACCTAAACCTAACCCAAACGGGACTGCGTCCTCTAAAATGCGATGACTTCGCGTTGCGAGGTGGAGCAAGGAAGTGCGTCCGCTAAACTGCATTCTAGCCTTCTGATGATACATGAGGATTCCGTCAAGGGGTAACGGATGCACAGAGGCACTACTCAATTTGCCCATGACTTAAGAAATAATTACAGCAAAATTATGCACTATGCAGCAAAAGACAGGTATTAGTCCTCTTTAAAACATATTTTAAAATGAACACTTGCAAAAAAAATTGACACATTACCAAAAACCCCTTGGTAACAGAAGCATTCAAAATTAACATCATTTTTTTATGTTCTGTTCAAATGACCTGAATGTGCAGTTCAAGTGGCACTAACTTAACCAGATTTTTTTGTGAAGAGGACCAAAATATTGTCTCATTTTTCACACCTAAAAGACTGAAGGGAATATATAAGATAACTCTGTTTTTTTTTTTTAGTCAGAGTTTGAGAATAGTATGGTAACGGATGCATGACTATGATTTGGGAACAGATGCATAACAAAAACACAGTTCTATTTTCAGCAATTTATTCAGTTCAAATAGTGATTTATACATTGTTTTTAACAATCATACTTTGCTATTATCAATTAACAATCATCACTGTACACAGATGAATTGTGATAGTTTTTATAAATTATATTCACTTAGATATGTTCAGTGGAAGTAGTCGCGGCACTTCCATGGTACAAGTTTCCAGTCAGATCTGGATAACTAGAGAGACTGGACTCTTGTAGAAGATGAAGGCGTAAGAGATTCTACTTCAGTGAAGACAGCATCTAGGTTGATGATCTCATCTTCATTATAATCATCATCATCATTGACAACGTCTTCTCCCAAGGTAGCTTTCTGCTTCTCCCTGTAACTTTGCATCTTCTCTGCTGCAGTTAACGGCATTGTGAAGGTTGCTCGAGAGGTAGATGAACTCATGAACAACTCTGGTTGAATGACGCTGGAGACTGAAAACATTGCCTTATATACTGTCTCCTAATTTTTCACACATTGCATCAAAAGGAGGTGTGAACACATCATGTTGCATTAACACCATCAGACGTCCGCTCATCATCTCAAGGTTTTAAATTAATGCTCATCAGATTTTGTGAATTAGTATTAACACCTTCACATTAAGGGTCCTATTTTGATGATCTAAGCGCACAGTCTGAAGCGTGTAGCATAAGTGCATTTAGGGTGTGTCCAAATCACTGATCTACATAGAATACGTCACTCAGCTAGTGGCTAAATGCTATAAAGGGTGACATTGTCAGCTAAGTGACATTGTCATTGTCACATCTGGTATCGCATGCTGAATAAGGATGTGTTATATTACCCATTATAAAGCATGACATTTGCTTACGTATGATTTATGAAGACATTCTGTCTCATTTGTGAAGGCATTACACATGCTGTATAAAGCCTTTATGAGCAACACTTCATCTAAAGTGTGACCAAAAAAAGAATAGACATGGAGCTGCCGGATAGCTCACTCGGTTAAAGCACCGCATTGCGAGCAGAAGTGACTATCTCAGCTCGGGTTCGAGCCCCGGTCGTACCAACCGGCAGTGGTTGGCAGCTTTTTCAGAGTAGCGCAAAATTGGCCATTGCGCTACAGGGATGCAAATTGGGAAGGGTCTGCCGGGAAAGGTAATATAAAAATGGTTGCTTTGTTCGTTGCTTAAGCACCTCCTGTTGGCCAGACGAGCGCTCGTCAGGAAGATTCTAAGCTTGTTCATGTTCGGGTATCCTCCGCCCTCGCTCTGAACTTGTGAGGATTCAACCAAAGAGTGTAAAAAGAACTGTGGCTGACAGGCACATGCTTCGGAGGAGAGCCGCAAACTGTCTTCACTCTCCTGAATTGGCAGCAGGGGCAAGCCTTGTACATAGTTCCCCAACTGGGCATTCCAGATTTGGGTGGGATTGGAGATGCCAAATTTTTTTAATTAAAAAAAAAAAAAAAAAAGAATAGACACTGTAAAAACAAACAGGGCTATAAAACACACTGAGAGTGCAGAGATAAATAAGTATGAATAAATATAATTTAAGGTGCATGGTTTTGCTCACTATGATTGCACAAGTTCAGATGTATAGATGAGAGTTTGTGTACATGTTGGAGGAGCGTATTAGTGCCTGTTTTCAGATCGTATGGCCCAGGGGAAGAAACGGTTGAGGAGTCTGTTGGTATGTGATTTGATTGTCCGGTAGCGCTGCGTAGAGGGCATCAGTTCTAAAGGATAATGGGCTGGATGTCAGGGGTCTGTTGTTTTGGATTTCATCCTGCTGAAGCAGCGAAATCTGGATATGTCATCAAGTGAGGGCAGAGGACAACCAATGATTTTTTGTGCAGTGTTAATCACTCTCCGAAGGGATTTCCTGTCTCCTGCCGTTGAGCCTGAATACAGCACACACAGGCAGTATGTGAGTATGCTCTCCACGGTGGAAAGGTAGAAGGCCAGCAGCAGCTTCTTCTCCAGATTCTTCTTCCTGAGAACTTGCAGAGAACGCAGCTGCTGCTGTGCCTTTCTCACGATGGCCCTGGTCTTAGTGGTCCAGGGGAGATCGGCAGAGATGTGGGTGCCCAGGACCTTAAATGATGCGACCATTTCCACCATTCTCTTCTGATGAATGTGTGGGGTCTTGCCTGTTCTTCCTAAAGTCAACGATGAGTTCTTTTGTTTTTTTGATGTTCAGAGTCAGGTTATTTTCTGAACACCAGGTGGACAGTTTCCCCACTTTGTTCCTATATGCTGTCTCATCTCCATCTGAGATGAACCCAGCAACGGTGGTATCATGTACAAACTTGATGATGGTGTTTGTTGGATGGGACAGAGTGCAGTCGGGAGTATATAGAGCATAGAGGAGGGGGCTCAGCACACAGCCCTGCGGAGAGCCTGTGCCGAGTGTGCAGGTGGAGGAGAGGTGTGGGCCAAGTCTGAAGAACTGAGGACAATTTGTGAGAAAGTCTTTCATCCAAGCACATGTAGGTAGGGGGATTTTGTAGGGCTGACTTTTTGCTAATTAATATTTCTAGTATAATGGTGTTGAACGCAGAGGTGCAGTCCACGAATAGCATCCGCACATAGCTCCTCCGTTGCTCCAGGTGGCTCAGCACACTGTGAAGAGCTATGGCGAAGGCGTCCTCTGTCGATCCGTTCGCCCTCAATGCAAACTGGTGGGGGTCAAAAGATGGTGGGAGGCAGTCTCTGATGTGCTTTGAGACCAGCCTCTCAAACCACTTCATGACTACAGAAGTGAGGGCAATGGGTCTGTAATCACTGCGGCAGTCAATGACAGAGTTTTTGGGAATGGGAATAATAGTTGCAGATTTCAGGCATGGAGGGACAGTGGCACATGACAGGGAGAGGTTGAACAGCTTAGTAAAGCTAACTGTCAGCTGGTCAGTCACTTTAATTACAATCATCTGAACGGCGTCAGGTCTGGCAGCTTTCCTGAGGTTCACTGCCCTCAGCACCCTTCTCACCACATGCTCCTGAAGGGAGAGTGTGTCGGTGTTGGAGTTAGAGAGGGGCAGTGTGTACGTCAGACTGTCAGTCTCAAAACGGGTGAAGAAGCTCATCAGCTCCTTTGGCATACTGCTGCCACTGGTGGTTGATGGGCTGTGGCCTTTGTAGTTGGTGACGGCCTGGATGCCCCTCCACATCTGCCGCGGGTTGTTGTTGGTGAGGTGGCCCTCAATCTTCCTCCTATACTTGACGTGCTGAATGCCTCTCCTCAGGTTGGCTCGTGCAGTGCTGTACTCCAAGCTGTCACCTGTTCTGAAGGCTAAGCTGCGGACTTTGATCAGAGCCTGGACATCGCTCGTCATCCGTGGTATCTGGTTGGGAAAAACCCGGATGTGCTTGTCCACTGGGACATTTCCCACACAGCTCTTGATGTAAAATAAAACAGTCTCTGTATATGCCTCCAGAGTCCACTGTTCAAAGATGCTCCACTCTGTGCTTTCAAAACAGTCTTGTAGCTGAGGGAGTGCATTTTCGGGCCAAGTTCTGATGATTTAGGTCCTAGGTTTTGTTTGCCTTCTGCGGGGGGTGTCAGCTGGAATGATCAACAGCGAGAGATAGTCAGATTGACCGAGGTAGGGGAGAGGGGTTGATCTGTAAGCATGCTTTATGTCAGAGTAGACGTGATCAAGAGTGTTATCCTCCCCGGTAGCACACTTGACATGCTGGTGGAATTTGGGAAGCACAGTTTTTAAGCATGCCTGATTGAAGTCCCTGGCGATTATATGAACACAATCCAGATGAGCCCTCTGGTGTTTATTTGTAGTGCACAGAAGGTGGTCGAGGGCTATGCTAACATTAGCATTGGGTGGAATGTAAACAGCAGTGACGATGACTATTGTCAGCTCACGCAACAGGTAGAATGGTCTACCCTGAACTTCCATGGCTTCTAGGTCAAGTGAGCAATGGCTGTCTATTATTTTTCTCTTTGAGCACCAGTCCTCATGCACATAAATATAGAGTCTTCCCCCTTGCTTTTACTGGAGGCTTTGTTTCAGTCATGGCGGAGGGCCGTCTGGGATAAGCAGATGCAGCCAGGTTTCCGTGACAATCATCAGACAGCACCCACGGAGAAGGCAGTTGTAGGCAAACTGCGATTCCAGCTCATCCATTTTGTTAGTGATGGATCTGGCATTTGTGAGGTAGATAGATGGCAGTGGAGGTTTGTGCAGTTGCTTCCTTAGCCGAGCTCACAGTCCCACTCTGCATCCCGCTTCTGCTTCATCTCCCTCTGCGGCTTTTGTTGCCTGTAGGGCCCGACAATAATCCACGGAGCTCCCGGCGGCCTCACTATCTCTAATGGGATATTGTGAGTCCGTGTAAAGATGCTTATAACAGCAGTGTTCAACTGTAGTCCAATGCCTATCAAGTCCTGACAACTTTACACTCTGTGTCCATTGCAAAATGCGACAAACACAACCCAACACTTGAGTAAATGCACACAAACAGTACACTGTGAAAGGGAGCCTCTAGCCGCTGCGTCCGCGTGCACTGCCATACTGACGTGAAAATTAAACATAAACCCTTGTTCAAAATGCACTTTATTTTAAAATTATGCCAAAATTATGATTACGCATATATAGTCTGACATATAAACATATGAAAAATCATAGATGGTCAATATTCTCTGAATATTTTTCAAATGGGAGAGAAAATACATCTGGTCCTAATTTTTACAATGAAATTGGGTGCAAATTTGCCATGGTCACTCACAATTAAACCTAAATAACTTTTGTCAAATTTAGTAGCGTAACATAATTATGATTGGCCCCGGTGCAAATTTTTTATTTTTTTTTTAACAGCCTGCATTGGACTCAAAAGACCACAGCCTGATTTCTCCAACTACCACACATCCAAAATAGCTTTAGCCAGCTTACACTAGCAAGTTAACACAACAGTAACAAACACAGTACGTCGATAAGCATAGAAGAAATAGTTATCGAGAAAAGCACAGTGGCTCATTACATGCCTCATTACAGTGCAGTCATATCAGCAGACACCGTGGATGATCTGCAGATCAGGCGGGCTGCGTTATAAAATGCAACATTTTGATTAATAGCAGATGGGTTGCGGTCAGTGAAATAGTACACTTTTAATGAGGAAAATATTAATTACATACTCTAAAATATGAGCATATTTTAAGCTTAAATACTTGCAGCAATCCCCCAGCAGGTCTCACGGGGAGACACCGGTCTGTGCATAATTACACGCGAAGCACAGCAGTGTAACTTAACTGATAATTCAAATCTCCAGACACGGCAGCAGGATCGGTTAGGATCTACTGTCAATTGATGTTCTACGTTCATATGAGAGGTAACAATGACATGACTATACATTTAAGTGATGGCGAGCTTATGTTAGCCTCCTGGTACTCGTTAACATTGCAAGCACTCAATGAAGCAGAACCATGCATAAAAAAATGATCTAATTTAGTCAGTTTAGCACTATACTCATCCTGTTCCCATCTTTCCTTTCTCTTTTGGGTGCCACTTTTTTGTTTGGGCTTAGTAAACATTATGCTGCTAAGCTAACTTATTATTAACTCACTATAGAACATTTGCTTCTTGCTAAAAGGCTGAGGAGAAATTGACGTGATGTCAACGCAAGTTATTACAAATAACAGGGAACAAGGTCATTGGACAAATGAGCATTTCCCAGCAAGCCCTCTTCCTTTGGAACTTCAGAAGAAAGCAAGCACAGCAAATAAGTGGTGGATACAAATAATATATATTTTTAATAAAACAAATAGTTTTTAACATTTCAGCAAGGCAAAAAAAAAAACCACGCAATTCAAAACCGTGATATACGTCAACCGTGATATATACGGTGAGCTGTGTATAGGCTATATGTAAGTAATTTCGTATTGCTGTTGAACGATATCATGCTCACGATCATTGGGCACGGCCGGTACGAAAAAAAATATCAGGTCATATTAATATGATACCCTTACGAGCACCTTACTCCTGCTGGGCCCCGGTGCAATGCACAGCTTGCACCGTCGACAGTTACGCCACTGGTCAAATTTAACTTAAGACAAAAATAAAACTAGATCAAAAAACTAGAGATAACATGCTTTCCAAAACTATAGTTTATGAGAAGTGTCTAGAAAATATTTTTTTCATGAGTGATGCCAACCCTCCCTTGACCGAACCGATGAGTGTAGAAGAAATGGTAAAATGTCATTGGCTGATGGCGGCCCTATCGTTTGCAAAATAAGTTAGTACTCACAGATAAGACCCCTGACCGACATGAAGCATGCAAAATTTTAAGCTGCTTGGGCAATTGGTTTTGGAGTTATGAGTGTTTATCTGCCATAACACCACTTCAGGAGGGATTTACACCAAATTTGGTAGAGTTGAGTCTACTTGCCAGCAGTTGAAGTAACTCAAGTTTGGTGCTCACTGGACATGGCATTCTGGAATTGAAGCTCATTTTAGCAATGGAGGCCACACAAAATTCATTGCCTTTCTGTGGCACTTTTGAAATAGCCATTTCATACTATATGTTTCTGTGACCTACAGTTCAGAAGTTATGGGCCAAAAAGTTAAGTTAATAGGCCACCTTGAGATCAGTATAAAAATTCTAAGATAGCAAAAGGCACCACTCTGCTATCTATACTGCTTGTATGGTCTGGAAACAAAAATAATTACAGGCAAACGTATAGGCGGACGGACATGCTGATAGCAATATCTTCCCATTTTATAACCCCATTTCCAGAAAAGTTGGGACGCTGTCTGAGATGTGAATAAAAACAGAATGCAATGATTTGTAAATCATTTGAACCCTATATTTAATTGAAAATAGTGCGAAGGCAACATATGAAATGTTGAAACTGAGAAACATTATTGAGTTTTGAAAAAAAAAATTGCTCATTTTGAATTTTATGACAGCAATGTGTTTCAAGAAAGTTGGGACAGAGGCAATGTTTACCACTGTGTTGCATCACCTTTTCTTTTAACAATACTCCGAAAGTGTTTGGGAACTGAGGTGACCAACTGCTATAGTTCTGGAAGCAAAATGTTTTCCTATTCTTTCTTGATATAAGCTTTCAGCTGATCAACACTTTGCAGACTCCTTTGTCATACATTTTCATAATGCGCCAAATATTTCCAATGGGTGACAGGTCTGGCCTGTTTAGCATGCAGCCTCTTTTACTGCAGCGCCATGTTGTTGTAATACGTGCAGAATGTTGTGTTTGGCATTCTTTTGCTGAAATAAGCAAGGCCTTCTCTGTCAAAGATGAGAGGATGGCAGTATGTGAAACTCCAAAACGTGAATATATTGTTTAGCATTAATGATATTTTCACAGATGTGCAAGTGACCCATGCCATGTGGAATAATGCACCCCTAAACTATAATGGATGATGGTTTATGAACTGTGTACTGATAACAAGCAGGATGGTCCCTCTCCTCTTTAGCCCGGAGGATGCGGCGGCCATAATTTACCAAAATAATTTCACATTTTTGATCGGCCAAACCACAGGACAGTTTCCCACTTCGCCTCAGTCCATCTTAAATGAGCTCCAGCCCAGTGAAGGCTGTAGCATATCTGGATCTTGGTTTAATATTTGCATGGCAGAGTTTTAACTTGCATTTGTGGATACAGCAACAAATGGTGTTTGCTAACAACGGTTTATAAAAATGTTACTGAGCCAATGCAGTGATTTCTACTTCAGAATGCCATCTGTTTTTAAGGTAGTGCTGCCTGAGGGCCTAAAGATCATGGCCATACAATATTGGTTCTAGGTCTTGTCCCTTGTGTGCAGAGATTTCTCTGGATGCTCTGAACCTTTTTATAATATTATGTACTGTAAAGGATGAAATCCCCAAATTCTTTGTTATTTTACATTGAGAAACATTATTTTAAATTGTTGAACTATTTGCCCATACAGTCCTTCCCTAAATGGTGAAGCAATTGCCATCATTATGTCTGAAAGACGTTCGTCATCCAATCTGACCTGTTGCCAATTAACCTTATTTGTAGTGAGATGTTCCACCAGGTGTATTTTTTGGCATCATTCAGCTTTTCCAGCCTCTTGTGGCCCCTGTCCCAACTTTTTTGAAATGTGTTGCTGGCATCAAATTGAAAATGAGCATGTGTTTCAAAAAACATTAAAATTTCTCAGTTTCAACATTTGTTATGTTGTCTTTGCACTATTTTCAATTAAATATAGAGTTTAAATGATTTTCAAACCATTGCTTTCTGTTTTTATTTACATTTTACATACCGTCCCAACTTTTCTCGAAATGGGGTTTTACATACTGGGAAATAATAAGATCTAGATGAAATGCCTGTCTTACCTGCGAGGCCTTTAATTGCCATGGCATTCAAAGCGTGTGCCCAATTGAAAATGTATCTCCTATGGGGAAAAAAAACAATAAGTCCATTTATGAAAGAAATGTTTAGTTTGTTTCCTCATTATGTACAGTATTTACGATCACACTTTTACAGCGTTCAGCTGACCTTTCATCGTCCGGGCCACAACGAAAGACAGCACCAAGAGGTTGGATAAAAGCCAGAATCATTACTAAACAGCCCAGGACTGGATGCGCACCCTGCAAACACATACATTACACCCTTTCCATCATTGCAGGTCACTGTACCAGCATTCTGACAAGCACAACTAAGATCCAGTTCTCTCAATTTGAGGCAATTTTTAACAATACCCAGAAATTTACCTGAAAGTAAACCAAATTAAGTTGATTGGGAGCAAAGTTTTCATTGTACATTGTCTAAGAGGAAAACTATGATAATTATTAATATTAAATTAATAATATTGCTAATTATTTATAGGATTATTGTTTTCTCCATTGTTTACAGGGAATTGTTTATTAAACTGATATTCAGTAAAATGTTTCCAGGGACATTTAAAGAGATATTTCAACATTTTGGCAAATTGGCCTATTGCCATAATCCCTATAGTTATATGAGTAGGGACATTACCTTCAGTTATCCGTGCCCGTTGTTTTGAGATTCTGGAGGGAAAGATGCGAGCTACTCAGCGAACATAATGAAAGTGAACAGTACAGGTCCCTCCCTCCTTCAAAACTCATCAAATACGCAATCCAGCAACTCCAAAACGCTCTCGTGGACAACTTATGACCTGCAAATTCACCACGCTATGAAATAATAATGTATAATTGTGAAACATTACAACACAAGAAGCAAATACTCAGAACTACTTTCTTGAGTAACCCGCTGGGCGAATTAACGCAGTGCGCTTTTCAGATGTTGCGAGTAGCTGAAGTAGCTGCAGTAAACATATGCTTTTAAAATCACCCAGCCGGTAGTTCCGGTTATGCGTTTGCCTTGAAAATAACTCTCTCTCGTAATTATACATTATTATTTTATAGCGTGGTGAATGTGCAGGTCACAAGTTGCCCACGAGAGCGTTTTGGAGCTGCTGGATTGCGTATTTGATGAGTTTTGAAGGAGGGAGGGACCTGTACCGTTCACTTTCGTTATGGTCGCTGAGCAGCTTGCGTCTTTCCCCCCCGAATCTCAAAACAACGGGCATGGATAACTAAAGGTAATGTACCTACTCATAAAAAAATATAGGGATTATGGCAATAGGCCAATTTGCCAAAATGCTGAAATATCCCTTTAACAAGCTACTCTTTATTTAGCTCCCCAATTGATACATAGCCTATGAAAATATGGGGGGTGGGGGGTTGACACATCATGGAAAATGCAAGTTCAATCAAAAAGGACTGATTTGAAAAGTCCTTTCATCCTCTTCTATACTGAAGAAAAAAACACTTTTTTGCTGTTCGTATACTGCAATTTGGTTGTTATTGAAAATATATAATATAATGACAGTACCAGCTGACACCAAAAAATTTGGTACGTGCCACTGTTTACCAGTGTAACATCACCATGTCTTTTAATCATATTCACTTTGATCTGAGTACACCAGTTTACTAGTCTGGGAAGCAGAATTTTTCCACATTCCTCCATTATGCAGGTCTTCAACAGTGAAATTGTTCAGGGCCTTCAATGCAGAATATTTTGATTCAAAATGCACTTCCCATTCCAGTGGCGGCTCGTGAACTGGCGATAGGGGAAGCTCAAACCATCCATTAAAAATAATGATTGGTCATGACCTGTTTTCAATCATTCGTATAAATTACCATTACAGAAACTCCGAAAACTCTCAACATTATTAGGCGTGGTCAGTTTTCATTAATAACGCATACCTGTCAACTCTGTCAACATTCAGCGTGAGTTTTAGTGGCATAAATTATGTTCCCCTGCTGCAGTAAGCAATTATTCAATCAAGGCATAAGTAAGAGATTCTCGTGTGGAAAGTCCTTGTGCATGAAGGTTTATCAGTTTCACCTGCGTTATGACTCTGAAATTCTCACGCTTTTCTTTACTCAGCGGTTGGAACCATAGACTCTATAAAAAGATGGACGCAGCACCTCGATCTGAAAAAAGAAGCCCATAAGGAAGTACCGAAGAATGGCATTCTATTTAATGGCCAGCAGATGGCGACGTCGGTGTTTGCAGAAAGAACTTCAATGCTATAGAAGTCTATGAGAAAATGACCCTACTTTCCCACCTGATTTTTTATTTAAATAATGATTTTTCACATTATTTTGTGGTAGCTATAGCAAGTTTCAAGTTTCCTTCGATATATCATGATGTTCATTTTGTAAATTATGGTCCCATATAGACTGGAATAAAGGATAAAGCTAGAATATGCTTTTGGGGCGTGGCTATCCTCTGGTCCTCGTCCGATACGGTCAGATCCAGAGCCACGTTCCTCCCCGGATCTTCAATGCACGCTCTCGTCCAATAGAAATCACATCCGGTTTCAAAATGACAACATGGCGCAATTCAAATTGCCAAAATCGAGGCTTCCTTTATGGTATGCTGAAACCAATGGGTGACGTCACGGTAGCTTCGTCCATCTTTTTATACAGTCTATGGTTGGAACAATGCATGCGTTTCATGATCGTTTAAACTGTTTAAATGAAATAAGATCATTGGAAGCAATGGAATTGCATAAAGATGTTTCAAATGATTGTATTTCATTTAAACAATTTAAACGATAATGAAACACATGCATTGCTTCCAACCCTGAGTAAAGAAAAGCGTGAGAAGCCCCCACAATTAATCTAATCTGTGTAGTAGGTGACCATAACAACCAAGCTGACAAATTTGGTTGCTCCAGCATGCACAGGTTTTGCTGTGCTCACATTAAGGGCAGAAGAATAAGAAAATAATTGAAATCAGTTCAAAAAGAATAAGGTTTCAGCAGCTTTGCTGCTTGAACCCCAAATAATGTTAATCATGCCTATATTGTTTCCCTTCTCACTTCTAAAGTACTGTAGGCTGAAATACTTGCATCAACACCACGATTTCCATAAGCAAAGGTGGCCTAACCATTTGAATAGTTTGGAAAATATACGCATCAACAACCCTCAAAGGTAAACAGATTCCTCTTGAATGAGTTGAAAAGTAGTTTACTACAAACCCTTGATGAGCCTTTCCTACTATGGCAAAGTCAGCAGAGCATCAGAGACATCAGTAAACAACTGAAATATCCTTCATTTTATCAAAAAATAGTTTGGCCATACATACGTACATTGAAATTATTAAAGCATTTTTGACAACACTGCGGACTGTCGATTGAAGGCACCTTCAAGCATGTGCGAAAACATGGTACGTATTGAAAACTTTGTTCATTCATATACAGTGGGCTCCATACTTACTGGCACCCCCGATTAGCAATGCATAAAAATACTTTAAAAAATCCAAAAATATATATTTATAGAGAAACTGTGAATAACAATATGTGAAAAATACTGCGCAATATTAATGTTCCAATGGAACCAACTAAAATCATTCACTGATTTAAATAAAAATAGATTTTTTTCAAATCAAGGTTTCACAATTAATGGCACCCTTAAAGATTATTGTAAATAACATCTACCAGAACTGAACCAGGAATTAAATTCCACTTATTTAAGTTTTGTCCAAGTGGTAAGGAACTATATTGAGCCATTACATCACTTCCTGTTTCACTAGGGTATAAAAATGAGCAAACACACATGCAATATCCTTTTGACATCCAGCATCATGAAGAAAACGAAAGAACTGTCAGTTCAAAAGAGGCAGATGGTCATAGACCTTAAGAAATCTGTTTTGTGGCAAAACAGAGGTGCATACAAGGAGAAGCACCCATGGTGAACTATAATGCTGGGTCAGCCATATTTTGGGCTTGCTTTAATTGAAAAGGTCCAGGGGCACTGGATAAGATTAATGGCATAACAAATTCCACAAAGTATCAGGATATTTTGGCTCGCAATCCGGTTGCCTAAGTCAGAAGGCTGAGACTTGGCTGTAAATGGACTTTCCTTCAAGACAATGACCCGAAGCATACCTCATAATCCACACAGAAATGGTTTTGTAACAACAAAATCAACGTTATGCAATGGCCATCTCAGTTGCCAGACCTCAATTGAAAACCTGAGGGCTGAGTTGAAGAGGGCAGTTGATAAATACAAAACCAGGAATGTGAAGGATCAGCTTAGAGGAGTGGTCCAAAATCCCCCAAATGTGTGCCTTAACTTTGTCAAAAATTACAGGAAAAGACTCCATGCTGTCATCCTTGCCAGAGTTGGTTGCATTAAGTACTAAATGAAGGGTGCCAATTATTTCGAAACCTTGCTTTGTTGAAATTTATTTTGCATTAAATGATTGTTACGATTTTGGTTGTTTCCATCGAAACATTAATAAAGCAAAGTATGTCACACATGTTGGTATATTCCGTTTCTCTATAATTATATTGTTTATATTTTTTTGTATTGCTTGTGCATTGCCAGCCAGTGGTGACAGTAATTTTGAAGCCCACTGTACGTACTCATTTTTTAAGCCTTTGCGAGCCTCGATCACTTTCCTACTTTCTAAAAACAAGAATTTAGCTTGCTTTACTCAGTTCACATACTCGCCGAGACATGAAGCACAACTTTAAAGTGTTTGCCAGTAGTTCTGAATTTAGTCTTCAAGACTTACTCCAATCCAGACTCTAACATGCGAAAATATCAAGATAAATGCGATGATGGTCGCAGCAACAGTGAGCAGCATGAGGAACACATGAGCCTGAGGAGGACAAAACACAGAGAAGGAGAGACACAGCTGAGTAAACAAGATCGTGGCGGAGAAAATATTCAATTGAACCTCAAAGAATAAAATGGGATTGGCAATAAGATAAAGGGAGCTAGCATTCGAGCTGTGATTCTACAAGATTAAAGATGAATACTTACTACTCCAATGTGTTACTTTCCCGCATAAGGTCATTCTGGGTTACAAATGGACATTTTGTGTACCTAGGAAGAAAAAACTTACCACAAACCAAAGGTCTTTATTACAGCATGTATTCCCTCTAGTGGTTGCCTTAAGATACCTTGCAATGAGCATTCCCAAGCTACCTGTGGTCATCCAGGCTATAAGCATCAGAGCACCTGTGGACAAAGGGGTAGAATTTACAATGTTAACAAAGCACCATTCAGGAAGTTTAACAAACAGGTACTCGTGAACAGAAGGTAAGATTTCTGGTCTCTATCATTTCAAGTTCAAGGTTCTCCACTCAAATTTTGCACAACATCTGGAGCTTCTCAATTAAACTGATATTCTTTAGATTGCAGAACAGGTGCAAATACAACTGATGGAAAACTCTTGATGCGCTGAGCACTCCTCTCCCCATTCTCTTTTCTTCTGTAGGCAGTAATGCTGTGTGCGTTTGTGTCTTTTGGGGGAGTGGCTTTAGGGGGATGACTCAAATGAGGTGGCTTTTTTTTTTTTTTTTGCTCGCCTCTTTCAAAATCTGCCTTGTGCTTACTAGTTTATCCAAGGTTGCCTACCCTACCTGTAAGCTGTTAAAGCTTTTAACAATATTGCTTCAGTTACAATCCTATCCTGCTATTGTGAATGCATTATTCACAACAGGTACAGCCATGATTTATACAACATCCTGAATAAGACTCATTCAGAAATCTAAAACGACTGAACTTACCATGTGCTTTAACGATGTGGGGCAGATTTGAGCTGACCTGCTGAGGATTTTGAAGATCTACTTTCATGTTACTGATAAATGTACTTCTGTGGATTTGAATTGCACCTATCAAAACCAAAGGAATGAGATACTCAGCAGTAAGGGGAAAATATTTTGATAGTTTACTCATAATGCCTTATGAAAATATACACGCAGTTGTTTTGAACTTCAGGTATGTACACACATTAAAGTGCACTGTTTCTGTCAAAATTATGGAGGGAAGTAGGAGTGCAAATCAGAGAATGATTAACTCTTTAAAATACTGTATTGCTTTTCAGAATACTGTACCATTATTAGAAGATCCATAAGCAAACATGAGGTAGTAAAGCGAACTGGGTAAACTTCGCTCCGTTATGATGGGGTTTCGAGAAGTGAAAGAACAGCTTATGAATCCATTCACGAATGAGGCTTGAATTTCAGAAACATTTCCCTATTAGGAATAAAAACACCTCTATCAACTGCAAAAGTCTTTTGATATCCATTTCTGCATTGATTTTGTCCACAAAGAAGCATATTTAAAGATGCTGAAATATGAAAATTCACAGTTAATGGTCACTGCATATATTCCTGCTAACAGACATACTGTACCAGGCTTAATATATCTGGGCGACGTCTTCCAGTGGAATGGGCATGCTGCACTTGAATAGCACTGTTGCTGTCAAGACCACAGATGTAAATGTCATCATTTCCCTGATGACAGAATGAAAAAAGAAATGCATCAGTTCATGGGAAAAAAAATCCTTAGAAATTGCTCCTCACATCATAAGCATTGTGTTAGTCATTACAAAGAATATGAATATGATGCATTAACAAAATGCTGAAAGTGCTGTCACAAAAAAGGTAATGTTAGTAGATAAGAATACTTCCAGATCAGATTTACATCATAGCCCAAAAGTTTTTTTTTTCACAAGATAAAAAAATGTCAAAAAAGGAGAGAATAAGTGCAAAAGAATAGACCCTCAGGAGTGCAAGACAGGCTCAACAGTGCGCCAGTTAGGAACTGTAAGGTTGGCAAACTATGATACTGAGCTGATTGACCAATTACTTTCCTCATAAATTTGAATATTCTCAAAAAAGGTTTACTGATATGCTTCACTCTAATTCATTCCATATTACAGTGACTGTAAAAGAGAAAAAGCTATTCAAGGCAATACAGGACAGTGGCTTTGGAAATTATACGAACCCTCTCATATTTTACAAAGTTTTTTGCGTAACAGATTTCATTTTAAGGGAATAAAATGTACTTTTTGGGCAATTAATCTGAAAACAATAACTCATTAAGATCAAGCAGAGTCTGACCGTGAGAATGCTAACAACCCCATTCGTATTCAAGAGAGGGATGAAGGGAAGACTGTTTTTAACATCACTTCCGGCTATTACGAATTACTAAGGACGCTACATGGTCTGGCAAACTCGTTCAATCGAAAATACCCTGATACATTTGGCCACCTAGAGTGAACACATCTTGAGCATCTATTGGCGTATCATCTCATTGTAAAGGCCAAGCAGATTGTCTTAGAGAAGAACACTGCCTCTTTTCTTGGTCACGTGATCTCACAAGTGGGGCTGAGTACAGAGGACCAGCCGCTGGAGGCGATGTGTTCACAACCCACTACCAAAATGGTGAAAGAACTATAGGAGGTCCACTGGGTACACCAACTTCAACTGCCGATTAGTTCACTCCTCAAGGGGGAGCTAAAAAAACCTCCACTGGACTAGTGCCACTATCGAGGCTTTTAAAGGAGGATTATCACGCTTACCTGTTTCGACTTGTATTAACTGCCCTTAAGTTACAACAGCACCCACTTCAAGTATTTCCGCAAGATAATTAGTCCTTTCCACGTAATTGGTGATTATTGCCCGTAATTTCCATGATAAAATCCAAAACGGAGGCCGCCATTGTTTTGAACTCAAGCTACGCGAGACAGAGTTTCAGCCCGTGAAAGCACGGAATCGTGACGTGAATGCGGCGGCTGAGCGTGTAAACAAAGCATCCCTGAACAGTGATATGCATTGTGCCATTGTGCGAGTTTATAACCCATCAGCGAATTGAATCCCTGTCCTTTGGGAACGTGTGCATTGTCACACTGGCCATCTTCTGTTTAGCGTCGTTGACACAATCGTATGCCTGACAATGCAGCATTTTCAAACCGATTTTGGATCTGTTCACTGACGAGAAAATCTCATTAAATCGAATGCATCGGCCATGGTGCCTGGAAGTGCCAGACCTCCGCGCTGACGTCATGATCTCGCGCCCGAGAATCAGACGCGACAGGTGCTACGGAAAATAATGGCGCTGCCCAATGGGCTCAATTAAATTCGATTTTTTCGTCAATTTGCCAACTGGGCTACATGAATGCAGTTTAACTAGCTGGAGATTAACAAATTGAAATAACAGGAGGGCAGAAATTTTTTGATGATAGTCCTCCTTTAAGAGACTGAAGAAGCTATTTTTTGAACAGGTAGACTGCTCCGATGAAGGCGTGCGAGCTGTCCTCCGCCAGCAGCAGGAGAACCGCCAAAGCTGTCTTACGGTGCCTAATTCTCCAAGAAGTTGTCCTTGGCTGAATGTTAAATTTACATGTTAAGGCATAAGACTTCCTACTCTTAAGTACAGTGTCCTTTGCAAAAATCTGCATGCCAGTTTCTGATAAGCACTTAAAATCGTGAATCAAACTTATCTACAACACTTAGAAAACAGGATTTTCACATGCTTGCCCACAATAATGAGACTTTGCGTCAAAATATAATTTTCTAAATGTTTCAAAAATCAACATTTTTTGTATTATTGTGTGAGTTCACGTCAATGTTTAAATGTCATGTCTGATACATAATTTTTCATGAATAATTCATCGAAATTTATGAAAAATGTACATTTTGTTAGGTCCCATAATATAAATTCTATGTTTATTATTTTATTCATTTCCGTGATTTCATAAGTCACATATTCACCTGGAAGTTGCCTCACATGATTTTCCTAAATGTTGTGGGAAGAAGAAAAGTTCCCTGATTCTTTTTTTCTGTATTTTCACAAACATAGCAGGATTAACTGAAAGGTCACCCTCAAAGTTCAATCCTATACCCAAAATCATAGGTTCAAAGTCAGTTTTTTAAAATAAATTCGATTAAAATTATAAGAAGGTCCTGAAATTAATTTTTAGATTATATATCACCTAAGATGGGATAGCACAAGTTTAATGTTTAAACACAGTTTCTTGAATTACATGTTGAGAGGGAAGGATTGTGAACTCCTACGGTTATTGAGGGAAGTTTTTTTATGTCAGTGACAGTTGCACAAGCACAGTGGTTCACATTGTGAGGGATTAATCAATGGAAGTTATTGACAGGTGTGTGCAATTCATGCATATGTAAACCACAGTAGGGGCTACAGTGCTGAGTGGAGGAGGCACAAAAAATCTCTGAAAAATGAAGATTAGTCTTGACCCATTTTCAATTATTATTGGCCCTTGTGTGCAAATCACAAACAAACAAAAAGCAATGGCTTTGAAGTGCAAAATGTGGAACAAAATCATGGAAATGTATCAGCTTGGGCATAGTTTGCAATGGAGTTGAGCACCTGCAGCACTGGCTCTGTAGTTAATTTGTTAGTGGATTTTAAATGTTACGTTAGACAAAAATGTGAAATGGTCAGTTTACCTTATTCTGCCATTAACACTGAAGTCAGCTAAATAGTTTTCGGTACACTCAATAGCTAAAGTGTTTCCCGTAAGCTGCTGATGTGCCCATATTGCCTACAGATGAGCTCATTTTGCACTTTACGGCCATTCCTTTAAGTTTGTACATGTTTTTCACTCCAGGACTGCTCTGGGATTACGTTTCCCTAAAGCAAAGATGCTAACTCACGTACACTAGGCTCCAAAATGACTGGCATCCCTGACTGGCAATGCACAAATAATACGTACTTTAAAAAAATTCTAAAAATATATATTCATAGAGAAACTCTAAATAACGTGAGAAATACTGCATGATATTAGTGTTCCAATGGAACTCACCACAATCATTTAATCTGATTTAATTAAAAAATCAATGTCCTCCAATCAAGGTTTCACAATTCATGGCACCCTTAAAGATTATTGTAAATAATATTAACCAAAATTAAACCAAGTATTAAATTCTACAGATATAAGTTTTATTTAAGTACTAAGGAACTATACTGAGCCATTACATCACTTCCTGTTTCACTCGGGTATAAAAATAAAGTACCACACATGCAATACCCCTTTGTCATCCAAAACCATGAAGAAAACAAAACAACTGTCAGTTCAAAAACCTAAAAACCTCAAGGGTAGAGGATGCAACTGCATTAAACCAGAAAGCCTCAAGGGCAGAGGACGCAACTGCATTTTGCCCCCAGGATACAGAAAAGTAGCCTGGAATCCATCCATATCAAGCTTTGGTCGCTCCCAATGGTCACTTGCTTGTACGTCTGACTTCACTCGGTAGGCCAGCGTTTGACTTTCAAATATTCGCACAAAATCCATGCGAGATCTGTGATTGGCTCACAGTCGCAAGGGTGCCCCTCTCCCCCCTTTAGAGAGACTTAAAAATAAATAAAAATACCACAGTTCTGCATTCAACGGAAGTCCCGCCTCCCGGCTCATGTTTATACAAGTATTCATCTGAGTGGCAGTAGAGTCTCTGGGCAATGAACGAGTCGGGAGGTGGGACTTCTGTTGAATGCACGAGCTTACTGTGGTATTTTATTATTTTTAGCGAAAAATAACCGCGTTTCCAGAGTTCTGAGGATACGAGTGGACAAAGCAGACTTGGATTATACTGGACGATGCATTGGACAATGGTTTGAAAGTTTGTCAACGGACGTTTTGTGGAGTTTTCCCATTGCTACTGGGTGACCCCATTTGCCTCCAGCAAAAAAGGAATTTGGATAATTTTTCAAAACTCTCCAGTGGCCATAAAGTTGCACCGGGTGAAGAACAACTTCGTCCTTTCAAGACATCTAATGGTGAGTAATTGATACACAAATTACAGTTTTTGGGTGGAGTATCACTTTAATCTAGCTGATGCAATCATGCCCTTCGATCTATAGCTAATGCCAATTACAGTGAAATACGTTATGTAATTTGAGTATTATTTAATTTCGCCTTTATTATACCGGGGAATCCCACTGAAATAAACAAATGCAGATTTGGCCAAACATTATCCAGTTCAAAACCTAACAACCACTCCAAGAGTAAACGCAAGCAAGCCATAATCTAATTTTTAAACTCATGTCAAATAACATTCACGAATGCCGTTGCTGGCCAGCTAACTCATATTCGATTGGTGGTTCTCGCCAAGAGCAGAAAACATGAATATTCATATATTCACTTCATTAGTGACGTAAGGGCTAAACGCTGGCTATACGACTGAGGCCAGACTGATAAGTCAGTGACCGTTGGGAGCGACCAGCACTTTATCAGTATGGATTCCAGGCTAACAGAAAAGAATGGTGATAAAAGCAACAGAATCCCCAAGAATCACTGTGAACGAATTGCAGGCTTTGGTGGCATATTGGGGTCACCGGCTTCAAAATGCACCACCAGGCGCCACCTCCACAACCACATGCACTTTGGAAAGGTTGCCAGAGCAAAGCCTTTTCTGATCAGAAGGCACAGATGCAAGTGCTTGGAGTTTGCCAAACATCATTTAAATTATGACTGGACTGGTGCACGTTTTAGTCAGATACAGCATCGGCATGTTTGGCGTCTAAACAGAGATGAATACAAGGCAAAGCATCTCATGCCCACAGTGAAATATGATGGTACGTCAGTATTGTTTGGGGGCTGTTTTAATACACTGGTTAGGATTAATGGCATAATGAATTCCACTAAGAATCACAATGTTTTTTGGCTGACAATCTGGTTGTGTCTGCCAGAAGTCTAGGACTTGGCCATAGGTGGACTTTCCAACACGACAATTGCCCAAAGCATGCCTCAAAACCCACGCAGAAATGGTTCCGTAACGACAAAATCAATGTTCTGCAATGGCCATCTCAGTTGCCCGACCTCAATCCAATTGAAAACTTCAGGGCTGAGTTGAAGAAGGCAGCTGATAAACAAAAACCCAAGAATGTAAAGGAGCTTGAAAGTTCAGAGGAATGGTCCAAAATCCCCCCAAATGTGTGCTTTAACCTTGACAAAAATTACAGGAAAAGACTCCATGCTGTTATCCCTGCCAGAAGTGGTTGCACTAAGTACTAAATGAAGAGTGCCAATTATTATGAAACCTTGAGTTTGTTAAAATTTATTCTGCATTAAATGATTATTAATGTTTTGATGGAGTCATTAAAGTATTTCACACAGGTTGGTATATTCTGTTTCTCTATAATTAATATATAATTTTTTTTGTATTGTTTGTGCATTGCCAGTGATGAGTGCCAGTTATTTTGGAGCTCACTGTAGTTGGAACCATTGACTGTACATGGTTAAACTATGTCAGGTGCTAGCAACTATGCTTTTGGGAAATATACCCCTGTTTTGTTTCCGTTTATTGAATCTATTTTTGTTTTTGACCACTAGTTTTTGTTAACATTTGTTTTGCACTTCAGGGCTGCACGTTTACGCTTTTGTGTTTTCTTTTTGTTTTTGTGTTTTTGCACCTCAGGGCTGCACGTTTTTGCTGTTTTTGTTTTCTACTTGTGTGTTCACTTTTTTTGCAATTTCTTTCATTTTCTTTCTATTTTTGAGTTTTGCACTTGAGCAGCAAGTTCTTTTTTGTACGCTGTATCTGCACTTCGGGGCAGCAAGTTTTTGTTTTTATGTTTTCTTTTTTGCTTTCATGTCATGCTCTTCAGAGCTACCATAGAATAAAAATAAATCAGTCATTCCATCCCAATTTCGCATGCAAACAAGTTTTATTACGCATCCTATCATGATGACTGGAAGTGTCCACACCTGATAGTGTTTGGTATTTTCAGAGTAAGCACATTGTTTATCAAGGAGAATGATTGAGGTAAAAACAGTTTGAAGCCATTTTTGAAGCCTCTTTTTCAGCTCAGCAGCCACCACTGGCATACAAATCTTGAAGAGATATTAAAATTTCTGATATAAAAATTTTTATTTTATTCTATCTTTGCTATGTCATGAAGGGTTATTGCGAGTAAATTAAAGGCAAAAAAGTACATTTGGTCACACTTTAGATGAAGTGTTGCTCATTAAGGCTTTATACAGCATGTATAATGCCTTCATAAATGAGACTTTGGGTTCTAATTTCTTGGCACAGCGCAGGGTGGCGCAGCGTGGCATAGCCCACGCAGTGGTAATTTCGTCCGGTGCAGCCTGCACAGTGGTAATTTCGTGCGGTGCAACACCGTGCGCAGCCACTTAGGCAATCTGGTAGACAGACGTGCGCCGAGATGGGTGTGGTGGCGTAGTAGGAGGAGGTGTCACATATTCATCATGACGCAGTGACAATTTCGTGGATAAAGGCTCTGCCGAAAGTGCGCAGAAAGCTCGCCAGCTCCAACCTGGTTTACTTTCTGTGCAGTGCTAATTTGGCTGACCAGCGCACAGTGCACACACCTCACCGAAACCTCACAGGCAGGTTTCCAGAATGTCAGGCACATTTCAATGCAATAAATAAATACAGCAACCACTATTTAATGTAACTATCTGAATCAGCACATTAATTATAGTATCTATATTGATTGTCCTGATGTCAGATCAAAGAGAAAGAGAGAGAGAGAGAGAGAGATGTATACATGTGGGCACATGACTTCGTGCGTAGGCTATGTGGGTATGAGTCCTTCAGCTGCTTTCACACCTGATTACATTCAAAGTCAATGCAAAGGCGCAAATACATGCGTGTATTCGCGTTTTTGCATTGACTTTGAATGTAATCAGTCGTGCAAAAAATTTGTTTCGCGTCCAGTGTGCAAGCGGCTTAATACTATTATTGTCACTTAGGTTTTATCGTTTTTAGTGGGGGAAAGGAATACAGCCTGATTGCTATGATCTCGTACTGAGTTAAGATCACATATTGAAAATAAATGCGTAACATATCTTGCATTGTTGTCCATGCATGTTAATCCCAAAATTTTAAGCAACAACAGGGTGTAATAATAAGAACACGCTATCCATCGTTTCTCTTCCCAATGATGTAGGCAGAAGAAATAAATGAGCAACCGTCGTATTTCATTCCAACTTCATAAGTTTGAATGATCTGACATAGTTTCGTTTTGAAATTCCATTCAAGTTCGCTAATGGTAATAATTCGCGAATGCCCTAGCTAGCCAGCTAACTCATATTCGAAATGCTTAATATAGACGTAAGCGGTTCTGAAAACATGCCTGAAGCAGCAAAGTAAAATGCAACATTCACGCATCATGCAGATATAGGACAGAGGCTTCTTTATTCCAACATTTTAAAGGTGAGTAGAGGAGCTCATTTGATTGGTGAAGATTTGACTCTGCTGTGTTAAACCCACTTACGCCTTCTCTCCTCCCTCTTTGCCACTTGCGCTGGCAGAAGGGACAAAGGCGGGACAGAGGAGTACTTGCACTGGGCACGAAATTGCAAAATACGCCTGGATACATCCCATTGGCGCGGCGCTCCCTCCATTCGCCGCGCCTGCGCCTGGTCAACGAATTTAGAGCCCATAATGTCTTCATAAATCATATATAAGCAAATGTCATGCTTCGTAAAGGGTGAAATATCATATCCTCATTCAGCATGTGATGTCAGATGTGACAAAGACAATGTCACTTTGCTGACAATGTCACCCTTTATAGTATTTAGCCACTAGCTAAGTGACATTGTCAGTTATATGACATCTGGCATCATATGCTGAATAAGGATGTGTTATTTCACCCTTTACAATGCATGAAATTTGCTTATGTATATGTCTCAATTATGACGGCTTTATACATGCTGTATAAAACCTTTATGAGCAACACTTCATCTAAAGTGTGACCGTACATTTAACCTACTTTAAATCAAATCTACACCATAATAAAATGTGCAAAAAGTGAAAATGTCTGACAACGCTCATAAGCCATCGTAAATTTCTTCTATAGTGGATTTCACGTTAGTATAATAATGAAAAAGCACAAATTAGTGCTCATTATCTTAGAGTCATTGCTAACTGTGATTGATTCAGGAGGTCATTACCATCTGTCGATCATCTGAAAACCCTGTAGCAATATAGCCATCTGAAGGTCCGTACAATTCGAACTGGATAGGTGAATCTGTAGGTGACATTGACACTGCCACAAAATAACAGCCAGCGTCTGTAACGGGGTCACAGTCGCTGGGTCGACTGAGGCAGACTTTAGTGCTCCCACAGCCATCTCTGGTTATGCGCACCTATTCAACAGACATACAAGAGAGGGTTATGATCTTGCCCATCAACTCACAAATTAAATTAGAAACAACAATTACAAACAGAAAAGTGCCATAATTTTTAAGCAAGTCATCTGATTCAAATAGAATGTGAATGATACAACTATCAAAACAAATGTTCTAAGGATATGTACATTAAAATAATAAGATGTTGGCAAGATTACATACTTTTTACTTAAGTTCACACTTTCTGTATCAAAGGCCCAGATTACTCACAGAATTTAATGGTCTGATTGTCGTGGTTCTGGCATTAGTAACACGACTGGACTGTCCACTGTAAGCGACTCTTGAACTTTTTACTTGAAGCCAATATGTAGTAAAGTTTTGAACAAATGTTGCCCTGTCACAGAAAAAAGAGTGATATTAATAGCGACTACGACAAGCAAGCATCTACTGAAAACCCCATTTACAGACCTACTCACACTCTCTGAAGCAATGTGCAACTTCGGTAGGAAAATAAAAGTGTAACTAGAGGCACTCGTAGAGTGCAAACCTCCGGCAAGGCAGCACAATCCAAATCTTCATGAGTGGGAGCAAAGTTGAGTTATCGCGTGTCATATACGATTTCAAGATGGCTGCCGTGGTGGCCATATTGTTTCACTGATCGCGGTGAAAATCAATAGGGCCCATTCTTGATGTAATAGCAATGCACCACAAAATTTCAGCCAAATCCGTGCATTACTTTTTGAGTTATGTTGTTCACAAACAGACAGACAGAGAAACAAAGAGGGGCAAAAACATAACCTCCGCCCCAACTTTGTTGGCGGAGGTAATAAAATTGCCTATCAATGCACTAGATGCACTTGATAATTAAAATTTTAAAAGTTGTTTACTTTTTGTTTTCCACATTAGTGTTGCTGAACATAAGATGTGTATTTGAAATTCCAAATGGCAATTTAAAAAACAGTTTTGCAAATAAATGTCTGTATTTATTAAAACCGTTTGATACAGATTATATAGTCTTGACAGAGCCTTAATGTCAACATCATCATGGCTGTCCAAAATTACTCAGAGGGATAGACCCAAGTGAGATTTTTTTCAATTTTTAAAAATTTGTGTGATCTGGCGGTCATATTTAGTTGATGGTTCCCTACTTACAATGCAGAGCTTCAATATTATTGTTTAACTGTCTGAGAAGCTTAGGGGTGTTCAGCAGGGAAATCACCCTCAAAGTACAGTCACCTCAACTGCAGCCAGCAATACGGTCGCTGAGGTCTGGACTGTTGTAAATTTTTTCTCCTTTCAGTTTGACATTTTGCAATACATGCGTTTGTATGTGAATTAGCATATAATAATTTGGTTCACAAAATGAAATTGACATTATTATAAATCGTGCAGCCAATGCACCAATTACCCCCTAATTACACCAGATGCGCGTTTGGTCCGTCTCCGCTCCGCCAAGGAGGCGCAGCTGATTGGATTCAAGTTAGTCAGTGTGTGCTTACACTGGATCTGCTGCATTGCGTTTCTCTTCTGTGCCAGATCCGACAAATCGGAGCCCTGCGCAGCAGATACGCTAGGTTTCTATTTTTGCTGGATACTAGAGCACAAACGCAGCACTTCAGCACAGAGAAGATCGATCGGTACACAGACACAACATTAAAACATCCGAATAATTTCGAATAAAACACTCCTTGTTGCCGCCGGCGCTTACTGTAGGCTAGGACAGCAGGCAAAGTAAGAAAATATGTAAACTTTATCGGCAGAGCACTTTCCAAACAAATGATAAACCCAACACAAACAGGAAATTAAAAACATTTATAAACAAATCAGCTACTTAGCCATGGTAGAAGTACAAAAATCTCAAAAAAGAAACGTATCAAAGTAAGCCAACCGTTCTTCAACCCCCTCGGTAGGGAACAAAGCCTGTGGCTTGTTTATAGTTGAATTAAACACAGCATGTATCATGTTACCTCGGACAATCGTACACGATTCGGTAATCACCGCGTGATCTCGTCAGGCTCGCTCATTGGTCTCACTTCTCTAGCCGTCCGGACCTGGCACGCAGTGAAAAGCAACCGGTGGGAGTAAACGGATGTGAAAGAACGGATCTAACATGCAGCAGGGCGGAGGCGGACCGAACACGCATCTGGTGTAATTCGGGGGTTAGGCTACTGTCAGAGCACAACCTAGGCAGAACAGTCAACAAATCTGAGCAAATAATATTCTATGATCATATCAATCTGCCACATAAGACTTATTTCAGCCAATTCAAACTTATTCCAGTGATAAACGACCATGTTTCTGTCACATCTGATGGTCGGAGGGATGAGAAAAATGAGAGCTGACCGGCAGTAAGTAACATTGTAATGTCCATTAACTATGGAGCGAGAACAGTCTCAAAATAGACAAATGCACAGAAAAAATTCACAAATGTTTTTGGGGATTTATATATACGTATGACTCAAAACACAAATACATTTTCAATGCACACACAAATATGTTTCATACACAAATACATGTTCAATGCACACACAAACATGTTTCATTCCATATATAAGTTTAAAAAATTCTCATATAAAAAAATAAGATTCATAAGCATATTTTCGATGCACACACAAATAGAAAAAAAATTCACAAATATATGCATGCAAAAGTATTAGCAATCTTCATCAAATACATATGTGGAGCTTGTTACATTCATATATGAACTGTTGGATCTGCATTTACAAAGTGCTTTTAATTGGCGAACGTCGCTGCATTTGTGTGTGAGACTTTTGAGACTCCCCTGACGTGACTCCGATCCACAAATGCATTTTTTTTAAGAGGAATCATCTGTAGCCAATCAGATGTCTCACTCCTTTACAGCCAATCACCTGAGTGCCTCCCCACGAGGGGTGTTTTATGATGTAATTAAAACGCGCGTAGGCGGCCAGAGGCTGAAGGTTTTTAGCCATGTATCCCAGAGCCATAGAGAAGCAGCGTTCCGACAACTCCATTGACTTCAAAGGGCCACTGCAATGGTGGATCATGGAGGCGTCCAGTAGTTCCAAACGAAGCTTCCTGGGAAACCGTATCGCTGTGGAGTAGTCGTATGTCTCGCATCTTTTAAGTGATTATTTAAGGATAAGAAGTAGCAGGCCAATGTATTCTGATAACCATTTTATAAGCATGTTTTAACCGAACTAACGGTGTGATTTAAAACCTTATAGCTCGTCTCTTTCGAGCAGATTTTAAGATATAACGCAGTTAGCGAAGATTGACACGGCTTTGTCCGTCTTTGCTAACTGTGCTTAACGCCTGTGAATGAAACGTTTCACTGAGCTATAATTAAGTTTAACAGCGTATCTCTGTGATGTGTGAATTGACATTATATGGTTCACTTAAAGCTTTAAATAATGCTAAATAGTTAATATAATATTATAGGCCTAATAACTAAAACGTAAATACTAGCATGCTATGCTGACCATGCAAACCGTCAACGTTAGTTATCTTAGCATGAATGTTCGTGGTTATTCAAGTAATTTGAACTGCTAATAATGATCGATCATCATCAGTCTCTTTTGGCATGAACGACAGCTTATCACGTTATTCTCTAAAGTTACTATGAGGTGTAATGTTATAAATGCTGCACTCAAACCAGCTTGTGAAAACCATACTAGTGAAAATTATGGCACCGATATAATTTGGTTTTCCATCGATCTTGTTCTTTTTTTAGGTCCATTAATAGGATTCCCATGTTTCCTGGAACACCTTGAAGACCTGGAGATTTTATAGCCTATTGGACCCATACTTTGTTTCATTGCCCCATTTCTTCCCTTTTGTTGTGTTCCTGCCCTGTGCCTTAATTTGGTCTATTAAAAATATTTTTCCAATTCTCTATCCATAATATTTATTTTCTTCTGGAGAGCTGCCTTTTAATAATTTCGAAAAATTATTTCTCAAAAGATGCATATGGTCTCCTGGAGCGTCAAATATTGTGATCAAAGTGATATTGTAAATTTGTCTCCAATAGTATCATTTGACTGTCCATCAATATAAGATGCATATATTGTGTACATAAACGCGATATTGGTCACACTATGCAAATTATTTTCACGGACGGCCGAGATGTGTATTTCAGAGCAGAAAAGCATTAATACCGCGTTTATGTACACTGCATATGCATCTTACATTGATGAATATTCAAATTATACTATTGGAAACAAATTTACAATATTTGATCACAATATTAGATGCTCCAGGAGACCATATGCATCTTTTTGATCTCATGTAATTTCTTTATTTTTGTGAATGTATTTTGTCACTGAGTTACTGAATTAAATGCATATTTTAGTCATGATTGATTCAACTAAGCCTAAAGTATATTGTACTTGTGTTAAAAATGGCCTGTATGTGTTATGTTATCATTGAAAGGTTTTGAAAATTGTCAACATGGATGAACAAGATTTCCCTCCAACTACAGAACTCCTAGTATGGACTGTCTATGCATGTTCTCATTCATCCAGGTCATAGGCAGACTAGCCAGTCTAGCCTAGTGAACAGCATGAACTGATGAAGCCATTTGTAGAGGGGGCGAAACGTCTTCTAAGACATAACTAAGCTTAATTGACCTGACTCAATTTCCTTAGGATACTTAGTGTGGACTCCATGCAGTGACTACCATCTAACTGTGATAATGAATTAATGAATTAGTTGTACTGTATTGGTAGTTATTACTAGTACTAGCAGTATAAATCCACAATTCTTGATTTCCATTACAAGACCACAGAGGAAACAATATCCCATGAACTTTATTATATTGGTTATCATGGCCAAGTAAGACAAGAGTTGCTCTTGCTCATGCTCTTTGTATTTATTTATTTTTATGGTAGCTCTCAAAGGCAAATTTTAAGAAGGAAATAAGGCAAAGGTTGGAGAACCCCTGCATTAGATGGCTTTTTTTTTTAGTGTGCCTATTATGATCACACTGATTTTCATCCTTACAAAGAATAATTTTTGTTTTTCCTAATACTGAAAGTTGCAGTATGTTACGATCGCTATCGTGTATGGTAAGTAGAGTGATCATTTCTGATATTGTGTATGCAAATCAAAACAGAGGTTATGAAATAGCTTAAAATTTACTTGGCTACAACAGTTATTGTGTGTATATATATATATATATATATATATATATATGACCGTGTTTTTTACTCAGGAAGATCCACGAAAACCTTTTCACTTCTCGTCTTGTTCTATTCCAAATCGTCTCTTCTGGAGATCAAATGGAGTGTGATGAGATTACTCGTAAAAAATCTAGAATTAAATATATTAGAAATGGTAAGCTATAAAGAGGGAAAATTAGTACAGCGCAAAGCACTGATTTGCTAATCAAGAGGCACTTTATAACACAGATTCCGCAACAGCTGCAATGATGACTCTACACCGCCTTTGTGTGCTTACACAGATACTAGCTATCTTTGTAAACAAGCTAACTGTTAGAAGCAAGCTAGCCACCGAGATGCGTGAAACACTGGCTGCTAAATGAGAGCTAAGGGTTTCCTGTAACGTTACTAGTCAGCCAGCTAGCTTGCTATGAAGGTGAAGTTAGTGCAGTGTCCTGCAACAGGTCCAGAAACACGAAGGAAACATCGTTTGCATAATTGGTAAAATCGAGACTTCATCGAGATTCAACTGGACCGCGAATAATTTTATTAGTGCGATAGCTAGCTTGGTTAGCAAGGTAAAGAAATGTAAGTCCTGCTGCTGTTGGCAATGGTTGCTGCCACTGATAAATATTTTGCCCAGGTGTGATGCAGCCTGGATGTTAAAGATGACATCACAGGTGCAGCTTCCCTAAAAACCTCCAGCCTCTGGCTGCCCACGCGCGTTTTAATGACATCATAAAATACCCCTCGTGGGGAGGCACTCAGGTGATTGGCTGTAAAGGAGTGAGACATCTGATTGGCTACAGACGATCCCTCTTAGAAAAAATGCATTTGTGGATCTGAGTCACGTCAGAGGAGTCTCAAAAGTCTCACACACAAATGCAGCGAAGCTTACCGATTAAAAGCACTTTGTAAATGCAGATCCAACAGTTCATATATGAATGTAACAAGCTCCACATATGCATTTGATGAAGATTGCAAATACTTTTACATGCATATATTTGTGAATTTTTTTTCTATTTGTGTGTGCATCGAAAATATGCTTATGAATCTTATTTTTTTTAATGTGGATTTTTTTTTTACTTATATATGGAATTAAACATATTTGTGTGTGCATTGAAAATGTATTTGTGTATGAAACATATTTGTGTGTGCATTGAAAATGTATTTGTGTTTTGAGTCATACGTATATATAAATCCCCAAATACATTTGTGAATTTTTTCTGTGCATTTGTCTATTTTGAGACTGTTCTCGCTTCATAATTAACCAATGTCTACTTTTTGAAAACCAAAATATGTTCGCTCAAGGTAAGTATTAACATTAAATATTTACCATATTGACATATCTTTTCAACAGGTCTGTTCACCAACAGTGGAGCAGCACTTACAAATGACATTTTGAATTATTTTGTATCAGTTAAACAATATTTAGTTTGGCTCGCAACCCAACACGCGCTGTTTTCAAATGCTAAATAAAAAATTGCATTCATAAGACTTGAACGGAGAGAATGCATCTTCCACAATTTCCCTAGGTAATTCAGCTGGCACTCCATAAAATGGCAATTTAGAAAGTTTGACAATTTGTCACTCTAGTAACAATTCGAGTGGGCAGTGAGACTGTTAAGTCTGTCAACAAGTTTATTGCCATGTCAACTAGCTTAGAGTACTCAAGGTTAGCTCGTAAAAATTCTCTGGCTAACATAGGTCAACTCAGGCCACTGCATTATTTCAACCCATTCATGTCCGTAACAGAGAAATCTAAGACATTATATGTCTTGTCTTCATAAAAAATCACTGCTTTCTTTTGGAGTCGTACTATACTATACAGCGTAATGTGATACTATAAAAAATAAATTGACCTTTCTCTATTGGCCACTCTAGTATTACTTCAGAACTTTTATTGCTATTATTTATATTACATAAATCCTAAAAATGAACTAGAATGCAGCAATTTACAGGTTTGACACTCAAATATTCCTGCGAAAAAAATGAAAACTTGTACAAATGTACAGCTAGAAATGAAAACCACGCAACTTATGCCTCTGATCGTTGATGAAAATTCTGTCTTGGCTACAGCCCTGGCAGTTACCTGAACTCAATGTCTTTGAGAAGTCCTGATGTTGGGGCTCTCCATAATCCCTGGATGGTGGTCTTTTGTGCACTTGATCTATGAGTGATTGCTGAATTCTGGAATGAAAACAGATGATTACCACATGTAATATGCAGGCTACTAATCATTAACCCCCAGAAGAGGTGTTTGTAGGAAGCATCTGTCAGTTAGCTCATCTCTGTGAATAGCACAAACAAACCATTCTCTGGTGCTCACGATTAATTTTTGAGGGGTGAAGTGTTGTTGCACTCATAAAACTAAATGTCTGCTTAAGATATCAGACTTTCCTCTCCAGCGTGTTTCCCGGCAAGACGAGCATTGAGGCAACTATAAATGCTCAGGTACTGTCCAAAGAGTGAATGGTTACTACCCAGTGAGGTAACCAGTTATCTTCCAAACACACAGGCTGTTACTTGCTAACTTTGTAAATCATTCATTTCTTACTTTATGACTATATAGCACCTGATGACTGACTTATTTTATTACACTAATCACTTCTTAGGAAATATGCTTTCCTCTTTCTCTTATCTTTCTCATTATTTTTCCAAAGCTCAGATGGCCTTGTGCCCAAGATGCTTTTATGTCCTATATTCCTTCCTTCCTGACCTTTTATAGGAAGAGGAATGGAGTATCGCAGATAACAGAATCAAGTGAGCAGCAAAACACTGATAAAATGCAATATTTTTTAATAAAAAATACTAAATAAATGCCAAGGCATATATGCCTTGCAATTTGATATGTAATAGCATAGTCTTCCTTAACAGCCAGAGTACTGCAACATAATAAATATATAAAATTTAAATATTATTTTGTAACACCTCTTTCAGAATCCTAAGTAGGACAACAGTTGCTGTCTACTTTAAAGTCAATAAAAAAATTTCCTTAGACGTGGATTCCTGACTTCCTGCCCAGTGTTTTACAAGAAAAGGGTCTGAGCCATCACTCCACTGGTTCCCCTCAGTCATTTAATTTTACATAATAATCTCTTAACAAACAACTGAAACATTCTAAGAAAAATGCATGAAGGCTAAAAGGATTCCAAAATGATTTCACAACCCCATTACCAATGACAGTCAATTTAATAATTTCACACTGTTAGTAAGATTTAGTCAGGTTTTAATTCTATACACCTTCATGGTGGATGGTTTTCAGCACTGGGTATGAAGTCTGACGCATGGTATCGGATTCAGACAGGTCTGCCTGGTTCTTTACTGTAATTGATCTATGAAAAAAACCCACTCCTAGCTTTAACTGGATACTAACAGAAAAATTTGCAGAAAATCTTATTGTTCACAAATAAACAATGGGATTTATAGAACAGTAATGGGATTAATTTTCCTCAAACAACTTGAAAGATTATTTCATTCCGTAAAGCTCAATGTGAATGTTATGATGAGCTCAATTGATGAGGAAAATGGACTTACGGTGATTCCACCACAGGATAGAAGGCGGGTCTGCTCACTTGTAACAGAAAAAGAGCCAATAGGGGCATTTCCCCCTACTTCATGAGCCTGTAACATGAAGCCCAGAAATGGGCTGGAGCTTGCCTGTAGAGTTACTGGAAATCAAACAAATGAGATAACAACTTATTACACGATTCAGAGAAAAGGAAATATTTTGAAATTATTATTTTATATTGATTAAAAATATTATATATCTTACCCTTCATTGCAATTTAATTTCAGAAACCACCGCTAAAAGACTGAGGCAAAAAAAAAAAACTCCCGACAATTATTTGTGTGATAAAATTGCAGATTCATGAATCATAGCTAACTCCATGCTGAAGAGACCAGCACTGAGCTGCATGAATTCCATGCTGGTTTATGCTGGTCTAGCTGGTGAACTAGTGTGGCCATGCTGCGCTGGCTGACCAGCAGAGACCAGCTCGGCCATGATGGCTGAGCAGCACGCTGGTTTGTGCTAGTCAGCCAGCATAAACCAGCATAGAGGTGTGCCAAACATTATGCAGGTCATCGGCAAGATCAACATTGATCAGCAGCTGCACTGCTTTTCAGCAGGGAAACCAGCATAAACTAGTACTGACCAAAATGGAATTCATGAAGGTTGGTGCCAGCTTTTCCAACACAGAGAAGGAAGAAATTGTGCTGTTTACACCCTGGTGCCCAAGCTGCCCAGTAGGGCGTGTGAGATTGCGAAAACCAACCCCAGAGCTCAATGGACGGCATATAAGTGCTCATAGCACACTTGCTCAATCAAGAAAGGTTTCCGGTTGCAATGGTATCACGATGGACTTTGTTTCATAGACGAATTGTAGGCCTCAATATTTTTCCTTTGGAATTGTCGATTATAAATTTACTTCTTGCTTCTCCAAATTCATTCATTAAGTTACATGAGGTTATTTGAAAGACATTATAAGGATTTTAAAGAACTAGTTTTGCCATTTGTATTCATATCTTTACCTGCAGCATCTTCCTGGAGCCTTTCAAATAACAACCCCCACAAATAATTTTCAGAGGTTTTAGCTAGCACCTTAAACAGGCCAACCAAAGAAAATGGCCAAGCTGTAACAAAAAGTTTGTCAGATGTCTACCTTTTTCAAAGAACCAGCAACACATAATTGAAAACTCCTTTGGTTCGTCTCTGGGTTTGTTACAGGCCATGCGATTTTTTGAGTTTGGTTCTGGTGAAAATGCATCAACTTCAAAGAACTGTGGTGCGAAGTTTAGCGGGAATGTGGCATGTTTTAGATTTTGTGTTGCTGGTTATTTGAAAAGGGTAGACATCTGACAAACTTCTGTTACTGTTTGGCCGTTTTCTTTGGTAGGCCTGTTACGTGGACATTGATAATCCGCAATTAGAATATAAAACACACAATGTTTTTGTTTTTGGTTTTTTTGCCATTAAATATAGATAGGGGAGACCGGGGTTACTTTGGTCACGGGGTAAGGTCCATCACCCCAGTTTTTTTCATTCTAAACGCACTGACAGGAAAACGAAAATGTACAAATTATGTGACATCCCAAGCAACGTCATTGCATGGAAAGAAGAAGGACCGGTAGTGTCATGTAAGTGTTTTCTGCCTAAAAACTTTCATTTTGACCAAACTGTAAACTTTAAGTTTCTGAAAGAAATGCGTTAGCTTCTTTGAAGACAAAGATTTCCATGGTGGTTTTACTGTTTCATAAACTTATATAACTAGAGTTATTAACAACCCATAAGATAAAGGCCTGCTGCAATCATGAGATGAGAGATGTGGCCTGATCTCCAAAATAGCCACACGGGGCTACACTGGCCAAGCAGCATGGGGTTAGTTCGTCGGGGTTAGAAGCCCCGGGTATGCCGAAGTTTCCCCGCTTGTACACAACTTAGCTGTCAGGAAGCCTCAACCAGCCTCTCTTGCCCGAGCAACGGCCTACAACGAACACTCAGTTCGTGATTTCTTCACCAAGTTGGGTGAGCTGTATGACAAGCTCAAATTTGAACCCAAAGACATATGGGTGACATGAAACCGGTGCTACAACGGTACAACAGCCTGGGTACGTAACCTTGTGAATAAACTGTAATATAAAAATGTTAACCATGCACAAGATAATAATATTAATAATAATAATAATAATACCCAATAATAATAATAATAATAATAATAATAGCCTAACAACAACAACAACAACAACAACTACTACTACTACTACTAATAATAATAATAATAATAATAACAATAATTATAAGCTTCAGCTTCAGATGATTACCAACTATGAGGATTTTACCCCACCCATCTGACGAAGTAACCCCGGGTATGGGGTTGTTTCGGCATGCTTGTGATATATCGAAAATTGAATATTGTGACGTAAATATATGTTATATTGAGATTGTATCAATACAAGTGTTGTAGGCGACATTCTTTACTACACATGTACCGTAAAGGTATATCTCTAAGTTTTAGCAACAAAGAGTTATGGAGCCAAATACAAAATCATGACGAGGTAACCCCGGCCTCCCCTATATTCGAATAGATTGTTGCATTTTCGTTTAAATTCAATAGGCTACCATTTATAGGCACACCAAACACTTACAAATGAATGAATGAATGAATGAACGAATGAATGAATGAATGGCCAACCTGTGATCTCATCTCCTGTTGCGTAGTTGCTCCGATCCAAAATGATCTCGTAGGGACTTGGGGTTGACTGAGCGGTGCCCCCTACGTGACCGGGCGTCATATCACTACAACTTGCGGAAACTTCGCCTGAACTGTAGCAATTCGCGATTCTTATAAGGCAGGCGATAGAGAATAAGGTATACACCTGCATCTGAGAGGACAACATAGAACAAATCTTTGTTGGTCTAAACAGTTTGGGATCATCAAAAAAAAAAAAAAAAAAAAAAAAAAAACTGCCAACAATAGCAATAAGTCGCAAGAGCATGGGTGTTTTACTAAAATATCACTATAGAGAAAACACTATGGGCTACGAACCATCAGCTTCGTGCTGTTATGATCATTAGGCATAGCCTGCCCACAGCATATGCTACATAATTTATCCCTGTCATGTAACCAAGAGACAATCTTAAGTAGCCTACTTTAATACGCTCCGGCGAACTCAACAAAATTAAATTCTACATTTCACAATTTAAGTATTAACAATTGTAATTACATCCTGTAGCCTGCATATATGGCTCACTTGTAGAGTAGTATGCGAAATTGCCATTTTACCTTCGACAAGGCGGTGCGTTCTTGACGTCGAAGCGGAATGAAGAGTTGATTCTGGAGTTTCCTAGAGTAGTGATTCGTTATGTGGGTGTGAAGAGCAACCTGTGCTCTTGTATTTACCTGCTGTGCTATTCAAGGTGGAGTGCATACGAAGAGGATTTTCATAATGGGCAGTCTGCAGCTTTTCTTTGTATGTGTGTGTGTGTGTGTGTGTGTGCGTGCGTGTGCGTGTGTGTGTGTGCGCGCGCGCGCGCGTGTGTGTTTGTGAGGTAGATTAGTCTAAAACGATTCAACGGATTACCACGAAATTTTATGGAAGTTGGACTATAAATGGGAATAGGTGACTACATTTCCAGAGAAATGCGGATACACATCCGGATTCTGCGGCTGATTAAAAGTGCTAGGAGAACAAAGCCTGCTGGCGGAGGTGTGCGCAATCTGAGAACCCTGCAATTAAAAAATGTACAAATGCGCTTGTTACTGCTTTATGCATTGAAAGAATTTGCCAGAAAAACTGAGACCAGGTAGGCGAAAATAAAAAAAATTTCAAACTTCCAGTGTCATTTGACATAAATTTAATTTCATCGAACCCCATCCATGTGGGACACGTTAAGGAAAATAGTTTCCTTCAAAAAATAAATTTGCTCAGAAAAACAACACAATATTTATTAAGCTGTGGGGCCTTTGCTTATTGAACATTTATTGTTTGTGGGGTTGACTTGATGTGACTATACAACTTCCATGCAGATAAGTTTACAGTAAGGAGAAATGTTGTGTAACTTCATTAATACAGCATCAATGATAACTGTGAAAGTGTGAAAGCTGTTCTTTTCAGGTTAAAAAGTTAATAATACAACTCCACTCCTGTGTGTTTGCACATCTTGCCTATCAATTGACAGCAACCAACTGCTTAACAGCATGCAGTCATGGTTAAGTGGTTCAGTTGTTGTTGACACCAAACATAAGAATTGGGAAGAAATGTAATTTAAGTGACTTTGATTGTGGCAGGATTTTTGGCGCCGGATGGGGTGGTTTGAGCATCTCAGAAGCTGCTGATCTGAGATTTTTGCATACAGCAGTCTCTACAGTTGATAAAGAATGGCGCAAAAAACTAAAAACATCCAGTGACCGGCAGTTTTTTGGGCAAAAACGCCTAGTCAGTTAGAGCGGTCTGAGAGGAATGGACAGACTGATTCAAGCTGACAGGAAGGTGACAATGGCTCTCTGAAATTAAACAGGGGTAGATTGAAAAAACTTTAACTGACAAATCTCAATTTCTGCTGTGACATGCAGATGGTAGTCAGAATTTGGCTCAAAAAACACAAATCTATGGATCTGTCCTGCCTTGTGTCAATAATCTGAGTTGATGGTAGTGGTTAAATGATGTAGGGAATATTTTCTTGGAACCCATTAGGCCCCTTAATAGCGCTTGGGCATCGTAATGTCACTGGCTACCTGAGAATTGTAGTTGACCGTATGATTGTTTTATCACCTCAGATTACCCATTTTCTGATGGCTACTTCTAGAAAGAACAAGTGTTGTGCCGTAAGTATATTATCACTGCACTCTGGTTTCACAAACATGATACTGAGGTCAGTGTAGTCCTGTGGACTCAACAATCAACAGATCGCAATCCAATTGGGATGGGAGATTTGCTGCACAATTGTGACAACATGGGCCAGAATCTCAAAGAAATGTTTCAAGCACCTTGTAGAATCAATTCCACAAAAAATTTTAGAGCCATTCCACGAGATACTGACATTTGGTGCGCAGTTAACCCCCCTGGAATTGAATGAAACTTGGCACATATTCTCAAGGAAAAAGCTGAATTTTTAGGTCAGTATCTCACTTTGCCTGCCAGGGGCGCCACCTGGAAGTCACTAAAGTAGCTCAGTTTTGTTGTCCAAAAGCTGTTGACACCACATTTTACGTCAACTATCATGACTTAAGGGTACACTCTACCAAATATGTTATACCATTATCATGACCTGTGATACTTCAAGTCCGGACAGACTTCAGCACCACCTAGTTGCCAAGATGGGTAACTATGTGATTGAGCCGGAATTATTTGAGAAATTACAATAACAATTGAAAGTGGGAATGGTAATGAAATAATATCCCAGACATATACCAATCTAGAATATTTTATTATGTGTTGACTCACAACAAGTTTATCATTTTTAGTGAATAGTACCTTGGTATTTTGCTGGATTAGTGCAATGGATTGCTGGAAAGATGGTTGAAATTGATTTTTAGTGCATGTTTGCGGTATTATTTTCTCAATAACCCAGATATGTACCGTGGTGGTAAATGCTGTTTATTGTGCTTTTGGAGCTCTGATTTCCGGAATACCAAGCATTTCTTTGGTAGTATCTACATTTTTCAAGCTAGACGGAGCCAAAGTTGGAGGAAAACTCAAAACAGACCATTTCATAGCAGATTATGCCTATGTTTAAGTGGCGTTATTTTGTTTACCCAGCAGGATAGAGATCTGAAATTCTCTGGATACATAGTCCCTCTGTGGTACATTACAGCATTAGTAAAATCTCGATGGTAGTATTTTCAGTGTAGATGATATTCAGCATCAAATGTCAGGAAAATTCGCCCCCAGGGGGCACTGCAGCCTGAATGCAAATACTGGTTATCCCCAGCAATGTACCAAAGAAATTGTTTTTGAATTGTGATACACACAGCTAGTTTTCTCTGAAAATGAAGAGTTTAGTTTGGTACTATGCTGGGTGGATAGCCATCTGTCTAAGGGTGGCGCTCTAAAGAGCTAATGTTCCACCGACCTAATATTCCACAATCCCAGACATATACCAAAGTTCTGTTTTTTGAAACATACAAACCAAAACCAGTGAAGTTGGCACGTTGTGTAAATCGTAAATAAAAATAGAATACAATGATTTGCAAATCCTTTTCAACCTATATTCAATTGAATACACTGCAAAGACAAGTTAATTAATGTTCGAACAGGTAAACTTTGTAATTTTTTGCAAATATTAGCTCATTTGGAATTTGATGCCTGCAACATGTTTCAAAAAAGCTGGCACAAGTGGCAAAAAAGACTGAGAGAGTTGAGGAATGCTCATCAAACACTTATTTGGAACATCCCACAGGTGAACGCAGGCTAATTGGGAACAGGTGGGTGCCATGATTGGGTATAAAAGCAGCTTCCCTGAAATGCTCAGTCATTCACAAACAAGGATGGGGCGAGGGTCACCACTTAGTGAACAAATGCGTGAGCTGATTGTCGAACAGTTTAAAAACAACATTCCTCAACGAGCTATTGCAAGAAATTTAGGGATTTCATCATCTACGGTCCGTAATATCGTCAAAAGGTTCAGAGAATCTGGAGAAATCACTGCACGTAGCGACAAGGCGAAAACCAACAGTGAATGCCCGTGACCTTCGATCCCTCAGGCGGTACTGCATCAAAAACCGACATCAGTGTGTAAAGGACATCACCACATGGGCTCAGGAACACTTCAGAAAACCACTGTCAGTAACTACAGTTCGTCGCTACATCTGCAAGTGCAAGTTAAAACTCTACAATGCAAAGCGAAAAGCCATTTATCAACAGCACCCAGAAACGCCGCCCGGCTTCGCTGGGCCCAAGCTCATCTAAGATGGACTGATGCAAAGTGGAAAAAGTGTTCTGTGGTCTGACGAGTCCACATTTCAAATTGTTTTTGGAAACTGTGGACGTCATGTCCTCCGGACCAAAGAGGAAAAAGAACCATCCGGACTGTTATAGGCGCAAAGTTCAAAAGCCAGCATCTGTGATGGTATGGGGGTGTATTAGTGCCCAAGGCATGGGCAACTTACACATATGTGAAGGCACCATTAATGCTGAAAGGTACATACAGGTTTTGGAGCAACATATGTTGCCATCCAAGCAACGTCTTTTTCATGGACGCCCTGCTTATTTCAGCAAGACAATGCCAAGCCACATTCTGCACGTGTTACAACAGCATGGCTCCGTAGTAAAAAGAGTGCGGGTACTAGACTGGCCTGCCTGTAGTCCAGACCTGTCTCCCATTGAAAATGTGTGGCGCATTATGAAGCGTAAAAATACGACAACGGAGACCCCGGACTGTTGAACAACTTAAGCTGTACATCAAGCAAGAATGGGAAAGAGTTCCACCTGAAAAGCTTCAAAAATTGGTCTCCTCAGTTCCCCAAAACGTTTACTGAGTGTCGTTAAAAGGAAAGGTGATGTAACACAGTGGTAAAAAGCCCCTGTGCCAACTTTTTTTTTGCAATGTGTTGCTGCCTTTAAATTCTAAGTTAATGATTATTTGCAAAAAAAAAAAATAAAGTTTCTCAGTTTGAACATTAAACATCTTGTCTTTGCAGTGTATTCAATTGAATATAAGTTGAAAAGGATTTGCAAATCATTGTATTCTGTTTTTATCTACGATTTACATACCGTGCCAACTTCACTGGTTTTGGGTTTTGTATAAAGTACATGCACAGTTATCCATAAAATTTGTAGTTTATTTGGTATAAAGCTGGGATGGTTGTAACTTGGAAAAGAACGCTGGTGGTGATTGTAGCATTGCGTCAACATGCAAGACTTTTACCGGTAGTCAGTACAGTGCGCAGTTTTGTAGTGTTGGTGCGTTCTCAGAAAATAACAAATTCTCAGCATTTTTCCTTTACTATTAGAATTGGAGAGCATGGATATTAGCTAGTAAGCACAGAACAGACTCAGCAGTCTGCTAGCTCAATGCTAATAACAATTATTTAAATACAAACAACAACAATTAATAACACAATAATAACCATCCTGTCTCTGCCAAGTCAAAAGCCTCTAACTTAGCTAGAGTAAATAGTCCATCCACTATGTCTGATGGAGTTTCCTCACACTCAAATGATGATGGGGGCGGAAGTCCGTGAGTTCACAGTGAACTGATAATCACTAGTGGCAGCGCAGGATGCAGTGAGCCAACTTAGTTAAAAGAGCGGGCGTAAACGTTGTTCTTCTCACTCTTGAAGAAAACGGATGCTTTGTATCTTTTCCTTATGCAGGTAAATTGGGGGTCACTTCTTCAAGCAACTTCAGGATCCAAAAATAATATAAAAAAGGAAAAAAACCGGGAAAGCAGTCTTTTGCTCATCCTGCGAGTGGGGAACGGTTGCCTTGGCCAATAAAAGCGGTACAAACATTTGATTTATCAATACCTTTTATAGCAACATGCATCACTGTGGAAAGGCACAGTATGGAGTGTCCAGAGACTTATAATCCCGGTGGTGTCATGGCTGCATCTCGGGCATCCCCAGGGGTATCCATGAGTCTCATCCAATGGGATGTCTGGGTTTGAATTCTAGCCAAACTTCACACCTAAGTGCGAGGTGCTAAGCCTGATTGGGTTTTGGCGGAATTCTAGTCTTAGGCTTTGGATTTTGCATGTAGGCCTTAATTTGTTTGCCCACTTGGTGAGGTCCCAACATTGGAAAAGAAGGATATGGAGAATGAAAGGAACTGCTCATGATCTGAGGCGTACCACGTCTGTGAAGTGGTTATGTAGGGGGATGTATTGCTGCAGATTAAATTGGTTCCCTGGTATCCACTGTGTTATGACTTAAAAATCACAACAAAGAAAACCAGCAATGACAACTTAAACAAATTTATTCTTCACTGATAAAAAAAAAACCTCTACAAATAATCCACTGTTTAATCTTATAATAACACTCTAATGCCACTATGTGACTCTGTTGCCAAAACAAAAACACCACTGACCAAAATCACAGCATTTATATAGACTAGCAACATTCTGGAAAGATCTACAGGATTCCTTGGGTAATCCCGCCCCCTCCAGGCAGGAAGATGCCAGAGGCTTCTAAAAAGCACTAGTCTATTTCTTCACAAAGAAGTGGTATTGCATCAGATCATGTTTTTCTACAGTCATACCACCAGAGGGTGCCAAATGATAACCAAAATAAACAAATCGCTGACCAGTCATAATGGGCATTTAAATAGTGTCTAACAAATTTATTTACATTTACATTTTATTTATTTACAAATGATATACAATGCTGTACACAAAATACTCATACATAACACCTCCCCTCTTTAAGAAAAGAAAGGTTTGCTAAAAGCTTTCTTTTGTTAAAATTAACACAGCTTTATAATCAGTATAATCTTGAACTTCACACAAAAAGCATCATTGATCATTATAACAATCATATACATAACAATCAGTGCAATTTTCACAATCAAATAGAAAAGTAAAATTACATGCGAGAAAGTGCATCTGGTATAACATTATCTTTTCCCCTGATGTGAGAAATATCCAAATCATACTCTTGCAAAAGTAAACTCCATCTCAGTAATCTTTGATTCTTGTTTTTGATCTTACGCCAGAATGTGAGGGGATTGTGATCACTGAAGATCTTGATGGAAGTAGCTGAACAAGTCAAAAAAATTTCAGAATGTTGTTAAACCAAAACAAGTGCCAAACATTCTTTTTCAATTGTTGAATAGTTTTTCTGATGTTTATCAAACTTTTTAGAAAAGTAGCAAACAGGATGATCTACTCCATCAGTGTCTTCTTGCAGTAAAACTGCACGTGCACCAATATCACTGGCATCAACAGCCAACTTGAACTCCTTTTTGAAATTAGGAGATAAGAAAACTGGTGCATTTTTGAGGATAGCTTTCAGTTGGTGAAATGAATTTTGACATTTTTCATCCCAAACAAATTTTGCATTTTTCTTCAGTAAATTTGTCAAAGGTTCAGAAATGATAGAGAAATTTTTACAGAATTTTCTGTAGTAGCCAGCCATCCCTAGAAATCTCATTAGTTCTCTTTTAGTTGTAGGCTCAGGAAATTCAGTGATAACTTTTACTTTTGCATCAATTGGTTTGACTTGACCCTGTCCTACAATATGACCTAGGTAAACAACTGTAGCTTTACAAAAGTCACTTTTAACAAGGTTGATAGTCAGCTTGGCATCACTCACTCTCTGAAAGAAGTTTCTGATGTAGGTGAGGTGCTCTTGGAAGCTGTCGCTGGTGATGATAATGTCATCAATATAGGCCTCACATCCTGGGAGTCCAGCGATCACTCTGTTTACCAGACGTTGGAAGGTGGCCGGAGAATAGTGTCTAACAAATCTCCATTTACAAATGATATACAGTGCTGTACACAAAATACTCATACATAACATTTGCATGGAGATGAGACTGTTGACCAAGCTGGAGGATGAATTCTGAATAGACCAAATAGGCATTATCATTACGCATGCGCAAAAATTTTCCAGTCAGAGTTCAAGACCACCCACAATGTCAACAAAGCCGATAAAGCCTAGCTATCCTAGTGGATCAGCCGGCTACTTATCGGAATTATTTAAGTTATTTAACATTGCCTTAGGTTGTTTTAAGGCAATATGCCGAGTTCGAATTGTTCAGTCTGTGACTGTCCTAACGGTACATGCGGGCTTAAGAAGTGGATGGAGGAATTTTGCTCTATTCACGAGTGCAATAAAGGAACATCACTGTAAATGCAACCCACCATATGTACTCATCCCTTTTCCTACCAAGAGAAAAGATCCAGAAAGACATGTGGAATGGATTTAATTAGTAAGTTAGACTTAAAATATTTTATTTTGCTAATCAGTAATGCAATTTGTGATGGATATTAAGTCCGCATGTATTACATGTGCCATTTCCTAAGCCTGTAGCGGTAGTGCTGTACGTGTCAGTGACCCAAATATAAATCACTAGCCTGTATGGCTGTATGTATACATGCTTGATGTAAATACATAAATGGGCTAACCTGTGATTTATGACATCTGTATTATAAACAAAATATCAGTGTTGGCTGACGAACAAAAAACAGGAGCAGAAAATATCCCTTGAAGCATTCGATTATTGACCTGTTTCCAGTCATTGTCTTTAACATGTTTTCCCAATGATATCAATGATCCATTGACAGTTAAATGGGCAGCTTCCCTCTCAATGCAATGCTAAGGCAAGTAAATAATAATTTCAAAAAAAAAAAAAGGTTTTATTCATTTGTCGAAATAGTTTACTCTGTACGAAATGAAATAGCCTAAACTACTACGGATCATGCACGTTAATTTGGCATGTCCTGCAAAGCAGTTTATCAAACCTGCCCTTCATGATCAATTGAGTGGCTGAGAGCGAAAGTCTACTACTTTTTCCAAGTTCTGAGAAAATAAGTTTTGAAGCTTTGTTTGAACAGAAAAATCACTTTATTTAGTACAAACAAAATACGCATATTTTCGTAACCGGAATGACTCCAGAAAATTGTGTTAAAATAAGTAGGTCATTTATCCCCAAAATAAAGATTTGAGGGCCTAAATTATTAGTTAGTTAGTAGCCTATTGCACAACGACATATTGCTATCTAATGATTACTAACTGAAATGATGTTTACCCCCTGGTCATTTACCCCCGCGGGCAGTTACCTCCTCAGACAATTACCCTCGCGGATAGTTACTGCCACGGATAATTACCCCCGCGGCTGTGGTTGTGCCCATCCGCGGGGGTAATATCCGTGGCGGTAACTGTCCGCGGGCATAATTGTCTGAGGGGGTAACTGCCCGCGGGGGTAAATGACCGGGGGTTAATAGCTGGGGGATTTGTCCAGGGGGTATCTGATTGGGGGGTAAATTTCTGGAGGGGTATCTGCCCTAGAACCTTTTCCACTGCAGTGTCTTCTGAGGCCACGGTTACTACCTCTGGGACGTCTTCTATGTCTGCAGTTGTTTCTGCTGGTTGTTCTATGTCAGCAGTTACCACTGTGAGGTCTTCTGCGTCAAAAAATATCAAGTGGGATAAGAAGTGTTTTGCTGTTGATTTTGTGCAATAGTCTTCTAACTGCCAAACAATTAAGCATGGAGTAATATTGAACCTCTAGTTTCTTTCCTCATCAACAACCAAGTGGACATTTTGGCATGAAAACGTTGTATCTTTATGAATAACCTACTGGCGAAGAGATCTGTTTTGCTGGGCATCATCAGATTAGTACCTACCTGCTTACACCCCCACCCACCTTGCATCCATCATCTAAAATCAGCCTACCCAGGTAGATGTGTAAAAGCATCAAAATTGTATTGCAGCTAACCACAGTTACACGCACCTTTGTCAGGTTCATAGTCATGGTCATGGCCATCATCATCTAAGTCACTGCCCGTATCTTCACCAAGAATACTGTCTAGTATTTCTTGGACGCTCAGTTGCCTGAGCGCTGCCATGTTGGACTTTGCAGATAGTAGCCTCTTGCGCAGAACACCTGTTCGTCGATCTGGAGGGCAAGCCATTACACGCCCTCTGACGGTTCCATTAGGAACAAGTTTAGTTAGTAGGCCGTAGCACAATAAAATTCTACCAATTTTGTATGGTATGAGAATGCAAACTCATTTCAGGGAAAATGTCAGTTAGTGGGCTTTTGCTCTCAGCCACTCAATTTAGCAAATGTATTTTACATCCCAGTGAAGCGCTTCGTTCCTTTACTTCAGCTACCTCAAAGAAGCGAGTTAGCCACATGTGAAATAGCTGAATGTTCGAAGAGTTACCAAATCTTTCATCAACGAAAGTGATTGAAAATGGATGAGATCTCATCATGTTTAAAGGCATACATTCCGCCCACCCGGCTTTCTGTTGAGTAGCCGCCACTTTACATATGTATGCAGATTGTATAGGCCTTCAAAGAATATTATGCACCGGGTATGTATTTGACGCAATAATCATGCATCATTGCTGTCAAACTAGAGCATACATAGTTATATTCCTGACTTTACAACACTCAAAGTATTCAATATCTGGATCACATTTGGCCATTTTTACTGTTGTAGACACGATATGGGTAGTCCCGAACTTTGACTGAGACCAGCATGCTTTGCGCGCAGCGAAATGCCGAATTAGTCTATTGTATAGGGCTAGATTGAGCCAAATGCATCAGAACTAATTAGAAAACACTTAACAGTGCAAATGAAATGCGACTTTGGAGCATTCTACAAAAACAACCCAAGATTTTTCAGGCAAAAAAGTGGAATGTTCGAGCATAGACAAGGCAATCATATGACCAGAATTTAAATGAGTGTGCATTTTACTTGAAGGCAAAACACCCCAACTGCCAGACAGGAACTGAGGACAGCTGCAGTGAAGGCCAGGTAGAGCATCACCAGAGAAGAAGGGTTCAAGACTTCTGACAGTCATTGACTGCGAAGGGTTAACCACCGATTATTAAAAATGACAATTATATAAATCATCGCCAATTTGTCTTATTTCTTTTAAGCTTCTAAAACTATGGAGGCTGTGGTTCAGACAATATTTTTGACAAAACCCTTGCATTGAAGCTGAGAGGCTGCACTTCAAGCACATCTTGATTGTTTCTTTTCAAATTCACCATGGTGGCATGCAGAACTGAAACAATGTAAATTGTTTCTCTGTCCAAATCTTTATGAACCTAACTGTAGGTTCCTTTGCATCATTAGTTAAAGGACATGTCACAATTACTGCACATGGTCATAACATTGAAATATGTGAATCCGCTCGACTGCAAGTCAAAATCTACTTCCATCCTTGCGAATTCATCATCGTTTTGCATTGTATTTAAACATTTTAGTTAGACAAAATAAAAAAATTGATGTGTTTCCTATTAAACTTATTTGAAAAATTGGTACGGTAGGTAGGCATTTTTTTTTCTGAAAGTTTTTTTGTAAAATTTTTAGGGTAGGTAGGTAATTTGTCTTTCTCCATCACAGCAATATGTAAGGCATATGCCAAACCTGAGAGAGACATGCTACCAGTAAATGATTTTGGTGTGTGCTACATTCAACATATAAATATGCAACAACTGACATACTAGCACAAAACTTTAAAAAAACTGAAAGAACTAAAAAAGTTGTCATAAAAAGTTTTCAAGATACTGTATAAGCAGTGCACATTTGAACGGCTCTGAGCTACACTGTGACAACTATGTTCTAAAGAATACTGTAATATTGTCTGTGATACGGTTCGCATCACCTAGTGGAGGGCCATAGGAATCACTAGGTGTCCAAAAGTGTTTCATCTCATATATAGCAGTTCCAACTGCAGGTTAATCCAGCTAAACTAGTAACAAAAGACATCTTTAAAACAACAATTCATGACTCAAATTGAACTTCAACTTTTGACTGGAAAAAACTAAACCACCAAGTGGCAATGTTTATACAGTTGTGCTCAGGGTTTGCATACCCTGGCTGAATTTATAAAATAGGTAATATTTTTTATAGAAAACATGAATGGCCAGGCAAAATACATTTCTTTTTGGATTCATATCCAACTGGTGGTCATGTCGAATGGCACAATCATCAAATAAAACATGGCAATAAGGGGAAAAAAAAATGAAATGAACCCTGTTCAAAAGTGTGCCTACCCTTAGTTCATAATACTGTGTATTGCCCCCTTTCGCATAAATAACAGTGTGCAGTCTTTTGTGATAGTTGTCAATGAGGCCCAAAATTCTCTCAGGTGGAATAGCTGCCCAAGTCTTCCTTGCAACATGCCTCCAGCTCCTGCAAATTCTTTGGTCGTCTTGCATGAACTGCACGTTTGAGATCCCCCCCCAAGCAGCTCGATGATATTGAGGTCAGAAAACTGTGATGGCCACTCCAGAACCTTCACCTTTCTCTTCTGTAACCCCTGGAGGGTCAACCTGGCCTTATGCATCGTCATGCTGGAAAGTCCTAGTGCATCCCATGCGCAGCTTTCGTGCTGAAGAATGCAAATTGTCCGCTGTATTTTCTGATAGCATGCTGCTATCAGAATCAATGACATCAATTTTCATGAGATTCCCTGTGTCTTTAGAGCTCTCTCACCCCCAAAACATCAGAGAGCCACCACCATGCTTTACAGTGGGAATGGTATTTTTTTTTTCCACCATGGGCCTTGTTGCCTGCTCTCCAAACATAACGCTTATGGTTGTGACCATAAAGTTCCATCTTGGTCTCGTCACTCCAAATGGCAGTATTCCAGAAGTGATGAGGTGGGCTTTTTTGTGGGATTGGCGCAATAATGGCTTCCTTCCAGCAACTCGACCGTGCAGCTCATTGTTGCTTAAATACTTCCTTATTGTGCTCATTAAAACGACCACACCATCTTTTTTCCAGAGTATCCTGTATTTCTCTTGAGGTAGCTTGTGGATTCTTTGTTGTGTCCCGAATAGTTCTCATGGCAGTTTAGGCTGAAATCTTTCTTGGCCTACCTGATCTTAGCTTGGTATCAACATAGCCCATAATTTTCTACCTCTTAATCACAGATTGAACAGTACTGACTGGCATTTTCAGGTCTTTGGATATCTTTTTATATCCTCTCTCATCTTTTAAAAGTTGAACTTCCTTGTTACAAAGGTCCTTAGACAGTTCTTTTCTGCTCCCCATGGCTCAGTGTCTAGCCAGATCAGTGCATCCACTCAATGACTATACACAGACACTAGTTACAATTTAAAAAGCCACAGGTGTGGAAAATTAACCCTTAATAGCCATTTAAACCTGAGCGGGTCACCTTGCATCTATATAACATGGTCAAACATTCGAGGGAATGTAAAGTTATGATCAGGGCCATTTGGATGATTTCAGTTATCATTATGATTTAAAAAGGAGCCAAACACCAGTGTGATCATGAATGACTTCACATGATAACTATCCTTAAATAAAAGACAAGTTTTTTGCATGAGGAGTCATATTTCACACATTTAGCTAGGGTATGCAAACTTTTGAGCACAACTTTATCTCAGCAAGTCAAATCATTTCTCGAGAACTCTCACCTTGAAAACTACTGACAAATAGGAAAGATGCTCACAAACATTCAATGAGCTTTTGCTCGGAGCTTCGCACAAGGGCTCTGCGGGAAAATACCGACAGACCACAACTAAGGCAACAAACAAGAGAATAGGTGATGCAAACAATCAACAACATCTCGCCAGAAATTGGGAGTCAGCTTCGTTTCATTTTATTTTAAATTGAACACAAAAAAAGTTTAGGTTCGGCCCTGATGATGTAGGTAGGATCGGGAAACGGGAAACACTCCTATTTTTTTATTAGGCCTTACTCGGCATTGTGCTTTTTATATTTAGGAGTCTTCTATGGAAATTAGAGGATTCCAAGCGCTATTTTAGCACTTTAGCCAAAGGATATGGAGTATGTAAGCTGGTTTGCCAACCCCCAATAATCATGGAAGAAAAAGGTATTCTTCTTCTATGATGTTCAGTGGCGATACCAAACCAGCTTACCCAGCTAGCAATTTTTTGTTCCCAAAATGTTCTGAGAATGTTACTTTGAATGTTCTCGTAATGTTTTCAGCAGGAAGTTTTTTTTTTAAGTTCCCAGAATGTTCTAGGATAACATTCTCTAAAAACATTTGAGAAATGTTGTGTGATAACCTCTGCAGAATGTTAACTGACAACATTGCCATAACATTACGCCCAAATGTGTTTGAAATGTTTTCAGCGGGAAGTTTTATTTATGTTCCCAGAATGTTCTAGGATAACATTCTCTAAAAACATTCGAGAAATGTTGTGTGATAACCTCCTTAGAATGTTAAGTGACAACATTGCTATAATATTATGCCCTAACGTGTTTGAAATGTTTTCAGCGGGAAGTTTTTTTTTAAGTTCCCAGAATGTTCTAGGATAACATTCTCTAAAAACATTCGAGAAATGTTGTGAGACAACCTCCGCAGAATGTTAAGTGACAACATTGCTATTACATTACGCCCTAATGTGTTTGAAACGTTTTCAACGGGAAGTTTTTTTTAAGTTCCCAGAATGCTCTAGGATAACATTCTCTAAAAACATTCGAGAAATGTTGTGTGATAACCTCCTTAGAATGTTAAGTGACAACATTGCCATAACATTATGCCCTAACGTGTTTGAAACGTTTTCAGCGGGAAGTTTTTTTTAAGTTCCCAGAATGTTCTAGGATAACATTCTCTAAAAACATTCGAGAAATGTTGTGAGACAACCTCCGCAGAATGTTAAGTGACAACATTGCTATAACATTACGCCCAAACGTGTTTGAAACGTTTTCAGCGAGAAGTTTTTTTTAAGTTCCCAGAATGCTCTAGGATAACATTCTCTAAAAACATTTGAAAAATGTTGTGTGATAACCTCCTTAAAATGTTTACAGAAAACCCTGCTAGAACATTTTCCCCTAACGTTCTTGAAACTTTTTCTGCTAAAAGTTTTTAATGTTCCCAGAATGATGCTATTTTATTTTGGATAACATGCTTTAAAAAAAATCTATAAATGTTTTGTAATAACATCTCATCAAAATGTTTAAACATTCTGGCAACATTCCCATTCCATCTTAAGCCTAAAATTTCCTGACTGACCACTGGTTACTAGGATCACTGATAATTTATTTAACTATTGGAACTGGACTATTAACACATGTAAAAGTGATATCAATATTCAACAGTCTTTCAGTAGAATTACTTCTTCATTTATTTAATGCTTTAACACTTTTTTTTTTTTTTTTACCAACTTAACAAACCAACATTCTGTTGCAACAACAAAAAAATCCAAACAACAAAAACTGGCAAAGTAAACAAGCGTTTCAGTTTTGTAAATAAATATTTTTTTTTTTCTAAGTAAAGTAAACTCTTCCCTCCCTCTGGAAGAGTTGACAGACTTGTGTCCTCAGTCAGAGAGGGTCCACCTGCATTATCCACCTGCATTATAACAAATACAGTACTTAAAACCAGAATTGTCTCAGATTCATCAGAAGCCATTTTGGTAACCCTTTAAATTACAGGCCATTGATTAGGTTGTAATCACTGGAAAAAACCAAGGAATATCCAAGTAAAATAGATGTAATATCTAGTAATAGCACTAAAATTAGTATATAATATTCAAGTAAACAAGACAGTCAAATGTGACCTCCCCCTGCAGGCTCACTTCGTTCACATACTGCACACCTGGTAATTTGCTATATCCATAGCTAAAGCCTGGAGGCCACGTCATTATTTGATTCTGTCTTGATTACTTCAGTTAAAACTAGAAACTCCATTCTAGTCCCAGGCAAGGTGGCTTTGATGTAAATTTTAATGAAAATGGAGTAGTTTCGTTGGAAATTATGAGCAAGTGAAGCAGCAATGATACCGCAAACACACAACTTCCCTCCAAACAACTAACTCGACTGCACCATTGCATAAATTCTTATTTGTTGCACATCAATATGCTCAAATATCTAATTTTAACTAGAATTCACACAATACTAGCCCAAACATAAGCCTAATGAAAGAAAGACATCTCAATGTGCATCATAACACACACATACCACCTCTAGTAGGGCGGGGTATCGATTCAGATTTCCCAAATTGATTGATTCGATTAGGGATATTTCAGTTACAAAACTATATATGTATAGTATTGTAAGTATTGAGTGTATATACACACACACACACACACACACACATATATATATAATATTAAATATTCTCATACAAATACTGCCATAAATTGTGCAAGGGACCCTCTAACCTGGTGCATTATTAAAAATATCAATGTTTATGTTAATTATTTACCCCAAAGCAGCTGCATTAATCATGTACTTTTTCAGTGTTTCCCCTACCATTGGTTTTAGGGGTGATGCTGAAGTCAGTGGGTCAGACACAGCAGTGCAGTCAGGCTCATGTAGCTCAATAACTCGACTCTCTGTATTTCATGATGTTTCTCCGCCTTGTTGATGTTAAGTGTTGATGTTACTGCTATAATGTCTGTCAGTAGATTTTTTAAACCCAGCCCTAACCTCTAGCAAACATGTGATATCCGCTCACAGCTCATCACAGATTGTGTGCTTGGGGTGACATCGCAATTTTTCTTACTGACCTGAGTCGCCCTATGTGGAGCATACCTTAAGGTATCCGATATGCTCATCTCGATTGTTTTTTCCAGGGTCTTGGGGTGGTTCTTCTGGCAGGCTTCTAAAGATGAAGACAGAAAAAAATACATAGAAAAGCAGATCAGTCAAGTTATTTTAAGCAGTACTTTATGTAGCTTAAGTTGGACTTAAAAGTTGTTTAGACCATAGTTGAATTAGCTGAAGCAGTATCTGAAATTAATACCTGAGGCAGTACAGTGGAAGTCATCTTCAATTGCCTCTCCCAGCCAAAAGCCATTCAGCTGCCAGTCGGCTGAACTTTATTACACCATAAACGTCACTGCTTTAGAAAAACTAAGGACATCTATATTGTTTGAGGATTTGCTTAAGAAATTGCTTAAGAACTGGTTTGAGTTACAAGTTGAGTGTTTTAAGTTTCTGTTATCTTTGTTTAACATGCCAAGGATCTGTCAAAGATCAGTCAGGGAAAAGCAGGCAATTCAAGATGGCTTAATCTGTAGCTGTTGATAGAACAGTACTTGAGGTACCTGAGTCAGTAACCTAAGTATTTCAACCTGTATTTGATGTACTAATTTGAATATAGTGTTAAGACAAACCAATTTAATTTGAAGATCAACCCATTTATTTGCTAATGTCCTAAAATCAAACTAATTTACGAAGTTGTACACATGTAGTATTAGTAGTACTAAGATAGTAGTAGAATGAGCAGTAGTAAAAGTGCAAAGTGGGTTCTAGAGTGTTTCTGGGAATCTGTATAGATCAGTCTCAAAATTTATCTCTGTTCAACATTCGTCTCCAAGATTGATCACAGTCAATACAAATCCAGTAGGGCTTTGTTATGGCCAGCCTCCACTGGAACCATCAAGTCTCAGACATTACCATCAGACACTGATGGAGGCTTGCTCTATATCACACACCCTCACAAAAAGTACAGCGTCAGTACGGCATGCACTCTTAAAGGGGAGAATAAGGGAATAACTGGTTAATTAAGAGCCATTGTCTGTAAAGTTCAGGCAGGTGGTGATAGTCACCTTCTTCAATTTTGCTGAAACTTTGGTGGTTTTATGTCCCTACCCTAACTAGAAAATTCACTGGATATTTTGGCCCTACCTGTGCCAGTTTGGGTTTTAGGGGTCAATCAAGTGCAAACCGAAATATGGCCTAAAATGCCAAATTACCAAAATTTGATTTTTGGGTTGCTCTTATTCACTGCGGGAATTTTATCCCAAAGTAAAAGTTGGAAAATTGAATTAAAAGGGGGATGGTCAGTGGAAAGAGCAATTTTCGGCCTGATATCTTCTTCGCACAACATATAGGGGGCGCTCCAATATGGCCGCAATCCATTTTCATCACTAGTTTGCACCCCTTATACTCTATGCGCGATCAGTGCCCCAAAACTTTTACAACTGCACCACATTGGTATGTAGTTAGACTATCCATTACAGGCGAGAAAAAGTTGGGATAATGTATGCGCACACCAAAAGGTGCCGCCGAACATGGCGAAATGATAAAATTTGACGTATTTCCTGTTGGTGTGCGCAGTCGACCTACAGGGCAAAGGTTTGTTGCATAATGAAGTATGGAGATCACCCTTTTAGTTTATGAAAGCCATTTCTTGGGATAAAGACTACTGTCGATAATAGATGGCACTTTACTAACAGATGTACTGGTACACATGTAAAGCAATATCCGCTCCAAATTGCTCATGATTGGTCAAGTTATGAAATGCGCAGCCATTATCCCAAGGGTATGTTTTCATGAATTATGTCTTTAGCCTTTATCAATGAAATTCCAATGACAACAATCATGGGATATTCTTTGTGCATGTCAATACCCAGATAGCAAGCACCTCCGCTCCGGATCTGCCCTGGCTCTGTGCCGAGCTGATCCGGCTCAGAGCCGGGCAGATCCGGAGCGGAGGTGCTTGCTATCTGTGTATAAGCTGCTATAGGTGCATTTCGATGGTGTGTCCCAGTAGAACAGGCCCTGTGATGGACTTGACCTTATTTCAGGTAATGATTATTTATTTTTCAACCATCTCTGGCATATGTGTGGTTTAATTAGTTACATCAATTAGTGATTGAGGGCACCACTAGTACTTCCTGTTTACTCCATTGTTTCAGACTATTGAAAAGCCACTTTTTAAATGTGAGGTTTTATCCAGAATCATCCACGTATGTGAACGCCCTTAAAGTGCCAGAACTGGCTAGGATGAATATACAAACATTCCCAATGTATACAAAACTGGTATTTTTTTCACAAAACGACTTCTTGTATGGTTACAGGCCTATTTTATACAAGTGGATAGCAGGGGTTGCGTTAACCGAATATTTTCCGTCATTGACGGATTTTTTTAACAATGACGGAATATTTTGAAGGCCGTCCGTCATTTTGACGGAATGTAATTCACACCCCCGTCCAATTGGTGGTGGGTGTCATATTGTCTCGAGCATTGTCTTTGATCTGTATGACAGAGATGCCAAGTCTAACGCATTCAGCGTAGGTCTCACGCATTTTTTAGGCTTATTCACCGTAGTCCGCAATTATTCAATGAACGCTTATTAATGAGATTCTCATGCAGAATTAAAATCCTTGTGCATTGAAGTTTCAGTTTCACTTGCGTGAAGGTGGACCTCACCATGGAAAGCGATTATGACTCCGGACTTCTCGTGCTTCTCTTTACTCAGGGATTGGAGACAATGCATGTGTTTCATGATCGTTTAAATTGTTTAAATGAATTAAGACCATTTGAAACATCTTTATGCAATTCCATTGCTTTCAATCCTTCTGTAAAGACAAGCGTGAGAATTCCCAGTCATAATCAATTTCCGTGTCACTAGTAGGGAAATCCACCTTAATGCATGTGAAACTGATTAACTTAATGTGCAATGACTTGAATTCCGCAAGTGAATTTCTTCCGTTCGCGTTGATTGAATAATTGCTGACTATGGCAGAGGAACGTGAATGCCACTAAGAGGCGAGAGATTCAAGCCGAATGCGTCAGACTTGGCATCTCTGGAATGATCCTGTATTCCTCATATTTTTGTGATATGATCATTTGCTCTTCATTTGTAAAATATGCTGCTTTGCTGCTGGTAGACGATTGGTCATATGCTACAAACGCCGGCTCTGTTATGTGAATACGCAGATATCTAGGGGAAAGCGCCGGTTGACATAACGAGTCGATAAGCAGCTTCGTAGGACCGCTTAGCGAGACTGCGGTTGTTAGGCTTAGTGAAGCCCAGCAATAACTGAAAGCATTGTTCATTTGCGCACTGTTACTGTGTGGGAGAGAAATCATTTGTGATGTGTTATAAAGTTTATACAGCAGTTAGTTCGAAAATCCATGCAGTGCTGTATTTAACACAGTGCGCAATGTGTGTCTGGATGAATCACTGTCGGCATCAACTAATGCGTAATCTATAAATTATTCTGTTTATTTTATTTAAAAAATAAACGATTATCATTTTAAAAAAATAAAATTACAATGACAGATAATAATTGATTAGGACAGAATTTTTATGCCCCTGTCCGTCACAATGACGGACAATCAGAAAGTGTAACGCGACCTCTGGTGGATAGACATGCATACAGACTGGGCTTGGGCTCTTGTGTTCCATTTTATTGTATTTGTACCCATTTTTAAGTGGTTCAGAACAAAATTTTACAAATGAACAACAATCTTGTATGCTCCAATCAGCTCTTCATGTTCCACGGAAGTAGCATTTTAGCACCCCTTGTATTGACTTGCGCAGTCATGATCCCATTGTACCCTTTGCAATAACTGCACGTTCAAGGGTGAAGGACATCTCATACAAAAGTATTTCCTTGGGATTTTCACCGCACATTTCAGCAAGACCAATCATGAGCAATTTTGAGTGGATACTGCTTAACGCATGTACCAGTACATCTGTTAGTACAGCGCCACCTGTTATGGACACTAGTCCTTATCCCAAAAAATGGCTTTCATAAACTAAAAGGGTGACCTCTATACTTCATTATGCAACAAACCTTTGCCCTGTCAATCGACAGCACACACCACCAGGTGGTGCTGAAATAGGCCAAATTTTAGCATTTTACCATGTTCGGCGCCACCTGTTGGTGTGTGCATACACTATCCCAACTTTTTCCATCTCTAATGGATAGTCTAACTACATACCAGTGTGGTGCAGCTGTAAAAGTTCTGGGGCACTGATCCCGCACAGAGTATAAGGGGTGCAAACTAGTGACGAAAATGGATTGCGGCCATACTGGAGCGCCCAATATATATTCCGCAAAGAAGATCCCAGGCCGAAAATTGCTCTTTCCACTGACCATCCCCCTATAATTCAATTTTCCAACTTTTACTTTGGGATAAAGTTCGTGCAGTGAATAAGAGCAACCCAAAAATCAAATTTTTGCAATTTGGCATTTTAGGCCCTATTTCGGCTTGCACTTGATTGACCCCCAAAACCAAAACTGGTGCAGGTAGGGTCAAAAAATTTGGGGAATTTTCTCGTTAGGATAGGGACATAACACCACCAAAGTTTCAGCAAAATTGAAGAAGGTGACTATCTCCACCTGCCTGAACCTTACAGACAATGGCTCTTAAATCCCTGTTCCTAACACACATAAATAAAAATATCCACAAAACTTATTTTAGTGGTTAAAAACGGCACAAAAATGGCCAGGTAATGTATCGGAAATGATATTAAACAACGTGCATCAAACGTTTTAACATAAATGATTCAAATTTCAAAGAAAACAGTAAAATTACGGAGCAGCGTTTGGAACACAACTTACCCTCCACAGTGCTTAACAGCGAAGTGAGGGAAAGAAGGGAGGGGCTACGGAAGCCCAACAGAACTATGGGAGCTTAGGAGGTACAAAAGAGGTTTAACACAATAAAAGTAAATAAAGTTAGTACCTTGGCCCTGGCGATGTGTGGACAATTTTCAGCATTGACCCTGTTATGGTAAGAAATCCAGACAAGAAATACAAGCAGATTAAGATATGTTTTAGTCTTAATGGTAAACTACAAAATTAAATTAATGTAAATACTAGCCTCAAAAAGATTTAAATGCATTTAATGCAAATACTGCTACAACAGCAACTAATAATAATAATAATAATGATGATAAACTACTAGGCTGCTGTTACTACTTCTATCTATTATTATAGACTATAATGCAAAATACTATTACTACTACTACTATTAGTAGCCTACTGGTCTGGTAGTACTACTACTAATATTAACAAAAAACTATTGTTATCTATTATTATATTATTATTATCACTATTGTTGTTGTATGTACAGTCTACAGTCCTAAGAAAACATACTAATCCAGGATCAAACAGACTGAGTGAGTTTATAGCCTATCAATATATACGACCAGCAACTGGTCATTTCACCTCAGGAGGTAGGGTAAAATTCACAGAGGTGAATGCATTGGGCGTTAACAGGACATTCAATAAATATTAATCAGGACCGCTGATTTTTTTTTTTTTTCTCAGTCTAGACGGAGACTGGAGACAGAGATCCTATCTAATAAGTAGCAGCTTTGGTGTTTGTGCCACAAAGTTTTATTTCAACAACATACCCACCTTCAAGTGAAGCACGAGTTTCCTCGTTTTGCCTTTTTTTCTCTCTTGCTCGCTCCTGACCATGGATGTATGCTCCTGACTCGTCTTTATGACGACATGTCGACATCTCTTCACCTGCTGCAGCTCTGCACGTGCCTGCTGGCGCAGCCCTCTGATTAGTCAGATGGTGAGTGCCATCAATCATTGCAGCGATGCATGCGCGGTCAGATCACAGGTCTCTTTTTCTCTCCTTCTTCGAGCTGATTGTGCTCCACGTGCGCTTCACAGTAGCACATATGAGCAATATGCGCAAATGCGTCCCCTCGCGCTAAATGTGGTCCCCCATGGAAGATGAGGCCCTACACTGATTATTGTCAACATTTTCCACCTTTCTTTCCTTTAACATGAAGGGTAAGGACAAAAATTCACACCTAAATGATCATATTTTGGGGCTAATTGTATGTATGTATGTATGTATGTATGCATGTATGTGTGTGTGTGCGCGTGCCAGTTTGTCAGCCCCAGGATGGCTGGGAGTCTGGATGGATAAGCAGATTGTGCTTTGTTTGGTCTTGGTCTTTGGGGAGGTTTTAGGCTTTCCCTGGGGTGTGGGTTGGGTTGGGTGTGGGTTTAAATGCTACTTTGTTCTTCCCATGTAACATTGGAGCTGGAATGTTGGACCAAATGTTCTACCTTTGGTTGGGTGTGGGAATTGTCCAAATGCTACTTTTCAAAATTCTTCCTTTGTTATCATGTAACATTGTGGGAAAAAATGTTTTGATCTGATAGAAACATTCTGACCATTCTATCATATGTTTTTACCTTCAACGACAATCCCAAAACATCCTCAGAATGTTGCAGACAAAATGTTCTACGTTTGTTAACATATCATATCACAAGAATGTTTTATGAAAAACGTTTCGTGATGTGATGCATCAATAACATCCTGACAAAATTTTCAAAATGTTCCTTCAAGATTGTTCTTCCTTTATCATGTAACATTGTGGGAATTTTTTATGGAAGACCATTCTATCATATGTTACCTCAACAACATCCCCAAAACATCCTCAGAATGTTGCAGACAAAATGTTCTACGTCTGTTAACATGTCACATTACAAGAATGTTTTACGAAAAACATTTTGTGATGTGATGCATCAATAGCATCCTGACAACATTGTCAAAATGTTGCTTCGAGAATGTTTTTCCTTTGTTATCATGTAACATTGTAGCGATGTTTCATGTAAAACGTTTCGTGATCTGAGGCATCGATAACATCCTGACAACATTTTCAAAATGTTGCTTCGAGAATGTTTTTCCTTTGTTGTCATGTAACATTGTGGGAATGTTTGATAGAAGACCATTCTATCATGTTACCTCAATGACATTCCCAAAACATCCTCAGAATGTTGCAGACAAAATGTTCTTTGCTAACCTTTGCTAACATATCATATTACAAGAATATTTTATGAAAAATGTTTTGTGATGTGATGCATCAATAACATCCTGACAACATTTTCAAAATGTTGCTTTGAGGTTGTTCTTCCTTTGTTATCATGTAATATTGTGGGAATGTTTTATAGAAGACCATTCTATCATATATTACCCCAACAACATCCCCAAAACATCCTCAGAATGTTGCAGACAAAATGTTCTACGTTTGTTAACATGTCATATTACAAGAGTGTTTTACAAAAAACATTTTGTGATGTGATGCATCAATAATATCCTGACAACACTTTCAAAATGTTGCTTTGAGAACGTTCTTCCTTTGTTATCATGTAACATTGTGGGAATGTTTTATAGAAGACCATTCTATCATGTTACCTCAATGACATTCCTAAAACATCCTCAGAATGTTGCAGACGAGATGTTCTACGTTTGTTAACATGTCATATTACAAGAACGTTTTATGAAAAACGTTTCACGATGTGATGCATCAATAACATCCTGACAACATTTTCAAAGTGTTGCTTTGAGATTGTTCTTCCTTTGTTATCATGTAACATTGTGGGAATGTTTTATAGAAGACCATTCTATCATATATTACTTCAACAACATCCCCAAAACATCCTCAGAATGTTGCACCTAAAACAGTCTTCCTTTGTTAACATATAACATTTTAGGAACATTATTTAACATTATAAACATTCTTGAAACATTCTTTGAACATTAGATAAAATGTTTTCTTTAAAACATAATCAGAACTTGTAGGGAATGTTAGCCAATGTTGTGGGAACGTTCCCTGCTAGCTGGGTACATTCTTCATATCCTTTGGCTAAAGCGCTGAGCGCTTTGAATCCTTGATTTCCGTAAAAAAAATCCTGAATACATATAAAAAGCATAATGCCTGATTACTAAAATATATAAATAAAATGAAGACGGTTTGGATCGAATTAGAATGTGACTTGCAATTAAGCAGATTCACTGTATTAAGGTGTAAGTTCTGAGCATGCGCAGTAATCGTGATACAGCTCAATAATGCACAAGAAAGAATTCAAAGTGTCAAGAACCGTTCTTGGAGTGAAGTTTGCATCCAGAGTCTAATGACATTCAGTCTCAGCGAGAGGACCAAGTGTCAATGCCAGAAAAGGGTCCTGAGGTCAGAAACTTGTAGAATATACATGATAAAATCATAGAATCACATTCGAGAATAACTAGACCCAGTGTCAAAATCAGTGTCAAAGCCAGTAAAACAATTTTGTGAGGGACCAAGGGCCAGGCAGTATCATTTTTGCCAAAACAGATCATGATTTCCATTTTAAACTTCTATTCAATGCTTCTAGGTTACATGATAAGCATTGTAAAGACAGAGGTTGTCATTTGTGTAGAAAAACACAGTAGAAAGAACTAGCAAAAGTCGTGATTGACAATGCTGTTTATATAATTGTTCAAATATATCAATCAGCACCACTTCAAGAAGAAGCAAATGTCACATGTAAACCACAAATATGCATAATTCCGATATAGGGCACTGTGCATCATTTAACCAATAAAATACATTTTATTTCCATTTAAATTAATGTTTAAATAAAATTACATACATAAATTTAGTATATCATACACTGGTAAAACATCCACAAGTAACACTGCTTGTTTTAGGGCAACAGTTTCTGAAAGGCTTACGCAAGGCAGCAAGTAAGAACAATTACAATATTGACAAACCCTTTCAAGTTAACTGAAATTACTGTGAAGAATAATACTGAGTCAGACCATACCTACATTCATTGCAATCTATGGATTCCTAACACAACAGATGCAGGAATTTACTTCTTGAAAACAGTGTGAAACCAGGGCAGTACTGGAGTACTACATAAATACCCAACAAGCTCTAAGGAGATACTCTGGCTGGGAGACAAATGATGTCGGCAGGGTGGGCTTAAAAAGCATTTATAGATCATGGAGAACCTCGAGGATGGTGGCAATTGACCAGGCCTGGGTTTCGCAGCTGAAGGGGCAATACTGTCCATTTTCATTGGTGAGTTCTGGCAAACCCTTCCATGAGGATCTGGGGAGGGGAAGAGATTCCTTTATTTACACGTTGCTACTGACTCTGAATTGACTCTGATTTTAGCACTCCTGTTTTCCACTAATGCGTCATTAACATTTACAAACATTTTTCATTTACACAATTCAAGTGCACTTCACTACTAATATAACCATGTGGTGCCAGGCACAACACACTTCACCCGAGGAAGACTTTTGAGTGCTTTGGGAGTTCAGTAAACAGGGGAACCCCTGACTTTCCACTCACTGCTAATGAGCTTGATGATGTCACTCCAAACAGTAGCAAGTGGTTGGAAGCAGAATTAAAAATGCATGGTTTCAATCCAATTGGAAATTGATTCAAGCAGATTGAAGGAGGTTATTGTGGGCGGGGGGGGTTTTTCAGTTTTTTTTCAGTTTTTTGATGACCTTCACCTTGACCCCATTCAGTCCAAAATTTAATCAGGTGATTCTCAGCACTGCACACCATTCCTGAAAAGTTTGTGCAATTTCACCAAACTGGTTTTGCTAAACTGCTGAGAGACAAATACACAAACACACACCACTGAAAACAATACCCCTCCCCCTTTGTGTGGGGTAGTTACATTAGCTCACCAGCTTTGCCTTAACCCCTTGGCTTACCTCTCCAGGTGCACGTAATGTCGAGAGAGAACATTCTTCACCAGGTAAACAGTTTTCTCGTACGTCTCCTTCCCCAATTTCTTGGCAAAGTACATTTTGGCACGCAGGAAGTAACCAACAGGCCAAAGCCATTCCTAAAAGGCAATCAATCACATTTCACCAGATTTTATTAAGTTATGAACTCTTACATTGCCAGTTCAATTGTAAAATTCACTATAAACACTTACAGGTCCTTGATGGTAGTTGAAGCCTCTCGCCACATTGTAGTTATCATTATCCAGAGCATTATCGTAGATGCCGCAGTACACCATGTCACTGTGTAGGAAGTGAAAATGAAATGAGTAAGAATAACCCAGTGGCAGACAGAAATAACAAGAAAAAAGCGAGCAAAGCTCACATACCCCCGCTCCCAATTTGTCGCTCAATGAATGTCAATAGCAAATAACGCATCTATGGAAATGTAATATGCAGTCATATTCAAATCAAGTACCAAAAAGGTCCATTTAGTGTACAAACTTGTCTCCATTGATGCCTCCCTGCCGATTTTCGTACTAAGTTGAATTAAGATTCAAGGGCAATAACTCCGTAAAAAATACAGTTTAAGAAACTCGGTTTGAAAACTCGTTCGAGAGTATCGTCAGGAGTACCCACAAGCAAAATGTCATTCATCTAGGTGTAGTAATTTCCGAGTAAACTTGTTCCCATTGACGTCCCCAGCCAATTTTAGCAGTAAGTCGAATCAAAGATTCAAGGGCAATAACTCCGTAAAAATAAAGTTTCGAAATGGGTTTCGAACTTCGTTCAAGAGTATCGTCAGGAGTACCTACAAACAAAATTTCATTCATCTAGGTGTAATAGTTTCCGAGAAAATTTGTCCCCATTGATGCATCCCGGCGGATTTTTGCACTAAGTTGAATCAAAGATTCAAGGGCAATAACTCCGTAAAAAATAAAGTTTCGGAACTGGGTTTCGAACTCGTTCAAGAGTATCGTCAGGAGTACCTACAAACAAAATTTCATTCATCTAGGTGTAATAGTTTCCGAAAATTTGTCCCCATTGATGCATCCCGCGGATTTTTTGCACTAAGTTGAATCAAAGATTCAAGGGCAATAACTCCGTAAAAAATAAAGTTTCGAACTGGGTTTCAACTCGTTCAAGAGTATTGTCAGGAGTACCTACAAACAAAATTTCATTCATCTAGGTGTAATAGTTTCGAGAAAATTTGTCCCCATTGATGCATCCCGGCGGATTTTTGCACTAAGATTCAAGGAATCAAAAAAATAAAGATTCAACTCGCTTCAAGGCAATAACTCCGGTAAAAAATAAATCCCGTTTTTTGCACTAAGTCGAACTGGGTTTTTCGAACTCGTTCAAGAGTATCGTCAGGAGTACCTACAAACAAAATTTCATTCATCTAGGTGTAGTAGTTTCCGAGAAAACTTGTCCCCATTGTCCACTATAGAATAAAGTACAAAATGTGACGTTTCCATGGAAACGTCAGAAAATTGACATCCCAGAAAGCTGAAAATGACTGGATGCGTAGTTTGTGACATGGTTCACGATTGTACAAAGTTTGGTCGAAATATTTCCAACGGTTTTTGAGATATGACCCCGGACGGAAGGACGGACGGACGGACGGTCGGGCCGCTATATACCGCTTCGTAGCGGGGGTACAAAAATAATAAGGGGGGGGTCAGGGAGCTCACTCTGGATCCAAGGTTTTCATTCCCAGGGGCCCCAGGAGCTTCTTCTCTGCAATCTCCAGGGCTTCCCATGCTCTCTCTACGGTGAAAAGCTCAGGAGCCTAGCATTCAAGGCACAAAGACAAACAAACACCACATTAGACATGAATGAAAGGGACGCATAAATATGCTCAATGACAGCTGAAAAAAGGCAGTTAAAAATCCGTTGTTTTTAAATAGAAGACCATGGGATAGGAGAGATATTTTACTTGGAAAAAAAAAATGGCTAAAAACTATGCTAATGGCTAAACTGTATTATTCACTGCCTAATAATTAATATTATACCATTATAATTACACATTTATGTATTACATAATTATACCATATAACAGTGTTTAAATTTCTGAAAACTATATTTCTGCCTAAAAACTTTGCCTGAGTACTCAATACAGGCCAGATTCTTACCACCACCATGGCGATGGGGAAGTTGGACCTCAGCTGGTAGTCACACCAGGGACTTGAGGCCCCAAAACTATCCTTGTAAATCCCCTTTTTGTGCACCAGCTCAGGGCGCTTCTCGTTCGGATCTTTTGGGTCATGTGACACGTAAAACATTTTCTCAAAGTTGCTCTGTATCTTCCGATTCCAATCTTCATAGGATACAGAGAGCTGCTTGCCTGGGGTAGAAAGTACAATGGATATCGATACAAATTAAAAAGTATACATGTATGAAAATTACTTTCATTGGGGAAATTCAGGATCAATAAAGTGCAAAAATCTGCAGCATTACTATGTCAAGATTTTTTACCGCTTGCACACAGTGAAACATGATATGTATCATCACCACATGTTAAACTATTTGATAAACATTACAATATGAACCTACTGGAAGATGTTTGGCTGAGCATGCCAAGGTGCAGAACAAGTCATATCCATCAAAGCGACTATTAAAAATCCACGCCACATAGAGTGCCAACTGTATATCTGGCCCTTTGGATTACAAGCTCTCAGGCGTATTCAGTTATACAGTTATGATCTGAATTTTCTCTGCTGAGTTGAAATGTGCAGTCTCACCTCCTCTAGTGATGGTGAGGGCTGCATATGGGAACAGTCCCTTTTTGTGCAGCTCGCACAGCCAACGAACTGTGGACTTACTGAGACCAACAATCTCCACAGCCGAGCCGTCCCTGGTGCCACCCGACACAAAGGAAAACACAGTGTCATACTCAGTCATAGCCAAAAGCTGAAAAGGTAAATTTGCTTCTTTAATCAAACAACAACAAAACTACTGCACACTCATTTCTCACACTCGGTGACAGGAAAACAGTACCACCCTACTTAAAAACAGTCAGTCAGGAGTGACCGATACATTCTTCATTGGCTTTCTAGTAACTAAAGCAAAAAACAAATGTACTATGGCTGCTGCAGATTAAACGACACACGACTTCAGAATCTCCATTACAATGCCGCAGAAAAGTGCATACAACACAGGGAGCATGAATGCCAGGTGTAACATTACCTGGGTGTGGCTGGCATTCCTTTATTGCGAGCTCTTTCACTTTCCCCCATTTTGTCCATCCAGGTGCCACAGTTGAAGCGATTGCCACCATAAACAAATCCAGTGTCTGGATTTACTTTAGCCTCAACATTGAAGCCTGAGAGGAAACAAACCCAAGGAGATGCTAGAAAAAACAGCCAAATCACACTTACTGGCTTTAAAGACACAAGCAGAGTTAGAGAGGCTGCTACAGACACAACTCTAATGACCGATAGAACTCCTCTAAGGTGGTGAATCCACTAAGGTTTGCGTAACAGCAAAACTAATCAAGTGCAGGAATATTTATTCGCTGTGCATTTGAATCCTCAAACTTGCTGGTGCTGGTGCTCATGAGTAGTATTTTGGTAAATTACAAAAAAAATCTGAATGCTGCCATGAAAGGACAGAAATCCCCGACAGGGATTGTTGAATTGAATTCCAGAACCGACTGTATTGGGAAAGAGTTGATGGGCATGTGTCTGAACGGACGAGCATACACGCACTGTAGGATGCCTCCCTAAAAGAAGCCCCTCTGCATCACCCCTCACTCACCCTCGTCCCTCATGTTGCGGTCGATCTGCGGTCCAGCATTGCGCTCCCGGAACTCTATCCCCTGCATGTGGCGCTGCATGGCCTCGTGAATGACATCATAAAGAGGCTGGTCCTGGGAGATGACATCACAAATGCACAACGAAAATGAGAGAAATCTGTTACAGCCACAAAAAAAAGAGCACACACAGACCCAACAAAGTGATTTTGAGAAACTAAAGCACTGGTGTTGCTCATACCACAGTCCCGGCTGGTTGAGGCTTGGAGTCGTCCGTTGGGTACATCCTGGACACCGGGCACTGCAGGATGTCAGTACCGTTGGGCACCATGTTGCAGTAGTCTTGTATGCACTGCAGCCACCACCACACAGCATCCCTGCAGTTAAACCTGGCACAGATGCCCTCACCCAGAAGGTTGGGAATCAGACCGTGTCTCAGAGTGCCAGCAAAGGCCAGGATAATGTTCCTGAGGAAATGCACAGGAAGGGACACACGTATAAGGAATGTTATGGACCTTTTTTTGGAAAGAATATTCTGTCAAGACAAAAGCAAACAGCACCCCCCAATTCAGACATTCACAAATGCCTTTGATTTGCCAGAATTCTCAATGTGTAAATATGAAAGTAAAAGTACAGCAGAATATTTCCCAATATGCAAACATTTTGTGTGGGTATTATTATTTGGGTATGTCTTGAAAAAAATGAGGAAATGGAATATGAAAATCAGCTTCTGACAGGTTCTCACCTGGCCTCCAGGTGCCTACCAGTGACTAACATCAGGCCACGCAAGGCGATAAAAGTATCTCGACCCCAGCAGCGGAATATTCCAGAAGAAAAATGAGGCAAACCTTCAAGAGACGAAAAGGTACATCAGCACCTGTGCATGTGCACCAGGCTATTTGTTTATAAGAGGCAGTATATTGTGTCTTGTCACTCACAAGCATCTTTAGTGATATGTAGATAAAGTGGATAACAAAAGCCACTATCTAGCCCTGCCATGTGCAAACACACAAAAAAAAGACAGTGCATGTTTCTGTTGGAGATTAGCAACGAGCCGTCTGACCTGCGGCCAGGGACACGCAGCACTGCTCCTCCTTGTTGGTGACCTTATTGAGGCGATAGGGGACGTCAGGCAGGGCGGGAGACAGGGGGGGCAGGGCAGGGAACCGGCCCACCCCACACAGCTGCACCGCGCCGAGCGCCAGCAGCTTCACGAAGGTGGAGCCGTTCTGCACAATACTGGACAGCCAATACCGCCACTCATCAGAACAGTGCTAACCTACCCAGTTATTGGAGAACTACCCTTGTAAATTTTCTATTACAATATAGAAAAAAATGGTTGTTTTACCCAGACATGTTATGACTCAATTTTTAAAAATTTATTTATCCCTTATTTGACCAGGGAAGTCCCACTGAGATCAAAATCTCTTTTTCAAAGGAGCCCCTATCTAATGTGAAGCATTTAGAGTCAATCTCAATTGAAGACCTGTGAGCAAGAAGTATATACACACACACACAACATGTTTTGAAAACTTCGACCCCCAAAATCACAAAAACTGTTATTTACTGATTTGGATACTTCTTGCACACAGGTCTTCAATTGTGAAAAGGGCTTAAGAAATAAAGCTGAATTGAACTGAATGATGTATATGCACAAATCTGCTCCTTATTATGCAAACCGCAGCTCTTCAAACATTTCAGTGGCCTTTGTTGTTTAAAGAAAGAGATGAAGGCAAACCATGAGAACAGTTTAGCAACTACATGTCTCACTTTTATCTAGTAGCTATGGCACCATTTTAGCCATGTCTTATCAGTTCATGCCTTTTGCGACTTTAAGAGAGCCAAATTTATACGATAAGGGAGTGCCATCCCTTTCTGTCATAAGACTGCGCAAAGATAACACAAACTAATGTAGAGACCGCACCTGCTGCCAAACATACCACACATGGTGAAGTATACTAAAGAACACATACAGTAGAACTGTGATATAAGTGTAGACTGTAGCGTTTCCATATCTACTGTGTACTGACAATTTTGCTCTCGAGGTCCATTCTTGTTGCACCAGTTTATGGAATAAATAGAGATTCAGAACAAGTATCACACCCCTTCCATTAATCACCCACCGTGTGGGGGAGGGGCCTCTGTTCTCTTGCCTCTTCCCTACCCTCTATCATAGCCCAGCAACACCTATTTATCCACATTCAAGCAGGGAATTCAGTCCCACATCAGTGCACAGGTCACAAAAATATCATAACTCTAATATGCTTCAATGTACATGAATACAACACATACTGCGACATCTGGCTGAACGTTGCATCCAAAGCAGCGGTGTATGCCCCAACCATGATGGCATCAAAGTAGCAAGGGATGAGATAACGTGGGATATGCTTGAGGTAGCCAAACATGGCTTGCAGCCACAATCCCACCTGAAGGAAGATAGAAAAACCTTGTAGTAGCCCCTCTTCCCACTTTAATATCAAATGAGGACAGCGCCAAGTGTGCAAAGCAATGTGCAGGACTAGTGGCTGTGGAAATGCATTTAGCTTTTAGTTTGCATTGAAGACCTTTAATGCAAACTTACACCAAGAAAACAATGTAAATAGTAAAAATAAAGCAATGTAACTCCTATATATTGACAAAAAAAAGCATATTTACGATGCACACTGACAATCGCAGTCTTTGTGATCCTTAACCAAATTTAACCAATTTCACCTGTATTTTTTTGTGATATGAAAAAGATGTTTCTGAGCATGGTGCTCTTTTCAGAGAGTGGAGAGGTAAATGAGGCTACAGATCCTGTGGGGAGGGATTGGGGGTTCAGTGGATTTTTTGCGGCTCGCTACTCCAGTGGTGGTGATTCACAAGTACCATATACGCAAGCACAGCTACAGCAAAGCGAAACAGGCCTGATTAAAATATCTGAGCCATCTTATGAATTCATTCTGTTTGCAAGCTTAACAGAGATACATTCCAGTGTAAAAATATAAAATGGTGAAATGGATTTCAAAGCTAAAAATGTATTGTGAGTGGGCAGTGTGGAGGACAGAGATGTTTGATTATAAACAGGGGACCATGGCGAGGCTAAAAACTCCTGCTAAGTAAGCCTTTGAATCCAGTTGCTTCTCACCTCTCCCAGAGCACCCCCGCGGGTCACCAACCGATTGCTCACATAGTCTATCATCCAGTCCCCTTGTCTCAGATTGTCACAGAAGGGGTGACCAAGATCATTTTTGGGACGAATATCTGCCATAACAGACATAATCCCTGGAAAAAACAGAAGGAAGTGGATAAAAATGAAAAAGACTGTTCAAACATTTCATATGTGTCGCTGTAACTCCTGCCAGTGTCTACATGTGAGACATGCATGCAAACTGGCTTTTAATTCCATAAATTCCCATTAGACTCCAGCAGTCTCATACCTTGAAAGCCACTGTATTTCAGAGGCTTCCAAGAAGGAATACCGTAACAGCCCCCACCGTCCTCTTGTTCTTCAGCATCGCAGCGAAACAGCAGGATGTTCATGTCAGCTAGGGTCAGCTTGGACATGATGCTACAAATGAGAAAAGTTCAATGGAAGAACTGGATTTAATAGGGCAATAACTGAAACTGGCGAAAGCTTTACTGGAAAGCAAAATGCACCTACACAGAGGTAGATTTTCTTGCTCAGCAGAGGTTGAGAGGACAGTACTCACGCTGTCAGTGGAGTTTTCAGTATAGCTGGGGCCTTGTCATCAGCCAAGCTACCGTGTTTGTATCTAGGACTAAACTGGACGAGATGGTGCCGTAGCAAGCCCACCATCTCCTGGGATTTGGGGTCCAAGCTCACTCTGGGAAAAGAACAAGCAATTAGTGTAGCTGAGTTAGCTAGAAACAGCACAGGGCTCTTTAGCACAAGGCTGGTGTCACGCTAATGAGAAGGTTACAGCTGTACAGCAGGTGACGTGCACAATACAAGTTCTGGCACCTTCTGTAACTGACGCTACACAATGATACGGTAACCTACAGAATCAAGCTATTTTTATTGTAAGCCATTTATGTTGCTCCAATTTACATTGACCCAACCCCCCCACCAATCCAGACAGAACAAATGTAAATCACCCTTAGCCTCTAACCTGAGCACCGTATCGAATGTTCAACCTGTGTTTAACCGGACTCCATATTAGCGCATTTTGTCTAACCTGAAGGCAATCACACTTCCTGGAGTGAGCCGCTCAAACACAATCTCCTCAACAAACTCGCTGCGACCCTTCGACTTCACCTGCGCCTGCTTCACGATGCGACTGTCTTTCAGCTGCGAGGGAATGGAGAGGTCATGTTACTACTGATACTCACATTCATGTGGGATGCCTTCACCAGTGGAATAATGACAAGGCTATTAAGGCAGTATCATGAGATCTTTTGAAATGTTGAACGTCAGTTTTATTTAAAAAAAAAAAAAAAAGCATTGCAACACACGTTTTGTAATGAAAATTTGGAAATGTTGCAGGGAAAAAAATGTGATGAACTCAGAAGCAAAGCAAAGCAGAAGCATTTGTGAGTTAGATTGTGAGCACCACCTGTCTTTAAAGGGATAGTATTGGTTTTTTGAAGTGGGGCTGTATGAGGTGCTTATCCCTAGTCAGTGTATTACCTGCAGATCATGGTCAGCGAGCTCTCAGTTTGTAGAAGCCAAGCATGCTGCCTGCATGGAGGGAGAGCAATACACTGCGGCGATCAGGGACAGCAGCAAAGCCTATGTTAGCCACCTGAAAGATGGTCAATCTAAAATAAATCAATATCCATTTAAGTGTATGCTATATTTCAATTATTTTCACTGCTTTACCTCTCTGTCAGACAGGCTGACCTTTCCTTTGGCACTGCATTTTCACAACCGTAACGGAATGCGAAAGTTCTACGGTTGAGAAAAAGTAATATTAGGGAAAAGGTAAGGAAACAGCTGTCTGACGACAAGGCAAAGCATTGAAAATATTTTAAAAATAGTGCACCCTTAAACAAATACTGATTTCTTTTAGATGGGCCTTCTTCTGTTGGCCAACAGACATTTTGCTGCTCACCTCATCCACAGCAAAATTTTTGTTTTTGCTGCTATATCTGTGTGACACTGGCACTCTGCTCTGCTTCCACAAACTTGTTGACCGCCATCTGTGACTAGGGATAAGTGCCTCATACAAGTCCACTTTAAAAAATCCAAACTATCCCTTTAAATGGCAGAGAGAATTCCTATACCTGCACAGTGTTTCAACACACCATTAAACCAACACTGCAGAAGGGAGACGCACTGTGCACAACAAAGACGCTTTCACATAGTAATCTGAGTCCCTTGTGCCATTTAGCTGAGAATCAAATCTTCCAAATGGAGAACAGGAGCTCAAAAATGGGAAAATGATCTCAGTATGGAAGTTCCAATACTGGTTTCTGTGTGCAAATAGTCTTCAAAACAGAATTTATAGCAGAATTCTCACCTGAATGTGTTCTTTGATCTCCACGGTGTACTCAGGCAAGCCGTTAATGCTTTTCTCGTCTTTCTTGTATGGACTAACTTTTCTTTCAATAGTCCTCGCCTCCAGCACCACCTCTTCGATTTCACCTGGAGTGAGAGTGGAAGTGGTTTCTAGTTTAAAAAATTTCTGAGGAATTGGTTACACGAGAGATGAAAACTTAATCGATTTTTATTGATCTTAGATGAACTATTTATTAGAAATAAAAGGCAACGACATCTTTTAAAATTGTGTTTATCATTGTTTACGATTTCCTTGTCAACTTATGTGCGCTCAACTTTTGAAATGGCTCAAAATCATGTAAGGCCTAATTTTATTCTCCTTTTACATTTTATGACATTATCCATAGCCATTACGCATCGCATACTGTATGTAATACAACGGCTCTTCAAGTGTGCTACAAAGGCAAATAGCCATCTTGATGTTAAAGCTCATGTGGCAGTCACATGGTGCATGAATTTGTTAGTAAATCCAAGTTTTACTAGGAACAAATATTATGACCGTCGTCCAAAAGAAGCAGACCCGATGTTTGTATTAAAAAGCAGGAAAGTATTTATTACATCAGCCAGCTTGCATTTATTAAAATTTGTGTGGAAAATAAGTTTTGACCTCTTTTCAACTCTTTGAAAATCCCCAAAGATGGAACTGCCAGCAGTCGTTAACATATCGAGGGTTTGGAGCGCAATGCTTATATGTCCGTTTTAGAGGTTTTGAGAAAAATAGATTTTTTTCGGTTTCCAAGCGCTCTATTAAATCAGGAATTTTATATCATTTTTTTCCAGTCACTCTTTTGCTGCATGGTTCAGAAGTATATTGAACACCTAAGTTTTCATAGGAGTGTAACCGCAACATCATGGTCAAAATTTCCAAAAATGGACATGTCACCTCAGTGCTCCAACAATTCTAGCACATGATGTAACATAGCACAATGGTGATTGGTTGAAGATAAGTTCGTTTGCAATGGAAGAAAGACTATTCTGTAATAAAATTCATGTTTATTCATCGAAATGTCAATGTTTAATTCATTTAAGCAGATTTTGTTTGACATATCACAAAATTAAAATGTGAATTCTGCTTAAAATGAATGCAGATGGACATATAGTTATTGTGCTCCAAGGATTAGCAGATAGAAAGCTGTGACAGGGGGTAAAATTCTCAAAACCACAAATTTTGGACATAAAACCATTGTGCACCAAACCCTCAATATACATGTGAGGTGGCCTAATAAACAAATCTGTCTGCCTCTCCACTGTATTCAGAAGCACAAATTTATCTGTTTCCCCACAAGGTGTACCTGGGATGAACATCGGTGGCACGTTTTCTCTGTATTGGTGGTACTTGGGGTTTCGGAAGGCCGTGCGGGACACTGTCACCACAGACTGGTGGGTGCTGGGACAGTGCCTGGTCACAGCAACAATGTCTTCATCAACCTGGTCTACGTAAACCTGCAACACACAGAGACAGGGTGCTTAAACGCAAAGAAACTAGAATGTGCGTTTACTTGTAAAAACATACGTCTCTCCCCCCCGGCCCCCATTTCCTGCCTAACCCACCGGACGGACGGACGGACGGACGGACAGGCAGGCACGTACCAAAAGGCACCACTGCAGGACCTGAGAAGTAAATATGCAAAGTTTCGCTGAGATCATGCAAACGGTGCAGGAGTTACGCTCCGGACAAAAATTGTTCACATCCGGACAGACAGACAGACAGACGGACGGACAGGCAGGCACATACCAAAAGGCACCACTTCAGGACCTGAGTAGTAAGTATCCAAAGTTTCCTTAAGATCATGCAAACGGGTTTGGAGTTACGCTTCGGAGACGAAGTAGGAACGCCGACACCGACGCGAACGCAAACGTGCACACTAATGCGAACGGGAGCCAAGCCTAAAACAATATGTCTTCCCCTTCCCTCCAGAGGGGAGACATAGTTACCATACGCATATTCTACACGCAGCACACACAAATGCACACACTCTCTCTCTCAGAGGGCCACCTGACCTGGATGAAGCCCTTGGCTGCCAGTTCCTGATGCAGCTTGTTCAGGGCCCTTTTCCCTGCGATGATCCCACTCTGCAGATTCACCTCTCCTGCAGATGTGGGTTTGGCCTCAGGATTCCACCTGGGGTAGAAGCGTTCCTCTTTTACCACTGAGATCTGAGACATGAACAGGACAGTCAGAGTTAGAGCCCAGTAACATACAGTCCTATAATATCCTGCATCGCCGTTATCCCAAGAACAGATGTTACGATAGGGACTTCGTACAGTGTTTAATGGTTCACCTGAAAAAAATGCAGTTCCAAGTGGGTTACGCACATCCAAGTATTACAATAGGTGCAGGACAAACATGTACGTCAAAACTGAAAATGAAATGTCCGGACACTGTTAAATTGTCTCACAATAATTTATTGCACATTTATTGCATATAAATTATTGCAGTGTTATATCTAGAGCGATTGGCCATAGCGCTGCGTCATGCCCGATTCTCTTCCGCCATAGCTGCCCCTTTTCTCATTAAATCCCACCACAGCTGCCTTTTTTTAGAGTAAACCCCACCACATTTTCTTGTTATTTTCTTGTTAGTGCCACCGATAACCCGCATGTGATGGGATTGGCTGCAGTGATCAGATTAAGCCGATCTGAATCACAAAATGCTAACTTCTCCCATCGTTATGTGGTTAAAGGAATCGCAAATTCACCACTGGCCTCTCCCCAAACATGCACAATGATCTCTGATCATTCAAATACATGATGTTGTGATTACAAATGTGACTGATTTGGAGAGTGCCTTGTGTGGCTGGATTTTAATGGGAATGGATCCTTTCACATCTCTGTGTTAAAATCATATGCTACAGTAAGGTACAGACAAGACAGCTGTACTACAGGCTACAAGTAGTTTACCAAATTTTACAGGGAAACTGAAGCGTTTTGTATTAAATCAAGACTGTTCAGGGTAAAATTGATGCCTTTTGGAAACAATTTGTTTTGCTTTCAGAGTGGAGTTGTATTTCTCTTGTAATTGTAATTTACATTAGGAAAGAATAAAAAAAGACTTTTTAGCATTTAAAATCTGCAGATGGCAGGTAGGGTTACATCCACAAAGCCACAAAGCAAGGAAAGTGACAGGTGTTAGGAATGAAAGCATGCAAGTTTCCACTACAAATGAACTGCCCTTTCTTAGCAGGCTGCTGCTTGCTTGGTATGACCTCTGTGCCCTTTTTCAGGACAACCACTCGATCAAAGTGACTGCTGTGCCCTTTTTCATACCCAAGCACCATGCCCTGGGGACATCCTAGAATTAACACTGTGTTGTGAGCTGATTTAACAGTGTGGGGACATTTCTTTTTCAGTTTTCACCTGAAAAGGGTCTCACTTTCCAACACAGCACTGTATAGAACACCTGATGAAGGATTCTTTTTGGTATGAGCGGGTCAGAATCTTTTTACCTGGTGAGGAACAAGTTCATCATAACCTCTGGTGCTCCCAGTGGCACAGGAGGCCATGGACACTATTGCAGCACTGGGGAGGGCATCAAAGGCCGAGCGGGTCTGAAACAATTGGATCTCTGTTAGAGACCATGGTCCAGCAACATTTCAGCACTTCCTCATTACTTGGGGAAGGGGAAGGGGGGCTGGCATCTGTACTCTGATGAACAGTAGGTCTGACTGCTTTTATGGACTGTAAGACTGGAGTCCAAATAACAGCTCCATTGTTTCAACAATGTGTAAAAAAGATATTTTTTATCAACCATCAATATATTGCAATGACACTCGATGTGACAGAACTGGCGCCTTTTGGTCGCTTTACAACAGTAAAATAGTGAGGAATCCATCTTAAATTACACATCTCACATACCTGAATAGGACACTCGTTGTCGTGGGTAACATCCAGAAACATAGCATGAGCAATAGAGGGCACTAAGGGCCTGAGACTGGGCTGGACAAAGGCTCCAACAGGTTCGCCCCCAAATCGATACACCAACCTGCCCTCCTCGTGGCTGTCACCTGCACTCATAGCCTCTGCGTGTACAAGACGTATCCCAGGTTACAAATCCCATTCACGCATTTGACATTGATATTTAAAGCAAGATTTCCAATGTATTGAGCCTGAAATAGGACACTAAGGAACAGGAGACACTACCTACAAGACAGGAAACAAGACTATGAGACTATTTTAGTTAATGTGAGTCACTTCCAAGAAAATGGATGCTTCACTTCAGCCACTTCTACTTCATTTCCAAGCCATTCAGTCACTCTCATTCCATCTCAGGCTGCATTGTAAAGTTAGTTTATTTGACTGTTTTCCAGGAAATTCAAGGAGTTAATGAAGGATTCATGAGTCCTACCTCTGATGAGGGAGGTTATACCAAGCCTAGTCACAAAGACATTGTCCAGATCCGCGCTTCCAGTGAACAGCTCAGCCACTATGTACAGATCAGGATTTATGGTGCGAGCAATCTGCAGCATGTACTGTAGCCAATCAAGAACATAACACAGAGGCCAGGCAGCATGGGGCCAATCCACCGCCAAAAGCAACATAATAAAGCTAAGCAGGAAATAGGGTGAGTTTGGAAGCGACAGCCACAAGGGATAGGAGATAAATGGTTAGCCATCACCAACAGTTAGCCATTTGACAAAACAATATAAAGGGCATGAGAAAGGACGGCGGAATCAAAATAGTAAAAAAAGAAAAAACAGGGCAAGAAGGCAAAAAAATGGCCCAAATTAATTATGGTGCAGATTAAAACAAAAAGGGAATAAGGTGAGAAAAGATTGATAATTTAAGCATATGAGGATCAGGAATGAAGAAAGTATGAGAGGGAATGATCAGTACAAATTCAAAGAGGAAATCAAAAATATTTTGAAAGACAAAAAATAAAATAAAAAGACAAACACAAAGAGGCAAGAATTAGTGTCAGGTCATGGCTTCTGCCCACAGCTGAACATGCAGGCACCCAGTACCTCTGATAAGACTGGTTATCCCCAGGCGGTTTACAAAGACATTGTCAAGCAACTCGCTGCCTGTAAAGAGCTCTGCTATCACATAGAGATTGGGTCTGACTGCCCTGGCCGCAGCTAACATCTCCTACAGAGCCAAAATACAACAGATATGTGTGAGGTGCTTCTCAGACACACCAGTGTAAATATAGTAAAAATCACTGCAGTGTTACATACTGTGCCATGAGAAAGTATTTTTCCCTGATCAGATTTCCTTAGTCTATGCATTTTTGACAAACGCAATTGTTTCAATTTTTTGATAAAATTAAGAATCACACAAAGAAACGAAGTAAACACCAACAATAGTATACGATTATCTCTTCGCTTATTTAAACTTTTCCTCTTGAGTGATAAAGGCACTCTGATAAATTTGTTATGAATTAATTAAATAATTTAAAATATGTTTTGGGTTTAACAAGGTTCACTTTGTCTTATACAATATTTTGCCCAAAGAACTGAACCCATTCAGTGTGAAAAATATGTAGTGTAAGGGGAAATTAGGATGGGGAAAATAATGTTTTTTACTGCATTGTAATATAGAGCGTAAGTCAGTATGCTACAAGGCACATGGTCCATAGTGTGGGACTGCAACAGCATACCTCTGCCACATTGAGAGGGGTGGAATGGCAGTTATCCAGACGCACTCCACAGAAGTGCTTGGCAGTTAGCTCAGTGTACTTCTTCATGTGGGACCATAGGAAAGGGCAGTCCTCTGGCTTTTTGCCATATCGAAGCTTGACACTGTCTCCCCAGCAAATCAGCTCTCTTCTGATGTAGACATTGGACCCTGTGATATGGCCAATGGGATTCTGTATCATTTTCAGAAATAAGCAATTCATTGGCAATCTCAACTCTCCATCTCACTTTTAGCACCCCCATATGGTAAAAATGAAAACAAGCAACAAAAAAAGGTGTTCCTCAGTATCAGAGTGCAACAGGTTTTAAATGATACCAAAAACAGTATAAAAAATAAACCATTTCCATTTCCTCAATCAAATAATTTGAAGATTTATCTAAATAATTAAACATACTAGTCCCTTCAAAGTCAATTCAACTTTATGTATTTATTTATGTATGTATATATGCATTTACTTACTTGCTTATTTATCTAATAAAATATTCCTCCAGCCAAACAGGACGTCTTTATTAATTATGACATAAATATAAACCCCTCAAACATAAATTGCAATATATAAACTAGAGGCTCAAGTAAACTTGAAACTCAACTGCTTCTGCCACCCAGCCATGCTTATATGGGACGGTGATACCAGGATAAAATAAAATACCAAACTAATTTATGCCCCAAAGATGTTGTTTGCAAAGTTTAGTCAAATTTGATAAACCACATATTCTCCATAAAAGTCCTTAAATTTGTACCAAGTTTTTACTATGTGCTGGTGGATCAAACCAATACTGTATTTGATGGCAACGAAATGCCAGGTTATAATGATAAAAGTTAGGTCATTTGAGTCGTCATTGGAGATAAACAGCCTTATCTATGAACATCCTGCATTTCTGCCTTTCATCTGTGCCATTTAATCCTGAAAATAATTTCATGCAGACAGACAAACCAATTATTTGAAATGAGAATTGGCTGCTCTAAATTTTAATCTAAATGCTTAGAGTAAAATTTACACTGGGCAGTTCTGTCATTCTAACTGCATACACAATACCACATTATGAATTTGGAAAATTTGAACATTATCATAACATCATAATTTGGACAAGATTAATACCACACATTTGAAATACATTTGGTGTAATCCTTCATCTTAAATTAATTATTTCTGTTCCCTTCCATTTTATTTTTGTATACAATTAATGTTACAAAAATTATTAAATGAAATGAAATTTGATTTTGACCACTTTATTCCCTGATAGCTCACAAAAATTTGTACTGATTAGATTCAGGTGAGAAAGTGATGATTCAACATGGTTGAAGTTGCAAATACTCCAGGTCTCGTGTTGGAGGATGGATTTCGTTTCATTTTGAGTCATGTATTGCATAAAATAAATTCTACTCTCATTTTAAGATGGAATTATTAAGCGGCACCCTGAGCTTATTAACCCGCTTTTCTGAGTACAGAATAGATGGGGCCAAGTCGGGACCGGAGCAGTTTGGGCTTGGCTTATTGACCGATGGCTTATTGAGCGGCGATTTCAGCAATTCATGTCCAGACTTCTCTTGTGACTCTGGATCTGACTGATAAAAGCAGTCATTTACGAAGTGTTTAGAGCAGATCACCAATTCTGATCCGGTGTTGTGTCCGATTGAGTTCCCCTGTCAAATCGTGTTTCTGTGAACAAAGCCAATGCAATGACATCCTAAATAGTGTGGAGAGCGAATGTACATTTTACTCTGATTTGACAGCAGCACAGATCGTTTAAGCATGGGGCAATTTTGTGCTCACTGCCGTGCAGAAGAGCTCAATATTCCAAGAGGACAAATTGCAGGAGATGGCAGAGTATTAAAATTCATCGCTTTATGAGGCGTCATCAGTGATAACTTTTTTAAGAGGGAGCTGATTCATCAATGACTGTTACGTTATTTCTTTCATGATTTTCTTAAATCAGCAACAGCATCACAAACTTTCTCCAAAGTGGAACACTATTTGACAGGGGAGTAGAATCAGAAACAACACCGGGCTCTGTGAAATCTGCTTGTTTCTTTTTCACAAAATCTACCCATGCCTATCGAATTGTGGGTTTTTTTTTTTTTTTGCATCGGCATTATTGTTTCAACCATAAATAGGGCAAATATTTGGCGTTTTCCCAAGGGAATAATCTACAATTAAGAATCACTGAATCCAGTGCCATTGACAATGTATTCTCCGCTGCTGGCTAGGTTCCTCCCGTAACGTCATTGCCGAAGATGGCTGAAGATAAATTCTTTCCAAGGTGATCGTGTGCGATTTGCAGTGACTAAAATAAAAATAAATTTGTAACAGCTTATTAGAATTTGAAATAACGACAGAACAAAGGATTTTTTATATTAAACATTCCACAATCCAAATCTATTATTATTATTATTTTTTTAATTTCAGCCAGTCCTGTATACATTTTTCCATTCAAAAAATAGTTTGTACATTAAAAGGAAATTAAGTTTGACTCCACAGGAGCAGATTTATTTTCAATGAAACAAGCAAATAAAACACAATTACCCGAAAAGCACAATTACCCGAATCATGATTATTTTAAGTGCAATAAAATTAACTGCCACTATGACGCAGACAGACGAGCTTGCTTATTACCTTTTTTAATGACACTTAGCTAATGCGATGCGTGCTGAACAAACAGCAGAGGCTATTTGAAATGCTTCCAGGAAGAAGATTGTGATTTGAAGTCCGCTAATTACCAGCGAGGTTGGGCAGCCTCCATCGCCTTGGCATAATTAGCTTACCTTAAATCAAAACCCGTGTACTTTGCCTAACTTGCAATCAAGCCATTTATTCAGCCAACTGACTAATCAAAACCAAAATGTGACCTATAATGATTAGGAAAAGATAATGAGAAGCAGACAGACCCCACCAGGCTACTGTGTTAGATTGAATGAATATCAATGATTTGAATAAATAGCCGACATACCCTAGAAATTATTTTTGCATTGCATGCAATAGTCAAATTCACGAAAGATTTTGCAAACATGTTCAGGCGAATCTGTGCAGCAAATTTGTAGCAGATTTTATTTGATAATTGAACAATATTAATTTAAAATAAAGAAATTCATAGCTCTTTATTTTGGTTACTTCTGAGCGTCTAAATAGCCGACAGTGAAGGTGGAAAACATTTTGTTTAAGCTTTTCTAACGTTCTTTGTTTATCTGATATAGTAGGAAGTGTTATATCTTTGAGAAATGAGCCGTGACTCAGATGTATTGGTAATGAGTCAAAAAGATTCTAACATGATTAAAAAGGCCGAGTCACTTTCTTCACGATCAGTAGTAGTTGATTTGTTTTAATACTAGATATACTGTATATTTTTATTCTTTTTTAGTCTTTTATTTAACATCATTCCATCCTTTTCTCCATTAAAACAATGTTTTATTTTAATTAATACTGTATTTTATTTTGCAAAATGCCATCATATTTAATTTAACCATTCAACTTGATGCAAGTCAAACACTGCATGCAATCCACAAAAACATTTGTGGAGAGTATGAGGTCATTTTAATTTAAGATAGTTATCAGTTAATCTACGGTATCAGAACAGGAAAAAGGCATGCAAAAACACGAAAATACACTTCCTAAACTACTACAGTTTTTGCAATTCTGACTGTGACAACACAAGGAGGCGAGGCGCCACCTGGCTCCGCAAAGTTCCTCAGGGGGTCATCTCCCATCACCCAGCCATTGTGGGCCAGGAAGTGGCAGGCTTTGTCTGGATTGTGTATCAGCTGCAGGTCCTGGTCTAGAGTCGTCTCCTCAAAAGGGAAGGTGAAATACCTGCAGGGAAGTATTTAAGTGCTGAAGCTGCTGTGCTAGAAAGTCATTCAATTGCTTACTGCAGAAAAACACTGAATGTAACTGAAAGTAAATACCAATGAATGGAATGGAAATGTCAATACAAAATGAACAAAAATAAAAACCTACTGCTTCAAGCTATCAAAATGCATTTTAAAAACAGAAAAACGGAATGTTCCAGAAACTGGTTAATGGCTCCCAATGGGTTAAGGCAAGATACAGTCATGAGAAAAAGAAAGCATACCCTCTTTCAGTTCTATAGTTTTAAGTATCAGGACAATAAATTAAAAAAAAAAAAACTAGAAAAGGCTACATTTTCTGAAGTAAATTTGTGTGCTTGCTTCAGCGAGAAAAGTTGAAGAGGTTGGCTTATAAAATGAAGGTGCTTGAAAACTGAGAGGCAAAGGAAATTGCTGAAGAAATGTTGAAAAACTGCTGAAATGTAAACACAAGACTTTAAAGCTGAAAGTAATTGTTTAAGGAATTCCGACTTATCAGCTGCATCATGACCAAGTCTACTCCGCTTCAACCCAGCTGTAAAAAAAAAAAAAAGATCAATTGGAGTCAATGAGGCTGACGCATCTCTCTCAATGGCTCTGTGCGTATCTAGGTCAACGCAGTGCATGCTGAGAAATTAGCTTTATGACGGAGCAAACATGGCAGGCCACATTGGCAGACTGCTGCAGCTGTTGCTGCTTACAGCTCATTGTCAGTGTCTCCCCCAGTACAACGCTGACCTGGCCAAGTAGTGAAATGCTACAATTTGCGGCTCTCTGTTCCTTTCTGTGCGCTGTGTGTTCGCTAGCTAAATAGCCAATAATAGCAAGCTGCAACATATCATTAACACAGGTTGTGATATTATTCACAGCTTCCTTCTTATTTCTGTGCTATTATTAGCTAGTTAGCTCGCAAACACACAGGGCACAGAACATGTTCGAAATGGGTCGAACTTGAGTGTTGAAATCAATAGCCAGCTAACGTTAACTATTAAACTACTCAATGAGTATGGAAAAGTTACATCTGCTGGCTTAGCAAGGATGGCAGTTACATTCATTTTGATACCAATATTTCACCTGTTGTAGATATGATCGTAAATACATCCAGCTTGTGCTAACAGTTGCTTGTATATACTGGAATAGGAGCTTGAGCAATTCTTTTTTACTTTGCAATTTTTTACTGTAATGTGTTCTCGTGGACCCGCCCTGCAAAAAGACCAGTCTTTGCTGCCCTGAATGTGCTCTCTTGGAGCTGGTTTGAGCGACCGTACAAACGAAGATACCGAAAATTCTTTCACTGAGTTTGATGCAGAAGAATGAGATTTGTCTCACAGTCGTATCAATCTTAATCCGAACAATGATAATGCTGAGGCCAGGAAAAAGTCCTGCAGAGGGCAGAATTGAACTGCAATACCGCTATGCCACAATTTCACTGAGTCACTCTGAGCCATTTGAGTAAATGGTTAAAGCATTTGGTGCAAAGGAGATTTCAGCTAAGGCGTCTCTTGCATACTAATGCCTCTACCTCAAAGACAGTAAGTCCAATCTATGAAATGGAGGTACCATACTGAAGAGGAGAGTCTTCTGAGCAAAATATGTCAAAATTGTATGTGTAGCGCCAAAAATGTGGGAACACGAGCAAGTTATAAAACTGTGTTTTTCAGCTTCCCAACCGGAATATTCTTGTCTCATGTAATATAGGAGTTAATGGAGTTTCGATTAGTGCTCCCGTCGCTTTTCGGCTCATACTGCCCAAACCGTCTGTCCAGTTGCTTGCATAGCTACATTTTCGTGACCGGCACAACTTTTGCTACAACTTGGATATAAAAATATTTATGTCAAGTGAAAACTGTGGGAGTTAGAGCAAGTTTAAGAGAAGACTTCTTTACAGCTGTTCGCCACTCTAACAGTGACGCCACCACACTGTAAGTTCCCAAAATGTATTGCAACAAAAATTATTTTAAAAAATTATAATTAAAAAAATTATGGAAGTTATGAAAAATTTGAACAGTGAGGAAATTATACAAGCTTAACTTAACATATTGCAGTTTGAATGACATTTCTAGCTAAAAGTATGACAGAAAAATTGCGGAAAATAGCTGAATCTACCGAATCAGCACAAAAATGGCTTGATTTAATAAGACCCCAAAAAAATGACATTTAAAATTAAATATCTCAAAAACAAAAAAGAAAATCAAAAATCTATATAGATGCAACGTAATTCAGAACAAGCTGAATTTTTTAAAGTTTGAACGGAATCAATAGCTTAAACGGTGTAGGAGGAGTTAGTCGGTCAAATTTAGGCAGAAAAAAAAGAATGACACGAAGAAGAAGTAAGAGAATGGAGTGTGCTGCTTCTTTGCTGAAGCAAGCACACAATCAGCTGGTCCTCATCAGGTCCTAAAATTAGGTAAATCTAACCTCATGTGTAAAACATCACGCAACAGAATCCACCATGCCATTATTAATTAAACCAAAATTCAACCAAAATGCGAAAGTTGTCCGTGAATGACTAAGTACACCCCATGATTCAACAGCTTGTAGAATCACCTTTAGCAGGAATAACTAATTGTTTTCTGTATGATTTTATCAGCCCCTCATATCGTTGTGGATGAATTTTGGCCCACTTCTCCCGACAACAGTGCTTCAGTTCATTGATGTTTGAGGACATTTGTTTATGCACAACTTCCTTAAGGTCCTGCCGCAGCATTTAAATGGGGTGGAGGTCTGAAGGTGATTGCTGATGTCCTTCCCTCTTAGCACTGTGGTAATAGAGTACACACTAAAATGCTACAGACCAGCAAAGCGCCAAAACGTCTGCTTTTATAGAGGTGGTGACACTTGCTGATGACCAATTAATCTAGTGCATTTGATCAGCAACACCTGGCTGCTAATTACCTTCTTACTTCCCATGGAAGCAGTAAGGGTGCAGTTTTTCACACATGGCTTCTGCATTTTGGCTGAATTTTTGTAAAGTAAATAATGGCACGGGGGAATCTGTTGTGTGTGGTTTTAAACCTAAGGTCAGATTTACATAATTTTAGGACCTGATCTGGACCAGCTGATTTTTTTATTATGTCCTGATGTGTAAAACCATAGAACTGAAAGAGGGTGTACTTTCTTTTTCTCATGACTGTATGGCCACTTGCATAGAGTGATGAAGACAGTAAGGCTGACGCTTTCTCAAAGAGTGATATATCAAAGGAGAAGGTAGAGTAATTAAACTAGAGTCATCAGAAGATGACATATCCCCGTGACCCCTGCTGTCTAATCTCAGAAATCCCAAAATATCAAAAGGCACCATTGATGGACCTGATTAATATGCAAAAGTAGTTTCATTAAAAAATACTTCACGGGATTTGAGTTCTGCTCCGGAAACAAAATGACAACGGACAGACAGATGACCGCACTGACGACTACATCCTCCACATCATTATGCTGGGAGGATAATGAGTACTTTAATCTTCCCAATTTATGAGTGCAATGTTCAAATATTTCCATTTTGAAACATTAAACATTTTTTAACACTTAAATAAAAAAACCTTCAATAATTTCCATGGCCCCATTCACTGTAAAAAAATCATTTGTCCACTCAACTTGAAGTCAAGTCCTCTTGTTGCTTTGACTGAGTTAAGTTTCGTTAATATTAAGTCAAGTTGATTGCAACTTTTTTGATTCACAGATTTTAACGCCGTCAAAGCTACAAGAGGACTTGACTGAGTCAAGTTGAGTAAACAAATAATTCTTGACACTGAACAACTGAGACATAAAAATTGTGCAAACCAAAGACTTAGAGAAATGTCAGCATATGGCTTTGAAGGAAGCAGTGTTAAAGTTCAAGAGGTATCAACAGCACAAACCTTGTGACAATAGGATTTTTTCGAGTGATGGGGCCCAACTTGGGCCCATGGTCAGCCAGGCGTTCATAAACAAGGTTTCCAACAATACAGTTTACGGCCTGAGCGAAAGAGGAACTTATGTTAAAACTAAGGGAGGTTTTTTTTTTTTTTTACATATTTATGCAATGACAGAAAATCTCTGAATGTTCTGTTCTGCATTTCCAACAGTACATTTAGAAGCATTTCAACTTGTGTTGAATGAACTGCAAAATACATGCTGACACAGAGGTTTAAGGACATTTAAAGTTTACATGGACTTTGAATATTTGATATGCAAATTCTGTGCCACTGAAAGGTTAAAAACCTACCGATATGACAGTTTAAATATAGGGGACCTAATCATTTGACCTTAAACAGACCAGCTGCATTCTAAGCAGCACAAATCAAATTCTGCTTCTAATGCATTTATGCCATAGAATATTTAGCCTTAAAGGAGACAGAATGTGGAAAGCAAAAAACCTGCTCCTGGTGGCAATGTGTTAGCCTGTGGCATTCTGCATTTAGCTCCTCCAGTCTTTTCCTGAGCCAGCCGCAACATTCCTGAATGGCTGAAGGGCTATTGCTGTGAAGCGCAAGCAAAACCAAGAGAGGGTTATACACACAAACATTGGACTTCACCATGACTGTTGCAAAATCTCCAGGTGATGACTTATTTTTACGACATAAAAAATTGTTCCCCTATGACTGACCTAACACTCAGTCATAGCAATTCCTTACCCAGCAGGAATGAAAGTTCCAAGAGCTGTGTTCATATCAACAGTGCTACCAAAGCGCCTGTATTCAGGATCCTGGAGTATCTTCAGATGTTCTCTTTCCCCTTTCTTACTTATAGCTGGTTTGCTGCCTGAAAACAATGAAATAAACTGCATTTTAAAGTTGCATGGCCATTACTGATGGATCCGGGTTTTGAAGGGTTTTAGAAAACGTAATAAATAAAAAGCAGAAACCCTCTATCAATTTTTTTTTCCTGAACATGTAAGGTGCTATGACAAAAGCAGTCACTCCTATATGCAAGCATCATCAACACTCACCACTTTCCAGCAACTTCTTGAACTCTGCTACAATAATTTCCACATTAACTTGGAAGAACTCCCACAGTTTAATCTTGGGGAAGACATCCTGCCAAATGATTCCTCGTATCGTCTAGAACAAAGCAGACTGATTATTTTCACCACATCCCACAGAATACCAGCAATCAGTCAAGCCTGCAACAGTAGTTCAACTCACATTCAGATGCTGCTCATTCTGCAGAATATCAGGTAAGCCTCGCTCCCTGTATTTTCCATCAGCAGCGTTACAGGTGACATGCCATATGGCCCTATCCAGTACCCAGGCAGGTTTCAGGTGAGGAGAATTCACAAGATTGTATCCACATTCAGGGTGCTCCCGAATCCATTTACTGTTAGCAGCTGAAACAGAGAGCAGAATGAGCATAAAAGGTTGGATATATCAAAAAAAAAACCATTTTCAATTACACAAGTAGAAAGGGATAAACAAGGAAAACCATGCCCACTCAGGAAAGAAATTAGAGTATAGCTGCGACCAGTTTGACACAAATATATAGTGTGGCATAAAGCATTTGGTGGTGGGTGATAAAGGTTCAAGTACATAGGAAAAGGAACTTCAAAAAAAAATGAGCAAACAGCAAAGCCACTATATCTAAAGGCATTAATCAAGGAGTGATTACACAAGACCATGAACTGTTGTACCTTTCGATTGCAGAACATAGCGTCCCATCTCAAAATAATACAACAAATTTACACTGTTTATGATATTGTGACGCTTGCAACAGGCAGGAAGAATCAGCAGAATACAGGGTAGTAATAGTGGCTAACAGAAATACCTTCATAAAAGATACTGCACCAAAGGTGATCATGGCTATCCTTGCAGTAGTTAGTAGTGAAGCATGTGCATGTCAATGTATTACTAGTTCTGAAGCGACACCACTTGAATAAATCCCACAAAATTACTCGATATAAACCAATGTCTCATTGCGTCAGTTTGGCCAGAACTGATTTTTGGACTTTATAAAATGCATTTATCTTGTATTTGTGTAGGCAGTGGCTATTTTTATGCCAGTCGTAAACTTACAGCAATGTGCAACTCTTATGAACTTCTGAAAACGCATATGAACTGTAAGAAATCTGCACTCAGACCACTGCATTAGCTATAATATATCAACTGACAGTGGCTAGTGGGCGGACTGCAACCTTACTTATGATGTTATCAGGCTAGTTAGGTAGTTATGAGAGTGTAATTTTTGGTTCAATGTTTGCTCGCTAATATTTGGGGACCCATCAGGTCGTCAATCATAGTGATTAGTGACACATAGAAGAGCTGATTGGCTCCACGAAGTACATCCTTGCAAGAAATTTTAGAAAGCAAGTTTGCAAGGTGGCAAGCTGGCTAAGTTAGCTAGCTAATAACTAACGCTATCTAGCTAGAGTAGGCAAGATCCTATGTGTAACTTAAAGTAAGTTAGCCGGCTAGCTGGTCCAGTAACGTTAACCATAATAGCGTGCCGCAAACATGGGCTATTATCACGACAGTCAGTGAGTTACAATTTTTATCAAGGCCAAATTTCCTACATCGTGCATGCGCATGCGGAAGTTCGCAAGAATAACACATTGGAGTAAATTTGCGACTGGCATAACAATAGCCACTGTCTTTTTTATATGGTTACTGCAGGAGTCTGCATGCATGCAGGGCAGCCCAATATCATCACAGAACGGCTAATGACAATTTAGGTTTTTATTTAAGCCACACAAGCCAAATACTACCTACCATCTAATTTGCCTAACTGAATAGTATCTTCAGTTAAGAATGACATTTGCAAAATCTGGGATACAACAATGTTAGGCAAAAACATATACCCTCATAGCGGAGATCCACTATGCAGTAAGGTTATGCTTGCAAGTTAACATAATGCCTTACATACCCTTACAGCTGAAATTTTGAGTTCTTGTGAAAGCTTGCTGCAAACCAATTGATCAGCTTTTACAGATTGCTGCGCACATCTACCAAAGATAGCGTCAAATTGAGGGTCTTGCGCAGCTTTGCAGACAAAATATGTGCCCAGAAGGTTTTCCAGCATTTTGGGAAAAAGTCAACCATGAAACATGATGTATCTTTATGTTAAAATATGTAGTATACAGTAATCTGCTGCTAATATGTCAGAATATCTGTGAGACACATATCAATATTAAAAAATAGAACCAAGGGTCCTGTAGCTTACTGGCAAGCAGTCTTATAGTGATGACACAAGTTATGAAAATTTCATGTGAAGTTTGACATTCGAATCAATGAAAATCAATGTCAAGGTCACTATATAAAAGTTTACATACATTTATAAGACCTCCTGTAACACAAACACAATCCTAAGCTCTGAAGCAGTTTTGGTGATACAAGTCATTGAAAATTCAATACGTCAATTTGTGAACTTTAAAGGTCACACAAGGTCAAGTTGAGGTCAGCAAATGGACTTCATATATGACTTTCTAAATGTCACTATATAAAGCTTGACTCAATCTGTGACCATTATGGTGATACAAGTCATTTTAATTAACACTGTTGAGTTTGACCCTCAAAGGTCACCGACAGTCAAGTTGAATGTCACCAAATGAAAGTTCATATGTGACTTCCAAGATGTCAGTACCACAAACCTAGGCTCCATCTGTGACCTTTTTAGTGACAGAAGTCATTGAATTTTCACCAGATCAAGTCTGACCTTCGAAGATCAATATGAAGGTCACCAAATGAAAGTTCACACATGACTTCCTATACGTCTCCAATACAAACCTACACTCTATCTGTAACGATTTTGCTGATATAGGTCATTGAAATTTCACTGTATAGTTTGGCCGTTGTAGGTCACTGAAGGTCAAGTTGAAGGTCACCCAATGAAACTTCATACATGACTTTCTATTTGCTCACAATACAAACCTAACCTCTATCTGTAATAGTTTTGGTGATACTTTTGTAGAAGTCATTGAAATTTTACTATGAGAAGTTTGACCTTCAAAGGTCACTGAAGGTCAAGTTCAAGGCCACCAAATTAAAGTTCATATATGATTTCCTATAAGTGTTCAATACACATATGTGCCTAGAAGCCTTTGAAAATTGTAACATTTTGCTTGACTTCAAGTTTGACCTTTCAAGGTCATTTGAGGTCAACTTTAACACAGCCAAAGTACAGGTCATATATAACTTCCTATATGTCAGTAATACAAACTTAATCTCTATCTGCAACGATTTAGCTTCCACAGGCGATTTTGCCCATTCTCCATAAGACCCAATAAAGTACAGGGCCCCCACTAGACCCACTTCCGTCGATTCAATCAAAATGGCACTCGCACGGTACATAAAGTGTATCGAGGTGAGTTGATTGCCATATTTAGAAAAAAGGTTACCGGACAGTTTTTGAGAAATAATTTTTTGAAATTTCAAGTCATATCTTTTAACATTGCTAATATTTTCCCTGACCTCAAGTTTGACCTTTCAATGTCATCTGTGGTCAAATTAAATATTTCCAAATATAGGTCATATATGACTTCCTATATGTCGACAATACAAACTTAATCTCTATCTGCAACCATTTGGCCTCCATAGGCCATCTTGCATATTCATAAAGTACAGCGCCCCCACAAGACCCACTTCCGTCAATTCAATCAAAATGACACTCGCACTGTACATTGAGGGTCCCAAGGTAAGTTGATTGCCTGATTTAGAAAAAAATGTATCACGACGTTTTTGAAAAATAATTTTTAAAAATTTCTCAGTCCTATCTTTAACATTGAGGCCAAAATTTCAAGGGCCCATAAAACGGACAAAAATTATCCAATCAAAAATCCGAAAAAAAAAAAAAAGTCTGGAGATACGGTCTAGTAGTATGTTATGACAAATTTACATGAAAATTCATCAGGCCAAAAAAAAGATAAAAATGTTCCGGACGACGGACACCACTTCACGACAATAGCTTATCGGCCCATAGGGCCGGTAAGCTAAAAGTAACAGACTGACCTCAAGCTAAATAATTTGATGTTATAGGCAAGTTTTCAAGCATGTTGGAAAAAAGTCCTCCATAATGCGTAGATTCTTGTATGTTCATGTGACCACAGATCCACTGTCGCGTAAGTTGGCAAATCTGTACTGTCACTTGCAGACAGCTACAGAATTGATTAACATATGTAGGTTTACATAGATTTATGCAAACTAGACTCCTCTTATGGAACATTACTACATAGTGGATCTGCCGTATAAGTCACTTCAAAATCCACAATTAATTATTAAAATGAAAGAAAAAAAACAATAATTTGGTTTCTTAGGACAGGATAAATCCATTTGAGAGTACCACAATCCCTGTAAGCAATCTCTCAAATATTTTTCAACTTGGCAACAGTGATCACAAAACTGAACCCAATGGCGCCACCCTCAGATATTTTGGATAACAAAAATTAGACGCAAGTTTTCATAAATGGACAATCTTTTGAAAGATTATTCACTATTTTACCACTTTCATTTCAATCCACTGTATAAAGCCTTCAGTATTCTTGCTGCAGTTTGCATAAAAAATGTTTCCAGGAGCAATTATCATCAGTACATACAATTCTGGGGAAAGTTTGGCTCTTAACTTTAGCCTCAGGTCAACTGTAAATCCTTGATATGCAATACACCTACTGTATCTACACTTCCAATTTTAGATTTAGAGTGGTGTTCTCCTTTCAGCAGCAGGGCAGATACTGTTTCACTGACCTTTTCAACACTGGCTACAAGCCAGACAGAAGGCTTTCATACTCCTGGAATGTGAAATATCAAAGTGTGATGGCGTTATGTTGTACACTTCGCACCACAAGCCTATGCTCATAAAGGACAGGTTCACAATTAGGATAGAAATTGATGAAAAGATAAATATATGAGGGTGGGGCAGGTTGACAGTCTTCAACAGCTGCAGCTTCACAACACCACCTCTCTGAAGCATAGTTCTACTTTATATCTTTCTTTTCTCTCATACAAAAACAAACAAAAAAATAAACAATTGTAATCTTTAAGTTAGATTCAATGCAATTTCAGTGACTGCTTTGCACTTGCTGCTTTCAATAAGACAAATGCAAATAGATTTATACTATGCTACAATGTAGGGGATAAAGGGGATTCTAGCAGACATTTCTCCATGGTTACTTTTAGAACAGCATTCGCCACTAAAGCTCCAAGCTGCGTTCTCTGAACAATATTGACAATATTATGTGAACAGGAATAGTGCAGGGAAGGTATTCAAAGATAGCAGTAAGCCAAAATAGACTGTATCCAAGTATAGAAATACACAGATAGATGAATATTAGTACAATTGTCAAACATTTAAATCACTTTTACCCATAAATTAAACAATAAATACAGCTATTTTGAAATACAAAACAATACAGCAATGCAAAATTATACCACACAACCATGATAGAAGGCTACAGAGTACTTAGCTGAAAACCCAACTTTAAATAATATTTTAACAGGCCATAATTAATAAAAAAAGACTAACTAAAAAACCACAGCTTTTCATTTCATTACAGCATTCGTGTTAGGATGTCACCATATGTTGAAGTAAAATTACTGCATATAAATAATATCTAAACTGGCAAAGTTCTTTAGAGCCAACATAGAAACTGCAAGCAAGTTCAGAAATTCATGAGTGAAAAACACCTGCACTGACACCAGTATTTTCAGGAAACATTTACACCTGAACCTAACTATTTACTCATTATTGAAAAAAAGAACAAGTCAACAGAATTATGAAGTTTTTGTACAGCTCCGGTTTGGAGTTAGGCCGATAAAACTGCTCAATTACAAACACAGATTTGCTCGTTTTTATTTTGGCTTAATATACAGGTGTTATAATTAATACCTCTGGACATGAGTACTGAAAAGGTATACCGTATGCCTTAATGGTCACTCTGGTTGAAGGTACATGTTAACCCTGAATCCTGTATTATATAAAGGGGTTGTGACCCCCATCTATGCTGAAAAGCAGCTTGGAAAACCAAATGATCGTAAACAAGGTCACATGACAATCAAGTCATGTGATAATAGTCACATGTTTGGAGGCCAGTTTTCCCGGCATTTCAGGTAATTGCACATTTTCTATGCAGTCGCTACACCAGCCTATAGGGTTCGAAGGGTTTATTAGATACACAACATAATGCGGTGCAGAAAACATAGCACATTACGCACAGTAATGCATAGCCACTTAGGTGCCTGAAACACACAAGAAGCAACCAAATCTACCAGTATAAATCTGCCCAGGCCACATCAACATGGATGCATACAATTAGATGACTAAAAAACAGTGAAAATAGGATCCAATATGCGTCCTGAAGCATAAATAGTATCGGTGAAATAATGCAATCTTTTTTAGGAGAAACCATTAAACCAAACCATCAGTAGAAACAGCTGAAGTTGAACAGCGGCACACATTCTCAGTAGCATGGCACATATGTCATGTCTGTCTTTGCAATAATCCTGGAACTAAAGGGAAAATATTGCAGTCATTTTATGCCTGAAGCACACGGAAGCATGGACAGACAAACCTGTGTGATTATAAACCACGTCAGCGATGCAGGCCATATTCCACTCCTTCCTGAGCTTTTCCACCAGGTTTCCCACATCTTTCCACGTGAATTTTTTCCCAGAGGGGGAAAAATCTGGATTCAGCTCCAGCTGATCGGCCAAAGAGTAGCATGAACGTGACAAGCCTAGAGTTTGCAGAGGCGTGAAGTGGATCATATTATACCCTGAAACAACAACAGAAAATTTCATTTCAAAGAGGTAAATTTACATTCCCCAGCAAGGATTATGCTCATAAAAATATTACATTTCAATAGATGAAATATTTATTCAATGAGAATTTTTTCCTGTATCTTAATTTATCTACATTTTATATGTAGTTAGTACATAGATTAAGTTCATAATTAACCAATTCCTACGTCTAATCTGAAAAGGACCACAGCATTGTCCACATGAACACTGTCTGTTGGAGGTAGTACCGGTCAGCTGACATTTCCCATGCAACCGTGACTCTCTTTAAGACCGCCCAACACATGTAATGACATCACTTGCGTAAACAAAGCATTGTCGTCGCACAGCAAAGGCGTCAACATTTCTCCCCCCTGTAAGGTTATAAAAAGGAGAGCATCCACTGTCCGTCTCTCTCGGCCCCACTCTCTCGGCCCCGCGCTCTCGGCCCCACTCTCTCCGCCCCACGCTCTCGGCCCCACTCTCTCCGCCCCACGCTCTCGGCCCCACTCTCTCCGTCCCACTCTCTCCGCCCCACGCTCTCGGCCCCACTCTCTCCGCCCCACGCTCTCGGCCCCACTCTCTCCGCCCCACGCTCTCGGCCCCACTCTCTCCGCCCCACGCTCTCGGCCCCACGCTCTCCGCCCCACTCTCTCGGCCCCACGCTCTCGGCCCCACTCTCTCTGCCCCACTCTCTCCGCCCCACTCTCTCGGCCCCACGCTCTCGGCCCCACTCTCTCCGCCCCACTCTCTTGGACCCACGCTCTTGGCCCCACTCCTCTCCTTCGGAGGTGGATCTCACAAAACTGCAGTTCCATGTGGCCTATCTCCAGAATGCTCACACCTTACAGGACTGCAAGTCTCTTTCGTTTAACTAGCTAGCTTACGCCAGGTGCTGCTTGTAGTTAATCAAAGAAACAATCCGTAAATAACTTTCCCAAATAGAAAATGAAATGACTCTTGGCGACCAACACAGCGGAATGGCATCGGAACTCCACATGCACACGGGACCTCGGATCTACGCATTGCCCAGTATCTCCGCAACACACCCACACTTGGACTGCATTGTTCAAGTGACCAGGTGAGAAAATCTAGGCTTTACACAGTAGAGTGCAGTAATGATTATACACCACCTCTTTCGTCTAAAAGGGGCCTTAGTATATTACTTCGCTATAATTTTTTGGTGAAAATGTCCTGAAAAATACTGTTTTAGGCAGTGATTTTTTTAGGCAAAAAAATAATTCCCATAAGGATACTGAGGTAAAAATATGGGTAATAAACAAAATCACTGAACTCATCAATTTTTTCTAACACTTGAAAGGTGTCACAAATTTTATTTCTAGCATAGCCTGAATGCATATGTGAAGGCTCATTACATGATTATTGATACAAAAAAAATTGTTTAATAGGCAACATTATTCTGCAAAATTACTGCGGATGGTCAGTTGTTCCAGTGTATGAGGTGAATCTGCAAAGTGCGCGCACACACACACACACATATGCACTGGCACGCATGCATAACCACTGTTACCATCTCATAGTTACTATAGTCCTCCTGTTAGATTAGCCCTTGTATGTTCTGTGTTTGTTTGTTTCATACAATAATGTACTAAACCCTTTGTTTGCTGTCGTGCTGTAAAACGTGGGAATCTGAGTCAAAATTGCCTATTAAGAACTCCAAAAATCCTTCAGATTATGAATTAAATCTTTGATTTAATTATTGTTCATTTAAATATTAATACTAGTTATTTTAACCATTAATTAAAATTCTATATTTTTGGTTATAATAGTAATTTTATGAGACCGATTACCAACTTTGCAGGTTTCCTGCTAAATCAAATAGTTATCCCGCAGGAAGGACAAACGTCTTGATTATCCATCCTTGCCATCACAAACATTGTAGAGGTACATCCCCAACACTGTTTACGGTTTGAGTGCAATACAAGCACTAGCTTGATATAATGCTGAGTTACTGACCAAATAATACTTGCTCAGTCCCATCATGGACACAAACGAAGATCAAGAGACATTTAAAAGAGCAGATTTCTGCTGGAAAAATGAAACATTTATATCCTACATATTAGCTTCTCAGCCTCACAAAAGGAGCTAAAAATGGAACATGCTTTAATGGATCAAAATAACAAACAAAAATAAATAAACAAAACTAAAACTTCACGTTGTCGGCGCTTTATGATCTCGTTCAACCAAAGCTGAACTTTACTAGAGGCTGAAACTTTTAGCAAGTACGATGAAGGCTTCTCCAGTCTTACCAGACTCCTTAGCCACTCTCAGCCTGTCCAGCCATTGGTCAAAAGGACCAAGACACTTGGCCAAGTATGTCTGAATACTGATGCAGTCCAGAGGGAGCACATGATTATCAGCACCAACTCGCAGTATTGGGTCCACAACAATGAAGCCACCACCAGTCCTCTCTTGATTCCTGTTAAAATAGGGACAATACTGGTTGATATATTTATAATGCTGGACACCAGAAATCTATACATAGTTTCATACATGTCACTTCTGTTGTTTGTGGGATTCTTGTCACAGATGATTTAGCAAAATGAGCACCAAAATGCTTTCCTAAATTTTAGCATTTTACTGATTTTCTTTTCTTTGATTTCATCATCATGTTTTTCTGTTGACTTTTAAAACCTTTTCCACAGTGCGTTAAAGATGTCATTTCACTTTTTACATTTTATTTGCTTGTGTTGTATGGCTTGAAATGCGCCATTAGTACAACGTATATAAAATTAGCATTATTGTTATTTGCCAAAGTAACAGGCACTACAAGACACTTGTGCAGGACAGTTCTCATATAAGCCTGCCCTCCATGTCATTTTCTCTTCAAAATCAAAGCCTACACAGTGAAAAATAAACTTCGGAACTAGTTCAACTTACCCACATCCAAAATAATACTGATATGATCCTGCAATCTTCAATTCAAGTTTACAGAACTTGTCAGAGTCATCCTCTCTCCCGGTGGGATTGACCCATTCTAAAGCACGGAATTTGTGGCGGTCAAAATTTTCTCCGTCTGCTGGATAGTTGACGTGAACGTGCACATTTTTCCCCTGTAGAGTGGGGCCTAGCCGAAACTGGAGTTCATATCCTAATGAAAAATTGTGAAAAAAATAATAACTACAAGTCAGTAGAGGCATATTGACACACCAATAAAATATTAAAGGAATGAAATAAACTCAGGAATTTCTGCAGTAATGCTCACATACGCACAACATTGCAAGCACATTTTTAATGCTGTACTGCCGCTGCGAGATGGATTACAACGCAGATGGTGTATTTTGTAGTAGGCTACTTTCATGAAGGTGTTTTTGTTTTAGTGGTAAGGACCTATTGAAACCACCCCATAAATTGTTGCCAATGACAGAAGTTGGAACAAATATTAAAGCATATATTCAAACCCAGAAATGTTCGATTTATGTTTTAAAAAGAAGCACAAGAACCTATCTATGCTGCAGTTAATTTACAAGCACCAACTATGCAAGCAGGGCTATAAATAACCACATAGCATACCAACTTTCAACATATGATATTTACCCCGTCACAGAAATGGCACAAGTACGACAAGGTTGATAAATATAGTTAATGACACCGTTTCTACCCGCTTTCTGTAATCAACCACTGCATTACAAATTCACAAACAGGCTGGTCTTCTGCACTTAATGATCCTAACTCACTGTGTAGACGACAGCACAGTTGCAGCTCTCCTTAAGTCGCGGAGTCAATAACGACAAAACTTTCCACAGAAATGAAACAGCCCACAACAATAGGAGGACATTCCCTCAAAATGTATTTGCCAGAAATAAAAGAAGATAAGTCAGGGCTATGAGCTATAACTGTAAAACTGAGAAATTACAGTAGCCTACCTTGCTCCAGTCGAAACAGAGTCCTCTCGAGTTTCTCCATGTCATTGAGTAGCATGACTCTTGTCTGTTTGCCGTGGACCATTTTTGCTCCTGGTATTTAAGGTGCCCTTTACATGCAGGGAACGATGCTGTAGAATTCCCGAGGATCACCTTCAATGTGGGAGGGATATAGGCCACGTTACCGCCAACAATACAAAACGCTACCACTTGAGAGTCCCAAGCCAACAACCCAGTCATGCAAAAATAGAAATAAAACAGTACATTTGTACATTGTAACATTTGACGGCAGGAGGTAATTCCAATGTAAATTTAAGAATGGACCGTCCTCAAAAAGAATACGAGCGGAACTAATTCAGCTAACTGTTTAAAAGCGCTGACATAAAAAAAAGAAAAAAAAGAAAATCCACTTTAGATGCACTAGCAGTGGCACTGAGCTAAGCTGAAACAGTCGCGATTATGAATTATCCCACTCACTGTCATGGTCTTAACTTGAAAAAAATATATCTAGTGTGGATGAGAATCACAGACCAAATGAATTACGCTAACTATGTAATAATTTCCAGGTTTCGAAACTTTTGACAGAACTTTGTCCAAATGGGACACCTCTTCGAATTTGATCACTTCAAAAAATGTAAAATTTAATTCAATAATCAAAAATAATTTCAAGCAAGGTCACAGCACGTCGCACAAACGTCAATATTACTGACTAGCAATGACGCAGAAAACACTCCAGTAACAAAATAACAGTGCAACGTTTATGTAATTAAGATCGAGAAAGCACACCCACTTCCAGTGAAGAATTTTAATCCAGATTAACAGAGGGCAGGCATCCTCGACAGCTACATCTACTGCTTCTGCCCGACCCTTGCAGATGAACCAAGCTGCACAGCAGCCAAAATTAACGGTCTCATAAGGTCAGGAATCTTGAAGGTCAGGCTATTTTCATATTCCGAAACGACGAGCACCTTAAACCATCTCTCCAAGGAACTAGCCTGGAGGAACGGTGCTCTGATGTGCACTGCATTGCCATCTTTAACATAGACCAAGACTTGTTTTGTACGTTGCATAACGAAATACGAGTGAGCTACATTCACGCCATGTCGAAGATGCAGATAAATCAGTTAAAATGTAGTTTCTATTTTTCGCATCACCTTATTTCCCTTGCTCACGTAGGTGGCTGAGCCAACTGTCTCGATTACGCTCTGAAGTGGGTGGACTTAAGGCGTGTCCTAACGCAACCTTTACACTGAGTTGGTTACCGTAATATTCAAAATAAATAGGCACGTTAGCGGTTGATAATCTCCACTGCAGGTTCCTCAAATTGGAGCACCCCCTATAAAGGGTCAAAGCCGTTTTGTGTCGTTTTTATACACTGCCCGGCCGAAAAAGAAAAAAAAAAGTCGCACACCCAAATATTTAGTTGGAACCCTTGTTGCTTTGATTACAGTGCATATTCGTCTTGTCATTGTTTTGACAACTATATGCAATGCCAGAACATTTATTTTCGATCAGAAATGCAATAATTTTTGGCCGAGATCTTATCTTCTCGACATAATGGTTGAACCACTCGGTGGTCTTTCTTGAGCACATCCCAATAACTTTTAATGTGTTTAAGGTCAGGACTTTGTGATGGCAAATTTGTTTGAGAAAATGATTCCTCATACTTGTTTCTGTCATTCATGGTTTTCTTTGCTAAATACAGGCCAATAACTTGCCCGTTCTGAAATACTGTAACATCTTTTCCACCATTAGGGGATGTGTCTTCCAGCATGATTTTTTAAGAAATGAGTGGTGACGCCCTTCATCAGTCAGGGTTTAAATGATTATTTGCTAGCTGAAACATGTTAATAACCGCAATAATGATCCAATTATAGAATTTGTTAATTAATTTCCAAACAGTGACTTTTTTTTTGGCCGGGCAGTGTATTATTAAGTTCAAAATAATTTTTAGAAACTCAAAACCTTTGCGTTCAGCGACGTAAGGATATGTCCTGTTTTCCTATCATTCCTGCCCACTTTCGTAAACTTGCCCAAAGTTCTTCCAATTTTGAGTTAGAATGAGCAATACAAGTTGAAAGATCATATTTTGACTTTTTTTGTCTCTTACAAAGTGTTGATATAGAATGAGAGACAGTGAAAGACACCCCTTTTTAGCAGATCTCATCTCAGTTGAAACTCTCCAAAAAAGCCTCATTAGAATTTTCTTACCTATTATTGCAATAACGTATCCAAAACTCATATGGCAATATCTACACATAATAAACAATGAAAAATAGGCAAAGGTATCAAATTTTATTACATGACTTCTGACCTAGATCCAGTAAATAGCAGCCTACAGAAGTCACTTCATCATGCACTTTCAAAGTTAAAAACATTAACCTTGCCCTCTTCTAGGATTCTATTGCTTGAAATACATTTTAGATATGATAAACATGCACGGCATATATATAAGATTAGAATCCTAGAAGAGGGCAAGGTTGATGTTTTTAACTTTGAAAGTGAATGATGAAGTGACAGAAGTTATCCCCGCCACACACAGACTCACATTCACTCACACAACCCCATATCAAGACAGACTATGTCTTTAGGACTATTTAACAGTTATAGTTTGGATGGTCCTTTTCTTCTTTGATCGGAGAACAGGGCTTCAATTTCTTCTAAAAACACCTGAAATATCGATTTATCTGTTCACAATATATAATACGTTTCTAATGTGTGATGGTCCATCCCAGATACCTCGGAGCCCAGAGGTATCAAATGTACCTCTGGATACTGTTAACATAAGACCTTTTTTGCACAGCAAAGTTTTAATTGGCATTTGGGGCTGAAACTATGTATTATAAAATATTTGTCAAAGGTCTGCCAAAGTAATCTGGTGCCCATGCAGATATATCACTTATAATGACAGTTCTTGATGCAGTGCTTTATTAGTGATTGGAGATTTTGGGCATTCAGCTTAAAGGGGCTTTCACATACATTGTACGACAGGTATACAACAGGTCTACAACAGAAATGTGGGGCAATTCCTGAGACACTTGCGAGTAACCTACTAAATTCATGCATTCTACAATGGGAAAGGCTGTCGTAGATCCAGCCTCGTCCTGGACTTTTGAACATGCTCAAAATTTTTTCGGCGTCATAGGTGATTCTCTATGCCAGGCCCATTTTGCAGGTCTGTTATCAGTACCCTATGAGGTTGTTTGACTGTGTTACACTCGACTTACAAATTCCGTTTGATTTTTGGAGTCATCCGAAGTCCGCATTATCTTTGGTATTTCCTACGATCGACCTATGGTCGTCCTACGTTAAACCCACAACAGTCCTTTCTGCGACTGTCATGAGTTAATGGAACAATTGCAATTCCATCATTCGACAGTCGCATGACTGTCTTGAAAATTTTTGTGGCATATTTTCCTACAACAGAAGTCCAACACATAATGTGACTCTACTTCGCAACATTCAATTCTTCCTCTCTCAAACATACGTCAGTCCTTTCTGTTGTGGACCCACTAAAATCATACGATATAAAAAAAAAATCATGCAATGTACGTGAAAGCCCCTTTAGGCTTGCACCCTTGCCATTTATGCACATAAATTTGTCCAGATTCCTTAAATTTTAATATGGAAGCAAATGTTTTCCCATTCTTGCTTTATGTAGGATTTCAGCTGCTCAATACTTTGCAGCCTCCTTTGTCATATTTTTTGTTTCATAATGCGCCAAATATTGTCAGTGGGTGACAGGTCTGGACTGCAGGCAGAGCACTTTAGCACCGAGACTCTTGTACTACTGAGCCATGTTGTTGTAATATGTGCAGAGTTTGGTGTTTGGCATGGTGTGTTGAAATGAGTGAGGCCTTACCTAAAAAAAGGCTTCAGGATGGCTGAAAATGTTGCAACAAAACCATTATTTATTGTTCACTTAAATATGTCGTTCATTAATGGTGTCTTCACGAATGCGCAAGTTACCCACGCCATGTGTAGGCCTACTACAGCCCTCCCCCTCCCGCCCCATACTGGCTTTTGAATTGTTTGCTGATAACAAGCTGGATGGCCCCTCTCCTTTTCAGCCCAGAGGATGAGGCATCTACAAGTATGATTTCCAAAAATAATTTCGCGTTTTGATTAGTCAAACCACTGGGCAGTTTTCTACCTCTCCTCAGTACATTTTAAATGAGCTTGAGCCCAGAGAAGCAGGCAGCATTTCTGGATCTTGTTTATATTTGGTTTAATCTCTACATGGCAGAGTTTAAATTTTCATTGTGGATGCAGTGACAAACTGTGTTTACTGACAACGGTGTACAGAAGTGTTTGTGAGTCCATGCAGTGATTTCCACAACAGAATCCTATCTGTTTTTAATGGAGTGCCACCCTACGACCTGAAAGTCACAGCCATTCAAAAATGGATTTTGGCCTTGTAGTATGTGTATATGAATTTTTCTGGATTATCAGAATCTTTCAATGATATTATGTACCATAGAGGATAAAATCTCCAAATTCTTCGGAATTTTGAGTTGAATACGTTATAGTCAAATTGTTGACCTATTTCCCCTTGCAATCTTTCATGGAGTGGTTAAGCCCTCACCACATTTACTTATGAAAGTCTTTTTGTACCCAATCATGTTACTGAACAGTTGCTAAATAATCTAATTTGCTTTGAGATGTTCTGCCAGTTGTCTTTTTTTTAGCATCATGTAGCTTTTCTAGTTTTTCATTGTCCTGTCCCTACTTTATAAAAAACATGTTGCTGTCATCAAATTCAAAATAAGATGATATTTTTCAAAAAAACAATAAAATTTATCATTTGCGACCTCTGATATATTGTCTTTGTACTATTTTCAAATAGATATAAAGTTCAAATGATTTCAATCAATAAGTTCAATAGTCACATTCTGTTTTTATTTACATTTTACGCAGCATCCCAACTTTTTTGGAAATGGGGTTGTATAAAGCCACCATTCATCAGTACCAGAAGCGGTCTGTTGGCAGTAATAAAGACCTTCAGTAACCTCACCTTTCAATGCATCATTGCCAAATCCTCTCAGTTCACTTTGCCTGATTAGCAACAGTTGCAAGACTATTTGATTGAATGGCTGTTGAATTTATTGTTGATGGCATTGTTGTTGGTCAACATTGCATTACAGAATTATAAGGTGTTTTCTTCTGCACATGAACTACAACATAAAATGTCAATACATCTTCTTAATTTCTGAGCTCATGTGGCTCATATTATGGCTCAGATTAGTGTAAATTAATTTGCCAGGCTCATTAAGCAATAAGGTATCAGAAAATCTGTTCTATATTCTGAATATAGTCACGGCCAAAGTGGAGTGATATTGTAAGGATGGTGATAATCCAAATAAATGCAAAAAGAGAGATGGAGGCTCACAAAATTTTGCAATTTTTGTATTTACTATTGCCATCTTTAAGATGTTACATCAATTACAAAGAAGTAGCCAATAGGCAGTCACTAGGCTATCTCATGATCATTTCTTAATCATTACAAGTCATGCATTGGGTCTTGATTGTTAATTAGCCAGACTTTAACAGAAAGAGCTTGAGAACAATAATACTATAAAGGGTTAGGGTCCTGAAAGCCCTCTGACCATCTGCCGGCTCGCCACTGATCAGTGCATAAACAATATGTATTTGTCAGTGGTTCTCAAACTCAGTCCTGGCGCCCCACTGTGTATGATGGTTTTTGCTCAAACCACAATTGCAATTTTAGGATTTTAACAAGCTGTTTATTTGCCTTAATTGGGTGGATTTATGTTTAGAGTAGTTATTTGTTCTCTTAAGCCAGATTTAACAAATCTGCCCATGCCATGAAGAATTAAAATTTCATATTCACGATGAGATATGTTAGAAACCAACATAAATAACTGCGGGGGAATTGGACCGAATACCCTTAATCAACGTAAACAATCAATAGGTTCCTATTGCAAAAGGTTATTTTTCCCCCCCAAAAAAAAAAACAAGGTAGTCGTTTCAATCAAATTTTAAACCACCATTTTGAATAACTTCGAACAGTACTCATGGGCTTTCGCGTTTTGCCATGAAACAATTGGATCGTTTATCGCTCTTTGCAGACAACAATGAAATCTGGCCGGCCGGTTAGTTGGTTACATAATGTTTTGAGGGGAATAATAATAACTGGAACTCGCACACACATGCCCTGCATGCTACTAGTAATAATAACTAGTAGCATGCAGAGCATGTGTGGGGCGAGCGTAGCGAGTCCCTTCTTGGTCAGGTCATTGGTCAACTCAATGCACCCTCTGCTGGCAATTTCGAGCAGAGCAGCCGGTCGGTTGAGTAGATACATACGTACATACGTACATACAAACAGCGGGCGCAATTGAGTTGACTAATAAGGGTCTCGCGCGCTCGCCCCAATAATAATAATAATAACTAGTAGCATGCAGAGCATGTGTAGGGTGAGCGCAGCGAGTCCCTTATTGATCAAGTCATTGGTCAGCTCAATGCACCCTCTGTTGGCAATTTCGAGCAGAGAAGCCGGTCGGTTGATGACACACATGCATACATACATACATACAAACAGGGGGCGCATTGAGCTGACTAATGTATTTAAATGTGTGAACCACTTCCATTCGCGGATTGAGACATAAGTCGTGGTAGTCCTAACGAATATGGTGTATCATATTCGGGTTTCGCGTAAAGAAACTAGATGATGGCCAAAAAACACGCTATTACGTTGCCCGGTGTACGTGCATTTGGATTCTCTTTGCAGTGCGCTGTCTATCTATGCCGTCAGCAATTCCCTTTTACACCTTTCCTTTACCTTATACCGTTTTCCAAAAATGGAAAAAGAAAGGTGGTTAGGAATTAATGGACAGCTAGGACGTATTATTATTATTATTTTTTTGACTATTCAATACAGCCTAGGTCAGGTAAGGTGAGCTAGTACAACATGCGTCACTTTGCCAAACGGGCTGATGGGGAAATGAGTCATGCATTGGTTGGCGAACAGCAAGTTTTCGACTTAAGGACTTCACTATCCGTCATGCTCTCCTCGAAAGGTGGAGATAGCTAGATAGTGGAGGTAGATTACAGGCAGGTTCAGCGGCAGAAAGGCAAGCGTAGTTTAGCTGTTTGTAACCAATTACAGTCACTAACTAGACGAATGGACCGCCTATTCACTCAGCTCAGGGTTTTCGCTGCGTGAAATAAAATTCGTGCGTAAACTTCCTTATTTATGAGGGCGGTAGATCGCTGTGTGAATCATTATGGTGAGTTCTGGGAATTTTATTTGCAATAACTAGCAAAACGAGATATCGTTCTTGTATTTCCATTCTCTTGCCTACTTATTGAACATTATGGTTTCACTCCTTGTTAGTTTTGGACGGAACACGTGTGGACAAGAGCGCATCTCGCAAACATCTACGATTGATCACTTACAAAAAGTCTTTAGGGAAGTCGTTAAGTCTTCATTGATAAAGATAAAAGGAACTGGTTGTTACTTATTTGACTATTTCTCAGCTCACGTTGAATTTTCAATTAAATGCTCATCTGTCGTTGCTTAGGCATAAGAAGAGAAGTGAACAAATTCTGTCATTATAATGTCAGTGGTGTTGAGCATTCACATTAACTTTTAAATTAATGTGTCGTGAACTTAACTTCATCCCTGCTGGAAAAACCAGCATGGACCAGAACCAAAACACAACATATGCTAGTATGCTGATCGCGCTCAGAGAAAGCAATGGTGGTATTGTCGTCACCGTCCGTAATTAATCCGAATTTCTTCCATATATTCGACTCGACCTTCAATCATAAGACAAGAGGAGACAAGTTCTTGTCTCTCCTGTTGGATATTATTCAAGGGGTTCAGAATGACCAGCATATGTTGTGTTTTGGTGTTGGTCTATGCTGGTTTTTCCTGCAGGGATTAATGGTATAACAGCACGGGCATTGTGGGACCGCAGTGTTTTTGAAAGCAATTCTTTTTCTGCCTTGCTTTGAATTTTATTTATTTATTTCACACTAAGTCGTTCTGTTTACCCGCACAGTTGGTAAGGCAGCCAACATTAATGATGGAAATATAAAGTTAAATGGCATGAAGTCATGCAGGAGCCTGACTTAGGATGAATCATATATGAGAAATAGTTTGGAGAAGTGGTGCAGGAACATTTATGTCACATGAACATTAAAAACCCACAATTCTTCATTTTAAGATGAGATGGAAAGAATTACTTTATTATTATTATTATTATTATTATTATTAACTCTTATGTGCATAAAAGCCAATGAATATATTCAAAATTCATGCCATTTTGCCTCATTAGCCAGTTCTCTTCATTTCAGATGCCTGTAAACTCAAGTTTACTGCTGGCCCTTGTGGTTACAGTTAGTTTTAGGACAGTTGCCTGTTACAGCAATGGAAAAGTGACAGATGCTTGCAAGAGCATGGAACCAAATCATGGTCATCATTCAAGCACAAAACCCAACAACTATATTATTACAGTGGACAAGAGCAAATTTAGTCCTGGGGATCAAGTGAGAGGTACTTCTTTGTATGTCTTGCTGTTTCATTAGGGCCACATTGCTGCTGTGATCAGAATTGAGTGTTGTAAAAACTTAATGGTTATTCCGCGTCAATTCACGAAAAACAGGGAATCCGACCGGTGAGTGGTCTCAGATTTTCCTGAAAAAATTTCTAAGAATACCTTGAAATGTTTTAGGAAGAACCCCCACGTTTCAGCCCTCAACTCCCAATAGTGTTGATGATATGGGCATTTAAAAAAACGTTTCGCCGTTTTTCGGCACTCACGATGTGTGCACTTGACTTGCAAGAGTTTTTGGAGGCATATAACTTTTGAAATATTAATGCCATATGGCTGACACTTGGTGGAATAGCTAAATCCTACCCAAACTTTCTGTTACACTTTCTGTGTTGCAAGCCTCTGAAATCTCAATTTTGATTTGCGACAAAATAAAAGATTACATTTTCAAGGCCGCTGTAAATCTTCACTCCATGGCTTAGGATCCTCATACTTTATCTGTGGTATATTTGGGCACAAGTCCATAAGCACAAGAAGTGATGTACCTCTCATGGCACATACTAGGAAATTATGAGGTCATGGACTTGTTTCCGCAGGTTGTTGACAAGGAAAAAGCCCCAACTTCATTGAACAAGTTGGCCATGTTGGAAACTATTCAGAGCCACCACATTTTTTACTAGTGAAAGGTGCATATGTTATCTCAGTAATTTGCAAAATTCAACTCAAGTACTCAAACCTAACTATTTTTATGGATTCTTCAAAAATGTTCTTTTTTTCACCTATTCCTTATCCAAAAGTCATTAGTGATATTATTATCTTCAGTAGTTCTGTCATCTTTTGCTTATTTTCTGCAGTTTTGCTAATCAAATAATATTAATAAGTTAAATTAACCAGTAAAACCGCACAAAATGACAGATTTTGCTGTGGTATGGAGTGGATTGGAGGCCAAATCTAAGTATCAGGCATAATATAAACCATGGGCATGTACGTAAAAATAATTACACCTATATGTAATAATAATAATTACTTTTTACTGCAATATAAACATAGAAAAGAATAAAGGCCATGAGCCTTTTCATCCCAGCTTAAGTGTTTTCACGCATTGCATTGTTGTGATCGTCATGGTCAGCTGTGAATGAAGAATAGACATTTACATTTTTGGTGATGGGATTTTAAAGTAGAACTGTCTGCACATTTTGCCCAGTTAGGAGTACCATGTAGATCCAGTCCACTAAGTTTGAAGATGTTACAATGTATTTCAACCGTTAGACTGTAACTTTATGACTGTTGAAGTTGCAAAGTGCATGACAAATTTTGCCTGGATGTTAAGAACAAGATGATTTTGTTATTTAAGTGACTATGCAAGTGAGAATGGTGTTTGACAGAACTACTGAGGATACTGAACAGTGCTTTAAGGATTTCCGGATATGCAATTAGTGAAAAAAGAACAATTTTTTAAAAAATTCAGAAAAAATAGTTAGGGGTGAGAACCAAAGTTCAATTTTATATATTATTTAGAAAACATATGTACCTTTTACTGATCAAAATTTGATGGGTCTGAATATTTGCCCACATGGCTAACTTGTTCCATAAAGTTGGGGCTTTTTCCTTGTCAAAAACCTGCGGAACCAAATTTATGACCTCTTAATTTCTTTGTACATGCTGTGATAGGTGCATAACTTCTTGTGCTTATGGACTTATGCCCAAATGTACCACAGATAAAGTATGGGGATCCTGAGCCCTGTAGTTAAGATTTAGAAGGGCCTTGAAAATGTAATAATTATTTTGTTGCAAATCAAAATGGAGATTTCAGTGGCTTGCAACACAAAAACTAAAACAGATAGAGGTATTCTGATGTCAGACTCTGAAACCCTGGGTAAGAATTAGCTAGTATACCAAGTTTCAGCCATATGGCATTAATATTTCAAAAGTTATAAGCCTCCAAATACGCTTGCAAGTTAAGTGCGCAATTCGCAAGTGCCGAAAAATGACAAAACAGCATTTTTTAGAAGCCCATATCATCAAAACTATTGGGAGTTGAGGACAGAAACTTGGGGATTCGTCCTAAAACATGTTAAAGTAATGTTAGGATTCTTTCCCAGAAAATCTGAGACCATTCACTGGGGAGGGTGTGTGTGTGTGGACATGGAATGACCCTTAATTCTTTGCATAATACAGTCAGTTTACATAATCAAAGGGCAGTAATGTCTAAAAGATTATCTGATGTGATTTTTGTTTCTGATTGTCATTGTCTTCAGTAACCCTGGCTGCTTCTACATCTGAGACCACATATTTCAAGGGTTTTCTTATTGAAGCTAGAGATGCTGCAAATCTTGATGGTAGTGCTGTGGGATCATTTACTCTTGTTAATAGCTCCGAGACACAACTGTTAAAATGCGGCCACACACAGGTGAGGAATTTACTAATAATTTTAACCGTTAAGTTTCCTCTTATGAACTCAGAAACCACATAATTACGCTGCTTTTGGGTAAATTATAGTTTAGTAATTATAGTAATTTAACTATTATAGTGTCTTGTGTTTTGGCCAAACTCAGTTTGCTTCAAACCTATCATTTGAAGGGATCAGCTGTGAGTCACACAAGTTCCAGAAAAAAGAAACAAATCCAAGTTATCTGGAACTCTCCGGAAAGCGCTCCATCCAGTGTCCAATTTCTGTGAGTGTCCAGTTTTCCTGTCTCGTCAATATTACCTTAATTATGGATGGCATGTGCCTGTTCTTAAAATGCTTATTTTGAGAATCTTGCAGAAGAAAAAATATTCAACCAAGTCTAATGGCTGTGGCTTCGAGAAAAACACTTGGAAAAATCGTCGAGTAAATCACCTCAGACTGCATCATCCAGTTATTGGTTGTCTGCTTGTTTGTTCTTTACGAGTGTATGCTGCGTCTGTGTCTGCCAGGGTGACAGTGGTTCAGAAGTACAAACTTTACTGGGCAAAAATTCCCGGCCCTGTTATATCTCAAGCTGAAGTTCCTCCTGGACCAACCCACCTTTCACCGCACACCACTGTGGAGACCACGACACCGACTATATTACCAAGACCTGTGAGTCTCTATTACCTGTGACAGCGGTTATAATGCGATTGGGAGTTCTATTGTGAGGTGATCTCTGAGGCTGGCTGTATGACCCTTTGTGGCTCCCGCTCTCTCTCCTGCCATAGTTCAATTCTGAGGACTGTGGGATCAGGAAGTCCTGCCTGAGGGAACCAGTGGGCTGTGACCCAGGGCTGGATCCTTCATGTTTCTTCCTCTCATTTGCCACAGAGGGGCAGAGCACAGTTTTTGAGCTCAGTGGGCCAGCTGATGGCTACATATCCTTTGCACTGTCACAGGACAAGTGGATGGTGGGTGTCCCCAAAAATATATAGTGCGTTACAAAAACTTACTCGGCCACTATTATTTTTTTTGTCCTCTGTTGTGTTGGAGAAGGAAGACAGTAACATAAATGGTTCTAATGTGGCAGAATTTATAATTTTGTCTGAATGGCACCAAGCATGGTTCAAAAATGTCTGATAATTCCAAGAAAGCATTACCATTGGTTTTTCTGAAGTTCATTATGTTGTCTTTTAGTGTGCTTTTTAAAGAAGTCTAGGCTTGTCCAAAGGGCGAGATGCATGGCAATCAACCTGCCAGGAATAATCTCAGTTTAGAACAATGCTAGGCAAGCCTGGTCCCGGAGAGCCACAAGGTTGCTTGCTTTTGTTTTTACCTACTATTTTAGACCTAATAAACCAAGTGAGGAAGACCACTATAATCAGGAGACACTGGGGCTCACGTGGACCAGGGTTAGCCATTACTGGCTTAGAACTACTGTTCCTTAATCTGTTATCTTGCAGAAGAAAAAGAGGATTGGGGCATCATTTTTTAGGGTCTTCAAACCCCAGGCAGCTGAGTCCTGGTGAGTGCATTCAGTCAAAAATGAAAGAAGAATGAAAACCTCATATATTTATCTACAGGGTGATGATGACGTTTACCTGTGTATACAAGTTGGTGGTAGGGTGGCTATAGATGCTGCCTATGTCACAGGCAGGACCCATCCAGTGTTGGCATCAAAGGTACGGCATGCAACAGACTATATTGACATTTCCTTCAAGGGCATTGCCCTCGTTATGGGATTGTAAAACTTGAGTTTTGACAGCTGTGTTTGATTAGATATGCAATGTTTATTTTTTGGGCACTGATTTTTTTTTTTTTTTTCTTGCCCTCTCCTCACCACTTGATTCTTGAATAAAATGGTCTAATCTGGTATCTGTCATATTCTTAAATATAGAGTACATAAATATTGCACTGGTCCCTATAGCATGTCTAAAGACAATCTAAAATTAACTGATGTCATGTATTGATTGATCAGATCACATTTTACATTGCTTTACATTATTTGGCAGTCCTTGGTCTGTTTCACTGTGCTGGACTGCATGGTCTTAAAGCTTGTTTATTTTCTTCTGTCCTTTTTGTAGTCCACTCTCCCCAAATCAAAATGCTGCTAGCACTGACTATTATTGCGTCCTTCTTTCATAGAATACTCTGACTGACACTGCTTGGAGGCTGTCGGAGGGGGTCATCCAATGCAGATTCCGCAGAAATATTTACATCCCTCAGGACCCCACCAGATTTAGCTTGAACAAGAGTTACTACCTGTTCATGGCTAATGGGAGAGCTACGAATGGTCAGTATTTCCCTCTCCATGTCAGATCTTTAAGTAATTAATTTTAATAACTGCTGACTAATTTTATTTCATTTCCTTTGCTTTGTGAGTAACGGGTGAGTGTATTGTCCTTTTAACTATTTTTCATGATGCAAACTTTGTATTAACTGGAACATATCCTTACTTTCAATTTTGCTCTGAAAATAGAAAGTTATATCCATGATAACCTCTGTATCATCATGTTTTCTGGTGACTACAAGTGCAGGAAATTGAGTGTGATCTAGGCTTGATGTGCAGATAATGCAGCATTTTCTACCTCTCAATTTTTAGGTCTGGTCCACCGACATGACAGACAGCCTCTTGTATCAGCCTATCAGACAGTTATTACTGGATCGCCTCAGGATATAAGTGGGTCACGCTCTCCTTTGCTCATGAAATTCCATGGTAAGTTTGCTCAGAGATTAGAGGGTACATAGGACCAAATGGATAGTTTTAAGGTGCATAAAACTGGATATCCACATACTGTTTGATCCAGATATGCAGGTACTCCACTTGGAGTGTAAAAACACTTTTTTTCAAATTTTTAGAAGTGCAACAGCAGATTGTGGACTCTATGGCTGTCTTGTTTTGAGTGCTGTGAAAAATTCTTTCTCCGTACTGGCAGGTGCTTTAATGCTTGTTGCCTGGATGACCACTGTCAAAACTGGTATTATTATTGCACGCTATTTCAAAGATGACTGGCGTGATAAATTCCTCCGTGGACAGGCAGTTTGGTTTCAGGTAATGCATTTATGCATTTCTTCAGTTTTTTTACAGAAGGGATTTTTTTGTAGAAGGGATTTGCTCCCGTGTGTTTACGTCCATTTCGTTTAAAAAGCTTGTTCCATGGTAAATGTAGAGGTTTTATTTACTTCTCCTTTTTTGAATGGTTTTCAATGATCGCTCCACTGATTTCGAGCTTTCATCCTCCTTTAAAAGTAGGCTTGTAACTTGAAGCCTGCATTTAAATTTTTTTTGCTATCAGCTGCTATGTTGCATCGGCGTCAGGGTTAGAGCTAGATTTTGGAGGAAGCCCTACATTGTAATCATTGGACATAAGGACTTGCAAATGGCTTTGGCGACCATAATTTTGCTAGTAGACCGTTATGGTGGTCTGTTGTAGATAAAGTTAGGGGGATTTTTGTTTTACCTCTTGTTTTTTTTTCCCTAGGTGCATCGAACCTTAATGATTCTGACTGTGCTGTTGACCTCTGTGGCATTTAGCTTACCCTTCTTTTACAGAGGAGGCTGGAGTCACGTAAGCCTTAATTCTCAGTTCTTTGTTTGATGGGGTGCCGTGATTGTTCATAAAACAACATATTTGGTGCTATTACCACGTGCTCTCTGTAATGGACAAGGATTTTTGAATCAAGGCATTTGTACCATTCTGGATGTAACTAGTTTCTCTGGCTAAGGCCACTCGGTGGTCTATGTAACACCTGAACCAAATTGAGAAAATTATAGCGCTTTTGGTCTGCTATTCTCTGTATCTTTCATTTATATCTTCTTTATCTGAAGCCAATCATTTAGTTTAATCAAGTGCCCTAATTTCTTTAGAAAAACTATGCATTTTCCTGCTGCAACCAGCAGAGAGCTCCCTTTTCCCAGAAATGATAAATATATGTGAAACACAGCATAAAATAATTACACACCTCTAATGAATCAGTAAAATGTCATTACTGTGCTCTAAACTTTGCTTTATATTCTGGCTCGTACCACCCCCCCAAGTCACAAAAAAATTGGGACAGTTTGTCAAATTATTATTAAAGCTGAAAGCCGTGATTTGTTAGTTATTTTCAACTGACTTTTTTCTGAAAACTATGCAACATAACATTATTTGATGTTTCTCTCCATGAATCTCATTGATTTTTCCAGATGGACTCTTTAGTCAGTTTTGTATTACCCCTCAGCCGACAAAAGTCGGTCGAGGGGTATTGTCGTGGCGCGCGGCGTCCGTCTGTCCGTTAACTTTTCGTTTCCGGACGATAGCTGAAAAACGCCTTGGCCAAATTTTCTCATTTTTGGTGGTATGTTGGGGGTGGTTAGAGGAAGCTTCCTATCGATTATTGTCCAGCTCTGATAATCAATATGGCCGCCACGGCAGCCATCTTCATTTTTGTTTCCGGACGATAACTGAAAAACGCCTTGGCCGAATGTTCTCATTTTTTCTTTGTATGTTAGGGTGGTTACAGGAAGCTCCCTATCGATTTTTGTCCCGCTCCGAGAATCAATATGGCCACCACGGCAGCCATCTTCATTTTCGTTTCCGGACGATAACTGAAAAACGCCTTGACAAAATGTTCTCATTTTTTGGTGGTATGTTGGGGGTGGTTACAGGAAGCTCCCTATCGATTTGTGTCCCGCTCCGATAATCAATATGGCCGCCAATAAAGCGCAAGGCTGAATGGTCCCGCTCGCGACAGCGCGCTATTTTTTTTTTTCTTGCAATGTTTTTACGAAAAACTTGGGTTTGTAAAGTATTCATCTCTTCATAAAGTTGCCATTGCTTTCTACAACACTTAATAAACATCTGGGGACTGAAAACACCAAGTGATTAAGTGTTTCAGGTGTAAATTTGTCCTACTCTTGTTGTAAACAAGTCTTAAGGTGTGCAACAGCATAAACTCTTCATTGTTGCAATTTGCATTTTAAAATGCCTCAGGTTCTCTATTGGGGACAAGTCAGAACTGCAGGCAGACCATTCCAGTACCCACACTCTTCTCTGATGCTGCGATGCCTTTGTAATACTTGCAGAATGCGCTTATGCATGGGTGCCTCTGGAAAGGATGTCATCTTGACAGCAACATATGTTGCTCCAAAATCTTAGTGTACATTTCAGCAATATTGGTGCCTTCACAGAAGTGCAACCTTTGCCAAGGGTACTGGCACAACCGCACACAGACCATGGCTTACAAACTTATTTCTGATAATAGTGTGGACAGTCCTTCTCTTCTTTGGTCTGCAGCACCCAGAGTCCATTTCTTCCAAAATAAATACCTGGAGTATTGATTAGTTTTACTAAAATACATGTTTTCTCTGTGCAATGGTCCAGTGCGGATGCCTCCAAACCCAGAAAAGTCGACAGTATTTCCAGCCACTGTTAACATAAGGCCTCCTTTTTGCCTTATGAAGTTTTAACAGAAATTGGTGAATGTAACTATGTACGTATTGTAGGTCTAGACCAAGGTTTGCTGAAATAGTCCTGAGCTCATGTGGCAATGTCACTTTCAGATTAACGTCAAGTCTTGATGCAGTGCCTTTTAAGTGATGGGATATCACATGTATGCAGCATAGGCTGGTGCCCTTTCCCTACATTGAAATTCCTTCAGATTTGTTTAATCTTTTAAGTATATAATGCAGCGAAGAGGGTGAAATGTCAAAATCACTTCTTGTCTTTCTTTGTGGATCATTCTTTCTAGACCTTTCAATTATTTTCTCACTCATTCATGGTTGATCCTCTTACTATCTGTGCTCCCGATGGACTAGGTCTTTGCTGGGTGCTGCTTTTTGTACCAAATCATGAAAACGGTCACCTGCTGACATTAACTGTATGAAATCACATTATTGCTCAATTTTTTTTTTTTTTAACGTTATTACTAGTCTTTAATTGGCCCCATCCCGACTTCTTTTCGAATGCGTTGCAGGCCTGAATGGCAAGAATGGATGTACATTTACGAATTAAGTGATTAAAAACCTTTTCTTCATACTCTCTGCAATGAAAGTTAGATACTCAATGCTGTCTGTTTTTTATGTACCTATAGCATCTCAATTTTAGGAGTTGGGGTTGTAGCATGTCTTTAGAATATAATAACATTTTGTCAATTGCTAGCACTATTGGCTCCGGCCAATCCTTATTTTATGTTCACTTTTCTCTCATCTCTTCAAGCAGATCCCCAGTTTTATACACCATAAATGAGCGAGTGTTACTGAGTTTGTGCTTTCTCTACAGTTTTCTGCCTGGTTGGGTTTATCAGTATGCTGGTGGTTTTTCTGTTTGCAGCGTGCGGGAGCTCATCCTTACCTTGGCTGTACGGTCATGGTTCTTGCAGGCATTCAGCCAGTGATGGCTTTCTTTAGACCCCCTCCACAATCCTCACGGTAACCCCTCTTTGTGTCATAAATTTCTGAATCATGGAATTGCAGCCTTACGTGGAATTTACATTTTGACATTTTCAGTTTCATTGAAGCATGATTTGGTCTGATGCAGTGCGCGAAGTATTTTTTCTGGGGCCAGTTGACATGGAGTGCAGGACTTGCCCATTTGCGCTGTCCCGGGGGCTATTTTGGAAATATGTATTAATGTGGAACATTAAATTGGTTATCTTTCCAAATAAATATACTTTTTCAAAGGCACTGATTTTGCTGGTAATATCAAAAATGTGCTTAATGGTGTTGGCTACACTTGGGTATGCTAAATTGCCGCATAGCCAAATTATGTTGGCCAAATTGTGGAATTGGCAAGAATTGTAAGTAAACAATTGCTCATGTGGCCTTTCTCTCTCCGCAGAAGGTACATATTCAACTGGATGCATTTTGGTGCTGGTACTATTGCAGAGATAATTGCTGGTATGTACACTCTTCAACAGCTGTTATTCCTTGTCAGAAAACAGAGAAAAGGTTTAACCCTATCTAGACTGGGCTTTTTGAGGCTTCCTGGGGCCGGGTGGGAAGGCCCCCGTACCTCGTTAAAGACATGGCGTATGACCACCAAATTTGCAAGGGATGATGTATACATAAAAATAAATAACGACAATCATTTTAGTATAATTATGACCTATGATGACATAATGTTTTGATTTTTATTACCCAGAATGCTTTGCTTATTTTATCCCATAGTGCACCAGCTTCGAGAGGCCATAAAATACACAAAATTCTATTTGTGTTCCGTGGAAATAGTTTTTCATTTACTCAGAATGTTTTTCTTAGAAGTTCAGAAAGAAATGAAAGTAAACTTATAAAGGATTACAGGTTTGCGTAAGCAAAACTTGCTCTGTTCTTATCGTCAGCTTCTTTGTGTTTAGTATATTAGAAAATAAAAGGAATCGATGAAATTTGAGGGAAAATGTGCCTGAGTCAAAGATTTAGTCCGCCATCTTGGATTTTGGCCCTTTAAATTCAATGACTTCATCAAATTGGCATAAATTAATTCTACTTAACAAAGCTGACATTAAATTACGTAAGATATTGTAAATATAATGGAATGAGTATATGTTAAAAAGAAAATCTGGAAACTACATTGATGAAACCTAAATCAGCGATTTTTTGTCAGACATACCTGTTTGAAAACCTTTGCCATGGAAACCGCGGAGATGGTGGACTTGACTTATAGGTATAAAATTGTTCCCAGACAAGTTCTAGGAAAAGTCACCAAGCTTGGTGGTCCTAGCTCAAGCCGTTCAGAAATTATGTGACGTGAAAATTGGCGCGGGCATAAAAAGCCCTCCCCCCCAGTCTAGATAGGGTTAAAAAATGGTACCTAATGTTTATACCCTTTACTAGGAAATTTTCAATTCATACATTCTAGAATGATCTTTTTCATATATGTGGTATATAAACTAAATGGCTGGAAGTGTGTGGACACCTATTGGTCTGTGTTTCATGACTGCGGATAGGTCTCTTGGTTGCACTTAACAAAAGGGGTAATGCCACAGCATGCACTGATGTTCCAGATTATTCTGTGCTCCCAGATGTTAAGGGAAGGTCATTTCTTTTGTCAGCGTGCAAAGTCCCCCATGCGCAGATTGAGGTTGATGCATGCTAATCTGTGCAGAAGAACTTGACTGGTCTGCACAGAGCCCTGAACTCAACTGCATTAAATGCCTGTGGGATTGAATGGAAATATGATGTCTATCCAGGCCTTATCACCCAGAATGACTTTCTGATATCACTAATGCTTTTCTGACTGGAATGGAACTAAATCCCCTCAGCCATGTGCTAACAACTGGCAGAAATCTTTTCCAGAACTGTAGAAGTTGTTATTGCACCAAGGGCAGATCAACACCTCATAAATACCCATTATTTTTGAATGAGACACTTGATGATCACGTGTCCACATTCGTATAGCCATGCAATATATCCCTCATTCTTCTACTGTCATCTCTTGTTGTATCAGATTTGAAGTAAAATTTCCTTCAGTACAATCTGTGCTATGTACAACAAATGGTCAGGTTTTTGACAGATGTTTTCATTAATGAGCTATTGATATTATGCGGTTTGCTCCGTTAAAAAAAAAGTTACATTTATGCATTTAAATTGACCAACTATGCGACTGTGTCAGTACTTTCATTGAAATGATGGACACAAAAACACATGGATGTTATGTTGCTGTGGTTGCACTTGGAGTCAGGATGTGTGTCGGCACTGTAAATGACATTGCTTCTGTCCTGTGATGCTACAGTTGTTGCCATTTTCCTTGGGATCCATCAGCAGGCTCTGCTTCTTCCTGGGCCCTGGTCGACAGGCATCCTGGCCGGATGTGTAGTTTGGGGTGTGGTAGCAGAGCTGCTTCTGGAGTTTCACAGTAAAGGTTTTTTCAAATCCGGTATGGCAACTGCATCCATTTCCTTTTCCTCAATGCTTTGTCTATCTCTTCACCAAAACCGATTACGAGCTATTGGGGAATGCCTATTTTATAAGGTAGCAATTTTTATAATTTCCCAAGCCTTTAGAAAGCTACTAACCTTTTTTGCAATTTTTTTACATAATCTTTTGCTGTGCATTTTAGCACCCTTCAATTTAGAAGCACCTAAAATGTTTACACTATATCAAGTTTAGTCTTTCTTTTTGTTGGGCATCGCATTATGTAATTTTATCATCCGTGGTTTCTCTTAGAGTGTAAAAACATTTGATGAAAATCTCAGCTGTTGCATTTCTAAGATGGTTTTAATGCATTTTTTCCATTGTCGCTGCTACAGGGACAGCAATCAGTATAGGCCAATTCCATTAGCAATGGCACTTATTAAACACCTTAGTGGCTGAAGTGTGAGACGAATACTAATTGCGTTTGAAATCACATCTCGAGCTGTGAAAAAAAAGCCTTTATTCTCCTGTTACAGCAATACTGCCATGTTACAGTCCTTGATTTTATCATAAAAATTTTCTCAAAAAAGGTGGTAGCAACTCAGAAGATGAAGATCCAATTCTGCCTGAATCCACTGCAGTAAACCAAAATGAGGTAAGATGTTATGCTAAAAGGCTATTTGCTTTTAGAATTGTGATTTTTTTTTTATATATATATATTTCTGATTAAGTATTTTGAAGTTTAATGATAAGTGTACGTCTTTCACTCTTTGCAGGGCGCTGTGTTCAAAAGGGTTGTATTGGCAGTGTTCCTCAGCGGGAATGTGTCTCTGCTGAGTGCTCTCCTCTTTTCTATAAGCAGCGTCTGAAAACAACGCATCACATGGCCCCATTTTAAAGGTCTTCTTAATACGGCAAAATGTAGCGCACAATCCAATGCTTTCAGAGACTGAATGCACTGGTCGCTGTGCTCAGGGAATTTTCAGGTGTATGTCTGGTTTATGATGATTCACAGAAATGACAAAATTATAAACTGAATGAAAATGTGTTTTCTGTTATGTCGAGCAGGACTCGATGGTAGTGGAGAGCTGCTCTGAGAATGATTTCAATATGTATGGACATGCTTAAACAAGCGAACTGCATTTGCAGAAGTGCCTTGTTTTTTTTTTTTTTTTTTTTTGTTTGTTTGTTTTGGTTTTTTGCAGCACAAGCAGTATTGTGCCTTCTGTACAGATTGGTACTACATTTGTGGTCACTATTCAGCTTGAAAACGGGCTACATTTCCAAACATGAGATACGTTGAGACCCAAATAACAATTTCTGTGTTTTGAATTCTATATTATATTCTTCAGATTTATGGATTGGTTCGCGGAAAATATTGCCACTTTGTTTAAAAGTTTAGGGTGCTGTAAATGTAAATAAAAACGGAGCATTTGCAAATGATTTAAGCTCTATATTTAATTGAAAAAAGTAAATATGGAGCATATCAGATGTTGAAACTGAGAAAAGTTATTGTTCTTTGAAATGTATGCTCATTTTGTGTTTGATGCCAGCTACATGTCTCACTAAAAATATAGGAACTTGGGCATGTTTTACCATTGCGTTGCATCACCTCCTCTTTTAATAACACTTTGTAAGCATTTGAGAACTGTGGAGCCCAACAGCAGTAGTTTTGAAAGCAAAATGTTTTCCCATTCTTGCTTGATTTAGGATTTCAGCTATTCAACACTTCACAGCCCCTATGTCATAAGTTTTGTTTCATAATGCGTCAAATATTTCCAGTGGTGACAGGTGTGGACCACAGGCAGGCCACTTTAGCACACAGGCTCTTTTACTATGGAGCCATGTTGTTCTAATACATGTGGAGTGTGGTATTTTACATTATCTTGCTGATATAAGCAATGCTGCTCAGTACTTGCTGCTCTAAAACTTGTACGTATCATTCAGCGTTGATGGTGTCATCACAGATGTGCAAGTTGCCCATGCCATGTGCACTACTGAGCCTCCATACTATCATGGATGCTGGATTTTGAACTGTGAGCTGATAACAAGCCATATGGTCCCTCTCATCTTTATCCCGGAGGACGCGGCATCCTTAATTTCTGTGATGGGATACCTTTACATTTCCTCCTCCTTCTGCAGACAAAGAATGCCGCCTGCAGTCCCAGCCATCCATTTTGTCAGTGGTGGTTCCAGACATCATGCTAGTTTAAGAGTCCTCCGGCATGCGAGATAAGAAATCTGCCACCTGGTTGGTGGTCCCAGTCCTGTAGCGCTCTGTGAAGTTAAATGGCTGGATGAACAGATACCATCTTGTGATGAGTGTAGTCGAATCACGCATCTGATGCTGACTTTGCAGGGCCCGTCCGTCTCCAGCAGAAAGTGACGCCCAAGGAGGTAGTAGCAGGGAGAATCAAGTGCCCATTTTATCGCAATACATTCTTTCTCCACCGCAGAGTATCTGGTCTCCCTGGGCAGCATTTTCCTGCCCAAGAAAGCGACGTGTTTGCTCTCTTTCTCCTCACCCTGCAGCAAGACAGCTCCTAGCCCCACACCAGGGGCATCGGTCTGCAGTATGAATAATTTGTTGAAGTCCGGGCTCTGCAAATCTGTCTCTGCACAGGGCCTGCTTTAGGTCCTGGAACGCCTGGTCACAGTCCTTGGTCCATACCACTCTGCTTGAGGCACTGTTCCCGGTGAGATCTGTTAATACCACAGCTCGAGTGGAAAAGTTAGGAATGAATTTCCTGTTCCACCCACAAGCCCAGGAACAGTCTCACCACCTTTTTGGTAGCTGGAGGACTGCTGGACCGAAATGCCTCCACCCTTTTTAGTTGGGGACGGATGACCCCATCCCCATTGATGAATCCCATGTACTGGACCTCCTTCTTTGCAAAAGCACATTTCTGGGGGTTGATACTAAGACCTGCTTGCTTGATGCGCTGCAGATCCAGGTACAAGTGGTCCAGATGATCTTCCCATGTCTCAATGAAAATGACTACATCGTCCAGGTAAGCTGCAGAAAAGTCTCTGGTGTCCCTCAGCAGCTTATCCTTTAATTGCTGGAAGGTTGCTGGTGCCCCCTGGAGGCCAAAGGACAGCACAGTAAAATTGAATAACCCAAAAGGTGTTTCTTAAAGCAGTGAGCTCCTTTGTCTCCTCTGTCAGTGGCACTTGCCAGTAGCCCTTGCGCAAGTCCAGAGTGGAAATGTATCTGGCCTTCCCCAGCCTTTCCACCAACTCATCAATGCAGGGTATGGGATATGGGTCAAGTTTTGACGGGGCACTCACCTGTTGAAAGTCCACACAGAACCTGATAGTTCCATCATTTTTGCAGACGACCACAATAGAACTGCACCACTCACTTGCTGTGTGCTCAATCACTTCTTGGGACTGTACCGTCCCCAGCTCTTTTCGCAACACTGAGAGGAGGTGTTCCTTTGGGTGAACATGGTGCTTGACCAGGGTGGTGTAGCCAGGCTTAGGGTCCTGCCGACTACTCAGGTGCTCTCTCTGTTCAGGACAGAGGTGTGGCAAGTCTGTTGGCTGTGGCTGGCTGTCTGTGGGGAAATACAGCTCTCCAGGCTCCTCTTCTTTCTCATTTTCTCCTTCCTAGAGCTCTCGTAGTTGATCCAAAGGGCCCCGCACCTGGTGACCATAGAGCAATTCAAAGGAGGAGAAACCCGTTGTGGTTTGTGCCACTTTTCTATACTGCCCTACAAAGGCTAAGTGCAGGAACTACAAAATAATTTAAGCAGTAAAAAATGGCTTCAGAATTTGTTTGCTGTCCCAACAAACAAATAGTTGGCACATCTATGATAGATTATGGTTAATGGACTTGTTATGGTATAATTTCTATCCAAATAAATCCTGACTTCCATTTACTTTCAGGCCCAGAACTGCGCAACTCGCATTTTATCCAATGTGTAGTTACTGCACTTTGGCTTTGTAGGGCAGTATAGGCAAGGAGCAGATACAGCAACCATTGGTCCCAGTCTGTACCTGCACTTGAGACAAACTTATGCTGCATACTTTTTGGAGACTGATTGATGCATTCAACTAATCCATCTGTCTGGGGTGATAAGGAGTGGTCCTTATGCCCTTTATCCGTAATAGCTTGTAAACCTGTTTCAGGATCTTGGAAAGAAAGCTGTTTCCCTGGTCTGTGAGTATTTCTCAGTTTTTTGTTTGTTTTTTTTTTTTTAAATTTAGTTTCTCTTTGCTGGCATGCTGCCACATCTCAATACTCTCACGCCGGCTTGCCAGCTCTCACCAACTTACGGCACTTGTAATGAAAAAAACCGCAGGTGTGTAACTATCAGAGGGAGGTGTACATTGTCCATACGGAGTTAAATAATTGAGGCAACATCAATAACAGGCTTGCAGCTTTGTTACAATTTCCAAAAAGAATGTCGCATTTTGATTGGTCGGACCACAGGACAGTTTCCCACTTCGTCTCAGCCCATCTTAAATGAGCTCAGGCCCACAGAAGGCAGTAGTATTTGTGGATCTTTTTAAAATATAGTTTAATCTTTACATGGTTGTGTTTTAACTTGCATTTGTGGATGCAGTGACAAATTTTTTTTCACTATTAATGGTTTACGGAAGTGTTCCTGAGTCCATGCAGTGATTTCCACAACTGAATCCTATCTGTTTTTAATGCCGTGCCACCTGGAGATCACAGCCGTTCAATATTGGTTTTCGGCCTTGTCCCTTGTACATAGAATATCTTTTTAAAGATATTATGTACTGCAAGGGATGAAATTACCAAATTTTTAGGTAATTTTACATTGAGGAACGTCGTTCTTAAATTGTAGAACTATTTGCCCATACATTTTTTAGCAGAGTGCTAAAACCTGCACCGTCTTGACTTCCAAGAAACTTTTACCTATACCTTATTTTTAGGTATTTTTCCTATACCTAATCATGTTACAGACCTGTTGTCAATTAACCTAATTAGCTGTGATGTTTCGCCAGGTGTATTTCTTTGTAGCAATCATACAACTTTTCCAGTCTTTTGTTGCACCTGTCCCAATTTTTTTGAAATGTGTTGTCAGCATCAAATTCAAATTGAGCAAGTACAGTATCTTACAAATAAAAATAAAATTTCTCAGTTTCAACATTTGATAACTCACTCAACATTCGATGTTGGTTTTGTACTATTTTCAATCAAATATAGGGTTTAATTCATTTGCAAATCATTACTTTTTTTTTCATTTACATTTTGCACAGTGATCCAATTTTTTTTGGAAATGAGGTTATAGTTTAAAATGATTGCACTATGTGTATTTTTTTATTTTTTATATTTTTGTGAACACTGCATGGTTTAAGTTTTGAAGGACTAAGAATCTAGAAATTTACTGACTGTGTCTAGCAGAAATTTATTTTTATTTAAAATGTATACAAAGCAAATAAAATTAAGTTTTTAGAATGATCAATAAAAACAAGTTATTTTAATTAAGCCCAATATATGGCTTTTAATTTGTTATGGCCCCAATTTGTTATGGCGTCAATTTGTTATGACGTCACGGACAGCAAGGGATGACAGACAAAATTCTTAAACTTCAACAGATTTAATTAAACAAACACTTAGAACTAATCTACACTCTACCCTACTGACCAAGATTGAAATAAAAAAAAAGATAGTTACAGTCCCTTGGTAATTGAGATGGGCTGCTATGTTGCGATGTCCTGGGACAGGAAAATGCTCCAACACAGGCAAAAATCCACAAAAAGCTTCACCGGTCTTGAAAAGAGTGACAGGTCTGGTCAAATGTATCCTTCCACAATTTCTCCTTGCAATTTCTCCAACTACCTTTCGCTCTCAATTTTTCTCCTTATATACTCTTTTCCAGCCCCCTCTGAGGCATGCCCAGGACATGCCCCAAACCTAGCTCCAGACTGCTTAACAAAAAAAATGTCAATACTACAATCTAGTGGCTTTTTTTTTTTTTTTTTTTTTTTGTTTTTCCCCACATTACAAATAGTATTTATTTTAACTGCATTTATGGGCATAGTGATAGGTCATAGATCAATTAAGGCTGTAGAGTTAATTGAGTGAAATGATTTTTTCCTGCTTCATACTAGTGGAGGGCCCAAATGCTTCCAAAATACAAAGTTGCACTTTTGTGAGGAATTTTTTTTTTTTCTCGCATGCTCACACGCACCCTCCAACAGAGCATAAACCTGTCAAGCTTGTTGATGTAGGTGGGTAGTGTACAGGTGCACAGATGGTTGGAGGCCAAAAGATTGCAAGGGAAAAATGTGTTCCAGTTTTTATACCCCTGACCCATAAGGGGCAGATGTATATAGTGTATATACCAAAGAATTGTGTCCGTCCGTCCCCACCAGTTTGTCTGACCGATTTCTCAAAAACCGCTCATTGGATTGTTTTCAAATTGCAGTCATGCACTCTACACTTCATGGAGAGGTGCAGTGCCAAGTTTCCCTTCCATTCGTCCATCTGTCTGTCCATCCTCACCAGTTTGTCCAACCGATTTCTCAAAAATTGCTTATCAGATTGTTTTCAAATTTCAGTCAAGCATTCTACACTTCATGCAGAGGTGCAGTGCCAAGTTTCCCTTCCGTTCTTCCGTCAGTCCGTCCATACCGGATTGTCTGACCGATTTTCTCAAAAACTGCTCATCAGATTGTTTTCAAATTGCAGTCATGCATTGCAGACTTCGGGCTCTAAATTCGTAGACCAGGCGCAGGCGCGGCGAATGGGGGGTGCGCCGCACCAACGGGGTGTGTCCAGGCGTATGTTGCAATTTCGTGCCCGGTGCAGCCTGGCGCAAGTACTCCTCTGTCCCGCCTCTGTCCCTCCCACTGGCGCAAGTGGCAAAGCGGGAGGAGAGAAGGCGTTTTTGGGTATAACACAGTCAAGTCAAATCTTCACCAATCAAATGAGCTCCTCTCCTCGCCTTTAATATGTTGGAATATAGAAGCCCCTGTCCTATATCTGCATGATGCGTTAATGTTGCATTTTACTGTGCTGCTTCAGGCATGTTTTCTGCACCGCTTACGTCTATATTAAGCATTACGAATATGAGTTAGCTGGCTAGCTAGGGCATTCTCGAATTATTACCATTAGCGAACTTGAATGGAATTACTACGAAACTACGTCAGATCATTCAAACTTATGAAGTTGGAATGAAATACGACGGTTGCTCATTTATTTCTTCTGCCTGCGTCATTGGGAAGAGAAACGATGGATAGCATGTTCCTATTATTACACCCTGTTGCCGCTTAAAATTTTGGGATTAACATGCATGGACAACAATGCAAGATACGTTACACATTTATTTTCAATATGTGATCTTAACTCAGTATGAGATCATAGCAATCAGGCTGTATTCCTTTCCCCCACTAAAAACGATAAAACCTAAGTGACAATAATAGTCATTAGTCAAATAATGAAAATAGTCAAATAGTCAAACATAGCCATTACTTTCCCACAAAAAAAATACAACTGTGCTTAAAATTGACCATACCGCATCATTGGCCCAATTAACCAGCACCTTGAAAATTCTCTCACACTGATACAACTCACTGGCTAAAAATAATGATTTGAAATGCTTCAAAACCTTTGTAACTCTGACTTTGTGAAACAGTGTTTCACTGCATGTATCAAAATGCCAAAGTCACATGAGCAAACAAGGTTTCATAATGTTGTACAGTTTTGAAACATTTAAGAGTTTTGGAGGTATTACGCTTGGGATCAACAAAGTGACTCCATTTCAAACGTTGGTTAACTGATCTCAAATCAGTGGTGTTAACTTGGGCGCATACTAGCTGATTGATTGAAATAATTCTGTCTGATCCACGCTCTATGATTCCAGGTTTCCAACAGAACACCTGATGTGTGTTTCCACCAGTATTTTCAATAAAAGTGAGTTAAAATGGCAAATTTTTGAGAGAGAGAGAGAGAGAGAGAGAGGATATGTGTTTTTTCCAATATTTTCAGTCAAGCTGAGTTAAAGATGGCCAAATTTTGAGAGGGAGAGAGCGCGAGACCATGTGTGTTTTTGGTGATCTAGATAATTATTCAGTTGATTTTGATAAATGGAAGGGGCAAGAAGGAGACCATCCTTTCATCTTCACCACATCACACAAGTACTCTTCATCTCAGGATTTGCCATTTTACATGTGAGCTTCATACATAAATGTTTATTCCTTGAAGTAACCATATGAATGCTCTCTCATGTATTGAGGTCTACAAATCAGAGATGCAGTGCTGTGAAAAAACTACGAACCGATTTCTTCTGTTTTTGCTAATTTGTTATATTTAAATGTTTTAGATCATTCAACTAATTTTAATATCAGACAACGATAACGTGAATAAACACAAAATGCAGCTTTTAAATGATCATTTCACTTATTGAAGGTTTAGTAATTCAAAATCTAAATCACCAAAGCAAAAAAATAATAATTGTCCCCCCTAAACCTAATAGCTGATTGCAGGGGCACCACTAGCAATTTTGGGCCATATGTCTGGAAATCGATCCCCCCCCCATATAAAGCACACACATACACACTCACTGACTCTAAAGCACCCATAAGTTTGTACAGCGCTACGCACAGAGCCCATCTGTGAAAATTCTCTGGCTACCCATTGGCTACGGCTTTATTTCTTTGACTGTCTATGATGGGGCTCGAGAATCTTGTGCTGGACCTTCCTGCTCTGCTCTATGAAACGCCACAGAATTCCATGTGGTGCATAGATCTATATTCTAGAACACACTAGATTGCTGATAGGTTACGTTCATAGATATATATTCTAGAACATTAGATTGCTGATAGGGTACGCTCAAGTGAAGCATCTGTTCCAGGAGCGTATACACCCGGAAGTAAAATTCGCTCAGAGACTCCCATTCATTTTTGCCTACTTTAAAATTACATTTTCAAAAACACTTGCGTGCGAGTCGGCGTTATTTTGGTATTGCTGTGCGGAGCAACATTTTGTCTCCCTAAGTGTGTGCTTTTTGGAGGATGAAAAGCGGCACACTAAAGGGAAGATCGAAATGTGACTCGGTGACAACATTAAAGTGCAAGCAGAAAAGTTTACGTGACCGAGGCTTTTAATGACCGTCTGATAAGATAATTGCTTGGCAGTTTTCGCCGTTATAAGAAACGTTGATGAATGTCCTTATACGTTATTAAATTACTCTCTGGTTTCCTCACTTCATTGTACCCTGATTGAGCATATTTTCCGTCAACTGAATTGTTTATATTGGATCATATGGCTAATGCCAGCGTTATTAAAAAGAAGCGCTTGTTAACTTTGGCTACTCCTTTACTAAGCTTCATCTTTGCCCATGTCCCGTTAAAACACTGCTCTCAAAAATGATCACTGCGCAGCAAGGATCGAGGGGATTGAGAAAAGTTTTTTTTCTCCTGATTTCTAACGGCCAAGCCTTTCTCCCCTCCTTGTCTTTTGGAACTCTGTACAAACAGACAAAGCTACTTGTCCACTGTTTTAAATATAATGCAGGTAAGAAGTATTGTCGTTGAATGTCAAGTACAAGTAGCTAGCTTGTTAGCCTCCTTGTTAATTTTATTAACTGCTAAGTCAACGCAGTCCCCGCGACGGTAAGGGTACCAAGGGAGCTTGCTGGTGATCGTTATCAATCGCTAGTGTTTGCTTTTAGTCAGCGGTCTGTTCAAGTCAATGGGACGGCTAATTAGCTAGCTAGCATGCAAACGCGATTTTTTCTATTAAAGTGACAAATTTGCGTTTCTACGTTGTGAAACGTTTTATTACAGCCCTTCAAATGAATATTGCTGCAAAAGGCAGCCGCACGTCTCGGCATTTTAACGCTCATATTAACTTATTTGAAATTGGCCCCATAGGAAACCATTGTTATGAAGAAGTTAGGTGTGTCAATATGGTGGCCGGGTGCTTCACTTTGGATAATGTAAACATGACATCATCAGCAATCTTGTAATCTAAATATATATATCTATGATGTGGTGTCATCAAAGATTTGCCGCTTTCACCCTCTCTGGTGTCACCAACAATTCTGAGGTTAAGATATTTTTTATAGTCATGTCATTTGTATGAAACCATATGACTTTAAGTTGTATGCAATTTATTGTGTGAGATCATTCTGGGTGCTTTCACACCGGCCTCATTTGGTTCGGTTGAATCGCACCAGAGTTTGTTTTCCTTGTAGGTACGGTTCGTTTGGTTCTGTGTGAAAGCAGCAATCGTACCAGGAATCGTACCAAAAGCATACCAAAACGAGTGTACCTAGACCTCCTCCTCGAGGTGGTCTCGGTACGCTTTCAAACGAACTCTGATGCGGTTCGTTTCAGTGAGAACGCGAACCGACCTAGATCAGACCCAAGCGCTAAAAAAACTGGGCATTTTGGACTAAACCAGCTACCGTAGTGAGTGGCACTGTGCATTTTGGGATGAGGATGCAGTTTAATAAACACAGCGTAGCAGGCACAGTGAGCAAATCTGCGCGGTGAAACGTAGAGTCCGGAGGAGGTGCAGGCCCTAATAAATCGTTCCATGAATAACAAAAGGTGGCAAGTGACATTCCTGATGAAACCTGTTTTTCTGCACCACGAAGTACGTGGTGCAGAAAAACAGGTTTCATCAGGAATGTCACTTGCCACCTTTTGTTATTCATGGGACGAAATATTTGGTCTGATGATCATATCCGATCACTACTATCCAAGACGCACAAAAATAGATTTTTGGTTTGTAGTGACTCGCGATCCGCCTTCATCATATGCAGTGCACTACAAAATTTTGTGTTAGCCACATCAGCACCTCATTAATGAAAAGTAAACACCGGAAAAAATTGGAAATGCAGGCGATGTAGTACATCTTAAGGAGGGCCACATGCAACACACGCAGCTGCCTCTCCATTGTACTTGTCTTGTCTTGTGTGTTGACTTTTCCTTTGTTTACTTCCGTGGGTTCTACAACTGTATTAAAAATTACCTGCCTTTTCTGACCCATTGAAGACAACCTCAGGAAATATATTATGAGACACATCTGGCCAATGGGTGATAGGAACGTACTCCAATGACTTGTTTTACGAACTCATCAACCGATTTACACCAAAATAAAAAATGCGGTTTGAAAGGGGACCAAAACAGCTAGCAAATATAACAATGTATATGTTTTTGCACTTGGTCCAGACCAGTTGAACCAAACTACCGGTGTGAAAGCGCCCTAAGTTTCTGTTGTAGCAAACCTGTGTCAGGTCTGCCCCACTAGCTAGAATTCTAGTATGGCGAGCTGTATGAAACTACAATGAAATCGTATCGACTGACAGTTCTTCGTGTATGTTGCTAGCTCACTCCGGACTTGGCTATCGCCACTTGTCTTCTATGCACAGTAGGCTAGTAGGCCACATACTGGTCTACGCGTCTACCCCTCTTCCAATGTTGACGTTTGGTTAGGTCTTGTGCTAATTTGGGGTTTGCCGCTAGCAACCAGTCAGACAGATCATGGAGCTTTGACAACCTCTCTCTTTTTTCACCATTCATCTGTTTGCATCCCTGAATAATTGTACACTGAGGAACCCTGGCAAGTTTGCAAAAATATTCAGTTTACAGAAATCTTAACCTCAAAGCCTTTTATTCAGGGACTATTGTAGGCGAAGTATTATCTTGTAGCCTATAGTGCTCACCTTCCTCCCATTCGACTGTATCTTGTGTTTGGGGGGGTTGAAGGAAGACTTCCTGGGGCTGCTACATGTTTGCATTACGGCATGCAATATTAAAGGTGCATTTTGGAAAAATATATTTTTGTTGATTTCCAGTCTTTTTTGAACATGAACGTGCTCCAGGGATCAAAGTGAATAATCCTACCGAAGAACTTTGTCCTGCAACGTAAATTCGCTGTGTATTTTGTGAAAACAAATTCTATTCAACCAAACTGATAGATTTCTCCAAAAACTGCATCTCCCGCCACTAGGTGACATCCTAATAGAATGGACAAAGAATGTCACCTAGTGGCGGGAGATGTATTTTTTGGAGAAATCTATTTGTTTGGTCGAATAGAATTTGTTTTCACAAAATACGCAGGGAATATACGTCGCAGGTCAAAGTTCTTAGGTAGGATTATTTACTTTGATCCCTAGAACACGTTCATGTTTAGAAAAGACCGCAAATCGACAAAAACGTATTTTGCCGAAATGCACCTTTAGCAATCTAGCCTACTGTGTGGACAGTGGGTTATTTTAAGTAGCTACCATAAGTCAGGATGAAGGCTACAAACTCATTCATCTCTTTATGTGGACAGAAGTACACTTATCTCATATTCTGTCGCAAGGGCCCTGGGTTTTCATGAATGACAGTGCAAACGAAGTTTTCATCCATGCATTAGCCAAACTCCGCTATCCTAGCCATTTAGCTTGTCAGTTTGTTAATGGCCAGATGTGTAAATGTACCTTCCTTTTGAAAATTGGGTCACCAACTGTCAACCTCTCTTCTCTCTCAGCTCTTTCTTTCCTTTCCGGCACCCTGACTTCGGCATCCTGCCTCTCTCGTTCTCAGTTCACCACTAGTCTGAACTAAGGCCACGCAGCCAGTTCAGGTTTAACTTGGGCCGTACAAAATGATGAATAGTAAGAGGGGGGGCCCATGTGCTAATATTATTCTTAAAAAGTTGAAAACAAACAACAAATTCATTTTAAATTGATGAAGTCATTACAAAAATTAAAATATAAAATTAAAGTGTGCATATATTTTATTAACACATTTTTATAATAATCGCAGCATCCTCTGTGGCGCCCCTGTGAATGCAGGGCCCCTAGAATCGTCCATGGTTACACCCCCCCTTATGGCTCCACTGGCTGATTGTGTCACCCTTGGTGGCAACATCTGCAGTGAAATGTTTGCAATGATTGCCAATGAGTCTTTTACGTCACTGTGAAGGAATTTTGTTCCTTTCTTCTTGGCAGAATTGTTTTAATGCAGCCATATTGGAGAGTTTTGGGGCAGGATCACATCCAATCACATTCAAGTTAGGACTTTGACTCCAAAAGCTTCTTTTTGTTTCTTTTGAAACATTCAAGGATGGACTTACTTATGTGCTTCAGATAATTTCCCTGCCTAATAACACAACTGTGCTTGAATTTTCGGTTCCTAACTGATCGCTGGACATTCGGCTTCAATATTTTCTGGTAGAGCGCAGAATTCCTGGTTGCATCCATTACAGAAAGCAGCAAAGCAGCCCCAGGCCATCATACTACCTCCACAGTATTTGACTGTTGGCATGATGTTGTTCTTGTGGAATGCTGTGTGAGCTTCATGCCAGATTTAAAATGGAATAGCCTTTATTTTGATTGTACAACCAGTACACAACAAAATTTGAGAGAGCCTCCTCTGTTCAGTGCATAGTAACAGCAATAAGCAATAGATAAAAAGAACAAGTTAAAAACAACAGAAACACATAAAATCCAACATACATATAAAAATTGCACTATCGCTATTGCTCATAATTCCCAGGGTTGTTCTGTGGGCTGTATTCATGAGTTCAGTAGTCTAATGGCCCAGGGATAAAAACTGTTTTTAAGTCTATTTGTCCTGCTTTTAATGCTCCTGTACCTCTTGCCCGAGGGTAGGTGGTTGAAGAGAGGGGTCGGAAGAGATTTTTCTCGCCCTGCTGAGACACCGGGAGCTGGTGATGTCATCCAGGGAGGGAGGGGGCAGTCATAATTTTCTTAGCTGATTGAATCATCCCTTGCAGCGCTTTCCTGTCAGCAGCTGAACAGCCGGCATGCCACACAGTAATGGAGTACACTAACACACTCTATGGTGGACTGGTAAAAGGCTACCAGCAGCTTCGCCTCCAGGTCATACTTGCACAGCACCCTGAAGAAGTGCAGTCATTGCTGGGCCTTTTTGACCAGCACTGCTGTGTTGGAAGTCCAGGAGAAGTCCTCTGCGATGTGTGTCCCCAGAAACCTGAGGAGGACACCCTCTCCACACAGGCATCATTTATGTAGAGCATGGCAGGATCTCCTCTGTGATTTAACAGGACCCAGATCTTCCAAAAAGTTCTACATTTGACTCAACAGTCCACAGAGTATTATTCCCAAAGTCTTGAGGCGCATCAAAGTGTTTTTTTGTAAATTTAAGATGAGGCTTTGTGTTCTTTTTGGTCAGCAGCGGTTTTGGCCTTGCAGATCTCCCATGTATGCTATTTTTGCCCATTGTCTCTCTTCTTGTGGAATCATGAACACTGACTTTAACTGAGGCAAGTGAGGCCTGCAATTCCTTAGATGTTAGCCTGGGTTTTTTTTATGACCTGGATGAATCATGGATGTGCTATTGGGGGAAAGTTGGTTGGCTGGCTACTCCTGGGAAGGTTCACCACTGTTCAAAATTTCTCAATCTGCAGATAATGGCTCTCACTATGGTTTACTGGAATGCAAGAGCCTTAGAAATGGCTTTGTAACCCTTTCCAGACTGATGGATATTAAAAGCTTTGTTTCTCATCTGCTCTTGAGTTTCTTAAGATTCCGGCTTCATGCACTGCTTTTTGCCTACCTTACATTGCCAGACAGGTTCTGTTTGAGTGATGTTTAGATTCAGTGCCGGCATTAATCACGCCTGGCTGTCTAGTGAAATTGAACCCAATTATCAATTACTTTTCTTTGAAAAGCTCCATTTTACGTTAACGTGTTTTGTTTTTATTTGTCTAATATTAAGATTAGATACATAAATCTGAAACATTTAAGTGTGACAAATGTGCGAAAATAGAAGAAATTGGGAAGGGACACATACAGTTTCAACACACTGTACCTCGTCCACTTGCTTTGGCACAACTTACATGCCCTAAGTTAATGCTGTGATTTGTTCCGTCTCCTGTTGCTTATTTTGTTTAGTCCTAGTTACTTTCTTTGTGATGTCTTTTCAGTCCTTGGTCAAAATTAATCTCTTCTGAGCATAGCTTTGCAGGTAGATATGAACGCCTCCCTTTAAGAGGGCATGAAGGACAGAGTCATTGTCAATTAATGTTGTCATATCAAATCATTTAATATTTACTTAGCTAGCCAGCAGAGGGAGGGCTCCCCCATTACAGTAAGGTTCCTCCTAAGATTTCCTCCTGTTGGGGAGTTTTATTTTTTCTCACCACCATTCAAGGATTTTCTCCCAACTGGGATTCGTGCCTTGTAAGCTCTTTTGGGGACACAGGCTGGCTTCTGCTTTATGGCTACTCCTGCTTCTTTGCGACCGCTCTTTTGCTAAAGTGGTCTAGCCGGTCACAGACAGCATTGAAACTTTCGCAAGTTTTAAGAGTAGAAGGGTTGTGACTTTGAAAGATTGCACTAACCAAGACCTATTATTATGTGAAGAAAGACCTTTCTGGGGGATGTTTAAAGGCCCTCCTGCTGCCCACAATTTCATTAGTGACCTGTCTGCAAAGCATCTTTTATTTCTGTGTTCCTTTTTATTTTAATGCTGCGCAATTAAATGCATGCATTTTTGCTTTTATATTAGAATCCATTAGCCTTCTTATCAAGTGTTTGTGTTGGGTGTTAATGCACCTGTTTTGAGGATTTTTAAGTACAATAATTAAACAAAAAGACACTGACTAATGATCAGAGACCTTTCTGTTTTGTCCACATATCTTTATTTCAAAGAATATTTGACTGTTGTCAACCATGTCTCTCAACCACTCCCAAAGGTGAACATCATACAGAATCAATTGAAGTGCTTCTCTCCTCTTAATAAACTTTTTCATGCAGCTTTAAATATGTTTTATTCAACCAAAGCGAACAGTGATGTTTGTAATACAGTTTGTCAGCAAACATAGCTGCACAGAAAGGCATACAAGTACAAAACACTGTAAATCAAAGACTGCAAACGTGTGTATTTAAACACTGCTTTTTACATTCTCTGAAACAACAAGCTTATTTTCCTGTCAGTGACATGATGCTCTGTCTGTGTGATGCCTGTGGTTCAGAAGGTACTGAGCATATTGTGCATTCATAAAGCTGTGTGAATTAAATTATGTATCGTGTGTAATTGCATGACTTTCCAATGGAATGTGATGTGAAGTGTCATGGGATTCCCCAAGTAAAACAGAAAAACTGGTACTTGCTTAATTCACTTCATGGAAGGAAAATATTTTTTTTAAATGTTAGTAGCTTGTCATTAATCTTTGGAAGTAATTTTTCTCTAGATAGTATACATGTATTTGACAGACTTATGCTCATTTTGGTCAGCTAAAGTGGCACGTAGTGGCTGCATTCATAGAGAACGTAAAGAGGTGAAGATCAGTTTACTCCTAAACCTAAGTTTTAATCATCTGGCATTGGCCTTCATATTCCTCCTAAAATCTCCTTGCAAGTCTGGAAATGGTTGGCTATATTGAGCAGTACCTTTAGATATTACATTATTACATCATTAAATATTCTTTCCTAATTCAACCTAAGCTGAGCAAGATGGTTAAAACCATTTTGAACATATAAATTGTAACATTTCCTACCAGGCTTTCACAAGCCTAGTCAGCCTGTCTACCGATTTATCCACAAGCTTACCAGCTATTCTAGCTTTAACCAGCTTTGAAATGCATATTACTCAAATTCTATCTAGATTTATTCATTTTAAGCAGGGGTTTGAGGATTTGCTCGTTATCATTAAAATACTGTTACAAAATGTGACAAAGTTTAAAATGGGCCCAATGTTTTCTAGCATGCATTAGTTTCTATAAGAGCGAACCGTCAGCAGTAATGGCACATGAATGTTGACTGAAATCATTGTAAGATCTCTACCAATGGGTCTTGAAACTTGGGGAAAACAGAGAAAAGCAACTAATGACACCTATGTCAATCACTTAAAAACAATTTTGTGAAATTTCATTGAGGCTTAAAATTTTAACTGTGCAAAAGATCTGCTCAGCTCAAACCATGATACACTGCAAGCATGCATTAATTAGATTGTCTCCTACCACCAACTTTGACCCTTTTTCTTTGACCTCAGGAAACGGCTGTCCATATTCAAGAATTACGAGCATGACTGCGCGAGGGTTGTGCTTCGTACACAGTTCAGGTGCATGGAGAACAGGAAGTTGAGGATTGGGCTCAGGTGCAAGGATGGACTTAGTAGTATTTATTATGCCTGCTGCACAGCAGGAGACACAAACAAAGCAATACAAAACAAACAGGAATCGAGGTTCCTAAATGAACACTATCGGTAATACACACTCGGGGCACAGGCTGCAGTAACAATGCATTACAAATTAAAAAATGACAGGAATTGATGTTCCTGAATATAAAGTGCTGGATAAAACAATACACAGCACTAAGAGTTAAAGTACACGTGAAACGCGGGGAATACGTCTAAACAAGACTAGGAATGGAACACAGGTATGTAGTTACGAGACTTCGCAATGACTAAGTGCAAAGCTCGGTCTTAAATATCGCTGTCCTACCACATAGAGGAAATGAGAGACAGATGCAGGTAATGATTGAGGACTGAAGAACGCAGTCCAGGTCTTAGTAGACCGGTGAGGTGGACGACTGGAAGCGAGGCCTGACAGTACCCCCTCCTGAGGCACGACTCCCGGCGTGCCTGATTTTCGGCCGCGAGGGTGCCCTCTGGGGCGCAGAGCAGGCTGGTCTGGATGGGTCTGGTGGAATTCGGCCGCAATGGGCGGATCCAAGATATCGTCATGGTCGACCCAGCTCCTTTCCTCCGGACCAAAGCCTTCCCCGTCCACCAGATAATGCCATTTGCATGCTCGATGTCTGTACTGGAGCAGGCCGCGTACCTAGTAGGCTGGGTCTCTGCCTCCAGGACAGTGGGAGGGTCTTTGAGGGGGCTAGCCTCTGCAAGGGTTCCAGCAATCACCAGCCTAATCAAAGAAACATAAAAGGTGTTATTGATGTGGTAGTTTGACGGCAACTGTATTGAGTAGGCAGACTCATTGACCTTCTGGAGGACACGGAAGGAGCCAATGAACCGTGGGCTGGCACTGAACTTCCTGCAGGGCAGGCAGAGGCGCAGGTCCCTCGTAGAGAGCCAGACTAGGTCGCCTGGCTGGTAATTAGGGGCGTCCCGACGTTTCCGGTCCACCTGGATCTTATGGTGGCGGATCGTCCTCTGGATCTGGACGATAGTGTTTTCCCAGACCTTCTCCACTTCCTTGAACCAGGCGTCCAGCGCGAGGACTTCCGTTTGGCTCTGGTCCCACAGGCACAGGGGAGGTTCCTGTCTGAGCACACACTGGAAGGGGATGAATCCAGTGGACGCGCTCTTCAGGGAGTTCTGGGTGTATTCAGCCTAAGGCAGGTATTTGGACCAATCCCTCTGACGCTGGTGGCAGTATGCTCGGAGGAACCTCCGCAGATCTTAGATGGCTCTCTCCGCCTGCCCATTAGTTTGAGGGCGGTATCTCAAGGTGAGGCTGACTGAGGCTTCCAGCTTCCTGAAGAAAGCTCTCCACACTCGGGATGTCAACTGTGGTCCATGGTTGGAGAGATGTCCTCCGGAAGGCCAAAAATTCTAAATACCTGCGCAAATAGAGCATCTGCAACCTGAAGAGCAGATGGCAAAGCAGCGAAAGGCACAAATTTACAGAATTTGGATAACATCGGTCGATGATCACCAGGATACGTGTTACCTTCTGATGTGGGAAGATTGGTAACAAAATCCACGGTGACGTGTGACCATGGATGATGAGGGACTGGTAGTGGGTTAAGTTTACCAGTAAGTAGCTGTCGTGGTGTTTTGGAAATTGCGCAAGTTGTGCGCGGCTGCTTCCACATCAGAGGCCAGGTGGGGCCACCAATATTTTCGGCTGATGATATTGGTTGTTCTTTGGCTCCAGGGTGTCCTGCTGACCGGGAGGTATGTGCCTACAGAATCATTCCCTCTCAAAGAGCAGCAGGAGCGAACGTCTTACTCGGTGGCACCGTGGTGGTAGGGGGATTCCTCCTGGTCTCCTCTGCTATTTCCCTGTCCAACTGCCACTTTATAGGGGCGAGGAGGGCAGAATCAGCTCTTCCACTTCCGGATCCTTCTCCACCTCTTATCTTCAGGACGCGTCTGCTTTGATGTTTTTGGAGCCTGAGCGATAGGTTATTGAAAAATTGAAGCAAATAAAGAAAAGTGTCCACCTGGCCTGCCGTGGATTCAGCCTTTGTGCCTTTCGCAGATACTCCAGGTTGCAGTGGTCACTCAGCACGAGCAATGGATGACGGACTCCCTCTAACCAGTGCCTCCATTCTTCGAGAGCTACTTTGATTGCCAACAGCTCCCGGTTTCCCACATCATAGTTAGCCGCTGCGGGTGTGAGCTTGTGAGAGAATTAAGCACAGGGATACAGCTTTTCTGGTGTCTCATGCCGCTGGGATAAGATTGCTCCCACCCCTGTACTGGAGACGTCAACTTGCACTATAAAGGGCTTTTCCGGGTCTGGAAATTTGAGTATAGGAGCAGTGACAAACAGACTCTTGAGTGCATTGAAGGTGTGTTGTGCTTCCAGATTCCATCCCATGTTTTTGAGTTTTCCTTTGAACAGACACATCAGAGGATGGGCAACCACGCTGAACTTTTTAATGAAGCGTCCATTAAAGTTTATAAACCCCATGAAGCGTCGGAGTTCCTTTATTGTCTGTGGTATTAGCCATTCTGTTACTGCCTTCACCTTCTTTGCCTCCATAGCCACTCCTTCTTGTCCAATCAATCACGTAACCAAGGAAGAAGACAGTGGACTGATGAAAGACGCATTTCTCTGTCTTGACATGGAGTTGATGTTATAATAGGTGTTTGAGTACCCTCCTCACATGTTCCACATGTTCTTCATAAGTACTTGAGTAGATGAGGATGTCATCAAGGTTGGCGATGACAAATCTTCCCACCATTTTCCGTAGCGCATCATTGATGAAGGACTGGAACACAGAGGGGGCGTTAACAAGGCCATACAGCATGACGCAGTACTCGCAGTACCCGGAGGAGGGGCTAAAGGCCGTCTTCCACTCGTCTCCTTCCTTGATACGGATAAGGTTATATGTGCTGCGAAAGTTGAGCTTCCTGAAGATCTTTGCACCTTGCAGCTGCTCCACAGTGCTGGGGACCAGGGGAAGTGGATACCAGGAAGTTGAGGACTGGACTCAGGTACAAGGATGGACTCAGTACTATCGGTACTTCACTGTGATGTAATTAAGGCCTCTGTAGTCTATGCAGGGCCAGAGACCTCCATCCTTCTTCTGTATGAATAAGAAACTTGCGGACGGTGGGTGCAGAGGCCGATCTTCTTCCAGGGGCAACACTCGGTTAGCTTGGAGTGCCTCAGTTCCATGGGATCCACCCCTTCCGTTGGCAGCTGAGAGGGGCATCTGGGCCGGGCCTGCTGTCTTTCCTGCAGATGCTGGTCCAGGCTGATGGCTGCACTGATGTAGGATGGCAGGGACAGATCAAGGTCCCTGCAAGCCATCTCTGCCCTGAGCACTGGACACAGTCCCTTTTGGAGGATGGATAGTAGGGCAGGCTCATTCCAGCTGCTGGCTGCAGCTAAGGTGCAGAATTGGAGGCAGTAGTCTGCTGCGGTCTTGGTTCCTTGGCTCAGGTTCAGCAACTGGTCCCCAGCCTTCTTCTCAGAGTGGTCAAAGACTGAGCAAAACTGCTGGAGGAAATCGGCATAGGTTGAAAAAACCGATTCCCCCAAGACAGCGGTCACCAGTCAAGTGCCTTGCCAGTAAGGCGAGTCACCACTGCGGCGATCTGCTCTGCTTCACTCAGGACTGGATAGTAGGTGAAATACAGGGCACACTGAAGAATGAAACCTTTGCATGCAGTGGGATTTCCATCGTAGCACTCTGGCAGGTGCACTGGTGAATCACCCCAGGGAACGACTGAGGGAGCCTGTGTTCCAGCAGGAGAGATGGAGAGGGGTGCTGGTGGTGGAGCATGGGAGATGGAGAGTTTGCAGACCCCGTGAACCAGTTTGTCCAGGCTGGCCTCCAGACGGTTGATCTTCCTCTGTTGTTCTGTCACCAGGTGGTAGAGGTCAGGAGGCTGGGCCGTAAACTCTCCCACTTCTGGAGGTAATGGAATCCCTGCTGAGTCCATACTTATGCAAAGACTTCTGTAAGGGTTGTACTTTGTACCCAGTTCAGGTGCACGGAGGCCAGGAAGTTGAAGGCTGGACTCAGGTGCAAGGATGGACTTGGTAGTGTTTATTATGCCTGCTGCACAGCAGGAGACACGAACAAAGCAGTACAAAGCAAACAGGAATCAAGGTTCCTTTATAAACACTATTGGTAATACAGACTCTGGGCATAGGCTGCAGTAACAATGCATTACAAACAGAAAAATAACAGGAATCAAGGTTCCTGAATATAAAGTGCTGGATAAAACAATATACTGCGCTAAGTTAGAGTAAGAGTTCAAGTACACACGAAACACGGAGAATACGTCTATACACGAATAGGAATGCAACGCAGGTATGTAGTTACGAGACTTCGCAATGACCAAGTGCGAAGCTCGGTCTTGAATATCACTCCACTACCATGCAGAAGAAATGAGACAGAATCAGGCAATGATTGAGGAGTGAAGAATGCAGTCCAAGTCTTAGTAGACTGCTGAGCTGGAGGCGTGGCCTGACAGTCTCTTAAATGTTTATAACTGAAAACGCTGATGAGCCTCAACAACAGATCACTTTTACTGATAGTTTTAACAACCAGTATGCATAATAATAGCATTTACATAGATAAACAATGTAGGTTATTCTGGTTTCAAAACATTTTAGGTCAGGTCAGCAGTCAAACTCTCCTCTGTTCTGAACAACAGCCACATTATGATGGTTTCATTTCACTGTTATTTTATTGGAGGAATCGGACAATAAATCAGTTGCTTGGAGGAAGATGATGAGGTGGAACTTCCAAAAGTTTCTTAAGTCCACACCGAAATGAACCATGGTGAAGTTGTTTCCACAATAATGGAACTGAAGCTCTGTGGAGATGTTCAGTTTTCAAATGTCATATTAATTGGAGGAAAGTCTTTGTAGCAACGGATATAGGCTATTTAGTAAAGCTAACATGTATACACGTAGTCAACGTGTATATATCTAGCCATATCTACCTGTATATTTTAATCAAAATATCTATTTAACTACATAAAATAAAGTACATCCCTCAAATTTAATCACCAATCACAAGCTGTTTCTATCAAACAATAACACCATAAGCACCCAACTAAGCATTTAAACCTTCCCGGGGTGAGTATGGGCCTTTTTTTCTGAGACAAATGCTACTTGGTCATGTGACTTAAGTTTCGAAACAGCTTTGTAAATCCGTCCTGATACCGAAAGTGCCAAACATGTTCCAAACAAATTGAACTTAAGTGTCAAAATTACCATCGCTAGAGGATAGGGATGAAGAGTGATGTGGAGTTGGACTGTTTTCTTTTGGACTGGTAAATGCCAGTGGTTAGCTTAGATAGCTTACAAACGTGTCTGCTTTTAAATTGCAACAAATGTAATGTTCAGAATATAGTAGCTAGCTACATAACTTTACATATAAGCAGTGTATGTACACACTAAGTCCTACTATCAACCATTTCAAATAATTTTATGTGTTGAGAAAATAACCTTCGAGGTATGTAATACTGAGTTAGATCTTAGAATCACTTTCTGTCCAACACACACTGGTCACAGCAATTGCAAACCAACAGAGCTAGTACATTGATTATGGGAGGCTCAGGGCTAAGAGTCTGTTATGAGCAGATAGCTTGTATAGGCTAGCTGATGATAGCTAACATTACTGGTGGCAATGCATTTTTTGTAACTTATACTGGTATACTGGTATAGCAACTGTGTCATATACAGAATTGGTCCAGAAACACAATACAGAGTAATTTTGAGCTCACTAAAATTACATTTGTGCTGGCCACTTAGGTTTGTTCAGGATGATAGTGAGTACGTAACTCAGAACACAGCTCTGAACACGGTCAGGAGGTGTGCTCTTGTGGTGTGGTTGGGCCGAGGAGGAGGGGAAACTGTACCTTTAAGCTTATCTTACCCTGAAAATGCTTGGAAATCATTGAAAATTTATCTTGTTCCATAACAGAATACGAAGACAAGAACAAAATATTGACTAATTTCCATGAGACACAAGGTGTTTTAACTCATGACATACAATATTCATAGATTGCATATTGCCTGAATACCCCACCCTTGGAATATGCCTTTGTTAGACCTCAATTAATGTTTGGAGGGGAGATTTCAGAGCATTTTGATCAAGAAGAAAACATGGCGTTTTTGCAAAGGAAATGTCAGGGTTTAAGACGATTTGTAGGCTTGAATGCGCATGACAAAAATTGCAGTGATCCAATTGAAAGCTACAGTGTTATCCACTTTTAAAGCAAGGAGATTCATATAATGGAGGTAACAGGAGGAGCTTGTGAGCATCCAGATCTGCTCAAATTTGACAGCCCATTGAACAGTGTTTGGATTAGGGGGCCAAAGGAAAACGTATATGGCCGAAATATTATTGAATGTTTGTATCAAAAATAAAATGTTTTCAGTTATCCATTTGTCCTAGCACACTTTCTATTCTATAAAAAAATTGATGCAGAAAAATCTTACCTGCCAGATTATGTTATGCATTACATTTCAAATTTATTTTATTTTTCTGTGGTTAACCTGCTATTTCTCAAAAAATAGTTTTATCGCCACGTAATCTGTAAAACAACCAAAAATTTGGGCACAGGTCTGACTTTTCTGAAATTCTGAAAAATGTGGTGATTGCTCTGCACATCTATAGAAGCAGTTCACATTTTGCATGAGGTTCCTTGCCAAGGAGACATCTTTTATGTCTTTTAATGTCTTCATCCATGCCCACTAGCTGTTTCAGTTATGTTTCCAAGGAGAATAAATTTTCATGAATTGTGTTGTGATTGGTCTTTTGTGCTGAAGATGATGGCTTCACTCAAATTTTAACTTGAGGAATTACAAACTTAAATACAGTATGTAGCATTTGAAGATCATGGAAAAGATAGTCAGGCTTGAGAGACTATGGATTCAATGAAACTCTCCAATGCTGATTTAATGCCATGAATAAGGATCACTCTGTTATATTGTGAAGCATCAATTGCACGATTGCACCAGTTGTCATCTCAGCTGGCTGACACATAACAACAGTGACTATTCATTCTGTGCCAATGTTTGCTCAGCTGCAGAGGAACAGAATTATTGAAAACTATGGATAATAACATGCATTGCTTGAAAGTCTCGGGATAATCATATTGCACCCATTGTATAGCTCCTAGGACCACTTTTTTTGCCCAAGGACAGCATTGCATCATAATATATATATGATCCATTTCAACATTTTCTGTTAATTAATCAATAACTCACTCAGTTGTTTTTATTTTTCTGTTCTTAATTGTTCTTGGCTTCATTATCTGGATGTATTGTAATATTGCAGTCATTTGTTATAATAAAATATAAGTACCATTTTTAATGTATCTGAAATAGAATTCAAGTTACCTTTAGCAAGTATGCTCCTTTCAACTTAAATGGTGTAATTCGGTTGTGGAGAATTATGTGTTCAAACAGATTTGGAGTTAACAATTGGTGGGTGATTTTTATGCCTGAGGAAGATACGTAAGTCTACATGAAAATACAATAAACAACATATTTTTTTAATCCAAGACAGTACATTGAAATATGCACTATACTCACTAAGCAGAGAGTAAATAACCAAACTAATGCAACATTTATAAAACATTAAAGCATCTTGGCATTTTCACAATACTATGATCTGCCTCTTCAGCGTAACACCCATTTGCAAATGGCACTACACAAGCAGCGTATTTTTTTCTTATACAGGATCAAACTGTGCGATATTTCATAAATTTTGTTAAATATAAACATTCTGTCTGAGTGATATCGCACTGTATGCTTCACTTGTTGTTTGCGAACATACCCGCTTCCCAGCGCAAAGCCATAGCACTCTTGCGGCGTCCTCCAAGGAAGTTTTCAGGGAACTATGGAAAAAAGAGGCCTGGCTAACAGCTGTGTCATCACCCAAACCAATTCATCAGGCAACTTTCTACTTTTTCATGGGAATGATGTACAACATTGTACTTGTGTTATTGCAGAGAAATGGATTATGAATAAAATTGATTTACCCTATTGTCACAGGAGAGAGTGGTGCGGTCCATTTTGTGCACTGTCTTCAGTGGTGATGATGGTGAGGACTTGCATTTCATAGGGAGTTCTGTTGAAAGGAGCTCATAAGCTGAATTAGCTGATTATGACATTCAATTACAACGGACTGGAGCCATGTAGAAGTTGATATTGTTTTTCTTATACTACATGGTAAAATCAGCTAAAATAAAAATTATTCACACTTATAAATATTACATTAAAGATTAAGCATAAAAATGCCAGGCCCATCTGATATTAGAGTATATTTTACATACCTGAATTATCAAAGTTTGCAAGAAGATTTGGGGTCATCAGGACTGCGCTGCAGTTTTCTTTTGAATAGAGACTTTCCCTTTCTCTTTTTAGCTCTTCTTCTCTTTGTCTGACCATCTGTATTTCCTGGTCGATCAGAGACTGGGTGCTTCTTGACCGCAGTTTGAAGAAGGGGTTGGTGAGGAAGGTGCTCTCCTGGGGCTCCTGTCCAACCGTGTTCAGGCATAACTCTGATGAACTCCGGATGATCAGGCTGGGTGTCTCCAGAATGATGACATTAGATGTGTTTGTTGTCCAGTCACTTGTATTCTTTGCAACTGGAGGATGAGGACCACATTGTGTTCTTGGGCCGGTTGGGTAGGTATCAGGCTCCAGGATGATGATGTTATTGGCTGCCACCTCATGGAATGACTGTCCTTTTGTTGGCGATGATGTGATAATGAAGGATGGTGTCTTAGCATTTGAAGAGTTGGGTAATCTGTAACTGTCTGGGGTCTCAAACATCTTTCTTTTTTCCTCGACCTCTTGGCACAACCTTTTATCAAATTTACTGGGAAGAAGAATGACAGGTTTGGCATCCTGTGTGCATTTGGTGGCATTCTGAGATTTAACGATCCCCCTCTCACGCCTGAGACTCTCCTCTCGTTCCATTGCTAAACGGATTTCCCTCTCAATTGGTGTCTCTAGGTCATCAAAAGGAGACCTGTAACTGGAGTCATCTAGGCCAGAGTCCTCAGAACATGGGCTTAACTGTGTGTGTGCATATTCTCTCAACCCTAAACTCTCAAACTCTGGATCCTTCTTAGGCTTGCTGATGTTTCGAACTGGGGTGTACATAAAGCTGTGCCCCCCCTGGCATGTACCGTGTTTAGCAGCAGGTTGCTGTGTCTGGCATTTGGTTTGTTCCTCCATCTTCAACCACTGCTTCCGAGCAACTCGGAAATCCACATGCTCTGTGCTTACATTTTCGCTCTTTGTCTCCTGAATCACACAGTAATCGTTAGGCACTTTCTTGTTTGAGTCAAGCTTGGTTGGGGGCTGACAGAGCTCATCCTTGTCTTCAGATATTTCTGAAGACCCAGGAAAAGGAGAAGCATTAAAAACTTGATCTGGCACCAGCAACTCAGTGTCTGTTAGGTTGTCTGTTTCCATGTTGACTTCTTCATATACTGGGAATTCTGCCTCAACACTTTGTTCATTTTTGTAGGAGACATCCTCTTTTATATCACTTTTTTGTATGAAAAGATCCCGGGCACTCTGTTCAAGACTGTTCCCCAAAAAGAAATCGTAATCATCGTCATCTTCTTTATTGATAGAGGAGGAGAATATTGTTCTCCATTTTTCATCAGTCTCACTGTCTGAGGACGCAGCAGCAATTTCAATACTCAGACAGCTTTTTAAGTTGTCTTCAAGTTCATGATATGATTCAGTGGAGATGTCTGACAAAGCATCCTCTTGAGTACATAGCTCAGTGATGGACTGATGTGTTTTGATTTGGTCAATATTTTCCAGAGTGACAACATGCAGAGCAAATTCAGCTTTCTCTGAAGCAAAGTTGTCTTCAACACCTTCTTTGGAGGGCTCTCCTCTATCAGGTGTTTCATGATTGGGCTGGTCTTGTCTCTTGTGAGTCAATTCATTTTCATAAACACTTCCAATACTGGAGGGGGTATCTGAAATGGATGAGGTGATGGATTCAGTTCGGTCAAGTTTGTCAGGCTCCACCGCGAAGTCAATAGCCTCTTTAAAATGTCTTTCTGTCTCATCACTATTCGATAATTTACTGTGTTCAGATGTTGCAGTTGTACATTCTGATAAGTCCGGCAAAATGTCATCCATTGCACTTGTCTCTGCAGAATCTGAGAAATCAGCTTCCTCAATCAAGTCCTTATTTTCCACAATCCCTTTCTCCTCAGAATCCATTTTATTTTCAATTACAGTGGCCATTTCAGATATCTGGCTTGTCTCCATGGTTACAGCCTCCAAAGAGTTTTTTTGTTCTTTTTGTTTCTGGATTTGAAAGTGGCTGCAGTCCTCTCTCAATACCTTCCCATTTGTCTGTTTCACTTCAGTTGTGGCTCTCTATAGAATTCAAATAAAACATACATAGTCAGTAAATTAAGGGACTGGGAATTAGATTTCAGTGATACTATAATACTAAAATAAATCAACCTCCCTGGAGTAATTCTTTCAGCATATTTCATCACCCTCTCACACCCCTTAATTCCTCTCATATGCTGGCAATACCAGTATATATGTAAACTAAGTGAGGAGGCACTGGGATGACTTCTTTTTCTAACTAAGTCAGTCTGGGTCACTTTTGGGAGCAAGACCAAACTGTTTACCATTAATTAGGAAACATAAAGGCAGTGTAATACAGGACCATAGAAGTCTAACACGGAAATGTATTAATACAATAAAAAAATAACGTTTTGAACTAAACATGTGGGATCTGTTAGTATTGGATAATACTGCATTACAGATGTAACATTTATATTGAAGAAAAATCCGTCAAAAAATTTTTTTTTTCACCACTTTTACCCCCCCAAGTATTTGCTATTGTCATTTATCCTTTATTTAGCCAGGAAGGTCCCACTAAAATACAGAATCTGTGTCAGGGAGTCAAGTTTCACATTTAGAAGGTACACATTGAAGTAATTAAAAAGACATTACATCCAGTCATACAATGATCATAAAAATTGACACAGGATATACAGTACATTGTGTTATAGCACCATTTCATGAGGAGAACACCACAATGTTTTCCCTTGAACTTTCAAGGTTTTTCAGACAGGAGAAACTCCTCTCTGTGCCAACAGACGGAATTCCAATTGTGGCAGTGAGAGTCATAATCACAAAATCACAAACTTCAAATGAGCACTCCTGAATTGTGCAATTCCATATACAGTATAGTATTACAAGCAAGAGCAAAAATGGGAGTGACCACTACCATCTGCCATTTTGTTTAACTGTCATTCAAAACAGGTATCTGAGCCCACCACTCATTCACCTTACATCTTGCTACTGTGGATATGGGATCATTTTTAATAGTTTAAGACAGGCCAGAGAACCCATGACAGCTTAAATATTACGCTAAAACACAGATAGGGCTTGCTGATGAACAGAACTTGGAGTAAATGCTCCGCCGACTCCTGCAACCCACTATTCTCTCCCCCAAAGACATTTGTAGGATTTAATGATGAGGCTCCACTGTTACATTCTGCATTTTCTGTATGCTCTGGTTTATGTTTATTTTCCATTTGGTTTATTAGTTCATGCATTCTGTATCATTTGCCATATCATGCACATTGTTTTCCTGTGATGTCTTGCGTTTCTACAGTATGTTCCTTGCTAGTGCACGCCCCTATCTGCGAGCTGTCACATTTAGGGTGATTTTGGGAGTTTCCGGTGTTTCTTGAGTTCCTTCACTCCTCGTTTACTTCCTTCAACACTAATTACTTATTAAGTACTAATCACATTAACGCTGTATGTTTTTTCTAGTTGATCTACTAACCCTTACTAATGTACTAAATCCTGTAAATAACTAACAAACTAACCTGCACAATTGGGTAATATTATTACTGCACAAACTACTAACTTTACTAATTGATTCTCTCTGCTTTCCACACTAATCTGTAACTCCGCCTTCTTTGCTCTCCCAGTGCCTTGCCTTTGTTTCTGCAGAGACTTCGAACTATCTCATACTCAGCGATGACAGTCACATGTTCCCAGGGGCTTCAGTAAACTCACCCTTTACCACTCGATTGTCTTCAAGCTGTTCTCGTTCAAGTTCGCCCGATTTACAATCAAACAGTTTATCGACTGAATGACCAAGACCAATCCTTGATCCATACTAAGAAGTGATAATGAAAAAAATGAATGCCTATTGCCAACATTTACGCAATTGATACAACATTGTTAGGATGGAAATATAAATGCAAAAAATATGAAACTTTAGCTGACTTCGCTGCATTTATTTAGCCTTTAGCCGTGACTACATTCAAAATACTGAACGGATTCTCAGGCCTTATTGCTTAATGAGCCTTGCAAACTAATTTACAAAAATCTGTGCTGTTTCGCAAGCTACACGAGCGCAGAAATTATAAAGACATTGATGTTTTTTGTAGTCATTTATGTGCGGAAGAAAACGGCTTATAATTTTGTGGTGTAATGTATAATAATGCTATCAAAAATAAATTAGACTGTGGTTGGTTCTACCAATTAGTCTGAGCAACTGTTGCTAATCGGGAGAAGTAAACTGCGTGAGGTTTAGGTTATTAAGCAGTAAAAGGTGAGGTTACCGCTGGCCTTTGTTCCTGCCGACGAACTGCCACTGCTTATACTGATCTGCTTCTCCCATCCCTCCCCACTCAGGCTCTCCCAAAATGGAGCTGATATTGTTTAAGGATGTCCCGTGAAATCTAGTCTTTGTCATTGTTTCCCATTTTGTACTGTTTTATTACCTCTTGTGTTTTCCCCTCTCAGTTAATGTTTAGATTATCCCTCACACCTTTTGCCCCACCTCGTTACCTCCCTTGTGTATATATAGTCCCTCATTTCTGCTTAGCTCTTGTCAGACCATCGATCAACTTTTCTCTGTGCCAAGCTCCTTATACGCCAGTGATTTGTTTGTGATATTTGCGACGCCCTTCTGTCCGATACCGAATTCTGTCTTTGCCTGTCTGGACTTGTTTGCTCCTGATTACGACCCATTTCCTGCCCGACCACGATTACTGTGTATTGCTGCCCTGGCTTTTGGAATTCGGATTACGGATACTCTACTCTCCCACTGCCTCACGATTTGGTACTGTTACCTGTGCTTTTTGGCTTTTGAACCCCTGCCTGTCGTTTTTGTGGATTACCCTTCTGTACCGTCACTGTGTTTACCTGGCTTTGGACTCGGACTGAATAAAGACCACGATTTTTGCACTTTTGAACTACTTGCAGTTGGTTCCTTTTACCAGACATAACAGCAACATCAATTTGCTTTATTTATGCACCTCTGTTTCATTTAACTTTCACTGTTATTTTTTCTCTGCAAACAACTTGCTATCACTCCTATCTGACCTCATCAGCTTTGGCTCATTCCTCTGCGCAAATTTCTCAGTTCCTTTCACAGTTCCTGGTGGATGTGCTCATCCAGCAGTCTTGATCATCACCTTTGGTGAGGTATCCAATTAAATCAATGGCCGTGACAAGAAAAGATGTTACCCATCTCTCCGAGTTTCACTATCACGGCTGTGCACTGCTTCAGTAACATTAGCAAGACTATCCAAATAAAAAAAAAATCCATGACTAACGCCAGGATTCCACCGGGCGCGTATCTGCAGCATAACGTGAGTGACACTCTTTTGCTCCGTCTTGCAGGCGACTTCATGTTCCACTGTGCGCGAAACGTCAGCGCAGCGTTCTGCCAGCTGATACAATCGACCTGCTCCGATTTTGCATATTTCGTCATTTTTACCAGGAAATTTGTGCAACGAACTTAAATGCTTTCTGTTGTTTTTTCTGCTTTAATTGCATTTAATGTCATTTCCAACTTTGTTGTATAGCCTTCTACAGTCCAGCCGTGAACGCCATATAGGGGAGACCGGGGTTACCTGGTCATGATCTTGTATTTGGCTCCGTAACTCTTTGTTGCTACAACTTAGAGAAATACCTTTATGGTATATGTGTAGTGCAGAATGTCGCCTACAAAACCTGTATTGATACAATCTCAATATAACATATATTTACGTCACAATATTCAATTTTTGATATATCACAAACATGCCGAAGTAACCCCATACCCAGGGTTACTTCGTCAGATGGGTGGGGTAAAGTCGTCATAGTTGACAATCAGCTGAAGCTGAAAAAGACAGTCCAATATTCTCATAACAGAATGGTGAGAACGGTTTTATTTTTACAACGAACCAACACGAGCTATGATTTATGCATAATCACCATCAGAGTTGCAGTTATGACACATGTAGGCGAGCCCACTGATATTTGTCCTCATGTGCCCACCCTTTGCATAAGAAGCATTGGACCCGCTCCTCTCTACCTTTGGATGATGAGTAAGGACCAAGGCACCAAAGAGCAGCAGCAAACATTCCCACTGACAATGGAATGGAATGAAATGCAGAGGCCCCAGGGCTGGCACCTGCCAACCCTAAATACTCTGCCAACACCTCCACTTTAATGGGCCCCACCTGTGGCCCATTAAGGTGGAGGTGAAAGAATGAGAAAGGGGAGGGGCTGCAAGGAGCAAACCCTTACACATTCATACTTGTGTCCTCCAAACAAAGGCCCTAATAGGTCCTCTATCATAAACATAAAATAAATGCAAATATTAGAATTATTAAGACACTATAGGTGTCTGAAAAACAATAAATCGGCTCCTATATTTGACTTTAGAATATTTTAATATAAGCCTAACACAGGACCTACAAGCGGGACAACATCAGCACCCTGACGAACTAACCCCATGCTGCTTGGCCAGTGTAGCCCCGTGCTCCCATTTTGGAAATCAGGCCGCATCTCTCATCTCATGATCGCAACAGGCCTTTATCTTATGTGTTGTTAATAACTCTAGTTACATATGTTTATGAAACAGTAAAAACACCGTGGAAATCTTTGTCTTCAAAGAAGCTAGACACATTTCTTTCAGAAACTTAAAGTTTACAATTTGGGTCAAAATTCAGTTATTTAGGCAGAAAGCACATGACACTACAAGTCCTTCTTTTTTCCAAGAGATGACGTTGCTGGGATGTCACATAATTTGCAGATTTTCATTTTTCCGTCAGTGCGTTTGCAATGAAAAAAACTGGGGTGACAAACCTAACCCCGTGGCCGAAGTAACCCCGGTCTCCCCTACTCAACATCTAATTGAGAGGGCATGCCTAATCTCACTGTGCATCACACTGATAATGCAACAATGAGCAAAATGTAGGCTACCTTTCAATTGAAAAAAGATTTTTGGGAATTGAATGTTAAGAACATTCAATTGTTTGTACAATCGCGTGAATATTTGTGTTATCTGTGCTAACGCAGTCCAAAAATGTGTCATGGTTTTTGGAGGCTGGCGAGCTTTATTTGTTTCTCTCGTCCGGGACGATATCGTTTTGCCCACAATCAGATTCTTTGGCCAGCTGGCATTAATTGTGGGAGGCGCCCGGACTCTATTTAAACCCAAGTTCCACCTCGCCGCCTTTGCTAGACTGTCAGTGTTACTATGCACTATAGCCGGTAAGGTCTCTAGTGAGAGAATTGTTTTGAGGAATTGGCTGCAAAGAGGAAAGTGCTTGTTAGCAAGGGAATCTTTCTCTCTTTTCTTCCTCTTTCTGGGCACCGTCTGGTGCTAAATCGTTTTATCTCGGTTCCCGAGATTTTTCCCTTTTATTTCGTTCTGTCGAGCTCGCTTTGCTTCCTTTTGTACCCGGACTAGATCTTTGTCCGTTGGAAGCGCGAGTCTCTGTCTCTCCTTTTGTCGGTTTGTCTCTCTTATTTTGCTGGACTTCCTTTCGTTTCGGCCGCTGCTTTTGGCGTCTCGAAACACCAGCCATCACAGAAATGCTATTGAAAGTCAAACGGTGTGATAAAAATGTTAAATGCACTTTAATGTTCGTTAATTGTCGCAAATGACTTTAAAGACGGTGTTAATGCCTTTCGTATAACGCAAATGAAAGTATTTTTTCTCTATTGTGTGCCGAATGACGCTAAGGAATGTCCAAAAACGAATGATTAAAATGCCAATGACGTTACTGAATCTACGGTATGCGCAAATGTTAGATTTTTGGCGCTGATGAATGTTTCTTGGTGAAATTGGTCGCCACTTCACACAAATGAATGCGTATTTTCTCGTAATGAACAGCAAAAAGTATAGTAATAGTTTTGCATTTAATCTTTGCGCGTACAGTCATGTTTCAGAGATCAGAAAAACAGAGGCATTTCGCAATGTGATTCTACGGGATGGATTGTCACCCAAACGCAATTTAAGCGTTCTCGAGAGTTCATCTTGTCAGTCATTGTTGTATAGTAATTAGACATGTAAATATTCATAGATTCAACTGCAATTTGACATATAGACTATTAAGCCTACAAATTACTCCCACTTGCGCTTCGCTCTGATCATCACTTCATCGAAGTGCGTATCAGAAAAGATGACGCGTGCAGGTAATCTATACTGTATCTATTTATCTATTTATTGCAAGGAACTAGAGAGTAGGCCAAGGGCCAGACATAGATAATATGATAGGGCATAATCTACAGTCATTGCGATATACTGAATATATTGGAAGTAATAATGTGTTTCGCATTAAGTCATCATACATGAATATTAGTAAAGTATAACTTGATAGACTTGAGAAATGCACCGACATGATACTTTGTTGTGATATGATATTCACGCATTTTCCTGTTTTTGATTGTCTGTGACTGGTATTTCTATCATCATACTATGCATGCCCAATTCCAATCATTCTTATTTTTTTCATTTAGATGATGACAGATACGAGTTCCCTCATTGCTCATACGATTGACCTCTTCCACTAGCAGCGATAGACGATAGCTCTCAGAACTACTGCAGATCTTGTAGCAACAGTTTCATATCCCACTGTTTTCGCTGGTATGATGCCTTTCTGCCGGTCACGTGATCGCATAGCCACTTTACTTTTGGAACTGGCACCAGCGTGTTTCACAAGGCTTATTTTAAACGCCAATGTAATTTTTTTTTGTGGATTTAAAGAGCAGACTTTGTTTTTATGTTATCAGTGTTAAATATGCAATGCTCAGTAAGCACCAAGAGCATTTCTTCACATTTTATTTTTCAAATCCTTAAAACTACGCAATGAGTGTGGAAAGGTAACATCTGCAGGCTAAGCAAGCACGGATGTTACATTACAACTGCGACATAAAGTCACCACAATAGCTTGACAGCTCTTGAAATTCAGTCTCTAACGTTAAGAATAATATATAGCTAGCATCTGTATTGTAGCAACCTTTAGCTTACATTCCATTTATTGTGCTAGCTACTCCATTAAAAATGGACTGAATTTAATTAAAATCGGTTACCGATTCTATCCATGCCCATCGACTCGTCTTGTACATGTTATGCCAGATGTGACAGTGACAATGTCACTTTGCTGACAATATCGCCCTTTATAGCATTTTGCCACTAGCTAAGTGACATTGTCAGTTATATCACATTTGGCGTCGCATGCTGAATAAAGATGTGTTATCTCATTCTTTACAAAGAATGACATTTGCTTATGTATGATTTATGAAGACATTATGTCTCGTTTATGAAGGCATTATGTATGCTGTATAAAGCCTTTATGAGCAACACGTCATCTAAAGTGTGACCAAAAATGTAATTATGCTTCAAAGTCCTATTTATAGGAACAAACTCCCGAGCCTTAATATTGATCTCCAGGATTCAGATCGTGCTCTGGTTAATCATCTGTTCCAGTCTGTTCTTCTTAGCCGGTTTAGTGGGAACACCTCCAAAGCTTTTATTGGTCTCCAGGATTGGGACTGCCTTCCTGCTAAACTCTTCAGTCCTGCTGTCAAACGGTCCTGCTTTGATGAGGGGAATACATCACCTGGCCTCTACCCCGGGATGCCAACAGGCAGGGCATGGACATGCCTCCAACCTCCTCTATAGACTGTCTCTCTTACTATTCTGGGCTTCAGCAGAGGTACCAAACATAATGAAAAAACACTGAAACATGAGAATAAATGTTATGGAATAAAATGATATGAAATAATTTCCCTATGTTCAAATTTATCAAATTGTTTATCATCTGTATTATATGCTACCTCTTTCTGCATTTCAATCAATACCAGCAGCATCAATAAACTGCACCTGTGTGTATTGTTGTTATTATTATTAGTAGTAGTAGTAGTAGTAGTAGTAGTAGTTGTACTACTACAACTATGACTACTACTACTACTACGACTAATAAGAATAAAAAGAAGAATAATGATGATGATGGTGGTGGTGATGATGATGATGATGATGATAATAATAATCTGTAGTTTGCACTTTACCTTGTAGTCAAGCGTAAGAAGAATAAAATTAAGAGTTAATTTGCAAAAACAGATAAAAGCCTTTCCTTAATTAAATAATCCAACAGCAGGTTCATTGCTATTCATTCAACTGCACAACGTAAAAAGCATGACTTTGGAAAATAAATCAAAAGGGAGATAACTGTTTTTGCAAATGAACCCTTTAAATAGTGATACTGCATTATCTGAAAAATAATGAAAGAAGTTGCTTTTTGGTGGTAAAACTATATTCCACTGGTGGATAAGGGATGAGTTTCACAGGCAAATAGCCCCCGGCACTCAAAGTAGGATGTATACATTTTAAAAGCCTGTATTAAGACAAGGCTGTAGTATATTAAAATCAACGGCCGAAGCATTGTGGCTCAGAAAGCCTTCTTCAGTGATTCTGCACCTCAAAGCAGAAACTGACCATCCTTTATCCAAAAAAATGTTTTATAATGTACGATTCCTGTACTACTTTGCTCCACACATTGAGGATTTTTACAGCATTTTTTTGGAATGAATTACCAGTCCTCAATTTCTGCCACATCGCAGTCAGTCAAAGAAGGTGCCAGTGTTAAATGTCAAAGACCCACTTTGGTGATATATTCTGTTGGTGTGGGAATCATTTTTGAATACTTGGGAAGTTCACTTGCGGAATTGCAAGTTTTTTGTCTGCTAATGTATGAACAGAGGATGAGGATTATTGTTTTGAATTTTAATATGAATACCAGACATTATGAACCTAAAAAGCAGTATGTTTTAAAATTATGTTTACACAAGGTTCCCAACCTGAAAATTGTACAGCTCTCAGCCAAATAAGGTCTACAACCCACGCAATGTGTAGTGTTACGTAACATAGTGAATAGGTTAGAAATATGTAAAGTAGCTAGAATTGACATATTTCATCAGCTTTACAAAAATGCCTCCATTCAGATATGATTTCATCATAGTATGTGGAATATGCCAAGCACAGCGATAATGAAGTCTGCATTGAAGCATGCCAGCCTATAATACATTGTCCTATTTTAGTTGATTTGACATGCAGTGACATGGTTTCCAACATAAATAAAACTTGAAATGCCAGGACTTGCTCAGATGTAATACTTTTCTGCAATCAGAGAAATTGCAGTGCTGTTGAAAACCACTTCAGCACAAAACCAATGGAAAATCAGCGCAGCAAGTCTGTTAATTGTACTGAACAAAGTCAATATTTTCACGTAATGGTTCCTGGGATTTCAGCTGAAACCGCTAAAGCCATTTTGTTCTCAGAACAACCAGAATGTCAAGTGCTGTGGTTGCAATTGAAATAATATATGCAAATTTTAGCAGTTCTGCAGATTTTAGTTGTAAATATGGTTATGATTTACGTGTACTCAGGCAGAACAGCTATCCAGGCTGAATTAAATGGACCTGTTATGTAAGACTGCTGGATTGACTGTTGTGCCCACACACCCACAGAACTCTGCCAGCAGCATCTAAACGCTGGCCCCTGCTGCTGTTGAAAAAAGGAAATAAGAACATTTCAAGCACCTGTGGGTTTGAACGAACCCCCCACCGCTAACACACAAGCTACACGCACAAACTGTGCTTCCACATGCAACACTGCAGTGAGGCCATATGGGGATAGAGGTAAAACTGTTCCTGGCAGAATGATCTCAGATTTATCTTTTCACTTCAGATAGTAAAAAAACAAAAAACCTTTATTCAGACTTGTGATCTAAGTAATGAGGTTGAACTGACAGCCAGTAAAACACATGAAACTTCCTCTGATGAAAACAAACAAACAAAAAAAATCGTATTATTTTTGTATTTATATGAGTTGGCTTTCTGGCAACGAAATAATCATTTTTTCCCATTCAAATAGTTCTGGCACATGCTCTATTTTCCTCTGAATCACACTATAATCATTATAGCTTATGTGTGAATTACATACTCCTGACAATATGACATTTTGTACAGTTGCAATACTTTCATAATTAATTGAACCTCAAATCTCAAGAGACAGTGGTGTTGTGAATCCCTGCATATATATTACCTCTGGAGACATGTGGGAATAGGATTTTTTCTTTTTAATCTTATGTTTTTGTTTTAACTTCATTAATCTAACAAATTACCATTGACATGGATACTCTGAATCAGCATTAAATGTCAAAATGGGCAAATAATAAATACTTTTAAAAAAAAATCCAATTACTTAATGAAATAGATCACTGAATTTGCCAGTAATTCTCAAAACAGCAATATTTTTCAAAAAGCCAGTTTCCTTCTCGGCAGTTGAATAGGGTGCGGATTTTCTCCGTAACAAATCAACTCAGTGGTTGTCTGCAGTAATACTGAGAAGTTTGCCGATGCTATAACTTCCTTGGCAAAAGCTCAAAAGTTTCCAAGATCAGGAGCGAACGACAGAGCAGTCTTTATCACTCAGCCAATCAACAACAACCCTGTGCTATTGTCACAAACTATAACTCTCACTGTTCACAGGAATTCCCAAAGAATTGAAACAAGAATCACACAGGCTGTAAATATGGAAAATGAGCAGTATTGACAAAACAGTAGTCTGATGGACAGAAAGTCAAGCAAATTGGTAATTTTCCTGCTTTCATGGCATTAAATATTTACTAAAGCTGGAGCAAAAGTTTTACCACTATTTACCTCAAGAGAAAATTCCTCCTAAACTTCCATATTCTGGAGAAATAGTCCATCATGAACATATTTGCTCTCTACCTGTGGGTTTCCATGTTGTCAGTCAATCCAGTCTCATCCTTCGACAGTGATTGAAAACGGTGTCTTCTCTATTTGTACACTCAGTGACAGCTGACAGGGCATCTACAGTATCTCTTGGTCGTTTGTGGACAAGCCTGACAGTGATGTAATCTATGTCGCCCTGCCAGGTTCTGGGGAACTGTCCATTTAGTGCCCATCTTCTTCACACAAGAGGATGAAATAGAATAGCCCAAGCTGGTTTGTCAGAGCGCAAAAAAATCTGGAGTCACAGAATCCATAGCATTTCTCCATGGTCCTCAATAAATTTTTAACAGACAGTTGTAGTCCAACTTTTAACAGGCTCTCCTGCTCATAATTTGCCATTGGTGCATTACCAGTATTTAAACCTTAAAAGTTCATATAGAAGCAGGAGGGTTGTATGAAAGTCCAGTAATTTATATAACTGTCGCGAGAGGATAAGTGTCAGCTTCCCTCGGACTCAATATAGCCGATGGGGAGATCTGCAGTACTCAGGGAAAGATCCGAGAGGAATATAGTTCATAATTTGAAGCATATTTGGTAGCCCATCTCAGTTTCAGATTAACATATGATTTAAAAAAAAAACAAGTAAATAAAGGGCCATTCTACTGAATTACACACCACTGTGCCTGAATGAGGTGAAAATTGAAAAGTCCTTTTAATGAAATGTTGCTGTTATTGTTTCCCACTGTAAACACCTTCAGAAATACACAGAAAAATTCTTTTTTTGGGTTTATCATGTCTTCTCTTGGTGAGCTCCAATAGTTGATCCAAAATTTTGTCTTTTTACGTCCACATGTTTCTTCTTTTCTTGTACACATGCATCAGGTATTTATCCACTGCAATTATCTATTCTGAGGCTTTTTTTCTTTTTGAAGATGAGTTAGCATACAAGAAAAACATGACTATTTACCAGAAAGAAAGAAAATTTATGTTGTGTGAATTGGAAACCAGGAACAATTTCATTTGAACATGATTTTTAAAACCATCCATTTACCAATTCTTGGAGAAGACTGAGACAAAAATCTTAAAGGAAAAGTTCACCAAAAAATGAAAATTCACTCACTCACCCCAAGGCTAATTGAAGGGTCCATGAATTTCTTTATTCCTCAAAACACTTTTTGAGTTACAAGGAAAAACAGCATTGAAGACAAATCCAAATCAACTGAAGTCATTGGAGAGCACTTTTTGAAGCGTAAAAAACAACATTTAAAAACCACAAAAGGCCTCCTTACTGCTCAGGCAGCGTAATCCAAGTGTTCGTGAGCCCCGACATTCAAATTTGACTTGTCAAGACGTCTTTTCATGATATTTTTAGCCTTAATGTCCAATGTAGCTACTTGGCTAGTAGCCTTGTTCATTTTCGCGGAAGTTGTTTAAAATTCAAGACTTCTACGATGGCCAACAAGGGCAAATAATGCTGCAACGGCCCAAAACCTCTCCAATTGGAGAAATGCGCTGCAGTTTTGAATGTTAGTATTCACTGACTGAACAGTGCATTTTTATGGTTGGCCAACGTAGCGAGGTCAACTTCTTCCGCGAGAATAAATAGGGCTCTTAGCTAAGTGGCTACATTGGACATTAAGGCTAAAAATATCGTGAAAAGACATCTTTACGAGTCAAGTCTGAATGTTGGGGCTTACGGACACTTGGATTACGCCGCACAAGCAGTATGGAGGCATTTTATGGTTTTTAAATTTTGTTTTTTACGCTTGAAAAAGTGGTCTCCATTAACCTCAATTGATTTGGATTTGTTTTCAATAGTGTTTTTCTTTGTAACTCCAAAAGTGTTTTGAGGAAGAAAGAAATTCATGGACGCTTCGATTAGCCTTGGGGTGAGTAGATGATGAGTGATTTTTCGTTTTTGGGTGAACTTTTCCTTTAAAATTAAGGCTGGTGTCATAACGTCTCCCCCTTGGAGTTTTCCTTACCTTTCTAGACAATTGATAAGTTTAAGGCAAGTTTATTTGTTTAGGATTAAGGGAAATAGTCCTTGTTTTAAGTAGAAAACAGTTACCACAAAAGTTTTAAGGTACCAAAAGTAAATTTTTCAAGTATTGTTTTCATTTTCACAATTTGCTGTTGAAAAGTATAAGAAAATAAATCCCAGTGTATTATTTTTATGCTAAGTTCTATGTCCCATCCATCCCTCCATTTTCCGCCGCTTAACCGGGGCCGGACTAAGCAGAAGGTCCAGGCACCTCCCTCCGCAGCCACTTCCTCCAACGACCTCTTTGGGGACCCCAAGTTGTTCCCAGGCCAACCGGGAGATATAGTCCCTCCAGCGTGTCCTGGGCCTGCTTTGGGACCTCCTCCCAATTGGACATGCCCAAAAAACCTCTAAAGGGAGGCTTCCAGGAGGCATCCGGACTAGATGCTCAAACCACCTCAACTGACTCCTCTCGACACAGGGGGGCAGCGGTTCTACTCTGAGCCGCTCCCGGATGTCCAAGCTCCTCACCCTATCCCTAAGGATCCGTTCTATGTTTTTTGTTTAAATATGATCTTGGGAATCATTCTTGAGACTTACTGTGCTTACAGTACAAGATCTCAAATTTAACACCTTTAATGGAACTATATAGTTCTAAGTGAGACTTCCTTTTTGCCAAGACATTGTTTATGGTATCAACAGTTCATTTCTCAAGTTCAGTTAGAAGTCTTGTCTTCTGAGAGTATGTATTGTCCAGTTCTGTTAGTCATAATTTGAATGGTAGAGGATGTACCCGTAGAGGATGTCAAGAGGCATAGATTATGTTTTGGCATCTAGCGCATGAGTTTTTCACTGTTTTAATACATGGAGCTTGTTAATGGTAACGGATAATGGTACTTACTTTCTATAAGTAGCGGACATAACTCATAAAAATAACCTTAACTCAGCTCGGAATTGGGTTGCCCAAAAAACAATGTTACAAATGAAGGACCTGCATAATTTTTTTTTGCATAATGTTTTTACACGTCTAAATTATAAATCAAATTCATTATACTGCGTATTAAGATTTGGTAGCAGACGTAACTGAATAAGTGGTTCAAAAAATATTTAAAGTAGACGTGTTGATTTGAAAATTGTCATATTTGGTATCATCTGAAAGGGCATGCAATACTCTCTCAAACTATCAACACTTTTCACCCGGAGATGATCGTGAAGTAGAGTAATCATGGATGTAAAATGGGCTTTTAGCAACCCACAATATCGGCCTTGAATCGGGCCAAGAGCTGTGACTTCACTCGTGGGATCAACTGTGACACTTAGGTTATCGTATGTGTATTTTACATTGCAAGCAAGATGTCGAAATCCGCTGAAAATGTCTGAATTTTTGCTTGACTTGGACATCGAAGTTAAAGAGGATGATTCAAGTGCAAGTTCAACAGCTAGAAACTGCAATGATGTTGATGGAGAGGTAGTAGAGATGGAAAATGAGGAAGAAATTGGTGACAATAGGGATGCAGCCGAACGCCACCAGCTACCGCAAGTGTACCAGCATGAACCGGAGCCTCGGGTTTTGGTGAGTGAACAGGAAGCAGGCTTTGGGCTGCATTTCCCAAAAGTATGCAATAATTGCTATTTTACTTAATTGGACTCAATGACTGTATATGGTCGAACTAGCTATGCAATTGCTAATATTGTTAGCAACTATGCTTTTGGGAAATCTACCCCTGAGCCCTACCCCGGAGGGAACCCGAACATGTACAAGCTTAGAACTTTACTGACGAGTGCCCAGCTGGCTAACAGGGGGCCCTTAGGCAACAAAAAATGTTATAATCCTATAATCAGAAACCAGCAGCCACTCCCAATTTACTTCCTGGCAGCACAAAGCCAATTGTGCGTGCTCTGAAAAGGCTACCAGGCACTGCCGTGACCCGGGCTCCCGCCTGGGCTGTAGTGCTCAGTACTTCTCTGTGAAGTGGTGACTTAACTGGGTGAGCTAACCCGGAAGCCAAACAAAGACATGCTTCCTGACGATCGTAAATCTAATCCGCTAGAGATATAAAATGAAATGGGACCAAGAAATGAACAAATTACAACAGGCAGATGATGGTCGATGCACTTGACTTCCTTTCTGTGTGTCCCTGTTTCCCACGAATTACGCCATCAGAAAGGGGCTATTTTCGCTCAGTTTTTTGGGGGGATGTGCGCGAGTTGAAAGGGTCTTCAAAATGCCTTTTATATTCTCTTCTTGTTTGGGTGAGTGTCCGGAAAGTGTTTTATTCATCATCTCCATGACATTAGCTTTCCATAAAGGATAATTTGCCCATTTTTTGATTTCTCAATAATGTATGCTTTAATGACAGGAGACATAAGTCTGCGTTATTTTCCTTCCTTTTTTCCTTTAAAAAAAGGAAGGAAAGTTTATCATTAATATCAGTAAGAGGTAAAATAGAAACACATATGTTTAGCATAAAATTTTTGATTTGAGTAATACTTCAAAAACATCACTAGTGGGAAAGCTATTTTTCTAATTTTAGCCTTACAAAATTGCAAGTTGTACAACATATGGAGAACTACACATTTTCTAGAAGACTATGCCACAATTATTTTGATGTCAATAACAAACAACATAAAGATAAAAAATAAACAAATGCAAAGATGTAGAAATTTTAAATGGACTGGTACATAATTCAATAGGATGACCCTGAAGCAATTATTGATTTCACTATGATATTTTAATTACCTGCACATTATTTCCTGTTATAAACAATCAGCACAGAAATGAGTAAACAGTTGTGCTTGTAGGCTTGAAAGCATTTTTATTGTTCGACAGCTCTTCAAAATGGCAGTTATTTCCCTCTGTTCTACTAGCATAACCTAAAACTGAAGATATCACAGCTGAGTTCAAGCTTAAGTGAAATATACTTTACAGTCATGTAAAAAATGTATCTTTGCCATTTGCTTGGTCATGATGCCAATCAACCTGAGAATTTATTTATTTATTTATTTTTTAAAACAGAAAAAATGACTGCTCTAAACTGAGAGGCACCATAGCAACCACAACAGCATAAACCTTTCTCAAGCTCACTTGATGCACACGAGTACAGGTCTATTGTGCTTGACATCAGCAGGGCAGCCAATTCAATAGCTGCCATGATTATACAGAACAGAAATGAGGCAGACTGAAGCAACAGCTTTTCCATGTTTCCACAAGAAGCTTTTCACACAAAACAAGTGGCAAAAGACCCGCATTTACAAGTCATTCTGTGTTCTCAGTTGTAATGAGCGTAAACATTGCAGATGTAGGGAAATGATTTGTCATTTATTTTAAATGTCTTTTTGGAGATATTGAGCTATATAATGGCTGACTTGTCTCAAGTTCAGTATACTAAAAGAAGTTTTTGCTCAAATATACTTGAGATGACATTCAGCAACATACAATCTTAAGGCTGTGGTTGTGTTTCAATACTCTCTCAGCGAGAGGAAAATGTGATTTTATTGCACTTTATGCCGAGAAAAAGTGACTTTTGATTGTGTACTTATTTTAGAGAGAAGCAACTGTATCCCCACTTTAGCCCACTCATCTTTAGAGTGGTCACTTAGTTGCCAAGGCCACTTTCCAGTGATTGTGAGGGTCTGAGATTGACGGCCATGCACAGGATGTGAAGACAGCTTCCTGACATCGTTACTAAAATGTGGGCGGTGCCAAATGGCTGGTGCTTAAAATCTCTGTCAGACTTCATGTTAGATAAGAGTCATGAAGCTCACTAAATTGAATGTGAGTCACAAAAATGTACTAGGTGATGAAACACAGCACAATAAACTGCTCTACCATCTCAAGGATTTTCACAGTGGAACAGTGCTTGTGATTCATATGGACAGACACCTTGAAAAGAGACTGTGCGGGGGCATACCATTCAATAAAACTCACAGCTAGCTCTAACAGGAAGAGAACACTCGTAAAAATCACTGCGCTGCCCAAGTCTCTGTTTTTCATGCTTCTGTCGTAGAATAGAATGTGTTTATCCAGCACCAAATCAGAGTTAATATTTGAAAATACCTTTGAAGAAAAGCTTGTATCTACCAAGCACTAATGCCCCTACTGTAATTAGAACACATACAGTGCCCTCCATAATTATTGGCACCCCTGGTTAAGATGTCTTCTTTAGCTTCCAATAAATTCAGTTTTTTTCTAAATAATGTAGGACCACAATGAAAAAAAGAAGAAAATCCAACCTTTAATTCAAGTGCATTCATTCAGTGGGAAAAAAATCCCACATTAAGAAATAATTCTTTTACATCAAATCATGTGTGCCACAATTATTAGCACCCCTGATTTTAATACTTTGTACAACCCCCTTTTGCCAACAAAACAGCCCCTAATCTTCTCCTATAATGTTTCACAAGATGGGAGAATACAGAAAGAGGGATCTTCGACCATTCCTCTTTGCACAATCTCTATAAATCATCTAACGACCTGGGTCCTCTCCTCTGCACTCTCCTCTTCAGCTCAATCCACAGGTTTTCAATGGGGTTGAGGTCTGGGGACTGAGATGGCCATGGGAGGAGCTTGATTCTGTGTCTGGTGAACCATTTCTGTGTAGATTTGGCCACATGTTTAGGGTCATTATCTTGCTGAAAGACCCAGTGACGACCCATCTTCAGCTTTCGGGCAGAGGCCACCAGATTTTTATTTAAAATGTCCTGGCATTTCAAAGCGTTCATGATGCCATGCACCCTAACAAGGTTCCCAGGGCCTCTGGAAGAGAAACAGGCCCACAGCATCACCGATCCTCCCCCATACTTCACAGTGGGCATGAGGTGCTTTTCTGCATACTCATCTTTTGTGTTCCGCCAGACCCACTTAGAGTGTTTGTTGCCAAAAAAGCTCTATCTTGGTCTCATCTGACCAAAGCACACGGTCCCAGTTGAAGTCCCAGTACCGCTTAGCGAACTCCAGACGTTTGCGTTTATGATTGTGAGTGAGAAAAGGTTTTTTCCGTGCATGCCTCCCAAACAGCTTGTTGGCATGTAGATAGCGCCTGATGGTTGTTTTGGAGACTTTGTGACCCCAAGATGCTACCATTTGTTGCAATTCTTTAACAGTGAGCTTTGGAGAACTTTTTATTTCTCTTACCATCATCCTCACTGTGCGTGGTGGCAAAATAACCTTGTGTCCTCATCCAGGCTTGTTTACCACTGTTCCAGTTGTTTTAAACTTCTTAATGATTCCTCTGACAGTAGATATGGGCAGGTGCAGGCGAGTGGCTATTTGCTTGTAGCCATTGCCTGACTTGTGAAGGTCGACACACATCTGCCTTACTTGAATGGTGTGTTCCTTTGTCTTTCCCATGTTGAAGAGTGGATAAGAGAAATGGCCTCTGTGTCACGTCATATTTATACCCCAGGGAAACAGGAAGTGATGAATTACTAATTAAATGTTCCTAGATACTCTGATCAACTTTGTAAACTACTGTAGAAATGACAGAAATACTTCAATTACATTTATTTCCTAGGAATTGTTAGGGGTGCCAATAATTGTGAAACAGGTGATTTTATGAAAAATAATTATTTCTTAGTCAGGATTTTTTTTTTTTTTCCCTTAAAATTCACTTGAGTTGAAGGTTACATTTTTCTACAATTTTCAGTGTGAGAGTATGCTTCTGCAATAAAAATTGAATTTATTTTAAGGCTTTTAACACATCTTAACCAGGGGTGCCAATAATTATGGAGGGCGCTGTAATATTTGTGGGCAGAACTCACTGATCTTTTAATAAATTAATACTGCTAAGGCATTTTAAGAATGAATAAAACCACGTATAGGTTCGCTCTCATTTAGATGGCTGCCTATTGGACATGAGGGAGGAGTCTAAGGAGAATACATGATCAAGATTCCTCCGAGTGCTACGCAGAAGTTAACTCTGATTGACACAAGTTTGACATCATATTTGCTCGCAGTGGTCCCTTGTGTGTCAGTCTTTTTTTCAATGAAGATTCAAAATTGTTCAATATTGGTGACAATTTTAAAACTCACTATACAGTCTAAGTGGAGCACATCTCAATTCTGACGTCCAGATTTAAACTAATGAGAGTGTGCCTGTCCTGAAATTTGAATGGCTCATGCAACCATTTGTTTTCTTTTTTTTCCACATTAACAGCAATGTGTCTTACCAGGTTTGCAGAAATTAATCGATACTGTTGCACAATGCTTGGGAGAAATATCATGCAAAATCTATACTTTTTGAACCAATGGCAAGCATGTTCATTGGTAGATTAACTCTTGGTTACTAACCCTAGATGATAAAATGTCTGCTTCAGCCATAAAAAGCATAATCAGCATCAGAAGGCAAACAGTGAGAGATAACTCAGAGAACACAGTCCGCGAATCAGAGATGCAACAGCTGTTTCTGCCACCTGCGCCTCAACAAAGTACATATCTCATCGGTATGAAACCATTGTTTCACCCACAGGTCACCATTTACACACAGTTGGGCATCTGTTTGTCTTTGGGAGCCATTAGCTCATTAGTGTACTTCTCAAATGACAAAATTAATTGGTTAATTTTGCGGCTGTATCCTTTTCGCATATGCGCGTCAAATATCCCTCAGCGCAGGAATGTCAAATCACCCTTAGCTGTATACATCTGTCTAAAATGTAGGTGGTATCACCAACCTTAGCTTCACACCAATATGCAAAGAAGAATTCATCCCCAGGTCACAATTCATGTGTGTCAGTGTATTGTCTATATCGCAACGGCACATTTTTTTTTCCAGAAACAGGTCCTCAGCCACCTAAACAGTGTTAAAATATCAGATGGAAAGGTTTGACAATCTACGATAGTGTGGGATCTGTATGTCACTTGCCTGGTATTTTGTTTCTAGCTGGCTCTGTTCAGTATTTCTTTTTACCTTCACCCACACACTTAGAGAGCCGCATGCACACAACTCAATATTGTCTCACCCTGTGAACTTCCCTGCCTCCTAATATTTAAACTCCCGTAATCTCCCAGTCTTCTTGCCTAGCCTGTTTTCTGTCCGATCAATAATCTGTTCCGCTCTCTTGGCAACAGACATCTGCCTACAAGGAAAGGTCTGGCACAGTTTCCTGCCTATAGCACTTACATAATGGAATTCTGCTATTGCACAGTAAACAATAACTAGGTTATTCTGGCAATAATCAATCACTGAAAAAAAAACCATTTGGAAACTTTTTGTCAGTTACTGATGTTTTCCCCATCCTACCTTAGATCAGCGCTGAAAGTCAGCTGGCTCTTTCCCTGTGTGGTGGATTCTCTGCCTCACAGTCGCCACTGCGACTGGAACACTGATTGAATGTGCGTGGATCAGCCAATGGCAGAGCGGCATGTCTTGTGCACAGAGACACGCACTCATGCTCACACACATGCAGCTACAGTACACACTGCCAGGCATCCAAGCCTACTCTTTAAGTTTTATTTCTTTTAGGTACACTTTAGACATTATTGTCTGATTTATGAACAAATAACAAATATTGGGTGCAGAAGGGAAACTTTTACAAGGATTTGAACAGAGAATTTTGTGTAATCATCACTTGATTCCTGATCCCTTTAATTTTAGGCGGACAATAACAAAGGCTGATTTAAAAATCAGATGTAGAGATGTTAAACTAAAATACTTGCATATGCAATATTTGTCTATACACAGACTGTCAGGTTTCATTTAGAACTGTTGTAATGCATAACCATGTATGTGGCTTTTTCTTCACTATACTGCAGCCCTAATTTATTATTAATCAATAAATTTGCCAAAATACATTATCAGTTTATTAACAGATGAAAGGACATATATTTAATGAAACAGAGGAAATGAGAGGGCATTTTAATGTTTTAATCCAGGTGTTATTAGTACGCGGTACAGCACACACAGGAGGAAAGTATATGAGAGTGAGAGTATTCTATTGTAGACGGACATTGGAATTCTTTGCTTGCGAAATCCAAAGCTCAAAGAGGTGTCTTCATTCTGCCTGTATGGTGGTATGATAGATGACTGAGGACAGTCTCTCATATGTGATTATGAAGCTTGGAAGTAACTATAATTATAATATAAAAAAATAATCATAATGACATGATAAATAAAATTAATAATAATAATATTACTTTTATAAGGAAAATTATCGGAGCCGTATGTACTGAAATCTCAACACACATTATTTTATAGTATTCGAATGCCAACATGAATTATTAAAATCACCTCTAGTTCTCAGTTTCTGTTTGGACAGTGAGCACTTGACTGTAATAATGCCTGAATAATTATGCATATTTCTCTTTAGTAAAGAAGGGAGAGAGACTGGTCTTATCACAACGACATTTTCTGTAATTGCCGTCAGGAAATAAGAACCATGAAGTCCATGAAGTCAAAAAAACCTAAACAGATTTACAGCTTGGCAGGCCACAGCCATACAGTACAATAATATGTTGTACATATTACAGAGCTGTGAAAAAGTATTTGCCCCCTTCCCAATTTCCTCAATTTTTGTATTTATTTGTCATATTTAAATGCTTTAGATCATCCAATTAATTTTAATATAAGACAAAGACAATGCTAGTGGACACAGAATGGAGCTTTCAAATGATAATTTCATTTATTGAAGGTAAAGAGTTATTATTAATATCATTTATATCGTAAATGTGAAATTAATTTCCCCCCTGAACCTAATAACTACTTGTGCCACCCTTGTCGGCAACAACTGCAATCAAATGTTTGCTAAAACAGCCAATCAGTCTTTTACAATGCTGTGGAGGATTGTTGGCCCACTCTTCCTCGCAGAATTGTTTTAATTCAGCCAAATTGGAGGGCTTTAGAGCATGAACTGCCTGTTTAATGTCATGCCACAGCATCTCAATTAGATTCAAGTCAGGGCTTTTACTAGGCCATTCCAAAACCTTCATATTGTTTCATTTGAGCCATCCAAAGGTGAACGTGCTTATCTGCTTTGGATTATTGTCCTGCTGCATAACCCAAGTGCACTTGAGCCTTAGGTCACAAACTAATGGCCGGACATTCTCCTCAAGGATTTTCTGGCTCAGTGCAGAATTCATGGTTCCATCAATAACGGCATATCACTCAGGTCCTGAAGCAGCAAAGCAGCCCCAGACCATCATACTACCACCACCGTGTTTGACTGTTGGTGTGATGTTCTTACTGTGAAATGCTGTGCCAGCTTTACACCAGATGTAACAGGACCCATGTCTTCCAGAAAGTTCCACTTTTGACTCATCTGTCCACAGAATATTATACCAAAAGTCTCAGGGATCATCATGATGTTTTTTGGCGAATGTGAGACAAGGTTTTGTGTTAGTTTTGGTCAATAGTAGTTCTCACCCTGCAGCTCTCACATGGATGCCGTTTTAGCCAATTTTCTTATTGTTGAATCATGAACACTGATGTTAACTGAGGCAAGTGAGGCCTGCAGTTCTTTGGATGTTAGCCTGGGTTCTTTTGTGACCACCTCAATGTCATCAATGTGCTTTTGGGGAAATTTTGGTACGCTGGCCACTCCAAGAGAGGTTCACCACTGTTCCAAGTTTTTTTTTTTTTCATAGTAGATAATGCCTCTCATGGTTAGATGGAGTCCCAGAGCGTTATAAATGGTTTTTAACCCTTTCCAGATAGATTGATGTCATCAACTTTGTTTTTTATTTGTTCTTGAATTTTATTACATTGCAGCATCATGGGCAACTTTTTTCCCCACTTCAAATTGCCATACTGGTTCTATTTAAGTGATGTTTAGATTGAATAGGGCTGGCAGTTATCATGTCTGGGTGTATCTAGTGAAACTGAACTCAGTTATCAATTAAAATTTTCTTTTTGGTTGGTTTTGTAACTAAGAGGGCAATTACTTCCTCTTGTGGGGCCAGGTAGAGGTGGACAGCTTTATCCTTCTGAAAATGGCATCACTTTTAAAAAACTGCATTTAATGTTTACTTTGGTTATGTTTGTCTGATACTGAAATTAATTTTATGATTGAAACATTTAAAGGGGCTATGTCAATAGCTGGGCATGCGCAGTTTGGTTGCGACACTTATCTTTTCCGTGGGCCACGGGAAAGTCTACTGTTCGCCATTACAAAGGGGGTGTGCTGCAATCTAAACAAATCTAGCTTTCTTTCATGTCATCTACGCAAAATATTTATGAAAGAAGAGTGCTGCATTATTAGGCAATGTCATGGGAGGGAAATATTGGTCAATTTTAACTTCCCGAGGACAAAATATGGCTTTGAGGAATCCAAATGTGAGGTGGGGTATTATCGGCAGACCGATACTTTCACCCAATCACCCTTTCAAAACTAGGAAAGCATGGGAAGACAGACACAAAAGGATATGGATTGAAAAGGAAGTATTCACCACTTGGCAAAGGCTCAAAAAGACCTGTTTGTACAGCACTGATTCAGTTTTTGTTGGCCATTCACTCTTGCTGGAGTTACGGAGGATAGAGAGGTGAGTGCTGAGACATTTCCATGTGCAACCGCATTGCTAGTGCTTGCGCAGCATATGCATTTGCAATATTAATATTCTAAACCCCTTTTCACTTATAAAACCCCTAAAATATATTTGTGCCCCCTTTTAACATCTTTCTGGAAAACAGAAAGCCTGAAAAAGTGGAGGTTGCATATGGCAATGTCTCCGCACTCACCCTGGTTTTGAAAGGGTGATTGGGTGAAAGCATCGATCTGCCGATAATGCCCCGTCTCACATTTGGATTCCTCAAAGCCATATTTTGGCCGTGGGAAGTTAAAAATTACCACAATTTCCTTCCCACCACATTGCCTAATAATGCAGCACTCTTCTTTTATGAATACGTTGCGCAGATGACATGAAAGAAAGCTGGATTCGTTTAGATTGTAGCACTCCCCCTTTGTAATGGCAAACGCCAGACTTTCCCATGGCCTATGGAAAAGATAAGTTTTGCGATCAAACTGCGCATGCCCAGCTATTGACTTAGCCCCTTTAAGTGTGGCAAATATGCAAAAATATAAGAAATCGGGAAGGCGGCAAATACTTTTTCACAGCACCATAAGTGCCAGAGGATGTATTCAAGGTCAGGCATGGGAGAGCTGGCGTTCCAAAAAGTGTCAGATTAAAGGATTATATTAAAAAAGTGTGGCAGTCTGAGGGGGAGTCGGAGATTCCACAGGAGGGCATGCTGAACTTTCAGTAATGTCCATACTGTAAGGCCACGCCTCCAAGCCTCCAGCTCGCCGGTGTACTATAACCCTACAGCATCCCCACTCATCATCCAATTACCGTCATAGTCATGTTCCAATTACCACTTCCCTCTGTTTTCTCATTCTGGGTGATTAGAACAGCCTTACTTCTCGCACTGTCCTTTGTGAAGTCCGGTGTATCTCTAGCCTGTATGACCTTGTAGTCAGTTTTGGCTTATTTCCCCGCATTTTTGCTTGTTTAAAACCTAAACCATTACTCGCGCTTTGCCAGCATGTTGTTTAAAAGGAACCTCGATTCCTGTTGTTTTATCCTATTCAGTATCTTTGTAATTGTATATTTCGTAGGTACTTATTGGAATCTCAATTTCCCTTTTCTTTTTGCTGCACCGTTTGTGTGTGACTGCAGTGCAGTATCTTGATAAACATGCATTTCTACAATCCTGCGCCTGGGACTAGTCCTCCACTTCCCGTCCTCTGGACGAAAGGTTACACATACTCTCACTCAATATATGTAAACCAGACGAAAGAAATTGGATGCTCCTTCCACATTCAACAACAAATCATGGAATAATGGAAAAAGAATCTGTATTGTTTCTCATGAACAATGTACAACATCACTCTGCAGACTGTAATTTATTGCATTACAAAGTAAGCGTGGCAATAAAGCACACCTTTCATAAGACCGTAAGAAAGCAAGTGTCCCTTAACCTTACATTGATGGGGGTTCTAAACAACTTTCATCATAATTGAGTCTTAAAAAACTCAGTTTTTAGTGTGGTGGAATAATGCGGAGAATATCTTTGTTCAGAGCAATTGATTGTTTCTTTCCACCTGTTACAAAAAGCAAGAGGAAAATAGCAAATATGTAAATATTCACTGAGAAAATAGATTCTGCTGAGTGTTTTGTTTACGAATGTACATTTATTAATCAGCCTCGCAATGCTTCTGACATGGTTCATGGATAAAGGAAACTAAACTTAACCACAGTTATACCTGTGACAGATGGATAATGAATCTAAAATAAAATTAGATGTGAATTACTTTCACAGAAGTACACGTGCTGTACCTGGTCCTCATGTAACAATCGTCAGAATCTTATAATTTACCTTAGCAGTTATATACAAGCTTGATGCAGGTCAAATGCCAGACATTTAAACTGACCATGTTTCTGACATTGTTTCCTAAAGACAAAAATGAGAATATTTTCTCCCTCACACTCAGGGTGCAACATCTGATGGACTTGCATTGGAATATTTGGAGTAGTCAAACGTTATTTTATCTGGAAGGCCCTTTATTTCTGAATACAATTATGTAACAATTATGTAACAACCTTTAAAGTTCTGTATGTCATGAAAAAAAAACTTTTTTTAAAGCAGCTCATTATATCTTAAAGATGAGATTGCATTGTGATAACCTATAATATGACTCCATAACCCTATATAATATAGTATTGTATTTCTATATCATTGCAAGAATATGATGAGAGGTCCATATAAATTCAGAGCATGACACAATTTTAGAGGGCTGTAAATCCTAAAAATTTCACTTAGTATGGATGTAAATATCCTCAAATTCAAGCTGACAATTTAATGTGATATGTATATCCATATCACAAGGAAAAAGCATGAATTTAAGCCTTTGAAAATCATGTTCCAGTCAAAATACTTGCAAATGCACTGTATATGTGAAAATGATGACTGAAAATTCTCTGATCCTTTAAATAATGAAGAACAAAACAGAAAGCATGATATCACTTTATTGCAGTCAGCATAATTTTATAATCTCTTTTTTTTGTTTTTTCCCCTACCATCTGGCTGAGTTATGCTTTTTATTATTCTTTATTTTTTATTTATTTAAATTTTTATTAGTATTATTTGGGTGGCAGTAGTTCAAATTGTCACAAAAAACCCACACATAAAAATGATTATAATGTACATTCAAGGTATCTAAATGTATGAAAGGCACATCTCTTATGAATATGTTTAATATTTCCAGTGAACGTTTGGTTGAAGTGAAGAGAGGCACATAACACAAGCATTTCATGAATGAATCCTCTTTCCAGATGATATTTTACACACATGCAGAGAATGAATCTCTGCCAATGAATCTCTGCTATCCTGTTTTCTCAACAGATACTTCTAAATGTTCTGTCTTGAAGGTCTTTTTAAAAGTTTTGTCTCATTTGCATTGTGCAACTATGAAATTGTCCTTGCCCTTGGCCATATTCCAACCTTGCTTTCCTTCTCAGAATACTTAAGGCAGCTACAGGAATCATTTTCATTGGATATAACACTTTTTTTTTTAGCTTTGCCTTTTTGGTCTTAATTCTGTGGAAAGGAAAGACACAGACAATGTTTCAGGGGACGACTTCATGCAATACCCATCAACAGTGACCACCAAGAGGAAAAAACAATCTATTAAAATAAGCAAACACTGAAAAAATTTTTCAAAAGAATATGGTTTTGTTAATGAAGTGGTTCCTTTATACAGAGTAATTATCTATTGAGTTATTAAACTCTTAAAGGAAATAAATCCAAATCTATGAGAAAAATACTTGAGAAACCACAAAAGCCATTGTTAAAATGAGATTCTATGAATATTTTACAATCAGAATGCTTCATTGATTAAATGTCAAAATGTAGCTTGTGAAGCAGGACATTGCCATTAAAATTCTTTTTGAGACAAATAAATTGAATTAAGGGGAGGAGAAATCCAAAAAAATGGTTTTTCACAAGTTTTATCAAAATTTTAATTTTGGTCTTAATTAAAAGTTTAATCATTCATAATTAAGAGCAGGTGGATGCGTCGCGCATTAGGGGGGCCGAGAAGGCCAACCTAGACTCTGAAAAAGCCAAAAGAAAGAGCAAATCACTTCAATCTGCTCAAGAACAGGACAATCAGAGGGAGCAGGAGGGAGATGTTTATGCTTCAGGGGCATTTTAATGTTCTAAGTTGACTGTTACAATGATTTGTAGGTGTACTTTGACTTTAACCTGGATTTTCTCAAAACCTGATTTTTGCCCCGATTGCTATCATTTAAGGCGCTATATCTCACTTATTTGTGGAGCTTTTCTCATGAAATTTCGACAGAAGTCTGTGTACATATCAGGAAGTCTACTGAACTAAAAGTTTTGGTTCAGCACTTTGGATCTGTGAGTTATGGTGATTTATATTTCATATCGAGGGGGCAAAAAAATGGCAAAATCCTCTTTTACCCCACTAAATCTCCAGTATTATGTGTAAATGCTTTATTCTAGTTCAGAAGAAGGTGTAAACATAACTAAATCTAATAAAAAAACCTGATTCAAATATCTTGCTTCAGTCCTGAGATATAAGGCAAAGAAATAATGGTGAAATCGGGGTGGCGGCCATCTTGAATCACATGACCTAATTATGCAAAATTCATATTTTGTGTATTTCAGGTCATATACTGTCAATACACCAAGTATGAATGATTTCTATCCAAAAATGACAATTTTTTTTTTTCCAAAAGGTTTCTCCTCCCCTTAAATAATTAAAAAAAAGCGCATTAGAAACAAGGAATTATAATTTGTAGATAATGAATTGAATGGATTGGTTTGTATTAACTGACTACATCATTAGAATTCTGCAACAGAACTGAAAATGTTTTCTGTCATTGGCATGATCACCATGTTGTAAATACTGAAACAATTCATGCTGCATATTGTTGAAGCACATTATTGTTAACATTTTTTGCTCATACCATAGACACTGAAATATGGACTATACCATACAGATTGTAGGCATATGCACTAACGTTGTATAAAACCATATCTGTTTTCAAATCAGAAATGTACTCTCTTAATTACCATGTCAGAGAATAAAAAGCACACTGCAATGCCCTTGTACACCACTGCAGAACAGCTAGTTGTACAGTCACAAGCCATTTCCGATGTCTCTTGCTTTAAAAATGATTTGAAATGCATTTCCAACTATTATAACTCACATTGTGTAAGAAGTCTCGAGCATGTTATAAAATGGTACTTCACTGTCAACACTGCTCCATCTCTGATGAGGCGTCAGCTGCGAACCAAGGCCAGAAACAAGATTTTCACAACAAGGTCTTTCAATGGCAGAATCTGACAATAAAAATGTACACTCTTCTCTTGCTGAAAATTCCAGCTTTAACCACCTGGGGTATGAAGCTGGTTCATGATTGTCCGAGCTGTGGTTTGGACACTTAAAGCTGTCTGTTGGTAGTCGTAACTGGTCCAAAGCTGGTTAACCTGGTGTAGCAGGTAGAGTAAACTGGTGGACCAGCTGACTATACAGGCTGACCTTCTGGTTAGCCAGCTCTAAGAATCCAATAAACTTAAACAAGGATACCAGTTTGACCATCTTACACTGGAAGTTTCAGCAGTTTTTTTTTAATTTTTTTTTGCTCCCTCACCGAAACTGCATCCATTACAGAAAATATTTATAATATGAAATTTTATAAGCAGTATTAGAATGTTAATATATTGGTGTTGATATGCTGTCATGAAAATGTTATCTGGAGTGCCAGTTTTTAGAAATGGAGATAAGCTATGTCATATTATAAATTAGGTCATTTATATGGTAAAATACAGGATGTTACAGGATTAAATAAATATACATCATTTAGTTTTTTCCAAACAGCACTTCAGATTCCAACAGAGACTAAGATGTCAATGAAACAGAATAAAGGGTTATTGTGCCAAAAAATGTTTATTGGTGAAGCTGCCAATAAAAACAACAGCTTTCAATTATCACAGAAGTACAGAACAAAGCAAGCCAGGAATATCTTGTTAGTTAAATGCTAAAGAGCAAAAGTCAGGCAGCAATGCAAATGAAGGCACTAAGGCAGCTGATTTGAAATGAATCATCTGCAATGAACAGGAAAAAATATATAAACACAACGGCAATGATCAAAACAAAAACAAATGATTAATTTCTGAACAATAAAGTGGCATGATTGCGTTCCAGTGAAATCCAGCATATGGTATAAGGCGTCACATTTTTAATTTGGCCTTGAATAATACTAAAGGCACAGTCATTTTTATCATGGCTTTCCAAAGAATTTCACATTCCTTTAAAATTGACTCAAATTATATCAGACATTTATGTAACCATGAAAGTAACCTTCACTGGATTATGCGCAACAAAAATGCATTGAATGAATATTTATCAGGCAGTTAACCTCACTCGGTCATCAGCGAGCTGTTTATGCAATTCAGCCACTGGATGGAAGTAGAGGTTGATGAGACACATAATGCTTACACAGTCCTTGTGAGAACACCTCGGCACCCACTTATTCCCTTGGAACATTCTGAATGCTCAGATTTCGTACAATGTGAAATAATGTTCTCAGTTCTGTTTTGATGATCAGCTGTTCATTACAGGAAGTAAGTAGCAGGGAAGTACACCAGCATGCAGTGCCAAAACATGAGAGCCAAAAGCTGCATTGTCAGTGGAGGGTTAGTACCCGAACGGGGTGTTACATTACTGAGCATGGCTGCTTTTTTGTTTTAGTAATACCTGCAAAAGAGGGGTCATCTGTTTTGTCTCTTCCCACATGGCCATCAGGGCAAGGGCTGAGGCAGAAGGGGCTTTGCCTGAACTCTGTCTCCTGAAGCTGGTTAGGACTTACGTACGGAGTGGCATTAGTTACGCTGCATGTGTCTTTGGCTTCCATGACGTATGAAGTTGCTTTGGAGGTCAGGTGGGGCTGAAAGACCTTGCTGTGGCACCCATCTGGGTGGTAAGACAGTAGTCCATCACCGCCATCATCGTTTTCGTCACAGATGACCACCAGCTCGGCCTGGATAGCCCCATCATGATGCAGGGCATAGTGGGTCTCCTGCTCATCGTCTACACTCTGATAGCCCATAAAGATCATGGTCACAGGCTCTGAGGAGTCTAGATTTTCCGTTATTGCTGTTTTATTACTTTGAGGGCTGTCTGGAAGACATGGTGATGGGCTTCTATGTCTTGATCCACACTGGACAAGCATAGCAGCTGTACAGCTCTCCTTAGACTGCTGGAGGAGAGGCTCTACTGGATTCTGTGGGTTTGCCTCCACCTGGTTCTCACCTCCATTGGTGAAATGACTTTGGCTACGGATGAATGGAAGTGACTGGTCTGGTTGCTCATGGTCATTGTTTTTAGGGTATGGAATGTGAGCTGGCAGATGCTGTGCTTCCCCCTGAAGTGATGCACCGCAAATTCTTGGCTCTTCCAGTTGAGCACAAGGGGGGCTTACATATGGTGACTCCAACTGTCCATTGGGGCTTGAGCTGGTATGATACCTATTGGATTTCTTTGGCATGGATGGGCTGCCATGGGAGGTTGAGAACACTGGCTCATGGTACTCCACATCTGGATTGGTCTGCATTTCGGTGGCCTTCCTCAGCAGCTCCTGTACCTCACTTGGGGTGAGCTCTCCCACTCCGTTCTGAGCAAGCTGGCCATCAGGGTGTACGGCATAGACAGATTTCCGCCCATCATCGTAGACCTTAATGCCTTTTTGCTGAAACTTCCCTGGAGTGACAGTTGCTGTTGACAGGACTTGGCTCTCTCCAGTCCTCATGTCTTTCTCCACATTAATTTCCATAGCAAAAAATGCTGTGAAGAAAAGATGGATTGCATGTTCATTTCCATGTGCAGATAAAATGTATTTAATTAATTTTCAATTCTGACTAAGCTACCTTTCACTTCTTTATCTGGAAAAAACTCAGGTTTAATGGATTTTAAATGAGGGAAAATGCAAAGTATTTGAACTTTAGGCATAAGGTGCAGCTGAATACAAGGATTTTAAAAAAATATTCACATTTTATCCCACAATATTTGTTCTATTTCTGAAAATGCTGACTGTGTTCGGAAAATTTCAAGTGGACAAAGGTATCAAAAGCAATAAATAATGTCCATATCCCACTGAACTGAAACTGGAGGCAGAACAACAGTTTTGACTCTTCTTGATACTGTACCCTGTATCCTGCACTTAAATATTGTAAATTAAGGCTACATTGGAAAATTGCTGGTACACAATCCATGTCCCTGATGATAACTGTTGTCACATGGCTATACCTTGTTTAGGCTGATCATCATTAGGTTCCAGTGATGGGCTTAATGGTTTCTTGAACTGCAAAGTAGACAAGGACTTTGGAATACCTGGAATTTCTGAGTAAATGCATTCAGTTGGCTCTATAACAGAAGAAAAGTCAGTAAATTTCTGCACTATTTACTTTTCTAATAATTAAAGTCAAATAGTGATAGAAAAATACAACACTCTTAGCAACAAAAGTCTTTACCTTGCTGAATATCTGCATTTACCGCCTGTGAGGAAAATGTAGTTCAGAATTACATTTCGGATATCGTTAATGAATCAGAGAAGAAAAAAATGTTTCAGTGAGAAAGAAGAAACAAAATAATTATAAACATTAAAGAAAAAAATCTTTTTCTTTTTTCCAGTGCGAGTGAGATCCATTGTACGGCCAATGAGGGACACTGTTCTCAAGCATTGCCCTAGCGGTGCTCACTCCTGTTTCCCAGCAAAAGCATGAGCACCTAACAACAGTTGAACCTCCTTAAGATCTCGCAAGCCCCCAAACACCTGTCTAATGTCATGTCGCTAAAGAACATTGAATTGATTTGACTCTTTTCAATCGTTTGTTCACAGACACCACTCATTTTCAAAGCTTCACAGAAATCCATTCTTTCATAAAAACACCATGGAGCACAGCATTGGCAAACCAAGCATCAACCAAGTTTTGCAACAGAAATTCACAAAAGACAAAATGTTTACATAGAGGAGCCCTTAATGTACAGCATGAAATGTGCAATACCTTTATGATATCCGCGGCGGTTTTCTCAACTTCCTTCAGTCGTTTCACAATGAGCTGCTCCTTTTCAGATATCATCATCTCCTGCTTTTCTAGTGCTTCAATTTCCATTTCCATCCTGCAATCAGGATGCAAAGCAATGTTTACCTTCAGAATTGTAGCAAGCAACCATGAAGATTAGACTGAGATTCGAGACTACAAGTACTACTTCAGTCCAAGATGTAGACTGGAGATTGCAACAAAAGTTTAATTCTCTAAAGGCTTCTGAGACTTCTGAATGTTACATGTTACAGACATGGTTACATTTTGGTGATGCCTAATATCCAAGAAGATTATATTCAAAGTTAGAGATTCTGAAAGTTTTCATAGTGACTTCAATAAAATGAGAGGCACTGTTTCAAATGGTCATTTGCTGCCATGTCAGAGTGAGTTCCTCAATACCCTCAGCCTGAAGCTGAAGCTTTACAGACACTCCACAATCCCTTTGTTGTTCCCTGATAAAGGTCCACAGAGCCATGCTTTCAAACAGAGATGTACCTTGGCCATTTGTTTTTTCAAAGTACTCTTGGTGAATGAAAAGCCTGTATGTTTCCATCAGAAATTGACATCCTTCAGTGAAGACAATACAGACACTTACAAAAGCCAAAAGTTGTATTCTTCATCACAGCTTCCCTCACCTCTGGGATAAGTGGGATTTAGATTCATTTTTGCCCCTCATGAGTTGTATTATCCCAAAGATGGAAAGACTATTCTCCAGATAGCTTCCTTTTGCCACATTAGAGAGGCTCAGTACTGAGTAATAAGGGGCCAAACTGCACCAAGTGAAGCAAACATTCTGGACAATAGATTTGGTTCTTCATTATTCTCTCCTCTAGTGCAGTAATGTCCCCCAATCAGAAATATACAGTGCCTACCACTAATAATGGCACTGTTGGTAAACATGAACAAGTGATAACGAATGAATGCCTTTGTAGTTTATCCATGTGATACTTAATTCAAAATATAATAAAAATATAACCTTAAATTGAATTGAAAAATAACATTTTTCTCAAAAATATATGTGCCACAATTATAGGCTTCCTCTTCATTCATTACCTTGTACAGCCACCATCTTCCAAGATAAGAGCTCAAAGTCCTCTCCTTGAGTGTGTAATCAGCTAGTATAAGACATAGTAAGAAATCAGAAACATTTTTTCCATTCAGAATCTCTCAAGATCACTCTATGTCCATCATCGTAGATTCTCCCCTTCATCTTATCTCACAGGTGTTCTCATCAGGACATGGAACAACCTTGATTCTCTGGTTGGTAAACCATTTTTTGTGCTGATTTTGATATGTGGTTTGATTTGGATCATTATTCAATTGGAAAATCAAACCACAACCCAGTATCAGCTTCTGGCAGAGGTAGTCATTCGCTAATTTCTTTTCTGCTGGCACTGTGTGTTCGGAGGAGAGGATAAGTACTCCATCATGGGCAAGCAAGGTGGCGCTGCTCAAAAAGCTCCAACTTCAAAAGCTTTTCAGGTTGGTAAAGGGATTTCAAAATAAGTAATCATTTGATTCATTTGATTACAAACTTTTGCATCAAATACAAGAGGTTCAAAGATAGTGCAAAGTGTAGTAAGGGTGCTCGTAACCTAAATGGAAAACTAATTCAATGGCTATACTCATTGTTGGTGAATGAAGGGATGACAATACAAGATGGTGACAAGGTATGCAGCAAATGTTATTTCAAATATGTCAAAAAAATGACTAAAACCAGACACAGACAATTACAATGACACAACACATGATGTTACCACATCAAACAATGACATTCATGAAACAGAGACTGTGTTTCCTCAGGAAATCTTGGCAGATGAGGAAGACCTTATCCAAGGAAATCCTCTCAATGTATCCTGTCCAACTCAGTGGTGCTGTGCCTATACATTTAGGGCGGGCACGTGCCCCCCAGAATCGTGGAGGTTCCCCTTAACTTATTCTGTACTTGGATGAAAAGACGCAGAGCTATTTTCAAATAATGCCTCGCAATTAGGTTGGGTTTTATACTTCAGGTCAACTGGGATTCAACTGTACGGAGGATTTTTCTTTAGCTCTGCCTTTTGCTGATATCCTACCGAATGCGCAGGATGACCTCGTGGTCATTTTATTAGGTACACTTGTACACCTTCTCCTGAATGCAAATATTTCAGTCAATCACAAGGCTAAAACTCATGCAATGCATGTGAACATGTTCCCACCAAGCATCAGGATGGGGAAGGAATGTGGTGTAAGTGGTTTGACTATTAACTGACTGCTGGGTATAGGACATGTGGACTCTTTTTTGAATATTATTTTTTATTTATGTAGCCTATAACAGAAAACTGTGGGGGAAAAGATTTGTTGAATTGTAAACTACAAAGTTCAATAAAAAAAGCTTACTTGCATGGGTATTATTTATGTAAAGGAGACATATTAAAATTGTACAGTATAGCCAAGCTTTGCCCACCCAAAAATTTGGCTTGCACAGCGCCCCCGGTCCAACTGTTGATTTAATGTATGGAACATCATCACATCGAAGGTGTTCCATTTGTAAACAATACGATGACCAATGCTTAACAATACCAATGGCTTCTCTAAAATTCTCAGAGTTATAATTACATCCTAAAATCCTAAAGGCCTGTATACAACCTATACAATGTACAATAGTTTATGAAAACATCTAAATGGGTTTTCTGAGAAATATTTAGTATATAATAAAAATGGCTTGAATACACCATATTAGCGGTCTCGCAAAATAACGACACTCTCACATTATTTAGCCAACTATATGAGGCAATTCTTGTGAAAATATCTTAGGTGTGTTTTCATAGGAACCTGGTTGTTTTTCAAGATGAACTTTACGTTTTGCATTAAGACAGATGTTTCAATGGAAAATTGTCTGAAACTTCCTCAGTTTTTCACATATATACTTATGTTTGGTATCAAAATGTCCGTGATGTGGTTGTGTAGCCATTAAGAATCATCTGGTTTTTCAGAACAATCATTTATGTGTTTAAATATGGACTTTTCGAGGCCTTGCCCCACAAAAATCTTGAAATCACTAAATAGGTCACAGTTCACTTCCTTTATGCAAATTTCAAATTTCAATTCTATTTTCTGGACAGTCCCACAAGTAGGTACCTATAACCAGAAGATGGGTCAAATTGGGCTGTGGGAAAATTTGCCTATACCCTGCAAAACCTCCTTTAGTCTGACAAGTAGAACTACATGACACAGTATGCATCGTACCCAGGATTTATTCTTGCTCACGCAGTATGAGACAATAGTCAAAAACAAAAGGAAATTTAATAATAGAATAATTAGCTGAATGGCTAAATGGTGAAAAGATACCGGTATTTTGCTTAAACTGCTGATTTAACATCTCCTCGGAATTCTATTACCTGCGCATAGCAATGCATGTACAAAGACGCACAACACAAGGTCTCCTTACTGGTTTGATTACAACCCCTCATCAATGAGATTCTTCTTTAATCAATGCACCAATTGAAAGTAAATACACTGAACAAAAATATAAACGCCCCATGTCAAATATTGATGCCACATGGAGTTAACGACTCTAAGTGAGCATATGCTGACTTTTACTTGTACAATAGGGATATTTCTCTTGATTTGTGTGCCATTTTTTAATCCATCTCTCTGTCAGTGAGCATTTGCGCAGTGATGCAGTGATTTCACTCAGTACATGGGTGTGGCATTTCCAGACAGTGATCAGACAGAATGAGCAGTACCCAGACACTCCTTATACTGGGGACAATAAAAGGCCACCCCAAAATGTCAAATTTTGTCAAAAGTCATCATGCCTCAGATGTCTCAGGTCATGTGGGAACGTGCCATTGGCATTCTGGATGCAGGGATGTCCACCAGAGCGGTCGCTGTGCAGCTGAATGTTAACTATCGGACGATAGGCCGTTTGAGAGTTTGTTTCCGACAGACGGGCAGTACTGCAAATCGACCTCATCCACGTCGGCCATGTGTGACCACACCAGCACAAGATCGCTACATCCGGCTCGTCCACCTGCGGGATCGGCTCAGATCAGCGACACGCACAGCGGATGAGATCGTTGGTCTGCACAACAGAAGCACCACATCACAGACAGTCCATAACCACCTGCGAGAAGCCAACTTGCACGCTCGGCGTCCTCACCGTGGTCTGGATCTCACCGCTGTCCGGCGTTGGAACCGACTCGCATGGACAAACGCACACGTTCGATGGCCCTTGGCACACTGGAGGAGAGTGCTATTCACAGGCGAATCCCAGTTCCAGTTTTTTGTTAATAAAAACTAAAAATTTGACATGGGGCGTTTATATTTTTGTTCAGTGTACGTTGCGGCAAAGTGCTGGCAAATTTTGGCTGTAATCCCGGAAGCCAGTGGCCAGCGACTGACACCTCAAGCTTTGCCCACAACGTGTACTGAACTGTGCTATCTTTATCTGGGGTTCGGTCCCCACCTCTTACTCAGGGGTTCTGTCTCCTATATTACCTAGAAGCTGTCAATAAACTACCTGTTGGATTGTTCACTGCCTTCGCACCTGATTCATGGTTTGGATCGTAACACAAAGAAACCATTAGTTGTTTTTATTTTGCTATGGTTAAGGATAGAACTTGTGCTTTGCGTGAACTTGTTAGACACAGACTCCTTCCTGATAGCATCCGTATTCACGTCTTGTTCAGTTCTTTAACTATCAATGTGACTGGAGGTGGATGGTAGCTAGCATGCAGCCACTAGTTCAGAAGCGCTCCCACATTGCATCAGTCCACGACTGGTTATGTTGGTCTATTTGAGTACTCAATACTCAAATAGACCAACATAACCAGTCGTGGACTGTGGACTCTCCCTTGGGAGAGGGGGCAGGAGGAGTGGCTTTGTAATTTTACAAACAAAGTCGGTGTTTTTGGGACCATCCAGTGGTCAGACATTTCTTAGTGTAGCTTTAACTTTTTGACTTGGTTTGCATCAGGCTGATATTGTTAGCTTCTCTTGTTTGAATTAAGGGAACTTCCTGTAATTGGTAGTGACCAGCTGCTATTATTTTGCCAATTAACAGGGCGTGCCCTCTAGCTTAGAATGATATTGTAGGAGCTGTTTCACGGTTACTGCACATGCTCAGAAGCTACATCCCAAGAAAGCAATTCTGCTCAACAGCAAGGCATAATCTGATTCCATCCTTGCCAATCTGTCTTCAGTTTTGCATTGTTTCTATATATTTTAGTCACTCAGGCGTTATGCTTTCTGTATTTAGCACTATTCTGTGGAAATCCGAGGAGTCAAAACACCAATTTAGTCATTCAACCGAAGGCTATGAGGAATGTAAGCTTGTTTTCCAACCTCCAATAAACAACATAGAGGAGGGATATCTCTTCTTCATGGGTATCTGCATAGTCAGCAATGTAGTGTAGCTACATAGCTACCCTTAGCTAGCCATTTGGCTAGTTGTCTGGCTAGCTAACTTCGCTAACAATGCTGCATGTGAAATAAAAGGTTTTTGTGGATGTCTGTATGGCAAGCTTAGTGGCGTCGCCACGATAGCCATGTAGGGAACGTTATTTAGTAATTTGGCTAATTGTCTGATAATGCTATCTAAATGAAGTGAGTAAAGTAGCTAGCTACTTAGCTTGGATAATTTGAGTGTGAAATGAAAGGTTATTGTGGAGATATTGTGGCGAAACCAATTTTGCGCTGCTCTGAAAAGGCTACCAACCACCGCTGGCTGGGACCGGTAGCCCTACGTTCCTTATTAACTTTCTGACTTGGTTTGCATCTGGCTGAAATAGTTAGATTGTTTTGCTTCAGTGGAACTTGTAGTATTTGGTAGTTACCAGCTGCTATTATTTTGCTAATTAGCAGGGCGTGTACTCTAGCTTAGAGCAATGTTGAGTTGGCTGTTCATCACAGGTTTCTTAAAAAAGTGCACTTTTGCAAGAATTCCAAGATCTATGTGAAGATTTGCGGGAATTGGCTAAGTTTTGCATTTTCCACTGCTGTCACCTCTGCTAAGTCAATTATTATAAGACAAAAAAATCCAGAACTCTACTACCAACCTTCATGAACTGTTCTCCTTTTTTCCCCTCTCTCCTCATCCTGCCTCTTCACCCACCTCAATCCCCCCTCAAATACTAAATTTAACTCAAGATTAAAGTTAAAACTTCACTTTAAATTTCTGAATTAACATTTAGTTGCATATCCAATCTGCTTTGCATTGAGTCAACCAACTTCTGGCTTTTAGAAACAGATATTTCAGCCCAGGATGAACAAACTCTATACCGCAGTTCCTGTGAATTTTTGGGTTTTGCTTCAGAAAATGCATTTTTAATGTCATCCCACAAGTTGGGGTTCAGGACAGGGAATTGAGCTGGCCACTCCATTACCTAAATCCTGTTTGTCTAGAACCAAGAAGTTACCTGCTTACTCGTGTGTTTGAGGGCGTTGTCTTCTTAATCTGTTCAAGTACTTTAATGTATTCAAACTAATCCATAATCCCTGGTATACGATAAATAGGCCCAACACCACATGTGCTGGATTTGGAGAAGTAACTGGTGACCTATGATGTCCATCTGCACCTATATTGATAAACTAAATTGATAAAGCTAAATTCCACTAGAAAACCATTAATTCATGTTGAACGTCATGAGTTAAAAGTTGATTTGTGTTAAAAGTATGATTATTTTATGATTTGACTGCACAATTTTGGCTCTCAGGGCGTGAGTGAGCTATTTTATTTTGTTCATTAACAGTACAAAATTTTTAATATCACACTCAGATGAAGTAGTGGTCAAGGAGTTCATGATCCCATAAATGTATTTTTTTTTAACTCCCAGCCAATTTTTCAATTTTCAGTATTTTTTTTTCTTACAATTTCAATGCTGAATTTTAAAAATAAGCTGAAATACTATGGAATTGTAAATGCTATAGGTGTGTTTGTCATTTAAGCCATTTCCCCCTCTCTGTGAAGCTTAAATCTTGAATTATAAAGCCTAAAATAGGGTGAGGCATAAAAAGCCGGATTTGGCATCTGCGCAAAGGGGTTAAGGCTGGCTGCAAATGTGAGTCAATCCCCTTTGACCCCCATGTTAAAAAAATCCTAATTCTACAGTGGAAATAAACATGTCTGCAGCCTGGTTCAAAAACAATTTCAAACTACATAGCTAATTTTTCCCTCCATGGGAACTGTGGGGGGGGGGGGGGGGTTCACTTTTATATTGCTCATCCGTTTGCATTATATAAAGGCTTAAGTTTCTGCATAATTGAGACTGTGGTGGCTTTGAGTGACAGGAAATTCAGCCACATCTGGTCACATCATGTGGCTAGACTACAGTGGGAACTCCAGGCAAGGCCAGGGGACCCAGCAGCTAGCTGTCTATGGGGTGTCCTCTCAGCTAGGTTAATTGAAGTGACTGAACTTCACTTCTAGGCCGCGTTTCTGGAGGTATTGACAATTGGAAATTTATTTATTGAAATGTCACAAAATAATGTCTTTTTTTGCAGAAAATTACATAGACAGACTGTATAAGTTTTTTCAGTGAATGAAGTTCCTGTGTTATTTCATTTAACGTTACACAACATGTTGCCACTAAGTAGCAGGACTCGGTGGTAGCCTGTAAACTAGCCAATTAGTCTCCAAATGAATGAGCCTTCAGTCAGCCTTCAAGTTAGCTCCGCCCATGGCAGGGCACTCTTTCAGCCGGACGCCTAGCTGTACTAACAGGAACATATACTTACCCCAGTTATCAAACTGGTATTCATCCAAAGTCACAACACAATAGAGAATTGTCAGAATATAGGGTGATAACACTTTTGAACGACAGAAGGCTTTGTCAGGTTGGAAAGCAGTCACGACTTCCTGGCCAGGTGGCTATCTGGCTACAGCATTCAGCTCACTGCAGCAAGTGGTGCTTCTCTGAGGCACTGGATGGCACCTACAGCTGTCAATGGCTTCACACAAAAAGAGACTGTCAAGCAACAATTTCTGTTGCTTTACAAAAAATAGATTCATTCTGGTTTTAGTTGGATTACTGATACAATATAATTGTAATTAGACAGGCTAGCTAGCTAAATAATTAAACCAATCCCTCAGTATCTGGCAAGCTAGCTCTTATTAAATGTGTAATCTCATAAAGTCCATCATCCACAAGCCTAGCTAGCTACCTAAACCTAATTGGTGCTCTACATGCCACCCGAAAACATGAACTACACAACCCAAAAGAAAAGCAGTGAGTCGGCAGGTTAGCAAGCTAATAGCAAGAAAGCAAGAGCTTGAAGGCCTATAGCCATGGCTACGGAATTGTTAGGTGTCTGTGCTCACTGTACCTGGCTTGTTAGCTAACATGTTAGCTTGGTTTAGCCTTCACGCATGATGCCCAGCTGTGCTAATAGGAGTCTATGTTAGCCGCAGTAGCTAATTTAACAGGCATGCACCGAAGTCAAAACGTAGCTGGTAGAGAAGTTCTTGAATTTAGGGTGATAATACTTTGAACAAAATGTGGCTGTGTGAGGTAGTGAAATAAAGGTCAATCATGTTAGTTACATATGCAGTGGTAGTGTTAAATTAGCCATGCTACTAGTGACATAATCTTCATGTTTGACCATTTTACGGTATATTGAAAGGCTAAGAAGAACCCATTCGCTCTCTCAGGAAATAACATTAGAGTGAGCAAACCCCCACCTGTTCACAACTATGTAACAGCGTTCGACCCACCACTGATTCCCAACTATGTGCAGCATTCGACGTACTGCTGCTTTCTGACTATGTACAGCGTTTGACTTGCCACCGCACGCTATAAGAAGTCTTCATCCCTTAGCTGTTTCCCTGGAGCAGAAATGATCTGGCTAGTTCCTTAGCCATAGCTTTTTAGTAGCATTGAGCTAGGTTTTCGTTTTTTATCAATCAAGCTTCGTTTGGCTCACCTCAATTCCATCAATGATCTACCTCTTTGCCCATTTCTGGATTAGACGAGAGTTAGGCTGAGTCAGGTACTGCTAAAATGGCGACGGCTGGGGAGCACCAACTGAGCTTCATTTTGGCTTTTCAAAACTCTGAGGGTAATGTCACAGAGACTAAGTCCATTGTTTTAAACAGCCTATGGTTTTCCCTCATTCTTTAAGTATGCCTATGACACCTCTCTTCCAAAAAAAGCCCACTCTCGATCCTTCCCACAGCAACAACCATCTTCCTGTCTCTCTTCTCCATTTCCTGGCGAAAACAATTGAAAGAGCTGCTTCTAATCAACACTCTGCTTTCTTGTCTTGGAACAGCCTATTGGATCCTTACCAGTCCGGCTTCAGGCTGGGCCACTCAGCAGAGACTGCTCTTCAATACTCAACTCTTCCTTTCCCTTTTACCCTCTGACTCACAGGTTTCTGCTTGCATCTCTGCTTACCTGTTGGATATCTAGACCTGGGTGATTAACCACCATCTTAAGCTCAACCCTGATAAGACCGAGGTGATCTTGTTTCCTGCTCCAACCTCTCCGGTTCAAGACTTCAAAATCTTCACTGGGGACACGTCCATGTTCACACTACCCTGTGCAAGGAATCTCGGAGTGGCGATGGATAACAGATTGTCCCTCTCTGAGGACATAGCAGCGGTGACCCAAGCATGAACATTCTTCCTATACAACACCTGGAGATTCAGCCAGTTTCTTATCTCCTCAACCCAGGTTCTAGTCCAAGCATTGGTACTGTCCTACCTGGACTGTTGCGGATTTCTTTTGGCTTGTCCTCTTGCCTATGACTTTAGACCTCTGCAGCTCATCAAGAATGCTGCAGCTCGTCTGATTTTCAACTTTCTTAGACACTCCCATGTGACCCCCCTTCTCGCTGACCTCCACTGGCTCTAGGTTATGGCTTACATCCAATTTAAAGCATTGGTCATAGCACACCAGGCTTCCAAGCCTATCTTCAGAACTTTTTCAAACCCTACACAAAATGTACTTTGTGCTCTAAGTTGCTCTGGCCTCTGTTGTAATGTAATGTGAAATTCAAAACAATAAAACTTAACTGCAGAGGGGATTTCATTTAGAGAATGCCCCACTTGAAGAAGTCACTTAATAAATTCCTGACTGATTGGTGTATATGGGTGAACAGGCCAGGCATCACAAAAGACAGGAAAAAAGAATGTGCGAGGTAACAGTAAATTTAAAGTCTGGATCTTGATATGCCCCCATTACTGCACATGCCACAAATTGAATCTATCCTGCAATACTGATTGTGCTCATATTTGCCAACTGTATTTGTGCCAAATATATAGGGAACCTATAATCCCACAGGCTCATGATGTCAGCCAAAATTAATGTCTGTTAATATTCTAAGAGGGGGTAGAATGTGGGAGCACACTCTTCTTGATCAGTTATGGTTAATTACAGTAAATAAAATGTGCTTACCTGACTGGTCTATTGTGTATATAATTATGATTTCCAGACCATGACTGTTTTTATTACTGTTTGTCAGGAATTTAATTAATAGTTGCCTCTCATGTTTGTTTCATGCTATTTAAACTGCGGAGGCACCAACCTCTGTAACAATTTGCCAGGGCCTACAGTCCTCTCTTTTGATTAACAGAGATTTCATGGTTATATAGACCACGTCTGGAAGACTGTAATTTGGAGCAACTAAAATGGATCCTACCCATCTCACAGAGTTTGAATAGACTGAGTGAACAACCTTTGAGCAATTCCTTAGTCACAGGGCAAAAGCAAACCAACTAACAAAACACGAAGGGTTCTAATTTCTTGGCGCAGCACAGGGTGGCGTAGCGTGGCGCAGCCCACGCAGTGGTAATTTCGTCCGGTGCAGCCTGCGCAGTGGTAATTTCGCGCGGTGCAACACCGTGCGCAGCCACTTTGGCAATTTGGTAGAAGGACGTGCGCCAAGATGGGTGTGGCGGCGTAGTAGGGAGAGGTGTAACATATTCATCATGACGCAGTGACAATTTCGTGGATAAAGGTTCTGCCGAAAGTGCGCAGAGAGCTCGCCAGCTCTAACCTGGTTTACTTTCTGTGCAGTGGTAATTTAGCTGACCGGCGCACAGTGCGCACATGTTACCGAAACCTCACAGGCAGGCTTCCAGAATGTCAGGCACATTTCAATGCAATAAATAATTACAGCAACCACTATTTAATGTAACCATCTAAATCAGCACATAAATTATAGTATCTATATCGATTGTCCTGATGTCAGATCAAAGAAAGAGAGAGAGAGAGAGAGAGAGAGAGAGAGAGAGAGATGTGTGCATGTGGGCACGTGAGTGCGTGTGTAGGCTATGTGGGTAAGTTAAGTGTCCTTCAGCTGCTTTCACACCGGACGCGAAAGGAATTTTTCGCACGACTGATTGCATTGACTTTGAATGTAATCTGTCCTGCAAAAAATTTGTTTCGCGTCCAGTGTGCAAGCGGCTTAATACTATTATTGTCACTTAGGTTTCATCGTTTCCAGTGGGGGAAAGGAATACAGCCTGATTGCTATGATCTCGTACTGAGTTAAGATCACATATTGAAAATAAACGTGTAACGTATCTTGCATTGTTGTCCACGCATGTTAATCCCAAAATTTTAAGCAGCAACAGGGTGTAATAATAGGAACACGCTATCCATCGTTTCTCTTCCCAATGATGCAGGCAGAAGAAATAAATGAGCAACCGTCGTATTTCATTCCAACTTCATAAGTTTGAATGATTTGACGTAGTTTCGTTTTGAAATTCCATTCGAGTTCGCTAATGGTAATAATTCGCAAATGCCCTAGCTAGCCAGCTAACTCATATTCGTATTGCTTAATATAGATGTAAGCGGTGCAAAAAACATGCCTGAAGCAGCAAAGTAAAATGCAACATTAACGCATCATGCAGATATAGGACAGAGGCTTCTTTATTCCAACATATTAAAGGTGAGGAGAGGAGCTCATTTGATTGGTGAAGATTTGACTCGGCTGTGTTAAACCCACTCACGCCTTCTCTCCCCCCTCTTTGCCACTTGCGCCGGCAGGAGGGACAGGGGCGGGACAGAGGAGTACTTGCGCCGGGCTGTGCCGGGCACGAAATTGCAAATTATGCCTGGATACACCCCGTTGGCGCGGCGCTCCCCCCATTTGCCGCGCCTGCGCCGCGCCTGGGCCTGGTCAACGAATTTAGAGCCCTATGAAACAAAATTTTTGCTTTTTCTTGTTCCTGGGCAGAAAGCATTATTTCCCAATTGCTTATGCCTAAAGTAAATGGAGAAGACCTATTTTTCTCTTCAAACTTTGCTTTTCTGACCTGAGTAATGAAGTTTTCTAATTTATCCATTTTCCTGAACATTAAAGGTAGATTCAGTGCTGACTTGTTAATAGAGAATTTTCTGGAGCTTACAAGAATTCTCAAAAACTTTTTAGAATGTTGTACAACTTCCAAGAAGTCTCAAGAAATTTCCAGAATGTTGTAGAACTTAGGAGAATTTCTAGAACCTTTTAAAATTTTCTAGATCTTTCCATGGTAATACTGTGTGTATATATACAGCGCATCACTCGCCACCTGAGTTTAGTTCTAGCTGCCTTAGTAAACACATAGGGCCCTATCTTACGCCAGAGTCCCTAAACCCGTTATTTGGGGATTTAGCATTGCGTAAGAGGCGTTCCCCCGCAAAAGTTGCTATCTTGCACACCTGCTTATATCCCTAAAACACTAGCGCTACCCGTTATATTATGCATAGGCGTGGTTTGGGCGTTACGCCAGTTAAACCAATCAGTGAGCCAGGTGCCATTGCCTTTAGAAGCAGGCTGCGCTATCCCAAATCCTCAAACCGAAACCCGTGATGGAGAGAGGAAGGTCGCCACGTTTCTCCGAAGACGAAGTTCAATTGCTCGTGCATGAGGTCAAATCCAGACGAGGGAGGATCTGTTTTTGTTAAGTTAATCATGAATTGTATTATTATTATTATTATTATTATTTTATTATTATTATTATTTGACATTGACATATTGTTTAATGTTTGGTATGTAATAATTAAAAAAAAAAAAAAACATCAAGCCTACCCCTTTTGTGATGGAAACTTCAAAAAAAAGAAAAAGAAAAAAATGCGCTTCGCCGTGCACTTCCAACTCCCTCTCTCGTCTGTAATGAAGCATAGAACAAAATCCCATTTTGTGGTGACAAGTACGTGGTTTCGTCCGTTTACATTTTCCAATCGGATATATGTCTATTTTTTACAGCAAGTTGCGTGACCGTGCTGCAAAAACAGGTGTGCGCACTTGTCGCCGAAATTACCTTCATTCGCAAGAGAGTTCTGAAATGCCGCTCTCGCTGGAAAAAAAAATTACCGTTGCTGAGTACCAGTGCATAGACCTATTTATAATTGAATTATTTTTCTGTACTGAATGTAGCCCATTATTTTGTCGCTGTTAGATTGCATGGGGGAGAGAAGCCGTGTCTTCAATTTCCACTTGATTATTCTTGAATTGGAAAACGTGTTAATAAAGGAAAACCATCTAGAATTAGCCAGGACTAATTGTAGTCAATAGAGGGATGGATATTTTCCCCCAAATTTCCAGGTCTAGCGCTGGCACTGACATTATATATGATATATATCATTAATATATATTATATATAATAATTATATACTATTATAAAGCGGAAAAAATGATTGATACAAAATACAAACAATATAGACTTTCCTGAAAGGTAAGGGCCTGGGCGCGCTCTTGTAAAAGCCCAAATGGGTAGCGGATGGTTTGAGGACCCGCTATACGCTTTCCCGAACGTGTGTGGTCAAGATAGCAATTGTTGGGAAAGCGCATAAACACGCCCACGGGCACACCTCCAGGCGCAAATAAGGGAGTCGGCATAATGCATAGCGGGTAGTGTGGCCGCAAGATACCGTTTAGGGATAGTGGAAGCTGCTAAATGCGTGATTCATGGGTAGCGGGTAGTGGCAAGGGGTAGGGCAGTGTGAAAGATAGAGCCCATAGACATCACAGACAGCTGCAAGCATTCTCCAAATTCATTCTGCAATGTATGTGGCCAATTTATCATAACAAGAGCAAAAAGGTACTCTGATAGTATCTGCTAAAATGTATGAAGCCTACAAAGTATATTTTGGCAAGCCTGTCAAAACACAAACTCTGAGCACCTCATTTTACCTACAAGCACTGCAGAAAACTCTAGAAGATAAGAAAGACAATTTTTGCTCTCTTGAACAGGAAGATTTGATATCATACAACCCCAATTCCATGAAAGCTGGGATGCTGTGTAAATTGTAAATAAAAACAGAATGCAATGATTTGCAAATCTCATAAACACACATTTTATTGACAATAGAACATATCATAGAGACAACATATCAGATGTTGAAAGTGAGACATTTTACCATTTCATGACAAATATAATCCTGTGTGTATGCCACTTCCAACCAAAATTTGACCCCCTAAACATAGTCCAAAACTCACCCAATTTGGCACACACCTGACCACATCTTGCCCCCTTGTGCACTTTGGGGTGGTGGCGAGATGTGGTCGGGTGCGTGCGAAATTGGGTGAGTTTTGGACCATGTTTAGGGGGTCAAATTTTGGTTGGAAGTGGCGTACACATAGGATTAGCTCATTTTGAATTTGATGGCAGCAAAACATCTCAAAAAAGTTGGGCGGGGGCAACAATAAAAAGGCTGGAAAAGTAAATGGTGCTAAAAAAAACAGCTGAAGGAGCATTTTGCAACTAGTTAGGTTAATTGGCAACAGGTCAGTAACATGACTGGGTATAAAGAGAGCATTTTAGAGAGGCAGAGTCTCTCAGAAGTAAAGATGGACAGTGATTCACCAAGCTGCAAAAAACTGCATCTAAAAATTGCGGAACAATTTCAGAAATATGTTGCTCAAAGTAAATTTGCGAAGACTTTGAATCTACAGTATATAATATCATCAAAAGATTCAGAGAATCAGGAGAAATCTCTGTGCGCAAGGGACAAGTCCGAAGGTCAATATTGGATGCTCGTGATCTTCGGGCCCCCAGGCGACACTGCATGAAAAACAGGCATGATTCTGGAATACACTGCATGGGCTCAGGAACACTTCTAGAAATCATTGTCTGTGAACACAGTTTGCCGCGCAATCTACAAATGCAAGCTAAAGCAGTATCATGCAAAGAGGAAGCCATATGTGAACACGATCAATAAATGCCATTGTCTTCTCTGGGCCAAAATTCATTTAAAATGGACTGAGGCAGAATGGAAAACTGTTCTGTGGTCAGATGAATTAAAATTTGAAATTCCTTTTGGAAACCACGTACGCCCTGTTGTGCATTTTAAAGAGGAGAGGGACCATCCAGCTGGTCTCAGCACACAGTTCAAAAGTCTGCATCTCTGATGGTATTGGGTTGCATTCCTAAGGCGTGGGGAGCTAGCATATCTGGAAAGGCATTATCAATGCTGAAAAGTATATAGAGGTTTTACAGCAACATATGCTCCCATCCAGATATTGTCTCTTTCAGGGAAGGCCTTACATATTTCAGCAAAACAATGCCAAACTACATATTGCATCCATCACAACAGCATGGCTTCCCAGTAGAAAAGTCTGAGTGCTGAACTGGCCTGCCTGCAGTCCAGACCCTTCACTAATAGAAAACATTTGGCACATCATAAAACAAAAAATCTGGTAAAGAAAACCCAGGACAGTTGAGCAGCTAGAATCCTACATCTGAAGAGTGGGACAACATTCCTCTCCCAAAACTTCAGCAATTGGTCTCCTTACTTCCCAGATGTTTACAGACTATTGTTAAAAGAAGAACAATGGTAAACATGGCCCTATCCCAACTTTTTTGAGATGTGCTGCTGCCATCAAATTCAAAATGAGCTAATATTTTTCATGAAATGGTAAACATCACTTTCAACATCTGATATGTCGTCTATGTTCTATTGTGAATAAAATGTCAGTTTTTGAGATTTGCAAATCATTGCATTCTGTTTTTATTTACATTTTACACAGCATCCCTACTTTTTTGGAATTGGGATTGTACAAATTTAATAAAATTTGATTCATATTTTGTTGTATTCAGACCTTATGTAAATGAAAATGCGCAAATTTGTCCATTTTTACATAGAAGATAGATTAATTCCTAAATTTCATTATACAGGTCACAAAATCAAAGTTTGAAGGGAGTAATGTGCAATTTCTATTCTTTCACAACATAAGCAATAAAGAAGTAACAAACACCATCCAGGACCAAAATCTGTGTTACATCGTCTAATGAAAGCTAAAGCGTACTAGAGATAAAGCGCATATAAGACACTCACTTATGTGACCCGCAGTGGTAAAAGGTACCTCCGAGCGGCGATCATGCTATTGAGAAAAACACAATTTAAATGTCCCGCTCGCCACGTGGACTGTGTTTACTTCCACATTTGGAAAACTGCTTCTGATCCACGGGATTTAGCCCCATATACGTCACGTGGAATCCCCTCGGTGTCTCGATAAATTTCCATTTCAATACTGCCGAAAATTGGCTATTATTCAGTGGCGGAGCTAGAACTGGGAAAAGGGGGGCACAGACACGTCCCTTTATGACAACAATTAGTCCTGGCTAGTTCTCAATCATTTTCCTTTATTGACCCGTTTCCTGATTATCATAATTGGCAACTGAAGACACGGTTTCTCTCCATATGCGATTTAACAGCGATGAAATCATGGGCTAAATTCAGTACGGGAAAGTAATTTACTTATTAGTAGGCCAATGCTTCGCATTGATTGAACTGGTCAGCGTTCCAATGAAATATCGTCTTTCACTCTCGGTATTGCGTGGGCACTTGGCAGTTAAGTAGGCTATAAAAAGCGTGCAGCTCAAGCTATTTGCGTGAGAGTCGACAGGCGTGCAATTTTGAATAAAGTTAATTTAAATACAGCAAATACGCGTCCAGATGAATGATTGTGGTCTTACCTAATCGGGGAGAACAAGCAGCACCTGTTCAGTGTGGAGTGCTCTCAGAGTGAACCTTTTGTTAATTATGAAAATGACTGAGAACAGGTCAGGACTAATAATTGTTTTAAATGGATGTTTTGTGCACCCCAATTCCCAGTTCTAGCTCCACTGAATAATAGCCAATTTTCGGCAGTTTTGGAATGAAAATTTATCGAGACACTGAGAGGATTCCGCGTGACGTATATGGAGCTAAATCCCGTGGATCATAAGCAGTTTTCAAAATGTAGAAGTAAACACAGCCCATGTGGCGAGCGGGACATTTAAATCGCGTTTTCCTCAACAGCATGATCGCCGCTCGGAGGTACCTTTTACCACGGCGGGTCACATATGTGAAAGTATGTTACGACCAGACAGGAGGAACACACTCATATACAATTCCACAGGCTTGTCAGCAGGCATACATACAAAGATTGAATGCCTTCATTTATTTATTTATTTTTGCTTTTCGGTTACCTGTCAATATTTATTTGCAGGATTTTGCTCTGTTGCAGGTTATCCTGAGCTTGTAGCTTCATGGCTTCTTGCTCCTGGTCATTCTGGGGTCTCAATCCATCCATGAGCCATTGCTCTCGCAAAGCTTTTTTCTGCGCGTGGGAGGAAAATATATGTTTTAGGAATACTTTACAAAAACACCCGTGATTCAGAGGGCAAGAGATCAAAGGATGAGGGTAATAATTTACACACCAACAAAAGGTCTAAAATTTTGGGTGATTTTATGTCAAAATAAAGCACCTTCTGTTAAAAAAAAAAGAATTGTGATTGAAAAACACTATTTTCATTCTTAATGAATGTTTAATATTCATCCACTTTAAAAATACATCCTGTGCTGACACCACGTATATTTATTCCGGCCGCAGCAGACCTCTCTTATCCTGTGTGAATACAGCACTGAGCCTTTTCCCAAATGGCAACGTATTGTCAACAGCCTCACCCAATGCTCATGACTTGCTCAGTTACAAGGGTTATGCTGACTCAAATATGTATGAAAGTTTGATACATGCAGTGGTCCCTTCACACTTGATTCTGAGCACATGGATTGACACCACGTGGTTCATTATTCCATCAAACCAAAAGGCCAGCTATACTATGTAGTAGTTCAGGACTCCAACACAATACGGTGATGTTCTTTGTTAGAAAAATGATAAACTAATTCATTCAAGCCATGCAGAGTTGGGTTCAAGTACTTTCAAGTACTTTCAAGAATTGGATGAAAGTATTTTTTTTTTTAAATACCAAAGTGCTTGCACTTGTATCGGAGTACTTCCTATTAATGCCTAAAGTGCTTGTACTTGTATTCAAGTACTTTTCAAAGTTCTTAACCAATCTGTCTCCTAAGTGCTGACAGAGATTGGTCAAGTACCAAGTACATGTACTTATTATTAGATATTATTAGGTATTAGGCCTAATAATATTATTAGCCCCTTTCTGCAGATGTAGACGCTTGCGTCTATGGAACTGCAAATTTAAGCACGCAGTTACTGTACTCGATCACTAGATAGCACCCCCGGATCAGTTATTGAATATTCACAAGCAAGCGGAGTTCGAACGCGGTTTTGAATATGGGGAAGTTCACTCCACTTCCTGTTTTTCAAGAGTTGCATGAATTAAACTCCTCAGCTAAGCCTGATGTGCAAACTGGTCAATATCCTTGCCCATAGTATCGATCCAGCAGTTTAAAAAAATGATCTCTTGCGACAGAAAAAAATCGTTGTCCTCTGTAGCAACCACTTTAGCTACAGTGGGCAAATGGTATTCCAATTAGTGGTTCAGAAAAATCAGTTTTCTGAAGCAAAAAATTCGACATGGTATTGATTCTCTCACATTCTACTGTCAATTACAGTCATCACATACAAAAAATGCGTAGTTCCCTACCGTGGATTTACGTGTAGATTCCTTCATTGACAAATTCAGCGCTTCCTTATATCCACCCAAGTACTGGTGTTGATAGCCAATCACTCAATTATACACTCAGGCTCTTCTGCGTAACTGCACAGTTTTAGTTCACGCCCTCGTAAAACTCCCCCGGTAATGATGTATTGATTGGCTCGTTTCTTATCCAATTCCCGAGTGTTTAAACATTCCACAGTTAAGTGAAACACATTGATTGGACAAACATAAGAGCAGGCCAGCCTATGCATATCAGCAAGCTCGGTTGTATCCTGTCTACCTTGTGCACATTGTGCGGCTGAAATAGACGCGATTTATAGAAAAAAGGCTCGCAAAACTGGCCTGGAAGTGTTCAGTTGCATTTACAGGATTTAAATAAGATAAGGACATGGTCAATGGGAATTATTTCGAATGAAACAGGACCGGAGGGTTCCTTCTACTGGACACATCGGTCTCTGGAGGAGGGATTCAATGAAAAAGGTTAGGCTGCTACTTTTGCGTTTTGTTTTGGAATGTATACCGTATTCAACAAAGTCGGATGCCGAGGTTTTTTTTCTGTTTAAAACGTGAACTGCCCATGCATTTGGGTGGACCCCCTGGTGCGTTCATTGCACCGTTCTGTTGAATATAGGGAGGCATATGTTGTTTGATCTTCCCTGAAAGTGGAATGTCTGTTCTGTTAAAATAAGGTATATTTCAGAATTCAGATTTACTGAGTTAGTGAGTTGTACTTGTTCCTTATAAGTTTTGAAATGAGTTTGTGAGCTCGGAAGTCGGAACTGCTAGTTTCATTGCAGGGTGAATGTTCGGACCGTTTTATCAGCAGTTTATTTAATGAGTATGTGTGTGCTGGCTCGGGGGACTTTGAAGAAAAATGGAAAAAACTCAAAACTTTATTATGGAGAAAAGGCATGTTTTGTGTTTGGAGAGGTTACTGGTGACCACTGATGTTCAGCTGCACTGATATTGATAAATTCATGCTAAACTCAACCAGAAAATCATTAGTTCATATAAAATTTAATGCCTCAAAACTTTATTTGTGTTAAATACATGATTATTTTATGATTAGACTGTGCACCATTTTAAGGGATCTCAGACTTTGGGGAGCCACTTGAATAGCTGTATAATTTGGCTAATAGCATGTAGGTAAACTAGAATGTAATGTTGAAGATGAATTCTACTTGTGGTCAAGGAGTTTATGATCCCAGAAATGTATACATTTAAGCCCCAGCAGTTTTTCAATTCTCAGTATTTTTTTTTTTTTTTTTTTTGCAATTTCAATGGTGAATTCTCATGAAGATTTTTTTATGTTTGCAGCCCATTTTCTCTACCAAAATCATGAAAATAAACTGAAATACTTTGTAATTTTAAATGCTGTCTTTCCTGAGTAAAGCCACATTTTTCCTCTTTATGAAGCTTAAATCTTGAATTATAAAGCATTAATTTGGGTAACCCATAAATAGCCAACTTTGGCTTCTGCGCAAAGGGGTTAGGCTAATGCCTAATATTAAGCATTGTTAGGTAGTACTCAGATACAAATACAAGCACTATGGTGTGTAAAAAAAAAAAAAAAATGCTTGCATACAATTCTCAAAAGTACTTGAGAGTACTTGGACCCAACTCTGAAGCCATGCTCTATTTTACTGGCTAGCATTAAAAATTAAAGAATGCAAGAGCAGGTTTACACATTCTCTAAAATTGTTCTTGTTATTTATTTATTTATTTATCTATTTTTTTTTGCAAGTTGATCATTAGAAATGTTGTTTAATTTCCTATCTCACAGTATAGGAAGCTAGCACTTTTGATTAAAATAGGAGAAACTGCTGCAGGTATTTTTAATTAAAGTTACAATGCTCATTAAATAAATGATTGGATGATGGATACAAATGTAACTCAAGTATGTTTTCGAATGGTGCTGCTACTCACATAAAAAGATATTGCAATATGCCAGAGCTACCATAAATTTGCCATGGCTACCAGATATGGCTGCATGGTAACTCAGAGGCCTAGAGAGTAAATTTATGATCTGTCCACCCTTCTCTCTTGAAAATATGACGTTATTCAAATATTGGGCTTGTAAATACAACACAAATTGCATGTATCCCTTTCCATCATCATTTATCAAGGCAGACCTTTGCATCTCTTGCTGGGAAAATCATGAATTAAGGAAAAAGACTTTTATGGAGTGCACATACAGACAAAAGAAGTCACAAGTGTTCATACTTAACACAAACTTAATAAACACATGGGCTACATTCAATTATTCATACATTCAGTGTAAAGTGCCATACCTTCAAATACTGAAGGTTTAACTTTTCTTCTTCAATATCTCTCCGTTTCTCAGCAATGTCCTCTTGGATTTTTCTCTTATCCTACACAAATGTATACAAAGGGTTTCACAGCAATACCAATCCTTGTCACCATTTAGGGGAGACAAGTAACACACATTGTGTCTAGCACCCTCGCTGGATTGGCATATTCTCCTGAATGCGGCCATTGGGAAGCCAAGAAGATGTACTGTGTGACAAAAGAAATGGCGGATTGTTTTCTATAACCTAATCTGAAAGGATGCCAGTGGCATGAGATTCAACCTGCTCTGAGATGCCATCTGCCAAAAAATAACATCAGCTGTTCTCCTTCACACGTGCTGCACATGCAAGATTCATTGGAAGGTGAGAAAAATTGGCAGAGGCCATGTTCAAACGGCAAATGCAGATAGCACAAAAACAGACCTCCATCCAATAAAATTCACTACAAAGGAATTTAAAATTATGTGGGAAAAAAAACTCATTTAAAATGGAAAAAAAAATCAACCACAGAAGGGTTAGGGTTAATAATGTTGAAAGCAAAGATGCAGAAGAAAACATTTCCAGACCTTTTTTAAAAATCTAGACCTTTTTCCTTCACTAGATTTCGATCAAGCTAATTTGTTGGGCATGTCAATAGGATCTCTAATATACAGCAGATTAATTAAACAAGCTCTGGACTCTACAGCCTGCTCACTGTTAAAACCAGACAATTAAAATATAAATTCTACTGATAGAAGAGAGGACAAAAATTATTGAAAAAAATGCAGTCAGAGTTGTTTTGTTCCCTCAACCTGGTCCATACAGAAGAAGAACTGAAGAGATGTTTTCATGCTAACTGCATATGCGACTTAGAAACAACAACAAACACTGCAGTCTTTAGCCGCACCGTACTTTCATCTCCCTTATGGAAAACTTTCCAGGCAAGATAGCTGGAATAACGCACTATATCCATAAATAAATTGGAATCTTGAAAGCCCTCTGAGTCCCATAAGAGAGATAGGAGATCATTGGAAGCCCATTAACAAGCTTAAAGCAACTGATATAGCTTTTGCTCAAGAAACAACCAAGGATGGTCACATACACCTAAATCAGAGAATAACAACAACATACTCCCCTTTAAATAAGTATGATTATCTCAGAGATAGCTTGATAGTTACCGTGATGGCTTGAATTCGCTCCTTCAGCAAGTCTTCCTCTTCCATGGCAAAGCTGTGGGAGAAAGAGAGAAACGCTGAGAAAGTGGTACAGAAAGGGGGGAGGAGAAAGAGGGCTCATTGACAGACAGACCTAGGGACGATGGAGACAGGAGAGGCACTGATGATCAACTGAAGAGCTGCTGAGGGACTACGATGGGAGTGCGTCTAGGCAAAGGCACGAGACTTATTGTGGTAGGGCGGTGGGGGCCAGCCGTGGCCAGAGGCCAGCTGCAATAGTTGGCATGGTCTGCATATCTCACTGACACATCACATGTCAGATTTATCCAAGCTTTAGGAGGATGGACAAAGAATTAAATCTGGCCATGTTCCATTTTAGTAGACATGCTGCACATAAATCACAGATAAAGAGGCTGTTGCAACCTCTTGTTTCAGGGGAGGCCTTGTGAGGTGATTTCCTTTGACCATCCTTGTTTTGAATGTTGAATGTTTTGAAGCTCCTCACTCTGATTCCGTTTCTTTGCAGATTTTAAAATGATTTTATTTTTAAAGTCCTCATATAAGTAAAAAGTGATGGTAATTTTCCAAGGCACTTTGTAAAAAACTTTTTGATGTATTTATGATGCTATTGTCGGTCAGCAATCATCACAACCCTCTATAGCACTTGGGAATTGTGTCTCCAAGTTCTGACTGTGCCATCTTTCCATGTTCAAGCTGCTAGGTATACCAAAAGTGGCTAACATACTCTATGTTCCTGGCGTGAAAAATCCATTAACCCATTTTAAGGATTTGGCAGGGACAGGGAGGTGGAACTTAGAGGAAGTAAGGTAGGATAGACAGAATCCTTACCTTTTTGTGGATTATGACTTTCAACTAAGACTGCGCAGTATTTAATCACATTTTTTTTTGGAGATGTAATTAGACTGACTGCTGCAATAGGGAATATACCTGATTCTGGGCTGTTCATTTTTTTCATCATTCATGATCTGGTTTTCAAAAAATGGCAACCAAGCATCAGAGGCTATGTGAAATGCTCCAAGGAAATAAAATTGCTTTGAAAAGTTAGCTTATTACAGGTGTAGATCACCTACTCACAAGACATTATGGTACAGGTTCCATCATCTTTTAGTGCAGGGCTATTCAACCGTGTCCAGAAAGGGCTGGTGTGGGTGCAGGCTTTCATTCCAACCAAGCAATTACACACCTGTTACCACTAATCAACCCCAAGAGTCTTTGCAAATGAGCTTGATTAGTAGTATCAGGTGTGTAAGTGCTTGGTTGGAATGAAAGCCTGCACCCACACCGGCCCTTGCAGGATAATTTTGAATAGCCCTGTTTTAATGCATGACCTGCCGAGTGTTTCCCTAATTGTTTTTCCCTGTCTGTGTCAGTTTCAGTCTCGTTTCCCTCATTAGTTCTCATTATATAATTATTTTGTGCTTCATTACCACTCCTCTTGTACTCCCTTCCGATGCATAGCACACCTATTCCCAATCTGGTAATTGCCATTTTGTGCATTTAAGTTCCCGGTCTTAGTTTCTCCTTTGCTGGATTGATTTGTGTCTTTTCTCCTCAGTCTTCAAATGTCAAATGCACATGGTGCTGTAAAAAAAAAATCTTTGAATATTCCAAGCTATTATCCACTCATTTGTTAGTGTTAGCATCAACCTAAGACACAATACATTTTGTAGCTTCTAATGTATCAATCTTGCTTGAGAATGAAATAAAGTTGGTAATGTCAGTTACATGTAACGTCAGTCACAAGTAAACCCAGGTCTGTAACATCAGCCATGGTTCAACACAAGCTACAGCAAAGTTGTGCAGCAAAATACTTGTCTCTGACAAGCTTTCTTTAAAACAAATGATTACTGTTGTTTAAAATCATTAGATGGGAACAGTAGCAACCTGAATATTTGTGATTGTCCCATGATGCATTTCCTCTTCCTGGCTTCATCCAAAAAAAAAAAAGAAGAGACTGCAGAACGATCTCTTCAATCTACCTCCATCCTTGAAAAGCAGGTTTGTAAAGTACTCTTTTTAATTTATCACAGATAGCTGTATAAGTGTTTTCATTATCTGGTTATAGTTTGTCAGGTTATTACCAGTTAATGTAGGATAATACACTCGAAGAAGATGATCTCTTCATGAGCACAAAGTACATGTATACTGTTGACCGTGCCACCTGGGAAAGTTTATCAGGCATACCAAGGCAACCTCTGTGCTGCAGAGCAGCCAAGAAAAGATTATTTTAGTGAGATAAAAATGCCAGGCCCTCTAAAATGTCCAATATTGAGTTGGGTTCACCTCGTGCATAATGTTCAGTGAGAGTGCAGCAGAATAACTTCATATTGGAATACTCAGCTTTTCAACTCACCCGGCTCTCTTTTCAGCCTGTTTTTCTTCACCGTTATTTTGGGTTTTTCTGACCCTGCCAGCCAGTGTTAGTTGGTTATAATATCACTATAGATGCTTTAATTTTTTTTTAACTGTTTAAAGCTTTATATCATGCCTGTCGGGCTAGTGAACGCCACTCATTAAATCTGTGTCAATAAAGTGACAGAGTATTCATATCTAACTTGAAGCCAGAAGGTACTGTCAGCACTGCACCTGGTATGGTCTAGAAAACATTAAAATACCATTACTACCATTTAGTAAGCTGTTAAAGCAAATGAATGTCTAGATTATGACAATTGGGTAATTATCTTGTTTTATCAACAGAAATCCATTCTTTCTAACTTTGGACTCTGTGTGACAAACTGTAATGTCAGTCATGTAATGTCAGTCACGCATAATTATGTCACTATTCTGATAATGCTTTTGATTTGAAACATGGCAATAATTTCCAGACTTTCAGTTGCTTGTTTCCTTATATCTTGGAATGAAAAACGCTGTCAACCCTGTATGGTTTGAAGACAAGTTTGCAATGAAGTTGATGAATTTTCTTAATGGCCGTTTATGTGTGACATCTGTTACGCTCACAATTTCACATCCTACTCACTTAGGTTATACATAACAGCAGCAAAGTTCCCCTCTGCCTCCAAGTAAACCTAGTCCCAAGTATGCTTGTCAAAAAATATATACATCCAAGTCAAGCAAGTTTTACTACCAGGCCATACCAAAGGGCCTGTTCCCTGTCTGAATGTATCGTCAGTCACCGTGGAATTGCCTTGAGGAATATTTGCCATTAATAACTTGCGTTCCTAAGAACTTATGTTCAGTGCAATATCTTGAAGTTTAGCTTTTCTATTTTGATTTGCTGCTAAACAAGAGCTGCAGTTTCTTTTTTTTTTATATAAATTTGGCATCTCCAATCCCACCTGAATCTGGAATGCCCAATTGAGGAACTATGCACCAGGCTTGCTCGTATGCGACCCCTTGTTGCCCATTCAGGAGAGTGGGACTGTTCACGGCTCTCCTCGGAAGCACGTGCCCATCAATACTGCTTCTTTACACTCATTTGTTGAATCTTCGCAAGTTCAGAGCAAGGGCGGAGGATACTCGAACATGAACAAGCTTAGAATCTTCCTGACGAGTGCCCGGCTGGCCAACAGGAGGCGCTTGAGCTACGAACAAAGCAACCACTTCATATTTCCCTTCCCGGCAGCCCCTTCTCAATTTGTATCCCTGTAGCGCAATGGCTAATTGTGCACTACTTCTGAAAAAGCTGCCGACCACTGCTGTTTGGTATGACCGGGGCTCGAACCTGCGCCATGATAATCACTTCTGCTCCGCAATGCGGTGCTTTAACCGAGTGAGCTATCCGCCAGCTCAAGTGCTGCAGTTTCAAGTTTCACAGCTTTTTAGTTCCGGTAGGACAGTCACAGGGACATTCTGCTTTCTTCCAATTGTCATAATCAATATACTTGCCAAGGATATGCAAAGTTATATCGGTCAATTCAAACATGCTGTCTCTCTATTTTTAGCATTCACTTCTGATGTTTCCAACTTGGGACAAAGCAATAGTTAAATTTCACCTGGAATTAAAATGTGGCAAATTGATTTGAAGCGTCAAAATGCTAACATGTTCAGAAAAATATTGTAGCTGTGCCATAATTATGACATAAAATTTTATCAATGATTAAAGGAACTTTATAAAACAGTAGACTTGAGTTCATTTCTTTGGTTTCAAAAACTTTATTAGCTGTGTAATAAGATGTTATCTACCTAAATAAATATATGTGTTTAAATTGAAAGAGGGAGTCACTGTTGTTTTCTCATAATTGGTGTGGAAAAAACTAGCAAACGGAGTACTTTTTTAAAAAAATTCTATCTTAGGTAAGATTCTGAAATAAAAAAAATGTATGAATGTGCTTGCAGTGGTAGTTGTAACCTCACCATTCAGTGGAGGATTACTTTCAATCTGCTCACTTGTACTTTGCGAATTAACGATAAGCCTGGCCGGCTGGTAAATCAAGACAAATATGTATCCTATAATGATCAAGGGCTTATTATTAGATACTGTCTATACAAAACACTGAGATTATAAGTATAGCCATAATGATACAGTTTCTCACAGTTCCATCTATTGTAGCACTTATTTTCATCAGAAATTATAAAAGATTAATTCAAACTTACAATTGCATAAGATAAATTTCAAGGTAGAAGTTGATTGAGTTCAAATGTTAACCCCTTAAACTATGACTTTTTCCCCTAAGTTTTCCTGTCTGTAGATTCAACATTTAAAAAACCCCTATTTTTTCATACTGCAGGACAATGTCATGTATGTACTCTGTGTCTACTGGTTGCAGCACTTGACTGAAACTACATCACACTTGCATTGAGAGAAATATTCAAACCCTGGATGCTGTGTTTTTATGGCTACAGCATTACATTCAATGGAAAATATCTCGATCTTGAACATAATTTTACACACAAATAAAAGGACGAGACTGGAGCACTCAAATCACCGGCATAAATTTATTTAGGTGCCAAGACTAACGTTCATCTTATCATTTTACACACATTTCCCTGTAATTCAACAGGATATATTTGGGATCATTGGAATCTTTGGGATTTCCACTTGAATTTAAAATGGACCTGAAGTTCCACAAGTTTAAAAACAGCAGCTGCATTGGACAGACACAAATATGGGTCCATATGTTTTATGGGGTTAAAAAGAGCGGAGATGGGGCCACTGTACCATAGGCTTTGCTACAACTATATTCTCAGACCAGTGCATCACACTTGTAATTTAACTTAAATTGTATCATAATTGCAATTTTCATTGCTCTGCAAATTAACCAAAATTACAGAAAATGGTCAGATGAACCCTGCAAGATATCCAGGTATTTACTGAATTTAGGAGAAGCATTGCCCATTCATATAATACAAGTAACACCCTCTCTCTCAGTCCCCATCACTAGTAACGATGGGAGTCTCTCATATGATGACGCTGGCGACATCTTTGAGACCGCAGGGCAACCTGGTCCTCTGAAAGGAATCTTCTCTTGTTTGTCTGGTTCCTCCAGGCATTACGGTCTGCTGTCAAGGTGTACCACGTGTTAGAGGAGAAACGAAAGATCTTCAGGTCCTCCTTTACACAGTCCTTCCAGAATTTTCTTGACTATCCTCTGTTTCTTTTACCACTAGTTAGTTCACAGAACAGCACCTGCTTTGGCATACGATGGTCATTCATCCGACAAACATGCCCAAGCCATCTAAGTCTGTTGCTTCTGACCATAGATTCGATAGAAGTGGTCTTTGCCCGTCTTAACACTTCAGCCTTGGTTATCTTATGCCGTCATTTGATTTTCATTATCTGTCTTAGAAAGCGCTAATGGAAACCTTCCAAAAGGCAGAGATGGTTGGTAAACGTGGGCCAGGTTTCAATTTTATACAGCAGTGATGGCAATACTATCGCTTTGTAAACTGTTAGTTTGGTAGACCTATGCGGTTCCAGACTCTTAAGCTGAGTGAATGGAAAGCAGCCACACCTTGTGAAATTCAATGCTTGATCTCAGCATCAAGGGATGCATCTTCAGTCAAGACGCCACCTAAGTAGGTGAACTTTCTGGAATGTTTAAGAGCTAGTTTTTGAGAAGTTCAGACAGTCAGAATTGTAGACCCCCCCCTAGATTTGGCTGATATTTCATTTTTGAGATGGGTATGGTACCCAAACCGTTCCTCTGTTGACCCCTTCTGTCCCAAGCTACAGCGACTCCTTTTTTTGGCCCTTTTTGGCCAATTTAACAAAATTGCAAGTTCCCACCTCTCTAATTCTGAACTTCAATGGTGTCCCAGCTCAAAGTTTATTAAAAGTGGGTCTATAGGGAGGGCAGATTACCAGAATGTAGTTATCTGCCTGGGGCACCCTTAAAGTTTGCCAATAGGGGGCGCTCAAAATGCTCCAAACTATTTTTTTTTTCTTAAGTTTGTCACGGATTTTTTCTAAGCTTCGAAGGTATCCCAGTTGCCCTTTTGCAGGAATCTTTTGGTTGGAAGGACCTTAATTCATATCTACTGTTACTTTTGTGGGATGACCTTGAAGTCTGCAGAAAAAAGGAAAAAAGGGCCAGTAAAGGGTCTCGGACTAAAAAAGGGGTCATTTTGGGACCCTTTTTCTCAAAACTCCAAAGAGGTAGCCAAATGCTGATAATTACTCATGAAAATCATAGACCTATTTATTACAAATAAACAACAAAATAGCTGGGATCTTATCTCATTGGCTTATAATTAACAAAACCAAAATTCTAAAAATAGCATCTAGGTGGCAGCACTAATCCTTAAAAAACATGAACATTGTACTTTGTTGTGACAAGATGCATGTATGCATACATGTGCAGTCATGAATATGTTCTTGATGCAATTGTACTTGCTGCCTTTTCATGGCCAGGCTCATAAAGCACAGATATGAGAGATGAGATAAGAATAACAGAAAGCTTATATCACGACGGTGACAAATGAGTAAAAAGAAAATGTTCTGCCACATTTCAGAGGTCCTCTTTTCCATCACTGCACGAGAGCAAGCAGGAATGTATGCTCCTCCTGGCTAACTTCGCACACCCCCTTGTGCTTCCCTTTGGTTTTGTTTGAGAGCTTCAAATCTGGAGCAGTCCCAGAAATAGAGGCAGTGGCAAATGCGACAAATGAGACAAGATCCCAGCTGATTTCTTCTTTTATTGTTGTATATAGGTCCATGGCTTTCACGTGTAATTATCAGCATTTGGCTACCTCTTTGAATTTTTTGAGAAATAGAGTCCCAAAATGACTCCTTTTTTGGTCCGAGACCCTTTTTAGGCCCTTTTTTCTCAAAACTTCAAGGTTGTCCCACAAAAGTAATAGTAGGTTTGAATTAAGGTCCTTCCAACTAAAAGATTCCCGCAAAAAGGCAACTGGGATACCTTTAAAGTTTGAAAATCAGTGACAAACTTAAGAAAAAAAAATGGTTTGGAGCATTTTGAGCACCCCCTATTGGCAAACTTCAAGGGTGCCTCAGGTGAATAACTACATTCTGGTAATCTGCCCTCCCTATAGACTCACTTTCAATAAACTTTGAGCTGGGACACCACTGAAGTTCAGAATTATAGAGGTGGGAACTTGCAATTTTGTTAAATTGGCCAAAAAGGGCCAAAAAAAAGTCAGAAGGAAAGAAAGTCAGTAGAAAGTCGGTAGGCCGACCTAGATAGGAACTGACTTTCGCATTAACATACTGGTCGTTGGGACATATGCTAGTCTTCATCCATCCAGCATGAGGGTTGGCGTTGGGGTGTCAGTGAGCGACCTTTATCCACCAAACGGGCAATTAGCCGTAACCCTGACTGAGGGAGGCTAAGGGCGTACTGACACTTGCCCAAGGTGTGCACCCAGGCTAGTGGAGGGAAGGAGGCGCCTCACTTCTCCATTCTATACCAGCGCCAAACAAAGTGTAGCCACTGCCCAATACAAGTAACATGGCTAGTCACAAAAAGCATCAGATTTCAAACTGTGACCTTGTGCAATAAGTAAAGCAATAACACACCCCCTTTCAGTGCTTCAGAGCTATATTCTCCATCCTGTCATCCAGCTCTCAATATAGCTCCCAAACTTCTTGATCTATTAAACCTCATCCTTGGCAGGGGCTGTGACTGAACTATGCCATATGGACTATATCCTGCTGTTACGAATAGAGCACACTAGGGGTGAGATGAAAGGAAATATGACTACGAGTTGACACAGGCATGAACACTACCCTGTGAAGTAGTGCAAGACAACATTCTTTTATTCAGCTAGCTGCAACTGAGCTAAGACACAGCCCTTCTTCTTCGAATTTTTTTTTTTTGGAATAAATAGAAGCTCAACCTAGAGAAAGTTGTTTTTAGCAGAGCAAGACAAAAGAGGTTGCCTGAAATGGGTGCATTTATCATGTGACCTATGATCCAGGTGAACCCAACACGTTGGAGTCGCAACTAAACATCAGTATAAACTCGTGGTTCTCAAAATTTCTTGGACCAATTCCCCCAAACAACATACTGACCATTGTTACCACCCCCCTACCCAAAATGTATAGCCTTTGTGTTTATTTTTCTTCAGTATTTTTGCCCTTTTTAACACGTTGCACACAATAATCAATCATAATCTCTATGTGCAGTTGAAGCAATTATGATCTTAACTCACAATTTGTTCAATGCAAAGTAAGGCACACCTACACTGGTGCAGTCTTTCCCAATGTACTGCATGCAACTGCTGACAACACAAGGCTTCACGACAAAAAAACACTGCCTGGCCAAAAAAAAGTCACCACCTGGATTTAGCTTAACAAATAGGTCAGAGCATTCCATGGGATAATTACTGCAGTGATTAGTATGTTTCAGCTGGCTACACGTTATTTAACCCAAACCGATGCAGTGAGTAGCTTCGCAATTCTGAAACAACCATGTTGGAAGACATCTCCTGTGGTTGTGAAAAAGATGTTACTCGGTTTTAGAAGGGTCAAATTATTGGCCTGCATCAAGCAAAAAAAAAAAAAAACAACTAAGGAGATTGCTGAAACTACGTTGTACCAAAATTGGGTTAAGATACTGTCCAACGCATCATTAAAACCTGGATGAATAGTAATGAATCATCACCTTTGATGAAGAAATGTGCTTGAAAAAAAAACTTGAATGATCGTTGTCAGAGCTCACTTAAACGTTCAGTGAAATCAAGTCGTGAAAAAAATCAACAGTAGACCTCATTGCTATGTTTAATAGAAAAAGTAAGGGCATTTCCACATGAACAATGCCAAAAAATGTCAAGAGATTGGGACGAAAGAGCTGCGTAGCCTTTAGAAAACTACTTATCAGTGAGGCTAATAGGGGGAATAAAAGGCTTCAATTTGCGAGGGGACATAAAGATTGACCTCTGGAGCAAGAGAATGAGTTCATGTGGTCTGAGAAGCGCACATTTACCCTGTTCCAGAGTGATGGGTGCATCAAGGTAAGAAGAGAGGTTGATGAAGTGGTGCGCTCATCATGCCTAATACCAACCACACGAGCCTGTGGGGGCAGTGTTATGATGTGGGGGTTGCTTCTGTTGGTCAGATCTAGGTTAAGCAATGATATGTGCCCAAAAAACGAGGTCAGCCTGAATATACAGAATGACCACTATCAGTAGAGTTTTTCTTCCCTGATGGCACGGGCATATTCCAAGATGAAAATGCCAGGATTCATCGGGCTCAAATTATGGAAGAGTGGTTCAGGGCGCATGAGACATCATTTTCACGCATGGATTGGCCACCAAAGAGTTCAGACCTTGACCTTATTGAAAATCTTTGGGATGCGCAAAAGAAGACTTTACACAGTGGTTCGACTCTCCCATCATCAATACAAGATCTTGGCGAAAAATTTATGCAACTCTGGACATAAATAAATGTAGTGACATTGCATAAGCTTATCAAAATGATGCCATTGCGACAGTATCCTTAATCAAAGCTAAAAGCAGTCCAGTCACAAAATGAAGGTAAATCAGAAACCAAGTGCTATTCAAGTATTTATTTCATGTAATATCGGATCATATAGATAAAAATAAGGAAACTTAACAATAAAGTAGTGAGCAGTGATGATTATACACTACCACTTTCATCTAAAAGGGGTCAAAATATATTACTTTCTATAATTTTTTTGGTAAAAATGTATTGAAAAATACTATTGTAAGCAATAAGAACAAAAAAAGAGTCATTCCCATGAGTATATTGAGATAAAGAAATGGGGAATCAATGAAAAGCACTGAAAACATCAATTTTTTATGACAATTGAAATGTGTTGCAATTTTTTAAAACTCTTGCATAGCATGAATGCATGTTTGAAAGCTCATTCCATGATTATTGATGCTAAAAAATTAGTTTGAACTGGTTTTAGGCAACGTTATTCTGTTGTTCCAGTCTATAAGGTGACATGAATGTGTCACAGTGTTAAAAACCCCTTTATGCATAATAAAAATAATGCCAATTTTTGTTTGTTGTGCATGAGCCTATTTAAGGCTTTATAACTCAATAATGGTGTCAGAAGACTGGAAAAATTATTCCATTGAAGCAAGACATTTGGAAATTCAATTACAGAATTATTTAGTGATTAAGTTTCGGAATTTACAGAAGCCGGCGTCTATATTTACACAATGGGGTTAGACAAGATGGCACGACAAAAGGAGCAATCTCTGAGATTGTTCGTAGCCCCATGGTGGCTTTACATGATGCTGGTTGGTCACAGAAAAGTTTCTGAAGATGTTAAATGCTGGCATGGCACTGTAAGAAACACTGTTAAGCATTTCAAAAAGATATGTTTGCTGAAAACTAGTGGCAATAGACGTGCAAAACAGAATTTAAGAGCCTCTGATGTTCAGTATCTGTGTATGACAAGTAAAAAAATCAGCGGTTGACAGCTCAACTCCGTGATGATATTAATAGCGCCAGAAGTGAAGAGGTGAAAGTACCAAAATGTACCATTTCCAGATGCCTAAGTGAAAATGGTCTGATTGGAACAAAACCACTTCTTAGAGTTGGCAACATCAAAATAAAAGACTTGAGCTTGCCAAGAAATTCAAGGATTGGACATCAACAGACTCGGAACAAGTCCTTTGGACCGATTAATCAAAATTCAAAATTTTCTCATCCAAACGTAAAACTTATGTGCGCCATAGAGTTGGAGAACGCTTCAAAAATGACTGTTTAACCCCATCAGTAAACCATGGAGGTAGTAATATTACGGTTTGGGGTTCAGTCTGCTTGAAAGGAGCCGATTATCTCATAAAAATCGACGGCATCATGGATCAAAAGAAGTATTACAGCACAAAATGGCATCTCTTATAAGTCTACATTGACGATTGTGAAAATTATTTGGCGCAGAAGGAATCATGGCTAGAAGATGAGCCTGGTATCAAAATGTAGGTCAAAATGATGTCTTTCATAAGCCATAACTTGATTTGATCATCAGCCTATCCCACATGGTAATATTGAAGTTTACCTAACACACACTTTTTCAAGTTTTCTCTGGAGAATTACATTAAAACACATGATGCATCCAGTATTAGTGGGCAAGCCGGAAGCTTGCACACTCATGTTCTTCCCACTCTTTCTTTATTACTTTTTTATTTCTTTCTTTCTTTCTTTATTCTCCAATTTCCGTGCTGACTCACTACTCCTACATACTTTAACCTAGAAACTTCATTCAAACTTTAAAAAATTCAGCTTGTTGTGAATTATGTTGTTTGTATTTATCTTCTTAATATCTTTCATACTTTTTGAGTTATTAATTTTTATTTCAATATTTTTGTCCCATAGGAAACAATGAAACAGATTTTTCAAAATGTAGCTATTTTCAGCTATTTTTTACTCTGTCATACTTTTAGCTAGAAACGTCATTCAAACTGGAAAATGTTAAGTTAAGCTTGGATAATTTCTGCACCATTCAACTTTTTTGTAACTTCTATAATTTTTTTATTATAATTAAAAAAAAAAAAAAATTACAATTAATTCTGGGAACTTATGGCACTTTTCAACTACATGGTACTGGCTCTACTCTACTCTACTCTACTCGGCACCGGGTACTTTTTTGGGGTTGCTTACCATTAGAGGATAGTACTGCCTCCGTGGTACCTGCTCGTCATTGCGACGCAGCATGTTACTGCCGCAACGGCATCCTCAGTTATATCAAGTTTACTTTTATTCCGTCAATTTTGTTAAATATGTATGTGTTTAAATCGGGGGACACGCACTACCGTCACCACGTTATGGCACTAAAGTCCGCGAGTGTTTAATTGTAATTTCTGTTTGACATTCTCCTGATGCATAGGATAGCATCTGGTGTTGTGTCCAATCCGGTTGCACGTTAAATAACGCACCACCTAAAAACGCAAAGCAATGATATACGTAAAGGGCATAGAGTATTCATATTCAGACTTCATGAAACATTTCACTTTGAAATTGAAGGCAAAACACGTAGCAAATGCGCAAATCGCAGGAGATGGCAGAGAGTATTAAAATTTATCGCTTTACGATGCGTCATGTCATCTGATACCTTTCCTTAGAACAAAATGCTTCATCAGCATCCACAAAGTTATTTTCCGCGCAATTTTCATAAAAAGGGGGCAGCACAATAACTTTATCAAGGGGAATTAGGGGAACAGAATTGGACACAACCCCGTTGCTTCTAATTTCGCTACGAACAGCGTCACAGACAAAGAAACGCATTTCATAAATGCAGCAGCTTCGGTGAACAAATGCAACCTTGTTTGTAAGGTAAGGCAACGCTTAGTATATTTATCAACCTGCCTAAAACAACACACGTTTCAAAAACACAATTTGAAGACCTGTCTCAATGATGGTAAGTGCAGACATTTTCCTAGTGATAATGCGGAAGCAAGTTGTCTTTTGCAGAGACGATTCTCTCTGACCAATCTGCAATGTTCCACGTCACATTTTAGTACCTACTAGTACCTGGTCGGCTGTTTTTTGGAACCCCAGGAGAGCAGGTACCAGAAAAAGTACCTACTAGTACCTGGTACCAGGTCCTTTTTCCTAATGGAAAAGCAAAAAAGGCGAGTAGAGTAGAGCTGGTACCGTGTAGTGGAAAAGCGCCATTAGAGTGTGGTGATATCACGGCTAGAGCGGCGAGGAGCTGCAAACCTGTCAAGAAGTCTTCTCTTAAACTTGCTCTAACTCCCATAGTTTTCTCTCTGCAAAAATATTTTTATATCCAAGTTGTAGCAAAAATTGTGCTGGTCACGAAAATGTAACTATGGAAGCAATTGGACAAACAGTTTTGGCTGTATGAGCCGAAAAGCGATGGGACCGCTCACTGAAACTCCATTAACTCCAATGTTAAATAAGACAAGAAAATTCAGGTTGCGAAGGCTAAACGCACAGTTTTCTAACTTGCTCGTGTTCCCATATTTTTGGCACTACAAGCATAATTTTGACATATTTTACTCAGCAGACTCTCCTCTTTCGTATGGTACCTCCATTTCGTAAATTGGACTTACCATCTTTGAGTTAGAAGTCGCAATATGTAAGAAAGGCCTTCGCTAAAATCTCAATTGGACTAAATGATTCAGCCATTAACTCAAATATCTTAGACATGGATCATTGCGGTTCGATTCTGCCCTCTGCTGGCCTTTTTCCAGGTCTCAACGTTATCATTGTTCGGAGACAAAGATAGATACGACTGTAAAAGAATGATTCTGCGTCAAACTCAGTGAAAGAATGTCTGGTATCCTAGTTGGTTCAGTCGCTCAAACCAGCTCCAGGACGCGATATTTTTTCCGCACCGTTAGGCGTCGCTATTCTGGAATTCTGGTCCCCCAACATGACTTTCGTCCCTTAATGCGTGTCAATTTGCGTCATGATTACGCCGACAAAATAATGCTGCATTCGGTAACAACAAGGCCTTGGGTAACACTCATAACATTCGTAAACACGAGTCGTGTCGTGAATTAAAGTCGAAGGTAAGAGGAAGGATCATTTGGACAGTGCGGTAGTGAGGTCAAAAGAACGGAATTCACCAGTCGTGTCTCGAAAACACGGCTCGTGGGATGCGTTACCAAATGCAGCATAAGGCCACAGTTTGCATACAGTCTTACTCGCTAGCGAGCTAGTTGGCTACTGAGCTAGCAAAAGTATTGCTAGCGCACCAGTGTATTTAGCTACATAGCCAACTGGCTAGCGAGCTAAAAAGGCTGCAATTCTCTTTCAATGACCGAAGTATTCTCAGAAATAATTACACCCACAAAATAAGACTACAGTTTGCGTACACTGTCATACTCGTTAGCAAACTAGTTGGCTTCCTAGCTAGCAAGCCAAAGTGATATCGAACTGTGTGCCATAGCTAGCATGCCACTGTATTTAGCTACATGGCCAACTGGCTAGCGAGCTAAAAAGTCTACAGTTCGCTTACAATGGAATACTCGCAAGCAAGCTATTTGGCTACCTAGCTAGCAAGATAAAAGAGACATCAATATCTATAATGTTATAGCTAGCATGCCAATGTATTTAACATCCTAAAAAGTAAAAATCACACGGACGCAAAATGAATTTTTCACATACGACAGATTACATTCAAAGTCAATGCAAAGACTCCCGCGTGTATTCGCGTCTTTGCATTGACTTTGAATGTAATCTGTCATCTTAAAAATTCGTTTCGTCGTGTGTCTTTTAATTTTCCTCATTTCAGGAGGGCATTCACAGTAACTATCACTGGGAATCATTAATATCTCTTCAACGATGAAAAGCTGTAGTTCCCAGCTTTCTTCACATTGGATATTAGGAACAATGTGGACTATGGAAGTGTTTTCTTTTAGGGGACTTTTTTTTCTTGGTCTTCGAAATTGTAATGCATCAATAGTACAGAAAAAAAAAATGCAGCCTGCAAAAAGGACACCAAAAGCACTTGTCATCTTGCCTACCTAAGCTATCACGTTACCTAAAATAAATTGATTAAATAATCAATTTATTAAATTTATACCACCAATTTATACCACCTCTCGGCGGCTGAGATCTGCGCTTAACATGCCAAAGGCTCTTTTTCTCTCTCTTGTGTGACAAGCCGTTCCATTTTCTTGATGCAGTAGCATTTTTCGTTTTATTTATTGGCTTTATGTAGGCTATTGACCACACCAAAAAGAACAAGTCAAGTGTCACTGTACACATCACGAACAGCTCAATGTTTGGTATTACTGAAGTGCTTGGCGCGTGCACGTGGCACGCCTCATAATTACAATACCATGCGCTTTTCTTTATTTCCTCTAGTGCCTCACTGGAAAAGAAATAAAAATCAATCGATTCTTCAATTTGCCGCAAATACAGTGCATACCTCACCAGTGCGTTTTTAATGGCGCTGAGTATATATGCCAGTTAATCACATTGGTCGAAATATTTATCGGGCATGATGATTCTGTAGCTATAAACCTTTCTTCAATTTAAAATGTGCTTTTGATCTTAAAAGGAGTTCTGCTTCTTATTGAATGGAAAATTTATGAACTCGTTGGAAAAGCTGAACAACGTGTAGCCTTTTATTTAGAAGTTTTTTAGAAAGAGGCAATTCGCTTCCGCGCGAAACTTCGAAGAGTGGGTGGATTACAAAATTGAATCTCTTACTGGGCCAGCTGCAGGGCAAATGGCAGAACTGCTTCTCTTTGCTCACTGCGGGGCAGATAGCCGATGTCTTTCCCTCAATTCACCTCGCAGCGGGGTGAATAGCCACTTCCTTTTTTATGCTACTTCCTTCAGCAATATGTGTAAATATAATTTTGATGCAATTTTGCGATAAATAAACTACTTCGTTCTCATGCAATAGTTTTCTTATGGAGCACGTGTATTTTTATGGCAATGTTTAAGTAGGAAACGTCATCAATTTATGTCGAATAAATATATTAAGTAGGTTTGATGTTTCGTAAGGTTGCATCTTGGGGAGTTCTTCATTTCCAGCAGCTTTAACCTCACATTGTCAGCAATCCGAACTTCACATTATCGCCAGCTTCTAGCTTGCCCACGCAGTTTCCCCTGGAACTGCACTTTTTTAGTTCCAATACTTGTTTTTACTACACTTTATCACAGTTATTAAATTGATGCAGTGTTGCTTTTGAAACTTGCATAATTCTCATGATATTGAAGCTTGAAGTTGGTTACAGAACAAATCTCGTTGAAGAAAATCCAGATTTTGGCTTAAGGTTGTGATGCCAAGAATACAATTGATTTAATTGCAGTTTTTAACTGTACTCCGGAATATCTTTCAGCTCTGAAAATTTCATGTAGCTATCTCTAATACAAATGAAGTTATGAGGGCTCAAAAATGCTAGAAAAAATGACACAAGAAATTTCGGGCTGCCATCGTGCAATTTTAGAGCCTATAACTCAAAAGATTCTGACAAGATCAAAGTAAAATTTGGCAAGAATTCATTACATATACTGAAGTTATTGTACTAGAAAAAACTGACAGACCAGATTGGAAAACTTCTCACTGAGGAGAGGTGCAAGAGGAAGAAAAATGGAATATTGCATGGTAGACTCTTTTGGATGGACTGAATTTTGGATGGGAGAGGAGCAATGAGGCTGATGATACTGATGAGTCTAAGAGGCCAACTTTCTCAATACCTTCGAGTTCAATAAAGAAGCCATCACAGAAAAATTTGTCGCAAAATTGCAATAGCTATCATGAAAATGTTGAAACTGAGACATTTTATTGTTTTTTGAAGAGCATCTGCTCATTTTGAATAAGATGCCAGCAACACATTTAAAAAAAGTTGGGACAGGGGCTACAAAAGACTGGAAAGGTTGAATGATGCCAAAAAATATAATAGACCAGTTCGAACATCTCACTGCAAATAAGGTTCATTGGCAACAGGTCAGTAACATGATTGGGTATAAAAAGTCCTTCAGACATAAAGATGGCAATGGCTTCACAACAAAGGGAAAGACTGCAAGGGGCAAATAGTTCAACAATTTACACTGAACAAAAGTATAAACGCAACACTTCTTATTGTGAGAAATAGAACCATGTTCAGAAGCTCATTGTACTTTCATTGAGTGTTGACAGATTGTATGACCATATTGCAATATATTTCGATCAATTATTTAACAAGACAAACAAGAATCTCGCAATGGCGCGATGATAAAGGGGATGGGGTCTATTGTCCAAATTTCACACAAATCAATATTGGGTATGTCCATCTTTGGCCTGCTGCACTGCTACACATCTCTGCTGTGTGGACTGTAGCAAATGGTCAATGGTGACTTGGGGGACATGTTCCCACCTCTCATCAAGAGCAGTGCGAAGTTGGCGGCTATTGGCCGAACATGGGAACCAATGACGAACTCGTTGCTTTTGGACATGCCAAAGATGCTGGAAGGGGGACAAATCCAAGGAATAAGCCAGCCATTCAAGCACACAAATGTTTTCAGGCTTAAGGAATTCTGTGCATACACGGGTGACTTGGGTCTGGCATGGTCATGCTGGATGGTTATTGCTTTGATGGATGAATGGTAGGACGATAGGCAGCAGCATCTCATTGTGAAATCACACTGCATTCAAGTTGCTGTTCTTGAACTGCAGTTGGGTGCAATGTCCTTGGAATATTCCCACCCAAACCATCACTCCACCACCATGTGCCACCATGCGCACCACCACGATGTCAGCATAACGATCCCCCGTCCATCCGCTCTGTGAAGTTGGAAATGTGACTTGTCTGTAAAGAAAACAGTCCTCCATTGTGCCATTGGCGATCAAACGTGTCTATTGACTCAGTCAAACCAATTTTTTCATCGAGCTGAGGAGAGGTCCAATCCACAAAGGGCAAAAGACGTAAAGATATGGACTTCCTGGAGATTATTTTTCACAGTTTCGGCAAAAATGGGGCGATGGTGGGGACCAGCTGTCTCATCTGCAGTGGGAGTTACTGGTCTCAAACGATCACAGAGATGGAGAGTCCAGATATGGTGGACTTGGGCAGGGGTTGTCACACATGGTCGTCATGCATGTGGGCAGCGTGCTGTCTCTCCTCATTCCTCAAAAAGGTGTTTTATGTGACTTATCGTTGAAACATGGACATTAAGAGCCCTTACAACATCCCTGAGAAACATTCCTGCATTGAGCATGCCAATGGCACGCTCCTTGGTGGCTCGAGTCATTTATGGCATTTTGAACAATGGCAGAACTGGGACTTTTGAGGTGGCCTTTTATTGACCAGAGTGCAGGATGTGCCTGGGCTGACTGTACCTGATTTCAATAGCTCTGGATCAGGCCCCACCTGTCTGACAGGCCAATTTTGACAAAGGGCATGAACTTGGCAATGATATGGAGAAGATGACTGAAATGCAGACAGACCAGTGGCACACAACCTTGGTCACATAAATAAACCCAACTAAGCCGACCTTAGAAATAATTATGCGGAATATTGAAAGGACTAAACTGTTGCGTTAATATTTTTGTTCAGTATAAATTAATGTTTCTCATCAAAAAATTGCAAAGAATTTGGGGATATCATCCTCTGTAGTTCATTATATTATCAAAAGATTCAGAGCATCCAGAGAAACCTCTGTACACAAGGGACAAGACTGAAACCAATATTGCATGGCCATGACCTGCAAGCCCTCAGGCAGCACTGCCTTAAAAACAGGCAGGATTCTGAAGTAGAAACCATTGCATTGGCTCAGGAACACTTCTGTAAACTGTAGTTAGTGAACACCATTTGTCTCTGCATCCTCAAATGCAAGTTAAAACTCTGCCATGGAAATATTAAACCAAGATCCAAAATTCTACGGCCTTTGCTGGGCCCAAGCTAATTTAAGATGGACTGAGGCGAAGTGGGAAATTATCCTGTAGTCTGACCAATCAAAAATGTGAAATTATTTTGGGAAATTACGGACGCTGTGTCCTCCGGGCTAAAGTGGAGAGGCACCATCCAGCTTGTTATCAGCACACATTTCAAAAGCCAGCATCCATTATAGTATGGGGGTGCATTATTGCACATGGCATGCCTAACTTGCACGTCTGTGAAGATACCATTAATGCTGAACAATATATACAGATTTTGGAGTTTCATGTACTGCCATCCAGACATCTTTGACAAAGAAGGCCTTGCTTATTTCAGCGAAACAATTCCAAACGTAATATTCTGCACGTATTACAACAACATGGCTCTGGAGTAAAAGAGGCTGAGTGCTACCTGTCACCCATTGAAAATATTTGGTGCGTTATGAAAAAAAAAAAAATGACAAAGGAGTCAGCAAAGTGTTGATCAGCTGAAAGCCGATATTAAGCAAGTATAGGAAAAAATTTTACTTCCAAAACTGTAGCAGTTGGTCACCTCAGTTCCCAAATGCTTTCAGATATTGTTAAAAGAAAGGGTGATGCAACACAGTGCTAAGCATTGTCCCTGTCCCAACTTTCTTGAAACATGTTGCTGTCATAAAATTCAAAATGAGCAAATATTTTTCAAAAAACAATAAATTTCTCAGTTTCAACATTTGATATGTTGACTTTGCACTATTTTCTATTAAAAAGAGGGTTTAAATTATTTGCAAATCATTGCATTCTGTATTTATTAAGAGCCATTCCATGAGAGATTAACATTCGGTGCACAGTTGACCTCCCTGGAATTGAATGAAACTTGGCACATAGGTGGATGTGGGTGTCTCATGGAAAAAGCCAAATTTTTAGGTCCTATCCCACTTTGCCTGCCAGTGGTGCCACCTGGAAGTCACTAATGTGACTCAGTTTTGTTGTCCAAAAGCCGTTGACACCACATTTTACATCCACTATCATGACTTAATGTAACAGTACCAAATATGTTATACTTTTATCATGACCTGTGACACTTCAAGTCCGGTTAAACATCAGCACCACATACTGGCCAAGCTGGGTAACTATGTTATTGAGCCGGAATTATTGAGAAATAACAATAAAAATTGAAAATGGGAATGAGAATAAAATAATATCCCAGACATATACCAATCTAGACAGCTTTATTGTGTGTTAACTCACAACAAGGCTATCATTTTCAGTGAATAGCACCTTGGTATCTTGCTGGGTTAGTGCAATGGATGGCCAGAAAGATGGTCAAAATTGATTTTTGGTGCATGTTTGCAGTATATTTTCTCAATAACTCAGATATGTACTGTGGTGGTAAATGCTGTTTGTTGTGCTTTTGGAACTCTATTTTCAGGAATACCAAGCATTTCTTTGGCAGTAGCTACACTTTTCAAGCTAGACAATGCCAAAGTTGGAGGAAAATTCAAATCAGACCATTCCATAGCAGATTGTGCCTATGTTTAGGTGGCATTTTTTGTTCACCCTGCAAGATAGGGATCTGAAATTCTCTGGAAACATAGTCCCTTTGGAGTACATTATAGCATTAGTAAAATCTCAATGGTAGTATATTCAGTGTAGATGATATTCAACATCAAAAGTCAGAAAATTTCACCCCTAGGGCTGTAGGCTGGATTCAAATACTGGCTATCCCCAGCAATGTACCAAAGAAATTGTTTTTGAATGGTGATACACACAGCTAGTTTTCTCTGAAAATGAAGAGTTTAGTTTGGTACTATGCTGGACAGATAGCTATCTGACTAACGGTGGCACTCTAAAGAGCTAATGTTCTACCGACCTAATATTCCATGACCGTCATGTAGGTTGAAAAGTATAAGCTGGATAAGCGTAAATGAGCTCGCAATCAGATGTTCTTTTTTTCAAGCAATGAAATGCACCCCTTGGATTTTTTTTTCTGATGACCTCAGCATCAAGTGCTTTTAAAGGTATGCATAGGGGCCTAGTACAAGTAACCACATTGAATTTCATGCATATAGCACTTTCCTAGTCAGAGTTAGACTGGGGGTGTATACTGAATGACCAGTAGCTCATCAATGGACTTTTTAATACCTGATGGCTCAAGTATATTCCTGGATGACAATGCCAAGATTCATCGAGCTCAAATTGTGAAAGAGTGGTTCATGGAACACAAGAAATCATTTTCACACATCAATTGGCCCCCTCAGAGTCTGGACCTTAACCACTTGAAAGTCTCTGAGAAGTGCTGGAGAAGGCATAATGGAGTGGTTTGACTCACGCATCGTCAATACAATATCTCGACCAAAAATGAATGCAAATCTGGTTGGAGAGAAATGCTGATACATTTTATAAGATTTTTTAAGATTGTCCAAACAATACCATAATGAATGTGCGTCCACATGCATCAATCTCGGAATCTAAAGGATCTGGAGAAATTAACTATGGAGTAATAGTCTCAGATCCCATGCTATGTCTTCATCAACTTCATCAAGCATTATAAGAGATGATCTGTTATCTTGGCAAAGGGAGGCAAAAAAATAAATAAATGAAGGGGTGCCAATCATTGAGGCACACATATTTTTGAGAAAAATATTTGTTTCATGATAACAATGTTTTTTTTCAATTATGTTACTTCACTTAAAAGTCAGATTTCTATGAATCTTTTGAATGAGAGATCATGAGGATAATCAATGAAGTCATTTTTTTGCATCTCATTTTGGTCAAGGTTGCTAATAATCTTCAAGGGCATTGTAAAGCTTTGCAAGAATGGCTAGTCCGCCAAAATTCCTGTAAGACTGCATTGACGATTCATACCGGAAGCCACAAATAGCCCAGGTGAACATCTAAAGAACTGCAGGCCTCGGTTGCCTTGCTGACCACAAGCCTGATGGGATAATAGACTAATTCGGCATCTCACTGCGCGCAAAGCATACTGGTCCCGATGAAAGTTCAGGACTAACCAGAGCGTGTCCACAACAGTAATTATGGCCGACTGTGACGCAGATATTGAATACTTTGAGTGTTGTAAAGTCGATGCTTTGAAAGATTTTTATAAGGAACGGGGCTATGCTGTTACTGGGAGGAGAAAAAAAGAAGTCGTGACCTTCGCTTGGGCATTGTCATTGCAAAAGGCCCCCATATTGTTAATGAAACAACAGGAATGGGAGGTCGTCAGCCTAGGCTACGAATCCTTGCTCGCGATTGATATTGATGGCTGTCGGTTGACAATTCCAGATCCCTTAGAACTGACAAATGGTTGGGAGAATGAATCGACAGCAGCTAACAAGTAGCCCCCGCATGTACATTGATATTAATGATTATCTGATAATCCGGTACAAAACATTCATTGTAGGCCTATACAATATGCATACATATATAAAGTGGCGGCTACTCAACAGAAAACCGGGGGGGCGGAACACATGCCTTTAAACATGATGAGATCTCATCCATTTTCAATCACATTTGTTGATTAAAAATTTGGTAACTCTTCGAACATTCAGCAATTTCACGTGCTGCTAACCCACTTCTTTGAGGTAGCTGAAGTAAAGAAACAAAACGCTTCATTTGGATGTGAAATACATTTGCTAAATTGATCAAGAAGCGCAGGTTTGATAAACTGCTTTGCAGGACATGCCAAATTAACGCGCATAATCCATAGTAGTTTCGGCTATTTCACTTTGTATAGAGTAACCTATTTCGGCAAATGAATAAAACCTTTCTTTTTGGTATTATTGTTTACTCACCTTAACATTGCATTGAGAGGGAAGCTGCGCGTTTAACTGTCAATGGATTATTGATATCATTCGGAAAACATGTTAAAGACGATGATTGGAAACAGGTCAATAATCAAATGCTTCAAGGGATATTTTCCGTTACTTCTGTTTTCTGTTTGTTAGCCGCCACTGATATTTTATATATAATGCAGATGTCATAAATCACAGGTTAGCCCATTTACGTATTTACATCAAGCATGTATTCGTATACAGATGTACAGGCTAGGGATTTATATATGGGTCACTGACACGTACAGCACTATCGACCACAGGATTAGGAAATGGCACGTGTAATACATGTGAACTTATTAATATCCATTACAAATTGCATTACTGATTAGCAAAATAAAAGATTAAGTCTAACTTACTAATTTAATCCATTCTGCACGTCTTTCTGGATATTTTCTTTCGGTAGGAAAAGGGATGAGTACATATGGTGGGTTGCATATACAGCGTGATGTTCCTTTATTGCACTTGTGAATAGAGCAAAATTCCTCCATCCGCTTCTTAAGCCTGCGTGTACCGTTAGGACAATCAGACTGAACAATGCGAACCCAGCATATTGCCTTAAAACAACCTTAGGCAATGTAAAATAACTTAAAAAATTACGATAAGTAGCCGGCTGTTCCACTGGGATAGCTAGGCTTTATCGGCTTTGTTGACATTGTAGGTAGTCTTGAACTCTGACCTGAAAATTTTTGCCGTGCGTAATTATAATGCCAATTTAGTCTATTGTCAGGGTGCCTGCTTGAATTGTTTTGTATAATCCCCCTACTGGCCCATTCTGATATTATCTGCCATGTGCTGTTTGTTGTGCTGGATCATGTGTCTTTTTTCCCTGCCCTTATTTGGTCACTTCCTGTACTGTCCTCCATTTTAGGTGCACCTGTTGTGTATTATGACCAATCGTCAATGTATTTGGTCTCAGCCTGTCTTTAACCCATTTGTCAGTCCGTGGTTACTTCTGTATACTGCTAGACCTCTGAGTTTCAACTTAGTTTTTTGTAGAATTTAAGTCAGTTATTCTGTTTGCTTGCCCTTCCAGTTCTTACATCTACATTTGTATTCTGGATTATTCTGTGCTTGCTGTTTTGGATTGTCTGCCTTCGTTGATTGCTACACCTGGTACTAACCTCGGCCTGAGTTTTGGAATCTGCCTCAGCTTTGCCCTTTGAGCTCCATCCTCCTGTGTTCAATAAACTGTTTTGAACTCATTTGCTGGTCCGCGCCTGAGTCCACCTCGATCCTAACAATAATGCTGAGTGAACTGATGACTTGAAAGTGAACCATACTGGAAGATTTGGGTCCTATCACATCAGACATGAAGTTAACACAACATTCCCTTTAAGAACATCATACCCACCATCAAACATAGTGGTGGTAATGTGATGCTGTGGAGATGCATTGCTGCTTCAGGGTTTGATTGACTTGGAATACCTGTGGGACCTATTAATTCTGCTCTCTATTAGACTCCTGAAGTTAAATGTTTGGTCCTTAATGCATAATATGAAGCTCCAGCACAGATGAGTGATTCGGCGAGGCAATGATCAGAAGCACAAGAGCAACTCCACCTCTAAATGGCTCAAAAAAAAGAAATAAATAATATTTTGCGGTGGCCTATTCAAATTCCTGACTTCAACCCCCTTGAGATTCTCTGGTTGGAACTTAAAACAAGCAGTTCATAGCCAACCATCCACTGGGGTTGAATTAAATCACTTGTGTAAGGAACAGTGGGCCAAGATTTCACCACACTGACATGGAAGACTGATATTTTGTAGCAGTTGTTGCTGCTTATGGAGGCGCAGTCAGTCCTGAGGCAGTTTATCATTCACATGGGTGACATTGGAATGACATGATCATAAATAGGATATATTTGTATTTCCTTATGTTCTCCTTATTGTGTATTACAATTTTATGAATATTTAAAAGTTCAGCATTATACAACAAATTCATTTTAGAACCATTACAACCATAAACAATTACTTCATTTTCCATTTTTTCTCAAAGGATTTGGCAAAAGTCTTGAATGAAAATTAACATTCTCAAATCAACATGAAAAAACTTTGACTCTGTTGCATCACTTTTTCCACAGCAGAGCAGTACTTTCTAATTGCTTTGTACTAACTGCAAATTTGTGGCATATTTTTGCTAGTGATAAAGCACAATCTGAAACATAACAAAAACGGTATTAATATGAATGCAATAAATTCAACATAGATTTCATAGAATTGTCCTGCTTGACAAACTATCTAAGACTAAGTCTCAACCTCCAAGCAAAAACTTTATTTTCCATAATTACTGTCTTTGGTTGAGTTTATTAAGCCACTGATCGGTAGATCTGTTGAACATGCAGGAAATCCCATTACTCAGGCAGCTCATAGTGTCTGAAAGTCACTGAGGGCATATGTTACCTCGTGTCCTTGCGGTGAACTGTCTAGCTGGCTGTTATATTGACTTGTGTCGCTGTTGTTATATAACAGTAGTTAATTTAGATCCTGAGATGCTGATGACTGGATTAGGCTGACTAGTGTCTGTTCTGACCCCTGGAAGGACGGTGATATCACCTTTCAAACAACCAGCTAATCTGTACTCTACCTTTTGCCAAGGTCCACTAAATGCGCCATACAAGTAAGGCACAGGACAGCAGAGTGATGGATGTAATAACATTTAGGCCCCATGTACCTGCATTACGTTTTGATTCAGATCAAAGTCATTTTGTATTAGCAGCTCCTGTTGAATTGAAAAACCATTAAAATGTGTTGTGCGGATTGGATTTATGTAATATTGATAGATGAGTCATTGCGCAGTGTGGAGAGAGAGAAAGAGAAAAGCTGTGGGTGGGAGAGTGGATAGGACTGTGCAGGGAAGCAGTATAGCTCATCTATGCGATCATATGGGGCTAGTGCATTGCAAATCCCTAAAAGTTGCCACCTAATATGGACCTTTCGAGGGACACTTGCCGAGGGCAAGCCATTTTGCAAGCTTGAACAGGTCATGACTAGGTCACCGTGACAACAGGAAATAAGACCTGCTCAGACAGTCGCGGTGGTGATCCACCTGGCGGGCAGGCAGTGTTTAAGGTTATGCATGGCCCAAAAATAACTCCACAACACAGCTGCGCTGTCAAGGGACCACGAGTGACGCGATATGGCGCCTTTGTGCATGTCCTCAAGACTGAGGATTGTTGACAGGTGAAGTTTCAGTCAGAAATCATGGGATGGCTGGAGAGACTGGACTTTTGTCTGTTGTTTTCCCAATGAAAAAACTTGGGTATTCATTCTCTAATTTGGCGGAATCAGATAGAGGAAAGACTATGAAAAAAAAATTTACAACAAGTCGACACACAAGATGGATTCAGTTTTGTGCTCTTTTGTGGTTTGAGAATAATTGTAATGCTGGGGGTGAAGAAAGATATTTAGGATAAGTTTCTCCCTCAAATATTCCTTTAGTGGATTGCGGATGATTTTTCTCAGACTGTTTCATCTTGGTTGGAGTCTCCCTGTAATCAGTTCCCTTAATCTAATTACTCATGGTTTAACAACTAAATCTCAGGTGACATCTCTGTCCAGTCTAGAAAACAGTGTACTCACTGTAAATATCACTCTTTGACAGCATTATACCTGGTAATTTTCCTTTGCCATTACGATTTTGCATTGTTTTTACTGTGGACTTAAGCAAAACATTTATAAATCATATGCATGATAAAATACATTTATCCAGAACAACGGTTTCTGTAATTGCTCCTTGAGTAAATTTGGAAGCCAAATATTATCAAAAGGGTTCCACATAATCCATCAGGTGATTTTTAGGTTTCAGATCTGAGTACGGGGTAACTCTTAGGCTTCAGCAGTACAGGGAAAGTGATTTTTAAAACTCCAAACCCCATAAATCTGGTGACAAAAGGATTTATGAACTTCCCTGTTGGAAGTCACTTGTGGAAATAGCAGCAGGCTTAGAAGTATTAAGAGATTAAAGATTTAGCGACCCCAGGATGCTCATAGAATATCCCTTAGTTTTTGCATGGAAAAGATATTTGAGTTCAGAAGCCTGTAAGGTGCATTAAAGTCGTGGAATATGCCAAGGACGCTCCGTTTTTTCCAGATCTAATCTGTCAAACACGGTCTTAAATACTTTTGCACAAAAGTGCAGACCCCGATTGAACAGTAAATATCACAGACAAAGGATCACAAGATGATCAGAATGCTAACAGAATATGCGAGGAAGCCCCGGGCGAGGAGGGAGCACTCACCGGCTGTGTAGCTAAGTGGAGTCTTTGGTGAAAAGAAGAGCTCAGTCCAGTCTGCACTGTGTGGAATCCTGCATTACTGTTCCAGGAGGGCAGGTAGGCTGGGGCTAGAGCAAGGGTTACTGATGACTGGCAGGCTGCCGTCTCTCAGCAGTGAAGTCAGGGCGGGTTCTTCTTAGAACAGCCCTTCCACACCCCCTAACCCTGTCAAAGCCAAACATCCAGCGATGCACAAGTCAATGCCTCACTGACAAGTCAGACTTCACCTTCCACACATGCACTGAGGCTTATGCATGCACATGCTCACAAAAACACAGAAATGTGCACAGCTGACACGGAAACAGTTATACTTGTTCCAAAACACGCAATACACATGCATATAAACACACACATAAAAAACAAAAGTGAGAAAACGCACAAACATTCATGCACATGCGCGCGCGCGCACACACACACTCATACACAAATGTGCTGGTAAGCGCATGCAGACATGCACATACAGAGGCATACAAACACAAACTTGCAATGCTGCTCACAAAAGTGGTAATAATTGTGCAGGTACACCCGACACACATGCATATGCATGCACAGGAACAGAAGTATATGCGCATATGCACCATACGCATGCATATACACATGCACACAAGTGCATATGCACACACTAATACACACAAACACACACACACACAGATACATACGCACGAAAATATACATACACGCGCACAGGCACACACACGCGCATAAAAATACAGGACAGCCGTTCACACCCACTAACCCTGTCAAAGCCAAACGGTCAGCGATATGCAAGTCTGTACCTCACTGCCAAGTAATACCTCACTTTCCGCACATGCACGGCTATTCACACACACACACACACACATTCACACAAACACAGATAAACACGCACACGGTAGTTTAGAAGAGTGGCGCCTCTCCACCGGGTGTCCTCACAGCTGTCAGTCCTGTTTGATGGATACGCGCGGCCATCAACACTCGACATGTAATTAGCTAGCGCCTTCCCTTCCAAGTTTGTGTCACAGGCTGTGCTGTTGCATCAGGCTGTTTTTAATATTCGGAGGACCTATGAATTTCTCCTGCATGCTTCGATGAGATATCTTTCATCTCCTCTCCACAATTACTGTACCAAGAGTGGGAGCTTGGCACAGTGAGAGTAATTCAACAAATGCGCACTTGCAAGTACATAGTGTATGTGTGGAAGGACACACACATGCTCAAACATAGACACAATGATATGCACATGCGCAAACATGAAAATACGAAACAAAAATGGTTCAGCTTCATGTAATGTAAGATGATTCACAGTACAGTCAACACATCAAAAATAGACGAAGCTAAGGTATCACTCTGGAGAGCTTTCACTTTTTCATCAATTTCGGTAGAGCACAATATGATATCTTAGGGAGCGTCGTCAATGCTGCATGTGGTTTCATGCGCAAGACTGCTCAGGCAGTTCATGTTCAGGTGTCTACTGTACCCACCCATTCCGGTTCTCATTGCATGATAGTTCATTTTAAAATGCAACATTTTCAAAATTCAATGGTGCACACCTAACATCTGTCAATTAAACTTTGCAGCATTGCTGTGAAACTGCAAATGAAATGGCAGAGAGCATTGTGTATTGTTGGTATATGGCTGTAGAATTAAACTGGCTCCGGCAGACACAAGCAGGAAGATCGGTATCCATGGCAACATGCTGAACTCTCCAAATGTTCTGTTCTGCATGGCATTATAATAGCCATTTCTATAACCTTACAAACTGCTGCACAAAATGCAAGCTGTTGTCCACAGACATTCCCGCTAAAAGCTAAGTAGAGCACCAACTGCTGTCAAAATCTATTGAATATAGTGACAAAAGATTAGTCCACATCTCAGTCTGATGTTAATGTGTTTAATGTTCCCTCTCACTACTTTGAAGACTTGAAAACAAATTAATGACTTGCTTTCATGCTAATGTTTGTTTTTATGCTATATCAAACCAGGAAAAAATGTCTTGTAATTGCAAATATTGCACAAATCCTTCCAGTATTTATTCTGAATGTTATCACAGTTTTCTTTCAGTGCTCAGGTGCGAGGTTCTTCGGAAAAGGGTGAGAATCATGACTAATAACAAAATATATTTATTAGTATCTAGTGTACTTAATATGAGGTTTCAGAATTTTGCACCTTTCCTCAAAGACTCTGAATCACTGCCATTATTCAAAGCTCTCTGAATGTTACTCCTCATTTCATTATGATTTGTATGACTGTCTGTTGAACATATAATTCCTTTCATGCAATTATCCTCGGGCACTTTTGTTTAAAAAGTGAAAATGTTATGCAGTGTAATGGGGAATATGAGAGCCTCCTCATTTAAAGCAATAAATCCGTATTAAGTTGGGAGAGCCGTGAGGATCTTGGAGGTGATCCTTTGCACGAAATCTGTTACCAAGCTTAAGCATGAGCTCGAACGGCCAGAATTGGCCTTCAATCCTTCGGTCAAGCAGAACTGCCCCTCAGAATAAGAGAAGGCACAGTTATCAGGGGGGTGGGGCCGTGTGGGAAATTCCCGCAGTGAGCTCTGTTTATTTACGACCACCCAAAAAAATGCGACCCTCACAAAAGTGCCACATTCGCTGCCAGCCTTCTAATTAATGAAAATGCATTCAGAATCTGTCAAGGCACTGCTCGAGAGCCTGCTCAGTGACTCATGTTCATAAACTCCTACACACAGTCTGTCACGGGAGTGGATCATAAGAACCAGAGTGGACACACCAGGCAAGATTCTGGCATGGGAAGGAAAGGACACACTTTTTCAGACTCTGTGGAAGGGGGAGGGGTGAATTTTTAATCTGGGATTCTGTTTTATATTTAAAAAAAGCAAAAAAATTGGATTAACATTTGATTAGATACACAGGCATGCTGTGATCATGGATTGATTGAGTTGATTTGTACTGTATGTGTCCGGATAATTTATTGCTCCTCCAAAATCAGCATTTCTGTGTGTTTTCTATGTGTGCACATTGTTTTTTTTTTTAATGCCTGCATTCCAGGCGATGTCAAGACATGGGGAAACAACAGCGGAAACTTTCCAAACCTTCCTGTAATAAGTCTCCCTCAGAGGACATATACTCCCATTCCCCTGTGAACACAATGCTTGCGGTCAAGCTATTTGAGCCTCACATGCAGGTGCACATGGACTGCTTTAAAAATACAAAAATGCAAAGTCGGTGTGGCAGTACATCTGTGCTGCAGGCTTCTTCCTTGTCATAATCACAGAACACATGGGAGACTGACAGCTGAGGCCAACAAACGACCATGAGCGACAGAGCCAAGGCTCTGATGAGTGCTCGGCTGCAGCACTCTCAGGCTGTTAAAAACAGAGCCATTCCCTGCCCCATTGCTTCTCAAATAACAAAGGCAAGCATCACAAAGTGTACTGTGATGAATTCTCTCTATGTCTCCCATTTGCTTTGTGTCTCACTCACTTTCTTTTTCTGATTCTCTCTCGCTCCTCTTCCCATTTTGTCTCTCTCTCCCTCTTTGTCACACCTGATGTGCAGAGAGGAGAGACTCAGAGTGTCAGAGTTCTGCTTTAGCCTGTGACAGAGAGATATTTGAAGTCATTGTTGTGTTAATGAAATCTAAGCCTAGTTTCGGAACTAGAACATGTCAATCCCAGAAGGATGAGACACTGATGCCTATTCTACTGCAGAAAGGGCAAAACCTGAAACACATTGAGGGGACAGGCCACATGGCTTTGTCACGGGAATGGAAAATAATCATGCTGATACTGTCCTGCAAAACATCTTCCCCGCAGTATCTGCCCAGACCGCTTCATCATGTAAAAGTGATGTTGCCGAAATATTGACTGTGTGGAACTTCTCTCTCCTTTTAATAAAAAAGCCAGATTGCATCGTCAAAGTTACATTTACTCGGAGGAATTGTAATTTCCTTGTTCAATTATCATTCCCCGAAGACCACTGAGAGATGTACTGGCACTGCTTGAGTAGTCGCACTCCACACTCTTGCTTTATCTGCTGATTTTACTTTATCAGCATGCTCTGTGGTTGTGGAGGCCCAGGTGGCCCGTTTCTTACAGGCAACACAGGAGAATGTTGATACATTTTAAGAAAATATCAAATTATCAATAGCATGTATTTATATGATGAGGTTCACTTGTAGTCTCATGTCCTTCTTCTTATTTAGCAGCAATATTTTGATTATGCCCTACATCACAGCAATATAAAAGTCAGTTGTGCCTCTACAATCATTAAAGGGCATGCAAATGAAATATTTAAATGCTAAAGTATCAGTCATTAACCTCAACTCAATTAAATTTGGTGGATAGATATTTCATTTGAAAGTTAAATAAAATGTTAATTTAATTGAAAAGCTGAACCGTTTAAGAAAGGCTTAAAAATTTTCTACAAGAACGCAAACACTCACGCGCGCATTCACACACCCACACACACACACACAAATGCACCGACTGTAAGCAATGTCTCTTTGTTCATTTTACTCCTATTCTCGCCGGACATTAATCTGAAACATGAGCTGCCTTTGCTATCCTTTCAATGCAGATGCCAAAAAATGGAAAACCGGACAAGTCTTGATGGCAGAAATTACCTGGGAGGATCTCAGTTGACATACTAGTCTAGCATACTTTCGGGCAGTGGGATGGCTGGAAAGACAATGTAAAAGATGCACAATCCAATTGTTTACCTATTTGGAATACTGTCCCTAAATAGCTTGGATCTGTTGTTTCTGGACTACAGTTCTCTGTTCAATGTATGTTTGCCTGAATCTTGTCTTGCTAGGAGAGGCATTTGTATGATGATGTAAAAGACCCCACATGAAACAGCCATTGCCATAAAATGAGTGGTAAGAAGCACCATGACACAATACAAACATTGTTCCTCCAGTTGCTCCACAAAGTACAGTCATTTTTACTTGAAATCAAAAGAAAAGTAGTGGTGTATTGAGACACAATAATTCTCATATCTACCGTGCCCTGTCTGGATAAACAAAGACTAATACAGAACATATGAATGATCTTTTACTGCAAATAAGGCATATTCATGGGACTTGTTCAGCATGAGTGTTGTAATGTGCTCAACTGGGCATGTTTTCAGGAAGCAAAATGATTTTTTGTTCAGGGACTTCATGATGACACTGCATGAACCTTGCTTGGTTGAAAGTGCATTTCCCATGAGAATCAATTCTGAGCTGATTCCTCATTCAAACCAAGTCAAGGATTCAATGGTGTTGCCATGGCAACATAAGTACACCTGCACTCAACAGAACCTTAAAGTGCTTGTTCATCCAAAAATAAGATTTGGACCACGTAATCTATAATATAAATACATCCATTGTGCACTGATAATTTTAAATGATAATCAGCCGTTACAAATTTTTTTGCATTTTAATCACTGCAAACCACGCTCATCTCAGAAAGAATTTATCTTCGGGTATCTTCGGCAATTACATCACAGAAGGTATCTAGCCAGGGCAAGCGAACACATTGTCAATGTCATTGGACTCAGTGATTTGTAATTGTGGATATTCCCTTGGGAAAATGCCAAATATCTGCCTTGTTTATGGCTGCAACAATAAGGCCAATGCAACCAGAGGTATCATGGTCCATAAATTTCCAAAAACCCCACAATTCGAAAGGCATTGGTGGATTTTGTGAAGAATAAACAAACTGGTTTCACAGAGCCCAAATCAGAATCCGCGATCTTGTCTAAACGCTTCACTGATGACCGCTTTTATCAGGCAGATACCGAGTCACAGGAAAAGTTTGGATATCACTGTGGGTTTGTAAGTAATGTAATCGCTGCTTAATAAGCCATTGGTTAATAAGCCTAGCCCAAACTGGTCCGGTCCTGAAGTTCCCCGATTTATTCTGTACTCAGAAAAGCTGGTGAATTAGCCCCAGGGCGCCACTTAGTAGACCCATCCTAAAATGAGTGTAGAAACTATTTTATGCAGAAAATGACAAAAAAACTAAATCCATCTTCTACCACAAGACCTTGAGTAAAATCGAAACTTCGGCAATCGTAGCGAAACCGGAATGAGTCCAGAAGCTGCAAATAGAGAATGAAAAAAGTATAAGCTTCTGAATTATTTGCTTGCTATCATGCTAAATGCTTTTCGCCATTAAATGAATAAATTCAAGTTTCTACGATGACTGTTACACGTGTAACCTAATATTTTACTGGCGAAACGCTTTAGCATGCTAGAAGCCAGCTGTGCAAATAGGGCCTCATTTAAACTGCATGGGCCGCGTTGTTTGTCGAGCATGTACTGTGGAATAAAGGTTGAATATTGTCATCGTATACGTAGGCTACCAATTTTCAGACACCTTTCCTCCTCGTCTCAGTAAGTAGTTACTAGTTTCCTTTTCCTTTTTTCCTTGTCCCTTTTGCCCTGTAACATGAAATATATTTGTTTTCATCAATTTATGGAAATAATATTCTTTGACAAGATTTTGTTTTCCCATTGTTTTCAGCTTGATTTCCGCTGAAGAATTTGAATATATACATGCGATACATGGAGAATAAGTCTAGACAAGACTAGAGTTACAACACAGGCATGTGGCTTACGAAACTTTGCAAAGACTAAGTGCTAAGCTCGGTCTTATACAGCACAACATTTAGTCATTTTAGCTGGGTTCCTGCCCCTCGCCTAAGTCAGCAGTCCCCACCCCCCATCCCCAAGCCACACACAAACATGCATCGGTTTCCAACAGAGGCAGAGATTGAGAGCAGCGACCCAGTTACAATGTAAGTACAATATAAACAAACACTCGCAGTGATTGTTGTGTGAAAGCCACTCTGAAAACATGGACCAACGACACATTACATCCATACAGAAACTTCGGTATGAATACGGTGAGGAGATCGTTACAGAAAAAATCACAATCTTTTATACAAAAACACTTTTCTGCTAGCCCTTTTTAAAGCAAGCTTTCTTTTTTCTCATATAAATACATGCTATTGCCCAGTTATATAACAGCCTCCCTTTGTCAGAACAAATACCAGTAGCTACCAAGTTTTGCTGCTACACAGCTAATCAAGCTGTCGTCGGCCACAAATGACGACAGTACATTCATAAACTAACATTAGCAGGATAAAAAACCACCAACAGGACTACCTGAGGACTACCTGTACGCCGTCTCTCGTCGTGCTGGGATCAGAAGCTTCATCTGTTCCACTGCGTAGGCTTATAGCGATCGGCTGTCTCCACAGAAAAGCATCGATCTGCTATTATTGCCATGGGAGGAGAATTCCTGTCTTTGCTTGCCACGCACATCTTTGACTGCCACAGACACGCCCCCCTCGCTCACCGTCCAATCATCACATTCCCTTTCTTTTTAAAGTGCTCTTCTTCTCGACTGTTATCGATTGCACACATACAGATGCTGTAGACCATCGCCCCCTGAGGTCACAAAATTTGATGGGTCAAGATTTCAACAGTGCGCGTTCATAAGCAGAGAGAACCACCTCTATATGGTGTTCTCTCACCTAATTGGATAGAGGCAGTGGGTAACTCCAGAATTTTATATACTGCTTTATTGCAGAAGACAGTGACTGAGAGACCTGTGTTATAGACCAAATACTCTAAATCAATGATCTCTGTCGGAATGTGGAGCTATTTAACACTTGTTTTTTTTTTTATCACTTACAGCAGCTTTAACCACATTGAAAGTTATTAGTAAAAGCTCCAGAAGACTACGATGAGATGGTGGAACCACTCTGTAAAGAGAAGATCTTGAGCCAAAAATTAAGGCAACCCTGATTGAAAATGAATGTTCAGACATTGCACATGGTTGTCAAAACAATGACATAATGAATTTACACTGTAATCACAGCTACAGAGGTTCCAAGTAAATATTTAAGGGCAAAACTTTTTTTTTTGGACAGGCAGTGTACATAGGACTGAGGTTCATTGCAGGAGAGAGATATCTGATGTGATTCAAGCAGTTATCTCGGCATGCTATTGGCGGAGATTATTAAATTGTTGAAGTCCTGCTCATGTAAAATTGGCTTTGTTCTCCCATGCATGGAATTTGAACGAGATAACCTCAATGGTACCAATCGAAAAAACTTCCATAAAATGAGCATAGAATATTAAACTGGGGGGTTTACACTTCATGTATCATGAGACTGCAATAGCAATAAGCATGCACAGGTTTGTAAATTATATTTAGACCGCACCGCTTACTCTTAATCCCCCCTCTGAGTCTCGATTTCATTGGGCTGGTCCAGATAATTACTGTATGCCATGAGTCTGTTGAGGGCATTGTTACTCAGACTGCATTCTGTGGTTTATGGCTGGTGTAATAGCCAGTGATGTAACAGTCACTGAATAATTGTTGTTGGTAATTGCATCTCTGGCAAGCCATGAAAAGGATTCTTTGAACTGCATATCCTGCATTCTTTCACTGTGAGATTCAATTTTACCACCTGAGAAGTTCGGAAACACAATGAATTGCTGCTGGCATCAGCCCGGGTGGCACAATAGGCATTGGCTTGAGTGTAGCCAAATAATCAAAAGTCCTACTTATTATGGAAGGTGATGCAAATTTAATGACTGACTACCAGCCACCCAGTGCACATGAGCACGAACAAAGTGCACTAGCTGTCTTATACAGCAGGTGGAGATAAAACCCAAGTGATAATGCAAGCCTCCTATTGAGAGTATGAGGTAATCGAGAAGCAGGGAGCCAGGTGTTGATGGCACGAGTCAGTAAAATTACCCAGTCAACAGAGAAGGCCGAACTGATGGTCATTTTTGAATTGAACTCTGTAAGTGGAAGAAGTCTGTGGGGAGGTCACAGATCAATCTTCTGGAATATCAGCAAACCTATGCTGGTCAAACCTATGAAGCCATCCGCCTGCACACAGACTATATGGTGCCTATTTTGCATTCATAAATACTGACTGTGGCAGGTCTATGGGCTAGGAAGACCTCAAAAAACACAAGTGTTTTAATTTTTTTTTTCCACTTTTCCTTTGTATCCCCATTAGGAAAGCTTCAATTAGGTTCAATCTTTCTAGACACACCCAGGCATAATTACTGCCTGCCATGTTGAATCAAAACGTCATTTCATTTGAACCTATCTGGCCAAAAAACTGTATGTGATGCTGCAATCTAAAGGAATTCTTGAAGAGATGAGAAACAAAGGCATTGACATCCATCAGTCTGGAAAGGGTTATAAAGTAATTTCTAAGACTCTGACGGCAGCAAACCACAGTAAGAGCCAATATAAACAAAGGGAGAAAGTTTGAAGCTGTGGTGAACCTCCCAGAGGTGGCTGGTCTGCCAAAATTTCTGCAAGAACAGATCAACGACATCCAGCTGGACGCAAATGATCCCTGACTTACATTTAAAGAACTGTAGGCCTCACTTGCCTCAGTTAAGGTCAGTGTTCACAATTCTGAAGTGAAAAAGGGAATTCTGAAGAAAAAATGGCATCAATGGGGCAGCTGCAAGGTGATAACCACTGCCGACCTAAAAGAACACAAAGGCTCGTCTCGCATTTGCCAAAAAACACAGTGATGACCACCAAGACTTTTGTAAATGATATTCATTGGACTGATAAATCAAAAGTGGAACTTTTTGGAAGACAAGGGTCCCATTACATCATGAATAAAGCTAACACAGCATTCCACAATTAGAATATCATAACAACAGTCAAACACCATAGTGGTAGTGTGATCTGGGGCTGCTTTGCTGCCTCAGGACCTGGGCAACTTGCCATAATTGATGAAACAATAGATTCTGTTCTCAAGAAAATCCTGAAGGAGAATGTCCAGCCATCAGTTTGTGACCTAAAGCCCAAGCACATTTGGGTAATGCAGCAGGACAATGATCTGAAGCACACAATCAAGTCCATCTCTGAATGGTTCGACAACAAGCCGACACTGAGCGCTGAGAGAACCCCACAGCCAACGGCACACACCTATGGCAAGGCACAGGTATGCTTACTACCATTCCTTGTGTTTCTGCAGCAGTGATTGTTATGCATACCTGCATAACAATTCAAGGTCATTGTGCCAAGGTCAAACATCAAATCAACAAATGACCCTTATCTTGGCACATATCCCTCACAAGGAACCTGCATACCAAATTTGAAGCTGCCATGGCCAACACTTTCGGAGATATGGCCTGGACAAATTATGGCGCCGTCCACCCCACCAGACGCCGTCAGCCCATCAAGGGTTGTGGGGTAAAAACAACATAAAGGATTTGAAGTGGCCTGTCAAAGTCCTGACTTGAATCCAAAAATGCTGCTCATGCTCGAAAACCCTCTATGGCCAAAATAAAACAATTCTGAAAAGTGTGGGCCAAGATTCCTCCTCAGCTTTGTAAAACATGAACTGCCGACTCACAGATGTTTGATCACAATTGTTGCTGTCATGGGTGGCAAAACCAGTTATTAGATTTAGGTGGGCCATTATTCTTTCACATACTAGAGATTTTGAATAACTCTTTACCTCCAATAAATGAAATTATCATTCAAAGGCAGCATTTTGTGATTACTCCCAGTGTCTTTGTCCCATATTACAGTTTTTCTCAATTGTTTACACACAAATACTGGTACTTGAGACACAGTGAACACAACATGTAACTCATGCACCAAGCCCCTGAACCAATTCTGCTAAACTACAAGCACAATTCCTGCTTTACACTCAAATTGCAGTTCTAAAACACACTTTTTTCACAATACTACACACAATTCTCTGCATTTGGCACAATTTTCATGAAGAAAATCTCTTGTTTTCACAAGGAACACACTGTCATTCAAAATTCTAAAGTTAATTGCCCTATTATGCACACTGACTCATCACATGGGCAAACACCTGTCACACAGTTTTACAATAAGCAATCAGAGCTTTAGCATATAAGGGCAACAGGTGAGTTCTTCTGTTTTGGAGCAATGGATGCCAACATTGGAAACAGAGGCAGAGCCAGAGGAGTGAGAGTAAGAAGAGGAGGATGGGGAGGACGAGGAAGGCCAAGGACCGTAATCTCTGATGAGATCCGAGCCACTTTGGTTGACCATGTGGTCAACCATGGTCTAACAATGAGGGAGGCTGGGCAAAGAGTACAGCCAAATTTGAGCAGGTACACTGCAACATCCATCATCCGGACTTTCCAAAATGAGAATAGGTAAGAAATCTACTCGCTAGAAAATTGCAGTACTGCATATCAATACAGTACTCAATGAGTACAGTAGTACAGTATTGCCTGTGGACTGTTCTGTAGGACTGTAAAAATAAAGTATGTTTCAAGTATTTGGGAAATGTATTCCAACTTTGTATTCCTACACAGTATTTACAGTATTTTACTATTTGTATTGCAGAACTGAAAGATTACCAACACAGGGTGGTCGGGAACGTCTTCTGTCTCCTGAACCGGAAACTGAAACCATGAACATGGTCCTAGAAAATAATGCCATAACATTACGGCAAATACAAAGAAAAATGATAGAAAACAGATTTCAAAATATTGACTGGGTAAGCTTATCAACACTGGACCGTGTCTTGTGCAGAAATAATCTGAGGATGAAGCAGGTCTACAGGGTGCCATTTGAAAGCAATTCAGAAAGAGTCAAAGAATTGCGATATAACTATGTGCAAGTAAGTCCTATACACTCCCACAATTGATGCATACACTCAACACTGTATAAATTATACATATTTCAGTATTGTAATCATGATTATGCTTCACAATAGTGACCACTCCATGTCTATTTCTGATATTGTCATGTGTGTTTCAGAGAGTCCTTGAGCTAGAGTGGCTGCAGCGGAGCACCAGTTCATCTTCATTGAGGTTGATTCAACCTCACAAAAAGACGAAGGAGGGGAAGGAATATCATTGGCCAGAGTGCCACTGTTGAAGTCCCTGGCCAGCGCGGAGGGAACATCACAATGTGTGCAGCGATTACCCACCACGGCATCATCCATCACCATGCTACCCTTGGCCCCTACAACACTGCCCATCTGATCACATTCCTGGAAACCCTACACAACACACTCATTCCACCAGATCAGATCGACGGCCCAGAGCAGCTCAGGTACGTTTTCATTTGGGACAACGTAAGTTTCCACCGGGCTGCTCTGGTTCATAACTGGTTCACTGCCCACCCACACTTTTTAGTTATTTATCTCCCTCCATATTCTCCATTCCTCAATCCTATTGAAGAATTTTTTTCTGCCTGGAGATGGAAAGTGTATGACCGAAATCCACAAATGCCTATACCCCTTCTCCAAGCTATGGAAGATGCATGTGGAGATATAGCAGGTGATGCTTTTCATGGCTGGATTTGCCATGCTAGGCGAATCATGTTCATAATGTAACCAGTTCCACCGGAAATGCTACGGAAATGTAAGAGAGTAAAAATGGTAAGTTACAACTTGATGAAAGTATGTCAATAGCGCGTATGCCCTCCATGAGCATTCACAACTGCGACGCAACGTCTCCTCATGGATTGAATGATGCGTCTGAACACAGCTTGGGGGATGCGTCGCCATAATTGAACCAACATGGCACTAAGTTCCCGCAAATTCTGTGGAGGGTTCCTTACTTGACGGAGTCTTCTGCCCAACACATCCCATACATGTTCTATGGGATTAAGGTCGGGAGACCTTGAGGGCCACTCCATGACATTGATGCCAGCATTCCTAAGAAAATTCCGCGTTAAATTGGCCGTATGAGGTCTGGCATTATCGTGTTGGAATGTCAGACCTGGGCCATGAGCTGCCATTAATGGCAAAAGCTCTGTATCCTGCAGCAGTTAAGTTTCCTTGAACGACCATCAGTCGGGAACGGGCAGGACCATTAAAGGCACCCCAAACCATAACACTACCGCCCCCAAAACGGTTCACTTCCTGCACACAACACTGGGCGTTGCGTTCACCGCGTCTCCTCCAAACTCTAACTCTCCCATCAGCGAAGTGCAAAGTGAATCTGGATTCGTCACTAAAAACGACCCTATTCCAATCACGCTGAGTCCATCTCAGATGTCGTTGTGCCCAGAGAAGCCGTTGACGTCAGTGTAACTGGGTTAAAATTGGTCCACGATATGGCCGACGTGCATGGAGACGAGCAGTGTGCAGGCGATTACGTATGGTTTGGGCAGTCACACGACCTCTAAACGATTCATTCCTAGTGGACGTTGCAGTGAGAAATCGATTATGCAAATGACGTAAGACGATTTGTCGGTCTTCTGCTTGTGTCGTCATCGTGGGTCTACCCGAACGAGGTCGGTCTGCTGTGGTGCCAGTTTGTTGGAGACGTGTCCGAAGATCATGGATAGTCCGTCGACTGCATCCCATAACCCTGGCAACGTCAGTGACCGACGTTCCCGTATTCAGCATGCCAATGGCACGTTCACGTTGAATGTTTGACAGTCGTGGCATTGCAAATCAACGGATAATTGACTGTAAGAACTTGTTTTTCCGAGATGTCACTCTACCGTGCTAACGTGGGCTCAATTGCACGTGTCTCATAAGGTCACGTGACTAGGAACACGAGCAAACATGCTTTTACCTTGATGTATGCTCGCACGTGCTGCATGCTCGTGCACGTCGGAGTTGCTGTGTGTCATGATGTCTTTGACAACGCATTTACCCCTAATAATAATAATAATATCTCTTGTATTAAGTTTCAAGAAAATATTTAGAAATTTATGAGTGTGAAGTTTCTTTTTTGACTGAGTATATGTATGTATTTGTTTTATGTTTTTGCAAATATTCAGACCTGGGAATTACATGTGCCCCTGTATGCGCTGTACTGTGTTGACTGCACAAATTCGTACCTTCAGCTTTAGAGGTGGGCATTACAAGTGCATCAACTGGCTCTGAAGAAATGCTCAAACAAAGCACAATTAAAAAAAATAAAATAAAATTTGTTTTAAGTTTTTCCCTTTTCATCAATCTTTGTCAGGTAATGGCATGAGTTATTCCCTTTTGACCTGGGCACGGGGTCTATACCAAACCTGTTGTATGCTCATGTACGCAGCAGCAGCATCAACAGCAGGGACATATTTGGTAAAAAGGGTGCAATAATGGGCTGTCCACTGGAGCTGCATACGTGTCTTCCAGCAGCGCAAGAGCATCCATATGCTGCCATTGTTGATGGGTCAATTCTTGATTCATGTATGATCTGAAGAAGTCAATGATGTTGACTTTGATGTTTTACTGCTTAATTTCACAAATTCTGATGATTCAATGAGTATACCCTGGCTAAATTTAAAGGGTGTTCCCGATAACAAAGGTTAATGAACAAGACCACTACCTATGCGCCTCCCTATTCGTCCGCACGCCTGTATATACCACCTTCATTCCCACAATCCCCGCTCGTCTTGATTCTACGTCCCTCCCTCCCTTCCCCTCTCCAAGAAGGAAGCAAGAAACAGCCACCACCTGGGACCCCGGGGGGCCTAGGAGCCTACACGGCCTCCGACGAGAGACGCAAGCCCCACCCTGAGTCTCGCCACCTGGGGCTGCCAATGTTCGCACAATCACAGACCAAGTCCATACAACATCGCCTTCGCCCCGATCCCCAATCCATCCTTCCACCGAATACTCTCCTCCACTTTGGGAGTGGTCCAGAGTTCATTAATGAATAAGGTGACCAGGCTTCTTAGATCTCTGGTTGGGACACCTGGCAGTTTAAGCAAACCAGCCAGTTGGGCTTGCTTAGCCTACTTATGAATTTTATCAACAGTAATGATATAATAGTAAAGCTTTGATTCATTCACTGCTGTTGGGTGTCTGGACATAAAAACTCATTAATGTTAAATCTCCTTGATGGGGCTTTTATTTCAGCATTTCCTATAAATATAAATGCACCATAAACAAACACATCACACAAACAAAAGATATACTTTGATTGACATTTTTGACACATAAATGGTTGTAAAACTTAATTTTGCACACCATCAGCAGTTTCCTAGTCCTTGTCAGTTTTCTCTGAGATTCCACCCCGTGTTTTGTATCGTGCCCTCAGTTTTTAGTCTGTATCAGTATCCATGTATGTGTTTAGTTTCAGACTGTTCTCCATTTTTACTTCGTCATTTGCTACAATCCATATATAGTTGTGTTTGTTATTTTATGTACTTTGTTGTCACTAGGTTTGTTTCTGTATGCTTATTGTTATTTTTGTTATTTTTATGTTTATTGTACCATTGTATGCCTCCTCGTAACCACGCCCCCGTAGTTCTTCCCAGTAATTTCCTTGATGTTCTCCACCTGTGCATTATTACCCTCTGTTTATTTATAGAGCCCCCTGTGCAGCTATCCACAAGTTTCACCTGAAGCCCATGGGTGCTGCCATGACAGAATGCCTACTTCCGCTGTTCGGTATTGTTTTTCCGGTAGCCTTGATGCCAATGACAGCAACAAACAGAGCCAGCAAGCCCAAACAACAAAAACATCAGAAATAATGACATCAATAGGATGTTCATCATTTAACCACTCACTGCTGAACATAAGCATATATATCTTCTGCAGTAAAAGCACAATAGCGTCTTTGTAAAAATATTTAATTGTTCCAATGTTTGGATAACTGAAGGGAGCTTTGGTTTAATGAATAATGCTGCCTTCCACAGAATAGCTGCTGCATGACTACATGATTTCCCTATTCTGGCAATATACAAGCGGTCGACTGTCTCCACAACTCCACTTACCCTCAGCATTACCCACGCTGTATGTTTAACTTGACTGACGCTCTGGCTGGGCTCAACAGCCGCCTTCAGAAATATGAAGTTGCTGTGTTTCTTGAACAGTACTTTACCTATTTTGTGACTATGCAGGTAATTATATGCCTCCGTGCTTTTATAATTTTGCAATTCTTCGCCATCAACGCCTTCGGAAAACGCAAGGTAACTAGAGGCACTCTTTGAGTGCAAACATCCGCTAAGGCAGCACAGTCGTAAACTTGCTGAGTAAACATGGCTGTTAAGAAATTTAAGGTTTATAAAATAATAGCTAAGCAGATTAAGTCAAAAATTGGGAAGAATCGTGCACTTGGTGATGCAAACCTGAAACTTGGCAGGACTTGTTGCTTGGGGAGTGCAGAGTACATAGAGCCTGCTAGCCACCTGAAAAATTCAATATGGCAGTCATTTTCCAAGATGGCCGCCGCCTGGTGATCAAAATCTAAGTTTTTGACCTAAACTTTATATCTCACGGAATTTTGCAAATTAGGTATCAAAATATATGTTTTCAGGCACACTAGAACCACTTATAACAAAATAAATGTGACATAATGCTTGGTTTTTGACATAATGATAAAAATTCAACAAAAAAATCTTATTTTGTAAGTTTCTTACTGTTTAGTCAAACTCTCAGTCCTATTTGCAACTGCACAAATTCATGCAAAGAAGACCAAATCTGTAGCACTTGCATCTACCACTGCAATGGACCTTACATCCGAACTTTGTAAGCTCTTTGCAGCTTTCTGAAATGGGCGGAAGAGTTGTCCAAATGACCTGCTTCAGATTGCCTTGTTTCCTCCACCCCCACTCACCAGGACTTTTCATGTCCATTTGAGATGATGTTGCCTGACCCCCAATACAACCAGCTTGGTATGTGGTACGCTTTGTGTGTTCTACTAAAGCTGCTCTGGTGGAGGTATTGCATCATAAGGCCTCTGTTTACAAGCATGTCCAATCTGACCTCATTTATGTCAGTTAGAGAACAAGATCTGTCATAAATTGCAATGATGAACTGCTCAATAACCTCTTGGCCTTCAGGTCTGATTTCTGGTGGGTAGGTGCTCATTTTTGCAAAAGTATCAGACACACCAGGACAAACATTCCATGCCTGCCAAGCAGTCTTCTTTGCTTTATGACAGAAAGCTGATACAACATCGCAACCAGTGAAGGCATGAAAGAATGGCAACCCTTTAGCTTTAGCTGGACCAATTGAATGGAAGATTTCATGTACAGGTATCAACCTGACATTTTCTCCTTGACCAAAAGTAATCCACATCTTTTTCAAACCCAAATCTGGCAGGATCCAGTATGACAGGAAGTTGGTAGATTGTATGGAAAAGGGGAATGTTAGTAGCGAGCACTGAATAACCATCTTGCTCAGTTCTACCAGGTTTTAGTGACATCAATTCCTCTCCTTTTATGATTCTCTGACATAGAAGGCATTTATCCCAGTCAGTTTTTGTGTTGAACCACTTAGAGGTTGACATTTTGTAGGCTTCAGGCCAAGGGTTTATCCTTTTACCACCTGTTGCCGTAAATCACTGAATATAGAGACAGATTCAGGTATGGGATACAACTAGGTTCAGGTACAAGTTCTCCTTACATCTAGCCTGATCGTTCATCCAGTACCATTTAAGTCCCCTGCAATCTGTGCACCATCCAGGTAACTAAGGCCCCGTTACCCTTGGCTTGGCTCTCCCGCGCTGGCACATCTTGTCAATTCAGGTGCAGCTATTTAATGTGACAACTATGAATTGTTTCAAGGGCCGCGTTAAATGGCATTTGGGACATTAAAATATCTATGATAATCTAGGTGATACTGGACCCCATGCTGAGTTTCACAGAAGTGATGTCACCAGTGTACCCTGGTTGTGTCATGACATACGCTCTATTTATAGTCAACGTGGCAGGGCTATTCAACAAGGGCCGGTGTGGGTGCAGGCTTTCATTCCTACCAAGCACTTACATACCTGATACTACGAATCAATCTCTTTAGCCAAGACTCTTGGGGTTGATTAGTAGTGTCAGGTGTTTTAAGTGCTGGGCTGGAATGAAAGCCTGCACCCACACCGGCCCTTGCAGGATAATGTTGAATAGCCCTGCAATATGGCATGAGAACACTGTAATTTGATAGCACAAGGAGATACAAAAGAGAAAACATAAAATAGCATTTCATATTCATATTCGTTGGAAATATTTACAACGTGTGGTTTGGTGTAAAAAATAACGGTATTTTTTCGTAAATGTGTATGTTATTATATGAAATATAACTAATATCACTTTCATTTTGCCATAATTGGGTTTAATGTCCATTAAAACATATAATTTGACACACACATCGCAGAAATTGATTGATATACATATTATTTAGACAGAAAACTAAATTTGGTTGGCTAAAAGGTGGCCATCTTGAAAAATGGTGGCCATTTTGAATTTTTGGAGTGGCTAGCGACTTTTATCAAAAGAGTGGACCATGATGAATAATCATGCCAATTTTTGGCGCTTGCATCACTAAATGCATGATTTTTCCATAATCTGCGCAGCTATAACTGAAGTGCTTTTCCCATAGCCCAGGTCATGACGTATTTTTGACATGACTCTATATTTCCCTTTGGCAAAAATCACATTGGCTGAGAGCGTGGGGGGAAAGAAATCGCTTATGCGTTACCTTTCTGCTGTTTCTACCAAGCCAAACTGAATACTTAGGGCCACATTGGTTGAATTGCTATAGCTCAGCGCTGCAGTAAGCTAATTAAGTGCCACTGACATAACTAAGTTCACATTACTTAGTTAGGTAGCGTGCATGCAATACTTTTTCAAAACCATTATGTAACATTAGTTTGGCACCCAGCGAGCTAACATAAGCTAGCTACTCAGTTGACTGAATTTACCAAGCGTTGCTCGTTCTGCCACGAGGGTCTGTGACTAAGAGACTGAGGACATAAGCAAAGCGATGTAGTTAGCGCAGTGCTAACATACATTTGCTTTCCATGAAATTACGCAATTCAGTTATGCGATTAACAGAATGAGAAAGTTATGAGAGTCATTGAGTAAATTTTAGGTCTGTTGCTCACTAAACTTATTTAATAACTTTCATATGACACGCCCACTCTTGTAAGAACCTGTATATCCGCAACATGGGATTTTGCGACGGTTGCTGTGGTGGGCATATTGTTTGACTGATCACCGTCAAAATCAATCGAGTCCATCCCTGATGTAAACTAATAGCCACCCACCCACAAAATTTCAGAGATATCCGTTCATTACTTTTTGAGTTGTCTTGTTCACAAACAAGCAGACAAACGGCATCAATCACATATATCTCCTGCCAACTTCGTTTGGCTGAGGTTAATAATTAATCATGTGGATGTTGCTAACATCGGGCCATTGTTTCATGTCATCTACCCACTCCGTGAGAAGTGATGGGTGAGGCACTGTGACGGAATTGTCCTCATGACTTTTTAAAACATCCGTACTGTGTATCCACCTCCGTTTTGTTTCCATTTGTATGAGCTAAAAGTTGGCTTTTACAGCTATGCAACCGTAAACAAACACATCAACTGGAAGAGAAGAACCGGCAGCCGCTATGATTTATGGGTAATGTCACAAAGTCATGAAAAGGTGGATACTTTGCTAGGTTGTAAAAGATATCCACTCTTTTAATCTTGACTTCATTCTCGTGTTTAGCTGGGCTTGCGCCAAACAACTTTTCAAGTAATTTTAAAGTCGGTTTAAAATCGTGAGAGTTTTGCAAGACTTGCTGTGCGCTCCCGCGATCTCGGTGGTTAGATATAAGGTGGCCATAAAACTCAATCTAACCTGTTTCAAGGCGGTCTTTTTCCCTTCTTGGCGTTATGACAATATCAACCATGTTTAATATTATCGCAGGTCTTTAGTCTAGTCTAATGCAAATTGTGTTCAATGACGTGACCATTATCAACAACCAATAGGTGCGCGCTTCCCAGCACCAAGTAAGAAGCTGCAAGCTAGTTTAAACAGACATAGGGGGGGAGCTAGCGCGCGGTTCTCTTGAATGGTAGAACAGGGAGAGAAACTGGTGGACTTTTTTTTTCGAACAAATCACTGCGCACACAGGGCAGCGGTGGCCAAAAGCTGCCTCTGTTTTCGCTCCATTCTTCTCCGCTAAAAACTTGTTGTTGTAAATTTCCACCAGGTGCAGGATGAGAAATCATACAGGTTCACATATATGATTTTTTTTTCATCCTGCGACAGGTAGAAAAAAATTGGTAATTTTTTTTAAAGTGTATTTTGGAATATAACTACTTCTCATGAATGAGATTATGAATTGAACACAAAAATTTCATTAAAATATCAGCATGCTTAATAGCTAAGCTTTCTATTCAAATACGAAAGTAAAATTTAAAAAAAAAACCTCAAAGCCTCATCCAAGACCGTGAAAAGTGCCACGTTCGTGCTGATTTTACACGTGGACATGTCAGGGATCATAAATTGCGTTCCACTGAGGAAATCTTGACCAAAATTGCGAATCTCCTATCTATATTCTTTTTTCATTCGTACATGCACCATGAGGGAGAAGGGTGATGTCCAGTAATAGCCAATCCAAGTGCAGCCTCGGAAAGGAAGCTATTCTTCATAATGTGTTTTGTGTTAATATGTATGCAAATAATGCGATTGTGCAGACCGTATCTTATTTAAAACAGTCTCTATGGGCTGTACAAATGATGAGCAGAAGCTCCAAAAGGTGGTCCACTATGGCCAATGGCAAATTGTCGTGCTACAAAAAGAGGCATCTGGTTGTTGTTTTATTTACTGTGTTGTGAGTTCATGTGCTCTTTCATCATTGACAAAATGAATAGCGCCCTATAATTAATAACTTCCAATAATACATTTTTTTAATAGCCAGAGACCATCTGGATTCGAACCAGCCGCAATGACAGCGAGGCGAAAAGCATGAAGTAGGCCCCTGGCTTGATTAAAACATGTATAATTATGATAAACATAATCTATCGCACCTATCATACCCATCTTAGAACTCAAGGTTTCTTTTTCATCCCACCTAGTTACATGCAATGCCTTAAAGTTGAATAATTAAAACGGTTCCGATGTTATTGTATGAACGCGGACAGCCAGAACTTATGATTCCAATACCAGCTAGCCTACGCTTCATGTCTGGATTAAAACATTTTTTTTTTAAATCTGTATGACTTCATTTACGGGCAATCCGTATAAATGGACATTTATGCTTCTTGTGATGTTCATGCGATATTATCCATTAAAAACATTTTATTGGTAAGAACCATGATTTTCGTAGCATTTTACTAGGACACCCGTGCTGATTTCATAAGGTCAAAATCCGTACTAAATACGAAGAGACCTTAGGGTTGGACATGTATGAGAAATATTCTCAAAAGTGATCTAGTTGTAGTTTTGCAAGTGGTGACCCCGCAAGATCCCCAGTCTTCACAAAATTTTAGTCTGTGACTATGATTTGCTGACAGATTTTCTTTTAGTATGAGAGGGTGTCAGATGTTAGTCTTAAAAGTCTTCTTAAAGTTTTATCAAAGTCCCCCAGTGTATAGTTGGCCTTAGTCTTCTCATGAATTATCTCCTTTCCTCCTATAAGCAGTGCCTTGATGGAAAACTGCTTTTTCAGTTTTTTTTTGTTGGGGGGGCATTATTGCTCGTGGTGAAGCATTGTGACAGCTAAGGTTACTGGGGAGCTTTCACTACCTACCCCAGACGGAATGCTGCGGGTAATTTTGAAAACACTAATCGCAGCAACTGCGGGCATTAAAAAGGGATCATGTAAATTTGCAGGCCCACTCCTCCCAGAGTAGCCCATGACTTCAGCACCTGTAGGTAAAAAAAAGACAGTTTATTCTTGAGTATTATCAATTCATGCATACCAGAAATATAAAATTCTAGGAGATAAAGAATGATAGTTTTATATTAGCAAGCTACAAGGAGCGCGCCTTCAAATTGACATGATCCTTAAAAGGTAACGTTACGTACACGATGGTCATTAGCAAGCATTTATTTGCCACTTCTGAGTTTACTAGCTAGCCATCTTCCATATTTACCCCGATCCAAGGGGTATACCTTCTACAAAGAAAGTTGAACTTGGCCAGGCTTTCTATGCGTGAGCTGGCAGTACAAACCATAAGCTCGCAATCAGACACCATACCTAAGCGATCTAGCCTGGTTAAAAGTGAGCCACCCTCATGACATAAAAAATCCTCGCTTTAGGCTGAACATAACTCTCTAAGCTAGCCAACCCACTAGTCTCGCTTCATAGAAGCTACAACCCTGGTGCAATTAGCTAGGTCCTCACGTTTCCTCCATGACCTAACGTTATAGGATCCGATCCTAGCGACCATTTTCCTTTCAATGTCTGAGAGTAGACATGGCAAGGTAACATAAAAAACATACAAACAGAGTGAGTTATACAAACAATGAGGAATTTGAGTCATAAAGTCATATGCTCACTAACATTTTTAATGGGTAAGCTAGCTAACTTGCTTAGTTAGCTGAAATGCTATCATAAGCTATACAATCAAAAATTAATTCTAAAAAGAAGAGCCTAAAGTTTTAACCTTAGACAAATACCTCTTCACGCTCCCCTGTAACTCCATCCAAAATATGGACCACAACTGTAATCGTCACCCAAGGCAAAGAAAGAGATGATTGCATGAAGACAAGTTGACAGTCCATGCCTCTTCGCTTCTGTTCATGGAAAGACAGTCGTGTGAGTGCAGTAGGAAGTATTTTTACCCTCTTTCTGGAACCCGTCGCCATCTTGTGAAATAGGCCCTTTGCTAACAGTTCACCTGTGCTGGCCTGTTTCAGTTCCTCTACTCTTTCTTGCCTCAGGTTGGCTGTGTCGGGTGATTGCGAATGACAGAACTTAGTTAAGGGTGTTACATTTTAAGGGGAGAAAAGCCAGCCATATTTCGTGGTGATGTGACGCACTAAGTGACATTAACTATCCAAAAGTCCTTGATGTCACAATGGTCGTACAAGTATGTGGGACTGGCTGGTTATACCAATTATGAATTCTACTAAGGCAAATTAATTTAATGTTCTCGCGTTTTTGCCATGCTTGCTATATTTGTGTGTTTTTACAACCCCAATTCCAAAAAGTTGGGATGCTGTCGAAAATGTAAATTAAAAACAGAATGCAATAGCAAATCTCATAAACTGACATTTTATTTACAATTGAACACAGACAACATATCAGATGTTGAATGGCTTACTATGAGACCAACTTGATAATTCAGAGAAAATTGATAATTTGGAGAAAATGCCAAGACTTGTGGCTGCGTTTTGCAGAAATGTTAATTAAAAGGACTGAAAAAAATCATTAATGTGTAACTGTTATCGTAAAAATTTGAATTTATTACTTTAATAGCGAAAAGCATTAGCATGCTAGCTAGCGAATAATTCATCCTATTGACTTGAATAGACAGCCGACTCGAAGCTAACGCTAGTGATAGTTAATGGTTACTAGCAGCACTGAAAAAGCTACTGTTGCGAAAATAACGTTAGACTGGGCAGTAAATAAAATTAGCAAGGTGGTTAAAAAGCTGGCTATTTGTAACAAACATTTGCTGGCATTACCCCTTATCAGTCTCGTTTTTAACAAATGAACAAATATGAATTGGTAATATATTTATTTTTTTGTGCTTAAATGTCAAGAGAGAACACTTTTCTCACCATCCCCAAGATCAGTCCTGGGGAACGTGTTCCGGAAAGCTTGCGAGCCACATTTGACCAGCGCATTGGTTGCAACTAAGCCTTTGGGATATGTAACTTGGTGCAGATACCTTTTTGGATAGTACTGTCCTTACAGTCAAGGGCAAAGGTGAAACTTGTTAAAAATTTAAAAAGTGGTTGTATTTGGATGGAATGTATGCCTGTAGTGACGTCTAAGTGAAATTAAATGAGTTTTACAGTTTGGTACCTGACAAATCTGAAATGGCACGCAGGGTACCTGAACTGCCAATTTGGAGAAGCCAAAGACATTCCTCTCTAACTTCGCTCTGATTTACTTGATTAGAATAAACTTTGGCACAGATAATGATGAGATTCTGTGCTGTAATTTTTTAGAGGTTTCAGACTGCAACTAAATAAGTTCACAAGGGATAGAAATAAAACTTTGTTTGCCGCAAATGAGATCTTTCATTTATGCTGTGTTCCATCTTCATTTACCCTGACTCAGTGAAATATATACTGATTTTTCCACCATGACAGAAATCCCAAATGGTTTTACCTTTATTGTGATACCAAGGTTACGCAAGTGGACCAACTAGTTGCAGAGGTATACATTTTGGGCATGCCATTTTCGAACCAGAGGCTCAAGGCTTAAGGGGTCTTCAGGGTAAAAATTTCAATTTTTTTTCCTCGAAAATGTCAATATTTTTGATTTTCACATAAAATAAAAAATAAATAAAGGAATGCAGTATGATGCCAGTAAACACCAAGAATCTATGTTTTTTTATCTGCCACAATTGTTATTTGTGACTTTAAATGTTACCGAAAATCACAATTTTGGCTGATTTTCAACCTTCAGACATTCATAAAATCATTAATATTCATCTAATTGATTTGAAATTTGGATTGAAGTTGTATCTGTTGGAGATCTATCAAATGACATAGGATTTTATAGATAGGTGCATCCCTAGGGGGTTAATTTTGAAAATGAAGCAAATTGATGATAGCGATTTTCATTATGGTTAAATAACAGAGCACATTAAATATTCATAAATGTTCCAAACAAAAAAATCCTACGTCATTTCAAAGAATTACCTTAAACCTTTCATATGAGACTAATTTGAGTAAAATCTGACCATGGGTTATTGAAATATCAGTGCCACAAAATATTTTCAGATTTTGTCATTAAAGTGTCGTTTCCATGGCAACCATGTAAATGTTCACCAAAATACTACATTTCATGAGGTTAAAATCATGTTGAGTATGTTTATTTCTTAGTTTTTACATTATTGTGGTTATTTCTACACTTTACCCTGAAGATCCCTTAAGAGGTTAATCATCTCTTACCTCCGGTGTCCCGAGCAAACATTAACAAGGCGCAATGGTTGCTCACAGAGTAATCACTAAACAATGTTTTATATTGCGGACGACAAGATCCTCTCCCTGAGCCTTAACTGTTTTTATAGGGAAACGAATACAGAAAATGCTCATTCTTGCTGGATTGTGTTCTGGGGCCTGACAAGCCAGAGCACACTGAACAGCAACTGTGAGCAGCGCTGAAGCATTTCCCTGTTTTGGTTGCCATGGTGAGTACTTCCAAGGACTGGGGATTGTACAGCAGTTGCCTGCATTGTCCTCATCATACCTAGCCTTCGCTTTCATCATACCTGTGGCAGCTTTACATTTGCCAACCACTTCACTTAAAGTGAGGATGAAAATTGAGTTGTCCAAGGCCTTGAATTTTATATCAATTTAGGCTCATGGATTTTCTGAAATGAATATTTTTCTTTGCTTCTTATACATGCCTTTATACTGCTCTCAGCTGGTATGGACAGTTTGCATTTCCTCTGTTAAAATATGAAAACAGTAATTACTTCTGACAAAACTCCTGATATTGACTAAAAAATCATCCCAGTGAATCCAAATATAAACCGCCATTTTATCTCTTCACAGACCGAACACCTCCTTTTACCCCAGTTCGCTTCATAATGCAATCAAAGGGGACAACTTGAACTACAATGACCCCATAAGTTTGCGCTACAGTTATAGCAGAAAAAGAATTTGCCCACTGTGCCCACTGAGTTACTGAATGATTAAACCAACTGCCTATGTCACTGAGAAGTTCCAAAAATGCAGACTGTTTCTTATATCAGCCACTGTTTCATTAAAAAGAAAAAGAAAAAAAAACATTTTAGTTAAGGAACCTGGATTTTGATGAGAAATAACATCCATTTGAAAAGGCATTCAATACACCCAATTTGCACGATCTCAAAATGCCATCTAGTGGATTTTCTTCAAACCATCTATTGGAGAATGGTGATCTTAAATAGTGTGGTAAAAATACATTCAGTTAAATCAAAGCAAATATAATTCAAAGGGGATCTTAAAACTGTAGCTTTGATATTTAAGAGAACATTGTGATCATTTCATGAAATGCCAACTACTGTAATGGAGGTGTTGAGGGGGTTTATGGTTTTAAGCCAAGGGGATTAATAGCATCAATAATTGCTTCTCTACACTGTAAAACCAAATGTTTAAGTTCTAAACATTTTTTATAACACTTTTTAAACTAAGAATGGAAACATGTCATAGTGTTTAGATTCAGTTTTAAAGTGTATTCAACAAATCTGAAAAACCTCGATCGCAACATCCAATAAACATCAGTGTTTTGAATGAGAACATCTATTTCCAAAAATAATCACACGCATTTAGCTTTTACAGACTGGTTTTCTTATACTATAAACATGTCACATGTTCCACAGTTTTACAGAGTAGGAAAGGCATCACATTTAGCACCAGATGTTCAAGTTTTGAAGAAAATAGCTAAACTTTGTTGCACTGCATTAATAACAGCAAAATGTCCTTGATGAAGGCGATGATTATCACTCCTTTACTGCTAATAATAATAATAATAATAATCAGCAGTGGTAGTAGTAGTAGGAGTAGTTGCAGTAGTAGTAGAGGTAGTTTTAGTAGCCGTAGTAGTAGTTGTTGTAGCAGTACTAGCTTGCCTTTAGGGTTTAAAACAGACCAAGACCTCTGATTACAAAAGTCTCTTGAGATATCTGCAGGCTACATTTGTATTTGAGTATGAATAAAATAAACTGAACTGTATTAATCAGATGTAAACAGTTTTTGAATGTTTAATGATACATAATGCCTTGAAATAAAAGTACCCATATTTGTATATTTACTTTCAAGTTATTATATTCTTGGATGTCAAAAGGAGAGGTTCATAAACTTTTTAGTAGAAAAAAACCCCTGAAAACCCTAGAATTTCTAGGCTTCTTGCTGCCTGTCATTCTTTCCCCACATGAAAACAGGCTGTTGCGGAGTGAATTCCCTTTATAATGAGCTTAGTTCACACAAAATTCAAATATGCAAAAAATTAACGTTAGTGGAATGTGGGAGTGAGAAGTGAGGTCGGTCAGGGTATGGTAGGATGGAGGACACATAAGCAGGGCTAGTAGGCATGGACTATGCTGAGCAGGTCTGTTTGTCACATAAAAAACAAAAGGAAAGCAGGTAGAAACAGTGGAGACCATTGTAAATGTACCCTGAGCTGGGAGGAAGTATTTTGCCTCAATATGGGTCCCTTAAGGTGGAAATAAAGGCAGCAAGGCATTGCAGTTTTTAAAATGAAGCGCTGCCATAGTTAACACTGATCCAAATGAGTGAAATCATGCATTAACGCTTTTCTCAAGAACTATTGCAACATGTGTTGTGGCCTGACTGATGTGCTGAAAACAATTCAAAGGTCAGTTAAGGAGACACAGCACGCAAACAGGCTCATTGGTCAATTGTTACTCGACAGTGTGAAAGGCTGACTGGTTGATATTAGCAAATATACTAAAACAAGCATTCATGCACACCATATACTGCTTGAATGACTATTAATGACAATCATTTCTTTTTGCACCTGTATCGAGGGAGACACCTGTAACTATTGGGTACCGCTTTATTTTGATGGTCCTTTGTAGATGCTCAACAGACAAGAAATAGCATGTTTACAACATAAAGGTTGACTTTCAACAAGGGTTGATTTGTAGACTGCTAAAATACTATAAACAAAATATCATACTATCTACTGACATAGAAGTTATCTTAATATTCACGTATGTTGACAGTCTACAGTGAAATGTTAATAGATGCTCAAGAAACTGTCATTGAAGTGTCAGCAGACGATCAGGTTAATACAAGGGGAAATCAGTACTTGGAAACGCTCAACAGACTATCAACAGTTTATCAACAGACGATCAGGTTAATACACGGGGTGATGGTTGTAGATGCTCAACTGACAATGAATAAAATTCCAGCAGATGATCAGCTATAAATTCAGGGAGATACTCAACTGACCACCAACAAAGTATGAATGGATGATCAGGTAAATGTGGTATCAACATTCATCCATGGTGAGTAAATTATCAATATTTGCCAGTGAAGTCAGTACTTGATGATGCAACACGCACTATCAACAGATTGTCAATAGATGATCTGTTAAATACACAGGATGATGCTTGTAGATACTCTGCTGATATCAATAACATGTCGATTGATACTTTAATGAAAGTATCTTGAGCGTCTCTTGACATTTCACTGTAGATTGTCAACATAAATTTTAAGGTCATGTCTAAGATAGTCAGCAGATAGTATACAGATGTTTTTGTTTGTAATATTTGAACTGTCTACAAATCAACCAGAGATAAAAGTCAACCTTTATGTTGTTAACATGGTATTACTTGTCTGTTGAGCATCTATAAAGGACCATCAAAATAAAGTGTTACCAAATATTGTAGCAAATGACTGGCAGTGCATAATGACAACAATGATATAAATTACTGTATGCAATGTTGAAACTGAGAAATGTTATTGTTTTTTGAAACATATCTGCTCATTTTGAATTTGATATCAGCATAACATTTCAAAAACTTGGAGCAGGGCATGTTTACCACTTTGTGGCATTACCTCTCTTTTCAACAACACTCTGTAAGCATTTGGAAACAAAGAAGTCCAATGACAGTAGTTTTGAAAGCAATTTGTTTTCCCATTCTTGCTAGATGTTGGATTTCAGCTGCTCAACACTTTTCAACCTCCTTTGTCATACAAGTATTTTGTCTCATAATACGCCAAATGGTTTCAGTGGATGACAGGTCTGGACTGCAAGCAGGCCAGGTTAGCACTCGGACTCTTTTACTAAAGAGCTATGTTGTTGTGATACATTCGGAATGTGGTTTGGCATTGCCTTGCTGAAATAAGCAAGGCCTTCCCTAAAAGAAAGTTGATTTCTGAATGGCAGCATACGTTACTCCAAAACCTATATATACTCCCTATCGTGATAAATATGGCTATGTTCAGAAACTCACTTTACTTTTATTGAGTGTTGACCGACTGAATGACCATATTGCAATATGCTTCAATCATTTTCAAACAGGCAAACAAGAATCTCACAGGGGGTAGATGATAAAGAGGATGGGGTCTATTGTCCAGAATGCACAAATCCGGTATCTCTGCCATTGCCTGCTGCACTGCAACACATCTCTGCAATATGGACCATACCAAATGGTCAATGATGATGTGGAGGATGTGTTCCCACTCTTCTTCAAGAGCTGCATGGAGTTGGCAAATATTACCCAGAAGTGGGTACCGATGACAAACTTATCAGTTGAGGACATCCCAAAGATGCTTGACAGGGGACAAATCTGGGGAATAAGCTGGCCATTGAAGCACTCTGTGCATACACAGGCAACATGGGGTTTGGTGTTGTCATGCTGGAATATGGCGTTGTTTTGACAGAAAAATGGCAGGATGATAGGCTGTATCTCATCGCGATATTGCATTGCATTCAAGTTACTGTTACGGCAATGCAGTTGGGTGTAATGTCCATGGGAAATTCCTGCCTAAACCAACACTCCTCCATGACCGTTTGCCTCCCTGTGCACCACACTGACATCAGCATACCATTCCCATGCGGCGCCAGACACGTGGCCATCTGTCCGCTCTATGAGGTTGGAAACGTGACTTGTCACTTAAAAAAAAAAAAAGTCCTCCATTGCGCCATCAGCCATCAAACTGTCAGGTCCGTGAGGGGTTCAGAAAGACTCGTACCAAGGGACCAATTGCAATCCACTCCTGAGTTTATTGACAGACTTAAATCGCCAGGCAGAATCAGAATTCATAATTCCAGGCAAGGGGTCAAAACCCAAAAATATCAGTCCGCAAAGTGACAGTACAAAAGGGCCAGAAAGATCTCAAAATCCAAGAAGCAGTACCAGAGGTCAAAAATGCACAGGAGATCAGTCAGCAAAGTAAAAGTAAAAGGGAGAATGCAAGAATCAAAAATCCAGAACACAGCCCAATCAATACCAAAAAATCGGCCCAAGGAAATCCAAGATCGTAAACCAGTAAACAAAAATGGGTCAGAACACAGGCCGTAGAAAAATCACAGAAAATGCTAAATTCTGTGGTCGACGAAAAGAGGTAATACACAAGAAAGAATGCAGGATTAGCGTAGATATCTTTGACAACCTAGCTGCACAAGGAACTCAATAAGTATATAGAGGGTAATCATGCATAGGTGGAGAACATCAGGGAAATTTCTTGGAAGAACTACGGGGGCGTAGTTTAGGGGTAGACATACAATGATATAATGAACATAAAAATAACGAAAACAACAATAAGTATACAGAAACGAACCCAGCAACAACAAGGTACATGACATAACAAACACAAACGACTTTCGGATTGTAACAACAGACTAAGTATTAACAGAGAACAGACTGAAGCTAAATACATGCATAGAAACTGATACAGACTAAAACCTGGGGGCACAATACAAAACACAGGGTGGAATCTCAGAATACTGACAAGTACTAGGAAACTGCTGATGGCGTGACACAAACATGTCTGTTCACCTAGTCTAGCTGATTTTTTTGTCGAACAGGGGAGTGTTCCACTGCATTTAAAGGATGATACGCGCAGAAGATGGACTTCCAAGAGAGGACTGCTTATGGTTTGGGCCGAAATGCAGCAGTTGTGGAGACCAGCTGTCTCATCTGCAGTGGCGGTTGCTGGTCTTAGACGGTCACAGAGATGGAGAGTCCAGGTATGGCAGTCTTGGGTGGGTGTTGTCACATGTGGTCCATGACATGAACATAAAGAGCCCTTGTGACAGCCCTGAGAGGCTTTCCTGCATTGAGGTTTTGAGTCATCTGTGGCATTTTGAAAAATGGCTTAACTGGGGTTTTTGGGGCGGGCTTTTATTGACCAGAGGACGGGGTATGCCTGGGCTTACCATACCTGATTTTAAAAGCTCTGGATCAGGCCCTACCTGTATGACGATCAAATTTTGACAAAGTAAATGAAATTGACAATGATTCGGCAAAGGTGACTGAAATGCACATAGACCAGTAGCACACAACCCTAGTCATGTAATTCAACCCTACCAAGTCAACCACAAAAATAATTTTGCAGTAAATTGAAAGGACCAAACTGTTGCATTTCTATTTTTGTTCAGTGTATATAATTCACCATTAATGGTGTCTTCACAGATGTGCAAGTGACCCATGCCGGGTGCTCAAATGCACCCCCGTACCATCATGGATGTTGGCTTTTGAACTGTGCAGTGATAAAAAGCCAAAGGGTCCCTCTCCTCTTCAGCCTGGAGGACGCAGCATCCATTATTTTCAATAAGAATTTTACTTTTTGATTGATCAGACCACAGACCAGTTTTCCTCTTCTTAAATGAGCTTGGGCCCGCAGAAAACAGCAGCATTTCTTTATCTTGTTTGTATATCGTTTTATCTTTACATGGTACATTTTTGTGGATGCTGCGAAAAACTGTGTTCACTGACAAAGGTTTTCAGCGGTGATAGTGAGACAATACATTAGCTTCCACCACAGAATGTTTTTTCTGTTTTTAATGTGGTGCCGCCTGAGGGCCTGAAGATCATAGCCGTTCAGTATTGGTTTTCGGCTCTGTCCCTTGTGTACAGAGATTTCTCCGGATTCTCTGAATCTTTTAACATCCTGAACCCCAACGTCCCCCTCACGGTAACGCCGGCGTTACGGATCTTCAGTGGCTTGCGGTGAGCCTTTAACCCTTAAACACACAATTGCTTTCAGGCTGTTCCTGTTTTAGATTGCTTGATTAATAATCACACAATTTATTCACTGAATCATCAAGACCAATATATATGCCTGTGATTAATAAAAAATTATTAAGAAATGACAGATCACCAATGGACTACATTGACAACATAATTAATAGTGATATTGTAGGGATGGAAAAATAAAAATTATAATACTAATTTATCAATCCAATGCTTTCTCTAAATTCCAACTCCTATTTTAGATATTTTTTGTCAGTAGTGCAACCCATTTTATTTTAAGATTGATCTTAATCAAAATGTTTTCAGCGTTCAAAAGAGTAGGCTATATTTGCGGCGAAGTGCAGTTGCACACTCATTGACGAAGTGCGATAATAATTAATTTGTTTAATTACCAACGCTTCTTACAGTGAAGAATTAGTAATTGAATAATTTAGTAAATTAGCTATTAGTGCATTGTGAAGGTTTCATAGTACCAATATCATTGATGAGACCTTTATGGTCCAGCTTCTGGGAGAGTTGTAGGACGGATACAATACGAGATTGCATGAGTGGCAATTATCTAATTAATTAATTAGAAACAGAATCTAAACCTTATCTAAATACCACCTTCAGTAGCATTTACTGCATAACATTCTTCAACTTGTTGTACAGTGTCCTCAAAGGTGCTGTATAAACAAAATGTATTATTACTAGTATTAAGATGGAATTTTGAGAAATTTCAACTAATTTCCACCTATACTATCTAATATTGTTGCCTTAATCTTTGACACGAAGCTGGATGACTTAATCATTGATGGCAACACAGCTTATTGGTAGCCTATTTGCTCAGTAAATTAATTAAATTAATCATCCAATGCTTTAGCGGAAACAGGTTGAGAGTTAACCTGCATGATGGTCACGTCACTGGTTGTGGACAAAGTTTTATTTTTACATAAGCAAACTTCACATGTGGACCTAATAGGCAAAACTGCATTTTTTAAAAAAGTTTTCTTGGGCGTATAATTGCCGATTGGACACTGACGCAGAAAAAATATTCCATTTTGTCAGCTACAGGAATTCAGAAGCTTCAAAAGACATTGACGTCTTATGTCACCATTAACGTGGATAGGAAAAAGGTTGATAACTATTGCAATGAACAATAATGCAAACTAAAGGGAAGTGGACAGTAATTCTACCTCTTGATCCTCGCAACTGAATGAATTAGTACTTAGTTGCTCATTAGAAAACATAAATGGGAATGCCCTTGATGAAGTAATGTGCTCTAAGCCGAAGTGAGAGCAGAGCTATTATCCCTCCGATGGCAAGTCTGGGCTGGAAGGGTTGATGATATTATGAACTATAGATAATTTAATCCCCAAATTATTTGCAATTTCATGTTCAGAAACATTATTCTCAAATTGTTGAACTGTTTTACCAATGCAGTCTTTCACAAAGAGCTGAAGCCCTCACCATCATTACTTTCTAGAGACTCAGCGTATCACAACCCTCTTGCGCCATAAACTGGCTCCTCCCTTGTCTAAGCAGTCCACGTGTTTTTGCGGTTGTCTCCTTAAAATGCTTTATTTTCTCATCTCCCGTATTGCTCCCGGTGTTATCATTTGTACACCTCGCCCCTTTTGTGAATGTCCCATCTATACAAGTTCTTTTTGGTGTCAATATCATTGCTGGATTGTCATAGTTCATACTCAGCTAAACCTTCCAATCTAGTATTGAGCTCAGCTCTTTTTCCATGTGTTTGGTATCTTAATAAAAGAGAAAAACATAATTTTGCCTTTGGAGTCTAATCGATAGGACAAAGCTCCCAAGCCTTTAATTGGTCTCCAACTGGGACTGCATTCTTCTTCACCTTCCCTTTCTGTCTGGTCCTCTGTGTCAGTTTATTAGGAACACCCCCCATGCCCTTATTGGTCTCCAGAATTGGGACTCCGTTTCCGCTAAACCCTTCGCAGTCGTGCTTCTGCAAGGGGATTCTCTACCCCAACCCACTTTAGTCACTTCCCTTCCCTTCTGTTTTTGATTCTGGCCTTTCCCTCTTCTGTCACCATATTCCTATTAAGAAAGACTGCTGGGTGAACACGATCTTTATGGCATAAATGGCGTTTGCCTCTGTATAATTAAGTGAAGATTGCTGACTTCGCAAACCGCTCGTTCAGAAAATGAGTACTACGAAAAAAAAATGCACAAGGAATTTCAAAGTGTCTGAGTGACCGGCAGCCGGTGAAGGTTTTAAATAGAAAACATCATCGGCAATCGAAACGTTTTTGTAGTTTAGCCTAAAAAGCACTCCTATTAGCCTGAATAGCACTCCGGTTAGCCTGAATAGCTCTGAATAGACTGTTTATGGTTAGCTTTCAATAATGGAAAGGGTAACACGATACAGACTTAAATCAGCTATAGTTTTTGTGTTATCACTGTCCATTGAATTGTAATAAATAAATAAGATACATACTTAAAAATTTCCGAGGCAAAAACGAGACACACAGCCTAAATTCACATTTCAATATTTTGAGGTCTGCGGTCTGCGTTTTTGAGGTCTGTGTTTTCGAGACACCCTGTTGCGGACAGATAGCTGTTTCAAAGTCTGCGGACACGTGGCTATAAACGCAAATCACGCAGTATAAGGTATTAAAATATCTATATTGCCTGTCAAGCACGGGAAATAATAAGGCAAGCTATGTTACAACAATTATGCACGGAATAGTAACTATACATTTTCTTACATAAAAAATTAACGTTACACACTAAAAAATTTTGGGTTGAATATAACCCAGATTGGGTTGTTTCTGCTACCAAGCACTGGGTCAAATACTTACCCAATGCTTGGTTACTTTGACCTAGCACGATGGGTTGTACAATCAACCCAACTTATGGGAAGCTATTACTCTAAACTGGGTTAAGATAATCCATATTTTAAGTTTAGTGTTTTAAAATACAATACTAATGTTTCTGAATTTTTCCTCCCCCATTACGACTCGTGCACATTACTACTGACCAAGTACCACAGTGTCTTGCATATTCTGACCTTTTTTGCTTACCAGTTACTTACCATTCATGCAGCATAATATTTAACTTGAAAAAATTCTAAACTTGAATTAACTGCAATCATTAAAGCAGACAAGTTGAACATCTTGTCAAATGATCAGTGTATTTTCTTTTTCAATTAAAACAGTACAGCATTATCCATGTAAGCAATCTCTATTCAATTTCCTGATCAGAAGTCTAAAAACCTTACACAGTTAAAGTTAGAAACAATACAAATGGCAGTTTATGTAACATTTGGATCAAGACAGCCATATAGGATCACATGGTTAAAATACTGCTCAGGCAGACAAATGAACAGCCTTAAGATCACACACAACTGTCTGTGGAAAGAATGTCCAGTACATTAAAAACTTGAGTCCACAGTATCAAGGAGAGTGGGTCTGCTTCAGTGCCCATCTTCTAAAAAGAAATGCTTGGGAGCATTGGCTGTGGTCTTTAAGGCCAAGGAAGAAAGGGAAGGGAAATCAACATTATAAAGAACCACAATATTGCACATTAGATAAATAAATCTGAAAAAGTAAAAAAAAACATCTAAACACAGGGTGTAAACTGCTTCTGAAGTTTTCAGCCACATCTTGCGGCATTCCTCGGTGGATGAAGTAGCTCAGTTCTGAAGGAGACAGTTTTGTTATCATGAGATTAAGTTGTCTCATGTGATAACAGCTTGTTGTATACAAGGTAGATGGTAGCCCCCCATCTCTGTTCAAAGATGGTCTGATGTTGGATGTAAATGTCCTTGAACTTTCTTTGACCGTCCATGAAATCGTGGATGATGACCTCTGACCACTTTCCAGTGGATGTATTGGTTGGGTATGGTCTGGTATTCTGACATCTGATGTGTTTCCACAGCCCTGTGTGTTTCTTCAGCAAAGCTGTTGAAAAAGAGGAATAATTATCAAGCAATAGCTCAACTAACTATGTCTCAATGGGCAGGTTACAGAGGCAGAAGGAGATACACTGCTTTGTCTAGAATACCTTGTGAATTTTGAATCACATTATGCCACCGAGTTAGGGCCAGGGCATGGTGTTATTACCGAAAATTAGCTGAAAATGTGTTTAATTACCTCCAAAAATATTAGGTCCATTTTGTTGAATGCTGAGTATGCTCCAAAGATTGTTCCCAAAGTATGTCCAAAGACACTGTTCACTCCTCAGTACTTATACACATTCAGCTGACTCATCTGTTAATTTGCATAAATTAGACCAATCGCTCTCACTCCTCTAAAAGTTGAGAGAACTACTCGATCTACCGCCTGCCATTCGCGTTTCCTTCCACATTCCCGATTCCACTGGTTAATGTCGTGTGTGTATAAGTCGCTAAGTCGGTGTAAATTGTTGCTAGATTGTTCTGCTTGACTGAAGTTTCCTAGCCAGCTCTTTATCTTGAGTCCTAGTGCTCTCCGTCTTCAGTTATCTAGGTAGAAGTACAACCCCAATTCCGAAATATTTGGGACAAAGTGTAAATTGTGAATAAAATCAAAACGCAATGACTTTCAAATCACACCAGCCAGTATTTTATTCACAATAGAACAGAGATAACATAGCAAATGTTAAGACGGAGAAATTTTACAATTTTATCCACAAAATGAGCTCATTTCAAATTTGATGGCTGTTACAGGTCTCAAAAAAGTTGGGACAGGGGCCTGTTTACCATGGTGTAGCATCCCCTCTTCTTTCTACCACAGAGTGGAAGCGTCTGGGCATCGAGGAGACAAGTTTCTTGAGTTTAGCCATTGGAATTTGATCCCACTCTTGTTTAATACAGGCCTCCAGCTGCTGGAGAGTTTTGGGTCTCCTTTGATGGACTTTTCGTTTAATTATGCGCCAAGTGTTCTCAATCTGTGAAAGATCAGGACTGCAGGCAGGCCAGTTCAGCACATGGACTCTTCTACTACGAAGCCATGCTGTTGTAATAGCTGCAGTATGTGATTTTGCATTGTCCTGCTGAAATACACAAAACCTTTATATGCCTTTCAGCATTCTTTAAAACATGCAAGTGTCCCACACCATATGCACTAATGCATCCCCATACCATCAGAGATGCTGGCTTTTGAACTGAACGCTGATAACAGGAGGGGTGGTTCTCCTCTTTAGCCCAGAGGACACAACGCCCATGATTTCCAACAAGAATGTCAAATTTGGACTCGTCTGAACACAGGACACTTTGCTACAGTCCATTTTAAATGAACCTTGGCCCACAGAACATGGCGGCGCTTCTGGATCAAGCTCAACAATGGCTTCCTTTTTGCATGATAGAGTTTTAGGTGGCATCTGTGGATGGCACGGCAGACTGTGTTTACAGACAGTGGTTTCTTTAAGTATTCCTGGGCCCATGTAGTAATGTCAATGACAGAATCATGCCGGTGAGTGATGCAGTGGCATCTGAGGGCCCGAAGATCACGCGCATCAAGTAAAGGTCTTCAGTCTTGTCTCTTACGCACAGAAATTTTTCCAGTTTCTCTGAATCTTTTGACGATGTTATGCACTGTCGATGATGAGACCTTCAAAGCCTTTGTAATTTGACGTTGAGGAACATTGTTTTTAAAGTTTTCCGCAATTTTTTTTACGCAAGCCTTCAGGGTTGGGGAGCCTCTGGCTATCTTAACTTCTGAGAGACTCAGCCTCTCCAAGACATCCCTTTTATAGCCAATCATGTTACACACCTGATGCCAGTTAATGTAATTTCTTGCTAAATGTTCTTTCAGCTGATTCTTTTATATATTAATTGCTCTTTCAGCCCTTTTTTGCCTGTGTCCCAACTTTTTTGAGACCTGTTGCAGCCAGAAAATTTAAAATGAGCTCATTTTGTGGATAGAAATGTTAAATGTCTCAGTTTCAACATTTGAAATGTTCTCTATGTTCTATTGTAATTAACATATTGGCTCATGTGATCTGAAAGTCATTGCATTTTGATTTTATTCACAATTTACACTTCGTCCCAACTATTTCGGAATTGGGGTTGTAGAATAACTGATGCAACTAGTGCAATTTAATAGATACAGCCTCTCCCTGTTCTCTAGATGCCTTTAGAGCAGAGACACACCCCAGTCCCACACAGGCAACAGTGGAGGCCTTATTCTGCAGGTGTTGCAAATCATCTTGACCACCCAACATCTGACCCTGAACTGTTGATGAACACGGTGTAGAATCACCGTTTCTGACGTTGTTTGCCGATAGCCGGAACTGGACCTCCTGACCATTGTTCCAGTCTGTGCGCCTGTTACAAGTTGTCCTTGGTGTTTTCAGCTCATTGTTAAAAGCCCTGCAGGCATTTTCTGCTGATCTGCGCTTGGTTCCTTCAGTGCAAATTGTACAACTACTCGATCCTGACTCGCTCATTATCAAGCTTTGAATAATTTTATGGCTGTGCATTTAGTGAAGGTAAAGTGAACTGAATCTAAATGTAACATAAGTTTAAAAGTAATTACTTGGAAATAACAGTCTGAGATCATGCATGGCGACTGAGACAGCAGTTGCAACTTTATGGTTCGGAAACTGGTGTGCAGCATTGCTGGCTGTACTTACATGCTTTAAGTTAGTGAAAGATTTCTTGTTTTCTTCAAAGCTTGGGGCACATGTGTCTTCCAATTTCTGTTCTCAAGGTTTGACAGCATCACAGTCAGGAGTCTTCAGGGGAGGGACCTTCAATATCTGCATGGATACATTTTTGTATCATTTAATGACATACTAACTTCTTGTTCGAAAACAAAACTAGCATTGTTATTCCAAACCATTCCACCAAACAATCTCTCTCCATCCTGAACAAAGGCTCCTTACCCAACCTTTTCTGGCTACAGAAAACTGGATAAGACACTTCAAAAGTGCATTTATGTCCCAATTTATGATGAGCACCCCCTGAAAATGTTTACTTTCCATGATCGCTATATATACAGACAACAGAAGAGAGAGCAGATTCCACAGACAGAGCATTTAAATACATTTTTATTCTCCATGAACAATAAAATGGCATAATACAAACTGGCCCATCACCCAACGTCTGATCACAAATCTTAAAAAATATATATATATATATATATATATATATATATATATATATATATATATAGACTTCTCAATCTATCACCATTCAACCAAATTCAGCTGACAAAACTTTAAAAAATACTTTAACTTCTAAATTCTCTGCAATTAATCTAATTTCTGTTCATAAATCTTATTTATCCATTTTATTTTTACAGTTATAGCTTTCTTTCAGCAGTACATCAACATCGGATAAATAAGCTTAACACAGTGGCCGTGCTCAATTCTTTCCACCATCTCAACTTCGTTCTCTCAGCCAAAAGCGTTGAAATCATTCATCATTAACTAACAGTTTGAAAAACTGAAGTTACCAAGTTGGCGAACATTCAGGTCCTACAAACGCACAGGCGACTGAAGACATAATTGCACTGGAGCAACTTGGCTAGCTACTTACTCAGACAATCGCCACCTTAACACAACCCCATAGCTAATAACCTACAGTTCGGTCATTATAAATGTCAAATTTAGCTGGCCAGCCGCGTTTAAAATCCCCCACTTCGAACAAACCTATGGCAGTAACGTAACGTGTATGCTCACTAGTCTGACATACTAAATGCAGTTGGCCTGACTGGAGATCACTCATCTTGTTTGCATTGGCTTCATTTCCCTTACTGTTACCTGACGTTAGCTTCCATCCGTCCTCAGACAAGCAGCAGTAACGTCAAAGCAGCGAGCCGTAATTTAGCCAGGATATTAATATTACCGGTACCGGTAATACTAGGGTGAACTACGGTTTTGTCGATGTTAATCAGTGGAAAGATCGATCTGATGTATACATAATGCCACATATGTTAACCATTGAATTCCCTTTTGCAAAAACTGATGAAAACAACATCATTGAAAAATAAAATACTTATATGTTTGTCCAGTAAATCTTTCCGTTGCTGATTTTTCTTCCGTCGGAGACTCTGAGCAGGAAGCGCCAAGCGCGTGAAGAACAGTCACATAACTGTCACTGACAACCCAACAGCAGGGTTAGACCAAATTACCCAATATTTCAGAAAACAACCTATAACACTGACCCAACTCAAGCAACCCTATGGTTGAGTTAAACAATCAACCTATCATTTTTAGTGTGTACCTCTTTGCGGTCGGCCATGCTTTGGCTACTGAAGGAACAGGCGGAACACGAACAACTTTCACGATACAAGTTATTCAGGGCTGCGTGGTTTGTTCCGTTTGTCCCAGTGATGTGGCGTACCTTGCTGTCCAACTGGCGAAGTCGCTCAACCAACTATATTCGGGGGTTGGCATGCCCTCAGGCCCGCCTCCTTACTGCCAATAACCGCCTCCTCACCATTGCACCTCACTGACAAAAATCAGCCTCTTTAAAAAACCCACTCGTAAATCAGCCTCCGTAAAAAACCCACTCGTGAAACAGCCACCGAAAAAAAAGCCCACTCGCAAATCAGCCACCGAAAAAAAACCCACTCACGCGGGAGCAGGTGAACGTTTTGCAAGAATGTATTTCTCCTAGAAGGCCAAAATATTGCTCGAGGGAGCAAAGATGCAGGTTACAATATAGCTCGCGAGTGCCTTGAAAGCGCTCGCAAAAAGTTTTGCGAGCATGTATTTCTCCTCGGATGTTTGATTTACGCGCACTGGTGTTGTGCGCAGGTCTCATTCGCGAGCGCGATTTTTGGCAGTGTTCTAACGCCATAGAGCAGCTAGAAGATCTTGAGTTTGCTGACGATATTGCTCTCATTTCCGCAAATACACAGCAGATGCCAAGAAAAACTACCAAGCTTGAAGACACAGCTGGTAAGATTGGATTGCGAATCAGTAGAAAGAAGTCCTTAAAGGTTCCTTGACATAAAATAACTCAAAATTAACATTTAGAAGTCCAATAGTTAATTTTTCATGATGAAAATGAAAATGCTAATGCTTTTCTGTGAAAATTTGTGGTTTTTAAACTATTTCGGATAAACGAGACTGATCAGGAGCGCCCCCTTCGAAATGGGTTGAAATTCCGGAACTGGCCTTATCAATCAACGTGTCGTCACACAAAGAAGGCAGCTGGTCAGATCTTGCTCGCTCGACAACAAAATGTACGTACACCACGCTTTATTTACCATAGCCAGCTGACAGACCCTTACAAAAAACCACTATTGGAATGCCATAAAATTTACCACCAAAAAACTATAGTATTACTGTAGTAATTGTATGTTTTTTTTGGAAAGCACTATAGAGATTTTACTGTTAGTACTGAAATATTGTAGGGCTACCATAGCTACTAAAATAACACTACAGAAAAAAAAACTATTGTAATAGTATAGCTAGTGAAATGTACTACAGAGTGAGTCAAAAAAAAAAAATACACACTTCTTAACGGGTCATTTTGTGATGGTGTAGCAATGTACATGTATACCACATATTTTGTACTTTTGCCTCAGATCTTTCTGCTGATATTGGTACCAGTTACACCTCATTAGGTTTCAGGCATGACTGCACAGAGGACAATTAAAGGACTCAAGTGAAAACTGACTTGAGCCAACTGACCAGGGCTGGATATGAAATTGACCATGCATGTCATAATGGGTTGCATAGTCATTTGAACTTAAAGGGTTAGTTCAGAATTTTGGACATAGGACCTCATTTCCAAATTAGCTGGTGTGCTATTTATCAGTGGAGACCGTTTTCAACAATTTTCATTCGTCCTTCTATTTGCAGAGTTCGCTGGTGCTAGGCTAGCGCAAGTCAACGGTAACTGCTAGCCTGCCAATAAAAACAGTCTTACCCACTCCACAGTACACCCGAGGCAAATAAATTATAACGCCAGAAATAAAACTACCCTTGCATCGCATTGCATTTTGAGGGACCAGTGTTACTGTCTCAGCAGCAGCGTAGTTTATACTTTGTTCTCTGTAGTTGGAGTGTTCTAGGTCAGTGGTTGGTAGCTATGGCAGCGGCAGACTGATATTACCTGGGCTAATTGCTCTATTCTAGTTTATTTACCTGCCGCTGTCAGCAACAGATGCAGAGTACAGTGCACGAAGGAATTTTATTGGACCATCCAATCAACAAGATATGGCCACATTTGAAAGACATACCGATGTGTCTGATTTTGAAGACGATGATGAGGAATTTGTTTTATCCAACAAACCGTACCTGTACGAGCCGGAATACACTGACGAAGATCTAAGAGAGATGGATGCTTAAAGGGCAGAAAGAGAAAGAGTGTCTGTAGAGCTGCAGTAGAGAACCGGGATAGAACATCGGGAGACTGGTGGTGCCAGTGCGGAAAATGTATAAAAATGCCGACAGATGACGAATGACAGATGACGAATGGTGTCCCAACTGGAGTGCGCTTCTCTGTTTACTTTTTGGCGCAGGCGCAGCTTCGTTACTACACAACTAACCGGAGCAAAGTAAAATTCCTCCGCTGCTGAAAAACTAGTCCCTCAAAATGTAATGCGATCATTGCGATGCAAGGGTAGTTTTATTTCTAACATTATTCTATCAACACACACATTTACATCGATAATCTGGCATTATAATTTATTTGCCTCGGGTGTATTGTGGAGTGGGCAAGACTGTTTTTATTGGCAGGCTAGCAGTTACCGTTGACTTGCGCTAGCCTAGCACCAGCGAACTCTGCAAATAGAAGGACTGAATGAAAATTGTTGAAAACGGTCTCCACTGATAAATAGCACACCAGCTAATTAGGAAATGAGGTCCTATGTCCAAAATTCTGAACTACCGCTTTAAAAACAGGTATATGAATCTTGCCTGTGCATTGGTCGTAATGACCTGGCACTGCCAAGCATGGTTAGTCTGTGGGTGCAGCAGCTGGCTGCCTCACTAGCCTCGGACCTCAAAGTTTTTGCACGCAACACACTGACATCGGAAAGCAAAAGTCGTGAAGCTAAATTCTTCTTTTTATATCTTTATTACAAAACTGAAATCATACAAAATAGAAAAATAATAGGCTTTCGACTTTTCTTAGTTAACTAACCGAAATTAGCACGCTGGTCAAAAGACCGTGTTGCATCAAGGTCCAGTGGCGTCTGCCGTTTCGTGGGCTCACAAAGTATTTAGACTATACACACAGCAGCCAATGAGAAAACACTATTCTATCGCGTCATTAGTCACTGGCTAAACCTTCATTCCACATTACAACATGGAATAGAAAGTACTTCAAACCCAAACATCTCAAACAGAATATTGATTCAAATTATCTTAAATTATATGTGTAGAAAATGGCTGCAACATATCCCGGCCCCTAATTGACTAAGTCTTAGCATATCAATTACCAACTTTACTTAACTTGGAGCCATTTACGTCATTACTAACATTTCTCAAATCTTTTTCTTTAACTAGAGTCTACTTCTCTCTTCACAGGTAAGTATTTACAGTCTATTCAACAGGTAATTATAATTTATAAGTCTTTCTCTTCACTCTTCATTCTTCTCCTTGCAATAAACACAGTTTTGTTATGGGTCTCTGGATGACGCTGGTCTTTGTCTGGACCTCAGCGCTTCGGACGACCCCTTCAGAGTCTGGCATCACTTTGGTGATTCTGCCCAACGTCCAGACGTTTTGTGGGAGGGACGAGTCAGCGACGAGGACGACATCTCCAACCTTGAAACTTCTATTCAGACTGAGCCATTTTTGACGCTCTTGCAACAGAGGTAGGTATTCAAGAGTCCACCTTCGCCAGAACAGATCCGCCAGATATTGCATTTGCCTCCAGCGACGGTGGGCATGTACGTCATCTTTGGTAAACACGCCTGGCGGAAAGCAGGGCTGTGCTTTCAGTAGGAGTAAGTGATTCGGCGTTAGTGGCTCGAGGTCACTCGGGTGGTCTGTGTTCATGGTTAAGGGTCTTCCATTGATGATGCTCTCAACTTCACAAAGGAGAGTCTGTAGCCCTTCATCATCCAATTGCTGTTCAATCATGGATCTGTGTTTTTCTGGATCTTTTTCAGATTGCTCTATGGGCCGTTCAAACTCTTTTCTTTTCTTACTTAGGTGTATCAGCATTTCTTTTAGGTGCAGAATCCAAGCTGTTGCCTTTTTTTCAGCTTATGCTAACTCGAGTAATACTCCTCAAGCTGGTTAAATGGATCTGTGCACTCGTCTGGACTTGTGCATGACACCGCAGCGGATATCTTCTCCTCAACGTCATTTTCTTTCGGGTAAGTACACTGTTCAGGTTGTTCTGGCCACTCAGCTTCATTTGGCAGGAAGCTAGGCCCCTGAAACCAGCCCTTACTTTTCATGAAGCTTTCAATCTTCAAACCTCTTGAGGCCTGATCTGCAGGGTTTTGTGAGGTGTTGAAATACTTCCACTGAGACAAAGTTGTCGCCTCTCTAATGTACAAAACTCGATTTGCCACAAACGTTTTGAAACGAAGGGCATCATTTTCAATGTACTTTAGTACTGTTGTACTATCTGTCCAGAAGACCGATTCCATCAGGGGAACTTCGAGTTCTTCTCTCAGCATCCGATCAATCTTGACTGCAACCATCGCTGCTGTCAACTCCATTCTAGGAATCGTGATCTGTTTCAGCAGAGCGACTCTAGACTTTCCCATCAGGAAGGATACGTGTTTCTCACCTTGGCCATTCGTCGACAAGAGATATGACACAACGCCATATCCATCTTGACTGGCGTCCGAAAAATTGTGGATCTGGGCAGTCTTGGTTGGCCAAAACGTGGCAGACTTGAAACATCTGCTGACTTCCAGTTCTGAAAGCTTGTTGAGGTCTGTTAGCCACCTCAGCCATGTTTTGCGTGGCTTGTTATGGATCTCTTCATCCCAACCACTTTTCCCTTCGCAGAGATCTCTCAGAATGAGCTTGATGGGTAAGAGGAGAGGCGCCAGAAAGCCCATTGGATCGTACACCGAACTGACAACAGATAAGATGCCTCGTCTTGTGCACGGTTTGCCTGGAAGGTGTATCTTGAACTTAAAGTTGTCTGAACTAGTGCACCACTGCACGCCTAGTGCTCGTTCCACAGGTAGTTCGTCGTTCTCCAAGCCAAGATCATTAACTTTATCTGCTTGTTCGTAGCCGGGGATGGAGCACAGCAGGGCTCTACTGTTGCTGATCCACTTGGTCAAGTGGAACCCACCTCTAGCGCACAATGTCATCAGCTCCTTCACGAGAGCAACTGCTTGATCTTCTGTGTCTACCAACTTCAAGCAGTCGTCAACATCGAAGTTTTTGAGGACAGTCTGTGTGGCCTCTGGTGTGGTCTCAGTCGCTGCATCTTCTGCCGTTCTTCTCAGTGCATACGACGCACAACTGGGGGATGATGTAGCACCAAACACATGCACACACATTCTGTACTCAGTTGCTTCTCTATTCACATCGCCGCCTGGCCACCACAGAAAGCGTGGCAGATCAGCATCTGTGTCTGGAATTTATACACATAGCATCCAATGAGAAAACACCATTCTATCGCGTCATTAGTCACTGGCCAAACTGGCAAAGGGCCTTCTTGGTCACTGAATATCATAGGACACAAAACGTTACAAATATGCTGCAGAGTTTTCGGCATCAGTTTCCTAACGTGCCATAAATGTTTTATGTTGACTTAAAACTTCACAGAGGGAACTCTGTTTTGTTTGTTTTGTATCAGAGCCTGATCAGTTGGCACAAGTGAAATTTCACTTAACTCCTTAATCCTTAATCTAACAAGGTGCAAACTGGTATCAAAAGAAGCAGAAAGAGCTGCTGAAAACGTACAGGCAAAAAGATGTTGTATACATTGCTACAGAATATAATAATTGGACATTTAAAAAGTGTATAGTTTTTTTTTTTTGACTCACTCTGTATAGAACCCAACAACCACACATTAGAACACTATACAATTCTTATAGTATACTATAGTAACTTAGTTCATTTTCGTAAGGGGAGGGAACTACTTAGCTGCGTATTAGCTCAGTCAAAAATATCATGGAATCAGACTCCTCATCTTCTGATATTTCGCCATCTTCTGGATCAGATTATTTTATTATTTCACGTGTATTCGCATCTTCGATTTGACTTTGAAAGTAATCTGTCGTGTGAAAAATTTGTTTCACGTCCAGTGTGCAAGGAGCTTTACACACTAACTACCTACCTGTCAGTTTAACTAACCACATTACCCATTTAGCAAGTTAACGTTAGTTAGTGACGGTTGCGTGTATTTCCCTCTATCCAATCGCTCCAGCCTCGGCGTTTAGCGAGCTTTATGAGCAGAGCATTTCACGTGTATTCGCGTCTTTGCATTGACTTTGAATGTAATCTGTTGTGCGAAAAATTTGTTTCGCGTCCGGTGTAAAACGGCTTAACGCCACCTATTCTGGCAAATGTTCTGTCGAATAATCTTGAAGTTTAATGCCATAACTGGATTATCGACATCTGCCATCGCATTATTAGCCAGATGAACTCGGGAGGCTGTATTGTGATGCCTGATCGCCGTCTGTGCTGTAGGAGGTGGGCATCCGTGATCACTGTGGAACTAAAGCTGGCTTGTAGCAGTGTTCGAGCCAGGATTTTTCCTCAGAGTGGTGCTACTCAAGTGTTCTAGCAGTCGCGACTTGCAGGCCCCGGTGGGGCGAAGGGGGGGGGCTGTGTGGCAGGGTGGGATGCGGTGTGTCCAGGGGAATGCCCCCCCAGGACATTTAGATAAAATGGAAGTGATTTGGTGCGTTTTGGTGAAGCATTTTGCATGAAATCCTTTACCAGAATCTTCCTTTGTCAGATGAGTTCTTCCTGACACAGAAAGTCAATCCGTGAAAGAGTCTCCATAATCAGCTTCGAATCAAGGCATATTTCAAACTAGCATTCAACTTACTTTAACTTTTTTGACGTCAGAGCGGGATTATCCAGCAAGAATCGCTGGCCCATTAATGCTCCAGGAGCCGAATGTCCATTCTTGGCACGCGTCAAGCATCAACAATATGTAGATTATGTGAACAAGAAATTCAAACTCAGCCAATACCAGTGCAACTGGCACCACTGAAAAGAGCTTTAAAAACACTTCAAAATGACACTATAACCATTTATATTGGTTGAGTATAAAGAAAACTTTACGGGTTATAGTTAGATCGATGATATCTATTATCGGCTTGTCAGACTGGAGCAAGGACATTACCCTTGGTGTTGGTGCCAACGAGCTATATAAACTCGAGGCGCTATGTTACAATTTCAATGTGCAAGTCTGGCCAGCATCTTATGATGGGCGTCCATCACAGAAAGGTGCAGCAAAGTGGATTCATGCTTTCCAAAAATTTTATATTTCCACTGAGTGCCATACAGTCCTGACAAGCGAAAATACCGCAGTACTTTGAATCACTCGCGACTTAAGAGTTAGGCATGTCCGAAAACCCGTTGAAATCAGCAGCCGCTGTCAGTAGACGCGAATAGGTTTAATTGTTCCTCTTCCATCGTAATGTGTCCGGGTCTGAACCATGCAGCTTCTATCAAAAAAAAAAAAACTAGTCATAGATACGTGTCTGATCCAATTAAAAACCAAATATTTTTGTTTTTCTTTTTTTAATAGATAGGCCTATGTGTCAGATTCAATTACAAGCCAGTGTTTTTTTTTTTAATTTCTAAACTAATAAACTAGTTTCACAACTTGGCTGCGGTCACAATAAGACACTTGTTCTCAAGGTTCCAGGCATTTCCGATGATAATTTATCTTACTAGTTAGCAAGTGCCCCGTCCTTGAACATACTGCTAGAGAAATAGACCCGGCCTGACAGAACGAGATCAGTCATAATATTACGGTACGGACTACCGAAGGGGATTTAAGATGGCCTGGATGTATACCACCGTATTTTCAAACATTCCCTATGGAAAAATATCAATTGCTTAGGGCTCCGTTTCCTGAAATCACAGGTGCTGACTTACGTCGTAGGAACCATTGACAATGAATGGACCTACTATGTAAGCTGCTAACTTAATTAGCAACTACGCTTTTGGTAAACGCAATGGGCGATAATAGACAGAAATGGCGCTTCAAGCTGACTCTTCTCTAGTTTCCGGCCAGAAAAAGGCCGGAAATCAAAACGCTGCTGAATGATTATGATTGATATTTACCGAAATAATAACCAGAGCGTATTTGTTTACATGGGTACCAGCGGCAGGCACGCCCGTCATGAGGTGGCAGCCAGCTCTGCACACATTGGCTGATCTAGACCCTGCGTGCCACTGTGGGTGGGTATTTATAAATCTGACTTTCAGCGTACACCCACAGAGGCACTGCTCGATCCATTGACTTCAGGCATACTTTTTCGCTCTACGTCTGTAACTTTTCCCCAACTCTTCGGATCGAAACAAATCAAACGCACATACCTTCCTAGCTAAGACAGCTAGACTCAGCCGCGAGTACACGCCGGTAGATGCCTTCCGTGCGGAGCTTTGAGCAAAAAATTCCTCCGAAGAGACGCATTTCAAACGGGTTCAAACACTCGTCGCCATCCTCTAATCCTGACATGCAACAGTACGCCAGGGAATTCCCGTTAGAAGACATGGCGACAAGTGTTTGAACTGCGTCGCTTCAGAGGAATTTTTGCTCATATCTCCGCACGGAAGGCATCTACTGGCGTGTACTCGCGGCTGAGTCTAGGTGTCTTAGCTAGGAAGGTATGTGCGTTTGATTTGTTTCGATCTGAAGAGTTGGGGAAAAGTTACAGACATAGAGCGAAAAAGTATGCCTGAAGTCAATGGATCGAGCAGTGCCTCTGTGGGTGTACATTGAAAGTCAGATTTATAAATACCCACCCCCAGTGGCACGCAGGGTCTAGGCTGATCTGGAACGAACAACGTAGCGCCTCTAGTTTATATATCTCTTTGGTTGGCGCACTGACCGGCATTCATATACTCAGTTTAATAAAAAGCCTCCACTGGACACGAGCATCTGACATTCTTTGTAGTATTCTGCTACAAACAGAAAAGCTCACATTTTATAATTGGTAATTAAACTTTATTTTTTAAATGGGAATGATTTATGATTTTGAGACCAAAATTGAACTTTTCCATGGAAATTGTCTTATTTTCTTATAAATGGCTAATTATTTCGAGCACTTACCTACTATGGGATAGATCTGTAATGGGGATAGAATAGTCTTGTGTAATTCCATCGCGCAATTCACTCCAAATCAGTGATTTAAACAAGCTTGGTTGCCAGTCAAAAACGGCCTTTAACTGCTCTAAAGTAAAGAACACACAGCCGTCAGTCTACGGACAGTGGATTGTTATTGGACAAAAATAGCTTTTTCAGCGTGGGAAATTAGATATACTGTAATACGTAACTAATGATGTTAGATATAACATTGCGGATGTATTATGGGAAATTTCCATTAAGAAACCTGAGTTTAAGGTTGGATTATGAAGCTTCTGACAGGGATATGAACGCATCGGGTGGTGCTATCGTTGAAACGGGGCAACACTTGCTTCTAAGCCAAAAAGTACGCAATTCGCATGTAGCATCCCGGGGATTTTGCATATTTAATAGAGGCAAACGGTGAGCTTTTCTGTCTTGTATGACATCGTCAATCCTAGGTGTCCTTTTCAAAGTATTTCTAGCTTGCTCATGCAATTTTTGCCGCATTAAATTACCCACGAAAATAGTGGTTTCGGGATTGGGTCATGGTTCTGTTTCTCCGGAACCGAGTCGGTCAAAAAAGTTTCTGATAAAATGCAATGAAATTTCACCGAATTTAAACTGAAATATTAAAGATCACGTCTATTTAGTTTTTAATAGTGTCTGATCAGTAACCTATTCGGCGTAGATTATACACTTCGAAAACAAACGTATGCTTCCAACTGTTCATTGAAACGAATAATGTGCGCAGATCTTTAAAATTCAAAGATTAAGCTAAAAAGGCAGTTTCTAGCTACTCTATAGTCAAGTAGTTCCGGGGAATACCCCGACAAAAAGGTGGAAACAGCATTTGGGAAGAAAATATGTGATGCGGACCATACGGATTTTCACATAGCTACAGTAAGGCAGCTTCCATGCCGTGTGGTCGTTCGAGAAAGGCAGCGTGTTTTGGCCAAAAAAGTTTGTTTATATTAATGGTAACCATCATAACAAGTTACTGATCCTAGAAAGCAAACACCTGGACCCTATTTTTGAGTTTTCTCAGCGAGGCGGGATGAAATCTCAGTGCGGCTGGCTAGAACCCTGCTTGTTGGCTTGTAACGTCAGTCACAACGTACATACAATATTTTTTTATGAATCGGTGAGTTATCTTGATGCCTTGTTGCACACTCGTCATTAGATTTATACCTGAGTTTGGGCAGTTGTCCTCATCTCCACTATGTATCCAGCCATCTAGCTATGCTGGCCTATGTAACACGGTTTGTCGAGTGTAACAATTAGATAGATAGATGGATAGATAGATAGACATCTTTATTGCAGGCTCATACATTAAACAAACACAATAGAAAATGTGTGTAAACAAGCGTGTAAAGGGACCGTGCAGAGACCGCGATGGCAGAGGTGCCTTCCTTTGATGACGTCATAGGATCATGTGACTTACGTCTCAGAAACTTTTTTGCGTAAGAGTGCAAAAAAATCGGTTTTCTTCATTGCAAATGCTGGATTTTTCAGCCATTCCAGAACTTTTGAGTGCATAGAGAGATATAAATAATCACGTAGAACAAAATAAACCAACACTTTCAGGCATTGCACTTCATGTCAGGGAATCTTTAAGATCAATTGTAGAGGAAAGGACAAGATCAAATTTACCGACGGCAAGGAGATCAAGGAGTTTAGGGAATTTGTTTACCTGGGTGCAACAGTGAGCAACGAAGGTGAGGCAGACAAGGATATGCAGACCAGACTAGGACAGACGAAGTCCACTTTTTCCAGCTTGAAAAAGACTTGGCAGAGCTGCCAACTCTCACGCATTCGCCGTGAGTCTCACGCCTCTTAGAGGCATTCACGTTCCCATGCCGCAGTCAGCAATTATTCAATTGACGCGTAATTGAGTTCTTGAGCATGGAAGTTAACCAGTTTCATGTGCATTACGGTGGATTTCACCACTAATGACACGGAAATCGATTATGACTCGGGAATTCTCAGGCTTGTCTTTACTGAGGGATTGAAAGCAATAGAATTGCATAAAAACGTTTCAAATGGTCTTATTTCATCAAAACAATTTAAACAATCATGAAACACATGCATTGTTTCCAATCCCTAAGTAAAGAGAAGCACGGGAAGTCCGAAGTCATAATCGCTTTCCATGTTACTTGTGATGAGGTGCACCTTTACGCAAGTGAAACGGAAACTTCAATGCACAAGGATTTTAATTCCGCGTGAGAATCTCATTAAGCATTCAATGAATAATTGCTGACTAAGGTGTATACGCCTTCAAAATGCCTGAAACTTACACCGTATGCGTGAGATTGCGTAGAAAGATGGCAGCCTTGTTTGGGGATCCAAGTAGTACAGCTAGAAAGCTAAGATGAGGTTGTACAAGATGCTAGTTGAGCCAGTCTTGCAGTATGGATGCGAGACATGGAAGACCAACATTGCCGATAATGAGAAGCTGGACTCATTTCAATTTAAGTGTCTCAAAAGGATAATGGGCATATACTAGCCATACATAGTGTCCATTGAGGAGCTGAACAGTTTATGCGGCTGCGAAACGGTTATTTAGACTGAAGAGTAGGCAATGGAAGTGGCTTGGCCGTGTGTTGCAGATGCAGACAGGTCATCACTGCGTCACGTCACTGTTCCAGACTCTCGATGGAAGACAGAAAGTCGGGCGACCAAAAACAACATAGCACAGAACTGTGGAGAAGGAGAGAAAGGAGGCAGGATGGGGGTCGTGGGACCAAGCCAGAGCTTCTGCGAAGGATAGGGTGAGATGGCACTAAAGTGTGGAGGCCTTATGCGCAACTGAGCGCAAAGAGATGAGGTGAGGTGACGAAGAGAAGCTCCTGTTGTTCAAATTCTATGAACTTTGATTGGAAAGCTAAAAAAAATCATGAGAAGAATGAAGAGTGGAAGTGGGATGGTGAGGAAAAGCTTAAACTATAGTGCATCAATCAACATTCCAAGAAAATTTAAACCTGCCAAATACAAACTGATGACCAGCAAAGAGAAGGTGTCAGAGCCTATTGCTTTCCCATTCTTTCTCCTAAAATGGTAATCAGGACAAGAAATGATGCCATGCAAAATTATGCTCTTCAGATGAAGGAAAGTTGAAGCCATTTGCCACACGATGACATCATAAGGGTGCAAACGAGTAGGTCAGGGAACCAGCACTGATTCATTAGTCTGGCCTTTTCTTCAAACGTGTTGTATACTGATGAAGAGACAGCAGGAAGGACTGAGGCAGGCATATAGAACAAAACAAATTAAAGTCAAGCAGCTGTAACTATCAATAACAATCAATAGATCTAACCTTTTCAAAGCTATGCTTGAAAGACCATGCTTACAAGATTTTAATGAGCACCCACTTCCCTTGTACTTCAGCCTACAGGTTTTATGTCTGAACAAGATAAGCAAGAGGAACAATTATACATGGCCCAAGTCCATTGGTGAAGTCTCTCAGGGGTTGAACTACAGCAGGGTTCCATGGATTTTTGTTTTCAAACTCAGTCTCTCTCCTTTGTTCACTGAGAGTCTCAGCTCAAAGCTTGAGAGTACATGGCTCACAGTGGACCCGGTATCACTGATGAAGACAAATTTGCCATGCATTTTTCAGTAGTTGGTCAGGTCAGACCCTTGTTTGAATAGTGGAGCAGACAGCCTGACAGTTAAGACTTGACATTTTGACTGCTTCAATGCATATGTTGTCTGCGCATTGACAGCAAAGTGGCTGAAAATGGATAGTCATTAGGCTTTCCCTCCAAGAACAACTGTTTGTAATTTGAACAGCTGTCTTTGTGGCCAACATGAAAATTGCGATGTGATGACCATTTGCTTTGGAGGGTGCAGGTCACAAAATAATGTCCCAGATATTTGTAGCTGTGGCAAGTATGGCTACTTTAGGGAAGAAAAAGCTTAATACCCCAATATTAAGCAGTTCAGTATATCTGGAACAAGAGCATACTAAGAAAAATTAAAATTGTGCAGTACCAGCTCTTTTGAGAAACAGAGGCCCGCATGAAGTTATGAAGCAGATATCTTTTTATATAACATTAAAACCACTTAGCATTTGCTTTTCTTTTTAGCAAATTTCCTCCAAAACTAATGTGCTTACTGTTCTTGAACCACTTTGACAGCAGGCATAATCATGGTCTCTTTTTAAAGGTGAGAATCAGTATATTTCTCTCAAAGACTCAGATTACTGAGAATATTTCCATAATTGAGTAATAACACTGGAAATGTAAGTCTTTGTCCGGCAGAAAAAGATTCTATGTTTTTTTCAGGCACTGTGATCAAGCCCCATTAGCCAAGAAAATAATGATCTATTATTGACCATACGTCGGGCAATATCAGATTTTACGAACCCAAAGCAATATTGGTTTCTTGGGTCTGCACAATCTGATATTTCCCGACTTTTTTTGTTTTATTACATTTACAAATTATCCGTGTCTTCCATATAGAAGTTAGCCAGGGCGGTGTCCAGTTCAGATTTTTGATAATCTTCGAAGTCTGGACTCGTAAATGTCACTTCTCTCTCACTGACTATAGTCAAGAAGAGGGATAGACTTACAATATCAACAGCAATGTCGGAGGAGAAACCAGCCAGCTGCGACAGTCATGCTTCAAATCAGTTCGCTACAATTTAAGTTTGCTTACTTTTCTCTGTTTAGGGATTCTGTGTTTGCTGACAAGTTAGTTTGTAGTTAGTTTGCATTCATTTTACTTCAACTGTAGAACCCAACAGCTGTAGCTAGGTACTCTGTTATCGCTTAGGTTCCCTTTTATTTTAACCAGGGTAGCTAGCTACGTTTCCCCGCGCTTGGTTACAGTGCTCAAACCCTGACTGTATACGGTTCCAGTTACGCTTTTTGGGAAATGAACATTCTGTAGCTCAGTTAGCCTACTAAGATTATTCATGATTTACTTATATTTTCATCATATTAGCAAACCTTTCTAAAGTAACATGTTAACATAACGTTGAACTACAGAGACTTGACATTCGCAACGATGGATTGCGGAAATGCTGAGAAGACTTATTGTAACTTGCAACAATAAGCGCTTGAGAGAAGCGCTCTGAAAGTACGGTCATGGGCATTTCCAGTGCAGAAAACGCTTCCTGTAGACACAGGCCTTAATCCTTGAATATTTTAACAGCCACGGATGTAGCTTTCTTTGGGTTGGCTGACTCTACATTGCTGAGAAGTGTCTCTTTTTATAACAGCGAAACAGCTCGCCATTTTGTTTACGTCTGCTAATGATGACTGACGTTAAGCTCTCACTGATTGGATGGAATTTTTTCTCTCCACAGGGCAATATCACTTTTGATCGCTGCACGGCGAGAGGGTTTTCAGGGCAACACCGTGTTATAAAGAAGATCACTTGACCCTTTATTCATCAATCTGTAAATGTAATAATAAAGCCATAGTCAGAGGGATGGACAACTGCAGGTTGAATTATTTTTTCCCTGGGCGACAAGTCGGGGATACTATGGATCGACGATCGTCACGGCCCATCCACCACAGCATCTGCTGCATCCCTCATGTCCATCGAGGTTTGCTCATGAGCGCTCTACAGGTCACAAATTTCAACCAATTCATTTCATGTTTGCGGTGGGCCTTGTGTGTGGTAAGGTTACAAAGCCTATCGATTTTGGGAGCAATTGCTTTAGGGGGTTCAGGGATACACGTCGACCAGTGGTTAACCGACTCTCTAATTATGATAATATAACCAAAGACTAATATTTTACGAATTATTTTCTTATTAATGCCCTTTCATGGGGATACACATTGACCAGTGGTGAACCGACTGTCTAGTTATGGTAATATAATCAAAAATGAATATTTTACGGATGATTTTCTTATTAATGCCCTTTCTTTCATGGATCATCTGTAGCTGATTTCTTGCTGTTCGAGTTCCCAACACTGGTCTACAATTGAATATGCGTAATGAAGTCGCTTCCAAAACTCCTTTGCTTCATTGACAAAACCTGCCCTTGTCAGAAACCATTGGAACTATAGAAAAATTTAATCCTTTGGCTACTATATGCATCTGTCTTTTGAAAGTTACGGACCATTGGTTGTTTGGCTGAACCAAAAGATGTTGGTTTCCATTATACAAACCCCAATTCCAATGAAGATAGGATATTGTGTAAAACGTGAATAAAAATAGAATTAAATGATTTGCATATCTCAGAAACCCATATTTTATTCACAATAGGATATAGACAACATATCAGATGTTGAAATTGAGATATTTTACCATTTCATGAAAAATATTAGCTCATTTTCAATTTGATGGCAGCAACACATCTCAAAAAAGTTGGGACAGGGTCATGTTTACCATTGTGTAGCATCCCCTCTTCTTTTAACAACAGTCTATAAATGTTTGGGAAGTGAGGAGACCAATTGCTGGAGTTTTGGAAGAGGGATGTTGTCCAACTCGTCTGATGTAGGATTCTAGCTGCTCAATAATCCGGGGTCTTCTAAGCCAGATTTTTCGTTTTATGATGCGCCAAATGTTTTCTATTGGTGAAAGGTCTGGACTGCAGGCTCCTCTACAGTGAAGCCATGCTTTTCTGATGGATGCAGTGTGTGGGTTAGCATTGTCATGTTGAAATATGCAAGGCCTTTCCTGAAAGAGACGTTGTTGTAAACCTCTATATACTTTTCAGCATTGATAATGCCTATCCAGACGTGTAAGCTGCCCATGCCATAGGCACTAATGCAACCCCATACCATCAGAGGTGCAAGCTCTTGAACTGAGCGCTGATAACAAGTTGGATGGTCCCTCTCCTTTTTGTCTGCACTACACAGCGTCCATGGTTTCCAAAAAGAACTTCAAATTTTGATTCATCTGACCACAGAACAGTTTTCCATTTTGCCTCAGTCCATTTTAAATGAGCTTTGGCCCAGAAAAGACTGTGGCATTTCTGGATCGTGCTCACATATGGCTTCCTCTTTGCATGGCACAGCTTTAACTTGCATTTGTGGATTGCACGGCAAACTGTGTTCACAGACAGTGATTTCTGGAAGTGTTCCTTAGCCCATGCAGTGAATTCCAGTGCAGAATTATACCTGTTTTTAATGCAGTGCCGCCTGAGGGCCCGAAGATCACGAGCATCCAATATTGACCTTTGGTCTTGTCCCTTGCGCACGAAGATTTCTCCAGATTTTCTGAATCTTTTCATGATATTATTTACTATAAATGGTGGGCTATTCAAAATCTTCGCAATTTTACATTGAGGAACATTTTTCTGAAATTTTTCCAATTTTTAGACTCAGTTTTTCGCAGTTTGGCGAGCCTCTGCCCATCTTTACTACTGAGAGACTGTGCTTCTCTAAAATGCTTTTTTTATAGCCAGTCTTGCTACTGACTCGATGCCAATTAACCTAATTAGTTACAAAATGCTCCTCCAGCTGTTTTTTATTAGTATCGCTTACCTTTCCAGCCTTTTGTTGCCCATCTCCCAACTTTTTTGAGATGTGTCGCTGCCATCAAATTCAAAATGAGCTAGTATTTTTCATGAAATAGTAAAATGTCTCACTTTCAACATCTTATATGTTGTTTATGTTCTATTGTGAATAAAATGTGGGTTTATGAGATTTGCAAATCATTGCATTCTGTTTTTATTCATGTTTTACACAACGTCCCAACTTCATTGGAATTGAGGTTTGTATATTGGAGTGAGGGCTAAGCGGCTAAACAATTACTGCCCTATTAAATCATTACATAATAACCAGTTAGAGCACTTATTTTATTCCTAAAGGGCTACTGTACAATTTTCAGTGCTGCATCATGTGTGAAAAAAGGGTAGGTGATTATAGTGAAATTCACTGAGAAGTGCCGCAGCTATCCCGATATCAAAGTAGTTATAGGAATGTCTATCTAAGCTTGCTTGTTTTGAGGATTAAAAACTGCCATGTGCTGTGATCTCTGGAAAGTTAGTATGAATATTTTGACAGACCTGAACAATGCTGTATAATCAAACCTGTAGGGCTGCATAGTTAGGCTGAGGGTTGTCGTGACAATTTGAAATAGTATTTTTGCTGTACTATTTTGCATCATAAAATTGCTTACACACTAAGAATTCTGAGTCCTCGCACTTTCAAGTCACATAGCCCTCCAACACAGCACAGTATTGGACTGTATAAAAACGCAAATATGCCTAGTGGCCAGCCGTCAGGCTGAAGATCGCAAAAAGTTTAAAGCTGGATGTCAATAGCATTCACAAAATTAAAATAATTTAGTTATTTATCTATGCTGTGCACTCTTTCCAGACATTATGTGGTCAAAGCCCATTTATAAAATTTTGCAATATTGAGGTTCAAATTACAATGTACTTTGCATGCATTTGCCTCCTTTGCAGGAAAGCACGCATGAGCACACATGCAGCCATGCTCTCAGATACACAGCCATTTTTTGTCAGAAAATTATTTTGTAAGTACTGTATTGTCAAAAAGATGGGATTTTTCACTGAACAAAAGAAATGTTCGTTTTGGATTCTAAAACGGGCCATCACAGGCGTGACCACAGCTGTAAGGACATTAAATCACCTCAGCTATGGCCAACTGCCTCATCAATTGTATTACTTGTCAATAAATATATAAAAAGGCCTATTTCTCAGGCCTCCCAGTTTCTGGTATGACGACCCCTCCCTACACATTGGAGTAGTGCTGGTTGCTGGTTTGGTTTTTCTCCCTCTTTCAGGTTCCAGTTGACGTGGGGTTGTTATTGTCACTTTTTTATGCATCAACACCACGCTTTTCCAACTCCATAATTAAAAGGCCCAAAGTAAGTGTATGGTTGGCCACATTTGGCCCCCAAGCAATTTAAATGACAGCAACTGATACAGACTGTATTGCTGGCATTGATGGCTGGGTATTGACCCATCCCATATCTTGCAGAATGAGAACATTTTGCATCATTGCTATTAGGCAATGATTCGTGTGCAGATAGAAAAAAATAACAGAAAGAAAATACACTGTGAACAATGATCCAGAGACCATTGAACAATTACATTTTTAAAATCAGCTTTAGGAACAAGAATAAGATTAATAAGATCTTAACAATGAGAGATAGAATGAATGGATAGGTCCTTAGCGGTTCTGTAAAGAGTGCACTGCAGTAATTACCTAGGGAATGGTAAGCCCAAATGCCAACTCGTCCATGCAGAGCCTTTTTAATTTGAGAGTGAAAAAAAAAACATCTGCCCTTTCTTGAATTGCCCTGTGCATCTGAGCATATGGCCTTTCATTACATAAATGTGAGGACTGCATCGGCTGCTTCTCCACTGTAACTCAGCATGTGTAATAAACAGGACGTTGTTAAACAGGGCAAGCGATTACACCCAGAAATCCCTGCCCTCTGCCTCGATGACCTCCTAATTTATTTCCCTACATGATTTACATTTAGTCATCCAGCAACACGCCTGAAAAAAAATAATTCTAAACCATGTCTTGGAGAGCACAAATCAGCGTAAAATCATGATATGCTCAAACATTTATTGTATAACATAAATATCTTGCTGTAGTGCATATTATCTAGGGCAGTAGTACATTGAGAATGTTGCTTCATTGCATGCTGAAAAGGTCATTTCAGTATTTTACACTCAAACCTTCAAACAAGAATTGTTTGAGCTATTGTGAATGACTGGCAATTTACTTCGGAGTGTCTGATTTGCATTATCTGCAATCATCAATAAATGTGCCACAGATATACAAAAACGTACAGTATGTTTTCTATGAACATTCATGTGATGCAGAGATGTATCATACAAGAACACAGGCACGACACAGTGTGTAGCATTTTGAATGTCCATGTTTTCAAAACATTTCACCAAGTAAAGAGTTATATTGGATGCAAACGCTAAACTCATATTTAATACGCTCTTTCAGGAACTTTTAACAATCGTGTTATTCAAATGACATGTATTCAGTACTCCTAAGCTTAAATAAAAACATGGTCTAGTATTGTCAACACAAGTTGACATTAAAAATATTTTGCAATTATATTCTTTACTGGGATTTAGACATATAATATTAGTGTCTGAAGCCAGTCAGATTATCTTTAATTTGAAATGATGACCTCTTCTGTGGCACAGCTTTGCAGTATGTTCCCAAAAAACCCACACTGGACTTATTCACAATACAACAAAATTAATTCTTTCCAACTTGTATAAAGTACATATTCAAAAACATGCAATACACTGACAATCCTTGCATAGCTTGTCTGAAAGGGCGTTTGAATTATTCACTGTTATGTGCTTTATAATTTATGAGTCATTCTAGACTCAGCATACTTCATACAGTCAAAAGTAAATCATACCAAATAATTTAAAGGTGCCTTGCTGACTGCCCTACATTACATAGTCCAATTATTAACACAAATACTGTAGAAAATGGGAGATCTGACATCAGTGCTAAGATGTGACATAATTCTTTGATCTACTTCTCTCATAAACAGATTGTGTTCCAGCCAAGACTGGTTGTATCGTTGCAAGGCAGTGCCCCTGATATCATGATTATTATTAGCAGAGGCTCTGATATCAATGCATCTTATAAACAGCTACAAAGTTGTTTCTCAAAGAGACTCAACCTAAGCAGATTTCACCCAATCTCCATACAATGATGGTGAACTGCACAGGCAATTATACATTGACCCCTTGTGTAGTCTTACAGTCTACATTCTGTATACTCCTCATGTCCGAAGGGTGAAAAATGACCAGCCTTTAGTTAACCCCTATAATCAAGCAGCTTAATTGAGTTTGAAACCCCAATCTATTTTGAAGAGAAAACCTGCCATTCATCACAAACTTTGTAAATATTAGTGTATTTCCTCTTCACGGTGCAGAAAAGCAGCATTAAATCAGTGGACAGCACTCTTTTTTATTTCAGCACACTATTACTATTATTATTATACAAACCCCAATTCCAATAAAGTTGGGATGTTGTGTAAAACGTGAATAAAAACAGAATACAATGATCTGCAAATCCTTTTCGACCTATATTCAATTGAGTACACTACAAAGACAAGATATTTAATGTTCAAAATGATAAACTTTATTATTTTAAAAAAAATATTGACTCATTTTGAATTTGATGCCTGCGACATGTTCCAAAAAAGCTGGGACAGGGGCATATTTACCATTGTGTTACATCACCTTTCCTTTTAACAACACTCAATAAGCGTTTGGGAACTGAAGACACTAATTGTAGAAGCTTTGTAGGTGGAATTCTTTCCCATTCTTGCTTGATCTACGACTTCAGTTGCTCAACAGTCCAGGTTCTCCATTGTCGTATTTTGCGCTTCATAATGTGCCACACATTTTCAATGGGAGACAGGTCTGGACTGCAGGCAGGCCAGTCTATATTACCCCAGTGGCATAGCTAGTGAGGGGGCACAGACACGTCATTTTATGACAACAATCAGTCCTGGCTAGTTCTCAGTCATTTTTTTTTATTGACACGTTTTCCAATTATCCTAATTTGCAACTGTTTTGACTCTGAAGAAGACCTTGTGTTGAAACGTTAGTCACCTGCACCTTAATAAATTGCCTAATATAACTGCGTGCTCCAGGACTCCTTCCTTTGATATTTTTATTATTATTCATACATTCTCTGTACCACCTCTTCCTCACTAGGGTCACGGTAGCCTGCGAACAGGTTCTCGGCTGGTCTTTTAGCAGTGTTTATTCTCGAATTTGGAGTTCCTGTGGCGCGCAGTCAAAAGTTTGGGGATTGGGGCGAGCGAAGAAAACGAGGGCCTGCAATGGTCCTTTTAAGATTTGAGTATCTCCGCTCCGATCTGAACGTAAAATTCTGATTGGTCAATTTAGAGCACGTGACCGTAAGACGTGTAAACAAATGAAGCAAGAAACAGCCCCATGTATTCAATTCAACATAGCATCGCCCGAGAATATAGATCACATGGATCCTCTAAAAAAAGCCATAGAAACGATATCTTCAAGGTGCTTAAGAGTCCTAGAATTGAAGGCAGAGCAAGAGGTTGCAATTGAGAGTTTAATGAATGGCATAGATGTTCTGGCCATGCTGCTTACTGGCTTCAGAAAAAACCTTGTACTCAAGCGGAAAGGTGGACAGAACTCAAACAATACAAGGATCATTGCAGGCGCTAGTCTCGCAAGCCCGGCAAAAATTGCCTTCAGCGACTACCGGCGCCTGTATGCAGGCTAGGTTCGCGGGGGAGCTGAAACCTATACCAGCTGACTATGGGCAAAAGGCAGGGACCCACCCTGGACAGCACGCCAATCCAATGTAGGGGGCACACACCTTTCACACACACACACACACACACTCATACCTACAGGCAATTTAGTGTCTCCAATTAACCTGATGTGCATTTCTTTGGACTGTGGGAGGAAACTGAAGCACTCAGAGGAAGCCCACACAAACACAGGGAGAACATGCATAATCCTTACAGAAAGGGCCCAGGCCAGATTCGAACCCACGACCTTCTTGCTGTGAGGCAGCAGTGCGAACCCCCATGCCGCCCATTATTATTATTATTATTATTGGCCGCACAGTGGCACTGTCACCTCAAAATATGAAAATTGTGGTTTCAAATCCGGCCAGGGGCCTTTCGGGGTGGAGTCTGAGTGCGCTCTCCGTGTTCATCTGGGATTCCTCTGGGTGCTCTGGTGTTCTCTCACAGTCCCAAAATATGAATGTCAGGCTAATTGGAGACTCTAAGTTGCCTGTAAGTATGAGTGTGTGAGTGAATGGTGTGTGTGCCCTGTGATGGATCAATGAGCTAAGGAGTGTGCCTGCCTTTCATCTATAGTCAGCTGAGATAGGTTCCAGCTCCTCCAAGGCCCTAGTGCTAAGTTAGCTAACTTATGTAGGCAGTCAGCCGCGCACATTGTTTTTTGGATGAGGCTTTTGGATGGCCAATCAGAGAAGTTATGGCCTTCTTCATCATCATCAAATATTCACAAAATGGGCTAATTTAGAAGATGCAACTGGGAGACTAGTCATAAAGTCATAATACACTAAATATTTGTTGCAAAGTGCATGTTGATTGCACTTAGTTAGCGATGGGTTACTGTGTGTCGCTGGGGGTGGTACGAGAGTGGGATATTCTGGCCAGTTGTTGAAGTCACTGGAAGAGAGTAATTTCAAATTCCTGCCCCTGGTCATTGTGCAACTTCTCAGGGCAACCAAAACAGGAATAGTCCTGGAAAATCTTCTTGGCTGCTGTTTCGCCAGACTTATTCTTTGTTTTTAATGCTTGAGCGAAATGAGTGAAGTGATTTATGGGAATGAGTATATATTCATAACATCTTTTGCAAGGCTCAAGGTGGTGATAGTCGACTGACACAAGCTCAAACGGTGCACTTCTGGTAACGGAACGTATAGGTGCTTTCTCTGGAACATAGAGTTGCAATTGCTTGATACATTCACTTCGTCTGATGGTGTTATCTTCAACCTCACTCTGCATGAAAGGTAAATAGGACCTTACCCTGACCAGGTGGACCACTTTGTTGACTCCAACATGCCCCATGTTCTTATGCACGTTCTTCAGTACTACTTTTCAGTTTAGGTAGGATAATGAACAGTTTTTGTTGTCCCGCTTATCTACACAGGATTCCCTTGTCAAGTTTGAGTTCATTCCATTCAATGGACTAGTCTCTCATCCCATTCATCTTTTATCTTGTTCATTGGGATTCGATCTTTTCCTTTGCAGAGCTACTACCTCACTGATGGCAGTATCCTCCTTCTGTGCAGCTTGGATGTCCTCACACTGAAGACAGGCACACCTCCTGATGATGGGCTATCATTAATTGCATTTAGCTGTAATGCGGCCACCCATGGCATGTCCTCTTTCACAGCCTTGTCACCCTTCCAGACAGCAGAGATGCCATCAGGGTCATCGTGTCAGTGTACTCGCCCATACAGTTGTGCAGCTTTGCAGGATAATGTGACAACATGTCATCATCCACAATCATCTTCCCTGGTCGGCATTTTATATCAAATTTCATATCTGCAAATTCCCCTACCCAGCTGTGACTAACTGCGTTAACTGGATGGTGCTCAAGACGCAAGTCAGTGGGTTGTTATCTGCGTAGACTGTAAGTTTGGGGGCATAGTATAGATAGTCTCAAAACTTGTCGCAGATCGCCCATTGAGGGCTTAAAACTCAAGCTTCCCAGAGAGTGGGAGGTAGTTTTTCTAGGCGGGACTATGCATCCTGGACTCATATCCTATAGCCTGCAGTTAACCTCCTTGATGCTGATTGAGCACCGCTCAAACACCTTCATTTGATGCGTGAGTGTGTAGTGTAAACATAGACTGTACAAACAGATGGACGAAGGAACCGTGATGTCAACCATTGGTTTCAGCATACCATTTAGGAAGCCTCGGTTTTGGCAATTTGAACAGCACCATTTTGTCATTTTGAAACCAGATGTGATTCCTATTGGACGAGAGCGTGAATGGAAGATCCAGGGAGGAGCGAGGGGTGGATCTACGAGTGGATCTGACCGTATCTGACGAGGACCAGAGGATAGCCACGCCCCTAAAACATATTCTGGCCCTATCCTTTATTCTAGTCTATTTGGGACCATAATTTACAAAAATGAACATGATGGTATGTCAAAGGAGACTTGAAACTTCGATAAATGACATAAAATAATGTGGAAAGTCATTATTGAAATAATAAATCAGGCTGGAAAGTAGGGTCATTTTCTCATAAACTTCTATAGCATTGAACTTCTTTCTAGAACCACCAACATCACCATCTGCTGGCGATTAAATAGAATGCAAGTTTCAGAGATTTCTGCATGGGCTTCACTTCTCAGACTCGGATGCTGCGTCCATTTTTTTATACAGCTGCCCAGATCTTTTTCATGTGGAGCACATTCCAGTTTTAAACCTCCCATGAAGTAATCCTGTCTAATGTTTTTATTACCTACATGTACAACTTTATATTTCGCTACGTTAAATTTCATTTGTCACATTTCTGCCCAATTCTGGATTCTATTCAAATCATCATGAATCACTTAAGCGAACTCTAAACTATCTGCCAAACCTCCCAATTTAGTATCATCTGCAAATTTAACCAATTTGCTCTCAATATTCCTATCAAGGTCATTAATGTAGACGAGGAACAGCAGGGGTCCCAACACAGATCCCTGAGGGACGCCACTCCCCACCATACCTAGCTCAGATGAGGTTCCACTGACCACCACTCTTTATGTTCTGTCCTGTAACCAGTTTTGAATCCACTCCAGAATACCTCCTGTAACTCCAATGGAGCTAATTTTAAAAATTAGTTTCTTATGCAGTACTGTATCAAATGCTTTCTGAAAATCCAAGTATATGATGTCATAAGCCCTGCTCTGATCCTAAGTCTTGGTGGCCTCTTCAAAAAATTCCAGAGGGTTTGTCAGGCATGACCTTCCCTTATGGAAACCATGTTGGCTATCCCTCAAGATATTATTATGTTCAAGAAATAATTCCAGCTCGTCTTTTATGATAGATTCCAATATTTTGCATGCAATGCGAGTTAAACTGACCGGCCTGTAACTTCCTGGCTCAGTACGGTCCCCTTTCTTATATATTGGTATTGCCCTGCTTCCAATCATTTGGTATTTCTCCAGTTTCTAAAGACTGTCTGAAGATAGCTGAGAGCGGTTTTAAGATGATGTCACTAACTTCCCTGAGCACTCTAGGATATAAGCCATCAGGACCCGCTGCCTTATCTGCCTTTAGTTTATGCAACTTGTCAAATACTTCATTATGCCTAACCTCAATTTCCGCTAAATAATCTTGAGCATTGGACATGCCCTCTGGCCAAATAAAAACCCGCTCCGAGGTAAAATTCTCAACAAAGTAAATGTTTAAGGTATCCGCAATATCCTTGTTATCATATAGCAGCAATATTTATTCTTTATGCGCTTAACCTCCTCTTTGACTTTCCTTTTTCTGCTACAGTACTGAAAGAAGCGCTTAGGATTAGTTTTTGCCCCTTCCGCAACTTGCCTTTCATACAGTCCTCCAGCATTCCTCAGCTCCTTTTTGACCACAGCCCGCATTTTACAGTATTCAGCCTTAGTATTCTCATTGTTATCCTTTATGTACGTCTTATAAAGATTCCTCTTTTCTCTCAAACTCCTACGAATAGCTGTGGTCATCCACTGAGGATTCTTCTTTTTCAGCTTACTTTTGGTCACCTTTGGAATGAATTTACATTGTGAATCAAGTAAAACCCCCTTAAATCTTTCCCACATCTCATTTACAGACTCACAGTCCAGAAGTGTCTCCCATTTTATTTCGCTTAAATATGAGCGCATCCTGTTAAAGTTACAGTGATGTTGCTTGGCTTATGCTACATTTTGGGGGCAAGATCTTTCTAAGTCCTGCACAATCCAGTTCTTCAGTCATTTCAAAACAAGTCATCAACATGGAAGGAAGGAGGTATGCAAAAATTTGTTGCATTTGTTCCTGGCTTGTACGCTGACCTAGCATTTCATGTCGCGCTCATTCTCGGCAAGTACTTGGCCTTTTACTTTCAAACTGTGATCATAATCTGATCATACACGGCTATTGCCACGTATAGGCTCCTCCCACTTTTGCTCACAACAATGGGCCCCATGCAAGAAGCGATATAAGAACAAATTTTCTCTTATTTTTGTTCATATCCCCAATTTTTTCTTATTTTGTTCTTACCCATTGATTTCTGGAATGCACCAATGTTTTCTTATTTTTGCTTTTCTCTTAGGTAAGAGAAAATTTTACAAGTGGTCGAGGGCACTCTTACTGAGATAAGAGAAAACTGAAAACTGTTATCTCTGTCCACAAATTGCTTGTCCAATGCACGGAAAGTTTTAAAACCTAAACATTAAAAATGCATCATATAATCAAATTTTGGTTGTTTTACGTTTTTGAGAAATCATAATGATTTTATTATTTAATTCTTGCGCTAAAGAATTTGGCCAGTTGATCCTAATTAGGACTGAGCTATAAAAACTCAAAGATACTTTGAGCATGCGTTCTGCTTCTGAATGGCTTTCCTATTGCTGTTGGATGCTTTGACCATCCAGGCCTTGCGCAGAGAGCACATTTCTAGAGATTGCACGGATCTGTTTGCTGAGACAGATGAATGGCTACTCGTACCACATGTGAAAGCAACCGTACTTGAGCACGGAAGATTACTGCTATGTATTACGGCTCTCTTGTTCTAATACAGCGGTGAAAAGATATCTTCATTCAAACGAAGAAATTAAATGCTTGCTCGAAATGTAGGCCGACGAAAACATACAATCACAACTAGATACTACACGCAAAAGCTCGGGAGATAGATGGAATAATTTGTGAGTATTTACATTCGCGTGGTTATCACAGAATAATAGATCAGTGCCGTGACAAACTAAAGAAAATGCGGCCGCCATATTTCAAAGTGTGGGATGCAGTGCGAAAGTCTGGCAGTTCAAGTAATGTGATAAATTAATTTTTGTGGTATGAGGCTGTGGACAGTATAATTGGCCAAAAACGCAAGGGCGAAAGAATTCCGTATGCAACATCCACCTATATCGAATGTAATCAGTATATTTTCAGCGTACCTTGATGTTTGGGTACTCAGAGAAAGATTCTGATGCGTAAAAACATCAAGCATTTAGTCAAAAAAATTTCCAGTTTAATTTTTCGTGCTGCTATACGTGGTAATCCATGTTATAGATGATGTACCGGGTTGCTAGGGCATGCGCAGCATATGCATTCGCGATATTAATATTCAATATTAATATTCTAAACCCCCTTCTCAATAATAAAACCCCCCGAAATATATTGGCGCCTCCTTTTAAAATCGTTCCCCATTTAAAACCACCTAGGTGCATACTGCAACGCGCTGTATGGAATATTGACATGTTCGCAAGCGTACTCGGGTATGGCACGATATTACTAGTGTGAAAGCTGACCAGCGGGGGGAGAGGGGAGGGGGGACAGTGCCACAGACTTGTGGCACAGTACAAAACAATCATACCTAGTGTGAAAGCGCCCTAGATTGCCACGAGCAGTCAGCTCTTTGCACAGGCACGTCACCTGCCCTTATATGGTGTTTAGTGGGTGTTATATATGCTAATTTAAAACAACCGGCCACGCGCTTCCAATTTACGATCGAGTGGGATTCAACATTCAGCACACATGGGTAAGAGAAGATTTGGGCGGTAAGAGCGTTTGGTGCATCCAGAGTTTATTTCTCTTATTTTTTCTCTTAGCAATATAATAAGAGAAAATATAAGAGAAATTTAAGAGAATGTTGCTGCATGAGGCCCATTGTCACGTAAATTTTGTGCATGTCCAAAATAAGCGGGGCACTTGCGCAGTATTAGGCGTTCTTGCATTTCAAACTTTGATCATGTTCGGCTCATGATTAGCAAGAACATTGAAAGTAAATTAGTTACATTTTCAGTTGATTCCAAATTGGCAGTTTCCCTTTTCAATTTGGGATGATTAAGGATGATTTAGATAGAATCCAGAAGTGGAAAATGAAAGTCAATAATGCTAAATGTAAAGTTCTTCGTGTGGCAAACAAAAACATTACACTGGATTCCTTTACTGGATGTTCACTATTAGAATGTGTTCAACCTGAAAAATACCTGGAAGTGATTGTTGATGTAAGCCTTTTAGGACTCCTTTTTATTAGCGCACCTGTACCGAAGGTCTGGTGGGCTTATGTCGTGGCCTGTTCGTCTGTCATTGTCGGTCGTTGTCCATGTCCAAACATCTTCCCCAAAACCACTATGCCGATAAAGCTGAAACATGGCATGCTTATGCCTACCCACGAGGACACCAAAGTTTGTCCAAGGCATTCTGATCCACTGACAGGTGTGCCTGCTGCGGCAGCCATCTTACAAATCCCATTTTGACTTATTTGTCATTTCTGCTATAATTCAGCTAAAATGTTATGTGCATACGAAGCACCAAGACTCAACGCATATATTCGAGGTGTTGATGTACGTTCTATTTTGACCTTCATTTGACCTCTGTCATAAGGCCACACCCTCAGTTTTATTAATATTTAAAAAAATCTTTTTCTCCAAAACTTCACCTAGGAAGCTGAAGCTTGGCATGTATGTTCCTATCCCTGAGTAAATCAAATTTTGTTAAAGGCATACCGATCAGATTTTAAACATGAATGCCACGGTAGTCATCTTGAAAATTCCCTCTGGAATCACGTGACGGCTACTTCTGCAGCTATTCCGCTTTAGTTCAGTATATTGGTACTACACTTTAAGACTTAAGATACATATTCCAGGTTTTGCTGTGCAATGTATTTTGAACTTCATTTAACCTCTGTCGTCGCAATATGCAGCTAAATTTTATGAATATTTAGGATGCTAATTCATCAAATTTTCTCAAATAAAAACTAATCTGGTATCTGTTTGACCAAACAGTTATTGAACAGTATCCTGCTGATTAAATGCCCCAAATTTGCCAAAATGAGCCTTTAATTGAGGTCCCAGCGGAGACTTCCGAAAACAAAATGAAGATAGACCCAAATTTGCCAATTAGAGGATCAATTACATAAATTTCACATAAAGTTCAGTTGACATGCTGCAGATATAAAGGACAGAAACTGCTGGTCACCAAACAAGTAACACAACAGCCAAACAATGGTGATGAATGAAAACTGCTCAAAATGGAGGCCTACAATAATGGAGACATGCAGTTATAGCATTGAATTTAGAGAGATGCAAATAATTAAACTGCCTTGATACATTTTGCGCACAGATTACTTGATTTAAGACTATTTACAATGGTGATTGCATCTACACCATATTACAAAAGTGGAAAACTTTATGATGTTTAATAATACATTTGTGCCTCCATGTGATTTAAAATATAATGTCATGCACTATGTAACCTTTTTTTGCTTGAGCACAGCAATATTCATTTGTAAACAGACACTGGAAATGGATTAGCTCCTTCAAAGCAGCAGACCTTTGGGTGGATGTGATAATGCTAATGTGAGTTGTGCTTATTTCTCAAGCTCAGGGCTCTTGTAAACAAGGCCACAGGCAGAAAGACCGCTCACTCCTGCAGAGGAGGAGTGGGTGATATCCCCTTGTAGAAGATGCTCCGGGTGCTTTCTAGGCTGTTACCCCGTTCCGGGATGAGGATGATATTTCCTTTTCTCCGAAGGGTGGAGTCTCGGCTGAAGGTCACAGGCATGGATTCAGATGGAACTTCACTCTTCTCCACTGATGTCACTTGAACTGTGGCGATGCCAAGGTGATGGATGTGCTCACCACCAGCATCTACAGTGCCCCTTTTTTCATTTTTGGAGCCATTCCCATCTTTTACTCCCTCTGAACTTTCAGAGTCTCTGTTCGTGTCGGTGAGCTCACATGACTGCCGGAGACTGCTAGTCTCCTGCGACTTCCACTTCCATGAGCTGCTGCCATTGGTGGAGGGGGCTGGTACCGTGGGTGGATTATTCTCAGGGTGGGCTTCCACCTTTACAATGCTGGTGGTCTCCTGGTTGGTCGGAGTTTCGTAGCGTATTGCAGCCGTGCCATTTGAACTATTTGACCTGGTTTGAAACATGCCCTGCTGTTTGGACAAAGCAATGACTTGCATGATGCGAGGCTGGCTGTTAGCTCTGCAGGTTTCACTCTTCTCAGTCACCACCTGCCATTTTGAGGACACAGAGCCATCCTTGGGAGAGTTATTGATGTTCTCCTGCATCTCCTCTGGTATGTAGACCAGCTGAGAGGAGCCCGGGCGAGACTGAATGATAACTTTGATACCTTCGTCAATGCTATGGCTATTATTGGCTGATTGGGCGCTGCTGGAGGCCAGCTTCATGTATTGGCTGGCAGGACCCAGTTGATCCCCATGGACCCCTACCCTGGAGGGCTCGGACGCTGGACCGCATTTCTATGCCGCCTGGTGGAGAGGAGTCACCCTCCACCTCCATAACCTGGAGTGACAGTTTGCGGCTCTCATTTTTGCTGTTCCACTGTGAGAGCAGCTTCTTAGAGTGAGTGGTGTCCATGGAGGCAAGAATAGTGGCATTTCGGTGGGTGGCCTCGTCTAGTGCTGCAGTGTGGACCCTGGGGAGAGTGTTACAGAATGTGACCATGTGTGCTTTCTCCATGGGGCTTCTGAAGTCGATCACTTCCAAGTCAGCACTGGCTCTTTTCAAGCTATTGTGATTCTGGGGGCTGCGGCTGAGGATGCTCTCAGAGTGTGAGGCAATGCCATCACTGATGCTGCCGTTCTTCATTGGCAAGTGCCGACTGGTGTCTTCGCTGATGTCTGTCAAGGACCAGGGAGGAGGCTGTTGGCCTGCGATGTCCTCACCAGGCTGGAAGTTCCCTACAGCATACAGGCCCTATCGCACAAGTAATAGATATCAGCCCAGCTCTGTCACAAAGCAAGCCTCATCTCCTGACCCTTGTAACAATCTATAGTTAAGCCTAGATGAAATACTATGTTATCCATTTCTGTAGATATAATTACAATGTAGCATTTTATGTGGTTCTCCTACATTTGGAAAACCTTCCTTCAGACCAGGGGTCTCAGACTCAAATTCTGGAGAGCCGCTGTGTGTCTGCTGCTTTTTTGTTTGTTCTTGCACTTAAGTGCCTAATTCAAGTCATTGACTGGCTAAGAAGTCTGGAAATTGTTTTTTAGATTTGATCTAGCTGCTGGTTGAATGTAAACCCCAAAAACCAAGTTTGAGACCTGTTCTTCACCATACTGATGAGCGGTAAAGATGAAATCCAGTGAGTCCACTGCAAAGTAGGGGGAAATGCCATAAGGACCACAATGTCAATTACAAATAGCTTCTGCACAAAGATACTCACCACTCCTTTCAACTAACTATGCTTTTGTGGATATCAAGGTGTCTATTATGCTTCATATAACCATTTTCCTTTTTGTTTGGTAATTTTTACAGCATTATGAGTTATTATTTATGTTCAAGGAATTAATTATTAATTTCAGAATGTAAAGTTTCACATCCTAATAAGAAACAGTGAAAAACAGAGTCAAATATTATTACAAATCATTTAAATATGACTCACATTGTGTGACTTCTCATAAAGATCATGACTGTCCCTAACGTATTCCTTGTGTGTGCTCAATACAATCTCTGGGCAAAATAATGTACAATGGAGCTTAGTGGTCAACGTTGAGGGAGAAACTAACGTACCGCTTCAAAAACGGAAAAGGATCATTGGTAAAAAGAAAAGAGAGGCATTGATGGAAAAACTACTTACTAAATACATGGCTATGCCTCCACCAATCACGAAGCCAAGGTAGACATCAATTGCATGGTTCTTGTACTGGATGATACGCGTCAGTCCACAGATAATGGCACAGATGATGAAGGAAAAGACCAGGGTTGGTTTAAGAAGCTTTGAGGAGTCAGTTAATATGGCATTGAAGTACATCTGCAAAAAGCATCAACATCAAACACTTAGAAACCAAATTATAACATCTCAAAAAACTTTCTCTTCAGCTATTGATGAAATAGCTGATCTTAAGGCTCCATATAACAATTCAGAGATAATTATACAAGGTAGTTTTAACTTAAATTGGTTTAGTACCTCTGATTACGTTGAAAATGTCTGTGACAATACTAATCTTTTCACAGCTAATCACAAACCCTAACAGGCCAAAATTAAAACATCCCTCAAAATCATCTGACTTAATTTTAACCAATAGGAAAGAAAAAGAAAAATACAATTTTAGGGGTATTTGAGGTTGATTTTAGCAACCATCATCCAATAGCTCGCATTAGAAGTACCATGATGAAACTACGTCCTGCATATGGTGATAAAATGGGATTTCAAATATTTTGATGAGTAGGCCTTCTTAAATAATCTTTTGGCAAGTGATATTCATTTTATTGCTAAAATCGAAGGTGTTGAATCAGCACTCAACCACCTTTCTAAGTCTTTTAACTCAGTAGATGATAATCATGCCCCTCTTGAAAAGTAAAGTACTGTACAGGTCAAGTCCATGGTTCTCAGCATATATTTCATCCTTACTTAAAGAAAAGAATAATGCCTGGGCTCTTGCCTGGTGCCAGTCACTGGCTTCCTATTTGGCAGCTCAGTGACACGTGCACATCTGCAATAAGAAAGGCTAAATCTAATTATTGTTCGTTTTAATTCTCAAACAAATCCAGCAAAATTTTGGAAGGCAGTGAATTCTATTGCTAAAAAGTCTCTCCTCTTATGTCCTCCTTTGCCACTGATGATGGGTGTTCAACATCAGACCAAGAAAAGATTAGAGTATCTTTTAATGAACATATTGTGTCCGCTGGTAACTTGTTTAAGGAAACTTACACAGGGCTTGCTATTGATCCTGATGCCCAGGAAATGCCAAGGCCTCATTCAACATTACTGCCGTTGACTCCTGGTGACCTGGCTAATGTCTTACTAGCTGTAGATTTGAAGAATTCGGTTGGCATGGTTAAATTTGATGCTTATTTTTTAAAGCTTGCTGTGTCAGTTTCAGTAAACTACATTACAAATATTTCTAACCTTTGAGTTTTAACTGGCACAGTTCCAAAGGTCTGGAAGGCTGCTTATGTAACGCCTACAGTCAGTAAAATGGACAACCTAAACTATGGAAGCATATAGCTCACAAAATTGAAATTAAAATGCAATGTAAGATATGCGTTTTCATTTTCAAGAAGGTATCATAATGAAAATAAAAATGTAATTCTCGACTTTGCATTTTCATTTTCAAGCCCATGTATGCAATTTTTATAATAAATGGAAAATTAAAATACATTCCTCATTTGCATTTTCGAGAAGTGCCCCGCAATGTCACAAACAAACAAAAACGAAAACACTAATCTTATAAAGCAAATACATTCTTGGAAATGCTTTTTCGTTTTTGAGAAGCACGCGCGTTATTTGTATCATCATGAACATGCTAAAGTAATCCTCCACTTCGTGTTTGCATTCTCAAGCTCATGTATGCACTGTTCTCATTTGCAAGAAGTACCACACAATATCACAAACATAACGCAAACGCTAATCTTATAAAGCAAATACATTCTCAGAAATGCTTTTTCTTTTTCAAGAAGCAGACGCAATATCTGTCTCATAATTAAATCGCTAACACAGTTGGCCACTTTTCTTTTTCATCTTCGTGAGAGACTGCTGTGCCAGGCTTTGCATTTTCAATTTCGAGGTCCCACGCGCTTTTCCTAACCTAAATCAAATGTTAATGCATTCTTTCGTTGGCTGTGTGAGAAGGCGGGACTTCCCTTCTCAATTTGGTACGGATTGGATATTAACAAATACAGGTGATCTCATTGGTTATCAATCAGAGGGAAATTCCTGCTGTACGAGCTTTTATGCCAAAGCACAGATGTTAACTTGTTGGAACCACTGAGAGTGCATGGACAGACTTCTGGATAAACGCACCCCTGGATATTACGGAGTTTCATTGAGAGTATTGCTAAAGTTTTCCCTCAAAAGATTCTGCTCTCGCACTCAATTAGCCCCAGCGTGCGCTTGGATTTGCGCTGCTGCTACTGAAACTGTGCTTACAGTCAGATCTGCCAATCTTTGGCCAGGTTATCTGCGCATCATCTGTTTTGCAGTTCAGTCAGTTACTAAGCAAGTTCACAGGCTCCTGTCCTCTTGGGCTTCATGTGCTTCCATTGCTTTCTTCACAAATTTGTGTGAAAGGACAGTTCATATTGATACGTCAGTGCCTATAAGTCTCTTTTACCTTAATAGCTAGCTACATACAATGGTAGCTGTGTAACACGTCGGCCTCCAGTTCTCTCTATGCGAGTCTGTGGATGAATCACAGAGGTGTACTGAGCTAAGAAAGGGACAGATTCATCCTTGCATTCGCTTGCATCCTGCTGCTGCAGAAGTAAGACTTGCGAAAACCATAGATCAATGATTTCTGTTATTATACCGCAAAGTCGCTTGTAATAATACATTGTCGCTGACAATTGCCAGATGTCGGCAAAATGATATGTTTCGCCCAATCGATGTGTTTTTCATAAACACGGTCAGATTGCTAGACTAACGCAATGTTAATTAGCCAGCTAGCTACTTTCCTGCAAGATGATGAACATTACGAGCAACTACTGCATAAAACTTGCTTCCAGTCCATTAAACTTGACCAGATTGCAATCAGTTTCGCACATTGTTTTACGTGGCAACACGATGCTTGCAGCAGGATGCATCTCTCTCCAGCAGCTCTGTGCGCCCCTGCGATTGCAAAATTGCAGTGAGGCACACCAACTGGAGGCCGATGTGTTTGCTGCCCGGCAACTATTATATGTAGCAGCTATTAAGGTAGAAGAAAAGTATGGGCACTGATGTATAAATATATAAGTGGTCCTTTTATTCCAAAGTCGTGACGAAAGCCACGGAAGTACATACATTTGTAGCCCTGGTGGGCAGGACCGTATGAACCTGCTTGTTAAACAGATCGCGTGCCGATTATCCGTCCAACCATTGATTGATCGGAGTGTGAGCACACGGTTTGAGTAGAAGCAGCCCTAATCCAAGCGCACGCAGGGGCTAATTGAGCGCGAGTGCAGAATCTTTTGGAGAAAACTTTTTGCTCTCTCTGAAAGCTCCAGCTCGTCTTTCCTTGCCAAGTACAACAGAAATTTCACTCCGATGAATAACCAATGAGATCGCTTGTATATGTTAATACCCAATCCGTACCAAATTTAAGAAGGGAAGTGCCGCCTTCTCAAACAGCCAACGACAGAATGCATTAGCATTTGATTTATGTATATATTAATGTATTTTTTAGACAGTGGCAAGGGAGATGAGTCCCAAGGAGGTAAAAAAAAAAAAAGAAGAAAAATCACACTTGAACAAAAACACAGGGAAGAGCAACGGGCAAGAGAATACTTGTGCCCGGCTCTGTTCCTTGAGCCAAAAGCCTGAAAGTATTTCTCTCGTTTTTTATTTGCTCTATACTACATTGTGAGTATATGTTGGTGTCTCCAGGTAAAACCATGCATTTTTTTTTGTCAAACATAGTGAGTATCTTATGGAAGCAGGCACATGGCAATAGCAAGTTTTTTGGGCACAGATGACGGTCTATATAAAACTCAGTTTAATGTGTGTTGAAGAGTTTCATCGCAAAATGCAATAAATGCCACTTTAGAAATTTTTTTGAACCACCACTGGAAGAAAATCATCATTGGTGGGCCAGTAGTCATGCCACATTCAGCCCTTAACAACACACTATATATTCCAGTGTTTAGCATGCTTGGACATCAGCTTTCATTCCAAAGCACCGTAATCGCCAAGTTTTTTCCGCTAACTGCGATTTATCCACGCAGCTAACCAGTGATGGAGAATCCCACACTGCCAACAGGCTCCAATTGTTTAGCAACTCTTGTTTTGGGCAAAACAATAATATGATTGTCATTTCTATGCTGCAACCTCTGTGGAAAAAAAAAATTCCTTGATTTATCTGTCGAGAATGCATTTTCCATCAGCAGTCAGTTTTCTCGTCCTTGACCAAGTTTTGGCCGCACTGAGCAACAGATTTGCCAGAAGGACAGTGTAGTACACGCGGAGGAGTATTACAAATTATTATGGAAACATGGAAATGTTTATGTCTATGATATTGACTGGCAGGCATTTGACTTAAAATCTCACTTTCGTGGATATATACATTTTTGCCAAATAATCACAACACTTCTCACAAAATACATTATTCTTATATTTAATTGCAACAAGGCATAGCGATTTAATTTATTTAGCAAAACATATAAACAAGTTTTCTATCCTACTTTTACAATGACAAAAATTTGTATTTTTATAAAAATGCTTCAAATTTATATACTGTTTTTTTTTTTTTTTTTTATGAAACTTCATTTTTAGTCAAGTCATATTACTAAGTAGTTGCTTACTCACAGAAATGTAGACAGCAGCAAACGCAGCCAGTGTTGCATGCTGGGATGGAAATGATTTTCTGAAAGAGAGTGCAAAACAGCTACTTTTGAGCTCTATTCAGTGTTTACACAGCCTAAATATGTCCTGGGAGAGCCATTCCATGTATGCTGACTTAAACTTATTGAGCAGGGGGCTGTCACATCTTTTAACTTTGAAGTCTAGAAAAAAGTAGATTTTTTCTGACAATATATGGTATGTTTAATTCCACTGATTAGTTGACATGTAATCATCCTGTTTCGAGCTTATTTGCAACTAAAAGTGATGGCGAGGCATTCTGATATTTTCTAAAGCACATTATGGCAGCTGTCATCTAGGATTACGAATCACCAGACAACTGGTTGTGATTTGCAGCTATTATTAATTCTAGCAGTCACACTGAAGACAATTGAGCTCTCACAGAGCAGATGGCTTTCAGGCAAAGGTTAACAAACCGCAGGCAGGATTTTTTTTTTTCACAGCAGGCCTCTTAAAATATGAATGAAAAAGTGGAAATGCATGCTCATTTGGTTAAGCGGCTCAAAGCTATTTTAAAGGGTGTAATACATAATGTTTGAAAGAGTACCTGGCATTTTTCTGGATAAAATGCATATCATCTGGCCTCAGAAAATACATATCTACTTTCCCTTTGGAGATATTTGTCCTCAAAGACACCTTTTTTTCTTTACTAGGGACCAACTCTGGATTGTCATATACCCATAGCTTGTAGTATAAAGTATATTTTTAGAGTAATTTATGGTTCAAATGAGAGTCATATGACAGAATTTTCCCTTTTTGTGATCATAACATTCACTGGTAAATGACCGATGAAATATTCAACTCGACCTTTTTGAGGAAAAATTCCTCCCCGCGATCAATTTTAGACACAGTAAACTGGCACTTTATAAAAAAAGATCAAGTCTTGTACTCACTGGGTTTTGCTCATAAATCACTCCCAACTATTCAAACTTCATACATCTCTACATGTGGAACCCCCATAATCTAAAATAGAATAGCCTAATTGCTATTAGCAGTCTTGCAGCTGCAGAATAATCTACTTTTTAAAACCATTAAGAAAATTAATTTTTTGAGATATTAGATTGAGTTGATGAGAGTAAATGAATTTTCAATTGATATAGTGATATCAACTAATTTACCAAATAACATAATGAGTTATGTAAAGAAATCTGCCCAGTTTTATGTTGAGAAAAAATATTTATCATAATAAAGATACAAGTTATTAAATGCATAGTTATACAGCGGGAAAAAACAAGTATTGAATGCGTGAACATTTTTCTCACTAAATATATTTCTAATGGGGCAATTGACATGAAAATTCTGGTCGCATTGAGGTGGGCTAAACAGTTCAGCTGTGTTTAGGGTGGGAAAAATCCAAAAACAAACAAATAAATACATAAATAAATAAAAAGCAATACTGTGGATGAGATGAAACCTTAACATTTTTTCTTTGTGCTGTTTTCAGCAGAACATAGTAGTCGATGGATAATTTACAAATCACTTAATTTTTTTCTATTTTCATTTTACATACTGTTCCAGTTTTTGTGGAATTGAGGTTGAATAATCTTCACTGATAAACAGGAATGCAAGCCCATGCTGAAGAACTGAGCACACCTGGAGTGAATTTATGAAAGAGCAATGCTTTAAGCTGCCAAACCTGCCACTGTTAATTATGGATGGGTCAGCTCCAGAGCAGATGTTGTCCATGATGAAGGTGTTTTCATCACAGGCAGTGTTTAGCACAGTGCAATTGGGCTTGCAGATTGTAAGGAAGTATGGTGCATGGTAGCCAGTTGACAACTGGATGATATCTGTTATGAGAGCTGTAGCACAAAGGCCAAAGCTGGACCCCTAGCACAAAGGCCAAACACATGGACCCCTAGAGAGAGAGAATGCATTATAGCACAATTTATGCCTTCATGCATTTGAAAAATCTTAGGGCAGGGGGTTGCATGTAATCTCAGGGTCCTCAACCATGTCACTTACTGAAGGAATCACTCACTCACTCACCCAGTGAATGAATCACTCACACTCTTCATCACTCACACCCCCACAAACTCACCACATTCTGCATGCATGGAATATAAATGAAGATATTTGTACATTTTTTGTAGGATATGATATCTGTGAGATCTGCTGAATCTAAAAATCACTTAAACAGAACCTTTCTAGCATTATGAAGTAGGCAAAGAGCAGCACATGATGCCGCCATCAAAAGAAATTCAAGAATACATGAGAATCAAACTTGTTGACATCTCTCAGTCTGTAAAGGGTTACAAAGCCATTTCTAAGGCTCTGGGACTCCAGCAATCCATAGTGAGAGCCATTATCAATAAATGGAGAAAATTTGGAACAGACTTCCCTGGAGTAGCCGACCAACCAAATTCCCCCAAGAATGCATCAACGACTCGTTTTGGAGGCAACAAAAAATTTAGACTAACATCTAAAGAACTGCCTCACTTTCTTCAGTTAAGATCAGTGTTCCACGATAGGAGAGAAACCAGGTAAAAATGGCAAAACAGGGAGAGCTGCAAGGCGAAAACCACTGCTGGCCAAAAAGTGTTAGGGTTGTGCCTCATGTGTGCTGTCTTGTCATTGTGCTTATTACTTTTATATTTGTGCTTCTGGTTTTTCTCTCATGCCTCACTCTCAATTTATTTTTCAGCTTTCTTTTTGCCATCTGAGGATTGATTCACTCTTGCCCAAACTCCTGTGATGTCGTTTGACATCAGCATGCCTGCGTCTCCTTGTCCAATCACGTTTCCTCATTCGGAATCGGCTGTGGTATTTCATTCATTACTTCCACCTGCTTAATTCGGGGTCTCGCTAAACTCTGAGTGAATGTGTTCTCTGATAGGATCATTACTAACCCATACTAACCAGCACTTATTTGAGGGTGATTGTATATATTGTCACGTAGTATTAACCTTATTAACTCGTTAGCGTGTGCGAGCGTTTCTAGCTTTTGTAATTTCTTCCTAAGCTTTCCCTGATTAACTACGTTTACGCTATGCTTTCCTTTCACTTCTCTCGTGGTGTTTTTATACTTGTCACGTTTAGATTACCTTGATCTAAACCATCTAGTTAGACTGATTGTCTCAACGTCTTGTCTCGAGCCATTATTGTTAACCCGGTTCACGTGAATTTGTTTATTAATCCCATGTGTTTCTGTTTCCTTCTGAGATTGCCTTCCGAGTCCCCGCCTCCTCCCGTGTGTATATCTGTGGGGAGGAGTGACGAGATCTTCAGATGGAACTTTGTCTGCATTGCGCTACATAGTTAAATCTCAGCTCCTGTGCCTTCCCGAGTATTTCCTTTGTGCGATTCCCGAGCCTTGTGTTTTTTGCTGCGCCCATGTCTTGCCTCCCTTTTGTCTAAGTCTCCCAGTGTTTCCATCAGTCTAGTTAGATTAAGTTTTTGTTTTCCAGTTTAGCCACTCATTGGGTCTCATTCATGAAACGTTCGTAAATCTGCGAACAGATTTACACATAAAAGCCTACTCTACTAAAAACCTACTCCGGATTCAGGAACACGTGAAACTGTGTTCGGGAAATTCAGGTCTGATCGTAAACACGTGTGTAGATCATGAATGCCAAACGATCATAAATTGACAGCGTGCTCCCAGTGATCAGCTATTAGCATAAATCCCCGCACATGAATTGCCAATGATCGCCATATAAGGTGTAGATGCATCCAGTCGGCCTGTCAGTCAAGGCGCAAAGAAAAAGACAGAGAAAGAAAAAGGAATTTTTCTGAAGCGGAGATAGAAATTATTTTGGGTGAAGTTTAGAAAAAAACATTTTATTTTCATCTGTTAGCAGTGGTGTGACAGGGACAGGCAAAACGAAGGCTTGGAGGGAGGTGACAGATGCCGTTAATGTTGTCTCTGTAGTCCAAAGAACTATGTCTGAGGTGAAGCGTAAATGGTTTGACATGAAACTAGAGGCAAAGAAACGCATAAGCACACATCAGCCACAGGTTGAGGAGGCTCACAGGCACAACTATCAACTGTAGACGAGCGCATCGCTGGCATAATTGGGGAGACCTCTCTGTCAGGAATTATACCTGACGGAGACAGCAAAATGCCTCCACTTTTATTTTTGGAAGTGGCTATTAAGCCCAAGAGCGCTGAATTGGGGGAAAGAGATCGGCTATCTGTCCCACAAAGGGGCCAACAAGAGAAGCAGTTCTGCTATTCGCACCACGGTGGGACGGATCAGAGAAGCACTTCTGCTATTTTCCCCGCAGTTGGGCCAGTAAGAGATTTCATTTTATAATCCGCCCCACTCTCTGATCTTTTCGCTGAACCGCCCAGAAATAGCCTCTTTGTTTATTGTTTTCTTTTTTTTTTTTAATCATCATTCAACATGTAGAAAGAACGTGTAATCTATTGTGTCGATTCACATAGATCATTCACAAACATGAACCTAATCTGGATCTTAAACCTACCCATTGCCAATTAATTTAACTAACTAAGTGTTTTATATTTCTAATCGTTTGTCATGTTTAGGATATGCCTATATCACATTTTTCAAAGGCATCTGCCTATTATTTCCATAACAGAGCGCAATATGAATTAAAATTGTAATTTACAATAGTGACAAGCATTATTTATATGTGTTCATAAATTTACACAAGCGCTACACACGGTTAGAAAGCATGTGTAGATTTTGTTAGTAGCTTCTGAGCTACTAAAATGTTGATGAATCTAAATTTACGATCTCTGAACAGTTTACACACAAATTCGCTCTGCTCACGTTTCATGAATGAGACCCATTGAGTGTGTACCTTTGTTTCCCCTGCCTTGGGCAGTGTACCTTAGTTTTTCCCATTTTTTCAGTGCATGTGCACAGTGTTTTGTTTCTGGCCTGATTGCCTGCTTTTCTCATTTAGTGTTTGGTGTTCAAATAAACTCTTTGTTCCTGCATCTGATGTCCCCCCCGACCACTTCTTGACAAAAAAGAACATAAAGGCTTATCTCATAATTGGAAAAAAAACATCTTGATGACCCCAAAGACTCCTAGAAAATATTCCGTGGACTGATGAGTCAAAATGGAAATCATACCTATAGTCAAATACAGTGGTGGTGGTAGTGTGATATTCTGAAGCTGCTTTTCACCTGGGTGACTTGCCATAATTGATAGAACCATAAATTCTCTCTACCACAAAATCCTGAAGGAGAACGTCCAGCCATCAACTTATGACCTAAAACTCACACACAGTTGGGTTACGCAACAGGAAAATGATCCAAAGCACAGAAAAAAGTCCACTTTCGAATGGCAAAGAAGAAGGTTTTGGAATGGCCTAGTCAAATGCCTGACTTGAATCAAATTGAGATGCTGTGGCATAACCTTAAACAGGCAGTTAATGCTCAAAAAACCTCCAAAGTGGTTGAATTAAAACAATTCTGCAAAGAGAAGTGAGCCAAAAGTCCTCCACAACAATGTAAAAAAAAAAAAAAAAATCATCTTATCGCATGTTTCTGCCTAGAGTGCACACTCAACTGTTTGGTTCGGGGGTGAGTTTGGCATTTTTCACATGGGGGATATAGGTGCTCAATAACTCTTAATGTACAATAAATGAAATGATCGCTTAAATTCTGATTTTTGTGTTTACTCACATTGTCTTGTCTAATATTAACATTGGTAGCTGTAGGATGACCTGAAACATTTAATATGATAACAAAGTGACAAGAGAAGAAATTTAGAAGGGAGCAAACACTTTACAGCACTGTACATGTTGTCAAAAAAGAGCTTTTTACAGCAGTTCTCAATTGATTAGACACAATCACCAAATGTGTAACCTTATTCTCTAAACAGTGCCTCAAACCCGAACACAATTGGCTGCAATAGTATTTCGGTTATCACTGTGTTCACATAAAATGGCAGCGCTGAAGCGCATTTTGCAAGAGAATAAATGCAAGACACACAATTCTTTTTTAAATCTGACATGCCATTATAAACAGATTGTATTTTTCTCATTCAGTTGTGTACATTTCAAACTCACATTGATGCAGCATTTCATTGGGTAAATCAATACATGCATATCACAATGTCCATCGAGTATTGTACTTATGCAAAGAAAAGGCTGGCATTGGAGTGAGTGTTGTGATTCTGCCCTGTTTGCCATGTTCATTTTGAATTCTGCCTTGTCTGACCATGCTCTGTATTTTGTATTGTGATTTAGATGCCTTGCCATGTTTTGTTTTTGCTTTGTCTGTGTATGTCTTCCATATTTCATCATTGCAGTTTTATTCCGGTCCATGTTTTGTTTTTCACCATGCATTGCACTTTGTCTCCCCCTGTCTGGTCTCATGTCTTGTGATTGCTCACAGCCCCAGTATTGCGTGCCACTCTTTCGGGTGATTTAATGGTTTCTGGGATTTCAATCATTCCTTCCAATCTCGTTTACTTGCTTCACCTTGCTTTTCTATATTACTAACAATACTAACAGTTTATTATTTTAGTTAAAGATACTAACCCAAAGTAACACTGTTTATAGTACTAACTTACTAACGAGCACTAGGGATTGTATAGCTGCACTTTACTAATTGATTAACGACCTCTCAGCATTCGCCCTATTCTAGTCTCCGCCTCTTGTCTTTACTCAATCAACTTTGCTGCAGCTTCAGCGGAACCTCTGTGCTTGTTAAACTCTGTTCTCTCTCCTTTTCTGTGCACGATAGAACTCCCTAACCGGAGCCGTATGTCTGTCTGTAGGCTGTCTTCGTGATCCCTGTCCGATTTGGCTTTTGCCAATTTTATGTAGTTAGGAACTTCCTCATGTTCAGCCCTTTGTTAATTAGTCTGATCCAGCTCACCTGTTCCCTATCATAGCATGTGACTTCCCGTTTGTATATTTAAGCAGTCATTTCACAGCCAGCTCTTTGTCAGAACGTTTTTTCTGTGCTGCGACTGTTTATGCCTTGTACTCTCTGTGATTCACTTCTGGCTGGGCCGTCCCTCATTATGATTTTGGCTTTCTCTTGGATTTGTTTGCATCTGTGTATTGAACCTTTTTTGGCCGACCACGAGTTTTGTGTTTGCTGCCCTGATTACGACTTGGATTACGTCCCTGGGATTCGGATTTTTGGATTGTGGACTTCGTACTGTTGCCTCCTGCTCTGCGGGGGTTCGCCCCCTTTCCAAATAAAACACAGGCTTTTTGGATTACTTGGTTCTCGCGTCTGGTTCCTGAGCGTAACCTCCCAGTGAGTCACTTCTCTTGCTGCAATTAAAAAGTATGGGAGAATGCATCCTGTCAATCCAATCCCATTTGTGTAAATTGTGAACAGTAAATATTCACAAGCATACACGATGCCACGGGTTCTACTGCATGGTGTTGCTGAGAATAGAGCAAGTAACAGGTGTCAGCCAGGAAAGAGGTGCCTGAATGCTTGGTGGCATGACAGGGAGAGAAGGGAACACAGGATGGGGAGACAGGAGAAAAGAGGAAGGCAAAGGTGACTGAATATTTCAAATGAGATCTGGGCCATTATTGCAAACCATGTAGTGAACCTCAGGCAAGGTATGACTTGGCCCCTCCTCAATCCAATTGAACAATTCTTCTCAGAATGGAGGTATAAGGTTCATGACCGCCAGCCCCACCACCAATTGTCTTTACTGGAAGCAATAACTGGTGGATGTGTGTGCATCAGAGCTGAGGATTGCTGAAGGTGACTATAACATGTGAGATGTGTTCTCTCCTGTGCTTTGACAGGCAAGATATCAGGTTTGATTAAGTGTTGTGGCCTAACAGGAAGGAGAGGATGGATGCCCAATGAGACCGCTGTATGATGTATTATTAATTGGTTATGTATGTTATTGCCCGCATACAGTAAAAACGGCCTGCCAGTATATCTTGCTTTGGCCAACCTGTATTGGCCGAGTTCAGCACATGCACAAGTAACCATTGGCAACTGGGGCATTCGCTGTCTTCAAAGAAGCAGACGACAGTCGCGGACCTAGCATTTAGCTCTTTAATGAGTCTTGAAGTCGCGTACTTCAGAAGTCATAGTCATATTGTCATGAGAGCACAACATACTTAAGCAATTTAGAGTATTTTTATTAATTGGTTATTTTCGCTTATTTGTAAGCCAACTTGGTGATCTTGTGTTCACAGCACTCAAAATAAGGTAAGAATAACTTTTCAAATTTTACCTGGTGTTCTTTAAGTACTGTCCACACGATGCAATTCAGTTGGCTTACATAATTTTTTTGAGGTAATAGATTTCCACAAAACATTTGAGTTTGCCACTATATCTGGGTTTACAGTGCACTGTGTACACAAGCTGTCCAGTTTTGATGCAAATACTTTACATTTTTAGAGCCTGGATCTATGAGGTGATCAGCAGAAGCAATACATTTATAGACAGTTCTGCAGAGATTAAGCAACTTTGTGTATTTTGGAGCATGTGGTTAACATTCTTTTTCATTGGCTCTATAGTATTAGGAGAAAGTGTTTTACTCTTCTAGGAATTACACTTTTGAGAATGAAGTTTGGGCATTGGTAAATGAATACATAGAGGAAAACTGAAAAATGAATTCCAACCTCATTTCCAAAGAAGTTGGGACAATACAGAAAAAAGAAAACAATAATTTGTAAATCATGTCTGACCTGTAACCTATAGCATAAAATTGAAGACAAGAGATAAAATGTTTTCCCCCTTTTATTTTTTTGTAAATAATAACAAAATTTTATGCCTGCAACAAGTTACAGAAATTTTCAGTGGTGTCTTTACCACTGAGTTTCATCACCTTTCCTTTTAATTTGAAGATGTTTTCATCCACATCAGAAAACCCCTTTAGAAATGGCAGCACCTTCTATATTTGGTCCCCACATTTTTAGGTGCATCAAAATAATAATATTAATAGTTTAACACATTGTAAGATAAGGTCGTCATTTTTACTTTCGTCCGCATGTCCGTTATATGCGCTGATTTCTTGATGCACAGACATCTCCATATGCGGGGTATTTTTCCTGGTGATGTTCTGTCAAGCCTGACCTGCAACCATCATCAGTTCCAGCTGGGTTCAGGTTCAACCCCAATTCTGAAATAGTTGGGACAAAGTGTATAATGTGAATAAAATCAAAACGCAATGACTTTCAAATCACACCAGTCAGTATTTTATTCACAATAGAACAGAGATAACATAGCAAATGTTTCAACTGAGAAATTTTACAATTTTATCCACAAAATGAGCTCATATCAAATTTGATGGCTGCTACGGGTCTCAAAAAAGTTGGGACAGGGGCCTGTTTACCATGGTGTAGCATCCCCTCTTCTTTTTAACACAGAGTGGAGGCGTCTGGGCATTGAGGAGACAAATTTCTTGAGTTTAGCCATTGAATTTGATCCCACTCTTGTTTAATACAGGCTTCCACCTGCTGGAGAGTTTTGGGTCTCCTTTGACGAACTTTTTGTTTAATTATGCACCAAATGTTCTCAATCAGTGAAAGATCAGGACTGCAGGCAGGCCAGTTCAGCACACAGACTCCTCTACTGCGAAGCCATGCTGTTGTAATAGCTGCAGTATGTGGTTTTGCTGTGTCCTGCTGAAATACACAAGGCCTTTCTTGGAATAGATGTCGTCTGGAGGGGAGCATATGTTGCTCTAAAACCTTTATATACCTTCATCAATCGTGGTGCTTTTTAAAGTCCCACACCATATGCACTAATGCATCCCCATACCATAAGAAATGCTGGCTTTTGAACTGAATGCTGATAACAGGAGGGGTGGTCTTTCTCCTATTTAGCCTGGAGGACACGATGCCCATGATTTCCAACAAGAATGTCAAATTTGGACTTGTATGACCACAGAACACTTTGCCACTTTGCTACAGTCCATTTTAAATGAGCCTTGGCCCACAGAACACGGCGGCGCTTCTGGATCATGCTCAACAATGGCTTCCTTTTCGCACAATTGAGTTTTAGTTGGCATCTGTGGATGGCACGGCGGACTGTGTTTACTGACAGTGGTTTCTTGACGTATTCCTGGGCCCATTTAGTAATGTCAATGACAGAATCATGCCAGTGAGTGATTCAGTGGCGTCACGGGCATCCAGTAAAGGTCTTTGGTCTTGTCCCTTACGCACAGAGATTTTTCCAGCTTCTCTGAATCTTTTGATGATGTTATGTACTGTCTATGATGAAACCTTCAAAGCCTTTGCAATTTGACGTGAGAAACATTGTTTTTAAAGTATTCCACAATTTTTTTTGCGCAAGCCTTCACGAGTTAGAGAGCCTCCGGCCATCTTTACTTCTGAGAGACTCAGCCTCTCTAAGACATCCCTTTTATAGCCAATCATGTTACACACCTGATGCCAGTTAATGTCATTACTTGCTAAATGTTCTTTCAGCTGATTCTCTTATATTAATTGCTTTTTCAGCCTTTTTTTGCCTGTGTCCCAACTTTTTTGAGACCTGTTGCAGCCAGAAAATTAGAAATGAGCTCATTTTGTGGATAAAATGTAAAATGTCTCAGTTTCAACATTTGAAGTGTTATCTATGTTCTATTGTAAATAACATATTGGCTGATGTGATCTGAAAGTCATTGCATTTTGATTTTATTCACAATTTACACTTCGTCCCAACTATTTCGGAATTGGGGTTGTGCTTTCTACCTGCATTCTCCTCTTTAGCATGTAATGTGCACATTCAGTTGGTTTGAGATCCAGTTATTGACTTGGCTAACAGAATCAAAATAACAACAGTCTCACAGCCCAATTAATAATGGAGCTTGCAGCATTTTGTCTTTTACTATTTTTTTTTTTTTTTTTTTTTTTTTTAGTGAGATTCAGGCCAAAGATGATTTACAAATCATCAATTTATTTCTTTACTTGAGATTGTAGATTTTTCATAAAGTGGTCTCCCACTTTGATGTAAGTCCAAGATGAATGCAAATTAGAAAAAAATAAAAAAACTCTTACCAACAAACCTGACAGCTCGGCGAATGTATGAGTTGAAATAGCATCCTGCTGCATTGATGTTCACCTCCATTTGATGCCTATTCCTCCTGATTGACAGGCAGCAGTACAGAATGGCCTCACTAATCAGTATCTGCCAGCAGAGGACAGACTTGGTCAGAAGTCTGCAGGGCAGTGCTGTGAGGCTGTAAATGCCCACAAAAAAACATTGCTCTTCCCAGTTTTCCTTTTCTTAGGGTCTGTTAACTTCATTCAAAACTCAGAAATTTTTAGCTGACACCACAGTAACTCAGAGAAAGCCATACACAGCAGACTTTCAGTTTTAGACCTAGCGGAGCAGGATGGTTGTTGGCCATGAGAACCTACTTCACCCTATTGCTGAGGAGTTCTACTAGGCTAACTATGGCCCTGTGTGCAACTGTGTGCCATCTAGCAGGGTAACCTCAAGGCAGGTTGCTTGACTAGTGACTGAACAGCAGGATTCTGATTTGATCTAGAGAGATGAAGTTGGGGAAAAATTTTGCCATTGGGGCCTAGAGTAAGGCCCTAAATGCAAGAATCCCTCCATGGGATTTACCCCGTTTCTCTCAGTCCTTCACTTACAAATGTTTATTTGGCATTTCTCCCAAGATGTCCTTTAAAAAGAGAAGCAATAGAATGACGCTTTCCCTAGTTTACATAGATTTAAAAAGATATTAAAAACTTTGTCCTATGTGAGGTAATGCATGGGTGCAAGATAAAGAAAGAAAATGGAAAATGTCTCATAGAAGAACATTTCTGAAATGAAAAGGAAATGATTTTATTCATCACTTTGCTTTGGGCAGTGCATTCAGAGTAAAAAGATTAACATTTCCATGAAAACATGTTCACTACATTCTGTTAAATAATTTCAAAGACACTGTCATGCATCACGGTAGTTCGCAAAATGCTCACTGGCATCCAAATATTCCAGGCCAGAAGCATTTCATAAATTGAACAGGCAGCATGCGTTCACAACAATGAGATTTCATTATATTCATTCTCTGAATAATCTCATTTGGAATCTGGTAAGAGGTATACAGTCAGAGGTTAAAAGAAAATAATTTACTTGATTAAATAGTGTCCAAAATTTTGGAATTCTCAGGGAAACCATATTTTGCAAAGTAAACAAACAAACGAGCTCCTTCCATTTTCCAAAGTCAAGATGTTTTGGGACTTATTGGACGAAAAGGCCAATGAGAAGCATAGCACAAGTGCAACAAATCTTTGAGAACTTAGACAGCCACTCAGCTACAAACTTATTTTATCATATAACTGCAGTACTTTTCCCATAGCCCAGCTCATGACATATTTTTGGTATTACCCTAGGGTAATATCATTTTTGCAAAAATTTCTTTGGCTGAGAACGTGGGGGAAAAAATCGCTTTGCGTTACATCATGCTGTTTATACTTAGCCAAACTGAATACCAAGTGTAACGTTGGTTAAATCGGTATGGCTCAGCGCTGTAGCAAGCTAGATAAGCGCCACTCACATAACTAAGTCCATGTTACTTAGCTAGGTAGTGTGCATGCAATACCTTTTCAAAACCATAATGCATACATGCCAACTCTACCGCTTTTGGCAGTAGACTACCGCTTTTGGGGCATTTCATTCTGAAAAAAACGCCCCAAAAGCGGTAGGCTACCGCCAAAAGCGGTAGAGTTGGCATGTATGCATAATGTAACATTACTTTGTTAGCTAGCTAGCTAGCTACTCACTTGACTTAATTTACGAACCCTTGCTCGTTCAACCACGAATGTCTGTGACTCAGAGACTGACTGCGCAGGGCGATGTAGTTAGCGCAGTGCTAACATACAATGGGTGCTAACGGAAATTACATTTGCTTTCCATTACATTACGCAATTCAGTTATGTGATAAACAGAATCTTATACTCTCGGTCGTGTCATGAGAAAATTATGAAACTCATTGAGTAAATTTTGGGTTTGTTGCTCAATAAAGCTTGCAACAAACGCAAAATTTACTTAACTCGTTTCATAACTTTCATATGACACGCCCACTCATGTATCATCCTCTATATAGCCATATCACTGTCCTTGTCAAAAAAAAAGTATGTTCAGCAATTATGACCAAAAAAAAAAAAAAAAATGCTGGTTAGTTTGATAGATTTAAGAATTAGCTCTGTTTTTCAAAATAATGGGTGCTTTTTTCTTTATTTGTCGTGTTTTATAAGAAAAATTACAAAAGTACTTTTGACGTTCTGTTGTTGCCAACTAAGTCATGGTGCAAAACCGAACTTGTATTGCATTAGTAATAAGCAATATGACAGCGTGATTAGTTTTTCTCAATTGCTTTGCTCATTTTTGAAACAGTCTTAAAATTCTCTGAACTGTAAGTTCCATTATCATAACGATTTCATGGGACACTGAAGCTCAAATGAATGTCTGCAAAAGGTACTTGCTCAAAACATTTCATTAGTGCTTCAAAAACCTTGTTATTATGTCAGTAAATTGGCCAATGGCAACAAAACATTGTTTTTTTCATTGTGTGAGTAGTACTAGTGAAAATGTTTAGATGCTTTTTCACCATCGCAGTCAACCCTGAAAATGTTTCTTATACAAAAATCAGTTTTTTTCTTCTTTTTTAATACTAACTGCTTACTGAAATATAAAAGAAAGCCAGCCAGTTTTGTCCAGCTGAATGCAATTGAGGAGTCCACTTGCAAAGCCTTCTAAGTCAAGTTGGTCCATTTTTTTAGAAAAATCTGACTTTTTGGTATGCATAGAAATTATCTTCCATAGATACCAATTTTCACTATACTGAAACTATTAGCCTTGCAGACATAATCCATGAGGTAATTCATTATTTTTTTTTAAAGAAATGACTTTGATTTTGCAACACTAAGCTTTGACTTAGCAGGTTTTGAAAGTGGAGTGGAAATTTAGCAGGTTTTGAAAGTGTTTAAACCAGCCCCGTTGCTCAATAGGTGAAGGTATTTGACTCAGGACCCACTCTACATGCAACTCAATGCTACAGACAGCACAGCGGTTGAATAGCTGCTATTACAATGACAACATAAACATGAGTCCATGAGTTCAAATCCCCCTTTCATGGTATCACTAGATTTGTTTGCATTTTCTGCGATCAAAACAAAACTTGAGTCTGCATCCCCCATCTTGAGTTAGAGAAAGCAAAAGCTGAACAGGCTATAAAAGCTTGACTATGATTGGTTCCTTCTAGCAAACGAAAGCGGAATCACGTTTCCACATTGGGTGATGACTTAGCAGAATTTTACAGAGTTTTCCTCCTTGACTTGGCGGGTTTTGACAGAGTTTTGCTTTTTCCGTTACAATTTAGTTGTATAACATGATTTAGCTGGTTTTGAAAGTGGAGCTATCAGTGGGACATGCACAGGTGCCTGAAAGAGAGGCTAAGGGAGATAACTCATTTATTTTCTAAACTTGACTTGGCAGGTTTTGCAAGTCGACTCCTCAATTGTTTATCGCATTGAGAGTTTTAACCCCTTAGACATTGACTTTTTCGCTAAAATTTTCCCACTCAACATAAAAAAAAATCATATCATAGGGCAATGTCACATACAGTACATATTCTTTATCTGCTGGTTGTCTTGTTTCATTGGGGAGTTTTTGAGGGTCGCAAAAACCATTTTCACTTTCAATACTTGCAAGCGGTTGCAAGCGTTCTCGGAAAAAACATTATTTATTCCCATTTGCTTTGGTCATATCTATTAAATCAGTTTAAAAAAATGGAACAGATTGGTTACCTTTAAGATCGCGTTATAACTGATCACTGATTTTATTTATTGAATAATGAAGACCAATACAAAAGCCTGTAATCATTAAGAAATTATTAAGAAATGACAGAGATCCCAGATGGGTTACATTGACAACATACTTAATAAGGATATTGTAGGGAAACAAATAATTAAGTAATTCAATACTTTCTCTGAATTCCATCCTTTGTTTCAGCTATGTTTTGCAGCAGTGCCACTGAATTTAAGATTGCTCTTAATCATGTTTTCAGCCTTCAAAAGAATAGGCTATATTTGCGGGGAAGTGCAGTGCCACACTCATTGCCGCTAAGTGATCATAATTAATTTATTAAATTGAATGAAGAAAATAGTAAACTGATCATTAGTGCATTGTGAAAGTTTGATGCATATAGGTAGAGCAGAGGTTGGGAAGAGTTTGGTTAGTGCTACATCAAGAAGATTTTTTGCTGGTGCCAGCTCAGTGAGCATCTGGAGAGCAAGATCCTTGATCTTTGGGGCCAGTTGGCGGCACTACATAGTTCGCAATTGGTAGAGTTCCCAGAGGAACTGAGGAGTATGTTGTTTAGAGAAATGGGGTGTACGCCACAGCAGGGTAGAGGAGAGACCCCAGAGCAGGCAGGGAGAGAAAGTTTGGTGACTGTGGGATGTCAGCGCAGGAAAGGGCGTGCACGCCGGACAGCAACAGCTTCCCCAGAGGTTGAGGTGTCCAATCGATTCCAGACCTTGCAGGAACTTGACTAGGCCAAGATTCTACTGGTACCAAGTGCGAGCAGAGGGGGCAGAATTTTATCTGGAGAATTAACACATGGCTAAGGATCTGTTATAGGAAAGAGGGGTACAGGTTTATGGGGCACTGGAACTTCTTCTGGGACAGGGGTGACCTGTACGAGGCTGACGGGCTACACCTGAACTGGAGTGGTACCTTTGCATTGGGTCAGGGTTTGTTGAGGGTACCACTGGGCTACTTAAACTAGTGACGTTGGGGGCAGAGAGGAATGAGAGTGTCATAAATAGGGAAATGCAGACTGCCCTGATGGAAGCTGATAGCGCTACACAAACCATTGATGATATCTTTTTAAAGCAACAAAGCGTAGTGAGGGGCTCCGTGCAGCAGGCAGCTGGGGAACTGGAGGGTCAGTGCAGTCATAATAGCCTGAAATGTTTTTATTCAAATGCTAGAAGCATAAAAAAAATTCCCAGAACTTGAGGCTGTTATGATATATATAATATAGAAGGTTATAAGCTCTTAAGGAGGGATAGATCTAATAGGAAAGGAGGGGGTGTAGCACTCCATGTGAACAAAAGCATAATTATGCAGGAAATTCCTGAAATAAAACATTTCTTGCCCTAGGAATATATCTGGTTCAGGCTCATTGGCAAACACGAGACAGGGCTAAATATTGGAGAGTGCTATCGACCGCCAGCTTCGGACAGTATTGTAAATGAAATGCTCCTTAAGAGGATTAGGCAAGCTTGTAAAGGAGGGACTATTATCATGGGAGACTTCAATTATCCTGGTATTGATTGGGAAATGGTGAAAGGACAGGGTAAAGGGGAGGAAGAATTTTTAGATTTTATAAATGACAATTTTTGGTGCAGTATGTTAATAAACCTACAAGAGAGAAGGCAATTTTAGATTTATTACTCTGTAATGACTCTGATAGAATTTGCAACATAGTGGTATTGGAGCCACTTGGGACTAGTGATCATTCTCCTCTTAGTTTTGATGTTTCATGGCAAGTTGTAAAGTTATCTTTAAAAACCAAAATGTTCAATTTTAGGCAAGCAGACTTTGACAGGATGCACTCATATCTAAGCGAAATAAGATGGGAGACACTCCTTGATTGTTAGTCTGGAAATGTAATGTGGGGTAGATTCAAAGGTGTTTTACTTGATGCATCAAGGGCGTAGGTTTAATATGAGAATTGGTACGAACACGTATGTGATGCGAGCGCACATAGTGCGCAAGCTGGAAAATTTTTAAAAATTTGAGTGCAAATACTGCCTTTACTGTATACAGAGATTATCTGAATGAGTGTTTCTCCATTTTTTAAATTATGCTACGCAAGGTACGCCTCCAAAATTTTCATACAAAGATGCCACATACAAAAACTTGCTGCAACCTTAACTGACAGCTGCAGACCATCTCAGCGCACTCATGAAACCTGCTCAGATCTAGTAACCTGGACACTGATACCAAGTGAGTGGATATATAACTACGTTAGCAAGCCATCCTCGCAATCCTCTCTATTAAGCATCTTAATATGCGGTAACTCAATTGCAGCCGCGATAAACACCTCAAAATGGACCATCGACTATGAATTGGACAAGCCGCAAACCGAGCGTCAATCGGACTGGATAATGTTAGATTTGCTATTACGTGTTTCTTTCATTTCCCCCACTGAGCCAAAGTTGGTTGGGATATTTTGACTTTCAAAGGTTATATTTGCTAAACATCATGAGACTAACTTTAATGCTTTCCCTATAATTCCACAGAACAAGTCATAATTATGACCTCACCTGAAGCCCTGATACACCTGTATCCTCAACAGCTTGCTCTGTTTCTCTAGCTTGCTGCTGTGGTTCCTGCACATAAAATAATTAATAATGGCACCTTCGCCGGATTTCTCCACTGAAATTCACCTCATAATTTGACATATCCACCTGGATTATATTTACTTCTGCTAGCAACCCGAACCAACATGTGACAGAAACTAGTTGAAACTAGCGAACATGTTTAATTAACATTCGTTCACATTATTTTCTGGTAAAAACTAACTTATAGCTCGCAAGTTTTCACTTTAAAAACTACCTGTTTCTGACTAGTTAGATCACTTATTCAACCAACACTACACTTGGCATTCAGTTTGGCGAAATATTAGCAGCATGACTTAACATGGAGCGACTTTTTTTCCTCACGCTCTCAGACAATGAAATTTCCACAAAAGTGATGCATACCTAGGGTAATATCAATGTATGTCATGAGTTGGGCCATGGGAAAAGTGCTATAGTTATGCAATGCAGAAAAATCTGGAACAAATGCCAAATTACAGTTCTTTTCTACGGGTAAGCCATTGCAAACACATGTAATCAAAGCTGGCGATCCATTTGCGTGTCTCAAGCCCCGCTTTAGACAAAAATGAATATTCATGACCTGAATAATGTGGTCAGTTTACTCTTGACTTTTAGCCTTCCGATAGCCCCGCCTTTTCAACCAATAAAGTGCTAGAATGCATAAATAGATTGTCCTAGAGACGTAGCCTCCACAATTGGGTCTTATATGGCTTGTCTGGAAAGATGATAAGAACGAGTTCGCTGAAATATTGGTAGGGACAATATGGCCTCCCAAAATATTGGTAGGGACATGTCCCGACCTTCCATATACAAACCTACGTCCTTGTGATGCACAATTCAAATTCATTCCAAAGGTGCACAAAAGTAAGTTGAAAAAGCAGAATCCTCAGTGGATGACCACAGCTATTCGTAAGAGTTTGAGGGAAAAGAGGAATCTTTATAAAATATACATAAAGGACAGTAATGAGCAAACTAAGGCCGAATACTGTAAAACTTGAGCGATGGTCAAAAAAGAGCTGCGGAATGCTTGAAGACTGTATGAAAGGCAAATTGCGGAAGGGGAAAGAACTAGTCCTAAGCTCTTTTTTCAGTACTGTAGTAGAAAAGGGAAAGTCAAAGAGGAGGTTAAGTGTATAAAGAATAAAGATGGATCACTGCTGTATGAGAATAAGGATATTGCTGATGCCTTAAGTTGCTACTTTGTTGAGAATTTTACCTCAAAGAGGATTTTTATTTGGCCAGAGGGCATGTCCATTGCTCAAGATCATTTAGCAGAAATTGAGGTGAGGGATAATGAGGTATTAGACAAGTTGCATAAACTAAAGACAGATAAGGCGGTGGGTCCTGATGGCTTATACCCTAGAGTGTTCAGGGAAGTTTGTGAGATCATCTCTAAATCGCTCTCAGCCATCTTCAGACGGTCTTTAGAAACTGGAGAAATACCGAGAAATACCACATGATTGGAAGCAGGGCAATATAATACCAATATATAAGAAAGGGGATGGTGCTGAGCCAGGAAATTACAGGGCAGTCAGTTTAACTTGCATTGCATGCAAAATACTGGAATCTATTATTAAAGATGAGCTGGAATTATTTCTTGAACGTAATAATATCTTGAGGGCTAGCCAACATGGTTTCCGTAAAGGAAGGTCATGCCTAACAAATCTTCTGGAATTCTTTGAAGAGGCCACAAAGACTTATGATCAGAGCTGGGCTTATGATATCATATTCTTGGATTTTCAGAAAGCATTTGATACAGTACCGCATGAGAGACTAATTTTTAAAATGAGCTCCGTTGGAGTTACAGGAGGTATTCTGGAGTGGATTCGAAACTGGTTACAGGACAGAACACAAAGAGTGGTGGTCAGTGGAATCTCATCTGAGCTAAGTATGGTGGGGAGTGGAGTCCCTCAGGGATCAGTGTTGGGGCCTCTGCTGTTCCTCATCTACATTAATGACCTTAATAGGAATATTGAAAGCAAATTAGTTAAATTTGCAGATGATACTAAATTGGGAGGTTTGGCGAACAGTTTAGAGTCCACTTAAGTAATTCAGGATGATTTAGAGAGAACCCAGAATCGGGCAGAAATGTGGCAAATGAAATTTAATGTAGCGAAATGTAAAGTTCTACATGTAGGTAACATAAACTTTAGACAGGATTACTTCATGAGAGGTTTAAAACTGGAATGTGCTCCACATGAAAAAGATCTAAGAGTGATTGTTGACCAAACCCTTACAGGTTCTAGCCATTGCACCGTAGCAGTTAAAAAAGTTAACAGGATGCTGGGATATATAGCCAGAAATATTGAGTATAAATCCAAGGTGGTCATAATTCTCTTGTACAACACATTTGTCAGACCACATCTAAAGTATTGTGTACAGTTCTGGGGACCATACTTTAAGAAAGATATCAAGGCTCTAGAAAAAGTTCAGACAAGAGCCACAAAGTTAATTCCAGGTATAAAAATGAAAATTATGAAAATGAGGGGGCTCAAGTACCTTAAAGTGCCACGAGGTCGTAGTTGCGAAAATGCTCAATTATGCGTTAGAAATATGTATCTTATCATCATAAACAATAATCCTGCACGAAAAAATAAGTTTTATTGGTGATTTTGGTAAAAAAAAAAAAAAAAAAGTTTTTATTTACTGTTGCCGCGTTTTCCGAATCCATATTCAGTGAACCTCGATCTGGCATTATAATTAGATCTGGCATTATAATTATTGTAATGACGTTTTCAAAGGGACTCGCAATCAAAACAAATCCACCATTTGAATGGAAAACACAGAGAGCGATTCTGATTCTTTGGCTTATTTCACCAATTCCTCCGATGAATTTAATGACAATTATAATATACTCGGTCAAAAAAGAAACTTCACACTCGTTTGGAGGTCGATAAGTTGAACATACAAGAAAAGTGGTTTTAAATAATGATTTAATTCCATTCTGTACCCATTAAGGACGGTGTACCATAAAAATCATGTTCATAATGTAACCAGTTCCACCGGAAATGCTACGGAAATGTAAGAGAGTAAAAATGGTAAGTTACAACTTGATGAAAGCATGTCAATAGCGCGTATGCCCTCCATGAGCGTTCACAACTGCGAAAATTCTCCTCATGGATTGAATGATGCGTCTGAACACAGCTTGGGGATGCGTCGCCATAATTGAACCAACATGGCACCAAGTTCCTGCAAATTCTGTGGAGGGTTCCTTACTTGACGGAGTCTTCTGCCCAACACATCCCATACATGTTCTATGGGATTAAGGTTAAGGGAGACCTTGAGGGCCACTCCATGACATTGATGCCAGCATTCCTAAGAAAATTCTGCGTTAAATTGGCCGTATGAGGTCTGGCATTATCGTGTTGGACTGTCAGACCTGGGCCATGAGCTGCCATAAATGACAAAAGCTCTGTATCCTGCAGCAGTTAGGTTTCCTTGAACGGGCAGGACCATTAAAGGCACCCCAAACCATAACACTACCGCCCCCAAAACGGTCCACTTCCTGCACACAACACTGGGCGTTGCGTTCACCGCGTCTCCTCCAAACTCTAACTCACCCATCAGCCAAGTGCAAAGTGAATCTGGATTCCACTAAAACGACCCTTTCAATCACGCTGAGTCCATCTCAGATGTCGTTGTGCCCAGAAAAGCCGTTGACGCCGGTGTAACTGGGTTAAAATTGGTCCACGATATGGCCGGCGTGCATGGAGACGGAGCAGTGCGCGGGCGACACGTATGGTTTGGGCAGTCACACGACCTCTAAACAATTCATTCCTAGTGGGCGTTGCAGTGAGAAATCGATTACGCAAATGACGTAAGACGATTTGTCGGCCTTCTGCTTGTGTCGTCACCGTGGTCTACCCGACGAGGTCGGTCTGCTGTGGTGCCAGTTTGTTGGAGACGTGTCCGAAGATCATGGATAGTCCGTCGACTGCATCCCATAACCCTGGCAACGTCGTGACCGACGCGTTCCGTATTCAGAATGCCAATGGCACGTTCACGTTGAATGTTTGACAGTCGTGGCATTGCAAATCAACGGATAATTGACTGTAAGAACTTGTTTTTCCGAGATGTCACTCTACCGTGCTAACGTGGGCTCAATTGCACGTGTCTCATAAGGTCACGTGACTAGGAACACGAGGAAACATGCTTTTTTACCTTGATGTATGCTTTCGCCGTGCTGCATGCTTGTGCACGCGTCCGAGTTGCTGTGTGTCATGACGTCTTTGACAACGCATTTACCCCTAATAATAATAATATCTCTTGTATTAAGTTTCAAGAAAATATTTAGAAATTTTTGAGTGTGAAGTTTCTTTTTTGACTGAGTATATTTTGTTCGTGCCTGGTGAAGATGGTTTAGAGGACGAATTAAGTGACCTGAAAAATTGGCAAGCACCTGTTTAATTTACTCCCTAAACTCAGTACAGACCAGTTCAGCTTAAGCAAGATTTGGGTCGAGCACATGCTCTTTGCAGACTGTGTGGGGCAGAAGATGCACAAATCGCATTGAAAAGGACGGGAATTAGTGCTTACCCCGTGGTAAAACGCAGTTTACAGCGTGGATTCGAACTAAAAACAGGAATAATTTTCGTTCACGAACAATTCTAAGGTGTGCAGCGTACATTTTGTGTCCAGATGGCGAAATTAAGAATTCTGTATTCAACCTACGCCAATATCTATTGATATTTGAGTACCCAGAGAAACATTAGGATATGTAAACACGTCAAGCGTACGTCCAGTCAAGGAAATTTAAAGTTTAGTTTCAAGTGCTGCTATTCGTGTTTGTAGTATATTGTAACGGCGGCTGCCATGTTACTGATGACACACCGGGTTGCTCTGGCAGGCGCAGTATATGCATTTGCAATATTAAATATTAATATTAAATTCTAAACCCCTTTCTCACTGATAAAAAAACCCCTAAAATACATTGGCGCCCCCCTTTTAAAATCGTTCTGGCAAATAAAAAGCCAGAAAAAGTGGAGGTTGGATACGAAATTCTTTCCTACTGACGATATAGCTTGATTAAGCGCCATTAGTTTTCTCCTACAAACTGAAAGCCTTGACTCCTTAAGCGCAACATAGACTTGAGAGACTATATCAGCGAGATACTGTCAAGGTAAGTCCTCGACTTTGTTATTTTCAGCTCAAATGAAAATCCGAAATCAAATATGTAGCGTTCAGTCAAACAGTAATGATATTGCCTTGTATTTACGTGTGTACCTGCGCACTTATCCATGTTGAGAGGAGATTAGGATCATCTGTGCTTGCCGGTTTTTTTTGAACAATGCAAATTTGTCGCAAGAACACTGTTGGTATTAGCTGACTTATGCCACGAGACCCAATCATCGTGGTGTTAATGAAATTATTTCATGTCCGCAAAACTAACGAGCAAGCAAATTCAACTTTGTTGGCTTTATATTGCAAGTAATAATGAAATCGAAATCACAAGGAAACCAAATAATTATTGCAAGCAGCCAAAATAAAAACCACACCTACACTTAGCTCTGAGGGGCTAAGTACTATAATGTAAGCCCCTCAGAACTGACCTAGACTGTAAACGTCGTATGGCACTAACATGTCCACTTTGGCTGGATATTTGTTTGCGTAGAGTTTAACATCTACTTAACATTGTATATAGCCTGTAGGATCGAACAAAGCCAGTCCCTTTTCAAAATGTGGATACAAAAACTGGACACTGTAACAACAGCTTGAAACAATAACAGATGAAATAATTCTTAGTCAATTAGTGGGCCAACTTAAATAATTTAATATCAACCAGTACCTTAACTATATTTTTCCGATCAGATTGCTCTTCCTTTTAGCTTGTGTCGGTGTGAGTTCTTTTCGTTTGTAAGGAAACAGATGGAGTGAAGTCAACACCATTTGGGTCAACGAAGTCGGGCCAGCTGCTGACAAAATGAGTACTGCAGACTCTAGTGTGATCATTCGGGACAAAGTCCTTCTGATTTATAGCTCAAAAAAAAACCCAACTAACAACAATTTGCCCAAAGTAAACAATGGCAGCCATTATCCCTACAAGTCCCTTTGCATACGTCATCACCCTAAGACTTTCGAAGACTTCCGAAGATTTTTCTTGGAAAAATCCGAAGTCGGCAGATCTTTCTAACAATAAAATGCGAATTTCTTCAAAACGGTATTTACTTGTTGGTAATCAATCATCAACATGAATTGCATACAGTGAGTTGTTTGAATTGACAAAACAAAGTTTTATGACCTCCTGGCACTTTAATATCTTCCGTCTTAGGAAAAGGGGATTTAGGGGTGATCTGATTGAGGTCTTTAAATATGTTAAAGGGATTAACAAAGTGAATTATATGGGATTACTTCATCCAAGCTTTGTTGGTAGAACTCGGGGTCACAAATGGAAGTTGGCCATGGGTAAATTTAGTGCTGATATGAGGAAATATTTTTTCACGCAGAGAGTAATCTCAGTGTGGAATAGCTTGCCTGACCATATTGTTGAGGCAGAAACCTTGGGAATTTTCAAGAGCAGGCTTGATTTAGCACTAGATACCATTTAGTCATTGAGTGTCTGAAGTGATAGATTCACTATAGCAATAAGAAACTGGCAGCCTAGTTGGGCTGAACGGCCTGTTCTCGCCACTCATGTTATGTTATGTTATGTTAAGATGCCATTTTCTTCAATGCAATGGAAAATTTCCTTTGTATGGACTTCAGAAAGGAAAATGAATAAAAGAATCAATGGGTAAAATTATATATTTTTGTTTACCACAATTCCTCAGCAGTACAACCCCAACCATTTATTTTGTTCCTTCATTTCAGAAAGCACAGTTTCCTGATTACATAGTTGGTTGATCATAACAGAGAGGGCTTTAAGAGAGGGGGGGCCTTCAAGTAGCAGGAGCCTAAACAGCCTGTTTCAGGCAGAGCTGCCTGAGTTGCACTCACAGCACGTACAACTGTAACTAGGTGCTTTTTGACCATGAAAACAGGTAAATGTTTGGCCATTAGAATGAAAATATTACACTGAGAAACGGACATAATATGATCTCCTTAACCACATAAAATCAATGGACCAATATATGAGTCCGTAAAATGCAGCTGCTGTATTCAAACCTGTGGAACTTCAGGTCTATTTTGTATTCTAGTGGAGATACCAAGGTTTCCTTTGATTCCAAAGATGTCCTGTTGAATCACATGAACATTTGTATAAAATTATGTACAAAATCTAGGAATTTTTAATTTTATGTAATGCTGTGGTCATTAAAACATGGCATCCAGGATTTGAATACAATAGACGCATGATGTAGCTTCAGGGAAGCACTGCATGCGGAATATGAAGTGTAACACTGTCTCACAATATGAAAAAATGCTTTTTCTGACTTTAAACCTACTGAAGGGAAAAAGTTAGAGAAAATTTTGAGTTTAAGTGGTTAATAGGAATGACTTGAGAAGATCATGCAGTTGTGGTTTAGAGACTAGCAAAGTTAAAGCTGTTTTGTTTCTAATATCCTCCTACTGTATATCTTCTGATATTCCTGCATGTGAACACATCGGAGGCCGACATTTCTGAAGATGCTGTTTGATCATACAAAAGAAATATAGCATTTTGTGTAGAGTGATTCATTTTTTCAAGTGATCTGTTTTGATGAAGTGTTTTGCTAGCCATAAACACAAGCAGAAGAACCCTCCCCCATCAAACACATCCTTTCAGGAACAAAATTTATGTATCCATCTCAGATGTAAAGTACACAGTATATTGTCTAGAGAAAATCAAACATTGACTGTCCGCAAGGTATCCCACTTTGCCCTGGCAAAAGCTAAATCTTCAGTGAAATTCACATTTAGGTATTATGTAATCCTTGCAGTGACAGATGACAGAATAACACACATTGATGCAGATTGACTGACCATGGCAGTGGGCCCAGCAAATGACAAGCAGAGAAGCATCAATACGGGGATAACCTCATGTGTAGGCTCAATGTAGGGTAGGCTCAGGCTACGATCATTGCAGTTGTAGCCAGAATGCACTGGCTTGAACACATCTGTCAGCTCCAAGAAGTACAGGCTCACTGCAGAGGAGGCCAATATTGGAACCTGGCCAAGGAAAAAGAAAATGCAAAGCAAACATTACTCTCAAGGCAGTGTGTATCTCTCAATGCATGCCCATCACATTACACTCGTCCTGAACAGCACATCAGAATATTAACATCTTTTCTTCATTTTCTGACGGAGGCAGAACATAAGTAGCACACATGTTCAACTTTTGAATATGCAACATGAAAACAAAGGGTCACAAGCAAAAAAAAAAAAAAAAAACGTGCAGGCATAGCAATCAATAAAAGCTAACGGTGAAAAATAATTAATTAATTAGGTTCTAAGCAACTTGAGTGATACAGGACGTTGAATACAGCATAACATCATCAGATGTTTCAAGTTATTTTGACAGATACCAAGGCAGGATCAACATGCTCTAACCGTCGTCTTCACTGTGCTCTGTGGTCCTGAAGAAATGACATTTGAGACTGCACTGAACAACGCCTGAACAACACTCTTCATTTGCATTTTGATACAAATACAGGTTGCTGTATTTCAGAGCCATAAACTATACATGCTTCATGCAATAAAGTCAACTGCGGCCTCGTTTCTTGTTTCCAAGCATTTTGCTTTTGTGTCTAGATGATTATTGCAGAGACATGAGTAGAAAATGTTCTGGTCTTCGAAGAAAAAAAATTGTACATTTGCATTTTCAAGGAATGAAACAAATATCAGATATCATATGTTTGTTTGAAATTAATATTGAAAACGCTTTATTGCTGAATAGATTCGCAAAGTGAGGCTTGATGCCAAAGACCGCCATTTTCTTGTGTAATATTGACTACACCCTCTTTTGCTCCTTAACCGGTGTTCTTTCTGAAAATATCTGACAAAAAATGGTAGCAATGTGGGACAGGCAATGTTTAATAAAACATAGTGTACAGATGAATGAGCGCTGTTCTCTGAGTGGTAATACTGAGCAAAAGCCATTGGCTTATTTAAAGCTATTTTGTGGAGCAAAATTGCTTGCAAAAATAATTAAATTAAAACTTTCTATAAAATTAGTAATGTACAACACAGAGCTGTAAACTGTTAAAAACTAAATCAAATCAATATATGGTGTGACTACCATTTGCAAAGAAATTAGGGACACTGTCCTACGTGATTTTAAAAGATGATTGGCTTTTTGCTTGTTCCAAGCAGAGTGGAAAACTTGCCACTGTTCCTCTGTAGCCTGTTTTTTTGTCTCACTTGCGTCTATCTCTCCACGTAATTGCAAACAGCCATGATCATGTCGACGTTAGGGCTTTCTCAAGACTATTATCTGTATCAACTCCTTTAAATGAAATACAAATATTTATTTTTTTGAATTAGCATTTTGAATTGCAAATTTTCTTTTCTTCTTCAGCGATAATAATAAACAAAAAATACACATCTACAGCCGCGGTTCCCAAAGTGTGGTGCCTGCTGCACTAGTGGGGAATGCAGAAATGCTGATGGGGCGCGGCAAACTGGAGGAAATATGCCAATTTTGTGCCTATCTTTCTTAATGCCTTTCTTTATTGTCAATAAGGATCATACACTCTGAACAAAACAGACAAACACAAACAAGTCAGTCATTAATATATAATATATTAATGACAAGACATGACATGCATGCACTGATTGTTATGGTTCTGCCTCATGTGTGCTGTTTTGTCATGGTGCTTATTTTTATTTTTGTGCTTGTGCCTTTTTCTCCTGTGCCTTACTCTTGCTTTAAATTTCAGCTTTCATTCAGCCGTCTGACGATTGATTGTCTCTTGCCCAAACTCCTGTGATGTCGTGTGACAGCCTTCAGCATGCCTGCGTCTCGTTGTCCAATCACGTTTCCTCATTCGGAATCGGCTGTGGTATTTCATTCGTTACTTCCACCTGTGCTTAATTCTGGGTGCTAAACTCTGAGTGAATGCATTCTCTGATAGGATCATTACTAACCCCTACTAAACAGCTCTTATTTGAGGGTGATTGTATATATTTCGTCACGTAGTATTAACCTAAATTAACTCATTAGCGAGTGCGAGTGTTTTTAGCTTTTGTAATTCCTTCCTAAGCTTTCCCTGATTAACTGCGTTTAAAGCTATGCTTTCCTTTACTTCTCTCGTGGTGCTTTTTACTCGTCACGTTTAGATTACCTCAATCTAAACCGTCTAGCTTGATTGATTGTCTCAGCGTCTTGTCTCGAGTCATTATTGTTAACCTGGTTCTCGTGAATTTGTTTATTAATCCCATGTGTTTCTGTTTCCATTCGAGATTGCCTTCCGAGTCCCCGCCTCCTCCCGTGGGTATTTCAGTGGGCAAGAGGGAAGCAATCGGCAGACGGAACTTTGTACTGGCTTTGCTCTGCATTGTGAAATCTCCGCTCCTGTGCCTTCCCGAGTATTTCCATTGTACGATTCCCGAGCCTTGTGTTTTGCTGCGCCCACGTCTTGTCTGCCCTTTGTCTAAGTCTCCCAGTGTTTCCGTCAGTTTAGTTAGGTCCAGTTTTTGTTTTTCTAGTTTAGCCACGCTTGGAGCGTGTACCTCTGTTTCCCCCTGCCTTGGGCAGTGTACCTTAGTTTCTCCTATTCGTTCAGTGCGTGTGCACGGTGTTTTATTTCTGGCCTGTTGCCAACTTTCTCCTTTAGTGTTTAGTGTTTAAATACTTTTGGATCCTGCATCTGGTGCCCCCCCTGACCTCTTCTAAACACTGATGGGATCCCCACATTGACTTGTTCGTATTTCTTGCCTTTTTTCACTTTTTTCATGGCTGATTTACCCAGCTACGCTTCATGGCCAGGATTAAAAATCTGTTTAATTTCAGTTGTAAATCCGTAATCTGCATAGTTGGGGAATTCTGTATAATTTATGGGCAATCCGTATAAGTAGTCATATAGAATTAATCAAGAGAATTGACTTGTTCCTATTTCTTGCCTTTTTAAAAAAAATTTTTGCACAGATTGCAAAGTGGCAAAATTGCAACACAACTGCACTTTTATTTTCCCTATTTTTGAACTTAATGTTATTTGATTCAAGGTGATAACAGAATATATTGTTTCCTTTATTTTTGAACTTATTTGATGATGTTACTTGATTAATGACTTGTCATTTAAATACATTTCAAACTTACCCTAATTCATTACCATTTTGCTGGGTCGATGAGAGACAGATGAGGCTTGAAAATTCCCTCCTCTTCAAAGTAGAGAATGACAGGAAAAGTCTGAGAACCACTGATCTACAGCCAGATTTAAATTTTGAAAAATGCAAGGTGTCCAAGACTTTTTCACGGGATTGTATTGAAACCAGTGCTTGTTACGGTCCAGACCAGAATCAACTACAGAGGCAGTGCACTATCCAACAGGCAGTTTACTGACCGTTTATACGGAAGTAAAGGGGACAGAACCCCTGAAGGAAGAGGAGGGGACAGAACCCCAGATTAGGATAGCATAGTTCAGTACAGATTTACCCCGGATTAGGATAGCATAGTTCAGTACAGATTTACCCCGGATTAGGATAGCATAGTTCAGTACAGATTTACCCCGGATTAGGATAGCATAGTTCAGTACAGATTTACCCCGGATTAGGATAGCATAGTTCAGTACAGATTTACCCCGGATTAGGATAGCATAGTTCAATTAGATTTACCCCGGATTAGGATAGCGTAGTTCAGTACAGATTTTGACAAAGCTGAGCTGTCAATTGCTGGCCAGTGGCTTCTAAGATCACAACCAGTTGGTTGTTAGTACAGACAGTATATTACAATTCAGCGACTTGCAACACTCAGCAGAGGGCTGAAATTCCCCTCACATGGCTATCAGAGGATAACCACGAAACAAGATGCAGCCGACAGTGAGATTTTAGACAGTGTTCCTCCAACTCCACAAGATCGAGGCATTCTATATTTGTCGAATGAAATGTATTCAAAACAAACCCATAGGCAAAGCTTTAGCTCAGATATTTTGCACGGAACATACACACTTGTATATCTACGTCGAATTGAGAGCTGCAACGAGTCTCAGAAGGACGTCACATGCATAAATTAAAACATAATTAGCTTTTCGGAAATCGGGGAAATCATTTTGCAGCTGGGCTGATTTTTGATTTTCTTTTCCAACACAAATAGGACGATTGAGCTCGGTCACCAATGTATTCGAGGAAAGAGTAATATCAAGTACCTAAAACTGCCAAAACCGCAAAATAGTCAGGTATGTTTGAGTTCCTCTTTAAACTGAAAACAGTTCCTTTTGGGTTGTCCAACTGTCACATAATAGATCTTGAAGGCTCATTTTTGCGATAATGCTCACACTGTGGATTTCATTGAGGGGAAATGACGACAGATCCTATACAAAGGGTGAGTCAATTGCTTTTTGATGAATAGCTTCAGTGGCTCCTTAAGATGACTAAGGCCCAAGGGAAAATTCAAGCTGATGAGATTCAGGTGAAATGAGTAAGGTTTATTTTATGTTATCATTAAAGTGGCAGCCATGAAATATCTTGGGCAGAAATTCTTTAGAATCTCTCAAACAATCACAGTCATGCTTTCTCAGCTAGCTGGGAAAATTACTAGGCGCTTCATCAGAGCCTTACTGTCAGTTTGAGTAATAAATGAACCCAGTGAAGAGGTGCTATTTATATACAATACACCAAAATACCAACAGCCTCTTGGAGTGGGATATACACAGCATGATAACCTTGTCCTATGTAAGGCAAAAATTTAACCGATGACAAAAAAAAAAAATTCTGATAGAACTGTACTGCAAGCAAATAGTTTGAAAGCTGAGCACATTATGGTGCTCAGCATGAAAATAGCGGGGGAGTAACACATAATGGAGGAAAGTGTAAAAGCACTGCATGAATGGCACAAACTGGCAAAAACGTCACCAGGAATGAACTTGCTTGTTTATTAAATTATTTTGTTTCACTTTCGGCTCTGCTTTCTCATGCTGTAATGAACAAAAACCTTTACTGTAACATAGCATATATTGCTATTTGCCGTAACATGGCCAAATTAAATGCTGTCATTCAGCCATAAAACATGGAATGACATACCTATGAAACTATCTATACCCACCAAAAGCTAACAAACAAAAGATACCATTTTAGATGCAGTGCATGCATTCATTGAATTTATACTTAGCGCCATTAAAAATGCAACGGTGAGGTATGTACGTACTGTATTTGCGGCAAATTGAAGAATCGATTGATTTTTATTGCTTTTCCAGTGAGGCACGAGCGGAAATAAAGAAAAGCGCGTGGTATTGTAATCCTGATGTGCGCCACGAGAACGCGCCAAGCACTGCAGTTATAAAAAACACTGAGCTGTTTGTGATGTGTACAGTGACTCTTGACTTGTTCTTTTGGGTGTGGTCAATAGCCTACATGAAGCCAACAAAAAAACAAAAAATGCTACTCCATCAAGAAAATGGAACAGCTTGTAGTACAGTGGAGGGAAAAAGAGCCATTGCCATGTTACGGGCAGGTCTCAGCCGCTGAGAGGAGGCGCATCATCTGCACTGTCACCGGTCATCAATCAGTCAGCTGTTAATCCCAGAATGGAAAACAGGCCCTGTTGCTGACTGACCCCGCTTAGGGCAGCATGCATAAATGGGCAAAAACTGGCTTTTCTGTAGGGGCCTTGTGCACGCATGTGTTGCTCCCGTACACAGCGTCGAACGGGATTTGCGCTCACCCTCAGACGTCTCGGACCCCTCGTCTCATGGTCAGTTTGGGTTGCTGTCCAGAATCTGTCACGTACAGGCTGTAACCGGATGTGGCGCTCTTGAGCAACCATAGTCACTTGAAGCTGACCTAATCGGGGTCAGGGACCACTGGAAAAGACACTCGCCTAAATCTGAGAATGAATTTTTCCAAAAACCTCACATTATCAAAATACAATCTATTAATTTTTCACTTTTAAATCATTGGTGTGGTTTTCCACAGCAGCGAGTCAGCGACATATTCAGGCATGTGAACACCAATGGGACATTGCCATATGCGCATTCTTGGCATGGTTCTCAGTGGTTGTTAATAATCATCGTATTAGCAGTGCACATATTTGACCAAGAATGGAGCTCAGTTTACCGCCTGTCTCTAACTAAACCCAAGTCTGTAAAATGAGCAATCGTCACAATATGAATGTTTTAATGTGTTTTACATGATTCATAACTTCATTATGTAACAACTCGATAGCTACTCATAGCCTTTAAGACAGAATGCACAGTGAGCAAAGGCTGCTTTTGATTTGATTTTGAAGCCACACATGAACACTTTCCAAAAGCGGCTCACTTCTCTAAGCTCAATGTCATATCATATGAGATGGAGAGTAGAACCGTAAAAGCAAGTGTTTAAGAGTTTTATTTTATTTTTTTTATTTTAACCTTTAGCAGTTTTCTCTGGTAGAAAAATGACTGGGACAACCAAAGCTGTTATCTGCGTCAGGTCCAAAAGTCAGCATTTGTTATGGTACAGTGGGCGCCAAAATTACTGGCACCCCTGACTGGCAATGCACAAACACTACTTTAAAAAAATCTATAAAATATATTTATAGAGAAACTCTACATATAACAACATGTGAGAAATGCTGTATAATATTTATGTTCCAATGGAACCAACCAAAGTCATTTACTGATTTAATTAAAATCATTTCCCTCCAAATCAAGGTTTCACAATCAATGGCACCCTTAAAGATTATTATCAATAACATCTACCAAAATTATTATACCAGGTGTTAAATTCCAGTTATTTAAGTTTTATCAAAGTGTTAAGGAGCTATATTAAGCCATTACATCACTTCCTGTTTCACTAGGGAATAAAAATGAGGTAATACACATGCAATATCCCTTTGTCATCCAACACCATGAAGAAAACAAAACAACTGTCAGTTCAAAAGAGGCAGATGGTCATAGACCATCATAAATCTGCTAATGGCTAAAAGAAGATTCACAAATGATTGAATATGCCACTAAGCACTGTCTGGACAATTATTAAAAAATTCCAAAGATATGGAACTGTTGAAAACCTCAAGGGTAGTTGTCACAACTGCATTTTGCCCCACAAGATACTGGGGAGGATGGTGAGAGAAGTAACAAAAATCCCCAAGAATCATTTTGAAGGAATTGCAGGCCTTGGTGGCATCTTGGGGTCACCAGGTTTCAAAAAGCACCATCAGGCGCCACCTCCACAACCACAAGCTCTTTGGAAGGGTTGCCAGAAGAAAGCCTTTTCTGACCAGAGGACAGAGGCAAGCGCATCCAGTTTGCTGAACGTCATTTAAATTCTGAGTGGAACAAGGTGCTTTGGCGAAAAGAGACAAAAATTGCTTGTTTTGGTCAGATACAGCATTGGCATGTAAGCTGTTGAAACAGAGATGCATTCAAGGGGAAGCATCTCATACCCTTGGTGAAATATATTGGAGGATCAGTCATGTTTTGGGGATGTTTTAATTCAATAGGTCCTGGGGCACTGGATATGATTAATGGCATGATGAAGTCCACCAAATATGAGGATATTTTGGCTGACAATCTGGTTGCATCTGCCAGAAGGCTGGGACTTGGCCGTCGATGGACTTTCCAACAAGACAATGACCCAAAGCATACTTCAAGATCCTCACAGAAATGGTTCTGTGACAACAAAATCAACATTCTGCAATGGCCATCTCAATCACCAGACCTCAATCCAATTGAAAACCTGTGGGCTGAGTTGAAGAGGGCAGTTGATGAACGCAAACCCAAGAATGTGAACGATCTTGAAAACATCTGCTTAGGGGAATGGCCCAAAATCCCTCCAATTGTGTGCCTTAACCTCATCAAAAATTACAGAAAAAGACTCGATGCTGTTATCCTTGCCAGAGGCGGTTGCACCGAGTACTAAGTGAAGGGCCAATAATTACAAAACCTTGACTTTGCTGAAATTTCTTTTATATTAAAGAATGTGTTACAATTTAGTTTGTTTCCATCAAAACATTGAGGTTGGTATATTCCATCCATCCATTCTCTATACCCGCTTATTCCTTACTAGGGTCGGGGGAGCTGGAACCTATCCCAACTGACTACGGGTGAAAGACAGGACTCCACCCTAGCCAGCTCGCCAATCCAGCACAAGGCGCAAACACCATTCACACACCATTTGCTCTCACACCTATGGGCAATTTAGAGTCTCCAATTTGTCTTTGGACTGTGGGAGCAAACCGGAGTACCCAGGGGAAACCCATGCGAACACGGGGAGAACATGCAAACTCCACACATAAAGGCCCCAGGCCGGATTCGAACCCACAACCTGTGAAGCAGCAATGCTAACCACTGCCCCACCGTGCCGCCCGTTGGAATCTTTCATTTCTCTATAATTATTCTCTATAATTATTCACTGGTTCTGCTAGTCAGGGGTGCCAGTTCAGAGCCCATTGTATGTGGGCGTCATTGCAGGTGGCATGGGTGATTTGTACATTTGCGAGGGGAACATTAATGCAAATACATATGTATGAATTTTGGAGCAGCTTGTGGTGATCTAGATGGTGTCAGCCTTAGGAACATCCCAGCATTTTCCAACAAAACAATGCAAAACCACAGTCTCTGGGGATGACAAGTATAAGGCCATGTGAGCAGAGACTATGGGTGCTAGTCTGCAGTACTGACCAGTCTGCAGTTGAAAATATATGGCGCATTATGAAGTGAGATATGATGCCATAAAGGCCCCGTACAACAGCGCAACCAAAGACCTGCATTATGGTGGAATAGTGGAACATTCCATGAGCTAAACTTAAGCAATTGGTGTCTTCAGTGCCCAAACACGTACTGAGTGTGATTAAAAGACATGGCGATGTTAAACAGGGGAAAACAGTCGACTGTGCCAACTTTTTTTTTCACTTTGTTCCAGCTACAATTACATATTCTCAATAAGCAATTAAATTCAGGTTAGAACATCAAATAATTTGTTGTATGCTTTTCAATTTATTGGAGGGTGGTTGGACATTTAAAATAAGTGTTTTATCATTCCATTTGTATTTTCAACGATGAGATTTTTTTCCCTGTTTTTGTAATTGCGGTGTTACGATAAGAATTCACTTCAGTAGAACTGACCAACCGTCAACATTCTAATGAGAGTATTAATTTTATGAATACTAATAGCAATAGCAGTATCAATATGTATATTGTCCATTTATTACGTCTATAGTAAGTCTATTTAAGACAGAGTGTTTGCTTTGGAATGCCAACATAAATAGTTGCGTAGGATGTGTGAAAATCACTTAAATTCAAGTTTTCTTGAAATAAGACCAAGAAAACTACCACCAGCATAAGATATTTGATAATATGTGAAAACAGTCGAGGAACTATACACAATAGAAAGCCGACTCAAAAGAGAAATCATGCATGCCCAAAATGCACCGCAATGAAATATGGATAGCTGGTTTTTGTTCAGGAGCAGACTGCGGGAATTACAGCTGTCAAACAGTCACTATCTTTGAGACAATCGCATGCATTTCCAACCGGTTCCGGAGCATGATGAAGAGTAGGCTCTTACTATTGCCGCTGTATGCAGCGGTAGTCACGCATGGCGTACGCAATGAAATTTTGAACGTTATAATTACCATTACTTCAATTTGAGAATAAAAAGAAAGTATTGAAATAGAAGCGTTCCCACAAATCTAATTAGATATAATGCGTGGCATATGTCCTTAAGTTGTGCACAAACTTTCACCCATACACCCTCGCCTCCCCCGCCAAAAAAAAAAGCAGGCTGCATGTCATTCTCAGAACACCGCCACAATAAATACTGCGAGATAATACGCACACCATTGTTCACGAATGTTCAAGCGCACTTACCTCAACGAAATAGAAGCAAGGCAACAATGTAATGCTGTCCTTAGTCACCTTTCCTTTTTGTCTGTGTTTTGCAGACATGGTTGTTGATCTCCCTTACAATGACAGCAAACAGTTTAGCAGTGAATTAGAGCCACTTTGCCGTAAAATATTCAGTGGCCGAGGTAGCGGGTTGCTCCATTCCCAGTTGTTGTAACCGATGGAGCGCGCAAATTCAAAGCAGATGACAACTCTACTACGCAAGGGTCATAAGCGATCAGGAACACCAAATCTCGATTTAACGAAGATAACTGCAACAAAAGATACTCATGCTGAAACCATTCCCTCGCATTTGTTGACCTGATAACGGAATGCAGTCGCAGATACCGAATGCGAAGTGAGTGATAACAAGCACGCACCGGTAAAATACCAGGCGAACGTCAGAGACGGTGAAGGTAAAGGGGGCGGGGAACACGCACCCATCTATCTCCGCTAAGGAGAGTACGTTTTCACCCGTCTGTCTGTCTGTCTGTCTGTTAACGGGATAACTCAAAAAGTTATGAATAGTTTGGCAAGAAATTTGGTGGGATGATAGGTGGTAGTCTAAGGATGAGTTGGATCAATTTTGGAAGTGATCCAGAAGATATTCTGGATTCTGGATCCAGAGGAATTAAAATATAGCTGTCTAACATGGGTCTGTGTGATATTTCTGACAGGATACCTCAAAAAGTTATGGATGGTTTGGCATGAAATTTGGCAGGATGATAGGTGATAATCCAAGGAAGGGTTGATTTAATTTTGGAAGTGATCCAGAACATATTCTGTGACTAAAAAACAGGTATATGGTGTGGCGGAGGCTTGCGCTCTACCGAGTGCCCTCAAGTTGATACTGTTTTCAAGTGCTGTTGAGATATCATAATGCATATACAGTGCCGTGAAAAAGTATTTGCCCCCTTCCTGATTTCTTATTTTTTTGCATATTTGTCACACTTAAATGTTTCAGATCAGCAAATAAATTTTAATCTTAGACAAAGACAACCCGAGTAAATACAAAATGCAGTTTTTAAATGATGATTTAATTTATTAAGGGGAAAAAGCTATCCAAACCTACCTGGCCTGGTGTGAAAAAGTAATTGCCCCCTAAACCTAATAACTGTGCCACCCTCTGTGACAACAACTGCAATCAAGTGTTTGCGATAACTGGTAATGAGTCTTTCACATTGCTGTGGAGGAATTGTGGCCCATTCTTCCTTGCAGAATGTTTAATTCAGCCACATTGGAGGGTTTTTGAGCATGAACGGCCTGTTTAAGGTCATGCCACAGCATCACAATCGGATTTAAGTCCGGACTTTGCTTAGGCCACTCCAAAACCTTCAGTTTGTTTTTTTAAGCCATTCAGAGGTGGACTTGCTTGTGTGTTTCAGATCATTGTCCTGCTGCATAACCTAAGTGCGCTTGAGCTTGAGGTCACCAACGGATGGTTGGGCATTCTCCTTCAGGCTTTTCCGGTAGAGAGCAGAATTCATCATTCCATCAATACGACAAGTCGTCCAGGTCCTGAAGCAGCAAAGCAGCCCCAAACCATCACACTACCACCACCATGTTTGACTTTTGGTATGATGTTCTTCTTATGAAATGATATGTTAGTTTTACGCCTGATGTAGCGGGATGCACACCGTCCAAAAAGTTCAACTTTTGTCTCGTCAGTCCACAGAATATTTTCCCAAAAGTCTTGGGGATCATCAAGATGTATTTTGGCAAATGTGAGACGAGCCCTTGTGTTCTTTTTGGTCAGCAGTAGTTTTCGCCTTGGAACCCTCCCATGGATGCCATTTTTGCCCAATCTCTTTCTTATTGTTGAATCATGAATACTGACTTTAAATGAGGCAAGTGAGGCCTGCAGTTCTTTAGATGTTGTTCTGGGTTCTTTTTGTGACCTCCTGGATGAGTCGTCAATGCGCTTCTGGAGTAATTCTGGTGGGCCGGCCACTCCTGGGAAGGTTCACCACTGTTCCAAGTTTTCTCCATTTGTGGATAATGGCTTTCACCGTGATTCGCCGGAGTCCCAAAGCCTTAGAAATGGCTTTGCCACCCTTTCCAGACTGATAGATGTCAATTTCTTTGTTTCTCATCTGTTCTTGAATTTCTTTAGTTCGCAGCATGACATGTTGCTTTTTGAGATCTTTTAGCCTACTTCACAAACAGGTTCTATTGAAGTGATTTCTTGATTCAACAGGTCTGGCAGTAATCAGGCCTGGGTGTGGCTAGTGAAATTGGACTCAAAAATGTGGTTAATCACAGTTAATTCATGATTTAACAAGGGGAGCAATTACTTTTTCACATTGGGCCAGTTTGCATAGCTTTTTCCCCTTAATAAATGAAATCATCATTTCAAAACTGCATTTTGTATTTACTCGGGTTATCTTTGTCTTATATTAAAATTTGTTTGATGATCTGAACCATTTAAGTGTGAAAAAAAGTGTGTGCACTGTATCAACATTGGAAGAAAAATAAAAGCTTGTGCCAGTTGTCTTTGAATTTATTCAGGGATTTTACTCAGCAGCAGATCCTTAAATTGTCAGACAGTAGGCTATGGTATAAATTCATGTAGAAATACAGTTAAATCCAGAAGTATTTGGACAGTGACACAATTTGCGATTTTGCCACTATATACCACCACAATGGACTTAAAATTAATCAATCAAGATGTGATTGAAAAGTTGATGTTCACCTTTAATACAAGGGGTTGCACAAATATCTTGCATCAACCATTAGGAATTGCAGCTATTTTTATTAGCAGTTTGGTGTTTTCAGAGGCTCAGAAGTAATTGTACAATTGACTGACAATCAGTTTCATCCCTGTTTGCAGTCTGTTCTTTCGTTATTTCCGAACAGATTATGCTGATAAAAGGTATGGAGCTTATTCCAAGTGTTGAAATTGCATTTTGCAGCTGTTCATGGGAACTCTGAATATGTAGTCCAAAGAAGCTGATAACAGAACAAACCAATCAGACAGATAACATAAACTTTAGGAGGGGTAAAACAGCAATCTGGTACATTCTTTAAAAAAAGTAATGGGAATGTTAAGGTCAGCAACACCAGTAGGCCTAAAAGGCCACAGAAGACAACTAAAATGCATGATCACGGAATTCTTTCTTTAGTGAAGAAGAAGCCCTTCACATCATTTAGCCAGGTCAAGACCACTCTCAAGGAGGTAGGTGTATCATTGTCAAAGTCTGGAATTAGAGATGCTTTCATGAATGTAAATACAGCGCAGGGTTGGAGGACTCAGACACAGGCCTCGAACTTAACTCCTTTTTTCAAGGACTCGGACTCAGAAACTGAGCACTTGGACTTAGATTTTCGAGTCCGGTGAAGGATGGCAAAGCTTGACATACAAGGAGAAGGAGCAGATTATTGGATTAATTTTTTTACTGTCTTGGATTGTCATCTGAAAAAACAAGTCGCCATCATAATTATCAAATCATAGAGGTGGTGCAGATGACATCTCGAGTGTCTGGATACCTTGTTTATGGTAAAATCAACAGGCTCGGATCCAGGATTTTGTTGGGGGGGCACGAGGGAGACCACCCCCAAGAATTTTAAACTTAAATTTGACCGTGAATAGTTTAAACTAAAAAATAGAATACCTGACTATATATAGGGACTTCAGCATCAATTTTTTAAAAAATTGGCATCAGGAAGCCTAAAAATCAGTAGTCATCTCCCACCAGGTTTTCAGGGTGTTTCACCTGGTTCTATTTTAATTTTTGCATTGTTTTGCAGGTTTTTCCTTCCACATATGGGTCAATCCAAGAAATGATGCTCTGAGCCCTGAATGGGTTGAAAATAACAAACTCACTATTAATAACACTTTATTTTATTGATAGCCCTATATCTTGGCTTTATGGAATGGTTCATTCAATTCACCAACTCCTAACGGGTCAGTTTTTATCGCATGCGCCGTAAAACCTTCCGAAGCGCGTGAAACGCGAGTGACGAAATTAAATGCAACATCAAAAATACAATTAATAATTGTCATATCTACACCTAATTTTGTTTACAAACTACTACAATATGTTACTTTAAGTGTACCAAAAATAAAAAACCAGAGTTGAAAACTTATAGAATTATGTGTTGTCGAATATATAGCGCAAAAGGTAAAAGTTGGAAAAAATTGACTCACATTCTTAACTTTACCCTCATTTCCTCAAAACTCATCAGATACTCTTCAAAATCACTGTACTTTGCCTACAGTGTGTCTATTATACAAAACAGTTACCCTTTGCCATCCATAAATTACTTAAACAGCTCAGTCAGGCCCTGCATAGACCCTCGGAAAACCTCTCGATCGTCGCTCATGTTTCACCTCGGACAACATATTCTAAAGTCCACCTCAGCACCACTATACATCATTGGATTGTATCCATATCACTCCTACATACACAAAACATGTTCTATTAAATCAAGGGCATAAATACACATATCTGGCCCATCTAGGGTTTCTACCATGCCTTTGAAAATAAAATTTAACTCTCTTTCGCGACATCACCGACTCCGCGCGGGCCAGCTGTTAACATTAACAAGTGTGGTCAGTTTTCATTTACAACGCATAACGATTACGACTCCGGACTTCGCACGCTTTTCTTTACTCAGTGGTTTGAAGCAATGCATGTGTTTCGCGATCGTTTCAAATGATCTTATGTCATTTAAACAACCCCTCCATGCACATTTTTGGAGACATGCTGTATGTAATCCCATTCTGTGAATTGAGCAAGTCGGCTGTGTTTTGTAAAAAAAAAAAAGGTCGATGACACCTATCCAGTCTTGTTCCACACAAATTCATTTGGGGAACTGCACAATATGGTGTGACTACCAACCTCGGGGACAATATTGGAAATTAAACTTATTCATGAATTTGCAATGCATCATTGATACTGGCAAAAATAGATCTCTATCTTTAGTACTGGATATAGCAGACAATTGATGTATATGATATACTACAACATGTACAATAATATGCCAGTGGTAAGTGGCCTGTCAGAGAATTCTGAAGAAATATCTGTAATGGCAGGTAGTATACGGAGGCCAAGTACAACGACCAGAGAGAAAGAGAGTAGCTCAGACACAGTACAAACACAGAGAATAATATAGACCAAACGCAAGTACCCGCGCTTCCAAAGGACGTATAATAGTCCGAAACACGGAAGCAAAGCGAGATAGAAAAAGGGAGAAGAAACTCCAATAATAAGAAGATAGAAAGTCATACAAAACCTGACTACAGATATCTTTGGCTATAGTGTGAAGCTAAAAACAGACAATCTAGCGAAGGGGGCGTGCCGGACTACCTGCTTATATAATGTCTGTGAAAGCGCCGCCCCAGCTCGATCAGCCAGCTGGGTAAAGAATTCGATAGTCCAGGAATACGATATCGTCTCGGGACGAGAGCCGCATAGCAAAGTCCAAACAACACGCACACCAAACAAACCATGACAATATCATTGAAATACTCAATGCACTCTCACTGATGATCAAGAATCTTCCAGTGTTTTTCAAAATCATTCTTTTTCGGGATCGCTGAGCGATCTTTCTGTTCAGCTGGCTTGTTTTTCTTGCCAGCCTTCCGGCACCATGAGCAATATTACTTTCTCCAGTAACCAGGGAAAGTAGCGAAACCAAAATTGTCGAACGCAACTGCTATCACTTCTATCCAGTGGTGGTTCGTGAACTAGCAATTGGGGAAGCTCAAACACTCCCTGAAAAGTAATGATTGGTCATGACCTGTTTTCGATCATTCATTTAAACTACCTTACAGAAACTCCGAAAACTCTCAACATTATCAGGTGTGGCCAGTTTTCATTTATAATGCATACCGATTACGACTCTGGACTGCTCACGCTTTTCTTTACTCAGGGGTTGGAAACAATGCATGTGTTTCACGATCGTTTAAATTAAATAAGATAATTTGAAACGTCTTTATACAATTCCATTGCTTCCAACTCCTCCATGCACAAGGACTTCAGTTCCGCGCCAGAATGTACATACGCGTTGATTGAAAAATTGCTGACTACAGCAGAGGAACAAAAATATGCCACTTAAAATAACACTGAATGCGTGAGAGTTGACAGGTATGCGTTATAAATGAAAACTGGCCACACCTGATAATGTTTAGAGTTTTCAGAGTTTCTGTAATGGTCATTTAAATGACTGATTGAAAACAGGTCATGACCAATCATTCTTTTTAAGGGATTGTTTGAGCCTCTGCTGTTGGCGGTTCACGAGCCGCGACTGATAGTGACCAAATATCCAGTCAAAACCCAAAATACAGCCCCCAGAAATTTTTGATAAAAAAAAAGTATGCAGTATCTACATATTGGCTGTTGTGTAAGTAAGGGGTACCATAGGGCCATCTTCTGGTGAAATATGAATAGGCTGGATGGGGTGGAGGTGCCCTTTCTGACGAAAAAATAGAAACTGAAACGCGAGTGACGATGGGAAAATGTACCTAAAAGCAGTGAAGGTATTGCACAATGTTCATTAATTCTGGTCAGGATATTAGAGAAGAGGCCTAACAAGTGAAAATTCCCGGGCTGTGCATATAGAGGTGTGTGGCGACCATAATCGTAGCACGTGAAACGTGAGTGACCCGGCGTAGCCAAATACCTTAAGGCCTGCACTGTGGCAATATTATACTACCCAGGATAGGTTTAACACACTAAAATGATTAAGGGTAGGTGTAGTAAGGAATATAACATGGAAAAAGCATGTAATCTAGCGAAATTAGGCCATTTGGGGGGCCAAAAAGTGAAAATTCTGACAAAATTTTGCCATTCCGCCCTTCTTTGGGGTGGAGGGTCGAATCAAAATGCCCAAACATGGCCTAAAAAGGTAGTAACACACGTGGGGCACCTCATTCTACAGAAATAAAATCAATTTACAGCCAAGGATACAGGAAATCGAGCCACAGAGGCCATTTTCGGCAAGGTGGCTGGCCGGTCACTCACGTATCACTTTTCCCCAAACCCACGCCGGGCACGGCAAATGGCTCCGTACATGCAAACCAATGGCTGCACCAGCCTGGAAATTTCACTCGCCGATCTGTTTTAACCCACAGAACCCAAAATACATTGTTTTGGTACAAATTGAGACATCTGCGTACACCGAGACACCCCCTCAACAATATTTTGTAAGAATTTAATCCAAATTCCTTACCTTTCTGAAGAATTTCTCTTGTATTTTGCAGTAAAATCTGCTGTGGACTTGCCTCAATTGAAGTTTGAGATCCTCTGAGTTGTTTACAAAGGGTGTAGTTTACTTTTGCCGCTTAACAGGAAGTCGCTTTCCTCTTCTTGCAACATTTTTGGCGCTGGATGATCACTCGCATTTCACTCACTGAGCAACTACCCATAGAGCCAACCTGAATGAATTCTCTTTATTATTTTACGTTTAGGGTTGCTACATATACCCTGTAACTTTGTTTGGATGGTAGGAAGTAAAGAAATTAGCAGTAGTTTGTGCTATATATAGGTAAATGTCAGTGAAACGCGAGTGATGAGGCTGGTGTTGAAAAAAAGTTTTTTCAAGCTGGCACAGGCTCAGGTCAATGTATGTCAAAATTATTTCTATGAACATAACCCTTATAGGGACCCTCTTGGCTGCATGTAATATGAACAGTGGGACTACATTCTAAGTATGCTAGTTGATGGTCTAGAAGTTTCGTAACTTGCGTTTCAACGAGTTGAAATTCCCATTAAAAGATATAGAAAAAAAAAATGTAGGTCATGACATGGCTAAACCACATGGAAATGTTAGGTATGATCCCTCACTAAGGAAAAAATAAGTTTATGGTGGTCTAGCACTATTTGGCTTGACAATACATGGCTTGTAATGACGTGAAAATGGCCCAAAAATGCCAATTTTTGGGCAATTTTTTTAACTTTGGGGTTCAATAACTCGCGAAATTATGGGCCGACATATGAAAATTTGCCCTTCTTTTGAAGCCCTGGATGTTTTTTTTCAAATGAGACTAGAAACAGGGAGAATTGCACATTATTTTTTTTTTCCTATAGCTCTCTGAAGTCAAAAAGACCCTAAAATAGGCCCAAGCATCATTTCTTGGATTGACCCATATACATTTGACTAGTCATTGCCATTGCAAGGCTAGGCTAGTTTTTTTCTTCTCTTTGTTTGTATCTTTCCTCTTGTAGATCATTTCATTATCTATTTTTCCCTTATAGTTTCACCTGGTTATTACCATTTCTTGAACATTTTCAACAAAATTTCTAGTTTTATCTAAGTTTAGCTTCACTTGTTGCAGGCTTAGATAACTTTCACATTTTGTTCATTCTCTTCATGTTTTTACTTTTTGATGGTTTGGCTTCCCACAGCCTCGAGGACCTCTCTCTCTTTGGAGAGGGATTAAAAGGCTACAGCATCATCATTGAGTCCAGGGCCTTTTAATGCATTTTATTCAGTTCATTTACCTGAAATCTTTGTGCTGGGTACCAAAATTCAGCAGTCAGAGCTCATATGAAAACCACCGGATTTTTGTAAGAATCATCTCTAGTTGAAGATGTAAAAAAAGACTAGATTGCATCAACAAAACAAATACACAATCGTCTCAGAGGATGATTTGTTTATGTTTTTTACAGTTTGCATTTTTGCGAGGACCTGAGATAGCGCAGTTGAGAAAAGCAGCAATGAGTGAAGATCATAAGATACCAAGCGTTAATTCTGTAGTTTTGTGAATCATCTGCAATTTCAGGTCAGTTGACAACTTTTGTGTAGGTTTCTGCTTATATGATGGCTTGACTTTATTTTGACAAGTGACATCTGACAGTAGTGTGCGGTGATGATTACACACAAAAGGGGTCCCAACATATTTCTTCTCTATAATTTTTTGGTGAAAATGAATTGAAAAAGACTATTGTAGGCAATGAGAACAAAAGAAAAAAATCATTCCCACTAGTATATTTAGGTAAAAATATGGGTCATAAACAAATGCACTGAAAACATCCATTTTTTATAACAATTGAGAAGTGCCGCAAATCTTAATTTTTTTTGGCTCTTGCATGGTATTAATTCACATTTGAGGGCTCATTCCATGATTATTGATGCAAAACAATTTGTTTTTACTGGCTTGAGGCAACATTATTCCGCAAAATTTCCTCTTATGGTCAGTTGTTGGAAAATGGTCGGATTGGTCGTGTTGCTGCCAAAAGCTGGCAGCATCACAAAAAAACTTGAATTTGCAAGAAATTCAAGGATTGGACACCAATGGAATGGGAACAAGTCCTTTGGACTGATGAATTAATATTCCCAACCCCTTCTGTAAAACATGGAGGTGGCAATTATGGTTTGGGGTTCAGTCTGCTCAAAAGGAGCTGGTGATCTCGTAAGAATGACGGAATCATGGATCAAAAGAAGTGTCACAGCATCCTTGTGAGGCACGCGTTGCGATCTGGAAAGAGACTGATTGGTCATGGATTTTATTTTCAATAAGATAATGACCCTAAACACACTTCTAAGTTGTGCGAGAATTATCTCAGTCGGAAAGAAACATCTGGTAACATAAAAGTTATGACTTGGCCTGCTCAAAGTCCAGACCTTAATCCGATTGAGCAAATCTGTTGTGACATTGAAGGAATATTTATGGAATGAACTCCAAGCCATATGGAATTGTTAAGCGAATGAGGAAATAAAAAAATTTGTGCAAACTATGCCTGAAAGATTAAATGCTGTTATCAAAGCAAAGGGTGACCACACTAGATATTGACTTTGTCTCTCAAAAAGAGATTATTATTTTTGTTTTTACTATATATTGGTATCTGTTTGCTTATTTTCATTTTTATGATCCAATATTACATGAAATAAAATCCTGAGTAGTACTTGGTTTCTGATTTATCTTCATTTTGTTAAGTGTATAATCATCACTGTACACTATTGTACATGTCAATATTAAGGAATGTTCCTTTGATCCCTTTGTTGATCCTTGTACTTCAGAGATTTGAAATAGATTGTCCTGATTCAGTTTATGCATACTTAAGAGCATACATAAATTTATAATACTGCATATAGCCAGAACAAACAGAAGGATACTAAGCTCCTTATCAACTGAGGTTTAGCAGTGACCTGACTGATGTAAGAGTGTGATTGTCATATTGCATCTTTTGCCACCTCAAAACACAAGCCTTAATACTAATAACTGTGTTATATACGTACTCTGATCCCAAGATATGCAACCTAAAGGACAAACACATAACCAGTTGGGAATAGCAGTATGGTATTTACAGGAAAATAACTGAAGACTGATACTCTGCTGTATACATTGCTGTAGTATTGGTAAAGGCCCTGGGGCTTGAATTCATTGCAGAAGAACTCAGACTCGGTCTCAGATATTTAGGACTTGGACTCGGAGTTGGACATCAGAAAGTGTAAGGGACTCAGAATCGAATGTGGACACCAAGGACTCAGACTCAGACTTGGACTCAGAGGACTCGACTACAACTCTGATATAGAGGGTTTACCATAAGGCGCAAACCACGGGTAACTCTCAAGACCAGAAAGGCAAAATTAGACTATGCCAGAAAACAAAAAGCCTGATCAGCTCTGGAAAAAGATTCTTCAGACAGATGAAACAAAGGTCAACTTGTACCAGAAAGATGGGAAGAGAAGAGTATGGAGAAGGAAAGAGACAGATCATGATCCAAATCATACCACATCATCTGTCAGACATGGTGGAGGTACTGGTATAGCATGGGTATGTATGGCTGGCATTAGAACTAGGTCACAAATGTCTGTTGATAATGTGCTGTTGATAGAATTAGCAAGGTGAATTATGAAGTATACCTGACCTCATCCCAACTGAGCTGCTTTTCATTAACTGAAGACTGAAAGACCCTCATACAAGCAACTACCGAAGGCAGCTGCAGTAAAGGCCTGGCAAAGCATCTCAAGGGATTAAACTCAGGCTGTGGAGATGTCTATGGGTTTCAAACGTCTGGCAGTCATTGACTGCAAACGATTTTCATCAAAGTATTAAAAATTAATCTTATATTTATAGTTTTATTGGTTTATTCAATTACTTCTGAGACTCTGAACATGGAGGACTTTGTATAAAGTGACTGTGTTTCCTAAATGTTTAATGCAGTATTTTTGTGAAATCTCTTAAACTAATGTTGAAAGTTTTCACTTCAATCACAACTTGATTGTTTTGTTTCAGATCCACTGTGGTTGTGTCCAGAAGGAAAATAATGAAAATTTTGTCATTGTCCAAATACTTCTGGACTGAACAGTATTTCATTTTAAACTTAACTTTCATGCCTCTTAGCTAATTGAGCACACCAATGAAATGACAGTACTAGTGTGTGCGTTTTCACTTTTCCAACAGATAATATGGCCTAAGCTTAGGCTTGATATTTAAACCATTGCCCTGCATTATACATGGCTCTCTTGCCTCTCAACTGTCTCATTTATATCCAATAAGCCTTACCCCAACACAAGGAAAAACAATCTATGCCTCAGCAATAGCCTACTCAAATTAATTCCATAATGTGTGAATAATGTAAAAAGGTATTTTTGTGCTATTTAACTTCATTGTTAATCAGAGTACCAATGGCAGTGCAGCATGTGACCTATGTGTGCAACAAAAGGGAAATTTAAAACATCTTACAAGAGTAGCTATTTGACGTTTATCTTAGATGTGCATATATATTAATGTTAGTGTGACTTAAGTCATTCTGAATCAGCTGGAAAAGCACACTTCGGTACATTTCAGATATATTTCAACTTTACTTAAATGTAGAAAAAATGCAAAACCCACAAAGTCTACTCGACCTCTTTTGTTTTAAATTGAGTTTTTTTACTCAGCATATTATGTTTTATATTTTATATAATTTTTAAAATATTTTTATATTTTGTTTTAAATTGAGTTTTTTTTTTAATCAGCATGATACTCAATTTAAAACAAAAGAGGTTGAGTGGACTTTGTGGGTTTTGCATTCCAACTCTTCATATATAATCACATTGGATTTAAAGTGTATTATGTTTTTGGGTGTGCACTTTTATTACTTCTTTCCCCATGGGAACAAGTAATGCAACCTACGTTGACACTGGCCATAGCCAACTCTTCTCCGAATGCAAAGCTTCACCTTAATTTTACGTTACTTTTGCTCAGTTTACACTTTCATTTTTTTCCCCCTGGAATAACCCAAAATGAAATCCATGACTGAAAAAATAATACCATTTTGATCTTTTACATTTTGTCAGATTATTATCACAGGTTGATGTCCATGATGTGAGGAAGTTTTAAATGCCTCAGATTCACTCTTTATTGTTTAACAACACTTTCAGCAATTTCATGTCACCCATGTAAGAATGAAAGCACATATGTTTCATTCATATCAATGGGCACTTTAGGGTCTCCATTTAGCCCACCATGCATGTCTTTGGACTGTGGGAGGAAACCGGAGTGCCCAGAGGAAACCCATGCAAACATGAGGACAACATGAAAACTCCACACAGGAAAGCCCCAAGTCTGATTCAAATTTACAACCTTGACCTATGAGGAGGCAGAGCTATCCACTGCACCACCATGCTGCCCCTTTAGTAATCCATGAAGCCAGCTATTCATCACATAATTACATTCTGCAGGCTACCCAACTTTGCCTGACTAGTGTTTTGCATCCAATGTCTTCGATTAGCCTAGCTCCCTCAGTCTACTGAGACTATTTTACTGAAGTTATAATAATTTTAGATATGAATAGAGCTTGAAATTAATATAATTCCCAGTGGTACGTTTAAATTAGGAGGTGTGCCTCCCACAATGGGGGAAAGACTAAGAAAAATCAATTTTAAACTGCTGGAAATCTGTATTCATATGATAAAATGAAAGTAGTTCTTTCTAAATTGAGTTCAGTGCTGCGAAAAGCATTTGCCCCCTTCCCTGATTTCTTATACTTTTTGCTTATTTTTCTTTTTTTTTCCAGATCATCCAATTAGTTTTAACATACAAGAAGGACAATGTGAGTAAACACAAAATGCAGCTTGTAAATGAGGAGTTCACTTGCAAAACCTGCTAAGTCAGCCTAAGACTCTCTTTCAGGCACCTGCGCATGTCCCACTGATAGCTCCACTTTCAAAACCTACTAAATCATGTTATAAATTGTAACAGATAAAGCAAAACTCTGTCAAAACCCACCAAGTCAAGGAGGAAAACTGTCAAATTCTGCTAAGTCATCAGCCAATGTGGAAACGTGATTCCGTTTTCGTTCGCTAGAAGGAACCAATCACAGTCGAGCTTTTATAGCCTGTTCAGCTTTTGTTTTCTCTAACTCAAGATGGGGGATGCAGACTCAAGTTTCGTTTTGATTGCATAAAATGCAAACAAATCTCCTTGTAAGGGTTCAGAAAGGAAGCTCCTCAAACTTGAAAGGTAAGGAACACTATTATGGGTTCGAATGATATCCTTGCATGTCTTAAAATGCATTTCTTGCATGTAGAATGGGTCCTGAGTCAAATACCTTCACCTATGGCTATTGAGCAATGGGGCTGGTTTAAACACTGTCAAAACCTGCTAAATTTCCACTCCACTTTCAAAACCTGCTAAGTCAAAACTTTGTGTTGCAAAATCAAAGTCATTTCTTTTAAAAAAATAATGAATTACCTCATGGATTATGTCTGCAAGGCTAATAGTTTCAGTATAGTGAAAATTGGTATCTGTGGAAGATAATTTCTATGCCTATCAAAAAATCTGATTTTTCTAAAAAATGGAGCAACTTAACTTAGAAGGCTTTGCAAGTGGACTCCTCAAATGATCATTTCATTTACTTGAAAGTAAAGGGTTATTGAAAAACTATATGACCCTTGTGAAAAAAATTGCTTACTGAAACTAAATAATTGGTAGTGCCACCCTACGTGGCAACAACTGAAGTGAAATATTTATAATAACCAGCAATGAGTCGTTTACAATGCTCTGGAGGGTTTTTGAGCATTAGGTGCCTATTTAAGGTCATGCCATAGCGCCTCAATCAGATTCAAGTCAGGACTTTCGCTAGGTCATGCAAAACCTTCATTTTGTTTCTTTTGAGCCATTCAGAATTGAACTTCATGAATCAACTGCACTTAAGCTTTACATCACAAATTGATGGCCAGACATTCTCCTTCAGAATTTTTTAGAAAGCAGAATTCATGATCCCATCAATTATGGCAAGTTGCCCAGGTTCTGAAGCAGCAAAGCAACCCCAGACCATCACACTGCCACCTTTGTGTTCGACTTCTGGTTTGACGTTTTTTCATTGTGAAATGCAGCGTTAGCTTAATGTAATGAGACCAATGTCCTCCAAAAAGTTCTGGTTTTTACTTCTCTCTACTTTTCAGTCAAGATGTTTTTTTTTTGCAAATGTGGGATAAGCCTTTGAATTTTTCTCATTTTTAGCTTACCGGCCCCATGGGCCGATAAGCTATTGTCGTGGTGTGGCGTCCGTCGTCCGGAACATTTTTTATCCTTTTTTTGGCCTGATGAATTTTCGTGTAAATTTGCAATAACATACTACTAGACCATATCTCCAGGTGTCTTTCTCGGATTTTTGATTGAATCGTTTTTGTCCATTTTATGAGCCCTTGAAATTTTGGCTCCAAAGTTAAAGATAGGACTGAGAAATTTAAAAAAATTATTTCTCAAAAACTGCGTGATAAATTTTTTTCTAAATCAGGCAATCAACTTACCTTGGTACCATCAATGTACAGTGCAAGTGCCATTTTGATTGAATCGACGGAAGTGGGTCTATTGGGGGCGCTGTACTTTATGAATATGCAAGATGGTCTGTGGAGGCCAAATGGTTGCAGATAGAGATTAAGTTTGTATTATCAACATATAGGAAGTCGTATATGACCTATACATTGGCTATGTTAAAGTTGACCTCAGATGACTTTGAAAGGTCAAACTCGAGGTCAGGGAATAATTAACAATGTTAAAACATATGACTTGAAATTTCAAAAAATCATTTCTCAAAAACTGTCTGATAACTTTTTTCAAAATCTGGCAATCAACTCACCTTGATACACTTTATGTACAGTGCGAGTGCCATTTTGACTGAATCGATGGAAGTGGGTCTAGTGGGGGCGCTGTACTTTAACATTGGGTCTTACGGAGAATGGGCCAAATCGCCTGTGGAAGCTAAGTGGTTGAAGTTAGAGATTAAGTTTGTATTACTGACATATAGGAAGTAATATACGACCTATTTTTTGGCTGTGTTAAAGTTGACCTCAGATGACCTTGAAAGGTCAAACTTGAGGTCAAGCAAAATGTTACAATTTTCAAAGGTTTCTAGGCTTGAAAATATTGAAGATTGGGAACATGTGTGCATTGAACACTTATAGGAAATCATGTTTGAACTTTCATTTGGTGGCCTTGAACTTGACCTTCGGCGACCTTCGAAGGTCAAACTTCACATCGTGAAATTTCAATGACTTCTATCACCAAAACTATTGCAGATAGAGCTTAGGTTTGTATTGTGGGCACATAGGAAGTCATGTATGAAGTTTCATTTGGTGACATTGAACTTGACCTTCAGTGACCTTGAATGCCCAAACTTCACAGTTAAATTTCAATGACTTATATCAGCAAAATGGTTACAGATAGTTTCAGTTTGTATTGGAGATGTATAGGAAGTCATACATGAACTTTTATTTGGTGGCCTTGAACTTGACCTTCAGTGACCTTCGAAGGTCAAACTTCACATAGTGAAATTTCAATGACTTCTATCACCAAAACTATTACAGATAGAGCTTAGGTTTGTATTGTGGCCATATAGGAAGTCATGTATGAAGTTTCATTGGGTGACCTTGAACTTGACCTTCAGTGACCTTGAACAGCCAAACTATACAGTGAAATTTCAATGACTTACATCAGCAAAACCGTAACAGATTGAGTGTAGGTTTGTATTGGAGAAGTATAGGAAGTCATGTGTGAACTTTCATTTGGTGACCTTCATATTGACCTTCGAAGGTCTAACTTGACCTAGAGAAAATACAATGACTTCTATCACTGAAAAGGTCACAGATGGAGCCTAGGTTTGTGTTACTGACATAGGAAGTCACATATGAACTTTCATTTGGTGACATTCAGCTTGACTGCTGATGGCATTTGAAGGTCAAACTTGACATAATACAATTACAATGACTTGTCTTGCCAAAACAGTCACAGATGGAGTCTAGGTTTGTATTACAGACATATAGGAAGTCATATATGAACTTTCATTTGGTGATCTTCGTATGAACCTTCAAAGGTCAAATGTGACCTAGTGAAAATTCAATGACTTGTATCACTAAAACGGTCACAGATGGAGCCTAAGTTTGTGTTACTGACATCTAGGAAGTCACATATGAACTTTCATTTGGTGACATTCAACTTGACTGTCAGTGACCTTTGAGGGTCAAACTCCACAGTGAAATTACAATGACTTGTATCACCAAAATAGTCACAGATTGAGCCAAGGTTTAGATAGAGACATTTAGAAAGTCATATATGAAGTCCATTTGCTGACCACAACTTGACATACTGTGACCTTTAAAGTTCACAATTGACATATTGAATACATATTGATATATTTTAATGACTTGTATCACCAAAACTGCTTCAGAGCTTAGGATTGTATAACAGAAGGTCTTATAAATGTATGTGAACTTTAATTTAGTGACCTTGACATTGATTTTCATAGAGTCAAATGTCAAACTTCACATGAAATTTTCATAACTTGTATCATCGCTGTAAGACTGCTTGCCGGTTAGCTACAGGACCCTTGGTCCTATTTTTTGGTTAGCTGTGGTTTTTTGCCTTGCAGCTCTCCCATGGATACCATTTTTGCCCAGTTTCTTTCTGATTGTGGAGTTGTGGACACTGATCCTAACTGAGGCAAGTGACTCCCACAGTTCTTTAGATGTTTGTCCTCTTTCGTGACCTCCCAAATGAGTCATGGTTGCGCTCTTGGAGGAACTTTGGTAGGCCAGCCACTCCTGGGAAAGTTTACCACTGTTCCAAGTTTTTTCCATTTGTGGATACTGGCTCTTGCTGTGGTTCACTGGAGTCCTAGAACCTTAGAAATGGCTTTGTAACCCTCTCCAGACTAACAGATGTCAACAAGTCTGTTTCCTATCTGTTCTTGAATTTTTTTGAGATCTCATCATCATGTGCTGCTGGTTGCCTACATCACATTGCCAGGCAGGTTTAATTAACTGATGTTTAGATTCAGCTGGTGGCTGTAATCATGCCTGAGTGTTTGTAGTGTAACCGCACCTAATTATGAACTAAACTTGATAAATTGGCTGATTTAGTGACCAAGTGGCCAATTTTTTTTTTTTTTTTTTTTTTTTTTTGTAAAGGGCCAGGAAGGGTAGAATAGTTTTTTTTCCCTTTAAGAAATGAGATGATCATATAAAACTTTCCTTTTGTGTTGATTGAGGTTATCCTTACTATTAAATTAGTTTGATGATCCAAGGCACATAAGCACTGTATATAGTGAGCTTCCACATCCTAACCATTGTACTGTAGTGTATATTTCATACAGGTATACAATAAAAATATTTATGATTTTTTAAAAAAATTAATTATCATATAATGTAGTATAGTAGTTAGTATAGTAGCCTATATTAACTGCTCACAGGTATCCTTTTAAACAGCGCTCAAACATTAGAATTCAAACCTTTTTTTTTTTTGAACTGACCACAGTTTTTTGTCTCAGGACCAATGTGAGGAACATAAAACAAATAATCCGAATAAATAGGTTAGCTAAAGCCTGAGGAAATATTCAGTTGTGTGGCATTATCACTTTACACTTGGAGTCTAATTTAATGTGTCCTTAGAGTAACTCGATGAGGATACCTGTTAACAAGAAGAGAAGAATTGGGGGAGGGATTACCCACGCTACTGCAGAGACGCTTTCCTTTCAGGACCATATTACAGGGGAGAGATGTCTTTGAGCTGCGCCTGCGCGTTTCTGCATTGGCTGCACGCAAAACATTAATTTCATAAAAATTACTTGTAGCATTGAAAGTCCGGATAAATAAGGTAAATATTCATAAAAGAGTTATCCTGTTCCGGATTATTTACTTGCAAAACGAATAAACACGACGGACTCAAGTGATAGCACATACGTAAAAACATACTGGATTTTTAGCATGTAGAACTGCCCATAAACATTCTGCCCGTATATTTCCGCAGCTGCTAAGACGCTGAGCTCCTTGCGCTGTCCAAGGTATGAATGAGTTTTCCATAGTTCTTTCATCGTGCCTTTAGATTGCATGCTTTAGTCAAGGAGTTGCGGTGAATTAGTTGTTGCCCGAAGTGTCTTTGAAACGAGGTTTATGTTGATTCTAATCAACAGCAAGTAGCCTACGGCAATGCACCACACATACAGCAGTATACATTATGCCTATGACATGTTCTATCCATCTACATACGCTCAGTGAAACATTACATTAAATAGAACGTAACGAGGAAAGATTTTATTCCGTAAGGTAACTCTGAAAGATTTGAACGCAAAAAAATAGCTTCACGGCTGTGTAAAAACTTGTATACTTGACGAATTTGTTCATCACATTTGTATTGAATACATGTTGGTCAGGCATGGTGCTTAACATTTGTATCTACGGTATATTGGTACAGCCAGTGGTATATCTGTTTATTATTATTATTTTTATTATTGTTGTTGTTGTTGTTGTTGTTTTTTGTTGTTGTTGTTGTATTCATTTATTTTGTAATTAATCTGGTTGAGCAAATGTTAAAGAACTGGCAGAGCTGCCTTTTAGTTTGTCACTACAGTGCCTGTTGGACCTGCATGGGTGCTTATTCTTGCACCCTTGCCATTCACACTCAAAAAGTCCCCCAGATTCCTTGAATATTTTTTGTCATGCACTGTATGGGTTGAAACATCCAAATCTTTCGCTGTCTTTCTATGAGGAAAATTGATTTTAAAGCTCTCAATGATTTTCATATGCATTTTTGCACAATTGATAATCCTCAACTCATCTTTGTTCCGGAAGGACTATGCTGCTTTTGTACCAAATCGTGATTACAGTCACCTTCTCGTCCTAAATTGCCCCTGTCCCAACTTTTTTTTAGAATGTCTCGCAGGCTTAAATGGCATGTATGGATTTTATATATTTTCAAATAAAATGAAGTTGACCAGACATACTGTCCACAATGAAGTGCGAGTCAAATTAGATTTAATAATCACTGTTTTCCATTGTTATATCCATTTTCCCAATTTTTTCTGAGTTGAGGTTGTACTTCAAATTAAACTTGGGATCTCATTTCCAGGTAATGCCAGCCGTTGACAGAATTATGCTATATCCTGTCAACTTTCAGGTCAACATGCGAAATAATGTTTATTGTAAAATAATTCCACCTACCTCTGACTCAAAACTACACAATACCCAATCATCTGTGATGATTCAAGAATTGTAAGAATGTGGGCAATTGAAATTTTTGACAGGATTACATTTTTAGGGGTTCAAAATGAGAATATTCTCATCTTGAAGAAAACCTAGGAGTAATAGTTAACCAAAGTCTAGCTTTTATTCAGGAAAATGGGTTAGCAAAATGCTGGGATATAAAGCCAAATGTTTAAATGTATAAATATATGCTCCCAGTAAGAGTTTAAATGCAACGAGGTTACTACATTTATCTTGTATGATGCATTTGTCAGATCACTCTACATACACAGAATATTGTGACCAAGATGCAAAACTAGGGGTTTCTGCAAACCCTAATTCCAATGAAGTTGGGACATTATGTAAAATGTTAATAAAAACAGAATACAGTTATTTGCAAATCTCATAAACCCATATTTTATTCACAATAGGACATAGACAACATATCAGATGTTTAAAGTGAGACATGTTACCATTTCATTAAAAAAATTAGAAAAATCATTTTGAATTTGATGGCAGCAACACATCTCAAAGACGTTGAGATAGGGCTGTGTTTACCATTGTGTAACATCCCCTCTTCTTTAACAATAGTCTGTAAACATCTGGGAAGTAAGGAGACCAATTGCTGGAGTTTTGGGAGAGGAATGTTGTCCCACTCTTGTCTGATGAAGGATTCCAGCTGCTCAACAGTCCTGGGTTTTCTTTGCCAGATTTTTCTTTTTATGATGCGCCAAATGTTTTCTATTGGTGACAGGTCTGGACTGCAGGCAGGTAAGTTCAGCACCTGGACTATTCTACTGCAAAGCCATGCTGTTGTGATGGATGCAGTATGTGGTTTAGCATTGTCTTGCTGCAGTATGCAAGGCCTGCCCTGAAAGAGACATTGTCTGGATGAGAGCATTTGTTGTTGTAAAACCTCTATATAATTTTCAGCATTAATAGTGTCTTTCCAGATGTGTAAGCTGCCCACACCATAGGCACTAATGCAATCCCATACTATCAGAGATGCAGGCTTTTGAACTGAGTGCTGATAACAAGCTGGATGGTCTCTCTCCTCTTTAGTCTGCACGACACGGCATCTGTGGTTTCAAAAAATAATTTCAAATTTTGATTCATCTGACTGCCGAACAGTTTTCCATTTTGCCTCAGTCTATTTTAAATGAGCTTTGGCCCAGAGAAGATGTCAGCATTTATGGATCTTGTTCTGATATGGCTTCTTCTTTGCATGATACAGGTTTAACTTTCATTTGTGGATTATATGGCTGACTGTGTTCACAGACAATGATTTCTGGAAGTGTTCCTGAGCCCATGCAGTGAATTCCAGTGAAGAATCAGGCCTGTTTTTTATGCAGTGCCGCCTGAGGGCCCGAAGATCACAAGCATCCAATATTCACCTTCGGTTTTGTCCCTCGCGCACACAGATTTCTTCAGATTCTCTTAATCTTTTGATGATATTATGTACTGTACATGGTAAGATACTCGAAGTCTGTGCAACTGTACATCAAGAAACACTTTTTCTGAAATTGTTCCCTAATTTTTAGATTCAGTTTTTTGCAGATTGGTGAACCTCTGCCCATCTTTACTTCTGAGAGACTCTTCCTTTCCAAAATGCTCTTTTTACACCCTGTCATATTACTGACCTGTTGCCAATTAACCTAATTAGCTGCAAAATGCTTCTCCAGGTATTATGTCTCTCCCTCCAGAGGGAGAGGGGAGACATATTGCTTTAGGCTCGGTTCCCGAGGCTGTCCGTCTGTCCGTCAGTCCGGTGGGTTGGGCAGGGAAGGGGACCGAGGGGGAGACGTTTTTATGAGTAAAAACAAATTCTAGTTTTTTATTAGTACCACTTACTTTTCCAGCCTTTTGTTGCCCCTGTCCCAACTTTTTTGAGATGTATGAATGAATCGGGAAAGGAGCGCGTCTTGGGTGGAAAATCAAAATCACAGTACCAGGTGCTCTTAGGCAAGGGGCAAAGAATGTAACAAAAATACGAAAAAGAGTCTAAGGCACTCCGGTAGAGGAAAAAAGTAAAAAGCCTTTATTGAATGGCTAATGCATCGGCAAGATTAAAAAGCGCACCTACGCGTTACGGCCATAAGGCCTTCATCAGGGTGACTAACCCGTTTGTGAATCAAGGCACCATTCATATAGATCGGGAAAGGAAATGACATCAAAGGGATCATGGGAAAAACAGGTGAGACAGGATGTATGAAACATGATAAACAACAATAAAGGACACAATATCGCACATATTAATGGCAAGGAAAAATAACAAATAAGAAAAACTCACATAAACGTGAGTACTACCCAGAAACACAAACATATATTATAAATATGGAGAATAGTCTATTTCTTCATTTAAACCTGGAAATTCCATGGCCTTGAGCTGGAAAATCCAAAACGTCTTGCATTGTAGGAGATGTTTGAGGTGATCAATTTTCAAAGGCTCCGTCGTATATGTGACGAAGAGGATGATTTTGAAACGAAGGCTTTACAGATGCATGCTCGTTTTCAGCAAAGGGGATATAAGCCTAGTCTGTTAAATCAGTCTCTTAAAAATGCAAAATCGTTGGAGAGAGAGAGTCTTTTAAAACAGTCACGTAAGCTCAAAAAATCCAAACAAGTTTATTTTGTCACACAATATAGTCGAGAGGAAGCTCAAATTAGGGACATTATAAAACGCAACTGGAGTATTATTGAGAGTGACTCCACTTTAAGCGCTGTTTTCACAGAGCCCCCAGCCTTCCCATTCTGGCGGGCTCCCTCCCTGAAAGATAAATTGGTACACAGTGACTTGGCACCCAAAACCAAACCCATTTGGCTTTTCAAACCCTTGGGCAACTACCCATGTGGGAACTGCAATCAATGTCAATACATAGTTAAATCTAAAACCTTTACGGATTCTCGTGTTTCCTGTACGTACTCGTTAAACTCATTTGCGAATTGCAACACCACTTTTTTCGGGTATAGGTTGGAGTGCATATGTGGGTGCTTTTATATAGGCCGTACTAAACGGACACTGAGGGATAGGATATCCGAACATGTTTATGCTATCAGAACAGCGAACGACAAATATCCCATGGCTAAACATTATAGGTTGGCTGGCCATGACGACCCAAATTCTTTGAAAGCTATGGTTATTGAGGTGGTCCCTAGATCTCGGAGGGGGGGTGATCACCTCAAACGTCTCCTACAACGCGAGACGTTTTTGATTTTCCAGCTCAAGGCCATGGAATTTCCAGGTTTAAATGAAGAAATAGACTATTCTCCATATTTATAATATATATGTTTGTGTTTCTGGGTAGTACACACGTTTATGTGAGTTTTTCTTATTTGTTATTTTTCCTTGCCATTAATATGTGCGATATTGTGTCCTTTATTGTTGTTTATCATGTTTCATACATCCTGTCTCACCTGTTTTTCCCATGATCCCTTTGATGTCATTTCCTCTCCTGATCTATATGAATGGTGCCTTGATTCACAAACGGGTTAGTCACCCTGATGAAGGCCTTATGGCCGTAATGCGTAGGTGCGCTTTTCAATCTTGCCGATGCATTAGCCATTCAATAAAGGCTTTTTACTTTTTTCCACTACCAGAGTGCCTTAGACTCTTTTTCATATTTTTTGAGATGTGTTGCTGCCATCAAATTCAAAATGAGCTAATATTTTTCTTGAAATGGTAATATGTCTCACTTTCAACATCTGATATGTTGTCTCTGTCCCATTGTGAATGAAATGTGGGTTTATGAGATTTGCAAATCATTGCATTCTGTTTTCATTCTGTTTTGCACAATGTCCCAACTTCATTGGAATTGGGGTTTGTATCTTGCAGTGCTGCATCTATGTTTCTGTTTCTGATATCTTCTACAGCCAGCAGTCAATGTCACATGATCCATGTCTACCTGCTCAAGAGTGTCCCTGATGTGTGAACTGGTTTTTTGGTGTTTTGTTCATTACAAAAAGAATTCAAGACCTTCCAGGGCATACAAAGACATTTATAATTACTGACATCACCAGTGCTCTGAATCATTTAGCAGTCAGTTTCAGTAATCCTAGGGTTTGGTTGCTGTGTCTGATTTTCCCCCTTATTTCATCGCGTTACTTTACACCTTGACATTTATGCCCAAGATACTTCAGACTGACCAAAGCCAATAACAGGCAGTCAAGAGCCCAGAATTAAGACTGGATACTGTCCTTACATGCATGAAGGAAGCAATTGAATACTTCTGTTTGACCCTCTGTTAACCAAGTACCTTTCCAACTGTGTAAAAATAATTTCCCTCGGCAAATATGTTGATTATTAATCAACATTAATGACCTTGATAGGAATATTGAGAGCAGATTAGTGAAATTTGCAGATGATACTAAATTGGGAGGTTTGGCAAATAGTTTAGAGTCCACTAAAGTGATTCAGGATGATTTGGATAGAATCCAGAATTGGGCAGAAATGTGGCAAATGAAATTTAACGTAGCGAAATGTAAAGTAGTACATGTAGGTAATAAAAAACATTAGACGGGATTACTTCATGGGAGGTTTTAAACTGGAATGTGCTCCACAAGAGAAAGATCTGGGAGTGATTGTTGACCAAACCCTCACAGGCTCTAGCCATTGTGCCGTAGCAGTTAAAAAAGCCAATCGGATGCTGGGATACATCGCCAAAAGTATTGAGTTCAAATCCAAGGAGGTGATGCTTCTTTTGTACAACACATTCGTCAGACCACATCTAGAGTATTGTGTACAGTTCTGGGGACCATACTTTAAGAAAGACATAGAGGCTTTAGAGAAAGTTCAGAGAAGAGCCACGAAGCTAATTCCGGGTATAAAAGATGAAAGCTATGTGAAAAGGCTGAAGATCCTTAATCTCTTTAGTCTTAGGAAAAGGAGGCTAAGGGGTGATCTGATTGAGGTCTTTAAATATGTTAAAGGGATTAACAAAGTGAATTATGTAGGATTCCTTCAACCAAGTGTTGTCAGTAGAACTCGGGGTCACAAATGGAAGCTGACCAAAGGTAAATTTAGCACTGATATTCGGAAATATTTCTTCACCCAAAGAGTAATTTCGGTGTGGAACAGCTTGCCTGGCCATATTGTTGAGGCAGAGACCTTGGGAGTTTTCAAGAGCAGGCTTGACTTAAAGTTAGATACCATTGAGTCATTGAGTTATCTGAAGTGATATATTCACAATAGTACAAAGAAACTGGCGAGCCTAGTTGGGCTGAACGGCCTGTTCTCGCCATTCATGTTATGTTATGTTATGTTATGTTATGTTATGTTAAAATTATGGGCCAATATTTGGAAAAATAGTAAAAAAAAAAAAAAAAAAAAAAAAAATTCGACCCTTTGACCCACCTTTCCAAAATGTAGCAGATCTGCTACATTGGGTAATAATGCGAATGGAAAAATTAAAGTGACGGACCATTCAAGTTATTCTTAAACGTTTATTTGGCAATAAGAAACAAAACCAGCAGGGTGTCCAGGCTGTTAACCCTTTCACTTTATGTAGCAGATATGCTACGGTGGTTAATAGAGGGTTAATAAGGAACAGTTTGAGAGGTAAATATTGTAACAGCCCTGTAAGAAGTTATTCATTGGACTCAGTTTTTGTTGTGTCATCTCTTGGGGTGTTCTGCGTGTCAGTCAGCCTGCTCTGTGCCAACCACGTGTGGGTGTGAAATTTGGCATAGGTTGCACTCCTGTGGTTGGTGGAGCACTGAGGGCGAGGGGGTGGGTTGACCCAGTTTTGTCATCAAACTGTTTTGTTTGTTTGTGTGCTGGTGTTGTGGAGGGGTACAGTTTTTATTCAGTTTATGCTCTAGAGCTGTGGTGCACAGCCAAAAGAGTAGCCTCTTTCAATGCTGGTTAAACTGATTGGTTTATCACGTTGACTCAGAGTCTGCTTTCAGTCGATAATACTCCACAAATTATATTCAGTAAACTAGCTACGACTAGTGGAAGAATGCTGCATAAGTCACTTGGTGCAGTTAGCTAGTTTACATTAGTTGCAGCAGTGTTGCTAGCGCTAGCCAGCAGAGTGTGGAGATGAACAGATATGGTTTATGCCAGGATGCGAGTCAAGATGGAGGAGGTAAAGAGCAATAACTGGGCAGAGGTGGCATACAGATGGTCAAAATAAACGGCATAGGAGTTAAGCAGATTTCAGGCGCAAGGGATCCAATGAGAGGGTCGACTTTGCGGGTGGCTGCCGGGGCGGGTTTGACTCCAGACCCACTGTTGCGTGTTTTATCATTGCATGGTGGAGGTGGCAGCTCAGAAAACAATAACCTTGATTACTCAAGAACGGCACCCATGTTCAAAACTCCAAAATATTTGGGTAAGGCAGATTGGGAGGCAGCTCATGCCCTATTCAAAATTTTAGCACATGCAAGGGGCTTGTCGTGAGAGCATAGGGCATTGCTGTTAGCTCTGTGCCTCACTGATCCTGCGTCCTGCTCCTTAGCCCCGAGGACAGGTACAGGTATAAGACCTTATTTGGGGCATTGAAGAGGCCTTTCAGCTAGGATGTACAACCTGGACTCTTAAAAATGACCGACTCAGTAGAAGTACACAACCCCGGATGCTGCTGAGGGTGTTGGCCAGTTGAAAGCCTGATGCAGCAAGCCTACTCTCACATGCCTCTGGAGCTGCGGAGCGGGATTGTAAAAGACCTGTTAATTTGGGCTCTTTCACCTGTGGAGCTGCGTATCCATGTTCAGCTGGAATATCCATGCACCTCACAGGCTGCTCTGGAGCTAGCAATGGAGAGGGAGATTGTGTGGGGTGCGCTGCTAAGTATTCACAGGGAGGCCACACTGGCAGTGAGACCAGCAGCAGCAAGCAGCTCAGAATTGTATAGATCTGTCACAGTGGATATGATGACATTGACCCAGGCAGTTTCCCAGCAGCCCACATGCAACCCGTACCTTAACAAGAGACTGTGTTGGGGGTGTGGTCAACCAGACAATTTACTCAGACAGAACCCACTGACCACCAGGCCACACTGAGTCTGCATAGAGGTGGCAGTGTGGACCCCAGCCCTAACTCTCCTACCTCCGGAGAAGTGGGGCTTTATTTCCCCCAAGAGCAGATGGAGGCACCCCCTGGAGTCAGCGGTGGACACGGGCCTTACTTGTGCTAAGGATTTTTATCATGTCCCTGTCATTGTTGAGCGGGTTTCCTGTTCTGCTCTTGTCAACTCAGGGTCAACAGTGATGCTGATAAGCTGTGATGTGGTGCCAGGCTGGACTCAGTAGGAGCCCACCACTGTGCAGCTGTGCATGGTCACGGGCAAGTTAGCACCTGTGAAAAGAAAGAAATGATGACTGTGACTGTACAGGGCAGGGACTTTTGTCATCCAGTGTGGATAGCACTAATACAAGACACTGCATTTTGGGTTTGGATTTTTTTCAGGGCTACAAACTGCCTTTTGGAGCTAGCACAGGGTACACAAAGTTTCTGGGGTGGGTGGGTCTGTTGTTGATATGGCATTTAGGGTTCACCCCTTCCCAACCCTGAGCACCTTCACCGATAGAGATTTCAGCATACACTCAGCAGTGCCCCCCATATGCCCCATGCAATAAACCTCAGTATTTCCCCCCACCCACCCAGCTTCACTTGTCCAGCATTCTCCACCAGTCCCTGCCCACTGGATATGCCCATCCGCTATGAGCGACCCCGGCCAAATCCTGTGGCCTCAAGTGGGAGCGGAGCTTACCCAAACAGCACCTTTGCACGCCCCCTGCTTCTTTCTCAGTGTGATCTCCACCCCTCTATCACTGCGATGCTTTCTACTATCAGTGTAGACCTGCACAGTGCAGCTGCACTGTTCCAGATTGGAGAAGGGGTGACGCACTTGACTTCTGGTTCAGTCCCCATGACACTCAGCCAGCTTGACCTCCACCCCCATCCATGCAGTGTTACCCTCATCAGATACAGGCCACAACCCTTCAGACATGTCAAGCAGGAAAGGAGGCAACATAGAGTGTCTCGTTTTTGCCACCCCTGTACACCATATGTTGTGATCCTAACCCCCCTACCTCTGCAGATTTGCTATCCAGCTGACGGGGCCAATTCACATCTACCTTGTTAGTCCAGGTGGTGACACTGTCTGCCGTGTGAGAAATTTGGTTCTGGAGCTGCCATGGGAGTTACTGTGGGAGTTTAAATACTGCTTTGTTAGCTAGCAAATAGTTGCCAGCTTTGAAAGAAGTTTGCACAGTGGGTTTTTGGGTTTCTGGAGGTTGCCAATGGCAAGCAAACGATGCACCGGCTTTGTACTCTCCAATGTAGGTTTCTCGTCAGCCTCCATCATGTTAAGGTAGTAAACTTTTGCTGAAACTGACGTATGGTACCTGATTGACCGGGAACAAATCACAGGCTATTCATGTGTTTGTGCAGTGGATGTGCAGTTTGCAAAATGACTACAAACTGGACAACAAGTGTCATAGAATTACATTTTTGATGATAAACTACAAATGTAATGTGCTGATTTGCATTGGTGTACCCATTGTTTTATCTCAAAGCAAACCAGCTCATACAATTAACTCGAGTTAAGCCGGAAATTGTTCAAACCCCATTATAAATTTCCACTGGGATTTTACTTCAGACTCCAGTAGCTATGTAGCAATGCTGTAGTCATCTCAGCACTCTATGCTTTAGGCCATACAACAGGCACCTCATCCAAGGCAAGCCTGCCATATGTAAGTGTAATGTGTTACACTAAAATACTGTACACCCCGTGGCCACTTTTAGGTACACCTTTCATATACTGGGTAGAATACTTTTCCCCAGAACTACCTGCGGATTTGTGGCATTGATTCAACAGAGTTAGGAGTACAATGAGTCGATAAGCTGGAAAAATTCCTTTAAGAATCTGGACCACGTTGATATGATAGCATCGAACAGTTCCTGCCAATTTGTTGGTTGCACTTTCTTGCTGCTGATCTCCTGTTCACTTCCCAAAGGTGTGCTGTTGGATTAAGAGCTGGTGACTGGACGCCACTGGTGTCCACTGAACACATTTTCACGTTCAGCTTAGGATGAAGCGTGCTCTATGACACGGCAAACTACCCTCCTGGAAGTACCATTAGAGTATAGGTAGACTGAGGCCATAAAGGAATGAACATTGTCAGCAACAGTACTCAAGTAGATGTGACATTTAAATGATGCTGAAGTGGTATTAAGGGGTCAAATGTGCATCACAGCAGAAATCAAGATTCTTCAGACTAGATGATGTTTTTTCAGTAACTCGGTTCTTTGAGTTACTGTCTCCTGCCTGTCAGCTTCAAACTCTGGTCATTCATCTCTAATCTCTCTCATGAACAAGGCGTTTCATCCACAGAGCTACTGTTCATTTGATTTTTTTTTTACACCATTCTCTGCAATTTTTTGGGAGTGTTTTGCCAAAGAAAATGCTCAAAGATTAGAAGTTTTTGTGAACTCAAACCACTTCATCTGGAAATAACAATCATTCCATAGTTAGTGTCAGTTAGATCACATTTCTTCTCTATAGTGATGTTTGATTTAAATAACAGCTGAGCCACTTGCCCAGGTCTGTGTGCTTTTATGTCTACTTGTGCAATATGATCACCAAATTAGATATTTGCACTAGCAAGCAGTTACAAAAGTGTACCGAATAAAGTGGCCATTTCTATGATATTAGTAGTGCTTCATAATGATCAACATTGCTTAAGACTTCAGTAGTATTATGTCCTTCCTCAAAGTTAAATTGTGTCCTGGTTGTTTTACTCCTGTGTTTTCCTTAAATCAAACTTTTATGGTTGACCCAAAAATGTAAGAAAGCAATTTACCACATTCTTTAGCTAAGGGGGAACAGTGCTGTCATGAGCTCATCATTGAAATAGTGCATGCAGCTTTGCAGTGCAATTATTATAAAACCTTGAATCTTATCATTAAATTGTATCTGTAGAAATTGCTTTTACTCATATATTATTTGAGGTGAATGTGGCTGTTTTTTTAGTGGCGGATTGAGACTTGGGCTTAGATTTTGTCAAAACAGTGGAGTCAGAAACATTTTCAGAATAAAATGCTGTTCTATTAAATGTGGCATTTTGGTGCTTTCCTGCACTATTTAAATAGGACGTAACTGAAGTAAAAAAAAAAGTCAAGTAGTACTTTTCATCCTTTATTTTAGTTTTGATGGAAATGGATCAAAATACTGATGCGAGTCCACCTAGTGGCCAGGAGTGGACTGGGACTGAAAAACAACCCTGTGCTATGGCCTACAATTTACAATGATTGGTTACAGTTTCTCATGTTGTATACATTATTCATTTAGACAATAAAACTCAAGTGTCACTTTTTGACTTGAATTATTGGTTGTTTCCTCAAACACTCAGGATTGTGAGTTCACAGAAAGCCTGAGGACTCACAGGAGGTCGAGCTGGCCTGAAGGGACAGTACAGATGCACATTTTTAAATAATGATAACACAGAAAGGGCTTAAAAAGACTCAGTGCAGCTAGATTAAAACAGTCTTACTAGGACTGATTTATTTTACATTTTTAGTGTATATGTTGAATAACAATTAAAAAAAAAAATTTTGCCTCAAAACATTAATCATAGTGGCACTGAAATTACTATATAAAGGATCGTTCATTGTCATAATTTGATATTATGTGTCATTAACACACCATTAACATGCATGGCACTCAACAACATTCTTGCTGTGTCATTTTCTTGGATGCACAAACATTAGCATCACTGGACGTTCATTAAAGAGAATTTAAGGTTCATTAATTTCCCATAGATAATAATTAACGCCAGTCAAACTATGATGACATCTTCATTCAGCGTGCACCTTTTTGTGCACTATTTTAAAGCAAGAGAATGATAAATGTTTGAATACATGGCCTCTCAGCCAGTGCTTATCTACAGTGTATGTCTGAGTAATTGGCACCTTTTACCAAAAATGAGCAAAATAAGCAAAAATATTTTATTGTTTATTGTCATGATCACTCATTCTAAATGCTTCCAAAAATCTAACTTTTTGTTGAAGTAATGTACTGGAAAAAACATTAAATTCTCTCTAAGAAACACAATTATTGGCAGCCCTTCATATAATATTTTGCGTGGCCTCCTTTTGCCAAGATAGCAGTTCAAAGTCTACTCCTATACTGCATGATGAGGTTGGTGAACATATAGCACGGGATCAGAGATAATTTCTCCATGCACAATTTCTCTGAATCCTTCAGATTCAAGGTTGACAATTATGGACTCTCCAATTCAGCTTATCCCACAGATTTTATATGGGGTTTAAGTCAGGGGACTGTGATGGCCTTGGAAAAACCTTTATTCTGTGGTTCATGAACCACTTTCATGTACATTTTGAGGTGTGCTTCAGATTATTGTCTTGCTGGAAGGTCCACCCATGGCCCATTTTATGTTTCCTGGCAGAGGCTGTTACGTTTTCATTTAATGTCTGCTGGTATTTCATGGAGTTCTTGATTCCACATATCCTAAAAAGACGTCCAGGGCCTTAGGAAGACAAAAAGGCCCCAGTACCTAAGATCCTCAATCAGACTTCAAAGTGAGTAAGAGGTGCTTTTTGATATAGCTATGTTTCTGTATATGCCAAACCCACCTTTGATGTTTGTTGCCATAAAACTCCATTTTGGTCCGTCTGACCACATCACCCAATCCTGTTGAAAATACAAACAGCAAACTCTGAGAGCTTTAGTTTGTTGTTGATTGACAGTAGAGGCTTTTTTTCGGCAGCCCACCAAAAAACTTGTGGTGATGTAGGTGGCGCCTGATGGTAGTTTTGGAGGCTTTATGACCCCAAGATTCAACTAACCAATGCAATGCTCCACTGCCGGCTGGTGAACTGGCAACAGGGGAAGCTCAAACCCATCCCTTAAAAATAATGATTGGTCATGACCTGTTTTCGATCATTCATTTAAATTACCATTACAGAAACTCCAAAAACTCTCAACATTATCAGGTGTGGTCAGTTTTCATGAATAACGCATACCTGTCAACTCTCACACATTCGGCATGAGTTTTAGTGGCATATTTATGTCCCCCTGCTGTAGTATGCAATTATTCAATCAACGCATATGTAAGAGATTCTCGTGCGAAATTGAAGTCCTTGTGCATGGTGGTTTATCAGTTTCACGTACGGTGGATTTCGCCACTAGTAATTGGAAACTGATTATGACTCCGGACTTCTCACTGTTTACTCAGGGGTTGGAAGCAATGCATGTGTTTCATGATTGTTTAAATTGTTTAAATGAAATAAGATCATTGGAAGCAATGGAATTGAGTAATCACAGAATGAGCCTTCAAACATCCATTTAAGCTATGCAAGAGTCAAAAAAAAAATTGAAATACCTTTCAATTGTTATAAAAAATTGATGTTTTCAGTGTTTTTGTTTATTACTCATATTTTTACCTCAATATACTTAAAGGAATGGTTTTTTTTTTGTTCTCATTGCCTACAATAGTATTTTTAAATACATTTTCACCAAAAATTACCAAGAAGTAATATACTAGGACCCCTGTTAGACGAAAGTGGGGGTGTATAATAATCACTGCACACTGCTGTATGTTGCTCCCAAACCTGTATGTATTGTTCAGCATTAATAGTGTCTTCACAGGTGCGCAAGTAACCCATGCCATGTGCTCTAATGTTCCCCCATACTGTCATAGATGCTGACTTTTGAACTGTTTGCTGATAACAAGCTTCATTAGCCTGGAGGACACAGTGTCCATGATTTCCGAAAAGAATTTCACATTTAGACTGATCTGACCGCAGGACAGTTTTCCATTTCACCTCAATCAATCTTAAATGATAATGAAACACATGCATTGCTTCCAACCCCTGATGTAGCGACAAACTGTTTTAACTGACAATGGTTTTTCAAAGTGATCCTAAGCCCACATGGTAGTATCCTTTACAGAATGATGTCGCTTTTTAATGTAGTGCCACCTGAGGGACCGACGATCACGGGCATTCAGTGTTGGTTTTTGGCCTTGGTGCTTACGCAGAGATTTCTCCAGATTCTCTGAACCTTTTTATGATATTATGGACTGTAAATGATGAAATCCCTAAATTCCTTGCAAATGCACGTTGAGAAACGTTGTTCTTAAACTGTTGGACTATTTGTTTACGCAGTTGTTCACAAAGTGGTGAACCTCACCCCATCCTTGCTTGTGAACGAATGACCCTTTCGGGGATACTCCTTTTATACCTAATCATGACACTCACCTGTTTCCAATTAATCTGTTCACCTGTGGAATGTTCCAAACAGGTGTTTTTTGAGCATTCCTCAACTTTCCCAGTCTTTTGTTGGCCTTGTCCCAGCCTTTTTAGAACGTGTTGCAGGCATCTAATTCAAAATGAGTGAATATTTTAAAAAAAACAATAAAGTTTATCAGTTTGAACATTAAATGTCTTGCCTTTGTAGTGCACTCAATTGAGTATAGGTCGAAAAGGATTTGCAAATCATTGTATTCTGTTTTTATTCACGTTTTACACAATGTCCCAACTTCATTGGAATTGGGGTTTGTACATTTGATACCGCATCCCAAGTTTGTCAGACATGGGGTTGTACATGTTGTCCTTAAATAACCAAATAAAACAAAAGGATTTTGTAAATTTTCACTCCACACATGTAAGAGGCTCATGCCTATATATTCCATATAAAGGAGAAATTAAAATATTTAACATTAACTGATGCCTATTCTCGTCTTCCTACAAGTAGCCTGAAATACTTGCTGCAACAGGCTTTGAGTTATCCAACTCAGGTAACTCCATGGATCAACTTTTTTTCCCTGCAAAGATTATCCTATTTATTGTTTCATATCATACACTCTTTGCTTTTAATGAGCTAAGGGTCAGAAATGATCACAGATGCTTTATTGCTCACTTCTTTTACATTCACACACAGAATTTGCAAACACCATTAAGCAGAAGTTAACAATCTGAACACTGAATGCACATTAATTTAGGACGACCCCATCCTCACAAGAAAAAATGACCAGATAGGTCATAAATACAACTGCCCAAAATGACCTGAATTGACATTTGAGTGAGAGACTAAGAATGAGGAAATCAGATGACATCCTTATGTCCATCTTGGAACTCTGGTTTTCTTCCACAGTCAAAAGATTTGAGTGCGAAGCAACTTGGGGACTCTAAATTGTATGTTGATATGAGACTGCTGTAAGTGTCCTTAAACAGCAAGTAATCAAATGAGCAGTTCCCATTTCGATATGATATGATATGATATTTATTGGTCCTTGCGGAGACTTGTTTTGCACCATACAGTACATCTAAACAAAACAAACATAGGCAACAATTACAACTAGACACAATAAACAACAGTTTTACCCCCCCCCCACCAACCCCCTTCTCCCACCAGACAAGGACAAAAGACATAGACCCCCTACACATCATACATAGAATGGTAAAGTGCAGTTGTGCATAGTAATCAAAGTGCAGAGTGCCATTAAAGTGCAGCATTGCATGATCCTTTCGCACTCAGATTCTTGTTCAATAGCACTATACTGGTGGGAATGAATGACCTGCAGGCTCGATTTGTTTGGAAAGCTGGAGCCCTGAACCTCCTGCCTGATGGTAACAGCTCATAGGCCTGGTTTCCAACTGAGTTTAAATTTTAAAAAGCGAGTCAGAACTGTCTTTTAAACCCAGTGCACATTGCAATGTACACCACTGTCTCCCCCATTTTTTTAAATGCTCTGAGACATTTTTCACCACGAGGGCATTAGTCCATCTGACTGAATTTTCAACAGCTTGCTCCCACCCACTTCTTTTGAAAAAAAAAAAACACTATTACACTAATTTCAATTTGCTATATATAAATTTTTGATTGAGTCTTATTGCTGGATGCATTTGGGATGGGGAAACTGCAGTTGTATTTTTCCTGTCCCTGGAATATAATTCTGGTCTGAAGGGTTGAAACCACAATCACCTGCAATCTTTTCTTAACCATTTGTTTTGGAAGGCACAATACTTTTGGTATTTGAGGAAATGCTCCAATGGGTTGTATCAGAAATGCACCTATAAGTCATATGAGAGGGCTAAAAACAGGGCTGTGTGTTCGTTTGTGTGTTGGGACTTGTTCTCTTGGCCATTTATTAATATTATGTTTTTAGTGGCTACTTTTGCACTACTTAGTAGAGCCTTTTCTGAAAAATAAACTACTTTTCCCTGCCAATCTGTGTTTAGGGATTAGCATTCTAATTTTGGTGTAAAGGTCAATGACACATCTTTCAATATTTCTTTCCTTTTACCCTCAGTGCAGATTCAAGCAGCGAAGGGAAATGCCCTCAGAAAGGCACCAGCACAGACATCAATGGATCATCTACCGTTTTGTTCTCATTGAGGTGAGGTCAGGCCAGCAGAGTGCGCCATAGTGGGTACAGTAGGAGGCTCAAATGAATGGCTGTTGGATCCTGTTTTGCAAATACACAGTGCATGGACTACATGGACATATATTGTTCACTATTTCATGCTCTGTGCACTCCGGAATTATTTACACCATCACTTAATGGGTGCAATAATATTTCAGTGCCTGGCAATGTGTGAAAATTATACAGTTTATTGTCTAGAACATGCAGTAACAGTAACAAAAAATTGTTTATATTCTGTAAAATGTGTGTATGTGTGTGTGTTCCAATTATTCACAACTTCATGTAGACATTAGAACATCTCCGTGTGCCAAAATACCACCACCACATTTTCAATTACAACCTCAAACCCAGAAGGATTGAGCTAATGCATTAAATGTAAAAAAAAAAAATTGCTAGCAGCAGTTTGTAAATGCCTTTTAACCTCTATTCAATTGCAAAAGTAAATAACTGTAATTTCAAAATGCGATGTCAGCAACACGCTCCTATGAAGTTGGTGCAGAAACATGTTTACCACTGTGTAACATTATCTGTCCTTTTGTCTTTTCCCACATATTATTTATTGACATACTATGTGCTGCTTTTAGACAAGTTAACAACTTCAAGGCACCATAATAAAAAAATCTATCTATATACATATGGATATATATACAACCCCAATTCCAAAATAGTTGGGACAAAGTGTAAATTGTGAATAAAATCAAAATGCAATGACTTTCAGATCACCTGACCCAGCTAGCAATTTTTTGTTCCCAAAACGTTCTCATAATGTTTTCAGCGGGAAGTTTTTTTTAAGTTCCCAGAATGTTCTAGGACAACATTCTCTAAAAACATTTGAGAAATGTTGTGTGATAACCTCCTTAAAATGTTTACAGAAAACCCTGCTAGAACATTATCCCCTAACATTCTTGAAACGTTTTCAGCTGAAAGTTTTCAATGTTCCCTGAATGATGCTATTTTATTTTGGATAACATGCTTTAAAAAATCTATAAATGTTTTGTAGTAACATCTCATCAAAATATTTAAACATTATGGCAACATTCCCATTCCATTTTAAGCCTAAAATTTCCTGACTGACTACTGGTTACTAGGATCACCGATAATTTATTAAACTATTGGAATTGGACTATTAACACATGTAAAAGTGATATCAATATTCAACAGTCTTTCAGCAGAATTACTTCTTCATTTATTTAACGCTTTAATACTTTTTTTTTTTACCAACTTAACAAACCAATATTCTGCTACAACAACAAAAACATCCACACAACAAAAACTGGCAAAATGAACAAGTGTTTCAGTTTTGTAAATAAATAATAATATACATATATATTTTTAAAAAGTAAAGTAAAAAAAAAAAAAAAAAAAAAAACAGATTTAGTCCCAGTCCTCAGACAACAATGTGGGGCTTCTGTTTCCCTCCCTCTGGACAGTTGACAGACTTGTGTCCTCAGTCAGAGAGGGTCCACCTGCATTATAACAAATACAGTACATATAACCAGAAATGTCTCAGATTCACCAGAAGCCATTTTCGTAACCCTTTAAATTACAGGCCATTAATTAGGTAGTAATCACTGGAAATAACCAAGGAATATCCAAGTAAAATAGATGTAATATCTAGTAATGCCACTAAAATTAGTATGTAATATTCAAGTAAACAAGACAGTGAAATGTGACCTCCCCCTGCAGGCTCACTTCGTTCACATACTACACACCTAGTAATTTGCTATATCCATAGCTAAAGCCTGGAGACCACGTCATTATTTGATTCTGTCTTGATTACTTCAGTTAAAACTAGTAACTCCATTCTTGTCCCAGGCAAGGTGGCTTTGATGTAAATTGTAATGAAAATGGAGTAGTTTCGTTGGAAATTATGTGCAAGCGAAGCAGCAATGATACCGCAAACACACAACTTACCTCCAAACAAATAACTTGACTGCACCATTGCATACATTCTTATTTGTTGCACATCAATATGCTCAAATATCTAATTTTAACTAGAATTCACACAATACTAGCCCAGATTTGAATAGTTTCCAGGTTTTACTTTGTGAAAAAGCCAGGCTAACTCAGTTAGCCAGCTTTGTGGAATACCCCCCTGGTGCATTATTAAAAATAACAATGTTTATGTTAATTATTTACCCCAAAGCAGTTGCATTAATCATGTACTTTTTCAGTGTTTCCCCTACCATTGGTTTTAGGGGTGATGCTCAAGTCAGTGGGTCAGACACAGCAGTGCAGTCAGGCTCATGTAGCTCAATAACTCGACTGTCTGTATTTCATGATGTTTCTCCGTCTTGTTGATGTTAAGTGTTGATGTTACTGCTGTAATGTCTGTCAGTAGATTTTTTAAACCCAGCCCTGACCTCTTGCAAACATGTAATATCTGCTCACAACTCATCACAAATTGTGTGCTTGAGATGAAAAACCTCAGCTGTCATAAAGACAATTAATTGTCTTGTGACTTGGCTCTACTGCACACACAACACTGAACACACAAAATAACAATTTTCCTATAAGGAAAACTGAGCTGCTGCAGCATTCCGTTGGTCACGTTACACAAGGGCAGCCTTGCTGGCGCCAAAACTTCAAATAAAAATATCCACAAAACTTATTTTAGTGGTTAAAAACGGCACAAAAACAGCCAGGTAATGTATCGGAAATGATAACAAACAACATGCATCAAACATTTTAACATAAATGATTTAAAATTTCAAAGAAAACAGTAAAATTACGGAGCAGCGTTTTGAACACAACTTACCCTCCACAGTGCTTAACAGCTCAGTGAGGGAAAGAAGGGAGGGGCTACGGAAGCCCAACAGAACTACGGAAGCTCAGGAGGTACCAAAGAGGTTTTACAAAATAAAAGTTAGTACCTTGGCCCTGGTAATGTGCTGACAATTTTCAGCATTGACCCTGTTACCGTAAGAAATCCAGACAAGAAATCCATCATATAAGCAGATTAAGACATGTTTCGGTCTTAATGGTAAACTACAAAATTAAATGAATGTAAATACTAGCCTCAAAAAAGATTTAAAAGCAATCAATGCAAATACTACTACAACAACAATTAATAATAATAATAATAATAATAATAATAAACTACTAGGCTACTGTTACTACTACTATCTATTATTATAGACTATAATTCAAAATACTACTACTACTACTACTACTATTAGTAGCCTACTGGTCTGGTAGCACTTCTACTACTACTACTAATATTAACAAAAAACTATTGCTATCTATTATTATATTATTATTATTATTATTATTATTACTATTGTTGTTATATGTACAGACTACAGTCCTAAGAAATTATACTAATTCAGGATCAAACAGACTGAGTGAGTTTATAGCCTATCAATATATACGACCACCAACTCGTCATTTTACCTCCTTTTCAACAGAGGTGAATGCATAGGGCGTTAACAGGACATTCGATAAATGTCAATCAGGGAAGCTGATTTTTTTTTTCTCCAGTCTAGACAGAGACTGGAGACAGAGTTCCTATCTAATGAGTAGCAGCTTAGGTGTTTGTGCCACAAAGTTTTATTTCAACAACATACCCACCTTCAAGTGAAGCACCAGTTTCCTCTTGTTTTGCCTTTGTTTCTCTCTTGCTCGCTCCTGACCATGGATGTATGCTCCTGACTCGTCTTTATGATGACATGTTGACATCTCTTCACCTGCTGCAGCTCTGCAAGTGCCTGCCGGTGCAGCCCTCTGATTAGTCAGATGTTGAGTGCTGTCAGTCATTGCAGCGACACATGCATGGTCAGATCACAGGTCTCTTTTTCTCCTTCTTCGAGCTGATTGTGCTCTACGTGCACCTCACGGTAGCGCATATGCGCAATGGATGCGCATATGCGCAATATGCGCAAATGTGTCCCCTTGTGCAAAATGTGGCCTCCCATGGAAGATGAGGCCCACCACTGATTATTGTCAGCATTTCAGTCTGGATGGATTAGCAGATGTTATTGTGCTGTGTTTGGTTGTGTCTTGGTTGGCTTTGGGGAGGTAACTTAGGCTGCTTCCCTGGAGTAGGTGTGGGTTGGGACATTTTATATAAATAAAAGTTCTGTCATCTGAGGCTTAAATAACATGAAAACATCCTGAGAACATTTTCCAAATGTTACTTTGTTCTTCCTTTGTTATCATGTAACATTGTGGGAATGTTTTATAGGAGACCATTCTATCATCTGTTACCTCAACAACATCCCCAAAACTTCCTCAGAATGTTGCTGTGATGGTTCTGCCCTGCAGTCCCTCCCCCCTCCTGCTGTCTTTGCCTCCACTTCAACGAGCCACACCTGTTGCTCGTTGAAGTGGAGGTGAAGTGTATGATATTTAAGAGCTGCACTGCCAGCTTGGCAGTGCACCTGCATTCTGATGCCTGAGCCCTGTTTTGTTGTGCCGCTGCTCCCCTGAGTTTTATATTGTGTTTTTTTACTAGTTTTATTAAACATTTCTATTTTTTACTCAGCCTGTGCATGTGGGTCTCTTAACCACTTTTTGGGTACATGGTCCCAGTGCCCGCCAGCTTGTCGTCCTCAGCCGGCGGGGGCAAAACCATGACAGTTGCAGACAAAATGTTCTAAGTTTGTTAACATATCATATTACAAGAATGTTTTATGAAAAACGTTTTGTGATGTGATGCATCAATAACATCCTGACAACGTTTTCAAAATGTTTCTTCGAGGATGTTTTTCCTTTGTTATCCTGTAACATTGTAGTGATGTTTTATGAAAAATGTTTCATGATCTGAGGCATCAATAACATCTTGACAACATTTTCAAAATGTTGCTTTGAGAATGTTCTTCCTTTGTTATCATGTAACATTGTGGGAATGTTTTATAGAAGACCATTCTATCATCTGTTACCTCAACAACATCCCCAAAACATCCTCAGAATGTTGCAGACAAAATGTTCTACGTTTGTTAACATATCATATTACAAGAATGTTTTATGAAAAACGTTTCGTGATGTGATGCATCAATAACATCCTGACAACATTTTCAAAATGTTGCTTCAAGAAAGTTTTCCCTTTGTTATCATGTGACGTTGTAGCAATGTTTTATGAAAAACTTTTCGTGATCTGAGGCATCGATGACATCCTGACAACATTTTCAAAATGTTGCGTCGAGATTGTTCTTCCTTTGTTATCATGTAACATTGTGGGGATGTTTTATAGAAAACCATTGTTTCATATGTTACCTCAACAACATCCCCAAAACATCCTCAGAATGTTGCACCTAAAACATTCTTCCTTTGTTAACATATAACATTTTAGGAACATTATTTGACATTATAAACATCCTTGAAACATTCTTTGAACATTATGTTTTAAAGAAAACATTTTTATCTAATCAGAACTTGTAGGGAATGTTAGCCAATGTTTTGGGAACATTCCCTGCTAGCTGGGGAGCCAATATGTTATTTACAATAGAACATAGATAATATTTCAAATGTTGAAACTGAGACATTTTACAACCCCAATTCCGAAATAGTTGGGACAAAGTGTAAATTGTGAATAACATCAAAACGCAATGACTTTCAAATAACACCAGCCAGTATTTTATTCACAATAGAACAGAGATAAGATAGCAAATGTTGAAACTGAGAAATTTTACAATTTTATCCACAAAATAAGCTCATTTCAAATTTGATGGCTGCTACAGGTCTCAAAAAAGTTGGGATAGGGGCCTGTTTACCATGGTGTAGCATCCCCTCTTCTTTTCAACACAGAGTGGAGGCGTCTGGGCATTGAGGAGACAAGTTTCTTGAGTTTAGTAATTGGAATTTGATCCCAGTCTTGTTTAATACAGGCTTCCAGCTGCTGGAGAGTTTTGGGTCTCCTTTGACGGACTTTTCGTTTAATTATGCGCCGAATGTTCTCAATCGGTGAAAGATCAGGACTGCAGGCAGGCCACTTCAGCACACGGACTCTTCTACTACGAAGCTATGCTGTTGTAATAGCTGCAGTATGTGGTTTTGCATTGTCCTGCTGAAATACACAAGGCCTTCCCTGGAATAGATGTTGTCTGGATGGGAGCATATGTTGCTTTAAAACCTTTATATACCTTTCAGCATTCATGGTGCTTTTTAAAACATGCAAGTGTCCCACACCATATGCACTAATGCATCCTCATACCATCAGAGATGCTGGTTTTTGAACTGAACGCTGATAACAGGAGGCGTGGTCTTTCTCCTCTTTAGCCCGGAGGACACAACACCCTTAATTTCTAACGTCAAATTTGGACTCGTCTGACCACAGGACACTTTGCTACAGTCCATTTTAAATGAACCTTGGTCCACAGAACATGGCGACACTTCTGGATCATGCTCAACAATGGCTTCCTTTTTGCATGATAGAGTTTTAAGTGGCATCTGTGGACGGCACGGCGGACTGTGTTTACAGACAGTGGTTTCTTGAAGTATTCCTGGGCCCATTTAGTAATGTCAATGACAGAATCATGCCGGTGAGTGATGCAGTGGCGTCTGAGGGCCCGAAGATCACGGACATTCAGTAAAAGTCTTCGGCCTTGTCCCTTACGCACAGAGATTTTCCCAGTTTCTCTGAATCTTTTGATGATGTCATGCACTGTTGATGATGAGACCTTCAAAGCCTTTGTAATTTGACGTTGAGGAACATTGTTTTTAAAGTATTCCACAATTTTTTACGCGAGCCTTCACAGGTTGGAGAGCCTCTGGCCATCTTTACTTCTGAGAAACTCAGCCTTTCTAAGACATCCCTTTTATAGCCAATCATGTTACACACCTGATGCCAGTTAACTTAATTATTTGCTAAATGTTCTTTCAGCTGATTCTCTTATATATTAATTTCTTTTTCAGCCCTTTTTTGCCTGTGTCCCAACTTTTTTGAGACCTGTTGCAGCCAGAAAAATTTGAAATGAGCTCATTTTGTGGATCAAATTGTAAAATTTCTCAGTTTCAACATTTGTTATGCTATTTCTGTTCTATTGTGAATAAAATACTGGCTGGTGTGATTTGTAAGTCAATGCGTTTTGATTTTATTCACAATATACACTCTTTCTCAACTATTTCGGAATTGGGGTTGTGTGTGTGTATATGTATATGTAAACAGGTAAACGATGTCGGCAACTTTGATTGGCTTGGACTGAACCATAAAATCACGAAGCAAGCCTGTGTACCCTCAGGAATTTCAAAGTAGTGTGTTGTGTAAACCTTTGGAACTTAATGACTGTCCTTTTAGAAAAAAATGCCACGAGTCTACTTGGCAGTAACTTTAGCAAAAGGAGTGCACTTTGATCAGTCTTAGATTTACGTGTTAAAGAAAGAGTGCTCAAATTTAATTTTCCCATCTCTGACTGCTTGAAAATTGTTGGTTACGTGAACATTTGCCCTCTTTTATAGTTGTTTGTGTGGGCCGATAGTTTTACTTCTTGTAGAGTCCCTAGAATGACATTCATGAATGCAGTTTAGACTTCTGAATGAGCAAATTTAAGGCTTATGAAAGAGCACTGTTTCTTTGAAAAACATGTACCAGTTGGCAGATAATTAATGCCTGCAATGGTACAGCGCTTTTCATGACAAGTTTGATCCTTTCCATCCTAAGTCCAGACAATATGATTGCACATTATAAAAAAGAAAAGGGAGTGAACAACAGCAATAGTCATTATTTTTGTTAAGAAAATAAAGATATTGGCTTTGTGACACTGGCTGTGTGAGAAAGTGGCATGGAAAAATTGGCAAGGTTACTCTAAGCCTCCATCGTGTGACGAATGTTGCTGCCATGGACTTCAGGGCCCCTCAAAGCATACAAGATGTTCTTTCCTTCTGTCAAAGACACTGCAGTGCCCAGACTTGTCCCACAGCATTCAGCAATGAATCTATATTTACTGCATCATCTTCAAAATAGGCACATTATTAGGAATACCATAATATTATTGGGTGGGGCCTCTCTTTGCTCTCCAATCAGTCTTATTTCTTCATGAATTAGATTCCATAAAAATTTGGAAACATTCCTTCGAGATTTTGGTCCACAATGACATCAGTGCATCGTAGAGATTTTGGTCCACACTGACATCAGTGCATCACAATTTATGCAGACTTGTCGGCCATATATTCATTGTGTGAGTCTCCCATTTCACTACATCCCAAAGGTGCTATGTTAGATTCAGGCCTGGTCGCAAGGGACGCCATTGAAGTGCACAGAACTGATTGTACACGGAAATAACTTTTGCTTTGTGTCATGGTGCATTATCATGCTGGAGGTTGCCATCAGAAAATGGGTAGATATTGGCGATAAAGGGATGCACTTGTTCAGCAACTGTTCTCAGGCCAGATGTGGAATCATACAACATGTACATCCGACCGAGCAATCTGATTGGTCAATTAGACATTTAGAATGTTCTCAAATGAGCAAGACAGTACGGGTAGCCTGTGCTCAAATGAAAAATACCTCATCACTGAAAATATTACTCCACTTATCTTAGTTGCCTAGGCCATTGATTTAATTAATTTGTCAATTTGTTTGCAGTTGTACATTTAAACGGACATTTAATAAATCAACACATCTGTGAAAACTGCCGTCTTTATTTCAGAGGTAAATTGATAATGGCCTGAAAAGGTGATTAGTGAAAGCCCCCAAAAGGTGGGTTTTAAATTATGTAACTCTGTTCAGCCTTAATGTTACTGGTTACTTCTGTTACTTTTGCTGCTTGGCCACATTAATCGGAGCTAACGTTAAATTGGAGTGACACACCCTCAGCTGAAATGAAACATCTGCTGGTGAGTTTATTAAAAGACGGATTTTTGTTCTGGCGCCGACGCTGGAAAGCTATTTAAATATAACCGTTAATATAAGTTCGTTCGATGAAGATCAGCTGAGTCGTCAGGGCACCTGTTAGCTTAAAAATGACTGAGATATCAGCAGAAGTTTAACTATCAGTCCATTCAAAAATGATTTTTTTCCCCAGCGGATATTCTAGTTACAACATGATTGAGCTAGCAAAGCACTTTTGTGTTGCTATGTGCGGTATTTATTCAGTTTTGGGAAATCACAATGTCTAGAAAACATAAGCCGAAGTTGGCTGGCTGACAAGGACTAGTTAATGTCAGATCTCATGTATTTCCACAGAAACGGAGACAATACTAGCAAAAAACTTTTACATTTTGAGAGTGAAATGCCCACAGTATGAATAAATTTTGATTATACATTTTATTTTGTTGGTAATAGTTGTATAATCGCATTATTACACTCGAGGATGTGTTTGACCGTCATTCTTATCACTTCAGTGATGCTAACGGCGCAAGCGCCTCGTTCCTGGCCGCATCACTGTCGTGACAAGAATGACGATCAAGCACACCCTCGCATGTAATAATGCTCAATTCAGTGACTGATTGGCATCAATGGGGCATAAAATATGCCAAAAAAAAAAAAAACATTCCCCCCCTCCATTACACCAGCAGCAGCAGTAATTCTTGAGAGGCGTCAGCGTGGGTCCAAGGATTCATGCTGCTGATGCCAAATTCTGACCCTACCATTTGAAGAAATTGAGAATAGACTAGGCTGTTTTTGAATCTGTTACTGCCTCAAATTTCTGTTCTCAGCTGCCTGGAGAGGCACCCCATGTGGTCCTCTACTGTTGAAGCCTGAAGGGGAGGAGAAACCTTTTGGAAAAAAATTGTCATTTTTGGATAGAAATCATTCATACTTGGTGTATTGACAGTATATGACCTGAAATACACAAAATATGAATTTAACCTAATTTGCATAATTAGGTCATGTGATTCAAGATGGCCGCCACCCCGATTTCACCATTATTTCTTTGCCTTATATCTCAGGACTGAAGCAAGATATTTGAATCAGGTTTTTTTTATTTGATTTAGTTATGTTTACACCTTGTTCTGAACTAGAATAAAGCATTTACACATATTACCAGAGATTTAGTGGGGTAAAAGAGGATTTTGCCATTTTTTGCCCCCTCGATATGAAATATAAATCACCATAACTCACAGACCCAAAGTGCTAAACCAAAACTTTTAGTTCAGTAGACTTCCTGATATGTACACAGACTTCTCTCAAAATTTCATGAGAAAAGCTCCACAAATAAGTGAGATATAGTGCCTTAAATGATAGCAATCGGGGCAAAAATCAGGTTTTGAGAAAATCCAGGTTAAAGTCAAAGTACACCTACAAATCATTGTAACAGTCAACTTAGAACATTAAAATGCCCCTGAAGCATAAACTTCTCCCTCCTGCTCCCTCTGATTGATTGTTCTGTTCTTGAGCAGATTGAAGTGATTTTTGGGTTTCTCCTCCCCTGAAGGTTTGATGTGTTGTCCATGCTGAGTCCATGCAGCTCTGCTCATCACAGTTGTAGGGAGTGGTTATCTGAGTCACCATAGCCTTTCTGTCAGTTCAAAGTAGACTGGCCATTTACCTCTTTCTCTCATCAACAAGGTGTTTCTGTCTGCTGAACTGCCGCTCACTGGATTTTTAATTTTTTTTGTTTGCTTTATTTTGTGTGAACTTGAAAGACTCTTGCAAAAGAAAATCTAAGGAGATCAGTGCTTTCAAAAATAATTAAACCAGCCTGCCAAGCAACAACTACAACCCCAAATCAAAAGAGTTGGGATAGTATTTTAACCCTTTAAACCCTAGCCTGTTTTTTAGACCTTCGCTTAAAAAAATTGCATTCCAAAATTGAGAAGGGCATATCTCTGCAACCATAAGGTCTATTTGAATAATTTTGGTCTCAAAATGAAGGGGACACTTGTGAGATTTGTTCAGACGTGTAAAACTCTTGTTTTTTATGAACCCATTTCTGTTGTTGCTCTTCTTTTGCTGATATCATGCAGGTGCTTTGGAATAGAGTAAAGAGGTAGGCATATCATTGGAATCTGTGGAGTCTCTGGTTTCATTGGAGCTACTGGTTGTGCATGTGGCATAAAGCAGCAGAGCAATAGCATCAAAATTGTGGCGAGTGGGTTAACTAGGTGGTGCTGTAGGGATTTTGTTTGGTAATTCATTTCGTTGGTGTCGGAATTGTGTTTGGAGCATGTAAAAATGGCTTATATATTCTTGTAGTCGAGGTTCTTCTGTTTAATTTGATGTGCAGCATGACTACATTATCACATGGGTAATGCTTCATTTTTTGCAGTTTCTTCTGGTGTGTTCTGGGTTTAAAGGGTTAAAATTAAAATTGAAAGCAGTGATTTTTAAGTTATCCTTGACCAGTGTTATGTTGGAAACAATATAACAGCACATTTTGTGATGTTTCGCCGCATGAATTTTATGGATTTTTCAAAATAGACACTAATTTTAATTTTGACTTTTGCAGCTTATCTCTAAAAAGTTGGTCCATGAAAGCGTTTTGCTATTCCCTCTTACAACACTTAGTAAATATTCAGGAACAGAGGACGCTAAGTGATTGAGGGGTTTCAGGTTTAATTCTGTCCCATTCTTCCAGCAAACAAGTTTTAGGGTGTGTGTGAGAGGGAATATGCAGTGAGGCAAAGAGGAAAACAGAAGGTTTTGTTGAAAAATAGGGTTTTTTTATATTTACCCCAAAACTGTAAGAAATACAAAACAAGAACTTAATCAGCAGGCCTTTAAAAGAGATCAACAAAATGGAACTATACTCAAAGCAAAGTAACAGCAACAAAACAAAATGTTAACTGAACAAACTGACCTAACACAATGACACACAAACTAACATATATATTGGCTTGGCCAAACCATTTAAGACACAAGGGGGAAAAAATGGCCACTGATTACAACCAATACAAAGGAAAACTAACTAAACCCAAATCCCCCCCTTCAACTCAGCAGCACATGGTATGGCTTGATGAGCTGGCAACAGGATTTCACAGTCCTTTGCCCTTGGCCACATCTTTTGCCTCTCCAGGAAGTGATCGCCCCACATACTCGGTAGAGATGGCAATTTCGAACCTTTGAAACTGTTTTGAAACCTCTGAAACGACCTCTGTTGCAAAATGTTCCAAATTGTTTCAAAACTATATTTATTTCAGTAGTGCACGGCCTAGTGGCAAAAAAGTTTCAAAGCGAAACAAGACACATCTGATCATTGCCAGTTTTTTTTGGGGGGCAGGAAAAAGTCACTAGTCACGTGGCAAAGGTTTTGAAGCAGAGTCGTAAACCCGTGTCAAACCTGGAAGTTTCGGACATGTTCGAAACAGTTTGAATCCGTGTGTAGCAATTGCCATCTCTAATACTCGGTAACTCAAAGAACAAAAGAAACCGTGATTAATAGCAAAGAAATTAATTGTCTAACCTTACAATATGAAAATGTGTGCACTCCATTTAAACAGTGTAAGGCTAAAATTAACAAATTACCTGCAAATAATCTGTAGTATAAACTTGAAAATATGAAAATGAATTGTTTTGAGGTATTGGCAACTGTAAATGAAATTAACCTTTGTAGTTAGAAAAATAATTTGGTAAAGAGTGTACAATATTACCACCAGTTGTTACTTTATGTGGGTGTGGCCATCACAGTGTGCAACAGTATGGGGTCTTTGTTGTCGCTTTTTGTGCATCAAAGTGTGCCATACGGTCTCTATTTGGAGAAAGTCAGGACTGGAGGCCAATCCTGCACCCACACCATATTTATACGCAGCTGTGCTTTTGCAATGCATGCAGAATGCAATTTAGCATTGTCTCATTGAAATATGCATGGGCATTCCAGGAAAAGATTTCAACTTGAAGGCAGTATATGTCGCTTCTAAATGTCAGTGTACTTTTCTGCATTAATGTTGCTTTCACAGAAGGGCACGTTACCCTTGCCAAGGGCATGGAGACAACCCCATACCATGATGGAACATGGCTGGTGGACTTGTTGCTTTGTCCTTCTCCTCTTTGGTCCAGACCTCATGGTATCCATTTCTTTAACAAAAAAAAGGCTTAAAAATTGATTTTCCTGTGCACAATACACATTTCCACCATGTGATGGTCCATCGCACATGCCTCCATGCCCAGAGAAGTTGACGGCTTGAACACTGTTGACATGAGGCTTCCTTTTTGAGCAGTGAAGTTTTAAGTGTTATTAGTAGATGCAACTATGCATGGTAGTGTTTGACTAAGGTTCATCAAAGTTATCCTGAGCCCAATTTATCACATAGATAAATTACAGTTCTTGATGCAGTGCCATTTGAGTGATTGTAGATCAAGGGTATTCGGATTAGACTTGTGTCTTTGCCCTCAGTGCACAGAAATTCCCAAGATTCCTTGAATCTTTTAATTATATTATGCACTATAGAGGGTGACATATCCAAATGTCTTCACATCTTTCTTTGAGGAGCATTGTTTTTGAACCTTCCGATGATATTCTCATCCATTTGTGGGCAAAGTGGTGGTCCTCGGCTCATCTTTGTTCTTTAAGGACTAGGCCTTTCCTGCATGCTGTATCTCTACTACTCATGATCACAATCAGCTGGTGACAATCTGCTCTTTCAAGTAACATATTATTCTTTTTTTATTTTGTTTTTTTACATCATTACTCGTCCTAAATTGCTCCTCTCCCAACTTTTTTTGGAATGTGATACAGGCCTGAATGGGTGAAATCAATGTACATTTACAAATAAAGTTGACCTGAGAAAACATTAAATATCCTGTCTTGATTCTATCTGAAATTTACGGAGCCTGGGAAGTGCAATGACTTGAAAAAAAAAATATATTTTGCGGCCACAAGATAAAAGTAGTTCCCACAATTTAGTTAATCCGTGGCCATGAGTTATAACGCGTTCCCTCAATTTAATTAACTCCTTCCCACAATTTGGCAAATTCGTGGCCATTTAATGCAACTCCCTCCCACAATTTAGTTAACTCATGGCCACGACATATATCTCATTCCCTCAATTTCGTAAATTAAATTGAGGGAACAACTTGTATCTTGTGGCGATGCAAAAGCTAAATCGTGGGAACAACTTGTATCTCGTGGGCACAAAATAGCTAAGTTGTGGGAACTACTTGTATTTTGTGGCCACGAAATAACCAAGTTGTGGGAACAAGATAGCTAAATCGAGGGAGCGACTTGTATCTCGTGGCAATGTCATATTTTTTTTGTGTCATCGCACTTCTCGGGCTCCATAGAAATTAAATGAAAGTCAAAGTAAATTTAGAAATCACTGATTTCTATTATATGCATTTTCCATATCATCCCAACTTTTTCTGAATTGGGGTTATACTACGCCTCGGTCATTGTCACTGAGATCACATTTTGTTCTCATTCTGCTGTTTAGCTGAAGCTCCTGACCTGAGTCTGCATAATCTTATGCACTGCATGCATAGGCGTATATATTGGTAGGGATGGTTGGTATATATCCGAACCAACTGTCAAATGTGGCAAAAATATCCCGACCAAACTTCAGCTTAGTGGGGTAAATAAAAGGGAAGTGGCTATTTGCCCCGCAGCGGGGTGAATCGGGGGAAAGAGATCGGCTATCTGCCCTGCAGCGGGGCCGAGAAGAGAAGCAGTTCTGCTATTCGCACCACGGCGGCGCAGATAAGAGAAGCACCTCTGCTATTTGCCCGAAGTTGGACCAAGAAGAGATTTCATTTTATAATCTGCCCCACTCTTTGAACTTTTGCGCCAAAGCGCTACGGGGCGAATAGCCTCTTCCAAATGAAAGAGACGTTGTAAATGTCATAAATGTCACATGATCTAGTCCAAAGTAATGCTCGGTTTGCAGCTTTGTCCAATTCATTGATAGTCCAATTTGATGTGATAATGTCAGTTACAGTTGCATTACTAGCGTTGTTTCAAACAACACCACACACAAAGATAACCTAGTGGGCAGGATTGCAAACCAGCTTGCTAATGTAGCTATATATCCACTCACTTGGTTTCAATGTCCACGCTACAATAACTGAATGGATTTCGGGAGTATGCTGTGATCATTAGTAGCGGTAAGTGAAGGGTATGGAAAGTGAACATTATTCAAACATTAGTTGAGAGTCACGTATTTGATGGCCAGTGGCGCAATCACCATCAGTAATGGAGTCCTGTTCACTTTTGAACCCTTGACTGCAGTGATCTGACCACTATGACAGCCTAAAATTACATTCAAGTTTATGCTGTCACTGTGGCAACTGAAATAATAGCAATTATTTTATCTTTAAGTTATATAGACAACAGTAGAAACAAATAAGTCTCTGTTGTGGGATTTAGGATTCTTAAGATTTAAATTTGTCAATGTTTAACAATCATGCAAATTTTTAGGGGTCTACGTTGGATAGTTGAATTTTTTATTGAAATTGATGGCAAATGGCATACTTTCTGTTTACACTGTGGAAAATATCCTTCCACTTGTTTTCTTTTTCTGGAGATTGATAACCTATATGATGAAAAATCAAATTGATTCTCTGAAAATGCAGTTATCAAAGATCAAACTCAAAGTGGGAGAGAGAAAGAAAGAAAAGCAGAGACGAAGATGAGGGCACGGGATTACTAAAGATTCTGCTCGGTCTTTGGTAATACTGCCTAAATTCCTATATTGTTTCCTGCGATGTGCAACAGTGGAACACTTGAGGAAAATCAGACGGCGTTACCTTAACTAGGCATGATGCAATCTGGCTAGCTTACTAATTAACCTTATGGTACTCCTGTCCTTTGGTATGGGACTTCATTTTACATGCAGCTGGTTTTGTTCCCACCTAGAGCTTTTCGTCTCCGCAAGACAGTCGGCAACAGGATGTGAGTAACAAGCAAGCACCTGTTTTCGTCTGAAGTTCAAGTGGACACTGAATTGGAGATTTAAGACCTAGGCTACTAGAATGCATTTTTATAATGAAAAATTTGGGTTTTTTGCTTGAAGCAATTAATTTGGGAAGGTCTGAAAACACCAAATAATGGTTCTTCAAAGAAAAAAATCCTAATGTAAAAACTTATCGAACTTATGTGCAACGATGTGGGATTGCACTACACAGAAACCAAGCGAAGCATTTACAAGTGAGATTTGGACAGCTGTTAATTGTGTGCCTAGCATCAGAATGTAACTAACGTTAGACCACGAGCTTGCTAGATAGCTTCTGAGCTATGCCTAGCAAATAAATTACCATATAATACAGCGCCGGTGCCAGAACTGAAAACTGGGGGACACAGATACATCCCTTTATAACAATAATTAGTCCGAGCTAGTTCTCAATCATTTTCCTTTATTAACATGTTTTCCAATTATAGAAATAATCAATTAGACATTGATGACACGGCTTCTCTCCCCCTTGCGATCTAAAAGCGAGGAAATAATGGGCTAAATTCAGTACAGAAAAATAATTTGCTTATAAATAGGCCTATGCTTTACGAAGAAAAACTGCTCAAGAACTTCCGCGCTACCTTTTCAGCACATCAGGCGATCTAACCTGCGCTTCATGATCGTTTAAATTGTTGAAATGAAATAAAAGACCATTTGAAACATCTTTATGCAATTTCATGGGTTCTAACCCCTGAGAAAAGAAAAGCGTGAGAAGTCTGGAGTCATAATAGGATTTCATGCGACTAGTGGTGAAATCTACCACAACATACATGAAACTGAAAAACTTCCATGCACAAGTTCAGCTCCGCGTGAGAATCTCTTAAATATACGTTGATTAAATATTAACTTATCCACGTTCCAAAGAAATATCCCTCTCGGTACAGCGATTAAAAAATGGGACTCAGCACTAAAATAAAATTTTGTTTGTCAAATTAGAATTTTTAATCATCACTTTTGTCATTAAGTGAAAGACTGCTGACGGCGGCATGAGAACATGGTACGCTACTGAAAAGTGTGAGACTTGACGGCTATGCAATTTTGAATAACGCTGATTTAAATGCACCAAATTAGGCATCCAAATGAATGATTGTCGTCTTACCGTAACAGAGAGAACTAGCAATGCCTGATAGTGTGGAGTGCGTTCAGAGTGAATGTATTGTAAATTTGGAAAATGATTGAGAACAAATCAGGACTAATAATTGTTTTAAAGGGTTATATCTGCACCCCCCAATTTCCAGTTCTGGAGTCAGGGCTACTATAATGATTGTAACATTCACTAACTAGATAACTCGGTCGCCACAGGGACCGAGTCGTGTATCTCCCTGATCCCCAAATTTCGAACAAAATGGCCACCGGCAGCCATATTGGACGTCCAAAATTGACGAAAATCGGTCTTGAGCATTGTCATATATTATCTTCACCTGTGTAAGATTTGAAAACATTCCCGTAATAATTGTGGCTTCTAGAGCCCAGAACATAAAAAATTTCGAACAAAATGGCCGCCGGCAGCCATATTGGATGTCCGAAATTAACGAAAATTGGTCTTGAGCATTTTCAGATATATATCTTCGCCTGTGTAAAATTTGAAAACATTCCTGTAATACTTGTGGCTTCCAGAGCACGGAACATAAAAAATTCTGGACAAAATGGCCGCCGGCAGCCATATTGGACGTTCGAAATTGAGGAAAATCGGTCTTGAGCATTGTCATGTGTAAAATTTGAGAGCATTCCTATAATAATTGTGGCTTCCAGAGCCCGGAACATAAAATCTCTGCGGCGGCGGCCCTGGAACTAAACCATAGTATCTCCCGACTATTGTCGTCGGGGAGATACAATAATTCAACAGGCAATCATTTAATTGAGTAACCTATAAATTTGGAAGAGTATTACAATTGTTTGATATTGTTAAGCTTCATAAAAAATGTTTATAACATAAATAACATTTGTCATTTGTATTCAAAAATCCCATCAAAAGTATTTGGATACAAAATAGAAAAACAAGTTCATGAATATGGCATCTATTCAATGAAAATTATGGAGGCCCCTCACAAAGCATCATAAAGCACAAAGAAACATTAATTCAGATCATCTCTGTATATGTAAAAGACAGTATTTGCACTCAAGATTATTGCAAAAAGAAAAATTTCCAACTCGCGTGCTCGCATATGTATCCCTACAAACTGTCACAATAAACCTATGCCCTTGACTGCAGTGCTGCCACATGATTGGTTTATTACATAGTTGCATGAATACACTAGTGTTCCTAATAAAGTGTTTGTGAGTATATATTTGCGTGGCATTAAAATGAAAAATTTCAGTCCTTAATTAATTCCTGAACCCATGACTCATTTACTTCCTGTTATTTCTCAAATAAACATGTCAGCAATTTTAGTGCTTTAATTCTTGTCGCTCTGAATTAATTAATGCAATGTATAGATATTATTTTATTGCTGTGTTTTTATGTAGATATGAATTAAGCTAACAAGAATGAAAATAATTTTGACGACTCCATCACTTTACACTTTTTTTTTTTTTTCAATCTCTGTATGTTGACTGGTATCGAGAAATATGGATTACAGCCCTCTTCAAATGAGATACGTGCAAAGAATGAATGTAAGCTGAATATTAGCTTGTAAATATTGGTTCAGAGCTGACAAATGTATTCAGAGTGAAAATGATCATTGTACAGCTGGCTTGGCAGAACTGAAATATGTTTCTACAAATTTCAGGGCACAGTAATCCAAAAATACGAGGATGCGCTGATCATATTTTCTGAAGAGTTTGCTTCAGTTAACGTATCAGCACAGCACAACTTTTTAGGTTAAGAGGATTACATTTTTGGTGACTGGTTATGAGTGTTAGTGCATGGAAAATTTACCATGCTTTTACATTAAAACTAAATGTGTTTTCTTGCATAATTCAAAGCACACGTTCACAAATCCCCACCTTAAATGGAATGGTCTTATTCACACCCTAGCAACAGTTCTCTTTTTAATTTTAGACCCTCCTCTAAATCATCAGTACTTGTTTTAACTAAATCACAGACCAGCACTTCTAACATTTCCACTAGATGGGGATGTTTTAAAATGCTTTTCCCTTTTTGTGCTTTTGGAGCTTCGGGCAAATTGGTGTTGTGCCTGAAGAAAGTCTGCTTGTCTTAGTTGAAGACCTTGTTGCTGTTTGCCTCTACACTCTCTTTTACTATTCCAAAATTTCAATTGAAAAATATTTATTCAAGAATAACCCATATGAAAATCTTGCATATGTAGTATGATTGAGATATAAATATAGAAATTAAACTGAATTATACTCTAAGATAGTATATGCCTCATACTTAATCAATAATATACATTTTATACATTATGAAAACACAATTACATGTGCGTAATGTTTCGTCTGGAGTGCCTGAGTGCAGTTGCACGGAGGACAGGAAGCGGAGGACTGGGCTCAAGTGCAGAGGTGGATTTGGTTGGTTTATTATGCTCAACTGTAGTACAGCGAGCACAGACGTTGCAGACAAAACAAAACGAACAGAGGTCCCGAACAAGATGTTTACCATAGGTAATAATAGAACTGGAAAGCACTGCAGTACTATATATTACACAAAACAAAAAGGAAACAATACTCTTTTACAAAGAAATAAAAGTGCTGCGTTAAATAATAACAGCACTTGGCTTAGAGTTCAGAGTTTAGTTTGTGAAATACAGACAACAAGCCAATACCAACTCCTATGTCAAACAGGCATGAGGTTACACAGACTTCACAAAGAGGCTGAGATAAGCTCAGTCTTAAATATGCTCTGCCACCATTCAGAGACAATAGGGAACACGTGCAAATGATAATTGAATAATCACAAATGATAATTGAGTAATGACAGAAGTGCGCTCCGGGATTTAGTAGCCCGGTGAGCTGGACGGCTGGAGGCGTGGCCTTACAATGTGAAATACACACTATTAATCTATTAGCTAAAAATGTAGTCAGGGGAAGAATTATGAGGGAAAACTGTACACCTTTATATCTGTGCATTCGTAATCTTTTACAAACCCATTTCCAAAAAAAGTTGGATCACAGTGTAAAATATAAACTGCAACAGAATGCAATGATTTGCAAATCATGAAAACTCTACATTTAATTAAAAATAGTACAAAAACAACTTAGGCCAGACCAGGTTCTTCCATTGGTTGGTCATAAAAAAAAAATAAAAAGAAAAAACCAAATAAAACAGCGGTTGTGTTAATACAATATAAAGAGTCCAAAGACGATTGGCCAACAAATTGTAATATAATCATTCTTAAAATGATGTTCGTTCAGCCATGAACTGGGCTATTTTGACATAATTTTTGTGCTAAATATTGGTAATCAGTGGTGGTTCTAGCTACCATGGTGCCCTGGGCGAACCTCCCCTTTGGCGGCACCCCCCCATCCCCCAACAGTGTCAACAACAAGACTAAACCAGTACCCCCAGGCTGTTCGTAAATAAATTTTCAACATTTTTATACAACTCAGAAAAAAATCTCTGCAAAATTATATAGTTGTATGCATGAATTTGGTTTATTTGGTGGTGTGCTGCGTAATAATTGCAGTTAAATACAAAAATCTTATTAAAGAACCCTCCTGTCCTCTCTCAGTGCTCAGTGGGGTGACCTGGCAACAGGTCATCCCACGCACCGCCCCCTCCCTTCTTCTTTTGATGCGCTGAGTGAGTGAGTGACAGTGACTGTCAGATACCATCCCAGGCAGCTACAGCCTGCTGAGTCAACTAGAGGGCACCCAGGTGCGTATTTTTAATCCTAGGGATGTAGCAATATTAAACCGCAATTTTTTTTTTAAGCGTAGTAAGACCACCTGCTGCCATGGGGTGAACATCCGAGCTCGCCCTTTTCCTTTATTAAACCCGATGCAGTGTTGAACGAATGGCTGTCAAAAGTGCCTAACATCAAAGGCCATGTGAAATGCTTCCAGAAAAAACTTGACTGACCTCAGTAGTTTTCGGCAACACGCTGAACGGAGCTAAGTAAAAGACAACTGAATCGTCTCATTTTAACCAGTTAGGCTGCTCCATTCCTGTCCCTGTTGACTCTGCTCAATTAGCGGTCAAACAGTAGATTCGCTCATTTACTAAGTTGAATGAGTAGATAGTCCAATTTATTAACATAGCATGTTTGATTGCTGCATTTTAAAATTTAAATGGCCATAGAACAGCACAGATTTGCATGAACACCATTGCATGATTTTTTGTGGGCTTACATTAGGCCATTTTGTGCGGTTGCAATAATTAATATAGCATTTTAGGAGATTATTAAAGATTTATTAGAAAGAAAGAGATTTGTTTTAAGATCACCTTGGATTTTAAGCATCAAAAAATACAGAAGGTGGAAAACATTCTGTAAAGCGGGTGAAATGTGAATGTGAGATATAAATTATCACAATCGCGCAAAATGGCCTAACGCAATGGCCTAAAAAAATTGCGGTTGAATATCGTTACATTCCTACCACTAACAGGAGTTACCGTATAGTATCAAGTCATGGCAGCAAATGAGTGTTTTTTTTTTTTTTTGCGCTCCCGCCAGCGCCCCCTGTCAAGATGCCGCCCTGGGTGGCTGCCCATGTCGCCTATATCTAAAATCCGCCAATGTTGATAATTAATGGGGATTGGGGTTTATCACATCATAAATGCTTTTTCTAATGCCTATTTTGAATGAAGAAGAAATTAGACAAGTGAAGAAAGAAGCACCAATGCAAGATTGAAAATCTTGAGAAGAAAGACGTACATTTTCTTTATTATGTGGACTTATATGTGTCATTTAAAAAGCTATCATGCTTGCTGCTTTGTTTCAACCCCTTCAACCCCAACTCCTGGTAATGCTGGCATTGTGGTATTTGCCGCTGAGTGCCTCTCACCTCTTACGTGTGATGGATCACATCTTGTGCCTGTTTGAGATTGCCTGATTTATGATCAAATAATTTACTGAATTACCCAGACTAATACAAAAGCGCATAATGAATAAGAAATCATTAATTAGGAAATATTGAATGAGTTACTTTTTTAGTGTCAATCAACTTTCTTTAATGAATGTAGCTTGTGAATTTCGTCAACAGAAAAAGATACAGGCAGCAGCCTCATCCTAAAATAATGGGAGACTAATAATGATGCCCTTAGGGATCATCATAACTAATCCATCTGTGTGCATAAGGCAAGCGGTAGAGTAGCTTTTTAGTAGCGGAAAATTTGGCTTTGAAACAAAATCACCACCCAATACGGATTAAAGTGGCAAATTTATTCAATCACCCAAAAATATCTCACGTACATGTAAGCATTTAAGAGCCACCTATTGCCCACAGCTAATGATTGCATTGGTTGTAGGACAATATGGTGGTACTATCAGGGCAGGCAGGACCTTAGTAAGATACGGCGATCTGATTGGTTGTTTTTCTACACGTGTTTGACTGGTCGAAAAGGTCAATTTTGTGAAGTGTATAATCATCACTGCACACTACTCTACACCTAATAGACACGCATGGTGTTGAATTGCAGGGAGACACTCTATGGATTCACATGAGGGTTGTGACACTACACCATGAAAAGCCTCCATGGTGGTAGGATGATCTTACCCAGAAGCATTGATATGAAAGTTGTATAAACTAACCTCCATAAAACTTGGGGTAAATCATACTTAATTTAGGTCTGAAATTCACAATTTTAGACATGCGATGATGCAGTTCGTCATGGTTGTGTTCCCTTTTGTTTCATCATGTGTGAATTATGTGACCCATCCAAGCCCATGTTTGCTTCTGTAACTGCGGTGTGTAATACAACCCTAATTTTGAAGAAGTTGGAGCATCATGGGAAATACAAATAAAAGGAAAAGTGATGTGAAAAGCCCGTTCACCCTATTTGATATTGAAAACAGTACAGCAGCATATTATTATATGTTCTAATGTAAATTTAATGGCTAATTGAACATATATAATGCTTGAGTGTTATGGAAAAAACCTAGTGAGTCTAATTTTGGTGGAAAGTGAGTTAAGACCATTATTCACCTTAATAGGCTTTACCTCATCAGTGCAGTGTAAGACTAATTAAAAAAAATCCTGGTTCCATAAGCGGATCTACAGCGGGGGCGGCCGCCCCAGGGCCCCCGGCCAGTGGGGGCCCCCGCTGCAGCCTCGCTGAGCTATACCCTCATTACCGTTAAACAGAACAAAAACCACATAAGTCAAAAGACGTCGCTTTCTGTATGATTTACCCCAGCTCCTAATAAAAAAAGTTTGATGTTCTATATATAAACCCCCATGTCGGTAATCTAGTCACTATCATGGGTTTTGTTTTTTTTTTTTTTATTCATAACTATTATATGAAGTTTTCATGCTTAATATACCCACGTTTTGAAGTATACTACTGAAATCAACTATTTTCTTATTTTATTTGATATTTTTCTTTCATACTGATGTGCAAATTGTCAAGATGATTGCAGGGTAATGTGTCTGTATTTGATTTGATCATGTGATTACGTTAATGTCTGTAACGTCTGAATTCAAGCGCAAAATCTGAACATCAAATTTGCAAACTTAGGAGCAGTCATTCCATTCAAACATAAAAGCAGTGGTCAAAAAAGAAAAAGAACTGGAGGAGAGGGTAGCAAAGCTACCAGCACTAAGTTCATTTGGCTTCAAGCAGTTGCCGCACCACGGGCGACCCTTCCTCAAGCAGCAATGCTGCCAACAGGAGCAGATCAAGATAAGCTAAAGTTTGACCTAAATAATGATAACGACCACGGCTATTGTATTAATTTCAAGACAAGACGAGGATTTTGCTCAGCGCAAAGTTTGACGAATGCCATTCAAATAGGTGAGTAGGCCTACAAGTGACTTTTCTTTTAGTCCAGAGTCGATTGTTGTATATTTGAGATCTATGGCAGAAATAAGGCAGTTAGTGTGCTGTTAATTGGTCATTTTATGGGATTTATGCAGACGCTGTTTTGTTGGGCAATTTAGAGGACATTGTGGCATTGTTTTAAATATATTTAAATATCGTTAAATATTGCAGCTTTCGTCCGTCTCATCGCGTGCTTTTTCAAGTCACTTATGTCCTGTCTTTATGTCACCTTTATGTCAGATATTGCACTCGTGAGGTAATTGCACAGAAATGCAAGTTTTTGGACGTTTTAACTGACCCCATTATCGCTGTGCAGGAATTCTTTCCAAGGTAATTGCCAATTTCGTTTTCTTCCCATAAATTTGACATTCGCTTGTGCCTCTATGAAATATTACCGGCGGTGTTAACTGCTAACAGTGGTATTCGTACAATGTTTTTCGCAGTAACTCTGTTACTGACCGCGCTGCCACACCCTTGTATTTATGCATCTGCAGGTGACATGGTTTTGTTGTGGTGCGCACCAGAAAATGGGGCTCCCCCGAAAGCCAATTTATGGGTTCACGGCCTCTTTGTCAGAGTGCCCATGCCCAAAGATCAACGTCACTATCTCACTCTTTGCAGTAATGTAACGTTTCTTTTTTGACAGTGGCTATTCTTACGTGACTGTAATCCATTGCAGGCAGGCTATTCTTACGTGACTTTCGGTCAGACATGTGCAGATTGAAATTGCCGGACTTGGATCATTTTCTTACCTTGTTCTCCCGCAAGAATAGCTAGACACGTTGATGGTTTGCGTGACCGATGTTCGCGTAATGTGGATATGTTTAACTATTTTTACCGGAGTTCTCCTATCTGATTAACGGCCTAGTTCCAGATGCTACCACGAGATTGTCTAACCTTGGTGAAGCAAGTATACTTAGCAACAAAAGAAACGCAAGTTAATGAAAGACAGACCGGAAAATAAGGTTGCGCGTAATTATTATAGAAAATCAAATTTATTACTAGCGCGTGCACATTTACACTCGTTTCATCAAACATTTCTTTGTTTTGCGGTCACTTTACTGAGTAATCATAAGAGTACATTAACTAATTAGCTAATTTGCCTTTCTTTTGTTGCTCAGTATAGAAGCCCCGGGGACGAGATTTTCAATTACCGGTGCCATGGTTACGGGCTTAACCCTTCGTCCCCGTGTACTAACTTGGCCGCCAAATTGACCTGATTGACAAAAATTGCGCGAAGTCATACAATTTCAATCTGCGCATGCCTGACCGAAAGTCACGTAAGAATAGCCTGCCTGCAATGGATTGCAGTCACGTAAGAATAGCCACTGTCTTCTTTTTTTTTTTTTTTTTTGCTCATGTATACGCTTGTGGTCGTTGTCTTGGCAGGGTAATAAGCTTCGATATTTACATATCTTAACCAAATGTGAATTTACAGCTCTTAATCGCAGTTCTTAACTTAATTTCAGTAGTTTCAGAAATCTCTGTTGTTTTCTTTACCTCATGCGGGCCAATAATTTGACCCTTCTGAAACAGTACAACAACACCATTTCCATGGCCACAGAATATGATCTGACATTTTTGCTTAAAAATGAGAAGCTACTAACTGCATCAGTTAGGGTTAAATAACTTGTTACCAGCTGAAACATATTAATCACTGCAGTAATTATCCAATGGACGGCTCTTACCTTTTTGTTTAGTTAAATCCAAGAGGTGACTTTTTTGGCCGGGCAGTGTTCGAACTCAAGGCATGAAATAATTTGCTTCATTTAAACTGTTAGCATTTTTTATTTATTTAAATTTCTTTTTGATTTGTATAAAGTGTTTTAATCACGTTTGTACCTGTGCAATTAATGACATTCCAGTCTTTTTCAGTCGGGCTTGTTAAATCTTCTGAGGGCTAGTGACTTTTTTCTCTCACAAGCTCGACCGGCTAGTGGCAAACAATGGGAAGATCCAGCTCTGCCGACAAATCAAATTAATGAAACTCATGTAGTAATTCTCACTTTTACCTGGCCAAAGGCTCGGAATGAATGAAAATGACTACTTTTGTCCTCGCCAAAGGCTTGAAATAAATGAAAATGACTATTCTCGTTTAACAGACGTCTGGCAGCCATACCCTATATGCTTTTGCTGCCAAAGCTCTGGCAACTTTTTTTTTCTCCCTCTGAACAATTTGATTAACAAAGTGGCTTCACTGTATTTTATCTGAAACATAAGTTTGCTTGGCTCAGTAAGTGACGATTTGCGTTGGTTAGGATAGAATATGATGCAGACCTATCCGTTATTTTACAGTTGCCTGCAATGACAATCTGAGGGGCCCCTTGTAATGCTTCGCCCCCTCTGGGGTGAGAGCCTAGCTCCGCCCCTGCCTGGTTCCCAATGTTTTGCCATAGCAAAAAGTTGCAAGTCATCAGTATTCAATCTCTTGCGAGTTGAAAACCTAACAATTTCATCATATTGGGTTTTTTCACATGAAATGTTCTATTTTTCTTAATGGCAAAACCTAGGAAGTCGATGTAGCCAATAATGCGGCAGCATACGTATCTCATGGTCTGTCAGGTCAGTTCCCATTCAGAGCACTGGTTGTGCGCGACATTCTTTGTCTAAATTTGTAATTCACATAATTTACATGCTAATAACAACTGAAAAATGGCTTCAAGAAGGCAGCAAATGGTGAATTTAGCACTGAAAAAAACTATCAAATGCCACTGCAGCTACATGATTGCTGGGTATTTGTCCATCATTTTGATAATTGATATTTTACATTTCTGGATAGAAAAACCTGGTGAAGTCATATTGCCGAGGATATTGACAAAAAAAAAAATCCTCCCAAAATATTGTCTATTATGCAATAAATAAATAACTGCCAAGTCAGTTCCATTGTCGGACAAGAACTTAATCCTAGAGGGATGCAATTTTCTCTTTTTTTCAAAATCTCCTTTTTGTTACTTACTAGGTTTTTCCAAAACACTCAAGAATGAGAGAATGCAACAGAGTTCAAAAAGTTGAAACACTCATCTTTTTACCTCTGCTTAACCTCACCATGTCTTTTAATCACATTCTTTAAGCATTCGAGTACAGAAGATACCCATTGCTCAAGTCAAGAAAGTGGAATTTGTCCCCATTTCTCTTTAATGCAGGTCTTCAGCTGCACAAAATAACGAGAAACTAATAATCATGCCCTTAGGGATCGTCATCAGCATTCTTGAAATGCTTTCAAACCAGCGATTTCTTTGACATCTCTCCACAGTAGTTATTGAATGCATATAGGCTACACAATATGATTTTTTTTGTGCAGATTTAAGTAAGTTATTATAATAGTGCTACAGCCAAAAAAGGTGAAATAGCTGAAATTTTTGTTACGGTTATGTAAATGTGATTTATGGTACTGTCGATTGAATTTGTAGATTGAATTGCACTGAGCCGTTATTGTCATATGTACTTAATTTCATAATGCACTACATTCTCAGTTAGAGACAGATCAGGACTGGAGGCCAATCCTGCCGACACTCTTTGCTTAACCCCTTTGTGCAGATGTGTCCGCTGCAAATTTATGCACACAGTTACAATATTCTATCACTAGATAGCACACCCGGATCAGTTATTGAATATTCCAAGCAATCCGAGCTCGAACACTGTTTAGAATATGGATGAGTTCACTCCCATCCCAGTTTTTCAGGAGTTGCATGAATTAAACTCCTCAGCTAATCCTGATGTCCAAACTGTTCAATATACTTCCCCATAGTATCGATCCAGCAGTTAAAAAAAAAATGATCTCTTGCTACAGAACAAGTCTTTGTCCTCCGTAGCAACCACTTCACCTACAGTGAGCCAATGGCAACCCAATTAGTGGTAAAGAAAAATCAGTTTTCTGAAGCAAAAATTCGACATGGTATTGATACTGTCATTCTACTATCAATTGTGGTCATCACATATGAAAAACGCGTAGTTCCCTACCATGGATTTACACGTAGACTCCACCATCGACGAATTCAGCACTCCCTTATATCCTTGTAAGTACTCATGTTGATAGCCAATAACTCAATCATTTACTAAGGCTCATCTGTGTAATGCACACTTATAGTTCACGCCCACTTGAAATTTCCACGGTAATAATGCATTGATTAACTAGTGTCTTATCCAATTCCAGAGAGTTTAAACTTTCCACAGTAACTGAAAGACATTGATTGGACAATAAGTATAGTATACAAACCTGTGCGTAAAAGTAAGGTAGGTTGTATTCTCCTAATGTTGGGCATGGTTGCGTAGCTGAAAATGACGCGATTTCAAAGAAAAAAAGACATCCAAAACCGGCCTGAAGTGTTCAGTTACATTTACGGGATTTAAATGAGGTACGGACATAGTCAGTGGGAATTATTCCGAATGAAACAGGACTGGAGGGTTCCTTCTACCTGATACATCTGTCTCTGGAGGAGGGATTCAATTAAGAAAGGTTATACTGCTACTCTGTTTGCATTTTACTCAATGTGGCTTTTTGTTTTTGAATTTATACTGTGTTCAACGAAATCGGATGCCAAGGTTTTCGTTTCTTCAAAATGCAAGCAGCTCACGCACTTCGGTAGACCCCTTGGTACGTTCATTGCACCATTCTGTACAATTTGGGGGAGAAAATTGACTAATTATTCCTGATAATGGAATGTCTATTCTGTTAAAATAAGGTATATTTCAGATATTAATGAGTTAGTGAGTTATACTTGTTCCCTGTAAGGTGTGGTAAGTGTTTATATAAGGTTGCAAGCTTGGAAGTGGGTACTGCTGGCTTTTCATTGTAGGGTGAATGTTCTTATTGTTAAATAAGCAGTTCCTTTAATGAGTATGTGTGCTGGCTAGTGGGACTCTGAAGAGAAATTGACAAAATTCTAAACTTCATCATGCAGAAAAGGCATGTTTTGTGTTTGGAGAGGTTACTGCTGACCATTGATGTCCAACTGCACCTATATTGATAAACTCATGCTAAATTCAAAGAGAAAATCATTACTTCATATTAAATTTCATGCATCAAAAGTTGATTCGTGTTAAATATATGATTATTTTATGATTTGACAGTGCACCATTTTGGGAGATGTCCAAGTTTGGGAAGCCACCAGGAGAGCTGTCTTATTTGGCTCCTAGACAGTAGGTAATTTAGAATCTAACGCTGAGATTGATTATACTTGTGGTCAAGGAGTTTATGATAATTATGTATAGTTTTAACCCCCAGCCATTTTTCAATTCTCAGTATTATTTTTTTTGACAGTTTCAATGCTGAATTTTTTATGTTTGCAGCCCTTTTTCTTTGCCAAAATCATGAAAATAAACTGAAATAAGATGGAATTCTAGATGCTACAAGTGTCTTGACTCAGTTGAGCCATACCCCTCCTTTCTGTGAAGCTGCAATCTTGAATTATTAAGTCTCAAATAAGGTAACACATAAATAGCCAGATTTGGCTTCTGCGCAAAGGGGTTAAGCAGCCATGCACTTATAATCCGTGCAGAATATGTGTTGGTGTTGCCTGGCTGAAAAATGCAGGGACATCCCTGGAACAGACAATGTCTAGATGACATTATATGTTGTTCCAAAATACATTACATTTCTGCATTAGTGGTGCACTTACAAATGTACAAGTCACCCATTCCATGTGTAATTACCCATACATGATAGACACTGGCTTTTGGACCTGACCCAGATAGCAGCTTTAGCTGTCTTTGGTGACCAGAACATGGCATTTTTTCATTGTTTTTTTTTTTTTCTCAAAAACCACTCGAAATGTCGACTCACTGGATCACAAAACACCCTGTGCTACTGTCTATCTCAATTGGCACTAAGCTAAGTCAGTGGCACTTTTGAACAGTGCTGGTAAATGGCTGTGACTATTTCTTTTATCTGTTGATGCAGCGGTGGATGGTAATTACTGACAAAGGTTTGTGAAAGTAATTCCGAGCCAATTTCATGATATCCATGAATTTTGCAAGACTTTTCGTAAGACAATGACGTCTAAGGGATTTGGGATTACAAGCTTTCAGAAGTAGTTTTTGGCCACATTTGGGATTAAACTGGATTCCTGCCGTCATATAATGTTGACATGAACTTTAAAGGCTGAAATTCCCAAAATGGGGAACATTGTTCTCAAAGTAATGGATTATTTGCTTTTGTGCATGTTGGCAATTTTGTGAACCTTGACCTTTCTGTGTGCTGGGGGCTTGGCTATTTTTGAGACTCCTTTTGTTATAGCATGATTAGCTTACCTGTTAAATACCTCCTGTTTTACATCACTGTATTATTGAAACTTGTCCCATCATTGAAAGTTGTTACAGGACAGTTCTGTTAAAAATTCAATTGTGATTGGTTGATTTATGTTTTAAGGGTGTGAATTAATTTCCAGCAAATGCACACCTATTTAGTAGTTATGTATGCGGAGTCTTTCAACACTATCTATCAATTTCCGACATTTGAATTCCAAAGTAAATTTAACTGTCGCTTTGTGTCACAATGTTACAAACCTTGGAAGTAAATGCTAAAAATTGGCACAGACAACATGTCTGAATTTTCCAAAATAACTGTCAATATTTTTGTAGAATATGATGATTATGAAAAAAGGGAGAAAGCACAATTTAACAGTGACCATCCATGTGGAAATTTGATGCAATAAAACTAGTGATCGCAACTCTTGTGTTGCAACAAAAGGAGATATAACTAACAACTGCCTCTTGCACATAGCAGCGGTAGTTTTTGCTGTATCAATGAATAAGTTATGTGTGGTGGAAGAAAAAAGTCCATATATAAATGAAATTTTTGGGCAACACTTGGAAAATTATGTCTTTTGAGAAACATTCTTGTGTGGTATGAGCTCAATATCCAACTCCATGCTGGTCATTACACAAAAATGATTGCAAACTGAAGTGGTTAACGGCCCGTTGATTGCAAACTTGGGTGTGCAATTATTTTTGTATAATGACTGGCATGTCATTGTATTACTGTTAACTGAATAGCCCCCGCGCCAACTTTTTTGGCATCTGTTTCTGTCATCAGATATGAAACAAGCCTTTATTTTAAAATAACCAAATGAATTGACAAGTTAAAGCCTCAAAAGGTGTTTTTGTAGTGTTTTCAACATAATAGAGGGTGAATTGACTTTTCAGATCACTCCCTTTTTATCTTATAAGCATTTTCCATCATGTGGCAACTTTTTTGAATTGAGATTTTACATGATTGTGTGGCAGATGGCCTTTCGCTTTCATTACTTGGCAATTACTGTACTTTTTTTGACATCTGACACCACATTTCAGGGCACTGAATGTCTGTAACATATTGGTCTTAAACTATTTAAAAATTCTCATTCAGGACTTTGTTGCATATTATTCATAATGCAATGTTTGTGTGAAGTCTTTGACCTACATGCATCGACTGGTGTGAGGTATCTTCACCGGTGATGCTTTTCCAGACACGAGTTGTGGAGTGTGGACTCAATGCAAAAAAAAAAAAAAAAAAAAAAAAGATCTGACACAATTTAAATGTATTCAGGTTATATTTTAATGACAGTTAGATTGGTGCTGTTCTGTAACTGGAAATTATTGCACTTAGAGCCACTTCTCATATAATTAATCTTGAGGACTTGCATTGTAGTCCCTGAAGTATTGTGTTCATAACTGCCCTTTATTGTCTTAAACTTGTATGTTTCAGTGTTGTAGCTTTGTTATAAAGCAATGTTCTCCAGTATACAAACCACATCTATGTTCACCTAAAAGCAAGCTCAGGTGAATAATGGGACTAGATGCTAAGATAAACATGGGAGGAATATGTTTACGGCTATTCAGCATATTTGCAGGTTTTATTAATTAAAACAGTAATAACCCCGGGGAGAGTCTTGATGAGCTCAATCTACTTTGTAATTATTTTTTCATCAGTCATCAGGAAGGAAACCTGCATGGAAGGCGATAACCTTGTAATTTGGCGTCCTTTGGCCTTATTTTTCATGATACACTGCTCTACTCCTGGTTTCATTTGAGTCTGATCATTATTATTTATTTAAATAAGTGAAACTGCACATTATTGGCATCAAGGATATGTTAAGGCTGTAGTGTAACATTGAAGATCCCCCCCACAAAAAAAACATAATAATTTTCTAGGTTTTGTGTTTTCTATTTGTAGATTAAATATAGCTTCTGTATGAGTCCTGCCATCCATGAGCTATTTGAGTTAGCACAGGCATAGTATTTTAACAGAATGTTATGCAGTTGCCCCGAAAATACAGGGCCTATCCAAGATTGGGAACTTGTATTTCCATCAGGGATATTGGTGGTCAAAAAATGGAAGAAAATGATCAATTTAGGTGTTTTAAATATCAGAGTGGATCCCATCTTGGATGTAATGCTCACCCTGAGTTTTTTTGCATGTAAAATGTGTTGGCAACCTGATTTGAAATTGTAGCAATGGCAGTCTTGGTTTCCTCCTACCAGTCAAACTCAGAGGAAAGGGACATTTTAACATCAACCATTTCCCCTCTGATGTTCTAGTTTAATTCTTTTTCTGGCAGATATAAATGCTTTCAGCCTCTAAAGCTAAAAGGATCCCCTTAGAGGAATGGTGAAGACAGTGCTTGAATTTCTGATGAAACGTGGTACACAAGATAAGCTTGTGTTGCATGAAGAGTAGAACTTTGATGTTTCTAGTTATGGCAGTGCCTTATAATGACAAGCATCCATATACAATAGATGCTATTATTAGATCAGTTATGCAGTCCGTAGAAGGGACTTCATGACAGATGCTTTTGTTATATAGCATTATTTTGATACTGTAACTGGTGACTTTCATGTTATTTACATTCTTTTTATTCATTTTATTTCGTTTTAGCTTTTAAAGCACAATTGGTTCTGAGTTAAAGCCTTCTTTGCCCATGAACTGTTTTCATAAGTGTCTCACTCTTTCTTAATGTAATCTAGGTCAGCATATAGCTCTGGGCTTGCCAGAAGGTCGCTACGTAAAATCCATGGTAAGCATTTTCCATGAGCCTGACACAGGACCTATTTGAGACTGCGAGACATAAATAAAGCAATACATATTGAAACAAACATAGGGAAAAAAGTCAGGTTAAATCTGCTGGGGAAACATAAACAACTTGGTCGAGTGTTTTTACTGCTTTTGCTTAGGAAATGTGTGCAGTGATTCACTTATTATGACCTTACCCCCGTATCCACATACTTCAGCAGTGTGCAGGTTGCAACATCTATCACTGATTTAACCGTTTAGTCGGTGTAATCAGCATTGTATGATTTCTACGGTCTTTTTCCGGGGTAGGAAACATGCCATGGTTTTCACAATCAAATTTTGAAGGAGTGTTCAAAGAAACCAGAACTAATTCACCAATCTTGACATGTTAAGAGCAGAGATGGTTTACAACAAAAAAATTTTTCCAGCCCAATATCCATGAAGTGAATGAGAGAGTGAGTGAGTGAGAGTGAGTGAGTGAGTGAGTTATAAAGTTGCACTATTGGTTGGCCTGCTGAACGAACTTTCCTGATTGACTGTTACTCATTGCCCACTTCGACAAAAAAAAAAAAACGGTCCAACAGCCAACCATTTACTAGATTTCAACCTAGTCTTGTTGAACTATGATTTTTAAAATAATGGCAAAACTGCTTCCATAGCTGAACTATATTTCAGCCCAACATCACAAAAATTCATTGACATTATTCCTAGAAACTGAAAATTTCATGGCTTTTTAGACCCATTTTCATAAATTTGCATAATGACATACACTCATGGTTTGTCGAATGATGCAAATAATACTAAGCCTTATAGAATTTTCTATTAACCCTTAAAGTGCTAATCACTGCTACAGTCACGCAAGGCGCAAAATATATAAAGCAAACCAAAATGTCAGATTTCAGCCTTCAAAAGGTCAACAATTTTGTCAACTTTCAGTTGGCAAATTAGTTCGCAATGACCTTCAAAAGGTTTCCCAGGTGCCTGCGAGTCCTTCTGAAAGTCATTTGTCAACTAAATAATGAATGATTAACTTTCAGAGGGATAGGGTGAGTAAAACTTAAGCACTTTAAGGGTTTATATACAGAAGTACAGTAACTGTTGAGGGTCTATTTCTACCACATTTGCTTATGGTAGTGTGATCCATAAAGAGCTAAAAGGTTGCTCTATGGGAATAAGCAATGGTGTACAGCTTCTTAAAATCAGAAATGTGCCCTGTCAGTCAAATATATGTCTGCATTGTTTGTTTAGTTACATGTTGTCTAACATTTTGTGAACTGCCCCACTGGGAACTTTAAAGTGACAGGGACTTTATAGTACTGTTGAATCTCTTCTTCAGAAAAAAAGAGAAAGAAAATAAAATAATCTGCATTTTTCACTTTTTTAACATTTCTCTTCATAAGGTAACCTGAAATATTAATAGTTTTGCAGAAATTAAAATTTCTCTGGGCTGAACTGTCTCATTTGCATTTTTCTACAACCAGTTTCATCACTTAGCTTCCTGTGTAACATAGTTGACAGTTTCGTCCAGTACTGGTTTAAGCAGTGGTTGTCAACTGTTTTTTAGGGTATGTGCTTTAGTAAGGTGAGGTGTAATGCCTATGATTCTCACAAAGGAATAAGTTGCTGCTGCTAATTGCTATGATGTCTGCACTTGTGAACACTAGCTTCAACCGACCGTTGTAAACCCTAAAATGGGGTGCGTTGATACGAAATGGATTGTGTGACTATGGCTCTCACTTAATTCTTCTAGTTTAAGTTTTTTCAGTAATATAGTTATTAACTATGACCCTTATGATATTTATGCTTAAAATTATTGCCTATTCTTAGACCTTCAAACTGAAGGAACCTTGAGACCACGACAAGGTGATAGGTCCCCTTGAGGAATAACTACCATGCTATCATGCCTATTTAACATATGATACATTTGATACACATTTGATTAGATTTCGCACAAATTAAACTAGACGTATGTCGATGGTGTGCCATCGCAAATCTCCATGCTCCGCAACGAATGTTATGGGAGTAGTAGTAGTAATGTGTCAGAGGGCAATTCACTGAACTGGCATTCTGCTGTACAAATGATAATCTGCTTGTTGCAGTGACAAAGCACTGATACTGATCAGAGTTATAGCGATGTGATATGGTTGGTTAGTTGGATAGAGTACTTTTTGAGTGTCTGTTGAGTGCATAAATTACTCTTCATTTTGAAATGAGAGTATTATGAAAGGACAAGACGTACGATACAGTGATTGGCAAACCTGATGCCATTTGACCTAGAAAACGGTCAAAATTAGATCAAATCAAAAATTCGTCTGTTATGTGATGAAGGGTCATCCCATGCACCTCCCATAAAAATTTGAGCATCCTAGCTCAATGCATAAGGTAGATATGGCCCCCTAGTGGTCAAAATATAAATCACAGGACGACAATTTTTGGCATGCCGGTTGCTATCACCAAGATACATATCCATACCAATTTGCATCCTTCTACGTTGAGTAATAACAAAATGTGCCATCCTTTTCAACGATTGGCACACCTGACGCCATTTGACCTAGAAAACGGTCAAAATGAGGTCAAATCAAAAACCCGTCAGAGATTTGATGAAGGGTCATCCCATGCACCTCCCATAAAAATTTGAGTGTCCTAGCTCAATGCATAAGGAACTTATGGCCATTTTTCAATTTTCACAAAAAGGCCCCTGGTGGCCAGAAGAGGAAATGAATTTAAATTCTAAACGCATTGTACACCCCTCTGGGTCACTACCTTACACACACCAAAGTTTCAGGTTGATTGACGCAACGGCCTAGGAGGAGTTACTGTTTCGGATAGATGGACAGACAGACGCCGAACTGTATTACAAGAATTCGCTTTTTCGGAAGTGCGGAGATAACAAAAAATTTGAGCGTCCTAGCTCAATGCATAAGGTAGATGTGGCCATTTTTCTTTTTTCACAAAAAGCCCCCTAGTGGCCAAAATATGAATCACAGGACGACAATTTTTGGCATGCAGGTTGCTATCACCAAGATACATATCCATACCAATTCGCAGCCTTCTACGTTGAGCAATAACAAAACGTGCCATCCTTTTCAACGATTGGCACACCTGACGCCATTGATCTAGAAAACGATCAAAATGAGGTCAAATCATAAACCCATCTGGTATGTGATGAAGGGTCATCCCGTGCACCTCCCATAAAAATTTGAGCATCCTAGCTCAATGCGTAAGGAACTTATGGCCGTTTTTCAGTTTCACAAAAAGGCCCCTGGTGGCCAGAAGAGGAAATTAATTTAAATTATAAACGCGTTGTGCACCCCTATGGGTCACCACCTTACACACACCAAAGTTTCAGGTTGATTGGCATAATGGCCTAGGAAGAGTTACTGTTTCGGACAGACAGACAGACGGTCGGACAGACGCTGCACTGTATTAAAAGATCTCCTCGCTTTTTCGGAAGCGCGGAGATAATAATAATCTATTTACAATTTATCTTTTTGACTGGTGGTATGGGTATCCAAGATAATATAGGATGCTGGCCACATTCCAATAGTACGCTTACCTGTTGGGCAAACACAGTAATAATCCTTGAGTGGATCATCCTCATCAGAAGAGTCTTATTCAATCCAGACAATGTATTTAGTCTGAAAATGATGTCTGGAGTGAATCTGACCTCTGATGAGGTTTGGTGTATACTGGCACACCCAACACCTCAAAGTCTCCATCAGGGGTGAGATGTTCTGAGACATAACCTAGTGCCTGCTTCAGCTGGTATACCCCACATGTGACTGTCTTCAGGTACTCTAACTGCAAGAGAGGAAACTGCATATCACTAGCATCCATTTTTTGCCGAACAACTTTCGCCTTTCGAGTCATGTCTGGGTCCGCTTTAACTCTATCTGCCAGGGAGTTTGGCCTGGTCAAGCGAGACTTCATCTTCAATGCGATCGAAACATCTGCTGCTCTTCGCTCAGAATCAGGTTGGTAGATAGTTCCACAAGCAGCACTGAGACAAGCAGTTGTTCCGTGGACTAAGATTCCAATGACTGGAATAAAATGATTTGGGGTTAACCCCTCTTTGAAAAATGTCCATTGCTTTAGCCGCTCTTGGTAGCTCTCTACCACCCATCTGGTTTTTCGGGCAGAGCGGTCAGCATTAGCCTGTTCAGTGTCATGCTGTGAGTTGCCACTTAGCACAGATGGCATATGTGCATCATAACCATGGGACTCAAGAACAGACATGACATCCCTAAAGCCTCTGTTGACAATCACATTGTTGTGCTCCTCCAACCAGGATTTCAGATGGTCCAGTGTGTCAAAAATGTGCTTTGATATGCTGGCATCATTTTCACTTCCATAATAAGGACCAACTGAATCCAAGACGTAGTCATCAGGGAGCACGACACTCATGAACTTCGTTTTTTTGTGTCTGCAATAGGACTTTCCCTGTTGATGGTCTTGACTGTTATTTATATACAAATACGTCCCATCCATAATGACAGTGACTAATGTAATGTAATGACTACTTCACCAAAGAATGTGTTTGTGAAAGGCGTGTTGTGTGATATAGCATCATCTCTTGATATATGAGCAGGACCGAGAAGATGAGGAATAGTGGTCTCCACTGCTTCAGTCACAGCATGGAATGAGTTCAAGACCTGCTTCTTATCCAGACTAGTCATAGCATTATCTGATCCCAAGAAAGAAAGATTTGTCTTCAACTTTGTCTTCAAGGGGACTGATCACCTCGTCGTGGTCTTGAGGCTCCTTCAGTTTGAAGGTCTAAGAATAGGCAATAATTTTAAGCATGAACATCATAAGGGTCATAGTTAATAACTATATTATTGAAAAAACTTAAACTAGAAGAATTAAGTAAGAGCCATACTCACACAATCCATTTCGTATCAACACACCTCATTTTAGGGTTTACAACGGTCGGTTGATGCAAGTGTTTGGATGAAGATGTTACCGGTGTCGACACATCCTGGTTTTTTCATTTAATGTTGGTCATACCCTAGGGCAAATTTCAGCAAATTCCCATAGTGTGTCATGGCTGGGAACTTTGTCAAATGTACCGTCGTTTATGCATGTGGTCGTTGAAAATCTCCATTTCAGAACATATTTTTTGAACAAATATCTTCCTATCTCGGCAGTATGACATCAATTTCAACAAACTCTTTTTTTACTCATTAGGAAAATATATCAGCTACAATGTGCATTGATAAGCGCATGATTATAATCATTGGTGACACTTTGTAGGGCCCCAGAATGGGTGCCCCCTCCCAAAAACTAAAACATGTTAAAACTATCATTTTTGTCATGATGAAAATTGATATCACAGGTTTCTCTGGTGGATTCATGAACCCCATGGGGAGGTTTATCAATGCTGAAAATTATTTTGAAATTGGTGCTTTGGGCCAGAAAACGCCCTTAATGGGACTCCACCTTTGGTGCTGTGAGGTGGATTCGCTAAATTCTGAAATTCAAACCACTGCCTCCCCCCAGAATAAAAGAAGATACTAAAGTAATAGATGCGCTATGGATCACTAAAGGCTGTCATGAAAATGACCTGATGAGGGCTGAAATTAGAGTTAATGGATGTGTTTGTTCATCTTTCCACATGACTGAGCTTAACAGTGTGGCTCATGAAATATCCTCTGAACCCATTTTCCACTGTGGGTACCCTGCCGAGCTTCTTGCTGAACTTTGTGCTCAAAAGCCATACATCGTATTCTGACATTTGCAACCACGTAGCAGTCCCAGGAAATGGTGAAAGGGTACTAAATTATGAAAAGTATTCATCAATGTAACATATTCAACCTTGGGAAAATATGATTTTATTGACGTCCATAAGTTACAGTAGGTTGCCACAACAACCAAGTTTACCAAAAAAACAAAAAAACACTGTAATATTACTTTGTCTTTCTGGGAGTTGGAAGGGTGATTTATGCTTATTCGAATTGTTATTTCTCAAATAATGAGAATATGATTGTTGGAATAATAACGCATTAGAAGAAATAAATTTCATCCAATGATTTGTGATTAAATCAAAATGATGTAATTTATTGGCAACATGACTCAGAGGGTGTGAAAAAAAAATCTGTATTTTACAATGAGAATAGCTTCATTCCAACAATACTTATGCAAAAAAAATTAATGCTTTGGTATTCATAAACTCAACTAAAAAGTTAAGAAACACTTGATTTTAGCACCAGTATGTGAAATGTAAAAACAAAACATAAATAATTCCAAGTGTTGTTCACATCATTGGTGATAATCCAAGACACAAAATATATCGGTACATTACAACCCCAATTCCGAAATAGTTGGGACAAAGTGAAAATTTTGAATAAAATCAAAACCGCAATGACTTTCAAATCACATCAGTCAGTATTTTATTCACAATAGAACAGGGATAACATAGCAAATGTTGAAACTGAGAAATTTTACAATTTTATCCACAAAATGAGCTCATTTCAAATTTGATGGCGGCTACAGGTATCAAAAAAAGTTAGGACAGGGGCCTGTTTACCATGGTGTAGCATCCCCTCTTCTTTTTAACACATAGCGGAGGCGTCTGGGCATTGAGGAGACAAGTTTTATGAGTTTAGCCATTGGAATTTGATCCCACTCTTGTTTAATACAGGCTTCCAGCTGCTGGAGAGTTTTGGGTCTCCTTTGACAGACTTTTCGTTTCATTTTGCGCCAAATGTTCTCAATCGGTGAAAGATCAGGACTGCAGGCAGGCCAGTTCAGCACACTGACTCTTCTACTACGAAGCCATGCTGTTGTAATAGCTGCAGTATGTGGTTTTGCATTGTCCTGCTGAAATATACAAGGCCTTCCCTGGAATAGATGTCGTCTGGAGGGGAGCATATGTTGCTCCAAAACCTTTATATACCTTTCAGCATTCATGGTGCTTTTTAAAACATGCAAGTGTCCCACAGTATATGCACTAATGCATCCCCATACCATCAGAGATGCTGGCTTTTGAACTGAACACTGATAACAGGAGGGGTGGTCTTTCTCCTCTTTAGCCTGGAGGACACGATGCCCATGATTTCCAAGAAGAATGTCAAATTTGGACTCGTCTGACCACAGGACACTTTGCCACTTTGCTACAGTCCATTTTAAATGAGTCTTGGCCCACAGAACACGGCGGCACTTCTGGATCATGCTCAACAATGGCCTCCTTTTTGCATGATAGAGTTTTAGGTGGCATCTGTGGATGGCTGTGTTTACAGACAGTGGACTTGAAGTATTCCTGGGCCCATTTAGTAATGTCAATAACAGAATCATGCCGGTGAGTGATGCAGTGGCGTCTCAGGGCCCAAGATCACGGGCATCCAGTAAAGGTCTTCGGCCTTGTCCCTTATGCACAGAGATTTTTCCAGTTTCTCTGAATCTTTTGATGATGTTATGCACTGTTGATGATGAGACCTTCAAAGCCTTTGCAATTTCACGTTGAGGAACATTGTTTTAAAAGTATTCCACAATTTTTTTATGCAAGCCTTACACAGGTTGGAGAGCCTCTGGCCATCTTTACTTCTGAGAGACTCAGCCTCTCTAAGACATCCCTTTTTATAGCCAATCATGTTACATACCTGATGCCAGTTAACCTAATTACTTGCTAAATGTTCTTTCAGCTGATTCTCTTATGTATTAATTGCTTTTTCAGCCCATTTTTGCCTGTGTCCAAACTTTTGAGACCTCCTGCAGCCAGAAAATTTTGAAATAAGCTCATTTTGTGGATGAGAATATAAAATGTCTCAGTTTCAACATTTGAAATGTTATCTATGTTCTATTGTAAATAACATATTGACTCGTGATTTGAAAGTCATTGCATTTTGATTTTATTCACAATTTACACTTCGTCCCAACTATTTTGGAATTGGGTAGATCAGATGACTTTATTACCCCAAGGCAGGGTATTCAAAGGGAAGAGCAGATTCACATCAAGTCCAGACCATTGAATCAGAAAGTCAAACAATGTCCAAAGTCATTTCAATACCGTTTGTGACCACCTCGTGCTCTCACCACAGCTTGACAGCATCTTGGGAAACACAGAGCAAGATAAAATAATAAAACTAGAGGCACTCCTTTAGTGCAAACCTGCTGCCAAGGCAGCACAGTCCAAATTTTGGTGAGTGGGAGCAAAGTTCAGTTATCGCGTCATAGGATTTCAAGATGGCTGCCATGGCCGCCATATTGTTTGACTGATCGCAGTCAAAATCAATAGGTTCCATCCCTGATGTAATGGCGACCCATCCACAAAATTTCAGAGATCTCTTGAGTTATCTTGTTCACAAACAAACAGACAAACAAACGGCACCGATCACATAACCTCTTGCCAACTTCGTTTGGCAGAGGTAAGAATTGAAGAGTTCAGATGCAAAACCCTCTAAAGGCTACCTCCATCAAAAATTAGATAACAATGGTGAGTGAATGCTCTCCACATATAGTATACATTAATCAAATAATTTTGCTTCAAAACTCACCAAATACCATTCTCTTCCTAGTCTGAAATATTGATTTATAGGCGAAAACCTCTAAACGCCACTTCCCTTTGCCAGCAAAAGGCTCTATATTCCGAGAACCAATCAGAACACAATATGGAATAATGCGACTTCATCTGGTTTCAACATGGTGGCGCGCTGAAGAGCCAGTTATTTGTAAACAGTGTTTTGGTAATTGAGGTTAGTTTGAGAACTGTTTGTTTAGAAATGTTGAATTTCTTATTGATTGTGTGTGCTTTCATCGTTTTCAGTGTTTCAAATTGTATCTTAAGTGATTTTGCAACTCTTCACTGTGTCTTGCCCACAGAGGTGGATTTAGAGGTTTTTGCGAAAAAAGGACCTGTGGATTTAGCTGGTTTTAATGAAAAAGAAAATCTTATTCTTTAAAAAAGGAATAAATTGACTAAATTGACATTTTTGAAAAGAACACATTTTATTCACTTAGTAATAACCTTATCATTGCCTTTAGAATGAAATTACTGAACTTGAACATAGAAGCCTGATAAAAAATGATAATTTAAAAGAAAAGAGGTCAGACAGATTTAGAGGTTTTGCATCTGAACTCTTCAATTTTAAAAAAACTCAGTGGTCCTTAACTTTTTTGTTGAGTATATTTAGTCAACTTATATGTACATTTTTAAGTACAAAATTTTTGTCGAAGTCATAATGGAATATGACTTCCAGGACTTCAGTTTGCTAATTATCATATGGAAACACTATATATTTGAATCATTGACCCTCTGCACCCCAATACTTGTGCATAAATCTACCTCTTTTTCTTTAAATAATAACAACAATAATTCAAAAAATGTTGTGAATTTTTGTTTTGAGTGAAACGTTCTCATGCAAATTCTGGGTCCTAAAGGATATTTATTTATTGAATATTTCAAATAATATTCTCTGGTCTTTCTTAAAATTAAAAGTGTTGAATCTACCTGTCTTTCAGGGTATACATATCTCACTCCATTCATGGCTGCACTGCAATACAGGTTTATTGATATTGCCACTGCCTGTATATTTAGAAATGATTGTGATTATCTGAAATGCTGAAAGATAATCAAACGGTAAATGTAATCTGCCACTGCATTATGCAGTACTGTAAGAGATATTTTACTAATTGGAAGCTTGATCATAGTCTAGATTAACTGACTTCTTTTGGCAGATTGCAGAATATTTCGATACACGCATGATATTTCTCAGCATTATTTTAAAACTAATTAGGTCATGAAGTATTCTCGTGAATAACAGAGCATATTGCCTTAGAATGATCCTGATCTGGTATCTGTCCTTAAAAAGAAAATATCAAACAGATCACCGGGCGATATATTGGCTACATGTTTAGCTCTGAGGATGGTTTTTCATGACCATAGTCTAGCTCAATTAACAAAACTTGTTCAGGTTCGGATACGAAGCCGACCCGTATCTATATCTACGGGAAAAAAAAAACGAAAAAAAGTCCCACATTTCTATATAATTATATGATCCCGTTCAAGTTTTATGCCACAAGTTCATTGTTTTTTCTAATCTGACAGTTACGCCGTTGCTCTGATTAACGCAAAACAACTAGCTAGTAATTTGTTCAACAGCTGATGTTAGCCTGTAGGCTGCAAGTTTTTAAAGCCTCTATGACATAGACCAATTGTCTGATCATGCTCTTTGCTTCAAGAATTGCTATAGGCTTGGGTACTTTTAATTCATTTTGGGGTACTTGTTTTGAAATAAGTTTACAACCGCGCCCACTCACTACGAATAATATGGGTGGCTTGGCTGAAAATTGCAGGAGGCTGTGATTTTGACATCAAGCGGAGTCTGAGTGCAACTGCACATCCTAATGCTTATTGGACAGTCTAATGCACTGAAATTGTATGATGTGCAGTGTCTGTTTTTACAGACACTGCACAATTGCTCAGAGAAAGGAAACAACGTGACGTTTCGAATTTATGAGGTAGCTGTCCGCAAATTTCGCTCATCATCATCGCTCTGCTGTATCCAATGAACGGCAATGCTGCTATCGCAGGATTAGAATCACCGTACATTTTAACAAGTTTTTGAGAGTCGCTGAGCACTGATATTCCTCGAATGAGGCTTAGCGCGGTGTCACTCATTGCATGGAGCAGTGCCTGTGAAAATTCCTTTCGTAGACGGTGCGTCTGAGCCTCCCCGAGTAAGCCCAGTGCTCGTTCATTTCTGTCATCTCGCTGACAGAAGCACGACCACAGAGCTGTGCTATGCCAAGGCACAATTGGGCATATTATTTGATGCATCCGAACGATCATTAGATGCAGGAGGAGCGCGGACCAAGAAGGCACTATGACCAGGTTGTGTTCATAGGAAGACGAGGAAGGAGATATCAAGCCTTACACTGATGATAGCGGATTAATAAATGTTATTTCTTTCATCATTGACGATCATGCTTTATTTTCAGCTGGTGATAATGGCTGGGACTGTCATGCTGGCTTATTACTTCGAGTATACCGACACTTTTAACGTGCACGTACAAGGATTTTTCTGCTATGACAATTCCTACACGAAGCCCTACCTTGGACCGGAGGAGTCCAGCGCTATTCCTCCAGCCCTGCTTTATGCGGTGGTCGCCGGAGTACCCACACTTGTGGTGAGTTATCCTATCGCCGTACACTATATGAACAGTGCGAAGGGATGAGATGTCATATAGGCTTGCCTTTTCTGTATGTGGGCTCTTAGTTCGGAGAGGCGCTATAACCAGTTTGCCAGTGCCTAAGTTCAAAATGAGATTTTTGTGTGCGGTATAAAACGGTAATTATGCGTTGATGACAAACATGTAATCAGCGGTTTGTAGCTTAAAAATGCAATTCCACTGAATTTAATGGTACATACCTGCAAACTGATACTCTGTCCAACGAAAAAAGACCTGGTTCGGTTATCATTCTTATTTCAACTAGAATAAAATATCATGTCATCATTTTATGTTAAATGTTTTTGGATGCAAAAATATGACATGCAATAGGCGATATACTTCTGTAGGCCTACATGCATCTTATTCATCATCATCATCATCATTTTTTTCATCATCATCATCTTCTTCTTCTTATTATTATTATTATTATTATCATTATTGACGACTTGAAGTACCATTTAAGATGATCTGTACTTTTTTTGGAGGCAGTTGAATATTGTTACGCACAACAGATCATTTTAATAGGACATTGTCTTTGTCCAGTGTTTTTGACTTATTAGACCATATCCAATGTTTTCCTCAATAAAATATTTCAAATGTATTTATTTTGATTGGAATTGTTTATTATCAGTTAAATTACACTGAAATATTAATTCTGATGATTTTCTGGCTCTCCTTTTTCTGGCTGCAAGATGTTCTCTACAGAGTTAATATGACCGCAAGTAATGTCTCAGTTTAGTTTCTTTATTCTTGCATACAGCTGAATGTAAATACATTATAGTAAATGTTATTCTAAGTATAGAGGAGCAGTGATGTGGACAAATATTTCAGAGCAATCGAAGCGTGATTGTGATAAGATAAAATTAAATTTTAATTTTAAATCATGGTCCAGACTAGATTATTTGTCCTCAAAACTTATAACCAGTAATGTCTTCTCTCTCAGGTCAGTTCTCAACTTTTTTGCCAAGATAAATCAGAATTCACAGTGCATTATGTTTCAATTAGGCAGTGACGCTTTGCCTTCAAGATAGGAAGTGTTTAATATTGTGCTACCTAACTAGTGTTCTGAAATAGGGGGAGTCACTCTGAAGAAATCCACACTTTGGAGCTAAGAATACCAGTATCTGTTGGAGACTGCCACATCAATATTGTTGCCTGTGCACTAGGATCAGACATGAATTGCATATGTTACTTGTAACTGGGGCATAAATGTAATGCTTTTTTTCGTTTTGACATATCATTGTTTGGGGCAGTTTAACTCTAATACTGGTGTGGCGTCAATTTAAGAAAAACACTGCATCTAAAATGTCCTGCTCACTGGTTAATTTACCAAAAAAAAAAGTAACTACTGAACAAAAACAAGCATATTTGTTCGCAACCCCAATTCTGAAAAAGTTGGCTGACCATGGAAAATGCTAGTAAAATGAAAAGTCCATTAACGATGCTCTATATTGAAAACAGCGCAGTTGCACATTGCTTGATGTTCTAGTAAAATGAAAAGTCCATTAACGATGCTCTATATTGAAAACAGCGCAGTTGCACATTGCTTGATGTTCTACCATTTGAACATTATTGCTTATCAATAATATACAATGTGATCACTGCAACATTGTCTAAAATGTTAGCATAGTCAACTGTTTACCACTCTGTAACATCACCTTTTTTAATCACTTTCAACAAGTGCTTGGGTGTTGAAGACACCAGTCGGTCAAGTCCAGCAAGAGGAATGTTACCCTATTCAGCTGTTACACAGGTCTTCAGCATTGCAATTGTACAGGGCCATCATTGCCATATATTTTCCTTGATAATGTGCTATACATTCTCTAACAGAGACAGTTCAGGACTGCAGGCCGGCCAATCTGGCACCAGCACTTTCTGCTTATGCAGCCATGCACTTGTAATCCATGAGGAATGTGGTCTGGCTTTGTCAATCTGGAAAATGCAGAGATGTCCTTGGGACAGATGAAATCAAGATGGCAGCATATGTTTCTCCTGAATTCAAACATGTATTTCTGTATTCCTGTCCTCACAATTGTGCAAGTCAAACGTTCCAGGTGCAGTAATACAACTCATGTGTAAAATGTAAATAAAAACAATGCAATGATGTGCAAATCTCATAAACCCACATTTTATTCACCATGGAATATAGACAACAAATCAGATGTTGAAAGTGAGACATTTTACCATTTCATGAAAAATATTAGCTCATTTTGAATTTGATGGCAGTAATACATCTCAAAAAAGTTGGGATAGGGCCATGTTTACCATTTCTTACTATCCCCTCTTCTTTTAACAACAGTCTGTAAATGTCTGGGAAGTGAGGAGACCAATAGCTGGAGTTTTGGGAGAAGAATGTTGTTCTACTCTTGTCAGATGTAGGATTCTAGCAGCTCAACCGTCCTGGGTCTTCTTTGCCGGATTTTTCATTTTATGATGCGCCAAATATTTTCTATTAGTGAATGGTTTGGACTGCAGGTAGGCCAGTTCAGCACTTCTACTGCGAAGCCATGATGTTGTGATGGATGCAATATGTGGTTTGGCATTGTTTTGCTGGAATATGTAGGGCCTTCCCTGAAAGAGACGTTGTCTGGACGGGAGCGTATGTTGTTGTAAAACCTCTAGGCCTATATACTTTTCATCACTGATAATGCAAAATTTGAAAAATAATTTCAAATTTTGATTCATGTGACTTCAGAACAGTTTTCCATTCTGCCTCAGTCCATTTTACATGAACTTTGGCCCAGGGAAGAGGGCGGCTTTTCTGGATTGTGTTCACATATTGTTTCTTCTTTGCATGATGCAGCTTTAGCCTGCATTTGTAGATTGCACACACCGGGAACTGTGTTCGTAGACAATGATTTCTGGAAGTGTTCCTGAACCCATGCAGTGTATTCCAGTGCAGAATCATGCCTGTTTTTAATGCAGTGCTGCCTGAGGGCCTGAAAATCATGAGCATCCAACGTTGACCTTCGGACTTGTCCCTTGCGCACAGGGATTTCTCCAGATTGTCTGAATCTTTTGATGATATTATTTACTGTAGATTCAAAGTCTGCAGTGAAAGGTGCTGTGAAACATATAAAGCAATGTAGTTTGTCATAAGATGTATCTAAATATTGTTTGGTTAATTAATTCTGGACCACTCCCAAAGTAGAGGAGAGTAATGGCTGGGATTGCGGATTGGAGATCGGGCGGATAGGAGATCGGGGCGGGTGTGGTGTTGGACTTAGTCTGTGATTGTGCGGACATTGGGCGCCCCCCGGGTGGCGAGATTCAGGGTGGTGCTTGCATCTCGTCAGAGTCTGTGTGGATCCCAAGCCCCAAAAAGTGTTAATGTATCAACGAGAGATGGGCTCTACGTACTTCGTCAACATTATTGCGAATTTAGCCTGCATAAGAGTTCAATGTCCAGCGGCCAAGGATTTTAATCAGGTGGACCAGCACTCCTCGCTTGGATGCTGTGGTGGCGGCGCCGATGCTGAAAGAGTGCCCAGAGGAGTATTTGGGTGGAATGTTGGATCTAATTAAAACTTGACGGAAATGTTAGAGGAACCAGTGGCGAGAGGCTACGGCCCCGGTGTCCATCGTGAATAACGGGTCCGGGGAGAAGGGTGGTTATTGTATCTCAAGGGACGTAGTTTAATATTGGCTCGTACGGACTGAGGGCAAAGACTAGACGGAATAGGAATATGGGCTGAGAAATGCTGAACTGATCTCTTTACTACTCTTTATCTTGAACATGAGGCGGTCGGTGGAGTAGAATGAGATGTCGTTTAGGCTGGCGTGATGAGACGGATAACAATTAGCGGAGAGTGGAGCGAACTCGGCACATCTCAAAAAAAAAAACCAAAGAAGGCCAATAGAAACACTGCTTCTAGAGCGGAATCTGTGGAAGGAGAATGGTACCCTGAATGCAGCGTCCGGATGCAGTGAGAGAGGAGGTCTGCCGTTAGGGGTAAACATTTGGTCGGAGCGGGAGGTTCTTGTTTACGTAAACCTCTCAGCAGTGTTTACACGCGAGAGTGGGAAATAGACGAGCACGGATAACCCAAGTTGATGCCGCTTAGGAAGAATTGTATTGGGGCTGGTCGAACGTGGTTTATGGAGTGAATGTACGAAATGAAGCTCGTGAGGGAAACAACGTTGAGTGCCGGGAATGGCAGTTGGAGGGCTGAATGGAATTTCTTGAATTGCTTCCGTCCTGCGAGGTAAGGGGAAAGTCAGCGTGGAGCGAACCCGTTTAGAATGGTATCTCGAGAAAAGGCGGCGAATGGCTCGGGTCGTGGTGTCAGGGGTCGATGTTCGCAGAAAATGGAGGAACCAGAGTGGGGTGAATGTCCAAGTGCGGTGCTAAGCGTCTAATTCTCTGCCAGGAGAAATGAGGAGGGGCGTGAGCGATGGCATTTTACGGTCGGGAATAAGTGCGGCTTTGAGCATGGACTGGTGTTTTGTGGAAATTAGGGTTAGTTTCCTGAGGAATGGCGTTAACGAGATGGAGCGGGAACAGCCTTTGTTTACGGTGTCTACTGTGGTCGGTTGTCATAATGTACAGTTATACATTTGGTGGCCCATTCGTGACCCTGAATGAGGGAGGAAGCGATGACGGGATACGGTGAGGCGAACAGCGAAGTAATAGCGCTCCTTCCCGGAAACGTTAAAGGAAACCCCAAAAAAGCGTGGGTTGAGTGGGATGGCCCCAAGCGTTTGCGATATCGGTTTTAGCCAACCAGGCGCCGCGACCGGCGAGGCGGATGAGAGTGGTGAGACGGAGGACAGTCAGTAAAGGGTTAACCACTGTTGGGCAAGCGGCCAGTTGGATTGCATGGAGCGACGTGCTTGAGCGTGAAGACTGCAGATGGACGGTGTGCAGGCGAGGCGGAATGATGGATTGCGGGACTGAAAATCGGCCGAGAGCATGAACCTTGCCACTGCGGGTGGCTGTGAGGTGGAGACGCATAGTTTTCGTGAATGTTTGCCGGCGAGGCGAGGTGCACCAAAAACCAAAGCGCTAGCGAAGCGCTAGTGGGCTGTGCCACTGCAAGTGGCCGTGAGGAGGATGCGCGTAGTATCCATTAATGTTTGCCGGCAAGGTAAGGTGCACCTATAAGCAAAGCGCTAGTGGGCTGCGCCACTGCTAGTGGCTGTAAGGTGGATATTCGTGCAGTACCCGTGGATGTTTGCCGACGAGGCAAAGTGCACCAATAACTGAAGCGCTAGCAAAGTGCAAGTGGGCTGCGCCACTGCTAGTGGCTGTAAGGTGGATGCTCGAGCAGTACCTGTGGATGTTTGCCGACAAGGCAAAGTGCACTGATAACTGAAGCGCTAGCGAAGCGCTAGTGGGCTGCGCCACTGCTAGTGGCTGTAAGGTGGATACTCGTGCAGTATCCGTGGATGTTTGCCGACGAGGCAAAGTGCACCAATAACTGAAGCGCTAGCGACGCGCAAGTGGGCTGCGCCACTGCTAGTGGCTGTAAGGTGGATACTCGTGCAGTACCCGTGGATGTTTGCCGATGAGGCAAAGTGCACCAATAACTGAAGCGCTAGCGAAGCGCTAGTGGGCTGCGCCAATGCGAGTCGCCGTGAGGTGGATGCGCGTAGTATCCGTTAATGTTTTAACTTTTTTGGCAACTCCTGAGATTGCAAACTGATGTGCATATATTTTATTGCTTGATATTTGAATTAAATAAAATTTTAATTTGAATGTTTGCCAGCGAGGCAAGGAGCACCAATAACCGAAGCGTTAGCGAGCTGCACCACTGCCAGTGGCTGCAAGGTGGATACGCCTGCAGTATCCGTGAATGTTTGCGAGTGGCCATGAGGTGGATACGCATAGTATCTGTGAATGTTTGCCAGCGAGGCAAAGAACATTAGCATTTGTAATGATTCTACAATTTTGGAATAAACATGGCAATCATTCAACAGCACCATAAATGTGTGGCATTCAATTTGCGAAGAACACAACATTCGTATATTGCAAGAGTTGCTCGGACTAAATGGTAGAACCGATGAAAGTCTAATTTATTTATTTATTTATTTATTTATTATATATATAGAATATATATAGAATTTATTTATTTATTTTTTGAAAGCCTTGTTATACATTGCGCTACGAAATTATGGCATTTTCTTCTGCACATCGATGACTACAAAAAATATCAATAAGTCTTAGTAATTTCTGTAAACAACGCGGATTCGCGTAAACAAGTTTGCGAGGCTCATAGAGCAATAAGCCATGAGAATCCATTCTACAGTCTGAATGAAGTGGCAGCTAAATGGCGTTGTAAGGTACGATGCACAGCTGAGTGACGGCAAATACAGTTGCTGCGAAGTCAGCGAGAGTTTCGGATTTGCAGATTGTCATCCTTGCGGAATCACATCAATTATATCAACGGAACCAACAGGCAATCGCTTACCGTACAGCCAAAGCATAAAGCGAGATCGAGAATGAGTGTAAAGTAATCGTCTAGTTCTTGAGCTGTGCAGGGTCGATGACGGCTAGGATTATTTATTTTTATTTTTATTTTTTTTACATATACTACGAAAAGATGAATGTGGAAACAGGGGCAAAATGTACGTGGTATGGTAAATTAAACCACTGCCGAAGCGAACAGCGAGACCAAAACCTTGTGCAAGGTAATAGTCTAGTTCTTGCCTCCGATGAAGCAAGGACTGGTGGATTCTGTCGGTTGAGTGGAATGAGGAGTGGCGAACTCAGTTCGCGCACACTTTCCACAACGAGCGGGGGTTGGGTGTTTGAGCTGTGCGAAGTCAGTGACGGTTTGGATTTTTTATTTTTTTTTTTCTCACGACTAAATATTGAATGCGGAAATAGGATGGTTGAATGAGCTGGGCCGGGTCGACGTGCATACCCACACAACATTCTTAGACAACATAAAATCTGTTGTCCAAGTGTGGGGGATAATGGCGAAGGGTCTGGAATAGGCTACGGGGGGCGTATGGGAGGTAAGGCGGTGGCTAGTGTGTGCTGAAACTGAGGTGAGGGGAAAACGGCCAGTGGCCGAAGTAGTTGATGGAAGGGGCGGACCTGTAGGAGGAAGCACAGAATTAGTGACTTGGGAAACAGGGAAGGGCAGGTGGGGCGGAGAAAGATGGTGCGGTAGGGAAGAGACGAGCAGATGAGTCAACAGTGGATGCTTCTTGGGGTGTAGGTGGGTTAACAACGGAACTGCTGGAGCCTTTGTCCTGTGGAAGTGGTGGTGGGGGGGGGTCGTAAACGGAGGGAGCAGGCAAGGGGGGGGACTGGCTGGTTTGCGGAAGGAGTGACTTCCGCCGAATCTGGAGCGGGAGGCCATCGCCGAGCGCAATGAAGTGGCACTGGGGACGTTGATGGCGGAACCCGGTAGTGCTGTGTGGTCTGCATACATCTGCTCTGCACGTGGGGAGGATCAGCTGTGTTGGCGTGGGAGTCGGTGAATAATTTTTGTGGGCTGGCGTTGTTGTCGGAGCGGTGGAAGGGGATTTTTTTCTGCTCGAGTGCCCGATGGAGTCTGGCGACGGTTGAACGTGGAGCCTGGGATGAGCTTGAAGTGCGAGCTGTGGTAAGCCTTGCTGGGGAGTCGTGGGCTCTCGCTTCTGAGTGCCGCTGTTGAGGAGAGGCATAGCTACTGCAAGACGGCGGTCTGGAATTGCTACGGCGCGGAGCCCTTGGTCGTCATCGTGGAGGGAGCGTGGTTCGGAATATGAGCATCCCGGTTGGGGCGAGTGGGTAACGCTTCGTGATGGAGGTACGAGGATGGCAGAGCGCAGGCGGGTGCTTGAAGGAGAAGCGGGAGTTGCAGGAACGGATTGGGAAGATTCCTCTGGAGCCTTAGAGTCTTGGAATTATTCTGTGTCCGAGGGACTCTGCGGGATTTCGCCTTGCTTCAGGTAAGCGAACTTGCTGTGCGCTAGGCTGTCTGGTTTGCGTGTATGTGACGTAGAATCGAGGCGAGTGGGGATTGTGGGAATGAAGGCGGTATATATAGGCATGCGGACGAATAGGAAAGCGCATTGGGAGTGGTCTTGTTCATTAAGCTTTGTTATCAGGAACACCCTATAAACATCTTGACCCCATATCTCTACATATACAGTGCTGTGAAAAAGTATTTGCCCCCTTCCTGATTTCTTATTTTTTTGCATATTTGTCACACTTAAATGTTTCAGATCATGAAACAAATTTTTATATTAGACAAAGATAACTTGAGTAAATACAAAATGCAGTTTTTAAATGATGATTTAATTTATTAAGGGAAAAAAGCTATCCAAATCTACCTGGCCCTATGTGAAAAAGTAATTGCCCCCCTTGTTAAATCATGAATTAACTGTGATTAACCACATTTTTTGAGTTCAATTTCACTAGCCACACCCAGACCTGATTACTGCCAGACCTGTTGAATCAAGAAATCACTTAAATAGAACCTGTCTGACAAAGTGAAGTTGGCTAAAAGATCTCAAAAAACAACAAATCATGCCGCGATCTAAAGAAATTCAAGAAACAAAGTCATTCACATCTATCTGTCTGGAAAGGGTTACAAAGCCATTTCCAAGGCTTTGGGACTCCAGCCAACCACGGTGAGAGCCAATATCCACAAATAGAGAAAACTTGGAACAGTGGTGAACCTTCCCAGGAGAGGCCGCCCTACCAAAATTACTCCAAGAGTGCATCGACTACTCATCCAGGAGGTCACAAAAGAACCCAGAACAACATCTAAACTGCAGGCTTCACTTGCCCCTGAGTCAGTGTTCATGATTCAAAAATAACATAGCATAACTTGACATAACATGAGTGGCGAGAACAGGCCGTTCAGCCCAACTAGGCTCGCCAGTTTCTTTTTACTCTAGTGAATATGTCACTTCAGATACTCAATGACTCAATGGTATCTAGTTTTAAGTCAAGCCTGCTCTCGAAAATTCCCAAGGTTTCCGCCTCTACAATATGGTCAGGCAAGCTATTACTCTTTGGGTGAAAAAATATTTCCAAATTTCAGTGCTAAATTTATCCTTCGTCAACTTCCATTTGTGACCCCGAGTTTTACTAACAAAACTTGGCCGAAGGAATCCTACATAATTCACTTTGTTAATCCTTTAACATATTTAAAGACCTCAATCAGATCATCCCTAAAGAGATTAAGGATCTTCAGCCTCTTCTCATAGCTTTCATCTTTTGTACCTGGAATTAGCTTAGTGGCTCTTCTCTGAACTTTTTCTGCTACAGTACTGAAAGAAGCGCTTAGGATTAGTTTTTGCCCCTTCCGCAATTTGCCTTTCAAACAGTTTTCTGGCATTCCTCGGCTCTTTTTTGACCACAGCTTGCATTTTACAGTATTCAGCCTTAGTATTCGCATTGTTATCCTTTATGTACATCTTATAAAGATTCCTCTTTTCCCTCAAACTTCTACGAATAGCTGTGATCATCCACTGAGGATTCTGCTTTTTCAGCTTACTTTTTGACACCTTTGGAATGAATTTGCATTATGAATCAAGTAAAACCCCCTTAAATCTTTCCCACGTCTCATTTACAGACTCACAGTCCAGGAGTGTCTCCCACAATAAGAAAGAGACTGGGCAAAAATGGCATCCATGGAAGAGTTCCAAGGCAAAAACCACTGCTGACCAAAAAGAACAAAAAGGCTCGTTTCACATTTGCCAAAAAACATCTTGATGATCCGTAAGACTTTTGGGAAAATATTCTGTGGACTGACAAGACAAAAGTTGAACTTTTTGGAAGGTGTGCGTCCCATCATATCTGGCATAAAACTAACACAGCATTTCATAAAAAGGCCATCATGCCAACAGTCAAACATGGTGGTGGTAGTGTGATGGTCTGGGGCTGCTTTGCTGCTTCAGGACCTGGATGACTTGCCATAATTGATGGAACCATGAATTCTGCTCACTACCAGAAAATCCTGAGGGAGAATGTCCGACCATCAGTTTGTGACCTCAAGCTCAAGCGCACTTGGGTTATGCAGCAGGACAATGATCTGAAACACACCAGCAATTCCACCTCTGAATGGCATCAAAAAAATGAAGGATTTGGAGTGGCCTAGTCAAAGTTTGCACTTGAATCCGATTGAGATGCTGTAGCATGACCTTAAACAGGCCGTTCATGCTCAAAAACCTTCTAATGTGGCTAAAATTCCTCCACTGCAATGTGAAAGACTCATTGCCAGTTATTGCAAACGCTTGATTGCAGTTGTTGTTGCCGAGGGTGGCACAACCAGTAATTAGGTTTAGGGAGCAATTACTATTTCACATTGGGCTAGGTAGGTTTGGATAGCTTTTTCCCCTCAATAAATGAAATCATCATTTAAAAACTGCATTTTATATTTACTCGGGATATCTTTGTCTAATATTTAAATTTGTTATATGATCTGAAACTTAAGTGTGACAAATATGCAAAAAAAAAAAGAAATCAGGAAGTGGGAAATTCACAGCACTGTAGATAATTCAATGAAGGTGTAAAGGGTCTTATTTTTATGTTAAGATACAGTCAATTCACACATTGGCTGGGTATTTCACAAGCATGAAATACACAAGGATATTCACTGAGCGATAATACTATACGGGCAATTTCTGAAAGTTCACATGGGTATTTACATCCCAGTTGAGTGAAAATTGTCAGAATGAAATCAAATTGTATGTGTGGTCTTCCCTTTCTAAGTAAGTAAAAGCAAATGGATTATTGGCTGCAGAGCTGTTCCATGGCCAAGTGTGTTATTCTCTCATTGTTACATTTAAAAGTAAGAGGGTAAAAGGTCTAGAGTTGATTTTTCAGGTGCAGCATTTGCTTTGAAATCTACAACTGGTAACTCTCAATATCAAGTCCAAAGAGCTGTCACTGCCTGTGAATAAAGCCATGACTAGGCTGACAAATTAAAACAAACCCATCAGAAAAAATACCAAAAACATTAGGTGTGGCCAAATCAGCAATTTGGTACATTCTTTGAAAAGAACAATAATGCACTGTTGAGCTCAGGATCACCTTAAGGATTGAAAGACTGTGGATGCCAACTGAGGCCGATGACAGAATAATTCTCTCCTTGATGAAGAAAAAGCCCTTCACCTTAGTTATCCAGATTAAGCACATCCTCCAACATGTCTGTGTCTAAGTTTCACTGGAGTGAATGCAGTGGATTTCCACAATATGCAAATAAATTGTAACTCCCAATGTAGCACGTTTGCCTAAAAAAATCTAGAAAGGTAGCATCGTTCTGGAGCAAAAAGGATGAAATAAGTCAAAGCTCAGCTCTGGGAAGTGAGGAGTATTGAGAAGGAAAGTACCTGCTCAGGAAGCATACCTCCTTATTTGCGAAGAATGGTCATGTATGTGTCGCTTCCAATGAAACTGGATCCCTTGTGCTAATTAATGATGTGATTGCTAGCAAAAGTAGCAGAATGAATTTTGAATTATTTAGTGATATATTATCAGCTCAAATTCAACCAATAATGCTGTACTTAAAAAGCAATTGGGCAGCAATTGACAATGCAGATGGACAATGACCTGAAGCATACTGCGAAAACGAATCAAAGACTTTTTTTTTTTTAGGCAAAGAATGTCCTAAAATGGCCAAATCAATCACCTGACCTGAATCCAACTAAGCCTTCATTTCACTTGCTTCCGGCAGTACTGAAGAAAAAGTGCCCCAAGAACAAGCATGGAGACATCTGTTGTGAAGGCAGAGCACCATCAGGCAACCATGTATTAAAAATTAAAAATCACAATTAATTTTACAATTAAACTTGTTATTACAATTGCTTTTGAGCTCTTTAAGTTTTAAAATGGGGGGGGGGGTGGGGTGGGGGCAGAAGAGTGGAGGTCTTCGCATAAAATTGGTTGTATTCTCTGCATAGTCCATGCAATATTTTAATGAAAATGCTTAAATTAAAGCTGAAAGTAGGCTCCTCAAGCACATCTTGATTGTTTTACTTCAAATCCACACTGCTAAAATAATGGAAAACAAGTCTCTGTCCAAATACTTATGATTTCACACGTGGCTGATTATGAAAAGATACAAAATGAAGAGGCACTCCAGTAGCAGGCTCACAGTGACATTACCTCATTGATGGCGGTGTGAAATGGCCAACTGGGTGAGAAGTAAGGTTAGATAAGTGAGTTGAATACAAAAATAGGACGATACTTGGAAAAGTAAACTCAGACTGGAGATCACTACACCAGCGGAAATACCACAATCACAAAAAAGGTTGAAATCTTGCCCACCCCCAACAGTATTAAAGGTTTGATTCTCCACCTGAACTCGAGACTTGGAATTTCGCCTCCATTCCGTGGGCTAGAGGTAGAATTTTTTTTAATATAGTCTAATTGGGGTGGGGTGTAACCTGTTTGATAATCTGTGATAAACAGACTGCCTATGAATAACAACATTGTAACCTTAACACTAGAACTAACAAAGCGATAATTTTTTACCCCCTTGCATTTTCAAGTGCTTGTAATTCTGTCAGTAGCGGTCCGTCAGCAGCAACAAAAGCCTTCGGAAACCTTGCCTTTCAATGTTTAACCTAAACCGCTCAGTTTACTTTTCCCAATTACCATCAGTTGCACAGACTAATTGGTAGAACCGACGACAGTATAATTTATTTTACATAGAATTGTTTTACATTGCACAACAAAATGATGTGGCATTTTCTTCCGCACATAAATGACAGTGTAAAATATCAATACGCCTTTCCAATTTCTGCACTCGTGGAGCTTGCGAAACAGCACAGATTTGCATAAATTACTTTGCAAGGCTCATGAGAATCCGGTCTATATTCTGAATGTAGTCTCAGCTAATTGGCGTAGTTAGGCATGATGCACTGCTGAGTGGCAATTGTATGGATGACAAAAATAAATGCTGTGAGGTCAGCGAAAGTTTTTGATTTTTGCATTTATACTGCCATCCTTACAATGCCATATCAATTATAAAAATGTAGGCAATAGGCATTCACTTTTTCATTATCATTTCTTATTATAAGTCATGTATTGGTCTTGGTTGTTCAGTCGATAATTTGTTTGATTGTTAATTAGGCGAACTTATACAAGAACAGCTTGAGGGCAATCACGCAGTAAGGGGTGAGGTTACTGAAGGCCCTCTGAACATCAGACTGCACACTGCTGAATTCTGTTAAAGTAAAACTCCCACAGTTCACAATTTTCCCAAAACTTCAAAAATGTGCTTAGATCAAAGCAACTAAATGTGCATGATGTACATGCATTAGATGGACAGTGCACCGCGAAAGACTATTGAGTGTGTGTTGATTGTGAGTTGTGTTCGTGTGTTAATTTACTTTACAAAAATTGTTATGAAAAATATTATTCAATGAAATTTTTTTCTTTAATGAAAACAAAATGGTAGAAAAATAAAAATCATAATATGTAATTAAAATCTCCAAAGAAAAGTGTTTCTATTTTCATGAACAAATAAAAATGAGATGAAAGTGTCACGCACCAACAAAATATAGCCAAATCATCAATGAGTAATATTTTCATCTCACATTCCTCATGGAATTAAAATGAGACGAAATGTCTTTTTTTTTTTTGTACACAGCAACCTGAGGGTTTTCTTTCCTCAGTCTATTTGTGCTTATTCAAATTTATTTTATTTAGCTGTGCCATGGTGCCATGTTCAACTATATTAGGCTGAGGATATCCAAAGTTAATTCTTGGTCATTTTGTATGTTATAGATTTTTTTTATTTTTTTTTGTATTTATCCTGGTTTTTTTGGGAGATCCCAAATAAATACAGTTTCAGTGTTGGGCCAAGTGTTCAGTGTTCATTAAGATCCTGTCAGTAATTTTTAGCATATTTCATTCATTCAGACAACTCAGAATTAGTTTTCTTGTAAGCAGCCGACTTAGGCGACTTAGGAAGAAAATTTAGGTTTTACACCAGGCTTGGGCCCATAAATGTGCAGCCTTGGGTAAGATTGGGCTTGTTTTTTTTTTTTTTTTTGGCCTATAAAAATGATGTCACAGCTGTCTAGAGATGACAAGTAATGTTTGTTTCGTATTATGGCTACATGTGTCTTCAGCAGTCATCATAACTATAATGAATTATCCGCTTCCGATTTGGGTATTTTTTAATCTGGATGTGAATAATGTAAGTTTCTGATTCCCTTATGTTTTTCTGATGATAGAAAAGCTTGATATGAAATGGCTTAGTTACTTTTTACAGTCTTTGACGTGGACACTGGGAAGGAGTCCGAATGGAACACGACTTGAGGGTTCCTTGAGCCTGGCAGCATTGCTCGTCTGAAGGAGGAAGTCAATCATGGGGAGTCATTCTCTTAGATGTGTAAGCAGGCCTAATGTTGTTTGGAATCTTCAGTTACTGAGCTTGCTATTTTTCGTTTTTCCATTGTCCGTTTTCCATCATTGCCATAATTATCATCCTGTTGCAGCGAGATAGTCACATTGTTTATAATCATGAACCGTTAGCCTTTGCTAATAATACTGAATATAATGGCATTTTATTTGACCCCTTTGCGCAGAAGCCAAATCTGACAATTCATGCCTTTCCACATCATCTCAACTTTGCGCATTCCAATTATGCATGCATATTGAAAAAAAAATGCTACCATACGCAACCCAGGAGTTTTCACATTACTTTCACCAAATAGAAAAGCTTTTTTTGCTGAAGCTAGATCTTCCAACTTATAAGGCCCCTATATGAGGGTTTATAATTCAGGATTTAAGCTTCACAGAGATGGGGAAAATAGCGTAAATGAAACAAGACAGTTCTAGCATTTATAATACCATATTATTTCAGTTTATTTTCATATATATAGCACAGAATAAGGGCCCCAAACACAGGAAAGTCATCATGAAAATTCAGGATTGACATTGTGAAAAAATACTGAGAATTGAAAAATGGTTGGGCAGGGAAACAATACATTTCCGCACATTTCCGAGATCACAAACACCTTGACCACAAATGTGCAACATCTGACAGTGATATTGAAAATTATTTGCTGTTTATTCGCAAGATAAGATACCTCTCCATGTGAATCCCAAAATGGCTTTCCAAGGGGCTGCCCATGCTCTTCCAGTGGCTTTCCAAATGGCTCAGCAAATTGTGCACAATCAAATCATAACATAACCATATTTTTACCACATAACAACTGTTTTGACTCATGAAGCTCAATATGAATAAATGATTTACAGTTGGGAATTAGCATAAGTCCATCAATATGGGCGGGGATGGGCATCAGTAATAAAGCTATCCAAACACCAAAAAAAATTTTTTTCTCCAATTAAAAGAACCAAAATTAGTCAATTTTTCACTAAAGCCCCATTAGCCAGTGAACATCATAAAAAATAGCTTATTTTACTGTCAGAATGTGTACCTTGAAAGGAAATGGTGCGCTGTTACCACCTCCTATGATGTGGACAAGAGGTTGGACTTTAAGAAGCATGCAAAATGAAGATAAAAAGTTAAAGCTATTTCCAAGGAACACCAGACTGCATACTGTACACATGGTGAAACGTGTGAATAAGATCAAATAGCATGCAAGTGCAGTGACATACACATCAATAAGCAGTCATACTTTCCTTTATTTGAACACTTTTCTACATATTCTACAGAATGCATCTTTTGTTGCACTTGCCCTTGAATCTTAGTTATGGGCAAACTGCCTTAGATTCCCACCTTCCACAGACGGTCAGACAAAGTTTCATCAGACCCATGCAGCGGATCCACCTAGTACACAAGTACACAGTAATCTTGTATAAACACTTTCCATGCTTTATAAGGAGCTGATAAACCTCAATGCTGGTATAAGTTACTCACTACCTGATATATACAAAAAAAGAAATTCCACCATCAGGAAAATGCAGGGAAGAGGCTACTCTACTGTGAATGCAAATCAGTGCATCAAGTATAACAGCCAAACGTGTCCTCGAGTTGTCCGCGAAATAAAATGGTATGAACCAATTGTAAGACCTTTTTTTTTTTTTTTTTTTTTTGAATGCGGTAGAAATTCAAAAACAGATCGCCACTCTGGCAATTCATTCAGTGTTATCAGCAAAGGCTAACAATAATAATAAGTAATGTTACTATAACAGTATAAAAATCATTGCAATGGGGGAATATAAAACACTTGTGAATCAACAAATAATGATCGAGAGAGAGTGATGTTGGGATGAACTACAGGGGGAGCATTAATACAGCACAATATCTGCAGCTACTAATCAGACTGTTGTGAGGCTTGGCTTCACACCCTCCTCCTAGCCACATTCCACTGCACCTTTCCCTTCACCAATTAGCTGCCACTCTGGTCCTTTCACTTCAGTTTGGTGTTACTTTGTATTAAAGTTATTTTCAGTTGGGACCCTTTTTGTTTGTGCTTGCTTATTTTTATTATTAAACTTTGTTCATCACTCCCCAGCCTTGCGTGTGCATCCTAACTCCAGATCCGGGTTTTCTAGTCCGCTGGATTGCAGCGAGGCATCCGGCAGGCCCAACCCTTACAACTGTATTTCCGGGAGAGAGAACTGATCGCTGAATGCTGTGAGGGATGTACATACGAGTAAATCAATGGCGGGGTAATTTGTTTATTTTATATCTGATGGCTGTAAAGGACTGTAGAATAAGGTAATATCAATACCATTTAAACTTTTGCTTCAGAAAGCTGTTTTTTCACTACTAAATTGGCATACCTTTGGGCTGTTGTAGTTCTAGCTGGTTGCTACGTTGGAGCCTTTTTTTCCCCCCATGAGATCATTTATCAACTGCTGGACAGGATATTAGCAAATATGTTAGGCTGTTTGCAGATCAGGAATGGTTGAGGGGCTTAATTCATACAATTCCTGGGAAACAGAACTGGTACTTAAGATGTCCATATTCTAAATCCATTTAATGGCACCACTTCCGTGTGACTATTCAATGTTTTGGTCGTACAACATATTGATAGGAGACTGCAACTGAGTGCATCATTTTAGCAGTTATTGTACATAGATACTGGTGTGTACAATCTACACCTTCACGTAAATGTATTAATGTGCCAGTCTGTTTTAAAATTAATTTTGCATTCGAAAAAACGGAATGTCAAGGTTTATGCTGTCTTATTCTGTGGACAGCTCAAGGACTTCAGTATACCTGCTGTTATGTTTGATGCACTGATTTCTGTTCAATCTAGGGTAGCATATTGCCTGCTTTTTTCCTGATGGTAAAATATCTTTTGTAAACATAAGGTAAATTTTGTATATTTCTGTGTCACTGAGGTTCCTTGTGACTTAGATGCATAGGACCGTGTGTCCCTTTGTTCTCCTACGAGCCATCATACTATATTCTGTCCCCCCCCAGGGCCTGGTTTTCGGCCTCCCTTATGGGTATTCCCATATCACTTTGGACTTGGTCCCTCCAACGAGTTGGTGGGCTGCCAGGTGGTTTTCTGCCTGTGAAATTGTTCTTGTGTGCTCGGAATGAGGGACAGTGATGGTGCATACGGATGACATGGAAAGTGTTTATACAAGCTTGCTGATCGCTTTTGTGCTATGTGAACACAACAACAACTTTCAGTACATCCAATTAAAACATTCAAGACAAAAATGGACATCTCCAACACATACCTGGAAGAGCCACTGTTGAAAGACATAATCAATGAAATTTCAAGCACAAACAGACCACTCTGAAAACTATAAACTCCTCTATTCATGGGACTCGAATAATCTACCTCATATCCCAGTTAACAAATGGGATAAAGATAAAGTCCTTAACATTCACACTGATAATGCCTTCTGGAATAAAATCTGTAATAACACTTTTATCATTTCCATTAAGACTCTTAATACAAGATCATTCACAGAACACACATCACACAGCACAAGATGCACATAATGGGATCGACTGGATCAGACAAATGCACTCATACACTCCACAATGGATGACAACCTCCACGCAGTCTGGCTCTGCCTACCAATACAACACTTCTGGAATGAAATAACCAACACACTATCCACATTCCTTTGCTGTAATATTCCTTTTTCTCCTTCCGTATGCATACTTGGCAAACTGGAAACTTTCAACACAAACATAATACCTCTACTTGTAGCCCTCACTGTCGTGAAGAAAACCACACTACTAAACTGGAAAGGTAGAAAGAAAATTACCATTTCACCAAAGTTGGACCTTCTAACACAACCAATATCAATGGAACAGCAATCAGCTTCACAAAAAAGAAAGTTAGATTCAACACTCCAACAAAACCTACTCGGCAATCCTCAGGCCTGTTCAATTGCCTGTGAGCTAATGCAACAACACCACACGCACTGCTGGGAAGGAGGGAAGGAAGAGGGGGAGGAAAATAGTGAAAAAGAAAAAAGAATGTTTGAACAGGAAAACCTGAGGTACGAATGCCAAGCCAAACACATCCTGAAAAAGCCTGAAAGAAAAAAAAAACATCCAAACAGATCAAGACTTGGTTATCTTTTGCTGTTTTGCTTTGCTTTGTGTCTCCTGTTTTTCCCTTTTTTGTTTCATTTAGTCTTGTTTTTGATATTTTGCTTTTACTTGTGTTTACTTTTCCTCACTTTCACCAATTCCCTTTGACCTATAATGATTTGGTAATATGTATTGCTATAGATTGTTATTATGTTGGTATTGTTTATTTGTGCATGCGCTAACTGGTAAATAAAACGTAAAAAAAAAAAAAAACACTAGCAGGTCAGCTAAATGGGGCCGAGTCACGGGAATACTGTACATGAAAAGGCCATTGAGGGAAGGAGGTAGTGTTTTTTTTTTTTTTTTTTGCAGTAGGAAGAAGCTGGGAAAAAAACATTGTACAAAGGCTGTTTTTATGATGTCCCTCTGTGCATTGTGGCAGATTACATCTGTTTTACTGATTGGTTTGACCCTCAGAGGAGTGCAAGTGTAGGACTGAGGATCCTGCCTGGTTTTCCTTGTAAATAGTTGCCACTCTTTTTCCTTCATTTTGCATATCTCCTAAAGTCCCACCCTTTGTCCACATTGTGGGAGGTGATATCAACATACAATTTCCTTGCTGGGTAAACATTCTGATGGTAAAATAGGCTATTTTTTGTTTTCATTAATATGCGTGCTGGCTTATGTGGCTCTGGAGAAAAATCAACAAATTATAATACTTCAGAGCTGAGCAAAAGCATATTTTGGTTTCGGAGAGGTTTTTGGAGACCATTGATGTTCATACCCACCAATTGAAAGACTCGTGCTAATTCCCACTTGAAAATCATGAATTCCTATTGAGCACCATGAATCAAAACATTTGGTCCATGGTAAAATATGATTATTAGGGCAATTTCATAAAAAGAGGGGTAAGATAAGCAAAAAACAAGGCAACATTGTCACCAATATCCCCCGCCACGGTAAGAATGGTCACGGGAGATTCCATATTCATACAAAAAAAAAACACAGAGCAATGGCATTATCCACTGAAACACATGCAAGGAGATAATAAAATGAAGGAATAGTTGCCGAGAAAACTTGTCCCCATTGCAAATCCCATACACCAAGTCGACGAACAGAAACAAGGATCATAACTCTGTAAAAATAAATTTCTCGGAATCAACTGTCGAACTCATTCAATAGGATCATTAGTACTGGTTACCCACAAAATTTCATCCACGTAGGTGTAGTAGTTGCCGAGAGAACTTGTCCCCATTGCAACACCCATACACTTAAGTCCACAAACAGAGTCAAGGGTCATGACTCTGTAAAAATAAATTTCTCGGAATTAATTGTCAAATGCATTCAGTAGGGTCATCAGTACTGGCCACATAGAAAATTTCATTCACGTAGATGCAATAGTTTCCGAGAGAACTTGCCCCCATTAAACCCGGACGGACGGACGGAATGACGGACGGATGGATGAGCTCCATTCCAATGTCCCCCAATCCAGTTTGTGGCGGGGGATAATAAGTCGGTTTTACATCCAGCAAAGGGACACAATCTATCCATAAAACCCCTATTTTTGAGAAAAAAAAAATATTTATGGCCGAACCACTGTTTTACCGTAAGGGTTTTGCATCGAAACTGATGCAGATTTTATCCTGAAATCGGCCCAAAAACAGGTAATTAGGACCTCTGAAATTATTGGTAACTAAATAGACATTACAATTCATATCATTCAATTTGTTATGCCTAGAGCATCAATTTAAAGTAGAGGAGCTTGAACCCTCCTGTAAAAGTTTGCTGGCCAGAAGGTAAGGGGTGACTTAATCTTCCTGGTCAATGTAACGTCTGTCATGGAAATTCTGAATTATTTTTATTGGCAGAAAATGAGATGGAATATTGACTTAACCTTTTCAATTCTCTTAGCTATAGCCAGGCAAAGTCAATAACAGTAAAAGTCTGCCTGAAAGTTTGGCACATAAGTTTTGGCAGGGGATCAAAATCCGTAATGTCCATCACATGTAACGTCCATCATAGAAAAAGGGGTCCTGTAACATCCATCATGCCCCCAGAGAGAAGAGGAATGCTCAACTTTTCTAGATAATGAAAGGGAAAGAGGGAATTTTTGCCATGGGTGTTTTCAAATTTGGGCTCGAATGTATAATTGCACTCATTTTTAAAGGATGACGTTTTATTCAGATTTTCATTTGATGGTCAAAGATTGTCAAATACTGTCACAAGATTTTCAACATTAACTGTGTAGTTGGCTTTATTATACCGTTTCAGCTTTCCTGAACAAATGATAGTTCCACAAATTACTCAATGGTGGCTGCTGCAGCAGAGCAAAATTTACCCATGATGCAGCTGTACTTCTCCTATCACTTACAAGGCCATGAAGGCAGGCTTTCTAAAGTACTGAATTTATATTTTCATCAAGCAACATAATTTTAACTAAAGGCCTGTATTCAGTTATTTGTCCTTTAAACGACAGTAATAGACAAGGACAAGGACAAGGATTTGACAAATCACTGTGTAGGCCTAAATACAGGTTTTCTGTGAAAATGAGAGACATGCAGAGATTGGCAAGGCCATGTGCCATGTGTGTATGGCACATAAGTAAAGACAATGGCGTTCTTGAAAAGCAGCGGCTGAGCAACATAATGGTGTTTATCCTAAATCAACGTGATGCAACCCATCAGATACAGGTTTGGTATCACACACATAATACATCTTTCTCGTGTCGCTATTGCTCAGATTCCATTTACTGGCTAACGTCAACTAATATGTTCGCAAAGCCAATTCTTCTGGAAATGTTAGCCATTGCTGGCGTTTGCCTCAAGTTGACGGTCTATTCAATTCAATGGGATGAATAATTTGTTAGCTAGCATGCTAACATTTCTGGCTAGTAATGAGTCACATGTGTAACTTTTATTGGAAACACTTTCTGAAACTCAAGTAGTAACGAAGGATCGGAATAAATGAAAATTACCACTCTCATTGCATGAATTTGATGTCTCTGGCTCACTAATTGGAGATCCTCCATGTATTTTGCAGTAAGCATTTCTATTTGAGTAATTTCTACTGCAATGATAAAAAAGGCAAAAATATTGATTACTGCATCGACTTTCGATTGACAATCTGTCCTGTTTGTCTATTTTCATCCCCAGATCTCTGCTAGTCTGAGTCAGAATACAGAATTTAACCTGTGTGATTTATCATTGGCTGCAAGCTTTAACGCTAGTTTTGTGACTTCTAATCTTACAGTTCAGAGTTGAGTTTGTGATTATCACTCAGAATTGTTTCTCCAGTTCTCTTGTGAGTGAGCAATGTATTAAATAAGTCAAGACCTTAGAATTACAGGGTTGTAACTAACATGTACAAAGTTTTGAGGAATTCGCTTGCAAAGTTTGCAGCTCAGTGTACACTTTGGGAACTGGAACTTTGTAATTCTGATCTGAACCCAATTTAACAAATTAATTGAATAACCATACTTAATCATTAGATAGAACTATTTACTACCAATTATGGGCAATAGTTAACTCAATTTTGACCAAAATGACAGTTTAAACTTTGTAATTCTAAGGTTGCGATTTGTATTGAGTCTGCACAGTCATCAGTCTATGGTAAAAGAAAAAGAATTGTTTCAACAGAGCAAGGATATAAACACCCTCATTAGTGCATTGATTGCTCCACACCTGAAGTGGACAGCTGCTGAGTCTGATTAAAGTTAAGCCTGAATAAAATAATTTCATTATGTTGTTAACTGCAAGATATTGCATAATTGATGCACACAACCAAGTCAAAGTCACAATGATCTTATAACCGACAGTCATGTATAGATGTGCTTATGTCATCATTCCACTGGACTTTATTGACTTTTTCAGCAAAAAGTTTAATTTGACTTCAGTGGGCAAAATGTAATGTCCGTTAAGTAACATCCATTACATAGGATTTTGCACAATTTTATAATTGCCTGCTAAGAGACTCTCATTTGGAGCTATATTATAATTTGTGTATTAAGTGGCTTAGTCCTCGGATAATACTGGGATAAACATTCATTTGTACCATTGCTGAGATGCAGAAAATTTTGAAATAAGCATGGCTGAATTTTTCCATGTCTTTTTCATGTAACGTCCGTCATGTTGATAACGGAAATGCATGTATTCATGTCTTTGCATTGACTTTGAATGTAATCTGTCGTGCGAAAAATTTGTTCCGCGTCCAGTGTGAAAGCAGCTTAACACATGACAAAAACACAGACAGAAAATTACAGGAAAACGTGAATGCATTAAAGTGCAGTTCGTTAGAGTGAGCGCTAGAATTCCATGTGGCAGTGGGGAGTCCATATGGCAGTGGGAGAAAAAACTGGCTTTGAAACGGGATGTTTTGGTACGCATGGATCTGTAACTACTCCTGGGGAGCATCCGTTTGAACAGCTGGTGAGCTGGGTGAGAGATGTCACAGATCATATTTTTTGGTCTTTAGATTGTGCGTTTGTGATATAGTGATCCAACTGATGGGAGGGGGGACTCAATGATTTTTGATGATTTGTTAACTACATGCTGTGTGAGTGACTATCCAGGCTGCTGTACCAGAATGGATGAAGTGAGTATGCTCTCAATGATGGCCCTGCAGAACTGTAGATTTTGTTTCACTTTGAATTTTTTGAACTGTCTCAGTAGATGTAGTCCGAGTTGGTGTTCCTATTGAGCATGTTAGTGATATTTGTGCCAAGAAATTTGAAAGAGTCTGTTGTGGTTATGGGCTCCCCGGACACATGAATGGGGGTTTTGGAGAAGGGACTGTGTGTGAAGTCTATTATTAGTGCCATGGGCTCCCGCAAAGAGGCACTCGTCTCCAGCTAGGCAATATCTGACCTCTGATGTTAATTAATTAATTATAAGCCTCTTTAGCAGGGGCTTAGTTCTTGTCAACAGCAATTATATATCAAATAGGTGCAGAATCAATCTATAATAAATAAAAAATGGCTGACTTGACTTTATAAAGTCCCTGTGCTATGTATATTCTGGTCTCTAACAATATAACAAAACTTAGTAACCCTATTAACTAAACACAAGATCCCAGATCCCAACCTGAAACCACTAACAGTAGCTTTTGAGCTAGCCACAAACAGCTACTAGCTACAACCAAGAGATACCAAAAAGTAAAAAAAAAAAAAAAAACTGTTTTACATTCGTGTTTACTTAATACTTCCTGGCCGAATTAAGACCCACTTCCCTTATTATCTAAATGCGTTATCCCAGAACAATTTGTACCAAAGCACTCAAATACTTGATGTCGATGAGCTGGTTAAATTTCAGTCAAATATGGCGGGAAATTTTCTCTCTGCCCCATAATGACAATAAAGTGTAATGGCCGGTAGAATTAGCAGGCCAAGCGCAACGACCAGAGAGAAAATGAGCAGCATGGACACAGTACAAACACAGAGAATAATACGGACCAAACGAAAGTACTTGCGCTTCCAAAGGACGTAGAATAGTCTGAAAGATGGAAGCAAAGCGAGATAGAAAAAAAGGAGAAGAAACTCCAAATATCAGAAGATAGAAAGTCATACAAAACCTGACTACAGATATCTTTGGCTATAGTGCGAAGCTAAAAACAGACACTCTAGCGAAGGGGGTGTGCCAGACTACCTGCTTATATGGAGTCCGGGAAGGCGCCGCCCCAGCTCAATCAGCCAGCTGGGTAAAGAATCCGATGGCGAAGGAATTCGATATCATCCCGGGACGAGAGCCGCAAAGAAAAGTACAAACCACACACACACCTCACAAACCATGACAGGACCCCCCCCCAAGGAACGGGTCCAGAAGTTCCCAGAGAACCCTGTGCACGGAACTGTGAGATAAGGGTGAGATCCAGGATATCCCGAGATGAACCCAGCACCGCTCCTCAGGACCATAACCCTCCCAGTCGACTAAAAACTGAGCCCCACGACCCACACGCCTCTCGGCCAAAATACAACGCACAGTGTAAACAGGCCCCCCTTCAATCATCCCAGCGGCGGCGGCGGGGGTTTGTCGATCAGTGCCAGGACGCAAGTGCTAACTGGTTTGAGCCTGGAGACATGAAAAGAGGGGTGGATCCATAAGGATCTAGGGAGCTTCAACCGGACTATGACAGGATTGATCCTCTGCACTATCTTAAAAGGACCAATGAAGCGGGGTGCCAACTTACGTGACTCCACTCTTAAGGGAAGGTCCTGAGTGGAGAGCCAAACTCTTTGGCCAACCCGATAAGATGGGGCCGAACGGCGCCTTCTATCTGCGGCGGTCTTTTGTTTCCATCCAGAGCGCGACAAAGAGGAACGGACCCTGGCCCAAACTGACCGACAACACTGAACAAAGTGATTGACCAAAGGAACCTCTGAATCCCTGTCTGTTTCAGGAAACAGCGGAGGCTGATAACCCAACTGAACCTCAAACGGGGAAAGGCCTGTAGAGGAGTTACCCAGTGAATTGTGGGAATATTCGGCCCATGCTAAAAATCGACTCCACGAAGATAGGTTGTCAGCTACTAAACATCGAAGAGTATTCTCCAACAACTGGTTGGTTCGCTCTGTCTGCCCGTTAGTTTCTGGGTGGAAACCAGAAGAAAGGCTCACAGTGGCCCCCAACTGGTTGCAAAACGCACGCCAGAATTTGGCCGTAAATTGAGGGCCCCGGTGAGAAACCACATCTTGAGGGAGACCATGCAGCTGGAAAACATGGTCCACAACAAGAAGGGCCATCTCCCATGCCGAAGGCAGCTTGGGCAGCGCGATAAAGTGGGCGGCCTTAGAACGGTCGACCACGACTAAGACGATCGTGTTGCCTTCGGAAACAGGCAGCCCCGTAACAAAATCAAGAGCGATATGGCTCCTCAGGCGCTTAGGGATGGGCAACGGCTGCAGCAGACCAGTGGGGGGAGATGGGAAGTCTTGTTCCTAGCGCAGATACAGCACGTTGCTACAAACTACCGGATGTTCTCAATCATGCTGGGCCACCAAAAACGTCGGGCCAAGAACTGCTTGGTCCAATGAACCCCCGGGTGACCCGCCAGATGGGAAGAATGCCCCCACTGGAGAGGACCGTACTGCCAACGGAACAAACAAACAGCCAGGCGGCTCCCCACCAGGACCGGGATCAGTTCTTAACGCCTCCCGCACAACAGACTCAACATCCCACTGAATGGGAGCCACAATCTGAGCTGCCGGGATAACCAGCTCAGGAATGGGGTCACGACCAGAGTGGTCGTGAATCCGCGACAAAGTGTCGGGCTTGATGTTTTTAGAACCCGGGTGATAGGTTAACGTAAAGTTAAAGCGGTTGAAAAACAACGACCACCGTGCCTGCCAAGAATTACGTCGTTTTGTCTGTTGGATGTATTGGAGATTTTTATGATCCATCCAAACCACAAACGGATGGTCAGCCCCTCCAACCAATGGCGCCACTCTTCTAACGCCAACTTGACAGCCAACAACTCCCGGTCACCAATGCTGTAATTCCGTTCGGCCACCGACAACGACCGGGAGAAGTAGGCGCATGGGTGCAACCTATTGTCCCGAAGGGGGCGCTGGGACAAACTGGCACCCACCCCGACTTCCGACGCATCCACCTCCACAACAAATGGGAGGGAGGGGTCGGGCAAAACGAGAATGGGTTCTGAGCTAAATCGTTTCTTTAACTCCTGAAAAGCAGCTTCAGCTGCTGGAGACCAAGCAAACGACGAGGAGGTATTTTTCTTAGTAAGCGCGATAATGGGGGCAGCTACCTCGCTAAAATTACGGATAAACCTCCTATAAAAATTAGCAAACTCCAAAAACCGTTGCACATCCTTGACGTTTTGAGGGACAGGCCAATCCCTGACCGCTATCACTTTGTCAAGATCCATGCGGACCGACCCTTCGGAAAAAATGAAGCCAAGAAACGAAACTGTCCCAAAGATGGTCCCAAATTAGCCGAGAAGGTCACTTTCAGGTCGTATTGGCAACTTTGACAGGGGACAGCACTAAAATACTTAGGAGGGCCAAAGAAATTTTTGGTACCTTTCATACACCATGGAAGAAGGTATAAATCAACCTATTCATAAGTTCCATTCTTGTCTGGAGTATTGAGATATCTGACCTCAAAGTAGGGCCAAAACAGCTAAAGTTCGTTTTTCAAGGCTAAATATCTCAAAACTCCAGCAAGATGCCGGAGGAATTCTCATATTATGCTATTATACGTTCATAGGCCTTCACCATAAAGCATAGTTTCTCAAGGCATGTTGCTGGATTAAATTAAAAATTGAGTCCAAAAAGTGGATTTTCATTTTTGTTTTCCCAAAACTTTGAGCCCCTGCCACACGATTCTCCAAGTGACCACTCGATGGCGACTGACTCACGAGAAAGTTCAAATACTTAAGTATACATATCCATCAGAAATAGTTTGGCAGATTGAAATGATTTCCCATTATAATGCATCTCATAAGACTTTTTTTTTCACTTTTTCCCTATTTTGGCGCTGACTTTTCGGCTTCCAGGTGGTGCTGCAACCAAACGAAGTGACCAATGGCAAAAAAGGGGTATTTTTTGTGATACACGTGTACAGTATCTCCCAAAAGTGAGTACACTCCTTACATTTCAACAATTAATTGATTATATCTTTTCTAGGGACAACATTACAGAAATGAAACTTATTCTAGAGTAGTCATTGTACAATATGTGTTGCAGTGTAGATTGCACTGTCCAAATAACAGTCATAATTTCCAAAATGGGTGGCAACATGAGTACACACCCCAATTCGTAATGGTCAACCAAGCGATGAAACGTGTCTTGTTCATCATGTTCATGCTTTTGACTGTTCGACTGGGCGGTTGTGTAACGTGTTGAAGGTTTAAATTGTGGTGCTTTGGGTGCAATGCTCTCATTCTGGTCACTGGATGGTCAGCATGGCACCTTATGGGAAAGAACTTTCTGAGGATCTGAAAAAGAGAATTGTTGCTCTCCACAAAGACGGTCAAAGCTACAAGAAGATCTGTGAAACCATGAAACTGAGCTACAGCACGGTGGCCAAGGTTATCCAGCAGTTTTCCAAGACGGGTTCTGCTTGGAACAGGCCTCGTCAGGGTTGACCGAAGAGGTTGAGTTCTCGTGCTGTGCGTCAGGTGCACAAGTTGGCTTCAGAAAACAGATGCAGGAGTGCTGGTAGCATTGCTAATGAGGTTGCAGCAGTGGGAGAACAGCCTGTCAGTGCTCAGACCATATGCCGTGCACTGCACCAAGTCGGTCTGCATGGCCGTCGGCCAAGACGGAAGCCTCTTCTGAAGCTAGCCCACAAGAAAGCCCGCAAACAGTTTGCTGAAGACAACCAGTCCAAGAATATGAACCACTGGAACCATTTTCTGTTGTCTGATGAGACTAAGGTAAACTTTTTTGGCTCAGATGGTGTCCAGCATGTGTGGCAGCACCCTGGTGAGGAGTACCAAGACAAGTGCGTACTGCCTACAGTCAAACATGCTGGTGGCAGCATCATGGTCTGGGGCTGCATGAGTGCTTCTGGTCCTGGGGAGCTGCACTTCATTGATAGAATAATGGATTCCAACATGTACCGTGACATTCTGAAGCAGAACATGATGCTCTCCCTTCAGAAACGGCAGTTTTCCAACATGATAATGACCCGAAACACACCTCCGACATGACAACTGCCCTCCTGAATAAGCTGAAGGTGAAGGTGATGGCATGGCCAAGTATGTCTCCAGACCTGAATCCCATTGAGCACCTGTGGGGCATCCTCAAGAGGAAGGTAGAGAAGCAGCAGGTGTCCAACATCCACCAGCTCCATGATGTTGTCATGGAGGAGTGTAGGAGGATCCCAGCAACAACCTGTGCAGCTCTGGTGAATTCCATGCCTTGGAGAATCAAGGCAGTGCTGGACAACGATGGTGGTCACACTAAATATGGACACTATGGACACAATTTGGCATGTTGACGGTGAGGTGTACACAGTTTTATTGCCACCCATTTTGGAAATAGTGACTGTTTGTTCAGTTATTTGGACAGTGCAGTAAATCTACACAGCTACACATATTGTACAATGACTACTGTAGAATATATTCAGGTTACATTTCTGTAACGTTGCCCCTTAAAAAGATATAATAAATTAATTGTTGAAATTTGAGGGGTATACTCACTTTTGTGAGATACTGTATGTACCTACACGCAAAGTTTTGTTCAAATCCAGGGGGGTCATTTCCACACCCAGTGCTATTCTCTCAGACAATGGCTCTTAAATTAAAAAAATTGCTGGGGGCCTAAGACTTCTGCACAGTACTGTATAAGACTATTTGTTCTTCGAGATAGTCTCCCATGAGAAAATAATCTACTCGGTTACTGCTTGTAAAAACATGAACTGAAATGCCTATCAGTATAATCTTTGCTGATCATTCACGATGAATCTATTCAGCTAATCAACAGAGCAAAAAACATGGTATGCTACGTAAATTGCGCTAATATATGCTGAAGTCAGTGAGGTTATTTTCTGAAAGCATTTCATAATTATGGCTTCTGATTTTTGGCAGCCGTTCTTTCAAGACCACATCAGGTATGATTTGTGGAAAACAAAAGGGGCAAGTTCGTCTGTAAGCCCCATGGCGGCAGGTACTTTAATTCAGCGATGTGCTGAACAGAGCAAAGTTAATTTCTGCAAAATCATCACCTTCTAGCCAACAATTGCTCTCACCCCGTTCCCATTTACTTTGGTCAATTTGCAATCAAACAGTTGATTCGCTCAAGTAACAATTTAAATTAGTAGACAGTCTATTTTATTTAGATACCATTTTTGTTTGTCACATTTTGAAATTTAAATGATCATGAAACATGACAGATTTGCCTGAAAGTGTTAGCTGGATTATTTCTAGTTTTACATTTGGCTGCTGCATGCAAATGCGTAAACAATTAACATGTAAGGCTTGCTACGCATAAACAAAATGTTTTCCACCTTCACTGTAGGCTATTTAGATGTTCAAAAGTGACCAAAATCAAGAGCCATGAATTACTTTATTTTACATTTTGTTATCAAATAAAAAATGCTCCAAATTTGCGGCACAGATTTGCCTGAACATGTTTGCAAAGTCTTTGGAGCATTTGACTATCGCATGCAATGCGAAAATAATTTCTCTCTCACATTCACGTTCAATATGCTTCAACAAATTTTTTCAACTTTGCGTATATTTTTGAGTGCTTAAAAACCAGGGCCATCTTAAAATAATTTTATTTTTAAGGAATGTTTTTAATTATACGTAAAAATTCTACAATGAGACATGGAATTCAGAGGTTGTGTTTTATTTTTAATTTTTTTTACTATTTATTTAGATTATTGGCATTCTTTCAATCTAACACGGTAGCCTGCTTAGGTATGTCTGCTTCTCATTATCTCTTCTTACTCATTATAGGCTACACTTTGGTTTTGATCAGTCAGTCAGCTGAATAAATGGCTTGATTGCTAGTTAGGCAAAGTACACAGGAATTGATTTAAGGTAAGATGATTATGTCAAGGTGAAGGAGGCTGTCCAAGCTCACTGGTAATTAGCGGACTTCAAAACACGGTTTTCTTCTTGGAAGCATTTCAAATGGCCTCTGATGTTTGTTCAACACCGCATTAGGTATGTGTCATAGAAAAGATGATAAGCAAGCTCGTCTGTCTGACCCATAGGGGCAGTTACTTTTTTTGCACATAAAATAATTGCGATAAATTTATCGCCCAGCCCTACCATAGGCTATCACAGCATTCCACAGTAAAAACATCATACCAGCAGTTAAGCACAGTGGTTGAAGTGTGATGGTCCGGGGCTACTTTGCTGCTTCAGTACCTGGGCAATGTGCCAATAATCAATAAACACCCAAGCTAGTCCACCTCTGAATTGCTCAAAAGAAACAAAATGAAGGATTTGGAATAGCATATTCAAAGACTGAGATGCTGTGCCATGACCTAAACAGACAGTTCATGAGCAAAAAACCCTTCAATGTGGCTGAATTAGAACAATTCTGCCAAGAAGGGCCAATATTTCTCCACAGCAATGTAAAACACCCATCGTCAGCAATCACAAACATTTGATTGCAGTTGTTGCTGCTAAGGATGGCAAAACCAGCTATTAGGTTTAGGAGAGCAGTTTTTTTTTTACATGGTTGACATGGGTTTTGTATTTCTCTGTACCTTTGATAAATTAAATTATCATTTAGAAGCTGCATTTTTGTGTTTACTCGTGCTGTCTTTGTCTTATGTTAAAATTAGTCAGATGATCTGAGACAGCAGCCCCCCTTATCTTCTACCCTGCAACCCCAATTTGGGAATATGCAGGTAAGACTGAGGATGGATGGTACTGATTTAAGCAATAAAATCCACATTAGTGATTTTAACAAGCATGTATTGTCAGTTACAATGATTTAGTTCCATGGAATACTCTTTTTTTGGGGGGCGCATTATTTTGCAGTATGAAAAACCAAATTATCCTATGCAATTATACATTCATTAAACTACACACTGGATTGAAGATATAATGTCAGATAAGCTTGGTTTTGTCATCGTAATGTTGCAGACCTTTGAGACTTCATTTAGATTACAATAAACTATGAACAATATGTTAACCACTGTAGCAATTACTTTTGCAGTCAGCAGATAACACAACACTACACAAATATCAAATCAGTTTAAGACATTGCAGTAACAACAAAATAAGATAACTACACAAGGGACAGAAAGCAATAAAATAATTACGTATACACAAAGGCCATTCGACAGTAGCAATGATAAACTGCATTCATTGGTGCGGACCTAATACAAAACCCTTTTTAATGTTCAGACTGCTGCTAGCAGTGACGATGAAGGAAAGAAAACAGAATGGTGGATTTAGGGCATTGTGAAAAATGATATGAGCTTTTTACATGACCTTTAGAAGTTATTTAGAGACAGCAAGTGATTTTAAGTATACCCTCAAAATTCTTGTCAGTGCATTCTTCTCCATCAGGGTTAGTTTACCAAACCAAGAAATAAAACCCTAGGTACGAATTGACTAAGTGCAATACATAATATTTCGAAAAGCAATCAATCTCTATTGAAGCCACAAGGTTTCCTGGAAAAAGAAGATGGATTTTATTTAAGAAACAGTACATATTAGGCTCTTTGCTTAGTTTTTCACCCATGTCTCAGTAGATTTTACAGACTAACTCTACACATTTTCATCCCGACTTGTCATACAGTGACGCATCCTGACCAAGCGTTGATATACAACAAATATAAAACAATGATTGCATTGATTTTATGTAAGACATAATGGAGAACATGTTACATGATAAAATCAAGAAAGAGAGAAAAGAGATATTTATCATTCATACTTTTGTAAACATGTACTGGTGTAATGTGTCATTCTCTAATATTGTAATTTTGTGGTAGAGTGAAGCGGCAGCAGCAGTTAGTTTAGCCTTTGAGAGGAGACCAGCGTCAGGAAAATGAGCAAGGGGTCAGTGTTGGCCTCAAGTGTGGAGGCGCAGTTAGTTAGGCATTTGATGCAAATGTGAATTCATTTGTATTCCTTCTGGCATAAAAATCCTCCGAGCTCTGATTATTTCAAGGCAGTTGTCATCTGGAGTAAATTACTATTTTATTTTTGTGTTGGAGGTTAATTGGTTCTTTTCAATTTGATGAGGAGACCAGCAGTTCCTCTGCTAGTAAGTCTCCTTATGGTGTCTCATTAGTGGTACATTGTTTGATGTGCAGGCCAAGATGGCTTGATTGTTGTTCTCAGTGACTTGTGGGTAATTCTCACTTGTGTTCTTGGCTCTAGCTGCTTGGTTGCATTCAAAGTGGTATCAGAATGAATGCCATGGTGGTTTAGTGTTGTATATGGCATACATAGACTGCAGTTTTTAAATATTAATGGCTTTTACACTGTATGAATATTCAAAATATGTATCACAACTTAAATCCAGTCCTGAGCACTGGTAAAATGTGCATACAGCCTAATTAAGTTAGCTCTATGATTTTTGTGATTTAAAATCTCATATGTACAGTACTGTGAAAATCTATTTTGACCTCTTCCCGATTTCCTCTATTTTTGCATATTTGTCACACTTAAATGTTTCAGATCATAAAACTAATTTTACTTTTACACAAAGATAACCTGAGTAAGAACAAAATACAGTTTTTAAATGCTATTTTCCGTTTTTAAGGAAAAAACTGTCCAACCCTTCCTCAACTGATGCATTCAGTTGCAGCATCCTAACAATATGGAGTCAGCGTGAGATGTATTTTGAATTTTCACAAGTAAGCAGTGCATGTAAACTCTTTAGAAAATGTATGTTTTAAGTCCCACCACTGTTGCCCAGAAATTGTATAAATTAAGCTCCTCATCCAAGTCTGATCTACAAATGCTGAACATATTTGCTAGTTGCATTCATTCAGCAGTCAATATTAATTATCTTTCGCTACAGAAAAATTTTTGGTTTCTGTCATAACAGCAAGCTAAAGTCACAATAGCCCAAAATTGTGGCAATTTAGTAGTGAAAAAAAATCATCTTTTGGAAGCAAAAATTCAACATGGTATTGGTACTATGTCATTCTGCTATACATTATGGCCATGAGATATTAAAAACGCATAGTACTCAACCAATGATTTACGTACAGTACGTCCCTCGCAGGTTCAGTGGTCAGTTATCGCCTCAAACAAACTCTCCTGGAAATACGGACATATTACTTCTTGCTTAGCTTTATCTGTGTAAAGCACAGCTATTATTCATGCCCACATGAAATGTTCCTGGAAATTATCTGTTGATTGACAAGTGTAATATCCAATATTGGATAGTATGAACTTTCTGCGGTAATCGAAAGAAAGTGATTGGGCCTCCAGAAAAAGTACATAAACCTTTGCGTAACAGCTAGTTAGGCCGCATCTTCTCAAGTTTGCGCACTGAAAAAACACTGCCATATGCCACCCAGGGTTAATCACGTTACTTTTACGAGATGGAAAAGCAATACAGATGTGGACACTGGTGTGAGTCCGAAGAGGGCAAGAGTGTAAGGTTCCCTAAGCATGACCACACTGATTCTCTGGATTAGGAGGTATATCTTGGGGAATCTTTTTTCAATGTGTGAGTTGTTTTTCGAAATTCAGTAACTTAGCTAGCCAACCACCTTTTGTTTTTTCCATTTACCACCATTGCCATGATTATCATACTGTTGCTGCTAGTCAGTCAAATTGGCTGTTATCAATAACCGTTAGCCGGTGCTAATAATACTGAATATGGTGGCGTTTAGCTAGATGTGGCAATCTGTTTTAGAATTTATACCGCGATTAAACAATAACAATGATTGTCACAATAACAACTTCTTTCATAACTTAAAAGCATTCAGTGCAAAATTCAGTAAGTTTATACAGCTGACTCAAATGTTTAGTGTCAACAAGCTGTGACATGGCAACCCAGAGAAATTCAGTTGTAGAAACAATCCCCCCCGACTCATAAAGAGTGTGTCATAAAAAAACAGCAAAAGTAACACATCAACAGCCAAGGAACAGCCAATCAGGCAGTTGCTCTAATGGTTAGTTGTACTTTGCTCTCATTTGGGCATGCATCAAAACATAGACGGGGTGGCTGATGACGAGATTAGTGCAGAGAAAGAAATTATTTGTAGGGGCAATGTGAGTTTGCCAGTGTGGCAGTTTTTAGGTTTTTTTTATTATTATTATTCAACATTTTGAACTGAGAACTGAAAAGATATTGCTTTTGGTTCATTTTGAACATTGTTGACTTTTTTTATACCCCTTAGGGGTGAGGGGTATACCATTTACCAAAGAATTCCGTCTGTCTTTAGCACCAGTTAGTCCGACCAACGTCTCAAGTTTCATGAAAATGTGATGATTTTTTTCAAAAATTCTTTTGTTCCATATTTTGAACCTCCACTGCAGATGTTGTCCGACCGATTTCTCGAAAACTGCTTATCAGATTGTTTTCAAGTTTCAGTCATGCATTCTATACTTCATGTAGAGGTGCAATGCTAATTTATATGAAAATATGCCATAATCTCTTCAAGAGCACCAGGGTCGGGGGTATTAGTGAGCTGTGCTCACTTTTTCAGTTGTTAATTTTGATTCTGTTTTAGACCTATAAAATGAAGTTCCAAACCAGTTTGAACCAAAATGAAATAACAATTCACTCGGTCATCTCTCGTTGAAATGTTTGTTACAGCAGTGGAACATAGTCAGAGTTTGGCATCAAGACTTCGACCTCATCTCTCCCCGCAGATAGGTTTACATGAAATATTGGGGAGTGATGATTAAATGTTTTCATCCCCTAAACCTTTATGCACTTGGGGCTCAGTTCTTCTGATGTGAGGATCTCTTATGTGTGGTCCTGATCTAGTGAATCTGCTATGTGTTGGGCTGGCAACCACTACTATAGCCATTCTTCATGAGCTCCTCAGCCATAAGGGGAATATTTTACCTAGTAAAGCTGCTCTGTGTGGGCCTCAGCACCAGCCAGCATGTGGTCATTCCTCCTGAGGTCCGCGGTTACGAGGGGAATATTCTATCCAGTGAGTCTGCAATGTTGGGCCAAGGCATTAACTGCTGTGTGGCCATTCCCCATGAGCTCCTCGGTTATGAGTGGAATATCCAGTACTATCTAGTGAACTGCAGACTTCTTGAAGCATGATGACAACAGATGCTGCAATAGGGGAATTCTCTAATCCAGAAAACCTCCTGAAATGCATTAATAAGATTAGACACTGTAACTATGAATATGTACTTATGAAAATGCCTCTAATAGTGGTTATCCATGACCCATTAGTGAAAAAGCCAGGCTCGCCTGACAGTTTGCAGTGCATCAAAATATACAGTTCAAAACTTTTGGGATTTAACTGAGACTGCATTTGTTTTGGAAACCAAGTATTCGCACAGCAATCCATTGACAAAAGGAAACTGTGTCACATCCTTGTTGATAATATTGACAGCAGCTTTAAGACCAGAGTCTGCTTTGCTCCTTTGTTTGCTCCAAAGCATGTATGTGATCACTACGTGTATGATTCAAACAGGGCTCTTCATTTTAGTTCTGGAGGGGATGATGTCAACTCTATTAGACAAGCTACAGAAACCACTCAAATAATCCCCAAAACTAAAAAGGAGGAGCAGGGTCAGAGAACATGAGGTTTCATCAAAACCATCCTTTAGATTTAATTCAGTTTTACTTATTTCGCACCTTGAGCAGTTCAGATTAACCCTAGTCACTTTACTCAGAACGGAGCCCAATCCCTCAAGGAGCAAGCCAAAAGGCGACAGTGGCAAGGAAAACCTGTTCAGTACGGGGTAACCTTGGGCAAAACCTGGCTCCAAAATGAGGGAACCCAACAACCTGAGGTCAACCCTGGAGAAAGGAGAAAGTAAGCAGAGCAGAATTATCATTTGCATTATATACTGTAGCTTAAATGCATGCAAGATTAAGTATAAACCATTGGAAAAATTCAAAAGGAGGAACAATGCAGGCTTGGATAAGGGTTTTGGTTTTGCTGGAACAAGACAGGCTGCGAGCAACAGTGGTTCAGACCGAATCTAGTTCAGACTCGATTCAATTAATGGCATTTATAGTGATAACACATCCAAACTATGGCAGTGCAAATGTCCAGGTCCTGGTGGCATTTTGGATGACTTTACTTATTGCATCCCTATAGAAAATGACATTAATTGAAGTGATTTAAGCAGGAATATGAAATTTTACACACAAGTCATGGACATTTAAAGCCACCGCCACATCTCCTCAATCAGCAGTGCAATTTTCCATTGAATGCTTTAACATGATCTTAGGCCAATGAAGTTTGCCACTCAAGCAAGCCTTACCACTGAACCAGATAAATGCTGATTTTTTTAAAATATAGCAAACAACTTAATCTTGACAGCTTACTGAATTAAATCATGCCTGCGCAATAAATCTTTTTTACCTGATTGAAACTTATCTTGATAAGGAAAGTTCAAGTTTGCGGTCAGAAGTAACCAATTACCTCGAAAGGGCCGCTAACTATTAAATGCAAATCAAAAGCAAATGGCCAATGCTCAGCTAGAGGCTTAGTGAATGCCATGAGTCACTATAATGTGGCTTGGTTCTATTGACATGAACTGGAACCAAGATTTAACATAAATCTTGTATTTCAACATAATTAGTTGCCATCAGACAAGACAAGTCTTTACGCATAGCTCACAAGACCATTTCTGCCATAATTTTTCTTGTGCCCCTTACCCAGGGATATTCACTCTTTTCCAGAACGGTGTGGTGTGGGTGCAGGCTTACCTGATTCCACTAATGAAGGGTCTATGGCAAAAGCTTTAAGGGTTGATTAGTAGAATCAGGTGCATGACGGGTTGGTTAGAATGAAAGCCTGCACCGACACCTGCTCATTCTGGATAAGAGTGAGTATCCTTGCCCTTACCCATAGTTCATGTTCTTAAAGCACGCATGTTACATTTTGCAAAGCCAGGAATAGACTTATGCCACCCTGACACTTACACGGCAAATGGTTTACGCCATGGCACACAATTTGGTGTGCCAATGAGGGAAGTACTCGTGACTGTGCGTGGGGGGGTGCGGGGTAGGTGAAAAAGTGTGTGCCAGGCCTTGTTGGGAATTTCAAAATAGAGCAGCTATGGGTTGACAGCCTGATCTAGCATGCAGACGTCATTTCATCTCATAATATTCTGACCAATAAAATAAACTGCCCGGCCAAAAAAAAGTCAAACACACTAATATTTTGTCGGACCGACTTTAGCTTTGATTACGGCACACATTCACAGTGGAATTGTTTCAAAAAGCGTATGCAATGTCACAACATTTATTTCTGTCCAGAGTTGCATCAGTTTTTCGCCAAGATCTTGGGCTCTAAATTCGTGGACCAGGCGCAGGCGCGGCGAATGGGGGGAGTGCCGCGCCAACAGGGTGTATCCAGGCGTATTTTGCAATTTCGTGCCTGGTGCAGCCCAGCCCAAGTACTCCTCTGTCCCGCCTCTGTCCCTCCTGCCGGCGCAAGTGGCAAAGAGGGAAGAGATAATGCGCGAGTGGGTTTAACACAGCCGAGTCAAATCTTCACCAATCAAATGAGCTCCTCTCCTCACCTTTAAAATTGGAATAAAGGAGCCTCTGTCCTATATCTGCATGATGCGTGAATGTTGCATTTCACTTTGCTGCTTCTGGCATGTTTTCTGCTCTGCTTACGTCTATATTAAGCATTACGAATATGAGTTAGCTGGCTAGCTAGGGCATTCGCGAATTATTACCATTAGCGAACTTGAATGGAATTTCAAAACAAAACTACGTCAGATCATTCAAACTTATGAAGTTGGAATGAAATACGACGGTTGCTCATTTATTTCTTCTGCCTGCATCATTGGGAAGAGAAACGATGGATAGCGTGTTCCTATTATTACACCCTGTTGCTGCTTAAAATTTTGGGATTAACATGCATGGACAACAATGCAAGATACGTTACACATTTATTTTCAATAAGTGATCTTAACTCAATACCAGATCATAGCAATCAGGCTGTATTCCTTTCCCCCACTAAAAACGATAAAACCTAAGTGACAATAATAGTATTAAGCCGCTTGCACACTGGACGCGAAACGAATTTTTCGCACGACAGATTACATTCAAAGTCAATGCAAAGACGTGTGTATTCGCGTCTTTGCATTGACTTTGAATGTAATCAGTCGTGCGAAATACTCGTTTCGCGTCCGGTGTGAAAGCAGCTGAAGGGCACATACCCACATAGCCTACGCACGCACTTACGCGCCCACATGTACACATCTCGCTCTCTCTCTCTCTCTCTCTCCCTCTGATCTGACGTCAGTACAGTCGATATAGATACTATAATTTATGTGCTGATTCAGATAGTTACATTAAATAGTGGTTGCTGTAATTATTTATTGCATTGAAATGTGCCTGACATTCTGGAAACCTGCCTGTGAGGTTTCGGTGACGCAGTCGCACTGTGCGCCGGGTCAGCCAAATTACCACTGAGCAGAAAGTAAACCAGGTTGGAGCTGGCGAGCTTTCTGCGCAACTTCAGCGGAGACTTTTGCTACGAAATTGTCACTGCGTCTTGATGAATATGTGACACCTCCCCCTATTACGCCGCCACATCCATCTCGGCGCACGTCCGTCTACCAAATTTCCAAAGTGGCTGTGCACGGTGTTGCACCGCACAGAATTACCACTGTGCGGGCTGCACCGGACAAAATTACCACCCTGCGCTGCGCCAAGAAATTAGAGCCCCTTGTATTGATGATGGGAGAGTTGGACTGCTGCCAAATGTCTTCTCCTGCATATCCTAAAGATTCTCGCTGGGGTTAAGGTCTGGACTCTGTGGTGACCAATCCAGTGTGAAAATGATGTCTCATGCTCCCTGAACCATTCTCTTGCAATCTGAGCCTGAGAGTTCCTGGCATAAGTCATCTTGGAATATACTCATGCTATCAGGGAAGAAAAAAATCCATTGATGGAATAACCCGGTCATTCTGTATATTTAGGTAACCAGCTGACCTCATTTTTTGGGCACATATCATTGCTGAACCTAGACCTGACCAACTGGAGCAACCCCAAATCATAACTCTGCCCCCACAGGCTTGTACACTAGGTGCTAGGCATCACTTCATCCACCTGTCTTCTTACCCTGATGCGCCCATGACTTTGAAATAGGGTAAATCTAGACTCATCAGACCACATGAACTTTTTCCATTGCTTCAGAGTCCAATCTGTATGCTCCCTATCAAACTGAACCCATTTTTTTCCGATTAAGCTCACTAATAAATGGTTTTCTTAAAGGAAACCTCTGGAATGTGGAAAATCTTATCTAATATATTTGTATTTTTGCATACATGATCAGTCTTTTATGTTGCAGTGATAGCAGTAATGCAAAAGAATTATATAATTATTATTTTTCCTTGTTTGCAGTAGTTCCTAATGCAAATCACACACGATATCTCCCATCATAAAATTTCAATCAATTTGGAAGATCTTCTGAAGCAGCACAATCACCTAACCAGGATACAGATGCCTAAGTATATTTTCTTCCCCATACTACCCACGATACCATCCATTAGCAATTTGCCATTCACATGCTTCCGCAGTGTTTTCTGCTAATTAACAAACTTCATGCAGGTTTCTCGCTGGTGAGTTCCGTAATCACATTTCTGCGCTTCCGATACTAGTTGAATCATTCAGAAACATTTCCAGAAAACAATTACTTCGTGAAAGCACCAGTCGAATGCAGCCAGTGATACAGCTTTACTTTCACAGTAAATAAATAAAAGATTATAGCCAGAAAGCAATGACTTTGCTTGAAAGTATTTATTTATAGTCTGTCAAGTTCAATAGGTAAGATTTTTCTGCACTACAGAGGCTTCCTTTAAGGCTACACAGCAGTTAAGTCTCAATCCCTTGAGTTTTCTTCGCATTGTGTGTGTAGAAATGCTCTTACTTTCTCTAATAAACATAGTGAAAGTATAAGAGTGAATTTGACTGTTGATTTTTAATGATTTGATTTCACCAAACATTTAAGTGATCTCTGGTAACAATCATTCACGTTTTTTTCAGACCACATTTCTTCCTCAAAGATGATGTTCATGACTATGCGTCCAGGTTGTAATAACGCGTTAGACAATTGTCAACCTAATTTTAGTAGTATCAGCTATCTCCTCAGTTGTTTTCATTGCTTGATGCAGGCAATTTTGTTTCAACCATCTTTTCCAATTTTTCTGCGTAGTATCAGCTTATTGAATAAGTTGTTGCTAACTGAAACATATTAATTATGGCAGTAATTAGCCAATTTTGACTTTTTTTGCTTGATGCAATTTTGGAGAAATGAATTCCAAAAAAAAATGACAAGATATGCAATTTCCACAAAAACTTTCTGAAACATATTGTTTAAAACAATCTTTTGTGGTGGTCATCTCAGTGTGCTGTGAAAGTGCCACAGGGAATTGTTTAAGTATGTCTTCTTGGAGGGGAGGCTGATGTTGCCTGGCAGACAGCATGGCCACTCACCATACATCATTTTGTTTAAAGGACAGTTTTGAATAAATGTTATTAACTGTTTCCTTGCATCAGGGATAAATGTTACGTTCTGGAACATTTAATATCACTTGTTCCCAGTTATGTTTTCATTCCAACAAAAGTAACGCTCTTTATCGGTTTGAGTTTTCATTCCTGAAATAGTTCCCTCCCCTGATTTTGTACACAACTGTGCTCTACTACTCAGGAAGGCTGTTTCTGTAAACAGGGTCTAAAACTAACGCCCAAGTACCTACCAAATGCACGCAGATTATGGTAAACAGAACAACTTTTCCAGATACGAGGTTGGATACCTTTAGGCTACACACATTTAATTTCACCTCCAGTGTATTTTGTAATCAGTAAGGCCTGCCTCACGAAAACAAGCTGGGGGGATAAAAAAAAGTTAAGTAGGCCTACATCTCCGACAGAAGGAACAGCAGTTCATGTAATCACTGATTAGCTTTTCTAACGCGCACAACACCATATGGTGCTTTGATTGTTTATGCTGGCCATCGGAGCAATGTCTTGAAGAGAATTAAAATCTCTGGCTCCTCTTCTGGTAACTTTAATACTGTTCAACTGAAATGGCTACAGCATTAATGTTAGCTGGATAAACTCTGTTGGAACAGGGAATGATCATTGTTATGAGACAACAACAAAGTGATGTTAGTAAGGGGAAATGCACTGGATATTCAGTATGGAGGGAAATAAGTGCAAATGGCGAGTGCTTCAGGCTTAGAAGAATATATTTTCGAAAAGGCTGAGGCTTGTTTGAAAATCAAAGAGTGCTAGTGAAACATCCAAGTGTCTGGTAAATTTTTTTAATTGCCCATACACAGGGTCTGGTTTCTAAAAAATGGTTTCAGACCCTATGCAATGTTTCGTAGTCACCGTAATCACCCAATCGAACGTTAAAGATGTTCAAGCCTGGCTATAGCTCAAGCAGCTTTGAAGCATACAACCACGGTGAGCTAGGCGACAGCAAGGCCTTATGACAAAAAGTACAGAATCCCAGATATTTCAAGGGCATTAAACAGGCTGTGGCCTTCCATATTTCTGATGATATGCCCCTGTGTTGTGCGGTTGAAAAACCTGGATTTAAGCTCTTGGGCATCACTGACAATCGTTTGTTCTTACCTTCACACAGATATTTTTCGCCATCTACAGTTCATATAAATTTACTTAATTCTACCATTTTTTTTAATTGAAAGGGTAAATGGCATGGTAAAATATGTCAAGAATAATATCTATAATTATCATTTTTGGTCAAAATTAATTAATTTTAATGTGATAAGCATATTGGTGAAATAGCTCAGCCCAAATGTCAACAAGTTTAATGGGTGATTTGCCACCAGAAGAAATAGCCTACTGACCATTTGAATTCGTCATAGTTGACCTCTTCAGACCGTACCAAGTAAAAGACAAGGTCAGCAGTGGAATGTCATTAAAAATTTTGAGGATTGTCTTTTGCTGCATGGCTAGCAGAGCTATTCATACTGAACGAGTAAATATCCTAATGGCTTATCAAAGGTGTACAGCTCCCAAGAAAGATCCGGTAGGATCCAGGCACCAATTTAATGGAGCCGTACCAATATTGGAGGAGTTGTACAGAGTCCTTGACAGCTGAACAAAGCTGCAGTGAGAGGAGATGCGACCAAAACTGAAACAGAGTGGATGTGGAAAATCCATTCAGCTGGTTCTCCACACAGGAAAGGTACTGCAAAAAGCAGATGTACATATTGTGAAGATGGCACTCCAAGCTGCGGAGGGGAGTCTGTGCTCAGCTACAAGGAATTTCATACAACGCTCCACATGGCAGCCAACCTCGCAAATGAATGCACGATTGACCCCAGAGTACAGAGCAGGGAAGACTGTATCCAATGTGTCACTCCCAATATTCTTTTGCTCTAATGAGCACCCCAAAAAGAGAATATTAAAACTTTGACTTTTCCAGCTACCCTTTTAAAAGAATCTGAGCAACATAGTGAGAGGTGACCAAGCTCTGGAGGTACAGGAGCCAACTTGCTGGTCCTGACTTGTGTATACAAAGCAAATGGCATAGTGCACAGGAAAAACGTTGCTGTTGGGGATATTGTCAGAATGCACTGAGGGGGCGATTTAGGTTTAGCAGCATGGTCAGTCCCAATCCGGACGGTGAAGATGTCATGAGGGATGTCGAAGTCAAGACATTCTCAAGGTACCCTGTTCCTGTAACAAAGCCTCTGAAAGCAAAAAAAAAAAAAAGCCATGCCACATCCGATGGATGATCTCAGCACCTATTTTTACAGGGATGTCAAGCAGCTGGTTGTTTACTTGATTTGGTTAAGAAGACTGAACTACTAAATTTGTCTCAAAGCCTTGCAATCTGCCCAGTGTTTTGACAGAAAGATTGAGTGTAAGCGGTCAAACAAAATTTTTAGTGATACATCTTTGAATTTTGGAGAGACAGCAGGTGAAATGTTGAACTATGTGAATAATTTTAGAGACTGTTTTTCTTTGTGAAAATGAGCGCTGCTGCTTATCTGGCTTGGATCAGCACTGCTTGTGCTACACGATTCGATCAATTGTGTGCGTGTGGCTTGTTAATTTTGTATAGTGCTATTTTTTAAAATTGGTATCTCCAATCCCACCCAAATGTGGAATATCTGATCTGTGAACTGTGTACAAGCATGCTCATATGTGACTCATGCTGCCATCTTAGCAGAGTGGAGACAGTTTGTGGTTCTCCTCCAAAACGCGCCTGTATGCATAAATGTTACTGATGAGCACACAGATTGTCAGCAGAAGACACTTGAGCCACAAACAGTGCTTACTCAAATCGATTCTACCCCTCCTATATCCCTGAGCAGCGCGGAGCCAATCATGCGCTGCTCTCAGAGGACGACTGGCCATAGTTGGCACTGGCGCAGCAGGATTTGGGTCGATGCCATGATGGTCACTTGTGCTCCGCAGTGCGGTGTCTTTACCAAGTGAGCCAATTCGGGAGCCTTTGGATAACGCTGAAGCATTTATGCTTCTGAGATGGTTTGTGGTTTATTGTCAAGTCTGAGGAATGGTATTGGGTAAAAGTATGGGAAAGGTTGATGATGAAAAATATTGTTCATTTCATTTGAAGTGCATTCTAGTTTGTCCGTTGAATGTTATGGATCTATGAAGACTTAAAATAAAGTTGTTTGCATTAAGTCTTCATAAGTCAACATTACTTTAAATAAATATGGCTATAAAATGCTAAAATGTTAAAATGCACTGAATATATACATTAGGTGATGTCAAGCCTAGAGTATTAGCTGCAGGCTGATTTGCATTTAATGTGAGAAAGAGCAAATGAAGCAGAATGAGGCAATAATGCTGCATTTTATTGAAAATGTTTACAAGTATTTATATTTTCTGTTTTCCTCTTACGTTTATTTAAAATAGCATAGTTTTGTATTTTAGAGACTTTTTCAACTACCTTCAACAGTTTTGAATATAAACTAAACTGCTGGACAACAATAAAAGAAGGAAAGAAGAAGAGCCGTTGTTCTATTGGTTGGAATCCAGTTGTAACTCTGTATAGTCATATCAATCCGTTTTGAGTGGAAAAGCTGAGGACATTACAACAACATAACTTAACAAGCATAGTAGTGGATCGCTAGAGCAATGTAGGTCATGTTATGGCAGAGTGAATTGAGCTGGCTGCCTGAACTATTTCCTGGTTTCACTTCATTAGTTTTAAAAATGCAAATATGCGCTGTACAGTAGGCTTCAACAATTTTTTGGACCTATTTCAACATCAGGCTGGTAACACTCATGATTTATTTCATGTCAGCAGGCAAATTATCAGATCTTGCATGGCAGCCCTTTGAACATGCATGAGGAACCATGCATTTATGCATGTGAAGTATATTACAGCGGGACATATGCATATACCTCTGAATTATTGTACCTTTGTCAATTGCTTAAGTTCGAAAAATAGCACAGACCTGCTTACATGCTTTTTCGTTATGCAAAGTATATAAAAGAACACCTGAGTCAGACTTGCTTTCATGACTGAAAATCAAATGCAATGCCCTCTTTTATTTGTCTTTTTTGCTGCAAGAGTCCTTGGAGCATTTTGAAATGAGTAAGTTTGCCATGCTCATCACTTGCTCTTAATAAACCTTGAAGCAATAAAGAAGTTTCAGAAAATGAAATCATGCTCGCTTGTTTCTGGTTTTATAAACTGGAAATACTGTATTGAGAGAGCTGAACTGGAAAACAAATCCTCATAAAGTGCTGAGTTGACTGATGCATTTTCATTTATTCTATCGTGAGGATTGCTTGCATGCAGAAGCACTGCAATGGTCTGTGGAAGGAGGTAGAAGACAGAGCCAGAGAAAAGCACAACTCAAAAAATAAGAGCTGTATATTAGGTAGACAGATGGATGGAGTAAAGATAAGAAAATAAAAGCAGTGCTGTATTTTCACTGCTTAAGCCTCTGATAGAATAGGCAATGTGAATAAATTACTGTGTTACTAAGGGCATTGCATAAATGTTTCAAGCCAAATAGTGACCTCAATTGGGCTTTGTCACATTATTTGTTCTGACAGGGCTAGCCAGTTGTGCTATTTATGTATCTGGGCAATGAGTTTCTCACCCAGTCAGTCAGATGTAAAATTTTTTCAAAATAAATAACAAGCAACGCAGTTAATTATCTTTATGTGAAGTTCAAACAGATAAAAATGCTTTGCTTTTATTTCAATTCTTTTATTCTCATGCTTTATGCATTTTCACTCATTCTCATTTGTGTTTTGTTGATTAAATAATCCCATTTTCAGCAAAAACCTTTGGTGTTGAGATTATTGACAGCCAAAGTTTAGTACTTCATGCTAACATCCCTGGTAAAGATGATAGCTGTGTCTGCTGTGGTATTTTTTGATGAAGTTTGCCATTTTCAACATAATTGATATTCTTGGCTTTGCACTTATGGACTGCCCTCTGCAGTTCAGACCAATGGGTTTAATTATATTTAAGTCCAGAGACTGTTATGGTTATTGCAAAACATTTGATTGAAATTTAGCTTTTTTCATTACTATTTAATTTATTAATGTTTTAAGTCCAGAATTGAGCACAGACCATTTCAGAAATTGTTATGGGGCCTGCAGCCAGCGATGGGTGGGAGGGGGCAACTCTGGTCTGCAGATATGGTGCTCATTCACTGTAGACCCTTTCATAGTTATGTTCTAGAACATTCCATTAAGGCTTAAAAGTAAGAACTGCCTGAGTTGGCTCACAATTCAAAGTCTTATCACAACATGGCTGATTGAGATGCTTTGTTTGGGTCAAGCAACTTTTTCCAGAGATAAAAGAAACTAACAAGTCACACTTTTTACCATGTTATCTCTCTTTATTGATCCGCTAGAAAGTACTCTGAAGCTACACATAAGTGTTAATGGTTGATTTATTAGGTAGCATCAAGGACCAAGTGCACCACCCAGCGGAGCATTTAGGGGCAGGGCTGCAGGCATGTCGCAAATGAAAAGATAATGCCACAAATTGACATTGCTGTCCCAGATGCAATGGATGAATCCAGTGCTAACAAACCCACACCATTTTTGGAGGTGCTTACTCAGTGGACTGTATACTTTATAAAAACAGCCCTGAAAGGAATGAATTAAATATTTTTTTAGCTGTTTCACATTAGGCTTTTTCTACTTCAACAATCAGGAAAATTATCAAGCAACCAAATTTCAAATTATGAGGATTTCTGAAAAATGTTGGGCTTAGTTTGGCCCCATACTAGTGTAAATTCGTAAAGATCATGAAAACAATGACAAAAAATTATGATTTGGACACAGTTCCACATCATTCTTCCTCTCCATTGAACAGAGTGTGTTTTTCTCTGTGTTTATACTCAACTACTCAACACCACAGAGAAAACTTAATTCAGTTACTTGTGGTTTTCAGGTTTTCACAAAACAGATAATGCAAAGTTACTCTTTCTCCGAAAAAAAGAAATTGAAAAAAACTATAATGGAGGCTTTTCTCCATGAGTCATAAACCTATAATTTCTGCAACGAGAATGTGTAGTTGTGTTCGCACACCAAAGTCTTTTAACCACACGATGGCAAAGAAAACATTATATGTCATCATGAGTGAAAATTTTGTCTCAATAGCTGTTGATTGAGATATTTGCCACTGAGTGCCATTTAGTTGCTGAATTCTTTTGTGGAATTTACAAAAAAAAAAAAAAAAAACACATAGGCTAGATATTTAGGACAAAAGCCTTCAATATAGAGTATGATATCAGTTCAGCTTATTTACCTTTGATTGCAATTCTCTCCCTCTAAGATGATGTGTGTGCTGTAAATATAGACTTGGTTGTGGCCTTGCATGGGGTTATGCTTCTTTTTACTCTCAGGAAAATATTTATAAATCACATTTTGTTTATGGAACCCTACATATTATATGCTCAAGTGCATACACAGTTAATCAACGAGGCCCCCAGCACTAGCTCTGTTATACGTGAAGGTTTTTTTCCCCAAGAACAACAATTATCAACAAGTAATCTTTCTGCTGACCCAGTCTTTAATAAGCTTACCATGTGTTCTCTTTTTTAGATAACCGTCACAGAGTCTGTCCTGTTTTTGCTGCAATTTACCTCTAAAGATCTAGATACCCGTGAGAAGACCATTGTCACAGGAGACTGTTGTTACCTCAACCCTCTTGTGCGTAGGACTTTCCGCTTCCTAGGTAGGTCACTTAATCAGTTTAAATTTTAAAATCATGTTCTAATGATCAGACTGTGCTGTTCTGTTGCGGACATCCAAACTTGTTCGCGTAATATCAAAAGGTATCTTCAAGGATTGCTGCCCAGCCACATTTGCCACACCACCTCCTCTTGCATTTGTATTAGAAGCACCGGAACTTGGATGGTGATGCTTTCGGTTAGAGGAGATGCTTGCAGTGTTCTCACATTTTTAAGTGCCTTATCAGATTATGGCGTGGATGAAAGCAGATAACTGCGCAGTCAGTGCACAAAAACCTACAGAAATTCCTATTCACACGTGTATTTACGCACAGTGTGTGCATGTAAAATGGAAATATCTTCATGTTACTGCTCAGATTATCTATTTTACTTTCCCCATTGGCAGCCATGTGATTATTCACGCATTATGTTAATCGCCTTTGTCTCCTGTCATCCACACCTTCTGTGAGCTGTCTGCAGTGGAGCGCACTAATAAGCTGTGGCTATTCAGGGGCAATGGGTGATGGCTCCTCAGTCCACAAGAGCGGAGGATTCTGCTGTGATCTCAGTGCATGCTATAACACAGGGGATTTACAAGGGAGATCAAATGAAAATGCTGTCTCATAATCATCTGCTACAGCATTTCACTTGATCTTTTAATACCTACAGTATCCTAGTGTCACAGGAGATACAGTATATGTAACCAATATGCCTCGAGGAAGGCAAAATGATCTCAAGGCAAAAAGGAGCTTTATCAGTAGTTATATTTGATTCAAAAGATCTGAAAGTGGTTTGCCAAGAATTTATTTTGGATAGGTTTTTCTTCATGCAGTCTGCTTAAAATTCTAGGAATTTTTTTTTCGTCTACTCGATGCCCTTGACTAAAAGCGATTGAGTTAAAGAATGATGGCTCTTAATTGGAAAGTTCCCCTGTCTATTTGAACTGTATTCATGCACGCATTTACAAGTACCTCCTCACTTAGTTGGAAAAATTAAAGGCATTTTCTCCCACAGTGAATTGCTTAAACAGTCATTCATTTTACTGTGAGTGTAATAATTTTTAAGAATTATAATTATAGTTGTAATTACATATAGTGTGTTGTCAGTTCTTTTTTTCTCATGAGCCTTACTTATCCCTTGAGCCTTACTTCAAAAATACTATTGTTTCAAATGAATTAATCAATGGGATCTGCTGAATTTATTATTTCACATTGTGAATTTGTGGTAATTGTGGAAATAATATTGGATTGTGTTGGGCCTCAAAATTCTCTGGTATTTTCCAAACCCCAATTCCAATGAAGTTGGGACGTTGTGTAAAACATGAATAAAAACAGAATGCAATGATTTGCAAACCTCATAAACCCATATTTTATTCACAATAGAACATAAACAACATTTCTGATGTTGAAAGTGAGACATTTTACCATTTCTTGAAAAATATTAGCTAATTTTGAATTTGATGGCAGCAGCACATCTCAAAAAAGTTGAGACAGGGACAACAAAAGGCTGGAAAAGTAAAAGGCACTAATAAAAAATAGCTGGAGATGTGAGGTATCGTTCAGGAACCAGTCGCGATAACCAGGAATTGCAATAGAAGTGATCTTTATTAGCGAGGGGGTAAACCCCCGCAGGACCGAGGGCAACAGTACAAAGTCCACAATCCAAAAATCACAATCCCAGGGGCAGAATCCAGAGTCGAAAAACCAGGGCAGCAATACAGTAATCGTGGTCAGACAAAAAGGGTTCGATACACAGGAGCAGATAACAAAGCCAAATCAGAGCCAAAAAGAGGTAGTCGGACGGTCCAGTCAGAAAAGCAACACTATGAATACGAGGCGAGAAACAAGAGCAGTACAGGTGAACAAGGGAAACGTTCTGACAGGGAACTACAGTGAGAAGACTGTTTAAATACACACAAGGGAAGTCACATGCTATGATTAGGGAAAGGTGAACTGGATCAGACTAATTACGTGGGAGCAAACACAAGGGAGAACCGAACCACATGAAATTGGCAAAAGCCAAAACGCGGACAGGGATCACGAGACAGCCTATGACAAAACATACAGCTCCGGTTAGGGAGTTCTAACGTGCACAGATAATGAGAAGCAGGACAGAGTGGAGCAGGTGCGGAGGATCCGCTGAATTGCAGCAAAGACTAAGAGAAGGCAAGAGGCGGAGACTAGAATAGGGCGAAAAGCTGAGAGCTTGTTAATCAATTAGTAAGTGCAGCTATACAATCCCTGGTGCTCGTTAGTAAGTTAGTATTATATACAATGTTAGTCTGGGTTAGTAACTTTAACAAAATAACAAACTGTTAGTATTGGTTAGTAAAATAGAAAAGCAAGGCGAAGGAAGCAAACGAGATTGGAAGGAATGTTTGAAACCCAGAAACCATGAAATCACCTGAACATGTGACACGCGGGACTGGGGAGAAGCTGTAACTTAACAAGAGACCAAACAGGGGAGACAAAGTGCAATGAAGGGCATGGGCAAAACATGGACCGGACTATAACAGAAAAGTGGATTAGGGATGGCAAAAACGAAAACATGGCAAGGAAACAAAAACTAAACAGAACATGGCAAAAACCTAATAGACATAATCATAAACATAACAGGACATGGAGAAAACATAACAAGCATGGCAGAATCATAACGAACATGGCAGAATCAGGGCAGACATAGCAGAATCATAACAGGAGAAGCATTGTACAACTAAGTAGGTTAATTGGCAGCAGGTCAGTAACATGACTGGGTATAAATAGAGCATATTATAGAGGCAGAATCTCTCAGAAGTAAAGATGGACAGAGGCTCAGCAATCTGCGAAACCCGAGTCTAAAAATTGTGGAACAATTTCAGAAAAATGTTCCTCAATGTAAAATTGCAAAGATTTTGAATATCCCACCATCTAAAGTATATAATATCATCAAAAGATTCAGAGAATCTGGAGAAATCTCTGTGCGCAAGGGACAAGGCCAAAGGTCAATATTGGATGCTCGTGATCTTTGGGCCCTCAGGCGGCACTGCATTAAAAACAGGCATAATTCTGCACTGAAATACACTGCATGGGCTCAGGAACACTTCCAGAGGTCATTGTCTGTGAACAAAATTTGCCGTACAATCCACAAATGCAAGTTAAAGCTGTATCATGCAAAGAAGAAGCCATATGTGAACACGATCCAGAAATGCTGCCGTCTTCTCTGGGCCAAAGCTCATTTAAAATGGACTGAGGCAAAATGGAAAACTGTTCTGTGGTCAGGTGAATCAAAATTTGAGATTCTTTTTGGAAAACACGCACACCGCGTCGTGCGGGTAAAGAGGAGAGGGACCATCCAGCTTATTATCAAAGCTCAGTTTTAAAAGCTTGCACCTCTGATGGTATGAGGTTGCATTAGTGCCTAAGGCATGGGCAGTTTACACATTTGGATAGGCATTATCAATGCTGAAAAGTGTGTTGAGATTTTACAACAACGTCTCTTTCAGAGAAGGCCTTGCATATTTCAGCAAGACAATGCTAACCCACATACTGCATCCATCACAACAGCATGGCTTCACTGTAGAAGAGTCCGGATGCTGAAATGGTCTGCCTGCAGTCCAGACCATTCACCAATAGAAAACATTTGGTGCATCATAAAACGAGAAATCTGGCTAAGAGGACTCAGGACTGTTGAGCAGCTAGAATCCTACATCAGACCAAAGTGGGACAACATCCGTCTTCCAAAACTCCAGCGATTGGTCTCCTCACTTCCCAGACGTTTACAGATTGTTGTTAAAAGAAGAGGGGATGCTACACAATTGTAAACATAGCCCTGTCCCAACTTTTTTGAGATGTGTTGCTGCCAAAAAAATTTAAAATGAGCTAATATTTTTCATGAAATGGGAAAATATCTCACTTTCAACATCTGATATGTTGTCTATGTTCTATTCTGTATAAAATGTGGGTTTATGAGATTTGCAAATCATTGCATACTGTTTTTATTCACATTTTACACAATGTCCCAACTTCATTGGAATTGGGGTTTGTACAAAATTACTCTCTCAGAGGAAGTTTATATTTAGAAAGAACTACCCTTACAGAAAAGTCACATGTGACCACATAAAAAAATTACATGTGATCACATGTGACAGTACACATGTGAAATTGGGACTACCACATGTGGTCACATGTGCTCCAAATAACATGTGGTCACATGTGATTCCCAATAACATGTGTGGTCACATGTGAGGACAAGTGGTTCCCCAAATCATGTCCACATGTGATTCCACAAAACATGTGGTCGCATATGATGCCACGTGGAATGATAAAGTCTCATGTTGGTTGGATGATGGCTTCACAAGGTCAGGCACACAAAACATTTTATTAAACACTATATCTGCAACAGTTATGTTTTTTAATTCCTTAAGTTTCAAAACGCTCTTCCTCTCGTCTTTCAATTTCTGGGCCATGACACTCTTTATATGAGTAGGCTCTGTGTAGGAACTTGTCCCTCACATGATCTGGAAAACAATAAAAGTAGGCATAAATAGCTAGAAATGGCTTATAAAGAAAACATGACTCTGAAACAGTCATGGAGCATTGGTATTCAGTATGCATATTCTTCAGATATCATATTTCTGTTTATGGAAATCAATTTGAAAGTGTTCGCACATGAATTCATATTCAAAAGTAGTATTCACAATTTTATGAATACAAGGTCTAATTTTACATGATTCAGATACACACAACTTATATAGATATCACGACTGGTGTATTAGGTTTAGTACAAATGAAGACGAATTAAAAGTTGCATTCTTTACTGGTAAATAATCATATTTATGGCTTTCATGGAATTTTCTATTTTTTGTTCCATTAATAAAATTGAGTACATGATGTCACATACATCATGAACATATGTGACTATTCTGCAAAGTATTTGTTTTTCTTTTTTTTTAAATTATTATTATTTACACAAGTGCTGCATTACAGCCACAAAGACATCAAAGGCAGACCATAAATACATACAAACATAGAAGCGGACAGACATAAAGCCCCCCCAACCAACAAAAAACAAAAAAAAAAACTATTACAAGCAAACAAACGTACAATATTGCCAGGGTTCACCAGTGAGGGTATACACACCTCATTAACTGGGATAAATATTAAAACTTTCAAGCACACGGTTTGTTCTGATAGCGTTCTTATTTTTACAGTCTTTAATTGTAGCAGCATATTGCTGCAATTCCAAAACAAAAAGATCAGCATTTGGTTTGTAATCAGTCCATTTTTTCTTGTGAATATGAAATTTCCCAAGCAATAAAATTAGTTGTACAAAAAAAAATTATATGATCATCCAAATTTCCTTCAAAATAAATGAAAATATCCTTTTCCTGTAAAAGAATTACTTGCCCTGTTATTGTTCTTATATATTGCTGTACATCAGTCCAGAATGCTTTGGAAAATACACAATGATAAAACAGATGAATTGTTTCCTCTTCATTCCCACAAAATTTACACATCAAATCAAGGTCAATATTAAATCTTGCTAGTTTTTTTGTGTTGGATAAATCCTTTGTAGTATCTTAAATGAAACCTCTTTAACTTTATTGTTTAAACAAAACTTCTCACCAACCATCCATGCTTTCTGCCAGTTAATTTCTCCATAAAATTAATTCCAAAAAGATCGTCCTGAGCGTAAAGATGTGGTTTGCATGCATTTTCTAATATGTTTATTTGAGCATCTTTTCTTTGTTATATCGATTTCTCCCACAAAAATCCGACTATCAAAAGATCCAGCAGTGGGAAAAGTGACACCATAAGCTCCTGAGCTTCTGAGAAGCTGCAGTACACCCCTTGGTGGAGCATCAAACACTACTGCAAACTCTTTGGGTGGGACTGTAAACTGAAATTTATTCATGAATTCTTGGTAAGAGAGCAGTTGTCCTCCATCATTAACAAGTTGTTTAACATATTTAATTCCATGATTAAACCACTTCCTGTAAAATAACGATTTGTTTTTATAGAGAACATTCTCATTACTCGAGATGTAGAGATTGGTTGGTGAGAAATTATGCTTATAAATCAGTTTCCAGGCAAGAAAAGCTTGTATGTAAAAGTTTGACAGTTTAACCAGTAGTTTTTCTATTTTGTAGTTACATTTCAATAAAAAATGGATTCCACCAATAGCATTAAATACAAACTTAGGAAAAGTGTTCCAGATGCTATCTCTCTCCTTGATTAATTTGCTAACCACTGCACTTTGAAAGTATTGTTCAGCATTTCAAAACTTAATACCTCCATGCCTCCTTTACTTTTAGGGTTACATAAAATTTGTTTCTTTACATAGTGACATCTATTCCTCCAGATGAAGTTAAATACAGTCTTATCTAATTTTTAGGTTGCCGGCCATAGGCCAGTAACCTATTGTCGTCACTTTGCGTCTGGCGGCGTCGTCGGCGTTGGCGTCGTCCGTTTAAACCCGTATCTCAAAAATGGTCGGACAAATTTTTTTTAAATTTGGGGATGTGATCAAATCGGTCATCGAGTTAATGCCCCAGCAAAAATTTTTTTGATTAAATAGTTCGTTTAGACTTGGCGGCCCTTTTTATGTCCAAAATGGCCATTTTTGGCACTTAGGTGCAATTTTCTCAAAAACTGTCTGATGAATTTTTTTTTAATCGCAGCAATGGAATCAGTATCGTGACCTGCTTCAACGATGTAAACGGCGTTTTGATTGAATCGCTCCTTCATAGTGCCATCTGGGCAGCGTGTCTGGACTTCATCATTTTTCGGGGTGTTTGTGCTATAACTCTCTTAATATGGCATTTAGAGCTTAGGTATGTTTGAGGCGCCCATCGGGAATCAGGTATACCGAACATTGTGAGTCAGTCACATTTGACCTTGGGCCTCCAGGTCAAGGTCAAATGGCAAAAATGTGCTATAAATCTCTTAATATACCATTTAGAGCTTAGGTATGTATGAGGCACCTATAGGGAATCAGGTATGCCAAACATTGTGTGTCAGTCACATTTGACCTTGGGCCTCCAGGTCAAGGTCAAATGGCAAAAATGTGCCATAACTCTCTTAATATAGCATTTAGAGCTTAGGTATGTATGAGGCACCTAGAGGGTATCAGGTATGCCGAATATTGTGAGTCAGTCACATTTGACCTTGGGCCTGAAAGTCAAGGTCAAATGGAAAAAATATGCTATAACTCTCTTAATATAGCATTTAGAGCTTAGATATGTATGAGGCACCTAAAGGGAATCATGTATGCCAAACATTCTCGGTTGTTCGAATTTCACCTTGAGCCTCAAGGTGAAGGTCAAATGGCAAAATTGTGTTATAACAGCTTAATGTGGCACCTATAGGGAATCATGTAAGCCAAACATTCTCTGCAAGTTGAATATGACATTGGGTGCCAAGATCAAATGGCAAAAATTGCTATAACTTGCTGAATATGGCAATTAGAGCTCAGGTATGTTTGGGGCATCTATAGGAAACCATGTATGCTGAACATTCTTAGGCAGTCAGTCAAATTTGATGTTGGGCCTCAAGGTCAAGGTTATTTGACAAAAATGGCCCATATTTGTTTAATATTGTTTGTAGAGCTTAGGTATGTATTGGGCACTAATAGTAAATCATGTATGCTGGTTGTTTTCGACATATTGGATTTGACCTTGGGCAACAAGGTCCAGGTAATGACAAAACGGCCTAAAAGTCCTTTAATGTTGGCTTTAGATCTTCGGTATGTATTGGATACTAATGACGAATCATGTATGCTGATCAAACACACCATCTTGGATTTGACTTTGGTCTTCAAGGTCAAAGTCATGTGACAAAATCAATCTATTTATTTCCTCGTTTAATAATGCCTTTAGAAATTAGTATGTATTAGGCACTAACCTATATATAATTAGAATTTTTACGGGCATTGTAATCACATGGTCAACCTTTATTCACTATCAACTGCGGCAATAAAAACTGGTCAAAACCCATTTTTGGATGTTTGTTCCTATTAGCATCATGGAATAGAAAGAATAATACTAATTAGACCCACTCGGTGGCAGTGTTGTGTAAAAAAAAATCATTGTCTGAAAGCAGAGCAAGAACCAGAAGTGAATTGAGAAGATGGCGCACTTCACAAATTGACAGCAGACGACAGTGAAAGTTCAGGTTAGAAAAAAAATTAATCGGATTTCATGATCTAGACTTCTTAAAGATTGTATTTTTGCTAAATGGCAGAAATGTTGCTGTCTGTCACTCATGAAAAAGTGTGACTGCTCAGTCGAGTTGCCCAATAATGGTAACTAAAACCCCTTTCTCACTGAGCTGCGCTGGCCCGTGGAAGTGTGCGGATGAAACAGTTCTCTTCTTTTGCAGAGAAGAAGTGATTCGAAGAACTGTGAATTGATTCGTAGTGGTACGGGACCATTCGCCATCACCGCCGAAATTCGCAAAAAAATTTAACAGGTTTAATTTTTTTGCGGATGTCCAAGCTGGAGCTTTTTAACGCCAATATCGCATAGACTTGCTTTCGCAAGAATTTGCATTGGCTCGCTGTTAAATCCGCGGACTGATGCTAGTTACTTTTCTCCTGTTGGAGCTGTAACTGCCGGCAACCTTCAGGGCCCTTGGCACTCTAGTTTATAAATTGCTGGGGGCATTTCAAGAGACAGGGACACATATACAGACCTAGATATGCCTTCAGCTTTAGACAGAAGAACTCTACCACTGAGTGACAGGTCTCTCATCAACCACATATTGAACCTCTTGGCTATTTGTTGTGTTATTGGGTCAAAATTTAAACTGCAGCGATCATTTTCATTTTTATCAATAACCACACCTAAGTAAGTGACAGTGTTCTTTACAGGAATACCATTCAGGTCCAACAAATCACTTTCTTTGATTGGCAATAGAACAGATTTATTTGAATTCATCCTCAGACCTGATACAGCTGAGAATTCATGAAAACAGCTAATTGCTTTATTTACTTCATATTTATCCCTTAAAAATATTGTTGTATCATCTGCTAATTGAGCCAATTTAAATTCTCTGTCTAAAGCGTTTATACCTTTAAATGAATTCTTTTTTACGTGTACAGCCATGATCTGTGTAACCAATGAAATAAAAACGGACTTAATGGACAGCCCTGTCTAATTCCAGGGTTTATACAGAATCTGGGGGTCGTACCACATGTCAGTTTTACTGAGCTGTTACATCCTTTATATAAAGTTTTTACTGCTTTTTGGAACCTTTCTCCAAATCCAAAAAACTCAATAGTTCTAATCATGAACTGGTGACTGATTGTGTCAAATGCTATATAGAAGTCAACAAACAAAAAAAAGATATCATCGGGTGTATAATAATTATAATCAATTATATCCAGTATTAATCTTATGTTGTTAACTATGTTTCTTCCGGGCATAAATCCAGATTGCTCCTCTTCAATAATATCATTTAGTCCAAGTTTTAACCTTTTGGCAAAAATTGAAGCAAATATTTTTGCATCATTATTCAGCAGACTGATTGGTCTCCAGTTCTCAATACTAAGTTTGTCTTTGTTTGGTTTAGGAATTAATTTAATTAGACCTTTTTTCAGGGTTGGAGGTAACTCCTCTTTTTCTAAAGCTTCTTCAAACATTGCTACTAAAAATGGAGCTATTATGTTGCTATAGTCTTTATAGAATTCTCCAATCAACCCATCATTTCCAGGTGATTTATTGTCTTTCAAAGCTTTAATGCAAGTTTGTACATCCTTTAAGCTAATTATTTGATCACAAATTTACCTAAAGTTGTCATCAATTTTTTTAATACCTGGTTCTAAACCTTTAAGAAATGTAGCAATATTATCTTGGTCTAGTGAATCAGCACTGTACAGTGTTTTATAGAACTTGGCCACATGTTGTGAAATTGCCTTTTCGTTATCAAATATTACATCATTATCTCTGAGTTTGCCCAGAGACGACTGTTCATAATTTCTTTTTTCCAAGTTAAAAAAGTATTTAGTGCATTTTTCGGATTCAATTTTCTGCATTTTTTCGCATCTATCAAACGCAAAACGAGAGTTGTTTGGCTATTCAGGGCCACCGATGACAGGCTACATGCAGACTCGGATGTCAGAGCGATCCGTGCGTCACTGACTTAGACATACTGCTAACCGCTGTTCAGGATTAACTGGATCTCTGAAATTGGTGGTCTTATTTTTAATGTGTGGTTCCAGCATTGCAAGCAGCGTGTCAAACTGGACCACTGACATCCTGAAATAGACCTGGAAACGGTCAGGATAATTCCGCAGGTACTTTGTAAGCAGGTGAAATTCCCCTTGCTCTGGACGCCTTCTGAGATTGGATGGACCCAATATTTTTTTTTTCTTTTTTGAAGAAGCAACAGGACTACAAAATCATCATCACTGCTCGATGACTCCATTTTGTCTCGTATTGCAAATTTTCGCAACAAATAGAATTAAAACTCATCAAACTCAGTGTGCAAGGTTTTTGTGTGTAATGATTTTTATCGGATGACGGATTAAAATAACGTTTACGAAAAAAGATGGACTTGGGTGTGCAAAGGCCTTAATTGTCATTTAATTGAATGATTGCAAACAGGTCATGACCAATCATTCATTTTAAGGGATTGTTTGAGCTTCCCCTACTGCCAGTCCATGAGCCGCCACTGATGCCGATACATACATATACATGACTACGCATGCATTAGGCCCACCGCCAAATGACCGTAGATACAGGGTATTAATTTACGATAAATGACTTTTTACATGAACATCAATAAATTCGTTGTCAATGTCGCATTTGTATGCACGGTTATCAACAACAAAGTCATACGATGAAACCAGTGGCAGTCCGTCGGCAGAAACACAGGACCAGCAATAACTTCACCTTTCACTGCTTAATGACGTACACCTCTCGCTGTTACCTCTCCCAATTAGCAACAGTTGCTCAGACTAATTGGTAGAACCGACAAGAGTCTAATTTATTTTTGAAAGTCTCGTTATACATTGCACTACGAAATTATACGGCGTTTTCTTCCGCACATCAATGACAACGAAAAATATCAATACGTCTTTATAATTTCTGCGCTCGTGTAGCTAGTGAAACAGCACAAATTTGCATAAATTAGTTTGCGAGGCTCATTGAGCAATAAGCCACGAGAATCAGCTCTACAGTATAGTCTGAAGGTAGTAACAGCTAAAGGGCATTGTTAGGTACGATGCACAGCTGAGTGATGGCGAAATTAATTGCTGCAAAGTAGGCCAAAGTTTCGGATTTTTTGCAGATTTTCATCCTTGCGGAGTCATATCAATTATATCAACACAGGCAATAGGCAATCGCTTTGTCATTAGCATTTCTTTATCATTATGTGTCATGCATTGGTGATGGTTGTTCAGTTAATAAATTGTTTGATTTTTAATCTGGTAAACTTGATCGCAAACAGTTTAAGAGCAATTATGCAGGAAAGGGTAATGTTACTGAAGGCCTTCCTGACATCTGACGGCACGCCACCGGATGAAACAAGTCAGCAAGACTATTCACGCCTTTGAAGATCGGGTCTTACAGGGATTATCCATGGCTTCTGGCTCATACATATACGGTCCAACATACTTTTGTACATCACTGCATTCTTCCTCATCTGTCTCCTCAAAGACTTGAGGCTCACTAGAAACGTCAGAAACCTCGGAAACGAAGGTTTCTGACTCGCTCTCCGAAAAATCTTCTACTTGTTCCACCACTATTTTTGCTGTGTTGTTCTTGTTTTGACATCAGACTTCCGGGTACGCTGTCTTTTGCAGGGAAATTAAAAAAAACTTTGGAAAATTGTCATTTTAGCTACAAAACACATGAATGACCACCTCTTTTTAAATTTTTTTCATCTGATACCTATTATTTATCATCTTTTACACTTGACAATCATTTATTGAACATTTTGCTAAGATACTTCACACAACACCTTTAAGCACCCGGTACTCGGAAGTTTAACCGCAAACTAAGTCCAAAAACGCAATGCCTTCTCCCCAAAATGCGCACGGCTGATTTGCTTTATCTCAGCAAAGAAATTACATTGCAGTACAGTCGGCTTATGTTATCTAAACACGCACAAACCCTGCTTCTTTCCAGTGTTTAAAAAATATACAATCAACCCGTGATTTGAAAACAGCTTGACGGCGTAAAAACTGCCAATCACATAGTGTCTTTTCACAATGGGCGGGGTCACACATCCTAGCAACAGGAACGAAATTGAATTTATTGTGGCGCAAATTCTTATTAATATTTGACCACAGATTGTGACTGATGGAAAATTAAAAAATAAATAAATAAATAAATAACAAATTTGAATGTTGGAGCTACAATCGTATGACTCCATGAAAATCTAATTTAAATTAATGATGCCAATGTATATGTTAATAAATAATACGGATTTTAACGAACCTTGTAGTAAGGTAGATACGTGAGTCAAGCGATGAAAATTGAAATGAAGATGTCAAAAACAATGGAACAGAGAAAAAAATGTCCGAAATATTTGAGAGGCATAAAGAAGAGAGAGGAAAAATTGAGTCAAGTATCCCAAGAATGTTGCTTGAAAAAAAAAATTGAAAGGAATTTTTGAGAGTTGGGGTGAGCCTCTTATGCAATATGAATTCCATGAGGCGACACGACCACATGTAAGCTGAATCTTGATAGAAATGTGCAACAAACGTGTCGACGGTCACGTGTGAATTTTGCTTTCACCATGTAACCACATGTGACCACGTCTAACCGACATGTATTCGCATGTGAAATTTAAGGGAAATCTCCTATTCCACATGAGGTGACATATGCTCACATGTTATTCACGTGTGATCACGTGTATTTCACATGTAAAATCATGTGTTTCACATGTGACTTTTTCATAAGGGTATCTGTGTCAGATTATTTGTATTGTTAATTCAACAAGACCAAATGAACTTGGTGTAGCTGGACAATTACATGGCTGTGGGGTTTAAGCCAGCATGGAATGCAATCTAGTAACCAGGAGAAAATAATGAGTTTTGGACTAATTTTTCCTGCATGAGCTTGATGTCATGATTCAAATTGCGGCATCTTTTGATTTTCCTCCAGTGGTATAGGATAATTCCTTATTTCTCTTTAACTCTACTTGCAACTGGGCAGCGGGTTGAATCTTGAGGGTGTCATTCTATTTCAGGTGGAGGTTTCCATGAGTAATTCAAATGGCACCAGCTAGAGGGTCATTTAAATGCGGTCACGCAGAGCAGCACTGGGTTTTTTTCGGAGTCACAGGGCCATGCGCATGTGACTTTAGAGAACCACATCTAAACTTAAGTGCAACCTATTTCTCATTTCACCAGGAGGTGCCAAAAAATAGAATAATAAGCCATGTATTTAGTAATGTATCAAGACTGTATACATTTAGCATTGATAATAATGTTACAGAGTGCCATATCTCACAGCCAGCTTTACCGTACCGCAGGTTTACAAAAGGGCATGGTTCAAGAATTATCAAAACAAACAGTTTGCGGCATAATTTTGAGACTCACAAGTTACCCATTTCCTGGATTTTATTTTTTCTATCCACTCAGTTGGGAACAGTGACATATGGTGTACAGAGTAGGTACTGTGGTCTGTGGCCTACGTTTGCGTCACTTGACAGAGTACGGAATACATAAATACTGTGGCCGACAGGGTCAAACGCGCTGCAACGGCCCAAAACATCTCCAATTGGAAAAACGCGCTGCAGAACAGAAAAGATGCAAATTCAAAAATGCGCAAACCGAAAAACCAAATGCAAGAGAAAAATGCTGCATATCCACGTCAACACAAACGCGTTGCAGTTTAAGTTAGTTTAAGTATCTGATTCTTTTTGTTTGGACTGCAGCAAAGCAGGGGCTTGCTCTATCAATGCAAAAGTCTGAGTGAGTGACTGACTGACTGACTGAGTGACTGAGTGAGGGAGTGATGATGTCACACCAGTAGTTGATCAAGTGTAGGAGTTTCACCATTGGTTGGTGCCCTTTCAAAACAAATAGCTGCAAAGAGTACTCAGTTGCAACATCAGGAGGCTAATATAGCATCACGCAGTCCAACCATATGCCAGTTTTTGACCTTGTTTGCTGGCTATCCGAGGTAACTCGTGGTTGTTTGGATGTTTTTCGATTACATTAGCCGCTTATCCTCTTAGTTTACTTCCTAGATTGAGCATCTTTTTGACACCAAACTACCCAGCCTTGAATTTTGTCTGGCTTGTGTTTATGCAGATGATCAGTGACTGAATTAATTATTTCAATTGATGGAAACTGAAAAAAATCATTCCACAGAAGGTAGCTTGCTAATAGATAGCTTGTTAACTAGCTAGGATACCTAACATTATGTTAGGTCTGTATCTTGCAAATAAACAGCACTGAATGCATCAAGCTTGCTACTTCAGCTTGGTGAACAGAGATGTGTTTGTGGTAGATAGCTCATTTAGCCTGTCATAGGATGTGATAAAATTGCTAAGAAGCCATACAGGTTGAATAACTGACATTCAACCAACTTGCACATTAATCTGGGCTAATGTCATTTGTTGTCATTGAACAAGGTAACCAGTTCTTGTGCTATTTAGCGATGATATTCGCATGATAATGTAAGCTGACATGTTCATATCAGCTAGCTGGCTGCCGATATTTAGGCATCACTATGCTAGGCCAACTCGAAGCTGCGTTGTTGACATATTGCTTCTATAATTATCAATGTTGTCAAGCTGCTCATCCATCGTGTTGAAAAAAAAAACAGCTCAGAGCAGCATGAAATCCATGCTGAACAGTGCTGGTTTATGCTGGTTCAGCTGGTGAGCCAACATGGCCACACTGGTTTGTGCTGGTCAGGCAGCAGAAACCAGCATAGATGTGTCCAAAACACAACATATATTGGTCATCAGCAAGACCAGCATTAGCCAGCTGTGCTGTTTTTTTTTTTTCAGTGAGAAAACCGGCAGAAAACAAAATTCATGCGGGTCAGTGCTGTTTATTTATTTATTTATTTTGCTGGTTTTGTCAGCAGGGCAGTTCCTTTATAAGAGGTAGTTTTTGTTGGTTACATTTGGTGGCTAATGTATTCACATCTGCTGTATTATCATGGATATTCTTTGTCTAGCTAATTTTACTGATATTGAATGCTTGTAGTTTGAGTATGTCATTATCACTGATTGATAGCATTGACGACATATATTTACAGAAATCCGTTAGCGGCTGTCATAATTATGAGCACAGCACGTCCACATACGGAGGGGGTCGAAGTGGTGGTTGAGTTCAACAGAACAGTGGACTTTGCCACGGGAGACAGCTGTTCCATTCCCATTATGTTGGGTTTTCCAACTGCGAGTCAAGATTGTCTTTTAAAAACCATGTTTGCTGTGCTCTGACCATACCCTAACCTTAACCAGAATTAACCATCACCCTAACGTTAACTGGATCCCTAAACCTAACCTACTAGACTGTGACCATCATCCTGGCTCATCCAGACCTCTAAACTAACCTAACCAGACCCCTTACCCTAATCTTAACTAGACCCCTAACCTGAACCTGAAGCATTACCGTTTCATGAAACATAATAAAGTGCGCCATGGGGTACAGTGGCGGCTGATGAACTGGCAACAGGGGGAGCTCAAACCATCCCTTAAAAATAATGACTGGTCATGACCTGTCTTCAATCATTCATCTAAATTACCATTACAGAACTCCAAAAACTCTCAACATTATCTGATGATTTTGTTTAAATGAAATGAGATAAATTTTTAAAATTGTTTAAATGAAATAAGATCACTAGAAGCAATTGAATTGCATAAAGATGTTTCAAATATCTTATTTTATTTAAACAATTTAAATGATCATTAAACACATGCATTGCTTCCAACCCCTGAGTAAACAAAAGCGTGAGAAATCCGGAGTCATAACCGCTTTCCAATTGTTAGTGGTAAAAATCCACCGTAAGGCACGTGAAACTGATTAACCTCCATCCACAAGGACTTCAATTCCGCCCGACAATCTCTTACATACACGTTGATTGAATAATTGCAGACTACAGCAGGGGAACATAAATATGCCACTAAAACTCACGCCGATTGCGTGAGAGTTGAGAGGTATGCGTTATTCATGAAAACTGACAACACCTGATAATGTTGAGTTTTTTGGAGTTTCTGTAATGGTAATTTAAATGAATGATTGAAGACAGGTCATGACCAATCATTATTTTTAAGGGATGGGTTTGAGCTTCCCCTGTTGCCAGTTTTACCCGCCGCCACTGATGGGGTACTAGTAGGCAGAGTAGGGCCCTACTATCTCATACCAATGGCTCTGATTACAGATGAATAATGCCCATTCAACAGGCCAATTACAGTGAGAGTTGGTGTATTATCACAGGTTTTGTCAACAAAATTAAGTTATGTCAGTACTTAAGGCAACATGGCTTGTTTCAATCATGGTAAACTAGTAATAAACATATTTTTAAAGCATAATGTTACTTTAAGTGATGACCCTTTCAAGTTTCCTAAAGCAAGAGAATGAAATTAAAGTGCTAAGTTGCAATAAGATTTTATTTCACTTGTTTTGTGCGCATACTGTACATATACGCATCCGCTCAACACAGCTTGAAGGAAAATCTCACCTCATTGGATGACAGCTTAATTATGTCGTTTCAGAGAACCTCAAAAGGTAATCAAAAGGGTAGAGGATGTCAGTGTTGTAATGCTGTAAGAATGTTTAATATTTGCAATTCCGAATTGAAAATGAAATCAAAATGTCATGCGTGTGTGTCAGGATTTGTTAACTGTTCATGAGATATTGTGGAGGTGATGCCCTTGATAGCAGGGGACACTGCAGAGCTCCCAGCACACACTCTCCTCGCGAAAATACAGTGACTGGAAGATTACGCTTATGCCGGAAGCGGAACAAAAATTTAGCTTTCAACAGAGATGCTTTGCAGCACTTCACTCTGATGCCTGTTTAACTAGAAAACCATGTGCTTGAGTGACTACAGCAGAACTCAAATCTGACTGGGATTGTAAGGCGTATTTCTGGTGGAAAATATGGCATTGCTAGAGAAATGGGGCAGTCATTGAGATCTTCCATCATTTTGTCATGAGAGATGAGAATTCTTAGTTTTGACCTGATGAAAATTCTTATGTGATTGTTTGTTTTTGTGCCACATTTATCAAATTATTTTGTCAGGATTATTGTGTATTGTGAGGACATTATGTTTAATCATGAGAATTTATAAAAATGCACAGAATTTATGAGAATAAGTTTTACATGTTTGTAATGATTATGCTAAATTTGGCACCAATGTCTACAACATGATTTGCAATATAATATGCTGTGAAAATGTTTTGACAATACTGTATAAATACAACCCAGTCCTCTTAGCATCTTCATAAGGCATTTGCCTCAGCAAATATTTACACTCATTTCACTTGCTGGCAGTAAAACCTTTAAGCATATTCTCTGAATGAATATTCCTATGCATTGCATTCATCTTATCTAAGAAGTCATTATGCTGTAGACGGTTGGACTAATGAATATTGTGATTCTTTGTCAAACATATAGCTTTAGTATGGTCATCATGCTTTTGTTTTGGGTTTGCGATGTGAAAACTGGTGATTAGGAACTTTTAATGTCCTCCCATTGCCACCAGAATCATTGTGTGATCCTCCTGTCATTTTGTGATTTAGCATGTTTTCATTTTGGAATGTCACAGTTTTATGGGCTAATGCCCAGTGTCTAATTTTGGTTTGATTTATGTCCACACTTCACAGCGTGTGATGTTGTACTTGAGCGAGATTAATGTGCAAGCTGCTCTTGCTAACAGGCGCATCTGAATGCTGCGGGGAAATGTGTAGCAGCCATGCAAAATGCGTCTGCATGCCAAGCCTCCCTCTCTCTCTCACTCTGCAGGTGTGTATACGTTTGGCCTGTTTACCACGGATATCTTTGTGAATGCGGGCCAGGTAGTGACGGGAAATCTGGCCCCTCATTTCCTCACCGTGTGTAAACCCAATTACACAGCCCTGGGCTGCCAGCAGGCTCTGCGCTTCATCAGCCACCAGGAAGCCTGCACCGGCAATGAGGACGACATTTTGCGTGCGCGTAAAACCTTTCCCTCTAAAGAGGCAGCCCTGAGTGTCTATGCCGCACTGTATCTCGCGGTGAGTACGCAACACGCTTGCGCCTCTCCCCCTCGACGGCTGCTTTCCATTACCCGGGCCCTGTCAACCACATTACAATGCTGCAGTTAATCTGCACGTTTAAGTCCCAAACACATATTTCTAATTATTTGCCATCTGTCGTTGTGTTCAGGGACTTCTTCTTTGTATGTTTTTGTGAGAACTATCAACCATGTTTTTCTGTTACTGTGCCAGCTACTATCAGTTACAGAGCATTGCACTGTGCTAATACTGCAACTTATGTTTTGCTTTTCTTTTATAATAAAACATGGTGTTTATTTATCTATATGGAGATCTTTTCATTTATTCTGACAGCTGTACATGACAAGCTTTACTTTTTATTCTCTAGTTCCAAAGCCGCTTGGATCCTGCATATCCATCCCCATATAACTCTCAGCGCATGTGACATCACCATCAACTGAATTTGAAATGCAAATGAGTTAGCTGAATGCTCCACATTCCTTAAGTGAGCTAGAGAAGACACAGTTTTAAAGACCTAAGATAAACTGAAATACTAATGATGCAAATGTTCTATATGCACAAAGCAGTTCTGCTTATGAGCCTCAAAGAACATCAAACACCAGTGTGGTGGCCCCCATTTCAGTTTCCATTGAAAACCAGGCTAAACTCTAAGTCAGTGCATCGAACTTAAAAGCAGACGCATTGCTCTATGAAACGATTATCGTGCTTATTTCTGAGACCTAGATAGTTGGAGTATGGGGGCAGCAGTCAAATCAAAAGCTCACACATTTAATGATTTTATTGCTGGAGTGCCTGCTCAAATGGTGCTTTCTCAGCACACTTCAATGAGCATTATTTATTTTCTTGCCAGATCCATGTGCGCATGATGACTTTCAATGCATGCATTTATTTATATCTTTGCCTCGCTTCTGTAAAACGTGTTAGCACTGATCTGGAACAGCTCAGTTGAGGCTCCTTATTCAAGGAGTTGCCATAGCATTACAGTGTTGGGTACAAGCCTATTAGTCATCGGTCGTATGATTCGTGGGCTAGCTAATTTAAAAAAAAAAAAGTTGTCTTTGTTTTATATAAGGCTCACCGAAGTCAAGTCATGTTAAAATGGCGACGAAAGCCTCCCTTATTATTTGTGCCAGACGAAGATTTTAACCATTGCTTTCTATTCTTGTGCCTCAGCTCCTATGGCTCGGTGTTTTTACCAGCTGTTTTCTTATAAACACTGCAGATTATGCTTATATAGCTTTGCCGTGATCCTGTATTATTTTTGCGCAATCCCAAATCACCTTGTAAGTGTTGTTGTGGGATCAACAGACTAATTTTCATTCAGGTGTAACATTGTAGCCCACCAATTGATAGCAGCTCTGCTCTGATGATGTCATGAAACCTCAATAGCTTTACAGTTGTGCACTGCGCGCATAGCCAACAAGGATGTCAGCTAGTAGTTCAAACCAGCTTGAGCAATTTTAGAGTGAAAGAGATGTGAAAAATATATGAAACAAGGTAAAACTGCCTTTGGTTTTCCCAATAAAGTGCATCTCTGCAAGTCTCTGCTCATCTACAGGAAAAGCTTGGTAACATCAGTCAGATAACTGAAATGTATGACATTTATAAGTGCAGCATCAGAGCTGTTATTTATTGTTGGACTATGATGTTACTCCTAGACAAGCATTATTTTGCTGGTCCTGGAACAACACTTCGGTGATATCACATAGTGCATTAATTTCATCTGGTTCTTTTTTAAGCCTCGAATTATTGATTATGATTTTATTGTTCCTACTTAAGTATAATCACATAGACTATTTGTGCGAAGCCAACAGAATCAAAGTTCAAGGGCTTACTTTGAAGTTTAAGCTAAACAATTACATTATGTTTGGATGTAATGAAAGTGTCTTGGAAGACAAGCAACATATTTCATTCAATATATTTTTGTTTTTATTTATTTATTTATTTATTTATTTATTAAATTACATGTCCTTTATGGTGTGTAGGCTTCAGTTTTAAAGACTATATTTAGCATAGCAAAGTACCCTTATGTCTCAACAGACGGTTTAGATTTTGGCTAATTTAGATGGTAGATCAGACTTAGCTGCACAGAATGAATATGGGTGGATTGATACACCTCATCCACCGTCATGTCATGATACACCATTTGAAAAATGAAAAGAATACTAATGTAAAATATAACTTTATTTATTTATTTATTTATTCATTCATTCATTCATCAGTGAATTAATCATCTTTCTTGTAAAAAAAAGTGCCCTCTTTGCAATTTATCGAAGGTGATTGGTCTTATAAAACTCTGTCTCAAATCTATTTGCCTTTACATTTTCAAATCTGTTAAGGAGCTGTTCCTGCCTGAACAGTAAGATTTAAATGTACAATCTGCATTCTTCCTGTGGCTTGGTGAACAAAAATATATGTGGTCTCTTAGGTGTGCACTGTAATTCCATCTCAGTTCATTTTTACAGCTGACTGCATTCTCTTTACTTGTGCATAGTGGCATGTTACTGTAGTGATTACATTGTACTCATTTGTTGAGACTTTTTTTTTGAGTGTTTTAATGATCTGGTTTTCACTAGGCTTCATACAGGCTTTCACTGGGCTATATACACATGGCACTTTAGAAACTAGAAAAATGAACTGAATTTAATATTTTGCAAGATAAATCAAAATAAAGTTTATTTCTATACCAGTTGTTATCACTCACATTTCTTTTCCAATGTCTTCTAATTTGGATTGGCCAGATAAAGTCTACCTCTGGACCATAATGTCCTTTGCCAGTTTCAAGTCCTTTCTTTGAAGAATATTCTCTCTTTCGAGGACTATCGATTATACGCAGTCCTGCAAGGCCCTGAAATAAAACTTCCTGAGTAGTGCATTTTCAGTTTGTAGACAAATAATTCTGTGTCTCAAAGTCTCAAGGACTGCTGTAACCCCTACAGACATAATAATATCCTGCAAACGTAGTTACCCGCAAATGTAACACAAATCTGCAGTGTATATGTATGGTAGGCAAATTGTGTTTCATTTCTTGGAAGCATATTGAATTTGTGGGATTATCGTATTAAAAGCTGCAGATTTGCATGACAAATGTGGTTTATGGCAATTGTGGGACAGTAATTACCTTTGCAGCTGTAACAGACTGCCACACTTTGAGTGGTGGTACAACATTGAGAATTTCATTTGGACAAACTGCAATGACTGGGGACCTGCAACTATGCACATGAGCCATTGTTTGGGAAATAATCAGAGGAACGCATTTTGTTTCTTGATATAATGCAGTGTTTTTGTTTGCGGGACATTTTGCTACTGTTTTGGGCAATCATACTGAAAAGTGTGATTTTTTCATTTGCACATGACTTGCATCCATATAAAAGGGTTCAGTGTAATTAGCATTGAATATTATTTGCGTATAATTTGTTTGGTTGACAAAAAATAAACAGTGCAGAAAATATACATAACAGAGTAATAATTTTGCATAATGTTATATTGGATTTATTACGATTCTCAAGACGTGCAGTAGAGTAGTGCGATGGGATATTTGGTGTATCAAGGTGCACACGGGAAAATTGTCAGATGTTGTATAATTTGCATTTTGCAAACAACTGATGCTATTATAAAATAAGTCGGGGCCATGAAATTCATGTACTCTCATCACTTGCTGGTAGGTTTTCAAAGACAATATGAATGAATGGGCCAGAATGGACTTGGAGAAAAATGAGGGAATATGAAAGTAAAGCTGGTTTCTGTCTTTTTGGAGAGGTTCAGAGCACAGTGTGTTTGAGAATGGTGAATGTTGTTCAGTTTACTTTAAGATAGCCTCCTGAAGGCCTGTGCTTCTTTATGAAAATGAATTTGATCATGAAATTTTGTCATGATAGTCTTCAATCTATGCGATGCTTGTAAGTCCTCCGCTCTTGTGCACGTGGCATCATGAATTTATCTGACTCGGGATGCCAGTGTTTCCCTCGGGAATGTTAACGCTGCAGGGTGAAGTTGCCTTCAGACGTCGACTTCCGGGCTGCTCAGCCTGTCAGGCTGCGTAAACACTGCCCTCAAGTACAACCAATCAGATCGCGAGCTAGAGTACAACCAATCCGCTCATGAGGCAGCCAATTCAATTCAGAAGCCTTTACTCGGTAAGTGGGCTTAAGAACATCAATATTGTTAAAAACGAATGCATTTAATTGTTTTTTCTCATTAAAGAAACTGATTAGTGAGGTAACTTTAGATATTTCAGCTATTTTGATTATGTTAACCAATGCAAACAAGTGCTTCCTTTTTGTCTTACCGTTAACTTATATACCTAACCTTAGCTAAACAGGTCATACTTGTTAACTTAAACACTTCTACAATATAACGTCAAGTATAACTCTGTTTGAAACATAAAATTGGCCTACTTGTGAGATATTTTGTTCAATAAGCTGTTTAGTCAAGCTTCTTAAAAACTTCAACTGCAAGTTGCTGTAACGTTAGCTGCCTTCAAGGCTGATTGTAGTGCCTTGCAGGCTGGTTGGAAGGCTAATGTTGATTTGATATTGTATAATCTTCAATAGTATTGCCTCAGATGCCTTCAAGGCTGATTTTAGAGCACTAGTGCCTTCCAGGCTGACCGTAGAGACTAGTGCCTTGCAGGCTGGTTAGAAGGCTAATGTTGATTTCATATTGAACAAGTAGACATGGTCAACAACATCCCCCGCCAAAATGTCTTCTTTAAAGATACTATGACCAAACCATCAAAAGGCACCAGTTCACCACTAGACTGATATGCATGTGAAGTTTCATGAAGAAATCTTTAACGGTTTTTGAGTTGTGGTCCGGAAACGAAGCGTGACGGACGGACGGACGGACGGACGGACGGACGGACAGCACCCATTCCTATATCCCCCTTCCACTTTGTGGCGGGGGATAATAATCTTTAATTGTATTCAGTCAGGTGCCTTCAAGGCTGATTGTAGAGACTAGTGCCTTGCAGGCTGGTTAGAAGGCTAATGTTGATTTTATATTGTATTATCTTTGATAATATTCAGTCAGATGCCTTCAAGGCTGATTGTAGAGACGAGTGCCTTGCAGGCTGGTTAGCAGGCTAATGTTGATTTGATATTGTATAATCTTCAATAGCATTGCCTCAGATGCCTTCAAGGCTGATTGTAGGGACTAGTGCCATCCAGGCTGACCGTAGAGACCAGTGCCTTGCAGGCTGGTTAGAAGGCTAATTTTTATTTCATAGTGTATAATCTTTAATTGTATTCAGTCAGATCCCTTCAAGGCATCAGGGCCCGGGGTGGGTGCTGGGGCTGTTCTTTTTTTACTTTTTAGCGGGGCGGGTAGATAGGGCTCCATGACGGCGCCGAGACATTGTTTGAACTCCTAAAAAGAGTGTAAAAAGTAAAGACAACATCAATAGGCAACAACACCTCCGTGAGTTTTCTGAGGTAACATGGTCGGTTTCGAACTGTAATAAATCTATGGGCTGAAAAATAGAAGATTTTAAATTAGCCTTGGAAGGCTCCAACTCAGTAGAGGCCCCCCTCAGTAATGCTGAGGGAGTCTCTACTGTCACCCTTGTAGGCATCAGAATTGTACACACACACACACACACACACACACACACATATAAAATATATATATATATATATATATATATATATATATGAGATGAAATCATCAGCCTACCAACCAGCCTGCAAGGCACTAGTCTCTACTGTCAGCCTGGAAGGCACTAGTCTCTACACTCAGCCTTGAAGGCATCTGACGGACTATTATCGAAGATTACACAATATGAAATCAACATTAGCCTTCTAACCAGCCTGCAAGGCACTGGTCTCTACAGTCAGCCTGGAAGGCACTAGTGCTCTAAAATCAGCCTTGAAGGCATCTGAGGCAATACTATTGAAGATTATACAATATCAAATCAACATTAGCCTTCTTACCAGCCTGCAAGGCACTAGTCTCTACAATCAGCCTTGAAGGCAGCTAACGTTACAGCAACTTGCAGTTGAAGTTTTTAAGAAGCTCGTCTAGACAGCTTATTGGAGAAAATATCTCACAAGTAGGCCAATTTTATGTTTCAAACAGAGTTATACTTGAAGTTTTATTGTAGAAGTGTTTAAGTAAACAAGTATGACCTGTTTAGCTAAGGTTAGGTCAATATGTTAACTGTAAGATAAAAAAAGCACTTGTTTGCATTGGTTAACATAATCAAAATAGCTGAAATATCTAACGTTACCTCACTAATCAGTTTCTTTAATGAGAAAACTCACAATTAAATGCATTTGTTTTTAACAATATTGATGTTCTTAAGCCCACTTACCGAGAAAAGGCTTCCGAATCGAATTGGCTGCCTCGTGAGCGGATTGGTTGTACTCTAGCTCGCGATCTGATTGGTTGTACTTGGGGACAGCGTTTACGCAGCCTGACAGGCTCAGCAGCAAGGAAGTCGATGTCTGATGGCAACTTCACCCTGCAGCAGTGTTAACAGTCTCCAGGAAGTGTTAACAGTATCAGCGTCTTTTGACAGCTGTGATGGCAGCCAACCATATTCATTTCTGTTTCTGCACAGAAATGAATGAAATCATTATTTGGCAATAATGTTAGTAGAGTAATGGTTTCAACTGTGCTTGAATTCAGTGGAGGTTGGTCTGGATTGATTTCACATTTATCAAACTGTAACTTAAAAATAAATGCTCTTGGTACTTCTATCAACTTAATCACACTTTCTTTCATTCTAATGATCAGTGACCTATCCGGACAGTGCACTATGGAAAATAATCGCCACTTCAATTTTATAAGTCAAGAATTTGAAACAAATGTTGATGGAATCTTGAGTTCAAATCAGTGGCCACCATGCTAGTATAGTCACTTGGAAGTACAAGGCCATAAAATGACCGGGGGATTCAGTATACAGGAGGAGTAGGGGCAGCTAGATATGCCATCTAAAATGCATTTGTAACCATTATAGACTTCAGCTGTCAGTCTTATGGGTGAATGTTTAATGTTATAGACTAAATTGAAATAAAAATTACTCCGAAATCACACTTAACTTGGAGAGCAAGCACACTGTGTACAATATATTGCCAAAAGCATGTGAGCTATTTCTCACTGTTTGGGCTGGGCATCTTAGTTCCACTGATGGAAAATCTTGATGCCATTTCTGATGTTGGCATTCCAGACAATTCTGTACTTCCTGCATGACCATGCCCCCATGCATAGAGTGAGGTCCACACATGGTTTGTCAAGATCTGTGTACAGGACAGGACCATAGATGGCCTGCACAGAGTTTTTACCTCATCATCATCAAATACTGTGGATATCAACTGGGAAGTCAACTTTGAGCCAGGTCTAATCATCTAGCAGCTCTGCTGGTCTCACTCGTCCTTCTTTGGCTAGAATCGATTCAGTTGCCTCCAGGAATGTTTTTATAAATAGTGTAAAGCCTTCCCAGGACAGAGCAGGTCGTTATTGCATCAAGGGGGAGCCGTTTTCTTTTTACTTCCCATGGATTTGGAATAAGATGTTGGGTGAGCAAGTGTCCACATTATTTTGATCATGTCGTATATATTGTAGAATGCAATATAATCACTGTCCATCATATTTATCAGTATTGGTGTGTTGCTAGCATTACTGTGCTATTTTTTGAACAGGCTGTGTCATTTTTTGTTTTATCCTGATAGCCTTCATGCACCTAGAAGACATATCAGGAGAGTTATAATCTTAAAAAATCTTACTGTTTTGTTTTTGTGGATACTGAAATGGCTAAGTTGAATAGCTTATTACTGGAATAGTACTACCACAGAATTTTAATACTCTGGTAGTATAAATATGTAGCTGAAGTTGACTTATGACCAGCCCTTGCCCTAGAATCCAATAAATGAGGAAAAGGATGTCATTATATTCCAGGGATCAAAGTTGCTGCAAGTCTTGATATATATACCGACTTTTCATGTAGACTAAGTGCTACTGCATACAACATTACTTTGTATTGGTCTTTCGCTGTTGTTGTATGGTCTGATTTACCATATTTCTAATTTTATAAAAGGCTTCATCTCTCGCAGTTTTACTGTGCTTCGTGCATTTGATTCCCAGCCAGTATTGCAAAGATAACTCCAGTGATTTATCAATCTAATTATTTTTATAAATGTGCATAAAAAACATCCCACAAAACCTCAGAAGGATTGTTTCACCAAATCTGATCTGAATGTGGATGTTTTATTATGATAACTGTAAATGCTCGCAGTTTTGTACTCTTGAAAGCAATGGAATGTGATGCATCTCCAAAAAAGGGGAATCCCTGATTTACAATCACTATATTTTTTTTCCCCTCCTTTGGGGTCTGAACTACGTTTATTCAGTGCGGAGTTTTGAGTTATGGAGCTGTATAAAAAAAAAAAAATGAGGCCCTCCAATGTTACTCACAAAGTTCTAATTTTAATTATTTTAAAAACACTTTCAGCACTATACTGTTTTGTTGTGCATGGAGGGTTACAAGAAGTTTTCAGTCATGATTTCCTTTTCATAATGATTAATTAGAACATGACTGCTGCGCTAAATCAAAGCCAGCTGTTTTGAGCCAGCGGGATGTTTGGAGAGCTCTTCAGTCTTGCTTTTCCCGCCCAGATGGCAGGTGGACATCTTCTGCTAGAGGCACTTCATCTGTTTTTTTTTTTTCTTTTTAGCATAGAGTATGCAGCAGCTGTGTGTCTCCTTCATTCCCTGTGGCCTGGCACAGACCAGGGATGGGGCACTAGATGCAGAGGAGTAGAGAGAACTCAAAACCATCACACAGCAACTCATCTCCACATGCTCTGTGCTTGCATACACACTTCAGTATGTTAGCCAGACCACTGCTTTGTCTGCGACCCTCACTACAGTATAGCAGTTAATACTTTATGAATGATGGAGTATCATCTTCCTCTTTCTGTAGATGTATATCACCTGCACAATGAAAACCAAAGGAACCAGACTTGCGAAGCCTGTCCTGTCTCTGGGCCTCATGTGCTTGGCCTTTCTGACTGGGCTTAACAGAGTGGCCGAGTACAGGAATCACTGGTCTGACGTCATCGCAGGCTTCATTATAGGATTGGCTATAGCTACGTTTCTGGTAAGCGCCAGTTTACTTGCTCTTGTTTGTTTAGTGGGATGTGATATTGTGTTTTTTCTTGTGTGTAACTGCCTGATTGAATTGAATTTTGTCAGACAAAAGCAACTGATTAATGAACCAATATCACAGGCTATCAAAATTTTCAATACTGAAGAGGTGCACTCTGGTGAGATTGTTATTCTTCAAAAAAGCACATGCTCATAAAAATTAATCATGAAAGCATAAACCATTTGTGACTTACTTAATACTGCCAAATTCACATTAGTTTTTGTAGCGGCAATGAAGTTAAATAGAATTACAGTCATAGGAAAATTATTCAAAATGTTCTTGCTCTTCCATTGGCCCCATAGGGAGAACTTGATTAAAATTAGCCAGTATATCAACAATAACATTTCATTCCTTAACTACTCCCTAAAAATAATTATACATTGATCACCTAACACAGTGATTTATGATATCGCATGCCGTTTATCGCAGGCTCCTAATCCAGTTTCACATCCTAAATGGATTAAACCTAATTTTTTCTCTTTTGAAACGGAAGCTAATTATTCATAGCAAGAGTGGTCTTTTGGATTAAATAGAAGACATGATAAAGCAATTGACTCTTTGAATCCTTGGCAATGAGCTGCCAATGCTTGATAACTATGGCTGCTAACCCCCTCCTGCTACCACTTTTAATAGACTTTCCACGGTCTGATTTGCAAAACTCCTGCAAAGCTGATTGTGAGCCACAGAGTGGAGATAGCAAGAGATGTATTTCCCCTGATTCTACTGCCTACTTCAGAGAGGAAACAGATATGAGTTTGGACCTCTTTGTTACAGCCAGGAAACAGACCTTCACAATAGACTAAGATTAACGCAGATGGAAGTGCACTCGTGCTGATAAGGAGTGATCCAATTCCCAGTTTACATGATATGCAGAAAGGCTGCTTTTATCAATGGGCAGCTCGCATGCGTGGCGAAAGCCGTGCATTTTGAAGGCATACACTTTTGCTCAAATTTGATCGCTTCAACTTGCTGACCCTTTGTGGTAAAACGGCTTAGGTTTAGTCCCTGGAGTGATTTTAACAGATGACTACTTGTGCTCCTGAGGGCAGTCGGTGTATGTGGATGGACGTGGCTGGACAGCACTTTCCATATTGACTCTTTTGTATAACCTCTTAGTCTGATGCAGGGTTGCTTTGTGCCTGTTGGAAGAAGCCAATGAATATTTTAATTATTGAGACAAAAGTTCCTTGCAGACATTGGTTCATATTGTGGTTGGTGTTCAGTATTCATGCTTGTCGATGCTAATGTTTTTAAAATGACTTCACCGCTGTTTCTTTTGTATGAATATTTATGCTGCATCATGTTCTGTTCATGCAGTCAGCATATGTTTGTTGTACACTGAGAAGCATTTCATAAAAATACATCATGAGCAGCAACTGGCTGGTCTGTTTGCATGTATTCCTTCAGTTATTCCTTTACGTAAAGCAAGCACACTGAGGGATAAATGAAAGCGAGGACTGTCAGATGAGATCATTTGCTGGGGAACTGAGCAAAGGCTCTCAGCATGATGCACTGAGGCACTGTTTTAGGGGGATGGGTTTACTCTCGAAAACAAAGCTACGCTACTGCTAGGTCTCATTAACCATGGAGTGGCTGAGGGAATCGGTGACAATGTTTTCGCATATAAATATCTGGAGTGTTGCCACAGTCTTCTTTTATGTTTTATGAAACATGCATCAGAGTTTCTGTGATGATGTTTTCTTGTTGGTCAAAGTGTCTTGAAAGGATTAATTTTGCCGTTCAAAAAAAAAAAAATTCTAGTCATATGCAGGGTGGAATTGGTGTTCATGCTGCAAAAAAAATTACACTTTCCGTTGAATTATGAATGATGACTTCTGAAAATCTATTTAATTGGTTATTGAATCCGTTTTTGCGTACAGTTACTGCAAGGGTATTCAAATGGCCTCTCTTAAAATTGATGATGTCATGTTCTTATAATATTTAACTCGTAGTATTAGATGCAGATGGGCGTATTAGGCTATTGAAGTAATGCCATGTGAAGTAAAAACTCTTAAGGCCAACTAATCAATAGCTGCTCAGGCTACAATTTATTCTCTTCTTCCTGGCAACAAAGCATTCTGCCGCCAACTTAAAATCAAATGTTTTTCTAAAAACATGCAAAGCCTATTTTCCATGTGATGTTCTCTCTTCAAGACCGCACCAGACATTCTGCGATTCAGCAAACGGAAGCCCCTCTCTGTTGCCAGACGAGGAGCCCGCAAGAAATTCTTTCACGTGGCTCACACAGTGTTCCACTTGCTGAGGTTATGAATAAGGACTTTGCAAGCTGTCTCAAAAGTTATATCTCCATATTATAACAGCGAGTCATTACCATCTGGATGGCATCTTGAAATGCGCTCTTGGCATCAATAGGCGCTGAGGCTGCCATTGACTTCTCAAAAACTAATTTTTGGCCAAAGTGAGCATATTCTTGAAGCCCCATTTGAAGGAATATACCAGTTAGCTGAGAACAGAGTCCTGGAAACAATTCCATTTTTGAATCAGCAATTTTAAATCGACCTATTAATTACTGCGAACAACATCTGCTTCACAGCTTACGGTAATCACATTTGATTTTTTTTTTTGAAAATAATGAAGGCCTAGACTATAACATAAGATGAATTTAACCCCCATCCTGTGTCTGAGGGCATTGGGAGAGATGGATGAGAAGGATGTCAAAAGAGTTGACTCGATGAGAGTATCTCAATCCTGCCATGGTGTAGAAAAGAGGAAGAAATTTAATGTAACTTGAACTGCTTGTCACTCCAAAGCAGAGCCCACACATCAGTCACATATCACGTAAGAGTCTCTGATCAGCTTAATGCTTTTTTATTTTTTTTTTTATTTTTTTTTTTTACTGTGGGAGGTTCCCGGCAAATACCCAGAAAAACACTGGAAGAGGATTGAAACTCCACACAAAAAAAGGCCTTTAGACTGGATTCTTCATTCCTAATTGTGGAAGACAGAAGATTGTCCTCCTCAGCTGTAAACCCAGTTCAAATGTTCCTATATTGTACCTAATATGTGTTTACTTAACTGGGTATTCTGTTACAGTTGCTGTGTGTTGCATTTATTTCTCCCTCCTCTGTGAAGCAGTGGTATCTTTTAGTCAGTTGTTGCCTTGGAAACAGGCTGTGGGTGCCTAACAGGGCACAGTAGACAGTACTGCTATATTCAGGAAGAGGCTGAGAAAGAATACAAATAAAATGAACGGGAAATATTTGTCATTGAAATTCGAGATATCCAACAATTACATTGACGGAATTGTTCATTTCACGTGGTGCAGATTGTGTGACATTGTAATGGCGGTGTATACTGGCAGCCTTGATCTGCGACTGTGATTTCTTATTTAGCACACGCTCTCATCTCGCTAAGTAGTGCAGCATTAGGAATGAATCGTCAACCCCAGTAGTTTAATGATTAACTTTCAAGTGTCACGGATGGAAACAAAAAAATCATTGAAGCTACTTTTGTTAGCTTTCCAAGACTGTTCTTTTTTCATTCAAGTGTTCTGTTTAACTATTATTTCTAACATTCACATAAATCATAAATCCTGCACCGTAATGCTAGTATAAAAGAGCTTTATTGACTGTGAAATAACTGTTCTGTGTGAGTCATTGAGGTGGCTTTGATGGAGGGAATTAATGTACACTGCAGAGAACATTTGCCTGCATTCAATTCATTAAAAAACCCCAGAGCAGTGTCACTGGGAATTTAATGGGAATGAAGCAAATTGTGCAGCATCTAAACAAGGAATATTCTGCTTTGATATCCTCAGCAGAAGATGAACGTCATAATTCAATTCCCTTTACTGCTTGATTTTTCTTCTTATTGCAGTTTCTCATGGGCCATTCTTAGTGTACTCTCCTTCAGGGCACACAAACACTAATGCAGACATGCGAGTGCAAGATCATTATCGCGCTGATTTCTTTTTGCTCGATAAGCCTGGCAAGTCATTGTGTGTAATGAAGAGTTATTGAAACTCATTACCAGTTAGAGAAGATATGCTCTATTTATCATTTTAAATAAGCCAGAATATCTGCGTGCAGTTGAGTGCTTGAGACCAGAATTTCTCTTTTTGTTTTTCTGTCTCCATTTTGTTAAGGTTGTATGTGTGGTTCACAACTTCAAAGGAAAGTTGTTGCAGAGTGAAACTCCACCACAGGACAGCATGACCAACACTCCCATGATCAGCCTGCCCAGAGTGGAGAGCCCACTGGAAAAATACATTGCCTCTCAGGTATGATGAACTTGTCATTTAAGAGCAAATGGAACTAGAAGCACCTTCTCTGCTATCAATCTCTTTGAAGTGCCCTTGGTCACTCTCGCTATGTGCTGTATGTACGCGTATATCTTCTAGGTTTCTGACCTTAGGGAGGAAGAGGCATTCCCGCCTACCTCATTTAAAGCACGGCTCATGAGGTTCTTTAGCTGGATCACAGGGATGAGTCGATTTGATCACCGGCATCACACAAGGCAATAAACGTATGCGCCCCTGTGTGGTGGGAACAAGGCTGCTAAGACTCTGGAAAATGCAAATGTTCAATCTGGCCAAGTTTCTTTTATTCAAAAAAGACACAAGCAAATTTCTTTAAAAAAAAAAAAAAAAAAAAACAGCTATACTGTGAAATTTATGAAGACGTTAATCTCAGGCCATTATCCGGAGTACTTGGAGCTTAGGGTGAAGTATTTGTTTGTTTGTGTGAACATTATCCTGTCTATTTGCTTCTCTTTCCTTGTCTGAGAATTCTTTACAAGATCACTGAAGCCTTGCAACCATAATAGACTTTTTGTATTAGTTATGTATAAGGCTGAAAATGCTTCAGGAGTCCTTGTCCAATATCCACACTACACAGTGATCATGTTTTGCTCCTTTCATAAGTACATGTAGTAGAGATAAAAAAAAAAAAATGGCTTTTTCAGAGCTTTGAGTACTCGTCTATTTCTCTTTGTTCAATCAGACCATTTTGAAAATACTATCAGATCCAGCATGGCATTATTGGTTAAATTGTAGAATATGAATAAAGATCTGCCATTTCACAAAAAAGAGAAGAAAAAAACAGGTAAATCTTGTGTGGACTCTCTTTCTGTGTTTTGCTCACATTAATTCAGTTTTCTTTTTTTTCCCTGAGTAATGAAATAGTACTGTCTGTGAGGAAAGGCATGTGGGAAATCTGTGGAAAAATATGATCCTTTTCTGTATGTTTTGGTTTGCTGTGGCAATTCTGAATGCATGAATTTTTCTCTAAAATAAATTCAGTTATTTTAATGTTGATTAAAAAAAATACGGTTTCCAAAAAAAGAGGAAAAAAACTTTCGAAAGGCAACTGATATTCAACAAATGTTCCAAGCAGAATAAAATGCATGCTCGAGAAGACGAATGACGCACAGTATAGTTACATCCAAGTCAAGACTCCAATCAGTAATGGAAAATATTAAAAACTTGTCATTCTGTTGCTGATCAACGACTAGAGGAAGAGAGACAAATTCATTGAGCACAAGAGAATACATGAGAACACAAGAGAATTCCTTTGTGAATTTGCCACTGATTGCTCAAAGAAGAATAGTATTACTACCATTGATAGGCAAAGTAAAAATTTTTATACTGGGTGAAAATATAATTCCAAACAGTATGCAGTACGGTCATATGTATATTCTAGAATCACGGATTTGACATCTATTATAAATATTAAATCATGTTTTTTTTCATACACTGTATGTATAATCACAAGCATCACTGTCGGCGGACCTCACAGGATCAAAAATTACACATAAACATGGAAATATAAAAAGTCTTCTGTGTGATATCTTGATTACGTACATTTTGAATGATCATATGTTCACTGGTATTATTTTCATGATACAAGTGGCTCAATTGGATTTAGATTTTGGGGAGCAACAAGGGGTTATTTGGCAGTTAAGATAATCAAAGGTAGAATGGAGATACTGTGCCTCTGTCTATAATGCATGGCTGTTTCTCTTGCTATGACAGGTTCCTCAGTTCACAAAATTATCTGAAAGATAGCATGTTTGGCAACTTAAAGCTCTGTGAAGCTTCTGAACCAATATACCTCCTCTGCCAAACCAGAGGAAAGGCTACATATAAACATTATTCTTTTCCAAGCTAATCTAGTGTTTCAATTTAAAAATGTGTTTAAGTTTTTGAAAATTCCAACTGAGGTCACACTACAGAAGGTGGACAAAAATTCACAATCTGAAACTATAAGTCTGGTGACTAATAACCACACTTTGGAACTCACTTTGCCATCATGTTTCCACTAAGCAGTGCAGTACTGTCCAGTTTGTTACACATTAGAATAGTTATTTTGCTGTTTCCTTTGTAAAAGGTTATGGATGCTACCTCAAGGACAGTTTCAAACCATCCGGTTTTTTTCATCACCCTGCTGTTAAAATTCATAGTGTCCTGATCCGACACTAAAAGTTGAAACTAGAAACACTGCAGTCCTTTGAATGGTCAAGAAAGAATCAAAAGCTTGATGGAGCAGTAAGAAATGAAAATGTTCCAGCTTTTTTCTCAGCGCAGCTGACAACGGCTTTAGTGATGTGTTTGTTTTCAATTGTTTTTTTTTTGGATTAACGTTTACAGGTTTTCCAATGATTAGAATAAGCAATCAGCAGTTAAACACGCAGCTTCCCTCTTGATGCAATGCTGCACCAATTAAGCATAAAATTTTATTCAGAAAAATGTTTTATTCACTTTACAAAAAAAAAAAGATAAACTGCAATGTTAACTTTCGTGTTTGCTTTAATATTATCCTGTGTCATATATGAGATGTGGGAAAGATTTAAGGGGGTTTTACTTGATTCACAATGGAAATTCATTCCAAAGGTGTCCAAAAGTAAGCTGAAAAAGCAGAATCCTCAGTGGATGACCATAGCTATTTGTAGGAGTTTGAGGGAAAAGAGGAATCTTATTAAGATGTACATAAAGGATAACAATGAGAACACTAAGGCTGAATACTGTAAAATGCGGGCTGTGGTCAAAAAAGAGCTGAGGAATGCTAGAAGACTGTATGAAAGACAAACTGCAGAGGGGGCAAAAACTAACCCTAAGCGCTTCTTTCAGTACTGTAGCAGAAAAAGGAAAGTCAAAGAGCAGATTAAGTGCATAAAGAATAAAAATGGATCGCTGCTATATGATAACAAGGATATTGTGGACACCTTAAACAGTTACTTTGTTGAGAATTTTACCTCAGAGCGGGTCTTTATTCGGCCAGAGGGCATTTCCAATGCTCAAGATTATTTAACGGAAATTGAGGTTAGGGATAACGAAGTATTAGACAAGCTGCATAAACTAAAGGCAGATGAGGCAGCGGGTCCTGATGGCTTATATCCTAGAGTGCTCAGGGAAGTTAGTGAGATCATCTTTAAGCCACTATCCGCCATCTTCAGACGGTCTTTAGAAACTGGAGAAATACCACATGATTGGAAACAGGGCAATATAATACCAATATATAAGAAAGGGGACCGTACTGAGCCAGGAAATTACAGGCCAGTCAGTTTAACTTGCATTGCGTGCAAAATATTGGAATCTATCATAAAAGATGAGCTGGACTTATTTCTTGAACGGAACAATATCTTGGGGGATAGCCAACATGGTTTCCGTAAGGGAAGGTCATGCCTGACAAACCTTCTGGAATTTTTTGAAGAGGCCACCAAGACTTATGACCAGAGCAGGGCTTATGAAATCATATACTTGGATTTTCAGAAAGCTTTTGATACAGTACCGCATAAGAGACTAATTTTTAAAATGAGCTCCATTGGAGTTACAGAAGGTATTCTGAAGTGGATTCAAAACTGGGTACAGGACAGAACACAAAGAGTGGTGGTCAGTGGTATCTCTTCTGAGCTAGGTATGGTGGGGAGTGGCGTCCCCCAGGGATCCGTGTTGGGACCCCTGCTGTTCCACATCTACATTAATGACCTTGATAGGAATATTGAGAGCAAATGAGTTAAATTTGCAGATGATACTAAATTGGGAGGTTTGGCAAATAGTTTAGTCCACTAAAGTGATTCAGGATGATTTGGATAGAATCCAGAATTGGGCAGAAATGTGGCAAATGAAATTTAATGTAGCGAAATGTAAAGTTGTACATGTAGGTAATAAAAACATTAGACGGGATTACTTCATGGGAGGTTTAAAATTGGAATGTGCTCTACACGAAAAAGATCTGGGAGTGATTGTTGACCAAACCCTCACAGGCTCTAGCCATTGTGCCGTAGCAGTTAAAAAAGCCAATCGGATGCTGGGATACATTGCCAAAAGTATTGAGTTCAAATCCAAGGAGGTGATGCTTCTTTTGTACAACACATTCGTCAGACCACATCTAGAGTATTGTGTACAGTTCTGGGGACCATACTTTAAGAAAGATATAGAGGCTCTAGAAAAAGTTCAGAGAAGATCCACTAAGCTAATTCCGGGTATAAAAGATGAAAGCTATGAGAAGAGGCTGAAGATCCTTAATCACTTTATTCTTAGGAAAAGGAGACTAAGGGGTGATCTGATTGAGGTCTTTAAATATGTTAAAGGGATTAATAAAGTGAATTATGTAGGATTCCTTCGACCAAGTGTTGTTAGTAGAACTCGGGGTCACAAATGGAAGTTGACCAAAGGTAAATTCAGCACTGATATTCGGAAATATTTCTTCACCGAAAGACTAATTTCGATGTGGAATAGCTTGCCTGACCATATTGTTGAGGCAGAGACCTTGGGAGTTTTCAAGAGCAGGCTTGACTTAAAGCTAGATACCATTGAGTCATTGAGAATCTGAAGTGATATATTCACAATAGTATAAAGAAACTGGCGAGCCTAGTTGGGCTGAACGGCCTGTTCTCGCCATTCATGTTATGTTATGTAATGTAATGTTATGTTATAACCTTCGCTTCATGATTACGTAATTACATCAAAGAAAACGATCATTACCAACAAGTAGTCACTACTGAATAATGTTGATTTAAATGCAATTTAACGTTGAAATGACATGTTTTATCTCTTGTGGTAGAACCCTGTTTCCAAAAAGTTGGAACGCTGTGCACAATGTAAATAAAAACAATGCAATGAATTGTTTTATTTTTTGAAAAATGTATACTCTTATTACCTCGCCCTCCGAAGGGGTTGAGTGAGGGTATTGTAATTGACTGGGTTTGTGCAGCATTTATTTATTTATTTATTTATTCTTTTAATAGTCAGGAAGATCACGATAAAACCACGAGCTTAATTTGTACCAAATTTGGCCAAAATTTTGGCAATGAACCAGAATAGATCCCATTAACCCTCTGTTAACCAAGTACCTTTCCAACTGTGTAAAAATCATTTCCCTAGGCAAATATGTTGATTATGGGCCAACATTTGGAAAAATAGTTAAAAAAAAAAAAATTCGACCCTTTGGCCCACCTTTTCCAAAAATGTAGCAGATCTGCTACATTGGGTAATAATGCGAATGGAAAAATTAAAGTGATGGACCATTCAAGTTATTCTCAAATGTTTATTTGGCAATAAGAAACAAAACCAGCAGGGTGTCCAGGCTGTTAACAGTTTCACTTTATGTAGCAGATATGCTACGGTGGTTAATAGAGGGTTAAATTTTGGAATGAATTGAGTCAAAATCAAGGTCAAAGTCACTGAAAAGTTCAAAATCGTTTGTTGCTCGTAACTCTTGGTAATGGTCTGATTTACATTTTACCAATAGCAAAAGTTTTCTTTTTCAATTTGTAGAATATAATCCTATCCTAATCCTTTATTGATAAGGTGAAAAGTGCATAATTTTAAACACAGCTGGAATCAAAGTTCAGGGGGGTCAAGGTCATTGATCTAAACCGCTAATTTAGACTATATTGCAAAAAATACTGTGGACAGCCACTTGGTTACTATTAAACACATATTGAAAATCATACATGGACATTTAAATTACACCATGGCCTTTGACCTTGAGTGCCCTTGAAAGGTCATACCAAAGGTGACAAGATTTCAGATGGCTACATCTCAAAAACTATAGCCACTTGGTTAGGAACATCAGCCTGAGGGTGGGCTGCAAAGCATAATTGCATTTTTATACCATCAAATGTTGTGCTACGTTGTAGAACTAGATGTTGTTCGAACATTTAAGGACTCTGCATTCTAATTGCGTAAGCCATTTTATATTGCAAGTGCAATAGCGAATATGCGTTTAAAATTGTGTCAGCACAAACCTCAGCCTTTAAATGATATTATGTACAGTAGATGATGATAAAATCCAAATTCTTCCAGTTTTTTGTTGAGAAACATTTTTCTTTCACTGGTGAACTATTTCCCTATGCAGTATTCCACAGAGTGGAGCAGGCTTAGCTATCTTTACTTCTGAAAGACCAAACCTCTCTGGGATGATCTTTATATAGCCAATTCCTCTTGCCAATTCATCTAATTAGCTGTAAGATGTTCCACCAAATGTATTTTTATTTTAGCAACATGCAAATTTTCCAGTCTTTTGTTGACTCCGTTCCAGTGATTGTGAAACATGTTGCTGGCATAAAATTCAAAATGAGCAGATATTTTTTAATAAACAATAAAATTTTTGTTTCAACATTTGTCACCATTGATAGAAAATGATTCTAAATGACCAAATATTCAAATTTGTATTCTTTACACCATCATATTGATGGCACTGTAAGCTTTGCAATGGTGCTTAGATCACTATTGTATCTTAATCCATCACGGAGCTATTCAATTTTGAAGTTGGGAAGTCTTAAGGCTAATTTGTTTGCAACTTTCACCAGCTGCTATTGGCTGCTTGTGGCTTGTAATATTATAATGAATACCATATATTGAATTCTGGAATTCCGCATGTTATTTTGGAATATAAATGATGAGGATTCCCCGGCAAAAACACAGACAAATTTATCAATGAAATTGGTTAATTAACCACTTTGTTTTGGGCAAATTTTCAATCATGAAGTGAACTACTGTTTATAAATTGCCAATTTTCTGCCCTTTATCAACATTTTCTCACCTGGATAGTGCACCAGGTGGAATTTCAGTGAAGTGGCTGAAAACAGACAAAACTATTTTTTGAAAATGTATGCCCTCAGGAATTTATCTAGCATTTACTGGAAATGCATAAGTGTGATAAGACTCATTTTGCTAAGATAGGTCACATTTGAAAGGTTGTCTTTGTACTATTTTCAATTACATACCGTTTAGGGCTTAAATGGTTTGCAAATCATTGCATTCTGGTTTTATGTATATTTTACTCAGCATCCCAGCTTTAATGGACATGAGAATTTACCTTAATGAGGAAAACTGGCTTTACCTGTAAATGAAGAGTGTTTTCTGAGTTTGTTTTATTAATTTAAAGAAATAATTGAAAACAGGTCAAAAGTAATCGTAAGTTTCAAGGGATGTTCTGTGCCTCCTCAATTTTAGGGATCACAATAAAATTTTCAAGCTTCGCTACCAGTAGCGCTACTGCTATTCACGCCAAACCGTTGTACATGATTTGTTAACACGTTGGAGGTTAAAGGAGGTCAATTTTTAAAAAAGGAATGTGCACTTCCGGTAAGCACAGCGACTGATACTCTTAGCTAAAAACGCAACACCAGGTCAGAGTAAGACATATAGCTACGGTATTTGCAGTTGGTCGTTGCACGGCTACAGCCCAAGGTCCTTACCTGGACAATTACAACCCAAGGTCCTTACATGTGATAAGTATGAGCTGTAAAATATTAATAGCTACTGAGTACTGGCCTGCACAAAATGTGGGACTGACTGAGAGACACGCAGACAGTCAGACATAGACAGACATACAGATTCCATCATAATAACAATACTCCAGCAGCCATAATAATGGCCTCAGGGTAAAAACTAACAGTTCCAAAATAGTAGTTTGTCTGCATTGCCTGTAACATGAACATGCAAAGGGAAAACCAGTTTTGCACACTGAAACCGAAAGTGTATATCACAAAACAAATATTGTAGCGCCACCCTTGGCTAGGTTTGGATATTTAATTGCAATCCCTCAAATTTTCAGCTCACTAGCGGCCACCGTTTACGGTTTGTGTTCAAAGCAGTGTTATATTTTTTCTTTTAACTCCGCTGACGTTTAAGGGTACTGTCTGCGATGGAAATGCAAACCATATCTTAGGTTTTTGTACATGTCTGTACAGGTTCTAAGGGTACTATACCGAAACTGTTTGATGGAAAAGCAGCTTATGAATGCGTCATACAATTAACTGAGTGGGATATTGGCCCATTCTTGAAAAACTGTGTCCAGATTAGTTGTGTTTAATTGTGGTGAATGTGCAGGACATGGAGGGCATTTGAATTAATTCACCTGAACTTTGAGCCATTCTTTAAGGCTGTGGTCTTCAACTCTGTTCCTGGAGTGCCACTATCATAAGCTTTTAGTCCAACCCAAAGTCAGCACACCTGATTTCGCTAATTAGCAGCTCATCAAGATCGATAACTGGAAAATGAGGTGTGCTTGGCTTTGGTTGTTGTGGAAAAACTTCAGGATGGTAGCTCTCGAGGAACAGGGTTGGACCTCTGTTTCAATGTTTTTAGCTGCGTACATGGGGGTATTATGTTGGCATTTAGGGACATAATGACAGAAAAGCATTTACAGTGAAGAATGCATCTGGTCTGGTAAAATGGTGTCATATTGTTTGCCAGTTCCACATACATGGAGAGCAATCATTCAATCCAGCGAGTCTTAAAAAATGGCTGCTCATACCATCACAGAACCACAACCATAGGTAACTGTTGATATCATTTGTTGTGGATTTAACGACTCCATTTGTTCTCTCCGTACATCTGCAGTAGTGTGCAGTGATGATAATACACCACTGCAGTTGTCTAAAAGGGCCCTAATGTATCACCTTTCTGTAATTTTTTGGTGAAAATGTATTAAAATGTACTATTGTAGGCAAAAAAAACAAAAAACATTCCCACTAGTATATTGAGGTAAAAATGTGGGTAATATACGAAAATACTGAAAACATCAATTTTTATAACTATTGAAAGGTTTCAAAAATTTGTTTTCTTTTTTTTTTTGTTTGGAATATGTTGACATAATTTTTGACACCGTACCTCTCGCTAGGATATAAAAAATGCAGTTTTTATGATCAACACACCTGCAATTCGAATACCAACTCTTTGGTCCCTTTCAAACCTCTGTTAGAGTCCCCACCTTACTTTGGAGGCTTATATAGCAACGTGTTGCAAGTCAGACCTCTTTTTAAACAACAACATGCTGCTAATTTGCATTCAGAGAGGAAATATATGCATTGATGCTTTTGTCATTTTGGTACAGACATTTCAAAGCTAAAGCCAATTTTCAGGTGTGTCCAATATTTTGTCCACTTGCTGTATGTCCTGTGTCTATCTACATGACTGATTACCAAATATTCTAAATCAATCTTCTTCAACCCTGCTCCAGGAGCACCCCTGCCCCGCAAGTTTTAGATGTTTCCCTGATTTAACATTCCTGATACAGCTAATCAGCTCATTAGGGGAGTGCCTGATGAGCTGAACTGGGTATGTCTAATCAGGGAGACATATAAAATGTTCGGGGCAGGGGTACTTTGGGAGCATGGTTGGGAAACACTTTTGTGAACCAATATGAACTTAATGTTCAATTAAACCTGTCATACAGTCTCAGCTACTTATTTTTAGCATTGTGCTGTGAGGCTCTCATATCCATTTGTCTGTTCCACAGAATCACATCGCCTTTGCCGAAGTCACATGACGTTGAAGCCTCCGTTTTCCAGACTCATTGGACATCATCGCTGTTCACTGTCCAGTTGTCATGATGCAATGCTGATTATCATTCTACACAATCATTTTAAATACACTTTCTTCATCTATGTTGGTGTTTAAAGATCTGCTGTCTTGATGTGAAATGCAATTAAGAAACTTCCTGCACTTAAACATTTATTTTTTTTCAGTTACACTGACTTTACTTCATACACTTTCGACTGTGTTGTTTTAAAAGTCCCTGAACATGTCCCAGTCTTTGTATGAAGGCTCTTAAGTTTAACCCTTGCTATTTCTGCATTTGTTTGCAGTTGATGATTAATGATGATAACATGTAAAATGGAATTACCCTCCAACATCACCGAGATAGCGAAGTTTTTATATTTTTATGAATCATGGTCAATAAATATATTTTAGTTATCTTCTATTATTTAATCAATTCATTCACTCAGTAACTTTTGTATTTTTCAACAAATTATGATCTCCCAAAAATATAAAACATGATATTTTTCTGTTTTAAGAATTTTTATGTTTGTGAATTAAATTATTTCAGGTTATTTGATATGAAGGTATAACAATATGAGGGGTTATCATGTCAATACTGTATTGTAAAGGATGCATGCCCATAGACAAACAAAACCTTAATATTTTACATGATTGTGAATCATTTTCTTTCATCTGGCAACTGGTATGCCATTAGTGGTCACAAACTGTGTTTGTGTGTGAGTGCGTGCGTGCGTGCTAGTGAGAAAGGTGTGCGGAAAAGCACTGAGATTTAAGACTTGCACTCATTGCTACTTTTATCTGCTTTGAACATTATTTCTTGAAGAGTCGACTAGACAATCACTTGCAATTGTTCAAGGCATTCTGGAAAACTGAAGGGAATAATGGAGTCAGGATTTTATACAGTCAGAGAACAACCAGAACAACAAGAAACAGGGCACCGCTTGGTGGACATTCTTGAGCAATTGGATATTTGCCCTGAAAAATGTTGTGAAATCAGATCTGTCCCCTGGTTCATCGATGTTTCCCATATTGTTTTTTGGTCATGGGCTTATGGAGCAGTTGTTGGGAAGGCAAATGACATAAAATTGTGTTCATATAAGGAGATTAATTCCATATAGAAAAATCTCTGGCGTCATGTCATTGCTTGCTACTGTTTGGCAAATTGTCCACTACTACGCAGTGCAGAGTGTGCCACAAAAGACTTACCGTAAAATGAATGAAGAGTCCTTGTTATCCCTGCATAGGCTTGGATTCCAGATCAAAGTGCAAAATCTTTAAGAGCTGTATCATCATTCCTGAAACATTTATGTGATTTTAACACTATTTAAGGATGTTGGCGTATTTTTAACATCAATGGATTATTCTGCCTGTAAATTTACCATATGAATTTGGGTGAATAATCCTATTTTTATTTAGTAGTATTCTTCTTCTTTTTTTTTTTTTTTTTTACAGAAATCTGGGTATGTTACATGAGTTTACCATATGGCTTTGTGAGAATTGAGATATGAGAGGATGATTATTTATGATTTGAGAAAGGATCTCAGGTGGAAGCTGTCATTTAGTATGCAATATGGCATTAAGCTTTAAATGATAAGATTCCTCAAAAAACTATTGCCAAGTTGTTATGAAGATGAAGCAAATTCAAATGTTTAGGAAACAGTTTTGTTCTCTACATGGCCAAAATGATGTGGACTGATCTGGGGGTTTTCGTGGTTCAGGTAAGACCTTTTACACTGCAATAAAATCTAGATGTGCTGACCTTAATGCCACTGGAGACCATTTGACTTGTCTGACACAAGTTTTAGCCAGGCCTCTTTCCCCATCATTGCCTGACATCACAACTGCTTTTCCAATCAGAATAGATGCAAACACCCACAGCAATGGAAAGCCTTTCCAGAGGAGTTGAGGCAGTTATTGCTGCAAAGGGGAGATGAACGCAATAATAATGTTACTCATTTTGAATGACAAATTGGATAAGCCAGTGCTGGCTTTTGTCCATTTCGGGAAAGGCTTACTGTATATTTTTGTGTGTGCACGTACAGGCATGCACTCACATGAGCACACACACAAAGACACAAACACACAAGCAAATAATTGCAGTGCACGTATCATGGATGTCATAGATAATAAACAAAAATTATTGAGATTACGTCTATTTAGGTAGTTTTTTTCCCATAAACAGATTTAGCAATCTCTAAAATGAAATTCTAAACTTTTGACTGGAATTATACTTCAACAGGATTCAAAATCAGCTAATTCTAACATAGGCAACTACATCTCATGGGACAAATATAAATGATTAATTTAAGAGGAAGATGCTTACAATGCACAATAAACTAAGACCTGATAAAATGTGCATGTGCTATGTGTCTTTTCGCAGTACTGGAGAGATTTCAGGGATAGTAGTTAATTGTTTTATTATTAGCAGATAATTATTGATGCTTTCAATTCATGTTCTTTTTTTTTTTAGCACACATAAGAGATATACTGAGGATAAAACTACCATTTTGAACCCTAGTCGTTTTTTAATTTAATCATTGAAAATGATTTTTTGCTCGAATAACGACAGTGAAATGTGACATCAATAATGAGTTCTTATCAAAAAGAATGTGGGGAAATTAAAATGAAAATTAAAAGTATCGTGCATTTGCCCATAAGTTATTTACTCACAGTCCTGTGAATAAATTCCACTTTGTTACAAAAATTTTCTGGTCAGAACATAGGACGTCAGACTGAAAATACTGGGTTGCGGTCGTTGCCCGATGTGTCCGCTGTGCTAACGACTGTTACCACAGCCGGCAGGTCTTGAGTGAGTGGCACTGCTCAAATGTACTGCCATTCCACAGAAGAACTGACTTTCCTTATGCTTATAAACCAACTTCTTGACTGCCAATGTCCGGCGATTTTGAAAAATATTAACTCAAATTGTAAAAATTATGTTGTGTCCAGTAAATCACAACCGTTACCAAAGACAAAGTTTGATTTTTATTGTTTGATCATTGGCATCAATTAATAGATTTTTCGTGCACTATGGAATGACTCCGTGCACATTTTATTGGCAAAGAAATGTTCGTGTGCTGCTGTGAGTCGGCTGATTTCCGCGACCACTCCTTTCGTGTCCACAATTTGGCATGCAGCAACGACTCGAGTGAAAAGGGAATTATGATAAACATCGTCTGAATCCATCCTACCTCTTGATCATCGTTCAGCAATTGGCCATCCTACCGAGAGGAAGATGTTACTTTCCGTATAATTTGCGTTATTGATTTCATATTTTAGGATTATAACATGATTTCTTATCGTGCAGTGACTGATTTATTAGTACCCATTTCTTGTCCCTGGTAATCCATCGTGATGAAAGTTATGCTTCAGAATAACGTTGTCCTTTGAAATATCGCATGAATTAATTGCACAGTTGAAGTTACCGGTAAGTAGTGATGACGACTTTCGAAATTCAATATGAATCGGCATTTTTTTTTACTTGTTTCACAGTGACGCTTTTATTACCCAGTATCGTGAAAAGACACATATCAGTTCTTAATTGTTTAAAACATGAATATAAATTTTCATGCTTTTTATTTGCTTTCTCGCAGTCTTATATCAATTATATTCTGTCTGTTGTGACACTATGTAATTTTTGTGCATCTACAGAGGGTGGATTGTCATAATATCAGTTTTCTGTTTCCAGTGGCATTGTTGTCAGTGTGTTTAACTCTGCTTCTGTTTAATGTTTATTTCTCTTCTCATTGAATTCTTTTTATTACACCCACTGCAAAGTAAAAAAAAATCACAATGTCAGAGACAGATTTCTGTACATAGTTCTGGATATTTCTGGAATTTTTCTGGAAAAAAGAATACATTTCCAATCCAATCCCTTTTCCAAAAAAGTTGAGATGCTGTGTAAAATATAAATAAATACAGAAAGCAATGATTTGCAAATCATTTAAACACTATATTCAACTTAAAGTAGCACAAGATCAACATATCAGATGTTGAAACAGAAATTTCATTGCGAGTTTTGAAAAAGTATGATTATATTGATTTTGATGCCAGCAACACATTTCATAAAAGTTGGAACAGGGGATGTTCATTATTGTGTTACATCACCTCTTCCTTTAGCAACACTCACTAAGTATTTGGGAACTGAGGAGACCAACTGCTGTAGTTTTGAAAGCAAAATATTTTCCCATTCTCTCTTGATGCAGAATTACAGCTGTCAACACTTCTGGCGTCCTGTGTCATATTTCTTGTTTCATAATGCACCAAATATTCTCAGTGCATGACAGGTCTGGATTGCAAGCAGGCCAGTTTAGCACCCACACTCTATAACTACAGGGCCATGTTGTTGTCATATGTGCAGAATATGGTGTTTGGCATTGTTTTAAAAAAATAAGCAAGGCATTGCTTGAAAAAGACATCTGGATGGCAGTATATATGTTGCTCCAAAACTTGTGTACATTGTTCAGCATTAATGATGTCTTCAAAAATGTGCAAGTTACCCATGCCATGTGCACTAATGCACCCCCATACTATCATGGACACTGGCTTTTGAACTGTGTGCTAATAATGAGCTGGATGGTCCCTCTGCTGTTCAGCCTGGAGGAAGGATCGTCCTTGAACTCCAAAAAGAATTTCACAATCTGATTGGTCAGACCACAGGACCGTTTTCTACTTCGCCTCTGTCCATCTTTAATGAGCTTGGGCACAGAAAAAGGAGCAGCATTTCTGGAATTCCTTTTAACAGAGTTTAATGGTTACGTGGCAAAGTTTTAACTTGCCTTTGTAGATGCAGTGACTAACTCTGTTCACCAACAATAGTTTACAGATGTTTTCCTGAGCCCATGCAGTGATTTCCCCAGCAGAAACATGACTTTTTTTAATGCGGTGCCGCCTGAGGGCCTGGAGCCATTCCTTGCCATTCAATATTTGTTTTCAGCCGAGTCTCTTGCATACAGCGGACCTGCTGTAATCCGCCATTAGGCTCTGCGGCTTAGAGGTTTTGTTTTGTAGCCCCCACGACGTTTTGCCAATTTACCTAATTAGCTGTGAGATGTTCCACTAGGTGTATTTCTTTCACATAATACATCTTTTCTAAGTCTATTATTGCCACTGTCCTAACTTTTTTGAAATGTGCTGCTGAAATCAAATTCAAAATGAGCAGATATTTTTTGAAAAACAATAAAATTTCTCAGTTTAAACATATGTTGCCCTTGTACCATTTTCAATAAAACTTAAGGTTGAAGTAATTTGCAAATTATTGCATTCTGTTTTTATTTACGTATGACACAGCATCCCAGCTTTTATGGAGCTGGAATTGTGAATATATATATAATAGTTTCTTATTGGTTTTTATCTATTTAATTTAATTATTATTCTGAGTTTAGACTGTTACATTGTTTCCAGATTAGCTTATTGTGTTGTGAGGATGTTATTGACATTTTGTTCTGCAGGTGCTGTTTTTATATTACTCCATTGCAGTCAATTATCAGGTTAACTTTTTATTTTATTAACCAATGACCTTTTACACTGTAGAAAAATACAAACATGTGCATTATTTGAATAAAAAGAAGATTTACACATACTGTAAGTGTGAGTTGTAAATATCTGAGCAAGTATGTTAATAAATTTACCTGGAAGCTCTACAACCATACGATGATGTGGCTTTAAAAGATTGTTAATGGACAGTAATCATTTAGGAAACCTTTATTTGGGTTCATAAGCATTGGAGAGCCTGCAAAATATGTTTCACTGTGAAGTCACGATCCCGCCATTGATTTGTTGGTGGAGGCTCTGGATTCTGCGTTTTTTGCATTCGCATCAACTGGCACCTTATGTCCTTTAAAAGAAAAAAAAGCAGCGAGGGAGAGTGTGTTATGAGATGACCATCTGTGTGTATCTACCAGTTGAGTGCATTGATCTAGTGCTTTAGCCATGAGAGAAAAATGAACTGTCATACCTTCAACCGTCAACAACCTGCCTTCTGCCAATATTTTCTAGTATTTTTAGAGTTTAGTCTTCCTAACTATGTTCCCTGATCAAAAATATAAGTAGAGGAGAGCAGGGAAAGTTGTCCCATGGGTAAATTGTCACACTGAATATACTGTATCTGCAACACCAGAGGCACTACCTCAAAAATTGTGCATAGCCATTTTGTGTGACATCATGTTCTGAAGTAAATACCATGATTTCCTAATATGGTCAAAGTCACAATCTGTGGGGAGAATAGTTTCTTTTTCACACTCAGAAGTGAAAAAAAGCTCTTCAGACTTTACTGTATATAATAAAACAATGTTTGGTATGAATGCTCAAAATAATATTTTTGTTCTGAATCAGGAAAATAAAGTCTTTTTTGATATCCATGCTGCAGTCCTATGTAAGACACTTTTATTTATCTTCAGTGTAATACCCATTGAGATATACCATCTCATTTTCAAGGAGTCCTGGCAAAAGACAAAAATACACAACATATTATATGTACAACACAATATGCAGTAAATAATAGACATGGTAAAGCTGAAATTTCACACTCATAGATAGTTTACTGGTCTGTGGAATTTGTAAATATAAGTAACCTCTGCAAAATTGTGGAAGCTCCCATTGGTCAAAAATGTCAAATAACTAAATTTATCGTTATATGTAATTAGCGTAAAACAGTTCAATAGATTCAAATGAAAATTTGTAACTGGGATGCCCATGGGATATGCAATCAATACATAGTGTAAAACTATTTTTGTTTGAGTCATGTGACCTGGCCACCATATTGGTTTCTTAAAAATAACTGCTACTCATCATACCTTGATCCCTGTGAATGGTAGAAAGATGCAACTTTTGAAAGCAACTTTTGGGTGCCTGTAGGTGTTTTAATTTACAGCAATACTAACTGCACGAGATAAAATCGAATGTGGCTAGAAGCTCGGCATCACTGCCTCTGACAGCAATATGTAGAATTGTAACTTTGTGGGTGTTGCTTATAGAGAGGATTGCTCATGGAGATTTCAGGTTAACACACCGCAAAAGAGACAGTGCAGATGCCTGATATCTTGGAGTGTTAGCTATGTTTAGCTGACATTGTGATATAGCCAACATTTACATAATTGACAATTTGGGATAAGTTATTGCATAAATAGACTCATAGATTGCGCTCAAAAAATTAAAAAATATCTGCTAATAGCATTGAATAGTATTGAAAATTCTCCATCTTTGATGCATAATTATTGGAGTGTTTGTTAGATTTATACAAATTTTTGAGCAATAACCATATTCCTGAACTAAAAATGACAGGTTTTCAGCAGAGTCTGACTATGAAATTTACTGAACTCAGCTGCAGGTGTGTATGTGTGTTTGTGTACATATGTGTATCATATGTCTGTGCACGTGTGCGTGCGAGTTTGTTTGTGTGTGTGTGTGTGTGTGTGTGTGTGTTTGTCTATGTCTGTAAGAGTGTGTGTGCAGTTACAATATATGGTAGTACTACTCACATGCACATGCACACACACACACACACACACACACACACACAACACAAAACAGCTTAGTGTATATGATGTATGAATGTGTTGTTATGCACAAATGTAATTAGCACACTTAACAGGGAGGTGGGCACAAGCGACTAAGCCTGCAGTGATTATGTACTTAATTGTAATGAGAAATTATGTTTTGAGGGAAGGAATATGTTCAGGAAGTGTTAGGATCCCTGCTGGATAGATCAAGCTCACAGAGAGATGAATGCACTCAGAAGAGGCAAATCTTCAGAAAAAGGCAATAGGTGTTCAGTGACTCGGCGTGGGGTCAGGGACAAGAATTGACAGGCTGTGTATGCAGAAGGGAGCAGACAGATGGGGCAGCAGCAGTGGATGGGTAGATGAGTGGACAGAGATGGGGTAGAGTAGGCACATGGTGTTGAGCTATGTGTTAGCAGAGGGGTGATTTGTCAGTTTGAGAAGCTCTTGAAAAGAATTCAGCAGAGCGCTAGGAGGTGTGGGAACAGATGGACAGGGAGAACTGTACCCAAGCAGAACACCAATGCCAGGGTTGAAACAGAGTTCAGAGATGTCAGCGAGGTTGGTGGTGCTGTCCTAACGGGAGCATACAAACATGAAACAATCCCAAGTTGGTTTAGCTGATAATATGCATAAACAGGTCTATAAACAAAGTTGAGGTGTTGTCCCATCGCTTACTGTGCAAAGAGTACTAAATATTAGCAAGTGTAAAATGAATTCAATCATGTATATACAGCTGTGAAACAATATTGTATTTTAACTGGAGCTCAGGGTCCAAGGATGTGAAAATTAATGCGGAGTAAGCTATTATTATATTAGAAAAAAATAGATTTGCAGTTCAATGTGTCTTTATCAGACATTACAGTATCACCACTGAGAGGAAGCCCATGGCATGAAGCATAGGTGTGAAACCAGGAGCTGAATTTCTTCATGTAAAAATTGTTCATGGAAAATTGAATTCTTTACGAAAAGTAGTCCTTTGAAGGAGAAGCTGTTTCTGCTCATACAAGGAAAGGTTGCTGAATATGTTTGGGAAACCAGGCAAGTGATGAGGTAAGCACCAGGGCCAATTCTAGGCTGGTAGGAATTTGTGAAATGATGTTCTGTAAGTTCATAAGAGAAATGTACAATGGAAGAACTCACCTTGAGTCTGCCTGCTGTGCTGTCTGGCTGACTGTCAGCGGGGTGTCCTGAAGGTCCTGTCACTCGTCTGTCATCTCCTTCACTCTTCCACACGAATGGTTTGAATTGAGAACAAGCCTGCTGGCTGAAATCTCTTCCTTCTCTTTCCCAAAGATAGAGGTGCGTGCTGGGTAGAACGCGGCCTTGTGTGACCCCACTGCAGATGGGCTGCCTCAGGCAGTACCCTCTAGGTCCCCAACCGCAGTCAAGGGACCGCCGATGGGTCGCCTCAAACTGTCTCTGCAAACTTACATAAATGCACTGTGGCTTCACTGCCTCATCACCCAGAACCATGCTTACTGACCTCCGACTGACTGGTCCAGCTTCATCAAAGGAGACACTGCCTCTGCGTGACCTTGCCCTCTGATGCCCCCTGGTGACAGCACTCTTAGGGCACGGGTCCAGTGGCTTGCAGGAGCCCCTGGTCTTGAAACCCACAGTTTTCTGTGGCCAAAGCATACTGCCAGCTGAGACGTGATGGTTTGCTGGTTTCAAGACTTCTTGATTCCGTTCAAGGGCCATTTCTTTTCGTGGCTCTGCATATGCAGCAGAGAAGACTGTCTGGGTCAATGGTGTCAGGCTTCTCACCCTTGCGTTGTCAGGAGATGTAGAGCATAGATTTCGGCCAGTGGGCTGATTTGACCTCAAATTCAAAGTTTGCATTCTGGACATATCAATCTTCTTATTCTTTTGCTCGTTTGAAACCTTGCTGGATGACATGACTGGGAGGAGTGTCTTCCCTGACAGATCACCACCTGAATGTCCCTCAGGTCCTTGGCCCAAGATCAAGGGTGCTTGAGCCATCAAATGACATGATATCACAATGTTCCTCTCATCAAGGCTTTCACATTTCTGAGGTACATTGGTACCCTCCTGGTAAAATTCAGTCTCATCTATCATCAAAAAAAAATATCTTTATAGAGCAGCAAACAAAACAAATTTTCGCCAGTTTTCATATCAAAAGGTAAAAGCTTGCATGCCCTGCGTTATTCACAACTTTCATCAACAACTTCATTGAATTCACAGTAATACAGAATTTTTGCTTCAATTTTCATTGTCGTAAAGACAGAGAAGCACACAGCCATGGCTTTATTTGCCGTGATCCTCACTCATATAAGCTTTGTGGAATGAATATGAATAAAAAATGTGTGCTCCCAGATTTTCTAGTCATGACTTAGTATTTCATTCTGACTTCAAATGGCCTATTTATAGTTTTCCTCGCAGAGACATATAGGTCCCTCCAAAGCAGCATTTCCTTTTTAGCTTAGCCTGAGCACATCAGAACTGCTGAGACAGCTCCTGCATGGTAAGTCTATGATTAATCGTAGGCAATAACTATAAATGTCAGTTCAAAGTCCACCCCCACAAATGCTCATCAATAATGTACTTGCAGCTGCCTTCCAGGGGATTGACCCGAAGGAGGGACAATGTTTTTGAACTTGTGCCACAACTGGAAAGAGCTGTCTTAGTTTTAAAAAACTGAACCAATCTGCTGTTAATGAGGACTTTTTGTGGCATGACTACATAATCATTCAAGAGCGTAAACACAGAAAATGGAAATAGCCATGAAATGTTGAGAGAAAAATTAACAGTGAAGATGGAAGTAATAAGTATGCTGGATTTAAGCTATGGAACACGAGAAACTGTAGCTTGAGTGATCTGGTGGGCGGATCATCGCAGTTGTGGTGTTACTTACTATGACACACAATTGTTCTATTGCTTTTGGACAACAGCATTGATTTTATGGCAGCAATTTAATGGTTTCGCCTCAAAAAAAAAAACACTGTCATAAAGTCATAATTATTTATGGTCTGAAGTTCTCTGTGAAAAAGTATTTCCATAAACAAAACTACCTTTCATCTCATCTGCTATGACTGCTACATGGTGAGGAATTGAATCCGTAACATTATCCTCATTATCTTTTGCATTGTTTTCACTTTTTTCAGTCCTGCAACGTTATAGTCAGTAACAAGTTTCTCTCAACCAATCAGATTGCTTGAACAGGAAAGTCTGTTGAATAACCTGACATGACAAAGAATTACTTATGAGTATACACACCTGTTGAGTGTACATATACAAGATGCCACTGTTTAACTGTATGATAAATTCATGCTCTGGAAAATTTACTTACATTTGGGATCATAAACATCATCAGAGACCTCCCAAGCACTGAAGAGAGGGTTCATTTTGCCATTTCTGCAAATATTGTTGAATGCATCATGACCCAGTGCACTAAATATCAGCGTGCTTTAAAGAGATACTTCATTCATCACACTAATTTACTAACTTTCAGTAGCATGTGATGCTCCACTCCATATATTATTTCCCATGTTTTCAGGCAAATCAAACAACATGGGATTGAGAAAATTGTGTTTTTAGGAGAAAAAAGAAATTTCCATGGACGCAGCCATTCTGACCAATCACATGATCAAAAGTAGCTAATATGAGCTCATCAGTGCGCTTGACTGAAAATGGCGAGAGAATTACGTTGCGTACAAAATCCCTTGGAAGGCGTCAGACGAAGCCAGTGGCTCACAAAATGTCGCCGGTGTTCTGACGATTTCTGCTGCCTTGTCGGAAAAATGCTACCTTAATGCAGGGCGATCGTAAAATCTTTGTTTTCGCCTTGATATTGTACTATGTATGAGGCTTCAATAGAAACTTTGTTATTTGTTAGTTTGTTAGCTTATAATAACATTGGCAGATGTTATAAGGAGTTGGATAAGTCTGATTTAAAGACATCATGTCGTATGACACTATCGTCTCATTTCGGCATTTTCAGGAAAAACCAGTGTGTACATCGAAAAGTCAAAAAGTGCACTGAAAAAAAACTATTTTTGAGATTTTTTAATGATATTTAAGATGTGAGGGAAGAAATAGAGCCCAAGATTGTGGGTTTTGTGTGTGTGCAAAATCGCGAGGCAGCATATCTTGACAGGTAGCAGAAATTGACAGAACACTGAACTCGAGGGAATGACAAGCAAGCCTGGGTTTGCAGCAGGCTGGGGTCCGTTTCCCAAAAGCACAGATGAACTAGTTGGAATCATTGAATGAACGGACAAACTATGTAGGTTGGTAACGTAGCTAGCAAATGTGCTTCAGGGAAACGCACCCCATGAGAAAGGTTCTCTAAAGGTTACTTTACCGATTTTGAACCAACATCATATTATAAAAATGTGGTCGGTGTATGCTAATAAGCAATAATTAACTTTCTTCAATGTTGCCTGGACCAAGAATCTTCCATTTATTAGCCAAAAACTGTCCGCCGATGCATTTTAGGTCATCTGGTGCACAGTTTCTGGCTCTCAGCCTCTTAGCATACTACTGGATCTCAAATAGAAACTAGAAAAACCCAAGCCAGTGAGGCAAAAAGGACATCTTTTGCAGAGTAAGTGCACTGGCGACAGTGTTTTGTTACTAACATGGCAGTATTACAGTATGAAATCATGCAATTCGCGTTTTGATTTATGCAATCCTAACAGTTTAGCTGAACATTAGTTGCCCTGGCCAGCTGTTTACAGCACGAATGGCGTCACTTCCCTTTGCAGGATTATGTGACTTGATAAGAATGGATGCGCTCATCATAAATTCAGATTGATGGCCAATAAAAATCGATTTAAAATGGTAAAAGACCTCAGAAATCAACAAAAATTTCCGGATTGGCAGAGATTATGATAATCTAGGGAATAATTGAGCCTTTCCCCCCTATGATAAGTGAGTGAAATATCCCTTTAAATATTTAACATTGATAGTCAATGCATTTTCAGGCTACATAAATGTTAAAACTGCTCGACAGGTTGTGTGGAGGTTGTGGATTTGCAGAATCATTTTGAAACCAAATTCTGATTCCCTGCAAATATACAGTAGTCATAACAGTGTACTATAAAGATAACACAAATTATGTTATTTGAACATAATGCTAAAAAAGCATGGTATCACAGAAATATTTCAGGATTATGAATCATAAAACAGGCGCAATACATCAACATAACACCAACTCCTGACAGCATTTATTTCCTCAAAATACGCATGAGCACATACACACTCACACACACAAACCTAAAGAGCCTATATTTTTACTTGCCAGTTTCCAATATGGGAAAATAGGTCTCTAAGGAAGGTTTCTGTTTTGAAAGCATTGCAGCAAGTTTTTCCATAGTGTTTTACTGACAGCACTTAATGTTAACTTGAAACTGAACAATGGAAATTGTCAGAACAATTTCATAGCAATATGGAGCTAGTCCCTGACCCAAGAACAAGGTAAAACGGGGACTGAAGCGAGATTTCCTATATGACTCGAATGAAAAACTGCTGTGCACCATCCAGTTTAGATGAGATTGATAGACACATTTGAAAAACAAAAACCAATTTCAAACAAAAACTAAAATTATACCTGTTCCCTGATGGGTAAGGTTGTCCTGGATCCTGCCCCTCCTTCATATTCAACTGTCTGAGAAAACTAATGAGAATGAATTAATTAGAACAAACATTACTGTATACTAAAGAATTGATTTTTCCTCCACAGCAGTCATTAAACTAATACACAACAGTATCCAGGAACTTGAGCATAGCACAAAAGTTTCATTTCTTTGCTTGAGCACAAAAACAGAGGCAAAAGAACCACAATATGTGTTATAAGAAAATGAGTAGTAGATGGTAAAACTTAAATCCAGCTACAAACCTTCTTTTTAATTTAGCGTAATAATGTACTTTGCTATTTACAGTTAGTAAACCAAGTATCAAGAAAATTGACTGACCTCTTAGAATTCCAACCAGAAACAGCTTTTATTTTAGACAGCTACTATACTCTCTGTGCAACATTTTCCTTTTTAACATGTAATTGTATTACAGAGAATATGATAACTTTGTGTGAATAATGTATACCACTGTCACAAAGAAAAAGCCATTGATCAGAAGTTCAGTTGGGTTACCATATTACTTAGGCAACAGTGTCTAAGCAACTGTTTGTCAGCTGGTTTTTCTGGTTTTAGAAAGCTAGTTCCACCTCTGATTGGATTTCATTAAGAATGAAGGAGCCATCCACACAGCCGATGTTTCAAAAATAAAACACTATTTCTAGCGAGCTTGAGGAACAAACTTGAAAGGAAGTAGAGTTGACTTGACACAGAGTTAAAAAAAAAAAAAAAAGTTCATATCATAACAATCCAGGTCTCTCTCTCTCTCCCTCCCTTCCTCCCTCTCTCTTTATCTCTCTCTCTAAATTTTCATTTTCAAATTGCTTTATTGCCATGGTAAATTTTAGCAATTCCTATAACCAATGCATAATCTATTAGCATGATCAATTAGAGAACAACGACAATAAAACAGTAAAAAATCAGTAACAGAAGAGTTATAAAAACTGCAATCAAATGTTTGACAGACCAAGCAGGTTCAGCCGTCAATTGGCTGAGAAACGATGTAAGACAATATGGTACCTATAGATGCTGAATTTATGATGTTCAGTATTTTCGTTAATAATTGGAACCAGGAGCCTTTGCTCCTTAAGACCTTTTTGTCAAAGTGCCTAAATTATAAAACAATAAAATGTCTGGAATGAAATATGTTTTTCATAGAAGGAAAAGAGAAAAAGTGCTGTGACTAGAATAATTGACATCTGTTTTCAATGGCTGGATGTATAATACCACCCATGGAAATGATTCGGAATTCCAATGTTTAGCTCACACCTTTCTATTTAAGTTTTTCCAATTGCTCACTCACAATGAGGTGTTGTTCAGAGCTTGAATGTTTGGAGTATTCCTTCTGCCAATAAGAAATTTGATGTTTTGCCACTTAGTCAGAAGTATGAGTCATGACAGGGCAATCCACAATAGTCCATTGCACTTGATAGCCTCGCAAATGAAAATATGCTTTGAAACTGTTTTGGGTTACTGTCCTGCTGAGTGACCAAGCCAATCATCATGATTACTTGCTCTATAATGTCTGTAGTCAACTAAAAGAGATGAATGTCAACAGATCAAACAGTTGTTGAGACATTGACAATCTTTCATTTTTGTTAATTATAGCACCATCTACTGAATAATTGACACCAATTTTTTTTTTAAATGAATTCAAAATGTGGAACTTGAAACACGTCTTAAGATTGGTGCAAATAAGATAAAGATATCTCCAATAATGTTTTGGAGTGTGTGTGTGTGTGTGTGTGTATATATATATATATATATATATATATATATATATATATATACACTCACCAGCCACTTCATTAGATACACCTGTTCAACTGCTCATTACCGCAAATATCTAATCAGCAAATCATATGGCAACAACTTAGTGCATTTAGGCATGCAGACATGAACAAGCTGATCTGCTTAATTTCAAACCGACCGTCACAATGGGGTAGAAAGCTGATTTAAGTTACTTTGAAAGTGGCATGGCTTTTGGTCCCAGACAGGCTGGTCTGAGTATTTCAGCAACTGCTGATTTACTGGTATTTTCACGCACAACCATCTCTAGGGTTTACAGAGAATGGTCGAAGAAGAGAAAATATCCACTGAGCAGCAGTTTTCTGGCCGAAAATGCCTTCTTGATGCCAGAGGTTGAGGAGAATGGCCAGACCAGTTTGATACGATAGAAAGGCAACAGTAACTCAAATAACCACTCGTTACAACCAAGGTATGCAGTAGGGCATCTCTGAACGTACAACACATCAAACCTTGAAGCAGATGGGCTACAGGAGCAGAGGACCACACTGGGTGCCACACGTGTCAGCTAAGAACTGGAAACTGAGGCTACTATTTGTACGGGCTCGCAAAATTGGACAATAGGAGACTGGAAAAACGTTTCCTGGTCTGATGAGTCTCGATTTCTACTGCGACATTCGGATGGTCGGGTCAGAATTTGGCGTAAACAATATGAAAGCATGGCTAGATAGATAGATTGATATTTTATTGAACCCCGTGGGGTAATTTGTCCTCTGCATTTAACCCATCCTATAGTTAGGTGCAGTGGGCAGCCGCAAAGCAGCGTCCAGGGACCAACTCCAGTTCTAAAACCAGTTCCTTGGTCAGGGGTACTAGTTGGAGCGTTCCGATAATGCATATTTGTGTGGGTGGGGGAAACTGGAGTACACTAAAGAAACCCACAAGAACATGGGGAGAGCATGCAAACTCCACACCGAAAGGCCCCAGGTCGGACTCGAACTTGCAGACTCGTTTTATCTTCAGCATCCTGGTAGATGGCAGCAGATTCTGACCGAGAATGTCTTGGTACATTTCTCCATTCATCCTTCCCTCAATTATATGAAGTCTGCCAGTACCATATGCTGGAAAACAGCCCCACACCATCATGTTCCCACCTCCAAACTTCACTGTTGGTATAGTGTTTTGGGGGTGATCTGCAGTGCCGTTTGTCCTCCAAACATTATGTGTGCAATGACATCCAAAGAGTTCAATTGTGGTCTCATCTGACCAGACTATATTCTCCCAGCATTTCATAGGCTTGTCCGAATGTTGTGCAGCAAACTTAAAAGGTGCTTCAACATGCTCTGTCTTCAGTAATGGAGTCTTGCATGGTGAGCGTGCATGGAGGCCATAGCGGTTGAGTGCATTACTTATTGTTTTCTTTGAAACAACTGTACCAGCTAATACAAATTCTTTCTGAAGCTTTCCGCGAATGGTTCTTGGCTCTTGCACAACTCTTCTAGTCATTCTTTTGACTCCTCTGTCAGAAATCTTGCAAGGGGCACCTGGTTGTGGCCGATTTATGGTGAAATGATGTTCTTTCCACTTCCAAATTATGGCCTTGCGGTGCTCACTGGAACATTCAGAAGTTTAGAAAGTTTAGTCTTGCCATCAGTATGTTTTGCAACAATAAGGTTGCCAAGGTCTTGAGAGAGCTCTTTGCTTTCACCCATCATGAGATGCTTCTTGTGTGACACCTTGGTAATGAGAAACCTTTTTATAAGCCATCAATTAGGACCAAATCAGATATTAATTTGCACTGATAGGGGCCAGGATTGCTTTCTAAATACTGACAGATTTCAGCTGGTTTCTTGGCTGTCCATGCCTTTCTGCACCTCTTTTTCTTCATGTGTTCAATACTTATTCCTGGTGTCCTTCCACATTATTACACATAACTTAATTTATGGACTTATTTGTTTGGATTTTTTTGTATGTGTGGATTACTTGGTTTGGTACCGACATCTGTTGAAAATGTCATGTCAATAGCCCCATTAGAAATGTATTTACTGAGAAAAATGTAGACACGTTCAATACTTATTTTCCCCGCTGTTTATATATATCCCATATATCCCATAAATGATTAAAATTTGATTTAATACAGGAATATCACAAATGTTTGATACTACACACGTGTAATACAGCTTTCTCGCTTCACGATTGGTCAGATTCCATTCACTGGCAAACTTCAATTGATATCTTTGCGACAGTAACGTCATAGGCTGCGGGTGAGGCTGAGATTTGGGAAGGCTAATGTTTGACCAATATTCATACTTGTTTTAACAGCCATGACGGACCATGTGACATAACGGTCATCACAAACCAAGCTATTTATTTGCATTTATGAATCGGAGTATTCACAAAAATCACACAAAATCAATGGGGGAGAGGCACATGTAAACACCTGATTACAGTTTGCGTCTCTCTCTCTCTCTCTCTCTCTCTGTCTGAGTGTCTCTTCACTTCCCTGACATTTCCCTTCAGTCAATAAATAGGGTTGCAGTTTTTATTTCTGAAAATCTCCCTAAGATATATGAGGCGTCAAGCATTCCCTCAAGGATCAAATGAACAGTGTTGCTAGATTGGGCGGTTTTTACACCGCATCCCAAATTTTTTGAAATTGAGGTTGTACTACACTCCTTATTCATCTTGGCGTTGTTTATCTAACTGGACCTGTTACTTCTCCCTTTTTTGAAGAATATAATGAATTTCTTCAGATTCTCCTCGCCTCTCCCGAGTATCTGCTCTCGGTGGGCAATTTCAACATTCATTCCTAGCAACAGGAATGTATACAAGTTTGCTGATTTCCTTGAATCCTGCAATCTCCATCAGCATGTTGATTGTGCAACTCATAAGGATGGGCTTATCTTGAACCTTGTCATAACGGAGGCTCAGGAGAGGCTTGTGGACGATTTGAATGTCTTAGAACGAGGATTTTCTGATCACCTTGCTGTTCAGTGCCACCTTATGTTTGCCAAACCACCTTTGGAGAAAAAACGTGAAGTCCATCGAAAGGTTCGCTCAATGAATATGTCATCTTTTTGCTCTGATCTACAGAACTCTACTCTGCTGATCGATTTAACATCTGTTTCTGATGAGAGTGACATTTCATCACTGGTCAATCAATATAACAACATGCATAGGGCACTTTTAGATCAATATGCTCCAGAGAAGTCTATTTTATTTTCACCGTCCTGCTGTACCCTGGCTTAGCTGTGACACTTTCTACTTTCTTTCTGGTGTATTTTTGGCAACATACTGTACAACTTTTCAAGTCCTTTGTTGCCCCTGTCCCAGCTTTCTTGAAATGTGTTTCTGGCATAAAATTCAAACTATGCGGTTTCCACCACTGCACTCCTAATTCCATGTAGATTCTCCTTAGAACTACATCTAATTGCATGAAACGAGCCATATCACAATGTCAACTCTGATTGGCTCCTCAATCTACAGCATGTGCTGCATGGGCCTAGCCTCGACCAATCAGAGCCCAACTTTCAAATATAGCCAGCCTCCTCCACAAAACTGACTCTAGGTGAGTGAAAAAAAAGGACATTGTCGAACACCAAAGAAAAAAAGAACTGAGCTGAGAAGGGCTAAATTAGCAGCAGAGGAACAAAACAAAGCCAAAGAGGGCAAAACCTGTGGTGCTGGAGCTTTTTAATCTGTCCTCTGCCTTGAAATGTGAGAGTAAATATCTTTTGAAATATTACATGGACTTTCTAATGGATTTTTCTGTATGAACAGAATTGCTTATGCCTCCCATAATTCTGGAACATTTTTCTTGCTTATTTCTCGATGGATTTCTTTCAGATTTGCAATAATGATAGATTAATCTTGGCTGGATGTCACTACAGAGAGTTTTCATCTGTCGGGCCTGAAATCAACATCAAAATTTTCTCTTCTGGAAAAAGGATAATATGAAAAATAGCTCTGTAGCGACATTAAAAGTCTTTTTAAAAGATTGCAGACAAATATCTGCAATAGCAATAGCAAGTGAAAAAAGCTTTCCAAACAAACATTGCCAAAAATCCAAGATGGCCATCGTTGCCATGGTAACCGGATGTTGATTTTTATTCAAAATATGATGAGTCATTATTTTGGTCATTCATGAGTATTATCCAACGCAAATTAGCAGGAAAAGCAACCTTTTGTTGAATTTTGTCTCAAGGTAAATGGCCCCCTTAAGATATGGAATTGTGTATTTCAAACTGTACATTTTAGAAATACACAAAAAATCACTTCACGTGCAATTTAAGGCCTAAAACGTTCAAATGTTTGCTTTTATTATTGTACAGGGTATAACTAGTTTCTATTAAGTTGTTTAAGTGTGAGGTTCGAGTGCGGTTGTGAGCATTAGTGAACGGAGCTCCTCTGAGTTCAGCCCTCTGCATTTTGGGGCTTTGAAATAGTATGAGAGGTGGGTCTAGGTTTTTTTTTTCTTTTTCTGAAGTTTAATTCCCTATTTTGAATTTAAATAGGTACTTGCCCATTTCAGCCCTGCTGACAGCTTGAATGGCATCAGTAAAGGCATGTCTTGGACTCATGCACGATGAGATTATGGCAGTGGTGGTCACATAATTGCTTTAAGAAATGAGCTTTTCATTTATCTGGACAAAGCCAACTTAAATGAATACTCTGGCCTGAGAGCAATCATTTACTTGGTTACAAAATTGTTGTTACCTGACCTATCACCTTCTGCTGAAGTGTCCACAAAAAAGGTGCTGAAGCATTATTAAAGCACGGAAAGGAATCTAACCAGCTTTCGTTTCCTGGTTATCACTCTAAATAGCTTCAGTTTCAAACATGATGAAAGAAACTTATAGTTGCCATTTCTTATCAAGTACAATTGAACACATTATAACATTTTTTGAAAACATTTTCCATGCTGCATGAGTAGGGAACTACAAACTTAGTGTAAATTGAGGCCAATCTTTGTAATTAATATTCTAGTTTACATATGAATTAGCCTTACTGAAAAGTGAAGTGGGGACAAAGACAGATGCTTCTGCACTCCCTAGGTTTATCTTGTTTTTAAAACTCTCTGAACTTGAGCATTCTGCAATTCAGATGGGGCAGTGCGCAAGTGCAATATTTATGCTCAGTTGCACATAGGCCAGATGTTTAATCTGAAGAACAGCTGTACATAAGGTGTCAGAATAAAAAACTAAGTGTGATACAGAGGACATGAAGCGTATTTCATTTTAAATGTAATAACAGACAGTTCTATCATCAAGCAAGGATGAAAGTGTGTCAGATGAAGGTGATGCTGCCAAGAGGGGTCTTTTAGCACCTGCTGAAAGGTTGCAAATTTAACCCTATCTACACCGGGTTTTTTGGGGCTTCCCGGGGAGGGGGGGCTTTTTACGCCCCCTGGTAACTTTTTGTGTTTAGTATATTGATTTCAATATAGAGCCTAATGACCACCTTAATAATGGAAAAAAACATCTATTTGTCGGTAGTAGAAGCTTTCATCATAGGAAAATAAAATAAATTCAATGACGTCATCAAATTGGCATAAATTCATTCTACTTAACAAAGCTGACATTAAATTACGCAAGACATTGTAAATATAATGATGTGAATTGTAAATTATTGTGAATTATACGACGTGAAAATTGGCGCAGGCATAAAAAGCCCCCCCGGTCTAGATAGGGATAAGCAAACTGCCAGGTTTGGCAGATGAGCAGGTAGGAAGGGTGACAGTGAATCAGCTAATGTATGGCAGGAGCTCATCATCTCAACTATCAGGCAGGTATCGTTTATTCTTTAGCCATGTTTTAATCCTATTTATGCAGTATATATTGACAAGTAATACAACCCCAATTAGGGAAAACTTGGCTTCTTGAGAAAAATGGAAATAAAATGTAAAAAGAGTGATGCGAACAGTTCAGTCACCCTCGACTATACTGAAAATACTCAGACTGCACATTTCTAAATGCCTGTCAGTTCAATGGTTTGTTTAAAATATGTTTATTTCAAATCTGATGACTGCAATAGATTCTAAAAAAAATTGGCACTGAGGCTTATGATGTGACAAGCTGCAATAATAAAGTATAACTCAGTGCAGTGTTGATTTTTATGCCTCTGATTGCTATCGCATCATGCGTCCTAAAAGTCGATGTTTGGCTGACCTTATGTGACCCTAATCCTTGGCCTAATGACTGCCAAAACCTAATCAGTTCAGCTACTCTTTGTGGGGAGTCATCATACCTGATTGGGTGAAAATCCCCTCAGTAGATGTAGCACAGGCAAAATATTTGTGACTGACATAATGGACGGAAAATAGAAGGTGTAAGGTTAATATGGAGTGAAACAGGTGACGTTGAACAGGTGAGCTAATCAGGTTACAGGGCTCCATTTCTGAGCCTTTACAAACAGAAACGTGGCGGTAACAGTATGCACAATTTCACCTGTCACAAACGACATATTTATCAGCATTTCCACAAAACCACCATAGAACAACAGCGTTTGCATTAAAAGCTGGTCCGGATAAGTCAAAATGCACGCAAGTTTTTGGACCCAAGACTTAAATAGCACAGACCTTATCCATTAATACACCCCCTACTGCGCCGTTTAACCGATTGTGATACTAACGCCTTCCCTTCAAATCCCAAAACAATAGAGCTGTTTGCAAATTAAAGCATACAGCACATATTTCCTTCCCTCTAAATTTTCACTTTTCTTATGTAACCTATAAATAAGGTCTGCAAAACGGTGGAGGTCTCTATTGGGATGGGAAGGGTGAAAGGGTATTTAAAGGATTCCAAAACACTAATTTCAAAAACGCCAGTTTCGGTTGTCCAACCTTAGAATAACATAAATATAGACGTCAAGTCTGTTTTCAACAGCAAATACTTCCTAGATGATTTTTAATCACTACTTTTTATAAGCCCGTCCAAGACAGCGGGGGTCAATTCCGAGTTAATGAGATAGCCGAGCATGTGACCGGTGATGTCTCAGTAGCATCCTGGAACCATATCAAACCAATGCTTTCCATATGAAGCTCGGCAGCACCGCATGTTATTCGCCTTTATTTGCGTGGCTCTCGCAATTATTTGTCCATAATATGGAGTTTAATGACATTCCCAACGTAAATGATGTGATTGATGTGCAACCATTTAAGTCTGATCCTCTGAGGCGCCAGATCTTGAGTGTAAGCGAGGAAGATTCTGACAACTCGGACACTTCAAATGCTAGTGACAGTACGGACATCGAGGCAAAAAAATAAACTATCTATATAAATTCAGCCTCAGTTGTAGCTGGTTTGATCAGTTAGAGACAACATGAATTCAAGGTTGTGTGCACGTTGCAATGCATATGACGCATGAGCTATATTCCGATTGTTAAAAAATGGAATACAACCCAATGAATGGACAATTACATGGCCCAAAACATGATCACTTCTCATTGGTACACAAATAAAATCACCGAAAGTACATGAAAAAACAAACAAATTCTACTTACATGTAACACAAGTCGCTTTTTGAAAGCTCCTCATTCGGCAAACGGCCGGAGGTCACCACGTTTTTTTCTGTCCTAATTTGAGAGAGATGTCAGGTACTGCATTGTCTCGTAATATGGGCCTTGAATCCCTGCATCTACCTCAATAAATGTCTTTTTGATGGGAGCTTTTTTGGTATGCGGATCATTTCATCTTTTTGTATTTGCCTTGAATTCGTGCAACCATATGCTGCTATCTACTTCGGGTCTCTCACTTACTGATTTGTCAAAAAAATGTTTCGAGCAGAGACGACTGTAATTCAGGGTGGTCTTCAAGTTATCTCGGCGACAGTAGATGATTCATGTCTTTCGGTGAGATACATTGCTTGAAATCCTTTTTGGATCTCGAATTACAACCATACTGGGCTGGCACCAGAACTGAAAATGGGGGCAAAGATGCATCCCTTTATGACAACAATTATTCCTAGCGAGTTCTCATCTTTTTCCTTTATTAACACATTTTCCAATTATAGTAATAATCAAGTGGCAGTTGAAGACACGGCTTCTCTCCCCGATGCGATCTAACAGCGACAAAATTATGAGCTACATTCAGTACAGAAAAAAATAATTTAATTACATTGTAAAATTAGGTCAATGCACTGAACTCAGCGATGGTATTTTTTTTCCAGCGAGAGTGGCATTTCAGAACTCTTCAGTGAATAAAGGTAATTTCAGTGACAAGTATGTACACCTGTTTTTGCAGCACGGTCACCGCAACTTGCACAAAATTCATCACAAAATTGCCCAAATGAAGTAAGACGCAACCAGTATCGATCTGCAATGCCGTTGGCACTTGCATTTGCCCACTGAGTCAAGGTTATCAAAAAAATAAGGGCCCATAAGATAAAAGGCTGCCAAAAAGGCATTGTCCCTCAAAAACAAAGATATGTCGAGGCTCACCAGCTTACCAACACATGCCTTAACTCGAAGTATTTCAGCTTTGATAACAATAATTCCTGCAGACAAATGGGTCAAAATTTGGGGCATTTCACTCGACAGTATGTGATATAAATAAAAAGATAAATGGAATCCAGTCGAAAAGGCTAAAAACCACCTCTGAAAGCATGTCATCTCAGATCTCTCTGATGTCTTTGTCTCAAGAACCATCAGCTGACTGTTAGGGACATCATGTAATGGGTTCAGAAATACTTTGGTAAACCTTTGTCTGCCAACCCCTTTTGTGGCTGCATCAATAGGTTTGATTTAAAGCTTAAATATGCAAAGCCTAAGCCATACATCACCTCTGTCCAAGTGCGCCACCAACTTATCTGGACTCCGTGTCATCAGAGGAGGACAGTATCACAGTGTAGCATGTTTTGTGGTCCAGTGAGTCAACAGTTTCAATTGTTTTTGGAAAAAAAAAAAACTAGAGGCACTCGCAGAGTGCAAACCTCCGCCAAGGCAGCACAATCCAAATGTGCATGAGTGGGAGCAAAGTTGAGCTATCGCGTGTGATAGGATTTCAAGATGGCTGCCGTGGTGGCCATATTGTTTCACTGATCACAGTCAAAATCCCTAGGGTCTATACTTGATGTAATAGCAATCCACCAGCAAAATTTCAGACAAATCCGTGCATTACTTTTTGAGTTATTGCGTGTGATAGGATTTCAACATGGCTGCCTTGGCGGCCATATTGTTTCAGTGATCGCGGTCAAAATCAATAGGGTCCATCCGCGATGTAGTATCAATCCACCCACAAAATTTCAGACAAATCCGTGCATTACTTTTTGAGTTATGTTGTTCACAAACAGACAAACAGACAGACAGACAAACAAACAAACAGGGGCGAAAACATAACCTCCACCCCAACTTCGTTGGCAGAGGTAAACAGGGGTGAAAAACATAACCTCTGCCCCAACTGCGTTGGCGGAGGTAAAAAAAAAAAAAATAGCTGCCATGTCTTTGGACAGAAGACGACCAGGACAACACAAGCGATCATCAGCATCAGGCCCAAAACCTAGTGTCCATCATGGCATTGGTGACTTGCACATTTGCCACCACCATTAATTCATAAAGATATGTAAGAATTTTGGAGCAATGTGCTACCAGATAGTTCCCTGTCCAACGGATGTGCTTTTACTTTCCAGCAGGACAATGCCGAACCACATTCTGCGGATCACAAGCATATGGCTGCGTAAGCAGAGGTGCGGATGCAAGATTAGCCTGCCAGCAGTCCTGATCGGTCCCCATTTGAGAATATATGTTGCATTATGAAACAAAGTATCACAATTTTGCAACTGAACACCAACATAATGGTAGAATTCCCTTTGCTAGACGTGATGAACTGGTGTCTTCAGTGCCAAAATGGGTGATGAGTGTGATCAAGAGACAAGATGATGTTAGAGTGGTTAACAGTTGATTGTGCCAACATGGAATCCGTTCAAGTCATCACATTGCATGTTTTCCATAAGCTATTAAATTCATTGGCAATGGCATAAAATGTATGTTTTATGTGTTTTCAGTACAGTGAAGAGTGAGGAGTGATGCACTTTCCAAGTGAATCCATTTTGAATTGATTTGCCTTTTCCTTGATGTGCCATTTTTTTTCCGAAATCGGGGTTGTATTGGAGGTCCATCCCATCACGTCAACACTTATCAATTCTTAATAGTGAAAAAAATAGCTACATGATGCATAAAATCAGGTGATGGAATCAATATTCCAGAGGATTTTTGTTATAATTATCATCACATGACTGCAGTAAAGGCTGATAGTAGTCAAACAATAACCTCAAGGCAGTGTCATGTTATAGATAGACTTTATTATTATGCTTTCCTGCAGTGTGCTCACTCTCTCTCAGCATTTCATCCCCAACTGCGTAAAGGAAAAGTAAACGCATGGTAAACCTAAATTGCCAGATATAGTACAACCCCAATTCCGAAATAGTTGGGACAAAGTTAAAATTGGGAATAAAATCAAAACGTGATGACTTTCAAATCACACCAGCCAGTATTTTATTCACAATAGAACAGAGATAACAGCAAATGTTGAAACTGAGAAATTTTACAATTTTATCCACAAAATGAGCTCATTTCAAATTTGATGGCTGCTACAGGTCTCAAAAAAGTTGGGACAGGGGCCTGTTTACCATGGTGTTGCATCCCCTCTTCTTTTTAACACAGAGTGGAGGTGTCTGGGCATTGAGGAGACAAGTTTCTTGAGTTTAGCCATTGGAATTGATCCCACTCTTGTTTAATACAGGCTTCCAGCTGCTGGAAGCACTCTTGGCACCTAAATAAATTGATGCAAGTGATTCGAGTGCTCCAGTCTTGTCTTTTATTTGTATGTACTGTCCTTTCTGAGAGTACCGACCTCCGCTGATAGAGGGGCTGAAGCACAAGGGGTTCCTTCATCTTTCAATACTTATGCTATGACTCCATACACTTGAAAGACATGATCAGCCCCGGTGAATACATCAGCGTACCGAAAACCTCTAATTGGCCAAGTCCCTTCACCTTACAGTCCAAGATTTGTACAGTAGATTCTTAGATAAATAGTTTCATAATGCTATCCACCTTATTCCTGAGGGCGCTACTCTAGATATGATCATGGGTGCAACTTCCAGCGGAAGTAGTTTTTAGCGAGTGGCTAGTCAAGAACAGCGGCGTTTCTTTCAGTTAACTTGGCGATAACAGCTCGTTTTTTTTAAACAAATTAACTTGCTTTTCTTAAAATGTCCCTTCAGAGCTCCAGCACCTATTGTGCTGTTCGAGGCTGAACTAACAACCAGAGAAAGCTAAATTTATGGTTTGATCAACAGTGTTTTGAACACGCACCCAGAACATAGGGGATTGTCCTTGTGTTCAGCGAAACGGTTTCCATCGTCTACCTACAGAAGAGGAATTTGGCTGAAAAAACCTGAATTTGAAAAGACCCCCGAAAAGATTAGGTGCTCATTCCATTATGTCGATAAACAACGATTCCTACTTTATGGCTAGGCTCAGACAGACCGCCGCAGAGGAGATACCGGGTCCTCAGAAGCATTTTGACAGCAATGCCAAGAGAGCACAAGGTATGATTTCACGTGTAGGGAGGACAGAAAATTGTTGTATTCATCCGGTAATGCCAGTCAGTGTAACTAACGTTTCATCCTGTACAGTTTATGAGGCTGTAGAAGTAGCAATAGTCTACTACAATTTGAGAATAGCCTACTCTGTTCCAAACAATAGTCTTGAACTCCAAACCTCATTTCACTAAAATTAAAAGTATGGGAAAAATGGATTCACTGTGTTTTACATGTTATAGTATTGGATTAGCTATCAACTTAATACCGTACAATGTAGTTGGCTGGAGTAGAGCTAATTTGACTCGTACTGTCAGATGGCTTAATTTACTCTGTATAACAATCCATTACGTTTCATATGTAGAGCAATATTTACCGCTGAAATATAGTGTTTCCTTCATAAATATTCTCAGAAAGTACTTGTTTATCTGTTTTAAGGTACATAAGGTCGTACACTACCTCAAAACGCGACTGACCTTGTTGCTGTGGAAGTACTGCATACGCTTCGGAGCTTTGTAGATGGTTCATAGCTTCGCAGTCCGTGGCAACGGAGTCGCTAATGTAGCCAAATGCACTACTGTGGCCACTGCTTCAGGTCGTTCTCCCATTCTTCGATAGTAGAAGGCAGCGGTACCGTAACTTTATCCCGTCTGAGGGCTAAAAGGTGATGTTCCCTCATATATTATTTTCCACTCGCTTAAAAAAAGAGGATTCGCGTGAGCCGCTACCATGGTAAACAGTTCAGTGACAGGATTCAGCGGAAGTTGCGCCCACAACTCGCACAAGGGATCATGGGACATGGGAATAAGGTGGATACTCATTTCCATTTTAAATAATAATGGACAAATTCCACAATTTTCCAAAACCAGAAAGGGAATGTCCCGCAATTTTCAAAATGGTTCTCCACTGACAGTACCATGCAACATTTCCGGAACATTCTTTCTGGAGGGTGAGGTTACACTCCTTTGGATGGTTACATATATGGTAAATTTCTATGTCATTTGTCACATTTGCAAATCATTATTTTACGGTTATATTGTGCCATCTGCCAAATTCTTATAAACGGATGCAGGAGTCATATCACTTACTATATCAATGAACAATTCAGTGGCTCCCATCAGCCAAGCATGAATTTCCTAGGATTGTGACAAAAAAAAAAAAAAATGAAGTAATCAAAAGTAACCCATTCAAATACAGAGAGAACATTCACGCTCCACACAGGAAGACCCCAGGCCAGATTAAAACCCACAACCTTCTTGAGTTAACAGTGCCACCCATCACAGTTAACTACAAAATTATTTTTCAAATCCCTACCCATGGGCAGGGGGAAAACAGGCTATATTAATATGAAATTAAAAAAAAAAAAAAAAAAAAACATTTTTATTTTGAAATATACTTTATGGAAACAATTTGGTAGTATAATACAAGTGCTAATATTTGTAAAGCTTAACTGTCAGACCACTGAATGTGAGACATTGAAATGGAAAGCCTATTATAGAGCAATCAAACAAACATCACTCAGGTACATAAAGAGTAAATTTAAAATACTCTACAAGTTCTGTAAATGAAGGGAATTGTCTGCCATTTCAAGACGGTTCTTCGCTAAAACATGCAGTATTTCCAGGGCATTCTTTCCAAAGGGTGACTTAAGACTTCACCCACTGGAAGGTCACACATACTGGCAAGATTTTCAAATCCTTAGCGCTGACAAATGCAATGATATTGCAATATCTATATCAGTATCTATATCTAGACGTGCTGAAAAAGAGAAATGGAAGGCCTGCTGTACAGAAATCAAAGAAAACAACATTCCACAGGTAATCCATACATTTTGGATTGTGACATTTGTTGTTTATATTATCTGCTAAATACGTGTGATGCCAACCAACTTCGGTATTGAGCACACTTTACAAACTGATTAGCTGCTCTACCAGGAATGTGGCCATGATAAACTCTTTGAGAAAGTGATTTCAGTTTTTTTTTCCCCCCCAGAAAAAGTGCATGTCCACAAAAGGATTTTAATCAAATATACTCAGCAAAAAAATTTAAGGGCCACTGAGCGTTTTCTTGATTATTTTCCCTTGTTGTGAGCTTCCCAGCACACTGTCAGGCGGTGGTGAGAGCAGGTGGTGGCCACACAAGATATTGAAATGACTTTGGACATTGTTTGACGTTTAGATTTAATGGTTTGGGCTTGGTGTGATTCTGGTCTTCCCTGGGAATGCCCTGTTTTGGGGGTAATAACATCATCTGATCAAATGTTTTGATGCATTTTGTGTCTTGGATTAACACCAATGACGTTGAAAACGCTTGGGATTTCGGTTCAGTTTTTACATTTTTGCATACTTGGGTGAAAATCAAGTGTTCCTTAACTTTTTTTGTTGAGTATACATTGTTTATCTCAATAGCTAAAATACTAATTTAATCGTAGCCTCATAATATCAGAGCTCCTTTGAATGCACACCAAACAAATGTCCAACAACATCCGTTACACTTGTAGCATAGCCCAGCCAAAGAAAAACTAATGCAGGATATTTAAAGAGTACTTTGCAACATGCCAGTTTTCTTCAACTAAAAATTACAAAAATATAATCCTCCTTTACTTTGGGAACAGTGCATTTTCTTGTCTATAAATGGTGCATCAACACAAACAACTTCCACTTATTATAAATACCTGCTGAAAACTAAAAACACACACACTTTAGCTGGACAGCATTTCTGATATGGCTAATCAGAAAATGAATCATGTTTTTTAGAATGGTCAAGGATACGTTTAGTCTAAATCTTCAAGAAACTTCGTACATTATAATGGACTGCTTCAAAAACCCCTTTTAAAGTAAGAGCACTTTGATATGACCAGTAGATTCCAATATGCATCAGAGTGCAGTGATGATTACACACTTAACAAAATGAAGACAAATCAGAGATCAAGTTCTATTCAAGTATTTATTTCATGAAATTTTGGATCATATTGATGAAAATAAGTACACAGGTAACAATACATAATGAAAACAAAAAACAAGGGGGCACTCAGTAGAGCACATACCTCCGCCACGCCATATATCAGTATTATTGCTTCTTCCAGGTCTAGAATCCAGAATATGTTCTTAATCACTTCCATATTGAATCAACTTATCTTTGGGCCACCTAACATCCTACCAAATTTCGTGCCAATCCGTTCATAACTTCTTGAGTTATCCTGTTGACAGACATACAAACAAACGAACAACAGGTGAAAAAATAACCTCTTTAGCAGAGGTAATAATGTCTTTTTGAGAGAAAAGGTAAATATCTTGTGTGACCACTCTTTGCTTTGATTACAGAATTCAATCTTTCAGGCTTATTTTTCACATTTTTTATTTCCTCACTTGCTAAACTATTCCAAAGAGATTCTTTCGATGTTACAACAGATTTGCTCATTCGGATTTAAGTCTGGATTTTGAGCAGGCCAAGTCATCACTTTTCTCACCAGATGATTCCTTCCGACAGAGATAATTCTTGGACAATTTAGATGTGTGTTTTGGGTCATTATTGACCACACTTAAATTGTATGCATACCACGCCTTCCAATGCCAAAATGAGGCTTGACTTGCAAAACTAAGAATGGCGGCGTCCCAATCACTGTTTCTGTTGTGTCTCACAGTGTTCTCAGGATACTAAACTGCACGCTGATCTTATTTTTCACCGTTCTCCTCAAGATTATCCTCGTAAGACAGATGAAGGCCCGGAACTACAGGGTTTTATGATCGCGATACACGTTTCCAGTGGTTCTATTTATCTAGGCATTAGCAGTGGCCTGATCAGGTCATGACTGAGAGTATAAGATGCTGTTAATCGCATAACTGAATTGTGTAATTTAATAGAAAACCAATGCAATTTCCGTAAGCACCAGAATAGTAATGTAATCATTCTGCTAAATTACGCTGCGGTCAAGTTATAACTTGCGTTTGAACTTGCGACGGTTTGTATTGATCACTTTCATGTCATGAGTTGGGCTATGGGAAAAGTACCAAAGTGATCCCTGACCAATCAGTCTCTTTCAAGATGGATATGCGTGCATCAGAGGGGTGTTAAAATACTGCTTTTGATCCATGATTCTGTCGATTTTTATGAGATCACTGGCTCCTTTTGAGCAGACTGAACCCCAAACCATAATATTGCCACCTCCATATTTTACTGAAGGGGTTAAACAGTCATTTTTGAAATGTTCTCCAACTCTACGGTGAACATACGTTCTGCGTTTGGGAGAGAAAATTTCAAATTTTGATTAATCTGTCCAAAAGATTGGTCCCCAGTCTGTTGGTGTCCAATCCTTGAATCTCTTGGCAAACTCAAGTCTTTTTTTGATGTTGCCAGCCAGCTCATGGCAGCATTATGACCAATCAGACCATTTTCACACAGGTGGAAATGGTAGATCTTGATACTTTCATCTGTTCACTTCTGGCGCTAGTAATGTCATCATGGAGTTTTCGTGCTGTCAAATGCCAATTTTCTTTCACTTGTCATACACAGATAACAAGTATCAGAGGCACTTAACTTCCATTTTGCACCTCTATTGCCACAAGTTTTCAGCGAACCGGTCTCTTTGAAATGCTTGATGGTGTTTCTTACAGAGCCATTGCAGCATTTAACGTCTTCACCATCAAGCAATGACACAATCCGGCTAGAGAGCTCCTTCCATTGTGCCATCGTGTCTGACACTGTGACACAGCTCAAAAATCATTTCACCTCACATACTGGGCCAACTGACCATCAGAAGCAATTTTGCAAGTACTGTTGCCTCAAACCAGTTTCAAAAATTATCCTTACTATCAATAATCAAGGAATGAGCCTTCAAACATGCACTCATGCTATGCAAGAGTCAAAAAAAAAAAAAAAAATTTTTAAATTGCAAAACATTTCAATTGTTATAAAAAGTTGATGTTTTCAGTGCTTTTGTTTATTACTCATATTTGTTCTGCAACATACTTGTGGGAATGATTTTGTTTTGTCCTCATTGCAATTGCAATTGCAATGCATTTTCAATTGAAACTAGAGCCTGGGGTAAACCATTTCAGTCAAATCAAAAATGCTTGTGGCAATTGAAGATAATAGTTTTTTTTTAAAGCTATAGCCCATTACAGCTCAAAACGTCAATGGCCACAAGATGAGTCCCCTAGGATGTGTGATACATAGATAACATCAGCGCACCACAGCAAACTTACAGCGGGTCAAGGCTTTTTTTTTTTTTTTTTGGTTCTCAGATGTGGCCACTCTCAGAGGTTTAACCTGACTTCTGCTAAAGTATTTACTGCCCCCGGACGAAGTCGGGCAGCTACTATGGATTCACGCGTCGTCTCCGCCGCCGCCACGTCAGCGTCCGTAGACACTTCCTTGTGGATGCTCTACCGGCTGTAATTTTTGACTGATTACTTTCATATTTGGTATGGACATGTGTTGTACTTAACTTATGACATCTATCAATTTTGGTTGCCATGGCGACAGTGCTGGCGGAATAATGCGCACATTTGTGCTGAAACATACATATGTCCTTGTGGACACTGAAAAGGCTGTAATTTTTGACTGATTACCTTCATATTTGGCACGGACAGGTGTTGTACTTCACTTATGACACCTATCGATTTTGGTTGCCATGGCCACAGTATTAATAATAATAATAATAATAATAATACGCAAATTAGTGGCAAAACAGAGATTTCCTTGTGGACGAAGTACAGGCTGCAATTTTTGACCGATTACTTTCATTTTTGGTAAGGACGTCTTCTACTTCACTGATGACACCTATTGATTTTGGTTGCCATGGTGACAGTATTTCCTGAATACTACGGAAATTATTGGCAAAAGAGAGATTTCCTTGTGGACGCAGAGCCGGCTGCAATTTTTGACCGATTACTTTCATATTTGGTATGGACATGTGTTGTACTTCACTTATGACACCTACCGATTTCGGTTGCCATGGCAGCAGTATTGGCCAAATAATGCACAAAAAAAGGGGAGAAGCGGGCTTTCGGGGGCTACAACCATGCGGTCGCAGCCGACCGGACTGTCAAGTTATTACAATGCTTGTTCAAAGATGAAAAAACAGGCTGGAATCTACGGATGATGAAGCACTGCAGCTGATTTACATTTTACTGTAGATACAAAATGCAAGACACAAGAAACGAAGAAACTAAAGCACATAAAATGCTGACAACTCATCTTGCTGTTAAAATGTTCATTCCACCATTGTTATAAAATCAATGACCTTTTTAATGACCACAAGCATTAAAAAGGCAATCCAATGGCTGATACCATTATCATCTGTAAAGGATAAGAAATAAAGTAAAGGAAGATAATAAAAACAAGCAGATGGCACATTTCCCCATTATCAGGGACTGTACAGCAGGACAATGTGAATCCATTTCATAGTACATTATGCATTAAGCTTTGCAAAAACAGCCATAGATGGTTCAGGATGCAGATATTTCTGAAGACTAATTCTGTGAATTTAACCGCTTCTAGATTCAATGAAGTGATCCTCTCCGATATCCTGGGGCAGAGAAATGCAGAGAGACTTTACAAAGACAATATTGTCCAGAGACGACATCATGGAAAAAAAATGAATGAGATGGGGTTGGTGGGTCATCGGGGAATGTCTTTAGGTGGCCATGGGATTTGCATCTTTGGCAATTTCCTGCAGGGACGGGGCTTGCTCCCTACTGCTCTCCGAGCTGAGGTCAGATCTCAGGGACAGAAGGAAGGACTCCCATACTGCCAGGCACTGTAATAATAACAAACCGCACACAATATTCAGATTTTATTGACTTTCAGTTTATATGGCTTTAGAGCAAGCCCTCACAAATGCATTAAAGTACTGACAACTGTGCTGTCTTTGAAAAAGAGAACTGTCACAGGTAAGTAAATAACATGTTCTGACTTCACCACTTTGACAATGGTTCATAAGCACACCAGACATGCAAGTTCGTAAAACTGGGCGTTAAAAAGGATTTTTTTTGTAAAACCGATTGCTCACAACAGTATTTTAAAGTGAATTTCCCAGCACCTTAAATTCAAATGACCATTAATTATACCAAAGCATTATCTCCTCAGCCTTTTCAAAGTAATATTGATAATACAACTAAAAAAGTTAGCATATCTTCAGCGGCAAGTCATGCACTCATTTGATGGAAAAACTCTATGAGGACCTTTGGCTAGTTTGTTTCAGCCACAGGTGACTCACTAAATTACTTTAGCTCGCAAAATTAGTTCTGAAAGAAATCGAAGGCATCCCTTCAAAATCAATGGGCGTGACAAACTTATGTCAGCCAGTACGTGCTTCAGTGGATGATATCTTGATTTACATGTGGAAAAAACTTTTAACAACCAACATTTTTCATTAAGACAGAATCATTTTAGGTCAAGCAGTGAACCCCAAACCTTGGCTAAATCCAAAATGTTGGCCTACATAAGTCCTTTTCTGATAAGCCTACAAGGGGTGCAACGGATCAAACTCACGGTTTGGATCGTATCACAGATTTGAGTCACGGATTGGATCACTTTTCGGATCAACAACAAAAAAAAAAGACAAGACAAATATAACATTGTCCTCCATTTATTTTGTAAAACACTTCTGCCCATGAAATAAAAACGAAAAACTTTAAATTATATAATAACAAATTAAAGTGCAATTTAAGGCATGATACCTTCTTCTTTTAAACATAGACCATGAATGAAAAATAACTTAAAGTGCACTAAGCCATGATACTTCATGATACCTTCTCTTTAAACATGGACAGTGATTTAAAAACTAGCCTAAGCACACATCATCAAAAACGAAGAGAAGAAAGAAAGCAAAGCATACCTCTGCTTATAATTTTAAATTCTTTTTCAAAAAGATAAGGATGTCTACATTGTCTGGGGAGAGTGTAGACCTTTTTGCAGTCACCCCTGCAGTAGAGAATACCCTCTCGCTAGGCACTGAAGTCCCAGGCACAGTGAGATAGCATCTTGCCATCTTGGCAATGTGGGGGTATTTACACTCATTGCTTTTCCACTATGTCAGTGGACCACCATCCACTGGAATGCCGCATTTATAAACTTAAATAGCCATTGAACAGCACATATTTGCATTAATTCGATTCAACGTTCTTTTTTTTTTTTTTTTTCCAGCAGTGCAACCTAATTTATTTTAAGATTGCACTTCATCAAAATGTTTCCAAAAGAATAGGCTACTTTTGCGGGGAAGCGCAGCTGCACACTATGCCGCAAAGGGATAATAATGTAGGCTTTTAAATTAATAACGCAAAGCGTTGGTAATTGAATAATTTAGTAAATTGTTTATTAGTGCAATGTAAAAGTTCACCTCACGGCGTGCATTTAAAATCAATTCAAATGCAAGCTTTGCATCAAACTTTCATGTTGTCAAAATCATTTATGGGGTCTTTCTAGTCCGGCTTCTGGGGAAGTTGTACGGAGGCTACAATATGAGATTGTATGAACAGCAATTATCCTGTTTTTTTTTTTTTTTTTTTGATCAATTATTTTTATTTTTGACATTATATTACCAAGAAATAACACAAGACATTACAGCATATACAAAAAAAAAAAAAAACCACAAAGCATGTGACAGGTAATTCATCCCCCCTCCCTCACCAACCTCATGGGTCTCCCTACAGTAATATGTGCAGTATAAAAAAGCTCAACTTAAAAATGATAAAGTAACAAATTACAGCATTTCTTTGATTTTATCAGCAATCTCTTGCCATACAAAAATAGTGCTAGTGTGAGCACCATGCATCCTCACAACTGAGAGCTCCATGTTAATGATATCACTAAATGTATTAATCCAGTGTGCTTTGGTAACAATATGTGGAGGTTTCCAACGTAATGCTAGTATCTTTTTGACAGCAGTAATACCCATTAAAAGAATGCGTCTATTGATACAGGTTAGTTCCAACGAGGCAGTGTCATTCAAAAGTAACACAGTGGGAGAGCATGGCACAGTTAAACCCAAAATAGCTGACAGAGTAGTACAAACCACACCCCAAAAAATTTTTACATCTTTACATTCCCAAAACATATGCATATAAGAACCTAAGAGACCATCTGTACACAAAGTACAGATTGGGGATGATACTCTTTTCATAAGATAAGCCTTTCTCGGAGTGAGGTAAGTCCTATAGATAAAATTATAATGAATCGGTTGATGATTTGGGTTTTTAGAGGCCATTATAATTGAGGACCATATCCTCTCCCAGTCAAGTAAAACCTCTTCAGTATAGTTTTTCAGGTCTTCAGACCATACTTGTACAATAGGAAGAGCTTTATAAGAGGCATTCCGAAATAGTGAATACAATTGAGTGACGCAACCTCTTTTTTGACCTCTATTGACCAAAATAGAATGCAAGGGGTGAGTAGTTAATGGAGTGTTCCATGGCACTCTGTACGCTTTCATAGATGACCGCAGTTGAAGATATAAAAAATAGGAGGAGCCTGGTAAATTGTAAGACAGTCTTAAATCATTAAAATTGCGAAGCCCAGCCTCATCATGGATATCTGCTAATGTGTGAATCCCTTAAGTACTCCAGGCCGAACACAAAAATGGAACCCCCCCAGAAAGCAGAGAGAAATTGTTAAAAATTGGGCTTTTAAGATGCCATTTACATGTTATATTAGATCCTTTTTCTGCAAGCCGCCATACTGACAAAAGAAAACTCATTATGGGACCGAACCGCAACTTGGCTCGTTTCAAAGGAACAGCTGAATAAATAAGGTCTTCCAGTCTGTGTGGGAATGCTAAATTAGCCTCAATAGATTTCCAACAAGTAACTACGTCAGAATTAAACCAAACTGATAATGGTCTTAAGACAAATGACCAGAAATAATGCTTGAAATTAGGAACTGAAAGGCCACCTTCTGATTTATGACGCTGAAGAGTAGTCAGTTTAATGCGTGGTCATTTCTTACCCCAGATAAATTTGGATACCAAAGAATGAATTCTGTCCCAATAATCAGTTGGGGGCGACAAAGGTATCATAGAAGCGAAAAAATTTACCCGTGGCAATATATCAATCTTAATTACCGATACACGAGTTTGTAGTGATTTTGGGAGGTATGACCATCTATCGAGATCTAATTCAATTTTTTTAAAGATCCCTTGAAAGTTTTTATATGCAATAATAGTCAATGAAGGAAAAATATCTATCCCCAAGTACTTAAATTGATTAACAATAGGAATATGCTGGGGTAATTTGCTGGGATCCAATTTCGAGTTTAATGGGAAAAGTACTGATTTTGTCCAATTAATTTTATACCCAGACAGGGAACTGAAATCATCAAAGGTATCCAAAATATAAGGCATTGAAATGGGTGCCCTATCAAAATATAAAAGTATGTCATCAGCATACAACGATATCGAGTGAATGGTATTATTGAAAATAATAGGTGCAATGGACGAATGTTGCCTAATTTTCTGAGCAAGGGGTTCAAGTGACAAAGCGAATAAAAAAGGGCTTAAAGGACAGCCTTGTCTACAAGACCGTGATAAGGCAATTTTGGTTGATATGATGCCATTAGTAATTACCATTGCAGTTGGGTTACTATATAATAATTGAATTAATTTAATAAAATTAGGACCAAATTGAAAATGATGTAGAACCTCCCATAGGTAATCCCATTCTAGCCTATCGAAGGTTTTTTCTGCATCAAGGCTCAACACTGCGCAAGGAGAAGCTATATCTTTAGCATAATGAATTACATGGAGTAATCTGCGAACATTGTCAGAAGCGAGGCGTGATTTCATGAAACCGGTCTGGTCGCAATAAATTAATTTCGATATGTGGGGTTCTAGGCGTAAAGAAAGGATCCATGCAAAGATTTTAATTTCAGCATTAAGAACTGATAATAGCCTGTAATTACAACATTTAGTTACATCTTTGTTAGGTTTAGGGAGTACAGAAATTAAAGCAGAATTCAAGTCATTGAAAAAGGCACCTACCTCAACCGCTCTATGAATCATTGCTAAAAGGTACTGTCCAAGCTCTTCCCAAAAAGCAAGATAAAATTCTGGGGGGATCCCATCCCAGCCTGGAGATTTCCCTTTTTTCATCCCTGCAATAGCATCTTTTAATTCAGTCAGAGTGATTGATTTACCAAGACGCTCATTATCCTCTTGAGAAAGAAAAGGGAGATTAAGACCTTGCAAAAAAAAAAAGATTTACATTTATTTTTATCCAATTTTATTTCAGATCTATAAAGTTCTGAGTAAAATGAAGAGAACTCTGCATTTATTTCTTTAGGAGAAGTAATTAGTTGCCGCTCTGAGCTAATAGCTGTGATATTTGCATACTTTTCGCATTTCTGTAAACTCAAAGCGAGAAGACGACTTGGCCTCGATCCATGAAAATAATAGTTCCTCCTAACCCTTTGAATTTGGAATTCTGCTCTCATTTTAAGTAAATTGTTAAGATTCACTCTGACTGTATCAATTTCCCTTTTTCGCTCAACAGTAAAGCCATCTCTCTGTTGGTCATATTCTAGCCTTTGCAAAACATATTCAAGAGTTTTAAGTTTGCCCAGTCTTGTTCGATTAAGGTGAGAAGCAAAGGAAATTGTTACATTTCTTATAAAACCTTTAATTGCACTCCACAAAACTCGAGGATCCTCCACTGATTTAGAATTAACGGAAATAAATTCTTTAAAATTATTTCTGAAATAACCACAATACTCCTCGTTTCCTAATAATGATGTATTAAAACGCCATCTTGTGGCCCTAGTAGTGGCACCTGCTAAAGTGAGCAATGAAGTGACAGCACTGTGGTCAGATAGCGAATTGGGCTGAATCACAGCAGAGTGGATCTGAGAAAATGAAGTCATAGAAGCGAATATGAAATCAATCCTTGAATAACTTTTATGTCTATCTGAATAGAAACTATATTGCCTTGCAGAAGGATTTATAATTCTGAATAAGTCTACCAAGCTAAAATCATTTATCAGCCCTTTAAGAGCTTCTGTAGATGGGTGAGTATTCTTTGGGGGTATGCTAGATCTGTCCAAATACGGATCAAGGATGGCATTCATGTCAGCACCAATAATTATCGAGTAACCCTGTAGGTTACATAGAAACCAACCAATGGCAGCAAAAAAAAACTGAATTGAATTGATTTGGGGCATATATACAAAGAAATGCAACTTTCAAACCATTAATGTTTGTTTTAATACATGCTATTCTACCGTCTTCACTTCCATAACTTTCAATTACTGTTAAAGATAAACTACGTCTCAAAATCACCAGGGCACCTCGGCTTTTGGAGTTAAATGCGGCAGCTGCTGCAGTATAATAGTGACGATTCACCAATCTGTGTTTATCGGCAGGTTTAAGGTGCGACTCTTGAATGAAGGCCACATCTATTTTGTGTCTATTAAGCCAATCTAGGCACATTGAACGTTTCATTGGGCCATTTAGGCCATTTATATTCCAACTAGCAACATGTATCGTAGACATATTTGCAAACAAGACTGGGCAAATAATTATATACCTGCAGATGAACAAAAATCAAGACTCCAGAGACCCAAGTTTCCCCACCCCCATCCCGCCACACAAAATCTAAAAATAAATATAACAAAAAAAAAAAAAAAAACCCATAAATGTAAACACACAAAGTGGCTACAGCCACTAAAGAAACACCCACTGCCAGGGCACCTGACCTGAGAAAGATGGCTATCACACTGCTAACTACACCAGCCATTACCCCATCAAAATATTCGGTGTAACAACCCATTCAACAAGCAAATATTTTCAGATTACAATGAGTTACATTGCGAAATAAAAATCATCCATCAAGTTAGAATTATAAAGCAAAATTTTTACCAAATGAAGAAATCTATCAATTTAATAAGTAGACAGCATACCTTATTAAGACGGGTAATCCATAACACAAAAAATTGGGTAAGGACGTGAGAGGACTAAGAAACAAACGAAAGTTACCCAAATCGACAAAATCTATTTAACCCGTCCTTTATAAGTCAAGTTTCCAAGTAATCTAAATGGCAAATCCAGTCCGCTAGGCCAGTATATTAAAAAAAAAAAAAAGCCTCCGAATGAGTCCCAAGAAAGTGTGTTTCTCCCACATGAGACAGCTACATCCTCATTGAGATGGATAGTCCTTTTAACAAAATTGGGTCACAAAATGTCCAGAAAAAAGGTCAAACAATCAGCGAGTCTTAGATGGAATCCGTCCATTATAAATCAGATTCCGAAATAATCTAAACGACATCTTCAGTCCGCTGGGCCTGTATGTTAAGAAAATCCTCCACCTCCGACTGAGTCCCAAAACAGCAATTATCCTGTTAATCATAAACACAATCTACACCTTACCTATACAACATCTTCAGCAGCATTTGCTACTTCATATTCTACTAGAATCAGAGATTCCAAGTCTCACGCATTCGGCGTCTTGCCTCTTAGTGGCATCCACGTTCCTGTGCCATAGTCAACAATTATTCCATCAACGCGCACTACAGAAATCCACTCGCGGAATTTAAGTCATTGTGCATTAAGTTGAAGTTTCATGTGCATTACGGTGGATTTCCCCACTAATGACACGGAAATAGATTATGACTCGGGAATTCTCAGGCTTGTCTTTACTGAGGGATTGAAAGCAATGGAATTGCATAAAGACGTTTCAAATGGTCTGATTTCATTAAAACAATTTAAACAATCATGAAACACATGCATTGTCTCCAATCCCTGAGTAAAGAGAAGCACGGGAAGTCCGGAGTCATAATCACTTAATGTTACTTGTGATGAGGTGCACCTTTACGCAAGTGAAACTGAAACCTCAATGCACAAGGATTTTAATACCGTGTGAGAATCTCATTAAGCATTCAATGAATAATTGTGGACTACGGTGAATAAGCCTAAAAAATGTGTGTGACCTACGCCGAATGCGTGAGACTTGGCATCTCTGTTACGGTCATGTCACTGGCTGTAGACAGATTTATTTTTACGAAAGAAAACTTAACACTCGGACCTCACTCAGCAAAAACGCATTTAATAGAAAATTTTCTTTGGCGTATCAAGCAGGACGCAGAAAAAAATATGAAGTGTCTAGAGATATGGCAGTTTTTATTGGTACGGCAGTCAATATGAATGGATTAGGGAATATGGTTAGGGGTCAGGGTTAAGGTTAGGGTTAGGGTTTGGGTTAGGTTAGGGCAGGGTTTGAAATTGGGACTGCCGTACCTCTCCACATTGAAATGCATTGGAAAACTGACGTACCCGTAGCAACTGCTAAAAAAACAAATGCCATTTTGTGAGCTACATGAATTCAGAAGCTTCTAAAGATGTTGCCATTTTATGTCACAATTAACGTGGATGGGGAAATGCTTGATAATTGCAATGAACAATGCAAGAAGAGGGGAGCGGGACAGTAATTCTACCGACTGATTCTCGCATCTAAACAAATTAACACCAAGTTGCTAATTGGGAAACGTAAATTGGAACAGGTTTGGAGAAGGTATGGCGAAAGCATGGCTAGGTAATCCTCCGATGGCAAGTCCAGGGTGCAAGAGTTTAAAAATCAGCTAAAACGCTACGATGAGAGATGGAGTTTGGCCAAGGTTTTTTTTTTTTTGTAATTCTTTAGATTATTAGCATTCTTTCAATTTAACATTGTAGCGCAGTTACGTCTGTCAGCTCTTCTCTATCACTTCATAATCATTATTGGCAACAGGCTGAATTGATTGATTTTCATTTGGATCATATTATACAGGAGCAGATTTAGGGTTGGCCATTTGAGCCAACCTCGCCGACAATTAGAGGAGTTCTAATCTGAATCATCTTCCCGGAAGCACTTCAAATGATTGTCGTTTATTTCAGAGCGCTTGTATGTTTCAAGAAGAAATGGGACGCAACTGTGTACACGCACCCCATAGCGGCAAGTTGTCTCATTTCGCTTTAAGATCATCACGATTTGATAACGTCACTCCCTTAGCACAACCTTTTTTTTTTTTTTTTTTTTTTTCCATCAACCAATCCACGGATCATGTGCGTACCGAACCGTGAAGAGGGATCCGTACGGATTACGGATCACTGATGATCCGTTGCACCACTAAAGCCTACACATTCTTGGTTACAAATATTCTGCAAACATGCTTTGAGTACATCAGTGAGCTCAATCATCAGCGGATTTGCACTGCCGTCCATCTCCGAGGGCTCTGCTTTCCTTCAGGCCATTTAGAGAAAAGTGGCTTCTTCCCTCATGCCAGCTGTCCACACAGCAAGTGATGCGCACACAGCAGAGTTCCAGCTTTCAGTAACTTCTCCTCAGCCAGAAGTAGCAGCTTATAATTCCTGTACTGGTTGTAACCAAGGCCGTGAGAATCTGACCTACCAACATACAGACAGAATTCCAATCCAAAAACAAAGAAATAAGGTCTGCTTAAAGTGAAAGAGAATAGAGCTTATTCAATACCAACTGTACATCAAAATATTATATGAAGCATCAGCTTCCATCACTTTTTCACAACCCATAGTCCTGAACTCCGCAGTCTCAACCCAGACATATCAGTGGTCTACGCACAACTCCTAAATTGTTTCCACAGAATAGGGTCGACTCTGGAAAAGGCACGGTTTAGAAAGCTGCTGCCGTGAGAATGGGTGTAGGTCAAGATACCTCAGATGTCAAATGTGCGATAATTTTCAGGGTTGCAAATAATCCACGTCAAGCATTTTAAAATATATACTACTCAAAATTTGATAGGGATCATAGGAATTTTTTTGTGAAATGACATGCAAATTTGGTAACTGCCACTGATGAACAATATATTGGATAAATGACATGCAGTCAGACACAAAACACATTTGCACGTGCATTTCATGACATTAAATGAGCGTGCAGCCTCACATTTTGGCTTTGACTAACACTTCACCATTTCAACTCCGGCGTGTGTGTTTGCTGTTGGGTGAAAATTTGGAAGTTCCCAAATTTTTTGCATTACATTTAGCAATAATAACATCTCCTCAACGTCTTAGACGCCGATTGACTTCAGAGCAATTGGGAAGATGCATCAGAATGCTTGACTCTGGCTTCTCAACGCGTCCGTTGCTAATGCACTTAACGTCAGCCAAAGCGTTGTGAACAGAGCGTGGAACCGGCATCAAACGTTTGGTACAGCAGCACACCGTCATGGGGGTGGTCGTCAGAGATCGACTACACAACGACAAGACCACTTTCTCACACTTCAGGCACAACGTCATCCTTTCTGGAACAGCCACCACCCTACGAAATGACCTTCATAACGCCTCGGGGGTCAGGGTATCCACTCAGACGATACAGAATCATCTTCATACTGCCGGCCTCAACTCAAGAAGGCCATGTGTTCGAATCCCACTGACCGTGCGTCATAGGCCTGACCGTTTGGATTGGGCTCACGATCACGTCACATGGACACACAACGATTGGGCTCCAGTTCTCTTTACTGATGAGTCCCGATATTGCTTGGACTTTACTGACAGGAGGCAACGGGTGTGGCGAAGACAACGTGAGCGATTTAATGATGCCTACATCAACGAACACGACCGTTATGGTGGCGGATCAATTATGGTTTGGGGAGGAATAAGCAGGAACGGCAGAACGGACCTGCATGTCATGGGGAGAGGGACGATGACAGGGGTACGGTACAGGGATGAGATCCTCAATGTGTACATAAGACCATACGCTGGTGCTGTTGGCCCTGATTTCATCTTAATGGATGATAACGCCCGTCCCCATCGTGCTAGGGTGGTGAATCAATTCCTAGAGCAGGAGACAATTGTCCGCATGGACTGGCCCGCGCGTTCGCCGGACCTAAACCCTGTCGAGCATGTGTGGAACATGCTGCAGGTCGCCATTTCCGGTCGTAGGGCACAACCCACAACTCTAGAAGAGCTCGGAAATGCCCTTGTTGAAGAATGGAACAACATTCAAATTGCAAGCATCCGGGTTCTGATTGACAGTATGACCTGACATTGTCAAGCCGTCATTCAAGCTAGGGGAGGCCATACCCGTTATTGACATTAACTGTGGTAATGAAACATCAAACGAACACTGTCTGTTTTCACTTTACATGGCAGAGGTGAAACCATGAAGTGTTAAATGAAAGCCAAAAGTGTGAGGCTGCACGCTCATTTAATGTCATTAAATGCACTTGCAAATGTGTTTTGTGTCTGACTGCATGTCATTTATCCAATATATTGTTCATCAGTAGCAGTTACCAAATTTGCATGTCATTTCACAAAAAAATTCCTATGATCCCCATCAAATTTTGAGTAGTATATCTGACCCCGTGCTTCGGCGTCATTGTGTAAAAAAATTATTTCCTTATTTTTATAAGTTAGTTGACCCGAGAGATTTCGGGCCCTATCTTGCGCCAGAGTCCCTAAACCCGTTATTTGGGGATTTAGCATTGCGTAAGAGGCGTTCCCCCGCAAAAGTTGCTATCTTGCACACCTGACTATATCCCTAAAACACCTGCGCTACCCGTTATATTATGCATAGGCGTGGTTTGGGCGTTACGCCAGTTAAACCAATCAGTGTGCTAGGTGCCATTGCCTTTAGGAACAGGCTGCGTTATCCCAAATCCTCAAACCGAAACCCGTGATGGAGAGAGGAAGGTCGCCACGTTTCTCCAAAGACGGAGTTAAATTGCTCGTGCATGAGGTCAAATCCAGACAGGGGAGGATCTGTTTTGTTAAGTTAATCATGAATTGTATTATTATTATTATTATTATTATTATTATTATTTTTGACATTGACATATTGTTTAATGTTTGGTATGCAATAAAAAAAAAAAAAAAACATCAAGCCTACCCCTTTTCTGATGGAAACTTCAAAAAAAAAAAAAAAAAGAAAAAAAAAAGCAAAAAATGCGTTTAGCCATGATTGGGTCATGCCTCCAATTGAGCTGAGTGGGTGTTGGAATGACCCACTAGCATAGAAAAACAGTGCCACAGTAACCCTTACAGCAACGGGCAAGGCATACGGACAGCTGGCAGCGGTGCATACATCATCTGCAACCAGGTGACATAATTCCGTCACTGCCTGATGGGAGAGCGCAGTTTTGTCCGCAGCGTTCTCGTTCTGTGGGAATTAATACTCAGGGCCGGCGCTAGACCTGAAAATTTGGGAGAAAATAGCCTTCCCTTTATTGACTACAATTAGTCCTGGCTAATTCTAGATGGTTTTCCCTTATTAACACGTTTTCCAATTCAAGAATAATCAAGTGGCAATTGAAGACACGGCTTCTCTCCCCCATGCGATCTAACAGCGACAAAATAATGGGCTACATTCAGTACAGAAAAATCATTTAATTATAAATAGGTCTATGCACTGGCACTCAGCAACGGTAATTTTTTTTTTTCCAGCGAGAGCGGCATTTCAGAAATCTTTTGCGAATGAAGGTAATTTCGGCGACAAGTACGCACACCTGTTTTTGCAGCACGGTCACGCAACTTGCTGTAAAAAAAATAGACAGCTGTCCGATTGGAAAATGTAAACGGACGAAACCACGAACTTGTCACCAGAATTACCTTCATTCGCTGAAGAGTTCTGAAATGCTCTCGGTGGAAAAAAAGTTACGTCGCTGAGTGCCAGTGCATAGACCTAATTATAATTAATATTTTTCTGAACTGAATGTAGCCCATTTGTCGCTGTTAGATCGCATAGGGGGAGAGAAGCCGTGTCTTCAATTGCCAAATGGGTAGCGGGTGGTTTGAGGACCCGCTATACGCTTTCCCTAACGTGTGTGGTCAAGATAGCAATTGTAGGGAAAGCGCATAAACACGCCCACGGGCACACCTCCAGTCGCAAATAAAGGATTCGGCATAATGTATAGCAGGTAGTGTGGCCGCAAGATACCGTTTAGGGATAGTGGAAGCTGCTAAATGCGTAATTCACGGGTAGCGGGTAGTGGCAACGGGTAGGGCAGTGTGAAAGATAGAGCCCTTCATGTAAAGCACAGGGGGGAGGGGGAAAGAAAAGCACGGCGATAGCAAATGATGGCCATGAAAATATAAACTCTTGTTTTCATTCCACAAATGGGCAAATGTGCGCAGATGTTAATGACCATTGGGAGGTTTTTCCGAGTGTTGATCTTGCGTTTGGTAGCTGTTCATCAAGAGAAATACATATAAATATGGCTGTAATTGCAAAACGTTAATGCGAGATTTCTGTGAGAGGTATTGAAGCGGAAAGTCTGAACGTAAATCACATTTTAATGGTTTGACCTCAGATCCATTGTGGTGGTGTACCGAGGAAAAAATTACAAAAAATTGCGTCATTGCATATTTCCGTGCACAATTGTATATGGAGATGCAGCGGGCTCACCAGGGCTCAGTACAGCTCAGCACCACAGAGGAGATATGACATTAGTAAGCAATGGCAGTCCTAAGTCCAGTCTGGCATTTAAATTAAACTTCCCTAGCTTTTTATTAATGCCCTCACAGCACTCCTCCCTCTATGGTCTAGTCTTCTGCCGTTTTTTGGTCCCCTGCATAGGGACTGACCTCAGGCAAATGCAAAGCAGCACACAGGCTGTCAAAAGCACTTAATCAAGACCACACTTTCCACATAAGAGACTGTCACGCCTAACCTTTATTAAACCGCTTCTGACAGGGGCTTTGCTCAGGCAGCCAGACATGTCGCATTACAATAACAACTCAGGACTTCTATTTTTATGAATGCAAATATAAAGACGCAAGATGGCTCAAATAAATGCAACACAGGAAAATGCATTAGTATTAACTGCTAGTGCAATAGAAGCCAGTAGTAATAAGTGTGACCACACAGCAGTTTCAGACTTGGAAAACAGATTTCTACAACTCATGACATCACTTTACACATCATTACACCTTTAAACATCCTTCTTCACAGCACGCATAGGTGGCTAAGTTAATAATACATAAATATTATATTAATTGGCAAACATAAATTGTTATTGCCAATTTTTCCAGTTAAGCTTCGTTAAATCTGTCAATTTTATTGAAATGCACTTGCTCATACGGCATGGCAAGTATGCCATTTTGAAAATGTGCACATAATCCTTTCGTGGCAGATTAAAAATTTAAACACACCGAGAATGCTGTAATCAACATGAACAGTATGTTACATATTAATTGCTAGGTCACATGAATTGGCTGCTATATTGTGCAACATTCTTTTGTACATGGTGGGAAAAATTTCAGCTGGTATTTTAGTGGAGAGTTTTATCACCACTTTTTCAATCACATAACCTTCAGAACATAAGGTTTCATGAGTCAAATGCTTAGCTAATGCAATTAAACCCCACAAAAATAAAATATACAGTGGTTAAGCCAACACACCCTCTCTGTGGTTCAATGAAACACATAACTGGGAAAATAAAATAAATTTAATGTATTTAATATCTTCAGCATGCATTTGGCCCCTGAAGTTGGCACTTGGCATTTTTCAACAATTTCAGTCTTTCCAAGTTTACAGCAAGGCAAGCCAAGAAATGAGAGGCAGATGTAGAAAGAATAGATAACCAATTAAACAAGCATCTAAAACCATTAGATCCCTGCCAATTTGACAACCAAAATACCAGAGATCCAGTTTAGGACCTCTTTATAGCCATGGCACATTGGAGCCATAACCCTCAACTTCAAAGTGTTAAGCAAGTACTTTCACTCATGAGGTGCTAAATGATACATCAAATTACATTGTTTTTCGGTTCCTACTCAGCATTATGTACACAGTTTGTGTCAACACAAATATATTTACACAGATACTTACCGGCAGTGAATAAATAGTGGTCGATTTTGGGTCTATGTACCCAAACCACTGTACCAAATTAAATCTTCTGCTGAGCACAGGCATGCTGCCTGGCTCTGCCCAGCCTTATACACTTCGATCTACAGCGTAATGAGTAGTCCAATTACATAATAGTGATGAATGAAAGAGATTTCCTTTGATTATCGACCCCACTGTCACCCACATTGACATACGTGGTCATACTTTCACTCCAGGCCTTTGTAAATAGTACTGCGTGGGTCAAAAGAGAACAGCAAATCTCAGAAATTACCTTCAGATATTGATTACCGGAACCTTCTCTGGATTTATGCTTACTGCTGATACAAACCCATCTTGAAACATTTCAGGGTAGGGAAGACTTAGGCAGCAAATTAATATAGTGTTTGATGGGTGACCAAGCAGTGCTTCTGCTGACAGAACTCTTTCTTCAAATGCCCACGAGCTAGTCAATTCAGCAATGGCTGCTGGCCTTCTTTATATTCATAACAAAGTAACAAGACAATGACTTGTCATTGTTAATGACACAGCGATTTAACAAATGCACTTGAATTAGAGATTCCAGTCACGCACAGCCCCCATTGCCTCTCAGTGGTATTAGTAGGAGACATGCAAATGTAAGGGGGCTCTAGTGAAGAAACAGATGCTTGCAATTCAGACACATATTGGCTCAGAACAGTAAGAATGATCCTCATACATAAATACTGAAACTTAGCTTTCTCAGACAGTTGACTGGTGAACCTCATCTACTTTTGAAAAAAATGGCCAGTAGATCTACAAAATCCACACAAGGCAACAACCCCCCAAAAAAAATCATGTAATAACCACACACAGAGGATTTTCATCCAGTTTTTTATGTCATAGCAAATAAACAAATCACAGATATAATTTTTGTTTATTAGCTTAACTTTCAGGCTTCATTAACCTTTAGCATGCTAGGTTCATTTAAGCCTATTGCATGCTGGCAGCTGAGTTCTGGATTAATGTAATATAGCCTGCAAATGGCTTATTTTCAAGACTGATCCAGATATCACACCTACTGATGCTAAAAAATTGGGTCGTTTCCACGGAAATAACCCAGAATTACAGACCTCAACCACTCAAAACAAGCCATTACGATGACGCAATGGAGTCTCCCGTATTCATATGGCTAATATTGGCCACGTGATCGTTGGTTCATTTTAAATATCGGTTACAGCGCAAGTGTTTGTAGCGGATTGTAATATCGGAACGAGTTGGGCCGCGGAGGGATTTTCGGTCTCGTGCGGTAAACATCCCTCCGCGGCCCAACGAGTTCCGAAATTCCCCAGACGCAACAAACACGAGCACGGTAAACTATGTATTAAATGCGCCATTTTTCGTATTCATTTGTGAGACAAAATAAGTTCTAATTCAACATTTCATATAGATTTATTTGGTTCGTTAAAAAAAAAAAAAAAAAACAAAAAGGGAACTATTTGATGTAGTATGAGTGTACTGGTACTGTACAGCGATCACAACAGTCATTTTACATTCGCATGTATGATGAAAAATGGCTAGATTTGCAATACCTGTCCAACAAGAATTGTCTACATAGCTAGCAAGAACAATGCAAGACAGATGTGGGGCACAAAATCCATAATATGAGCATTTAATAATCTGACACATTTGGCAATGGTCGCAGGCATAGCCACTGACTCTCCATTGCTTGCTATCAGCGCGACCGCACTCATACTGCGTCATGTACTCACTTTAAAATGAAGTTATATTAGCACTTGCTGCTGAAATGATATTTGGATCTTGGCATCCCTAAACACAGTTCTTCTTGTCGAGCGATCTCGCCAGCAACTGGAACAGATATAAACAAACGTGGCGACTGTGGTCGCCGGCAGTTGCACAGAATAAGGAATATATGGGCAAGTACGGTCGCCGGCAGTTGCACAGAATAAGGAATATACGGGCGAGTACGGTCGCCGGGAGGACACTAAAAGTTAAATAAACCTCGAACAAACTTAATTATTTTAATGGATTTTTTTTTTCATAATCGTAAAGGAAAAAATTATGGAATCATCAAGAAAATTTCAAAAATATCAGCAATAGTACTTAGTTGCCTCTGCTCTGGCTTTTATGAGAGCCTGAATTCACCATGGACTTCACCAATGAAAAATATTATTCTCCATTAGGCTGGTCCGACCTTCTGGAATAGCAGTTTCGAGATCAGCTTTGCAGGATGGGCCCCTGACATTTTTTTAATGTCCACTATACATTTTTGATTGGATTGAGATCCAGACTGTTTGCTGGCCACGTCATTGAGTTGATATGCCTTTCCTGAAGAAATGCTTTTACACTCTTCATTCTGTGGCAAGATGCAAATGTCATCCTGAAAACTGCCCATTGCCAAACCTATTTTCTACTGATGGAATCAGAAAAATGGTTAAAAAATGTACACCTGCACATTGACTGTTGGGCTAATGAATGCCATCTCCCCTGGTCCGTTACCTGACATGCAAGCCCATACCATAAATGAATGGGGAAATTTGCTTGTTTTCTTCAAGCAGTCATCTTCATGTTTCATTTGAACGACACCAGACAAAAGTTCCAGCATCAACGCCTTAGCCAGCACAGATTCGCGATTCATCACTGAACATCACTTTCATCCAATCATCCACACGACATGATTGCTTCTCTTTAGCCCACTGTAACCCTGCTTTCATCTTTTTAGGTGATAGAGCTGAGTTTTTATTAGGTTTTTCCACATGTAAATCCCATTTCATTCAGCTGATTTCCCACAGTTCTGTCTCAAACACTGATCCCTGTTTCTGTCCATTTGTTTTTAATTTCCTTTGTTGTGAATTATCTATTTTTGCAACAGATACAGTTGTGTTAAAAAAAAAAAAATAGCAGTGCAACATCAATAACCTGATGAACCACTAGTAGTAGTAGTAGATATTTTTGCATAGCAAATAATTTACTTGAAGATGTAGTAGTGTATAGAAAAACAACAGACCCAACGGTCATGACATTCACGCTGCTCATTCCGAGAAATTAACTCAATCACTTAAAGGGGCATGTTCAAAATGATAGCAGTGTGGAGTTTAATTAGAGAAACAGGTGTCATTAATTGTCCTTTATTAAGGAAGAAACGAAGCAAATGTTTCACACATTGTTATAAAATACATTTCCTTCTGAATTGCTAAGTAAAATGGGCCATTCCAAACACTGTTCGGAAGAACAACGTAATTTAATTGAAAAGTTGATTGAAGAGGGGAAAAACGTACAAAGTGCAGCAAATTATAGGATGCTCAGTTAAAATTATCTCAAATGCTTTAAAATGGCAATAAACCCTGAAACATGCGGAAGGAAACGAGCAACTACTGTTAAAATGGATCGAAGAATAGTCAGAATGGCAAAGATTTTCCTAATCATCACCTCCAGAAAAATCAAAGACGATATAAAACTACCTGCAAGTGCTGTTACAGTCAGAAGACGTTTGACTGAAGGTAAGCTATCAGCAGGAAGCTCCCGTAAAGCACCATTGTTGATAAAACAGTATGAGCAGAGTTGGTTGAAACACATCGATTGGCCCAAAGAGAAATGACGTAACATTCTGCGGACTGATGAGTGGTCATCGACAGTATGTCAGACAACCCTCGGGTGCTGAATTCAAGCCTTAGTAACACTGTGAAGACAGTGAAGCATGGTGGTGCAAAAATCACGGGATACGGATGTTTTTCATACTATGGCGTTGGGCCTGTTTATCATATACCAGGGATTATGGATCAGTTTGAATACATCAAAATACTTGGAGATTAGGTTGCCATATGCCGAAGAGGAAATGCCCCTGCAATGCCGTTTCAACAAGACAACGACTCCAAACACACGAGTAAGCACGCAACATCTTGGTTCCAGACAAACAGGATAGGATTGAGGTAACTGAGAGGCCAGCTCAATCCCCTGACCCCAACCCATTACTGAAGAAAAACCCAAAAGTTCACTGGAACTGTGCAATGTAGTTTGTTCAGCCTGGGTGCCAGAAGTTGGTTGACTTGATGCAAAGCAGATGCGCAGCAGCTATCAAACACAATGGTAATGCAACTAAATATTAGTTCAGTAATTTAAAGTGAAGTTTAATCTTGAGTTAAATTTAGAATTTGAGTTTGAAGAGAAAATAGTTCACACTGCTATTTTTTAACAGATTAATATTCCTTTTCTTTGCTTCCCTTAAAAGAATAACACAGACTTGATCAAATTTGTTAATGCTTTGATTTGGAATTCAATGTGTAATGTTTCCACTACATTTGAAATGTGGAACTGAAAGCTATTAAAAAAATTATCTGCTCTTTATTAACATTTTTTCAACGCACTTCTATTTTTTGAACACAACTGTAGTTTTGATTTTCTGTCCTGATCCTTCGACGTCTTCTATCGACTACCCGCAAGTTTGCTTTTTATAACCATCCAATTTTGTTTATACTTGCGCCAAATTTTAGACAATGCTGACTGAGAAGAACCAACATTTTGCCACTTTCCATGTTGAATTGCCTTCTTGGAGCAGCTTTATAATCCTTTCCATTTACTTCAATTGCCAGCTCTCTTGTTGGTGCCAAGCCTCCTCTCTGTTAGCAAAGTCCAACATCTCAATAACGCCTGCAACACTCTACTAACTGTGGACTAATTTGCATATTCAGATTTGTGTTGGTATTTCTTTTAAAAATGCTAAATACAAGGGTATTACACAATTTGTTTCTTCTACTTGATTATTTAAAAAATGCCTTTAATTAACATAATTTAATCAAATTTGTATGAGATGTGTTTCATGAAGCTTGAATATTATCCTAATAAACTAGACGTATGTCGATGGCGCGCCATCCCAAATCTGCGCTCCGCAACGAATGTTATGGGAGTAGTAGTAGTAATGTGTCAGAGGGCAATTCACTGAACTGGCATTCTGCTGTACAAATGATAATCTGCTTGTTGCAGTGACAAAGCACTGATACTGATCAGAGTTATAGCAATGTGATATAGTTGGTTAGTTGGATAGAGTACTTTTTGAGTGTCTGTTGAGGGCATAAATTACTCTTCATTTTGAAATGAGAGTATTATGAAAGAAAAGGACGTACGGTACAGCGATTGGCACATCTGATGCCATTTGACCTAGAAAACGGTCAAAATTAGATCAAATCAAAAACCCGTCTGATATGTGATGAAGGGTCATCCCATGCACCTCCCAAAAAAATTTGAGCATCCTAGCTCAGTGCATAAGGTAGATATGGCCATTTTTATTTTTTCACAAAAAGCCCCCTAGTGGCGAAAATTTGAATCACCGGATGGCAATTTTTGGCATGCGGGTTGCTATCAGCAAGATACATATTAATAGCAATTTGCAGCCATCTATGTTGAGTAATAACAAAACGTGCCATCCTTTTCAACGATTGGCACATCTGATGCCATTTGACCCAGAAAACGGTCAAAATTAGATCAAATCAAAAACCCCTCTAATATGTGATGAAGGGTCATCTCATGCACCTCCCATAAAACTTTGAGCGTCCTAGCTCAATGCATAATGTAGATATGGCCATTTTTCTTTTTTCACAAAAATCCCCCTAGTGGGCAAAATATGAATCACCGGATGGCAATTTTTGGCATGCAGGTTGCCATCACCAAGATACATATCCATACTAATTTGCAGCCTTCGACGTTGAGTAATAACAAAACGTGTCATCCTTTTCAACGATTGGCACACCTGATGCCATTTGACCTAGAAAACGGTCAAAATGAGGTCAAATCAAAAACCCGTCTGATATGTGATGAAGGGTCATCCTGCACCTCCCATAAAAATTTGAGCATCCTAGCTCAGTGCGTAAGGAACTTATGGCCATTTTTCAATTTTCACAAAAAGGCCCCTGGTGGCCAGAAGAGGAAATGAATTTAAATTATAAATGCGTTGTGCTCCCCTCTGGGTCACTACCTTACACATACCAAAGTTTCAAGTTGATTGGTCTAACGGCCTAGGAGGAGTTACTGTTTCGGACGGACAGACGGACGGACAGACGCCGAACTGTATTACAAGATCTCCTCGCTTTTTCGGAAGCACGGAGATAATAATAACAAAAATAGTTCTGTGCCATATCTGCGATTTTTTGCAATGAAAAAAAAAAAAAAAAAAAAAAAACTGCATGGAGTGGTAGTTCAGATCCAGGGAGAATCACAATTTAATGAATCCAGGCAGAGCAATGGTTCCATAGTTTAACCGATACAGCAAGCAGACATCCTGGAATGCCCCTCTTAGCATCTTCAATGGCACTGGGCATGTTTCTCTTGCACTGTCATAAGCAGAAGTCTATTGGGCTTTTTCGCTGATGGTATTTCCTCTCCCATTTTCACTTCAAGATTTAAAACACAATGTCACATCAGATTGCAGGCATTGGGGGCACTGACTGTCCAAGTATCACAGCCTGCTCAAAATGGAAACAGCGAGACCTGCATCTTACAGCGAGTAACAACATGAATTAATCACTACCGGACAATATTTAAATTTCGGCAAGAGTTCAGCGAATGCAGTGATGATATTTTGAAGAACAATTTTATCCTCAGGGCTTTAGAACTGAATTTTAAAAATTGCTCCAAATTAAGCGTATACCACAATTAAAGCAATTAACAGGCATACTATGAGAACTTTAACCAGGAAAATACTACAATAAGCAGGCTCTGTCATTTTCATGATACACAGGAAACAGTGTTTGTGTACACTGCTGCCCAATACCTTGCCTATCTACCTGCATTTGTTTGGGAAGCTGGGGCCATTTTCTTCAATTTTTGTTTTTATCATTTGAAAAGCATGTTGCTGAATGGAAGATGGGCAGAAGAGGGATTGACTATAGTGGACAGGTGAAATCAGTGAAAGATAAGGTCACCTTGACAACCAACCACAAGTCAAAAGGCTGGCAACACCAGACGAGCAAAGTCAATTAAAAAATAATGAAGCTAATTGGCTGGCAGGGAAGAAAATTTGCCGCAAGTCTAACATTTTATAAAGCAACATCTTAAGGTTTAAACATAATACAAATTCTTTTTTGTTCAGCTCAAGCGGACTCACTAGACAACTGTTATGAGCCCATCAATAGCACAATGCTGTTATCCTGTACTGTATATGCATTTTTCAGGATAGAATAAATCCGGGGACCATTTCAATCCAACATTGTATAGAGGGAGAATGTGCAGTAAGTGCCTTTGTTGCCACCGGGGTACACTGATGGGCCACAGTCTGGTTGCATCCTGAGGGCATCATCCCCTGCCTACTGAAGGTGGATGTTGCCATCCTTCCAGCTACACAGCATAAGAGGCATACAACCTGGCTGCAACAGAAACTGGCAGCAAACAGATTGAATACACATAATTCAACTAAAACAAATGCTTACTATATGCTATATAAATCTGAAGTCCCTCTAGGTAGGCTACAGCACACTGAAAGTTAACTGTGGCTAGAGTAAGTCCCCACCATCATCATTTAGCAATGGGAAGCAAACCAGAAATGGAAGCGAGTCCCATTGGATGTGTTAGTTGAGTGTTCTGGCATATTTTTGACTGCCTGAGTCGTATAAAACAGACCCATTTCACTATATCAGGAAGAGACAAAAATCAGGTTAACCTTCAGCACAAGGCTACAAAGCCACCAATTTAGGTGGCAAATTAAGTTAGCATTAGCTGAGCTTAACTGCCTGGGTGTTAGCAGAGTTGAGACTGGGGTGGTGGAGGCATGAGCAGAGAAGCATGGGTCATTCTTTGATGATAATTAAAGCAGTCAAACAAAGGGCAGAAATTTCAAAAAGTATGCCTTCCACAAACTGGCTTTAAAATATGAAATGCATTTACAGAATACTTCTCTAAATTCAAATGCTTCACAGAAAGATCCTGAACATGTCTGAAAAATCACCTCGTGCTCCATTTTCATGTCAGCGCAAGCATGGGGGGCTAGTTCATAACGTGGATGCACTGGCATTTTCGTGCAGCGAAAGGAAAATTATATGTATCTACACTGTAATTTCATGCTCAGATGAAGTATACTTGTGGTCAAGGAGTTTATGATCCTAGAAATGTACAGCTTTAACTCCCCAAGCCATTTTTCCAATTCTCAGCATCATTTTTTTAACAATTTCAATACTGAATTTTCATGAAAATTTTTTTTATGTTTGCAGCCCTTTTCATCTACCAAATCATGAAACTGATATAAGATGTAATTCTAAGGACTACACGTGTCTTGTCTCAGTTGAGCCATTCCCTCCCTCTCTGTGAAGCTTCAATCTTGAATTATAAAGCCTTGAATAAAATAATACATAAATAGCCAGATTTGGCTTCTGCGCAAAGTGGTTAAGTCTTGCTAAAATCCTTTTTCAGACAGCTATACCACCAAAAACTCAACACTTTCAACAAACTCTAAAAGAGAAACAAAATGACAACAAAACTTGGATCCGGCATCCTAAAAAAGTGATCTTAAAAATTCTCGCCAAATTTTTCCTGTTGGCCCATGGAGTTGTCTTCCAACTTTGCAAATCTGTGACAAAGACAAAAATATTTCTGTGGGTGTGACAGGCTTTTCGAGTTCCACTTGTGGTCGCGCTGGCAATTTTTAGCTTCTATGAGCTCAGTGATAAGGAGCATGTAACATTCTCTCCCTGTTACTTTTGACCTCGTCCCTCCTCTCATCTGCAGTTTGTTCCAGTGTAGTCTGACATGTCAGGGAGTCTGTTTTTTCCGAACACATCTGAAAGCTAAAAACTAAACACAACTTCATGGGTCAAGTGTGGATTCCCAGAGCTTTTGGGTGCCATCGACTGCACAAGTGTACAGTTCCTCATAACAATTACCAAACCTCTGAACTAAGTGAATCAAAAGAGGGCCCATTCAATATGATAAGAATGAGGTGTTAAAATGTAATAGCTATTGACTACTAGCCAGTACAAAATGTGGGTCAGATAGACGGCGACACAGACAGACATACAGATGCAATCATGATGACAATACCACAACGGCCACAATAATGGCCAAGGAGTAATAAATTTAATTAACGTTCATTTTACACCAGACAACGCAAAGACCGACAGCAAGATAACTTAGCTAATGCAATGCTATAATAATTTCAGTCTTATTATAATTTGTCATTTTCATTTATTGTGAAATTCTATAGCTAGAGACGTTGGCAAGTCCAGCACAGCGGCCTTTAAAGGAGGGTGTCTGACTGCTGAGGACTGGCCGTGATGGGAAGTACTTGTATTTGGGAGTCAGGACAACTTATCTTGTTGCAATAAAACAAACTGTTTTCACTGCGTCCCTGCCGCTGTGGTTACTAGGCACCTGACGTAGCCAGCATATTGATTTAGAACAGTGAACAAATATTTTCACTGAAACTACATGGCAGGTATCCATATATCAAAAAATAACGTACGCCCTGCAGCCAATCAGTATAGAGTATTCACCCAGACCATCGTATAAAAATTAATAAATGACTGCATTTCTCATAATTGGAAAAAAATTTTTTTTAAATAATTTCCTTCTTCCTCCGCTTGTCCTCAGCCATTACAAAATTGTGTGTGCTGGCCACAGCCATGGGCTGTTTTTAAAGGGAATGAGAGAAGCTGCTATGATTGGCCATATCGGGGCCAGCCTCAAACACACCCATTTACAGTTATTCCTCCTTGTCCAACCCTTTCTCCAACTGTGCTGCGCCGGGCTGCGCGTTCATTGCCCTGATCATCAATATACCTAAATAAGTCTGACATGAACATTGCGCCAGCTATCACAGACTTTAGCATTACAATCTAGTCTAGACTGTTAAAATAAGGCCTCTTGTGTTCAGCACCAGCAAATATCTTGTTGCTATGGCATCTCCATGGCAATCCTGTTAAGTAGCCACTGCAGAGCATACAGCCGCTGCAATCGCAGAGCAGAGTTCTTAAAGAACAACTCAAAATTACCATTCCAGCATCTGACCAATGTTCATTAGCCGGCAATAGCATACACGATAGCCTGCCATTGCATGGAACATCCATTCAAGCCCAATTGATTTAACACTCCAATGGCACTGCACAAGACAAAGGTGGGCTGTACTCTCAGATATGCGAGGACAAATGCACAGCTTGTTGTCAGTGGATGTAAGAAGTAAAGCGCAGTGGTGGAGGGTTTTCCATGCACGATTAATTGCACAGATAAACAAGCTTTTCCAGGCTGAGGAAAGGCTGCTGTGGCCAGCTGGGGCGTATTAATTTAATGATAGAGATGTGGCATTAAGCCCTGTAATGCAAGAAATCTCTGAACTGGACACTCTAATGTTGATGTTGATGCAATAGTAAAAATATCTTTCAGAAAACAGATAAGAATTTTAATAAAAGAATAAAGAAAACTTCTTAATATTTCAGTTCTGGAAGGGGTAGATGTCTTGCGCTGCCCTCGCAGAGGCACATTATTACACTGACAGAGAGCGATTGCCCCTCTGAGGATTTGAAGGGCTTTCCGGTTCCCGGATTCTCGAAGAACGAACACGCGCCTCATCTTATTGGGGTCACTGGGGCTTCCATGAATCATTAAAGCCCCCTGCATACTGCCATATCCCACCCCGCCCACCTGATTAATGAGGGGAGAGAGGTCACGCAGTGCTGAACATTTCTGGCACAAGGACCCAGGATAATCTTTGAGTATTAAGTCCCGTTCACACATCTGCCTCTGCAAGCCCTCACGCAGAAACACCATTCAGGGAGGCACTTTTACTTCCTGCACCAATTATCACTCCTGATTATAGCCGTTGGTGGTTTCTCAACACAAATATGTGGTTTTCAACAAAACCAGTGCCCTGCTGAGAGATGCTACACAGTGAGCATGGGGACTATGCCTGCCTGCTGTCCTTGAGTGTGTGTGAGTGTGTGCATATACATACACAGGCGCATACACACATTTAAAATGAAGATATTTCTGAATGCGTAAATAGATGGGCACTGGGCTTATTTCTCAATTTATTTTAAGACTCTGGCTGTCAGAATATTCTCTCAAATGGAAAATTCAAAAATAGCAGTGTATGATAGATAAGGGGCGCATATTCTTCATAAACAAAGTATTTCCATATTTGAACCTCAGAGCCTTGTTCCTTGAGAACATTCTAAGCAGCATTTGTTAAGTGTTCTTGATGGTTCAAGTTATGCAAGCGGCGCCAAGCTATTCACGCTGGTCTCCGTCAGCACTGGTCATAATAAATTTAGCCGTGGTACAGGACAGAATAACCTCACAGGCAACATGGAGAGATAAGGATTCAGAATAAACAGTGCACATCTGTGCCATTCTCGTAAGTCAGCATTGCATTTATGAACTGGTCATTCAATAAAAATAATCAGAAACCACTCCTACATTTTCCCTCAGTAGATATCCCAACTTAGTTTTGGATGATAGCCCATTTCTTAGCACATTTATCCATTATAGGTAATTGGTGAGTACGTAAATTTCCTGATTTACTTTATCTTTGCACAGCACTGATATCAGTTTTAGCCAAAAGAGTCAAATAAAGACAATCTGTTATCAATTCTAAAGACTATGCCATGCTCAAAATTACGCAGAAATACCCATACCTCCATTTTACAATTATCTAACATTAAGATCTTAATTACAAGGAAAGAGAGAAAAAAGTTGACTACCACCACCCTCTGGTGGTTTGTTTTTGAATAACTGAAGCACTCACCATACACTGCATGTACCAGCACACCACTGCAAGCTCACCCCTGCGTTGCCCATTTGTAAGTCAATAGCTGAATTACTCGGCTCGGTTTAATTTTAGTTACAAAAAAGCAGCCTGTAGAGTTCAGCACATTTTCCTCACATACGTCCCAGGAGAATGCTACATTTGAATGACTGGTTCCCTAGTCTGCAACAGTTGCCACAATATCAGCTTTGCATGCAAATGCACACAGAAGTACATTTCAATTTCAATGATGGTTACGTGCAAGTTCTCCAAAACCCACATTCAATCGAACTACACTTTGCCTCACTCATCTTCACACAGAATCAAAAGAAAAATTAGCTAAATGTTTATAAAAATATGTTACCAAAATTAGAATCAATGTGTTTAGACAAGACCCCTGAAATAACAGTCAACCTCACTAAGGGAAACAAACTACTACCAACACGTGCTATTAAAATAGTGGCAATTCAGACATAAGGTGCTCTCCAAAGCATCTCAAATAACCCCTGAATAACAGACCTCTCCACTGTTGCCTTACCTTTTCATAATAGTCCACATTCTTCTCTGCAGTGCTCATGAAGGCCTCCTTGATGTCTCCCCTCATGTTCTGCTGCCACCTCTCCCAGTCCCCTTTCAAGGCATTATTGGCAAACTCCATTTTGTCCTCCAACTTATCAATTTCTTCCTTAAGCTGTAAATAGAAAATTAAATCAAGAAATTTGCCAGTGAATTTAAGCTCTTGTTCCAAGCAAGTCAGAGAGCAACAGGTTGAGCAAGAATTTGGGCTTGATCATGCCTGCACAACAAAAGACAAAGCAAACAAAAGAGAAACTCCACATCGGGCATTTGTGACCCTTGATTCATAGTCAAAGGGGGGATATTCAAATCTAAATGTGGGGAAATTCCAGAACTAACTTTCAATCAAATGATAAAAGTGAAAACAATCATGGAACAATCCCTGTGAGACAAGAGAAAAAGAACACAAGTAAAAGAATGTTATTTTTCATCTAAAATTGCAGTTTCATCTTCACTCCACCTACTGCCATTCACCATACCAGTACATTTCTGAATACACGAGAATTGGTAAGCAAAAATAATGCCTAGCAGAGAGAGATCAGAGAAAGGTCATTTGTTAGTGGAGAAGTACTCTGTTACTCAAGATTTTGTCCCCTTGGACGGACAACATAACAAGCAGAGCTGTACGGTGAAGCCCAAACCTACCTCATTGCATATAGAGCCCCATCACCAAAAAAAAAAAAAAAAAAGCAAAATGATGCATGACACACAAAAAAAATATTGTACTCTAATTTCAGGTCATCAGGCCAGGGCAACCCTCATGTTCACCAAGCAAATCCGCACCAAGGGCAATGTGTTTCTTTTGAAAAGGTGTCCTCTTGCTATGCCTAAATAAATGAATCCGTAATGGTATTTAACAGTGCTGCCTACACATACAGTCCTGTCCAGCCATGAGTGAGGACACTTTAAAGTGCAAAGACAATCATTACAAAGGTGTACCAGGAAGAAAAATATAGCTTCCTTGCTAATATGAGGATAGAGAAGTTGGGCTCAGTCAATCCTTGTACCATTTGTCTGAAAATAAATGGGTGCAATAGTTAAGTATGCATGAAATGCCAACACATAAAATGTTAATGGAAATGAATTGAATACATATATTGAAAATATATTACCAGTTTGGACGATTACATTGCAGTCTAAACTACCATTACACTGACCTCAGAGAAAGGTGAAAAGGATGTGAAAAACAACTTTGCTCTTGTGACTGCAGTCATTACACCAAGAGAGATTGAACAGTGACCTTCACTGTTCTCATTTCTGCTAGAAACAAAATGACACGTGAAGATGAAAGGGCCGCTCCACTGCCTTATGGCATGCCCATTTTATTCTCCTCGCAGCCTGGCAGTGCATTTAATAAAAGACCTTTCATCCAGTTGACAAAGTGTACTGCGCACTAGTGAGTCCACATCATACAATATGTTCAGATCAGGGGTCTCAATTCGCGGAGTGATATAATGCCCGCATGTTTTGTTGCTTTCTTCTACCAGTAGCCAATGCAAGTACTTTAACAAAGAGTACAGACTCTTTAAGGACCCAGCTAAATTCAAATAAGTTAAATTCAGCACTTCAGATGGGAAAACATCAAACCCTTGCAGACACTGTAGGATTCAGATGTAAATCTCTGGTTTAGACTGAATGGTGGTTCATTGCATGCAAAAGCCTAAAACGTGCAGACCTCCATTTCCCGAACGGCCAGGCCTACGTTAATAACTGATTACACAGCGACCTAACCACCAGTTAGAATGTAGCTTATAATATGTTCAAATGTAGAGTAAACATAGTTACATAGAGCAAAACAACTGTGCCCACACAGCAAGTAGTGTCACCCATATCACAGACCCAGCGCTAAATTTGATAAGAGTGCACTGAAATTCCATTACAGAGACTAGCTCATTTCTTTCTCCATGTCAATTTACCACCCATCTCAGACTCACCAATAGCATGATAACCCCAGGTATGAAGGGCTTCAAAAGCATAGCCCACTTGCACTTATCTGTTGCACAGTCATATGACGGAGGACCGAACAGAGACGAGCAAGTGCAGGATAAACAGGGAACCCAATGATGACCCCAATTACAAGAGTCCCTGCAAGCCCTGCCTGGTTTCCTATTATTCAGCAATCACCTAATGCACAAACAAGGTGATGCTTGAAAATCACATGATTAATAAGCTAAAACACTGTCACTCCGTCTTTAGCAAGAAAACTCAACTGTAATAAAAGCAAACACCAACACTGAACTTATAATAATTGAAGCACAACAGGAGGCCTTTTCTCACTTTAAAATTAGAAGGCCATTGATTTCCACTGTGGCGTTTGGGCCAGGAGTTTCGGAGATCGATGTGAAGAACCATACATCTGGAGAGCATGTTTTTTTTTTTGGCAGCAAAACAGAAGTCATTATATGGAGCTTTCATTTGATAACCGGAGCAACAGAGGATACACGGCTGCAATTGGGGATGGAAAGTTCAAGCAAAACCTGTGTAAGTTTTTTTGGCTCAAAGTATAAGTAAAAATGAAAAAAAAATCCCTCACGAACACTCTTGGAAAGACAACATTCTTGTTAACATTGAGTACAATCACAATACATCTCAGGACTCAATTCCTGCTTTACTCCCACAGGGACATCTCCAATATATTTTACCAACATGACATGAATATTCCCACATCCTAAAAGGCTACACTCACCACACAATGTAATTTGCATTATATGACACAGTTACTTTTAAGATGTTCAAAGGTAAATAACCAATAAACTCCAGTCAGTTAAAAAAAAATAATCAGTACATTTAGAGATCTACAGAAAAATACAGGCAAGACTCATATTGTACAAACAATACAACACAACCCCTTCAATTTTTCCCTTTCAAGTGTGTAGTTTATGATGTTCTACAAAGTAAAATGCTAAACTGACTACAATTATTGATTAAGTAATGGGGCTGCTGTTTAATGATGATCTAATACTTTTCTGCTATCTAGTGGTCAGACACAAAATTGCACACCATCTGAAAAACTTAATACCCCTGAAATGCCTATGCCAGGGCTATTCAACAAGGGCCGGTGTGGGTGCAGGCTTTCATTCCTACCAAGCACTTACACACCTGATACTACTAATCAACCTCTTTAGCCAAGACTCTTGGGGTGGATTAGTGGTGACAGGTGTGTAAGTACTGGGTTGGAATGAAAGCCTGCACCCACACCAGCCCTAGCAGGATAATGTTGAATAGCCCTGGCCTATGCCATTGAGAATTTAACCACTTTTTCTTTTTGACAAAGAGCAGGAACTTTTGCTTAATCCCTAAGCAGAAGCCTGCTCAGAGGAAGAGAATTACACACGTGGAAAACAATGTTCATATTAAAAAAAACCCGCTGATTAATTTATCAGCAAATAAACAATTCAATGTCTTGAAGACCACAGTTTGTTACATTACCAATTACAAATTTAACATGGGAGAATATTTATACAGACCAAAGTTATTGAGTCATAATTCAGTATTCTCAGAACAAAAGACCAACAGCACTAGCACAACATGATTAGACAGCATGAAAGAACACTTCAAGTTAATGGTATACACGGAAAGCCAAAGCCAGGTTAAAAGGAGGGAGATTAGAAGCTTTAGTTCAGTTTAAAACAAATAAAAATCAAATGCCCACACACAAATCTTTCAAAAGTTAACCACAACCTGATTTCAAGGGAAATGCTCTCATCTTAGGGAAACTGGTAACATTTCAAACAGCGAGCACTGAAACACAGCTCATTGTGATTTTTTTTTTTTTTTAAATTGAACTAAATGGCACAAATACCAGTAATGTAAAACTGTAATGAAATAGATTGTCCCAGTTGAGTCCCACACAGCTCCTAACCTCTGGCTATTGCAGGGTGGAGCACATAACCCGATCCAATCCGTTCATAAGATCCTATTCAGTTTCCACCAGTGTGTGTAACCTCGCCCAACTGAGGGTTTCAGGCCTTATACGGCACCTTATCAATAGGAGGCCATTTAAAATGTTACCAACTCAATGCCAATGCCAGTCAGAAAAAAACCCAAGCTGAAAGCCTAGCTGGTCAGAGGGGAGGCTTTCCCTGTCAGTACTGTACCTCTTCGATTTCCCCATCAAGTCTCTGCTGATTCTGCTGCTCGACTTCTTCTGGGGTTTTCCCAAGGAAGCTTGCAAATACCAAACCTAGAACCTTAGAGTCCTTCAGCAAGTGACATAATGCAAATGTTAGCCATCTGTCCCAGTAGCCAGTGGACCTGATTTGCATGGCTACATTCATGTGGTTTAATTCACTTAGCCTTGCAAGCTACACCCAATCCCCAGTCACGAGAGCATACTAGGCTGAACCTTTAAGGAAATGCGTAGTAATTACATTGCTAGGGCACTGCAAGTGAAAATTTCGCAGGAATGAAATTGGATGGCTTTTGTTAAAGGGGCACTTTTAAGTTTCAGCAGCCGGATCAGCTGTTGGCTGCCTTACTGCATGACAAAGAGTAATTCATATCTGAATAGGAGTCAGATTTGCCCTGAAATGACAGCATTTTTAATTGAAGGATAATAATGGTTCATAAATCAAAGGAGTACTCCTCTATCTGAGCCTCCAGTTAACAAAGCATTAACATAAAAAATGGCAGTCATTAGCAAAGCAGCTCAGGATTTTATCAGCACTTGAAAAGGTTCCCTCTTCTGAACTCTGTGTAACCCAGATCCTCTTCATTACTGAGTGATATGTCAACGATGTGGTAAGTGAGCTTAAATCTGAATGATACACTGTAAAAATATTCCAAGCTCGGCATTTCCAAGAATTTGCGGCCTCAAATTGACTCGCTCAAAATACTTAATTTTCTAGTACCAAAATGATGCAAGCTTAACGTAAATCAGAGCTGCCCAGTTACCACGTTCTTAACACCGCTTCATGCTTTTAGCTTTAAACTCAAAATTCCTTTGATTCGTATAAATTACTTGCATTTCTTGAGTTACCAATTTCGTAAACTGAAAGTTTTAAGTAAACAACAGCAATGTTTGTAATATTTAACACATACAAACTTTTTTGGGGTCGTCATTTTTTTTTTGTCTCACCCTGAACACAGCCAAACTGTTTAGTCCACCACAGCAACCTACTCCCATCGCTTCAGGAGGAAGATGCCGTGGCACACGATTCCTCCGATTCACATGATGACTAGACCTCCCTCTTTTCACACACTGCCAATGCCGTTGGAGAACAACGCAACCAGCGTATAATTTGCTTGTGCAGAAACATGCGCTTAACTATTCAGTGGTGGCAGCTGGAGTGCAATGAGACCAATAATTTTTGACCAGCTTCGCCCCCAGAATCCCTGGCAAGGCAGAGCTAACTGTCGCCCTGGCCCATGCAGATCTCCTGGGATTCCAAGCCCCCACCACAGAACTCTCAGACAAATGTCTCAGCTGTGAGCCACTAATAGGGCTTTTCAACTAGCACCTACTCAGCTCCACTCAACTCGACTCAACTCTGTTTTTAGGGTTATCCATTCAGTGATAGTACCTGGTAACAGGCACTTTTTTAGTACCTACTCGGCCGGGGTTCCAAGTGAGTGGAGTCGAGCCGAAAACGTGACGTCAACAGACTGAAGGCCACTGATTGGCCAGGGAGTGTTGCTTGATATGATGACCCCGCCCACGTTGAGGTGGTACTCAATTGTCACAAACTGAGTAGAGTCGAGTCGAGGCAAGTAATGCCAAAACTGTGTAATGGAAAAGCGGCATAAGAGGCCCAACAAATACCAACTTTTTCAGTCTCAGACTTACCTAGGTTTTCTACTCAAAAGAGTGGCATAAAATGGAGGTTTAAAAGCCTTTCAGAAAAAAAAAATATGAGCTCAGCGCACCCAACTTAATGACTTTAATGGTCTTCTCTGAAATTCATAAGCTAAAATGGATAAGAAAAATCCCAAACATAGATGGGCATGAGTTAAAGTGTACAATAACCGATGTACACTTTCTCAAACACAACGGTCAAACACTTGCACAGGTACAGCAATGCATGAGCTGTGGTCTAAGAAAACTATATTGTAACTAGGCCTACGCTGTCGGCGGCCGACAGCAAGGGGTATATCCCCGAAATTCCCCAATCCTCGAAGCCCCCTTTATTAGATTCCCCATTATTAGATTCCCCTTTACTAGACCTACAATATGAGGCAAATTTGAGGTCTGTGTAAGTAATTCTTCCAGACATATAGTTAAAAAACTGATTTTTTCAATATATAGCGCCACTTGGTAACAAACCTAGGTGTGCATACTTGCCCTAAATCTAATCAGTTCATCCTCTCTACCACATCCACCCGTATGCAAAAAATGAGAAGTCAACGTAAAGTATTTTGTGAGTTATCGCACTAACGGCTAAAATCTGCGGATGAGGCGGTGGCGGCGGCGGCGGCGGGTGGGGCAAAACCATGATATCCCCGTAACTCATATTTCGGGGATATAATTAAAAGCCACAGAAAATCTAATCCTCAGAACGTTAGCCATTAAAGAGCTCTGTGTAGTTCACCAGGGCTCTCCTCATTCCCAGTTCATAATTAAAGTCTGAGAAAGGTCACTAGCAAGCTTGGGAGACACGTCAGGATTTCTTATAAAAAGGCTGGCCCCCTCCCAACCCTGATAGCGAGTTTACGAACTTCTGACACAGCGGGGACACAGCCATTCCAGACAATTTAATTACACAATGATTAACTAGACAACATTCACTAACATTTATTCTCCACTTTAGGAACATGCCACATCTCATGAGGAAGTCACAAACAATCTTGAGATATTTCAACAATCTTCAGAACAGACATTTTCTCAATATAGCCACGGCCTCTTTAGACTTAAAATGGATTGCTTTTAAAATGAAAGAAGACATAAGTAATAGAAAGAGGCTTATTACGAATAATTTTTCTGAAAAAAGCTGAAGAGCATCAGCCACAGGAAGTGAGAGATGTTATCAACGCCAGACTTACACTGTCTTTCTCCATCATCTTATTGGCTAAAGCCTCGGATTTTGCTTCCACATCTGCTTGAAAGTTGTCTCTTCTTCTCAGTACTGCCTAAAAGGAACAAACAACTTTCACGTCAGAAACACATTCATAAATGCCATAAATCGCATACCATATCGATTTATAACACAACAGTCTCTTTTGTCAAGTTGACACATGCATTAAAACAACATAAACAATGAACACTGCTTTACTGTATTTGCTGAAGCACTGTCAGATGCACACGGTTTTATAGTACCCTGAGGGTCTCTGCACAGAGAACGTATTCGTGCAGGGCTGGCACCAGATCTTCTGATAGTTGCTTGATCTGCTCTTCAGTCTCGCCACAGCACCTATCGATGCAGCCAGCAACACTCTTGAGTGGATCCACCAGCACCTCCTCTGACCCCGACCATAAAGTATAGATGGGAGCACACTCCTTCAGCTCCTCAAGGTACTCTACAGCAGAAATTAGTTTCAAAACCTCTATTCACAAACCCTTACGTACGTTCCAGAATGTACCCATGTGGTCACTGCAATCCCCTTAATGGTTCTTACGATAACAATGAAAAATTTACATTTTTTTCAGCAGGAATAGGTTGGAAACCTCCATGAATGATGCATCACAGACAAAAATCCATCAGTGAAAATGTATACATTGTATACTGGACAAAGAAAGTTAGGGATCACTCTGATTTTTAATATTGAAATATGATATGGAACATAATTTGAACTATCAAATATTTCAAATTCGAAAATTGGGGTGATCCCTAATTTTCTTTGTCCAGTATATAACTGCTCAGTGCTTTTACAGGAAATCAACACAAATTTGAGCTGCTTATAACAGGTATTTTTTACCTTTGCGTGGCTCATCATAAGCAGGCTTCATTAATTCACGCTCCTAGAATTTAACTGAAGGCAAAGAGTTACACTCAAGTTCCCTTCCCATAAACTGAACCTGAGGATTTATGAAAACCTGGTACTATCTTAGTCGCTTCACGGTGGCCATAGTGCTCGGACAGCACCCAGCAGTTCTGGTAGTATCTAAAAACTCTTAAGTTATCGCATTATTATTTATCCACTATACAAAAAGTCAAGGACCAAGTTCAGCTCACCCTTTTGTTCTTTGAGGATCCTCTGTGCGACTCTCTCCAACGAGGTGATCTTTTGGCTGAAAGCATCCACATACTCCTGGACCGTGTTGAACTCCTCTGGGCAGCTTCGAACACCCCTGACAGTAGCAGCTACAGCCCTCACCGTGTCCCCCATCCTGCTCAGAAAGCCAGGGCCCTGTTTCTTGTGAGACGTGAGCTCCTGCAGAGTACAGAGTGATAAGATGAGAGTAAAGCACCGGTCCCAACCATAGAAACATACAGGATACAAGAAGATCTGACACTCAGACCTAGTCAGCAAAGAGCAGTGTCCTCACATCCGTGGCAGAACTGGATGATTAATCAATGGCAATGAGATAAAGAAAATTAATTTAAAAAAAAAAAAAAAACTTATTTACATTTACAATCTCATTACATGTTTTAATGTAAAATTCAGTCTCGCTGTCTTCGCACACATGACCGCACGCGCACACACACAGTCTAGGCCTGCCATCATAACCATCTTTAATCCTGGTGAGTGAAATTTCAACTAGTACGACCTTTGCTCATGTGAAAAACAATGAGGGCGGTGAAGCTGGCCATTTGGTGTTTTACCCATGCTTGAGCGGTAAGAAAAACTTTGAAGTCCTCACTGCAGGACAAGATGGGGTGATCTGCAATCCTGTTGAGAAACTTATGAAGGGCCTTCATGCGTGTCTCAATGAAATCCTCATTGAACCTCTCCATCATGCTCTTCATCACAAACTTCTCTGGCAGAGGCTGTGGATAGAATTCTCATTAAACAAAACAAAACAAAACAAAACCGTATTCAAACCCCTCTAAAAGAAACTGTTCAACCTGCATTCCTAAATGTAGTTCTACAACTAACAACTTTACCCCAAAATAAAATGCATTTAAAAACTCAGAGCGACAGCAGAAGGCAAATATTAGAAATACGGAAATGGAAACTGCCTTAAACACCAATTTGCCTACAACACTAATACATCTGGACTTTACTTTATCACCCAGATGCAATTTTACTGGAGGCATGAACTTGTGAGCAGATTATGAGCGTGTATTTCTGACAGTAATAACATCTCGAGAACAGCCTGAGGGGCAAATACATACATGAACGATGAGAGTGGGATGGGCCTCCTCTAATTTGCCTTTAAGCCAGTGGAAATCCTGATAGCGTCGGCGGACCTCATATTCACACGAATCAAACTCACTCCGTGTGGTCTGAGGAAAAAAGACACTTCTCTCAGCCGACAGAATCCATTTTCTCTTCACAATCTGTAGTAAATTCTCCATCACAAATATATCATTTCCATGCATGGCATGGTGAACCGCTGGGCGCACCTAACTCAGGCAAACGAATATAATGAATGAAGTCAAACGGTACGGTGGAAAAGAGGAAGTTATGTCGCGGCTTATTCATAGAGGGAAACAATGGCTGATGACTGCTGCATTAACTTTCCAGGAAAAAGGCTAGAGCTCAAGTCCATTTATCTACTCTCAAAAGGTATGCAAAATATTGTGTAACTCCTAAGATACACAAACCTCATTCAGACTATAAAAGCCATTGATTTCTTTTTGTCTGAAAAGACTGGCTTTGATAATGCGGCTGCCAGATATTTTGTTAGATCAGCAAATTCCTTCACTGAATAGGACGTGATTCCTCCAAGCTGAGGGTGCATTCCTGTTCTGGTCTGATAGCAAAGAGCCAGAGGCCAGAACAGGAGGCTTCACATCCTAAGACACCACAAACAAGTCAAAAACCTGCGTGGATATTTACCAATTACACCTTATTACTTGGCTACCCACATACCAAAACACAGCAGAAGTGAGGGCATTTGCCTGTGGACCAGTGACTTCACACCATAGACACCATTTCCTGAGCGGGAAAATCAATGGCCTACAGGTGCCGCAAACATCAGAACCGCTTAAACTGAACTGTGTCTGGTTACTGTTGCCTCCCAATAAGTCAGCATAACAGGATAGGCAATGTGTGTACCGATAACATGACACTGGCCACAGAGCCACTTACTGTAGCAAAGTTGACCATCAATCTCCAACAATGTCACCCTTCACCTTTCTCCAAGTGACCTCACCTTAGTTAACACTCTGTACGTGATGAATGTCTCTATGGCAGTCACATGACTCTCAGGATTATCCACGGTGACAAAAATGTCTTTTTCATCTGCATCCTCTTGAAATTGATTGGTCATGGAGGCTGGAGAGGTAGGTGCGGAGGCATTCAAGAGACTACCATCCGTCAGTGTTGTGTCCTGAATGTGGAAAGTACAAGGAGAGGGTTTACTCTCATTTCAGTGGAAATGATCCAAACAAGTCTGGTATCAAAAACAAAACTGAAGAAAGGTTACAAATTCCAAGAGCTAATGCAACTGGAAAGCACATGCATTTCTTTCCCTCAAATTAGGACATCGCAACCAAGTGCTCAAAACCAATATGCTATGATCACAACTGCCCCTTTTAGCAGTCCCTCTTAATACAGCTTGCTCAGGATCCATCAGCACAAGTTCCACTTTCAAATTTAAAATGAGCCTCATAAGCAATATTTGTACGCGGCAGACCTGGTTTACACCTTCACAGAAACAGTGGAAAGAAGCACGGATTCACACACAGTTTGAATTCATCACTGCAAGTACTAATTCACGTTAACTGCACTTTGGAAAATGTATAAACCCCAATTCCAATGAAGTTGGGACATTGTGTAAAACGTGAATTTGCAAATGATTTGCAAATCCTTTTCGACCTATATTCAATTGAGTACACTACAAAGACAAGCTATTAAATGTTCAAACTGATCAACTTGCATGTTTACCACTGTGTTACACCACCTTTCCTTTTAACAACACTCAATAAGCATTTGGGAACTGAGGACACTAATTGTAGAAGCTTTATAGGTAGAATTCTTTCCCATTCTTGCTCGATGTACGACTTCAGCTGCTCAACAGGCCGAGGTCTCCGTTGTCGAATTTTGCGCTTCATACTGCGCCACACATTTTCAATGGGAGACAGGTCTGGAATGCAAGCAGGCCAGTCTATTACCCGCACTCATTTACTACGAAGCCACGCTGTTGTTAACCCGTGCAGAATGTGGCTTGGCATTGTCTTGCTGAAATAAGCAGGGTAGCCCCTGAAAAATACATCACTTGGATGGCACATATGTTGCTCCAAAACCTGTATGTACCTTTCAGCATTAATGGTGCCTTCACAGATGTGCCAGTTACCCATGCCATGGGCATTAACACATCCCCATACCATCACAGATGCTGGCTTTTGAACTTTGCGCTAATAGTCTGGATGGTCCTTTTCCTCTTCAGCCCAGAGGACACAATGTCCAGGATTTCCAAAAACAATTTGAAATGTGGAGTCGTCAGACCACAGCACACTTTTCCACTTTGCATCAGTCCATCTCAGATGAGCTTGGGCCCAGAGAAGCCAGCGGAGTTTCTGGGTGTTGTTGATATGGCTTTCGCTTTGCATGGTAGAGTTTTAACTTGCACTTGTAGACGTAGCGACAAACTGTGTTAACTGACAATGGTTTTCCAAAGTATTCCTGAGCCCACATGGTAATATCCTTTACAGAATGATGTCAGTTTTTAATGCAGTGCTGCCTGAGGGACCGACGGTCACGGTCATTCAATGTTGGTTTTCGGCTCTGCCGCTTACATGTAGAGATTTCTCCGGATTCTCCGAATCTTTTCATGATATTATGGACTGTAGATGACGAAATCCCTAAATTCCTTGCAACTGCACGTTGGACTATTTGCTCACCCAGTTGTTCACGAAGTGGTGAACCTCGCCCCATCCTTGCTTGTGAACGACTGAGCCTTTCGGGGACGCTCCTTTTATACCTAATCCTGACACTCACCTGTTTCCAATTAACCTGTCCACCTGTGGAACGTTCCTGAGGCACCACCTATACTCTTGCACCCTCAACATCCCACGTTTAATTTGTGTTGATTATGTAAAGGACTTCCCAAGGTATCATATTATGAATAAACCATCTTGGACTGTTGAGGGCACAGTCTGGCAATGCCCCCGATATTACTGCTCAAATGGCTAAAAGTAGCATCTTGCTGCACCCCCTATAGGACACGCCATCCACAGCCCACAAAAATTTTTCAGATGAGTGCCAGCCCTAAATACAGTAGATTGACATATGTAAAAATGAACGTGGGCTGTTGTCGGGGCAATGATATAATTGTATTTAAATACTGCATTTTTCAGTGCTCATTTCTCATCTCAGAATCTTTGCCCCTTCTCGTACCCCTAAGAAAGAAATCGAAGGGTATTGGCACCTAAAAATTTGCATTTTTTTTTCTATTGAACCAACCATCTTTCACCAACAAAAAAATTTTAGGCAAATCAGAGACAATCATATATCACCCTGTAATGGTTAACTGATACTTAGAGAAACTGGCTCTAAAAACAACAAGCATTCAGAGAATTCATAGTCTCGCCCAACAGCCCAAAATGTATGTCATGCCGTGAGGTCAGCCCAAGGTGTTTACATGTGAAAGATGATTGAAATCGGTCAAGTGGTTCTGGAGATATCTGCCCGGAAACACACATACACAGACAGACAGACTCACAAGGTGATTACAATAGTTTCGCAAACCCCTACGGGAGGCCCCCCCTCTGAGGGCTCGACAAACTAGCCACCCCATGGCAGATGACCATTAACTTCATAAAATATTATGAGCACAGGCGGCCTTACCAATGTGTCAACCGTTTCAGTTGAAAAGGGCCCCGCCCTCCAGGGGGCCCCCAACTGCCAGGCAACAATTAACATCCTAAACGTTGACTGAATGAAAATATGCAGAGGCGCACAGCCAGGAAAGGCAAACCGGGCAAATATTTGATCCCCCCCCCCCCAAAAAAGGTAAATGTCTGGGATCCTCGACGGCCCCTCAAATTGGCACATTTCGCAATGACTTACAAAAACCCCATTAAGCCTTCTATGAAGGCATTATAGCGCACCCCCGGCTGGTGCCTCGAAAACCCCCTAAATAGTCCCCTTCTCCGAGTTGTGGCGAATGCGCAGAAATACACGGCTCTCCGTGGTCGAAGTTGCTGGTTATCTTCGCAAGATTAAATTAGTTGCATGTACACCGAGCTGGCTAAGAAGTGTAGTAATTATTTATCGCCTACAAATAGTGGTAGCAAGAGCTATGGTTGCTGATACTCTGGGAATTTCTGAAATACAGTCGTCACCTTAGCCAATGTTGCTATAGCGCCTCGGACCAGTTAGCATGTGAACAAAAAAAAAAAAAAAAAAAAGTAATTCGCTTGCATGCATTCCGGGGGTATTAAATATTTTGTATAAGTGAGCTTTGATGTATACATTTTAAAGCATTATCTAGCAATTTTAGGCGTTTTTACGCATTAAATTATCCATGAACATCACGGAAATTTCTGGATTCAGGTCATGTCACGGTCCGGTAGCCTCCAGTACCGGCCCAGTCAAAAGAGTTTCTGATCAGTAAAATGCGACGATAATTTGCGTATCTGTTCAGTGCATATCGACGTTACACACTGTGCTGCGTATTAATATAACGTCAGCTAAATGTACTTTGAGCGAAAAAACATGCTCCTTAATTCACATGGCATCGCAACTTAACGAAACACTAATACGGTGAACACGCTGGAAACGCGTTGATGGTTTTGTAAACATCATGGCTATGGCAAATGCAGCCTCATTCTCTTACAAGCACTGAGGGATACTGGCTGCGTCACCTAGTGTTGACAATGTTTATAGCTATACAAATTTAAATTAAGGTCTAGCAATACAAGTCATCTAGAGCTTCTAAACCTAGCCCACTCAAGTGACGTGAAATTATATTGATGGGATTTCGAAGTTTGAATTACATCCAAATTTTACCGTATCGTTATCCCGGTAATTTTGTTGTAGAGCTATCCCATAACCCCGTCCCCTCAGAAGAAAACAAAGAATAAGGGCTCTTCGCGCCGTTCGCATTTAAACCTAGGGCATTTTTAGGCGGAAACTTTTTATTATTATTATTATTATTATTATTTCTAATTCAGTGACGCATAAAGTATATGAAGACGTCCGCAGTTTGCAATGCAGCTAGCTTGTTGGGGTGAGGTGCACATTTCAGTTTTTGAGAAATGTATCACATTTACACATGCAAATAATTTATTGCCAATATTTTAATAAATCATCACGAATAAACATCAAGTTTCAGCCAGAAAAGTAGAAATTTCACTGGACAGGCTAAGGTAGGAGCTTTCATCCAGCAAAATGATGAAGCTCTTATGTTCTATAGGGCCCCACATTTGCTTTTGAAACGGGCCCCCAGATGCTTAAGGCCGCCACTGATTATGAGCCTTACTTCCAACATTCTCTTCCAAGGCCCAATGCAGAACAGAACAAATAACCTGCATGCATTATAGAGGGCAACATAATACATATTTAATAATTAAAATGCGCACATTATGTACGAAGATATGTGCGCTAAAACAGGCTTGGGAGGAATAACAATTTGGCTTTGAGGGTGAAAGTAGCATGCATCTGAATTCTAGTGCTTTCTCCTACACAAAATGTGTCGGCCCGCAGGACATATTTCAGTCTTTGTCCTTTTATAATGGCATCCTGGAATAACAAGCTAAGTCAACTGTCAGCAGAACAAGGACTCCCCTGCGGCGATTCACACCAAACAATACAGAGCAGAAATTTAGAGCAGATAAGTGAACTTTTCCACCGATCAGCGAGGCACAACAAAGCTGCCACACAACGGAAGTAACAGGGAATAGTAAGTCAATTCTCAATTCCATACAGCATTGCGTCACGATCTATGCAAGGGCATAGGATTTCTTTTTAGTAAAGAAAGTGACAAGTAATGTTAATTTAAAAACATAATAAATGTTCGCATGTCTAACAATCGATGCGCTAACGAAACATAACTGGAAAACATCAACACCCATTCTTTATGACGATTCAGCGAAATTAATAATAATGTGATTTACTTGTCCGTCTCCGTGTCAACTTTAACGATCTACGCCGACTTGTCCACTTAAAATCCGGACGCAGACTGGCAGCGCTGCTAAGAGCTTAAGCACATGATTAAATGAACTTTGAGACACGGCGCCACTTCGTCACAAATTAAGTCCTGTACTGCAACTTCGCCACATCTAGCTCAAATTATTCTGAATCAACTCTCCCACACATACAAGAAAAGTTCATTCGAAGCTAAATGAAAAATGTAAGAGCGTGCAGGAAGTATCGTCTCCCATCAGCACACTGTCATTTGTCGACAAAACACTTTCGTTCAGTCCCCAAAAACCAATTTAGATCTGTATTTGGTTCGAAACTGGGGCGGAGGCGCTGGATCCACGTAGCAAATAGACAGTCCAAATCAAACCCACTCGGCTAGTAACTTTTCACTGTTAAGATACGCGTCCCAACTTTTCACCGGGTAGTTTGCTCCGTCATTACCTTGCTGAAAACCTCCAAATCATCATCCTCATCTAACTCCAGCATTTGCTCAGTAACGTTGGCAAATATTTCTTGAGCTGAGGAAGAATCAGCATTCTCCTCGACGGTAATTTCACTCATCGCTTGTGAAACTCGGGACACCAGCACGGTAGAATCTCATGGATAGTCTCCCTGTTAACTCACTTTCTGGCTGGAGTGAATAAAACACACTGCGCAGAAACGGAAACATCGCAGACAGGAAAACGGAGCGCACCTCACGGAAAAATGTGGGAAATCTAAGCGGCTCTTTCTCGCAGCCAGGCAGCGTACGCAACAGATGACGCTTCGCAGGTGTAGACGACAATATAATTTAAAGTTTGCTAGCATTTCTCGACATCAATTTAGTTTGTTGGCATTTTACATTTCCTACAAAAGTTGCTTACTTTATATACGACACGGTTTTGGGGCCAGGCATAAGGAAGAAATATCTTTGCATTTCAAGGGTAAAGTCGAAATGCGGAGAATAAAGCTGAAATGGCGCCTTTATTCGCAAAACGGTTGTTCAACTTGATTCTGGACATTTCGACATTAGTCTCGAAATGGGGGGGAAACTTCATCCTTTGAATTATTTTTTTATTATGCTTGGCTCTAATACTGGACGGACTTTAATCTGGCAATTTCTACTTTATTCTCTAAATTCAAAAAAAAAAAAAATCTCTCCCCCCTCGTTTTTTAAAAATAATTTTATTGATTAATTATTGTTATTTCTTTATTTATTTATTGCCTGGCCCTAATACTCCTTCGTACTTTTTTTTCGAAATATTCTAATACCTACATAAAAATAGCTTTGTAAAGAAAAAGCCTCGTCCCACACCTGCCCCTTTTTGACTTGAATAATACAGCAAAGTGGCAATCAGGCCTATAAAGCCAGCTTCTCAACTGTCTACCGTCGCTGTTGCTGAGGTTTGGCCAAAGTGACATTCAGTGAAATGTCTGTAGGAAGCCATGGACCATTTTTAAACCAAATTTATCTTACTTAATGCCTGTTTGTTCTCCATTGTATTGGAAGTGATATTTTAGCTTTTAGCGTACGCCATAGTTGTGATTTTTATTCACATGGCCTGAACAAAGGACTGATCGGCTCCGAGTGGACTATTAGCTTTCAACAGATGACGTCTACCAAGCCTGTTCAACACATCTTTTTCTGTTGTTGTAATTATCTTCATCATGCTCATAATTATGATTTCTTACATGTCTTGCAATCAAAAAATGGTAGCATGGCCTTATAAAGTGTCAAATTTATCACGTTGAAACACACATATTGATATTATCACAACCCTCGTGTGAATTATGTCTCCCCCTCGAAGGGAGGAGGGACATTTTTGTCCAGTTTCCTGTGCGCATCTGAGATTGGTTTACACCCTGTGCGGCTCTCTCCCACGGCTGAAGCTCCTTAGGGCGCCGGTGTACTCGCTGCATGGTCAAACGTACGAGTACGTGGTGTGCTGTGCCTGTGCGTATACTAGCTGCAGCAACGGTCGTTCGCCGACGCAGTCAAAACGCTGATACTGGTGGTCTCCGCTAGGGTCAGACCGCAGCACTCAGACACAGAGGTCACGAAAGCGAAGAAGGCGGTGACACTGGTGTTTCCTGATATAGCTAGTAAACCACCATGGATACCCTCGATCAAGAAGAGATTATAATTTTACTACTGATAAGATCTCGCCGGAGGAGACGTTGTGTCCGCCGCCATCACAGATGGTATGTACGGCCCCTAAACTAGTCTCATGGAGAGTTTGTTTCTCTGGTGTTGCCCATGCGTGCGATAGATTAGGAAAAGCACAGGGAATATTTCCAGATGTAGGTCGGTGCTTTCAATGATATGCTTTCACTCATTGAACCACACATACAACATGCCAACACTCACGCCAGACCCATATCATCGGCTGAACGTCTTGCGGTTGCCCTCTTTCTGGCCACAGGGATGAGCTTCACAGCATTGTCTGCCAGCTACAGACTGGGGGCAAAAACAGTATTGAGTATCGTCAAAGAGGTCTGTCAGGCAATATGGATCGCTCTACGGGACTATGTGGCCTACCCGAGGGAAGCCGAATGGAGGAAGATTCAGGCCGACTTTCTAAGCCTGTGGCAGTACCCAAATTGCATTGAAGCTGTGGATGGCAAACATGTCAGGGTTTGTGCCCCAGTCAATAGTGGAAGTAGCTTCTACAATTATAAAGGCTACTTCAGCTTTGTCCTTATGGCTGTCTGCGATGCCCGCTACAAATTCACTGTCGTGGACATTGGTGCCTTTGGATGAGATAGTGATACAGGGGTGTTTTCTGAGGTCAGATTTTGGATCAAGACTGATTCAGGGCAGGCTGCGTCTGCCACCTTCAACTGTCCTACCTGGGAGTGAGGTAACCTGCCCCCGTTTTTGTTGCTGACGAGGACTTCCCTTTAAAAGTCAACCTGATGCGGCCGTATCCAGGTGAGTTTTTCATGTCTTTACAGTAACCTCCATCTTGACATTTGCCATGCCATGTTTTTAAAAGTCAATGAAAATCTACTTTTTTTGCTGTCATATATATACGGTAGCAGCCAGAGCCTTACTGCTATTGGTATGATGATAGCACAATGTCATTATTCTGAAGTCTGATCATTGGCGTCTTTGCCTCAGTGAGATACGTGGAAGAGATGGACTGATGAAAAGTGTGGGTGTGTGTGTGTGGGGGGGGACAAGACAAAGACAGAATGAGGGAGGGAGAGAGATTGAAAGTGGGATGATGGGAGGGTGACAGAAATCAAGGAGGAGAGAAGGCAAAGAGAGAGGATAGAAATGGTGTGAAGGAAAGAGAAAAAGAGAAGGGAGGAAGAGAAGGAAGGAGGACAGAGAGGGAGAGGACCAAGAGAGAGAGGGGCGGGGGGCTTCTGATGCTACTCCCATCTGCTAGGGATTACTGTGTTGGGCTATGAAGAGCTTCACAAACACCATGAACTGCTGCTGCCACCACTGCTGCGCTGAGCGGGGTGGGAAGGGTTTGGGGGACTGAGGCACACCCAAGAAAAGAATAGAGGAAAGAGAAGGTGGGGAGAGGGGTAAAAAGAGGCGCCTACAGAAGAGTTGAAGGACAGACAGGGAGAGAGAGGAATGGAGGGAGTAGGGAGGGAAGAGGAAGAGACAGACATGACAGAGGGAGGGGGGATGTGAGGAGAAGCAGTGTTTGAGTGCTGAGATGATGGAGGGCAGTTTAACAACTCCATCTAATCATTGGTCATTATATATTTGCAGGTGTCAGTCTCCCACATGACCAGCGGACCTACAACTACAGACATTGCCGAGCAAGGCGATTGGTTGAAAATGCCTTTGGCATTCTTGGTGCGAGGTGGAGGGTGTTCTGGAAGGCGATGGAGTGCTCCCTGGAGACGGCAGAGGCAATAACTAAAGCATGTATTGGCATACACAACTTCCACTGCTCATCTAACCACAACGAGCGGGCGAGGTACATCCCTGGCAACTTTGCAGATACCGATAATGCAGAGAGAGAATGGAGGGAAGTTGTTGCACAAACTTCCATCGCACTGGACGCCTCTCTGCCGATCGCTCAAGTCAGCTGGGTTGTGAGGTGCGGAGCCGCCTCTCCAGCTATTTCCAGACACAGGCAGGTATATTTGCCTATCAGGACATTGTAAAACCCAAAACCAGTGAAGTTGGCACGTTGTGTAAATCGTAAATAAAAACAGAATACAATGATTTGCAAATCCTTTTCAACCTATATTCAATTGAATACACTGCAAAGACAAGTTACTTAATGTTCGAACAGGCAAACTTTGTAATTTTTTGCAAATATTAGCTCATTTGGAATTTGATGCCTGCAACATGTTTCAAAAAAGCTGGCACAAGTGGCAAAAAAGACTGAGAGAGTTGAGGAATGCTCATCAAACACTTACTTGGAACATCCCACTGGTGAACGGGCTAATTGGGAACAGGTGGGTGCCATGATTGGGTATAAAAGCAGCTTCCCTGAAATGCTCAGTCATTCACAAACAAGGATGGGGCGAGGGTCACCACTTAGAGAACAAATGCGTGAGCTGATTGTTGAACAGTTTAAAAACAACATTCCTCAACGAGCTATTGCAAGAAATTTAGGGATTTCATCATCTACGGTCCGTAATATCGTCAAAAGGTTCAGAGAATCTGGAGAAATCACTGCACGTAAGCGACAAGGCCGAAAACCAACATTGAATGCCCGTGACCTTCGATCCCTCAGGCGGTACTGCATCAAAACCGACATCAGTGTGTAAAGGACATCACCACATGGGCTCAGGAACACTTCAGAAAACCACTGTCAGTAACTACAGTTCGTCGCTACATCTGCAAGTGCAAGTTAAAACTCTACAATGCAAAGCGAAAGCCATTTATCAACAGCACCCAGAACGCCGGCCGCTTCGCTGGGCCCAAGCTCATCTAAGATGGACTGATGCAAAGTGGAAAAGTGTTCTGTGGTCTGACGAGTCCACATTTCAAATTGTTTTTGGAAACTGTGGACGTCGTGTCCTCCGGACCAAAGAGGAAAAGAACCATCCGGACTGTTATAGGCGCAAAGTTCAAAAGCCAGCATCTGTGATGGTATGGGGGTGTATTAGTGCCCAAGGCATGGGCAACTTACACATATGTGAAGGAAGGCACCATTAATGCTGAAAGGTACATACAGGTTTTGGAGCAACATATGTTGCCATCCAAGCAACGTCTTTTTCATGGACGCCCCTGCTAATTTCAGCAAGACAATGCCAAGCCACATTCTGCACGTGCTACAACAGCATGGCTCCGTAGTAAAAGAGTGCGGGTACTAGACTGGCCTGCCTGTAGTCCAGACCTGTCTCCCATTGAAAATGTGTGGCGCATTATGAAGCGTAAAATACGACAACGGAGACACTGGACTGTTGAACAACTTAAGCTGTACATCAAGCAAGAATGGGAAAGAGTTCCACTTGAAAAGCTTCAAAAATTGGTCTCCTCAGTTCCCAAACGTTTACCGAGTGTCGTTAAAAGGAAAGGTGATGTAACACAGTGGTAAAAGGCCCTGTGCCAACTTTTTTTTGCAATGTGTTGCTGCCTTTAAATTCTAAGTTAATGATTATTTGCAAAAAAAAAATGAAGTTTCTCAGTTTGAACATTAAACATCTTGTCTTTGCAGTGTATTCAATTGAATATAAGTTGAAAAGGATTTGCAAATCATTGTATTCTGTTTTTATCTACGATTTACATAACGTGCCAACTTCACTGGTTTTGGGTTTTGTACTTCAACGAGGCACACTCCCTCAATATAATGGTATTCTCTGTGTATCCCATTCCAATGAGCTGTGTGTGAGTGTGTGTGTGTGTGTGTGTGTGCGCATGTGTGAGTGAAAGAGAGAATGTATGTGTGTGTGTGTGTGTGTGTGTGAGAGAGAGAGAGAGAGAGAGAGAGAGTGGGTGTGTGTTTAACAGTGTCTGTGAGAGTGCAAATGCAATATAATAAAGGCCAAATTGTCAATTACTAAGTATGTATACTGGACAAAGAAAGTTAGGGATCACTCTGATTTTTAATACTGAAATATGATATGGAACATAATTTGAACTATCAAATATTTCAAATTCGAAAATTGGGGTGATCCCTAATTTTCTTTGTCCAGTATTTGTGAGTGAGACAGAGATGGAGTAACAGAAAGCAAATGTGACCAATTACAAACCAAATTGTTTTTGAAAAACTGAGCTACTGAGTTACAAATGTAACAGAATACAGAACAAAATTGTTGTAGCATTACCTATGAATTGCTGTATGTGCATGACAGAGAACAAATGCAACAGAATACAAATAAAACTGTTGATTGTTTTCATTCCCATAATGAACACGGATGTGTGTACACCAGTGGTTTTCAATCTTTTCACCTCGACAACCACTTTAGAAAGTATTTGGCTTCTCAAGAACTACCATTTCATCTACCATTAATTACAGAACAAGTGTGGAGTCCAAACTGTAACCTCACTGTAAATGTCTAATAAGATGAAGGAGTAAGACAAAGACAAAAAAAACAAGTTTAAATGTCAGACTTGTTTTCACAGGTTTTATTCAAATGGTTGTTATCTTAAATGATAGTTGCATCATTGGCCAACTAAGTGAAAAATTTAGAAACTACCTGAGTATCACAGAGGGAGCTGGGTACCACCAGTGATGAACGTACCACAGTTTGAGAACTAAGGTTGCAAACAATGTAACCGTGGCACGGTCTTCCATACAACAATTAAATAATGCAACGCGTTTGTACATAGGCGCAGGAGACCACAGCCAGATGGTTCCCACGGTACACAGACAATGCATGTTGGCAAGTCAGTGAAATGTGCAGGCATTGTAAACTGAAAAATGCGACTCCCTGCAGAATTTCTGGAAGGATTTTCCCAATGGAATTTTTGGTATTCGTTTAAGTAAAATGGGCCCTGATTGAGCTTAGAGGTAGTGTCATCTGCTGGAGTCATGGCCCGAAACATCAAAAGATTATGCTAATAAGTAGTGACCTCCTCTGCGCCACAATGCACAATAACAATAATGTAAAGGTAAACATAACAATGTAAAAACAAAACAGCATTGTAAACAATGAGAACCGCAACAGAAATACTAAGCAAAGGCATTCGGACACTAATGTGCAAAAGACACTAATGTGCAACAACAACAAAAACATAGCCTGGTCCTCACCTCAACGGTATCCACTTATAGGAAGAAAGGTTTCTCAATGGAGGGAGTCCAAACACATTGCACAAAATGAACTCAAGTGCTAGGGCAGGCTAACAAGAATAGTGCCTTCAACTCCGAGGGATTATAGTTCATACACTTGCATCACTTGCTTCATTCCCTTCATCAGTCTTCTTGCTGATTCTTCTGGCAACTCCTGTAAGAAGCTGCCCACATATTTCCCAAAATTTACATACAGATTGTCACCGATTTCCGCTCTTCCTGGGTCTGATCGAGCCTTTTCATGAGGGCGGCATCCACAGGATGTATCTCCGGGGCACACTTTCTTTTCTTTGCCCCAGGGGGCCCAGAGGGTGCTGCTGGCGCAGGTGAGCTAGATGGAGGAGGAGTGGGGAGGGTTGAGGGCTGAGAGGAGGAGACGGATGAAGACATGGGATATGGTGACACCGGGCCGAGTGACACAGGGCTGGGTGACATAGGGCCTGGTGAGATGGGGCCAGGTGAAACAGGGCTGGGTGAGACGGGGGCGGGAGACGCCGTGTCGGCCGAGGGAGGCTCTTCATCAGGTGTCTAAAAACAGTTAAACATTGGACATATTAGAAATGGTGTAGTTGGTTCCAGTCACTTCACACTATATGATCGGTCTGTACTCAGGAAAGCTCAGAGGATAGTGATTGACCCATCACATGTGGTTTACATTGAGTATGCACTTCCTTCTGGTATAAAGAGCCACATGGTACATTGAGCTGTTTTCAAAGGTAATTTGTGCCAATCTCAATGCAACTCTTAAAAGATGACGCTGCCTGGGTGGTATTTAATTGTGCAATAGCTCCATGGTGTCTCTTATGTTTCTATGGGATAAGTGCAATTTAGTTGGGGGTGGGAGGTATGTGTGTGATGTTATTTATATTACTGTACTGTACTGGGAGGGTGTAGTCGATGTGCATCTATATTGTAATAGCCGAGTGGACTCTGTGTGCGTGTGTGTGTGTGCCCGGCCAATCAGTGCTAGATTCCACCGGGTGCGTATCTGCAGCATAGCGCGAGCGACGCTATTTTGCTCCATCTTGCAGGCGACTTCCACCAGGCGCGTATCTGCAGCATAGCGCGAGCGACGCTATTTTGCTCCGTCTTGCAGGCGACTTCATGTTCCACTGAGCGCGGAATGTCAGCACAGCGTTTATGGAAACACCATAGCAACGTGATGACATCATAGAGGTGCATGTGATGGCGTCATAATGGTGCATTGTTCTCTATAATATAAAAGCGAAGTTACATAAAACAATAAAATTTAAACTTGGGCTGAAAATTGGGCCCCATGGGTTGAATCTAGAACCCGCAGATCCCCACGGGCAAAGTGCTAGTTGTTTGTTATGTTAGAGTAGTTGTATTGTGATTGGCAACATGTATTGTTCGTTGTTATGTTAACCCATTAGCTGGTTAACACCAGCATTTTCTCAATGATGTTCGTAATATTCATATCGAAGTAGGTATATAGCTATATGGACAGACACGGCGTGATACGAATGGTAATGATCCGTTATCACTTCAGTATTGCAAAAGACGTACCTCATTATCGCTCAAAATTCCTTCCTGGTCAACGTTTATCATGTCAGACAGCCCATCGCCAATTTGGCTGAAACTATTCTCCCCGTCTCCGTTGTGCAACTGGTACAACACATCCTGAAGTTGTGAGCGTTCTGTTCACCAGGAATTTGATACATCACGATCATATACACTCACGCTACAATCATGACAATGGCAGGATCCGCGAGACTCCAACACTCGGAATTCTCCGTTGAGTTACACCTAATTTTTGTGCAGTTCTGTAAAGGAAACTCCCGTGTATTCTGAGGTAACTACCAGTTCTAGTTACTTCCCTTGCCGTAACGGCGCCAGGCCACACTGAACAGCAGGGACGATTTCGGGCAGACTGAGAAGATGCATGTCGGGCGGATTGACAGCTAATGGGTTAATGTATTGTCTATCTGTGTTTTGAATGTGTAAGCAACTGCACAACATGGTTTGGAATTGTATTCCACTACCAGTATTCCGAAAACAGAAACAGCTAGTGCAATTGGAAGCAAAAAAAAAAGAAACACTTACCATTATTTGAGGAAAGTTGGTTTCAGTTGTCCGGTGAGTTATAAAATTCTTCATCCAACTGAGACGGTTCACTATCGCTGGGCATAAGACCTCGTGGGCCCCGTCCCTGCTCCGCTTGTCGAGCATTTTTTGGCGAGCCCTGACATACCTGTCCCTGATCGCCTTCCATTTTTTTGTGCAGTGTCTCCATCTATCCCCAAAATCCCCCCAATCTGCCGCCAACTGTTGATACACGCGTGTTTATCACTATGCATTGGTGAAGAGATGTCGTACAGATGCCTATAATTGTGGTCAAGATCCGATAGTCTCTCCTCAAAGTTAGAATTGTCCACCATTGTTCTGACGATGTGACCTCCGACCTCATGTTCACAGTCTCAAGGGGTCTACTTCGCACGAGCGCCTCTAGTGGTCAGGTCATTATTGCACCTCGCGCACGCGTCATGTTACCTCGCGTCGAAGTGAGCGGACTACGCGCCAAACGACTGCTAAATACGCGTGGCAGCCATGATGCGTACGCGAACGCGTTCTCTGCAGCGAGTATACTTCGGCCCTTATACGGTCGTGCGCGTAACAATGGCATAACAAGTATTAAAGCCCTCTAGTTCATGTGCAAGATGCTGAATTGTAAACTCCCTTTCATGCAAGTGAGCCTAGTCAATGCCCTATCGTATTGCTGTTGGTAAACCACCTGTTGGATTGTGCTTCTGACTCTGCGCTTGATTGCTGCTCTGGACTGTTACAATTATTGCACATTACCGTTGACAGTATTGACAATATACTTGGTATCATGACCTTTGACCTTGAAAGTGCCAATTTGTTGCAAAATTCACAAATTTCTTCTAAATTTTCTATCTTTGGCTATTGGACTTCAGGAGCCCCAGTCCTATTTTTATAATTAGCGTGATTAATTGAGGATTAGGTGTTGATGGTGCATTAGAGAGCCCACAACTCTTTTGTGTGATAAACACCACACGCTGCTTGTTTAACATTGTATCTGAAAGATTGGAAAGATGGTGTCTCACACAGTGCAGTATCCCAATTAATGCATTTCGACACTGGAGTCTTTCATTTGACCAGAGGGGGAAATCACCCCTTCCACCAAGACCACTTATGACCAGCAATATACTTCCCCCAGGGAGTCTCCCATCAAAGTTCTAATCAGTCCTTGACAAAGCTATTGGTTTTGAAGCAAACCATCATTAGGCTAAAATCAAAACAAACCCATCAGAGACGATGAAAACAGTAGGTGCAGTTAAATCAACAATTTGGTTGTCTTGGTTCAGAAAGAATGAGCTAGTGAAATAATGAACATCAGAGGCCCCAGAAGAGCTCATGTAGAAGATGGTGAAAGAAAAACTCTTGCCAGAGCAAAAACTCTCCTTGGGAAGAAGACTTGTTAGTCAAAAATCAAGAGAAAAGTTGACCTCAGTTTACAGTGAGGATTTACCATAAGATATTACCTATTGGTTTGCCTCAAATATGTGAATTTTGTTAAAAAAAAAAAAATCTTAAAAAGCATGTGCTGTACTGGAAATATATCATATGTCCCAGAATGATGGAAAGATAAGTGTGTGGTGAAGAGAAAGAACTGCTTATGATTCATGCACAGTTCTTTTCCATCTCTTCACTTTTCCCATTATGTCATTATCTGAAATACACCAACTTCTTTGCGAAGCAAGGTCAAGGTGGTGTTATGTTGTGTGTGGGTATATGTCTGAATGGTATTTATTGACGATGCAACTGCTGACAAAAGCAGCAGAATGAATTCTAAATTGTATAGGGCCATCATGTCTGCTCATGCAGTTTTAGCAAAATGCTTTAGAACTTCATGTTAAAGATGGGAATTTGTTTCCATGGTTACAGTATTGAGTCACTGGGAGGACACTTTCCATTACGTATGCTCCGTAAATTACTTAATCTGGGGCACGTTCAAGATCAAAGGGTCTCACGCCTAGGTTTCACGAGTTAAGACTTTGAAATTTTGAATGACCCATGAGTTTTGTGCATTTTCCAACATGACTGCCAACTAAGGTTTGCATCAAATTCCATTGAAAGAGCCGTGACAATACTGGACGCCATCTTGAAAAGCAAGGCGACACTGTTCGCAGGTGTTCTCAGTTGTCTTCTCATGACCAAATGTAGTTTAATCGTTCAAGATACAAGAACTCGTGGGCTCTCGCTTGACCCTGCAATCTGGAACATGTCCCTGATGTCCTTAAAGACCCTTTATCACTTACCGTGATGCATCACAGTCAGACAATTGTGTGTGAGTTTACGAAAGTAGCTTTTACTGTGAAAAGTTTGGACCAAAAGAAAATTTGTCTCCAATGATCATTAACAAGAATTTATGAAAAAAAGAAGGACCTTGTTGGATACAGGAGCAAAACAAATGGTGAATTTGCGAAGTTTCTCATTCTCAGTCCAAACTGTCCACCCACTCTACAGTCAACGTCAGGTGGTGATATTATACCAAAAAAGAGGGGGGCTTTTTTTTTTTCATCAGAGGCAAGTAAGAAATGCTCTCTTTCAATTTTTTATCAATTAGGATTCAGTATTTGACATAAGGTGTTGTCCTTCAAATTGCAGTTTGCAAACCACCATTTGAATTGACTCCAGCGAGAGCTTCAAACCGACTAGCTCGACATTCCGGTTGGTGATCACGTATCATAATGAATAAAGTGTGGTGCAGCACAGTAAGTGATAAAGGGTCTTTAAGTCAGTATATGGTTGTAGGACTGAATTTGTACAATTCTAATTCTAAAAAGGTGGCACATTGTGGAAAATGAAAAGGAATGAAGATACCACGCACCGATATTAATGCTCCTAAATTTATTTCAACGTTCTGACTGTTTTGTCTCTTTTTTGTCTGACGAAGACCAGAACGGTTGAAACGCTGCAATAAATTCGGGATTGATAATATCAGTGTGCGTGTTACAGCTGTATGTGATTTCTGTGCCGTTTTGTCCCTTCTCCTCCCCTGTCCTCTTGCTCTGCCCAGGCACTATGTCTAATTGATCAACAAGTGTACCTGGCCATGGAACTAAGTGCTTAAATGCTCCTGTGCCAGAGTGTTTTTTTTTTTTTTTTAATCAAATTGTAGCCAGGCAATCGAGGTCAATGACAAGCAGTGAGAATTTGGTAAAGATGAGGGAATCCAGAATCGTAAACCGAGAACAGTCCAAAAGTGGAAACCAGAAAGTTGGTACGCCAAAGCAAAATCATCAAGGGAAATTGAAAACCTAAAAAAGCCAACCAAGAAATCAAATACAGGAAATCAAATAGACACAGGAAACAAGACAGAATTGTTATCTAAAAAACTCTCCTGATCTGTTATAAATGAGAAGTAGCTGTGTCTGCTCTTAGAGAACTGTGTGTGCGTGCATGCGTATGTGCATGCGTGTGTGTGTGTGTGTGTGAGAATGTGTTTATGTTTTGTCATAGGGAAGTCATTTAGGCAGCGTCTCAAAAAGATTCCTGTTGCCTCTATAGCTGATGTATGATATTTACTTGCAATTTTGTCCTGTCCCATTCCATTTCACATTTTATGAGCATCCATTGTGGCATCACGCTGAAAAAAGCAACAACCTGTCAGATTTCAATGCAAGTTCTCAACTGCATTTGTAGTTACCTAACACTCAGTATCCTCGTAAACTTTAATACTCACGTGTAGTAATAATTACTCTGTACAGTGTGCTCATTGCATAGTGTTAATTATTGGCAAATGTTAGCTTGTGGGCTAACTCTTAATGTTCATGTTAATGTTACACGTATGTATATTTGCGCTGGTGGGAGAAATCTTGCGCTCCTATTGATGTCGAATGCAGTCACAGAGACTCTGGGAAACAGGAGTTTATTCACTTGTTGCGTGGTACGTAGTTTGAACTGAGAATCCACAGTTTTCTGTTAAGAGCACAATGGCCAGCTCAAAAAAGGGCAAGGAACACTGGTCGTGTGGGTCGCTCGTTTTAGATGGATCATTATAACCACACGCTGTGGCAATCACGGCACTAGCCGTTTGGCCGTGGTAGAATTAGAATTCCTGCCCTGATGTGTTGATGTAATATTTGTACATATGTTTTTGCATTAATGGTGCCCTTACAAATGCAAGGGCTTTGTTTTTTACCTGTACTTGAATTTCCTTAGATTGCGGCAGAATGTGCTGCTTTTTGCCTACTTTACATCGCCAGACAGGTTCTATATAAGTGATATTTAGAATTAACAGGACTTTTGGTAATCATGCCTGGGTGTGTCTAGTGAAATTCAACACAATGATCAATTAAATTAATTTAATTAGTTAAATAAGCAACTAAGTGTGCAATTACCTTTTTGCATGGGGCAGGTAGGGGTGGGTAGCTCTTTTCCTTCAATAAATTAAATCATCATTTAAAAATTGCAATTTGTGTTTACTTGGGTTATCGTTGTATAATATTCAATTTCATTTGATGATCTGAAAAATTAAACTGTGACAAATATGCTTAAAGGGGACCTATTATGCTGATCCTTCTTTTAATACATATAAGTAATGTTTTAATGTTGGATGCCCATACTCAACCTCGGAAAAGTTTCTAAACATAAGATACAGGGGTTTTGCCGTTATCCAAGAAAGGGATTCGTGAACGTGATTTCCTCTCTGAACAGCTCGTCCCGAGATCTTCACTAGATCTGGGCAAAACCTGACATCAGGTTGTGCCGTCCAATTAATACAGACCTAGCCAGAGCCAATCATGTCGCTCGACTTGCCCACAACGGAAACTATTCTAGCAGGCACTAACAACAGCAGATCATACTATGCCTTAGTACCGTCTACACTTTTGGAAATACAAAAGAAGAACCGCAGATCATTTGAGGTGCAGTTTTGTCAGTATCTCCCCCAAAGCTGCTTGTCCGTTTACTTTTGGACGCGAAGAAAAGCTCCTATTTCTCTTCCAAAAGACGATGCCACCAGAAATCAGTGGGTAGCTTTTTTGTTTGCTGGCAGCAAACAGCCACGGCCAAAGGGAACGTTAGCTGTTTGTGCTCAGCATTTCACCAAAGACAGCTTTGTCAATAAAGGATAATTCGACACAGGATAAGCGTTTCAGCTGCTTCTCAAACCTGAAGCAGTTGCATCGATCAAGCGCTCGGAGCCACAAGCTGTAAGTAACGATATTACGGCAAATAATGTAAGTGAAGCTAACGTGTTACGGGTGCCTACCAGGACCGCTAACGATAGTTAGTACTAACAACTGGCCTCAAACGCAGGCTTTGTAAAATATCTGAAGATAAAGCCTGGAATTGGTCGCGACTGTCCGTGACTCACAGACGCAGAAGCTGTAAGTTGCTTTTACTGCATAAGCCTACCTAACATGATAGCCATTTGATTGTGGCTGTAGCACTGCGGCTAACGTAGCCAAATTATTGTTGCTAATGTTTGTGTCCTAAATATGCAAGAGTAAAATCGGGAAATTCAACAGAAGGTGTGTGAACATAAACCTCATTTGAAGCCAACTTTTAATACTTGTTTGTAATTTGGATGCTTGGTACAACTGTCCACGGTAACGGAACTTGCTGTCTGTAAAACCTGTATTGCAAGGGTTTGTCTCTATGGTTGTTATGACCGCTCGGTTACCAGCTACTGCATGTTAGTTTGCGTGCCGCCGTGCTAATTAAAAATGCTTCTGGTTAACTTACATGCAGTAATTCTGATCGGTATGCTTGTGTTACTTTGGTAAGCATCAATGTGGCAGTTCCATCATAACGTTGCCCGATTGTAGCCACTACAGTTGAAGCTAACGGGAGAGGTGTTGTATGTGTCTGCAAAGTTGGGCTGAAAAGGCTGCAGTTAGACCAGACGTAGGTTTTGCAGAGCTTGGGATACGTGTTTGGGTTTGTTTATGGCTGCTTGTGATCGCTTCACTTATCCATGACCGGGATCAGCCGGATACTTCACCAATATCTGGGCTAGCTCTCTGATGCTACCGTGAAAGCAATCAGGAAATGCAGAAGCTCTAACCTGTCTGGTATAACAAACAATTTCTCTGCGCTGCCGTGGCATAATTTCATCCCCCTTTAGAAACTGTTGTGGCTAATAAAAAGCCGAAAAAGGCGGAGATTGAATAGGAAATTCTTTCCTGTAGAAGTTATCAATTCACTAGCTCCACAAAAGCAACTGTTCACGCTAACGGAACTTACGGTCTGTAAAACCTGTATTATGTTCATAACATAACCAGAGTTCCCTCTAGCAGTCGCGTACTATCCATAAAGCTGCTTTCACATTGGACGCGAAAAGAATTTTTCGCAGGACAGATTACATTCAAAGTCAATGCAAAGATGCGAATACACACGTTATGGGTGCGTTAAGCTGCTTTCACATGGGACGCGAAATGAATTTTTCACACGACAGATTACATTCAAAGTCAATGCAAAGACGCGAATACAATGCATTAACTTTGAATGTAATCTGTCGCACGAAAAATTTGTTTCGCGTCCGGTGTGAAAGCGGCTTATTGCGCCCATTTTCTGCGAGCAAACGCTGGTCATTCTGATGCAATAAGTAAACCATTACCACGGGCAATTTCCGAAAAGGCCGTTTAGCCTGGAGCTTTCGTCCCTCCGTCATATACCAGCGCAGAAGCTGTTCGTTACTCCACGCTAACAACAGACCACAGTTATGCACACGAACCAGCAGGTCCTTATAATACACACCTAAGCAGTCCGTTAGTTGTTGGTCCACTTTTTGCTGCTCCTCACTGTCCATGTTTCCCTCTAAACTCAGACCCACCGGATTTCTACAGTCTCCCGTCTACACTTGGGTATGTTGACCCGTTCTACAAATGTGTCTGTATGGGATGGATTCTAGCTTTCCCTCAATCCTAGCTATAGATTAGAAACACCGCTGTACTCACCATAGTACCCGTAGGTAGATAGCAAATTCGGGCTTGAGCTGCCAGACTTTCACACTGCGTCCTCCACTTTCACTGCAGCGTTTATTAGAACAAGTTCATTTCATTAGATCTATACATATGTACTGCGTTTGAGTGCGGTATTTCCCCACCGATTCCTTAGCTCAGATGGCAGGCGCGTCTCAGTTTCACTCTGGGGAGGCGGACCCGGAAAACTGCATTCTGCCAAATCCCGCCCAGCTCCGTCCTCCAAAGAGCTGGCCAATCAGAAGAAAGTGGGCACACGGGGAGGGGGGGCCATAGCGGAAGAGCCACCCCAACGAGGCGTTTCAGGCAGAGACTACAATGGACTACAAATGGGGTTTTTTGAGGATGGCAGTATGAGCTAAATAAGGACCCTTTTTTGGACTTTGAACGATCAGGAGTACTCTAAGAGAGTCCAAGATCAAAATATAAACTTCGAAATGTAGCATAATAGGTCCCCTTCAAATAGCAGGAATCAGGAAGGAGCAAATACTTTTTCACAGTATTTTAGATAGCTTTGTAATGGCGGGTAGCCAGACTTCAGTGAGATCCAGGGCTTAGCCCAATATGCCAGTTATAAAATATGAATCCCTGTCTGCTTAGATCTGAGATAACTGCTTTTTATCTCTAATGCAGCAAGGGCACACTTCCTGTAGTGTAAAATAATAATTTGTGCCCCACTGACATTCTGTACTCAGGGGACTTGACGGAAATGCGTTTCAAATTGTGGAAGGGCAGGATGAGAATCGCAACTTATTACCGTTGCTAATTATCCAAGGAACAAATTTTTCTTAAAAATGTCTTATGTTAACCCACACAAATTTCAAACACTGTTTTAAAAGCATTAAAGGCCAGGCACACAAAGGTTTTATTCAGTGCCAGTAATAATTAAATTAACTACAAACTTAAGCCATCCCATCTAATGTTAGCTTATATGCAATTATTCCGTGAACTTCTCTGGACAGCCAGCAGAGTCAGTAGAGTTCACGAAAATATCAGGAATAGTGCAGTACCCAATGTTGTGGAATATGTTGGATTCCCTAAAGAATGACTTTGTGTGTCTAATCATCTCTCTCGTGCTCACACAAAATGTGTGCGTAGTAAGTTGTGAGAAATAAATCCGCTGCCTTAATGACACACAGAGGACCCAAAAGGTGCATGCATTTTTGATCAACGATATCATATTCTTCTTTTTCTTCTTCTTCTTCTTCTATTATTATTATTATTTTTTAGTAGTAGTAGTAGTAGTGATATTATGAGGATATACATTGCTCACCCATAAAGAGAAATGTTTTCTTGTTGATGATGCTTCTAGCCTATACATTGACTGAGGAATGTTCTGGTTCAAACTGATATGGCAAAATAATATATGCCATTCTAGGATGGTTTTTTTTTTTGAGATTTCACTATGCTTTTCTCACTTAGATGTGCTTCAGACAGGGTGTGTTATACGGTCAAGCAACCAGATGACGTCACATTCCCAAGATTCTTTGCACGCTTATAAATATGGTGACCCCTAGGAAATTCAAACAATGATACAGCCTTATTTATGCAGTAAATAAAATATAAACTAAAGGCCAGATAGCGATGACTTTGCTTGAAAATATTTATTTATAGTCTGACAAGTACAATAGGTAAGGGCAATTCAATGGCAACTCACGTTACGTTTTAAGGCTAATATCAGTTTTCAATCAGGTGTCATGTCATTGTCAGTCACCTGTGACAAGTGATTTTCAGTACATAGGTAGATCCCACCCATATACATATAGTACATCAGTGGGAAAGAAAAGTGCTGTCCCCTGAAATGTGGGAATTGGAGGCACCAACAGCTTGGTAACTCATGTTACGCAAAAAGGACACACAAAAGCATCACTTCATTTCAATTCAAAATTTCTTAAAAGATAGAACTGATAAAAAACTGAAAATCATATGATCGATAACCAACACTCTGAAGGTTCTATTGCAAGTAATAGATTACCCTGACATAACTATCCATGGACTGAGGCTTAAGAAAGTCCAGGAGGGTGGGTAACTCATGTTACCGTAAGGTCAGCTCTTAATAACACCCAAATAATAGGGCCAGTGCTGCTCAGACACCCTTTGTTTTTTAGGTACCTACATTAAGGTTACATCCACAGCAGAGGAAGATTTAACTCTCGGAGATGTGGGCTGGAGATTAAAAATACCTTGTTTTTGGTAACTCACGTTACATTCAATGTTGCTAAGTTTGTGGCCCATTATACCCAAAATGATGAAGGATCAATGAAAATGGACTTCACATCTAGAAAGTGCTTGCCTTGAACTATCTAAATGTGTTGAGTGTGGAGATATATCAAAATTAATGATGGACAAGGCTCTCTCCCAATTACAGCAAATTTTGTGCCTCCAAGATGCTGAAAATAACATGAATTTAAAAACGTTTGGTGCTTAGAACATACAAATGAAACCAAGAAAGCAGCATTAGTTTGAGCCTCTGATATCCTAGTTTTACCTTGAACAAATAAAAAATGCAGTAAAATCAATTTGAATTTTCTTGTCCTGTGTCCACATTCTCATGGAATTGCCCGTGAGATTTTTTTACATTTCATAGGTTTACTTTAAATCCAAATGGTGACTTTTTTTGGACAGGCAGTGAAGAATATATGTCATCCTACCGCGTGCATGTCCATCTGTCTGTCCGTCACGCTTCTTTTCTGGGCCAGAACTCCGAAACTGTTAAGTATTTCTCACGAAATTTCAAACATGACACATCTTATCGTGTCGATGCGCCTTTTCATATGCCCATCTGTCCTTCTTTCAGTCCCTCAATCGCATTTTGCCTCCAGGTCAGGTATCAGCCATCCCATCTTTTCCGGACCATAACTCCGATACTGTTGGACATTTCTCAACTTAATTTCATAAATGGCTACATCGTATTGCCTAGAACTGCCTGTCCGTACTTCTGGCCAGCCTCCTGCCCCTCTGTTTGTCCCTCAACTGCATTTTGTTTCCAGGTCAGATATCAGCCATGTCATGGCGGGGGATCTAAATGCATCATGCTTGTTTTTCTGGCCGTTAATGTATGATCAGAATGACAGAAAAATTGATCCAGGGCTATTTTTTAAAAATTATTTTTATATTTAAAAAACATGTCCCCCATAATATTGAAACAGTCAGTAGAATGACAGGAAATGCATCATTAAATAATCAAGACAACATAGAAAATTTGCGATTTCTCAATTATACAGATTTGATGTTTTTTTTTTTCTGTTACCTGCTCATTTTTGCTCACATGCTATACCTCTGTTAATGTTAATGTGTGTTTATTCTGCTTTGGACATAGTTCTCTTGTGTGTTTGTTAAGGTCTTTACAAACATCTTAAAAAGTTTGTCATATTGCACTATTTTAAAGTGTCCCCCAACCACTTCAGCATTAAACAGGCTGGGCCTTACTGCACTTTTTTTTCCTACTTCAGTGTTCGAGGCAGAATTCAACAAAAAGATGTTTTCTTTCTGTCTTTTAAAACTGATCTGCTACATTGCATGAATTTTTTTTCTTTTCTTTTTTTAAAATCATTTGCACAGATATTGTATTGTATTAGAATTAAGAATCGCCTGTATCATGATGTTGTCATTATCGTGGGAGAAATATTGTGATTTTGTTTTATCGTTAGTATGTCTGCAATTCCCACCCCTTGTCACAAACAGACCTGCTGTGGTTTGCATGCTAACCAGCTCTGCTCGTGTGCCTTGCTCCTTCCCACAACTTTGGTTTACCTTCACACTTTTCTCTCTCTCCAAGCACTTAAGATTTTTCTCATGTCTATTTCTGTTTGCCAGCTTTTCAAAGCAGAACTCTTTACCAAACATACGTTTGTATGTTCAGATGGGAGAGAATGACACAAAGAGAGTGGCCTCGAAATTATGGATTTTTGTGAAGTGTTTATGCTAAAACATTCATAAATCTCCCCTTTAGACATCCAAGAAAATTACAATTTGGAAAAAAAGGCATAATGCTGTACCATTAAGACATAAATAATTGTCCTGAAATTATGCAGATTATCTACATCTTACATATTCTGTGGTAATTTTGTTGATCAAATAATGCTTCAAATGACATTTACTTGTGCAAGTTGTGAACTAGTTTAATAATTTTTCAAAGATTGTATATTTATTGACAATGTGGTAGGTCCTCTAAGGAGACATTTTTATAATGAGGAAATGCTGCTTTTTTTCATGCGTTTGAAGGTGTAAAAAGCTGCTTATGAAATGAGCAGTTATACATTTTGAATGGTAAGGGGATTTGGGTCTCCCAAATAGCAGTAAATGCCTGACAGGTGTTAGGCAGAACATAATAAATTGCAGTAAAGGTTTCAGCATAATAAATGTTTGCTGTCAAGAAGAGGGACTTTGAATAACAAGTCATGTTCAGTGTTATAACAAATCATAAACATTCTGGACTGGGTTTATGAGGATTGGCTAAGAGTGAAGTTATCAAACACTCATGAGTTTTCATCTCTAATTCACTCAAAATAACACTGTACTTTCAAGTTTAATGTATTTTTGATCCTGTCTTTTAGTGAATTGGGAGAATATGAAATGCATTGTCTGACATATAAGATGTTTTCAAAGTATCCCCTATTTGGAGACATGTCTTGTAAGAGTGCATTCCTTGGTATACTGGCTTCATGTAGACTTAAAATGATGCTAGCTTCTGAGACTATGTGACATTAAAGTATTTTAACATATAAGTATTTTTCTGGCTCATCCAACAGGGTCATGAAGGTTTGCCTACTTTCATTCATAAGTTCATGTAAATTTGTCGTTATAAGAAACCACTTGTCATATTGAGGAAAACAATACTTTACAAAGATTAATAATGCTGAGGTAAGTACGTTGTACAAGCATGGTAGTGGTCATAGCTGACTGAAATACACACAAGGCTTTTACCCTGCGTCACCTGATATAATTACGGGAAGTCAACCTGAGGTTTCCCTTTCCTCAGTCATCTGAGGTCTTCCAACAAGATGTGCCTGTCAGAACATGTTAAATTGTGATGTTGAAATGTGAATGTGCTGTTTATTGTGTCAATTGTGCATTTAGAAAAAGGATGCTCTTTAGATGAAAATATTTTATGCAATCGCATGAGTAGACTACGAAAATGTGTACCCCTCTAATTTCTTTGGTGGAGTTGTAAAATTTTCATTTTCTCATTTAACAGCATTTCATGTCACAACTCAACATAGGATGGGTCATTTAACCAGTTCATTTTACCAGTTCAAATCACTCTATGATTATTTTGAATCACAGGTAATAGGCATGTTCACAGCATCACTTCTTTCATTTTGTTGTACAATACAATTTACACAATATGATGTGTCCTTTATCAGGTTTATTGACCTGACTTAAATTAGCACCAAATAGTAATCCCCATGTCATCACAGCCTTGGCTTTGCAGGTTACTTGAATCATCACAAGCTTTTTTGCACGGACACCATCTGTGTGAGTCTCATCGTTGATTTTGAGTGTTTGTGTATTTATGCTGGCTAGATCCATTCCCACATTATCTGCATTTTGTGCCGAAAGAGAAGTTTGTATGTTACTTGTCTTTCTAAAATGTCTTTTACGACCTTTTGCAAATTCTTTCACGTGGTTCAGTTTCATGTACAGTTGATTATTGTGCTTGAAAACCAGGTCTAGCAACTTCTCACGATGACATTATATGTGTTACAGTTTGTCAATCTTGTTTACATGTTTTACAAAGGCTTTCTTACCTCATATTGCTCTAATAACAACTGTATGCTGCTGTAACAACAGCTAACCTCTGTTGCCTGACCTAATAAACATTTCTTGCTGTTAACGACTGTAAGAAGGTGGGGCCTAATCTGGAAATGGCAACATGTAGACCAATAAATGTCAAATACCATATTAATATATTTAAAAAATGGTTGTGGTTTACCAATTAAAGTGCATATCCTTGCTGATTTAAAACGTAAAATACACCCTATTTTGAGATACTATATAGGATTTTAAGTCACTTTACACATTTTAACCAATATAAAAAATCTGTCAGTATCAGATATACTTGGTTTGATATCAGTATTTTAGGCGAAATTCGTCTGGCGAGAAAAAAGCTTGTGATTTGAATCTCCTGGGGATAATGACTTTCTCTGATGTTACGTGCGGTTCCCGCAGCCCATAGGTGGCGCTGGTCATTCTGTTGATAGTGGATATACTCGGAGGTTGTGTTATTGTTTATGGTGTTTATTTTTGCGATTTTGGGCGTTATTTGAAGTATTTGGCCGGAATGGGCAACAGGTGTGTTTTGGGAGGGTGCAGTAACACCAATAAGCACAGTAACTGTTGTTTAGCTGCAGTCGGTAAATGTCGGTGACCGCACACTGATCCATGCAGGCACTGGGTCTCTCAGTGCCCTGGATATGGGGGAACCACAGGTGACGTCACAAATCTGGATCAATATGGCTAAGGACTCCCTGGGGATTTTTCCAGATGCTTCTGGAAATTTTCAAAAATTGTTCTATACACGGACCACCCTTGGCAAAATAACCCTTAAGATTTGGTGTATAAAGGCACAATCTTTTAGATGAAAAAAGACAAATTTGGTCCAGGATATGCACTTTAAATGTTACCCGGTCATTGTGGAAAGTAGTAGTGCACTTTTCGTGCAAAAAGAATTGTTACGTGAAAATTTTCATGAAACCAGAGCACATGCAGCTAAATTTAATTCTGTGATGTAACAGTACCAAATACAAAATATTTAGCTGCGCACAAGAATAAAATAAATTTGACATAATGTCTCATTGCAGTTGATAAACAGTCAGAATGATGTGCATGGATTTTGCAGCCTCTGGCCACATGCTGATAATTACTCCTTTAAGGCATCAGTGGTCCCTGCTGTGCAGTAGAAATGGCTTTTTACAGTGTTTGCTGCTGAATGCACTTGAAACTGATTTGAATCATAATATCAGGAGAGGGCCGTATATGTCAGTTGAAATTGTCACATTTATGAAAAGCAATTACAAGGGTTCATTTTTGTTCCTTCGTTTCGGAGAAAAAATGAATCACAGAAATTCATCAAATGTACTGTAGTACTATTGCTTTTATATCTTACTACAATAAGACATAATTATAAGAAAACTGCGAATCTTAACAAAATGTCCAGTGATGTTATGAAAAAAACGCAGTAGTATGAAATGTAATCCTTGTTTTCGAATTGCAAGTATTATTATTGTCTTTAGTCGTACTCATGGTACAGGTTGGTATTAAAAAAAAAATTGTTTTTTCATTATTTATTTATTTATTTATTTATTTGATTTGTGGAGAAAAGATACATCTTAGTTTAAATGACTTGATTCATGTGAGCATCAGTCATTTTAATTCAGTTGTATAGCGTACTTGGTTTGATGCCTTGGGAAATATCTGTTCCCAGTTTTTCAAGAAATATAAAAGTACACTGAAAGAATAAGCAAAAAATGAATGTTGGACAGTGGGTACGTGCAGTAGATACGATATACAACCCCAAATCAGAAAAAGTTGGGACTGTAAGGTGACTGCAAATTAATAAATAAAGCAGTGATTTGTCATTTTTTTCACTAATGTTTCATCTTAGTCTGAACACAATATATTTCATGTTTTGTGAGGTCAGTGTCATTTCTTTTATAAAATTTACATCCAATTCAGGCTATCTACACATTAAGCCCGGGAGACCCCGAGAACACACCAGAAGAAATGGAAAAAAATGAAGCACCACCCATGTAACAATATAGTCATTCTGCACATCAAATTAAACAGAAGAACCTCGGGTACAAGAATATATAAACCATTTTTACATGCTCCGAACACAATTCCAACACCAACTAAATGAATTACCAAACACCGAAATGCCTACAGCGCCACCGAGTTAACCCACTCACCACAATTTCGATGCAATCGCTCTGCTGCTTTACGGCACATGCACAAACAATAGCTCAAATGAAACCAGAGACTTCACAGATTCCAATGATATGCTCCTCTTTACTCTAATCCAAAGTATCTGCAAGATATCAGCAAAAGAAGGGCAACAACAGAAATGGGTTCATAAAAAAGCAAGAGTAAAAATTGTTTTACATTTGCTGTTTTGCTGTGAAAACTTGATTTTCTGCTAAATCAGTGGTAGATTCTGAAAGCTCTATGTCTGTTTTTTACGTGGAAGTCATTGTTGGCGAATACAGTGAGTATTAGGACCATGGGCAAGCCTTCTAATCTTGGTGCAGGAGCCTGCACCCTCCCCCACCATGTGTTTTCCTCATTGTTATTCGCTAACAGTGCTTTCAATCTCATTTTGGTGAGTATCACTTGATTCTACTGGCTCTAACGATTAGGTAGAGGGGTCAATCACCAAAATCGGCCAACCTGTTGCCGAGATACAGCTGTGCGTAACCAACGAGTCACTGCCATAGACTGTATAAAAAGATGGACGCAGCACTCGGGTCTGAAAAGTGAGGCCCATGCAGAAATCTCAAAAATTTGCATTACATTTAATGGCCAGCAGATGGCGACGTCAGTGGTTGCAGAAAGAAGTTGAATGCCATTGAAGTCCATGAGAAAATGACCCTACTTTGCCACCTGAATTATTATTTCAATAATGATTTTCCACATCATTTTATGATATCAATCGTAAGTTTAGAGTCTCCTTTTATATATCGTGATGTTAATTTTTGCAAATTATGGTCCCAAGTAGACTAGAATAAAGAATAAAGCCAGAATATGCTTTAGGGGCGTGGCTATCCTCTGGTCCTCGTCCGATACGGTCAGATCCAGAGCCACGGTCCTCCTTGGATCTTCAATTCACGCTCTCCTCCAATAGGAATCACATCCGGTTTCAAAATGACAAAATGGTGCTGTTCAAATTGCCAAAATCGAGGCTTCCTAAACGGTATGCTGAAACCAGTGGGTGACGTCATAGTTGCTTTGTCCATCTTTTTATACAGTCTATGGTCACCGCCAGCAGACTCTCGTATGCACGATGATGCAGTGCTGGTAAGAGAGCGAGAAAGAACGAAAGAATTTGTAGCAATTTTCATTCAAAAAAAATGTCGAAAAAGCGTTATATTGCAGAGGAAGTCTTGAAATTGCTGGAGGAGGATGCCGAGAGTCTGCAATGTCCTGCGGATTCCTCATAGGATGACAAGGACCTTGTGCGTCAAGCTGACGTACAAGACAGTGACGACTCCGATTACCGCATTCCGTCGTCGGAAAGGTATGTAATGCTTCAAATGTTATATGGAGCTATTTATCTATTTTGGTGCCAAACTTCCCATTTATATAGGGCTAGCGGCTTTTTCATAAGTGCCAGATACAAATTTTGAGTAGGCGGTAGGCTACTTGGAAATAATTCCTCATCCTACCTCCACGTTTGTTTGTTTGTCAGTGCCATTTGAAAAGGAGGCACAAATACATTTTGGGGAATTTTATTTGAGAGACGGCGGTTTCAAACATAATATTTCATATCGTGGATACTGTGCGCATACCATTGTGTCAACAGTAATATGGTTGAGAATGGTACTCTTTCCGTCTATTTTTTGGATTGTGCACCCAACTGAGAGGGCTTTTTGTGATGGCGTCGCTCTTGAATTTTTCCACAGTAGCTAGGAACCACACAGAGGAGCGAGTTTTTATAAATATATATTTTCAAAATAATAATAATAATAAAAATAATAATATCAATAAATATTATTATTATATGCATATGTGTATGTATAATTATATTTTCTTGTGTATATATATTTTGCATAATAAGTTCATTTGCATTTTTGTTACGATGTAATGCACTTTTAGAACCATGCCACTGATTATTTGTTTTTCTTCCTCATTTGGATTCACAGAAGACCTTCAGGGAGTAGCTTGCAATGGAGATGCTGCAGTTTGCTGAAGGCTCAGCAGCCACCCCACCCCCACCCCCCCCCCCACCTGCCACCTGCATGCTCATGTTCTACCCAAGTGAAGTGGAGTCTAGGATCAGGAAGCACTGCAAGAGGTGCAATGATGCAGGGATTCCACGGGTAAAGACAAACGCGTACTGCAGGAAGTGTCAGGTTCCTCTCTGCCTGTCCTCCAAAAAAAAACTGCATCTAGCTGTGGCACGACGGACAGTAATTTCTGAAGAACATTTGTACCTCAATATCCCAGAGTAGGCAAAACAGACAATTTTGTAAATATTGTAAATAGTTGTTTTGGTTTTACCTGTCTTTTACAGTTTTTACAGTTTGTATTTGTACATTGACTGTTTTATTCTTTCAATGTCAGTAAATCTGTTCCATTTTGGATTCAAAACTTAGTTGCTTCATGTGGTTTTTTGAATAGGAAAGTATATAGGGGTCTTGTTGATTTTTCTTGGGGGGGCAAATACTTTTGTATTTGGATGTATTGAACACCATTAGGGATATACAGCACCCTCCATAATTATTGGCACCCCTGGTTAAGATGTGTTAAAAGCCTTAAAATAAATTCAATTTTTATTGCAGAAGCATACTCTCTCACTGAAAATTGTAGAAAAATGTAACCTTCAACTCAAGTGAATTTTAAGGGGAAAAAAAAATCCCTGACAAAGAAATAATTATTTTTCATAAAATCACCTGTTCCACAATTATTGGCACCCCTAACAATTCCTAGGAAATAAATGTAATTGAAGTATTTCTGTCATTTCTACAGTAGTTTACAAAGTTGATCAGAGTATCTAGGAACATTTAATTAGTAATTCATCACTTCCTTTTCCCTTGGGTATAAATATGACGTGACACAGAGGCCATTTCTCTCATCCACTCTTCAACATGGGAAAGACAAAGGAACACACCATTCAAGTAAGGCAGATGTGTGTCGACCTTCACAAGTCAGGCAATGGCTACAAGAAAATAGCCACTTGCCTGCACCTGCCCATATCTACTGTCAGAGGAATCATTAAGAAGTTTAAAACAACTGGAACAGTGGTAAACAAGCCTGGACGAGGACGCAAGGTTATTTTGCCACCACACACAGTGAGGAGGATGGTAAGAGAAATAAAAAGTTCTCCAAAGCTCACTGTTAAAGAATTGCAACAAATGGTAGCATCTTGGGGTCACAAAGTCTCCAAAACAACCATCAGGCGCTATCTACATGCCAACAAGCTGTTTGGGAGGCATGCACGGAAAAAACCTTTTCTCACTCACAATCATAAACGCAAACGTCTGGAGTTCGCTAAGCGGTACTGGGACTTCAACTGGGACCATGTGCTTTGGTCAGATGAGACCAAGATAGAGCTTTTTGGCAACAAACACTCTAAGTGGGCCTGGCGGAACACAAAAGATGAGTATGCAGAAAAGCACCTCATGCCCACTGTGAAGTATGGGGGAGGATTGGTGATGCTGTGGGCCTGTTTCTCTTCCAGAGGCCCTGGGAACCTTGTTAGGGTGCATGGCATCATGAACGCTTTGAAATACCAGGACATTTTAAATCAAAATCTGGTGGCCTCTGCCCAAAAGCTAAAGATGGGTCGTCACTGGGCCTTTCAGCAAGATAATGACCCTAAACATCTGGCCAAATCTACACAGAAATGGTTCACCAGACACAGAATCAAGCTCCTCCCATGGCCATCTCAGTCCCCAGACCTCAACCCCATTGAAAACCTGTGGAGTGAGCTGAAGAGGAGAGTACAGAGGAGAGGACCCAGGTCGCTGGATGATTTAGAGAGATTGTGCAAAGAGGAATGGTCGAAGATCCCTCTTTCTGTATTCTCCCATCTTGTGAAACATTATAGGAGAAGATTAGGTGCTGTTTTGTTGGCAAAAGGGGGTTGTACAAAGTATTAACATCAGGGGTGCTAATAATTGTGGCACACATGATTTGATGTAAAAGAATTATTTCTTAATGTGGGATTTTTTTCCCACTGAATAAATGCACTTGAATTAAAGGTTGGATTTTCCTCTTCTTTTCATTGTGGTCCTATATTATTTAGAAAAAAACTGAATTCATTAGAAGCTAAAGAACACATCTTAACCAGGGGTGCCAATAATTATGGAGGGCAGTGTATATTTGAAACGTAAAGTTTGGCTCTTGAGAAATTTCAAATAGCACAGATGGTGCCAAACTGTGCCATTTCGGAGACTTCGCCTGACCAGTGTGTACTAAAAACTCTTTCATTTTGCTTTGCTTCACTCTATCAGAATCAACTTTTGCAGAGGTAATGTTCACATATTTGGCTTTGCTCTGGTAGAGGTTTAGAGCTGCAGCTGCATCATTACAAAGAGATAATCATTCTGAAAGTGATTTTTTTTTCAGGCGAAAATGATTTTTTTCTTCATTTACACAGTGTGCCAACTTAATTTTCTCTTAAACAGTTACATATTTACTGAACTTTACACATCTGAACAAATCTCACAAGTGTCCCGTTCATTTTTAGACAGAATTATTCAAATAGATCTTATGGTTGCAGAGATATGCCCTTTTCAATATGGGTATGCAATTTTTTTAAGCGGTGGCCTAAAAAACAGGCAAGGGTTTAAAAGGTTAAGGAAAAGGTTGGGACGGAAGGGAAATTAGCACTATATCGAAGGGTAGGATTGAATAATGATGGGATTTGAATCAGGTGGTGTCAATAGGTGATTGTGGTCATGATTTGGTACAAAACCAACACCCAGGAAAGGCCAAATCCTTCAGCAGCAAAGATGGGCCGAGGATCATCAGTTTGCCAACAAATGTGTGAGAAAATGATTGAACTCTGTAAGAACAATGTTCCACGAGGAAAAATTGGAAGAGATTTGAATATTCTATCCTCTGCTGTGCATAACATATACTGGACAAAGAAAATTAGGGATCGCCCCAATTTTCGAATTTGAAATATTTGATAGTTCAAATTATGTTCCATATCATATTTCAATATTAAAAATCAGAGTGATCCCTAACTTTCTTTGTCCAGTATATATAAAACATTCAAGGAATCTGGAGGAATTCAGTGCGTAAAGGGCAAGGGCGCAAAGCTAAACTGAATGCCCGTGATCCACGATCCCTGAGATGGCACTGTATCAAGAACCGACATTCATCCATAGCTGATGTCACCACATGGGCTCAAACTTACTTTGGCAAATCTTCTTTAAGCTCAACAATACAGAGCTACATCCATAAATGCCACATAAAACTTTACTGTGCTAAAAGGAAACCTTACATTAACTGTGACCAGAAGCATCATCAACTTCTCTGGGCTCAGAGGCATCTGGGATGGACCATGACTCATTGGGAATGTGTACTGTGGTCAAACGAGTCAACATTTTAGGTCTTCATTGAAAGAAATGGACGCCTTGTGCTCCGGAGCAAAGATGAAAAGGACCATCCAGAATATTACCAGGAACAAGTCCAGAAACCAGGGTCTGTCATGGTATGGGGGTGTGTCAATGCCCTGGGCAAAGTTAACTTGCACTTCTGTGATGGCACCATCAATGCAGAAAAGTACATAGAGATTTTAGTGCAATATATGTTGCCTTCTAAAACAGCACCTGTGTCGGGAACAACCATGCATATTTCAACATGATAATGCAAAACCACTTACTGCGCACATTACAAAGGTCTGGCTGAGGTAAAAGAGGGTTCGGATGCTGGACTGGTCTGTCTGCAGTCCTGACCTGTCACCAACAGAGAATATGTGGCGCATAGTGAAATGCAATATGCGGTAACGAAGACCTCACACTGTTCCACACCTTCAGACTTGTTAACAGGAAGAACGGGATAAAATTCCACCTGAGACACTTCATCACTTGGTCTCCTCAGTACCTAAACGTCTTTTAAGTGCTGTGAAAAGAAAAGGGAATGTTACAGAGAGGTAAATGCTTCACTGTCCCAACTTTTTTTGAAATGTGTTGCAAGAACCACATTTGATATACATATTTGTTTTGTATAAAAACAGTGAAATTCATGGGAAAAAACATCAAATAATGTGTGGCTATCATGTCTCCACTGTAATACACATCAAAGGTGATTTACAATTACTGGTGTCAGTTTTAATTTTAACATAATATGCTGTCCCAACTTTTTCTAATTTGGGGTTGTATTTTATTGAACCCAGTGGGGTAATTTGTCCTCAGCATTTAACCCATCATATAGTTAGGAGCAGGGGGCAGCCACAGAGCAGCGCCTGGGGACCAGCTCCAGTTCTAAAGCCGGTTCTTTGGTCAGGGGCACTGGTAGGAGTTTTCTAAAACATGTTTTTCTGAGTGGGGGCAACCAAAGTACCCGGAGGAAACCCAAGCACACACAGGAAGAACATGCAATCCACACATCCACACATAATAATGGTCAATGTCAATGTCCACAGGCAGAACATAGAACATCTGGTGAGCCTAGCTGGGCTGAACGGCCTGTTCTCGCCGCTCCTGTTGTGTTATGTTATGTTAGGTGGTAAGTGAACAGTCGGTTCTCATCGTCAGCTGATTGGATTTTGGAGAAATGGGATCTGAGCAACTTTGACGAGGGCCATCTTTTTATGGCCAGACAAGTGGGTCAGAGCATCTCTGAAGCGACAAGGCCTCCGGAGTGTTCTCAGTCAGCAGTGGTGAGAACCAGCCTGCAGTGGTGCAAGGAGGGACAAACCATGAGCCAGCAACAGAGTGATGGAAACCCTAGGCTCATTAATGCGCAAGGGCAACAAAGGCTATGCTGTCTGGTTCAAACTGACAGAAGGGCCACTCTGGTGCAAGTCATAGAAAATTTTAATGATACTAATAGGCGGAATGCATCACAGCGCACAGTACAATGCACCTTGCTGTGTGCTGCACTTTGTAGCTACAAACCAGTTGGAGTGCCCTTTCAAGCTGCAGTTGACAGCTGAAAGTTCCAACAGTGGGCATGTGATCATTGGAACTGGACCTTGGAGCAAGTGAAAAAGATGGTCTGGTCCAGTGAGTCCAATTTTCTTTATCATCATGTGCACTTACTGGGCACGGACGCACCATTTACCTGGGGAGGAGATGGCTAGGATGCATTGTGGGAAGAAGACTAGCCAGAGTGTCATGCTCTGGGATATGTTCTGCTGGGAAACCCAGAGTCCAGGAATTCAAGGGGACATCAGTTTGACTGAGCTCTTTTGCCAGCACGAGGGGGACCTTCACAGTATTTGGCTCATGGTAATAATGTTGTGGCTGATTGATTTAGGTGCACCATCAATTCCAACCTATTTTAGGTTTCTTCAAATTGCATCTCTAGAGTCAATTCAGAAACATGAGGGAGGCACTTCATTAATACATTCCATTTCATTTTATATTAGTTGTGAAGAAAAAATATAGCTTTGAATTAATTGGAGGATAGCTGCAATGATTTTATACTAACTGGTATCTTTTCTCCTGATATAAAAGATAATTGGTTATCCCTGAATAACAAGCTATTAAATCAAGCCTTGAATTTCATTATTTTTTGGAGAAGGCCACTTCGCCTTTGTCAAAGCCAAAATTTAATCGGGCCCTGATGTCATGTCCGAAGGCAGAATGGTCAGAATCAAATTAAAAATGAGGGAATCAAGGCCAGAATGTGTGTGACTAAGCAGTTATTCCATGCAATCAAAACTTACTACATGAAGGACCTCACAAACTCTTCATTGCAAAACTCTCCATTTGTACCTCGCAAACAGATTGCAGTACTGAATGCTTAAATTGACAAAGCAAGTGAAACTTCAGTGTTTAAGGTGTCAGACCACAAACCGTATATGTGATTCAGACGTTCATTGCTGAACATTATAGTGCTGATAAAGTGATAGTATTGCACTGACTTGGAATTCTGATTTTTTTTCTTGTTTCCCGCATTTGGAGAAAAAAAATCTCAAAGGGAAAAAAACATGCTCAGAACAAGGAAGTCGCCTCAGCCTGTGAAAAAGGCTTATTTGATGCTTCTCAGATGCATGACAGTGTATTTAAAAGATAATGTATTAGCAGCACATGGGTACAAAGGTACAAAATAAGCTCTATAATGATACAAAATTACAGAGCCTATTTTAAATGTGTGCTCCAGATGTTTCTGGAAAAAAAAGATACCGGTTGGTGCTCATCACATGTAGATGTGTAGATGAGCACCAGCCAGTACATGTGCAGAATACATTTTTATTTTCATAAAATTTCAGTATTTTCATTCTTTCTTTGACACTATTATTATTTCAGCCAGTATTTAAGCTTTTGCCCATGCGATCTGTCCGTGTGTCTGTATGTTTGTCTGGCCACAAGGGATGTGTCAGCTGATATGACTCTTGCAAAAAGGCATGTAACTATTGAGCTTTTGATTTTTTTGTGGAAATTTTGGGAATGGGGCAAGACAGATCTAAAGTTTTTACTCCTGGTGGCAAAAGGAGGGTGCACAGACTGAAATGCTGGTCAAACTGATATAACTTATAAATATCCAAAATGTGGAACTGGCATGGCAGGTTCTGTAGAAGAAGCCAAACATGAAAAGATGGTTTAGTTTGAAAACTCAGAATACAATGTTGCAAAGCTGTAACAGTATATTAAAAATTATGTATTTTAATGTATTCAAGCCATTACAATTTCATCCAAAAGATGTCACTATTGTACAAAAAAAAATTGTAAAAATTGAACAGAGCATGGCGCATAATCCTCATATTGTGTGACACATTTTCAGAATCTGGATTCAAATCTATATTGCATTTTAATCACGGAGACCATATCTACTGAACCTTGAATTTTGAAATGGCATTTTATAGTAAAATCTCAATTCAGATAATTAAAAGTGTAGACATTTCCGTCCAGAAAAGGTCACAATATAGAACAAAAATAACAGTTTGAACATAGGCATTAGTTTTGGATCTATTTAGTAAATTAAATACAATTACACAAAAAAGCTGCTGAAACTAGTCATATAATTGACAGACAGATGCAACACGGTGGTTTATAGGGTATAACCACGCATGCACTTATCAGAGTCTTTTCCATAAATTGTGTGAATGTTGAATTATAATTGCATAAGTTTTTGTAATTACATAGAGGACTGCCTGAAAATCAATTTTACTGATATCATTCTATCCATCAAATTGGTTTCGACCTTGCTGAGTGCTGACATGAAATATTAATAGGTTTTTTTGGCCATTTAAGGTAAGTCCAGATAAAACTTGATATTTCCTCTTTGAAAATACAGTACATCGAGACTATTGCAGAAAGGACCTGGTATATCAATGTGCTCAATTTATACCGAATCACAGAAAATTATCTCTCTGGATTTTTTATGGTTGTGATGATGCCATGTATTGATGCCTTGTCCACTCTGGCCTGATGGTACGTATTTTGAAGTTCTGAAGGTGTTGTCATTATAATGTGCATCTTGTAACCTTTCATACACACAGGGGGAAAATGTGTGCCATTGAGGTGAGACTATATTACTATTATTCCACAAAGGTCAAGCCTTTACTGCGTGGGATTCAGGCAAGTAAAAGCACCAAATGCAGAAAAGGTCAGTTCCACCAGAATTATCAGAAGTATGAGCTTTCTGCCATTTTATCTGTTTCATCCTGACTGATTTAAGGTTAACGTTGAATATTAATTTTTGAAATGCATCCTGAGCAGGTGTTTTCCTGCCTTTCAGCCAATACATGTTGGGATAGGCTCCAGCAGCCTGGACCAGGAGTAAGTGGGTTAAAAAATACAAGAATGGGATGGAATTTCTTAACTCAGAAACATGCCTCCACATAAATGCGACCCTCTCCATAGGTCTCTAATAGCATTATGTAAATACAAACCAAGTACCATATAATTTGTGATACCTTTGAGTAGTAGGCTTTTAGTTACTCTACTGTTTGTGATGGTTTCATATTTAATGTATAACCTGTTTGTATAGCTTAAATCTGTTTTTTGTGTGCATAGTATCAGATTACCTGCTGACTGTTCATATTCTATTACAAGTGCCCTGACAAAACATGGCTTCACAGACTGAAGCATCATAATCTGGTTTGTCACAGATTATTTGCATTTCATTGTGCATTTTTCGAAACAGAGATTATTCTCTAAACTAAATATCATGATGAAAATAAGGCCAAACACAATCATTAGTCGGTGTCTTTTTTGTTATTGAGTCATTATGTTTTTTCCTACATACATTCCTCAGTTACTGGCTATTAACTGTACACTGCTGTCATTTCAATCCCTTATTTTGTATCTGCTACTCCAGTCATTGGAAAAATAAAATGGCTAAAATTAATAAAATTAAATACAATCATGTTCTCTGATGTGATGTAAAGAGATGAAAATGCATTTTAACACGGGGTATAGCTCTAAAAATTGTGAGGGAAAAGAAAAGCAGTAAACTGCATGTAGGGATCAGAAGCGTTGTTCTCTGTCTAATAGTCATCACAGCAAGAACAGATAATTCTGCGGGCCTTTGCACCGAGCTCTAATGAACAACCCAAGGTCTGCGGTCTAAGATTGTCATTTTGAACTATTCGTTTGTGCGCAGCAGTAAAATAGCTGGCTGACACACCAAAGCTAACAACCTAGCGTCCACCTTTCTGTAATGCAACAGAGGACTAACAAGCAGTGTATAAGTGCAAATGGAGCTGCACGCTCATAACCCTATCCCAGAGCTGCCTCTGATTTAAGATGAATGTTTATTTTCAGTGCCACCCCATCCCTGCTATCAATCACACTTGGGGGAATAGGAAGGGGAAATTGGATAATACCACGAATGCCATGACCTGTTTGGTTGGTTGAAAGATTCTTCCAAAAAAAAGTAAGGTTCACAGACATTTTAATGTATCCCAAAAGATGAGCTGAGCGATTGTATCCCAGGTTGTGCCATTCCTACAATTTGTTGGAGGGCCTTCCTCCCAGTTCTACCCAGTGGCACGATCCCAAACAATGTCAGCCTGGAGATGGAGCAGCACTACTGTTCCATCACTGGCAGTTAGTAATTAGATCAACGTTACCCCTCAACAATAGGTTACATAGATCAGCTTCTTTCAAATTGCATTTCCTTCCTCTTAGAACCATTAGTGTTGCAAACCAGCCTGCCTTTAGAAAATTCCTTATTGCTGCTGTTTCTGAATGCAGCCCCTAAAATGGATAATGCAGGAGACATCAGAGCCAATTATGCCCTGACTCCCTTGTGATCAATTTTGGTGTAACTAGGCTTGTGGAATCAGCAAGCTTCTAGCCCATTGAAGAATGTACAGTATGTAAGATTTGGCCACCTACTCATGCAGAAGGGAATCAATATTTTTTGTCGGCTGCTTTCTAATTAGAACCTCTCAGTTATGATCACCCTCATATAGTAGCATAATGCAGGCTGGCTGCACTGCACATTACATTATTTCATTATTGAAGGTATTTGTCCAGTGTCACTTTTACAATGTTTTTCATTTTTCTCCGAAGCCAAAACAATTAATTTGCTGTTAATTCACCCCTTTAGGTATATTTGGGTCCCTATTTCGCTGGAGTTGAATTTGGTTGTTATTGCCTAAACTTGCTCTAAATGTCTCACGCTTACTCATAGCAAACACATGCGATTGATGAACTCATTGATTATATTTTCTACTGTAATGAACTTTAGAGCCTTTTTGAGCTGTCTTCCATGTCATTTCTGTTTCATGACTAACCCTCATTCAATGTTCAGATATGCCACCCTGACACTTGCACGATTTTTGTCCTCGCAATGCCGCGCAATGCGTCGTGGCAAGGCTTGTCATTTCGGTGGTATGCAGCGGAGCCTTGTTTGCGCCCTGTTTGCGCACTGTACACGCATAAGTTACGCACTGTCTACGCAATGTGCGGCCAAAGATGCGTGAACACTTCGTGAGAAGCTCCTGCCATGCACGAATGGTTTGTGACGTGCGCAAACTATGCGTGAGCTGGGCGTGCCATGATCACATGCACAACTCGTGACAGCACCCTAACACGGCACGCATTGACATGCACCATCAGCAGCGTTCGCGCCAAGTTCGGGTAGTGTTCACGCATGGTTCACGCAAGTGGCACGCACATGGCACAAACATTGTGTGCCAAATGCGTGCCGAATTTTTGAACATTTCAAAATTCTCTCTACGACACGGCATGCACCCCGGCACCCTTCACACACTCCTCACGCTCGTTTCCGAAGACTTTAATCTTTGCCACGAAGCATTGCGTGGCATTGCGGGAACAAAAATCATGCAAGTGTCAGGGTGGCATTACAATTTCTTTTTATCTTCACCAGAATAGACTGTTTTACACCGTGTTCTAGTCCTTGCTGCCTTTCTCCCTCAAGAAGGTAGGCAAAAGTTATTTCAGGAAGACTTCTCTTTTCATACTAAGGCTCATATTAAATTTCTCATTCGTACCCCGCCATTCACACCCCTAATGCATGCTCATTGATATTTTCCCTTGCAGTAATTGTCCAGAGACACCAACTGAGCTTGGACATTTGTCCACATCTACACAACAGATGTGGACATACCTATATTGCTAGCCTATCATCTTACTGCTGTCCTGTTAAACGTCTTCACGCTGCATGCTACTGCCAGTACTAATATTAATAGTACTAATGTTAATACAAAGAACAGGATGAATTGTCAAAATCTGCTTTGTTTGTATAGGCGTTTATGATGTCCTCAACGCAACACTTCTTCTAATATCAGCAAGCAAGCTTCTGTAACTTCTCTAACTATACACATTTGGCATGACATGATTCAGTTGCCAACACTTAATGTTCCCATTTGTATGTAACATGAACAATAGCCACTGGGTTTACACTGGGACTATCCTTCTTCTCTCTGGCAATGAGCGGGGCCAGTCAATGAATTAAACCTAAACCAAATTCTGCAAACACGTCTTTCTTATCAACTAAAGCTTTAAACGCTGTTGTGTGCTCTTCACATTCAGTGTCTCTAATTCTGTCTTGATTACAGATTCAACAGACGTTTCAAAATCAGTGCCAACCATCTTGATTATTCACAAAAATACCTCAACATCATTGTATAAAACCCGCCTCATATTAAACAAATGGTTGCAATGGGCCTGACAAGAACTTGCCCAGGTGGAAATCTGTCTGAATGGGAGGATGGTCAGATACATCTGCCAGATGAAATAAATTATGAGCTTGCAGATTTGTCTGGTTCCCTGGCTAGTTTTCCACTGTAACAGAACAGATTCATTCATAAAAATTTTAGGAGAAGTTTTCTGTTTTGTGGGATTCTACATGTAGAATCACTACAATCCTTGTTATGACGAAACATCCAATTGATGCCTGTGCTGGTTGCACTCCGTGCTTGAGAGAGCAGAAGAAAAGCTTGGTGAGTGCGTTTTATGCAAACACTGCTTCCTTGCAATGGCTAGTGTCTTCGAGAAAGTTATTGAAGTTATTGGATGATGCAAGCCTCTCAATACCCCAGAAAGCTAAATAATATATACAGTTCAGATTGATCAAAGAATATGGTAGTTAGGAAAGAAAATGCAAGTCCTTGTTTAAATTTGTGCCAAGAGTTCTGGTGGCCAAGGTCATCCTGGCTAGATACTAAGACTAATAGAGGGCTTCTCAATTTGATGCTTGATAATCAAGCTACTTTATGTCCAGTATTTCACGCTTACTCCCACAGAACAAAGTGCTTTGGATTAATCACTGTAGTTTTCTTACGTGGCATCAGAAGTCTCATTTATCTTCAGTATTAGCTTCCAAGTTCACTTCTGGTATAACTTCAGACCTCAGTTTCCATGTAACTTCAGATACGAGTTCACTTCAGTTCTGGCTTTACATCATTTTTGGCACTTTGTATTTTTCGTACATTCCGGACATTTCATAAATCAATGCATTTTATAACTTTGAAAAGAGATGGATTTCACATCCTGGAAAAACCTACGAAGGCTGACGGAATTGGAAGAAATTCAGCTGTCTCTTTGACAGATTGAGAGATACTGAAGGATACTGGTAATAGGAAGTAAAACATTATGATCGTTCAGTGCACATATCTGAGTCAGAGGTATTTTCATATTGATTTTGTGATTTAATATTGTGATTTTACTTACTGCATCCATGGCAGTGACATCGATGATAGCCATTTAAAAACTACAGTGGCTCCCATGTGTTCTAGGCAGCATTTGTTTGTTTATATTGCTATTGTTCAGGTTTTGATGTTTTTCTTTAGTGTTCCCTGGTGAAACTTCTGCTTCCTTTGCCAACCACCCTTCCATTTTCTTTAGAAAATTAATTTTTTTTTCATTTCACCATTTAATTTAGTGAGCATGCATTCCAGGTCGGTGTGGAAAAAAAAGAGGGAATGAGAAAACTATTCATAGCAGGACCTCTCATGACCAGCACTGAACATTCCATGTGCTTATTAGGTCCCCTCATTATTCACCTCACCCCACCCCTTTACAAGTGCCATAAGCAGGGGCTTCTGGAGACAAGAATGGCTTCACCCCACTCAAGCAAGCCAGTGAATGTGTTATGATGAAAAATTACAAATTAAGAAATTACTCATGACATAAGAACATAAGCATAAGAGTTTTTTAATATAAAGCTGATGAGAAACTTTCACTCTATGCAAATACAAGAAAAATATAATCGCAAATTGAATGATGATTTTATTTCATAATTATCATTTAGCCATTTGCTAGAGATATTTGTTACAGTTTTTTTCCTGTTTTTACATTTCTTTAGCCTCACAGCATAATTGTCTAAGTCATATTTTTGCCAAATTGAAATGAGCCCCTAAGAACCATACCGGGCCAACCCATGTTGGGGTACTTTTGAGAAAATGGGACTCAAAGTTGCCAGCCTCCTGTGTCATCTAGAGCAACTGGCAACAAAACACTACATATGTTGCAAAGTCAAGATATGTAAAATTATGCACTTACACTTTTTGTATAGGTTTTGGATGCATAATCATCATTTAAAGTGAAACCTACCTCCTTCTGAAGAGGAACCATCATCTTCTGATTCATTTGGGACAAACTCTGGGTCTCTGTCATCTTCCACTTCACCATCATCATTAATCATAGGATGCAATTCCTCATCAGCGAGATACCTTAGCCTCCATGTTTGCAGTGAATTATGGGAAGGTTGTGGGATGGCCCTCTATGGCTGAGGCAGTGCAGTGCATATGTACAGGGGCAGAGAGGACGTTTGCTTGTACTGACAATCCTTGTGGGTAGATTGGGTTTGCCCATTTAGGAAATGTTGTTCTCGGTTTTCTGCACATGCTCGCAACCTCAACTGAGTTTCGCCAAAAGGGCGGGATGGCCCAGTATGGTTCTTAGGGGCTCAAATATCAGCTGCCTGTTCTTTCGTGTTGGCGAAAAAATGCATTTTTCCTTTTTTTTCAAAACCTTAAAAAAAAAAATCCATTCTCTTAAAAAATATGAGATGAGCAATTCTGTTATGAGACAAACAGTTTGTTTTAGCCACAGCAAAGCCTTACATGTCGTTACATATAAGTCATTATAAAATAAACTGCTCAAAAAAATTAAGGGAACACTTAAAGCGCATATCAGATCTCGATGAACGAATTATTCAAGTTGAAAATTTTCACAGAAGGACACTGTACACAATTTGTTAAGAACAAAATGATGCAAGAACAGTCAATGGAAACCAAAATGATCAACCCATTGAGGGCTGGATTCAAAATCACCTGGAAAATGAAAGTAAAAAACTGAAATCACGGGCTGATCCAACTTGTGTAAATTTTATCACAGCAACTCATAATGTGACTCTGTAGTGTGTACGGCCCCCGCGTGCCTGTATGAACTCCCAACAACGTCTGGGCATGATCCTGATGAGTCAGCGGATGGTTTCCTGGGGGATCTCCTTCCAGACCTGGATCAGGGCATCAGTGAGCTCCTGCAAAGTTTGTGGCGGTACTTGGCGGTGTTGGATGCACCAAAACATAATGCCCCATAGGTGCTCAATTGGATTTAGGTCAGGGGAATGAAAGGGCCAGTCAATGGCATCAATGCCTTCGTCATCCAGGAACTGCCTACATACTCTGGCCACATGAGGCCAGGCATTGTCCTGCACCAGGAGGAACCCAGAACCCACTGCACCAGCATAAGGTCTGACAATCGCTCTAATGATTTCATCCTGGTACCTAACAGCAATCAGGCCACTGATGCCCTGAGTTCTATGCGACCTTCCAAGGATATGCCTCCCCAGACCATCACTGACTCACCGCCTAATCAGTCATGCTGGATGATGTTACAGACAGCATAACGTTCACCTCAGCATCTCCAGACTCTTTGAGGCCTGTCACATGTGCTCAGTGTGAAACTGCTCTCATCTGTGAAGAAAACGGGGTGCCAACAGCAGACCTGCCAATTTTGTTGTTCTCTGGCAAATGCCACTTGAGCAAGGTGCTGGGCTGTGAGCACAGGTCCCACTATAGCACGTTGGGCCCTCATGCCACCCTCAAGGAGTCTGTTTCTGAGTTTGGTCAGAAACATGCAGACCAGTAGCCTGCTGGAGGTCATTCTGTAGGACTCTGGCTGTGCTCCTCCTTCTCCTTCTCACACAAAGGAGCAGATACTGGTCCTGCTGCTGGGTTAATGTCCCTCTATGGCCCAGTCCAGCTCTCCTTGTGTAACAGCAGGTCTCCTGGCATCTCCTGCATGCTCTTGAAACTGTGCTGGGAGACACAGAAACCTTCTTGCAATTGCACGTATGGATGTGCCATCCTGGAGGAGCTGGACAATCTATGCAACCTGATTAGGTTGCAGGTATCGCCTGCTACCAGTTGTGACCAGGACACTAGCAAAACACATGACTAGAGAACAATCTGCCAGGAGGGATAAGGAGAGTGCAATTTTCTATGGTCACCACATGCACAACCATCTCTTTTTTGGAGGTGATCTTGTTTTTTGCCTCTCCATTGCATCTGTTGTCAATTTTATTAGCAAGAAATGAGATTAAATTGATTCTCAATCACTTGTGCTTCCTAAATGGACAGATTGATATCCCTGAAGATTAACTGACTTGGTGTTATACTATGAAGAACTAGAACTGCGTTTCGTCAGGACGAACCTCGAGAGTGTGCTTGCTAAAATGTTGACGGTAAAGATGCAGTCTCTATCTGTCTCTCTCACACACACACACACACACACACACAGTAGAGTGGCAGTCTGGCAGAGTGTCGGTAGGTAGTCTGTCTGTCTGTCTATCTGTCTGTGTCTTTCTCTCTCTCTCACATACACACATACACACACACACACTAATCATCTGACATTGTTTAAAATTTGTCCATATACTGGTTGTGGTGTTGAGGCTGCCCTCTAGCGTTCCGTGATGTCATAATGGCAGAACTCCACCATGCGTTTTTAATGGAGATAAAAAGGGATGAAAAGCAGGGATTGCGAAAGAATGAAAAGGGGTTATGCAACCATTTGTACAAGGCCCAGAGACACGGTTGGGCCGGACATTTCGACGAGTCTCCATCACAAACTCTCGGGCACTTGATACGGGACAAAAAAGTGTGTGGAAATGGAAAAAGAATAAATAAATAAATGAACCGACTTCAGAAGAACAATGTGTTGCTTGCCGCAAGCACACAATAAATGTTCGTACCAGAAGGTTAACAGGACTTTGAGATTGAGAGGATAAGAGATGGCGGAATTGTGACACTAATTATGGCATCTCTGGCATCTGAGAAGTTTGGCTTCCATTTGGTACACCAACATTGTTTATTATCATAGAGTTAGTTTTAACAAAGTATCTGCTTGGGGGTACTGTATGAATATCCAACAATCTACAGTAAGCGTCCCTTACAGAAGTAATAGTAAATTATGTGGAAGTTGTGCAGTATGAACGTCGTTTTGTATTTTTTTAGATGTTTTTAGATGGTGCAATCACCTCAGTTTCAGATGTATTTTTGCTGGATGTAACGGTAAAGCTTGTTACTATTGGCAATATTGACAGATTTTCTAGATTGTCTTACTTGCATTAAATCTAAAATTAGAGAGGACCGTGACTTTGAATGATTGATGTATTTTTTACTTAATGTAGACAGAATTTTTCTCATATATTACTGACAGGAAAGAAAGCTTCTGTGATCATTCTTTTTTTCCCTTCTACTGCGCAAATTCAAATGATTTACTGTCACTCAGACAGTCTGGGCTGGGCGAGACAGATGAGACTAGAGATGCATATTTTGGTGATGCCTAGAGGAGGCCCTTGACTTGCATATGGCATGTCATCCTGCATGCATGCTTATGCTCCCATCACTAACCCAAGCGGCCATATGAGATTTTGTTTTTACGACACATTTCTGGCTCTCCTTTGACAACATTGCTCACTAGTGCCACCTTGGCTGGCACCAGTATCAGTCAATAATACCCTATTCTCCATCCAAGTGAGTAGTAACTTTTAAATTAAAATATATCAGCAATATGTAAGTTTAGTGTGTTTTTTACTTGTGTGTTTGTCTCAATGCACTGTTGCAGTATTTAGCAACTGAACTAATTGGACAATAAAGAAATGATTTGCTGACAGATCAGGAGCAGGTTACGCCTGTGCATCTAACATCCTGTGTCACCCTCAAATTATAATCTAAATTTCTTTAAATTAAGAAAATAGAGCATGCACATCCACTCAAATACAGGTGCAGGACAATTTGAGAATCCGCAATAAAATGATAAATATGGTCCGCACACTGAAGGACAGTGCTCCCCAAAAATTTATTGTGTCAACGTTTCGATCAGAACGATCTTCATCGATCTTCATCATGAAGATCCTGATGAAGATCGTTCTGATCGAAACGTTGACACAATAAATTTTTGGGGAGCATTGTCCTTCAGTGTGTGGACTTCATTTATCATTTTATCTACAACTCCAATTCCAAAATAGTTGGGACGAAGTGTAAATTGTGAATAAAATGAAAATGCAGTGACTTTCAGATCACATGAGCCAATATGTTCTTTACAATAGAACATAAATAACATTTCAAATATTGAAACTGAGACATTTTACACTCTTATCCACAAAATGAGCTCAATTAAAATTTTCTGGCGGCAACACGTCTCAAAAAAGTTGGGACACAGGCAAAAAAGGGCTGAAAAAGCTATTAATATATAAGATAATCAGCTGAAAGAACATTTAGCAAGTAATTACATTAACTGGCATCAGGTGTGTAACATGATTGGCTATAAAAGGGATGTCTTAGAGAGGCTGAGTCTCTCAGAAGTAAAGATGGCCAAAGGCTCTTCAACCTGTGAAGGCTTGCGTAAAAAAAATTGTGGAATACTTTAAAAAAAATGTTCCTCAATGTCAAATTACAAAGGCTTTGAAGGTCTCATCATCGACAGTGCATAACATCATCAAAAGATTCAGAGAAACTGGAAAAATCTCTGTGCGTAAGGGACAAGGCCTGGATGCCCGTGATCTTTGGGCCCTCAGACACCACTGCATCACTCACCAGCATGATTCTGTCATTGACATTACTAAATGGGCCCAGGAATACTTCAAGAAACCACTGTCTGTAAACACAGTCTGCCGTGTCATCCACAGATGCCACCTAAATCTCTATCATGCAAAAAGGAAGCCATTGTTGAGCATGATCCAGAAGCGCCGCCGTGTTCTGTGGGCCAAGGCTCATTTAAAATGGACTGTAGCAAAGTGGTAAAGTGTCCTCTGGTCAGACGAGTCTAAATTTGACATTCTTGTTGGAAATCATGGGCGTTGTGTCCTCTGGGCTAAAGAGGAGAAAGACCACCCCTCCTGTTATCAGTGTTCAGTTCAAAAGCCAGCATCTCTGATGGTATCGGGATGCATTAGTGCATATGGTGTGGGACACTTGCATGTTTTAAAAAGCACCATGAATGCTGAAAGGTATATAAAGATTTTAGAGCAACATATGCTCCCCTCCAGACAACATCTATTCCAAGGACGGCCTTGTGTATTTCTGCAGGACAATGCAAAACCACATACTGCAGCCATTACAACAGCATGGCTTCTTAGTAGAAGAGTCCGTGTGCTGAACTGGCCTGCTTGCAGTCCTGATCTTTCACCGATTGAGAACATTTGGCGCATAATTAAACGAAAAGTCCATCAAAGGAGACCCAAAACTCTCCAGCAGCTGGAAGCCTATATTAAACAAGAGTGGGATCAAATTCCAATGGCAAAACTCAAGAAACTTGTCTCCTCAATGCCCAGACGCCTCCAGTCTGCGTTAAAAAGAAGAGGGGATGCTACACCATGGTAAACAGGCCCCTGTCCCAACTTTTTTGGACCTGTAGCGGCCATCAAATTTGAAATGAGCTCACTTTGTGGATAAAATTGTAAAATTTCTGAGTTTCAACATTTGCTATGTTATCTCTGTTCTGTTGTGAATAAAATACTGGCTGGTGTGATTTGAAAGTCATTGCGTTTTGATTTTATTCATAATTTACACTTTGTCCCAACTATTTCGGAATTGGGGTTGTAAATTTCTTTGCCTTGTCCTCAGTCCACCAGGATTTTGGCATTACTTGACTGTGTTATCATGTTATGAGCCCTTTTAGGCTTTGTCCTTAGGTTGAGGGCCAACAACAAACAAGCAGTTGATGTTATTTAGATAAAGTAATACAAGTTGTAAACTTAAGGGTACACTAAGCAGTAATATGCACATTTTTTTCAGTAAAACAACCCCCTACAATGTGAGAATCATCATTTGTTGGTCTCTTTCCACCATACAGTTTACTGCCAACATACTAATATATTCCTGATTTTTCTTTTGCAAATATTTTTTTCCAGCCCAACAATAAGCTCCTCCTCTGCGCTAATGTCACCACTCTCCCATATTTTGCATGAGACTCACTAAAACTTGCTAATTATCACAGATGGGAGTGGTTTTGCAGGACATCGCAGAGCACAGCTTAACCTGTGCTCAGAGTGCACAACAAGGAAACTTGTACAGCTTTACTCATGTCTTGAAGCGTTAACTGGCTAGCATATAAATGAGTGAAATTATCAACTAATTAGACAGATTTATCAATCGATACTTCAGGAAAATTTAGCTAAGGGTAACATTACAGGAAGATCACCGTTCAACTGAAGAGTAACTTGGCTAACTTAGCTAACTGCGGTAGGCAGGTAGCTAGCTCCTATTTCAAAGCAGGAATGTTACTTGCTTGCTAAATCACAGAGTAATCACTGTTCATATTTATTTTGTGACAGTTAAAGGCATAACTAGAACTTTTGTCCGTTAAAAGTGATGTGAAAATCTGCAGGTAAGCGTAGTCACGGTTGCTGCTGCCAGCAGCCAGCTTCATGGCAAAAATATAAGTTTATCTGGGTCAATCGATGATCACAAAAATTTAAGAATCATCTTAGTTTGGCGTTACAATTACGTGCAAGGTCTTGGGGAAAAGATTGTATTAATACATAACTTTTTTGATGACAGTTACGCTGCCTTACCCAAACGCAACGAGATGACAGAAACTTACCCAAACCAAAGTGAGTCAATGAAAGCAATCATCAAGCACAGTCTGCATGATGCAGGATGTAAGCCATAGCCCTGGGGAGGGTGGAGTGGCTTTCTTTATTTACAAATGAGGTTGGTGCTTGTGAAACCATCTAGTGATCAGAAATTGCTTTGTGTAACTTTAATCGTGGATATTTGCATAATAATGAAAATTCCCACGAAACACAGCAACTAGTCAGAAAAGGCATGGGGGCAGGGGGAGGACAAAAAGAGTTGCCGAAGGAAAAAATTTAATGTAACAAAACAAATCTCTAAACTATTTAATCTGGCTATAAATAAATGCAAATGAAATGGCTAACAACTCTATCTAAACTCTTACCTGGTGTCTCAAACACAAAATCAAGCCTATGTGTGCTAAGTAGATGATACCCACACTAACTTAGCCCTTTACAATTTAACCAGACAGGTAAAGCAAAAGGACAGGGCTGGAAAACTTAAGGTACAAAAAGTTCCAAAAATGAGCATCAAAATGTAAGAAAGACAGGTAATGTAAGTAGCAGTTGTATACAGGAGTTTGTTCTCCAGATGTGTGGCACATGTGAGCTTAAATAGTGATGGCAGGATCTGGTGATTGGATGAACCAGGTAGGGAAGAGCAGGTAGAAAAATGATGAAGTGACCAGCTATAGCTTACCTCTGAGCTGAATGACTGGCAAAGGAGAAAAGCGGGGGGAAAACAAAAGAGATAAAGGCCAAACTATGGCACATAAGGGGCCCTATCTTACGCCAGAGTCCCTAAACCCGCTATTTGGGGACTTAGCATTGCGTAAGAGGCGTTCCCCCGCAAAAGTTGCTATCTTGCACACCTACCTATATCCCTAAAACACCTGCGCTACCCGTTATATTATGCATAGGCGTGGTTTGGGCGTTACGCCAGTTAAACCAATCAGTGTGCCAGGTGCCATTGCCTTTAGGAGCAGGCTGCACTATCCCAAATCCTCAAACCGAAACCCGTGATGGAGAGAGGAAGGTCGCCACGTTTCTCCGAAGACAAAGTTAAATTGCTCGTGCATGAGGTCAAATCCAGACAGGGGAGGATCTGTTTTTGTTAAGTTAATCATGAATTGTATTATTATTATTATTATTATTATTTGACATTGACATATTGTTTAATGTTTGTTCTGTAATAAAAAAAAACATCAAGCCTACCCCTTTTGTGATGGAAACTTCAAAAAAAAAAAAAAAAAAAAAAAAAAAAATGTGTTTCGCCATGATTGGGTCATGCCTCCAATTGAGCTGAGTGGGTGTTGGAATGACCCACTAGCATAGAAAAATAGTGCCACAGTAACCCTAACAGCAACAGGAAAGGCATATGGACAGCTGGCAGCGGTGTATACATCATCTGCAACCAGGTGACATAATTCCGTCACTGCCTGATGGGAGAGGTGCAGTTTTGTCACGCATTCTCGTTCTGTGGGAAATAATACTCAGGGCCGGCGCTAGACCTGAAAATTTGGGAGAAAATATTCATCCCTTTTTTGACTACAATTAGTCCTGGCTAATTCTAGATGGTTTTCCCTTATTAACACGTTTTCCAATTCAAGAATAATCAAGTGGCAATTGAAGACACGGCTTCTCTCCCCCATGCGATCTAACAGCGACAAAATAATGGGCTACATTCAGTACAGAAAAATAATCTAATTATAAATAGGTCTATGCACTGGCACTCAGCAATGGTAATTTTTTTTTTTCCAGCGAGAGCAGAATTTCAGAACTCTTTTGCGAATGAAGGTAATTTCGGCGACAAAAACGCACACCTGTTTTTGCAGCACGGTCACGCAACTTGTTGTAAAAAAAAAAAAAATAGACAGCTGTCCGATTGGAAAATGTAAACGGACGAAACGACGTACTTGTCACCAGAATTACCTTCATTCGCTGAAGAGTTCTGAACTGCCGCTCTCGCTGAAAAAAAAAGTTACGTCGCTGAGTGCCAGTGCATAGACCTAATTATAATGAATTATTTTTCTGAACTGAATGTAGCCCATTTGTCGCTGTTAGATCGCATAGGGGGAGAGAAGCCGTGTCTTCAATTGCCAAATGGGTAGCGGGTGGTTTGAGGACCCGCTATAGCTACGCTTTCCCTAACCTGTGTGGTCAAGATAGCAATTGTAGGGAAAGCGCATAAACACACCCATGAGCACACCTCCAGGCGCAAATAAAGGATTCGGCATAATTTATAGCGGGTAGTGTGGCCGCAAGATACCGTTAAGGGATAGTGGAAGCTGCTAAATGCATAATTCACGGGTAGCGGGTAGTGGCAACGGGTAGGGCAGTGTGAAAGATAGAGCCCAAGGTGTCTTAAGAGATACCAGACTGATATTACTTTGTTGCAAACCTCAAAAGCAAATTTGCATTCCTGTACTGATGCAGATGGGCCAACTGACCGGTATACCTGCAGACAGACAGCTTTCACACCATATCTACTGCACTTGGTCGAGGGTTCTAAAGAGCAATTTATTTGACAATAAGCTGGCCATCCACTAGTGAAGAAAATGGAGCAATATTCAATTAATAATTTATGACCATATTTAAAATAGAATTTCATTCCAAGGATGGACTTTGAATCATCCGGCAAAACAACATCTACTTATATTGCCAGCTCTTGTTATTTTCTGTGATGAATACTTTTAAAATATTGTACTAGTATTTCTTACACAATATTTCATAATATTTCTTATTACATTGATTGGTATATACCATATGACATTGAATTTAAATGTGTTTACTTGCACATGTACAGCATGTCAGTCAAAGTTTCAGTTTATGAATTTAAAGCGGGATAGTCCACATCAATAAACAAAGATGAGCCTAAACATTAAAACTGCTTACAGATGCATCGAATAATTTTAATTGTCTTATAGAAACGGCACATGTCAAGGTCTGCAGACAGATCTTAGATAGTAAGTAAACAGTCAGTTCTCATATTCAACGTGTTGGCTCTGTGAGACATGGGATCTGGACCACTTTGACTGCGGCAGAATCATTATGGCCTGATGAGTGGGTGAGAGCATCTCTCAAGCGGCAAGTCTTCTGGGGTGCTCCCCATCAGCAGATGTGAGTACCTACTGACAGAGGTCCAAGGAGGGACAAACCATGAACTAGTGACAGGGTTTTTGGCACCCAAGGCTCATCGATGCACAAGGGCTATGAACACTATCCTGTCTGGTCCAAACCGACAAAAGGGTGACTGTGGCGGAAGTCGCTGAGAACTTCAATAATATTTGCATAAAGAATGTGTCACAACACACAGTGCATCATACCCTGCTGTGTATTGCAATTTCTAGCTTGAAGACCAGTCAAAGTGCCCACTCTAACCCCAGTCCACCTCTAAAAGCACATCCAATGGGCACTTGAGCTTCAGAACTAGACCTTAGAGCAGCTGAAGATGGTCACCTGGTCCAGTGAGTCCCAGAAGAAACACCGTCTAAGTGCTATAACTGATCAGTAGCTCTGTCACGGAATAGCAACGAGTATGTGATCATCAGGAGGTACCATAGAAGTACTCACTTAGATGTCTTAGTAAGACGGTTTCGCCGCTTACACCTCGAACTATATCCTGTGACCATGGCCGTCACTGCTGCAAGGTCAACCCCGTTGCCATTGATCATCACTATTTGTTCATTTTCCAGTTTCATCATCTCTGTTGTGCTTCGGCTGGGTATGTGTTAACCATTTACGTGGGAAGAGATGGCATCACGATGCATGATGGGAAGAGGACTGCGTAATACTCTTGGAAATTGGGAAATACTCTTTAATATTCTTCCTGCTGGGAAACCCTGAGTTTGGGATTTCAACAGATGTCAGTTTGATGGAATGGTTCTGGCAGCATAAAGGGGTCCTTCACTATATTAGGCAGGTGGTTTTAATCTTGAGGCTGATCAGTGTACATGCAAAAATGTGCCAGATTCAGCCATCAGGGCTAATTTTAATCTACAGTCCCTGGTGATAGATGGAAAATATAAAAAAAATTGCTCATACTGAGCAACAAATAAGCATCTTCAAGTCCGAAGCATTAACAAGGAATCTGAAAGTACATAGAAACACATAAGCAGATAGGAATTACAGCATTGTAAAATACATACAGAATGTGTAATACATATTGTAAAGCTCAGCACATGCAGCACAGCATAGACAAGTCATATGTCATATTTTATATACATGGTGCACTGATGACACAGCATCACAGACACCACAATTAAGACATGATTAATTTATTTTTATATTATCTAATGGAAACATTTTTATTATACATAGGAATGAAAAGATGATGTCTATTTGTTCAATAGGAACAGTGTTCCAATTTGTGTGGCTCAATATGAAAAGGGTAACAGTCAAAAAGTGCTTTTTTGCTTTTTCTAAACGGTACTGAGCAGTCTTCCCTGAGAGCAGCCATGGTAGCAGCTCTGGTGGATACAACTGAATACATACAGTATAAATTATTCTAGATTGGCTGTTGTTGGTTTTTCTTCATTTTGATCATTTTTTCCCTCAATGATCACACATTGAAATATGCTTAAAGAGATTTTTTTGTTGATCCTCATTGTCCTTGGAAACTCACCCAAGGTATGTCCACTGAAGTCAACAACCCACTCAAAGACCCCTAATACATTTCTCCTCTTCCATAGGCCACGGTTTCAGTGAGACATTAATAGAATATAATTACATCTGTCCACCAAAATTGACGTGTTCCCAGTACAAAAAAATAAATGGAATCATTGCATCCTGTAATTAAAAAGTAATTATCTTGAACTTTCAGCATGTAGACCTTTAACCTGTGAAATCTAATTAAGTGTCCTGAAAAAAAAAAAAAACACATTACAAGCCAATCAGCCATAAATAAGAGAAATTAAAGCAGAGTGATTGAGTGCTGAACTGGAGAGATAACGAAACACATACCACAGTCTCACCCCTTGGAATGCTAAATGACTGTGATATACACATTCAGTGCATCAGGTAGCTTACTGATATTCTAAGGCATTTAATTTTTTTAGGCCATTAAGCATTTCATGGCATACTGAAATGATACAAAATGTGCTGCAATTTTTTAAGAATACTGTAGAATATTTCAAACAAGTCAGTTATTACTTGCAGTGATCCAAATTCAGGCAGCAGTGCTTTTTTCAGTGAGCTAATTTTCTTTTCAGAACAAGGGGGCCAAAATGACAAAATAATCTGTTCAATATGGAATTTTATATATATATATATATATATATATATATATATATATATATATATATATATACTCAGCGCCATTAAAAACGCACAGGTGAGGTATGTACTGTATTTGCGGCAAATTGAAGAATCGATTGATTTTTGCTTTTCCTGTAAGGCACGAGAGGAAATAAAGAAAAAGCGTGCAGTATTGTAATCCTGACACGCACCACGTGCACGCGCCAAGCACTTCTGTAATAACAAACATTGAGCTGTTTGTCATGTGTGCAGTGACACTTGACTTGTTCTTTTTAGTGTGGTCAATAGCCTACATGAAGCCAACAAAAAAAACGAAAAATGCTACTGCATCAAGAAAATGGAACGGCTTGTGACACAGGAGAGAGAAAAAGAGCCTTTGGCATGTTACGAGCAGATCTCAGCCGCCGAGAGGTGGTGCGTCATTTGCGCTGTCACCGTTCAACAATCAGTTGGCTGTCTTTACCGAATTTACATTGCATTTCATGTGTCCGTGAATGCTGTAGAAAATTTTTCGGATATAGCTAGCCAGCTATAAATGAACCTGGAGCGTTTAATATTAATAATTCTCCTCGCGGGTATGTCATCATTTTGTAACTCCAGGTATTCTTTTCATTAAGCCATATGAAGTTGAAGTTTAAGTTCTGAACAGCTCTATCTAATTATTTAGATTTTGACTGAATATAACGTTACACTTGAAGCCCACGAGCTTAAACGTGTAGGCTCGCCAGCTAAATACATTCACACATACTGATTGGGAGAAAAAGTGACTCAATCGTATCTAACATTAGCATTATTTACTGCGCCAAAGAAACACTAGAAATTAGCGAGTGTATTTACTGATGATCTTGGGCTAACTCAGGGTTAACTGCTGAAGATTAATATGATGAGCTAAAACAAATAAACTGATAAAGAGCCGACGGTTTGGTAAACGTTTTTCAGTGTATAGTTGGGTGGGTTTAAAATTCGTTCGGAGGTGCGCTTCAAAGCATAAAAGCACGCAATTGCTAGTGGGCGACTCACGTGGCAATGTTTTGATATTATTCAAGAACTCACTAGAGTGGGCATGCGCGTATGTAAGTGAGGACAAAAAGTTCGTAGGAAAAAACTTTCGCCCCCGGCCCCACCCCCTGACCCCACATTCACTTGAAACCTGATCTCCTGCTATTTGTTGTTGCGCTCGGCTCAAACACATTCAGTTTATACACAAGACAAACGTAATAAATATAATACAGATGGATTTAATGTCGTCGGCAAAAACACGTGACGCCGTCAGCAGCAAGTTTTAGTGAGCTATATTTTAACATTTTGGACACGTTTTGGACACTTCCAAAAAAATTATTAATTTATTATTTTTTTATAATGACGGACCGGTTCCGACGGTCCATATAAAATGAACCAGTTCAATCAAGTAAACCGGATCGAACTGGTTAAACCGGAAATCGGCCCAAGCTTACTTGGAACACCCCACTTTTGTCAGTCTGCGATAAATATTTCCCTGTCTTTTTTGTCCTTAAAGTTGGAAAAGTGGCCAAAAATGGCACTTTTTTGATGTCCATGTAAAAAGTGAAATAGTTCACTTTTTGTTTTTTTATATTTAAGTGTGTTCTATTTTTTTTCTTTCTGTGCATAATAGACATGTTTAGGCTATGTCTGACAGTCGGCATACGTCCCTATCGTTGTTTTGTGTATTGCGGTGACATTTAATAAATTGTCCACAAGGTACTGGTTTCTGACTTAGATTTTACATTTAGCACTCTAGAAAAATAAAAAAAGGTCCCTACACCCTAATAATCCTTCAGGATGAGGCAAATATATGGTGCATTAGGGCAAAAAAAAAAAAAAAAACTCCAACCTACAGGGATTGAGTGGGATTTTTGTGTCCCCAAAAAAATGACCTTTTTAAGAAAAGTTTCTGACTTAGATGTATTTTTAAAAAACTGTAAAAGATATAGCCAAATGCAATTCAGGTAGTGTTGTTGGCATAAATCAAAGTGGAAATCACTGTTTAGATCAATTATTTATTGAATAACGACATAGCTACAGCGCGCAAAGCATTTTGGTCGGTTTCTGACTTAGGGTTTCTGCCTTAGATTTCTCAGTCAGAAACCCAGGCATCTCAGGCAGAAACCGGGCGTATTCGGCCAAATGTGGCCCCAGTCGTTACACAGGCGGTCAGGGACATGATATTCCATGTTGGTTTGACATCTTAACATGTATTTTAGCCAATTTGATCGAAAATACGACCCCAATTCCAAAATAGTTGGGACAAAGTGTAAATTGTGAATAAAATCAAAACGCAATGACTTTCAAATCACACCAGCCAGTATTTTATTCACAATAGAACAGAGATAATGTAGCAAATGTTGAAACTGATAGATTTTACAATTTTATCCACAAAATGAGCTCATTTTGTGCATAAAAATGTAAAATGTCTCAGTTTCAACTTTTGAAATGTTATCTATGTTCTATTGTAAATAACATATTGGCTCATGTGATCTAAAAGTCATTGCATTTTGATTTTATTCACAATTTACATTTCGTCCCAACTATTTCGGAATTGGGGTTGTATAACGATGGCGTCGGTCGGAGGCCCGACATTGGACCGATCGGCCCACGCTATCAGTCAGAAATTGGGATCTCAGGCAGAAACTGACGCGGGGCGTGGCGACCGCTGTGGCCGCAATCGGTGGCCAATCAGTCATAAACTTTTTCAAATAACATGCAGAGGAGGTCGGGGACACCAGACAACACCTACAACAAAATAACAATAACTAAAAGACAGAAACATGCAATCATCAGAAAAAACTCCCGGGGCTCAGGCTAGGGGAACCTAGGACCCAAAATTTAAAAAAAAGAACTGTCAAGCAGCCAGTCCACCAGCCTACAAGTGGCATCTTCCATTGGTAAGTGATTAATTACCTACTTGAGACTCTTATTCTATCTAGTTAAGTATTATGGCAATAGCAAGTCAGTCAGGTTGAGTTTGGTACACTTTGACGAGTTTCTGACTTAGTCGTGGTTTCTGACTTAGATTCGGTTTCTGACCGATATACCGGTATTTTGAGCTAATAGACACCTGTTCTGGCTTGGTATTGCCTAGGCTACATACTTTTAAGCCATAAGAAGTGTTTCTAGGAGATTTTTGAGTTTTGATATAGGTTTTTATAACATTTTTCAGGTATTTGCAGACCAGAATTTCTTTTTTTCAGCAGTGACGGGACCCCGAGGGAAAAAAATCACTGTAGGGTTTCTAATTTCAGCTGATATACCTCTGGACATCACTTATATACAATTATAACACTGATTGGAGGCTTAAATAACTTTATTATCACTAGTTATAGGCCTCTGGATGGATTATAGGCAAACAGTAGGTTTTCGTGTTTCTGACTTAGACGAGCAAGGGGATAGGGAAATGCATATAACTCACCAAATATTCCACCAATGACCATGATATTTGGTATTCAAAGAGTAGACATATACCTTTATCACATACAATTACCACTGAGAGCATAAGGTTGCCTGAATTAATTTTACACATTGTGTTAGAGAGCAGTTTGCACTCGCACAGCAATTTTGCAGCTGCACGCAAAACGTACCCCGACTTCAGGGCCATGGCAGGGTTGATAATCCCAACAGCATATTACCTATGTACCATTTTTCCATCAGCTATACTATACTTCTATACATATCAGGGCATTTTGAGAAGATAAAGCTATATCTATGCATGTATGAGGCTTTAGAAGATATGCATGTCTTGAAACTAGGGCAGAAACCCGGCCCAAAAAATGAGTTGAATGACCCAACTTTGACCAGGTACCACGAAAAAATGAAAAACGTCGCCGTTGCACGGCTTTGGAATATGATCCCACAACACCTATAGATTAAAAAACCACTCACAGCTAAGCTCTATGGGTACTTTCATTATTTTTCAGTACCCGGGGGGGGTGGCGCACATTTCGTGAGCCTGGCCCATATATATATATATATACTGTAAGACGACGCCTCCAGCATTCCAACTCACCGGTCTATTAAGACCCGGACCGCATTCTTCAGCTCGGCAATCATTGCATGCACCTGTTGTTTATTTCCACTGTGTGGTAGTGTTGTGCTATTTAAGAACGAGCCTCGCACTTAGTCATTGCAAAGTCTCGTAAGCCACAAGCCTGTATTTACTCACTAGTCTTGTATAGACTGATATCCGCGTTTCGCATGATATATCATAACTCTTAAACTATGTGCTGTTCATTGTTAATATCAGCATTTTAACTTTATTACTAGGAACCTTGATTCCTTGTTCTTTTGCTCTATTTGTAATACATTGTACTGTAGCTAAAGACCAGTGTCTGTATTACTGATAGTATTTTCCAGAAACTTCGATTCCTTGCTATTTTATTTTATTTCTTGTTTTGTCTTCTTGCTGTGCTGAAGGTATAATAAATACAACTACAACCAAGTCCATCTTCGCACCTGAGTCCGGTCCAACACTTCCTGTCCTCTGTGCACTTCACTGCTGCTCAGAGCACAACCCTTACACAAGACTTCACCAAACCATGGACCCAGCGAAGATTCCTCTGGCCCAGGAGGTAGAAGAGTTTGCTGCCCAACCTAATGACCTCTACAACCTGGAGGGGGATCAGCAGAGGGAATTGCACAAATTGTTTCCCAGATTCTGCAAACTCTCCATCTCCCGGACTCAACTGCCACCACTGACCTCCGTCTCTCCTGCCGGAATGCAGGCTCCCTCAGCCAGTGCGCCTGCCAGAGTGCTACAACGGACATCCCATTGCGTGCAAAGGCTTCCTTCTCCAGTGTGAGTGGTACTTCACGTGCCATCCCACCTTGAGTGACACTGAGAAGATTGCCGCAGTGGTGACCCGCCTCTCTGGCAAGGCGCTTGATGGCTGTCTGGGGGGAAACGGCTTTTCCCACCTATGCCAGCTTCCTCCAGCAGTTTTTCTCAGTCTTCGACCACCCTTGGAAGAAGGCTGGGGACCAGCTGCTGGACCTGCACCAGGGTACAAAGACCGCGGCTTAATACGCCCTCCAGTTCCTCACCTTGGCCGCAGCCATTCTCTGGAATGAGCCTGACCTGCTGAAGATATTCCAGAATGGGCTGTGTCCAGAGCTAAGGGTGGAGATGGCCTGCAGGGACCTAGACCTGTCCCTGCTCTCCTATATCTACGCGGCCATCAGTCTGGACCGGCTCATGCAGGAGAAACGGCGGGTCCAGCCCAGAATCCCCACCCAGCTGCCAAAGGAGGGAGCAGAGCCTATGGAACTAGGGCTCTCCAGACCATCAGGGCGTCGCCCCTGGAGGATAACCGGCTCCTGCACTAAGTGTCAAGAGGGAGAAATAGAGCCCCCCAAGGTAAAAGTGTCACCTACTGCCATCACTGGCTAACGGTTCAAGATCCCGGTCAGAGTAGTCTTTAATAATGTGACCCTTTGCACAGAGGCCCTGATTGACTCCGGTGCAGTGGGCAACTTCATCTCAGGCCAGTTGGTGCAACAGCTCAAAGGCCCCAGCCCACCGGCTCCACACTCCCCTCGCTGTGGCAGCTGCAAACAGGAAACCTCTGGGCAGCGGCTGTGTTACCCACCAGACGGGGCTGATCTCCCTCTACATTCAAGAGCACCATCTAGAGGAACTCCCACTGCTGCTCCTCAACTATTCAAACCACCCACTCATCCTTGGCCTTCTGTGGCTACTGTTACACAATCCCACCATCTCCTGGCACGCCAGATGCCTCATGTTCCAGTCACCCTCCTGTCGGCAGCACCGTGGACCCCTCCCCATTGCCTCCAAGAACGTTGAGAGCCCTGACTAAGGAGACCAGCCAGAAATTCCCGAAGACTACTGGGACCTGGAAATAGTGTTCAGCAAAGCAAAAGCGATCCAATTAACACCTCATTGTCCGTGGGATTGTGCTATCGAGCTCCATTCTGGCACTTCACCCCCCGGGAGCCATATATACCCCCTATCGGTGGCTGAAACTCAAGCAATGGAGCACTATGTATCAAGAAGCTCTACAGCACGGCTTCATTCGCCCTGCCACTTCACCTGCATCCGCAAGCTTCTTTTTTGTCCAGAAGAAGGATGGAGGTCTGTGCCCCTGTATAGATTACAGAGGACTAAATGATGTCATGGTGAAGTATCGATATCCACTCCCCCTGGTCCCCAGCGCTGTGGAGCAACTTTGAGGAGCAAAGTTTTTCATGAAACTCGACCGCAGCACATACAATCTCATCAGCATCAGGCAAGGAGACGAGTGGAGGACGGCCTTTGGCACCACCTCTGGGTACTACGAGTACTGCGTAGTGCCGTATAGCCTTGTTAACGCCCCCTCTGTGTTCTAGTCCTTCAGCAATGATGTGCTGCAAGAGATATTGGGAAGGTTCGTTATCGCCTACCTCGAAGACATCCTCATCTACTCAACCACTTTTGAAGAACATGTGGAACACGTAAGGAGAGTACTCCAACGCCTTTTACAACATTAACTTTACGTCAAAGCCAAAAAGTGTGCCTTCCACCAGTCTACCGTCTCCTTCCTTGGCTACATGATTGGACCAGACGGAGTGGCTATGGAAGAGAAGAGGGTGAAGGCAGTAGCAGAATAGCTAATCCCATGGTTGATAAAGGGGTTTGCAAACTTTTATCGATGCTACATTAAAAACTTCAGTGCAGTTGCGCATCCTCTGATGTGTCTGTTCAAGGGAAAACCCAAAAACCTGGGATGGAATCCAGAAGCTCAACATACCTTCAACACACTCAAAAGTCTGTTTGTCACTTCTTGTATACTTAAGTTACCAGACCCGGAAAAGCTCTTTGTAGTGGAAGTCGACGCCTCCAATGTGGGGATGGGAGCAATCCTGTCCCAGAGGCACAGGGTGCCGGAGAAGCTGTACCCCTGCGCCTATTTCTTCCACAAGCTCACACCCACAGTGGCCAACCACGATGTGGACAACCGGGAGCTGTTGGCAATTAAGTTGACGCTTGAAGAGTGGAGGCGTTGGTTGGAGGGGACCCATCATCCATTCCTCGTGCTGACTGACCACCAAAACCTGGAATATTTGTGAAAGGCACAACAGCTGAATCCACATCAGGCCAGGTGGGTGCTTTTCTTTACTCGTTTCAATTTTTCAATAACCTATCGCCCAGGCTCTAAGAACATCAAAGCAGACGCTCTATCCCGAAAATACGAGGTGGAGAAAGATCCGGAGGCAGAAGAGCCAATCCTGCTATCCTCCTGCATCCTTGTCCTGATCAAGTGGCAGTTGGACCGAGAAATACTGAAGGAGACCAGGAGGATCCCTCCTACCACCTCGGTGCCAGCGAGTAAAACATTTGTTCCCTCTACTCTTCGAGGAGCAAGTGATCCTGTGGGCACGTACCTCCCTGTCTGCAGGACACCCCGGAGCCAGAAGAACCACACACATCATCAGCCGAAAGCACTGGTGGCCCCACCTGGCCTCTGATGTAGAAACAGCCGTTCGATCATGTGCAACATGCGCAATCATCAAAACACCGCGACAGTTGCCAACCGGCAAACTCAACCCATTACCAGTCCCTCATCATCCATAGTCGCATATCGCCATAGAATTTGTTACTGGGCTCCCTTCATCAGAAGGTAACACATGTATCCTGGTGATTATTAACTGCTTCTCAAAATTTTGTAAATTTGTGCCTTTCGCTGCAGTGCCTTCTGCCCTCCAGGTGGCATAATCACATTTCACTCAGGTATTCAGGAACTTCGACCTACCAGAAGACATTCTTTTGGACCATAAGCTGCAATTTACATCCCAAGTGTGGAGAGCTTTCTTCAGGAAGCTGGGAGCCTCAGTCAGCCTCACCTCAGGATACCATACTCAGACGAATGAGCTGGCTGAGAGAGCCATCCAGGACTTGTGGAGGTCCCTCCGAGCTTACTGCCACCATCGCCAGCACCATTGATCAAGGGAACCTGCCCTGGGGGGAATAAGCCCAGAATTCACTCAAGAGCAAGAGCGCATCCACTGGACTAATCCCCTTCCAGTGTGTGGTTGGACGGCAAGCTCCCCTGTGCCCGTGGGACCAGAACCAGATGGAAGTCCCGGCAGTGGATGCTGGGTTTAAGGAGGCGGAGAAGGTCTGGGAAACCACCAACATCCAGATCCAGAGGGCTCTCCGCCACCAGAAAATCCAGGCAGATCAGAAAACGGGACACCCCCAATCACCAGCTGGGGGACGGAGTCTGGCTCTCCATGAGGGACCTGCGCCTCTGCCCGCCCTGCAGGAAACTCAGCCTACAGCTCATTAGTCCACTCCGTGTCCTCCAGAAGGTCAATGAAACAGCTTACTTACAATAGTTGCCGTCACACTGCCACATTACCAACACTTTTCATGTACAGTGCCATAAAAAAGTATTTGCCCCCTTCATGATTTCTTACTTTTTTGCATATTTTTCACACTTAAATGTTTCAGATCAAACAATTCTAATATAAGAAAAAGATAACCCGAGTAAATACAAAATGCAGTTTTTAAATGATGATTTCATTTATTAAGGGGAAAAAGCTATCCAAACCTACCTGGCCCTATGTGAAAAAGTAATTGCCCCCCCTTGTTAAATCATGAATCAACTGTGATTAACCACATTTTTTGAGTCCAGTTTCACTAGCCACACCCAGGCCGGATCACTGCCAGACCTGTTGAATCAAGAAATCACTTCAATAGAACCTGTCTGACAAAGTGAAGTAGGCTAAAAGATCTCAAAAAGCAATATGTCATGCCGCGAACTAAAGAAATCCAAGAACAGATGAGAAACAAAGAAATTGACATCTATCAGTCTGGAAAGGGTTGCAAAGCCATTTCTAAGGCTTTGGGACTCTGGCGAATCACGGTAAGAGCCATTATCCACAAATGGAGAAAACATGGAACAGTGGTGAACCTTCCCAGGAGTGGCCGGCCTACCAAAATTACTCCAAGACTGCATCAACTACTCATCCAGGAGGTCACAAAAAACCCATAATAACATCTGAAGAACTGCAGGCCTCAGTTAAAGTCAGTGTTTATGATTCAACAATAAGATAGAGACTGGGCAAAAAATGGCATCCATGGGAGAGTTCCAAGGTGAAAACCACTGCTGACCAAAAAGAACACGAAGGCTCGTCTCACATTTGCCAAAATACATCTTGATGATCTTTTTGGAAGGTGTGCATCCCATTACATCAGGCGTAAAACTAACACTGCATTTCATAAAAAGAACATCATACCAAAAGTCAAATATGGTGGTGGTAGTGTGATGGTTTGGGGCTGCTTTGCTGCTTCAGGACCTGGACGACTTGTTTTAATTGATGGAACTATGAATTCTGCTCTCTACCGGAAAATCCTGATGGATAATGTCCAACCCTCAGATTGTGATCTCGAGCTCAAGCGCACTTGGGTTATGCAGCAGTACAATGATCTGAAACACACCAGCAAGTCCACCTCTGAATGGCTTAAAAAAAAAAACAAAATGAAGATTTTGGAATAGCCTTGTCAAAGCCCGGGCTTAAATCCTATTGAGATGCAGTGGCAAGACCTTAAACAGGCCGCTCATGCTCAAACCCCCCCAGTGTGGCTGAATTAAAATAATTCTGCAAAGAAGAGTGGGCTAAAATTGTGCCACAGTGATGTGAAAGACTCATTGCCAGTTATTGCAAATGTTTGATTGCAGTTGTTGTCGCCGAGGGTGGCACAACCAGTTATTAGGATTTAGGGGGCAATTACTTTTTCACATAGGGCCAGGTAGGTTTGGATAGCTTTTTTCCTTTAATAAATGAACTCTTCATTTAAAAACTGCATTTTGTATTTACTCGGGTTGTCTTTGTCTAATATTAAAATTTGTTTGATGATTTGAAACATTTAAGTGTGACAAATATGCAAAAAAAGAAGAAATCCGGAAGGGGGCAAATGCTTTTTCACAGCACTGTATCTCTGCTTAGGCAGGTGATGGCTGGACCCCTGGCAGAGGCTACTCCCCCCTCCGAAGACCCTCTCCCTGTCCTGGAGGTGGACGGAGATCCACCTTGCAGCTCACCAAAATATGCCATTTTTGCCTTGTCCTAGAGCCTTAAAAATGGCTTTGCAACCCTTTCCAGAAATGTTAGATGAGCCTATGCTTTCTTTGTCAGCTGTGGGTTCGTGTTGCAGTTCTGCCATGGATGCCATTTTGCCCAGTCTCTTTCTTTTGCTGAAATCATGAACACTGACCTTAAATGAGGAAACTAAAGCCCTGCAGGCCTCAGATGTTAGTCTGGCTTCATTTGTGACCTCATTTATGAGTTTTTATGCACTTTTGGAAGAATTTTTGTAGGCCCGCCAATCCTGTGAGGGTTCACCCCTGGTCCAGGTTTTCTCCATTTGTAGATAATGCTTCTCAGCATGGTTTGCTAGAGTCCCAAAGCCTTAAAATGGCGTTGCAACTCTTTCCAGACTGGTAGATGTCAAGGATGTTATTTCTCATCTGTTTTTGAATTTCTATGGATCACAGCATCATGTGTTGCTTTTTGCCTACTTTGCATTGCTAGGCAGGTGCTATTTAAGGCATTTTAAAATTCAACAATAATCATGCCTGAGTGCGTCTTGTGAAATGTAACAAATTTATTGATTGAATGTGTTTAATTGATTGATTTAGTCCCTAAGGGGGCAATAACTTTTTCTGTAGTGGTGTTAGATAGCTCTTTTTGTCCAGTAAATGAAACCATCATTCAAAAAATGCAGTTTGTGTTTACTTGGGTTATTGTTGTCTAATATTAAAACTGACTTGATGGTTTTGAAAATGTGTGACAAATATACAAAAACAAAAGAAATCAGAAATTGGGAAAATACTTAAAAATTTCTCTTTTTAATTAAAAATTTGACTTCTTTTATATCAGACAAGAAAGCATAGTTCTGCATTCATACCTTGACATGTTTCGACGGGAACTCCCATCTTCCTCAGAAGTGTCACACTTCTGAGGAAGATGGGAGTTCCTGTCGAAACATGTCAAGGTATGAATGCAGAACTATGCTTTCTTGTCTGATATAAAAGAAGTCAAATTTTTAATTCTGAAATTAGAGACATAATGAATCTCATCCAACTATTGGGGAAAATACTTTTTCAGGACTGTACCCTTTGTTGTGACCTTAAACGGGGCAGCTGAGAGGTTACTAGGTAGTACAAAAGATGCTACCCCAGAGAGGGTGAGTGTCCATATTCCCTTGGGAGGCTAAAGCCCATGTTCATCATACCCTTGGCTAAATTATTAGGGGTCCAAGCCCAATGGGGTTGGAATCCTATTGTTTTTGCTCGGATTCATTTATTTTTTTTCCAATGCTAAAAGCATTGCTGCAGCCTAAACCGTAAGACTAATGCAATTCATATTTGCAGGGCTGGTACAGGCCCATGCAGAGACCACAGGCAAAAAAATTGACACACATGCACTTATAGGTGGAGCTATAATTAACACCAACGCGTTTTGGCCCGTAACTTTCGAACCACAAGTCGAAAATTCAAAAATTCTTTTCCTCATGTTCCCTGAGTTGAGCTGAGTCACATGGTATAGGCCACGCCCATATCTGCCATGACGGATTTTTTGCAATATCGCAATAAATGCAAAACCTACTTTTTCGAACTCACCCCAGGCCATGCAGCTGAACTTCGCGAAATTTGGTATCCAGCATCTTAAAACCCTAAAAGCAAAATTATCGAAGGAATTTTGATACATCCATCCGTTCCAATTTTGCATGCATCAAAGTTCCACGATTTCCAGTGTCTTGCACAAAAGGCATCATGTTAATATCAACTTGAAATTTGATACAGTTGTTAACAATGACCAACTGATCCAACATCGGAAATTGCATTTCAATTGCCTGATAGGGGTGCTACAAATGTGAAAGTTTATATCACCAAATTTGCAGCTCAGAATCTTACGAAATTTGGTGTGGACAGAGTAAAAACACTCCTGAGTGAATATATGAAATTTGGTGATGATTGGGGAAAGTGCACGTGGCTTATTAACAAAAGTCTAAATCTGCATGCATTCCACATGGAGATCTTGAAAAATTCATTAAAAATCACACATACCGGTATGTCCTACAAAGCTGAAATTTTGGGAGGATGTACACTAAATAGAGACAAAACTTTCATATGCGCAACCTCTGGTCAATTTAGAAGTTTGTTACTCTATATTTTTTTTAAATATGAAAATTAATAACATGTCAATATCTCAGTGAATATTCATTCAAATGATACCAAACTAAGCACATATATTGTCCATAAGACGAATATGCCATTTAAAAGCCATTTTGATAGGTCAAACGGTTTGTCCACGGCGAGGAGTTTTTTTTTTTTATATAACGGCGAGGAGTTATATTTTACTGTACATTGTTCAATATTCACAACATTTTTATTTCACCAAATGTTTCATCAAACTTCACTAAAAAAACTGACAACACACAGGATGGCACTACAATCATGTTTGAATTTTTTCAGAATTTTTGCTTCAGCTATTTTTCTGTTATAGGCGTTTAAGTTCATATGGCCAGAATGCAGCTCATTTGCATACGTATTCAACCTTATCACTTCAAGTTTGGCTTGTCTTTAAAATGATCTTGCTATGCGATTGATACAAAATTCAGGTCAGTAAGGAAGATAAGGGTTGGAAATTTTTACCAAAATCAAACATTCATAATAAATTTTCCATTCATATTCAGGCCGGCTGCATCATCGGCTAATAATGACGCATTTGAATACCTCAAACCGTTGCGTCAGTGGATACATCATAATAAATATTGGACTGAGAGATTTTATAAGCCACCATTTTGTCATAGTCAACTAGTGTTTACGCGTAACACTATGTCAAATCTTCAAATTCGTGGGATGTGTCGTATTTCAATCTCTACCTCTGCGCGTCTAAATGATATCTGCCATAGCGATCACTGCTTACCATTAGATTAACTTTTTGTGTCTCATATTGTACTGGGCAGTGGCTCGCTGGTGATTTCTGGTTCTCTGATTGAACTCCGGTGCTGTGTTTATTGTTATTAGTCGATAAATGTTCATTGCTCTTTTACGTTAGGATTGCGGTGTAGTCGGGGCTTCTGGGAAGGCGCTGAATTTACGGGACGGGTGACATCACTGTCACTAAAACCGTCAATAAATTTTGGAATGACTTGGATCATAACCACTCTGGTACCATTTTCAACTGGCGAGTTATTAAATCGATGGCTCCGTAGGCTGTAGTATCTAAATGATATCTCCCACAGCGATCAATGCTGCTTTATTAATTATACTGTTCAAAGCAATAGTAATATTTCCTGTTTGCCAACTCAATCAGAAATCGTTGGGGATCTGCCCCCTTTGCTTGATTATTTGTTAACCATAAAAACAGACACTACAACATAAAGAAAATGAGTGTCAGGTTGTTTTTGTGGAGATGTGCTGTTTTTTGTTCGAGCCACAAGATGACACAGTTGCCCTTTGGCTGGCCCTGAGTGGACGTTGCATAGATCTGACGTGAGATGGACCCGGAGAGAGGATGCCGGTGTTGCCATTGTCACATGCACTGGGAGATACAAGAGGGCGCTTTTCGTTTTACAGTCAGTTTGTAGCACTGTAAGTCTATGTATTATAAAACAAAAAATAAGCCAACAGTCTGTTTGTTGAATCTTACTGAAACTTTTCACTTATCATCTATTAACTATCATGATCACAAATACATAAAGGAATATTCAATCTCAAAAATGGATCAATCAGCCCAAAGTCCAGAAATGATTTTAAATGAAATCGACCACACTTTGTTAATGCTGCAATGAAATATACAGTATGAGAAATAGTCCCTTGGTGGGATGTTTTCCCATCTCTTGTGACTTGTGTTGTGACCGTAGTTCTAAAGGTCCGACATACGTGACCTCGACAGGCCGTAGGGTCTGAGTTGCATGAATGGCTTGGACCTCTTTCATACCAGCTTGCAGGTCTGGTTATTATTATTATTATTATTATTATTATTATTATTATTATTTTAATGGGAGGCATACTTTGCCTCTGTCAGACTCAAGTTGGTAACTAGCAAACACCTTACCATACAGCCTTTTTTAAACAAATGCTGAAACAACCTATTGTTTTTATTATTCCAGGCAGATGTTGCTTTTTTCAGTGCTGCGAGGTGTGGCAGAAAAAGGGGTCACAGTGACTTGTGCTTGGCATGGGCAATAGCATGTTTGCACAACACAGAGTCCCAATGCAGAGCGCAGCTGCTGGAGAGAGTTCATTCAAATGATTAGGCTTATGGTTGCTGAGCATTTCACATTAAATTACTATTTCTAGACACTGCACCAAATTCTCCCTCTTCAGTATTTCCTGTATCTTCTATTCAGCATGCGTACATAATTTTGACTAATAGCAGCACCAGCAGTGGCAACAATCAAATATGAGCTAGCCAGTGAAATGTAAGTTGATAATGCATGTCACAGAAAGAGGTTATCAGATGACCATTTTGCTCTCTCCTTTTCTCCAATAGCAACACATAGCTACATACACGCCAGATTTACACAAAAATATGCTCAATTTATGCTTGAGTTTAAGACTACAGCTGTATTCTTTCGTCATTTTCGAGGCAACACATTACAGAGAAATTAAGTAGTTACTGTAACAATGTGCCTGCTGTGACTGGAACAAAAGGAGGAAAAATGCAATTTTATGGCCTGAATATTATCAAAATTAAGTTTTGTTGGTACTGAAAGTAAGTAATTAACAATTTAAAACAGAAACAAAAAAAAATTAAATAAATAAAAAGCAAATGAGGCACTCTTTCAGAGATGATTATGTTTTGTTTTCTTTTTCATGCCTTTATTATTAATGTTACCATTAGACTTATAGCCAATTATTTGTCTCTGGTCATTGAGGCGCGACAGTGAGAGCTTCTGAAGACCGAACACAATGGCAGGATTAAGGCAGAGGAAGGTTACTGTGGTTTGGCATCAGAAGGCATGAGACAGAGGCACTCGCCTCCGCTGCTCTCTCCCCAGTCTCTCCCTTCAGATACATTATGTAGATTAAACATTGCAGCCGCGCAGTGGAGTGTCTATGACTGTAGCACTTTGTTTTCCTAAATAATTAACAAGCTGTGTTGATTTACTGTCTAATGTAATACTTTGACATCTTCTGGAGAGATGGGCATCTGGCTGTGCTCTGTCTTGATGGCCCCCGGACCCTCAAGTGTGAACACAGAGCATTAAAATTTAAAGCCCCTGCATTAGGAGGCCATTGTGAGATTTTTCAGTAAACACAGCGAATTGGGTGGCGGCTGCTGCGGCAGCATTGGCGCAATGATAACGCCAGCTCTCCCTAATGAGGCCACTGTAAAGGGAATGGCAATTTGGTTGCATTTTGTAGCAGTGTGTCCTCAGAGGTATTGATTTAAACTCTGACTGTAATTAGCATCCCAGGGAACATTCATAAGTTGGCATGTTGTCTCAGTTATGTTAATCCACCACCATGCTCCAACCCAACATGTCCACTGGGGGTTCCTTTGTTCTTTTTTAGCAAAATGCTTCTTGAATTATAATTATCAGCCATTTGAATTGGTATTTACAAAGCTGCCACCAACACTGTGACACAGCGTTTTGGCTTTATTTTATAATGTGGAGAAAGATGTTTTTTTAGTAAAGCTAGCAGAGCAAGCAAATAAATTAATCAAATGTAATTTTGTCTCCATTGAGGCGTTCCCAATCTTAGCGAAGTCGATGGATTTTCCATCTTTCATTCTCTGATGTTCTCAAATATCACCTCAGATCATTTTCATATGCATCCATGAATCCTTTCTACGAAGGTAAAAGTGTGTATTTTCCAAACGAACATCTTTGCTCTAAAAAGTAGTGGCAGCTGGCCTGCTTTAATAACGAATATATCACATTTTAAGAACAACATTTGTTTTGGAATTAGTTGTATATTATCATTGAGATCATACTTGTCTACATCAACCTTCACCTTAACTGAACTTACGTTCATGCATCTATGGTAGGAAGAGGGTTAATTCTAAGGTGATTCTAAGCTGCCAGCAAATATCAGATTTAAGGGCATGATAAATTGGCAAATGTTATCAGACACTTAATATTTTGTTGACAGTGTTCTTTTTCTTGTGTATTGTTAAAGCTTAATTTATTTACTGGTGAATAATACCTAGTGTCTGCTTCAGTGCAACTTAATAAGTACGGTAGATCAGAGTCCTTACAATAGGTCAAATAAGGATAGGAGGAGGAAGTGAAGGCATTGCAAGTATTTCATATTTTCTCTTGTTAAAACCATAAACTGTATTTTAATGGAGAAAAAAAACCATATGAAGACTTCTGTGTGGCAGTGTGTTTTTCCCACAGAAATACAACACATCAGCTTAGAGGCAGCTCTCTGTCTAAATCTGAGCAATGTTGAGGAAATTAATCTCTTTGGGTTTCTAGAAAGATTCATGGATGGCATTTTAAGTATTCAGACAAACACCCCAGGGAACATGAACAAGCATTCATTTTATCATTTAGTATTCGTGATAATGATGGGTAAATAAATTATGGGTGCAATATTCAATATTTACAATATATTTGCTTTTATAAATTGCATAATGTAGTATTCATCCTGAGGTTGCATAATACCGCATTCATCTTCAATTAAATACAGTTTGTGAAACTGATTTGCATTACCAAATCTGTTTGGTTTGAGATGCTTTGTTCCTTTATTCATGAATTGGAACAGAGGATTAATATTCAGTTCAGATTTTCTATAAATGCTTTTTCTTCTTTTCCAGAGATACAAAGCAGTGCCGTAGGCTATTATGAAAAAAGTCACTATGAGTCCCAGGCACCCCCGCCACTCCCTGTATACAGTACAAGAAGATATCATTCCATGCTGTTGTCTTAGAAGGTGCAGAGAAATGTTCCACATCTCAAAGTGATGTCTTCATATTTCCTGATGTGGCTTTACCGAATCGTCAGCGTTTGAGACCCCCCATGTACCAGAGCGGTCTCATCGGCCGTGAGCACTGGCAACACATGATGCAAACACGAGGGTCACTGGCAGAATTCATCATTGTGGCAATCTTTGTCTGCAAATAGTTTCCTTAAAAAGCTGGCTGATATTGTTTCCTTTGTTGAGCATGTGTGTTCACGTGTTTTGGAGAACAAAAACACTTGTGCGTATGTCCATTTGTATGTGCTTTTTTGTGCATGTGTGCTCAATAAAGAATAAGGCGTTTCAGTGTGTACATGACCACAGTGTCCCATGCTGTGTATTTCTTTTCTCCTGGACTGCAGATCAATAGAAACAGATCTCTTTGATGTCACTGGTAGGTCTGGGAGTCAGTAGGATGATCAGAAAACTGCCAAAAAGCCTTCAGCCCCCGAAGTCTTCCCCAATGATGAATGGAGATCTCTGTCACATCGGTAGCACTCTCTAATTAGTATTGTTTTCCCTATGAAAGTGCTCACCGCATTAAACACCACTCCTGTTTATTGCAATTAGTTTACCCATTAACTTGCACTCTATAACACTGTGCTGTCTTCGATGGAAATGAGTAGAACATTCTGTGCATTATTTATGAAGAGAAAGTAACTGCAAAAGTGTTTTCGGCACATCATCTGAGGTCCTTCGGAGAATATCGTTTACCCTCCTCCAAAATGAGGCCGCTTTCTTTTGACACAGGGTCCATTGTAAGCTCTTTGAATCTCATTTTGTGTCTCATTACTGTTATTTGCGTGATTGTTTTCTATGTAAAAGGCCCAATAAACATCATTCATATGATTTTATCAGGAGTCCACATGTCACATTAGCATGTAGAGCATCTTCAAGTAAAAAAACCCACCACTCCATAACTAAATGGAAAAAAAAACATGCAAGACAAAGCAGTAGAGAAGGAAGCCCTGCCAGCCAAAATGAAGAGAATGATAATGACCCCATAAGCAGGTGAAGAGTGGTTTTAGTTTGAAGAAGTGGGCCTTCCTTTTGGATGTTGACATAATGGTTCACAATGTTTCACTATTAACCCTCTGTTGCATTTTGTACAATATTTTAGACATATTTTAAGTGGGGTTTATGCCATCTATGCTCATAGACACCTGAGAACAAAATAAAGGCAGACTGACCACCCTCTTGTACCCCTCCCAAAAACAGTATTGCACCAAATCCCATCAAATTTTCCCAAACGTACACTTGATATCCAATTTTAACATACTGGAGGCATTTGTTCATATGCAACAAAGGGTTAAAAACAGTTTTGGTTAGTACTGTATTTGATTGAGGAAAAACTGCAAGTACTGTAATATGATAGGGCGTCTAGGCCAAAATTCTGCTTTCGCTCTGCGTATTCTCTATGCTCATCATGCTCTCACATGCACAACTTGATCTTGCTTGAACACCACAAATGCTTTTATATTCATCACTATATTTTGTGCATGCATGTTCACTAATTTTTGCTTTTACAAACACATAAAAATCACAACTATCTCACATTGACTCGTGCTCATACACATAAAAACGTGGAATTGTTTTGCCTTTCATAAAACACAAAAAACACATGGTAAGACCATGCCTCAAGCCGTCCAGCTCACCGGTCTACTGAGACCCGGACTGCACTTTTCCCATTATTCAATTATCACTTGCAACTGTTGTTCATTTCCTCTGGGCGGTAGCAGTGTGCTATTAAAGATCAAGCTTCACACTAAGCCTTTGCAAAGTCTTGTCACTACATGCCTGTGCTGTACTCCTCGTCTTGTATAGATGTACTTTCTGCGTGTCGCATGTATTATTCTCAACATTTGAGTGCTGTTTATTGTTTTGTACCAGCACTTTATTTAAAGGAACCTCGCTTCCTTTTGTTTTCCTATTTGTAATACATTGTTACTGCAGCTGAAGCCCAGAGTCTGTATTACTAATAGTGTTAAGGAAGCTTGTTTCCATTTTGTTTTGTATTGCAATGTTACTGCATTCTGTTGTGAAGTAAGCATAATAAATACAACCAAGCCCATCCTTGCACCTGTCCTGTCCTTGCTGCCATCAAATTCAAAATGAGCTAATGTTTTTCATGAAATGGTAAAATGTCTCACTTTCAACATCTGATATGTTTTCTATGTTCCATTGTGAATAAAATGTGGGTTTATGAGATTTGCAAATCATTGTATTCTGTTTTTATTCACGTTTTACACGTCCCAACTTCATTGGAATTGGGGTTTGTACATATTAGAATCCATGCAATAGAGTCTAATGATTCAATTTTTCACTGGGTCATAAAAATCAAAATTTGTACGGACAATGTCAAAAATATCTGAATTTGTAAATAAAATGTCTCTTAATTAAAATGACAGAAAAATATCATATTGGTCTAGCCATGTGAGAGCAATGAACATTGAAGAATGCAAGATAAGTTTTATTTCAGATGTCCTTCAAAACAACACTTGTTCATCATGATTCGGCCCAAAAGAAACCCAAAACAGTATAATGTTAGTTTTGAGCTTTAGTTACGTTATTTCTCTGCGATGTCCCAGCTTTTGGCATTGTAATCCATTGTTATATTGACACCACCAGGGATGGGTTTGCCCTGGTGAAGCTTGTAAATAATTGATTAATCCCTTGTAAATTTTGGCGACAAATTGAGCCAAAATTTTGTACAAGTCCGACCTCTACTAGTGAGTCTAGAGCCCATTTTGCCCATGTAATTGGGGCTAGTGGATGTGCTCCTTACTGTGCGTCACCTTTTGTTTCACCTCATCTTGACTGCACCCTTCTACTTCTTTTTGGCAGTGCTGCAGCCATCTCATTTGAGGGATTCCCTTATGCCATGTCAGTTAAGAATTCTTATTGTAATTACCTCCGCCCAACGAAGTGAATATTGATAAATTCACTGATTTAAATTTGGACCTCACCTCATCCCTTATCTACATCATTAAACAAGGGGGAAAATGTGCGTTTAATTTAGCTAGAGTAAACCTGTTCAACCTGAATGCCCCAGATTTTCTGTTGGATCCTCTGTAGCCTACCATCCGTCAGAGGCATTAAAGCCTCACACTTTTTGATACATAACTTGGTCCTGTTCAAGATCCCCTGAGGAACAATCAGTTTTTTTTTTATTGAATAATCAAGACGACGACGAACGCCTTTAATGACTGAGAAATTATACATTTATTTTTAAAAAAAAAAATCACCATTAGGTGACACTAACAACGCACATAGTAGCCTCCACGTGATCTTGTAAGGATGGCATGAATCCAAAAAATTACCATAAATTATAGTGCTCATTTTAGCATTTTCTTTGCAGAGTAACTGATTTTAAGACAGAGCCGTGCTGTCAGGGGAGGCAGAATTCATCCTTAGTCGCTGGATTTTGTCAACCTGATTCCACGTGCTACACCTGATTTACAATCAATCAATTTCTACATTTTTTATTAACCGAACAATTAAGAGGAAGCCTACATGTAGCCTATAATGATTAAGAAGTGATTATGACAAATAGATTCATTTACATATAGCCTTTGATTCGAGACAGCAAGGATGGAAATCTGAATAATTAATTAGAAAAAAATCTCACTCTCGGTAATGCTGTGTATCGTTTAAATCTTTTGTTCATCGGATTATGAAAGAAGACTGAAAATAAACTTCACCCCTTTTTTGAACGGCATTAAAAAGTACATATTTAAAGGGGGAAATATTATCGTAAACACATTGATTCAGCATTGAAAGCGGCATAAGAAAGGTTTTAATATTTGTTAATGGCATTGCGTTTGCTTCTTGTAAGCAAATATGAGCAAATTTGCTGTCTCGTGAGCATTTCAAGTTCAATGTACTGAGCAATAATGCCGTGGAAACTTTAAAGCTGTAGTATACGATCTGAGAATCAGTTGAGAAAGATTGAGACGTTGAGAAAAATTTGAAAAAAGCATCCTGCCCACACACACACACCACTCCCCTCTGTGCTCCCTGATCCTTCCCACTGAGCACGTGTGGCCATCCGCGTGGAGACTCCCAGACACACCCCCCTACCAGAGCAACAAGCCGGTCGGCAGTAAACAGACGGAAAACGTAAACGCGGAAGGGGGCGGGGACGAGGCGGAACGCGGAGCACGGGGAGTCAGAGCAAGCTCTCGGGGGATAGTCAACTAGAACGAGGGGATTGGATGAGAGTAGGAGAGAGATGTTGACCAATGTAAGCCATCCGGCCGGATGGCTTACATTGGTCAAAATCTCTGCAGCCCTGCAGCCACTAGAGTGAATGGATTTTTTTTCGTTTTCTTTGCTCTTCACATTGTGTAGATTGTACTATAGGACCATAACCACCATCTAAATGAGGTTATTAATAATGATCAAACTTTCAAATTGTACACTACAGCTTTAACTGGCCCGTCATTCTGACAATTGGTCTTTAGTAAATCAATCGTCTGATTGCTAATCAAGCAAAGTAAAAGGGATTAATCATTTGTTTAACGGTGAGGATTCTGCCTCACCTAACTTACCTACAATGGCATGTCACTGTTTTAAGATGGCACTTCACTATTAAAAATGTCTTCAAAGGTTAAAAAATAAATTAATAAATAAATTTAAAAATGTAAAACATCTTGAGCGTATCTTAACTGTGAACATTGGCGTGAAACGGCGTATTACAGCCCCAGCCCAGCTGAACAAGTGACGTCTAGCGATTCAGAATATTCAACAGACAATCATCATTTAATGTCCTCATGAAGAAAAATGCATGATAAATTTTTTGATTAAATGAGCAGGAATGCAAGCAAAGAACACCTTTACCAGTCGTTAGGTATACTGCCTAGTCTTCGCTAATGAGTGATGCTTGGTTACGGAGTAGGAGAACGCGTCACTCAGCACATTGGCAGCCAGAACGCGATAATAGTTTATACAATTACCAACGTTTCGACACAGGTTTTCTTCGGGACATTGTGAGTCGATTCAATAATCTGAAGACTTACGCCGAAACCGCTGGTAATTTAGCCTAATACAGTACCAGCGTGGATAAAGGTACCGCTAAAGTTAACGAGAAGTTGGCTTCGCGTTTTCATCCACCTTTCTCTGATCGGCCTGGTGGGTGGCGTAGGATTAAAACAGGTGTCGGTGTAGTCCCGGAAGGCAGAGCTTGGTGGGACTGTCGAAAGGGGGTAGCGATTTTTGGATATGACTGGTGTATACCAGATGTTACAGCAGGCCTTGAATTTTGGCAAGAATAAACTACGGCAACTGTTTCCGATACGCAAGCTCGAAATACCGCGACCGAAAAATTGACTACGCAAAACTACGCAATACTGTTTACCTCTGTATTAAATAACCATTTTGTATGAAATACGGATATGTGGGCGGTTTGCGTGGTTTTATTGTTGAAAACATTCTTGTTGACTGTTTGTAACAGCAGCAATGTATAGCGCGTTACACAGACGACCCGGTCTTACTAGCGTTTTTATTCACGATAAAAAGGAACAACTTCATCGACTGTAAAAGTTGTTAAAAGATTCCACAGATGTAAAATTTATAAAGCGCTTTTGATATTATCTGTGTGTTGATAAAGTTATTTAAGGGTTTAGTTTCTTAATTAATGCAAAACGTCCATACTTAACGATACCATTAAATCTGAATATAAATGTTTTACATAGTATACCTAAGGCGGATAAGTGATAATTTCTCACAAATGTGAAAACATAATCAGTCACGTTGTGAGAACAGTTTTTAATCCGCGCTACCCCCATGACACTTGCAACTGAGAAGGGCTTTATCGCGTTAATTTGTCGGTAACAGCTAAAGTTTATTCTTGAGATAAGCTCTCAAATTATGAGTAAAAGGCGACAAAAGTAAGCACACTTTACGTTCAACCGTTTGATCTGACTGAACAAGTCACCACTTTCTTGACTAAGAGTTGTTCGGCTTATACACAACGAGGACTAAAACCTCCAGATTTCCAAAGGCCGAAACATTTCTTGCGGACTTAGGAAAAAGTGACACCGTTATTGTAAGTTACAACTACATAGATATTTGTGTACTATATTTCCATTTTTAGAAGTGTGGGTTTTGTTCACAATTTAAATAATATTAAAGTGGTGGCAAAACATGTTGCTGTTGTTTTGCTTTCTCCGATAACGGCGCTTCGAACTAAAGGTTTCATTTCTTAATTCTTATCAGCAAATATTACGGCAAAAATATTATGGCAAAAATACATGAATTTGCAGACATTAACTTTCCTGGAAATAAATATATTGCCAACTGCGCGAAAGAAAATCTGTAGCAAAAATTACTTCAGGCGTTTACACTACACTACAAATATAATGGACATCATGTTGCCCAACAAAAAAATTTCAACACTGAACTTATTAGGACTTCTTTGCAACGGAGATTTACACTAAGATATGTGTGAAACGGCCACCCAACATGCCTTCTCACTCACTTTACTTCTCGGTTCAGTGAGCAGGGCACGTCCACCTGACTTTCGGCTGACACATGGCCAACAGCGCGTTGGCGAAAGTAGAACCTTTATCCACGCTGGTACTGTACATGTAGCCTAAATGATCACATAGTGGCTGCGAGCGTCCCTGGGCTTACACTGGGAAATGTGGTGGTAGGCTACGGTTCTATATGCATAAATGGGCATTTACTTAATCATCGCTCACATGCCAACTTTTCAACAGCATTAAATTTCATCAATTCATAGCGTTGAAATTATGTTCATGTATAAAGAGTATCTGTAATGTTTGCCCGCTAGACGCCACCTTCTTCCTTGGGGGCAGCATCTTTCAAGTAGCTATCGAATGAAATTCAAATATTTTCAGAAACTACAACAATGCGAAAAGGACGGAAGTAGAATTATTAGAGTTCATACGACGCGCGCCATGTTATAGGATTTTGAAATTGTTCTCGAGTAATCACAGCGCGACTTAGAACGTTTCAATACGAAGGCAATGAGAAGCTAAATTGGCCAACTGAAAAGAGTTTATTGAAATAAAACGCGTTGAAACTCGCCTTTGAGCTTTTAAACTCGTCAGAAAAGTAGCCCGCGGAAGGAGACTGAGTAATCGGCAAAATTGCCAGCCGCCGGGGCTTGTGGAACACCCTGGTATAGGCGTCATGGCTTTATCTTGAATAATTTGTGAATACTTACATGTGTATCTTGCATGTTGAATTTCAAATCACCTGGATGTTGATGGGCTACGTCCACTTCTGATTCAAATATATCAGAGCATTTAATGATGGGGAACGTAGTTGCACAAGCATGCAATCATTCACACTTGCCATCATGACATCTATTTTTTAAATAGCTTAATTACAACAGTAATCTTTCACACTGTAATCTTTTTATTTTCAATTGTTCGCATGTGTGCGCGCTTCTGCTCGTCCCTGCGTGTAACAAGCAGAGTGTACGGGAGTTGTGCCCTCGCCTACAAAGGCGCATATTACTATCTTAAGAATTTGCCCTTAAAATAGCTGTTAATAACTGACTTTAGACCCAGTTTTCTTTGGTGAACCACACAATCACTCTCTGCTGCCTCAAAATAGCAATATGCTAACAATGGCTGCCTCAAGATAGCAGTATGCCAACAATGGCTGCCTCAAGATAGCAATATGCCAACAATGTGCTTGATCACACCACATTTTAAGACCAACACGCCCATGGGCGCTCAATTTGGCACAAGTACATTTACTTTAAAAGCAACCTCAGTGCTGGATGGGAAAACAACAACTGCGTCAGTCATACTAAAAGGAAGACTTGCGTCGCGCTTGGCGCCACTTTACGCCGGGTGTAAAATTGAGCCCATTGTCTCAGACTTCGGTTCATTGACAGATGATGACTGCCATATGTAAATAAATATGATCTCCTCCTTCACTTTTAAGGCTTATGTGGAAATCATACAACATTGACTGTGGTTTCATATTTCTGGGTCTGCTTGGCTTTCACTGTGTGTCCTCTCTCCAGAATGCTTTTTAAATTACTCTCCCCATCTCTGGTCCCATCAAAAATTTCTATTACTGGGTGTGATATGACTTCATTTGCAGCCAACTTGACCTGGTCTCCCAGGTTACTTTCAGTTACTTTCTTTGCTCATTTTAAACCAAAAAAAGAATAAATAAAATCAATAAATCTTCTCCCCACCTCCAGAAGGTAGGATTTTTTTTTAACCTACGCTGCAGGTGTTATCTGCCAACCTGCAGGCGATGTGTTACACTCCAGTGTACTCCATGCCCTGAGGGAGCACTAGAGCATTCACGGGCCGTTAATGATTTTAAACAGTCATGAGATCCACCTGCTAATCCAGAATTCAGTGCATGGGAGGTAGTCTTACAAAACATGACCCTAATGATCAAAATTCGAGTCCAGTCATGAAGCTCACACCCTGTTGTGTAGAGCACTGTTTGGGCAATTAAGCAATTTAACACTGCCACACTGTCTCTCAGAAATTCTGGTCTGTATATCTTGTCATTTAATTTGTGTTGGTATTCCAATTATGGTTTTTTGGGTTTCACTGCAACATAGCTGTTTATACTTTCTATTGTCCAAAGAATTAGCACTTTGCCATGAAACACTCATCAGAATAAAGGAATTGCACTCATGCCTGGCTGATATTGACAAAGAGATCGTGCTCAAAGCTCAATTTACACATGCACAAAATACATTACTAAACTGTTCATGCATTATTTATTTTTAAAGCATGAATATTTATTTATGTAAAAATAAAAACTACACAAACTTTTTTTTTTTGGATCAATAGTCTCCGTTCAGCTTGTTCAGAAAATACTGTGTGCATTGTGTATAGTGGGTTTACTATATAAGGCAAATTTCAAACAAATTAATTTAACTACTGCTATATAACTGACTTTATTAATTGGTTATGTATGTTATTGCTCGCATACAGTAAAAACGGCCTGCCAATATATCCTGTATTGGCTGACCCTGTATTGGCCGAGTTCAGCAGGTGCACAAGCAGTCGCGGTCTCGCGAACCTAGCATTTAGCTCTTTATTGAGTCTTGAAGCCGCGTACTTCAGAAGTCATAGTCATAATATTGTCATGATAGCAAAAAATACTTAATCAATTAATAAAAATATTATAAATTGCTTATTTTCACATTGCCTTGGTATTGTCCTTTGGGTCGCGATATTAGCCCTTGGAATACGGCGACCCTCAGGCCAGTACAAAGGCAAAACGGAAATAAGCAATTAATAACATATAATACTAGATCCTGGAGGAAGAAGGCCCCTTGCAGTTGTGTGTAATTACAGCAGCTTTGGTTGGAGTGCGAGCATTTTTTCAGTTTGAATAACTGAAGTGAGGATAAGATGCAGTTATGGCTGGCAGATTCCCCCCTGCGATGAGGTAAGCCAGGGAGGAGCTTGCTTCGGTCACCTAGAGCCTGCCTGCAGACATAGTTGTATGCAGCCGCTGCTGCAAACATTTCCTGGGGTAATTTTTTTTTTTAAACAAATGAATATTTAACTTCAGGGAAGAAGCATGTAATAATACACATGCACTCACACAAACATGCATGCATGTGTGCATACTCACTATATATCTATATACATTCTCTCCCCATGTTCACCTTAGGGGCTGTTGGGGAAGGTTGGGGAGGGTGGTTGGGTTTAGAGTAGATGGGGGTGGGGTGGTGGGGGAAACTGTGGGGTAGTAACCACCTGGACCACCAGAATATCAAATCATGAGGGAGGTGCATTAGCCCCCCGCAGAGTAAACATCATCCTGAATCCATTGGCGATGTTTTAATTGTAATGTAAATGAAGTTGGTACAAGCACAGAGACACAGTGGTACTGGCCAGCAGCTGGTATCGTAGCATTGTGTAATTGTCAGATTGCCTGATGAGTTAATGCCTGGTCTACAAGGCAGTGGAGGCACCCAGCTGTACTATCAAACAATACTTCAGCTACATTCCCTACTGATAGCCAGATCATTGGACCGAGCTTACACTGATATCTTTTGATAATGTATTGCCCTCCCCCAACCTCCACCTCCCGGATTCATTGGTTATTTTCAACATGCGCTCAACATTCTGGGCTAATGCACAGTGTTCTCTGTTCCTTTTATTTAAAATATCCACACTTATGCCCAGTGTTTATTGTTAGCCCATAGATCCATATATTCTGTTTGTGTTTTCTTTGACTCAAAATGGCACTTTTGACATGTTCACTCCTGATCAATCCGGTGCACATTGTGAATTTTTTTTTGCAATGTTACTTCTCACAGCTTAGAAGAAATTACCCAAAATCAATTTTCGAATAATGTAACTGCATTTACATTAAAGATGTGCATCGATGCACTGAATACAATGCAAAGTGACAAATGATCATTTGTTTTTTAATTATTATGTTTCAGATCTTGAAACACTAAAAGAAATGCATTGCATCCTTGGGAACAGTTACAATTTGAGTGATAATGAATGTGCACTTGAGGTGATGATCAAAGAATCAACTAGAAAAGTCCATTACAATGTTTGAATGCTGCTTAAATCTGATATTAAGTTTCTATACAACATCATGCAACATCATGTTATTTCCCCCAAATCTCACTATTAAACAGTTGTCACAACCCTCGTGCAAATCCCGTGTGGGTCTCTCCACAATTCAGCAACTTGCATGTATGTTAGTTGGATGTCTTTTGTTACTGGTTTACGCATTGTGTGTCTCTCCCACCCTTGCTGAATCTCATTACATGGTTGTCCCCTAATGATCTTGTGATGGGTATTTAAGCCCGCTGCTTCATGTGCAAGTTGCTCAATTGTAAAGTCACATTTGTACTAAAATCCCACTCAGCAGTACTTGTAGAAATTATTTGTTTTCATTCTAACACAACTAGTACTTTAGCGATAGCAGTTTCTTTAAGTCTATATCATCATTTAGTTAATTTGAACAAGCTTCCAATCATAATTAGGGTCCACAACTGGGACGGAGGTCAAGTTAACTCAGCTCAAGCCAGTTCGTCAGTTTAGTTGTCAAGAACACGCTTCCAATCTTAATCGGGGTCCAGGACTGGGACTGCATTCTTGTGAATTCTTCCAAGTTTGTTCTCCTTGTCCAGTTTATTAGGAAGAAGCTAACAATCCTTCTACGGTCATTAGGGTTGGAACCAAGTTCCCCTCAAGCTGCATCCCACTCCTCTACAATAGTTTGGTGCTGGAAAAGTCTGCACAATATCTGCCTGCATCCCAGAAGCCACTGGCCGGTGGCTGGCAGCTCAGCCTTGCTTGTAACGTGAACTTAACTGTTCTATCATTATCTGGGTTCCGCCCCCACTTCATTATCTGGGGTTCGAGCCCCAATCTGTATCGTATTGCTGCCAATACAAACTTGTTGGATTGTATGCCTGTCTCCGCACTTGATTCTGGTCTGGACCATAACAATTATGCTAAGTTCAAGTAAATAATAAGCACTGAACATTGTGACACAAACCTGATGGTGGAGTGGATAGAAGCAATAATTAAAATAGAAAAGTAATAAGTGGAACTAGTTCAGGCAGGAAACTCGGGTCATTCTACATCACCTATGCGGTTGTCTGCGTCAGCGAGAGTACTCCAATCGCAGAGCGGCAACAGCAAATAACCTATTACGTTGGTCTATTTAAGCACATTCAGCATGAACACCTTTGCTGCTTAATCTGATGCCTCATGTGCAAGGTGAGAAACGTGTTTTTCTTGCCTCCTCCACCCCAGCTTCCACCTGTTTGGTTCTGCTCTGTCTGACAGTGGGGGGATTCTTAAGCACTTCTCCCTACCTAATTTTGTTGTTGTTTAGTAAGTTCTTGCTATGCATGGTAGAGAGCACCTCAAGAGCAGAACCTTCCGCCAAACTAAAATGTCATTACATCTACATGTCAATAAATTTGTTCAATCTTAATACATGAGTTTACCTAACTGAACTGATATTACATTGAAAAATGTGAGTTAATAGCAAACTTTTAAAATAGCAAGTATTTTTGAGATAAGGAACTTAACCCTTGTATTATGTTCAAATTAATAAACCATTTTTGGTTTTAGGGCAGTTTGATCCCCGTAATGAAAAACTACATAAGATGTTTGTAACTGAAAGTGTTACAAAATTTCCTCTCAGCACATTTATGCCTTTTTACTGACCAGTTTAATGACCAAGTAAATAATACACGACTCCCCTACCATCCCCTTATACATCAAGCATCGATTTTGCATGATTATTGCGAAATGAATGAGAAATTAATTTAAATATGCCACCAGTCTTCGTCAACACTACAAACACGAGATCAAAATGATGATTTGATGAAATAATTTATCCTGGGGTCAAAATAACCCAAACAACACCAATGCTTACAACGTGTACGGAACATAACATTTATTTTTTTTAGTTAAATTCATGTTTTACCCGTAGAGTTAGGAAAAAAATCTAGCTGAAAAAAAGTTCATTAACCATGTTTTTATTGAATATTAAGTCGGGTTTGATTGACCTGGAATATAATAGGAGGGTAAAATGACTTCTGTGAATTAAAAAAAAAAAAAAAAAACATAGGTTTTTTTTTTGGCTTTGCTGTGTTTGGTGATGCTTTCATGCTGGCAATTAATGATCTCCTGAAGACAACAATGTCATAATAAAACTGTTGGTATTTTTTTCAGGGCACGAATTTGGCAAGACAACAACAGTACCAAAGATTTGGGCAGACCTTTGTTGCTCTACTTTTCACCAGTTTTGCTTTATTAACAGCAGCCTGCTTCTATGTGACATTTTTCATGCAAGCTATGAATGAAAACCACTCTAGGGTCTGAATAAAAGTACAATTTGTTGACATAAACTGGCAGGACTTTGCCCAGGTAACATGCAGTCTGAGCTTACAAAATGGAGAGCAGCCATGATGCAGTTTCATTCATGTTTGCGACGAGCCTTCCTCACAATGAATAACTAATCACAACAAAAAGAGAAAAAACACCAGAGATGGCGGCTGAAAGATTCTGCAGAGATCAGGCCAAGAGAAATTTCAGAGAGCTCACTCTCCACTCTCCTTCCAGAATAGAAGAACCTGATCAACAGAGAATAGATAAATGTGCACAGGCAGAGTACTGTGGCTTGTGATGAAATTCCAGTTGTGATTAAACTTGACAGCAAACCCAAAAATAAGAAAACGATAAGAAAATATATTTGGTGTTCCTGCAACAGGATTTCAATTACTTGTTGTTAAATACATTTGAAAATAACCAATAGCAGCTGCCATTTTTTCACATTGCCATAATATTTTAGCCACGTTTATGAGTTTATTTATTTATTTTGTGAAAGAATTGAGGAGATGAACATTGCTGGGTAATGTACTGTGTAAGCAAGGGAAATGGTATTGTTGCAGAGAGCTCATGTAACAGTAATATCCTGTCTAAATGTAATTTTGAAAACAATCAGAGCCATTAAGCGTCACACTGAGAGAGATAAAGACAGATAGCACTGTGCACTTCTTAAATGAGTAATGCTTCCTCTGCCCTGAAACATCAGGTTGCCTGTAATATTATTAATGCATAAGCATGCTGGGGGTGGGTAGATATGTTTCTTTTACATTTTGAGAGTTGTGAATATCTGTGGTTGCTGTGAACATTTGCAATGTATAAAATATTGATAATAATAGCAATTTCAATTCGGAAGGGGTGTTGCTGCCATAAAATATAAAGCAGACATAAAAAGACTGAGGCAAATGTTTCTCGAGAGTCAGTGCGATGCAGTTTATGATTGAAGAGAAATGGTGAAAAGCCACAAAGTGCTACAGTAACAAATATTATCAATGTTTTTGTGGTGCAATGGCTGCCATTGTTCTGCAGAATTGAGACAAAGCCACTCCATTACTTCTGAAGAGAGAGTGTATGTTTTCTGTTGATGGTAGTGCTTTTGTACTGCTTTCTATTTGCATTTATTGTTCTCAAGTTTCATGTAAACAAGTAAAGCCCCCAATCACTATTAGAGTCTTTTCACCCTCTCTGAAGAATTTTGGAGCCAAATTTGGCTGGCAATGACACTGTCTCTTGTCTGTGCATCAAGGTAGTTGTACTCAATGAGCTTAATCAAAATATATTTTTTGGTTTATATTGCATACATGAGATGTATTTTTTCAATGACTGTTTCTCAACAATAATTTATGAATGATAGAGAGCAACGGGGTCCTTATCTGATAATTGACATGGCTAAAGTGCAGGAAAGTGTACTGCTCTTCTAATTTCACAATTAAATGAAGAACTTGAAAATTATTCAGCTACTGATAATTCAAATGTTCAGCCTTGGGAGTAGTATTTTTGTATTTTGGTTCAGACTCAAGCTATGTAGCCACAGTGTTATAACCGTCCCATTTTTCTGGAGATAATTAGTCTATTTCTCCATGCATGGTCAGTGCTAGCTTCAGATCATTCAGTCACAGGTATGAGTTCACTGAGTTCCATTTTAAACCAGCACTGTGGTTTACTGTGATGCAGCCTCGGACTGTCTCTGCCATCACTATTGGGGTGGAATTAACTCTGCTGTCAGTGTATCCTACCAGAATGATGCAACAAATAGAGAGATGATACTCGGAATTGGCGCAAAAGGCCAATTCTGCATGGAGTATTATAGGCTGGAGTTGCATTTTAGGGCCCAGTTGCTTATTAGTGGAATGCAACAGAAGAATGCTATAAGCAGTATTCTAAAAGACATTGCATTATCGCATGAAAAGATCACAAGAAGAATACAAATTTGATGTGCATTTTACGAGATATTCTCAGTGGCAATTTTACATTAGTGGCCAGTGGGAAGAGGGTCCAACTGTAGTAAATGACAGCACAGTTCCATCTATCCATAATTTGGCTTATAGTGATTTGATGGGAGAAAAATAGAACTTGTTCAAATAAGTAATCTCAACTGTCACAATCATTTTTTTTACCTGTGAAGAAAGCTCTGTGTGTGTGTGTGTGTGTGTGCGCCTGTGTATGTGCGTGACTGTGTGCGTGTGAGTGTGTATGTGTGTCAGGGGCCACGCTAGCCACTCGGCACGTTCGCCAATGCGAACAAAATAACATTGTGGTGAAGAAATTAAGTGGTGAATAAGCCATGCTGGCAAAGGCCGAAATTTTGAAGAAGAGGCAATATAATCCTATGTTACGGCGATCTTCTAAATTCTGTCGGAAACGAAACGCGTAAAACATCCCTGCTGTTATCACATACAGCTAATCACCCTGAGATCCACGCACTGCACCGTGGACCACTAATGTATCATTAAACTTCACTATGAGCAGCGCGCTGACAGCGAGAAGCCAAAATTATACTCTTCGCAGGAACGTAGTGAACTGAGGCCAAGAGCAGCAGTATATTAGTCCTACATTGCGATGCTAAAATGGCTGCTCAGCTAAATCAAGATAGGGCACAGCGATCACTTCATGATTTTGTTGGGGGGAATCCTCCCCAATCAAAGAAGGCTAAAGTTTCAGAGCAGCCACCTGACAGAAACGAAAGCAGGGCTATTCAGCCCAAATGGTTCCAGGATTTTCCATGGCTAGAGCAATCCGAGAATGCGGACGGGCAGGGGCGCCTTAAGGGGGGTGGGGTAACCACGAGCGATTCTAGGGGCCCAGCATTCACATAGGCTCCACAGTGGATGCTGTTATAATTATAAACATTTGTAAATAAAATATATGAATAGTTTAATTGTATATTTTAATTTTTGTGATAACTTGATTGATTTAAAATGAATTTGTTGTTTGTTTCTCAATTTTCAACTTTTTAAGAATAATCTTAGCATATCAGCCCCCCCCCCCTTTATTATTCATCATTTTGTACGGCCCAAGTTACGCTAGTGCCTGAACTGGCTGCGAAATTTTTTTCTGCAGGTTGGTTGGTACCATTACGTACATCAGCCAATCACAGATCAGCTCTGGTACCATTGTACATGCCATCAGCCAATCACAGCTCGGCTGTACTCATGCATCGATGAGAATGAAAAAACGTTAGACATGGAAACAGTCTCAAACCGCACACTTACATGCTCCGCACTTCTATGCTCCCGAGTGCGCACTCCAGTCGCGTCTCGTAAGTGTAGACTCGTGAGTGTGGAAGTGTGGTAGCGTGGTAATTGTGTCCATTTTGGGATGCACTCGCACATTGTGGTGACATCATCAGCTGTCATTTTTTTCTCTTCCCCCGGAGACGGTCTAGCCCCGAGGGAATGCGGTTAAGTTAAAAGGATTTGGTAAAATGCTGACATGACTGGAAATATTGCCCGGTGATGCTTAATCAAAATGCATTGGCTATCCAGTATTTTTTTAAGTTGGGTAGTGTGAGGTATTCACCCTGGTCATTACCAGCAGTAGCTAACGGTCAGGAAGCTCCCATTTTAAAGCGGGGTGTAATGCTGTCACGGAAGCAGAGCTATACACAGCTATATAGCTATGCTGTAGTCGGGTCGGCAGCCAAATATCCATCTGAAACAGGAATCATCTGAAATAAATGAATATTCGTTGGAGTATGTCATATTTCAGAGTATTCCCTGTGTTTAACCTGGTAAAACGATGTGGCACTTGCGTTACATTTCCTCGACCGTTCATACAAGTTGCGTCTCATGCGCTTGAAAAAAATAGCGCCAAAAAGAGTTGTCTGACAAGGTACAGTGCTGAAAATATTAAAATATGGGGTACACTTAGACGGATATCGATTTAATTCAGGTCAGCGTTTATTTACTGTAGGTATAATGCACTGAGAAGGGATATCTGCCACAAATAACCCCGAGACAAAAAAATAGAATAAAAATAAGAACTATCCCTCCAAGCTCAATTCTCGTTTTTGTTCACACTCTCCAGTCACACACATGGATATCCATGGCACCTTTGGATAAATACTCAAAAAAACACACAGTAGGGCCTATCAGTCATTGCTTTGTAAACAATCGCGCGTTATTTTTGCGCTGTTAACCACCTCGTGAGCAAGTGGTTACGCAGCCAGGACATCAAATATGGAAGATAACGTTCTTCGTATGGCTACAGTGGTATACCTGGGCTTTCATTTATTGGAGCTGGAGAACAGCCGGGCCGCAGGACAAAGGCGGCGCGCCAATTATTATTGAAAATGGAAGGAGGCGAAGGCAGGCCATCCGGAGGTCCGCATAGCGAGGAGGAGGACACTGCTCCGCCAGGACAGTCGCGCTTCTCAGCACCGATGTAGGTTGACTGGCTAATATTGCCGGTTTATCACAGACCGTAGTTAACATCACCCTACATTTACTTGAACTGACAATTTAAGCTGACATAGCTTTAAACAAAAATGTGTTATGCTTCATATTAAGCAGTCAAAATTCACTGGCGCTGAATTACCATTTATTAAATTTCCCCATGTTTTGTATTTACAAAATTACAGATGACAATTTTTTACCGCTGTCAAGAGTACACAAATGAAGACATACAAAGAAGTGTTTACTGACATGAAAAAATTCTCTCTAGGGAGAAACACTAGCAAGTTATGGGAGGATCAATCAGAATGTGCCCATCCTAACAAAATTCTTTGAAGACGACCAGGATCTCCAGCCAGACTTCCGTTTGTCGAGGAGAGCAATCCATATGCTCATTGGGATGCTACCTGGTACGATGGATCATGGCTGGGGCTACACGATTTCGGTCCTTGTTTTTGTTTATTGGCTGGCCTGTGGGACATCCTACAGAGTAGTGTCCGAGGTTTTTGAGATGCCGCGCAGTACAGTGCACAGGATGGTCCATGCCATAGCAGACGATGTGATGGTCCTACTGCCAAAAGTCATCCACCTCCCTGATGGAGAGGATTTAGATGCCACTGGAGAGGGGTTCTGCGAGCTGGCAGGACACTCTGCATTCAGGAAGGTTGTGGGAGCCATTGATGGCTGCCACATCAGAATCAAGCCACCAGGCAGGGCCATCAGACAGTGCTACATCAACAGGAAGCTTTTTCCATCAATAATAATGCAAGCAGTCTGTGGTCCATCTGGAAAATTTTTCGATGTGTTTGTGGGTTACCCTGGGTCTGTCCATGATTCCAGAGTCCTGCAGAACAGCCCAATTTACACACAGCACCCTCTGTACCCTCCCCATGGATGTGTGCTACTGGGTGATGGAGGGTAACCATGTCTTGAGGATCCAATCCGGATCATCACCCCATACAGGGAGCCTGTCCAGGGTCTGGTGGAGACCCGCTTTAACCGCCATCATGCCAAGGTACGATCCTTAATTGAGCGAGCCTTTGGTCTAATGAAGAGCAGGTGGAGGAGCATCTTCTATTCAGCGCTGGAGGTGCACTCAACATTCGCACCAAAGGTGGCTGCAGCCTGTGCTGTCCTCCACAATATATGCCTTGGTGCCGAAGACATCCTGGAGGAGGACAGCCAACCTCCAGAAAATGACCCAGACCCAGTAGCCGTCCTCACCCAGGAAACGCCCGGTCTGCACCTGAGGCAAAGAATGGCAGAGGAAGTGTCAGCCCCTGAGAGGTTTCCTGCTGGCCTGCAGGACCACTGTTATTTCCAGTGCATCACATTTTAAACATTTTCAATTACATGTCTGGTTGATGTAAATATTTATGAATTGTTCTTGAACATATTCTACATGCATTTCTGTTATTACCTGTTGCTGTCTTTCAATCCATCCTTCCAAGTTGCCCTTTCCTCTTATAAAAATTAATAAACAATATTTTTTGATAATTCAATTCCCACAATCCAAGAGTAGTAATTCATTTTCACCCATTACTTATCACAAGATGCCCTTTTTAGGTCACAGTAATAAATCTCTCTTGAATTAACCATTTTTGCCAGTCTCACACCATGCATGCCAGTCATAACAGACATGCAATTGTATAATCACAACAGGATTGTAATCATTTAGCCTAGCAATAACAGACAAACGACAACTGCTAAAAGCAATTATTTATTAATAAATTTCTCAAACAAAGAAATAAATTGGCCAAGGAATTCTCTCCTCTCCTCTCTCTCCCTAGCCTCTCTCCTCTCCTCCCTCTCCAAGGCCTCAGCTTCCCTCTGCCGCTCTCTCTCGAGAGCCTGCCTCTCCCTTTCCTCCTCCACCTCTGCCTGCCTCTGGAGGAACTCCAACAGGTCCGAGTTCTTCCTTTTTCTGCCGCTGCCTGGCCTGTCCTGCCTCCTGTTTTGGGATGAGACCACTACTGCATCCCCTTCACCACAGGCTGAGGCAACCAGGACAGGAGGCGAGATAGATGGCCTCCCCCCGATTGCCTCATCCATAATGGTGAACCATTGCCAGGATGCAGCAGTGGTCTCACCCCCCTCTGTACTTACTCCTGTTGGTGGGCTCTTTAGTTCCTATTGAGTCAAACAATGATACACTGACCACACAAGCTGTCCACATCTAATTGCTACATAAATTAAGACAAAACAAATACAATTAAGCATACCTCACAAAATATACATTTTCATTTGCAAAGTGCTGAAAATAATCCTCTTTCGATACACAAATATGGCTAATAAAACATTTCTGACACTGACCTTATACTTCTTCTTCAGGTTTTCCCACTTCTTTTTGGCTTGGCCACTGGTGACCTGGCCCATCAGCCCACGATCACTGATAAACTGTCTGTGGAAGATATTCCCCAGTGATGTTAAGTATTAAAATAGAGCAATACCACACATTCGCATTTAGCTTTATTAACTTACTCCCATCCAGTCTTGGCAGCATTCCGTTTGCCAGTGAGGAGGGCCTCATGATCCCTCCTCCAGGTTATGAGGGCCCTTGTTTCATCATTAGTCCCTAGTATCGAGAATAAACAGAAGGTCACAATGCCACGTTATAGCCATAACCACATTTACCAACTAATGGTCATGCTACCATTTCAAATGTACTAGCAACTACCTGTTAACAGATGTTAAAAATTTGAAGTACTTTAGTGGTGAACAATTATTTTAAAATGGGCAACACAAATGTTTATTGAAGACACAATTGAACGAAGCAAACTGATGAAGTCACATTTATGAAATACAAAATCACCTTTATGAACGAGTGTCTAGTCGCTTAGATAGCAACCGAAGACGTGAGGCAAGCAAGATACCAAGCTATCTGATGAGCTAGCTCGTTTATGTAGCCCAGATGAACAGCCAAAGTGACAAATCAAGTGGCTAGAAGGTTACAGTATTAGCCAGATGGCTGATAGAGTTAGCTACCATTACTAACGTTATCGCTGACGCTACCTGACTACCAAAACATTTCTCGTACATTGACTCAGCATAGTTTCATTACCGGTATCCAAATTAGACCGTTAAAGCAACGTAACTGGTTAGCAAACGAAGTAAAGAATAACTTAACGTTTGCTAACCAGCAAGCAAAGTCTGACGCACAACGACCCTGTAGGACAAGCCAACTTCACGAATACAAAGATCGAAAATGAATGGCTAAACTTTGCTAGCTAACAAAATTGTGGCAGCCTCACGAAATTAAATTACTTACAGCAATATTTCCGAACAGGTGAAAGACGTAAATAAATGTTGGATACAAATTAACTTACATTTGAAGAAGGCTTCGGATCCCGCCGCACTCGCTCCGTGTTCGGCCATTTTGCTTCTGCCAAGACCGCAGTCTTTCGAAAAGAATGATGGGATTGTTTCCAGTCGAAGTCTGCATCGATGCATGCTCCGAACTTTGGCCAAACGGAGTGCGCATCCGGGAACTTTATCCGTGCTCCGCACTACCATACTTCGGTTTGGACTCACACTCCAAGATGGATGCGTGCTCCCTCTGTGCACTCGGAGCATGCAAGTGTGTGGTTTGAGACACAGCTATTGTCTCTGTCAGCTGAGTTGTGCATGCGGAAAATTTGTAAATGCCTGTCTTAGAAGAACGATGTTAGTACTCCACAATACGCAAAATTACAAGTACAGGAGCTGGTCTGCTGCAGAAGTCCAATAGTCTATTTAATAGCCTTGGCTTCGGTGACTAATACTGCAGATCGGAGAGCAAACTTCTTGATATCAGACTGTTTTTCCATTACCAGTTTTCTATTTTGATATTTAGATTTTGCGCATTTCAAATGGTATTAAATGGAAATGCACACAGAGAGTGAGGACGATGTCTGACGTTATTAGCCCAAAAACGCGGTCTGCCTCGTGACCGTAGACTGTTCGGGACACAGACTCCTATATGTGGCATTGCGCTGATAAGCATATGGTCGTCGCTGGAGTAGCCTACATTGGGGAGGCGTTACCAGTTAGTTTCTGAATCAATATTTTTGAACATTTGCTGCAATCGACAAAATACAATTCAACTGACCACTGGCCAATTATCGGAACCCCAAAGAAAACAGACTATAAATCTATAAGAACCGCAGCTTTTCTCATCTTTATCGTGCTCTGATGGAAATAAATCATCTTGCACTCGGACCAACCAGTCACCGATTTCATACATGCTACGTGAATAATCATGCACATGCGGGACTTCAGATCAGAGTGGGAGAGCGCATCCAATGTAATCGATCAGGATAAAAGGCTCGGGATTGATGTTGATACAAGCCAGCTAAATAAAACCATTTGCCACTGGACGCATGCATCCATAGCTCATATGACCATCAATCTCTTACTTTCTGTCCTGATGGATAAAGTTCTTCGGTAGGATTATTTACTTTGATCCCCTTAACACGTTCATGTTTCACAATCGACAAAAACATATTTTTCCGAAATGAGCCTTTAATATTGCAGTTATGCACAGATGCAGCAGCCCCAGGAAATAGTTGTATAGAATTCTTTATGTCTTCACTTGTAACATGATTATTGGTATTTTCTTTTATCACAGGCATGTATATGAATTGATGTTATTTTTCCTACCTTCACTTGTTTCGACGGCAAGCTTCCGTCTTCATCAGAAGGTCACCTTCACCTCCAAGTTGGTGACCTTCTGATGAAGACGGAAGCTTGCCGTCGAAACATGTCAAGGTAGGAAAAATAATATCAATTCATGTACATGTCTGTGATCAAAGAAAATACCAAAAATCGGAGCCCCAGGAAATCTTCCTCAACCCCCCATACACAAGATACAGTCGAATGGGAGGAAGGTGAGCACTATAGGCTACAAGATGATACATAACCTAGTCCCTGAATAAAAGGCTTTGAGATTAAGATTTCCGTAAAATGAATATTTTTTCAAACTTGCTTGGCTACCTTAGTGTACAATTATTGAAATGAACTGAAAAACTGGCACGCTAAGACAGGTTTGTGAGTTAGTTTTATTTAAAATGCAAAGTTGATGTTTCCTTGTAGGTTATCCATGCCCAGCTCATTCCAATCAGTTAGCCAGTATCACAGCTATGTGTAACCAATGTAGCCTATAACCTACTGTTAAGGCCTATGACAGATTCTGAATAAATGATTCTTATGAGTGCTTTAGAGTCAGGGCCATCTTGAAGCCATGAGGCAACCACAGAGGAGACCAGTGATCAAATATATATGTGTGTGTGTGTGTGCGCGTGTGTGTGTGTGTGTTTATGTATGTGTGTGTGCACGCTATATATATGGGGGGGCAAATCTATGTCCAGTCAACGGGCCCAAAATTGCCAGCGGCGAACATTTATTTTCGATCAGAGCACATCCCAATAACTTTCAGTGTGGTTAAGGTCAGAACTTTGCGGTGGCAACTTTGTCTGTCAAAATGATTCCTCATACTTGTTTTTCTCATTCATTGTTTTCTTTGCTAAATACAGGCCAGTAACTTGCCCCTTCTGAAATACTGTAAAATCTTTTCCACCATCAAGGGATGTGTCTCCCGTCGTGATTTTTAAGAAATTAGTAGCAACGTGCTTCATCAGTTAGGGTTAAAATGATTATTGCCTGCTGAAACATATTAATAACCGCAATAATGATCCAATCATAGAATTTGCTCATTTATTTCCAAACGGTTACTTTTTTTTGCACGGGCAGTGTGTGACAACAAATGGTGGTTAGTTCGATGGATTTAAGAATTAGAATTTTTTTTTGCAAAATAAAGACTGCTTATTTTTTATTTAACATGTACTGTAAGAAAAATGTGGGTGTGTCCAAACTTTTGACAGGTACGTCTGTGTTTTTAATCCAAAGTTTTACTATGCATGCGGCTAAAATTTTTTAATGTGGCGAAGGAAATTTGAGCCGAGTTAGCCACGGTGGCTAAAGAAAATTTTCTCCCAGTGCAGCCCCTGTGTGTATGTGTTTATTCTGTGTGAGTGTGTGTCTGGTTTGTGCTCACCGTGTGTTTGTGTTTGTGCAAGTGTATGCCTGCCTGCTTTTGAAGTACTGCAGACAGCTCTCAGTCTTGAGTATAATTAGGCTGACAGCTTTTCTGTGCATTGGACCTGTTCTGCGAGCTATGTAAGCATGAGTGAGGAAATGCGCCTGCACATGCTCAGTTGGATAATTAATGTCAAGCTTGTGGCTGAAGCCATTACGCACCATAAATGAAATGGCAACTGTGGAAATTTTTGCTTTGCATCTAGTGGGTTAATATGTGAAAAAAATATATATTCAGGCTATTCTCTGGCAGTACCAGACACTTTCATCAATGAAAAACAGACTTGACACTTAAAAGAATAGAAAGCTATCTTGCCAACACAGATATGGTACAAGAATACAACTAAATTCTTTTATTTATTGTTGGTGGCATTCAGCAATTTGGTGTAAAATGAAAAATCCCAGAGTGAAAGTTGCACTTTTGACATGGATATAGCCCATATTAGTGGCATACTTTAAGCTGCATTGTTTGCATTCATTGCTGGGATGTCCTGTACACCAGTGATCTAGAAAGCCAACCAGATGGGAAAATGATTGGAGCAATCTCACTGGACCGTGGGGTACCCAAATGTCTACTAAGCACTTAGTTATAAACAATTGTTTTTTGAGAGTGCATTAATTGTTTATATTCAATATATACTTTGTGATAAGCCATATTGCCCTGCATTCCTTCCATAAAACCATCCTCTTGCAATTGAAATACTGGCCAACTAAGGAATAGGCCTGAAGATTATGGGACATTGGGCCGGACAAACAAAAGGACAAATGTACTATGCCCTCACATCACCAATACACTTCCCTTATCCACAGCAATACTTCAGCTAATTAGCTTGCAAGCATCTTGATAGAAGACAGCTACTCAAAGGCAGTGATCCAAGTAAACATTAAATGGAGTTTCACCAGTCCACCATAGCCCAGTGGAATAAACCTGTGGCAAATAAGACCTGTTGAAAAGTAAGAAAACTGTGTAGTAGGCAGCACATTATACCTTTATGTGAAGAAGTGACAAACTCAAACTCACTTCAAGTATCGTTCTATTATTAGCTCAGTAAATAGCACTCAATTTTGTGCTTTATTAAAAACTACTTTTTTAATTTCAGCTTACAGTTTGAGATAATTTCATTTTTCAGAGTGCAAGATGTGGAGCATATTATTTGCAAGCAGTACTTATTACTCTGTAATTTATGGTGCATATTTTGGAAATGTGATATAAGGGTAAAGTTTTCAAATCAGAGCCAGTTTAGATATCAGTTGATTAAATGTTTTTATTGTCCATGTATTAAACACAAAATGAGATCCTCTTAAAGGCCCAATATGTAATTCTCAGCCACTAGAGGGCGCTTAACCAAACAATAACAAGAGGCCGAATTTGATGACGCAATGGGATCGCGTGGAATCATGGGAGTTGTTGTCTTCATCAATTTACACGCACTGCTGACAGCTAAATTCTCCGACGTGACTCAAACTTGAGCGGCGAAATGTCCATGTACATAGACGAGGTAAGGATATATTTCTTTACTTTTATATAACTTCATCTTATTTCATTCAAATTAAAAAAAAAATGTAAGGGATAATGATAAGTCGGCCGTTTGCAGCGCTTATGATGTGCTGCAGGTCAGAGGCTGAGATAAGGGGGTGGGGCCGGCTCATGTTGCCCATCTTTGTAGAGAATAATAACAGATTTGAACACTCTGTTGCTGAATGCAAATGCTAAAGGTAACAGATATCGAGGAAATGCCACTGTAAGCTGGTAATGTACGTTTTTAGTTGCTCCTGCCGCTATTGCTATAGCTTCCTTAGCAATGATGTGCTCAACAGACCAACTGGCCAGCGGTTATCTGTCGAGACACACTGATAGACCAAACTGAATCGAGTACATAGTTCTAGCCAGGCTATTTTAGCGTACCGGGCTGGTATGCTGACGAACGCAAAAGTCGCATGCCGGTACGCTGGAAAAATCCGCCACTACACAAGAAATTGCCGCCGGTATGTTACAGATATGTCACCAGTACCAGTATCAGCAACAACACGGATGGCTTCAGACTGTACCGATCATCCTAGTTTTATCAATTATCTGAAGATAGGCCCGTATAGCTGCCGCTGTCGTTAGTAGCGTACCTGTAAAGGCATAGCACATTAGGCTCAGTACCAGCTAGCGTGCGAACAGCCAATCATGGACACTTGGCTGGTTCGTCCACCTCCTGGGACTAGTTCCCAAAATGAAACCAGTGCCGCGAATGTCTCAACATCAAAGTTCGGAAGACGAAGATGCAATCGTCAGAGTAGAGCCTAGTAGCAAGCGAAAGCCATCAACGACAGCGGATCTTGCTTGACCGAGAGAATATAGCCAGCTAGAATTAGAATTGCCTCTAGGAAATGTCTATTTAACTGTCCGATGGATCCCGATCTTTTCTGCCACTTTGCAGTCTCTTCCGTTTAACATGCACAATTGGCACAGTTTAAAATAATCACGAAACTAGGTAGCTATATATTTCAGAGAGACTGATATTGCAAATTGATCATTTCGCTGGCGTTAAATTAGCCACAATTAATTGGACTACGATATCTTCACGAGAAGCATCAGACATTATTGCACAACACTTCCTATCAGATAAAAAATACTGCATTGTGATTGACTATAAAGTTAGATTGGTTACTGGAATTGACATTCATATTGTGACTTAACAGTCCGGTAGCTTGATTACTGGCAGCAGGCTACGTTGTAAATTCATGCCAATTGCCTTACTTATATTGACTAGCTACAAGCACGTCGCACACAGATGAGAAAATAATTAAATATTGTTGCTAGCTCGTCATTTTAGCCATGGGTATCTTTCCAGTATCAATTGACATTACCTAGCTAAACTTGCTGCCGAATCAGTATGTGCAGACCTTTGTAATGTGTGTTTAGCGACCTTGCCATGACATAGCTTGTGAACTTGGAATGTAGGTATACCTTTCGCTAATAGTTCTTGCTCGTCTTTATGCATGGTCGAAGTAAGTCGTGTCTCTACACCTAAAGACTTTGAATTGTCTCCCTCTGCAGCTGCTGGGAAGAAAATGTCGCGGATCCACTGTGCATTTACAGAGGGCTCGGCTCCGAGCAATAGTAATTTCAAATGACAGTAAAATTGCCCAATCATATTTCCCTTATGAATGGGAGGGCTTTGTTATCGCTAATGTTATGACAGGCTCCGCCCGCTGTCCCCCAGACGAATCACAAGCTAGCGAAATTTTAAAAAAAAAATCGGCGGTAAACAACCTAGCGAGTTAACCTGAGTTGTTGGTTCGTGATAGCTGTGAATATTGTTTCGAGTTTGAATATTAGTCTAGAAAACGTTCTTCAATGAGAAGTTTGAGTTGATCAGCATGGGAAAACCTACACCAGACCTTAATTTGATGCAAAAAACCAAGGCTTTTGAGAGGCATTTCAACACCAGCAATTATGCTCGATACCCATGTATGAAGGAGGAAAATCTGTATTGCTGGGATTGGGTCCTGGGCCAAAACTGGACTCTCTGAGTGGGTGAAAAAGGCAATTAAATGATCATGAAATGGTAAGCTATTTATAGGGCTCTGTGCTTAGTGATTTTTGTATTTTTGCCGTTGCTGCCAGTGTTTTGCGTATGTTACAAAATTTATTTGGGGAAAAAAATTATATGGCATTGCTGAGATGGTGAAATAGATAAGCCGGTAATACAGCACGATGCTTTTACCCAAATTAACTTTACAGGGGAAACGGAATGAAACTTTTAGCCTCTGAAATAATTTTTGTGACCTCACGGATGCGTAAGAACACAGCGTTAATTATTCATTAATTAGATCCTCCTGACTCCTTTGGCGTGCAATACTTCTTGTTTACAAATATTGATGTCATATTCAGCCATACGCATTAGCGTGGTTGGCAAGAACAAGTGTAAATCAATACAACAAAACAGGAAGTATGGCATCCTGCAGTTGTGGAACCGATTCACGGTCATTGAATATGTACAAAACCTTGACAGTACCGCGAAGGCAAGATATTTATCAGCTTAAGTACAACGAAGGTCTGTGTAGGCTTCCGGATCCTTGCGAGCTGAAAGGTTGGAAGAACGACCCCTCTTTGGGTCTGGGTCGGCTGAATCATCACTTGATTTTCCTACATCAAACAGAAATTCAAAATTTGTTGATCATTGTTGATCAGTGAAAGTAATTCACAGTCGTACTTTTACCAGAACGATTTTAAAAAGGGGCGCCAATATATTTTGGGGGGTTTTATTCGTGATAAGGGGGATTAGAATTTATGATGAATATTTAATATCGCGAATGCTTATACTGCGCATTCCCTAGCCACCTGGTGTGTCATCAGTAACAAGGCTGCCGCCGTTACAGCTGCAGTAGACATTTAACTCTAAATTTTCTTGACTGGATGTACGATGGACGTCTTTACGCACTCGAATGTTTCTCTAGGTACCCAAAATTCAAGCCAAAAAAGTACTGATCTTAGTCGATACTGATGAAGGTTGAAAACGGAATTCTTTCCAATACTAATATCCGAACCGTCACTTAAATACTCGCTATCGGAAAGTAAGGAACCTATCGAATTACCCAACACAAAAAAGATCATTCCCTTGCCATGACCGAATAATAAAATGCGAAAACTTAGCAAAATATCATGGAAGAAATGATGGAAAATAACTTGCGACTGACCCGACAGAAAGTGAATAGTACAAACACACAAGTGGGTCGACGGCATCCAGTTCTTGCATCGAATTGCATCAATCCAAGTAGATTTTTTCAGTTCTCGATCAGGAATACGTAGGAAACGAATTCCTGAACCCTTCACGAAATGGTTTGTGCAATTAATAATGCTGCAACTGACCGGCATTATGACAAAAAGTGGAAGACAACTTTACCTCACCTATAAAATCAATTGTCATATTGTGGCTTTTTGCCAACCATGGTAGTCAACAAACCCACGTGACCAGGTTTGTGACATCACAAGAAGCATCGCTCCGGTACGTTCAATAAAATTTCTGGCTAGAACCCTGGAGTATTCAAGGGAGCCGTGTTCTAACTGCAAGTAATGTAGCTAACGTAGCTCTGACTTCTCATAACGCACAAACGATGTGCCATACACATCAGCTTTCTGTTTGTCAGAAGACATCACAAGAAAAATGTTTTGAAGTGGAGTAACGTTACGTTTATGTTACAACTTGGCTAAATTTGAACTTATACTGCTGGTGTAATAGGCTGATTTGCTAACTATGTGAGGATAAATAAATAATAGCCTAACGTACACTTTGGCGGGGAGAGAGAGAGATATCTCACGGCTCACTATGTCCTCCAACAGACACATAGCAGCAGCCATTGTATCTTTCCGGTTACACCGGTTTAGCTTTAGTTTCTTCTAATTTTTTAGTTACAAAAAACCAAGATCACAAAAGTTTATTTAGTAAGGTAGCTAACAACCTGAATAAAATTTGATCTAAGACCACTTCTGGTGGAAATTTCAGTTCCCGACACAAGATGGTTACCATCTTGGCTTGATACTCTTTGGCAACGGCGAAGCATGCGTGCGTGGAGGGTGATTTTCTCGCTCTCATGCACTCTTTGTGTTGGGAGTGACGTCAAATGTGCGACGAAAAGAAACGCCCCGTGTCCCTACATTGATAATACAGATATCTGTGTCTTTGATAATCATTGAATACATCACAGATAATGTAAGTTCACAACACCAAAACATATATAACATATCTATATATTTTATGGATCTTTGAATTTGGAAATTTTACATATTGGGCCTTTAACCTCTTTGTGCAGAAGCCAAATATGGCAATTTATGCGTTCCACAGTTTAAGGCCTTGTAATTCAAGATTTGAGTTTTTCAAAGAGGGGAAAATAGGTTAAATGAAAAAAGACACCAATAGCATTTTGAATACCATTTTATTTCAATTTGTTGTCATAATTTTAGTACAGCATAAGGGCTGTAAACACAAAAAATCTTCATGAAAATTCAGCATTGAGATTGAAAAAAAAAAGAGAACTGAAAAAGGGCAGGGAGTTAAAACAATACATTTCCTTGACCACAAGTGTGCGACACGGGAATGTGATATTAAAAATTACCCACTGTCTTTGAGCCAAATAAGATGGCTATCCGAGTGACTCACAAAGTGACTTTATAAGTGGCCCAGCAAATTGTGCACAGTCAAATCACAAAATAATCATACTTTTACCACAAATCAACTGTTTTGACTCATGAAGATCTGTATGAAGTAATGATTTTCATCAGGACATTAGCATAATGCCATCAATATGGGCAGGGATGGAAATCAATAGTCTCCACAAGGCTCTCCAAGCTCCAAAAAATGCTTTTACTCCATTGAAAAGCATTGGAATTCATCCTTTTTTTTTTTACCATAGTCACATTACCCAGCACACCCCCACAAAAATAGCTTATTTTACTGTCAGAATATTTACATTGCCGGGAAAAGAGTATGCTGTTACCACCTACTATGATGTGGACGAGGGTTTGGACTTTAGGAGGCATGCAAAATTCAGGAAAAAAAGTGAGAACTATTTACAAGGAACACCAGGCTGCATACTGCACACATGGTGAAATGTGTGAATGAGAACAAACAGCATGCAGATCCAGTGACATACACTCTTGTATTGATTGGATAAAGCAGGCTGAAGTGGGAAAAATCAAATAACAAAGGTTTTCAGTCTTTTTATTACTTTAATAGCATCTACATTCAGCACTCAGTATGAGATGTGTCCTCCACGAATCTTGATGAGCTGTTCCACCTGTTTTGGCATGGAGCTGACCAGGGGCCTGTACCGTAAAGCTGGATTATCATTCCCGGGGTTTCTCTTAGTTATCTGGCCGCACTTAACCAGACTTCCACATTCCTGATAAGCAGTACCACGAAGCCAGTTATCAACTCGGTAGCTGAACCCAGGGTTTTCCAATCTAGGTATGTGCGTGTTCACATAAAAGGGGCGGCGTTTGAAGCAAATGACCAATTGCAAACATGGACAAACCGACTGGAAGCAAAGCTGCATACTTTTCAAACGCGGAGCAAGAGCCCTTAATAAAAATATGAAGAGAATAATATCATCCTGGCAAAAATTTACACCGTTGCAGCTGCCAAATACAGAAAAGACAGTTGGCAAAAAGTCACCGACTGTGTAAATGCGTAAGTTAATTATAATGATCATATCACTGCAAATAACTCCTGTATTCATGATTGTATGTGGACTATTGCTGCAGTGGTGATGATTTTATTTTACTTCTGCTGCAGTAAATTATGACAACGGGCGCTATGTAGGCTAGTGAGCGCATCTCTCTCCTTTTCTGCTTTGCAGGATATGTTTGATCCAGCACGAAGCCTATTGGGCATAGGGATGTGCATGTCTTATCATTTATAATGTCACTGCCCCATCAGTAAAATTACAGTTGCGTATTTCATTAATTTGAGGTGATACGAGGATGTATTCTTATGGCGTGTATTGATTTTTTTCCAGCTGCAACCCCGGCGGTGTCAAAAGAGCTGGACAACAAATAATGAATTACTACAAAAACATAATTAAAAGCTGTCAGTAGGCTTACTTTCATAAGTGCAACAAGTACAAGGCTTTAGTGCTTTTGCCCGTGGAAAAACACAGCATTGTGATACACTCAAGATGTGAAACTATATGCGCACGACTCACTGCGTTCGCCACATGTCGAACCCTCAGATGAGAACCTGTATCGTGCATACTGGTATTCATCCGCGCACTGAACTCTGCTGAAACCTCTATGGATGGTGATACCATTTTCTCAGAGAACTGATTGGTCAGTAGGCGGTGCTTTTGCACACTGTGATCTGAATCAAGAACTAAACCCGCCCCGGAGCAGGTTAGCCGTTTAGTTTATGTTGCCACGGTGAATTACCTCGGTAAGAAGTGAGTTGCCTTCGTGGTACAGAAAACCCAGGGTTAAACCTGAAGTTACCACGATAAGCCCACATCCAGTTTAATGGTACAGGCCCCAGGTTTTTGCAGCTTGCCTTGATTTCTTCGTTGTGATGCCACGCCTGGACAACTGCATCGATGACTTTGGCTTTTGTGGTGCATTCCTTTTGCTGTAGCCTTGACTTGATGATGGACCAGAGATTCTCAATGGATTGAGGTCAGGTGAATTACCTAGGTCAGTCCAACACAGTTACAGTACTGTGTTGATAATGTAGTCACACTAGTTGCATCATACAAGTCAAGGAAATTAATGAAACATGGCTAGAAGGTACTATGCAGTGATCTTTGAGGTGGTTATGTAAAACGTCCATTACTTGGCATGACTATTTGCACTCCATTCAGCCACTAGTAACAAATTGAGAGCCAACTCTACCAAAGTCAACTGACGAGACCACCTGGAAGGGTTATCTTCTCACAAGCAATAAAGAGTCTTGCCCAGTTCTTAGTTCAGCTTCTTCACCTGGACGTTCGTCTCACAATGAAACCCTGAGGAGAGCTGCGGGGTTGCACTCACAAAGGTGCAGAATGTCTTCCAAAGCAGGCTCTAAAACTGAGGATCATGGCCTGACACCACCTCCTGAGGTAAGCTGTGAGGGCAGACAACACAAAGGAGCAGGTCTACAGTCTCCCTTGCCACGGGCAGCCGTGGCAATGGCACGAAATGGTCTGATTTTGAGAAACGGTCTATGATGGTGAGAATGACTGAGTTCCCATCTGATCGTGGAAAGCTTACAACAAAATCCATTGCAATGAATGCCCATAGTTGAAGGAGAACATCTAAGGGCTGAAGCAGACTACATGGATGTTAGTTACTTGAGATTGAGTGGGCGCACACATTACAGGCTGCAATGAAGGACCGGGCATCTCTGACTGAAGATGGGGACCAGAAGTGCTGGCACACTAGGGTGAATGTGCCAGAGTCCAGAATGGCATGCTAGCTGAGAGGCATGGGCCCAGGTGAGGACCTTGCCTCTCACTTTATCGGGCATGAAGAGTCAGTTGAGGGCAGTGTATGGTGGAGAGGGACAAGACCGCAGCACCTCTTAGACCGCACTCTCAACTTGTATCTTGGTGACGGCCGGGAGACAGTTACCCAGGGAAATGGTATCAGAAAGTTCTTCGGGCATGGAGTCAGGCTAAGTATTCTTTCCACTGGGGTAGTATATTGAGACAAAATTGATGCGTGAAAAGAAAAGGGCTTGACATCTCTGCTGATTTCATTAGTGGCTGGAGTGCACAGTTATGGTCCAGAACAGGGCACAGAGGGTCTTCCAAAAGCAACTGGAGAACTGGGGACTGGGGTCTGAAACCACCTCCTAAGGCACACCGTGAAGGTGGATAATGTCTTAAAGGAGGAGTTTGGCTGTCTCCTTAGCAGTGGGCAGATTAGCTTATAGCTCGAAGTGAGCTGATTTAGAGCAACGGTCAATGTTGCTACAAATGACCATATTCCCATCACATGGAGGTAGCCTTATAACAAAATCCATAGTGATACATGCCCGTGGTCAAATGGGAACTTCCACGAGCTGCAGCAGACCGCAGGGTCATTAGTTACTTGCGCACATATTACAGGCTGCGACAGAAGACTGGGTATCCTTGCAGATGATGGGTCACGGGAAGCACTAATGCAAAAGGGCAGGAATGTGAGAGAGTCCAGGATGGCATGCCAGCTGAAAGGCGTGGCCCAAGGCTAGGACCTTGTCCCTCACTCTCATGGGGATGAAGAGACAGTTGGGAGGATTATCAGGTGGAGAGGGACAGACCTGCAACGTCTCTACAACCTCACTCTTGACCTGCGGTTTAGTGACAGCTATGAGAAAGTTGCCCAGAAGAACAATATCAGCAGGATCTTCAGGCATGGAAGGATACAGTTGTGACAAGGAGTCAGGCTTACTGTTTTTAGTACCGAATCGGTACATTAAAACAAAATTGAATCTCGCACAGAAGGGGGGACAAATGAGCTTGCCTGGGATTTGGTCTCTTAGCTGTTGAGAGGTACTCCAGGTTGCGATAGTCCATCTAGACAAGGGAAGGAAGCCAGGATCCTTCTAGCCAGTGCCTCCAGACCACAAAGGCCAGCTTCACCTCCAACAGCTCGCAGTCACCAATGGAATGATTCCTTTCTGGAGCAAATAACCAAAGAAAAAAATAAGCAAAAGAATGCAATTTCCCATTGTCAGCTTGCTTTGAGAGGAAAGCTCCAGCACTCATTCCAGAGGAGTCGACTCTCACAACGAACTGGTACTAGGGATCCAAAAGCTCACAGACGGTAGCAGTGGTAACTCTTTAGTTAGTCAAAACTAACTCCTCTTATGGGAGTTCAAGCAGGAGGCTGCCTGAAGGGAACCTTAGTAGACCTCAGCTTGGTTAGGGGAGCAGCAACAGTGGAATACCCTTGAATGAATTGCTGATAGAAGTTGGAAAATCCCTGGAACCTATGCAGCTCCTTGCAATCTATAGGGTGCAGCCCATCCAGCACAGCCTGAACCTCTGATGATCCAGGGCACCTTGCATCACTCCAAAACCTAGGAAAGAGATGGTGATGCAATAGAATTCACACTTTCACACATTTGGTTCTCCAGTTGCCTTTGGATGATCAAGTGGATATGACTGATATGATCCTTCAGTGTTTGACAGAAAACAAGTTAATCCTTGGTTCGTTTATAGATGAACTGAGAGTCCATGTCCCAGTGGACATCATTTATGAGGTTCTAAAACATACCAAAGGCATTAGTGAACCCAAACAGCATCACCAGGTATTTGTAGTGCCAGAGGGTGGTGTTAAAAGGTGTCTTCCATTCTTCTCCCTCCCGTATGCACAACAGATGGCAAGGGTTATGCAAATCCTGCTTGATAAAAAAGCAGAGGCCCTGGAGATTGGAGAACTGGAATTGGAGAGAGTCCATCAAGCGTGAAGAATAATGATTCTTTATTGTGTTTGCATTTAGCCCCCAGTAGGTGATGCAGGGATGCAGCGGCCCATCTTTCTAGGCCACGAAGAAGAAAACAGCTCCAGCTGGTGACAAGCCAAAATAATTCTGAAACCCAGGGACTGATTCATGTACTCCTTCATAGCTTGGGAATCCTGGTTGGTCAGGGAGTACAGCTAACCCCAGGGGAGTGATGTTCCAGGCACTATGTCAATGGCACAATCATAGGGTCTGTGAGGCAGAAGTGACTTCACTTCAGGCTTTGCTGAATGCCATGCTAAGGTTGTGATAGATGGGAGGAGCACTCTTCAGGTCCAGCGGCTCCTTTTGGTGGTTGGAGGAAGGAGGTACAGTTGGGCTGGAAGCTGCACAAAGACAGGACTGTGAACTAGGGATGGGCAGATCTTGCAAAACATATAAACAGACAATAATTAAATATTTAAATATTTGAATGCCAGCTGGGGGGTTCTGAATTAACGGTGAAGATTGCTGCCATTAAATACTTTATGCTTAAACATATACTTACATAGCACCAGTGACGATCTAATGTCTTTAAGCTTACTTTATTTTGATCTAAAATATAAACAATAACAACTGCTTCTCGGAACATTTGTTGTAGGAGTATTCATTTTCTATATTTTGTGTAGGCTGTATAGTCCATATACCACACTACTCCCAAAGACTGCAAATTATTCACCTCCACTAAGGGAGGTGTATGTTTTTGCCAGCGTTGGTTGGTTTGTTTGTCTGTCTTTTAGCAGGATGTCTAAAAAATGGCCATATAGATTTTAACCAAACTTTGCAGGATGTTAGAGTAGCACAAGAGGAACAAGTGGTCACATTTTGGCACATCTACACCAAAGTACAGCTGAGATATAGGCCAAAGTTCAAATCCAGCTATGATGGCAGAGATTTTAAGTCTTTCCAATGGGCCAGATTTCCAGTTGGCGTGCTTTTGGGTTTTGCTGTCACCTGGCGGTGGAATGCAACAATACCCTACGTCGGCCAACGAAAATAACTAATGCACAGAGTTCCCTTGGCGTGGCGGAGGTGCTGCGCTCTCTGAGTGCTCTTGTTTTTCATTGGTTTACTATTAGTTGGTAATGATTGATGCATTTGATTCATGTTCATTTTGTAAGGCACATGTTAGAGATATAGTTAGGATAAAACTATCTTTTTGACCCTAGTAGTTTTTTTTTTATTAAATTAATTAAAATGATTTTTGGCTCTTTTAAAAATGTGACATAAAAAGCTGTTTTTAACTGAAAGGATGTGGGAAATTAAATTGTGTTCAGTCAGTTACGACCGTTACCAAAGACATATCTTGTTTTGTACAAAAGTATTCTATGATTATATGCATCAATTTATTGATTTTTCATGTTTCCTGAAATGACTCCGTAAACACCTTTGATTGGCAACGAAAGTTTTCCGGTGTGTTGCTGTGAGTCGGCTATTTCTGCTGCTGTAAGTATCGTGTCCATAATTTTGCAGGTGGCAAAGACTGTGGACCCTGAACAGGCTTGGGAGGTTGTTCTTATTAAACTTGATAAAAGTGCTTACTAGAAATGGGTTAACTTTAACACTGAATAAGCTTGGGAGCTTTTTCAAATTAACTAAGTAAAGAGTTACAGTAGTTTTTTTCCAGCGAGAGCAGCATTTCAGAACTCTTCAGCGAATGAAGGTAATTTTGGTGACAGGTACATACACCTGTTTTTGCAGCACGGTCACCGCAACTTGCTGTAAAAAAATAGACAGCTGTCTGATTGGAAAACGTAAACGGACAACACCACGTACTCGAGACCAAAATTATCTTCTGAAATTCCGCTATCACTGGAAAAAAATTAGCGTTGCTGAGTGCCAGTACATAGATCTAATTATAATTAAATTATTTTTCTGTACTGAATGTAGCCTATTATTTTGTCGCTGTTAGATCGCATGGGGGAGAGAAGCCATGTCTTCAATTGCCACTTGATTATTACAATAAATAAAATGTGTTAATAAAGTAAAACAATTGAGAACTTGCTAGACTAATTCTTGTCATAAAAGGATGTTTCGTTGCCCCAGAATTTTCAGTTCTGGCACCCATTCAAGATCGCCCTGCATTACAGTTGTCTCTGCTCAAAATATTTTTCGACAGATCAGTTAGCAAGAGACCACATTAAGTGGATGGCAACCTATGGTAACAGGGATGCAAGACCCATATTATGCAACAATGCAGTTCCTGACATCCCACTCGAATTAGCACAGAAAAATACGTGGTGACCTCCGGCCGGTCGGTGAACAAGAAGCTTTCAAAAAGCAGTGTATGTTACACGCAAGTACAATCTATTTGTTTTTTCATGTACTTTCAGTGATTTTATTTGTGTGCCAATGCAAAGTGATCATGTTTAGGGCCATATAATTGTCCATTCATTGGGTTGAGTGCCATTTTTGATTAATAACAATCAGAATATAGTTCATGCGTCATATGCATTGCAACGTGCACACGACATTGATTTCATGTTGTCTCTAACCGATCAAACCAGCTACAACTCAGGCTGAATTTATAGAGATTGTTTATTTTTCGCCTTAATGTCCGAACTGTCACTAGCTTTGGAAGTGTCAGAGTTGTCGGAATCGTCCTCGCTTGCACAGGAGATCTGGGCTTGTATTCACAAAGCATCTTAGCGCTAAAAGTAGGTCCTAACTGCCGGATTTAGGAGAAACTCCTAAAAAAAAATGGGCGTGTCAGTCGTAAATTTAGGACTCCAAATTATTTTCACTAAGTGTTATTCAGAAAGCATTTTATGCCTAAAAGTAGCTCCTAAGTCTGGGAGAGCTTTAAAGTAGTCAAGAGGACTCCTAACTTGCTAAAACCTATTCACAAAGAATCGGAAAATGGCTGCTGCTGTTGAAAGACGGAATGACTTGGAAATTCTGAATGATGCGCAGTTCTTGAAAAGATTTCGGATCGACCGTGAAGCAATTTTATTTTTTGTTGACTTGGTGAGGGAGAGAATTACGTCTCCAACCAAGAGAAACAACCCAATAAGCCCCGAAATAAAATGTTTGACTACACTTCGTTACTTGGCCACCGGAAAAATGCAACTTTGCAACGCGGACAATTTAGGGATTTCACAATCATCTGTCAGTCGCTCAATTCAACAAACAATCAATGCGCTCTGTGAATCCCATATCATCCGACAGTTTATCCGGTTTCCAATGGACATTGGCTAACAAAACAGAATCAAACTTGAATTCATGCACATCTCAGGTATGCCCGGTATCATCAGTGCTATTGACGGGACCCATATTGGAATTATTTCTCCGACCCAAGATGATGAGGTATTTGTAAACAGAAAAAAAAAGTTCATTCCTCAACACCCAGATAGAATTTGATGCCGAATACAATATTTTGGACATTGTTGCGAAATGGCCAGGATCCACGCATTTTAATGGAAAGCGGCCTATGCCAATTGTTTGACAGGCATTATGTGCCTGCAGGATGTCACTTGCTAGGGGACAGTGGCTTTGGTGCTGTACCTCCTCCTGCTATGCATGAATTATTTTATTAGGCTATTGAGCGAGGGTTACATTTAATAGATCATCATAATAATACCAGCCTATGTCATATTTTGTATGCATATTTAAATTGTAGGCTATAAATTACAAGCCAAGCTTAGTATGCCTTCCTGTTTGAACGATAGCCCGTTTGTAGGCTGCAATCTCGGACCTCCCTTGCGATTGCAGCCCATACCACCGCTTCTCGCAGTCGTCTGCCGTCCGCCGTCCGAAGGGAATGTAGCATTGATCTGTAGGCTGATATTATCCCACGCATCCCGCTTAGAATTGCTGTGCACCCCCGAGCCAAATTTCCCTTTGATCACATGCTTTCGCTCCAGCACCAACTGGGCCAGCAGCAGTGACTGGTCGTGGCTCCAGTTGGGCTTTCGCGTCCTTTTTGAACTTTCATCGATGACAGTTTAAAGCAAACAAACTTGAACGGCTTGACATTTCAATGATCGCAACATATTCTCATTGGGTAATAAGTTGCTAATTATTGGGGCAAATGACGCGTTTTATTATTGACTCGTTTTATGCTATTGGCGTTTTTACAACTCTCTCTTTCCTATGTATATTTATTTGCCTAGGGCATGATATGTGGGGATTGCGCATAGTGCATTTTCAGGAGTGCTCAACATGTTATTATTTTATGGGACAAACCAGCCACTTGGACTATTTCCTCATTTTTTCCTCCAGGGGTTGTATGTGAGATATTTTTTTCAATGGGCCGCCCTGTCACCAAACAACCAATCACCGTGCTCATTGTCTCAAGACTCGTGCATGAGAATGACATCATCCATAGCGACAGAGATTTACTCCTACCTCTCATAGAGCTACTCCTAGTCTAGGAGTTACCAGTTTACTTAACCAAAATTTGCTTTCAGCGGCTTTGTGAATAACTTTTAAGATTTTACTCCTACAAAAAATGTTTTAGCACGACTTAGGAGTACTCCTAGCGGTAACATAAGATGCTTTGTGAATACAGGCCCTGGCTCCTTAGAGGTTCAAATTTAAATGGTTGCCCATTAATCACATCATTTGCGTCGGGAATATCATTCAACTCAATATTATGCACAAAAAATTGCGAGGGCTACACAAGCAAAGGCGAATTGTATGTGGTGCCGACGAGCTTCATATAGTAAGCATTGGTTTGACATGGTTCCAGTGCTACTGTGACATCATGGGTCACGTGACTGGCTATCTCATTAACTCTCAGAATTGAACCCTGCTGTCTCGGACGGGCTTATAAAAAATAGTGATTAAAAATCATCTCTGAAGTATTTGCATTTGAAAACGGCCTTGAAGTCTATATCTATGTTATTCTGAGGCAGGACAACCAAAACTGGCGTTTTTAAAATTAGCATTCAGGAATCCTTTAAGTTTGTCCGATTAGATGACAGTTACAGCTATTTTGTGATCTGGCCAGCAATCAATCCAATCAGGAGCTAAACCAAAGGCATCCACTCATGCATTTACACTCAATGGATGACCCACTAACTGATGAACTCGCCCTAGGTTTACTGAGCCTAAGGAACAGCTGCCACCATATGGTAGAAAATGAAACTATAAAAACCCGAGTTAACTCGAGCATGGCACTGAGGCATCAAACTTCTACCCCAAGTATATATTCGGGCATGGCACTGAACAGATTAACCCTTTCATGAGCATTGGCCCGAGTGCGATCCAGTTGGCAAAATTTCATTTTTATACCGTGAAATATTGTGATAAATATTGTAGAACTAAAAATTGTTTAAGTTTGAAGGCTCAGCATTTTAACTGCGAATGCCATTTTATGATGCAAATATGATAGCAAAAATATATTTAAAATTGCGTCACAACAACCCTCAGCTTGACTATCCAGTCCAATAGGTTTAGTTGTATATCATTGTTCAGATTTATGAAAATATATTGAAATTGGTGTTCTCACTTTGGCAGTGTTCAGAGATAAACACCACCTGTTATAGTTTTTAATCCGCTAAACAAGCAAGTGACAAACAAGTGAACAACATCACTAAAGCGACTTTGACATAGATGTAGTAGCTGCATGTCATTGTGAATTTCAATATAATTAGCTGTTTTACTCAGGATGCAGTGCTGTAGATTGTACAGTAGCCCTTTGGGTACAAAATAAAGTGCACCCACTGGCCATTAAGTGCCAATCTAACAGAACAGTGAGTGTTTTAGCCTATCAAGCCTCTCTCCAGTATGATTGGCAAATCTAATTATTTTAGTTTATACAGAAAGCCAGTGGTCTGAACTTTCCAAAAGACAGATGCGTATGGTAGCCAAGGGAGTAATTTTTATGGGGAGGAATTGTTTTAATAGTTTCTGTCAAGGGGGCGATGTAGCAAAATTTTGGAAGCGACTTTAGTATGCATATATGATTGCACACCAGTGCTTGGAATTAGAAGGGCATATTGGAGCGAAAATTTAGCTGCATATGTAAAAAAGATCTGAAAGAAGAAAGTTGTAAAACTATTGTAAAAGCAAATGCGACCGAGGCTAGGAACGCAGGGAAATATGGACTCTCCAAAATTGTTTTTGAAACACGCACAAACACAACCAAGAAAAGGTCTGTAAAATATTCATTTTTGGTTACAGAGTCATAATATTTACACCTGTTGTTGTTTAGGCGTCCAGTTGTGGATTTATTATTGTGGTTCAAGAACAGTAAACATTTTAGTTGGGGAGTAAATTTACTCAAAAAAGCACTGCACTTTAAAGGGTTATTCGACTGAAAGTCTTTGGGATATGCTGCCGAAGGCTCTGTGGAGTGGTTTGATTCTCCCATCATCAATCAAGGATGTTGTTCAAAAATTAATGCAACAATGGTTGGAAATAAATGTTGTACCATTGCTTCAAACAATGCCATGAAGAATGCGTGATCATAGTTAAAGAAGGGGGTCCAACAAAGTTTTATATTATGCAAACTCTTTTTTTTTTGGCCAAGCAGCATGTATGGTCTTGTGAGTATTTAGATGCAGTTGACTAGAATGGGCTAGACGTAATGAACTCCAGTAATGTAACCTTTATGCATGGCATATTAGTGGTTCTATGTCAGCCAATGCTGAGTCCTGAGTCAGTTCTCCCTCTGTATCTTTTGTCCTCTTTTACCATGAATCCCCTGAATACAACCATTAGCACTCATTCATGTAACAACCCAGTTTCCTGTCTGTCATATTTTTCCCATTTCTATTTTTAATCGCGAGTTTTGTACAGATTTGTGATTGTGTCATAAATTCTACACAATTCTATTTTTCTATTTTATTTAATGATATAAGTCTGATGATTATTTGGATAAATATTTGACTCCACCACCTTAACAGTTTTTCATATTATGTCAAATTATTGGTTATTGCTTTCATATTTAATTTTTACATTTGTATGTATAATATGACAAGACATATATTCATCTAATTAATCTTTTGAGACTCATGAGACTGATTACAGCACTCTGTTACCACGTGAGGACACAGAAAAATATCCCCAACATTTAGTGGTATCATACATGAGGACTGTTAAGACAAACTTGTCCTTATACACCCTTACTATTTTAGTAATGGTATTTCAAATGGAGAGAGTATCTACCGTTGTAGATCATTGAGAAGGCCCTGCCTCGAAGAATGGTTTTTTTTTTTATTTAAGGTAGGTGCTTACAGCAGTTTAAATGTAAATCTGTTGTTGCTTGTACCGTAATAATTATTATTCACAACACATTTATTGAACTTAAATTATTCAGTATGTTATTATGTTATGCACATTAGTGTGCTCTGCTCACAAACTGTTAGTTGACCCAAATGTACAAGTAGCTGATGAGAGAAACAACTCCTGGAGAAAACCCGCAATTTTTTTTTTTTTTTTTGTAAATGTCCCCTTAGTCTTCAGAATAATTTACCTTGCTTCATTTTAAGCCAGTTATTTTTCCCAATTCCTTCTCTAAAATTGTTAAAACTGAAGGGGAATCAATTTATCTGTCCCCAGTTGTTATGTTTGATAGTTTAATCAAATAAGCTGAGTGAATATTATTGTTCTATGCAGCAAGGAATGTGGTGGGAAATTACTTGTATACTTGTATACTTGTATACAGTTGTTAAAAAAAAATAGCAGTGCAACATCAATAACGTGATGAGCCACTGTTGGCGGTAGTAGTGATATTTCTGTATGGCAAATAATTTACTTATAGCTGTAGTAGTGCAACAGAAAAACAACAGACCCAACTGTCATGACATGCACGCTGCCCATTCTGAGAAATTGACTCATTAATTGAAAGGGCCGTGTTCAAAATAATAGCAGTGTGGAGCTTAATCAGCGAACTCTTTAATTTTATGAAGAGACTGGTGTTATTAATTGTGCTTTATTAAGAAAGAAGGAAAGCACATTTCACACATTGTTATAAAATATATTTCCTTCTGAATTGCAAAGTAAAATGGGCCGTTCCAAACATTGTTCGGAGGAACAACATAATTTGATTAAAGCGTTAATTGGAGAGAGGAAAACGAATGAAAAAGTGCAGGAAATTATAGGATGCTCAGCTGAAATTATCTCAAATGCTTTAAAATGGAAACAAAAAGGGAAAGATGCGGAACGAAACGAGCAACTACTTTTAAAACGGATTGAAGAATAGTCAGAATGGCAAAGATTTAGCCCATCATCACCTTCAGAAAAATCAAAGATGGTATAAAATTACCTGTAAGTGCTGTTGCAGTCAGAAGACATTTGATCGAAGCTGAGCTATCGGCAAGAAGCCCCCGTAAAGCACCATTGTTAAAATGAAATAAAAAAACGGCATGTGCAGAATTGGTTAAAACACATCTATTGGCCCAAAGAGAAATTGCTAAACATTCTGGAGACTGATGAGATTCCAACTGTGCTTTTCAGGTCGAGTGGTCGTCAACAGTAAGTCAGAAGGCCCCCAGGTGCTGAATTCGAGCCATAGTACACCATGAAGACAGTGAAGCATGGTGATGCAAAAATCGTGGTATGGGGATATTTTTCATACTATGGTGTTGGGCCTATTTATCATATACCAGGGATTATGGATCGGTTTGAATACATCAGAATACTTGAGGAGATTATGTTGCCATATGCCGAAGAGGAACTGCCCCTGAAATGGATGTTTCAAAAAGAAAACGACCCCAAACACATGAGTAAGCAAGCAACATCTTGGTTCCAGAGAAACAGGATTGAGGTAATGGAGTGGCCAGCTCAATTCCCTGACCTCAACCCCATTGAAAAGTTGTGGGATGACATTAAAAATGCAATTTCTGAGAAAAACCCAAAAATTTGCCGGAACTGTGGAACGAAGTTTGTTCATCCTGGGTGCCAGAAGTTGATTGGCTTGATGCGATGCAGATGTGCAGCAGTTATCAAGTAAATCTTGAGATAAATGTAGTATTTGAGTTTGAAGAGGAAATTGTTGACTGCTATTTTTTGGAACACAATATTAATTTTCTTTGCTTCCTGAAAAAGAATGAGACAGACTTGATAAAAATTTGTTTATGCTTTGATTTGGAACTGAATGTAATGTTTCCACTACATTTCAAATATGGAACTGAAGGCTATCAAAAAATTTTTGCACTTTATTCACATTTTCTAACATACTGCTTTTTTTTGGCATAACTATGTGGATGGATATATCCATATAATTTGACAGCACAAATAATTACAAAAAAGTGAAAATTTCAAAGGAAAATTTGAGATGCCTTGTAGCAGTCAATAATGTAATAACTGCTGTTAAAGTACAGTACTGTGCAGTGATGATTATACACCACCACTTTCGTCTACAGTGTAGGCATGGGCAACTCTCTGCATAAACTCTAATGGCATGCATAACAGCTGAACTGGGGCGGTAAACAAGCCTCAGAAAACTTATAAAAAAATGATGTAAATGCCATTTTCATACAAAAAGAACACCATGGTTTGATTAAAAGCAACCTTTTCAATAGGATACCCGCATTTCATACATGAACTCTGCGTATTACGGCCAATAACGCGATTTGAACAGAGCTATTATTCGCCCGTTGGATGAATCCGTGACCTCAATTTGCGCCGTGTTTACAGACTTTCAAGTGCACGGCGTGGCAAAAATATCCATTTTGGAGGTAGATTTCAAACAGCCCGCGATGACGTGATATCCCAGCTACGGCCCTGATTGACTTACAGCCATCTAATTTGAGAAATTACGAGTCTGTTCGTCCACTCTAGACCTCCAGGGGATGTGAAATAAGTTCGACAGAAGTTGTTGAAGTTCGTTGCGAGTTCGCCGTGACTTCCTCTCAACAATAGCAAGAAAGGTGAGTGTATTTTTACTTTGAACCTACATAGTTAGTTGACAGAATATCCTGTGACCCTATTTGTGAAGTTTCAGTAAAATATACCAAGGAATAAACCAGCGCTAGGCGTTCAAAGCCTACCAGTGTTCTGACAAATTTTGCTACCTATGCCACCTCGCGAACACCGGTCACAAGATTCATTCACTTATACCCTTCAATTCGAGACTGCGAGGATGGAAATCTGAATAATCAATTAGGAAAAATTCTCGGCTCTCGGTAATTCTGTGTATCGTTTAAACATTTTGTTAATCGGATTATGAAAGAAGACTGAAAATAAGCGCCCGCTTTTTGTTTGGGTGTAAAAGCGCGTATTTAAAGGAGAATACATTGTATATTGATTAAGCATTGAACTCTGCATAAGTCGAACTGTTTTAATATTTGTTGATGACATTGCTTCGGCTTCCTGGAAGCAAGTACGCGCAAATCTGCTGTCAAGTGAGCATTTCAGGTTCGATGTACTGAGTAATAACGCCGCGGAAACTTAAACTGGCCCGTCATTCTGCCGAATAGTCTTACTAAACAAGTTAATCGTCTGATTGCTAATAAAGCAAAGGGGAGGTTTCTGCCTCACCAAACTAACCTCCGACTGCACGTCACTGTGTTTTACTATGAATTATTCACAGTAGCTCATTGAAACTATCATGGGAGGAGGGTATATGGACATAGTAAAAACAGTGCAAAGTTTTTTTTTTTTTTTAAATCACCACGGGTTATTGAAGGGGGAACGTTTCGTAGCAGTGGGAGGGCAAACAACTGCTGGCATCAGCGACTTCACTGCATTTTATATAGTAATGGGCGAGTAGCGTTAATGTTTGCCCTCCCACCGATAATTTTGACATTTTTGCAGGCCATTGATCCAAAAAAAAAAAAACTTCACAGGCAACCCATTCATACCATTTTTTAATATCAATGCAAAACCTAATGTTGAACATAATTGGGTGAAATTCAATGCATTTTCCATTAAAAAGGGCCTAGGGGGCGCTGCTGTACTTCAGAAAAGGGGTAGATGACTTTAGCATCAATTATTTCTGTTAGGGTACCCTAATGGATAATTTGGCCTGGTTTATTTCTGAATAGACTGTACTTTAGAAAATGCCCTCAGGCTTCACCCCCCAATTTTCACAATGGGTTTTGTTGAAAAATGTCAAAATCAGCCATTTTTGGGACCCTGTGGCTCAGAGACCCTTTCCTGGAAAGGCGTTGGACTTGTGGCAAACTCTTCGTCTGTGTCTTCTGTACTTACCAGCAAAAAATCATTAGAAAATAATAAAAACTTTGTTCTCAGCAACTCAAGAAATGTTGTCATTTTATTCATTTGTATTGCCCATGCCTATACAGTGGGTCCTAATATATTATTTCTCAATATTTTTTTGGTGAAAATATATTGAAAAAAAATGCTATTGTAGGCAATGAAAACAAAAAAAAATCATTCCAAGTATACTGAGGTAAAAATATGGGTAATAAGAACAAACACTGAAAACATCCATTTTTAATAACATTTGAAAGGTCTTGCAAATTTTTTTTTTTTTTTTTGACACTCGCATAGCTTGAATGCATGTTTGACTGCTCATTCCAAGATTATTGATGCTAAAAAAATCTGTTTAAACTGGTTTGAGGCAAGATTATTCAGCAAAATCACCTCTGATGGTCAGTTGTTCCAGTATAAGGCGACATGAACTTCGAGCAGTGTCACAGTGTTAAACAGGATGGCATAACGGAAGGAGCACTCTGAGATTGTTTTTAGCTGTATTGTAGTCTTACAGGAAGCTGAAGACGTTAAATGCTGCCATGGCACTGTAAGAAACACCATCAAGTTTCAAAGAGACCAGTTCACTGAAAAATAGTGGCAACAGAGGCGCAAAATGGGAGTGCCTCTGATGTTCGTTATCCATGTATGACAAGTTAAAAAAAAATTGTTGATGGACAGCACAACAACTCCATGATGACACTAATGGCGCCAGAAGCAAAAGTATCAAGATTAAGTATTTCCAGATGCCTGCGTGAAAGTGGTCTGATTGTAGCCAGCGCTTGGCAGCAACATAACCATCAGAAAAAGACTTGAGTTCACCAAGAAATTAAAGCAGGGGTGTCCAATCTCATCCAGAAAGAGCCAGTGTGGGTGCTGGTTTTTGTTAGAGCCCAACACTAACACACCTGATTCTACCCACCCAGGTCCCGATTGAAACCCCTGATTAGTTAATTAGTGGAATCAGGTGCAGTAGCACTGCTGGCTAGGACAAAAACCTGCACCCACACCGGCCCTTTACGGATAAGATTGGACACCCCCTGAATTAAAGGATTGGACACCAGTGGACTGGAAACAAGTCGTTTGGACTGATGAATCAAAATATGAGGTTCTCTGTCGAGGATTTGCTCCCACCGGATGAATATGGCAATCCGGCGGGAGCTAGGACCATGGGCGTAAAAAGGGAATAAGGACCCAAACGCCAGGCTGGAAAAAACTAGAATTTAATGTTTAAAATAAAATACGCGAAGATAAGCAGAGAGCAGTACTGACATTACACAGGGCTAAGAATAAAGAATGCAGTGGCAATGATCACTGCCAACAGCCAGCCCTATATACCCTGCCCTCACCTCCACTTCAACGAGCCACACCTGTTGCTTGTTAAAGTGGAGGTGAGGAATGCAGCAGGGGAGGGACTGCAAGGGAAAACCCTTACAGGACCCTCCCCCCAAGGCACGCCTCTTGGCGTGCCAGGAAAGGCCGGAACACACTGGCACCCGCCAGACCCCTGGAGCCACACACTCTGCCGGACTCAGAACACATGGCGCCGCCGGACCCCTGGAGCACCACACTCTGCCGGACCCGGAACACAGCTCCCCCAGCCCGGCTGGGTCCAAGTCTGGCCACTGCATTCTGTCGAGGATTTGCTTCCGCCGGATGAATATGGCAAGTACTGACATTACACAGGGCTAAGAACAAAGAATGCAGTGGCAATGATCACTGCCAACAGCCAGCCCTATATACCCTGCCCTCACCTCCACTTCAATGAGCCACACCTGTTGCTCGTTAAAGTAGAGGTGAGGAATGCAGCAGGGGAGGGACTGCAAGGGAAAACCCTTACATTCTCACCCAAACACAGAACTCTCCTGTGATCTTGAAAATCCTAGTGAATTTATCAGTGCCAAATATTCTTGCAACTGAACAAAAACCTTTCAATTCTGGACTTTTCCCAACCAAAATAATAAAAACTTGATTTTGAAAGTTCAAATAACTCTAATAGCTAGTGGTTTAAGATTCTCACCACTCATAATGACTTTAAATGAGGTTCAATCTCAGTTTCTCCCAAAAGTGACATATGTACTAGGATTTTCCAGATCACAGGAGAACTGCGGTAGAGTAGGAGAACGTGTCAAAAATGACTGTTTAAGCCCTTCAGTAAAACATGTAGGTGGTAATTATATGATTTGGGGTTCAGTCTACCCCAAAGGGAGCTGGTGATATCAAACAAATCGGTGGAATCATGGATCAAAAAAAGTATCGCAGAATCCTTTTGAGGCACGCATTGCCATCTGGAAAAAGACTGATTGGTCAGGGATTTTATTTTCAACAAGATTATGATCCTAAATACACTTCTAAGTTGTGCAAGAATTATCTCAGAGAGTATCATCTGGTGACATACAAGTTATGACTTAGCCTGCTCAAAGTCTAGACCTTATTCCAATTGAGAAAATATGTTGTAACATTGAAATAATATTTTTGGAACTAACTTAAAGGGCATCTAAAGTCGATTCCCATTGTTTTTGTTTATCGGCCAATCAGCGAGCGGCACCTGCGCAAATGAACCGAAATAGAAGGATTATCTACGCATCTACACAAAAGATAGGTTTATGGATGAAATTGGTCATGTAATAATGCAAGATGTCAACAAAAGCAAATGATTTGTTTGTAAACATTGATGGATTTGTTTGTAAACATTGGACATTCAACATCCCGACTGAGAATTGACTTTAGATGTCCTTTAACCATATGGAATGGTTTTGCAAGTGAGGAAATTAAAAAAATGTGAAAACTATGCCTGAAAGTTTAAATGCTGAAATCAAAGAATTAATATAGATATTATTATATAAATACAGATATTGACTTTTTCTATCAAAAAGAGAATATTAGTTTTTATATATTTTTATCTGTTTACTTATTTTCATCTATATAATCCAAAATTACATGAACTATAAACGTCCATAGTGCTTTGAAGAGAGAGAACACGTTCAGGGCAGTTCATAGCTGCTGCAAGCATTGCTAACTACTAGTTCATCATGCTATGCTTAGAAATCAATGGATAACAGTGAATTGTTATAACTTTGCCATTTAGTCAGCTAGCTAGCATTTACATGCACCAGATATAACAAGCAAAGTCGGAAAAAAAGGTTTTCTACCAAGCTAACGTTAGTTTGCTTGCTTAGCTATCTAGTTCGCTATCCAAGCTAGCTAACAGTTATAGCTATTTGGTGCATGTTGACTAAAGAAACCAAACTATCTCGCATGCTAGGCTAGCAAGCTAATTTGCACGCTCTGCTAGCTAGCTATTTTCAGTGCATATTAATCAATAAAACGGTATATCGCAATTATTTTGCTACTTAACTGGTGATAGATTAGCAAGTAGTCATGAATAAGTGGAGTAGCTAGGTCAGTTACGCTTTGACGAGGCTGTTTAGGTCATTCGCTAGCAAACGAGTTTTTACTCTAACGCTGGACAAAGATTCTTGGCAATGAATGTAAATTGGCACTAGTTGCAAAACTTGATATCCAGCTGGGTAAGCCAAACTAATGCTGCATTTGATTTGGCTCGGTAGTTGGAAGTCGGGGCTGGGAATAATGTCATACCTGCGTTGCCTGCGTTCTATTAACTAAGTCGGAAAACTGACTTGGGGTCAGTGGGGTGTCCTCTGGTCAGGATAGCCTTTATTAGATATTGTTCACAATACTACTTGATAACAACGCATTACACGGTATTTTTCGCGTGCAAACACCATAGCAACAAGTCTACCAATAAACTCTATTCAATACTGTGTGTACGACTGATTTAATGAAACACAAATGACACAGAATTGCGAATATACAGTTTATTATCACAGCTTTTGCTCACTGTTGATGCACGTTGTATGGAATCAGATTTGTGTCAAAATTATCGAACAAAACTTTTTGGATATCAAACAAGAATTTCTAAATTGAGAGAGAATATTACTCACTGAAGAAAAAAAAAGTGACCTCAAAGGTAAAACTTATAAGTTGCAAACAAATTATTTTTATGATGGAGTAAACCATTGGTCTTTTTGTTGTTTGATAAATTGTTCTTTCATTCACAGTGCCCTCTGCTGCTTTCGCAATGATCAGATTTGCTTCTACGCTCCCAGCTCTCTCATTTGCGCTTCTTGATTTTTGCTTGTGATTCTGACACAAAACTCTCAGTGGGAGGGATATTTTGTGTGGTCTGACCTCATTGGCTAATGGCATTTTGGGGCTCAGTGCCTTGAGTAATGAATCCAACCGTAGAATGTAGCCACGAGTCTCACTTCGGACTCCGCTCACAAGTGAATCGCACCAGCGACGACAAAATATTACAATGGCTGATGAAGGAAATCAATGTGTGCCCTTGATTCGTTGCCGTGGCCTACTCTAAAAAAAATCTGATGGTGAATAACACATCATCTTTAGCTGCTGTTGTAGCCAAGCAACTCAGGAAGATTGTAACAGAATGTGGGCTACCGCCCTGCAATTTACTGAGCTGGGGTATGTTTCCCAAAGGCATAGCTAGTTGCTAACTCTTTTAACTACTTCCACAGTCTGGTTCAAACTAAGCTTTACCCCTGAACTGTTACTGTAAATGTACATTAGTTTGCTTTAATGCTTTTGCGTACGTGACTATGCAAATAATATATATTCAATAATATACAATTGCCTAATGGAAAGTGTTCCCCACTTCCATATATGTTTCCATTGAAGGACTATGCTCTGTCGCATGCAGAATTTAATTAGTTGTATCTGGACCTCATTTTCGTTGTCCAGGTGGATAGGCCTACATGTTGAAGATAAAGGCCAACAGAATTAGTAGAGACCAATCATTATTTTCAAGGAATGGTGTGTGCTTCACCAATTTTCAGTTCTTCAGGCACTATTGTTATATAAGCCTCCACTTCTTCCAACTGGATAGCACCAAAAATGACTTTATAATGATTAATTTTGCATCATAATGACATTGCATTGAATTTCTAAAACCTACTTTCACCTCGGGCACACAACGATACCGCCGACCTATTCCAGCTGCCTAAATTCCAGCTTAAATTTCAAAATCTTCTGACAAATCTAATATTTCAGCGGACCCCGAAAACAAAGCATTTTCTCTGTTCTCCCCACTACTGTTGTAGGAAGTGTTGCACGTGATTTGTATCAAATTCAGCGATGAAAAATGTGAAGGTTTGTTGGTAGCTTGAGATCAATGTGTTCTGCATGCAAAACCCACTTCCCTCCACTATGCTCAGAGCACTGCCCTTTTGGAGATGACTTTATATGGATTACGTAATCTTCTAGCAATTTTCAAGGGGCGTTCCCAAGCAAGGTTTTAATTTACAGTTTACACTTGTCATGAATAGAGGTATGAAAAACTAGTGTAGGATCCAAATTCAAATGGTAAAAGTACTGTTGAAGGATTAAAAGCATATTTTTGAAATTTTGAGTGACATGGGAATTTTACTTCAGTAAAGGTAATAAGGTTATAGTAAAAAGGTAATTAATCATTAAAAGGCAATTAGGTAATCAAAATTAATTAGTGATAAAATTTACGGAATACAGTTTATTTATTTGAGATTCATGCACATGTTATACAACATTGTTTGGATGAGTGGGTTTCAAGAAAGCTGCATGTAGCAATTGGCCCATTCTGGACAGGTATGTTTCAACGGGTGCTGCACTAGCGACTGACAAAACAAACAATTGATAAATAATTTGTGATTGAACTTTACCTCCAGTGCCTCACTTTAATTTTGCCAAATGTAGATTACAGTAGTTAAAGAATGTTTAGTTCTTTGAGTAATAGACTGAAACTGAAAGATGTGTGACTAAAGATATCTTTGTGGGTCATGTTATACACAGATACTATATTTTACAGTTTAGAAATTTTCATTAAGGGATAAGAAGTTGTGCACAATGGAATGTAGAGCCAGTTTTGTTGAATAAATTATTTAAATACACTTGATTAAACATTAGATTTCTCATGGAAGGAAATGGTGGTCTTATTTATTACAGAACGAAGCATCATTGAAAGGGCATATATTTCATATTATATGACATAAATTGCCTCTGTTGGCAAACGTGTGCTCTCACTGTCTTGGCAGTTTTTGGTCCTAATGCGATTGTCTAGAAGAGGGCATACTTCTTCTAAGGCACACGCTTTTATTCTCTTTATAGATCAATGATTTATTTTTTGTACACAAATCTGTAAAAAGTAGTACTGACCCTATCCATGCCAATTCCACTTTGTGCCCATGCAATGGGGAGAAAAAACAACTCTGTAAGCTCTGACCTACTCATTCTCAAAGAAGAGCCCCAAAGAGCTTCAGTGCATGCATTTCATACCCAATGTTGGCATCGTAGTTGGATAGAAAGCAGACATGATAATTCAATCATCGATTTGCATGAAGGTACAATTGACATTTACATAGATCTCCAGCCACTCCCAACATGGATGCTCATATGAACATGATCCAACAATCAACACAAAAGGCACTCAGGACTTGGCTAGTTTCTCAGGCTCCCTCCTGGGTGTCATATGGGTGTGGTGTTAAATGAGAGATGAATCTCATTGTTTCATGGGGGGGCGAGAGGACATGAGTGAGGAGACACACCGACAGTCTCTGTCTACACTTGAAGAGCAGATTATTGTCCTCTTGTAATTTTAACATACTGTAAAATCAAAGCTCCCTGACAGCACTTAACACTAGTGCCGCGGAATTCTAAACCACCCTAGAACCGCGGCTGCTGCTTTTTTCACGGCAGTGCAAATGTGAGGCCATTTCATAATATTGTGCGATTATAAAGAGAGAATCAACAATATATTGTTTTTGAAGGAATTATATAAAAAATTGCTAATAAATACATGTGAATTTATTATGTACAATATTTACGCGAGTCCCTTATTGGTCAGCTCAGTGCGCCCTCTGTTTGTATGTATGTTTGTATGTCTGTCATCAACCAGCTGCTCGAAATTAGCTTTTAAGCTTTTACGTCTGACAACCTACGTAATATCGCGGATGCGCAGATCCAGATTCATACACGTGTGTACATAATTTTTACTCGGGCCGGTAGGCCACGAGTCTAAGTTTTGGTACCACAACGGTAGTTATAATCTTTCTTTGTTAACCTCAGCTTTGTGCTTTTAACGCCGTGAGCGCTCTCAATTAAAGGACGTTCCAAGCGTCAATTTACCGTATTTCCCTTCATAAAATGACCGATTGCGTGCTGAATGTTCCTCCGAGGAAGCTATCCCTGATCCAGGATCAGGAAGACTGCGGGATGTCTCCCCCTGCGGCACCAGGGGGCGCCCCAGCGGCTTAATGGGAGACATATGAAGTTTTACACTGATTGGTTGGACACTTTGAAAGACTGCACGATTATGCATGCGCTTACTCGGATAGACACTTGGGAAATTGTAATTGAGATTGATGTTAGTGGATGTATTCTTGTTGGTTGTAATAAGGCCAGAGAGTTCTGGCAGAAAATTTCTGACCGTGTAAATGCATAAGTCTTCTGATGAAGGACTAGTGGAAATCACTTGTTTCTTGGCCAAATGAAACAAAGTGAAATTAAATTATAATTGAATATTATCTGACTGATAAAAATCAATAGTAAACTCCATTTTACTCATTTCTTCATTTTTGGTTTAAAGTATTTTTTCCATTGCTTTCTTTTATACAGCATGATTTTAATTAAATCGTATTCCACCACTAACCCTAACCAGTTGCACCGTTGCAAATTTACAGTAGCCCTGTGGCATAAGATACTATTTAATAGTTGAATACGCTTTAATAGTTGCAGTACCAGCACTGTCAAGAGGACATGGCAGCAAGTTAAAACAAAGCAGGAGAACATATGAGAAAACAGCAACTTGAGTCAACATTTTCCCAATTGCGTAGCCCTACTGCAACCAGAAAGAATCCGACAAGGGGTGCACTTGACAGCTGTGTAAGCCTATAGACTACCTTTAGTAGGCTAATAGTACACAACAATAAAAGTAATAATAATAATAATGTTTGGATAAATGTAGCCCAGGTCAGGCTGTGTTTCTAAAGCCGCGTTCACACTGGACGCAAAACAAATTTTCCGCACGATAGATTACATTCAAAGTCAATGCAAAGACGCGAATACACACGAAACGTGCGTATTCGCGTCTTTGCATTGACTTTGAATGTAATCTGCCCTGCCAAAAATTTGTTTCACGTCCGGTGTGAAAGCAGCTTGAAGGAAATCTCCATTGTGTTATGTTATAGGACACATACCCTACTCACACGCGCACATGCACACATCTCTCTCTCTCTCTCTCTCTCTCTGGGGAGGACGTGTGGAGGGCTTGCTCTGTGTTGCTACAACTTTGGTGCTTTCTCTCTACTTTTTTCTTCTTTCTCTCTTTTTCATAAAGATTGGTTAAGTTCAGAATTTGTGCATTACTGATTGAATTGGTCCTTTAGGAGGGGGTTTTGTGGGTTTTTGGTGGGGTTGGGGAGGAAGGGGTAGGCCGCTATGGCCGCCCAGTCGGAGCACGAAACGCAGTCGCTTCGGCATGGGCTTAGGTGCGTTCCGGATAGCAGTGCCTCGGTGGAGGACATTTTGCTTGGAATTGGGGAGCAGATCAGCTGTGAGCAGATCTACTCGGCATCAAGAATGAACAAGGCAGTTGTTGTCTTCCTAAAAAAAGCAAACCTAGTCACGAAAGTTGTTGACAGTCGTATTTGGGTGAAGGATCTTTTTGTGCCAGCGCCAGCGACCAAAGTTACTGTTTCGAACGTACCTCCTTTTATTAAAAATGAGGTCATCGAAAGAGAATTAGCGAGATTCGAAAAATTTGCCAGCTCAGTGAAAATGATTCCCTTAGGTTCTAAGAGTAGTGTGGTGAAGCACGTATTATCTTTCAGAAGACAGGTTTTTATTTTTCTGAATAATGCAGATCAGACACTGGGTGTGACGTTCCGTTGCAGACATGGCGAGAGCTCCTATGTGGTGTTCGCGTCAACAGACAGTTTGCGCTGTTTCGAGTGTGGGGATCTCGGGCACAAAAAGTTCGTTTGTCCACATAAAATCCAGTCAGAGAAAACGAATAATGCTGCGGTTGTTTTGGAAGAAACGAGCTCTGCTATCAATAGAGTCAGAGTCTCTGAAGAAACTAATTCTGCTTCTGGTAAAGACGGTATGCAGGACACAATGGAGGCGGATAATGGAGAGGGCGAACGGGCGGCGGGGAGAGTATCAGCAGGGGTGAGCACACAGTTGGGGGCCGGGGAGGCATCAGCAGTGGCGCTTCCGTCTGGTTCGGGAATGGAGAGACCAAGACGGTTGGGGAGGAGAGCGGCTGAAACTGTACCTAGTAAAGTGAGCTCAGTAGGGGAAAACAGTGCTGCAGGGTTGGAGCCCTCGGGTTCGGGGGGAGAAGCAGACAGAGGCGTGTGTTGAGGCGAGAGGCTCGGGGATCTTCGCGCTGAGATACGAGAGGAGGGGACTGGGGAGCAGGGAAAGAGGCCGGGTACTGTTAGTTTCTAGGAGAGGGTAATGGAGGAAGATGACAGCATGTTGTCTGATTCTTCTTCAGTATCTGAGTTGACAGCTAGTCAATTGGGAGACGGATCATTGTACTCGGCCTAGGAAATAGTAAAATTTTTGGTGGAAACAAAAGGGAAGTCTGTGGTTTTATCCGATTACTTTCCGGATGGGAATAAGTTTTTAAGGTCCGTAAAATCTCTTTCAAAGAAGGCGGATTTGCGTACGATGTCTCCAAAGAAAAGGTTTCAACTGAAGAAGGGGGCCACAGTGGTGTGGAAAACAATGATATAAAATATGGGTTGGTCGTTTAGGTCGCACACTTCGGTGTTGTTCTTCTGGTGGTTTTCCAGCTGTTTTCTTTTCTCACTATTTCTTATGCAAGGTTTAAGAGTAGGCTCCCTTAATATTAATGGCACCAGAGATAATTTGAAAAGGAGTTTGTTCTCAGAATTTTTGATGCATGAGTCTCTTGATATTGCTTTCTTTCAGGAGACTCACGCCGATAAAAGTAATGAGGCTGATTGGGGTATCTGGTTGAAAGGGAAATATGTGCTCAGCCATGTTACCAATGTGAGCACAGGAGTGGCAGTTCTGTTCTCCCCGCACTTGTCAGTAAACATAACCGCAGTTGAAGAGGCAGAGCAGGGCCGGTTGCTGGTAGTGCAAGCGTCAATACAGCAGCAAACTTATACATTAATATGTGTTTATGCTCCTAATGAAGGGCTGGCAAGAGAGGCTTTCTTTTCCAAATTACATCAGGAGCTTTTGAATTTAATGCAGGGCAGTTTTTTAATTATGGCTGGGGACTGGAATTGTACTGTAGATTTTAGGTTGGATAGGAATGGGGGAAGAACCTCATTTGAATTCGGACAGAGTTTTGAAGAGGATTATCAAGCAGTTTGATCTTTTAGATGTCTGGCGAATAAAAAATTTAAACAGAAAGAGGTACACCTGGTTGAGGGTGGCCGGACAGCAGGTCAGTGCTGCCAGACTTGATTGTGTGTATATTCCGTCTAACTACAATAACAGATTGGTAAAGGCGGGTATTTGCCAGTTCCTTTCTCAGACCACCATATGGTAACAACACGTTTCAGTGACAGTAGGTCGCCAAAAATCGCCGTGTTGGAAATTTAATGTAAAGCTTGTGCAAGACGCCCACTTTTTGTTCTGCTTTCACAGATTTTTGGAATAGGTGGAGAGAGGAGAAGGGACGTTTTGGATCCCGTAGGCAATGGTGGGAGGTGGGAAAGACACAGGTTAAAATGTTTTGTCTACAGTATACAGCTTTTTCTTCTTGGGAAAAGCAGAGGGTTATTAGGAATATTGAGGCAAAGATAAGGGAGGTCGAGGAGGAGCAAGCGGCCAAAATCGGGTGGAGCGACATAGTGAGTTGATCGATTTACAAAGAGATCTTGGTGCTTTTTTGTTGGACAGAACAAAGGGGGCGCTTGTTCGGGCTAGGTTTTCCCTTTTAAGGGAGATGGATGCGCCCAGTTCCTTCTTCTTTAAGATGGAGAGACAAGAGGGGAAAAAGAGGCAGATGTGCTGTCTCAGTCTCCCGGATGGGAGGATTGCATCAGTTCCCAGGGAGATGAGGGAGGCAGTGGTGGACTTTTACTCTGTATGCAGCCGGAGAGACTGAAGGGGAGTCAGTGCGGCAGCTGCATCAGGGTCTGCCCACGTTGTCAGAGGAGGAGAAAGCGGATCTGGACTCGCCAATAACACTACAGGAGCTTACCCTGGCGGTACAGCAGATGGCGACGGGTTGCTCCCCTGGAGTGGATGGGCTATCTGTGGACTTCTATAAACGTTTTTGGGACCTCATGGGACGGGACCTAAATGAGGTGCTGCTGGAGTGTGTAGAGGTGGGGGAACTTCCAGTCAGCTGTCGTCGGGCGGTGCTGACTCTACTCCCAAAGAAAGGGGACTTGTGTTTGATCAAGAACTGGTGGCCGGTAGCACTGCTCTGCACGGACTATGAGATCCTCTCCAAAGCTCTTGCAACCAGGTTGAAGGCCCACTTGGCATCACTGGTGCACAGGGATCAAACGTATTGTATCCCTGAGCGCTCAATCATTGATAATTTGTTTTTAATAAGGGACATGCTGGATTTAGCACGAGGTGGGCAGGTCAATTTTGGCTTGATCTCCTTGGATCAGGAGAAAGCCTTTGATCGTGTGGACCATGAATTAATATTTGTACGACACTTTACAGGCCTTTGGAGTTGGGAATAATTTTATTGCTCTTGTTAGGCTGCTGTACAAAGTAGCTTCATGTTTGGTTAAAATAGGGGGAGGGCTGAGCAGACCAGTTAAGGTCGAGAGGGGCATAAGGCAGGGTTGCCCATTGTCAGGGCTGCTGTATACCTTGGCTGTTGAGCTGTTCCTGGCAATGGTATGGCAGAGGCTGAAGGAGGTAAACGTCCCAGGGGTCTGTGCATTGAGGGTTACGAAGGTGTTGGCTTATGCTGATGACATCACTGTTTTTGTGACTGGTCAGGAGGATGTACAGGCTTTGGAGGACTGCCTCAGGGTTTATGAGGGAGCCTCCACAGCAAAGGTGAACTGGGGTACAAGTGAGGCTTTGGTGTGTGGGGCTGGGTGTGCGGGGTCCCTTCCTCAGCTGCCATTTGGGTTGCAGTGGGAAGAGACTGGGCTGAAAGTGCTGGGGGTGTTTCTGGCACAGACGCCTTTAAGGCTCAGAACTGGGAGGGGATTAGGGACAAGATGGCGGGTAGGCTAGAGAAGTGGAGGTGGCTGCTGTCCCGCCTGTCGTATAGGGGCAGAGTGCTAATTGTTAACAATCTGGTAGCTTCGTCTCTTTGACATCGGCTGATGATCCTGAACCCCCCTGTTGGGCTGTTGGTTGAGATCCAGCGACTGCTGGTGGACTTTTTCTGGTCAGGCAACCATTTGGCTCCGGGCGCCTGTCCTGTACCTTCCTGTACATGAGGGAGGGCAGGGGCTGGTAGACCTGGAGAGCAGGCTGGTAGCTTTCAGGCTACAAGCGGCTCAGAAGCTCCTATATGAGCAGGAGTCGTGCTGGGCGGAGCAGGAATGCGCACTGCTGAGAAGAGCAGGTGGCATGGGGCTGGATCGGCAGCTGTTCTTGATGAGAGTGGAAAGCGTGAACACCACTGTGCTCACTGATTTCTATGGGGCGGTGTGGAATGCCTGGAAGCTGCTGAGGGCCTCTCGAGAGCAGGGTCTGGAGCTGAGGCCGTGGCTCTGGGAAGAGCCCATCATGCACAATGCCTTGATCGCTTTAAAGCCGTTGGAATGGGTTACTCTGCGAAGGCTGGTGGCTGCCGGTATATGCAAGCTGGCTCACCTGCGCCAACCAGGGGGGTGTGGACTGATCTCAGCACAGATGCTAGCGGAGCGTATTGGGATGCACTCTATTAGGGTACTAGCGGCTTTGCTGGGGGAGATACAGAAGGCTCTCCCTGAACCGGAGGGGACAGTGACATCACAGGCACAGGAGGGGGAGCAGGCCCAGTTCCCACAGGCACAGGAGGGAGAGCAGGCCCAGTTCCCAGTGCTCAGGGTAACAGCAGCAGTACAGGAGGGGCAGGAGGTGGAAGGGGGGCTTCTGTCTCTCTCCACACCAGTGTTGGGGAGTTTTCAGGAAGTGAAGGGGAAGGACCTGTATGTGGTTTGTGTTAAGGTCAGACATATGAGAGTCCTACAGTCCAGGAGGGAACATCAGTGGCAGGATGAGCTGGCTGAGCAAACCATGGCAGGGTACAGGTGGAGGGTCCTGTATAAAGCTCCTCTCCCGAAGAGATCAGGGGATCTGCAGTGGCGGATGCTGCACGGAGCTTTGGCCACAAATGTGTGGCTGGCCCGTGTGGACCAAAGGGTTGGAGACGGCTGTCCCTTTTGTACTGACCGGGAAACAATGATGAACCTTTTTGTTTCTTGTGAAAGGTTGAGGGGTTTATTTCTCCTGTTAGAAACAGTGTGTGCTCGGCTGGGAGTCAGGTTTTCTGTGGGGAATTTTGTTTGCGGGCCGAAGTATAATGTGCAGCATCGGTACCGTATTGTACTGCAAAATTTTTTGTTTGTTCAAGCTAAACTGGCAATCTGGGTCACACTCTCTCTCTCTCTCTCTCTCTCGTTGTCATGGTTTTGCCCCCGCCAGCTGCAAACCGGCGGTCACAGGGACCATGTACCCAAAAGGGAGAGAAGGGACCCAAACGCACAGGCTGAGTAAAAAGATAAAGACTTTTAATAAAACTGGTCCAAACCACAAACGAGGGGAGCAGCAGCACAACACAAAAGGGCTACGACTTCAGAATGCAGCTGCACTGCCAAATTGGCAGTGCAGCTCTTAAATACTATTCACTTCACCTCCACTTCAACGAGCAACAGGTGTGGCTCGTTGAAGTGGAGGCGAAGACAGCAGGAGGGGGGAGGGACTGCAGGGCATAACCATCACAGTACCCACCCCCCAAGGCACGCCTCCTGGCGTGCCAGGAACACACGGCGCGCTCCTCCGGAACACACGGCGCGCTCCTCCGGAATACACGGCACCCTCCTCCGGAACACATAGCGCCCTCCTCCGGAACACATGGCGCCCTCCACCGGAACACACAGCACCCTCCACCGGACCCGGACCGCCTCGCAGCTCTCCACCGGACCCGGACTGCCTCGCAGCTCACCACCGGACCCGGACCGCCTCACAGCTCTCCACCGGACCCGGACTGCCTCGCAGCTCTCCACCGGACCCGGAAAACTGCTCCCCAACTGGTCCCTGCATAAAAAGCCGCTGCTCCCCTAAAACTCAGCCTGGCTGGGTCCCACACTGGCAGCTGCATTCTGTCATGGTTTTGGCCCCGCTGGCTGCAAACGGCAAACGGCGGGCACAGGGACCATGTACCCAAAAGGGAGAGAAGGGACCCAAACGCACAGGCTGAGTAAAAAGATAAAGACTTTTAATAAAACTGGTAAAAACCACAAACGAGGGGAGCAGCGGCACAACACAACAGGGCTACGACTTCAGAATGCAGCTTAAATACTAAAATACTAGTCTTAAATACTATTCACTTCACCTCCACTTCAACAAGCAACAGGTGTGGCTCCTTGAAGTGGAGGCGAAGACAGCAGGAGGGGGGAGGGACAGCAGGGCAGAACCATCACACTCGTACGTTGCAGACAGGGGCATTTGCGGTCAAAGCCACTGCCGCAAAAAACCGGCTACAGCGCTCAAAGTAATTTAATATCAATACTCACTAACGTTTTATAACAGAAGTTCAAAACTTTGATATAACATAGAAAACACATATTTAGAAAAAGTCATGGACGGATGGACTCATATCTTTTACTGACATGAAATAAATGCATTATTAACATCAGTGCCGTATAAAAAGCGGCAGCCGCGGTTCTAGTGTTAATTTGGCACTGTAATGGCTAAGGAGTAGAAGGCAGGGCTAAGAATAAGTCTAAACATCAAGTTACAAAAAACACTAAGAAATCTTAAATCGGAGAGCGAGAGAGAGGGGGAGGGTTGTGTCTGCACTCTGCATGTGTGTATTTTCAGGATTGGTCAGGTTTTTTAGCATTTGGAAAAAGCAACAATAAGGCTCAGTAATATTGAGTCTATAGAAAGTTGGTGGGGAGTTGGGAAGTGATATATGATCTCTGAAAGTAGCAGTTGTAATAATTAAAGGGCCTTTATATAGTATGTGTTAAGAATTGGCTTTCAGACTGTAAATGGGTATCTATCTTACAACGAAAAAGTTGGTACGGTATGGGAATACACATTAAAACAGAAAGCAGAGATTTCTGAATTTACTTTGACTTGTATGTCATAGCAGTCAGTATGAAGACAAGATATTTCATGATTTGTCTGGGCAGCTTCATACACACTTCCATTCTTGCCATTCAGGCCTACAATGAATTGCAAATAAAGATGGGCCATTCAGAACTTGTACAAACCCCAGTTCCAATGAAGTTGGGACGTTGTGTAAAACATGGATAAAAACAGAATATAATGATTTGCAAATCCTTTCCAACTTATATTCAACTGAATACACTACAAAGACAAGATATTTAATGTTCAAACTGATAAAACTTTATTGTTTCTTTTTGGAAATATTCACTCATTTTGAATTTGATGCCTGCAATGCATTCTAAAAAAGCTGGGACAGGGGCATGTTTACCACTGTGATACATCACCTTTCCTTTTAACAACACTCAATAAGCATTTGGGAACTGAAGACAGAAATTGTAGAAGCTTTGAGGGTGGAATTTTTTCCCATTCTTGCTTGATGTTTTTCAATATTGTAGTAGACAAAGGAAAGTTAAAGAGGAGGTTAAGTGTATAAAGAATAAAAATGGATCACTGCTGTATCAGAATTAGGATATTGCTGATTCCTTAAATGGTTACTTTGTTGAGAATTTTACCTCGGAGCGGATTTTTACTAGGGCAGAGGGCATTTCCAATGCTCAAGATTATTGAGAAGAAATTGAGGTTAGGGATAATGAAGTATTACACATGTTGCATAAACTAAAGACAGATAAGGCAGCGGGTCCTGATGGCTTATACCCAAGAGCAGAGGTGGGCAACGAGGGCCATATCTGTCCCTGGTTTTCAAACCAACTTCTGGCCTTTAATTAGTTAATTATCTTAATTAGCCAAACTATATATGAAATATGACTATTCTGCTATATTTGTTTAAATTATTATGAATGACCACCAAAGACTGTTCTTGTCTCCCAACATGAAACCTTTTTTGAAATCTAATCTTGCTCAAATCTGTGCATGTGCATAAAAACAATTAGCTCAATTAGTCAGACTAATTGATAGAAGTAAAAACCTGCATACACCCCGGCCCTCCAGGACCAGAATTGTCCACTCCTGACCTAGAGTGTTCAGGGAAGTTCGTGAAATCATCTCTAAACCGCTCTCAGCTTCAGACAGTCTTTAGAAACTGGGAAAATACCAAATGATTGGAAGCAGGGCAATATAATACCAATATTATATATTATATTATATTATACTCAACTTTATAATGCATGCATGTGTCCTGCGTCTGATTATGCTTCAGGTGTTTGGGGTTTCCATTAATACGCCAATTGCAATACATTACATCACAGAGCTATTCGTTCCTTTTTGGGAGTTCATAAGTTTACCTCCGTTTTAGCCATCAGTGGGGATATGGGGTGGGAATCTCCAGCTATCAGACATAAAAGGCAAATGTTACTACTGTGGAATAGACTGGTCAGGATGTCTGATCAGAGAATCACCAAAAAGATCTTCAACTGGGATATTTTGCATGGCCACCCTTGGGCTAATGATATGAAATCTTTATTTTTTAGGAATGAATTATTTTATATTTTTCAGAGCAAATTAGTCTGTAATATTGAAGAAATCACAAGTGTTTTGTTTCTAGCGTTTAAAGAGAAATGGTCAGTTGATATCTGGCATAAATCAAAACTGAGAACTTATTTCCTTATTAAGAATGGCTACTATGTAGAAACATATGTGAAATATAATTTAACTAGGAAACAAAGATCTCTGTGTGCTCAGTTACGTTCAGGAACCCTACCACTAGCAATTGAAACAGGTAGGTTTAATACCACCCCAGAGGAGGAAAGGATTTGTTTGGTTTGTAATTTAGACGAAGTTGAAGATGAGGTTCACTTTTTGTTTTACTGTCCAGGGTATGAAGAAATCAGAGATACATTTTTCAGGAAAATGGTCTCAGTCCATGCTGATTTCTTTGAAAAGGATGACCATGAAAAATGGGAAATGTGTTCTAGTAAAGCGAACTTCTTCATCGTAAATTTTATCTGTAAGGCTTGGGGTATAAGACAGAGTGTTTTGTTCAGATCCGCTTTATTTAGTTAAAGTCAAATGTTTGCCTTGCCAAAGTCAGATGTTTTGGCATTCGTGATATGATATTATTTCTGTTTATGACATTTCTATGCATGTATAATCATGATATTTGAATTTTGTATGTGATATATATGTATGTGTAAATGCGACGGCGACCACTGTAACCATTTAATTCCTGTGACATAAACCCGTGAGGGTTGGGCACCTCTGTGTGCATGACACGTTTAATAAAGATATCATCATCATCATCATATATAAGAAAGGGGTCCGTACTGAGCCAGGAAATTACAGGCCAGTCAGTTTAACTTGCATTGCAGGCAAAATACTGGAATCTATCATAAAAGATGAGCTGGAATCATTTCTTGAACGTAATAATATCGAGGGATTGCAAACATGGTTTCTGTAAGGCAAGGTCATGCCTGACAAACCCTCTGGAATTCTTTGAAGAGGCCACCAAGACTTATGATCAGAGCAGGGCTTATGACATCATATACTAGGATTTTCAGAGAGCATTTGATACGGTTTTGCATGCGAGACTGATTTTTAAAATGAGCCACATTGGAGTTACAGGAGGTATTCTGGAGTGGATTCGAAACTGGTTACAGGACAGAACAAGAGTGGTGGTCAGTGGAACCTCATCTGAGCTAGGTATGGCGTGGAGTGGAGTCCCTCAGGGATCAGTGTTGGGGCCCCTGCTCTTCTTCATCTACATTAATGACCTTGATAGGAATATTGAAAGCATATTAGTTAAATTTATGGATGATACTAAATTGGGAGGTTTGGCGAACAGTTTAGAGTCCACCAAAGTGTTTCAGAATGATTTAGATAGAATCCAGAATTGGGTAGAAATGTGGCAAATGAAATTTAATGTAGCTAAAAGTAAAGTTCTACATGTAGGTAATAAAATAGACAGGATTACTTCATGGGAGGTTTAAAACTGGAATGTGCTCCACATGAAAGAGATCTGGGAGTGATTGTTGACCAAACGCTTACAGGTTCTAGCCATTGTGCCATAGCAACTAAAAAGGCCAACAGGATGCTGGGATATACAGCCAAAAGTATTCAGTACAAATCCAAGGAGGTCATACTTCTCTTGTACTACACATTTGTCAGACCACATCCAGAGTATTGTGCACAATTCTGGGGACCATACTTTAAGAAAGATATGGAGACTCTGAAAAAAGTTCAGCGAAGAGCCAGTAAGCTTCCAGGTATAAAAGATGAAAGCTATGAGAAGAGGCTGAAGATCCTTAATCTCTTTAGTCTTAGGAAAAAAGAGACTTAGGGGTGATGTGATTGAGGTCTTTAAATATGTTAAAGGGATTATCAAAGAGAATCATGTGGAATTACTGAGGCCAAGTTTTGTTAGCAGAACTCGGGGTCACAAATGGAAATTGGCCAAGCGTAAATTTAGCACGGATATTAGGAAATATTTTTTCTCCCAGAGAGTAATCTCAGAGTAGAATAGCTTGCCTAACCATATTGTTGAGCGCAAACCCCGGGAATTTTCAAGAGCAGGCTTGATTTTGTGCTAGATACCATTGAGTCGTTGAGTGTCTGAAGTGATAGATTCCCTATAGTAATTAGAAACTGGCGAGCCTAGTTGGGCTGAACAGCCTGTTCAATATAATAAAGATCTATATTTATCTATTACCATGGATTTATACATTTTTTTAAATTGACTGATTGAGCTACAGAGTTTTAATTCATTGTCCAATTTGTTCCATAAAGATATCCCTTTAACGGATACACATTTGCTTTTGATGATAGTTCTTATTTTGGTTTTTTTAAACATACATATACCCCTTAAATTATGATCACTCTTTCTTAACAAGAAAAGTTCCTGGATGCAGTGTGGAAGCAGATTATTGTTAGCCTTGTACATTATAATTAAAGTGTTTAGATCAATAATGTCTTGTAGTTTTAAGGTGTATAAGTTAATGAACAGTGGGTTTGTTGGTTCATAATAGTCTTTTTGATTTACAATTCTTATGGCCTTTTTCTGTAAGAGGAAGATCGGATTTATTTTAGTTTTATGTGTGTTCCCCCACACCACCACACAGTAGTTAATGTGTGGAAGCACGAGAGAGCAGTACAGAATATATAGTGAATTTTTGTTTAAGAAATTTTTCATTTTATATATTACGGCAATTGCTTTGGATATTTTTGTTTGCAAGATATTTATGTGTGGTTTCCTGTTGAGTTTATGATCAACTGTAATACCCAAAAATTTATTTTCGTACACACGTTCAAGTTCCACATTATTGACCTTGAGTTTGACCGGTATGTTAATTCTTCTATTTCCAAAAATGATGTATTTTGTTTTGCTTAAATTCAATGACAATTTATTAATGTCAAACCATTTTTTTAGTATTGCTAATTCCTGTTCAACTGTGTTCAGAAGCAGTGCAAGAACTTTTCCAGAGCAGTGGAAGCTGGTGTCATCGGCAAACAGGACACATTTCAGATGCTTTGGCACATTACAGATGTCATTGATATATAGAATGAATAGTTTAGGGCCCAGCACAGAGCCTTGAGGGACTCCATATGTAACCCTATTAAGGTCAGAATCATTGTTTTCTATATGGACATATTGGTGTCTGTCGCTGAGGTAGCTTTGTAGCCATGAAAGAGCAATTCCTCTGATTCTATATCTTTGTAATTTATTAACTAGTATTTGATGATCAATGGTGTCAAAAGCCTTTTTTAAGTCAATGAAGACTCCCACCATAAATTCTCTGTTATCCATTGTATTAGATATCTGTTCCACCAGCTCCATTACTGCCATCGAAGTGGACCTGTTAGACCTGAACCCATACTGTTGATTGCTGAGTAGATGGTGTTTGTCTATGAAGTTGTCTAGTCTTTCAGCAAAGAGTTTCTCTAGGACTTTGGAAAATTGTGAGAGCAGAGAGATAGGCCAGTAATTAGTAAACAGGAATCTGCCTCCACTTTTAAAAATTGGAATAACTTTAGCCACTTTCATTTTCTGGGGAAAGATGCCTGCAAGAAAAGATTGGCTGCATATGTATGTAAATGGTGTTACTATGTATTCAATTATATTTTTAATCAGCATCATATCGATGTTAGTGCAGTCAGTGGATTTTTTGTTCTTAAATTTTTTAACTATTTCAAGTATTTCATTTTCATGTATACTCTTAATTAAAATGGAGGAGGGGTTTTGATTGATTATCTTCTCACCTAGGCCTTCTCTATCTTTCGGCTGTACAATTTCCTTTGCTAGACTAGGTCCAACATTTATAAAGAAGTTATTAAACTCATTTGCAATTTCTTTTGTTTTATTTATAATCATATTATCTTTTAAAAAACAATTAGGATAATGCTTCCGAATGCTTCCGGCAGCACCTGAGCTAAAGGTCCCAAACCGAACCATGGCAACTCAGGCTGGCGAAGTAGTGCCTGTCCTGAGTTGCACATGCGTGATTCTGCCGGTTTGGGTCAAATCAATGATAATTGCTTGTGGATTGTAAATATGAAAATAATTCCTGTTGTGGTAAAGGAACTGTAAAAGAAACAAATGGTGTAATGATGAATAATTAACTGCTTCAGAATGAACAAGTAATCTGCCCTTATAATGGTTTATGAAATGTTTTAATTTTAAGATAATGGTGGGCATGTTCTGGGGGGAGGGGCTTAAACTATAAAATGGGCCCCTAGTTTAATTCCTCGAGGGATAAGAGAAGAGCCATGCTGTGCAACAGACAGTAGCTGTGTTTGTGATTTGGAAGTTGCAGTTGTTGTTGTGGTATATATATATCAGGGCGAAACATTAACTTTTTTGTCCATCAGCCAAATGGCCTGTGAATGTTCAAATTTTACCAGCCACTTAATAGGTTACCATTATTTTTTTTGGCTGATGAGTGAAGTAAATCTATCAGCCACCAGCATATTTTACCAGCGTTTGGCTGGTGGCTGGTGCTAATTTTGGCCCCTGATATATATTGTTGTTGTTGTTTCCTCATTGTATATATTTTTGGCACTTGGTTTTGGAGATTGCACTGTAAATAAACATCTTGCACCAACATGCTAGTGCAGCGGAGCCATATTTTTGTTTGGTAAAGTCAGGACAGAGCCCAGCTCGGCCCTTCTAAGACGACATACTGACAGTGGTTTCCGAAGTGTTCCTGAGCCCACATGGTAATATCCTTTACAGAATGATGTCGGTTTTTAATACAGTGCCACCTGAGGGACCGACGGTCACAGGCATTCAATGTTGGTTTTCGGCCTTGCTACTTACGTGTAGAGATTTCTCGGGATTCTCTGAATCTTTTGATGATATTATGGATTGTAGATGGTGAAATCCCAAATTCCTTGCAATTGCACATTGAGAAACATTGTTCTTAAACTGTTGGACTATTTGCTCACGCAGTTGTTCACAAAGTGGTGAGCCTCGCCCCATCCTTGCTTGTGAATGACTGAGCCTTTCGGGGATGCTCCTTTTATACCTAATCATGACACTCACCTGTTTCCAATTAACCTCTTCACCTGTGGAAAGTTCCAAACAGGTGTTTTTTGAGCATCCCTCAACTTTTCCAGTCTTTTGTTGCCCCTGTCTCAGCTTTTTTGGAATGTGTTGCAGGCATTAATTTCAAAATGAGTGAATATTTCCAAAAAAAGCAATAAAGTTTCTCAGTTTGAACATTAAATATCTTGTCTTTGCATTGTACTCAATTGAATATTGGTCGATTCAGGTTCTGCACAACGTCCCAACTTCATTGGAATTGGGGTTTGTAATTAGGTTAAAGAAACTGAATAATGATGTGATTTGATGTCAGCATGTGATTTTAATTATGAATTGAAACAAAAGCTCCATTCTAGTTTTTCAGGAGCAAACATGGACAAAGCATTTACTAACTAATGCATGAGAAAATCATTGAAAGGTTACAAAACAAGGAAATGTTTTGCATACAGAAATGTTCCTCAAGGAAAGGCAGGATGGCATTAGGATATTTCACCCTTTATGGTGTAAGAAAATTCAACGAATCTGGAAGAATTCTGTCCATAAAGGGCAACTGGGCAAGCATAAACTGAATATTTATAATCTATGATCACTCACTGCATCAAGAAGCATCATTTATCTGCAGTTGATATTATCACATGGACTTAATATTACATAGCCAAACTTAATCAAGTACAAAAGTACATCGTTACATCCACTAAATGCCAGTTAAAACTTTACTTTGCAAAAAGGAAGCCTTGAGTTTAGAGTGACCTGTAGCGCTATCGACTTCTCTTTGCTCGGAGGCACCTGCGATGGGCCATCACACTGTAGAACCATGTATTGTAGTCGAACAAATCAATATTTCAGGTCCAGAATGTTAACAGAAATAGGTCCATAAACCATACGCGGTTACGGTTCTGGATTGTCACTACGTTTTGTAATGGTAACTTTCTCTTCTGTGAAGGCACCATTAATGCTAAAATGTATACAGAGATTTAGGAGCAATGTATGTTACCTTCAAGACAATATCTTTTTGAGTGATGTCCATGTATGTTTCAACAAGGTAAGGCAAAACTGCATTCTGCACGCATTGCAAAGGCAGAGCTTCAAGAGGTTAACATATTCTAGGCTCATGCATGAATGTTAAGCAATTAATCTCCAAATGTTTTATTTATGTTTACTCGGCAATTGAATTGTCATAGGCTAAACTCTTATCAACTCTTGATAAAGTTCCTTTTGTTATTTTGCTCATTCCGATTTCACTACACCAGCCATCTTAAAAAAAAATCCTGATATCAACAATTTCTTATGGGTGTACACTATAACAAACTGTGTTTAATCATAGAAATGTTCTTGCAAAAACATAAGACCCTGTCAAACAACATAAACATACCTGTGCCATATTGTAGGGTATAATATATTACTCTAGCATTTCCTCTTTTTGTTATATGATATTTTGTGTTCATATAAGAAGTCTTATAAAATTTGGTGTTTTGGGTAATGACTGGGCTCAGCCTTATGATCTCCTTTTTGTCAGAGGAAAAAAATACCAGAGCCTCTGCCAGCTTGGATGTGTCTCCTTCTGTCAGCATTGCTTTCCCAGAAACAATGCTGAAGTCATTGATGATGTGCTAAACTGGGTATTTCATCCCATCTTCTCATTATCGCAACACATTTATTGCCAATACTACAGCCTCCTCAGCTTTGAGACTTTTTATATTTGAATTTAGAGGAAGTGTACAAATACAGGGAGCTTTTAGCTGTTAATGTTTAATTAGAAGTGATAAAACACAGGGATCAATCAAAGGGGGCTATCAGGAATTTAGGCTGTGAAGCTTTTGTGCCATTAACAATTCTGTTAAGATAGGGTGTTCAGAGTGGAGGGAATATATCCATCACACTGGAAAGGCCGGATTAAAATACAGTCGGGAGATGGTCACATCAGTCAATTGATGCAGTATTTCTCAGCGCTATAATACTTTGTCACTTGCTTTTTTGATGAAATGATTGAATCTACTCTATATGAGTCAAAACAGAATGACCATTCGTGGAATTTGTTGTTAGCCCTCTGTGTGCCACCAAAACAGCTCTTTTGAAATGATGTCCATCTGAATACGGAAACCCACGGTTCCCCAGCTGAACATTTCTCAGGGCATCATAATCCCACCACCAGCTTGTCTTCTACACACAGTGCATCTCCTCTGTAGGTAAATGGTGCAAACATACGCGGCTGACACGTTGACTGCGAGAACTGACCATTTGCTTACCATCTTTGACAAGGGTGAACTTGTTACGGCCAGACAACAGGGTCGAACCAATTGTTAAGTGCAGTATCTATTGACAGAGGCCCAAAAAGGGAAAAAACACAAACTGCTGAAATAGTGCTGGGCACCCAAGGTTCACTGACACATGAGGGAAGTGAGGGCTATCCCGTCTGGTAAGAAATGACGGAAGGATGATTGTGGACATCGCAGAGAATGTTAATGATGGTTACGAGAGGAATGTGTCGCAACATAGTACGCACCCTGCTGGGTATGGGGCGTTGCAACTGCAGACTGGTCTGAGAGTCCATTCTAATCTCAGTCAACAATCAAAAGCATCCTATAGATGCTTGGGCCCTTGAGAATTGGAATTGAACCTGAGAATAAAGGAAGGTCACCTAGTTCCATGAGTCCCATTTTCTTTCACATCTTGTACAAGGTTAGCTAGGTACCTGGGTGAGCTGTTTTAGGCTTGTGATATTTTGGGTCATTTTGCCTTCTATTTTGGCCTCAGCAAGTGAAATGCAAGTGAAATCAACTGGATTCAGGTTCAGTGCCTGGCTTAGCCATTTAGAGACCATTCATCTTATTTGCCTTAAACGGTAATTGGGGTGTTTTGCCTTCTGTTTTATATTCAGTCAGTGAAAGGCATGCCGATTGGATTCAGATCAGGTTATTGACTTGCCCATTGAAGACCATTCAACTTCCTTGCCTTTAAAAAGTCTTGGGTCGCTGTTGCAGTATGCTTTAGGTCATTGGCCATCTGCTTCGTGAAATACCATCCAATTAGTTATGAAGCATTAGGCTGTATTGCCCAGATAAAGTAGCCCTTTGAAATGTACAACATCCACAAAAATTACTGGCACCTTTCATTTCCATGCCACACTCCGAAAACCTGTTCTTGCATTATGTAACCTGGGACGATTGGGAATGGTCTCCCCGAGAGGACAGTAACTTGGACATACTCTATTAACTGTGGGTCTTCAGCTAGCTTTAAGAAAAAGCTAATGTTAAATCTGTATTCTTAGTACAGACATCATGGCGAAGAGGCTGTAATGGATGTGTAAAGAGGAACCTGAGAATAGAAAAAGGGAATGACTGGGGATGAAAGGCGCAATTTTTATTTACGAATTTTTAGAATAGTGATTTTAACATGAATTTTATTCCGAAACTGAGGGCACCAAATTGGAAAAATATTAATTCTTGCATATTATACTTTTAAATTGATTAGCAAGTTATAGCTTACTGTTTATAACTTCATTTTAGATATTGTGCCAAATTTTAGTGAATGCCAAAATGGGCAGGTTTTTAAGTCCTGTATATTTCACTCCTGAAAGGGTTTATCCCCTTTCTTTTATATATCTAATCTGTGCTGTTCTAAATTATTACATCTGAAGTGATCCCTTGGTGCAATATTGCCATGTTTCTGTTATCGTTATTTCAGTGAGTCACAGCTCTGAGTTCCAGTAAGGCAGTAAGGGCCACAACGTCATCATCACCATTTGATGTTTCACTGTATCAGTTAAGAGTTCCCAACATCAATAACCTCATTATGAGCAACAGGTTCATTTAAAAGGAATAATGTCTAACAATGATGAAATACCTCTAGTGTAAAAGATATAGGGCTCTATCTTTCACACTGCCCTACCCGTTGCCACTACCCGCTACCCGTGAATTACGCATTCAGCGGCTTCCACTATCCCTAAACGGTATCTTACGGCCACATTACCGGCTATGCATTATGCCGACTCCCTTATTTGCGCCTGGAGGTGTGCCCGTGGGCGTGTTTATGCGCTTTCCCTACAATTGCTATCTTGACCACACACGTTAGGGAAAGCGTATAGCGGGTCCTCAAACCACACGCTACCCATTTGGGCTTTTACAAGAGCGCGCCCAGGCGGCTTCAATGCGCGTCCACTTGGACACTTGTGGACGTGCACATGCGACTCCACTTCCCGAATTAACTCACCTATAAAAAGCCACTTTGCTTCAGCCTCAGTTGAACCCCTGAGAAAATGGCAGAGATAGTACTAAATCGCCTTGATCGCCAGTTAAATAATAGAAGATGCCCAGAACACGTGTACCGCCAGACCACCAGCTACCTGGGCCTTTCAGGTAAGTCTATATTGTTTGTATTTTGTATTAATCTTTTTTTCCGCTTCTATAATAATATATAATTATTATATATAATATATAGTAATGATATATATTATATATAATATTCTAAAATTATAATAATACAATACAAGTATTATTTCCCACAGAACGAGAATGCATGACAAAACTGCACCTCTCCCGTCAGGCAGTGACAGAATTATGTCACCTGGTTGCAGATGATATAGACACCGCTGCCAGCTGTCCATATGCCTTGCCCGTTGTTGTTAGGGTTACTGTGGCACTATTTTTCTATGCTAGTGGGTCATTCGAGCACCCAGTCAGCTCAATTGGAGACATGACTCAATCTGCCGTAAGCTCGGCTATAACTGCAGTCACTGCCAGCATAGTCCGACATGCCTGTAGGTACATCACTAGCATCCCTGTGACACCCGAGAGACAACGCAGAGTAAAGCGGGTAAGATATTTTTGGCAAGATATGGGTTCCCTAGGGTTCTGGGTGCCATCGACTGCACACACGTTCTGATTCGGGCTCCGGCTCTGAACAATGGCGCCTATGTGAATCGTAAGGGAACCCATTCCATCAACGTCCAGGTGATTTGCGATGCATGGGGTTACATCTTGAATGTATACGCAAATCATCCTGGAGGTAGCTACGAGGCTTTTATAGTGGAACAGTCGGTCATTCCTGCAGTCCTCAAGAGGGACCCCCTTCTGGATGGGTGGCTGTTGGGTGACAATGGCTATCCATTAAAGACGTGGTGCATGGTGCCATACATTAAGCCAAAAAGTGTGCGTGAGTTCGCTTTCAATAGAAAACACTCATGTACACGAGTTGTCATTGAGCGAACATTTGGCATGCTCAAAATGCTGTTCCACTACTTGGACTGGTCAGGTGGGGTCTTACAGTATAGTCCTCAGAAAGTAGCATTGTTCTTTGTGGCATGTTGTGTGCTGCACAACATTGCCCTACGCCATGGAATGATGCTGGAGTTTGAGGATAGATTATTACCAGACTATAGAAGGCGGCAAGCTGAAGCGCTGGTGCCGACTCCAAATGCTGATATAGTGCCAGCAGTAGCAGGGGCAATGAGGGACCAGCTGGCAGCAGAGCTGTGACACCGCTAGTCATGTCATCTGCAGCCTGCCTGGTAAGTAATTTGTGCAATCAGTAGGCTACTAATAATGTAATAATACATGTAATTCATATAGCGTTTTATTAAATACTCAAAGTCGCTTTATAAAGAAAAAAGTGTAAATGGTTGCAGTCAATGTAGGCATTTATTTGGCTGTGGGTATTTTCTAAAATGGGGTTTTGTTCTATGCTTCATTTCAGACGGGAGAGGGAGTTGGAAGTGCATGGCGAAATGCATTTTTTTCTTTTTCTTTTTTTTTGAAGTTTCCATTACAAAAGGGGTAGGCTTGATGTTTTTTTTTTATTACATTCCAAACATTAAACAATATATCAATGTCAAATAATAATAATAATAATAAAATAATACAATTCATGATTAACTTAACAAAAACAGATCCTCCCCTGTCTGGATTTGACCTCATGCACAAGCAATTTAACTTTGTCTTCGGAGAAACATGGCGACCTTCCTCTCTCCATCACGGGTTTCGGTTTGAGGATTTGGGATAGCACAGCCTGCTCCTAAAGGCAGTGGCACCTGGCACACTGATTGGTTTAACTGGCGTAACACCCAAACCACGCCCATGCATAATATAACGGGTAGCGCAGGTGCTTTAGGGATAAAGGCAGATGTGCAAGATTGCAACTTCTGCGGGGGAACGCCTCTTACGCAATGCTAAATCCCCAAATAACGGGTTTAGGGACTCTGGCGTAAGACAGGGCCCATACAGCCAAAATGATTAAATAGTTAAAGAAAATATCTTATGTCCAATTTAAAAGAAATTACTGTTTGTAGTGAAGATTTGATTTTTTTTTTCCATTTAAATAATAATAATAATACTAATACTAATAATAGCATACTAACTGATGCTAGTGGAACTCTGAACTCAACCTCAACATGAACTACGCTTTCAAACTTCTAGCTCATGAAATACTCAGTGGCTATAAAATCATTTGCCTGTCTCCTTTTATGCTGATCTGACCCAGCAATGCAAAATTAAGTACTAGAAAAAAAAAACCACATATATTTAGCTATACCTTGTTAAGGAGTATTTTTTTCTGTTACTAAATGAATAAATATGTCAGAGCAATTAATGGGTTCCATAAATAACTTGTTCATAAATATGCAAACAGATATGTTCTGACCTACAACACATCAACAAGCAGCCGGTAGTTTCCTATTGAATAAATTTTTTTTTTTTTTTTTTTTTTCGGTATTTTTGACACCCTCAGCTTTGATCATATAGCCCAGCATCCAAAGAATTGATTGCAGACAACTAGATAAACTAATGGTGGATTTACGGTGAGAACTCAATGTACAGATGCCTTTATGTTAGGGTATTTATGTACTTAATGACATAATTACACTAAAACCTTGAACAAATAGTTTTCTTGGACCTTGTGTTCAGGAATGATACTAATTTGTTGCCGTTAGTTTATGACAATGGATTCATGAACAGGTCTTCATATGAAATTCTTTGCATTTTTGATATCACAAAGACATTGTTTGCTCATGCATTGATACCTGCCCAATGAGGCACAGCATTGTCAATCCAAGTGTAATGGTAAGAGTATGTGCGAGCAGAAATATCAACTACCAACCGTGAAGTACTAAAATCAAATGTTTGAGGGGGACAATTGATTAATTACTGCTATTTGGAGGGAACTTTAATCAATAAGTGAGCTCTATGCCCTTTTGTTTTCTGAGATTGATTAATGAATTCATAATGCATCCTGTAAAACCGCCGGCGTTTGTGAAAAAAAAAAAAGTAGAATACTCAGCATTCTTGATATGACCTGTAATTATGGGTAAGTATTGAACAGCGCACTTCAGGTGTTAGTATACTTCAGCATACTGTTATCTTTCATAATGGAGGCATTAGTATTCACCATTTATTATATAAAATGTTAATCTCAGGAGTTATTCTAATTCTAATGAGAATTATAGCAGAGCATGGCATCACATGCCAATATCATAATTTCATGTTTAAAATTAACAAGCAAAAATATTTATTTACTATTGGTATCATGGTTGTAACTGATTGAGAATTACGTGCAACATCATCTTCATGGGTTTGTGTGTATGTGTTAGTGTTTTTTGCCATCTTTTAACTCAGCCTAAGGCACTGACATAATACAGGAGAGATTGACCGTCAACAGCTGCATTATTATCTATATATCATATTGTAAAATACAGTATACAGTATTTAAAAAAAATTAAAAATAGCAGCTGCTAGGGAGTGTTGTTTTTTGTCTTCTTAGCCATTTTCTGCTATGATGTAACTGGTTGAAACTACAGAAATTGCCGGTAGCTGTGGGATACTACTCAGAGGGTGCAGATTTTATTCCTAGGCATAGGCCTAGGCATTGTTGTACCCTTGGGCAAAATAACTATCCACATAGGCTAATATGTCTGTATGCAAATGTATATTACTACTACTACTACTACTACTACTACTACTACTACTACTATTATTATTATTAGTAGTAGTAGTACTAGTAGTAGTGGCAGTAATTAGTTTTATTATTTGAAGTAGTATACATTTTCAGCTGTGAGACCATGTTATTGCTGAAAAGTGCGGTGTCTGTGGTCACTGAAGAGTGACATGTAAACCCACTTGGCGTCGTAAAAATAGCAATGATTCAAATTGAATAATTGAATACATGTTTCAGGCCTTTTGGATCAAATTCAATATAGCAACCTTTTTTTACAAGCTGCCTGAGTATTTGGTTTGGTCTACGCTGCTGCCCTTTGCAGATTGCCATGGCTTTAAGGCTTTAATTTGTGACTTGATTTATGACTGCTATCTCTCTAATGTTGCAGCTGAAAGACTTATGGCAGCAGACAGAGGTCATTCTGCAGGTCAATTTATGAATGGTAGATACAAATAATATAGAAAAATCCTGTCTGCTTAAAGCTCAGTAGCCATAAATATTTAGTGACATGCAATAATTCTGATTTGTCAGTATTGACAGATGAATACACATAAATCAGTTGGGTGTCCTGACAACACCTTATCTTGTAAACTATTGGTGGTAGTTCAAGAATGACACTCCTGAAAAGTATTTCACTGCTTTACACACCTTTCTCTAAGTATTTTATTCTGCTTAATAAACCGTGTGTTCACATTCTGGATTTGGGATAAGCAGTCTTCTTTCACTCTAGGCATCCACAACAGGTTGTACGACTCACCTCACAGAGCTTATTGCAGGATGTATGGAACTCACAGCATGTACATGAAGCATTCAGAAACAGTCAAAGTAAAAATTATTTTCCATCAAGTTACATTTTTTACCTGCATGCCAAGTCATAGCATGCCTCCACATTTATTGATATCTAATTGAAAAGGCTGTGTCTTTAAATCAGTCCTAAAGCGTCTCCTGAACTTTAATAACTTGGAAATAATTAGCATGAGTGAGCACAAAAATCATGTTGCTTTCTTGGCTGGGAGATGAAAATAAGCGGAGATATTTAATTCCCTGTGGTGTACTCTCATCTTGGAACCCGGGGCCACCACAGATGTGCTGGTCGCGTATGTTTTAATGCACTTTTTCCAGGTCCCTTAGTGATCCTAGTCTGCTCAGAGCCAGGAGCAGGTCTCAATAACTGTATTAGTGAACTGGATTAGTGAAACCCCATTATTCTATAGGTATCCTGATTTGCTGCAGATTTTATCCCATTACATGAATTCACACTTACTAATTATTAAAAAGAGACAATTCACAGTGCAACAAAGCTCATTATCTGTCACAGATTTTTTTATTTATGAAGCGCTTGTTTTATTTCCTTCATCTACTACCAGTATTTGGCACTGAATGACAAGGCTGTTCTTGAAAATATTTGCTGGAATGGGATGCCATTTTCTTAGAATCATTATGAATTTTTAGTGAGTGATCCCTGTTTGTGGTTTGTGGTAAGATACAGGTTGTGTTTTTTTTTAACTAGATACAGACACTCATCTTGTGTGCTCCTTGAGCATCTGTATAAGCAATTATCATGTAACACTTCAAGAATAAACAGATAACAGTATTTTACCGGACACTAGACAACTTATTCAGGTGTAATGTTTGTGTACTGCTAACATCGGCTTTAGCGTTCGCCTTTATCACTAATGCTCCATTTACAATAAAAAGACATTTTCAAGTAAATCACCCAAAATTTGATTCATTAGTTTTGTCAGTGTTAAGTAGCAATGCAGTAGGTAGCAGTGTCTTTTCTTCAGTGTTGTTCTTCTTTTTTTTTCTTTGCTCAGTGTTAAGGAGCAATATCAGATTGCTGTGGTAATGGTCTGTGTTCTGAGAAGACTCATTCAACCATCTCAGTAAATTGGTATTTTAATGAGGACATTGTTCAATGTGTGCCACTGTGTGTGGGTGTTTGTGTGTGGACAGAGGTAACTATTACCGCAGGAGATACAGCTTTCTGTATCACCATCGAGAGGTGAAAGGTGAAGAAGAGCCCCTTTTCAAGATGAGATGACTTGATGTGTAGCTTGTTGCCTGGCAGCCAGAGGGCCCCGGTGTTCTGTTTTGGTAGCTCCATGTAGTGAAGCAAATTTCTGCAATGAGACCAGCTTATGTATGTGTTTCGAGTCACCAGAAATCATTTATGCACACACACACGCGCACACACACACACACACACACACACGCACGAGCGTGTGCGCGTGCACCTTCATGGCTGTCAATCGTAAGTCGATGACAACGCATGCACCATGCTCTCCACACAAACAATCAGACGGAAGCTTGGTGCACTTTTCATTATTTTATTAGTTAACTTGCAATCACTTGCTCTTGATTTTGAATACCATATGTCCATATCATCATGCCTGTGTGCTGTGTTGTGTGTTCATACTTGCAATAAACATTCACTCACAAAAGAGAAATTATTGCACCTGCACCATATAATTTATGCTGTTGGATGGTCAGACTCATTTATTTTGTGTCCATACTCTTACCCATATGTAACTCGATGGTGTTCTGTAAACTGATTCTTGGTAAGAGCCCTTCAATTAACATAAACAGTAGTGCAAAAAAGACCAATAGAGTTATGCCAAATTGAGAACAAACAAAATTATGCACGTATGGCCGCACCCAAACTCACATTATTGGCATGCACGTCTGTCGAAGTAAAACCTTAACAGGTCTTTATTTCAGCTGGATTATGCAAATTTCCCTGCAGCATGCAAAATCTTGTGGAGAATAAATTGAGCGCATCAGATTTTAATAAATTAGTTGTTCTGGTTTGTGTACGTCCGCCTCCGTTATACAAGTCTGGGAGTTATTATGGCAGTTTAACAGGTGCCAATGAAGCAGTGCATTTGCCTTGTTCATGGGCGCACAAACAATGACTGAAAATAGTTTTAGTTGAATTTATTCAATTGAACGTTAGATCATGGGAGGACTTTCTCCTGCTCATGATCAAATTTCGCCTGTTTTGATTGGGAGCAGTGTGCTTTTTTTATTAGTGTATTAAGTATGCAAATTTTTCGCCAAGAATGTACACCTATAATCCAGGTCATGTGTGCCTTGTATTCGCCTGTGTCCTTATTTTAAAGTGACTATCACAAAAACCCAAAACATGGAAATGTATCTCCATCATGCAGGGAACATTTCAGTGCTTATAAAAACTAGTGACTTTAGATGAGCACCTCTATTGCACCTTGTTGGCAGTAAAAACAGTGGTAGCTTGGTGGAAATTTTGCCAAGCTATAGTACATGCAGCACTACAATATCTGTACTAGCAGAGCTATTAATGCATTCCAGCGACCATCCTTTTGAGAGTCCATTTTAGTTTTTCAATGGAAGCATACAAACCATCAACAGGGAAGATTTGACCTTATATGTTCCTACAGCTGGCTGGAGCACTCTTGCATTAATTGATAGTTTGCGTTGTGTCAAAAAAAAATTGCCAGAATGGATTTTCTTGCGGAATGTGGCCTGTCACGTTAGAAAAATTTGTCCTTGCTGCATTAAAAACTGCATTTTTCTAGCCTTTTGTGATTGCTGTTCACTCCACCTTGACAGATCTAAAGCGGTTGTCTGTCTCACCCTCAGTCCCCCCTGCCTTTGCTTGTGTGCTTTCTGAATCCTCTCTTCTGTGTATTTTTGTTTAGTGATGTGCTGGCTAAGCCGTTGCAGCTCATTGTGTAAGGCTGTTTTGTTTGTTGTCTTTTTTGTCACTTCAATAACTGCGCTGAATGAAGAATTAGCTAGTATTTGTTATTCTGACATAATTTCAATGTGGCATTTAAACGAGGCATACACTCTGAGAACAATGAAGACCTCAGTGTTGAACATACAGGGGAGGAGCCAGATGAGTCAATAGGGGGCAGTAAATTGCTATGTATTTGGAGGTAGCGCAATGTACTGCACGCTCAGTTCCTTTGTCTGCTTTGTATTAGAAGCCTATTAGCAGGGATAGCTTTATTATTTCCAATTTATAATAAAAAGAGTCACAGTTTAAATGATTCACCTATAGCATGATTTCCCATATGACTAAATGCTATGTGTTTTTCAGAAAGATTTCAGACAAAATTGTAATGTTTATTAGTCAATAACTGATTATAAACCGAAAAGGGCATTGGATGTCCACGTATTGCACTTTGTTATCGGTTTTATAAAGCTTTATTAAAAAATGCATTTCAGTGGAAACTAGGCCACATAAAAAATTGCATCTCTAGACATATTACGTGGCAGAAGAAATATTACAAAAATAATAGCTGAACATCAACAATGCAAATGTTTTGCAACAAAACTATGGTGTATGCACAGAACTAGTGCATGCACATTATGCTCTGTGTGTGTGTGTGTGTGTGTATGTATATACGTATACATACATACGTATATGTGTGTGTGTGTGTGTGCGCGCATGTCTATGTGTGTGTGTACTTTTTTTAAATTGGAAGGTCCTTAAAAATAACACAAACATGTAGTTACATGAAATACTTAAGTGAACAATTCATAATGCATTTTGATATTTTTTGTTCTGGAAGGGGGAAACATTTCATTCAAGTGTTCCCTTTTTGCTGGAGTAAATAAAGATTTACTTTTATGGTCAACTGAGAATTGTCTCAGACCATTACTTCTGGGTAAAAATATCAAGTTGTCTTGAAATCATTTTATGCCAAAGCAACTAAAAATGTCAGCTTCAAAAGTTATTCCCACTGCAGAAATTTAAAAGGGTTCTTGGCATTGAAACAACCTTACATCTGCCTGAATGAAATTAGTTGCAATTGTTTTTATTCTCCTTGAGAAGAAATTCTCTGTTCTCTCTTGAAAGCTAAGGACTCCACAGCACACGAAGGAATTTTTTTCCACTTCTGTGTCTAATGTAAAGCGCCTTGATTCTCAAATTGTCTGTATCCACGCTGCACAGTCGCTGAAGACAGCATGTCTCATTTGACATTTTTTTTTCCCCATGCCGGGAGGTAATGGGGTCTTTATGACTCTAAGAGAAAATTGCATTTTTTTACAGCCAGCTAAACAGCTTCCGATGGCATATGTTGGTGATCAGGAACTGAGGCCGCGAACACATGACCATTTTCATGATAGCGGCTTTTTGATTGTATATTAATAATGGTCCCGATGGGCATTGGCCTCTCCCCATTGGCAAGTCATGAATGTGGTACTGTGAAGCATGCTGCACATCAGATCTCCCACAATTAATCCACCATTTGAGATCTGGGACCCACCACTCACTGCTTTGGTAACTGTATGCTGCTCAAATCAAATTATTCCATCCCTTCCTCAGAGTAAAAGACAGATCTGTGTGGACCCAGCCTCCTAGCTGTTGATTTTTTATGCTGGGCTTCCTTCCCCCCACCCTCTCTCTCTCTCTCTCTCTTTCTCTCTCTCTCTCTCATTCATTCACTCTCACTCACTCCCTCTTCCCCTCTCTGTCTCTCTCTCACTTGCTCACTCCATCTCTCTTGCTCTCGTTCTCCCTCTCTCTAGCTCTCATTCTACCTCCCTCCCCGTGATAGTTCATTCGCGGTGGTGAGCAACAACTGGCTCAGAGATGAGAGCATCCTGATCTTGATTTTTTTCTTCTTCTTCTTTTTTTTGACGTTGTTGCTGTTGAGCATCTGTGTGGCTGTGCTGTATCCACCTGCAGATTGAAGGGGCCGCCGTGCGACTGGTCAGGACTCTTCCAGCACGCTCTGGGCATATGGGCGACCGCCTGCTCGGCTCTGTTCCACTGTGTTCCCCGCGCACTAACCTATACACCTCCTCTGTGGACGGAAGCAGGGCGAGCTTATCATCCAAGGCATCTCGGAGCCCAACATCAGACGACACCCTGGCTTTGTGCTCAGTAGGAGGGTGCGCCTGCAGCAGGACTGAAGGGGGTAAGCCGCCACGCTACATGTGGACGCGGAAATATTTCCCTTTTTTGTTTTTCTTTTTTGTATTGCCGGGTATGAACCTCCGATATTTAACCTGTGCGGCACTTTGTTCGCCGAGCCGGTGGAGACCACAGCCTCGTGTTATCCAGAGTTGTGTGACCGTGTCATTGTCGTATGTGTTGCCCGACTGAAGCTTTCTCGGGATCTGTCCGCCGTGCTGCTCGGTATTAACATATTCATGGGATGCCTGCAATTAAATTGCAATCACAGGTCTTGCAAGTTGCAGGCTGCCGGTAGAATAACGCTCCGCCGAGCTCTGGTAATGAGGAGAGGGAGTGGAATAGGGAAGAGAATACAAATTCATCCAAGGGTGTCAAATGGCAAAACACAGCAGGGATTTTCTTTTTTGTTTGTTGCCTTATATTACTTCTTCTTTTGCTCATTTAAAATTTTTTTTGGCAACTGCATAGTGCTTACGTTCTGCTATACAAAAAAGGAGGGGGTGCCGATCCATATGTGTGACTGGGTAATTTAAACTGAGGATTAGTGTACCTTCAGGAACTTTGCCAATTACAACCTGAATAAATATGCATGGGGAGCGCATCGATTTATCCCACTCCACTAGTAGGAATATAAAATAAGTTTTATTTTTATTTTTTTCTGTGGTCTACGCGTGTTCAGAGTGCACCCGAATTTTGACAGTGATCTTTTCGGGTGGAGAAGCCGGGGGTTTAGTGGGGGTCCGCCTGATCGGAGGTCTCCCAGGAAATGCAGCTGTGGCAGGGAGTTGAGTCTGCTTAGCGCTGATGCGCTGGGGCTTTTGTTTTGCTTGGCGCCTCTCTCGGTACAGCCGCTGTAGCGGAGAGAGGCTCTCAGGGTCCAGCACCTTTCTCTGCATGAGGAGCAGTCAGAGACTGGCTTTGGGTGAGCTTATTTCCCTCCCTGTTGTTGACGCCTACAGGGCAAGTTATTGTGTAAATATGTCCATCGGCGAAGTGAGTGGTTTTATTTCATTCACTGTACTTCATTACCATATAACCTGAGTACCTAGTGTGCTCTGTTTTTTTTTAAATTATTTATTTAGGGCATACTAGTTAGTTTTATTTGTCTGTGGTCTATAGTAATTAGCATAATCATTAGTTTTGATGTGCATTTTTTTGAAGCTGCCTTGTCTCTCCGTATTGGTGTTCTGACGGCTGTACCAGATGTGCTGCACTGATGCTATGTTTGTGTTCATTGATAAACTGCAGTTTCTGAGTTCTTTCAAAGCTTTGGTTTTACTCTTGAATAGATATGAATTGTATTTTCTATTGAACTTTGAATTCTGGGCATATTTTCTGAAATGGCATCCGTGTCTGTGTCCTGATATGATGGTTGGAGATGATATGGCTTTGACTTGATAATCAGTGACAGAATTTCATTGTAAAAGATGGAACCTGAAGAGTTGCTTTTTGCACATAATTGAGTTCTAAGGCCATGACAGAGTATTTTTCTCTCATTTCCATGGTTTAAGTTTTGTTTCATTTTATATAGTCTCATAGGGGCATACGCTGGATAAATGGACAAATCTCTGATGTATTGAAGGGATGAAAGTAATTGCATCATTCGGGATAGAATTGGATTCTGTCTATTATGAATAAATAAGTTACATTTATTTATATTACATTGCATTTTTACGCTCCATATTTATTTAGTTTTTATTTATCAAGTTTTTATTCAGTGAAATTAATGAATGATTTGTAAATGTGTACGTAAAAGTACCATCAGCATTTTATATGTATTATAAATAAATTTAATCCTATCACTGTAGCTTCACTATACTAGCATATTCAGGTACAACCTAGGATAGTTAAGTACATTCTTAAATCTGTTTTAATTATAGTGCACTGTTGATATGCCATTTGCCAAATTTTTCTATTTGGATGTTTTATTACATTTATGAGCAAAATCACCATCTCTCATAATTTCATTGCATACTTTGTTTTGATATTTAATATAGAATTAAATGCAAAAATAATGCCTTACATATTTATTTTGCATTATGAAGACACCACATGGATACTGCTATTTATTTATGAACTGTTTCAAATGAACATATTCCACATTTTCCAAATATTTGTATTTCTCGTTTTTATTTTGTGGTGACCGCTGATGCATCTCACACATTGAGCAGAAGCAAATGAGAAAAATTGTTCCTTGTCCTGACAGGCTTCATTAAAAAAAAAAAAAAATTTCTCGTATTATCTATAATTTGCCTCCTGCTGCTAATGGATTTCCTCTTTGTGTGACATTTCTCAGGGCTAGTTGACTATTAATGGTCTAGACAATTGTGATGTTGAAGCAGGATGGAAAGGCCGTGATTTCCACCGAGAACCCCTAACCATTTGCCACTATTTTTCAGGAATGCTCATTACTCCTGGATACCTGCCAGACAGTGCACTGGCCTGGGCTTAGCCGCTGAAGACAGGAGCAATGGGAATCTTATGGATGGAAATGGGGGGTTGAGAGCTGAAAGCTGACAGTAGAATGCTGATGGCTCAGGTAAGCAGCGGCTATCAGGGCTGTGCCCCTGAATTTCCCCCTCTCATTCAGCTTGACTTAATGCACTGCTGCGGATAGCAAGAGAACCAGACTGGGAGTGGCATGAGATGAGCAGACGGCATAAATATAAATGGAGTTACAGCAGAAAACAGCAGGATGTAGCCTCACTTCCAAATGCACTGTGTTAATTTCTGTTTGCAGAAAAGCCATTGATGGGGCCTTGCCTTCAGATACAAGGCGTCTTCAATCAATCATTTCGAAACTGCTTGCTGTTGCCAAATGTTTGAGGACCATGCAGTATCTTTCAATTCGTTTTGCTCCCCTCCTAAAGACTCTCTTCGGTGACGGGTATTCTTGGGTGGATAATACGGATCGCGTTGTTATTGCTTAAGAATACGCGTAGTCGAGGAGAGTCATTTCTTCAGCGACTCCAAGGAACTAAAATCCAATGAACTTAAATCCTTAAGTGCCCGGCTGCCAAGCATCTTAATATTGTGGGCTACAGCACAGAACACAATGACATCAGCATCAAGGTCCACTTATACAATCATACAAATACATAAGCATTCCTTGATTACTCCTGTGCCGTTGATCCCTTGTAAATTGTGCAGCCGCGCTGGCATTGCCTTTTCCATTTATCTTCCAATTCCATAGTTGCTAAAATTGTGTTCTACAGAAAATTATTTTGGATCAATATTTTCTAATTCATTAGCAGCCAATGGTGTGTACTTTGAGTCCACAAGTTCAATTTTATGTAAGAGTTTCCTCTCATTTTCTTGCTGAAGTTTCATGCACACAATAGTATGCTGCGTTTCTTTCTAAAACTGATTTTGTTTTATTGAGGTAGCTCAGGCTAAAAATGGAAATTCGAGAGGTATTTTTTTGCTATCTGTTCCCAAGACCACCCATTTTATCTCACCCCCTGCAGCCCCACCTCTAGCCCCTCCTACACCGAAAACGCCCACACACAGACACACACACGCACTCATGCGCACATATCAACACCCATACACACACACACACTCAACATCCACACATGTACACACACATGTATACACACACAGACACACAGACACACACTCAAATACACATGCGTGCAGGCACACACACAACAATTTTTAATGAAAATTATTGAAATGACATTTCCCGTCCAGAATTTCTTTTCTGAGGATAGCGGTGCCAAAATGGTCATGAAAAAAAAAATTTCCACCATCCATGTCTGCGACAGTTTAATTTATGAATTGAGAGGCCAAGTGTGTTTGAACAAGTGATGCCCCCCAAGCTCGCATAGACTCCATCTTGATGGAATATTGCCACTTTTCCTTAATACATATGGTTACACTGTTTTGCATACACTGAATTTTAAAATGCATAATTCATGATAAGTATCATCCCAAATTTAATGGTTTTTATAACAGTGTTTAATGTGATGGAGACTTTTCATAAATATATATTTTATTTTGTTCCAGCTCATTCAAAGAAAAGCCATGGCAAACACGATCTGTTCACTTCATAATGGTACCATAATGGTCTTTTTCAAAACACTTTTTTGTTTGTTTAAATATTTCAGTTCTGTTTGTAAAAAAAAAAAAATCAATAAAGCATTTACATTGAACACATTTTCAAATTTGCGGATTCTAGTTTTTTTGTGTAGTGGTCCTTTAAAATATTTGCACTGCGCAATTTTCCTACAGTCCATTAAAGAGTTTCTTTTTGAAATATACTCTCATAACTAAAGAGGACATTTTATTTTATTAATTGTTAAATTAATAGAGCTGCTAAAAATCAAAAATAATTATTCAAATGTAAACTTGTAATTACAGCAAGGTAAAATAGATACGAAGAATTTTTTTTAAAATCATATTTCACCACTAGGGGACCCATAGAGCTAAAGTTCAGCTTGGACAAAAAACTCAACCAACACACACACACACACACACACACATGCACACACACACACACTCACACACAAACACACATGCACCATTGCACACTCCAGCAGCAAATAAGCAAATAAATTTTATGGATTTGTTGTAATTCTGGCCAAGGTGGAGTAAGGATTTCAGTACATTTCATACACTGCTGAACTGGATACATTGATGCATGTGAGACAGTAAGACTCCAACTGCATTTACTGTGTGAAATTATATCTTTTTCTTATTACAGATAGCACATGTATTATATGTACTATGTTATGTTTGAATTTGTAATATTACGTTTAAATTATTTTAAATTTTTAATTAGTTAATACTTTGTAGTATTTAAAAAGAGTCACACTATTTAATATACTGTGTAACTATTTAGCATTTGATTTTAAAAATATTTGTCCATATTTTATATCGCTGTCATGTTTATATTTTTATCGTCCATCCTCTTGCTTCTGAACTTAACCACAACTACTTCTATCTTTTACCACTACACCAAATTTCTATCTAAACTTCGTCCTGCAAAGCAACATAAACCTAAGATTTTTCACACTTTGTGCGTGTTTAGTTGTATGTAGCAGTAGGGAAGTAGGTGCACTGTACAATTTTGTAGATGCAGCTTTATTTTCACAGAATTTATTCTTATTTTGTGATGACCATGGACCCCCAACTATACTTGAATTCAGCAGTAAACGTATGAAAACGCTGTAGAAGGCTTTTGCATGATAAATGTAAATTCTGCAGGAACAATACTCACACATTTTCACCTTGATTTTCAACTTATTATTCACTTTTGCTTGTTTCATTATTTATTTGTTCTTTTTTCTTGGAAATGGTGGCAAAGTCACATTTTCATTAGATCTTCGGAAAAAGAACATTTCAGAAATGTTGAAATGTTGTTCATTGAATTTCACCTCAATATAGTAGCCTTTAACTCAGTACCATATTGCCTGCTGAAACCAAACACATCTGGTTTGCTGAAAAAAAGAAAAGAAAAAAAAACAAGAAAGTATCTCCAGGAATTGCACACGTGATACTTGCTGGCTTGCATGGTGGCCTACTTGAACTTTGGACCGAACTTACTTTTTGATTGCACACAGCCACAATGCCCTCTGTACCATCGTAAAGCATTTGAGTACTAAGGTATTACAAATATTGTATTACTTCACTGTGGTGATTACAAATTTCACAAGGAAGTACAATATTTCAGTTTTGCTGTTATGGTCTTCATATAGGAGAAATTTGTGTGTTTTATTTAATTTGTTCATGGTTGTGTATTATTTATTCTAAGCAAGTGTATTGTTTCACTCAAGGCCTGATATTGAGTATTATTGTTTAAATTTTTGTAAATAAATTGGTCTCTATCTTGGACAGTCACTGTAATCATTGTCTCCATGGTCTTCTAAGGCAGCTCTTTAGAAAACATGGTTAAAGGGAAAGCCTACATTTTAGCAATGTCAATTCATTTTGTGCAGTCATGACACTCTCAGGCATATTACCCCAGTACAAAGACTAAGCCATACTGAGAACTCTTTGATCATGGGATGTGCAGCATGCCCATTGGATATCTGTTATGTTTGTTAATTGCCTTGTGAGGTATTGATCTATGTGGAGAACGGGTGAAAGGTCAGGATAAAGTTGCAGGCTTTCAAAAAGTACCGTCTTAGAGCTGACATTATTGTATTAACTGACTATAGAACGCTATTTTGAAATGACCAAAAAAAGTCTGAAAATCTTAACTTTGCAGTATTACATATACACTGAGCACATCATTGGACATAAATCATTGGACAGTGACACAATTTTTTTATTTTGGTACTGTGCCCTTGCACTTTGAGTTTGAAAGGATACAGTGACAATGAGGTTGAAATGCAGACTCTCAGCTTTAGTTTTTGGGTGTTTTCATCCATATTGGATGTATTGGATAAATGGTTTAGAAATGACATCACCTTCTGTACATACCCCAACCCCTCCCCCTCCCTTTTACAGGCACATAAAAAATATTTGACAATTTAACATGATGTAGAATAAAGTTATAATTTTTAGTATTTGGTCGCTTATCCTCTGCATGCAATGACTGCTTGAAGCATGTAAAATGAAACATCATGAGATACAGGGTGTTTTCCCTTGTGATGCACAGCAAGGCCTGTATTGCAGCCATCCTCAGTTCTTGCATGTTTCAGGGACTTTGTGCATTTAGTCACATCTTAGCCATGTAAAATGCACGTTCAATAGCATTCAAATCTGACGGCAGACTCTGACATGCCAAAAGAACCAAAATAACAAAATGAGTCACAGTGAAAAGAATTGCGGTGCTCATTATATATTACATTTCTGCACAGTATTCCTGTATTTATACTCTTAAAATTGAATTGGTCTATACGACAATTTGTATGCTCCTGGTCTGCTCTTGCATGATACAGAATACAGAATTCCTGTTACAATACGTGTTATGTGAATTAATGTAATGTATTAATGAATGTCATACGTTTAACAAATGCATACAGTTTTACATATTCAGGCATGTGTCCACTACAAAATAATGGCATATTTCCAAAAAAAAAAATATATATATATATATATATATATATATATATATTGATATGAATCCAATGTGAATGCTTCAGTGGAATTATGGGTAAAAGATGATGTAATTTACAGATCATCCATACCCCTCTTCAAAAGAGCTGGTCAGATTATTACCTCATTTTGTTCTCTGTTCAAGATAGGGTTATATTACATCACTGCATAATATACAGGCAGGTGAAAAATTAAAGCAAAAAAAAAAAAAAACCTAATTTGTATGAACAAACATATCAAATGCAGAAGCCTCCGTTTATTGTCCTGCCATGGTTTGGGTCCACTTGACTCCTTAAAGGCAAAAGGGTCACTGCAAATCAATGCAGAGTAATTCTAGGTGAACAGCTTTCTATCCCATGATAAAACATTTCTACCATAATGGGAGTGGTCTCTGCCAGGACTCCAAGGGCCCAACCCCCACAGGGCACATGGAGTTACTGTATGGTTTTATGAGTATGAAAATTATCCAAAGCATGTGCCACCACCTTTGCAGTCATGAGATATCAAACCAACTCCACTCATATGGCAAATTTCGGAACAAGTCAGAAAGGACTCTCAGTCACCACCATCTAAACACCAAATGAGGAAATACCTCTTGGAAGAGGAATTGCATCCCTCTAGTAAAGGCATGTTGCTGATCTGGCAGCTTGTGGAGGCTAAAACCTTACTATGACTGTTTATGCTGATTATCAGCTGCAAGTGTCAGCTGCAATAGTTTTCACCTTGTGACTCTGTGTGTGTGTGTGTGTGTGTGTGTTATCATGGCAAAGTGTGGACCTGGATGGACCTATTTTGGCAGAAACCATCATAGAACTGGTTTTAAATGCCATTTTGAGTACTTTGCTAGGTGTTCATGCAGTATGTCAGACAGTTTGTGGACAGAGTTTGTCAATGTGATAACATCACAACCATGTAGGATGCAGTCACGAAACTCCACAAGTGTGTAGCTTAGATGACAATGATGGCCAAGTTGGAAGATGGGTGTGGTAGTCGGGGAGTAGAAAAAGTGGGCGGTGTGATTCCCTTGAAAGATGGTCTCTTGTTTTTCCATTAAATTGTCACTCGTCACAATATTCTAAACAGCATGCCCAGGGGTCATTTGAATTTTCCCTACTGGTCAATGCATTTAATCCAGGGTAATTGATGTGAATCTGAGGCTGCTCAAGGAATCTGGTGAGAGGTCAATATCCCAGGTCAATATTTAACTACCATTGGAATTCATGAGCACTACACCATGTTTCATTTCCAAAAAATAGTTTACCTTTAAGGGAATACATTCACTAAGTAAGGTCATTTCTGTCACTATTTATAATTTGTCAGTAGTAATTTGAGTAGCAACAGAGTGTTTCTGTTTTGTGCCATCATTAGATTTAGGCCTTGTGCATTAAATGTTTTTTTTTTTTGTATTATTTAATATTTCAAATTTGTGTTATTATTATTTTTTTTTAATAATAACAAGAAATCAAATGTCATGAAATGGCACCGCATGTACTGAATTAAAATGGCAAATGCAACTGTCAGATGGCAGAGCTCTTGCAATCAAAGCCTCTTCTCTGTTAAGTTCCCTGCTCAGATATTGTGCATCTGTGTGGGCTGTGCATTGTTCAATATAGTGTTAAGTAATGACAATTTGCTGATTTGACTGAGTCTTTGTATGAATAATGTTGAATCATCCACAGCCTGGATGTAATGGTCTGATCTGTTGCAGAACACCTCAGTATTGCAATTTGTGAGATGGATCCAAACTCACGTCACTCGTTACTTATTTATAACACTATTAACTTAATGGAAACCAATGAGGGGAACACTGTGGATCAATTAAAGTAAATGCCACAGGAACAATATGGCTACCGGCCGCTCATAAAATATTCACACGTATTTACTGTACTTTGCTGTTCCTGTAGATTTGACGAGAGGCTCTAAGGCCTAATGGTATACATACAATATGTTTTTTTAATTCAAGTGATATCTCTATATCTTCAGTATATTCTCAAAACATGCATTTTATTGAAAAGATAATTGTACTTCTTTTAAAAGAGAGGAGGGAATTGGTTTTTACATTTTCTTTTAAACACTTTTTTTTATCTTGTGCAATGGAATTGGACTATAAAAAGATCCTGAATTTATCTGGTTTAATCAGATTGTCATGAAACCTGTAAATGTCTGCCTTTTGACCTCAAATCAACAGTTAATGCAGTGCTCAGTAATTTCTTAATGTGCTGTATAAATCTAGTGCCTTGCTTTTTATTGTGTTACATTGTATGTCTACTGCATGTGCCAAGTTGTTCTCAAAGATATTATATTATATTATTACAAGGCCTTATACAGTACATATGAAGAGTTTGGTTCCAAAACGCAATAAGTGCCAAAATGACAAAAATTGAGACAATACCATAAAGCAATAGCCCTGTGCTTCTTACACATGGTGCAAAGTTTCTTTTTTTGAAATTCATACAATAGAGTGTATTTTTTCATGGTCAAAGTTTGTGTTTTTCTATAAAATGCAATAGGCGCCCACATAGAAAAAGTTGATTTACTCAAAATGAGTAAAATGGATATATTGCATTTTGGAACCAAACTTTTCATATATATATATATATATATATATATATATATATATATAGCATAATGCACTTAATGTTCTAATTGACATTTGTCAACAATAAGTTCCCTCTGATTTAGCTTTTTCACCATACTAATGTTTATATATATATATATATATATATATATATATATATATATATATATATATATATTGGATTGGATTGTTTGGATACAAATGAAGAATTCTATTTTATTTTTGACAGGACCTCCAAATTGTTTATTTTTTTAAATTTCAAAAGCTAAAAATTAACACATCCTTAAATGTTTCCTGAAAAATTAAAACCAAGCTAATGTCCACAAGTATCAGGTATTTTTGCATGTATATTGAAAGCTGTTGATTAGATTCTTGCTTTTACAAGTATGTGGCCTGAATGCCTTTCCTGGAGACATTTAATTGTAACACGAATGAAATGGAACTGTACATTGTAGTCCTGCTTTTAAAAGGGTGATTGCTAAGAACGTGATAATGCTTGGAGAGTTCTACAGTGTGCATTGTGCCACAAACTGCATTGGAATGATAAATAGCTATGGCTGGATAATGTTTTGTTTTATATGAATGCGTTAATGTTCCATAAGAGTACAAATCTGCAAATGTAAAATAAAGGATTTACTATAATTATTGCTTATAGAGCTTTATGGAGTCCTATTTACAAATGTATTGTAGTCTGGTTATCCTAATCTCGATGAAGGAACACAATGTGGCTCCTGAAAATAATACTGAATGCTAGGAAAGCCATGAGTGTCTACTTAAAAAAGCTATTAAAAAAGAGCCATTAGGTCTGTATCCTTGGGGATATTGACTGATGCGAGGGGACAGCAGGCATCATTATAATTCAGTGAACCAATATACGGACAACATTGTTGCATTAATTTGCATTTTGTTTTATTTAAATGTTTTGTTTAAACAAAGAAAATTCTCTCTCTCACACTCACACACACACACACGCATGCACACACACACGCACACTCACACCTACAGCTGCGTTGGTTTCAGTTGCAAATAGAAGAGTGTTCAGATGTATTGATGACAGTTAACTACTGATTGCACGTAAAATGCAGGTCTATGAAATGGCATCAGCCCTCTCTTGACATGATGGTCCATTTAAAAAGCAATTTATTTTTGATGTTTAAGAGGCTTCAAAGTGTCATCAATTCCTTTTGGATTTGCTCACTTTCTCTTTCCTAGCTTCTCTATCTCATGTAACAAATATGCCTACCCAGGTACGGCAACATTTTCAGTTTATGTAATTAAAGTTAATAGTCCAAGACCAATTACAGTAAAGGTAATAGCTTTTACACCGAGCCTGTAATGAATGCCCTCATCTTTTGGTCTCTCTTATTAATATAGATGTGTACTCAGGGGCGTACTAACCTTACAAGGAAATACCCAGAGAGCTGTTGGCTCTATATCATCTTGATAGTCTTTGGCAAAACAAAATCATCTGAAGCAATTGTAGTGAATGCGTAATTTAGCAAATACCATTTTTATTTCAATTTGAGGGAAAAAAATGTGAATGACAGCACAAAAGACTGAAGTGTGTGAGTGTATTGTGTGCAATAGAGTGGGTGCAGATGGGTTCTGCCTGGCCTCCATTCATCCGCAGCCATACGCTTAGCTAAATTGGCGTGGCTCTGAAAGCATTGTTAAAGAGCTAGAGATCGGCTTCGTTTGTTCCCTCTCACGTCATCGGAGTATTAGGCCTCTGGTGCACTGTCTTTACCTCACACACACACAGAAGGCCAGGCAGAGATTAATGTGATCTCCTTAACACTCCCTCTTCCACCCCCTGACCCAAACCCCCCCCAGGAGACCCCCCTCTTTTCTGACCCCTCCCCTTGTGTGAGGAGCTCTTAACCTCTCTTCTCTCAAATGGGGGTTGTCCGTTCATGATGGAAACCTTCATTGCCATAACTCAACTATTGAGATTCTGGGTAAATGTTATTGCCTGCTGTTCTGTGCATAAGGTCATAACTGATTCCTTTCCAGTAAATCAATGATACAGTATCTGACATTTTTTCTCTCTTTTTTTTGAACATATGAGTGCTTTTACCGTGCAGTATTGTTTTTATGAAAATTAAATAGCCTGATAGAGAGAATGCTCTGGTACAAAGGCATCACTTTTCAAGCTTTTTTAAAATGAAACGTATGGCGACATATTTCCACTGATATTGGTTGAGATGCTTTTTTGTCACTGTTGTTTTTCTTACCATATTTAACACAATAATAATAATAATAATAATAATCTACATATATACTGATCAGCCATAACATTAAAACCGCCTGCCAAATATTGTGTAGGGCCCCTTAGCCAAAAAAGCTCTGTCAAACTGACCTTCACATGAACTCCAGGACCCAGGGTTTCCCGGCAAAAATTTCCCGGAGGATCACACACCCTCCACCAGCTTGTCTTCCGCCCACAGTGCAACCTGGTGTCATCTCTTCCCCAGGCAAATGGTGCACATGTAGCCCGCTGATGCACATGATGTAAAAGAAAACTCACTACACCACGCAGCCTTCTTCAGTTAGTCTAAGGTCCAGTTCTGATGCTAATGTGCCCATTGTAAGTGCTGTTGGCGGTAGACCGGGGTTCAAATGGGCACTGTGACTGCTCTGCAGCTATAAAGCGCTATTTGCAGCAGAGTGCACTGCACTGTGTGCTGTGAGGTATTAATCACGTAAGTATCATTAAAATTACCTGCAACTTGTGCCACAACTGCCCTTCTGCCAGTTTGAACCGGACAGGAAAGCCATTGATTCCCTTGTGCATCATTGAGCCGTGGATGCCCAACACTCTGTCGCCGGTTCATGGTTTGTACCTCCTTGAACCACTGTCGGTAGGTACTCACCACCACCGACAGGTGGCACCTCAGAAGCCTTGCTGCAGCGGAGATCTTCTGATCCACTCGTCTAGCCATAAATATTTGGTCCTTATCAAAGTTGCTCATGATGCTATTCCTCCCACATTCAACACATCAACAAGGAAAACCGACTGTTCACTTCCTGTCTACGGTCTGTGCAAACTTTGAAATGTACCGTAGTTTATAAGACAATCCAAGTAATTTGCTTCAAGGTCATCAGTGTATTCACATTTTGGTTCTGTGCATTATTACTGACTAAAATCACCAGCGCACTCATATATAGTGCATTTATTAGGCATTTCTGCAAAATGACCAGACAGAAATAGATTTCCCATCTTTCACTATATGATGATTATTGTTTTGGACAAATTGTTACATATATTCTGATTCATATAATAATGCCTCAAGCCTTTTAAGCACACTTAATTCATGCCCTTAGAAGGGACAGGAGTCTCTAATCTAATTTCTTAAAAATATAGTCTGTGATGCAAAACTTATACAACACATTTATCACCCATTTATCAAAGAAATAATTGATTTGTTGTGCTGAATTATGCTATTTTTAGAAAATGCATTTGCTTGATGAAAAGGTGAAATATCAGACAGCCTGTTTTGAGTGCTGATATTTTTTGCCAATTTCTCACACAAATGTTGCACTATGCACCAGAATTGAACTTCAGCCCTCATTGAATGTCCAAAAATTCTTTATGATTGTTTGGGATGCTGGCGTGCCAATGAATGGGGGTTAAGGAACAAGGTGTTTTGCTATTTGTCAAAGGTCGCATTCATCTAAGAAATTATTATACAAAGACTTTGTAATTTGTTTATAACATCAGTTTATATTTCATTATTCTTATAATGTAGCATTCTTTCTCTGTCGCAGTACATTTGTATACTGTTCTATAAGTTCATTATTCTCGTACTGTAGCAACACTGGCCCTGCGCTCACTGCAGCCCGGAGCAAAGGTCAGATTTAGTAGTCGAGTGACATGAGGTGACCTGAGGATTGACAAGAAACTATTGTATGGGATTATGAGGGTTTGTCCTGACACTGATTTATCCAGAATATAAGGTATACTGCAATCATATTTTCAGCTTAAAGATGAGAAAAAATGAATCTAAAGCATAATAATAATCATAAAAATATTAATAATCTGCCATACATTCCCTTTCCTATACTTTTTGAGTGCTGCAGCTACTGCAAAAGTAACTACTACTATTACTATTATTCTTAGTGGTATTATTATATGGAGTAGTAGCAGATTAAAAAGAATTCCTTGTAACAGTATTAGTTACACTAATAGCGTAAACGCATTTAAAAAGAAGATATTACTATCAGATCTGTGAAATAAACAATCATGTCCCTGGAAGGTGCTTTGGGAGTTTTTTTGGGGTAATTTTTTTCTCATCAAAAAAAGATACAGTTGGGGTACAAACTATTTAGTACAGTCCAAATTTCCTTAATATAGGAAACTCAATTTTACAGGTGTGGATCATAGATATATAAACATAGAACACTACATTGCTGATGACTTCATAGTTACATTACCCAAAATGAAGCAACTGGAGGCCACATTGATACACCCAACCTTGTCCTGAAAATGAATGGCTTCCTATGAGACCAACTTCATATAGATGGATAGATTTGAAAAAAATGTCAGGATTTGCTGCAGCTTTTTGCAGATATATTTTTTACAGTGACTGTATAAACCCTTTTACCTGTAACTGTCATCATAAAGACTTGAATTTATTTCTTAAATAGCAAAAAGCGCTAGCAACCTAGCTAGAGAATTATTCATCCCATAGACTTGAATGGACCACCAACTAGAAGCCAATGCTAGCAATGGTTAGTGGTTACCAGCAGCATTGGCAATGGCACCATTGCAAAGATAATATTAGACTTGGTGGGAACAAAATTAGCTTGGTGGCTAAAAAGCAAGCTACTTGTAACAAATATTCATTGGCAATACTCCTTACTAGCCAAATATTTTACAGCAGTGGATCCGGTGCTTCTCTATTTATTCAAATTTTCAAAAATGAGAAGAGAAAGGATTTGCACTGAAACATCAAGAGAGAACACTTTTTTTCACCATCCCCCAGATCAGTCCTAGGGAACGTCTCCCAAAATCTTAGCTGCTAGCAACTTACTTAATTTGAGCCAGTGCTTTGGTTGCCACTAAGCCCTTGGGAAACATACTCTGGTGCAGTGAACATTTTGGAGAAAATTGTCTGTACTGGGCAAGAGAAAAGGTGAAACTTACTAAAGGAGCAGCGCCAACATTATTCACTGCACCAATTAATCTCTGAAAGGTAGCTACATAGAAACGTTAAGTAGGCCAAAAAACTAATTACGATCTGAAACTAAGTAAGTGTATTCCTTATTGCAGGGATTCCCTAACTTGCTCCTGGCCTTCCTGTGTATCGTGTTTTTTATTCCAAACACAATAATGAATTAATTATATTAATTAATATTGACAAACATTTCAATGTGTTGCATGAAGATCAAAAGACTGTTTAACTTATTGTTTATATTATCTTATTTCAAACAATTTCAGGTAACATCATCATTACACAGATCAAATTCAGCACAGACAAAATCAGTAAGCTCCAAATAAGGTTGCTAAACACTGGTTATCAGAGTTCAAAAGGATTTGCTTGAACTTATTTGATCCAAAACACGTTTGACTCAATCATTTGCTTGGCTAAGAAATTTACTTTTTGCGACCACGTGTCCACGGTTTCATCATTTAGGAATCTTGTATTCTTTAATTGGTTAATTTTTGCCCAACAGCAGTTGTTGTCAACGTTGGTCCTGAGGACCCCACAAGCATGCTGGTTTTTATTACAACCACAGTTACCAAAGTCCCATGATTGCAATTTCAGTTGGAACAAAAATCAGCACACACACAGGGGTCCCCAGGACCAACAGTGAGAACCACTTTCAAGAATTCAATGAAATCCTTGTTATGGCTTACAACATTTTTATGATAAATTATAAGCAATTAAAACAACCTTTCCTAACTCCTTCTCCTCTTTCTTTTCTTACTGTTGAAGCATTTTCTAGATCTGGACAAACAATATCCTGTGCTTGGGTATTTGGTAGGAAAATGGCATACCCAGGACAATTAACCTCTGAAAACTGAATGCCCCCAGTAGCGGGGTAAATCAATAAACATAAAAGATACAGCATGTTTTCCAAATAGCAACATCGTCATGCAGCATATACACTTAAAGGGAGGAAACTCGGCGAAAAGCTCATGATGACCGTTTCTACCTCAACCGAACACAATTCAAGCACCAAGCAAGTAACTAAGCATGACGCAAAACATAAGATAAAATAATATCAGTGCAAGATCTCTAGCATTTCTATTGAATTTGTGCTATGCATACAAATGAATACATCAAATGAAAGAGGACGCGATGAGCAAACAATTTTTCTTACCTTTTATATTTTGTTATAAAAACAGTGCTTGAGGGTAAATCTGTGCTGGCTATTGTTAGCCCAATGTGTCCATGTGATATTGAAAATAGATCTGCCAGTCTCTGTGTATATTTTTTTTCTGGGGCACTGCTTCAAAGGAGGTCAGGTCCTGAGCATTCCGCTTGCACACAATGTATTTTCCTCTCTGTGATCGGCTTGTGATGTTGTCAGTGTTGAGGATTATATTTCAATTTTCTCAACATATTCATCAGTAAATCAATAACCACAATTAATAACCATAATCAATAATCATAATCAGTGACCATATTATGTAAGCACAAGTAACACACACACACACACACACACACACACGCACAAGCAGTTCACACATGCATGAGCAGAACACACACACATAAGCAGTTGGCTTCTCTAGCTTTGATTGACATCTGTTCAGTTGATTCAGGCAATATCTGTTCAGTCATCAGCATTATTCACCATCATTCATCAGATATCATATGGTTATGCTTACTCTAATATTACACTGGAAGAGGGTTGTTATCTTTTAGTTGCAGTTTTCAAGGCAAGTTGGCAGTGTTTTGGTTTGCCTGTCTCTGGGATGACCTTTGACCCAACTAACAGTCCACTTAAACAATGAAGTTGCCTTGAAATAGCTTTTTCGCAAAGGATGCCAACCAATGAGAAAAGAGGAAAACAAGTAACATGCAGACATCATGTTATTGTACCATTGAAACACAAGTAAGAAGTAAACATTACATTATTGAAACATTGTAGCGTGCGAGGGTGGAAAAGCCATATTTGGAAGATATTTCCTGTGATTAAGGTAAAAAAAAATATGGTGTGAAAAGCAGAATGTCAGTTCTTCTTGCGCAAAAAGAACTTTATATTCATCAATATGCCTCAATAAAGCCAAATTTTCTGAAGAATCTGTCTCTCTCCAATTGTTTGAGGATGGGGGAACCTTGGAAATAAGAAAATATTTCTGAATGAAAACCACAACAACGACCAAAGAATTTGCAGGAGCTGGAGGCATTTTGCGAGGAAGTATGGACAGCTATACCACCTGAGAGAATTAGGGGCCTCATTGATAACTATCACAAAAGATTGCACGCTGTTATTGATGGTAAAAGGGGTAATACACAGTATTAAGAAATAAGGGTTTGCATGCTTTTGAACAGGGTTCATTTCATTTTTTTCCTCATTGCCATGTTTTGTTTGATGATTGTGCCATTCTACATGACCTACAGTTGGATATGAATTCAAGAAGAAATAAAAGAAATGTGCTTTGCCTGGCCATTAATGTTTTCTTTAAAAAAAGGATACCTATTTTACAAATTCAGCCAGGGTATACAAATTTTAGAGCACAGCTGTATTTTCTTTGAATGGGAAAATGTATACAGGACTGGCTGCAATTAAAAAAAAAAATGGTTGCATTTAGATGGAATGGATGCGTGTAGTGACATATAAGTGAAATTTAATGAGTTTTACAGTTTGACACCTGAGAAATCTAAAATGGGACACACGCCCCAAAAAGATGCCAATTTGGAGATGCAACCTAGACATTCCTGAGCTAAAACCTCTCTAATTTTGCTCTCATTTACTTGATTAGAATAAACTTTAGCACAGATGATGGTGAGATTTTGCGCTGTAATTACTTTTTAGAGGTATCGGACTGCAACTAAATAATTTCAAAAGGGATAAAAGTAAAAATTAGGTAGGCGGAAATGAGATCTTTCATTTATGCTGTGTTCCATCTTCATTTACTCTGACTCTGTGACATATATATTGATTTTTACACAACAAAAATCCCCAAGGTGTTACCTTTTTTATGATACCAAGATTATTCAAATGGACTGAGTAGTTGCAGAGACATACTCATTTCATTTTGGGCATGTCTTTTTTGAGCCTGAGGCTCAGGGCTTAAGAGCTTTTTAATATTAAGGCCTACGTATCCTTAGTAATTAGTCAAAATAAAATTGTTCTGACTGAAATCGTAAATGGTCATTTTTTGGGCACATCTAAAATTGTGTAACTGGAACTGGTACCATAAAACAAAATACAATGGAAATACAGAAATATTATTATACAGGACAAAACAGTGTACAGCAGTGCCTCTCAAACCTCTCCTGGAGGACCACTTGTCCTGCATGTTTTATATCTCATCCTGCTCCAGCAGAGATGATCCAAATCATCAGGTCTTCATCAACCCCAAAAGCAGCTTGATAATGAGCTGATCATTTGAATCATCTGTGCTAGAGCAGGGAGGGATCTAAAACATGCAGGACAAGAGGTCCGCCAGGAGAGGTTTGAGAAGTACTGATATACAGAACAGTATACTTTTAGTGATGCTCAGCCTATGTACCTGATTGTGAATTACTGCAAAACACAACTAGACAGGCTCAAAACACAAAAACATGCAAAAGAGCAGAGTGATGGTTCAGCAGTCTTCTCTCCACTGCTCGCAAGACTACTCTGACAGGAATATATGGTACAAAAATTCACAAAACAGATCCTGGCTAAGGTTGGTCTGACAACGTGTATGAGCAAGTTTGAAACAAGTGCAGAGCATAATCATGTCTTCAAACTCATCAAAACCATCACAGAGTACTCCCTAGAAATGTGCATACACCAGCATGCAAAACTGTTCACAGAGGCTGCAACTGTAAAAGCCTTTGAGGAAGAAGATGACCAAGCTGGTTCTCTCTAGCCATCAGTAACACTCCCCCTATCATTTTCACAAAGCAGCAAATAAACTTCTTACATGAAATCGGAGTATCCCGTGGAGTTCTTTAAAGCTGTGGGCAGGTTGTAGACCTGTGGATAAAACATAGGAAAAAGAAATAAATTTAAAAAAAATTTAAAATTTGTTCAACAGCCACACAAATCAAACTCATGAAGTCATATTGGTCAAGTTGTAGTGTTAACTTTTAGCAAACTTTTATGCAGTGTAATTCAGCAATTTTGCATATACAACTGTATATACTGACACACAGTGAAAACGCAACACCCATATTTAATAACCAAAAAGAAGAAGCAACCAATGTTTTTCGATTAAATTTTAATACGAATAGAAAACGTATTTCATTGTCCATAACACTGTAAAGTTTCATCACATTGTCTCAACAAATGTTTCTGATACGCCAAAGTGAATGCATGGACCCTCCCCAAACTGTCAGTAGCAAGCGTGTCCTCCCTGTGCTTGCATACGTGCGCGTGAACGGCGAGGCATCGTTTCACACAAACGTCGCACAGTTGCTTGGGGAAAGTTCCTCCACTCCTCCTGTAGAGCTGCTGTCAACTCGGCGACATTGCGTGGTTGACGTTGATGCTGGCGCCCACGAGGACCCAGTTCATCCCACGTGTTCAATGTGGTTAAGATCGGGTGGAATGGATGGCCAAGGCAGAACATCGACCCCTGCTTGTTGGAGAAAGTCTCTGGTGAGGCGTGCAGCATGGGGACGGGCGTTGTTGTGTTGGAACGTGAACGGTAATCATTGTTGTCCATGGTTGTTCAACAGTGGTTGGAAAACTCGTCTTGAAATCTTATCAACATATCGCTGTGCCATTAGACCTCCACGAATCACAACAAGTTCAGTCCAAAATCTCACATTAATGATAGCCCAGACCATGACACTACCCCCACCAAACCGATTTCTCTCCAGAACACATCTGTCTTGATGACGTTTAAATTGCCTCCTATACAACCGCTGTCAGCCATCAGCAAATGAGACACAGAACCTCAATTCATCTGAAAAAACCCAAAGACTCGTGGCAGCTGAAGATGATGACGTCGAGCAAACTGGAGTCTGTTGTCCCTATGATGTTGTATCATGATGTTGCCTCGATATTGCCTCCAGCATCTTAACCCCGCATCTCGCCGAATCACAGTCATGGCATGGATGGGGCATCCGTGCCGTCATATTCTGAGCCGTGTCTGCTGCTGTTTGGAACTGGTTCCTCAGATGGATCTGCCGGATGTGTCAGTCCTGACGTGTCGCCGTAACAGGAAGTTGTCCTGGTCAGGGGCAGTGGTGAATGCTTCCTGTCTGTGGGTAGCGATGCTCCAGTCTGTTGATGGTGGATGGACTGAACCTGAGCTGGCAGGCAACCTCTCTTTGAGATGTTCCCCCAAGCAGCATCCCCAAAGCTCACTCCCTCTGCTGTTCTGTAAGCCGTGCAATTCTGACACTGATGCTGATGGGGATGAAACACTGTGCCTTTTATGCATCCAGTGTCTTGCTTTACACCTGCATGTCATTCAAGTGATGCATTCAACCTTCTGCTAATGACATGGCAAAGATACGTTTTGGAGAAGTGATCCCCTGACAGATGCACAAACTGGGTTTGAACCCGGACTTGCACAAATTCCAGCTTTTAACCTTCGTACCACTATATTTCTTTGGTGGTAATTTTGATGGCTGCAAAAAATCTGCGACAATTTTAAAAATTAGGTGTTACGTTTTCACTATGTTTCAGTATATACACACACACACACGCAAACACATAACCCGAATTCCAAAAAAAGTTTGGATGCTATGTAAAATGAACAGCGCAAGAAATGCAGCTGTAATTCAGTCAGGGAACTCTTTGCAGCTGCAGCATCGGAGAATTTGGACATCACATGTCCTCTCACTACCCTATCATGTCTGCACACATCACTTCAGTAATGCAGTGCACTCTTCAAAAATATGGCTAATCAGGCTAATGCTTTGCAGCTGTTTATGCTGGCGCTTTGTTTGCAACAGTCATCCGCTGCGCAGCTTGCATTTGCACCTCATTGCTGTCATTGTTGGTTATGCTGCTTTTTTTATTTTTTCTGCTCACCCACCACCACCCCAGCTTCCACCTGTCTGTTTAGATCTGCTTGTGTACTCGGGGGATTCGGTATCTTGTTCATAGGTAGATATTAATTCTCCCTCTCTTCAGGTTAGTGCGCATATTGTGCACTGAGTGCCCAAAGCAGATCTATTCCCGCCCCAAACTCTGCTAAATTCTATACCATACTCACTAAATGGCTTTCATTTTAACACGTGAGTTGTCCTGACTGAAATGTAAATAAAAACAGAATGCAATGATTTGCAAATCTGATAACCCACATTTTATTCACAAGAGAACATAGACAACTCCTCAGATGTTGAAAGTGAGAGATTTTACCATTTCATGAAAAATATTACCTCATTTTGAATTTGATGGCAGCAACACATCTCAAAAAAGTTGGGATAGGGCCATTTTCGCTATTGTTTATAAAAGAAGAGCATCCTCTCTTCTTTTAACAGCAGTCTGTAAACATCTGGGAAGTGAGGAGACCAGTTGCTGAGGCCATATCGAGGCAACATCATGACACAACGTCATAGAGACAACAGACTCCAGTTTGCTCGACGTCATCATCTTCAGCTGCCACGAGTCTTCCATTGTTGGGTTTTTTCAGACGAATCGAGGTTCTTTGTCTCATTTGCTGATGGCTGACAATGGGTGTATGGGAGGCAATATGAATGTCATCAAGATAGATGTGTTCTGGAGAGAAATTGGTTTGGCGGGGGTAGTGTCATGGTCTGGGCTGCCATTAATGTGAGATTTTGGACTGAACTTGTTGTGATTCGTGGAGATCTAATGGCACAGCGATATGTGGATAAGATTTCAAGACGAGCTCTCCAACCACTGTTGAGCAACCATGGACAACAAAGATTACCGTGCACGTTCCAACACGACAACGCCCATACTGCACGCCTCACCAGAGACTTTCTCCAGCAAGCAGGGTCGATGTTCTGCCTTGGCCATCCATTCCACCCGATCTTGACCACATTGAACACATGTGGGATGAACTGGGTCGTCGTGTGCACCAGCGTCAACGACAACCACGCAATGTTGCAGAGTTGACAGCAGCACTACAGGAGGAGTGGAGGAACTTTCTCAAAGCAACTGTGCGACGTTTGTGTGAAACGATGCCTCGCCGTTCACACGCACGTATGCAAGCACAGGGAGGACACACTTGCTACTGACAGTTTGGGGAGGGTCCATGCATTCACAGTGACGTATCGGAAACAGTTGTTGAGATAATGAGATGAAACCCCACAGTGTTATGGACAATGAAATACTTATCTATTCGTATTAAAATTGAATCAAAAAACATTGGTTGCTTCTTCTTTTTGGTTGTTGTAAATATGGGTGTTGCATTTTCACTGACACTAGTACATTTGCTACATAAAGTATACTTGGAAAATATACTTGACATTAACTTAAGTTTACTTGAAAAAATGAACTTCAAGTATAACTCTTTTTTGTAAGGGTCCTGTTGCTAGTGTCATGCTGCTACATAAAAAAACTTGCAAAATCCATAGCTCAATGATTTCTGTTTTTATTGAAGCGTAAAGTCACTTGTAATCATGTTCTCGCTTGCAGTAGCAAGATGTCGAGACAATGTTATGTTTTTGGCTATCGATGTGTGTTTTTCACAAACACTGTTAGATCATTAGAGTAACGTTATGTTAATTAGCTAGTTGGCTTGCTACTTTTCTGCAAGCTGGCGAACATTACGAACAACCACTGAATAAAACTTTAATAAACTTGACTAGATTGCGATCAGTCACCAGAAACTACCTGTCAAGTATTTTTTTTTAGATGCTTATCCCCAAAATGGTTTTATTAACTTTGGTTATATCGGAGTCAAACATGATTACGGGCTGTTTTTCAATTGTCTGCGCAAAAAGTGCGAGGAGCAATTAGGCTATTCAAGAAATGGTTAGTTGTCCAGTCGGTAGGAAAAATTGGATGCTCAAAACTTCAAAAAATCACTGAGCATGGGTTTTGCATGTATTTTTTAAGTAGCAGAACAATGCTGTAGCAGGATGCATCTTTCTCTTCTAGCAGCTCATTTCACCTCTATGATGCATCCACAAAATCGCAGAGTGGCACACTGACTGGAGGCTACTATTTTATTTATCTCACTTTAAAGGTAAAAGAAAAAGTATGGGCACTGATGTATAAACGATCACTCATGACTGCAATTCCATTTTATGACTGTTATGGCACAAAGTACGTTTCATATATCATAGGGTGGCTTACATATATAAAATCAAACAAAACAGAAATTGCATCACCAAGAACTATAAAGACTGCACTCACTGTATGACAATATACTGTACATCTCTGACAGATAATTCACACATCGGTGTACTTATACACACAAGCAAACACAAACACACTACAACAGCTGAGGGTGAGCACTTCGCCATATAATTCTGAGTGGCTACAATAAAAGGGAGCATAAATTTCCAAAAAGTGAACTCATACAAAACACAAAAACCTGCCTGCATCCTTCTATCTACTACTAGTTTCACAAAATGCAATAAACACCACTTTGGGATTTTTGAACCACTACTTTGAGGTCATTTTGGACAAGCCAGTTGACATGCCAAATTTAGCCAAATATATCCCAGTGATTAGCACGCTTGAACGTCAGCTTTTATCAGAGTTTCCCCGAGCCTGTTTTTCTGCAAACTTCGATACATCCACACAGCCTGTCAGCAACGCAGGTGCCCCCACTACCAACAGGCTCCGATTGTTAAGTGACTCGTTTTGGGCAAAAAAAAAAAAAAAATATATATATATATATATTTCTATACTGCAAGCATTGCAAAATAAGATACCCCAATTCATACATTGAAAATGCCTTTTACATGAATGGGCATAGTTTTCTCCCTGTTGGCCGATTTTTGGCCACACTGAGCAGCATGTTTGCAAAAATAAATTCATTAATTAATTAATAAAAAGTGTACTCGGATTGGTATTAAAAATTTTAATGGACACGGAAATGTTTTCGTCTTTGATTCTGACAGGCAAGCATTTGACTTCAGATCGCACTTCTGTGCACATATTGCGCTTTGCCTGATAATCATGACAAAGTAATTTTTTTTCGCGAAATTCATTCTTCTTAGATCTCATTGCATGGTATTGACTTCTAACTTTTTAAGCAAGGCATATTGAGAAATAAGAAAGCTGATCTATAATTACTTCTCCCATGACAAAAATTTGCATTTTTCTAAAAAGGCTTCAAATGGATGTGTTTAACAGCTAGCTTTTGAATTTTGTGGTGAAACTCTTCAATTAGACAAGTCAGGCGAAATTAGAACTACAGCCTACATTTTCTAATGTTGTTGTGGTTCAAAGCTAGCCAACTATCAAAGACCTAGCTTGCTACCTACCCTGTGGTTGCAGCAGGTGATAATGTTGTCATCAAATGAATGAAATGCAAGCGCACAAGGATAGCATCCAAAACACAACAGAGAAAAAATTAGCGACAGTTACATTACACGGGACAGTCGGTTGGTCGGCAAGCAAACAAACAAGGTGGATGCGTTAACTACCTAGGCAGCACGGCACTTTGAGTCAATCCAAATGATTCCACTGTGTTAGTTAGCAATATTTTGTTTTAGAGGAAAAAAGAGTGAACAACAACACAGCCAACCAACGTTAGCAAGGCTGCGGGTTGTGAACCAGCGCTTCAGTTGCTGCTGAGAAGGTAACATGCAATAAGGAGGAGATGGCTTCCCAGCTCTGGCACACCAGCTCCAGATAACGACACCAACAACTCTCCAGGTACTATAACTGACATCACAGGAGCACAATGACCGATTGGCTCCGTGAAACATAGAAACTCTTAGGTTACCCACCTGTCAAGCAGAAAGAGTGCAACCTCGGCACCAAATAGTTAATCTTCAGGCCTTTCAACTCACAGACCAGTGTTTAAGCAGCTTTTTATTTAGTGCACACACACATTGAACAGACAACTTGTGGACAATGAAGAGATATTTGCTACATTTCAATGAAAATTTAATTGGATTGGAATTGCATGCCCCACCTTAGAATGTGACTCAAACTTTTAAAAATTGCCCAACAAAAAGTGCATACACCATCAAATAAAGGTACATAAACTGTGTTGATGTGTGTATACCCCCCACTACAGCCCTGCTTAATGCGCTTCCGGTTGAGAGCTGATCTTCAAGCAAGTTAAACACCAAGACGTATAGCATGCTGCTACGGGCTGAACTTGGCATGACTACATGCCGGCCAAGGATGATCATCTTGTAGTGGTGGTTCAAAAATTTGGATAGTGACGTTTATATTGTTTTGCGATGAAAGTCTTCATGTGCATTCGGCAGGAAATCCTATGTACTTGAGGCAGCAGAAGAAGAGTTACTATATGCATTATCTACCCTTCAAAAAAAAATAGGGGATATTGAAATTGGGAGGTCAATAACAAACTAATTATATAGAATAATTGGTCCGAAACGAATTGCATCTTAACAATGAAGGAATTGAGTGAACAATTCACCCGATATTTCAGTACTGAAACAATTTCTCTTGCTGTCATGGTCTGTGAAAGAAGGAATGTGTAAAGGCCTTTGTGTAATGTGTAATAGAATCGAGAGGCCAAGTGCAGCTGTAGGAGAAAACCAGAGCAGCACGGACTTAAAACACTCACAGAGAGAGATACAGACCAGACAACAGAGACAGCTCTCGCGCTTCCAAAAGGATGCCCAACCATCCGAAACAAGGAAGCAAAGTGAGAGAGGGAGAAAGAGGAAGTATCTCGGGAACCGAGAAAACAAAGCACCTAAAATGGTGCAACACAAAGGTAAGAGGGAAAGGAAGAAAAGGGAATTTCCCTAGAGAAATAGGAACCAAAAAAGTAACACGAAGATATAGCTGTAGTGTTAGCTAAAATCAGACACTCCAGCGAGGGAGGCATGGTGGACATCCGGCTTATATAGGCTCAGAGGAAGGCGCCGCCCATGCCTGTCGAAACAGCTGGAAGGAATCCGAAAATTAAAGGAACAGAAGTGGTTCCGAAAAGAGCCACAAAGAGAGTCTAAAAACCACAAACAGAGTCAAAACCATGACAGAATGGGTAAGAAAGGGAAATAGAAAATTGACATTTTTGCGACAATAGTGCGTGATGCCCCCATTATTAGCCAAACACTCATCGATTCGTCAAGGCATTGTGCGTATCAGTCTACCTATGGTGATTTGATGCAGTCTCTACCATTCTTCCACCAACGCCTCACCAAGTTCATCTAGCACGAGTGGTGGCCTTTCACGTTGACCCACACATTGACCCAAGATGTCCCAGATATTTTTGATGGGGGAAAGGTCAGGGCTCATTGCAGGCTAGGGCATCCTATGGGTATGGTGCTGTTGAAGGTGGTTATTGACCATTCTTGCACGGTGAGCACAGACATTGTCGTCCTTAAAGACAAAACGCCGCCCCTCACGTAGTGCAAACGGGACAACAAAGGGTGTCAGTATGTTGTCCTCATAGTGTAATGGCTGGTAAAATTGAGAGGCTAAGTGCCGTGGCCAGAAAGAGAACAAGCAGTACGGACACAGTACAAACACAGAGAATTATACAGACCACCAGAAAGTACCCGGGCTTCCAAAGGACGTATAATTGTCCGAAAAAACGGTAGCAACGCAAGAGAGAACAAAAGCGGAAAATGGAAAATTCCTAAAGCGGAAGGAAGTCCAATAATAACTGGAAGATATAAAGTCACACAAATCCTGACCAGAGATATCTTCGGCTATAGTGCTTAGCTACAAACAGACACTCCAGCAAAGGAGGCGAGGTGGACTTCCGACCTATATAGGGTCCGGGGAAGCGCCGCCCCTGTTCAATCAGCCAGCTGGGAAAAGAATCCGATTGAAAAGGAATTCGATCTCGTCCTGGGACGAGAGCCACAAAGAAAAGTCCAAAACACACGCACGCCTCACAAACCTGACAGGACCGCCCCCAAAGGACGGCCTCAGACGTTCCCAGAGACATGGGTGCAAGTGAAAAAAATTTTTTTGACTGAACATATTTTGGCATGGGTGAAGTGACAAGCGCCAAAGGCGCAAAGTCCCTAAGGGGGTCCTGGGGAATGCCCACCTGGAGAATTTTTGAAAAATGGTCAAATTTTATCCATTCTCAGGGCAGTTTGCCCAAGAATTTGAGATTATAAAAGGCCCTAAATTGTGTCAATGATTAACCCTCGTCCAACCAAGGGTTTTTCTACTACAACCCCGACTGGGGGGGGGGTACCACTCCCCCCGATTATTTCAAAATTAAGCGATAAAAATAATCTTGTTTGGTATCAGTGTGCAGCTACAGATGTCCTCGCTTCAAATCAAGTACAAATAAAACACATTTCAGCATTATGACGTCATAGTGACGTCATAACTAACACCGTATTAGGAAAAAACATCAAAATGACAAAAATCCATGTTTTTTTTATATTTTTATTACTTACCTTGCAAAATGATGATTCAAGACAGATGTACAAATATCTTCAAAATGTTACACACTTGCATAAAAGGTTTATCTATTAATTATGATAACAACTTTATGAACAATTCTATGAACTTGTATAATAGTAGGCCTATAGCACAGTATAAAAATGGTATACAGTACAGTAACCAGTCAAACACACAAGTAAAAGTATGTCGGTCATGCACTTCTAATATTATTAGGTGAAGATCACTTCAAGGTTACTGGTCACTGCTGGTCATTGTAATTCCAAGATTTACTAATACAAGGACAAGCTACATCAATAAATCAATAAGGTGTGTGGTCAGTGTGGTCTACAAAGTTCATTGAGCATGAAACAAAATAGCATACTATTTGCAACTAATTTATAAGCATATTTTGTATCAAAAACAGGCAAAAATTGACGTTGGTGGCAACCACCCCCCTACAAATAAACAATTACCTAGAAGCATTAGATCATATCTGTTAACGTTTTTGTGTGACAGGAAAAAATCTGTTGGGGGGGTGCTACCCCCCCCCCGGTTAGACGAGGGTTAATGCTTACGTTTAAAAAAAATTTAAGGGTATTGAGGCAAATAGTGTCTTGTGGGAAGACACAATGAACTCTTATCAGGTTACATGAATAAAAAGATAATATTTTTGAAATGTACATTATATTACAATACAGAGATACAACAGTAAATAAATTAATGTAAGCAATCAGTATATGTAAATATGCTTCACTTTTCTCTCTAATTTTGATTTTTTCATTATATCAGAAAGAATATTATTTGGGATATTCCAGTTACTTGAGTTAATTCATGTACAAAATTAAACAAACTGTACTGTATGTGCAAGTGCGATTTACATGACACTCTAGAAAAGCTCTGACAAGTTCTTAGGTAAATGGCCCTCTGTTTAGATCGAGCAACAAATAATCTTCCACAATAATAATAATATGCTATCAGATTATGGTGATGGAAGTACCATTTTTACAACAGGCAAGATTGAATAATTAAGAGTCTTAGAACACAATTTGAGACCAAATGCACACAGTTCATCTCTGTAAGTGTCTGTTATGGGAACAGTCTGATCACTTCTTGAAATATTTTAGGATGCATGCTTAGTATGGAAAAAACACAAAACTAATATGGAAAAGTGGCGTTGCCCCTTTAAGATTCGGGACTTTTTATACGTTTTTTATTTTGCACTAACACGTTGCCTAAAAAACGTGGGTGCATCACTGCTAGCTCTAGCTATTAGATTATAACTATGCTACAGTCTGCTAACTAAAACTACTAAGGTCTTCGAACATTTTGTTAACCCTGTAACGCATTCAAAATTTGATCCGAAATAAACATCACACTAATATTCATGTACTGGAGCACTTTTCATAAATGCGGATCTTTCTAAAAATAAACAGTTGGGGAGATTTTCAATTGGACGCTTCACGTGACGTTAACATTACTGTTACACACCAATGCATGGCAACAATTTCGCAACGTTAACAAAAATACCCCTACATACAAACGTTATGGTGATGTGTGATTATATTCCACGCTTGTGCACATTTTTACTGACCTAAATGTGTCTTCGTCTTCGGCTTCCTCATTAGTGTCCACAATAAATAGACACTTCTAGCCTCGAAATACTGCCCCCTAGTGGCCGCAACATAAATTAAGGTGTTTCAATGTGAAATCTGGGAGGTTCCATGGTAAGACGTTACTTCATGAGCACGAGCAAGTCATTATTTTTCTTCCACCACCACTGTGCACCTGCACAGCTCTGAATAACGGACTTTGACGGAACCAAGAATTCATTATTGACGGAAATCCGTCTGTAGACGGAGGTCTTGCACCCATGCAGAGAACCCTGTGCCCATTAGTCTCAGGGTGGAAACCAGACGAAAGGCTGACGGTGGCCCCCAACTGGTTGCAAAAAGCATGCCAGAATTTAGCCGTAAATTGTGGGCCCTAGTCAGAAACCACATCTTGAGGGAGACCATGCAGCCGGAACACATGGTCCACAACAAGAAGGGCCGTCTCCCACGCCGAAGGCAGCTTGGGCAGCGCGATAAAGTGGGTGGCCTTAGAAAAGCGGTCGACCACAACCAAGATGACCGTGTTGCCTTCAAAATAGGCAGACCTCAGGGCGCCCCGGTGGCTCATCGGTCTAAGTGCGCGTACCAAAAAGGCTGTGTCCTTCCCGCAGCGACCTGGGTTCGATTCCGGCTCAAGTCATTTGCTGCATGTCTTCCCCCATTCTTCTCCCCAACTTTCCTGCCTCTCTACACTGTATAACTCTCAAATAAAAATAAAAGAAAAAATTCCCAAAAAAAATCTAAAAAAAAAAAAATAGGCAGATCTGTAACAAAATCCAGAGCGATATGGCTCCATGGGTGCCTGGGGACAGTCAACAACCACAACAGACCAGGGGGGGGAGGTGGGAAACCTTGTTCCTAGCGCAGATACAGCACGCCGCTACAAACTCCCGGATGTCCTCAATCATGCTGGGCCACCAAAAAGGTTGGGCCAAGAACTGCTTGGTCCGATGAACTCCCGGGTGACCCGCCAGGCAGGAAGAGTGCCCCCACTGGAGAACTTGGGACCGTACCGCTACCGGAACAAACAAACAGCCAGGTGGCTCCCCACCAGGACCGGGATCGGATCTCAAGGCATCCCGCACAACAGACACAACGTCCCACTGGATGGGAGCCACAATCTGAGCTGCCGGGATAACCGGCTCAGGAATAGGATTGCGACCAGAGCGGTCCTAAATCTGCGACAAGGCGTCAGGCTTGATGTTTTTGGAACCAGGTCGATAGGTTAACGTAAAGTTAAAGAGATTGAAAAACAATGACCACCACGCCTGCCGGGAATTATGTCGCTTAGTCTGTTGGATGTATTGGAGATTTTTATGATCCGTCCAAACCACAAATGGATTTTCAGCCCCCTCCAACCAATGGCGCCACTCTTCTAACGCCAACTTGACGGCTAACAACTCCCGGTCACCAATGCTGTAATTCCGTTTGGCTGCCAACAACGACCAGGAGAAGTAGGCGCATGGGTGCAACTTATTTTCTCGAAGGGGGTGCTGGGACAAAATGGCACCCACCCCGACCTCCGACACATCCACCTCCACAACAAATGGGAGGGAGGGGTTGGGCAAAACGAGAATGGGCTCCGAGCTAAATCGTTTCTCCAACTCCTGAAAAGCAGCCTCAGCTGCTGGAGACCAAGCAAACGACGAGGAGGTATTCTTTTTAGTGAGCGCGATAATGGGGGCAGCTACCGCGCTAAAATTACGGATAAACCTCCTATAAAAATTAGCAAAGCCCAAAAACCGTTGCACCTCCTTGACGTTTTGGGGGACAGGCTAATTCCTGACTGCTGCCACCTTGTCAGGATCCATGCGGACCAACCTTTCAGACACAATGAAGCCAAGAAACGAGACTGTCTTAGCATGAAAATTTTTCAGCCTTGACAAAAAACTTGGCTTTAAGGAGGGCCTCAAGCACTTGTCTGACGTGTTGTTTATGCTCTGAGAGAGTTGAAAAAAAATCAGAATATCGACAAGGTAAACAAAGACGAATTTCTCCAACATCTCTTGGAGGACGTCATTAACGAGTGCCTGGAACACAGAGGGGGCGTTAACCAATCCGAACAGCATGACAAAACATTCATAGTGCTAGTCATGCACGTTAAATGCCATTTTCCACGCGTCCTCCTCCTGGATCTGAACCAAGTAAAAGCATTCCGGAGGTCTAGCAAAAAACGACGCCTCCTGCAGACGTTCAAACGCGGAGTTCATCAACGGAAGGGGGTATTGGTTTTTAATGGTGATATTATTCAAGCCCCTGTAATCAATACCAGGTCTCAGGCCGCCATCTTTTTTGCCCACAAAAAAGAACCCCGCTCCAGCAGGAGACGTGGAGGGCCGAATAAATCCATTAGCCAGAGCCTCCTGAATATATTCTCGCATGGCCCTTCGCTCAGGCCCTGACAGCGAGTATAATGAACCCCTGGGGGGAGTGGTACCCCGGTAGAGATTGATCTTGCAATCGTACGTGCGATGAGGAGGTAAAGTCGAGGCCGGTTGCTTGCTAAAAACCTCCGCAAGATCAGCATAATCATCAGGAACATTAGGAGGCAGACAAAAGTTCAGAGCAGCCCCCAAATTCTCACCATGGTCGGAACCTGCCATCTCAATGTCTGATTCCGATTCAGAGAAATCTTCCGAATCGCAATCCTCCTCTGGCTGCCGCCAGTCAAATTAAGGATCCCACTCCAACCCCTCCTCCGCCCCTTATTCTAGATTAGGAGGGTTTTGCGAGACAAACTTCTCAGAATCACTCCAGGCGTCAGCCTCCCCCATAGGTTGATGCCAGGGATGACACTCCAAACTCTTCCTACAGTGGGACCTACAATCAGTGCCCCACTGGACGACCGGGTTATTCTGACTCCCCCAAAGGATGTGAGGCCTATGTTCCCACAGCCAAGAGTGTCCTAAAACGACAGGGAAAACAGGGGAACTGATCATAAAAAACCAGACCTCCTCAAAATGACCACCAAAAGGGACGAACATAGTCAATGATTCAGAGACCTCGGTTATAAATCCAGTTCCCAGCGGGCGACCGTCCAAAGATCTTACAGTGCGTGAATGTAAAAGAGGGCGAATGGGAATGGAATGTCTCCTAGTCCACTCTGCATCCATAAAACAGTCCATGGCGCCAGAGTCCAAAAAAGCCTCAATAAATATTCTCTGTCTCCCCACAGTCAATTCTACAGGAATTTAAGTTCGGAAGGGAAATTGGGTCTGTCCCTCTAGCGCCCCCCATACCGCTAGAGGGACTTCCCGTTTCCCTGAGGCTCAGGGCAGCGTGGACGGATATGTCCCAGTGTGTTACAACTAAAGCAGATTATACGTCTGCGAACGGGCTTACGAGCCCGGCTCTCATATAAGCCATCAACCTGCATAGGCTCGCCAGGAGTGGAAATCTCAGTGGGAGGAATTGGAGCTGTATGCACGCTGCGAGGAGCATTAACCCCGTTGTCAGCAAGAGCCAATGCAGTATGTTTCTCCCTGTTACGTTCGCGGATGCGATTATCAATTCGCATCGCAGTACTAACCAACGAATCCAGAGAAACACAAGGCTCCAATGTAGCCAGAGCGTCCTTAACCTCCTCAGCCAAAGCGTGAACAAAAACTGTCAAAAGAGGTGCTTCTGGCCAGCCTGTCTCTGTCGCCAAGGAGCGAAATGAGATTAAAAACTCCGCGACACTTTCAGAGCCCTGCATCAGATGCATTAAACGCGTAGCCGCATCCTGACGACAAACATCCTGATCAAATACCGATACCATTTCTCTAACGAGAGTCTCCACTGTATTCACGACCGGTGAATTAGATCGAATAAGTGGCCCGACCCAAGTGAGTGCTGCGTTGGTCAACCGGGATAAAATAAATGAAACCCGAGACTCTTCATTCACGAACCGTGAAGGCTGCGCTTTTAAAAATATTTCACATTGGGCAATGCAATTTTTACATCTTCCTGCGTCGCCTCCACATCTTGGGGGTAACTGGAGTTTTGGCTCTCGGGGAAGGTGTACGGATTGTGGTTGCGCAACATTCTGTGTGATCTGAGTGGACAAGGCTCTAATACTTTCAGTGAGACTTAACCGAACGTTTTCCTGTTTCTGCATGGCATTCTCCTGAAGGCGGACTCTCTCCGCCAACTCTGCCTGCTGATTGTTCAGGCCAGAAAGACCCTTGCCATAACCAGAGCGAACTGGTGGAGTGAACAATCATTAAAGTGAGCATGCGAGAGGAGTGAGAGACAGCGTGAACGCCAAGCTCCAAGAAAAAGTTTGAAAGTGGCTAAAATAGAAATGAACTGAAAACACAGTCAATGACAGTTCTAAGTTAGTAAATGTAAAGTTCTAGCTAACAAAATAAACGTTTGTCCGGGAGAAATTAATTTGGGAGCCGAAGGTGGACGTCGACAGAACAAACAAACAACGCGGTCGAATACGGCGAGTGTAAACCTACCTGAGCAGGTAATGCCTATAGAGGATATGGCTGGAATCAACAAGCAAGAAATGTTGGAGTTGATCCGCTCGATTATGAAAGAAGAATTTGCAGTAGCACTGAACACACTTCAACCACAATTGAACTCTCTCAAAGCACAAATGAAAGAATGTGGTCGGAAATTAGATGGTGTTGAGAATGGACTGAATGATATTGAAGAGCGTGTTGCTGCACTGGAGGAGGACAAGAAGAAACATGATGTGGATTTAAAACAACTCCATGAAGAGAACATTGAACTCCGTGATAAATTGGAAAGGCTAGAGGCGCAAAGTCGGAAATTTAATTTAAGAGTTCATCTTCTGCTGACGGGCGCTGAAAAGGGGAATCCTACAGCCCTCATGAACAATCTTATGAAGGAGCTGTTTAAGGGCAAGATAAAGACTGAGCCTGGGGTTGAAATTGCCCACCGTGTGGGCCCCAGGAATAAGACAATGATTATGAGGATGCAACGTTACATGGCGAAGGAGGAGATATTGGTGCTGTCTTAAAAGGAGCGCACATTCAGACATGGGGAGATGTGGCTTCAATTCTTCCCTGACCTAACGTCGGATATGGCCAAATGGAGGGCAAATCGGGAGAAGCTCAGGACTGCGGGCGTAAAGCATGGAATTATTCACCCAGCCACCCTGATCATTACGTATGGAAAAGAGATGCAGAGATTCACGGATTACCAGAAGGCGGAGGCTTACTGGGATGCTGTGGAGAAACAACGACTTCAACCTCCGAAAGCCGACTGAACTGTACTATAGGTTAGTTTCATCCAGAGCCATAAAATGAACTCGGACTTTGACCTTTTGGCGCTGGCGTTAAGCAAATTGCACTTACTGAGACATTATGTTGGATGTATGTGCATGTGTGCGGGTGCGTCTGTGTTTGTTTGCGTGCATGCTATGGGGGGTATTTTATGACAGCGAACTATACTAAAACGCCTTAACCGCGTCACCTACGCCTGCATAAAGACTGCTAAATACGCGTGCGTACAGGCACGCGTATTGCGAGTACACCAAACAATGAAGGGGTGACGGGTGACAAGTGTCATGCCACGTGTGAACTCAGCGGACGCCTGTGTGCACGCTCGTCTCAATGTACAAATAATTGTTTACTTTATGATGATGAATTTTGAGTTTAACAGCTGCTTCGCTTCACAATTCAAGCAGTCCATGTATTACCAAGAGTGACCGATGACACAGTTTAGGCTATTTCAGTCTACACGTGCACACGTTAAAGCATCTGAAGCGTTGGCTTTAGTACAACAGCGACACACGCGCTAACGCCTATAATGTGCGAACGCCTTTAACGGGATGTTGAGGTATATCAGGGACTGCACCATTCCTTAGGCGCATCATCGCATCATTTTCTCCCTCAGACTGGTTCACCATCTTAGAGTCAGACCAGAGGCTACTAACAGGTCCATGTAGGCCTACCTTTTGTCAGTTTGATATTTCGTTTTAACCAAAAAAAAAAAAAAAGTATATATATATGTATATATATACATATACATAATGTCTGGAATATCATGACTCCACAATATTTTATGAATACAACGTTTTGTCATTTGCTGCGGATTATGTTGGTTGGTAACGTTTTCGCTTTTTCAACAGACCTTACGCGGATAACAACCTTTTTGTCTTTATTATTTTTCTGTGAATATTCTGTGATTTAGCCTATTGGTGAGAAGTCTAAGAGGTTACATTTGCCAAGTGATGCTTTAATTTATCTGTGTTTTTTCCACGAGACGTAGCCTATAGCTACTCATTTTAATTAATGTATTAATTTATCATTCCCGTACATCTTATAACGCCACTCTCTCACGTTTTGCGCATCATGACCGCTTATTTCACTATAGTGTCTGTCGTTGTGAAGAATAAAAAAAAAACAAAACAACAACGGGACGACCAGGGGAATCCTTCCGCCCCGCTACCTCCATCCACTCACATACCTTTTTTTAACATTTCATTCATAAAAAACAAGAGTTTGGGTCACAGGGAGTAATTGCCTTCGTCTCCTTGGTCTTTCTTTCCACAGACAACACATAACAGACAGACTATCGACCCCACGTATGTCTACTAAGTCTAGACCAACACAGTGTCACAACAGGTGGTGAGACAGTAACGAAATTACGACCCAATATTTAATGAGAGTTTATTCTTGTTTTTATTCATGTATTTTAATTTTACAATTCCGGCGAGCAGACCGGAAGACCCACTGCCCAAATGATGTCAATTTTTTTCATCTGAGGTTTTCTTTGAATTAGCCTATGTAGGCTATTTAATATTTCCCAACACAAAAACATGAAAGTGTCCTTGACAGATAAAAATATCAAAGCTTAATGTTAAGGCCATTCCATTAAATCATTTCTCTCTGGAAAATAAATGTTTTTGTCAGGTTTTGATTGTGGAAGAAAGGGGATGAGGTGTGTCCAACTACTAGCTATTTTTACAGAATATATCAAATATCTGCACAGCCAAAGTAGTAATTACATTGTATCTAGATCTGTGTTAGGAAAAAGTAAAGATGTTGCTTTATTTCTGCTTTATGAAACGATATTAGGCTACTACCTTGACAACAAATTAGGTCTTGCCGATGTCGGGGCAACGTGTGCCTGCCTGACATAGCTAAGTGCGTCAGTGAGATTTATTGTGGAGATTGGTAGCTAATCTGCAAGACATCGGGGAGATGTCGGCATTAGAATGACGACCGACCATGAGCCAACGTTAACCCGACATATGACCTATGCAGCTCAATCCCACTAGAGCTAGAAAAGCACTCAGACGCCTCGCTCTCCCATTGACTTAACACTGGAACAGGCTACAGCTGATTTTTGGCTGCATCGCTGGAAACGGAGTGAGACATCTGAATGCTTTTCGCCGCTCTAGCAGGATCCCACCGTTATATGGTCTTATTGGTTTGGCTACATCAAAATCTTAGCTTTAGCTATGTTTCACCAATGAAGAGACTATGGTTCAATGTCAGACTATTTTATTTATTTAAAAAATGAAATAAAATCAGGAACAGAAAGTTATTGACAATGGCTTATGATGCTTGCACGCCTCGCCTTTGCCGCAACCCATTCCTGTCCCTGCTCAGCACTGTCTCTGAGATGGTGAACCAGTCTGAGGGAGAAAATGATGCAATGAACTGATCTGTGTGAGCTCTAATGGGTAGCATTTTGATATAGCCTATGTCATTATTCCCTTTTGTCTCTCTCTCTTTCTCTAAGGTTTGAATGATATCGAATTGATATTTAATGATAGCAAGGGTGAAAGGGATAATTAAAATAATTTCAGCTACTTAAAAATAAAAATATCCTGACAGCTCTGATGGGGCTTCGGGTTCATCTATAAGTTATGCTTTCTTATAAACAATCCCGTACGAACCTGTGACTATGTGTAACAGCTGATCTGTGTAGATATGCTGCAGAACATAGAAAATGAATAACTGTCAAGTCCTGATGATCCAGTGTACCTCGTGCGTAAATGCGCACAGCCTCTTCCTCAGTTTCACGCCTGAGCAATCGTACAGTCCCTGATATACCTCAACATCCCGTTATAGGTGTGCACACGTTATAGGCGTTAACGCGTATGTCACTATTGTACTAAAGCGAGCGCTTCAGACGCCTTAACGTGTGCACGTTTAGACTGAAATAGCCTAAACTGTGTCATCGATCTCTGTTGGTAATACATGGACTGCTTGAATTGTTAAGTGAAGTAGCAGTTAAACTCAAAATTCGTTATCATAAAGTAAATAATTATTTGAACATTGAGACGAGCGTGCACACAGGCATCCACTGCGTTCGCGCGTGGCACGGCACGAATGACCCCTCGCTATATGATTTCCACCAACACTACACGGTGTGTGAATGTACGCTCATGTAGAATTGTACTTAACAGCCACGCATGGTCTTCATGTCACGTATTTGAGGCGTAATGCACCCGTCACGTAGGCGTATGCTCAACAATGCGTGTCAGCGTCTGCGCAACGCCTACGTGACGCTCATCTGTCCATTGAAAGTGAATGGAAAATGGAATTTACATGTGCACGTTAGAGGTTTGATGTCATCGCATAGGCGCTTTACATGCGTTTTAGTATAGTTCGCTGGCATAAAATGCCCCCCATCGCGTACGTGCGTGCGTACGAGTGTGAGTGCTGCGTGTGTGAGTGGATGCGTGTGGGGGTGGGGATGGATGGTTGGGTGGGGAGTGTTTACATTGTGTGTTTAAGAGGTTTTGTTCAGAGGATAGCTCTAATTATTGTGAGACAAAGTTATGTTGGTTAAAACTGTTACTGGTGTACACCACGACAAATGTGTAGTCCCATTTTACCACAGAAGGGATTGAGGTTGGGTCACTTGAATTTTTTTTAGTTTACGTAATAAAATTGTTGATGTTTCTGAAATCCTGACAACATAAATTACATGTACTTGCAATATCAGAGACACACCTGAATCCAGCAATAAACAATGACGTATTGAAAATAGAGGGATATAATATGTGTAGACTAGATAGGGGAACAACAAGGGGAGGTGGGGTAGCCAGCTATTGTCAAGATCATATACCAGTTAAAACCAGGAATGATCTAGGATGTAAAGAGGTAGAAGTATTGTGGCTGCAAGTTCAACTTCCATATCTAAAGCCAATATTAATAGGGTGCTGCTATAGACCTCCGAACGCAAAAACAATGTACTTGGATAATGTAAAATGCTGGATAAAGCTTGTGATGCAAATTATGAAATGTTTTTCTTTGGAGACTTAACCCTTTCGCAGGCACAGCGACATTTTTGTCGTTTTAACCAACGTGTTTTATAAAGTCTTCTTTAAATTCCCGATTGCGGGAATTCCCTTGTTAGTTACACTGATTACCATTGGCTGTCTCTCAGGTCACCCAGCACTGTATTTTTAGCCGTGAACGAGGCATGGGATTTCCTAAAAACGCTAAATACGAGACTACTTCCCGGTCAAATTGTGGGACATGTGAACATGGCATCGACGAGTACAAATAGCCGGCATTCTAGCCGTGTTTCTAAACGTAAATACAACGTGGATGAAGTTTTTGCTTTATTGAATGACTCTGACGATGAGTTTGAATATCCAGAGGGCGGGAGTGACTTGGATCCAAACGATTTTAGCGATTCTGGAGAGGATTAAAACATAAAAACATCAGTTATGGGAAACTTATTATGAGATTTGGTGTTATTTTATTGTTATTTTGAATAACAATCATATTTTGGTAAAAACCCAAAATTAATCCGTCCGTGGGGGTATGCATCTGGGCCAAAATTTGCCTGCGAAAGGGTTAAACATAGACTGGAATGTGAGAGACTGCCCGCTTAAAGCTAGACTCCTTTCTCTTGCAGATACATGTAATTTATCACAAGTAGTCAAGAAGCCTACTAGAATATGCCGTAGAGCAGATGGAGTCAAATCTTCAACTTGTATTGATTTAATATCCACAAAAGTTTCTGAGCTGTGTTCAAAAGTAACTTCCATTCCTGTAGGCTGCAGCAACCACAACCTTATTGCTATTGGAAGAAAGACAAAAATACCCAAGGGGGGTCAGAAAATTATTTTCAAACAAATCTTTAAAAATTTTTAATGAACATAACTACTGTAATGAAGTAAGAGAGGTTGACTGGTTTGAAGTTCCACAGAAGGAAGACCCTGATCTTGCTTTGGGTGCATTTGAAAGTTTATTACTCCCAATTGTGAATAAACAAGCTCCTGTCAGGAAGTTAACTGTGCGAAACGCCATGTCTCCTTGGTTAGATCAGGAACTTAAAGCTGTAGTATACGATTTGAAAGTTTGATCATTATTAATAACCTCATTTAGATGGTGGTTATGGTCCTATAGTACAATCTACATAATGTGAAGAGCAAAAAAAAAGAAAAAAATCCATTCACTCTAGTGGCTGCAGGGCTGCAGAGACGTTGACCAATGTAAGCCATCCGGCCGGATGGCTTACATTGGTCAACGTCTCTCTCCTAATCTCATCCAATCCCCTCGCTCTAGTTGACACTCCCCCGAGAGCTTGCTCTGACTCCCCGTGCTCCGCGTTCCGCCTCGTCCCCATCCCCTTCCGCGTTTACGTTTTCCGTCTGTTTACTGCCGGCCGGCTTGTTGCTCTGGTAGAGGGGGTGTGTCTGGGAGTCTCCACGCGGACGGCCACACGTGCTCGGTCGGAAGGATCAGGGAGCACAGAGGGGAGGGGTGTGTGTGTGTGTGTGTGGGCAGGATGCTTTTTTCAAATTTTTCTCAACGTCTCAATCTTTCTCAACTGATTCTCAGATCGTATACTACAGCTTTAAAGCATACATGATTGAGAGGGATAGAGCCAAGGCAGATGCAATAAAATCTGGTGGTGAATGAGAATGGAGTATGTATCGTAAACTAAGAAACTTTGTAACAATGTTGAATAAAACCCAGAAAAAGATGTATTATCAAAAGAGAATAAGCAATATTAGTATAGATAGCAAGACAATTTGGAATGTTCTTAATCAACTAATGGGAAAAAGTGGTAGATCTACACCGTCCTTCTTAGAGGCAGAGGGCAATTTTATCACCAAACCAGATGAAATTTCTAACTATTTAAGCGATTATTTCAGTGATAAAATTCAGAAATTAAATGATGGTATGAAGGTAAAAGATAAGGGTCTAGAGCTCTCATCCAGTCTAATTACAAACAAATTAATGAAGAATAAATTTTGTAGTTTCTACTTTGAAAAAGTCAAGGTGTCTACAATAGAACAATTAATAAGATTGAGTAAGGAAAACCAGCAGGTGTAGATAACCTGGATGTGAGGTTGCTTAAACCTGTTGCAGATTTCTTGGCTCAGCCTATTCGCCATATGATTAATTTAAGTTTTGAAAAATCAATTTGCCCAGCAGGTTGGAAGTTTGCTAAAATTATTCCACTGGCAAAGAATAATAAAGAGACTTTCTCAGTGAAGAATAGTAGACCAATAAGCATTCTACCCACCCTAAGCAAAATCATGGAAAGAATAGTATATGAGCGAATACAAAATTATTTCTGTATAAATGACTTGAACACAGCTCATCAACATGCTTACAGAAAGGGCCACTCCACAGCTACAGCGCTAACCCAAATGACTGACGACTGGCTGAAAGAAATAGACGCGGGCAAGATAGTTGGTTCTGTTTTATTAGACTTCAGTGCCGCTTTCGATATTCTTGACCATAGATTATTAGTGAATAAACTGTGTTGTTATGGTTTTGATAGGGGTTCTGTTGCCTGGATCAATAGTTATCTTTCAGATAGAAAATACTGTGTATACTTTAATGATGGTTTTTCAGAAATGAGGGGTATGAGCTGTGGAGTGCCGCAAGGGAGCTGTTTAGGGCCGCTTTTATTTTCAATATTTACAAATGATTTACCTTTAATTCTAAACCATGCTTCCATTGCTTTGTATGCAGATGACTCAACCATTTATTCAGCAGCGTGGACACCAGGAGATCTTCAAAAGGTTCTAAATGAAGAGCAAGTGCTGATTTGGAAATGGGTTAACATAAATAAATTGGTACTTAACATAGAAAAAACCAAATGCATAGTATTATGTTCTAAACAGGGAGGGAGAGTAAAGCTGAAACTGCAGTTAAAACTAGATGATAAAGAAATCGAACAGGTCACAGAAGTTAAGCTACTTAGTGTGCTGATTGACAGCCGAATGTCCTGGACAAGTCAGACAGATTAAATTTTGAAGAAAATGGGTAGAGGGATGGCTGCAATTAGATATTGTGGGACAAATTTACCAGGATGCTTGATTAAACAACTAATGCAAGCCTTAGTCCTATCTCAGCTTGATTACTGCACAGTCACATGGTCCAACACATCAGAAAATAATCTTAATAGGCTACAGGTAGCTCAAAAAAAAGCTGCTTGTATAGTGCTCAACTGTTTATACAGAACTGGAGTATGTGAGATGCTTAATAAGTTGAATTGGTTACCAGTTAAAAGTAGGTTACACTACTCTGTTGTCAGCTTTGATAGAAATATAATAACAGCAAAGAGTCCTGTTAGTTTATTTAATAGCTTGATGTTTTCTTGTGATAGACACAAATACTCTACATGACAGTCATCAGAGAGGAGATTCCTGCTGCCTGCTTATAGAACAGGGGCCGGACAGAGAACACTGCACTACAGAGCAATGGTAGCATGGAATTCTTTACCACGTTTTTGGTTCATGAAACAAGTAAGATGGCCTTTAAAATTAAATTGAAATTTTATTTGTTTACACAAGGTGTTACATGATTTTTTTTTTCTCTTTTGAAAGAGGCTATGCACCTTTTCTTTTGGACCTCATAAGTACATAAGGGTTCTCAGACTATGAGTTGATCAGAATGACCAACTTAAATCAAGTAATGATTTTCATTTCCTCTTTTTATTGAATGTTTTGTTTATGTTGTATGCTGTATGAATGCATGCTTGTGTGTCTAAAAATGGATATGCAGTTTGTAATTCTGACCTCAGGAAGAACAGCACTCGTCTGTGTACGAGAGAGCTGATTGTGGATCAATAAACAATTCAATTCAATTAAATTCAATTCAACTGCTTGTTGATTAGCCACAACTTTCTCTAACGCAGCCGCCGCTGACAACTCCATGCTGGCTCGAGTGTTCTGTAATGGCTGGTAAAATTGAGAGGCGAAGTGCAGCGGCCAGAGAGAGAACGAGCAGTACGGACACAATACAAACACAGAGAATTATACAGACCACCAGAAAGTACTCGCGCTTCCAAAGGACGTATAATAGTCCGAAAAAACGGTAGCAACGCGATAGAGAACAAAAGTAGAAAAGGGAAAATTCCTAAAGCGGAAGGAACTCCAATAATAACTGGAAGATATAAAGTCACACAAATCCTGACTAGAGATATCTTTGGCTATAGTGCTTAGCCACAAACAGACACTCTAGCAAAGGAGGCGTGGCGGACTTCTGGCTTATATGTGACCCCGCCTGTGAAAACCCGGCTAAACTCGCCTGATCTAATTTTGAGATAAAGGCCGTCAAGTAGTCCCTATGAAAAAAATATCAAAAATATGAGATGGGAGTTTATTGTTGTAAATGATAGGTTACATATTGGGGTTTCAAAATATAGAGTTCAAAAATTAATTTCTAACACCATAAATATTAAAATTAATGAATTTATTGACACTACGTTTATGTTTTTTAACAGAGAAATACCAGAAGTTGGTTTCTTCTAGGCTCGTTGGTTTCAATCGGCTTTAGTTTACCTTCGGCAGATAAACACCCGATAGTTTGGGTGTCATTCGGTTTAGGAAGTTCTTTTCAACCATTGAAAATGATTGTAGACCATAATATCAATGCGCACCATGGCAAAGAAGGTTGTTTCGTGGTATGGCAGAAGAGTTGCGACTTAAGCCGGGTGCGGATTTCTCCATGGATTATGTTGCATCACCTTGGAAATGTCAGAAATTAAGTGTTTATGTTTATACATTAACGTCTTGTGAAGCTAACCAGCCTAGTTTGAAGACATGTCATGCCAGCTACTTCGCGAAACAATTTGGTGTTTGGACATTGACGACATGCAAGACCCATCGTTCTGGGGTGCGTTTCCCAAAAGCGTAGTTGCTAACTAAGTTAGCACCTTAAAAAGTTTGTCCATTCACAGTCAATGGGTCCAACTACGTAAGTTAGCATCTGTGATTTCGGTAAATGCATCCCTGGAAGTATCTTTTTATCCGATATTGTGGCGGCACCTGAAACACAAGAATGCAGCATTTCCGGGGTCATTATACAAATGTTATGCCATAGCCTTGGAGCTGAAAGAGATTTTGATATTGATATGCAATTTTACTAATAAAATATACAAATTATCTCAATAGAATTATTTTTGCTCTGTAATTGCTGTTGCAGTAAAGTTTAGATACACCTTCCTTCCATGCATTTCAATGGGATTTACGCTTTTTGGTCATGCGCATCCTTATAAAAAGACTGATTTTGTCAAACTACTAAAATTTTCCCATGTATGTATCATACGTGGATGAAAAGAGGAGAATGTAAGCTTTAATTTGGTATATGACGCATTGTCAGGAAAACTATGGTTCAAAAGTATGGCTGTTTTAAAAATGTACTTATTTTCAAATTGTAATTTCTTGAAAAACAGTTTTTCTGAGCCTGAAATTTGCCAAAACTTTGAAATGACCTTTCTTGATCAATATTTGAGATATCAGTTATATTTTTTCACAGAATATTCCTAACTTGATGTAGAATGACTTTGTGTAAAAAACTGTAAATCACCAAAAAATGACTTTAGCTGGGTTATCACAGGCAGGGTCACATATAGAGTCCGGGGAAGCGCCGCCCCAGTTCAATTAGCCAGCTGGGAAAAGAATCCGATTGAAAAGAAATTCGATCTCGTCCCGGGACAAGAGCCACAAAGAAAAGCCCAAAACACACGCACGCTTCACAAACCATGACACATATTACTGACCAGTGACTCTTCCTTGCACGGTATGGAGTGGGGTTTGGTTAGTCATAGTGATCCCACCCCACACCATAACAAACCCACCACCAAATCTGTCATGCTGCCTCAGGTTAATATTGGCATGGCGTTCGTTACGATTTCGCCAGGTACGACCACGCCTATCAAGGAAGTCTAAAGTGTACATCAGTAACCTGGTGTAGGTTTGCAGTAATCTGATTTGCTGTTTGAGTTCAACTTCTCAGAGCCTGGGGATGAATCAACCTATCCTGGGCTCTTGTTGTTGACTGTGGACGCCCTGAGCGGCGTCGATCATCAACATTTTGGGTTTGCTGATACCTGCTCCATAATATGCTAATCACAGACTGGGAAACAATGAAGAAATTGACAACCTCAGACTGACGGCTGCCAGTTTCAAGCATACCAATTGCTCTTAGACGTTCAGCACGTTAAGAGAAGTCACATTGTGAAAAACTATCAAAGGATGTCTCAGATAAACAAAATCAACAAAGGATGACAGTCAGAGGCTGTTAAAATGAAAGTAGTCTTGATCACAAGGGAGTACATTACCTTTCTCTGAAGTGTCAAATCAGAATATCCACCCCGGCCACGTGTTCAGGATTTCCACGTGCTGCACGTGAGCACCATTGGCTGTGTTTTGGAGCTCTGTTTTAGAGCAGTTCATGTTATCTTCATTGCAGTCGGTTATTGTATACAAAACACTCATTATTTTGTTATTGACCTTGAAATTCCAATATCCCCCACTTTTTTTGAGGAGTGGTAGTTTGGTAACGGCTGGACAGATAAATGGAGTTAACATTACAAAAAAAAAAAAAAAAACAGGAAACACATTTATTCTCAATTATTCTACAGTTAAGCTAAACTGTTTGGTGTCCTTTTTAGCTATCAGTGATTGCCCAATTTTACCTTACCAGGTCTCCCATTTTACATGAATATGTCTTTGGAGTGGGGGCTTCTTGATGTTTTTTAAGGTCTGAAGTACTTTATTTTGCAACATATTTCCTTTCTAGAAAATATAGGCCTAAAAGAGGTTCTAAGAGCAAACTTAGGGTTGTCTTAGAAATTTTATATGGTTTTCTTGGCAATCTACCAAAAATGTCCCAAATAGTTTTGTTAAACGCACATTGCAAATTTCAAGTTTCATAAAGAGTGACATAACTCCTCGTGCAACTTTTTAGAGAAAATGTGCAAAAATTCCACCTGACTGTTGGCTAAAGATTATTGACTGACATAAAACACGCTTATCTTGGATGCCCTATAGACATTACTTAACATCCTGCAAATGTGTCCTGCAAGCAGCATTAACCCTGTGCTCAGCAGTAGCCATCTTGCAGTACATTGAGCTTAGTCAAATTGGCTCAGTAGCTGGTCTAAAATATAATTCTTAGACTTGTTAGAACACTAGAAAGTGAGAGGGCTTTGAAACAGAGAATACATGTATCATGCTAGTTTGAATTATTTTAAAGCTCATGAATATAACCCCCCTTAACTGAGCTGTCAATATTTAGTTGGCTAATTACCTAGTAATCACACAGGATGGCTCACAATGTACAGTTTCAGATAAGGCTTCAGTCATTTGATTGATTAGGAAATAATTTACCCTCATTACTGCCAGGATTTTGAAGTTAATAACAGCACGTGAGGTACAGTTAATATTTAACGTACATTGCGGCAATGTCTCAAGTAGCAAGCAGTAAAATATAAATATATTGGAGAACTCAGTTTTTGATTATGTCAAAAAGTAAAATGTCATGCATTTCAAAAAATATATATGTACACACACACACACATATAATATATATATAATCATTATTATTGAAAATTGCTTATATAAAATATATATATATATATATATGTATAATATTCAATGAAATGGAGTATTTTTGAATGCTGTGATAGCCAAAAAAGTTTTCAGAACTCTTAGGAACTAAACCAATGAAGTTTTCATCAGTACTGTAATGCAAGGGATGCGAGGGAAAGAAACATTGTGGAAAATAAAGAATTATGGATCATATCATGCATGTCTTAACATATGTTTTAACACTAAATGGCTTGATTCACTTGAAGAAACTTAATTTATTATTCTTAATTTATGTTTTGGAATAAACTCATGGAAATATCATTTATTTAAATTTTTTGCAAAAGAAATGTAAGAAAATGCAGTCATTGAAATGCAAGACATTCTTGTTATGATATTCATGGTTAAACAAAGAAGCAATTAAATACTAAAATATTTTGGGCTTATTTCCAGTTGGTAGCAATAATTGAGTCTTTGGGTATTTTATAATTAGAACATTTATTCAGTGCTGATTTAACAGAGTACAGGCTGGACTACAGCAGGTCAACAAAAGTTCATCTCCGGCCAGCTGCCTCTTCTGAACTCAAAAAAAAAAAAACACTGGTTCCAGATTTCCTGTCTTCTTTAAAGGTGATGTCCTTTATGCATGTATATCTTACTTTCACGGGATTAGAACTACAGACATAAATACTATTACTGACACACAATTCATTTTTGACGACCTGTGAATGATGTTAATAAACTAATGCAGAGGTTGATCTGACTGCACACAGGCCTACCAGGCAAATAAGTGCACTAATAATATTGATCCAGAGTGTGGTAACCATGGCTGATTCTTCATTCAGTGCAAGGGATTATTTTAACATTGTCCAGAATTATTCATACTTCCATACAGTAGTATGTGAAACCTAAGCACCGTTGAACCATTATGGATTACTGATGTGAACATTTTAAATCACAATTTTGTCATTTTGGATCTTGCAATACTTATCTGATCGCATAAACTTGCAGTTTTATGTACCTTGTACTTTTTACTTTTGATTATGTGGATTATTTGAGAAAAATGTGCTAAGTCAATGCGCAGAGAGATTTCTTAAAAAGAAGAAAAAAACAGAATTAAGGAAGAAAGATAAAAATACAGATAGATTCACGTTTTGAGCAATAAAAACATTTCTTGCAAGTGTTGCCTTTGTGACACTACATGACTGAGAGAGAATGCCAGATGTGCAGTACACATTCTCAGAAATTTAAACATATTTAAATGTGATCTGATCTATACTATCGCTAATATTAGAGTTACTCTGAAGGAGCCATTTTAGTTGCTGTTTCCATGAACATTCACAGAGATAAGCCACAAACAATGCTTCCCCCAACATATCCAAAATGGTTGAATCAGCCAGACACTATCTTCCCGTTTTTCCAAATCAATAATTAAACAGATTAGCAGAATCTATGTTTTCCCAGTTGTCTGTGCTGGTACCATGTCAGTTATACTTGATTGCTATCATTTACTGTTAAAGGGACCGGCAGGCTTTGCCCATATAAGGAAATGGATGACAGTTATGATTCATTAGTAGCTGGCTTTTGCATGCCAATATGCTGTGTACTACCCAGTGTAAATGTTGACGCTGTGCTTCCCAAATTGTGTAGTAGCCCACCAATCGCTATGGTGCTGAAACTCCATTGATTTTCATAGCTCAATTCAATTAAGTGTCCCTCCAAATACTAAGGTCCCATAAAGCTCATTGAAATATTTAATTTCTGGAGTCGGGTGCTGCCCATTTTTCATGACTCACCTATCCGAAATGTGTGAGGACCGAACAATGGGTAGGACTTGACTTCATTATTTGTATAATATGAACAAAACAGTCCAACTAAAGACATCAGCCTGAAAGTAACTTGATGACTAGAAGTGATAAAAAAAGGTTGAAAACTTAAAGAAGGACAAAAATAAAATGCCTTCACAGTACACAGTCACATTCAATTATTCGATCAAAATTTGCCTCAACACCTACATATTATGGAGCCCAAATTCTTGCATTGACATTAAAGTTTTACTTCCTCTGATTCAACATAAAAGTCATAATTATACCCATCTACTTGGTCATTATAAGATCATGATAAACAACCACAAAATATTCACATAGGTTATATCCATGCAGATGGAGGGTGTAACAAATTGCTTTTTTTAGAACTGATTAATTAGTAGGCATGGCAGCTGACACATCAGTTTTGCACTGACCTGCAATTAAGAATAAAGCTTAATTTTGGAGTGTTTGTAAGGGGCTCCCCTCTTCTTGGCAGCAGTGAAATTGTTGGAGTTATGATTCATGTTTTGGTCTCGGGAGAAAAGTGGAATTGTGAATCTTAAGAAAACAAGATTTTTAAAAGAAAAAAATCCCTTCATATGTTTCTGAATAATTAAAAAAAATTTGAGCTACAGTTAATGATGATTATCATCGATGGTGTTTGATATGGTGCAATGATTAAAATACAAATAATTTTATTACGAAAAATAAAATAGGTAAATACAAATTCTGTGCTAGGATTATTATAGTGTATAGTTCGGGGCTTGTTGGATGGAACCACTGATCTATATATAATATTCGGGAACGCTCATGGGGCAGCGACATCTGTGCAAACTGGCGTTAACACTCAGAGCCATGTATGACTGTTGTAATGGTAAAAAAAAAAAAAACATATATATATATATATATATATATATATATATATGTATGTATATACAGTATATGAGTATGCTCAACCATTCTGATCCTGATTAATGAAATAAAAATTGCATGCAGTTCAGCTTACCAACGGTTTTATAAATGAAGATATTCTTTACTATAATTTTGTCTTTTTGAGTGTACACAATATTTAGGTTTTAAATCCGCACAAGTTTGTTTAAATAAGACCATTGTGGCCTCTAGCTTTGCATTGACTCCACATGAAACTTGAGAAAATATAAACATTTCAGTAAGACTCTGTCATTGGTCAGTGTCATTTTCCAATATCCATTTTTACTTATAAATTTTATTTTTTAACAATCAATATTTCTGGTAAAGCAAGTTCATCTTCTTCTCCCAGTTCAATGATTTGTATTGGGAGCTGGTATCTTCAATTCATTTTAAAGAGTAAAAGAATTTGGTTGATATAATTAGTTAATGCTAACCACAATCTTGGGAACATTCCTGTACATTCAGTCTTATCCTGCAGGAGATCTGAGATGGTGTGCCTTTCTTTATCTCAGGGATTTCATAAATAGAGCCCACTGGTATTTCACAGCACTTTGGATAATCATGCCTGAAATGTCTTTCATAAGGATAATTAGATCAAACAGGGGATTATATCTCATAAAGGGAGGAGCCCAAGTTTGACAGCTTTGCTACTCTTGCTGAAAAACAGAGAGCTTGTTCATTTGAATAGCCACTACCATCAATCAACTGTTGACCAAGAACCATTTTCTTCCCTTCTCTTGCAACAGTGACAATTCTATACATATGCCAGAGTGAGAAATGTTTTGTTCAATCTTTATTCCTACCCTGGAACCATGCTATATCATTTCTTTGCAAACATGTTAATGGGAAAAAAGGTCTGGTGGCTCAGCTTTAAGTGGAGAAGTGACAGTCTCTTGATCATGGTATGCCAATTACGATCAATTTTTTGGATAAAGCAATGAAGCTGGGTAGTACAAAATATTTGTGTTCCCTAACCTATTAGCTCAAAAATAATAATAATAATAATAATAATAATGTGTCCCACACCTCTGTTAATTAGTTTCACAGCATGTCTGGTTGTTTGCGTCAGTTTAGGTTTCCTTTTTGATGTTGACGTCAAATATTTAATTATCGTCGCTTTCATTCCCCTGTTCTCCGTGCGTATTCCTCATGCTTTTCCCACCCTTGTTTCCCATTGTTACTCTTCTCTGTGTATTATTGTTCCTGTTTTTCTCTGTCATGTAGCCAGATTGTTAAGTTGTGCCCTGTGTATCTTACCTGTCTTGCATCCTGATGTCTGTGGCTGAATTCCAACCAGTTCCTAGTTCAAGTCTGCTCCCCGGTGTTCTGTCAGTGTCTCCCCAGTCCCCTGTGTTTGCCTCACCCAGCCAAAGATTTCTCACCGCTGTGCCCCTGTTCCCTGTTGAACTGCCCGTATCACTTCCACCCTGGACCAAGCATTGGAATTCGCACTGCCAGCCCCATGGGATTATGACTGCCACTGCCCAAGCTCTGCCGGCACACCGATCAGAGGCTCTACAGCCTGGATTGCTGATCTTGTCAATAAAGCTCTGTGTTTCCCCACTCCTGGTTCTGCGACTGACTTCTTCCCTCCTGCTAGTCCTATCAGATATTAGTATTATTATTATTATTATTATTATTATCATTACTATTTTTATTAATAATAATAATAATAATAATAATGAAGCATTATTTCAGCTAAATTCATAATACAAAATATTAAATGGAAAACCAGTTGCTTCACTTTTTCTTACCACACCAAGTAAATATACTCATTTTGTGCGTAAACATTGTGTACATAAACTGAAATATTATGGTTTTGCGGTGTATCTTTACGTGGGCAATTTGCAGTCTGAGGATCATGGCATGGCCAAAATAGCACAAGAAATAATGGAATTCTTACAATCTAAGAAGTAAGGAAGCCTTTGTAAGTATCAACACCAACTAATTAACAGCAGAAATGACTGCCAAAGATGGATGGAGTGAATGAGATATTCTCGATGAATGTATGGCTTTGTGCTTCAATTTCAGTCAATCACCATTTCAATAAAATATAAAAGGCTTTATCAAGAATACATACACCAATCCGCCACAAATTTAAAAACACCTGCATGATATTGTTTAGGTCTTGTGCTGCCAAAATAACTCAGTGAATCTGAGGTCCACATGAATTCCTAGACCCGTGGTTTCCCAGCAGAACATTATCCAGTTCATCACACTCCCTCCTCTCGCTCGTCTTCTTCCCACAGTGCATCCTGGTTCCATCTCTTCCCAGTTAAGTGGAGCACACGTACCAGGCTGATTCACATGATTTAAAAAAAAAAAAAAAAAACAGACTTATTGGACCAGGCAACCTTCTTCAGTTGATTTAAAAGGGACCTATTATGCAGTTTTTTTTTAACCAAGTTACAATATTCTTGGCTGTCCAAAGGGAAGATATATAAAATTTATAGGAAAAAATACATAAAATCCACGATTTCAAGGCAATAATGATTCCTATCATTCCTAACCCTCTGAAAAATAGGCTGTTCTGAGTGGGCGTCCCCTCCATGAAATTAAGTCTGATCTGACTGGCCAGCGAACAAAGCCACCAGCCCCATGTGTCAATTCTGTGTCTGACGTTTGCATTAATCCGTGGCTAGCATCTGTGCGGTGTTGCCAGATTGGACGATATTCGATTGGATTGTGTGAACAAAAATAACCCTAGGCAGGTGGAAGCATTTTGAGTTGGTTTGGGATGAACTGGCCAGTTTTATGCAAGACCCATAATTTGCCTCTCTTAGGGGCAAAACTAGTTGAACTATCTATGTTAGAGTATTCATTGAAACGGTAATTGATATTTGAAACATTGATTGCCTCTGGCTAAACAAGACTAGCCAGGTCAAAACCAAGTATATGACTGGATGACTAATATTATCGCTGTTGCGATGCTAATTTCCGTTAGCACCGTAATGGTAATTCCCATTGTATGTTAGCATTGCGCTAACTCCATAACCCTGCTACTTTGTTAGCTAGTGAGTCTCAGACATTCTTGTTTGTGCTAGCCAGCAAAGGTTTCTAAATTCACAGTCAACTGAGTAGCTAGTAGCTGAGTAGCTAACATTGCATGATGATTATGGACGTCAACATTGTGGCTAGCATCTGTGCAGTGTTGCCAGATTGGATAGTATTCGAATGGATTGTGTGGAAAAAAATAAACCTAGGCAGGCGGATGCATTTTGTGCTGGTTTGTGATGAACTGGGCGGTTTTATTTAACAATTTGCCTCTGTTAGGGCCATAACTAGTAGAACTATCCGTGTTGATGTATTCATTACAACAATTATTGATATTTAAAACATTTCTTGACATATATTTAGGCCACTCTTTTTAAGAAGAGGTAGCACAGGCCATGTTGTCATGCCTATTCTTGGCGAAAGCCTTATAAGCCTACACAAGTGAGCTCATGTGACCCCCCCTTCCCTCACCTTCAACCCACTAAAGGGATGTTATCATGGATGTTATCAAGGCCCCTTTACAAAGACCTAAAAGATCATGCTTAACTGAAAACACCGACCTCGGATCTTGCTCACTGTGAAGACGTTTACTATGCCAGTGACCGAAATAAGTGACATCACCGATGACCAGCAGAAACGTTGACAACTCTGAAATACAATGCAACATATGTTGCATGTCATGAGTCAGTAAATGCTGTAGAGGATGTATCGGCTGTTGCTAGCATGAAACCCGAGCGTTAAAGAAGTACTGAGCCAACCGCACAGTGATCAGATTAGGCGGATTCGCATCGCAAAATGCGAATCAAATTTCAGCAGTTTTGACAAAATGCTAATCATCATAACAATCCCTTTGCAAAAAATGCGATTCAAAAATTCCTAATGATATTTCATTGATCCCGACTCACTGGTCTGTGAAATTCCGAATTCTCGAGCCACATAACAACAGGAGAAGTTTTTGCGACTTAGCTTGGCTAGAAAATGATGTTTATTTGCATACCAACCAATCAGCTTCTGGGGAGCGCATGCATGCGCTAGGGAGGCTGTCTGGTATTTTCATAATGTCTTGACTGCAGTGTGAGCCATCGCATATTAAATTAAGTTGCTCTTTGGATATAGCCACCTAGTTAGTTAGTAAGCTAACTAACATTAACTAAAGAAAATCTTTGTAAATGATCATCAGATTAAGGTGATACGATTTGTTTCTTGCCCCAACTTGACTAACTTTACCAGCTATCATAGGCATGTACTTATCTGAGGTTTCGCGGCAGTTTCGTCCGACCGAACTGAACTTTTACATTTTTGGGACGTTAGCTAATTTGGTAGCTGGTTCAAAAGCAATCACTTAGGTACAGCTTGCTGGCTAGTGAACCTATGGTAACTATGATGCCTATTGGAGAAGTTTTTATAGCTCTGATGTGTCACTTTCAACGCCATCGCACGCAGAGGATCTCTTTCAACATTGATGACTCGCTTATTTTACTTAAAGCCTCTGAAAACCCAATTTCACAAAAACTTTTGAACTATGTTATTTGGGGTTGTATGTGCATAATAGTAAACATACTAAAATATTAGAAATTATGTCCAATTCAAATCCGAGATTTTGTCATTTAATTTTTAGCACCTATCCTCTTACTGCGGTTCAACTGGGCCTGGTTTTCTAAGTGGGTTATTACGTAATAAGCAAAACCAATGAAAAAAAACTCCGTCATTTGTCCCACCCCTAACTGAAATTATAAATGCTCTCTGCTCCGCCCAGGTTAGCTTCTTTGGAGCCCGAGAAACATCGTCCCGAAGTAGCCATTTGGTTCCATTTATCTATCTGTCCACCCATCTGTCCGCGTATTTGTCTGTCCCCCGCTATTTCCCCTATCATGTATTTTTGTATTAGCTCCATTCAAAACGCACCAGTAAATGATTTTCTGAATGGGACATGTGCTCGCATGCGTTCTCACTTAGCGTGGAATGGTAGTTGGGGAGAGCGGGGGCAAACGGGTCATTTTTTCGTATTTCCCTCTCTGCACAGAGACACATTTTTTTAAGGTAACCATTTTTTTTGTGAACAACATATATATGTTCTCTACAAATCCCAACCAAGTCTGCTAAGATTGGATGAGTATGACGTAATCGGACAGGAAAATGCAGCTGCGTTTTGATCCGTTCGCCCCTGTCTGTGGGGACGAACGGATCAAGTGACAGGGTCGAACGGATCAGCTGCATAAATCGACCACAAAACAATTAAGTACTTAATATTATTTGCATATAACACTCATTTAAGCTTCAGTTGAGTCCTGTGAGCAAACGAAGATGTTGAATTCATATCATACCAGTTTAGCTATCATGTGACTAGGCTACATTCTGCATTTTGCTCGCCTTCACCGGCACTTACCGCACGTCCCTCTTTCAATTAACAGCAAGGCAAGTCATCCAGCTGCTTTAGTTGAGGTAAGTTGTTTCAGATAATGTTTTTCTGTTCTTATCAGCCCTTTCCACAAGATATTTTCTCTTGTCATTAAGGGGAAATGACAACATATTCATAAATAAATGGTTATGTAAACATGGGAATAGAATAGTCTGGTAACCCGTTTAAACCAATTTATGACATCTACTGGCTTTATGGGCTTTATGCACAGCTCTACTACTTCCTGAACTTAAACCAGCTCCTTTATTTCTTGTCCTTCATTATTGGACAGCGATCCGTTTGACCCGGACTGCAGTGATCCGTTTGCCCCGCTACAGTCTCCCACCATATTTTGCCGGCGAACATCTTACATAGGCTAGCATGACAAATGAAACATTCACTGATAGTTAGCATACATATAGGTCTGTTAGATGCTATACATTTACAGTCCTCAACTAATAAACATAAACCTTGAAAACGGAAAATACCGTCTCTTGATTTTTTTACTCAGCGGGAAAAATCCTGTTTTGTCGTCGCTCTCCGCCAAGATAGGTCCGATCGCTCTGAAATTTAAATGCCGAGCGGATGGCGGGAGACCGTGCCTGTGTACCAAACAGCAACCTCCGGACTACAGTGTCACAGGGAAAAATGTCCGTGATCCGCTCACCCCGCTGATCCGTTTGCCCCCGCTCTCCCCTACTTCCGCTCTAGCTCGAATGTCTTATGCTGCGTTCAAACTAGCTTGTAAAAATGGTGTTTCTCAGAACACAAGCGGTGGCTTGCATTCAAATCACCTTACAACCTGTGATCACAAGCAGTAAACTGGTGATTAATTCAGGGGATCAATCTTCACCACTTGTGAGCAAAATGAGGCCAGACCTACACATTGTCAGCTAAACAGAAAAGTACGTTTATTTTCATGTTTGTTTTATCAAATATTAAAAGGAGCAACTTATTATTAACCTTTATGTCTCAGAGTTTGTTGTATTTCCATATCAAAATGTTTCTGCCGTTTTGTCATTGGGAAGTTAACTTAATAGAGGTATCAAAATATTATTGACCATGATTTCGCCCGTGACAGACTGGCAGCAAATTAAAGCTCTCCATGTGTGTCTTTTTCGCAACCGGTAAGTGGTAATTTCACCATATTCAACATAGCGGTATGAACGCAGCATAAGACCCTTGTCTCACAACGAGTTTGGGTTGCTCAGGATCTGTCCCGTGCATGCTGTGACCGGATATCGCGCCCTTGAGGTACAGTTGTCATTCGTGGCTGCTGCAAGCGGGGTCGGTGAGCAACAGGGCCTGTTTTCCATTATCAGACAGACAGCCAATTGTTGCCAGTGACAGTGCCAATGATGCTTTTTTTTTTTTTTCGTGTCACTAGCCACGCCATTTTTCTGATGCCGTAGCATTTTTTATTTCTTCTTTGGCTTTATGTCAGCTATTGAACACACTCAAAAGAACAAATCCAGCATCATTGTACACGTCAGAAAAAAGCAAATGTTCGTCATGACTGAAGTGCGCGTTCACGGTTTTTTCTTTTTTTTTAATTTGATAATTATGCAGTGTAGAGAGACAGGAAGGTTGGGGAGAAGAATGGGGGCAGACATGCAGCAAATGACCCGAACCGGATTCGAACCCAGGTCGCAGCGGGAAGGACACAGCCTTCATGGTACGCGCACTTAGACTGATGAGCCACCGGGGCGCCCCAGCGTTTACGGTTTTTATAATCCCACTCGAATCTCACTGGACAAAGCAATAAAAATTAAAACAGAATATATTTTCTGCCATTGATGGCATCATCTTGCATTCTCCACATGAACACCTTCAAGCACAGTGTAGTTCTATTGGTCAGTGAGCGTTGATTTCACAACATGCATACTTGAGGGTAGAACATTACTAAATGGAAATTATTTTCACTGAGAGGAACCGGTTGACTGGCGAGCTAATTACAATGCAATAATATTGTACAGTACTAACGTCACTAACGTTACAGTAGCCTACCATCAGGCCGCTGTTGGGTGCATCCCTGCTAACGTTGAATTTTAGCGGAGATTCGCTAACTCAGTAATAATAAAAACCACAAAGGATTTTACAAAATACCATTCCGTAACTGGCGGGATTGTGTTTCCAGATGGCAGAGGAGCTGCTTCGTCTGATTCTGAAGCTGCTTGCACACTGGACGCGAAACAAATTTTTCGCAGGAAAAATTACGTTCAAAGTCAATGCGAAGACGCGAATACACGCGTGTATTCAAGCCTTTGCATTGACTTTGAACGTAATCTGTCGTGCGAAAAATTCGTTTTGCGTCCAGTGTGCAAGCGGCTTGAGTCAGACGGCTCAAACATATTGGGCTGGACTGACCCTTGCGCCATTGCTGTGACTAACGCTCACGGAGCCAGTGAGGAGTCACTCAAATCGAGGGAGTGGCCAGTCACACCGCGATACGCCACACCCACCCTGTCTTGAGGTATGGACTGAATAGCAAAATGAGCCATTTTTGAACTAGGTTTTCTAATCGTTATGAATGTTAATTTTCACTCAGTTTTTTGTAGATGCTTTATGAGACACCCAACTTTGATATTATACGTGAATTCTCACTATGTCAAGACAAGTTTCCAGAGGTTCTAAAGAGCAAACAGACAGTTCGGGTCTGAGACGTGTTTCATGGCTAGTTTTACCTGCATTATCTTGTTATGTGTGCAATCGCGTATAACGTTACTCTTCAGATTATAAAGCAAGGCATCTTCCTACCTTGCTGATGCTAGTTAAGGGGAATCTTTGTCACCATTGCGATACTAACGCGATGTGATTTTGTTTATGCCCTTCTGGAAAAAAAATTGCGTGTCTGACCTCCAGTTTTTTCGGCATTAACTCTGAATCGTCTTGACTGGATGTATGCTTTACATTTTTACACACCCGATTGTTCCTCGAGCCACCCAAACATCACGGTAAGCCAATCAAAGTCATCAAAACTTCTCTCATTGCCATGAGGGTTTAGGGAATTGCAAGTTCGCCGGCCTCTCCCGATACATGCACAGTGATCTCCAATCATTCAAATACATGATGTTGTAATGTTAAAACGTGACTGAGTTGGAGAGTGCCTTGTATGATGGATATGAATCATTTCACGTCTCTGATTAGGTGCTAAACAACATCATATGCTACAGTAAGGTATAGATAAGACAGCTGTACTGCAGGTTACAAGTATTTTACAGAAATTTCAAAGGGAAACGGAAATGTGCTGTATTAAATGAAGATAGGGTAGTTCAGGGTAAAATTGTTGCCTTTTGGAAATAATTTGTTTTGCTTTCTGAGTGGAGTTGTATTTCTCTTTGTAATCTGTCATCAGGAAAGAATAAAAAAAGCCTTTTCGTCATTTAAAATCTGATTTACTGTTTTTTAATTTTTGCTAATCATTATTCAAATATGCTGAGCAATTGCTAATCAATTGATATAATGTTTAGCAAAAAATGCTAATCTTTTTTTCCCTTAATCTGATCACTGCCGCATGCTATCATTAGTGCTAAATCCGTTCTGATGCCTTGTTACAAAAGAGAGCAAGGAGAGGCTATTGATGAGCCCCTGTATTCTAAACTGCATATTTTCATAAACAATTAACTTACACGTGCGTGAAAATCGCTGAAAAACATAATATTTGTTTTGTGAGCTAAATAGGGGGCAAGTTTGCGAGCTAGCCAGTTCGCTTTTGATCGCTATGATTGCCATTTCTTCCCGTATCATAGTTATTAAATTGGTGCCGTGCTGCTGTTGAAACTTCCATAGTTCCCATGATATTGAACCTTGAAGTTGGTTACAGAACAAATCTCAAAGAAAATACAGATTTTGGCTCAAGATTGTGACTCCTAGAATGGGCATACAATTGATTTAATTGCAGTTTTTAACAGTGCTCAAATATTTCTTTCAGCTCTGAAAATTTCATTTTGCCATCTCTAATAGCTACACGAAGGTATGTGGGCTCCAAAATGCAAGAAAAACTGATGCAAGTTAGAAAACACGAAATTTCGACCTACTCCCGTGTACTTTTAGAGCTTGTAGCTCAAAACATATTCACAAGATCAAAGTAATATTTGGCAAGGATTCATTAAAAATACTTAATTTAATGTACGAGAGCAATCAGCTGATTCCGAGGGGGTCAGGTGGGAGGCATTTGTAGATTTCATATGGAATGACCCAAGATATTACAAACCCCAATTCCAATTAAGTTGGGACGTTGTGTAAAATGTGAATAAAAACAGAGTGCAATGATTTCCAAATCCTTTTCGACTTATATTCAATTGCGTACAAGACAAAGACACTATTTAATGTTCAAACTGAGAAACTTTATTGTTTTTTTTTTTTGGAAATATTCACTCATTTTGATTTTCATGCCTGCAACACATTCCGAAAAAGCTGGGACAGGGGCATGTTTACCACTGTGTTACATCACCTATCCTTTTAACAACACTGAATAAGCGTTCGGGAACTGAGGACACTTATTGTAGAAGCTTTGTAGGTGGAATTCTTTCCCATTCTTGCTTGACGTACGACTTCAGTTGCTCAACGGTCAGGGGTCTCTTTGTCGTATTTTGCGCTTCATAATGCGCCAAACATTTTCAATGTGAGACAGGTCTGGACTGCACTCGCACTCTTTTACTACGAAGCCACGCTGTTGTAACACGTGCAGATGTGGCTTGACATTGTCTGACTGAAATAAACAGGGACATCCCTGAAAAAGACGCCGCTTGGATGGCAGCATATGTTGCTCCAAAACCTGTATGTACCTTTCAGCATTAATGGTGCCTTCACAGATGTACAAGTTACCCATGCCATGGGCATTAACACAACCCCATACCCTCACAGATGCTGGCTTTTCAACTATGTGCTGATAACAATCTGGATGGTCATTTTCCTCTTTAGGCCGGAGGACACGACGTCCATGATTTCCAAAAACAATTTGAAATGTGGACTCGTCAGAGCACAGCACACTTTTCCACTTTGCATCAGTCCATCTCAGATCATCTCAGGCCCAGAGAAGCCAGCGGCGTTTCTGGGTGTTGTTGACATATGGCTTTCGCTTTGCATGGTAGAGTTTTAACTTCCACTTGTAGATGTAGCGACGAACTGTGTTAACTGACTGTGGTTTTCCGCAGTGTTCCTGAGCCCACATGGTAATATCCTTCACAGAATGATGTTGGTTTTTAATGCAGTGCCACCTGAGGGACTAACGGTCATGGGCATTCAGTGTTTGTTTTCGGCTTTGCTGCTTATTTGTAGAGATTTCTCCGGATTTTCTGAATCTTTTGATGATATTATGGACTGTAGATGATGAAATCCCTAAATTCCTTGCAATTTCACATTGAGAAACATTGTTCTCAAACTGTTGGACTATTTTCTCATGCAGTTGTTCACAAAGTGGTGAACCTCGCCCTATCCTTGCTTGCGAATGACTGAGCCTTTCGGGGATGCTCCTTTTTTTACCTAATCATGACACTCATCTGTTTCCAATCAACCTATTCACTTGTGGAATGTTCCAAACAGATGTTTTTTGAACATGCCTCAACTTTCCCAGTCTTTTGTTGCCCCTGTCCCAGCCTTTTTGGAATGTCTTGCAGGCATCTAATTCAAAATTTGTGAATACTTAAAAAAACAAACAAAAAATAAAGTTCTTCGATTTGAACATTAAATATCCTGTCTTCGTAGTGTACTCAATTAAATGTAGGTCGAAAAGGATTTGAAAATCATTGTATTCTGTTTTCATTCACATTTTACACAAATACCCAACTTCATTGGAATTGGGGTTTGTATTAATAACAAAGAAATTACTAAAGAAATAAACAGAATGAAGCAAATTCACACATAATGCCTCAAATCACAACTTAATTGCAATCTCGAGTGAACATATATAGCTCTCCATCATACAAACGTACCCTACATGGCCACCTACCATTTTAAAGCATCATCACGTTAAAGAACAATTAATTATGGTAAAAATACCATAAATCCTTTGTTCTGCGACGTGAAAGTTTAAATGATGTAATCGTATTATACAAATAAACGATAGCCTCCATGCAAAAGATACAAGTTTTATTTGGTTAATTGGCTCTAAATTTCCCTAATGGATTCGGCTAGTCAGACTGGCTTCAGTGACCAGCGTCTGTAAGCGCTCTCTGAAGGCTGAATTCGGCATAAGACCAGCAGGCGTCAGTCCAAGTTTGAAGTAAGGCAGTGGCTATTTTTACGATGGTTAACTTCAAGTTGCATTTGGACTGCTCGCGATGTAATGGAGAGGCACCTATCAATACCGTTTCAAATTAAGTAGCCTATAAATAACTCTGTTCACATTACTATAGCCAACATATAACAACTCAGCCTTAATGTTCATCCATCAAACGCATAAAACACATTAATGCGCGCAGAGAATATTCGGTAAGCTCACTGATTTACCATTTTCAAGTGTAGCCTACGTCATGTGCGTAGTTGAACTGGGTAAGCAAAACTTTGCTTGCAAATTCATTCTAGTTTTTTTTGATAATCTGCAACTTAAAAAGAAATGCTGCCAAGATTCAGATTTTTTATTTAACATAATGTTTCAAGGCTACATCAAAATGAGCAATTAAATTAGGCCCATGCCTAAATCACTAATCTTAACTGTTGCTTAGGGCAAACCATAAGCTACAATTAAAATGCACATTTGCATGTATATTTAAGAAGGGTATAATGCACACTTGTCAACCCTACCGTTTTTCCCAGAATTCTCCTGTATTTTACCCATCTTTCCTGCTGTCTTCCCGTTTCAATATTTTCCCATAAATCTCCCGTATTTTTCACCTTAAAGGGAACCTATTATGCTGATCCTTCTTTTAATACATATTAGTAATGTTATAATGTTGGTTGTCCATACTCAACCTCTGACATGTTTCTAAACATAAGATACAGAGGTTTTGCCGTAATCCAAGAACGTGATTTCGTGAAGGTGATTTCCTCTCTGAACAGCCCCTCCCGAGATCTTTGCGAGATCTGGGCAAAACCTGACGTCAGGTTGTGCCGTCCAATTAGTACAGACCAAACCAGAGCCAATCACGGCGCTGGACTTGCCCACACCGGAAACTATTCTAGCAGGCACTAACGAAGGCAGATCATACTATGCCTTAGTAGCGTCTAAACTTTGGGAAATACAAAAGAAGACCCGCAGATCATTTGAGGAGCAGTTTTGTCAGTATCTCTCCCAAAGCTGCTTGTCCGTTTACTTTTGGACACAAAGAAAAACACCTATTTCTCTTCCAAAAGACGATGCCACCAGAAATCAGTCGGTAGCTTTTATTGTTTGGCCGTGGCTGTTTGCTGCTAGCAAAGGGAACGTTAGCTGTTTGTGCTCAGCATTTCACCAAAGACAGCTTTGTCAATAAAGGATAATTTGACACAGGATAAGCGTTTCAGCTGCTTCTCAAACCTGAAGCAGTTGCATCCATCAAGCGCTCGGAGCCACAAGCTGTAAGTAACGATATAACAGCAAATAGTGTAAGTGAAGCTAACGTGTTACGGGTGGCTAGCAGGACCGCTAGCGATGGTTAGCACTAACAACTGGCCTCAAGCGCAGGCTTTGTAAAATATCTGAAGATAAAGTCTGTTTTGGTTGCGACTGTCCGTGACTCACAGACACAGAAGCTGTAAGTTGCTTTTACTGCATAAGCCAACCTGACGTGATAGCCAGTTGATTGTGGCTGTAGCACAGCGGCTAACGTAGCCAAGTCACTGTTGCTAATGTTTGTGTCCAAAATATGCAAGAGTAATATCAGGGGAAATTCTACAGGAGGTGTGTGAACATAAACCTCATTTGAAGCTAACTTTTAATACTTGTTTGTAATACGGATGCTTGGTACAACTGTCCACGGTAATGGAACTTGCTGTCTGTAAAACCTGTATTGCAAGGGTTTGTCTCTGTGGTTGTGACCGCTCGGTTACCAGCTACTGCATGTGAGTCTGCCTGCTGCCGTGGTAATTAAAAATGCTCCTGGTTAACTTATATGCAGTAATTCTGATCGGTATGCTTGTATTACTTCGGTAAGCATCAATGTGGCAGTTTCATCATAACGTTGCCCGATTGTAGCCACTACAGTTGAAGCGGCTGCTTGTGATCGCTTCACTTATCCGTGACCAGGATCAGCCGGATCCCTATCGCAAATATCTGGGCAAGCTCTCTGATTCTACCTGAAAGCAATCGCGAAACGCAGAAGCTCTAATGTTTCTGGTATAACAAAGGATTTCTCTGCACTACCTTGACATAATTTCATCCCCCTTTAGAAATTGTTGTGGGTAATAAAAAGCTGAAAAAGGCAGGGATTAAATAGGAAATGCTTTCCTGTAGAAGTGATCGATTCTCTAGCTCCACATAAGCAACTTGTCCACGCTAACAGAACTTGCAGTCTGTAAAACCTGTATTATGTTCATAACATAACCGAGCTCTCTCTAATTGTCGCATAGGCTACTATCCATAAAGCTGCTTTCACATCGGAGGCGAAACAAATTTTTCGCGGGACAGATTACATTCAAAGTCAATGCCAAGACTTGAATACACGTGTTATGCATGGGCGTAGGAACTGGCCCGGCAGACCCGGCGATCACCGGACCAATATTTTCCCGAATACGCCCCTCCCCCCTCCCCTCTCTCCCTCTTGTAATGTCAATATGAAGTCGCTTTCACACTGGACGCGAAACGATTTTTTCGCACGCAGATTACATTCAAAGTCAATGCAAAGTCTTTGCAGTGACTTTGAATGTAATGTGTCGTGCGAAAAAAATTCGTTCGCATCCGTGTGAAAGCAGCTTTAGACCGCCTCCAGCCGATCCCGCTGCTTATCACCTATCAGATTAATGCACTGCCGCAAGACCAGTGTCATTAGCGTTCGTCAGCGATACTAATGCTACTGCACACTCTCATAAATTATGATCCAGTGCAAAAAAAGGTTCTTATTTCTTATAAGTATAATTATAAGTATAATATAATTTCCGCGCGATTTTGGCATTACAGGGTTTTTGTTGGTGACCTCACGCGCTTGTTATATGCATACAATTTGCATCGAGAGCGATGGTTTACTAATTTATTTAGACAGTTTTGCCCCGGAGATAAGGACTATGCTTGAAGGGCAGTCAGTCTCTCGGTGATCACCTAAAATTGCTAAACTTCCATCCTCACATTGCAACAGACAATCACAAAGTGCAATGTTATTTTAATTTGAATGTAATGAATTATTTACCAGACCTAAGCAGCGCAAACTATCGTTATCCCCATATTTGCATTTAACTGTTTGATCTGGATGCACTTCCTTGTATGAAGAGCTCCCTTTCAATTTTTTTTCATTTTAATTCTCAATTGATTTTTTTTAATGACAAATCCCCCACCAAACGCCGACTGGCATCTGTGATTGGCGTATGCCGCTCAGATCTTTTCAAATTGCTGGCCATCACGGATGCGCACTGAAAACCGAATACTTTGGAGGCGCACTGTGCTTTTAGAAGGGCCACGTGTCCGCAAGAAATGATTTTTTTACGCGACCCCAAGCTGGGTGGAGGGCGCGAATGAGATGGGGCTTGTGTGCGGAAGCAGTGTATTCTAAGTGTGTCTAAGAAAGCTCACGAAATCCTGTCTCTTTATATTAACTAGGTTAAAAACTAATTGTTGCTAACACGTTTTAAACAGTTCATCCTGAACTGTGTTTGTGGGTATCCACCTTCCGAGTTCATACAGTTATCATCAGCTGCACGCCCTGGTTTGTGCCCCTACATTCCCGGTAAGATTTCAATCCGCACAATATTAATGCAGCTTGTGTTTTTACTTCGTATTTCTAGAGCAAAGGGTTAGTTACCTGCATGGGTATCGCATGTCCAAATATGATACCTGAATTAGCCTATGACGGGATTTACCCGTTCTTGGTAATCTTCTGTCAGTGTTTTATTTTTTTTTTTTCTTAGATAGGTGGCCTAATTGCATTATATGGGATGAAATAAATAAGATAAATCAGTAAATGTAAAAAAGCGAGGGACAAAAAGAACATAAGTAAAATGCTTGTCAGTTTCTATGGGTGGATAACCCTGACACCATTACTCTGGACGTCACTTTCTTTTATATGTCTCAATTTATAAGGTATTCTATAAGCCTCCAATTCATTGCTTGAACACTGTCTCAATGGATGAAATGCTTCAAACTGCTAATGCTGGAAAGTGCATACTATCGACCACAGACTGAACTAATCTCCTGTTGTGTCGTGACTAGAAACACCACCCAAAAGTTGAAACTGTTGAGGCTAAAGATGAGTCTCGATGCTACCACAGCTTACCAAATCAATTCCCAGTTTCAAAAAATTTTCTAATGATGGAAGGGGGGGCCATCCCCCCAGCACCATCTGCCGGCCCAATATGAAATTGCTTCCTACGCCCCTGTTATGGGCGCGTTAAGCAGCTTTCACACGGGACGCGAAACCAATTTTTCGCGCGACAGATTAGCTACATTCAAAGTCAATGCAAAGACGTGAATACACGCGTTATGGGCGCATTAAGCAGCTTTCACACCGGACGCGGAACGAATTTTTCGAGCGAGAGATTACATTCAAAATAAATGCAAACACAATGCTTATCGCATCTATTTTCTGAGAGCTAACGCTGGTCCTCCGACGCAATAAGTAACCATTACCACAGGCAACTTCCGAAAAGGCTGTTTAGTCTGGAGCTTTCGCCTCTTCGTCATACACCAGCGCAGAAGCTGTTCGTTACTCCACGCTAACGACACACCACAGCTATGCTCACAAGAACAAGCAGGTCCTTATAATACACACCTAAGCAGTCCATAAGCTGTTGGTCCACTTTTTGCTGTTCCTCACTGTCCATGTTTCCCTCTAAACTCAGACCCACCGGATTTCTACGGTCTCCGGTCTACACTTGGGTTTGTCGACCCGTTCTACAAATGTGTCTATATGGGGTGGATTCTAGCTTTCCTTCAATCCTAGCTATAGAGTAGAAAGACCGGTGTACTCACCATAGCAGCCATAAGTAGACAGCAAATTCAAGCTTGAGCTGCCAGACATTTGCACTGCGTCCTCCACTTTCGCCGTTGCGTTTATTAGAACAAGTTAATTTCAATTGATCTGTATGTGTTTGATTGCGGAATATGCCCATCGATTCCTTCGGGAGACGCGTTTCAGTTTCACTCTGAGGAGGCGGACCCGGAAAACTGCGTTCTGGTGCCTTGTCCCACCTAGATCCGCCCTCCACAGAGCTGGCCAGTCAGAAGAAAGTGGGCACACAGGGAGTGGGGGCCATAGCGGAAGAGCCACCCCAATGAGGCGTTTCAGGCAGAGACTACAATGGACTACAAATGGGGTTTTTTGAGGATGGCAGTATGAGCTAAATAAGGACCCTGTTCAGGACTTTGAACGATCAGGAGTACTCTAGGAGAGTCCAAGATCAAAATATAATCTTGGAAATATAGCAAAATAGGTCCCCTTTAACAAATAAAAAAGGATGGTGACACTGCCTATGGAATGTTTCTGATACATTCCCCTCCATTAAAGCAGGGGCAGTATATAGCCTAACATCTACTTACAAAAGCTATTCAATCAAAAAGACAAAGACGAAGAAGTAACGCGGCGGCACGGGATTCAATGATAGATGAACCTGGGGGGCATGGAGTACCTGCCAAGACGGCATAAAGTTTGTGCAAGTATCCCTCCAAATGGGAGGAGGCTTACCTGAATTTAAGAAAGAGCTATGTAGGTCAGTGCTATGCTTTGGAAAGAATTCCATATTCAACCTCCACCAATATCAAATGAAATCAGTACTTTTTCAGCTTACCTTGATGCTTGGGTACCCAGAGTAACATTCGGATGCGTAAAAATGTTAAGCATATATCCAGTCAAGAAAATTTAGAGTTTATTGTCTAGTGAAGCTATACATGTTAATAACACTTAAGTGTCATTGCATGGATCGACCAAGCAAAGGGTGATAACCCGGGGTCAGCCGATTTTGCCAATATTTGGTACACTCATGCACCTTGCCAAGTTATAAATGAACCTACAATATGAGCGTCATCCATTTGGTTTTGTTGGAGTAATCACCAAAAAATGAGTTTTGGACCATTTTTGAAAGATTTTCAAGGGGTTAATTTGGGTCATCCTCCACATAAAACGGCTAAACTTTCAACATTGCCCCTTTGTGTGAATGTTGCCCATAGGATGGCCTACCAAACTGACGAGAATGATCAAAAAATATTTCCAAATGTGCCAGTTATGTGTCAACATATTTCCCCCACCCCAAAATTTGGAATTGTGTGTAGGCCTATTCGACAGCTTATAAGACATCTGCCACAGGGGTAGAAACTACAAATCATGGTGGAAATGGTGGCTAATTACTTGTTCTTTTATAATCAGAAATAAAAAATCTGGCCGCTCAACTCCATACTTCGTAGTAGCACCAGAAATGAGGAGAACATTTCATCGTTTTGCAGTGCTGCCACCTATATGCTGTATCTGGAACTACAAACCTGTACACTAAACAAGTAACACTACCAATGTTATTTTGTCTGCCCTGGCCTTATTCATTCAACTATAATGCCAACACATGAAAACTAAGGGTAGTCTACCATAAATATGGCCGTTTCCCTGGGAAAGGGGCGTGTCAGGCATTTTTCCATGCACAATCCAATATTCCGTAAATCTTTCATATGGCACAGACTGTCTTTGACTAGTTACTTTCTCTATGAACAGATTGGCAACAACCCAATATAGACCTGAACCCTTCACTTCTGCTTGTTTCAAACTTTAGGTCATCAAAATAGAGTCTAGAGAGTCCATTAATGAGGCAATCTTGGACTTAACCATGTTAGCAGGAGTGGTGCCACTATTACCCAGCAGTTCAAGAATGACTGGCCGTGAATGACAGCAACTACCAGACCGCCAGAGTAGCCAGCATTAGGAAGTGAAGAACAAAAAGACAAAACAACCTGTTGAAATTTATCTGCATTTCAAAATATTTAGGATCAAATCTATAAAGCAGTGTTTGGCCCGACAGGTCCTGTAATTCCACAAAAAAAGATGATGCTAGTATGCCCAGGTTGAGTTTGCCCAGGTTTAATCATGATAATGGTACCATAGACAATCACATCAAGAATGAAGAAAACTTTACTAGACAACTGAAGTATCCACATTGTCAGCCAATATGATACATGATACAGCATCCATATGAACTCTTCCAGAATTACTAAGAATTCACAGATCCACCGGTTCGATGACCTTTGCCTGCAGTCGCGATCTTGTTGTCATGGAGGAGGCTAACAGGTGGTGGTCATCTAAAGGAGTATCAGTATTATCCTTGGTCAAGTGGCCACACCTCTGCTGGACAGAGATGGGAGAAGCAGCATGAAGCCTGCTTGGTAGTTAGCCAGTCCTCTTTCACAAAACGGGCTTTGATTTTCTTAGCCACCGCCCCAGGGTTTTCCTTCCTTCCAGTATCTACTCTTCTCATAGACCTTGTGGTTGATCAGGCTACTTTGTGCCTATGGTATAACAATGTGGCTGCATCAATGCATTGACACGGCCAACGACTTGAATGGTGGAAGGGGTGCTGGTACTTCCACGACGGCTTTCAGTCAAAGCCTAGCTTGTATCTATGTGCTGGACAGATAGTGATGTCCTTGTCAACAGCATGGAATAGCCCAGCACACAGTGCAATGTCCTCACACTCCTTCTCCAGTGGCAGTCGTGAGCCCTTCTCTCCATGTTCTCCTCTAAGAGGAACTTTTAGCCCCGAACAATGGCTTTGAATGGACTTGTCACACTTTCTCAAAGCAATACATTACACCGCATGCAATTGCAGGAGAGGCACTGAAAAACCTGAATTTTATCGCATAGTGACCTGGGATTCATCACTCCCCGCTGCCATTTTGAAACTATCCGTTCGGAATGTTTGTCAAGTGTCAATAACAGGGCTCTAGGACTCTTCTTCCCCGGACTTTTTGTCCCTGGAGTTTTCGTCCCTGAATTTTTTGTCCCCAGACTTTTTGTCCCCGGATTTTGCATCCCCTAGGAATTTTTGTCCCCAGACTCTTCGTTCCTGTGGACTTTTCGTCCCCATAAACTTTTTGTCCCTGGACTCTTCATCCCTGGATGGTTCATCCCCAATAATGCTTTGCCCTCTTCCTGCATTATAGCACAATCTCTATCCCTATCTCTAACCCTAACCCTGTCCCTCGTCCGTTCGTTCATCCTTCTGTCAGCAATAAGGGCACTTTTTTTTATCATTAGGGGACGAAAAATCTGGGAGTCCTGTAACCCAATGGGAGGGGCAGTCCAATGCCGCGTTTCCATCAAGCAGAATGGTTCGGTTCGGTACGGGTCGTGTCACATTTCAGAGCGTTACCAGTTGTGGATGGTACCTCTGGAACCGTCCCTAACCGTTCCCATTTTTCGTCACCCCTCCGGTTGGGGTACCAAGGGTTACCATCCGATACTAATGAGGTGGAGCTTAAACACGCCTTCTGTATTGGTCTGGAATAGTCATCACTATGGTCTGTTGATTAGCCAAAAGAATCGTCACTCTAGCGCAACTTCCATAAAGCAGGCGTCACACTGTCCCGAAATTGACACCAAATGGCAATACGAATATTGATTTTCCCGCAATGGCCCCGAACTTGGTCAAAAGCCAATCTACGGCCGAAGCAAGTACAATGCCTACAGAGGTTCACACGATGGCACCCGAACCACACACGAAGGCAACAAAAAGATGTGAATTTTTATTAAGTAGTTTACCCGCAGGACACACGAAGGCCACATGATGGCTTGCATATTTACTACAGAGTAATACAGTCAATTTACGCCAGATTACTGTAAGTTTCTATAGTTAACTATTGTTTTGTTATGACAAAGAAATGTTAAGATAATAAAAGTATGACGTTAAAAGTAACCAGTTCATTATCAGTTATCAGTTTCATGAATACATTGTGCCTTATTTATGTATACTTAGAACATGGCACTCTTTAATACTCGATTCTGACTGGTCAATTGCCAAAATTCTGCGGTGTTTATTTCCAGAGGTATGACCGCTGCGCTGCTGTCCGTTGCTAGTAGCCTAATATTAATATTTTAGTATTTTAAATGCTTTAGCCATATTCTAAGCGGGATAATGTATAGTGAGCTGCGCGTCAGGGTTCTATTCCCCCATCGGGAGTTATTTTTCAACAATCACCGGCTCACTATACATTATCCCATACATATATAATATACGTTGCGCCTGCTCTGTAGAGTTGCTCAGGACTGACTGAGGAAGAGGCTGGCCTTTTATATGTCCACGTTACCATGACACATGTGAAACGCTTTAGCTACTCAAATTCGGCTGTCTTCGCCGACACCGTGGTCCCATCTCGATGTCATCGTACTATAATATGATAGCTACACGACTGCATTGCGAGGGCTTCACGTTGTCGTGTTGCCTTCCTAAGACAATCGGGCAGCCTCTTGTTTCCTTCATATTGTCTTCGTGAGGTGAAAAATGCCCGATGGCACCGATGATCACACAAAGTAAAGACGGAGATGACACGATTTGACAAGATGCCCTCACGATGGCCTTACGAAGGGCAAAATGGACACACGAATTCAACACAAAAATGAACCTTCGCAAGGTCTTCTGGCAATTTTTTGGCATGCCAAAGATTTTGCCACCGCTCACGAAGTTGCTGCCGGAGCCTGAGAAACTCAACCGGCGGTCATACGATGGCTTAAGATGCCCTCACGAACGGCCCGATGTTTTTACGATCAGATCCGAATTTGAACATTTTCCTTTATAGTGTGTCCATCTGGTGTCAATTTCGGGACAGTGTGATGCCTGCTTAAGGAAACGGCTGGGAAACATCCGTCTCTGTTCACAACAACGCGCCATGGAGCAATGAGGAGGTGCATATGTATATTTCATGCATTTAAATTTAGTCAATTTAAAATGCGTATAGCCATTATTATGCAAACTAATTTGGCTGGAGTTGCGCCGCGAGCATAGCTCGCTAGCTGGCATTAAAATGCGCCGAATAAAAAGGTTGCCAGCTAAAGCCGCTTTCACACGCGAAACGAATTTTTCGCACGACAGATTACATTCAAAGTCAATGCCTTTTGCGTGTATTCGTGTGTTTGCATTGCATTTTACCATACAGTAAAAAAAAAAAAAAAACCCCGCTTACATTTAAGGGTACTGTCTGCAGTGGAAACGCAAACCAGATCTAGGGGTTTGCTACCAAAAGTACGGTTCCAATGGTACTATACCGAAAGTACCCCAATGGAAACCCGGCTCAACACTGCTGCTGCCGCCGTGGAGCCAGTTGAGAAGCAGGTGTGAGGTGGTGGTGGGGCTGTTTAGATGAGGGATGACCTCGACTTGCCTCCTTATGGGCTAGCAGGCATTTTTAAGTAATCTACAGTCGTATCCGGCCGCAAAACATGGTATTATGGCTTGTGGACAAGTATAAGGACATGGGGTCAATCAAAGTGCTCCATATCAAAACCTAAATGAGCGCCCAGAAATTTTTTTTTTTTGAATGATCAAATGACAATTGGACTTGCTCTTCTGGGAAAACCATCGCCCAACTCTCCGTGGCAGTTGGGATATTGGCATGTAAATATGGCATTATTTTATGATTTTGAGGGGTTAACCTTTTTTAAGGGATTAATATACCCATAATGCCTTGTGGTATGCAACGTTTTATATTTTTTATAGAAAGCCTAGGATGTCTGCTGCAGTTTACCTATAAGCAAAGTCTGTCTTGATTGTCAAGTATTGTGCCAATAATTGGCAAAGTTTGTCAATTTCATAAAAATTTTGCATTGGAAATGCATTGGAAGGGTTTATTGCCCCTTACCCCTGAACAGAATGATTATTCACCGAAAGGTTTTACCAGCCCTCATTCTAGCCCAGGACCAGTCTATGGTAGGAATTTGAAGAAAATCCATTGACTTGCAAGTTATCACTTTTTGCGGATTTTGCATGGTCTATCCATGCAATGACACTTAACAGCAGCAGTCATGCTACTGATGACACACCGGGTTGCCAGGGCATGCGCAGCATACATTTGCAATATTAAATATAAATATTAAACTCTAAATTCCCTTCTCACCTGTAAAGCCCCCCTCCCCCCCAATATATTGCTGCCCCCTTTTAAAATCATTCTAGCTAGCAAATAAAAAGCTGAAAAAGCGGAGCCTGGAATTCTTTCCTATGCTTTTAGTAAATTAAACCACATGGATTTGAGTGTGTCACACGGACGGAAAAGTGACGTGAGCCAGCTTGACAAATCTGCCAAGCATAAGAGGCACAGAAACATGCCCCGCCAATGACTAAAGTTATAGCCAGAAACGTTTCTGAGGCAGAGCAAGTGACCAAAGCTGAGCTGAAATGCTTTGCGCTAGAAATAATGTGGCTTTCAGCTTTTTAAAAACCAAAGCCATGCAGCTCATGAAAGGTAAGATATTGCTTTGTTATGCTATAACATTTAATTTCTATAACATTGTTAAGAATAACATTTCAACTTAAAAGTGCAAAGAAATTGGGGATTTTATCTTCTATGGTACATAATATCATTAAAAGATTCCAAGAATCCTGAAAAATCTCTGTATGCATCGGACAAGCCCAAAATTCTATTTGTTATGGCTGTGATTTTCAGGTCCTTAGGTGGCACTCTATTAAAAACGGACGGGATTCTGTTGTGGAAATCACTGCATGGACTCAGGAACACTTCTGTAAACCATTGTCAGTAAACACAATTTGTCACTGCATACACAAATTCAAGTTAAAACTCTGCCATGTAGAGATTAAACCATATATAAACAATATCCAGAAACACTGCCTTCTTCTCTGGGCCTGAGCTCATTTAAAATGTACTGAAGTGAAGTGAAAAACTGCCCTATGGCTTGGCTAATTAAAAAGTGCAATTCTTTTTGTAAATAATGGATGCCACGTCCTCAGGGCTGAAGAGGTGAGTGGCCATCCGGCTTTTATCAGCAAACAATTCAAAAGCCAGCATCCATGATAGTATGGGGGTGCATTAGTACACATGGCATGAGTGACTTGCGCGTCCGTGAAGACATCATTAATGGTGAATGAGATATACAGGTTTTGGTGCAACATTTACTGCCATCCAGATGCCTTTCTTAAGGGAAGGCCTTGTTCATTTTGGCAACATCATGCCGGACACCATACTCTGCATGTACTACAACAACATGGGTCTGTAGAAAAAGAGTCTGGGTGCTAAAGTGGTCCGCCTGCATTCCAGATCTGTCACCCACTGACAATATTCGGCACATTATGAAACAAAAAATATGACAAAGGATGCTGCAAAGTAATGAGCATCTCCTACATGAAGCAAGAATGGGAAAACATTTTGCTTTCAATACTACAGCAGTTGTTCTCCTAAGTTCCCAATCGCTTACAGAGTAATGATTGAAGAAAATGTGATGCAACACAGTGCCAAACATGCTCCAGTGCCAACATTTTTTACAGTTGTTGCTGGCATGGAATTCAAAATCTGTCATGGTTTGTGAGGTGTGCGTGTTGTTTGGACCTTTCTTTGCGGCTCTCGTCCGGGGACGATATCGAATTCCTGGGCCATCGAATTCTTTACCCAGCTGGTTGATTGAGCTGCGGCGGCGCTTCCCCAGAATCTATATAAGCAGGATGTCCGGCACGCCCAGTGTTGCCAACTTGGCGACTTTCTCGCTAAATCTGGCGACTTTCCAAATCATCTTGGCGACTTTTTGTTGTCAAAAGCGCCTAGCGACAAATCTAGCGACTTTTTCTGATGATATTGGAGACTTTTCTGCTGTTTTGGCGACTGAAGTGAAAGCAAGTTTCGTTCTGCAGTTGTCCTCAATGAACAGCGGGTGCTGACTTGAGCCCCTTCCCTGTCCCAAAGCACTCAAAGACTGGAAGATGCGCGATTGAGTGCGCAGTATGAATGAAATGAACCGCGTCCCCCCCCCGGTCAACAAAATAAGCTGCGTCTCCTGCCCCAGTCAACAAAATAAGCCGCGTCTCCCCCCCCCCTTGTTGTTATGGCCCCAATTTGTTATGGCGTAGCGGACAGCAAGGGATGACAGACAAAATTTTATAACTTTAACAGATTTAATTAAACAAACACTTTGAACTAATCTACAATCTACTCTACTGACCAAGATTGAAATAATAAAAAAAAGAGATATTTACAGTCCCCTGGTAATTGAGATGGGGCTGCTATGTTGCGATGTCCTGGGACAGGAAAATGCTCCAACCCAGGCAAAAATCCACAAAAAGAGCTTCACAGGTCTTGAAAAGAGTGACAGGTCTGGTCAAATGTATCCTTCCACAATTTCTCCTTGCAATTTCTCCTACTCCCCTTCACTCTCTCAATTTTTCTCCTTATATACTCTTTTCCAGCCCCCTCCCACCTTCCAAACTTTTCTCCAATTCTCTGGGACATTCCCCTCTGAGGCATGCCCAGGACATGCCCCTAAACCTAGCTCCAGACTGGGCTTAACAAAAAAAATGACAATACTGCCATCTAGTGGCTTTTTTTTTTCCCACATTACACCGTTCAACAAAATAAACCGCTTTCCCCCTGTCAGCTGTTTAGCGACTTTCCTTACTGAGGAGTTGGCAACACTGGGCACTGCTCCTTCGCTAGAGTGTCTGTGTTTAAATTCGCACTATAGCAGAAGATATCTTTAGTCAGGTTTGCTATGACTTTCTATTTTCTTATTGTTGGAGTTTCTTCTCCCTTTTTCTATCTCGCTTTGCTTCCGTGGTTCGGACTATTATACGTCGTTTGGAAGCGCGAGAATTTGCGTTTGGTCTGTATTATTCTCTGTGTTTGTACTGTGTTCGTGCTACTCTCTTTCTCTCTGTCGTTGTGCTTGGCCTCCGTATACTACCGGCCATTACAAAATTAGCACATATTTTCCGAAAAACAATAAAATATTTCAGTTTAAACATCCAATTTATTTTCTTTCCTCTATTTTCAAATAAATATAAAGTTCAAATGATTTGAAAATCATTGCATTCTGTTTTAATTACATTTTACACAGCGTTCCAACTTTTTTCAAAATGGGGTTGTATTTGTAAACAGTTTCGCTGGTTAAGGTACAGTCCCATGAAACCATCATAGAATGACAGCATTCGCATTAAAAGGTGTCAGAGTGAGTCAAAATGGAAACCAGGTCTTTGACATGAAGTTTGCACTACGCTAGCTGCATTCATTTACACATCCTTTAAAGCACCATCCAACCCTCTGTGGTGCTAACGCTTTTGAGACCACAAAATTACTGACTGGGCTATGGTGATAAATATGCCATTTGCAATGAACAAAAAGTAAATGGCATTACTGCCACAAGCATTTCTGTTTGCGAAGATGCAAAACTAGAGCCCATATCATTAAAAGGCTTATTAAGAACTATTTCATAGTTGTGTAATTGTAGGAAAGTAATGCACACCTTTACAATGCCCTTAAATCAATCACAACTGAGCATTCAGCCAAGCCATGGTATAAATTAAAGGCCGATGAAATTTCAACGGCAACCACCGTCTACTCTTCTGCCCAAATAGACCCTGCGTACACAATCATCGTGTTCGGAACTTGCGGGAACTTAGAAGCGTACCCGCTGACCTTGTACTGTTCTTGCAAACTTCGAACACGACAATGAATGTGGACCAAAGAACAGCAAGGCGCAAGATGTACCCAATAGCTGTGTAATCTTACCTAACCCTAACCCAGGAACAAAACCAAAGTAACTGGTTTTGCCAACACAGTAACAAGTTATGACACCAAAGAAGCCAACTTCACGTACGTAGCCAAAAGGACCAGTCATTCCCTAAATTAAAATATATTTCTGTCAGTTGCTGCAGACTGCTTTCTCTTGCAATGTGTCCATAAATTTGTTGCTTTTAGCAATTAGAAATTGTCAAGGAATCTTTGAATCATTCATTAATTTTATTTCTTTGCCTTTTATGAGAAATTCCCTGCACAGAATTGTCAGAAGATTTCATAAAGCGTAGTGCCCCGCTGTCTTGAAGGAACAGGGCAGCTCAGAGGCACAGTGGGTAGTGCTGCAGTGTCTCAGCAAGATCGTTGAGGGTTTGATTGCCCCCAGAATTTGCCAGAGTTTGCATTGATTACCTCTGCATACTCTAGTTTCCTGCCACAATCATGATAGGCTAATTGGAGGCTCTAAATTGTCCAACAGCATGGGTGTGTGAGTGGGTTACGTATGATCCAATCATTGTTTTAATAAGAGTATGAAAACTAGCATGATAATACCTTTAAGAAAGTGCCAGAAGTGCTGTTAAAATATGATCAATCAAGTAGTTTTTTAAGAAACAGTCCTTAGCCTACAGCTATATTTGCAAACATCAACAGCAAAATGGCTCTGCCTTGCTTTCTTTCTTTGCATTATTATTTCTGGAGATTGGTTTTATAGTGGTTTTTACGGAGCACATTCCTCTAGAAGTAAACCATAGCTGGTCCTACAGCAAGCAAATTCCAGATTTCATCTTCAGGTCTAACCTCATCACTGAGGAGGAGGTGGGTGGTTTTTATTTTTAGGGGAGGTCTAAAAACTTCATGAGGGCTATGTAAGATAGTATACAGTATTTTAGGTGGATTTTCAGAGAAAGGGCATGCTGTATGAAATGTTTTATACTTCTAACTACTTTAGACATTTAAACTGAACTTCTGTGGTAATAACTGTTTGTAATACCACATATACTCCCTCAACTATTTCAACAGCTTCAAATTCACCCATTTAAACTTTTCAGGCAGAAGTAAGTACACTTCTGTTTCAGAAAATTTGGCATTTTTTAGTAGAGCAGCCCCCAGCATAGAGCATTCCCAGCAAAAATGAATGTTAGCCAATGGTTGTTACTACACAGATGTTATTAGTCACAAAGCAGTGTTAGAAACTGAATTCCAAATGTAGCCTAGTTAAAATGTTATGGTGACTGCATGCCATATTTCTTTATGAATGTAACGAACATCTTCTTGGGCTGCAGGCGTTACCTTTCCGTACTCATTGAGTAGTTTAGTAGTTGCCTTGCTACCCATTCAATCATCTGTATTCAGAGACTTTGCAGTTGCCAGGGAATTTTGCTATCCATTAACAATGGGGCCGGTGGATCTGTTGGCTGGCCAATCAGAACAGAGCTCATTTAATAGAGGGGGATGCCCACTCAGAACAGCCTTATTTTCAAAGGTTGAGGAATGACAGGTATCAAATTCCCTAAAAATCATGGATTTTACATTTTGTTTTGCTAAAAATTGTATAAACCTCCCTCTTGGACATCCAACAATATTCTGTCTTGTCAAAAAAAAAAAAAAAAAACAGCATAATACAGAACTTTTAAACTGTGTAGGAGTTGATGAGCCAAATTTAGGCAGAAGAAGAATAAGAAGTTGTGTAATTTTGAAATAAGAGAATAGAGGGTGCTTCTTTGCTGAAGCAAGCACACAATTAGCTTGTTAGCGTATTTGGTGCATCGCCGAATGTTGCATGGTCATGCTGTAAACTTGGTAGATGCTGCAGGCGGGATCGTACAACAAGGTAAGGAAATTTAACTCATATCATGTCAGACCTTGCTGTTTTCATAAATAAAGAATTAAATAAATGAAAAAAATTCATGAATGTAATCCTGTACAGCAATTTATAAGAAACAATGATGCTGGAATTGTGTTAATGGTGACCTTGCAATTATATGCTGCTGTGCGGTCCCAATATTCATTAGTATTAATGCCATTTGCTCCAGAAACCAGCAAACTCTTCCAATAATAACAAGTGATGAACACAAAACGGGAAACCACGTTATCCAAACAGTCAACCCGATCAATCCTAAAACTAGATTGATCGTGTGCCCACATTTAGTTTATCAGTGATAAGCACAGGTTTTCACTTTCACAGTTCAATGAAAACAGAAGTATTTACACTTTTGACATAGCCAGGCAAAAAAGCTGCTTGTTTATTGTGTAGCACTGGGGTTGTCTCAGAAATGTTTTCCCTTTTTGCTCGTGTATCCCTACTCGAAAAATAAGTGCAAGTCAAGTGTAAGCAGAGCCCTTACAATGCATGTTACGTCGCACTAGAAGCAGTAAATTTCAAATTCTGCCCTGCCCGTAGCCTCCCCTTGTTAGGAAGTAGTCGGGGGGACACCAGGTGCAGGAACAAAAAGTGTTTATTGAAAACACACAAAACACTAAAGGAGAAAGGTAGGCAAACAAACCAGAAATAAAACACCGTGCACATGCACTGAACGAATGGGAGAAACTAAGGTACACTGCCCAAGGCAGGGGGAAACAGAAGTACACACTCAGAGTGACTAAACTAGAAAACAAAAACTTGACCTAACTAGACTGACGGAAACACTGGGAGACTTAGACAAAAGAGAGACAAGCCGTGGGCGCAGCAGAACACAAGGCTCGGGAATCGCACAAAGGAAATACTCGGGAAGGCACAGGAGCTGAGATTTCACAATGTAGCGCATGACCAAAAAAGTTCTGTCTGACGATTACTTCCCTCCTGCCCACAGATATACACACGGGAGGAGGCAGGGATTTGGAAGGCAATCTCAGAAGGAAGCAGAAACACATGGGATTAATTAACAAATTCACGAGAACCGGGTTAACAATCATGACTCGAGATGAGACGCTGAGACCATCAATCAAACTAGACGGTTTAGATTAAGGTAATCTAAACATGACGAGTATAAAAGCACCACGAGAGAAGCAAAGGAAAGCATAGCTTTAAACGTAGTTAAACAGGGAAAGCTCAGGAAGAAATTACAAAAGCTAGAAACGCTCGCACATGCTAATTAGTTAATTAAGGTTAATACTGCGTGACAATATACACAATCACCCTCAAATAAGAGCTGTTTAGTACGGTTAGTAATGATCCTATCAGAGAACGCATTCACTCAGAGTTTAGCGAGACCCAGAATTAAGCACAGGTGGAAGTAATGAATGAAATACCACAGCCGACTCCAAAGCGGAAACGTGATTGGACAACGAGATGCAGGCATGCTGAAGGCTGTCAAACGACATCACAGGAGTTTGGGCAAGAGTGTATCAATCCTCAGACGGCGGAAAAAAAGCTGAAAAATAAATCGAGAGTAAGGCACGGGAGAAAAAGCAGAAGCACAAACATAAAAGTAATAAGCACAATGACAAGACAGCACGCATAAGGCAGAACCATAACACCCCTGCAGACATTTTATGTGGTTCGCTTCCCTAACACACTAACGTCTGCGCGGTCGAGCTGGGTTTTGAGTTCCGTGACGTAATGGCATTGTTCGAAATAAGCAAATCAGAAAGCTTGTTCAATGTTAGTGCTTCTGGGTTTCTGGGTGATGCAAGGGTCTTGGATGTGGGTCAACCAGAACTGGTGCTGCGTCTGATGGTTGGTCATGGTGACTTGTAGGGTCTTGGTCCCAAACATCTCGGCTCGGTCTCTGGTGACAGTGGTGGTGCACTGCTTAGTGGAACTCCACCCTCAAAGCGATTGCCTGCTGGTGCCAGGCACTGTTCCTGGGTGGCGGAAGGAGATGGTGCCAGGCAGTGTTCCTGGGCAGAGGAGGGAGATCCTGGACCCCCTGACCACCAGGGCACGACAAAGGGTATCCTCGAGAAAACAGTCCAAATAGAGTCCATGAACACTGCCCAGGCACCGCATTCAATGTGATAGTTGGGGGTGGATGTAGTTCCAGTGGATGGCAGCTCCCTTACCATGCCGCCCTGTTCTTTTTTAACTGCTCTGTTGTTTGCTGGTTCCTGGGTGCTGGAGCCGGGCAATTGCGTGCAGTGTGGCCACGGAGCCCACACCTGTAGCAGGCCTTAGTGGACCTCCATCTGGAACCGTGGTGTTAGTGTGGGAGGAGGTAGCCTGGCCTGCGGTTTCCTCCTAATTACTTGCCTCGCAGGAATCCTGGTTCACCCGGTGGTTATCACTGCAGCAACCCTCAGAACACAGGAAGTGCTCCATCCGTTCTGCCTCTGCTAGGGCCGTTGCCAAGGTGGCGGGAGCATACAGGTGTAGATGCTCTTGTAGGCTATCCTGGAACCCACGGACGAAGAGCTGGGCAGCAAGCTAGTCCTGTACTTCTTCGGGGAAGTGTGCAGGTCAGCAGCATATGCTCCCATGCTCTCAGTCATCTTTCTCTGGCATCTAGCAAGTCGGTCTCTGGCGTCATCAGCATAGACACAGTGGCCGAACCGACACTGGATGGCAGCCCTCAGCGTTGTCCAATCTCTAAGCTCTTTTGGTTGAAGATTGGTGAGTATTCGTAGGGCCCTTCTCTTCAGGGAGATGGCTACATGGCAAGCTGTTTCATCCTCAGTCCAGGCATTGAGTTGTGCAGCCAGTTGGACTTGGACTAGGTAGGTATCTGCAGGCTCTTCCCCATTGTAACTTAGCAGCTTGACTATTGCTTGCTGGGTTTTGCCATGTGGCGCTGCTACACTTTCCATCTCTCCCTGACTGGCGGCTGCTGTGGAAGTGGCAGCATCTGCCAGCCTTTCCGCCACAGAAGTCCTGGGCGCGCGGAAATCCCTCTGGCTGTTGCCACCATTGCTGGGTCACTGCAGCTGTCTCACTCGATGCTCCCTGCAGCATTTGGGCACAGTAGGGCAGGGTTTGCTTGCTCCCTCTGGCGCAATATAGCTGCCGTCTTCTGGGCTGCTCCTTTGAAGTCGCGTACTGCTCTCCCGGATGGCTGTTCCGATGTAGGCAATGAGCATGTCTATGTCCTGTTGTGCAGCCATCCTACTTTTGACACCAATTTATACCATGGTCTGGGTGAATACTCGATTCTGATTGGCTGCAGGGTGTCCGTTAAAAAAAAAGGACACCTATAAAAAAGTTCCGGTAAAATAGCCTGATTGTTCTAAATTATTGCGCTGGCTCAAACGCTAGTTGGTGACCGTGGCAACAGAAAGCTGCGGCCGACCGAGCTGCAGGTTCTGTGGCTAGAGCCGGTTACCTTGGCAACGCGTCACAACGAGAGATAAACTCACGATTTTAACGGTAAAACGGTAAAAAACAACATTAACGTATTAATAATTGATTTAATATTTATTTCTTTCGTAAGTGACCATGGTATAAGCGGGATAATGCCCGACGAGGTGTCCATTATCAGAAATGAATGGACTTCGCGGAAGCAAAGTTCACGCCTCCGCGTCGTCCATTAATTTCTGATAATGGACACTTCGTCGGGCATTATCCCTTACGTAATCTACAGTGTCATGCAGCCTTGCTCTTAGGATTTATCTCAGTTGAGAGAGGGAGAGAGGAACTTTTGCTCTTTAAGGAACTTTTTGCTCAAAGGACCTTTTTTTATTGAACACCGCACATAACAACATATAGGGAGGTATTTCCCTCAATTTTCCTCATACTCATGGTGCCAACATAACTTCAAACATTGTAAAATGACAAAACACTGATGGAAAAGTAACACTCTTGAATAAAACTTATGTTTGATCTATTTAGAACTGGGTAAAAACAGTCCGTTTCTGCTGCCTTATGCATTACCCTTAACTCCTTGCAGCTGCCTCTGCCCGGAACACTACAGTATGCATCCCTATAGACTACAGTAAATTCCACTTCCCAGCTGCTTGCTACCAAGCTACCAAGCGATCTGGTTTATGCGGACCATTATTTTCCCCTCCTCACCAAGCTAGGCTATGCAAAGCTATGACGCCACGCTAGGCTATCAAACCCATGTAGGCACCGGTTACAGCTACAGTTTTTTAGTATTGCACGCTGCAGACCACTCTGTTACAGATGGATTGCTTTTACATTATTAAAACTGGAGCCCTGTCACTGTTGCATGCTAACTAGCTACTTATCAACACAATGCTAGCAGATTTTCCAAACACTTATGCCTGGTTTATATTGGTTGCAACTACTGCAAGCAAACTCAGCCTCCTTTTTGTTTGACTGCTCTTCTGCTAGTGTCTTCAGTCCTTTTTCAAAGAGATTTTGATGTTTCTGGATTTTCACAGTCTGGGTCTGCCATACAAAGATCCAAATCGTCTGTCAGACCTCTTCAATAGCCAAAAGGGCGTTTTAACTAAATAAAACAAAAAAAAAGAGTTACCAACTGTAACTTGTAGCTCCTCCAGGATCCCAGGCGCGGACAATTTGGGTCTTGACTAAGGCACAGAACGTGAATGGAGGTGTGGGGTTGAACAGTTTGTGTATGAGAGGTAATTGATACTGCGTTAGAAACTCTTCCTGGCTCTGATGTGGTTAATTGGCACGGTGAATTCTTGCCAATGCCATTAGAAGCACTGGCAGGAGCCGCTTTTTCAAATAAGGACATGCTTATAAGTGAATACTGGTTATATCCTGAAAGCATTATCAAAATCAGGTAAACTGATAGTTAAAAAACTCAAATATTTATCCATAAATATCAGTAAATCTACGGTTTTAGAGAGAATAAAAAAAAAAACATTTCTGCAGTCTTCTCAGCCAACAGCGCAACAGGAACTAACCATTTTGACGCATAAATCATATGCATCTAAATTCATTAAAGCACTACATATTTTATTTTGCCATGACCAGATGTTAAAGCCATCTTACCATGAGAAAGGGGACTTTGCATGGTCTAGTTTTCTCTCTATGTCATTTGATTACCAGCTCATGTAATATTGTCAGTATAGAGCGACAGTTTCAGCTACTATGAAAAAAAAAGTTATTTGAATAAATGTTACCTGTTGCACGTTGAAAGGCATAGGTTGCAACATGAACACAACCGGACAGCATTGTTATATGAGGAGCTGAGTGTTATAAGCAGGTTTTGGGTTTCCAGAGCTCCATAGCACATTCTTTATATTAAAGAATGGACCAATAGTTGATTTGGTGAAACAGTTTTTTTTTTCTGTGACCTGTGACTCTGGTGGGCTTACTTTGTTTTTTTAAGTCTTACAATGGCTTGCCGCATGAGTACAGATGGCTCGTTGGACTTCATTTTGCATGTGATTAGAGATAGATTCCAAATGCATAAGCCACACTTGACATAAACTGGGGACCTTTTATCTGCTTTCTTGCAAATTAAGAAATTTAAAAAAACCTTCTTTGTGACTTTCTCATCATTGTAGATTATGCAGTGCAGTACAGTTTGATGTTGGCATATGGATTTGGAAGTTGGAAGACACATTTTCCCTGAATACTGTTGAATTGTATTCAGTAAATGGAAACAATAATAAGTCCTGAAACGTCATTCCACTGTAAAATGTAGAGCTCTCAAAACAAAGCAAAATATTTTGCTTGTTGTTGTAAAAACCTGTAATGGCATAAAAAGGAAGACAAAACAAAAAACAAACTGCATATATGACTTGATAATCCAGCAACTTGCACATGAACTAGAGGGCTTAAATACTCATCACTAGGAAATGACAAGATTCAGCCGAGCAGGGAGAGACCAATCACAACACACATTCACCTAACAGACACGCAATCTACTGAATTGTGAAGAAACACACAAGGAATGCACAGGAGGGTTGTGGTTGTGACATGCATATTATAGCCTTCCTTGGTTGCAGCGCTTCACTTCAGCATCGCCTCCCTCCACTCCAGCGTCCGCAATGAACTTGCGATTTTTACTTGGGGAATCTAACACATTTCACGGTACAGGAAACACTGTCGTAACACTTATTATTTCGGCTGCAAACCATTTGCGAGCGATAAATAATCAGCTTTTCATTACTTCTGAAAAAATACCAGACTGCTGACAACTCTCTGTTCTGGAAACCAATCTACTGCAGGAGCTGGAGGAGTCAATCAACGCATATGTAAGAGATTCTTGCGCAGAATTGAAGTCCTTATGCATGGAGGTTTATCAGTTTCATGTGCCTTACGGTGGACCCTCCAAGGATATGCCTCCCCAGACCATCACTGACCCACCGGCAAATCGCTTATGCTGGATGATGTTACAGACAGCATAACGTTCATCACGGCGTCTCCAGGCTCTTTCACACCTGTCACCTGCGCTCAGCGTTTACCTGCTCTCATCTGCGAAGAAAACAGGGTGCAAATGGCGGACTTGCTGGCTAATGCCAATCGAGCTGCTCAGCGCTGGGCTGTGAGCATGGGTCCCACTAGTGGACGTCGAGCCCTCATGCCACCTTCATGGAGTCTGTTTTGACAGTTTGGTCAAAAACATGCATACAGTTAGCCCGCTGGAGGTCATTTTATAGGGCTCTGGTAGTGCTCTTCCTATGGCTTCTCGCACAAAGGAGCAGAAATATTCATGGAAGCGAGTTGGCAGGAGCAGTTCACCATGGTGAAATGATTGTTTCTGACAGTGCTCATACAATACCGGTAATCTATCGGTGAACTTCGTGTCAGAGAGAAATGGAAACTCAGCGAACAGCGTCTCAGCATGACATGGTGTCTGCTGAGCTGTCAGCATCAAATCTGAGCTTATTCACATTGAGAGACTCACACATTACCTTCTTCAGTGGCAGATGCACCTCAGTGCCAGACTAGCCACCCTGGAGCCTCTCTGTCCAGGCAGTCCTTCCATATGGGAATCAGTGCACACAAACGACAGCAACCTTGCCCCAGCCTGCAATGTATCTTTCATAGCCGAAGCCAAGGAAGAGTCAAGGTTTTCTCTTCCAGTCTTCGACCCCAGCGGTCATGAGGATGCTTTGCCTCTCTCAAACTTCTTCGCTCTGCTCGCTGAGTTGGCAGATAACTTGGCCCCCTCTATGGATCCGCCCACACCCGAACTTAGGGCTTCACGACAGGTCAGAAAACGTGCGGCGACCCTTCCTAATTCAGGTGAGTTTGGCAAGTTCTTTGGCTACTTCTCCTGTTAGCAAGCATCCCCACTTGCCAGCATCTTCCACCACTACTTCCGTGTTGCTGCTGACCCACGAGTCTCTATGACCCCTTGGAATCCATGTACAGTCAACAATACGACTGGTGTCCCTTCTCTTTCTGGTGCACCTACAAATCTTGCTGTGTACAGTGGGGGATTTGTAAGCAAGGACCCGCAGTTCCTTCTGATTGGCAATTCCATGATCAGATTAGTTGAGCTTCCCCATGGTATAACCTATTATTTATCTGGTGCTAAATAGTTAATCTGATTCCGGCTCTCACTTACATCCACCCAACTGCTCACACAATTATTGTCCATGTTGGTACAAACAATATTCGGCTCAAGCAGTCAGTTAAAATATCGCGGGACTTTGAGATATTAGTGGAGACTATTGAAAGCTTGGGGAAGCACTGTATTTTATCTGGCCCCATTCCTATGCTGAGGAGCAGCTCTGAGCATTTTAGTCGTCTTTTTAGGATGCATCAATGTATATTTAACTCTGTATGGCAACTAGCCATTTTTTGTTAGTCATTTTGATTATTTCTGGACCAGGAAGGACTTATATAAGCATGACAATCTCCATGTTACCTGCAAGGGAATAAAATCACTAACCACAAACCTCATTTGCCATTTGGAGGATATATGACCTGTAGGGGGATAAGCCACAATAGCTCTGTCTTCGCTACCTCATTTACTGAATCCCTATCTCACCTTTACCCTGTCTGCAATTCACCAATTATTACAAGCTCAACATACATTGTGAACATCACACCAATTGGACAGACTTTCTCTTTCCTGTCACTTCCGTCTTTCACATCTGTAGGATGCCATGCTGCTTTTCAGGATATCCCTGTCATCTCGAATAGTCGTCAGCATGGCCACTCCCATCCGAAAGTGTCATGTAGATCTGATAAGCAAAATCACAGTGACTTATAGTGGTGATGCAAAACGTGTAGCTACGCAATCATATTCCAAAATCTTCAAGTGTGTGGTTTGGAATGTAGGATCTCTTGGAAATAAGTCCTTTGTTGTCGGTCAATTAATTGAGAACCATGATCTTGATTTTCTTTTTCTCACTGAAACATGGCCTTTCAGTGATGGAACTGCTGTCCTTAATGAAGCCTCCCCCACAAATTTTAGTTTTTGCAGTGTTTTTAGAGAAAATAAGAAGGGTGGTGGGGTGGCCTGTCTCTATTGTGACAGCCTACATAGCAAACAATTTGGGGATTGTACTACAACGCACTCTCCAATATCTTGCTTTGCATCTCAAGTGTGAATTTCAATCTGTCCTTATACTGGTTATCTATCACCCACTAAGGTTTGATGCTGGTTTTCTTGATGAGTCCGCAGAAATATTGTCTAGGGTTTTTCTCGCATTTGACCATGTTTTATTGACTGGTGATGTTAATGTTCATAGGAATGTGTCCACTGATCCTGTAACTGCTGAATTTATTTTGCTACTTAACTTTGATTTAATGCAACAAATTTCAGGCCCTATTTACGACATCAAATTTTCAGGCCCTACTCATGATCCCTTTGACGGATTGTAGATGAGGTTGTGATCCTTGCATATAACGCATATGATAGGAGAAATCAGCCCCTTACACTGCTTTTTATACTTTTGCATTGTCTTGTTGAAATACTATGCATGGACGTCCTTGAAAAAGATGTCATCTTGAAGGCAGCATATGTTGCTTCAAACTGTCGGTGTAATTTTCAGCATTAATGGTGACTTTACATAGGTACAAATTACATTTAAAAGGGGACTTACACAACCCCATACCATGACAGAGCATGCAGTGAACGACAAATCGGTTGCCCGAGCGCCCGGGATAATCAGTTTTTCACGCGGACAAGTAACAAAGAAATATCAGTTGCCGTCGGACAACCACTTTTTTTCTGCGGTACATTCCTATCAAAAATCGCCAACCTATAGAATGCCAGGTTCCGTGTTGACAAATGAAATTATCGCTGCCTCGCTGCAGGCCCGTTCATTTAACTGCATATAGTGTACTGTGGGGGCGGTGACGTTTACACAGACCCACCCCGAAGATACCGTAGAATCTGTGGCTAATATGCTGCGAATGCGCGACCGCTTATTAAACTATGTTACTCTGTTGATTATGTAGCCATCTAGCTAACTTGCTAACGTTAACTATGGAGAATCTTTGTAAATAATCGTCATAATTAAGCGGTGTAATTTGTTTTTACCTTAACTTCACTAGCTAGTTTGCAGTACCAGTGATTGCTTTTGAGCTAGCTTGCTAGCTAGCCAAGGTCCCAAAAATGTGAAAATGCAGTTTGGACGCACGGAAGCTAGCTAAGATAGTAAAGTCATGGCCAAATCAAATCATATCGCTTAAACAGGATTTTCCACTGTTACCGTTAGTGTGACAGAGTGGTTTTTAAATCCATCGACTCTCAGCAGAAGGTGTAGATCTTTCACCATTTTTGCCTTGCAGTTTCCTGTAATTTTTGCCGTTTTTCCCAAGCTATGCCTGTAATGCAGCTTGTAGCAATTTGTAGTATTATGTCAATGGTTTGCACCATGCACACACGCATTTGCAGCAGAGCAACGAAATGAACTTCGGCTTTCCTACACTGTTATAAACTGACATAATTTAACAGTTAAATTAACGCATTTTCTACTTGTTATTTTAGCTGTAAGTGGAGTTCTGCATGCATTTAACCGTGGTTTATACTTAACATGGACGAAACTCTGTTGTAAACTTATTGTAAAATTACAGATAAAATTACTGGCAAAAAGGAGCAAGTTTATTACAGTGCATTCGGGGAAACTGAAACTGCCGTAGTTTCATTTACATACTTAGGTTTTTAGTCTTCTCCGTTGATCCCAGTTGGAGCAACACGCAGTATCATCCTGTTATCCATTGTATCAGGGCAAAGACGGACTAAATGAAGACAACAAGTAGGTACCGGTACGCGCACTTAAGATGAAGTTGTTCCGATCTTTATACACCAAGCATAGGCTACAAATTCATAAATGTGTATAACGGATATAATCTGTTACACGCATATAGCGGATATAATCTGTCTGGTGAGTATAACGGATTTTGTCCGTTTTATGCATATAGCGGATTTCACTCATAACGGACAAAATGAGCTGGTCCAATTGAATCCGTAATATGCTAGTTTTACTGTATCTGTACTTTAGTATGCATTAATACTGGCATCAGTTTAACGGGAAAGACTCTCCACAAGACCGTTAGCTATATAAAATGTCAAAATTGCTAAAGTGGAGCCAGGGTAACGTTAGGGACTTGGTTAACTGTTTTTAAATAGGCTTACTATGGCAGGCGCTGCAGATGGATTACAAGTGCCTATAACGTGATGTTCCTCAACATATTGCTCTTCTTTAGAGAGGTAATGTATATATATGGGGGTTGGAACAAATAAAATAGAAAATGACAGAATTGTGAGGCTGCTCTGAGGAATGTCAAATATTACCAGCAATAACAAAACAGTGTTTTGCCCTCCAGGGGTATGCAGAAACCACGTGACTGAAAACTATGACTTACGATAATTGGAAAACGCGTCAATGAAGGAAAATGATTGAGAACTCGCCAGGACTAATTCTTGTCATAAAGGGATGTTTGTAGGGTGTACTCTGACTGGCTCAACACTACCTGAGGTCAATTTATTGATCGACGACGCAGCATCAGAGCAATTTCGAAGCGCCGCTATGCGGATTCGCCAGTGCCTAGCTAGGGGCAGGGCAAGGGCCAGCCTACTTACTCACTTGGACCGAACGCTGCATCATCACGCTATACAGCCACCTTATTTTTCACAAACAAGGCAACTTATTTGTGCATTGTGATTCCTTGTTGTCTGGATTCAACCGTTCGCCGGTTTTTACAATCATAAGCAGCACAATGTTGAAGCATTTTCAGTCAGTACCGGTTGTTCCACAGCTTTCCTTGCGTCATGTTGTTTTGACCTCCCCAATATGGCAACGGTAAAGACGTATCCGGGATGAGCCAACGAGAAATCTAGTTTTTTTTTATATATCTATGGGGCCTGCAGGGAGGCAGCGATAAATTCATTGGTCAACATGGAACCTGGCATTCTATTGGTTGGCAATTTTTGATAGGAATGTACCGCAGAACCATTCCAGACAACCACCATTCCAGACGGGCAACTGATTTTCATTGAAGAGCTTGTCCATGGACAACCAGTCAAAAAATTGATTTTTCGTTCACTGGCATGGCTTTTGGATTTGTCGCTGGTAAAAGTCTGATTGGTCCTTTTCTCCATTCCAGAACGTACAGCATCCCTTTCTTCCAAAAAAAAGACAAAAATATTGATTTGACTGAACAAAATACACATTTCCACCATATGACAATCCATGCCTCAGAACTTAGAGGAGTTGACAAATTTTTTGGACACTGTTAAAGCTTCCTTTTTGTACAGTAAAATTTTAACTGGCATTTATGGATGCAACTACATATTGGACTTGACAATGGTGTGCCAAAGAAATGCTGAGCCCAGGTGGTCATATCACATAGATAAATGATGGTTCTTGATGCAGTGCCGTTTAAGTCATCGGTGATCAAGAGTATTTAGCTTTGGATTGCACCTTTGCCCTTTAGGTGCAGAAATTCCTCCAGATTCCTTGAATTAAAAAAAAAAAATATATATATATGTTATGCACCATACAGGGTAAAATATCCAAAGCCCTCCCCATCTTTCTTTGCAGACCATTGTTTTTAAACCTTTCAATGATTTCTGGTTGAACAAGGACCCAGACGCAGACAAAATTGAAAATATGAGTAGAAGTTTATTATTTTCAGATTATAACAGATAAATAGCAGAAAAAGCAAATATAAGAGCAAAGGTCAGGATTTTAAGTAGACACTGAAAAATAAACTGGAATGCAAAAAAGCACGGAATCAGGAAAAAGCACTGTGGTTGGACACAGGGAATCACTGGCAAAGGAACTAATATGCAAGAGGAGACAGAGACAAAGGCACATAGATACACTTAGACTAATTAACTAAACACAAGACACACGGGGAGGACTAAGAAAACACAGTGAAGATGGGGCAAGAAGTGAGAAGACACAAGAAACTTTAATAAAGTAATACAATACAATCAACACTAAGGACGAGACGTACCATAGAAAAAGGAAAAGATGCATTAAGACTGAAAATAGGAAAATCAAACCCAAGAAAAAATGGAAAACATGAGACAGACAGAATTCCTCATGCATTTATCAGAAACTTTGCCTTCCACGGCCCATCTTTGCTCCTGAAGGATGAACCCTTTCCTGAGTGTATTTTTACCACCAAATCAGGATTACAGTCACCTGTTGACCTCAGCTGTTTCAAATCACATCCATATTCATTTTTTTTTTTGCCCCATTTCTTTTCCTTAACTGCCCATGGCTCAACTTTTTTTTTGGAATGTGGTGCAGGCCTGAGCGGCAGGAATGGATGTATATTTCCAAGTAAAATTAAATTGACCAGAAAAAAAAAACATTAAATATCTTGTCTTCATACTGCCTGCAATGAGATGAAATTCAAGGCAAATGCAAAAATCACTGCTTTCTGTTTTATGTGCCTTTTTCTTACCATCCCATGTCCAGTAGCGTTCGTAAAATTTAGTTGACTGACAAAAACTCATGTCCAAGTTTAGGACTACTACCATTTAAATTCCTGGCCATACTACCAAAATAACCCATTTTATGTCAACACAAGTAAAAATTACTAACTTTTCAGAAATATGAAGATTAATTCTCTGGTCAAGCCAGTGATGAACAATTGAATTTTATAAACATATTATAATGAGCATTAGAGAACAAGCAAATCGCAGCAACTGGATAAATGGCTCCAACAAAGTAATTTATCATAAAATATGAAGCACACTGAAATGTTCTCATTATAAGAACCATCAATCTACTTTTTTAATTATTGCAAAGTAAGACTGAATATGCAGGGCAAATAACAAATACAAAGGTGATGGTCCTATCTCTGGTAACATTAAACAACCATATTACCCTGGAGACTATTTCCCTTTTCTTCTCTGACTCAAGTTCAGGGAAGAACAGTTCTTTGAGTAGGCACATCATCAAAAAAGTTTTTTTTTTTTTTTTTTTTTTAACAAATATGCACGGAAACATATAATATACTGTCTTCACCTGTTAAATTGGCACCCTTGGTAAATACTTACTCAAAAAAAAAAAAAAAACATGGTTGCTAGTATTATTATTTCATGTAATAATGGATCATATAGATGAAAATAAGTGAAAAGATAATATATGGTAAAAACAAATATGATAATGTCTTTTTGAGAGAAAAGGTCAATATCTAGTGTGGCCACCTATTGCTTTGCATTGATCACAGCATTCAATCTTTCATGCAAAGTGTTCACTTTTTTTTTATTTCCTCATCCGCTGAACCATTCCATATGGTTTGAAGTTCATTCTAAAGAAATTCTTTCAATGTTACAACAGATTTGATCCATGATTCCATCGATTTTTATAAGCTCACTGGCTCTGTTAAACAGAATGAACCCCAAACCTTGTAATATTACTACCTCTATGTTTTACTGAAGGGGTTGATCAGTTATTTTTTAAATTACTGCAACTCTATGGCACATATAAGTTCTGCATTTGGATTAGAAAATTTCAAACTTTGATTAATTGGTCAAAAGGACTTGTTCCCAGTCAATTGGTTTCCTATCCTTGAATTTCATGACAGATGCTGGTCTTTTTTTTATGTTGCCAGCTCTTGGCAGCAACATGACCAATCAGACCATTTTTCACATAGGCGTCTGGAAATAGTAGATCTTGATACTTTCATCTCTTCACTTTTGGCACAATTAATATCATCACAGAGTTGTCGTGCTGTCAACCGCCGATTATTTTTACTTGTCATACACAGATAACGAACATTAGAGGCACTTCACTTCCTTTTTGCACCTCTATTGCCACTAGTTTTCAGCAAAACAGTCTCTTTGAAATGCTTGATGTCTCCCTTTATTCCTGTGTGACTCAGGTCGAGGTATTATCAGGCGTTCCTTACACTCCACCTGTCTCTAGCCCAGCCATAGTGGGAAGAGAGAAAAGAGAAAGAGGAGCGGAACCAGAAGAAAATGATCAGAGGAAGTATGGCTGACCAGCAAAAGCTTTAACAGTTGCAGCTTCAGTTTTTTTTTTTTTTACCTGTGTCTGGTTACATGGAAGGAAGTCCTCCACAAATCCAATCACATGACTGCACTCAGTCAGGCACAACAATTTGCTTTTACTCCATATTGTAGGCATGGGCCTGCAAGGATTATGTCAGCTGAATTCCCCAGTAATATCTTCATTTATGTAATGACAAGCAGTATGTTAGGAAAGGGCACAATTGGAGTCTTCTAAAAAAGAAAATGTTTAATGTCTAAAAACCAATCAGATGTCAGAAATATGGTATATGCACTCTGGGTTCTGAGAAAAAATAACAATGGCTGTATCCTCCAGCGTTTGTGCCAGGCATTGGTGGGTGAGGAGAGCGAGTTTACAGTCAATTCTACGAACCCCAATTCCAATGAAGTTGGGACATTGTGAAACGTGAATAAAAACAGAATACAATGATTTGCAAATCCTTTTTGACCTATATTCAATGGAGTACACTACAAAGACAAGATATTTAATGTTCAAATTGATAAACTTCAAAGTTTTTTTTGGAAGTATTCACTCATTTTGAATTTGATGCCTGCAACATGTTCACAGGTGGAGGGTTTCATTCTCCTAATGATGGCCTCCACCTCAGACTGAGAGGCCTCTGAGAAGCAGTGGAGAGGGTGGAAGATGTTAGGCTGCAGGCAGACAGCAGGGGGAGGTGGGGATGGAGCAGGATAGGTAGAGAGATGTGAGCGGATGGTTCAGGACAGCACAAATTACAGTAGTATAAACTTATATTTAAAGAGCTCAAAGGGGCATTTCATTTGAAAATCATGATTTCCACATAGCCTATTTTGCTGTTTTCAGCAAAAATGCTTTCCACTTACATTTCCCCAAAGACGGAGAATTAAATCGTCAGATGACCTGTGGGTTCTCTGTTAAGTATTGGCGTACATGACAAAGTCACCGTGTTTAATTAAAGGGAACAGGGGCTTTCCTCTTTTCTCGGTTACCCTCGGTTGTATTTGTGGCTAGCTAGCTAGATAGTTACTGTTTGCATTTTTGGCTGGGGATCTGAGATTTAGTATTTAGTTAGTAGGGCAGCAGTCACTTGAGTCGTCCATTTGGTTAGGTTGGAATTTAAATGGTAAGGTTTACCGGAGTGCTCCGCCTCCTCCCTCCTCCAGTTTCTCCTGGGCGTTGTAGCCAGTCTGTTTTATCTGGGTTCTCAGCTAAGCCCTGTGATATTTTTAGGTTAGTATATTAATAGTACCGGGACTAGATAAACTCAAGTCGGCTTATTAGGAGTGCTTATTACATATAGAGTTTGTCTCAATTTGGTATTTCATTTCTGTTAGCTGAAACTAAGCCCCTGTTAAAAGAGGGTTATTATCCATTTACACAGTTTCCCCACGGTTTCTATTGTGACTGCTGCTTAGGGCTTCTCAGGTTAATAAATTGATAAATTGTGGTTCCTGAGCCTCTATCTCGGCATTAGTAATTTTCTTTTATCTAGGGTGAGCAAGGTCATTAGGTAGGGGGTTCAAAATGTAGCCAAAACTATGTGACGGTTGCAGGATGATCGCACTTTTGGAAAGAGATTTCCAGGGTGGGTTTGTCTGCCAACGGTGCCAGCTAATTGAGCATCTGGAGAGCAAGATCCTTGATCTTCAGGGCCAGTTGGCAGCGTGACATAGTTTGCAATCAGTGGAGTTCCTAGAGGAACTAAGTAGTATGTCGTTTAGAGAAATGGTGTGTGCGCCAAAGCAGGGTGGTGCGAGGACCCCAGAGCAGGCAGGGAGAGAAAGTTGGGTGACTGTAGGACGTCAGCGCAGGAAAGGGCTTGCACGCCGTACAGCGACAGCTCCTCCAGTGGTTGAGGCATCCAACCGATTCCGGCCCTTGCAAGAAGTCGACTTGGCCCCTGACCCTGAGAGTGGGGGGACTGATGAGCATCAGGGCACCCTGTTTGCCTCTACCCCTCAGAAAAGAGAGTTAGTGATAGTGGGGGACTCAATACTTAGAGGAATAGACAGTTTAGTCTGTTCATGCGACAAGGAGTCTCAGACGGTGTGTTGCCTGCCTGGTGCCCAGGTAGGAGACCTCCTGCAGCGTGCGGACAAGCTCCTGGCCAGAGCGGGGAGGGATCCAGGTGTCATGGTCCATGTTGGGACAAATGACATAGGTAAGGGTAGGTTTGAGGTTCTGCAAGGCAAATTTGTGGAATTAGCTGGAAAGCTTAGGAGCAGATCCTCCACGGTAGTTTTCTCCAGGATTCTACCGGTACCGCGTGCAAGCAGGGGAAAGCAGAATTTTATCTGGAGGTTTAACACGTGGCTACGAACCTGGTGTAGGAAAAGAGGGGTACAGGTTTATGGGGCACTGGAACTTTTTCTGGGACAAGGGTGACCTGTTCAAGCCTGACGGGCCACACCTGAACCGGAGGGGTACCTTTGCACTGGGTCAGCGTATGTTGAGGGTAGCACAGGATTATTTAAACTAGGGACTTGGGGGGCAGGGAGGTTAGTGAGTGTTACACATAGGGAAATGCAGACTGCCCTGATGGAAGCTGACAGCGTTACATGCACTATTGATGATATACTTTTAAAGTAACAAAGCATAGTGAGGGGCTTGGAGCAGCGGGCACATGGGGAATCGAAGGGGAAGAGGATGGAGATGAACATAATATATAAGGTTATAAGCTTTTTAGGAAGGATAGATGTAATAGGCGAGGAGGGGGTGTAGCACTCTATGAGAACGAAAACATAAATGTACAGGAAATTCGAAATTGAACATTCCTTGCCCTGTGAAGATATCTGGGTCAGGCTCATTGGCAAACACGAGACAGGTTTAAACATAGATGTATGCTATCGACCACCAGCTTTGGACAGTACAGTCAATGAAATGCTTTTTAAGAGGATTACGCAAGCTTGAAGAGGTGGAGGGACTATTATTATGGGAGACTTAAATTATCCTGGTATCGGGGAAATGGTGAAAGGACAGGGTAGGGGGGGAGGAAGAATTTCTAGATGTTATAAATGATAATTTTTTGGTGCAGTATGTTAACAAACCTACAAGAGAGAAGGCAATTTTAGACTTAGGGCGCTATCTTTCACACTGCCTTACCCGTTGCCACTACCCGCAACCCATGAATTACGCATTTAGCAGCTTCCACTATCCCTAAACGATATCTTGCGGCCACACTACCGCTATGCATTATGCGAATCCTTTATTTGCGCCTGGAGGTGTGCCCGTGGGCGTGTTTATCGCTTTCCCTACAATTGCTATCTTGACCACACTCGTTAGGGAAGCGTATAAGCGGGTCCTAAAACCACCCGCTACCCGCATTTGAGCTTTCAAAGAGCGCTATGCACTAGCACTCAGGAAATTTTTTTTTCCAGCGAGTTTCAGAACTCTCTTGCGAATGAAGGCAATTTTCCTACCTGTTTTTTGCCGCCAACTTGCTGTTAAAAAATAGACAGCTGTCCGATTGGAAAATGTAAACGGAGTACTTGTCACCAGAATTACCTTCAATCGCTGAAGAGTTCTGAAATGCCGCTCTCGCTGGGAAAAAAAAAAAAAAAAAACGTTGCTGAGTGCCAGTGCATCTACCTAATTTTATTCTTCTAAAATGGGATTTTGTTCGATGCTTCATTTCAGACGGGAGAGGAGTTGGAAGTGCATGGCGAAACACATTTTTTTTTTTTTTTTTTTTGAAGTTTCCATCACAAAAGGGGTAGGCTTGATTTTTTTTTTTACTACATACCAAACATTAAACCATATGTCTATGTTAAATAATAATAATAATAATAATAATACAATTCATGATTAACTTAACAAAAACAGATCCTCCCCTGACTGGATTTGACCTCATGCACGGGCAATTTAACTTCGTCAGCGGAGAAAGGATTTCGGTTTGAGGATTTGGGATAGGCCTGCTCCGAAAGGAGTGGCACCTGGCACACTGATTGGTTTAACTGGCGTAGAAACCACGCCTATAAATGATAATGGTGTTTTAGGGATATAGGCAGGTGTGCAAGATAGCAAACCTCTTCAATCTGAAATCCCCAAATAACGGGTTTAGGGACTCTGGCATAAGATAGGGCCCTTAGTGCTTTGTAATGACCCAGATAGAATTGGCAATGTTGAGGTACTGGAGCCACTTGGGACAAGTGATCACTCTACTGTTAATTTTTATGTTTTATGGGAAGTTAAAAAGGTGTCTTCAAAAACAAAAATTTTCAATTTTAGGCAAGCAAACTTTGACAGGATGCGCTCATATCTAAGTTAAATAAAATGGGAGACACTCCTGGACTGTGAGTCTGTCAATGAGATGTGGGAAAGATTTAAGGGGGTTTTACTTGATTCACAATGCAAATTCATTCCAAAGGTGTCCAAAAGTAAGCTGAAAAAGCAGAATCCTCAGTGGATGACCACAAGTATTCGTAGGATTTTGAGGGAGAGGAATCTTTATAAGATGTACATAAAGGATAACAATAAGAACACTAAGGCTGAATACTGTAAAATGCGGGCTGTGGTCAAAAAAGAGCTGAAGAATGCTAGAAGACTGCATGAAAGACAAATTGCAGAGGGGGGCCAAAAACTAACCCTAAGTGCTTCTTTAAGTACTGTAGCAGAAAAAGGAAAGTCAAAGAGGAGGTTAAGTGCATAAAGAATAAAAATGGATCGCTGCTATATGATAACAAGGATATTGCGGATACCTTAAACAGTTACTTTGTTGAGAATTTTACCTCAGAGTGGGTCTTTATTCGGCCAGAGGGCATTTCAAATGCTCAAGATTATTTAGCGGAAATTGAGGTTAGGGATAACGAAGTATTAGACAAGTTGCATAAACTAAAGGCAGATAAGGCGGCGGGTCCTGATGGCTTATATCCTAGAGTGCTCAGGGAAGTTAGTGAGATCATCTTTAAGCCGCTATCCGCCATCTTCAGACGGTCTTTAGAAACTGGAGAAATACCAAACGATTGGAAACAGGGCAATATAATACCAATATATAAGAAAGGGGACCGTACTGAGCCAGAAAATTACAGGCCAGTCAGTTTAACTTTCATTGCGTGCAAAATATTGGAATCTATCATAAAAGATGAGCTGGACTTATTTCTTGAACGTAACAATGTCTTGAGGGATAGCCAACATGGTTTCCATAAGGGAAGGTCATGCCTGACAAACCTTCTGGAATTTTTTTTTTGAAGAGGCCACCAAGACTTATGACCAGAGCAGAACTTATGAAATCATATACTTGGATTTTCAGAAAGCATTTGATACAATACCACATAAGAGACTAATTTTTAAAATGAGCTCCATTGGAGTTACAGGAGGTATTCTGAAGTGGATTCAAAACTGGTTACAGGACAGAACACAAAGAGTGGTGGTCAGTGGTATCTCATCTGAGCTAGGTATGGTGGGGAGTGGCATCCCCCAGGGATCGGTGTTGGGACCCCTGCTGTTCCTCATCTACATTAATGACCTTGATAGGAATATTGAGAGCAGATTAGTTTATTTTGCAGATGATACTAAATTGGGAGGTTTGGCGAATAGTTTAGAGTCCATTAAAGTGACTCAGGATGATTTGGATAGAATCCAGAATTGGGAAGAAATGTGGCAAATGAAATTTAATGTAGCGAAATGTAAAGTTGTACATGTAGGTAATAAAAACATTAGATGGGATTACTTCATGGGAGGTTTAAAACTGGAATGTGCTCCACACGAGAAAGATCTGGGAGGGATTGTTGACCAAACCCTCACAGGCTCTAGCCATTGTGCCATAGCAGTTAAAAAAGCCAATCGGATGCTGGGATACATTGTCAAAAGTATTGAGTACAAATCCAAGGAGGTGATGCTTCTTTTGTACAACACATTTGTCAGACCACATCTGGAGTATTGTGTACAGTTCTGGGGACCATACTTTAAGAAAGATATAGAGGCTCTAGATAAAGTTCAGAGAAGAGCCCCTAAGCTAATTCCGGGTATAAAAGATGAAAGCTATGAGAAGAGGTTGAAGATCCTTAATCTCTTTAGTTTTAGGAAAAGGAGACTAAGGGGTGATCTGATTGAGGTCTTTAAATATGTTAAAGGGATTAACAAAGTGAATTATGTAGGATTCCTTTGACCAAGTATTGTTAGTAGAACTCGGGGTCACAAATGGAAGTTGACCAAAGGTAAATTTAGCAATGATATTCGGAAATATTTCTTCACCCAAAGAGTAATTTCGATGTGGAATAGCTTGCGTGACCATATTGTTGAGGCAGAGACCTTGGGAGTTTTCAAGAGCAGGCTTGACTTAAAGCTAGATACCATTGAGTCATTGAGTATCTGAAGCGATATATTCACGATAGTATAAAGAAACTGGCGAGCCTAGTTGGGCTGAACGGCCTGTTCTCGCCATTCATGTTATGTTACTCATAGTTCTTTTATTGCATACATACTGAAAACATGACTACCAGCAATTTAAAATGGGTAAGGTTTCTTATTTATGGGTCCTTTAGGCTGTCAGATAGAAAACAAGCCAATTCATTTTTCCAAATTTTTTCATGAAGAACGCCTTTTTGTCATACTGTTAACCTGAACCGTATAACACAAGAATTCAATCTCAATGACTGGAATTGAAGTTGAAAAGATTTATCAACAATGAAGTAAATGCAATATTATCTTTGGCAATGACTCCATCCTTGTGGACCCTTCAGCAAGGTAGGGTGCAGATCTGCCAGTGTTGCAGGTAGAGGAAAAACCGTCCCCAAAAGAAGGATCTTGAAGTATTGGAGAGTCATTGAGATAAACTTATCTTGGAGACAAATAAAATTTGAATTAGAAAACTTACCAAACATTAGCATTGGCTAAGCGTGGATGCACAATGCCACTGCTAGTGGACATGAGGCCGATACTAACATAGTATCTGTGATAGCGCCAGCTTGGCGACGTGCTCCCATCCTAAATGAATGTCCTGAGTAGGCAGCATGTGACAGTTTGAATAGAAAAATAGGTCTTCTCCATTTACATTAGGTATAAGGAATTGGGAAATAACACTTACTGCAAGGGAATAAGAAACAATGCAGGTTTATAGTGTTAGTTCAGTCAGGCATGGCAGTCAGGCTGGTCACAAGCCTGTTTCTGTCCAGTCATTCTCAACTTAAGCTCCTCCCACCTAATTGGTGAGCTTTAATAACCAAAGCAGTGTTCCATCATTTTTCTGGCGCCGTGCCCTCTGCACCTCTCACACTTGGGTTACTAAGAAATCTGTTTCTCATCTCAAAGCAGCATGACCATTTCTTTTGGTTATGTGAGGTCAATCGCTCCCAAGGTAAACCTTTGTCGCCATTACGGGGCAGCGAGAGGATTTTTTGCACCTTTTTTTTTTTTGCAACAAGAATATTTAACCAATTATGACAAGTCACTCCAACACTCCAACAGGGACTGGAGTGAACTCGTCCATATTAAAACTGTGTTCCAGCTCGGCTTGCTTGTGAATATTCAATAACTGATCCGGGGGTGCTATCTAGTGATGGAATATTGTAACTGCGTGCTTAAATTTGCAGCTCCATGTCCGCTGGCAGACACATCTGCACAAAGCGGTTAAGATGCCCTGCCGAGCACCGCTGTTCTTCTCGAACACGCCAAATCCAGATAATCCATAAATGATTAATTAAATTCATATTTTAATTTGAAAAGAGTAACTAAGTTGCCAGGGTCAAAGTAACGAAGTGAAAGTATACTTTTTTATCTTTTAAAGGTAGTAGAGTAAAAGTCCCGGTTAAAAAAAATCTTAAAGTACAAATCCTCCAAAAAAAAACTGCTGTACTGTGACGAAGTGTTCATTACGATGCACCTTTGAAAACGGGAGTATCATGCATCTCTCTCTCTCTCTCTCTCTCTCCACACACACACACACACACACACACACGATTTGCTGAATAAACGGGCACAGTGAGGGGAAAAATAGGTGGGGGAAAAAACGCATATTCTGGGACAATTAACCGAGGTCCGGACTTCGGTGTCCTCAATGGTGGTTACGGCCATGATTTTAGTAAAGTTATATAGTTTTCAGTGAAGTTACATTAGCTAGCAATACGTATACTAGCAAGCTAGCAAAGTAACAGTTGCCAGTTAGCAAAAGCTGAGTGGCAGCAATGAAATGTCCAATATTAGGCAATGCACAATACTATTTCATTTGACACTATAATAGCTGAGATGAGACTTACCTCTATACTGGGCTTTTTTTCCTGCAAAAAATGTGCTATAGGAATCCTATAGGACAGTTCAATAGAATTCTATAGAACTTTAGTACCTCGAGTCCTATAGAAAACAAGTTCTCTGGAAAATTTCTATCGGAAACAGTTCCATAGAAAATTTCTATAGAACAGCTCTTGTAGAACTTTTTTCATTTCTTTTTGGCATCTTCAATCCCACCTGAATCTGGAAGGTGACAAACAAAGCAACCCTGTTATATTACCCTTCCTGGCAAACCCTTCCCAATTTTGCATCCCTCTAGCGCAATGGCCAATTGTGCGCTACTCTGTCCAGGGCCTGAACCCGGACCCTTCTGCTCCGCAACGCAGTGCTTTAACCGAGTGAGCTATCCAGCAACTGGGAAAGTTTTGATTGTACTTGATCCTGATCCTGTTGTCGCATATCTCAGGGTCTTCGGGAATTCAAAAGGAACTGAGTGCCTTCGCTGAAAAGGAACACCATGTTAGTAATCCTGTTAGCTGACCATGATACATGTATAAAGATGGTTTGAATAAGTCTTAGCAGACCTCAAATTGTATTCAAATTAATTCTAAATCTGCATATAATCAGCAATCACATGCATGTAAATGGAAAGGGATAATTTGATTGAATTTTTAAAATTAAGGGAAAAGTTCAAAAGCTCAAACCTTCTACATAATTCTGTCTTCGTAAGCAAAAGATGAAAACGAGTTTTCCATTATAACATAATAAAGGTGTAATGCCTTACATTTATATTTTTGAATTGCTGCCGACGAAATGGAAAGAGGTCTTCATATACCGTAACTGAAATACTGATAAGTTGTGCGGTCAGTCAGTCAATCAATCATCTGATCAGAGAATCAATGAGTTGGTATGTGCCTGGTACCCCATGTGCTCATAAGCACACCTTAAAGTTAAAAGGGACAAGATTTCCTTGCTACTTCAGTATAGTGGATATCACTGCATATTGCACATTTTCATACCATTAGTCCGGTCTCTCACTTCTAGAACCCGGGTACACATAAGGTAAATTGACCCTTTGACAGAGCATTTCAAGGAGTCATAAGATTTATTTTTATTTTTATTTAACCCTTATTTAAGATGTCTTTCCCATTAAGCTTTTGTTCTATTAGAAGGTCCTAAAGACCATCAAAGTCCTATAGGACAGGTTTTTCAACTAGGGTGTTCCATAGGAAGGTCTTATAGAGCAGCAATAATCTTATCGGACTTTCTTTTCCATAGAGGTGCTCTATAGGTTTCTAGCAAATTGCTATAGAACACACGGAAAATCCTATCGAACATGCTGTTCTACTAAAATGTTCTATAGAGTTCCATTGATGTTCTATAGAATTCCATAGAAGTCCTATAGAACATTTTTCGCAGGGTTCCTCTTCTTCTTTTCTCCGTTTTCGTCCTTGCGCACCAGAGGGTTTAGACCTCTTCATTTTGAGAATCAACATCAAGCTGATCAATGCAGCAGCTGAACACTTGCCTAATGTAACGCAAACCCCCCCCCCCGGTCCACATAATGATTGACACAAATATCTGCTTAAGGATCTGGTTGTGGCTGGGGGGGCGCCCTAGGATGATCATGTTTAATAAACATGTTTCATTTTGTTTGATGTTCTAATTCTATGATTAGTCAATAGTCAGTTACTATTTATCAAGATAGAACACACGAAGGAAGGGCGCCAATGAGCATTAAAAATTATTAGTCTTTTTTTTTTTTCCTTTTTTTTTTTTTTTTTTTTCCTCGAGGCTAAGGGTGACTGGCGGCGCCCCTCCAGCAGATGGCGCTCTAGGCAACCGCCTATATCGCCTATGCCAATCGCCGGCCCTGGGTGGAGGTTAATTTGGCTGATGAAGATAAAGATTGATTTTATGCTTACGCACTCTTCTCAGGATTCCTAATGTTTGACTGCCTGAAAGAGCCGGTATTGATCTCATCACCAGCAAACCAAGGATTCTGAGCTCAAATGTGAAACGCATTGCTCAGATCTTCTTCTAGTCATGGTTAATTTGCTCCTTTGAGTAACCTCTGGTCCAGTCAATTAATTCCCGTAGAGACTTGTGTGCAGGCCTTATTTACCCCATACAGTTTCTTTTGAGTTTTAAACTTGGTTGAAGCTTTGGCCAGAAGGCTTCGCTTTGTGAATCTTGTTCTTATACTCTACGTGGCTGTTCAAAATGGAATCGTTGCATGTGCATAGCCGAATCAAATGCTTGGCAACAGGTGTGCGTGAGATCTATCGTTACACCTTGAGGAGTAAGGGGCAGTGTGCATCGTATTCACGAAATGTACTGACAAGTATCCACTCGACCATTTCATGCACGCGCCGAGCTCGGCAACATTCTTTCCAGGCGTATAAATGCAATAATCTACATTTGCCATCATTGAGCCACCTTCCAAGAGGCTGGCGTTTGTTGGTGTCAAATTAAACTAGTAAATGATTAAATATATTATTCCAGAGGCTTTAAGGGTGCATGCTTGCGCTCTAATTCATTTTAATGCAGCTCGCAAATTGGACGCAGCGTTATGATGAATGACAATTGGGATGGAATGCCAGTAATTTATGGCTTATTGTGTCAGTTCATGCATTTCGCATTGAAGCAATTCACAAGTAGGGGAGGAAAATTGCCTTTTTCAGACCAGCAATTTAAACGATCAGCTTTGGTGGCACTTTGGATGGCTTCTCCCAGTTTTCCAGTGAAATTGGTCAGTGTAAGCTACTTCATGCGACATTAAGTGGATCTCTGTCTCTGCTATGTACCGGGAGAAAACGGTAATCAAACATTTCAAATGTTCATCGACATTTTACCCGTAAATTTCAAGTAAAAGGTGCATGCATACCTAGCTGAAGCTCATGATGTAAAAAGAAAACAGGACTCACTGGACCAGGCAACTTTCTCTATTGCTGGATCCTCACTTGCCCCTTGCGGGCGCTTTCAAAGGTGTACTGGGGTTATAATGGGTGCTCTAACTGGTTTTCAGCTACAAAGCACCACACAGCAGGATGCAATGCGCTGTGTGCTGTGAGGCATTCATCACGAAAGTAGTAAAATTCCCTGCAATTTGAGCCGCAGTCCTACAGTCAGTTCGAAGCGATTGCCCTTGAGCAATTGATGAACCTTGGGCACTCAACCACCCTGTTGCCGCTTCATGGTTTGTCCCAGCTTGAACCACTGTTGGTAGGTACTCACTGGTGCTGACTGGATCACTACAGAAGCCTTGTTGCTTTAGAGATGCTCTGACCCAATCGTCTGTCTATACTTATCTGTCAAAGTCATTTACCTCCCATTTCTCCCACGTCCAACACGAGACTATGAGAACTGACTGTTCCCTTATCATCTGACGTCCGACTGATGACATTGACGTGTCATTCTTATAAGATAATCAATGTTGTTTGCTTCATCTGTTGGTGGTTTGAATGTTTTGGCTCACCAGTGTACACACACACACACACACACACACACACACACACACACACACACACACACACACACACACATATGATAAAAATAAATATATTCTGGTTGTGGTCCCTAAAGAGCGACATACATGGTTAAAAGCAGTGAAGTACACAATTCAAATCCCTTTTTGTGAGTGTTGTAAATTAATTTTATGTGACACGACTCCAACATACACAAGAGTGACATCCTATCATGAGGAAATTTATGTTACATTGTCAAAACCATGCAGAGAAGCAGGGTTAGATGGGGAGGATGGTTGGGTGAGAGAGAGGGGGATAAGACTTTGTTCAAACATGCATTAATCAATCCCTGACCTGTTCTATAACCTTGAGCTGGCACAACATGTCATACCATCTGAATGCTAAGTCACAATAGTCTTGCAAACTGTGAAAAAAGGTGAGATCGAGGATAAATTAATTCTGAGATCTAGTCTTGTGAGTCACAACATTTCTGGGCAGATTAAATGTTGAGTTGTGAGAAAAGCATGATTTGCTTTCTTCAGATTGTACAACATATTACTCATTTACTCATTAAAGAACTACAACCACAACTGCCTTGAATTTTTAAGAAGCCAGTGCTGCTTCTGTGTATTTAAACTTATGCATGCGTTTTACGATTTCCGCCTGTAGTCATGATGATCCACAAATAAAAAAGGTTGGTTCAACGACAGTACCTGAACTGCCACTGCATAGCAGACCACTGGTCGGTGCACAAGAAGGAAGTGCGCACAAAATTGCCTTTTCTTCTTGATTTTTGCCAAGACACTTGCCTTTATTTTGTCGACAATCATATAGAAATGAATTTATTGCATTTTTAAAACATAAATTGATGCATTCATGTTGGAGAAAAAAAAATCAAATGCATTCAGGATGTTAATGAAGGTATTAATGGCCATGTCCAAGGCTTATTTTTTAAATGCATACTGCCCCTGGCACACTAGATAACTCATGAGATACGTCAATTCCACGGAGTGGATTATAGCGTATTAGCCAGTATATGCAAATTATTATGTCCTTTACTACACGGTTACTGGACCATCAAATTGTGGAGAAAACCGCCAACTCATGACACTGCGTTCACCTCATGACATACTGTTTTCCTTCCTGCAGTACCCTGCATGCACAGTTTTAAGTTTGGCTGCATGCCATTTAATTTCATTTGTTATTATTTTACAAAATGTTGTACAAAGTGTATGTTTTAATGTGCATAAGGCGATGCTCCTGCTTTTAAACAGGGCTTTTTAGCTTACCGGCCCTATGGTCATTATTTTATAATCTGTCGCTCATGATTTTAAACATGTCGCCAATTTTTTAAACATGTTGCACAAAATTTCAAACCTGTCGCGCTTACATGTCGAAAGTCGTCGTGGAAAACACTGGTCCAATTGGATGTAATGCCAAAGACATGGTCCACCTTATGGTACCTTATGGTAATGTTAATGAATTCAGAGAATAAAGAGACTCATATTTGGTTGTCTGAAAAACTGCTGCTTTACTTTGTGTATGCTCAGATAATATTGACAACTTTACGGCTGTTGTCAACCATCAATCACCTCAGCCTCTTTTACGACAACTACTGTTATCAGTACATCTTCCCCTGTCAATGAAGTAGACACTCATGAACAAATACAGTGTAAACTACACCTTAAAACTTCAGCAGGTAAATTACAAACACTACCCACGCCCAACTCAATGAACAGTTTAAAGTCTTTTCACTCAACAGCTACAGGTCGAGTTTAACCACGGGTTTTCTGGTGCGATTTGACCTGCAGAGTTGAGGAGGACAATTAACCATTTTAGAGGTGTCCACCACAAACGTGTCTGCACCATGTAGGGCCTCTGCCCCACTTTCACTACTGTGTCCATAGTCACCCTGATCTGTAGCTTTCATCTCGTCCCCAGTCTGTCTGTTTTCCATCATCACATCCGCCTCTCTGCTCATCTGTGTTTGCACTGGCTCCGTGATCTTCAGTAGATGTTTCCTATTCCAGTGAAAGATATCACCATTCTCCATCATGACATTGAATGACCTGGGAGCAACCTGTTGCAGAATGATGACTTTTTTATTCCATGACTTTGGCCCTTCCATGCGAACAACATCCTTCTCCTATAGAGGCACAAGAACAGTGGCTGGGTGATCATAACATGCCTTTTGTCTCTGATGTAGTCGTCTTGCTTTGTCTGTCCTCAACTCATCTCTGTTGTCCAGTGTACCTGTGCCATGACTGGGCAAACGAGAACGGATCTTGCGACCCATCAGTAGCTCAGCTGGAGACTTGCCACTTTCCAGCGGGGCTGCTCTATACGCCATCAGGGCCAGGTATGGGTCAGAATTGCTATGTGCTGTTTTATTTAGCAGTCTTTCACAATCTGTACCCCCTTCTCTGCTTTCCCGATAGCCTGAGGATAATGGGACTGGAGGTTACATGATTGAACTCATACACAGAGGCAAATGCCTTAAACTCATCACTGGCATAGGGAGGGCCATTATAAGAAACTAAGGTTAGAGGAATGCCCTGCCTGGAAAAGATAGCCTTCAACTGAGTTATCACAGCTCTTGATGTGGTACTGGGCAAGAGGTAGGTTTCTGGGTAATTGGAATAATAATCAATAACTAACAAGTAGGCTTTGCCTTCATAGTGAAAAATATCAGTACCTACCTTTTCCCAAGGCTGCGATGGGAAGTCCGTTGCGATGAGGGGTTCCTTAGTTTGTTCATAATGATATGCCTGACAGGTAGCACACTCACTGATCAACTGATCAATATCAGAGTTCATGTTTAGCCGATAGAAAGCCTCACATGCTCTTGTTTTTGATTTTTCTGCACCCAGATGCCCTTTGTGTATCCTTGAGAGCATTTCTCGTCGCATAGAAGGGGGCACCACAATCCTGTCACACTTAAGGAGGAGGCCATGCACCACAGAGAGCTCAGACTGTATGTGATAATATTGTTTGCATGATACCCTTCTCCATCCCTCTTGGAGATTGTTCATCACTTTCCTCAGAACAGGGTCCTTAGATGTCTCTGTATAGCTATCTGCGCCAGTTGTTCTGCTATGGCAGTCAAAGCAACATAGACTATATCCACATGAAGAGCCACAGCCTCTTCCAACTCAGTGCTGCGTGTTTCACCTGATGCAGCCCTGGACAGCGTATCTGCTATGAAAATCTGTGTACCCGGCACATAAGTGAGTACATAAGCGTAACACTGCAGTCTCATCATCAGGCGTTGAATTTGGGGAGACATGTCACACAGGTGTTTCTTTGCAATCCCCAGCATGGCTTATAGCCTGTTTCCAAGATAACAGTAGGAAGTCCATAGATACAGGTATGAAAATTTTGACACCCAGAAACCAAACCAAGGCATTCTTTTTCTATTTGTGCATACCTGCTCTCAGCAGCTGTCATAGAGCGGGATGCATACGCCACTGGTCTCCAAGCTCCCTCATCGTCTTGCAGGAGGACCGCACCCAGGCCATCTTTGGAGGCATCTGTAGACACCTTTGTTCTCTTGTTAAGGCAGAAAATTTTCAGTAGAGGTTCGGTCACTAAAATATTCAGCATCTTGTTCCATTCTGCGTCATGTTCATGTCCCCATTGAAACTCAGTCTCTTGATGTAACAGCTTCCTCAGCTAAGCTGTTTTTACTGCCATATTTGGGATGAATTTTCCCAAATAGTTAACCATATCAAGGGCCCGCTGCACCCCTTTCTTATATTTTGGCTTCGCCATGTCATCGATTGATTTCACCTTAGCCGCATCTTGTTGGACTCCTTCTGCAGAGATCTTGTCCCCAAGGAATTTAATCTCGTGGACAGTGAACTGACATTTGTCCCTGTTTAGTTTGAGACCATATTTCTGTATTCTCCTGAGTGTTTTCTCTAATCTGGCATCCTGCTCCTCCTGAGTAGACCCCCATACGACTAGATCATCAGCATAGACCCTTACACCTTCCAGGCCCTCAATAATCCGATCCACAGTGCAATGGAAGATTTCAGGAGCAGAGCTAATCCCAAAGGGGAGACGTTGATATGAGTACCTGCCGAATGGAGTGTTGAAAGTGCAAAGCTTGGCACTCACCTCATCAATCCTCAGCTGCCAGAATCCATGTGAGGCATCCATTTTTGAACAGTACTTTGCTCCAGTCATTTCCCTGATTATTTCCTCTCTTTTGGAATCTGGTAGTGTTCTCTTTTGATATTCTTTTTTTTTTTTTTTTAATTAAAAAATTTGGCATCTCCAATCCCACCCGAATCTGGAATGTCCAATTGGGGAACTATGTACAAGGCTTTCGCACATGCGACCCCCTGTTGCCAACTCAGGAGAGTGAAGACACCTCGCGGCTCTCCTCCGAAGCACGCGCCTGTCAGCCACTGCTTCTTATACACTTATTGGTTGAATCGTTGCAAGTTCAGAATGAGGGCGGAGGATACCCGAATGTGAACAAGCTAAGAATCTTCCTGACGAGCGCCCGTCTGGTGAACAGGAGGCGCCTAAGGAATGAACAAAGCAACTTATGTTACCCTTCCCGGCAGACCCTTCCCAATTTGCATCCCTGTAGTGCACTGGCCAATTGTGCGCTACCTCTGAAGAAGCTGCCGACCACTGCCAGATGGTACGACTGGGGCTCAAACCCGCGCTGTGACAGTCACTTCTGCTTCACAATGCGATGCTTTAACCGAGTGAGCTATCCGGCAGCTCTCTTTTGATATTCTTATTAATATACTTCGGGTCCATGCAAACATGCAGTTTATTGTTTTTTTTTTTTTTGTGAGTGAACACAGACCATTGAGTTTACCCAGTCTGTGGGCTCTTCAACCTTCCTTATGACACCCAGGCCCTCCATGCGGTCCAATTCAGACTTCAGTCTGTCACGGAGAGCCACTGGCACTCTCCTAGGTGCATTAATCACAGGTTGTGCATCCTCTCTCAGTTTAATGGAGTATGTACAGGGCAGTGCTCCAAAACCCTGAAATACATCTGCATATTTGTCCACTATAGTGTCATGAGTAAGGTTGGAACTGTTTTGCGTGCCATTCTGCACAAATGCTGTTTTGTCAATCGTGTAGACTCCCTTCACCAAGCCCATGCCTCGCCTCCCAGCAGTAACACATGCCCATCTGGTACAATGACAAACATCAGGTAACAAGTGTGATTCTTGTTTTTAACTGTTAGCCTACATGTTCCCTTTGTCTCAATGCCCCATCCATTACAGGCCTTTAAAGGCATAGCTTTGCTATGTATTCTCGGTCTAACTGTGAGATTCTGTACATCGCTCCAACAAATTAGGTTTGCATCCTCCCAGTGTCCAGTTCAAAGTGAACTATGGTGTCATTTACTAGCAAGGGAGCAATCCACGGGCCACTCTGCAATTCTATAGAATGCACTTCATGTTTAGACTCACAGGGCACATCATTCAAGATATCTCCGGCCTGTTCTGACTCATTTTGCACTGCAATTGGTACATGTTTTACTAGTTCTGACTCACTGTGGACCATTCCTATGAACAAGGCCTCCCCCATCTCAACAGCATTGACAGTCTTCCTACCATCACATTGGTCTTTCTAAAAACACATCTTAGCAAAGTGATTTCTACCTTTGCATTTCACACCAACCTTCCCGTATGCCGGGCACTGCCGTGCCGCGTGTTTAGTGCCGCACCGTCTGCAGTCATAAGGCGTCATATTTCTGTGATCCGCGAGCCCCTTTGAGTCCTTTTTGTTAATAACATCCACCGAAAATTTCCCCAGCTCCAGCGTGCTTGTGCCCAGTGCTGCAGTACCACTCTCTCCAAATGTCCTTGCATGCTTGGCGGAAAGTTCATGGGCATGACAAAACTTCACTGCACCTTCCAAAGTCAGCTCACTGTACCTCAACAGTTTTTCGCTCAGCTTATTGACACATATTCCGAACACGATTTGATCGCATATCATAGAGTCTCTTAGCTAGTCGAAGTTACAAGTCTGTGCTTTTGTCTTCAAATCAGTAAAAAAAGCATCAAAAGACTCATCCGGTTTCTGTATGCGGGGCGAAACACAAATCTCTCATAGATGTCATTTTTCTGAGGTGTGCAGTAGCCATCAAAAAGTCTCAGCACCGTGTCTGAATTATTTTTATCATCCTTGCTCGCAAACGTAACTGTATCATACACCTTGATTGCCTGAGGGCCAACTACCTTTAGCAACAAAGCTACTTTATGTGCTCCAGATGAAGTCGAGGCGCAGATTGCTGTGATGTAGAGCAGAAACTGTTGCTTGAATGCACGGCAGTTTTCGTCCTCATTTCCATCAAGTTACAGGTGACCAGGGGGATTTATCCCTTCCATCGTTGCTCCATGTCCGGGTCGTGTGTTCTTTAACTTCTGGTACCATGTAATGTTAATGAATTCAGTGAATAAAGAGACTCATATTTGGTTGTCTGAAAAACTGCTGCTTTACTTCGTGTATGCTCAGATAATATTAACAACTTTACGGCTGTTGTCAACCGTCAATCACCTCAGCCTCTTTTACGACAACTACTGGTATCAGTACACACCTCAACTCCCTGGGAACTTTCCCTGTGGAGCACAATCTGAGGTGGACAAGGAGGCTGTCGTTCAATTCGTCCTGAACCTCTGCAGACCCTAATGCTCAGCAACAGGTACTCCATCCTGGATGACATGAATTGTCATTCCTCTACTGATTGCGGGCTGTCCTTTCTCTCTGGTTCTCTGCCACCTGCAGAGTCATCCACTGCTTGCCCTTCCAGACCATCACCTTTTCATTTATTTTTCATTTTATTTACATTTCCTCCTCAGTCACAGAGCATAGCTCCTGCTCGGAAGGCCGAATTTCTACCCCCGTCCTGAACAATGGTAGTCATTGGAGATTCCATTTTTTGGGGCTTTAATAATTAGGCAGCAGAGACTTATTTTTTCCTGGGAGCCACAGTGGCTAATACAGTTCCTAAAACTCCTGGTATTCTGAATCAGCATACAGTATTTCTGCAAAAAAAGTGATTCTGCACGTTGGTACAAATGACATTCCGCACCAACAATCGGAGGTCCTGAAAAGTGATTGTACACAGCTTTCTAAGCTCTTGGATGGACATCAACGGCCCCATTGCAACTCTTGATCTGGGGCCGGGAAGATTTACTGAACTTCTGAGCATTCATTTATGGGTACAGTCACAATATATTTCTCACAACATTGGTTTTATGGACGATGTTTATATATAGTAGGAGTGAGACAAATTTTTTAAAAGGGACGGGGTCCTTCCGAATCGGTGTGGTACTCACATGCTAACTGCAAATATAGTCTAATACATTCTGAATTCCCAGAGTTGGTGATTACTGAATACTGACCTTATCTCGAATTCTAAGAATCAACCCCTGCAGGTGAACTGTAATTTTATTAAGTTTGACTCCCCTGCAGGCATGGTGGTCTTAATTCTAGAATGTATAGTAGACTAAGTAGTTTTAATTGACACCCATTAAGGCTGATTTGTGTTAAAGGGATAGTTCACCCAAAAATTAAAATACACACATCATCTACTCACCCCGAGGCTAACTGAGGGGTCAGTGAATTTTTTTCATCCTCAAAACACTTTTGGAGTTTCAAAGAAAAACAGCATTGAAGACAAATCCAAAGCAACTAAAGTTTATGGAGACCACTCTTTCAAGCACAAAAAACATTAACCTCTTCTACTCCGGCGTTGCCATTGGAGGGATCCTGGCAATGCTCTCACTTCGCCTTAAAGTGGATTACATCTCCAAACCCATTCCCATTTAGGTTTCCTAATTACCAACTACGCATTAACTTGTTCAGATGTGAGGATCAATCCATATCCATTTCCCCTCCACTTGCATTATTGTTCATTGCGATAATTATCAAGCATTTTCCTATCCACATTAATGGTAGACTTAGCATAAAACATCACTGAAGCTTCTGAATTCCTGCAGCTCACAAAACCTTTTTTTTTCTGCGATCACGTCTGATTGGCTTGATACACCTAAGAAAACCTTTCTAAAAATGCGGTTTTGCAGACTCAGGTCCGGGTGCTAAAGCTTTTCATGTAAAAATAAAATTCTGTCTACAACCAGTGACATAACTATAATGCAGGTTAACACTCAACCTATTTCTGAGCAAGAATAGGGTAACAGATTGAATTAATTTACTGAACAAATGGGGCTTCAATTAGCTGCATTGCCATTAACAATTAGGACACACAGCTTTGCGTCCCCAAGGAAGGCTACAATATGAGATTGCATGGATGGTAGTTAACTGAAATTTCTCAAAAATTCCATCTTGAAGTAGAATGTAATGTAGTGAATGCTGCTGAAAGTGGTATTCAGATTTTGTGTAATTAGATGATCACTGTTTCAAAAGCTAGACTGCAAAGACCTCACGAATGACTTTGCTACTTTGAAAGTTCAGCACATGGCATGCATATTAAATTATGTTAGCCCCGGGACAAAGTCGGGCGGCTACTAAAGATTCACACGTGTTGTCTCTGCCACTGCCGCGTCCGTAGACGCTTCCTTGTGGACACTCTATCTGCTTGATCATCAGCAAGTGTGACCGTCTCTATAAAAGCAGAGGTTTTGGCACTTTGCTGGTCTAGAGCATTTAAGCCTGTGTTTACACAAAGCCAAGAGGGAAAGACATCAGTATTCATCTTAGAGACGCAATTGCTGCTGCCCATCAATCTGGGAATGGTTATGAGGCCATTTCCAAACAAGTTGAAGTTCATCATTCTACAGTGAGGAAGATTATTCACAAGTGGAAAACATTCATGACCGCTGCCAGTCTTCCCAGGATTGGACGTCAAATTCACCCCAAGGACAGATTGCGCAAAGCTCAGAGAAATTGCACAAAACTCAAGTACAACATCTGGGACTCTACAGGCTTCAGTTAGCATGTCAAATTTTAAATTTCACAACAGAACAATTAGAAAAAGACTGAACAAGTATGGCTTGTTTGTGTTAAGAAGAGGTCAGGGGAACACCAGATTCAGGAACTGAAGTGTTTATTGAAACACAAAACACTAGGAGAAAATTGGCAGACAAGCCAGAAATAAAACACTGTGCACATGCACTGAACAAATGGGAAAACTAAGGTACACTGCCCAAGGCAGGGGGAAACAGAAGTACACACTCCAAGAGTGGCTAAACTAGAAAAACAAAAACTGGACTTAACTAGACTGACGGATAACACTGGGAGACTAGACAAGGGGCAGACAAGATGAGGGTACAGCAAAATACAAGACTCGGGAATCATACAAACGAAATACTCGGAAGGCACAAGGAGCTGAGATTTCACCATGCAAAGCAGAGTCTAACAAAGTTCCGTCTGACGTCTCCTCCCAATCTCTGCCACATCTATAGTCACGAGAGGAGGCGGGGACTCGAAAAGCAATCTCGACTAGAACAGAGACACATGGGATTAATAAATAAATTAACGAGGACCGGGTAAACCATAGATGTCATGTATTGCATAGATAGGTGCTATTGGTCAGGTGGATTATAAGTTGTATGCGGGAGGGTTTTGGGAGAACACTGGGCGGATGGGCGGAAGAAGGAAATAAAGCATGGGTCTACCCGAATGCGGTGTCATCCATAATAATATAAGTGTGCATATAATGCGACAAAACGTATATGACATTGGCAAAGAGGTCTAAGAACTTATAAGTAACTAAATAAAAGTTTGAGTGAGCTAGTAAGTTTGAAGTAGAAGATGGAAAAATCGGGGATTCAGCCTTTCGCATGCTACTCCGAGCCAGCTACCCTCGGACCAAGATGGACGCGTTGGCTAACTTCATTTGAACTGTATGCAGACGGAAAAGGGCTAATCATTGATGATGATGCAACGGACAACACCAAACAGAGAAGGAGGGCTCTACTTCTCCATCTGGCAGGACCGGACGTCCAGGATATATTTTCAACGTTGCCGATCACAGGTGATGTGAAAGATTACGCAGGGGCGGTCAGGGCTCTGAACGCTTACTTTGTTCCCCAAGTCAACGCAGCATTCTCCCGCCAGTTGTTTCACCAACTCTACCAAAAACAAGGTGAGACCGTGCAGCAGTTCGCAACTCGGCTTAGACAGGCTGCTAAAGACTGTGATTTTAGAGGGGATAATGACAACCAGATTAGAGATGCTATTTTAAACAAGTGCACGTTGGAGTATATTCGTAGGAAGCTATTAGAGGAAGGGCAACTAACATTAGTGCGCGCACTGGAGCTTGCGGCACAGTGTGAGAAAGTTGAGGACCAAATGGCAGCTATGGCTCTGAATAAATCCGCAACAGACCACATAACGGAGACGGAGATGGATAATCGCGTTAATCAAAAAAGAAGGGAGATATGTAAGAACGGGCGGGAGAGCAGATAATGAGGAAAGGAAATGCTATCGGTGTGGCTATTCTGATCACATGGGGAGAGACCCGAAATGCCCTGCACGAGGGCAAACGTGCCACAAATGCAACGGAAAAGATCACTTTTCAAGAACATGTCACTCCAAAGGCGCAAGGAAACTAAATGTAAACAATGTGGAAGAAGAGGAACAAAACAGTGACTTTGCATTTACAGTCAGTGAACACGAAATGCTGGACAGACTTATCTTCAAAATAGGGGGAGTTGACCTAGAAATGTTAATAGACTCAGGAGCCACTAGTAATATCATGGGGGAGAATATTTGGGAAAAGGTGAAAAGTGAAAATATAAAATGTCACTCTTATGTGCCAGAGAAACAGAAACAACTGTATGCATATGCATCTAGCCAGGCATTAACAGTTAAGGGGGTATTTAAATGTGAGATTGGAATAGGAAACAGGAATAGCCAGGCTGAGTTCCTTGTGGTAATGGGAAACGGAATGCCACTCTTAGGGAGGAAGACCGCCATTGAACTAGGTGTCCTAAAGATAGGGGAGAATGTCTCAGTGGTGATGGACATCAAGGAGACACTTAAGCAACAGTACCCTGAAGTGTTTGGTAGGGTGGGGAAGTTAAACACTAAACAGATTAGTTTGTATGTTGACCCAGAAGTAAAGCCAGTAGCACAGCCGCTGAGGAGAATACCTTATCTCCTGCGAGAGGATGTAGAAAAGAAAATAAAGGACTTGGTGGACATGGACATTATCGAGAAAGTCAATGGGCCCACACCGTGGGTTAACCCAATAGTAATACTACCAAAACCAGATGGTGACATCAGAATGTGCTTAGACATGAGGAGAGCCAATGAGGCTATTGTCCGTGAACGATACCCCATTCCAACGGTGGATGAAGTACTCCAGGACATGAACGGTTCCGTGATATTTAGTAAGCTAGACCTAAAATGGGGTTATCACCAATTAGAATTAACGCCAGAGTCTAGAGAAATAACTACTTTCGCAGTGCATAATGGGTTGTACAGATATAAGAGACTAGTGATTGGGGTATCATCAGCAAGTGAACAATACCAGCAGGAAATAGCAAACGCACTCGCCGGTATAGAGGGAGTCCAAAACATATCAGATGACGTGGTCGTGCATGCCCCAGATCAGAAAACACATAACAAACACTTACACAATGTCCTGAGGAGACTCTCTGAATGTGGACTAACACTGAACTCTGAAAAATGCCAATTCAACATGAACAAGCTGGTCTTCATGGGGATACTCCTGTCACAAAAAGGCATTGGACCAACGAAGGAGAGGGTGCGAGCGGTGCTGGAAGCCAGGGAGCCAGAGAACGCCACCGAGGTGAGGAGCTTCTTGGGGCTTGTGAGGTACAGCAGTCGTTTTATCCCACAGTTTGCTACACTATCAGAACCCCTACGACAGATGACAAAGAAAGATGTGCAGTTCAAGTTTGGGCCAGAACAGAAGCAGTCATTTCAAGTCCTCAAATGAGAGCTGGCCAGAGCGGGCACGTTAGATTACTTTGATAAGAATGCAGCAACCAAGGTGATAGCAGACGCGAGCCCAGTAGGGTTAGGAGCTGTGCTCGTGCAGAAGCAACAAGGAGAGGAAGTACCTGTATGTTACATCAGTCGCAGCCTAACAGACTGTGAGCGCAAATATTCACAAACAGAGAGAGAAGCGCCAGCCCTAGTATGGGCATGTGAGAGACTATAAGCATACCTTTATGGTCGGAAATTTGAGCTCATTACAGACCACAAGCCGCTCGAGGTGATATATGGACCGCGGTCTAAACCATCTGCACGCATAGAGCGCTGGGTCCTCCGGCTACAGCCATTTGAGTTCAAAGTGGTCCATGTCCCAGGAAAACAAAACATCGCAGATCCCTTGTCAAGGCTGATGGGGAAGGAAACTCAAAAGGAGGGACACACGCACGGGTCAGAGGAATATGTGAGGTTTGTAGCAGTAAACGCCACACCTACAGCACTTACCACACGTGAAGTAGAGGAAGCGTCGGCCACGGACCCAGAGCTCAAGGAGGTCAGACGAGCTCTGCAAGATGGACACTTTGAGAAATGTAAACAATATGCCCCCATCGCTCACAAACTATGCACAGTAGGTTACCTAGTTCTCAGGGGCACACGCATAGTGCTGCCAAAAGCGCTACAAGCTCGAGCACTGGCACTGGCTCATGAAGGACATTTGGGGATAGTGGGAACCAAACAACACCTCCGCACCAAGGGGTGGTGGCATGGCATGGACAAGGCTGCGGAGAGACACGTCAGGTTTTGTCATGGATGTCAGACAGTAGCAAGGCCGGACCCGCCTGAGCCACTAAAACCTACAACACTACCTGATGGCCCTTGGCAAGACATAGCAATAGACTTGTTAGGACCACTGCCCACCAATCACACTATACTGGTAGTAGTTGATTACTATAGCCGTTATTATGAGTATGACATACTAACATCCACAACCACAGACAAGATCATTGACAGCCTGGAGAACATTTTTAGCAGGCATGGTCTACCGGTGACATGTAAAAGTGACAATGGGCCCCAATTTAAATCAGAAACATTCAGAAACTACTGTGCAGACAATGGCATCACACATGTGAGGACGACGCCGAAGTGGGCTCAAGCCAACGGGGAAGTGGAGCGTCAAAATGCTTCCATAATGAAAAGGATCAGGATCGCACAGGTGGAAGGCCTCGACTGGGAAAAGGAATTGAGGAGGTATGTGACTGTCTACCGGAGTGTTAAGCATACCACAACAGGAAAAGAGCCCTCTTGGAACTGCTCTTCAAGAGGAAAATGAGAGGAAGGCTCCCGGACGTGGGTGAGACCTGGGTCGCAGAGCTGGAGGTGCGAGACAGAGACGCGGAGCAGAAAGGAAAAACAAAACTGTACGCGGACGAAAGCAGGAGGGCAAAGGACTCAAACGTGAGCATAGGGGATGCGGTGCTCGTACATCAAGAAAAAAAGGACAAGTTCACAACACCTTTTAACCCCATACCCCATACAATTGTGCATAAGAAAGGAAATCAGGTGGTAGTAGAATCGCCTACGGAACACAATACGCTGGGAACACAACACAGGTCAAGAAGTACAACAAAGGCAAACCAAATGAAACGTACTCAGAAGACCGAGTGACACAAAAGGCTGAGGATGACAGGATGGACCTAGAGAAAGAGACACAAATGAGTAATGTACCAGGCACACAGCCCTCAGTTCAAGACAACACTGGGGCAGAGGGACAACCGAGTCGTCCTCAAAGACTCAAAAAGATACCGTGCAGACTGAAAGACTATGTCGGATGATTTAGGTCAGAGAGGGGAAGGTAAACGGTTGAATGTGACATTTAAAAAAAAAAAAAAAAAGTGAAATTCGTTTGTGAGAGTAATGCTGTTGGTATTGCTGATTTGAAAGTCATCTGTGAAAGTAATGCTGTTGGTATTGCTGATTTGAAAGTCATTTATGAAAGTAATGCTGTTGGTATTGCTAGTTTGAAATTCATCTGAAAATAATGCTGTTGGTGTTGCTGATTGAAATGGCCGCGGTGTCGCTGAGTAGTTGACAGTATACTGAGTTCAGTAGAATGTTCGTGGAGCATAAATGAAGAGTTCATGTCTAAGAAAAGGAGGGATGTCGTGTATTGCATAGATAGGTGCTATTGGTCAGGTGGATTATAAGTTGTATGTGGGAGGGTTTTGGGGGAACACTGGGCGGATGGGCGGAAGAAGGAAATAAAGCATGGGTCTACCCGAATGTGGTGTCATCCATAATAATATAAGTGTGCATATAATGCGACAAAACATATATGACAATAATGACTCGAGACAAAACACTGAGACCATCAATCAAAGTAGACAGTTTAGATTAAGGTAATCTAAACGTGACGAGTAAAAAGCACCATGAGAGAAGCAAAGGAAAGCACATCTTTAAACGCAGTTAATCAGGGAAAGCTTAGGCAGGAATTACTAAAGCTAGAAACACTCGCACTCGCTAATGAGTTAATAAAGGTTAATACTACATGACAAAATATTTACAATCACCCTCAAATGAGTGCTGGTTAGTACGGGTTAGTAATTATCCTATCAGAGAACGCATTCACTCAGAGTTTAGCAAGACCCAGAATTAAGCACAGGTGGAAACAATGAATGAAATACCACAGCCAAAACCGAAAGAGGAAACGTGATTGGACAACGAGACACAGGCATGCTGAAGGCTGTCACGCGACATCACTGGAGATTGGCAGAGAGGGAATCGATCATCAGACGGCAGAATGAAAGCTGAAAAATAAAACGAAAGTAAGGCACAGGAGAAAAAGCACAAGCACAATGACAAAACAGCACACATGAGGCAGAACCATAATAATACCCCCCCCCCCACGGAACATCAGAAACAATACAAGAAACATCAAAAAACTAAATACCAAACCCCACAAGACTAAGAAATACAAAACACCTACCAAAAACAAAATACAAAACCCTAAAGACAAACACAAAACACCTAACCAAATACAAAACAGCACAAGAACAAAATACACGAAACATAAACAAGATTACTCAGGGTCACCAGCATAAGCTGGGGCTAAGGCTTAGGGTGAGTCTGATGGAAAACTCTGATCAGTTCTTTATCCAGAATGAATCTGGCAGGAACCCATGAACGTTCCTCGGGACCGTAACCTTCCCAGTCCACGAGGTACTGGATACCCCTACCCCTCCGCCAACAGTTCAGGAGCTTGCGGACGGTGTAGGCTTCTCCATCGTCGATGATGCGCGGCGGAGGTGGGGGCTCGGGATCCGGGTGGAGGGGGTGGGTGAAAGAGGGCTGGACTCGGGAGACATGGAAGACAGGATGGATGCGGCGCATGGTATGGGGGAGCTTCAGGCGGATGGCGGTGGGACTGATAATCTTGTCGACAGGGAAGGGACCAAGGAATCTGGGGGCGAGCTTGCGGGACTCAACTTTCAGGGGGATGTCCTGGGTGGAGAGCCAGACCTTCTGGCCGACACGGTAGGTGGGGGCCGGCTTGCGTCGCTTGTCCGCCGCGTCCTTCATCTGTTTCCCCGCACGGACAAGGGCGCGGCGGGCAGTGTGCCAGGTGTTACGGCACCGCCTCATGAAGGCCTTGGCAGAAGGAACCCCCACCTCCACCTCCTGTGAGGGGAACAGGGGAGGCTGGTAACCCAGGCAGCACTCAAAGGGGGTGAGACCAGAGGCTGCGGATGCGTGGGATTGTGGGCATACTCGACCCAAGGCAGATGGGCCAACCGAGAGCTTGGGTTCTTGGCGCACACGCACCGCAGCATGGTCTCCAGGGTCTGGTTGGCCTGCTCGGTCTGGCCGTTGGACTGGGGGTGAAACCCGGAACTGAGGGAACAGGAAGGGCCTAGGAGGGACAGGAAAGCTTTCCAGAAGCGGGAAGTGAACTGGGGGCCACGTTCGGAAACAATGTCAGCAGGGATACCATGGGGACGGACAACATGCTGGATGAGGAGATTGGCAGTGGATTTGGCTGAGGGGAACTTGGGGAGTGCAATGAAATGGGCTGCTTTAGAAAACCGGTCGACTATGGTGAGGATGGTGGTATTACCTTGGGAGGGAGGTAGGCCGGTGACGAAATCTAGGGCTACGTGGGACCAGGGGCGACTGGGGATAGGGATTGGTTGGAGGAGACCAGAAGGGGGTGTGTGCGGGGTCCCGGCGGTGGCACAGACCGAGCAGGCACTTACAAAGCCCTTGACGTTGTCTGGTAGGTCCGGCCACCAGAAGCGACGCCGAATGAAGGCCGTGGTCCTCTTGACCCCCGGATGGCCCGAGAACTGGGACCCATGTCCCCGCTGGAGCACCTCAGAACGGAGGACCTGGGGAACAAACAGGCAGTTACCGGGACAGGCACTGGGCGCGGCCTGCCCGCTCAGTGCTGCCCGGACCCATTCCTCGATGGGGAGCTGGATAGCATTGAGGAAACGACTCGGAGAGAGGATGGTCTCGGGAGGGTTCTCGGAAGCGGCACTCGTCTTGAACCGCTGGGATAGGGCATCAGCCTTGGCATTACGGGACCCAGGCCTGTAAGCCAAGGAGAAATGAAAGCTCTCGAAAAATAAGGCCCACCGGGCCTGGCGGGGATTAAGCCTCTTAGCCGTCTTCAGGTATTCAAGGTTTTTGTGGTCCATCCAGACCAGGAATGGCGTAGTGGCTCCCTCCAGCCAGTGATGCCACTCCTCCAGAGCCAACTTGACTGCCAGTAACTCCCGGTTACCGACGTCATAGTTGGCCTCAGTAGGCGTGACGCGGTGCGAAAAGAAGGCACAGGGGTGTACCTTCCTGTCCTTGGTGGACCTTTGGGACAGCACCGCTCCCACGCCCACGTTGGAAGCATCCACCTCCACGATGAACTGGGACGCCGGGTCCAGGGTCATCAGGATGGGCGCAGATGTAAATCGCCGCTTGAGCTGCTGGAAAGCCTGGTCCGCCTGGGGATTCCAGCAGAACGGGTGCTTGGTGGAGATGAGCGCGGTCAGGGGGGCTGCCACCGAGCCGTACCCTTGGATGAAGCGCCGATAAAAATTAGCAAAACCCAGGAATCCTTGAAGAGCCTTGCGGTCCTTGGGCTGGGGCCATTCCAGGACGGACTGCACCTTGGCAGGATCCATTTTCAGGGACCCGGGAGAGATGATGTAGCCCAGAAACGTTGTGGAGCAGGTGTTGAACTCGTACTTTTTGGCCTTCATGAAAAGGCGGTTCTCCAACTAGCGTTTCTGGACTTAGCGCACATGCCGAATGTGCTCCTCCCGGGTGCGTGAAAAGATAAGGATGTCGTCCAGGTAGACATGAACGGACCGACCGATCATGTCACCCAGGACATCGTTTACCAGCCGCTGGAACACTGCGGTGCGTTAGTGAGGCCAAAAGTAATCACCAGGTATTCCCGGGGACCACTGGAGGTGTTAAAGGCGGTCTTCCACTCATCCCCCTCAGGTATCCTCACCAGGTGGTAGGCGTTCCGCAGGTCCAGCTTGGTAAACACCTGGGCCCCTTGGATGATGTCGAAAGCGGACGACATAAGGGGCAGGGGATAACGGTTCCTGATCGTTATCTTGTTCAGTCCTCTGTAGTCGATGCAGGGCCGGAGCGACCCATCCTTCTTCGCCAGAAAGAAGAACCCGGCTCCTGCTGGTGACGTGGAGGGCCGAATTATCCCAGCCGCGAGAGACTCCTGGAGGTACTTCTCCATGGCGACTCTCTCGGGCTGAGACAGGGAGAAGACCCGCCCCCGGGATGGCACTGCTCCCGGCAGGAGGTCAATCTCGCAGTCATAGGGCCGGTGAGGTGGCAGAGACACCGCCCTAGACTTGCTGAATACTGCACCCAGGTCATGGTATTCAGCAGGGACTCAGGAGAGATCAGGCGCTGGCTCAGAAGAAACCTGAGACCCAGGCACAGGTGAGGCCGCGTGGTGAAGGCAGCGGGCAGAACAGGAGGACTTCCACTCACGAACCTCGTGAGTGGACCAGTCCAAGACCGGGCCATGCTCGCGGAGCCAGGGGTGTCCCAGAACCACCGGGGATCTGGGAGACCGGATGATCAGGAAGGTGATAGTCTCACGGTGGTTGCCTGAGACCAGCAGCTGGACTGGAGCCGTTTGATGTAGAATCTGAGCCAGTCTTTGGCCCCTAAGACCAAAGATGGTCAGAGGCCACACCAGTGGGGATATTGGAACACCCCAGGAGGCAGCGGCTTCGGCATCCAGGAAGTTCCCCTCCGCTCCAGAATCCACCAAGGCAGAGGTATGGCGGCTCTGGTTGCCCCAGGAGAGGGTCACCGGGATGCAGGTCCGGCAGTTGGGGGAGGCCTCGGGTTGAGAGGTGCCCACTACTGCTTCACCAGTCACTAGGGGGTATTGGCTCTTCTCCGGGCAGTTGGTAACAAAATGCTCCTGCTGACCACAGTAGAGGCAGGCCTTGGACCGCATGCAGCGATCCCTCTCCTCCTTAGTCAGGCGACTGTGTCCCATCTGCATAGGCTCTGGCTTGGGTTGGTGGGCTCGGGTGGATGCTCGACTGGGAGGAGTTGGTGACGGGGACCGGGTGACAGGAGCCTTGGAGGGGTCAGAGGGAGCTGGCCGACGTCGCCCCAAGCGAGTGGCAGTCTCCTCCTGGCAGTTGTTGGAGAGAGCTGGCCGACGTCGCCCCAAGCGAGTGACAGTCTCTTCAGGCGGTTGTCAATCCGGATGGCAAGATCCGCCACAGCCTCGGAAGTCTTGGGTAACTCATGGAAGATGAGGTGGTCTTTGATGCCATCAGCTAGCCCTTCCTCAAATACATCTCAGAGCGCCTCAGGATTCCACTGGGAACTGGCAGCGAGGGTCTGGAACTCGATGTCGTATTCTGCCACCGAGCGGCTTCCCTGCCGGATCGGGTCAACTCCCTTCCGGCGGCAGTGCCACGCCTGGTGCAGTCGAAAAGCCGCTCCATCTCGGAGGATAGTGCCGAGAAGGAGGCTACATAAGGTAGGCGGGCTGACCAGGCAGCGGTTCCCCACTGGAGGGCTGGACCTGTCAGGTGGGAGATGACAAAAGCCACCTTGGCAGGCTCCGTGGCGTAGGTTCTGGGCTGCAGGGTGAAGTGCATCTCGCAGGTGGTCAGAAATGGCCTGCAGTACCCAGGATTGCCATCGTAGCACTCGGGAGGCGGTAGCTGAGGCTCTGACCCAAGACCAGGAGGTGACGATGCAGCAGCTCCAGCAGGAGGGTAAGGTTGCCCCATGCTCCCAGTAGCAGTGGTCTGCTGCGCTGCCAGGGCAGCAGTCAGGTGTTGGATCTGCTGCCGCTGGCGCTGGAGCTCGGCATCGCGGGAATCCATCCTGCTGGTGTCCAGGAGACGGAACTTCTGTTAAGAAGAGATCAGGGGAACACCAGATGCAGGAACTGAAGTGTTTATTGAAACACAAAACACTAGGAGAAAATTGGCAGACAAGCCAGAAATAAAACACCGTGCACATGCACTGAACAAATGGGAAAACTAAGGTACACTGCCCAAGGCAGGGGGAAACAGAAGTACACACTCCAAGAGTGGCTAAACTAGAAAAACAAAAACTGGACCTAACTAGACTGACGGATAACACTGGGAGACTAGACAAGGGGCAGACAAGACAAGGGCACAGCAAAATACAAGACTCGGGAATCATACAAAGGAAATACTCGAAAAGCACAAGGAGCTGAGATTTCATCATGCAGAGCAGAGATGTTTGGGCGCTTAAACAGATGGCTGAACCACAAACTGTAGCGGAGGTCCGCCGCTTTAATGGTCTAGTCACACACCTAGGAAAATATATTCCTAACCTGGCCGAGAAAACCAAACCACTTAGAGACCTCCTAAATAAGGAAAGTGCTTGATATTGGGGGCCCCAACAACACCAGGCTTTCCACAACCTAAGAAATGAGCTGTCAACTCCACCATGTTTGGCACTCTATGACCCTTCTGATGAGACTAAGGTCTCTGCTGATGCTTCCTCTTATGGCTTAGGAGCAGTTCTTCTCCAGCGACGACCAGACTCTGACTGGCACCCCGTTGCATATGTCTCCCGGGCTCTCACTCCAACTGAGCAGTGCTATGCGCAAATTGAAAAGGAGGCCCTAGCAATCACATGGATCTGTGAGCGCTTTAAAGATTTTTTACTGGGGACAACATTTCAAGTTGAAACCGACCACAAGCCCCTCCTTGCGCTCCTAAAAACAAAACAACTTGACGAGCTGTCACCTCGCATCCTGCGGTTCAGGATGAGACTCATGTGGTTTCACTTTTCTATTACACACGTCCCAGGTAAAAGCCTTGCTACGGCTGATGCACTTTCAAGGGCACCAATCACTTCTGCACACTCACCTGGGGACGACGCGGCAGGGCAGGAGATAGAAGCGTACGTAAACGCTGTAATTAGTTCACTTCCTATAACAGAGGGGCGCCTAGTGGAATTGAAAATAGCACAGCAGGCAGATGAGCTTTTGGGGCAGGTGATGCAATATTGTCTGGATGGGTGGCCAGAGGGCATTAAGTGGGATAATGCCGTAAAAGCATACTGGGCTGTCGCCGGAGAACTCACTGTGGTACAGGGGCTGTTACTCAAGGGAACTAGGCTCGTCATACCGGCGTCAATGCAGAGGGACATTCTGGAGAGACTTCACATGGGCCACCAAGGCATCACAAAATGCAGGGAAAGGGCAAAGTGTTCTGTTTGGTGGCCAGGTCTTAGTAAGCAGCTACAAATGACTGTGGAAAAGTGCCAAAAAATGCTCTCAATACAGGCTACAACCCCAAGAGCCTCTCCTCCCTTCCGAAACCCCACAAGGCCCATGGCAAAAAGTCAGCGCAGACCTCTTACAACTAGAAAATTCTATGTACCTTGTTATGTTTGATTATTTTTTGAGGTTCATCGAGGTTGCAAAACTGTTGTCAACAACGTCTGCAGCGGTGATCGAGCGTATTAAGTCCTGGTTCGCTCGCCTTGGGGTTCCTTTACAGTTAATTACTGACAATTGGTCCAAGTTCTCATCTGACACTTTTAAACAGTTTGGAGAGGCCTGGGGCTTTGAACATGTGACATCCAGCCCCCTGTACCCTCAGAGTAATGGTGCAGCGGAACATGCCGTGCGCACGGCAAAACAACTCCTGAGGAAGTCACCAGACCCTTACATGGCCCTGCTGGCCTACCGCTCTACACCCCTTGCTAGTGGTTGCAGCCCCTCAGAGCTCCTTTTAGGGCAGCTACTCTGCACAACCATGCCAACCCACCCGTCACTCCTCGCTCCTGCATGGCCTGACCTTGCCACATTCTCATAGGGGGACCAGCAGGCTAAGGTAGCACAAAAGACTCACTTCGATGCACGTCACAGAGCCAAATGCTCCCAACACTACACCCAGGGGACACTGTGTGGGTGAAGGACAGTAACCAAAAAGGGACTGTGCTTCAGACTGCCCACACGCCACAGTCCTACTACGTGCAAGTGAATGGCGGGACAGTGAGGCGTAATCGCAGGGGCCTCGTATCTACCGAGCCAGATACTGAGATTCAGCCAGAGCCTGCCATCCCTGACCAGCAGGAACAGCAGGAGGCTGCTTTGGGGGGATCAGTATCACCTCCCGCCTCTTTGCACCGCTATCCTGAGCGTGTACGCCGTCCGCCACCATATTTGAAAGACTTACTGCCTAATGAAATAATTTTTTGTATTTGACAGGCTGTAACACTGGACGGTTTTGGGGTGATTTAAGTTCATCCCCCTTACTTGAATTTTCTTGATTTTTCCCCCCCCCCAAGAACGCAGTATGGTTTGAAAAAAAAAGGGGGGGGGTTGAATAACAGTTGGGTAATTGTTTGTTTGAGTTAACCCAATATAAAGGCAATATAAAAGTTCCAAAATATTTTATACCGCGAGGAGGTTTAAAAGAAAGGGAGATGTGGTATTATCCTCTGCGGTGTGTACCCGTGTTTAATGCCTCCGCCCCACTAGAGGGAGGAGCGCTATGTTTGTTGACAACCCTGGCATGCCCTGGGCTTATGGGAAGTGTTGAATAAATCCGGGTTCAGTCCATGCTGAGCTAGCAAGCTATACAGACGTGATTTGTGTTAAATGCTGACTAGGTAACACAACAATAATGACTCGAGACAAAACGCTGAGACCATCAATCAAATAGACAGTTTAGATTAAGGTAATCTAAACGTGACGAGTAAAAAGCACCACGAGAGAAGCAAAGGAAAGCACATCTTTAAACGCAGTTAATCAGGGAAAGCTTAGGCAGGAATTACTAGAACTAGAAACACTCACACTCGCTAATGAGTTAATGAAGGTTAACACTATGTGACGAAATATTTACAATCACCCTCAAATGAGTGCTGGTTGGTACAGGTTAGTAATTACACTCTCAGAGAACGCATTCACTCAGAGTTTAGCGAGACCCAGAATTAAGCACAGGTGGAAACAATGAATGAAATACCACAGCCGAAACCGAAAGAGGAAACGTGATTGGACAACGAGACGCAGGCATGCTGAAGGCTGTCACGCGACATCACTGGAGATTGGCAGAGAGGGAATAAATCATCAGACGGCAGAATGAAAGCTGAAAAATAAAATGAAAGTAAGGCACGGGAGAAAAAGCACAAGCACAATGACAAAACAGCACACATGAGGCAGAACCATAACAGTTTGGAGGGGTTGCCAAAAAAAGCCTCTGAATAAACCACAGGCCTTCTGGAACAATGTCCTTTGAACAGAAGAGACTAAAGGGGAGGTGTCTGGCCATAATGCGCAGTGCCACATTTGCTGCAAACCAAACACAGCTTATCAACATACCAACTATCAAGCATGGTGGTTGAGGGCTGATGATTTGGGCTTGTTCTGCAGCTACAGGACCTTGGCACCTTGCAGTCATTGAGTCGGCCATTAACTCCTCTGTTACCAAAGTATTCTAGAGTCAAATGTGAAACCATCTGTGCAATAGCTAATAGCTTGGCCACAGCAGGACAATGATCCCAAGCACACCAGCAAATCTATGACAGAATGGCTGGAAAAGAAAAAAATCAAGGTGTTGCAATAGCAAAGTCGAAGTTCAGACCTCAACCTGATCAAAATGCTGAGGCAGGACCTTAAAAGAGCTGTGCATTAAAAAATGTACTCAAACATTAATGAACTGAAGCAATATTGTAAAGACGAGTGGGCCAAAATTCCTCCACCTTCATATGAGAGACTGATAAAATCACATAGAAAACCATAAGTTCAAGTTATTGCTGCCAAAGGTGGTTCTACAAGCTATTGACTCATGGAGCGTGCTTAATTTTTTGCAGATGGCTACTGCATTTTGGCTGAATTTTGGTTTAATAAATAATGGCACAGTGGAATCTGTTGTATTTTTTCACTTGAGGTTAGATTCACCTAATTTTAGGACCTGATTAGAACCAGCTGATTTTTTAACCCCTCTGTGCAGATGTAGATGCCAGAAGACATGGAACTGCTCTATTAATGCATGCAGTTACACTATTCTATCACTATGGCAGACCAGGATCAGTTGTTGAATATTTACTAGCAAGCCAAGCTCAATTTTGAATATGGACGAGATCAGTCCCATCCCTGATTTTCAGGTGTTGCATGAATTAAACTCCTCAGCTAAGCCTGCTGTGCAAACTACTCAATATACTTGCCCATAGTATCTATCCAGCAGTTCAAAAAATGATCTCTTTCATCAGAAAAAGTAATTGTCCTCTGTAGCAACCACATCGGCTACAGAGAGCCAATGGTATCCCAATTAGTAGTTTAGAAATATAAGTTTTCTGAAGCAAAAATTCAAGATGGTATTGATACTATGTCATTCTACTATCAATTATAGTCATCACATTCCAAAAACGCCTAGTTCCCTACTGTGGATTGATGCACAGATTCCTCCATCCACAAATACAGTGCTCCCTTATATCCTCCTAAGTACTCATTGATAGCCAATCACTAAATTATTTACTTAGGCTCATCTGCGTAACGCACACTCATAGTTCATGCCCACGGGAAACCTTCCCGGTAATGATGTATTGATTAATTTCTTATCCACTTCCAGAGAGTGTAAACTTTCCACAGTAACTGAAAGACATTGATTGGACAATCAGAATATTGTCAGAATATATACAGACGTGTATAAACCTTTGTGTAACCTCAAGGTGGGTTGTATTCTCTTAACATTGCGCACGGCTGCACAGCTGAAAATGACGCGGCTTCAAAGAAGACTTCCAAAACCCGACTGAAGTGTTCAGTTACATTTACGGGATTGAAATGAGGTATGGACCTGGTCATTGGGAATTATTTGGAGTGAAACAGGACTGGAGGGACATTCTATTGGATACATCTGTCTCTGAAGGAGGGATTCAGTGAAGAAAGGTTTTTGTTCATTTTATGAGTGCAATTTTATATGTTTTTTACTTATGGCTAGCTGGCTAGCTGTTATTTATTCTCGGTTTACCTTAGCCATGATGATAACAGAGCTTGTGTGCCACATTGGTTAGTAAGTGTAACCTTTGGTTTTTGCTAATAATACTGCTACTGTGGTAGTATTTTGCTCAATGTGGCTTCTTGTTGAAGAATTTATTCCGTATTCAATGAAATCGAATGCCGAGGTTTTGGTTTGTTTAAAATGGCAACAGCTCAAGCACTTTGGTAGACCCCCTGGTATGTTCTTTACACCATTCTGTTCAATCCAGGGTTGAATATTGCCTGAGTTTTCCAATATTGGAATGTCTGCTCTGTTAAGGTATATTTCAGATATTACTGAGTTAGTGAGTTATACGTGTTTGTTATGAGGTGTGGAAAGTATTCATTTTGTATAATGTCGCAAGCTCGGAAGTGGGAACTGCTAGCTTTTCATTGCTGGGTGAATGTTCTGACTGCTTAATAAGCAGTTCCTTTAATGAGTATGTGTGCTGGATTGTGGGAGTCTGAAGAAAAATGGACAAAATTCCAAACTTTATCATGAAGAAAAGGCATGTTTTGCATTTGGAGAGGTTACTGGTGACCATTGATGTCCAACTGCACCTATATTGATAAACTCATGCTAAATTTAACCAGAAAATTATTAATTCATATTGAATTTCATGCGTCTAAAGTAGATTTGTGTTAATTATATGATTATTTTATGATTTTACAGTACACCATTTTGAGGGATCTTAGAGTTTGGAGAGCCACGAGGAGAGCTGTCTTATTTGGCTCCTATAGAGTAGATAATTTAGAATCTAACACTTAAATGAATTATACTTGTGGTCAAGGAGTTTGTGATCCCAGACATGCATAGTTTTAACCCCCCAGAAATTGTTCAATTCTCAATATTATTATTATTTTTTTTTTTTTTTACAATTTTAATGCTGACAGATTTTTTATGTTTGCAGCCCTTTAAAAAAAAAACACAAATCACCAAAAATATTGCTTGTATACCAGCTTTTTTGGAGATTTGAACCTCTTTTATTTTTATGTTTTTTTAATTTTTATTATCTTCAACATTTGTAAGCATATCTTGTTTTAAGACAATCTAACAATGCTTCCTTACTAACATCATGCACGTTTGAATCCAAACAGAAAATCAAAAACAGGGTATAAAGCATTTTTCGGTAAAAAAATACTGACTGAACTTTTTATCTTTCACAAAAAAGAGCAATCACATCTTTAAAGGGGACCTATTATGCTGATCCTTCTTTTAATACATATTAGTAATGTTATAATGTTGGTTGTCCATGCTCAACCTCTGAAAAGTTTCTAAACATAAGATGAAGGGGTTTTGCCGTAATCCAAGAACGTGATTTCGTCAGTGTGATTTCCTCTCTGAACAGCTCCTCCCGAGATCTTCACGAGATCTGGGCAAAACCTGACGTCAGGTTGTGCTGTCCAATTAGTACAGACCTAGCCAGAGCCAACCACTGCGCTGGACCTGCCCACACTGGAAACTATTCTAGCAGGCACTAACAACAGCAGATCATACTATGCCTTAGTAGCGTCTACACTTTTGGAAATACAAAAGAAGAGCCGCAGATCATTTGAGGTGCAATTTTGTCAGTATCTCTCCCAAAGCTGCTTGTCCGTCTACTTTTGGACGCGAAGAAAAATAACTATTTTTCTTCCAAAAGACGATGCCACCAGAAATAAGCGGGTAGCTTTTTTCGTTTGCTTGCAGCAAACAGCCACGGCCAAAGGGAACGTTAGCTGATTGTGCTCAGCATTTCACCAAAGACAGCTTTGTTAATAAAGGATAATTCGACACAGAATAAGCGTTCCAGCTGCTTCTCAAACCTGAAGCAGTTGCATCGATCAAGCGCTCGGAACCACAAGCTGTAAGTAACGATATAACAGCAAATAATGTTAGTGAAGCTAACGTGTTACGGGTGGCTAGCAGGACCGCTAGCGATAGTTAGCACTAACAACTGGCCTCACACGCAGGCTTTGTAAAATATCTGAAGATAAAGCCTGTATCGGTCGCGACTGTCCGTTACTCACAGACACAGAAGCTGTAAGTTGCTTTTACTACATAAGCTAACCTGACGTGATAGCCAGTTGATTGTGGCTGTAGCACAGCGGCTAACGTAGCCAAGTTACAGTTGCGAATGTTTGTGTCCTAAATATGCAAGAGTGATGTCAGGGGAAATTCAACAGAAGGTGTGTGAACATAAACCTCATTTGAAGCTAACTTTTAATACTTGTTTGTAATTTGGAGGCTTGGTACAACTGTTCACAGTAACAGAACTTGCTGTCTGTAAAACCTGTATTGCAAGGGTTTGTCTCTGTGGTTATGACCGCTCAGTTACCAGCTACTGCATGTTAGTTTGCGTGCCGTGCTAATTAAAAATGCTCCTGGTTAACTTATATGCAGTAATACTGATCGGTATGCTTGTGTTACTTCGGTAAGCATCAATATGGCAGTTTCATCAAAATGTTGCCCGACTGTAGCCACTACAGTTAGTGATCGCTTCACTTATCCATGACCGGGATCAGCCGGATACTTAACAAATGTCTGAGCAAGCTCTCTGGTGCTACCGTGAAAGCAATGCGAAACGCAGAAGCTCTGCTGGTTTACAAATGATTTCTCTGCACTACCTTAACATAATTTCATCCCCCTTTAGAAATTGTTGTGGCTAATAAAAAGCCGAAAAAGGCGGAGATTAAATAGGTAATTCTTTCCTGTAGAAGTAATCAATTCGCTAGCTCCACATAAGCAACTTGTCCGCGCTAACGGAACTTACGGTCTGCAAAACCTGTATTATGTTCATAACATAACCGAGCTCTCTCTAGCTGTCGCGTACTATCCATAAAGCTGCTTCCACATCGGACGCGAAACGAATTTTTCGCGCGACAGATTAGCTACATTCAAAGTCAATGCAAAGATACGAATACAGGCATTATGGGCGCGTTAAGCAGCTTTCACACCGGACGCGAAAAGAAATTTTCGCGTAACAGATTAGCTACATTCAAAGTCAATGCAAAGACGCGAATACAGGCGTTATGGGCGCGTTAAGCAGCTTTCACACAGGACGCGAAACAAATTTTTCGTGCGACAGATTACATTCAAAGTCATGACCGCTTATCAGCTACTGCATGTTTGTTCGCATGCTCGGCTAATTAAAAATGCTCCTGGTTAACTTATATGCAGCAATTATGATCGGTATGCTTGTGTTACTTTGGTAAGCATCAATGTGGCAGTTTCATCATAACGTTGCCTGATTGTAGCCACTACAGTTGAAGCTAACCAGAGAGGTGCTGTATGTGTCTGCCGAGTTGGGCTGCAGTTAGACCAGACGTAGATTTTGCACAGCTTGGGGTGCGTTTTTGGGTGCTTATGAAACGATCGCTTTACTTATCCATGACCGGGGTCAGCCTGATACATCTCCAATGTCTGGGCAAGCTCTCTGATACTACCGGTGAAAGCAATAGGGAAGCGCACAGCCTATAACATGTCTGGTATAACAAACGATTTCTCTGCATTCCCATCGATTGAATATTAAATTCTTTCCTGTAAAAGTGATCGATTCGCTAGCTCCACATAAGCAACAGTTCACGCAGACGGAACTTACGGTCTGTAAAACCTGTATTATGTTCATGACATAACCAGAGCTCTGTCTAGCTCTCGCATGCTATTCATAATGCGCCCATTTTCCGCGAGGAAAAGCTGGTCATTCCAAAGCAATAAGTAAACCATTACCACGGGCAATTTCCGAAAAGGCCGTTTAGCCTGGCGCTTTCGTCCCTCCGTCATATACCAGCGCGGAAGCTGTTCGTTTCTCCACACTAACAACACACCACAGCTATGCACACAAACCAGCAGATCCTAATACACACCGAAGCAGTCCATAAGCTGTTGGTCCACTTTTAGCTGCCCCTCACTGTCCATGTTTCCCTCTAAACTCAGACCCACCAGATTTCTACGGTCTCCGGTCTACACTTGGGCATGTCGACCCGTTCTACAAATGTATCTATATGGGGTGGATTCTAGCTTCCCCTGAATCCTAGCTAGGAGTAAAAAAACCGCTGTACTCACCAACTGTTGCCGTAGCAAACTGTAGCCGATAGCAAATTCGTGCTTGAGCTGCCAGACTTTCGCACTGCGTCCTCCACTTTCGCCGTTGCGTTTATTAGAACAAGTTAATTTCATTAGATCTATACACATGTACTGCGTTTGATTGCAGAATTTCCCCGCTGATTCCTTAGCTCAGATGGCAGACGCGTCTCACGTTTCACTCTGAGACCTGGAAAACTGCGTTCTGCTGCCTAGATCCGCCCTCCACAGAGCTGGCCAGTCAGAAGAAAGTGGGCACACGGGGAGTGGGGGCCATAGCGGAAGAGCCACCCCAATGAGGCGTTTCAGGCAGAGACTACTATGGACTACAAATGGGGTTTTTTGAGGATGGCAGTACGAGCGAAATAAGTACCCTTTTTTTACTTTGCGCGATCAGGAGTACTCTAGGGGAGTCAAAGACCAAAATATTAACTTGGAAAAATAGCATATTAGGTCCCCTTTAAATGAAAGAAAGGCTCATTAATAGCTTATGTAATACATCCTTATTACATCCATACATCACTACATTGTTGATCTTTGACATTCATTTACACCTTTGAATAGAGTCTTAATTAACTTTTATCATGGTTTTTCACTCTTTCAGACTGTGAGTGTAACCCTCTTTCTTTGTATGCCCGTGCAGTAAAAACTGAAAGAGCCAGCTCATTGCTTTATAATCATGTACATTTTTTTTATGTAAGTCTTAAAAATGATCTAACCCCAGTTCTTAGAAAAGGAAACGTTGGCATAAAAATGCCTGAGAGCTTGGCCACTGACATGATTAGGTGTGTACCATGACCCTGGCGAAAGGCAGGGTAAACAAACTGAAAAAATGTCAGAAAGAATTCCATATCCAACCTCCACTTTTTTTGGTTTTGTTTGCCAGAACGAAGGGGGCACCAATATATTTTGGAGGGTTTTACTAGTGAGGGGTCCATGAGACGATCGTTAAGGATACTTTCCTTCACCATAGGACCCGGGACTGGCGGTCTACTATTAATTTTGCTTTCAGAATGATGCGTGTCTGGAAGATCACGGGGGGGTATTGCTCTGTTTAAAAAGGGCGAGGAGCCTGACAAAAGACAAACTCATGATGCACTTTTTTTCGCCAGAGCATGCAATTGACCTGAGCGTTCACAGAGCCAGCTGAATTTAGCTCTGAAATGTTTTATATACTGTGTGCAGGAATGGGAATGAATCAACATGTAAGTTGCATGTGCCACCGGTAGTTGTAAGTAACAAGCACTGTGCGTGGAACAATACGGTGGCTGGGAAGTGCAAAACAAAATTAAAAAGTATGAACTTGAAACAAATTTACATTTTAGAAAATATTTTTGCATTTAAAAAAAAACAAAATTACATTTGCAAAACACTTACCAAGGCCAAAACAAATTTACATTTTAGAAAACAAGTTTACAAGACGCAAAACACTTTAACAAACTCTGAGACAAATTTCCAAATTGCGTAACACTTTTAGAAGTCCTGAAACAAATTTACAAATGACTGAATTCTAACGGAAAGGGAATGTACCAAATGCCGGAAGTGATTACGTAAGAGTCAAATTGAAGACCTGGGTGCAAGAAGTACTTTAGTCACAAAATAACACTTTTGAGATATTAAGGGTCAAAATTTTGAAAACATGCTGCAGATACTTTTTTAAAAGATAACATTCAGTGGCGCCTGCTGCTAGTCCCAGGGGTTATACAAAGTACACAGACACGTTTTTGTGGAAGAACAATGCTTTATTACGAAAAAAACAAGAAAATCAGTTTTGGACTTTGGTACTTCTTACCATAAAATGCCTGGACTTCGGTACTTATTGCCATAAAATGCATGGACTTCGGTACTTTTACCACACAAATGCCGTTTCAATCATTTTCTGATTGCCAAACAGTCATTTTTGTTACGCTTGTCACATGACACATACTAGCAGCTGATTGGACAGTCATGGACTTAGGCACTTGTTCCTGATGACGTCAAGGACTTGAGTACTTCTGCAAAGACTTGAGTATTTCTTGCACAAAAATTCAGTAGATTCAGGGAAGGCCGTATATCAGTATTGAGGACTTGAGTACTTATATTTGGAATTTTTTGGCTTTAAATGATGCACATGACACTCTGCTTTATGGTAGTAGTGTCAGCTCATTTTTTGGAAAATGTGACATAAGTACTTCTTGCACCCAGGTCTTCAATTTGTGGTCTTTACCATCCTTGCACCGAGCTCGGAACCAGTGTCTGCACAGTCCATGCTCGGAATACTGCAATTACATCTCAGCATAACTTGGCCAAATCATTTATCTAGCCTGCCATTTTGATAAATGAATTATTATGAATGTAATTGTTCAGAATATTTGAAGCCGGTAAAATGAGCTAGTTACAATCAGTGTAGTCTAGCAATATGCATCTCACCGCTTTTTTATACTGCACTAATCTGGCATGACACCTAACAAAACCCGATGAATATAAAGTAAAAATAAACAAGATTGCGTCAGTGTATTCTCGAAAATATGAATGCTCTGAACAGATTATTTTCATCTAGCCGAGCTGGAGAACGTTAAAAATGATTGACAGGTTTGGAAAGTTATGTTAATAAATTGTCGTCTGTTCACACATTGCTGTCGGCTGTTAATCTCGGTCGATTATTGTGCTTTGTTTCTGCACTATAGTAACATATTTTTAAATGAAACACCACAGCTATACTCAGGCAGAGGGGTATGATAGCCTAATGATGTTATAGTTGAAATGGGGTTTTGATTACAGCTCCATTTTAATTCATTTAAAAATGTGGTGGCCATTTGTGACAAGTAGCCTAATTTTGCTTCACAGAAAACACTAGAAAATGACATCTGGTTTTACCATTCAATCCTTCCGAGCAAAGGATAAAAATTTTTAGACTCTCAAGGGGATAGATGTTTTACCCTTGCAGAGGGCTATTGTCGCTGCAGAAATGGGACTGTGAATTCACCTCGCGACTGTAGACTATCTTAATTGTGTAAGAATATTTACCGGAGATCGTGGTACACTAGCAACATCGGCCCAGATCAGCCATTAATAATTCAGGTCAGTGTTTATACCGTGACTGTTGTTACAATCAAGTTTATAGTGCTTACTAGCGAGCAACCTCTTGTTTTCATTTATTTATTTACTTATTTATTTATTTTCCAGGAAACGGCCACCGCATTTTCAAATGAAGTACACGGAGCTTTCCTCAAAGGAAGTGGCTATTGAATTGGGGGAAAGAGATCAGCTATCTGCCCCGCAGCGGGGCCGATAAGAGAAGCGCTGCTATTCGCACCAGGGCATGGCGGATAACAAAAGCACTTCTGCCATTTGCCCAGCAGCTGGGCCAATAAGAGATTTCATGTTATAATCCGCCCCACTCTATGAAGTTTCGCGCGGAAGCGCTGCGGGGTGAATAGCCTCTTCCTAAAGAAAAAAAAAACATGCTAAATAAAAGGCTATATGTTGTTGAACTTTTCCAACGAGTTCATTTATTTTCCATACAATAAAAAGCAGAATTATTTTTAAAATCAAAAGCACATTTTAAATTGAATAAAGGTTTATTGCTACAGAACCATCAAGCCCAATAAATATTTTGACCAATGTCATTAACTGGCATATAAATGATTAAATCAATTTATTTTAGATGACGTTGTAGCCAAGATAGGCAAGATGACCAGAACAATGAGCAGCACAGTAAATTTGGGTGTCATTATTTACCAATAGAAACTTCCGTAAAGTGATTGATCTGGTGTTCCAGCAAGAGTCAAGCGATAATGTAAAAAGTAGGCCTAATGATAATAATAATAATTGAGCAAATAACGTTAGATGACAACATTGATCCATTTATGGAAAGCCGAAGTACGAGGTGCTACTGTGCTGTTATCATTGGACTGCATTTATCAGTTAAATTAACACACTGTCTCCTTGTTATTTTAACTGCATGCAGAGTCCTTTGCGCATTTAATTGTGGTTAACAGTTGACATTCACAGAACCTCTGTTATGAACTGATTGTAAAATTACAGTTAAAATAACTGACAAAAAGGTGCCAGTTAACTGGCAAAAAGGTGCAGTTTATAACAGTCTGCTTACTCCAGCCTTAAACCCGGCTGTAGATACATCATCAGGGTACAATTTGGTGTAAAAAAATTCAAGGTCACGCGACCCTCAAGGTCAATTTTGAGGTCAAAATGTCCGTCAATTATTCATCACACCCAGAGTTACCAGAATGAGTTTAGAAATGGCAGATTTGGAATGCTTGTATGATTCCCTTTCCAACAATACCTAGTTAGTCAAAATCGGTGAAGTAGTTTTGGAGATATGGCCATTTGAATTTTGGCGGCCACGGCCATTTTTCGCGAAATATCGAAAAAAACAAAAGGCCGTAACTTTGCACTGGAAGGTCCGATTGAGTTGAAATTTGAGATTTGGGCGTTTTGGGCCATAGCCAGCTTGCATACCAAATTTGAAGAAAATCAATACAGGTGAGGTGTAGAATCCCATTTTTTTTTGGGTGATTTGACATGGAATGACCCAATGAAGAGAAGTAAAGAGTTAAAAGCACTTAATTGTAAAACAGAATCTGACTTATTGAACTGAATAAATTTCCTTCTATCTAAAACTACCGTCTCTTTTGAAGAGGAATTAGAATTGAAGATGATACAGCTAAAGATGGACCAAATTTATCTAAATTTGGCCAAGGATGCGTTTATAAGATCTCGAGCCAAATGGCTAGAGGATGGAGAAACTAACTCTAAATATTTTTTTGCTCTTGAAAAAAGAAATGGCAAAAGAAAATCATTAACTGCACTGAATGTTAATGGAACTCAATGCACAAACCCAAAATTAATTTCAAATTTTGTCTCTTCTCTTTTGGTAATCTGTATATGTTAGAATTCAATATCTATTCCTGTGAGAGCTTTATCAGTAAAGTAAGAAAACATATTTCTATCATTGCTGAAAATGTTAAAACTCTTTGCGATTCTGATTTGACAGTAAAGGAAATCAAAAGAGCTTTTTTCTCAATGAAAAAGGGAAAATCACCTGGAATTGATGATCTTTCAGTGGAATTTTATATTCATTTTTGGGATCTTATCCAAAAGCCTTTGTTTTGTATGTACAGAGAATGTATTGCTCAGAGAGAGATGATCACAACTGTTAAACAAGGTATCATTTCCCTTATCCCAAAACCAGATAAAGACACTTTATTATTAGATAATTGGCGACCTATTACTCTTTTAACTATTGACTACAAAAATTAAGCATTGGCTTATGCGAATAGACTAAAAACGAGACTCAATCACATTATTTTGGAATCACAATCTGGTTTTATTAAAGGCCGACATATCAGCAATAATATCAGACTAGTCTTAGATTTATTGGATTATGCAGACTCAGTACATTCAAAAGCTTTTATTCTTTTTTAGACTTTTATAAAGCCTTTGACACCATTGAACATAGGTTTCTTACAGAATGTCTTAAATTGTTTGGTTTTGGAAGAACTTTCATAAATACTATTAATATGTTTTATAAAGAAATCAATAGTTCTGTGCTTGTTAACTTCAACACCACCCAAACATTTAAAATAAAATGTGGTGCCAGACAAGGTTGCCCTATCTCACCCTTTTTATTTATTTTAGTTGTTGAACTATTATCATTAAGTATTACACATGATCCAGAATTTAGAGGCATCTCTATATTTAATAGCGAAATTAAAATTTCCCTACTAGCAGATGACACAACTCTCTTCCTGAAAGATGAGGATCACTTGCTAAAAGCTTTAAATCTAGTGGAACAATTTTCACTTGCTTCAGGGTTGAAGCTTAATGTATCTAAATGTGAGATATTACCTATACATGCCTGTGAGGATACATTAGTAGAAAATGTTCCCGTCAAAAAATGTAGTCAAATATCTGGGTATTTATATAACAAAAAACTGTGCAGCCAGACAGCAACTGAACTTTGCTGGAAAGATTAAGAAAACCAAGAATGTCTTTAACCTATGGCTTCAAAGAGACTTAACATTATACGGTAGGGTTCTTTTTTATCTAAGGCAGAGGGTCTGTCTTGTTTTGTTTATCCTTCCCTCTCTCTTTTTGTTAATGACCCCACAGCTAATGAAATCAACAAACTATTCTTTGACTTCATCTGGAAAGATAAAACACACAAACTAAAAAAGGCGGCGCTTTCTAACAAAGGACAGAGGGAGGTCTTGAAGTTTTAAATTTTATTGACACTGTGAACACTTTTAAAATAAATTGGCTTAAAAAATGCATGTCAAATTCAAATTCTTTGTGGTATTTCATTCCCAATCATATTTTTGATAAAATTGGTGGTCTCTCTTTTGTTTTAACATGTAATTACTCACCTAACAAACTTCCTGTCTCTTTATCCAAGTTTCATTAGCAGTCCTTTCTTGCCTGGAAGTTATGCTTTGTCCACAACTTTTCTCCTCATAAAACCTTGTTACGAAATAATAATAACATAACTATTCGGCATAAATCTCTTTTTTATCCCAATTGGTTCCAAAGAAATATTGTTAACATTTTAGCTGTTTTTGATGAACATGGCCTCATACTGTCCTATGTACATTCTATAACTAAACACAACTTTCCAATTCCCTATAAAGAATTAAATTCTGTAATCAAATACATTCCTTCTGGATTAATTCATCTTATTAAGAGTCACTTATGCTCTGGTGGAGGAAACAACTTGGGTGCTCCATCTGCATTACTTCTGAACGGTATCAATATATTTGAAATGCAAAAATGAACATATTCGTCAGATCCTTCAAAGTAAAAATGAAATCACCCTGAGAGGAAAATTTTATTGAAACTGCCATTTGGAAGATATAAACTGGAAAAAAGCATGGCTTTTACCTAATAAGTTTTGTATTCTTAACAAAGTCAAAGAAATCCATTTCAAAACTTTTGCATAAAATTTTGTCCAGTGAACTCTATAATTTCCAAATACGTGGACATTATTAACTCTTCTTCATTTTGTGGACATGCTGATGAAACATCTGTCCATCTATTTTTTCAATGTACAAAAAAAAAAAAAAATTTGGGCTGACCTAAATTGTCATGTCTTCAATATCACTGATGTTTTTCATTGTTTCACGCTTAAAGATATAATTTGTTATTACGATAATAGGAGTAACAAATGTTTAAACCATGTTGTCAACTTTTTTATTTTAGTGGGTAAATTTTTTATTCATAAGAAGAAGTTTTTAGGTTGTCAACCTTTTTTCCACCTCTTTTTGATTGAATTTAATTAATTGCTGGACTCTCTTGCTCTTACAATAAAACAATAAAAAGCAACAGGTTCTTAGAATATTACAGCAACATATTTGATGTAACCCCTTGAAGTTTAAATTTTCTGTCTGTCCTTAATTACTTTTTCATTCTGAATTATTCTTGTATTGTGTGTGGGGTTTTTTTTTCCCCTTTCTTTATTTATTTATTTATTTATTTAATTATTGAAACTCTCAAGTCCCTTAGTATTGGGGCTTGTATGTCATTGCATTGTCATTGTCACATCCTTTCTTTCTTTTTGCATATTTCGATTTTATCAGCTCTCACGTATTGTTGTGTATTCGTCTGTACCTGACTTAATTTGTATATTTATAACTTTGCTAAATAAAGTTTTGCTAAAAAAGAAAAGAATCAGATTTTGAGTTGCCATCGAGCAGATTCACCTTCTTAGGCTAAGAATTTCTGTTCTGAGCATGCGCAGTCATCGTGACACTGCTCCTGAAATCATTATAGACCACTGACAGGCTAGGTCTTAATTATTTGATCAATAAATTGATAGCTTGATTGATTGATTGGGAAAATTTGGCTTATGTGGCGGCAGGTTGAGAAAAAAATCTTGCGTTAAAAAGTGAATTTGAGAGTAGAATGATCTGTGCAATTTCTACACGAATACAACATGCCTTGCGAAGTGTCCGCTGAACTTTGCTCTCAGTCCTTCTGCGAGCATTTCAAATTTGATGAGGCTGGAATCTACCATTTGACTCCGCAAAACCGCCGCTAGCCCGACCAGTTCACTCCAGGGGTCTGCCCCGGTGTACCCTTGCACAGATTTTTGTAGTCCCTCCTGGTAACGTGAATGTCTTGACGAAACTTGGCTCAAAGTCCTTCTCTGACCTATAAAACTTTTTTCTGGCTGTCCCACCTCTCGGAATATACCATTTGACTCACCAGAACTTCTACTTTCCAGTGCATGCGTGTGTCAAAAAAGCTCCTCAGTTGAATCAAAACATAACTGCTAGTGAAGGCTCATCATTTAAAGCTACGGAGGATAGTACACTTTAATTTACCGTTGGTAATGTTAGTTATAAAAAGAAAGTGACAGCTTTCTAAGCCTGAGGACCAGGATCTTTTATCGGATAGCCTTTTCTCTCTGATTTAGTCCTTGCTCGATCGTGCAAGTAATATCAAGGATAAAAAGCAGTGGAGGAATATTGGAAGTTTTGTAGCATTTAAACTTAGCCTCCTGCGTTTTCATTTAACATCAAGAAAAACAACGACAGCAACAGCCATGCCTGCAATGCTGACAAGGGATCTGCCGGACATAGAGGTACGAAAACGAATCTATCTGGACTTCCTCTCGCCTTGTAATAATCACGATTAGTCTTATATTCTTCATTTAAATCCTGGAGTATTTCAGGGTTCTCAGTTCGGGTGGCTGTTGTGTTTTGCAACACATTCTCGGCGCTGATATGATTTTAAATTATTGTGTTTCTTTTAGTTGCTAGAATACTTTGGCGGCGTTTACTCGCATATATAGATTGCTTGTACAAGCTGATAACTTTTGCTGCGCTGATACAAATAACTCATATCATAGCGGGCTGTGACCAGCATGCATAAAAAAGGGTTGATGCGATTTTGCATTGATTTGGTTTCCTAGGCGGGTACTGTATTCAGTTTTTCATACGGACACAGGCGTTAATGCTGGATTTCATTCTTTGCGTAATTTAAGGCAGGCGACTACTTGAATCAAAATGAAGGGAGTGACCGTTTTTTACTGTGTTATGTCCCAACTGGTTTCCAAACCAACTGGTTCCCTTGCGCGTGCACGCACTGCATTCGCCTAAACATCTGCTGCTCTGGTGGCTGTCATCCGCAGATTCGTCAAACATTCACTTCCATAATACCGGCGATTTTTAAGTCGCAGTTCATATCTTTTACAGCAAACTTGATTGCATCAATGAGAACTAATTTTAAAGGCCCCTTTGAAAGAAAAATATATGAAATTAAATGTTTGAAAGATCGCGTCAGACTGGATTCGATCCTCCATCAGTAAAAGAAGATAATTATAAAACTGTGACACTAACCTCTAGACTATTACCAGCCACATTGTGCAGAGCGTTAGACCAGTATATATTAATAACGTCAGCATTCTGGTAACATTTTGTTTTGGTTTGATCTAAAACAACTGGTTTCCTTTAGAAACATTCGAGCGTGTTTATCATGCTCTTTTTCTCCAGGTTGCGGCCACATTGTCCAAAACATCACAGCCTTTACTGCACGTCACATGAGTACAAATAAATACTTTTAAATGGTGAAAATCTAACACTGTTAATACTTTCAAAATACACAAATTATTGCCATCGCTTAGCCGCAGGAACTGTAGAATGCGAGTGGTAATGTTCTACCCTCAACGCTGCGCCGAGGTAATGGACTGAGTGATGAATCATTCTACCTTATTTTGTGTACAACGTATCGTAAAATATTGGGACACCCACTCGTATCAACGTTTTCTTGCGATGCTTTTCCAGTGTGGAATGACTCAGACTGTCGACAGATAAAGGTGCCAAATACAGAACTGCACCAGCTTCTTGTGGTGAAATAGTAACTTGGTTAGGATTTTAATGAAGCAATCGCCAACATCTGGCACAAGAGAATACGTTTATAAAGGAGAATGGGGCAGACAGGACATTAGTTTCCTAAGATCGCGCAAAGCTGGATTCGATCCTCCTCCAGCAAGAATACATAACTTACCGACGGCTGAGACTTCTACGCCATCGCACGACCGCTCGCACATGCGACCAGTCTTATATTAATCAACTACGTCAGCACCAGGTAACAGTTTGTTTTAAGATTGATTAAAACAACTGGTTCCCTTTGGCAAATACTAGAACATATTACTCAAATGCTTTCTTGAGGCTGCGGCTATATAGACCACGTCATTACAGCCCCTACTTTCAAAAAAAGTGTTTAAGTATAGTGTAACGATCGAACGCGGTCCAGTAGCAGATTGCTGTGTATAACAGAACTACATTTACTGCTACCAGCAATATATTGCTTACACAATGCTAAGCTGGATTCGATCTCCGAGCAAAATGCAAAAAAAAAACTTTGAGCACAACCGATAAATTTCATCTCTGCTTGTAGTACTAACAACGTCAGCATCCAGGTAACATTGAGTTGACCCAAAACAAATGGTTCCCTCGGGCTTAACCAAGTACCCAGACATGTTAAGCCTTTACTCAAAGTTGGACCTACTGACCACGACACTGGACCCCTACGACCACACATGGTGGGTGCGGGTGGGGCGGGCGAGACCTACTAATGCACAGTGTCAAAACTGTTAAGAGCCGCAGGGATCCAAGTGGTAATATTCAACAATTCAGGTCCAAGGGTGTGGACCTAACACAGTCCTCCATGGGTATACTGTTTAACACAAAGCCACCCATCTAGACCTTTTCATTTGTTATGAACTGGTCAGTGAGCTACCATGTTAAGAGCGTCTCACTATGAGCCCAGCATGGTGTTAATCTAACGGTACAATCCAAAGCAACTTAAAGCTAGAAGGGTGATCAGTAGGTTTATTCCCACTTATTCTACTCTCATTTTGTCTACAACTTTTTAGCACAATTTCCATTTGGGCTACTGTTTTTACTTGTTTCACCCTGATGTTTTATTTGAAGTTCCACTCTCATAATGATGGGTTTTTCCATTCAAAGATTCACGTGTTTTGTTACCATTACTATGAGAGAAGTCTTTTTATTCATTTTGTGCACCTCATAATGCACTTACTCATATTAAAAATAATTTTCTTGAGAGTAGACAAAATGGGAAAGGGTGGTCATTTTAAGTAGACGAAATGAGTAGACCAAATGGGAAGTGGACCAAATGAGAGACCAAGTGGGAGGTTATCGCTCAGTAGAGCACATACCTCCGCCACCCCGAACGTCCTATATGCCAGTACAAGCTAAAATATGAACCAAGTCTGAAAGCTCTGTGACAACTGGATCCAAAGTTTTGCCAACTAAGTGAATGTGACCTTTTGGTTGACCGTGACCTTGACTTTTCAGAATTGAATCACTGACAGATAAGTCATTATTCCCTGCAAGTTTCACCACTCTGCGTGTAAAATTGTAGCCAGGAACTTTGTCAGAGACTGACACAAACAGACGAGAACATTACCTCCGCCAACGAAGTTGGGGCAGAGGTTATCAGTCAACAAAAACACATTTCAGGAAAAGAGTTTAATAGAGAGTCCTTCTGCAGCATACATTAAGTTTATAGTACTGGACATAGGACAGTCACAGGCAATTTATAGTTCTAGGGTACCCAATCCCAAAAATAGCAAGGAGAAAAATCCTCAGGTGGTTAAAAAAAAAAAAAAAAAAAAAAAAAAAAAAAATTTATACATCTATATCTCTCCAGTGGATGAAATCTCAGGAACCTGGCTATAGTGGGGGAGCCCATCCTCCGCTGGCCAGCCAATTAAAGATGGATAAAAATAAAAAGTGGATGGGAAAACCAAGCAGTGGCATCAATCACTCCAGGATAGGGTGAGGTGTAAGTGTGGACCAGGTATAAAACCAGATCAGGACAGCAGTAGCCAGGGCCCACACGGGGAGGATCACTGCTTCAGTGGTCCATAGACTCTACGGGAGGCGGATTTAAAAAAAAAAAAAAAAAAAAAAAACAGCCAAAAAGGTGGTTAGAGTGCTGTTAATTTGATTCAGTGCTGGACAAAAAGGGTTTTCAGTAAAGTTCCTACTTATACCAACTCTGAAGCAACTGTTCATAATCATACAGTGGAGAAATGCTGAACCTTTACTTGTCCACATGCTGGACAATAGAAGTTCTGCTCCAGTGGTGGTCTCCCTACACAAATCCAATGGAACCATAGACTGCATGGTGTACACTGGATCTGAGGAGAGGCATGGCTGTTGATTACCACCACATGACATTTGTAATTATGTCAGAACCTCCAGTGTATTCTTACCCAGTCATTACTTGCATCATTCCCTCTCCCTGGACTTTGACATGCATTCCCCACATGCTCGGCATACTTCTGAAAGGTCCTCTAAATCACACAAATGCAATTAATGTCTCGCACATACACAAAATATGACAGATAAAATACCTGAATCAGTGACCAGTCTGCAAGCAATTTCCTTCCTCAACTGAGTGATGGAGGCTTCATCAGTGCTGAAATCCAGGACCCCACTAGTCAGGAGAAGCTCTGCAAACTACAAAAGACATCATACAATCAGTTGCATTCATAACAGCATTCAAAGGGTCACCAGCACTCATACCTTGCAGACAAATGCCCCACAGGATGTAGAGTCTTGCTGACGTGGATGGCTTACAGCATGACAAGTCCACCGCGAGATGTGAATATTTTTGTGCCTCATGAAAGCTCTGCAGAATGGCAAAAATGCTTAATTTTAGCCATGAACCATTCAAGACATTACCACAGATCGACTTACCTGGTCATATTCTTGCATTTGGTTATGTGGTCAGGGGTTTCACCCAATGGGTCAATGTACAGTGCCTGCTTCCCTTTTGGATAAATGATCTTCAATACAAGTCATGTAAAGATGAATTCACATTAAAATCAAGTTAGAGAGCCTCAAGTCTCGAAACACCAACATGTATATAGAATTTTATGCCGAGATGGTGTGCATACTCACAAGTGTCCAGTGCTGCTTGTCACAGACTGGTCCGATGATGACGTCATAGGCCATTGGGTCAAGCTGTAAACATACTGAACAAATACTTGTTTGTATTGTAAATCATCCGCAAACATTTTGAAAATGGTTACCTTGTTTAATCCCTGGAATGATCCTTGCCACATTGCAGTCATTTGAAAAGAGTCAACATAAACCTTTTCGCTCAGATTCTTCTTGCAACTTCGAATGATGGCATAGATGAATGCATTCAAGACCTGAACCAATAATTGTGTCAATTGTTTCTACAAATTGTTGCCAACAAATTTATTTAAGCATGCATTTACCTCTCTCTACCTCCAGTCCAGGGGCCAGATTTTGCAAGTCCATGGCAAATATTTTATATGGTCCAACTTTGCTCCACAGCACACCTTTCCGTTTATTCAGCCAGATGTCAGCTATTACTGAGAATGAGAAAAATGTTTATCACCTTGACCTCAAAATTTAATAGGTCCAGTCCTTTCAGGACTGAAACTACAGTAAATATGCAGAGGTTTTTCAGTATGTCGTTGCAAAAATGATATTGAATTGACATCTATACTTACAATCTTCTGGGGAGACTGCAGTTGATGGTTCACGCGCAGTTGGGTCCCATGACTGGAGACTGGAGGACAGGGGGCCAGACTGTGGGCTCGTTGTGAAGGTGGGGGATTGGGGAACTCCAGGAGACCTCAAGGGGCTGGGCTGCAGTGCTGGAGAAGTGGAAGTGGTTCCAATCCATTTTGCTGGGATTCGTGGCTGTGGTTCCACATATTTCTTCAGATGGTCAATGTTGATTCTCTCAATAGTGTTCCCCTTCCGCGTTTTTAAATCTGCACTTTTGCCATCAATGTTTGTTATGGTGAATGGACCCAATAAATCCGTTTTCAATTTCCCGACCTTTCTTTGCTCTTGGCAAATATTTTTTCGCAACACTTGATCCTCCACTGCAAAGCTGTCATCTTCCCCCTTCGATAGCTTCCTCTTCCGCACCCTCGCTTGTCCTTCGGTTATATTGGCCTCCACTTTAGCACAGACGTCTTTGAGGCTTTTAGTTTGGATGCATACATCCTTGTTTTCGGCCAGTGCATGGACTCTCATCACTAATCTGTAATAAGTAAAAATTAAAGATCAACACATTATGGCAGAGATGGTTTTCAAAGCTGCTCCTCCTGCATGGAAATTTCTCATACCTGGCACTTTTCTGGAATTTCTGATGGGTAACGGGCTTCCCTCCCATACATGAGAAAATATGGGAATATTTGGTGGTTATTTGTTGTTTTGTATGTAGTCCAAACACAGTGGGTTTGATGCAACTATCCCAATCACTAGGATGATCCAGCACCATTACTCAGAGCCCTGAAATTGGAAAATACTACCCTTCAGACATGATCAGAGAGCTTTAAAAAGGAAGAATATAATAATAATAATAATAATAATAATAATAATAATAATAAAATAATAATAATAAAGTGTTTTACCCTTGAATGGTGCCATTCAGCTTTTCCACCAAGCCATTTGTTTGTGGGTGGTATGGTGCGCAGAGGCTTCTGGCAATGCCAAGTTTTGCACACAAGTCCAGATTGATCTAGCATATACATTTGATAGGAAAACACGTTCAGTATCGTTTCTCCCCACCCCCCTTTATCTGCAGACAAATGCACAGCAACGTCATATGTCAGGTAATCACTTACTTTATTGACAAATTCTTTACCCCGGTCAGTCAGGATTTGTTTTGGTGCGCCATACTTATAAAAGAAATCCATGATGCAGTCCATTACCTCCTCAGCCCTCTTGCTTTTCATAGGATAGACTTCCAGCCATTTTGTGAAATAGTCCACCATGACGCAGATGTCTACATGTCCATTGTTGGAGCGCTTTAATTTGCCAACAAGGTCCATCCCTACCAGTTCAAAGGGCTCGGACACCTTAAATGCAAACAAAGCACAATGGAATGTTTTACCAAACCAGCACAATAGACCCTCTGCCCTGCTCATTTTAGAACATTTCATCTTACATGCACATGATTCAGCAGGGCACATGCAGGGCAGTGGCCCCCATGACCAACACTTCAGAACTATTTAACATCATGCAACATGCCAGGAGATTATTCCCCTCGATGGGTTTATACTGAGTTTTTTCCTTAATGGAAGCCCTCTTTTTCTGGCACTCACACTGGGCAACCTAAAAAAGTGAAAAAAATTACCAACACTCAGGAAGTGCTCCATTACATCCATACTCACCTCAGAAATATGGGATAGTAATGCGCTCACCCATTTTGTGAGGTGAGCTTTCATACCAGGCCAGTAATACCGCTGAAGAATTGCATGCATTGTCTTGTGTACTCCACAGTGAGCACCGATAGCACTGGCATGAAACTCTATAAAGATGTTGTTAGCTTCCTGCGGAGAACAAACTACCTTTGCAAGATGATGCTGCGCCTCATCACGCTTTCTTAGGCACTGGTGATAGAGTTCACCATCTAGGGATTACATTACCATGAGCATTAGAAATGTCATTTAAAAAAAAATACAATGCAATGGATACTGTGCTGCTGGGTGGTTCGACTTACCTTTAAATTGGTAACTCTCTGCCCTTCGTTTCAAAACGTAACGCTGACTTTTCGTGAAGTTTGGAGGGTAGATGTTTTTCGTCTTAAAATCTACAATCTCCTTCACTTTGCTCGGCTCCTTGTCAGTCTCCTTTATCAAACGCTCCACTACACGACTGAGAAAAAAACGTTCTACCATCTGCCCCATTCTCCTTTTATAAACGTATTCTCCTGTGCCAGATGTTGGCGATTGCTTAATTAAAATCCTAACCAGGTTACCATTTCACCGCAAGAAGCTGGTGCAGTTCTGTATTTGGCACCTTTATCTGTCGACAGTCTGAGTCATTCCACACTGGAAAAGCATCGCAAGAAAACGTTGATACGAGTGGGTGCCCCAATATTTTACGATACGTTGTACACAAAAGAAGGTAGAATGATTCATCACTCCGTCCATTACCTCGGCGCAGCTTTGTAGCTAGAACATTACCACTCGCATTCTACAGTTCCTGCGGCTAAGCGTTGGCAATAATTTGTGTATTTTGAAAGTATTAACAGTGTTAGATTTTCACCATTTAAAAGTATTTATTTGTACTCATGTGTCGTGCAGTAAAGGCTGTGATGTTTTTGGACAATGTGGCGCAACCTGGAGAAAAAAAAGAGCATGATAAACACGCTCGAATGTTTCTAAAGGAAACCAGTTGTTTTAGATCAAACCAAAACAAAATGTTACCAGGCTGCTGACGTTATTGATATATACTGGTCTAACGCTCAAAAATATATGAGTAGTAGTGGTCTAGAGGTTAGATTTCAGATTAGTAATTTTCTTCTTTTGCTGATGGAGGATCGAATCCAGTCTGACGCGATCTTTCAAACATTTTATTTTCAAATATGTTTTCTTTTAAAGGGGCCTTTAAAATTGGTTCTCATTGATGCAATCAAGTTTGCTGTAAAAGATATGAACTGCGACCTAAAAAACGCCGGTATTATGGAAGTGAATGTTTGACGAATCTGCGGATGAATCTGATGTTTAGGCAAATGATGACAGCCACCAGAGCAGCAGCTTAGCTGAATCAATACGTGTGTTTAGTGTTTCTCTCTGACCTTGTCTTGCGTTTTCCATCCTGTGTAATATGTCTAGTATCTCCTTATTGTCGTCTGCTGCCAGAGTGATTGCAATCAATTATGTTTACCATTTAGTAATAATAATAATAATAATAATAATAATAATAATGTGATTATTGTATATGTGTCCATGGTAATAGTGATTGTACATGTGAGGACATCTCAGGTTGCTTTTTGGCCGTGATAGTGACGCTGAGGAAGTTGCATAAGTTAAAATAATAATAATAGTAAAAAAAAAAAAAAAGTCCGACTGTGTTGGATTGAACTCATGATTAAAATCAACGCTTAGAGGTACTTCCCTTGCCAATGCCACATGGAGTGAAAACATTTTTAATCACACCAAAAAATAAGGATAGTGTTCATTGAAATGCATTTTAATTTTTTAACCTAAGAGAGACAGCCTATGAGAACCTTTGTCCCTTTCTGACTGACTGATCTTGATTATACCCATGTATGTGGTGCACTGCCCGTTTACACCACTCAGGGCGCAGTGTCGAGTTCGTGTACTGCTGTTATGCTTAATTTGATAGAGAAACCTGTCAAGATTTTTTTTAAAAAGTGTTCAAGACAGAACATGTGTGGCTCATGTAGCCCCCCTTTGGTTATAGTAGAAACAAATAAAAATAAATGTAAATGAAATAAAAGAAATAAAAATGCCTGTTGAAAGCCAATCGGAACTTCTTTAAACAGAAATGACACAAGGTTGCCTGTCGGTGGTCTGTCATGTAAATGCTCAGTAAACCGAGTACATGACAGAAAATGAAAAATAAATACTGTAGTAGTTACTGTGGGCATTCAGTTTTTAAAGTAACTGCAGTGTAATGTTTAGGTTAAACATTAGGTCTTCTTAATGTTTATAATAAATACCAGTTATTAAATAACTTGCAGCTGATAGTTGTGCACATTTCTTTAGAATCTGATACTGCCCTTATAAACAAAAGACGAGGCAAAGTTGCTTGTATCTCCCTGAAGTTGGCCTGGTCTGGAGAGAATGTCAGTCGTACAGCTTAGTAGCGTGCTGAAAGTGTATTTAAGATGGGTAATTGATAGAACATGATAAGGTAATGTTATATTTAGGGGATCATAAAGTGCGTATTACCATTCTACTTGAAACCTAGCTTGCCAGAAAAAAATATTAAATCCAGCCAGTAGAATGCCCCCAGGTCACAATTTAATTTCTGTATTATGAAGTGAGAGACAAAAACTTCTAAGGTGATCTTCAGAGAAGATCTGTTTGTTGCAGAGCTTGGTACCTTGCTAAAATACCTTGGTACCTTGTTTTAATCCCCCCAAGCAGATGCAGACGCCCATGGACATGGAGCTTTTTATTTATGCTTGTAGTTACACTCAGGGGCGCAGGAGGCACGGGGGATGCAGGGGACATGTCACACGCAGTTTTGTGAAGAGGGCGATTCGTCCCCCCCACTTCTGATAAGGAAAAAATACTTAGGCTACGCTGAGTAAGACCTTTGACAACTGGTCACTTCCCCACCAGCTAGAGTCACATCAAGAGATGACACTATCTCGCATTTGTGCTGCTAGTTACAGTAACATATCTTAAATGTTTGATTATTTTGCGTAGTTTGACAATAATCACAAACTAGACTACTTGCTTCTATAGGCCGGCTCCCGTTTGCCCTGTTTGTAACGTAAGATAATCTTGGGGCTATCAACTAACTGAACAGCAGCTGTTAATACTCAACTCATTTTCACTTACTGCATTGGAACAATTAAATAAAAGATTAATAAAATAAAAGATGAATAACTCACCAATTTTAATTTCTAAAACATTTATTTCAAACATCTTTTAGCGACATGGTGCAGATCTATCTGTTGAGTTACCTAAGCCCAGAAGTGAGCAGTTTTTAGCAAAATCCATACAGGAAAATGAATGAGATTTCACACAAATCAGTCAAAAGAAGGAATGAGTTAAACAACGGCAGCAGAAAACATGGGCAAACGGTTGGATGAGTTAAAATATAGTTATCTGTCGATCTTTGGTAACTATCTGTTTCTTTTCGACTTCACGTAAATTTTTAGATTTTGCGATCGATGTGCGAGCAGAAATCAGAAGGACTGCATCATGTCGCTTGCTTCAAGTAACATGCGGGAGTACAGAATGGTATCCATAGTTACAGGCAACATCTTTTCTCACACCGTGCAGTTTCTTAGGAAACATGACGTTTCATCTCCAATAACTCAATATCTGATTTATTCTACGCAACAGGTTGTGACCACAAAATTCTCAGGTAATTCATATATTTACATAAGTTATCTGTGAAGTTGTTTTGACAAAACTTGTGATCTCCAATCGATACAGCTAACTATGATTAGCCTCTGCTTGCCTTTTGAAATCGGAGACGCATTAGCTGAGTGATTTGATTTTTAGCTTGTCCGTTAGTTTTCGCTATAAGCAAGGGAATACCAACGGACGTATTTTAGAAATATAATGGGTCTTCAGTCTATGCATTGGCAACACGCCATTCATGTTGTGTTAACACACCTGCAACATAATCGAATTCAGGGTCTCTCAAACAGTTATTACTGTACGGAGCATTTTAGCCCACTTAGCCTCTGGGCCAATTGTCTCTGCTGTGGTTAGATGACTTCGTGGTGGTCTGTCGGTAGTTCTTAAACTTTTGGCGTTGTCAGCGCTCTAGTGCCTTCAGTTTATCACGGATCCAATTCATATTTGATCCAATTCAAATTTGATATGCGTGTATATGGGATGAAAATCTAGGCCAAGTTTGATTTTGGCCCAGTTTGGCCAAGCGCGCGCAGTGGCTTTGCCACCATTTTTTTTTTTAAACGATTTCCCAAAACCCCATTTATTCTCATTCTTGCTTTGTTAAAATGTTATTTTTCATGTTAATACTAATAGTTGACTGTAAGGGCAAACTAATTTGCAAATTTGCAAATTTACTGTTTTCTGGTTACAGTAAATCAAGAGCCAGTATCTCCTCACATAATTTGTAACATTACAGTAGCCTATAATCAATAAATGTTCATTTCAAACATTGTGGAGAATGCATGTTATGTTGGTGGTTTGCTGGCAATTTCATATCAGACAATGAGGTAGACCATGGCCTAATCAATAGATCATGCATATGAACAAGTGTATATGTTGATTTGTGTTAACTCTTGGTCATCCATGGCATCAAAAACCATCTCATGTTATTTTTAGAGGGTTAAACCATCACCCCAAACAATGTAGAATAAGTCAATCAAAATGGTAAAAATAGAACTGTATAACCTTAAAAGTTTAGACCTCCCACACAGCAAGAGGCCTGTGGACCACTGAAGGCAGATCTGGCCTTTCGCTGGAGTTTTTAGGGTGGTCCACGGGTGGGCTACCGACAAAAAACCAACAGATTAGCCTGTTTTGATCAAATCATTAATTTATACTTCTTAATTCATTTTAATAACAACTAGACGTATGTCGATGGGGCGCCATTGCAAATCTCTGCGCTCCGCAACGAATGTTATGGGAGTAGTAGTGTGTCAGAGGGCAATTCACTGAACTGGCATTCTGCTGTACAAATGATAATCTGCTTGTTGCTGTGACACAGCACTGATACTGATCAGAGTTATAGCAAAGTGATATAGTTGGTTAGTTGGATAGAGTACTTTTTGAGTGTCTGTTGAGGGCATAAATGACTGTTCATTTTGAAATGAGAATATTATGAAAGGAAAGAACGTCCGGTGCAGCGATTGGCACACCTGACGCCATTTGACCTAGAAAACTGTCAAAATTAGATTAAATCAAAAATCTGTCGGAGATGTGGTGAAGGGTCATCCCATGCACCTCCCATAAAAATTTGAGTGTCCTAGCTCAGTGCATAAGGTAGATATGGCCATTTTTATTTTTTCACAAAAAGCCCCCTAGTGGCGAAAATTTGAATCACAGGATGGCAATTTTTGGCATGCAGGTTGCTATCACCAAGATACATAGCCATACCAATTTGCAGCCTTCTACAATGAGTAATAACAAAATGTGCCATCCTTTTCAACGATTGGCACACCTGACGCCATTTGACCTAGAAAACGGTCAAAATTAGATCAAATCAAAAACCCGTCTGATTTGTGATGAAGGGTCATCCCTTGCATCTCCCATAAAAATTTGAGTGTCCTAGCTCAATGCATAAAGTAGATATGGTCATTTTTCTTTTTTCACAAAAAGCCCCCTAGTGGCGAAAATATGAATCACAGGATGGCAATTTTTGGAATGCAGTTTGCTATCACCAAGATACATATCCATACCAATTTGCTGCCAGACAGACAGATGCCGAACTGTATTACGAGATCTCCTCGCTTTTTCGGAAGTGCGGAGATAATAATAATTAATGTTATTTTCATAGTATTCAGGTGGGGTAAAAATATGATGGTGCATGGTGGTTCGACAGTGGGCCAGAGGTGGTGGTCCAGTATCTGGAAATCAGATTTTGCTATCTGGGCTTTAGTGCACGATTTGGTCCCCCTCACTTTGAAAATATCTCCTGCGCCCCGATTACACTATTCTATCAATAGGTAGCACATTCGAAACGGTTATGGAATGTTCTTGAGGGAGCGGTGCCTGTAAACGATTTTGAATATGGACAAGTTAAGTCTCATCCGTTTCCAAGGAATTGTATGAAATGAACTCCTCAACCTAGCCTGATGTGCAAACTGCCTAATATACTTACCCACAGTATTTATCTGGCAGTTAATAAAAATGACCTCTTGCAACTGAAAAAAATTGTTGTTCTTGGTTGCAACCACTTTAGCAATAATAGGCCAACGGTATTCCAATTAAGTAGTGAAAAAATTTTTTTTCTGAGGCAAAAATTCAACATGGTATTGATACTGTGTCATTCTACTATCAATTATAGCCATCAGATATTAAAAATGCTTGATTCCCTACCATTGATTCACACGTAGATTCATCACTCGAAGACTGTGGTTGTTTAAATCCTTTTTAAATCCTCATACAATCTCTCATTGAAATCCAGTCACCTTAATTCTTGCTTAGGCTTATCTGCATAAAGCACAATTATAGTTCACGTCCACGTAAAACTTTCCTGGTACTTATCTATTGATTGACACGTTTTTTATCCAATTCCAGACAGTATAAACTTTCCACAGTACAGACCCCAATTCCAATGAAGTTGGGACGTTGTGTAAAACGTGAATAAAAACAGAATACAATGATTTGCAAATCCTTTTCGACCTATGGGTCAAGGACGTGATGCTCATTTTTTAGTCTCCAAAAGTTTTGGTCAAATTTAAAGGGTTTGAAATTTGAAAATAAATGTACAGATGACTTGCATACATTCCTTTTTTAAGGACCTAGTCTAAAATTCCTGGTTTTAATGAATTTTGAGAGAACACCTGGGGTATGAAGGCAAAAATTTCAATGTGGTGTACCGTAAAAACTTTGTACCGAGCAATTAAACTTGGCTTAAATATGTTACATTTTCAATGAAACACCCTATCAACTAGTTTGGCATAATCTTACATTTTAACTACAAAAGTATTTAATAATAAATCAAAGTAATAGAGCACCATTGTTCTCAATATTATAATTTATTTGGGGAAGTCGGGTCACCAAGTCAACTTTAAGTGTTAAGGCAATAATTTTGTTACGGAAGAAACACTCTTGCAAAATGATTAACGGCAAAGACGAGTACTGGACACCTGTCATAATGCTAAACGCTTTCGTACTGGCGAGACGAGCGTGCGCAACTTATTGCCAGTCCGGGGATGTGAATGTGATTTTCAGAGTGTTTCCAAGAAATGAAAGTAGCAGGTTAATTTAAAAAAGTAGCCAGTTAAGAATTTCATGTGGTGCCACACCTCTACTCGGCCTGTACGAGGGTCCTTAGGTATGCTCCCTCAGAAAAGTTCTTTTTTTTTTTTTTTAAAGGTGCATTCTGGCGCATTCTACTGCACTTTAGATGGCCTAATGCAAGTATTTTTCAGTGTAAAATGTTAGGATTTTCCGGTCAAATTTCAGTTTTTTTTTTTTTAAGTTGAATCTCCATAATCACTTAACCCTTTCACTACCGCTTACTAGGAATAAGACAACCCTTGCTTACCGTAAATTTTCGTGCTATCACAGCATGATATTGTATGTGGATTTTCACCCCCTTTTTCGAACTAAAAACGCCAGAAATGGACAATTTTATGTACAGAAAACATGTTCAAAACACATTTACCTTTCCATTGACACATATCTTTGCTTAGTTTTTCCAAAAGTAAAAACAGAAAATGAGGATAAAAACCGTATTTCGGTTTGTCAAGACAAGACGATTTCTCCTCAAAGGGATTTATGTACAAACAGAGATACACGTGCATTTGTGTACAAATGGAGATACACGCGCTGCAGCACACACTGCCTGCAATGGCGGTGACGTCAGCGAGGGACTGCATAACTGGAGGATTGGGAACTACGGGAAGCCTGATGACATCACTGACGTGTTGTGCGACACCAGACTCGTCCAAAGGGGTGTTTTGTTGCGGAGCTTTGACAGTTTTTGTGAGGGACTTTCTCTAGGCGCAAAATAGCGACAATGGTAAGTAATACGGGATCGGCGCTGTAGCGGAAATGCGACAATGGTAATGAAACGGTTAAGCAATATGCCTCTATTTCAATCACAATACTAATTAGCACCATAAACACCTAACATTTAGTACTATAAGCAAGCATAAATTAACTTGAACACCACATCAATTATTTCTTTGAAGCATTTATTCTATTTTAGTATTATTTATTCTTTACCTTACAATGGTAACATATTGTATGCTGTAGTATAACACGTATAAAATAATTACCATTTGCTAGCAATTACACTTTCATTTCAACATTTCAGTTCTTATTGATGATCATGTCTTCATTTAAATGTCTGTGGCTTTTTCTTTGGCACTGATTAACTGGCTATTTGTTATCATACGAACGTGGAGATTCAAGGAATAACTTGAATAAGTTCCTCAAGAAAACTGCAACAATATCAATAATAAAAACTGCACTCAACCCCTGGCAAAAATTATGGAATCACACACAGAGGATGTTCATATTCTGTAGCTTTTTACTTTGTACCAAATAAACAAATCGCAGATGTGACACAAAACAATTTTTGAACATTAGCTTATCATTCAACCTCCCTGAAACACACTTCAAACAAATTAAATTATTTTAATTCATGGAATTTTTTTTTTTTTTTCTTAATCAGGTAAAGGAAAAAAAAAAATATAGAATCACTCATTTACCTCAGTTATTGGGTTGGTCAGCACTGCAGAAAAAGTGAGTTTTTCATATGTCCCATGAAAAATGCAAACATAAGCTGCTAAACTGGTTTTACTAAATTTGAAATATGTTAATTGTCGCTTTGACATGTTGCATCATTTTACACAAAATAAATGTGCTGATAGTGAGTATTGATGGTACATTCACTGATTTCAGATTTGGACCTCACCCCACCCCACATCAACATCATTAAACAGGGGGCAAGTTGTGCATTTAATTTAACAAGAGTTAACTTCTTCAACCTGAACACCCCGGATTTTTTGACGGATCTTCTGTGGCCTGTAAACCATCAGAGGCGTGGAGCTTCACGCTTTTTTTTTTTTTTTTTTTTTTGCATCATTGCGCTCAACCAGTTACAGCAAATGATCGCCTGAGTAACAGTTTTCTTAATTTAATAATCAAGACCGCTATATAAGCCTATAATGATTAAGAAATTATGATTCATGGGAAAAAAGATCACTGATGGGTGACACTAGCAATGAACATAATACTCTACACGCGATCTTGTAAGGATGGCATTAATCTAGACAATTAATTAATCCAAAAAATTTACCATGAATTACAGCGCTCGTTTCTGCATTTTCTTGGCAGTATAATTTATTTTAAGATAGGCCTACTCAAAATGTCCTCAAAGGTTAAAAATTATTTAAAATGCGAAACATCTTGAGCGTATCGAATTGAGAACATTGGCGCAAAACTGCATATTACAGCTTTCGCCCAGCTAAATATGTGCCATCTTACGAGCGATTGGATTCAGAATATTCAACAGACAAATGTCGTTTAATGCCCTCATTAAGAAAAATGTGTAATAACTTTTTTTGATGAAATGAACAGGAATGCAAGTTCCGAACAAATTTACCAGTCGATAGGCATACTGCCCAGTCTTCGAAAAATGAATGAATCCTTGCTTGGTTACGGAGTAGATGTGGGAAAACGCATGAGCACAATCGCCGCCACAACGCATTAATAATGTAGCCTATACATTAACCATTGTTTTGACACAGGTTTTTGGGACACTGTAAGTCGATTCAATACTCGGAAGACTTTCGTCGAAACGGCTGGTAATTAAATACATGAAATGATCGAATAGTGGCTTTGAATGTCCTCGGGCTAACAGTGGGGAATGAATATGGTAGAAGGCTGCTGTTCTAAATCAATATACGGGCGTTTACTTTATCACTGCGCACGGGCCAACCCCTCACCAGAATTAAATTTCATCAATTTTTAATGTTGAAATTATCTTTCTTTACAAAGGATATCAGCAATGTTTGCCCGTTAGATGCCCCCTTCTTATTTAAAGGGAAAGTTCACCCAAAAATGAAAATTGACTCATAATATACTCACCCCAAGGCTAATTGAAGTGTCGGTTAATTTCTTTTGTCCTCAAAATAGTTTTGGAGTTTTAAGGAAAAACAGCATTGAAGCAAATGAATGGAATCCTATGGTGGCCACTTTTTCAAGCTTAAAAAAGCAACGTTAAAAACATAAAATGCCTCCATACTGCTCGTGTGACATTTTCAAAGTGTCTGCAAGCCCCAACATTATGATTAAACTCGAAAAGACGTCATTTTCACTATGTTTTTCGCCTAAATGTCCAAGGTAGCCGCTTAGCCAGGAGCCATGTTTTTTTTTCCTCGGGAAGAGTGAAGTTCCGTTACTTGGAGGACTCAAAATACGAAGAAGAAGAAGAAGAAGACTTAGAAACACCTGCCATGAAACTAGAAGAAGAAGAGGATTTCATTTTTCCGGCATGGCAATTTTACAAGCTTTAAGCCCTGTACATGAGATCCTACATTAACTAGTCCTTGTCCGCCAGCCAATTTGGGCTTATGTTTTCTAGACATTTTGATTTCCCAAAACTGAATAAATACCACACATAGCAACACAAAACTGCTTTGCTACCTCAATTATGTTGTAACTAGAATATCCGCCGGCAAAAATCATTTTTTCATGGACTGATACTTCTGCCGACATCTCAGTCATTTTTAAGCTAACACGTGCGTGACAACGACTTGCCAGCACAGCTGATCTTTATCTACAACAAACTTATATTAAAGGTGACCTATTATGCTATTTTTCCAAGTTTATATTTTGGTCTTTGACTCCCCTAGAGTACTCCTGATCACGCAAAGTAAAAAAAAATGGGTACTTATTTCGCTCATACTGCCATCCTCAAAAAACTGCATTTGTAGTCCATAGTAGTCTCTGCCTGAAACGCCTCATTGGGGTGGCTCTTCCGCTATGGCCCCCACTCTCCGTGTGCCCACTTTCTTCTGACTTGCCAGCTCTGTGGAGGGCGGATCTAGGCGGGACGAGGCAGCAGAACGCAGTTTTCCTGGTCCGGCTCCTCAGAGTGAAACTGACGCGTCTCCTGAAGGAATGGACGGGCATATTCTGCAATTTAATGCAGTAAATGTGTATAGATCTAATGAAATTAACTTGTTCTAATAAACGCAACGGCGAAAGTGGAGGACGCAGTGCGAAAGTCTGGCAGCTAAAGCACGAATTTGCTATCGGCTACAGTTTGCTACGGCAACAGTGGTGAGTACAGCGGTTTTTCTACTCTGTAGCTAGGATGCAGGGAAAGCTAGAATCCACCCCATATAGACACATTTGTAGAATGGGTCGACATGCCCAAGTGCAGACCGGAGATCGTAGAAATCCGGTGGGTCTGAGTTTAGAGGGAAACATGGACAGTGAGGAGCAGCTAAAAGTGGACCAACAGCTTATGGACTGCTTCGATGTGTATTAGGACCTGCTGGTTCGTGTGCATAGCTGTGGTGTGTTGTTAGCGTGGAGAAACGGACAGCTTCCGCGCTGGTATATGACGGAGGGGCGAAAGCTCCAGGCTAAACGGCCTTTTCGGAAATTACCCGTGGTAATGGTTTACTTATTGCTTCGGAATGACCAGCTTTTCCTCGCGGAAAATGGCTGCGTTATGGATAGTGTGCGAGAGCTAGATAGAGCTCCGGTTATAACATGAACATAATACAGGTTTTACAGACCGTAAGTTCCGTCTGCGTGAACTGTTGCATATGTGGAGCTAGCGAATTGATCACTTTTACAGGAAAGAATTTAATATTCAATCGATGGCAATGCAGAGAAATCGTTTGTTATACCGGACACGTTATAGCCTGTGCGCTTCCCTATTGCTTTCACCGGTAGCATCAGAGAGCTTGCCCAGACATTGGAGATGTATCAGGCTGACCCTGGTCATGGATAAGTAAAACGATCGTTTCACAAGCACCCAAAAACGCACCCCAAGCTGTGCAAAACCTACGTCTGGTCTAACTGCAGCCCAACTCGGCAGACACATACAGCACCTCTCCAGTTAGCTTCAACTGTAGTGGCTACAATCAGGCAACGTTATAATGAAGCTGTCACATTGATGCTTACCGAAGTAAAACAAGCATACCGATCATAATTGCTGCATATAAGTTAACCAGGAGCATTTTTAATTAGCAGAGCATGCGAACTAACATGCAGTAGCTGATAAGCGGTCATGACTTTGAATGTAATCTGTCTGTAATCAATGTTAATATAATGGCCCAGTGGCTCATCAGTCTAAGCGTGCGCACCATAAAGGCTGTGTCCTTCCCGCAGCGACCTGGGTTCGATTCCGGCTCAGGTCATTTGCTGCAGGTCCTCCCCCATTCTTCTCCCCAACCTTCCTGTCTCTCTACACTGTATAACTATCAAGTAAAGGAAAAATTCCCCAAAAAAAATCTTTTAAAAAAAAAAAAAAATCAATGGCCGAGGCAACTAAGATAGGCGGAGTAATATTTTCAGTGATGAGGCATTTTTCATTTGAACACAGGCTACCCATGCTGTCTTGCTCATTTAAGAACATTCTAAACGTCTGATTGACCAATCAGATTGCTCGGTTGGATCTACATGTTGTATAATTGTCTTAATTAGCTGCATTCCTTGTTTGGAACAGTTATATGTACCATCTTAGGCCACATTTTGATGGACATATTCATTAGTGGTGCAACGGATCATTATTGATCCGTAATCTGTACGGATCCCTCTTCACGGTTCAGTACGCACATGATCCGCGGATTGGTTGATGGAAAAAAAAAGGTTGTGCTAGGGGTGTGACGTTATCGAATCGCGATGATCGTAAAGCGAAATGAGACAACTTGCCGCTATGGGGCGTGTGTCAGTTGCGTCCCATTTCTTCTTGAAACATACAAGCAGTCTGAAATAAACAACAATCACTTGAAGTGCTTCTGGGAAGATAATTCAGATTAGAACTCCTCTAATTGTCGGCGAGGTTGGGCAGCTTCCATCACCTTTTAAGGCTCAACTGGCCAACCCTAAATCTGCTCCTGTATAATATGCTCCAAATGACAATCAAGCAATTTAGCCTGTTGCCAATAATGATTCTGAAGTGAACAGAAGAGCTGACAGACGTAACTGCGCTACAATGTTAAATTGAAAGAATGCTAATAATCTAAAGAATTACAAAAAAAAAAAAACCTTGTCCAAACTCTATCTCTCATCGTAGCGTTTTAGCTGATTTTTAAACTCTTGCACCCTGGACTTGCCATCGGAGGATTACCTGGCCCTGCTTTCACCATACCTTCTCCAAACCTGTTCCCATTTACGTTTCCCAATTAGCAACTTGGTGTTAATTCGTTTAGATGCGGGAATCAGTTGGTAGAATTACTGTCCCGCTCCCCTCATCCTGCATTGTTCATTGTTCATCCTGCAATTATCAAGCATTTCCCCATCCACATTAATTGTGACATAAAACAGCAACGTCTTTAGAAGGTTCTGAATTCATGTCGCTCACAAAATGGCAAATATATTTTTTTGCTGTCTGAGTCCTGCTTGATACGCCTAAGAAAAATTTCTATTAAATGCGGGTTTGCCAACTGCGGTCCGAGTGTTAAGTTTGCTTTCGTTAAAATAAAACTATCTACAGCCAGTAACATTCCCATAATGCAGGTTAACCCTCAACCTGTTTCTAATTTAGAATGGGACAGTTAGTTGAATTAAATAACTGAGCACGTAGGCTACTGACAAGATAGGCTACTTCACCAATTACCATTGATGATTAAAACATAAAGCTTTGCATCAGTGGAGGGCTACAATGAGATTGCATAAACGGCAATTAACAGAATTTTCTTGAAATTCTACATTCTAGTAGAATATTAAGTAGCAATGCTGCTGAAGATGTTTAGATAAGGTTTAGATTTTGTTTATTATTAACTGGATAATTGTTGTTCATACAATCTCATATTGTAGCCTCCGTACAACTTTCCCAGAAGCTGGAATATAAAGACCCCATAAATGATTTTGACAACATGAAAGTTTTATGCATAGCTTGCATTTGAATTGACTTTAAATGCATACCATGAGGTGAACTTTCACAATGCACTAATAACCAATTTACGAAATTATTCAATTACCAACGCTTTGAACGCAAGAGCGTTAATAATTTACAAGCCTACATTATTATCCCTTTGCGGCATAGTGTGTAGCTGCGCTTCCCCGCAAAAGTAGCCTATTCTTTTGGAAACATTTTGATGAAGTGCTATCTTAAAATAAATTAGGCTGCACTGCTGGAAAAAAAGAAGGTTGAATCGAATTCATGCAAATATGTGCTGTTCAATGGCTATTTAAGTTTATAAATGCAGCATTCCAGTGGATGGTGATCCACTGACATGGTGGAAAAGCAAAGAGTGTAAATACCCCCACATTGCCAAGATGGCAAGATGCTATCTCACTGTGCCTGGGACTTCAGTGCCTAGCGAGAGGGTATTCTCTACTGCAGGGGTGACTGCAAAAAGGTCTACACTCTCCCCAGACAATGTAGACATCCTTATCGTTTTGAAAATTTAAAATTATAAGCAGAGGTATGCTTTGCTTTATTTCTTTTCTTCTTTTTTGATGATGTGGACATAGGCTAGTTTCTAAATCACTGTCCATGTTTAAAGAGAAGGTATCATGAAGTATCATGGCTTAGTGCACTTTAAGTTGTTTTTCATTCATGGTCCATGTTTAAAAGAAGAAGGTATCATGCCTTAAATTGCACTTTAATTTGTTTTTATATAATTTAAAGTTTTTATTTTTTATTTAATGGGCAGAAGTGTTTTACATAATAAATGGAGGACAAAGTTATATTTGTCTTGTCTTTTTTTTTTGTTGATCCGAAAAGTGATCTGAAAAGTGACTCAAATCCGTGATACGATCCGAACCGTGAGTTTTTTGATCCATTGCACCTCTAATATCCATTGTGCCATGAAGAATAAAAACCCTTGAACATATTGTGCTTCTGTATTGTGAGGATTTTCAGGTAAAAACATTTCTAAAGTGATCAAATTAGACTCTGAGAAAATCAGTAAGCTTTAAAGTTGGTAGTTGACCACAAGTGTTTTGCTTTCTTTCAAAATAATTTGCCTGAATGTAATGAAATAAACATGAAGCAAAACAGGTGTGACTCTATTGTTTTCCCAATAAATTGTTAGATTCTGCAACCATGTGTCAGCAGTTTCATCAATTAGGAACCTATTGATTGTATGTTGATTAAATGTTCGGTTAAATTGCATTCCTCTGCAGTTATTTTTGCAAGTTTTTACTGTATCTCACTGTGGATATGAAATTTTTATTCTTCATGGCATTTATAGGTTTTTCAGATGTGGCTTAAGAGGATAAATAACTGCTCTTAAGATTACTGCACCTAATTAAGACAAATCAATAGCTTGTTAAATTCCTAATACTGCAATTGTGGTTGGAACAGAAACCAGCGCACACAGTGGTGTGCCAGGACCGAGTTTGAGAACCACTGCACTGAGTGATGCCTTGGATATAAATCCTTGTGTAGATTTCTTTACAAGGATTTCAACAGGAACTATGAGTCAAATCTGCACAAGACAGAGGTGGTGAATGCCAAAACAATTTTCGCTGCACCACAAAAAATTCATTATTGTGGGCCATCTTTGGAAGACAAATGAGAACAGTAGTTTCAGGAGTTTCAATACACATGTCAACAAAGTATTTTGAGTTTATCAAGCCTCTGTCTGGTGAAAGAGAAACTTTAAATCGAAATGTGCATTGTATCATACGTGCAAAAGTAAACAATCATCATAAAATTGGCAAAAAGCACTTGGAACAAGAGTTACATACCATGTAGTTTCTTCTTTATCCAAATCATGTATGATGTGTACTGCCATGAACAACAGGCCCCTGCTAGCCTCAGCAAGTGATAATGTGTAAAATAGACCAGCGCTGATGGATTTAAGCTAGCCTCTGTAGGTCATTCCTGTTGGCAACACCAAAAGGAAGATTAGAAATAGCCTATTTATAAATGCCTCGACACCTGATAAGAGAAGTGTGAAATATGATGTGGGTCAAAAGACACAGCTGAAAAACCTTGTGAGGCAGAAGCCCAGATGTGTGCCCAGATTTTAACTGAAATGTATAAAAAGAAAGGGTTAATGTCAAAATTTATTGGAGCTAAAATGGCCTTTTGAGGATTATTGATTATTGGAGAAGTGTGAAATGGAACTTGGCTTGAAAGATACATGTACATGTACATAATTTACACAATTTGTGTGAACACAGATACTAATTAAATACCCAAATATGACAAATAAAAGGGTTAATATCTGCATGGAAAGAAAAGTCCCCAAGCTTTTTATTGGTAAAATTGAAATTTCACATGTGGATGAAGCAGATACTGGTGATGGTCCACCTGGCGGGCCATGTAGGTTTTAGTGGGCGTGGCTCGAAGTTGGGTGACCACGCACATCTACCCCACTTTTGGTCCATTATTCTCCATTCTGCACAAAGGTCCCAAAACTTTTATTGCTGATTATTGATGTTTGGCATGCAAAGATTGGAAAACAGTTGTAATTTGTTTGGGACCTTTATGTAGGATGGAACTAGGACGAAATTTCCATGTGTCAGAAATGTCATCGCTTATGACTTCAGGTGGCGCTAGCATCAACCTATATGAAGGTCCCAGGATTTTTTTTCACTTCAAGTTGCAGTCCACCAACTCTAGTTTCAAGAATAATTGATAAAAAACTTGGGACCTCCATGTAGGTTGAAATTTGGAACAGTCAAATTTGTTACCGCTCAATACGGCACAGAAAAGTGGGCGTGGCCTGCTCAGCAGGGGAGGGGTTAATTACCAAGGTCATGACTGATTTCCCTATTCCCAGCCCGAAACTCAATAATTATGAAGTATGACGAGATTTGGAGATAGTGAGTTGACACCCTTGGGCTGATCTTAGAAAAAGGCACTCTTAAGCACTGTATAATTTAATATATGTATGTAATTTTTTCATAATGAATCAGAATTGAGGGTGTGAAAGTTTGCAGAAACTGCTGAACCTGAAAAGTAGCTTCAAAGATGTAGAACTCCAATAATTCATGGGTGCAATGTTACAAAGACTAAAATTTACAACTGTAAAATACAATTCATTAAATTTCTTCTATTTCATAATTAATACAATATAAAAGAGCCCTTTTTCTATCATTAGATGCCACTTTCAAGCAAAGAAAAGGTCGCTCGTCTCAGAGCATGAGTGAATGCAGATCCTGATGCAAGGGCCAATTACCTTGCAAAAAGAGAAGAATGGTAGTTGTCACGCACACACATGCATGCAAGCACATGCACGCACAAACATACATGCATGCACACTATTTTTTTCCCTGTAAAAGACTGAAAGAATGTCAGTTTAAAGTCAGAGTAATGTAATGATTTAGTAATAATAATTTATAAAAATAATAATAATTTAACTTCTATCTCCTCCTAGAAGGTGCAAATTTACACAAAATTTGGTGCACAGCATCTTCAGACTAGGATCTAAAATCCCAGTTTAAAGAATTTTGCTAAGTTAAAGGTAGTGGCCACAGAAAACCAATGAAATATGAGGGCATGGCCTCTGTAGATATGAGCTGTAAATCCTGAATACAATGCCCAATCCTTAAAAAATGAAGATTTATCATCCAGAGGCTATGCGACTCAAAAACCCTGAATTTTGTGTAAATCCATGCATAGGCGGCGCAATAGCAAACAAATGGTTAAAACTCAGAAACCAACTGTCTGATCAACTTGAAATTTTGCAGGCTTCCTGTTGGTCAGGGTTGCTATCAAAATCGCTAAGAACAAAGTTCTAGCTGGAACAACATGGCAAACATCAGCTAATTAAAATTCAGTAGCCGTTATACTCACTTTAGCTGTAAGATATCATCATGAAACTTTTCTGACTTGTTAAGGATGTAGAAAAGAGCATCCTGTGTAAAAAATACTTTGATTGGCCTAATGGTGGCACTATAGAGAGGTACAACATGTCTTGGGGAATAGCTTCTGAACCGTAGGTTGGAGAAACTAAATTCTTTTTCTCCTGGATTCTGTGGATCCAAACAAACCGATCCATGTAAGCCACACCCATTTTTGTATATGAAAACTTTCTGCTATTTTTAGTTATTTGTTAAACCTTTAATTTCTATCTTTGACAATTCTGTCAGGGGTTGTTTTTTACATGAGTTTACCCTGATGATTTCTCTCATGATATGCAAAAAATAAATCAGGAAGGGGGAAAATACTTTTTCCCAGCGCTGTACTTATTCAATTCAACAGTGAGGATCAATTCAACAATTGAGCACTTTGCCAGAGGGCTGACACAGGCTCCAAAAAAAACAGAGCTAATTTAACTCACTGAATGTCATCTAATGTTATCCCAACAAATTATGTAACATGAGATGCAGAAATCTAGAAGCTGATGTGGATCCATCTTGACCCATAGCTCGCACACAGCTTTCACCTTGCACTAATGGTCACCAGCAGATCAGTTTGGGGAAATCCATCCATCTTCTTCCACTTATCCGGGGCTGGGTCGCGGGGGTAGCAGGCTAAGCAGAGAGGCCCAAGCACCCCCCTCCCCAGCCACTTCCTCCAGCTCTACCTGGGGGACCCCAAAGTTGTTCCCTGGCCAACTGGGTGATATAATCCCTCCAGCGTGTCCTGGGCCTGCCTTGGGGCCTCCTCCCAGTTGGACATGCCTGGAAAGCCTCTAAAGGGAGGTGTCCGGGAAGCATTCGGAGTACATGCCCGAACCACCTCCACTACTTCTGAGCCTCTACTTTGAGCCCCTCCCAGATGTGTGAGCTCCTCACCCTATCCCTAAGGGTCAGCCCAGCCACCCTACGGAGGAAGCTCATTTCGCCCACTTGTATTTGCAGACTTACTCTTTCTGTCACTACCCAAAGATCGTGACCATAGGTGAGGGTTGGAATGTAGATCGACCAGTAAATCGAGAGCTTTCCTTTTACGCTCAGCTCCTTCTTTACCACAACAGACCGGTACAACACCCGCTTCACTTCCAACGCTGCAGTGATCTGTCTGTGAATCTCACGCTCCATTCTACCCTCACTCGTGAACAAGACCCTGAGATACTTGAACTCCTCCCTTTTTGGGTAACAACTCACCCCCCACCTGAAGGGGACAATCCACCTTTTTCCGGTAGAGAACCATAGCCTCAGATTTGGAGGTGCTGATCCTCATTTCGACCGCTTCACACTCCACTGCAAACTGCTCCAGTGTGCATTGGAGGTCACAGCATGATGAAGCCAACAGGACCACATCATCTGCAAACAGCAGAGATGCAATCTTGAGGCCACCAAACTGGACACCCTCCAAATCTCGGCCGTGCCTCCATATCCCGTCCATGAAAACCATAAACAGAATAGGAGAAAAGGCACATCCTTGGCAGAGTCCAACACCAACTGGAAACGAGTCCGACTTGATGCCAAGAATGCGGACACAACTCCAGCTTTGGTTGTACCGGGATCAAATGGCTCGAATTAACAGCCCTGGAGCTCCATACTTCTGCAGCACTCCAAATTGTTCAAATTGTCATTGCGAAACAAACATTTGCAAAAATTATAACCGTTTAAGCATCAAAGTTCCAAGTTGTTACGAAATGTCATTCTAAGGGGAATTAAGTAGGGATGGCTCTACATCCTCATTAGTAATCAGCCATTCACGACCCACTTCACATTTACCAAAGCAATAGGATGTAATGCAGTTTCCAATCAGGAGAGGGCAGCACGGTGCCTGCCACTTGTTTGTTCACTCTCATTTCTGGGCTTTTTTGGTGTATTTTGCAATGCTATATATGCAGAAATGCAACTTTTTCGCCCCCTTTTAATTTTAAGGTGCTAGCTAGCAAGAGTAAATGCTTGTTAGTTACTGTATGCTGACTGTATTTCTGAAAACTGGCTGCTAATGATAGGCTGAAATAAATCCACTTCCATGGTATGTCCCTATCACTGAAAGTGAATTGCTGTCATTGAGCATTGAGGCTTACAATAACGATGGACGGTCTGATAGACAGTTACATGCATTTTGTAATTCACTCTTGGGATGATAGTCAACATCTTTCTGCTATCACCGATCTTGGCAAGCTATATTGTATCATCTACTGTGAAGTATATGAAATGCATTTATTTAATTTAGTTTTGTTTCCCAGCTGCCCATCGCCGTGACAGCACGTCCTATTTTTTATTTCAATCACTTTGTGCATTTGGTGCGGTTAAAGCACACACAAAATATAATTCAAAATCCAGATGCTGCTGAAGGAGGAATTGGTTCAGATTGGTATTAGTCAATTTTATTTTGAAGAGTGGTCTAAAAACTTTTGGGTAAGCTTATTTCGTGATGGGTCAGTCGGGGGACCAGAAACATGGTATTTTTAAAAATTGTTTTTATTACACCTGAGTGGTTGCATGAAAAGGATGACAAGGTGAGAACAATGAGCAAGTAAGTTTGGTTCTTCAATTTCTGGAAGTTACTTCAGCCACCTATATCACATTACATCATGCGTTGATCTTCAGGTTTGTCTTTTTGTCTATGTTCACTCTAGAATCCACAATACTTGAGGCACTGACTGGAAATTTATGCCATATGTCTAAGGAAGGAGTTCAATTTTCGACGGTCAAGGTCAAGATTGCAAAAAAGCACAAAAACACATTTTGGTCAATATCTCACATTGGTAAAATGATTGAGACATGGGACTAATGCAAAAATGTTCCTTTTTGAATGTCAGAAAGCGGGAACCAAAGTTGATCTACAACATCAACTTCCAATACTTTTTGGGGGTTCACATGATCAAGGTAAAAAAAAAAAAAGATGTTTTTGTCTGTGTATCATCAGCATCATCATCATCATCTCCTCATCTGGTCGTGTTAGTACCATGGTTCCACAGGACTCCCACTCTGCATTCTTTTCGGTCATTCATCAAGCAGGTCTGAGGGTTAGCAGTTTGCGTGGTCACAAAGTTGTTTTATGTATGGTGTAGCAGGTTGCCCAGCATTTCTTCCATGGAGAGGCTCTCACAACAAGACATCACTGATTATCTTACCCTTGGCACTCCAACAGTGTCCGGCAAATCTTGTTCTTTATTCGCTTATAAGTTTATTCAAAGGCTAGAGCTTTCCAGATAGTTGTTCAATAGTTAACCTGTGTCACCAAGAAAAAAATCAGCCAACTTGAGCACTCTTGTATATGTTCCACACAGTTTATCTTCGAGTTGGGCGGTTAGTGTCCATGTAGTGCATCCATATAATAATACAAATGTGACTGTTGCTCTGAAGAGATTCCGCTTTAATTCATTTGACTTTTGAGATTTCCACACCACAAAGAGCCCCATGCTTTTCTGATGCGACAGTTGATATCATTCTCTGTACTTGATATTTTACTTCTGAAGTATGTAAACTCTTCCACGCACTTAATATGTTCACCTGAGGCAGTTGTAATTGTTCTGCTTTGTTTAATGAAAAAATCCGAAAAAACACGCTCAACCCTCAAAAATGTAGAATGGGTGCAGAATCCTCAAGAAATAATAAAGTCAAATTAAAGCTGCAAGCAGCGTTGAAAGGGCCCTCGCACCCCTTGTGCACGCTGGGGAGGTGGCGAGATGTTGATGGGTGCAGGTGTCCATTCACAGCCATTGGATACTGCTAGACTGTGTACAATGTGTTCCTGAAATGAATAGGTGGAGCACATTAAAGTATGACACCTGTTCATGAAAAAAAGTTGAAATTTTAATTCAAAATAATGCTCTTCCTGTTGGGTTCAGGTCATGGCACTATATAATTTTTTTACAAGTCTTGGCACGTTTCATGTCTCCACCAAATTTTATTCATGAAGGTGAACTGAACTATGAGAACTGTTTTGTTGAAATTTTCTGGAGGGCGCTATGATACCATTTTGACATGACTGTGCGCAAAACCTATACCATAGTAATCGTAATACCGGGCTACACGAGTGTGTTGATTTTTGTAAATTTTCAAGCATTTTGAGACCCTCAAAAGGGCAATTCTTTTGAAAAAATGATTAGGGGGTGCTACAGAGGCATTGTGCCACATTAAGTGCCAATTGGGATATCAAGTCGAAGATCATAAGGAACTGACAATTTGTGCAACGTTTTGCAAGTTTTGGAATATCCGAAAGCCTTTAAACGTGTGTTCGATAAATTTGGGAAAACGAAGGAAATGGCTCATAGCTCACTTCCTGTTCGGCCAAAGAATTTCCAAAAAATTACGATAACCTTGCATGAGAAATTCAATGATCACACCAAATTTCATGAACATTCGAGCACTTTTATCTTAACATGGCTGTGGCTAGAGGGCGCTGTGGAGCCACCTGGCCACACCTGATCTAATAGCAGCATATATTTATACTTGGGAGGAGACTGTAATCAAGCTTGTAAAGTTTCGGGCAAATCTAACAAAGTATGTGTGAGTAAAATCAGTTTCCTGTTTCATGGCGAAACATCGAAATTCACCGCGACGCCACGGATACATCGTTTGATATATCCAAAAAAGCTTCACAGTTTAGCATCAGAAAGGTCTTAAGATGTCACTTGCCAAATTTTAAGTTGATCGGATAAAATCTCTAGGAGGAGTTCGTTAAAGTTCGACGCCTGTTAATGACGAAAAATTTAAAAAAGTTGAAATTTCAATTAAAACTTATTTTTTAATTGAAATGAGTATTTTTAACGGTTAAAACAAACATTTTAAATTGTTTTTAAATAATTTTTTATGTTATTTAATGGCCATATCAACAGACTAATTTACAAAAAACAGACATTTTTTACAAAAAACAAGTTGGCACCAACTCTTCATTGAGTCCCTTTGGCTCTAAAGTATCAAGAAAGTGAATCCAGAAACATTTCCTTTGTAGAAGGATTTTATCTCCATCCCCTCCTCTAGGTGGAGTTTTAACTGCTTCAATGCCCAAATATCTGAGGTCTGTAGTAGTATGATTATGGCTATTAAAATGTCTAGCAACTGCTGATTTAGAATCGTGATTGCGAATTGAACATTTGTGTTCACAGATTCTTGTTTTTAATTCACGTTTCGTTTTTCCAAAGTAGTACAGATTGCAAGGACATTGTAATAAATACACAACAAATTTAGTGTTGCATGTAATTCTACCTCTAACCTTCACAACCTTTCCAGTTTTGGGATGCAGGACATGGTTTTCTCTGATCAGATTCGGACATTGAACACAGTTATAACAAGGAAAATTACCATTGGAGACACCGGACTGAAAATGAGAAGGTTTTCTTGATAAATCTGATCTCACGAGATAATCTCTCAAATTGGGCTGTCTTTTAAAGAAAAATCTTGGTAGCTCCTGAAAAGCTTTGCCAATTTCTGGGTCCATTTTAACAATGTGCCAGTATTTATTTACAACTTTTTTGAGTGCACTGGATAGAGGACTATATGTGCACACCATTGGGAGTTACCAGAAACAACTTTTTCTTTTGGTTGAAATAAAACATTCCTCTGGATCTGCTGGACTTTATCCATTGTGTTTTTAATCAGACCAGTACAATCACCTCTACAAATAAAATTGTTACTGAGCTCCTTGATTTGTGTCTCAAAAACTTCATCTGAGTTGCATATGTGTTTGTATCTTAAAATCTGACTGTATGGAAGACTCCTTTTAAGTGAGGGTGGATGATAACTACAATAATGAAGGAAAGTGTTTCTGTCCGCTATTTTGTACACCTCTGTACGCAAAACATTGATGTTCTTCTGAACCAAAACATTCAAAAATGAAATCTTATCCAGATTAAAATTAAGTGTAAACTTAATAGTTTCTTTTTTACAATTTAGGTACTCGTGGAATTTTTTCAAAACCTCCACATTACCACTCCAAACAAAAAACAGGTCATCGATGTACCTCCAGTACTTTTTAATAAGTGCCAAAAAAGGATTATTGTTGTGAATGAAATCTTCCTCGAACTTGCCCATAAATAAGTTTGCGTAGTTTGGTGCTGCGGGAGACCCCATCGCCGTACCTCTACGCTGCAAATAAAAACGATCCTGAAACTTACAGTAATTTTTAGTTAAGACTATACCAGTCAAAGACAACAATAACTCAGTTGGTGGATGCAATTCAGACCTCTGATTCAAGAAAATAACCTAAAGCCTGCAAACTGTCCTCATGTGGTATACTAGGATATAGGCTGGACACATCCATTGTACAAAGTATATCCGTGGAGGTTACCTCCACAGATATATGCTTTATTTAATGCCATAAACTCAGTTTTATCTGAGTTGACATGTAGTCCTATTCCATTTGCTGAGTTTTCAACACTGTACAGCATTGTCTCAGCCTGTTTTATTGCATCAGCAAGAAGCACTAGGTCATCCGCATAGTCTGCATGAGTTTACTTTTTAGCGGGAGCTCTTTTACTTCTTCTCTTCTGTAGGGTGAAGCTGTTTTAATTCATGAAGATCGAATGATATTCTTAGCACATAATACAAGCAAATGATGGAAGATGTAGGGGGCTAGTGTGTCACCTTGTAGAACTCCAGCAACAGTCTCAAAGAAGTCAGTGTCTACACCTGGTGACCGTACCATAGCATGGGTGTCTCAAAATAGAATCATGATTCGACAAACACGCTAGAGTAACTTTCCGCAGCTCCGCGAAACCGGAATTGACTCGGCCCCCGAACTATCCCATAAAGCATCAGAAATGGGGCATGAGTGCAACATCAGGGCGTTTTTTTCCGTATTGACGATTGCTCGAATTGCGGGAGCAGGCTGGTTCCTCAGAATTCCGGAGATGCAGACCATCGGGGGCGTGGCATGACCGCTATTCACAGCTCAAAGTTAAATATTAGTTATTTTAAGATTTTTTGTTTTTATAAGGGCAATTTCACACTAACTTAGGCCATCCATGTCTCATGGGGTCAAAATTTGAAAAGCATTTTGTTATGTAACTTCCAGGGGATATTCGAACAACAGATCTTATATTTATGGAAAATTAATGTTAGCAAGCTACAGATGTTATGACAGTTTTGCTATAACAACAAAAAGTTGAGTTGTGAAAAATTATTTATTCAACCATTAAAAAACTGAGCACCTCAGTATATGGTATGTTCCAAAATGTTGCGGTTTGCTTATCTGTAATAACACCAGAACATCAAAATTTGATATAAAAATACTTCCATGTCTATATTTATCATAAACAATTGAGAAAATTAAGTTTTCAGCAAGTTTTATCTGTAAATTTTGAAAATGCTCATGCAAACTGTTTGTTAGAGTGTGCAAATTACACAATAAATTGCATAGTTATGTCCAAAGTCAAACACCTGACCCATCTGAAGATTTTGGTGCTCCTACTTTTGTCGTAGGCAAAATTTTGGCATCAATTGCCTCAACAACAATTTTAGTTAATTTGTGTCGGAGTGAACATTTTCTGGACATAAGCAAGAATTATATAATGAAACTTTTAACCATGTGTTGACTCATCTATATTGCAGAGTAGGTTCAATAAATCTTATTTTATGCAAATGCCAAGTATTGCTAATATAAATTTGGGGAAAGAATTTTGCTTACATGCCAAATGTAAAAAAATTTGTACAGGAACTAAAGTTATTCTTCCAAAACGGGCAAAATAATACTGCAAAGACAGTTCTCTTGTATCTCCATAAAGTTACTAGTATTGTCTCTAACATCAGAACCCTTAACTAAGCCTTGAATGTCATTAACACAAAATATTTGAACATGCTCCATATGCGTCGGAGTGGACAAATGTCTGGACATCATCCATGGTATCCCCGACTTTGTCTGGTGATACAAATATTTCATTAATCTGGCCATAGTGGCTTCAGCTGGCTAGTGAAGTTGGGGCAAAAACCAAATGACATCGCTTAAATATGACAATTGTTTACAAAGACTATCCTTAAATAGCGTCAGTAAGCTAGCAAGATGGCAATATAATCTGAAGAGAAACGTAATACGCGATTGCATAAGCAGCTGAAATTACCCACGAAGTGATGCCTCAGCTTGAACTGTGTGCTTGCTCTTCACTGAACAGGGGCTGTTTATCAATGTTGAAAGAAGTCGTGGGGGTGTGAATGCAAAAGTGACCAATCAGGGTCGTCAAGTTCGCGCCTTGCTCAGAGATAGGAATCTGGCAACAGCGTGATGCGCTTGAATCGTATATATTTATGATGAAAGCATTACCGGAGAGCTTTCGCCACCTTGGCGAGTATCCATAAGAAATCTTTCGCCACAGATGGATTTATTTCACCAATGGCGATGTGGTGAATGGCTAGCGCTCACCTAGATTCATTCTGCATGACAGTGCACTTTGGTATCTGGCGCTGTATACACTGAAAGCATTGCCGGCTAAGGTCCGCGGACCTGTAACTTTTGCGGAGACTGGACATATAAGTGAAATTAAATTATTTTTAATGTTTCGTACCTGAGAAATATGAAACGGCACACAGTGTAAGCTTGGAGAGGCCACCTCGACATTCCCGAACTAAAACCTCTCTAATTTTGCTCTGATTTGATTGGTTAGAATAAACTTTGGCACAGATAATGGTGAGATTCTGTGCTGTAATTCTTAAGAGGCTTCAGACTGCAACTGAATAAATACAGATAAAAGTAAAACTTTGTTTGGTGCAAAAAAGATCTTTCATTTTTGCAGTGTTAAATCTTCTTTTACTCTGACTCATTGACATATACACTGGTTTTTGCACCATGACAAAAACCCCAAGGTGTTACCTTTATTATGATACCAAGATTATTCAAATCGACCAAGTTGTTGCAGAGACATAGTCGTTTCATTTTGAGCATGTCATTTTTGACCCAGAGGCTCAGGGCTTAAGGGGTTAATTTAAGTTGCACATATAACTTAATGCATCAGCAAAGCTGTTCAGTTGCTAAACCTTTTATGATTATATATATAATAACATTATTTTCTACTATTATTTTTATAAATATAAGTAAAAAAAAAAAAACACATACTTGCAAATTCAAGTTATTACTGAGTAATAATTGTTCAAAATATGAGCCAAATATTTTTTCATGTCTTGTGTCGGAGTGGAAAATCACTGGACATACGCTTGGCCTGCATGTAACAATGAAGCATGTGACCTTTCAGAAACTTACAGTTACTAAAATTATTATTGCATATTTGCCTGTGTATTAAACAGAAAATGTCATATTTAGCAACACATAAGACACACAACAAGCAGAAGAACAAATGTGTTGGAGTGGACATGTTTGGAAGGAAGATGTTTGGTACCTTGACAACAAGTGGAAGTAACAACAATGTAAAATATTGAACTTTTACTGAATATCTCTTCATAATATCTGTTATATACATCCAAAATAATGGGCTTCCCCATTCTGTGGCAATAGGCACAGACCAATGTGTCGGAGTGGACATGTTGGATGGAAAAAAAAAAGCGTAAACAATATGAAAGGTGAATAAATAGTTGCTACACACTCAAGGCAAATAGCTTTCGTTTTTTGTGACACATAGATCAGTTAGCATTGTGATAGAAAATTTATGTGGACACACACAAAAAAAGGCTACAACAGATGGTGTAAATGATAAATTTTTATGAGACACAAAATTCCGTTCAATATTTGGACACATTTGGGCATCGTAAAAAAAAGTACTCAGTCGATTTTCTTGAAACTTGGCATTATGATTACTTGTGAGGTGCTTTTCCATATACATATCAACATCATCAGCCAGACCCAGTATAAAGTAGGATTTACTGCTCATTTTTTAAATATTGTTGAAGGCCTAGGTTGGTGTAAAATTGCCCGTAATGAAAATAGTATGCTTTTTCATTTTATTTGATTTGACCAAATTTCTTTGAAGGATACATTTTCATGAGGAGCCTGGTTGGTGATGCGTAAATGGATAATTCACGTTATTTTCTTGTAAATTCTGTTCGCACAAAACTGTGTGCACATAATGTTGCAAATGTAAATGACCAATAAACCAGTAGTATGTACTGTCATTGTCATCTATGCGTGCACAGACATTTTATGGAATGAGTATAAAGAATAAAATATATAGTATTTTATCATAATTTCCTGTATTCCGTTTAATATAAAATGTCTTTTCGAGTTGTCTGATGATAGTCTGTCAGTTTTTCATGCAATAAAAGATAATTTATTGAAATGAAACTACAAGAATAGTATTTGTAAGGCATGGCCTTCAGCTCAGATGCTAAATAATGCAGTGGGAGTTTGTTACAAGGAAATCTCATGCCATTTTTAAAAGGGAATCAGAGGAATATGGAAAGACTTTCATTAGCATCTTTATTCATAGAGGAATGACAACAGTGATGTGACCTTGGTTTTCATAGAGCTCTCATAGATGCAGTCTAAATGACTCCTGTCTGCCATTGAAAAGTCTTTCTAAATGTCATAATAATTGCCATCTTTGGAGCAATTAAAATGTCAATTTTTCTGTGGTTTGTCAGATGCCTTATTATCCCAGCTCATGAAAGTGCTAAATGTGCGCCTTTTGTGTGTATGTGAAGATTCATTAAAATCCTCCTGAATTTCAATTGGAGTTTCTAATAAACCAGGGCACTACAGCATTTAAACAAAGGGGTGTAGATTTTGTGTGCTTTGAGAACCTTTAGTACTGCACTGTTGAGCCTTGACAGAGTATACCATTCTGAAACAACAAAAAAAAAAAGATAATTGAAGTTCAAGATGAAACACCACTCTCCAACAGTATATTTTTTGTATGAATTTCTTTATACTTAAATTGTTTTCATTGTTGTGGTTAAAGTTGTACTTATAAAACAAAATGCCTCCAGAAACATGTACAGACATGAGAAAAAGAAAGTACACCCTCTTTCAGTTCTATATTTTCACGTATCAGGACATTAAGAAAATCAGCTGGTCCTTATCAGGTCCTAAAATTAGGTAAATCTAAACTCAGTTTTAAAACAACGCTCAACAGATTTCACTGTGCCATTATTCGTTCTCGAAAAAATTCAGCCAGAATGCAGAAATCATCTGTGAAAAACACCCCATGATTCAGTAGTTTGTAGAACCACCTTTAGCAGCAATAACTTGAACTAATTGTTTTCAATGATTTTATCAGTCTCTCACATCGTGATGGAAGAATTTTTGCATAGCTCTCTTCAGGTCCTGCCACAGCATTTCAATGGAGTTGAGGTCTGGACTTTGACCTGGCCAGTGCAACACTTTATTTTCTTTTCTAGCCATTCTATCGTAGATTTGCTGGTGTGCTTGGGATCATTGTCCTGTTTCATGACCCAATTGTGGCCAAGCTTTTGCTGTCAACCAGATGGTTTCACATTTGACGAAAATACTTCATGGTCAACTCAATGACTGCTAGGTGCTCAGGTCCTGCGGCTGCAAGACAAAACCAAATCATCACTCCTCCACCACCATGCTTGTCAATCGGTATGTGGTGTTTGTGTTGACACGCTGTATGTGGTTTTAGCCAAACGTGGTGCTGTGCATTATGGCCAAACAACTCCTTCGGTCTCGTCCATCCGAAGGACATTGTTCCAGAAGGCTTATGGTTTATTCAGATGCAACTCTGCAAACCTACACCATGCTGCCATGTTATTTTTGGAGAGAAGAGGATTTCCCCTGGCATTCCTTCCAAACAAGCCATACTTGTTCAGTCTTTTTCTAATTGTACTGTTGGAAACTATGACGTTTAGCATGCTAACTGAGGCTTGTAGAGTCCTAGATGCAGTTCTTGGGTTGTGTGCAATTTCTTGGAGCGTTGCATGGTCTCACCTTGGGGTGAATTTGCTGGGACGTCCACCCCTGGGAAGATTGGCAACAGAATGTTTTCTACTTGTGAATAATCTTCCTCGCTGTAGAATGATGGACTTCAAACTGTTTGGAAATGGCCTTATAACCATTCCCAGATTGATGGGCGGCAACAATTGCTTCTCTAAGATGATTGCTGATGTCTTTCCTTCTTGGCATTGTGTCAACGCACACTTAAATGCTCCAGACCAGCTAAGTGCCAAAACTGTTGCTTTTATAGAGGCAATGACACTTGCTGAAGATCAATTAATCGAGTACATTTGATCAGCAGCACCTGGCGGCTAATTAGCTTCTTAATTCCTATGTAACCAGTAAGTGTGTATTTAGTTTTTCCACACATGGCTACTGCATATTGGCTGAATTTTTGTAAAATAAATAATGGGACTGCTTTATGCTGCTAAATAATCTGTTGTGTGTTGTTTTACACCTGAGGTTAGATTTACAAAATTTTAAGACCTGATTTGGCCCAGCTGATTTTTCTTTTTTTTAGGTTGCTGGTCATCGGTGTCGTCCGTTTAAAGCCGTATCTCAAAAACGGTTGGATGAATTTTTTTTCAAATTTGGGAATGTGATCAAATTGGTCATCAAGTTAATGCTTGAGCAAAAATTTTTTTGATTGAATCGTTCGTTTAGACTTGGTGGCCATTTTTATGTGGAAAATGGCCATTTTTGGCACTTAGGTACAATTTTCTCAAAAACTGTCCAATTAATTTTTTTTTTAATCGTAGCAATGGAATCAGTTTCATGACCTGCTTCAACGGTGTAAACAGCGTTTTGATTGAATCGGTCCTTCATAGCACCACCAAGGCAACGTGTCTGGACTTCATCATTTTTCAGGGTGTTTTGTGCTATAACTCTCTTAATATAGCATTTAGAGCTTAGGTATGTATGAGGCACCTATAGGTAATCGGGTATGCCAAACATTGTGAGTCAGTCACTTTTGATCTTGGGCCTCAAGGTCAAGGTCAAATGGCAAAAATGTGTTATAACTCTTATAGCATTTAGAGCTTAGGTATGTATGAGGCACCTCTAGGGAATCAGGTATGCCAAACATTGTGAGTCAGTCACATTTGACTTTGGGCCTCCAGGTCAAGGTCAAATGGCAAAAATGTGCTATAACTCTCTAAACATAGCATTTAGAGCTTAGGTATGTATGAGGCACCTCTAGGGAATCAGTTATGTTGAACATTGTGAGTCAGTCACATTTGACTTTGGGCCTCCAGGTCAAGGTCAAATGGCAAAAATGTGCTATAACTCTCTTAATATAGCATTTAGAACTTAGGTATGTATGAGGCACCTATAGGGAATCAGGTATGCCGACCATTGTGAGTCAGTCACATTTGACCTTGGGCCTCCAGGTCAAGGCCAAATGGCAAAAAATGTGCTATAACTTGCTTAATATGACATTTAGAGCTTAGATATGTATGAGGCACCTAAAAGGAATCATGTATGCCAAACCTTCTCGGTTGTTCAAATTTCACCTTGAGCCTCAAGGTGAAGGTCAAATGGCAAAAATGTGTTGTAACAGCTTAATGTGGCATTTAGAGCTTAGGTATGTGTGAGGCACCTATAGGGAATCATATAAGCCAAACATTCTCGGCAAGTTGAATATGACATATATCATTTATCAATGTATCTGAAGTACTCTCTCCAAAAATTTAATCAAAATTCCACATAGTCCTCGAGTTTCAGGCCTTTAAGTGGGAGGGGGGTCTGCGCTCGTGAGCAAATCCTTATTTCTGGGCCATTTTGAGGGGGCTACTATGAGAAATTCAAAAGTGGTACAGGTCTAAGTTTAATTAAACAAGTAGTACTACTTATAGAGACCAGGGAGAAAATATAAAATCATACCCCTTGTGTCATGGGCTGATGCACCGAGGCTCGGAAAATGGTAAAAAATCAATGGGCCATAACAAATTTTAAATAATCAAAAATTTGTCAAAATTAGAATTCTATTTCCAGCAACTAAATCTTTGGGCTACTAATTAAGGTAGATATGGAGCTTTTATGGACAAATTAATTATTCCTTAAAACGCCATACAGGTGGCGCCACTGGTGACCAAAGTCAGCCAATTTAGTGAAATAGCCTAATTTCGGCGGCCATTAAGGCCATGTGGCCCAACTTTTATCGATTTGCAATATTTTTTCATTGAAAGACTACATTTTAAGCTTTCAATTGAATGTGTTTCCTAAGGTGTTCCATGTTTCTTTCTGGGTGAAATAATTTCATCAAAGTGTGGTATTTTGTCTATCATTTTAAGCTTGTTCCTCCCATTTCCCACATGGACCACCTTAGGATACAGTTGTAATCAGTGTTAGAAGTACTAAAATAGGTACCAGGGGACATGTTGATGTCCACTAAATATATCTGAATAAAAAACATCATGGGCTGGCACCATATTTTGGCACGAATATAAGCTCCAATGTGCCTGGATCTGTGTCAACTCAACCAGACCCCCCTGATGACCATTTTGGATTTCCTTCTAAGTCAGAATAAGATTCACCAATGTATCTGAAGTACTCTCCCCAAATATCTCACCATATTTTTACATTCATCATAATAACAGCTAACAGGACTAATGGGATGAAAATAGGTCATGAGGTTCAATAGCAATGAGACTACTCTAGTCAAAGTCTGTAAAGTCATACTGTACCTGAACTTCAGTAGAGATTGTACTGCACAAAAATTGTTTTGAACTCTTTGTTCTGAATTTTGTAGTTCCTTCCTGTGTTGTTAGTTGGTGGTGTAATTACACATAGAATATCACCCTTTGGGATCCACTAGATATCCTCCCTGGCAGGCCACCTGAACGATTTTGTTCGACCGCTGGGTGACATAAATTTGACGCTATAGTCCTCATTGTCTGTACAAAATTCCAGAACCATTCCAATTCGCCAGTGTCCATCATATGCACAAGCCACATACTGTCCAGGACTTGGGGTAGTGATTTGTCTTGCAGTGTGACAGCCTTGCACATGTACCATTGTAATGTTATGGTCAGTGGAGATGCGCTTGGCTATGTGTCCACCCTCTGTTGGCTCTGAGATGTAACACATCATCTGTACCATATAGCTTTATGTTTCTTTTTTTTTTTTTGATGAGTGACCAACTAGTGACCATTGTGAGTGGTTGAAGTCATAGTGTAGTTCTGATTCATTCTTCTTTCATTTCTATATTTTAATATCTGGACCAGTATTCCAATCAGTGTCTAAATCTGTTAATTAATTGATTATCTCACTGTTTTAACAGATCATTATAGTCATATATGTTGTGGAAAAAGAAAATCAACAGGAATCTGGTCATCATAGGTGAGTCTTAATATGGATTGATGAGGGATATATGTGATTTTCGCTGATGCTAAGGTGTCTATGTGGGAAATGGCAGGAAAAAGCTTAAAATGATAGACAAAATACCGCACTTTGATGAAATTATTTCACCCAGAAAGAAATACAGAACACCTTAGGAGTCACATTCAATCGAAAGCTTAAAATGTAGTCTTTCAAGGAAAAATATTGCAATCGATAAAAGTTGGGCCACATGGCCTTAATGGCTGCCGAAATTAGGCTATTTCACTAAATTGGCTGACTTTGGTCACCAGTGGCGCCACCTGTATGGTGTTTTAAGGAATAATTAATATGCCCATGCAAGCTCCATCTCTACCTTAATTAGTAGCCCAAAGATTTATTTGCTGGAGATAGAATTCTAATTTTGACAAATTTTTGATTATATAAATTTGTTATGGCCCATTGATTTTTTTTTCCCGTTTTCCGAGCCTTGGTGCATCAGCCCATGACGCAAAGGGTATGATTTTATATTTTCTCCCTGGTCTCTATAAGTAGTACAACTTGTGTAATTAAACTTAGACCTGTACCACTTTTGGATTTCTCATAGTAGCCCCCTCAAAATGGCCCAGAAATAAAGGATTTTCTCACGAGCGCAGACCCCCCTCCCACTTAAAGGCCTGAAACTCGAGGACTATGTGGAATTTTGATTAAATCTTTGGGGAGAGTACTTCAGATACATTGATAATTGATATATCAAAGTAGGAAGAAATTCGTAGATGGTCATCTGGGAAGGTTAGTCCAAATGACACGGAATGACTCTATTGTTTGTAGAGCTTAGGTATGTATTGGGCAATAATAGCAAATCATGTATGCTGGTTGTTTTCGACATACTGGATTTGACCTTAGGCAACAAGGTCTAGGTAATGACAAAACGGCCTAAAAGTCCTTTAATGTTTGCTTTAGATCTTCGATATGTATTGGATACTAATGACAAATCATGTATGCTGATCAAACACACCATATTGGATTTGACTTTGGTCTTCAAGGTCAAGGTCATGTGACAAAATCAATCTATTTATTTCCTCGTTTAATAATGTCTTTAGACATTAGTATGTATTAGGCACTAACCCATACATAATTAAAATTTTAACGGGCATTGTAACCGCATGGTCAACCTTTTTTCAGGATCAATTGCAGCAATAAAAACTGGTCAAAACCCATTTTTGGATGTTTGTTCCTATTAGCATCATGGAATAGAAAGAATAATACTAATTAGACCCACTCGGTGGCAGTGTTGTGTAAAAAAAATCATTGTCTGAAAGCAGAGGAAGATCCAGAAGTGAATTGAGAAGATGGCGCAATTCACAAATTGACAGCAGACGACAGTGAAAGTTCAGGTTAGAAAAAAATCTAATTGGATTTCATGATGTAGACTTCTTAAAGATTATATTTTTGCTAAATGGCAGAAATGTTGCTGTGTGTCACTCTTGAAAAAGTGTGACTGCTCAGTCGAGTTGCCCGATAATGGTAACTAAAACCCCTTTCTCACTGAGCTGCGTTGGCCCGCGGAAGTGTGCGGATGAAACAGTTCTCTTCTTTCGCAGACAAGAATTGATTCAAAGAACCGTGAATTGATTCGCACGGGACCATTCGCCATCACCGCGAATGGTCATCAAATTCGCGAAAAAATTAAACAGGTTAAATTTTTTCGCGGATGTCCGAGCTGGAGCTTTTTAACGCCAATATCGTGTAGACAACATGTTGCTTTCGCAAGAATTCGTGTTGGCTTGCTGTTGAATCTGCGGACTGATGCTAGTTACTTTTCTCCTGTTGGAGCTGTAACTGCCGGCAACCTTCAGGGCCCTTGGCACTCTAGTTTATTATGTCATGATGTGCAAAACCATAGTACTGAAAGAGGGTGTACTTTCTTTTTTTCATGACTGTATACTATCAGGCTATCTGCTATATAAATGCAAGTCATGCAGTCATACATAAATCAAGTTCTCATTATGTAACACGTTATGACATAACATGCATGTTGCATAACTTTATACTTTTTGTAACTTGGGAACTGGGCAAGGGGGGAATTAGGCTGAAAAGGAATTATTGCTTTCATTAAAAAAAAAAAATCTTTCTTGGTTCATGCATTATAATTTGTAGTAATTGGTTTAATTTGTTTTTTTTTTTTTTTCCTGTATATGTGTAGTACTGAACAGCAGTGGTATAAAAGTATAAGTAGTTGTATTGTAATTTTACTTATGGTTAAGTTTCAGGTGATGGCTATTTTTGCCAGTCAACAAATTAGTGATGATTCTCTCCCATTCAGCGCTGTGCCTCCACAGTATCTGTCATTTGTGATGGCCCCTGTGCAGCCAGCTGAGTACATGTCCCCCATTCCAGGATTTGTCGCTACCTTTGTCCCTTGGGGGACCACACATTCACCTGATCGCATATGACCTCTCTGTCTTGTGCAATCTCCATCTACAAACTCAATCCCCAGTCAGGTTCATACCATTGGCCCCAGGGCTGGGCAGTTTGCTTACACTCCTGTAAAACATGTGGCATATTGAACCCGCTTTTCACTGCAACAAAGAACCTTTTTTCACTGCAAGCTGTGGCTATCAGGTCTGATACTGTATCTTTATTACTCGTGTGCCTTCTATTTTGCTAATTATTGGAGACCATATATGGCTAGGGTCTGTTTCACATGCTATATAATGGGTTTTTGAACTATTACCAATTACCAAATAAAAATCTGTGACTGAATGCATGGCTTGCTCCTGAAGTCTGTGTTGTTCCCCTGCCTGCCATTTAATAAACAGTAAAAGCACTGAAACTAGGTCCTGAAGCTGCTTGTAGTGTTATAGCTGTCCAGGTCCTGTTGCTTGGGAATTGTTTTGAACTGATTAATGGTGTACGCTGTATGCTGTGTTGGACTGTCGGTAGTACATTTTGTCTTCTTTCCATAGGTCGTCTGGATTTACTGCAAGAAACCAGATGGCCTCAAAGGTTATGTCAATCATTTATTGTAAGAATATGAAAAGAATAAGAATCCCAAGAGGCAGCATTCAGTATTGTCATTGGTAGTCTTAGAGTTGCCCTGTATTGTATATCTTCCTGATACTCAGAAAGTGCATTGCATTATTTCTTAAAATCCCCCAGAGCAGCTTTGAAGTAACCAAACTGGACAAGTAAACGATTACGTTTTGCTGAATTCTGAAGGCATACTCCAATTCTTTCCATTCATACTGTAGTATAGTAGTATACATTATAATGTAGTACATTTGAATCAACAGAAGCAACATTTTCAAAAACAATCATTTTCACTGTAGGGCTGCAAAATAATTACAATTTGCCATTGAATTCAGTATCTAGTCATCTGAGTAGTTGATACACCAGTTCAGCTCATCCATATGGTGCCAGAAATTATTATTTTTAGTAGCATAAAGCTGAATATAATTTCTAAAGAATACAGCATTGGACCAATCACTTATGCTTGCCTTCTTTTTTGAGAAGTATTACTGACTGGTTATGATAAAGAAAGAGAAGTGAAATTAACACCAAACTTTGCCTTTTTTTTTTTGTAACTTTAGAGATCCACTTGTCCTTTTGACCATTTGCAGATCTTGCAGTTTGGGGACCAACCGCTTGGTTTTTATTCTGCAGGTCATTACACTCAATATTTTAATACATTGAACACCAAAGAGTAGATACATTTGTTAAAAAGTAGAAAATGTTATTGGTAAAATGAGGATGACCAGTGGATGAAGGCAAGTGAGGCATTATTTAGTTACAGCAGTCACCATGTGCGTTATTTGAAACAGAACTCCAAGAACAAAAATAAGGTGCAGTATATGTGCAGTACAGGAAAATGATAATAAATCAATAACATAAATATTTTTAAACAGTAACTCAACCTCAAGACAAGATCTTATTGTTTAAGAGCTAAACTGAATTGGTACTTTTTTGAATAGGGACATCACACATTCATCAACATTTTGGCAAATGTGCCAGTGTTAGCCAGCTGGCTAATGTTCAACTTCATTCCATAGGAATGATGTTTTTAAACCTGTAAAATGATAAAACTTATGGAACAAAGACAATAAGACTTCTTAAAGACAGCAACAAATGAGAATTTTCCTGACAGAACAAAAGCCATGCATAGCAATAGGAAATATAAAAACACCAATACAATAATATAGCAAAAACAAACACTATTTTATTTGTTTACTACTATACATATACTGGACAAAGAAAGTTAGGGATCACTCTGATTTTTAATATTGAAATATGATATGGAACATAATTTGAACTATCAAATATTTCAAATTCGAAAATTGGGGTGATCCCTAATTTTCTTTGACCAGTATATTTATATTATACATAAATAAAATACAATAGTCATTATTTTAATTTTGATAACATTAATTGTGGCAGTAAGTTACCTGGAACACAAGCCAGGCAACATAGAATTGTAAGACATAACTATCGGAGCACATACCAAAAATTAAATGTGAGCACATATTCCATGCTTATCCACTTTAGGTTATACCCCAAAATGAAGGGCCCTGGGAAGGCTTCAGCGCTGGCCCATGGCCTGGTGCTGAAAAAAAATGTTGGGTAATGTGAAATTTGAAATGTGAAATTTTGACAATGTAGAGGTGAATGCTTTTATCAATAAGTGATTTATTCATCACAAAAAAATCAACAGCTAGCAATGTTAAAAGTAATAAAATTATAACAGCCTAGTTGGCTTGACTGAGGAAACATAATATTACATATTTGCAAATTAGTGACCACAGGGGCCTGAGCAAGTGGGTACAATATGCCCCAAAGAAATGTATCTTTTACATGCTGATTTTAACCTTATCTAGTGGCATGGTAATGGAGAAGTGATTGCCCATTGGCAACATTTATATAATTGATATGGAATTATAAGGATGGCAATATAACTGCAAAAAATCCTAAACTTTTACTGACTTCGCTGCATATATTTTTGGGCTGGGCCGAGCAGCGGCCAGGCCGCTATAAACGCGAATTTCATCAAGTATCTGAGTGATTGACTGACTGCCTGAGTGATCAAGTTCAACGATTGGCTGGCCATCGGGGAAGAAGTTCAGCGATTGGTCGGCGGAAGGATGGGAAGTTCAGCGGTTGGTTGGCGGATGGCTGACTGGCTGTTCAGCGGTTTGTGGTGGGGAAGAACGATTGGTTGCTGGCTTGGCTGGCTGGCTGGCGCGTCGACTTCACTTCGTATTTACTGGTCTGTGCATTGTAAATACATGGGTCTCAGAATTTCGGCATTGAGACATTGCAACAGAAACTGAATACTTTGCTGCTGTTGGATCTTCGATTTGAGAGTTTGCCGCAGAAATGGAAACTAAAAAGTGGAATTGAACGCGCCACACTCATTTATGCCTGCGATGGACTATTTACGTACACGGTGGAAGTGGCGCCGGCACTATTATGTTTCAGTATTTTCAAGAATACTGGAAGAATTCATAAGTTGGTTCGCTTGAACAGAAGCAGTTGTGGTGGCCGCTTTGATTGTATCTATGAGAGCGACTGTCACCAACACCAATGGAAAACAATACATTTAAGAAAATATTAAGTTTAAAAGATCGCGCCAAGCTGGATTGGACACCCCGTCATTGAAGTAGCTACTTCTCCACTACGTTGTTGTACCCACTACGCCAACGTAAAACGACCAGTACTTGAATCCAGTCTAGCAATAGACTGCAATAATCAGGTAAATGAACTGTTCAATTAAAACACATTTTGTACATATAGAATGTTCAAAATGTGCAATTTCTGACGCCAATGAATGTTTCTTGGCAATATTGGTCTCCATTTTACAAAAATTAATGTGTATTTTCTTCTAATGGACAGCAAAAGGTGGATTAAATATTCATATAGCGGATGCATATGATGTGCTTGCCCTAGCTAGCATCCCGGTCTTTTAAAAAGTTCCATTCGATTTTGTTGCATTACGGGCACAATCCGACCATAATTAGGCTAATCTTCTTTCACGCTAGATTGGTTTGGTTTGTTTCAGTCCTCCATGCTTGTTTTCTCTGGTACCGGTTGTGAGATTCCATAGAGATAGAGGAATGTAACACATCGTACCAATCTAGCGTGAAAGAATCATAATAATGGTCGGAATGTGTTTTTAATTTCCCTATTCAATCTCGCAACCGATACGACAGTTAACAAGCATGGAAGATAGTATCGGTTGCGAGGTTGAATAGGGGAATTAAAAACACATTCCGACCATTGTTAAGAATTTTCACGATAGACTGGTACGATGTGTTACATTCCTCCATCTCCCTTTTGAATTTCATAGCCGGTACCAGAATTATTTCTTTAATCTTCCTATTGAATCTCGCAACCGATACGAGAGAAGGCAGGTACAATGAAGGGACTTGGGATACACTATCATCAGAGGTGTATAGTAACAAAGTACATGCACTTCGTTACAGTACTTAAATAATTCGAGGATTTATACTTTACTTGAGTTTTTTTTAAACCTGGACTTTAACTGTACTACATTTAAAGGATAAAAAGTATACTTTCACTTCATTACTTTGACACTGGCCACTTTTTTACTTGTTACAAATTAAAAGATGAATGCAATTCATCAATTAAGGATTATCTGGATTTGGCGTGTTTGAGAAGAACAACGGTGCTCGGCGGGGTATTTTTGTGCAGATGTGCCCGCCAGCAGACATGGAGCTGCAAATTTATGTGTGCAGTTACAATATTCTACCACTAGATGGCACTCTCGGATTAGTTATTGCAGAGCCGTATATAGAGAGAGTCTGGCCAACTCGAATCATGGGCACCATGTTTGCTACCAACGGCAGATGATTCTACGGCTTAACCCTATGGGCTGGATACTATCGTTGCATCAAAATCGCTAGTTTTAAAATGCTAAGAAGACTCGACATAACATGACACTTTGCTTGTAGTATTATCAGGGTCCCTACACATGAACTCGAACATTGAGAACATTGTTAGTGTACAAAGAGTTTGCTTAAAAGACGTTTTTGTTAGCACGGGACCTACCTCGCGTTGTCTTCCGGGTTGTTGCCTTAGGTGAGTCCAATGTTAAAAGCGGTGTTCACAATGCTCGAGTTCATGTGTAGAGAGCCTGGTGATACTACCAGCAAAGTTTCATGTTGTGTCGAGTCTTGGTGGTTTAAAAATAGCGATTTTGATGTGATCATAGCAGTGCCCGAGTGCTCCCATTCGAAAACCAATGACGAAAGGTCACGTGTATTTGCGTTTTCGCATTGACTTTGAATGTGTCATGCGAAAAATTCATTTCTCGTTGAGGGTGAAAGCGGCTCTATGGGGGCTGATAGTCTGGCTATTTCGGTAATACAGTCGTCACCTTAGCCGATGTTGTAAAAAAAAAAAACCGCTCTGCGTTTCGTCAGGCTATTAATATGTAGCTAAACTGAATACCAAGTGTAATGGAGTTAGCGCAATTCTACAATGCCTGTGAATTAACTAACGTTTCCATCAAAGCGTTGACGGAAATTACATTTGTCTTCTATTAAATTATGCTTCTCTGTTATATGATAAACAGAACCTTACACACTTGGTGTACAAGAAATTTATGAAACGAGTTGAGGTAAATTTTACGTTTGTTGCGAGCTTTAACTTTCATATGACACGTCCACTCTAGGAAGATCTCAGTGCCGCTGGGGTTACAGTAAATGAGCATTTGCAATGTATTCTCTATTGAGTGCGTTAAGTTACATGGACTTCAGTATCCCGGGTATGATCGGGTTTTTGGAGAATCCCAATTTTGCATTTGTGCATGTAAACATCATATCCTTATTTTAGAAACCAGGATAAATAAATAATTAAATATCTGTACAAATAGTTGTATAATTGAATAACTTATTGAATTTAATTACCTCATATTCCACACTTCGCTATGGGGATCGCTGGATGAATATTGATTAATGGTAGCAAACATGGCGTCCATAAAACACGTGACCAGCTCAGAACCAATCAGCATAGCGGGATAGCTCAGACGTTCGAACCCCGAGTTGGCCAGACTCTCTCTATATATGGCCCTGAGTTATTGAATATTCACAAGCAAGTTGAGTTCGAACACAGTGTAGAATATGGACGAGTTCACTCCAATCCATGTTTTTCAGGAGTTGCCTGAATAAAACTCCTCAGCTAAGCCTGATGTGCAAACTGCTCAATATACTTGCCCATAGTATCTATTCAGCAGTTCAAAAAAAAGTATCTCTTGCTACAGAAATAATCGTTGTCCTCTGCAGCAACCACTTCAGCTACAGTGCGCAAATGGTATCCCAAATAGTAGTTAAGAAAAATCAGTTTTCTGAAGCAAAAATTCGGCATGGTATTGATACTATGTAATTCTACTATTAATTAAAGTCAATTATAGTGGTTTTTAAAACCGCCAGTAAACTCAAAGAAGAAGTATATAAAGGAGAGACTGCCTGTTTGTTTTTTGAATACTGTATTTTTCATTCAAATTGATTAAAGAGCACAAGGAGAGAACAAAGAGTGGTTGCTTTGCTTCTTTCTATGCGTACTATGAAAAATACTTTGTTCTTATACTCCCACTTTTGATACTTACATATATTCTTTCACAAAATTCTTTTGGTACCTAAGTACATTTAATGTGAGCTACTTCAAGACTTTTACTCTAGTAATTTTCTTATGGTAGACTTCAATTTTTACCAAAGTAACTTTCAGTTATGGTACTTCTACTTTTACTTAGTTATTTTTTACAGTACTTTATACACTTCTGATTATCATATTAGCTATGTGACAAAGTGCAATGCTTAGTCAGGCTGTAACTGTCACTTATGAAAATTGTTCACGCTTTCTTTCCTGAATTCTTGTATTTTAGTTAATTTCTTTAAACATTGATTATATAATTTTTTTACTGTCTACCATATTTGAGGTAAAATTTACCTAAATTGCTCACTTCGCAACACTTTTTTTTTATCCGCAGTGACTGAAATAAATACTAAACAATTCGCTATTTGGGGGCACTATAAAATTCCAAAACTTTCTTATTTTTCGGCCAATTCTCATGATCTTGAAAAGGCCTTGTAGTTGACACCAAGAGCTTTCAATAGGTCATAAATTTATTAAAATTAATTGCATTTCAATTTTTTTGGTCACATACTTAACCATATTCAACCATCACCAATATCGTCTAACACTTTATGTAAATTCATGGCAACTCCTTCACTCAAACATATTTACCAAGCGGTTTTACTCAAAACTGGGGATTCTTTGTCCATAACATGCCCAAAAAAAAACATGGGGAAAAAAAGGAAACTTTGACGTTCGTTCTTACACCCTCACTATATAGGAACTGCCATGTGTTCACGAAAGTGACGTCACATCCCCGATTAGCACAACTGTAATAACTTTATTGTTTCATTACGATTCAGGAACATACATACATACTTTAACTGCCATCTACATCTGCTGCTGCTGTCTCTCTCAAATTGGCATTCCCAAAATCAATAACTGATACCCTTACTCTAGCTCTTTGTCTATTCAAATGTATAACTTGCTTTTGATATGTTTTCCTAACTCAAGACCCCCCCCCCACTCCCTCACTGTCACTTACTCCCACTATCTCACTCACACACTCTTTCACACTCTCACTCTCCCACTCCCACACTCTCACTCTCACACTCTCCCACTCCCACACTCTCACACTCTCCCCACCTACTTTGTAAATAATTTATCAGCTCCAGCTTGTTACTAAACTTGCACTTCATATAATTGCGTGAGCTTTGCCTCATTTAGCAGCACCCTTTTCTCGGGCCCACATTCTCATACAACACTTGGCGGCCCAGCCGAATACTAGGTTGCACCAAGTCTTGTTGCCATCCTTACCATCGTCATTCCACCGTGCACTGTGCCAAATGACGCCTTTTTGCCATGGCTACATTCAGAATATAGGACGGATTCTCGTGGCTTATTTCTTAATGAGCCTCGTTAACTAATTAAAGCAAATCTGTGCCATTTCACGAGCTACACGAGTGCAGAATTTATAAAGACATATTGATATTTACGTCGTCATTTGTGTGTGGAAGAAAACACCTCATAATTTTGTGGTGCAATGTACAACAATACTATCGAAAATAAATTTGACTGTCGTTCTACCAATTATAGTCTGCACAACAGTTACTTCCTCTTCTTTTGGAAGTACTTTAATATACTAATCTGAATTTGCAATCAGGCATATGCTATTACTGAAAAATACCTGACGTTATTTCATGCTATTTTTCATAGCCCATCTGAAACGTGAAACATAGATGACTAAACTTCACTGTGATGCACTTTTAACGTTACCTGTTGATGATGTTAACAGTGAGTGTGTTTACATGATGTTAGAAAAAACTGAATTATTGTTTTTGCCGGACTATAACTGGACTTTTAAAATGGATGTAAAGATGTTATTCCGACGGGAATCACACTGAATCGAATTTCTCATAGTAGGATTAACACAACCAGATGATGCGGTTACTAGTCGCATTATTCCTCCATTTATACGCTTGAATTGAACTGAACTGGACTATGCGCTTTGTGCATGTTCCACTTCATCATGCAGGGCTTTGACCCTGAAGTCTTGTGGACTTGTAAACACCAAACTGATTAGCAGCAACTCTGTGCTCTGCTCAGTTATTGGGGTTTGTGCACAACAGTAGTAATCTTTGTTTGCAAGGGTATTGGTGCCTGAGCAGTCACAGTCGGGGCTCATAACTTCTCCCATTAATGTACAAAATTTACTGAATGACTTGCGCGTCATCCAAAAATTTTCCCTCCACACCCCATCAGAAAACTCACAGGACTCTCTCCCACTAGTCTTTGCTCCTGACCCACATCCAACATGAATGGGTAGCCCTGGGGTGCATTTTTCTAGAAGCACAGATGCTAACCAACATAGTTGGTTGGCACAGACTGTGACTGGACGAAATAGGTTTGTTGCTAACTTAGTTAGCAACTACGCTTTAGGGAAACGCAAACCAGGTTACTAGAGAGGGCACAAAGTCAAAGTAGAGCATAGCGGCGTTGGCGCCTAGCTTCACCTAACGTCATAACCATCAGGGATAGCGTGCATCTCAACTGTCTTAAAAGCATAGCGTACAGCCCATGTGAAATGTACAAAGCCGTAACTCAACATGCTACTAGCTAACTTATTTGTAGATTGTTTGGTCTGTGACTCAAACTCAAAAACACGCGAACCACAAAAGCAAATGCAAGAGAAAAACGCTGCATATCCATGTCAACACAAATGCGCTGCAACGACCCAAAAAGAAAGGCTTTCTAGCTACCTAGCCAGCTACCTAGCTAACGTTAGTTCGCTTGCTTAGCTAGGAAGTTTGCTAGCCTAGCTAGCCAACAGTCTGGTGCACAGAAGTCAATAGAAAAAAATGAATTAAAAATATCCATTATTTCGCTATCTCACTTTGCTAGAGTTGAACCGCGAACAGTTATGAAGCATAAATGATCGCGGTTCAACTCTAGCTAAGTGAGATAGTGAAATAATGGATATTTCTAATTCATTTTTTTATTGACTTCTGTGCACAAAATTGTTGGCTCGGGAACTTGCTAGCTAAGCAAGATAACTAACGTTAGCAAGCTGGCTAGAGAGCAGTTATATTTGGTATATACAAATATAAAATATTTGTTTAAATATTAAAGCAGCAGTCGGTAAGATTGAAAAGAGAGTAACCTTTGCTTGAGCTGAGCTTCATTTCCACCTTCAATGCCTCTCTGCACAGAGCAGGCCATTATGCTCATGCAGTGAGATGAGCGGGAATAAATATTTTCACAATGAAAAGTGATCGACAGCAAATTCCATTTTGCAAAACAACTAGCAAGTATACACTTATTGCAGTGGTTAGTAAGGTGTTTGATAACTGGAACCGTGGTAAATAATAGCGCTAACTGAGCCATAAATCAACAATGAGAATACTTAGCAATGAGGCACACCTGAATATCAGCATAAACTGGAAAGTGATGACACTGCTTGGATATCAGGATAAAAAGGAAAGTGATGACTTTGGCATTTCATAAAGACATTTGCAGCCACTCTGTAGTAAAACAATGGTGAACAGTAGCCACAAAATTGAAAATGAGCTAATGTTAGCCTTACTGCAACATCACAGTAACATAAGATAAAGGCTATGGGGTGTTACTAGGGATGTCACAAGAACCGATACTCGCGATACCTTTCGATTCTTAAATGAAAAAACACCGACAATGCCTATTATTTTGAGGCACCGTAAGCACCGAGGCACGGTGTTTCGGTGCTGTGACTATTCCGGAACTAATGGGGCTAGTATACTCAGAGTGTTCCAGTTGATACTTGCATTCAGAAGGAGGTCACGAAGAAGTAGACCTCACATGCCACAACAAACCCCATGTGAAAGATGGAAACTGCGGCTGCAGCACCCCGACTTGTTGACAAAAAAGGCATCAGGCAGTGACGTGCGGTCGGAGGTTAGTTTAGTGAAGCAGAATCCTTCCCTTTGCTTGATTAGCAATCAGACGATTAACTAGTTTAGTAAGACTATTCGGCAGAATGACGGGCCAGTTTAAGTTTCCGCAGCGTTATTACTCAGCATATCGAACCTGAAATGCTACTAGACAGCAGATTTGCGTGTACTTGCTTTCAGGAAACCGAAGCAATGTCATCAACAAATATTAAAACAGTTCGACTTATGCAGAGTTCAATGCTTAATCAATATACAATGTATTCTCCTTTAAATACGCGCTTTTACACCCAAATAAAAAGCGGGCGTTTATTTTCAGTCTTCTGTCATAATCCGATTAACAAAATGTTTAAACGATATACAGAATTACCGAGAGCCGAGAATTTTTCCTAATTGATTATTCAGATTTCTATCCTTGCGGTCTCGAATTGAAGCGTATACGTGAATGAATCTTTTTGTCATTATCTCCTCTATCAGTATCAGGCTTCCAATAGGCTTGATCTTAATTGTTTTGATCGTCAATCAGGAATAGTACGTGGGAACAGGTTCACAAAATCCTGTGATAAAAGTTTGGGTCACTACCTCACCTCACCACACGTCCCTGGCTTCCTGTAAGCAAGTACTCGCAAATCTGCAGTTTGGTGAGCATACAGGTTCAATGTAGCCTACTGAGTAATAACGCCGCGGAAACTTAAACTGGCCCGTCATTCTGCCGAATAGTCTTACTAAACTAGTTAATCGTCTGATTGCTAATCAAGCAAAGGGCAGGATTCTGCCTCACCAAATTAACCTCCGACCGCAAGTCACTGATTAACAACATCCAGATGTTTTAACGAATTATTGTTTTCTTTTTTTAATATGTCTTACTGAAATACACATTACATGATGTTTGGGATGGCTTGCGGGCACATGTGTTGCAATGCCTTATCCAGTGTTGTGCCTGAACATGTTCCTTTTTTTGAAGAATGGGAACTGAACGCACCCCTCTTTGGCTGAATGAACTTTGAACTAAAAGAGTTTATTCTGAACGGAGTAAACGTGAACGACGTTCTTTATCATAACTTCTTGTCAGATCGTGGGACTTTGTTGCTCGACTTTCTAGGCAAAAACAGTCGCGTTGCCATGGGATTTTTTTTTTTTTTTTTACCGTGGTATCGAATTGGCATCGAGAATCGTGTAATTTTACTGGTATTGGCACCGACTACTGAATTTTTGGTATCGTGACATCTCTAGGTGTTACAGTAACTGAAGCCATTTTGGATATCAAATCAAACTGAAGTTGGAATAATTAGCTGTCCACCATAATGTTGCCATCTGTTTTCGTTAATACTGTCCATTACAGGTCTCGTAACTTGAAAGTCTCCACCTTGAAAAAGCCGCTCTAATAGTTAATGTTACCTTTGGTTTTGTCTCGGGCGTGGTTTAATTTTGCCTGCCTTTCTTTGGTCTTCAACTATTTGCTTGTTTTTTCATGTATGCTGTAGCTAGCAATAGAGGGACTTAATTTCTTCATTTCAGGTGGTTGTTTCTCTGCCATTTAAGCTCCTCCAGAAAGCAGGTGCAGATGATACTGGTCTTGATCAAGGGACAGTGCATGTGCAGAGGAGGGGGTCTGAACAGCCTGTACACGAGAGGTGATTGACTCTATGTCAGGCACTCCTCCTGGCCCTGATTGGTTAATTGGGCGCAATGGATTCTTGCAAATGACATTAGAAGCACTGGGAGGGGCCAAATGTATATCAGATTTTTTTTTACAGATCATCTGTCTGATATATTAATGTCAGTATAGAGAGACAGTTTTGGGAAATATGAAAACTAGTTATTTTTTTGTAAAAAAGCTCCATCCTCAATGCTATCCGGAATCTGTGGAGGGAACTGAAGACCAAGGTCATGGCAAGGAAACCCTCAAACCTTAAGGACCTGGAGAAGTTTGCAAAAGAGGAGTGGGCCAAAATCCCCGTGGAAACGTGTAGAAACCTTGTGATCAACTTCAGGAAGCGTTTGGAGGCTGTAATCGTGAATAAAGGCTTTGCCAGCAAGTACTGAGAAAAGGGTATGAATAATTCTGGACATGGCATTTTTTGTAAATATGTCGAATAAAATACCAAAAAATAATGTATTTCTCAAAAAAATGTTTACTGTACTTCTGACAGCCTTATGTCAAATTACTGTGTCATTTGTGCAAGAATAAATTTGATTTGTCAAAAAATATCTTGGAAAAAACCCAAAAATTGATAGGGGTATGAATAATTTTGCGCATGACTGTATACTACGTATATAGCCTTTTACCAGTTGATGCTGGGATGTTCCCATAAAGAAGATAAATAGATAAATAAATTAATGAGGAATGGGTGGAGATATTCAGATTAGGGATAGAATAATCCTCACAAGCTTGCATACGATGTAGGAGGGGAGGTGTCACGACAAATTATATTCCCTCTACAAAGTCCATCCCCCATTCACTTTCAGGGTTACATTTTTGGTCATGTCCAAAGCTGTTTTGCATATATTGGTCAGAATGGCCACTATCAGCAGTACTGAAGCACATTCCCAGCAATCTGGGAGAAAGCCCCGGAGAAAGAATGCGCTTCCTTGTTAACCCCTTTGCACAGAAGCCAAATCTGGCTATTATGCTTTACTTTAGGCTTAATTCAAGATCTGGGCGTCACTGAGAAGGGGCTAATGGCTTTCATCATACCGGACATTTGAACATTTAGAATTCCATCATATTTCAGTTTCCTTTCATAATTTTAGTTCAGAGTAAGGTCCACAAACACAAGAAATCATCATGAAAATTCAGTGATGAAATTATTTTAAAAAATAATACTGAGAATTCAAAAATAGCTGGGAGTTAAAACAATACATTTCTGGGATGGTAAACTCCTTGACCACAACTGGACCTCAGTGTGAAATTCAAAATTATCTAATCTTTTATGAGCCAAATAAGCTCCCCAAGTGGCTCCCCATGCTTTCAGAGCTCTCAGAATTATTCAGTGTCAAATCATGAAATAATCATGTTTCACGCAAATCAACTTTTGACTCATGAAGTTCAACATGAATTAATGATTTTCTTGTGGAGTTAAGCATAAGTTTGTCAATATAGGTGCAGGTGGACATCAATAGTCACCAGTAACCTCTCCAAAGCAAAAACATGCCTTTTCTCCAAGGTAAAATTCCGAGTTTTGCCCATTTTTCAACAAAGCCGCATGAGCAAGCACACGCGCTCATGAAAGGCTCTGCTTATATTGCAGTCAGAACATTCACTTAGCGACGGAAAGCTTGCTATTTGCAATTCCGATCATCAAGTCGAAACACAAACTTGGATAAATGATTTTCACATCCTATAAGGAGCAAGTATAACTCACTAACACAGTAATGTCTGAAATATACCTCATTTTAACAAAACAGACATTCCACTATCAGGAAAAAAGGAGGCAACATGCTACTCTGGTTTGAACAGAATCGGTGCTGTGAATATTGAAAGGGTTTTACCAATGTCCTGGAGCTGTTCTCAGTTGGAATGAAGGAAAACTTAGGCATTTGATTTAGTTGAATGTGGTATAAATTCTAAAACATCACTACAGCAAAATGCCACCATATGCAGTATTACCAACAAAGGCTAACGGTTATTCATACTAACTAATATGGCAAACAAGCTCTGTGATCATCATGGCTATGGTAAACCGAAAATAAACAGCTGGCCAGCTAGCTAGCTAGCCTCAAGAATGCCTTGTTATTCCATTCTACTCACTCAATATGAATCTAAACTCTCCATCACTGAAGTTCTCCTCCAGATAAACACAGCAACAGAGCCTTCCGGCACGAATAATCTTCCAGTACTGTACCATTCAGAATAACACCCATTATCCATGTCAGAACCAAACTGCCATCACATAAATGTAACCTAGCCACTTTTAGGTTTGCTTCGGAAGTCTTTTCTTTCTCTGCACTCATGTCATTCAGCTGCGCGCAGTTGAGAGAATACAACCTAACTTGCTGTAACGCAAGGGTTTAAATACTTTTCTGAGGGTCCAATCAAGTCTTTCAATTACTACTGTCTGGAATTGGATAAAAATGTGCCAATCATTATATAATTACTGGGTTATAGTTCAGGAGGGCGTGAACTGTAACTGTGCTTTACGCAGATAGGCCTGAGGAAGCATTAGAGAGATTGGATATCAGTGAGGAATAGTATGAGGTTGTCATGAACAACTGAATTTGTTGCGGGGTGAATTGTTGATTCTGTCCTAGAGTGTTTCGATCGTACCTGTTAGATAGGAGTTTCTCTGTTCATCTTGGGGAATATTCCTCAGGTGCAGCCCCACTCACCTGTGGCATCCCCCAAGGCTCCATCCTAGGCCCCATCCTATTTTCCCTATATTTTTTGCCCTTAGGATCCATCCTCCGGAAGCACAAAGTTTCCTTTCACTGTTATGCTGATGATGTACAGGTCTATCTACCACTGAAGGCAAAATGCAAGGAGTCTCTACAACCTGTACTAGCTTGTCTTGATGACCTTAAAACCTGGATGGCCCTTAACTTCCTCCACCTAAATGAAAAGAAGATGGAGGTCATTACATTAGGACAGCCTGCTCTTCTGAATGAATCTGCTGGAGCCCTGGGCCCCCTAGCCTCCAGAAATGTGCCCGCTCGAAAAAAAGCTTTAGTATTACTTTTGACAATGCTCTCAAATTTGATAAACAAATTAGCTCTGTTGTCAAAGCTGCCTGTTTTCAGTTAAGGCCCATAGCTAAGGTCAAGGCCTATCTCCCCCCTAAATATGTAGAGAAGGTTGTTCACGCTTTCATAGCCTCCAGGTTTGACTATTGTACAACTCTTTGTACATAGGTCTTGATCAGTCTTCAAGCCAGAATGCTGCTGCTCGCCTTCTGACTGGAAAGAGAAAGTGTGACCATACCACACCAGTTCTCTCCTCCCTGCACTGGCTTCCTGTCTGTTTAAGGATTGATTTTAAAATTGTTTTACTTGTTTTTAAGGTCTTAAATGGCCTTGCACCTCCATATTTACCTAAACTCTTACATCTTCACAGCCCAGTTAGAGCACTTAGGTCCACAAACCAGTTGCTCCTGGAGGTCCCCAGGTCTATGCTCAGGACCAGAGGTGACCGAGCCTTTGCAGTGGCTGGCCCCAGGCTATGGAACAGCCTGCCCCTGCACATTATAAACTGCTCAGACCCTTGATGTTTTTAAGTCTTTGGTGAAAACTCACGTTTTCTTGTTGGCCTTCGTGTCATGTTGAGCTTTGCACTTGATAATGGTTTTTTTTTTTGATGTGTTGTCTATCTTGTTGTTCTTATATTATTTGTGACTATACTGTGCGGCACTTTGGTGAACCACGGTTGTTTTTAAATGTGCTCTATAAATAAAACTTGACTTGACAAGGTGGTTTGGTCATATGAGACCAAAATTGCACATTTCGGTCAGACACAGCATCGGCATGTTTGGCATCGAAACAGATACAAAGAGAGGCACCTCATGACATAGTGAAATATGGTGGGTCAGTCATGTTTTGTGGCTGTTTTAATTCAAGAGGTCCAGGGGTGCCGGTTCAGATTAATGCATGGGTGCTCTGAGTCCGTAATGTTACGGATTTCCGTATTTTTAAAATTTTCCTCCGTAAGAACAATTCTGGCACAAATACAAAATAATTTTGGTTATGTAAAAAACTACATTTCCCATAATTTTGGTTGATTGAGCCAATATGTGCTTTTGTACAAACTTAAACTCGTAGCCATTCAGAGAGCTTTTTGTTGGTGATTGTGAGCAATGAGCACCGATTACGTCAGGGGCTGGGGGCAGAGTTACTGCGAAGCTGTAGGGAAACTCTCGGTATGCGAGACGCTGAAACGTAGGCTGATGTATATTGTAGAACCCAATTTTATTTTGTGCAGATGTTGAGCCGCATCATCGACCCTCCCTCGGATCACTCCCTTGAACCACAGATGCAGCCCCAAACACCGTGCCCAACACATTTCAACTGGTTAACGGTTTCCTATCCATTCAAAATTTGAAGCTGGTAATTTAAAATGTGAACCGCAAATATTGTGTGCTTGTTTGGTGCAGTCTTGCAAATACTAAATAACAGCAACTCAGCAAACATTTTAGATCTTATCTGACAAGTTGCTGTAAAGTTACGACATTGTGCCGAAGTCTACAATTAGTCTAAGCTGCTTTTCTCCCGAAGGCGAAACAAATTTTCGTGTGACAGATTTCATTCAAAGTCAATGCAAAGATGCAAATACACTCGAGTTCTTCCTTATTCAAACTTATTTACTTCCTTATTTTTATATCCTACCTTGTAGAATTTCCTTTTTTTTTTTTTTTTTTTAAATCTCTGAGCACCCCTGTTAATGACATATTGAATTCCACTAAGTATCAGAATATTGGCTGACAACCTGGTTGCTGCCACTGGAAGGCTGGGACTTGGCCATAGATGGACTTTTTACAAGACAGTGACCCAAAGCATGCCTCAAGATCTACACTGAAATGATTCTGTGACTACAAAATAGAGGTTCTGCAATGGCCATCTTGCCAGAACTCAGTCCAATTGAAAACCTGTGAGCTGAGTTGAAGAGGGCAGTTGATAAACGCAAACCAAAGAATGTGAAGGATCTTGAAGGGATCTTCTCAGTGGAATCGTCTAAAAGCCCTCCAAATGTGTGCCTTAACCATGTCAACAATTACAGGTGGTTGCACTAAATGAAGGTGCTAATTATTATGAAACTCTAATTTTTTTAAAATTTATTTTGTATTTAGTGATTATTATGATTTTGGTTGTTTCCACTGAAACTGTCATAAAGTATTTCACTATGTTGGTACATTCCGTTTCCCTATAATTATTTTGCTTATATATTTTTGTTTTGTTTGGTCATTGCCAGTCAGGGGTACCAGTAATTTTGGAGCCCACCGTAAGGTCAAGGTAATGTATATTGCAATATGGTGTACCTATTGACTAGGCAGGGAAAAGGCACACCATCTTACCCTACTGTGTATGATGAGAGCCAACAGAACCTATTTTTTTCTGCAATAAAAGGCCATGTAACTCACTATCACATATTGTTTACATCGAATGGATTTTTCTTAACACTTATGTGAAACATTATTACAGCAGCTTTTCATTAATTTGTTTACTTTTCTGTTGCTGCATACATCATATATGTATGTGGGGAGGTGTTCACATACTTTGTCAGTGAAAAAGCTGATATTGATTGTCCATCTGTTTTGAGCTCTGTAATCATTGGAGTGATAAACTTGAACACCATGTTCCCTGCGGAATGTTCTGAGAAGGAACCCAGTTTAAAATGCTATCTGCATATCCCTTGTCATTTAATTTTTTTTTATTACAGAATGAAAAGGTCAGGTAAACGTGAGCAGTTCTGTATTGTTTGATAACATGTAGGCAGTGTAAAGCAGTGCGAAGACTTTAACCAATGGGCTGCTTTGTGGTGTATAGAGAATGGAGTTTGCACACTTTTACAGACACTTTGGGCCCTATTTTAATGATCTTAGCGCTCGGTCTGAAACGTGGCACAAGTGCACTTAGGGCGTGTCCAAATCCATTTTTGCTTTTGAAACAACTGGTTATCTGGGCGCATAGTAAGGTGCTCAGAGCAAAGTGGTTGGATTTAATCTCTTAATTAATCATAGGCGTGTTTTGGGTGAAACATGAAACCAATCAGAGCGTCATCTCCCATTCCCTTTCAAAGGCAGGGGGACTTATACCTTGGCGAATAGCCATTGTAAGGGTGTATTTTCTGAGCAGCAGAAAAAAATAAAACTCAGAATGAGGGCTACTCGTGTGCTAAATGAAAGCGCACAAGCAAACCATTGCCTTAAGTATGGAAACCTGATCAAAGTAATCTCCAAAAATGTAATAAAATATTTTTGAAATATCACTCAAAATAATTTTAATCCTACACTGCCAGTCAAAAGTTTTTGCGCACCCTAAGATCTTGTTAGGTCTTTATCTTACATATGTTTACAACAAATTAATCACTGGAACCCAATACTTGTTTATTACAAATAATAAATTTACAAAAAAAATCCACAAGGAATCCAGCACAGGTGATTGAAATTATCAGCTTGCTGTCAACCCCCTAAAGCTGCTTGATAATGAGCAGATCATTTGAATCACCTGTGCTGGAGCAGGGAGAGATCTAAAACATGCAGGACAGGTGTAACTCCAGGAGAGGTTTGAGAAGCACTGGGTTAGACCATCGTTACTGATCTGCTTAAATATTGACAAAATGACTGATCCTTGTTTTTCTTAATTTGTTTTGTTATGGTTTATACATTGGGCTTTAGTTTTCCTACCTGTCTGTTATACAACCAATATGAGACTATTACACAAGAACAAAGTATAAAAAATATTAACAGTTACAGAAAATATCGGGGTGTGCAAAAACTTTTGACTGATAGTGTATCCAGAAGTTACTAATCATAACAGTGAATCCCCAGGGCTGCAGCTGAACTTCACATTACATTACAACTCGTGCATTAAACCAGCAAACGCAAAAAAAAAAAACATTTTAATTCAGGGTTGCCGGTAAAAAATAAATAAATGATCACGTGCTAGTGAGGAACGACCAAGAGAAATTAAAATATGTGAGAAAGACAGCTAGCAAGAAAGAAACGAAACTAATGTCATTTTGATTACGTACCGTAGCCCCTTGAATAATATCCAACAGTAGTGAAAAGAACTCATTTCCACTTGTCTGACAATTGAAGGTCGAGTCGGATGTAGTGAAGAAATTCTGATTAATTATAGATGGTGACGACAATGTCATCCTTTGCTTTTTCTGTTGCGTAAGTGTCTTTTTTAGGGCTACTTCGTTTTTCAGCCTAACTGTAAATCCATTTCCAAATGAAATGCGGGATTTTGCATTTGGTAATGGAAATGGGACAGCAGGCACTGTGTAAATGGATCAATTTGGATTCAAAATTATTTTTTCAGATAATTGCAGATAATGTGTCTGCCCAAGTAGAACTTTTTAAGTGCATTTTCAGCACTTCCTACGTTTGTTTAGTTACAGTTTGTGTTTCGTGCACTATTCAGACATTATATGCCATGTATTTTGGCCAACCATTGTCACCAAACAGCCACCCTTCCAGGGGGGATCCTGTGGAAGACAGCATGAATTACAGAGTTTGCCAGTATTAAAGAGTTGTGGCTTTATCCAGTATAATCTGCGAATGCCTATGTGCATAACCTCACATGGCGAATCGCAAATCAAGAGATGGAATAGATTTCCTTATGATTAAAATAGCCTGAATCACAGCATGCTCTGATGCGAGTACGTAGAGCGATCGCATTCATCATTCTGGCGTGTCTTTTAAATATATTGTCTATAATCTTCCACATCATAATTTTCTTTATTATTTATAATTGTTTTCTTGTGTGGGCACTGCAATTTGTCCCCTTGTGGAGTGTAATGAGCAAAGGGTACATGCATTACGCACTCGCTGACAAAAACGTGTAGTACTGTCATAATAATGCGCCCTTGAAATTGCATTGTTAAAAACTGAGTGTTGACTGTAGACCAAATTTTTGTTGGTCAACGGTGCAAGAGCTTTATGCGACTTCAAGATAGCAACAGGCCAGCAATACGCCTGACCACACCTCAATTTATGACCAACACGCCCATGGGCACGCAATTAGGGGCAAATGAATTGCCAATTAATGTAGCGTGGACGCTGGACCAGAAATTGGTATTTTCCTCGGTCGTAAAGTAGCAAAGCCACTTGTGCTACGTTTTGAGCCCCTCCGCGCTGGGTGTAAGATAGAGGCCTTTCTATTTACTGACAGAATATTCTCTTATTTCCAATTATGTACTGTGTTCTCCGTCCACGTCAACAGTGAAACTATTGGTTTGCAGTCACACTCTGTGTAGCTGAAGTCTAAATAACTGAGTGACACTCCTGTTCAAAGGGTTTTTTTTTTTTTCAATTGCCAAGATGCTACATTTTAGAGGAGGCATTCTACAACGTAGATGGATGCTTTCTCTTCCTTTTTCAGTATTGATCTCATCGGCCAAGATGCATAGCATTTGACATTACTGACAGGGACCTGGCTGCACACTAATATAATTAATTCTAATGTGAAATGGACTCTCACTGTCCCCCAGGAGAGAATTATAGAATAAACTGTTGAACAAGGTAGATTTTTAAATACAATATTGTGTTTATATACCACATCAATGTTCTATTCATGTTATAAGCCAGCTTATCTTTCTGGAGTTATATTGTTTTATTCTCGAGTGTTAGAATTTTTCTCTAGTTTTAGAATTTAATTGCCTTTTTAATAATGCCAGACATGACAAGTTGATGCCAAACTTCGTGTTGGGTGTGTGTAACATGTCGATGCTGACGTTGAACGTGTCAACCAAGTTTTTCCCAGAGATGTTCTATTTGGTTCATGTCTGGTGATCTTGAAAGCCACTGCAACACTTGCACATGGCTATTTTGAAGGAAATCTCATGTCAGTCATGCTTTAAGGGGTTGCATATTATCATGCTGAAACATGGGTCTTTTGGTTCCGTGTTGTTGAAGAAGAGGAATGAGAGAACTGGTTGGAAAACATCATTAACATAGCGCTGGGCAGTGAGAGTACCTGGCTTAATAACAAGCTTTATTCTGTATTCTTTATTCAGTATCTCCATTAGCTATTACCGCAGTAATAACTATTCTTTCTGGGGTCCACACAAAAGACGAGACAAAACATTTAACAACATAATACAGACACTCCCAATGTCAATAAACCACAATTAAAACAGTTAAAATTAATAAAACAGACTATAAAATCACCCTTATGGTATCAGCCTAATAATATATGGCAAGCTCATGGTGATTAGTACTTTTGGTATAAATGTAACAACAATCGTGCTTAGCCTATTTTGAATGAGTTATTGCCGAAGGTCACGCCACAAGTTCATCAACCTTCAGATCCAGAATGTCATAATTAGCTTAAACTGATTTCTTTGTGAATTATTGCAGTTCTCAATTTCTTTTTTAAACAAAACTTGCTGGTGATCTGAGTTAATTGTATTGGTAGTTTGTTTCAGTCTTACACTGCGCTGTACATAACGGTTTTCTTTAAAGCGTTAGTTCTAGGTAATGGTAAAGGAAAACATTCCATGATGGCTGCCTGGTGCTATAATAATGTTTCTCAGTGGTGTGTGTTAACTGTGAATATAAATATATGGGTTTCTTAAATATACTAATATTTCTTATATATTGGGCAAGGCCATATGCCATTCTCTCCTCCACATTCATCCATGACATCCTGGCCTGCATCTCGTCCGCTCTGTCCCTCATGGAGCAGTAAAGAGCGAGACTGGCAGCTCTGTTTTGAGTCAGCTGGATCTTATTAAAGAGTTTGTGTGAAGTAGGCAGACATATTGTTTTCATTCTTTTTTTTTCTGTTTTTTTGTGTCGAGAAACTCATTTCAAAACATTCTGCTTTGGAATTTTTCCAAAACTCCCTCCGGTTTACGAGTAATGGCCCTAGCAACGCCCTTAGCAACGCTGACGAAATTCTTTGGCGATCTTCGGTAATCTCCGGTAGTGACGTCAATTCCAGAACAGCCATTGTTATGATTCTGTGCACGCCATTTAAATTTCTGTTCATTCTTCGCTGTTTTGGTGGCTTTGTGTCGAAATTCCTAGGATGCCTTGGCGGTGTGTCCGCGATGTCTTGTTCTCATTCAGCCCAACAGTTATTTGAGTGGCCGAACATTATGGCCAGTTTTCATTAATAATGCATACCTGTCAACTCTCACGTATTCAGTGAGTTTAAGTGGCATATTTACGCTCCTCTGCTGTAGTCAGCAATTATTCAATTAACGCATATGTAAGACATTCTTGCACTGAAGTCCTTGTGCATGGAGGGGTTGGAAGCAATGGAATTGTATAAAGGCGTTTTAAATAATATTATTTAATTAAAACGATCATGAAACGCATGCATTCTTTCCAACCCCTGAGTAAAGAAAAAGCGTGAGAAATCCGGAGTCGTAATCAGTAAGCCTTGTAAATGAAAACTGGCCACATCTGACAATGTTGAGAGTTTTCAGAGTTTCTGTAATTGTCATTTAAATGAATGATTGAAAACAGGCCATGACCAATCTTTAATTTTAAGGGATTGTTTGAGCTTCCCCTATTGCCAGTTCACGAGCCGCTACTGACGCCGATACATACATGTACATGAATATGCATGCATTAGGCCCACGGCCAAATGACCGTAGATAGAGGGTATTCATTTACGATAAATATAACTTTTTACATGAACATCAATAAATTCGTTGTCAGTGTTGCATTTGTATGTATGTTTATCAACGACAGACGAAGTCATACGATGTAACCAGTGGCGGTCCTTCGGCAGAAACACAGGGCCAGCAATAACCTCACCTTTCACTGTTTAATGACCTGAACATCTCGCAGTTTACCTCTCCCGATTAGCAACAGTCTAATTTATTTTTGAAAGCCTTGTTATACATTGCACTATGAAATTATACAGCGTTTTCTTCTGCACATCAATGACTACGAAAAATATCAATATGTCTCTATAATATCTGCGCTTGTGTAGCTTGAGAAACAGCACAGATTTGCGTAAATTAGTTTGCGAGGATCATTGAACAATATAGCCGTGAGAATCCGTTCTATAGTCTGGATGTAGTGACAGCTAAAGGCATTGTTAGGTACGATGCACAGGTGACTGATGGCGAAAATAATTGCTGCAAAGTCAGCAAAAGTTTCTGATTTTTTGCAGATTGTTGTCCTTGTGAAGTTACATCAATTGTATCAACATAGCCAATCGGCAATCGCTTTGTCATTAGCATTTCTTTATCATTACGTGTCATGCATTGGTGGTGGTTGTTCAGTTAATAAATTGTTTGATTGTTAATCAGGCAAACTTGATCGGAAACAGTTTAAGAGCAAGTATGCTGGAAAGGGTGATGTTACTGAAGGCCATCCTGACATCTGACGGCACGCCACTGGATGAAACAAGATTTACCATTCACCCGCTCTCGCTTGGTCAAGCTGCTATTGAAGAGGTCTTTCAGGGGCAACATACTCGGGATTACCCCCGGCTTCTGGCTCATACATATACGGTCCAACAGACATCACTGCATTGCCCTCTTCCTCATCTGTCTCCTCAAAGACTTGAGGCTCATCAGAAACTTCAGAAAGCTCGGAAACAAAGGTTTCTGACTCGCTCTGAAAAATCTTCTACTTGTTCTGCCATCGCTGTCTTGTTCTGACGTAAGACTTCCGGGTTCGCCGTCTTTTGCAGGAAAATTTGAATCGAATTCTGAAAATTGGCATTTTAGCTCCAAAACACATTACTGAACACCTCTTTTTACATTTTTTTTTTACCCAATACCTTTTATTTATCATCTTTTACACTTGAAAACCATTTATTCAACATTTCGCTACGATACTTCACACAACCTCTTTAAGCTATTTTTTTTGAGGCGCTAGACCAGATTATTGGACAATAATCTAGTTGACTTAAAAGCAAAGATTGTATTACATGTTTAAGTGTTATGGCTGTTAAAAAATAGGCACACCTTCTAATCATAGAAATACCTTTACTTATTTTGGCAATCATACTATCAATATGCCTTGACCATGAAAGTATCGAGTCAAGTGTAATGCCCAACAACCTGGCCTCTTTTACCTGCTCAACAGCTTCTCTCTTCAACGAGATTCTCAGCGCTGGATCTGTTTGTAGAGCATACCTGGAACCTAATATCAGACCTTTCGTTTTTGAAATGTTCAATTTTAACCTGTTTTCAGACACCCATTCTGAAACCAGTATCAACCCTTCTTGAAGGATTTTGTTACGCTCCTTGGCATTTGCCACCGCTGCATATGTTGTAGTATCGTAAGCATACATAGCCATATGCGCATTTTTGAATACACATGGAAGATCATTTGTAAAAATGCTAGATAGTGAAATTCCTGGGCAGCTGCCCTTGGGTGTTTACAGCTGCCCACTGTAATGATTTAAAATTTGACGGGGCACCATTAAACCAAACACACTGTTGTCTGCCGAAGAAATAACTTTTCATCCAATTGATGGCTTAGGCCTGAATTCCATATGTGGATAGTTTGATAAGTAGTAGATCATGGTCAATAAGATCAAAGGCCGCACTGAAATCCAGCAGAATAGTGCCCACCATTAACTTTCTGTCGATTTGTTTATACTAGCCGTCTGTTAATTGTGTTAATGCTGTGCATGTTGAATAACCCCTCTTATATGCATGTTGAAATTCAGAGTTGATATTGTTTTTAGAGAAGTATTGCTGAATTTGATTGAACACAGTTTCCTCCATCAGTTTGCTCAAAACAGGCGAAATACTAATAGGTCGACTATTTGGTCTAGTAAACGACTCCTTGCTATTTTTCGGTAAAGGAGTAATTTTTAGCCCCCTTGGCCGACAGGCCCAAGGGGCTTATGCTGTGCTTAGGATCATTAGTGGTGCTCTGTCGTGCGTGCGTGCGTGCGTTAGTGCGTCCACAATTGTCATTTCAGCGCGATACAGCTTTCAGTTTTCTACGGATCCTTTTAATATTTTATATGCATGTATATGGGCCCAAGATCTAGCCCAAGTTTGATTTTGGGCATGCTGCCATCCTTGGTTTGGCCACCAGGCGGCTTTTTCTGCAAAACTTCAAACAGCTCTAGCTCCCTTATTCTACAAGCTAAGATGCTCAAATTTTTACTGTAGGTTGTTCTGCCAAGGATTCATCATATATAATGGGTTTTTGATTTGACCTCATTTTAAAGGTTATGTAGGTCAAAGGTCATAAAATGTGCCGATTTTGTTTCAGTGCCATAGCGCCCTCAGTTCTCAACGGGTCCTTTTGCTATTTTATATGTATGTATATGGGCTCAAGATCTAGCCCGAGTTTGATTTTGGGCATGCTGCCATTCTTGACTTGGTCACCAGGCAGCTTTTTCTGCAAAACTTCAAACAGCTCTAGCACCCTTATTCTACGAGCTAAGATGCTCAAATTTTTCTGTAGGTTGTTCTGCCAAGGGTTCATCATATATGTAATGGTTTTTTGATTTGACCTAATTTTAAAGGTTATATAGGTCAAAGGTCCTAAAATGTGCCGATTTTGTTTCAGCGCCATAGCGCCCTCAGTTCTCAACGGATCCTTTTCCTATTTTATATGCATGTATATGGGCCCAAGATCTAGCCTGAGTTCGATTTTGGGCATGCTGCCATTCTTGGTTTGGCCACCAGGCGGCTTTTACTGCTAAATTTCAAACAGCTGTAGCTCCCTTATTTCACAAGCTAAGATGCTCAAATTCTTACTGTAGGTTGTTCTGCCAAGGGTTCATCATATATATAATGGGTTTTTGATTTGACGTCATTTTAAAGGTTATATAGGTCAAAAGTCATAAAATATGCCGATTTCGTTTCAGCGCCATAGCGCCCTCAGTTCTGAACGGATCCTTTTGCTATTTTATATGGCTGTATATGGGCAAGATCTAGCCCCGCTTCGATTTTGGTCATGCTGTGATTCTTGGTTTTGGCTTTTCTGCAAAACTTCAAACAGCTCTAGCTCCCTTATTCTACGAGCTAAGATGCTCAAATTTTTACTGTAGGGTGTTCTGCCAAGGGTCCATCATATATGTAATGGGTTTTTGATTTGACTTAAATTTCAAAGTTATGTAGGTCAAAGGTCGTAAAATGCACAGATTTTGTTTCACTGCAATAGTGCCTTTAGTTTTCAACGGATCCTTTTCATATTTTATATGCATGTATATGGGCCCAAGATCTAGCCCCCGTTTTTTCTGCAAAACTTCAAACAGCTCTAGCTCCCTTATTCTACGAGCTAAGATGCTCAAATTTTTTGCCCGCTTGGCCAAAAAGCCCAAGGGGCTTATGCTATGCTCTAGGTCTTTAGTGGTGGTCTGTCATGCGTCTGTGTGGGTGTGCGTGCGTAAACTTTTGGGTTGTCTGCGCTCTAGCGTCTTCAGTTTTTCACCGATCCTTTTCATATTTCATATGTGTATATAATGTCATAAGGTCTAGACCAACTTCCATTTTCAGCCCAATCGGACCGATACTTTGGCTTAGGGGGCATTCCATTTTGGCCACGTTTGGCCAAGTGGGCGCAGTGGCTTTGCCACGATTTTTTCAATTTTCTACATTTGAGGAAAAACCCCTTCATTCAGACAAATTATTTGACTCAATGGTTTTGCCACAAACCTGAATAATTTACCATCTAGGTTATCATAACCACAAGGTTTATCACACTTCAATGATTGGAGAAGTTCTTCCATTTCTATTTTATTTATATTCTTAAAACCAAATTCACGTTTTGTCATGTGTAATATGTTTTTAAATTAGTGATTCAGACAGCTTACCAATCACTGCCCACATTTGATTTCTTATGGTATCCACTTTACTAATAAAATAATTAGCCATACCTGGAGGTTTGGTAATGAGTGCTCCTTCATTTTCAATAAATTATGGAGTTTTATTCCCTTTGTTTTTACCTATGACCTCATTTAGGGTTCTCCATAACCTCTTGCTGTCCCCTTTAATCTCCTCAATCTTAGATTGATAGTATAGCTTCTTCCTTTGTTTATTCATTTTGGTGACTTTGTTTTTCAGTGCCAGTCAGCTGTGTTACCAGATGTAATGGCTGCTTTTTTCAGTTGGTCTCTCTCTGTCATACAGCTTCTCAACTCCCCATCAAGCCAGGGCGCTTCCAGCGGTTCTGACAGTTATTTTCCTGATAAGAGCATGTTTGTCTCAAATAGGGAGAAACAGTTGCATAAATAATTGTAAAGCAACATCTGTGTGGGTTAATGTAACTACATCATCCCATTGTATCAACTAATATCTTCCACGAATGCATTTTCACAAAAACTCTTATAAACTTCTTTTGTATTTAGGCCCTTTAGGCCCTACTTTAGCCCCTGCCTTTGAGACCTTTGTATTCTTTACCAGTGCCATGATGTTATGATCGCTGAACCCTACTGGTACAGACAGAACCTTTGAACAGAACTCCCCAGAATTGGTGAATATATGATCTATGCAAGTTGACATTCTTGAGCACCTGAGATAAACCCTTGTTGGCAAATTCACAATTTGGGATAACTTACATACAACAGCTACATCACGTAACTTCCTTTTCATTGGACATGAATTGGAGTACCAATCAATGTTAAGGTCTCCAACAACATACAGTATACTTCTCTATCAGTGTCAGTGGCTGTATGTAGCATCGTGCAAATGTTCTTAAGGTATTGTATACTAGAGTTAGGCGGTCTGTAGCAACAGCCCACTAATATGGGTTTAAGATATGTTAGATGAACTTGAAGCCATAGCACTTCAACACCTGGTACACTTAAATCCTTTCTTATTTTGACTGGTAGATGCTTTTGAATATAGAATTCCACACCTCCTCCAAACTTGTTTCTATGATTTCTGAATATATTATATCCTTATATTGCGACCTCGGCATCCTGTGTAGATGCATCTAGGTGTTTCTCACAAATAGCTATAATATGCAAAGCATTTCCATGTAGTACAGAGTTCAGTTCTTGCACCTTATTTCTTAGGCTGCCAACATTTAGGTGGGAAATTCTTAGACCTTTTTTTGGTAATTTAATGGATGTTTAAGTGCCATATGGTGCATATTCCATGGCAACCTAAATATACACAGTCACTTGATGCCTATTATAACTAGGATGACACATCAGAGTTCCTTTTTGTTCTAAAAATGAGCCGGTCATAGCTGATTATGGCATAGTTACCCTTTGCTCTGGCTTCTCTCATCGCAGGCAGAAGTTCCACTCTCTTCTTCCGCAGCCACTCGGGGAAGTCCTCATTTATGTACACCGAAGTATTTTTTAGATGAGTCCTTGCCTTTTCCATGATGCGCTTGGATTGACAGTGATAACTGATGGCTTTCCATAACCTCACACTTCTTCCACCAAAGTGGTCCCTCTTAATAACACAGTTCCATGCAACCAGTTCACCAGCACGATAATACATACATAAACGTCCGCCAGGAAAACTGAGGTTGAATTGAGATTCATCTGAGAAAACAATGTCTTTCCATCATATTTGACCCACAGAACCTCCAGTCGCTGCCCAACGTTGTCATGCAAGTCTGTGGCCGTGATCTAAGATCTGACCTTGGTATGTTTGACGTGAATTTAAACCCGTTGCAGTGAGACATCTGTGCATAGTGCAACAATGATGTCATGCTGATGCCACTCATTTTTGTTCCAGTCTTGGCCGATCTTGTACGCTTCCAGTCTGTTGAAGAATCTCTAGCTAATAAATTGTCGATGATTGAACATGGAAAATGACAAGCAACTTTATTTTGCCTCATCCCAGTGGTCATCATCCTGATTGCTAGGTTCCTCTGTGCAATGGTGAGGCACCACGTGATGGTCTTGCTAGGTATCCGGATAATGAGACAGGGTATGCACATTGCAAGAGCAACATTATCGTGAGAAAAAGAGCAGATGCATTTTGAAGACTCCTGTTTTGTTGTGTTTTGATTAAATGACTCATTATTCAGAACCAAACCAGAGTTGAACCAGCCATTCTGTGATATTAATGAATATGAACGGTAGACTGAACATGCAATATCATGAGAACTAATGCACTTCTTGTCCGTGAATTTTTGAATTACGCAACTTGTGTTTACTGTGCCTCTCTGTGTAAATATATGAGAAAATTGCTGTTTATCCAATGTATAGGCTAGTGATTGATCTTTGTACCACATAACAACATCATAAAGAGGAACATTTTGTAAGTTTAGAGCAGTCTTATTCTCAGGTGTGATGCACTAAAGTCTGCTATTTGTTTTTTTTTAGCAGGGGGTGAAAGATTTCCCTGCCAAGCTGTGTTTTTAAACAATGTTGTTTCCAATTACATTGTGCCCTTAACCACTGCAGTGCTTGTGTCTGCACCTGCTACATATTAATAATGATATAAATAATAGATTTCATCCATAATGTAGGAAGAAATCACCACTCTTGAATGTATGGGCACTCATATGCACCTTGATTCACTAGATCTATCAGCAGGTGGATGGCCAGCTACAGGATTAATGCTGGTATCCATTTTCCCATTTTATTCAAACATTTTGTTATGACAGTAGATTAGACTCTGTCAAACATTATTAGGGGGTCTTTGGCTTCAACTTGGATTTGTTTCTGTTGTTCATTTTCCACTTGAAAGGAGGTCAATATGAGGCTCCATGTCCAGAATTGTTGTAAATTAAAATTGAGAACTAGCATTTATTACTGAGAGATATCTATATTTTAGATTTTTTACTACTGCTGTATTCATTTTGAATGAAGGGGGTTGGGTTGCTAGTCTTAATGATAAAAAAATTACAAAATGAAAGACACATTCCGGCTGTTGTACATTGTTCATGGTTTCCAGAATTTTTTGAACTAAACATGCACATTGTAAAACATGAATATTTTATCTTGCTGTGTGCCATGCATATAAAATCATGCACCATACACAATAAAGCACCTAGCCATAATCCTGAGGTTTGTAGTAGTTTGTCTCTGCTGAACAATCAATAAGCACTCATGTTCCATACAAAGCTTAACTACCTCCTCATCTTCTCCTGTCCACATCTAGGCCTAATGTGGGCTTTTTTCTGGTTTCCTGTTATGATGCAATTGTGTCTTTCATTTTCCTCTCCCTATTATTATATAAGCTGGGGTATCACCAGAAAACAACATTTAGAAATGTCTTTTTGAATTATTATTTTAAAATTTTAATAAGCTTGCACCTTAAAGATGCAACCAATTTCCAGACTTGAGACAATGTTGCTGAAAAGCAGGTAAAGATATGATTCAATTTTACAAATGCTGTATGCCATGATAGAAGAAATCATGACAGGGCAAAATCCTTGCTCATCATCTGTAATTTATCTATTGTGTAATAAGAGAACTGTAGGAGAGCTATAGTTGTGTTTGCTGGAGAATAAATAAATGTTTCAACAATGAAATCCCTATCACTGTGCACTAGATGCATCAAAGGGATGAGATAATGCAGCAGTCATTGCATTGGCAGCCCTAACTGGATTAATTACCTGGTGCAAACAATTTAAAGCGAAAACAAAAATGATGGCAAACATTCTAATTAATACATTTTCTAAAATGGCTACATCGGGCAGAAAAAAATTGATTATGGTGTTAAATTGAATAATTCTACTCTGAAAAGCTGAGTGACTTAGGGTTATGTCTGTCCTGTGATGGACATTCACAGGTTAACTTGCAGACCATAGTAAATGGATGTGTTGCTGCTCATTTGCCTTCAAGAGGCCTGCTTGGACATCTCAAGTGTTGTACTGCCCTTACAAAACTATCAGGATACTATGGATGAGTATTCGTCACACAGATTTCCTCATAATTGCTTTAGAACCAACAATTGAAACTTAAGTTTCTTCAGTCAATTTCCAGTGTGGTGTGCACCTTGCTTATAACCAGGGAACTAAACCTAATTTGCTTAATTGTTAATAGTATAAATTAGTAAACAATTTATGTGGCCACAGCAGCTGTACTGCGCAGCTTCTCCTTGTCTTGCTCTTTTTAGTATGTCCCGTGCAATTGCTGCCAAGACATAATTCAGAGATAAAAAATACACATTTTGAAATTTCATGAATTAAAAACTGAATTCCTGTTAGGCATGCAAGTGCACCTCCACACCCCTCACCCTCAACACTGGTGCTCCCTGCATACTGCATACTCACCACCCCCCCACAATCTGTAAGTTTGTGACGCAACAGAAGTGAGCCTGATCACTAACTGGGACAAAACAGCCTACATGAGATATATAGGTTGAGGGCCTGATACAGTGGTGCCAGAAAAATAAGCAATCCCTCAATATCTTCGATACAAAATAAGATCGCTGACTTCAGGAAGTGGGGAAACACACATCCTGCCATCATCAATGGGACACCAGTGGAGACGATGCACTGTTTCGAGTTTCTTAGGCTGTATTCCAAACGCTAGGGTTGTTCACTTCAAAGTGCACATAATAAGGGCCACGTCCACCGAAGCCATATTGAAGGACATTTCAATCAAAAGTGTGCAAAACTCATCCCTTCAAAGGGCCCTACAAAACGGCCGTTTCCAAAGTGAGCAAGTGATGGTCACTTTGCTCCCACAATGCCGTGTGACGACCCGAGCCTAGTGACGTGTGTGATTTAACGTCATTCAAGAAAATGACAACAACCATGGCTAATAGCTTGCTAACGCACAGACAGCTGACAAACCTAGCTTGTTGGCTTACAGCAGTCGACTGACTAACGCTAGTTGTGTCGTTTTTTATTTTTACCCGTGGCTATTTGTCGTATTATGGAAGCTATGCAGTTGGTAATTATGCCTCGGTGCGCATGCGCAAGCAGGGCATACGGTAGTTCGTTTGTGTGTCAGTCATTCTGTCTGTTACCGGGATAGCCGCTACGCCGGTCAAAATTAAGTCCTAGAATATGGCTCTATGGTTTAAATGCCATGATCTCTTGGATTTAAATTTGCCAGATTTTTGAGATAGAGCTTTGTTTTCGAGTTATAGCACTATTTGTTTACCACGATGGCTGCTGCGAGCGATCAAGACTTTAACGAAGAAAAAGCTCTTCACAGTGGATGGCTTTACAACTTGTTAGTTCGATTTATATCACAGCAATAGTTACTGCTGATGGCAAAACTTGACAAACGGAGCATAATGCCGACAGTGATTCATGTAGAAACACATTGCGCACTGTGTTAAATACAGCATTGCGTGGATTTTCGAACTTACTGCTTTATGAACTTTATAAAACATCACAAATGATTTCTCCCCCCACACAGTAACAGTGTGCAAATGAACAATGCTTTAGTTTCAGTTATTGCTGGGCTTCACTAAGCCTAACAACTGCAGTCTTGCTAAGCGGTCCTACCTAGCTGCTTATCAACTCGTTATGTCAACCGACCACTGGTGGGTCAATACTTGAGAATAGCCATGTTTCCATCCACACGTTCTTATGCGAATTAAGTCATAACGGTGGAAACGGTGAAATTTGACTTGATTTTCAAGATATCGATATTAAGTTTATATGGTTGATCTCATTGGATTTTCTTCTTGATCGGTAAGAGGTTTATGCGATAATTGCTGATGGAAACGTTATTTGCCAAATAAATCTGCGACTGCATCATGACGGTGTTTCAATGCCGTCGTTGCCTTCTGATAATGGTTTGCATGTTGCTAATAGCTGCACATAAGCACTAGTACAACTTGTGCAACTATCATCATTTGTTGGGAGATGCGATCCATTATTGCCAACTAGTTAATTTTGTTGCCTACCACTACTTCTGTTCACTCGAAGGTTCTGCGATTCAGTGCGAAAATGAATGGAAAGAGCTTCAAATGTCAGAAATGTATTCGCTACACCGATTTGATCGCATAGCATCAAGTGACGTCATTACGCTCAAGTTTTTATTCGCTTTAATGCTGTTAGGTGGTAATGCATTTTCACCGCCTTTATTCGCATGAATATTTTTGGCGAACTTCGGATAATTCGATTGACAAGTGGATGGAAACATAGCTTATGTCAAGCATAGATGCACAGCTAGGGCACTCTGACATGTCCACACAGAATTTCATAGCGTCATTAAGGGACATACTTGTCACTGCTGTAAGCACCGAGGCATCAGCACCTTCAGTGCTATCATTAAGTTACTGCGAAACCAATATATGGTCAGTGACGGCTGTTCTCCCGTTGACTGACTGCATTTGTTTTCATTTGCTCAAGCAGAAACCGCCAGCTGCGAAATATGTCGAAGGACATTCCAAATGACCGTTACTTGAAAACCCTACTCCCCACTGCCCTTCAGAGTTTCCACGACGAAGGGAAGTGCAGGGTGTAGGGCGTAGGGATTAGCCCTATGGAATGGAATACAGCCATGGTGACTGCATCACTGAGTATCTGAATGGACCACGCAGACCTCTGCAAAAGAATCCCAAAAACATATTGAGCAGATCCTTGGATCCTCAGGAACTTCTACAGAGGCACTGTTGAGAATACCCTGACAGGCTGCTTCAGTGCTTATTCTGCCAGTCGCACCTGTCTGGACTGCAAGGTCCTGAATGGGGTGGTATGCACAGCCCAGCATATCACCATGTGTGAGCTCCCCTCTCTCAAAAACGTTGATAGTAATCTGCCTCAGGTACTCCCTGAGGATTGTTTCGGATTCCTCACATTCAACCCATAGACCGCTCTCCATTCTGCCTTCTGGAGGGCAGCACCAGAGCAACTCCTCATAAATCTCCAGACTCAAATAGCTTCCACCCTCAAGAGCCATCAGACTTCTGAACAGCCATTAGCTGTTTTACCTGGAGAATGCAAACAGTAAACATTCCACTCAAGCCTGCTCATCTAACCAGACCATACAGACTTCAACCCTCACATCACTATGCCATAACATCCCTCTACACACCCATTATCACTACACCCTCATAAATGCACAACTGCTGTAATCATCCTCAAAATATTTACATGAATATTTATGTGATTTCATTACATGAGTATCAATCATCTATCCCCCATTACCTGAATATTTATTCCAGACAGATTAAATGTTTACAACCCCTTGTGCATTTATTTACTTATTTATTTATTCATTCTTATTTTATCTTCAGCATTATTGTTAACATTATTCAACTTCCTCCTGTTACTGTCTTACTTTTCTGAAACTGAAATCGGAACATTATGATTTAATACGATTTTAATTATTGTGATGCTTGTTTCGGACTCTCACTGCAACTCTGCATTAAAAGCTATGGCCAGGAAACTCCAAACAGTGTCGATAGTAAGACCCCAATTCATCAAAGGTTGACACATACAAAAAAAGCAAATTAACAAAGTCCATTCACTTTCTGTTATGTTGAAAACAATACATATCAAACAAGTGAATTTAATTGCCTATTGAAAATACACCACGTGATGACTGTAACTGAGTCCAAAAAAGTTGGAAGAGTCAGCTGTTGACCACTGCGTAATGCCACCATCTTTTTTATTTGCATTCATTAAGTGTTTTGATATTGAAGACACCAGATGTTTGAGGCCAGCAAGTGCCCCCAATTCCCTCAATTGTACGGGGCCTTTGTTGCCATATATGTTGTATTATTATGCAGATATGCGCCATACATACTCAATCCGAGATAGATCAGGGGCCGTATTTATAAACTTTGCCTAGCTCTGTGTAAAAAGGGAGCAGTGGCGTGAAAATCTGGAAATTACATAGCCTACACCAAACAAAAATTGGGTTTGATGTATAAACAAATTAGCACACTAGGGAGCAGCTTTGCCTTTATAAATCACAACCTTTCTGGCATTGTGAGCATGTGAACGAGCCCAAGACCCTGCCCTGTTACCTCCTACAGTTCACCCATTAATGGTCGTTGCACTTAAACTCATGAATGACTGTATCAGGTGTTTCCTATTTGTTCTCGAGTGAGACAATGGCAATACTACCAAAATTAAATGAGAACCATTTTGAGGCATTTCAGATAAGAGTGTTACAAACTGAAATTGAGCACCTAAAAGATGTACTATTTGATGGCCTTACTGATGAGGTCACCAACAAGAGTAAACATTATTATTGGCAATGATCATTTTGATCAGTTTGACCAGCCGTACCATCACCAGAGTAAAGACAGCCTGGCCTCATGGAGAGAAACTAATTTTAGAGCCAATAATCGGTGTTGAAAGTCCAGCTGAAGGAAAGAGGAGCATTTACTCGGCTGCAGCAGCATCTCTAGCACACCACATCAGCCTTCTCACGGACTCTGATAGCCATAATGTCATCCTGATGGTCAGAGCTTCATTTTACAAGCATATTCCTCGGCTAGATTTTGATTAGCTTCCTGTAGATACATGTTGCTTTTGCCTAATCTGCAGTGATATGAATTTTAAGAGAGACTGAATCATGGCAGAGATGGTGAAGAAAATTATTTTGTAAATAAACCGCTTTCCTAAAAGGACATTTGATTTATCACTTAATTTGCTCCCATATTGATAAAACAGATGCTTACTAAATGTTTAAACAGTCTACTTAGAGCCCTTTGTGCAGAGGGCAAATCTTATGTATTACCTTATTCAAGGCTTTATAATTCAAGATTTGAGCGTTGCAGAGAGCAGAAAAATAGCTTAAATGAAACTAGACACCTGTAGCATTTGGAATACTATCAGTACTATTTCAGTTTATTTTCACATTTTTTGTACAGAATAAGGGCCACTAACACAAATGAAAACTTAGCAATTGTAAAAAAAAAAAAAAAAAAAAAAAATACTGAGTATTGAAAAACGGCTTGGAGTTAATACAATACATTTCCAGAATCATAAACTCCATGACCACAAGTGTGTGACATTTGATTTTGATATTCAAAATTACCAATTGTTTATGAGCCAAATTAAAAGCTAGCCTATCTAAGTGGCTCCCCAAATGGCTTTCCAGGTGGCTCTTCAAGCTCTTCAAGTGGCTTCCCAAGTGGCTTAGCAAATTGAGCACAGTCAAATCATAAAATATTTTTACCACATATCAACTGTTTTGACTCATGAAGCTCAGTATGAATTAATAGCACGAGTCCAATAATATAGGCAGGGATGGACATCATTAGTCTCCAAAAAGCCCCCCCAAAAATCTTCTTTTCCATTAGAAAAATCATTGGAATTCATCAATTTTTCTGCACATCCCCATTAGCCAGCACTCAGTCATAAAAAATAGCTTATTTTACATTCAGAATGTTTATCTTGCGTGATCAGTGCGCTGTTACCACCCCTGATGACGTAAATGAGGGGTTGGACTTTGGGAGGCAAGAAAAATGGAGAAAAAAGTGAAAAATATTGACAAGGAATGCCAGGCTTTATACTGCACACATGGTGAAATGTGTGAATACGAAAAAATGCCATGCTGGCGCAGTGACATACATATCAATGAGCAATTATACTTTCCTGTATTTGAACACTTATCTCAATATTTTACAGTACGCATCATTTGTTGCGCTTGCCCTAGAATCTTTGTAATGGGCAAACTGCCTTCTCACTACCTTCAACAGACGGTCAGACAAACTTTAATCGGACCCAAATGGTAGACCTGCTAGTATTCATCGAGCGTGTAAGTTATCTTTTATAAACACTTTCCATGCTCTGTAAGGAGCAAGTATAACTCCCTGACAATAATATCTGAAATATACCTTACATTTGTTGATTGGGGTATAAATTCTAAAACAGATCACCACATCGAACAAAACACCATCATGTTCAGTATTATTAACAAATTCTAATGGTTACAGTGTGCGTGTGCATAGGTCAATCATGTAGCTGCTGAGGGTTTGGTGCCAAAGGGCTTGACGCATGAGTGTCTTTTCCAATGGTTTGCTATAGAATAATTTAATTTTGCCCCCCGAGTTGACCGCTGAACCCATATATTGGTTTCATGGGGTTTGGTTATTGTATTTCCTTTCTTGAAATATTTTGGGTTGTCTTTGCCACCAAGTAACATCAAATAATAACGTCATTTTTTTTTTTTTAATCTGAACGGGTTTTAGGACAACTCTTGAATGGTCAAAGAAAGTCGGACAGGCCGACCAGGCCAGAGGACGACAGCCCATTTATTGAAACACCCAGAAAAAGACGGACCGTTCGACCTAGTGTGGGGTTGTCTCTTGCTGGGCGTGATGGTCTTTTGTGTTTATTGAAACAGCCCCCCGGTCGTGATCTTCATTGATTTTACTTTTTTGACAAGAGAAATTGATTTTGCGTTGTTTGGTTGCCATGTTTAGCAAGTCTTTTACGACTTAAGAGAGGGGTTTGGCCATCACAATGAGGTCCGGAGTTTGGACAGGAATTCCCATCATGTTTCAAAATACAGCATAAGAACGCTCCAATCAGAGGCCAATTATTGCCCAGAAGGTACAAACGTATGTAGCTGGTTATGACTCGTGCTGCTCTGGGATTCTGCTCAACCAGCTGACACGCTGGGAAAATGCTATGTTCATTCTTTTTTTGTTTCTCATAATTTGGGGGAGGGCAGAAGGAGGGCGCTAACATTTTATGCAGGGCGGACATGTGAAAGCAGGGCGGACCAAAATTAAAGCAGGGTGGGCCGCCCTCCTCCCGTTATGTGGGGAGTGCCCATGGACGTATTATAAGTACTGGATACTGAATGGCAAAATGGCCGCCCATTCATGTCAATTGAAATTGCTCAGTGGTGCAGCACGCCGACATGGGGCCTTACGCTGCGTTCCCTTCATACTGGGAAGCCCGGGATTTCTGAGCTCTTGGTCGGAAATTTCAATTGGAATGCCCCAGATGTCGAATTTCCAATTCGGAAAGTCACAGATGCTTCACCTACCCTTAGTTCCGAGTTCAAGATGGCTGCACTGTACATCAACAGTAAGCGAAACTGTAATAATAAACTGTGTATTTGCAATTCTATGTTGTTTGCGTTTCATTAAATCAGTTGTACACACAGTACTGAATAGAGTTTATCAGTGAACTCGTTGCTACGGTGTTTGCATGTGAAAAATACCAAGTAATGCGTTGTTTTCAACTAGTATTGCTAACAATAGCTAATAAAGGCTATCCTGGCCAGAGGTCACCCCACTGACCCCTAGTCAGTTTTCCGACTTAATGGAACACAGACAGGTCCGATATGATGTTATTCCCAGCCTCGACTTCGAACTTCCGAGCCAAATCGAAAGCAGCATTATTTCCAGAGTCACCCGGACATGCCTTCTGTGACTTTTCACTCACACATGGTTAGTGTAGGGCTCATGAACGCGCTGGGGTCTAAGGTATTCATGACAACGGTCCACGCCCGTGGCACTCCCACACAGGGCGCATGTTTTACAACCAATGTTCAGCTGAAATGTAATTATGTTCACTGCAAAACCGTGGCGGAACCCATGCTCCTGGTTCTGTACCAAATGGGCAAACAGCACTAGGTGAAGGCTGAAATATAGTTTGAAAAGACATTTTAGAAACCTTATAGGAATATAAAATTTTTACACCTGCTTACTCAACCAACTTGCCAATTACGTCTGACAGCATGGAATCACTGACGACTCATGTTCCACACTTGCGTAGATACTTTCATCCGCAGCTGTACTATGATAGCGCGCTTAATGGCAAGGTCCCCTTGGTGTTCACGTAGCCTGAATAAAAATACATTTTTTTGTCCCTGCTACGGAAAAAGGCACCAATGATTTAAAAGAGAAAATTAACAGATCATATATTGATCATTTGTGGTTATCAGAAAAAATTATTAAAGGATTTATCAGTGTCTTTTTCAGTTGTTCCCTCTGGAGAAATTTATTTTTGCCCCCCATGGCATTACGTGACTTGTAATATGAGCTTTGACTGCTAAACCAATGTCGTTGTGCGTCTCAGCCCTTTTTCTGGGGGCCTTGGAGTACCCTGTTGTTCAGCAAAAGCTGGAAAAAGCAAATAGGATGCCCTTGCAAAACAGTCGGTCATTTTGTATGATTTCATATCCCTTGGCTAAAGCACTAAAATAGTGCTTTGACTTAGTTACTTTGGATGGACAATAGTCTGAGCAGAATTGACGATCCCTCCCCAGAGTATGCGGTCTATCATTAACAACATGATCTCAGTTGCCGTATGTGCACCTGTATGTTTGCACAGGCAGTTTATGTAATTGAGAGGCCGTCTTCCTCTGTTAGTTTTACCACTGGTAGGCTCCCATAAGACCAGTTTTGAAGCCTACTCTTCCTGATGTCTGACAAGGTGACCAGCCAGCTGTAGACGCCTCTCATGAACTTTTGTTGATACTTTAAGCAAGCCTCCATGCAGCTCGTTGTGCTTTGAATCCTAAAATTTTCGGCAAAAACTTTTTAATATAAAAAGCATAATGCCTGAGTGACTAAAATATAAAAATACAATACAAAACAAAGACGTATTGGCAATGAAAGAATCAGATTATGACTTGCAGTCGAGCAGATTCACTTCGTTCGGTGTCTTTCTAAGGCTAACAATGTTCAAAGTTGAGAGCATGCGCAGTAATCCTGACAAAACTCCTTTAAGTTTCTTGTCTAGTTTAAATTTCCAAATCACAAAAGTTGCGGGGAGAGATTCACATGCACATTCTGAAGTCCTTTTTGTATGTTTGCAGAATTTATAAATGAGGCTCTAGGACGACAGGCACGCCAATTTAGCATGTGCATTCTCTGTTTATCTTGAGTTTAATGGAAAAACCTAGTAAGTCTAATTTTGGTCAAAACTGAGTTAGAACCATTTTCAAACTTACAACCCCAATTCCAAAATAGTTGGGACAAAGTGTAAATTTTGAATAAAATCAAAACGCAATGACTTTCAAATCACACCAGCCTGTATTTTATTCATGATAGAACAGAGATAACATAGAAAATATTGAAACTGAGAAATTTTACAATTTTATCCACAAAATGCGCTCAGTTCAAATTTGATGGCAGCTACAGGCTCAAAAAAGTTGGGACAAGTTTCTTGAGTTTAGCCATTGGAATTTGATCCCACTCTTGTTTAATACAGGCTTCCAGCTGCTGGAGAGTTTTGGGTCTCCTTTGACAGACTTTTTGTTTAATTATGTGCCAAATGTTCTCAATCAGTGAAAGATCAGGACTGCAGGCAGGACAGTTCAGCACACAGACTCTTCTACTACGAAGCCATGCTGTTGTAATTGCAGCAGTATGTGGTTTTGTATTGTCCTGCTGAAATACACAAGGCCTTCCCTGGAATAGATTTCATCTGGAGGGGAGCATATGTTGCTCTAAAACCTTTATATACCTTTCAGCATTCATGCTTTTTAATACATCCTAGTGTCCCACACCATATGCACTAATGCATCCCCATACCATCAGAGATGCTGGCTTTTGAACTGAACGCTGATAACAGGAGGGGGTGGTCTTTCTCCTCTTTCGCCCGGAGGACACGACGCCCATGATTTCCAACAAGAATGTCAAATTTGGACTCGTCTGACCACAGGACACTTTGCCACTTTGCTACAGTCCATTTTAAATCAGCATTGGCCCACAGAACACGGCGGCGCTTCCGGATCATGCTCAACAATGGCTTCCTTTTTGCATGATAGAGTTTTAGGTGGCATCTATGGATGGCACAGCGGACTGTGTTTACAGACAGTGGTTTCTTGAAGTATTCCTGGGCCCACTTTGTAATGTCAATGACAGAATCATGCTGGTGAGTGATGCAGTGGCGTCTGAGGGCCCGAAGATCACGGGCATCAAGTAAAGGTGTTCAGCCTTGTCCCTTACGCACAGAGATTTTTCCAGTTTCTCTGAATCTTTTGATGATGGTATGCACTGCCGATGATGAGACCTTCAAAGCCTTTGCAATTTGACGTTGAGGAACATTGTTTTTAAAGTATTCCACAATTTTTTTAAGCAAGCCTTCACAGTTTGGAGAGCCTCTGGCCATCTTTACTTCTGAGAGACTCAGCAGCTCTAAGACATCCCTTTTATAGCCAATCATGTTACACACTTGATGCCAGTTAACGTTAAGGTTCCCTGACATGAAGCACAACGCCTGAAAGTGTTGGTTTATTTTGTTCTACATGATTATTTATATCTCTATGCACTCAAATGTTCTGAAATGGCTGAAAAAAGTGATTTTTTGCACTCTTACGCCCCACCCCCTGAAGAAGTTGGAAGTTTCCCAGATGTAAATCACATGATCCTATGACGTCATCAAAGGAAGGCACCTCTGCCATCGCGGTCTCTGCACAGTCCCATTAGACACTTGTTTACACACGTTTTCTATTGTGTTTGTTTAGTGTATGAGCCTGCAATAAAGATATCTATTTATCTATCCATCTATCTATCTAGTTGTTACACTCGACAAACTGTGTTACATAGGCTAACGTAGCTAGATGGCTGGATATATAGTGGACATGAGGACAACTATCCAAACTCAGGTATAAATCTAATGACGAGTGTACGGCAAGGCATCAAGATAACTCTCCGATTGATAAAAAATACTGTATGCATGTTGTGACTGACGTTACAAGCCTATAAGCCAGCGTGAGTTCCACAGGGATCACGGATGCCCACCTCCAGCACAGCCGACAATCAGGCATCACAATACAGCCTCCCGAGTTCATCTGGCTAATAATGCAACGGCAGATGACAATAATCCAGTTACTCTCCAGCTGTGGCCGTTACCCTAGCCTGCTAACTTATCAAAGTTAACAATCTATAGCATTAAACTTCAGGATTATTCGCCAGAACATTTGCCAGAATAGGTGGCGTTAAGCTGCTTTCACACCGGACGCGAAACAAATTTTTCGCACGACAGATTACATTCAATGTCAATGCGAAGACGCGAATACCCGCGTTTTGCGTGTATTTGCGTCTTCGCATTGACTTTGAATGTAATCTGTTGAGCGAAAAATTTGTTTCACTACCAGTGTGCAAGCGGCTTAACTTGGCAGTTCTCTCAACACTGGACTAAATGCTTGGTGTACAATTTCATCATCGAAATTCATGATAATCTAATGTTATATCAAACTTAAGTTAGCTGGCTAACTACTGCAGGAAATTGACATCAGCGAGCCAGCTAGCTTGCGTGCATGCATAAAGCTGCTTTCACACCGGACGCGAAACGATTTTTTTTCGCACGACAGATTACGTTCAAAGTCAATGCAAAGGTGCGAATACACGCAAAATATTAAAATAATCTGATCCAGAAGATGGCGAAATATCAGAAGACGACGAGTCTGATTCCATGATATTTTTGACTGAGCTAATACGTGGCTAAGTAGTTTCCTCCCCTTACGAAAATGAACTGGGTTATTATAGTATACTATAAGAATTGTATAGTGTTCTAGAGTGTGGTTGTAGGGTTCTTTAGTACGTTTCACCAGCTATAGTGTTACAATAGTTTTTTTTTCTGTAGTGCTATTTTATTAGTTATGGTAGCCCTACAATATTTCAATAGTAACACTAAAATCTCGATAGTGCATCCACAAAAACATACAATTACTACAGTAATACTATAGTTTTTTGGTGGTAAATTTTATGGTATTCCAATAGTGTTTTTTTTGTAAGGGTCTGTCAGCTGGCTATGGTAAATAATGTGTAGCATACGTACATTTCGTTGTCAAGCGAGTGAGATCTGACCAGCTACCTTCCCAGCGTGACAACACGTTGATTGATAAGGCCAGTTTCGGAATTTCGACCCATTTTGAAGGGGGCGTTCCCGATCAGCCTCGTTTATCCAAAATAGTTTAAAAACCACAAATTTTCACAGAAAAGCGTTTGCATCTTCGCTTTCATCGCGAAAAATTACTAAAGGGAATTCTAAATGTTAATTTTGAGTTATTTTATGTCAGGGAACCTTTTATTACTTGCTAAATCTTCTTTCAGCTGATTCTCTTATATATGAATTGCTTTTTCAGCCCTTTTTTGCCTGTATCCCAACTTTTTTTGAGACCTGTTGCAGCCAGAAAATTTGCAATAAGCTCATTTTGTGGATAAAAATGTAAAATGTCTCCGTTTCAACATTTGAAATGTTATCTATGTTCTATTGTAAATAACATATTGGCTCATGGGATCTGAAAGACATTGCATTTTGATTTTATTCACAATTTACACTTCGTCCCAACTATTTCAGAATTGGGGTTGTACTTAGCTTTGCCTTATCGCATTTTATAAGATACATAAAAAATAATCACTGGTTTCCTTATATTTTGCCAAGGCACGACCTAGCAAGTTTTTGGTATTTAAAGGATTTGTCAAATAAAATGTAAATAAATGCTCTTGGTGCTTACTGAGCATCGCATATATAACACTGATAACATAAAAACAAAGTTTTCTCTTTAAATCCCCAAAATAAATCATTTTATGGGCATTCAAAGTATGCCTTGCAGCTAGCTGGTGCCAGTTCCGAAAGTTATTAACTATGCGGTCATGTGATCTTGTGGTGTCACACCCGTGAAAACAAAGCGGGATATGCAACTGTTGCCATAAGATCAGCCGTAGTTTCTCGAGTCGTCTGTTATCTTACGTTTATCACTGCAATATGGAAGAAGACAACCTATGAGCACTGAGGGAACTCATATCTGTCATCATCTACAAGGTTTGTAAAAGAAAAAATTTACAAATGATCAGTATTGGACATGCATACAGTGGCGGCGCCAGAACTGAAAATTTGGGGGCAACAGAACATCCCTTTATAACCACAATTAGTCCTGGCTAGTTCTCAATCATTTTCATAATCAACAATAGATTCACTCCGAGAGCACACCACTCTACCAGGTACTGCAAATTCAAATTCAAATTTGGCTTGTTAACCCTTTCAAGGCCATATTGGTGTCCGGAAAATAGGTGAACTTCTGACTAGCTCTGTGTTTAGTTCTGGTGGTTGGAATTATTACACACTAGATTCAAATGATACACAGAACAACACAGTCATATGAAGGTGAAAATCCTTTTCAAATAGTCACAGATTTGGCTTGTTAACCCTTTCAAGGCTGTCTTTACCGTTTGAAACTTGGTGCATCTCGTAAATAAGCTAAAATATTGTTACAGTTAAAATAGATCCGACATCTATATAAAGCCCCAAAATGATATTTGGTCATCACATCAAGGTAAAAAGTCTTCAAATAAATATGGCCTTGAAGGGTTAACAAACTAAATCATGATCATTTTGATGAAATTCCACCCTGATTTGATGAATAATCTATTCTGTGTATCATTATTTTTTGGTATTAGAGTGTGATTTCAACCATTTCAATGCTGAGCTCATCAGATATTACCTACTTTCCAGACTTTGTAATTTTTTAAGAAATGTGGGCCAAAGGGTCCATTTTTCAAAAAAATCAGTTCACACTGAAGGGACTGGATAAGCAAACTTTTTATTGGCCTTGAAGTTGGATAAGGTGTGTAAGTTGCTCATATTAGAAGCAAATTGTCTATCTCAAGTGGAGACATGGTGAAATCATTGCCTAACCTGAGGGATCTGAAGGTTCTGTTTGTCTTCTGACCATTTTTGGGACCCCCCATAACCTCACTAATGATCTGGTGTCCCTGAAAATCATCTGAGTTACAGTATTGTCATGATGTTTGATGAAGAAGTTGTCAAAAAGCCTTCAAACACACAAATCTCAATTACCTGGACCCTCCAATATCCCAAAATCATTATCACATGAAATAAAATCCAGTTTTAAAGGGTTAATATTGTATACAATGGAACTAGTATCCCATTTATAAGCATTGATTCCAAGAGAGGACGCAATCAATGACCACTTCCTCAATTTTTAACACTGAAGCTCATATAAAAGAGAAGTTATGGGTCTCTAGATATGGTTACAAATGAATTGCAGGAATAAGTGGGCGTGGCACCCCAATTTCCCGAGGCCATAATGCCAAAATGACTAAAGGTATGAAGTTAAAATTTGGGATTCCTTCATTTGAGGTCAAAAACTAATTTTAGATTTTTTTTCAGTCAAATCTGAGAGATGTCACTGGGGAGGGTGTGTGAATTGACATGGAATGACAAGAAATTAAGACCCAAACTGTTTTTCTCTGGATTTCTTTGCATTTGCTGACTTTCAACTGCCATAGAGTGTAGTCTACCTTGGCTTTAACCCAGTCATAAAAGTCATATTTCATCATATTTGTGTGCACAACCATGCAGCTGGTGACAAGGTGTTGATCTTAATTCAAAGTCAAGAAAATAATTAATTAAAATACACTGCGGAGTATATAGTATATGAATATAGTACAATTTGTTGGTTACAGCGGGCGTAAGTTGCTTTTTAAGCTATTTTTTTTTTGTACTTTAATGTACAACCCCATTTCCAAAAAAGTTGGGACATTGTCAAAATGTAAATTAAAACAGAAAGCAATTATTTTCAAATCATTTAAACCTATATTTATTTGAAAATAGTACAAAGACAATATATCAGATGTTGCAACCGAGATATTTTATTGATTTTTGGGAAATATGTGCTCATTTTGAATTTGATGCCAGCAACACGTTTCAAAAAAGTTAGCACTGTGACATATTTACCACTGTGTTACATCACGTCTTCTTCAATCAACATTCGTTAAGCATTTGGAAACTAAGGAGACCAACTGCTGTAGTTTTGAAACCAAAATATTTTCCCAGTCTTGCTTTGTGTGGGATTTCAGCAGCTCAATACTTAGCAGCCTCCTTTGTCATATTTTTCATTTCACAATGCACCAAATATTGTCAGTGGGTAACAGGTGTGGACTGCAGGCAGACCACTTTAGCAACCAGACTCTTTTCCTGCAGAGCCATGTTGCTATTATACGTGAAAAATATAGTGTTAGGCATGCTGTTGCTGAAATGAGCCAGGCCTTCCCTTAACAAAAGGCATCTGCATGGCAGTTAATGTTGCACCAAAACCTGTATATATCGTTCCCCATTCATGGTGTCTTCACAGAGTTACCCATGCCATGTGTACTTAGACACCCTCATACTATCATGAATGCTGGCTTTTGAATTGTCTGCTGATAACGAGCTGGATGGCCCCTCTCCTCCTTAGCCCAGAGGACATGGCATCCATGATTTCTCAAAAGAAATTAACATTTTGATTAGTCAGACCACAGGACAGTTTCTTTGCCTCAGTGCATTTTAAATGAGCTCAGGCCCAAAGAAGATGGCAGTGTTTCTGGATCTTGTTTATATATGGTTTAATCTCTACATGGCAGAGTTTTAACTTGTATTTGTGGATGCAGTAACAAACTGTGTTTACTGATAGTTGTTTACAGAAGTGTTCCTGAGTCCATGCAGTGATTTCCACTACAAAATCCTGTCTGTTTTAAATGGAGTGCTGCTGCTTGAGGACTTGAAAATCACAGCCATTCAAAATTGGGTTTTGGCCTTGTCCCATGCGTGCAGAGATTTTTCTGAATTCTCAGAATCCTTTAATGATATTATGTACCATAGAAGATAAAATTGCAAAGAATTTGGAGATTTTAAGTTGAAAATGTTATTCTTAAAAGGTTGAACTACAACCCCATGCAGTCTTTCATAGAGTGGTTAAGGCCTTACCATATTTACTTATGAAAGAGTTTTTATACCCAATCATGTAACAGATCTGTTGCTAAATAATCTAATTAGCTGTGAGATGCTCTGCCGGTTGGCATTTTTTAGCATCATACAACTTTTCCAGTCTTTTATTGTCCTGTCCCAACTTTTTAAAAATATGCTGCTGTCATTTAATTCAAAATGAGCAGATATTTTTCAAAAAACAAAATGTATCAGTTTCAACATCTGATATATTGTCTTTATTCTATTTCAAATAAATATAAAGTTCATTTGATTTGAAAATCATTACATTCTGTTTTTATTTACATTTTACACAACGTCCCAGCTTTTATGGAAAAGTGGTTGTACATCAAAGTTTTTACTACTGTAACACAAAATAATCAGGAAAGATTGCTGAACAAAGATGGACAATAACAACAAAAAATGCTTTTACTTGCTTGGCTGTATAGAAGGCCAGTAGTCAGGTATAATTTTTCACATCATTGCTTAATCAAAAAAAAAATGCTGCAGCTGTTCTCCTGCTTCATGTATGGTTTCAAAATTTCATAAAAATCAGTGTTTTACAGACAATAATAGCACATTTTGCAGGAATCCTGCCATGCAAGGCTCATTATCGCCACAGGATTCCATCAGAGTTGCATCTCCATTTCTGAATGACCTTGTTGTTATTATCAGCAAGTTTACCTTGAGGCCTTGGCAAAAGCACATTGGCCTGTCCACACCGCATTAAATAAAAATGCTTGAGTATTACAGTCCTCGACACACAATAAAACAAGAAGTGTTTTTTCTTTGTTTAGGGGTGTAGTTCATGTGGTGCTTTAACTACATTTTATTAGGTGTGAAATTAAAGAATTAATAGGATAATGGGATGATGTTTTGTGTGGCATAAAACAGTTCCATCCCATGACATGCGTCACAGGGGCCTGCCCTGCAATTGGTGAAAGAAAATTATAGGAAAAATTTGCTTTTGCCTAGTGTATTATATATGATAGATGTATGATGGAAGTGATGGAAGATAAAACATCTTTGTATGGCTTTGAATTATGATGGAATTAGTACATTAGCAAATAAGAAAGATGGCAATTTGGTAAGTTTTGTACCTGAATTTCCTTAAAGGAAAAGGATTTGCCCTAAGCTGCACAACACACACAAAAAATGATGGATTTTCTTTTACAAATAACAACAACTTGGTGTATAAGTTAACAGAATTCTGTTTGTATATTGTAATAAAGAACCACCAAAACCCAATTATGATTGGGTCTTTCTCAGTTTGTGCATAGCTCAGTATTCTCAAACAAATTCCAAGAGCTTAATAAAAATATTGAGCTGAAGAAGTTATTACAATCCTGATGCATTTTTGCATGATCTTTTCCTGAGCATTGTAGGAGTGGCCAGACTACCCAAGTACCTGCAGGAGAAAAGTGCTATGAAGTTTTTCTGATGATTTTTATTAAAAAGTACATGTGGGGACTAATACAAGCGGAATGTCTTACTTCAACTAATCAAATCTATCATTTGTGTAGAAAAAAAGTAGATATAAATTTCCTCTCATTTTGAAGAAACCTGCATTTGAAGTGCTGCAAGTATGGTGTCCCTCTCCATTCGTCAAAGCCATAAAAAATTTTTTTACCTCTGGCATGGTGTCAAAAATCAGTAGTACTGTGCCTTCACTTTTGAGTGTCGTAGTGAGCTTTGGGTTCATTGGCATTTATAACATTATCTGCAGTTGGCTCAATAAGTTTTTTGACTATGGCTCATTTTTTTTTTTTTTTTTTTTATTTGGCATCTCCAATCCCACCTGAATCTGGAATGCTCAATTAGTGAACTATGTACAAGGCTTGCTCGTTTGAGACCCCTTGTTGCCAATTCAGGAGAGTGAAGACAGTTCACGGCTCTCCTCCGAAGCACATGCCTGTCAGCCACTGCTTCTTATACACTCATTGGTTGAATCTTCGCAAGTTCAGAGCTAGGGCGGAGGATACCCGAACAAGAACAGACGTAGAATCGTCCTGACGAGCGCCTGTCTGGCCAACAGGAGGTGCTTGAGCAACGAACAAAGCTATTTATTTATTTATTTCCCTTTCCCGGCAGTCCCTTCCCAGTTTGAAACCCTGTAGCGCAATAGCCAATTCTGCACTACTCTGAAAAAGCTGCCGACCACTGCCGGTTGGTACGACCGAGGCTCGAACCCGTGACATGATAGTCACTTCTGCACTGCAACGCAGTGCCTTAACCGAGTGAGCTATCCTATCTGGTTGCAAATCTTTCATAGTCAACAACTACCTGTGTAGTCTGGAGCCCATAGACATCACCAGACATTTGGATTCTTCCTTGGTAATGTTCTGCTTCGCCTTCTGTCTGCAGTTTCTGCTTGTTTTTTGGGCATTATACATTCAGTTCAGCCTCCAGATGATGAAATGCTCGCTCATTTTCATACAGGTCAGGCAATTGACTTCGCATTGTAGAACATTTCACTTCTTTGCCTTTAAAAAAGTCTTGGATTGCTTTCACAGTTCAAATTATTGTCCATTTGCAATGTGAAGTTCCATACAATTAGTTTTTGACCCTGCTGCTTTTTGTCAGAAGTCACATCATCAATGAATACAAGGGGCCCAGTTCTATTGGCTGCTTTTCATGCCAGTGCCATAGCACTTCCTGTCTTACTTACCTCAACCCTCACATTTCAAACAACTTAATCTCTGGATGGTAAAATATTGAATTCACACATACTTTCCAAATCACAAAAATACAAAAAATTCCACTGCTGTGCTGTCGAATGTATTTAAGTCTCTTCACCTTGTAACACAAGGTTATTCCAAACCTGGTTCCCATTTACTTTCCCTGATAAGCAAACAAACATTCATTCCCAGACTTGCGAAGATTAATCGGTAAAATGACTGACTAATGTGTTATGCTGGTATTACTTTTTGTTGTATCACAGAGATATCAGGCATTTTCCTACCTACATTAATGATGAAATAAAACATCAAAATTTCATTCAAAGATTCAAACAATCCGTTACCTTTTTTCATGTGCCAAAAAACCGCTTGTCTGATTTTAATGAAGTTTGACCCATGATGGTTGTCCTGAACCTAAAAAAAATATGGCCCTTTTTCTACGCAATTTCACGCTGAACGAGGTAGAGAATTTTAAAGTCAACAAACAATAAACATTTTGTTAAAGTTATTTTAGCCCATAGATGCTGTCAGGAACCTGAAAATATTTCAAATGTCCATGATATGCCTACATTAAATAGAATTTATGCAAATCACCTCCATCCCTGTTAATATTTGCCAAACTTAGCTGAATCTTACCTGCCCAGGAGAAAATGAGCAAAAACTGGTAGTGCAATCACGTCTTCAATTTCTTCTCTGCTTTCAGCCGTCTCCATCTTTCAAAAGGCATGTCCTATACAGATCCTTGTTTTGTTTCTGACTTTGTCATCGGCGTATTTTTCCACATCGATTATCATATCGGTTTTCCAGCGCCAGAGGCTTTTTAGGTTTAGTAACGTCCAGACATTTGTGTTCCGAAAACGCTGGTAGCTGCAGCTCAGTGGTAACTGGCAACCTGGATGCCGAAATTCTACTGGATTCTGATTGGGAGATAGGTGGAGGGCGCCAGGCCAAAAACACAAAATGAAAACATAAATATTAGTTGTGGGCTGCAACTTCGCTTTTTTAATGAGAATATTCTGGCTGGACTACTGTTGTCAGTGATATAAGTATGTGAAATTAACATCATTCCTTAATGTCTGGTGATATATCAGGGCCATTTCATGATTAATCAACATAAATTTCTTACATATTGCTCCTTTAAGTGCCATCTTAAATCACATAGCTAAAAATGCACATAAAACAGATAATTCAATTCTGACAAAGTTTTGGATATTTTTCCTAATTAATCATCTGGATTTTTGCCTTCCTTAAAATATCATTTCTTATATGTAAATTTCCAGTGCTGTGAAAAAGCATTTGCACCCTTCACAATGTCTTCTGTTTTTGCATATTTGTCACATTACAATGTTTCAGATAATCCATCTTATTTTAATATTAGACAAAGATAACCCAAATAAACACAAATTTATAACAATTTCATTTATTGAAAGAAAAGAGCTATCCAACCCTATCTGGCCCTTTGTGAAAAAGTTATTGGCCCCTTAGTTACTAAATCTGCCAATTAAACTAATTTCATGAATAATTGGATTTAATTTCACTACACACTCTGAGGCAAGATTACTGCCAGCCTCTTGAATCTAAATATCACTTATATTGAACGTGTAGGGCAATGTGAAATTGGATAAAAGCAGCACATGATGTTGCAATGGAAAAAAAATTCATGAACAGATGAGAACTAAAGTTGTTGCGATATATCATTTTAGAAAGCGTAACAAAGCTAGTTCTGCAAGCTTCTCTTACCTCAGTGAAGATTAAGGTTCATGATTCCACAATTTTTAAAAAAAGCGCCGTAAGGTAAAAACCACAGCAGACCAAAAAGAACACAAAAACTTGTCTAACATTTGCCAAAAAACATTTTGATGACCCCCTTGATTTTGGGATAATATTTTTGGATGGATTAGTCAAAACTGGAACTTTTTGGAAGACATGGGCCCTGTTATATCTGGTGTAAAGCCAACACGGCATTCCACATTAAACTCATCATACCAGCAGTCAAAAACAGTCGTGGTAGTTTGATGGTCCAGGGCTGCTTTGCTGTGTCAAGACCTGGACACCTTGCCGTAATTGGTGGAACAATGAATTCTGCTCTCTACCAGAAAATCCTCAAGCAGAATGTCCAGCCATCAGTTTGTGACCCACAGCTCTTGAACAGTTGGGTTATGTAAGAGCACAATGGTCCAGACACAAGCATGTCCTAGAAGAAACAAAACAATGGTTTTGGCAAGGCTTATTTAAAATCTTAACTTGATTCCAATTGAGGGGCTGTGGCATGGACCCAAACTGCACAAAAACTCACCAATGTGGCTGAATTAAAACAATTCCGCAAAGAACAGTGCGCTAAAATTCCTCCATAGCAATGTAAAAGACTTTTGCCAGTTATTGCAGATGTTTGATGGCAGTTGTTGCTGCCAAGGGGGGCACAACCAGTTATTATGTTTAGGGGCCAATTATGTTTTCACGAGTGATATAGGTTTTGAATAACTCCTTAACTTCTTTAAATGACATGATCATTTTAGGCTGCATTGTTTGATAACTGACAATGTTTTTGTTTCATATTAATATTAGTTGGATGATCTGAAACATTTAAATATGACAATTAAGTAAAAATGGAAGAAATCGGGAAGGGGCAAAGACTTATTCACAGCACTGTAGCCTATCACTTATATCCTTGTCATATCTTAATTCATAATTTTTAATCATTGTAGGACAGGTGTTGGCCTTGAGTACTCAGTAAATATTACTGAATAGATTGTATGATTCCTTATCCGGCAAACTTAAATGAGAACAGCTTCAGCAATCATGCATTAAAAGGTGAGGCTACTGAAGGGCTTCGGTACCTCTGATGGAATGCCGCTGATAAATTCTGCCTTACGATGTCCATTTCAATTTGGTGTCATTTTAATGGACAATATGGAAAAGTTGGCCTTTCAAGAGAAACAAAATGACAAAATTAAGATCCTCAGCCAATTGGGAGAAGAGTTGTTCATAACAAACTTTGCAGCAGAACACAGTGATAAATGACAAGTCAGGATTTTCTACTGTCACGGAGTACTCCAAATTCAAGAACCGAAGTGGGTGGAGGGAACTACACAATAGCCCCGGTCAGACTAGCAAAACTACATGAAGTTTACTCCTCGATCACTTCCCGAAGTTTCAAGTGGGGGATCACATTACTGACAAACTTCTTGAAGTTTGAGCGATGCCAAACCACTAGTAGTTTGGGCCACTATCGTGCATGCTCAGTAATGGCAGTCACAGAAATAGAACAGCGAATCTGATATGCAGGAAATGCAATGCTAATTAATTGTTGTAACGCTAGTTGTTTCTTTACAGCATCTTCACGCCTCAAACTGATTGGCAATTTAGTCTCCACTGTCTCCCAGTGGCCTCTGTTCTCCATGGATGGCAAACAAACACACAATTTCAATCTTATTTAACTCAAATTACTAGCTCTGTATCTCTCACCGTACCTCTCCTCAACATTAAGTCAATAAAATCATGACACTACCTATATCATGTAGGCTAGCTCGATGAGTAGAACGTACATGGGTCAATGATGTGACATTGTCCAAGTGCACTACTTTGGTTTAAAATAATTTTAAATGATTCAAAATAAGCATAATTTTATTCTAGAAAACCTGTTTAATTTTTACATATTTCCAGTTTATCATAAAAATGATACAGCACCCTCCATAATTATTGGCACCCCTGGTTAAGATGTGTTCTTTAGCTTCTAATAAATTCAGTTTTTTTCTAAATAATATAGGACCACAATAAAAAAAGAGGAAATCCAACCTTTAATTCAAGTGCATTTATTCAGTGGGAAAAAATCCCACATTAAGAAATAATTCTTTTACGTCAAATCATGTGTGCCACAATTATTAGCATCCCTGATGTTAATACTTTGTACAACCCCCTTTTGCCAACAAAACAGCACCTAATCTTCTCCTATAATGTTTCAGAAGATGGGAGAATACAGAAAAGAGGGATCTTCGACCATTGCTCTTCGCAATCTCTCTAAATCATCCAGCGACCTGGGTCCTCTCCTCTGCACTCTCCTCTTCAGCTCACTCCACAGGTTTTCAATGGGGTTGAGGTCTGGGGACTGAGGTGGCCATGGGAGGAGCTTGATTCTGTGTCTGGTGAACCATTTCTGTGTAGATTTGGCCACATGTTTTTGGGTCATTATCTTGCTGAAAGACCCAGTGACGATCCATCTTCAGCTTTCAGGCAGAGGCCACCAGATTTTGATTTAAAATGTCCTGGTATTTCAAAGCGTTCATGATGCCATGCACCCTAACAAGGTTCCCAGGGCCTCTGGAAGAGAAACAGGCCCACAGCATCACCGATCCTCCCCCTTACTTCACAGTGGGCATGAGGTGCTTTTCTGCATACTCATCTTTTGTGTTCCGCCAGACCCACTTAGAGTGTTTGTTGCCAAAAAGCTCTATCTTGGCCTCATCTGACCAAAGCACACGGTCCCGGTTGAAGTCCCAGTACCGCTTAGCTATCTCCAGACGTTTGCGTTTATGATTTTGAATGAGAAAAGGTTTTTTCCGTGCATGCCTCCCAAACAGCTTGTTGGCATGTAGATAGCGCCTGATGGTTGTTTTGGAGACTTTGTGACCCCAAGATGCTACCATTTGTTGCAATTCTTTAACAGTGAGCTTTGGAGAACTTTTTATTTTTCTTACCATCCTCCTCACTGTGCGTGGTGGCAAAATAACCTTGCGTCCTCGTCCAGGCTTGTTTACCACTGTTCCAGTTGTTTTAAACTTCTTAATGATTCCTCTGACAGTAGATATGGGCAGGTGCTGGCGAGTGGCTATTTTCTTGTAGCCATTGCCTGACTTGTGAAGGTCGACACACATCTGCCTTACTTGAATGGTGTGTTCCTTTGTCTTTCCCATGTTGAAGAGTGGATAAGAGAAATGGCCTCTGTGTCACGTCATATTTATACCCCAGGGAAATAGGAAGTGATGAATTACTAATTAAATGTTCCTAGATACTCTGATCAACTTTGTAAACTACTGTAGAAATGACAGAAATCCTTCAATTACATTTATTTCCTAGGAATTGGTAGAGGTGCCAATAATTGTGGAACAGGTGATTTTATGAAAAATAATTATTTCTTTGTCAGGGATTTTTTTCCCCCCTTAAAATTCACTTGAGTTAAAGGTTACATTTTTCTACAATTTTCAGTGTGAGAGTATGCTTCTGCAATAAAAATTGAATTTATTTTAAGGCTTTTAACACATCTTAACCAGGGGTGCCAATAATTATGGAGGGCACTGTATATATTTTATGTTTTGCCATCTCAAACCCTCAAAATGTCAGGTGGCACAACCGTCCGAGCAAGTTAACAAAATGTGAAATGTATTAAATATGTAATTTAAAATATAAATTAATATAATATTTATATGGGGGCATAATTTTATATTGAAAATCTTTCAAATAAACAAATTTTAATAGTTTAATTGTTCTTAATTTGTTTGGAAAACCGAAATACCCGCCCCCTACAATAAAGAATCCATAAGTTACTTTTAATACCAAGCTCAATTACAAAATAGTAATGTTTTAGGCAGAGTAGACACTCTCAGGTATACTTACTAAAAAAATCACTTAGAAAAAAAGAGGGAAGTGTGTTTTTTTTCAAGAAACTTTTGGTTGTGCCACCTGACAATTTTTGGCTGGTGAAATTGCAAATACAGTCTAAAACTGTACTAAAACCCTGTAAATGTTGTGCAACCATTAAGACTTCTTTAAAAACGCTCTTCCAACTTCAAATAAATGTATTCTGTACATTTTTAAAGATTTATTAAAAAAACATTTTTAAAAGGCTTATTTGTCATTGACCCACATACGTATACAAGCACGCTAAACAAACTGACGGCATAGCCAGAGATGGTCTTAATCATGTGACAAACTATAGTAGTTTCAAGACTGCCTGGTCAGACCACCAAAAACTTTGAGAAGTTTCGTGGAAAGCAAGAAACTTCTCAGGAGCCCCGGCCAGACTGTGTGAAACTACGCGTAGTTTACTTCTCGATCACATCCCGAAGTTTCAAGTGCGTGATCACACTACCGACAAACTTCTCAAAGTTTGAGCGATACCAAAATACTCGTCGTTTGGGCCACTACCGCACATGCTCAGCAATGGCAGAAACCGTGCCGATCGTTGGCTGACACGGAAATAGTACTGCAAATTTATTGTAAGCTGCTTTTAACAGTTTAATTTTATTTTTAATTTGTTTCGGGGTCCTTGAAAGCCCCGCCTCCTCAATCCGCTTTGCGAAAATTCTGTACACAGTTTTGTTTCTTGTAACACTAACAGTTTCTGTAAATACAGCATCTTCACGCCACAAACTGATTCAGAACTTAGTCTCTGTCTCCCAGTAGCCTCTGTTCTCCATGGATAGCAAACAAACACGCAATTTCAATCTTAATTAACTTAAATCACTAGCTCTGTATCTCTTGCCATACCTCTCTTCAACAGTATCCTAAGTTGGTAAAATCACGACACTACCTATACCATGCAGGCTAGCTTGATGAGTAGAACGTACACACAAAAACAAATGTGCAGAAAAATGTAAACAAATTGACGGCATGGCAGTAGACGGTATTAATCACGACAAGCTGCACGTAGTTTCAAGACAGCCTGGCCAGACCACTGAAAACTTTGAGAAGTTTTGAGGGAAGCGAGAAACTTCTCAAGTTGGAGTAGGAAGTCTCGTAGGAAGTTTCACTGCTAAGTTTTGGAGAAGTTTTCCGTCAGACTGTCCAAACAACGAGAAGTTAAATACGTGGAAGTGAAACTATGCGTAGTTTCGTGTAGTCTGACTGGGGCTAATAATTTATTTACAAGAATTAATATGGAAAAGTATATGTGTTTAAATGCGGTGTGTAGAAATAACTGAAGAGAACAGGAATGAAACAACCCCGTTTCGAAAACATTTGGGATGCTGTGTAAAATGTAAATAAAAACAGAATGCAATGATTTGCAAATCATTTAAACTCTATATACTTTTCAGCATTAATGCCTTTCCAGATGTGTAAGCTCCCCACGTCACTGGCTCTAATGCAAGGCATTTGAACTGTGCGCTGATGACAAGCTGGACGGTCCCTCTCCTCTTTAAACCGCACGGCATGGCGTCCGTGGTTTCCAAAAAGAATTTCAAATTTTGATTCATTTGACCACAGAAAAGTTTTCCATTCTGCCTTAGTCCATTTGAAATGAACTTCGGCCCAGAGAGGACGGCGGCGTTTCTGGATCGTGTTCACATTTGGCTTCTTCTTTGCATGATACAGCTTTAGCTTCCATTTGTAGATTCCACGGGGAAATGTGTTCGCAGAAAATGATTTCTGGAAGTACCTGAGCCCATGCAGTGTATTCCAGTGCAGAATCATGCCTGTTTTTCATGCAGTGTGAACCTGAGGGCCCGAAGATGACGAGCATCCAATATTTGACCTTCGGACTTGTTCCTTGCACGCAGAGATCTCCCCAGATTCTCTGAATCTTTTGATGATATTATGTACTGTAGATTCAAAGTCTTCACAATTTTACTTCCAGGATCATTTTTCTGAAATTTTTCCTTAATTTTTTGATGCAGTTTTTTTTGCAGATTGGTGAATCTCAACTTTACTTTTGAGAGACTCTGCCTCTCTTAAATGCTCTTTTTATACCGAGTCATGTTACTGACCTGTTGCCAATGAATCTGATTAGTTGCAAAATGCTCCTCCAGCTGTTTTTTATGAGTACCACTTACTTTTCCAACCTTTTGTTGCTCCTCTCCTCTTTTGAGTTGTTTTGCTGCCATCAAATTCAAAGCCATCAAAATCTCTCACTTTCAAAATCCGATACGTTGTCTATGTTCTATTGTGAATAAAATATGCGTGTATGACATTTGCAAATCATTGCATTCTGTTTTTATTTACAATTTACACAGCATCCCAACTTTTTTGGATTTGGGGTTGTATAAGCCTGTGATTATAAAGAAAGTATTAAGAAATGACTAATCGCTAAGGGTAACAATGACAGCTGACTTAAGTGATATTGCATAGATGGAAAAAAAAACCCGAAATAATAATAAAAAATGATTAATTAACCCAGTGCTTTCCCTGAATTCCATCTCCTGTTCTTGGATTTTTTTCACTGTGCAACCTGATTTATTTTAAGATTGCACTTAATCATTATGTTTTCAGCGTTCAAAAGCATAGGTTGCATTTGCAGGGAAGCATAGTTACACACTGGTTGCAGCAGAAAGCGATAATAAATTTATGAAATTACCAACGCTTTTACGTTGAATTGTTGGTGATTGAATCATTAAGTAAATTGGATATTAGTGCATCGTGAAAGTTTGACGTATGGCATGCATTTAAAATCATTTAGTATGCCTGCCATGCGTCAAACTTTCGAGGCAGCGAAGTCATTCATTAGGTCTTGGCAGCTCGGCTTCTGGGAAAATTGCAGACAGGCTATAACATGAGATTGTATGAACAGCAATTAAATTAAACAACATTTAAACCTTACCTAAAAACCATCTTCAGCAGCATATACTACATTACACTTTACTTCAAGATGAAATTTCAAGAAATTTCACTTAATTGTCGTCCATGCAATCTCATATTGTAGCCTTCCTCATTGACGCAAAGCTGTACGTCATAATGGTTAATGGCAACGCAGCTTATTGGAAGTCCATTTGCTCAGTAAATTATTTCAGTTTATCATCCGATTCTTATTCAGAAAATAGGTTGAGTGTTAATCTGCCATTTGTTAATGTCACTGGTGGTTGACAGTTTCATTTTTACATGAGCAGCCTAAACACGCGCACCTAAGTCGGCAAAACCGCATTTATACCCCTAGATAAGCAAAGCCTAGGAAGAAGTGTTGTGGTGAGACTCGCTAATCAATCAATCGATCAATATGCTGCTAGCACGACCACAAGTGGTACGATTCACAAACAGCTTATCCAGGAGTTAACGATAGTGTCAGTCTGATTAGAAACATTTCCTAGGTGCATCAAGCTGATTAGACGTGGATGCAGAAATAAATATATTCTGTTTGGTGAGCTGCAGGAGCTCACAAGCTTCGTAAGACCTTAACATTTTATGTCAAGGTAAATGTGGATAGGAAAATGTTAGAAAATCATAGCAATGAACTAAAGAGCAAGCTGAGGGGAAATGGATATGAATTGATCCTCGCAACTGAACAAATAAACACTTATTTGGTAATTAGCAGGCCTTTTCTTGAAAAATCTTTATGCGCGCAAACATTTGCGCCTGTAAACTTTAATTTTCAGCCTTAGGTGCGGATTTCTTTCTTTCTGTTTTCCTGCAGCTCAAAAAGGCGCGTAAAAAAGGTTAAGGTGATTTTAATGGTGAGCATAATTTATCTAAACTAATACAAGCGACATATTATTGTAATATCTTCATATGTAAAACTAACATGGGTTACACCTCTCATTTCTAATTCAGGTACGCAAATGTGCGTAGTAATTGCTTAAGATCTGCCCGGTCTACAGTTAAGATTAGTGATAGGCTTACTTTAGTTGCTCACTTCGATATGGCCTTGGAAGATGATGTTAAAAACAGAAATCAGGAGCTTGGCAGCATTTCGTTTAAGTCACAGATAATCGAAAAACCAGAATGAATATACTAGAATATACAAGTTTCGCTTACCCAGCTCAGCAACGACCATGTACCACCTGAAAATGGTTGATTCATCTTTCAAAATCAAAACATAATTCAGCAGTGATTCAACTATGGTCCATGATGTTGATTCAACAGTGAAAAAACCTTAAAGTGCCTGCTGGGCGCGTATACAAGCATTTTATCTGCTTTACAGGTGAATATTAAGATTCAGCTATTATATATCACCAAGTAGTAATGCAAACCAGAAGTTTTTTAGGCTATTTAATTCTGAATTAAACTAAACTGAATTAAAAGGTGCATCTCCAAGACATCGCGAGCAGTGCAGTACTGCCGCTTGCAGGTTTAACAAAGATACAGCACGCCAGTATCTTCAAAAAAAGAGAGCGCGATAACTCATCCTCTTGTCAGTGAAGCCAGTCTGACTAGCCTAAACCATAAAAAAAAAGTAACCGAAAAAGCTTGCCTGTTTCCTTATTTTGTTTATTAGCGGAATGGGATTACACCGTATCAAACTTTATGTCTTGGATCATTCACCAGGCATGTAAGGCATTTTAGCTCAATTTAATTGATAAAATGACGGCACTTTTAAGTGGCCGAGTTGGGTAAGTTTACTGAACGCCGTTTATGTTCGCTCAGCATTACAGTTTGCAAGTTGCGATTTAAGGCATTATATGCGGATTTGCCTTCTCCTATTTATTTCCTCAGTAAGTTCTTAGATTAGTCATATAGTTATTAATAATATATACTTAATATTGCTCAACTCAGAGAGAACACCCACTGGTTTATTTGGTTGGCCTATTGCGGTTTCAAATAATGAGGAAAAGCAAAGTGTCCGTTGCGGTAGTCTGTTGGAATGGTCTGTAACGTAACAATTTTCGGTAAGCACAAATTAAAAACCAAGAAATAAATCGTGAACAATTTATAGCAGAAATGAAAACAAAATAACTTTGATTAAAATCAGTTCTTTATTTAATGTTATTTCCACTGTGTGTTTATTTGAGAGCCACTATCGGAGTCCAAGAGAATTTCCAACTGCATGATTGCTACAGCTAACAATAAGACGATACTGGGACTAGATGAACCAGGTCCATTAAAAAACCCTTAACTTATGAAGTGGAATGTTTCACGGTAAGGTCAAATACGAGCATCAGTGTATTGTGTAGTCATACTTTGACCTCTCAAGTGCAATAGCAGAATCTGCAAGGGTTCTGAACTGAGTTAAAAAATTTGGAACAATTGGAGAAAACAGTAGACTGTTGGTTGACCGAAATTTGTTCTAGTAGGGGACAGTTGAGAGGAGAATCAAGTCAATCTGGCTGCAAAATTAGCAGGAAGTACCGACTGATCGTGCCAAGTTTCACCATCAAAAAAACACAACAACAAAAAAAAAATCGGCAATGAAAACCTTCTTACGATATATATAAATATGCTTATTTCCGTAACTCACTCCTTCCCATCCTTTTTGACAATTTTTATGGGTCTTATGCCCTTAGTTTCCACATCAATGTTTTAATGGTGCAAAGCTGGACGATATGCGCATCCTGCTTCTCCATCTTTACTGGTTGGGGCAATGCACAGTTCTACTGGTTGAAGAAGTCTCGTATGGCTGGGAATCCACCAATGAGAAACACTTACTTTATGTACACACTGTTACTCAGGAGCCTTTGCGCACTATGCAAAAGAGTTTGGAAATGTTTGGATGGCGCTGCAGTTCAGATAGCTGGGCACGCAAAAATTGAACGTTTTTGATGGATACGTGCGCATGCGCGCAAAGGCGCGTACGCGCAAATGCGCGCCTTTCATGAAAAGGCCTGAATTAGGAAACCTAAATGGGATCGAGTTTGGAGATATAATGCGCTTTAAGGCAAGGTGAGAGCAGTACCAATATCCTTCTGATGACAATTCTGTAGTGGAGGAGGTAAAATTTTTTTTATAGAAAATGTTTACCCATTTTGAATTTGATGCCAGCAATGTCTTTCAAAAAAGTTGGGATGGGGCAACAAAAAATGGGAGAAATTGTATGATACAAAAAGAAAAAAACCTCCTGTTGGAATATTTCACAGCTAAATAGGTTGATTGACAACCGCTCAGTAATGAGATTAGGTATAAAAAGAGAATCCCAGCAAGGATGAGTCTTTCAGTAGTAAAGATTGCAAGAGCTTCACCATTCTGTGAAAGGCTGTGAATTAAAAATTCATGAATAATGTTTCTCAGTGTAAACTTGCAAAAAAATTGGGGATTTCATTATATTCAGCACATAATATCATGACAAGATTCAGAGAATCCAAAGAAATCTCTGTATGCAGGGGACAAGGTTGAAAACTAGTATTGACTGGCCATGCTCTGTAGGCCCTCAAGTGGAAATGCATTAAAAACGGACCGGATTCTGTAGTGGAAATCGCTTCTACGAACCATTGTCAGTCATGAGCACAGTTTGTCCCTGCATCTACAAATGCAAGTTAAAACTTTACTTTGTAAAAATAAAAGAATATATAAGCAAGATCCCAAAATTCTGTCACCTTCTGTGGGCCCAAACTTAGAGGTGGGCGGTAAACCGGTTTCATCACCGTCACCGGTATAATATGTTGCCACAAAATGGATTTTGCAATACTGTAATTACCGCGGAAAAAGCGTTGTTACCTGGCCTTCTGATGAAAGGCACGCATTTGCGCCTTTGTGTGCCTAAAATTGCATTTTAGCTGTGCAAATAAAGTATCCATCAACAATGTGCACATTCAGTAAGTATTTCTCATTGGTGGATTCCCAGCCATGCGAGACTTCTTCAACCAATGGAACTGCGCGTTGCCCCAACCAGTAAAAATGGCGAAGCAGGCTTCGCATATCGCCCAGCTTTCCACCTTTATGACATTGATGTGGAAACGAAGGGCCAAAAACCCGTGAAAATTATCAAAAAGGACGGGAAGGAGTGGGTTACGGAAGTAAGCGTATTTTAATACATTTTGAGACGGTTTTCATTACTGATTTTTGTTGTTGTTGTTGTTGTTGTTGTTGTTGCTGTTTTTTTTTTTTTTTTTTGTTTTTTGTTGGTGAAGCTTGGCGATCAGTCGGTAGGCTAATTCCTGCTCATTTTGCAGCCATATTGGCTTGATTCTCATCTTGACTGCAGTTTTCGCTGTGATTTGATCAAAAAATTATTACGTCTGTCCCCTACTAAAACAAATCTTGGTCAACCAACAGTCGGCTGTTTTTTTCCGATTGTTCTACATTTTTGAACTCAGTATTTGACCTTACCGTAAAACATTCCACTCCGTAAGTTATGTATTATTTAATAGACCTGGTTCATCTAGTTGCAGTATCGTTTTATTGTTAGCTGTAGCAATAATGCAGTTGAAAATTCTCTTTCACTCCGATAGTGGCTCTCAAACAGACACACAGTGGAAATAACATTAAATAAAGAATTGAGTTGAATCAGTTTTTTTTTTCATTTCTGCTATTAATTGTTAACGATTTATTTGTTGGGTTTTTAATTTGTGCTTTCGGAAAACCGTTACGTTACAGACCATTCCAACAGATTACCGCAACGGCCACTTGGCTTTTCCTCATCATTTGAAGCCGCAGTAGGCCTACCAAATAAACCAGAAGAGGTTCTCTCTGTGTTGAGTAATATTACGTGTATATTATTAATAACTATATGACTAATCTAAGAGCTTAGCCGACTGAGGAAATAAATAGGAGAGGGCAAATTCGCATATTATGCCTTAAATTAGCCCCATTCCTGTGCCTCCGAGGGCTTGTTTTAACATTCTGACATTTACTGGCCCAGCGGAGTCACATGCCGTGCCATTGACAAAACCTGCAAAAATGGAAATCACCAGACACCACTTGTTTTCTACCGCTGCTAGCGTCAAAACTTTCTTTCGTTTTACCTTGTGTCTGGTATCGGCGTAACAACGACATATTAAAGATTCGTTCGGCACCAACCACTCATCGTAACTCCCTCTCGTTCCGAAAAATAAGTCTGGAAAAGGCAAAACTTCACCCCTGAAATCCAACTTCCTGCCCAGAATCGCTCACGGCACAGCCATGAAATTGTGACACGTGCGCTGATTGGCTGGCTCTTGAGAGACCTGCCTCGGAGGCACATGAATGGGGCTAGCCTTAAATCGCCACTTGCAAACTGTAATGCTGAGCGAACATAAATGGCATACAGTAAACTTACCCAACTCAGCCACCTAAAAGTGCCATCATTTTATCAATTAAATTGTACTAAAATGCCTTACATGCCTGGTGAATGATCTTCGACGTAAAGTTTGATACGGTGTAATCTCATTCCGCTAATAAACTAAATAAGCAAACAGGCAAGCTTTTAGGGTTAGTTTTCTCATGCTTAAGGCTCGTCAGACTGGCTTCGGTGACGAGAGGATCAGTTGTCGCGCTCCCTTTTTCGAAGACACTGCCGTGCTATGTGTTTGTCAACCCTGAAAGCTGCAGCACTGCACTGCTCGCGATGTCGTAGAGATGCACCTTTTAATTCAGTTTCGAACTAAATAGCCTAAATAATTATTGGTTCGCATTACTAATAGGTGACATAGAACAGCTCAATCCTAATGTTCACCTATAAAGCAGATAAAACAGGTGTATACGCGGAGAGAATTCAACGTCGTCTGATGTACCGTTTTCAAATGGTACGTGGTCGTTGCTGAGGTGGGTAAGCGAAACTCGTACATTGTATATTCATTCCAGTTTTTAGATTATCTGCGACTTAAACGAAATGCTGCCAAGCTCCTGATTTTTGTCTTAAACATCATGTTCCAAGGCCATGTCGAAGTGAGCAACTGAAATAAGCCTAATTTCACTATCAGTAATCTTAACTAGCCCGGGCAGATCCTAAGCTGCAATTAAAACGCACATTTGCGTGTAACCCATGTTAGTTTTACATATTAAGATATTACGATGATATGTCGCTTATATAAATTTAGATGAATTATGCTCTACATCAATATCACCTTAACTTTTTACGCGCTTAAAATAGCATTTGAGCTGCGTAAAAAAAAAAAAAGAAAATGCGCACCTAAGGCTGAAAATTAGTTTACGGGCACAAATGTTTGAGCACCTAAAGATTTTTCAAGAAAAGGCCTGATAAACATGTTGAAAAGTTAACAGCTTTGCAGTGTTGACCCTGGCACTGGCTGATGGTAAAGATGTTTGGTGTTTAAAGTCTGAAAGAAACCATTGTGTTTGTATTGTGGAACAAAAATAATAAGTGGGGAAAAAATAAAATGCAAAAAAGCATTTTTTATGTAAATATTCTTCATTCCTCAGACCATTTTGCTCAAAAATAAAATGCAAAAAAGCATTTTTTATGTAAATATTCTTCATTCCTCAGACCCATTTTGCTCACCAGTGTAGTTAACTTTCAGCTTGAAATGGGGTAAGCTACTCTTCCAAAAGCACATTGTGGCCAAGCCTTTTTTGTAGTTAACACATTAGTAGACATTTTCCACCTGCTAGGATGTGTACACTTAAAACACAGAACAAACAGAGCTAAAATCATGTTTTGAAAAGACTACCCCATTTCATGTCGGAATACCGTGATATAATACCGTTATCGCAATATGAAGGAAAAATACCGTGATATAAATTTTAGGTCATATCGCCCACCCCTACCCAAACTTATTTCAGATTGGCTGAGGTGAAGTGGAAAACTGCGTCATGGCCTGATCAATCAAAATGTGAATTTTTTTTTTAAACTCATAGACGCTGCATCCTCTGAGCTAAAGAGGAGAGGGACCATTCGGCTTTTTATCTGCGCTCTGACAGGGGCAACAGGGGCCGAAAGGGGCAAAGGCGCTGCAACAGCCCAAAGCATCTCCAATTGGAGAAACGCACTGCAAAAACAGAAACAATGCAAATTCAAAAACACGCAAACCGCAAAAGTAAATGCAAGGGAAAAATGCTGCATATCCACGTCAGCACAAATGCACTGCAACAGCCTAAAACATGCTCAATTGGAGAAGCGCTCTGCAAAAACATAAACGATGCAAAGTCAACAACACTCAAACCACAAAAGCAAATGCAAGAGAAAAATGCTGCATTTAGACGTTGACACAACGGAAGAACTCCAAGCCGCTATGGGGAGCGCCAACTCAAACATTTTTATGTTTTTCCGCATCAAGACCTGCTGGAGTATTTTGTTTCATGGTTTAACAACACAGCGAAGGGTTTGCCAGGGCTGCTACCTTTGAGCATGCGCGAAGGGCACGCTGAGCTTTGCAACCTTATGAGCATGTACAAAGGGTTCGCTGGTGATTACGTTCTTTATTGTGATCCAAGAAATCAATGGATAGCAGTCAATTTGCCATGTAGTTAGTAAGCTAGTATTTACATGCATCAGATATGACTAGCTAAGTTGACAAAAAGGCTCTCTAGCTAGCTAAGGTTAGTTCGGTCACAGCTGCAACAATGAATAATAAATACAGAATTTATGTTTATCATACAGCAAACGGAATGAGTTCTTACTATTGTATCAAAGGTAAAGTCCCATTGATGCCCAGGTGATCGTGGTAATTTGGTAGTCAGTAGACTGTATTGTTGTACTGGGTACAGTTAGTGTCATATGCTGGCTAATACACTGTATAGCTACTAATAGGCAATATAAAGTAGCATTAGGCATCCAGTATCTGCTGGCACTTTATGTACAAGGTCTAAACAAGAGTACGATTTCAGACATGGCCGTTGTTGCCTTTGTGAACAGCCTGCATGGATTTGAAATTTTTTTTAAACGACAAAAATACTCTAAAGAAGTTTCTTTACAATAATGAAATTAATAAAACAGTGGTGACCTCTTGTGCAGACCAGGTCCTTGACATAGGGGTGGCAGTATTAATATTGAAGCCCAGCTGGAGAGGGGGTTGTAGCATATTGTGTATTGTACTCTCCTGCTGCTGCAAGCCAGTGGCCTGACAGTGCAGTTTCTGTCCTGCTCCACCAGAGGACTATCTCTGGGCACTGCGCCACTGTCTTGGGGCTCTCACTGCCTCTGTAAAAATGTGGACAACTTAACTGATCTAGCTTGTCATTTATGATGGTTTCATGTCAGGTTTTTTGGCTTTTGTGTAAATTCTGACTCAAAATTTATTGTTCTGAATATAGCCTAATTGTTCAAAATACTTTAAGCGGGTAAAATGAGCTAGTTACACAATGCCAGCCTGCTGATTGTACTATACTAATGAGGCATATCAATAAGCTTGCAAATGACACCAAACAGTACTAGATGAACATAAAATAAAAATAACTGAGATAGTGTTAGCTTATTAACTAAAACTGATATTAATTATATAGAGCTTGAAAATGTTAAAAAATAGTCATCAGGTTATGACTCAGTATGTAATATCAATGAATTCTAATCACACTTTTCAATTGGTTGTTTAGATGATTGCCCTTGCTTTCTGCAGCATAGAAACCTAATTTAAGGCAATAACTACCAGGCAGATGGATGTTATTGATCCAAATTATTATATTATGAAAATTGAGTTGTAATTATATCTCCATGTAACTCATTTGATCACTTTTAACTTGACATGTCACGCAATGTATTTAGTCTGTCTTTTTTTACCTTTGTATTGTATATCTCTATCCACATATTGTTAACTGTAATGTTCGCGTTTTTGTTACCTGCCCGGGGACTAAAGATGTAAATTAGCATTTTTGCTAACTCTGGCATGTTTAAATCTTGTATTTTGTTCTGATGTTCATTAATGCGCACTGTTCCAATCTAATAAACAAATGAAGAGATAAAATTTGAAAATACGGTGGCCATTTCCAAAAGGTTATTCAGCTTCAATGAACACACTGGGAAGTGACATTGGCCCTCATTTATCAAACTTGCGTAGGATCTGGTGTAGATTCTGATGTAAATATCAGCGTTCGCCAGGTGTCATGTCTGATTTATTAAAAGTGTGTACGTCGCTGATTTCGGTGTAGAACTGGCGTGGCGTTGATAAATCTGGCGGCTGAAACCATCATAATTTACATGACACGCCCCTATAAATTCATGCTCCGGGAGGCATAGTCCTGCCCACTTTACGACATGGACTCTCGAAGGCGGCAAAGAAAAAAAGAACTTCACTGAGGAGGAAATATAAATGATCACGTCAGAGGTGGAGAAAAACAAAATAATTTTATTTGGAAGCCTTAAGAGTGGCATAAAGGGAGCGCAGAAGGCTGCAGTTTGGAAAACTATTGCTGCTGCAGTTCACACTGTTGGGGTGGAAAACCAGAGTGCAGCAGAGGTTTGATTTAATTCATTAATAAATTCAATTTATAGATACATGAAATTTCATGTTATATAGCCTACATAACTGACAATCCAAATGCTTTACATGTAGGTAAGAAAAAGTGGTCCGATTTTAAGATCGCCGCCAAAAAACGGGTTGCTGCGCTCAGGCGCAGCAGCGCTCGGACTGGTGGAGGCCAACCAGACTCGAACCTCCAGGTGTCCCCATTCGAGGAGCGCGTGGCAGCAGGGTTCCCCGTACATCGTGGGAATACGAGGTGGTGGGGACACGGACGAGTCCCCACCGCCTCGATCGGAGCTGCATGAGGGTAATTGTTAAAATACAGTCTGCAGAGATCACTCTTCATTGTACTTTTATTAGTATTACTCCCTGACATTTTATTGTGTGCCACATAAAATGAGCAGTCACTCGTCACTTTCCCCGAGGAGATCTCTGCGCCGAAAGTTCCGCTCTCGTCGGACAGAATCGTGTTCCTCTAACAAGAGAAGATCTGCCATTGTCAAAATGTGATCACGGTAGTTAGCTAGTTAGTTAATGTACTCTTATGGTTACTCAGTCAAAGTGACGGCAAAATAAAGAAAAGTTTGATGAAACGAGTGTAAATGTGCACGCGCTAGTAATAAATTTGATTTTCTAAAATAATTACGCAAACTTATTTTCTAGTCTGCTTTAATTAAGTTGCGTTTTCTTTTGTTGTTCAGTATATATCTGACTGGATGAGCATCTGACATACCACACTGCATATCTGTCAAGCCACGAATTGCGCTTAATCAAATTGATTGTAATTGCCAGCCGTCTGGCCTGACAAGCAGGTTGTTGTCTCAAAATATAAGTTTAATCAATTTCTCAACACAGGTGTCTTATTTATTTAGTTAGCCTATTTATTCATTTTACTAATAAAAGCAACAACAGCATGACGTCCAAATCGCTGCATATTATTAATAATTTTGACAGCTGCTCTCGTTCCTGCATGTTGTTCGCTGGTTTCAAATCTGCGTACACCTGGTCAGACCTGGCGATTTTTGCGGACCGTTTGCTCATGTTCAGATTGATAAATGCCGATCCTTGCGGGAGATTTGGTGTACACCCATTTTTTTTTGGTGTACGCACGTTTGATAAATGAGGGCCATTGTGGTTTTGCCATTCAATCCTTTCAAGCAAAAGGTAAAAAAAATGGTCTTTAGACCGTCACAGAGAGTGGGTGTTTGAGAAATGCAAAATGCTGTTGCCACTGTCCATCAGAAATAGGACTGAACTCACCTCTTGATTGTGTAGGCTATTTACTACAGCTTGTAGTACTGTACATTGACTCGAGCCAAAATAGAAAAATAAGTTACTATTTGCTTGACAAGTGAAAATTGACTTATTCCATTGGCAGGCTAGTCAAAATTACTTCAAATCAAGGACAAATTTTTTGTCTTACTAAGAAAAATGGTGATAGAAATAAGTGTTTTAAGCCATAAAATAAGTAAATTCATCATCTTTCATTTTTTGCAGTGTACAGTTGAACCTATGAGACTGCACAGTTAGGCTGAGGGTTGTTATGACACAATTTTAAACACTATTTTTGCTATCGTATTTGCATCATAAAGTGGCCTACACAGTTAAAATGCTGAGTCCTCAAACTTTCGAATGATATATTTTTCTACAACGTAGCACAATATTTGACGGTATAAAAGTGCAATTATGCCTATTATTTTTTGCCTATTTTGATGTTTAATTCCATACTTCCCCCATTTTGTTTTATTGCTTTTATGCACATGTATTTTTACCTGTTTGTGAAGCACTTTGTGCTGTATTGCTTGAAAGGTGCTATATAAATAAATGTATTATTATTATTAACGGCCCACGCTTGGACCGATGCTCATGAAAGGCTTAAAGAACAATATTTTTACAAAAAGTGTAAACAGTGCCTATTCCCCTCACTGAATGTGTGTACTTTTGTTTAGGCCATTTTTCATGGAACATTGACCTTTTCTAAATTCATAAGTGAACTTTTAATACAAAAAATTTGAGGTACATTAAAATGTGCAGATTATGAAATATTCAGATATTGTGTTTTGATTAAAAAGGACATAAAAGAGACTTGAACTTTTTAAACACGCACTCCTGCCAAAACATGATTTGTGTGTTAGGTATCGTTCAGGAACCAGACGCGAGAACAGAGCAGTGCAGAAAAATGGGATTTTATTTGGAAAGGGGGCAAACCCCCGCAGAGCAGGAGGCAACGGTACAAAGTCCACAATCCAAAAATCAAAATCCAGGAGGGCGAAATCCAAATCGTAACCAGGGCACCAATCACAAAACTCAAAGTCGGGCAAAAAAGGGTTCAAAAACAGATACAGGCAAAAGTGCAAAAGAGCAGATCCAAAAATCGTAGGTCGGGCGGTCCAGTCAGAAGATAAACACAGAGAGTACAAGGCGAAATGAAAGCAGCACAGGTAAACTTGGGAAAACGTTCTGACGGGGAACTGCAGTGAGAAGACAGCTTAAATACATTCAAGGGAAGTCACATGCTATGATTAGGATCGGGTGAAGGGGATCAGACTAATTACAAAGGAGGGAACATGAGGGAGAACCTAATCACATTTGGCAAAAAGCCAAAAACGGACAGGGAACATGGAAAACCTATGACAAAACATACAGCTCCGTTAGGGAGTTCTAATGTGCACAGATAATGAGAGGTAGGATAGAATGGAGCAGGTTCCGCTGAATTGCAGGAGAGACAAAGTGAAGGCAAGAGGCGGAGACTAGAACAGGGCGAGTTGAGAGCTAAATCAATTAGTAAGTGCAGCTATACAATCCCTAGTGCTCGTTAGTAAGTTAGTATTATATACAATGTTAGTTTGGGTTAGTAAAACAAAAACAACAAACTGTTAGTATTGGTTAGTAATATAGAAAAGAGAGGCATTGGAAGGAATGTTTGAAACCCAGAAACCATGGAATCACCTAAGCATGTGACACGAGGACTGGGGAGAAGCTGTCTTAACAAGAGACCAGACAGGGGAGACAAAGTGCAATGCTGGGCATGAATAAAACATGGACCGGACTCTAACAGAAAAGTGGAAGGGATGGCAAAAAAAGAAAACATGGCAAAATGCAAAAACTAAACAAAACATGACAAAACCCTAACGAACATAATCATAAACATAACAGGGACTAGGGAAAATCATAATAAACATGGCATACAAGGCAGAAACAAGACAGAACAGATTAGAATCATAACATTGTGCTTATTTTTTGAGTTAAAGTAAACGTCCGACAGTTTTGCAAGCAACAATTTACATCTACAGCTATCTTAGGCTGCTCTGCTGCAGCCATTTTGCATCCACCATGCAACCAAGTGGCCCCCAGTGCCTCTGTCTTCACTTTAGTCTTTGAAAACATGATTCTAGCATTCTAAGCAAACAAATCTCAAAACAAACCATATGCACCCACACAGTTGGTTATTTACCGAGTAAGTGTCAATTATGTCCTTTAGACCGTGTTTCAAAAATACAGAATACTTCAACTCAAGCTGGATTCACATTCTCATGACTGGTATGCTCAGGCAACAGATAACTGCTAACAGTTAAGCTATGTTTTACATAGCCTTTTAAGCTAATCTTTATCAAATATACTGCACTTGAATTCTGAATCTAGCTTTGCTCTGTCCTGTTTGTTTTCAGGGCTCGTGTGTGCCTCCATTTTGGTGCATTTGCTTTTGAAAATTGTGTGCTATGGAGAAAATTTAAGAGCACACCAACAAATTGGGATACATTTGTGTGTTTCTTAATATGTTAGAACATGTTTGCTTTTTGGAAAAAAAAAATAGCCTGGAAACCAGTTTTTTTTTTGTTTGTTTTTTGTTTTGTCCTGGGTTCTTGGTGTTAATGGGCAAGTATGGCTATTCAGTGTCCAAAAAATGTCACTGCACTTTAAACGTCTTTTCTTTAAACCAGCCAAAAAGTGCATGCAAACATCTGATGCATAAATAATGTCAGTTTGAATTATGTTTCTCTTTTTTTTAGAACATCCTGGCTTTGAACCCCAGGGTGAAGAACCATGCCATGATCCATTCAACTTCTTCAAAGCAACGGGAGAAGAAGCACTGGAAAAGAAACCCGGAAAAAAGCTGTGACGTGAGTGCAAGTTTGGCCCATCAGTTTGAACCCTCTCTCTGCAGCTCATTCACTTGTCTCACAGAACATGAGATCGACAAAATTGATGGTGAGGGGTGAAACAAACGCACAGATCCCTTATTGTAAGCAAATCTTGCTAATACAACATAACCAGGAGGGCTTATTTGAGGTTTTATATGTTTTGTTTGCCTCTGGCATCACTGGCATGTGTTCATGTGTGATAGATCTCATTGGGATTCCATGTACATGCTGCTGATACCTCTGAAATATCTCTGAAGAGCAGACTGCAATTTGAGAGGTTTTTTTTGGGCAAGTGTTTGAAATGCCTCATCTATTCTTAAGATAGCTGAAATTCCAGTTAATTTGATGTAGCTACAAAGCAATATTGAAGTGTTTGGGGCTTTGATTATTTATTCCCTACTGACTATACTAGTCTTAAGCATATATACTTAATTTATCACAATCTGTGCCAGTGGTTTCTGGATTCGTATTACAAATTAGGCTCACGACATGAAGCAATTCACACATAAGTTAATACACTGCCCTTTTCTTGCGTAACCAGTGTGTCCCAGGACTTCCTTACAAAGCACAGATTTTGGTCTGCATGGAGTGCATTCTTATTCTATTCTCAACAGGTTGGCCTTGAAAGTTGGGTGACTGTAGCTCGTCAGCGCAGGAAAGGGCGTGTACGCCATACAGCTCCCCAGTGTCCAACCAATTCCAGCCCTTGCAGGAACTCAACTTGGCCCCTGACCCTGAGAGTGGGGGGACTGATGAGCATCAGGGTACCCTGTTGGCCTCTACCCCTCAGAAAAGGGAGTTAGTGATAGTGGGGTATTCAATACTTAGAGGAATAGACAGCTCAGTCTGTTCGTGCAACAAGGAGTCTCGTACGGTGTGTTGCCTGCCTGGTGCCCAGGTAGGAGACCACCTGGAGCGTACGGACAAGCTCCTGGCCAGAGCGGGGAGGGATCCAGTTGTCATGGCCCATGTTGGGACAAATGACATAGGTAAGGGTAGGTTTGAGGTTCTGCATGGAAAATTTGTGGAATTAGCTGGAAAGCTTAGGAGCCGATCCTCCACGGTAGTTTCCTCCGGGATTCTACCGGTACCACGTGCAAGCAGAGGGAAGCAGAATTTTATCTGGAGGTTTAACACGTGGCTACGAACCTGGTGTAGGAAAGAGGTGTATAGGTTTATGGGGCGCTGGAACTACTTCTGGGACAGGGGTGACCTGTTCAAGCTGGACAGGCTACACCTGAACCAGAGGGGTACCTTTGCACTGGGTCAGTGTATGTTGAGGGTAGCACAGGGTTATTTAAACTAGGGACTTGGGGGGCAGGGAGGTTAGAGAGTGTTATACAGCGGGAAATGCAGACTGCCCTGATGGAAGCTGACAGCGTTACATGCACTATTGATGATATATTTTTAAAGCAACAAAGTGTAGTGAGGGGCTTGGAGCAGCGGGCACATGGGAAATCGAAGGGGAAGAGCATTCGTGATGACCTGAAATGTTTCTATCTAAATGCAAGAAACATAAAGGTTAAATTTCCAGAACTTGAGGCCGTTATGATTAGTGTGGGCTATGACATAGTTGGGATTACAGAGACATGGCTTCGTGAAGAGGATGGAGATGAATATAATATAGAAGGTTATCAGCTCTTTAGGAAGGATAGATGCAACAGGCGAGGAGGGGGTGTAGCACTCTATGTGAACAAAAACATAAATGTGCAGGAAATTCCTGAAATTGAACATTCCTTGCCCTGTGAAGATATCTGGGTCAGGCTCACTGGCAAACACGAGTCAGGTTTAAACATAGGAGTATGCTATCAACCGCCAGCTTTTGACAGTATTGTCAATGAAATGCTCTTTAAGAGGATTACGCAAGCTTGTAGAGGAGGAGGGACTATTATTATGGGAGACTTAAATTATCCTGGTATCGATTGGGAAAGGGTGAAATGACAGGGTAGGGGAGGAAGAATTTCTAGATTAATTTCTTATTAATGATAATTTTTTGGAGCAGTATGTTAATAAACCTACAAGAGAGAAGGCAATTTCTGACTTAGTGCTCTGTAATGACCCAGGTAGAATTGGCAATGTTGAGGTACTGGAGCCACTTGGGACAAGTGATCACTCTACTGTTAATTTTGATGTTTTATGGGAAGTTAAAAAGGTGTCTTCAAAAACAAAAATTTTCAATTTTAGGCGAGCAAACTTTGACAGGATACGCTCATATCTAAGCAAAATAAAATGGGAGACACTCCTGGGCCCTCATTTATCAAACATGCGTACACCAAAAAAATGGGTGTACGCCAAATCTCCCGCAAGCATCGGCATTTATCAACCTGAACGTGAGCGAACGGTCCACAAAAATCTCACGCCAGGTCTGAGCAGGTGTACGCAGATTTGAAACCAGCAAACAACATGCAGGAACGAGTGCAGCTGTCAAAATGAGCAATAAACCATATGCAGCGATGCGGACATCATGCTGTTGTTGCTCTTATTAGTAAAATGAATAAATAGGCTAAATAGATAAATTAATGAATAAATAAATACATAAATAAATAAGAAACCTGTGTTGAGAAATTAATTAAACTTATATTTTGAGACAACCTGCTTGTCAGGCCAGACGGCTGACAATTACAATCAATTTGATTAAGCGCAATGCACGGCTTGGCAGATATGCAGTGTGGTATGTCAGATGCTCATCCAGTCAGATATATAGGCTATTGAACAACAAAAGAAACGTAAGTTAATTGAAGGCAGACTGGAAAATAAGTTTGCGCGTAATTATTTTAGAAAATAAAATTTATTACTAGCGCGTGCACATTTACACTCATTTCATCAAACTTTTCTTTATTTTGTGGTCACTTTGACTGAGTAACCATAAGAGTACATTAACTAACTAGCTAACTTGTGTTTCTTTTGTTGCTCAGCCAACGGACACTTTGACCGTGATCACATTTTGACAGTGGAAGATCTTCTATTGTTAGAGGAATACGCCTCTGTCTGACGTGAGAGGAACTTTCGGCACAGAGAAGATCTCCTCTGGGAAAGTGACGAGTGGCTGCTCGTTTTGTGTAGCACCCAATAAAAAGTCATGGAGTAATACTAATAAAAGTACTATGGAGAGTGATCCCTGCAGACTGTATTTTAACAATTACCCTCATGCAGCTCCGATCGGCGGTGGGGGCCTATCTGTGTCCCCACCGTCTCGTATTCCCACGATGTAGGGGGGAGCCCTGCTGCCACGCACTCCTTGAATGGGGACAGCTGGAGGTTCGAGTCTGGTTGGCCTCCATCGGTCCCTGCGCTGCTGCGCCTGAGCGCGATCTTACAATCGGACCGCTTTTTTTTTTTACCTACGTGTAAAGCATTTGGATTGTCAATTATGTAGGCTATATAACATGAAATATCATAGATCTATAATTGAATTTATTAAGGCCGATGTTATTCGCACTTATACGTGTGGCCAATGCTGATTTTTTTTTCTTGGCCACACTTATAAGTGCGCCAGTTGATGACCATTCCAGTGCTGCTTAGAAAGTACCGCTTAAAATAAGTTTAGCCAAGAAAAAATTTTAGCTTCGGACACATTTAAAATAAGCGTGAGCAATGGAGAAATGTGCATCTTGGCCACACTCCTAAGTGCTTCTAACGTGAATTTCGATCAATTTTTGTGCTTGGATGCACTTAAATAAGTGCGAATAGTCACTTCGATTTACTAATGAATTAAATCGAACCTCTGCTGCACTCCGGTTTTCCACCCCAACAGTGTTTACCGCAGCAGCAATAGTTTTCCAAACTGCAGCCTTCTGAGCTCCCTTTATGCCACTCTTAAGGCTTCCAAATAAAATTATTTTGTTTTTCTCCACCTCGGACGTGATAATTCATATTTCCTCCTCAGTGAAGTTCTTTCTTCTTTGCCGTCTTTCGAGAGTCCATGTCGTAAAGTGGGCAGGACTATGCCTCCCGGAGTATGAATTCATAGGGGCGTGTCATGTAAATTACGATGGTTTCAGCCGCCAGATTTATCAATGCCACGCCAGTTCTACACCGAAATCAGCGACGTACACACTTTTAGTAAATCAGACGTGACACCTGGCGAACGCTGATATTTACATCAGAATCTTCACCAGATCCTACACAAGTTTGATAAATGAGGGCCCTGGACTGTGAGTCTGTAAATGAGATGTGGGAAAGATTTAAGGGGGTTTTACTTGATTCACAACGAAAATTCATTCCAAAGGTGTCCAAAAGTAAGCTGAAAAAGCAGAATCCTCAGTGGATGACGTAGGAGTCTGAGGGAAAAAAAGAATCTTTATAAGATGTACATAAAGGATAACAATGAGAACACTAAGGCTGAAGACTGCAAAATGCGGGCTATGGTCAAGAAAGAGCTGAGGAATGCTGGAAGACTGTATGAAAGACAAATTGCAGAAGGGGCAAAAACTAACCCTAAGCGCTTCTTTCAGTACTGTAGCAGAAAAAGGAAAGTCAAAGAGGAGGTTAAGTGCATAAAGAATAAATATGGATCGCTGCTATATGCTAACAAGGATATTGAGGATACCTTAAACAGTTACTTTGTTGAGAATTTTACTTCAGAGCGGGTTTTTATTCGGCCAGAGGGCATGTCCAATGCTCAAGATTATTTAGCGGAAATTGAGGTTAGGGATAACGAAGTATTAGACAAGTTGCATAAACTAAAGGCAGATAAGGCGACGGGTCCTGATGGCTTATATCCTAGAGTGCTCAGGGAAGTTAGTGAGATCATCTTTAAGCCGCTATTTCCCATCTTCAGACGGTCTTTAGAAACTGGAGAAATTCCAAATGATTGGAAGCAGGGCAATAAAATTCCAATATATAAGAAAGGGGACCGTACTGAGCCAAGAAATTACAGGCCAGTCAGTTTAACTTGCATTGCATGCGAAATACTGGAATCTATCATAAAAGATGAGCTGGACTTATTTCTTGAACGTAATAATATCTTGAGGGATAGCCAACATGGTTTCCATAAGGGAAGGTCATGCCTGACAAACCCTCTGGAATTTTTTGAAGAGGCCACCAAGACTTATGACCAGAGCAGGGCTTATGACATCATAGACTTGGATTTTCAGAAAGCATTTCATACAGTACCGCAAAAGAGACTAATTTTTAAAATGAGGTCCATTGGAGTTGCAGGAGGTATTCTGGAGTGGATTCAAAACTGGTTACAGGACAGAACACAAAGAGTGGTGGTCAGTGGTATCTCATCTGAGCTAGGTATGGTGGGGAGTGGCGTCCCCCAGGGATCGGTGCTGGGACCCCTGCTGTTCCTCATCTACATTAATGACCTTGATAAGAATATTGAGAGCAAACTAGTTAAATTTGCAGATGATACTAATTGGGTGGTTTGGTAAATAGTTTAGAATCCACTAAAGTGATTCAGGATGACTTGGATAGACTCCAGAATTGGGCAGAAATGTAGCAAATGAAATTTAATGTAGCGAAATTAAAGTTGTACATGTAGGTAATAAAAACATTAGACAGGATTACTTCATGGGAGGTCTAACTGGAATGTGCTCCACACGAAAAAGATCTGGGAGTGATTGTTGACCAAACCCTCACAGGTTCTAGCCATTGTGCCGTAGCAGTTGAAAAAGCCAATCGGATGCTGGGATACATTGCCAAAAGTATTGAGTACAAATCCAAGGAGGTGATGCTTCTTTTGTACAACACATTCGTCAGACCACATCTGGAGTATTGTGTGCAGTTCTGGGGACCATACTTTAAGAAAGATATAGAGGCTCTAGAAAAAGTTCAGAGAAGAGCCACTAAGCTAATTCCGGCTATAAAAGATGAAAGTTAAGAGAAAAGGCTGAAAATCCTTAAAGTAGGGATTCAAAGGAAAAACTGAAATATGGCAATTTTGACATCAATGGAAAGCTTAGAACGCAAAGAATGCAATGTAATGTCATTCCGTCACATTATCGATACGAGAAAGTGGAAACGCGCACAAAACGACAGTACTTTATCGAGTGTGAATACTTCCGTGATGCTAGGAAAGAAGCCCGTTTTGGGTGACGTCACGTACGGGTTTTGCAAGCTCTGCTCTGTTACATGTCAATAGAAATACCGTGTCTCTCTCTAAGCTTTTTATTTTGTTAAAGGTTAAAATTGAGTCTTACTTTACTTGAGATGGATAAATTATAATGGAGAAACATTTATCTGTCTTTTTTAAAATTTAAACTCATATTTTTCTATATAGGCCTAGTACATTGAAGATTAACATGGACATATATATGATCGGACGGAAATCATGTAAACATGGGGAAGGCAGGGTTTCCTCCAGGATTTTTTTGAAACTGTGGCGGAGGGCTTCAGCGTCGGGTCAAATCTCAGCATTATCAGGTGTGGCCAGTTTTCATTAATCAGCGCGTAGGCGATGTAATAATTGAAGTCTATGTGCACGGAGGTTTATCAGTTTCACATGCGTCACAGTGGATTTCATATATAATATGAAAACCGATTATGACTCCGGACTCCGGAATTGGAATTAAATAATCATGAAGATACAATTAGGTAGAGCAGGATGTGCTCACAGCAAACACAGAAGTTAACATCGTAGTTTATCGTTTTGCAAAGTGAACATAATATTTTTTCTCTAATCGTTGCACACATTGCATTAAAAAAAAGCAGCGCGTTTTTCTGCTGATGGCTAATTTTTATTAATTAAAAACCGTGTTCATCAAGCAAAATGATTCACAACAGGTCAAGAATTATTAGCGCTCATTTTAACTTAACAATGAGAACTGGCGACACCTGATTGTCCTTAGGATTTTTGGAGTTTATATGAAGTCATTTTACATAGGCGTGTCGGTGCGCCACGATCAATTACATGTAGCAGAAACCCTGGGGGAAGGACTGATACCTTAATTTATTATGATATTTTTTCAATGAGTAGACTTGACAAGAGCGACGACAAAACAAGAAAGGAAGATTCTTAGAATGTATTCTCTCTCTCTTAACTCGCGCAGGAATACATATTGTTCATGCACTTGCAGCTGCCTGTCGTCAGATCTTTCTATTGCATATAGCCAACTGTAACTATCTAACGTTATTAGATTTGAGGTTTTGTTTCGTTTTGGCCATCATGGAAGAGGAAGGACCAGAAGTTGAAGAGAGAACCATGGGAAGAGATACAACAACTATATATAAGCAATTACGACCTGAAATTGAGCTTGAGTGAATGAGAAGTACATGTGGACGATTCAGGCTGCTCTTGAGGTATTGGGTTGAGATATTTGAGGGGTACGATTGTGTTCTAAATGGCATCGACCTCGTCACTCCATATTTTAATGCATTATTTGACTTACTTGTACCCTACGTGAATTCTGAATTAGTTATTCGTGGGGATTTAAACTTGGACTGGCTCACTTCTGTATCTGATGATTTAAAGAATATATGCATTCAACTAAATCTGTTCCAGCTAATTTCAGAGCCCACACACCCAAATTTAAAAGATTCAGAAAAATCTTCTCTAATTGATGTTATTATTACAAATAATCCTCACAAGTATTTGGCTAGTGCAGTTTTTGCATGTGATCTTAGCGATCATTGTCCCATTGCATGCGGAAGAACAACAAAACTCCAAAGGTTCAGGCCTTGTATAGTTAAAAAGAGAAATTATAAAAAGTTTGATGCTCAAGGCTTCCTCCATGACTTGCAAAATTTTGATTTTCATCGTGTCCCTGCTATACCTGAAACAGAGCTTGCACTTGAATTTTCTCCTTTATATTTAACTCTGTGGCAGACAAGCATGCTCCTTTAAAATTGCTGAGAATTAAGGACAGAGTGATTCCATGGTATTCGGTGGAGCTCTCACAACTGTTCAGAGACAGGAACAAAGCATGGGCAAAAGCTAGATCAACCCACTTACCCCAAGATTGGCTTTATTTTAGACAGCTTAGGAACAAATGCACAGTGTCCGTTAGAAAGGCAAAATCTGATTTTTACTTAAAATCCCTTGCAGATGCTGGTAGAACTCCAACACAATTCTGGAAAACTGTAAAAATGCTGGAAAGTTCAAGTTCCTCTCCTTCTCTTCCATCGCAAGTTGTTTTTAATTCAAGTTTGATTACTGCTGAAGTTGAAATAAGTAATGCTTTTAATCAGCATTTTGTCTCAGCAGGCTTTCTTTTTGAGATGAACAAAGTAGCAGACCCTAGTCTCTCTGAGCAGACTAATGATAAGCAGTGCACCTCTGATCTGTCTACCTGTCCAACAACCTCTTATTTGTTGAATAATAATACTGTATTTTCTTTACGTTGTGTTTCAACTGAGGAAGTTCTTGAAGCTCTTAATGAAATTAATGTAAATAAGTCTACAAGGGATGACTTGATAGATCCATATCTGACTTGATAGATCCATATCTTTTGAAACTATCTGCCTCACTCATTGCCAAACCTCTGACTCACATATTTAATATCGAGGGCTGACTGCAATAAACGGTTATGTCCAGATGTTATATTTTGGACATAACTGTTTATTGTAGTCAGCCCTCGATATGTCTATTATGACAAGCAACATACCAAAAGTATGGAAAACTGCTAATGTTCTCCTTTATTAAAAAGGGGGAGATGCAAGTAATTTAAATAATTACCATCCAACATCCAGGTTGTCTTGCCTGGCTAAGATTCTGCAGTCCCTAGTTAATTCTCAATTACAATTTTTTTTAACTGAAAATTGCATTTTGAATACTCACCAATCTGGTTTCAGGTCTGGACATAGCACTGTTACTGCTACTTGTATAGTTATAAACAAATAAATTTGGCATCTCCAGTCCCACCCGAATCTGGAATGTCCAATTGAGGAACTATGTACAAGGCTTTCACGTATGCAACCCCCTGTTGCCAACTCAGGAGAGTGAAGACACCTCGCGGCTCTCCTCCGAAGCACGCGCCTGTCAGCCACCGCTTCTTATACACTCATTGGTCGAAGCCTCGCAAGTTCAGAACGAGGGCGGAGGATACCCGAACATGAACAAGCTGAGAATCTTCCTGACTTCCGTCCCGTCTGGCCAACAGGAGGCGCCTAAGGAACGGACAAAGCAACTTATATTACCCTTCCCGGCAGACCCTTCCCAATTTGCATCCCTGTAGCGCATTTGCCAATTGTGCGCTACCTCTGAAAAAGCTGCCGACCACTGCTGATTGGTACGACCGGGGCTCAAATCGTTGAATCGTAATAAGTAAATTTTGCTGTACGTAAGGAGAGGACGCATACGTCTGGCTGGTAATTTGGAAATGGATCTGATTGCGGCCGTTGTCAATGGGCATTCCTGTTGCATATGACAGGAGGACCCTCATAGATGATAGATGGTTTTTGCAACGGAGGTAACGGTACACTCAACTTTCGATTTGATATGCTTTCCAATACAAGGTTTACAAAATGATTTTCTGTCGATTTCTTTTAACACACTTGCTGACAAATTATGAATAAAAATGATTCCTTTTTTTCTCAGACAAAAAAGGCAACATTTGGTAGGGTCTAAGGTAGGGTGTCGCTGCAAAACACAAATCATGCAATGAATGCATATAAAAAAAAAAACGCACACACATATATATATATATACAGTGCCGTGAAAAAGTATTTGCCCCCTTCCTGATTTCTTATTTTTTAGCATATTTGTCAAACTTAAATGTTTCAGATCGTCAAACAAATTTTACTATAAAACAAAGATAACCCGAGTAAATACAAAATGCAGTTTTTAGCTTACCGGCCCTATGGGCAGATAAGCTATTGTCGTGGTGTGGCGTCCGTCGACCGGAACATTTTTTATCTTTTTTTCGGCCTGATGAATTTTTGTGTAAATTTGCCATAACATACTACTAGGCCATATCTCCAGACCTTTTTTTCGGATTTTTGATTGAATCATTTTTGTCCGTTTTATGGGCCCTTGAAATTTTGGCTCCAATGTTAAAGATAGGACTGAGAAATCGACGGAAGTGGGTCTAGTGGGGGCGCTGTACTTTATGAATAAGCAAGATAGGCTGTGGAGGCCAAATGGTTGCAGTGTAATGTGGAAAAAAAAAAAAAAATGCCACTAGATGGCAGTATTGACATTTTTTTTTGTTAAGCCCAGTCTAAAGCTAGGTTTGGGGCATGTCCTGTGCATGCCTCAGAGGGGGCTGGAAAAGAGTATATAAGGAGAAAAATGGAGAGAGTGAAAAGTAGTAGGAGAAATTGCAAGGAGAAATTGTGGAAGGATACATTTGACCAGACCTGTCACTCTTTTCAAGACCTGTGAAGCTTTTTGTGGATTTTTGCCTGTGTTGGAGCATTTTCCTGTCCCAGGACATCGCAACACAGCAGCCCATCTTAATTACCAAGGGACTGTAAATATCTCATTTTTTTTTATTTCAGTCTTGGTCAGTAGAGTAGATTGTAGATTAGAAAAGTGTTTGTTTAATTAAATCTGTTAAAGTTTTAAAATTTTGTCTGTCATCCCTTGCTGTCCGTGACGTCATAACAAATTGACGCCATAACAAATTGGGGCCATAACAGCAGATAGAGATGAAGTTTGTATTATCGACATATAGGAAGTCATATATGACCTATACAGTGGCTATGTTAAAGTTGAACTCAGATGACTTTGAAAGGTCAAACTTGAGGTCAAGGAAAATATTATCAATGTTAACTCTTTCAACCCCAGATATTCTAGCATCACTATACCCTTCAACCCCACAGCCCTCTGTAGAGGGCTGGTCATTATCTGGACATTGTATCTCACTGTTATCTCTTGAATCCCATTAAATGTAACCTGATATGTTCCAATCAATTAGTCAGATTGTTTGAATTTTCCCTACAAGAATTTGGGGTTGAAGGGAGTATGTTGGTCAGCCCTCTGTAGAGGGCTGTGGGGTTGAAGGAGTTAAGAGATAGGACTTGAAATTTCAAAAAATCATTTCTCAAAAACCGCGTGATAAATTTTTTTCTAAATCAGGCAGTCAACTTCCCTTGGTACCGTCAATGTACAGTGCAAGCGCCACTTTGATTGAATAGACGGACGTGGGTCTAGTGGGGGTGCTGTACTTAATGAATAAGCAAGATGGGCTGTGGAGGCCAAATGGGTGCAGATAGAGATTAAGTTGGCATTATTGACATATAGGAAGTCATATATGACCTATACATTGGCTATGTTGAAGTTGACCTCAGATGACTTTGAAAGGTCAAACTTGAGGTCAGAGCAAAATGTTACAATTTTCAAAGGCTTCTAGGCTTGAAAATATTGAAAATTGGGAACATTTGTGTATTAAACACTTATAGGGGCATATATGAAATTTCTTTTGGTGGCCTTGAACTTGGCCCTGGGTGACCTTTGAAGGTCAAACTTCACATAGCAAAATTATAATGACTTCTATCACCAAAACTATAATAGAAAGAGCTTTGTATTGTGGGCGTATAGGAAGTCATGTATGAAGTTTCATTTGGTGACCTTGAACTTGACCTTCAGTGACCTTCAACGGCCAAACTTTACAGTGAAATTTCAATGACTTTTATCATCAAAATATTTACAGATAGAGTGTAGGTTTGTATTGGAGACATATAGGAAGTCAAATATGAACTTTCATTTGGTGACCTTCATACTGACCCTTGAAGGTCAGACTTGACCGCGTGAAAATTCTATGACTTCTATCACTAAAAAGGTCACCGATAGCACCTAAGCTTGTATCACAGACTTAAAGGAAGTCACACATGAACTTTCATTTGGTGACATTCAACTTGACTTGGTGACCTTTGAAGGTCAAACTTGACATAATACAATTACAATGACTTGTATTTCCAAAACGGTCACAGATGGACCCTAGGTTTGTATTAGAGATGTATAGGAAGTCATATATGAACTTTCATTTGGTGACCTTCATATTGACCTTCGAAGGTCAAATGTGACCCATTCAGTGGCTTCTATCACTAAAATGGTCATAGATGGAGCCTAGGTTTGTGTTACTGACATGTAGGAAGTCACATATGAACTTTCATTTGGTGACATTCAACTTGACTGTCAGTGACCTTAGAGGTTCAAACTCGACAGTGAAATTACAATGACTTCTATCACCAAAATGGTCACAGATTGAGCCAAGGTTTGTGTAGAGACATTTAGAAAGTCGTATATGAAGTCCAATATACTGACCTATACTTTACCTTCTGTGACCTTTAAAGTTCACAGCTGACATATTGAATTTTCAATGACTTGTATCACCAAAACTGATTCAGAGCTTAGGATTATATTTAGGTCTTATAAATGTTGTGAACTTTTATTTGGTGACCTTGGCATTGACTTTTAATGATTCAAATGTCAAACTTCACATGAAATTGTCATAACTTGTATCATCATTATAAGATTACTTGCCGGTTAGCTACAGGACCCTTGGTCCTATTTTTAAATGATAATTTCATTTATTAAGGGGAAAGAGCTATCCAAACCTACCTGGCCTGATGTGAAAAAGTAATTGCCCCCCATTCTCAAATCATGAATTAACTGCGATTAACCACATTTTTTGAGTCCAATTTCACTAGCCGCACCCAGGCCTGATTACTGCCAGACCTGTTGAATCAAGAAATCACTTCAATAGAACCTGTTTGACAAAGTGAATTAAGCTAAAAGGTCTCATAAAGCAACATGTTATGCCGCGAACTAAAGAAATTCAAGAACAGATGAGAAACAAAGAAATTGAGATCCATCAGTCTGGAAAGGGTTGCAAAGCCATTTCTAAGGCTTTGGGACTCCGGTGAATCATGGCGAGAGCCATTATCCACAAATGGAGAAAACTGGGAACAGTGGTGAACCTTCCCAGGAGTGGCTAGCCAACCAAAATTACTCCAAGAGCGCATTGACGACTCATCCAGGAGGTCACAAAAGAACCCAGAACAACATCTAAAGAACTGCAGGCCTCACTTGCCTCAGTTAAAGCCAGTGTTCATGATTCAACAATAAGAAAGAGACTGGGCAAAAATGGCATCCATGGGAGGGTTCCAAGGCGAAAACCACGGCTGACCAAATAGAACACAAAGGCTCATCTCACATTTGCCAAAATGCATCTTGATGATCCCCAAGACTTTTGAGAAAATATTCTGTGGACTGATGAGACAAAAGTTGAACTTTTTGGAAGGTGTGCATCCCGATACATCAGGCGTAAAATTAATGCAGCATTTCATAAAAAGAACATCATACCAAAAGTCAAACATGGTGGTGGTAGTGTGATGGTTTGGGGCTGCTTGAGGACCTGGACAACTTGTCAAAATTGATGGAACTATGAATTCTGCTCTCTACCGGAAAATCCTGAAGGAGAATGGCCAACCATCAGTTCGTGAGCTCAAGCTCAAGGGCACTTGGGTTATGCAGCAGGACAATGATCCGAAACACACTAGCAAGTCCACCTCTAAATGGCTTAAAAAATAGAAAATGAAGATTTTGGAGTGGCCTAGTCAAAGTCCGGACTTAAATCCGCTCGAGATGCAGTTGCATGACCTTAAGCAGGCCGTTCATGCTCAAAAACCCTCCAATGTAGCTGAATTAAAACAACTCTGCAAAGAAGAGTGGGCTAAAATTCTTCCACAGCGATGTGAAAGACTCATTGCTAGTTACCGCAAACTTTTGATTGCAGTTGTTGTTGCCGAGGGTAGCACAACCAGTTATTAAGATTTAGGGGGCAATTACTTTTTCACATAGGGCCAGGTAGGTTTGGACAGCTTTTTCCCCTTAATAAATAAAATCATCATGTAAAGCTGCATTCTGTATTTACTGGGGTTTTCTTTGTCTAATATTAAAATTTGTTTGATGATCTGAAACATTAAAGTGTGACAAATATGCAAAAAAATAAGAAATCAGGCAGGGGGCAACGCTTTTTTATGGCACTGTATATATATATATATAAAAGCTCCAAAATATATTTTCTCATCTTTCATCAATAAAAGAGAATCCTTTTTTATTTTCTGAGATAGGGTAAATTGTGCAAAGCAATGCATATTTCTTCTTCTTAAAAGTTCAACTTAAATTATTATTTCTCTTAAATAACAATGAATAAATAAATTGGATTTTGAAAACAAATCCCACTTCAGAATAACTATTTGAATAATACAGTAAATTAAATCTCTTCAAATAAACAAACTAAAGCTGGGCTATTCATTAAGATTTTCTGGGGGCCACACTTCAACAAATAAATTTCTTTGGAGCCAACCATCTGCTTGTGACACTATTAGTATTGATCGTATAAACCTAACACACCCCGCCAATGATTTTTTTTTTTTTTTTGAGCAATTGCAAGAGTAAGTTCTTTAAGATAACAGCATTTTCTTTTAGATTTCTTTGACTAAATCCGATTTAGCATTTCGTTTTTATCCCCTCTGTCATTCTGAGATGCATTTCTTTACAGAATTTTTTTTTAGATTTCATCAATAACTAAATTGGTATGCTTTACAATAAGGGTACAACAATTAACATGAATTAACATTAGTTCATTAACTATCAGTTAATTAGCGGGTAACTAATGTATTAGATTGCCGAATAAGAATTGCTCAACCATTATTGAACATTTATTAATTTTCTGTGTCTCCCTTATTGTGAAGTTGAAAACATCCCTTAAGTATCCCCTACGTAACACTTCAAACTATTAAACCATATTGTATAAATTAATACCTTAGTTGATGTGAACATCATTTGTATATAATTACCAGGTGCATTAGTTAAATGTTAATTATTTGTTAGTAAATGCTTATTACTGCATTAACTAATGTTAATTGTTGTACCCTTATTGTAAAGTGTTACTACTAAATCTAACACTCGATTGAGCCCTAAAGGTTTTTTATTGTAACTTGGGTGTACTGAGATGCATTTTTTGTCACACACATGCAATACTGATTTGTAATAAAAAGCTGAACTAGAAAACATTTACACATTGCTTATACAAACTAGGTCTACGCTGTCGGCAGCCGACAGCAAGGGGTATATTCCTGAAATTCCCCAATCCTCATAGCCCCCTTTATTAGATTCCCCTTTACTAGACCTACAATATGAGCCAAATTTGAGATCTGTATAAGTAAGTGTTACAGAGATGTAGTTAAAAAACTGATTTTTTCAATATATAGCGCCATCTGGTGGCAAACCTAGGAGTGCTTACTTGCTCAAAATCTAATCAGTTCATCCTCTCTACCATATCTACCCATATGCCAAAAATGAGAAGCCAATGTAAAGTATTTTGTGAGTTATCGCGCTAACGGCTAGAATCTGCTGACGCGGTGGCGGCGGATGCGGCGGCGGGTGGGGCGAAACCATGATATCCCTGAAATTTGTATTTCGGGGATATAATGATGACAAAGTAAGAAACATGAGGTTGGCTACAACGGAGGGACTTTAGATCACAGATAGACCACATAGGCCTGCACTTCTCTGAGTGAGAATGTACTCCTGTACAACAAATGGACTTCTGTTCTAAAGCAGACACATTTGTAACCTCCCTGCCATTTCAATTAATGCATTGTTGAATTGGCAATTTTCACCATCAACATTTTAACAACATTCTTTGTCTAGCTACGATGCATTCACTCCTGTAATATAGAATTCGAGGTGGCTCAGCCAAGTTCTCACTAGCAACCCTGATGTTGCGAGAGATGCGGCAATGGCGCAAGTAAACCGGTTTTGTCTTCAATTGCACTGTAGTTAATTTATCACTACTAAAATAACAAGGATGGGCAAAGACGTTTTCATCTGAACAGTTCACTTTCCTATCACAGATCCCGCGGAAGCTGGATCGATGGTTGAGGCAGGCTTTGCACTTTTACTTTTAGCTGTTGCTATGCAGGATGATACTGTCATAACGTGGTGTTCATAAATAAACAGATTCCCCATGTAACACACTTTAAATGGCTAGAAAATGAGCTTCCTCTGAGTTGTAAATGGTGGTTTAATTTGATACCACAGACTGTCCAGCTTAAAGGAATTCTTGTTCCAAATTTGGGGTCACAATGGTCCTATCAGTCAGCCACTACAGTGTATGGTTGTGAAACGTTGTTATTGACAGCGCTGCTAGAGCCTCCGGTTCTCTTATTGGAAGTTAAACATATTTGGTTTCATTGTGTCAAAATATTGCATAATCACACAGATTTTCCACCTGATTATTTATTTATTTATTTATTTGTGAACAGAATTGATTGGCGGGCCAGTCTGAATTGATGTCCAGCCCACGGGCGATTAATTAAGTTACCCTGAACTAAGGTTAGTATGTGTTCCTAGTTTGGAGAGGTGACGTATGACATTGAACAAGTGAATTCAAAAGTAGATTCTGCCCTCTGATGTTTGAAAAGGGCATCGTGATTCATTTTTTCATCTCAGCCAATTCCAATGGTCACTCATTTGTATAGATTTTTCGAGGTCTCGTGATGCATTGCTACATCCCTAGTATACGCAGAACCAGTATGCCTAGTGTGAACTGCGGTGTTGGCCTTTGAGACATCGATGAAGGTGGACAGTTGAAGCACCCAGTGCGATTGCAAAAATATACTACTCAAAATTTGATAGGGATCATAGGAATTTTTTTTGAAATGACATGCAAATTTGGTAACTGCCACTGATGAGCAATATATTGGATAAATAACATGCAGTCAGACACAAAACACATTTGCAAGTGCATTTAATGACATTAAATGAGCGTGCAGCCTCACACTGTTGGCTTTCACGAACACTTCATGGTTTCACCTCTGACATGTAAAGTGAAAACAGACAGTGTTCGTTTGATGTTTCATTACCACAGTTAATGTCAATAACGGGTATGGCCTCCCCTAGCTTGAATGACGGCTTGACAACGTTGGGTCATACTGTCAATCAGAACCCGGATGCTTGCAATTGGAATGTTGTTCCATTCTTCAACAAGGGCATTTCCGAGCTCTTCTAGAGTTGTGGGTTGTGCCCTCGACCGGAAAATGGCGACCTGCAGCATGTTCCACACATGCTCGATAGGGTTTAGGTCCGGCTAACGCTGGCCAGTCCATGCGGACAATTGTCTCCTGCTCTAGGAATTGATTCACCACCCTAGCACGATGGGGACGGGCGTTATCATTCATCAAGATGAAATCAGGGCCAACAGCACCAGCGTATGGTCTTACTTACACATTGAGGATCTCATCCCTGTACCGTACCCCTGTCATCGTCCCTCTCCCCATGACATGCAGGTCCGTTCTGCCGTTCCTGCTTATTCCTCCCCAGACCATAATTGATCCGCCACCATAACGGTCGTGTTCGTTGATGTAGGCATCATTAAATCGCTCACGTTGTCTTCGCCACACCCGTTGCCTCCTGTCAGTAAAGTCCAAGCAATATCGGGACTCATCAGTAAAGAGAACTGGAGCCCAATCGTTGTGTGTCCATGTGACATGATCGTGAGCCCAATCCAAACGGTCACGCCTATGACGCACGGTCAGTGGGATTCAAACACATGGCCTTCTTGAGTTGAGGCCGGCAGTATGAAGACGATTCCGTATCGTCTGAGTGGATACCCTGACCCCCGAGGCGTTATGAAGGTCATTTCGTAGGGTGGTGGTTGTCCAGAAAGGATGACGTCGTGCCTGAAGTGTGAGAAAGTGGTCTTGTCGTTGTGTAGTCGATCTCTGACGACCACCCCCATGACGGTGTGCTGCTGTACCAAACGTTTGATGCCGGTTCCACGCTCTGTTCACAACGCTTTGGCTGACAAGTGCATTAGCAACGTGACGTTGTGAGAAGCCAGAGTCAAGCATTCTGATGCATCTTCCCAATTGCTCTGAAGTCAATCGACGTCTAAGACGTTGAGGAGACATTGTTATTGCTAAATGTAATGCAAAAAATTTGGGAACTTCCAAATTTTCACCAACAAGCAACACACACGTCTGAGTTGAAATGGTGAAGTGTTAGTCAAAGCCAAAATGTGAGGCTGCACGCTCATTTAATGTCATGAAATGCACGTGCAAATGTGTTTTGTGTCTGACTGCATGTCATTTATCCAATATATTGTTCATCAGTGGCAGTTACCAAATTTGCATGTCATTTCACAAAAAAATTCCTATGATCCCTATCAAATTTTGAGTAGTTTGAATGAGCTGACATGCGGGAGGGTATTTTGTCTTCAGGAATCTAACCTTATCCAAATGCATAGGTAACCTCTGATGCAAAAGTGAAGCGCGGGAACAAAGCCATACAGCAGTCAGTACTTGGCATTATGGTTCCTTGTAAACCTATCTTCTATGTGGGTATTCCTGTCATGTGCGATAGGGATGCGCTGCATCAGCAGCAATCAGACTCTGTTGGCTTCTTTATTTTCTTCCCTGAGTCACGGTTCGCCTTAACCGCAGCAACACAATGAGAGAAATAAAACATATGGTAAACTTCGAAAACACAGCACACAGCTTCCCCCCTCTTGATTCCCTGGCTCTCAGACAAATCCATTGGAAAAACTAGTCTAGTGACCTCTAGTGGTGGGGGTTATGATTCCTTTCACAGACAGGGGTCCTTTGACTCAGTTCCTTTGGCGGATTTGTTCCTGGATTCTTTCACCAGTTCCTTCATTCTGACTCCGGTGAACGAGAACTGGAGTCATGCAGCAAATTGTTATGGTTTTGGAGGTTGTCGTTTGTTTGGGAGCTTTCTTTGTTACTCTCGTCTGGGACGATATTGTTTTGCCCACATTGGATTCTTTGGCCAGCTGGCATTAATTGTGGGCGGCACCCGGGCTCTACTTAAGCCCAAGTTCTGCCTCACCACCTTTGCTAGAGTGTTAGTGTTACGTTTGCACTGTACCCCGTAGGTTCTCTAGCTAGAGAGTTTGCTAGGAATTAGCTGCAAGAAAGGAAAAGTGTTAGTTAGTTTCTGAGGGAGTTTTTTCTTCTGATTCCCTCTCTCCCTTTCGTTTTTCGTGCACTGTTTGGGTGCTTAATCGTTTTGATCTCAGTGTCCGAGATCTTTCCTTTGTTCGTTCTGCCAGGCTCGCCTTGCTTCCTTATTTTCTCACGGATGAGATATATGTCCATTGGAAGCGCGAGCCTCACTCTCCTGTTCTGTCTGGTTTCTGTGTTTGACTTATTGCTGTGCTTCCTTTCTTTCTGGCCACTGCATTTGGCGTCTTGAATAACCAGCCATCACAGTACACTCTAGCCAACATGGAGACTTCAGCTGTGGCCGCGATTGAAAAGGTTGTTACCAGCCAGCAAGCTATGCTTTCTGGCTTTGGCAAAGGGCAACCAGCAGGCTGAGTTGGCTTAGAGACTCCGCCTTCAGGAGAATTCTTTGCAGACACAAGAGAGCGTTCTGTTAAGTTTGACCAAGAGTATTAGATCTCTGTCTACACAAGTTTCACAAAATGTTGCACAAGCACCATCTACACACCTTCCCCGAGAACCGAAGTTGCAATTGCCCAGAAGATATAGCGGCGAGGCCGGAAAATGTAAAGATTTCATCCCCAATGTGAGATATTTTTTAAGGCTCAACCCTCACGGTTTATTAATGAGGATTCTGGGGTTGCATTTATTTTATCCCTGCTGACTGACACAGCACTCACTTGGGTCGGCCCACTTATCAGATATAATTCACCGGTCGTGAATTCTGTGGAGGCTCTTGTTCAGGAAATGGTGTCAGTATTTGATCAGGATGTGTGGTCGGGACGCGGCTACGCGTTTGATGCATCTGAGACAGGGACCTGAAAGTGTAGCGGAGTTTTCAATTTTATTTCGCTCCCTGGCGACAGAGACAGGCTGGCCGGAAGCTCCTCTTATGACTGTGTTCAGTCATGCCCTCGCTGAGGAGGTAAAGGATGCGTTGGCTACATTGGAGCCCTGTTCGACTATTGATTCCTTCGTTCGCACTGCGGTGCGAATTGACAATCGCATCCGCCAATGTAACAGGGAGAAACAAAACAGATTGCCGCTTGCTGGCAACGGGGCCAAGGCTTCTAGTTGCAAGTGTGCGGTTCCTATTCCACCCACTGAAAATTCCACTCCGGTTGAGGCCATGCAGGTAGATGGCTCGTTTGAGAGTCGGACTCATAAACCTGCTCGCAGAAGAATAATCTGCTCTAATTGTAAGAAACCGGGACATACCCGTCCGCGTTGCCTGAAGCTTCAGGGAAACGGGAAATTTCTCTAGCAGTATGGGGGGCGCTAGAGGGGCAGACCAAATTTCCCTTCTGAACACTAATCCCTGTTGAACTGACTGTGGGGAGCAAGAGAGTTATTATTGAAGCGTTCGTGGATTCGGGCGCCGTGAATTGTTTTATGGATGTTGAGTGGGCTAGGAGGCACTCCGTTCCTACCTGTCCTCTTTCACAGCCCCACTCTGTTAGAACTTTGGACGGTCGCCCGCTGGGAACGGGATTTATAACCGAAGTTTCTGAACTGCTAAATATTTTCATTTCTTTTGGTGGTCATTCTGAGGAGGTTCGGTTTTTTATTATCAGTTCCCCTGCTTTTCCCATTGTTTTAAGGCATTCTTGGCTATGGGAGCGTTGGTCTTGCATCACTTGGGGAAAACAGAATAATCGTATCGTCCACTGGGGTACCAACTGTAGGTCCCATTGTAGGGAGAATGTGACTTGTTTTTCGGGACATCAAGCCATGGGGCAGACTGATGCCTGGAGCGAGTGTGAGGAGGTTGTCTCACCTTACCCTCCTAAACTAGAAAGAGGGGCAGAGGAGGGGTTGGAATGAGATCCTCAATATGATTGGCGTCAGCCGGAAGACGATTACCTTTTAGAGGATTTTTTTGATTCTGAATCGGCCACTGAGACGTCAGGTTCTGAACAGGGTGGGGATTTGGGGGCCACCCTGAACTTTGGTTTGCCGTCTAATGTTCTCAATGATTATGCTGACCTCGCCGAGGTTTTTAGCAAGCAAAGGGCCTCGACTCTACCTCCGCACCGCGCGTTTGATTGCAAGATTAATCTCTACCCTGGTACTACTCCCCCTAGGGGTTCGTTATGCTCGCTGTCAGGGCCTGAGCGGAAAGCTATGCGAGAGTATATCCAGGAGGCTCTAGCTAACGGATTCATTCGGCCGTCTACCTCTCTGCGGGTGCGGGGTTTATTTTCGTGGGCAAAAAAGATGGCGGTTAGAGACCCTGTATTGATTACAGGGGTCTCAATAATATCACCATTAAGAACCGATATCCCCTTCCGCTGATGAACTCTGCCTTTGAGCGTCTGCAGGAGGCGTCGTTTTTTACTAAGTTAGACCTCCGCAGTGCTTATAATCTGGTCCAGATCCGGCAGGGGAATGAGTGGAAAACGGCATTTAATACGCATGACGGGTACTACGAATATTTGGTCATGCCGTTCGGATTGGTTAACGCCCCCTCTGTATTCCAGGCACTCGTCAATGACGTTCTCCGAGAGATGTTCGAGAAATTCGTCTTTGTTTACCTTGACGATATTCTGATTTTTTCTTCAACTCTCTCGGAGGATAAACAACACGTCAGACAAGTGCTTGAGGCCCTCCTTAAAGCCAAACTTTTTGTCAAGGCTGAGAAATGCATCTTTCACGCCCAAACCGTCTCGTTCCTTGGCTTCATTGTTTCCAAGGGTTTGGTCCGCATGGACCAGGACAAGGTGGCTGCGGTCAGGAATTGGCCTGCCCCTCAAAGTGTTAAGGAGGTCCAACGCTTCTTGGGCTTTGCTAATTTTTATCGGAGGTTGATCCGTAATTTTAGCGCGGTTGCTGCTCTCATTATTGCGCTCACCAGAAAGAATACCTCCTCAGCGTTTTTTTTGTCTCCAGCAGCTGAGGCTACCTTTCAGGAATTAAAGAAACATTTTAGCTCAGAGCCCATTCTGGTTTTGCCCGATCCCTCCCTCCCATTTGTGGTGGAGGTGGATGCTTCGGAGGTTGGGATGGGTGCTATTTTGTCCCAGTGCCCCCTTTGGGACAATAAGCTACATCCATGCGCGTACTTCTCCCGATCTTTGTCCGCCGCGGAACGGAATTACAGCATTGGTGACCGGGAGTTATTGGCGGTCAAGTTGGCGCTTGAAGAGTGGCGCCACTGGTTGGAGGCAGCTGAACACCCTTTTGTGGTATGGACAGACTATAAAAATCTCCAGTATATTCAGCAAACTAAGCAACGTTATTCCCGGCAGGCGCAGTGGTTGTTGTTCTTTAACCGCTTTAATTTTACGCTAACCTACCGCCCTGGCTCTAAAAACATTAAGCCTGACGCCTTGTCGCGGATTTTCGACCGCTCTGATCGCAATCCCACCCCGGAGCCAGTTATTCCGGCTGCTCAGATTGTGGCGCCCATTCAATGGGAGATTGAGGCGGTGGTTCAGGAGGCTTTAAGACCGATCCCGGTCCTGGGGGGGAGCCTCCTAGCTGTTTGTTTGTCCCGTCTAGGGTTAGGTCACAGGTTCTCCAGTAGGGACACTCTTCCCGCTTGGCGGGGCACCCGGGAGCCCATCGGACCAAGCAGTTCCTAGCCCGACGTTTTTTGTGGCCCGGTATGATGAGGGACATTCGGGAGTTTGTTGCTGCCTGTGGCATCTGCTCCAGAAACAAAACCTCCCATCTCCCTCCCTCTGGTCTGCTGCGACCATTGCCCGTCCCCAGGCGCCCTTGGACGCGTATCGCGTTGGATTTTATTACGGGACTGCCTGTGTCTGAAGGCAACACGGTCATCCTAGTCGTGGTTGACCGTTTTTCTAAGGCCGCTCATTTTGTCGCGCTACCCAAGCTGCCTTCAGCGTGGGAGACGGCCTTTCTTGTGGTTAACCATGTTTTCCGGCTGCATGGGCTTCCGCAAGATGTTGTCTCTGACCGGGGTCCTCAGTTTACGGCTAGATTCTGGCGGGCGTTTTGTAGGCAGTTGGGGGCCACTGTGAGTCTCTTCTCTGGTTTCCACCCAGAGACTAACGGGCAGACTGAGCGTAGTAATCAGTCGTTGGAAAACACTCTTCGATGTTTAGCGACGGATAATCCATCTTTGTGGAGTCGATTTTTAGCATGGGCCGAGTACTCCCATAACTCACTGAGTAATTCCTCCACAGGCTTTTCCCCGTTTGAAGCTCAGGTGAGTTACCAACCTCTGCTGTTTTCCTGAGACTGAGAGTGATTCCGAGGTTCCCTCGGTCAACCATTTCATTCGCCGTTGTCGGTCGGTTTGGACTAAGGTCCATTCATCCCTGTTGCGCTCGGGGCTCAAACAGAAATCCGCCGCCGATAGAAGGTGCCGTTTGGCCCCATCTTATCGGGTGGGCCAGAGAGTTTGGCTGTCTACCCGGGACCTCCCCTTGAAAGTAGAATCACATAAACTGGCCCCCCGCTATATTGGCCCGTTCAAGATAGTACGGAGGATCAATCCGGTCACCGTCCAGTTAAAGCTCCCTAGATCTTTGCGCATCCACCCATCGTTCCATGTCTCTCGTATTAAGCCGGTTAGCACTAGCGTCCTGGCACCTGCCGGCACACCCCCGCTGCCACCGCAAATGGTTGAGGGGGGGCTGGTTTACACCGTGCGCCGCATTCTGGCCGAGAGGCGTGTTGGTTGTGGGGCCCAGTTTCTCATGGACTGGGAGGGATATGGCCCTGAGGAGCGCTGCTGGGTCCCTTCCCGGGATATTCTGGATCCCACGCTCATTTCTGAGTTCCATGCACAGGGTTCCCTGGGGACTTCTGGAGCTGTCCCTTGGGGGGGGGGTGTCATGGTTTTGGAGGTTGGCGTTTGTTTGGGAGCTTTCTTTGTTACTCTCGTCCGGGACGATATCGTTTTGCCCATATCAGATTCTTTGGCCAGCTGGCATTAATTGCGGGCGGCGCCCGGACTCTACTTAAGCCCAAGTTCCGCCTCGCCGCCTTTGCTAGAGTGTCAGTGTTACGTTTGCACTGTAGCCCGTAGGTTCTCTAGCTAGAGAGTTTGCTAGGAATTAGCTGCAAAAAAGGAAAAGTGTTAGTTAGTTTCTGAGGGAGTTTTTTCCTCTGATTCCCTCTCTCCCTTTCGTTTTTCGTGCTACTTTTGGGTGCTTAATCGTTTTGATCTCGGTTTCCGAGATCTTTCCTTTGTTCGTTCTGCCTGGCTCGCCTTGCTTCCTTATTTTCTCACGGACGAGATATATGTCCATTGGAAGCGCGAGCCTCACTCTCCTGTTCTGTCTGGTTTCTGTGTTTGACTTATTGCTGTGCTTCCTTTCTTTCTTGCCACTGCATTTGGCGTCTCGAATAACCAGCCATCACAAAATGATTCTGACCACAGTAAATAGCGGCGACCGACTATTCTGACTAGATGGAAGTCATAAGCAAAGGACACCTGCAGAGCAGTGGCGTAGCCAGAAAAATGATGCTGGGTGTGCCTTGGAAAAATGGAGTGTACCACCTTAATTTTCTCAAACGCAAAAGGCTACGCACCTTCACAAAAATAAAACAATCCATTACTCACTACCACATAGCAATAAGTTACGTGGTCATGATTGCCTATAGGCAACAATCAGGCAGAAAATATATTGATAACTGAAGCCTCAGTCTCTGCAAAACAGGATGGGCCTACAGTTATGTACCTGTACCAGAGCCTTCGCAGAAATACACCTATCCATTACTCTCCATATAGCTACAACACAGCCATAACACAGCTTATAAAAAGTGCTTTGGTCATTCTTTGGTTGTTATTTAAACAGTGCAATCATCATTCAAGCTTATCAAATAAAATAAAATGGGCCTTCTATAGATAACAACTGCAGAAAAGATTACAATTTGACCTTAGTCTCTGCAAAAGTGAAACAGAAGGCTATAGCATCACAAAAACACAACCAGTGCAATCAATCTTATATGCCTACTATGACAACTAGGCAGAAAGGATAACTAGGCCAATTACAACACAGACTAGCCTAGCTTCATCTGGACCACCTCATGAGATCCATAGTAAAGAGTGTGTTCAATAGGATCAATGAAATGATTGAGTACCATAGCACTTTAAATTCTTACAAGAACATTACAGGCATTTTCTTGTAATATCATACGATCTATAATATTATAATGGATAATCAAGGTTACTTTCACCAATTAGCACCAGAACTACATCAAGCCACTTGAGGGTAAGTAGCCTGCCCTGTTATAACTATATTTCAGTTATCTTTCGTTATGACTGCTAGATAACTCTGTTACAGTATTACATGTTTAACATGCATCATTACACCCTCAAGAGGATGTGTTGCCAAAAAAAAGTGTCAGGGTCAATTTCCCCAGTGACGTGAAGAGGAGCAAAAAACTGTTGCCTCAAGTTAGTAGGAGCAATCTAACAATCATTAAAAATTAAAACAACTACAAATGTGAGGTAATCATACTCCAACACTTTTTCACAACCAAAGACCACACAATTGGGAAGCTTAATGTCCAGTTTATTGAAAATAAGGAACAGGAAAAGGCTTCCAAAGCTTAGGAAGTCGAGACTCAGGGTGCAGGGTGAGTGTCCTCTGTCTCATTGCAGGGGGTCCTCTGACTCTAACCAAATTGGCTGTGGTATTTCTGCTGAAAGAAAGAGAGGCTGAGAAAAAGAGAAAGGGTTAGACACCTATATTGGCTTGGATGGGAGATTGCACAGGAGATGTGGAGGGGCTTACTTTCCCAATGGAACATCATCAGTATGTTGACATTGAACAAAGTATGGAAAGTGGCATCAGTTAGTGATGTGATGGGAATATCTATAAAGATGTCTCATGTTCTTCAGTCTTTTAGACAGTATAGCTTATTTTTTATTTTATTTTTTTGTATTCATTATGATTCCCCACTTAGCCTTGTATGTTTGGCCCAGTTTGACTTTTTATTCGGTTTCAATCTTGTATTTGGTCCCCAGCTTCCCTCTCTATTTGCCATCAATCCTAAATCAGCTGAGCGGCAACAAAATCTAAGCAGGTAATAGTCAACTGATTCACAAATCCCAAAACATTCAAACCGTTGGTTACGATTTATTTTACTGCATACAAGTAAAAAACTTACACATAAAATCAATATTAATAGCGATGTATCACAACAAATAAAAGCCCTTTTTATTATTGAATAACGTAAACTTTATTACATTAACGTCAGCTTCAACTCAAAATGGATAACCTCACTTCATCGCCTCCACTTATCACAACACTGACAAAACCAATATATTTCCGCCAATTTTAAAATTAATAATTAATATTTGACTCCCCCACCCCACAAAAATCACGTCTGAGAGAAATTTTTCTCCAATTCCATGATGGCGGTGTATGAAATGGCATCAAAAGAACGGAATTTACAATTGGCTATTATGCTGCTCGTGGTTAGTGCTAGTTACTATGCATTGCAACTTTAACTAGCTAGCTAGTATCCTAGCCCAATTTGTTGTCCATAAACGTTGAATACATCGCCATCTTTAGAGGGGGAAAATCCAATTAAATGCTTTACTGTACGTGTAAATTAAATTCAGATGTGCTGACGACATACAATATAATTCTTTATACATCTTACCTTCTGTAAATACTTTCAGTAAATGCATCATGACCGGATCTTCTTCGCTTCAACTCAGCAGCGTGACTAGTCTTCATTGATAACTTCCAGGAACTATTCCATTGCTGTGAAAAAATTGGTCTGTTGGAGTCAATGGAAATGACGCGACTCTCTCTCTCTCTATGGCTCTGGCCTGGGTGTGCCAGCAGCCTGACTATCGCGGCACCGGCACGTCCAGGCGCATGTGTTGCTATGCCAGTGCAGCAGAGACCAAAATATTTGGATGGCTGATGAGAAAAATCGTTCAGTAGTTCACTAATTTTGCGGTTAATAAAACATGTCTTTTTCTGCCCTAGTAATAACCCAGCACAGACTTTGTTCACAATATGAATGCAGCCGGGTACCATCCTGAAGTTCACTGAACTGTTCGCCTACATTTAGTGAGTGGTGTTTTTATGAATTAATATGCATCCGTTTATCCGTGAATTATACGCTGTTGCCTTAATAAAAGTGTAGCCCTTTTCCATTTACATTTCTCTTGAAGGAAGGATAGTGCTACATTGCCTGCAGAATTTTACGGCTTTTGGATCTGGACTTGAATTGTGAATTATGCAACAGAATTTTCCCTGTGGCATTTAATTACTAGTTAACAGTTTAATCTTCCATAAAATTGCACGGAGGTTATATTATACACATCTTCCTTAAAGTCATTGAAAAAAATGCACGTAATAATATTTTTGTTGATGTATTTGCACAGTTGCAAGTCTAGCCAAGCATGTGTTACCCTGTCATTCAGATGTTTAAAAAAAGAAGCACTACCCGATTTAATGATTCAACCTATAAGATAGCCTACTTTCTTGCAATTTTGTGGTCTTGAATGCTAATTCCAATATCCATTCAGTTTGCAAACCTGCATCTTCAAAAGCCTGAATTTGTCTGTGAATTCGTAGGCTAATTAAAAGCCTGTGCCATCGCTATAATAAAAATATCCCACACTTCCATACAGTATGCTTCTGTCTTGTACAGTGCTACATCGGCAGTAGAACTTAACTCATTCCCTACGGCAAGCTGCTGCCAACGGCGCAGCGAATTCTACCATTCCCTACGGTAAGCCGGTGCCAGCGGCGTGGATGACATCATTCGGAGTTCCGTTGAAAACATGCATAATATATGAGTATCGCGTCAATCTGACCAATCTGACAGCAGTAATAGGGACCTCGACCATTCGCAGTCCGATGAAAACACGAAATCAGTGGATGATCACGGTGATGGACCACCTGTACTTCAACCACAGGAGGGGAGGGGCCGTGGCTGAGCAGGACAGGTCATGGTCGAAGAGCACGTAGTCGAGCACCTGGTCGAGGAGCTGCTCAGCGTCGCGTAGCAGGCAACCAAAATGACAATTGGAACGATGTTACAAATACCCAAAATGACACTGCTAGTTTGACATTTGCATTTGAACCTGCTAAAAACCTTTATTTTGAAAACACAGACGTTTAACTAAACGTCTGTTTATATTGTGTAATTTTCGGTAAAAGTATTCCGTACAAACGCAACAATTTTATATAAAAGTATTCCGTAGGGGATGAGTTAAAACTCGGGATTGAATTTTTATTGTAGGCCCTAACTCTGACAAATTCAGAATCATACGGGCCAATTTCCCCTATAAAACTGAATCTTAGAATAATTGAAAGCATATTGCATTTAGTACAAGGCCTATTGATTAGCCTGTTTTATCCCCACAAAATTGCACATCTACATCATATGCATATGAAACGTTTATTTAATCGCCAAGATTAGCCCTTCAAATCCATCAACCATGCATTCTAATGTGTTTGTAAAGTATTGCCAATGGGAAGAAATTGCCTTTGAAAGAAAGCTACGCAGTGTTATATTTTAAATAAAAAAACGGTATATTTTTTGCAGGCCAAAGTCTATAAGAATATGCAATGCTATTTCGCAGCTCCATATGGCATAACCTCCAAATGGCCACTCTCTTTCAAATTATTTGGTCAAGAATATTACCAATAACAGTTTACAAGATGTCATGTTTATTTTAAGTACGTTTGCCACTGCAATACAAAGACATTTTACGGAGGGAAAACCAATCCGTAGCAGTGATCATATCATAACCGGGTCCTTTCCGGACACGGTCAATGAACTGGAACTGAAACTGGGTAGCAACCAGGTACAGTTCCTTGAATTCTTTCCTTGGAGTCGTTCACTGAACTGTTGTGCGTGTCCAGATCCAGTTCCACGGAGGCGTTCACCGAAATAATGCGCATGTCCAGCCTACACGGAAATGTTAGTCAAAATTATGCTTTGGTGACACACCGACAGCTACACAGCAGGGCGTATAATGTGGTTAATGCTGCGGTTAGCTATAAGTAGCATATTTTTCAATGACTTGGCGCATCTAAATTGATAAATACGAGGTTTTGCCGGAGATTTTGCGAGTAAAAAGTTTCCGACATTATTTACCAGTAGCTGTACGAAAGGAACATATTACATTCAAAGTCAATGCAAAGACCCGAATACATGTGTCTTTGCATTGACTTTGAATGTAATCTGTCCTGCGAAAAATTTGTTTCGCGTCCAGTGTGCAAGCTGCTTTACTCAGCATAGAACACAAGCATTATTTCAGTTTTTCATTTTTATTCGTGCTTTCCCGCAGTCCATACTGTATTTCTGTATTGCCAGATGTTATGTGAGCGTTGCTGAGAGACATACAGATCTCGAACGAAGTTTATTTTCTCCTGATCTGTTGGTCTTAAATTACAGTGACATAATCGCGTGGCTCTGATTAAGCTCCTCGGCGATGGAAAAGCAAACAGGTTCTTAGGAGGTTTGTGGGTTGAACCAACTAAGCACTGCCACTAGCACCAGCACGGCACTAGCACCAGGTTCTTTTTGGTGGAAAAGGGGTATAATTGACTTGGTTGCTAGACTGCTCACATTGTTCGTGGGGAAGCTCTATCTATCGATAAAGCAAGGAGCGCCTGTCTGTGTGTCTGTGGCTTGCATATCTCTCTGTCTGTCTGTGGCTCGCATATCTCTCTAACTGTTTGTCAGATCGGCCTAAGCTTTTGGATATGGCTTGCGCATGGCACGATGGTGTGCACCCTTCATTTTGAAATTTTTTGGATTAATTTTCAAAAAGTTACAATCCCATACGCCTGTGTAACCTATCTAGCCTGTCGTGCTCTCACTCTCAGCTATGGCCACGCCTCTTTGTACGTTCCACCTTCAAACAGCCTCATTTAGCCACGGGCAGTGCACTAGTCTCCAGAAGGGAAGTTTACTGGTGCAAAGTCAGCATATTGAAAAAGTGCATCTAGATATAGATTTCTTTCATTTTTGAAACTACCATTTCATTGCTGCATGCTGCACTGCCACATTTTTCGTACATTACTGAGAGGCAGCTGGGGTGCATAGCAGTCTCCATGCAATAGCTAAGGTGGATGCAACTGGGCAAGTCAAAATATGCATTAATCGTCGATTTCTTTATTAAGAAATTTGTTGTTGACTCGCCTTCCTTTCTAGGAGATACCACTGATGTCCTCAATATTGTTAAGGATTTGAAATGTGATTGTTACGACTTGTTAGTGTCTTTTGATGTTCAGAGCTTATACACTTGTATTCCTCATCATATCGGTATTGAAGCTCTCTCATATTATCTAGATGAACGTCCCAATGGTTTATGTCCACCTAAGGACTTTCTGTTGACACTGTCAAAAATTATCTTGTCGAACAATTTTTTCAAATAATCCGGAAAATATTATCTTCAATCCCGAGGGACATCAATGTGTAGTTCCTTTGCCCTGTCTTATGCTTGCCTTGTTATGGGGCTGTGGGAAGAAAAATTCATATTTAATTCCTCCAACCCTTTTTTTGCCTAAGATCGCTCTGTTTAAGAGATATATTGATGATATTTTTGTTATTTGGAAGGGCAATACCAATGAAATTGATGATTTCTTCTGTTATCTAAATACTTCCACCAGTTATTTGAGTTTCACCAAGGAATATAGTCTTATCCAGATCAATTTCTTGGATTTAACTATGTATAAAGAGGACAACGGCACATTACAGACTACAATTTTTCGCAAACCTCTCTGCAAAAATACTCTCTTAAGAGCCGACAGTAATCACCCTAGCCGGCTGATTAAGAATATTCCCACTGGTCAGTTTCTTAGATTGCGCAGAAATAGCAGCTCCGAGACTGACTTTCATATTAAAGCTCTGGACATGAAGGCGCGCTTCCAAGCCAGAGGTTACCCTTGCGAGTCTATTGGTTTGGCCTATCAGAGAGCAATGCGCTCGGAAAGACACGCCCTCTTGACAGAAAGATCTAGGGATCAAGATTCTTCTCGCCTCTGTTTTTCCACAGAATACACGGCCATGGCAGGCAGGATTAAATATATTGTCCTTAAACATTGGAATATCCTCAAAAGTGACCCATCTCTCAAGGCTATTTCTGTTCAGCCCCCTCGCATTACCTTTAGACGTGCACGCAATCTTAGAGATCGGCTGGTCCACTCTAACATTCGTATGCCGCCCCTCTCTTCTTGGCTTCCTCAACCCATAGGTTTTTATCGCTGCGGACATTGCACCCACTGCTCAAACTCTTCGGATATTAAAGAATTCACGCACCCGCATGGGCAAGAAATATAAAATCAATTCTTTTATTAATTGTAAAAGCACTCATGTTATTTACATGTTAAAATGCCCATGCGGATTAGTGTATGTGGGGCAAACCAAACGTTCTCTCAAAGTGAGAATAGCTGAACATAAGACTGCTATCCACACCAAAAACCTTGATTATGCCATAGCGCGTCACTATGAACAGGCTAAACATGGGTCAGTGGCTTCGCTTAAATTCTGGGGGATAGAAAAAATCACTCCACCACCAAGAGGCGGGGATATTGTTAATAAACTCCTACGCAGAGAAGCCTTCTGGATATTTACACTTAATACTGTGGAACCTTTTGGTTTAAATGAAGAAATGAATTTGTCCTGTTTCCTTTAATTGATTTACTTACTTCATGTATTCCTATGTGTCACTGTTTTTCTTTTTATTCCCAATGCATTTTTTATTTTTTCTCCCACCTATAAGATATTCTTTATTGACAATGGGAGGGGCTCTCTTACCTGATCATTCATTCGTGAGTGTGTGTATTCGGGTCATTGGCTACATTATTCGAATGTGTTCACTCTATCCAATGGGATATTGCCACTCTGTTGTGGAGGGAGATTTAAATGTCCATTCTAGTCTTGGCCCTCTGTTTGACTCTGAAGAAGACCTTGTGTCGAAATGTTACTCACCTGCACCTTAATAAATCGCCAAATATAACTGTGAGCTCCAGGAATCTTTCTTTTGATATTTGTATTTTTATCCCCCTCTTTCTGAGAGGCACCAGTTTTTGGCTATAGTCTGCCAGCTGATGCGTGTCTTTCCATCGGTTTTCAAAATATGCAGCATCACATGTCAGTCAGCAAGAATAAACAATGTTAAATGTCTGTATGTAACCTTGTAAACCTAAGAAAGCTGCCACTAACTATGCGGCAGACACGACTGTGGTCATACGAGTACTGTACACCAATGACGGATAGTAAAATAAAAATTGGTGAAGCACTGAACATCCCTTGAAAATAATTATTAGTCTTAGACTGTTTTCAATCAGTAATTTATTTTAACATTATGTAAACTCCAAAAACACTCATTATCAGACTCGACAAGTATTCCTCTGTAATTTATCACAAAGAAAATGCGTCACTTCGACATGAAATTCCATTTCAATCAATGGTATTCATTTACTGATTTTTGTTGCTTATTTTCGTTTTCTTTGTCGTAATTAAACAATCATGAAGATTTGACAGAGCAGGATGTGCTAAAGCAAACACAAGAGATAGCATCATATTTCATGTCTTTTAGTTAAATTAATAAAACATTTTTCTCTTTAATCGTTGCAACATAGCACTTGGAAGGAAGCCATGCATTTTACTGATTTAACTGCCTATGGCTTATTTTAATCACTGGAAAATGTGTTCATCAAGGAAGGTGATTGAGAACTGAGGCTTATGAGTGCTAGTCTTATTTTAATGAGCAGTACTGGCTACACCTGATGGTCCTGACTGTTTTCGGAGTTCATGTAAAGTCACTTTAATTAATTTAATGATTGAAAACAGGTCAAGACCAATTATTTTCAAGGAATGGTCTGTGCTTCACCAATTTTCAGTTTACCAAGCACCACTGTTATGTAAGCCCCCACTTTCACTGACTGGATAGCACCAAAAAATACTTTATAATTATTTATTTCGCATGCTTCCACCTCAAGCTCATAACGATGTGACTGACCTATTCCAGCTGGTTTTAATTTGCATTTTACACTTCTCATGAATAGAAGTAGTAAAAGCTTTTGTCAGCTTCAAATTCACATGGGAAAAGTACTGTAGAGGGGTTTAAAAGCAATTTTTTGAAATTTTTGGTGTCATGGGACCTCTGAATGAATCAGATGTGTATTTCTATTTGCATTATTATTTTTCCTATAAGGTGGGTATAGCACCTGACTTATTTATGTTAGCTGCTTATCTTGGCTCACCAAAGCCTGTATAGTATACTAGCCGCGTGGAGTTCCAGCTTCCAGCTCACATGCTGATTAACCTATCTACATGCAAAGTTTCGTCTTTTGTCTCTCAGGCAAAGAACACATGCACACACCCTCATCCTCCTTAGCACAAACACAGTCATCTTTATTCTCATTACTTTCCCCATTAGATTAGTGTGTTAATGTTCTGTGTTTGTCTGTTCAAGAAATTCTTTTGTTAAACCTGATGTCTAGTTCGATATTACGTGAACATGAGAGCCGAGTCTCAGTCTTCCAAAGATCTCTGAAAAATCCCCTCAAATTATTTATTAAATCTTTGATTGAATTATACTTTTATTAATTGTAACCCCTTTTTTTCACTGACTTGGGCCAAACCCAAGTACTCTCACCACTAGGCTTAAGGCTAATAGTTACTCAAGTGTTACGTTCAATATTACCCAGTGGCGCCACAGGATCCTGAGTTCTCAGCGGTGTATGGTGAGCTGGCTGAAACCTCCTGTGCACCAGTAGGCCAATGACAGTGCCCTCAATTAAAATATAAAGGGGTAATCCATAATAAGCTAAATTAATACTTTAAATGAATTTAGTAGTGTGCGGTGCCTCCACTGTGAAAATACTACACTTACCTTATGCTCGTGTATGGTGTATCTACACAGAATTTAAAATTTAGAGTGAATCATTAGGAACATTAGTTCAAAGAGGATGCAATTGATGTGACGTATTCTATATTACTTTACACCAATTAAAATTAGCAATATAATAGTGTGAATGAAAGGGCTGCCAGGACACCCAGTTATAATTAACAATAATACACTAATTTATTTAAGAATAAATAGAGAGAGAGAGAGAGAGAGAGAGAGAGAGCATAGCACAGACAGATTTAGGTTAAAAACAATTTTCACCCTCCCAATATGAACAATAAACCAATATGTTATAACATAGACTATTTGGCTAACCAGGTAATACAAAACCTATCACAAATGAATTAATGATTGCCAGACAAAGTCAATCACATTGAGGAAAAAAAAACAAGTATCAAAAGAAATTGATTAGACGTTAAACAGTCTGTCTCAGTAGGGGCCTGTTGGTGCGCATAAAAAAAATACAGTTCTTGTACCAGTAGATTAACGGACATCAACCGCTGCAAAGCTCGTTCCAGGCGAACCGTTAGCGGGATGTAGGTTTCTCTTTCAGTGACGGGCTAAAGCGGGTACTCATAACCCACCGTTGGTCCAGGGGGTGAGGCGGAGCGTGGACAGATTCCCAGCGGTAGGTGGCAGCAATGGACGTTGGGCTAACCAAACAGCTAGTCAGCTAGCGCCTCTCAGCTATCAAGGCCAGCAAGTCTCTTGACAGACCTCCCCGTAGAGCAGATGAGATGCGTCCAACAGCTTCAGCAGCCCCAGCATGGATCGCGATCCTCCGGTAGGCTTGCACGTTTCTTCTCACTACAAGTCTACTGACCAAACCGGTTATCACGAAGGCATTTGTAAAAAAAAAAAAAAATGGTGTCCGTGACTTCTCGCTCCAAGGACTGGCTGGGACTCCCCCGCCCCCCACCCCCAGCTCTCTCGTGAGGTGATACCAATGAAAAAAAAAAAACCCTCGGCTTTGCGGGAATACCCCAATACAAAATCTAATCGGTTGTTATATAAATTCAAAAGAAAACTTAGAGAATAAATAAATCTGATTGGCTGTTGACATGACATAAAACTTACAAACAGAATAAACAAAACTGTAGAGCACAATGCATGCTGGTATATTGAGTTCCCTGGTATGGCAAACCCAAAATAGAACATAACATCCATATTTTAGAGGTCCTTACATAATAGTAATTTTTTTATTTAAGATAAATGAAATTTCATATTTTTGGTTATAACAGTAAATTTACGAAAATTGTCACAAAATCTGCAGCACTGCTCCACCAAATTAGTATGGCAGTACTTATATGTTTTTAATTCTGGCTGTGATTTTTTTGAAAAATACGGCTTTTAAAGAGAAATGTTATAAAATAGTTTTTTGCCCTGAATATACTAAACTCTAACCTCATTTTATGACGTTTCCTTTGATGATGACCTCCTTCAGGAAAATGGATTTCAGTCAAATGGAAGGAGTGGACTGAGTCTGCTGACAGGCAGGCTAAGGCTTGAAAAATCCAAGGGCACGGATTGTGGTTTCATTCTTTGTGTGCATAAAGGTTTTATTTCCATCAGTTACCCTGGCTGATTCGGCCAATTAGCTGAGTACACAAATTAGAGTTTACTCATAAGCTCATAGGCCATAGTGAAATGTTCCTCGTGGGTAAACAAGGAGTCCTCAACTGTCATTAATGAGTTTATCAAGGAATTTAACTTCATTTCAGATTATGAATTAATTGAGCAATGCTTCGCTCTGAGAAAAGACCTTTATATTTGCATATCCAATTATAAATGTGCATAAATAAGAAGAACATGCCAAGTTTATGTGCCCTGCTTGCTCCTGAAATGGAAACATTGTGTTTAACGGACTGCAATGCAATTTTTTGCGGCAAAAAAGTAATTGTGCCCCCCCCTGATTTTGGCCCCTCATCAACGTTCGCATATTTGCCACAAAAAAATGGTTTCAAATCTTCATACATACATGTAGTATTAGACCACCAGAATTTGAGAAAACACAAAAATCGCTACCTTATCGTGGTGGAGGAGTTTGCATGCCCCCGTTATCTCAGGAGCTGTGTTGTCTGGAGCTTAGCTCCTGGTTGGGTTTCCCATGGCAAATTGATCCCAGGTGAGAGACAAAAAGCAATTCATTAGCCTCTTATGATGAACTCCTCAATGGAAATGAGAACCTCGCCCAGATTAGGGACCCGGGGCCCCCTCCTGGGGCCAGACCTGGGAGTGGAGCTCTCAGGCGAGTGCCTGATGCCCGGGTTTTTCCCGGAACCCGGTCGGGCTCAGCCCGAAGAGGCTACGGGTGTCATGGTTCTGGCTGCGTGTGTGGTTTTAGACTTTCTTTGTGGATCGTATTTGGACCACGTCTGTTTCTTTAACTATCGGATTTGCCCCAGCTGTTTCGTCAGGTGTGGGCGGCGCCTCCTCCTAAGGCTATATAAGCCGGATGTCCACCACGCCTCCTTTGCTGGAGTGTCTGATTTTAGTTATCACTACAGCCAGAAGATATCTCTAGTCAGGGATTTTTGGCGAATGTCTTTGCAGTATATTTGTGGTTAATTTCTTCTGGGAAGTTTCCTTTTTCTTTCCCTATTTGTTTGTTTCTCTCTCGCTCTGCTTCCTGGTTTGTATTGTTGGGCGTTCGTTTTGGAAGCGCGAGAGCTGTTCTTTTTGTTTGTTTATTTTTCTTACTGTGGGTATTTTAAGTCCTTGCTGGTCCTGTTTTCTCCTAGCCGCTGCATTTGGCCTCCCGATTCCTTCGGTCATTACAATGGGGAGCTGCCTCTACGTGGGCCCACCACCCACGAGGAGAGGAGTAGGGGTCGGGGGCTTTGGAGATCGGGTGGCAGATGGGAGTGGAGGTCCTTGCGTTCTGCGCCCTGGTCTCTAGTTGCCCAACGAGAGAGACAGTGAGCAGGCCTGGGGATACTTGTGTCCCCACGGCCGAGTGCCGTTGTATTGGAGTTTATTCCGAAGAAAGAGAGGGTCTCTGCAATTCGCTTGCGGGTTGCGGAAGGGAATGCTCTGATGTTTGTTTGTGCTTACGCACTGAACAGCAGTTTAGTGTATTCAGCCTTCTTGGAGTCCCTGGGCGGGATCCAGGAAAAGGCTCCTACTGGGGATTCCATAGTTCTGCTGAACCCTCACATGGGCAATGACGGAGACACTTGGAGGGGAGTGATTGGGAGGAACATCTTCCGGTGATCTGAACCTGAGTGGTGTTTTCTTATTGGATTTCTATGCTAGTCATGGATTATCCAGAACAAACACCATGTTTAAGCATAAGGGTGATCATAAGTGTACTTGGTACCAGAGCACCCTTAGCCAAAGGTTGATGATTGACTTTGTAATCGTGTCATCAGATCTGCGGCCCTATGTTTTGGACACTCGGGCGAAGAGAGGGGCAGAGCTGTCAACTGATCACCACCTGGTGGTGAGTTGGATCAGATGGCAGGTAAGACAAACCTGGGAAGCCTAATATGTTGTGAGGGTTGACTGCAAACATTTGGTAGAGGACCCTGTCTGGACGATTTTTAACTCACAGCTCCGGAAGAGCTTTTCCCATATCCCGAAGGAGGCTGGGAACATGGAGTCCAAGTGGACCCTATTCAAAGTCTCCACTGTGGAAGCAGCTGCCGTAAGCTGTAGCCTGAAGTAGGGCTGCACGATTAACCAAATCACAATTATTTTAAGCGCAATAAAAGTAACTGCCACTATGAGGCAGACAGACAAGCTTGCTTATTACCTTTTCTATGACACATACCTAATGCGGTCATATGAAATGCTTGCGGGAAGAAAACTGTGATTTTAAGTCCGCTAATTACCAGCGAGGTTGGACAGCCTTGATCGCCGCGGCATAATTTGTTTACTTTAAATCAATTCCCCTGTACTTTACCTAACTTGTAATAAAGCCATTCATTCAGCCAACCGACTAATCAAAACCAAAATGTGGCCTTAAAGAGACAATGAGAAGCAGACAGACCTAACCAGGCGGCCGTGTTTGATTGAAAGAATGTCAACAATCTGAATAAATAGCAGACCTCTGAATTCCACCTCTCATAGAATTTTTACATGTCATTAAAAAGATTTCTTAAAAATAAAATAATCTTAAAGTGGCAATCTGTAAGATTTCCGTCTCGTTACTGTCTGTTATGTCAGTGTCTATCAGAGAGGGGGGATAAAACAACGGTGATTGGGCCTATGACCCACTGATGAAAACACTTGTATTTCATTCTTTGCCAGGTAAAGCGATCAGTGTGTCTGTGGCGACATTCCTGCGCTATATTCAAATATAGGCAGACATCTAGTGACGCTTTTTACGTCAGTAAGCAGTGTTTGGTCTGTCCAGAAGGTAGGAGGAGCCGCAAGCTTGCTTGAAGGAAGTAAGGAACCCTGGGAGAATCAATGGCAAGGTAGTCGTCAGAAGGGATCCAGTAGCGGTACTTTCCCTAACCTGAACCTTGGCTCTATCCCCTAACCCTGAATCTAACTTGTCCCTTACACTATATGTCTGTTTTATGGATGGAATTTAGGGAGGACTGTTAAAAATGCAGCCTTCCAAGAAGTGGAAAGTACTGCTACTGGATCCCTTCTGACGTCTACCCAATGGCAATGGCAAATACCATACTGTGTAGCTATACTGTGCACAGTAGAAACTATCGTTAGCTGAGTCTCTGTTGAGGCTACTACTGAAACTAAAATTATAACATAATTTCAGAAAGCAAACGGGAAAAAAAGCTACGTTAACCGCCTTGACAAATTACTTTTATTAAAAAAAAAAAAAAAAAAGTTATAACGTTACCTGTTAACCAACTACCGTTTTCTTTATTTACACAGGTCTCAACTTTCACATATTCGGCTTGAGTTTAACTGACATATTCACATTCCCGTGCTGTAGTCAGAAATTATTCTATCAGGCTGTTTGTTGAGATTCTCAGGTGGAATTGAAGTCCTTGTGCATTGAAGTTTATCAGTTTCACATATGTTACGGTGGATTTCGCCACTAGTAATATGAGAACAATTATGATTCTGGAATTCTCACGCTTTTCTTCACTCAGGGGTTGGAAGTAGTGGACTTGCATAAAAATGTTTCAAGTGGTCTTATTTCATAAAAACAATTTGAACCACCGTGAAACACACACATTTCGTTGATTGAATAATTACTGACTACAGCACGGGAACGTGAATGAAGCGCAAATTCTCACGGCGAATGCATGAGAGTTGGCTGCCCTTTAAGTTAATCGATTTATCATAATAGCCTAACATGTTACTGGAATTAGATGACACTAATGGATGACTAACGTCACATAATTTTTACTTTTATTGAGTTCAATCGCTGTGTCAAAGGGCATCTTTCCCGTCTACATGAGAGTTGAGGAGGCGTGGAACTGGTAAGAGCTGTCAATTTACCGACATCATACAGGCGACACTGTTGGATCTCGACAAGAATTATGGGAAATGAGGTCCAGAAGCGCACCTGCAATTACAGCTTACTGCCAAAGATGTCAATATAAACAAACCAATTCAAATCTTACGGATTACCACTTTAAGATGGCCCTGGTTTTCAAGCATTTCAAAATATATAGGAATTGGAAAACATTTTTTCAAGCGTATCAAACGTGAAAGTGAGAGAAATTATTTTCGCATTGCACACAATAGACAAATGCAGCAAAGACTTGTCAAACACATTCAGGCAAACGCAAATTTGTAGCATTTTTTATTTGATATTTGATCAGTAGAAAGTTAACCTGCACTCAAATTCGACAAAGTTCACTGATGGTGCAGCCGCCCCAATAAAACACACAAGAAGAAAAGCGGGGGTGCGCACTCAAAAAATGCAAACAGTCGCAAAGGTTTTCAATCAAGTTTCATTAGCATTGGCAAAAATAAACATTCTCTATAGCAAAAAAAGACATGACAAACATGTTTTGGCCGGAGCCATCCTCAGTGTCTACAAAATCTTTTTTTGCTATAGAGAATGTTTATTTTTGCCAATTATAATGAAACTTGATTGAAAACCTTTGCGACTGTTTGCATTTTTTGAGTGCGCACCCCCGCTTTTCTTCTTATTTGATAATTAAACAAGATTAATTTGAAATGAAGTAATTAATAGCTCTTGATTTTGATTACTTTTGAGTGTTCAAGTTTATCAAACGTGACATGTATATTGTTAACGCATTTGCATGCAGCGCGGCCGAATGTAGAACTAGAAATAATCTAGCCAACACATTCAGGCATCTGTCGTGTTTCATGGTCATTTAAATTTCAAAATGTGACAAACAAAAATTATATCTAAATAAATCAGACTGTCTACCAATTTAAATCACTAATTGCGCGAATCAACTGTTTGATTGCAAATTGAGCATGGGAACGGGGTGAGAGCAATTGTTGGGTAGAGGACGATAATTTTGCAGACCTTAACTTTGCTTTGTTACTTTTGCACATAGTTTGCCTGAATGTGTTCGCTAGATTCTTTCAAGTTTTACATTTGGCCGCGCTGCGTGCTAATGCGATAACACGCAGCGCGGCCAAATGTAAAACTGTGAAGAAATGTTAAAAAATGCGATAACAATTTACAGGTCACATTCAATACGCTCAAACAAAATGTTTTCCACTTTCACTGTCCCCTTAGAGGTTTTCCGGGCATGTCTAACAGGGAGGTCGTCCCGAGGTCGGCCCAGGACACACTGGAGGGACCAATATCTCCTGGCTGACCTTGGAACGGCGAGGGGTCCCCCCGTAGAGTTGGAGGAAGTGGCTGTGGAGGGGGGCGCTTGGGCCTCTCATAGTGCAGTGCTTGTTGAGAGTTTTTGGACTGCTTCACATTGCTGGAAAGGTTCTAATTATGTAATGTTCAGATACAACTTGGCTGACCGGAATCAAGCCAGACTGTGCTCAAATAATTTAACTCAATCATCTGCTAAATTTGGCTGATTAAGTGACTTTGGGAGAGATTACCTTTTCACAAAGGGCCAGTAGGCATTGGATTATGTTTTTACTTTAACAAATGGAATTTTGAAATGGTATTCAGTGTTCACACAAGTTATTTTGGTCTTGAAATTTTGATTAAAGATCTGAAAACGTTGTGGGCAATTATAGCAAAATGCAGAAGAAATCAGGAAGCGGGCAAATTCTTTTCACTCCACTGTTGTTGTTGTTTTTTTTAAACAATAGTTTTTCGTTCAAAGTGCAAAAAACTATTCTTAAGAACTAAGCTTTAAAGCACAATGTTCCTGATAGGGTTGGCATATCCCAGGAAACAAGCCTGTTTTTTGAACATAGCTAGTAAAATAATGTTTTCGCCATTGGATATCATGTAGGCAATTACTTGAATTGGTCTGCCGGGTTTATGTATCACCATTGATGAGAAATTGATTTAGTAAAATGAGAAAAAATGATTCACTCAATAATTTTGAGATAAAGTAAATGAATCATGCCAGTATTACAACTGGAATGTATGCTTATTTTTGCTTATTTTTTCACAGAAAATTATTGAAATTAGAATTAATTAAAGCACTGTTGCCAAATGGCCGGTCCATAATACAGCTTCTCCATAGGCACTGTTCATATCTAGGATGAAGTCACTCCAATTCTGTTCAAATTATCATGCTTGTGTACACTATTTTTATTAGCTCACTGTTTGTCACACTCCATTTTTCCATTATTTAAATGACTGGTACTGATTACTGTGTAAAATAGATTGCGCTGTTCACTGACTTGGTCAGTAAAGGATCCGCAGTGCCACTCAGAACCAATAATATATATATATTTTTTTTTTGTTTTTAACTTTAGTGGTACTTATGGTCTGTAGCTAGTTTGTGGTTGTGGAGGCAGTTTTCCTCATATGAACTCAGAGAATAAAGCTAACTTTCTCTTGTTTGTAATTAAGCCACAAGTGATGGGACCAGCTCACATTAGCTAGTTTGTTAAATAATAGTAAAAATAATAATTAAATTGAAGTATCATTTGAATGAATGAAGATGTGGGCAAAACCAAAGGTCAGCGAATGACTGTGTGCAGGTGAAAGACATGGGATTTGTTTATCAGCATGAACATGGCTTCAGCTTTCCCTCTTTCCCTTTCAGTCTCAACTCTGGTGCAGTGTGCTGTGAATTGTGACTTTGGTAGCATTGGAACAGTATGGATGTATAGATTACACCACAGGCACATCATCCCATATGGCCTCTTGAGAGGCGGTAAAATTAATTATGGTGAAGCCTATAACAAAGAGATCTGTTTGCCAAGCAGTTTAACATGCCTCTTAATGTACAATAGGATAGACAAAAAGTATATTTTATGGCTAGTCAGCTAATATCCTGAAAGGGTTTGTCTACCAATAGACTTTTTTTAGTCTGTTGTGGGATTTCAGTAATCAGATTATTGTAAATCTGTTATGTGTGTCAGGTTAAGTGCATTCATTTTTTAAGCATGTAATTTTAATACGGAGTGGGGAGTTGAATCTGTTTAACGTGAATCTTTCATTGAAAGGAAATAGCATTGAGCTAAGCTTGTGATTGTAAGAGTAACCACACAGTATATTTGAAATAAAAATAGATAAGTGACCTTTCTCTCCACTGTCATAGGTTTGACAGTTAATAAAGGGAGTGGTATTGTGTAAGTAAAGGTTTTATGATGCAGTTTTTTTAGTTATGAAAACATCCTAAACATGCTGAAAACTTAAATTTGTGTCTTCTTTAGATTCTCACTCAACCTGTTCTTCAGGAATGAGTGAGGATTTTTTATTTTTATGTTTATTATTTACGACAAATGGAAAGTCAGTCTGAAATGACGACAATGTGGTAAGTATACCTCCATTTGAGATCACTTCGCTATCTGTAAAATGAAAATTAAGTCAATTAAAATTCAATGTGTTTTATACGTATTGGTAAACAGCAGTGACTGGTCCAAGGAATACGGAGTCCCCGGCATATCTGCTCATTGTTGGCAACGCTGAGGAAGGCTCTTGTCCAAAACACAACTGTCGCTGCCTTGTGCGCCATTTGGCCTTATTAAATGTTTTTAGAGGACATTCAGTGTGCTGACTTCTCTACTTTCATGACAACCTGGAGACCTTATGGGATCTCAGAGTAGCAGGAACAAATTATGTGCTATTGCGTTTCCAGTGGTTGGAAGTATAGTGCATGAGTTGCAGGTGGCAGCTTACTTCTTGCTAACAATAATGATCAGTTTAATTATTCTTACATTAAGGGTTTATAAGTACTTTATCAACTCTGAATGTAAAAAAATATTTTTTTACATTGTGGGTATTTTTTTGTTTTACACTAAGGGTTGCATGTTTGCAAGTCAATGCTTAATGTAAAATATTTTTACATGAAGTGTTGTCGCGTGGGTTGCTTTTCTTGTGAAGTCTTGGATGAATGTGAGTGGGTTTAATTTCGATTGGCTGTACAACAGACAATTTGCTGCATGCATTTGCCTGTGTAGAGCAATGCGCAATAACATTCACTTGATGAGAAATTGAATTATTTTATGCACAAGCTTGCAGCTGCAGTTAGGGTGGCGTAGCAGCAGGCTGCTACAGTTGTTTGATTATAGCAGTAACTGACCAAAATATAAGGTTGCTCTTGAAGTAAATTAGATGATGAGGCAGGACTGCTTCATGAAAGATGCAAAACTAGAATTTGGGAGTATGTGCTGAAAGCTTTTCAAGTTTACCATTCTGTTATTAGAGTAAAAATGCCAAATACACCATACTTAAAATATTGTAAGCAGTACAATGAAAGAGATGTCATGTTGTGGGAAAAGGCCATAAAACCAAGAAAATCAATTTGTGGCATAAAAAATTATGATGGTTTGATTGAGGGGTTTTAATTCTTGAAAGGGATTAGCCAAGTAAATTGTACAAGATTAATTATGTTGAGTTCTGTTTGCAGAAGTATGGGTCATAAATAGTGCGCGGAAAAAAACCAATTTCACACAGATATCAAAAAGTATGTTGACATCAGGGGTGGGCAATTCCAGTCCTGGAGGGCCGGTGTGTATGCAGGTTTTTATTTCTTTCAATTACCCTGACTAAAGGAGTTTAGTGATTGCATACACAAATATAGATTTGTGCAAAGATTAGATCAAAGAAAAATGTTTTATGAAGGGAGACAAGAACAGTCCTTGGTGGCCATTCATTATAATTTAAAGAAATGCACCTGAAATGTCCGATTTCATCAACAGTTTTGTTAATTAAGATAATCAACTAATTAAAGGCCAAAAGATGGTGTGAAAACCAGGGACAAATACGGCCATCGTTGTCCACCTCTGGTCTACATACAGACAGTGGTTACAGGGTGGAATAGTTTGCCATAGAATGCTGTGAAGTGAAAACTCTGAGGTCTCAAGGCCAGGCTTATTTAAGTGCTAGACACAATCAAGTTTTTGATTCCTCAGGGATTTTGATCCATATTGATATGCTGGGATCACGCAGTTGCTGCAGATTTGTTGATTGCACATCTTTGATGCGAATCCCCTGTTCCACCACATCCCAAAAGTGCTCTATTGGATTGAGATCCTGTGACTGTGGAGGCCATTTGAGTACAGTGAACTCATTGTCATGTTGAAGAAACCAGTTTGAGATGATTTGAGCCTTGTGACTTGGCACGTTATCCTGCGAGAAGCAGCCATCAAAAGATGGGTACACTGTGGTCATAAAGCAACGGACATGGTCAGCAACATTACTTAGGAAGGCCGTAGCATTTAAGCAATGCTCAATTGGTAGTAAGGGGCCTAAAGTATACCAAAAAATGTCCCCCACAGCATTACACTACCACCAACAGCCTTAAACGTTGATACAAGGCAGGATGGATCCATGCTTTCACGTTGTTAATGCCAAATTCTGACCCTACCATCCGAATGTCACAGCAGAAATCGAGACCAGGGTTTCCCGCAGAGAATCGGTTAGTCAAGGTGGTGACCGGGGGCACAGGACAGTGACCGGGGGGGCAGGATGGTGACCGGGGTGGAGGGGCAACAGTCGGCGTTTATTTACTCTTTATAAATAAACAAAGCAGTTAAAGTGAAATAACAAAGTGACAAAGTCAACAGCCTTGTAACTTTATTGATTGACACTCAGATATAATAAAATGCATGTATCATGCTTTCATGGAAGTGAGATCAAAAATTGCAGTTTGAATGGGTTTCTGGGTTTCAATGGCGCATTTTTTGCGCTTAACAGTCTGAGTGTAACACTTGCTTGTACACAGTGTATTTTAGCCTTACTGTAAAAGCTGAGCTGGAAATAACAAGATCAAATAAAAACACGCAATCTGACCAAAATTCATGTTACATGAATGAACACAGCCAAAATTATCAAAAAAAAAAGAAGAATGAAAAGCGCGTAAAATGCGCACAACCGTCCCTAAGGGTTAAACGAAAATTAAAGTAAGAACGGAAAATATATTTGTTACCTGTTTTGACTTCAATTCCCCAAATGCTTTGCGGTTGTAGTTATGTTTGGGGAGAGAAGAACGGTATTATGTACGGAAGCGCATTGCATTCGCAGGATTAAAAAAAATGTACACTTTATCTCGTAATTACGATATCTAATTACGCGCATATGGTGAAGTAGGCCGGCTTCTTTGAATAAAGTACCCTGATATTTTTGACTGCTTTTTCCTATCCATTACTGTACACTAGAGCCACGAGCAAACACATCGGTAGCCTTGATAAGAAACTAAATGAATGCATAAAGCCTATCTTAATGAAACAGAATATGTGGGCAAGCAGTTGATAGGAGACACTATTCCAATGTTTAGTTTAGATAAATAATTATCTTACCTCCTCATGTCCTTCCCACGACGACGATAGGTTATTGTATATCCGGATAATTAGCTTCTTCCCGATACAAAAAAAAATAATTTTGGCTTAGCAAGAGGTGATAGATGGCGCAGTAACATATTTAACCAACAGATGCCTGCCGCTATTCGGCCTCATTGCGATGCGGCCTTATTTTACTGTGTATGCATGCGTGGATGCAGCAGAATATTTTTTTTTTTTTTTTTTTCGCTGCGGGAAAAGGCCCTGGCTGCGGGAAACCCTGGAGACTCATCAGGCCAGGCAACGTGTTTCCAGTCTTCTATAGTCCAGTTTTGTTGAGCCCGTGTGAACTGCAGCCTCAGTTTCCTGTCCTTAGCTGACAGGAGAGGCACCTGGTGTGGTCTTCTGCTGCTGAAGCCCATCTGCTTCAAGGTTCAAGGTGTTGTACGTTCAGAGATGCTCTTCTGCATACCTCAGTTGTAAAAAGTGGTTATTTGAGTTACTTTTGCCTTTCTATCAGCTCGAACCAGACCTTTGGCATCAATCAGACATTTTCGCCCAGAGAACAGCGGCTCACTGCATATTTTCAGACCATTCTCTGTAAACCCTAGAGATGATTGTGCATGAAAATCTCAGTAGATCAGCAGTTGCTGAAATACTCAGACCAGCCCTTCTGGCACCAAGAGACATACCCCGTAATAAGTCCCATAAACCAGTTTACATCCCCATTCTGATGCTCAGTTTGAACTTCAGCAGATTGTCTTGATCATGTCTACATGCCTAAATGCATTGAGTTGTTGCCATATGATTGGCTGATTAGATATTTCCGTTAACAAGCAGTTTAATATGTGGGCCTAATGAAGTGGCCGGTGAGTGTGTTACATAGTTCTGAAAGCTACACAGAACTGGTTTGTTCTTCCTTAAGTAATGCGATCAATTCAAGATTGATCTCTGTCTCAATGTGGTATAAGCTTTCAGAAACTGCCTAGTTGGTTTAACAAACATTGTTGAGATAACCAGGGCAGAATTGTTGCCAGCACAAACCCACAGGTGCCATATATCAGACCAATTTTGCTTTCCTAAAAAAAGCTAGAAAATGTTGTGGCTTTAGACTTGTGGCCTAAATTAGAGCATATTGTATCATATCAAGGAGTGTGCAAAGCAAGCAAGAGAAAACAGTAGGTAGGTATACCTAGGCAGTCCCCTCCTTTCTTATTGGTTAAGAGAATGAGCAGGTGGTGGGTGGACCGATACTGTGTCCATGCTTCATTGCCAATGCTGTTGTTTCCTCTTGTTTTGCAAAACAAATGCAAAGACAATGCATTGACTTTGAGTGTAATCTGTCGTGTGAAAAATTTGTTTCGCATTTGCTGTGAAAGCGGCTTAACGCGCCCATAATGCGTGTATTCGCGTCTTTGCGTTGACTTTGAATGTAATCTGTTGCGCGAAAAATTTGTTTCGCGTCCGGTGTGAAAGTGGCTTAACGCACCCATAATGCGTGTATTCGCATCTTTGCATTGACTTTAAATATAATCTGTTGCGCAAAAAATTTGTTTCACGTTCGATGTGAAAGCAGCTTTATGGATAGTACACGACAGCTAGAGAGAGCTCTGGTTATGTTATGAACATAATACAGGTTTTACAGACCATAAGTTCCGTTAGCGTGGACAGTTGCTTATGTGGAGCTAGCGAATCGATCACTTCTACAGGAAAGAATTTCCTATTCAATCTCCGCCTTTTTTGGATTTTTATTAGCCAGAACAATTTCTAAAGGGGGATGAAATTATGCCACGGCAATGCAAAGAAATCGTTTGTTATACCAGACACATTAGAGCTTGTGCATTTCGCAATTGCTTTCACGGTGGCATCAGAGAGCTAGCCCAGATTTTGGTGAAGTATCCGGCTGATCCCGGTCATGGATAAGTGAAGCAATCACAAGCAGCCGTAAACAAACCCAAACACGTATCCCAAGCTTTGCAAAACCTACGTCTGGTCTAACTGCACCCTTTTCAGCCCAACTTTGCAGACACATACAGAACCTCTACAGTTAGCTTCAACTGTAGAGGCTACAATCGGGCAACGTTATGATGAAACTGCCACATTGATGCTTACCGAAGTAATACAAGCATACCGATCAGAATTACTGCATATAGGTTAACCAGGAGCATTTTTAATTAGCACGGCGGCACGCAAACTAACATGCAGTAGCTGGTAACCGAGTATTCATAACAACCACAGAGACGAACCCTTGCAATACAGGTTTTACAGACAGCACGTTCCATTACCGTGGACAGTTGTACCAAGCATCCAAATTACAAACAAGTATAAAAAGTTAGCTTCAAATGAGGTTTATGTTCACACACCTTCTGTTGAATTTCCCTTGATATTACTCTTGCATATTTAGGACACAAACATTAGCAACAGTAATTTGGCTACGTTAGCCGCAGTGCTACAGCCACATTCAACAGGCTATCACGTTAGGTAGGCTAACAGTAAAGCAACTTACAGCTTCTGCGTCTGTGAGTCAAGGACAGTCGCGACCGATCTTCAGATATTTTACAAAGCCTGTGTTTGCGGCCAGTTGTTAGTGCTAACTATCGTTAGCGGTCCTGCTAGCCACCCGTAACACGTTAGTTTCACTTACATTATTTGCTGTTATATCGTTACTTGCAGCTTGTGGCTCCGAGCGCTTGATCGATGCAACTGCTTCAGGTTTGAGAAGCAGCTGAAACGCTTATCCCCCGTCGAATTATCCTTTATTGACAAAGCTGTCTTTGGTGAAATGCTGAGCACAAACAGCTAACGTTCCCTTTGGCCGTGGCTGTTTGCTGCCAGCAAACAAAAAAGCTACCCACTGATTTCTGGTGGCTTCATCATCGAGAAATAGGTGCTTTTTTTCGCGTCCAAAAGTAAACGGACAAGCAGCTTCGGGAGAGTTACTGACAAAACTGCACCTCAAATGATCTGCGGTTCTTCTTTTGTATTTCCAGAAGTGTAGACGCTACTAAGGCATAGTGTGATCTGCGGTTGTTTGTGCCTGCTAGAATAGTTTCCAGTGTGGGCAGGTCCAGCGCCGTGATTGGCTCTAGGTCTGTATTAATTGGATGGCACAACCTGATGTCAGGTTTTGCCCAGATTTCGTGAAGATCTCAGGACGAGCTGTTCAGAGAGGAAACGTTCACAAAATCACGTTCTTGGATTACGGCAAAACCCCTGTATCTCATGTTTAGAAACTTTTCAGAGGTTGAGTGTGGACATCCAACATTATAACATTACTTATATGTATTAAAAGAAGGATCAGCATAATAAGTCCCCTTTAAGGAGCTATATTGAGTCATTGCATCACTTATTGTTTCACTAGGGTATAAAAATGAGGTAACAAATGTGCAATATCCCTTTGTCATCCAGCCCCATGAAGAAAACAAACCAACTGTCGGTTCAAAGGAGGCGGGTGGTTATAGTCCTTTATAAATCTGAAAATGGCTACAGGAAGATTCACAAATGATTGAATATGCCACTGAGCACTGTCAGAGCAATTATTTAAAAATTTCAAAGATATGGAACCGTTGAAAACCTCAAGGATTGAAGACGCAACTGCATTTTGCCCCCCAGGATATTGAGGAGGATAGTGAAAAAAGTAATGAAATCCCCAAGAATTGCTGTGAAGGCCTTGGTGGCATTTTGGGGTTACCAGGTTTCAAAAAGCACCATCAGGCGCCACCTCCACAATCACAGGCTCTTTGAAAGGGTTGCCAAAAGAAAGCCTGTTCTGACCGGAAGACACAGAAACAAGCGCTTGGAGTTTGCCAAACATCATTTAAATTATGACTGGAACAGGGTGCTTTGGTCAGATGAGACTAAAATTGCATATATCGGTCAGATACAGCATCGGCATATTTGGCGTCAAAACAGCGATGCATACAAGGAGAAGCACCTCATACCCACAGTGAAATATGGTGGGTCAGTCATGTTTTGGGGCTGTTTAAATTCAAGGGGTCCAGGGGCACTGATTAAGATTGATGGCATAGTGAATTCCACCAAGTATCATGATGTTTTGGCTGACAATCTGGTTGCCTCCGCCAGAAGGCAAGGACTTGGCCGTAGGTGGACATTCCAACAAGACAACAACCCAAAAGCATACCTGAAGATCTGCACAGAAATGGTTCTGCGACAACAAAATCAACGTTCTGCAATGGCCATCTCAGTCACCAGACCTCAATCCAATTAAAAACCTGTGGGCTGAATTGAAGAGGGCAGTGGATGGACGCAAACCCGAGACTGTGAAGGATCTTGAAAGGATGTGTGTAGAGGAATGGTCCTAAATCCCCAAAAATGTTTGCCTTAACCTTGTCAAAAATTACAGGAAAAGACTCCATACTGCTATTGTTTCCATGGGTGGTTGAACTTAGTACTAAATGCTGGGTGCCAGTAATCATAAAACCTTTATTTTGTTGAAATTAATTTTTTATTAAATGATTATTATGATTTAGGTTCTTTTCATGGAAACATAAATAAAGTATTTCATACGTTGGTGTATTCTGTTTCTCTATAATTATATTGTTTATTTTTTTTGTATTGTCTGAGCATTGCCAGTCAGGGGTGCCAGTAATTTTGGAGCCCACTGTATTATAACATAATGCATTTCTTATCTTGACTATGCCGACTGAAATTTGGAAATGTTTGGAGGACACAGCTGTATATATGCTCAGCTGATGTGCTGATGGGCATCTTGCTATTGCACGGCAAAACAGCAAAGAATTTCATTCTCCAACTGAAAATTACTTGGTGGAAATGGTCAAGAAATTTACATTGGTAGCTTTAGCAGGACAAACAAGCAAGCTTGATCCTTTTTGGTTTTACCAACATTGCACTGTGTTAATATTGATTTATTCATATTGAGATGCTTGCTGTAGGTTGCCTCTGTTTGAAATCCTTTTAACTGTCAGTCTGTAAGATGTCGGATATTTGACCTTTGAAGAAGGCAAACTAAGCAAGCACTTGCATGTCAGTGCCTCCCAACAGTGCATTCATCATGGTCCTCCTTTCTCTGTGAATATTTCTTAAACCAAGTTGGCTTGTGACAAAGCATGCCTCCCTCCCACCCAAAATAACTGCCCGACCTTGAACACAAATCATCTTTGAAATGTATTGGCTTTTCTCTGACATGCAGTAATTCTTTGCAACCCCTGAGCTCAAGCAGTGCAGTAATTATCAATTTCCATATCATTGTTTTTATTGTTTCAGCAATAAAAAAACAAAACATTTGTTCACACTACCCAATCATTCCATATAGAATGTTAGCAGAATTCAATTTAAAAATCACTGACTTGCACTTTGACTGCAATCATGTAAATTAGGTGTCAGTAAGAATCTGTGCTTTCCCTATTATTAAAGATAAAATGCGAGCTGCTCTTCGTGTTTTTTTTTTTTTTTTTTTTTTTGTGTGTGCAAGGGAATGAATGTTCTTCAGTGCCTTATGCAAAAACACTTTGGGGGATAAACAGTCTGTATATGGATAACATCACTTCCCTTCTCCCTTCTACTGTTATATTAGTTTCACATATTTTATGTATGAAGCTCTTGTAATGCTGTAGTAATTTTAATAGATATGCCTTAAAGGTACAAGCAATGAATTTCAAAAGCACATTTTCCTATGGCAACTCACCTTTTATATAACAGACAACATCTCATAACATGAACAAATATGGAAATGTCGCTGAAATATTATGCCGGTACAAGATTAAATTTTTGTTTTGCAAGTATAACCCCATTTCCAAAAAAGTTGGGACGCTGTGTCAGATGTAAATAAAAACAATGCAATGATTTTCAAATCATTTGAACTTTATACTTATTTGAAAATAGTACAAAGGCAATATACCAGATGTTGAAACTGAAATATTTTATTGTTTTTTTGAAGAATATGAGCTCATTTTGAATTTGATGCCTGCCATGTTTCAAAATAGTTGGTAAACGGCATTTTTACCACTGTCGCATCACGTCCTCTTCGATCAACACTCTGCAAGCGTTTGGGAACTAAGGGGACCAACTACTGTAGTTTTGGAAGCAAAATGTTTTCCCATTCTTGCTGTATGTAGGACTTCAGCTGCCCAATACTTTGCAACCTCCTTTGTCATATTTTTCATTTACAACCCCAATTCCGAAATAGTTGGGACAAAGTGTAAATTGTGAGTAAAATCAAAACACAATGACTTTCAAATCACACCGGCCAGTATTTTATTCACATTAGAACAGAGATAACATAGCAAATGTTGAAACTGAGGAATTTTACAATTTTATCCACAAAATGAGCTCATTTCAAATTTGATGGCTGCTACAGGTCTCAAAAGAGTTAAGACAGGAGCCTGTTTACCATGATGTAGCATCCCCTCTTCTTTTTAACACAGAGAGGAGGCGTCTGGGCATTGAGGAGACAAGTGTCTTGAGTTTAGCCATTGGAATTTGATCCCACTCTTGTTTAATACAGGCTTCCAGCTGCTGGAAAGTTTTGGGTCTCCTTTGACAGACTTTTTAATTATGCGCCAAATGTTCTCAATTGGTGAAAGATCAGGACTGCAGGCAGGCCAGTTCAGCACACGGACTCTTCTACTACAAAGCCATGCTGTTGTAATAGCTGCAGTATGTGGTTTTGCATTGTCCTGCTGAAATACACAATGCCTTCCCTGGAATAGATGTCGTCTGGAGGGGAGCATATGTTGCTCTAAAACCTTTTTATAGCTTTCAGCATTCATGGTCCTTTTTAAAACATGCAAGTGTCCCACACCATATGCACTAATGCATCCCCATACCATCAGAGATGCTGGCTTTTGAACTGACCGCTGATAACAGGAGGGGTGGTCTTTCTCCTCTTTAGCCCGGAGGACACAATGCCCATGATTTCCAACAATAATGTCAAATTTGGACTCGTCTGACCACAGGACACTTTGCCACTTTGCAACAGTCCATTTTAAATGAGCCTTGGCCCACAGAACACGGCGGGGCTTCTGGATCATGCTCAACAATGGCTTCCTTTTTTCATGATAGAGTTTTAGGTGGCATCTGTGGATGGCTCGACGGACTGTATTTACAGACAGTGGTTTCTTGAAGTATTCCTGGGCCCATTTAGTAATGTCAATGACAGAATCATGCTGGTGTGTGATGCAGTTGTGTCTGGGGGCCGGAAGATCACGGGCATCCAGTAAAGGTCTTCAGCCTTGTCCCTTACATACAGAGATTTTTCCAGTTTCTCTGAATCTTTTGATGATGTTATGCACTGTCGATGATGAGACCTTCAAAGACTTTGCAATTTGACGTTGAGGAACATTGTTTTTATAGTATTCCACAATTATTTTACGCAAGCCTTCACAGGTTGGAGAGCTTCTGGCCATCTTTACTTCTGAGAGACTCAGCCTCTCTAAGACATCCCTTTTATAGCCAATCATGTTACACACCTGATGCCAGTTAACATAATTACTTGCTAAATGTTATTTCAGCTGATTCTCTTATATATTAATTGCCTTTTCAGCCATTTTTTGCCTGTGTCCCAACTTTTTTGAGACCAATGCAGCCAGAAAATTTGAAATAAGCTCATTTTGTGGATAAAAATGTAAAATGTCTCAGTTTCAACATTTGAAATATTATCTATGTTCTATTGTAAATAACATATTGGCTTGTGTGATCTGAATGTCATTGCATTCTGATTTTATTCACAATTTACACTTCGTCCCAACTATTTCGGAGTTGTAATAATGCGCCAAATATTACCAGTGGGTGAGAGGTCCAGACTGCAAACAGACCACTTTAGCACCCAGATTCCTACTACAGAGCTATGTTGTTACAGTAAATGCAGAGTATGGTGTTTGGAATGGTGACACTGAAATGAGCAAAGCCTTCCCTTAAATGGGACCTATTGTGCTGATCCTTCTTTTAATACATATTAGTAATGTTATAATTTTGGTTGTCCATGCTCAACCTCTGAAAAGTTTCTAAACATAAGATACAGGGGTTTTGGCGTAATCCAAGAACGTGATTTCGTGAGCGTGATTTCCTCTCTGAACAACTCCTCCCGAGATCTTCACGAGATCTGGGCAAAACCTGACGTCAGGTTGTGCCATCCAATTAGTACAGACCTAGCCAGAGCCAATCATGGCGCTGGACCTGCCCACGCCGGAAACTATTCTAGCAGGCACTAACAACGGCAGATCATACTATGCCTCAGTAGCGTTGACACTTTTGGAAATACAAAAGAAGAACTGCAGATCATTTGAGGTGCAATTTTGTCAGTATCTCTCCCAAAGCTGCTTGTCCGTTTACTTTTGGACGCGAAGAAAAACAACAATTTTTCTTCCAAAAGACGATGCCACTAGAAATCAGTGGGTAGCTTTTTTTGTTTGCTGGCAGCAAAAAGCCACGGCCAAAGGGAACGTTAGCTGATTGTGCTCAGCATTTCACCAAAGACAGCTTTATCAATAAAGGATAATTCGACACAGGATAAGCGTTTCAGCTGCTTCTCAAACCTGAAGCAGTTGCATCGATCAAGTGCTCGGAGCCACATGCTGTTAGTAACGATATAACAGCAAATAATGTAAGTGAAGCTAACGTGTTACGGGTGGCTAGCAGGACCGCTAGCAATAGTTAGCACTAACAACTGGCCTCAAACGCAGGCTTGGTAAAATATCTGAAGATAAAGCCTGTATCGGTCGCGACTGTCCATGACTCACAGACAGAGAAGCTGTAAGTTGCTTTTACTGCATAAGCCAACCTGACGTGATAGCCAGTTGATTGTGGCTGTAGCACAGCGGATAACGTAGCCAAGTTACTGTTGCTAATGTTTGTGTCCTAAATATGCAAGAGTGATATCGGGAAATTCTACAGAAGGTGTGTGAACATAAACCTCATTTGAAGCTAACTTTTAATACTTGTTTATAATTTGGATGCTTAGTACAACTGTTCACAGTAACAGAACTTGCTGTCTGTAAAACCTGTATTGCAAGGGTTTGTCTCTGTGGTTATGACCGCTCGGTTACCAGCTACTGCATGTTAGTTTGCGTGTCGTGCTAATTAAAAATGCTCCTGGTTAACTTATATGCAGTAATTCTGATTGGTATGCCTGTATTACTTCCGTAAGCATCAATGTGGCAGTTTCATCATAACGTTGCCCGATTGTAGCCTCTACAGTTAGTGATCGCTTCACTTATCCATGACCGGGATCAGCAGGATACTTCACAAATGTCTGAGCAAGCTCTCTGGTGCTACCATGAAAGCAATGCGAAACGCAGAAGCTCTACCGGTTTACAAATGATTTCTCTGCACTACCTTGACATGATTTCATCCCCCTTTAGAAATTGTTGTGGCTAATAAAAAGCCGAAAAAGGCGGAGATTAAATAGGTAATTCTTTCCTGTAGAAGTGATCGATTCGCTTGCTCCTCATAAGCAACTTGTCCGCGCTAACGGAACGTACGGTTTGCAAAACCTGTATTATGTTCATAACATAACCGAGCTCGACTGTATTATGTTCATAACATAACCGAGCTCTCTCTAGCTGTCGCGTACTATCCATAAAGCTTTCACATCGGACTTTTTTTCGCGTGAGAGATTACATTGGACAAAGACGAAACATGTCAAGCGCTTTCATTTTTTTCGCGACAGATTACATTCAAAGTCATGACCACGTATCAGCTAATGCATGTTAGTTCCCCTGCTCTGCTAATTAAAAACGCTCCTGGTTAACTTATATGCAGCGATTCTGATCGGTATGCTTGTGTTACTTCGGTAAGCATCAATGTGAGAGTTTCATCATAACGTTGCCTGATTGTAGCCACTACAGTTGAAGCTAACCGGACAGGTGCTGTATGTGTCTGCCGAGTTGGGCTGCAGTTAGACCAGACGTAGGTTTTGCAAAGCTTGGGGTGAGTTTTTGGGTGCTTGTGAAACGATCGCTTTACTTATCCATGACCGGGGTCAGCCTGATACATCCCCAATGTCTGAGCAAGCTCTCTGATGCTACCGGTGAAAGCAATAGGGAAAAAGCACAGGCTATAAATGTATGGTATCACAAACGATTTCTCTGCATTGCTGTCAATTGAATATTAAATCGGCGACTGAATATTAAATTATTTCCTGTAAAAGTGATCGATTCGCTAGCTCCACGTAAGCAACGGTTCAGACGGAACTTACGGTCTGTAAAACCTGTATTATGCTCATAACATAACCGGAGCTCTAGCTTGCTCTCGCACACAATCCATAACGTGCCCATTCTCCGCGAGGAAACGCTTGTCATTCCGATGCAGTAAGTAAACCATTACCAAGGGCAATTTCCGAAAAGGCCATTAAGCCTGGAGCTTTCGCCCCTCCGTCATATACCAGCGCAGAAGCTGTTCGTTTCTCCACGCTAACAACACACCACAGCTATGCACACGACCTAGCAGGTCCTAATACACACTGAAGCAGTCCATAAGCTGTTGGTCCACTTTTAGCTGCTCCTCACTGTCCATGTTTCCCTCTAAACTCAGACCCTTCGGATTTCTACAGTCTCCGGTCTACACTTGGGCATGTCGACCCGTTCTACAAATGTGTCTATATGGGGTGGATTCTAGTTTCCCCTGCATCCTAGCTAGGAGTGGAAAAACCGCGGTACTCACCAACTGTTGCCGCAGCAAACTGTAGCTGATAGCAAATTTGAGCTTGCGCTGACAGATATTCGCACTGCGTCCTCCGCTTTCGCCGCTGCGTTTGTTAGAACAAGATCATGTCATTAGATCCATATTCAAGTGTAATGTTAGATTGCGGAATTTGCCCGCCGCTTCCTTATCAGATTGCAGACGTGTCTCAGGTTTCACTCTGGGGAGCTGGACACGGAAAACTGCGTTCTGCAGCCTCGTCCCGCCCAACTCCGCCCTCCACAGAGCTGGCCAGTCAGAAGAAAGTGGGTACACGGGGAGTGGGGGCCATAGCGGAAGAGCCACCCTAGTGAGGCGTTTCAGGCAGAGACTACAATGTACTACAAATGCAGTTTTTTGAGGATGGCAGTATGAGCGAAATAAATACCCTTTTTTTACTTTGCGCGATCAGGAGTACTCTAAGGGAGTCAAAGACCAAAATATAAACTTGGAAAAATAGCAAAATAGGTCCCCTTTAAATAAGGCATCTGGATGCCCGTAAATGTTGCACCAAAACCTGTATATATCATTCACCATTAATGGTGACTTCAAGGATGTTACCCATGCCATGTATACTAATGCATCCCCATACTATCATCGATATTGGCTTTTGAATTGTTTGCTGATAATAAGCAGGATGGCCCCTCTCTTTTTTAGCGCTGAGGACATGGCATCTATATTTACAAAGAGAATTTCACATTTTGATCAGCCAAACCACAGGGCAGTTTTCCACTTTGCCTCAGTAAATTTTGAATGGCTTGGGCCCAGAGAAGAAGGCAGTATTTCTGGATCTTGCTCATATATGGTTTAATCTCTACATGGCTGAGTTTTTAACCTCTTAAGCCCTGAGCCTCTGGTTTGAAAATGGCAAGCCCAAAATGAAATGAGTATATCACTGCAACTACTTGGTCCATTTGAATAATCTTCGTAATAAAGGTAAAACCATTTGGGATTTCTGCCGTGGTGTAAAAAATCAGTATATATGTCACTGAGTCAGAGTAAATGAAGATGGAACACAGTATAAATGAAAGATCTCATTTTGCACCTAACAAAGTTTTACTTCTATCCCTTGTGAACTTATATAGTTGCAGTCTGAAACCTCTAAAAAATTGGAGCACAGAATCTCATTATTATCTGTGCCAAAGTTTATTGTATCCCCGAAATACGAGTTTCGGGGGTATCATGGTTTCGCCCCACCCGCCGCCGTGTCCGCTGCCGCCCCATCTGCATATTTTAGCCATTAGCGCGATAATTCACAAAATACTTTACATTGGCTTCTCATTTTTTGCATATGGGTAGATATAGTAGAGAGGATGAACTGATTAGATTTTGGGCAAGTATGCACTCCTAGGTTTGCCACCAGGTGGTGCTATATATTGAAAAAATCTGTTTTTTAACCATATCTCTGGAACAATTACTTACACAGACCTTAAATTTGCCTCTTATTGTTGGTCTAGTAAAGGGGAATCTAATAAAGGGGGCTTCGAGGATTGGGGAATTTCGGGGATATACCCCTTGCTGTTGGCCGCCGACAGTGTAGACCTAGTTCTGATCAAGTAAATCAGAGCAAAATTATAGAGGAATGTCTAGGCGACTTCTCCAAATTGACAATTCAGGTACCTTGTGTGCAATTTCAGATTTTTCGGATACAAAACTGTAAAGCTCATTTAATTTCACTTATATGTCACTACAGGCATACTTTCCATCCAACTACAACCACTTTTTAATTTTTAGAATTTTTAAATATATTTTTTATTATATTCTGCCAGTCCTGTAGCCTATACAATTTCCCATTCAAAGATAATACAAAGAAAATGAAGTTTGACTCCACTGGAGCAGATTTATTTTAAAAAAAAAAGAAGAAGAAGAAATTAATGAAATTATAAACACAAAGGCAACATAAAAAAATGGTAAAGATACGTAAAAAGAACAAAAACCCCAGCAATTATTTATAGAAGAAAAATGCGATGATTGCCCTAGAAAACATATTCCAAGGCTGGGTTTTAACCCTGGCAGTCTGGACTGCAGCACTGCATCCTAACCACAAGGCTACATCAGCTGACTGCAAATTGCAGGTCAAATTGCCCATATAAGGAATGGGTCAAGAAAACACAAACTGTCCTATTGTACTCAGTATTCTTGCGGAATGGCACAAAGATTCTAGTTATGCTTTTTTACCGCAGAGAGGAAAATACGTTGCAATCAAGCTCAATGCTAAGGGGCTGAGATCTTTGAAGCAATGCCCTGGAAAAAAGCATACTTGGAGACTGGAAGATCCACTGTCTTTATAACATGGACACATTGGGCTAACAATAGTGAGCGCAGATTTACCCCCGGACAGTTTTTTATTACAAAATATCAAAGGTTAGAAATTTTTTCTGCTCATCTCTGCAGATTGTAAAGTGTATGCCTGCTATTCTTTGAGTGTGGTGTCGGTTTAAAATGACGAGGCTTATATCGTTGGATTCTGTGGACTTTCCTCTTTCATTTGAGGTATCATTTGTATGCATAGCACAGTTCAGTAGAAATGCTAGCGACTCAGCACTGATATAATTTTATCATAGTTTTCTTACATGGTTATTTACTTGCTTGGTGCTTGAATTGTGTTCGGTTGAGGTAAAAATTGTCAACATGAGCTTTTTGCCGAGTTTCTGACCATGTTGCGATTAGGAAACATGCTGTATTTTTTATGCTTAACGGCCAAGCGCGGTACCGGGCGCGTTTGGGCTTAAGGGGTTAACTTGTATTTGTGGATGCCGTGACAACGTGTGTTTACTGACAATGGTTTACAGAAGTCTTCCTGAGTCCATGCAGTGATTTCCAGGACAGTGTCCTGTCTGTTATTAATAGAGTGCCGCTCGAGGACCTGAAAATCACAGCCACTCAAAATTGGATTTTGGCCTTGTCCCATGTTTACACAGATTTTACACTGGATTTTTGGAATCTTTTAATGATATTATGTACCATAGAGGATAAAATCTCCAAATTCTTTTCAATTTTAAGTTGAAAACGTTATTCTTAAATTGTTGAACTATTTCCCTATGCAGTCTGTCAGTGGTTAAGCCCTCGCCTTATTTACTTATGAAAGACTTTTTATACCCAATTGTGTTACTGATCTGTTTCAAATAATCAAATTAGATTGAGATGCTCTTCCAGTTGTCTTCTTTTAGCGTCATGCAACTTTTCCAGTGTTGTATTGTCCCGTCCCAACTTTTTTTTTAAACATTTTGCTGTCATCAAATTCAGAATGAGTAGATATTTTTCAAAAAACAATGAAATTTATCAGTTTCAACAACTGATACGTTGTCTTTGTCCTGTTTTAAATGTAAGGTTTTAATTGATGCAAATCATTGCATTCTGTTTTATTTACATTTAACAAAGTTTCCGAACTTTTTTGGAAATGGGGTTGTATATTAAAGAGTTCATATTCATTTAAGTAATTAGTATTGAGCTGGCAACAAAAATTTCTTAGTGATATTGGGCAGTGCTGAAGTTCATGGTGGTTCTCAGCTACAGTTAGTCAGGAAAATAAGTCCCATTCCCTTCTCTCCAATACTGCAGTGATTACAAACTGCCTCTGTCTAAGGTGGTCATTGAATCTGCCTTCATTTGGTGGCGGTGATGGTGGTGGTGGTTGGGGGGGTGTTTTTAGTGCAGCTTGAGATTTGGTACATGTGAGGTCTTGTCGTTTATATGGCGATCAGAGGGCAGTAGGGCCTGTCGCATTAATTATGATTGCGTCAATAGCTGCAGAGTTCTGTCTGAACAATCACTTATCCCTGGGGTTGTGGAATTGATAAGAGAGTTGCCATGACAACTGTGTGTTGGATGAAGGAGGGGCTTTTGTTTAGCCCACAAGTTCACAGTGTCAATTTGGCTTAATCAAATGCTGTCTAAATCGTCAACTGAGGTTTTGGGATGAAGTGAGCCGAATAATTTTCCTGATCAGTGACATGCTTCAGATGTATATTATTTTTTGTTGTTCTAAATCTCTCTCACTCGCTTCCTCCCTTTGTTCTTTCATTTTGTTTAATGTAGAGCTGCGTGAAACTGGAGAACAATTTTGATGACATCAAACACACGACCCTGAGTGAGCGTGGAGCACTTCGAGAAGCAATGAGGTAAGGCCAGGTCGCCATGGCAACAGTCACAGATGTGGCAATGAAAAAAAAGTCATTCTTTATTATTGGGGGAACAAATGAGTTTATTGTCACCATTCAGCTTTCCTCTCGGTGGTATTAATTTGTCAGCAGAGAAGTGTCCCTCGAGGCCTGACAGGGGTTCAGAGGCTTTAGAGGCTCACTGCTCACTAAAACACGTCAATGTTTAATTCGCCGTTCGGAAATACTTGGGGCATCACAAAAAGATATCGAAATGATTTGAGATATGTGGCTCATGGGGACACTCCTCCTGGTTGTGGTCTCTGCTGCTTTTATTAACAGAGAATAAATGTATAAAAACTGGCAGTGCCACACTGTTTAATTAAGAATATATGCATTTATGAGGGGATATTATGACCTTGTAACAAGGTGTTGCCTTAACCTACAGGTAAGTTTTTTTTTTTTTAAGCAATTCTTCTCTTTTTAAAATATAATTAGTTTCATGTGTGAAAGTATTAAACAACTAGAAAGTGAAGCTGATTGTTGAGTTCTGAGAAGTTGTTAGTCAAGTCAGACATCTTATTTATCAGATTTATAGTGTGTGAATCGTTTTACTTATTACCACATGACAGTACTTGAACATGGTTCCTCCATCATTTTTCAGGTATGGTGATGAGGAATGACATTCATGTTATTGTCTGTAGTATGGGTGGAATTTATGTAAAGATATCATTTATTATGACCAGTCACAAAGTGGATGGGAATACAGAATGAGTGTTGTCCTAATACATGTTCATCCATCCGTCCGTCCATCCGTAAGTCACGGTCCTTTTCCGGGTCATAGCTCCTAAACTGCTCCATATTTCTCCACAATATTTGATACATGTATGGGGATACTTCTTATTGTGTAGATGTGCTTTCTTTTACTTCCTCTTGTCCTTCTGTCTGTCTGTCCATCCATTGCATTTTCTTTCTGGGCCAAATATCAGCTATACCGTTCTTTTCTGAGCCAGAACTCCTAAACCTTTCAATATTTCTCAAGGAAATTTGATATGTGGATACATCTTATTGTGTAAATATTACTTTTCTTACTTCCTTCTGCCATCCCTCCACTGCATTTTTTTTCCGGACCAGATATCAGCCATTCTGTTCTTTTCTGGGCCAGAATTCTAAAACTGTTCAATATTTCTCAATGAAGTTTATCGTATGCCTGCATCTTATTGTGTAAGTGTGCTTTTTCTTACTTCTGTATGTGCTCCTGTCCATCTGCCTATACCTACCCTTCATTTTGTTTCCAGGCTGGATATCAGCCATCTCATGGTGAGGGACCTGAGTAATTCATGCTTGTTTCAGATGTAGGATAGGAAAAAAAAAGTCAAATTTTGTTGGTGGACAATAGCATAGCATATCTCCAAAAATATAGCATTCTCATCATCGGCAAAATTTATAGTTTGGCCTAGTGGTGGTGTAGGAAAGGGTATGGAGTCCATAAAACAACAGGGAAACTACACTAGGCTCCAGGAATGTTCACAGCTCATTTTATAAAATTCCCACCAGAACTGTTTGACTTATTGCATTTTTGAAAAAGTTAAGTTTGGCCTAAAGGTTGTGTTACAGGAATTGTCATACTGTCACCAGAACAATAGGATTGGTCTTTTGGGCACCAAGATATTCACAGTAAAGACGATCTGATTCCCATTGAATTCCCAGTAAAACATTTGGAAATGTAGTTTTACCTAATGGTAGCGCTACAGTAAATTAAATAGAGCCAGAAACATTCATAAAGTTCCTCCTTTATGCAGTTGGAAGGTTGACAGCAGATTTTAAGGGATACCAATTAAAACTGTTCAAACTACAGTAAAACTCACATATAATGGATTCAATTGGACCAGCTCATTTTGTCCATTGTAAGCGAAATCCGCTTTGTGCATAAATCAGACAAAATCCGTTATACGCATAAGACAGATTATATCCACTATATGCGTATAACAGATTATATCCATTATATACATATATGAATTTATGTATATGCTTTGTGTATAAAGATCGGAACAACTTCATTCTGAAGTGCACAATGCCTGTTGTCTTCATTTAGTCCGTCTTTGACCTGACACAATGGATAACAGGATGATACTGCGTGTTGCTCCAGCTGTGATCAATGAAGAAGACTAAAAACCAATGTAAATGAAACCGCGCCAGTTTCAGTTTCCGCGAATACACTGTTATAAACTTGCACCTTTTTTGCCAGTTATTTTAACTGTAATTTAACAATAAGTTTACAACAGAAGTCCGTCCATATTAAGTGTGAACCACGTTAAATTGCGCGCAGGACTCCACTTACAGTTAAAATAACAAGGAAACAATGCGTGAAATTAACTGGTAAATTCAGTCAGTTCATAACAGTGTAGGAAAGCCAAACTTCATTTTGTTGCTCTGTTGCAACTGCGTGTGTGCATGGTGCAAACCAGCTTGTCCGGTATACATGAGTGCTTTTTAATTGAAATGCATTGTGACGGTACTGGACATTTTGTCTGATGTAAGCGAAAATCCGTTCTATAAAATACTGTATATTCAATGTTTATTTAATGGGAAAACATTACAGAAAAATCGGGACTTGAGCTATTGTACGGTATGAGCGAGTTTCCGTTTTATACGAGGATTTGTTTAGGCAAGTTCTACTGTATTTAGAAAAATTTATTTAAAAGATAAAAAGTTTTGCATAGTGGTGATGCCACTAGTAAGGTCACAGGGTCACCATCATCTCAACTCCATACACCAGGAACTATCACAGACGTTTTGACATGATTCCCACCAAAACGGAAATGTTAAATTTGACTGAGTGGTGGCACTACAGGAACAATACAGAGTCACCACAATTAATACCTTCCTCCCCAGGAATGTTGAAAGTAGATTTTACAAGATTTACATCAAAGCTGTTTGAGATTGCAGTTTTTAAAAATTAAAAGTTTGGCCGAATGGCGGCACCACAGCAAAGGTCACTGGGCGACCAACATCAATATCAGTCCTTCTCAGTGCACCAGAAATGATCACAATAATTGTTGCATGATTCCCATCAAAACTGTTTGAGTTTCTGCTTTTGGAAATGTAGAGTTTGACCTGGTGATGGCACCACAGGGATGATTGAGGGTCATACAAAACATTAGATTTCATTCTCTGTGCACCAGGAACAAACACAAGAAGTTTCATGCAATTTCCATTTAAAAAAAAAAAAAAAAAAAAAAAAAGCTGTTGTTATCACGCTAACACAAATGATCTGCAGGGGAGGCAGTGACCATCTAAGATGAATCTGTAAAGCCCCTGAAAAGTCTGTTTTGGGGACATAATTACTAAGTAGTATTGCTTTAATTAGCCATCCTACAGCATCCTTAGTTGAAAATTCAGTCTGCTAGTTTGAAAGGCCTGAAGTGTGTTACCCCAGGGACTTCATGTACTGTACAATGTACAAATGACCTAAACAGAAATTATCTTAATTTGTGCACTGTGTCAAAAAAAATCTGTCATGTATTCTTCAATCATTACGAGTTAGTACACTTTCAGATGAATTGACATCATTTGCATTATTTTTATGTAATAATCCAGAGAACAAAAGGTTTCCAGAAAGTTCTGTTATTAGCTGAAATGTGGACTTGAGCTGTAGCTGTTGTGGCACAATCTTGCTTAATCTCCTAAGCTTCATTAAAAATGATAGAGTAAGATTTCTGTGAACTGCATGTAAATTATAGTTTCAAATGAAATTGAAACAGCTCTGAGATAAATATATCACCCGGGAGAGACAAACTTAATCAGAATAGTAATTAATTGAAGAGTTTTTGATGAATTGTCTCTTGTTTGCTAGAATTATGAGCACAGACTTATTGTCATTTTCATAAAATGCCATGGCTGGAATTTTGAAAGAGCTGAAATATTTCTTTATAAGAAGAAGAAAAAGAAAATTTCAAAAATGCATGCTCATTCACTATACCACCCGCACCAAGCAAAGACGTTCATTTACATTCGACTGATTTTAATTCCTATTTAATCAATCCCCCCACTGAGATCCGAAACAAATTTGATGAAAGATTCAGGTTTTCTAAAGGCCATTAATGTAAAACATCAAAGTCTAAACGGGAAGCCTTTATCTGCATAAGATCATAAGAAAGTACATACGTCTGTAGTTTTGTCCTCAGGAGCAGTGAGACAGTTGAGCTCTGACATCTAGCTTCATTATTAATCTGATGCCGGATTGGAGGTTTCCTTCTCAACTCCTATTCACTGTTGAGATAGAAAACATCTCTGAACCTCATAAACTCTGATTTTTGCTTGAATTTTCCCTTAAGTGGGTCAAAAGTTAGAAAAAGCATTTTTTTTTTTCCATATTGCAGGACAATGTCAGTTACACATTCCATATCAGTGGGCTGCGGTGCTTTACAAAAACTATATCACTAAATATAAATATATAATATATACATAGATAAACTATATATTTTTAATGAGTGAAATATTCAAACCCAGGACACTGTGTTTTTTATGGCCTCAGTATTACATCAAATAGAAAATATTTAGATCTTGAGCAGTCTTTTATACACGTTTCCTTAAAGTCCAACTGGACATCTGTAAACGAGTCCCTGGGATCTATTTTCATGCCTTCCCAAACGGAAATGCATGGGGCAGTAATGTTTTGCACAATTTAGTTTGTTGCAAACGGTATATATATGACCATCGGCAATTTCCTAGTTTTGTGCATTTGCATCTGAAGGGGCTGGACAGTGCAAAAGGAGGTGTGTCAATGCATAAATCTGGGGCTGTGTGATTTTAGTGTCACAGACCTTATTTGCGTTTTAACTCACCCAAATCACCTTTTAACACAAACACTGTCACTCTATTGTAGTTTCATAGGATTGAATCGCAGCCAGCAGATATAAACGCAAATTGTTTCTTTCCCATTTTCATTTTGTTACCTACCCTAGAAAATGGTGGTGTTCTAATAGAAAGGGGAGGATGAAGGATTGGGATGAATCTTTATGCATGCGAGTATTTTGTGTGGGGAAAATACAAATATTTAACTTCAGTCTTGCCCATGTTTTAATACCATGAGTGCTGTTTTATACATGGTTTAAATCACCCACATCTTTTCAGACAAAACGTTTAAACTAGTAAATTGACTTCTATCCCCACAAATGCCTCTGTGCATTGCTACATTGGAGCGCAGTTCTCAGACCTCCAAATGAGGTGACGGTAACGCCAGTAAGGAGCAAGTTCTTCACTTGAAGCAATAGCCAGTTTGCTTTGGAATTAACATACTGGTTTTATAGAGAATGACAGCCGCTGATCTGATTGGCCCTACTGGAACCAAACCTTGACTACACCCACAGGTCATTGATTTGTCTTCATTCCTCACTTTATCCTACAGCATCACAGCTATGCTATTGCCTCCTGTCACAACGTTGCTGAATTAAAGTTAGACATGCTGGGGTTTGATCTGCGATATCGTTTGCGCTTGCGTTTGCTGACTGCCTTTAGGTCATGAAAATAGGGCTGTCTGTCTGTCTATTGTCTATATGTATGTATGTATGTATGCATTTACAGTGCCGTGAAAAAGTATTTTCCCCCTTCCTGATTTTTTTTTTTTTTTTTGCATATTTCTCAAGCTTAAATGTTTCAGATCATCAAACAAATTTTAATATTAGACAAAGATAACCTTAAATAAAGCAAATAAAAAATGCAGTTTTTAAATGATGATTTCATTTGTTTAGGGAAAAAAGCTATCCAAACCTACCTGGCTCTGTGTGAAAAAAGTAATTGCCCCCTTAACCTGAACCCACCCTCGGCGACAACAACTGCAATCAACGATTTGCGATAACTGGCAATGAGTCTTTTACATCGCTGTGGAGAAATTTTAGCCCACTCTTCTTTGCAGAATTGTTTTAATTTAGCTACATTGGAGGTTTTTCGAGCATGAATGGCCTGTTTAAGGTCATGCCACAGCATCTCAATTGGACTTAAGTCCGGACTTCGAATAGGCCACTCCAAAACCTTCATTTTGTTTTTATAAGCCATTCAGAGGTGGACTTGCTGGTGTGTTTCAGATCATTGTCCTGCTGCATAACCCAAGTGCGCTTGAGCTTGAGGTCACAAACTGATGGTTGGACATTCTCCTTCAGGATTTACTGGTAGAGAGCAGAATTCATGGTTCCATCAATTTTGACAAGTCGTCCAGGTCCTGAAGCAAAGCAGCCCCAGACCATCACACTACCACCACCATGTTTGACTATTGGTACGATTTTCTTTTTATGAAATGCAGTGTTAGTTTTATGCTGGATGTATTGGGATGCACACCTTCCAAAAAGTTCAACTTTTGTCTCCTCAGTCCACAGAATATTTTCCCAAAAGTCTTAGGGATCATCAAGATGTTTTTTGCAAATGTGAGATGAGCCTTTGTGTTCATTTTGGTCAGCAGTGGTTTTTGCCTGGGAACTCTCCTATGGATGCCATTTCTGCCCAATCTCTTTCTTATTATTGAATCATGAACACTGACTTTAACTGAGGCAAGTGAGGCCTGCAGTTCTTTAGATGTTGTTCTGGGTTCTTTGGTGACCTCCTGGATGAGTCGTCGATGCACTCGTGGAGTAATTTTGGTAGGCTGGCCACTCCTGGGAAGGTTCACCACTGTTTCAAGTTTTCTCAATTTGTGGATAAAGGCTCTCACCATGGTTCGCTGGAGTCCCAAAGACTTAGAAATGGCTTTGCAACCCTTTCCAGACTGATAGATGTCAATGACTTTGTTTCTCATCTGTTTTTGAATTTCTCTAGATTGCGGCATTATGTGTTGCTTTTTGAGATCCTTTAGCCTACTTCACTTTGTCTGACAGGTTCTATTTAGGTGATTTCTTGATTCAACAGGTCTGGCAGAAATCAGGCCTGGTTGGGGCTATTGAAATTGAACTCAAAAAATGTGGTAAATCACAGTTAATTCATGATTTAACAAGGGGGGGGGCACTGAATTACTTTCTCACATTGCGCCGGGTAGGTCTGGGTAACTTTTTTCCATTAATAAATGAAATCATCATTTAAAAACTGCATTTTGTATTTACTCGGGTTATCTTTGTCTAATACTAAGATTTATTTGATGATCTGAAACATTCAAGTGTGAAAAATATGCAAAAAAATAAGAAATCTGGTAGGGGGCAAATACTTTTTCATGGCACTGTATGTCATTTGATTTTCTTGACAGCTGCTGATCCAATTGACTTCACACTTAGTGGGTGTTACTGAGAAGTTAAGAAAGTGCTGTGCCAAGCATGAAGTCATTTGGCTTAGCGGTTCTCAGAAATCTTGAGAACGCTGCTGCAACCGCATTACCGGAGGCTAAGCACTTCGCTGTGGTGACCCTAATGTTGCCTGTAATATCATCCAGCGTGACAACTTTGGTGATGGGTCAGTGATTGTCTTGGGAGGCATATCCTTGGAGGGTCGCACAGACCTCCATGTCATAGCCGACGGTACCTTGACTGCTGTTAGGTACCAGGATGAAATCCTTAGAGCAATTCTTAGACCTCATGCTAGTGCTGCGGGTCCTGGGTTCCTCCTGGTGCAGGACAATGCCCGGTCTCTATGGCCAGAGTGTGTGAGCAGGTCTTTGATAACAAAGGCATTGATCCCATTGACTGGCCCTCTTGTTCCCCTGACCTCAATCCAATTTAGCACCTATGGGACGTCATGTATCGGGGAATCCGACACCACCAAGTACTGTCACAAACTGTGTAGGAGCTCACTGATGCCTTGATCCAGATCTGAAAGGAGATCCCCCAGGACACCATCCGCTGACTCATCAGGATCATGCCCAAATGTTGCCAGGAGTGCATACAGGCACACCGGGGCCATGCACACTACCGAGTCACATTATGAGTAGCTGTGATAAAATTTACACTAGTTGGATAAGCTGTTGGGTAATGTACTGATGGGCACACGGGTGTGCACAGTGGGAGTACAAGACAGGATTCAGATGCAACGGTGAGTTTTTATGTAAACTTTTACTTATGAAGATATTTGCCAGAGTGAACATGAACTCTGGACATAAACAGGGGAAGATAAACAGAAACAAAGGGTTAATACAACCAGGGAATGATATATACGTATATATAGCTAAAGTGCTAAGGAATTGGTAAGGCGAGTAACTAACGAGACTTCACAAGGAACTGGGGGAGAGAAGAGTAAACATAAGAACTGGGCTAATGAGACTATTAGCGACTGGTGAGGCTGATGGTATGCAGGAGCTAAGGCAGGCCAGTAATTACTTCACCAGTGATGAGGAGCATAGCAGGCCCAGCGTCACACAGTGATTTCAATTTTTTCCTTTTATTTTCAGGGTGATTTGGAATCCACCCCTAAATGGGCTAATGATTTTGGTTTCCATTGACTGTTTTTACATCATTTTGTTCAAAACAAATTATATAATCAGGGTTCTGCCCAGGATGCTCGGAGTGCTGGATGGAAAATTTCTGCCGTCTCCTAAGCTGACAATCCACCTTCCACAAGCTACGAAGCATAATACACATTACTCATGAAATATGAGGGGCGTAGGTTTAATCTGAGAGTTCGTATAAATATATGTTATGCGAGTGCGCTGGAGCTAGAAAAATTTTTGCGTCAATTTGTAAGCAAATATTACCTCTGAGTCGCCAGAGATTACTGTGTTTCTTTGATGTTCTCCAAGGTGCGTAGCAAGATGCCTCTAATTTTCATAGATAGATGCCATATTCATAAACTTGTTTTTCTATTTTGTATCCAAATACTTTTGATTAAATTTCTAAATACGACTTAGCAACTGTCATTTATGTTTCAAACATTTCTTCAGTGGCGCCCGTTGGACAGAGAACAAGGAGGGCGAAAAACGTCTTTAAACTGCTTATTAGTCTTGATCTGTTTTCAGTCATTTTGCTTGATAAAGGATACCTTAACTCTCCCTTCTCAGGTCTAGCTAATTGTCTTCCTTAAGAGGAGAGGTAAAATGCTTCAATTGAAGGCAAAAAAGTGCGCAGTTCAATCTTTATTTAAAATTAAACAATCATGAAGCGAGGGTTTGATGGCTTGCTTTGTAGGATGTGGCAAAAGTTAACGGGGAAAATCCACAGTAGTTTTTTTTTCGTGAAGGGATACCTATTAAGGCATTAAACATTTTTATTGAATTTATTATTCAGTCGCCTTGACATTTCATTAAAAGGGAAACTGTGTACTTAACCGCCAATGGATTATTCATATTGTTGGAAAACGTGTTAACCAAGAACAATGATTAAAATCAGGTCAATAATCTCATCCGTTTCAAGGTATGTTTTCCACCCCCTGGTTTTCCGTCCAGTGACTGCCACTGTTATTTAAAACTGATAGGTTAACATGTAAAGAATGGTACTGTCCTCGACAGAGATTTATTTAGCTTTGCTGTCGTTTATATTACAAGAAAACTTTTCTCTCGACATGCGAAGTACAGCGCTACAGAAATCAATCAGCCTGCTCTGAATGTAATTGCCTGTCTTTCATTAGATTGAGACAACTGCACCGATCATTTCCCCACAGGCTCAGATTCCATTCGCCCATGAATACCCAGCACACGCGGGCTCGGATGGCACTCGGTATTTCCATCACTGTTGGGCAGGTTTTTCAAAATCAATGACGACCAGCGCAGACGGGGCGCAGGTTGAAAACGAAAGTTCGTTATTCTGACAGTAATAAGAAGGGGGGGAGCATATTTTGGGTCATGTTTTGTTTCTAGCAATTTTATTGGACGCTGGATGCATTCATTAAAACTGATCTTTGAAAAAATAGTGTTGGTTGGGAAAAGCACTATCTGGACTGAGTGGTTGTCGGTGGATTCCGAGTGCTGGTTGGTGCATTCCGGGTGCTGGCCGGGGCCGACCGACCATGAGTAAAGACTTTCAACATTAATAATTCATATATCAAGATCTGATATGTTATCTAAGTGTTCCGTCAATTTTTTTGATCAGTTACTTGGCCAGGCCGAAAAAATGTAGTTGTTTCGATTTAAATATGCCAAATCGTAAGAGCCTGTGTTTTACTTTTATCTGTCGTAAAATTATTCAGTTGCAGTCTGAAACCCCCAAGAAATTACAGCACAGAATCTCACCATTATCTGTGCCAAAATTTATTCTAACTAAGTAAATCAGAGCAAAATAAGGGAGGTTTTTTTGTTCGGGAATGTCTAGGTGGCCTCTCCAAGCTGGCACCGTGTGCCGTTTCATATTTCTCAGATACCAAACTGTAAAACTCATTTTATTTTCACTTATAAGTCACTACTGGCATACATTCCATCCAAATACAACCACATTTTAATTTTTACTATTAAAATTTTTTTTATTATTATTATTTCTGCCAGTCCTGTAGCCTATACTGTTTCCCATTCAAAGATAATACGTACAAAGAAAATGACGTTTGACTCCACTGGAGTAGATTTATTTAAAAAAAGCAAATAAAATTATAAATACAAAGGTAATGAAAAAAATGGTAAAAAAGTAAAAGGAACAAAAACCCCAGCAATTATTTATACAAAAAAATGCTCATATTATTATTTTCCTTTATTACAGGGAAGTCCCACTGAGACCGAGGTCTCTTTTTCAGGGGAGCCCTGAATACAATAAAACAATTACAGTGTGGGTTAACGCACAGAGCATAGTAAAATTCACACAATTACATACAACAACTGCAGAATAAAGGAAAACAAACTTTAAAATACATTAAAAAATAAAAATAAAATAAGTAAGACATTGAAGTGCAAAGGACAGAGAACAAGTCCAATGTTAGAACTAAAGGCAAGTACATCTGGCCTCCTCAAGTAACATCTCCCACAGTCGATTCTTGAAGGATTCATATGGACAATCAAGCTTCAGAGAGTCTTGGCATCTATTCCAGACATGAGGTGCAAATGAGCTAAAAGCAGAACAGGCAAAATTTGTCCTAGTCCTGGGTGATTCTAACAAAATCAACCCTTGCGATCTGACATGTTGGCTCGGATTTTGAAGGACAAAAGCCTAGTGAGATATGAAGGAAGTTTGCCAAGCAATGCTTTATAAATAAATTAAATACAATGCTTCCTTCTAAAATAAAGGGAAAACCACCCAACAGAACTATATAACACACAGCGATGAGTGCGGAAACAATCTCCAGTGATAAAATGCAGAGCACTGTAATAAATAGCGTCCAGAGGTCTTAAAGTACTATCAGAGGCATGCCTGTACAGGATATCCCCATAGTCAAATAAAGGTAAGATTGTTGCCTGGACAATCCTCTTCCTACTGTCTAAAGAAAAACAAGACCTATTTCTGTAAAGAAACCCAATTTTTCTTCTGATTTTCTTGGACAACTTAGACACATGAGTTTTAAAGGAAAAGACATGATCCAGCCAGATACCCAAATACTTGTAAGACTGAACTTGCTCAATTTTAGCACCAATCACCGAGAAAATTGAGTCATTTGGCATAATTGCATTCCAAGCAGAAAAAAAAATGAACTTAGTTTTATCCGTATTTAAAACAAGTTTCAGATCTGCCAGACCGTGTTGAATAAGATTAAAAGCCGATTGCTGGTAGATAAGGGCCTGGGCACACGTTGGTGCAGAGAAGTACAACACACTGTCGTCTGCATAAAAATGAACCTTGCAATTTGCAATATTACGAGCAATATTATTAATATAAATTGTAAATAAAATCGGTCCAAGTATGGATCCTTGGGGTACTCCTTTCATCACTTTTAAAAATTGAGACTTCGCATCCTCAAGCATAAAAACTTGTGTTCTATTAGAGAGATAGTCCTGGAACCACAAGCAGGCATCACAATCAAGACCAATGGAAGACAACTTTTTAAATAAAATAGTCTACTGTATCGAAAGCTTTTGCTAAATCAATAAATAGGGCTGCACATTATTGTTTATTATCCACAGCTGATATCAAATCATTTATAACCACTGAGGCTGCTGTGATGGTGCTATGACCAGGCTTGAAGCCAGATTGTTGTGAAGTTAAAATGTTGTTGAAAGTTAAAAAGCTGCACAGTTGTTGCTTAACGAGAGATTCAAAAATCTTAGCCAGGCAAGGTAATTTTGAGATAGGTCGGTAGCTGTTCACAGAACTGGGATCACCACCCTGAGCATGCATGAGCAGCTTTCCATACACTGGGAATAGTCCCTGTCGTTACTGACAAGTTAAAAATATTAGCTATTGAATGCGCAATCATTGGGGCTGCTAGACGCAAAAGACTCGGAATTAGATGATCCTCTCCAGTGGAATTATTTACATCAATTCATTTCAATTATTGTAGGACTTCATTCACTTGAAATTCCCTAAATGAAAACAATACTCTAGGTTTTGGAGAATTTGTGAATGAACTAGAGCTGAGGTCAGACAAATCCCCTGTAGAGGACTGATTAATTAAATTTTCAAAAAGGTTTCCGGCCGCTATAAAATGTTGGTTAAAAAGATCACAGATTTTGTGTTTATCAATTATAGGACCAGAATCAGTGTGGATAGAGTGTGGTATAGATGAAGACGGATAACAATTCAGGGACTTCACAATTTTCCAAAAATTTGCAGGATTACCCTGACTTTTGGCCATTGACGAGATGAAATAATCAGATTTCGCCTTTTTAATCAGTGAGCAGCATTTATTTCTTAATTTTCTAAAAACCTGCCAGTCAAAGAGTGCCTGGGTTTCCCTAGCTTTACCCCATGCTTCATCCCTGCCGCGTAGTTCCGTGGATAAGGCATTCGAAAACCAAGGGTTTTTTCTATACTTAACCCTAAGTCTCTTCACCAGAGCATGCTTATCCACAGCACGATTAAACACGGTAATAAAGTGAGCCAATGCTAGGTCAGGGTCTGGAATAAAAACCGCAGAGCTTAAATCACTCCAGAAAATATTGTGCAGAAAGGCCTGTTCACAGAAATGTTTAAAATTTCTTTTAGTAATAAAACATGTAGGAGCCTTTATAACTTTCATGTCTCTAATACATGCTACTGGGCAGTGATCACTAAAATCCAAAGGAAAGACGCCACTCAGGGTATACTTGTGCGGTCTGTTTGTTGAAATCAGATCAATCAGAGTTGACCGAGATAAATCTTTAAAATTAGGTCATGTAGGCTCCGAAATAAGTTGCGTGAGAGTCAGGCCGTCGCAGACCTCTTTAAAATGGTTTGAGGACGGTGATAATCAATCTATATTGAGATCACCAGCAACCAATAATTCAGTGTGAGCATAAGTGGACAAGAAATTAGAGAGATTGATTATGGAGGATGAAAGAGCACTTGGTGGGCGATACACACCTGCTAGTGTAAACTTGCACAACCCAAACCTATTTTGATAATTAGACACTCAAACTGCTCTGTAATAGAGGAGGATAATAAAACATTCACAGTGAGAGAGGATTTTACAAACATCAATACCCCTCCCCCTCTCTTAATCCTGTCACACCTAAAAACATTATAACCAACCACTGCTATATCATGGTCCGACACAGAATCATTCAACCAAGATTCAGTGGCAAGAAATACATCAGGATTACTTTGCAGAAACAGAGCCCTAACACAATCCATTTTTGATAACAGACTCCTTACATTGAGACACAGTAGACCCAACCCACAGTTAAGAGATTGAAAATCTTCAGGTGTTAAAACTACAGGAGGGACCGTTAAAATAATACTAGGGGTCTGAATATTGATTTGTGTCAGGTTTGCTACCGAGACACCACAACTGTCCTCTTTCATTTGAGATATTGTTTCTATGCATAGCACAAACTCAGAAGAAATGCTAACGACTCAGCACTGATATGATTTTATCCTATGTTTTGCCACATGGGTATTTACTTGCTTGGTGTTTGAATTGCGTTCAGTTGAGGTAAAAATGGTCAACATTAACTTTTTGCAGAGTTTCTTCGCGTAAGGTGGATAAGCTGCATGACGATGTAGCAATTAGGAAACATGCTGTATCTATTATGCGTAACGATCGCCCCCGGTACCAGGGGCATTCGGGTTTAAGGGGTTAACCCTAATTGAATCTGTGAACTCAATAAGGGCCCAACTCTACTCCTTCTCAACATTCAGGTTTTGCATGCTTTGTGTTTTTTATGCAAAAAGTTTCTTAATTGTGTGCAAGAAGGTCCCAACTCTAATGAATTAGTGTGGTTATTCTTCATGTATTTTACATGGTGAGTTCAAGACAGGCCCAGCTCCTGGAGTTGGGCTGCTGGTGCAGGAAATTCTGCTTTTGCCAATAGGTGGCAGCAGCAGTGATCCAAACACTCTGTAAGGAAATACGTAGTGTTCAGGTGTTCAGCTGTTTTCAGAAATGATGTTGAGGTTTCTGAAACTAGGTCGTCACAAGTCACAATCTGGTTCTGCCTTGCAAATCCTAAAGTCAGAGCTATTATCCACAGCAAGCACTCTTCACTGAGCAGTTGGGTGTCAAGGCTGCCAAACTTTCAGAAGTCCAGAAACTTGCCAGATATCTTTCACCTGAGCTTAACAGGTTTTAACAGCCTTTCTTTCATTCACAGGCTTTCATCAGTAAGTAAGTGGCCATGGATAGCAGAGATGAGGATGAGGAGTTAAATTTTGAGGATGTTAGATTTTGAGTCTGAGATATGTTGATTAGTGGGCACAATTTGGATGCATTTAAGAGCCATTCCATGAGAAAGTGGCATTTTTTAAAGAAGTGAGGAGTTGACCCTCCTGGAATTCAATGAAACTTGGCTCATAGGTAGATATGGGTGTCTCACGGAAAAAGCTGGATTTTTAGGTCCGTATCTCACTTTGCCTGCCAGTGGTGCCACCTGGAAATCATTAAAGTGGCTCAGTTTTGTCATCTAAAAGCTGTTGACACCACATTTTACATCAACTATCATGACTAAGGGGGCTTTCACACCAACGTCGTTTGGTCTGGACTTTCGGACTTTTCTGTTTGGTCTGAACCAAAATGATAGGTGTGAAACCTCCCGTGGACCTTGGTCCGGACCATGAAGCTTATTTTCAGTGATGGCAAACTGCGACGTTCAGGTTACTGTGCACTTTACGTTATATACAGGCATAATTTCCCTCCTAAATTTAGCCGTCTTGTAAATTAAGATTATGATTCACTTTACCTCGCTCAGCAGCAAATTAGCTAGCTAGATAACTTAGCAGTGTTAGGTTTGACCAGTGCTCCTTTTAGTTTGGTACTGTCTAACTGAAGATTGCTTAATAACTTAAATGTCCGCAAAATAACGGATTTCCTTTCAAAACTGCGTCTTGGTTAAAAAGCAGGTATACGATTTCATTCATTGTTTACAACATTCAAGACCCGCGTTATTCAACGTGTTGACGTCAGACGCCCGCTGGCCAAGTGGCCAATCAATATAAACTACAGAGACACGCAAAGCACGTATTTGATGACGATATCTCGTAGGTTCATCGTGTAAAGTCTGTTAGTCCGTTTGCAATAATGACAGTGTGAAACCCAAACAGACTGAACCGAATATATACCATGTAACAAAAACACGGACCTTGGTCCAGACTTTGAGGCGTGAAAACACCCTTAAGGGTACACAGCACCAAATATGTTATACTTATATCATGACCTGTGACACTTCAAGTCCGGTTAGACATCAGCATCACATAGTGGCCATGCTGGGTAACTACGTTATTGAGCCGGAATTATTCAAGAAATAACAGTAAAAATCGAAAATGGGAATGGGAATAAAATAATATTCCAGACATATGCCGATCTAGAATGCTTTATTATGTGTTAACTCACAACAAGACTATCATTTTCAGTGAATAGTACCTTGGTTTCTTGCTGGATTAGTGCAATGGACGGCCGGAAAGATGGTTGAAACATATTTTTGGTGCATGTTTCCCAAGAACCCAGATATGTACTGTGATGGCAAATGCTGTTTATTGTGCTTTTGCAACTCTATTTTCAGGAATACCAAGCATTTCTTTAATAATAATAATAATAATAATAACTTTGCAGGAAATTACATTGTCATGACAGCTTCATCACTTCAACACACGTAATAATGTTGCACACTCATACTATACTATTTAGCCACTAATGGTAATAATAGAAAATAGAGTTGATGAGTGGGTGAATAAATAAATAAATAAATAGATAAATATGTACATCATACAGGAAGCAGCGATCAAAAACTAGGGTTTTTGTGCAATGAAAAGGCTTATGGCAGCTGGAATAAAAGACTGAAGATGCTGCTATTAGTTACCCCCAGGGCATGGAGAGGGTGTGCAGAGTTGCTCATTTCTTTGGTAGTAGCTGTACTTTTCAAGCTAGACGGAGCCGAAGTTGGAAAGCATTTACTACATAACATTCTACTTCAAGATTAAATTTCTAGAAATTTCAGTTAATTGCCATCTTGTAATTGTAGCCCCTGGACAAAGTCGGGTGGATACTTTAGATTCACGTGTGTCGTCTCCGCCGTCGCCGCGTCCGCGTCCGTAGACACTTCCTTGTGGATGCTCTACAGGCTGTAATATTTGACTGATTTCTTTCATATTTGGTATAGGCATGTGTTTTACTTCACTTATGACACATATCGATTTTGGTTGCCATGGCTGCAGTATTGGCCGAATAATATGCAAATTAGTGGCAAAACATGGACATTTCCTTGTGGATGCAGTACAGGCTGCAATTTTTGACCGATTACTTTCATATTTGGTATAGACATGTCTTGCACTTCACTTATGACACTTATCGATTTCGGTTGCCATGGCCGCAATATTGGCCGCATAATATGTAAATTAGTGGCAAAACATAGAGATTTCCTTGTGGACGCAGTACAGGCAGCAATGTTTGACCAATTACTTCCATATGTGGTATGGACATGTGTTACACTTCACTTATGACACCTATCAATTTGTGTTGCCATGGTGACAGTATTGGATGAAAAATGTGCAAATTTGTGCTGAAACATGCACTCTTCCTTGTGGACGCTGTACAGGCTGTGATTTTGGACCAATTACTTTAATATTTGGCATGGACATGTGATATACGTTGAACTTCACTTATAACCAGGCTTGGGGAGTAACAGAATACATGTAACGGCGATACGTAATTAGGATACATATAAAATGTAGCTGTATTCTGTTAGAGTTACACACAAAAAAGATGTAATTAAATTACTGTTACATTCTGTAAAGAGGGGGATTACTGGATTACAATTGTAAATTAATCTGTAAGCAAGAAGAGCAAGAATAAGACATGAAGAAGAAAACTGAGGTCTAGAGGTAAAAGCGCACGTATATCACAGCACTTTACGAGAGTCACAGCACTCCTCCAGAAGCCGATTGTAATTGTCAGTTGTTAACTTGTCAATCATGGCATCCAGCCCTGTGGGTAAAAATGCGTCAACAGGTGGAAATTTCGGGATCATTTTGTATTTAAGGATAATGAGGGAAACAATGTCACTGTACAGTGCAAGTTTTGCCTTCCTGTCGTCAACATACTGTCGGCCTTAAAGGACTCGGCGTCCAATTTGGAGTTACATTTACAGGTAAGACAGACAATCCTCCTAGCTTAGCTAACTTAACCAATTTACCTGACCTGTAACCATTTTTTCCTAATGAAAATAGTTTTGGTAGAAAGTGTGATGCTGGTAAATGGGATGGTGTTTGGGCGAAAACAAGCTCCAGCCTGCTATAAATAGCTGTAGTTGACTTGAAGTTTGATTATGAAGTGTTTTTACCATTAGCTACCTAGCGTTAGCCTAAGGCAGGGGTGTCCAATCTTATCCATAAAGGGCCGGTGTGGGTGCTGATGTTTGCTTTTTCCCAGTGCCGCAACACCTGATACCACTAATTAACTGATCAGGGGAGTAGGGCCCTATGAAATCCGTTTTATTTTTTTCCAAATTCCGTTTTTTCTGTTTTAATTTTTTGGAATTCTGTTTTTTACCAATTATACCAATTTTACCATTAGAAATAGTGTGCTATTTATGTTAATAAATAAAATGTCCATTAATTAAATAGAAATAACCATAAATTAGTTGATGCAATGCTCAATTTTCCTCAGTACTTAAAGTCAGAACAAGTACTGCATAATGGCACAATATAACATTGCACTGTGACGAAAGAAAAAATATATTTTTTAACCTAAAATAATACTACAAAATAAAATTTTCTCTTAAAACGAAGTGTAAGCCACAGTCAAAAAGGCAGACAACAGCTGTACTGACATGCATTATTCTGACTGCCCCTTTTTAGTAATTTATAATCTTATTGTGTGTGTGTGTGTGTGTGTGTGTGTGTGTGTGTGTGTGTGTGTGTATATATATATATAAAAGAAACTTTTGTATGCATCAGCTATTATTTCACCACTGGGGGACGACGTTACGTCATAATTTGCATGCACACAATTCACTAAGTAGACTGTGAAAAGAAATAATGTGGGCTATTTGACAGTGACATAAGTTATTAAGTCAACATAAGATGACCAATGACGATGTTTAGGACCCTGCAATCCCTGGCATCAGTGGTGTCATCTACAACAATGAAAAAGTTCTTCCCACAGATCTTCTGTAGCACCGAAGAGGTGTGTTGTTCAAACACTCGGGACAGGTGAATTTGACGAAGGCTTCTCACGTTTTCGCGTGTATTCGTGTCTTTTCATTGCCTTTGAATGTAATCTGGTCGCGCGAATATTTTTTTTAGCGTTCAGTGGAAACGTGGCTTTACTGACAGCATTTCAGTCAAATTATGTTGATTTCCGCGAAATTCCGCGTTTAACAATAAATTCCGTTTTTATTGGCCAATTCCGCAATTCTGTCCGCGATTCCGTGATCGCAGAAATCAGAGGGCCCTAGGGGGTCAATCAAGACCTCAATGAATAGAATCAGGTGTGTTAGTGTTGGGGTGTAACAAAAACCAGCACCCACACCTGCCTTTTGTGGATTAGATTGGACACCCCTGGTTAGCCTCATGAGCATCACCACTTCTACCGGGGAATGCCCGCTTTTCTGACAGCCCAGTAGTCCGTGATATGCCCTCTGTTAGTGCGTAAGTAGAAAATAATGAAATAAAGATGCTACAGTTTCTGCAAACCAATTTAGTTATGTTCTGCAGATAAAGCAGTTTATTTGTTTCATTATTCCAGAACCTTTTATCAGCAATTGTTTTCAGATGGAGATAATAGTTATATTTTCTGTATTTGCCGCTTTTTCCTGTCATTTTTTTTGCTTCCTTCACGTGAAAAATTGCAACTATCCGCTGCTCAGTCTTTGATATTTCGAGCATCCAGAATATACAACCCCAGCTGGCATTTTAAAGTTTTTTCACTGTTAAATCAACGTCATAGATCATAGTTGATTTTGCAACGTTTTTTCAACGTTGGGCATGAGTACCATACACAACCTCCACTTTTTTGGGGTTTTTTTTTTTTTTTTTTTTGGCCAGAACGATTTTAAAAGGGGGCACAAATATTTTTGGGGGGTTTTATGAGTGAGAAGGGGGTTTAGAATGATGGGGGAAAATTTTAAAAAGGAAGGGGTAGATACGGCGCTAGGAAAAAAATTTTTGAGGTAATTCCAGTTTCCACCACCATGCTCTTCCCTCATGACATTCACTCTGTGTATGATCTCTCCAACTTCTTCTGACCTTCTTTTTTTATGTGCTGTCTTTTTTTTCTCCATCGATGAGGCTGTGAACAAAGATTTTCATGTTAACTTAGACATTACATTAGTGTCTGCAGCGGGTTTCGAACCTGGGAACCTGTGGACAAAGCAATTTCAAACACACCATACACTGTGGTCTTAACCACTGCACCAGCTGAGTTTGTTGCCAGCTCAGCGCATCAGTTTCCATTCATCGCTGAAGGGTGAAAGACAACCGAAGGTATAGAAATAATATATTCATTTTTCTTTCTTTTATTTATTGTTGTCAATGAGGATATTCATTTATTTTTCTTTCTTTTATTTATTATTGTCAATGAGGGGACGTCATGTGAATATCCGTTTTGATGTGTTTCATGCTGGTGAGTCGGCTGATCCATTGACCCTGGGTAGAATAATTTGAGCAGAACAAACCATTGTTTGCGGCTGAGTTGGGTTAAGGTTAGGGTTAGGCACAGGGATAGGGATAGCATTCATTATGAGTTGGGTTAAGGTTAGGCACAGGGATAGGGATAGCATTCCCTATGAGTTGGGTTAAGGTTAGGTCAACAGTGTCATGGCTGCCACCTTTATAAGCTTGCCACATGTATAGATGCTCTAGAAATTAAAGTGTAAATTCTATTAACTGGATGTGCGCTCGACGTTTTTCCACACCCGAATATTTCACTTGGTATCTAAACATTAAGGTAAGCTGAAAAAGTTGTGATTTTTTTCGATTTTGCTGGAGGTTGTGTGTGGTACTCTTACCCAACGTTGTTTCAGTGTTGTTTCAACGTTGAAACAAATTTTGTTCAAATTTCAGTGTTGATTTGAGATCATTTTGTTGACCTTTTTACAACCATCAGAGTTAAACGTTGTTTCAATAGCGTTTCAACGTTGAAACGACAACTGACATAATTTGAACCATATTTCTACGTTCAAGGTCGGTCGTGTGCCAGCTGGGACGGTACATGTACTTACACTTTAATTCTAATAGATGGCAGTCTGTGACCATAAATCATGACGCTATGGTTTTGTAGGTTCTTTAATGCCAATAGTTGCCATTTTTTCGGATATGGTATACATGACATGTCTTAACATCAGTCTTCACATCAATACAATGATGCTCTATTTCGTTAGATGTCCTATTTATATATTCTAGCACTATCTATCAGGGCCGGCGCCTGAACTGAAAATTAGAGGGTAAAGATACATCCTTTTATAACAACAATTAGTCCTAGCTAGTTTTCAGTCTTTTTCCTTTATTAACACATTTTCCAATGATAGTAATAATCAGGTGAATGAAGAATTTTTTTTCCGCAAAAATACAGCGAGTAGAGAATATTTTTGATACTTAAAAGTGAAATAGTTTTATTGTTTTACGAAATACACAAGTATGTATAAAGCACATACAAGTTACTTCATTGTGATTTACTTTCTTTTGTCTGACTTTGTTCATTTTTGGTAGTAAAGTAATCCAAAAGTAATGGAAAGTAATCAGTTACATTACTTTTTTATTGTGGTATTTGAATTACGTTACTGATTAAATTTTTTTACAGGTAATTAGTAACTGTATTGGAATACATTTTTAAAGTAGCCCTCCCAAGCCTGCTTATAACACCTATTGATTTTGGTTGCCATGGTGATAGTATTGGCTGAATAATGTGCAAAAAAGGGGAGAGGCGGGCTTTTGGGGGCTACACCCATGCGGTCGCAGCCTGCCGGACTGTTTAGTTTCATATTGTAGCCTTCCTCTTTGACGCAAAGCTATGTCTTAATCATTAATGGTAATCCAGCTTGCATCACTTCAAAGTCTTGCATCACTTAAATTTTAAGGCATAGTCGCTAAATTCTTTTCCTTAGAGCGCGGGAAGATCTCCCTTGAAATTATATCACATCAAAAAAATGTATTTATAAAGTGCATCTCGCAAACATCACTGTGCACTTTTCTGTGAAACTGTTGCCTGACCCTCCTCAAAAGCAAGCCTACGGCAACTGTGGCAGGAAAAAAAACTCCCTATGAGAACAGACAGGAAGAGACCTTGGGATTAACCGGGTGTATGCTCAAGATGTTCTAGCTCATCTATGGAAGACCAGACATACAAACCCTTTTCCAAAAAAGTTGAAACGCTGTGTCAAATCATTTCAAAATGCCTACAATCTTAGGTTTTGTGCAGACTGAGGCTGGGAAAAGGAGTCTGTTTTATTTCGGCCCTTGGTCTTGGAACAGCTTACAGACTACACTCAACCTAAGCTCCCTGATCCACCTTAGTAGTTTCAAACAAAAGCTAACCCGAATCTGCACCACAAATTGTTCTTGTTTTAAGGCAAAATAACCTGTTTTATCTTAATGCATTTTGTTTTTATGTGCCTCTGTATACTTGCAACCCTGTTTTGCCCTAAAATATTGTTTTGTATTTAGTTGTATGTAATCAGCTTGTTCTTGATGTGCAATTTTCTGTTGCCTTCTTGGCCAGGTCACCATTGAAAAAGAGTTTTTTTTTTTTTATCCCAACTCATTTTTTACCTGGTTAAATAAAGGTTAATAATAAAATGTAAATGAAAACAGAATGCAATGATTTGCAAATCACTTAAACCTTAAATTTAATTGAACATAACGCAAAGTCAACATATTTGTTTAAACTGAGAATTTTTTTTTGTTTTTTGAAAAACATCTGCTCTTTTTGAATTTGATGTTAGCAACACATTTCAAAAAAGTTGGGACAGTGACAATAATAGATTAGAAAAGTTGTATTATGTGAAAGAAATGCACCTGGTGGAATATTTCACGGCTAATTAGGTTAATTGGCAACAGGTCAATATCATATTGGGTAGAAAAATCCTTTCAAAAGAAAAGATAGCAAAGGCATCACCCTTCTGTGCAAGACTGCAGGGGCAAATAGTTCAAAAATTTAATAATATCGTTTCTTAATTTAAAATTGCAAAGAATTTGGGTTTTTTTTTTCCCCTCTATGATACATAATATAATTTAAAGAGTCATAGAATCTGGAGAAATCTCTGTATGCGAGGGACACAGCCGAAAACAAATATGCAATGGCCATGAGCTTTAGGCTCTCAGGCAGCACTTCATGGCTGTACTGGAAATCACTGCCTGGGCTCAGTAACACATCTGCAAACTATTGTTGGTGAACAGAGTTAGTCACTGCGTCTACAAATGTGATTTAAAACTTCGTCATGTAGACATTAGACTATATCTAAACAAAATCCAAAAACGCTGCTGTCTTCTCCGGCTCCAAGCTCATTTCAGATGGACAGAGGCGAAGTAGAAACAGATTGTGAAATTAATTTTGGAATGGACGATCCATCCTCCAGGCTAAAGAGCAGAGGGACCATCCGGCTCATTTTTACCACACGGTTCAAAAGCCAGTGTCCATGATTGTATGGGGGAGCATTCGTGCACATGGCATGGGTAACTTCCATATTTCTGAAGACACCATTAATGCTGAACAATACATACAAGTTTTGAAGCAACATACATTGCCATCCAGATGTCTTTTTCAAGGAGTGCCTTGCGTATTTCTGTAAGACAATGCAAAACACCATATTCAGCATGTATTACAAAAATATGGCTCTTTAGTTGAAGATTCCAGGGGCCAAACCAGCCTGCCTGCAGTCCAGACCTGTCACGCACAGAGAATATTTGGTGCATTGTGAAATGAGAAAAATGAGACAGGAAGCCAATGAGTGTTGACAGCTGAAATCCTGCATCAAGAAGGAATGGAAAATATTTTTCTTTCAAAACTACAGCATTTGTTCTCCTCAGTTCCCAAATACTTAGTGAGTGTTGTTAAAAGAAGAGGTGATGCAACACAGTGATGAACAACCCCCTGTCCCGACTTTTTTGAAACGTTTTGTTGACAACAAATTCAAAATGAGTGGATATTTTTCCAAAAGCAATAAAATTTCTCAGTTTAAACATCTATTGTGTTGTATTTGTACTATGTTCAATAAAATTTAAGGTTTGGGTGATTTGCAAATCATTGCATTCTGTTTTTATTAGGGACTGGGCAGCCTAAGCTGCCAGGACCCTATTGTTACCCTGCATGTTCTTCATTTTCTTTTTCTGAGGAAATCCTACTTCCCATGCGCGAAAAATCACCAAACTTTGCACAAAGGTCCAGTCCCATGCCAGATTACCTCAGCTGCAAAAACAGGCCAATAGTCCTGATGGTGGCACTACAGCAAGCCTCTAAAGTTCAAAATTTAGAAAATTCACAACAAATCAACATATGTGCTACAGATTTGCACCTTTCACCAAAATGTAGCCCCAATACTGAAAAAACCTTTGTACATTTAAACCTTTTGCAATTTATGAAGTCCATCACTCGGTTTTTTTCAAAAACTGTAAAACTTATTAAACCTATCTCCTCCCAAAATTTTTGCTCAATTGACACCAAACTTGCTACAGAGCATCTTCAGACTGTCCTACACAAACGATCCACACAGATTTTTGATTTATCAAAAATTGAGCCACAGTGCATCAAAATGTTTGACTGTAAACGGTATTGTAAACATATACTTGCAAATTCTTGCTAAATACATTTTCAATGTTCATTAAAAAAATGACAAAATTTTGGAGTCAAAGTAGATGATTTTTGGAAAACATCAGAATTTTATCTCATAAACTGAATTTTTTACAGTATTTTGAATTTCGCTCTCATGGGAACAATGGGAGTTAATGCAAAAATGGCATTTTTAAACATCAGTTTTTCACTTATGGAGCCAATAAATCATTGTTAAAAACAAATTACCAACATCTCCATGCTGTCTAGATGCAATTTGTGTATTTTCGAGTTTTGTGAATGCCACCTTTTTTTCGTCTTCCTACACTCTGCTTGTTGCTCAGAACTGCCTAATTTTGCCTAAAATTGCCCGCCTCCGACCATTGCTGCACAGCAGCTATAATTTACATTTAACACAGCGTCCCAACTTTTTAGGAAATGGGGTTTTAGTTTAGTCGTTCAAGAGGCCAGAACTCTTGAGCGATTAAACTATATCTGGTTGTGCATATACAAATGAGAACGTTTGTGAACAGTCTTGGCTTGCTTTCCAAGATGGGGTCCAGTTTTGTTAACATTGTTACCCACACTTTTGCACAGCTTGTTCAGTAGAATTTGATGGAAATCCTAGCTGGCAGCCATGTTGGAAAGCATGCAAGAACTCGTGAGTCATTCAAAATTTGGGAGTCTTTCCGGCACGAGACCTTGCGTGAGACCCTTTGGTCTTGAACATGGCTGAGGCTTAAGAGGGGGAAGCCCATCCTCTGTCTGGCTTATCGTGTGAGTTTGTGTTGACATGGGATTACCTGGAGAGATGAACACAAGTGAGACTGTGACTCTGCAGTAGAACTGTGGCAAGCTCACATATATGCTTGGAACAAGCAAAAGCCAGTCATCCTATAAAATTTCATAAATGCAGGACAGTGTTCTTAATTTTTAGGCAAAAGGTAGTCGCACCAAATATTGATTTGATTTAGTTTTTAACGGTTCACAATTCTTTTAAGTACATTTTTTAAAATTCGGAAACCTTTCTTTTCCTGATTTTTGGAGGCATCATCACTATACGGAATTGTGTTAAATATGCCTAAAACTTATGCGCAGTACTGTACATACAGTAGTATATTGTGTGCTGAAAGTCCTCTTTGTCGCCTCTCAAAAGAGAGGTTCGTACAAAACACAGGAACTACCACAGAAACAGGATCATCCCCTCTAGATGTATCATAGCTTCACACCCAAAATGCTTTTCGAATAAATTGAACCAAAATGTGTAAACCACGCTGTGCTTGAAAGTTTTTGAAAGAAAAAACTTTTTGATTTCATTTCAGTTCATCTCACAACTTTCCCACGCTAGCCAAAAAAAAGAAAAAAGAACCACTTTTCCATTACAAGAGCTTAGAGGTTAATTCCATGAAAAATCAATCAGTGCCTCCCACTTGACCCCCTCAGAATTAGTGGATTTTTTGTGCAATATCTTTGGTATACTTCATGAGGCCATGCAAAATTTTACGTGCATACTACAAACACTTTGAGTTACAGGCCCTCGTAGTAGATAGTGGTGGGTCAAAATTTTGAGCATTATTTATTTATTTTTTTAAGCATAAGTACAGGAAGTGCAATAGTTAGTTTTTTGGCACAAATCCTTTGTGAAAACACCAATTGTACAGGTACGCAGATCTATGACGTTTTGTCAGGATGATTGTTGACTCTTCAAATTATATGCCCAGACTGACGCCAGCAAAGCTTCACATGGTCATGATGACCATATGTGAAAACTCCCAATTTCATGACATGATGATTATCAAGACTGGGCATGTTGCTAATGACATCAGCGTAAGTTAGAAGTGAAACTTGCAAACCACACCACTGTATGTGTGGTGTACAAACATGTTGCATTATCATGGTTTTAATTCCTTGAGTAAATGGAACTTCAAATTTTACATTTAGCAAGTGTCAAAATATGCATATTTTAGAAAATTATTTTGACACAAGGAATCAGAGCTAGAAGATGAGCCAGTTATCAAAATGTATGTAAAAATGAAACCTTTAATATGCTGTAACTTGGGATCAACCTCTTACACCACATGATCACATGATGATATGACCCTTGAAAATGTACCCAAAATGCACTTTTTAAATTTTTTTTTTCTGGCGAATCATCAGAAAACAGATGACATATCCAGGTTGCCAATGCTTATTTCTTTTACTCTATGTCATGGAAATTAAATTAGTGCAGTTTTGGATTCAGAACAAAGATATACGTATCCCATGAAATTGATGCTCTACATTGGTTATAGAAAAAAATTGTACCAAACAAAAACAAGGTTTTGGCTTTGGATTGTGACACCAAGAGTCGGTGTAAACTTTATTTTGTTGCAGTTTTTAACAGAGCACAAAAGTGCTTTTCATCCCTGATAATATTGTACCTATGTAGTTATGAGGGCTAAAAATTCTAAAAAAGAAACACAGTTAAAATGTGCAAAATATTACCCACTCCTTTGTGCTGTTAGAGCATGTAACTTCATACTATGAAGTGCATGGCTTCATTGAATATATACTCACCAAAAAAAGTTAAGGAACACTTGATTCTGACCCAAGTATGTGAACTGTAAAAGACTGAACATAAATCCCAAGAGTTGTTGACATCACTGGTGTTAATCCAAGACACAAAATGCATCAAAACATTTCATCAGATGACTTCCACAAAAAAAACTCAGAGGTCCTTCACTTTTTTCAATAAGTATATTAAAGTTAATGTACAAAAATATCTGCTGATTCTGAGGGGGCGGGAACATTTTTCAGAATTGTTTGATTTTATAAGAATGACCCTGGAGCAAAATTATGAGTATGAAAGTTTCAATGAATAGGGAACAATGCTAGACCCATGGACCTATACTGAAAAAAAATCTGTTGTGTTATCCTATATGCACATGATATAAGTCATTGTTTGTTTGAATTATCAGACACTGTCAAACAATGTCTGCACATTCATTGTTTGCATGTATATTGAGTTTGCTATATGTCAATATGAAGGATGTTAACTATGATGGGGTTCAGAGTTAGCAAGATATTTGTGAACCCACTTTGATTTACCGAAAAACAGCTTTTTTCCCTTGTTCATTGCAAGGGAACTGAGAATGAATTAGACTTTTACAATGGATATCTGTTGGCTTTCCTCCACCAGGCAGATGTAGGTGCATAAATTGAGATTAATGCTTTATTGATAGTCACGGCTCATCAATTAATGATGTTCAGATACTTGCCATGCTTAATCTTCTGTCCAGGTCATTCTGCTGTTTTGTCGGCAAAAACACATGGGAATATTAATACAACCTCTATTCCTCAAGAACTGAGGCAGTAAAAAAAATGCAGATGCAATTAGAATTAAATAAATTGTAAATTCTTTTTTACCTGTATTTAGTTGCAAACTTCACCAAAAAAAACTATTTTAAATTTTCACCTCATCAACTACGGAGCTTTAACAGGCAGGGATGCCGGTCCTTGTCACAAGCCCCTCTCTGTCCAATAATTCTTGGCTTCAGTATCTCCCACACAATTAGCAAGCTTTTATTACCAAGGCAGTGTTCATTCATCCCTCCAGCTTTTTGCCCTCTTCACCGCTCTAGTTCTGAGCCACTGCAGATCTCCATCTCACCCCCCCAGCCTCCTTCTTCATAGCAGCTTTTTTTCATTGTAAGCAACATTTGCTTATGTTGTTTTGAAACATCGTGAATCTTAGGCTGTGCTGGGGGATTGTGATCTCAGGGACTGCGTGTGTCATACTAGCTCAGATTGTTCACTGGATCACTTGAGCAGAGTTACTGCCAAATACAAATGCATGCTACTCTGTAATAAATCGTAAAATCTTATGCAAGTGTCCTGCATGAAATATTGATTTTTTTTTTCAGGTATTCACAAGTTCTGAATTTTATGCTTATAACATGTTCCAAAACATTTGTGACAGCAGAATGGAAAGACTGGAAAAGTTGAGAAGTTTCAGAAAAATCACCTGTTTGGAACATTCCAAAGCTAAGCAGGTAAATAGGTGACAGGTAATTAAATTATGATGGTGTATAAAATAAGCAGTCACAAAAATCAGGGTAGTTTACTAGCATGATGGTTTGAGTTTTGCCACTCTGCAAAAAGCTGCTTGAACAGTCAAACAGTTAAGAAGAACGTTTCTCAATAGTTGATTGCACAGAATTTAGGAATTTCATTATCGACAGCCCATAATGTGACGAAAAGTTTCAGAGAATCCAGATCAATCTCCATGCTTAGAAGACATGGCTGAATACTAGTATTGGATGTCATCACTTCCAAGCCCTCAAGACAGTGCTGCATTAAGAACTGATATGGCTCTGTAATGGGCATAACTGCAGGTGCTTGGAAATACTTCTGAAGACCTTTATCAGGACACAGTTTTTTTTGGCATCATCAAATGCACGTTCACACTTTACTGCATAAAGAGGATACCATGCATTTATCAACCCCAACCAGAAGCACCACAGCCTTCTCTGGGCTCGATCTCATCTGAAATGGACTGGCGCAAAGTGGAGAGTAGTGCTGTGCCCTGACTTGTCCGTCTTTCAAACTGTTCTGGAAATAACAAATGTTGTGTTATTAGGGCCAAAGAGGTGTAGGACCATTTAGGCTGTTATTAGCAACATGTTCAAAAGCCAGTGTTATGGTCTGAAGCTACATCAGTGTTCTTGGCATGGTCAGCTTGAACGTCTGTGAGGGTAAAATTGAGGCAGAAAGGTACACATAAATTTTTGTACTTTATATGTAGGTATCAGACATCATCCTTTTCGGGAACGCCTCAGCTGCTTTTAGTAGGATAACATAAAGCCACACTCTGCACATATTACAACGGCATAGCTATGTAGACACACAGTGGGTGCTGCCTGAGGCCCAGACCTTTGAAAACATGGTGGATTGTGAAGCTCAAAGTACGACTACAGAGACCCCAGACTGTTGACCCACTTAAGGTCCCAACAATTTCCTCATTGCTGTCACATTTCTTTCTCTTTATCTTTTCTTTTTTTTTTTTTTTTTTTTTTGGCCTGGCTGCCTCCCCCCCAGGCACTGCATTTGCACTCCAAATACTCGTCCCACTCCCACCACTGGTGTACACTTGTATATGCATAATGAACTCACTTCCAAAACTCATTTGGTTCAAAGAGAAATACCCCCATGTTGGAAACCATTCAAACAATTAATTGTTGTAAAAATTAATCCCCTGGCTACCATACTTATTAGTTATTTGGAAGTTCCAGACCATTGGCTGTCCATCTTAACGATAAGTAATTGATTTCTTACACGTTTGAGTGAAAGTTAATCGTCTAAAACAGTTACTGTTCAGTGAAAACTTTAGACGATAGTCAGTGGGAGGGCTTACTTTGTTCAAGAGAAAAAGTTTATCATAGTGAAATTCACTAAGATAGGTAGCTACTGTCTTTTAGACATCTTTTAGAGATGTTTGCCAAAGCTTGCTTGTTTTCCAGATTTAGAACTATAATTGGTTATGTTTGCTGGACCTCTACTGAGGTAAGAACATCATAATCAATATATTTTGACAGAACTGTACAATCAAAGCCATGGAACTAAGTAGTCATGCTATGGTTTGTTAGGAGAGAGTTTTAAATACTATTTTCACTATTATGTCAGCATCATGAAATATTAATTTATATAAATAGGCATGAGGTTTTTTTTACCCAAGTGACCTTTGACCTTTGCTCATTGTTCTTGACCTTTTGGGCAGTAAAGTAATAAGTAACAGATGTAACTGCTGTTGTAGACGTTTGAATTTATTAATTTAATGGCAAAAAGCATTAGCACGCTAGCGAGCAAATTATTCATCCATTGACTTGAATAGACTGCCAACCAAAAGATAAAGTTAACACTATTTATCCATTTTCCAAACAATACAACGCCAACATTTATGGGATAAATTTGATCTCAAATTTGTGACACTGAGATATCAAATTTATGAAACTCGAACGGTAATTTTCATTTATTTCTCCCCGAAGGCTCGGAATAAAAGAAAATTACTACTGTCGTTGCATAAATTTGATATCTCTGGCTCACTCATTGGCGATCCTCTACGTAGCACGTAATCGTGTATTATGTATCACTTCACATTACATAGCTATCTTCCTAGGTAGCTTACATTAGCTGAGGAAAATCTTTGTAAATCGTCATATTTAAGCGATGCGATTCGGCTTTTAGCCTAACTTCACTTGCTAGCTGTAACATCAATTGCTCTTGAGCTAGCTTACGTCCCGCAAACCTGAAAGTTTGGGGCATGTGAAAGCGCCGCAGGACGTATCTAATAAGTTCATATCAGATATATCAAATAAGCCTATTACAACTAGATAAGTCAGTAAACCTTGGGCATAAACCAAATGATATCGCTTATACATGACCATTATGTATACGTTAGCGCCCTCCTCAAGGGTGATATGGATTTCAACGCTCGAGCGATAGCCAGAGCGTTGAATCCATATCACCCTTGAGGGAGGGGGCTAACATACTTACACCACGTGGACTCCGAATGGACTCGTCCATGGCGTGTTGCACGTGCTTTCACTGCACTGCCAAAACCCTAGGTTAGACCGTCCAGTTGTCAAATAACATGCCTGGTTGATATTCACATATCAACCTCTGCACGTGCAGAGAGAAGGTTGCTACAAAGAAAATCAACCTGCCAGGACAATGGACAAAACATACCCTAGTGGTGTAATTACAAAGATTTCCCTCAGTTCATGTTTACTCGTGAGCTAGATGGCTATATATCCTGAAGAGTGACGTAATATGCGTTCGCATACATAGCAGTGAACACTGAACACAGTCTAGCCACCATGACATAATCAATAAGCAAGCCATTAAGTTAGTCCACCTTTATTGGCAATTTTCTCATAAGCTCATTTGTTTTCAGCTCTGAGCTTGATGGCAAGAATCATCTGTAACATGGTGTGGGTATAATCACGTACAGAGTGACCAAACATAGGAGGACCATTGTCCCTCTTGAGTGTATGTCCTCTCGAGAAGCTGATTGGCTGGTATGCATTGTTTTCTTCCAGCTAATGACTGATGATGAGGTAAACAGACCTAGAAACCAGAGCAAATCAGAAGCCTTCAGGTAGTCTCCACTGGTATATCATTTGGGAAAAAAAATTCACCGCCCGGAGTTGCCCCTGTCTTTGCATTTTCAGGAGCACTTTTAGGACTTTCCAGGGCTAATACGCCCGTTGCTACCGTGCATTTTTTTCCTTGCACATGTATGACATTTTGCCTGACTGCTTTAGACCTGTACATTTGTTCTGCTAAGGTTATCCTCAGTACTACTCACTGCCTATCTTTGTGATAAGATTCAATTGGAATAAATGTGCAGACTTTAGTGTTTTCATCCTCACAGATACCAGCCTGAGAGCTGTCTGATATTAAAAGCCTGGATTCTGATCTTTAAAAGCCATTTATAAATGAGGATGAAATGCTCGTCATTTTTCACATGGAAGAAAGGAATTTGTACGGTTTGTCTCTGTCTTTCCCTCAAGGATGCTTCTTGCATTCTGTGGTGGTGTAGCTCACAACAGACATGTCGACTTCAAGAATAATCAGTTTTCTGTTGTTTCACCGCCTATTATACAGTCTATTCATCTTGTAACCTGGTGTTTATGGGGTAGGCACATCCTCTAATCAAACCTACTTTGTTAATATTGTAACAAATAGTGGCTGGTGTTCATTATTACTTGCCCATAATTGTGCTGTTCAGTTTTCGATGCATGTGTGTGGGAATGCACGTGTGTGTGTGTGTGCGTGCGTTTGTGTGTGTGTGTGTGTGTGTGTGTGCATTTGGCATGTGTGAGTCTGTATGTGCATGCATGAGGTATTCCTACTTCAGCTGAAAGCTGCTTGAACTAAACTAGGAGAGACCCTGTAGTAGAGTATTCATATATTTTATAGCCCGTGTCAAGATGTATTTCATGCCAATTTTTGCTGCTCGCTGTTCAGTTCTGTGGAGAGGGAAAGAGCACCTGTTGGCATTGTTAGCATGACTGCTCCTATCCCTTTCATGTTGCTCTTCATCAGCAAACACCAGGCAAAATTGAACTGTTTGGAAATGAATGTTTCATCATTGGCTTGTTGAGAAGTGGTGACCCAAGTTAGAGGAGGGCAGGGGGGAGGCATTGGTGCAGTCAAACAATGAGGTGGCCTTAAAGGAGTAGTCATCAATCCGGTCCCATTTGCCACATTGGGGGCCACAAATGTATGCCGTTGCGTGCCCCTGTGTCATAGTGAGACGAGGTACGCTGGCCCCTGCCTCCTGATTAACCGAAAAAAGCCGACTGAGCCGTAAGGAACAGAGTGCAGACACTGGCAGGCCCTCGGTTGATGGACGGCTGCCATGTGTCTATAAGCTGTTATCGTTTTTTTTTTCCCTTCAACTGCACACAAATACTACAACTGCTGTCACTGGTCAAAGTATTTCTCTTAGATGAGTGATGACCGCGCTGGAGATGCATTGACCTGAGAGTACCCTTTGCAACAGCGAACAGCATTGTGCCATCCATTGAATTCCCAAGTGTAGGCATTGCTACGAATTTGAAACACCTTTATCACTGTTCCCTCTATGGAGAGAGAATGTGAGCACGTTTTGCATGTGTGTATTAAGTGTGTGTGTCTGTGTGCGTGTGTAGTTGTGTGCTTGCATGTGTGGATGTATGTCCATGTGAGCATGAGCGAAAATGTGCGGGTGCATGTGTTTGTATAATTGTGCATGTATGTGTAAGGAAAAAACCCTGTCTAGTGGTGTTTCCTGTGACTTATGTGCAAACATGGGGTGATTGTGGGGTGCCAGACTGAAGCCGCAGTACTGTTCCCACCTCTGAAGTGGGTATACACCTCAGATCCACACAGCCAAGAGTGGGTCATTCCAGTAATACCACCCAGCTTATCATGGATACATGCAGACATGCAGAATAACTGTATGGTTATAAAGGAAAGTGACCGTGTATTTTGTGATTTGTACTTCTCCAAAGCATTAGAGTTCCTAGATTGCTGCGATGCAGGAAGGCACCGTAACATTATGTTTTCTCAGACCATATGCAGCGGGAAGTGTTATTCAAGTGATAAAAGTAAAATGGGCAAGATGTTTGCAAACCGTCTGAAAACACGCATTTTCATTCTACCTTTTATGTTGAATGCGGTTGTCCATAAAAAAATAAACAAATAAACAAGGGCATTTCTCTCTCTTTGATTACTTACTGTAACAATTTATTGCACCAAGGGCTGTTACTGCATATGAATGAATGCAAGTGAGCATATCAAAACTTACTTGATAGTGTGCACTTATATCATTCAGTTGCCTTCCTGTTGTTCTTTCATTGGTTTGATCTCTTTACATTTGTTTTTGTTGCCTTTACACTTTATGTGCTCAGGTACTTACTCTGAGGCTGTTTGCTTCTTCTATGTGCTGCTGGATTAGATTTAGATGGGTTGCATGGGCTTTTTTTGAGGATATCTGTAATCTGAGCTACACTTTCCAGTCCTGTGCAGTTGATAGTAAGAATGATCATTTGGTTTTTGGAAACCACTGCTGCTGTGAGGAACATGAGAGCTCTTTTAATTATAATGTCAAATAAAAACTTGGAATCTGATACAGATAAATGTGAAGTATTGTTATTGTAATTTATTAATTTTGCATTATTTATTAGTAGTCTTTTTTAACCTACATAGGGCTAGCCTATACAAGTCAATGTCTGACAGTCACAGGTATATCTTATTGATTTGTGAATGCACTAGAGGTTTTTACTCAACAGTGGTGGCTGCTGAGCTGAAAATATGGGGGCACAAAAATGCTTTTAAATGATGATTAGTTTTGACCTGCTTTCAGTCATTCTCCTTGATTAACAAACTGTTAACTTCAGAAACACTCAACACCATCAGCTGTAGCCAGTTCTGATTATGGCAAGATTAGAAATAGATCATGGATACTTATCCTCATTAATTGTTTTAATTTAATCAAAGCACGTTAGATAGCCTAAATTGCAGGATGTGCCAAAGGTTAACAATGAAAATAACCATGTAAACATGGAAAATCTGTTAAGCATTCTATAATGCCTATGATCTGTAAGGCTGATCAAAGAATGGATAGCTGGGCTGTTTCTTGGGTCATCTTGGGAAGCTGTCAGCCTGTGGTGAAGCTTGGTTAAATTAGCGCCAACCCAAAAAAGAACTGCAATTAAGATGACAGCTGCACCTGTAAAATGGGGCTTCTTCACCTTGCCTCCTTGCCACCTCCGACAGGGTCCCCAGAGCTGTCATTATGATCGTGTCCCTTCCTTTGACTGCACCCAAATTGCGCTCTTTACTGCCCATGATACAGCAAGAAATTCAGCTTCCATGTAGTGTGCCATTCCATTAAATTGCTGTTTCTTTGTCCACACTCTATATATTGTTCGCGCATGCGTGTGCGTGTGTGTGTGTGTGTGTGTCTCTGCATATGAGCAATTGTGTGTATTGCATGTGTGAGTGTATGTGTATCTTTGTGTGTGTGTGTGCGTGCGTGCGTGTGTGCGTGTGTGAAAGAGAGCTGAAACCATGGCGGCATACATATGAAAACAAAATAAATATATAAATAACCCTTTAGTTGTTATATCTGTAAAAATCTACAAATAATAATAATCATAGTTGTCATTGTTGTTCTCTTCTTGCCAAAGTGCTGCAATGCTGCATTCTATTCTGCTTGGTGTAACCACAGAAACTCAAGATAAATGTAAGTGACAAGAACAACAAAAAAGAATCCGCTATTGACAAAGATTGGCAACTTTAAAGGGGCATTTCATAATAAAGTCGGGATTTCCAAGAATTTTGCTGTCTCCATGCAGTGGACCTTCATCAAAACTGATTGATGATTTAAGACAAACTATTCACTTCAATGTCCCTCAAACACGGAGACTCAACTTGTCAGATGACCTGTAGGTTCTCTGTTAGACGTTGGTGTAGATGAAAAACACACAGCGGATCCTTACTTGTTTTATTGCATATGTATTGAAAAGATGAATACCAGCCATATAAAATGGGTGGGTTTCTTATTTATGGGTCCTTTAGAATGTCAGATAGGAGACAAGCAAATTCATTTTTCAAAAGTTTTTCCACAAAGAGTGCCTTTAATAGTTTGGCAATCAAAATAAAAACTATGATAACTGAGAGGTGTTCCTCATCCTGGAGTCACAGCTTTCCAAGACAAGTGGCATATCCTCCCCTTGCCCTTCCCATCCTGAAAAGCCAACTGAAACCCTCAATCTCTTGGCTACTAAGCTTGGAAGAAGGGCAAGAGATATGTCACAAAGGTCAATAAGAGCAGTGAAAAGGATTGTACTGTCACTGGGATGCTTTGTGGTGGCATTAAGGTGCCAAAAGAAAGACCTCTCCATATGTGTACTCGGCAACCCCCTGCTATCTCAATTGTACAAGCATAGGCATGAAAGCATTTGTATACCCAAGCCACTAAATATCCAAAAGCTCTCGTGTCTACTCTTTCAAGGTATACCAAACAAAGGGAGGAATAATATTGAACAAATTAATTTGATCACACTCAGCTTTTATAAATGAACAAAAGCAAAGTCACCTGATTCAGCATCAGGTATACATGTACAGTGTGTGAAAAAGTATTTGCCCCCTTCCTGATTTTTTTTTTGCATACTTGTCACACTAATATGTTTCAGATCTTCAAACAAAGATAAACAGAATTAATACAAAATGCAGTTTTTAAATGATGATTTAATTTATTAAGGGAAAAAAGCTATGCAAACCTACCTGGCCCTATGTGAAAAAGTAATTGCCCCCCCCCCCGTTAAATCATAAATTAACTGTGATTAACCACATTTTTTGATTCAATAGCCACACCCAGGCCTGATTACTGACAGACCTTTTGAATCAAGAAATCACTTAAATAGAACCTGTCTGACAAAGTGAAGTAAGTTAAAAAATCTCAAAAAGCAACACATCATGCCGCAATCTAAAGACATTCAAGAACAAATGAGAAACAAAGTCATTACATCTATCAGTCAGGAAAGGGTTAAAAGCCATTTCCAAGGCTTTGAAACCCCAGTGAACCACAGTGAGAGCCAGTATCCACAAATGGAGAAAACTTGGAACAGTGGTGAACCTTCCCATGAGTGGCTGGCCTACCAAAATTACTCCATCAACGACTCATCCAGGAGGTCACAAAAGAACGCAGAACAACATCTAAAGAACTGCAGGCCTCACTTGCCTCAGTTAAAGTCAGTGTTCATGATTCAACAATAAGGAAGAGACTGGGAAAAAAATGGCAACAATGGGAGAGTTCCGAGACAAAAACCATTGGTGACCAAAAAGAACAAAAAGGCTCGTCTCACATTTGCTAAATAACATCTTGATGATTCCCAAGACTTTTGGGAAAATATTCTGTGGACTGACAAAACAAAAGTTGAACTTTTTGGAAGGTGTGCGTCTCGCTGCATCTTGCGTAAAACCAACACAGCATTTGATAAAAAGAACATCGTATCAACAGTCAAACATGGTGGTGGTAGTGTGATGGTCTGGGGCTGCTTTGCTGCTTCAGGACCTGGACGACTTGTCGTAATTGATGGAACCATGAATTCTGTTCTCTACCAGAAAATCCTGAAGGAGAATGTCCAACCATCAGTTTATGACCTCAAGCTCAAGTGCACTTGGGTTATGCAGCTGGACAATGATCCGAAACACACCAGCAAGTCCACCTCTGAATGGCTTAAAAACAACAAAATGAAGGTTTCGGAGTGGTTGCATCAAAGTTCAGGTTTAAATCCGATTAAGATGCTGTGGCATTACCTTAAACAGGCTGCTCATGCTCGAAAACCCTCCAATGTGACTGAATTAAAACAATTCTGCGAGAAAGAGTGGGCCAAAATTCCTCCACAGTGATGTGAAAGACTCATTGCCAGTTATTGCAAACGCTTGATTGCAGTTGTTTTCGCCGAGGGTGGCACAACCAGTTATTAGGTTTAGGGGGCAATTACTTTTTCACATAGGGCCAGGTAGGTTTGGATAGCTTTTTCCCTCAATAAATGAAATCATCATTTAAAAACTGCATTTTATCTTTACTCGGGTTACCTTTCTGGAATATTAAAATTTGTTTGATGATCTGAAACATTGAAGTGCGACAAATATGCAAAAAGAAACTTTTTCACAGCACTGCAGCTCGGCCATGCTTTCCTTTGAAAGCAAAGACATTTGGAAGTGTAGAGCTCTTGGTGGGATTCTATTAGGGGTCCAGGCAGCATATCAGCTTGAGCCCAATTGAATTTCTTAGGATTATTATTATTCTCGTTCTTCCACCAGAAATCCGTCTAAAAGTATCTGGATTTCAGAAACCATTGGTGGGTATGTTTTGGCCTTTATTCGGTTGGACCTTACAAAATTCAGAATGAATTGGAATTTAGGGGATGCTGTGACAATAAACTTTAGGTTTTAGCCCACAACTTTTGAATTCATAACTTTTGGTTGCAGAAAGAGTTCTTGTTTGCTGGATTCCATGATCCCAGACAAATCAATCCCCTTGAATTACTCCCATTTGCTTTTTTTTCCCCGCCATTTTCCAAAACAGTTCTTTTGCTATCCCCCTCCAATTTTTGAACAATCATTTCGTAAGGACTACCTTTGGACCAAGCGGGGGGGGGGACAAAAAAATAAATAAATAAACTTTTTCGGAATTTTTATATTCCATTCCATTTTGCTATACTTGGCAGTTCCAAAATGTCTTAATATTCACATATTTACATCTGATTAATGTGGTTGACTGTATTTATACTGCATCAGTGTGAAAGCCACTAACAATCCTTGCAATTAACAGAAGATACCTTAAAGAATATGGCTGTCAGCAGCCATTCAGCTATCAACAGTTATTTGATCGGCTGAACAATGGCTTACCACCATGAAATTTGCAGGGCAAGGAATACCATGAATAATTACAGTATGTGGCAAGGAATCGTCCTCCCAAAAAAAATCATACAATCCACACCATTTTCGTGCAGTCATTAAACTCTGTATGCATCCAGTCATCAATTAACTCCAATCCAAATCAAAACTGATTAGGAAAAGTAGACCTAAAATCATTATTTGCCATCTTTCTCCACTCTTATGCAGTCACACTTGCACATGCAGCATCTCTCTCTCTCTCTCTCTCGGTTTCGTGCAGCTGTTAGATTTTCTTACCTGGGCCTCTGTAGACCTCCACAGGACAGCTTTGACAGCTCTTGACGGTTCCTGTGGTAACCCTTGAATACACCATAATCTCTATTCACCTGGCTTTGATTCCCCGATGGAGCCTCCCGATCTACACTGACATCATTAAATATGTGCTGGAAACTGTCACAGGCAGAATTCTTTTACACCTCTTACCAGTGCGGATTTTTATTTTCATTTTAATGTATCTTTTCTTTCCACAAATTAACCAGGTTTGCATTTTTTCATACGGTAATTTAGATGTTATGCATTCAGGAAAGGAATTTTATTAACTATTCTTATGTGCATTACTTTATTATTTCCATTCCAAGCTAGCATGTTCAATGCTAACATGCTGAAGAAGAAAAGGTTTAGGCTGTCACTGTGTGCTGATTCACTTTATCCCAGTATAGGCAATGTTCAATTCAGTACCTGCTCATGATGTACTTTTTTATTCAGGGACTAGAGCTTTCAGTTCACAGGCATCTTGAAACAAGGTTGCAATAAGACACTATTGTGTAGTTGTGCAAGATCTGCAGTGGTCTGTAGGTTTACTTCCTGGTGCCATTAATTTAATGTTCTATTATTTAAAAAAGTTAGATAGTGTGAAATTATCAGAAGAATGAGAGCATTGACCCAGTCTTTTCTTTTTTCAATTCCTAGCTGAGAATCTCAGTGTTTGAGAAGCACAAAGAAAAACAGGATATGCGTACTTGAGATTGATGGGAGAATGAGGAATACAAAGCTGGCCTGTTTTTATTACTCAGTGATGCAGCCAGGAGAATTCTCTTGAGTGTCACGTTAAAAAAGGATTTTTGAAGTACGAGATTAGATTCATGTCATGCACAATCACAAAGTGGAAAATAAGGGTGGTTTGATTTATTTATTTATTTTTGTTTCAAGATGACAAAAAGGCAAAATTAAATTGAATTTTCAAACCCCAGAGATTAGTTTATGATTCCCCTTTCACAATATTTCTGGTAAATTTTTTTCCCCTCCCCTCTGAAGCGTTGTTAACCATTCATGAGCCATGCGGCCTTCTCTTATTCCTTATGCTACATGTAGGGGAAGTACGAATACAAGTTTGTATTGCTCACTCTGTCTTAAGATTATGATGAGGATAATTGTGTTTGCTTTACTTATGAAGTGTTTAATGGCTTTAGTGCTTTTCCTGCTAAAATGTCATCACCAACCACCAGTGAGTGCCACCAGCAGTGTTCACCACATAGGTTTTGAATGACCGGGTGGTAGGTCAGGCAAAGATTTGAATTTTAGAAGCCCATAAATGCGATTTCCTGGCACATGAGAGCCAAATATGCCTTCATGTTAATCTTGAAATTTGTTCATATTTTTGGATTATCTTTGACATAAATCGTCAACGTCGGCCCTCCGACCCATGTCTGGCACCTAAATCACGAGATGGAGAGCATGATTGAGCCTGATAAGTAAAGCAAACCAAAAGTGACCAATTTCATTAAATTTACCTCTGTCATCAATAGCAAATAGCCACCCTGCGCAGGCATTCGCAACAGTGACGTTCCGTCAGAGGTAACTTAAGGGAGGCAAATCCTCACCATTAAACAAATGATAACTCTCTATTACTTTGCTTGATTAGGAATCAGAGGATTTATTAACTAATTTACTCAGACTAAATGGCAGAATGATGAGCCAATTTCAGTTTCCCCAACATTATTGTTCAGTGCATCGAACTTGAAATGCTCACGAGACTGTATTTGTACATATTTGCTTACAAGAAGCTAACGCAATGCCATTACAAATATTAAAAACCTTATGCTGCGTTCAATGCTTGGTCAATATATTTCCGATAATCTTTTCCCCCTTAAATGTGTTCTTTTTATTAAGGCTATTTTCAGTCTTCTTTCATAATCCGATAAACGAAAGGTCAAAACGATACACGGAATTACCGAGAGTTGAGATTTTTTTTCTAATTATTCAGATTTCCATCTGCAGTCTTGAATCAAAGTGTAAACGTAAATGAATCTTTTTGTCATTATCACCTCTCAATGATTACAGGCTACATATGGGCTAGGTCTTAACTGTTCCGTTAAAAAAGCAACAATTGATTGACTGTCAATCAGGCAAAGTACGTGAAAATAGGTTGACAAATTCCCCGCGGTAAAAAGGTGAAGTCACTGCCTCCCCTGACCGCACGTCTCTGATTCGCAACACTAGATAATATAAAATATTTTGCCAGATGATGACAGATTTTGTAATGGCATGACGTAATCTGCTTAGAAACTTTAGTTGGCTCGGTGATTAGCCAGCAAACTAGCTACAATCAGATACAGAATGTCATTTGCTTAGCCGAATTGAGTAAAGTTAGCTTGTCATCGAAATTGGTTTAGAGGAAAATGCTGATATAACGAACATTAGATTAATAACTCGATTATGTCTAATTTCTGCATTGCGTTATATGATTTATTACGAAGTCTAGTTAGCGTATTGCCTGACTCCTGGCCAACTGACATTAGACTGCATGCTGGATCCGGTTTTATTTTTAGCTCAGTGATGGCAACAAACATATAAAAACTACTTACCTGCTTGACAAGCGCAGTACGATTCCGCTATTTTGTCCTGTTTGATCTCAATGTGCCGTTTATGGGGTGTTCGACTTTTCTATATCGATTACCAGCACTTCGCTGTGACTCTTGTATCTCCACCCGTTCCGTTAAAAATTTTGATTTCATGGATATATCCTTGTGTAAAATAGTTAAAGCCTCTCTGGACAACTTTGCCGGACAAGTTTGACACATTCACTAATATACAAACTGCAATATTTAAGGAATATGAGTGACGCTCAATGCGGAACTTGCGTTGCATGGGGCCGATAACAACAGTAACTAAGGGGGGTGGAGTTGGTCGGAGCAAGTTGGAAAGGTCCATTGTTCTCCGGATAGCGGAGCTATAACACAGTTAAGAGACGCTACAGAGTGACTAGTGTAAAGTTCGGCTTATTATGCCTTGGTTTATGGGGTGTTTTTAGACTAGTTTTTAATTTTTTTTGGCCAGACAGCCGACGCTTATGACTGGGCGCATACATTATGAATGAGTGGCACTGGGGCAATGAGTCATAATGATTGGGCGGCTCGCCCGGTCATTAATGACAGTGGAGAACCCTGACCAGGGATCTGGGGCCATGGAAAGATCTCACATGGGGTACCTTTACCTTAGAGTATGCTCCAATATCTTTTGAGGGCTTTGGTCAGTTAGAGCCTTTGGAATCATTCTTACTCCTTGCTCATGAATGCTCTGCTAATGCATGGAAGTCTGTTTTAAATCATGCTCTTTTCAGTCATTATTTATATGAAAGCAGTAACGTGCTATTTATAATCCTTGTATGGCCGTATCACAGCTGTACATTGCATTACATCGCTTGCCAGTATAGTGGATGCCCCCATCCAGTAGGAATTAAATAGTTTATCATTTATATATTATACATTTACATGACTGCTTGTTTACCGTACATTAGTAATGCAGCTTTGGCCAAGTACTTTGCTTTAGGGTAGAACAGCTTGACCTTCTGAAATTCAGCCAGAAATCCTTAAGGTAACAAGATAAATTCTCTCACTGCTGCATAGATTTAAATCATAAATTGCCAGTAAGGATATTATGCATGAGGATATTTTTTTTCTTTTTGTGTGGGTAGGGATTTGAAAATAGCATTATTCAGTCACAGATGCTTATGACAAAAAACAAAAAGCTGATATTAATGTTGCAGAAATCAGAATCAATTGAAGGTTACATTTCAGGAGAGGGGATGAATAATATGTCTATTTCAGTGAACTGGGATGAATTTTTTATTTATTTTTTTGGATAAAGGATGACCTTATGCGAAGCTAAATGAAGTCAAGAGAAAACAATAATTTCAAATGTGAATTCTCTAATAGACTGGCCGGGACTACTTGAGTCAGAGGTGGAAATTAATGTCTGTAAGACTTGTTGCCTCAACATAACTGTGGACAAAAACTGCCCAACAACGAAGTCATACCAAAAATATCTGCATATATTGCATTTCTTAGGGATGAAAAAAAAAACATTTTAAGATTTTTATTGCTACATTTGTAGGTGCTTAACCCTTTGAGCACTGAATAAATTTTCAAGGAATTAAAAATGTAATTATCCTGAGCTGTTGAAAACCTATCATGTGTCAACTTGTTTAGAAGAGCTCCCGCAGGGGAGCTCTTTTAAACAAGTTGACACATGATAGGTTTTCAACAGCATCTGGTTTCGATATCTTACACCATTGGGCAACTATAGTTGCCTATGGCACTCAAAGGGTTAAGTTTCAACTGGTGTTCAAGTGTTGTTGTACCACACAAATTTGGCTGTTCATTCTCACTGATCCCACCCAGCCCAATAAGCCTCCAAAGACACAATATTGCTCCTTGCAGTTACATTCTTGAATGGCAATGATCAGTAATTGCTGTAAGTGTTAATATGACCATATTGGTCACTGGATTTTATCTGGTGAATGCGAATGAAGTTAGCAAGATAAACAATAATTTGATTTAGTGATATCTGTAATATCTTCATATTGCAAATGCTAATGAAACTATATGGTCTTTTGTGAAATTATCACGCTTACTGCTCCCTGATGCATTTGGTGTGAAAATGCTATTCCATTTTGAAACTAAACTAGCATGGAATGGAATTAAAGCTGGCATTTAAGTCCATAGCGTAGCTTCGCTGAGCTAGCATCAGAAGCATTGTTTGGGAAACAGGAATTGCAGTCAGGAAATGACTGTGCTGCTCATTCACTTTGTAAATTATGACTAGATATGCTTTAGTGGGGTATTCTTCATTTGGTGCACTTTCACTGAAATGCTCCCAAGTTTAATTTTGGGGTTGCACTCTTCAAATTATGATCACCTATGTGACCAAAGCATCCACATTATTCAGCTCTGTTTCAGGATGTGACAATGCCTACTGGAAACAAACAAAAAAAAAAAAAAACCTCTACAGTACCTTGATTTTATTATGCCCTCCAAACCACAGGTGCTGTGCCTAATGTGCAGAGCAGAGAAAAGTCCCTCTGTGGACAGTGCTCTGTACGCCTGCCTGAATTGCTGTGACCTAGAGCAATTCTTGAACAAATAAGATTGCCTTTGTGTCCGCATTATTTTCTGTTGACATTTGCTAAGCACTCAGGCTGCTGGCTGGGGAGATAAATGAGGGCCTACAACGTGCCTGTATCATCCAGCGTCTTTAATGTTACCTTGAGAGGGGAAGAGAGGGGAAAAACACAATGGAATTGTTTCTTGCAGAAAGTCAGGCAATGTCTCACTGTGATGCGGTTCCCGTTTTCTCTCTCTCTCTCTCTCTCTCTCTCTCTCTCTCTCAAATGAAGCAAACAGGAACAACTAAATCATAATGCTGGTCATCTTGCGTTTTGCATCATGTCTTTTTTATGTAAAGTAATTTCTTGTTTATATGTTTTTTTCATCGTTTTGTTATAGGATGAGCAAATGTAGCTGTGCACCAAAATTTGGGAAAATATGTAATTGTGAATGTGAATACTGGCTGCTCGTTGCAGAAAACAGAGGTACCACATGCCCTTTATCAAATGAAAGCAAATGCTTGTATAATTTTTAATTTTCTTTTCAAAAATCAATTATTACACAAACTATTGCTTCATTCTCATATTTCACAGATATGACATGGAGGTAATCTGTGAACAAATTTAATTAGCTGCGATTTTGCTTTATTAATCAAGTGGATTATAGCTCCATGCATAATATTTGCATTTTATGGTGCATTTTCAAAAGCTATAATTATTACTTTTAACTCATTTCAGTAAATCAGAATAGCTTGATTATCATTGCTGTTTTATTTACAAGTACTGTATATACACCAATGAGCCAAAATATTATGACCACCGGCATAATATACTGTTGGCTCTTCATGTGCCGCAAAACCAGCTCTGACATACTGAGGCATGGACTCTACAAGACCTCCGGTGAATAGTGGTATCTGGCACCAAGACGTCAGCAGCAAATATCTTGGGGTACCACTTGTCCTGCATGTTTTAGATCTCTCCCTGCTCCAGTCAGTTGATTCAAATGATCTATGTATTATTGGGCAGCTCCAGGGGTCGGTTACAACCTGATCATTTGAATCAGCTGTGCTGCAGCAGGAGGAGAACTAAAGCACTTCAGGCATGGAAAACACTGGTTTAAGTTTTTAGGAAGAGCTGCTTTGATTAAGACTTATTATTCCAGCACATCATACAGATGTTCAGTTGGATTGAGAATTGATGAACTGAGGCCAGAGCAACACTGAACTCTTTTTCATGTCCATCAAACCATTCCTGATCACTTTGTAGTGAGTGGTAGGGTGCACCCCAGCAAAAAAAATTTTCACGTGTAAAACTTTTGTTTTACATGTGTAAGGTTACTTGTAAAACACATGTCATATACAAGTGTTTTTTTTCCGTATGAAGTGGAAACTTGGAATTAAGGGCCCTATCTTGCGCCAGAGTCCCTAAACCCGTTATTTGGGGATTTAGCATTGCGTAAGAGGCGTTCCCCCGCGAAAGTTGCTATCTTGCACACCTGCCTATATCCCTAAAACACCAGCGCTACCCGTTACATTATGCATAGGCGTGGTTTGGGCGTTACGCCAGTTAAACCAATCAGTGTGCCAGGTGCCACTGCCTTTCGGAGCAGGCTGCGCTATCCCAAATCCTCAAACCGAAACCCGCGATGGAGAGAGGAAGGTCGCCACGTTTCTCCGTTGACGAAGTTAAATTGCCCGTGCATGAGGTCAAATCCATCTGGATCTGTTTTTGTTAAGTTAATCATGAATTGTATTATTATTATTATTATTATTATTACAAAATTATTATTTGACATTGACATATTGTTCAACGTTTGGTTTGTAGTAAAAAAAAATAAATAAATCAAGCCTACCCCTTTGTGATGGAAACTTCAAAAAAAAAAAAAAAAAAAAAAAAAAAAAGCGTTTAGCCATGCACTTCCACTCCCTCTCCGTCTGAAATGAAGCATAGAAAAAAAATCCCATTTTAGAAAAAATAAAATTAGGTATATGCACTGGCACTCAGCGACGTAACTCCCCCAGCGAGAGCGGCATTTCAGAACTCTTCAGCGAATGAAGGTAATTCTGGTGACAAGTTCGTGGTTTAGATCCGTTTACATTTTCCAATCGGACAGCTGTCTATTTTTTTTTACAGCAAGTTCTTGCGACAGCGCTGCAAAAACAGGTGTGCGTGCTTGTCGCGAAATTACCTTCATTCGCAAGAGAGTTCTGAAATGCCGCTCTCGCAGGAAAAAATTTCCGTTGCTGAGTGCTAATGCATAGGGCTCTTGTGAAAGCCCAAATTGGGTAGCGCGCGTGGTTTTAGGACCCGCTATACGCTTTCCCTAAAGTGTGTGGTCAAGATAGCAATTTTAGGGAAAGCGCATAAACACGCCCACGGGCACACCTCCAGGCGCAAATAAAGGATTAGGCATAATGCATAGCGGGTAGTGTGGCCGCAAGATATCGCTTAGGGATAGTGGAAGCTGCTAAATGCGTAATTCACGGGTTGCGGGTAGTGGCAACGGGTAAGGCAGGGTGAAAGATAGAGCCCTATGTGTCATTCGCGTGTAAGTTTCACGTACTTAACACTAGTTTTATACAAATTTTTCTTGCGGCGGCTAAAAGCCCATACATTTTTTTCTGCCGTTATTTCACCAGGGATATCCATCAGATATTTTTCTCTTTATAGGGACACACTGGAAGAGTTCATGCCTACATTATTTTACTTCAAGCAGTTGTCCAATTCTCAGCGGGGGTTTGAAAGAGCAACACATTGCTCACAAAGTTAGGTTCCTACCACTCGGCTACCCTGCTGCTCCAAAGTTGGGGGGCAGTGGTTTCAATTAATAGCTGAAACTTATGCTCACCTTAGAACATGTGTTGCAAAATCATTAAGAATTATGAGATGTTAAAGTTGGGGAAAAGATCAACTAAAACAGAATGCCCATAAATCACGTGGATTTTTTTAAACAACTTACGGACATATAAATAAAGTTACACGGAATTTTTATTTGACAAAAACTTCATTCAAAATATTAATCATTGGAAGCTGCTCATTTAGACGACAATGAAAGAGCACATAACACACCACAACAAACAAAAACTGGATGTTTCTTTTTGTAGCACAATACAATTTGTTGTCAGTCGTAGTGGACGACCACTTTTTGGAGCATCTGCTGAATATGTGTATGGACCATAGACTGTATAAAATAAGGCATGGTCTGCACAATCGCCATCAGTTACAAACGTACAGACACAACACAAATTATAAAGAAGACCTCGGTTTCTAAAGCTGCACAACATGGGCTGTTACCGGACGTCACCCTTCTCCCTCTTGACTGAATAGTGCAATGAGAGATTACGGTTCTTGGTCAAGATTTTCACTGAGTGGAGTGAAACCCAGGACCTTTGACATGATGTGTAACATCAGCACAAGCATGGTAATTTTCTCTGTCCTGGATGAGTCTTTGAGGTTTTTGAAGGGGACCTATTATGCTGATCCTTCTTTTAATACATATAAGTAATGTTATAACGTTGGATGTCCATACTCAACCTCTGAAAAGTTTCTAAACATAAGATACAGGGGTTTTGCCATAATCCAAGAACATGATTTCGTGAACTTGACTTCCTCTCTGAACAACTCATCCCGAGATCTTCACGAGATCTGGGCAAAACCTGACGTCAGGTTGTGCCGTCCAATTAATAAAGACTAAGCCAGAGCCAATCACGGTGCTGGACCTACCCACACCGGAAACTACAGTGCCGTGAAAAAGTATTTGCCCCCTTCCCGATTTCTTACTTTTTTGCATATTTTTCACGCTTAAATGTTTCAGATCATCAAACAAATTTTAATAGTTGACAAAGATAACCCGAGTAAATATAAAATGCAATTTTTAAATGATAATTTCATTTATTAAGGGGAAAAAGCTATCCAAACCTACCTGGCCCTATGTGAAAAAGTAATGCCCCCCCGGTTCTTATATCATGAATTAACCGCGATTAACCACATTTTTTGAGTCCAATTTCGCTGGCCACACCCAGGCCTGACTACTGCCAGACCTGTTGAATGAAGAAATCACTTTAATAGAACCTGTGTGACAAAGTGAAGTAGGCTTAAAGATCTCAAAAAGCAACATGTCATGCTGCGAACTAAAGAAATTCAAGAACAGATGAGAAACAAAGAAATTGACATCTATCAGTCTGGAAAGGGTTGCAAAGCCATTTCTAAGGCTTTGGGACGCCGGCGAATCATGGTGAGAGCCATTACCCGTAAATGGAGAAAACTTGAAACGGTGGTGAACCTTCCCATGAGTGGCTGGCCTCCCAAAATTACTCCAAGAGCGCATCGACGACTCATCCAGGAGGTCACAAAAGAGCCCGGAACAACATCTAAAGAACTGCAGGTCTCACTTGCCTCAGTTAAAGTCAGCGTTCATGATTCAACAATAAGGAAGAGACAGGGCAAAAATGGCATCCACGGGAGAGTTCCAAGGCGAAAACCACTGCTGATCAAAAAGAACACAAAGGCTTGTCTCACATTTGCCAAAAAACATCTTGATGATCCCCAAGACTTTTGGGAAAATATTCTATGGACTGAGGAGACAAAAGTTGAACTTTCTGGAAGGTGTGCGTCCCGTTACATCAGGCATAAAACTAACACAGCATTTCATAAAAAGAACATCATACCAAAAGTCAAAAATGGTGGTGGTTGTGTGATGGTTTGGGGCTGCTTTGCTGCTTCAGAACCTGGATGACTTGTCGTAATTGATGGAACTATGAATTCTGCTCTCTACCGGAAAGTCCTGAAGGAGAATGTCCGATCATCAGTTTGTGACCTCAAGCTCAAGCGCACTTGGGTTATGCAGCAGGACAATGATCCGAAACACACCAGTAAGTCCACCTCTGAATGGCTTAATAAAAACAAAATGAAGATTTTGGAGAGGCCTAGTCAAAGTCCGGTCTAAAATCTGCTTGAGATGCTGTGGCATGACCTTAAACAGGCCATTCATGCTCAAAAACCCTCCAATGTAGGCATGGGCAATACAAATGAATAAAATGACAGCATTTCTTGAGTTGCTGAGAAAAAAGTTTTTATTATTTTCTAATGATTTTTTGCAGGTAAGTACAGAAGACACAGACGAAGAGTTTGCCACAAGTCCAACGTCTTTACAGGAAAGGGTCTCAGAGCCACAGGGTCCCAAAAATGGCTGATTTCGGCATTTATCAACAAAACCCATTGTGAAAATTGGGGGTGAAGCCTGAGGGCATTTTTCGAAAATGCAGTCTACTCAGAAATAAACCTGGCCAAATTATCCATTAGGGTACCCTAACAGAAATAATTGATGCTAAAGTCATCAACCCCTTTTCTAAAGTACAGCAGCGCCCCCTAGGCCCTTTTTAATGGAAAATGCTTTGAATTTCACCCAATTATGTTCAACAAACATTAGGTTTTGCATTGATATTAAAAAATGGTATGAATGGGTTGCCTGTGAAGTTTTTTTTGGATCAATGGCCTGCAAAAATGTAAAAATTATCGGTGGGAGAGCAAACATTAACGCTACTCGCCCATTACTGTATAAAATGCAGTGAAGTCGCTGATGCCGGCAGTTGTTTGCCCTCCCACTGCTACGAAACGTTCCCCCTTCAATAACCCGTAGGTGATTTAAAAAAAAAAAAAAAACTTTACACTGTTTTTTACAATGTCCATATACCCTCCTCCCATGATAGTTTCAATGAGCTACTGTGAATAATTCATAGTAAAACACAGTGACGTGCAGTCGGAGGTTAGTTTGGCGAGGCAGAAACCTCCCCTTTGCTTGATTAACAATCAGACGATTAACTAGTTTAGTAAGACTATTCGGCAGAATGACGGGCCAGTTTAAGTTTCCGCGGCGTTATTACTCAGTATATCGAACCTGAAATGCTCACAGGACAGCAGATTTGTGCGTACTTGCTTCCAGGAAGCCAAAGCAATGTCATCAACAAATATTAAAACAGTTCGACTTATGCAGAGTTCAATGCTTAATCAATATACAATGTTATTCTCCTTTAAATACGGCGCTTTTACACCCAAACAAAAAGCGGGCGCTTAATTTCAGTCTTCTTTCATAATCCGATTAACAAAATGTTTAAACGATATACAGAATTACCGAGAGCCGAGAATTTTTCCTAATTGATTATTCAGATTTCCATCCTCGCAGTCTCGATTTGAAGGGTATAAGTGAATGAATCTTGTGACCGGTGTTCGCTAGGTGGCATAGGTAGCAAAATTTGTCAGAACACTGGTAGGTTTTGAACACCTGGCGCTGGTTTATTCCTTGGTATATTTTACTGAAACTTCACAAATAGGGTCACAGGATATTCTGTCAACTAACTATGTAGGTTCACAGTAAAAAATACACTCACCTTTCTTGCTATTGTTGAGAAGAAGTCACGGCGAACTCGCGACGAACTTCAACAACTTCTGTCGAACTAATTTCACATCCCCTGGAGGTCTAGACTGGACGAACAGACTCGTAATTTCTCAAATTAGATGGCTGTAATTCAATCAGGGCCGTAGCTGGGATATCATGTCATCGCGGGCTATTTGAAATCTACCTCCAAAATGGATATTTTTTGCCACGCCGTGCACTTGACAGTTTGTAAACACGGCGCAAATTGAGGTCAGGCATTCATCCAACGGGCGAATAATAGCTCTGTTCAAATCGCGTTATTGGCTGTAATACGCAGAGTTCATGTATGAAATGCGGGTATCCTATTGAAAAGGTTGCTTTTAATCAAACCATGGTGTTCTTTTTGTATGAAAATGGTTTTTACGTCATTTTTTTATAAGTTTTCTGAGGCTTGTTTACCGCCCCAGTTCAGCTGTTACGCATTCCATTAGAGTTCATGCAGAGCGTTGCCCATGCCTATCCAATATGGTTGAATTAAAACAATTCTGCAAAGATGTGTGGGCTAAAATTCTTCTACGGCAATGTGAAAGACTCATTGCCAGTTATCGCAAACGTTTGATCGCAGTTCTTGTCGCCGAGGGTGGCACAAGCTGTTATTAGGATTTAGGGGGCAATTACTATTTCATATAGGGCCAAGTAGGTTTGGATAGCTTGTTTCCCTTAATAAATGAATTCATCATTTGAAAACTGCATTTTGTATTCACTCGGGTTGTCTTTGTCTAATATTAAAATTTGTTTGATGATCTGAAACATTTAAGTGCAACAAATATGCAAAAAAGTAAGAAATCAGGAAGGGGGCAAACACTTTTTCACGGCACTGTATTCTAGCTGGCACAAACAACCGCGGATCATACTATGCCTTAGTAGCGTCTACACTTTTGGAAATACAAAAGAAGAACCGCAGATCATTTGAGGTGCAGTTTTGTCATTATCTCTCCCAAAGCTGCTTGTCCGTTTACTTTTGGACACGAAGAAAATCTCTTATTTCTCCTCCTAAAGACGATGCCACCAGAAATCAGTGGGTAGCTTTTTCTATTTGCTGGCAGCAAACAGCCACAGCCAAAGGGAACGTTAGCTGTTTGTGCTCAGCATTTCACCAAAGACAGCTTTGTCAATAAAGGATAATATGACACTGGATTAGCATTTCAGCTACTTCTTAAACCTGAAGCAGTTGCATCGATCAAGCGCTCGAAGCCACAAGCTGTAAGTAACGATATAACAGCAAATAATGCTAGTGAAGCTAACGTGTTACGGGTGGCTAGCAGGACCGCTAACGATAGTTAGCACTAATAACTGGCCTCAAACGCACGCATTGTAAAATATCTGAAGATAAAGCCTGGATCGGTCGCGACTGTCCGTGACTCACAGACGCAGAAGCTGTAAGTTGCTTTACTACATAAGCCTACCTAACGTGATGGCCTGTTGATTGTGGCTGTAGCACTGCGGCTAACATAGTCAGGTTACTGTTGCTAATGTTTGTGTCCTAAATATGCAAGAGTAATATCAGGGGAAATTCAACAGAAGGTGTGTGAACATAAACCTCATCTGAAGCTAACTTTTTATACTTGTTTGTAATTTGGATGCTTGGTACAACTGTCCACGGTAACGGAACATTTTGTCTGTAAAACCTGTATTGCAAGGGTTTTTCTCTGTGGTTGTTATGAATGCTCGATTACCAGCTACTGCATGTTGGTTTGCGTGCCGTGCTAATTAAAAATGGTTACTTTGGTAAGCATCAATGTGGCAGTTTCATCATAACGTTGCCTGATTGTAGCCACTACAGTTGAAGCTAACCGGAGAGGTGCTGTATGTGTCTGCAAAGTTGGGCTGAAAAGGCTGCAGTTAGACCAGACATAGGTTTTGCAGAGCTTGGGATACGTGGTTGACTTTGTTTACGGCTGCTTGTGATCGCTTATCCATGACCGAGGTCAGCTGGATACTTCACCAATATATGGACTAGCTCTCTGATGCTTAAGCATAGGCCACAGATTTTTTGGGGCGGTCAAAATAACCCAATCGTCCAGTGGGGCTCTGACTGTAGGTCTCACTGTAGTGAGATTCTGGCAAGTCGCCCCGAATTTCAACCCATGGGGGAGGCGTCGGGTTCTGAACAAGATTGGTGTGTAGGAGCTGCGCTGAACTTTGGTTTACCTCCCAACATGTCAGATGATGATGTTGATCTCGCGGAGGATTTTGGAAAACAAAGGGCTTTGTCTTTGCCTCCGCATCGTGTTTACGATAGTGGGATCAAACTATTCCCTGACGAGGTGGCAGCAGTTAGGAATTGGCTTGCCCCTCACAACGTTAAGGAGGTTAAACGATTTTTGGGCTTTGCTAATTTTTATAGGAGGTTTATTCGCAATTTTAGCGTTGTGGCTGCCCCCATCATTGCGCTTTCTAAGAGGAATTCCTCCTCGTCGTTTACTTGGTCTCCAGCAGCGGAGGCTGCTTTTCAGGAGTTGAAGAAACGACTTAGCTCTGAACCTACTGTCGTTTTGCCCGACCTTTCCCTCCCATTTGTGGCGGAGGTTGATGCTTCGGAGGTCGGGGTGGGTGCCATTTTGTCCCAGCGCCCCCTGGGGGACAATAAGTTGCACCCGTGCGCCTACTTCTCCCGGCTGTCTCCCGGCGCCATTGGTTGGAGGGGGCTGAACATCCATTTGTGGTTTGGATGAATCACAGGAATCTCTAGTGTGTCCAGCAGGCTAGGTGACGTGATTCCCGGCAGGCACGGTGGACATTGTTTTTCAATTGCTTTGACTTTGCGTTGGCTTATCGCCCCGGCTCCAAGAGCATCAAGCCTAGCGCCTTGCCATGGATTTATGACCGCTCGGGGTGTGATCTCGTTTCTGGGCCAGTTGTTCCGGCGGCTCGGATTGTGGCTCCCATACAGTGGGATACTGAGTCTGTTGTGTGGGAGGCCTTCCGGCCCGACCCTGGTTCTGGTGGGGAGCCGTCTGGTTGTTTTTTTGTCCCCATGGCGGTGCATAAGTGGAAGGCTGCCACTGATAGGAGGCACTGTTTTGCACTGGCTTATCAGGTTGGCCAGAGGGTTTGGTGTCCTGAGGAGCGGTGCTGGTTCCCTGCTCGGGACATCTTGGGTCCCACCCTTATTTCGGAGTTCTGTGCTCGGGGTTTTTAGAGAACGTCTGGGGCCGTCCCTTGGGGGGGGGGTCCTGTCATGGTTCTGGATGCTTGTGCGTTTGTTTTGGACTTTTCTTTGTGGCTCTCGTTCGGGACGATATCATTTTCCTGTTCAATCAAATTCTTTACCCAGGTGGCTGATTGAACTGGGGCGGTGCTTCCCCGGACTCTATATAAGCCGGATGTTTGCCACACCTCTTTGCTAGAGTGTCTGTTTGTAGCTAAGCACTATAGCCGAAGATGTCTGTAGTCAGGTTTTGTTTGACTTTCTATCTTCTGATTATTGGAGTTTCTTCTCCCTTTTTCTATCTCACTTCGCTTCCGTGGTTCGGACCATTATACGTCCTTTGGAAGCGCGTGTACTTTCATTTGGTCTGTATTATTCTCTGTGTTTGTACTGTGTCCGTGCTACTCTCTTTCTCTCTGGTCGTTGCACCTGGCCTCTGTATTCCACCGGCCATTACAGCTACGTGTTTTTTGTTTTACACTTATGCTTTGGAACATGCTTTATTTCATATTTTTATATGTTAGTTAAATATGGAAATCCATGTAATTTGAAAATATATGAATTTTTTCACTCGAACAGTACCAATTAAATACACGTTAAAAACAGGTTGTTTACGTATATTCAATACATGATAAATCAACGCGCTGTTAACGTGTTGTTTACATGTATTTAACATATTGTCTATGTGTTGTCAACGTGTTGTTTAAGTGTTGTTGATCTGTAAACGCACACATCAGTTTTATGCAATTTTGAGCCATCTGTCCACTTGTCCAGTTTTTACACGTTGGTGGCATTGGCATCTGAGAACGACAGTTAGACCATTTCTGTAATCTGAGGGTTGCCCATCACAATTCAACATGCTAAGTATCCTGGTACTTCTTTGTCATTTTCGTATTTTCTTTGTGTAGCAAATGAAAATAAAATATTTGGGTTGCAGTGATATGATTTCTTCACAAATTTTGCGGCTTGCCAAAATTAAATCACCAAAAATTATGTGAAGAACCAATGAGATGAAAGATAACATCATTAACAATATGTCTGCCTTTTGAGATGAAAGTTGACCATTAAGTGACCCACTTCTGTATTTCACTTGCACCATAGCGTACACATGTTACAGACAGCTGTACACACTCCATACAGACAACTGTACACACTCCATACAGACAACTGTACGCACTCCATACAGACAACTGTACACACTCCATACAGACAACTGTACACACTCCATACAGACAGCTGTACGCACTCCATACAGATAGCTGTACGCACTCCATACAGACAGCTGTGCGCACTCCATACAGACAACTGTACACACTCCAACAGAAACTGTACGCACTCCATACAGACAACAGTACACACTCCATACAGACAACTGTGCACACTCCAACAGAGTCCTTGACCTCTAAAGTTAAGATTTGATAATTTGCATCCTAATCTTACAAATTGATGCCTTTAATTACAGAAAATTATCTGATAAGACAAAGCCCACAGAAGCCTGAGAGAAATCAGGATAATTTCAGGGTTTTCAAAATTTATGTCAGATTAACAACAATTCCGTCACGACCGTTGGACGAATTTGGCTGAAATTTGATAGGCAATCTTCCTGACCTATTGCCTAAAGCACTAAATCAGAAAATCTGATTTCAAGGGCCGTGAACCGACCCTCTCTCCTGAATTGGCAACAAGCGGTTGCATACAAGCAAGCCTTGTACATAGTTCCCCAATTGGGCATTCCATATTTGGGTGGGATTGGAGATGCCAAATTAAAAAAAAAAGGAAGAAGAAGAAAATCTGATTTTGACGAAATTTGAAAATTTACGTCAGTTTGTGACGTGATTTTGATGCATCTAGGTCATTGTGACGTCATCGCGACTCCCAGCCCTTTAGACCGCATTGGTTTGAGGAATAGAATGGCTTTTTAAGACTCTTTTTAAGGTTTTGAAGACTCTAGCTATATTATGAACAAAGTTATTGACCAAATTTTTTTTTGGACCGTTTACATGACCTTTGCCTTGACCTTTAAAGTTAAGATTTGATCATTTGCACACTGATCGGCCTTTGGGTCTTATACTGGTGTCTTTAACTGCAGAAAATTATCTGGTAGGACAAAGCCCACAGACACCTTTGAAAAATCAAGTTAATTTCAGTATTTTCAAAATTTACGCCGGATTAACGTCAATTATGTGACAACTGTTGGCCCGATTGGGCTGAATTTTGGTAGGTGAGCTACTTGACCTATTGCCTACAGCAGTCAATGAAAAAAAATCTGATTTTGGGCAAATTTGTAATTTTTTGTTACGTTGTCATTTTTACACACTTACGTCAGGTGACGTCATCGCGGCCTGCCACTGTTTCGACCGCACTGGTTCAAAGAAAAGAGTGGTGTTGGTTTCAAGACTCTAGCTGCAATATAAATTAAGTTATTGACCAAAATGGTTTTTGGACCTTGTGCGTGACCTTGACCTTTGATCTAGAGATTAGAAAAATTATAGGCTTCTGTCGGAGGACCTGTGCTATTGGAGAAGTTTTTTCAATGTCACCAAAAGATAAGGGGTAAAAACTCATGTTACTTACAAACAGACAAACAAACAAACATACAAACAGACAACTGAAGTAACAGACTAACTAACTTGCTTCGGCAAGAAAAAATGAAAAAAATCGTTCATAGAACAATGACTTGCCGAAATTCCACCCACTTACCTCAAAGTGATGTCATCGCGACTCGTAATTGCTAGACCGGCATTGACTTGATGAAGAAAATGGCATTAGTTTGAAGTCTCTAGCTTGAATAGTAGCAAAGTTATTGACCAAAATGTGTTTTTGACCTTTTTGAGGACCTTGACCTCAGCCTTGATGATGGGACCACAAAAAATTATGGGCTTCCAGCCGAGAAACTTTTGGACTGGATGGCATGAAAATAAAGATGATCACTGCAAGATAAAGGACAATTAACCCTTAAATGCCCAACTATAGTAAAAGTTGAAAGAAAAATCTATGTATTCTGTTAATATGTCCTGGGGAGGGGCTAATAACAACCCAATAGCAATTTTTAATTTTTAGTGACCTTTGACCTCATTTTAGTTTTGACATATATGTCACAATTGACATTTCGGGGACCTTATTGCTAAAATGACTTGAATGATAAAACAGTTGACATATAGCTGAAGTATTAGGCATAGCTTGTTTTTCATTAGCTTACCTGTTTGTCTACTTTATCCAGTGATGAATGGGTGTTGATCTATTGTGTGGATTCCACCATGGGGGCGGCCATATTGGAAAGGTTAGCTGGTGCAGCCAGTGTTGTGTCAGTTCCACTTTTATGCATCAGATGGCAGCACTGATGGTCTAAATATGTCACTATGGGCATTAGGTTGCAAAATGTATGTGGGGTCAGTGGTTTTGACAACCCCCAAAATCGTGTGACAAATTTGTCACAGGGGGCATTTAAGGGTTAAAGGTGTGACTAACATATTAACAAACAGACAAAGGTCATTCATAAAATGACGACTTGCTGAAATCATGCGCAGATCTCTGAAACAGTATGAACAGAATGAATTTGGTTTCAAGTCTCTAGCTGTAATAGTTGCAAAGTTATGAACCAAAATATGGTTTTAATGTTTTTGGTGACCTTGACCTTTGACCTAGGGACTAAAAAAATGTAGGCTTCTGGCGGCGAACCTCCTCTATCATATGGTGAAGTTTCATGAACATAAATGATATGTAAAGGTTAAAAAAGTGTGTTACTAACCAACAGACAGACAAACAAACATACAAACAGACAACTAATGCAACCGACTTACATACTATGATTTCGGCAAATAACAAACATACTAACCGAATTGACTAACATACTTGCCAAAAGAATTCCGACAAGTAAAAATTAAACTTAAAAAATTAAACAGTTCCGATGCTTGTTTGAACATTGCTGCCGCTTAAGATGATGGACAGGGGCAAGCATGGACACTCTGACCACTCTGCTATCACTCAGCGGGGTGCAACTTTGCGATAGCCTGGAATCCATCCGTATCAAGCTTTGGTCGCTCCCAACGGTCACTTGCTGATACAGTCTGGCCTCAGTCGGTAGGCCAGCGTTTAGGCCTTACGTCACTAATGAACTGGATATATAAATATCCATGTTTTCTGCTCTTGGCTGATTGGGTGACCTTTTGGCGAGAACCACCAATTGCGCAGCGCCATTTGCAGAATGAATGCTGACCTGGTTATCCGTCGCATCTTGTTGTCAGAAGTGGTAGCTAAGTAGGCGAGCAATTAAACATTGGGATATACCAGTATCTATCTTATATCTGCATGTTGCGAATATATTTCCTTTTACTTTGCTACATCAGGCATTTTACAACACAACTAACGGCTGTACTCAGCATTATGAATATGAGTTAGCTGGCCAGCTTCGGCATTCGTGAATGTTATTTGACATGAGCTTAAAATTAGATTGTGGTTTGCTTGCGTTTACTCTGAGTGGTTGTTAGGTTTTGAACAGGATAGTGTTTGGCCATATCTGCATTTTGTTTATTTCAGTGGGATTCCCTGGTATAATAAAGGCTAAATTAAATAATACTCAAATTACGTCACGTATTTCACTGTAATTGGCATTAGCTATTGCTTGAAGGGCATCAGTTAGGTTAAGCCCATGAAGCTGGTATGTAATACGACAGTTGCTAATTTATTCCTTGCCTGTCTACTTTCTTGGATGGATAGCTTGTTCCTATTATTGCAACCTATTACTGCACAACGTTTCGGCATTTTTAATGTGGATGGCCAACGCTTATTTTGCCGCTTTTCCCCACTTGCCATCTGATATCAATCCAATACAAGATCATAGCGATCAAATATATTCCTTATCCCTTTAAAAACGATTAAACATCGATGGCAATAACAGCATCACTGAACACATAAACACAAGCATTATTTAAGTTTGAAAGTTTAATTCGTAGTTTGCCGCAGTCGATATTGTATTTCTGTATTGCCAGATGTTACGTGACCGCTGCTGAGAGAGACACAGGGCTCGAACAAAGTTCATTTTCTCCTGATCTGTTGGTCTTAAAAATGCCATTGCAGCACCAGAATGTTTGGAAGATATGTGGCCTGTGAAAATTAAGTCCAATATTTAATTGTGACAATGGGGCAAAATAATCCGTGATAATCTGTGCTCACGTTCACTTCTCCCCATTGGAATCAATTCATTCAGGACCCGCCGCAAGTCTATTTAAAGGGGCGGGGCACCCTTGCGACTGTGAGCCAATCACAGATCTCGAATGGATTTTGTCCAAATATTTGAAAGTCAAACGCTAGCCTACCGACTGAGGCTAGACATATCAGCAAGTGACCGTTGGGAGTGACCAAAGCTTGATACGGATTGGATTCCAGGCTAACTTTGCGACACAATTCTTCTGGAAACACCATTCAGTTTTTTTGCTGCTTGTACTGCAGTCACCCTTCCATCAGATCAGTCCAGACAAAATACCCTTTATTGCCCATTGCACATCAATGAGCCTTGGGTGCCCCACACTCTGACACCAGTTTGTGGTATGTTCTTCTCTCGACTCCCGTTGATAGGTATCACTGCACAAACGTTGCTGCTTCGGAGATGCTCTTACCAAGTTATCTGGCTGTAACAATTGGCTCTTGTCAAAGTTGTTCAAGTCTTCACACCTGCTCATTTCCCCCACCTCCGACACGTTGACTGTGAGATGCGAGAACCAGCTGTTTGCTTACAGTCTAATGTATCCCTGACCAGACCATATGCCCTTCTTCATAGATAATCAAAGTTATTTGCTTTATCTATGGTCACATTTTTTGTCTCATTGATGAATGTAGAGTCAGTGACAAAAAAAAAAAACTGCTATTCATGTATTTGTAAGCAATTGTGTATGTCTGTATTTACGTAAGCATGCATGTATGCTGTTACTCATAAATCCGTATGCTCTAAAATGTACAGTATGTGCTTACACAGACATGTTTTGCATGCATTTTTATGGTGAGATACTGATTTGTCTCCTTGATTTTTCCCGCTACGGTATTTATCATGTAGAACCATAGAAGAGACAGGATCATGTTCAATCTCTCCCGACGCTTTACTTTCATGTTGTTGTCTCCAGCCATTGCGTCGCAGCTGTGCCATTTCCTTGGTGAAGCTACATTGCAATCTCCATTACGCTTTGGGCAAAGGATAATTTATTGTCAAATAAAAAAAAATAGGTCAACACTAATGTCACTTGATGATCAACCACCCAGGTTTAATAAAACATCTCGGCGGTGCATATTCCTCCACGGCGCAGGCCGTTTCACTGGGACTACCTGGCTACAGCACTGCTGTAATTACCCTGCTGTCAGGGTGATAAGTGGTATTAATGGCTGCCTCGTGCACTTTAGTCTGCACTGAGCTTAGAGAATTGCTAGATGGGATTATTATAGGAGTCTGGTTGTAGCAGGTGCTATACTCTCGCTCTTTCTCCATCTCTCTCAATGTCTCTTGTTCTCTCTCACTCTCTTTATCTCCCTTTATCTCACCTACTTAAAAGGGGAAAAAAATCAGAAAATTGTATTACTGTATCACCCAGGCTCATTAACTTTTGCCATTTCAACAGCTGTTTATTTGCTGAACCTGTTCAATAATGAAAGTCAATGTGCTGCGTGTATACTCCCCCTGACACTGGCTTGTCACGCGCCAATCACATGGACCAACAGAATAAGGTGCATCCATTTTGATTCCACATGAATATTTAATTACCCTGCTCTAAATTATCCTATTTATTATTTAAAATGGGTATTTCATTGTCTTCCGATATGGTGCCTTCTAGCTGTTATGTATTCACCAGAATTTATAACAGCATTACTCTTTGGTAGCAGTGGCTGAAGATGCATCTCAGAGCATGGCAAACATCAGCCACGGCTTTGTCTTGTGTGATTGCGCTCCATTTCTGTCCAAGGGCAGAAAACACATCAACCAGTAACCTTTATTCTGCACTGTGGGACTACTGATTGGACCACAATGTTATATTTGAATATTTTATTCAAAACCAATTTGCTTACATCAAAAAAAGAAAAGGTTGCATTGCAATTACATTGACTTAATCTATAGGATACCTTTTGCTGCCTCATATAATGCATGTTCTATGTACAAAGAGCTGCAAGAATGGTATGAAGTCAAGGTCTACTAGGATCTACTAGGAGTCCTGACACACTTCATTTTGGCTTTTTCCATTACATTTCATTGCAGATTAGTTCCTGCATCAATAAAATGTAAGGCAATTTAAGGTTCATCTGAACGGTTTCCATTAATGGTATATGTTTATAGTGCATCAGGTTGATGTAATACCGTATGCCTGATGCTCATCAATATCACATTAAATCTTTTATGCCATCTGACTAGTTTCATTGTGTACGATAGTGCTCTTAAATCATACAAATATAATTTTTTAACCCTAATGATTTGTTTATTCAGTGGTTCTCCAGCTAAACCACTGATAGTTTATGAACAGCGTTGTGTATAAAGTTACCAGCAGTGGGAATGGGAAGCTTAATTACCAAATCAGTTAGCTAGCTGTTTTGGAGGCTGCTTTTATCTGCCAGAATACTGGAAACCAAGACTCCTCCTTACTAATGCCCATTTGTAGTAAATATTTTTGTTTTGGCTTGTTGACACTAGCAAATAAACCGAAGTCATTGTTATCAGCTATCTTACTTGAGCGAATAGTGGAGTGAATGACTTGTTTCAGCCTGAGCTGCACCCATTGCGACCCTTATCTCCCCTATATCATCACACCGAAGAAAATTAGTATCTATTTAAGTCCATCTTAAAGGAACAAAGTAGCCTGCATATCATAAAGTGAAAGTAGAGTTTGTTTGAATACAATTGTTTCACCAATGTGAATTAATCAAAAAGCTTGTCTTGCATCATGATCAAGTGATTATATAGATCATATATTTATTGTATAGATAATGTATTTTCTGATAGCAATCAAACGCTTGTTTTAACAATGAGCAGACCGTTCCCTTTCTGTTAGGATGATCTCAACAAAATTTGGCACTGTAGAAAAAATGTATTGATGACTGTTCTAATTTTTTTTTGCTTAATGAATTCACTTGTTTCTTATTATGCATCAGAAAGACAAGATAATCCACTCGCTTTAAGTCTTGCAATTTATTTTCATTATATTATATGATAATCAGATTTTTTGATTCTTTGTTATGTTATTTATTTAAGTGCGTGATCTATGTTCAGAGCTGGAGAAATTTTAGTCTGTTTTCCTCATAATTTTTAGTTTTTACATGGTCTGGTCATTTATTTACCTTTAAGGTGCCTGAAATGTGCCGATGCTCCTTGTCAGAAAAGTTGTCCGACCAATCTGGACATAAAGGCCTTTATCACCAGCATTTCAAACAAGGTAAGCTCGTTATCTTTTCTTAAATGGATAATGCTGCATGTGACTACTGAAACTGACAGACAAATAATTACACATATGATTTTCTTTTTTCTATGTTTGTCCTTAATTTTGTGGAAGATTTTCAGTTACGTAATTAAATTGCTGTGGCATATTGTGAAATTTGTTTGCATTTAAATAATAATGCATTTATCACATAGAATTCATATTGTATTGTCTTTCATTGCTTGCCCTGTCACAGTATAGAGTGTATTATTTCTGTGTATCAAGAGAATATTTTTTGTGATTGGACAGTTGATAGTGCTTATTTTCGAGAAAAACATTACGTTACAATTGTGTAGCACTGTAGTCTCAAAGCAAGGGTTACAGTCTAGCTCTGCCCTTTTTGTGTGGCGTTTACGTGCACTTCCTGAGGTCATGTGGGTTTCCTCTAGATTTTCGTAATTTTAATTTTATTTTTGAGTATATGCTCTGCACAATATATTGTGCAAATCATTGAGTGTAATCCCTTTTTTGTGATTGTATTGGACCTTTGTGGGGTCTGAGTAAATGCTTGCCTGTTCGCATATTGTAGGAGATAAAGGCATGGATTTTAGCAAATGTCTACAAACATAACCCTGGTTTACCACAATGTGAATGCATTGTATGTTTTGATGTTTTGAATGCAGTTTTATATTAGATTGATTAAAAAAGAGATCACAAATTAGATGGCAATATGTACCAGGAATTATGTTTTATTTTATTTATAATGTGAGTAAAAGAAGAATATGACACTATTTGTTTATCTACTGTACTTATCTCTGTTTAACTCTATATTTGGAACGAGATTGAAGAATCTGAGAGTCCTTTTTATATTCAATTTGCATTCTGTCTTTTTCAAGTTTGACCTCATGACCAAGAGTTTCTAAATTGGTGCAATGATGACGTACCAGCCTACTTTGGAACAAATTGCTTAAGTGCACTAATTGACATGCTAAATTAGTATTTTTCATTTGGTATATGGCTCAAAAGCGTACAATTACAGTCTGCATTTAGTGCCATGGAAAGATGGGTCTTTAATAGGTTCTTTATTTTACCACAAACTAAATCTAGAGAACTCGCCAAATTCAAAAAAAAAAAGGAAAAAAAACAACTCATTGGAACTAGGAACTTGAAGCATGGAGAAATAGTACAGTACTCTATGTTAGGGAAAAAAACCCTTGGGCTCCCCTGGTTCATAACCTCGTATTAGAAGGCTTTTACGCTTCAAGCGGTTTCTCTTGGTTGCAATAGCTGCCTTGGCTGGCCACCTAGCTAGCTTCCACTAGAGTTTTAAAGTTAGTTTCTTGGATAGCGTGATTATATAGCATCTTTCAATTCTGCTTCCAACCATATACTGCATGATGGGGTAGCTTTGATAGTCTCAGTAACGGTTCGGGGTTAAATGTCAGGGGGTCAAGGTCATTGGTGACAATAATATATTTTCCATTATAACTCAAAAACGGTTGCAGATAGACCGATGCTTACTATTATGACCATATGGGAACTTCTATTGGGCTTTTTTTTAACGCCATGGCCTTTGACCTTGAGTGACTTTGAAAGGTCAAACTCAAGGTCACGGATTTTCAGAGGGCCACTCAAAACGGTTCATGGTTGACAGATATTGTACAATTTTTGACTTCAGTTTTTGATGAATCCAATGATTTATCCATCTTGGACAAGTGATATTCACTGAGGCGCAGCCGAGGATACACTGATAGCTGAAGTCAATCGCTGTTTTATTTTATGGCCCTACTTGAAAATATAAAATAAATGATCTTCACTGTCCCGTGGAGGGAGTCATCTGAGAAGCGCGACAACTCTGACGTAAAGCTCCCCACAGGGACTAAGCGACACGAAATACGGACACTGTCAGGAGCTCATGCGGGGAGCCTCATCTATTTTTAGCTGGTGGTCTTCGGATTGTTATATTCACCTCTCATGCTCTTTCGCGCGGTGAATATCACTGTTCATAGTGACCGGCGGAGCTTGCCTCGACCAATTAGGAGACAACGAATCCTTACGTCATATAATAATAACTATAATCATATACTTCCTCATAAATACGGAGAAGAAGCCAATGTGATACGAGCGCTAGGCACGAGGCTGTATCAGCCAGGCGGGCAAAAATCCTGTATCACCCATATCTGTCTGCTGGGCAAAATCCTGTATCAGTGGCAGCAACCATTGCCATAGCAACAGTCACGAGTGTCGTCGGCAACGCATCGCATCAGACGCTGATTAGACGCCGTCATGGAGGAGAGACTCATGAGTTCCTCGGCGGCTGAAATTTCTGAACTGGACTATGTTATAGAAAAGGAACTTGATACAGAATTATTTGTAAACAGCATGTGTAATGCCGCGTATTGCAGCAATATTCATTCGAAGGGCTGTTGTAAAACGTTTCATGTGTAAGGTATCGTAGAAACACAAATTCATTACCTTACTGGATAAAATCGCATTTCCATGCTAGCTAAAGCTCTCAGGCTGATACTGGGGTCTCGGGTTGATACAGCAAGTGATATGAAAATGTCCACATGGTATTCTCTATTTATCAACATATAGGACAGTGGTGGTCAACCCTGGTCCTGGAAAGCCGCAGTGGCTGCAAGTTTTTGATGTTACTCAGCACTTAACTGATGGATTAAAGCAGTTGATTACATGCTTAACTCATCTCAACTGGTGTCTTAGGTTTAAATAGGGTGGAGAAAACCAAACTCGGCACACCCTGTGGCTCTCCAGGACCAGGGCTTGCTACCCCTGCCCTATAAACTTTTATCTTTACTTAAAACTTCTACTTTGTCTGCATTACAACTATGCTAAATGTCCAACCACATTGACAAATCTTGGTTTTCACGTTGACTGCTGTCACAACCAGCATGTCTGCTTAATTGGCTCTAGGAGTCTTGTGGGTGGTTCCTGGTAATTGATTGATTGGCTTATTATTCTCTTAGTGCAGGAGTACAGCTAACCCTGATCCTGGAGAGCCACAGGATGTGCTAAGTTTGGTTTTCTCCACCTTCTTTAAACCAAAGACACCAGGTGAGATGAGTTAAGTGTGTAATCAACTGCTTTAATTCATCAATTAAGTGCTGAGTAACATCAAAAACCAGCAGACACTGCAGCTCTACAGGACCAGGGTTGACCCCCACTGATATAGGAAGTCCTATATGGGCTTACATTTGGCACCGTGACCTTTGACCTTCAGGGACCTCAGGGACCTTGAAACGTCAAACTCAAGGTTGAAGCCAGGTTTGTTTTGCCTGGTAACGCTTTTTGTTTTAGCTTACTGGCCCTATGGGCCGATAAGCTATTGTCGTGGTGTGGTGTCCATCGTCTGTCGTTCGGAACATTTTTTATCTTTTTTTTTGGCCTGATGAATTTTCGTGTAAATTTGCAATAACATACTACTAGACCATATCTCCAGGCTTTTTTCTCGGATTTTTGATTGAATCATTTTTGTCCTTTTTAGGGGCCCTTGAAATTTTGGCTCCAATGTTAAAGATAGGACTGAGAAATTTAAAAAATTATTTCTCAAAAATTGCAAAAAAGAACTGAGGGCACACTTAGAGTACTGCAAGAAAAAGCTTTTAATTAAGCTTTTTCAGTTGTCAAGCTTTCGGTCGTAGACCTTCATCGGGACAGAGACTTCAAGAAGAAAAAACATTAGTACCTCAACAATAGAATTCATAGGAGGCAAGACACCTGCAGACAGTAAGCAAGAGGGCTGGGGTAATCCAAGTTGTGTAGAGCACAATTAGATAATTAGTTACATAAAATTAAATTCACAAATCCATTTAAATCCTATCAATTTTTTGTTTGTAAAAAAAAAAAAAAAAAACATTTCAAAGAAATACTATCCAATATTCTGAAATCTTAAACCAAAAAAGAGAAACCAAACAATTTTTAAACAAACAAAAAATTGAATACATATTGACATATTTTAATTACTTGTATCACCAAAACTTCTTCAGAGTTTAGGATTGTATTACAGAAGGTCTTATAAATGTATGTGAACTTTTATTTAGTAACCTTGACATTGATTTTCATTGATTCAAATGTCAAACTTCACATGAAATTTTCATAACTTGTATCATCGCTGTAAGACTGCTTGCTGGTAAACAACAGGACCCTTGGTCCTCTTTTTCTGTTATTGTCCAATCGGCTTCGAAACGCCAAAAAATCCGCTTTTAAAAATGCAGTTTTAGGCTACCAGATTAGCTCACTTAGTTTACGCAGTGCTGACTGAATAAACAAAGATGGTTTATTAAAAGTAATCGATATTATGTAAGGGAGTTCCTCTTTATCTGGGGAATTGGGTGCGAGTGGCAAAGCCGTGGCAAAGTGCGGAGGGGGGGAGGTCGTCTTGTCCCAAGCACAGGCAAAGCTGTCAGTTGCCTTGGCTGCTAATACCAGGCTATAACACAGGGTGTCAAACTGGTCAGTAAAAGGGCCGATAGGCTGCAGATTTTCATTCAAACTGAGCAGAAGTAGACCTGATACAACTAATGAACTGTGCTGGCTGAGATCAGTTGATTACATTAGTTGTATCTGGTGTGCTTCTACTGGATTGAAAACCTGCAGCCCCTTGGCCGTTTTATGGACCATTTTGACACCCCTGCAGCAACATGGGTGAAAACACGAAAAACCTCATAAATACTCACATGATTATCAAAAAATAAAATTTGAGGAATTTTAATGACAAACATGAAGTTCATTAGAGACAATATTGTAGTTTCAGAAAATGGAAGGGATTAGATAACTTTCTACCCTGATTAAAAAGTACAGGTATACGAAAGCACCTCCACACACTTTATAATGGGTGTAACATTGACCTACACATGACACAAGAAAACACACATAGAAGCCACGTACTGAATTCATTTTAACTTTTTAATTAGTCCAAGTTAACACCAAAAGTACGTTGCACACTGAAAACAGGAAATCAATACATAGTAAGAAAAAAAAGTTATACTTCAAAACAAGATTTGCAAAGTGTCTTTTCAACAACCCCCAGACATTTTAGCTTTTTTTTTTAACTTGCTTAAATTCCTCTGATATTTTTAAAAGGCTGCAGAGTTAATTTAAGATTATGTGTGAAAACATACAGTATATAGGAAACAAGAATTATCACTTTAATCTACCCCATTTGTGAATGAATGTCTGCCTTAAAAACTATATCAGGGCATAACGGTTGAACATTGACATACACTTTCTCACTTTGGTCTTCCTACTCACCAATAAGCAGTCTTAAGAGCATTCTAACTTTTAAATATGGGAATTCTCAGCGTACCCAAATAGGATCACTCACAATCGGGGCAAGGCTGGAGAACATATTTATTTTTGGCAACAGTAAACTTTTATTACAGTCGTAACCGAAATGTTGACATACAAATAACTTTGTAATGTCAACAGATTATTTTAGTGATATATGCCAAGTGCAGAGTTAATGGATTTTGTTGTGGTTTCAGGACCGACAGTTTATTTTAAAAACAAGTTTTTGTGTCAATTCAACAGTCATGAGAAAAAAGCCACTACTTTGAATGTGTGTTATGGGTTTCTTGATAGCCTTGTTTCAAGAATAAGAAAATAGATAACCTCCATTGAAATGGTGTTTTACTGAGGCCTTACATTCACTTGAATAGCACAAACAGTGTCAAGCTATATGAATAGAAACAAAAAGGTGTATGCAGGGGAAATAAGAGAGGACTTTCACAATGTGAGATTCTAAAGTTTAAAACTTGCAAGATTCCTAACAAGAAATGGAAATAAAAACACAACATACTTCATGTTCAAAATGTTATGTGAATTATCAGTATACATCCATACAAATGTAAAACAGCAAAAATGGAATAAATATGAGATCATATTTCCCAAAAATGCATGTGCAAAGATTGACCACTACATTGGGATGGTTTTTTGTGTTTTCACCCATATACGAGCGCTGGGGGATGCTACCAGACACAGAACAGCAAGTCTACTTAATTAACCATAGAAAACTTAGATTCCCCTAGCACAAGGTGAAGTAAACTCCAGTGACTAGCCAGCCAACATCACCAGCCAGACAGGAACAAAGTTCAACAAAGCAAGACATAGCAGACAGGCTAACGTAATATTTCTTACAGCAGGAAGATAGCTTGGAGTCTGTCCCACAACATTTCATTTTGCATAGCTCTGACCAAAAGCCAGTCCAAGAGTCAATCTTGTCGACCTCTTGCTTAAAATCATCTTAAAGTTAGTTAAAGATCCATAGTTGGCAGTATGACATTGCTAGTGCCGTAAAGTGCTATGGACTTTTCCTGAGAGATCCGACCCGGTCAGCCAAAGTTACATAATGCAACAGTGTGTATTGCTTTTTTAAAATTTGTAACAAAAACCAGCCCATGATGTGAAAAGCAGTACAACTCCATTCTGGTGTTTAATGAATGCAATAAGGCGGATGGCTTAATATTCTCATGTTTCATTTGGAACAGAGCAGTTGCAGTAGGATCAGTGTCTCACTAAACACGCTCTTGACGTTGAACAATGATGCCATCCATACTGTATTTCAGCATGCGTGTACAACCCCGCGTTAGAAAAAGTTGGGACCGTGAATGCACATAAAAACAGAAAGCAGTGATTGCTAAATTTATGTTCGTTTGTATTTAATTGCAGATAATGAAGACAAGATATTTAGTTTTGTCAGGTTAACTTCATTTTATTTGTACACATACATCCATTGCTGTCATTCAGGCCTGCTAAGCATTCCGAAAAGAATTCGGGATGGGGGCAATTTAGGACTGGTAATGAGGTAAAAAAAAAAAGGATTAATGATTTGAAACAGCTGATGTCAGCAGGCGATTATAATCATGAGTAGGTACAAAAGCGGTATCCTAGGCCTTCTGGAGAAAAGACAGGCTGGGAATCGACAATTTCCCACAAATGTGTGCGAACACAACTGAAAGGTTTTAATAAACGAGCCCCTCAGAACAATAGTGGTCTAACTCCATTTTTTTATCATTTTGAGAAAACAGCTTCCAAAGTTTCGACATTGTCAACTTCAGCATGCCAGTAAGTATTTAGACCTGTCTTGAAGTGACATCGTTTGAATCTTCGCTTTCATGGTCAGGAAGTATTTTGTTGTCAACGTTGACGATTTTTGTTATTTTTGCATGTTTCGCTTAAAAACTAAGAATTTTGGAGTTAGACCACTCTTGCACTACTATCTATATTTCAGAGGTGGAACTAACAATCTTCTGGCCCATTATTGCATGAATAGATTTTACCTTTAGCATGAAAAATATGGATCTAACTCAGAAAATTAGAAAATCGGAGTTAGACCTCTATTGTTCTGAGGGGCTCAAATGTTTTTCAAAATAGGGTGGGATTTGGATATTTCATCTTCTATGGTGCTTAACCTAAAATTCAAAGAATCTGTGGGAATTTTGTGCATTAAAAAAATGGCGCAAGTCTGAGTTGTATATCCGTGATCTCTGCTCACTCACACAGCACTGCATCAAGAACAGTTATTTATCTATTGATTACAACAGGTTTATTAATTAATTTATTATACAAACACTGAACATACAGTGGCTAATCGAACCGGAGGACAATATAAACTATGGGAAGGTAACAGTGGTCATGCGTATTTGTATGTGTGTGAGTGTGTATGTGCATGCGTGTGTGAGTGCATGTGCATGTATCTGTGCACGTGTTTGTGGGCATGCATTTTGTTGTCCCAAGACAAAGAGAGACATGGCAGACAATGTGCTGGTCGTGATTATTTTGCAAAGAATGTACGGGTTGTGTGCGGCTTAATAACTCAGTTTAACAGCAACAAAGTACCAAGAAGAGAAGTTGGGCCCATAAGCAATTTGAATCACTAATCTGGCTATCCATCTGTTACCATCTTCACTACAGCAAGCATGTTAGTTGCAGTGTCAGAAAGTTATCCAGTGGGAGACAGAAAGATTATATGTGAAGTTGTACTCAATCTGTTAATGGCTAACTAGCTTGTTAAAATAAGAAAATGGACACAGCAGTGATTGTTCATTTACATCAGATAAGGACAAACCAAAATGCTATAGAATTTCAATGAAACAAAGCTAAACTGTATAACCAACTAGAAAGTTTAGCCAGGCTTACTGAAATTCACAGCCTTTTGTGTCTCTTCATCCGTTTTACAATGCAGTCCTGGCATGGAAGTCCTACAGAGATACTCGGCATTGATGCTTAGAACCAAGGTCATAAAAGGAATGTTTCTGCGATTAACTAGTAACAGCACTGGGCGTACGCGACTTCAATGAGTCTTATATTCTTGAATTTAAACGGAGTTCCACAGAGTTGTGACCACTGAGAAGGTAGGCCGCATGGGATAGCACAATGTGTGCAAATTCCAGACAGAAGCACCGTCCTTAAGCTTGATTTGTCTTGGCTAACAGAGGAAAGAGAATGGGGCAGAGCGAGAGGATGAGTCAGTGGTTTCTTTCTATTATTATAACCTGATTGGGGGCATGAAATTATCACACCTTTGAATTGTGACGACGATGTAGTGTTAATGCAGATGATGTCATCAGTTAAGCTGCCCATTCTTAAAGAGATAGTCACTGTTGTGGATGAACTGTTAACTGACCTTCGGTACCTATACCTGTGTCACAGTATGGGTGAGAGCACTGTAATGGCTGTGATGTAATGGGTTCTTTTCTTAAGATCACATGATTCCAGTCTTTTGCCATTGGTATTTTAGGCTTAGTAATGATTGCTGTGGTGTGAGGTAATCCAGTGATAAAGGTTTTTCTTCATGCTGTCTTTCAGTCAAAATCAGTAACTTTTGAAAGTGTAAGCACAGAGATGAAGCAAGAACATTTGAACTTTTGCAATCAACTTGGTATAATTTCATTAAAAAAGAGAAGATCTGATTGACTTGAATATTTTCTGACTACTGCAATGTGCTTCTCAAAATGTGAATTAAATGTTGGTGTTCTATTACTCCTGTCTTGGCACAATTAAGAGTATCATGCAACTTTGTGGATGCCATGCAGTTTTGTTGAATGTAGAGGACATAGATTTTTTGCATATAATGTGCTGTTGAATATGGAATATAACCCCTAATATTTACATTTTTAATGAACCATATCATTACTCAGCTGTGTTTTGGTATGAAATGTTTTATGCAAAAGAATAGCAGTTTCTTTCAGTCAAACGCTTGGATCACTGCCACATTAAGTATGAAAAGGAGAAGAATTGGAAATGAGATATTAAAGAGTGTTCTTACAGGCTACTATTTCCTCCATGACTGTTAATTTCTATCCTGGGGAACATTATAAAACCATCAAGGGTCTTTAATTCTTTCTCAAACTGCAAACTCATTACCGCACATATATTGCAGATTTCAGTGAAAATTCAGTACTTATTATTTCAAGATAAGCAAAATTGAATTTCTTGTATCAACTGGATGATGATGCAAGAATGAAAATGGTGATCATGTCAGATCTCTTTGTCTTCGCTGAAATATTTTTCATTTAGTTCTGTTTTGACAGTTTCATAAGAGCCAAACTTGTACTGGTTATAAATATAGACTTCCTAATTAAGTGGCTGGAAAGACTAAATGGTTCTACATTAATAAAGTAGAGCACAGTTAATGGGAAATTGAGACTTTCAAAAGTGTTTAAGTGTTTCCAACAATTATCATACTTTTTCCTGTAAAGTTATGGTTAAATCAGGAGCATAGACTTATGTTACATAAAACACAAAGAATGCCCTCAGTTTCCTGCCGATCTAGCATTCCTATGGACAACAACCATTTTTAACTGCAAAAACTGTAGTGTCACTGTAACACTTATTTTGTCCGACAGATCCAAGAATGCATAGACCTTTGCCAATATTAAATTACTGCTAAATGTATTCATTTAAATCCATTTACCTGATTAAACTTTCATCTGTTTACTTTGGCCCCCTGAAAGAGAAATTAAAAGATTCCAAGTGTAATAGCACTCTGTAGTTCCCTCCAAAATATTGCCACAGAGAAATATTACTCATTCACATTTACTTACATATATACAGTGCCTGACAAAAGTCTTGTCGCATAAGGACATAGTAACTAAAAATAGCATATAACTTTATTTCTAACCAATCAATTGTTACAATAAATGGTCCATTTTAATGTCAAGGGCTTTCACATTAATAATTTGGTGCAAAATGAAACCGTCAAAAAGTGTTCTGATGTTCACAGCTTGGCTAAGCCCATAACATCTGTTTTTGCTAGGACAAAAGTCTTATCGTCTCTTCAGATGATGCAACAAATCGCAGATTAGAGTTTAACCTATGACAAATACTGTAATTAACACATTCCCAGATGTGTATAGAAATAACCCCAGCACACCAGACTTTCATATGAGGTGCGACTAGACCTCTGACAACATACCAAAGATTCAACCACAGACCAAAGTGCTGATCATCAAGAGCCTGAAGACTGAGTCTGCTGCTGAGGTGGCAGACATCTTTAATGTATCCAAATGTCAAGTGGAGGGGCTGAGAAAAAGATTTGAAGAAACTGGTGACGTTCATGGCAAGCGCAGGTCAGACAGACCCCGGTATGACAACTGTTTGAAAGGACCGTTTGTTGCTTCAACTGTACAAGGCTAGCCCTTCTTCAACTACAGCGGGCTACATGAGGAAATGTCACCAAAAATCCCGGTATCTACAAGAAGAGTTTGTCAAATTCTCTCTCAAAGTGGTTTTCATAGCCAAATTAGTACACAGAAGCCTGCATTAAACAGAAAACAAAAAACCTGCATTGCATTTGCCAAGACCCACAGCTCGCAGAAAGGATTGATACTGGAAAAGTGGCTGAAAGTTTATTTTTCTGGTGAATCATCCATTGAACTGCATGCCAGTTGCCATACAAGACCTGTTGGAACCCTCATGGACCCAAGATTCTCCCAGAAAACAATCATGTTTGGTGGAGGAAAAATCATGGTTTGTTGTTACATCCAGCATGGGGGTGTGAGAAAGATCTGCAGAGTGGATGGCAACATCAACAGCCTGAAATATCAAGAAGTTCTTGCTGCCCTACTTATACTGCTGCTCCTTCTCATTCTTCTGCCTCCATGTCACAGTTCCTGAAAGCGAAGAAGGTGAAGGTACTCCAGGATTGGCCAACCCAGTCACCTGACATGAACATTATTGAGCATTTCAGGGTAAGATGAAGGAGGAGGCTTGGAAGATGAAACCATAGAATCTTGATGAACTCTGGGAGTCCTGCAAGACTGCTTTCTATGCCATTCCAGATGATTTCATCATCAAGTTATCTCAGTCATTGCCAAGACGTATGGATGCAGTCCTCCAAGCTCATAGGAGTCATACGCATAATATTAATTCTTTTTTTCCAACGCACCATGGCTTTATGTTCTGATATTATAGTGGCATATTTGTGTATTCAAAATAAAGTGTATGTATAATTTCCACATTTTTTTTCAATGCGACAAGACTTTTGTCCAAGCAAAATCTGACCTTTCTGTACTAATTAAATTATAAAACTCAATCAATGACGCAAAACTGTATTTTGGTATATTTCGCATAATCTAGAGGGCTTTGCCTTTCATATAAGCCATTTTTGATTCCAATTGATCAACTACAAGTCAGGTTATTATTTGTTGTTCCTACAACTTGGATAAGTGACAAGACTTTTGTCAGGCACTGTATATACATATATATATATATATATACACACACACACACACACATATATATATATATATATTTATATACACACTTCATGCTACAGTGAAACAGTGATTACAAATACACTGGTAATGCAACTACAGAGTGTTTTTTTTTTTTTTTTTAAAAAAAATTTGGCATCTCCAATCCCACCTGAATCTGGAATGCCCAATTGGTGAACTATGTACAAGGCTTGCTCATATGTGACCCCTTGCTGCCAATTCAGGAAAGTGTAGACAGTTCGCGGCTCTCCTCCGAAGCACGCGCCTGTCAGCTACCGCTTCTTATACACTCATTGGTTGAATCTTCGCAAGTTCAGAACGAGGGCGGAGGATACCTGGACATGAACAGGCTTAGAATCTTCCTGACGAGCGCCCGTCTGGCCAACAGGAGGCGCTTGAGCAACGAACAAGGCAACTATTATTTTCCCTTCCAGGCAGTCCCTTCCCAATTTGCAACCCTGTAGCGCAATAGCCAATTGTGCACTACTCTGAAAAAGCTGCCGACCACTGCCGACTGGTACGAAGTGGGGATCGAACCCGCAACGCGATGCTTTAACCGAGTGAGCTATCCGGCAGCCATAATGCAACTATAGAGTTATGGGAAAGCTGAACAGAAGACTAAAGATTCTAAGTGTTTAATAATGTCAATTGGGGGTGGAATGGTTCACAAAATTCATGGTTCGGTTGGTATCACGGTTTTGGTGTCACGTTTTTCGGTTCGGTATGTTTTTTTTTTTTTGTACAGCAGGAGGGGAGGCATTGTCAATTTCAACATACTTTACATTTATTTGGCAAAAAAAAGTTCACAACAAACAAAATTCTGGCTAAGAACATAAGGAACATAAACACTAGACAAGACACACATTGAATTTCCAAACGTCTTGCTTCTCTGGAATAATTTTCTGCTGTCTCTATGACACAAATACTGAGGTATACAGCCCTAAGGGGAGGAGAAACGTTTTGGAAAAAAATTGTCATTTTTGGATAGAAATCATTCATACTTGGTGTATTGACAGTATATGACCTGAAATACACAAAATATGAATTTGACCTAATTTGCATAATTAGGTCATGTGATTCAAGATGGCCGCCACCCCAATTTCACCATTATTTCTTTGCCTTATATCTCAGGACTGAAGCAAGATATTTGAATCAGGTTTTTTTTTTTTTATTAGATTTAGTTATGTTTACACCTTCTTCTGAACTAGAATAAAGCATTTACACATAATACTAGAGATTTAGTGGGGTAAAAGAGGATTTTGCCATTTTTTGCCCCCTCGATATTAAATATAAATCACCATAACTCACAGACCCAAAGTGCTAAACCAAAACTTTTAGTTCAGTAGACTTCCTGATATGTACACAGACCTCTGCCAAAATATCATGAGAAAAGCTCCACAAATAAGTGAGATATAGTGCCTTAAATGATAGCAATCGGGGCAAAAATCAGGTTTTGAGAAAATCCAGGTTAAAGTCAAAGTACACCTACAAATCATTGTAACAGTCAACTCAGAACATTAAAATGCCCCTGAAGCATAAACTTCTCCCTCCTGCTCCCTCTGATTGATTGTCCTGTTCTTGAGCAGATTGAAGTGATTTTTGGGTTTCTCCTCCCCTTAAATAGGCTCATGCACAACAGGAAAAATTGGCGTTATTTGTAATCTGCGCAAAGGGGTTAAATGTTAAGAAAAGGTGTCTCTGTGCTTCTTAATTTTCCTCCTTTAGCATAGGGTACAGAGAACCACTCTTTTCGAAAAGTAAGGAGATAACGCTATCCCACAGTTCCGTGCGGCAGCAATATTTAAAGCGACTGGCATTCATCCGGCCAATCACAAAAACAAATGAATGACCAGCGAGAGATGCATCATCACATTGCCTAGTGTAAGTGTATTCGAATTCTCTTATGTGCACGCTTGTCTTCCTAAACTCTTATGAATTACGCTGTACTCATTTCCTTTACCTTATGGCGTTTTTTTTTCAAAGGTGAAAGAAAAGCGGTTCAGTGACGGCGCCAGGGGGAAAGCAGAAAAAATCCCTTTGAAACAATTATTTGTCCTGACCTGTTCTCAATCATTTTCAGAATAAACAATAGATTCACTCCGAGAGCACTCCACACTATCAGGTGCTGCTAGTTCTCTGCGTTTAGGTTAGACGACAATCATTCATCTGGACTCCTATTTGCCACATTTAAATCAGCGTTATTCAAAATCGCATACCTGTCAGCTCTCACACATATGGCTTGAGTCTCAAGCTTTTTATATTTAATTGCCGAGTCCCCCTTTTAAATCAACCCACGCTGTACCGAGAATGAACGGCGATATTTCATTGGAACGTGGATCAGTCATTGTTCAATCAACGCGAATTTCAGAGATTCTCATGTGGAATTGAAATCTCTACGCATGGAAATTTTTCCATTTTTAAACGAGGAATTTAAACGATCGTGAAGCGCACGTTAAAACGCCTGATGTGAAGTTTCAGAGCAGTTTGTCCTTCGTAGAGCATAGGCCTATTATAAGTAAATTATTTTTCTGTACTGAATTTAGCCAATCGCCTTTAGATCGAATGGTGAGAGAAGCCGTGTCTTCAATTGCCAGTAGATTATTACTATAATTGTGAAACGCGTCAATAAGGGAAAATGATTGAGAACTAGCTAGGACTAATTGCTGTAATGACGGCATGCATCTTTGCCCCCCCCGTACCAGTTCTGGGGCCGCCACTGAAGGGGTTAGGAATTGGTGAACATGACGTATTTTTTACTATTCGTACGCAGCCTAGGTTTCAAGTGTCTCTTAAATAAAAATGCTGCGTTACTGGCGCCTATTGCCCATTTTGTCATTTTCGGCACAAAAAGACTGAACTGAAATTGTGAATACTACAATTGACACTCATCCGCGTCAACTGATAAGTTTCTCCTTAACTTCCGCGGATGCCTTTAACCGAATAATGCATACATGCCCCGAACTGTGACTAGTGAACCGAACGGTTCAGATTTTTTACTTGAACCGTTCCATCCCTAATGTCAATGGATCACAGACTTGATGAATTTATTGTATTAAGGGCTATGCAATCAGATATATTGCTCTAATTTTGCTAGGTAACTTACTGAAAATGGGGGGATAACCCCTCTCCCACTTTTTTCTATTTTTTTCCACCCTTAATTGCTTCTGATCCTCAAATAAAATGTAATTAAAATATGAATCAGCGACAGCCTGAGTAAACACATGTAAGCGTTGTGCTTTACACACTGGTAATGTGCACGGAGGACAGGAAGTTGAGGACTGGACTCAGGTGCAAGGATAGACTTGGTTGTATTTAATATGCCTTTGGCACAGCAAGAAGGCACAAACGAAGCAATACAAAACAAATTAGGAATCCAGGTTCCTGAATGATACTATCAGTAATACAGAAACTGGGCTCTAGCTACAGAAACAATGTATTACTAAACAAGTTTCCTTAATAATAATAATAATATAAAAGTGCTGAGACAAACACTCAACAGCACTTAGTTCAAGAGTTATAATACGTTGTATATACATGTGGTTCGCGGGAGATAAGTCTATACAAGACTAGAGAGATTCAATACAGGCTTGTGGATTATGAGACTTTGCAAAGACTAAATGCGAAGCTCGGTCTTAAATGGCGCTTTTCCACTGCGCAGTACCGGCTCTGCTCTACTCTACTCGCCTTTTTTGCTTTTCCATTAGGAAAAAGTGATTTTCTGGTCCCTGCTCTCTTGTGGTTCCAAAAAAAGTACACATTCGGCTAACTGGTACTAAAGTGTGACGTGACAACACAGCAGCCCACTGATTGGTCAGAGAGAATTGTCTCCGCGAAATACAACTCGCTTCCGCATTATCGCTAGGAAACTGGCTTCTCTTGCCATCATTGAGAAAGGTCTTCAAATGGTGTTTTTGAAACGTGTTGTTTTTGGCAGCTTGATAAATATAATGTGCGTTACCTTACCTTTAAAACAAGGTTGCATTTGTCCACCGAAGCTGCTGCATTTATGAAATGCGTTTCTTTGTGACCCTGTTCGTAGCGAAATTAGAAGCAACGGGGTTGTGTCCAATTCTGTTCCCCTAATTCCCCTTGAAAAAGTTATTATGCTGCCCCTATTTTAAGAAAATTGTGCGGAAAATAACTTTACGGGTGCTGATGAAGCATTTTGTTCTAAGGAAAGGTATTAGGTGAGATCACGCATCGTAAAGCGATAAATTCTAATACTCTGCCGTCTCCTGCGATTTGCGCATTTGCTACATGTTTTGCCTTCAATTTCAAAGTGAAATGTTTCATGAAGCCTGAATGTCAAGCTAATAAACAATTGTTTTGTCATATGTGTTATTTGCTTCTTTGTTATGAAGGAAACAAGACTAGGTGCAACCTAGTATATGGCTGGGCTGCCTAGTGCTGTATGAGAATGTGGGCCCAAGAAAAAGGTGCTAAATGAGGCAAAGCTCACGGAATTATATGAAGTGCAAGTTTAGTAATGAGCTGGAGCTGATAAATTATTTACAAAGTGGGTGGGGAGAGTGTGAGAGTGAGAGTGTGAGTGAGTGTGTGAGTGAGGGAGTGGGAGTGAGTGAGAGTGTGTGTGGGAGTGGGAGTGGGAGGTGGGGGGGGGGGTCTTGAGTAAGGAAAACATATCAAAAGCAAGTTATACATTTGAATAGACAAAGAGGTAGAGTAAGGGTAGCATTTATTGATTTATTTTGTGAATGTGAATTTGAGAAAGACAGCAGCAGGAGATGTAGATAACAGTTAAAGTATGTATGTGTGTTCCTGAATGGTAATGAAACAATGAAGTTATCGTTTCAGTTGTGCTAACCGGGGACATGAGGTCACTTTTGTAAACACATGGCAGTTCCTATATAGTGAGGGTGTAAGAACGAACTTCAAAGATTCCTTTTTTTTCCCATGTTTCGTCTTTTGGCATGTTATGGACAAAGAATCCACAGTTTTGAGTAAAACCGCTTTATAAATATGTTCGAGTAAGGAGTTGCCATGTGTTTACATAAAGCGTTATTTGATATTGGTGATGAATGAATATGGTTAACTATGTGACAAAAAAATTGAAATGCAATTAATTTTAATTAATTTATGACCTATTGAAAGCTCTCAAAAAGGCCTTGTATTTAACAGTAAGATCATGAGAATTGGCCAAGAATAAGAAAGTTCATTCTATAATTTAATTTCATTTTGTTTGATTTGGCTGAGAAACTGAAGTGATTTCCACTGGTCCTTCATCAGAGGACTTAACGGTCAGCAATTTTCCGCCAGAATTCCTCTCTGGCCTTATTAGCAGCAACAGTGTTGCTTTTTGATGTTTTTTTAGATATTTACATTCTTCATAACTGTCCATAATCACGGCCCACTCCTCCTAGGAGATTTTCTTTCTTTATTTATTTTTTTTTAAATTTTATTAATCACCCAGCAACCACTTAGATTACATCCAACGAACAAGTGCATACATCAACCAACATGAATGCAGTAACATAAATCTCAATTATAATTTCCCAAGTGTCCACCTGAGTATGCGCATGCATAATCATGCAGTCTTTCAAGGGTCCAACCAATCAGGGTAAAACTTTATTTGTCTCCCATTAAGCTGCTGGCGGCCCCCCCTGGTGGCGCGGGGGGAGATAACCTGCAGTGATACTGATAGCAGGGATAGCTTCCTCGGAGAAACATACAGCACGCGATCGGTCATTTTATGAACGGAAATAGGGTCAATTGACGTATGAAACGCTATTTTGTTGAGAGCTCGTACATTGTTGAAAGCACAAAAACGAGATTAACAAAGAAAGATTACAACCACCGTTGTGGTACCAATTATCTGTGATTGTGAGTTCAGGGTTTGTTGAGCTGGCTCACTCAAATACACCCTGTGTAGGTGTGTCTTTCATTAAGTCGCTGGTGGCGCCCCTGGTGCTGGGGGGGGAAATAATGCTCAGTGTTACTGATCCTGGATCAGGGATAGCTTCCTCGCAGAAACATACAGCACGCGATCGGTCATTTTATGAACAGAAATAGGGTCAATTGATGCATGAAACGCTCTTTTGTTGAGAGCGAGCACATTGTTGAAAGCACAAAAACGAGATTAACAAAGAAAGATTACAACCACAATTGTGGTACCAATTATCTGTAATTGCGAGTTCAGGGTTTCTTGAGCCGGCTCACTCAAATATAGCCTGTCTGTGTTGAACTTGTTGTGTAGTATACCCCCCTGGAGATACGAGTGACAAACGCCCGGCCAGCCAGCCAGCCAATCGTCGGCCAATCGAGAGTTCTTGCCCGCCGGCCGACCAATCACTGAAGCCAGTTGTCGGCCAACCAATCGTTGAAGTTCTTCCCCGCTGGCTGACCAATCGCTGAACTTCTTCCCAGCAGGCCAGCCAATCGTTGAACTTGATCACTCAGGCACTCACTCACTCACTCACTCAGCGACATTCGCATTTATAGGGGCCGGGCTGGGTCCAAAAAAGTAAACTAACATCCTCGGTGTGTGGTGATTCCATAATTTTTGCCAGGGGTTGTAGTTACATTATGGAATACTGATGGTTCACAGATGCCTTGAGAATATATTGTCTTTTTCTATGAATACTCTATGCCTTTTACGAATATCATTGCTTTGCGTTTCTGTGCAATCGAGTCGGACGCAACACCAGCTGCTAACCTATGCATCAGGACAATGTCAAACTACAGTTAAACACTCACGGACTTTAGTGCCATAACGTGGTGACGTGGTGTTAAAAACAAATGTTTAACAAAATCGACGGAATAAAAGTAAACTTGATATAACTGAGGATGCCGTTGCGGCAGTAACATGCTGCGTAACAGTAACATGAGGCGGTACTATCCTCTAATGGAAAAGCAAGCCCAAAAAACTACCCGGTACCAAGGCGAGTAGAGTAGAGCCGATACCGCATAGTGGAAAAGTGCCAAAATAGCACAACACTATCACTCAGTGGGAATGTACAACAGATGCATGCAGTGATTGCCAAGCTGAAGAATGCGTTCCGGGTCTTAATAGACCAGTGAGTTTGAAGGCTGGAGGCTTGTTCTTTCAACGCAAAGTAGTTTTGAAAGAATCACTTCATTTATTAAGGAAAGCTATGCTGCGTCAACAGGCCCATTGCAAAAAAAAAAAAAGGGGGAAAAATGGTTTCTAAGTCAGATAATTTACCAAATTCACTTGAGAAATGGGTGATAATAGAGGAGAATCACCAAGGCCTGATTGCCATCCCTGTGATTTAAAGAAATTCCAGAAGACATGGAATGAGAATTTATTTAAATATTCTGTATCTGCCTGAAGTTACAATTAACACAATACAAAATAAGTGCTACAGTCACACTACAGTTTTTGCTGTTAAAAATGGTTGTTGTCCGTAGGAATGCTAGATCTGCAGGAAACTAAGGGCATTCTTTGGGTTTTATGTAACATGAGTCTATGCTCCTGATTTAACCATATATTTTCAGGAAAAAGTATGGTAATTGTGGCTCTATGGCTCTGTGAATCTAGCAAACTACACAGTCATTATCTCTGAATGGTGAAAACCTGGAACAGAGGTGAATTTTCCTAGGAGTTGATGGCCTACTAAAATTGTTCCAAGAGCCCATTGAGGAACCTGGGAGGTCACTAAAGAACCCAATCAAACATTTGAGGAGCTGCTGGCCTCATGCACTTCAGATAATATTTAACAAACAACTGAAAAGGCTAGAGTTCACAATTTACGGTCTCCTTTTTTTGGTTAATATTTACCAATGGTGCCAATATTAGTGCACTGTAAGTAAAGATTGTACTATCTGAAGGATACTTAAAGCCTGTTAGCTGCAAGCATAACAAATTAATCCAGCCTGTACAAAGCCAGCTTATTTTGGGTTTGCGGTGATCGTTTAGAATGATGTAAATACTGCAGTCATACACAGCCCCACATGGATTCTCTCTCTCTCACACACACACATAAACCTCAGTATGCATGCGCTAACAATCAAGCATGTGAAAAAAAAAATGGACATGACACACATGCTTTGCAATTTTTTTTTTGCATGCCTACGTGTTGTGATGTAATCAGGTGTTTGTGTGTTGCAGAACTACTACGGAGCAGCAAAGGCCATCCTGTCAGACAACCCCCTGGGCCTGACGTGCGGCATGGTTTGCCCCACCTCTGACCTCTGCGTGGGAGGCTGCAATCTGTATGCCACAGAGGAGGGGCCCATTAACATTGGAGGACTGCAACAGTTTGCAACTGAGGTGGGTACAGTGCTGAGGTCACTGGCTGTGAGGTGCCTCGCAAGACCTCTGCATACACTGGGTCTACTCAAGATTTTATCCAGCTTATTTGCAAAGCATTGGTGTGTGGTTGTGTATGTGTGTGTGTGTGTGTGTGTATGCATGTTTGTGCTATTTGTGTTCTATGTTATGTCCTTCACAGACATAAGAATAGAAGCAGTTGTGGTCGTGGTGGCTTTGTCTGGAAATGCAAGACAAAACATGCTTGTATGTCTTTAAGTTATGTCTCATTTTTTCTCTTGGCTTGTATCTGTTGAAACAAGCTGCAATATTTGATTGGCTGCTTGTCTTTGGCAATGTGGCTATGATGTGCTCTCCTAATTCTATTTAGTTTGTCAGCTGTAACTTCTGACATCTGTGCTAAATTTACATTGCCCTTGATGGAGTGACACACTTTAATAACAGGGGTGTATTAATGTTGCCTTGCAAGCCTTTGTAATGACATTCACTGGGCTGGTGTCTGTCAGGCATTGCCATTAGAGTAATAATTTCCCCCTATTTTATTGTACAGCTAGTGTCCTGCCATGATAAATGTCCAGATTTACCATTTGAAAAATGCACTTGGACAGAATGAGGAAAAATTCCATAAAGAAAGAAAACCACTGTGGAAGATCTAGATGTCTCAGAACAGAGGAGCAGATGCTTGTTTGGTAACCGCATTAAAAAAAATCATTGCGTACAATGCAAGATTTAATGCCAAATGAAATTAATTTTATATTTGAAAGGGGAATGAAGAAAGAACAAAAAGAAAACATTTCAGTAATGTGAAGATGTTTGTAGCTATTAGATATAAAGGAAATTTGCATGTTTTTGTCCTTGCTTTTCATGTGCTGCCATCATTATCTGAAATGACAGGTCTTTGTGTTCAGCTGCATGTCTCTGAGCTGCTCTATGCTCTTTTTGTTTGATCATCTGCAGGGTTTTCTTGGTTGAATAATAATTTAGACTACAGCTGTTTTTTATGGTTCGGCATCGAGGTAATCGGGTTTCTGTTTTTGCCATTGCCGTTGTAGGTTTTCCTTAGTTCCATGGTAACTGCTAATTAAATGAAAATGTCAAAGATAGCGTGTGGGCTCGGATCGCTGTGTTTTTTTACCTGCTGCAGGATGCTTTTTTGGCCCTAATGATTACTTTCTTTCTGAGCGCGCTTTAACCCCAGGGAAATGCGATGTCCATATTCATCAGTGTCAATCAAAGTCCTTGCCTCATAATATCAGTGCTTATACAATTCCGCTGTTCATTAATGCACAAGCGAAAATAATGAGTCTATTTCTATATTTCACTTTACAAATAAAACTGCACAGTACCCAAGGATGTGTTAACATTTAAAATTTGCATTATTTTGATATGCATCATGCATGATTTTATTTATGTGTCTAAGTGGGGGAAATGAGTGGAATTTTTGTTATTTAATTGTATAGTTTCATTGACTTTGTGCCTCACTCGGATAAATGTATTTAGATACACAATAAAAGAGTAAAAGAGGCTTTTACTTTATTTGGGATGTTCCCCAGAAGAAGACATCATTTCAGCTGTAAGTCAGAATCTGGGGCACATAAAATTTAACAATTAAAGCGATTTCATATTTGGCCAAAAACATATTTCAAATGAAAGTTATGTACAAGTATACTGTATGTCTTTTCTTTCTCACAATACAAATAGCAAAATTCCTTATCACACATGTTTACTTATTTCAAATCAATATTTTCATCATACAAAATGTTCATACAGATGGATGATGACAAATTCCCACTGGAGTACCTTTGTTAGTGCCCTTCCCAGTGTGGAGCGTAGCCACCAGCCTTCTCACCATATGTTCTTCTTTTAGTTATTCTCACAAGCTTTCCAAAAATTTTTTTTTTTTTTTTTTTTTTTCCGAGATTAAGTTACTAAGCTTTTTACTGCATTACAGTATATGTTTCTTAAAGTCCTTGTAACTTTTCTGGATTCTCTTCAATTACCTCTTTTAAGATTTTCAGCAAGCTTCACTACCTCTTTAAGAATTAAAAGGAAATAGAAGAAAATCCACCATTCCTTCCCACCATCCATTGCTGGTGTGACTTATTATATATCTCTGTCTTAGTGGCAGCTCCTGTTTCCTTAAATGTGAAAGGTCAGGCTGGTTGTCAGGGTGATAATTAGATATCCCTATAAGAGGGCCATCACAGTCCAGCTCTGTTCACCACAGCTCCTCCAGTCAGATAAAGACGTTGCCTTTTTCAAGTAAGTGAGAAATATGGTATTTCTTATGAGTCTCTAATCACATCACTGGCTCAAGGGCGCCTCAGGTAAATAGTGAGCCCCCTGAGTGCCGGTGTGGGCCTGCCTGCAGTTTTCTGGGAATTAATCAGGATGCTGCTCTCTCTGTCTATTGTATATACTTTTAACTGAAATCATGTTGATACTTGGATGTTATACCATTTATTGTTCATATTTGAATGAAGGACTTGCACGATTGACACTTCAGTGTGCATACACATTGACTGCATTTGCATAAAATAAAAACGAGCATTTTACCAGGTGGTAGCTCTGTTTGGTTCAGAGAAGGAGACAATGTAAAAATAAATAAATAAAAATAAAACTTACAATGTGCCTTTTCTGGCTATTCTCAGTAAAAAGCTCTTGCAAGCCGTTGTTTACCTCGTGAAATTTCTTGCTTATTCAATAAGATAGCCGTGATTAAATGGCGCATTTTATGTCCTTGGCTCTTTTTAGGTTTTTAGCGAGATGGGAATACCTCAGGCACGAAATCCAGAGCTCCCACCGGCCGACCAGATGCCTGAAAGCTTCCACACCAAGATAGCTCTGATCGGGTGCGGACCAGCCAGTATCAGCTGTGCCTCCTTTCTGGCTCGCCTGGGATATGACAACCTCACCATCTTTGAAAAGCAGAAGTACATTGGTGGGTTAAGGTAATCTCAACAGCTGCAGTCCTCAAGGCCCTTTGTGTTTTTGCTGTGTCCTGCTTCCCTGACAGAAACACTTTTTAAACCACATTCTTCTGATGTTCAGACAAACCGGCCTTCTGGACTCGTTGTAGTGAGCGAAATATGGGAATTCAATGAATTGATGATCCATTTTTCCTTCAACTTGCCGAGTGTGTAATTTCTTTGCCAAAAATCTGCGAATCCCACAAGATTTTTTGTCTTGTTCTGCTTCTGCCCGTCTCACAATTACACATTTCTCAGCTTCCAAGACAAAAAAGATTAGAAAAGTTGGTGTTTGTGCTATTTCTATAATACCACAGAAAAGTAATGAACTCTGCCGTATACAGCAGCATATAGCTGGTACTTCTTGATCTACAAAATACCTCAGGGTTTTGTTCTTTACACAGTTAGTGTGATATTTTGCTTACTGGCAGGCACTGTGTTTTTAAATATGCTTTTGTACATATTTTACTGTAAAACATTTATTTTGCCTTGGGCAGTCTGGGATTGCTTGACAACTGACATTAATCTATAAATATACAGAAATTGCTCTAAATGCCTTCTCACACTACCTTCTTTGGAGCATTCCTGTGCTTTCTGTGATGTCAGATCAGTTTGGATAATATTCTTGAATTTTGAAACTTTGAGTAATAAGGCTAATTAATGATAAGGTGCTTTTTCTTTTTTTTGTTGTCTGCGTAGAGTCAGGAAGTGACACCTTTGTGTCTGTTGTTATACTCAGCTCAGTTTCAATGGCCAGTCCACAAGCGTCAGGGAGGAGAAGTAAGAATAGCATGTTTGCTCTTGCTGGGGGAGATGTTCCATTCCAAAAAAGATCAGATGGAATAGGAAAGAGGAGTGGGTCCTGGATCAGTAGTGGAAAAAAATCTTTGGTTTTTTTTCTTTTCTTTTTTTATACCTCTAACTTTGTATTCTGTATGGGCAACTCTCACGGTTGTTGTTTTTTTTTCTTCTTTTTTTGGGTGGTTTGTGCAGCACTGCTGAGATTCCCCAGTTCCGGCTGCCGTACGAGGTGGTGCAGTTTGAGATTGACCTGATGAAGGACCTGGGCGTGCAGGTAATGAGCATCAGAGAGCGGCCGAGGAGGAGGCATCTGGGGCTCAGAAAAGATCACCAGCCAAATGTCAGCCGCATTAATAAAGAACAATTAAAAGCTGCATTAGGCAAGCAGGCAGTGGCGACAGGTACTTCGGCTCGGGGCCTTCGTCTGTCTGCTGTCTGAATGCCACCATAGTGAGAAAGGGCAATCGATAGTCCTCATCTAGCATACCCTCTCCTGATTAATTTTGTGGAAGAAAGGAAATTCTGGAGGTTTGTGGGGGATGGGTAGGAGGGAGAGTTGAAGGGTTGCTGCAGTTTCATGGTATATTATGCTATCAAAATTGATTAAATACTACAGTATTGTGAGTTTGTAGTAGTTTTTAGTTTTTAATAATAATAATAATAATAATAATAATAATAATAATAATAACAACAATAATAATAATAACAACAATACTTTACATCTTGAATAAATTTAACTTCACCATATTGTTTGTGTCCTGTGAAGTCATACATACATCCATGGGAGAAATTTTCATAGTGCAGCAAGGATGAAAATACAGATCCTCATCCCCCAAAAATGAATTAAAATCAGCAGTTTGGGATTTGGCTACTTTATTGATAAACAAGAAGTGATTTTTCTGTTGAATGGATATCCAATTTGTAAAAACACTGACGCAAAGCGGCTGTGAAAGGAGTAAACACATTAAACATATTCACCCATCTTCAGGAACACCATCTTTCAGTGCATATCAAAGTCCTGTTTTAATACATTTTGACTTTTTTGCCCATTTAAAAACTTGTATATGATTAAAGTGGGGATGTGCATTCTGACTACAGTCAATATTTAAAATATTCTTCAGGGTAGAAGAACGGATCTTTGTATTAACTGTTGAACGTCTCATGAACTGATAACCAGTTTTCCCACTTCCATAAAAATGGAGGTCAGCACATCTATAACTGTGATACAAAGCTGGACTTCATGCTGTGGTCGATTTCTCTGATGCAGGGTTGTTTGAGAAAAGTATTAATGCTACGGAACATAAAATGTGTTGTAAATCCCTTGAATATATGCTAGCAAGCATGTATTGTTGTGCCACGCAACATATATGTCTCATAACATATCCAAACATCCATTGCACTTCTAAACTGTGAAAGTGGTAAATTTTACAATCATTAATGGTTAAGTTAATGTTTCAATGAAATGTAAAGTCCTTGTCAGGCAGAGAAAGAAAATAATGCTGTTGCCAAATAGCAATTTGCTGGCTTTATAGGCTCAAACAACTTTGCAGGATGTTTCAGCATGATGCTGGTTGAACTAAGGCAATCAGTGGTTAAAAAGGACTATTACAGCCCCGGACAGCCCTGACAACCTACGACAGAATTACAGCGGCATTAATTTTCACACCTAGTTTTAATTTGGTTTCATTTTTAGTCAAATGACAAAAATGGATATGAGTTTTAGTCATATTTAGTCTAATCTTGGGAAATTATTTCAGTTATTATTTTAGAGCCAATACAATACAGTACAGTAAGGAATACAGTACAAAGAGGTTAATCCAAATCCTAACCAAAATGCAGTCCTTTGGTCTGATACCTCACGGGAAGACTTTCAAAGCCAGTGGAGATCCAAATCATTAATCCAAACAGCCAAACTAAGTCATAACCCAAATATCTCATTAGTTAATGGGACAGGCAATCTCATAAAACCGAGGAAACAGAACTGAATCAAAACCAGGAAGCTCACTGGAATCAGAAAGGTCTGTAGTGCTTAGCATCAAGACGGCAAACAAACCCGCAAAGAAGGGAAGAAAACTTGGGGTTTATCAGGGGAAACTAAAGGGAAATGGAAAGTCATTTCAGGTGATCAGGGAGTTGGGAATGTGACTAGGGGCGTGGCTATAGACAAGGAAAGCAAAATAGGTTTGTCTTCATCAGAACAAAGTTAAACTAGGTAACTATTTTGCAGTCAGGGAAATTAGCCTGATAGTATGAATTTGCGTCTGCATTAGCCCGAAAGCTCTCCGCTTGTAAAATGAAGACGCAACGCAAATAGCGAGCTAATTCGCGAATTAGCTGGCTATTTCACAAAATAGACCCAGATTTATCGTGAAAATTTCCCGATCAAATTAGCGGGCTATTTGCGTCTTCACTACAAAATAGCCAGCTAATTGGACATCGGGCTAATTTCAAAACTGCAAAATAGCTAGCTAATTTGAAACTTTGTTCGAATGAGGACATACCTAATGAAAACGAACACATAGGATACAGGGGGCGAGAGAAAACAAAAGCATATGAGAACTGAATGGGGCATGTAAAGACAACCAGGAATTTCAATAAATAATGCAGATCACAATAAATACATGAAATACAACAAAATAATGAAATTCAACGAAAGGCAGTGAACACAGAACTTACACTGACACACTGAAAACATTTTAGGCATAATACATACTGCTTACCTAGGCTGTACTTAACATAAAATAAACCTTAGTCTTGGCTGCTTTCTTTTTCATTTCAAAACAACTGTCCTTACAATCAAAATTGTTGGATTACTTCCATTTGCTCCGGGAGGATCTGGCAAAAAAAAAAAAAAAAAAACTGATTCGGACATAACTTGTACTTGTTCATTTTCAAAAATCTTCGAAAATCTTTCCAAGACCACCCTCGCCTAGTTTCTTTTTACTGTTGTTCCTGATTAGTTGTCAGGGGTATTCCTTGTCACCTGAAGAAACAAAAGTTTGACATCCACCGTCTCAGATGTTGTTGAAACTTTGTAAGATCCTGTCAACTGATGAAAGACGGTTGCTTCAACTTTTTTTGTAAAAATGTTAATCAATCCATCCATGCATCCATCCATCCATCCATCCATCCATTTTCTTCCGCTTATCCAGAGCCAGGTTGCGGAGGTAGCAGACTAAGCAGAATGGCCCAGACATCCCCCTCCCTAGCCACTTCCATCCAATCTTCCTGGGGGAGCCCAAGACGTTCCCAAGGCAGCTGGGAGATATAATCTATCCAGCATGTCCTGGGTCTAACTTGGGGCCTCCTCCCGGATGGACATGCCCGGAACACCTCGAAAAGGAGCTGTCTGGGAGGCATCCAAACCAGATGCTCGAACCACTTCAACTGACTCCTCTCAACGCGGAGGACTAGCAGTTCTACTCTCCCGGATGTCCGAGCTCCTCACCCTCTTGTAAGGGTCAGCCCAACCCTGCAAAGAAAGCTCATTTTTGCCGCTTGCATTTGCAGTCTTGTTCTTGTGGTCACTACTCAAAGCTTGTGCCTATAGGTAAGGGTTGGAACCTAGATTGACCAGTAAATCGAGAGCTTCGCCTTAAAGCTGAGCTCCTTCTTCACCATGACGGACCAGTACAACACCTACGACACTGATCCGCCTGTCGATCTCCTGCTCCATCCTACCCTCACTCATGAACAAGAACCCAAAATATTTAAACTCCTCCACTTGGGGTAACAACTCACCCCCCACTTGGAGGGGACATTCCACTTTTTTCTGGCAGAGAACCACGGGCTCAGATTTGGAGGTGCCGATCCTCATTCCGACCGTTTCACACTCAACTGCAAATCACTCCAGTGCGCATTGGAGTTCACAGCATGAAGAAGCCAGCAGGACCACATCATCTGCAAACAGCAGAGATGCAGCCCTGAGGCTACCAAACTGGACACCCTCTAAGCCTCAACTACGTTTTTGGACACCCTGTATATAAAAATCATGAGCAAAATAGGTGACAAGGCACTCCCTTGGCGGAGCCTGACACCAACTGGAAATGAGTCCAACTTATTACCAAGAATGCGGACACAACTCCTGTTTTGATTGTACAGGTATTGGATGGCTCAAACGAAAGGCCTCGGAACCCCATATTTCCGCTGCACCCCCCACAGAATACCTCATGGGACACAGTCATAAGCCTTCTGCTAGTCCAAAAAACACATGTAGACTAGATGGACTCCCATGATCACTCCAGTATCCGTGCATGGGTAAGAAGTTGGTCCACTGTTTCACGGCGAGAACGGAACCCGCATTGTTCCTTCTGAATCTGAGGTTTGACAATTGGGCGGAGTCTCCTTTCCAGCACCCTGGTATAGGCATTCCCTGAGAGGCTGAGCAATGTGATCCCCCTATAATTGGAGCACCCCCTCCAGCCCCCCTTTTAAAAATGGAAACCACCACCCCAGTCTGCCAGTCTAAAGGGTACTGTACCCGGCATCCATGCAATGTTGAACAGGTGTGTCAGCCATGACAGCCCAACAACATCCAGAGCCTTCAGCATCTCAGAACGGATCAGAACGGTTCATCCCTGGTGACTTGCCACTATAGACCATTTTGACCACCTCAGTGGCTTCCACCAGGGAAATGGGCTAAGACTCACCTGAGTTTTCTGTATCTGCCTCCTTCATAGAGGGCGTGGGTGTCAGATTCAGAAGGTCCTCAAAGTTCTCCTTTCACCGCCAAACAACATCCCCAGTCAAGGTCAGCAGTTTCCCACCCCTGCTGAAAACAGCCTGGGTGAAGCCTTACCTCCCCTTCGTGAGTCGTCTGACGGTCGCCAGAAGCTCTTTGAAGCCACCTGAAAGTCCTTCTCCATAGCCTCACCAAACTCCTCCCAAGCACAAGTTTTTGCTTCTGCGACCATGGTGGCTGCAGTCCTTCTAACCTGTTGATACTGGTCTGCTGAGTCAGGAGTCCTGTGGGGTAATCAAACACTAAAGGCTGCCTTTTTCAGCTTGACGGCCTCCCTCACTGCTGGTATCCACTAACAGGTCCTTGGGTTGACACCACAACTGGCACTAATAACTTTCAGGCCACAGTTCACAGCTGCTGCTTCCACAATGGAGACTTTGAACAAGGTCTTCTCTGACTCCATGTCCATTGCCTCCCCCGGGGTGTGATAGAAGTTCTTCCGGTGGTGTGAGCTGAAAATCATCTCGACAGGGTCCTCTACTAAACATTCCCGGTCAACCCTCACAATGCATTTAAGTTTGAAAGGTCTGTCATGCAGTCTTCCTCGCCATCTAATTTAGCTCGCCACCAGCTGGTTATCAATTGACAGCTCTGCCCCTCTCTTCACCCGAATGTCCAAAACGTAGAGCTGTAGATCTGATGACACAATTTACAAAATCAATCATTGACCTTTGATCAAAGGTGTTCTAGTACTCAGTACACTTATGAACACTCTTATGCTTGAACATGGTGTTATGAATAATCCATGACTAGCAAAAAAATCCAATAAGAAGACATCATTCGGGCTCAGATCAGGGAGGCCATTCATCCCAATCACTTCCCTCCAAGTGTCTCCATCATAGCTCACGTGAGCATTTAAGTCCCCCGGCAGAACTATGGAATCTACAGTTGGAGCCTTTTCCAGGACCCTGCCTAGGGACTCTAAGAAGTCCGGACATTCTGAACTGCTGTTTGGTGCGTAAGCACAAACAACAGATTATCCTCCTCCGCAACCCGCAAGCGCATTGCGGAGACCCTCTCGTTCACCGGGGTGAACTCCAACACGGGGGCACCCAGTTAAGGAGATGTGCATAAATATCCCCACACATGCCAGCCGCCTCACCTTGGACAACTCCAGAAAAGGAGAGAGTCTAACCCCTATCAAGGAGTTTGGTTCCAGAGCCAGAAATATGCAAAGAGGTGAATCTGACTATATCTAGCCGGTTCCCCTCAACCTCCCGAATAAGCTCCGGCTCCTTCCCCTCCAGTGTGGTGACCTTCCATGTACCAAGAGCCAATTTCCATGATTGGGGCCCAGAATGCGGGGATTCTGCCTCCATCTGCCACCCAGTCCACAAGGCTTCTGACCCCCTGCTCCTCTCTCCATGGTTGGTGAATCCACAAAGAGGTAGCCCCCCATCACCTTTTCGGCTTAGCCCGGAAAGAATCCGGCCATCAGGTGCTCACTTGCGAGATCCCCTCCTAGATCTGGCTCCAGGAGGGGGACCAGCTTTGGCAGTTATATTCAGTGAAAAATTAAGACTTTTGGTCAAAGTGAAAATATTGAATCAATTTGTTATATCTGATTTTTTAAAGTTATATTAGCTGAATTTTTTCAACTTTTCAAATCAACTTTTTTTAGACAGTACAGCAGCCTAATTAAAATTGTTAAGATTAAATAGAATTCTATCTAAATGGGGACCTATGGAAGACCATAGTGGACAATATTCAAATGAAAATGTAATCCCACTATTGCATTATAATTTTCCACTTATGCATGAGTTATTTGAGACAATATTAAATTGAAAATGCATTAATCCAATTATCAATTTCATTTTCACATACACATATGGGAAATCTATGACTATATTCAAATGAAAATGAAAAGCTGTTTGACTTTTCATTTTCAAAGTCATGCTCCGCAATACAGTGGACAATATTCTAATGCAATAAGCAAAACAGCACCCCCAGCCTATTGCATTTACATTTACATGTCAACACGCTCTTTTAGGGTCAACATGAAAATTAAAATGCTGTTTTCTCATCACTTGGAAATAATAATGATATAATAATGATGACGACATTTGACATTTCATTTTCAAAGACTTATCCTGCAATACATGGGACAATATTCAAATGCAGTTAGGGAAACAGCGCCTCCCAGTCCATTGCATTTTCAAATTCATGTCATCACGCTCTTTTTGGGACGCAATAAAAATTAAAATGCAATCTGTCAGCGTCTCATCAAGGCGGGTTTTCCGCTAGGACGTCACTTATTAGGGGCGCGAACAGAAACCATGTTCCTCATCTGCATACCAACCAATCAGCTTCTGGGTAGCGCTTGTACGCACAGAGGCTTACTGATAATGTCATGATGGCTAGACTGATATGTATTGTGTGCCATCGCGCATTAGGCTACGTTGCGCTTTTGATGTAGCCATCTCGGCAGCTAGTATGCTAGCTAATGTTAACTGAGGAAAATATTTGTAAATGATCATAACACTAAAGCGATATGATTTGATTTTTGCCCCAACTCTATTAACTGAGCTAGCTGTAATATGCATGAACTTATCCGAGGCTTCGCGGCAGTGTTGTGCAACTGCAACCCAAGTGTGCTTGCAGATTTCAGAGACGTTAGCTAGCTTGCTAGTGAGTCTGAAAGCAATAAACTAGGTGCAGCTAGCTAGCTATGATGCCTACTGGAGAAGCTCTTACAGCCCTGATTTGTCACTTTCAACGCCATCTCGCACACACGACCTCTTTCACCATTGATCAGCAGCTTCTTTTACCTAAAGAACAAACTGACAGTGCAGCCTGAAACGTGTTATTTCATAGCTAGTTAAAGCAGCATTATCCTTCCATGCGTGCTATAGCGTATTACATTACTCCAGACAAAACGCCATCCGTCTTCCCACCCTGCTGACACTAGTTAGGAGAAATGTTTGTCATCGTTTTTATACTTAATCGCTGTGATTTGGTTTTTTCCCTTGCTTCACAAGCTAGCTAGCAGACAGCGATTGCTCTTGTGTTTGCCGGGTTGCAGGTTCGCCACTGGCCTCTCCTGAAACATGCACAATGTATGCATCATGCAGAACGGTCCGATAAACGGCCAGCAGTCAGGCTGCCGCTGTTCCTGGTTTAATCGCGATTTCCAAGCCACGTAGCAATCGGAGAAGTTTTGATGACTGGCTGAAAACAATGTTCCTCACTTGCTGACTTAACCTTCTGTAATATGAACTTCTTTGATATGTCTGGCAGCACTTTTGTATGTCCCAACAGTACTATCAGATTTCTGGGAGATTTGAATGGATTACCTGGCTAGCTCAAGAACAATCGCTGTCAGTTAGCTAGCTTGTGAAACTAGGGCAAAAACCGAATCACAGCCATTAAGCATAAAAATGATGACAAAAATTTCCCCTAACCAGCGTCAGCAGGGTGGGAAGACGGATAGCGTTTTATCTGGAGTAATGTAATACGCTATAGCACGCATGGAAGGATAATGCTGCTTTAACTAGATATGAAATAGCATGTCTCAGGGTGAACTGTCAGTTTGTTCTTTAGGTAAAAGAAGCTGCTGATCAATGGTGAAAGAGGTCGTGTGTGTGAGATGGCGTTGAAAGCAGCAAATCAGGGCTGTAAGAGCTTCTCCAGTAGGCATCATAGCTAGCTAGCTGTACCTAAGCGAGTGCTTTTAGACTCACTAGCAAGCTAGCTAACGTCTCTGAAATCTGCAAGCACACTTGGGTTGCAGTTGCACAACAACACTGCCGCGAAGCCTCGGATAAGTTAATGCATATTACAGCTAGCTCAGTTAATAGAGTTGGGGCAAAAATCAAATCATATCGCTTTAATGTCATGATCATTTACAAATATTTTCCTTAGTTAACGTTAGCTAGCATACTAGCTGCCGAGATGGCTACATCCAAAGCGCAACGTAGCCTAATGCGCGATGGCACACAATACATATCAGTCAAGCCATCATGACATTATCAGTAAGCCTCTGTGCGTACAAGCCCTACCCAGAAGCTGATTGGTTGGTATGCAAATGAGGAACATGGTTTCCGTTCGCGCCCCTAATGAGTGACGTCCTAGCGGAAGACCCGCCTTGATGAGACGCTGACAGATTGCATTTTAATTTTCATTGTGTCCCAAAAAGAGCGTGGTGACATGAATTTGAAAATGCAATGGACTGGGAGGCGCTGTTTCCCTAACTGCATTTGAATATTGTCCCATGTATTGCAGGATATGTCTTTGAAAATGAAATGTCAAATGTCGTCATCATTATTATATCATTATTATTTCCAAGTGATGAGAAAACAGCATTTTCATTTTCATGTTGACCCTAAAAGAGCGTGTTGACATGTAAATGTAAATGCAATAGGCTAGGGGTGCTGTTTTGCTTATTGCATTTGAATATTGTCCACTGTATTGCGGAACATGACTTTGAAAATGAAAAGTCAAACAGCTTTTCATTATCATTTGAATATGGTCATAGATTTCCCATATGTGTATGTGAAAATGAAAGTAATAATTGGATTAATGCATTTTCAATTTAATATTGTCTCAAATAACTCATGCATAAGTGGAACATTATAATGCAATAGTGGGATTACATTTTCATTTGAATATTGTCCACTATGGGCTTCCATAGGGACCCATTCTATAATGAATTTTATGCAATACAATTGCACTTTGTGGGACAAGACATAGAGCTGAACTTCTGAAATTAATTCCTGTACTCTTGCTAGATTTTTCACATTGAAAATTGCGATGGTTATTTTTTTTTTCTTTCAGGAGAATTAAATCTCTAAATTTATCACATTATGTGTTAGTAAGATAATAATTGCAGCACCTGTATAGCCCATCAGATGTGCGCATAATGGACTATGCAGGTACTGCAATGATGATGGTCAGGGCTTCGGTGTAGGAAGGACGAGGCTTGTCTATGCTAGCTGAAAGGCAATCCCACTCTTCTAATTTATCAGAGACTTTGCAAATGTTTCCTTTAATTTCCATACCTCTCACTTCATACACTGCAGTTCAGTATTATTTGGACACTCCTATCCAATCCCATGTTAACAAACCATTTTAAAGCAGTGAAATTTCTGACTGGGACTGCAGAATTGTGTCAACGAGAGCACCATGTTTGATTGAAATTGCATGTTTAATGATGTCTGCTGCTCAAAAAATTGAAGTCTACGCTGGAAATTTGAAAAAAAAAATCCCATTTTAGGTGCTAGTGTTTGTGTCGTAATATTAAGTGCATGGCAAAACTCTTGATCTACCTTACTTGACGCACAGCACACAAATCGAGAGCAACTGATAAAACGCCACATATTACATTTCTCATATTTGTGTTTCTACACAAATACTATTAGTATTTAATTTCCCGCATTGGCAGAATAAAATCTTGAACCAGAAAATGCATGTTAACGTGGGATAAGATAAGGATGTCCCAATAATATTGAGCCCTGGAGTAGTTTGCTTTGAAAAGCCAATTTGTTGTTTCACAATGCATTTCGAAAATAACTGAAATTGTGCACTCTTTGGTGGCATGAACTCATCTGCTCTTTGTGAAATCTTTTCACCTTCCTCCACAGGACCCTTTAGAAGACTCTGGACAGTAGTCCCCCCTCTTGTTTTAGGATTACTATCATTTCTTTGTTATAATTTTCCATGTGTGTCAACTGCTACTGTTGAATGGAGTGAGCATGGTACTGTGGGAAGCGCATTGAATACTTTAGCTGGTGGAACCAAGCATCATCGAAATCTCTCCATCATGTTTGATTTTACTTGGTGAGAGAGAGCAGTACGATAATTGTACTGAGTACTATGACAGCACTCAGGTCCATCAGATCCAAATGGGCTGGAATCACTAGAGAAAAACCTTTTCGTGCTGTTTGTCATCTGTCATCAGACGGAGTGCACAAACTTCCTGAAGTTTTTTGTTGCCTTGATGAACTTTATAAACTTTTAGACTATGTTGCGCACCTTCTCCTGGAGATGACAGACACCTTTTGTCTGTTTGAACCATGTTTACCGCCAGTTGAAGAGAGTGGACAGCAAATTTGAAAAATTTTCGTCCTCCTGAATTTTGATGTGAACAATGACACAACTTGATTTTGATTGGAGAATTCCCCAATTAGCAAAGCACAAGTCCATGAATTTAATGGACAAAACATTATGGGGTGGTTTCATTCTCCAAGGGACAGGAGAATGTGCTTGGGCTGATTCTTTTACGTAATGCAGAAGGAGGCACACACATCTAGAAATGAGGCAGTCATCCCTCTCTTTGTCCAGATGTTCATGCCGATGCTCTCTTTGTGTAGTAGTGAAACTTCTTTTCATTCCATTTTCATTTTATATAAAGTTTCTCTACAATATTGGAAAACTTTCTTTTCTTGGGGACCACAAACCTGGGTAGCATTGCTACAAAGGCCTCATCCTCTGCTGTTCTTGTGAGAAGTCCAGTCTTCCCTATCCATTCGGCAATTCCTTTTGCATTGGTCTTTAGTGTCAGCTCTGTGGGATATGACAGAGAAAAATGCATCTCATAGTGTGGGTTGCTTCTGCCTTGAGGTTTGACTGCTGTACTTTCAACCCGAAAGACAATAACAGGACTAGGTCAAAAGCTAACATATAGCTGAACTGTTTATGGTTCATCTGCAAAATTGTAAGCAATGAGCAATGGCTTGTGGGATAAGTATACTCAGCAATGGTGTAAGTTCATCATTCACTCACTCACTCACTCACTCAGCCATGGACATCTGTGGATGTAGGGTCCGGCCAAAAGTAAATCCGTTCTGATACATTTTCAGCGAACTAAAGCTGCTGTCTAACTTCATTGGAATGGAAGGCCTCAGTCATTTTCTATCACAGCTTCTCTTCAGAACTAATTTTAACATTACGACTACTGGCTCAAGGACCAGCTACCAGAGCCATGAGCGCTGAACTATTTAGATTTTTTTTTTTTCTCCTTTGAACAGGCCATTGTTGTTGTTATTAGCATTGTAATGACTACATCTATGCATTTTCTTGCATACAGCCTTGCAGGCCTGCTTTGTGCTGTTTGTCCCAATGACGTATTCAGTAACAGGTGTGCAGGTGGCACGAGTACTTAATTTAGCCAGCTGTTATATATCTTTCACAATAGGTTTTGATGTAGCTGTGGGAAATAAAGAATACCGAAAATTATTCACCATTAACTACATATGGATATATGGTAATAATCTTTCTGGACTGCTGGCAACAAACGCTTAACGAACACTTAACATTCACCTGTGCAGAGATATCTGACTTCATAGATGACACTTGAGGTTGTACTGTTTTTGCTAGTTTATTTAATTTCAACTGCTTTTACCCTGCAGAATTATGATTTTAATTTTTCATCATATCTGAAGACCTTCTGAAAATGTCTCTTTTTTTTCTCCCAAAAACAGGGGACATGATTAACCTCTTTAATCCCAATCAATACACATCATAAATAAACCATGTTTCCTCATAGCAACATTGTCATGCGGCATATCCACTTAAAGGGAAGAAACTTGGCGAAAAGCACATGGTGACCAATTTACCTCAACCGAACACAATTCAAGCACCAAGCAAGCAAATAAGCATGTAGCAAAACAAAGGATAAAATATTAGTGCTCGATCGCTTGTGTTTATACTGAATTGCGCTATGCATACAAACAATACATCAAATGAAAGAAGGAAGTCTACAGAATCCAATAATATAAGTCATTCAGTTATAATAATATAATAATGTAAGCCAGTCATTTTAAACCGACACCACACTAAAAGAAAAGCAGGCATACGCAGTGCATTCTACAAAAATGAGCAAATATTTTTTCTTACCTTGGATATGTTGTAATAAAAATCTGTGTTCAAGGGTAAATCTGCACTGGTTATTGTTAGCCCAATATGTCTGTGTTATATTGAAACTAGATCTTTCAGTCTCCTTGCATGTTTTTTTTCCGTGGCACTGCTTCCACTGAGATCAGGCCCTGAGCATTCCGCTTGCACGCAATGTATTTTCCTCTCTGTGATCAGCTTGCAATGCTGTCGGTTTGACTTTGCAGATGGCCACTTGATTCTATGGGCTCTGACGTTTCCAAAGAGCCCTCAGCCACTGTAATCGCACAAACCTAGCCTGAGATAGAGCCTTGCGTTCCTTGTGCATATAACTGAGAGTCCATGCGCCATTATGCACGTGAACTCAAAGAGCACTCAAAGAACTCAACAATTTAATGCTTAACTGGTTTGTTTTTAGTATTTTTTGATATATTTCTCCATAAATAATAAACAGTCTTTTTCAAAGTCGTTTTCTGACTGGGAATCCTTGCGCCATTCCACTCCAATACAGAGAGCGCAACAATACATACGCTAAATTGGGGTACGCGGCATGTTTGTTCTCTCACTCTTCATATTTGCAGTGAAACAGCAATGACACAGTCCTTGCAGTGAGTGTAGTGAATAAGGAAATAGGTCCTGGCATAGGAGATCGGGGTTCAAACCCTGGTGTATTGAGACTAGTTTTTGAGCAGTGCAAGCATAGTTCCTGTATAAATAATTGCTGGGGTGTTTGTTCTTTTTACTTTTTTTGTATCATTTCTTTACCTCATCTTTATGTTTATAATTTTGTTTATTTGCTTGTTTTATTGAAAATAAATCTGCTCCAGTGGAGTCAAACTTAATTTCCTTTAAATGTATTTTCTTTGAATGGGAAAATGTATACAGGACTGGCTGAAATATAATACGTTGTAAAATAATAATAAAAAAATGTAAAAAATCAAAAAATAAATAAATAGAATTTTTGTATTTGTATTAAGATGGAATGTATGTATGCCTGTAGTGACATATAAGTGAAATTAAATGAATTTTACAGTTTGGTGACTGAGAAATCTTAGTTGGCACACAGTGCCCAAAAAGGTGCCTGAATTGCCTATTTGGAGATGCCACCAAGACATTCCTGAACTAAAACCTCGCTAATTTTGCTCTGATTTACTTGATTAGAATAAACTTTACCACAGATAATGGTGAGGTCCTGTGCTGTGATTTTTTTAGAGGTTTCAGACCAGGGGCGGCATTAGACCTGAAAATTCGGGGGCTAATATCCATCCCTTTATTGACAGCAATTAGTCCTGGCTAATTCTAGATGGTTTTCCTTGATTAACAGGTTTTCCAATTCAAGAATAATCAAATGGCAATTGAAGACACGGCTTCTCTGCCCCATGCGATCTAAAAGCGACAAAATAATGGGCTACATTCAGTACAGAAAAATAATTTAATTATAATTAGGACTATGCACCGGCACTCGGCGACGGCATTTCAGAACTCTTCAGCGAATGAAGGTAATTTTGGTGACTAGTACGTGGTTTCGTCTGTTTACATTTTCCAATCAGACAGCTGTCTATTTTTTACAGCAAGTTGCGTGACTGTGCTGCAAAAACAGGTGTACGTAGTCGCCGAAATTACCTTCATTCGCTGAAGAGTTCTGAAATGCCGTCACCGAGTGCCGGTGCATAGACCTAATTATGATTCAATTATTTTTCCGTACTGAATGTAGCCCTTTATTTTGTCGCTTTTAGATCGCATGGGGGAGAGAAGCCGTGTCTTCAATTGCCACTTGATTATTCTTGAATTGGAAAACGTGTTAATAAAGGAAAACCATCTAGAATTAGCCAGGACTTATTGTTGTCAATAAAGGGATGGATATTAGCCCCCGAATTTTCAGGTCTAACGCCGCCCCTGTTTCAGACTGCCAATGATTTCAAAAGGGATAAAAGTAAAATTTTGTTAGGCGGAGATCTTTCATTTATGCTGCGTTCCACCTTTATTAACGCTGACTCAGTGACATATATACTGATTTTTACACCATGACAAAAATCTCCAAGGTGTTACCTTTATTACGATGCCAAGATTATTCAAATAGACCCAGTAGTCGCAGAGATATACTCATTTCATTTGGAGCGTGTCATTTTCGACCCAGAGGCTTTGGGCCTAAGCACTAGCACAAGAGCTAAGACTAGTTGACAAACAATAGTATATGATCTGTACTAGCTATGCTAGCTACTAGTGTAACTGATGAGTCAGTGGAAGCAAAATTGGGATTTTATTTCTTTTTTCTTCTTTAGCTTGGTGCTCTTTCCATGTTCTGTAAATGTCTCTGTCTCCTCTTTTCAATGTCTCCTTTTTTGTCTCTCCTTGATATGCACCCTAACTTATCACAGCAAGCCAACTTATCTGAATCTGCGTGAATGATATTTAATTTGTTCCCTCTGGGCTTTCCGTATTGCTGAAGCTCCCACGACACTCAGTGTTGAGTCTTGACACAGAAGGTAAATGAAGTTTGAATCTTCTCTACCTCACTCAAACAAGTAATTTGTATTATTGATTGCACAGGTTAGAAAGCGTCTAGGGCTAAACTAGACAAAGACTAGAACATTCACAGCATAATTAAAATGTACTTTGTAATTTAATGGTTCACATTCTTGATTACTTTTTACTCTGCCAATATTTTCATTAGACAAATATGTTGTATGAATTAGTCAATTCCCTCATCTCTATAAAGTATTATAGAGATGTCTAGACATTTTTTTTTTTCTCAAAAGCACTCAGCAACGTTAGAAAAGGAAGCCAGGGGAGGCCAAACCGAATCACAGTGTTTCCTCTTCTTCTTCTTTATGGCTCATTATGCAATGCATGAAGAATAGATGAATTGCCATTTCAGTATTGGAATACAGGCATTGCCATTGATTTACTGTGTACTTGTCTACTCATACACAGCCCTCAGTTAAAGGTGGATGAAAAAATGTGCCATCAAAAACATTTTCCTCTCTTCTCGATACTCCTGTAATGTCAGTTTATGCAGTACCTTGCTTTTGATTTCATGGAGGTACACACACACACACACGCTCTTCTGAGTCCCAATTCACACAGCAGGTTGGTGATACTTCAGTGAAGTTCTTTATTAATCATCTTAACAACTAATCTTAGGAAAATTGCAGCAAAATATCCTTCTTATTTTGTACGACAGGAAACACAGTTTTAATTCTAAAAAGAGGTTATTTTTTGCAAAGGTTTTCTTTTATTGTAACAGGAAATGTGGAGCTTTCTTAGTTTTTATTCATTTTCAAAAGGATAGAATGAAAGTTTAGTTTTTTCTACTCGTCTTTACTGGACATATTTTGTCCGTTAAAAAAAAGAAGCTTTTGTTCAACCAAAAAACCCTAAGCTTTTGATCTTTTAAAAGTCACAATAAAATAAATTTAATTATTGTGTAGTATAATACTGTGTACCATAATTTTCTGAGATGGTTATTGTACCGTGAAAATCTCATACTGTTGCATCCCCAGAAGATTTACGCTTCATTTTTTGGCGGAGTTCTTTTAAATTTAATTTAAATAAATAAGCATAAAGTTTAGTCATCCAAAAACTTTATCTGCACCCTGTCTTATGCGTTTGTTTCTTGGAGCCATTTTAAGCAATTAAATGTTTTGAAGACTCCTCTTGACCTTACCGCTAATATGACCATCAATAAATAGAAATTAATTATACAGGCCAGATTAGTTTTCTGTTAATGAATATCAGAAAAGCTTGTTCAAGCTTATTGTAGAATTTTCTACAGTAAGGTTCATCAGAGTGCTCAATTCTGCTATGAATAGTATGAATGAAGACATGCATATAGGATTGCTTAATGTTTATTACATGATTAATTCAAATTCTTATCATTATTTCATTTATTTATGTCACTATTACATTCATTACACATTATATTTATTATGCTATCCCACACTGGAGCACCACTTAGTAGAGGGGGTGGTCAAGCCACCTTTCTGAGATTGTTTACTCAATTAAAAAATAAATCAGTACTTCAGTCTCAGATGCATAACTAAAGATATGCTACTTCAATTAATTAATAAATTAATGATAATTATTGAACATTAAAAGATAAATATTTAATCATAATCTAATCACAACATAATATGTGTTGCTATGTGTTAACCCCTTTGTGCAGAATACAAATAATGCCAATTTTTCCTGTTATGCATGAGCCTATCTAGGCTTTATATATGGAGTTAGATTACTGCCAAAACCTAATATGCAAACAGAACATGTTTTGCTAATGCACTATGATTCAGTAACAAACACAGTGTGATTTGCAAATACAAAAATGTTTCACATGTAAACAAAGTGTGGTTTGCAAATACAAAACACCTTTAACAAACCAATACACTGAACAAAAATATAAACGCGTAAATTATTTTTTTTCAATCGGGAAATATTTCAACAAAACAATTATTATTTTATTCTTGCCTCAATATTCAAGCAACAGAAACATGACTAACAATTTACTGTACACAATTCATGAGTTATCACAGCCCAGGAGCACCAAATTCACTTAAGAAGTGGGGGGGGCAAAAAGTGCCGTGTTGTGTGTTCAGCTCATTCACCGTGCCTCTATTCCGTGCACCTCATCCGTGCCCCTAATATTGCAACACTTACGGTATAAAAAATAAAAAGATGTTTGGCTCATTCCTGTTGACCCAGACACACATGCCCCAAATCCATCACCTCGATTGAGGTGTCTTTAAAACTAATGCTTTGGACTTTTCGTTTCAATGTACATCATGAATTAACGCGCAGTGAGGTCTGTGGCTGGGTAGGCAGGATCAGCCAAAGCTTAAATCGCATTGTACATGCATGCAAAAATATATATTAAGTAGAACTCAATATAAAATTATAAAACCACTGCAAAGTCAATCAAGCTGCCGCTGTCAAAAATGTAGTTCTTGACATCGGCGGATTATAGCGCGCACACAATTACTGCCAATTAATTTTCTGAGACATACATTCACCTGCATCTCTACAGGATTTACAGCCCAGGAGCTCCCAAACACAAGATCACAAAAAGAAATCACCTGCATCTCAACAACACAGGACTTCCAGCTCCAGTGCAGTCTATAAGACCATCAACAATACATTATAAACACCGCCCGCTCTGATCACACACCATTAAACCTCCAAGCACAACTAAGTCTGAAAAGCCTAAAAAGCTATTGTGTCACTCACATACGAGCACAACATAGGAAGACTTTATAACCAGAGAGAGAGAGAGAGTGAGAGAGAAAGAGGGAGAGCGAGAGAGAGACTTTTAAATATCCCTGTTAGCTTTTACCTTTTCGTTGTGTGCATTAATGTGGAGCCTGTGCTGCTCATCCAGCGCTGTGTCTGTCCGACTCTTACCAAAGGTGTTCAGGGCGATCTGAGAGCGGATGTGGGCTGTGGAGGTTTGGTGCTTCAGCAAAGCCCTCGGCAGGTTGTGCAGGTGGCAGTAAGCCTCTGTCAGCCAGACGCTGCCGCTACCTGCCGAGAAAAGGAGACTCGGAAAGCACAACAACTTGCTAGCTTAACTACATCCACGCAACCCGGTCTTTCTTTTTGTACCTTTCTGTTTGAAAAGTCCTCAAAATTTTTGTCCCTTCCTTTGGATTAAATCCTTGAGGTCAGTGTTGGTTTCCCAGTTAATATTACACCTTTTCCTTAAATATCAAGTTAGAAAGTCTTTTCATGGGAAATCTCCAGCTTCGCTGCTAGCCAAAAGCACTGCGCGCCGGTGACAACAGCATCGCGAGACCCTGTCGGGGGTTCAGGCCAGACTCCGAAACAGTTGTGGAAAGCATAGGTGGAAAGTGGTGCAGCATTTTTAACAAAGTTCAATTTTGTTTGGCAGTATTGTTTTCTTGATTATCGGTTCGGACATGTTTGCAGAACCATGCAGTCAGTTCAAACAGGCAACAAAACACACAGCAAAGAAACAATTTTATCGGTTGATGTACAGTACACTGTATGTATTTGAATTGCATGATGTCCTCTTTGATTGGATTAAAAATGTAAATATTCTTCTTCTTCTCTTGTTTTATGTTTGTTTACTACGGAGCCGCGGAGGGGCCATAGACAGAAAAATAAAACACACCGGGCAACTTTTTACTACATTGTGCACTAGAAATGTTTGAGTGCGAACCAGATACAATTTGACTCGCTTTTTTAAAAAATAATTTTGTATAATTGTAGTCCTCCTTACAATATGGTGCCAGGGTTAGGGCTTACTGCTACTGCTAAGGCTGTGGGACAGAGCCAGACGGCTGAGAGTCTGCCAGAGCACACGGGAGCTGCGGAGTCCGTGCGCACAATGAGTGCCTGCTGTCGGCTGTATCTTTTACCTAATGTATGAGTTTTTACCGTAAGTGTTGCAATATAGAGGCATTTGCAGTGAATGGAACAGTTTTTTTTTACCGTAAGTGTTGCAATATAGAGACCTCTGATTATGCTTAAAAATAATGTGGGAGGAGGGTGAAAGTGGGGGGGGGGGCAATGGTCCCCTGGCCCCCCCTTTATGGTGCCAGGGTCACAGCCTGAACCCAACAGGGGTCAGCGGGCAGAGTTCACAGCACTCAGTAACAAGTGTGTCCGCTATCGGCATCACATAAAGCGGTACACCTCCGGCGCATGGAGTTCACGAGGTTGTCAATAGTGGCCTGTGGAATGTTGTCCCATTTATCCTGCAGCCCAACTCTGAGCTGTCGCACGTTTTCTGGAACCGGAACACGTCTGACCTGCCGATACAGAACATCCCAAATTGGCGACATATTGGGTATATATGCTAGCCAATTGAGAACAGGGACATCCTTCTCATCAAGAAGATCCAGGCAGTGTGTGGCTGGGCATTATAGTGCTGGAATGTCACGTGATGGAGTCGCACAGACGGTATGACTATGGGTCTCAGGATCTCGTCACGGTACTGCTGCCCGTTCAAGTTGCCCTCAACAAAAAGCAGACGGGTAAGCTGTCCATGGCATATGCCTGCCCATACCATTACACTTGCACCACCATGTGCCACCCAACGCATGACATTGGCATCAGCGTAATGCTCGCCCACATGTCGCCATACGCTTTGTCTGCCATCAGCGCGGTACAGTTGGAATTGCGATTCATCACTGAATAACACCGTCCTCCATCGTGAAAGCGTCCATCGAAGGTTATGGTTGGCCCAGTCGAATCTGTACCGATGACAGACGGTCAGGTTGAGACGGTGTGGTCGGCGGGCTCGGAGGTCTGCCTCCCTCAGGCGGTTTTAGACAGTCTGAGCTGATATCCGCCTGTTGTGCAGTCCGACAGTCTCGTCAGCTGTCCTGGTGGTTGGTCGGAGCCGATCACGGAGGTGCTGGAGCCGCATGTGCCGATCCTGTGTGGGTGTGGTCACACGTGGTCGCGGGGCATGTGGACGAGTCACAGTGCTGCCATTCTCTCTGAATTGACTTCTCAACTGGCTGATGGTGGAATGACGCACATTCAAGTGTGTTGACACCGCTGTCACAGATATCCTGGCATTCAGCATGTCAATGGCATGCTCCCTCATGACTTGTGACATTAATGGCATTGTGACTTGTGAAAAAAGTGCACATTTTGCGGTGGCCTTTTATTGACCCTGGTGCAAGGAGTGCCTGTGTCTTGGTCATGCTGACTGACGAACTCAATATGCTCTATGCAGCTCAGGGGTTGAATAACTCAATGAGCGAGTAACCTCACAGAGAGTGGTCAATGAGAAGTGAGTCACTGGAATTGAGCAAATAAATCATTCAGTACACCAATAAACACTCTTTGTGGGCATATTTCATTATAGGTCAATTTAACTCAGCATTTTTGGTTCATGCGTTTATATTTTTGCTTAGTGTATATTCTGTTTTGCAAATACAAAACACACCTATCACGAATACACGACGTATTTCTCATACACTGCGCTTCAATTCGTACGAGAAACTATTTCCTTTAAGTAGAAATTCCTTTTGGCACGTTTCTACCGGTGACATGGTGGTGCTGATTTTCTCACTTGTAAATGTCCGAAGGATTTTCTCATTAATGTCCTCACTTAGTTATTGGCCCTGCTCAACAGCAGGTGGCGCTATGAGTCCATTTCATAGATCTCTAGCTCGAGAAGTTGAACAGAATAGAAAACGGCCGCTGCCAACAACGTTAGAGGTTAGATCACGTAGATCAGAAGGACTTACATTTTTCACATAATGTAGAGGGACCATTTCTTTAGGTCATTATTTATCTATTTATTTATTTATTTTCAATTGTCACCAGCTGTTATAAAAAAAAAAAAAATGGAGCTCCAACATAAAAATTTGTAACAAACTGCATTTTCTGTTATTTAGTATTATTTAGAAAATACAGTAAGCCGGTAACTATTTGTGATTATAGTTTTTCTCTTTTGACGACTCAAAATTTTGCATCTTTTAGCTTCATGGATGTTACTAGCTCCAGCTTTTCACCAGCTATTCGGTACACCGAAGAAGACCATTATTCGCCGTTGGATGCAATAAAGATGATTTATAAGTTTAGAACATAATGATATGAGGTGAAGTCGATATATTTGGAATTGTTTGTTCAAGTATCAGTGGAGTTTTTACCCCTCAGCCCTGAAAGAGCTTGTGAGGTATTGTCATCACGCACGGCGTCCATCTGTCTGTCTGTCTGTCCATCCACATTTGATTCCGCTTGATAACTAAAAAACGCCATCACAGATCATCACGATTTTTGGTGAGGACATCAGGGTAAAGTTACTACACAAGCCTATCGATTTCGGCTGTGATCCGAAATCAAATATTTCTGCCACAGCCGCCATCTTGAATTTACATTCCATGCGATAACTGAAAAACGCCATCACCGATCATCACAATTTTTAGTGAGAACATCGGGGTACATTCAGGAGATAAACCTACAGTTTTTTTCGAACACGTGGTATGTATCATAGGATAGATACCTGGAAATTTCATTTTCAAATGTAAATTTCCAGGTGTCTAGCCTACAATAAATACCGAGTGCTCGAAAAAAAGGGTAGGTTCATCTCCATTCTACCATGACTCTTGTCAACACCCCTACGAAAATATTGGCGTGCTAGCTACGACACACAGTTTGATATCACTTTGGCTTGCTAGCTAGGAAGCCAACTAACTTGCTAACGAGTATTACAGTGTACGCATTGAAAGCGAACTGCAGCCTTTTTAGCTCGCTAGCCAGTTGGCTTTGTAGCTAAATACATTGGCGCGCTAGCTATACTATTGCTAGCTAGGTAGCCAACTAGCTCACTAGCGAGTAAGACTGCACGCAAACTGTAGCCTTATTTTGTCGGCGTAATCATGACGAGGTCTTGACCCAGTGCAAGGTAGTTTACCGGTGAATAGATACCTGGTGTTAACCAATCAAAATGCAGAATTCGCTGGAATGAATGGTAGAATTACTAGTCAAGCCGAATGATTTTGGTCGCGATCCGAAATCAAATATGGCTGCCACAGCCGCCAACTTGAATTTCCATTCCGTGCGATAACTGAAAAACGCCATCACCGATCATCACGATTTTTAGTGAGGACATCAGGGTACAGTTACTACATAAGCCTATCGATTTTGGTTGCGATCCAAAATCAAATATGGCTGCCACAGCTGCCATCTTGAATTTCCATTCTGTGTGATAACTGAAAAACGCCACCACCGATCATCACGATTTTTAGTGAGGACATTGGAGTGCAGGTACTACACTAGCCTATTGATTTTGGTCGAGATCCAAAATCAAATTTGGCTGCCACAGCCGCCATCTTCAATTTCCATTCTGCACAATAACTCAAAAATGCCTCCGTCAATCAAAGCCATTTTTACTGTGTTTCTTGGTCTTGTGTACCTTCAGGATCCTATCGATTTCGACGGCGCTTGAATGTTCAGTATGGCCCCCACAACCGCCACCTTGAATTTTATATTCCGCACAATAACTTGAAAATGCTCCCGTCAATCTACGTCATTTTCGCTTTGTTGCTTGGTCTTGTGTACTATCAGAAGCCTGTTGCATTTGACGGCACTCAGATGTCCAGTATGGCTGCCACAGCCGCCATTTTGTATTTTTTATTCTGTAGGATAACATGAAAAGGTCTTCATCAATTTATATTCATTCCAAATAATCCAGGGGCTGAGAAGTAACGCCCGCTTTGCGGGGCTATTTTTGTATTTGCAAACCACACTTTGTTTGCACGTGAACCATTTTTGTATTTACAAATCACTCTGTGTTTGTTAGTGAATCGTCGTGCATTTGTAAAACATGTTCTGTTTGTACATTAGGTTTTGGCAGTAATTTAACTCCATATTTATAACTCAGTATTTGTGTCACGGAGACTGTGGAAAATTATTCCAATGAAGCAAGACATTTGGAAATTAAATTACAGAATTATTTAGGAATTAAATTTTGGAATTTACGGACGCCAGCATCTATATCTGCATAAAGGGGTTTAAAAAAATGAAGGTTTTTTGGAGGTCTTTGAAATAGCCGAGGCTGACTTTTTTCAACACCAGCGTAATACTAAGACAAAAATGTGAAAGAATATTACAAGTTTATTGACATATAGTGCCAAAACAGCAAAGCGCAATTTGCTGCAATAATGTATAACAGCCTATGTATGTTAGTGTGTGTTTTTGGATTAGTTTTTGAAGTACACTACAGGCCAGAAGTTTGGAAGCAAGGCCAATACAGGTCAAAAATTTGGAAGCAACTTCAAGTTTCTGTTCACAATGCCTTTATTAAAAACCAGTGTGAAATCTATGGATTTTGGGATGTATTTACTGCATGATTAGACTTTTCTTTCATTGATATGCACCATTTTCCTCTATTTACCTTTAGATACTGTATACATTGATGTTACCTGACCATTGCTGAATAAATGTTAACAAAAGAAAGGAGGGGCTTAGTTTTTGGGTTGAGAAGATTTGCAAGAGTCACAACTTCAGTGAAAAAGTAAAAAACAAATCACAGTTTGCATTATTCACTTTATGTCATGGTTTACAGCCCACCGGATGCTAACGGCAATCCGGCAGGCACTAGGACCATGGGCCTAGTAATATGGGCCTGATAAATGTATTCTTTTTTTTTTTTTAAGATTATTTTTTGGGAATTTTTCCTTTATTCGATAGTTATACAGTGTAGAGAGACAGGAAAGTTGGGGAGAGGAATGGGGGAAGACATGCAGCAAATGACCCGAGCCGGATTCGAACCCATGTCGCTGCGGGAAGGACGCAGCCTTTATGGTACGCGCACTTAGACCGATGAGCCACCGGGGCGCCCCTGATAAATGTATTCTGATAAGTGACTCTTTATATAATAATCATGTTTATTTTGTTGCAAAGTATGCCAATGAAACTATGATCTTTTTTTGTACAAATTTGATCTTGCTTCCAAACTTTTGGACTGTAGTGTATGTTTGGTGTGCTGGGAGTCAATAATTTTTCCCACGTGTAGGCATTGTACAGCATTGTACAAATGCAGGTAGAACACAAGGGAAAGTGGAGGGAGATTGAAACTTTTGCCCAGTCCACAAGTACATGTGCATTTTTTAAAGCGGGGTTTACTTCCTTTTTTTTTTTTTTTAAATCTTTGTCCACAAAAACACAATTAATCTGCAGTCTTAAGCATGCCAAACTAACAGGCTGTGATGACAATTTCATGTCAGGCCATGTTGTCCAATCAGAAGCTGTAAAGTAGACTTACATTGATTTGAAACTTTAAAGAAAAGTCATATTTGTTATCATCCGGAACAGCATGCAATACTCTCTCAAACTATCAACGTTTTTCCACCCAGAGATGATCGTGAAATAGAGTAATCATGGACGTAAAATGGGCTAATATCAACTAATATCAATAATATCAAGAGTATTACCCTTGAACAGCTCTGTGAATCAGGCCAAGACCTGTGATGTCACTCGTGGGATAAATTGTGACACATAGGCTATTGTGTATTTTACATTGCAATTAAGACATCGATAACCACTAAAAATTTCAGAATTTTTGCTTGACTCGTACATCGAATTTGAAGAGGATGATTCAAGTGCAAATTCAACAACTAGCAACAGTGATGGTAACAATGGAGAGGTTGGAGAGATGGAAAATGAGGAAGAAATTAGTGACAATAGGGTGCAGCTGAACATGGACAGCTAACGCAAGCGTACTAGCACAAACCGGAGCCTTGGGCACAGACCAGTGAGCAGGAAGCAAGCTCTGGAGTGCGTTTCCCAAAAGCATAGTTGCTAACTTACTCAGTTGGAATCATTGATTGTATACGGTCGAACTAGCTATGTTAGTTGCTGACACAATTAGCAGCTATGCTTTTGGAAAACCTACCCCTGAGTGAGGGCGGAGGAAACCCGAACATGTACAAGCTTAGAATTTTACTGACGAGCGCCCAGCTGGCTAATAGAAGGCCCTTAAGCAACAAACATTGCTATCATCCTATAATCTCAAGCTGGCAGTCTCTCCCAATTTATATTCAGTCATGCCCAAAATAATTCATACCCCTACCCATTTTTGGGTTTTTTCGAGATATTTTTTGACAAATCAAATTTATTCTTGCACAAGTGACACAGTAAGTTGACATAAGGCTGTAAGAATTACAGTAAACAATTTTTAGAGAAATACAACACTTTTTGGTATTTTATTTGACAGATATACAAAAAATGCCATGTCCAGAATTATTCATACCCTTTTCTCAGTAATTGATGGCAAAGCCTTTATTCACGATTACAGCCTCCAAACGCTTCCTGAAGTTGATCACAAGGTTTCTTCACGTTTCCACAGGGATTTTGGCCCACTCCACTTTGGCAAACTTCTCCAGGTCCTTAAGTTGAAGGGTTTCCTTGCCATGACCTTGGTCTTCAGTTCCCTCCGCAGATTCTCGATAGGATTGAGGTCGGAGCTCTGGCTTGGCCACTCCAAAACGTTCACTTTGTTGTCCACTAACCATTTCTTGACGGATTTGGCCGTGTGTTTAGGATCATTATCCTGTTGGAAGATTCATTCCTGCCCAAGACCAAGTTATTCGCCGGATTGCTTGATGTTTTCACTGAGGATCCAGATATACTGGTCCTGTTTCATAATGCCATTAACTTTAACAAGGTTTCCGGGCCCATTCACTGAAAAGCAACCCCAGAGAATGATACTCCAGCCACCTTGTTTGACCGTCGGGACCGTGTTTTTCAGGTTGAACGCTTCACCTTTCTTATGCCAAACAAAAGCCCCATCTCTGTGCCTAAACAGCTCCATCTTTGTTTCATCCGTCCATAACATTGACAGCCAGAAGATTGTATCTTCATCCAGGTGAACATTTGCGAAGGCTAGACTAGTTCTTGCGTGTCTGGGTCGGAGAAGTCTAAGTGGCGTAAGAAAGGTGAAGTGTTCCACCCGAGAAAAACTGTCCCAACGGTCAAACACAATGGCGGGAGCATCATTCTCTGAGGTTGCATTTCAGCGAATGGGCCCGGAATAATTCACTTATTCATAGGCCTATGCTTTACGAAAGACGAACTGCTCTGAAACTTCTGGATGATCGTGCTGTGTGTTCATTGAAGAAGTGCTGATTATTCGGAGGTTAGTTTTTGCTATTTATAGCAATGTATTCACCAAAAATAGCGTGCATTTGAAGACCGATCTGATCTATGATTGTAGGAGATTTCTTGTTCACTGTACTGCTGTGTTGAGTGCGTGGGTGGGATGTGTTTTGCACAGTCCACAAATGAGTTGATCCTGTTAATTTTGGCATATCATGCCTGTACCAATCCAGCCTGACGACGATGTATAATGCACAATCTATAACGATGTAGCTGGCCTGTAGATGTATTAGGTATGGTAGCCTCTCTCATATCTCATCTGAGCCTGACTCGGACACAGTGACTGTATTTGGGTCAACACCACACTGGCTAGCCAGAATGTACAAGCAAATTGTAGCCTAATTACATGTTGTACACCACCGGTCACCGGTGTTTTAGAACACCCAAATTTTTTCAGTTTTTTATTGAAAATTATGCAGTTTAATATCTCATTGTACTCTGGAATAACAGCATAGACATGATAGAACAAATAAACAAATGAAGTTAAAAAAGAAATCATGGAATCAATTTATAAACCAAAATGTAAACTTTTGACTCAAAGTAGCCACCTTTGGCTGATATAACAGCTGAACACACTCATGGCATTCTTTCTACAATGGAAATCAAGTATACTTCAGAAAGTTCGTGGGCTGTGGATTAACTGGGCCAATCTCCACTTTTCATCAAAAATTATGTTCTACCATAGAAATAATCTCAGTATTAACAGGTACTATGTCCCGATGTAATTTTTTCAATGATAGATGGCAGCTGGGAGAAACATCCAGAAAGTGCATAGTACTTTGTATGAATTTTCAGTCCACTTCAGTTTAAAAAGTTCTATGTCCACATTGTCCAATCAGGGAACTGGATATAGGGTCACCTGATCAGGATGACAAAATCGCTGAGCAAAGGTTCTATCCACTCTACCATTTCAAAGAAAAATCCCTCTAATATACCAAATTGAAGGTTGTAAGATGATGAAATCTGGGATATTTTGGATAGGTAGGTACTACAACACTTGAATGAAGCGTCTATGTCTTAAAGCCCTTCATTTGTCTTATTCCAGGGGGCCATTTAAGATAGTACTACTTGATTTTCAATCTTATATTTTATGCATTGAAAGATGCACGTGTATGCACATGAACAAGTACAATATGATGGACATTATACTTGTTGAAACCAAGCCCAAGGCCAGAGTTTGTTTACTATGTACTTTGCATCATGTCTGCATTAAATGCACTCAGCTGAACTTGTACTGGCTATAGAGATAGGAGCAGTTTACACTGAACACCTTTGAGACTCCATAACTCATTTTAGCGTTACAAGGTTTGTTTCCTATTTAGTTTCAAACAGGAAGCGGCTGCCCGTTTTCTGTGATTATTATTGTCAGATACTCTGTTTTTCTTTCAAATTCTGTATAACCTTTTATCATGAACATGTAATTTTCAGATTTGGGTGGAGTCACATTGTTGTGTTCTTTTTTTAAAAAACACAAGGCAAGACAGAACTTTGTGGCAAACATTTCTGGAAATTCAAGGAGCTATCTAGGAGATAGAATCATATAGCTGCAAAATTTATGACATTTTGAAAATTCCTACATTCTATCTCCATTTACATTTTCCTAGATCCCCTATCTAAAATCATTCTACAACGTACTAAAGGTATAACTGCATGATATTATACCTTTCAGTCCCAATAACTCACCTGAATATAAATATCTGAAAAGTATACTTGGAGTGAGAAATTATGATGCAGCAAAATTTTACATCCCATTTTCTTCATTTAGTAAAAAGTGGAGATAGGTCCAGTTAATTCTCAGCCCACAAGTTCTTCCCAACTCTGTTACAGAAGTTCCCATAAATGTGTGGCACTTGTAGGTTGCTTTGCTTTCACTTTTCACAGTTCATCCCAAACCATCTTGATGGGGTTTAAGTGTGGAGACTGTGCTGGCCACTCCATGTTTTCAAGCTTACCATCTTGTTCTTTTTTCCTAAGGTAGTTCTGGCAGAGCTTGGACTTATGTTTTGGGTCATTATCTTGCTGCAGGACCAACTAGGCGCATACCAGAGGGTACTGCATGGCGCTGCAGAATGCTGTGGTGGCCGTTTTGGTTCAGGGTGCCTTTCACTCTGTACAAGTCACCAACCCTGGATCCAGAAAAACAGCCCCATCACACTTCCTCCTCCATGTTTGACAGTTGATTTCACACACTGAGGAACCATCCTTTCACCTACTCGACGGCGTACAAAAAACCTCAAAAAACAAAACCTACAAAAAACAAAAAGTATTCTTACCTTTTGTTTAAAACTTCTGGCAGTTCACCACTCACCTTTGTACCATTTCAAGCTATTCATTGGACTGGGACTGCATAATTTTCAATTAAAAACTGGAAGAATTGGGGCGTTCTAAAACTTTTGACCGGTAGCGTATACTTACTTCTGATAGCTACTTTCGGCAACTCATATCTACTAAAAGACGGCAAATGTACAATTTATTAAGCTAAGTTCTCACATAGCTTCTACACTGGCCATTCACGTTTTGCTGATTGATCACACTGAGCCTCGCTTTGAAAACCGGAAGTGCGCAGATCGGCAAAAAATGGTTCAGTTGGATTCTGTCTATGGATACTGCTAAGCTTGCGTTGTCTTGCTGTTTACCCAATGCAGGTTTTCAGTCAAGGATGTTTGATCAGGATGACTTCTTGTTTTCTTTCATAAAATTAAAGCATCTTTTTGCCTAAATCAGGAAATAAAAATGTCATTTAAAAATCCATTCTTAATGGTGTTGTTGCAATATGCAAAATTTCAAAACTTATAATCCGCCCAAAATAAGGATGGATTTTTTAAAAAAAATCTGACTTCACCTTAAGATCTCGGATATTGCAGCCAGAATACGGGGTTCGATTGGGATGCTCACTTGATTAAGGCACCGGTAGTTCTATAATGCAAAACAAACCACAGAAACGACAGTATGCTAGTTTGAATTTTAATGTTTAGCTGCCAGAGTATGAAGCACATTTTCCGGAAGCTGGTGCAACCTTTAAAATACACGCTGCTTAAATTCACGTGGGGTTTCATGAATGCCGGATGAAGTCAAACTTTTTCCCATCATCTTCACCATGACCTGATCTAAATTGTTCTTTTTTTTTATCCTTCTAAATTGCAAATTTGCGAAAACTAAAACGAAGCTATGTATTTTAAAAATTCACTTGCCAGATACACAAGCAAGATATATGGAGATGTACTGCATGGTGATGCCCTGATTAGGACATTTATTGTGATGAAACACATGATAATATCCAGCTGAAGGACTATGTATAATTCAGCAAAGTTCACCCTTTATGGTTCTTGCAAGTAGTTTGTAGTTGCCTAAATGTTGGTGAAAACATCATTCATTGATATTGTTTTGTGTCCTATTGCAGATTTTGTGTGAAAAAGGGCTTGGGCAGGATGGGATGACACTGTCTACACTGAAAGAGGAGGGATATGAGGCAGTCTTCATTGGAATCGGTTGGTCCTCCTCATTTCCTGAAACATCCTTAGCATTCACTCAGAGCATTTCTGTCAGTAACTTCACATTTTGGTTGAAAAGAGAAGATGAGTGAGAAATGGCATACTCAGTGGAAGTGAGCAAAATAGATGAAGGTAATTTTTTGTCTGTCACAAGCATACATATTTTGGGTTTCTGAAATGCAAGGATTCTTTGCAATCGTGTGTCACAGAACAAATCTGAGCACTGTTTACCATCTAACGTCTTGTTCTTCAATGAGCACTTCTCATTCAGTGCACGTTCGCAGTGAAAACTCAATATCTCTTCTTTTCTGAGAACTGACCCTGAACGTATCAAATAATTTTTGTAATTGTCCAAAATTTTTAACTACAAGTTGGTGTCGCACAGGATTCAAAGAGAATATAATCGTAATTTGTCAGTTTCTTCAATGATTTCTAGACTACAGGAGTTCATTTTTAGATCTCTTTCAGATGAAAATGATTTTATTCCCAAAATTTGTTGCAGTGTCTCCTGTGATTGGCATACTGTTTATTCATTTATGCACGGTGGTCAGACTGAGTTTCAGGAATGTCGACTGTTTGAAAAGTAACCAAAATTACACTGCAATTTATTGTTTGAAGCAAAGTGTCTGATTTTAAAATATATTTTGTTCTGTTAATATACTACAGGACCTGTCTTTGCAAAAGAATAATTTTATTTCAAATTTTTTTTTTAGAAGTAGAAAAATAGGCTGGAGGGAAATTTAGTTTTGCCATATCGATCTGAGAAAATCAAACATTCCTTGAAGCTGGCTGTGTGCTCACTCGTATTATAATGGAGAAAGAAATACATAAAAATCCTTTCTTTCAAAATGGTCTAATCTTTTGACCTGAGAGTCTTAATTATACAGAGTCATTTGCTTCAACTATTTTGGGATTTTCTCAACAAAGAAAGAAGGAAAATGAAAGCTGAGAGTGTTCACCATTCATTGCTATGATTTCATACTAGTGCCTCACAAGCTTTTTAAACGTCATCCATAGTGATGATTGACATGCAAATTTGTTTCAGAATGTTCTAAATTGGGCAGCAGGTTGAAATATGTAGATAACGACATTTTTTTTCTGCCTTGTAAACCTTGGAGGTTGGCCAAGAGGTTCAACAGCCCTGAGAAACTGGTTAACTTTATTCTGTTTGTTTCATGATCTTATCTACTAATTAGACCTTTACTCCAATAAACTTCATTTATTAGGGCTACAAAATCCAAAATGTTTTTTTCAACTTTTTCTTAGTTTGTTTTTTGTATGGAAGAAAACCTTTTCACTTAAACTGGCACACTGATAGTGATAACGTTTGGATACTGCAAATGTTCCATCAACGCTTACCTTCGTAACTAATAAAAAATATTGGGCGAACTTTCAGCTATTAAACTTACATACATTGATTTTCAGTTACGGTATATTCAATGTCTGTATCAACCAGGTTTTCCTTATTCCAGCAAATATAGATAATGTAATGTGCTATTGCATCTATTTAGGCTGGGACAGCTATCGGGAGGCACACTTCTACTGAGCAAGATGTGTTTCGAGTTAAACAGGACATTTTCTCATTGTATTACACTGACTATTTCGGGACAAGGTTAATGAATATCTGGCTAGGAAAGCCTTTATTGTTTCGGAGGTCTTCATTTATGTTAAATCTTAACACACTCCGTTTTCTTATGAATAATTTAACATTATGCCCTTGGTGCTTGTTAATCTTTGCGTGATTCATAAGGTTCATAGGGGTCAGGGACTATGTTGTGAAAGTCGGGACTCAGAATGGAGTGCTTCTTGCTCTTTGCATTGCGCTCAGATAGCTTTTGATAACATGTGATTAACGAGTGGCAGGCCAGCAGAGAATGAAAACATCTGTAAGAGATGATTTATTATTTTCAGAGTTATTGCCTACTCTCTGGATCTCTGCAATTTAAGCCTTCGAATCAGAGCAAAGTAAATGAGATACAACGTGAAAAATGAAAGCATTTTTTCCCCCAGAAATGGGGTGTTATTGTTAAAATACACTTTGTCATGATCTTTTTTCAAAGCGCCCCTCCCTCCCCCACACCTCCTGTTTGGTGCTGAATACAAATGATTTTTCAGGTCTATTAAACCAACAGTATGAGCTTTTGGCATCCATCAGCATAGTCACAGATGAGGGCAGGTTTAATGTGCTGTAACTTTGCTTAGAAATCCTGCACAGTACCCAGTTCACACCGCAGCATTCACAATATAGACTGAATCAGTATTGCTTTTGATTTTTTTTTTTTTTTTTGAACAAGAAAGTACACTGCGAATATGGGCTGAATAGAGAAGTGTACTCTATAGTATACGTATATGCGTGCTTTTATCGAAGGAGAAATTTTATACGGTGTAGTGTGGCTGCATGTGCTTGTGTGTACGTGCGTGCATTATGTACATGTGCTTAAATAGATATTTTCTATTTTTTGAATTCTTTTGAAACACCTGCCTTGTGCATTGCAAATGCACTTGTATGAAAATTTAATTGTTGTGTGTACTGGTGACACAACATCTGGTCTGAGAAATACTGCTAATGTGTAGTATCACTTTGGCGTGGCTGAATGTAGCTGTGTTTTAGTTCATCGGTGAGTTTGAAATGTTGCTACTTAAGCTGCAAGCACACTGCATTCTTATTGTTTCCTCTCTTTCCCACTGCAGGCATTTTTTTTTCAGTGATAAACTGTAGTACTGGCTTTTAGCCAGTTGGCTGGAGTATTTTCTTCTATAAACTTTTAAGACCAAATTAGTCGAAGGAATACAATTTTAAATTAAAAATCTCCATAATTTTAACTCAAGAAAACCACTCAAATCAGATAGGCTCTGATGAATGTTTGTCGTTAACTCAATGCCAAATAATTATTTAGGGTAATTTGCTGAATATGTTTTTTTTTTTTTTTTTTACCACAGATCAGATCCAGCTTCAGTTAAATGCATGTTCTTAAACGTTGGTGCAGTTGAATTTTCTGCTTTTTGAGTCTACGGTCTCTATAGTTGAACGGCGATATAATAAAAACCTCAAGGCATCCATTTTACAAGCTCCTCCAGTGCCACACATCTAGCCCTGGCCTACTGAACAGAGTTGTGACATTTATTTTAGCAATATCTCATCCTGTCTTATAGAGTATCTACATTTAATGGCTGTGTACGGAACACTTCTGACACCTGCTGTGAAAATGCTGTGATAAAGCTTGATGAGAACCAGTTACATGCACAGCTATCACTAAGTATAATGCAATCAAAGGAAAACATTATTGAAGAAAGACATGTATTTTGAAAGTCATGTTTAAGGGAAAACGCATATCTTTGAACAGTCTTCTTGCTGCCTTACTTTTGTGCTTCATAATAAATCCATGCCTAGTTATGTAAAACCCCCTTTAATACCCTTTATTTAGAAGGTTAATGTGACAGTTTTCAAATGATTGCTTTCAGTTTTTGAGTCATAGGATAACAAGCTCCATTAAATCATTATATTACCCTGTTCGTGCATCTGGGTTATGTTCTATGCTCTGAATGAATACTGTCCCAGTTACCAAATTGAACCCATGACTTTGGCATGCGGTTGCATTGAGAACTTTTCAGGAGACAGGAAGTCTTTATGGCTGTATTTAAAGTTCTGTGGGATGCTTCATTGGTTGCCCTCCCAATGGATAACTGTTGCTTTCTTGCCCATTTAAAGATTGTGGTTTTTATTGCATTTCTCCAGGAAATGGGGTGAATGTGATCAGAAAGCCAATACTTATTTGGAACAATGGTTCAACTATCAGGCATTATTTATCATTGTGTGATCTGTGGTGGCGATGACTGATGAAATTTATCGGTCGTCTTTGCTTCTGAGAGCAGCGCACAAAGACTGAAGAATCACATTCTTTTTGCCTGGATGCAAGGAGTTAGCTGTTCTGTTCATTTCAATTACAGTTGAACCCTTATCAAGTCTGTGGTTAATGACTGTCTATTTGATGTTCTGTTCATACCCTTAACTGAACCCCATTGGGAACTGCTAGCCATGAGCCAGGTTGAACAAGGCACTAATAACAATGCACTTTTTATCCATAGGCTACTTCATTACATACAGTGCAGTCAAGATCATGACTTTTACAGTGTAAACAGATTTCATTTTGGTCCACAAACCTTTGTTGTACTGGGTACAAAAAATTATTTCTGGTCTGTAATATTTATCAATACAGGTATACAGGTCTTCAACTACATGATTGGCTTCATCACTGAAGTTTCTAAACATTTGCAAAGTTATGAGCAAAAGTGATTCCATATAATTTTGATGCTAATTAGAACTTAGTGTCTGCTTACTAGAGGTTTAACCAGAACCACTTTGCTAGGTGAGTCTCCAAAGCAAGTATTTTTTAACCTTCCTGGTCGATGGTCAATTTTCTTCCAGCTACACAGTGCCACAGGGTGAATTTTTTTTAAACAAATAAACAGAAAAAAAACACCCCCCAAAAAAACCAAACAATAATTTGACCGCATTTCCTTTAAAAATGAAATTACTCACATTTTTAAAATTAACTTCTTATTGACTATATGTGTGGTTACAATAAAGGCTTCAGCAAGTGTATGCATACTCTCACTCTGCATAGTGATAGAAATGTCTTTTGACCAGTAGAAGGATTAAATAGTGAAAGTCCATTGAGAACTTAATTTTCCATTTTCAAGAACATCCTGGGAGATTTAGAGCAGGTGCAAGTGGGTAGGAGTAGAGTTGAACAAGGTTTCTGGAGTGAATTGAGGTAAGGGGCATTGCTGTGGGGCTCGACAGCAGAGTTCATCGAAACTTCATCTCTGGAACCAACAACTCCACAGTTGCCAGTCAAGTTACCTAGCACTATAACTGCCACTCCGAGCTATCCTGCCACCAACTCGATGGGGACACTAATACAGTTCCAAAGGAGCCAAATACTTGTTGCCCAATTTGCAGGTACTTCAGTCAAAAAAGACAAGATTATTTTTGGGTCAAAAGGAGCAGCTTCAAAATATAAACACATGCCCAATTCCATAAAACAGCAGCAACAACCTAAAAAAAGCTAGAAGTCAAAGCTCTCCACCTGGGATGGATTGACTTTTTTTTTTTTTTACTGCAGAATGGAATCAATCCATACTTGAAATAGCCTTGGATGAAACAGTACGTCAAAATATTCAGAAAGCTTTTACTCATGGCAGGGCAGCCATTCACAAACCATTGGTATCCTGAGCAATTTGAGGGTATTTAATATGGTTTAAAGTTTGCAAAGCAAGTCTCCTGAGCAATGGAGGATAGTAATATGGTCTAATAATATGGATGAGAGGTCTTTTACTCTTTTAGATTCATCTGGGCAGGTTAGTGCTTCTAGAAAGCCAAAGGAGGGATTTTAATGCTGTTGCCAGCTGTTAAGGACAGTGATGGATTCTCACGTCGAAGGCAACGCGCAAGTATACTGCGACTGATGAGTCCTTTCGTGGGAGTGGAGGCCAATCCTTGAGCGACAAGCCCGATTACAGGTGCTGCAGATGTGCAAGTTGGATGCTACTGTGTAGGTTGAGTTGGCCTTCCTTCTCGCCCTTTGATCTTTAAGGTGTTTTCTTCTATTATCCTCAAACACCCGTACCCCTTCACGGCAGATGTTATGCCATGTTGCACGTTCTTGAGCAGTCACTTCCCAGGAATCAACAGAAATACCACACGCCTTAAGATTGTGCTTTTATGGTGTCCTTGTATCTTAGCCTTAGTCTTCCAACTGCTCTCTTCCCGTTTCTCAGCTGGCTAAAGAGAAGTGCTCTGGGTATTCCTGTATCTTCCATTCTGGCAAGTTGCCCAGCCCAGCGAAGCTGTGCCTTGATGATTTGGCTTTCCACGCTAGAAATATCACAGCGTTCCAGCACCTCAACGTTAGAGACCTTGTCCTGCCACTTGATACTACATATTGATCTCAATCAGCGTTGTTGGAACTGTTCCAGGAGCTTAATGTGATGCCGATAGGTTGTCCAAGTTTCACATTCATACAGAAGGGTGGCTAGAACCACTGTCTTGTATACTTCAACTTTAGTGCGCAGTCTGATATCGTGCTCATCCCACAGTCTCTGTCTTAGCCTCCCAAAGGAGCTGCTTGCTTTAGCTATGCGCTGAGTTATCTCGTCATCGATGGTTGATGAGTTGGACAAGATGCTGCCTAGATTGCAGAATTTCTCAACAGACTTGAGAGGCGCATGGTTGATGATAATATCTGGATCTGTGTGGGAGTGGTTTGGCGCAGGCTGATACATAACCTCCGTCTTTGTTATGCTGATTGTCAAACCAAACCTTTCTGATGCACGAGCGAACGCACTTGTTTTTTGCTGGATGTCCTCGAGTCTGTGAGCGACTAAGGCGCAGTCATTTGCATAGAGAAGATCACGAATCAGCATAGGCAGCGTCTTTGTTCGGGACTGGAGTCGTCTAAGGTTGAAAAGGCCACCGTCTGTCAGAAACTGTATGTATACACCCTTATCCATGTCATGAAAGGCATCCATTAGCATGAGAAAGAACATGATGGAAAGGAGAGTTGGAGCTAGAACGCAACCTTGCTTGGTTCCTTTGGTGACAGGAAATGGATCTGATGACTCTCCACACTCCAGAATTCGAGCAACCATCCCCTCATGAAAGGACCCAATGATCGCTACAAACCTTTCAGGGCAGCCAGGTTTCTGCAGAATTATCCAAAGGCCATCATGATTGACAGTGTTAAATGCCTTTGTAAGATCAATGAATACCACATAAAGATCCATGATCCATGGATCTTCCAGCTACTCAAGTTAATGCTTGGAGAAAGCCAAAGGAGGGATTTAAATAATGTTGCCAGCTGTTAAGTACAGTGGTGATTCTCTAATGGTAGTTTGGGTTGCCATTTCATGGGACTCATTGGGTCTAATGATTGCTCTCCACAGATGTGTAACAGGCAAACAATTTGAAACCCTTTTAGAAGATCCAATTTCAGTAGTGCCAAGACTTTTCCCTTATGATGTCCCCACAGTCCTGCATGATCACCAGCCCCATGTTGACTGCCAAAAGCTTAAAAGAATAGTTTTAAGAACATGAGGATGAATGTAAGTGCTTTCCATTGCCTACAAAGGACATACCATAATCAAATATTTTTTATATTTCCACCTCCTTCATCCCTCAAAGAACTGAAGACTGTCCTTCTTGAAGAATGAGCCAATATCCCACTATGCACAGTTCAGAAATTGTATCCCAGTATTACAAGAGGGACTGAAACTGATTTGAAGCAAAGGGGAGGCCTACTATTTACTTGGTATCAAAAAGTCAATTTTTGTATGTATTTCCGATATTTTATCCCCCCCCCCAGCTGACAGCTGAATGTTCTGATCTGATTTCGCACATTATCTCTCTTCTCTGAACACTAGCACCCATGGGCTACAAGTATCCCATGCTAAATGTAATGAGTGGGGACTGTGCATCTCTCTCATATGTGCTTGTTTCCAATGAATGCGTGTTAAAAGTATCATGGGCTTGGCAGGTCATTGAAATCCGACTGCAAACAATCATTGTATTTTTACATACTAGCTTGGTACGGACATGTTCAAGTGGGTTTTAGCGTGATTGTTTATGGGGAGAATGTGCCAACTCTGCTTGTGAAAGTATTGTTTGGTAGGTATCAAATGAAGGAAAACTTATTTTACTTTTCATTAGTGAAACAATATTCGATGTGGAAAAAGGTCTTAGAAATGTTGTTATTTCTGAAGTGTGTGGATTTGTGTTGTAAGTCTCAATTTACCTCATGTAATTAAAATGCTTGAATTGGGCTTTTTTTAGGCATATAATTTATGTTCCAATTTTGTTCCATGGATTTAGAAGCATATATATTTGCACGTTTGTCTGAACTCTAGTGAACAGTGCGTGCCATGATCTTGCATTTTTAAACATATTCATTGAAAGCACATTATCTCTCCAAAGTGTATGCCTTGGTTCTTTGCAATTTCCAGTTATAGTTGTCATTATTTAACTATACATATTCATAATTTATGAGCTCTCTCCCCCAAAAAATAATAAACCCATTACACTGAGGTGTTATTTACTTTTTAATAGGGCAGTAAAGCAGATGGCAGATAACCCAGAGCATGGGATTACACTTCTCAAATGGCCCTACTTATAAAGCTAAGATAGCACTAATGTTCTTCAGATGTATAACTCGTGTGTCTTGAGCTGATCATGTAGTTAGCCTTAAGGATGTTTCACTGAACATTTAGCATGGCAGTGAGCCAGAATATATTTAGCCTGAACCCGCATGACAAGCTAGTAATGAGATGATGATTGATAGCCATCATTCCCTCAGAGATTTGGCTGGGAGAGCATGTATATTTTTGGGTGAGATTTTTTTCTGTCTTCCTTATTTATTTTGTGCAGATTAGAGGTATATTTGTTAGGATTGTTATTTACTGTACAATTAGCCACAGTCGTGCTTTTAATGGCTTCAGTCAGTGTTTGTTTTTCCATAAACTGTACTTTTTTCAGTCTTAAATATCACCAGCAAATCACATGGCAATCCTTCGCAAGTGCATGGACTGATGAAACATTGTTCTGTCAGTCCGGGTGATGAGCAAGGAGATGTTGAAGGAGGTGGGACTTAACAGTGTACATAGTGACATAGGCCAGTGAAATACAAGAAAATTAATGGAAGGATGTTTCTTTTTCACAATACATTGTATCCAAAGAGGTTGCGTAACTGGTATATCCTTGAAGAATCTTCTGAAAACTTCTTGCATGACATGCTGGGTATTGCTATTTATTTGATCTAATAATTCAATACAGCCTCTAAGTTACGGGAGCTTCTGAACACTGCATTAACATAATATCCCTATTAGAATAACTACAGGGTAAACAAAATTAATTATTATATTCTAAAATTAACTGCAGTAGTACTGTCATGAAGACATAGTAAACATGCAATACAGGAGCTGTTTTTTGAAGGTTGAGTATGACCAGGAAAGCATATGAAATAAAGTCTATGAATGCACTATGCAAAACGGCTCTGAGACAAAGCACTTTCTCGAAATCTAATTATCTTTGAAGAGTGTTGGGGAAAGTTAATTGATTTTGACATAAGAGGGGTCAGTCTTTCACTTCCTCGGTCATTCTATGGCTAGAAATATGAGTCTTCTGTCTGAATCAAATGGGGTTGAAATCTGATTGTTCTTTTTCAGTGCAAATTTTAAAGGTTATTTAAATAAAATACGGTGCAATAAATCAGCAGCTAGCAAACTTCTTCTTACATCTCCCTCATTATTGTCTTTCTACCCGAATCAGTCAATGATTCGACCAGTCTATTAGCCAGCACTACTTGTGAGTTCCCTGTTTCAGTCTAAAGCCGCTTTCTCACTGGACGCAAAAAAAATTTTTTGCACGACAGATTAAATTCAAAGTCGATGCAAAGACGCGAATAATTCGCGTCTTTGCATTGACTTTGAGTGCACAGGGTGGGGAAGCAAAACTTGCACTGACATTTAAAGTACAAACAATCCCACAACCACTCCCCTGAATTGTGTGCACCTGTTATTTGAAAAAGCAAAGACTATAAGCTGTAATCTGAGTCTGTGCTTTAGTCGTTTGGTTGTAAAATGACTAAAATGAATAATATACAATCTATGGATGGTGATTTATTTTGCAAATTTTGCTTCCCCAACCTGTAATCTGTCGTGCGAAAAATTTGTTTCGCGTCCGGTGTGAAAGCAGCTTTAAGGTTAAAGAAAAATTCTGAATATTTGAACAGCTTTTAAAGTGGGGAAAAAAAAGTCCCGATTCAGTTTAACCACAGTGCACAACAGTTTAATTGAGCTTAGTCGATGTTTTTGAAAAATACAGAAGGTATAAATTGCAAGGCTTTTTTTTTTACTCAACAATAACAAGTAAATTGTGGTTTCATTAAATGGAAGTAAAGGTTCTGCTGCATTTGTGCATTGGAGACTCATTTTCTTATGGCAAATGATGGCTACAGAATATGAAAAAGTTTCTGCTTATAAAATAAATTGAATGTATTCTTTATAGTGTGAGATGGTTCATTATTTTTCGGAGACGTACAAAATGGAATGCCACACTATGCAGTACACCCAAATACAATTGTGTCGAGCACTATTTCTGCAGGTGTGATATGTTTCCAGTGCTGATACAATGATGGATAGCACTGTAAAGGCTGCTGGATAAGGTTAATATCAGGTAAATGGTGAGCATGGTTGTTTACTGTGTCCCTGACTGTGGTCTATGAAATATTAGGGGAAAGGTATCCTGTTTTTTCGTTGTAAGATGGTTGTTTTTTTCTCCCCCTTTTCCTGCTGCACAGGGATCAATTTGTAACATCCTCTATGGCTTCTGGAAGGGAGAGGAGGTAGGGGGGAGGGAGAAGGGCACTCGATGGAGGTGGGAGAGTGTGGGGGTTGGGCTTCTGTACTGAGATGGGGAGGAGGAGGGCGAAGGAGCACAGCGAGGTGCAGTTTTTTCTTCCTTTTTTTCCTCTGGTCAGGAAATGAAAATTGATCAGGAAAGAGACACACGGGAGCAGGTTGTTGTATCAGAGCTCAATATGGTTAACAAGTATGGTGGCAATGCTTGCGCTCAGCTGTACTGTGCACTTACAAGTTGCACATTATCGAGCGCGGGGGGACTCAAAGGCATGGCTGATGGCACGGTGTAAGTGTGACCCCGTCATTGAGGCCAGGGGAAGTTGTCACCCAGCTTGGTCACCTGGGCCAGAAGCAGTCATCACAAATGACATTTTTGCTATTCAGCTCAGGATCGCTCGGGTAATTGTAGGTCTAGACAGACATAGTCAGCCATTCGCTTAGGCAAACTTTTCAGGTGTTTAACTCCTAACATCAGCGACTGCAGCATTGCAGATTTCATCATTATTGTCTCCTCCTTCTGCTGTGTGGTGCACTAAAATATTGAATCATTCATCTTCGTCTTTGTCATATCGTTTGAACAGGTCTGCCAGAGGCTAACAAGCACAAAATCTTTCAAGGACTGTCAATGGAGCAGGGTTTCTTTACTTCCAAGGACTTCCTACCGTTAGTTGCTAAGGCCAGTAAAACAGGTAATCACTAAAAGCTGACTGAACGTTCATACAGGTTCATTATTACGAAAGAAATTGTTCTTTGACTTAAGTTAATAAAATAATTCTCTTAGACTGTCTCAGCAGGCATTTTCCTTTAAAAGACATGAAGTGTTAATTCCTCACGTTGAGCTTACCGGTGAACAATAAATGAATGTGCATCGGAATAAAAATGCAATATGAACTAACTTACATGTAATGCAAGGAAGGAGGATATTGGCCCACATGAAATGCATAATCCTTTATTAAAAAAAATGTTGACACATTGTAAAGTATTAAATCCACATATTAGTAAATGTGTAACAAAACAAACATTTGATTTTGAAATCAATCAAAATCTGCTATAAATGAATTGGAGCTTGGATTAGTGTTGAGTGGTAGTTTTGAGTCAGGGGGAATATGTGGGCTATTGTTAATACATTTGCCTGGATAATACTGACTAAAACGCACCAAACACAAAATATTCTATCAGTGATGCTACACAATGTTGTGAGGGAAACCCTTGTATGATTTTGTGTGCGAAATGTACCAGATTACTGGAGTACAGCGGATTTTGATGGATTTAGTGGGATGTGATATCAGATACTGAAATCATCTGTGTTCAATGTAGTCCGTAGTCATCCATATCCGAGATAAAATAAAAGCAGCTCTGCTGAAGGTACCAAGTATGAAATTACCTATACGAGGACATTTGAGAAAAAGAAGGAATAAAACCGCTTCTCATTGAAGCAGAATAATTTGATAGTGACATGCTGTGTCGGCAGACTCCGAGATGCAATTTTACACTGCCTTAAGTACTAGTATCTGTTGAGCCATTAAGCAGAAACAGTTCCGCAGAGACAAATCGCATTCTTCTCTACCCTCCCTTTTGTCATACAGGGATGTGTAGCTGTCGCTCTCAGCTGCCCGACCTGAGTGGCACCGTCATCGTTTTGGGCGCGGGCGACACGGCGTTCGACTGTGCCACCTCAGCACTGCGCTGTGGCGCCTGCAGGGTCTTCGTGGTGTTCAGGAAGGGGTTCACTAACATCCGTGCTGTCCCCGAAGAGGTACCGCATCAACGTGGAGGCCCGCCCGACACAGCTTATTAATACTTGGTCTGTTGAGCTGATGCTGCAGCAATAGGGTTTATTAAGACATCCTGTCCGTGCTCCGCTGACGTTTCTCTTCAGCACGTCCCTGTCTTTGCATTTGCTCTGTATTTTGCATTCTTCTTTTTTGCCGCTTTTCTCCATCCCTCTATTTTTACTGTCTCACTTTTTCCACTTTCTGTTTAGTCTTTGTCTCTTGTGCCACCAATCTTTTAAGCTCTCTCTCTCTTCCTCTCCCCCTCTCTCTCTCTCTCTGTCTCTCTCACTCTCTCTCAGTGGCAGCGTTTGAACTTTGGTAACTGGATGATATCTGTCAAAAACCTCCATTCATAGAGGAAGAGCCCTACAAGCTTTACAGCGGCAGCTTTTTCTGGATCTGTGGGAGAAGCCCACTCACTCCTGTCTTTGACTGTTATATGAAAGACTTGCCTCTGAGGCCCCGCATTGACTGATACAAAGGATTGCCTCATCTTTTGTGCAGTCATTGTTTCTCATCAAATTCATAGGTGCTTGCTGGTTAGATTGCTCGGCAACTCTTGCGCTGTCAGTGAAAAGCCCTGGATGGGTTTTCCTCTCTGGGTCACCGACGGCTGGAGAATATGAGCTTAAAAGTGCACAGAAACCGCTTCATTCTTTTCCATCCCACATTTGAGCCTTTTAGCGAAATTCTTTGCGGCAACGTTATATCAGAGAAATCAATTTTAGGACCCTTTCCCAATTAAATGAGCACGTGTATGCTTGTGTGCGTGCTTGTGTGTCTGTCTGTCTGTGTGTTTTTGTGTATTTGTCTGTCTGTCTGTGTGTGTGTGTGTATACATATAGTATATGTAATGTGTGTGTGTGTGTATATATATATATATATATATATATATATATATATACACATATTTTTTCCCCCCCCCCCAGACAAGATGTTTAAGAAGTTTATGTGTGCGTGCGTGTGTGTTGCCATCCAATTTCAAAAAATAACATTTGATTTACATCAAATTTCGTGACTGTGAATGTCAATCATGTGGTCACCGTGAGAGTACCTTTAGTGTCTGCAGTCTGTAGTAATGATAATGGTGTCTCTTCCATTTCAAATTAATGGAATGACAAGGTAATTGAGTACAGATTTCCCCACAGGGCGATCAGGTTACCATGCCACTGGTTTCCATTGGTTTTCTTTGGTGATTTCACGCATTCACACCGTGTGGAGCGAAGTGAATTCTCCACATGAATGAAGACAAACCACACTAGACTCCATATACACCAGCGTGGGATTTACTCTGTTCATATTTTCTGACCTGGAGAGATGCATATTAAACATTGGGCTGTGCTTTAATGCATCATATTTAATTTATATGATGGCTTCCTCAGATATTATAATCACATCTTAAAAAAATAATGAAACATATGGAAATTAAGACACTATTTGCCCAACTTTATCCATGCTCTGTGTTTCAACAGTTCATCAGCTAGATCTGGGTAAACTAGTCAAACCCTTAGATATTGAATAGCTTAAATTGCATCAAAAATGCTCCCTTTTATCTTAGTTGAATAACTTGTGTTTCTGAGGACAAGAAGAATTTCTCTTTTTTATGCAGGGGAGACTTGCAGCCCTCAAGTATGTTGAAATGACCAACATGAAATCAGGGGTTGCATGTGAGAACTTTGCATCTATTTTGCCAACTTATGACAGTTTCCTCACCAGTTAGCCACCAGAGGTTGCTCTTGAAAACAAGCCATCTCCTCTGGGAAGATCATCATTGTTTTCCTAAATCTGCTTAAGTGCACCTCAGAAATAAGTGTAATTAGTATAACTGTAATTTCAAGCCAGTCCTTTTTTTAGCCTTTATTCCCATGTTATTCAGAATGACTTAAATTAGTTCACAGCAGAGTCATTCCACGCCAAACTGAACAAATCTCCATCCCCCCCCCCGGCCCCTTCGATTTCCATGAAACTTATTTTGCGAATAGCCCTTAGGACCAATAGTGATATACCAAAATTTCAGAAACAACGGTGAAATAGCTTTCAAGATTTGCATAATTGAAATTTGCTGACCACGCCCATTTTGCTATTTTGCTTGCTCCGGGTCCAATGTTTAGAGGCCAGTATCTGCTTGCACATCAGTAGGAAACTCAAGATTTTTTTTCTATGTCATCTATGCCTTGCTTGCTTTTAGGCTTCACCATCAGAAGCACTGAGGAATATTTCATATCCATTTTAAAAATTGTTGAAAATGGGAGATAAATTTGCACTTAATTTTTTTAAGGGCTTTGCAATGCGCTCTTCTCATCTAACAGATACGGTATTCCTAAACAGTTGCTGCTGTTATATTGTATGGACATGTGGTAAATACCAATATGCATTGCTACCCTTAGGTCCACTCAGTTTATCGAAAAATTAAAGCCTGAAATACACCCCGCAAGCAAAGATGCAAAATTAGCATTTTTTTTAGTTCGAAAATGACAAGGTTGACAGTTGGTGAATGAGACAAGATTTTAACCACGCAATCGTCATTGACATATAAACATTTGAATGAAGTCCTATCGACTAGCTCACCCTCCTTCCATTGGAAATCCAGTGCACATTGATGTAGTGTTTGATGAAATTGACAAATAAGTCAAATACGTTAAATCGACTTTCTTCTTTTGGATATTGGCATAACAGCGTAAGTTGTGCTGTTCCTGAGCTAGACTGGAGTAAATCAGTTTAAACAGTGTTGGATCCAGGATCGGGAGGTGATCTTACTCTTCGAGAAAGAAAAAGGAGAAGAAATCGCGCATGAATAATTAATTTGTCCACTTCAATCTTTGTCCGTTCTTTAATTGGTTTCCTCGGCCCCAGCTCTCTGGAAGATTTCTGGTCTCTTTGAAAATTTCTGGATCCACCTAAGAATCTTAATGACAACTTTGAGAGATGGGGGAAGGGCGTGAGCTGCTTACACTAGCTACTAAGAAGAACCCATGCTACCCAATTACAGTTCCAGTTTGCATCCTGCAAAGAAGTAGACCTTCAATTTAAAAAGTTTTGAATGGTGATTACGTTTGTATAAAATGTTGCATGAGAACTGTTACTATTATTGGTCGAAAGGAGTAAAAGACTAAATGTATTAGCGGATCCAAGGGGTCAAGGCAGAGTAAGATCACCTCCCGACCCTGGATCCAATACTGTTCAAACTGATTTACTGCAGTCTAGCTCTGGAATAGCACAGTTTATGCTTTTACGCCAATATCCAAAAGAAGAAAGTCAATTTAAGGTATTTGATGTGTTTGTTAATTTCATCAAACCATACATCAATGTTCCTTGGATTTCCCACAGAAGGAGGCTGAGCTAGTTGATAGGACTTTGTTCAAATTTTTATATGTCACTGAAGATTGCGTGGTTAAATTCTTGTCTCATTCATCAACTGTCAACCTTGTCATTTTCGAACTAAAAAAAATGCTAATTTTGCATATTTGCTTGCGGGGCGTATTTCAGGCTTTAATTTTTCGATAAACTGAGTGGACCTAAGGGTAGCAATGCATATTGGTATTTTCCACGTGTCCATACAATATAACGGCAGCAACTGTTTAGGAATACCGTATCTGTTAGATGAGAAGAGCGCATTGCAAAGCCCTTAAAAAAATTAAGTGCAAATTTATCTCCCATTTTCAACAATTTTTAAAATGGATATGAAATATTCTTCAGTGCCTCTGATGGTGAAGCCTAAAAGCGAGCAAGGCATAGATGACACAGAAAAAAATCTTGAGATTCTCACTGATGTGCAAGCAGATACTGGCCTCTAAACATTGGACCCGGAGCAAGCAAAATTGCAAAATGGGCGTGGTCAGCAAATTTCAATCATGCACATCTTGAAAGCTATTTCACCATTGTTTCTGAAATTTTGATATATCACTATTGGTCCTAAGGGCTATTCACAGAATAAGTTTCATGGAAATCGGAGGGGGTCGGGGCGGAGCTTTGTTCAGTTTGGCGTGGAATGACCCAGCACAGTCTAAGCGTGCATTTGAAAATGAGGGACTTAATTGCAACTGTTTCCTTCTTCTATTGCAGACACGTGCTGGTAGTGCGCTATAATAATTAAGTGCATCTATTGTTTGTACTAAATTTTGGAGCCTTGTAAGCATAGGTAACCTTTATTTCACTACTAGATCATGCAAACTTGTTAGGCTCAGAACTTTATAGTAAATACCGTGGATGAAAATATATACAAAGTGGTTCTTTCAGCTCTTGTACGTATCTTGATAATTCAGCTGATACCTGAATTGAACAGAAATGTTCATTGTGTGCTCAGTCCACTAAAGTGCAAAAGAACTACTGATTTTTCAGTTTAGAGTCTATTGACACTTTATGCAAGTTACCTATTATTACTGAATACATTCGCCCAGTGTTTTTATAATAATGCTTTATACTTGACCTCTGACATTGGACAGCTTATTTAGAATGACATTCATTCACTAAGCATTCAAAGAAACATAAACATTCAAATGGCGGGGCGCCACGGTGGCTCATCGGTCTAAGTGCGCGTACCATAAAGGCTGTGTCCTAACCGCAGCGACCTGGGTTTGATTCCAGCTTGTGTCATTTGCTGCATGTCTTCCCCCATTCTTCTCCCCAACCTTCCTGTCTCTCTACACTGCATAACTGTCAAATAAAGGAAAAATTCCCAAAAAAATAATCTTAAAAAAAAAAAAAAAACATTCAAATGGCGTCTGCCTGGTATTATGGACAATATGCAAATAAGTGAGTCTCTGTTGCCATGTTTACTTTAACTTTAATTTTTTTGTTTTTATTTTTCTTTCTTTTTTTAGATGGAGCTTGCAAAGGAGGAGAAGTGTGAATTTCTTCCCTTCCTGTCTCCTCGTGAGGTCATCTTGAAAAACGGACGGGTGTCCGGCATTGAGTTCTGTCGGACTGAGCAGAAGGAGTCTGGGGAGTGGACTGAGGATGATGAGCAAACTGTGCGTCTGAAAGCTGATTACATCATCAGCGCATTTGGCTCAATGTTAAATGACCCCAAAGGTAACTATTTGTTTGAATTGGTTTAATCTCAAATACTTTACATAGCTATTACAAGGAAATAGTGCGTTTAAACTGGCTGCATTACTATTAGAATCTGGTATTGCTAGAGACAAGAAACTCTTAAGTGGTGAATTAGCATATTCTGCCTGGATTCATGGTATGATATATTATGCATAATATTGAAGTGGTGGCGATATTTCAGCAATGTAATTTTGCATCATGTGAATAATTTTATTTTTATTCATGCCTGCTGAAATAGAAAGCTACTGGAGTGCCAGGTAATGTCTAGGGTGCCAGTGAATTGTAATGATTATCTGAACTAGGCTTGCAACTCTGAGGTTGTGCATTCAGTTCCCAGGTTGGGCGCTAACATTGCACCCTTGAGCAAGGTACTTAGCTTGAATTGCTTCAGTAAATAAACAGCTGTGTGAATTCATTGTATCTCAAGAATGTTAGCTATGTAAGATTCTTTGGAGCATTTGTGAAATGTTGAAAAATTGGAAGAGACAAATCTTGGGCTAAATGCGCTTCATTGTGACTGATGCTTTGCATTCAGCTCTTGCATTGCTGCCATTTCCTGATAGGTTCTTAATCTTCAGACCATTTGATTTTTTGAGCCCTCAACTTAAATGCGTGACCCCTGGATAGGACAATCAAAGTTCTCTATTGCTAGGATGGTCTTTTTTGTATCAGAGCTATGTATTTACAGAAAGCATTTTCATTTTTAAGATTATTTTTTTTCACATTGGACGCAAGTAAGATATTGCCCTCAGTTAATTATAGAGAATCATATCACAGTCAAATATTCGTTACTGACTCTTAAGATGCTGAATTATGCACGAAACTGAATGGCGTTTCATTGTGCTGTTTTCTTATTTTGAAGAATGCATTATTCTGTGCAAGAAATGTGTATGTATCTGCAAGAGTGTTATGCAAATCTACTGGCTAAGTTCTTATGAAAAAGTTTAGCATTCTTGGACTTTGCTGGTCATGAAGCATACATATTCATTTAATGAGTCACTTTAAATTCATTTCTGTTTGTGCCACAAAAATTGTCTCTACCGTGAGCCACATTCTGCTGGAGGAAAGACAAATGTCAGTTTGTACAAGTTGTACCTGGAATTATTTTTGGAGATTTCTCACTGCCACATCACAAAGAAATGACCCATGCCATGTGCTTATGATGCCATGTGTTTATCATAGCACCTCTTTCTCATATTTATTGGACTGTAGCCGAACATTTTAAGTGATAGTTATCACTTTTCATATGACTGCCTATCACTTGTTGTTTGATGTGATAACACTTATGAATTACTTATTATCACGTCAAAATATGTTGCTCAGGTTTTTCAATGTGATTCTGAAGTGGTCGGATAGACTGAGTGCTATTATCCTTTTTGTAAGAAATAATTATCTGCATAGTCAGTGCTTACATTTTAGAGGACACATGGCATGGGTAATGGTGAATATATTGCTCAGGTTCTGTTTTCATTGTCAAAATCCTATCAGATTTGTATGTACTCTTAGATTGACTCTAATGTGTAATCACATAGTCACTACTTGTATCTTTGTCTTATTTTTAACCTCACATTTTGTTATTACTAATTTCTCAGATTGGTCAAACCTTGGACGATAAATTGTGGATATTTCTTAGATGAATTGAACCTCAAAAAACATTTCTCCAAGTCTCTTGGTTAAGTTATGATATTATCACAATAAAATTTTTTAAGTCCTAATTATGGATATATATTTTTAAACAGCAGATTCCATCCTTTTGTCATGAGCAATTAAATAGCATTACAGTTGGCACTTCTGTTGTAATTTTTAATTAGAGACATTATATAAACGATTTCTTTGAATCACAGTTGAATTTCCTGTCCAGATATGACAGAATCACTGTAATGAGATTTCTCTAATGAAATTCCTGAGAATGGAAATTTGTTTGCCCACATCATATGTGAAACATATTAACGCATATTTCTGATTTCTGATATAAGCTAGTGCTAACTGAACATGTTTCACATGGACTCAAAATAACTCACTCCTGTGCAACATTTTTATGTTACTAAATGTCTGCATAACTTATTTTACAATATATTTAATGAAATATTCGATTTTCATGGAATATTTATTGTAAAGCAGTTAATATTTAGTGTATTTACTATGATATAGTATTTATTCTGTTGTTTTAGATTTAACACTTGCAGTTTGGTTGAGGTGCGTGTGAATTTTAACAGGCTTAGCAATCATTAATTGATCAATTATGAGAGATAGACATGGCTTTTTCGATCTGAATTGCAGTGTGGCTGGAAGGAAGGAGGGCATACCTACTATGAGCGATTACTCCACATGGTTCATTAAAACATGATTAATTGATGATAACAGATATTCTACTTTTTTGATAAGGATGTATTCTTTTGAGATCGATTTTTGCGCAATGCAGACAGGACGAGATCCTGTGTCTTGTTATTCATGGCAGCCTCTGAAATCTTTATTGCAAAATATGTAAACGCGTGTGTGTGAGTGTGTATTTGTTTGTGTGTGTTTTGTGTGTCTGTACATGCATGTGTGTGTGTTTTTATGCATGTGCACACATTTGCATGTGTGTATGTGGGGGTGGGATTATATTTGCAGTCAGGCCTTTCATCCACTCGTGTGTTTCCTTGATTCAATCAACATTTGCTGTTGACCTTCACTCATAATTAAATGTTAAATTTTTTCTTTGTGAAATAGAGTCTTAGGGATTAAGTTTCAGGGATTATCACAATTAATGGAAAAATAATTTGTTGCATTTTTATTGTATTGTCAAGGGCAAACATTTCTAAATGTAGGCCTTTGTGTGTGTTTTCGTGAATGAATGAATATTGCGTTTACATTTGTATATACTATTTATGTAGCCTCTCTAACAGTGGCAGAAGCGTGTTATGATGGGACCACCCCACAGCCCATTCATTCACAAAATATGCACCTGATTGAATCCTGTTAGTTTGCACGTACATATGCACCCAGTAACTGCAATATACTGGCATAATGGAAAGGTATCAGATCAGTTTTTTGTATTAGGAAAGGCAAAATGTGCATTAAGCTTTTAATCCTTTGATTTGGCCTAACAGGGTAGATCCACTATGCAAAATAGTTCTGTAAGATTTATTTGGCTTTGCATAAATTTACATAAACCTACATATGGTAGTCGAATCCGTAGCGCTGAACAAGTTACAGTAAAGATCCACAAACTTATGAGGCTGTTGATTTGCGGTCACATGAATTTATGGGAACCTACACATTCCGTGGTGGATGACTTTTTTCCATCATGCAAGAAAACTTTTCTGTTATGTTGAATTATTTAGCTTGCGGTGAGTCTGTTTTTTGTTTTGTTTTGTTTTTTTTCTAAATATTGTTATGTGTTGCGTAGATATTCTGACGTATTGGCAGCAGATTACTGCATGCTGCATATTCTAATGTTACGGTACCTCATGCTGCATGGTTGAATTTTTTCCAACATGCTGGAAAACTTTTTATTTCCTGTTTTCATTTGCTTAGTTAAGGAAGACCCTCAATTTGATGCTATCTCACGTGAAAAAGCTGATCAACCGGTTTGCAGCAAGCCTCCGCAAGAAACAAAATTTCTGCAGTAACTTTACGTAAGGTATTACGTTACCCTACATTCGTAACCTAACTGCGCGGTGGATCTGCTCTGTGATTTAAAATAAATACCCCATCATCAAAAATATCAAATAGCTTCTAAAAATCTTACACTGCAGATTAGCAGGCCATCCATCTAATAAAAATGAATCAACAAATGTTGCCAATGTTATTATTGAACACTTTTTATGAGCTTTAAAAAATTTTAAACAATTGAGAAACCTTTGCAATTTATCAATTAATTATGCGATACTATGTTGTATTCTTTGCTAGCTAACATTACCATCATTATAATTCATTACCTAAATAGCTTGCTGGCTAGCTAGCTAGTTAACGATCTAGCTTTGGTCTGATCAGCTGTCACTGTTATACAATACTAGCAGCACAAATCACAGACCTATAAATGCTTATAGCTAGCTCAATTAGCCTAATATCCCAAATAGTTCCCACATTGACAACTGTTTTAACATTTTGAATTTTTCAAAGGTGAACCCAGATTTGGCGTTTTCAGATGCATGCCAATTTAATTAGTAAAACCAAGATTTTTTTTTTAACCATAATTTAACTTTTTTTTTTTTTTAATCTAAAATCTTAAATTCAGTGTCCACGTGAACTTTATACAAAAATTGGGTGCTGGCTAGGTAACTAAATAGCCGTATACAGTTGCTGACTGTGTTGAATAGGGTGAGAATAGGGAAGCTGGGATTCGGTATCCACAGCCATTAGATTACCAAGCTAGCCAGTTAGCTAGCACTATGGCTACCTGGTAATGGTTTGTAAATGTCAGCTTACCAACCGGCACTCGCCGTCTGTTGTTTTTCAGCTGCTCTAATGCTGCACATGGCATGAGAAGACTAAAAAATGTCTATACTCAGCAACGAAAATTTAGCAACACCTGACTTTTAAGCAAGAAAACATTATGAAATGGTGAATTATATAGTCTTCCTCAAAGGAACATATTGCACACTAATAGCAAAACACACCAAGTTACGCTGAATCTCGGTCACATGTTCATTTATGTGTGCTTTGTACTTGTACAACGTACATGATTTTGTACAATTCATGGCCCGCGTGAGTCCTGTCACTTGAATCTCTTTGAAATCTGGTTGACACGTTAAGGATGGTTTTTGTTGAATGAAAAATGCAAAATCAAAATTATGGGGTGTTGTAGAGGAATGTCTGGAAGTGCCAGACATGAAGCCACTGGTATGTTAAGGCCAGCAATGAGCTTGCAACAAGTTTAGCAGCACTTGAATGCCCACCACAGCACCATTTCACGTCTTCAGAAATATATTGCACAGACTGGGACCGTCAAAAACTGACCCCGCAGCGGTAGACCGTGTAAAATGATGGCATGTGAAGATCGCTTCATCGTGACGTCATAAATGATGTAACCGAATGTCATGCGGTTCAGCGGACCGGTGTGCGTCACATTTGCTACTGAGGGTTGGGAACAGTCTTGTGGGAAACTGGTCAACCCACCCCCATGCATTCTCATTGACGTTTATTCATCTCACCGATTTGAGTCGCAACAGTGTCAGGCATTCATGGTTGTCTAATTGTTCCCTTTAATTGTCAAGACAATTAAAAACGCATTTCACTGTTGTTAACTCATTTACTGTGCTTTTATATCAGGTGTTGTCAAACTTTCGTTACTGAGTATATTTTAGGCGGTTTTACCCTCTCCGCCTCCTGGCCACTCTGTCTGTATCCAGTCTTATGTGTCTACTTTGATGCCTGCATTTTCAGTGATATCACTGAGAAAGGCTCACTAACCCAAATAGCCTACTTGAACATTTGATTTGTCATCATATTTCCCATAAATCTCCACAAAAGCTGAGAGTCTGCTCTTGGACATCATATTCATTATTTAATGTCACCTATAAGATATGGTAGACAGCTAAAATAACAATAACTTTTCAATGTCCAAATATGGGTGGACCTGAATATGGGGTGACCAGAATGCACTGCACATTTTGTTAATTTCATCAGTGTTACATACAGTGTGGGCCTCTTATGTGGCTTTGTTGAATTTTGCTAGAGTTAGGAGTTGTTTTTTTAAAGGATGAAAAAGAAGTATTTTGCTGAGCAATGTGTTTTTCTTTCTTGTGTGAGATGTGAATTACTTATCCACGTTTCAAGTTGGTGTCTTGTCAAGTCCACAGAGCAGTATAACGAGAATGCAGGGCAAGAACAGCTGACCTAGCTTGAATGTCTGCTGGCAATCTAGGGGGTTGGTCCCATGCCGTGACAAAATGATTAAATCCTTGGCAACAGTCAGCTGATGTACCCTGTCTAAGTCAACTGAAGAGCATCTATGAACTCGAAATGTCGTCGCTCCTCCTGCAGCTCTGTCCAAAGGAGTCAGTGTGTTATGTGCTATGTGAGCAGTTTGTTTATTTTATTGTATTTTTTAACTTTTCACCATAGCAGTAATGTCTGTGGAATTTTAAGAGGTCATATCAGTGGAGTCAGGGGACTGGACTTTTTTTTGTCAAATAAATTTTGTACAAGATTTGACCTGTTAATACCCTCTGCAGAATATCAATAATTGGAGTAATATTTGCCTGTCCCTAAGTTATATCATACAGAAACTGGCTGCGCAAATTGTGGCCTAGCAAGGGTAAGTTAGCATGTTTGTTAGTTTGCGTAAAATGAATGACTAATTTGTGAAGGCTTCAGTTGATTATGCACGCAGTGACCTGGTCTGAGTACAAGTTACATATTTTTAATGACTGAAATTATGCACAGTTTTGAAAACTCCCGTTCAGTGTGATGAATATCCTTTTTTGTTCGAAAGCAACTGATTGACTCCAGTACTGCCAGGCACTTTACAAAATGTGTGCAGGACTAGGAAAAGGGGTCAATTGGGTCATTTTATGAAAATTGAGATTTTCCAACAAAATCAAAGAGTGATCCAAGTTTTTCTCAGCAAAGTGTTGTAAATTGACAAACAGTAGTTTGAAATTCTAGCTTTGCACATACATTTTCAGTTAAATGGAACAGGTTGAACTTTGACCCCGTTAATCTCAGAATGGAAAAAAATCCCAAGTGACCCCTTTTTAGCTCCACTGTGACGATAGTCAGCAGTCAGCCGGGCTTTCCTAATGCCGAGTTGTATGGTGTCTGTCTGTCCGTCCGTCCGGCGTCAACTTTTCACTTCACATTTGAATATCTCAAAAACTGTCTGATAACTTTTTGTCTAATTTGTTGTGAGCCTTCCTTATGATGTTCTGATGATCCCCTGCAAAAATTTGAAAATTCTACGTCCCGGTTTTTGAGAAATTCAGCATTTTGGACTTAGAAAATCAGTGTTTGTGCTCATTTTTCCAGTCTTTCATTAATGTCTCAGCAAGATGCCTGTCGGCCTAAAGAGCTCCGCTGAGGATGACTGAAATGATCATGTTGTTCTGGATCATGTTATTCCGCATCATGTTGTTCCTCATCATTGTTCTGAATCATGTTGTTCTTGATCACGTTGTTCCAGATCATGTTCTGGATAATGTTGTTCCGGATCATCGTTCGATTAATTGTTCTGCATCATATTGTCCTATGACAGTGTTTGAAGGATTTTGACTGCTGTATTTGTGATGTACTGGGGAGGAAGGGTATTTGTTGGTTGTTAGTATTGCTTGGTGGTAAGATGATTGAAATAAATGATTGCAATTTGGTTCTATTGTTATGCTACATAAATTGAGACACCAAACTGGTTCACAGTATTTTCTGATTACCAAATGTGTCACATGTGTTCATATTGCAATAGTTTTCGAGAATTTCTGAAATTAAGTTATGACATGGACATTTCACTCATCCTCAGCGGAGCTCTCTAGGCCGACAGGCCTCTTGTCCTAGTCCTGCACACAAATGTAGATCGTGCTATACCAGCTGTGGCCACAGAATTGTCCATGATGAGATTTGACTATTGAAGAACTGCAATGGAAGCACTGTGTGATCAGAAGACACCTTTCATTTCTCTCTACACTTTTCTTTTCCTTGGTGTTCGTCACACATTGTCCCTGGCTGCAATTGTTCCATGCTTTTTATCTCTTTTTTTAGAGTTCTGGGTATCGCTCTATGATTTCTCCTCAATAATTTGATGGTACATATTGTAATGTTGCATGCAGTCAGTGGCAAGAGAAACTGAAAAGACACAAACCTCACAATGTAGGCTTAAAAGTGTAACAAGTCTAACTTTAATGAAAAATGTATTAACTTCTAGTATTAACTTTGTTAATACTAAAAAGAATACAGTAGCCATATTTTTATCATTAATTTTGAGCTTGCTTTTAGACTACTTACTATGACTGTTTCCGCTGCTTGCACATACGGGAACAAAAGTTCAATTTTGTTGGATTTTTGTTTTATTTCTTTTGATCATGCAATTTTTGGTTTAAAGTATCTGAATTTTACAGTGAAGAAATGAGTCGCTGTCAGAGACCACGGCGTGGTAAAAGAAAAGGACTGTGGAGTTTTGTGTCTGTGTGACTGCAAGCATGAGTGGGTGAGTGTTTGCTGGGGTATGGCATTAAAATTCACCATTTAATGGATATGGTGTTGAGTTTTGGGATGTCTTCCATCCTCCTCGCGGAGTGTGTAATGCTGATGCATGCCCCTTTGTACCACATAAGACAGCATGGATTCCTTCGGTTAATGGAGCCAGGAATCCACACCTGCCAGAGAGGTTTCCTTCCAGAGACAGTCAGTGGCTTCTCCGCAAGCCGCTTTATTTAAAGAGTAATCTCTCCGGAGTACTGAAGCCCTGTCACACTCGGTAGCCTCTGCACAGCAGACAGGAAAAGAAAAAAAAACAGAGAGAGAAAAAAGAAACAAATTCCTTTACATGGAGAGGTTTTCTGTTGAAATGATGATAAAGGAGATTATCAGGGCTGGGCCTTGAAGAGGTGATGACTGCTGTGGGGATTGGGTGGGGGATATACTGCCTTACATCACCAAATATTGCTTTACATTGCATTCAATTTAGTTGGTACGCTCATCCAGCGTACTGATTTGAAGAACGTCAGTGCTTCTCTCAGGAGAATAACAATATTCGACTCATAGCAGAGGGCATTGGCCAGGACTCTTATTTTGAGCTCACCATTAATTGTGTCTTTTATTGTATTTTTTGTCTTCATTATTTCCGATGATATGGGCCTGAACTCTGTGTAATTGAATAGAATGAACCTGATGGGGCATCTGTGATTTGGGTTTTTTCTGCGGCCACCAGTCCGAGTTCAAGTCTTCCTTGAAAATTGAGTAAAGCTGCTGACTGCATCATATTCGCAATGGGTCTTTCAACTGTAATCAAGCCAGTGTTGTTTCTTTTTCTTCAATTCCTCCTAAATGAATCCATTCATCAAAGCGGGAGGCCTGTGTGCTTGTGTTTTTATTCCCCCACAATGTGTATAATTGTGTTCGTGCTTTTCACAATTTCCACTGTCCTTACAGAAAGAATTGCAAATTGCCATGGCAATGCTTTGCATTATCTGCAGAGGACAGTAAACTGAGACTTTTTTTTTCCCCTTCATTCTTTAATCCAAGGATTTCATTCTATAGCAAATGTATTTGTTTTCTGAGACCTTTTCAATTGTGTGAATGTGAAGTGAAGCATTTTGAGTCATTCTAATAGTCTGTAATAAATCTTGTGCCCACCGCAATTCTGCATTTGATGTCCTCATTGATAGATGTAGGCCATCTTCCATGCTGAAAAGCGTCCCCTGCAAGATAAATTGTATAGGTACACGTGTTTTTTTTTTTTTCCCTACACATTCTGTATTGTAGATCAGTTTGACGGAGTATCCCCTCGTAAATGTACAGTGAATAGAATACACCATGAGGTTTTACATTAACCTAGTGGAGGGGTATTAAAGGTCTCCTCATGCCATTTGTTTTCTTTGGGACAGTTTTCCTGTATGAGTTCAGGTGCTTCATGCTCTGCTCTCCAATTCTCATCCTTGTAAACAGTGAAAGAAGCGATGTTTCCTATCAAGCTGAACCGATGGGGCCTCCCTGACCTGAACCCCGAGACCATGCAGTCCAGTGAGCCGTGGGTATTTGCCGGCGGTGACATCGCTGGCCTGGCCAACACCACCGTGGAGTCGGTGAACGACGGAAAGCAGGCTTCCTGGCACATCCACAGATTCATCCAGGTGCACCATCCCACGCTCCACTCATTTGCGTGCTTGTTGATGCATTTGTGCTGATTCTGGTAGACCGCAGCAGATGTTTAGAATTAAGTCCTGCGACATGGAAGAATTTGAAAAATGGATTAATCTGTTGGAAAAAGTTGCCTGTACATAAGGATAGATCATTTTCACTACAATGCGTCCATACGTGCATGCACACTTACAGGTACAGCACAAGCTCGTTATAATTTATTTCTAGATTTGAGAGACATAATTTTTTTTTCTCTTATGTCATGTATGATGTTTTGCTTTAGAGAATTATTGAATAAGATTAATTTATTCAATTGTATATATTTTTTGAACTAGTGAATCACCGCTTCTTTTGTTTCCATTCCACCTGACAATGATAAGGCCCTGAAGTTGACAGTTAGAAGTCCGAATGTAATGCCTTGCTTGGGAATATGCTACAGTCTGACATCTCATAGTAATTGACCTCTTTTTGTTCAGGAAATAACAGTTATCTTAGATGGCCTTATTCGTTTGGAGCTTAAAAAAAAAAAAAAAACCAGTCTTAAAAATGCCTAAAATTCAAATTAATCTGAACAAATGCTGTCAGTAGAAGAAATCAATGCGGTGCTATACACTGACTGTAGACTATTAGCTAAAGTGATTATTTCTAAAAAAGGGATGTTATAATTCGAATGACTTATGAATTAAATGAGCTTAACTGACCAGAGGCTCATGTATTACAAGAATAAAATGTTATCTTTAATTTGTTTTTGCCATAGTCAAGGAAATTAGACTTCTTCTGAGGATATATATTTATACACACCAGGTAAAGTAGCCGAGGCTCTGACCCTGACACATCTGTGACCTACTGAGCATGGAGTATCAGGATATCCCACTCCCCTGGGGAAATTCAGTGCTCACAGGTGGATACTGAGGTGAAGGTGGGAGGTTAGCAGTAGGCAAGCAGGCTAAATTGATGCAGCAGCAGGCCAAGCAGCAGCAGAGAATGATGCAGTGCTGCAGCAGGCAAAGGCTTTTTTTTTTTTTTTTACCACCGAGGAAAGCAAGCAGCAGGAGATCAGCATAGATATCCCACGGACCAGAGGGGCTAGGCAGTGGCAGATATGCATGGGATGGTCTAGGAGAACTAGGGCATGTCTCAATCTGCTACATGACCTAGCTTTGCAAACTGCACACCATATTTAATCATTTTTGAGGGACAGCCTACTATGTGAAACATTCGCTCATTTCATTGGATGCTGCACAGAGAGCTTTAGTCCTATGCCATACCTCTAAGGCATTGGCAATAGAAACTCATTTAACTTAATTAGATTGCTACTCGGAAATACCTGCAGGTGAGAGCACTCCGCACATTGTCTCTGTGATGTCTGCTGGGGGATAAAGGGACATGAGAGAGAGGGATAGAGAGAGAGCTGCAGATTAAACTAACATTGAACTATCCATGTGGAATCCCCCTGCTTTTACATAAAAATGAAATGGAAGAAGACCGTGCGTTCCATGTACCATTTTCTACCAACATCCACACGGTTTACATATGCCTTGTTTAACATCAGTCTGAAGTTTATACATTATATTTACATGCTTTGTCACTGGCACTAAGAGCACCCACCACTGTCTCTGCAAATGCCTGGGGGTATATTCACTCTCAAGACAGTTTACTATAATAAACTGCTGTTGTATTCGCTTAGAGCTTTTCTTCTTTTTTGAAGTAAAACTAAAAACGCCATCCAAAGTAAAAATGCTTCTTATGAAAATTACAAATTTGACATTTCCTAATTTCCTTTTTGTAACAGGGCCAAAATGAGCTATGCACATTAAGATAATGTTTAACAAGACGATGCCAAGCATTAATCTTACCAAATCTAAATACATTTTATGTGATGCACTATTAAATTACAAGTTACACACAAGTGGAAACTACTGCTTTCAGATGGCGGGTTATCGGCTGTCAAACGCATTTCCTGCCCCACCCTATCCAGTAATTCAAGGCCTGTCGCTCACCCCTTTCATGGAGGTGATGTTGTCAAGATCTTTGACCTTGTAATCCTTCCATTTGGTTAAAATTATATGGTGAGCTCGCAGTGTTTGCCAATCTTCACCAGTTCATGGTTAGGTTAATTGCTGTAAGGCTGCTTTGGTCAGTATAAAGGACAGATAAGTATTTATTTGCAGATTAAATTGCCACTTGGACAGAGGAAGAAAGGACAGTGGATTGCTTTGCTTTCAGAGTAATGGACTGAAGATAGGGAACTAAATCAAGCAATTTACAGGAAAGTTCACTGATTAATATCATAGTCAGTCAAAGATCACTTGAACCACAAGCCCCAGCACCAGAATTATAATGTTTTTCAAGTGAAATAATTACGTTTGACTTTCAAAAATCCCATTAATGTGGTGATATATTCATCTTGTGTGAGTTTGTGTAAGTCTACCCCGAAGAGGCATTCAAGCTACATTAAAATGGCTCAATATGATCATCTGTAGATGCTTTATCTCGCTAAAACAATTTGAATGTGATTACGGTGGAAGAGCTTGAACATAACTGAACTGCAGCCACATATTGTCGGTATAATCCCTGAAAGATGACGCAATTGTAAAGAAAATGAACCAGCTATAGTGACCTAGGGAGTGATTCTATCTTTCCATGGGATTTAATTTCATGTGCAGTATTTAATAACTTTTTTTTATTTCTACTTAAAGTGCATACCACTTTAAAAACATATCACTTCAAATATTTATTTAAAGGCCAATCGTGGTAGATGATATCTTGTTAGTTATGCTGTTTATGGCGTTGAATATGTAGCCCGAGGTTGTCTTTTATGTCTGATGTAAATTCGTGGGAGTAGCTGGACAACCCAGACTGCCATGGATCTCATCTTCCTTTTTGCCTAACGCAGCCTTATTCATTATGCTGATGTGACATCATTACAGAAGCAATCATAGCTGCTTGATAAATGCTTTCCCAATTAAAGCAAGTACTGGAGTATGACTGCTATTGACTGGTCTTGTATTTTGATCATGCAAGATAAACAAAGTGGCGGAATATTACAAAATTAATTCAAATTATTTGACCCTCAACCGGGTGACAGTTTGTTCTGTCCCAGTCTTCAAAGTAAATGTGCATTTTAGTGTGTGTGTGTGAGTTTGAATATGTTTGTGTGTCTGTCTGCATGTGTGTGTGTTTCTGTGAGTGCATGGTTATGAATACTATGACATTTGTGCTTGTGCTTTTGAATGGGAACATTAGAGTAAGCTTTATCATAGTTGATATGTATCTGTTTGTATTTTAAGTAGAATCTGGGGTAGTATGACATGCAGTAGTGCCCAGTGAGGTGTATGAGGTCACATAAAGCATTGCAGGTAATCTTGTTTTTGGCTGCTTGAAACCTTTTTCCAGAGTTATATTGACAATTTGTTTATTAGGGATGGACAATCTTTAGCAAAAATAAGTAGTAATCTTCGCAAGGAATCATAAGCATCATGCGTAGGACCAATTTTGACTGATTAGGCATCAAGACAAGACATTTACCGTGGACTGAAATGGGATGAAATCATTGAAAAACAACTGACATGCATATACAGCTTAGTTTGCTATAGATAAACTATGAAACTCCTGAGTGTTATATCCCAGGACAGAAATAATGAAATGGATAAAGTTCAAAGCGCGTATTTCCTCAACTCTGTGGTACTGGCAGTCCAGCTGAGCGTGAAAAATATGAGACTGCTGCTTTGGGGATGTTCTCCAGGTTTAACAGAGCAATATGCATGTATAAGAAAAGGCTATTGCCCATCTAGTGTATATATTTCATTTATTTGTTTTGATATGGCTTATCCCATTAAATATGGCAGTTCGTCTTAATGTCCAAGGATTCTTCTGTCTCACTAGGCTTGTTCGTGGAAGTTATTACGGACTTAGTGTCACACATGCGCTTATTTGACTTGGCATATGTTGTGCGCTATTTAATATTCAATACCATCAGCACATCATCTAAACATCTACAGGTTAGTTACAACCTTCAGTAATTATTACAAATGGCTCAGAATTGTCCTGCTATAATGTGCTGTTCTCATGGGAGTTCATCCAAAGCAGTGCATTTTACAGTTTGAGCTGTGTGACTTATATAGCTTTGACAGTCTTGTATTTACTCCTTCGAAAACACGCTGAGGAATGGACTGTTTTACAAATCCTGCATCAGCATTCAACAGTATCTTAGCTCGTCGAAGACAGACATAAAAACTGATTATTCATAGGCCTTGTAACATAAAAAGATTATGCGTAAGCATTTTAAATGCATCTAATGCCAGACAGTTTGGCAATGTATACTACACTCAATCAAAGCTCACAGACAGTTCCCTCCAAACATGGAAGCCCTGCCAGCTCAGGGATTTCACGGATTTTCTGAAATTTAGTTCATATGTACTGCACTGTCTCGGCAGGTTTTTTTGAATAGTGTTGTTGGGCACGACTCTTAAGTAAGTGATGTTGCTAACAGTGGGTTTTTCATGCTCATTCTTGTGTAGGCAAAGCATGGTCAGGCCGTCGACACCGTGCCCAAACTTCCTCTTTTCTACACGGCCATTGATTCCGTGGACATCAGCGTGGAGATGGCGGGGATTAAGTTCCCCAATCCTTTTGGCCTCGCCAGCGCACCCCCCACTACAAGCACGGCCATGATCCGCAGGGCGTTCGAACAGGGATGGGGCTTTGCGCTCACCAAGACCTTCTCCCTGGACAAGGTACTGGACTGCTTGACCCCTCAAATATATTCTCTGTTAATATCATGAGGTCATAATGAATGAGTTGGTGCTGACATCATTTTATATTATTTGTGTAAAATTTAATTGGAGAAAAGATATTTCAGGAAAAAAAACAAGGAAAACAAGTAAACACATATTGAGAAGAACAAACTATTCAGCCTGTCTAGATCCATCATTTACACTGCCTCTCTTAAAACACAGCAGATGATCTGTTGGAGAACAAAATGTCAAAAAAAGTGAAAGTATTAAATCCAGTCAACTTCTTTCAGAGACGCTTCATTAAAACTGTGCTTCTGATAGACCACCCCCTGCCCCACTTTCCCCGACCATCAGAAGCTACAAAATAAAGAGTTTATTTATAACAGAGTTGTTTATTGAAGTTTTATTTTAATTTGCTTTCTAATTGTGGTTGTGTGAAAATTAATCAGGAACATATGTTTGGCCCGTGCTAGCTGACATCCCTTGATTAGTGAAGCTCCAAATGAAAATGCAGCAAGGGACAAAACAAAAGAAAACACACCCCTTGTTCTGAATTATAGCGAGCATCTGTTTAGCTGCACTTTGAGGTTTCCGCAAAGTACATGAAATTTTGCAAAATTATTTTATCTCCACCATCTACCGAATTTTAGCTGTGGAGGAAATCTTGGAGAGGAAGATAATTACGTTGAATGTACAAATTGCATGAACGATTTAGGCTACGCCTTTTTTTGATGAAAATCCTTCACCCATTTCATAGACCACCTCCCTGTCAGTTTGAAAAGGTCAGCTGTTTTCTTTGATATGGTTGAAAAAAAATTGGTCACGCTAATTAGTGAAGATAATTGAATTGAAGAGAATAGTTTCTGCCTGTGTCTCCTTATTTTCCTGAATAATGAAGAATGCCGTTAAGGATCTACATCTGCTTGTATCTGTACATCCTCTCTCTCAAAGTATTTATTAATCGGTTTGACCAATGTAGTCAGAGAACTGAGAGTGAAAAGGAGCTCTGAAGGAAAGAAGGGCGAAGCCAGCAAGCCCCCATTTCAGAATGCAGTTTTGATTAAGTGGAATATGCCTTACTTGGGTCTACCAGGGGAGTTCAATGAGAATTAATACTCTCTCTGAACATCTGCTTGAAATGGTATTATCCCAACTCACACATAACATTGTTCCCTGGCTGAGCCTGGAGATTGACAGCTGCATATTGTGCTGATTTGGTCTTTAATACAGTATGTTTATGTGAACTTTGTTTCTTTTTTTGATTTTGTGCACATGCGAGCATCTCGCGCATTCCTGCCCCCCCCTTCTCTCTTTATTCCTGACATTTGTAGATGCCAGATTGGGGTCTAATATACTGTTGCAGCTATTGGCTGTCAGTATACAGCGAAATACCAGCTGATATCTCAGTAAACAGAAATCATATTATTCTTTATTGTGTGCTCAGTCTGCTAGATTGTATGGGCCTTTCTTTGGGGAGGTAGATAAAGAAGTTCTTAATGTCAATACGAACAAACAGGCGGCACTCCGCTATCATATACTTAAACATGTGGGACTCCGTTTTTAATATCCTGTTCGGTGGCATTGCTCGTCGATCAAAACATTACCATGGTGTGGCATTGATAGCATTCAAGATGCGCGGCGGATTGTCCGTGGATATGAAAATCTTCTCAGTCTGCGCCTTGTCTAGGAGTGGGCGTGCGCAGAATCGCTAATTAGCTCGAAGGTCCGACGGAGAAGAATGTCGGGAAGCTTGAACACACTAGCTGTACCATCATTAATTAGGATTAATGAACTGAATTGCATATGTAAATGTACTTATTTTCTGTGGGCTTTGTTGGACCTCTTGATATGAGGGAAACAAAAAAAGAGAAGAGGTGGTGGTAAGAGCGCACCTCCCCCCCTAGCTAAAGGCAGCTCCGCACAGTAAGGAGTGGTCATTCACATTGCGCTGAATATTGGACGTAGCACCTCTGATTGATACATTTCGATGGTCTCTGGTTAATTACAAAGCCTAAAGATCTGTTTTAGCGTAGTGCTTTGAGGCTGCAGTGAGGGGCGTTTGATGGATCAGACCTCTGGGGCCCAATTAGACCTTTAACTGATCAGAGTCAGATGAATCACATGATGGTCCCTCGGCCCAGGATGGTGCTGAAGCTCTTTTTTTTTACAGAAATCTCATTCGCTGAAAACATGCCTGGAACTGATATTAGGGAGATTTGGCTGGCAGGATGCAGAGGGGAGTCATCTTCCAGGAAGCTTTTGCCCTTAAATGATGCTTCTTAAATAATAATAAAAAAAAGGATGTGATCTATTTTCAAATGACCGGCAGCCCTGGTCTCTCTGCACCTTTGCAAGGACATACAGTTTGTATAATGAAAGAAACCTTTCAAGTGAGAAGCACTTTTCATGTGTTTTTACAGTGTATAAAAGGTATATTGCTGTCTGCCTTTATCGGGTACACTGGTGAAAACTGTATCAGTTGCCCCCATCCTCGTGTTTGTCTCTTGCCCATTAATGTTAAATTATGCTGCTCAAATTTGCTATTGGATTTAACTGAGAAAGAAAAACAGGTAGGTCATGAAATAGCCAGCTGTGAGCTAGATGCCTTGAGTCTTCAATCCTATTTTAAATGTTGAGAAATAGCGAGAAAAACTTTTGCACACCGGTAAATAGACAGGTGTGTTGGAGAAAGGCCGACTAAGGACTAAAGTAACGAAAAAAACTCCCGCACACAGTCTTCTCACTTGCAATTAATTTATTAGTCAACATTTCGGTCAACCGACCCTCCTCAGGACGACAAACAGAATACACTGGAGAGCATATCTTAAATGCAGGCTGGTAGGCCTACGTGGCCCAATCAGATAAAATCACATGACCACTAGTAAGACGCATCTCATAAATAAAAACATCAATACAAATAACCATATACAAAGGTAATAATAACCTCATTTAGGGAAGACATAATACAGTATTTGCAATACAAAACAAAATAGAAAAAAGTTTCCAAGCCATAAGAATAACCACATGTTTACAGTACAATCATGAGATAGAAAACATGATGGTATGAGAATGAAAATGCAAAAAAAAATTTAGCAAAAACATTTTGCCGCCTCCTAATCGTCCCAACCTCTGAAAACAGGAGAGGAGACCAGATTAGAAAGGCTTTGTCGTATAAGTAAAAACTGTAAATATAAACAGTGAACAAAATAAAGAGGTGCAATCACTAAAAGACAAGTATTCTATAGTGGAAGAGTCCCACCAAAATTTTGTCCCACCTTTCTAATCTGGTCTCCTCTCCTGTTTTCAGAGGTTGGGACGATTAGGAGGTGGCAAAATGTTCTTGCTAAATTTTTTTTTCATTTTCATTCTCATACCATCGTGTTTTCTATCTCATGATTGTACTGTAAATGTGGTTATTCTTATGGCTTGGAAACTTTTCTATTTTGCAATGTATTGCAAATACTGTATTATGTCTTATCTAAATGAGGTTATTGTTACCTTTGTATATGGTTATTTGTATTGATGTTTTTACTTATGAGATGCTTCTTACTAGTGGTCATGTGATTTTATCTGATTGGGCCATGTAGGCCTACCAGCCTGCATTTAAGATATGCTCTCCAGTGTATTCTGTTTGTAGTCCTCAGGAAGGTCGGTTGACCAAAACATTGACTAATAAATTAATTGCAAGTGAGAAGACCGTGTGCTGGAGTTTTTTTCGTTAAATGTTGAGAAATGAAAATCACAGGCATGCCATGAACCCTTTCACAGGCCGTGAATGAGGTGCGTACATTCAGAGGCTTTCTGCAGAAATAATTTGGGCTATGTAGTTCAATAGGATCACCATCCATGGGTTATTCTTTTCTGGTGCTGATTACTGATTAAAAAAGCTGTTTAAAATGGTTAGGTGTTACAGCACTTCTGCTGCCTGAAGATTAAATTTCTTTGACCACACTATAAGTATTCATTGTTTACATTTGTACATACCAATAAACCTTCTCGATTCACTAAATACAAGTTAGTAGCTTATTTTCCAAAGAAAATTAAAGTAGAGAAAGCAATAAATCCTTGGACTAGATATTACTTGCTGATATGTAAACTAAGTTTTAAACTGTAGCAATAGGCTGCAGTTTTATGTCATTTTCATGAACAGACTACAAGCTGAAAAGTGTACATTTATCGGCACGATGGTGAGGAAAGTACAGCAATTGCAGCGGTGTTGAAATAAGATCCATTGTGGTATTGTCCATTGTTAATTGTGGTATTAACCCAGTTAATGCCGTTCACAGGATATTCTGTCAATTATAATAGAATGCTTTCCCCATCACTGACAAAATATTCTGGCAATCAAGGTTTTCACTGCTATTTGGTGAAGGGCACTGTTACAGATCTTCTGATGAAAACAGGTATCGAAAGATCAATGAATTCTGGCAGTGGCTGGCTACTTTAAAAATACATGGCAGGGAAAGTATTAATGTGTATTCAAACCTGTATGTTACCATGCCTCTTGGAATCAATTAACACGCACGTCTTTTGTCGCAAAACAACTTTCTGAAAGCAAGTAAAACATTTTATTACAAATTGTGACATTCCAATGCTAACCCTGTGCTTCCTGAAACCTTAGCAGATTGAAATATTAGACTGTTACAGACTTGCATGAGGTTGACCTTGTCTTTTATTTTTCTTTTTTATGCAAGCAAATAAACAAATTAAACCAAAATAATTTGTTGAGCACCTCAATCTTTTATTATTTTACATGAGAAGTAAAAAAAAAATGCATGTTTTCTGATGGTCTGATTTTTGTTTCTTTGCTGCTGAGAGCATGGACTGAATTTAGCATTTTTGAACTTGTCTAACCCAAGAGGGCTTTTATCTTGAAATCATGGACATTTTAGAGAGTGGTCCCTCCAGTTGATAGGAAGCGTAAGACCATGAGAACTAATTTTTATTGGCTTGCAACCCCACTTTTTCCTCTGGATTGAATGCAAGGAAACAAGGCCTTATAAAGACAAGACACTGGGTTAATCTTGAGTGAGCTAAGTATGCACGTGATTGAATCTGATTCACCGATCTATATCTCTTCTCTTCCCTTGGAATAATGCACATCATTAACATTGGACCTTTGTGTTTACTATTTATGTCCGGTCACTATTGTTGCCAGGTGCATATAAGAAACAGCATATGCTGCGTGCAGGTTAGAGCCATGAAGTTGTGAACCATATAAATGAGAGACAAAGAGAGTATTTAAAGTTTCCACTTCCTCACATAGGTATTTCTTGGTTAATTATGGAAATAATCAAGTAATCTCTGCATGCCTAGGGTCAGGTACCGTAATACCGGGCAGGCCTTGTTGCCTTCAGTGTAATTATTACCTGCCTGACCCGCAGACAAGATCTTGTTGACTTTAATTTTAAGCAGGAGCATCAATGATGAAAGAGGCTCTATTTCCATTTTTTTTTTTTTTTTTATACATGCTTACAGTTACCATGAAACGCTAAAGATCGAATCTGTCGTCAAGGAAATGTGCTGCGCGGGCGTACCATTAGGAGTCTCTAAAACCTCAGAACATAGCTTGTTTCAGTAATGTGTGGGCTACTGGCAGGTCAGTGTAGCGAAAAACTCTCAATTAAAAAACAATTAAAAAGTTTCTATACTAACCATTTGTTCGTGCGAGAGTTTGTTCTCTGCTACTTTGAGTTGTCTTGCTGGTTTTCATGTGTGTGTTTGCAGCCCTTGGTTAACAAGAAGTATTCAACTTTTTTGGACTCAGATGGAATAAAAATCAAAGATTTTTATAAGAAAGTATAAAAGTATAAATATGGATACAGACATCACTCTATTGAAGTTAATTATGATATTGATGTTCTGAGCTCCCAACTAGGTGGATGGCTACCGATTTGTTGTATTTAGAACCTCCTTCCAAGTTATTGAAGTTCATGAGTTGCAGAGTGGCATATTGCCCTTACTTGTGCCAGTAGTGTGTCCCACAGAAAATTACTTATTCCTAGTGCATTTACTGTTTCTGTTAATGTTGTGTGGTTTGTTACCACCTTCAGTTTCCCAGTCATAATTAGAAATACTGTAGATGTGATCTATGTGACATAATTTCAAACTTCCCTTTATTTTGTTTATCTTTTGTGCATTCGGTTGATTTCCCCTCTTTTTGCAAATTACCTTATAATATGTGAATACTATACTGGTTTGCTTTTTCTTTCCTGAACCACTGAGTTTACAAGATCTTTTACACTTCCTACCTTCTCCAACCTTACCGGCTGTTTTTCTATAATTTCTGCTGCTGCATTGCCGTTTATCTACACAGGTACAGATGCGCAGCAAAACCAAACCACAATATTCTTCATGTTAAGCCCGTAAACTGCCCCTCAATGACAAGATTCAGTCTTCCTCGCAACTATCAAGGCAGATGTGGACCCTGATCATAAAACCATTGTGTCTGGTCTCACTTACTCTACCCACAGCAATGGTGAAATGATGACCATTAGTTTTACAGTACAGGCCCAAAAGTTATCTGTCAGCTTTTAAAACACACTTATATACACACCTGCGCCTACTTTCTCAATTCCTAAGTGTTGGCTCCATCTGTTTAAATAGGATCAAATGCATAATTTTTTTCTTCCGTATGTCTCCCACTTCACCCAATGTCTTCAATCTTTTCTTTCGACTGAATTTTTGTAAAATAACAGCAATATGCAGAGGAAGTTGTACCTGGTTTAGAGTCAGTGGGATTTGTTTTACAGCATTTTCACAATTTGGATATTTTACACGCAAATTAAGCAAATGGCATATTTGCAATAATGCATTTACAATGCCTTGGCAGAAAAGTGAATAGTCTGATAAAAATGTAAATGGTGCGATAATTCAGTTTTTTTACACTACCCCTCGGTCTACACGGTACTGCATTTTGAATATTTATGCTGTAGGCTTGCCATTTCTCTGTAAAGTTGCTATTTTGGGTAGCTTAATGAATTTTTTCTGTTCGCACAATTTTCTCACCTGATGGATGAAAAGGCTGGGTCGCTGACTAACTTCATTTCTTGCTTGCTGTCAATTCATATTTTTAACATAGTACCCATGTTCAGCTCGAATATCAATCTGAATATTCAAAAAATATGATTCTGCAGTCTCAGTACAACATCTACAATGTGAGCATGTGCTTTATTTGCTACATGCACACATCTTCCTTGTTGCTTTCACATGGTTGTACTGTATATACTCTCCACTTGTATACGAGCAGTTTTTCAGTGCACCCTCAAGTGACCCTCAAGCTAAACAGAGAGGCATTAAAAGTACCAACAGTAAGTACTATTTTGTCAAAAAATAAAGATCTCATCTGAAAGCAAAGATAAGATTTCAAATTTTGGTAATTTGTTCCCCTTAGCTGTATCTCCCACATGGGGAGGGGAACCAGCCTTGAATTGGCCATCCTCTCCGGTGTATTAATTTCTTGCTGGGTGGTATGAGCCACTGAGAAGGTGTCAGAACCACAGTGGAGTCTCCTGGGGCTGCTGCCTTATGTATGGAGTTTGACTTTCACTGCAGTGCGATTTGTCTGCCTGGAAAATGCTATGTAAACACTGAAAATAAGAAGAGGAGTCTGCATCATCTTTGTAAATATCACCCCTAACTTTGAAATTTATTTTATTGTATTACTCCCAGGTTTTAACTATAAGGGCTTAACTGGCTTCTGTACGATTGCCAAGGTGTGAAGATTTTATGTTTTACTTTAAATATTTGTTTGTGGGGCCAGTTAGTTGCTATATTTGCTCTTTCGGCACCTTCCACAGAGTTCTTGCTCAGTGCTCACTGAGATCCAAGCATTGTCAGAACCTGCCAAGGCAAAAATCTTTTCCAGCCACATCTGGGGGGGAAAAGCCATTGCTGAAGTAAATCTCGCATTTAACAAACACGTATCTTTAACAGCGCATACCTCCTTATTAGCAATTATGCATAGTGTTCTGCTGTGGTTTTTACACCCTGGATTTAAGTGAAATCATCATTGGTGATTTTGACTCTGAAACCCTGCGTAGAAAACGGGGACTGTCAAAGCAGTCAGTAAGATCTGAAAGGTGTTGACTAATTGCCTGCTAATTACACAGTAAATTGTCTAATTAAGCTGATGGTTAATTAGGGTAAGCTTGCACAGCAGTCTTGTGGAATTTTTGTCGGGTGCCTGGGAAGCAGCTTGTGTAATTGGCACACTGGCAGTGAGTAGCGGAGAACATGACATGGGGAAGCGGCGAGGCAGAGTGTGACAGATTCAGGATGCAGTGCAAACCCAGCTCCTGTCATTTGAGTGGGGAGAGTTCCTCATGCAGCAGTGACAGTCAGTGGGCCCGGGCCCAAATTAGCAACGCGCCTTCCCTCAACTCACTTTGTCGTTCTTCGCTGTAAAAGTTTTTCTGGCCTTCACCCCAGACGTTTCCATTGCAGGGTGTAAACAAACATCAGCGCGATATGATTTTGTTAGTTTGATGTTCCTCTTTGTTCTTTTTTTTTTTTTTTTTTTTGCGGTGCTTCTATTAAGGTGGCCGAGCTATACTTATCTTACCCCTTTTCCGAGACATTGCTTGCTGGCTTGGAACAGTGCCATACAGCTGAGAGGAATAAAAAGCAGTCCGTGAGTCAACATTTCATGATGCGTAAAGTTTTACACTGAGTCACTGATTAAGACTGTGGCTGATTCTCAGCTGGCGCTTTACCTATCGCAGTTTTAACAAAATAAAATAGTTGTAGGCAAGTTCTGTCAAGAAGATGTTCATTCTCAGTGAATTTCTTATAATGCCTTTTTACTGCAGAGTGATACAAAGGTGCTGTTCAGAGTAACGGAATGGTGAACATCAAGTCTGAAATGTAAACAGCATGCACATTTGGGTGAATATCCCTCAAACAGTGGTGAGAGAAAAAAATCCTCAAATGGGAAGAAATCTCAGGGGGAACTCTGCCATTGAAGAGAGCCCATCCTCTGTTGACCCATTCTATCACTGGGATTGTCAATGACTGAGAGAGATAGTATGGTCACTTTGTGTGGAGGTGCAGAAGCTCTCCAGGTACACCATCTGGCCTCGACACGGCATCAGATAAGGTACCCTGCTGAGAAGGAGGTCAGAGCACTGGAAGCCCCTGATGAGACTGGCTCTGGCTCAGGAACATGGAGACATGACACGCAAGCACACGATCTGTTCGATACATCCCGCGGTCAGATCAATACGGCAGCTCGGCAGACTTCGCTGGACGCCAGCGTTTTTCAGATGCAGCTCAGCAGCCCCGAGTGCTTGGTTGGTTGTGTGGGTGAGGGGCGTAGGGGGTGCAGTCACGGTCAGAGTCACCGCACTCCATCATCTGGCCAGGGGGCAGGGTGCTATGGGCTAAAGCATAACCTTTAGCAAAAGAGAACAGTAACCTTATATAGTATGCGGCTGATGCACGTATTACCAATGGACACGATAGTCGCCCCCAGCAGTTTTTGGTGCTGCCTTGGTGCCGATGAGAGCATTTGGCCGGTCTCCTAAGGTTACAGACATGCCTGGTGAGATGAAGGCTGCTGTGCAAGAGGCCTAGCAGTGGTCATGGAGCAGGCATTAACCCCTCTGTGCAGATATAGACGCCGGCGTCCGTAAATTTCAAAATTTTATTCCTAAACAATTCTGTGATTGAATTTCCAAATGTCTTGCTTCACAAGAATCATTTTCCAGAGTCTCTGTGACACAAATACTGATTTATAAAGCCTAAATAGGCTCACGCGTGACAGGAAAAATTGGCAATAATTTGTATTCTGCGCAAAGGAGTTAAGCCAGCCTGAACTCAGATTGGGGCTTTCTGCTGCTGCTTTCTGCTTCACTGGTACAGAGGCTCCTTAATTCCCCCTCTCTAAGACCGCTAAGCCCTCACCCAGAGGTGAAAATTCCAGGTTCAGAAAGTAGAAGTCCCCTGTATTTTGTTCCAATCGCCTGGATTAGGGCGATTCTTCAGCCAGGAGGTAGAACTGATTAGTGAAATCAGCGGGCAGAGTTCAAAGAGGGACGCTAAAACATGGCAGGACGTTTACGCTCTGATCCCAGGAGTTTTTACCTCTGCTCTCACCACCAGGCGATGAACACACGTGACACTTCAGCTCAGCATAGGGTGAATGTCCTTCGCCCCCATAAACCCAATCCATGGTCCCTCCAATGTGAACATGCCCTGGATGCCGGAACGGCACCCCCTGTGTTCTGCTGCTGGAACTATCTTTGCCTTTTGTGGAAGGACATGCCCCTTTTTATTTTTCTGACTGATCTGAAACGCCAGTTCTGGAAAAAATGAAAAACAGATTTGGCATATAAAGCACTAGTCACAGACCACTGGCTTGTATTTATTTAACAAGCAAATTAGTGAAAGTGGAATTTATGCTGCCTGGTAAAAAAAAAAAAAAAAAGCTGAATTTTCTGGCCTCATTAGCTTTGGTTACATGTTTACAGTATTTAAATATACCCATTAATTGGAAGATCAAAGTACCAGTGACTATCTTCCATGGGTGAAAGGGCAGATAAATTGTGCTGTGAAATCTGCTTTGTTTCCTAATTTTGTGAAAACCGTTCATTTTGTCATGCATTTTGACTTTTATTGCCTGAAATACATATATATATTTACATATTAATTGAGCACATAAACACATCAGGCCCCATACAGTGTATCATTTACCATTTGTTTTTTTTTTTTTTTTTTCTTGGCAAAATTGTCTAAATATTTTCTCCTGTATTGCTGTGTTCCATTCTAATGTATGAGCTGCAGCCGGCACTGGTGTTTCACTCATCAATCACTGGGGCAAAATCAGTCGCATGTCTCTGATGAGTCAGTGTTTGTAGTCATTCGTAAACTTTTCCTATCACGCCCCAAACCACGGATTCATCAAACACCCTTGACAATTTGGAACCATCTCCCCCTCCCATGTGTTTGGAAGCGTAGATGTTGCTGCGGGTGCTTAAAAGACTGCCATTTGTCTACACAATGCCTTGGAAATATATGTGTGTCCACACAGTGCACACAGGCACTCATAACATGGTGAAGCGATAGATCAGTCAGAGAAGAAAATCCTCTGATGCCCCTGTGTTAAATAACATTATAGGGCATTTGTTCTGAGTTTGCTTCTTGCATTGATTCTTGCACGTGCCTACTTTTTAAGGCAGAGATGTATAAGCTTGTATTTGAGAATCGGGAGGAATATGGCCTTGTAACCGGGGAGACAGAGGGAGGTCCTACCGTTTGATTGGCAGCCATCCAGTATCCATGGTCTTCAGACACAGCTTCCTCCCTTTGTGTCATTAATAGTTTCATTTTCAGCAACAAATGCTTGGAGGAAGTGTGCGCATGAACTCGCACGTGCTCCTACACTCAATTCCAACCTGTGGATTAAGTTATTGATCTCAAGAAACAGAATCTAGAGCATATTCTTTTAGCATGTCAGTTTGAAATAATGTTGCTTTTTGTAATTAGTATACAAAAGAAGTGTGCAATCTATCACTACTCATTTTTACTCTTCTTCAATTCCTCTAGAATCTCAAATTGCACAATTGAGGTCTTTTTATTATCTTGTGAAAAATCTGTGGGAACCATTAATGACTAAACTGTCACACAATATCCTTCTTCATTTATCAAAACGGTCCTCATATCCTCTGCTTTGACATTAATATATTAAAGCTCTTTTGGGCAGGGCTAAAGATGCACCTTTAGAATTACTTTCACGTACACAGTAATTGCTGGAAAACTGAACACGTCTGGGCTTGCTGTGGATACACAGTGACACAGTGCTCATTGCACACTCTTTAAGTGTATTTTAGGAAATAATTGCTGTACAGTGGAGTAAAAGCAAGATTGGTCCAAGGTTGTCCCATTATCATTTACTTCTTGCTGTTTGTATCTTCATACTTATGAAATTATGCTGTTTTTAGTTCATATTTTTTTGTGCTGTACATAAAACAAAACAAAAATAGAAGTTGCAGACAATTTTCGCACCATAAAACAGTAATATATCAGATCTCTTGATACCAGACCTTCGATTCATTTATCAAGGGCCTCCTGAGATGAAATAACAGATTTTCATCCTTTTAAATTATGCCATTATTTTCCTAATGCATTAAATATACACAAAGTATTCAAGCCCATATGGAGAGGGCGATTGCTTAATCCCAGAAAAAAAATGACTTTTTTGTGACCCTCCCATTTATGAAAAGGGGAATTTATTATTCATGTGCTTTTTTTTTGCCATGGCATTTTTACCTGCTGAAAAGAAATCTGAATTAGCATGAAAGAGCATAACCTGTATTCAGCATAAATGACATTTGACATAATTTGAAACTTTGTTTTAGAATATGAGTACTCATTCAGATATTTGATTTTAGGGAACAAATTTTGCATCGCCGTTTTTCCAGTTCCATTAAAGAAAAGTGAAGGTCTTGTACGAGATGGAGTGGCTCTTTTCCTGAAAAAGAATTCAATTCACTTTTGCCATTGAAATTGAAGGCTGGTGCATATTGTATTCGTGAATGCTTTCAGAGCTTACACATAGTTGTCCAATTCTTTATCAAGGCTGGCACAGCCAGATGCAGATTTGTTTGTTAGATGTGGTTTTTTGATTGAAGCTTTCTCAGATATATAAGTGAAGGCTATACAGAGGGTCTTAGGAGGGCTGAGGTTATCTGTTAGAAATCTAAAATGGGCTTCGGTATGGATAAATCCGCATGCAGTTTTGTTGCAGTGTCTGTGCACAACATTGAATTCTTGAATGGATTAAAAGAGGGAAATATTCTGAATAGAAGCTTCAATAGCTCTGTTTCCGCATCAGTCTGACTTGTCCCCGGGAAGCAGAGGATAATTGTTTATTACTTGCTCGCCAAAATATTGTTTGGGCACTTCTTTTTTTTATTTAGGCAAATGGTAAATTTAAATGCTACCCTAATTCCAAACAAATTGGCGCATCATTGAAAATGCAAACAAAATCAAAAAGGAGTAGTTTGTGAAGTACATTCAAACTGCACTATATTCAAAACACGACAAAACTCAGAATTCACTTTTGAGTTCAATCGCTAATTGAAAATACGCTTACATCAAATTTGATAACTGCGACAGACTCCTAAAAAGCATGTGCATGGGCAGTTTATGACTAATAAGGATGTGACAAGTTGCAATAATTAGGTGATGTAAAACAGGTGATCTTAAATAGGTAAGCTAATTGATAGCATGAAAGGAGCCTCCAAAGAAGGCCTATTCCCTCAAGAGCAAAGAGTAGTCGCGGCTCACCTATTTGCCGACAGATGCACAAGCTTACAATCCATCATCCATCACAATGTTCTCTCAAGACAAATCAGTACAATTTTGGGCATTTCACCCCGTTACAGAGCATAATGTAATCAAAATATAGAAGGACTACTGTCGAATCTCGATGCGTGAATGGCAAAACGAAAATCACATCAGAATGCCTGTGATCTTTGATCCATCAGATAGCCCAATCTTAAGAACTTTCATGTGACTTCAATGGATAACACAACATGGGCTCATAAATTTTTTCCAAAAATTGTCCAACAGCACGACCGACTAGTTAGGGCTTAGTCTGTTCTGAGATGGACAGTAGCATAATGGAAGCATGTTTTTTGGTTTGAATAGACAACATTTGAAGATGTTTTTGGAGGAAAAAAAAAACAGCTGCCATGTTCTCCAAACCAGAAACCGCGAGGAAAAGCCAGGCTGTTATCAGCATTAGGCTCAGTGGCCAGCATCTGTCATGGTAAGGGCGTATGTCAGTGCACATGACATGGGTGACTTGCACATTTGCAAAGGCACCATTACTGTAGAAAGATATGTAGGCATTTTAGAGAAACATACTGTATGCAGCCATGTGGATGTCCTCTGTTCTGGGGATGTCCCTGCATTTATGGGCAAGACAACGCCAAACCACATTCTCTACCGATCACAAGTGCAATGGCTGTATCAGTGGACAGTGTAGGCCCCTGTTGGGCTGCCTGCAGTCCAGATCTGTTTCCAGTTGAGAATGTTGGGTGCATTATGTTGCAAAATAAGCAGCAACAAATGCCCTGTGCATTTGCAGTGCTGAAGACCTGCTTAATGGAGGAACGGGGGGAAATTCTGCTTGATATACTTGACCAACTCGTGCTTTACCAAGCCCAAATGCTTAATGATTGTGATTAAATAACATGGTGATATGACACAGTAGGACTGGGTGTTATAACAATATTTTCATTGAAACAAATAATATTTTCAACCGTCACAGATTTCTATATTGTGACATGGAAATGCGTTGTTCATATTTCATCTCTGACTGGCACGAACTTGGATAAAAAAAAAAAAGTTTTACTGTAGATCTCTGGGACTTCTTGGCAGCATTGATCATGGATATGTAACATGCAAAGGACCTGCATTTGACATGTATAGCTACAGATACCAACTAGAAGGTGCTAGTAGAGTGCATGACCTCTGCTGTTGTGAGATTCATTGGTGGAGGAAGTCGCAATTTTCGCCTAGCATGAAGTAATTTGACGGCTGATATGGTTGGTTGTGTCACATGACAACAGTGCCCAACAGTGCTGTCTTTACATGCATTAAAATTCTTTTGAAACCTGGATCAAGGATATGGCCTGGTCCCAATCCTATTTATTTCACCCTTACCCCTTGGCCCTCTCCCTTGCCTTGCCCTTGAAACACAGTTTCCAGGGATAGTGGTTGAAATATTCCTCTATAAAATGGGACAACCCTTCAAGACCCTTATACGTGATCAGTAGAAATCGATGGCATTACAGATGCAACCAGCTTGTTCACCGTTGGCGTGTCCTATTTTGTTCCCCTATCAAATCGTGTTCTCCCATGAGAAAGTTATGGGTTTTTCCCCCTGATTTAAGAAAATCATGTCAGAAATAACATAATGTGCAGGAGCAATCTGCTTGCTCTTTAAAAAAATATATCAAAGTTGGTGCCTCAAAAAGTGATGCATTCTGGTGCTTTGTGATCTCTTTTGTGCAGTATCTGTCAATGCACAAAATTTCATTACCATCCATCTTTACTTTTTTGAGATAACCCATTAGCTGAAGAATGAATAAACAAACAAACACCGGTAAAAACACATTACCTCCTGGCAGAGGTCAAAAAAGCGCTGAAGAAACAAGAGGCAAGCTCCTGTATAAATGCACATGATGTTCATAAAACAGTGATGATGTTATGGATTGCCGATTGTTGTGGCCTTAGACTACATTGTAGCATACAGCTACATTTTTCTAGCATGTTTACACTTTTAATATGATTTTTATATTTTCATTCACAGTGTCATATGAAGGACAAGTTTATTATTCATTTTGATATATCTGGCACAATATGCATATTCAATGCTTTGAGAGTGGTGGCGAAGGCGATAGCAACATTGACTCATGTAGTTGACAAAAGTGAAGTGATTCATTGTGTACCTATTGTCTGTGCAGCTTGATGAAACACAGCACGTCTTCAGTAGCTCGGTGTTTGTGTGGTTAGCGGACATATCCATCATTAAACACAAGTGTTTTTAAACCTTTTAATTATCACAATCACATGACTGTGCCGTCTCAACAGTGATGCAGAGCTACAGATTTAAGTAGGAATCGGGGCATCTAATTCGTCTGCGATCATATAAAAGGGACCAGCTGCTGAATGTTCTTAATGTTCTTTCAGACAGCGCTGAGAACTATGTGCTAAAATCTGTGTGTAAATTACAGTAAATCCATGGGTCAGTATGAGGCTAAAATAGATCTTATTCACAACTTACGTTTCAGAAGTCCCAGCCCTAAATTTCTTTTGCTATCTCCTGGCTAATTCAGTGAAATGCTAAAAGGCTAAATCAGTCTTCGGCAACAAATTACACAATACACACATTTTATCATCAAAACCAGCATACACCTAAACAAAGTGATTCATGCCTTGCTCAAAACAAGTACCATTCTCATAAACATGAAAACCCATCTTTCTTTTTTTTCTTTGCAGCTTCGATCTTGATGGAGAAAATTTTACAATCTTATCTGCTTTGGGCCAGTCATTATACTTCTCCCTATTGCAGTGGGGGGTCTTCCCTTTTTCGCCAGCCACATTTATGTTGGACCCAGACGGTTTTTTGGGGGCCAGGTTTCAAAGATTTAAATTTTTTTTTTTTTTTTAATACTTCACTGTATCCTGTATCTTTCATACTTCAAAGTATACAGACTATTTGGATAAAGAAAGGAAAATGAGAACATTTGAATTTGGGCTGCAGTAATCGATCATTTTAGTAATCGAGTATTCTATCGATTATTCAGACAATTAATCAAGTAATCTAATAAGAAATAGTGCATGCTTGGTCAATTATTTTATTAAATCACATCTGTTTTATTTAAGAGCAATAGTAAAATTCAAATGAGAAAATAAAACAGGTCTATTAAACGAAAAGCCAATTGTTTACATTTTTTAAAAACAGGCTTATTGCTGAAAATTAAAATATATATATATATATCTGCAGTGAGTGCACTAAAGCAATTCACAAATTGCAAACAAATTAAATGATTCCTCTGAAGATGGAAAATAGAGTCCTATCATTAACTGACTGTTATATATATATACACACACACACACACACACACACACAGTGAAGCCATGCTCTTGTGATGGATGCAGTATGTTGGGTTAGCATTGTCTTGCTGAAATATGCAAGGCCTTCCCTGAAAGAGATGTTGTTGTAAAACCTCTATATACTTCTTAGCATTGAAAATGTCTATCCAGATGTGTAAGCTGCCCATGCCATAGGCACTAATGCAACCCCATACCATCAGAGATGCAGGCTTTTGAACTGAGCACTGATAACAAGCTGGATGGTCCCTCTCCTCTTTAGTCCGCACGACACAGTGTCCATGGTTTCCGAGAAGAATATCAAATTTTGATTCATCTGACCACAGAACAGTTTCCCATTTTGCTTCAGTCCATTTTAAATTAGCTTTGGCCCAGAGAAGACGGTGGCATTTCTGGATCAAGTTCACATATGGCTTCGTCTTTGCATGATACAGCTTTAACTCGCATTTGTGGATTGCACAGCAAACTGTGTTCACAGACAATGATTTCTGGAAGTGTTCCTAAGCCCTTGCAGTGAATTCTAGTGCAGAATTATGTCTGTTTTAAATGCAGTGCTGCCTGAGGGCCCGAAGATCACGAGCATCCAATATTGACCTTCGGTCTTGTCCTTTACGCACAGTGATTTCTCCAGATTCTCTGAATCTTTGGATGATATTATGTACTGTAGATGGTGGGATATTCAAAATTTTTCCAATTTTACATTGAGGAACATTTTCCTGAAATTGCTTAACAATTTTTAAACTCAGGTTTTCGCAGATTGGAGAGCCTCTGCCCATCTTTACTTCTGACAGACTCTGCCTCTATAAAATGCTCTATTTATACCCAGTCATGTTACTGACCTGCTGCCAATTAACCTAATTAGTTGTAAAATGCTCCTCCAGCTGTTTTTTATTAGTACCTTTTACTTTTCCAGCCTTTTGTTGCCCCTGTCCCAACTTTTTAGAGATGTGTTGCTGCCATCAAATTCAAAATGACCTAATATTCTTCACGAAATGGTGAAATGTCTCACTTTCAACATCTGATATGTTGTCTATGTTCTATTGTGAATAAAATATGGGTTTTTGAGATTTGCAAATCATTGCATTCTGTTTTTACCGGTATTCATGTTTTAGACAATGTCCCAACTTCATTGGAATTGGGGTTTGTATATATATATATAAACAACGTATATCAGTGGCGGCTCGTGAACTGGCAACTGGGGAGGAATTACCTTTACAGAAACTCCGAAAACTCTCAACATTATCAGGTGTGGCCAGTTTTCATTCATAACGCACACCTGTCAACTCTCATGCATTCGGTGTGAGTTTAAGATGCATATTTACGTTCCTCTGCTGCAGTCAGCAATTATTCAATCAACGCATAGGCTATGTGAGAGATTCTTGCGTGGAATTGAAGTCCTTGTGCATGGAGGGGTTGGAAGCAGTGTAATTGCATAAAGACGTTTCAAATGATCTAAGTTCATTTAAACAATCGCAAAACACATGCATTGCACCCAAGCGCTGAGTAAAGAAAAGCGCGAGAAGTCCGGAGTCGTAATCGGTATGCGTTCTAAATGAAAACTGGCCACACCTGATAATGATGAGAGTTGTTGGAGTTTTTGTAATGGTAATTTAAATGAATGATTGAAAACAGGTCGTGACCAGTCATTAATTTTAAGGGATTGTTTTGAGCTTCCCCAGTTGCCAGTTCACGAGCCGCCACTGATATATATATATGAAATGAAACTTCTCGAAATTCATATTTATGTTTGTGTATTGTTGTGCTTTATTTTTTCTTTTGGCCTGATGTTGCTTTTAACTTGCTTGTTATTATTGTTGTTTTTTTTATTGATGTTGATTTCAGTTTTAAAATAAGCTAAAGTCATGGAGTTTTGGTGGAAAACATTCATTCATCATTTTTTTCTTTTAGTACAGATCTAAAATGGGTCAATCGACCCCTAAAAACAACTTGTGGACTTAAATACCCTTAATTACAACTAGAGAAAATATTAATTCTACTGCTAATGCTTGTTACTGTTACCTTCTGTCCGTTCCATTCTGAAATGAATGCATAGACTGGATGTTTTCGGTTTAAGTGCTGCAGCATTGACAAAGTGCTATTGTGATAAGCCAGTTTCGTTTTACTGTAGAGACACTCCACTATCTTTTCTTCTCACTTCAACGCGTAGTGAGCCCACAATTTGGACATTTTATGCCTTTTTTGCTGGGGTGTCTGCTGTTTCTGTTCGCGATTTTCTTCTTTCTCATCCTCCATGATTTTTGTTGCTCGCGCTCACGCCTCGTTCCACTCACGTTAGTGTTACCATATTAATGCGCATATTAGCACAAGTACCTATAAGTGAATTTGCGCCAATAGTCGAGTACATGCGCATGTGCCTGTCATTGAAACAAACAAAAGCATGTTTCCCCGCTAAAAACCATTTTTCACATATTGGCACTTCCCAGACGATTTTGAATTATGGTTGAACAAAATGGATTTCAACTTAAATCAGACATCTGTTGCTATGCTCCACAGCGCCGCAAGGGGAGTTCTATTATAGGATGCCGTCCACATATGTACAGATGCTGTTGGCAGCCGACGAAACTTCAAAATACAAAAATGCTGTGCACATGGTTATCACTTGATATATAGCTGTACAAACTTACCTGGGGTACATCCACTCAAGATTTACAATTCTTATTTGCCCGACAGCGACGGGTCTATGTCAGACACACAGAATTTGAAAACAACACACACCTGTGAAAAATGTACAAAACTACATTTAATACTTCTGTGTGCCTTTTAGTGAATATTGAGGTGTGCCTATTTTTGAACATTGGCACATGTACCTCTATATGAGACAACTTATTTTCTTTTCAATGATACAAAAATCATGCATGATAACACATTATACTGTATATGTGCTTATTTGCGCATCATTACGGTACAGCGGAAAAAAGGGCTCTGCGCCACAGACATAAGCGTCAGTCTGAAACACGAGTTGTGTTCCGGTTTAAACGAAGCCTCAAGGCATATAATTTGCCTCGAGGCATTTTATTTATCAAGTTACTCAATTGATTTGAGGAATCGTTTCAGCCCTAATTTGAATGTATCATCAGCGTTGTTCAAATAACACAGGTTTTAACTACCTCTAATGCACTGGACAAAGGACAAGTACAAACTAGAAAAGTGCAGTTCCAGGGGAGTCAGCAAAAAACGTGGAGAATAAAGACAGAAAGAAAGAAAGAAAGAAAGAGAAAGAACATGAGTGTGCAAGCTTCCAGCTTGCCCATTAATTATACAAAAGCCAAAGAACATAGTTATTTGCATTACAGTGGTGGTTGGTAAGCTGAAAATTGGGGAGGCTGAGAGCATACCTTTAAACTATTGATTGGTCTTGATCTGTTTTCAATCATTTAATCAAATTAATATTACATTATTACACTGTAAATACTCAATACTATGAGGTGTGGCTAGTTTTTCTTGTAAACCTCTTCCGCTCGGGACTTGCCATTGGAGGGATTTCTACCAGCTCTCACCTCGCCTTTAAGCGCTTTACTTCTCTAAAACCGTATCCATTTACGCTTCCAAATTAGCAACTAAGCATTAGGTCCTTCAGTTGCCAAAATCAATCAGTACAATTACTGACTACTTCCCCTCATCTTACATTATTGTTCATTGCAATAGTATTCAAGCATTTTCCTATCTACATTAATGGTGACATAAAATTTCAATGTCTTTCAAAGCTACTGAATTCCCATACCACACAAAACGGTATATGTATGGAGGGATTCAATCATTGATGCTCTGAGCTCTGAGGGGATGAAAAATAACAAACTCAGTATTACTTAATAACACTTTATTTTATTGATAGCCCTATATCTTGGCTTTATGGAATGGTTCATTCAAGTCACTAACTCCCAACGGGTCAGTTTTTATTGCATTCACTGTAAAACCTTCCAAAACACGTGAAACGTGAGTGACGAAATTAAATGCAACATCAAAAGTACAATTAATAATTGTCTTATCTACACCTAATTTTGTTTACAAACTACTACAATATGTTATTTTAAGTGTACCAAAAATCAAAAACCAGGGTTGAAAACTTATAGAATTATGCGTCGTGGAATATATGGCGCAAAAGGTAAAAGTTGGAAAAAATTGAATCGCATTCTTAACTTGACCCTCATTTCCTCAAAACTCATCAGATACTCCTCAAAATCTCTGTACTTTGCCTGCAGTGTGTCTATTATACAAAACAGTTACCCTTTGCCATCCATAAATTACTTAAACAGCTCAGTCAGGCCCTGCATAGACCCTCGGAAAACCTCTCGATCATCGCTCATGTTTCACCTCTGACAACATATTCTAAAGTCCACCTCGTAGCACCACTATACATCATTAGATTGTATCCATATCACTCCTGCATATACAAAACATGTTCTACTATTAAATTAAGGGCATAAATACACATATCTGGCCCATCTAGGGTTCCTACTATGCCTTGCGAAATACGCAGTGTCTACGTGTCCGAAAGTCGGACAGGGTTTTAATATAACTCTGTGTCCGGCAGTTGGATGGTTTCAATATAACTCCGTGTCCGACAGTCGTTTTTAATTTCTTCAAATCTTCTGAATCTTTTAGATATTAACCGTGAATGTTTTGATAAGACGGCTTAGTTCTTCAAGATGAGTACCGAGAATTTCAACCAATGTTTCTGTTTAAGCTCTACTCAATAAAGTGAGTCGACATCGAACTTAGTGCATTTATGTCTAATTTAGCGACTGTCGGACAGAGATCCTAAAATACTCCATGTCTGATAGTCATAAAAGTTCTAATTTTTCGAGTATTCCAGCAATTAGTAGACATATACAAACTTAGCCATGTTTGTATTCGACCTTTATAAAATGCAAATTGATAGCTATCGACTTTTCTTGGTCTATTTATTTGTCTGTTTTAACTCCTTCCGTTGAAGATAGGCAACAGTCTTTATTCGGTCTCTCTTTTGAAAATTAGTCAGATGGATCGAACAGATTCACGCTTTATTTCCACACCAGAGATAAAATAGTGCTTGTAGTCAGTGAGCAAATGAATTCCATGACCGTTGACATTGTGAAATAAATATTGCCGGCACGATCTAGACTGCCGGCCGCGAAATGCAAAATACTCCATGTCCGGCAGCCAGCAAAAAGTAAAAGTATTGATATGAGAACATATTTATAATGAAATAAAAAATAAAAATATATCATCAACAAACAGAACATCCAATGGGCACTGCAATCATTTATTTAGGCCATTTTTATAAATACAACAAAGTCCATACAATGCCTGTCGGACACTAAATGCAAAATACTCCGTGTCCGACAGCCATAAAAAAAGAGGACGATTAGAACAGATTGATAACAAAATAAAGAATAAAAACATTTTAACAATTAGCAGAACATCCAATGAACACTGCAATTTATTTATTTAAAGAGAGGCCAAATAAGGACTGTTTTGTCGATCTTTAACGGAAGAATTAAAACAGTTAAATAAATAGACCAAGAAAAGTCGATAGCTAACAATTTGCATGTTATAAAGGTCGAACACAAACATGGCTAAGTTTGTCCGTCTAATAATTGCTGGAATACTCGAAAAATTAGAACTTTTATGACTGTTGGACAGGGGGATCTCTGTCCGACAGTCGCTAAACTTATAATTAATGCTCTAAGTCCCGCAATGTCGACTTATCTATATTGAGCAGAGCTTAAACAGAAACATTGGTTGAAATTCTCAGTACTCCTCTTGAAGAACTGAGCCGTCTTATCAAAACATTCACGTTTAATAGCCTATCTAAAAGATTCAGTAGAAGAAATGAAATGAAGAAATGAAAAACAATAATCGACTGTCGGACACGGAGTTATATTGAAACCATCTGACTGTTGGACACGGAATTATATTGAAACCATCCGCCTGTCAAACATGGAGTTATATTAAAACCCTGTCCGACTTTCGGACACGTAGACAAATGTAACTTTTTTTCGCGACATCACCGACTCCGCGCGGGCCAGGTCTTAGATAAAAATACCTCTAGATAACTTCTTTACTCGTTTTTAACCAGCCACACGTCTACTAAGCATTACAAAAGAAATAAACACCATACAAGATGATACATTAAGCTGGCAAGCATTCTACTTTAACCATGTCAAAACCACCGAAAACCTCTCGTTCGTCACTCGCATTTCACCTCTGACAACATATGCTAAAGTCCACCTCAGCACCACTATACATCATTGGATTGTATCTATATCACTCCTACATACACAAAACATGTTCTACTATTAAATTAAGGGCATTGATACACATTTCTGGCCCATCTAGGGTTCCTGCTATGCCTTTAAAAATAAAATTAAACTTTTTTATGCGACATCACCGACTCCGCGGGCCAGGTCTTGGATAAAAATACCTCAGGATAACTTATATACTTTGTTTTTAACCAGGCACAGATGTCTACTAACCATTACAAAAGAGATAAACACCATACAAGATGATACATTAAGCTGGTGACAATTCTACTTCAACCATGCGGAAAAATCACTTGTTCGTCACTCGCGTTTCACCCGGTAATACAATAGGAAATTCAGATGAGTTGAGGCCATAGGAGCTGGTACGAATGAATTTTCTTTATTGTTTTACGTTTAGGGTTGCTACATATACCCTGTACCTTTGTTTGGATGGTAGGAAGTAAAGAAATTATCAGTAGTTTGTGCTATATATAGGTAAATGTCAGTGAAACGTGAGTGACGAGGCCGGTGTTGAAAAATAGTTTTTTCATGCTGGCACAGGCTCAGGTCAATTTATGCAAAAATATTTCTATAAACATAACCCTTATAGGGACCCTCTTGGCTGGATGTAATATGAACAGTGGGACTACATTCTTAGTATGCTAGTTGATGGTCTAAAAGTTTCGTCACTCTTGTTTCAACGAGTTGAAATTCCTATTAAAAGATATAGGAAAACAAAATGTAGGTAATGACATGGCTAAACCACATGGAAATGTTAGATATGACCCCGCACTAAGGAAAAAATAAGTTTATGGTGGTCTATCAGTATTTGGCTTGACAATACATGGCTTGGAATGAGGTGAAAATGGCCCAAAAATGCCAATTTCGGGCAATTTTTTAACTTTGGGGTTCAATAACTCGTGAAATTATGGGCCGACATATGCAAATTTGCCCTTTTTATTTAAGCCCTGGTTGTTTTCTTTCAAATGAGACTAGAAACAGGAAGAATGGTTCATTCTTTTTTTTTCTATAGCACTCTGAAGTTAAAAAGACCCTAAAATAGGCCCAAACATCGTTTCTTGGATCCACCCATATATTTTTCCCTGGCTTAGTGTCTGATCGGCTTGTTACGCCTAAGAAAATTTTTTAACAAATGTGCTCTTGCTGACTCAGGTCTGCATGTGATGTTTGCTTAGGTAAAAATAAAACTCTGTCTACAACCAGAGACATTACGATAATACAGGATAATTCTCAACCTGTTTCCGATCAAGAGCCAGACAATTAATTGAATTAATTTACTGCGCGAATAGGCTACCGATAAGCTGAGTGGTGATCAATGATTAAGACATATAGCTTTGCGTCATAAAGGAGGGCAAAAATGAGATTGCATGGACGGCAGTAACTGAATTTTCTCAAAATTCCATGTTGAAGTAGAATTTTATGTAGTAAATGCTGCTGAAGATGGTAGTTAGATAAGGTTTAGGTTTAATTTTTTATCCATTAATTACAATGAACAAAATTATAAATGCAACCCTTCTTATTGTGAGAAATATGATCATATTCAGAAACTCATGGCACTTTCACTGAGTGCTGACAGATTGTACGTATGACCATATTGCAATACATTTAGATGAATAATTGAAACAGAAAAACAAGAATCTCATAATGGCGTGATGATAAAGGGGATGGGGATGATTGTCCAAATTTCACAAATCAATATCGGGTATATCTGCCTTTGGCCTGCTGCACTGCTACACATCTCTGCTGTATGGACTGTAACAAATGGTTAATAGTGACTTGGCGGGTATTGGCAGGACATGTGAGCCAATGACAAACTCGTTGGTTGAGGACATCCTAAAGATGCTTGATGAGGGACAAATCCGAGGAATTAGCCGGCCATTCAAGCACATAAATGTTTTCAGGCTCAAGGAACTCTGTGCATACCCTGGTGATGTGGGTCTGGCATGGTCATGCTGGATGGTTATTGTAATATCACACATTCAAGTTGCTGTTAATGAACTTCAGTTGGGTGCAATGTCCATGGGATATTCCCACCCAAACCAGCACTCCATGACCATGTGCCATTGTGCTCATCACAATGATGTCAGCTTAACGATCCCCCATCCATCCACTCTGTGAAGTTGGAAATGTGACTCAACAGTAAAGACAGCAGTCCTCCATTGTGCCATTGGCTATAAAACGTGTCTATTCACTCAGTCAAACCGATTTTTCTTTGAGGTGAGGTCCAATCCGCGAAGAGCAAAAAGTGCAGAGATAAGGACTTCCTGGAGATGATTTTTCACGGTTTAGGCAAAAATGTCGCGATCGTGGGGACCAACTGTCTCATCTGCAGTGGCAGTTGCTGGTCTCAGACGGTCACAGAGATGGATAGTCCGGATACAGCTGGCTTGGGCGGGGGTTGTCACATGTGGTCGTCAAGCGTGTGGGATGCTTGCTGTCATGCCTAATTCCTCAAAAAAGTGTCTTATTGGACTTATCGTCGAAACATGGACATTAAGAGCCATTGCAACAGCCCTGAGAAATATTTCTGCATTGAGCATGCCAATGGCACGCTCCCTGATGGCTCGAGTCATTTATGGCATTTTGAACAATGCCAGAACTGGGACTTTTGAGGTGGCCTTTTATTGACCAGAGTACAGGATGTACAGTACTTGGGCTGAATGTACCTGATTTCTGTAGTTCTGGATCAAGCCCCACTTGTCTGGCAGGCCAAATTTTGTTCAGTGTAGATAATTTCCATTCGTACAATCTCATATTGTAGCCTTACAACTTTCCCAGAAGCTGGACAATAAAGACCTCATCAATGATTCAGCGATCATAAAAGTCCGACACGTTATGCATTTTAAATTATTTTAAATGCATGCCATGCGTCGAACTTTTGTGGTGCCCTCATAACCAATTTACTGAATTATTCATTTACCAACGCTTCGACGTAAGAAGCGTTGGTAATTTAATGAATTAATCATTATAGCATCTCTACACGGAGTGTGCAACTGCTCTTCCCCGCAAAATAAGCCTATTCTTTTTAACACTATTAACATTTTGGGCTCTAATTTCTTGGCGCAGCGCAGGGTGGCGCAGCCCGCGCAGTGGTAATTTCGTCCCGTGCGCAGCCACTTTGGCAATTTGGTAGACCGACATGCGCCGAGATGGGTGTGGCGGCGCAGTAGGGGGAGGTGTCACATATTCATCATGACGCAGTGACAATTTCGTGGCAAAAGGCTCCGCCGAAAATGCACAGAGCGCTCGCCAGCTCCAACCTGGTTTACTTTCTGTGCAGTGGTAATTTGGCTGACCGGCACACAATGCGCACACGTCACCGAAACCTCACAGGCAGGTTTCAAGAATGTCAGGCACATTTCAATGCAATAAATAATTACAGCAACCACTATTTAATGTAACTATCTGAATCAGGACATAAATTATAGTCTCTATATCGATTGTCCTGATTTCAGATCAAAGGCAGTTGACACGCGAAATGGAAACTCGACCTGGCTTAATCAACGCAGCTGCATCTGTGATGCAAACTAACGACTTCACGTCTTTCTCAGCCAACCACAAACTGCCTCGGCATCAGGTAGTGTGTATATATCCGCATGGGCGTTTGAACTGGGGGGGACGGGGGGGACGTGTCCCCTCCAATATTGGAGACAGGCGCATTTGTCCCACCCAAAAATTATACCGCGGAGGAGAAAAATATTTGATTTTGAAATTTTTAACCTAAGTGGTTTTATTTTGAAAGCGCAACACAGCGTCATGTCACTGGCCCGCCCCCTCCCTCACCGGCCCTGAGAGTGTTTGGCAGGTGGGAGACAGCGCAGTCCACAGCAGGCGGTCTGATGTCAGAAGCTCTTTTCATTATTTCCACAGCACTATAAGGGTCAACAAATGTGAATTAAACATGTTCGCTAGTTTCAACTAGCGAACTAAAACTGGTTTCTGTCACATGTTGGTTAGTAATCGGGTTGCGAAAATATATATATCTTGTAGCTAAATATAAGCCAGGTGGATATGTCAAATTATGAGGTGATTTTCAGTGGAGAAATCCCACGAAGGTGCCATTATTAATTATTTTATATGCAGGAACCACAGCAGCAAGCTAGAGAAACAGAGCAAGCTGTTGGGGATACAGGTGTATCAGGGCTTCAGGTGAGGTCATAATTATGACTTGTTCTGTGGAATTATAGGGAAAGCAGTAAAGTTAGTCTCATGATGTTCAGCAAATAACCTTCGAAAGTCAAACTGTCCGAACCAACTTTGGCTCAGTGGGGGAAATGAAAGAAACACGTAATCGTAAATTTAACATGATCCAGTCCGATTAACGCTCGTTTTGCAGCTTGTCCAATTCCTAGTCGGTGGTCCATTTTGAGGTGTTTATCACGGCTACAATTGCGTTACCGCATATTAAGATGCTTAAAAGAGAGGATTGCGAGCTGGCTTGCTAACGTAGTTATATATCCACTCACTTGGTATCAATGTCCTGGGGCCTATTGCACAAAATTCGGATCCTGAGATCCTGGATCAACGCCAAAGCGAGGATTGCCATATCCCAAACAGCGCGTTGCTGGCTTAATTGATTGCACAAAGCCAACAGCGGGTGAAGGAGGATAGCCTAAGTGAAGCCCGGTGCCGCTGATCCTGCTGAGTGCGCGCACACGGCTACCTCAAATAGACCCCGAGAGCGATCACAGAATCGCTGATCATCACCATGGACACTAAGTAGTGCAGCAGACGCATGTGCCAGCAACACTCAAAGACCACATTCAGACAGAGGGATGATGGGATCTCTGAAATGCCTCTGCTTGCTATTCCTTTAGTTTTTGTCTGAATGGTGCAAGACGTTTGAGAGGAGTATTAAAGTGAGCTAAACTCAAGTGAAAGTAAACTGGGGAGGTGTTTCAGCGCCGTCAAAAAGGAGTAGCTGATGCACTTCGGCGTTACCATGAACGAGATAAACCGTCGCTGTCAGACAGATTTAATATCGAGCGAGACTCTAATTGTATGAGCTTGTGTGTGACATAAGCACGATAGGTGGTAAGGTAAAATTGAATTTGGCGAAGGTGTAGTAACATGTGCAAGCTCCATAGAAATGTAATAATTTTGCTACAAGCCCTTTTTTTTGTCCTATTTATACTGAATTGATTGTCTGATCTAGAAGACGTTTTCAGATTAGTTGAGTTTACTTTCTGCTTTTAATCACCTCTGATGGAGGCATACCCAAATTAGAAAGTAGAATGTTAGCATCAGAAAATTACGTCAAGGAGCCTCCTGAATATGTTTGATTCCAGTATCGCGAGGCGAGCGACATTGCACACGTGTCCAGCACTAAGGCAACGATTCTACCTTACCCGTCGCAGTCTGAATAAAGACGGAGTAAAGTAGCAGCAGTGTTGTACTTAGGGGGTTACCGCAGCGATTTAAGACCGCGCTGAAACACGGTAACCTACTTCATGCAGCACAGCTCATTTTCTACTCTGATGGAAGTCTCAACTTGGGGAATAAGGACAAATCTGATAATGACGGATTCTAAATATGGTTAAAATGTGACATGGAAGGGGGACTGATTGAACTGTGATGGTCACTGTCACATGGATACTTGATTATAATGATTGAATATTGGCTATTTTACTGACATCAATAGTCACAAGTCTCTAAGATAATTATTCTGGGCCTACTATAATTGAGATAGCAATGTGTAGTGGACAATTCAGAATGACTGTTAAGGACATTGATTTTCAATTTGGGTGACAGCTGAATGAGGTGAGGTGAAATTGGCTGGAGACAGGAGCTTAGCTAGTTCATAAGCTTGCTCTGGAGCTGGCTAGCTCCACAGACTTTGTTTCCATAGTAACTAGTGCCATGGCTTAGCTCACACGCTCTGTGCACCCGAAATGGGGCTTGAGATCAGGCTAATCCCATGTCGATCCTGGGCTAATCCCTTATCCCGCCTTCGTGCAATAGGCCCCAGGTTACTAGATCTGAGTAGGTTTCATGAGTGCGCTGAGATGGCTTGCAGCTGTCAGTTTAGGTTGTGGCAAGTTTATGTATGTTGGATCTTTGTATGAAAATTCTGGAGGCACCTTGCGTAGCCTAATTAAAAAAATTGAGAAACACTTATTCGGATAATCTCTGTATTCAGTAACAGCAGTATCTGCGCTCAGATTTACAAAAATTTTCCAGCTTGCACGCTCGCATCACTTACGTGTCCCTACCAATTCTCACATTAAACCTACGCCCTTGGTCCCCTCCAATGTTAAACTCATTCCTACGCCCTTGTATATCCAGCTTCTCTCATCTCAAAAAATGCAAAAGAAAAGAGAAAAAGAGAGACGCTTGGCAATGTCCTTTACGCACAGGTGCTTCTGATTTCATCCACGTCACGCATGGTATTTCTTTATGTTGTGATTTGTGCACACTACTTATCTTTATTACATGGGGTTTAAATATAGGTTACTAAATATGAGTGTCTTTATTAGTGGGAAAATATGTTTGCCTTACCCGTAATGCCAACCTCAATCCCACCAAAGCCCTCGACAGTGACGGCTGAGAGGGTTTAGGACGCAATGTCCTCCGCCGAGCTCATGACCACGCTGGTGGGGGGGCCGCCTCCGGTGGCCATTTACCCCTTTTCCACCAAAAAGAACCTGGTGCTAGTGCCGTGCTGGTGCTAGTGCCAATGCTTAGTTGGTTCAACCCACGAACCTCCCAAGAACCTGTTTGCTTCTCCATCGCCAAGGAGCCAAATCAGAGCCACGCGATCACATCAATGTAATTTAAGACCAACAGATCAGGAGAAAATAAACTTCGCTTCGAGACCTGCGCCTCTCAGCAGCAGCGCTCGTAACAGCTGGCAATACAGAAATACAGTATGTACTGCGGAAACCACAAATGAAAATTTATAACAAAAATAATGCTTGCGTTCTACGCTCAGTAAAGCTGCTTGCACACTAGACGCGAAACGAATTTTTCGCATGACTGATTACATTCAAAGTCAATGCAAAGACACGAATACACGCGTGTATTCGCGTTTTACATTGACTTTGAATGTAATCTGTCGTCTTGCGAAAAATTCGTTTCGGCCCAGTGTGCAAGCGGCTTAATACTATTATTGTCACTTAGGTTTTATCGTTTTAGTGGGGAAAGGAATACAGCCTGATTGCTATGATCTCGTACTGAGTTAAGATCACATATTGAAAATAAATGTGTAACGTATCTTGCATAGTTGTCCATGCATGTTAATCCCAAAATTTTAAGCAGGAACAAGGTGTAATAATAAGAACACGCTATCCATCGTTTCTCTTCCTAATGATGCAGGCAAAAGAAATAAATGAGCAACCGTCATATTTCATTCCAACTTCATAAGTTTGAATGATCTGACATAGTTTTGTTTTGAAATTCCATTCAAGTTCGCTAATGGTAATAATTCGCGAATGCCCAAGCTAGCCAGCGAACTCATATTCATAATGCTTAATATAGACGTAAGCGGTGCAGAAAACATGCCTGAAGCAGCAAAGTAAAATGCAACGTTAACGCATCATGCAGATATAGGACAGAGGCCTCTTTATTCCAACATTTTAAGGGTGAGGAGAGGAGCTCATTTGATTGGTGAAGATTTGACTCGGCTGTGTTAAACCCACTCACGCCTTCTCTTCTCACTCTTTGCCACTTGCGCCGGCAGGAGGGACAGAGGCGGGACAGAGGAGTTCTTGCGCCGGGCTGCGCTGGGCACGAAATTGCAAAATACGCCTGGATACCCCGTTGGCATGGCGCTCCCCCCATTCGCCGCGCCTGGTCAACAAATTTATAGTCCTTTGATTTAGTGCACTGCCCGAAAAATGGAATTCAGAGAAAGTACTGGATTAATTAATTATTATTATTTAATTTTTTTTTCCATCCCAGCAATATCACCATTAGGTATGTTGTCAATGTTGCCTATCTGTGATTTCTGTCATATCTTTATAATTTCTTAATAATTATTATTATATTAACCTTTATTTAACCAGGGAATTCCCATTGAGATTGAAATCTCTTTTTCAAGGGAGCCCTGGGGGGTTGAGGTGGAGAGGGAGAGGACAAATTGAATGGCCAATAAAACCAGGGGATGATTAGGTGGCAGGTGGAAAAAGCCAGGTTGGGAATTTAGCCATGACACTGGGGAACCCCTTACTCTTGTCGAAGGGTGTCATAGGATCTTAAATGACCACAGTCAGTCAGGACCTCGGTTTAACGTCTCATCCGAAAGACAGCATCTCCTTCAGTGCAGTGTCCCCATCACTGCACTGGGGCATTGAAGATTATTCCACCATACTGAAGATCGCAACCTTGGCCCGCCAACACCTCTTCCAGCAGCAACTTGGTTTTCCCAGGTGGTCTCCCATCCAAGCACTAACCAAGCCCACACCTGCTTTGCTTCAGCCATGCGGCTGGAGTAGATTAAGTAATGGTATGGCTGCTGGCTTATATATTTGTCTTGATTATTCAGTAAATGGGGACCTGCCCGATATCTAAAAATAGCCTGTACGTAAGGTGAACGTCATTCTCTGAACCCGGAAGTCGGGCAAGCGAACAACAGGTGGCAATGTGCCGAGTTAGATAAAGTAGGTTCTTAGGCGATTTTATCAACTTTTATTTTAGATCTAACTTGTGTTGACAATGGGGACCTGGGGTGCGTTTCCCAAAAGCAAAGTTTTTTTAACTACGCTAGCAACTTACGTAGTTCGTCCATTCACTGTCAATGGCTGCAACTATGTAAGTTGTATGTAACACCTGTTCATTCGAGAAACACATTCCTGGCTCGGCAGAGCAGACCAAGCAATAGCAACAATAGCTCTGAAAAAATTCACTTCACCACCGACAGCTAACGGGGAAACACAGATAAGGGGCAGTCCAGATAACGCAAACCGCGACAATAACAACCCTTTTTTTTTCGTCTGCACTTAGGCAGCTACAGAAATGCAAAAGCAATGTATTCAATGCTCGAATCACGGCAGGATAATGGGGGAGACTTCGTATTCATACTTTAATTTGTGACCCCTGTGACAGGTTTGTAACGGCAAGCTATCTTGGTAACAGTTCGTTAACCTACTTGATAATACACTGGTTGTATGATTCTATGCTAGAATTTGAAGTTATTCCACCTATTTTAGGATTTTCTTTCGCAGCGGCGGCGATTCATTTGTCCAATATTGTTCATTTTGGTTCGAAAGTAGGCATTTTTAGATGCGAATGTGATGCGATACCACTTATTTCAAACCTCGCAGTGTATGTAAAATATGTCGATGTTCAAGAATAATGCTAGGTAAGGGAACAAAGCTTGTGAAGACTACTAAAGGAGCTTTGTACACCTATCACTGCTGGTGGGTCTGCATAAGTATCAGAAGGCAGCAGGTTAACCAGGTTACCTGGGCATAAGTCACAGCCTGGGACAGGGGAGAAAGGGAGGAGTGTGACTAAATTTACCACTCGTCATTCGCCCATTCATTTAGTGTAATCAGTTAATATTCATCGATATATGCCTCGGAGGAATAATTCTATTTTTAAACTACCTTTGAGTAACAATTCCGCTTCATTCCATGGAGAAAAAAACAAATAACAAGCAGTTTAGTGCATCTCGTTTTCAATGGTTCTCTTTGGCAGATGCCCAAAGCTTGCACTACATCCGCATCACGTGACGATTATTCACGTTTTTCATGATGTCATCCAGGCGGGTCCCCATTGCGTGATTATTAGTCAGGCGATCTTAAACAGGAACAGCTTGAAAGCAATTATGCGTTTTAGGGTCAGAGACTCACTGCACACCATTGAAAATCCCCTAAGGCCGGCGTTACTACCAGGGGAACATTGGGCTTTAGGGAGTTAAAGTAAGACAAGAAATAAAACGCCTTACTTTGGTACAAGATTGTATTTCAATCAAAGTTAACATTGTTCAGTCATGGACTATTGTTGCTGATCTTGGCTTTCTTAGTCATATAAACAGCCAAGAGGCTCAAGTTAGATAGCCTGTATTTAGGATATACAAAAAAGCTAATGAGGGAAACAGAGTAGTCTTCCTTTCTTGTAAAGAGAATAAAACATTTAAAACTCACTTTTATTTATTTTTTATTTTAGAATTTAATTGCCTTTAATCGCCATGGCATGGCATTAAGAAAGAAGCTTTTAAAGAACTTTTAACTGTGGATGGATTATTCAAATTACTGGAATGCTTGTTAATCAAGGAGCATTTTTGACAAAAGGCTACAACTCATTTGTTAAAAAGGGACTTTTCTTATCTCCCACAATTTAGGCCAAGTAGCTGTCACTGGTGCATTACTTAAAAAATGGTACATCGTGATATATTGTTATTCTGAATGCATACTGTCAATAAGGAATTAAATTCACGCAAGAACATCAAATTACGGGTTCCTATACCATGCTGAACTTTTTAAAACATGTAAAAGGGTGAAGGAACTTTTCGAATCAGTCCTGTTTGATTTTATTTTCATTTTTGATGCAGAGCCAACTTTTTTGGAATTGGGTTGTACTTACAAACCATTTACTCTTGTACTAGTTTTGTGTTTGCACCTGCATTGCTATGGTGCCCGATTGTCCACAAATAGTAATATTTATGATTTGGATCAAGCAGATGTCAGATGTACTTTAAAATTATGCTGGTATTTTTGAGTGAGGATTTCAGGGCTGAACAGAATGGTATCATGATCTATCCATCTGAATTTTTTTCTCCAAAAAATGATTTGATAATCGAAGTGACTAAGACATATAATAATGTATAGGCTGTGCTTGATTATCTGCCATTATGCCTTAAAATATTTCTTGCATGTCACCCAATAATATGCTCAAAAATTGTTTTCAAGATTGTTTGATGAAATTGAATTTAAGTTTTGATTTTGTTGGGAGGCCATATGGTTTCGTTTTGTTTTATCATTAGCTAATAGGGATGAAAGTTGTCCCTTTGAGAGCTGAAATCCTACACAATGACAAAGATTATATTCAGTACCAATTGAAAGTGAGGGACGGGGGTGGCCTTGTTAGGTACTGGCCTCATGGCGCACATCCACCCCCTGCTCTGATGCATGCTATAAACAACAGGATTAAATGATAGGCAACCAAGTGTTTGAGCTGCACTTTATGGACAAAGATGAATGGTTTTCTGAACTTCAGAACTGCAGCATGGCCCTTTTTTGCAGGTTTCCAAAGTAGCGTGTTAGACGGGTGGGCTGTGTTGGTGAACTGAAACTGCCATGCTTTGATTTTTCTGTCATAGATATTTATAGTGATTAATGTCTGGGCTTGGGCTTTCACTGTAATTATGGTGCCTCAACATTTCCCCAATAAGCAGAGAGCTTGTGTAGTCCCAGCAAACCATCTTCTCTTTCCATACCTACCATACATATGTCTTATGGTCGATTTAAAGATACCCCACCTGTCACTTGGATTTTACATCATGCTGTCATTGGGAACAACTGATAATACTCACATTTTTTTTTACAGTGACTGACTATATATTATTTTGGATCATTCCTCCTTGATGCTGTTACAGAAAGAAGAGAGACGGCTGACACAAAAGGATCTCAGTCCACCAAAAACAATATACAATATACCACCACTGTAGCATTACACTCCCGATGGCTAATGGGGATATTCACAGGGCCCTGTTCTGTTTGAATATTGAATCTCACTGTTGGAAATTGAGTAATAATAATAATAATAATAATAATAATAATGTGAAAAATCATCCTCCTCATCATCATCATCATCATCATCATCATAATAATGACAAAAATAATTATATGTCAGTGTCAGAAATAAGGGAAAAAAACTAGGCTGTCCATTGGACAACCTAGTAAAAAAATTTGATTGTCCGCAAGAATTTTTAGGTGAACTTTGTACTGTATTTAGCATTTAAAGTGTATAAAAAATAACCTTTACAAATTATTTAACCATCACTGCGTCTAAAAAAATCTAAAAACACACTTACCTGTGAGGCTATCGCTGGCAATTTGAGAGGAAAAATGAATTGAATAATGCTAAATAATGCTTAAATTTGTCATACAGGTGATATTAGAATAATGCAATTGAATATAAAATGATAAATTATCCTGTCAAGCTAAACATCTGTTAACCAAATTCACTCTCCTGCAACTCAGTAGCTCGGTTCATTTACATACCGTTTCTTTAATATTTCCAAGCCCTCACTGCCATCACAATTTCAGGCAAAGACAGGTCTTTCCCTCAGACGATGCTGCATTTCGCTTTGTATTTGGACTTAGCATTATAGGGCTAGCAACAGAGCCAACCTATTTGATATGGCTTGGGACAAGTGAGGAGAGATATAAAAGCTGCAATTACTTGGAAACACTGTTGCCCAAAACGCAATTTGAAGATTCCTGCTTTTTAGTGTTAGATTACTAAATATAAATGAATAGACAGCGGTCATTTCAGGTTACTTACCTCTTGGTGACAAAGAGTAGCAAAGTTTCTTGCTAGAAGATCTCAAACCGATATGCTTGAACACAGTTATGCAGCGATTTTTTTTTCTCTTCAATTTACTGCAGTAATTTCAGCAAAATTCTAAACAGGCATACAATACGTTAACGTTTATAATATCAGCACAGAAAATTCACCACAAAGGAAGATGCTTATTGTCACATTTTCAAACCTAAATCCCCTTAGGTTGTTCATGGTTACATCTGGCTCGTTTGTACCAAGAGTTTTCATTTACTAGATCGCCCAAGCCTGAATTGAAGTGCGCGGCCTATTTCTAGGTTATTGTTTGCCACGGTACATTATAGAAACAAAGATTCACGTTCTTGCACAAACGAGACGCATGAAACTTAAACCCCATTCACACAGCTCTGTGACCTTATGAAGACCATGCCGATCACCCCGATCTGAAAAAGTAATCAAATCGGGGCATTATCGCCGTCAAAATCCAGCAATTTGGGAAATTAAAGACTATATCACGACTGTACTGCGATGCTTCTACGTCAAAAGCACTGCTGACTCACTGCCACTACGATTATACCTAGACCAATGCCGACCAAGCGGTCGTTTCTACTACGTTGCCACTACGACGTACAGGACCATACTACGTTGTTACACAGACCTAGAAGACTGTAGGACGATGTCGCTATGCTGGTGCTGACCATATTACGCTTCTACCCAGATAGCAAGCATTTCTGCTCCGGACCTGCGCCAGCTTTGTGTCGACTCCAGCTGATCCGGCACAGAGCCGGCGTAGAACCGGAGCAGAGGTGCCTGCTATCTGGGTAGTACAATTTGTGGCGATTTCTATGTAATTGTAATTACTGTATGCATTGTATTTCTTTGCAGTAGCTTACACTTGCTCAACTGATTTTGTGATGCATAAGTTAAATACAGTGAGTGAAGAAAATATAATACAGTAAGCAAAAGTCATTGTACTTATTATTTAATTTATGCAATTATTTTGAGCACTGATTTAAGTTATAATTTATGTCCTCTTGCTTCGATTGAATATTAGTTCCTACTTATAATTGTTTTACTGGGGAAGAAAGAACTTGATGGGGAAAAATTAAGTAGCAGAAAAAACGATTGAGTTGAGCAGACCGTTTTGTTGGATGTAACGTTAGCTGTACAGTACTTTATTGGTGTGATTAACGAAGAATGAAGATTAAAGATTGATTTGTGTACCACCAATTGTAGCACTCATTCCCACAGCCCAGAGACCTGGAGTATGCGACCTAAATCGAGAAACGAGGGTTACATCGATATAAATCAGGGGTGTTCAAGCATTTTTTCAGTTCTTTCTAAACTTCGAAGATGAACGGACCTGATGCTGATTTGATTCAACTTGCTCTGCTCCAACAAGAACGGTGCTGCATTTTTATTACGACCACAGAGATCTCACCACGATGCTATCACGCTGCTTGTACGATAATGGCATTCCCACTACGTTCATAATAAGACTTTGCCCTGCTTTTTGTTAGCCATGACCTGGCTATGCTTATTTTGTGCACGTTCAAAATAAGCGTGGGGAGAGCGTGCAGCTTCCCGACTTAGGAGATCCCACCCCAACCAAGCCACGCTCATGGAGATCCTCCCACGTTTGGCCCACGTTTGGCCCACGATTGGCCACGCTCTCGGCCACTTTTCACACATAGCGGCGTCTATGTGTGAACGGGCCTTTAGGCACAGTAAGCCTTAAATATGACTAAAATGGTCACGTCCATAGCAGAGGGAAGTAAATAAACTTTTGACATATTTCAACCAATAAAACTGCGGGGATTTTGGCTGTCCAACTGGACAACCTCATTGGCATTCTAGGTCGTTCGAATCTATTGTCTAGACACCTGAATTACCGCTTATTAGGAACACTGAGATATAGATTTTAAACTTGTTGGTGGAACAGGTCATTTTCTTGAGCAAAATCTTTTCTATGTCTGTGCATGTGTGCGAGTGTGTGTGTGTGTGTGTGTGTGCGTGAGCATCTTTGTGTGTGTGTGTTTGTGTGAGGCACAATATTTTCACTAGCCTCACTAAGCACAAAGAAAGTAAAACGCAAGAAAGTAGTAATTTGCCTGATGAATGTAAGCGAGCACACGACCGCTGGAAGGCTAAAGAACAGAAATAATGACTGAGACATTCTATCCAAGTCCAGAGCGTTATTTGTTTTCTGATTGTGATTGAATGAAAAAAATGAAAAGCAATTTGGCCCAGCCTGGAGCGACAATCCAGGGTCATGGCCATGCAAGTTTTTTTTTTTTTTCTCCACATGATGCATGTTTGGACCCAGGGAAGAGTAAAAAGCAGTGCTCTAATTAGTTTGGCATTGCTTATTTTCATGATGCTTTCATGCCATAAAAAGCAAATGAATTTTAAACAAGTTGATGTCTTATTTGTTTCAAACAAGGGTTGTCTCCCTATATGAAGACAGCTGCCTCGCACCCTGCATCCTAAGTAAGCTAAGAAGGCGGATGCCACAGAGCACTAATGTGCCCTCACAGGATGTTTAGTGTTTTTAATTAACATTAGCGTGGTTGCCTCCCTTTGTCACTGAAGAGCATGATTAGTTATACATTCAATTTACTGCTATCTAGTTCTGGCAGTTTCGCTGTTTTAACCAGATTATTTTTTATTATTTAGACAAAACAAAATGTCAGCGTGTTATCAAGTTCATATGTTAGCTTATTTCATTGGATAGTAATGTGTTTACCACTATGCTAGCTTGGTAGTTAAGGGAGAGCTCACTGAAATTTATGAATTTTAGATACATTGTTGCAGCGTATTTATTCATTGAAATATACCACCTCAGTCTGGAAAAAGTTTGTATGGTATGGAAAATGTGCATGAAATTGAAAACAGTTTACGGTGGCTGACAAGGACAAATGTGCTTCAACAGCCACAAACATCTCCCATTGGAGAATCAAGCTCTGGCGTCAGAAACGAAAGAAATTCAGCAACGCATAGGAAAATCCAAAGCAAATGCAACGACGCAAATGAGCTGCGGAAATTCAAGATAAATATTTAAACAAAAAATGAGTTGCAAGTACAGAAACATTGCAAAGTCAAAAACACACAAACCACAGAAACAAATGCTACAGAAAAAAACGCTGCATAGCCAGTCAAAATAATGGAAGTATTCTAGGCTTCTGCGGCCGTTGAAAATACTGCTAAACCTGCTTTGTCGACGGTTAGGTTTTTACTTTATCCATTTATTCTTGGCTACATTATTGTTATGCCATTCATAATTATTATTGTAAATTATTTTCAACAGATTTGTAATAATTTTTTATTAATTTATTTTGTTACATTGTACATTTAGTTTACATTCAGGCCCAATTCATTAAATTAAATCATACATTCATTAATCTTTGATTTTATTACATTCAATTACACAATAATTATTTCAATTCAGTCAGGACACTTACGTCAGATTTAACCATTTATTGCAGGACAAACTGTGTTTGAGCTTGGCGGTGACTCTGTTCGAGTGGTGCTCTGGAACAATCTGAGCAAGCATGACACAGACAAATCCTGAGATTACAAACCCTTTAGCAGAGTCTGAGATTCTTTTGAATCTCATTAACATTTAAGTTACTGTACATGATATGAACAATTGCTGCTTGCGATGAGCTATGATAATTATAAATGAGGAGGCTGGGGAGGTGGAGGGAGATGTGAAGCAGATTTTCTTGGTAAACCTGAGTCGGAGTGGTGTATAGGGCATGGAGCCAGAGAAATGAATGAACTATGCCTTGGTTATAAAGCCACTCTAATTGTGTGGGTGGAGGTAAGGTTAAGAACGATTGGACAGAAACAGGCTTGTGACCAGCCTGACTCCCATGCTTGACTGAAATAACGCTAAAGCTCAATTTCAGTCAGAACACATACGTCAGATTTTACCATTTATTGCAGGACAACCTGCGTTTCAGTTTGGCGGTGACTCTGCTCAAGTGATGCTCTGGAATAATTTGAGCAAGCATGACACAGACAGACCCTGAAATCACAAACCCCCAAACCTGCGCTCCCAAAGGGAGCAGACGGGCAGACTCACCTTCTAATAAATTCAAAGAATGAATGGAACGGAATGAAATTGATTAATTTGCAGCAGCCAGCATGTTGCATTTCCTTTGAGTTCTGGAAACGTGCATGACTTAATACAGACAGAGGAACATTCGGCAAGACACTCCTGAAGTGGCTTAATACAAAGAAAATATACTATATGAGATGAGACTATGTGTGGCGACAACCATGACGCATTTCCTTTGAATTCACGCAAGCATGCGTGACCTTCTCTTCTGAGTGTAGGGATCTTAGTGGCTTGTTGAATACAGACAGAAGAACATCCAGAAAGATGCTCCTAAAGCGGCATGATACTAAGGAAATATACTACATGAGATGAGACCACGTGAGGCGACAAACATGTCACATTTCCTATGAATTCACACAAGCATACACAACCTTCTCCTCTGGGTGTAGGGGGCTCAATGTCTTGCTGAATACAGAAAGAGGAACTTTTGGCAAGACACTTTTGAAGTGGCTTGATACAAAGGAAATACACTATGTGAGACATAAGACTATGTGTCGTGACAAGCATATTGCATTTCCTATGAATTCACAAAAGCACGCATGACCTTCTCTGGTTGCGGTTATGCAAACAGAGGAACATCTGGCAAGACACCATTACCGAGACGTGATACGAAGGAAATATTCTATGTGTGCATGCAAGTTCCCCTGGACTGAGTGAGATTGCATATAACTCAATCGGGAGTGCAGCAAAAACCCTCAAAACAAAACCATCATGGCAAGGCCCAAACCTTAAGCTAACATTTATGGGCCCTTTGGAGCCAGAAACAGTGTGCTCTTGTATTTACTTCATTAGCTCAACTAAGCAATTTAAGGCATTTCAAAGTAGACTGAGCTGACTGTCACAATAATAATAATAATAATAAATTTTATTTGTAATGCACTTTTCATTTTTTAAAAAAATCTCAAAGTGCCTACAGAGCAAAACCGTCATAGAAATAGCTTGCTTATCAGGATAAAAAGAGCCTGCTTGAAGAGGAAGGTCTACAGTCCTCTTTTAAAAATGTCCAACGACTGTGGTGCCCTCAAGTGGTCTGGAAGGTAGTTCCACAGTCGAGGGGCGGCTGAGGAGAATGCTCGATCTCCCATAGTCCGGAGCTTGGTTCTGAGGGTTTGGAGCTGGTGGGTGTTTTGGGATTGTAGGTGGCGGGTTGATATTTGTTGATGGAGCAGTTCCTGGAGCTATGTTGGGGCTATGCCATGGAGGCATTGGTGGATGAGGAGAGTGAATTTAAAGTCAATTCTGGAAGAGATGGGATGCCAGTGAAGGGAGCGGAGAACAGGTTTAATGTGGTCCTGTTTGCGCACCCTCATCAGGATCCTAGCAGCCCTGTTTTGAATATACTGTAGATTTTGCAGACTCTTTTTGGGGATCCCGGTGAGGAGTGCATTGCAGTAACCCAGCCTGGACGAGACAAAGGCATGGACGAGCCTCTCCGGTCGGGAAGGGTGAGAGAGGGGCGGAGTTTGGCAATGTTTTTTAAATGGAAAAATGATGCCTTTGGCAGGTGCTTAATGCGGTTTTCAAAGGTAAGGCGGGGGTCCAGTCTCATATCAAGGTTGGTAACAGAGGGGGTGAGGGGGATGATCTGTCCGGAAAAGGTGATGGAAGAAGACTGGACCTGGTGGGGGGTGCCAATTAATATGGCTTCTGATTTGGAACTGTTCATCTGAAGAAAGTTTTGGCTCATCCACACCTTTATCTCCTCCAGGCAGGTGGTGAGAGTGGGCTGTGAAGATGTCGCTCTAACGCAGGGGTGTCCAATCTTATCCAGAAAGGGCCGGTGTGGGTGCTGGTTTTTGTTAGAGCCCAACACTAACAAACCTGATACTACCCACCAAGGTCCTAATTGAAACCCCTAATTAGTTAATTAGTGGAATCAGGTGCTGTATCACTGCTGGCTAGCAAAAAAACCAGCACCCACACCGGCCCTTTCTGGATAAGATTGGACACCCCTGCTCTAACGTAAAGTTGAGGGTCATCAGCATAGCAATGAAATGAAATTCCATGCTTGCTGATGACATGGCCAAGCGGAAGCAGGTAGATGCAGAACAGGGTCGGGCCAAGGACCGATCCCTGAGGGACACCACAAATTACAGGAGCCAAGCGGGACTTAGCTCCTCCCAGGCTGACATGTTCCATTCGTTCATAAAGATAAGAGGAGAACCAATCCAGGGCAGTGTCAGAGAGTCCATCAGGCAAGGCCAAGGCCCATTTCAAATAATTTTCAAAAAAATCGCCTTCAGTTGATGAAAATTTTGGTGTCCCGCTTCTCTGGTATCATTTCCATCACAGGCCATTTTGCGCATCACAGCTGCCATCTGTTGGTCTGTTTCTGTACTGCACCACCATCTTCATGATGTCATGCACAACCGCCACTGCCATGTTGCCATGTATGCCAAAGTTCCCCTAACCTTTTCTCCAAATTTTCAAAAACCATCCATTCAAAAGGTGAGAGGGTTTATTATTCGTCATCTCTGAATGCTCTAGAACTTGTAGGTGAAGACATTCACGGCATATTTTGCTGATTTGGTGAAATCATACTGGATTCACGTGGTGCACTGTGCTCATTCGGGCCTGCCAGGGTCAATGTACTGTGTGTGCGAGGCTGCCACGTGGCAAATCTGTCATATCCGTCACAATCATTTCCATCGCAGTAAACGGTGGGTCTGACTGACAGGCTTTACATTTTCTTATTAGAAATTTCATTTAAATTTCATTATAATCCTAATTATGTTTTTTGCGCATGCCGACCAGATCCTCCTAATCGATCAGGGCCTCCTTTCCCAATAATGATCAATTGTAAAGCTCTAAGAGGGTTTGCTACGAGTGATCTTACAAAAGTTCGTCGCTCTCAATGTGTGTTTCCCGAAGGAGCTCTTATGCGGGAATGCGTGCATGGAAGTTAAGCAATCGTGAAGCTCAAAAGCAAGCGGGGTAGTTAAGAAAGTTGTTTATGTTCCTCGTAAAGTGCATAGAACATTTTTTTCCCTGAGTTCTAGTCATTACTAGCTGCAGCATTGTATTAAGTTGGAAGCTGTGTTTGTAACTGACGATAGATGACTCATATCATTGGAAAAATTTTTGATTGAGGAGATCGATTGGAAACAGGTCAAGACTACTCATTTAGTTAAAAGGATTTTTTTGTCCCTTAATTTCAGCCGAGCGGCTGTCACTGGCACGTCACCATTACTTTACTTTGTATAGCCTACTATGCCTCCACCGTGTAGTACGCTTAACTTGTTCTTGCTATTTTATGTATATTTTATTTAATTTTGACTACATGACATAGCTTACACTGACCTACATTTAAATCGGTCAGTGTGGTCTAAAACCAATTAATCAAAAATCTCAGCACCATTAAAGCGAACAGTACAAAGTGAAGTTACGAAGTACTAAATTATAACAGTAAACATAGAGATTTGTGGCAAGAATCCAGGACTCAGTAACGTTGATTGAAATGCAACTTAGCCTCAATATAATTTATTTTATTTTTCATCTTACCTGAATGAGGATAACTGGCCACAGCTGATGATGTTGAATTATGTTATCCAAGTTCACATAATTTTAAATCAAATGAATGATTGTCAACACGTCTAAATCAGTCATTTGTTTAAAGGTATGTTTTCTCATCCTCCTCAGCTCAGCAGTCGCCAGTGTGCTTTGATTTGTCTATTGCCCTTAAGTAGAAAATAACAACCAAATCTTGCATGGTTCTTCTAATGTTTCTGGAGGCACTGGGGACACTCTCTGGTATTGTCACTCTGTAGTAAAATTATCACCCTTAGGTCTCCACAGAGAATCAGAAATTAGGCGAAACCGAGAAAACATTCTAAACAATCATGGATACAAAACAACGGCCTAAAACGTTGGCTCTTTATCAGAGTGAAAGAGGCATAATGTTGGATGAAGTAGAGGCAAACATTATTGGCAAGTTATTATATTATTGGCTTTATTTCATGTAAAATGGCCAAAATTATTTTGTTATTGGCAGTTATTACATTTTTGGCCGTTATTACAATATTGGTTGCTACAAGCCCCAAGTTCAGCGTCAGACAGAGAGACAGGTTGAGACACTTTACACATCTCTGCCTCCGAAATGGCCTGAATGTAAGTCCATCTAAACTTATATTGTGTTCCCCCTATCCCTCAGTGAAATGTCCAAGAACCGAAAGAGGAAAGCTTTCACAATAATAACCAGACAGTGATATTTTAGAGGTGACATCCAAACCAAGAGTTGACACAATAAGAAACTGAACATTAAATGTCTGGGATGCTCTCTGAAGAGTAAGTTAGGTGGTCACCATATGTGCTATGTTGTGCTATCTTCTCTAAATGATCCTCCCATGTTTCCTCAACATACTCTGAAAGGGGTGTCCCATCCACTCCATATGGATGAAATCTTAGGTCAGCCACTATTTCTTCACGTCTGTTTCCACAGAACGGAAAGTTCCGAGAGTGGCCAATTGATCCGGTTATTGGTGATTGAAGTATAATGATATAATATGGGTTGAATTGAGGCGACGCCTACAGACTAAGATACTACAAAAATGCTGTAATCTTTAGCACCATAGCTGTTGAGTTATTCCTCCAAATGTGAGTGGTGTGTTTGTCCTGGGGGGGTATGTAGTCACATTTATGTATTATTACATTATCGGCTTCAGTTATTGCATTTTCAAAGGATTTTATGTAATCAAGGCCAATAACGTAATAACCAACCAATAACATAATAACTTATTACATTATTGGCGAAAAAAATTTACGTTATTGGCTTAACAATTTAATTACATCATTGGGAAGTTATTACATTATTGGCTTTATTACATGTAAAATGGCCAAAATTATTACGTTATTGGCCGTTATTACATTAGTGGTTGCTACAAAAGTCACAATATTCAACAGATTGGAAGGTAGCCTTACTGACAATAAAGCCATCATTAGGGAAGAAAATGCAAAGAAAGTTACCGCAACAAGGGTAACTTGCATCCCTACAGTGCTTACAGGGTAATTTGCATCCCTACAGTGCTTCAGCCAATCGTGCGCTGTTCTGAAAGAGCTGCCAACCACTGCTGGCTGGTACGACCGGGGATCAAACCCGCGCCGTAGTAGTCACTACTGCTCCGCAAATGGGGCGCCTTAACCGAATGAGCTAACCCGGCAGCTAATTCATTTCTAAATATACATTCATTTCTGCCTTTTAGGAATGCAACACGTTCCAAAAAAGTAGGGACAGGGGCAATTTAAGATTAGTAATATGGTAAAAAATTTGAACAATGATGCAACGTGAAACCACTGGTGTCAACAGGTGATTGTAATCATGATTTGGTATAAAAGCAGCATCCAGGAAAGGCATAATACATTGGAGCAAAAATGGGCTAGGGATTGCTTATTTGCCCTTGAATGCCTCAGAAAATCATTGAATGGTTTGAAACAATGTTCGTCAAAGAAAGATAGGAAGGGATTTTGATATTTGACCTATATGATGAATAATGTAATTAAAAGTTTCATGGAACCTGGAGGAATTTCTGTGCATAGACTAAAGGACAAGGATGCAAGTCTGAGTTGAAATCATGATCATGATTTCTGATCACTCAGATGGCATTGCATCAAGAATGATCATTTATTTATGAATGATATTATCACAGAGGCTCAGGAAAGCTTTGCCAAACCTGTGTCATGTTCTGCAATATGTAGTTACATCGAAAGATGCCATTTTAAATTTCACTGTGCAAAACAGAAACCTTATGTCAATAGTGTCCAAAAGTTACCTCAATTTCTCTGGGCTTGGAGGATTCTGTGATGAACCATAAAATGGTGGAAATGTGCACTATGGTCAGAATAATCAATATTTCAGATTTTTTTAGAAGAAGAAATGTAAGCCGTGTACTCTGAGCCAAAAACAAAAAAGGTACATCCAAACTGTTACCAGCAACAATTTCAAAAGTCATGCTATTGCATTTCTGTGGTGACAACATTCATGCTGAAAAGTAAACTGAGATTAGCAGCAACCTATGCTGCTTTCAAGATATCTTATCTAAGGAAGCCCAGGGATATTTTAGCAAAGAAATGCAAAACTCCATTCTGTATGCATTACAGAGGCATGGTTGCATAAATAGAGGGTGTGGGTGCTGGACTGGCCTGCCTGCAGTTTCAACTGGTGCATTTTGAAAATCAAAATGCAGCAGAACAGATCCCATTCTGTCGCCTGTCTTATGACATGTTTGCAAGAAGAATGGGACATAATTACACCTGAAATAATTAATTGCTTGATCGCTCAGTGTCTTTAGTCCCTAATCTTTTATTTAGTGTTGTGAAATGGTAACATTACAGAGAGGTAATCACTTAACTGTCCTAGTTTTTTTTTTCTTTAATATGTTGCAAGAATCAAAATTGAAATATGCTTGTTTTGAAAAATCAATAAATTTGTAAAAAATGATTTGTTTCCAATATAACAGGTCAAAGATAATTTACAAAACCCTTAACAAACTGTTTTACATTATGGATAAAGCTAAATTAAGTTATTGAGTTCACTGTATGATTACCATAGTAAACATATTCTTCTGCTGCTTCCATGACATTGCCTCCAGCAGCCATTATTTAAATGGAAAATGGAAGTCTGTGTTGGTCATTAGGACTTTAGGGGTATTCTATCCAATAAAGGACACCTTTACAGGCAGCCTTCAAATTTAGCCAGAGTAAGGCAAATTAGATGCATGAATTTATTATGCCTCTGAAATGGGAAATGACTGCAAATGATCATGCTTGCTTAATTGTGAAAAATAATGAAAATGCTGTCTTAAAATACAGTCTTCCTAGGCAACTGACTTTGTATTCATACAAAGTCTTATTTAGATTGTTTTCTGTTGAGCCAAAGGACTAAGCTCTTCGGTGGTCCAGGAGACCATGAATTCATCCCTAAAAGAACTGTTAGAGACATCAATTTTGTTTCAGAGAAGTAAGACATTTGATGTGGTTTTCATTCTACCTTTGATTTTACGTGCAGTACAAACTCCTGTTATCCACTGTATGTGCTATACTTGACCCTCTCCCAAAGGCGGTGACAAAACATTAAATGTGGAGAAAGGATGGAGAAAAGAGGGACCTTATTCAGGTTTCAAAACATACATTTTTTAAAAAACTACTTTTTTATGTCGGCAAAGGGGAGGCAAAAAAGAAAAAAATCTTTGTGAAGTTTTTCATTTATTTGTCTTAACTCTAACCTCCAGGATGATGAGTGGAATAGCCTCTGTGATATTATGGTCAACTGATTTTATAGGTCAGCTTTTGAACAAAAAATATTAATAGATTGAATTCCCTAAGTATTTAAATTTGAGTTAGATTTTTCAGTGATAAAGCCAATATAGGAATACATACAACATCCAAAAAAAAAAAATGATTAGCCTGCTTAGACTGTGGCTCTGAGTCAGCCAATCATAAGATGGTTTTTCATATGGCATGGCGTCAGACACAATATAAGTATACTGTTTATCTTCTGTGTTCCCCCTTTTAAATGTCTGTTTGCAGTACTGAGGGATTTAGAGCCTGTGCTGGTGCGATAAAACAGTTTGCTCATAACATGTAAGTCACTGTTGAAGAACCAGACCATGTGTGAAACATAATACGCATTGAAGGGTTATTTTCTAACAAATTAGAGCATGCAAAGGCACAATTAGATCGGTGTTCAGTTGAAACGCTTTATTGACATTCAAATCAAAAAGGATTGTGTTAGAGCCATGCAGAAATGAGACCATAAAGTTTGAGCTTTTATTTAATGTCTTTTTTTTATATTGTTCTTTCCAAAAAACATTTTCTGACATGTGCTGTGGTCATACAGTTGGGATACTGTATGGTTGCTAATAATTCAGTGAGAGGTTTGAGTGTAACATTCATCTGTATTCATTTCACATGACATGCATAGTACTGCAAAAGGGTGGAAAAAATTTGAAGCTTATCTTTCACCACTGTGTGTGACACCTATGTTTTTCTAATGCGCCATTTCTTTTGCTTTTGGCAATTTCATGGTTTCTAGTTGTTTAATATTAAAGCTCTTATTCAGAATCGTCCTGGTGATAAATAATGCCAGAAGCTAAATGTTCCTGGGTCACAGCTTCATTAAATATAGACTTGCATATTCACCCCCCCCAGTTCCTGGCATGTTCATCTCAATTCTGCATGGTACTTCGACTGGAGGGTGCTCTGCCTCTGTTTAAAAAAAAAAGGCTATGTCTTAATTCACTGTTCCCCCGACATTCGAAGTGTCCATTCAAGGGGGAAATAAGTAATTCTGCATTCATGAAAGTGATTTCATTTTCCTTTACTGTGCTTTGTACATTATGAGTATTATGAGTATGCAACCATAAAATAAATATACTAATGTTAGACACCTTATAAATGAATGGTTTTGCTTTTTAATCTGGAATTATACTTTAGAATAGTAACTTTATAGTTATGTTATATTTGTTACAAATCCTTACAAATAAAATAGAAAATTGAAAATATTAAATAGAAACATTTTTTTTGTTAGACGCAGAATTATAATAACTGGAGTGCTGATTGTATGAAATTGATTGCACTGGATAAATTCTCTGTTTTCTAAATAAGCAAATCTTGGCAATCATCTCATTCATCTGCCATTCAAACACAGTTTCAGCTGTAATGATGGTATGTTGTGTCTCTCAGATGTGTTTTACACCATTTGAGACATATGCTTGTAAGTGCAAGAAAGACTTCCAATTCATTGAATATCTCAGTACTTGTCGTTATTTTCTGCCATGCATGATTGAGTGGAATAGTCCCCAGTGTTTGAAGCGATCTGAGAACAAGCACTGGGCCTTGATTGTAATCATAATAGCATATATAGGATATGCATAGAGACCAAATGAGGGCAAAAATATTTGGCTCATTTATCTGAATGATTGACTCTTCATGGACTCCACCGCCCCCCCCCCAACAAATGTGAACGAAGAATATTCTCTTTTTTTCTGCTTTGCCCAGGCTGTTAGAGCAGATATAAAATCTTTTATTCATTGACCCCAGATGTAATAAAGTTCCAGAGACAATGTTAAACCTAGGGTGACACCAACTTCAAGGCTAGCAGATGTAACAGGGAAACAAATGGGAAATCACAGGGAAATTGCTTGCTGTGCAAATCTCTCCTTTCCAAGAAGCATTTGGCAGATAAAAGGATAGATAATCTCATACTTTAGCATTGCTGTGGCTTATCAAACCAATGCAAATTAGGTCTAATTAGTGGTAATTAAGGTTTCTTGTCTATCTTTCTGGAAAACTGTCCAAGTGTTATGAAATAAAGTTTGTATGCAATTATCTTAATTGTTTTGTATTGGGAACTTCCTAATTAAAATATGTAAATGCCCCATAATTGTAGTGGTAATTGGCCTTGGTTTTATTACAGTAGCGAGGAACAAAATGTCAATACATCTTTAGTTATGACCTTTTTGACCAACTTGAAGGGCTATTATCTTTTTATAAATGCTTGTATACTGGATTTTGCTATGATCTGTTATTTAATATATCATTTTCAGAAAATATCACAAAAATCCTGCCCCAATTTACATATACCTCCAATGCTTGGTGTTTATTGGCAGACACGCTTGTAAATGGTGACAAATAAGTTTAAATACTGAGGAAGATTAGCCTTATGCAATCCAAATACACATGCATGCTTTTTAGAAATTTGGGTATGAATATTTAGCTACCAACAAAGGGTTATGACATTTTATTGTCGTTGCTATTTCACTCTCTGCCAAAGCTATTAGCAGGTTGGTTTAAGTATTAGCTTGGTTTAATGCCAACTGCCTTTACTGCCTATATTGTATGTGTGGAGCTACCTGATTGCAGCTGCAGATGACTTCAGAAATGTTACACTTCACAAAAATCTAATTACTACTGGACAGTAGGGCTATTTGGCAGAATTTCTGTGGAGGAAGTGTTGCCAACTGGTGATTGTTGATATATGTTTTCTGAACACAGGGAACAATCTATCACAGAGTAAAGCTTTGTCAGGTGTGAAAAATCCGTGTTTTCTGAGGTTAAGCGATTTTCATTCAGCAAAATAAAATCGTATGCTTGGGAGAGAGAGAGGGTGAGAGAGAGAGAGCAGAGACAAATCGACAAGGAATGCATAGGTAATCATGTAATTCATATAATTATTTATGAGCTAATGGATGAATTCATTTTGTAATGTGTTAAGATTTCATTTGTATGCCGAAAGACTTGAAAGAATGTGTTTCTTTCTTTGATAAAATATGACTGTGTGATTTATTTCATGTACTGTATTTTTGCAAAATATGACCATAATTGTTTTTTAATGGTATTCTGTAGAAAAATAATGAACTCGAAACATATTTTCAGTCGGATGCTTTCATTACCGTGCTAGAGATCTCTGTAAAATTCTGTTACTAATGCAGTTTGGCTGTTTGTACGAGCTCCTTGTTAGGTATATTAAAAATATATGATTAAATAAATAAGTATCTGATAAATTTAGAATCAAACCATGATGAAAAGAAAAGTAAAAGTGTGTTGCTGAGCTGTTTTTTTTTCCTGTTCTCAGGATTTGGTCACCAACGTCTCTCCTCGAATTGTGCGTGGAACAACATCAGGCTACAACTTTGGCCCTGGCCAAGGCGCTTTCCTCAACATTGAGCTCATTAGTGAGAAGACTGCAGCTTACTGGTGCCAGAGTGTCACTGAACTCAAGGCAGATTTCCCCTGCAATGTAAGTTGTTTTTGTTGTTGTTCTTCTTCCTCCTCCTTCTCTTACTAAATAGTTTTTCAGTAAGATCTTACATTTTTGGTCAGGGTCATGCATGGAGGACAGCAGCCTGTCCCAGCATACACTGGGAGAAAAGCAGGAATCCACCTGTACAGGTTACCAGTCTACTACTGCATGTATAAAGCTGATATATACTCTCTGAGAGGGCTCTCAGCTTCATACATGCTCTTGTAGCTGTAGAAATGAGTCCCTTTTAGCATATGTACTTTTTAGATGTATGAATTCATTCAATATTGAACAAAAATAAGGAAAAATGTTTTCTTTGCACTATAATCAATTTGTTTTGTCTTTTTAAATAGTTTCCTTTGTTTCTGGACATTACTGCATTCATGAGCTATCAGCCGACATCTTTCCACCTCATCATTTACTGCCTTCCACAAAACATTCTGAAAATGATGAACAGTGTTTGTTGTCTTATTTGTTTCCTTGTTGTGTGCATGTGCGCATGCGCCCGTGTCTACTTGAACTGAAACAGAAAAATTATTCACTCATGTTATAATTGCCACCATTTGAAAGAATTACAAAAGCAGTGCTTTGTACTAGCTTTGAAGAAACTTCCTTTCAATTTCATTCTCATCCTCAGCTTCAGAAGTCAGCACAAACTCAAAAAGACCCCTGCGAGCCTTCTTTACAGATAGAACTTAAATGGTACAAAGCACAGTTCCAAGGGTTTTTTTGAATGAATGGGATTTTCAGATGGATGCAATGGTCCCAGCAGCACTAACTCTGGGCTCTGAGCACTGCGTCGGACAGCGGGAGGCTAGTGCAGAGGGTGTGTCACGACCGATGATTCCCATTATTACCTTTGTCAACATGAGGCGAACAGTGAGGTCAGGGTGCCGTGTTATTCAGAACGCTGAGCTGCCTGCGGAGAGCTGTCCTCACGGCTCACAGCCCTGTCAGTAGGAAACAGAGCCAAGCTCATTTCAAATACTGCTACACAAACATTTGAAGGTCAGGCTTCTTGCTTGTCGAGAGTACTCATGAAAATGGTGTGTGTGTGTGTGTGTGTGTGTGTGTGTGTGTGTGTGTGTGTTTGCATGTGTGTGCGTGTTTGTGTGTGTGTGTGTGTTTTTCGGCCTCGTGCTCAACCAAATTAGATTTGAAATTGAACGAGGAATGAGAGGATAAAATGCCCTCGCAAAATGGAGATCAGTGTAAATTTGAGGGCGTTTTACATCCATGTTGGGTGATCTGCATAAAAATGACAACCTTCTTACACATTTCCCGCCTATTTTTCAGGTATGTATTATGTGAAACACGTGCAAACACACACACACACACACACACACACATGCGGCTTGGGTACGTGGGTCACGGCTGTCATCCACATTGCAGTAATTGTATTTATCGTCCTTCAGATTTTTTCTCATTACGCTGCACCAGGAGAATAGATTTATGGAAGGGGGTTCTTTGTCCCTAGTTTTTTTTAATATTCCCATATCAGCTCAGATTGACAGTTTCCAGGTGGTGAATTTCCCAGGAGACGCTGTGTTCTGGGTGTTGGAGGACAGCATCACTTACTTCAGTGCTCCATTATTAAATTGATAACAAGATAATTCCTGTGCTTCCCAGAGACATGACAGGGTTTACAATGGTTAACTCCCTGAATGAACAGGATCGGACATTCAGTGTTTGCCTGTTATAAGTGGCATATTTTCATACACCAGTTTTCATTGTTGCCTTTATGGATTCCCACTTAAATCACAGGTGGTTTGAAGACAAGTTGTTACATTCTTAAGGTATTGCCTTCCCGGGCAACTTCATAAAAAAACATATGCACTCGTTTAATTTACTCCCTAAAGCCCAACGTGCCCCTGGCGGTAACGCCAGTGTTACAGGATTTTCAAATGACGTGCTGTGAGTCTCTGACCCTTAAACACATAATTGCCTTCAAGCTGACCCTGTTTATCAATAATCACACAATTTATTTACTGAATAATCAAGACCAATATATAAGCCTGTGAGAAAGTATTGAGAAATGACAGATCACTGAAGGATAACATTGACAACAGACTTAAGAGTGATATTGGATGGAGGAAGAAAAAACAGTAATAAAAAATAATTAATTAAACCAGTGCTTTCCCTGAATCCCTGAAGGATTTATTTTCTTTTTAGCAGTGCAACCTAATTTATTTTAAGATTGCACTTAATCATAATGGTTTCAGCGTTCAAAAGAATAAGTTGCATTTGCAGGGAAGCTTAGTTGCACGCTGGTTGCCGCGCGAAGCAATTATAATTAATTTATTGTATTACCTACACTTCTTACGTCAAAGCATTGGTGATTGAATAATTTAATAAATTGGATATTAGTGCATCCTGAAGGTTTGACGCATGGCATGCATTTACATTTGTAAAATCGTTTAGTATGCATGTCATGCCCAGAACTTTCAAGGTAGGAAAGTCATTCATTAGGTCTTTGCTGTTCAGCTTCTGGGGAAGTTGTAGGAAGGCTACAATATGAGATTGTTTGAACAACAATTATCTAATTCAACAAGAAACGAGAAATTTCACTTAATTACCATCCATGTGACCTCATTGTAGCCTTCCTTGTTGAAGCAAAGCTGAATGTCATAATTGTTTATGGCAACGCTACTTATTGGAAGCCCATATGCTCAGTAAATGAATAAAGTTTATTATTCGATTCTTGCTCATAAAAAGATTGGGTGTTAACCTGCATTTTGGTTATGTCACTAGTTGTGACATAAGTCTGAAAAACTGCATTTTTACTCATGAGTAAGCGATGCTTAGGAAGGAGTGTTGTGATGAGACGCACGCGTCACTCACTGATCAATCAGTCAATCAATCAATTTGCTATTAGCACTACCACGGGCAGTAAGATTCACAAACGGCTTATCCTGGAGTTAACGATAATGTCACTTTGATTACAAACGGTTTTTTTTGGCGTGTCAAGCCGATCAGACGCGGACGCCGAAATAAATATATATATTGTTTTGTGAGCTGCTGGAATTCAGAAGCTTTGTGAGACATTGACATTTTATGTCACCATAAATGTGGATGGGAAAATGCTTGATAATTATATCAATGAACTATAAAGCAAGCAGAGGGGAAATGGATACGGACTGATCCTCGCAACAGAATTAATTATCACTTAGTTGGTTATTAGTCAACCTAAATGGGATCGAGTTTGGAGATATAGTGCGCTTTAAAGAGCATGAAAACCCCAGGGGATAGGCAATCATTATGTGATAGAGAATTACTCAAAGATCGCAAAACTTATTTATTTTTTACAAAAGTCGATCGCAGATCGCTGCAAATTAAATTTATTTGTCACCTCCAGTGGAGTATGCCGACCACGGCGCGAGCGCACCCGAAGTATGCATGACATCAGCACTAGAACACAAACAGGCAAGGTCAACATGGCGTCATACAGTTTCAGTGAATCTAGTGGGAATTCCGGTGAGAGTTTTCACGACTGGAGCGATGAGGAACCAGGAGACAGAGAATTAGTTCTTACTTTGGCAGACACGGAGGAATACAACGGTCCTCAACCCTACCTGTATGGGCCACCTGCAAGGCAAGAGATGGAGGACCAAGCGGGACATGCAGCTGATGCCGTTCCTGACGATGCCTTATTATTATAAGATCGCATTGGCGGTACGACTTGGTATGTAATTTTCCTATAGTTTGAATTACGGTAACATTTATTTAAAAACAATAGTAAATTAATCAAGTGTATAAGGAATGACTTGACGTAGTTTGACATCCCCGATCTCCGCAAATATATTGGACTATTAGCTAGTTGCAGTGGCGTGCCGTCAGATGTCAGGAAGGCCTTCACTAACGTCACCCTTTCCCGCATAAATTGTTTTAAACTGTTTGCGATCAAGTTTGCCTGATTAACAATCAAACAGTTAATTAACTGAACAACCACTGCTAATGCATGACACATAATGATTAAGAAATGCTAATGACAAAGCGATTGCCTGTTGGCTATGTTGATATAATTGATGTGACTCCGCATGGATGACAATCTGAAAAAATTCTGAAACTTTGGCCGACCTCGCAGCAATTATTTTCGCCATCACTCAGCTGTGCATCGTACCTAACATCGCCATTTAGCTGTCACTTCATTCAGACTGTAGAACAAATCTCATGGCTTATTGCTCAATGAGCCTTGCAGACTAATTTACGCAAATATGTGCTTTTTCTCTAGCTACACAAGTGCAGAAATGATAACGACTTATTGATATTTTTCGTTGTCATTGATGTGCGGAAGAAAACGCTGTATAATTTTGCAGTGCAATGTAGAATGCTGGGTGTACACATAACAACAACAAGTCACGAATGCCACGAATCTAAATTCGAGACCGAGGATCACGAATTTGAATTGAATTTGATGATTCGGGGCAGAGGTGTCACGCGCCGTCACGAACTGTCGCGACCTGTTACCACGCGTTACAATTAATGGCACGAATCGCTGGCGAATCATCACAAATCATTATGCACAGTCGCGAATATTGTTGCGCACTGTTGCGCGCTTTTACGAATCGTCAGATTCTGTCACGACTGTTGCAAATCGGGCGAATTTGGGAAATATATGGCTCCATAGAATCAGCCCAAGGAACGTCCACATACTTTTGCATGTGCTTGTATCAACCCCCCCACCCCAGCTAATATCGGCTCATACCTGTACTTTTCTTTCCTCTAATTTTCTACCTGATACTGGTTGCTCCTGCTCTTTCACCACCCACCACCACCCTCTGGGACCGACTGGCTTCATAAATCGCGGCAGCTTTAAAATTGCGTTCCTCATGCATTTTATCATTACTTTCGGTGAAAAATGTCGCTTTCTAGCACCGCTGAAGAGCATATCATGCACTGTGGACGCTATTTTTGGCCGCAGTGTACAGAATGTGACAGTATGGACTCCAAGAACCATCAAGAATACACTACGAATGCTGTCACGTTCTATTACGAATCACCACTAATCACCACGAATCGACACGCTCAGTTGCGAACTCCACGAATCGAGGGTGATTTGTGATATTCGTGGAAGATTTTTTGGCAGCCAAAAACATGCTCCACGAATATCACGAATGTCACGAACCGACACACGCTGTTAAGAACCCTATTCAGATGCGTTAAGTCACGTTATGAATGTCACGAATGTGCCACGAATGACGGGAAAATGATATTCGTAACGCATCGCGCCTATGTGTAAACCCAGCTTAACGAGGCTTTCAAAAATAAATGACTCTCATCAGTTCTGCCAATTAGTCTGAGCAACTGTTGCTAATTGGGAGAGGTGAACTGTGAGAGGGGTAGGTTGGAAATTTGTGAATACTATGTCCGTTTTTATCAGAATTTCTACAGAATTTGACAACACAACGCTGAACCATCGTTCAAAAAGCTAGATAAACAATCAAAACAACGCGAGTCAATGGCTGAATGCAAATTTTGGCTGTTCATGTGCGCCTGGCGCTGCCTGCTCATTGATTTGTGTTCTAGAGCTGACGTCAGATGCCTCTAACAAGAGTGCCATCCTATTTTTAGCCAGGCAGCCAGACAGCGCGAAATGGTGACTTTCAAACCTTGGTGACACGGCAACAAAGGACCACCGGGTGGAACAGGTGTTTCCAAAATGGTTTTGGGTGTGTTTTGGGTGTGTACTCAAACAGAACATGAAAGCAGAGCGAAAGTGAAGGAAGGGTTTTCATGCTCTTTAAGACGAGGTAAGAGCAGTGCCAATATCCCTCCGATGACAATTCTGGAATGGAAGAGGTTAATAGTGTAAATGGGAGTGAGTTATTTTACGGAAGATTGTTGCTGGATATATGTTTCTCTACCAAAGATGGGCAACAAATTACAGGAAAAAGAGATTTAAACCATTTCAAGGTATAGGGCCATTGCTAGGCACCATAACAGCTTCAGTGCCTTTGCATGTGTTTATCAAGTCTTGGGAACTTTACTACAAGCATGGAATTCTACTCTTTCTAACGCCATTCTTTCACTGTGTTATGTTCTTGCCTCAGTTGTTTTTGACTGCTATCCTGCTGTCCTTGTCAGTTTCTCTATTGATATCCCTAATTCTCATCATTTAATTGTTGGTTCGTGCTCAGCCGTCCCTTTGTACTGTCATTCTGACCTATTCTCTTTGTTGATTGTTGTCTTCTTTGTTTATTTTCCCAGTCAACGTCTTCCCTTTGCTGGATTTTTGTCTCCCATATTTGGTGTTTAATCTACAGAAATCAATTAATTATTTATTTGGGAATCGCCTCTCAGAGCCTTTGTTCTTGGCGAATGAATTCTTCCGGCCTTCCCTTTTTCCCAGTTTGAAGGTGTGCACCACCCAGTATGCCCTGGTTCATTCAATTTGTCATCCCAGTCTCTGACCTAGGACCAGTCTCTTTGATTACCTCTTCCCTGGCTTTCTATGTTCCTGATTGCTCCCGCCTGACTTCGGACTGTCTTCGGAAACTCTCCTGCATAAAGCCTTTTGTATTATTATTTTTTTCTGTCAATAAAGACCAAATTCAACAGAATCGATGAGTCGTGCCTGGTTCCTGTTCTGAAATCCATGGCAGAAAAATCCAGCCAACCTATGTAGGCACCAGATTTCCCTTTTCCTACTGAAGCAATCCACTTTCTGGGAATCCACCTGGGGAAACAAGAAGTGGAGCTGGGTCAACTCCATCAGTCCATCATGACCATCTCCAGTCAGCAATCCATTGTCTTTGTGATCTCACAGAGGTCCGCCACTGCAGCTCAGGCTGCCAGCTCATTCCTTTTGCAAGCCCAGGCCCAGTCCTCCTGACCTCAGGAGCCTGGTTTTCCTCAATTGGAGCTGTATGACAGCAATCCATCTACCCGCCACAGTTTCTTGTTGCAGGGCTCGATGGTGATCAACCTTCAGCCATCTTCTTTATCCATTATCCACCTTTCCCATCACCTCTCTTACTGGGCGTGGGAGTCTTGGGACTCAGCTGTACACACCCTCTCTGCTTTTGCTGACAAGGCAAGGAAGGTCTTTGACTACCTCCTACTCTGGACATGCTGGTGCACGGCACCTCCCTTCAAGCTTTATCAAGGCAACTTATCAGTCTCTTACTACTCCATCAAACTCCAAACTCTGACTGCCTCCTTCTATTGGGATACTTAAGTGCTGTATGACACCTTCCTTCATGGGTTGGCTAACGGGATACTGGACTAGCTTATGACGTGCCTCCTGTCACCTGACCTTGACATGCTGATTGAGATTGCCTTCAGGATTGACACTCATCTTCAGGAGCAGCGAGCGGATTGGTGAGCTCACCTTGAGGCCCTTTCTCTATTGGGAATAGCCAGGTCACTTATCCGACCTTCTCACCAACCACCTTTGTTGGATCCCATGCTGGTGGACCATGCCCGATTCAAACACTTTGAACCAGCTGAGTCACAACATTGCATTAACTTTGTTCATCTCCTTACTGTGGAGCAGCTAACCATCTTACCACCGCCTGCCAATATGACGAGTTCGAGCTGTCCAGGGGGAGAGGTGCCGTCCGGGGCTATCTTCTTACTAAAAAAGGACAGTTCTCACCCCCCTGGTATTCACCACTGAGGTCTGAACACCACCATGGGCAAGAACTGCTATTTGCTGCCACTTATGGATTCAACCATCCCCAAACTCCATGGGTGCCTCTACTACACAAAGCTGGACCTGCACAATGCATACTACCTAGTCTGTATTAAGGAAGGTGTTGAGTGGAAGATAGCTTTCAACACCCCCTCAGGCTACTACAAGTACTTGGTTATGCTATTCGAGCTCACAAACATTCCTGCTTTGTTCCAGAAACTGATCAATGATGTCTTCTGCAACATGATTTTGAGTATGTGTTCCCAAATGACTTCCTAGCATTCTTCTGCACCCTGGAGATACATGCCCAGCACATCTGCTGAGTGATCACCTGACTACAAGAGAAATGGCTCTTCCTCAAGCCTGTGAAGCGTAAATTCCATCAAACATCAGTGCAGGTCCTTGGCTTCTCAGTTTCCCAGGGGAAATCAGAATTGATTGGCAGAAAGTACAGGCTGTCCTGGATTGGCCCATCCCCACAGACCATGAGCAGCTGCAACATTTTCAAGGCTTCACTAACTTTTACAAGTGCCTCATTGGAGGCTAATCCACAATCATTACCCCTCTCGCAGCCCTCACCTCTCCCAATCCCATTTGACTACACCTCTTAGTCTGCCTCTGCCTTTTGCCTGCTAAACGGCAGATTTACTGCCCAAACCTGTCCTGCCTTACCGTGATCCCGAGCAATAATTCATTGTTTTGGTGGAGTAACATCGGCACTCGGGCCGTTTTCTCCCAGCGGATGGCTGATGGCAAGTTAAATCACTGTACCACCTTCTCCCCGTCTGCTGTACCCTGTGGAGAGGAACTACAGATTTGGGGATTGTAAGTTCCTGGCCATCAATCTGGCATTTAAAGAGTGGAGGCACTGGCTTGAGGGGGCACATTATCCCCTTCCTGGTTTGGACAAACTATTGGAACCATGGGTACCTCAACTCAGCCAAGAGGCTCAATAACAGACCCTTTGAGGAACGGTCTCTTCGGCCTGAAAGGAATGAGAGCCAGAGTACTTCCGTGGGCCCTCACCTCCCACTTGGTATGCCATCCTAGGGTTTCCCACATCTTATCCCTCACCTTTCAGCAGTTTTGGTGGCCTACCATCTGGTGGGACTCCCTTCCTGTGACACCCTCGCTTGGGTGAAGTCCAGTGACTAACCCCCCTGTGGTCTCCTCAAATCCCTAGAAATCCCGGATTTTGACTGGTCCAGGGAAGTCTTGACTATTGTGGACTAGTTTTCAAAGGCAGCCTAGTTTGTCCCGCTGGTGAGACTGCCCACAACAAAGGAGGCAGTGGAATTCTTCCTTCTGCATGTGGTGCACCTCCACAGCATCCCCCAGGAGATCATCTCTGATTTGAGGCCACAAATCTCTCATTAGTTCTTGAAGGCCTTCTGCGCCCTGGTGTGTGCCCCCTCACCTCTTGTATAGCTTCAATTCAAAGATCAATGTGTAAGTGGGAAGGTTGAGCCAGGAGTTAGGTAAGACTGTTTGCTGTCTATACAAAGGTACTCCACCAAGTGGTAAAGTATCATACCATCAATGGAACTACCCTGTAATTCCCTCCCTATTACAGATCTCGAGATGTCCACCTTTGAGTGCTGTCTGGGCTATCAACCCATTCCAGGCTGAAGAGAGGAAAGTAGAGGTTCATTTAGCTCATCTCCTGGTTTGCCGCACCCGCCAAGAATGGAGAAGTGCCTGCACTCTCCTATTAAAACGCATCTCTGCCGTCCAGGACCAGAGCTACCACTGACGACGCCTGGCTCACATCTTCTGGTTTAGTCAGATAGTGTGGCTGGCAGCCCGAGGGCACAATTAAGGACACTTGCCCTTTGGTTCATCAGCCAAGTCACCATCTCCAAGGTCTTATCGCCTTCAGCAGTGAGACTCATCCTTCCTTCTCCGCCTCACTGCATCTACCCTGTTTTCCATGCCTCCAGTATTACTCTTCCTTCTCCCCGCTACCCTCCCCCCCCCCCCTCACTAGGCTCATCGATGGGGGTCCCCCATAGCAGAGCACTGCATCCTGGATGTTCTGCGCTGCGGGCATGGCCGCCAGTGTCTCGTGGACTTTGGGAGAGTTAAAGCTCTGAAAAGCTCTCCTAGGTGGCGGAGTGCAACATTTTAGACCACTTTCTTGTCATTTTGGACCACTCTTGTCATGTACTGACTCTTTCGCTTAATTGTTTTCCTCTGCAATCCAGCTGTCCTTGTCAGTTTCTCTTCTGTCTACCCTTATTAGTTCTCACTGTATAATTATTGCTTTCGCTTTTCCCCTTCCCTTTGTGCTCTCCCTCTTACCTGTTCCCTATTTTTAATTCTCATCTTGTTCATTTATGTTCCCGGTCTACCTCTTCCCTTTGCTAGTTGTCTTCTGTCCTCGATGCGTAGTTTAAAGAAAAGCAAGTAACTATTTACCAGGGAAACACTTCCCAGAGTCTGCAGTCCTGGCGAATGGCTTCTTCCAGTCCCTCCTTCTCCCCGGTTCAAAGGTGTGCGCTGCCCTACGTACCCTGGTTCATTTGGCTTTTCATGCCGCTTTCTGACCTCGGACCAGTCTCTTCGAGAGTCTTGCCTGACTCTCTATTATCCCGATTGCTCTGGCCAGACTTCAGACCATCCTTGGGAAACTCTATAATGTAAAGCCTGTTAAGATATTCTTCTTTCTCTGTCTTCTTTTCTAGGCCTGGTTTCTGTTCTGAAATCTGTGACACATTTATTGTTTTCATGATGGTAAAAATCACTGGTACATGTAAGTTTTTTAAGAAATTCAGATCGGTTGAGATCTAGTGTCTGTGAAGGTCTTAGCATATCATTCACATAGTTTTTATATGCTCTAAATCATTAAGTGACAGATCGGTATAATTGTTTGACTGTATTGTGCGGCACACCTGTAAGGAAAAATTTGTGTTTGTGTTTCTCGAATGTCATATGTCATCCATTTTTGAACTGCCACGCATCATGTAACCATTCTGATGCAGCCTCTTATAGAGGCATGAAAAAACTTGAAATTTTACTGGGCTAGACACCTGTCACTTTTATATATCCCAGAAAATGAAATTTAAATCTATTCAAGGTATAACAATACAGTAGTTACATACAAGACGCCATTACCTGTGGTCAGAACTGTATGCTAATACTCATTCTGCCTCGTTGGTAAGTTACCCTTCTGTCAGCAAATGCAAACTCTCACCTTTGCTGCTTGATTATTTATTCATGCACTGTATTTTGTGGTGACTTGATCAAGTTAAGGTTTTAAGTTTACATTACTTGCTCTAATTTTGTTCTGCTTTTTATCTGATAACATTATCTAGCATTGACGCCAGGTAACTTTACAAACTGAAAGAACTTCCCACTGCAGAAGCGGTAATTTATTATGAAGAAAATTACTTTTACCTTGAATATCTTACATTAGCCCTGAAACAGTTTTATTTATACAGCACATGCACAATATTTATCACATTTTAGAATGGCCCAAGAAGTACAGTGCTGTTAAAAACTATTTGCCCCCTTCCCAATTTCTTCTATTGCCCCCCATCCCTCCCCGCATCCCTCCTCCTCAAAGGGTCTGTTTTAGAAAGTCACTTTCAATTCAGAAAGAATTTGATCTCTTATTCTGGAGTACAGAACAAGCAGCAGTCCCACAACTTTGAGTAAGCTACATGCGGAGGTCTTAAGTAGCTTCATATTTTTCGACAAATTTTTGATTGAAGGATTAACCCACTGGTGGTTGAGGCCTGGAAGTAGTTTTTGTGCCGGACAGAATGATAAAAATGGATAACACCACCTCGATCAAAGTTATCAAAGATTTTATCAAAAGTAAAAAGGTTACTTTTTAAAATCAGGGTAAATGCCTCTTAATAATATATCATTTTTTTCAACACCCTGTGGATAACCCTCTCAGTGCAGAACTATAATTAGTTTTGGTGTTGGACGGAAAGAAATGTTGACCCAAGCATAACATCTTTGGAAAGTATGAATAAAACAGTTCTTTTTTTTAAATTAAATATAACATCTGAATCTTGACATATCTGACCATCATAAGGAGACAAAACCACAGGTTTTCTGTAACACAAAGTATTTATTTGCTTTCCTTTGGTTTACTAATACTACTGTGGAATCTTGTGGGAGCCATCCCCTCGACCCACTAACAATATCACCGTTGTTTAGGGGAACACAAGCTGGACTCAGCCAGCCAAGTGGACGATTAAGTGCACAAATAAGACAGCATGTCTAATGTAGGCCTATGTGCCGTACATTCAGTACATACTAAAAGCAAGTATACCACTAAAATAATGGACATTTTCGGATGAAAAGACCAAGATATATATTGTTCGTAGTATATACAAAAGAATAGACACCTTCTCAGTTGTTTACCCTTTTATGGTGGAAAAAATTTTGGGAAAGCATGGTTGAAGCCCATGCTTTTCAAGGAAGAACAGCTAGTGCTGCCATCTCGCTGAATTGTCATTGGAGCCATCTAGTTGCATTGTGTGAATCAGTAAACCTTCCTCAACACAAAAGCAGAAGTTATCCTTTAATTTTCTTGGCAAAGTCCTGTCAGTTGTTTTGGTGTCGGACAGAAAATAGTTTTTGTGTCAGACGGAAAATTTGTTGGAGGTCAAGTGTGACTCAGTGAAATGGTTAATATTGAATTCTTCTAATCCATACTGTTCCCCCACTTATTGATTGATAAGTTACGGGGGTTGTTCAATTCAGCTGTGTAGGATCTATGGAAAAATAAGTTGGCCATGTCAAGTCCAAATTTACCATTTTACATTCCAAACTTTGATACTTGAATACCATCAAATGTATAGGAAGTAGGCAAAACAGGTATCACCAGCAATAGCTTCAGTGTTTTGCAGCATTTTTGGAGGAATTTTGACTTTGTTTTAATTCATCCATATTGGAGGACTTTGGAGCATGAACTGTCTGTTTAAGGTCATGCCACTGCATCTCAATCAGATTCAAGACAGAACTTTGATTAGCTCACTCCAAAACCCTCATTTTGTTTCTTTTGAGCCATTCAGAAGTGAACTTGCTTGTGCGCTTGTGATCATTTATCTGCTACGTAACCCATCTGCGCTTGAGCTTTATGTGGCAAACTAGTTGCTAGACATTATCCTTGCAGGGTTCTTATAGAGAGCTGAATTCATGATTCCATCAGTTATGGCAAGTCACCAAGGTCCTGAAGCAGCAAAGCAGCTCCAGACCATCACACTACCATTATCATGTTTGACTGCTGGTATAATGTTCTTATTGTGGAATTGTGTAATAGCTTTACGTCAGACGTAATGGGACCCAAGTCATCCAAAAAGTTCCACTTTCACTCTAGAGTCTACACAATGTTATCACAGAAGTCCCGGGAGTCATCAAGATGTTTTTGGCGATGTGATTCAGGCCTTTTTGTTCTTTTTTTTCGGCAGTGGTTTTTGCGTTGCAGCAAATGGATGCCATTTTTTCCCAGTCTCTTCCTTATTGTGGAATTATGAACATTGATCTTAACTGAGGCAAATGAAGCCTGCAGTACTTTAGTCTGGGTTTTTCCTTGACCTCCTGGATGAGTCATTGATTCAGCCTTTGAGGAAATTTGGCAGGCCGGCCATACCTGGGAGGGTTCACCACTGTTCAAAGTTTCCTTCATTTGAAAATAATGGCCCTCACTGTGGTTCACTGGAGTCCCAGAGCCTTAAAAATGGTTTTAAACCCTTTCCAGACTAATATGTATCAACTACTTTTTGTCTCATCTGTTCTTCAATTTCTTTAGATTGTGCCATCACGTGCTGCTTTTTGCTTACCTCAAATTGCCAAACAGGTTCTATTTTAGTGCTGTTCAGATTCATCAGGGCCTGAAGTAATTATGTATGGGTGTGTCTATTGAAATTGAGCCCAATTATCAATTTTAATTGGTTTTATTGGTTGATCTAGTTCCTAAGGGGGTAATTAGTTTTTCACATTGGGCCAGGTACGGTTGGATAGCTTTTTATCCTTCAAAAAATGAGACCCTCATTTGAAAACTGCATTTTGTGAATTTTCAGGTCATCTTAATCTAATTTTAAAATTAATTTGATGATCTGAACCATTAAAGCATGACAAACAAACAAAACTATCAGAAATCTGGGAGGGGCAAACACTTGCTTCGCGGCACTGAAGGCTAGGATTGCATTTTACGCATGCATGTCAGCTTTTGTCATGACCTTGTGAATATGTTGTGGCAGTGGTCAAGTTGTTTGTGTTTCTATGAGGTGAAACATTTTTAACAGTTTTTGCGGTTCATGTATCATCGTAATTTGCCCTACGTATATTGAAAGTTATGTTGCATTGCATTGGATTGCGTTTTGTGGTCAACTGGTTTGCTCTCCAGCATTTTTCTTTTCCCTAAATGCGCTGGGATCTTTATCATTTCCTTATTGTTTGCAAACTTGTCATCAAAAAACTGCAGGGGTCTGTAGCTGGCTCTTGTAATTATGTTTATCCCATACATTTTATATTACTTATATAAATAATTGACTTTTTAAAAAATATTCACAGTTAGATAATTTGCTATCAAAATAAAGTTGGAAGTAGAATTCAAGCACTGCTCCAACTGATTATGTAATCCCATTAGCTATGCCCAACATGAGGTGGAAACCCACAACTATTCAGCTTTCCTTCCTAGAGTTTCCAAGTGGTATTGCTATTTGTGCCACTTTTACAAAGACAACTGGATATATATATATATATATATATATATATATATATATTTTTTTTTTTTTTTACCTCAGAGCCTAGCTACCGCTAGTGGCCTGGCTACTGTTCAAAGCAAAAGAAAAAAAAAAAGTAAAAGAAAAACAACCTTAATAATTTTAATTTTAAGATAGGAACCCTGATCTCTGTGTTCTGATAAAGGCAGAGTAAAACATCTGATAGTATTAATCAAATTGGCAGGTTGTGTTATTTACAGTTCCACTGGAAAGGATGTCAACTGCATGTCGTTTCGGAACCCACTGAAGTCCTGGAGCTCTCTCCATTGAGTGAACGCACATACAGTGTTCACTTTTGTTTTACCTCTCTAGCCATCACTCTTCCTTTTTCCATTTTTGCCTTCTCCATCAACTGGGTTCTTTTTCTCTTGCCGGGTGAAATTTACATTGTCATTTTGATTATTCCTCTGCTTTTCTTTTCTGCTACTGCGTATAGCTACTGATAGCAATAAGGGAAAACAAAACCACCATCCTCTTCCTATTTTGGTTGTGCAGTGGTTGATGCACTTCCTTTATGCTGTGAACTGAGCCTTCATTTTTGCTGGGAGATTGTGCCCAGTGGCAGACTGAATTGCATTGTGAAAGCAAGGCTTACAGCGAACTAATTCAAGCGCTGATTGTGTCATTATTTTATGTCCATTACACTGTGTAATCAACGTTTACTTCAAAATGATAAGTGAAGGCAAAAAAGTTGTCTATTTCCACGTTGAGCACTTGACCGAGGTGAAAAAAAAAACAGGAGTGTTGCTGAATGTGGGAGATGTTTGAGTGAGACGGCAACAGTGCAGTGATTTAGTGAGGCATCAAAGGGCCTGGAACACATGAAGAAGAGACATTAATGGGATTGGCACTAGGCTGACATTTGGTTTGAAGAGAAATTGTTTGGCTGGTGACTTGATGAGTCACCACAGCTAGTGACACTACAGCTGTCATGCTGTATGACTTGCCAATGATACAGACACTTTGCAGATGTTTTATTCTTACCTATTTTTTTGTTTCCGCACCCTTTGCCACAGAATTTTTCTTAGCATTTTCCCATAAATTGGAGCTACCACTGCTGTGATTTATGGGGATGGTTGTTTGACCTGTACAAACAAAAAAAAATGTTTCAGTTGCAGATCAAGGAGCTCAGCATCTTGTCAGCCCGGGCTTATTCCAAAATATCTCAAGGTATTGCTCATGGCTTCTGGCAAACTCCACGTCTAACCTTTCCCAGAAGTGGCTTCCATCAAGCCACTGCCCAAAGAGCCAAAATTTAAGGAGTGACTGATTGTCTGAGATGGGAGAATCCATCCGGAGTTTTACAGCTTTGTTGCAGCCGGCATCTTGGTGGCTACACTGACCATTACCTGGATTGTCTGATTGTTCAGTTTGATAGAAAAGCTTGATTCCCCCCCCTCCCCCTGCCTTTTGCTACAATTAACATAATTTTGCTCCTACGAAGTTGGAAAGCATTTTCTTTTTTTTTTTTTATTGCCCACGATGTCCACTGGTTATTTTGTTGGAGACCCAACTCTATTTTAAACCGGCGAAGTGTGAATTCTATGGCACCACCGTCTCCTTTTTTGGCTTCACTATAATGCAGGGCACCCAAGTAATGGATCACCAGAAAACAAATTCTTTGCTGAATTAGCCAGACCCCAAAGACCTTAACCCCTCTGCGCAGATGTAGACGCCAGTGGACATGGAGCTGCTCTATTTATGCACGCAGTTACACTATGCTATTCTATTCTATTCTATTCTATGGCACACCCGGATCAATTATTGAATATTCACTAGCAAGCCAAGCTCAAACACGGTTTAGAATATGGATGAGTTAAGTTCCATCCCTGTTTCCCGGAAATTGTATGAATTAAACTCCTCAGCTAAGCCTGACGTGCAAACTGCCTAATATACTTGCCCATAGTATCTATCCAGCAGTTAATAAAAATGGTCTCTTGTGACTGAAAAAATCTTTGACCTTTGTTGCAACTACAAGCAATAATAGGCCAAAGGTATCTCAACTGAGAAGTGAAACAAAAAAATTTTTCTGAAGCAAAAATTCAACTTGGTATTGATACTATATCATTCTACGATCAATAATAGTCATCAGATATTAAAAATGCATGATTCCCTACAATTGAATTATGCGTAGATTCATCTCACGAATTCAGCAGTTCCTTACGACCTCATGCAATCCCTCAATGATATCCAGTGTCTTTATCACTTGCTCAGGCTTATCTGCATAAAGCTTAGTAATAGTTCACGCCCACCTGAACTATAACCCAGTAATAATATATTGATTGACACGTTTTCATCCAATTCCAGACTGCATAAACTTTCCACAGTAGTTGAAAGACTTTTATTGGACCCTCAGAAAAGTATTTAAACCCTTGCATAACAGCAGTTAGGTTGTATTCTCTGAACTGAAGGATGTGAGTACAAAGAAAAAAAAAAGACTTCCGAAACCAACCTAGGTGCCTAGGTTACATTTACATGATGGTAGTTTGATTCTGACGTGGATAATGGGTGTTATTCTGAATGGAACAGTACTGGGAGGACCCTCGTACCTAAAGGCTCTGTTACTCTGTTTATCTAGAGGTAGACTGCATTTATGGAATGTTTTGCTTCTATTTGAGTGAGTAGAATGGAGAAAGAGGGCATCTTTATGGCTAGCTAGCTAGCCAGCTGGCTAGCTGTATTTTTTATTTTCGGTTTACCATAGCCATGATGATCACAGAGCTTGTTTGCCACATTGGTTAGTCTGAGTAAACGTTAGCCTTTGCTAATTTGACAGGCAGCCAATGAAGGTTTTTGAGCACGCTGCTCAAAATGTGGTCACATTTTTTAGTCCTAGTCAGAACCCTAGCAGTGGCATTTTGCACAAGTTAGAGCCGTTTCAAGGAAGAGTTACTTCAACAGGCAATAAAAGTTACAGTAGTCCAGCCAGAAAGTCACAAATGATTGAACCAGTTTTTCATCATCTGGAAGGAACATTTTTTCTCAGTTTAGATATGTTTCTCAGATGGAAAAATGCCACTTTTATAATGCTGTTAATATGAGCATGAAATGAAGGGTCATGCCAACAGCTTTGGCAGAAAGAGAGAGGCCATCTAAGTTGAGATTAAACTTGAGGAATGCGTCTCTAACCCGTTTGGTACCTATTACCAATATTTCAGTCTTATCTGCCTTTCATGAGTGAAAATACTGTGTCACCTATACTTTAACAGGTTTAAGACACATCTTCAATCCAGTTAGCTGATTTTTTTCCGCTGACTTAAAAGATATTTTGAACTGCATATCGTCTGCATAGCTATGGTATTTTAAACCATGTCTACTTAGGATCTCTCAATGGGGAAGCATGTATAGAGAAAAGTGCTTAGGGCCCAGAACACATCCTTGAGATATTCCAAAGTTTACCTCGCAATACTCTGAAAACTAGTTACCCTGACAAACTGAGATCTGTCAGAGAGATCAGACTTAACCTCTTGAACCCGAAAGCCCCCGGTACGGGGGGTGATCATTATGCAGAATAAATACAGCATGTTTCCTAATTGACACATCATCATGCGGCTTATCCACTTTACACGAAGAAACTCGGCAAAAATGTTGACCATTTTTACCTCAGCCGAACACAATTCAAGCACCAAAGCAAATAAATAAGCTTGTAGCAAAACATGGGATAAAATAATGTCAGGGCTCAATTGCTAGTGTTTCTACTGAATTTTAGCTAGGCATACAAACAATACATCAAATGAAAGAGCAAAGTTTGCAGAATCCAACGATATAAGCCATGTCATTTTAAACCAACACCACACTCAAAGAACAGCAGGCATACACTTTACATTCTACAGAGATGAATATTTAAATATTTTTCTTACCTTTGATATTTGTGATAAAAACTTTGAGGGTAAATCTTCGCTTGCTATTGTTAGCCCAATGCATCCGTGTGATATCGAAACTAGATCTGGCAGTCTCCGTAAATGTTTTTTCAATGGCACTGCCTCAAAGGATGTCAGGTCCCGAGCAATCCGCTTGCACTCAATGTATTTTCCCCTCTGAGATTGGCTTGTGATGCTGTCAGTAAGATTTTGCGGGTGGCCATTTGATTCTATGGGCTCTGACGTTTTCAGCGAGCCCTAAACTACCTTAATCACAAAAAACCTAGCCTGAGCTAGAGCCTTGCGTTCCCGGTGCTTCGAGCTGAGAGTCCATGCGCCATTGACATGCTGTGCAACAATATAAACACTTAACTGGTTTGTTTGTAGTATTTTCAGTAATTATTCGCTAAATATTCGAGTCTTTTTCTAAGTAGTCTTTCGGAAGAATCCATGCTGTTATGCGCAAGTATACAAAAAAAATGCAAGCGCTATAAAAATGAATGCATGACGTGTTCCGCTGGCTCACTGTTAAAATTAAAAATGTGGGGCTTAAAGTTTGTAATTTGATAGAGTAGTGGTAAAGGTGTTATTCTATAAGGTGGAAGCTCTGCGTTTCGTACATCCTGACTCTGTGGTATTGTTCATATTTTGAGCAGCAGGGTCATAATTTGTGTATAAATAATTGCTAGGGTGTTTGTTGTTTTTACTTTGCGCAATTTTTTTACCTTGTCTTTGTATTAATAATTTTGTTTATTTGCTTGTTTCATTGAAAATAAATCTGCTCCAGTGGAGTCAAACTTCATTTTCTTTGTATGTATTTTCTTTGAATGGGAAAATGCATACAGGAATGGCAGAAATAAAAAATAAATAAATAAATAAAATTATTGTGATTAGATGGAATGTACAGTGCTATGAAAAAGTATTTGCACCCTTCCTGGTTTCTTATTTTTTGCATATTTGTCACACTGATATGTTTCAGATCATCAAACAAATATTAATATTAGACAAAGATAATCCGAGTAAATACAAAATGCAGTTTTTACACGATGATTTCATTTATTAAGGGAAAAAAGCTATCCAAACCTACCTGGCCCTATGTGAAAAAAGTAATTGCCCCCTCTTGTTAAGTCATGAATTAACTGTGATTAACCACATTTTTTGAGTTCAATTTAACTAGCCACACCTAGGCCAGATTACTTCCAGACCTGTTGAATCAAGAAATCACTTAAATAGAACCTGTCTGACAAATTGAAGTAGGCTAAAAGATCTTTAAAAGCAACATATCATGCTACGATCTAAAGAAATTCAAGAACAGATGAGAAACAAAGTCATTGACATCTATCAGTCTGGAAAGGGTTAAAAAGCCATGTCTAAGCCTTTGGGACTCCAGCGAACCACGGTGAGAGCCACTATCCACAAATGGAGAAAACTTGGAACAGAGGTGAACCTTCCCAGGAGTGGCCGGCCTACCAAAATTACTCAAAGAACGCATCAACGACTCATCCAGGAGGTCACAAAAGAACCCAGAACAACATCTAAAGAACTTCAGGCCTCACTTGCCTCAGTTAAAGTCAGCATTCATGATTCAACAATAAGAAAGAGACTGGGCAAAAATGGCATCCATGGGAGAGTTCCAAGGGGAAAACCACAGCTGACCAAAAAGAACACTAAGACTCATCTCACATTTGCCAAAAAACATCTTGATGATCCCCAAGACTTTTGGAAAAATATTCTGTGGACTGATGAGACAAAAGTTGAACTTTTTGGAAGGTGTGCATCCTGTAACATCTGGCATAAAACTAACACAGCATTTCGTTAAAAGAACACCATACCAGCAGTCAAACATGGTGGTGGTAGAGTGATGGTCTGGAGCTGCTTTGCTGCTTGAGGACCTGGACGACTTGCTGTAATTGATGGAACCATGAATTCTGCTCTCTACCAGAAAATCCTGAAGGAGAATGTACGAGCATAAGTTCATGACCTCAAGCTCAAGCACACTTGGGTTATGCAGCAGGACAATGATCCGAAACACACCAGCAAGTCCACCTCTATGTACCAGGAATATATCTGTAATTAAAACCTTGAGGAAAACTGGGGCAGGGAAGTCCACAAATCAAAGTACCACTCAGGATTCAAATGCAGTATTCAAGCAATTGTCAATACAAAAAAAAAATAGCCGGATCTATCGTTTTCACCAAAATTTCTTCTACTTCCGAGACTACCACACTCCCAGTGTGCAACTTGCTAGTGCTTAGGTCTATTGCATGCGCAAAGTACCATTGAACAATTGCAATGTTATCATCTACATCAGCGCTTTTGAAACCTCTCCTGGAGTACCGCTTCTCCTGCACGTTTCAGAGCTCTGCCTGCTCCAGCAGGTGAGTCAAATGATCAGCTCGTTACCTGTGAAGATGCTTGATAATGAGCAAATCATTAGAATCATCCTTGCTAGTGGGGAGAGATCTAGAACATGCGGGAGAGGTGGTACTCTAGCAGAGGTTTGAGAAGCACTGATCGACATCATCTGTGATTGTTGACGGCATTGCCAAAAATTATACTAGAAATTATATCAATCACCTAAAAATCGCCATGGAAGGCCCTTCTCGAAACTTTGAGAAAATGACCACTCCCCAGCCTTAAGCTTCTTAATACGGCTTCCATGCTCGGTTTCGTACGGCCAAGTATCCGTAGCCATGCACACTAAAGTAACTTTCCGCAGCTTCAGGAGACTGGAAGCGATTCAGCCACCAAACTGTCCCATAAAGCATCGGAAATCGGGCGTGACTGCAACATCAGGGCGTTTATTTATTTTTTTTTCCTGTATTGAGGATTGCTGGATTGTGTGTGTGTATGTACGTATGTATATTTAGGCAGTCTGACTTAAAAAAACTTAAAGTCTGAAATAAAACAAATCCCTTTTATCCCCAATTTCCCCTTGCCCCCAATTGTCCATCATTATGTTTTTCATGTTATTGAGCAGAGTACAGTAGCACCTATGTGTCAAATTTAAATTTGATTGGTCATTGACAAACCTGTCTCGGAGCACGGGAGTTCTGAATATTGGTTGGCTGATGGCTGGATTTTTACTGAGGCTATGACACCGCGTAAAAGATTTCAAGGAATTAGCCCATTTATCCTATGAGTCAGCCAATTTTACATTTTTCCCCGCTGTAGCACCATCTATTCACTAGAGATGACAAAATTTGGTATCTAGCCTTGGTTTGATAAGCCTAAGATATATATCATTTTTTTGATGGTCCAAATATGAATAGTACAGTTATTACAATTTGAGTAATAATAATAAGCCTCACCCACATCAATTTTCATCTGTGATTTATTCCACCACGTTTCATTGTATCACAATTGCGAAAAGGATTTCAACGAAACTTGATCTAATAAGTATTCTGAATTTTGTGGCAATTAGTCATTCTTTAATTGTGCCTAAATTACTTATGGGATAGTGATTGAATAAAAAAAATGGTCATGATTCAAAGCAACAATTTTAGTGTTTGTTGCTGTTGGAGTGTGCAAATTTAGTGTTAAATAAGCTGAAGCTGCAGAGTAGGCTAATATTTGCATAAAAAGGTGAAGAACAGCATTCAGCAGACTACTGTGTCTCTTTTATAATGCACAATGTCTGGCAACTTTACTTCAGAAAAAAACGTGTTTTAGTGTGTCTTATTTAATCTGTAAAAAACCCTGATCTACCAGCCTGAGATCACCACCATCTGCCTTTATCTCTAGAAATCTCTTAAAAGAACAATTTATGCATTGATATGGATTGTAATGCAAACCGATTCCCCTTTGAGCATTTCATTACCTTTGACAATCAGAATCTGACTCGTATAGTTCCCAGTGGATATCTCACCGGAGGCAATCCATTTATATTGACAGTGATTGCAAGTCATGACATTTCTGGGTGAGCTGTGTAGAATTGTGGTGCAGGGTGGCTGAAATCGGACGCACAATTCCCCTTATCAACCCTTTAAAAAAATTAGTGTTATTCAGGAACCCAGGGATGACTGCCCCTGTTCAGAGAGTGTGTGTTCTGGTACTGTTACTCTCATGAGAATCACATTGCCTCGCATTTGGGTTTTAAGAACACATATGCATCACCAATAGTGCTTGGCAGTGTTATGGTAACGTATAATGTGTGGTCACAGAACCTTTTAGATAGAATGTTTTGATCTAAGGAATTGATTTCCTGCTAATATGAAAGGTTTGAAAAACAAAGCATGCAATGTTTTTTTTTTATTATTCCATTTTTGTAACTACTATCATTTCTCGGTTGGCTGGAGTTTCTCAACATGGGGTCAGTTGAAATATTTACTTTGAGGTAATACTTCAATATATTAAAATGAATAAATCACCCTACATTTACCAAATGTCTGCATATCCTTGTGTAGATTGCTGCATGAGTCCATGTTCGTTAAATGGAACAACGTATTTGAACAAAAAAAAAAGTGTTTGCGACCTGCACTCCCACAAAATGCAGGGGAACAATTTGCATGGGATGGAACACAAATAGTGTCAGTTAACTGTGGTCTAAAGTCAGGCATGAACCAGAGTGCTTGGAGACCCCTCTAAACAGACCAGCATTGTGGCTGGAGTTTAGGCGCTCATATATGCATACTATAACATGCATTTTTGTCAAGCCTTTTTTGTTCTGTCTGCTAATTTTTATTGTTTTTGATTGGTGCCCTTTCCTGCATCTATTTCTCATTTTCTCATTCTCTCTGTGTCGTTAAGTACCTCAGTTTTCCAGTGTTTTTTACCTGTCCTTGTGCTATAGTGTGCTTATCACTGCTCTTTTACATTTATTTCTCCTTGCTCCTGTTTTTTCTGCCTTGTGTTTTTTTTTGTCTCCCTGATTCCCCTGTTTGTCTGCCCAGTCCTCACTCTTGCCCTCCTTGCCTGTCCCAGTTCCCCTCCACCTGTCTTTCTAGTTTTGACCCCAGCTTGCCTCCTCAACTTCACCCTGATTCATCTCCAGTAAAGTGATCGCAGTTCTCTGACCCGGGACCATCCCTTGACTATGAACTGTCATAATGTTACGAACAGGGCAGAAGCGTAGCCAATTGCAGGATCACCGATCAGCTACTGAGGCGTGTTTATAATGAGGGAGTTGAGGTTAAATGAAGGAAGCCTTGGAGAACCTGCTGTACCTAATAATTTGCTCACTAATAATTAGCTGTCTGGGAGAGACACGAGGGAGGAAAACTGGAATTTAGGGTAAGAGGTTAGCATTTACCTCTTTCAGTAAGAAGATCCAGCCCTGAGTAAGACAAAACCAGCAATTTATATGCACAGGATAATCAAACTGAAGGGAATAGTCACAGTTGATCACAGTAGGGAAGTTAACAAAACAATTAACCAATTAACTGCAAAACCCGCGCAGACTGCCGGAACCAATTAGGCAGACACAAAGGTTTTTGACAGTCTGACTTGCATTTCTCTGTCTGTTGTGCTCTGGATTTGGATTGTCAATAATAAGGACCCTGTTCCCTCTGATCCAGGTATTGGCTTCTGTTGTTCTGGACACTGTGACATGAGATACTATGTTGACCTTTGGCAACTGACAACCACCCTTCTTTGAATTTCATGCATGCTTTATTTGGGAGTGTGGCTATGTTCCCTCTACCCTATGTTCCCTTAGTCCTATGTTCTATACTCTATATTCACCATGAAATATTGTGCTAATATTCAATAACAAACAGACAGACTGACAAGCAACAAAAACAAACAAGCAAACAAACAAACAGACAGACAGGATGAAGAAAATTCTCATTGGCAGAAGGTTCTGAGGGAACATTGTGCTGAGGGAACATGGGCTGACCCTCTTTAGATCTACATCTGTATATCTTCGGTTTAGGCTTGTATTTACTTAAAATTGAAGTTATAATAAAAGGAAGCACCTTTTATATTTCTTGCTTTATAGCCACATTTGTATGTCTGGCAGAGAAAAAAAATGAAAATAACACCATCTTATCCTGGGATACCGCAAGGGCTCTTAACTAATACCATCACTCCAGTGTTTTTATTGTTTTAATAATGCTTGTGCACCAGTGGATTTGTCTTGATCCTGTAAATTATAAATATTGATTTTGTGACTGTGAGGGAGGAAGGACGAGGCAGGCGCCTTTAAAGACAAGATAATGGCTTTCAGATCCATTTTATAATGTGTTGAAACAGGACTTGGATTGTGAAGCAATTGTATGCGATAAAATGGACTCCTCTGTTTAAGTCCATCAGGTGAAATGCAGTGAATAAGTCATGTTTATTTACCCTCCTCTCTGTCTTCTCTGTCTCTCTGATCTACATAGGTTATTATTGCCAGCATAATGTGCAGTTACAACAAAGCGGATTGGACCGAACTTGCCAAAATGGCTGAGGTTTGTTCAATCTTTTACCTTCATTTGTTCATGTATTACTGATAATTTATTCTGCATGTTGGATTACTTTATATTTCTAAACACCCCCTTAGTTTGACATTTGAGATTTCATAAATATATAAAATAATTGTTGGCACTTGTTGAGAGGAGTTGTTACGATCTGTGACATTGATGGTTCAAATCCAGCATTGCAGGGAGCCCGTATTTTCCCTCAGAAACTGCACTTTTCTAGTGTAAATGAACTATTACCATATTCCAGATTTTAGTGCGAATTTTTGGGCACCAAATCTGGCTTCTCAAGTTTCATTTGTGTCTAACTGTCAGAAACGTGTTGATGGTTGGAATGACACTTGTCATCAGTGTCTTTGCTGCATCTCTGTAAGTAAGTAAACATTAATAGTATAATAACCCATTGATTTTGCAAAGACATCTCAAATTAATTTGGTCATTGGTGCTCTGAGATATACTGTTGTCATACGCCATGATGAATTGTATTTTCTAACTGCAGGAAATGCTGTATTTTCTGTAGAAAAATACTGTACATCACTTTACTTGATTATACTGTTTTTTACTTGTGTTGCTTCTGTCATTTTTTTTTTTTTTTTTTTTTTACCCATGGTCAAAGGGTGCAATATATTGTTTGTTTTTTTACATAAATATTTATTTAGATGCCCACGAGGCAAAAAAAATAATGCGTACAATTAAATATTCTGTAAAAAAACGAAGAAAAAAAAGATCATTTATTCTGCTTGCCTTTTGTATCAGACATTCGTGATCTTTTTTGACTTAAAAACTGCTCAGCTTCCAGAGAGATACAGGTTTAGTACTGTTAAATGTGGAATTCTTCAAACATTGAAAAACTGGGAAGTAATCTTAGAAACAGAATGCAACATTTAGTTCAGTGTTTACCAAGCCCAAGTCATGGGGTGCTGCCAAACAGTTGAAAGCATGAGACAGATGCTACTGTGGGAGTGAGTCTCGGATGTAAGGGGCGGAGGTAATGGGGGATTTTTTTTAGGCCAGACAACTTCAGGTCTTTCCATCTGTGAGCTGGGAGCTGTCCAAACTCAGCTCTCTCCTGGTGACTGCCATTGTTTACCCAGCCTTAACTGTTTCCTGCAAGCTACTTTCAGCAAACATGTGCTGTTTGGGGAAGATTCATGTCTCCATGGCCCGCAGTGGACCTGATGTATGTAAAAGAAATTGAGGAGGTTGTGTTGTGGCCTGGAATTAATTGCACACTGCACTTTCAGACTTCAGATTAATTTTCTCCAGAAAATGCTGGGAAGTAAATGTCTCAACATCAGTGTGCTAACTCTCCTACTTCCATCATTGTTTTGCCGCTGTCTTGTGGCTCATTGAATTGGCACGGTTCCCAAAACATGCACACTCGCACACCCAAGCACACACACTCTTACTCATTTCAAACAATCTGTTACTCTGTTACCAGGGATGTTCTATATTCAGAGACGTGCGAATTCACGGGCTCATGAGCGCTTGGGTGCCAGCCTCTCCCTCTGCGTGTCCCTAACTGAACTGTAACAGTGTCATCCTCCATCTCTCCACAATGCCTCCACTGACCCTGATCTCTCTGCCATCGTCTCTGCAGCGCAGCTGCTTAATATTTCATCTACTTTTGTAAAACAGGCAAAGACAGGTCAGCTGCTTCAGGAGGAAGTCTAGGTGGAAAATCAGGGGATGGTTTTTGAGCGGCGAGTTTAACGGCTCACAGCCGCGCCGCCCTCCTGTCAGGTGGGCAAACTCACCGCGGTTCAGAGCAAACTCTTGTCTTCCCCACATACGCGCCTCTCAGTTCAACTACCTGCTCAAGAACGGGGAAATAAAAGCTGCGTTGCCATGGAAACTCCATTTTCATGCAGCGTAAACCTTTCATTCCTTCTTTTAAATCTGTAAGGCAACGCTTAACAGTGTTCCTTGCTTAAGGACACTGCTTAAAAGCACTTTTTTCTTTTTGTGCAGATTTTTTTTTCTCTTTACTGGCATGTCATTTTGAAAAAGAGCATCGAATTCTGTCACTTCTTTTCCGTGTTGATGTTCTCACCTGAAAAAAAGAATAAACTGTTAGCTTTGAGAGAAATATGACATCACATGCTGAAGCATCATAGGCTATAGATACTGAGCTGCTTTTTTTCATGTTTGATTTGGTTTAGTGCGTTAAAACAAGTTTGGTGTTTGCCTGCAATCAGTATTAAAACTCTAGAGTCTAACACATTGTGTGCAGTTTTGCGAGAACACACTGCATCTCCGCAGTTAAGTCTTGTGTCAAATGAATGTGATGGTGCAAAGATGGCTCCCTCTCACATCGAAGTGGTGGCATGAAAACACAGCTGCCTGCCTTTTTTTCTTAGGCATTGTTAGTGCTGAAAGCAGCGCTCTTGCCATAACAAGGCATGTAAATGACAGGGGAAAAAAAAACTGACAAGTGCTAAATGTTGCAATCAGGCCTTGTAGGAGCATTAACGGGAGCCCCAATAAAACGTGAAAGCCGCGTTTTAATCATTCCTAATTTTCCGTTTATGACACTATCAACATGTGGTCTCTCGGCTTCTGCTCCCAGCTTTAATGTGGCTCCTCATAAAATGCTTCCAATCCAATCAAATCCAATCAGCTCCTTTCTTTGGGAACCGTAAATGATGGTGGTCTGAAACACAAGGTGTGGCAGCAGCGTATTAAGTCCCAATGCTAAGCGTCAATATCCGTTGTAAGTGGTTTGCCCTGCTCTTGCAATCGACTATCAGGGGGCACCTCACAGCTACAAGCTGGCCGGCCCACGTTGTGTCCTGAGGGAGCACCTTTGAAATGGGGATTTGCGTTTTTCATTGGATTTTTTTTGCAAGTGCACGTAGCACTAGATTTCTCGTTGCCAATCAAGCCTCACCCTAGACACTATCGATTGATCCTTCCATACTAGCATTCAGCTTTCGTCACGTTAAACTGGTGGCAGTTGAATCGTGTAATTTGTAATGTGCTCAAGTAGAGTTGGGAACAAACATGTTATAAAATGAGTCTTGGTCTGTTTGAATAAATAGAACGTGAAGGTTAGGTAATTTGCGTTAGTGCACACCATGAAGACGTGCTGTGGATCTCTTGCGCAGAACTTTGTCTGTGGATCCCGGAGGAACATGCCTGTGCGTTAGTTGCTTTTATTAGGTTACCACAGCACAACAACAGTTATAGCTGCAGTATAGCTAAAGTTATCAGATGAGTTTTATATAGTCTGGTCTAAGGTTTCTCGTGGTAGCACTTAAACACCCATGTTGTACAGGTTTCTTCCTGCAGTGTTTATTTATGGGACATTTGTGTGAAGGGAAATGTCCTGATTTCAGTTACTAAAACATTGCGCGCACGCAAACCTACCTCTGCAACATTGCTCCACCAGCCTTGGCCACCCTGAGAATGGTGCTGGCGCCTGTGCTGAGGATTATAATTCAAACTACAATTAGTACAAACGCACATATACCACTGTGAGCCATTACAACTGTATTATCCTGTTTTATTGTCTCAGACAAGGACTACCACACTGAAAACATTGTTTCTTTGCCAGGGCTGGTTCATATAGGCAAATATCATTGACTTTACATAAGTCAGTAAGGTATTGTAGATATTCGGCTGCACTGCCCTGTATTGCTCAACATTTTGTCTGTCATTAAAGGGCATCTAAAGTCGATTCCCATTGTTTTTGTTTATCGGCCAATCAGCGAGCCGCACCTGCGCAAACAAACCGAAATAGAAGGATTATCTACGCATGTACACAAAACATTGGTTAATATGAATGAAATTGGTCATGTGACAATGCAAGATGTCAACAAAAGCAAGTGATTTGTTTGTAAACATTGGACGTTCAACGTCCCGTCTGAGAATCAACTTTAGATGCCCTTTAATACAGGTTGCATTGCATTTTTGCTACGGTCGTTTGACGACATCTCTATGGGGAACATTCACTAAAAGCGACCATTCCACTGGAGACAGAATGGCCCATCTAACCCACCTTGATGCAAATAATTCTATCTCAGGGATTTTTAAAAAAATTTTTTTCAGCGCTGATAATCCATGGCAAAAGTAATGTCTGGCTTGATAAAGGTCCGCCAAAGCCTCCGGCTCTTTCATTGGAATGGAGCACCTTCACTGAGCTCGCTCTCGCTCATCCCACAGAATGTTTCTTTCTGAATGGTTACCTTAAGGAATACCAGGACTCAGCATGGTGTACATAAATATTAATGCAGCCCTGGCCCTTTTTATTTCCTTTGCTTACAATCACCTTCATAAAAGGTGTATTTAGAGTCCTGGGCAAGAATGGGCATCCGCCATCATTTGTGGGTTGGGGTATGTTCAGCGTATGCTCAGAACGCCTGCTGCAGTTTGTCTTAACACTCATGCTTGAAATGTCTCCTTCCTTTGATGGCATTGTAATGTACAGGTTTACAGCAGTTTCAATGGGCCCTTGGAGCCTCAGCTGGAGGCTACAGGACGAATACTAACTCTCACAATAAGAACACAACTGCATCTGTCCGCGCTCTCTCTCTATTCTCTGCCCCAGATTACTGCCTGGGCTTTTTTCCCTTTGTAAACTAAGCTGACAGTAATAACTATCGAACAGCTTTTTCCCCCTATCCTTCACATGGTGTCAAGAAAGCTCCTTACTGCGATCCAGAATGATAGCACTTAATTTTATATCTGTGTTCCCTTCATGTGGTCAGAGAGAAACCTTTTTCTCCATATAGGACTTACTGAGGAAGGGTGAAATTAAACATTATTGATAATTGGCTGTGGAATCTCTGTTCATTGTGTCCATTTTGTACCTGCATTGGCCTAATTGACCATGAAATCTGGTGCTTAATCCATGCTTGACACGAGCTCCACCACTCTTAAAGCTGACTGAGATAAATGGCTTTATCCTTCCACTTGCTCCTCTGCAGTTTGTAAGGCTAAAATGCTTATTATTCTTTTCCCCTTAATGGCTGTCAGTTTGAGGAAAATCATAAATCTGTGGCTGGACTCACTCAGGCTGGTCTGTAGAGCTTTTGTAATTGTTTAAATCCCTCTTCTGATGCATTTTAAATGTAATTGCCTGTCACACGTTCAAACACTTCTGAATCTCCTTTCCACCAGCATGTTTGTATATAACATCTGCTTGGTAGCCAGTTCGGCATTTATTTTCCTAATCTATTTTTAGCTGGACTTTTCTATTTCCTTTTTTCTTGTTTGGTTTTTGTCCTTTGGTTGTGCTTATTGGGAGCGCATGACTCAGCGCCCGCATTGGTCTCAATGACTTTGCCTGCAGTTGTTTATCGGCTCAATCAAGAACCGTGCTTGCTCTCTCGTCATCAGTTTGTTTTCATTATTTATTCATGTTTCCATTTGTGAGCATGCTGTTGTGGTTGTTTTCCACGGTGTATTTGCAAGGGCCAATGTCCATGGTGTCACAAAATACATTTGATTGTTAGGGAAAATTCTTTTTGATAGAACATTGGTAATGTAAATACTATCCAACAGCTCCCACATAGTTTGACTTCTCCTATTGTTTATTGAAATCCATGTGCATACACAAATAGAATTAATTTTATTTGTGTTTTTCTAAGTGTATTTTTAACCTCAAAATGTGATTGTGATGAACACACTGGGTGTGTCTGGGAATGAATTGGATTTCATAGTGGCGACAATGCCCCATGGAATACAAAATGCGCAGGGTGAACGTAAGGACTCTCATTGTTATTTGTGCTTGGCCTTTATATTTTAGAAAGGCACAACATTAAAAGCTACATGCACTGAGATCTGATTGGATGTATTAGGACAGTGAATTCTACGGAAACCTAGATGGATGTAAATGCCAGCAAATTTAAACTGATTGTCCCTACCTTATTGTCGTATTCATTGTTTTTAAATTCAGTATTCATGAGTACAGGGATGAAAAATGTGTTGGTGTGTATATATTTGCAGACCCCATGGTAACTTGAGAGAAAATTTTCTGTGTTTCTTATTTATTTACAGGCCTCCAATGCTGATGCCTTGGAGTTAAATTTATCCTGTCCCCATGGAATGGGAGAGAGAGGCATGGGGCTCGCTTGTGGACAGGTAAGGCCTTCACTTCTGTGTTTGAATTGTTCGCCAAACAGCTCTCTGCTCTTCCCGAACTGCATTTTATTTGAACAAAGGAGAGATACATGTTGAGCATCACTGCGAATAGGACCTCATTGCTTTTAAGCATTTAGTTTTTATATCCCCTCTAAGAATTCAGTTCTTGAATTTACAGTTTGTTTAAAATAGGCGGTGCGGAAAGTATGATCGTTAGTCATGTTTCTTTTAACCTTGTGGTATATTAAAATAATTTTATAGGAAGCGCGTACTACGAGTGCACAGTTTATATGCAGTATACTCAGTTGTGCAGTTATACTGTTCCTTGAACTGTGGCTGAGTGATATGACAGAACGTGCGGTGAAAGCCAATGAACTGCATTTCAAAGGGTGCTCAAAGCAGAAAAATATGTATTAACAGATTTCTTCTCCAGTGAAGCATTTCTATTTTTATTGTCTGAATAATTCCCTTTTTTCCCATTAACTGAGGCATTAACTGGATTTAATAATCCATAAATAATCTCCTTTGCCATTTGTAAACAAATGTCTTTCATGTGAGACATTTATATGCGTATAGATTTGTGCAGCTTTTGCACATCTTTATAAAAAAAAATTTAGTCACTGGCTGAATGTTTTATAAATTCACCCCTTGTCATTGAATGTTTGTTGTTAATTGTCTGAGAAGTAAAGAAATCTTGTCAACATTGGACTCCAGGGAACACAGCAGTTTAGGAATTTGTATGTATTATTTCAGTGTTTTTTTCCTGATAGAAATTTATGTAGGGGCAATAACCAGAGCAGAGGGAGAGCGTCATTTGAAATGAGGGACAGTTAGTGTAGGAGGCATTTGAATCACAGTATTTGTAAGCTTGTTTAATTCCGTATTCTATAAGTAAATTTCATTCAAACATTTGAATATTGCTTGTCGTGGTTGCAGCACTGCTGAGATAGAACTGGTCAAGTAGAAGGCACAAAGCGTCCCCGCGTTTCTACCTAAAGTGTCAGGTTGTTAAAACAACAGAGCCATTAATGCAAACTACTGCTCCCGGGTGAGTGGATGGAAGTGCCATTTAAACAGAGGTGCCGTCCAAACTGAACGCACTCAGGTTCCTATCATTTAGTAGTGTATGGTAATGCTGATGTTTTTCCTATGTGAAAATACAGGCCTCCAAGCATTTTCAATGCAAATTTCTTCCTGAAATAGAAGGAATTATCAGAGAAGGCAAGCTGCAAAGAACATGCTTGGAATTCAGCACCCCATTAATATAATTCTCCAGGTTCAGATATGTGAGAGTGGAACTTGTGTATTGTTTATACAGTATATATTATACATATTTTTGGAGTGAGGTAAGATAATGAAAAATGATGGTTGAAACTTTGGCGCTTTCTTGTTGATGTTTTGGCCAAAATGTGGTGCTGCATAATAGCATGTCTTAAGGGCTTTATCTGGCTTGAAATAGCCTATGAATGCCATAATTTTTTGATTTTACTATTCTGACTATTTATTGGAGTTAGGGGACTAAAATGGCTCCCTTCTAAACAAGACACAGTGCTATTTTCTTCCTGCCCTGCTCGTAAATTACTGGAGTTATATCCTGTGCTCTAGATTTTCCGCTATACGACATAAAGCTAATCAAAGCGCCTTGCCTACAGGCAGGTAACCTCCCTGTGAACTAAAGAGAGGCAATATCGTTTAATCACACCATTTGGCCCTTCTCCTCATCAGCTACGAACAAACATTAGCTTTGACTGTGTGGAAATAAGTGGAACATTGCTACTTGGCACGCTCGCATTGTACCCAAGCATTTTTGTGCGTAAATATTCAACACAATGAAAAGCCCCTCCCACAAGTAGAGTTTTTTTTCTTTAATCATATATATATATATATATATATATATATATATACAATCAGATTTTGTAATAGACTCGGGAATGTTTTAAGCAATTAAATTGTATTTTAACTGGGTATAAATTGCAGATTTTAATTTATAGAGGATCTCTAATGATTGAGCCAGAGATATCACATTTATGAAATAAGAGAAGTAATTTTCATTTATCGAGGAATAAATGAAAATTACTACTCCAGTTTCATAAATCTGATATCTCGGGCTCACAAATTTGAGGTCCTATTTGACCCATAAATGCAATAGTCCTTTTATTTGGAAAATGGAAAAATAAAATCAGTTTGGCTGAAGTGTCAAACAACTAGCGCTTATTAAAAATCAATAATAGAACTTCAAGGTTATTGTAAATTGCCCAGAGGACTAATCATCACGCAGTAAGTGTGCTCAAGAAGAAATAACACAGTTCAAATTTCATGCCAGTTTTAATATTACACAGTGAAAATAACGCGGGAATATTAGTTAAATACCTATCAGTACCGGTAAACACTTCTAGCGAGACAAATAGCACAGTAATATTTTTATTTTTAATGTCGGGAATTCACCTCGATGACACAGTGCACCATGGCCTGATATGCTCACTCGCTAAGTTGCGCATGAAGGCAAATGTGAGCGTGTGCTACATGTAGCCTGCATGCAGTAATGTGAAACTAGGATAAACAACAGTATACAGAATTATGGAATGAAAATTTCATCTCCTGCGACGATTCAGAGGAGGATGCAGCCACACGGACATGGCTTTGTTTTGGAGGCACAGCTTCGTTGTAATTTGTTCGGATGTAATTAACTCCACCGGAGACGTTGCCAGGGCTCAGGTCAGCTATACTGGAACTCGGCAGACAACTTTGGGAGTTGTTAAGTAAGTAGTCCGGTAACAGTTGGAGCGTTTCATTACTGGGGCCGGTAGGCCAAGAGTCTAAGTTTCGACCCAGTTCTTCTTTTTTTTTGTTGGGTCGCGATTGTCCTGCTCATGCGCGCGCGCAGTTTCGCGATTGGCACAGGCCTAGACCCGGCCCGAGTACAGGCTCTGAGGAGCCTCTTGTTGGTTTAAGTCTGCTAATGAATGGAATCTGACCAGTTCTGACGTGAGAAAGTTGTATCACACATGTGTAATACCAAACCTATATCTCATGGGTTGCATCATAATGAATTTTAATAATTTATGGGATAAAGCAGGGTTCACATATCTAAGTTCACTAAAAATATAATGATTCTTGCTCAGTCTTTATCTGCCGCAGAACCTTGGTAATTCTTATTTTGTTCCTTTTAGTCATCTAATACAAATCTCTTGAAGCTATTTTCAGCTCGCCAAACAAGTTCTGGCGGCAAATGATTCAGTCATCTGTACGTATTACTAGAGCTTTGCTATGTGGAGATGCAGTCTTCAAATCTTCGAATCGTTGATGGTGAAGAATGTAAATTTCAGGTGTGACCTAAACTTCCCCTGCCTTCCCCTCTGTGCCTTACCCCAGCTCACCCTATCTGTGGTAATGCAGGCTCCTGCGTAGCTCAGCCTCGACCTCTGTCCACGCAGCTGAAACCAATCCCGGGCCCAGTGGCTCATGCCCTCTGGTGACAGCAGGCTGCAAAGTAAAATATATAAATAATAATCCCAGCAGAATCCTAGCCCTCCTCCTTTAATTACATACTAGACCTCCTTTTTTTTTTTTTTTCGCTGCATGGCCCCACATCGGATATTTGTCCTGGGTCCGCAGGCTCTGTATTCAAAGAAGGGGGGTTCGCGTTGTACAGCTGGCAGTAAAAAGTAGAAGGAAAATATTGAAATAATAGTAACCTTTAGAGTGTACTCACCCCTGAAGCGATTTTGAGTTCTCTGGGCACGCAGGTCCTTGCTCTTTGGGAGATGTGCAGACGTGAGCCGTGAGCCTCAGTTTGCCTGTGGGCCCCTTAACAAGGACCCTTGAGCTGAAGGCAGGCTGTTCCAATGCTAGTGTTTGTTTGGGGTTCTGTATGTACTGCCAGGTGGCTCATTTTTTTAGTCACTTTGTTCTAAAGCAGTCGGCCCACCTTTTATTCCAGTTTTTGCGAGTTCTCGGCCTCGACGGGTTCAAATTCATGGAAAAGGGGGAGCTGGGATGATGGCTCTAATCTACATGAATTTAGAGCCTCAGAGATTAGAAGAGTAGTGCTCAAAGTCCATGTAGTGATGTAAAAATCACACGCTACAGAACTCAAGAAGTCCCTGCTTTTGAATACTTGAAATTCCAATATGACAATAATGGATGAGCTACCTGTAACAGCCCCTCTGATAGTTCCTTGTTGGAGGTAACTGATGAAGCTGTAGTGAGCGTGTGTGATTTATATTGTGTGAATAATGGGCCTGAGGGCCATTAGTTTTTGTCTTTTGCTTGATTCAGACTGGGAGAAAGCTTTTAGGGAAACAAATAGGGTTCACACTTCAGCCGGTGATGTGGCTGGGGCTCAAACCCCCACCCAAATAAGTGATTCGCGCATGGCCCGAGATTCAGCTGATTTGTATTTGGCTCAAGAGTCAGCTGATTCGTCCATGGCTCAAAATTCAGCTGATATACATTTGACTCGAAAATCAGCCGGTTCATATTTGGCTGAAGAGTTAGCCGAATCATACTTGGATCAAGAGTCTGCCGATTCATATTTGGCTCAAGAGTCAGCCGAGTCATACTTGGCTCAAGAGTCTTTCCATTCATATTTGGCTCGAGAGCCAGCTGATTCATATTTGGCTCAAGAGTCCGGTGATTTGTATTTGGCCACATCTGTCCCCAGAGTGGGGTGTTCTTAAGCACAACAGGCATAGAGATTGGTTAGGGACCAATCCACAACATTGTCTCCTGAACTTGAATGACCATCAGTTTCTGGTCTGGGCTATACTGGCCGTGTCTCAGAAAGAAAGCCCCCTCTGCGGTGACATAAAGTTCTTACAGACAGCATCTGCTTCCACTGCTGGTGCCTGGCAGAAGGCCGTACTCCCCTCCCCGCACCTCGCGTTATCGCAGTCATAATGCAATTTCCCGTGACTACTGGGGGAAGGGAAGTCCAGTGTGCATGCTTTTGTGTAAGCATAGGTGTGTGCCTGGATGTCTTTATTCACTGCGCAAGACAATCACAGTGCACAACTGGGAAACAGTAAGAGAACTTCATTTTCAATAAATGACTCAAATCCCTGTAGTACAGCCTAGAAGCCCTCTTCTTATAGCACTCCCAATACTGCCTCATAAAGCTGACTTTTTGTGTGTATTCTGAATTTAGTGCACTGATATTTTACTGCTGTTCTACTCCTGTGCTATCCGCTCCTCTGTGGATTTCCATTTTAAATGTAGGTGTAGCGAAAGCTTTACTTGCTGTATAAATGCTCCACATGACGCTATATTGTCTCTTTTCTTCTTTTGTTTCAGTTGCATCAAATTGTCTTTATCAATATATCACATCTAATAATAATAATAATAATAATCCTGGAATCATAACAGCAATGGAAGTCATGTTTTATTAGATGTTTTATTAGAAGTTGTACTTATACCAATATTTTACTGTGTACAACCTCTAAAGAAATAAACAGCACCATTAAGCATCTGTTGGGAGCTAAGATTACAGCTCCTCTCAGCCATACAGATGGGAGTGGAACAGTTGAATCCAGCCTTTCAGTCTTGTTTATCCTCTTTTTAAGTCTTGAATAAATCACAGCAAGTTACCACGGGTGACACTTGTACAAGTGCATCGTCTGAATATTTTCTCAAAATTCTGAGATTGAATTGTATGGTCTCCAGTGGAGTAACCTTTCTTGTCCTCCTCCCCATCTTTAGAATACATTTGGCATATTTTAAGAGGAATGTGCATTTCCTACATGTGAATAATGCACACTTCCAAAGATATTCTACGCTCACTCCTTATCTGTCAATAAATTGCTGAGACTTTTAAGAGATGCTGTTGAATCCCACTGCTGGACCAGGTATTTCAAGGCTGGAAATATCTCATTCCCTCATACAAAATCAATTGTAGCTCAGATATTTCAAATTGAATGTTATTCAGTGCTAACCTTTACCCCGTGTTGGTCTAGAGCTGACCCCGAAGTTCCATTTCATACAGAGGCCTTGTAGATCTCACCTCTGTGTACGTGAGTCCAGAAAAAAAATATCGCTCAAGGGGATTTGTGCCTACATTGACTGCACACTGTGTGCCAAAAAAGAACCCTATTTCCGGAAAAAAAGAGAGAGTTGCTGAAGTGAAATAAGCGACAGGAGGCACATCTATAATATTATATTCCTATGGTGTGGTATTTAGATTTTTTTTCTTTGCCATGTTGAAAGCACTTTTATGAGGATACGCGGCAGAAGAATGTATAAAAGGAAAGTACGGCGAGCATTTTGATGTTAGACCTGTGAGCACATGCGGTTTTGTGAATATGTTCTCTGTGTTGTCCTTTGTGGGAAAGCCATTGTTGCGTTTAGTTTTTGATGAACATCCAAAAGTTATTGAATGCTGAGAGCTTTTCTTTTGCTCCCAAGAGTCAGTGTGGTATGGGTGCTGTGCCCTGTCTGCATTGAAAAATAGCTCTGTCTCTGTTGGTTGGGAATTAGCAATATGCCTGGGTTAAGTCTTGTTTTATTATTCATTAGTTTGGAAAGATCATGTTTAAAATAAGAACTAATATGTTTACGTTGCCTCGCCATTTAATTAGAGCTTCTCTCTATCTGTCTAGTCATTTTGCAGTCTCAGCCTTGTTCTTGCGTGATTTCACCTTCATCGACGACAGCCCTCATCTTACATTATTCCTCTGCAGCACAAAGGCCCACGTTTATATAGATGTGTGTGGAAACAAAAAAAAAACACAAAGCAGTGTGCTCATAGCTGACGGATGCAAAGAATATGCAAGAGTGAAGCAGTATAAGACTCTGCCCTGTTGGTTTCCCTTGAGCTAATACGTGTGGCTTCTGTAATAAGTTGCCCCCAGTGTTCTCACTCTGCCCCATACCGGCTCTGACAGATTGGCGGCATTACATTTTGGTGCTCTCTGCAATGTGCAAATATAACCCGATTAGTTTAGCGCTGACTTTCTGTAACTGACACTTTTGAACAGGATCCAGAGCTGGTGCGGAACATCTGCCGCTGGGTGCGGCAAGCTGTTAGCATCCCCTTCTTTGCCAAGCTGACCCCAAATGTCACCAACATTGTGGACATTGCCAGGGCGGCTCATGAAGGTACCATGTTCCTTATGCAATTACTGGCTGCAATGCAAAGGTGATATGGCAATCATATGAGTTCTGTTATAATCATGCGGCATGAAGACTAAAGACTGCAGTGAATCATACCAGCTATTATGACTAGTAAATGACCACATGCACAGCATTATAACTCTTATAAATATTTAAACAGGGGTATGTTATGATAGTTTATTTTGGCTCTGCGCTCCAGCAAATTGATGTGAAACATTGAATATGAGGTTAAACTGCAAAGCTTTAACCTCGGGATATTTACATCCATGTCAGGTAATCTTCTTGTATATAGTTTGAATGTAAAAACACTTACGGACTGCTCTGTATAAGAAGCTCATATATAATTAGTCATATACAGTGGACTCCAGAATTATTGGCTGGAAGTGCTCTAAAACTACTGTAAAATATGATAAATAATACAACCCCAATTCCGAAATAGTTGGGACGAAGAGTGAATTGTGAATAAAATCAAAATGCAATGACTTTCAGATCACCTGAGCCAATATGTTATTTACAATAGAACATAGATAACATTTCAGATGTTGAAACTGAGATATTTTACATTTTTATCCACAAAATGAGCTTATTTCAATTTTTCTGGCTGCAACAGGTCTCAAAAAAGTTGGGACACAGGCAAAAAAGGGCTGAAAAAGCAATTAATATATAAGAGAATCAGCTGAAAGAACATTTAGCAAGTAATTAAGTTAACTGGCATCAGGTGTGTAGCATGATTGGCTATAAAAGGGATGTCTTAGAGAGGCTGAGTCTCAGATGTAAAGATGGCCAAAGGCTCTCCAACCTTTGAAGGCTTGCGTAAAAAAAATTGTATAATACTTTAAAAACAATGTTCCTCATGTCAAATTGCAAAGGCTTTGAAGGTCTCATCATCGACAGTGCATAACATCATCCAAAGATTCAGAGAAACTGGAAAAATCTCTGTGGTAAGGGACAAGGCCGAAGACCTTCACTGGATGCCCATGATCTTCGGGCCCTCAGACGCCACTGCACAACTCACGATTCTGTCATTGACATTACTAATTGGGCCCAGGAATACTTCAAGAAACCACTGTCTGTAAACGCAGTCTGCCGTGCCATCCACAGATGCCACCTGAAACTCTATCATGCAAAAAGGAAGCCATTGTTGAGCATTATCCAGAAGCGCCGCCGTGTGCTGTGGGCCAAAGCTCATTAAAAATGGACTGTAGCAAAGTGGCAAAGTGTCCTGTGGTCAGACGAGTCCAAATTTGACATTCTTGTTGGAAATCATGGGCATCGTGTCCTCCGGGCTAAAGAGGAGAAAGACCACCCCTCCTGTTATCAGCGTTCAGTTCAAAAGCCAGCATCTCTGATGGTATGGGGATGCATTAGTGCATATGGTGTGGGACACTTGCATGTTTTAAAAAGCACCATGAATGCTGAAAGGTATATAAAGGTTTTAGAGCAACATATGCTCCTCTCCAGACGACATGTATTCCAGGGAAGGCCTTTTGTATTTCAGCAAGACAATGCAAAACCACATACTGCAGCTATTACAACAGCATGGCTTCGTAGTAGAAGAGTCAGTGTGCTGAACTTGCCTGCCTGCAGTCCTGATCTTTCACAGATTGAGAACATTTGGCGCATAATTAGACAAAAAGTCTGTCAAAGGAGACCCAAAACTCTCCAGCAGCTGGAAGCCTGTATTAAACCAGAGTGGAATCAAATTCCAATGGCTAAACTCAAGAAACATGTCTCCTCAATGCCCAGACGCCTCCACTCTGTGTTAAAAAGAAGAGGGGATGCTACACCATGGTAAACAGGCCCCTGCCCCAACTTTTTTGAGACCTGTAGCAGTCATCAAATTTGAAACAAGCTCATTTTGTGGATAAAATTGTAAAAATTTCTCAGTTTCAACATTTGCTATGTTATCTCTGTTCTATTGTGATTATAATACTGCTGGTGTGATTTGAAAGTCATTCCTTTTTGATTTTATTCACAATTTACACTTTGTCCCAACTATTTCGGAATTGGGGTCATATTTCCGAGATTTATTAGGCTTTTAATGGAACCAACTAAAATGATTTTCATCTGATTAAAAATCCATTTTCTCTAAAGCAAGGTTTCACAGTTAATGGGCACCCCTGGTTTAGTACAAATTTGACTTGGATAACAGAGACTTTTCCTGCACTGTTTCACAAGGTAATTGCTCACATTTGGAGATATTTGAGACTGTTCCTTTATCAGATCCTATCAAGATCTGTCACTTTCCTGGGTTTGCACTCGTCATCTACCCTGATCCATCAGGCCATGGGGTTGTCATTGGATTGAGGACTAGTGACTGAGATGGCCATTGCTGAAAAATGGTTTTTTTGTAATGGGACCAGTTCTACTTGGATTTTGAGGTCAGCTTTGGGTCGTTGTCTCGCTAGAAAGTCCACCTACGGCCAAGTCTCAGCTTTCTGGCGGGGGAAATCCAATTGTCTGCCAAACTGGATTCACCATCGCCGTATTGGCTGCATTGGCATTTTTGGTGTCAAAGTGGAAACGCATGCAAGCAAAGGCACATCTTTCCCACGTGAAATAAGGTGATGGATCAGTGATGTTTTGGGCCAGTTTTAATTCCAGAGGCACTGGTTAAAATCAGTGGCTTGTTGGATTCCACCAAATATCAGGCTGGTTGCACCAGGTACTGAACCAGGGTGCCATTAATTGTGAAACCTTGATTTGGAGGAAATTTATTTTTAATTAAATGAATGAATAATTTTTGTTGGTTCCATTGAAATGTTAATAAAGTGTCATTCCCAAATTGGCAGTTTGAGCTCATCTCTATAATGTTATTATTTATTTTTTTAAATAATATTTTAAGTGCATTTCCAGTCAGGAGAGCTAACATTTCTGGAGTCCACTGTAAATACAGCAGTACAATTTTAGACATACGCTTTAGATATGACACACAGCATTGTCGTGTATGCACTGGATTTTAACGGTGTTTTTCACTGGATCACTACTACAAACAATCAATTGCCAAAAAATTTCCACTCTTAATCCCCAATGGAAAGCCCTCATTACTGTGCAAGAGTCATCTCACCCCTTGTCTGCGGGCGAGGAGGGAATGCATGCATTTGGTAGTTTGGCACCCTTACACTTTTCCCCTGCTCGGTTTAAACCACTAATGCCATCCACACAGGTGGCGCAGATGGCGTTACAGCAACCAACACCGTCTCGGGGCTGATGGGACTGAAGGCAGACGGCACACCCTGGCCGAGCATCGGCCAAAGCAAGAGGACCACATATGGCGGCGTGTCTGGTGAGTGTCACCTCGTTCACTGCTCACTGTTTCCTGAGAGGCGGTGGAGCCTCGCCCAGGGAGGGGTGGGAGGGGGGAGGGGGGGGGGCAGGAGGGAGGGGACGGGGGCTGGTTGTCTCCAGTATTGTTCAGGCTTCCACCGGTCAGTGCCTCGAATAGAAGTGACAGATGGAACAGATTGAGTGTGAAAGTGCTGGTAATGCATGCTTTCTCCGCAGTGATGAAAGAGTGGGTACTGTAGAGCGTGAGGCAGGGAAAACACAATTTGTGCCCGCTCTCGTCTCTCGTGTCCGCGCTCCGACTAAACTTACCATCCCCCCTTTACTGGGCTCTATTATTGTAAACCGTTTTGTCGAAACAGCACTGTTTTCTTCCCCTATTTAAAAGCTGATTCATTGCTTATTTGGAATCCATGGGAATTATGCTTCCCTGTTGTCCTAAAAGGCTTTTCTACAAGCATGGCCATATGTAAATCTAGGGACTATAGAGAACTGCATTCTATAGAGCCCGTCTCAGGCTCCCATGACAGGGCCCTACACATGCAGGCTGGGTCGTATTACTGCACTTAGTAATGTGTGTCGCTGGGGAAATCACAGATGAAGTGCAAACCCAACGCACACTGCATTTCTACGCATTAGTGTTACTGTATGTGTACACCACTTAGCCATCGGCTTCATGCAAATAATTTAGAGAACGTAGGCGATAAATCACAAACACTCAATGTTCACTGCACATTTTGCAATGCAAAACGATGCACGTCGTGCTTCAAAGGAAGTGTATATATATACGGTGAGGACCATTAGTATTCAGACAGTTACACAATTTGATACTGCTGTAATTCCTTACCCTGTTTGCTGGCCATATGCAATTAGATTTTTTTTTTTTTTTTTGTAATGCACTGTTGGAATTGCAGTAACAACCTGTTCAAATTGTTTTACTGTCCAGATTCTTACGGGCTTCAGTCGTCGTCATCAGTATTTCGATTTGCACTCATCTTTGTAAGATTTTATTGGGTGCCGTTGTGCATGGCTGGGAAAGCTGGGAGGATCACAGAGAATAAAATGTGCCACAGCATAGATGTGCTTTCTGTTATGTACAAAGCCAGCATCAATCATCTCCCCAGTGATTGTCACTTTACTAAGTGCAGTGTTGCTAGTGCTCAGGCAGCTGTGGTCTGCTTTGTTGGAGAAGCCTTGGAAGAACATCCCTCTTCTGCCGCTCATCCCTTCGAGACAGACTGCCTTTAATATCCATGAGCAGAATATGTGTAAGAATAATGATTTTGTTCAGTCACTCGTCTGGATGGCGACAGTCTGGATAAGAGTTCGCGGAAGCTTTCCATTCTCAACATGCCCCGGCCGGTTTTCTCTCGACTGCAGAGCCATGACGTGCACTTGCTGACAGCAGGCTTTTTTTTCAGCCTCTTCTTCTCTGTTTTTTTTTTTTTATTTCAGCCGGAATCAAGAGTCTTTTATGTACGAAAAACCTTGAAATCCCACAAAAGATGGTTCTGCGGCAGTAGGCTATGCTTTGATTGGTTTGGACATTGTTCTACAATTCATGCCACACAATGCCCTCATTGGTTTTCAGTTAGCCTTTAGCAATTACCTGTGTTGCATGGTAGCGGTGGTGGTGGGGGGGGGGGAGATTTTGAAATGTGTGACTAATTGCTGAGGGAATGCTGCTTCTGAAGTTAGCAGCTTTTCTTGAGGTAAGTTAGTATTGCCTCTTCAAGTTCCTTTTGAATATTCTCTCTGGTAAGTGCGTGAGAAACAGGAATGATAATGTGTGGTTTGGATCTTAAGTGCTGTGCTTTAATGGGAAATCTTGAAACAGAGAGAGTCTTGTCGCCATGGGACAGACCTTGTTTTTCCGTCAAAACGTAGCGCACCAGAAAAACTTAATAAAAATAACATCTCCCTGTTCTTTCAACAGTGGCACCTTTTTCTGCAGAAATCTAAATTTGCGATTGATATTACAAGTCCACTGTCTTTTTAATTTCAGGTTTGATGAATTGTGAAAATAAATTTGAGATGTTGGTACATTCCTAGAAGTGAATACAGGAGGTCATATGTATTCAGAATAAATGTGTGTGGATTTACTGTTTAAAAAGTCAGATATTGCATGCATATTTTCTAGTTTGAAATCTCAAATTCCCAATAAGCTGACAAGAGCCAGGACATTAGTCCCCATGGAGCACTGCAACTTTATAGGACCTGTCTGGAATATTTTTCAGTTGGGATAAGTCACATATTGTTTTAATATTTTATTGAATATATAAGCAGATTTTTTTTGGGGGGGGGTTGCTGCGGAGTATATTCCTGCTTAAGGTATGAAGTGCACGCTCCAATGTGCATTTCCCTACCAAACAGGGCACACAAGACCATCTAAACCAACCAAACAAGAGGAATACCTGACAGCCCTCACTATAAGTACCTCAAAACTGGCCAAATAAGGGCTGTTAGCTAGAATGGGTAATGTTGAGTACAATTCGGGAAGTATGAAGGAAGGATGCAGAGGCAGCAAACGCAATATGCATTGCAGTTGTTGTTTTGAATGCAGCAAGAGCTTCGCGATCGGAATAGCACTTTCCATGTGTGCTGTTCCCTAATTTGTTTGCTTCTCAAACTTGGCTGCAGTATTGCCTTGAGACGGCTCTCAGATTGTGAATCAGGTAGCACCAGAATTAGCACTGTCCACGTACTGGTGGTTAGTGCAGTGTCTCAGAGGTGCTGGAACAAATCAAAAGCAAATGTTGTTTCTTTTTTTTTTTTGGAGCAGTGGTTGCCACTGACTATTGCAGACACAGTGCATGGATTATTTATTTATTTATTTTGTAGTATCTAAGCGAAGCAAATCTAAGCTCCTGAAATATCGGCCATCCAAAACTGAGAGGTCCCAAGTGCTGTCTTCTGATTAAGCACTGCCTGGAGGAGCAACAATTACCGATAGAAATGGACTGCATCTTGCTTTTCCCCTGTGAAAAAGATCCACACAAACTGTTAGTTTATTTTTTATCTGTATTTTTTCCATCCACTTTTTCCGCTCAACAGTTATTTAACTGTGAAGTTTAAGCCAGTGTTGTGCTTTCCCACACTGTCTGAATGTGGTGTTACTGATGGAAAATCCCACCCCTGACCCTTCCGGTACCAGGGCGCAGGTGTACCCAGACTTATGGGTGGTTTTCCTAGCAGGGTGTCCCCAATCCATGGCACCATCCCTTCATCTACTCTCTCGCACCCAGCTGAACCTAGCAGGTATTGCTGGATGTCTCTCAGCCAGGCAGTTCCTCTAACTTCACTCAGGGATCAAGGCTCAGGTCCCCCACAGGTCTTGCCTTTCTCATTTATGGAGGCACACTCCGTAACAGTGCTTTATTATGATGCAATGCCATGCCTAGGTGCTCTCCTCTATGGGCGCTTCAGCAGGCTAGCACAGGCTAGCTGTATTAGCTCCAGGCAGTTAATACAGCAAAGACCTGACTCCAGGCATTGCTACCTTCTTGGTACACTGGCTGAATTCCACAGCTCGCTTACTTTCAGAATAGTACTGTCATGGTAAAACCTAGAGAATGGTATTTCAGTGTTTTTCTTTTCTTTTGTTCATTTGTTAGTTTTTTATTTATTTTAAAAATGTCATTTAGGCGTACAACAATAATGGAAAGATTTTATTTATAGAAATGACATGATCTTTTTAATTAGGGTTGAGTATCAAGAGAGAGATTTAAGTTGTTTTGAAGAGATTATTAGATGTGAAGATAGCTCTTTTTTTCTGAGTCCAATTAGAAGCCAGATATAGTACTCATAAGTTCTGTCATCTTTACTGTCATCTATGGCTTTTCCGCTATTGACACTCTATTTACCCATCTCATGTGTGGAAGAAACATGTGGCGAAGGCCATCTTGACAAAGGCATAAAAATATATATATGAGAGAAACTGTGAGTACTGCAGGAACCATGGAGATAGACCATTGAGAGACGTGTGTACTGTGGGAAAGGAACATGCCCTTTTAATGTCTGCTAAGAATGAAACTGAGTATCCTCCTTTGTTTGACTTGCATCAGTTTCATTTTGGCTTCCGCACAGGGCTGGCCCACGTGGTAGTCTGCTATTATAGCCTTTTTTCAATAATTCATGTAAATGTGGTTTTTTTATTACCCCGAGACATGGAATTTTTATAAGGGCTGTAGCTATCATATTCACATTTCATTGCCGTTGCATAGTTAATGCCACTTATGACACAAGCCTTTTCGCTCAGCGGCCGGCTGTGATCGCAGCGTGGTTTGTGCACGTGCCGAAGCAGTTCACGCCGGTTCCACAGCCGCTTGCTGCAAACCGCAGTCCCTCTACCTTCCCCCCATCCTGGCTTCTTTCATTTCTTACTCAGGAACTGTATTGATGGCAAGGGAAGGAGAGGGGTCAGGAAGGCAGTGCGCATTAAAAATTAATATAGAAACTATTGCGGCAGTATTTTATGTAAGCAAAACTACTCAATGTCATATTTTTCACATTTAAGTCACGGCGGCTGGGTTCCCTGACTTCCCTGAGGAGTCGGCCGGCTATAAGGCTGTGTAGCGGGTCGAGACTGGGGCCAGTCATTGATCAGCAGCCGCTGCAGGGGCAGTGCGCCGCACATTCTGCTTTCGGCTGAGGAGCCGCGCGCACTCTCATTTCGCTTTGGTCTTTATTTTATTCTTTACTTGTGAAAGGATTTATATCCTGCAAGCATGAAACATCCGAGTTCTGTCAGGCCACAAAGAAAGGGAGGGTGCAGTGCCGTATATTTTATAGATGGTGACCGTGTTGTCAGTATCTGTTTTTGTTTATATTTTCCAAATCAGTTCCTTATTTTTTTATGGCTCAGTTTTTTTTTTTCTTTTATTTTTTTTGGAGAAAACCTCGGCATAAACCTTTATAAAACCTTGAAATAATGCAACGGAGTTCAGAGATGCATTCTGTAGCAGTTATTTGATGTTTATAGACGGCACTATAGAAAGATGCGGCGTGTCTTACAGGTATATCGAAGTACCTTCCGCAAGTATGTTTACAAGACAGATTGTGTTCGAGTATGCAGTTCGGCACTGTATTCCGCATCTCAAAACCTGCCATATTTCTTACCTGCATTTTTCTTTGGTCCACCCCGCCTCCGTTGAAACCGTGCTTCTCCAAACAGAGCAGGGTAAACACACGGCTCCTCTCGCCCAGCTGCCTCTCCCAGCGGGCCGGGCCCATACCCCTCCCCCCTCCCCGCTGCGTCTGACAGTGGCTGATGTGTTCACAGCTGATCAGCATCATGTGCCGCTGAGATCAGAGCCCGGATAAAGACTATCTGACAGACACGCCGACTCGCTGCTGCATCACACAAATCTCCCGCACTTGTATTTACTATACTCCCAACAAAGCCAACTGCACAAAAATGTCAAGTGCTTGATTTGAAGTATAGGCCTGTCTGAAGACTGACATTTCACCTGAAATTCTTTTTTTTTTTCCATAACAGGCATAATTTTTTTTTTTTTTTACCTGAAACTTCACTACAACCACAGAACAGGTTGACTTATGCCACAGCAGTAACTGGCTTTATTGTACACATGGTGACCGTTTTTACCCTGTCATAAATTTGCTTTCATTACTGTAGGTGGAAGAGGCAATTTTCTGGACATATTAAGGGGATTTTTGCTCTTGATGTTGCTGCTGCTATTATTGCAGGCCACTGTACTTTAAATAAGCACATGCTTTTAGCTTGTGATTATATTCAATGGTTGTGATGACCTTAGAGACATTTAATGGATGAGCAATACACTCATAAAAGTGTCATTCAGTAATATCACCGGCATATCCAAAGGTACCATTCTGTTAATTGTCCTCAGGTATACTGCAGTGTTGTTATCGTCCATGACTCTGTAATGTGTTTACTCAATTTAAAAGAGGATGATTTTGTCTTGCGTATATCTGATGAAATATATTGTTCAGACCAAAGAGCGTCTAAATGTTCTATTGATATTTAGTGCATTCAGATAAACATAATATTTCTAAATCTCTAAAATCAAGGCTAGCTACTCGCATAAACAAATTTCAGTGTGGCCAGCTAGTTACTTACGGCTATTTGATTCAGATGTGATAGTTGGAATGTGCCAAAATCTCATTTTTTTGTTGTTTTTATGTAAATTGAGATGGTTCATGCAAAATAGGATAAGATCAATTATCAAACAGAGCCATGCAGAAGCATTTTGACCTTTTTCGATCACACATTTTCCTGATTTGCAAAACGTTCATAGACGCTGACAAAGCAGGCAGGTTAGAAATGTGAGCAAATTATTTTGAAGAAAGATAACAGAGAAACATGTTGCTCGTTATGGATATTACAAGATAGGAGAAAGAGGGAACCCGCACCATTATTGGAGAGGGGCTGGCCACAGTGAAAATACTAGTGTGAAGGAAAGACTTTGCGTACTTGTAGCCACAATGCAAAAATAATTAATTTATTTAAATTACTGCCGGTTCGACACAACTCTTCTTTAGGGTAGAGAAGACTGAAGAGGATTTGTGTCAACATGTTTGTGATTTAAATTAATTATTTTTGCATGGTGGCTATGAGCGTGCAACTTTTTTTCCCCTGTGTTTGTGTGAGTATTTACGTCAAAATTTGATGGTATCACCCTGCACTGCACTTCTGGCATTTTTTTTGGCAATTTTCATTGTTGACAGCTCTCAGGTTGCCCAGGCATAGCTTAGTGTCACAGGTTTTTGATGGGGTCGAGGTCAGCGCTTTTACTGGGCCACTTAAGGGCATTCGTCTTTGTATTCCTGAGCCACTCCAAATTAAGCTCCGGCCCTGTGCTGCGGATCACTGTCCTGCCTACCAGGCCTTGTCGTAAGTGAGAAGTGTCAACGTGTCATAAATACAACGTATGAAAGCCAGAGGAAAGCAGAATGTCAAAGTTTCCACGGCTCTGTATATTTCCGCGAGGCCCTTTATACGCAGTAGACACCGGCCGTATTTAAACCAAAGGGTGTGGGTTTCCTCGGAGAAGCCCATTAAGGAATGGACTCAACAAGACTCCGCCAGGGGTCAGCAGGGTCTTGATATGCGGAGGAAAATCACCTCTACATTTTTTTTGAAACGGGTCTTGCAGAGAAGGCTGGGAATTGAGGGAGCAGGAATGCAAATTCAATCTCAAAGTGTTCCGCTGAGTGAGGAAGAGTGAATTTCCATCAGAGGGGAGAGATCCTTAACGCTTGTCATGCTTTTCCATTCTGATTTTTGAAAAAAGCCGAGTGTTTCATTTTATATTCCCCATAAAGTATATTATCGATCATTTTGAAATTAGGGAGGGTTTTTTTTTTTTGGCTTCCTTTTTTTTTTTCCTCCCGGTGTGATTTAAGGTTCTGAACGTACATTAAAATGACAGTTGTGTTAATGAAGCTTCTTTCTCAGTGAAGCTTTGTCCCTGGAGGCGCGTATTGTGTAGGATAATAATGAGCCCCACTACGAAATATACACAACAGGAGAAATGATTGGCATGGTAATATTTTTAAGCAGGGCTTCACACTAAAGGGTATTGTGAACGTGATCAGTCTGTAATGATGGAAAACACAGCTTGTTAGGCTCAGTGGAATTCTTCTCCGGCTAAAGCCTAATTTACACACCTTATGTTAAACCCCATTATATTTTCCCATATAAACTAATGAATGGATATGTTCTATGGCTTTTTGCCGAATGGAAGTGAAGGAGAGGGTTCAGACGTGGGGATGTTGTAAACAGAGAAAGTGTTCCTCCTTTGCCCACAATGGCATCTATTTGCGGGTCATAATAAATGCACAGCATCCTGAGAGCAGGCAGAGGAGCAGAAGCGTTCTCAGATTTGCATTTTTATTCACTAAACAGAAACCCTCCCCTTTCCCGGCCCCCCACCTCATAATAAAACACTACAGTGCAACGCTATATATTTCCTCAGTCTTAGATGCAAGCTTGTGGCTGTTTAATTTAGTGCTACACGTTTCAGTAATCCCTGTAACAGTCCGCCATGTTAGACGACCATGGTACAGTAAGTCTGATTAATTAAAAATGCCTGGCTGAGAACTGACTTCTCAGTGCTGTCAAGATTTAAATTTTATGTAAAATATTTTCTAAAGGCCAGACCCTTAAATCTCAGGGGCTGTACCAAGCAGTGAGCTGTGAATTTAACCATAGGCTAACTGCTAATGATAAGGACATAGTCCAAGATGAGGCGTGTGTAATACAGTCATTGGATTAGGCTATCAATCACTGTTGTCTCTGGGGAGCAAGAGAGGAGACGAAACAGAGAAAAGAGAAATTAGGAAAAGAGCATGACCAGAATATCTTTCCCTTTAGCTTTATCTGTCAGCTGAGCTGAATTCCCCCTCTTGTCTTTGTGTAATTTTTGCAGGTGTGATACTATAGCCTACCGCATGTGGAATTCAGACGAGATCTGTAGAATTAATCTAGAGTTGCCCACAGCTTTGAGAACTGTGCTCGAACGGCATTTCTGGAACCCACACAAGGTGGACCATTTGGATATTATCCCTACGATTCAAAATTTTTTCCTCCTCCAAACATAAAAGAAGACAGTCATATTCATATAGACCTTCATTTCAAGATTTTTCATATTTTTACATGAATTGTTTGAAATTCATGTAATGTTGGAAACATTACGTATTAGTTTAGTAAAGCTCGCTGTTTTCGTTGAGGCTGGTTTGGATATGCATTGATTCAATTCAGTGGTCATTTTTAAGGCTGTAGTTCAGTGGCTATTGACAAACGTCCTACTAAGAGTTTGTCTCTGTCAGAGAGTTTTGATTTTCAGCCTTGGTCGTTTTTTTTTTTTACTGTTGCTGTTTCTTGGTGTTCGGAATATACTGTCAAAATGTTTGCAGTTCTCCTCGCCTCCCTAAACAATTTTGCAATTTTTGTTAATGACGCACCTGTGATTTAGGCACCAACTATCTGGCCCCTTTCAAACTGTTAAAATCTGTCTCCTCTTGCTTTGGAGGCTCACTGAGAAAAGTGCAGCTGGTTAAACCAATTTTACTCAGACTTATGTGGCTAATTACCATTGAAATTAATAGGAATGTAGACACTTTTCTATTTGTGGTTTTCAGACTTCAAACTTTGTGGGAGACGCACAGCAAAGGTGCAGAGGCACCCTTTGTATTATTTCCTCTTCCTCTTCCTCTTCCTCTGGCTTGGATTTTTAATGCAGCCTCTAGAACCATTCGGTAAAAAGTTTTGATTGGTCCCTGGTTAGGGACAGTCCCCTGATTCTTTTAACCACATTTAAGGTTTCCACCTCGAGTGATTAGCGCCTCCAGTGGGTTGAAATTTGAGTAGCGTTTATCCACGTTACTTTTGAACCATACACTCATTTTTTTTTTTTTAGTGAGGATTCATCGGACTCCTTACATTAAGACGAGCTCATCACACCCTATGGATTTTCCACCATTATGAATTTAAAAAAAAAAAAAAAAAACATTTTTTCACTGGCCACAAATTTTGTTTGATTTTCACCAAAATTGGCAAGATGGTCTTTAGACCAAGCCACATTATCAGATGGATTTTTGAAAGCATTTGCCGATCACAGCCAATTGTAATTGGTGGCGTTGCTGCCAAACGGGAAATGAAGAGAGTTCTCATATGTCAGAACCAAACTTACATGGATTTGATATCCTTTCGAGGAACCACAAAAAATTCTGCTTCATCTTATTGTTAGGAGGCGAGGCAGTAATCAGAAAAGTGTTCTGGCTGATCATTGTTGATAGTATGGCTAATGATTGTTGATAGTATGTTTGTGTCTGGTATTACTCAGGGAGGTCCTAAGACTGAGATATGGCAACTGGTTGTATCAACCTAATTGATAAGGCTGCCATATTGGATTTCTTTAAAAGGTTTAAAATTGCATCACAGGCCTGAGATTTTGTCAATTTTTCACAAAATTTGCTACTTATGATCTTCAGACTATGCATCAAAAAAGTCCCCAGATGGATTTTAGATTTTCAAAACCATTTTTTCATTACAGCCAAATTAAAGGTTAATGACCCAAACAGGACATGAGCTCATATATCACTTCCACCCAATCAGCTTTACGGCCATTCTTTTAACATGATTGCATCAAGTTGCATGGCAAATCTGCCCAGTTGGAGTGCTTGACTTTCTCACCAGTGTTTGCAGCTGTAGCTATTATTTATGTAATTATTTATTTATTTATTTTATTTGGCATCTCCAGTTCCACCTGAATCTTGAATGTCCAGTCAATAAACTATGTTCAAGCAAACTCTTGCGACCAATGTATGAGAGCGCAGTTTGTGGTTCTGCTCCAAAACAAGCACTTGTCAGTGGCTGAATATTTTCACTTGTAGTTTCTTATTTTGCAAATACAGAATGAGAGCAGAGGACACACGGACGCAAGCTTGCTAAGAATGCAACTTACAAACACCCAGATGACCAGTAGGAGGCGCTTGAGCTGCAAATTCTTCAACCTGAACTGACTGTATCCCTCCCATTTTTCTGAGCAGTGCAAAGCCAATTATGTGCTGCTTTCATGAGGCTGCTGGGCACAGTTGTCATCGCTGGATTCAATCCGATGCTGAGCTAGTCACTGCACCACAGGTGGCACTTTTACTAAGAGCGCCATCCCAGCAGCCCTGAAGACCTCAAAGTTATTTTTTTTTGGATGCTTCCAATATTTTGTATTCACCTGCTCTCAAGATCTTGGGCAAAAATCTATTTTGAAATGGCTTATGCTTTGTGCCCTGTGTGGTCATAAATTTATATATTTTATAGTTTTATAAAAATCTATATGAAACTTATGGAATTGAAAAAATATGGGAAAGTCATATATATGTCAAAATAAATTGTTGCTATTTTACTGATGCATACTCCATGGAGCTTGAAAAGATCCTGCTTGGACCATTTCATTAGAATGAAAGTTATTTTAAGTCAAAATCGAAGTATTTGAGGGTGCAATATTTTGTTAGTGCTAGTAATCTGTGTTTGTCGTTTGTTTAGGTTGTGTATAGAGCCTTGCTGGGAGCTGCTAACAGTACAGAATCTTCTAATTTTGTTCAAAAGTGCCTTATTTTTTCCTGCTGTGTGCCGTGTTTTACTGTGTATTTTATATTTTTTCATGAAGATATGAAATATTTTTAAGCCCTTGAATCAGAAACGGCATAAGTATAAAGCTTCACAGAAACATGCTTTTTAATCTTAACTACTAAACAATCAAAAGAGCGTTTTTGTAAGTGACAAATGTGTAAAGCTACCCTCCTTATGGAGTACAATACTGACAAGTGTGCTCTGGCATGTGAGATCAAGCTCGTAAAATTAACACTGTCCACATGGCTGCTTCAGCACCCCAGCGCAGCAAAGACGCCTTGATCTCTATGCATTGAACTCCATCAGTTCTCTGAGCGTTGCCTGAAATCCAGTGCCACTAAAGATGATATCTCTGACTTCATGATGTGGATTTAGTTTTTTTTTGGTCTATTACTGTCATGTTTATGTAAGTAGGATATCTTTGACCTGAAACCAGAATGAATTGCTACTGTGATAGAAGATGATAATTGAGCAATAGAGCCTCCAATAATGTTTAAAAAACAGACGCCCATTCTTTAAAGCCTCTGGAAACTTGTCTTGACATAGTGAGAATTCACGCATAATATCAAAGTTGGGTGTCTCATAAAGCATCTACAAAAAACTGAGTGAAAATTAACATTCATAACGATTAGAAAACCTAGTTCAAAAACGGCTCAAGTTGCTATTCAGTCCATTTCTCAAGACAATGTGGGCGTGGCGCATCGCGGTGTGACTGGCCACTCCCTCGATTTGAGTGACATCTCACTGGCTCCGTGAGCGTTAGTCACAGCAATGGTGCAAGGGTCAGTCCAGCCCTATATGTTTGAGCCGTCTGACTCAAGCCGCTTGCACACTGGACGCAAAACGAATTTTTCGCACGACAGATTACATTCAAAGTCAATGCAAAGACTTGAATGCACGCACGTATTTGCGTCTTCGCATTGACTTTGAGCGTAATCTGTCATGCGAAAAATTTGTTTCGCGTCCAGTGTGCAAGCAGCTTCAGAATCAGACGAAGCAGCTCTTCTGCCGTCTGGAAACACCGTCCAGCCAGTTACGGAATGGTATTTTGTAAAATTCTTTGCGGTTTTTATTATTACTGAGTTAGCGCATCTCCGCTAAAATTCAACGTTAGCAGGGAAGCACCCAACGGCGGCCTGATGGTACTGTAACGTTACTGTAACGTTAGCTAGTACTGTACAATATTACTGCATCGTAATTAGCTCGCCAGTCAACCAGTTCCTCTCAGTGAAAATAATTTCCATTCAGGAATGTTTTACCCTCAAGTATGCCTGTTGTGAAATCAACGCTCACTGGCCAAACAAGAAATAAAAAATGCTACGGCATCAGCAAAATGGCGTAGCTAACGACAAGAAAGGGAAAAAAAAGCATCATTTGCACTGTCACTGGTCAACAATTGGCTGTCTGTCGGATAATGGAAAACAGGCCCTGTTGCTCACCGATCCCGCTTGCAGCAGCCGCGAATGATAACTGTACCTCAAGGGCGCGATATCCGGTCACAGCATGCACGGGACAGATCCTGAGCAACCCAAACTCATTGTGAGATAAGGTCTTATGCTGCGTTCATACCGCAATGTTGAATATGGTGAAATTACCACTTACCGGTTGCGAAAAAGACACACATGGAGAGCTTTCATTTTCTGCCAGTCTGTCACGGGCAACATCATGGGCGATAATAAAGGTATCAAAATATTAAGTTAACTTCCCAGTGACAAAACGACAGAAACATTGTGATATGGAAATACAACAAACTCTGGGACATAAAGGTTAATAATAAGTTGCTCCTTTTAATATTTGATAAAACAAACATGAAAATAAATGTACTTTTCTGTTTAGCTCATAATGTGTTGGTCTGGCCTCATTTTGCTCACGAGTGAAGATTGATCCGCTGAATTAATCACCAGTTCACGGCTTGTGATCACAGATTGTAAGGTGATTTGAACGCAAGTCACTGCTTGTGTTCTGAGAAACACCATTTTTACAAGCTAGTTTGAACGCAGCATAAGACATTCAAGCCAGAGCGGAAGTACCATTCCACGCTAAGTGAGAAACGCATGCGAGCACACGTCCCATTCAGAAAATCATTTACTGGTGCATTTTGAATGGAGCGAATACAAACATACATGATAGGGGAAATAGCGGGGGACAGACAAATACGCGGACAGATGGATGGACAGATAGATAAATGGAACCAAATGTAGTTGGGTAATCAATCGCAAGACAGGCTACTTTGGGACGATGTTTCTCGGGCTCTAAAGAAGCTAAGTAGCTAACCTGGGCAGAGCAGAGAGCTTTTATAATTTCAGTTAGGGGTGGGACAAATGACGGGGTTTTTTCATTGGTTTGGCTTATTACGTAATAACCCACATAGAAAACCACGCCCAGTTGAACCGCAGTAAGAAGATAGGTGCTAATAATTAAATGACAAAATCTCGGATTTGAATTGGACATAATTTCTAATATTTTAGTATGTTTACTATTATGCACATGCAACTGCAAATAACATAGTTCAAAGGTTTTTGTGAAATTGGGTTTTCAGAGGCTTTAAAATTCACATTCGCAGAACTTCTTTGGTCACAATTTCTATGAAGCAAAATGCGCAGATGATTCAATACTTCATGACCTCTCACAGGTGAAGTAAAGCATGTTGATTGTCTCACAACAATGGAGCATGTCACTGTATGGGTTTTACTGGACAGTAAGTGAACAGTCAGCTGTCATAGTCATCATGTTGGCATAAAGACCAGAGCTTCTTTGACAAGAGTAAAATTGTGATGGCCAGACAGGTTGGTAGGAGTGGGCAAAACCACAAGGCTTGTGGGGTGCTCCTGGTCAGCAGTGGTGAGCACCTACTGACAGTTGTCTGAGGAAGGACAAAGTGTGAACTGAGGAGAGGGTGTTGGGCACCCAAGACTCATCAAATGCACAAGAGCAATGACGACTAATCCACCTAGTCCGAAGCGACCAAGGACTAAGAAAGTTTTAATGATGGTTACAGGACGAAAGCGTCACAACACATCGTATATCCCTCCCTGCTGTGTACGGGGCTGCTTAGTCGCAGACCAGTCAGAGGGCCAATGCTAACCCTTGCCCACTGTTGAGGGCACCTACATTAGGCAGGGGACAAGCTAATTGAGGAAGTGTGAAGCTCTGGGAAATATTCACCTGAGAACGGCTGGGTCCAGTGATTCATTTGGATGTCAATTTGACAGTACCACCTACCTATACATTGTTTTAGACCGTGTACACCCCTTCATAGCTGCAGTATTCACCAGTGGCTGTGGTCTCTGTCAGCAGGTTAATGCACCCTGCCATGCTGAAAAAAATGTTTGTAAATGGTTTGAGGAGCATGATGCACCGTTCATGGTGCATTCTTCAGATTTTAACCCAGCGCAGCTTTGAGCTTTGCTGGAAAAACAAGTCAAATTTTTGCAGGTGTGACCTCGCAGTTTAAAGGACTTAAAAAATCTGCTGCTTATGTCTTGGCGCCAGATACCACAGGGCATCTTTTTGTATATGGGACACAGCTAATTTTGCTGCATTTGGAGGACCAAGAGCATATCAGGCAGGTGGTCGTTATCTTTTTGCTTGTCAGTGTATAAGTCGCCTTAAAGCTATAATTGTACTGTAGAGGGCCTACGATACTTTCATAATGCACTACAAGCATTATAAGCTGCCATAAGAACTCATAGGTAATAATAATGGTTTTTGCAATGTTTTACAACCCCAATTCCGAAATAGTTGGGACGACGTGTAAATTGTGAATAAAATCTAAATGTAATGACTTTCAGATCACATGAGCCAATATGTTATTTACAATAGAACATAGATAACATTTCAAATGTTGAAACTGAGACATCTTACATTTTTATCCACAAAATGAGCTTATTTCAAATTTTCTGGCTGCAACAGGTCTCAAAAAAGTTGGGACACAGGCAAAAAAGGGCTGAAAAAGCAATTAATATATAAGAGAATCAGCTGAAAGAACATTTAGCAAGTAATTACATTAACTGGCATCAGGTGTGTAACATGATTGGCTATAAAAAGGATGTCTTAGAGAGCCTGAGTCTCTCAGAAGTAAAGATGGCCAGAGGCTCTCCAACCCATGAAGGCTTGCGTGAAAAAAAATTGTATAATACTTTAAAAAAAAAGTTCCTCAAAGTCAAATTACAAAGGCTTTGAAGGTCTCATCATCAACAGTGCATAACATCATCAAAAGATTCAGAGAAACTGGAAAAATCTCTGTGCGTAAGGGACAAGGCCAAAGACCTTTATTGGATGCCCGTGATCTTCGGGCCCTCAGACGCCACTGCATCACTCACTGGCATGATTCTGTCATTGACATTACTAAATGGGCCCAGGAATACTTCAAGAAACCACTGTCTGTAAACGCAGTGTGCCGTGCCATCCACAGATACCACCTAAAACTCTATCATGTAAAAAGGAAGCCATTGTTTAGCATGATGCAGAAGCGCCGCCGTGTTCTGTGGGCCAAGGCTCATTTAAAATGGACTGTAACAAAGTGGCAAAGAGTCCTGACGTCAGGCGAGTCCAAATTTGACATTCTTGTTGGAAATCATGGGCGTTGTATCCTCCGGGCTAAAGAGGAGAAAGACCACCCATCCTGTTATCAGCGTTCAGTTCAAAAGCCAGCATCTCTGATGGTATGGGGATGCATTAGTGCATATGGTATGGGACACTTGCATGTTTTAAAAAGCACCATGAATGCTGAAAGGTATATAAAGGTTTTAGAGCACATTTTTTCCCCTCCAGACGACATTTATTCCAAAGGAAGGCCTTGTGTATTTCAGCAGGACAATGCAAAACCACGTACTGCAGCTATTACAACAGCCTGGCTTCGTAGTAGAGGAGTCCATGTGCTGAACTGGCCGGCCTGCAGTCCTGATCTTTCACTGATTGAGAACATTTGGCGCAAAATTAAACGAAAAGTCCGTCAAAGGAGACCCAAAACTCCCTAGCAGCTGGAAGCGTGTATTAAACAAGAGTGGGATCAAATTCCAATGGCTAAACTGAAGAAACTTATCTCCTCAATGCCCAGATGCCTCCACTCTGTGTTAAAAAGAAGAGGCGATGCTAGACCATGGTAAACAGGCCCTTGTCCCAACTTTTTTGAGACCTGTAGCAGCCATCAAATTTGAAATTAGCTCATTTTATGGGTAAAATTGTAAAATTTCTCAGTTTCAACATTTGCTATGTTATCTCTGTTCTATTTTGAATAAAATACTGGCTGGTGTGATTTGAAAGACATTGCATTTTGATTTTATTCACAATTTACACTTTGTCCCATTTATTTCGAAATTAGGGTTGTATAAATCATTGGTATTCTTGGACAAAAGGGTATAATCTACTATACCCTTATTAGCAGACTGTATGTGACACAAAAACAGCTATCATTGTGAATTGTACGTTAAATACACTGTAGCTAGTAACATATAATTTTGTACTGAACATCAGATAATGTGCTGTAATTTGACGAACTAAAGGTTGTCAGGAAACACAAGTGGTGACGGTATTCTAGATCAAAAGTGGGCATGTCGTACTCTTTTCTGGTGCTTTTGTGGCATGAAGTCAGGGGGTAATTGTAGCACTGTTGTCAATAGGATTGGTGTAATTAGCTGTGGGTGTGGCGGGGGTTTTGTCCCAAGAGGGCTTATCAGAACAGCCACTGTCTTACCCTTTAAAACCAGTGTGCTAACACCATAGCAAACTGGCAATTTCATCATGTCAGGTAAAGAAAATGCACCTAAATGCACTGCTAGGCTCCACCAAGAAACCTTTTAGCAGGAGGAAACTAATTTACTGCATTGGGGAGATAGAGGTCAGTTTACCAGGTAATGCATCTTGGATGAAAAGATGTTGGCCATTTAAACCTTATATAAAGGGTACTTATGGTATAAAAACAATGGCTAGACTGAATTTAATTATTTATGTTTCCCCCCACACAAAGAAAATATTCACATGTGTAAAAATATCCCATTCACCATTCCCAATGATGACCCACCACCATTTGTAGGCATCATTTAGAGGGCACATAATGACATTAAAAATTGAGAACGGAACAAAAACAGTATGAAAAATATACATTTGTGTGCAAACAGCTCCGCTGGCTGATAGTCATTCATATGAACCTACCATAGAGCGGCAGGGTTTGCATTGACAGATGATCTGGGTGAGTCAAAATGCTATCAAGTTCTTTGACACAGAGCTTGGACAGCACCAGCTGTATTCATTGACATGCCTCCTATTCTGCCATTCAACCTATCCTGATGCAAATGCCTTTATTGCAGACCCCAAAACTACCAAACTGGGCTAAGGTGATAATATTCCATTGGTGACAGACAGTATGGTATATAATCTGAACACCAAGTGTTTAAGTTTGCAAAGGCATGAAACTGGAGCCTGATGTGTTATACCCAGTAGCGAAGCAACAGGGGGGGCAAAGACACGTTCCTTTTATTCCTGGCTAGATCTCAATCATTTTTCTTTATTGACATTTTTTCCAATTATCGTAATTGGCAACTGAAGACACGGTTTCTCACCGTATGCGATCTAACAGCGATGAAATCATGGGCTAAATTCAGTGCAGAAAAATAATTTACTTATTAATTGGCCAATGCTTCGCGTGATTGAACTGGTCCGTGTTCCAATGAAACGCGGACTTTCACTCTCGGTATTTTGTGGGTTGATTTAAAAAAAAACCAAAAAACTGGCACTCGGCAGTTAAATAGCCTAGGTTATAAAAAGCGTGCGGCTCAAGCCATTTGCGTGAGAGTCGACAGGTAGGCTATGCAATTTTGAATAACGTAGATTTAAATACATCAAATACGCGTCCAGATGAATGATTGTCGTCTTACCTAGTTGGAGAGAACAAGCAGCACCTGTTAAGTGCGGAGCGCTCTCGGCGTGAACCTTTTGTTAATCATGAAGATGACTGAGAACAGGTCAGGATTTATAATTGTTTTAAACGGCTGTTTTGTGCTACCCAATACTCTGTTCCGCCACTGTACTGAATTTAACCCGCGATTTAATCGCTGTTAGATCGCATGTGGAGAGAAACCGTGTCTTCAGTTGCCAATTACAATAATTGGAAAAGACGTCAATAAAGGAAAATGATTGAGATCTAGCCAGGACTAAAAGGGACGTGTCTTCCCCCCCGTAGCTCCGCCACTGGTTATACCCCTTGATCTTTTTGTTAGTCATGCTTATGATTTATACATTATAAGTGCTATTGTTATTGCCAAGGAGATATAATAAGTGTTTGTCAAAATGTTTATTGTGGATTTATAATTGCACCCTAAGGCACTATATATGGTGGTAGTGAGCATTATGTGTTTTGCTTTGAAGAAACTGTGACATTTTTTGCTGCTTTATTTGTTTTTTATTGTATCAAATCAAAATCAGAAGTATACAGTTTGTAACCTGCAACATTTGTTTCACTGCAGTTGTCCGTTGAATTATGTGAACTGATATTTACCAGTCAGCCTTCCTAACAAAGCTTGTTATGCAATACTGTATTCAAAATTAATCATGTTGTATTAAAGCAATACAGTGGAGTAGGGATAATCAAGTATGGCCCACGGATCCAAATCCACTCTTAGGTTTCTTTTATTCCAAGTAAGGAATGAAACAATAGGGGTCTTATGTTGATGACCGAAATGCAGTCAGCAAACACAAGTCCTAACGGTATCGCAAATTAAAACTGGTTCTAACTTCATTCTGGTAATTTTGTGACTGGGCGCGATAATACAGCTATAGCACTGTTTTACAAAGGGTTAGACTGAGATTAATTGATTACCTGTGGGTGTGGTGGGAGTTTGGTTCCATTAAGGCCAATCAGATTGGCCACTGTTCTTCCCTTTAAAACGAATGTGTTATTGCCTGAGTGAAATCAGAATTTCGTCAGGTGAAGAACAAGCATCTAACTTGCATTGCTGCCACCTCCTTCGGTCCTCTGAGAACTGAGCTCCAATGTATCAATGTGTGGAGACGTTTGGGGATATTGTGGTCATTCGCAAGGTAATTCCATCATAACATATTATTTCAGAAAACTTTGTTAAAATGTTATAGTGCTCAGGTCATGCGCAGACCGAGTTTTTTCCGCATGTCTCTATTTCACCCACAACTTCGCCCCTCTTTAAAACTCCGCCTTACTCTGCAGACTGGACTGATTTGCCAGTCAGCTGTCTGCCCTGTTAGCTGATCGCTTTAACAATCTTCTCTGCTATGCCAAAACAAATGAAAGATAACAAAAAGAGATTGCACGAATACAAGGCTACATACAGTACATAGATAAGAGATGTAAATTAAAGATGACACTTATAATTTAAATACCGCAATTCAACACAAAGGTCATTAATATGATTGTGCTTCCTAATAGACATGAGTTTTACCTTATAGCTACACTGAGCAATATTATGCGTATTCTTTTTCAGTAAAACGACTCCTTGTCATGTAAGCGACATCATTTGTTGATCTCTGTCCAACATACAATATATTGCCAACCTGCTGTTGTTTCCTGGTTTTTATTTTCAGAATTTCTTTGCCGGCCCGACAATAAGCTCCTCCTCTGCCCCTCAGATGACCACTCTCCCCACTGCTGTACAAGACTCACTAAAAACTTGCATTTCATCTTGGATGGGAGTGGTTTTGCTGGACATAGCAGTACACGCCTCAGCTTGTGCTCTCAGTTTGCAAGGAAAATCGTGCGTGGCTCTGCTCATGTCTGGAAGCGTTTCTTGGATGGCACATAAATAAGTTGTAACTATGCACTAATCAGACAGATTTAGTGATTGATATGCAAGTACAACTTAGTGGACGGGAACATTAGAGGAAGATTATTTTTTTCTTGAAAGGTTACTTGGCTAATTACCGCTGGCTATGATAGCCTGCTGGCTACTGGCATAGCTAGCCAGCTAGCTCCTAATTCGAAGCACTAATGTTACTTGCTGGTTAACATAAGGAATAACCAGAATTCATATTTATATTGTCATGGGTAAAGGCACAGAACTTGTGCTTTGTGTGAACTTGTTCAGTGTAACTGAATGTGGATGGTATTGAGCGTGCTGCCACTAGCTAGTTCCCACACTGGATTAGCCCATGGTTATGTAATTTTGGTCAATTTGAGAATTTATCAACAGTTCGGTAAAAGCGATTTGAAAATCAGCGGGGAAGAGTTGTCACAGTTGCACCCGCAAGCAGCTACAAGGAACAGAAATCTAATTTTATCTTCGACAATTGATGACCACAAAAAATGAAAGAATCATCTCAGTTCGAAGTTACAATTAGGCATGAGGTCTTCTGTATGTTTAATCTTGGGAAAGATTAAAGCAAAGATTAGGTTAATAAACAACTTTTGTGCTATCTTACCCAAAATGCAGTGATTTGACCCAGACCAATGCAAGCAAACGAGAGTGCGCATCAAGCACAGTTTTTGTGACTCAGGACATAAGCCACTGCCCCCGCGAGTCACGAGGGGAGAGAGGGAGGGGGGAGTGGATTTGTATATTTGCAAACAGAGATGGAGACTTCCTTACTGGGCAAAGGCGATAAATATGCTGTTTACAATGGGCGAAATTGTGCATAACGTTACTGCCGCGTGCATTTTCATTTGCAAAGGCATGAAAATAGAGCCCTTAGTGTTGCTGAATGGCCAGGCTGTCTTCATGCCTGACTCCCTGGTAAAGGGAGGGTGGAAAACCAGGATATTTGGCCCTAAAGGACCTTGAGTTGATGATCCCTGCAGTACAGCAAAGAACTTCTGTTTTAATTTGGAGATAAAATTGTTTCCAGAAATGGCCAGGAAAAAAAAAACAGTTGAAAGTGTGTGTTTCCTTTTATTTTCCATGTCATAGCCACAGATACAGTCGGAATCAACAGTCATTAAAGAGTAATCAAGTAAAGTCATCAGTGAAACATCTTTAAGTATGTGTGTAGTTAAGTAAGGGTGTAGTGAGTAGATTAGGAATTTAAACTGAAAGTTGCTCCTGAATGACATGCACAATTTGTTTACTGCCAATATATCTTCTGAAATACATGGCATAAGTGCAGTATCAAGACGTTGTTTTTGCTTGCTTGTCTGTTGCAATTGACATACACACAAAAATGGGCCTTCTTGCACATTTAGTTGGACTTAACTCATACCCTACTATTTTAATTTTCCCACTTCCAAACCATAGGTACATTTGCAATGTTTAATTGTTGATACACAAGACATTTTCATGACTCGTCATTAGACAATATTGATATTTGTTGTAATGTCTGTGTAGGGAGCGTACACACTCCTTTGGCGATTTTTGAATCATTGGAGCACATTCTGAGATGTGTGCTTCAAAGTGTTCCTGGTGTTATGTAGGCTTGTAATGTGTTTTGAATGGATCTACCATAGAGTTAAGGAAACTGCCCATTGTTTAAAGGAGTTTGGAGCATAATGAGAGCTTAGACATATGTGGTTTGTTTTCTTATGTTTGCTTTGATCCTTGGTACAGGCCACATACGGACCCTGTGAGGAAACAAACGGTTCAATAATATTTGCAGTTTTTTCTCTCTCTCTCTGTTACGAGTCTCAAGTCTGCAGCTTATAAAACACTTTTTCTTTAGCGGAGTAATAGACAATGTACCGTGAAATATTTCACTAATTTTCCTTTATAAAGTTCCTTTGCAAATAACCATTCATTTTATATTATTTTTTTTAGATTTCATTTTAAATATAATATTCTGTGTGCCTGCTCATCATCTTCAGCACCTCTGCTTCAGTTTGAATTGGTAATGAAATAAAAGGGTTTTTAAGCATTATTCAAATATTCTTTGTCTGTTTAGAGGTTAATGTTAATTTTTTTTTTCAGTGTTTTAAACTTAGAGCTCAAATTATAGACATTTTTGTTTTTCTGTATTGAATCTTTTCCAAAAGGTTCAATTAGAAAATAGAAACGGTTTTTGGAAATGAGTCGTTCTGGTGGATGCAGGTGGGCGTGGTCATGCAGAATACGCCAACAAAAGAGAAAGAATTGGATGTGACTGTTGTGTTTACACATCTAAATAGTAAAATTATGTAACTGTCAGACATAGGACCGGTACTTACAGACATATGGTTCGTGATGGTTAGATATTCCTGAAGCGCACATTACAGATGAGCAGAATTCATTCCCTCTTACAAAGCTCAGTATTTTTTGACAGTATAGCCTGCGAAAAGAAGCACTCATTGGCGATAGTCCCTCCAGTAACTGAACGAGCCATGCACGTGTGTTTGAAAGCCAGTGACCTTTTCAGACCTGGAATACCAAGCAAACGTATCAAATGCTGAATTATGCATCTTCAACCAAAGATAGTAATCACTGATATCAGAGCAGGGCTGCTTTGTCCAGTGAAAGGGAAAAGGCCACAAGCTTGAAGAGCTTTATATTTTTCTATTGAAATTGAAAGTTCGTCCTGCATTTGGTGGGTCTTTTAATCAATGAATTAAACTAGACGTTTTTTCAGCCTTATTAAAACAGAAAGAACCCCTGGCTTATCAGGCTATTGGTTACTCTGTTTCTTTATGCTTGGTTTTGCTTTCTTTTCTTTTCTTACAATGAAATGCTGAAATAGGACAACATTGTCCTTTGAAATAAGAATCTTGCTCTTTCACTGCAGAATTTCAGGGTGTTCAAAACCCTGCTTACTTTGCAGTTCCGTTAAAACACTGTTTTATCAGGTAATTGTTCAAATGTTATGCCATCGCACCATCAAAAGAAAAGGTGAACTGATGACATTTTGAAAATGCCAGAATTATCTTACCACTTTTATTACACTATGGTAGGGGAAAGAAGTACATTGAGGGCATTTCACTACTGTTATTTTAACTGAAATTGCTTATTTGAATAAATTGATTATTATCATAATGTGGCATAAATGAAATGAAGCTAATCAGTGTCAGGTTGAGTGTGGCTTTTTGTGGCCACCTATGGGCTGACGAGATGAAACGCAGGAAATACTAAAAGGGGATATCTGCAGGAGTATGGAATGAGAGGGACTTGAATCATTGTGACACTGTGTTGACCATGTTTGTTCATGTACTAAATGCCAAATGTAATTAACCTTCAGCTTTTTCTTTGCCTTGTATTTATTTATGTACAGTATGATGACGTTCCTGACAATAATTACAGCTTATAGCTCGAAAATATGCTTGTTGCCTATACCTGTGATATGCGACAATATACAGTAGTTATACCTCTACATATCCGTTTATTTGGTACTGAATTCCTTATTGTATGGCCTGCTACAGTAATTATTATTGGCCTGATATGAGTGTTATGTGTATTTGTTTTTCAGTTTGTGTATTTGTTTTTCAGTGCTAGATTTCATGAGATACTGCAGTCGCTCACTCTGATAGGGCTCTGAGCCTCCGTGCCCTGTCTGATTCCAGTACATATTGATGTGCTCAGAATTATTCATAAAAAATATTGCGTGCAGGGATTGTGTGAGTAGTTCTCACTGATTGGCTTGGCAGCTGTGCAAGGTAGTGTCTGACTGTACTGTCCTGGGTCTGAAATCCCATATATACACTCACACACTCACGCACACGCACAGTCATGCACAAAATATTGGACATATTCTTGCCAATAGCACGATAAGGCGGCGGCTAATAAAGACAGTTATATGCAGGTTGTCAAACACTTGGATAAGAACTACGCTATAAGGCAGGGATGTTGCACTGAAACAGGAGCTGCCACAAGAGCTGTGGCACATCTGAGAGGGGCAGCTGGTGTGTAATGCAAAAACAAAATATGTCCAAGAGCTTTTGAATGCAAAGCATAGAGTGCTAGTTTCTTGTCAGTCAATGCATTGAGCCTTTGTCGTTGTAATATCCCCTACTGTGGTCAGATACATACCTGTGCATTTACAGGAAGTAATTAGCACTGGTCCAGTGCTTTTAATGCTTTATAGTATGAAAATCCTACAACTTCTTCATTTTCTTTATTACAGAAATGGGTGTTCTGTAATTCTATAGCTGGCCAGGTACCCTGGGTCACAAACGGTGATTATTTACAAGAGGACTGGAAGTTCACCTTTATAAAAGTAATCCTTGCTGTCTGTCCCATTAAAAACCTTTTCATGCACGTGAAAGTTACCCATATTTTCAAGCATTCAGACTTGCATTGATGACATTACACACAGGGGGCAAAGTATTACTGAACATATTAAAGATGCAAGAAGATTACATGAGTATTATGCCGACAGATCAACTCATACTTTCAGACAAATGAGTGCTTTTCTCTCACTAGTTTATTTTTGTGGCCAATGTATTTTTCATGATTTCCTTAAACTATAAAAGCCCATTAAAAACTGTATTGTATTATGTAGGTACAGTACTCAGGTTTTATTTCAGTACCGGTCACTACCAGATAACTCTGGCTTGGTTCGTTTTGTTTTTAAGAAGGAGATAGACTTGTTGTCCATTGTGAGTATTGGGTAAGATAATCTAAAACTCGCATTTTGTGACTCTTGTCCAAGAGATGATTTGCCTGAATCAGTCTTGGACCTAAACACTGCAAACTACATCAGGTTTTGACTATGGTTTCTCTCTCTCTCCCCTCTCTCTCCCTCTCTCTCTCTCTCTCTCTCTCTCTCTCTGAGTCAGAAACGGAGTACAGTCTGGTAAAACAGAGTCGACGTGGAATAGGTTTCTAAAGGGTTAGTGAAGGCAAGGTTAACGTGCGATTTTGCATTTTTCCAATCAATGCAAGACATGGGGGGTTTCAAAAAGGTGTTGGACTATGAGGGGGGGCTATGTACATGTGAAGCTGGAGGTGTCTCTTTTTCTGGTTGCTTAAAATAACATAGTCATGGCTACTGGTCTGTTTTGGCATTGTTTTCTGTTGTTTCTAACATTGTTCTTGCATTTCTGGTTATTTTAAGACCTAGTCAAATGAACTGTGCATATGTCTTGTGATAAACATGATATATGATTGAAAAATAAAGAATTGTTGAAAATTCTCTCTCTCTCTCTCTCTCTCTCTCTCTCTCTCTCTCTCTCTCTCTCTCTCTCTCTCTCCCCACAATCTATTTGCCAATTTGCTTTTCAGATTTTATGGTATTATTGCAATGTCACAATTGAGCATTAATGAATAATTCAGCCCAAAGAATCATCAATTTCGAGGGGCTGGTTTGCCTTCATCAATGAGAAGGACAGAGGGAGGAAAAATGCATACATATTTATAGCATTAGTCATCTATGGACAATATGCAGAAATAACTCTTGTGATTCAATTTATCCTCCATAATTCAGAATTGTATTAAAGAATTAATAAAGATCATTTAGCGTGCAAAAGAAAATTGCAGCCTGACTAATGTATCTCTTTCTCGCTCTCTTGCTCTCCCTTTCTTCCTCTGTTGAGCTCATGACTTTTGATTTCGGGGAGCAGAATGAATGTAGACAATGTGAAGCTGTGATCAATGAAAGGCAACCTGCTGGCTAAATGAGGTTAAATCTAATGTGATAAACGCTCCCATCTGCTGGCATGATTCTGTGGAGGTTTTCATTCATTAGGAGTTCTGAAGCCCAGGTAAATAAATACATTTCCTCATACAGAGACTAACGAAGCTCAAAAAGGAAAGGTGATTTTCTGAAGAAAATGCGTATGCGATTACCTCATGCCACCCCACCAAAAACGCCCTTAGCAGCTGAAAAATTTCATAAAAATAGATCCTAAATACCTGTTCAAATAAAACTCTGAAGTTATCGTCTGGATGAATTCACAATTTTGAGTGCAAGGTTGATGGTGAATCATTTTAGGGTAGAAATGTTAGGCTATAGAAATGCTGTCTCCCTGCCTTAAAGTAGCCTAAATGCATAGGTACAGCACAATGATTGTTCCATTGAAAACCCTCATGCACAAACCTGGTTGTGGATTGTTCTGAATTCATATGCTCTACACTTGCATATTTCTACACCAACTTGTGTTTTTGCATTTGGGAAATGCTGCTGTTTTGTGATTGTGTGCGCATCATAAATGGATGCACACTGCATAAAAACAGATGTGCAAATCTCAAATGATGCACTGAGTAGGCTACAACCACAGGTGTTTTCATGAGCTTGGAATGACCTTATATTTGTTTTATATTTTTGAAGGAAATTGACGCTCTTATGCATTTAGATGGCATAGAATTGCTTTAAAAAATGGATAAAACATTGATGTCATGAATTATTGCTTGCAGTAATTGTTTTTTACTTAAGTCTTTAAGCATTAATTAGTGCAAAAACTCATTTACAGTAGCCATTTTTTCTCTATGTTATCACCCTATCATTTTGTATAAGTGCTCATGTACTATGTGCGCGAGAAACTACTTATAAGGATGAGTGGAGGAGGAAGCAGAAGATAAAATCATCTTTTTTTCAGTTCTCATACTGTCTAGTACACAGTCTTTTGTAATGTTTTATCTCTAATTGATCATTTCCAAAGAGCTACAATTTTTGCTTGAAAGTTTTCGGTAAAATGTTGTTGAGAGAGCTAAAGGCAATGCCAGGAAACTGAGGTTTTAGTTTTGAGATGCGCATTACTATTGTGTAAAAAGAGCACAAATAGGATCTGACAGGATAGAAGCACATCTGTGCAAGAGAACAAGTACAGTTTCGAAATAGTTGGGACAAAGTGTAAATTGTGAATAAAATCAAAATGCAATGACTTTCAGATCACATGAGCCAATATGTTATTTACAATAGAATATAGATAACATTTCAAATGTTGAAACTGAGACATTTTTATCCACAAAATGAGCTTATTTCAATTTTTCTGGCTGCAACAGGTCTCAAAAAAGTTGCAATACAGGCAAAAAAAAAAAGCTAAAAAAGCAATTAATATATAAGAGAATCCGCTGAAAGAACATTTAGCAAGTAATTAAGTTAACTGGCATCAGGTGTGTAACATGATTGGCTATAAAAGGGATGTCTTAGAGAGGCTGAGTCTCTCAGAAGTGAAGATGGCCAAAGGCTCTCCAACCTGTGAAGGTTTGTGTAAAAAAATTGTGGAATACTTTAAAAACAATGTTCCTCAGCATCAAATTGCAAAGGCTTTGAAGGTCTCATCATCGACAGTGCATAACATTATCAAAAGATTCAGAGAAACTGGAAAAATCTCTGTGCGTAAGGGACAAGGCCGAAGACCTTTACTGGATGCTAGTGATCTTCGGGCCCTCAGAGGCCACTGCATCACTCACCGGCATGATTCTGTCATTGACATTACTAAATGGGCCAAGGAATACTTCAAAAAACCACTGTCTGTAAACACAGTCTGCCGTGCCATCCACAGATGCCACCTAAAACTCTATCATGCAAAAAGGAAGCCATTGTTGAGCATGATCCAGAAGCGCCGCCGTGTTCTGTGGGCCAAGGCTCATTTAAAATGGACTGTAGCAAAGTGGCAAAGTGTCCTGTAGTCAGATGAGTCCAAAGTTGACATTCTTGTTGGAAATCATGGGCGTCGTGTCCTCTGGGCTAAAGAGGAGAGAGACCACCCCTCCTGTTATCAGCGTTCAGTTCAAAAGCTAGCATCTCTGACGGTATGGGGATGTATTAGTGCATATGGTGTGGGACACTTGAATGTTTTAAAAAGCACCATGAATGCTGAAAGGTATATAAAGGTTTTAGAGCAACATATGCTCCCCTCCAGACGACATCTATTCCAGGGAAGGCCTTGCGTATTTCAGCAGGATAATGCAAAAACACATACTGCAGCTATTACAACAGCATGGCTTCGTAGTAGAAGAGTCTGTGTGCTGAACTTGCCTGCCTGCAGTCCTGATCTTTCACCGATTGAGAACATTTGGCGCATAATTAAACGAAAGTCTGTCAAAGGAGACCCAAAACTCTCCAGCAGCTGGAAGCGTGTATTAAACAAGGGTGGGATCAAATTCCAATGGCTAAACTCAAGAAACTTGTCTCCTCAATGCCCAGACGCCTCCACTCTGCGTTAAAAAGAAGGGGGGATCCTACACCATTTTAAACAGGCTCCTGTCCCAACTTTTTTGAGACCTGTAGCAGCCATCAAATTTGAAATGAGCTCAATTTGTGGATAAAATTGTAAAATTTCTCAGTTTCAACATTTGTTATGTTATCTCTGTTCTACTGTGAATAAAATACTGGCTGGTGTGATTTGAAAGTCATTGCGTTTTGATTTTATTCACAATTTACACTTTGTCCCAAATATTTCAAAATTGGGGTTGTACATAAGAGACTCTAATTTTGGAGACAGATACCTCACATATCCTCAGCTGTCGGCATCATTGAAAAGTACCTGGAAGTGAAGAGACGACTGTAGAATTCTGGTCTCATTAGCAGAGTTTTTCAAAGTCAAAGTCAAAGTGTCTTTATTAGTCTCCCTTGGGAGAAATTTGTCTTGGGCAGAGGGGTCTGCTGCACATCACATCCAGCACATTTACGAACACAACCATTCAAATAAGCAATAAACGCAGTGACTGTACTACTTTGACACCAAACAAGTCTTTATGGCCAGAAATCCAGTGTAAAATCTTCCCCATTGCAGATCCTGATGTTTGGTGGGCAGTGCTGAATGAAACTGTTTGCTTAAAACCTATGACAGGTTTGTATCTCAAAGTAGGGAATTTGATGCCCTCTAGTATAGTTGTGCAATTGCACCTTTCACTTACCTTTCTTTCATGGTTTGTGCCAGTTATAAATCGAAGTGGAACTTCATAAATGGCATTATATTCCATAATTTTTTGATTACTGAACTGTTGATTTATGATTTCTCATTTGGATATTTTTTTATTTCTTAAAGGCTTTGTCCTCAATAGCTTTCCATTGCAGTTCAGTATCATGATCTCGCAAAGTGACATAACACTTTGTATTGTTTGAGAATTTGCCGTCTTTACTAGCTCCAAATTATTTGGAATTTTAAAAAGCTTGAAGTACAGTCGTGGATATTGGTTTACTGTAAGGGTTTGTCCCTGAGCACCAATTTTGTGCACAGAGATCTAGAATTGTGGACTGGACTCAGATACGAAGATGGATGGTATTTATTATGCCTCTGCGGCAACGCAGGAAGACACAGCAAGACACAATACAAAAGAACACAGAATTGAGGTGCCGGGATAATAATCTTAGTAATACATATAACTGGGACGACAGCTACAGTACTGTGTATTACAAATAGAAAGAAACACGGAATCGAGGCTCTGGGATATTAATTACAGTACTGAACATAAATAATAACAGTGCGGAAGTTAAAGTTAGTGATACAAGCGAATGCGGGAGATAAGTCTAAACAAGACTAGAAAGTGAACACAGGCTTGTGAGGTTTACGTAGTTTGGAAGACTTTGCACGAAATGAGTGTGACGCTCTGACTTAAGTAGGAAATACTACCACACAGAGGCAATAGGAAATAGCTGCAGGTAATGATCGCGGTCTGAGGAATGCAGTCCGGGTCTTAATAGGCTAGTGTTTAAAGACGCCAAGGGCGTGGCGTTACAGTTACATACACCTTTTCTTGGTGTTTTGATATTGATATTTTAAAAACTGTGTGATGCTTAGTGTGGAGAAGATGCGAATAATAATAATAATAATAATAATAATAATAAACATCAAGAAAAGTTAGTTGATTCCTGATAATTCATTGATCTCTTAATAAGCTCCAGGGTGTCTTTCAATGATTCACTCAAAGGATAACTTTATTTAGCTTGCATTACATTGATAATGGGCCTTGGTACGTGTTCAGCAATCGCTTTGAAATCTTAGCATTTCTAAAAACAAGCCAAATCAACATCGCTGGAGGTTAAAATGAAACAAGTGAATAAAGCGTACTCATGTACACTCACAACAAGCATAGTTGTTGAAAAGCCATCACAATTAAAAATTGCAGTTGGTGATAGAACAGTAGACAAAGAGGAACTTTCCATCATTATTGGCAGAGTAAATGCTGTCTGTTGTTGTACTCCAGTGCTTTGAAAAGCTCAAGGGCACGAAATTAGAAACTTTACATTTTATTTTGTAAACTGCTGTTTTCAGGAAACGCCATCCGCCCCATTGCCCTGCGAGCGGTATCAGCCATCGGCAAAGCCCTTCCTGGTTTCCCCATCCTGGCTACAGGGGGTATTGACTCTGCTGAGTCCGGCCTGCAGTTCCTCCATGCTGGTGCCTCTGTTCTGCAGGTAAGAGTCTGACTCATGCCCTCTTATCCACTTCATTCATTAAATTGTTGATTCTATTGATGCAACAATACACTGATAAAAAATACATGGAAAATCTTAGCTGTATGTTTTAATACTTGTAATGAGTTATTTATTATTATTATTATTATTATTATTATTGTTGTTGTTGTTGTTGTTATTGTTATTACCCCGCCCCACCCGAAGGGTGAGGGCAAGGGGTATTGTTTTTGGTTCGGTTTGTTTCTGTGTTTGTGTGTTTGTTTGTTTGTTAACACTCTAGCAGCAAAACTAATGGCCAGATTCACCCCAAATTCGGTATAGGGATTGCAACTGACCCAGAATAGATCCCTATTGAATTTCGTACAAGTAGATGAAAGTATGTGCGAGGGGCGGGGTTTATTGTGCCTGGCACCACTTGTTGTTGTTGTTATTATTTTTATTACAGTTTGCTTGACTTCATTGAGTAATATTCTATTACGTAAATTTGTCTCGCTTCATTTGCGATATTTGTGTCTTATTTGGCAGATATAATACAGTAGAATAATAGACTTAAATCCAGAACAATGGACAGAACATCTGAGGTTATTTTTGTATTTATGCATGCATGTATGTATTTATTTATTTATTCATTCATTCACTCACTCATTCACTCATTTATTTTTTTTAAATTTTAGTCCTCTTTTTTTTTTGTAAGGAGTACACCATAGCTCACTTGCTTGATGTCCTAAAATGTCAGTCAAACATGATTAGAGCCCAGAGCTCTTTTACCATCAATGGATTTAGTCTTTTTCCCAAAATGAACCCATTAACAGGAAAGAATACCGTTACTCCTGTTCATCTTTAAACATTCTTGCTGTGTGAAACAATGAATAATGGACAATTAACTGCGCATTTAGACTGTGCAAATGTTAAGCACCAGTACTGTTAGTTAGATATTGATGGTTTACAGGCCATTTACTATGTTTTAGCTGGAAGCAACCCACTGTTAGACAGCAATTATACATGCTTGTAAATGTTCTTATGAGTCTAATGTAAACGGGGCAGGACAACAAGGAAAAACAGAAACAAAAACAATGACAATAAACGCAGTGTTGCATGAGGTGTAGTCACCACCAATTTAGCTTTGGTTTCATTTAACGTGTAGTGATTTAAAACTTGATATGCTTCAATGGTTTATGTGCAGGCACAATTGGTTTTTATACCTGTCTGTGAAACACATCACTTTGAATAGGTTCGGCCTTTGTTTTAGTGTTGTTGTCATTCTCCTATGAATTGATTAATCTTTCTGCGTTTTATAATTTTAACAGGCCTTAGTCTGGAGAAGGCCTTCTAAAATTCATTAAAAAATTATTTAAAAATCTTTCAGGGTACTTAAAATTCAGATCAGTGTGTACTGGAGTTTCTTCCCACACACAAAAGACCATATTTATATGCAGTTATTCTATAGGAATTTTTTTTTTTTTTACCTGGACATAAGAAGAAATAATTTTGGGTTGAAAATTTGTTCAAATATGTTCAGATATTAATTATAATATTCCCACTTTGTATTCAAATAATGGAGCTTTACGAGAAAAACTGCATTAGAAGATTCAGGCACAGCGGTTATCTGGAAGGTAGCGTAAGAGTATGTGCGAGAGCGCGTGTGTTTGGCTGTAAAATCAGGTTTGGTTAGCCCTTAAAGCACCCATGTAAAGTATTATGTTTTCCTCACTGAACAAAGACATAGGGAATAGATACAGGGATTAGGGACTCATCAAGTGGATTACATGATCTATAGGAATAGTAGTACTTTGCGGGCTAAGTTGTAAAGTAGCTGACATTGCTGGCTTAGCCACACAGGGGACCTGGCCTTGTTCTTCATTGCTCAGGACTTTTTCATTTGTATTTACGGTGCTCACAACCTTGCGCCCAACCTCCAACTGCAAGGCATCCTCTTCAAGGCTCACCTTTGGTCGAATTTGGTCTTCAGAGCTCAGCCAGTGGAGATTAAACTCGGCAAACCGCAACACTGTGTCGCGCCATTGCGAAGAAATAGCGGACTTGTTTGCCTCGTTACTTAGCAGAAGTTTGACAGCGGACCTGGCTAGCTTGAGCACAAGTCACTAAGATATGTTTCATTGCATCATTTCATCATATGCTGTCACAAGAAAATATAGCATTAGCTTTCATTGTTCGACAAGCTTTTGTTTGTTTGCACCCAGAAGGTTGGTGGTTCAAGACCCAGTGTGACCGCAGTAAGATCAGTGCAGCTGCTGAGCCCTTGAGCAAAGCCCTAAACCCCACATTGCTCCGAGGGGGATTGGCCCCTGCTTAATCTTATCAACTGTAAGCTGCTTGGGATGAAAGCCTCAGCTAAATAAGTGAATATACTGTGTATTATTAGCTGAGTAGCATATTGGTATACATCTTGTTGTTTATTTTCATGCATTGTATAATTTCATGAGTCAAATTTTATTGGCAACCTATAAGTAAGAGTAAGGGTCAGGCCTTTATTGAACAATCTTCAAGTCTGTGACACCAATAAATTGTTATCTGTCAGACATGCATATGTGCAGAGATTAAAATAACATTTGAGTATGAAACATATTGCTCAGGGCCAGCTGGCCCTGGTGCTGGAGATTTTTTTTTTTTCCTTCTGTGATAAATATGTGCATTTCTGTGATAAATATGAAAATAAAATTTGCCCCCACTCCAAAAAAAAAAAAGTGTCCCCCCTTTCCCAGCCAAAAATGTGGAGAACATAGCTTTTCCACTGAAATAAAATGGCTTTATTCCTTACAGTGCTGTATTTTCTGACTAATTAGCCTGATTGGCTTCTCCAAATATGCTCCCGACCCTTTTTGATTTGCGTCCAGTAATTTACAGGAATGACGGAAACACCATGAGCATGGTGGAAGATATTTTTTTATGATGACATCTTACTGGACTCCTTCTCTCTGATTTACCATGGACAGAGGGGAGCTTTGGACCTGTTTTTTTATTTAAAAAAAAATAGAAAAAAGGGAGAAAATGGGAAATTATGGTAGATACTGAAGCAAAGTGATTTATTAAAACAATATGTTTTAATCCCGGCCGTTAAAATCAGCAGGACTTGTCTTGTGAGGTGGAGTGTAATGGTAAGTGGTGTAGGGAAGAATTATGGCTCCCAGGCAGACAGCATGGTGTTCTGTGGGGGGAAATGCTCGGCATTGTCTCAGAACGGAGGCTTGATTGATTTACAGAAGCAGCTGATGTATTCTTCTCAGAACAAACGAAATGATGAATGAAGTCCATTCACGGCATGCATTGATCTCGATTAGAGATTCACCACTGCCAGGTCCCCTTCTCCCTATCCAGTCACCGTGCTGTAATCGAGAGTGTTGAATTTTTGTGATTGTTAAGCGGGGGCCTTTGTCTCTGTCTCGCTTCAGACGGGGTCTGGGATGTCTAAAATGGCTCTGTTTTCGTGTAGCTGTTTTCGATTTGTAATTCTATAGATCATTGATCTTAGTGACAATAGTTTCTGCGAAATAATGGAGAGCTTACTTGAACAATTCCAAAGGTGAGATGCATGTGTGTATCTCGGCTAACAGCAAAAATTGCTGATACATTGTAAATCTCCTTAGAACGGCGAGGAAACGCGAAGAGTTTTGTTGCGTATGCTGTATCTACACACGCTATTTCATAAAACTGGAAAAACAGCCACAAAAAGGCGCTTTAAAGGGTAAAAAAGCTCTTCAGCTACAACATATGAACAAAAGTCTAAATAACCACACAGCATTATTAAAGCGCATGCCACACAGACGAGCTCCTGTGATCCACTTGTAGATCAATACACCATAGTTAATTCATCGCCAAAAACATTAATTTGTGATTAAGCCCAGGGGGTTGGACCTCCTTGGTGCTGCTATCGACTTTTACATGGCTGTAGCTCAGGGAATCATTACCTGTTATTGACTGGTTTACTGTACATATGGTAAAACAAGCCAGAATAGTGGTCTACTTCACATTAAATGTCAATTATTTCCATTTTTATTTCTGAGGGACTGAAGAGTCTGTGTTTGTTAATTAGAAAATGCAAATGTAATTCTGGCCGGGTATATACAACCCTATATAATCCTAGTGAAGTGATCCTTCTCTAAACCTTTGAGGAAAATTCACAGTCTCCACAAGGCAAAATAGTGTTGATATGTGTTCCACTTTGTGGATAGCAACAGCAAGTAGCCTCATAATAATAGTGGATCATAACAACAGCAATTATTTTAATAAGAGTCTGAATGTGATAAGGGTTTACAACTGCAGTAGTCTGCTTGTAGCGTTTGGACCGTGACAAGCTTTCTGTTGCTTTTGTTGCTTGCTCAAGCACATTGAATCAAAAACAACATTTTTAATATGAGGTTAAATGATCAAATTGTAGACTGTCAGCTTTAATTGCTGACACTGGTCAGATCAGCAATTGCAAACAACCTATTAGACGACAGGACTCTGTTGTGGATGAGCAAAAAGCACCTTCTCTGTATAAAAAAAATCTTTTCAAATGCTGATCAGATCAAGAACATTCTGAGATGTTGGCTTAGATGCGTCAAAGACAAAGACACTGCACAAGCTTAACCTTAGTCTGTTCACTTCTAAATACAAACCACTATTTAGCCGCAGAAAAAACAATGGCCTGCATGGATCTTGGTAGAAAGTACATTAAAATGTGATAGTCCATAACACTGTAGAGTTGGAACCAGAGCAAATTCTTATGGACAGATGAGATCAATATTATCTCTCACCAAAATTTTTGAATAGCAGAGAGCGTGGACCAAGGAACTGTCCATGATGCATGGCAAGTGCTCTTATCTGCAAACCATCGCGAGCATAATGGTATGGCTTGGGCATTGTATCGCTGCATCTGTAATGGCTTACTTGTCTTTAACAGTGATGTGACTGCTGATGGCAGCGGCCTGAATTCTGAAGTAGAGCCACTGTATATACTGCCAGCGTCCAGCACAAAAACTTCCCAGTGCCAATTATTATTGACAGCTGCAATGCGGTCTGTCTTCTCTGTGTTACCTAGACTCAGAAATGGGAAGAACACCAGCATGTATTTGCAGCAGTACACCATTCATACTGGCGAGACTTCCATATTTTAGTCCTATGGCTGCCATCACCTTTTTTTTCTTCTAATTCAAGCACTGTTCTTAAATTGTTTAATTATTTTGTGAAATATTTACTCACTGATATATCTACAGTATGTAAGTGAGAGGATTAGCTTGCGTACAGGCTGTAATTCCTCTCAATAGTCTTCTTGTTTTAAAGAGTTTTGCCATTAGATCTGTTGAAATCACAGTCCCTCTCTCATTTTTCTTCTTCCATAATTTATTCATGTCTGATTTATGCCATGTCGACAAGGAGTAAAAAGATGACATTGTGCTGCATCGCAAAAACAGTTGAGAGCAAACAAGTTTTCCTTTACAAGCGTAGTGTAGATATAGAGAGCCTTAATGAGACTGTCCAGTTGATCGCACCATTTTTGCTTAATTTCACTTACTTTTTTTGCTTTGGATGACACTTCACGTTGCAGCAGATCTGTGGTGCCAAAAATAAGCTGTAGAGCAAGCAAGTTGGGCCAAAAAGTGTTGGAGCAGTCAATCATCTGACCCAAATGCAATTGAAAATGTTTCACCCACTCAATGCAAGACTCAAGGCTCAGATCTCCAAACACTAACAGGAAGTGAAGTTGGCTGCAGCATTGCAGCCTGTCAATGCTTCAAAAGTGAAGACACCTATTATCTGGTGATGTGTACGGGTTGCAGGCCTCAGGCATTAATTCATTGCAAAGTGTTTACAATCAAGTACAAAATTTGACAACTTAATTCAAGATTTTGTCCATTTGTCCAATTACTTTTTTTTTTTTACTGAAATGGGGGATATTGTAACATGGCATTACACAAAACGGGCAGCAATTCTTACTTGGTTCATCCAGTATGGATGTACCCTGAAATTAGAGCTGACAGTTGCACTGAAACTTCGTATTCAGAATGAAATTTTAACCTGCTGAGTACAGACAGCAAAACAGTAAAATTGTGTGATTGCCCAAACACTCAGACATCAGTGCATATGTATACACTGCTAAACACTGTCATCCTGTGTATATCCAAATCCTTCTTTGCCTGGAGTCCAAGAGATTTTATGATCTGATAATTGTATTTTCTACCTGCCCCCCCAACACTATATTATGATGTTGTTGCAATGGTTTCAGGCAAGTAGATCTGTTCCGACCATTTTCATTGGTCAGGCCTTTAGGAGAGATGGAGCAATATTTCACTAATGGCTGAGCTAGTTCATTCCTAATGATCCAGAGAGCAATTTCTGTCATTCCTGGTGCTTGTAAGCTGTTGTATACCACAATGAAAAATCATCATCAGGTTGTGGAGACCGACATATATGCACAAACGCAAGAAAACTGGATGGCACCAATAGTTTGCAATTCAGGGTTGTTTTCTCATGTGTTATTTCAATTCATAGTATAATATTTGCAGCCTTAGATATTGATCTGGTTTGTGCGTACTATTTTTCTGTGAATAACAAATAGCTGTAGTCATTCTCATAGAGTCCATGGTAACAGGTGCATTTATCTCTCAGAAAGCAGTATTTTCGTCTAGTTTACAGAACATACCATTCATAACAGTGTTCATGCATAGTCATTGTTGCATTTTTTCGGTGCAGCTGAATTAATCTTTCTCTCTTTTGGGGAAAATGGTGCTCAGCTCGATGCTGGAATTTTATCACCAAGGGAAAAAAAGCTGACAGAGGGACTAGGGAATCTAAAAGCATTTGAGATCTCAGAAGGAGTTGAAATCAATGCACTGCCACAGTTGCAGAGCAGATAAAAAGAGCCTGCTGTCTCAATTGCCTGGAAACTACTTAGAAATTCTCTCTTCAATTTATTTTTGGAGTCAGTTACATTAGCACTAAATGCGATGTATGAGGACATCACATCTTTGATGTTCGAAGGCAAATGAAAAGCACTAATGGAGATTCTCCGACTAAAACCAAGCTATTGGCTTCCCATTGAACGCAGAGGTCCATTTCTTGAGCAGAGCAAGGCTTTCTCTTTATGCTTCTTTTCTCTTTCATTTGAATTAAGTAGAACATATTGCCTGTGCACATTAATAATGGCTGTAGATCCACTTCTGCACTCAGATGCATTCATGTTTCCTTTTTATTGCAGAGATCAAGCGCGAGCATTTTGAGCCAACCCACTGGTTTTGCAAATATTTCTTTTTTGCAAATATTATTTTTACAGAATGGCCTCAGTTCACAAGCAGCTTTATAATCTCATTTTATAAGGATATACTGTATAGAATCCCTATTAAGTCCCTAACAGAATTTTAAATTTGATGTTCCTGAGGTTTAAAGAGAGTATCAGTGATTTAAAACGACAACAGACAATAACGACCTAATTTAGGGTCAAGTTTAAGGAGTTCACCTGGTGTTAGTGGCAGTGGTGAACATTTCTCTTTTTATGCAACTATCGCTATAGAACGTGCTAGAACTACAGCTCCATCTGTCCGCGGCTTAAACTTCTTCTTTATTTAAATTTCCAGTATTTAATCATCCTTTGTTGTTTTTAAGATGAAATTATTTAGTTTACAGTTTAATATGGTAGTCCATTTTGTTGATTCATTAGGAAATGTAACAATGGTGCATACAATTAATTACCCCATACAAATAATATAATTAATTTCTAGGGGACAACATGGCACAAAACATGTCCCCCTTAATACTCAATCCCCTCACTAACTGCATTGATAAAACAACAGCAAAGGAAATCTTTGCATGAAGTTAGCTTTCCTACCGACATGGAAATGGTGTGAGTTCCTCATGGAATACTTTTGTTGTCCCAAATCATCTCTTTTTAATTGTTTTATTATTTAAATACATTATTCAATAGATTATTTAAGAATCTATTAAATTTTGTATTATTTTGAGTTGCATTTATTAGCATTTATTCAGATTTGTTTTTTATTTGATTATGATACTCGTATTAGAAAATTATCATTAGTCAGTCTTTATGCTGCTATCGTGTGTATTCAGTTTTGATCCTGCATGAACCTTGGTTATTTCCACACACTTCAGCTAGTTGTTATGCATATCCTGATGACAAAAGTATTCTGTCAGTTTACCTACTGTATATTAGTGCATGACCGTGTTTTGCTGTTGCCACGATTATGTGTTAATTAATGTGGAAAGTAATGGTCAATTATGAAGATCATGTATTGATATAAATAAACATCTAATATTTAAAATTGATAGCAGGGGCACAAAATGCATATAAGGGCTATAATGCATATAAATTGCATAGGAGCACCACAGGAACGGGGGCCAAAATTGTAGTTAAAAATGCTTATGTTGCATAATAAGCAAAGTTTTTAATAATAATATTCTATATTTCAATTTCAATACAGCTTTATTTATCCTGAAGGTAATTCAGTTTGACAGCAACATACAATGGTTGGTAAGCATAGTTTTGATCCCAGCAAGAAGCCCGCATAGCAAGACAGGGATGCCCACTCTCTCCATCACTATGTGCCATATTCATTGAACCTTTAGCAGTAGCAATACGCCAGAATCATAATATCCAAGGCATCCATGTTTCCAACTATCAACTATCATTAGCTTATATGCAGATGACATTTTATTGTACCTCCAGCCCACGTCCAATTCACTGCAAGAAGTCATAAAGCTCATTAATCAGTTCTCAAAAATATCCGATTACTCAATAAATTGGACCAAATCCACCATCCTGCCATTGAGTGGGGGGGACTGGATGGTTGCATCCCCACATGCACCCCCTCCCTTACCTGTTGACAACATTAAATACTTGGGTATAAACATTTCCCCCAAGCTGTCAGAGTTGTTCAAATTAAATTTCACCCCTCTACTTAAAACTATTGAAGACAATCTCAACCGTTGGATGAACCTGCCACTTTCTCTCACTGGTAGAATAGCCGCAGTCAAAATATCAATATTACCCAAAATCAACTATCTTTTTACAATGATCCTAATCCAACCTTCTACCAACTGGTTTCAATCACTGGACGCTATAACACACAAATTATATTGGAAAAATAAAAAACCAAGGATCAAACTCGCAACATTACAAAAAAGTAAAACAGCAGGCGGTCTAGAGGCACCCAATTTTCATTTTTATTTTCTCGCCAACCAGTTACAGTATATTTATAAATGGATTAATCACACAACACAGCCTCATTCATGGACAGAACTAGAACAAGCACGATGGAAACCCATCTTAATATCCGACCTCCCATTTCTTAACACAAGTTTAAAACTTAACAGCACGTTCAACAATACAGTAATCTCGACGACTCTGACTGCTTGGTGGAAAATCAATAAGGTTTTCAAATCCACATTAACCCCCTGCAAATACACCCCTATTTGGAATAACCCGAACTTCACACAGAAAAATTCACCCCTAGATTTCGTCACCTGGGAAAAAAAAAAAGGAATCACACACCTACTCCACATCTTCCATAATGATAAACTAATCTCATTTGAAAATATCATTCACACCTATGGCATTGGGACTGACCGGTATCTTCAGTATTTTCAACTAAAATCAGTTCTCAAAGCCAAAATCAATATGACCAATAATAACCTACAACCTCCAGTACTGACAGAAGAATTATTAGAGATTAAAAACACAAAGAAACTACTATCCAAATTATACAGACTATTACTAAACCAAGACACAACCATATCACTTCCCACACAAAAATGGGAAAATGACCTACTGGTCAGTCCCAATGCTGATTACTGGACACAAATCTGCCGGAACACCTTCACAATGTCAAAAAATACAAATATACATCTAATACAGTATAAAGTCATTCACAGAACTCACCTCACCACACATCAAATACATAAAATAGGATTCATAGACACAGACATTTGCTCATCATGTACACTAAACACTGTAGAAAATTGCTATCATGCCATGTGGCTCTGCCCCCCAGTACAAACTTTCTGGGAGAGGGTCATTGAAAAAATCTCAGATCTCTTGGGATGCAGCCTTCCATTATCCCCCTCACTTTGTTTACTTGGAGACCTCACAGCAATTAACCCAGCACCCAATAATACCACACCAATACTTATAGCCATAACCACTGCCAAAAAGACAATACTCAGGAACTGGAAAACAAGACACAAACTCAGCATATCACACTGGTTAAATATGCTTTCATGAATACATATCTATGGAAAAGCTCTCAGCCGCTCTCCAAGACCAAACTCATTATCTTGAAGCAACCTGGACCCCTCTTCTTCTCAGAGCCCTACACTTGCTGCCCGCGAGCTGTCTTAAAATTAGTAATGTTCTTGTTATTATCATTATTTTTTTTATTATTATATTATCTTATTTTCTTTTTTCTTATTAGTTTTTCTCTATTTTTTATTCTACATAAGGTTTTGCCCATAAACCTCACACATTTTACTCATCCACACACTCAAGTAACAGTATTCTTTATCATACATTCTGAACACTTGTGACTGATACCCTCTACTCCTGTCTCATTTGTGTTTTATTACTTATTCTGTTTACCTTTTTTCAGTTTTACTATTATTATTGTTTTTTTGTTGTTGTTTTTGTTTTATTTTTGTCTCTTGTTATTGTCTTCCATTGTTTTTTTTAAAAAAACATCCTCTTATTTCTTGTTTATACTGTTTATATTGCACTTTACTCTTTTGTACGTCTTGTTAAATGTTTACCAATAAAAAAAAAAAAAAAAAAAGAAGCCTGCATAGCTATATGCGGGTAACCTGCCATTAATCCTTTGAGGAGGAAGAACTGTGGTTAGTTTCCCACAATGTTGCTCAGTGGTTGACAACTCCATCGAAAATAGACAGTGGGAGGAGGAAGCAGACTGTGCACAAAATAGGAAAAGTACGATGGAGAAGGAGAAACCGTGTGCTGAAATGAGAGAGAAAAAAATGATTGAAGAGAGAAAATGATTGGTAGGTGTGATATTAATTTATCAAAGAAAATCTCAAGGAAGGCTTGAAGGTAGCCAACATTCATCTCTGCAGACACTGAAGGATTTGTACCAGCTAGCTGTTTAAGTTAGTGTATAACGCAGCTTGCTAGCTTACTAAACTCATAACTAAACTAACATTTGTTGCAGCTTTGGAAGAATGGCAACAATTCATATCCCACTCCCTCAACATTAACCTTCGGTCAGCTAAATTTGCTTACTGTACATTTTTCATCAACTTAATTGGGCATTTATTGCCGAGCCATACAGAATATCAAGAATGAAAGTGATAACTTTTTTCAAGTATGGTCTGATGTGGCAAAATCAAAATGGCGCAACATCTAATTCGGTGAAAAATGACATCATAGGGACTTAGGATTCCATAAATGTCAAGTTTTCTTTTTTGTTGACCTTAAGATTAAGAAGATTAGATATTTCAGTGCAAATTTTGTCCTGTTGGGGGGCTAGAGCGCTTACATTTTGGACGTTATAGGTTAATAGGGTTGTGGTCTATTGGTGTGCCCAATTACACTAGTTTTTCTCATACAGTTCTATGGACTGCCAAGGACTTCAGTATCTAAGAAAGACAATGAACAACAATAGGTGTTGTAGAATAAGACAACTGACAATAAGTGTCTTCACACCTTTGCTTCTAGTCCCCTAATCAAAGTGATATATGCTAGAAGATTGCCACATAGAAAATGGAAAATGTGCTGTTTGAAATACTTTGGTTTTTGTATACAGTTGTGTCCATTTACTGCCAATTTTCTGCATACTCCAAAAAAGGTGGTGCAAGGGAAATTTAGTATTAGTGCTGATGTGACATTACTAATTATATGGTGTTGTGCAACAGGTTTTGTTATACGGTTGAGGCAATCATGTTATAGTATTAAAGGGCCTCAAAAAAAAAAGACCTTGTAACTAAAGAGCAAAGCTGGGTTTAAGCTCACAACTTTGTCGATTGATAAATTTCTCAAAGACAAAAATGTAGGATTTTGGACAATTCACATGCATAATTAAAAAAACTGAAGGAAATAAATCAAGTCTTGGTGCATAAACACTTTGGCTGAAAACCAATTCTCGAAGACTAATGGATATTACAACATGGGCTCGAAAATACATTGGTAGATCTTTCTCAGTCAACACCATTCGGCGCTACATCCACAGATGCAAGTGAAAGCTCTGTGATGCAAAGCAGAAGCCATACATTATTTATCTCCAGAAGAGCCATTGACTTCTCTGTGCTCGCTGTCATCTGAGATGGACAGTAGCACAGTAGAAGTGTGTATTTTGGTCTGGCGATTCAAAATTTCAAGTGTATTTTTGGAAAACACAGCTGCCATGTTCTCTGTAGCAAAGACAACAAGGAAAAAATAAGCTGTTACCTGTGTCAGGTCCAGGAGTTGGCGTTTTTCATGGTATGGAGGTGTGTCAGTGTACATGGCTTGGATGACTTTCACTTTCACTAGGCTTCATTAATCCAGCAAGATATTTGCACATTTTGGAGCAGAATATGCTGCTAGCAAGAAAGCATCTGTTCAGGGACATCCCTGCATCCCAGCAAGACCTGTCCAAACCGCATTTTGCACGGGTTACGACTGTATGGCTGCGTCAGCCCAGAGTGCAGATGCTAGATTGATCTGACCTCAGTCCTGATCTGCCTCCAGTATGGCGCATTATCAAGCAAAATATATGCCGATGAAGGCCCAAAAACAATTGTGCTGCTGGAAACCTGCATTATGGAGGAATGGGGTAAAATTCTGCTTGCTAGATATGACCAACTGCTGTCTTCAGTACCCAAGCACTTAATGAGTATAATTAAATGACAGGGTGATGTTGCAAGTGGCAAACAGTGATCTGTACCAACTTTTTGGACTATTTTGCAGTCAGTATGTATTATGTTTGCCCTAAGTAATTAAATTCATGATCTAACATAAAATAATGTGTTGTACTGATTTAAGAACCGAAGAAGGGGACTGGACTTTTCAAATCAGTCCTTTTTGATTTTATTTGTACTTTCCATGCATTTACAATCCCAACTCAGAAAAAAATGGGATTGTATGGAAAGTGCACTTAAAAAGGGGAGCAGAGAATTTGAAATTTTCTTTTAAAGCATTGCAAACTATCTGAAGAGAAGATATTTAATGTTTTGTCTGGTCAGCCTGCAGCGCATTCCAAAACAGGACAGGGGCAATTTAGTATTAGTTATGGGATAAAAAATTTGAAAAAAGATACAATTTGTAACTGTTGACGTGATTGATACCATGATTTGGTACAAAAGCAGCATCCAAGAAAGGCCTTGTCCGTCAACAGCAAGGATGGGCTGAGGACACAAAATGCGTCACAAAGACTCCGTATTGTTGCACACCTCGACTTCTTTGCAGAAAAAATGGGACAAAATTAAAAATACTTGGTGTCATGACTTGGTGTTGTCAGTCTCTAAATGTTTATTATGTGTTGTGAAAAGAAATAGTAACACTATAAAGTTGCAAATACTTTACTGTCCCAATGTTTTTTTTTTAATAAGTTGCAAGAACCGAAATTGAAATGTGTTTATTTTGAAAAGATAAGTAAAATTCATCTGGTTAAGCATAAATTAATGTGCTGTCATATTGTTTTTAACGTACTAGAGGTCAAAGATAATTTACAAATCACTGCTTTTAGTTTTATTTTTAATTTGACATACCGTCCCAATTTTCTCTGGGCTGGGCTGGCTTCATTTTGTCATTGGCAGCGTAGAGCTTTCATGTTATATCATTACAAATGTTATGGATCTTACTTCCTTTCTGTCACAAGCTGCAGTTGTGATGGTTTACAGAACTTAACCTTTACCAAGAGTTGAGGATGGAATTATAATTAAACTACCACTGAGTCATAACTGGTGATTTTCAAAGATTATTTCAAATTGGCGGAGATTTATCCAATTTGTGTCTACCAAAATTTCTCTGCAAGATGTAATATCAATCCATCCGTGAACTCTAATGTGAGTTTTTCAGCATTCCCACTGGCCTTTGTGCTGAGAAATGACAAGGTCTGAAATCAAGGTATTTGAAACTTTTGGACGTAATAGTCACATTTAAAAAGTATTTGGATGTACTTACAATAAAATACCTATGTATGCATCCCTCAAGAAAATGTTTGATCTATTCAAATTATGTTTTTTGGACCACGCTATAGTCACATATTAAATTTTTTTTTTAAATTATTTTTGAAAACTTCAAAAACATAAAATAATGCAGTGCTGCTTTAAAGTTTGGAATCGCTTGACACTGATATAGTTCCAGGTATTTTATTCATTTAAAATGTTTGTATGTAGTAAATTATACAAAAAAAAGACCAAAATGCACTTTTAGATGTTTTATTTATCATCCTTTGGATGTTTTAAAAGTTTCTAACAATAAACAACGCATTTATCTATTTTCCCTTTACTCATTGAAGGATCCACCATGTGATTTAATCATTGCTTTGAAAATTTTAGGTATTCAGGATGGTTATTTTAGTGAGGTGCTCCTCTCGCTGGATTTCCATTTATGCTTCTATATTTCCCATAGGTTTGTCTTTGAAGATGGGCACCCTTTATAAAAATTGGGATCCACGTGAACCCACAACAGCTTTCTGTGGTTTAAATAAGGTGATTTAGGTGGCCACTCTTTATTTTGTAATTTCCTTACAGAAGTAGCAAGAAAAAAACTTTCGCACACCGAGGGGCAAACAAGTGTGTAGGAGTAAGACCAACTGTGGACTAAAGTATAGAAAAAACTCCCGCACACAGTCTTTTCACTTGCAATTAATTTATTAGTCGACGTTTCGGTCAACAGACCTTCCTCAAGACATCAAATGTGATGTCTTGAGGAAGGTCTGTTGACTAAAACGTCGACTAATAAATTAATTGCAAGTGAGAAGACTGTGTGCGGGAGTTTTTTCTATACTTTAGTCCATAATTTCCTTACCCAAAAGTCACTGCAGAGGTTCGGTTTATAAAAGTTGGTCATTGACTTACTGCAACACAAAGCTTTTTTTCCATTGAATACATTGTGAATGGCAGTGTTCTGATACAGGTGTTCCTCTGCATGCAGATTTGGAGTCTTATATATGCTTGCGATTAGCATTTGCGAATAGTGACAAAATTGGTGCATTGTCATATGGCCTGAATTTGAAACCATTTGAAGAGTTGCATTCCTGTTTACACTCAAATAACCCTCAAAAAGTATCCTCAGATGTGCTCAATAATTGCTGTAAAAGCTTTTGGTTTGTGGGAGGCATAAACTCTGTAATTAATGCTTACTGTATTGCTCTGGAGAGCCGGGGTTTGTCTGGCATAAATGAGCTTGGTGGTGGTGTGCTCATGAACACATTTTATCTCTCAGTTTTTCCTCCACATTTCTCACTCAGCTGCAGTTTCACTCTGATTTCTGCTCTGAATTTTAATCATCCATAGAGCCAATGTTTAGGCGCCTTCTTATATGAAGTGAGAAATCTGCTTCTTACTCAGTCTTATCAGTCCAATTAGTTGGCATGTTTATAAGCCGATCATTCAATTGGCCCACAACATTTTTGAGCTGCTTCTTCTCAATAAAATATATAAAGTGCTGTGAAAAAGTATTGGCCCCCTTCCAGATTTATTCTATTTTTTACATATTTATGTTTAAATGTTTCAGATCATCAGACTAATTTTAATTGGACAAAGATAATCTAAGTAAACTCATAATGCAGTGTATAAACGATGATTATATTTATTGAAGGAAAAAAATCTTTCAACCCCACCTGGCCCTATGTGAAAAGTAATTGCCCCCTTAGTTGCTAGATGAACTCGTTAAAAAAATTAATTGATAATTGGGGTAAATTTCACTGGACACACCCAAGCATAATTACTGCCAGCCCTGATGCCCAACGTCACTTAATTTGAACCTGTCTGGCCATGTGAAGTAGGCAAAAGGCAGAACATAATGATGCAATCTAAGGAAATTCGAAAACTGATGAGAAACAAAGTCGTTGACATCTATCAGTCTGGAAAGGGCTACAAAGCTATTTCTAAGGCTCTGGGACTCCAGCGAACCATGATGAGAGCCATTATCTACAAATGGAAAAAACTGAACAGTGATGAACCTTCCCACAAGTGGCCAGCTTACGAAAATTTTTCCCAGAGCGCATCAACAATGCATCCAGGAGGTCAGTGAAGAACCCTGACTCACACTTAACGAACTGCTAGTCCACCTCTGAATGGCTTGTAAGAAACAAAATGAAAGTTTAGCGGCCGAGTCAAGGTCGTGATTTCAATCTGGTTGAGATGTGGCATGACCTTAAGCAGGTAGTTCATGCTCAAAAAACCTGCCAACATAGCTGAATTAAAACAATTCTGCATAATAGTGGAGGCAAAAAGTTTTCCACAAAGACTCATGCCAGTTATTGCTAACATTTTATTGCAATTATTGCTGCCATGGGTGACATTACCAGTTACTAGTTTTAGGGGGGCAATTATTTTTTCAAGTGTGATTCACATTTTAAATAGCTCTATATCTTGAATAAATGAAACTTTTAAAAGCTGTCTTTTGTGTGTGATTACGCTGTCTTTATCTCATGTAAGAAATAGTTGGATGACCTGAAACCTTTAAATATGACACCTGACAGGAATAGTGTTCCTCTTTTTCTGAGACCTATTACCTCTTTTCACTGCTTTAGGGCAATATTTTTTTTTTCAACTTAAAACAACTTGCTTAGGTTTTTAATTTGTGTGTAGCACAAGACAAACTGCTACAATTGATCTTTATGCTGATGTACTTGATTTGTAATCTAGGTCATTCTGTCTTATTGCCTTGTATAACTTCTGAGGGCTGGGGTGTGGGTGGGAGAGGGTGAGCGAGCTGTCTGTACTTTTGGATTTGTGGTGTATGTTTGTTATGTGATGCTGTTTTGTTTGCATGTCTTTTATTAGTCGAGCCCCGGAGGGGTTTGTGAGACTATTGTAATCACCTTGTGAGTCTGTGTGTGTGTGTGTGTGTATGTGTGTTTCCGGGCAGATATCTCCAGAACCACTTGACCGATTTCAATCATCTTTCACATGTAAACACCTTGGGCTGACTTCACGGCATGACATAAATTTCTGGCTGTTGGGCGAGACTATGAATTCTCTGAATGCTTGTTGTGTATTTGTGTCTATACAACCCCCTCAAAAATTGGATGTTGCATCTCAGAGGGGCCCTCCTTTCAATCAATTCAAATTCAAATAAGCATAAATAGAAGAAATTTGGACAGGGGCAAATACTTTTTCTCAACATTTCATCCTCCTATTGGCCCATGATTTTTTGGAATACCATACTGTGAACAGACCAGACTTGATTCTCAGCAGATCACAAAAACCCCTCACACAAATCAGTCCTAGTGACAATGTAGCCCAGAATTAGACATAATGTACAGTCCAATAAGCAAATGAATTTTCTCAGTATGTCTTTTGTTGTGATTTTTTTTTTCTTAATTATACACATGAATGTACCAGGTACTGTGATTGTAGGTGTTGTGGAGCTGTAAAGAAAGAAATTACTTTAGTGTCATGCAGTCCTCAGTTATGTAGCTGCTACAGTGATAAAAACATACCTTTCAGATAATCTCTTTATGCCTTTGTTGTCAGACAGCTGCTGTCTGATCCTCTCATTTCCAACCTCTGAAATGTGCTCGAAAATTGCCACAGCATAGACACGCTTTTGACATAAGCATTTATCAGGATATAGAATTCATCTGTGTATTTTTAGGCATTCAGATTTTACTGGTCTTAAAGAAGTTTGAAAGATTTACTATGCAACATCTGTAATCTTTGATTAAAAGTCATTAACTGACCATTAAATGTGATAATTGCTTGTGGAAGTGACCACACATTGCTGAAGCACTTCAACTGTTCTCCGTTGTCTCATTTTTGGAAACATTGGTGTTCAAAATTATATGAATGCATATTGATATTTGTATACCAATGTTTTAGCTGGAAAACAAAAATGCAAGAATGACCTTGTTTGCTGATTTGATTATGAGCTATTTGTATGCTAGCTAAAGAATATCACCCAGATATTGAATACTATTCCTTAGACACATGTAACCCAAAAAAAATGTATTTAAAAAAGGCATTTATTTTTCAAAATGCAAGAACATGGCCAGAAGAAGCAACATCTGGCTTCATGTTTCTTGTTCTTAATGCACTGATAGAAAAGTTGTTAATTGAACATTAATATGCCGCAAGCATGTTGTTAGGGTATACTATATGGTTTTTGTTGGTCAGCTGGTGGTGTTGCCTTGGAATGTTTCTTTTCTGATTTTTTATTATTATTAGTTTTTTTTTTTAAATCACTGAGAAAAATGATTTCCTGAAAAACATGATTTCATTTGTAGTTCAGTGTACAGTGGAGTGAAAATATAGTTTCGCCTTTGGGTTTTACTCAATTTTTGTGTGATTGTCACTTTATATGTAGTTTTGGACTGTCATCAAAATGTAGTATAAGGCAAGGATAAGGAAGAAACACAAAACGCACTTGTTTAAATGATAAATGTATTTACACACAGGAATATTGTTTTCCAACACCTGTGTGAAGCTGCTTTCACACTTGATGTTCAATAATTGTGGCATGCTTTGTTAGTGCTACACCGTATGTAATGAGACCCATGTCTTCCAAAAAGGTCAAAATTAGGCAGTAGTGCTCTCTGGTTTAAAGGCCGGAAGTGACGTAGCTCAGCGGGTGCTTGGACGCCTCATTTTTTTGCTTTGCCTGCATGCAGCACTTCGCTTGATAACGCGAGGAACACCTACACGATCAAAACTTATTCCGTAAACAAATTATTGCTACACGTTTGAGGCGTCCAAGGACCCGCTGAGCTACGTCACTTCCGGCCTTTAAACCGGAGAGAACTACTGCCTAATTTTGACCCTTCGAAAAAGACTCTGCTCTCAACTCATGAGTCAACAGAGGCTTTGGGGTTATACAGGTGATTCTGGCAAGTGTGAAACAATCCTGTATATTTTTCATAGCAATGGTTTTGGATACCAATTTTTCCCATCACTCCATCATAAATACTTACCATGTTTTTGATGACAGAGGCTTGTTGGTTCATAGATGTTTATCTGGGTGGTTTTGTGGCTTCATGGATGAGTGTTTGATGCTCTCTTTGAGAAATCTTTATGGGCCAGCCACTCCTGGGAAGATTTATCACCGTTCCAAATTTTGTTCATTTGGAGGGAATGGTTGTCACTGTGGTTCCTTGGGGTCCCTGATCCTTGCAAAGAGCTTTGCAATCCCTTTCAAGCTGACATTTTTGCATAACATTCTCTCATCTCCCCTAGAATTTCTTTTCATTGCTGCAGAATTTGCTGCTTGTTGAAACCTTTCACCAAGCTTACGAGATTTTATTTTCTGCAAGTGATGGTCAGATTCAACAGGGCTGGCAGCAAGCAAGCCCAGGGGTGTCTCTTCTAACTTAGTTCAGTAATCAATTAAATTTTGTGAATTGGCTGATGATTACTTTTTCACACTGGGCCAGTTGGTGCGGGATAACCTTTCTTCTGTGCATAAATAAAATTATCAAATTCTCCAAAAACATTTGTGTTTAATCTGGTTGTTTTTGTAACTTTGTTGTGCTCTGCTGATCTGAAGCAAGAAGTACGCTAAATATGAAAAAAATGAAGAAATAATGGGTTGGGGGGGTGGGGGGTGGGGATACATTTTCATGCCACTGTATGATGTGTGGTGGTTTGTTCTATTTTTACCATAGTCCAACATCTGACAACAATCCATAACCTCCACAAACATAAACACACACACGCGCGCGCGCGCGCACACAGTGCAATCTGGTCAGTTACTTTTCACATGGCTTTTGGCAGTGTAATCCCATTGATATTTATTTATTTGGACATTTTTGTAGACATCATCTCAAGGCTTGTGCTGGACTGTAGAGTCTGTACTTTCCCGTGGGGGGTGATGACCATGTCCATAAGTGTCTGCATTCTGAGTATTTTGCTATGATTTACCTGTATATGTATGCGTGTGTGTGTGTGTGTGTGTGTGTGTGTGTGTGTGTGCGCGCGTGCGTGCGCATCTGTCTTTGCTTAAAGGTGTGCAGTGCTGTGCAGAATCAGGACTTCACCTTGATTGAGGATTACTGTCTGGGACTGAAAGCCCTTCTGTACCTGAAGAGCATTGAGGAGCTGCATGACTGGGATGGACAGTCCCCGCCTACTGCACGCCATCAGAGGGGCAAACCTGTCCCCAGAGTGGAAGAGCTTGTGGGGAAGGTAAGTTACAGATTGCATGATACCTGCTGCTGTGGTCCTACAGATGCAAGTCGGAGGTTTACTTGCACCTTAGCCAAATAAATTTAAACCCTTTTTTTTTTTTTTTTTTACAAATCTGACATTTAATCTGAGAAAACATTCCCTGTCTAATTTCGCTTAGAATCACTGATTTATTTCAGCCGATATTTCTTTCATCACAGTTTATGTACACTAAGTCAGTATTTGATAGCATTGCCTTTAAATTGTTCAACCTGGGTCAAACCTTTTGGATTGCCCTCTACAATCTTCTTGAAGTAATTTTCTGGAATTCTAGTCCATTTCTCCTGACAGATATGGTGTAATTGAGTCAGCTTTTTAGGTCTCGTTGCAAGCACATGATTTTTCAATTCTGCCCACAAATTTTGTGTTGGATTGAGATCAGGGCTTTATGATAGTCCAATACCTTGACTTTGTTGTCCTGAACCCATTTTGCCACAACTTTGGAAATACGCTTGGGTCACTGTCCATTTGGAGGGCCTATTTACAACCAAGCATTAACTTCCTGTCTGACGTCTTTGAGTGTTGCTTCAATATATCCATATCATTTTCCTTTCTCATGATGCCGTATATTTTGTGAAGTGCATCAAGCCCTCCCATAGTTAAGCACCCCCACACAATGATGCTGCCACCCCAGTGCTTCACAGTTGGGATGGTGTACTTTTGCTAGCAAGCCTCCCACTTTTTCCTCCTAACGTAATGATGGTCATTATGGCCAAACAGTTCAATTTTTGTTTCATCAGGACCAGAGAATATTTCTCCAAAAATTAAGATCTTTGTCTCAATTTGCAGTTGCAAACTGTATTCTGGCTTTTTTTTTATAGCGGTTTCGAGCAGTGGCCTTGCTGAGCAGCCTTTCAAGTTATATTCTATTTATATCAATCTGGTTTTACTATGAATATACCTGTAGATACTTTTTTTACGTTTTCTCCAGCATCTCCACAGGGTTCTTTGCTGCTTTTCTGGGATTGCTTCGCACTTTTTGCGGCAAAGTATGCTAATCTCTAGGACACAAAAAACGCATCTTCGTCCTGGGTAATTTGATAGTTGTGTGGTCCCATGGTGTTTAGACTTGCGTGCCATTGTTTGTATAGATGAACAATGTACCTTCAGATGTTTGGAAATTACTCCCATGCATGAATCTGACTTGTAGAGACCCAAAATCCAAAATCTTGTCAGATGTGTCTTTTACTCTGTGGTCAGTACACCTGGTTCATTTGCTATCTAAAAAGTCAGTGTTGTAATCAGAAGTCGCGTTACACTTTCTGATTGTCCGTCATTGTCACGGACAGGGGCATAAAAATTTCGTCATAATTATTATCCATCATTGTAATTTAATTTTTTTAAATTATAATCGTTTATTTTTTTTTAATAAAATAAACAGAATAATTTATAGATTACGCATTAGCTGATGCCGACAGTGATTTATGTAGAGACACATTGCGCACTGTGTTAAATACAGCACTGTGTGAATTTTCGAACTTACTGCTATATGAACTTTATAAAACATCACAAATGATTTCTCCCCCCACACAGTAACAGTGCGCAAATGAACAATGCTTTCAGTTATTGCTGGGCTTCACTAAGCCTAACAACCGCAGTCTCGCTAAGCGGTCCTATGAAGCTGCTTATCAACTCGTTATGTCAACCGGGGCTTTCCTGCCCTAGATATCTGCGTGTTCACATAACAGAGACGGCGTTTGTAGCATATGACCAATCGTCTACCGGCAGCAAAGCAGCATATTTTACAAATGAAGAGCAAATGATCATATTACAAAAATATGACGAATACAGGATCATGGTCCAGAGATGCCAAGTCTCACGCATTTTCGGAGTGAGTCTCTCTCCTCTTAGTGAAATTCTCGTTCCTGTGCCGTAGTCAGCAATTATTCAATCAATGCGAATTGAAGAAATTCACTTACGGAATTCAAGTCATTGTGCATTAAGTTAATCAGTTTCACATGCATTACGGTGGATTTCCCCACTAGTGACACGGAAATTGATTATGACTCGGGAATTCTCACGATTGTCTTTCCTGAGGGATTGAAAGCAATGAAATTGCATGAAGACGTTTCAAAGGGTCTTATTTCATTAAAACAATTTAAACGATCATGAAACACATGCATTGTTTCCAATCCCTGAGTAAAGAGAAGCACGAGAAGTCCGGAGTCATTATCGCTTTCCATGGTGAGGTCCACCTTCACGCAAGTGAAACTGAAACTTCAATGCACAAGGATTTTAATACTGCGTGAGAATCTCATTAATAAGCGTTCATTGAATAATTGCGGACTACGGTGAATAAGCCTAAAAAATGCGTGAGACCTGAGCCGAATGCGTGAGACTTGGCATCTCTGTCATACAGATCAAAGACAATGCTCGAGACAATATGACACCCACCACCAATTGGATGGGGGTGTGAATTACATTCTGTCAAAATGACGGACGGCCTTCAAAATTTTTCGTCATTGTTAAAAAAACAATCATTCAATGACGGAAAATATTCGGTTAACGCGACCTCTGGTTGTAATAGCTATAGCTATAGTTGCTTGTATAATGTAGGTGATTTGCAATGATTAGCAAATATGTGCCATAACCAGAGGTGTGATCACTATTCAGCGAACACATCAGCATTTCAGTTGGTTAAAAGATGTTAAAAGTTTTAACCCTTCAAAGTGCAGGCCTTTTTTGAGCAAATTTCCTCCCAAACTAAAATGCTTATTGTTTTTTAACTACTTTGACCACAAGCATAAGTATGGTCTCGTTTGAAGGGTGGCATTCAGTAGATTGCTCTCAATTGGTCAGAATTGCTTAGAATATTACCCAGATTGAGGAACAATATTGGAAATATAAGTTTTTGTCAGTCAGAAAAAGATTCTGTTTTCCTTTGCCCCTGTGGCGCTGTGACTGCGCCTAATCAGCCTATAAAAATAAAATACCCACAGCCAGATGCCTGAACAACTGCAGGTTTAAATAATCTGATTCTGTAACCAAAAATTAATATTTTACAGATTTTTTTTCTTGGTTATATTTGTGTGTGTTTCAATAGACAATTTTGGAAAGTCCAAATTTCCCTGCGTTCCTAGCCACGGTTGTGTTTGCTTTTACCGTAGTTTTAAAACTTCCTTATTTCAGGTCTCTTTCTCCATATGTAGCTAAATTTTCACTCCAATGTACCCTTCGAGTTCCCTGCAATCGTATATGCATTATAAAATAGCTTCCAAAACTCCTTCGCATCATTGACTATATCACACCCCCCACCATGGCAAAAATGTATTGTATTGTATTGGCATCATGAAGAGGCTTATGTAGTTAGAATGCTGAGCACTCAAACTTTCAAACAATATATAGTTCTACAACATGGCATAATACTTAATGGTTTAAAAACGGAATTATGCCTAGCAGCCCAACCTCAGGCCAGTGCTCGCGAAAGGGTTAAATACTGAAATTGTTGCAAACTCTAATCCATGTACTGCAGACATATCTGAATATGTTGTACCACAGCAATACGGTATGGCATAAGAATCTCTGATGCATTATAAATGTTTTATTATGCCTGCAGGGGATTGTTAGATACGATGTGAAGTGGACTGCCAGCAAACCCCCCTGTCGTGACAACATTCGTGATATATCACAAGTTCGACTTCCTTAGGGATTTTATAGAACACTAATAATGTCTTTTTGCTCACCAAAGACAATGCAAAATCTGTATCTTGCTACAAAGCTCAGTTTTTTACTCATCAGAGTATAGCAAGTCTTCAATCGATGTTCAGTAACAAAATAAAAAAGTTCACTAAATACTGATTTCAGAATACCCAGCTATCCCTCCTGCGTGAAACCACCTCTCACGGCAATGTGTCATTATAACACTGCTGTAGTATGGTACTATACTCTTAGCCTTGTCGCAAAACCATCCATTAACTATGCATTAGCATTTAAAGAGCGAAAGCAGCCTGTCAGTTATTGCTCTATTGCAGCTATATTATAGCCTGACATCTGCCTGTTCATACTTATTGTTATTATGATGGGGGAACTTATTGATCACTGATTCACTGCCATAGACTTGCAGTGACATGTTCTGTTAAGGCACCAGTTCAAATTTTATTTTAAACGAAGTAACCGAATTTCATGATGGTTGCGTGTTGTTTTTTTAATGCTTTCTTCTTTTACTAAAAGCAATGAAAGGTAGAGAGTTTGTGGGTTGTTTTTGCCTGTGGTGTGGTATATTGTGAACTCAGCTTTATCAGGGAACATTCAGTTCTTACCACAGTAACTCTACAACCAAGGGGCAGTACATGTGCTCTGATTGTGTGTCAGTAATAAAAGATGAAAAAGGTCAGACATGCCAATGTTGAATTACGGCAAGCAGCAGAATATTACAACAACTGTCACAGCTGCCACCGATAGAAAAAGACCAGTGCTCTAATGAAAATGGTTAACTTTGATTTTCTCACGAAATTAATAAATATGGAATAGAAAGATCATAAGAATTAGATACTATGATTTTTCATTTGACAACAGTGATGCAAAAGTTAACATAGATGAGTTTGGGGGATTGATTTTATGTTGCTGCTGTTTAGGAAAACAACCAATGAAGCAGCTATTATTGCATTCAATAATCTAATTTTACATAAAACAGATTTCATTATCAGTTGTTTCTTTTATGTTCTGCAAAATTAAATAATGAGAAATAACCAGTCGTGAGCAAATGAATGAACTTCAGTAAATTTCATTCAAAGCTGAGAATTGTAAGCCTTTATCAGATCCTATTCCAATAAAACTGCAACAGGATTTTGGCTTTGAAGCTGACACAAAGTTTCGCATGTACCAGCAGGGATTTCTCCATTTCAAACAGCAGGACATCTCTTTGTGAGAGAAGACGAGTTTAAATGCAAATGCCAAACGAGGTCAGGGAATTCAGAAACAAATCAGAGTGCACTGAAGATGGGAGCAGGGCTAAGCATAAGTGATTCTAACATCTACGTTATTCATGGTGAAACAAACTGGGGGGGAGGAGGAGGCTCTATTGGAAGGGGTGAAGTTGTTGGGAAAAGCTGCGTGATGTCATGTAGAAACATTGTGGCACCAGAGGGGAAGAGATACACATTTCCCCAGGCTACACTGCACTGGATCCCCCTCGCCTCAGCGCAGCGTGACACGGGTAGAAGACTGATGGAGTGTGTGAGTCACCGAAAGGTTAGCGCGAGGCATGTGGGGTGAGCTGCATCTGAACAATGGCTTCATCTTTATTACGCCACTGCCTTAAATACAGCATTTAGAGGGCATGTATCGTCCTGTCACCTGCCACCTTCATGGTCGGCCTAGTGGGTGGGATTCCGCTATCCCAGTTCACATCAACAGATCTGAGCCCACTCTACTCATGCAGCCAAGAGTCTAATTCTGTGGCACTACTTTCAAAATAAGAGAGAGAGAATCCAATCCTAAAGAAGGGGAGATGAATGGCAAGATGTTATTGAATTCCACCACCACACACTAGCAGGGGTAGTAGTAGGTCCTCACACGAGGCACCAGGCTGTCCCGGGAACATAGACAGGGAGTGACAGGCATCACAAACACAATGCAGTGCAAGCCTACACCCCCGGATGAGCTGTGCTCAGCTGGAGAAGATCACTTCTACTACTGTCTGGCTGAGGCAGAGCGACAAACAAAGGACAGGAAAGTTCCTGCTGCCACAGTGAATTTGGAATGGCAGTGATAGGGGTCCCTTAAAGGAGTTCTCCTCTCAGAATAATTTCATGTGTATATTGCACATTGCTTCTCCGTTTGAAGATAGTCTCACTGCTTCCTCGAAAAGAGCTGCCTCTGTGACGAATCGTTATTCCTTGAGGGAAAGGCAGGGCATATTAGATGATTTTGAGTGCTCTGTGAAGGTACAAGCTTTGCAAAATGCTTCACTGATTGCGCTGTCTTTCTGTAAAAACGTCAAATCTCATAAGACAGTGCAAGGATTGTCAAGAGATCAATGGGACTGCCTTGTTGTAAAAAAATTCTGATTAAAGATACGCTGAAAATATACTTTTGATAGAGAATTTGAAGAATGTCACTTTGTGCATGGACTAAGCACCCAAAGGAAATTTAGAGTAACTGATATTTAGGGATTGAGAATACACTTGGTGACCAATTTATCTGGCAAAACTGCACACTTGCTCTAAAGCACATACTATATCTAGAAAGCCAAGTGGCAGTGAGTCGGTGCATACAAGTATGGAGACTCAGCAAGGACTTTTTGTTGTTCATACAAAACATGAGAATGGGGAAGAAAGGTGATGTAAGTCGCTGTGACCATGGAATGATTGCTGGTACCGGACAGGGTGATTTTGAGTGGCTCAGAAAATGCTGATCTCCTAGGATTTTCATGAATGACAGTCTCCAGGGTTTGCACAGAATGGTGCAAAAGAAGTCCTGTGAGCGACAGCTCCGTGGGCGAAAAAGCTGCATGAAAGAAAGGTTAGAAGAGAATGGCCCGGCTGGTTCAGCTGACAGGAAGGACTCAAACAGGAGTAACTCAAAAAAACCATGCATTACAACACTACTCTGCTGAAGAGCATGTCTGATTTCACAACTCAGGGAAACTTCTAGTGTATGGGTTACTGCAACAGATGACTACACCAAGATCTACTCCAGTCTGTTAAAAACAGGAAACTGACTCTAAAGTGGGGTAAAGATCACCAGAACTGGACGGTTGAAGACGTTGCCTCTCAATTAGGGTCAGAATTTGGCATAAACAAGAAGGATCCATGGATCTATCCTGCCGTCTGTCATTTAGACAGCTGGTGGTGGTGTAATATCGTGGGAAATATTTCCTCGCCACTCATTAGGCTCCTTTGTAAAAACTGAGTCTTCAAATGCCACAGCCAACTTCACAACATTTGCCAAAATTTAGTGCATCCCCTTTTGGTCAGATTCTACGCATTTTGAGGCATTCTACCCAGTGTTAGAAAGGTGTACCTTATAAAGGTGGTGCAAGTAATAAAGACCAACCAGGTGTAACATTGATATGAGATGCATCTGTTTGGACATTGTTCAATGTTCTTATACTTCATATTATTATTATTATTATTATTATTATTATTATTATTATTATTATTATCTGCTTACAAGCTTGCTGCAGAAGGAAGGGGGAGCCTCTGCTGCAGATGTTCAGAAAGCTCAGTGATTTTTAAGACTTTTTGAGTCCTCCAATAACTGTGTGGCCATGATCAGATGTACAGTATATGTTCAAAATAGGTTCAGTTCATGTTGATTGTCCATTATGGCCACTTAGACTGACAAATGGCTCTACCACCTCGGCATCACTATGTTCAGATGACAAAAATGGAAAATCTGGCAGTTGTTGCTGACGTCAGAGGGACAAAGTCTAGACATGAGGCTGATGACATTGGGGGGAAAAAAGCCACAGTTACAACTGATTTTATGACCTCAGCCTTGCATGTTACTGGTGATTAACTGACCAATTGTATTTTTGAATGGACAGTACACTGCTGCAAAATAATTTGCATGGTAAAAATATGCCTCATGTTTATTGCTAATTTTGAAGGTGTAGAAATGATGGCTATAGGTTAAGCCAACTATGAGAATGAAAGGGGACAGGAGCTCTTCGAAATGGCACATTTTATTTCCATTTGCCACCTATCCCACATGACGATACCAGTCTTCAAATAATGATTCTTATTTATTTATTTATTGATTTATTTATTTTTAATTTGGTACATGAGTATTCAAAAGACAGTTTGAGTATACCAGCAACCAATTTGTGCTGACATTAATCATCTCTCCTGAAGGTAAATACAGAAGGGAAGGCTAGCATAGAAGAAAGTGGATGTGGAGAATATAGATAGGCACACAGTCTGCCAGAGCTTACAGTCAGTGCAGGTAGAGGCTTGGTTCTGTGGCTACATGCAGCACAGACATCTTACGCCGTGCTGTAGAGGCATCAGAGAAGCACGGTGGGGCCCCAGGACCCTCCTGCTGTGTTTAAGCCTCTATTTCTACTCCCCTTCCCCTCTCATGGTCATGCCAAACAAGAAGCGGCAGCAGCTTTGGCTTTGGCTTTGGGGGGGGTTAGGCATCGGGGGGAAAGGCAGTTCTTAAAGGCAGTTTGGCTGGCTGTGTGGCACGGTGGGGTTTGGCAGGCTTGCAGTGGTAATGAAGCCTTCAGCTGGCCCAGCCTGCCTCTCTCTGCTGGAGGCCAGGACTGACTCACAACTGGCTTTCACTCAAATGGAAGTGTGTGCGCAAGCGTGTGTGTGCATATGTGCGTGCGTGGCTTTTGTGTGTCTGTGTGCGAGTGTTTTTATGCATGTGATGGGGTGAGGAGATGTTGAAACAGATGGAAGAGGCTGTTTTAGAATGTCTCTGTTAAGCATCAGTGCGCTGTAGCTGATTAATTATAACAGATGAATGAGGTAGAGTTATACTATTGTGTTGCTGTCAGCTGTGTAGCAGCATCAGTTGTCGTTTTGTTGAAATCAGTTGTATTACAAGCACACACTGCTTGTGATTTTCAGTTTAGCTTCATCGCTTGCCAACGTTAATTCTTCATCCTCATTTGATGTCAAGTGCGACCTGCAGTTGAAATAATGGAATGTAACATGTCCCCATTTGTTATTATTTATTTAATTAATCGTTATAAAGAAAGGAATGGATATGCTGTTTCTCAATACAGGTGGGCAAGATTTCTTCTATAATGGGAGGCCATCATTTATTCATCGTAGAGTGTGTTGATAGGAATGTTTTTCTTAGAAAGTGCCCGTGAACTCACTGGACGGCAAGCAGCAGTGTATCAAATTTGTCCATCTTTCAAAATACTCTTAGCATTAGTGTTACATACTAGGGATGCATTTTCCCGATATGTGTAGAGTTTTCATCCTGTGCTGCTGTGTGTTTAATAATTCCTAAGGCTCATTCACATTCAAGTCTGAAGAACAAGATTTTGAAACAAAATAACGCATCCCTATGAACTCCTTCACATCTACCCCAGAATATCACGCCGCAGAAATACGTCAGTTTATTTTTCGGAGGCTGAGTCAAATTTTTTTATTTTTTTTGTGGTAGGTGGTAGTAACATGGACTGACCAATCAGATTAGGTTTCGTGTCATGTGACCAGAACTGGCATTCAAAAATGAAGATGAGTAGTTGATTTCTTTGGTCTCTGAGAGACGCAAACTTCTGGAAAAAAGAAAAAAACCTATAAAAGCAACAAAGAAGCGGAACAAAATGAATTTGCTCGGAAATCAATAACGAAAAGGGACCCCGAGATGATCAATTTGAAATTTTCAACTTTTTTATACGATATTGTGTCTGAGTTATTTAGGCTTATCTTTTTTAAAGAAATGGATGCATCCAGTAGTGCTGTTTTTTTCTTTTCATTTGCTTATTGAGCAGAAGAAGGAGAAACTCATTTTCACTGCTGCTGCGGCTGCTACTAGGCCACTGGTTGATTCCATTTTGCGTTTTTCTTCTTTACTTATCCAAACTTTTTCTGAGAATGACAAAATTTCGACATCAGACTCTGTGTGAACTGTTTTATTGCAAAAACAAATTTATTTTTGTTTATTCGCATTGGGCTTGGTGTGAATAGACCACAACTCTTGCTGAAAAGGTTAGGTAGGTTACAGCTAGCTGCTACAGCATGATAAAGTCTTGTTAATAATCCTGAAACAAAGAAAAAAACTTTTGCAGCTGTCATAAATCTGGAATCATTAATTTAGAGCATGGTTACAGATCTCATTGTGCAGAAGGAGCGCAAAAAATAATTTTTTTTTTATTGACAGCATAACTGACGTGTTGAAGTGCTGATCGAATGTTACAAGTGTGAGCATGACAGAATATCCTCAAGTAGCATGCTTCTCTTTTCTTCATTAGTATGCTCTATTGAGAGGGAAAGTAGCTAGAGCGCATTTCTACTCACTATGCTGAATGGGCCCTGAATGGGACAAAATGTCAAAAGTAGATGTTGTGCTCTGAGTGGATGCATTTTGAAAGTGGATGCGTACCAATGGATAGAAGACCACGGCTTTACCATACACAGCAGATCCATGCATGGAGCTCAGATTGTGTTCTGCATTGAATTAATGTCTTTTTTTCAAGAGATGTCATTTAAGCTGTTTGGTATCACTGAAGTTTTTTAAAATTAATTTTCCCTGGCGCTGGCGGGTTGTGTGCCTGAAGAGGTTAATAAAATACTGACAGAAGTGCAGTGACCTTAATCCATATTATAAACGCGCCAGAGTCTGACTTCCATTTCTGTTCGACTGTCCCTGCCATCTCTTATCCACTCTTATCCGCTCAGTCAAACCTTCATTGCCACCGACTAAAATTCTGTTTTGCCCAGAGTGACTAATTTGCAAATGCATTTAATGGCTATAAGGTTTGGGCGGAAAATGCTGGATTACTTGTGCATGTTAGAGCTGACATGACGCTGTCTTTGCCCAGGGGCATGAGCTCTGTTAAGATGGACAGTTATTGCCATGGCGTCAAGCTTCTCTATGGGATCTTTCATTAGCTGCTCCCATATTTTGCCCCGGAGACAGAAGGTAATTGTCTTTTCACCACGCTTTTGTTTGTTATTGGGAGACCACTGCTGAGAAGCTGTTAACCTGACTGTGTGAAGGAGGCTATCCCTCTTTCTGTAGAAGCAGGCACACAGAGTCAGATTTGTTGCAACAAATCATTTCTATGTATCCTTGATTTATCTAGAACAAATGAACAAGTTTGAGGCAGCATTTCACCTCAGTATTCTTGTTTGCGTGCTTCATCTTTGGGAATAGGACACAATTCTGATGTCAGGATGCCTTTGTTGAATCCATGGTGTCGGTTTGTCCTAGCAGGGAGTTCAGCATTACTGTTTGCTTTAGGCAATAAGCTGGAAATTCAGCTAGCCAATGACGGATTAGGGCTGAGGACATGGGTGTGTCGTCAGCACTGATCAGGAGTGGTTTTCCCACTCTGATAGAGCGTACACACTGGCCTGATGGTCACTACCTTATATGAATATATTTGCTTCCTCTGCTTTCACAAACATAATTTGTCATTTTATTACGGAATTGTGCAGCATAGTACACAAAACTACTGAAGATCAATGGATAAATGGTTACATGCCCTCAGACATGCAAGGAAAGGCAGAGCAGGCGCTATGATATTAAAATTACTCCATCATCACTATGCGATATTTCCCCATCCTTCCTGAACCATTCTGAAATATTAATGCATGAAATTTGTGCTTTTTAATAATTGTAGAAAGAATCGAACCACTAAAGAAATGCTGACAGTTTGAGTCAGTTTTATCACAAAAAATAAAAAAATAACAAAACCTTGCCACGCCACCCAGTCCACAGCAGGCACTGGTACCCAGCTGAGTCTGAGTCTGTGAGGGTGGGTGCTTTGATTCAAATTGGTCAATCAAGCATGATAAAAAGTTTTTTTTTTGTCTTTCCAGATATAATTACGAGTTAATTAATTACAGTTGTGTTATGATGTTGGTAAAGACTTTAGGGTGGGGATGAATAATGTAGTTATGGAAATAGAAGGATAAAAATTCAGTGGAGATGACGCCTCAGTGATATTTTCAGATTTTCGTGGAAAGACTTTCAGTGAATGGGAAAGATTATTTTACAATTTTGCAATTTGAAATTAGGTCGCAAGCCCACATTCTACCAATCTTCTTCAAATTTCCTTCCAAGCTTATTTCGCTTCAGCACCGCACCCCCTCTCAAATCAAAACTCTATCGCCAAGAGCCAGTTACCATGAAGGGCCGGCCAGCAAGTCCCAGATTCAATTTTTAAGTTGCGTATTGATGACGACCTCATGACCTCTGCACATGCCAGATACAGCTGATGACAAGCATACCCCAAGCATCTTACTGCACCTCAGCATGGTGTTTTCCCAGCTTTAGACCATCCCATCACCTCAGGCTGGGGGAGGTACTGTAGCTTTGAGGCAATAGCTCCCAGAAAGACACAGTGAAAGTCTAGTGTTAATTTAGCTCTAAAAAAGTACTTAAGTGTCCAAAATTTCAAGTGTTCAAATGCTTTGTTTTAGGCGTTCTCAAAAGTCAACTTTGATTTTGTGCCCGATAGTTTCTCCAGAAGAACAGATTACTGTATGGAGAGCCATGTTTAAAAATCAGCTCTTGCTTTTTTCCTAAAATTAATGTGCATGAATTGTTGGCAAACTCAGTTTTTGAAATCGATGCAGAATATTTTTTTGTTTCATAAGTTCAAGTTCTTCCTCATGACATGACTTAATGATGAGCACGGAGAAGGTGTAGGTGGATTAGTTTTATTTTATTCTATTAAGTTTGGCTGTTAAAATCAGTAGAATGGATTCCTTTGAAACCGGTGTTAGGCAGCGTACCCTTTGGAGCAACCAATCTTGTCTATGTATTATTTATGAAGGCAGATATACATTTAGTTCACTCTGCACTCCTCCAGTATGCGGTTTGTTGATTTACAATTCTCGAGGAAAAAAAATAGAAGTAACAATCAAACCGTGGACCAGTCTTGTGTTTGCCAGAAGAAAGAAACTAACACACACACACAAAAAAAAAACATTGCATCCAATTAGGCGTGCTTTTCTGATTGCTCCAGACACAGGCCTGGCAGCCTATGCACACCACCCCATACCTCTCATTAAAGTGGCCACAGTTCACCAGCTCTAGTTGCTTTGAATGGACTCGCGTGAATTATTACACAACAAATAGGCTGCTATCATGCGGAACACAAGACAAGGAAAAAGGCAGCTTTGTTTTAATGAGGGTAAGTGAATGTCTTTCTTGGCGCAGGGGCCAAGCTGTGGCCTTTGAACGTGGCCGACCCCCCCCCCACACACACACACACACTCACCTCCCACCCTCCCCATACCAACTCAAACTGAGTCTCCAGTTTATGTTTACGGGCCTATGAGGCTAATATACATTTTAGTGCTCTTCAATAGGAAGAAAAAAAATGCTGCTATTAGATTAGAACATGTGCTCTGCCTGTTAAATTAATGACAGCTGAACGCGGAGATAAATTTAGGTTTTCATATTTAATTATGGCACACTGCAGTAGTTTAGCGAGGATAAATCGCATGATTATTGTGCTTCAGGGTTTTTTTTCACTCACGGTCTGATATATTTCCTTAATAGCAATGTGCTTTTCTGAGGGCAATAAGCCTTATTGTTTTAATCATCAAGACATGCAGTGAAAGAAAAGCCTACAAAGAGTTGGTTCAGACTTTTTAATTACGCTCTTGAGTATTGGCCTTAGTGATATATCTATACCTACATTTATTTGGATTATATATAAATACTTTGGTGCTGCATAACCACTTGTCTCCCTCAGATAGTTTTCAAGGAACATGAATAAAAAAACGAAAAAATCTGATTTTTTTTTTAAACTTGTCAAATTTTTGATCTTGACTTAACATGATGAGTGTAAAATGATCTTTTTATTTACTTCAGCTTTTAAAATATAAATTTTGCATTTACTGTCTAATGTGGTATATGTAGACTAAAATTACATCAAACAATCTCAATTTCTTGTATTTCTGCATTGATAAACTATAATGGAACTGCAGCTCCACTGTCTGTACCAGGGAATACAGAGGTCTCAGGAAGTCTATGGTTGCTCACGAAGGCTGAATTTAGAGGCAGCGATTGCACTCTGCTTTGAAAGAGATGTAGGCAATATTGAGATTGTTGGGCGACGTAAATACATTGATCACTTGACATATACCCATGTTGTTTCAAATCGCTAAATCGTTATAAATTTATCACATCTCATTTAGACACGTAATGTTATCAGCTCTAGGTATGACACATTCTTTCTATGCTCATCAAATCAGTTAGCACGTCACGGTTATCACGAAGAACGTTGACAGGGTAGATGCAGTCTCTTCAGTAGGTAATGATCATTTTTTATCTGCTCACCCCATAAATTACGTGAACTTCAAAATAATTTTTTGGGGCTGCCAAATGATTGCTGGTTCACTATCCTGATCGTTTACTTTTTTGAAAAAGTAAACTGATGCATATATTAATGGTTGACCCCTCATGGGACTACCCATTTTTGACAAGACTTTTCTATATCAGGAAATATCAATGTTTGGCCTGGATATGATAACAGCCTAAATTTATTGAGTACCAGGATGAAATGTACCAAGAGAACGGAAATACCATAATAACCTGGTTTTCTTCTTTTTATGACACTCCAACTAATTAAACAAAGGAACTATGTACAGCAATAATGCATTGGAAAATAAAATGGAACGACCATTAGACATAACTGCACTGAACAAAAATGAAATTGAATCAAGCGAAATATTGGTGCATCAGTACCTGATGGTTAGTTCTCTCCAGTCCTATGGTAAAATATGTTAAAGTCCTTAATAAAGCAGCTATCTGTATGAGGGTAAATCCATTCATGAAACAGGTTTGGTTTGTTTTGACCATTACAGAGACAGACCGGAATATCAAAAAGCCACAATGTTCTCAAAAGTTCTCAAAAGCCACAATGGCACAGATTTTGGAAGTCATGAGGGAACATGCAGTTAGTATGTTGGACAGGATGAAGGAAAATTGATCACAGCAGTTTCTGAAGGGTTAGCTTTTGTTATTTGTAAGTCAACAGTTACAGATGATTTTTAAAGAGCTAGGCACCACTGCTAATTTACCACATTCTCATAGAACACGTGTCGCTATGCCTGCGCAAGATCATCACATCCTACTTCCACAGACTAGCAAAACACACAGCTGATGAGAGTTGGTCTTTCTGCCCAACAGACAAATTTCTACTCCGACCAGGATTCAAAATCAGTCCAAAGCTCCCTGAGAGCAGAAAATCTACATGCTCATTGTCCACACCTCGTGCTGTCCAGCGTTTGAACCACTTTGCGTTGGCAACTGCATATATTCGACAACCTCTGGTATTCTGGAAAATAGTGATTTTCGCAAGCTAAGGCAGAAGATGGCGTATATGGAGATGCATTGGAGAGCGGACCGCTAACACCAACGTCATGCACTAAATGGCCCATGGAGGGGGCAGTAATATGGTGTGGGGTGGCCTAGACTTTGGACAGCGTACGCGATAGCTTTCATCAGCGAGAACTAAAACAGTCAAAGCTGTCAAGATGAAATTCTGATGCTTATTGTTTTGTCGTTCATCTCCCACTATGATGTTTTAATGCAGCGGGAGCATTGCCAGAGCTCAGAACGTCACCACAATCTGCATGCAGCTCTTGGAAGCTGAAGACAAACAGATACCTGAGTGGCCCTCATATTCGGCCAGCATGTCTCCAATAAAACAATCTTTGTATGCTCCAAATCAACGTTTTTAACAGCGTGTTCCAGTTTCTGCTAACATTCGACAGCTTCATGCAGTCGTCAGAGGAGTGTGATAAAATCCTGCTGGCCAACTTTGAATTGAGTGAACTCAGTGCACAAACTGTGGACATGCTAGATTACTCACTGGTAAAAGTTGGATTACTGATGGCCACTGTGTTCCCTTGACTGTGAATAATCGCCAGTTTCCGATATGCCACGCGAACTGAATAAAATCTGAAATGTAATGAACAATGAATGTATTCTGAAAGACTCATTTTAGTATGTGAACCATGAGTCAATTAAAGATTTCAAAATGTTATATCATGTGTTTACATTTTTGTTCAGTGCATGTTGTTAGAAGAATAAATGCATAAATATTGCTTATAAATGTAATTAATTTCACCATTGACTAAAAGATTGCAAGCCGGAGAAACGCATCACACAGTTTGAGAATAAACCTTGGTTCTGTTTTACCTGCAAAACAATGGCTCCATGGCATTAGTAATTACTGTAAGTACAGTAGAAGAGTATGGAATTAGCAGTGTTTCTGTGTACCTTAAAATGTTCTACTGACAATATTTATTTTTGAGGTATATTTTTGATATATCAGGAAAATTTCTTTTCAGGATAAACTACCGTGATGAGCCTAGAGAGAAAACTTGTGTGCAAAATATATGCGTAGTTTTGGAACAAGACCCTAGTTTAATATTATTCAATGTGATATATTTGTACATCTCAAATTTCACGAGCGTAATAAGAAATTATTTCATGCGGTGTTCAGAAAGAGTTATTTGACAGAGATTAAAAGGCGCACTTTGGATTAAAATTGTATCATTCAAACTGTCGCAGCGGAGGAAGTATGCCACAATGTTATACTCAGTAAAATGCATATTTATCTGCAACTTTTTAAATATTTGCAAAAGAAAGACTGTGACTGTGCATGTATTCGGTTGACGGTCATGAATCACTGATCGCTGGTCTGCTGAAATTAGAGGAGGCACAGAAATTCTTCTTTTCTAATAAGTAATCCTGACCTCTTTTCAATCATTTTCATTCTTTTTTCATTTTGATTTACAAGTGTTCCAATGATTACAACAATCCATCAGCCATCAAACACACAGCGTCCTTATTAATGTAATGTTGTAGCAATAAACATTTCTACATACTGATAAACTACTGCGTTGACTTCTGTGTTTGCTTTCCTGCACTGTAATGTATCTAACCTGAGCTTCATGATTGTTTAAAATACAAAGAAAATGAAGTTTTGTGATTAGTATCCACAATCGAATAACATTGATTAAAATGCAGTTTTACATTAAAATGACACGTCTTGCAGCTCATCTTTCCTGAATGCGGAGAACTGGCCACACCTGATGGTATTGAGTTTTTTTGGTGTTCAGAAATGTAAATTTAAATAAATGATTGAAAATAAATCAAGACCAATCATGAGTTTAAAGGGATGATCTGTACCTTCTCTGTTTTCAGCTCGCCAGCCACTTATTTCATGAATAATTCAGACATCAAAATTACAAAATAAGCCCATGACTGCAACTAAAAACAGCAGACAACAAGCAATTTGAAGCGCCAACAGCAAATATCTTGTCTGAACTTACTGTATAACATACACAGATGGTTATGTAGAAGCCGGAAGAAGCACTCTTGAGGTTGAACAAAACCACATGGTGGGTGTATCCAGCTCCTTCCAAAAAAACAGAAGAATTGTAGACGCTGAAGGCTGTGTTTTTATAAAAAGCAATGAATAATGTCTGGTTCGATTACCATTCAAACTCAGGTTTGTTTTCCTGTATGCAAGGTCACCACTGTCAAGGGCTGCATAAGCCTTATAGGTTTAGGAGGGTTCTGAAGCAGCTGGCTGCAGAAATTGTTTGGGCTCACATCTCCATCGTCAAAATATCTGAGAATAGCTGTCCTCAATCAAAAGTAATAAATTAAAGAAAAATTATTACAACTTGGGTCGTCTTTCTTAATTGCTTGAATAAACTTGCCTTATTTCTGCCTATTCATACATTGTATGTCAGCCGGTCCTTCTCTGTACATAAGTCAGGGCCGGATAAGTTGTCCCACATGTAAACTGTGACAGCGATTATTAATCCTGGTCAGACCACCACTACCACTCTTCCACAAAAATTGACTTCTTGTCTTCAGTACTTTTATCTACTGAGGTACTACATACCATGATTACATGTGGTCAAAGTCACAATACTCTAAATTAAGTTTATTATTTTTCACCTTCAAAAGTCAAACAAAATGGTGCGCACATTTTATCTAATAAAACAATGTAATGTATGAACGTTCTAAATTCTGTACGTTTTATGTTCTGAATAGAGAAGAGCATTAGGTTTTGATATTTAGCTGCAGTCCTTTGGGAAGCCTGCCTTGAGATATCGCCAACAGTGGCATAATCGTTAATTAGATGGAAGTTTTCGCAAAGGATTTTTGGAAACTTGACATCTCAATTGACATATAGAACTCAGTCAAAAATAATTTTGATATTTCTGAATTAGCAGCCGAGTTTATGATAATACTAATAAAGATCTTTTGATGGATTATTAATCCTCTGCCATGACACAAAGTGGAGCTGGGGATATTGCGATGGAGCTCATCCATCAGCCTGTATTTCCATCATGATTGGTGGGGACAAGTTTTCATGGCAACTGCCTGACCTTGATGAATGAAATTTTGTCTGAATATTACTATTCATAACCTTCATTAGGATCGTGAATGGGATTTCATAGTGGCGTGGGATATTGATGACAACATCCTCTTGATATACTTATTTTTTAGAGCAGTTACTATATCTGCCAATCACATTTGTTGTGTGTGTGTGTGTGTGTGTGTGTGGGCGTGTTTTTCCCCTCAGCCCCAACTAAGGGGCTGAGAGGTATTGTCGTCCCCTTTGCAGACGAGCGGCGCGTAGGAAAATTTTGTCCAGACCGTTTCTCTGTAACCGCTTGGGTTAGGAACTTGATTTTTCATATGTGGACTTGCCTTGGTGGGTAGCTGTGCCTCATCAAGGTTTTGAACCTGAATGACCTTTGACCTTGGCTCAGTGACCTTCACCTTTAAAGCTTTGTCCGGGCCATTTCTCTCAAACCGCTAGGGTTAGGAACTTCATTTTGCATATGTGGAATTGCCTTGGTGGGTAAGCGTGCCTCGCCCAGGTTTCATACCCGAATGACCTTTGACCTTGGCTCAGTGACCTTCACCTTTAAAACTTTGTCTTGGCCATTTCTCTCAAACCACTTGGGTTAGGGGCTTGATTTTGCATATGTGGACTTGACTTGGTGGGTAGGCTTGCCTCTTCCAGGTTTTGTACCACAATGACCTTTCACTCTGGCTCAAACACCTTCACCTTTGATTCAGTGTGTTGGGGCTGAGGGGTATTGCTTTCACCCCCGAAAAGCACATTTTGTTTTACCAATTGGGAGCCTTTTCCTGAATGAATACTGACCTTGTCGGGATCAGCAGCACTTATGGGGGCCAAAGCCCTGTCCTAATATGGTAAAACATCATTTCTGTGGTCCTGGTGAAGGTTTGAGGTCAGTTGAGAATTGTAGTTAAGTTAAGCTTAGGGTTTGGCGTGATTTGGTTACGGTTAGGCTAAGGGTAGGACCTAACCATAACTATAACCAAATCAATGAATAGAATCAATGCAATGTCCTACAAAGGACAGCTGTGCAAACTTGTGTATTTGAGTGTGTAAGAGAGTGTGTGTCTTTTTTATATATCCTAAATGACTGATATTTTACTTTCTCATACACACAAACACACCCACACAACCTAATTCTGCTTGATGAATGCAGTGCAATATGAAATTCATTGTCGCAACAAAGTTAGTGGAGAGGGAGGTGGGCTCAAGCTTGTGGAGAATATGTAGTTGTCATGAGAAATTATACTTAAAGGAAGGAAGGAGTGAAGATGGTTAGGAATGAAGAAAGACACAGTGAGGGCACACCACCTGATATAATGTGAAGGGAAGTGAACTTGGAAAAAAATCTGCATTTACAATAGCTTAGTTGTGTTCTTATTTGATTAAATACAACTTACTCCATACTGTGACAATTTACTCTCTAATGGAGCAAGTTGTCACAAGTGCCTCCCCTGTACAGAACTGTCCATAACTACAAATAAGATATGAATGATCTAATGAATACAAAATATCCACCTGTTACTTCACTGTTTCATTCGGTATAACATTTATCATATTGTGATTCATTTCACCCCATATAGGCCTATGTAAGAAAGAGTGAAAAAATGTGGCAACGTCATCCACCCTCCCCAACTACATATCCTTCTCTATACATGAGACATATTCATGTGTGTTTTTTGTTTTTTTTTTTTAAACGTGTTAGACTTTAGAGAGCTTAAACAGGTCACATGTCAGATTAGTGTTCCAGTATGGGCATTCAACTTCATGCTGGTAAATCAAATTGAACTCATACACATTTTGAGAATACGCCTTCTCATTCAAGTGTATACCTACTATATGCAGAGCAGGTTCCCAGTGTATCCGTTTCTTTGCATTCTAGATAAGCTTCTTAATTTAAACTAAAGGTCAGGTTTTGCATTTTATTCAAATGTGTTTCCCATGTGTTTACTATGTATGTGCTTACAACATTTGCTTGAAAACAATGGCACTGTATATTTGTCATAAAAAAATCTACTGAAAAGGTTTCAGAGATAGCTATGTTGGGTGAAGTATTTCCAAGTAAGGCTCAATTCTAGCCCACGAGCCATCTGCAAGAAAATTTACGATGCTGGAAGTGTTTGCATATTTTTGTGAACAGCTGTGATTGGTATAAAAAAGGATTATCAGGTTTGTAGAAATAACTACAAGATAAATGTCAACTGTTTTAATTGTCTGTGTGCAGATGCTCATATTTATTGCCAATGTCTACGTTTGCTACAGTTTGCTGGATATTTCTTTCCTTAAAAAAAAACAAATATGGATAAAATAATACACAGTGTCCTATGTTGTACATTTTTACAGCATTGTTACAGAATAATGTTTTACATGTGATGAAGTACATTAAATACAGTCCCCTCAGGCTCAGTGCATTGAAAAACAATTTTCAAAATCTTTGTGCTTAATTAGTTTTATAATCCGGGCGTTCAGGTGTATATTAAAGATTGATTTTGGTAAAACGCAGGTTAAGCGCACAGACACTACAAAGCTGAAAATTTGTTTTGATCCTGAGAAGGGCAAACATATGAGCCGAGGAAAGAAAAGGAGCCTCAGTGTTTATAGTTGCATTTTCATAACAACTGCATCATGTATAGAGAGCGCCTAGCCTTGGAGACTCTCCCTGACACAGCCTAGCTTATAAGCCACATCTTCCCACACCAGAGGCATCAACTTTGCAGCCTATTTAACAGCGACTCCCCTTTCCGGGTAACAGCATGCAGATTTCCCTCGCTCTAAATTGTCATGAATATGATGATCTGGGGAAATCACTGGGAGCGGGTGGCTCTCCACCCCACACATGCACTAGAAGAAATGAATGGCTCTCTGTCCCAGCATCCTCTCCTGCTGGGGGACTCTGGGCCGTCCTCCACCTGATGGAGCACCGCGCGTGATGATAATGGTGCAACTGGGTGAACTCTTTATCCAGTCGTTTCTCGGAGAATGGCACAAAAATGGTGAGAGAATGGGAGAGGGGGAGAAAAGAGACATTAATTTTGCATTTGCACACATTGCGCCATGGTACGTTTTATCACCCCTGTTGCTGCTGGCTGTATGCTTCCTCCGTGAGCCCTGTGTGTGTGTGTGTGTGTGTGTGTGTGTGTGTGGAGTGCTTACGCCTCGAAAGCTAGACGTAAAACTGTTGCATATTTCTGTGCTTGGGAATGTTCTGTGCTGGTGTGGTGCTTAGCATCTGCCGTAGCATAAAGAAGTGGATTAGCAAGCATGCTTTTCCTTTTTGTATTGATGGATCTGCAAGAACTGCACCAGTCAGTTTGAAAAGGATTTTCTTCTGTTGGGATACAAGTAGATAATAGCTCAATAGTGGGTTCCAGGTGAAAATGCCCTGTATTCAGTTCAGAGTAAAAGATGTGCAATGTCTGCCAACACAATTGATGCCATAATAGTTTCCAGTTCAGGTGTACAGACATCAGATAACATTGCACAGACTCAAGCTACGCCTATTTTGGGGTGTTTATAAATCATCTGGATCCCCTGTTAATGTCCTTTAATACACCTTGTGAATAGTCATTAAATGTGGATTAGCACATCACGTTTTCTCAACCTTTGACAATTTTTGATATATGTTTTTAGAACCAAATAAAAGACAGTCAAGACATCTGGCAAATTTTGATAAGTGTTTCTAAATTACATGGTCGGTGTATGACCTTATAATAAGTCATCCTCTTCATAACTGCTTAGCTAATTATGTTGGATATTAGTGCACATGCTGACATCAGCTTTTTGCCGTTTATAGAGAAAGCGCGCTATACCTACCCAACCATATGGAAATATGCTGCCTTATTCATTAGAAGTTAGAGCACATTTTCTGTTTGCCATCCATTCTTTTGTCTATAAGGCTAATTCAAAACCTTTTTTTTATTTCGTAATATGATTTTGGTTTGAGCAAAGTGTTTAAATATAGATGTCTCAATCTGGTGGTTTAATTCAGTCCGACTGATTACTTTACTTATTCATGACCTTGCAATTATAGTGACCTTGTACTGTAACAAATCGGGGCTATTTTCTTTTGTTTAATCTGTGATCACATACAGTAGCCGATATAGTTTTAGTGTTTGACAGCTAATTTGTTGCATTTTCAGTCACACAGTGTTAACACGATTCTCAATGCAAAAGGGGGCGTTTTGTGGGGGAAGCTGACAGGAAATATATTTTGCCTTTGTTTCATTTGGAGAAAACTAAACAGTTGTGTATCCCTGTGCAATCCAATCGAAAATATGTACTGTTTCTGCCAACAATTTGGCTGTAATAGCTGGGTTTTATTAGGTCTCAGTTGTTAAAATGAAATTCTTTTTACGGTTATTTTTATGGCTCTTTTTTGCTTATTTGTATTACAACTATTGAATTACAGTCTTAGCAATGCCATGTGTGATTGTGTAACTCTTCAGAGGGAACCAATATGACAGGATAAATAGAAAAACGATTTCCTTTAACACAGGCAAATGAACACTCGGCAAGTTGTGCTCATATTAATTGTTTTTGAAATTCTATTTATTAACAAATTAGAATGATTACACATCCCATGCTGCTTTACTGGTGATTGCATGACGTGTATATCGGTTACAGTTACACAGAATGCAATACATTCGCTGAGTAAAAGCCTCAGTTTATTAGGTAGTGTGAGTGAATGCTCTATGAATGTGTGTGTGGATTGGTAAACTGTCAGAGTGTATCTTTGCCGAATGGAGTGTGAATGTATGTACCCTGCAATTGATCGGCAAACTGTCAGGGTGTGTTCCTGCCTTTCACCCATTGGATGCTGGCGTAGACTCCAGCCCCCTCCCCTGGTGACTCTGACAGGGAATAAGCACGTAGATAATGGATGGATGGAGTTAGTAATTATAATTATTGACTTCTGACAATTTGTTCCCATACAGAGCTTGCCCAGTTTTGGTCCTTATCTGGCTGAGAAGACGAATGCCCTGGCAGCCTACAAACGGAAGCTGAAAGACATTAATGACAACACTGTGATCCCAAATGGCGAAGTGAAGAAGAACATCCCAAAGAAACCTGTCCCGTCTGTGAAAGTAAGAGATGCAAATACAACCCCAATTCCAAAATAGTTGGGACGAAGTGTAAATTGTGAATAAAATCAAAATGCAATGACTTTCAGGTCACATGAGCCAATATGTTATTTACAAAAGAACATAGATAACATTTCAAATGTTGAAACTGAGACATTTTACATTTTTATCCAAAAAATGAGCTCATTTCAAATTTTCTGGCTGCAACAGGTCTCAAAAAAGTTGGGACACAGGCAAAAAAGGGCTGAAAAAGCAATTACTATGTAAGAGAATCAGCTGAAAGAACATTACGCAAGTAATTAAGTTAACTGGCATCAGGTGTGTAACATGATTGGCAATGAATGGGATGTCTTAGAGAAGCTGAGTCTCTCAGAAGTAAAGATGGCCAGTGGCTCTCCAATCTGTGATGGCATGCGAAAAAAAATGTGGAATACTTTAAAAACAATGTTCCTCAACGTAAAATTACAAAGGCTTTGAAGGTCTCATCATTGACAGTGCATAACATCATCAAAAGATTCAGAGAAACTGGAAAAATCTCTGTGCGTAAGGGACAAGGCCGAAGACCTTTACTGGATGCCTGTGATCCAGTAAAGGCCCTCAGACGCCACTGCATCACTCACAGGCATGATTCTGCCATTGACATTACTAAATAGGCCCAGGAATACTTCAAGAAACCACTGTCTGTAAACACAGTCCACCATGCCATCCATAGATGCCACCTAAAACTCTGTCATGCAAAAAGGAAGTCATTGTTGAGCACGATCCAGAAGTGCCACCGTGTTCTGTGGGCCAAGGCTCATTTAAAATGGACTGTAGCAAAGTGGTAAAGTGTCCTGTGGTCAGACAAGTCAAAATTTGACATTCTTGTTGGAAATCAGGGGCGTCGGGTCCTCCGAGCTAAAGAGGAGAAAGACCACCCCTCCTGTTATCAGCGTTCAGTTAAAAAGCCAGCATCTCTGATGGTATGGGGATGCATTAGTGCATATGGTGTGGGACACTTGCATGTTTTAAAAAGCACCATGAATGCTGAAAGGTATATAAAGGTTTTAGAGCAACATATGCTCCCCTCCAGATGACATCTATTCCAGGGAATGCCCTGTGTATTTCAGCTGGACAATGCAAAACCACATACTGCAGCTATTACAACAGCATGGCTTCCTGGGAGAAGAGTCCGTGTGCTGAACTGGCCTGCCTGCAGTCCTAATCTTTCACCGATTGAGAACTCTCCAGCAGCTGGAAGCCTGAATTAAACAAGAGTGGGATCAAATTCCAATGGCTAAACTCAAGAAACTTGTCTCCTCAATGCCCAGACGCCTCTACTCTGTGTTAAAAAGAAGAGGGGATGCTACTCCATGGTAAACAGGCCCCTGTCCCCACTTTTTTGAGACCTGTAGCAGCCATCAAATTTGAAATGAGCTCATTTTGTGAATAAAATTGTAAAATATCTCAGTTTCAACATTTGCTATGTTATCTCTGTTCTATTGTGAATAAAATACTGGCTGGTGTGATTTGAAAGTCATTGCATTTTGATTTTATTCACAATTTACACTTTGTCCCAACTATTTCGGAATTGGGGTTGTAAATGCGATTCACTTTACGGTGATACAGAAGTCTGCTTTGTACAATTTTAAATTTTCGCTCTTGAATAAAACCATCATTATGAATAACTATGAAAAGGAAAACCTTCTGAAGATTCCAAGATACCTCAGACAAGCACGCACACACACACACACACACACATATATATATATGTGTGTGTGTGTGTGTGTGTGTGTGTGTGTGTGTATGTGTATGTGATATAGTTGGTTGTCAAACTAAAATTTTACAATTATTCATTGACTGTTTTTATCCTCAAATATTACCATTTGTAGGATGTGATTGCAAGAGCTCTGAAATACATTGGGCCCTATGTGGATCTGAACAACAAAGAACAAGTGCAGGCCTTGGTGGATGAGGAGATGTGCATCAACTGTGGGAAGTGCTACATGACCTGCAATGACTCGGGGTACCAGGTAAACAGCATGCAGCCGCTCCTGCTGTGCTCGCCTTCCTGCTCGACCCTTATAACAGCCTCCCTGGCCAGCCCCTGCGGCCTCACCTCCCCCTGACCCAATTGACAGATAACCCTGCGAAAGCAGCCTGGCCACATGCTGTAGACTAATACTGTTCCAGGGTCCTTCTTCACGTATCATGTCCTTAGCGCAAAGCGCCTCCCTTGTTTTGGCCTAGAGTCAGCTAGCTGATTGCTAGTGAGGCTTCCAATTCCCGCCAAGTGCTGTGAGCTTTACTTGCAGTCATCACAGATCCTCTAGCTCAGCACCTCTACTAATTAAGTTGTGCGTGTTCTGCTGATTATTACGAGAGTTAGCGTGCTACCATCATAATGAAGCTGAATTATTGGTACCGTACCCATTTTTATATCATATGAAACGGTTACCAAATGCCTTTTAAAACGGTGAGCGAAGATAGTGTATATGTAAACACTGTAGATACCGCAGTGTTCTTTGGGAAAAAAGGGAGGTGCTGAGTGAAGACGTTCTCGCTGAGACGACGTAGCGGTAGGACAGTTTGATCAAAATGTTTATCTCCGGTCCTGCTGGTAAATAAACATCCCCCACAATTTATCACACGTGTGTGATGAAGCACCAGGCCTCTTTTTTCAAAGCCATAATTGTTCATTGTGACGCTTATTGTTTGAGAAAGGATCGCTGTGCAGGATTACATATTATTAATGGTTTTTAATAAAGGGAGACATTCATCATTATAACAAGTCATGATCAAATCGTTGCCTCGGCAAGCAATGTAGACACTTGGCTTTATGTCATAAAAGCGTAAGCTTGAGCGAATATAACCTCTATCCACCTACCATTAATGCTGCCTTGGCAAAAGGATTTTTTTTCCACATTCTCAGTCTTGAGAATGGCTCAGATGGGTTTGGATTTATTATTTATACAGATTATTATTGAGAAGTATCCCCTCATAAGTCATACAATATATTCACATAGTAAAATAAAAGGGCCATAATAAATTGAAAGATGCCGTAGCCACCATATTACTAAGCATGCGAGCTGTAAGACGTGTCTTGTGTGATTAATTATAGCCGCGCATGTTACAGGGCTTTGTTTTGCTTGAACAGCGGTAGCAGGAAGCCCTCCTACAGAGGGCCTAATAATTCTAATCTAATAGCCTCTGCCTGCTTTTTTTTCAGGCTATTACATTTGACCCCGAGACCCATCTTCCTGTAGTTACTGACAGCTGCACTGGTTGCACTCTGTGTCTGAGCGTGTGCCCCATCATCGACTGCATCAAAATGGTTGCCAGGACAACGCCTTACGTGCCGAAGAGAGGGCTCCCACCTCAAGCTGTTGAGCCTGTTTGCTAAAGGAAGCAAGGAAAAAAAAAAAAAAAAAAACCGAGCGTCGACTTCACAGCATTGATTCCACTCATAATTGCGGTGTGAAAAATTACCTTTATTATAAAAATGAATAATTAGTTTGTAGAAATAATTGCCTGATATTCCCAGGCCAATTATCCAGAAATAATTGTGTGAGCACAAATAGTTGCTTTATATCTAAACAATAGCAGCAAGACTGTTTTTTTTTTTGTTTTTTTTTTTTTTACCCACTGTTGAGGTTATGATAATAAGATTGAAGGGGAGGTGTGCAATAATGGTTGTTTATGCACTGTGCACCAATGCCACAGGCCACAGACGAGTGGCGAATTTATTTCTAATCATGATGGCAATCCTTCCACAAGCATACAGCGATAAAATAGGACACCAGGCCCTATTTTCGTGACAAAGCAAGCAAAAATAAACTTGGGTATTAGTTGAATTTTTTTGTTTCATCTTGTGCAGACTGATTATTCTTTTCATGCATCAGGTTAGGTCATTCTATGGTCTGGAGGCATTTCTGTCACCCATTGCATGGTATATACTGCTCTCTCCGCTTTGTGAATTAGCTTTTAACAGCACTTGGCTGTGAGACAGAATTTTACTCCTATATTGGTAATTAAGCAGTATCTATTACATGTTTGTGCTCTATTAAACATTTGAAACATAAATCATTTCATAATAATTCATCATTTTATGTTCCTATTGATCTTTTTAATGAATTGCTGTCACTTCCTATGCAATTTTTAATTATATTTGAAATAACCTTTGGGATGAACAGATTAATAAATGTATTAACTAATAAATGGTTGCTCATTAATATAAAGCAGGCTAACAGATTCGTTGTTTTTTCAATGCAGGCCCTTGTCACAGGTTTGTTGTGTTCAACACCTTTTTCTTCCGGAGGACTGAATTATTTCAGTAACGTGCGCTGTCCAGGTTGCTTTTATGCCCCTGGTTAGTCAAGTTATTGTTTCTGTCCATATGCTCATTTATTAAACAAATTGGTCCATTGCTTGACTGTAATTATGTTGCTGGGGTTGGTGATGTGGTGAAGTGGAAGAAGACTTCAAAATTACTGGCTATCAATGCTCTGGTTTAAAAGTTTGTGTTCACTGCTGAATTCATTATTTGAACATGGTTACAAAAAAGGTACTGCAGATATAAATAGTCCAAACACCCTTATTAAAATGGCAGGTTTTTGAAATGCAAAGCCATACATAACAACAGCACAAAGTAAATGTCATACTGTGCTGGCATATCTGATCAGGGTATGTAGGATTTTTAATTTACATTATTCCGAAAAATTAACTTTTTCTCTTTCTGTCCTCCTGATATTTGTTTCAGTTCAATGTAATAATTTCAGCTTTACATGTGGTTATTTTTGTGTCATTGATCATTATGTGCACTTAAATAATTTACTCATTTCTGCCACTGTTATGCAGTTCACTATAACTTTCAACGTACACATTTTTAAATTCATTAAATTGCATGTAAAATACAATTTTTACTTGAGGTACATGTTTTGAATCTGTACTTTCCTGAGCATGTGTGTAACTCTATAAAGCCAATACAGAATTTCTGATAGCTTCTAGATGTAATTACATTTTTAAAACATACACATTTCAAATTAGATAATATTTCTATTCTGTTTGATATCAAATCATGAACCCATTGCAACATCACATTATTTTACATAGACGATTTCACTGGGATGTACTGTAGCTTGCTTCTCTACATTTTCCTTGGCAGATTTTGGGGACAGGAAACTTTATAAACTAACATTGGTGATGGACCACAAGCAGTATTGTTCCTCAGGACCTTTGCATCCTCAGTGAAGTGCATCATCTCAAGCTCATTCTGACCAGAAAGTGGTTCGGAAGTGTGTAGATGCAGCTCAAACATCCATTCACAGTCCCGTGGTCTGAATTCCCAGTGCCATAAAAACTAAACGAATTTGCCTTTCTCCTAAAATCACCTTCTTCAAAAAGCCATAAATATGTTGCCTTTAATTTGCACCCTAGAATATCTATACAGTTCCTTTTAAGGGAAAAAGCGACGTGATAAATGTTAGACTAGAGGTTGTTAAAGTGAAAGCAGCCAGAGACTTTTGTATGTTTAATTCACTTCTTGAGCAAGAGTCCCAGTGCTGATGTACTGAGAGGAGGTTTTGCGCAGGCGCAAGTAAGCTTTTGGGTAAATTAGTCCCATTTTCAATGTATAATTTTTCATTGAGTATCAAGCACTGGAATGCACTAATGAGACCATCCAAAATATCAGCAAGCAAATTACTAGCTTAGTTAGTGAATGTGCACGTTTTTGCAGGTCTTGTTAGGTCATGTTTTTCCCGTTAACAGAAAGCTTTTTTGATTTGAATTTCTGTTTTTAGCATTGCGCTTGAGTAATGGCATGGGAGTCAGATCAGGAATATGGACTTATGTAAATTGGTCTGCTAGTTATTTTAACACGGGTCAAACATGATAAGCCTATAAATGAAGAGGATGCATCCTGAGCATGGTTTAACATAAGGGCAACACGTGGTATGTTTTCTCATTAATGCAGGGGTGAGTATTGATCCGTTATCCAGCATTTGGAATTCTGCCAAGAATCAAAACAAATCCAATTAAAATGATCAGATTTCACAGCACACTCCAGCAATCTGTACTAATGCAGGAACCTAGTGAGGACTAAAAAAAAAAAAAAAATACAACTTCAGAGTAAATTATAACTGGGTTCCATTTTAGTTCTTTAATCTGGTGCAATAAGAAAACATGATTTTGTGTTTCTCATTATTAATAATAGTCATAACAGATATAATTTGATCTTAGACTAAATGAGCAAATGCAATTTGTGCGTGATTTTTGTGATTGGACGACTTTTTTTTTAAAGTGGTTTTTGGCTTTTACCTGCACTGATTGGAGCTATCTAACTCCATGGGATGAACAGACCCACATGTTCATTGTATTAGTATTTTGTTGTGTGATCGCATCATATGCCAGGTTTAAATTTAATCTGTTGATGTTTTTAGGCTGACTTTGTAGGAGGGTAAAAATTTTAAATTGTGGATTATCCAATATGGCAGCATCTATGGGCTGTTTGGTCAATTTATGAGGAGAAGGGCTTGATACTGATTTTGCTGGATTTAGTGCTTGGGCTGTGAAATATTTTGGCATGCAATGAAATTAAGAGTTCTTAGGATTTAAATTTTATTTGATTCAAATGACTGATTTATTGTTCCTCAGAAAATGGTCATTTTAAGGAATACAGTTTATAACCTGAAAATTTAATGCATGCATTTACTGAATGTAATACTGATATTTCAGACTCACGTAATATTTCATGGGCCATTTCAGTGCCAGTGTAGCACATGAGTTTGTACCCCCACCCTGCAGCTATTGTGCAAAGCAAAAATACATTTCAACGGACTCCTATAGTAGGAAGCACAGTGGTTTTCTGACACCAGAGGTGTAGGAATATGTTAATTACCAGTATTTTCATTCACCCTCATCTTTGACTTGAACTATTTGCAGTAACGAATGGAAGAAGACAGGGCCGTACCCAAGGAATAACAGACGATGAAAGAAGCAAATTCATGTATCAGCAGAAATATGTGCGAGAAGTGCCTTAAAGCAGCAACACAGAAATGATTCCTGATCGTGCTGTTCAGACTGGAAAAAGAAAATGATCAAATGGTTTTCATGGTTCTTTCACCCAATGCATTTCAACAGCTCAATTCTGCTGGAAATATGGCTAGTCATCCTTAAATAGGTTGTCAGCAAGCCAATTCAGCCTCCACAGCTATCCTCAGGCTTGAAATACAGACTTGAACCTGAAATGTTGTTGAAATTATGTTGTTTTATACTCAGGCGTAATCATAGTTTCAGTTTAACTAATATGATTTGTACACTTTTTTGACACAGTTATAAGGGGGGAGCAACATGTATGCAGTGAATATGTTCATTTACATATTCATCGCAGTTTGACCTCAACTTCACATAAGGGTTAAACATGCAATGGCTTGGGTAATGCTCTAAGTTACAGCCTGCAACTTAGTGTAATTACTCCAGAGTTACGGTGTAATCTTTTGCACTCATTTTGTACTACAACACTATGTACCAAAATTATGGCAGGCTGTTTAGGAAATTATTATATATATATAGAATGAAACTCTGAATATTTGGAATGAAACTTGGATATACGGAATTAAATTTGAATATATGGATTAAAACTTGAATAAATGGAATGAAAGTTTGAATATATGGAATGGAACTTTGAGTATATGGAATGAAAGTCTGAATATATGGAAAGAAACTTGAATATATGGATTGAAACGAATAAGTGGAATGAAAGTTTGAATATATGGAATGGAACTTTGAATATATGGAATGAAAGTCTGAATATATGGAATGAAAGTCTGAATATATAGAATGGAACTTCGAATATATGGAATGAAATGTAAGAATATTGAATGGAAACTGACGTCATCAAGGCGCTAGTGCCATCTTTTGTTTTGAGGCGATTAGTTATCGCTGTCGCTGCAAAAGTGAGTGCGACATTATGAGCGAGTCAGCACGAAACCTGGTCTCAGCAATTCTAAGCAATGACGATATAATCAGCACTTCAGCGAACGCATGTACGGGCCATGACACTCATAACCGAATCCAGTATCGTTCTACTGATGAAGAAATTTATTCACTCTTTCAGAATGCAGGAAGTGCCACAGGCTGCAGTGTTGCACGTCAGGCAATTCAGGCCAATGTTCATTCTGAAAGAAACATGCCTTCACCCTCGCAGGTGCACTGCGGTCAAGCTATCACCAGGTCAAAAAACGACGGTCGAACTATCACTGCAAAAAATTTGATGCGCAAATATAGCGGATAGCGCGGTAGTAAAGTCACGTGATGCAATTGCTGTCAAGAACCGGCTTGTGGAAAGAAATAACGAGGCTTACTCAACGAAAGTATGCGTGTATTTTGTTCAGAAAAAAATCGTAAACAACATCCATAATTTCGTTTTGAAATGATTTTTTTTTATTTCTTTTTTTTTCACTAAATAGTTGGCACTTTGTGAAGATTGAAATTTGAGATTTTGGTGAAGTGCCGTAACTCCAGATCACTGACGATTGCATCTCACATTACCAGTGTTTTACTATAAGCAAAAAAAAAAAAGGGGGGGTGGGGGGAAGGCAGATATTACTCAGAATTAATGTAGGAATTGCCATTAAATTTGGCATTTTAGAGGTGGACAAAAAAGAAGAAAATTCAAGGGGGGACCATAATACTTGATACATAATACCATAATGCAACTGTACTGCCCAAAAATCACTTAAAAGCGTGAAACTATAATGCGTTTTGCCACGAAAATCAATGACAAACATCTGTTTCATGCTACTTCATTTTTTTAACAAAATGTCACACCTTTTTGGAACATGGCCACAAGAAAAAGTTCTTCCCTCTCCACTGGTTAAAAGGCACAGCTGATGGAGGATTCCATTAGTCTGTTCACATTAATTACTACAAAATAACAGTACTGGATTTTGTGATTTTCTTAAACTTTAGATGACAATGCATTGTTTATTCGACATCAAAAAAATGTCCACGAACAGCAACACAATTACATAGCAGAGTAAAAGCGTGACACAAGTGTCTTTGCTGGTGTAGACCGGCGCAAATGTCTTTTGTCAATCCAGTGCATAGATGGGAAAGATAGCTAATGTAATTGTGCCAAAATTAGCGCCCATGAATGTGTTGGTCTTAAAATGAGGTGTGGTCTGGCAAATTGTTGGCAAGTTGCTATCTTAAAATGGCGTAAAGCTAATGCGCCATTGACCAACTAAAACTTCGTCTAAAATCAATTTTCAGTTTTCAGCTGCTATTTTAAGGGGGCATTACTGATAGGGTAAGATCCACAATGCCATAAAGTTCCGCAAGACGAGTTTGGTTTGCGTAAATTTACATAAACCTACGTATGGTAGTCAAATCCATAACAGTAAAGTAAGTGACAGTAAAGATCTACAAATTGATAAGGCAGTGGATCTGCAGTCATGTGAATATACAGGAACCTACACATTCTGCTATGGAGGATTTCTTTCAATCATGCTGTAAAACTTGTCTATTACGCTGAATTATTTAGCTTGAGGAGAGTTTTTTAAAATATTGCTATGCGTTTCATAGATATGTGGACATATTGGCAGCAGATTACGGCATGCTGCATTCCGTATATTCAGAGATTAATTCAATAAATTCATACTTTCATTCCATATATTCAAGTTTAATTCAATTTTTTCAGACTTTCATTCCATATATTCAAGTTTCATTCCATATATTCAGTATCTCATTCTATATATTCACACTTTTATTCCATATATATAAGATAATTTCCTAAATATCTTTAAGTACTGGGGAACAAGATGCAATTATGGAATAAGGGGGTAACAATTTGGGTCCTATAAACGTTTACCGTGTTTTTTTTTGTTTTTTTTTTTTACTATTGGGTACCTATTCTATTACTACAGAGTATGTATGACCTGCTAAACAATAATCTGGATGTTTGGGAAGAATTTAGAGAAAATTTATACAGTGGTAATCATATAACTACTGGCTACCTGCTCTACTACAGTTACAGAGTACAGCATGACAAGAGAACTGAGCAAAAATGTTGATGTTTTAGGGAAGATGGAGTAATGACCTCTCTTCACTTAATAAATCTGATGTGATTTTGATTAAAATGACCTTATTACCAACAAACAGGCAAATTACATTGTTTCCTTCATAATTTGGGGGTACTTAATTCTCCTACTGTGTTCAAAATGGGCTTACAATCTAAATCTTTGCAGATCAAATTTGACCACTGTTTGACTTCATTAACAAGCATTGAAATAAACACTAATTATAGCCCAGTAAAATGTTTTTCTCTGCCATATTTATCCATAAACATTATAATTATATGTGTATACACACACACTCACACACACACCATAAATAAATTGATATTTATGTACTTTAGACAACATGAGTTACGATGCTCAAATAATTTTGAACTTAACCATAAACTCTAAGTTTTCCCTTAAGTAGGTTCAAAGTCAGAAAAAGTTTTTTTCATATTGTAAGACAATGTCAGATACATATTCTCTATCTGCTAGTTGCAGTGCTTCTCTGTGACTACATCACGCTTATACTGAGAGAGATAATCAAACCCAGGAAGCTACGTTTTTATGGCCTCAGTGTTACATCAAATGGAAAATATCTAGATCCTGCACATCATTTTATGCACATTTCCCTGTAATTCAGCAGGACATATTCAGGATCATTGGAAACCTTGGGTTCTCCACTAGAATTTAAAATAGGCCCGAAGTGCCACAGGTTTGAATACAGCTGCTGCATTTGACAGACCCATGTATGGGTGGTTTTATGGGTGTTAAAATAGGCGCTATTTATTTTATTGCTTATGATAAACAGAATAGGCAAATAGTCCATTATTATGAGACCATGAGATGATAGATGATGATAAAATGATATGATTTAAAAAAATGATTTAAAAATTCCAAAATTACTTGTCTGTATTTTCTTTTACAGTGTTGTGAAAAGTTTTTGCCCTCTTTCTTCAATTTTTGCATATTTATAAAACAAACTTTAATTTTTGCCGGCAGCCATACCATCACTTGATCTGCTCCAACTACATGGCTGAAGCTTAGCAGGTGTGGCCTTGGTTATTGTTTGGATGGGAGACCACCTGGGAAAATGAATTGTTGGAAGCGGGGTTGGTGGGCTAGTAGGTTGCAGTCTTGGCTCTGGGGAATAATCCCCAATGCTCCAGTGCAGGTTTAGGGACACAGAACTGAAGGAGACTTAAACTGTGGTCATTAAAGATCCTATGATACTTTTCGACAAGAGTAGGGGGTTCCCCGGAGTCATGGCTAAATTCCTAACCTGGCTCTTTCATCCTGGCACTCAGTCATCCCCTGATCTAATGAGTTATGCAATATGTCCTTGCCCTCTCCACCTCAACCCCCAGGGTCCCCTTGAAAAAGAAATTTCAATCTCAGTGGAACTTCTTTGGTTAAATAAATAAAAGAGGCAAAGATAACCCCAGTAAACTAAAAAAGTCGTTTTTAAACAATACATTCATTTATTGAAGGAAAGAAGCTATCCAACCCTATCTAGTCCGATGTGAAAAAGTAATTGGCCCCTTAATGCCGACCAATCAAACAAGTTCAATTAATAATTGGGCTCAATTTCACTGAACACATCCAGGCATGATTACGGCCAACACTGTTGAATCTAGTCACTGTTTAAACAGAATCTGTCTCGCAATGCAAAGTAGAAAGAAAGCAGCACATGATGCCACAATCTAAAGAAATTCAAGACCATATACTGTAAGAAACAAAGTTGTTGACATGTGTCAGTCAGGAAAGGGCTCCAAAGCCATTTCTAAGGCTCTGAGACTCCAGCAAACCACTGTGAGAGCCATTATCTACAAATAACTTGGGACAGTGATAAACCTTCTCAGGATTGGGAGGCCAGATTGTCACAAAAGAACTCAGGTTAACATCGAATGAACTGCAGGCCTCACTTGCACCAGTTAAGCTCGGTGTTCATGATTACACAGTGAGAAAGAGAATGAGCAGAAATGGCTTCCATCAGAGATCCAGTAAGGTCAAAACCACAGCTGACCAAAAAGAGTACACAGGCTTATCTGACATTGGCCAAAAAAACATCTCAATGACCCCCAAGACTTTAGGGATAATATTCTCTGGACTGATGAATCAGATGTGCAACTTTTTGGAAGACATGGGTCCATAAAGTGGCAAAAAGCTAGCGCATCATTCTTCATGAAGAACATCATACCAACAGTCAAGCACTGAGGTGGCACTGTGATGGTCTGGGACTGCTTTGTTGCCTCAGGACCTGCGACTTGCCATAATTGATGGAGCCATGAATTCTGCTCTACATCAAAAATGTTCGGCTGTCAGCTTGTGACCTAAAGCTCGATTGCAGTTGGTTTTATGCAGCAGGACAAAGATCTGATGCAAACAATCATGCCCACTTCTGAATGGCTTAAAAGAAACAAAATGAAGGTTTTGGAGTAGCCTAGTCAAAATCCTGACTTGAATCCAATTCAGAGACTGTGGCATGATCTTAAACAGGTGGTTAATGCTCGAAAAATCTTCATTTTGGCTGAATTAAAACGATTCTGCAAAGAAGAGAGTCAAATGTGCTTCACAAACAATCTATAAGGCTCATTGCCAGTTATTGCAAATGTTTCATCGCAGTTGTTGCTGTAGAAGATGGCACAACAATCATTCGGTTTGGGGGTTGTTACTTTTTCACATGGGTGATCAAGGTTTTGACTTGCTCTTTACCCTCAATAAATTAAATTATCATTTAAACGCAGTATTTTTTGTTTACTCATTTTGTTCTTGTCTAATATTAAAATTAGTAGAATGATCTGAAACATCTAAATATGACAAATCAGCAAAACTAAAAGAAATTGAGAAGGGGCAAATACCTTTTCACAGCATTGTATGATAAAATGAACGATTATTATATCTGTTGTGTTTTGTGTCTTTATTGATCATATATGCTTTCCAATGAAAAAGGGAAAAAGGTGATTTAATTTTAGAAAACAGCACTTTATTTTTAAGGTCAAACACTCTTCAAGACTTATGAACGAGTGCCGTCTTTGGCAAGGTGTGTGTGTGTCTGTGTGTGTGCATGTGTGTGTGCGTGTCTGTGTGTGTGTGTGTGAGAATCCATGCACACGTGCGCGCTGTGCCAGGTGTGCAGTGAGATGTCAGAAATAAAGCGCGAGAGAGCCCCAGCCTATATACAGCTGTACAGCAAGGGGACAGGAGATGGGTGTGGGTGTGTGTATGTATGTGTGTGTGGGAGGGGTTGGGAGGGGTTTTGTAGGTGAAAGAGAGACGTCATCGCTTCATCTGCCCAGAAACGACCAGAATTTCGCTCAGTTTTATGGTAGCACCAAGCTCTGTTATAGTAATAGAGTATGTGCCCAGTTGTGAAATAGCAGCATAAATTCTCTCTAAGTTCCTCTCAAACGCCCAAATTATTGCTCAGTAGGTCATATATACCCTGTAATAATCACACACCTGCCCAGGAGTTAAAAAGCAACTACAATTTCTTTGTGAGGGTCCCAAATTGTTGGCCCCTTACTCCATGAATTCACGTCTTGTTCCCCAGTATGTACAAATATTTTATGTATTGGTAGGCACTGCACTTGTAGACCGTCATTTCAAAAGATTACACCATAACTCCAGAGCAAGTATAGTGTATGTTGCGGGCTGTAATCTAAAGCAGTACTGTAGCTTGGTTACTGTTAGGCTAACAAGAACACAAGGCTAAACTGAAAAGTAATGAAATACATACTGATCCTTATGTGCTTTTCATTTCTGTGAATCCTTGTAATGCCTTTTTTTTAACCACAACCACCTCTGATATTTCTAGTATTCTCACAGATAAATATATGCTATGCACATTCACATAGGGCAGCTCATTATAATGGAGTACAACATGTTAAAACATTACACATGCAGAAGATTACTTTTCTTGGTATTTGCCTGAAGTGAATGGCAACCTTTTCAAAACTTAGGAAAAGCGGCATTTTGGTTTTTGAGGAATCATTTAATGTAGTCAAGGTATTTTATCATTAATCCTGAGGAAACCCTCAGCTCAACAAAACAACAGTTAGGAATATTTGAACGACAACGTTCTATCCACAACAGCAGATGCAAAGTATATGGTCTTTACTTGCCATATTCCACCCGGTTAAGCATTCTAATGCAAAAAGGCAGCAATGTGCATTCACTTTGCGAAAATCTAAGCTTTCCGTATATTGACAAACGCGGCTTTGATGTCGCATGTAAGTTTGCAGGGGATGCTCCAAGGTTTTTGAATGATAAGCATATGGTAGAAATGCAGCTCTTGTCAATTGTACATCAGAGAAAACCACAGTTGTCAAAATTACACAGACCATTTAATGAATTTTGTAGCGCAAGCCTCCTGAATTTTCCACCGCTGTTGCCTCGTCGCCATGGCAACAAAGCTTTAACCATGGAATCTCATTTAATTTGTTTAGAAATGTGGTGATCACGTTTGGCAAGAGACATACCTAATGCAGCAGCATCCTCAGTTCAATCACAGTGTCAGGCTCTGCAACTTGTACTGCCAGAAGCCTATTTCAAGGTATAAAAAGGAACAAAAGTCTTTGGGAAACCGTAGAATTTTCCCTGTTAAATATCTATCCCACTGCCTTGTTATTCCTTCTTTGCAGTTTAGTGATATATTCTTACCCTGAATATGATTGCTGGAATGGGCAGAATGTTGTGAGAGATGATTGGTAGGACAGGAGGGGATGTATCAAAAAATGCCCGTCATTCCTGCAGTTGAAAAGGAATGAATGTAATGCAAGACAGCCCTTTTGAATCTCACCTAATACTATGTCCTAAATCAAAACACTTGGTTCTGGTCAAATAGGGCGATTCAGAGTCTGACAGATCTATCCTCAGTTTCAGATTTATTGTATTATTAAGGGATCAGTGCTCTGTTCTGTGTAAACTTTTGGCGGACAACCAAATGTTCAGTTTGACATGAGGACAAAAAAAAAAACATCAGTGATACTTCTGTGCATTTCACAACATGCATTTACTTCATTGACGTATACCATCACTGAACCAGAAAGCATACATGACAGAACATTTAAAAAAATAGTACAAAGGGCAGTTGTAGAGAATGTTTTACTGGTCATACTTCTGAGGTTGGTTCTTGCGTTGTATTTTATTTGATGTGCATCAGTTCACCAGTGAGAAGTGTTGAGCCAAAGTGGGAGGTGACTTGTATTATTTCCTTCTTGGCACCATTTTTGTCGAGCTCTCTGACTTGACAGGGGCAGACAGAAAGATAAAATAATATTTTTCAACTGCTTCTCTTCAATAGGACATCTTCTATCAATAAAAGACCCAGTGTAGTGTATAGTAGACTATTTTCATTCTGCTGTTGGTTTGTATATGGACGGGGCCATCTCCACTGCGACTGAGAAGAGAAGGTTGGCTGGGGTAACAGTTTGATCTCTCGAATGGCTGAAGTTTTTGCTGAATCCATGCAGATAGAGATTGCCTTTCAGAGTTAGTTCGTTTTTAGCTTAGTTGCATTTTTAGGAACTAAACTGTGTGTTGTCTTAGATCAGGCTGAGGATGGAAGAGATGACCCCATGCCACAGTGGAGCAGAAGAGATTCACCAGAAAAACACTGCATATTTCTCAAAAGAAATTCGCTATTGAGCAATGTTCTATAACCACACTAACTCTCTTATGCAGAGCACAAGTCCTGTCTCTTGGATTCATGTTATGACAGCAAACTGTTGGGGTTTTTCTTTGCATTTTTTTCTGGCCATTGTAAAATAAGGAAGTGTGAGAACGTGTGAAAAATGAAAGTGAGAAATAATCTCTTAAAAAAATAATTAGCTTTGTGTCCTAAATTCTAAAAAAACAATAAGTGAGAAAAACTATATATACTGTACCTTGATTTTTTTCCCCCTGAGCCATCCACCAGTCACATCTAGAGCAACCAGCATGCTTTGTCTTTATCTCCTGCCTTGCACTGAACTTCCTCTTCCTTCCTGATTGCAATTAGTAAATTATGTACTTGGACTTTGGCCAGTCGTGCCAGATTAAATTATTCATTGATGTTAATAGATGGTACCCTCTTCCTTTGCACATCCTTGAGAAATAATGTTGACCTTTTCCACTAGAGCATGGTATGAGGAGCTCGGTGCTATTAAAACAAATAATGACAAATAACTCATTCAAATGCTGTTCGTTTATCACATTCATATGTGCTTGTCATGGAGAAGACACACAGGCTTAATAAAATGAATCCCAGCTGCATTGTGTGTCTCCTAAAAATACCGTCTAGTAGTTAATACCTTCTGAGAGGTTACAGTGGACAAATCCATGAGAGAGAAGGTTAAGTACCCGCTCCACAAAGGTATATTACAGGAATACAATATACGGTAAATATAAATGTCTCCTATGTATGTATATAATCAGTAATACCATTATAATTACAGAGATTGCTTACGATTGGATGCTCAGAAATAGGCAGAGAGTGGAGAATTTGATAGTAAGTAGAGTCTTCAAAGAGAGGGGTCTAAGGACTACATCTTAAAGAGCTTAATGTGCTCATTACTAAAGGTGATGTAATCCCCAGGATTTTAAGGGACCAGTATCAAAGACCACAGTGCTGTCTTTAAATGGCAGGGATACAGCTGGCCTTGTGATTTTAAAGGTTGCCTCAGAGTCAATGGCTAAAGAAAGCCTGAATATATTATTCAAATAAGAAATGCACAAGAGGTTTAATGTAGCCTTTGTATATCAAGGTGAGTATATCATACGAATGGTTCTAAACAATGTTTCCTCTGCTCTCCATCAGAGGGCGCTGTTTCATCAAGTCCCAAAGAGAGATGAGCAGATTGATGGAGAGTGACAGCAGATCCCCTCTCTGCAAAGCAGCACAACCTCAGCCTCCCATTAATTACACAGATTCTCTAATTGTTGCAATCACAAGTAATTTAATACATGATGTAAACTGTTACCTTGCTCTCAGCAATTTGCCCGCCATCCAATCATTGTATCCCAGTGTGGAGAAAAAAAGATCACTATAATGTCTGCTAGAAGCAGACAGAGAGAGAAAAACCATTTCATTGCAAGAAGGTGCCTTCACACATCCTGATAATGAGAATGAGGTTTTGGTTCTCTTAAGAGGGTGCTAAATGTGTATATTTGCATTCAGTTGAAACCGTACATTAATATATCACTGCATTAAATTCATTGCTCAATGCGAACACCGTGGACAGGCAGAAGGGATTTCAGAATTATGCAGCAGATACAGATACGACTGCAGTTGTTGCCCTGGAATGCTTACCCACCCATGCGCTGGCTGTACACTGTTGATTAAATAAGGCGCAGTACTGCATGAACGGAGGTAAAAACCTTGATTATTCAGCTTACAATAAAGTCGTCTTCCCTTTTATACACGGAAACTGCGCTTCTTTCAAAATCTCACATTTCACAGGAGAGGCTATGTAAGAGAATGTATTCTGTGGACACCCCCCACATGGAGAAGTGTTCTCTCTGCATGCAGATGTAAATCCAGGGGAAAGTTGCATCTCTGTTTGACAGTCAGAGACACCCCGTGCGTGACCACATTGAAATCTCAATAATAGACACTAAGCTCCACATCCATGGCCTTTTCTACCCAGCGATGCATGTTGCTATGTATTACATTACTGCATAGATTTGCATTTTGGTTTCCCGGCAGGTATTTTAATAAGGTACAAACTGGCGAAGTCCTGCAAGTGAGGGTACAGGGGCACGATAACAGTGTGTCCATCGAAACTGAAATAACTGTCCGTCACACAAACATATATAAATATATATCTCTTCCACAAACACACACACACACACACTGAAACATATGTACATATACACACACATGTGCACACACACATATAAAACCATAAAGGTTTCTGAGCTTTCTGCAATCATTCGTTTGAGCCTGGGGCTAACACTAACAATAAAAGCAAATGAACACATGGGTGTAATGGCAAATGTGGGCCAGTCATCAAGAGTGGAGAGAGCAGACCCTTGAACTCTGGTAATTGGTCGTACCAGGATGTTTGCTTGGCGAGCTTTGCCAGCTCTTCAGTACTAAAGCGCAACTAATTGTGAAGTAACTCGTGTGTCATCATAGCTAAAACATGAGAGAACTGTTTGATGACTCCAATGAATATTGTACCTCTAAGAAATACCCCTTCCGAAATAATGTGGGTGCTTGATGATAAACAAAATAGAACAAAGAATGTGAATCCACCATTTTAGTCTTTATGTATTATGGCTCAGAAATTATTACAAGGGATGGTGAAGTATACGAAACATGGAAGAATAAAGGCGATTGTGGCATCTTGACCAAGTGCATATTCCCAACTGTTCTTACCAACCTGATAGAATGCAATGAAGGAAAAAAAATCCTAAGCCCATTTCCAGAAACTAGAATGTTACTGTTCAAATAAGGCATTTTGCATGCCTTTTGGCCAAACAATTTGCCTGTTAGACGTTTTTAATTTAAGAGCGTGAAAAGGCAAAATTTTTGAATTTGTGACTTTGAGGGGTATATATGTGAAATGTATACTAGTCTTTTTTTCTGCAGTCTCTATAAATGCTAACATTTGGATGCAAGACATGCCAGTTACAACTGTGTGACAATAACAAGTTTTTAGTTTAAAAAAAGTTGGCAAAATTTTGTGATTCAGATAAATATCTGCGAATTTTAATAGCTGCCAATTTTTTGTTGAATGACTAAACCAGTAAATAGATGCTAAATTAGTAAATTAATAAATAATTTAAATATTTTCTTGTGGTATATTTAATATTTATTTTTAGTAAATTATGAATACACTAAAAGAGACAAAGGCATGTACATTCCTCTGACCCTAGAATACCTCAGAGCATTTGATTGAAGTTTTTTTTTTTTTGCATTCGGAAAGCAATTATTAAAGTGCACTATTAAAGGCACTTTATGTAAGAGTTTCACTTGACCCAGATCAAGACTCTCTCTAGACAGAGGGCCAAATGACAAGCCATGATGGGCCTATTGTCCAACTGTCAATATCGAGCATTGTTATATCCTTGACAGAACTTTTGCACTTTTTCCAATAATGTCATCTCTTTTCCGGAAAAAAAAAAAAGTGGACACAGCAGCTCCTGGAGTTTGCTCTCATGACAGGAACCGTGTTCATTTCTAGACTTCACCTTTGTCCTCCACTAATGGAGGTACACACCAGGGGAGGAGGAAGGGAGGGGGTCTGTCCATCACTTTAATTATCTGGAGCCCTGGAAGGTATATTCAGTGTTAGAAGACGAGGTGGTCCCCTTTATTCTCTCACAAAGGCTAAACACATCCTCAGAAAGATTGCCCTCGAAGTACCGCACCCTTGAGAATTACCGCTGTGCTACCTGTTTCCTATTCTCAGTAGGAGTGCTTTGATCACATCTTGTCTCCCCAAACATCTCTTTAAGGCTGTAGGAGTCTTTCACAGTTGTCTTCTTGAATGGATCTACAGTTGTATTGTCAGGCACTTGTAATTGCTTTTCTTACTTTGCACTCCCGTCTTTTTTTCGCCGTTAAGTTCACTACCATGTTAATCTCCCTGACAAAGTGGATTACAGTGGATGAACCCCATTACCATTTGCTGTACATAGCATTTCATTATTCCTCTCGTGTTATCTTGTCCGACCATTTGCATGTAAAACTGCTTAAATTGAATGCACATCTTTTATTAAATTTTTGGCGGCGATATGAATGTACAACATGCATATCAAACATATAACACACATTTTATGCCACTGTAATAATGCCAAAATTTATGCCACAGCATCTTCTAAATCAGAGCAAATATTTTGGTGGTTGATTTGTAATAATGCTTATAATGCATTTCATGAACTACTGAAGGATGTCTGTAATGTTGCTTGACTTGAAAAAGACTGGTTTTTGTAAACATACAACATACGTATATAACATACATTCAAATTATTTCCTATGTAATCAGTTTGACGTGAGACTACAACAGATCATTTTTAATCTTCTCCTGAAAGATGTGCATCGTGGAAGCCTTCGTAAGAGCCATAATGATGTCCCTCCGATCACAAAGACAGAGCGTGAAATCTAGTTTGGTCTGTGAATGGAATCAGCTCATGGGGAGGAGGTCGACTCTGGCATTATGTGCTCGCTAATTTAATTTTGCCAGCTCTTCAGTGGGCATGGCTTCTGCTGAATGCCACCAGGAATTAACCGCCTAGGAGGCCACTGGTTCATCCAGGGCTGGGCTTTTTTTTTGCATTGGGAAATTCAGATTCTTCCAGAATTTACCGTCGCCACAGGTGCACATATTCACCTATTTGTTTAGGGGGATTTTTTTGTTGTTGTTTGTTTTTTATTGCCTCACAATGACCTCGAATCGGAAATGCCCGATTTGTTGTTTCTTTGGATGCAAGATCGGAGGGAACCCTAACATCCCAGCATGTCCCAGAGCCATCAATTAATAATGAAGCTGCAGCTGGTCGCACATGCTTTAGTGTGGCCGCCTGAGATTCCCCCCCTCACCCCACCCCACCCCCACAACGGACAGTTTTTCCTTTTAGAGCCCAGTGTAAAGCAGATGTTTTCAAAGTGGTCCCTTGATAGGAGCAGAGATAAATGGTAATGGAAGTGATTACCTCAGAGGGAAAATGGACCTCTCTGCCACTGAGGGCCTGGCAGGACTGGCCTGGGCTGATGGAGACGTCAGGAGTGCAAGCGTTTAGGAAGGCGTCCACTGATTTATGCCCCTGTGCTTGTCTCGGGAGGACCAGGGCTGGTCCCCTTCACTAGAGGGCCTTATAGTTCACATGCAGTCGTCTCATTCCTTCACCTTACAAAACCTCTTTATCAAGACCATTCTATTCTGTTTTTGTCTCAGTCTATTATGAAAATAAACAAAATCTTTCGCCCATACGTATTTTTTTTTCCAGATAATATGAAACTCTAATTGCATCCATAAACAAAAATGGTAACTTTAAAGGCAAAGAGACAATTCTAAAGTGAAGTTAGAATAACATTTTAAAAAATGGGTTTTTGTTTTGTTTTTCTTTCTAGCATTAAGTGCAAATAAGTGTTCCGGATATAAATCCCCTTTTGTATAGTATGTATGAATAGCACGGGGCCATTATGGGCCAGCTTGATGCGCGGCCAGGGGAGCGGTGCAATGTTGTATGGATGATGTACAGCCAGATGGAGAAGTTATGCTGTGCAGTCAATGATCCAGAGCAGAGGAACCTCCGGGAAAGATGCAGTGCTGTGGATCCACAGCGCACAGCTGGATGCTGAGAGAGAGAGAAAAGGGCCTTGTGCTTGCACGCTGAGCGCTACAGCTACCGTGTGGGGATGCTACCCAACGGATTATCTCCTCCCGTACTCCAACGGCCATAAGAGCCAGCAGTCACTTAGCCACAGGCTCAGGAGGCTGTCGTACCCCACAGGTGCAGTGCTAGTGTAGAAAAATATACCACGGCGCAATTTCCAAACATAATGCCAATAATCTGCAGAATCGCGGTGTGTGGCGCTCTCTCTGTCTTATCATATATCAAAACACCACCTCCATGAAATTAAAAACCTGTGCTGCAGGGGTTATGTCTCTAAATTACTTTTTAGAGTTTTTCTTTTAACCCAGAAAAGCACTGAATATTTTTCATTACACTACAGTCCATCTTAAGAACATAATATTCCTAGTAAAATTCCCTCTCTTTCACAACAAATTCATGTCACTGACTGACAAGGAAATAGAAATGCTTCATCATCCAGGGAAATGCATAAGTTTTTTTAGGTATACCTTCGTTTCCGACTTCTTCTACACAAGGCATAATTACTTGAGCATTTTGGCAGACTAAGGCTGTTCAAGCTAGGCTGTTTTGAAAATGCAAATCAAAATACAGGTAATGATGAAATTAAGCAAAGTTTCATGTTAACTGTGCACCTTTAATGAAAATATGTTAGCAATGAAAATATTAAAAGGGATAAATACAACTATAAAATGGTGTTTTATTTGTACATTTTCAGTGGATTTATTTTATTACTAAACACTGGAACATGCCCAGTGGTGTCATGTCTATTGGCTGTCTAAAAGCCTTATCCAAGGGGATGCCCCGTAGCCATTTCAAAACCTCATTTCAGAAACAGCAGTATAACAGTACATCTTCTATTACATTCCCTTTTGCTATTATTATAATATTACTATGATCTTGCATCACATGCAGAGCATTGCAGCCGAAGTGAGGGCTCTCTGAGTTACCACTGTATGAGCACAATCATCCATAATACTGTGACTAGTTTCCACACAGCAAGCAGCACAGTGTTCAACAAAAACCAGAGCGCTGATTGGAGGACACACGCATATGTATTCTGAAAAATGTAACTTACTGAGTACCCATGCTGAATACCTATGGTGCTATGGCACAATAGTAACTCCAAGACTTACGCCTGTTTCAAACCCACCTGACTTCAGTAGGCTGAGGCTGTTGTTTCCCATTGCAATAGACTCTTGACATAACCAGTTAATGACACAACAGCTCTCAGTATGCAGGCTAATGCATTCTCAACTGCTACTTATGTGCTTTTGCTCAGCACTTTAGATTATAATCACTTTAAAAATGACTCCATTATGAATAGACAGCTGAGTTTATTGGGGAGTTTTTAAGAGAACCCCACCTAACTGTAAAACTTAATGAAGCTTCAGTTGAAAATGAACAATAGAGGAAGGTAGATGAATGATTTGAATTCTGTTTTAAAGAGGACATATTATGAAAAAACTTTATCAGTCCTTGAGTGCATACATTTCAGTGTCTGGAGTGCCTAAAGACCCTACATACTGTGACATGAGGCAGCTCAGTCTTTTTTTTTTTTTTTTTGTGGGCTGCCTTTTTCATAAAATATAGCATTTGGCATGTCATTTAGATTGGCTCCCCTTCCTACATCACGTGCAGGCTTGTGAGAATTGTTTTGCCCCTCATCTGAATATCTCCACCCACGGCTTGAGAACTACTTTTAACAAGGTACACCTTTTTTTTCTTTTTGTAAGCGCCGGACCCATTGGCATTATGTCCTAGCAAAGGGTGAAGCACAAAAACTGGTCCGTTGTTGGTTGCAAAGACCAGAACATAACATATTGCATGGCAACATTCCAGCTTTAATCGGCAAAAACCTATACGCGTGTGCCATTTATATTAAATTATGCATTTTGTAAAATGCAAAGCAGTAGCAGCTTTGATTTATTTTCGTGGAGTGCCTGTAGCAAGCTAGGTAGGTGTTGCCAAGTTTCCAATTAAACTGACTTCCAAGGATAACTTAAGTTAAATTTGTATGGCTTAGTTGTTGATGTAGCAAGGTAGCTAAATGCCATTCTCTAAACTACTTAGCTAGTTAATGTTGCCATGCATGCAGTACCTTTCTGTAGTCATTATGTTGTTTATTAGCTAGTTTATTAGCTAGTTGCGAATTTAGTGACCATTGTTAGTTCAGCCATAGGAATGTAGGAGACACCTTAATAGGAATAGATAGAATGGGTGGCCATTTTTATAGAATTCAGTTGCGCAAATGAAGCGCAGCCACTCACAAGAAATAGAATGTTGGAAAACGGTTGTTACTGCACAGATCATAGCCACAAATCATTCTGAATGTTCCAGACTGAATTGCTTGTGCAATTAAACCTTTGTGATGAATGCATGTCACATGTCTTTGCGAAAGTAAGTACCATCCTTGCTTAGTCTGCCTGCAGACATTTCCTTTCCATACTCATTTAACTAGCAAGCTACTTCATGAGTCATCTGTTTCTAGAGACTTACCATTGCTCTCCATTGACGCTTTGGACCAGTGGACTCTGTTTGCTGGCCAGACGCTTTTGACTCCAGACGCTTTGGACTCTGTTTGCTGGCCAATCAGAACAGGGTTCATTCCATCAAGGGCATGCTCACTCAAAACTGCCTGCTTTTCAGATGGTTAGGAATGACAGGAATAAATTGATCAGAAATGATTGATTTTTGAAATTACTTTTGCTAAGGAGTTTATCAACCTCCTTTTTGGACATCCATGAATATTAAAACTTGAAAAATGAGCATGATGGGTCCCCTTTAAGGAATATTGCCAGGATTAGCACTTTAATGCAGTTCAGACTCTATCAGAACCAATTTTACATAAATAAAAGAACCAGTGCTATAAATCATTGATAAGCGACATCAATGCTGTTATATGACATTTTTTGACCATGTTTCTTGATTGCTAAGTTATAGTGAAAAAAAGCACTGTGGAAATAAGCAAAAATATCACTTCATTATGATTTGAACTCATAAGTGAACAGCAATCTGGTGCAGGCTTCAGTTTCACCATCTTTTCAATGCAGGCTTTAGGTTTAGAACTACATTTTTACATTGCAATGAAAGAGATCATATCCATCACCAGTTCTTCTATTGCAAGCCATGGGTGTTGTAAATACGCTAATATTGCAAATAAGCATTGATTTTTTGGAAGTGATGATAGTGAAGTGCCATAAAAAAGCAGTCACCCATTAACCCCTTGCACAGTGTGACTCACATGGTGCTTTTACTGTAGATCTTCCAGAGAAATGGAAAACTTCAATGAATGATCAGTTGTGAGGTTCACTGGAGGACAGTAAATCTTCGTCATCTCAAGCTAGCTCCATGAATACGATAATACTATTATTTACTTCAATGGTCAGCACTGTCCTCAGATGTGTGCAGGAACTGAAGGATGCTATAAAGTCAGCATGGATCACAATCTCTAAAAAAGGTCACGTTTTTGAATGTATGGTTATACTGCCATTGAATTGAAAAAGTATTCTAAAAATAATTTAAAAAATGAGTCTTACCAAATGCTGGTTTGGTGTACTTAATAGAGAGATAATTCACAATTTAAATTATGCAGTTATTCATACAGTAACCCATGTTTTCATTTAGCCAGAGAAGAGCCTAATATTAAGATTAGATATTCTAAAGGGCACTGATATACCTGATACGATATATGATATCACTCACAGCTAACCCTGACACTCATTACTGCTTCAGTTCACTTAGCGCTTTGTGCATCACCTGGTTCTAACAAGAAACTTATTACAGCCACTTTAAGATGTTTTCGTCACTACGAATAGAACTTGGGTATTTTTGACTTCCAAATTTGCTAATAGGGGACCTATTATTCTGTCCCCCCCTCCCCCAGGCAGGGTGCGAACTAGGGGGGAGCTAGAGGGAGCTCGGCTCCCCTTAATAAGACACGAGCTCCCCTGAAAACATAATTTGTGAAATTTTGGGGGGTCTCCAAAAAATTGACAATGTTATTTTTGCGTTGCATTTATATTTTTCTGTATTCTTATCATAGATGCTGCATTAAAACGCAGTTACTGATGCGTGATTATGCTGGTGATTAAGGATTAATTTACTTTGTTCTTGCCATGACCACCAAAGCGTGGCGGCACTATGCCGTAAACGTCACTCACGCAATTAGAGAAACATCAAAAAACTTTTTTAGGTCCTCTCAGTTTCTGCGCCAAGTCACATTATTTTCCGTGGTTAGTAGTCTGCAAAAATCAGAGATGGAAGTGAGAGAACAGCCTCTCGGCGCTCCTTTTCTTGATCTTAATGGACCTCCCTTAGAAAAATACGACCCAACACCCTTCATCGCATCTTGGATTAAATCAGGTCATCACCATTCCACGTCATGGGCTTCAGGACGAATTGCAAAGGCAGCTGATCCCAGGCCTCTGTGGTCGCTTCTGTGTTTAGGTAAGAGCTATTGCCAGTTATTCACATTTAGCACTGAATTGTGATGATCTATTTTTACACACTTGGCAGGTAGCTGATTGCGGTTACCTCCGCAGACGCTTTGGATAATCCGCCGGCTCATAAAATTAATATTCTGATTAATGGGTTGTGGTGGGTGAAATAATGCACCATCAATTAACAAAATATTAATTATATTTTCTAAAATGTGAATATATTTTAAGTGTAAATACTAGCAGCGTTCCCCCCCAACAAAAAATTTGCCTCTCCTCCTGCGTGTGCAATTACGCAAGAGACAGCAATGTAACCTCATTGACTATTTAAATCTCCAAACATACGCATCACTTCAAACGTAACATTTCACATTTTAGCTAGCTGTTGTTATGTATGAGTGTTTTATGTAAAGCACTGTATATCATTTGTAAATGGAGATTTATTACATACTATTTGTGCTGCCTTACTGGTCAGCTATTTGTTTATTTTGTTCATCATTTGGCACCCTCTGGTGGTATGACTGTAGAAAAACATGATCTGATGCAATACCACTTCTTTGTGATGAAATAGACTAGTGCTTTCTAGAAGCTTCTGGCATCTTCCTGCCTGGATGGGGCGGGATCACCCAGGAATCCTGTAGATCTTTCCAGACTGTTGCTAGTCTATATAAATGCTGTGATTTTGGTCAGTAGAGGCAGAGTTTTTGTTTTGGCAACAGAGTTACATAGTGGCATTAGAGTGTTATTATAAGATTAAACGGTGGATTATTTGTAGAAGTTTTTTTTAATCAGTGAAGAATAAGTTTGTTTAAGTTGTCATTGCTGGTTTTCTTTGTTGTGATTTTCAAGTCATAACACTGTTAGCTAGCTTGCAAGTCTCCTTGAAAATAAAGTTTGGCCACCTTTTCTTTCTATCTTCTAAGAAGCATAATATGTCCCCTGTAACATACATTTTGTGGCCAGTCTTGCTATACTGACTAAGGTTAAAATTATTATGCAGTCAGACAAAATGTGGATAGCACGAACATTAAGTTTTTGTGTCGATTGAAGCTGCATAATTGCCATAAAAATTAAGCATTGGGTGGAGGTATTCAGATTAGGGGTCGCACAATTCTCATGAGCCTGCATGTGACGTAGGAAGGGGAGCCAAATCTGAATGGGATGCTGCATGCCATGCCTTCTGAAAAAGGCAGCCCACAAAAAACACTCCAGGCACTCCTTATCCCGAAATGTATATGCTCAAGAACTGAAAAAGTGAGTTTTTCATAATATGTCCCCTTTAAGCACTGTCTGAAGGCCCCAACAGCAATGCATTTTTCAGGGCTAGAAATGTTTAAGCTGACTGTGAAAGTTGAATCCACAGCCTGCGGATGTGTCGAAGGCCCCGTTTGCTTCTTTCCAGGGAGCGTGCGGAATGTTGGAGAATATGTGTTTTGAATTCAGAAACATCCATCAGTGTTGTTGGAAATCCCCTTAGATGCTAGACCAGATAGAGAACCTGATTAGGTCTGCTGAGGAACTGGAAGAGGGCTACATGAATACGCATTAGTATGGACCAAGACAAACAGGTGAACAAAAGGTGTAGAGCCCCGTTGCTTGAGGCCGGATTTAAACTCAAAAACATTTGATTTCAAATTGAGAAAATAATGGGGATTTTTGCTGCATATATTTTACCTTTCAAAGGAACTCTTCAATACCTGCTTCAGGTATTCTTTTGTAGAGGAAATTCATCTGTTTAATTTAGTGATCTTCCAAATAATGAGAAATGAAATATATACTGTATACGCAGTAACAGAACACATACTTCTTGATTTACAGGGTAATGTTATCGTCTTGGTCCTGTCCAGAATGATATGCATGACATGAGCTTATGCTGTTTGGACAATCCTTTTCTGACTTCCCCATTCACCTAATTATACAGTGTGGATGCAGTGCTAAGTTATGCTCAGAGAATATTAATATCCCAACATAAATATTTCAATGATGAATGTAATCTGGATTTCTTGGGGGTAATTACCATTTGCATTAGATGCACAGATAGTTTAATGCAATTTATAAGGCAAATAGAGAATTCATACAGTCATGTCAGCTACATTTTTGGGTAGCTGTGCAAACAGCAAAGAAGACATTAATGTTAAGTGTGTTCTGGTGACTTATAATAAATGTAGTGCTTATAGTTTTTTTTTCATAGACGCATGCCTCTTAATAGTCTGTTATATGCAGATACATGATATTCTAGTCACTGTACTTCTAAAAAGGGGGCAAACAGGATCTATTAACGCCAGACTGCTAAAATGACGACAGAATTTTTATAAAATTATAAACAAATTTTTGTCACCTGATGCACTTAATTAGAAACAGCAAAAAGACATTTCTTTATACAGCACAGCTTCAACAGGAGGCTAAATTAAATTACTGCCTCAGCAGAAGGCAACTCCTTCATTCTGAGTAAACGCCACATTTTCATTTGGTAACTGAACATTGCTATGAGAAGAACTTCAACTTTCTGAGAAATAATAAATAAAAAAATCATCAGCTGGTTGAAATACTTTGGAGGGATGATAAATGATGGTGTCTTCTACTTGAAATCCACTTGGAGGGCTACCAAATAAGGACACTGGTGCGCAAATAGTGTGAGGATTCGTTCTGGAACCAGTTGCGAGAACACAGGATTGCAGTAAAAAGAGGCTTTATTGAACGGGGGGGGGGGTAACCCCCGCAGGGCAGAAGGCAAAGGTACAGAGTCCACAAGACAAAAATCACAATCCAGGAGGGCGAAATCCAAATCGTAACCAGGGCACCAATCACAAAACTCAAAGTCGGACAAAAAAGGGTTCAAAAACAGATACAGGCAAAAGTACAAAAGAGCAGATCCAAAAAATCGTAGGGTCGGGCAGTCCAGTCAGAAGATAAACACAGAGAGTACAAGGCTAAATGAAAGCAGCACAGGTAAACTTGGGAAAACGTTCTGACGGGGAACTGCAGGAGAAGACAGCTTAAATACATTCAAGGGAAGTCACATGTTATGATTAGGATCGGGTGAAGGGGATCAGACTAATTTTCTAATCACATGAAATTGGCAAAAGCCAAAACGCGGACAGGGAACACGAGACAACCTTTACAGCTCATTTAATGTGCACAGATAATGAGAGGTAGGATAGAGTGGAGCAGGTGAGGACAATTGCAGGAGAGACAAAGTGAAGGCAAGAGGCGGAGACTAGAACAGGGCGAGTGCTGAGAGCTAGTTAATCAATTAGTAAGTGCAGCTATACAATCCCTAGTGCTCGTTAGTTTAGTATTATATACAATGTTAGTTTGGGTTAGTAAATTTAACAAAAACAACAAACTGTTAGTATTGGTTAGTAATATAGAAAAAGAGAGGCGAAGGAAGCAAACGAGATTGGAAGGAATGTTTTGAAATCACCTAAGCATGTGACACGAGGACTGGGGAGAAGCTGTAACTTAACAAGAGACCAGACAGGGGAGACAAAGTGCAATGCTGGGCATGAATAAAACATGGACCGAATCTAACAGAAAAGTGGAAGGGGATGGCAAAAACGAAAACATGGCAAAATGCAAAAACTAAACAAAACATGACAAAACCTAACAAACATAATCATAAACATAACAGGGACTAGGGAAAATCATAATAAACATGGCATACAAGGCAGAAACAAGACAGAACAGATTAGAATCATAACAAATAGCTTTTCACAAAATTTTTTTGAACAATTTAGATGCTCAAATCAGTTAAGGTAGAGGCCATGTTTTTTTTTTGTTTTTTTTTTAAATTCTCATTTGAGAGGGAGCTTTTGTTAACTTTTCTTCACAGGCACTGCCGATCATGTTTGCACCATGGAGGTTCTCCACATTGTGGTGGACAGTTGCTTTGCTGTGTTGGTAATTTGTCATATCTTCAGTTGATTTTTATTTTTTTGCAACCCATAGCTTAACCCCTCAAACTTCAAACCCACTGAAACATCCTGGGAAACTCAAGAATATGGATTTGGAAAAAAAAAAGGAAAAATTTGCCAAATTCTTGAATTTTTTTTTTACAACCACATTGAAAAATGATGCAAATGAAGATGAGCAAAGATGTAGGTATGAGCGACCAAAAAAATGGAGGTATGAACAATTCAACTGAGCATTAAATGGAGTACAAAATTAAATGAGCAACAAGTTCATGATTTTTGATATAAGTAATGGTAACAACACAATTAAGAATAATACTGGATTTTTTTTTTCATATTTTATAGTGTTTTGATATTTTAGTTATATGTCTACTATTTTGCAGGTAGTTACTATCACTATAATCAACATAACTTCTTATGCAAGATGAGAGTTCTAAGCGGAATCTAATATTATTTATGATCTAATCAATGGCTAATATATCTAATCTAGTATATGACTTTAATTGATTTGAATATACAGGATGTTAAATTAAAAGATCCATTAGTTCAGATGAAATATTTGCTCAATGTGCCTTAACAGTAAAATTGCTTTGGGCAGAAACATAGATTCCATCTTGAATGACCAGCTGTAATCTTACCAGTGAGAGACTGAATCACCAAAAGCATGGTGTAACTGGGCCCTGAAAAACAGCCAGTTTTGCTGCATTATTTATGTCTTTTTACATGTTTTCATAGGATCATGTTTCTGAATCTCCTTTCTGCAGGCCTTGGGAAAAAAGTCAGGTCCTATGGTGTGCAGCAGTAATATTAAATTGATTATTCTATGCTAATTAGTGTGGAAATATTTTGCAAGGCTGTGTTCACTTGATCTGTCCCTACTGAAGTCAGCAAATGGAGGGAATCATAGCACATTTTGTTCTAAATCCCCAAAAATTATTTGGGGGTTAAATATATGTGATGTTCTACTGTAGTCCCAGTTCACTTTTTATTATCCCCATCTAAGGAGCTCTTGTGTTAATTCCTTTCTAATGTTTTCTGTTAACATTGGCAGACTGATATGAAGTAACTCTACTGCATTAGGACTTGTAGCCGCCAGAGACATGATCAATAACTGAAATGCAGTAATTGTGTTATCATTGATCCTTAAAGACCCAGCTGAAATAATGTGTTTTTCAGTAAAATGCACAGTATTCCTTTTCATCGCCAGCTACTGCCAAGCTTGAAATTAAGATACTTTTTATTTTTGCAGCATAAAATTCTATTTCATAACTTCTAATGTTTTAGTTATTTGTTTTGTTTTGTTTATAGGTTTGTGCTGATTTTATGTTTTAAGGAACACAAACAGAGGGTCAAAATATGTCAGAGGTGATTTGTCAACTTCCTTTCAAAATTCTCCCAGGTTGGAAATCCCAGTGATGCTTATTAGCACCATTGTACAGACAAGCATGTGTTCAGTGTCAGCCACCACTCCATACCTGTATTGCAGTGGCAGCTGGTGAACTGGCAACAGGGGAAGCTCAAACCATTTCCTAAAAATAATGATTGGTCATGACCTGTTTTCAATAATTCTTTCAAATTACCGTTACAGAAACTCCAAAAAACTCTTTACCAGGTGTGGTCAGTTTTCATTAATAACGCATACCTGTCAACTCTCACGCATTTGGCGTGAGTTTTAGTGGCATATTTACGTTCCCCTGCTGTAGTCAGCAATCATTTGATCAAGGCATATGCAAGAGATTCTCGCGCGGAATTGAAGTCCTTCTGCATGGTGGTTTATCAGTTTCACCTACGTTATGACTCCGGGCTTCTCATGCTGTTCTTTACTCAGGGCTTGGAAGCAATGCATGTGTTTCATGATCATTTAAATTGTTGAAATGAAATTAGATCATTGGAAGCAATGGAATTGCATAAAGACGTTTCAAATGATCTTATTTCATTTAAACAATTTAAACGATCTTGAATCACCTGCATTGTTTACAACCCCTGAGTAAACAAAAGTGTGTGAAGTCCAGAGTCATAATGGGTTTCCAATTATTAGTGGTGAAATCCACCATAAGGCACGTGATACTGATAAACCCCCAGGCACAAAGATTTCAATTCCACGCGAGATTCTCTTACATACGTGTTGATTGAATAATTGCTGACTACAGCAGAGGAACGTATATGTCACTAAAACACGACGTGACATTACATGATATGAAAGCGTGAGAGTTGACAGGTATGCGTTATTAATGAAAACATAGTACACCTGATAATGTTGAGAGTTTTTGGAGTTCCTGTAATGGTAATTTAAATGAATGATTGAAAACAGGTCATGACCAGTCATTATTTTTAAGGGATGGGTTTGAGCATCCCCTGTTGCGAGTTCACCAGCCGCCACTGCTGTATCGCCATCAGCAAGCTTGAATCACGCAGACACAAGTTTCAGCAGAGTGCTTCTTATACAATTTAATGTAAACATGCAGTCAACTAACTGATCGTCTGGGATGGCTAATGCTGGATTGTACATTCTCCTCTTGGGCTACTGAAACCTTTGTTTTTGTGAGAGACACTATAGTCAGTTGTAAATTGGCCTGTCTAAGAGACATTGAGGGGACTGAGAAGTTCTCAGTATAAACTTTGTACTTCTTAGCAAGGTATGTTGAAGGGCTGTACTTGGGAGAAATAAAACAGGGGTTTGTGTGCTAGTGTTGTTACCCAACGTTATCCACTCCCCCAACATTGCGCACCATGCTTATCTGATAACCAGGTAGATAGTTAACGTTGATATAACATAACATTTGTGAAGAGCTGGTCATGCGGATCACGAGAGTGCGTAATTTAATTGTGCAGTCTCTACTAGGTAGCTACATTTCTTATTTACAGTTTCTACGCGGTAGCTGTGGCCCTGTAAGTGTAACACTGACCTAATTTCTTATCATTAACTAAATATTTAGCTAATAAAAACAGTCATTTTTGTTAGCCATTGTGCTCTGACGTCACATGCAGTCTCCCTGGCAGTTCAGAAATCATACCAGAGCCTCCCAGCGGGAATTCTGAATTATGACTAGGAGAGATGTTCGAGAGCACTTTTCTAACTGGAACGTGGGATTGTTCCCAGTTCCCAGGACAACTTGAATGCAACATTAGCTTCCAGCCTTCCATTTTCTATAGCAATGCTTTAAGGGGGCTCATAAGGCTGCCGCACAGCAAACTATACATAGTAATCAGATTGTTGAAAACTCTAATTTCAGAGATTATGTCCCAAACAAAACCATTTTAAGAATTATTTTAGTGTGTTATTAGAAAATATTTATCCTTATGTGTTATGTTTTATCCTTTCTTTTTAGGCACTTGGTGTCAATTTTAAATGAAAATTAATATAAATTGATTCACTAAAAATGTCATTACAATTAATGGTTTCAGAGAAAACGTTATATTTTGGAGACTTTTGCCTGTTGTCAATGTACCATTGCTCATTGATCCAAGCTAAATCAACCACAGTGTGCTTACTAATTAGGACGTATTGTGGAATATGTAACGCTCTGCAATGTTTATTGGTTTGGTATTCAGTACCGTACAAAATAACATTTCAAAGGATGATTGGTTGATAGGGCAAGAGGACCTCCAGAGGTCTATTTTATGTCTATGTTACATTCTCAAGCCTTGGTCAAGTCAAGTTGCCAGTAAGAATCAAAATGTCTTGTCCTGATGAGATCACTCTTATCACAATTACATATATGGAAGTGTGAAAAATAGCTGTTGCCAACCATCCTGTCTGAAATGTCTTAAAGCAATTTTGATATAATCCCAAATTTATGGCTAAAATGAGCTAGAACATGAAAGGACAGCTGCCTGTGTTTAGCCATATTGATTTAGTAAAGGGCAAGCAGGCAAGCCTGACTAATGCTCTACTTCAGTTTTTTTTGGTGGCTCGCATAAGCCTCTTTGCTGGTGACATTAATAAACATTCATAACCACCAGGCCGTCACCGAGCAGCTGCTTCAGAAGGCATTAAAACATCAAGAAAATGTCTGATCTCTTAAGAGCTTGTCTTCTTTTCCACATACTCTTATCCCCCACCAACAGCGAGAATAGACCGTCCAGGTCTTGTCTTTCTCCAGATCACTCATCAAGACATCTGTAGTATCAGGATTCCCAGGAGTGAGTGCTGATGTGGAGCTCTAAGCTGTCAGCTAAACAGAGTTTGACACCATCTTCATTGCCAATAATTTGAGTCCATGAAGCCAGGGAGCTGGGCTGATCAGGCTTGCGGCAGCTCCGCACACCATGCCTCTACGACTTGGTCATTAGAGAAAATGTTGTGGCAAACTTCACTGCTTGGGAGAATGGAACAATTAGGCTGGCAATTTCCACTGGTAGCTGATAAAAGGCCTCCACATAAAGTAATAACACGATTCATGGTCATTCAGAATGTTGAAGTCAGTGCCCAGATTGGGCTGCTAGCCCCAGAGCACAGCGAAAGAGGATTTGGATCGAATTATAAGAGAATATTAAGATGTGATAGTATCTGTAATGCATTTCTGAGGGAAGCTTTGCTCTCTCAGTCCCATCAGGTCCCAAGACCAGTATATTAAACTTGTTTTATTCTGTAATGCATCCTTTGGGGAAATTAGATCACCGACAGTGACCTCACCCCGTGCACTCATTCCCGAGTGACAATGCCCCTCGGAGGGCATTAAAGCCATTGTCCATATGGCATTTGGCCAATAATCTGCTCATTAAATAAATCACTTTAGAATCACTACATAAATGAGGTACATAATTGTCAATTAGCTTTATCTTAATTTCTTTCTGAAATGTGCAGTATCCTCAATATAGGTATAGAATCATGTACACATATAGCATGTAAATACACTAATTTTGTTTGAATTTTCAAACCAAGAAAGTTGTCATTTTTTTTCAGTTTACCTACAAATTTTGATTAGACACTTTCAAAGACTGCAAATGTCCACAGGGTACAGAACCAAAAGCAGTTATGAATTTCATTTAAATCTTTGCATATGGAAATGAAGCTGACTGTCTTAAACTGTAGTTTAGAAAATCAGAGAAATAAAGGCTAAGTCCACTCTACATCAACAAACTGACAGTTAAAGCACCATAGAAGTGCACATATAGCTCCATCAATTTCACTGTTAAATCACTCTTTCAAACATGTTTCGAGTGTTCTCTGCAGCACTGATAGAGCAAATAAAATCACATTACATACGCAGTTAAGTTCATTATGGTAAAATTATGTAAATGATGTTGACAATTCCCGCTGTCAAATATACTGTACCTCTCCTTTCACAGAAGAGAAAAACAATGCCTGTACTTACAATATACAGTATTATTTGAATTGTAGAAAAACACAGATTGGAGAAAGAAGGTTGGTACCTAATAAATTATTTTCCAGGCCTCATTGCATGTCTTACTTATGCTTTATTCTTAAATAAGTACATGTGGCATATGTTCAATTTCCACACTAGTTTGTGTGCAGCCTTCTCGTGGAATAGTAATAGTTTACTTTTCTTGTACAGTATTTGGTTGAATGGTATCCTTTTCCATTTAAGTGCGTTTTAATATATTCAGTAATCTTTTTGAGCAGGTGTCTTGCAACCAAGACAAGTTTTCTCTTCATTGGAGGGACCTTACAATGCCAAGAGAAATAAAACCCTAAAGATCTGTTGACCTACAGATATACTGTATCATGGTATCAAGAATGCTTTTCCTCATAAAAGGTCTTCCAGAAGACAAACTTGTGAAAAGAAGAGTTTTATTCTTTTTCTATTCTTGTCTTCAGGAACATGTTCATTTAAAGCAGGGACTACTCTCTAAGTACACAAAACCAGAACAGCGTTATCCTTCAGCAAACAATCATCCGAAAATCTTCAGTCAGCAAAGTGCTTTCACAAAAGATTGAGCAGTATGGACAAACTGTTTGCTGAAATTTTCTTGTGACTCTTTAAGGTGGATCCCACCTATTAACGCCCTCAGGCACCCTTTTCATGTGACATTATTCTGTTGTCATCGAGAATGAACAGGATATGAGTGATATCTTTGAGGGGGGAAAAACAATGCATGACAACAGACATCTCAACACAAGTGAGATTATCCATGTCAAGGAAACATCACAGCCTGTGACAAGAGGCTTCGGGGAACGCTGAGAAATTAATATAGCTCTCATTCTGACGGTAGGCTGCAAGGGCCCCAGGCAGAATTCTCACACAAACACAATGCAGTGCCAACGCATGGGTTTTCATAACACTGCACATACACACAAACATGCACACACACGCAAACACACGCGCGCGCACACACACACACACACACACACACACACACAAAAAGGAGAAATATAAAATAAAAAGAACTTCTTTAATTGAAATAAATAATCTCTGGAGCAAAAAAAAAAAAAAGTACTAATAATAAATAAATAAATACACAAAAAATAAATAATTAAAACTCCTGCAGTTAAATGAGCCTAGCTGTATTACATCAGCCAGCCAGCACAATAAACCCCCCACCCCACCCCTTTCCAACCTTCACATAAATTATTTAAATAACTGCAAGATGGAAGTTATTTGCATACAGATAAAAGGCAGTTTAATATAGTAAATAACCATTTTATTGAGAAATCTAAAAGATTTTGCTGTAATCTGCAAATAAATGTCTTTGCCTACGTTTTCTGCACCGAGCTATTGAACAGTTTGAATGAGGATGTTCCAGGGAATGGAGAAGCATGCATCCACTGACCCCATAGTAATTAATGGATTATTACGCATGCACACTCCCACTGTCTCCAATCACGGCAGCCCATTTACACTCTGACCTCCACCCGGTAATGAGTACTCACCAGCCTAACCTCCCTGCCCATCGTGGGCCACAAGCTTGTCAGCCGAAGACGGGGGGGCGGACGACACAGCTGTCATCAGCATGCACCTCACCACACCCACCCTGCATAGAGTGGGGGGAGGGAGAGAGAGCCCTAAATACAAGCAACAGTGTGGAGAAGAGCAAGTGGATTTCATCAGCAGACCACACTGCAGTGTTTTCTGAGAGGCTAGACTGCCGCTGGCTTTGCTCCCAAAGAAAAGCAACTTATAAAAACAGCGGCGATTTCAGGCCCCAGCTCAGACGGAGAAGGAGCGACATTTGTCGCCTCTTTCTCGTGCTAAGTCATGTTCCAATAGATAGCGTGCATAGCTTAGCTAGTCTAATGAGATAATTTTGAGGCAAAATCTGCAAGTAGTGATTTTTCTGCGTTTGTCCAGTGTATGTTTTAAATTAACGATCTAAACATCAAATCGCATTGTATATCAAATGTTGTCATGACTAAAATTTCCCAGAGGAATAATCAGTGAAAATGCATAGCTGAATAAACTTTCGTGTAAATAATATAAGTTATAGATATTGCATCTTTCAAGGCGCAGCTGTCCAATAATATGCAGCGGGAATCTTTGTAGATAATATGGCAATCATCAGCCTATTTCAAATAATAGAGAATTTTAATGTTTTTCCAAGTAGGTTCATTATTTAAAGCGTTCTTTGTGGAAATAGCATTCCACATAATTGTGCCATTAGGAGGGTGCTTTACAAAGCAGGATTACAGTGACAGCTGATAACTGCATTGAGAAAAAACCCGGAACAGATCATTTCATTTCATGTTCCAGATTTTGGAGGGTTTCTAGTTTCCCTGAGGTCAATTATGCAGTTAACTCAATTATCCTGCTTAGTGAAACAGGGTCCCTTATAAGTCTCATATACCTGCAGAGTGGGTGAGCATTGGGGTAAGGAGAAATTACCCCTCTCCTGCAACTTGTACATTGTTGACTTTTTTTTGCCCAAGCTTATCATGCTAACAGCTTTATAACCCTATATGACACACAAAATGGTGAAAAATGTATTCAATTTTATATTCATTTATTCAACAATTTGGTATAATGTCACATGGAAATAACTATTTTCAAACATTTTAATTTTTAGTTGCGGCATGTCGTTTTCAATCAAACTATGTCCAAGTATTTACTCAAATGATAAAAATGAGCACATAAATGAGAACAATAAATAAAAAGAGAACAGAAAGGTTTTAACTGATCCCGAAGGGGAATATGAGCTACAATGGACATAAACTGTCAACGTGTTGTTTCAATATCAACCACCACTCAAACATTTCAAGACATGGGCAACAGATCCCCGTGTTTACAATGCTTGAAGTAATAATGGCAATAAAGAAGGCAAAATTAGATTAAGTGGACTTGGTCATAAAGTATACAGAATATGCCAATGGAGCATAATAGCATTTGAAAGAAAACACTCAAACAATTCTCACATCAGCAAACAGACATAGTACTCGTACAGTATGTCAAGTTTTAAAAAATATTAATGCTATTTATCTATCTTTTGGCATATTTTGCACATTAGTAGAGGAAGAATTTGTAGTAGTAGTAGTAGTGGTGGTGGTACGAGTAATGGTTATATTTTTTATTTTAGTAGTAACTGCAGTGGTAGTGGTAGTAGTAATGGTTGTATTTTTATTTTAGTAGTAACTGCAGTAGTGGTGGTAGTAGTAATGGTTGTATTTTTATTTTAGTAATAACTGCAGTGGTAGTAGTAGGAGTAATGGTTGTATTTTTATTTTAGTAGTAACTGCAGTAGTAGTAGTAGTAGTAGTAGTAATGGTTGTATTTTTATTTTAGTAGTAACTGCAGTAGTAGTAGTAGTAGTAATGGTTGTATTTTTATTTTAGTAGTAACTGCAGTAGTAGTAGTAGTAGTAGTAATGGTTGTATTTTTATTTTAGTAGTAACTGCAGTAGTAGTGGTAGTAGTAATGGTTGTATTTTTATTTTAGTAGTAACTGCAGTAGTGGTGGTAGTAGTAATGGTTGTATTTTTATTTTAGTAGTAACTGCAGTAGTGGTGGTAGTAGTAATGGTTGTATTTTTATTTTAGTAGTAACTGCAGTAGTGGTGGTAGTAGTAATGGTTGTATTTTTATTTTAGTAGTAACTGCAGTAGTGGTGGTAGTAGTAATGGTTGTATTTTTATTTTAGTAGTAACTGCAGTAGTAGTAGTAGTAGTAATGGTTGTATTTTTATTTTAGTAGTAACTGCAGTAGTAGTAGTAGTAGTAGAAGTAGTAGTAATGGTTGTATTTTTATTTTAGTAGTAACTGCAGTAGTAGTAGTAGTAATAGTAGTAGTAATAATTGTTGTTTTTTTATTTTAGTAGTAACTGCAGTAGTAGTAGTAGTAGTAGTAGAAGTAGTAAATGGTTGTATTTTTATTTTAGTAGTAACTGCAGTAGTAGTAGTAGTAGTAGTAGTAGTAATGGTTGTATTTTTATTTTAGTAGTAACTGCAGTAGTAGTAGTAGTAGTAATGGTTGTATTTTTATTTTTGTAGTAGCTGCAGTAGTAGTGGTAGTAGTAATGGTTGTATTTTTATTTTAGTAGTAACTGCAGTAGTAGTGGTAGTAGTAATGGTTGTATTTTTATTTTAGTAGTAACTGCAGTAGTAGTAGTAGTAATGGTTGTATTTTTATTTTAGTAGTAACTGCAGTAGTAGTGGTAGTAGTAATGTTTGTATTTTTATTTTAGTAGTAACTGCAGTAGTGGTGGTAGTAGTAATGGTTGTATTTTTATTTTAGTAGTAACTGCAGTAGTGGTGGTAGTAGTAATGGTTGTATTTTTATTTTAGTAGTAACTGCAGTAGTGGTGGTAGTAGTAATGGTTGTATTTTTATTTTAGTAATAACTGCAGTAGTAGTAGTAGTAGTAGTAGTAGTAATGGTTGTATTTTTATTTTAGTAGTAACTGCAGTAGTAGTAGTAGTGGTAGTAGTAATGGTTGTATTTTTATTTTAGTAGTAACTGCAGTAGTTGAAGTAGTAGTAGTAATGGTTGTATTTTTATTTTAGTTGTAGCTGCAGTAGTAGTGGTAGTAGTAATGGTTGTATTTTTATTTTAGTAGTAACTGCAGTAGTAGTAGTAGTAGTAATGGTTGTATTTTTATTTTTGTAGTAGCTGCAGTAGTAGTGGTAGTAGTAATGGTTGTATTTTTATTTTAGTAGTAACTGCAGTAGTAGTGGTGGTTTCAGTATTGGTAGTTGAAGCTGCAGTAGCAGCAGCAGTAGTAAATTGCTCTGAAGAAATAGTCTTCCAGAGAATCATCCTAATGGCTTCTGTCTGAAGGAGTTTCACTCAAGACTGCAGGCAGACTGCCGGAGCAACAAGCGGTCATGATATTCCTCGACCCATGTGCTAGGCAACAGTGGTCACCATGGCGATCCATGACACAAAGCTGCAGGGGAGGGGAATACCAAGTGCACTGGGCCCAGAATAAAAAGACACGGGCGCCATCCCCTGAAAAGAACACAATCCAAATCAATACTGTCATTATCAGCCAGAGCCGGCTGAATTAGATGTCACAGCACCTGGGGCAAGGAGCTGACATACATGAAGATTATGAGTGCGCATGATGGATTGGGACAGCCTGCCCCACTAAAAGCAGGAATTGCCTGGCGGCAGCCAGTATGGATTAACAGTTACACTTTGTGCTAGGCGTTGATGATCAAGTAGTGAACTTAGTAAATGGCATACAGTATCAACCTGGGCATAGTGTTCTGTATCTCAATGAAAAGGCAATCAGACTTGCATAGTGGCTGAATGGTGCAGTCCTTGCTGAGTACAGGAACATTTAATGAGAGATCCACAAGACTATCACTGCAGGAGTCCCACTAGAGGCTCTAGTGGAGTCTATCACTTCTGAAACATGGGACGAGCTCGTCTCATTTATCGTGCTCACTTCGAGGATTACTATACTGTGATTGTAACTAATTCACATAGCCTACTGCATATAAGAAAGTTTATGACTTCATGGTCAATTTCTGCTATTAGTGAGCATAAACATTCACAAAGGCTAAATTGTCAGTGCCAAAATTTCTGAGCCATTTCAACTGTAAATGCCAAATTGAAAAGATACCACAGAGCTCTTTTCCTTTCCCTGCCTTCTTCTAAAATCGGAATGTAACTAGATTGTGGAATTAATTATCTAATATCTGGTGAAAACAGACCTTATGACCTCTAACTTATGACCTGTTTCATTATTGTCAGGATAGATACATGATCAAACAATATAACTGGATGCTAAATGGCATTTAATAATTCAGTACTTCTACCATTTCTAATTCCTTTATCAATTTGATAAAGCAAAGATAGGTGCAGAGACCTGGGGGCAATATTAATTTTTAATCTTCCTCAGGAAATTGGTTGGATGTTATGATCTGACCAGAGGTAAAGGTAATATTGTGAAGTCAAATTCTAGACTTCTTGAAAACTATTGGAAGGTCAAATTGTCCTTCTTAATACAGGCTGATAATATCACAAAGGGTATAGTTTCATTACATTTAATATAACCTCACTATAATGAGAACAAAAAACAATGTAAACGCAATAGTTTCCCCATACTGAGGGGTTCACAGGGGTGTGAAGCCAGCTCTCCAGGCTTGCACTAATACTCATAGAAGGCAAAATCAATGACAATCATTATCTAATGGCCCACTCCTGTCCATGAAGAAGTATTTTTCCTCCTGTGGAGCCCTCCCCTTCCTCTCCTCATTCACAGAGAGGACTGCATCCTATTTCCAAGGATGTGGGCATTGAATGTATCCATACCATGGCCTTCTCAGCCTGAAGGGGCCTGTTCCACAACGTGGAACTCAGCAGGAAAACAGCACAGAAGAAAACAATGCGGTTATCTGGCTAACTGACAACTGTACTGACAAAGTATTTAGCATCAGTGCATGTCCCATATTTAGGTAAGGTCAGCGTCTAATTCAGTTACGTTACCTCACAAACTCAGTCATCCTTAGTAAATGGAGGGTGCACAAGGCCAAGGAAACAAATTATTGTCACAACGCGCCCCTTGCATGGGGTCGTCTGGCCAACACGTTCCAATCTCAACTCATCATATAATGACGCTACCTGACCAAGCGTCAATATACGACAAAAAAGAAGACTTTTGGCATCTTTATTTGACGCTTAGGGTTCATTTTCAGGTAAAGGGTTAGGGGGAAAGGGGTAAGGGTTCGTTTAAAACTGGCATCAAATAAAGACGCAAAAGCCTCCAGATGCATCATCTGACTCTGAGGAAGACGTCAGTGGACGTCAAAACGTCAGTCCTTTCAAAAAAGAGATTTTGTCCTGAGCTCTGTGTGTTCCAGCTTTTGCTTTTTACCGAAATAGTCCTTAGTGGTTTTTTTTCGGTAAGGTGCGCTTTTCTACGCCAAAAGCCTCCTTTGCGCTTGGTCAGGTAACGCCACTGTATGATGCGTCGGGATGAGATTGGGCTCGCGTGGCACCTTTTCATGTCTCCATGCCTGTCCATTTTCCAGGTTTAGTAACAAAGCGGATGCAGACATTAGTAAACAACAAACTTTTTCTATCATAATATGTGATGTAGACCTGGGTTTTTTATACTCTGCCCCTACACTTTAGCATAATACCAGTTTGCCTCAGAGATAAAACTGTAAAGAGTATAAAAACTCCACAGCTCGGCTCATTTCTGTCAGCTCATAACTATACACCCTTTCATGCGGAAAGCAGATTTCAGCCTCGAGACTCTTAGGATTCCAGTCAAATTGACATGGGTAGAAACAATATGCACAGTATGTAATAATGTGTACAGGAAAGATATTACCACTTCTAGCTTTTGGAATAAATGAAAAACTGCACGATGACAATAGTCGAGAGAATGATGCACTTGATCCGAATGCCTATCGAGCATCAATGGCCTTCTCACTTAAACTCTTTAAATCTCCTGTGTGTCTCCTTGATAGAAATAATATCTAACACATCATTGCCGCTGCACAATATGCTCTAATTGTAGGTGATGGCCTATCTAGTAATAGCACTTCTTGATCATCAACTCCCACTGGAGAAATGCACTCTTTATGAGGGTCTGGGATCTCAGTGCCTCCAGAATGAGCACAGAACATGTTTTAGCACATTTGCTTACACCAGTGCATTCAGAAATGTTTGATGCTGTTAGGTCTAAAATAATTGAATATAAAAATCAGGTGGACTGCACTTCGCCACATCATTCAAAGTGTAGCAAAACAAAATGGCTGAGAAACCTGGGCAGAGCATCAGAATTTTTAAGGGTGTGGCAGAAAATAAGTACAGGTGAGGGATGGGCATTACTCACCATATGAATGAATCTTATCTGCGTGAATAAGTTTGTGTGATCTGTTCTTTTTTTCTTCTTATGGAGACATCATTGCATGTAAAATATAATTTCCAATCATGCATTGGAATGATGAGGCTTTAGGAGGTTTGGGGGGTCTACAGGAGGATTGACAGCTTTGAGAGTTGTTGGTGTGTGGTTACGTACTTTTTTTCTAGGTTTTTTTTCCTTTCATTGCTTTATTATGTTTTTTTTTCTTTTTTCTTTTTCTTTTCTGTATTTCCTTTGTTAATTCCCTCCCTCAAGAGGTGACATATCATTGTATTTAAGTCCGGCAAAATAATAAAGTTGTCCTCCAAAGAGGGGGGGTGGTGGCGGGCTAGAAAAAGAAAAAAAAAAAAAACCAAAATGGCTGAAAAAATAAAATGTTTAGCTCTCGCCAGAGGACATAAACCCCCAAGGAGAAGTCATAAATCTTACTCCTTCTACTCAGTAAAGTACAATGTACCATATAATTTGATTAAACCAATAATTAATGAAGTCCTTAGATTGCTACTAACGATAAAAGTTGATTTCTTGTGCTCACTGCAAGTTTCTTTCTTGGCTACAACTTAAATGCAAAGGGTTAAAATCAGAAAAGCAAACAGTCATCAAAGTGATATCTCCAACATCTGATCTTATTCAAATGTAATATTCAGATTCTCAGAAGCTGGAAAATAAAGAGAAAGTCATTATGTTTAATCTTCCTGAACCATGCAGTAAAGCATCAGTGATACAATAGAGACCATTCAAATCTGAAATGGATACAATTCACTTTGTTCAATTGAATTAAGACAGGTAAACTTTGGACCATCAGAGCATTGATTTTTATGGTGCAATGAAAGGTTAATTTTATTACCAAAGTAATAAGAAGGTCAAAAAGGGAATTCAATTCGTTTCTTTATTTTTGCTAAGGAAAATACAAGATTGCTTAATGTTTGGCTGTCTTCAGTGAAACAGACCGTTAATCCTCATACCAGGAATAATTGCTTTTTTCCAGACCTGTAAATATAATGTATTGACTTTATATCTATTTAATAGGTGTCCTAAATAACTGATGTGCTTTTTACACGTTCAGCTGTAAAAATCTGTATATTTGTATTGGGGATAAATAAACTGACATTTTGAGAGGATGATTCATGCATTTCATTAGATCTTAAATGGTTTAGAGAGGGAAGCTTACCACTTATCATTGATTGCAAGCCTAAAGCCTTTACCAATCTTTATGAACATAGTTTTTTTTTTTCTCCAAAACTTTGACCATTTATTTGCAAGGGAAATTGATAGTCTCATGGGAAAGTATTTCCCCCCTTCCACATTTCATATATTTTTGTTTATTTGTCACATTTAATTGTTTTAGATCTTCAAAAAAATGAAGAACAAAAGACAATGGCTATCCATGAAAAGACAAAATGCACTTAATAAACAAGAATTTTATTTATTGAAGGAAAAAAGATATCTGACAAAAAGTGAACCTGTTTAAAAAAGTGATTGTCCCCTCTGCTATTCCATCAAAATTCTATTGATAATCGAGATAAAATTAGTTCAGACAAACCCAGGTTTTATTACAGCCAACTCTGTTGAATCTACACATCAGTTAACCTCTTTTACTCGAGAGGCGAATTCCACCCATAAATGCCACAAAATATGGATCAAAGCCGTTTTTAAACCCTTGTACTGCACCTTTATGACCAAACATTCACTTTTCTCCACAGTCTAGTTTCATATTATTTCCATCAAATTATGGATGGAAAATGCCTAAAAATCAAAAATTGAAAATCTAGTTAAATTTTTTTTTGGTTGATGAGCAACAGCAGGTATAGAAGAAATTACATTAATCTGGAGTACAAGCATGTTCTCAAATTATTAAAGAAATAAAGTATGTTGAAATCTTTCAATCAAATTTTAGAGCAATTTTTCAAAAATGTCAAAGAGCACATTTTCACATTTTATTTACATATTTATTTAATTTTCATCTGGTATCATAGAAAGCCCAGTATCTCAAATACTATCAAGGCCAGGAATATGGTTCAATGTGTGACATTCCCCGTGTTTCCATAGGTAGTCTTCCCCTGTTCCAGCAGTCTGAATAAGTTTTGAGGTTTGTCGCTTTTAATTGATTTGTCTTGTCTGTTCCGAAAAGGGCAATTCCTACTCAAAGACTCTTCAATATGGCTGAGTTAAATTAATTCTGCTAGAGAGTGTGTCAAAATTCCTCCACAGGGAACTGAAGACTGATCTTCAGTTAGCAAAAGGTGGTACAACCAGTTATTGAAATGGGGGGGATATTTCACTGCAAAAAAAATACAAATAATAATCTTACCTTAATCTTGCACACATTTGTGAGATATAGGTGAGTGTGTGTATGTATGAGTGTGAGGGTGGTTATAAGAGGAGGGTGGGAATGGGGATGGTTTAACTGTACTCTGTATAACTGCATGTGCTGGTGTTTGAGAAAGAGAGAGTATGTGGTTTTGTGGTATTGCTTCCCAGATAGTTTGTTTATTTTTTAATGTACCGTGGTCATCTCTTCTTTGCTTATCCTTCATCTATTTTAGTGTTGTTATCCATTTTTACCAACCTGCCCAGGGACTGCAGGTGGAAACTAGCAAGTGTTGCTGTAACCTGGCATAAAACATCTTCTCTTGTTCTACAAGATTAATGTTTATTTGTGCATTGTCCCTGTTTTAAATAAATAAACTCCAACTCCTACTCCTACCAAGCAATTACTAAGCATTTTAGTCTTGTATTTTAAACTAAAACACTGGTCACACTTTAGATGAAGTGTTGCTCATAAAGGTTCTATACAGCATGTATAATGCCTTCATAAATGAGACATAATGGGCTCTAAATTCGTAGACCAGGGGCAGGCGCGGCGCAGGCGCGGCGAATAGGGGGAGCGCCGCGCCAACGGGGTGTGTCCAGGCGTATGTTGCAATTTCGTGCCTGGCGTAGCATGGCGCAAGTACTCCGCTGTCCCGCCTCTGCCCCTCCTGCCGGCGCAAGTGGCAAAGAGGGAGGAGAAAAGGCTTAAGTGGGTTTAACACAGCCGAGTCAACTCTTCACCAATAAAATGAGCTCCTCTCCTCACCTTTAAAGTGTTGAAATAAAGAAGCCTCTGTAGTATATCTGCATGATGCGTTAATGTTGCATTTTACTTTGCTGCTTCAGGCATGTTTTCTGCACCGCTTACGTTTATATTAAGCATTACGAATATGAGGCATTCTCGAATTATTACCATTAGCGAACTTGAATGGAATTTCAAAACAAAACTACGTCAGATCATTCAAACATATAAAGTTGGAATGAAATATGACGGTTGCTCATTTATTTCTTCTGCCTGCATCATTGGAAGAGAAACAATGGGTAGCGTGTTCCTATTATTACACCCTGTTGCTGCTTAAAATTTTGGGATTAACATGCATGGACAACAATGCAAGATACGTTACACATTTATTTTCAATATGTGATCTTAACTCAGTACGAGATCATAGCAATCAGGCTGTATTCCTTTCCCCCACTAAAAACGATGAAACCTTAGTGACAATAATATTAGTTTTAAGCCGCTTGCACACTGGACGCGAAACAAATTTTTCGCACGACAGATTGCTTTGCTGCGTTGAACGCAGTGTCTACGTGTCCGAAAGTCGGACAGGGTTTTAATATATCTCCGTGTCCGACGGTCGGATGGTTTCAATATAACTCCGTGTCCGACAGTCGATTATTGTTTTTAATTTCTTCAAATCTACTGAATCTTTTAGATATTAAACGTGAATGTTTTGATAAGAGGGCTCAGTTCTTCAAGATGAGTACCGAGAATTTCAATCAATGTTTCTGTTTAAGCTCTGCTCAATAAAGAGAGTCGACATTGGCGCGGGACAATGTACAATGCCTATCGAACATTAAATGCAAAATACTCCTTGTCTGACAGCCGAAAAAAAAGAGGACGATTAGAACAGATTGATAATGAAATAAAGAATAAAAAGAAACATTTTAACAACAAACAGAACATCCATTGAACACTGCGATTTATTTATTTGCGGGCCATCTTTTTTGGATGTTCTGTTTGTTGGTGATATATTTTTATTATTTATTTCATTATAAATCTGTTCTCATATCAATACTTTTACTTTTTGCTGGCTGCCGGACATGGAGTATTTTGCATTTCGCGTCGGACAGTCTTGATCGTGCATGCGATATTTAATTCACAATGTCAATGGTCATGGAATTGATTTGGTCACTGACTACAAGCACTATTTTATCTCTGGTGAGGAAATAAAGCATGAATCTGTTCGATCCATCTGACTAATTTTCAAAAGAGAGACCGAATAAAGACTGTTGTCTATCTTCAACGGAAGAAAACAGACGAATAAACAGACGCGTGTATTCGCGTCTTTGCATTGACTTTGACTGTAATCAGTCGTGCGAAAAATTTGTTTCGCATCCAGTGTGCAAGCGGCTTTACTGAGCATAGAGCGCAAGCATTATATAGGCAGTTAGTGGTTGGCTGAGAAAGATGTGAAGTCGTTAGTTTGCATCACAGATTCAGCTGCGTTGATTAAGCCAGGTCGAGTTTCCATTACGCGTGCCAACCGCCTTTAATCTGACATCAGGACAATCGATATAGATACTATAATTTATGTCCTGATTCAGATATTTACATTAAATAGTGGTTGCTGTAATTATTTATTGCATTGAAATGTGCCTGACATTTTGGAAACCTGCCTGTGAGGTTTCGGTGACGTGTGCGCAATGTGCGCCGGTCAGCCAAATTACCACTGCACAGAAGGTAAACCAGGTTGGAGCTGGTGAGCTTTCTGGGCAACTTCAGCGGAGACTTTTTCTACGAAATTGTCACTGCGTCTTGATGAATATGTGACACCTCCCCCTACTACGCCACCACACCCATCTCGGCGCACGTCCGTCTACCAAATTGCCAAAGTGGCTGCGCGGTGTTGTTGCGCTCAAAAATTACCACTGCGCGGGCTGCACCGGACGAAATTACCACTGCGTGGGCTGCGCCACGCTACGCCATGCTGCGCCACCCTGCGCTGCGCCAAGAAATTAGAGCCCATTGTCTTCATAAATCATACATAAGCAAATGTCACGCTTTGTAAAGGGTGAAATAACACATCCTTATTCAGCATGTGATACCAGATGTTATATAACTGACAATGGCTCTCATTTATCAAACATGCCTAGGATCTGGTGTAGATTCTGGTGTAAATATCAGCGTTCGCCAGTTGTCACGTCTGATTTACTGAAAGTGTTTACGTCGCTGATTTCGTTGTAGAACTGGCGTGGCGTTGATAAATCTGGCGGTTGAAACCATCGTAATTTACATGACACGCCCCCTATAAATTCTACCCACTTTACGACAAGGACTCTCGAAAGACGGCAAAGAAGAAAGAACTTCACTGAGGAGGAAACATAAATTATCACGTCCGAGGTGGAGAAAAACTAAATAATTTTATTTGGAAGCCTTAAGAGTGGCATAAAGGGAGCCCAGAAGGCTGCAGTTTGGAAAATTATTGCTGCTGCAGTACACCGTTGGGGTGGAAAACCGGAGTGCAGCAGAGGTCTGATTTAATTCATTAATAAAACAAAGTGACTATATATTCGCACTTATTTAAGTGCATCCAAGCTCAAAAATTGATCAAAATTCGCGTTAGACGCACTTATAAGTGTGGGTAAGATGCACATTTCTCCATTGCCCACACTTTTTTTAGTGTGATCCAAAGCTAAAAATTTTTTTCTTGGCCAAACTTATTTTAAGCGGTACTTTCTATAAGTGGCACTGGAATGGTCATCAACTGGCGCACTTATAAGTATGGCCAAAAAAAAAATTTAGCATTGCCGAATAACATCAGCCTTAATAAATTCAATTTATAGATCCATGATCTTTCATGTTATATAGCGTACATATTGACAATCCAAATGCTTTAAATGTAGGAAAAAAAAAAAGTGGTCCGATTTTAAGATCGTCACCAAAAAACGGGTTGCTGCGCTCAGGCGCAGCAGTGCACGGACCGGTGGAGGCCAACCAGTCTCGAACCTCTCGCAGCAGGGCTCCCCCTCCATCGTGGGAATACGAGGCAGTGGGGACATGGATGAGTCCCCACCGCCTCGATCGGAGCTACATGAGGGTAATTGTTAAAATACAGTCTGCAGAGATCACCCTCGTTGTACTTTTATTATTATTACTCCATGACATTTTATTGGGTGCCACACAAAACGAGCAGCCACTCGTCACTTTCCCGGAGGAGACCTTCTCTGTGCGAAAGTTCCTCTCACGTTGGACAGAAGCTTATTCCTCTAACAATAGAAGATCTGCCATTGACAATATGTGATCACGGTCAAAGTGTCTGTAGACCTATATATACTGAGCAACAAAAGAAATGCAAGTTAGCTAGTTAGTTAATGTACTCTTATGGTTACTCAGTCAAAGTGACCACAAATAAAGAAAAGTTTGATTAAAAGAGTGTAAATGTGCACGCGCTAGTAATAAATTTGATTTTCAAAAATAATTACGCGCAAACTTATTTTCCAGTCTGCTTTTAATTAACTTGCGTTTCTTTTGTTGTTCAGTATATATATATATATATGACTGGATGAGCATCTGACATAGCACACTGCATATCTGCCAAGCCACGCATTACGCTTAATCAAATTGATTGTAATTGTCAGCCGTCTGGCCTGACAGGCAGGTTGTCTCAAACTAAACGTTTTTTTTTTTAAAATAAATTTGGCATCTCCAATCCCACCCGAATCTGGAATGCCCAATTGGTGAACTATGTACAAGGCTTGCTCGTATGGGACCCCTGGCTGCCAATTCAGGAGAGAGAGAGTCTCCTCCGAAGCACGCGCCTGTCAGCCACCGCTTCTTATACACTCATTGGTTGAATCTTCGCAAGTTCAGAACGAGGGCGGAGGATACCTGGACATGAACAGACTTAGAATCTTCCTGACGAGCGCCCGTCTGGTCAACAGGAGGCGCTTAAGCAATGAACAAGGCAACTATTATTTTCCCTTCCCGGCAGTCCCTTCCCAATTTGCAACCCTGTAGCGTAATAGCCAATTGTGCGCTACTCTGAAAAAGCTGCCAACCACTGCCGGCTGGTACGAAGCGGGGATCGATCCCGCGACGTGATAGTCACTCCTGCTTCGCAATGTGATGCTTTGCCGAGTGAGCTATCTGGCAGCCTCAAAATATAAGTTTAATTAATTTCTCAACACAGGTGTTATGTATTTATTTATTCACTGATTTGTTAATTTGGCCTATTCATCTATTTAGCCTATTTATTCATTTTACTAATAAGAGCAACAACAGCATGACATCCGCATCGCTGCATATGGTTTATTACTCATTTTGACTGCTGCACTCGTTCTTGCATGTTGTTCGCTGGTTTCAGATCTGCGTACACGTGGTCAGACCTGGTGTGAGATTTTTGCGAACCATTCGCTCACGTTCACGAATTCACAAAGCATCTTATCTTACCGCTAGGAGTACTCCTAAGACGCGCTAAAACATTTTATGTTGGAGTAAAATCTTAAAAGTTATTCACAAAGCTGCTGAGAGCAACTTTTAGTTAAGAAAACTGGTAACTCCTAGAATAGGAGTAGCACTGAGATAGGTGGGAGTAAATCTCCGTTGCTATGGATGACGTCAATTCTCATGCACGAGTCTTGGGACAATGAGCACAGTGATTGGTTGTTTGGTGACAGGGTGGCCCATTGCAAAAAATATCCCACATGCAACCCATGGAGGAAAAAATGAGGAAATAGTCCAAGTGGCTGGTTTGTCCCATAAAATAATAACATGTTGAGCACTCCTGAAAATGCATTATGCGCAGTCCCCACGTATCACGCTCTAGGCAAATAAACATACATAAGGAAGAGATAGTTGTAAAAATGCCAATAGCATAAAACAAGTCAATAATAAAACGCGTCATTTTCCCCAATAATTAGCAACTTATTACCCAATGAGAATATGTTTCGATCGTTTAAATCAAGAGCCGTTCAAGTTTGTTTGCCCTAAACTGTCATGGATGAAAGTTCAAAAAAGGACGCAAAAGCCCAACTGGAGCTACGACCAGTCACTGCTGCTGGCCCAGTTGGTGCTGGAGTGAAAGCATGTAATCAAAGGGGAATTTGGCTCGGGGGTGAACATCAAAACCTCGGAAACAGATGACTGCAAGAAGCGGTGGTATGGGCTGCAATCGTTGGGGAGGTCTGAGATTGCAGCCTATAAACGGGCTATCATTTAAACAGGAAAGCATACTAATTTAGCTTGGTCTGTAATTTATAGCCTACAATTTAAATATGTATACAAAATATGACATTGGCTGGTATTATTATGATGATCTATTAAATGTAACCCTCGCTCAACAGCCTAATAAAATAATTCATCCATAGCAGGAGGAGGTACAGCACCAAAGCCACTGTCCCAGAGCAAGTGACATCCTGCAGGCACATAATGCCTGTCAAATAATTGGCATAAGCGGCTTTCCATTAAAATGCGAGAGTCGTGCGTGGATCCTGGCCATTTCGCAACAATGTCCAAATTATTCTATTCGGCATCAAATACTATCTGGGTGTTGATGGAATTAACTTCTTTTCTATTTACAAATACCTCTTCATCTTGGGTCGGAGAAAAAATTCAAACATGGGTCTCGTCAATAGCATCGATGATACCGGGCATACCTGAGGTGTGCATGAATTCAAGTTTGATTCTGTGTTGTTGGCGAATGTCCATTGGAAACCGGATAAACTGTCGGATGATATGGGGTTCACTGAGCGCAATGATTGTTTGTGAATTGAGCGACTGACAGATGACTGTGAAATCCCTAAACTGTCCGCGTTGCAAAGTTGCATTTTTCCGGTGGCCAAGTAACGAAGTGTTGTCAAACACTTTATTTCGGGGCTTATTGGGTTGTTTCTCATGGTTGGAGATGTTATTCTCTCCCACACCAAGTCAACAACAAATAAAATCCCTTCACGGTCGATCCGATATCTTTTCAACAACTGCGCATCATTCAGAATTTCCAAGTCATTCCGTCTTTCAACAGCAGCAGCCATTTTCCGATTCTTTGTGAATAGGTTTTAGCGAGTTAGGAGTCCTCTTGACTACTTTTAAGCTCTCCCAGACTTAGGAGCTACTTTTAGGCCTAAAATGCTTTGTGAATAACACTTCGTAAAAATAATTAGGAGTCCTAAATTTACGACTTACACGCCCATTTTTTTTTAGGAGTTTCTCCTAAATCCGGCCGTTAGGACCTACTTTTAGCGCTAAGATGATTTGTGAATACGGGCCCTGATTGATAAATGCCGATCCTCGCGGGATATTTGGCGTACACCCATTTTTTTGGTGTACGCACGTTTTATAAATGTGGGCCAAAGTCACTTAGCTAGTGGCTAAATGCTATTAAGGGTGACATTGTCAGCTAAGTGACATTGTCATTGTCACATCTGGAATCACTTGCTGAATAACAGTGTGTTATTTCACCCTTTACAAAGCATGACATTTGCTTATGTATGATTTATGAAGATCTTATGTCTCATTTATGAAGGCATTATAGTTGTACATGCTGTATAAAGCCTTTATGAGCAACACTTCATCTAAAGTGTGACCAAAACACTTATTGACCTTTTTTCCCAGAGAAAGAAAAAAATTCTGCCGCTGATGGGAGATAATTTTGACTATTTTCTAGATTTGTCCTTGGGACAAGTGAAATTTTCTTACCCCTTTATCAAATCTAGATCTCATATCATGGCAGAATTTTATTTTTCTAAGAAAAAAAGTTCTACGATCCTGTTTCTAAAAAGTTGGGATGCTGAGTCAGTTGTAAATAAAAATAGAATGCAATGATTTGCAAATCATTTAAACTCTAATCTTAATTGAAAATAGTGTGAAGACAGCATATAAGATGTTAAAACTGAGAAATTTAATTGTTTTTTGGAAAATGTCAGGTGATTTTGAATTTGATTCTATCAATGCATTTCAAAAAAGTTGGGATGGGGGTATGTTTACCACTGTGCTGCATCAGGTCCTCTATTAATTACACTAAGTATAGGCAACTGAGGACACAAACTGTGCAGCTATGACAGCAAAATGTTTTCCAATTCTGACTTAATGTTGGATTTCAGCTACAGAACATTTTGTGGCGTCCTTCATTACAGTCTTTGTTTCATATTGCTCCAGTTATTAGGTGACAGGTCTGGACTGCAGGCAGGTCAGTTGAGCACCCAGAGTCTTTCACTACAGTCATGTTGTTGTGTTGTGTGCCAAGTGCGGTATGTTCAGCATTGCTTTGCTGAAGTAAGCATCCTTCCCTGAAAAAGAGGCCTGAGTGGCAGTATATGTAGCTCCAAAACCTGTATAGGTCAGTACTTGAGATCTGTGTTTGTTGCTTTTTGTTTATTTCCATTGTGTTTATTGTATTTATAATATTTCTGCTGTTTATTATATTTCCCATTTGTTATTCTCACTCCCATCCTGTTTCTCGCACCTTTTTATTGTCATTCACTCCTTCACTTGCCCTCCCTTTTCAGTGTGTTGATTGTCTACTTCACTCCCTCGTATATAGCCATGTCCATATCATATTCCCAGCTCCCGGCACATCTGAATTCAGTTCGCATTGCCCTCTAGTCTCCTTTATAAACCACACACTTTCTTCTTTAGTTTGTTGCAAGTTGGTTTTGCTGTTCCAATGCTAAACACTACGAGCATTTCTTGATTCCTGTTAAGTTCCTGGTCTTGATTCTGTTTTTTTTTTTCCTTTAAGTTTACAAGATTGCCTATCCCTTTGTGTCTTGCAATTTTGTGGTAGCAAATTCAGTTTGTCTTTTGGATCTCCCTTGGCTTTAACAATCTTCCTGCGTGGCATCTGACCTGTGGACTGTACCCTGATTTTGATTTGACTTAACCCTCTTGTACTGCATTTTACCTGTGTGGCTCTGAATCGGACTGTACAACCTCGAGTAAGCAAAACTTGATTTGCTGCCTGCACATGAGTTCTGAGCCCAAGTGCTGTCAGTATATACTGTTAAGAATTAATGGTGTCAGCGCAGATGTTACCCATGCCACGTGCACTAATTCACCCCATACTATTGCGGATGCTGGCTTTTGAACTGTGCACTGATGACATGCCAGACAATCCCTCTCCTCTTTGGCCCAGGGGACCTAACGTCTATGATTTCCGAAAAGAATTTCATGTTTGATTGATCAAACAACAGCACCATTTCCACTTTGCCTCAATCGATCTTAAATGAGCTTGGGCCCAGAGAAGGTGACAGCGTTTCTGGATCTTGTTTATATATGGTTATATCTTTACACGGTGCAACTTGCATTTGTGGATGCAGTGATAAGTTGTTTTCAGAAGGGTTTGTGAGCCTATGCAGTGATTTTCACCACCGAACATTGTCTGTTTTTAATGGAATGCCACCGAAGTGCCTGAAGATCATGCCCATTCAGTATTGGTTTTTGGCCTTGTAACTTGCATACAGAGATTTCTCCAGATTCACTGAATCTTTTAATGATAATATGTGCTGAAGATGATGAAATCCCCAAATTCTTTGCAATTGTACATTGAGAAACATTATTCATAAATTGTTATTTAAAGTCTTACAAAGAAAGGTGAACCCTCGCCATCTTTACTTCTTAAAGACTCAACATCTCTAGGATGCTCTTTTTATATCCAATCATGGCACTGACCTGTCTCCAATTAACATAATTAGCTGTTAGTTCCACCTAGTGTATTTTTAGAATCATGCAACTTTTCCAGTCTTTTCCCCATGTCCAATTTTTTTTCCCCAAAAACAATAAAAGTTGCCAGTTTCAACATCTGATACCTTTTATTTGTACCATTTTCAATTAAATCATTTCAGTCCGATTTCATTTACATTTTACATTGAATCCCAGCTTAATTTTTTGGAGTGTTTTACACCTGGGTAAAATAGGTGTTGGATAACCATTATCCTTCAACAAATTTGTTTATTTAGCAAATGCAAAGTCCTTCAGCCAAGCAGTTGCCTCCTGGTCTGCTGTATGGAGGGTGTCTTGTCCTCCTTTCAGTCTTTGGAGAGGGCAAGCTTCAATGATGTGCTCCATTGTCTGCTCCTCTCCACAAGCACACAGTGGGCTAGGGCTACTGCCCCATCTGTGAAGGCTGGCTAAGCACGGGCCATGTCCAGTCCTGAATCTGTAGAGGGTTGACCATTGTCTCCTTGGGAGGTCTGTGCCAGGGACCTGTTGGGTAGGGTCTGACACCAGATGTTTATTGGGGACCTCCTTGGATGCCCATTCCTTCTCCCAAGCGGATTGGATGGTGAAGTCAGCTGGTGGGGTGTTCTTCTAGATGGGGCGTCTGGATGGGAGTTGAGCAGTGGGTGGGTTGAAGATGTCTGCATGGATTGGTAGATGGGAGGAGTCTTTGGCCTTTTGAAGCATCCTTTGAGTGAATGCTACTCGCCGGATACGCGGAGGTGCAATGTTTGATAGGACAGGGAGCCAGGAGAGTGGTGTTGAGCAGATTGTCCCGATTATGATTCTCATGGTTGTGTTGAGCTGGGTGTCCACGTGATGTGTGTGGGATGACCCGCACAATATTCTGCTGCAGAATATGCAAGGGCCAAAGCTGAGGTGCGTAGTGTGGAGGTTGACGCGCCCCATTTTGCACCAGCAAGCTTGCAGAGCAGGTTGTTTCTGGACTTCACCTTAGCTGCCATCCCTTTTATGTGTTACTTGAAGGACAGGGTCCTGTCAAGGGTTACTCCAAGGTAGGTTGGATTAGGGGCATGCTTAAGTTTAAGACCGCACAGAGTGATGTGTAATTCTCTGGCAGCTTCCGCATTGTGGAGATGGAACAACAAATGCACTGATCATTTAATAACTGTATTTTGTGCTTACACATGCTCTACTCATCGTATATTGAATTTTTGAAGAGGATCTAAAATCATTTGGGACAATAAATATGCATAAATTCACAAAACTGGGATGGAAGCAAATAGCTCATTGCACTGACCATTGCAGTTCAATCATGGTCTATTTCATAACGTAATCAAAATAGAACACAGTGAATCAAAAAAAAATATATCTCCTCTAGAAAAGCCACATAAATTCACAGACAACAGCCCGGGCAGAACCATAAAACTGTCTTACTTTTATATCAAACAAATTCTTCAGAGTACATTTCACAAGTTTTTCAAATGAGGTTACCAACATTATTATGTGATTATCTATGCTATTGTGCAAGTTAAACAGAATTATGAATTGACATTCTCATTAAGTTGTATAAGTCAGTGCTAATATACACATATCTACCAAACTACTGCTAAGGTACACACAAGGCTTATTACAGTGTAGTTCTTCTTCACCAAGGACACTGAGGTCTTTTTTCAACCGAGATGGTTAAATTATATTTTGCAGAGTAACAATAGAGCTCCCTTACTGTAACAGATTGACTCTGACAGAAAGATCATGTTAGGATCATAAAGTAATTAATAATGAGAATTGTGGTAGAAAAAAAAAACATTGCAACCGAATATAATTTCAGTGAGAGATTCCTTTATCGTTTGTATAAATAGACCTCCAGGCCCAGATCAGCCAAGCTGTTGAGCTTCATATGACTAGCATACAGTATATTGCCCACCATTGCAGCTGTTATGCTCTGCAAGCCTGATTGTCCAATGGATAAGAAGGACAAGCAAATACTGAAGCAGGAGATCATTTGCTGACCAGACTGAAAATTCCAAAAAAAAAAAAAAAAAAAAAAAATTACAGAATTGGAATTCATCCAGTACACTGCAGTTTAGTGATTAAGCTTTTTGTAAATGTGATAAGTAGTAACATACAATCTTCCTTATACTGTGTGCTCCAACAACAGGACTTTAAGGTAGCTTAATCTTACACATATCAATAATGTTGATGATTCTATTTATATCTGAGACACAGTGTCCCGCTGCATAGTTACATTAGATGAACATACAACTTCAAAGCCCATTTCATGAAAAAATAACATGCAGTATGCTTTACTGGGGATATTTTCGCCAAATGGTTGCTAGGTGATGTGCTTTCACTTTAAAAGCATCTCGTTTCCAAATCTATAATCATACATCTAGGTGTATTAAACTTCACACGGCCCCTAACAGTTGCACCTAATGTTTGACTCTAAAAAAGCATTCTCAGAATGATTTTCTCATTCAATGCTGATTTCCAGTTAAAATTTATATACAACTGTATATACATATATAATAAATCACAACTACTGACTCGAGAGATGGCACACTGACAGCCACTATCATTGGCAACGAAATAAATGGTATCCTCTGCTAGCTGAAATAGAATAACACATATATTATTTGCCAGACTATGGTTAATAATAGCATATTAAGACTGAGCACAATTTTTGGACTAACCGTTCTTTCAGACTATCTGAATGAAACATATTCCAACAATTGGCAGAAAACTACTGCAAAACAACATAAAATTAATATTTTAATGATCAAGAACCTGCCCTGTCAGCAGCAGTCCCCTGGTCTGAGCCAGCTACTCCCTACCAGCTCTCTGTGGCTCATTATGTGACGATGAAATGACAACCAGAAATTCAGCTCCAAAGAGAGGAGTCTGTTTGTCCACAGCCCTTTTGTTTCATCATCAAAACATTTGGCCATGCCATTTGAGGAGAATTTCGATCATTATGATGGAAAAAAAAATAGTATGCCAATAATTCATCACCCGTGTCATCTTATTTTGCTTTGTTATGCCAGCTGATAGCCGTACTACAGTTTCTAGAGACATTATGGCAAAGCCATAGTTTATGTTTAAGCTCTGTGTGATTCTGGGAATAGAGATTTTTTCTCTTTTGTTTTGCTGGCATATCATTTACAGCATGTAAAGTCCTACATTATGTAATTATCACAATTTTTTTATACAGATTGAACTAATTGGCATAAATAGTCAATTCTCACTGGTTATCTAAACAGGAATTCTTGACTGTTTTTGATAACAGCAGAATGAAAGAAGAAACTCAAAATGGAGAATTGTTTCAAGCCTTTTTTCCCGTCAGTACATTCCAGATTACAGAAGAGCATGGGGTCCTGTGAGGGGCAGTTACATTTCCAGCGCCCCAATCAGCCGGCAGGGGTCACCAGTATTCAAACCATATCACCCATTGTGACACTAGTGTCAAACGTGGGCCACCATGGAGGTGGTGCGAATTTAGCAGCAGACTGATGGGCCCAGCCACGCACGAGGACAGTGGCCTGACAAAATGAGACAGCAACAGCTTCAGCTAAGAATATTAAACTAAATTTAGCATGCTAGGAATGTACAAGCCAAACCACACTTACCATAAAATAGAATGTATTTATGCTGAATAGCCAGAAGTAATCAATGGTGTCAATCGTTCCATGCAAACAAATTTTCATTGGGATTTGGAAGCTGCAAGCAAAGTGGCCCTTGTTGGAGTGTGGCACCATATGATAGCAGAATTGAATTGTATATGCCTCGAAGCAGTCTAAGCATATGATCTGATTAAATATCCTTGTCAGAGTCTGTGTTATGTTTGTATAGGGTGTGTCCAGTCGACTTGTAAATTTGTGAATAAACCATTTATCCTAATTTATGTTTTTTTTTTTCTTTTGCAAGTAATTTAATTTTACGCAAATATGCTCAAAGGATAGAATAGACACCATGCATATAAATAATGTGGAGGGCAGCTGTTATTGTGGCTGAATTTTAAACACCATGCCTGTCTTTTCGAATCCATTTTATGTTTTGTGTTTGAATGAGTGATGGTCTGGATATTAGCTTACATCGCTTTTACAATTTCTAATTGATCTTAACATTTTAGCAGAAGCACCCACAAAACATAATTAAGATTTATATTTGACAGGCCTTTCATTCTTCACTGGCAATGACAGAGAATATCAGTTTATGACAGGAAACATCCACACTGACACCATAAGCACTGCAGGTGAGTTGATGAGATACATATCATGAGCTTTTGAATTTTTATACTTGCAATTATGGACCACAATAGAAATATGATATTGCTTGGATATTATTTAAAAATCATTCAAATTAAGTTTGATGTAAGTGAGTTAAAGCAGCCTCAAACATTTCAACAGACAGTACACTGTTGCAGGAATAAGGAATGTCTATTTGTCTAATCTTTAATGCAAATGTATAATCAGCCTGTCATGTAGCAGCCACTCAATACATAAAAGCGTACAGTCATGGTCAAGAGCTTCAGTTGTTGTTCAGACTAAATATCTAATTTTAGTATTGAAAGGTCAACCTAATAAAGTGGTCACTGAGTGTTTATGACAGTGGATATTTGATAATCAGCACCTGGCCAATCGCTGCCATCAATCAGCTTGCCAATTCTATTACGTTGTGTAGAGAAGCCGTAAATCTCAATAGAGAACTCCTCCAAAAGCAAAAAGCAAAAAAAAAAAAAGCAGGCAATAAGCCTAGTAATTTCAAATAGTAGCCAAATTTCCTTTGAAATGTTTAATTTTTTTCATGGTAGTGTGGCAGGCCGAAGGAGGGCCTGGGCGGGGACTTAAACCCCAGACTCCCGGGTAAGAGTCAACCACACTGACCACACCGCCAAAGAGCCAGGCTCATTGGCAAGGTAGCCAGGGTGCGTACTTATTAGGAGGCATTTCTAGTGACAGGACCCTTCAACTGTCACATCTCTCCCCCTCCTTCGGGAGTGTGTCCTCACGCTCCATGCTTTACGCATGCTGCCATCCATTAGGATCCCCCAGATCCTGCCAAATATGCCAGAATGTGGCAGGCCTAAGGGGGGCCCGGGCAGGGACTTGAACCCCAGACTCCTGGGTGAGAGTCACATGTGCTGACCACATAGCCAAAGAGCCTGGGGTTCAATTCCCCGCCCGGGCCCTCCTTCGGCCTGCCACAGTAGCATTTTAAAAATTGGGAGAAAGGTGTAGAACACTGCAGCTGAAAGCAAAATAACACCTTTTTTTCCTTTTATTTCCTTATATATCATGTAAGAAGTTAGAGTAATGTGATATGCAATCAAAACAGTGCGCAGAAACTTGGAAGCAGTAGGCAAAAATCTCAAGAGTTTTAAAGAGAAGTAAGGCCCAAGCAGGATGGAAATCGAGGACACTGTCTACAGTGCAGCACAGAATGTGACATCTACTACCTCAGTCCGTACCGCATATCTACTTGACCAGACTATACCAGACAATAAAATTCACGTTACTGCAACTATATTTTAGCATTTTAATTAGCCCTGAAAGGCTGTTACAACACTATACAGTGGCACTTCTACGTAGTACAATACCTTTCCACATATTAGTATTATCTCCAGTCAGTTGCACGGACTAACTATTTTAAACTTATTTTGGAAGCCTTTCCACCAATTTCATCCTTTGAAGGCCCAGTTGTCTACAGTGAGTGATTTCAGGAGTCTGTAGAGCTAATGCATAAGACTGCAGAGCTCAGTCTGCTTTGAAGTCTATAACCTGTATTTTACAGGTATGTATACAAAGTAGGGGTTTCCTAAAAAGCAATGTATGGACGCAAACAAAAATAATATTTCTGAGACATCATTTATGACGCTCCAGAAGAGTGTGGTGGTGCCTGTATGTACAGAGACCCAAACGTCCCCCTTTAGTTTTTTATTTTTATTGGTCTGGAATGTTTCTGAGTATCAGCGTTTGGGCAGTGTGTGCGCAGCCCCCAGCTAACAGCAACACAAAGGGTGTGAGGACGGGACATAGCACTGCACTGCTACGCAGCGCTCCTCGTGTTGTTGAGCGGGGGAGGAAGGGCCAACTTTGAATGTTGTGTTTACAAACTGCAACCAACAATTCCAACTCAGTATATCTTTAAGTTGTTTCACTAGGACTTAGGAAGTTAGTGACTCCAGTGCAGCTGCAGTAAGCTCAGAGCAGTTGTTAGGCCTTGAGCGAGGCCCATAACCCCTCATTGCCACACTGCTCTGGGGTGACTGGCCCCTGCTTAGTCTATTCAACTGTAAGTCACTTTGAATGAAAGCTTCAGCTAAAATAGCGGCAAAGTCTCCTTCCATTTATTTTCACAGAGTGCAAGCTACAGTACGCTTGCATTGACAGTGAGACTGAGATACTTCGGCCCCATTTTGGTGACAAAACAAAAGCAAATGTACCCGAGCACAAATGAAATTGCTAGTTTTTCTAATTGCAAATGTTTTTTTTTCCATTCGCATGGGGATTGGTGGTTCATGGTCTGAAGCAATCCTCTTTGCATAAACATGGGCTGGATGGTAAAATTGGGGATGTCTGAATAACAGCATGCAGTGCTGACAATTTTTGGTGTTGAATAATGAGCTTGGGCTTAAGCCAGCACAAACCTGCTTTTAACCTAATTCTCACTGGCACATTGTAAAGTTTTGGAGGCATTGTGAATGTGCTACACAAAGAAAGGCATGAACACAGATGGGAGAAGTATTATTTCAATTTCTGTCCATCTATTCATTCCAACCCACTCATTCCTGGTCAGAATCTCAGGCGTGCTGGGGCTCAGGAGTACACCCAAAAGCAGGCTTCCAATACACTACAGACCAACAGGAAATTTAAAGTTCCCAGTTAGCTTAACCTGCATGTTCTAGGACTGTGAAAGGAAACCAAAGTACTTGGAGGAGTACTTGTGGGCATGATAGGACCATGAAGACGGTACATTGAAAGGCTCCAAATGACATTAGAAACCTGGACCTCCTTGCTGTGCCTCCATTCGTGCATCATTTGGACAGCACAAACAACTCAAAGCAGGAGCAGGATGGCAATGGTCTGAGCTGATATTCAACGCATATATTTAGGAAAATAAAGTTAATACAAATAGAAAACATGGAGGAGTAGTAGTAGAGGTGTAGTGGAGGTGTGGGGGAGGTGGTGGTGGGGGATGGGGGGGGGGTGGTAGAATGAAGTGCCAGCAAGAGTTCACATGGGTATGGAGGGCAGCATATCATATCCCAACTGAATTGTTACAATTGAACATACACTCTCTGAAGTTCACCAGCCACTGAGACATAGACAGTCAAGCCAGGGAGACTAAATAATGTACGTGTACAAATAATGTATAAATTATGTCTTGCATACAAGTATTTTCGCCTGAAATAGGGACCCCAAATCTGATAAAGGCTCAATATTAAAAAAATAGGCGCTTAACATCAGTTTCAAAATATCAACAGCAAGGCAACAAAAAACTATGAGCTGTAATTTGAATATGCGTTCTCTTACTATGCATGGACATTGTAACAACAAAAAAGCCTGACAAATTCCTCCTATTTCATCAACACTAGGTCGTGTGAATTTAATCTTAATTATGCCTGAGGATGCATGTTTTTTCATAGACAAAGGGATGTTTATTGATTTGAAATTTTTCTGAAAAGACCGAAGTTATCTCAGTTTAAAACTTCGTGATGCTTCACTGTGAAAGTTTCAGCCTTTATTTCTATGGCGAAATGCATTTTAGGAGAACACATGGTTTGCATTCATTTAACCCATCAATCAAACCTAATTTGCCAATCTCCACAATGTTAACACCTTGAAATCGTGCTTGGTTTTACAGAAGTATTCTCTATACTTTTTTTTTGAGAAATATCTAATGAGGATAGTATCAAGACCTTAATTAAGCCTCAGATGGGATTTCCCTTCTTTCTGAAATCAATAAAATGTGAAAAGATAATGCCTCCGAGTCTCTCGTTCAAACATGGTTGCATAACACAGTGCTTATGAGTAAATAAATAAACAAACAAGAGACACACTCTCAAAATTATGAAAACCATTACTGAAAACACAAAAATAAGTCCATACACAAAAATGAGCAGATATGTCAATAATACAAAGATTTCATTTGCGAACGCAGTCTAATAGCCTTAAGAGATGAAATGCTCTGAAACAATTATCACTTTACAATACATTTGAAACTGTGAGAAAATTAACTACAGAAAGTTGTCCAATGGATTCAATTCTACTGAACAAAATGTTACATGCAATTTTTACACACAAATTGCATCATTTCAGTGTCTTGTTCAAAGAGCAGAACAATCCCGCTCGTGGAACTCTCCAGCACCCTTTATGATTTTGATATGGTGCAAGGAAACAAGAAATGGATTAGACAAAGTATTGATTAGGTCTCTGTCCAGGTTCTAATTTCTATATATATCTGTATATTAGTGTTTCTCCGCAGATATATATATATATATATATATATATTTTTTTTTTTTTTTTTAATTTTTAAAGTATTGTCTGTGCATTGCCAGTCAGGGGATGCCAGTAATTATGGAGCCCGCTCTCTCTCTCTCTCTCTCTATATATATATATATATATATATATATATATATGAGGCAGATCTAGAGTACAAGCCTTCTGCTTTAAGTGTGCAAAATAAAGCAGACTTGCACCATACATTTCTGAGGTCCACACAGCCTGGGGAATTGTCTTCATCAGACACAAGCAGACAGGGCGTCCATCACGGAGGACTGGTACACAGACCTGACTGAAGGATTGCAATGTAACTCTAAAAGTTCAGGGATGAGCAAACATGTTTAGAAATCATCAACCTTCAACAAAATTCAAGAAAAAACCCAATTTTAGTGAACATAAGCCCATGCTATTACTGAAATGACAAACTGCCACTGAATTTACCAGAAAACACAATCACTCTACTTTGGCACTTCATGTGTCTTGGGCTGCCACAGATTTGATAGCAAATGGATATCAAAAAAGCCAAGTGTAAATGCAGCCAAGAATCATTTCAGACAGATTGCTATTCGAGTGCTCAAACCGCATTGGGAAGTAGCTAGAGATGCTTTCTAAGCAGATATTGAAAATGCGTAAATAAATCTAATTCTTGATGCCCCAAAAGTAATCTGATTCTTCCCAAGCAGGACTACATCAGCAAGTGTCATGTGGCAGTAATCACTTCCTGGGTCTTGCCTCTGTTAAAATGGCTATAGTTAGAAGAAAATTGTGCATCAATAAAGCAACTAAAAGAAAAAAAAAAAAACACTTGCAGTTTTCACAATTTTTTATGCTTTAGGTACATTACCAACCTCTTTTGGTCTGGAGGGCCCTCCCAGAATTTGCATCTTATGCAGGAGACCAAGAGGGATGCAACAGACCGCTGATCCAGCCAACAGTAGCCACATTTACATGGGGTGCTTGTAATCAGATTGAAGTACAATCAGAAAAAAATGTCTTTGTAAACACCTCGATCTGAATAAAATATCCAGATTGAAGACCAAGCCGCACGTGGCTGAAATTGGAATGGCTTACAGGGCCATCTTTTTTCAGCTATGAACATGTCCTGACATTATACATTATAGACTTAGGCTGAGATGCAGACACTGCATTTGAACTTCATTAAGCAAGCACTTTAGGACCTCTACTTGTTTGTTCTTGAGTGATCATGTCTGCAATAGCACCATCCATTGATGGATTTATTTCAAACTGTGCAACTGTAAGCATAATATCTAATAGAACTTCTCACATTTTAGATATTGTATTCAAATATTGCAGCGCATCATATCAATAAAAGAAACATTAACAAAATGATAGCTTCCAGCAGCCATTGTTGTTTGTTTGTCTTTAAAACATTGTTCATGCAATATTTATGTTTGAAATTATAACGTGTGATACTGTACGCACAAATAAACTTCACATAATTTGTTTAAACTATTCAGATTAAGGTTTCTCATACAATTCCAGATTTCTGAAATGAAAATGGAAAATGATATTGGTCCTTCAGGCTTTTTAGCCAGGGAATGTAAAAAAAAAAAAAAAAAATTCAGACTCCAATCCAAAAAGTTGTAGAGTTAGAGGTAAAAAAATTCAGTGGTTTGCAACAGTGCCACCTTCCCGCCTATCAAGGTTATTCTCATATTAATATCTATTTGATACGTCCAAAACAATCCCACAAAATGTAATGGCAATTGAGGATAACTACGTGAACTTAAAGGTGCACTATGCAAGTTTGTTTACTTCCCGTGCGATTATATTTTTGTCTCAATTTGCCGACATCTCTCCACAATCCGCTAGCTGCCTGCCCCTGAATTCACTAAAAAAAAAAAAAAAAAAAACCAGGCTTTGGAGACCGCACAGGCATCACAAACTGCAAATAAACACTAGGGGCACAGGCTGTGGCCAATAACATAACAAACCGTCCCGGCCAATCACCGACAAGAGTTGACAGTTATGGAAGCATGGGAAGGAGGGAACTATGGGAGGGAGGGGCAGGCTACCTCTGTTTTGTTTGAGTTCGAATGTCAACAGAAGTGAAAGTAAACAAACTTGCATAGTGCACCTTTAAGGGTCGGTTTAATGCCAATGTGATCATCAGTAGAGGCTTTCAATCAGCAGATCTCAACCTCACTGGACACCAATGAGATACTTCAGAACGATGTGTTCCCTCCACCATCCAAAAAACATCAATGAGGGAATATCTCTTGGATAGTGTTCCAACTCTCCAGTCATTCCGGAGACATTAATACTTGACACAATCGTGAAGGCACACTCTTGGTAGCTGTGCAAATTTTCTAAGAGACCTTATGTTGATATTTCACTCAATTTGTCACATACCTGAAGTTACAGGTTTGATTGCTGTATGACAGCCTTTTCCGCGCAAGTACTAAAAACAGTTCGAGCACAACTGGTGATTGGAACCTTGATTAAAAGGTGGCATAATTAAGTGCACTTCAAGATCAAATATGAATGCAGGAAAATGTATAAGAGAGACTTGGATAACAGTTTAATTTGTATGGACACAATTACAGAAAAGCTCAATTGCATTAATTAAGAGAAGAAAATGCTAATTTTCATGCCATCTGGACAGCCGGACAGCTAATACTGTAACACTGAAGCATCAAAACTTGTGCCTCGTCTGTTCTAGTCTTTGGTTACAGACAACAAGATCAAAACATCTGAAGATACTCCCGCCTCACTGTCTGGAAAAAGCATGCACAGTAGATGGAATATTGTGCCACATTAGATACAATACAGAAACTCAAAAGCACGGTTCGCCACAAGTCTGATGCCACACATTTCCACTCTCTTCTTGGCCATCTAATAAAATATGCTTGAAAAAAAGGCAGGTGCAATTCAAATTTGGAAGATCCACAGCATGTGCTGGAACCTGTAGTTTTCTTTCCAACATGCAGAGTATTGGCCTAAAGCCCCCTGTCACACTTATTCAAAATCAGCAAGAATCAAGCAGAACCAGCCGGATTGAAGAATTTGTGCAGCATCCAGCGGGAATTTCAAATTGACCAAAATTCTTACAGCTTTGAAAGAATTCCGTTTGAATACTTAGAATGCACTTCGAACCCGCCTCAAATGATTCTTGCACATTCTGGGTGTATTAGCTCTCAAATGCAGCTTGAATGTAGTTGGAACTTAGTAGGAATATTTAGAATGCTGTCAGAATGCAGTCAAAATATTTAGAATACACTTCGAATGCCATACGAGTGCGGTTCAATTGCTGCCTGAACTCCACCCGAAGTCTATTTGGAAGGTGCCTTGAATGCTGTACGAATTCACCTCGAATGCAGTCAGAACGCTCCCGGAATGGCCGCCGAATATGTTTGGAACGTCCAAGAATTCAAAGAGAATGCAGCTCGAATACTCAGAATGTACTTAGAATGTAACACTAGTGTCCCATATGCGTTGATTGAGTAATTGCTGACTACAGCAGGGGATGGTAAATATGCCACTAAAACTGACGCCGAATGCAGGTATGCGTTATTAATGAAAACTGGCCACACCTGATAATGTTGAGAGTTTTCAGAGTTTCTGTAATGGTAATTTAAATGAATAATTGAAAACAGGTCATAACCAATCATTATTTTCAAGCCAGTTCACCAGCCGCCATTGATTCCTGCAGCAATCGAAATGCATTTGAGGTGCATCTGGCTCATTAGAGGCGCATCCTGACAGGATTTGACGTGGCTTGCCGTTTCGATTCTCCCTCGAATGCAATCAGAATGTTTTGAATACTGTTGGAATGCCGTAAGAATATTTATAATGCAGTCAGAGCGCAGTTAGAACACACTTCGAATGCCGTTTGATATTTCTCCACTTCGAATGCACCTGGAAAGTTTTGAGCATGAGCAAAACATTTGGGCCAGCCACAAGAATGTGCCTGAATATTTGGAATGCACTCAGAATGCAGTCAGAATTTTTAGAACGCACTTCGAAGATACAATATATATACAATATACAAAGAATTTTCATTCTGACGGCATTCTGGCTCATTCCGCCTCTAGTGTGACTAGGGTTTTAGAAAAGAGTATAGCCCAGTTGATTGTCAGTCAGCTGATTTTATCGGCCAATATTAGCCCATAACAGATATATTGGTGGCGTAAAAGAGAAAATATTCAGCGCTCACGGGGTAAAACAGTTTCCAAGAAAATGTAAAGCTGGTGCTCTTGGAAGCGTGGGATAGGAGAGGAAACCAAAAATGTGAGAATTCCAGGCACTCAGAAAATAATTAGATCAAAAAGAAGCAAAAAGGATAAAAAGCCTGGATAAAAACATGTCGGCTTTTTTTAACTGTTTAGCCATGATATAATAAAGGCTTTTTATCCTATTTGCTTCTTTTTGATCTAATTATTTTCTGAGTGCCTGGAATTCTCACATTTTTTGTTTCCACAGATATATTGGTATTGACGAATATTTTGTCCAATACACGCCGATATGAAAACTTTTTTTAGCAGAACATAATTATGAGTCAATGCAGAAAAAAAATGATTTGGGTAATTTAGCAAGTGTCATCACAGTTTTTCCAGCAGAGCACATTGTTTACAATACTGTCAGCAGTGTCTGCAGCACGTGGCAGAGTATGCATCACAGCTGAGAAGGAAGTGGTGTCTTCAAGGTAAGTGGTTAACTAGTTTGTAAAGTACATTGCTCAAAGAGCATGAAAACCCCAGGGGATAGGCAATCATTATATGATAGAGAATTACTCAAAGATCTCAAAACTTATTTATTTTTTACAAAAGTCGATCGCAGATCACTGCAAATTAAATTTATTGATCACCTCCGGTGGAGTATGCCGACCACGGCGCGAGCGCACCCGAAGTATGCATGACATCAGCGCTAGAACACAAACAGGCAAGGTCAACATGGCGTCATACAGTTTCAGTGAATCTATTGGGAATTCTGGTGAGAGTTTTCACGACTGGAGCGATGAGGAACCAGGAGACAGAGAATTAGTTCTTACTTTGGCAGATACGGAGGAATACAACAGTCCTCAACCCTACCTGTATGGGCCACCAGCAAGGCAAGAGATGGAGGACCAAGCGGGACATGCAGCTGATGCCGTTCCTGACGATGCCTTATTATTACAAGATCGCGTTGGCAATACAATTTGGTATGTTATTTTCCTATAGTTTGAATTACGGTAACGTTTATTTGAAAACAATAGTAAATTAATCAAGTGTATAAGGAATGACTTGACGCAGTTTAACATCCCCCATCTCCACAAATATATTGGACTATTAGCTAGCTGCAGTGGCGTGCCGTCAGATGCCAGTCCGGTTTTATCAGAATTTCTCCAGAATTTGACAACACAACGCTGAACCATCGTTCAAAAAAGCTAGACAAACAATCAAAACAACGCGAGTCAATGGCTGAATGCAAATTTTGGCTGTTCATGTGCGCCTGGCGCCGCCTGCTCATTGATTTGTGTTCTAGAGCTGACGTCAGATGCCTCTAACAAGAGTGCCATCCTATTTTTAGCCAGGCAGCCAGACAGCGCAAAATGGTGACTTTCAAACCTTGGTGACACAGCAACAAAGGACCACCGGGTGGAACAGTGGTCTCCAAAATGGTTTTGGGTGTGTACTCAAACAGAACATGAAAGCAGAGCGAAAGTGAAGGAAGGGTTTTCATGCTCTTTAACAGTTAATAAACAACAAACCCATAATTTTCCCTTTAAAATATATAACTCTAATATAACCCTGGTCTTGTCAGCTGTCTTGTCACTGATGCTTATCACGTTTGCAATGTTAGCAAGGCAGCTAGCCAACTATAGTATGTCAGTACAGTTAGTGAAGATGAATTTAAACTGTAGGAATTTGAAAGGATTCACAAAAAATTTGACATTGCTGGCTAACTACCAATATTGTCTTAAAATTGGGCATCATTTGGATTCATGTCATTTGTCGCAGCTAGAATTTTTCTGTGCAAAAAGGAAGCCTGTTGTTACAGGTAAAAAGCACTGTAGACTTTTCTGGGCTGAAGAATCTGTGACATACCTTCATACGGAGGAAACCTGTATTGTGGCCACACTGACTTGTATTTTAGGCTTTTTTTGAAAGACATGGACTCCGTGAATACTGGACCAAAAAACCTGATTGTGCTCGGCACAATCTCCCCACTTGGCTCGCCTTACACGTGGGTGTGGTCGACCTTTGACGTACAAATGATGAGGTCAAAATTGGCCCTTTGACCTTGACATCAAATAGGCCTGCGGAAACACCTACTATGCATAACCTGCTAAAATTTGAGGGGTGTCCCTACAATGGTTCAGCAGCTAGAGCAGTAAAAAGCACTGGGAGGACAGACAGACAGAAAGACAGACAAACGGCTGGTGGAGGGGACAACAATAACCCATCAGCTAGAAGTGCCGAGGGGGTAAAAAAGGACCATCCTGACTGCTGCCAGTAACAACTCCAGAAGCCATGCCCTGTCGTGGAATGAAGTTGTATCAGGGTAAAGGGTAACGCCTAGTTCCCACTTAAGGAGTTTTCTGCTGATTTGTGTCGATATACCAAGACCTGTAAATCGTAATGAGTCGCGGTCCGTCCGCCTTTCAAGCTCAAAATTCTGTCATCACCTGAACATAGATATGTTCAAGAACTGTTGTCTGACTTCACTTTTAGTTCATCGTAGGTCAGTGCCAGTCGGTTCATGTTCACGTTGTTTTATGTCGCAGGCATTTGCAGCACCTTGTCACTACGTCTTTTGCAATTGTGGCCATTTACCACAATACGATTGCATTGGAATCTTCAAGAACCATCACAACACTCAGGCTGGCCGCACACTAGATGAAATCAGGCCCCATTTTGGGCCTGATTTTGGTCCCAATCCCCTCCTCCCCACCCCCAACGATCATGGGGGCGTGGCCCAATTTGAGGCATGTCGCAACCGATTATTCGTCCAAATAATCCTAAAGCGTGTTGTGTCAACAAGATTATTTATCTGCTCCCGGTCGAGTCAGAGCCTCCCCGATCTCGAATCGTAAATATGAAACCTCTGATATTTACGATTTCAGACAGGGCTGCCTCTGATGGAACTACCCACAATAACCAATGAGAGCAAACAGACCGGGAAGCGCCACCAACCGGATGTTGCATACTTCTACATCTCATAACAAACATAACGACCTATACAGCACCGCAAGCCAAACGGAGTATCAAAGACGACGACTAAAAATCATTTCCAACAGCGATCGTCCTCCATATTTCTTTTTCTTGTGCTCACGTTTGTGGAATTGCCGCTGCGAAATTGTTAGGACAAACGGCAGGTGTGTGGTCTAGCGTGTCGTTAAGCGTGTGTGTTGGGAGGATTATGTTACAAATCGATGGAAACTGTCATGTCAGTGGTCTCCCAAGTTTTTAAAATTTGAAAATCGTCCAGTGCGTGGCAAGCCTTACATGACACTACCAAGACATCGCCATGACAAATGAAGATCCATGACAAGCGAGCAAAGCACTACTATCTTTTTGAACATTTTTAAAATTGTGCCACGACAAAAATGAGATGTAGACATGGTTGCAACTGTTCAGAAATTCCTCCGAGTGTACCCTCAATGGCTTGCCATAATCTGATATTGGCGTGAATCAGTATATTAAACTGCGAAGGTGGGATGGGGGCTCAACATGCGCTTCTGTGAAGGCACCACTAATGCTATAAAGTACAGAGATTTCTTTTCCTGGGATGCCCATGCATAGTTCAACAAGACAATCCAAAACTGCATTCTGCACACATTACAAAGGCATGGCTGCGTAAGATGAGGGTGCGGAACTGTTCCGCAACGGAGAAAGCAGTACGTTTTGACACGCAAATACAAAGACCCCGTTGTGTTGTGTACCCTACCTTAAACGCTCAATCACTCACTGCCTTCAGTCCCAAAACACTTCAGTGCTCCGAAAAGGAATGGCAAAATTACCAATAGGTAGATACATTATTTTGCCAAATTTCTTTTGACATGTTGCAAGAATCAACACATCAAATAATGCGCTGATGTGTCATTTTCAGTGTAATACAGGTAAGAGATAACATTAAATTTTAACATATGGTCCGAACTTTCTCCGATTTGTTATTTAATCCAAATATTAAGGGATCATCGCAAACATATGCACTAATCAGCCATAAGATTAAAACCACCTGCCTAATACAGTTAAGATCCCCCTAGTGCTGCCACAACAGCTCCATCAAACTGACGTCACTTAAATTCCCAAACTCAGGGGTGCCCAGCAGTATATGGACTCCCTAGAGTATAACACTCCTTCCACTAACTTGTCATCTTCCCTCAGAGGATCCTGGTGGCATCTCCTCCAGGTAAATGTTGCACACATACCCAGCCGAAGCACATACAGCAAAAGAGAATGGGACTCACTGAACCAAGCCACCTTCTACCACTGTTCCAAGGCCCAGTTCTGAAGCTCAGATGCCTATTGGGGGTGCCAGTAGAGGTGGACCAGGGTTAGAATGGGCACTTTGACCGGTCTGCAAGCGAGTAAGTGCAATACACGGCAGGGTAGGATTCACTCTATGCTGTGACTCAGTCCTTATTTGAATATTACTGCAATTCTCTGACTGGTGTCACAATCGCCCTTCTGTCGGTTTGGACCAGACGGGATAGCCTTCATAACCCTTGTGCATCCAAGGACCTTGGGCGCCCAGAATAAACCTTGTGGCCGGTTCATGGTTTGTCCCTCCTTAGGCCACTGTCAACTGCCACTCACGTTTATGGAAAGGAAGCACCCAGGAAGTCTTGCGACTTCAGAGTTGCTCTAACCTCAAGGCCATAACGATTTGGCCCTTGTCAAAGTCGTTCAGTTCCCATTTCTGCTGCATCCAACACATTGAATACGAGAACCAACGGCTCATTTACTGTCAAAGACCTGTCTGCACACCTTGGCCTGTGCCACTCTTCTGAAATAATCAACATTACTTGCTGCATCTACGAGTGGTTTTAATTTTTTGGCTCATCAATGTGTGAAGAGAACATGGAGACATCTTCGGAAATCAATAACAAATTAATAATTCCCTTCATCGAGATGGTACATTTTACAGGGTCTAATCAATTGCGAGATTCGTTCACTATGTAGTAATGCATACTGACAGTTGTTTGTTTCTGCATATGAATGCAATTTCTACCCAGGCACAGCAGATATAAATTACCATGAAGCCAACCTCTGCACAATTTTAACATGAACCCAGTTACAAAAAAAGGAAATACCAATATCATTGTGTTCAGTGATCAATCCAGCTCACATACACAAAAATACTGCATATGTGCGTCAGAAGTAAGATATCTTGATTTACATTAGAAACAAAGGCCAAAATTTGTATAGTTTTAAGTACCATACAAAAAATGGTTTAGAAAATGCTGCGCAAGCTTTCGTCACCAGACAGAGGGGGGTTGAACAGAGAGGCCTTCAACAGATGAAAGGTGAGAGATGGATTCTCCGCAGAGAGGCGTGAGACTCAAGAGGACTGATTAGTAGACATGACTAAAGAGACAAAGCGAAGAGTAAGGGCAGGTACTGTAGCTAGCTCAGTCTGAAGCAGAAGAGCAGGGTGGGAAATGGTCCGCCCAACCTTTTTGGTTTCCACTTGCCGCAACCAAAACCCTCGTTGATCTCAAAATGATTGAGTGAAATGAGGTGCGTTTTCCCACCCTGGACAAAGAGCATGACATCAGAAGCAAAGTGAGGAGGTGAACAAGAAAAGAGAGAGAGAGGCAGTATAGAGGCAGAAGAGGTGAACACAGAGCTACAGAAGTGTTTATTGAGCATGCTAGCTACAGAGGTAAAGAGGAGCACACAAAAGAGAAATCAAAAATCCATCAAACCTCCCAACTTGTTAGAAAAATTAACTTTTAATTGTGCCATTTCCAAACTATACCAAATTTTTACATATCTAAAGCTGCAAAAACCCAACTGATATAGAAAATAGGACTCTTTCTCCTCATGATAGCAATAGTTTTTCTTCGTGCACAGTACCACGGAAGTTTATAATGTGTGGTTTTACTGGGGACATCATGAATAAATTCCTGAAACAAGGCTGAATCAACAAAATAATTCTCCAATGGTCATATCTGAGCCACGTTTGTTACAAGGTATGAACGTTTACTTTAGAAATACAAAATATTTGAGGTTCAATTTTTTTTTTTTTTAACAATGTAAATTAAGACTAAAGGCACATGAACTTTGGTCCCACCAGGTTGTCCTCTTCAGAAAACTGCCACACAATGACATCACAATAGGCTCACTTCTGTCAGCTTTTCACAAATGCATGCAAGAGCAGTTTGTCCCAGAATGAATTAGATCAGTCAGTGCATGCACAGAAAACCACAACCATTTGGAATTGTGAATACGAACTATAAAATGGTAATAAATGCACAAATGGAAAAGTTGGACAACGCCCACAGTATATTCAGTCACAAGCAACATTTTTACTATAATGTTCAGTGGTGGGTATGGTGTAAACAAGGTTTTTAAAAAGGTTAAAATGATCTTACTGAAAATAAACCAAGGTTAAAACTTCACCGTCTGTAGTCATGACAAAGCCCAACAGTATTCATTACAAAATAATGGTTTCATAAATCGCCACTCTTCACTCCCAGACTGTTCTTAGCCCCCCATTCTTTTACAACCAAAATTAATTAAAAAAAAGAATGTAAAATTAAATCAAAGCTAAAAGAAAATACACTTTCAAGTGATAGAACTTCACAAACTGTACAGATAAAAAAGGGGGAGGGGAAAAAAAAAAAAAGAAAAACTTTTTTTACAATCCAACATCAAATACCACCAGATCCAATGTGCCGCACCAGCCTACTACAACCAATTGCAGAGATTCAGAAGTGATGATAACTCCTCAAGTAAGGCACATATTGTCAAAAAAAAAAAGGACCCAAATTACTTCCTTCATTTGAAGAAATTGGAAGGGCTTAATGGCCGGCTTAACATAGTTGAGGAGAGCTGGGTAGGAACAGTCCTGTGAAGCACACCAAACAACTATTTCCACAAGTGTTTTTCCTTGATAGTCCACATTTTCTTAAGGAATGACTGACGCAACTGAAGTCAAACTGGTCCCCAAGTGTCCGTAGAGAGTCCACAGGTAACGCTACCATTCAGCATGAAGGCATGGATAGTAAAACCGCACTGTTCAGATGGTCGATTTGGAGAAGGAAACTCTCAGGTGATGGTTGTCGCCCATGTTATAGTTGTGTAGGTCTATTAGGGCTTGTATCGCTTCCTCGACTGTCGACATCTGCAACAGCGCCATTTTGTGATCCCTGCAGGAAAACAAATGGGTGTTTACAATTAAATGGAAAATCAAATTCAAGCACTCAACTGCAAAAAGGTACATTAACCCAGCCTTTTCTTTGGGAAGTTCCTGACTTTCAGCTAAAAGAACTGCAATAAACCACAATGTAAGTTCTTACTGGAAAAATTTAAAAGCTTTCACAGTGCCACCGGTGTTGGAGAACAGTAGTCTGAGGTCTTCTTCGGTAACATCTGGTCTGTGAAAGCGAGAAGCACCAACATTTAGATTGCAGAAATAAAAGGTATTTTAAATACAAGATTCGTAATTTACTCACAGAATGTTAGACAGGTGGAGTGTAGCAGAAGGAGGAAATATGTTCTGGAAGTTTTTTGAGCCTGGCTTTTTGAAGCGATGCAACGGAGAGTTTGTAAAGTCTTTTGTGAGCCCCTGGTCATCAAGTCCTTCCCTCGGCAGCTGTACTGTTTGGTGCTTCGACAAAGTAACTCGGATGATTTTTCCAAACATCTTCTGACCGTTCAGATGACTCATCGCTGAGAGAGACAGTTAATGATCAAAAGTGCAGGTTCACTTGCTCTTTCATTAGCACAGCAACAATTTTACATCAAGTTTAAATGGGCACCGTCACAGTCGATCAACTGTAGTAAATTTGAAAAAAAAAGAAAAAAAAAAAATGGACATTCCCTACCTCCCACCCCGCCCCAAGTTTGTCACTGGTGGAAATTGCTAATTTAATGTTATATGGCAGGTAATCACAGCCATTTCCCCACTGTTGTTTTTTGAAAACTTTTATTATACATTTAGGACAGGACTCAGTATATTTTAGTTCAGTTTTTTAAAACTGTTCTCTTGAACTCTGAGTTGTTTATTTGTGTGCCACCCAGTCGAGCCAAGGATGCTCAAAATAAACTTGTAATTGTGAAAAGTCAACTGACTTCACTCTCCATAATACTGTATTACAAGCGGTATGTTAAGAGAAGACAAAACTTTAAAAATCACAAATAATCCAGGTCACGTACTAAAACCAAGATGGCGGACAGCAGAAAAATCTCGTGAGCATCCACGACGCATCCTTGGCCATGATAGTGCCCCTTTTATTTACAAAAGCTGTAGCAACTTCACACACAGAGAAATAAAATCTTACCGAGTTGGGCTTGATTTGCATCTGCCATTTGTATAAGGGCACTGTCTTTCTTATTGTACAGTATCTTCACGCGTTGAACATCACCATAAACACCTTTAAAGCATTGAAAAGCAGTAAAGAGAGAAGAGATAATGGGAATCAGGGGATAGTTAGCAGGAAGACGCTGAAATTCAGCCATCATAGTAAAGATGTAGCATTCACTTTAAGGAGCAGGGAAAAAAAAAATGTTCTGGACAGACATTTGACAGGAGCACGAGACGCCCCCAAAATTTCTTTAGTGAAATGGTAAACAGAGCCGCATGCAAGAAAATTTAACCATGCATAAACTGCCTATGAAGAGAATTCACACTTTCAGAGAAAGGCCAAACCATATAGAAAGTATAAACTACAAATACAAGCTCAAATCACTAGCAATAAATGAATAAAATTAAAGCAATAATAATAATAATAATAAAAAAAATAAAATTAATAATAAAAAAGTATAGTGCTAATGATAACATACCGAAGAGGGTAAACAGACTTTGGGGCGTAACCATCTTTAGGAGGAGAAGAGCAAGCAGCGTAAGACAGGAAGAGAGCAGAGTCGAGGAAGAGCGCAGATGAACAGATCGTCCATAGCGAGGGTGGTTCCCGTAGAATGGTGAGGTGGTCATGGATCATGGTTCGGGGCAGTTAATCGGGGCAAGTTGTTCCAAGGAATATTTTGTTCAGGCAGAAAGGATTGAAGCGGGTGTGGGGGTCAGGTAATGACAAAGAAAAGAAAGATGGGAACGGAGGGATATAAGGGGAGGGGACGGTATCATAGCAGTGCAGAATGAGACAAAAGAACAAAAAGACATTTAAAATTGAGGTCAGTTCACAGGAAATGCGGGAGTTTGATCAGAATATGGCCGTTTTGTGTTTCATAAATAAATAATTACACAAAAGTAAATATGCAGGAATGTACAAAAACAACAATGCCAAATGTAGTCACTAAAACAAAATGGGCAAAATACATTTATACCACCAAAAAACAGCAGCTCATAATGCTGAGGACAGATGAGGGTGTGCTGTGGAAACAGTAGTTAAGAGCTAAACCGCTGGAGCCAGGCAGTGTAGGAAACGCAGGTGATTTTGTTGAGGAAAGCACCTAAGGATCAAATTCTTAGACACACAGCAGCATATGAAAAAAATAAGCAATATTATTTTAGACGAAGTCTTCCCCCCCATAAATTCTCATTTTTTTAATACTCTCAAGAGCAGAGGCCTCAAACACCAGGGCAGCAGCCTCGGCTGGATTTGCCAATTTCATTTATTGAGACCATTGAAACAAGGTGCATAGACTTAAATTATGCATTTAAATTCAGGCAAAACCAGCCAAAAACAGCGACTCTCTGTGACTGGAGTTTGAGGTCCCAGCTCTACCTACATATCACCCCAGCCTTCAAAGCACTGAGAGAACTCCAACCACAGCGAAACACCAAAAATTAATGAGCATCAGACACAATGGAATCAATCGAATGGGGAGGAAAAGTCTAAGTAACAATTAAGCATGAGAAGTGAAGTGAGAGCGGCCAAGTTCGTAAGCAGGCAGTGATTAAAACCTGCCAACAAAACATGAGGAGGGACTCAATTAACAACCTCAGAAGTAAAACTGGTATCAACAGAAGTTCTAATACAAGAAGGATCAGCCCATAACAAAACCATAAAACAGTAAAAAGCTAAGGACTAAGAATAATTAACAAAACAAAACACTGCCCATTATGCTTATGACGGATTAAATGAATTAATGTCAGCTCTAAATGAATATGGAAAGGTATGAACAAAAATGTTTGTTGATTAAACAAAAAATTTAAAAATAAAATAAACTCATGAATAAAAAAAATATTTAATCCATGTTATTGTGACTGACACTGGATATTTAGTTATGATTTTGATGCAAGCACAAACGGTTTTATTGTTAATTGTAAAAGGCATACTATGCAAGATTCGAAAATGTGTTTGGGACGTTTCTCAGCATGGTGGTCTCTTTTCTGAGCGGCGGTGTAACCACAGTGTCTACAGAGGTGAAGCGGCAAAATTAGGCTAGACAAATTCAGAATCTGACGGGGCAGTTTTCCAAGCCCCAGCCAGTCTTGGAAAGACCTTTCATGCTAACAACAGCTACTTGAAAAGCAGAGATAAAGATTTCAGATGGATTTTAAATACAAACCTGATGCAAGCGGAGGGGGTTAAGAACGACATATCCTTGACCGCAAGCAGAAAAGCTTACGCAGACTAAAAAAATCCTGCATTGTATGCCTAGCGGGCAATATGAACAGCTGATGATATTTACACTGAAATACACAAACACAAACAAAATGAAAATGGCAGATAATACTGGGAAACAGAATCACAATGACCGGGCCAGTCGGACGAGCAGCGAGGGGATATACTGACCTCTTCATTGAGATTGCTGACCAGCAGCACGCCAGTCGTCCCTGAGTGCCCGGACAGTGCTACCCTTCCCTGCGGCTGCTGCTGCAGCCGCCGCCGCGCTCAGTGGGCTAAGGGCTCCTGAAACAGGAAAAGGCCATTAGAAAGGGGTGTCGTCCCCCCCATTAAGAGGTGAGGGGTGGGGTAGAGGGGGTCATGCCAGGCCAACTCAGCTCAAGTTGTCACACTGTCCCTGCGACCTTGAGCTCCAAGATCTACAGTACCAAGACAAGCACGCACACAGACATGCGCGCACCTGCTCAAAACTAATATGTGACTCAGATAAATGCAACCTTTATCGCTTTCACAACGCAACTGATACAACAGTCACCATAGCTGCAAGAGAGACAGGGTGTTAGATGGCAGGTTGTACTCTTTTTGGGTATGTGGACATGGTTGATTCTGTGCAGAAACTAGGCAACTATAGTGATCGTTTCCAGTTGTAAAGTAATTTCCTGAACCATGTAAACACCTTGGCTCACTTAAAAGTGAAAGACAATTTTCGTCTGAAGTGAACTGCAAACAAAAGAACTGTCCCTTAGGTGTTACAAACTATGTTTTGGTAATTTTAAGCTCAAACTGAACTGAATGATAAATACTTAAACATCCAGATCAAAATATCCACGAAATCAGACATTTATGTGTTAACACTGAGCTTTAATGACATCAAATGTCCAATAATTTTCAACCGCAGCAGGTAAACAAAAGCTCTTGCTGAAGACCTGAAGTGACTGCTTTCCCATGAGTGCTCTGACACCCGACAGTTAAACACACCACCATTTTGAGGATCTTATAAAGGTTCTTATCCACCCATAAAACAAAAGTCATCAGATGATGACATATTCACCCCCGGCAGTCTCTGCAAAACTTACAGGTCCGCAGACCTTAGCCAGCATTACAGGGGTCGGACCGGCAATTCAGGACCATATCTGGACCTTTACAGGCTCAACTTGGCCGGCAATACCAAGCCTGCTGCTCAACAGGAACAAATGGCATCCTCTTGTAGTTCACTTGTTTGTCGCTATGTTACTTTCAATGTATCCAGTGCCACATACCAAAGTGCACTGTCATGGAGTATGAATCTGGGTGCGCGCTAGCCATTCGCCACATTGCCATTGGCGAAATAAATCCATCTGTGGCGAAAGATTTTTTTATGGCTCTTTTCCACAGTGGCGAAAGCTATCTGGTGATGCTTTCATTGTAAATAACTGTATTCGATCTGAGCACATCACCCAGTCGCCAGATTCCCCTCTCTGAGCAGGGCGTGAACTTGACAATTCTGATTGGTCACTTTCAACACGTTCACACGCCCATGACCTCCATCATCCTTGATAAACAGCTTCTGTTATGTGAAGAGCAAGCAGACCGTTTGGGCTGAGGCATCACTTAATGGGTAGTTTCAGCTGCTTGAGCGATTGCATATTACGTTACTCTTCAGATTATATGGCCATCCTGCTGGCTAGCTAACGAAATTAAAGGAAAGTCCTTATAAACAATCGTCATATACAAGCGATGCCATTTGGTTTTTGCCCCAACTCCCCAAGCTAGCTAGCAATAACAGCGATTCCTCGAGATAGTTAGGTAGCAAGGTAGCTAACATCCCAAAAATGTGAAAGTACAGTTCGGACACGTGGGAAGCGCCACAATTTAACATATCGGAGAAGTTCATGCCGATTACAGCTAGCTAAGTGAGTAAAGTTAGAGTAAAACCAAATCCTATCACTTAAATATGTTGATTATTTACAAAGACTTTCCTCAGTTAACTCTTTACTCCCTAGTAGCTATCTTAGACTGCTGCCCTAGCAGCCACTGACCCCTGGTGCCCTAAGACAATGTGGCTACTAAAAAATACCACGACTGTATTCTAAATGTGTTTATCACGCCTGTAGTCGGGACTAGCCTGCACGACCTAAATTATCACGACTGTAGAAGGTATCAGGGAGTAAAAGGTTAATATTAACTAGCCAGCTTGATGGCTATATATTCTAAAGAGTGTCAACGTAACTTAATAAGTGATTGCGCACATAGCAATATTGCGCAGTACAGCCACCATGACATAGTTGCACATGCAACACAGTGTTTCGACAGTGTGGCTAAAAAGATTTCTTTGTGGCCAAAACATTATCAGGTTGTTTAGCCACTGTGGCTAAAGGCAAAAAAAAAAAAAAAAATCCTAGAGCACACCCAGTGAATCATGCTTCTGATCTCTGTCACATTAAGGTTCTACCCAGGGTTGAAAAACCGAAGCGACTAGTGGGTGGGGCGAAAAGTACACAAACTTTGAACTTTGTTTGGAATTGCATTCTAAGTTTTTAGTTTTTCAAAGTTCGACCTGCAATACCTTGGGAGGACCTACAATGTTCAGATTTTAGTGGGCCCTCAGGCCTGAAATGCCATCAAAGTTTTCGCGGAGACTGCCACCCAGCCCCTGCAATCTGATCTCAGAAATCCCAAAATATGCCGGGGAGATAAAAATAGTAGAAATTCAAAAATAGCAAAAGACACCACTTCAATGGTCAATCAACATATCCGTGAAGTTTCAGGAAAAATTTCACAGTTTTCGAATTATGCCTCGGAAATGAAACGTCTATGGAAGGACAAATAGACAGACAGACGGACAGAAGAGCAGACAGATGACCGCACTGATGACCACATCCCCCCGCACCAGAAAAAAATGTTCTGATACAAATAACATGATTGAAGCGTTTTAAAAACACTACAAAAACAACCCTGTTGATACTGCAGGGATAAGTCAACGTGGCACGTATAAGCCCTGATAGTGAAATGTGTTCAGAATAAAATCTTTTCTGACAGTTTAGGGGTTTGGTATGATGTCGAATCACTGTACAGGGGAATCAGGCCAGAAGCCGACTGTTCACCTTTATATATAGCGCTTTCAGAGGAAAACAGTGTCACATGAATGAATGGATAATGGATAGAGATACGCAAGTCTGTATGGTTTTCCTAAAAGAAATGAAAAAAGATATAACTTATGTAGCTAGCTAAGTAACCTATTGCACATGCAAAACATTAGTAATCTAAAGAATGATGCAAGCCAGGCTAACCACACAAACTAAAACAAATTAGTTTGCTAAACATGCTAGCCGTGTGATGATAAAATCTGGGGCGAACTTCACAAATCCCAGAACTATACTATAGTGAATATCCCCTCAATATAATGAATACAAAAGACAACTCATGTTTCACTCTAGCATACTTTGCACAAAAAACAAAAAACCTCAATGAGAGAGAGAAAAAAAAAAAAAAAAACATGGAACATTGTTGCAAGGTAGCCAACACTGAGAGGGAGGGGGGAGCATTAGCCTGTGCGTAAACCAATTTTAGCTAACAAAACAACTCAAAACGAGAGGGAATTTAGAGCAAAATGCGTTAAGCTGTGGTCATTAGACGTCAGTATCACACGACTGGCAAAGCTTTCCTCGGCCTCTTATTGGCTAAACCTTTTAGAGGGATGGAAAGAGGGCGACCTTCAGTTTTTACCCTCTTGGCAACTCTTGCCAATGGGACACTGTCGTCCGCTCTGCCGCCTGTCTGTTCATCCGCCTGTCTGCGTCTTCCCATCCGCTGTTACTGCTCTAGCTGTTCAACTGCTGTAGATATAGCCCTCAGATTTAAACAGGTAATGCATACTGGGCATCTCCAGATGCCTATATGTTATAAAGGTCATAGGTCTGATTTTGCCTAATTTTTCCGAGGTCAAAGGTCGAGAACACCCCCCCTGTTAAGCACACCAAAACAGTACATGGCGCCACGCACAATCTAGTTCCTTTTTTTTTTTTTTGTTCAGTCGCCTTCTCATTATTTGAACCATTGTACAAATTAAAAAAACAAATAAAAATTCCAAGTAATAATACCTGGACTCCATAAAGGTAATCTTTTTTACTTCACGTCAGTTTTGTGCAAAAGTTGTCTTTCACTTTAAGAACTGCTCTGCCAAGACATAAGAGCAAACTGTGGGGCAAAAAAACGCCAGCAGTAAAAACAGCCAAGAACTTAACTTGCCTGTGATAGTTACAGAAATTTTCACCCCTACTGGACACTTGAAAGTCAAGGTGTTTGTTCCAGCATACATCACTAAGATGCAAAGCTGCGCAATGCACATTTCAAAATGTAGTTAGCAAAAAGAAATGAATAAACAAATCACATCAGAAACAACGTGCTTATGTTCTTCAAAATGATATAGAAATGGTGTTAGCAACAGAAAGATCATAATGGAAGTATAGGTACCTCCACCTTGTGCAAAGCCAAGAGAAGACGAAAACCCTCCACCACTAGAATAGGGAGCTACCATCCCAGATGGAGTACCTGAGGGAAATGTGTGCATTAAATTCCTTTGACAGAGGGAGAGCTTTTTTTAAGCCTACTGCATTATAGTAAGAGAACACAAATTCACTGGCCAAGTATAATTCTCAATCAGCATTACATTATGTCCCCCTAAAGACTATTTAAACCTTCGCCCAATTACCTCTAAGGCTCCTCTGGCATGCGAGAAGCAGGCAATAAATCAAACCAAATTCCTAATATACTCTCTGTCTTTTTTCCCCCCATCACAATGATGCTTCACCACCCATTTCAAACAGCCCAGTACATCCATCCTAGGAAGTACAAAGACACGCAAAGAAAAATTTCTCTCTTTCTCTTTTTTTTTTGCCAGGGGCTCAGGATGACACTCATTTAAAAGCCTACTGTACACTTGTGCACCAGGGGAGGCAGATGCAACGTAGCTGGAGGTGAAAGGTGCCAAGGAATTCAAGAAAAAAACAAAGCCGGATGTAAGAGTTTGAAATTGTTAAGATTGCCATGGAGAGGGTTAGTAAGCAAGAGACGAAAAGGCCTGAACCCTCCAGCCCTAGTGACAGGAAAGCAAAGGGGAAAACACAGCCTGTCCGCGTACCGAGCAAGGAGGTTGAGTCTTTGTTAAATGCCACAGCAACCGAAGGGTCCATAGCAGGCTGGCCGTCTCCCGCGGGCAGCTCTGGTCTGGTGTAGTCCCGACTCTTGTCATTATTATACTTGACATTGAGGTTGACCAGCTTGGAGAAGTCGATGCGTAGTGTACAGCAAGCATTGTAGATGTTCTGACCATCCAGGGCCTACACAGCAGGGGGGGGGGGGGGTTTGACAACCACAGCTCTCTTAAGGTGACAGATCACAAACATCATAAGGATCATCTCAACTGAACTTCGCAATCCTCATTACATTACATATAGGCACTAAGGAGATTCTCCAACACCACAGCGCGACATAACACAGTGCATCAGCAGATTAAAAAGGGAATAAAACCCTACAGAGAATATCCCAAATTCCAGAAATGAATACACAAACAGAACAAACACCAAACGCAACTAAATGATACCCAATACTGAATGTGCATTATAAAGAAAATACCCTTTCAAAGGGAACTCAAACAAAATGGGAAATGTATGAGATACTAATGATGGACCATCACTGTCATTCAGGTCAAGTACTATAAATTGTCTAAGAGCATCTAAAGGGAGAAAACTGTGCTCCATTTGATTTTTTTGTCACTAACATGCCGTCATCATTGAATTCCTCTGGCAATGATGTCATCAGTATGGTAAATGCCATGGCAGTGAACCATAATTCAGTGGTTTCCACAAGTGAATCTTCAACAAACCATTAAGAGACTTATACAAATTCAAAATGAGAAGATGATACATAAAATCCCTTCACACAGAAGGCTAGCCAGTTCTCCTTGTTGTGGCAAGACAAAAATAAAATGACTTGTATGCCAAATCGAGAATATACTCAACGCTATACAAAATTGTGTACACATGCGGCTAATATTTGTCATTATTGTTTAAACAATCATGAAGCACAGGTTCAATAGCTGGCATTGCAGGATATGCCATAAGCCAACGCATGAAGACAGGCAGTAATTTATATTTTTTGTTGAGCATAGCATACTTTGTGAATAAAGCATTCTTCCAAATTGTGCTTATTTCTTCATCACATAAAACTATGAATGGATCGTTTTAAAGGGATTTTATGCATCTCCTCCGTTTTCATCAGAGAGTTCGCCACCAAGTTACAGTCACTGGCGCACTGTAGCCTTGAATACGCTAGCAATGCCTTAATTGCTGGCAACTAACAAGAACATTTGTTCAAATAAAATTGGTTTCCAATAAGTCAACTATCCAATGTATTTCTAAAGTTAACCTTTCGTGCCTGCGTACAAAAATTGACTCCTCCGGACGAATATACATTTTTCCTTGTTTCGCAATTCCCTTGGGGTCCTCAATCTTATCCAGAGAGGGCTAGTGTGGGTGCAGGCTTTCACTCGAACTAAGCAGTTACTCACCAGATTCTGCTAACCAAGGTCTTCAGCAAAGACTCCAATTCAAACTGATCATGCATCTTGAGTATTTGCTCTCAAAATGTAAAATCTGCTACATTTTGCTGTGAAGAAATGCATCCAACTTGTGCTGAAATGTATTAGCAAATTTAATTTTACCATTTCACACCATGAAATGAAATGGTTAACTCAGAATTTTATAAAAACTTCTAGCATCTGAATTGGACAGGAGTGGTCTTAATAAGCATGGGCAGAGCAGTCATGTTTGGTTTTGGACAAGCTGGATGTCAAAGGGTAACCATTCTCATCTCTCCAACTCTCATGCTAGTTTGTTGATCGATCTGGGACACCACCAATTTATAGTTCACTGCCTAAACTCAATACTAGAACAACCATACTAGTGAAGTCACTAGAAGCACTTTAGCCATTTTTAGCACTGGACCTGAATAACACAGATAGATCATCATTAAGATCACATATAATTATTTTTTGTTTCAATTCCCCTTTAGAGGGTTAATAGCCCAATCGTCACATTGTTGACAGCTAAAAGAAAAGGCTGGGGTTTTCTACGGTCACTTACCAGTTTGGCTTGCTGTGCATTCACAGGGTCATTAAACTGCAGCAAAGCTTGAAACTGATTGTTCTTTGTAAATGTGATGATCTTCATGACCGTTCCAAATTTTGAAAAAAATCTACCAATAAGAGAAGATAAAGTAACCATTAGCAAACACTTTTGCTAACAAAGTCATCTTTCAAAAGAATTGAGCCAAAGCTAAACAGCCCACAGTGAGAGGAAAACAGGAAAACTAGTTTATTCTAGCTAAACAGGCAGCAATGAAATCACACATAATGAGCATTTAAGTGTAGGACAATAACAGGCTTGTTTGAAATGTCTTTAAATCTGCACTTTTGTGGAAATAAAGGGTTTAATGTTTGGTAATTGGCTTCATCAATACTGAGTGGCATTTCCCCAACTTCATAATGTGCAGCACCCCAGGACAGCTCTGTGTACTGTTATCCGGCTGCAAACCCTGCAGCAACGCATCAGCATCTGCTGAAATTAGGACCTTTTCCTATGCTAATCCATCCAGTTAAGGACCACAGCACAATTTTACACTGCTAAGGAAGTGTCGTTCATTAAAGCAAGATAACTGCAGTTAACTCGCACCCTTTCTTCATCAAAAGCTACCAGACAATCCTTCTTTGGAGGCCCACAGGCGAGTGAAGGTCCTGTGGAGATCCAGTATTGTACTGTCATACACTGTGCACTTTCCCACCATTACATCGAAAAGTGAGCAGCAAGAGCCCAGCCCAAACTGAATATGAAACAAGTCTGGAGCAAAGCATCCATGCATGCAAGCCCAACAACACATGCTTGCAGTGACCTCCAACAGGGCCCATCATGAACAAGTGAAGAATACATTAACTATTGAGATAACATGACAGAAATCTCAATGATGGGGGTCACTCCATACTAAACTGTACAATTCACTGTGTTGTATAAGAATGGTCAATAAATTTTTTTCTAAGAGAATTGCATGATTTGCATTGTTCATATTTATTCGCTCCCAGATTGAAGATATACATAAGAAAAAAACAGAGTCATTGGTCCAACAACACAGCAGAAAAAGTGGTGTCCTGTTGTCAGCCGAGGCATTGTGAAAGCCATATTTTGTTACAAAATTTGGCAGCCAACTTCATGAAATGCTCATGACATGTCTGTTGATACTTCGAAAGAAAGTGAAATTAAATATAGCAGAGAAATACCCATAATAACGGTTTCAATTGTCTGCACTAAATTATCGGGACTCGTCTGATCAGAAATGCAATTTGAAATGACCGTCGTGGGCGCAACCAGGCAGGTCCTCACGTGTTACGTTGAGACCTGTGGGTTAATTTGCATAATGTATGAAAATGGCGTAAAGATGACCTCGGCAAACTAAGGTACTCACTTCCTGCATCAAAATTTCACAAGGCGTCAGACAATCATATATACCATGCTTTAAAAAATAATGATTGAAAAAAGGTAATTTTTCCATGTCCTAATATTGTGATACGACCATAAACACATAAAGAAATATGCGTACATTGTGTCCTGTGCATAGACTGTATAAAAAGATGGACGCAGCACCCGGCTCTAGAAAGTGAGGCCGATGCGGAAATCTCAAAAAATTGCATTATATTTAATGGCCAGCAGATGGCGATGTCAGTGTTTGCAGAAAGAAGTTCAATGCTACTGAAGTCTATGAGAAAATGACCCTACTTTGCCACCTGATTTATCATTTCATTTTTATTCTTTGAAATGCCTTCTTGTGAATAAAATAGTGTATTCCTTTGGTGATTTAGAGCAACAGGTAACCAGTTAGAAAATTTTCACAATGCTTTGCACTGAAGCCAGGTGAACGGAATACAAACATTGAGGACAATGGACATGAAAAACATTGACTGGCCGTAATTGTCCATACATGTTATTTATAGACTGAGGCCATTTATCATACAAAAGAATTGACTTTGAAATGTATCTAATTTTCAGGAATTCAATATCTGTTTTGTGTCCTCGTTACACCCACAACATCCGCCACCTTAGCACATTATAGGGTCACTGAAAAGAAGTGATCACACGGTTTATCTTCTTGCTTGCTTCTTTGTGATGCCCATGGATGGGGTTTCACCACTGCAATGAAAAACTTTGGAAAAGGTGTATTTGAATTTTCATCACCATTGTAACGCATTTGTGCAGTTTAGTATAGAGTGACCCATATTGCAATGAACACAGCAACTTATTTTCCGTCATCTCCTTCAGAATGAATGGCCATGAAAAGACAAGCAAGTAATTACTCAAGGACAACTCTGGAGAGAATTCAATGTTGCCATGTTTGACTTCACTAATAGACGCTGCTCGAACTGGAGAAACACAATCGCCATGCAACAACATTGCCAAAATCGCAGAAATTCATATTTTTGCCGTGATATAGTAACCCAAATTACGATTACAGTTTAACCTTGATTCATGCCTAGCTCCACCTGGAACATCTCCATAAAATGACAACGTGATGGAACGGATTTTACGAAGCTGGTCCACCCACCTGCTGGAGGACGTCTAGAGTGACAGGGTAGAACATGTTGTCAATGATTATTCTGAGCACGGGGCTTGGGGCGAGAGTTAGTGCGCTCTCGCTGGCCGTCGTGCCCGACGTGGGTGTTCCTCCTGCTTGGACAGCCGACACAGCCTGGAGAACAGCTTGAGTTCGCTAGCAGAAAGGAGACCAACACATGGCCTAAGTTAAGCTAGCCAGCTCAGTCCAACAGACCAGCAATTGTGAACAAATGGCGACTGCTGAGAAACATGGAACATATTACTTCAACTAATGAAACATTTCACCTGCCACTCAAAGTACTGCGAAAGTAGAAGGGTGCATTTTCTCAAGAAATCCTGACTGTAGGCAATATGAAACTCCCACCACCCATAGCTCCTAGCTTAAGGTAGGCTACATCATGATCAAAGAAAACTTTCTGAATCATCACATAACTTTGGTGCATCTCTCCTCATGAACACTCCCTACTTGTAAACAGTCAAGAGGCATATTCATTATATTGGATAAAAAAATTTTGTATAACATTTAACGCCGATTTCTCAAAAACTGTAGGAGTAAATGAAATATTAACAATGAGAAGAAAAAGACGAGTAGAGCACATTACTCACCAGTACTACTGTTGGGCATTCACTATTAGCATATTCCAGTGGATTGCCAAATTAAATTATTCAATGCTCTTTGACAATGCACAATAATTCCCAGATGCTAAAATGTTAAGATGTCTGTACAATCGAGAATACAGCCAGTTTCATTTTTTGCCGACTAGATTTCAAGACTGAAGTTTACAAGCAATTCAACACCTGTCCTTATCGGTGATTACTTAAAAAAAACTGAAGTGATTCCTTTTTTAAAGCACAGGCACATTATTTTAATAGCTTTCATGATTACTACTCCTATAAAAATGGCCAAGTCTATCAGGAACTGTGCTTCAACAACATTGCCATTTGAGCGAGGAATGCATAATGAACAAAGATAAACCAGTATGCAAGATGCGCAGGGGTGGATATGCAGTTTAGAGTTCAGACGCAATCAAACCTTGTGGCAGCAATCTTTCTGATCTTTCAGACATGGCTGAACAAGACCTAAACCTCTTAAATAACAAACAGAAAAGCTCTCTTCCCAAGTGATGTTATAGCTAATAAAACCAGTTTCTACATTGAATACAAGACTTTGGGTGCAACAACACATTTGAATGAATCCACAAGATAAATTCCAATTAAGCAGGATACATCAAACGAGGCACACCCCGTACAATTTAAATGAAAACGTTGCCTGAGAAGACATCTAAGGAACAGAAGTGGGGTGAGAAAATGACACCAAACGGAGGAATAATTTCCGTGATTATTTCTTTGCATGCCATTTATCCGAATTGAGCATAAATAGAAACAAAAAGGTAATCCTGATTTCTATGTGAATGTTTCATATTTGCATAGACCAAGTTTGCATTTTGTTGATCAGTGGGGGGAAAAAAATCCAGGGGGCGTATTCATGAAGGGATGATATTGTGGTTGACAGGCCACTAAAGTCTATTGTCTGTTAACTCCCTAAAAGGGCTATTCACGAAGGGATATTTGGTCTTATTGGCCCTCCTACCTGCCCTGTAAGTTAGAGGCAGGAAATTGAGCCCAAAACTCTCAAGAAGGGGCAAAAGTCAAGATTCAAAACGGCGGTGGTGTCAATTTGTCTGATGCCACACAGACGTAACTTCCGAAGAAACCACATTATCCCCATTTCTCCCAGTATTTGATTGCACCACTCCAAAGGACAAACATTAACCTCTGCAAGATTTCCTACCACTCTCATTTTTTTTTACTTGTTTGCACTGACAACAGGCCACATACAAGGCGTATTTCCTCTAATCGCCACACGACTTCACCGTATTGCCAGTTTGGTGCCCCTGCCCTACCAAGGCCTCTCTCTTCTTGAGAAGAGAAGTTTTTCTCTTTATACTGCATGTTTCTTGCGTCTTCTTCGTTCTTCGGCAGTTTTGTTTTTCTCCAGCAGGCTGACAAATCCGATTGAGCATGCGAAGAGACAAACTAGGTCATGTTCTTGAAATAAACGAGGCACTTCTATTGGCCCTTCGTCTCGCGTTCTGAAAGTTAAAGTCCTTTAGCTATCAAAGCTTAAGGGATTCTCGTCCTGAGAATAGTCTCTTCGTGAATAGGGCCCCTAGACTAGACCCGCCTATTCTGTCGTGTCATTAGACACTCAAAATTTTCATTGCCTTAATGTAGCGGTGGGTTAAAGGGAGCATTAAATAATAAATGGATAAAATACCATAACTTTTAACAACATTCCTTTAGCCCCAAGGCAGTAAAAACCAGAGCAGCTACAACTTAACTGTAACAATTGACACTCACGCTATTTGATTACCACCCACTCTCACCTGGTTTCCGGCACTGTCGGTCTTCAGCTCTTTGTGATTGGAGTACTGGATGAAAACAGGCACGTTGCGTACATGGGGTGTAACAGCAGTGTAGTAATTCACCATGGTCATTGCTGCCTCTTCAGTCCCAAGCTCCAAGAATGCCTGAAATTCACATAGCCTTCAACTGTACTGTATAGAGTCAGAACAAATAAACCTGATTCAGTAAGCTCGGAAGGAGCCATATTGATGGCCTCATGCAAGAAGGGCGCAAGTCACGCACAAAAATGACTTTTTTGGTTGTTTTGGGATAACTGAGACTAGCCCATCCGCCTGACCATGTGTGGAGTCTCAATTCCTATCCTAAAGGGGTTAAAATGCCTTTTTAACATTGGTGCAGCTATGATCAAAATGGTCATCTTCACCCATGCTAAATGGGCTTAAGTGCATTTTGCTAATTATCTCCCAAATTACCAAGAATAACAGACAATCAGAGATTGCAAACCCTCGCCCCTTTGACATTTAGTTCATTTTCTGACATGTCGTCGTTTTTTTTTTTTTTTTGCATTGCAAATTTATTACATTTTCACAGTGGGGGGAAGCGGCCAAAAATTAAAATGGCACCGACCATGCGTATGATGTCACCATCGTTGACTTTGGGATTCCAAGGGTCAGAGGCAAATGTCATTGATAATCTGTTGTGGGGGGAGGAGGGGGGGGTTATATCTTACGGCTGCTCCACCATATGATGTATGTGCCCATAGTAATATAGGTAGGCCTATTGCAGATTCTTGACTTTATTTCCTCAAGCATGAAATAGAGAGACGAGGGAGGGAGGGATACATGTACGAAGACCATGGACGAAACATCACGACAGTTAGACAGTTTGGGCTGGGAGGGATACGGTACAGACATAGCCACTGCGCTCCGGTATACTATCCAATCTACCGTCGCTGTCTGCGCCCATTCACTCCAATGACGAATGCATGGCTCCAAGTTCTCTTCAAAATATATCATTTGACATGCAAGTTCTCAGAACATATTTGCTGTATTCTGGTAGCCATGACTGAGGGCGACACAGCCAACTTCACCAGCTTTCTCAGCAAGATCTGATCCAGATCATCTGTCAGCTGTTGATAAGCAAAGGTGCTGTGCCTCTAACCTGAACATTTCAAGGCAGTGTCTTTATTCCAGGCTGATTTATTGTAAAATATATAAGTTAAATGGAATTTTCAATGTTAAATTAAAATGGTACCAATGCTGTAGTCTGGATCAGATGCGGCTGAAACTTGGTCTGATGATAGATATTGCCATCCTATATATGTGTAAAGTCATTTCAATAAGTTTTGGTGGATATATGACTTTTACAATTTCGCGCCATGTTAAAGATAGGGAGTTTTGCGATTTTTTTGCGACTTTGATACTTCACCTAGCAGTCTGACGTTAGAGGAGGACCGAGCCACGGGTAGGACTTTTCTGCTGTCAAAGTTTTATGTAAATCGTGCCAATAGTTTTTAAGATATGCGTCCAGACAGACAGACGGACAGACCCGATTACAATACCCTCGCTCCCCCTTCGAGGGCGAGGGTAATGAAAATGTCTACTAGGCATCGCAATAGGTTACCAAGTACCATACCTCTATCATGGACAGTTATAGCTAACAGGTGGTGCTGTGGCAGTTTTTTGGCTCTCCTGTAAAATTTGTAAAATGTCATGTGTCACAAATGTCACTCTTCTTGCATGAGGCCATCAATATGTAAAAATGAAAAATGTAAAATTCAGTAGAGCACAAAAAACACAACAGCCAAAGGAAAACAATAGCCAAGAATGGCTGGAGTAAATACATGTCAGTGGATGAAGTGCTCCACAGAGTATGGAGGAGAGGCATGCATTTCACTGGTAGCCCACACACCTGGTTTTTCCCTTTGAGTGTCAGGATATTGGTGACTTTCCCGAAAGGCAGCCCCAGGGCAATGACCTCCGTCTCTGACACTTCGTTGGGCAGCTTTCGGATGTGAAGGACTCGAGAGGGTGGGCAGTCCATTCGATCTTCCACTCTCAGCTTTTTACTGTCATTTCCATTCGCTATGAATTAAAAAAAATGTGTGACAGATCTTGAAAGCTGATTTTTCCATACATCTATAGTCCATTAACAGGCCTAACCAGGGTTCTTCAGCAGCATTTGGGAAAGAGAAAATTTCACATCCAAATTACACAGCACTTGTTAAAGAGAAGCATAAGTCATTCTTTGGCTAAATATATTACAGTGATGTCGCTAAAGCTGGGAAAACCCAATTGGGAGGAGGATCCAAAATGTTCAGCAGAGAAGTTGACCACAATGTAGAGAGGTGCTGCGCCATTACACTTCCACCCCCATCACCAGCACACTCTCTTCAGTGAGTGTTCATTCTCAATACTTATTTCTCCCCATTCGGACCACATAAATGTATCCTGTAAGCCAGTGGCACTGAAGCGATGTGCTTTGTCAGTGAGGGAACAGAGCAACTCACACCTGTGCCCTCTGTGCGTGGAGCAAAGCTGCTGCTTGTTTAAAGCCAGTAGCCCACCGATGGAGCTGGAGTCACTGTGACGGGAGGCGACTCCTGATGTGCAGCTGGAGCGGGCGGAAAGCGGCGCTCGAAAAAACCAGCCCCTCTGAGGGACAGCCTGACAGCGCCGGCAGAGCCACGAGGCGTATCGCCACAACGGAAACCGATATTAGCAGCAGAAAAGGCTACATGACAGCCATTCCCTCACGGTCGTGACAAATAATGTTTCAAAATATTTCAGACAGCCGCCCGATTAGCTACAATGCACTCGCCACAACAAAACAGCAGATTCACTGGCGTACTCATGAATTCTGCCGGCTCTCCAGGTGCGTGGCGATGCTGAAAAGTCGATACATCCAGTTATTATTAAACAAGGCGTCATTCCCACTTCTGAACGGCATTCAAATCACAACTCGATGAACAAATATCAGCATTACGGCGTACGCCAGCCAGCTGAAATTACAACAGTCTGGTCCTGCCATAAATGACTATTATATTACTCAATCAGTAGAAACAATGAGATCAGATTTTAATGGCCCTTATGAGCACAGTTTAGACCGCACTCTGCCCGACAACAAACCACACCCAGCCGAGCCAATCAAACCTGCTCTTCAAAATATAACCATTCGCTAAATATTAAGAATATTCAGAAACTTTGAAACAAAAGGCAAAGCAAACATCAGCTTCAATTTAAATGTGTGGGAACACAAGTAAAAAAATAAACATAAATAATTTAAAAAAAAATCAAATTTAGAAGCAAATATCCTTCCTGCATAGCATGACATCCACAGACCACAGTTTTCCCAGCAAAAGAATGTGGAGACTGAGGAAACCACAAGTGTAAAATAAATAAACAAACACACTCATGTTCAGGGCTTTTTTTTGTCGTGTGGCTGCAAAAAATGGCAAACTCTCGAGTTGAATGAATAGTGGAGGGGGGAATGGAAGACTCACCAGTGACAATATTGCTCATGCCAGAGCTGGGGCTGCTGTACAGACTGCTAGACAGCAGTTCGTCTGATCCTCTCTGCAAAGAGGAGACACCATTTCCACAGTAAGGCCAGATGAAATACAGCTCTCTAAAGACAGTTTGAGGAAACGACGACATAAAACATTGGCGGCGTTGCACCCTTTGTGTTGTTTTAATCTTGCGAGTCTAAGGTGTCAGATGGTGTAATTTCATCGGGAGCCTCTGTTCTCCCCAAAGACACCGAGCTGTCCGGGCTTCAGTCACCTCCATGCTCAGAGCGCCGCTAAAAGTGACTTATGGGTGAACGGGCAAATGTGGAGCCATTACAAAGCTAACTTTCTAATAGGACATCTTGGTTTTGTCTGTGAGTGAATTCCACTAAATTGTTCTTTATCGCTTACGTTTTTATGGCTGCAATAAATTGAATGCGAACCCCTTAAGGCCACATCCCACAAATAAATTGAATGTAATAACGCTACCTCTGACGAAAAACCCTCTCAGTCTGCAACAGTGTATGCTGGGAAATGGCTGCAGTAAAATAAGTTCCTTAAAACTAACTTGGAACAACGTAGGCATCAAATATTAATAAAAACAAATGTGCTGTAGCACTGAAACCACAGACATGCAATAACACAATGGGAAATTATATTAAGAGGGTTAGCTGTAAGCTAGCAAAGGCATGGTCTTCATTCATACATTCCGTGATACAATTGCTTTGGTTTATGTTCACCCTGAAACACTCGCACTGAACTAGTGAGATCCCAGTACTTGTCCACTTCCATCATACTTATTAATTTAACTTCAAATCACTTCACATTCAACACACACTTGAGTTTGCATGATAGATATCATACAAATTAGCCATAATATCTCTGCATTGTGTATTAATTGCCACAATTGAAGACATCAATGAAGGGAATATTTTTTGTGCCATGACCACTGGCTTGATGGTCATCCAAAATGGCTATTGTCATCTTACATGATGTCTCAGCCCATCACTCCATGTGTATATTTAGGCTGCCAGACTTTTTTCTTCCCCTTAAAGGCTCAAGCCTCTAGGTACCTTCATTAGTAGACACAGACCCCAGAGCAAAAGGACACTAAGTACATTCTCTCCACATGCAATTCAATTTCACAATCAAATACAATTTTTTTTTTTTTCTGGGGGCTGAATTTAAGTGGAACTGCAAATGACACAAGGCAATGTGTAAATGGATTGATGTAAATGGATGGGGAAAAAAAACCTATTTATTTCACTAGGTGGTGCACAAAATTGAGATGGACTTAAAAAATCCACATGCATAAATAAAAATGCTCTCCATTTTCCAAAATGCGAATTCAAACCAAGCTTGGGACCAACAGGACACAGAGGCCAAGGAGAAGTTGAGGACAAGAGTAGCGCAGCAGAGGGAACTTCTACCGTCATGATGGGGGTAAACTCTCAGAACCATAGGACTGCCCTCATAGAGAAATATTAGATGAGTAGCTCAGCAATATTGACTGCAAATGGTCGGGGGAAAATAAGGAAAATCCTTGACAGGCCGAGACAAACTGAACCTGAATCCAACTGAACGCGCATTTTACATGCTCAAAAGGAGAGTGAAGGCTGAACGTCCCCGACATGATCAGGAAATTAAAACGGCTGCAGTACGGGCCGGGCAGAACACGACCGTGGGACACACCCAGTGTTTAGTGATGTCTAAGCATCAGACATCAAGCAGTCGTTGCAAGGACAGAATAAGCAACCAAATATTAAAATTATTTCATTCGATTTTATGCCAACCTGTTCAATATTTTTGATGCCAGAGAATGTGCGTTTTATACTTTCTAAACGAATCATCAGATATGGATGAAAACAACCTCACATCACCAGTCAGCACTCCAACCTTATTGTCACTGTATGCATTCGAACTCAGCTTGCTAGGGTACAGAACCTAAACAACAACAAAAAAAATGTGTCTGTCCAATGAATTACAATGCTCTTTGTATGCAAACACACCTGCATTGGAATCATTGAAGACATGGCCATAAATTTTGCAATTCTCACATCATAGTCTATTTGTTGAGACTGATTCCGATATGGATTCCTTCAATTCTTCAGTGATTTCATAATGCCTTGGTTCTGGCATTATTAACCCCTTTGCGCAGATATAGACATCGGTGTCCATAAATTCCGAAATTTAATTCCTTAACAATTCTGTAATTGAATTTCAAAATGTCGTGCCTCACTGGAATAATTTTCCAGAGTCTGTGACACAAATACTGAGTTATAAAGCCTAAATAGGCTCATGCATAAAATTGGCATTATTTTGTATTCTGCGCAAAGGGGTTAAGGAAGTATCCTTCCAAAGTATCTGTTGCCTTGATTCTGCTCTCTGGAGCCAAAAAATATCATTTGTGCAGAACTGATCAAGAGACTCCACCAAATCAGTAGTGCCAGCAGTGAAGTAGAAATTGTTTTGTCATGCATTTTACTAACAGGATTACCAAGCTTAGAGTTATGCTTCAAGCAAAGCCTAGCAAGCAACAAAATTGAGTGACATACTTAAAATAATACACACACATTACGCAACGGGGTTCAGCATTAATGGTGGCCCCAATGGCAACTAATCAATTACCAATGATTTGCTACATTTCTTTACCAAAATTTTGTTGAGTCAGCCCCTCAATGAAATGGTTGATGTGGATTTTAGAAATGGAACTCAAAAGTAGACAAAACTATAGTTCACTCCATCATCTGGCCCGTGAAGGCAAACTGCATAATGCCCTGCCAAAGTCGTGATGTCACTCCGCGGTCAACCTGCCGCAGCCATGGCAACTGGTTCATGCCGAACGAACCAAACAACTTGCAGTGTTCATCGCCATGGCCCTCGTGTCCATGTATGGAATTATGCTTTATTTTCAGTGATCTTGAACCCAAACTATGCTCATTATAAAAGAACAGAAAGCATTTCACACTATATTTTCCTTGTCAAATATTAGGTTTTTCATGCCGTGTGTTAAGTGTACAGGTGAATGTGTTGCTATGCGGTGAGTGTGAACTATTGTCAAGGAAGTGAATGTTGACCCCAGCGAAAGTGACGTTACACTTTTTCAGCATATTGTAAGCTCCATGGCCCATCACATAAAAAAAAAAAAAAAAAAAAAAATCAGCAAATTTCTTTGCAGACTATTTTTAAGGGAGGTCCACCACAGAGTTAGATTAATTTGAAGTAAAATACGGTACAAACACATCAGTTCTCTCATCCCACAACAAAATACAGCACAAAGAGAAGATTTTTTGGTTCAGCGTTTTGGCTGGTAACATTTTACTGTGGTGGCCCACCATGCCAAAATCGTCGCCGCCGCCAAAGCGAAAAAATCATAGGCCAATTTAAAAAAAAAAAAAACCACATAATAAAATAAAAACATTAGATTCTGGCCCTTCGCACAAACATTGTGGAATTCATTTCAGTCGGTTAACAGCACTAATTTCAGAAAACAAGCTTGCTTAGGCATTGTCCACATTAAAGAAAAGAAGACATGGTAAATAGACATGCATTTACTTTGGGTGAATAGTGTGAGCGGACAACACATCTCTAGTCCAGACCCAACTTGCTCTCTGTTCGTCACCAACTAATATCAGGAGTGCGTGCCTAAATTAAAGAGATCACGTTACCTTTTTCAGATCAGGGGCTCCAAACTGTAGCTGGGAGACCTCTAGATTTAAGCCATTTTCAATGACTTTTAACCAGACTTGTAGTGAGCCATCTTTATAGTTAATGTTCCTAACAGCACATATACAGGTAACACATACAGGTAACACAGGCACAGGTAGGCTGTTGTTGTTGAGTGAAGCACGGCTAAGGAATTTATTTATCAACTGCAAACACTGATAGCATACATGTAGAGCTGAGTGATAAACTAAATCAAATACCATGATGCCTATGACCAAATACCTCGATATAGATATTGTACGATTGGAGCTTTCAGAAAATATTCACATAATGCGATTTTGATTAACAGAATAAGTAATGTAGATTATGACAAAGAAGGTATATGCCCAGCCCTACTTGCATGGTTTACTCCTACCCAAATCCAGCAACAGTCTTCAGTCCCAAGAGAGAGTCACGACAAAAATAACAAGACGATAGTGTAATCACTATTCCCCGCCACGATCATTGGCCGTAAATCAGTAAAAAAAATACGCTTTGACATCCAATTTCGAACTCAACGTAGATCATGACTAGCTAATTCGGCCTACAAAATTTCATGCATCTAGGTATAATAGTTTCAGAGAAATCTTGTCCCCATTGTGGCCCGGACAGACGGACGGACGGACAAATGGACCCCAATCCAATATTCCCTGTCCTGCTTCGTGGCAGGGAATAATAATAAGACGATAGTGGCATCACTATCCCCCGCCATGATCAAGGACCAGAACTCTGTAAAAAACATGCTTTGACATCCATTTTCAAACTCAAAGTAGATCATGGGTAGCTTATTAAGCATACAAAATTTCACGCATCTAGGTATAACAGTTTCAGAGAAATCTTGCCCCTATTGAGGGCCGGACGGACCCCAATCCAATATCCCCCGGCCTCACTTTGTGGAAAGGGATAATAAACCAGCTACCAATACAATCAACAAGCATACGAGGGAAAAATGCTAAGACATGAGGACAGAGATGGGGGGGGGAATTATCAATAAAAGGAGTGGTGTAATACATTTAACCCTTGTCATAAAAAGCATTCTATTTTAGGCAGTTTCTCCCTGTGTAATGGATCAATTTATACACGGTTTTTGCTGGCTTTGCTTACAATTATTGCACGTTTTAAGGTAATTTTTGAATTTAAAAAATCATTTGACAAAGAACCATCAACTCACCATTTCATCATATCATCTGTTTGACATATTTTTGCTAGGTTCAAAAAAAGTGGGCAAAGTGGTGGAAACATTCTAAATATATCGTGTAGCAACACTCGGGCTGATAATGATCTTTATGAGAGCTTATTAGGTGGCAAAACTACATATTTATTTTCTTTAATTCAGTCTCATCAGTAACAGAGACAAAACGAACCCCCACCACCAACCAAAATTAATGACAAGAGGAGGGGCTTGCCTCAAAGAAACAATTCTGAGGCTGCTTTCCATCTTTCACGATGGACTTTAATGATCCAGATTTTCGTTCTTTCTGGATCAGCAGGGAGCCTGTACAGTGTGAGGCTATTCTCCAGACAATTCCTGCACCCATACTTACAGCAATTAGTCACATTAACACATTTGAAATAGCCTATGCGACTTCAAAACTATGAACTCATTCACTATGAGACAACGCCCCATAACGCAATGGAACTATGATAGCTCCCTATGTCACATGACCAGATTAAAAAAATATATACATAAAAATATTTTTAATGAGTCTGTCCCACATTTTTACAGGAATGTTCATCTGCTTTAAATATTAAACATACGTAAAACAATGATGTCTGCATCATTGTACTTCCTTCCCCCATCTTGATGACATTGTCCCCATGGGAATCCTCTTGTCACACAGGAAACAGGGGTGAATTCACAGCCAAATAAGACCAGTTCAGCAAACCAATATGGGCAAATGTGTTGTTCTACAAAATAGTTTGGACAGTCGGAGAAATACATTTTACTTGGCCTTAGCAGTCCTCGAGACACATTATAAACAAATTTACTTACAGCAAATTTTCCAAAATATAAAGAGGATTTCAATCTGATGTTCACTCAGACTTTTTTGACAAATAATATTGCTTAAAGACACCTTCTGGGAGGTTTTACTTAATGTTAGCCAAAGTCTGATGTTCCTCGTTGACATTATTTGATGAAACAGTGGAATGCATCAACAACACATAGTTACACGGCACAGGTTTATTTCTGTGTCTCAGGGCATACTTTCCTGTCATTGAGACTATGAATGTCCATGATCAAAGCCCACTCCCATTAAATTCTTTCTGGCGCTCTGGGTGTAGAAATGTGAGGACAGCCAGAAACTTCAAAGACACATGTCAGATGGGAGTTTAACTTTGCAAACAGCCCAGTTCATCCTCTACCATCTTGGTTATCGGCAGGTCATTGAAGAACCACACCACAATCCCAGGAATTAGTTCATCAAGTACCTGCACCATGGTACTAGCACAGTATGACCGTAAGATCAGACTAAACACAACCACATGTAAATCTTGCTGACCATCTAAAGAACAAACTTTCTTAAAGTTGATGCTTTCCTACCATTTCAAAGGAAAGTTTATTTCAAAATTATAGTTTTAAATGTCAAAAAAAAAAAAAACTCAACTGAGTCCATTGACAGTGCAAAGATGATAAGACCTAAATCGATCACCAATATAAAACGATATTTTTTTTCCCCCCACGCCAAACATTTTTCACTGCAAGGAGCAAATTCCTCATCTAACAACGTGTTGTCAATGGCACAATTAAGTGCATTTTATTCCCAAGCATCACCTGATAGGCCAGCAGGAGGTATCGGCTCCACATCTTTAAATATTGACCAAAACCGAACCCGATCTTGACACACAAAGCCTCTGATTTTGATCCCCCAGCATTAATTTATACTAAATACATCCTTTGTTCTCCAAATGACAACCAACGCGGACACATTATTATCAATATTTATAATGTATTTGGAAAGATGCGCAAAGACTGGTTACATTTTATCATGAATCAAACATGGACAAAAATACTTAATATTTTAATTGGTCATTAACTGCAAAAATTCTTTTAAAAATGCTCACCTTCACGCCAACAGCAACATCACTGACAATGCTGAAAAACATTAAACCATTATTAGTCAATAAACTGTTGCGAATTACTAATTCGTTTGCAACAAGAAAATGAAAACAAATCAGTAACGTTACATCCCCAAGCAGATAACTTGCTGAGCAAAGCAACCACAAGTGCTCATTATATTCAGATTTACCTGGATGCATAAACGCTAACTGAGGGCAAGAGTCAGGCAGGTCTTCCTTCGCCAACTTACCAGCCCATTTATCAGGCCTAAATGCAACCTAGTAGGGCTAAACCTGTGCAACAAGTCCGTCAGCGCGGTAAGTTAGCCAGCCACAGTGGTGACGTCTAAAAACTAACTTCAGCTGTCACAGGTACCGCCATGCCCAATTGAAAACTGAAAGCCTAGCAATCGCAAGCGCGGAACAGCATTCAATGGCCAACTTTAACCGCAGCCTGGCATCATATTAGCTTGCTAGCCAGCTAAAGATAGTAAGGATTTTGAGCAAACATATGTAGCTACTAGCTAGCTAGCCAGCTAACTAATGTCAGTTCATTAAACAGAATAGTTCGCGGGAAGTCTTTCAAAGGAAAGAACACTGCTGAATAACACTTATTTTTTTCAATAAATAAAAAATAATGCTAAATTGATGATAGCCAATTGCCTAGTTAGCTAACTAGCTTTGCCCGCATAGGCCGGCCTGTAGAAGGCCCTTCATCTTCGGCTGCTAACGTTACAGTGCAACTTTATCAATGATGCCAATGTGCCAAATTGATTTATCTAACTAGCTAACATTAGCCAACTAACGTGGCAAGTGACGACCAAATCCATTAACTAACACTCTGACTCCTTCCAGTACAGCTACTGACATTTCACATATACGATGAGGGTTAACTGAATTTCCCCAATCATAATAAGCTAGCAAGACTGCTAGCTAGTGAACTGGCTAAAATCTACTCGAAGACATTATTCAATGTATGTGACTGGGATAATTTAACTTCAAACAGCAACTGGCTGACCAGCAAACCAAGATAGTATGCACAATTTCCGGGAACGGATAGTAAATAACGTTAATTAATCCAACGCTTGGTAGTTTAACTAACATGTTTGCTGGCTGAGTAAGAGGTAAAATATGATAGCTAGTTAGTCAACTACCTTGCCAGCCAAACAAGTGTGCCCACCAAACGTTATAGGAAAACCACCGAAAAAGTCCAAATTTAAGCACGTTAGCTAACAAATTAGCTGGTTAGATCGCATAACCATCGCTTTAATACAATGTATCCAGCGTTAACGTTAGCTTACAATAGCTAATAAGCTAATAAACTTCCACTCCTAAATCATACTGACTAGCTAGCTAGCCATCTCCCAGGGTGGTTCATAGCGGGCTAGGTTTTGATCAGTGGCTTATACACGACGTTAAAAGACGTGAGAAAAAGTTTTCAAATTTCACACCGCCTTGGCAGGAAGCGAACATCATCTCAGTCAAAGAGCAGCAGTCCACAGAAAAGTAGCTAATGTTAGCTTACCATTCGAGCTAGCTAACAAGCTAACGCTCGCCGGACGTTAGCCAGATGGCAAACGTACTCAGCCAGCCTTATAGCTAGCTAATTAGCTAGCAGGGATTCAGGTAGCAATGGCACTTTCATTTATGAAGTTATCCGACCAAGAGAGGAAAAGATCATTACAATCCAAAGTATCAACAAAGCAATACATACCCGTCCATTGTCGGAGAATCTGTCCCTACGACAAGATGTTCAATAGCTACCTAGCTAGCTAGCAACAGTTCCTCTGCCAACAGCACGCAAGACGACAAAATGGATGTGGAAGACAGTACGATAACGACCGAAGTTGGCCGAATCACTTACTGGACTCGGAACGGAAGTTGGATGGACTGTACCAGAGATGCTGTAAACACACTGCCACATTATTGCCACTATAGGACTCGCATCTCGTGTAGTAATTGTCGGTTACCTCACCATTCGGTGTCGTCTGGTTTTTAAGAGAGACAAAAGAAATAATCAAAGTTCTTTTCCACAACTATTTAAACGCTCCACTCGCTTAAAATTAAGTTGGATTGTGAATACTCGGCCAAGTTCGTTTACTCTTGACAGTTTTACCGTCTATCACAGTAGTGGCGGTCAGCATAATTTGGAAGGCGTACGATGGGTGTGTTTATATACAAAAATCACACATTTATTGCTGCCATGCACACAGATAGTGTATTCATCACATTAACAAATATATAATTTTTCGGTTTTGGTGGATTGCCACAAGTCATTGGTAGACAGAAAAGTTTAGTATCTCACTCCAAATACCAGTGTTCCTTTTGAAAAAAAGAGGGAACACAAGAAGTGCTTTATTTTTCTCAGAAGATAATCCAGTAGTAATAATGAATGTTTAGAGGAAGAAGACTACCTCAACTGACAATGTCACCTGACATTGTATTGAGTGATATGACAAAGCTAATTTTGGAGAAACTGCCTGGATGCTATACTTCTCTTGCTTTTATGTATTCGTGATGCAATTTTCCAGAAGATTCTTCTGTATCTCAAGAAAATTTCTCCCATTACAACAATTTATTCAGCAATTGTATTAGAGTTATAGCTGGCCTCCAGGAACCTTTCTGACAACTGCCCTTCTTGTCAGGCTGCTCAGTTTCATATGACTGGCTGGTAATATTCTCACTGCTATATTTTCCCCTTAATTATAATAGACTTAACAGTGCCTGCAAAGGGCTAAAAATCTAATTAATCTTTTCATGACATTCACACATTTTTCCTCTTTACAGTTCTATCATTAAGTTTGACAAGTAATTATGCCTGATTTGATTAATTAATTTGAAACTACTGTATGAGTTAGGGATATTTCTTTTATATTTGTTCACAGGTAAATTCAAATCAACAAAGATGGACTACAACCCCAGGCAAATATTATGGAATCACCACACTTAGTGGATGTTCATCCATCTTTTTCACTTCATAGCAAATAAACGAATGGCAGATATGACACAAAACAATTCTTATTCAAAAGCTGAATGGTCTGGCTTCACGAAACACACCTACAAACAAATTTGATTGAATTATTTAAAGTCTTATTTTTTTCCTGATCAAATTTAGGAAAGAAACATGAAATCCCTTTGTGATTGGCATCTCCAAAAGAAATACTAACACAAATCTGAATTTGCAAATTTGTCTGCTGTCAAAAGAGAGCGCTTGGAGACCTGAACGAGGTGTCACACTTCGGTAAGTTAAAGGAAACATAGCACCAACAAGAGCTGGCAAATTAAACAAAGGAAAGGATTCAATGAAATATTGTTTATAGAACGATGACTTGCTGAAATTCCACCCACTAACGTCAGAGACACGTCATTGCGACCTGTAATTGCTATGACCGCATTGACCTGATAAACAGAATGGCATTAGTTTAAAGTCTCCAGCTTGGATAGAAGCAAAGTTATCGACTAAAATGTGTTTTTGACCTTTTAGATGACCTTGACCTTGGCCTTGATCATAGGATCACACAAAAGTATAAGCTTTCAACCGAGATGCTTTCGGATTCAATGACACAAAAATGAAGACGATCACTGCAAGATAAAGGGCAGTTAAGGGTGTAACTAACAGATTAACAAACAAACAAACAAACAAATAAACATATAACCGAGCCAACTAAAATACTTGCCAAAAGAATTTAACTCCCAGAGGCATCAACCAATTAGCATAACAAAAAAGAAGTGGTGCCAGGCATAATCAACCCCACCCCTCACAAATTTAATGAGTTGATCCTCTTTTTGGGTACACGTGCTGTAAGGTTTGACCTTTTAAGGTCACTCAAGGTGGAAGGTCATGGTATCATTTTAATCACCATACATGTTTTCTTATACAGTATGTGATTAATAGCAATCAAGTGGCTATCTATGGTAATTTTTGAGGTATAACCTTCTAAAATCTCGTCACCTTTAGGGTGACCTTTCAAGACCACTAAAGGTCAAAGTTGATGGTGTCATTTTAATGTCCATTCATGATTTTGTATAGTATGTAATTAAAAGTAACCAAGTAACTAGCCTGGAATCCATACTGATAAAGTGCTGGTCGCTCCCAAGGGTCACTGACTTATCAGTCTGGCCACAGTCGTATAGCCAGCGTTTAGCCCTTACGTCACTAATGAAGTGAATATATGAATATTCATGTTTTCTGCTCTTGGCGAGAACCACCAATCGAATATGAGTTAGCTGGCCAGCAACGGCATGAATACTATTTGACATGAGCTTAAAAATTAGATTGTGGTTTGCTTGCGTTTACTCTTGGAGTGATTGTTAGGTTTTGAACAGGATAATGTTTGGCCATATCTGCATTTTGTTTATTTCAGCGGGATTCCCCGGTAAAATAAAGGCTAAATTAAATAATACTCAAATTACATAATGTATTTCACGGTAATTAGCTATAGCTCGAAGGGCATGATTGCATCAGCTAGATTAAAGTGATACTCCACTTTGTATCCACTCCATATTTGTATATCAACTACTCACCATTAGATGTCTTGAACGGACAAAGTTGTTCTTCACCTGGCACAACTTTATGGCCACTGGAGAGTTTTGAAAAATTATCCAAATTCCTTTTTTGCTGGAAGCAAATGGGGTCACGCAGTAGCAATTGGAAAACTCCACAAAACGTCCGTTGACAAACTTTCAAACCAACGTCCAACGCATCGTCCAGTATAATCCAAGTCAGCTTTGTCCACTCGTGTCCTCAGAACTCTAGAAACGCGGTTATTTTTTGCTAAAAATAATAAAATACCAGTTATGCTTCAAGTAAGCTCGCGCATTCAACGGAAGTCCCGCCTCCCGGCTCGTCCATTGCCCAGAGACTCTGCTGCCACTCAGATGAATACTCGTATAAACACGAGCCGGGAGGCGGGACTTCCGTTGAATGCAGAACTGTGGTATTTTTATTTATTTTCAAGTCTGTCTAAAGGGGGGAGGGGGGCACCCTTGCGACTGCGAGCCAATCACAGATCTCGCATGGATTTTGTGCCAATATTTGAAAGTCAAACGCTGGTCTACCGACTGAGACCAGACGTACAAGCAAGTGACCGTTGGGAGCAACCAGCGCTTGATACGGATGGATTCCAGGCTAGCTATCTACAGTAGTTTTTGAGATATAGCGCACATTAGGCGATTCACATCAATGACCTTGACCCCCCTAAACTTTGACTCCGACTGATCTTTGAAACAATGCACTTTTCACAGTACCAATGGATAGGACTGCATTGTAAAATTGAAAAAGAAAACTTTTGGTGTTGGTTTGATGTAAATCAGGCCGTTTTTGAGAGAGTTACAGGCAAAAAATGATTTTGACCTTTTTAGTGACCTTGACTTTTACCAAAAAAAGACCATACCAAAAAAAAAAAAAAAAATTAACATTTTACTATCCTTTAAAAGTTAATCAATGCATGTCAGTGTCAGCAATGAATACAACAGCAGAGAAGAAGGGCATGGGGACCCCTGTCAGTTAATATACCTTGAACCATCTCTTGTGCCAGTTCACTTCACCACTTGAATCTTACTAGACTTGCGACAGTATGATCTAGTCAACAATAGACCCATATTTTTTTTTTCTTCAACTTGATCTGGAAAAAATTGGCCATAGACTCAAGTAAATGAATCTAATTTGTTTGAGGTGTATTTCCTGAAAGCCTGAATGTTCAACTATTCAAAAAAAAAAACAGTTTTGTGCCATATCTGGAATTGGTTAATTTGTAATGAAGTAATAAAGCTTGATGAACAACCTCTGAAAATAGTGATTCCATAATTTTTGCCCGTGGTTGTTCAACAAAAGTTGGGACACTGCGTTAAATGTAAATAAAGACAAATATAATGATTTGTTTATCACCAAAACCCTATATTTAATTGAAAATAGTATATAGACAGCATGTCAAACGTTGAAACTGAAAATTATTTTGGAAAAACATCTGCTCATTTTCAATTTGATGCCATCAACACATTTCAAAGAAGTTGAGACAGGTTTAACAAAAGACTGGAAAAGTTGAATGCTGCTTTAAAAAATACACCCAATGAAACAACTCAGCACTAATTAGGTGAATTGGCAACAGGTGGGTTACATGAATGGGTATAAAAAGTCTTTCAGAGGTAAAGATGGTGAGGGCTTCATCACTCTGGAAAAGACTGCATGAGGAATTGTTTAAACAATTTAAGAATAATGTTTCTCGAAGTAAAAATACAAAGAATTTGGGGATTTCATTCTCTACGGTACATATCATTAAAAGATTCAAAGAATCTGAAGAAATTTCTGTGTGTAAGGGACAAGGCCAAAACCCAGTATTGAATGGCTGCGGTCATCAGGCCCTCAGGCAGCACTGCATTGAAAGCAGCCAGGATTCGGTTGTTGAAGTCATTGCATGGGCTCAGGAACACTTCTGTAAACCACTGTCAGTGAAAACAGTTTGTTGTTGGATCCACAAATGAAAATTAAAACTCTGCCGGGTGAAGATCAAACCATATTTAAACAAGATGCAGAAATGCTGCTGTCTTCTCTGGGCCCATTTGAGATGGACTGAAACAAAGTAGAAAACTATCTTGTACATAGTCTGGCAAATCAACACACAAAGTTGTTTTAAGAAATAACAGACAATGCGTTTTCCGGGGCTAAAAAGGACAGGGGCCTTCCAGCTTGTTATCAGCCAACAGTGAAGGCTTAAATAGATACGGATAACATTTTTGAGTTTACCAATATAGGTGTAAATACCTCGTCCATCCTGAGCCTCTGGCTTAGAAAAAGCTCAAAAATGACATTTCTAAAATTAATTGACTGTATCTCTGCAACTACTCAGTCAATTTGAATAATCTTGGTATCATAATAAAGGTATCAGAGTAAATGAAGAACATTTACACAGCACAGAGGAACACAGCATAAATGAAAGCTCTCATTTCCACCTAACAAAATTTTGCTTTTATCCCTTTTGAAATTATTAAGTTGCCATCTGAAACCTCTAAAAAATTACAGCACAGAATCTCATGATTATATGTGCCAGTGTTTATTCTAATCAAGTAAATCAGAGCAAAATTAGAGAGGTTTTTATTCAGGAATGTCTTGGTGGCATCTCCAAATTGACAATTCGGGCATCTTTTAGGGCACTGTGTGCCATTTGAGATTTCTCAGGGACCAAACTGTAAACCTCATTTAATTTCACTTATATGTCACTACAGGCATACCATTTATTTATTTTTATTTATTTTTATTGCAACCAGTCCTGTATACATTTTCCTGTTCAAAAAAAAAAAAAAAAAAAAAAAAACATACAAACAAAATGTTGTTTGACTCCTCTGGAGCAGATTTATTTTCAATAAAACAAGCAAATAAACAAACTTATAAATACAAACATAAGGTAAAAAATGGTAAAAAGTAAAAAACAACAAACACCCCAGCAATTATTCATATAACTATGTTTCCGCTACTCAAAAAAAAAAAAATCTTAGCGCAGCTGAGCTTTGAACCCAGGGCTTTTGCAATATCACAAATCACTTAGTACACTGAGCTTATTGGCTAGTCATTTATACACAAGTCAGCAAAGCATGTCATGCACCCTAGCAGCCATATTGATCATTTAAAAGCTGCATTTTGTGTTTAATCACATTCGTTGGGTGATTTGAAACACTCAAATATAACAAGTGCACAAAAATAGAAGGAATTGTGGAGGGGCGAGTACTTTTTAACAGCACTGTATAATGCCTCGCTGAAAACTCATGGCTTGCATTGAAATCATCAGTAAAAGGCTGCTTTTTACACATAGAAATCTAACTTATCAGATCAAGCCAAAGTTGCCATAAGTAATGAGACCATTCTTGGTAGGGCAAAGACAATAGTATTTAAGCAGTTCATGAAGGCAATGTACCTACTGTTGGGGAAAATTGCACCACATGATTATATTGGAAAACAAAAAAAAAAGCACAATTTTATTCATATCCTCTGTGTGCATAACCCCTTAGTTGTGCAATTATTTCTATGTAATGACTGGCATGTCATTGTTTGTTGCTTATGTAATGGTACCACACAGACTCTATCTGCACAGGTTGAGCAGAAAACTCTTACAGTGCCTGTCCATTTTTCTCAAATTATTCATATAAACTTGCTGTGAGGATTACGTGAGGAACCACAAGTGAGAACCAATGAATACAAAAATGGAGGCTTTATTTCTGAAGGGGGGAAACCCCCAACAGAGCAGGCAACGGTACACAATCCAAAAAATCAGAATCCAAAGGGCGAAATCCAGAACCGTAAACAGGGCACCAATCACAAAAATCAGGGTCGTACAAAATGGGTTCGGTAACAGAGGATGTGGCAAAGTACAGGGAATAGGCAAAAATCGTAAATCAAGGACGGTCCAGTCAGAAAGGTAATCACAATGAAAACAAGGCGAAAAAAGCATGGCCAAAGGAGAACGTTCTGACAAGGAAGTGCTGAGAGAAGACTCCTAATATACACTCATGGGAAGTCACATGCTTAACAAGACACAAGTGCAAGAAGTCAGACTGATTACAAAGGAGGGAACATGAGGGAGAACCTAATCACATGAAATAGGCAACTGCCAAAACGCGGACAGGGATCACGAGACAATCCTATAGACAAATATACAGCTCCAGTCAAGGAGTTCTAACGTGCATAGATACTAAGAGAAAGGACAGCGTGAACAAGTGTGGAGGATCCACTGAAATGCAGCAGAGAAGATTAGGGAGAGACAAGAGGCGGAGACTAGAATAGGGTGAATGCTGAGAGCTTGTTAATCAATTAGTAAGTGCAACTATACAATCCCTAGTGCTCGTTAGTAAGTTAGTACAATATACACTGTTAGTTTGGGTTAGCACTTTAACAAAAACAACAAACTGTTAGTATGGGTTAGTAATATAGAAAAAAAACAAGGCGTAGGAAGTAAACGAGACTGGAAGGAAGGTAGAAATCCAGAAACCATTAAATCACCCGAAAGAGTGGCACGCAGTACTGGGGCTGTGAGCAATGACAAGACAAGGGACCAGACAGGGGGAGACAAAGTGCAATGCATGGCAAAATAAAAAACATGGACCGGAATGAAACTATGGTAATATGCAAAACATGGAAAAACTAAACTAGACAATACATGAACAAAACTAAGTACCAAATCACAAAACATAACTCAAGGCATGGTCAGGCAAGAACAAGATCAATATACAAACAATCATAAATCTGGCAGACAGATCAAAAGCATGGCAAACAGGCAGAATCACAACACTTGCGTCCATCCTTTCCCGCTGTTTACTTGTAAGTATTGGTGGGAGAATCTTTTCAATCTTACAGTTCCCCTCCCCCGACCAGGTCTATACCAGCTGCTCATAAGGGTGTCGTATTTACGAACAACCGTAACCAAGTTATTTGTTCACAAAATTAAGTTTACAGGTCATATAGATGAATTAGCACATTCATTTAGGCTTATTAATTTTACAGATTTATAAATTGGATTTCAATATTCAAATCAATAATGCGTTTAATAATTTTTACAGCTCTGTATTACATTATTACTCTACATAGGGAAGTGTATGTCAATGCAACATACAGATAGCAACATACTTCATTGGACAGTATATACCTTGTACCTTTCTCCTCAAATAGTACAACCAAGACCCGGACATCCTTGCCTAAGTACTATAGACCCATTTGGAACCTCCTCAACAAAAATTTTAGAAAAAACTGTTCCCAAACAACTTTATGATTCCTTATATTGTAACGATATCTTTAAAACTTTCCAACCAGAATTTAGGTCACATCATTGTATGGAGGAAACCCCAGTTGAAGTTATCAATGACTTACAAACTGCTTCTAATGACAGATATGCATCCACATTTGAGCTTCTCAATTTGAGTGCTGCTTATGATACCATTGACGACCACATCCTATTTGAGACACTTGAGAACTTGGATGGCATTAAAGGAAAGGCACTGAGCAAGTTCAGACCATACTCATCAGATTGTTCATAATACATTCATGTAAACAATGAATCCTTAGTCTCAGCTAAAGTACAGAGTTCCCCAAGGGTCAGTACTTGGGCCCTTGCTCTTTTCTCTGTATATCCCTGTTCCTCAAATCACAGTCCTCAAGCAGCAAGCACAGTTGGATTTCCATGCTTCCTTTTCCTGAGAGTTGGTTGTAATGCCAGTTTGGCCTATCAGCAACTACGAGGGAGCAAAGAAACCAGGGACAAATTGGGATTTGTGGACCAGATTTTAGGACCTTTATTGTGAAAGGTATCATGCTAATTTCCTCTGCCATGCAGATGACACACAGCTTGATACATCTATGAAGCTGGGCAAGGTCCATGAACTACCTGGACTTAAAGCTTTTCTCACTGATAAAACAACATGGATAACTCAGTACTTCCTGCTTATCAATTCAGATAAAACTAAGGTAATGATAATGGGCCCAGATCACCTAAAGAGCACACGGACTGTTTTCTGTCAAGCCTCAAGCACTTCTGTTGAGGGGTGATCTGGGGTTAAATGAAAAATGACACCAGGAAACAACTCAGAATTATTCTAAAGAGGTATATGTAATAACCACCAAAAAAGATACAAGTTGGCATTTTTCTGTTTATGCGGTTGCCATGGTAACCGAGCAAACTCATTAAATATGCAGAAAACTTCTGGCATCAATTCCTCTTTAACCCTATGATAGAATTCAGTTTTTCTTTCATCATTTAAAAGCCATTGTTTATCCAAATGTAATGACATAGCCATTCTTTGCTCACTTTATCAGTTTTGTGATTTTGGGGCATTTTACTAAAATTTTGAAATTATTTTGTGCAGAATCTGATGAATACTCAAAATATTCAAAGTATGTAACAGATAGGCAAACTTTCCCTATGTCATTGCATTTCTAATGAAGTAAAGTACCTGCAGCCCAAATTTCATTGATTTTCAATGTTAAATAAAAAAGTTATGGCTGCCACAAACATGAGAAACATGGAAAAAGTAATACCTTAGGAAATCAATACTAAATGCATTTGACCGCATTGAAAATTTTTTTTTTTCCAAAAGTTTTAAAATCCTAACCAATTTTGAACTCGAGTTGCATCCGGCACATAAGGAGAAACTTCACAGATTATCTCCTGTCTAATCTCAAACATGTACTCACTACAAGATTTGAAAACAATGGTGCATCACACACTACAGGATATTATTAAGATTATCATGCAAGAGGGAGCAGCACACCACCTGATGTGATCTCATGTGATCTCACGGGGAAGCCCGCAGATGTAAGCAAAATGAAGCCAGAAAGCAGAAACTTGCTGTAATAATGATTTGCAGTGAGAGGAAAAAACAGAAGGTTAAACAAGTCTGGATGAGAAAATGGTTGGGGAGACGCGGTCAGCACGGGTTGTCAGTTCTTCAGCAAAAACTGGAGATAGTAAAACTGACAGTTAAAAACCTATCTGTCAACAGTAGCATACTAGAAATTGTTAGCCTCAATGGCTATAAATGTTTACCGTTGCACGATAACGTGGTCAGCTGCGCCAGCCCGGGACTAACGTTCACTTGTAACAGGTTGCTGTTGCTGTTTGTTCGCCGTGGCCATTTCAAACAGTGGCAGCTGGTGAACTGGCGATAGAGGAAGCTCAAACCCATCCCTTAAAAACAAGACAACATTGTCACCAATATCCTTCGCCACGGTAAGAATGGTCTCGGGGGAATGGGGAAAACTTGTCCCCATTAAACATCCATACACCAAGTTCAGAGTCAAGGGCCATAACCCCGTAAAAAAAAAAAAATTCTCGGAATCAATTGTCGAACTCATGCAATAGGGTCATTAGTACTGGCCACACACAAAATTTAACCCATGAAGGTGCAATAGTTGCCGAGAAAACTTGTCCCCATTGCAAATCCCATACACCAAGTCGACGAACAGAAACAAGGACCATAACTCCGTAAAAATACATTTCTCGGAATCAACTGTTGAACTCATTCAATAGGATCATTAGTACTGGTCACCCACAGAATTTCATCCACGTAGGTGCAATAGTTTCCGAGAAAACTTGTCCCCATTGAACCCGGACGGCCGGACGGATGGACAAGCGCCATTCCAGTATCCCCCGATCCACTTCGTGGCGGGGGATAGTAATGATTGGTCATGACCTGTGTAATGTGGAAAAAAAAAAAAAGCCACTAGATGGCAGTATTGACTTTTTTTGTTAAGCTCAGTCTGGGGCTAGGTTTGGGGCATGTCCTGGGCATGCCTCAGAGGGGGCTGGAAAAGAGTATATAAGGAGAAAAATTGAGAGAGTGAAAGGTAGTAGGAGAAATTGCAAGGAGAAATTGTGAGGAAGGATACATTTGACCAGACCTGTCACTCTTTTCAAGACCTGTGAAGCTTTTTGTGGATTTTTGCCTGTGTTGGAGCATTTTACTGTCCCAGGACATCGCAACACAGCAGCCCATCTCAATTACCAGGGGACTGTAAATATCTCATTTTTTTTTTATTTCAATCTTGGTCAGTAGGGTAGATTGTAGATTAGTTCTAAGTGTTTGTTTAATTAAATCTGTTAAAGTTTAAGAATTTTGTCTGTCATCCCTTGCTGTCCGTGACGTCATAACAAATTGGGGCCATAACACCTGTTTTCAATCATTCACTTAAATTACCATTACAGAAACTCCGAAAACTTTCAACATTATCAGGTGTGGTCAGTTTTCATTAATAACGCATAACTTTGAACTCTCACACATTCGGTGTGAGTTTTAGTTATGACATATTTATGTTCCTCTGCTGTAGTCAGCAATTATTCAATCAATGAATATGTCAGAGATCCTCACGCGGAATTGAAGTCCTTGTGCATAGAGGTTTATCAGTTTCATATGCGTTACGGTGATTATGACTCCAGACTTCTCGACGCTTCTCAGGGGTTGGAAGCAATGCATGTGTTTCCTTATGGTTTAAACTGTTTAAATGGAATAAGATCATTTGAAACGTCTTTATGCAATTCCATTGCTTCCAACCCCTGAGTAAAGAAAAGCGTGACATTCTTTTGATTGAATTGATTGACTGCTTTTAACTTATTGGCTAAGTAATGGCCTAGTACTTACATATCTTAAAAACCTTATACCTCCCTATTGTGCCCAAAGAATTATTCTTTCACAAAGTGCAACCTTTCCTAACACTGAGAATGAATGAAGAGTGAATATAATAACAGAGGGAGTAAGAACCTTTTAATATCAGGCCTCTCTCTGATGGCAGAATCTTCTATTTGATGTACAAGAAGCAGACACCCCCTACTTTTCAAGTCTAGGCTCAAAACCCGAACTTTTTAGCCAAGCGTACTGATGTGGAGGATGGTGGTCTTGTACCTATTGTAGAGTCTTCAGTGGACTGATCTGGCATTGCTGTCAGCCCTTCTATGGCTATATGCTGTGGCTGTAAAGGGGCTTTTCAACCTGCCCTCAATGGCACTGGCTCATTATATTTCCCCAAGGCTCAGTCCTTAGTCCACTCCTCTTCTCTCTCCATATCCAGTCTCTTGGCCCTGTCATTTCTGCTCATGGTATATCCAACCACCTTTTTGCTGATGACGCACAACTCTTTCTCTCTTTTCCCCCCGTCTGATGCACAGGTCCCCAACTTGCATCTCTGCTTGTCTGCGGGACATCCAGAGCTGGATGTACAACCATCACCTGAAGTTCAACCCAAGCAAGACAGAGATGATCTACATCCCTGCTCCAACCTCTCCCCTCCTGGACCTGGTCATCACTCTGGGGGAAACCACAATATCGCCTTCACCGTGTGTGAAGAACCTTGGGGTCCTGTTTGATGACAGGCTCTCCTCTGCTGCGAACATTGCAGCAGTGACCCGGGCCAGCAGGTTCTTCCTCTACAATATCTGGAAAATCCACCCCTTCCTCACCACCTCCTCCTCCCAGCTGCTGGTCCAAGTGCTGATTCTCTCCCACCTAGACTACTGCAACTCACTCCTCGCTGGCCTCCCAGCTTCTGCCATCAGACCCCTGCAGCTCATCCAGAACGCTGCAGCTCGCCTGGTCCACAACCTCCCTAGACACTCCCATGCCACCCCCCTGCTCGCTAGCCTTCACTGGAAGCCTATTGCGGCTTGCATCAAATTTAAGACATTGATGCCAGCCTATCAGGTAGTCACAGGAATGGCTCCAGCATACATCCGGAAACTGTTTAGACCATACATGCCTGCTAGACCACTTCGGGTTGTTTGGCTCCACCTCCTCTGCGCTCCTGCTCATCCTGCTCAAGACTGCCGTATGTCCTGGCTTCCCGTTGGTGGAATGATCTACCTATCGAGGTCAGGACATCAGAGTCCTTGAGCATCTTCAAGCGCGGCCTAAAAACTCATCTCTTCAGGCTCCACCTTTCCCTAACTTCACTGCCCTCAATGTAGCTCTCCTAACGTCACGGCCCACGATGCCTGATAGTTCTCGTTTAGCTCTTTTGTTAATTTTACTGGTCGTTTGTTAGCTTTACTGGTCGTTTGTTGGCTTTACTGGTTTCTGTCTGTTGGCTACAGTTCGCTCTATTTTTACAAATTTCACTTAGTGTTACTCATGTCACTGGATCAACAAACCCCAATTCCAATGAAGTTGGAACATTGTGTAAAACATGAATAAAAACAGAATACAATAATTTGCAAATTCTTTCCGACCTATATACAATTGAGTACACTAAGAAAAGGCAAGATATTTAATGTTCAAACTGATAAACTATATTGTTTTTTGGAAATATTAACTCATTTTTAATTTGATGCCTGCAACACGTTCCAAAAAAGCTGGGACAGGGGCAACAAAAGACTAGGAAAGTTGAGGAATGCTCAAAAAACACCTGTTTGGAACATTCCACAGGTGAAAAGGTTCATTGGAAACAGGTGAGTGTTGTGATTAGGTATAAAAGTAGCATCCCCGAAAGGCTCAGTCGTTCGCAGGCAAGGATGGGGCAAAGTTCACCACTTCGTGAACAACTGTGTGAGTTAATACAACAGTTTAAGAACGTTTCTCAACATGCATTTGCAAGGAATGCAAGAATTTCATCATCTACAGTCCATAATATCATCAAAAGATTCAGAGAATCCTGAGAAATCTCTACACGTAAGCGGCAAGACTGAAAACCAACATTGAATGCCCATGACCATCAGTCCCTCAGGCGACACGGCATTAAAAATCGACATCTTCTGTGAAGGATATTACCATGTGGGCCCAGGAACACTTCGGAAAACCATTGTCAGTTAACACAGTTCATCGCTACATCAACAAGCGCAAGTTAAAACTCTACCATGCAAAGCGAAAGCCATATATCAACAACACCCAGAAATGCCGCTGGCCTCTCTGAGATGGACTGAGGCAAAGTGGCAAAGTGTGCTGTGGTCTGACGAGTCCACATTTCAAATTGTTTTTGGAAATCATGGACATTGTGTCCTCTGGGCTAAAGAGGAAAAGGACCATCCAGATTGTTATCAGCGCAAAGTTCAAAAGCCATCATCTGTGATGGTATAAGGATGTGTTAGTGCCCATGGCATGGGTTACTTGCACATCTGGGAAGGCACCATTAATGCTGAAAGGTACATACAGGTTTTGGAGCAACATATGCTGCCATCCAAGCGATGTCTTTTTCCGGGACGTCCCTGCTTATTTCAGTGAGACAATGCCAAACCACATTCTGCACGTTACAACAGCGTGGCTTCGTAGTAAAAGAGTGGGGGTAATAGACTGGCCTGCCTGCAGTCCAGACCTGTCTCCCATTGAAAATGTGTGGCACAATATGAAGCGCATAATACAACAATGGAGACCCCGGACTGTTGAGCAGCTGAAGTCGTACAAGAATGGGAAAGAATTCCACTTACAAAGCTTCTATGATTAGTGTCCTCAGTTCCCAAACGCTTATTGAGTGTTGTTAAAAGGAACCAGCTTTTTTGGAACGTGTTGCAAGGCATCAAATTCAAAATGAGTGAATGTTTCCAAAAAAAAAACAACAAGGTTTATCAGTTTGAGCATTAAATATCTTGTCTTTGTAGTGGACTCAATTGAATATAGGTCGAAAAGGATTTGCAAATCGTTGTATTCCGTTTTTATTCACGTTTTACACAACATCCCAACTTCATTGGAATTGGGGTTTTTATGAGGGCTTTAACTTGTCTCCTTGGAGCTCAGCACTTTTATACCAAACTTTTACACTTTTGTACATCACTCTGGATAAGAGCGTCAGCTAAGGACCTGTGATGTTAAGTAATTCCATTCCTTATCTATGATGCAGTTGGCCAAATCTGCTGAAGGTCTTCCTTAGGACACTTCCAGCAACCACTCATCTCAATGTTCTGATAACAGAGCATGGGTTTTCATTAACAGTTTTCTCTCCACATGCAGGAACACCAGGAGTTTTAGGCTGCATCATTCTACCAGCTTTGGTTGAGTGTTACAATCAGCCTGACCATGCAGCACCACTGGTATGCAATAAAGAAGCCTGGACTGCCATAAACCCCACCTACCCCTGGACTTTCTGCCCCAGCCAGCCACATCAGAACCTAGACTCCTCCTGGATTCTCATTGCTTTGAGCTCCATTTGACCCCAGACTCAGTCTGAACTATCGTTGGCTCAAGTCCTTTTTGTTCCAGCCAAACCCAAGCCTTCGCCCAAGTCCACATTTTACCTCTGCATTGTATTTTTGGCTTTGAAACATTTGTTAAGCTTGCATGCATTTATGCCATGGAATGCAATTCATGGTTCTGCTCTGCTTGCATTCTTAATATTCCAGTCTTTTATTTTCCCTTCTCTCTGCATTTCTCTAGGACTAGCCACAGGCAGCTGAGTTCTTCCTGTTTTGGAGCTGGGTTCTGCTCAAGGTTTCTACCTCATATGAAGTTTTTCCTCACCACTGTCACCTTTGGCTTGCCCCTTGGGGGTTACATCCAAGTCCTGTGAAAAGCACTTCACCCCAATCTCAGTTTTGAAAGAGGTAAAAAAAAAAGACTGAATTGAGTCAAATTGAGAATTACAAATTTTTGTAATTTTGATTTGGTAGGCCAAGTCAATCCCTGATTCTGAATCTTATTGAACATGCATTTCACATGCTAAAGTAGGGACTGAAGGCAAAAAGCCTCTTAAACAAGTAAGAACTGAAGATGGCTGCAGTACAAGCTGAGCAGAGGATCACCAGGAAAGATACCCAGGGTCTGGTGATGTCTGTGTGTCACAGACCTCAAGCAGTAATTGCCAGCAAAGGGTATGTAAGCAATATTAAAATTATTATGTTATTCTAAATTATGTTAAACCGTCCAATATTTTTTATATGCCCTTTGGAAGGGGACAAAAACGTGCTGATTATACTAAATAGTTCATGCGATATAGATGAAAACACTAATAAAAATGAAGCTGGCAGTCAGCTCTTCAAACTCTTTGTCATAGTATCCTTCAAACTCAAAAGTCTGGAGTAAGGAACTAAAGTAAAAAATGTATCCCTGTCCAATGAATTGTGGCGCTCATTGTACATACAGTAGTACCATATTAGGTGCATGCCTCTGTGGTACACCTTGGAACGCAGAACATCCTTCTGGCCACAGCACTCTCCGCCTGTGCGCAGCGGCAGCAAGATGAATGCAAATCAGCACTTCCTATGCCCAGTGTTGAGGAACTGACAAAATTACCCCACTCTCTATACTTGGATAAACACCATGAAGTCTTCCATTCCTCTTACACTCTTGGTCACCTCTCTGTCAGACCCTTCTAGCCCGGTGACTGAGTTTGGCCAGACAGACAGTTTAAGGAAGACTCCTCATCAAGCCAAACTTCTATTTCACAATGATGGAGCCCACTGTACTCCTGAGAACATGTTAACCCCTAGATTCCACCAGGAGCGTCTTGGCCACGTTACTGCCGCGACACGGTTGCCGAAGTTGATCGCGGCCATTCTAGACAATGGTTGCGATTCCACCAGCCATGCCACGGCACGTCTTGGCAGTGTCCTAGAAGCAGCTCTCCATACTGCTCCGCCGAGAATACGCGCCGAGTCTATTTCTGGCGCTGGCGGGCCACAGTTGCGCTGATCTGAATATAGCAGGGATATGTTGCTCATAGTTCGACCATAGACAATCATTGGATCCAACTACGTTAGTATTTGTGCTAATGGGAATCCCACACCAGATCGTGCCAGGCAGGAAGTAACAATCAAGGGGGATATGCTTTTAACTAAAAGAAACTAGCCACAAGTCTTTGATATAAATTCGTTTATAACAGACTTTTCAACTACTTGTCTGTGATTTTGTTTTAACTAAAACACGGGCACAACTTTTTTTTTAATCTATGGCGTTCACGGCTGGACTGTAGTAGGCTGTACAACAAAGTCGGAAATGACATTAAATGCAATGAAAGCAGAAAAAACAACAGAAAACATTTAAGTTCATTGCGCAAATATCCTGGTTAAAGTGATGCGGGGCTCGCAAAATCGCTGTTATGAGCGCCTGGGACCAGTTAAAATTTTTTCGGGCATGCAGAAATTAAGAGGCGCTTGCCCAAAGGGCTGGCTGAAAATTTCATGCCATATAGTCATTTATTTCTGATCTAAACATTTTATTCACTGTACCAATGTGGTCACTACATTCATTTGAAACAAAATCCAATGTGTTACTGAAAACTTGACTGTCACAACTTTCGAATTACTGGTTGTGAAGTGCCATAGCCCAAATAGCGGAATTTTGATCCGCCGCTGTCTAGTTTGGTTGATGCAGGCATAAGCAATGACTCGATTCCCAACCATCAAACAGGAATAAAGGCACACATGTGTGCAGCTGGCACTAGGAATCACGTCGGACGGCCATTCCATTGAACGGTCACTCACAAAATCACTTTCTCAGAAGATGGTTATAATATAATGTTCAAGTGAGAGAAGCGAAACTTTTATCGACATTGGTTGTTGCTTTTGTGTGTTGTTTAAAAAGGCCCACAGCAAAGTGAATATATTTATTTAATATTAAAGTTATTCATCAAAAGCCGTGTTCTAGACTCGCATCTTTCACACATTGCGTTTTGTTTCAATCGCCTCAGAACCGAAACAATAGGCTTGTGGTTACACACGAGGGGAAGAGAGGGATAATTAACACAACTTTCCATAATTTTTTTTTTTAGTTTTGTAGTGGCGGCCACATGGACAGAGGGGGTGACCGGGCAGTGTCTGTGGACTTCGAGTGGGTTTAGGACTATGAATGTGAGCATTTAAACTCTCTACCCAGCAATCTTACGGCTATTCGAGGGCGCGTTTTCCATTAAAACCAGCAACGCTATCACAAGCGAGAATATGTTGTGATGCTGCACTTGAGAAAGCTAATCGGCCACTGTCAGAGCAACACACAATTTTAAAGCTGAGATATTGGAACCAGAGACCGAATTAATGTGGAATTGTGAAACACTTAGATAAACACTTCAATGACTGATTACTTAATAAATATTACATGGAAGTTCATTAGAGAACGCGCACAATGTCAAAATATCTAGCAAAGATGAAGAAATATTGTTGCGCTCAAGATGTAGATTGTTTTCTTCAGGTGCGTCAAAACCAGTAAGTTGAAGAGAGGCTGAGTGATTGGTTCGCACTCAGAATGAAATAGACAAAAAAAGTCTAAGCAAAAGGAGCAACTTTAATTTCAAGCATGAGCATTGAGAATAGCGATGTGCTGAAACGTCTGCTCATGCTCAAAATTAAAGTTGCTCCTTTTGCTAAGACTTTTTTGTTTATTTCATTCAGAGTGCGAACCAATCACTCAGCCTCTTTTTAAAATATCTAGCAAAACAAGACAACCCGTACAGGCTGGCACACATTACAAGATTCTTCAAACCTTCACAGATTTAGAGACCACACACTTAATGATAACAAAAGACGGATCGCACAAGATCTCTCTCTTCTGATCTTATAGTGTGTGGTGTGCACTACGGAGCACACCACACACTAACCGATTCTTCAGCAGAATATCAGGTTCTTCATGCTCAATATTCCAAATCTCGCGTAGTCAAATGTGTTTTTTGATTGTTTTTACTTCCTCTTCTGTCAGTCAGCTGACTCAGCTCGCGTCTTGATTGGCTTTTGTTCCGGTACACGTGACATTACACACTGTGTGTGCTCGGCTCCTCTCGGAGCACCCCACACACTATCGGTTTTCTAGTCGCAAATGTTTAACACGTTCATTATTTATGATCTCTCCTTCCGAGGCCTTCCGAGCGGATCGGACTGGACAAAATCATTCTTAACACCCCACACCACAGGAAAATCAGACATGATGTCGTTTGCAAACATCAGACAATCGAGCCTTTGCTGGCTTTGATCGGAAGGGGGAGATCGGGACAAAAATCGGCCCGATTATCCTGTAGTGTGTACCAGGCATAAGATAAAATGCTTCGTTGTCAATTCACTTCATGACATGAGTCCAAGGACTTAAGGCTGGCACACATTACAGGATTCTTCAAACCTTCACAGATTTAGAGACCACACACTTGATGATAACAAAAGGCAGATCGCACAAGATCTCTCTCTTCTGATCCTATAGTGTGTGGTGTGCACTACAGAGCACGCCACGCACTAACCGATTCTTCAGCAGAATATCAGGTTCTTCACGCTCAATATTCCAAATCCCGCGTAGTCAAACGTGTTTTTTGTTTGTTTTTACTTCCTCTTCCGTCAGTCAGCTGACTCAGCTCGCGTCTTGATTGGCTTTTGTTCCGGTACTTGTGACATTACATACTGTGCGTGCTCGGCTCCTCTAGGAGCACCCCACACACTACAGGATTTCTAGTGGCAAATATTAAACATGTTCATTATTTACAATCTCTCCTTCCCAGGCCTTCCGAGTGACAAAATCACTCTTAACACACCCCACACCACAGGAAAATCAGACACGATGTTGTTTGCAAATATCAGACAATCGGGCCTTTGCTGGCTTTGATCAGAAGGGGGAGATCAGGACAAAAATCGGCCCGATTATCCTGTAGTGTGTATCAGGCATTAACAGGTGCTAGTTTAAACCACTCACTGTGCACCCCCGATTGCGCGCCTGGTGCTCATTCATTCATTAAGAGTTGAATGTAGCTTTCATAAATATATCGCCTAAATCGCTACAATCCGGGCGCTAAAATATATCTGATTTTGTTTTTAGACAGTGGCGGTTCGTCGGCAGTAACAAAGGGAAGCCAAAACCTCGTCCTTCAAAACTTAATGACTTAAACCTTTCGCAGTTCACTTTTCTTGATCAGCAGTTGCTCGTACGAATTGGCAGGAGGACAGTCAAATTTATTTTCGATAGCAAATGACGACGCAAATTATTAATACGTATTTATAAATTAGTTTGCGAGGATTCTTTTGCAAGAAGCCACGAGAATCCGATTTCTACGGTCTTAATAAAGAATGCGATGTTGCACAGCTTATTGCTTAATGAGCCTCGCTAATCATGTTGCGAATCTATGCTTCACGAGCTACTTAAGCGCGGAATTTATAAAGACGTAGGCATATAATAATTTACGTCTTAATTTATGTGTGAAAGAAAACCCCTCATAATTTCCTGGTGCAATGTATAACAATGCTATCGAAAATAAATTTGACTGTCCTTCTACCAATTCGTATGAGCAACTGCTGATCAAGAAAAGTAAACTGCGAAAGGTTTAAGTCATTAAGCTTTGAAGGGCGAGGTTTTGGCTTCCCTTTGTTACGGCCGAGGAACCGCCACTGTTTTTAGAGTTGAATACGTGCCGCTTATTGTCGGTCAAAAGGGATTATGAAGCATCCATGATTGTTTTTTTTCCCCTTCATCTAGAGTCAAAAGACCATAACGTATGTCAGTGTCTCCAACGACCGAATTAAAAATTTATTGTAAATGCCATTCCAAAACAGAAACAAAATGGAAAGCCATATGGTTGTAAATGATTTTTCAAGAAGAGCACGACCACTTTCAACCAATTACAAGAGCACTGCAGATTATTTTCTCTGTTCGTAATGAACAACAAAAGTTGTAAAACCTTTTCAAAGGGAAACTGATATGTTGGTTGAGTGGTTGGTAAAGCTCATAGCGCACACAAATGCATGATGATTACCATTAACGTAATGTGTGAAAACACCACTTCAAAAAAATGACTGCGATGCCATGGCACGTTTGTCTGAGTGGTAAAGAATCAACCGCCTCCAAAAAGGGGCATACAGATATTTTAAATAGTTTTGTGCTGCGTCGCTATGACGACCAGCTACACTGAGGCAGTACTATCCTCTAATGGAAAACGATTCCCCAGAAAAGTACCGGGTACCAAGGCGGGTGGAGTAGAGTAGAGTAGAGTAGAGCCGGTATCACGTAGTGGAAATGAGGCATTAAGGCCAAATTCGGCGAGGTCTCAGGCAAGGAGAAAACTTTTCGGACAATCAGGAATTCACTTGCGCTTGACCGACGGGCTACCATTCATTTCAGAATTTTCCAAGCCCTGTGATGAAATATGCCAAATCTGAGCAGGTCGATTGTATCAGCTGGCAGGATGCTGTGCTGACGTTTCGCGCTCAGTGGAACATGAAGTCGCCTGCAAGACGGAGCAAAATAGCGTCGCTCACGTTATGCTGCAGATACGCGCCTGGTGGAATCTAGGCGTAATGAAAAAAATGATCCCATACCTTTGTTCAGATCTATATCTTCACAAACTTTATACAAAGAGATTAAAAGAGAGTTAAATGAACTTCAGGGCTGAGTTTTTTTATCTGAAACACACTATGAATTGAGAGACCAAATACACCCTGTTGCACACCTTTTTAAATCTGTGTCAAATCAATTAGCTAATTGCTTGATGAAGTACACGCGGGTCATTGTGGGATTGAGGTTGGGCCTCGCTGTCTCGCTTTGCACTAGAACAGATGTTGTAGCTAACGAGATGATTAAAATTCTATGAAGTCTGTGAAGATGCATGAAGTATGTGTTAACGCACCGCATCGCACGGATTTAAATGATCCAGTTGGAGTACAAGTTGATACTTTCATCTAACTTGCGAATCAAACTATTTAGTGCAATAAAATTATTTGCAACATAGTCAAAGCCTTATAACGCTATGGTTTTCATGTAGCTTTGTAGCTAGCTAGCTGGCTATTGCAGACGTGAAATGGAGGTATGCGCAAGTTACGTTGGTGCAGTACACTTCAGCTGAGCCTGCAACAGAAAATTCACACCGTAAGCGTAACTATTGGTGAAATTGAGCCTTTATAAGGCTTCAGCTGAATCACTTATAAATTTAACACGCTAGTTAGCTAGCATTCATTTCACCTGCTACAGTGAGACCCTCTTCAATCCCATAATGCGTAGTGCACACGTCATCATGCTATGGGCCAATTGAATTTGCTGTGAATTCTACTCAAGTTATTGGAACATCTTAAGATAATCAAAGCACATGATGCAAATGAACTCAATTTAGAGCAGCTTGGAAAAGGGTCTGAGAACTGAGTACCAACTATGATGTCTCAATTTTTATTCTAATAAATTTGCAAAAAAAAAAAAAAAAAGAACTTGTTGTTGCTTTGCCATTATAGGTAACTGAATGTAGATTAATGACCAAAAAAGTAAATATTATCAATTTTAAATTGAATGTATTCAGTATTATAGAGTGGAAAATAAAGGGATTAAATACTGTCGAAAGTAACAATGAGCACACTGCGTAAGCTGTCTCATTCATGTGTTCTCACAAGGTTAATCAGAAAAATTATAAAAATATCAACAAAAAAAAAAAAAATCAATTTCTGACCATTTTTAACTTTTGAATGCTTTATAACTTGCATTGATTGTCTGAAAATTACATTATGTTTTAACAGAATATTGTTATAGCAATGAATTATATATCAGAACAATTGTGATGGTGTTTCTTCATTTCCTACTAATACCATAAAGAGATGCACAATTAAATTTGCATGGGTAAACTCCTATCAGTTGATTATTATTCCAATTAAGCAGAGGCTACGCCAAAATTGAATTTCACATGAGTTTATCACTCAGAATGTTTTAGTACCTTTCTATTTTATTTGCAAAGCTTTAATTATTGCTCCTGAGTCCCTTTTTTCCTTCAGCTATTTATGCAAACTCAATATACATTTCGCCCCAGATGTCAGATATTGATAACATCACAGAAGCTGTGTGTCAATTTATGTTCCGTACTCTTAAAAACTGTCAAGTGGGATGCTGACAGCTCATTCTTCTGTTGTCTCCCGTGGCAATGGTAAACAGTCCAATAAACCGCGGGGGTTATCTTCAAATCCCAAAGCTGCCAGAGCAAAGCCATTTGCACAGGTACAACACCATCCATCAGATTCAAGTGCATTCATTTCATCTAAGGTGCAGTGTGACGGGCTAGCAGCAAAGTGGCGTAATCGTTTTCTTCAGGAAAATTTGTTGCATGTATTGTAAATTATTCTCTCAGTCTCATTTGCTTTTGTGGGTTTTGATCAATTATATAGTATGACCATTTGTGGGCTGGGGAATTTATTTCAAGTTGTGTATTATCTGAGATAAAACCTGCAATGTTCTCATGTCCTGCGATCACATTGGTTTGTCTCCTGGTGTCATTCATCGGGTAGTGATGCAACCACTTTTTTAACCATGAATCTTTGTCACTGCTCCATCACTGAATGTGCAGTTCAGTGTCATCAGTACGTCCACTCTGGAGATCCCCACCTAAAAAGCTGTATCTCCTTTGCAGACTGTTGGAGCTGGACCATTATTCCTCCACTCGCTCATGGTGACTGACTGCTGACTCTGGATGTTAGAGAACTTCTCCAGTTTCCTGGAGGAAGAAGAAAAATAGAGTTATATGGCTTTATCTCTGGCAACAGATCAGTTATACAGAAGTGGTAATCAGATGGTTGAGTGTAGGCTTTTATCAATGATATGATGCAAGAGTCATACTATGCACTTTGTCATGATAACAAAATAAAAATTAATCACCTCAGGATATTAAATGTTTAGCTGCAGAGAAATGTGAAAACTGGGGGAAAAAAATTGTTTTGGGCGGTTTGTCCAACAGCTTCTTGGAGAGAGGGGATGAAAATATATGCAAATCAATATTTCTCAATAAGAAATGTGAATTTTTACCAAAAATGTATTCAGTAGTAACAATTAGTGTTGTTTTAACTTCATCACAGAATGAAGAAATCCCTTTTTTATTTCTTATTTAATAGTTGACTTTCAGAGGGATAGAGGACAGTGCTGGCAATATTACTGCAAACATGCCAGTATTAGCCAGCAGTCAAGATTTCACTGCAATCACGGGGCAAGATGGAAAAAGCCATGAAAAAAACAAGAGAAGAAAGGGTATGAGAGCAAGACAATCAAATTAAGCAAAGAATTTGAAAGGTCACAAGAATAAATCACTCTTCAGTACGTACATATACACAGCCTTGCCAAAAAAAAAAGTCACAGTTTGGATTTAAATAAGCAAGTACTTGAGAGCTTATGCTGGAATCCTCATTGCAGTGATTAATATGTGTCAGTTGGCAATGATTCTTTTAACCCTAACAGATGCAGCATGTAGCCTCCAATGTCTTAAACAAACACGTTGAAAGACATATCTCATGGTCATGGAAAGGACATTACTGTGTTTCAAGAGATGCAAATTATTGGTCTGCATCAAACAAAGATAACAACAGGGAGATAGCTTAAAGTATAGGAATTGGGTTAAGACCTGTCTGACATGTTTTTAAAACCTGGAAAGATAGTGGTGGACTGCCAGTTTCGCAGAAGAAATGTATCAGAAAAAAATAATTAATGATTGTGAGTATCAGAGATCACTAAAACTCTTGGTGAATTCTCATAGTAAAAAAAATCAACAGTCAAGCTCATGGCTATATTCGATTTTTAAAGAAAAATCATTTCCACTCGCACAATGTGAGAAGAACTTGCAGGATTTGGGCCAAACAGCCAGGTCATTCCATCTCAAATCACCCACTTTCACAGAAATTTCCTTGGTCACCCCCCTCAGATTCCCCTGAAAAAAAAATCACATGCCATCCTTTACCAAACTTGAAGAAATCCCAAGTATTTGGTCTGCAACTTCAATGGTTTTGAAACTGCATGTAATGGCCGGTAGTATAAGGAGGCCAAGCGCAACGACCAGAGAGAAAGAGAGTAGCTCGGACACAGTACAAACACAGAGAATAATATAGACCAAACGAAAGTACTCGCACTTCCAAAGGACGTATAATAGTCCGAATCACGGAAGCAAAGCGAGATAGAAAAAGGGAGAAGAAACTCCGACAATCAGAAGATAGAAAGTCATACAAAACCTGACTACAGATATCTTCGGCTACAGTGCTAGCGAAGGAGGCGTGCCGGACTTCCTGCTTATATAGATTCTGGGAAAGCGCCGCCCCAGCTCAATTAACGAGCTGGGTAAAGAATTAGATAGCCCAGGAATTTGATATCATCCCGGGACTAGAGCCACAAAGAAAAGTCCAAACAACACACACACCTCACAAAACATGACAGGACCCCCCCCCCCTAAGGAACAGCCCCAGAAGTTCCCAGAGAGCCCTGCGCACAGAATTCCGAGATAAGGGTAGGATCCAGGATATCCCCGGGAAGGGACCCAGCATCGCTCCTCAGGACCATAACCCTCCCAGTCGACTAAAAACTGAGCTGAGAATTCGATAGCCCAGGAATTCGATATCATCCCCGGACGAGAGCCACAAAGAAAAGTCCAAACAACACGCACACCTCACAAACCATGACACTACAGCCTATTGAAATTTCAATTAATTTTATGCATTTTGCCAAATGAGTTTATCGGTCCAACTTCACACAGGAGTAACTCTAATTGTATGAAATTTACAGCTTTGTACGTTCAAAGCAACTCCTCTCCCTCCGAACCCAGAATCCTCTTTGTGGACTTCTATGCCAGTACTCTATCTAACCATGAAGCATGCGCTTCCACTTTGAACAGCTTCTGACATGAACTAACTAGAGTGCCAAGGGCCCTAAAGGTTGCCGGCAGTTACAGCTCCAACAGGAGAAAAGTAACTAGCATCAGTCCGCGGATTCAACAGCAAGCCAACACGAATTCTTGTGAAAGCAACACGTTGTCTACACGATATTGGCGTTAAAAAGCTTCAGCTCAGACAATTTCGGAGGTGATGGCGAATGGTCCCGTACCACTGCGAATCAATTCACGGTTCTTCGAATCAATTCGAAGAATTGATTTCATCCGCACACTTCCGCGGGCCAACGCAGCTCAGTGAGAAAGGGGTTTTAGTTACCATTATCGGGCAACTCGACTGAGCAGTTACACTTTTTCATGAGTGACAGACAGCAACATTTCTGCCGTTTAGCAAAAATATAATCTTTAAGAAGTCTACATCATGAAATCAGATTAGATTTTTTTCTAACCTGAACTTTCACTGTCGTCTGCTGTCAATTTGTGAAGTGCACCATCTTCTCAATTCACTTCTGGTTCTTGCCCTGCTTTCAGACAATGATTTTTTTTACTCAACACTGCCACCGAGTGGGACAGTGGGTCTAATTAGTATTATTAGGGCCCGAGCTGACTGCAAGTCGTCTGCGGAGGGCCCTATTGCCCTATTTAAATTATTATTTTTTTAGGGCCGAGCCGACTTATTATTATTATTTTACACTGTTTATTATTATTCTTAGGGCCCGAGCGACGACTGCAAGTCGTCTGCGGAGGGCCCTATTGAAATTGCGCTGTTTATTAGGGCCCGAGCCAACTGCAAGCCGTCTGCGAAGGCCCTATTGAAATCGCGCTGTTTATTATTAGGGCCCGAGCCGACTGCAAGTCGTCTGCGGAGGGCCCTATTGAAATCGCGCTGTTTATTATTAATATTATTATTTTTTTTTTTTTTTTTAGGGCCCGAGCCGACTGCAAGTCGTCTGCGGAGGGCCCTGTTGAAATTGCGCTGTTTATTATTATTATTATTATTCTTCCGACATTTCAAAGGCCAATTTCGCCCCTTTCCCAATGGTAAAAACGCGTCTAATTTTCCACATTCGTCCGGCCGGATCCGAAATTCGATATTTTTGGGCGATGGTTCATGGTCGACGCAAAATGCCAAAATAGTGCCCCCTAAACACGTTTCAAAATTCCCATAGGGCAATTCGGTTACTTTCTCGTAGGCAGACAAAATTCAGTAGACATATGTATCATACCCAGAAATACAAAAAATTTCATTGGAGCCACGCCCTAAACCCAACAGCAAGTCGGCCATTTTGATTTGAATTTTTGAATTTTAAAACAAACTCCTTCTAGGGATTTTGCCCGATCAACTTCAGATTTGGTCCAAATCATCTAGAGACCAAGCTGATCAAAAGTTGTGCTCTGCATGTCTGTGGGTCAAAGGGCGTGGCTGCTGGGGCGTGACAAAGTTTGGCAACTCGACCAAAAATTTCAAAATGCTCTCACACCAACATATACTTGATCTTACCAACTTCAAACTTGCTGGACATGATGATGGCTCCGCCCTGAACGTCCCCATATCATAACTTTTCACTTTACTAATAGCGCCCCCAGTGGTAACAGGAAGTGACTAGTTTTTACTTTGAAAACTCCCTCCTAGGGATTTTGGTTCAAATTTGGTCCAGATCATCTAGAGAGCAAGCTGATCAAAATTTGTGCTCTGTATGTCTGTTGGTCAAAGGGCGTGGCTGCTAGGGCGTGACAAAGTTTGGCGACTCGCCAAAAAAAATGGAAAATGATGAAGGCTCCGCCCTGAACATCATGATATCATAATTTCCCACTTTACTAATAGCGCCCGGTGGTAACAGGAAATTAGCAGTCGTTACTTTGTATTTGATACACATATGCATCATACCTAGACATACAAAAAATCTCATTGGTGCCACGCCCTAAACCCAACAGGATGTCAGCCATTTTGATTTTAATTTTTGAATTTTAAAATGACCTCTTCCTAGGGTTTTCGACCGATTGACTTCAAATTTGGTACATATCATCTAGATACCAAGGTGATGAAAAGTTGTGCTCTGCATGTCTGTCACTCAAAGGGCGGGCTGCAAGGGCAAAATTGGCGACTGCTTTCAAAATGCTCTCACACCAAAGTTTCGTAGAAACTTCAAACTTGCTGGAGATGATGATGGCTCCGTCCTGAACGTCACAATATCATAACTTCCCACGCTTATAATAGCGCCTGGTGGTAACAGGAAGTGACCAGTTCCGTTATTTTGTCGTGAGGCAGATGAAATTCAACATCTTGTATCTTACCCAGACATACAAAAAAACTCATTGGAGCCCGCCCTAAACCCAACAGGAAGTCGGCCATTTTGATTTGAATTTTAAAACGAACTCCTCCCAGGGTTTTCGACCGATTGACTTCAAATTTGGTACAGATCATCTAGATACCAAGCTGATGAAGAGTTGTGCTCTGCATGTCTGTAGGGCAAAGGGCATGACTGCTAGGGCGTGACAAAGTTTGGCGACTTGCCAAAAAAATTTCAAAAAATGCTGTCACGCCAACATACTTGACCGTAGAAGCTTCAATCTTGCTTGAGATGATGATGGCTCCGCCCTGAACGTCACAATATATTAACTTCCCACTTTACTAATAGCGCCCCCTGGTGGTAACAGGAAGTGACCATTTTTTACTTTAACATGTACTGATGACACATAGTTGAACCCATCAACTTCATTCCACTTCTAAAACATGCAGAACAAGTTGGTGAAGCTACATTATGAATGCTGTGAAGTGGTAATGCTTTGTGTGGCAACGCGAAGATGGATCCCTTGCCATGTTAAAACGTTTGTGTTTTTGATGTCTTTACTGAACTCGTATCATCATAAAAATTGATACACAGGTCAAGGATTGCAAGCTGATAAATCTGATAGGGGCCTCGCCAATGGGGGGATCAAAATGTCTCTATAGCGCCCCTTTGTGGAAACAGGAAATGCCATATTTTCCATTGACATTGGCCGATTTGCTCGAAAATTTGCATTTGTGCTGACGGTCTGCCCCTGAATGCACCTGTACACATTTTGTTACGCTCAGAGCGCCCCCTGGGGGATGAACTATCAACTTTTCGTAACTCCTTCCTGCTTTGTACAATTCACTCAAAACTTTATCACAGGTTGGTGCCTGTACTTGACCTGTCCACTGGTCGTGAGTGCACACCTGCACCCATCAGGATCTCATCACTACCCCCAACGTGCACAAGGGTGCGAGGGCCCGTTCAACGCTGCTTGCAGCTTTAATTATTATTATTATTATTATTTATTATTCTTCCGACATTTCAAAGGCCAATTTCGCCCCTTTCCCAATTGTGAAAACGCGTCTAACTTTCCACATTCATCCAGCCGGATCCGAAATTTGATATTTTTGGGCGCTCGCACACGTTCGACCCCAAATGCCAAAATAGCGCCCCCTAAACACGTTTCAAAATTCCCATAGGGAAGTTCGGTTACTTTGTCGTTGGCAGAAAAAATTCGGTAAACATATGTAACATACCCAGACATACAAAAAACTTCATTGGAGCCACGCCCTAAACCCAACAGGAAGTCGGCCATTTTGATTTGAATTTTTGAATTTTAAAATGAACTCCTCCAAGGGATTTTGTCCGATCGACTTCAAATTTGGTACAGATCATCTAGAGACCAAGCTGATCAAAAGTCGTGCTCTGCATGTCTGTAGCTCAAAGGGCGTAGCTGCTAGGGCGTGACAAATGATCAAAAGTTGTGCTCTGCATGTCTGTAGGTCAAAGGGCGCGGCTGCTAAGGTGTGACAAAGATCGGGACTCGCCAAAAAAATTTCAAAATGCTCTCACGCCAACATACTTGATCAGAGCAGCTTCAAATTTGCTGGAAATGATGATGGCTCCACCCTGAATGTCACGATATAATAACTTCCCACTTTACTAATAGCGCCCCCTGGTGGTAACAAGAAGTGACCAGTTCGGTTACTTTGTCGTAGGCAGAGATAATTCGATACACATATGTATCATACCGAGACATACAAAAAAACTCATTGGAGCCATGCCCTGAACCCAACAGGAAGTCGGCCATTTTGATTTGAATTTTTGAATTTTAAAACAAACTCCTCCTAGGGTTTTCGACCAATTGACTTCAAATTTGGTACAGATCATGTAGAGAGCAAGCTGATCAAAAATTGTGCTCTGCATGTCTGTAGGCCACAGGGCGTGGCTGCTAGGGCGTGATAAATTTTGGCGACTCGCCAAAAAAATTTTAAAATGCTCTCACGCCAACATACTTGATCGTAGCAGCTTCAAACTTGCTGAAGATGATGATGGCTCCGCCCTGAATATCAGGATATATTAACTTCCCACTTTGCTAATAGCGCTCCCTGGTGGTAACAGGAAGTCACCAGTTCGGTTACATTGTCGTAGGCAGACGAAATTCGATACATATATGTATCACACCCAGACATACAAAAACTCATTGGAGCCACGCCTTAAACCCAACAGGAAGTCGGCCATTTTGATTTGAATTGTTGAATTTTAAAAGAAACTTCTCCCAGGGTTTTCGACCGATTGACTTCAAATTTGGTACAGATCTTCTAGAGACCAAGCTGATCAAAAATTAAGCTCGGCATGTCTGTCGGTCAAAGGGCGTGGCTGCTAGGGCGTGACAAAAATTGGCGACTCGCCAAAAAAATTTCAAAATGCTCTCACGCCAACATACTTGATCCTAGCAGCTTCAAACTTGCTGGACATGATGATGGCTCCATCCTGAACGTCATGATATCATGACTTCCCACTTTACTAATAGCGCCCCCTGGTGGTAACAGGAAGTGAGCAGTTCAGTTACTTTGTCCTAGGCAGACGAAATTCGATACACATATGAATCATACCCAGACATACAAAAAACTCATTGGAGCCACGCCCTAAACCCAACAGGAAGTCGGCCATTTTGATTTGAATTTTTGAATTTTAAAACGAACTCCGCCTAGGGTTTTCAACCGATTGACTTAAAATTTGGTGCAGATCATGTAGAGACCAAGCTGATCAAAAGTTGTGCTCTGCATGTCTGTAGGGCAAAGGTCGTGGCTGCTTGGGCGTGACAAATATTGGCGACTCGCCAAAAAAATTTCAAAATGCTCTCACGCTAACATACTTGATCGTGGCAACTTCAAACTTGCTGGAAATGATGATGGCTCTGCCCTGAACGTCACAATATCATAACTTCCCACTTTCATCATAGCGCCCCCTGGTGGTATCAGGAAGTGAGCAGTTCGGTTACTTTGTCGTAGGCAGACGAAATTCAATACACATATGTATCACACCCAGACATCCAAAAAACTCGTTGGAGCCACGGTCTAAACCCAACAGGAAGTAGGCCACTTGGATTTGAATTTTTGAATTTTAAAACAAACTCCTCCTAGGGTTTTTGAGCGATTGACTTCAAATTTGGTACAGATCATCTAGAGACCAAGCTGATGAAAAGTTGTGCTCTGCGTGTCTGTAGGGCAAAGGGCGTGGCTGCTAGGGCGTGACAAATTTTGGCGACTCACCAAAAAAATTTCAAAATGCTGTCGAGTCAACATACTTGACCGTAGAAGCTTCAATCTTGCTGGACATTATGATGGCTCCGCCCTGAACGTCACGACATAATAACTTCCCACTTTACTAATAGCGCCCCCTGGTGGTAACAGGAAGTGACCATTTTTTACTTTAACATGTACTGATGACACATAGTTGAACCCATCAACTTCATTCCACTTCTTAAATATGCAGAACAAGTTGGTGAAGCTACTTTATGAATGCTGTGAAGCTACAAGTAATGGCGTTCCTGTGGCAATGCGGCGAAGATGGATCCCTTGCCATGAAAATATGTTTGTGTTTTTGATGTTTTTACTGAACTCGTATCATCATAAAAATTGATACACAGTTCAAGGATGGCAAGCTGTTAAATCTGATAGGGGCCTCGCCAATGGGGGGAGCAAAATGTCTCTGTAGCGCCCCCTTGTGGAAACAGGACATGCCATATTTTTTACATTGACATTGGCCGATTTGCTCGAAACTTCGCATTTGTGCTGACGGTCTGCCCCTGAATGCATCTGCCCACATTTGGTTACGCTCAGAGCGGCCCCTGGTGGATGAACTATCAACTTGTCATAACTCCTTCCTGCTTTGTCCGATTCGTTCGAAACTTTATCACAGGTTGGTGCCTGTACTTGACCTGTCCACTGGTCGTGAGTGCACACCTGCACCCATCAGGATCTCACCACTACCCCCAACATACACAAGGGTGCAAGGGCCCGTTCAACGCTGCTTGCAGCTTTAATTATTATGATTATTATTATTATTATTATTATTAGGGCCCGAGCCGACTGCAAGTCGTCTGCGGAGGACCCTATTGAAATCACGCTGTTTATTATTATTATTATTATTATTATTATTATTATTATTGTTTATTATTATTATTATTATTTATTATTCTTCCGACATTTCAAAGGCCAATTTCGCCCCTTTCCCAATTGTGAAAACGCTTCTAACTTTCCACATTCATCCAGCCGGATCCGAAATTCGATATTTTTGTGTGCTCACACGTGGTAAACGCAAAATGCCGAAATAGCGCCCCGTAAACACTTTTCAAAATTCCCATAGGGATATTCGGTTACTTCGTCATAGGCAGACGAAATTCGGTACACTTATGTATCATACCCAGACATACAAAAAATCTCATTGGAGCCATGTGCTTAACCCAACAGGAAGTCAGCCATTTTGATTTGAATTTTTTAATTTTAAAATGAACTCCTCCTAGGGTTTTCGACCGATTGACTTCAAATTTGGTACAGATCATCTAAAGACCAAGCTGATGAAAGTTGTGCTCTGCATGTCTGTAGGTCAAAGGGCGTGGCTGCTAGGGCATGACAAAAATTGGCGACTCGCCAAAAAAATTTCAAAATGCTCTCACGCCAACATACTTGATCGTAGCAGCTTCAAACTTGCTGGAAATGTAGATGGCTCTGCCCTGAACATCACAATAAAATAACTTCCCACTTTACTAATAGCGCCCCCCAGTGTTAACAGGAAGTGAGCAGTTCAGTTACTTTGTCGTAAGCAGACGAAATTCAAATACACATATGTATCATACCTAGACATACAAAAAACACATTGGAGCCATGCCCTAAACCCAACAGGAAGTTGGCCATTTTGATTTGAATTTTTTAAATTTTAAAACCAACTCCTCCCAGGGTTTTCGACCGATTGACTTCAAATTTGGTACAGATCATTTAGAGACCAAGCTGATCAAAAGTTGTGCTCTGCATGTCTGTCGGTCAAAGGGCATGGCTGCTAGGGCGTGACAAAAATTGGCGACTCGCCAAAAAAATTTCAAAATGCTCTCACGCCAACATACTTGATCGTAGCAGCTTCAAACTTGCTGGAAATGTAGATGGCTCTACCCTGAACATCACGATAAAATAACTTCCCACTTTACTAATAGCGCCCCCTGGTGGTAACAGGAAGTGACCATTTTTTACTTTAACATGTACTGATGACACATAGTTGAACCCATCAACTTCATTCCACTTCTAAAAAATGCAGAACAAGTTGGTGAAGCTACCTTATGAATGCTGTGAAGCTACAAGTAATGGCGGTCGTGTGGCAATGCGGTGAAGATGGATCCCTTGCCATGAAAATACGATAGTGTTTTTGATGTCTTTACTGAACTCGTATCATCATAAAAATTGATACACAGGTCAAGGATGGCAAGCTGTTAAATCTGATAGGGGCCTCGCCCATGGGGAGAGCAAAATGTCTCTATAGCGCCCCCTTGTGTAAACAGGAAATGCCATATATTACATTGACATTGGCCGATTTGCTCGAAACTTCGCATTTGTGCTGACGGTCTGCCCCTGAATGCACCTGCCCACATTTGGTTACGCTCAGAGCGCCCCCTGGTGGATGAACTATCAACTTTTCATAACTCCTTCCTGCTTTGTCCGATTCGCTCGAAACTTTATCACTGGTTGGTGCCTGTGCTTGACCTGTCCACTGGTCATGAGTGCACACCTGCACCCGTCAGGATCTCACCACTACCCCCAACGTGCACAAGGGTGCGAGGGCCCGTTCAACGCTGCTTGCAGCTTTAATTCTTTCTATTCCATGATGCTAATAGGAACAAACATCCAAAAATGGGTTTTGACCAGTTTTTATTGCCGCAATTGATCGTGAAATAAGGTCAACCATGCGGTTACAATGCCCGTAAAAATTTTAGTTATATATTGGTTAGTGCCTAATACATACTAATTTCTAAAGACATTATTAAACGAGGAAATAAATAGATTGATTTTGTCACGTGACCTTGACCTTGAAGACCAAAGTCAAATCCAATATGGTGTGTTTGATCAGCATCCATGATTTGTCATTAGTATCCAATACATACTGAAGATCTAAAGCCAACATTAAAGGACTTTTAGGCCGTTTTGTCATTACCTGGACCTTGTTGCCCAGGGTCAAATCCAATATATCGAAAACGACCAGCATACATGATCTGCTATTAGTGCCCAATACATACCTAAGCTCTACAAACAATATTAAACAAATATGGGCCATTTTTGTCATATAACCTTCACCTTGAGGCCCAACATCAAATTTGACTGACTGCCTAAGAATGTTCAGCATACATGGTTTCCTTCAGATGCCCCAAACATACCTGAGCTCTAATTGCCATATTCAGCAAGTTACAGCAATTTTTGCCATTTGATCTTGACGCCCAATGTCATATTCAACTTGCCGAGAATGTTTGGCTTACATGATTCCCTATAGGTGCCTCACACATACCTAAGCTCTAAATGTCACATTAAGCTGTTATAACACATTTTTGCCATTCGACCTTCACCTTGAGGCTCAAGGTGAAATTCGAACAACCGAGAATGTTTGGCATACATGATTCCCTTTAGGTACCTCATACATATCTAAGCTCTAAATGTCATATTAAGCAAGTTATAGCACATTTTTGCCATTTGGCCATAACCTTGAGGCCCAAGGTCAAATGTGACTGACTCACAATGTCCGGCATACCTGATTCCCTATAGGTGCTTCATACATACCTAAGCTCTAAATGCTATATTAAGAGAGTTCTAGCACATTTTTTCCATTTGACCTTGACCTGGAGGCCTAAGGTCAAATGTGACTGACTCACAATGTTCGGCATACCTGATTCCCTATAGGTGCCTCATACTTACCTAAGCTCTAAATGCTATATTAAGAGAGTAATAGCACGTTTTTGCCATTTGACCTTGACCTTGAGGCCCAAGGTCAAATGTGACTGACTCACAATGTTCGGCATATCTGATTCCCTAGGGGTGCCTCATACATACCTAAGCTCTAAATGCTATATTAAGAGAGTTACAGCACATTTTTGCCATGTGACCTTGACCTTGAGGCCCAAGGTCAAAAGTGACTGACTCACAATGTTCGGCATACCTGATTACTCAAAGTTGTTTCATACGTACCTAAGCTCTAAATAATACATTAAGAGAGTTATAGCACAAAACACCCCGAAAAATGATGAAGTCCAGCCACGTTTAGGTGGCGCTATGAAGGAGCGATTCAATCAAAACGGCGTTTTCACCGTTGAAGCAGGTCATGATACTGATTCCATTGCTGCGATAAAAAAAATTCATTAGACAGTTTTTGAGAAAATTGCACCTACGTGCCAAAAATGGCCATTTTCGACGTAAAAATGGCCGTCTAAACGAACGATTCAATCAAAAAAATTTTTGCTCGGGCATTAACTTGATGACCGATTTGATCACATCCCCAAATTTAAAAAAAATTCATCAGACCATTTTTGAGATTCGGCTTTAAACGGACGACGCCGCCGGACGCAAAGTGACGACAATAGGTCACTGGCCTACGGCCGGCAACCTAAAAAAGCAGCTCCCAACTCCTGAGAAAAGAAAATCATGAGAAGAGCAGAATCATCGTCGCTTTAGCTGCAACTCATGGTGGAATCTCGTGTATCGCACGTGAAACTGAAAACCTCCTACAGACAAAGGACTTCAATTCCGCGCAAGAATCTCTTAAATACAGGTTGATTGAATAATGACTGATCTTTGTACCACTGAAATAGTACCTATCACTCTTGACACAGAGTGGGATGATTAAAAAGTGGGACTCGGAAATGAAATATGATTTTGCTTGCCAAAATTATTTTTTCAATCTTCATTTTTGTTATAATGCATGGGATTGCTGATCCATGGCATGAGAGCATGATATACCACTACAAAGCGTGAGACTTACGCCATATGCATGAGAGTTGGCTGTTACGTACTTTGTCTACCACGTTTTGCAATGAATCAACCGGATTGTTGGTTGTATTTTTCAAACAAATGACAAAATCTGGTTCATGGGTTACATTGCATTTTGAGGTGAATGCTTTTATACAGGGTAACTTTATACCAGTATAACCCAATAGCACTTAGTCTCATTATATATAGATTACCTCTGTTCCCTGGAACAGGGTTCGACCTTTACTTTTTCAGCTGTCAGCCAGCCGGGCTGACAGACCCCAAAATCTGTCAGCCCGGCTGAGTTTTTGTCAGCCCTGATTTTTTCAAATGCAAAACCCAAAAAAAGGACACCTTTTTATGAACAAAACATTTATTTCTCAGAATATAGCAACAACGAGATCTCGTGTATCATATACACAAGACAGGATTTTTAAAAGTCAAGTGCTGTGGCAGCTAGCAGGCTGTCTTCTGAACAGATAACCAGACAATCAGAGATTGCAAACCCTCGCCCCTTTGATATTTGTTTGTGACTTTTTGACCTAGCAGTCTGACGATAAAGGAAGACCGAGCCACGGGTAGAACCTTTCTACTGTGAAAGTTTTATGTAAATCGTGCCAGTGGTTTTTAAGATATGCGTCCAGACAGACAGACAGCCAGACCCGATTACAATACCCTTGCTCTCCCTTCGGGGGAGCCTTTTTCTCTTCTCCTTTTCATAAATCTGAGATCTTTCACCATCTTTCTTTTTTGCCGGTTTTTCTTTGCCCAGCCACGACATTAACCCTCCCACTCGCTTCGCCATGCTTAACTCAACTGTACACAATTATACAAAAAGAATGTTCTTGGTTAAGACTAAGACGGAGCTAGGTAACGTCGCAAAAATATCTCCGTATTAACTTTCATACACGAAAAGACAAACTCGAACCTTCAGTCAACAAAGTAAAGTGTATTTTCACTGGGCAATATTTTGCAAATGTATTGAATCCCATTTAGTCGCATACATTGATGCAAAGTTTGAATACTTGCTAAATCGTGTGAATAGATGGCTGGCAGTATATTTTATATTTACAGCACAGCGACGGGTTCACACAGAATTGCAATCTTATGAACCTCCGCAAAGGGTTCTCTCGCGATTACGGCCATATATGTGATGCAAAGAGATAAATGGATAACGGTGAATAATTACTTCGCCATTTAGTTCGCTACCCAGCATTTACATGCACCGAAGCAAAGTAGGTAAAAAGCATTCTAGCTTTCCAACATTTACTAAACAAGAGGCTCCTCAGAGCCTGTACTCGGGCCGGGTCTAGGCCTGGGCTAACCGAAACCGCGCGCGCATGAGCAGGACAATCGCGACCCCGAAAAAAAGAAATAGAAGAACGGAGCCAAAACTTAGACTCGTGGCCTACGGGCTCGAGCAATAAACCAACAAACTTGCTTGCAAGGCTAGCAAGCTAGTTCGCCTGCTTAGCTAGCTATTTGCGGTGCATATCAATAAATAAAAACAGTGAATTGCAATTATTCCGCTACTTAATAAGTCTGATTAACGACGAGAATTGCGAATGGGGAGTCAAATTCAGCCTTGTGTCAGATTAGTAAGTAGTCATGAATTGGCTGTGTTGCTAGGTCTGTTACACATTGAGGAGACTGATCAGCTCATTCGCTGGCTGCAGAGGTTTTACGAGAACTATTTTTGCCAAAGATACTCGGCTACTCATGTAAATTGGTACTTGTCGCAAAACTTGCTATCTAGGAAGGTAAGCCAGACTAAGTATGTTAGACCTTGCAGTAGATAAAAAATTAGCAGTTTCACCCGGCTAAACTATCAAGTAAGTTACGGCAAGGCATGATTTCTAACCTTTAATCTAGTTTTCTTTAGTCAGCATCCGTCTGCAAAATTTTTTTATTTGGTGCATTTTAATGCCAGCTAGCAAGCTAAAAGCTTGCGATTCAACTCTAGCTAAGCTAGTTCGCAAAATAATGGCTATTCCCTTTTTGCCTATTAACTTTCATGCATTAAATAGAACTGTTGGCTAGCTAAGCTAGCGAACTTTCTAGCTACGCAATCGAAATAACGTTTGCTAGAAAGCCTTTTTTGCCGACTTATGTGGTGCATATGAATTCTAGCAAGCCGATTACATGGCGAAGTTAGAACTATTGACCGCTACCCATTGCTTTCTATGCCTGCCATGTTAAAGCCGTAATTGCAAGCTAACCTTTTGCGCATGCTCAGTAGGTTACAATCCTAAGCGAACCCTTCGCTGTGGTGCAAATACAAAATACACTGCCTGGCTTTAGTCGAGGTGGCGTCATTGGCCATAATGATGGACAGACAGAGTGAGCTCGACTCGGAGATTGTTGTTCCAGTTCAGTGGAGCCGATTTCACAGGTAAAAAATTCTGTCGGCCCACCGGACTGACTCACCCAGAAAATTGTCAGCCCGAAATGAAAATCGTTAAGGTCGAACACTGCCCTGGAAAATCCAGGTAATTTCCGTATTTTTGACATTGGATTTTGGAGTTATACGGACTCAGAATTATTGTCAATTTCTGAATATATTTCTGAAGGAAACAAGTGAGCAAATGAATCACAAACACTGAATATATGATGATAAAATATATTCTAAAAATAACAGAAATTGAGCACTTTGTGCATGGATAATACAAAAATATTGAATTTAGTATCGATAATAAACGTCTGATACATGGTTCAGAAGCATAGTTTTTGGCACAATGTAATATGGAAATTGTCATGAGAAAAATGAAAAAACTTTATGAAGATTAGGCATTCTACCACTAATTCAACAATAAATAGCGAAATAGCGACCCCCATGTTTTATCTTGAATTTAGATCACTGGGGAATCCCTCTTGCCGATTTGAGCCATTTCAAGCTGATGACGTAGTCCTATGTGTAACCCTAGGCAATCATGTGACACGGGCAGTTTGAGGTGGTCTCAGGAACAGAAGTTTCAGGCGGTATCGCTCGGTCCAAGTGCTATTGGGTTAAAGCAGATGACACCAGTTTTTGCGCAGTTCCCAAAATGGCGTAGGCCAAAATCATGTTTTGCTTTGAAACCCTTCAAATAAATACATAAAGCAAAATACAGGAACTTATCATGTGATGTTGTAACAAGTCAGAGATACAGCCAAAATAGTTATTCAAGTGCACCTATTATGGTTTTATTATTTTAATGTTGTAGTGTGAATCATATTGTTTTTATGGGCATTTAAAAGGTCTGACAGAAAACAACTCAAAGTCACCTCCAGAAGAAGCGCTCTCTGCCGCAAAACACACTGCTCCAGAGCTGAGTGTAATTGGTGATGTCACCAATTGAATTTCTCGCCGAGCAGATAGTACAGCTCGCCCTTGAATCAAGTGGGTAAGGCCTGCAAGGCTACACCAGTATTTGTTTCTAAAGCTCATTTACACGCTGGAGCGGACATCCATTTATGGTAAGTGTAATGGCTGGTAGAATTGAGAGGCCAAGTGCAGTGGCAAGAGGGAAATAGAGCAGCACGGACACAATAAAAATACAGAGAATAATGCAGACCATACGACGGGGACAATCCTCGCGCTTCCAAAAGGACGTCCAAACATCCGACAAAACGGAAGCAAAGCGAGAGAGAAAAAAAGGAGAAGTATCTCGGAGAGCCGAGAAAAAACAAGGCACCCTAAATAGTGCGACACAAAGGATAGAGAAGATATAAAGGCACATAGATCCTTACTACAGATATCTTTGGCTAAAGTGCATAACTACAAACACACTCTAGCGAAGGAGGCGTGGCGGACTTCCGGCTTATATAGAGTCCGGGGAGGCGCCGCCCAAGTTCAATCAGCCAGCTGGGTAAAGAATCCAATTGAAAAGGAATTTGATCTCGTCCCGGGACGAGAGCCTCAAAGAAAAGTCCTGAACACACGCACACCTCCCAAACCATGACAGTAAGGGGCGTGACATTTCCGACATGCACGAACGAGGTGATCAAGTTGACCAGTCACAGCACACTGGGGTTTTCGGGAGGGCGGAGGCAGGACCTCAACAGAGCGTTTCACAGACAGGTACTGCAGAAACGGCCAGCATGAGAAAACTCAAGTGATTTTTTTTTTTTTTTTTACAATGACATATTTATACCCTTTTTAGTAGACTTCAAGAATACAAGAATGACCAATGAAAAGTCATTTAATGGGTGCACTTTAAAGAGGAAAGTTTATAACCATGAATGCATCATGCAGTTCAGTTAGAAATGACAAAAGTGAAGTCAGTATGTCATGAGTCTTGACAGACATACTGAATGTAACTTAAATCCATCTTCTGGCTACTTCAGGCCTTAAGTGAAGTTAAGTGTTTCTATTTATAAAAGATGACTAAATGGCATCTCCAAATAAATACATTTCCCAAAACATTTCACAGTACTTAAATGCTGGCATGTTAAAATTAGCTTTGAGAGCCCCAGAGTGCAGGGAAAATAGGAATACTGTCAACTGCTCTTCAAATCATGTCCATCACTCAGAGATAAACAAATAATCTGTCAAATATGCAGCAGCACTAACTATGCATTCATGAAATGCCTTTTAATTAGCACATCAAACCAGGGTAATCAGATTACCTGTCCTTTGAAAGCATCCTTTAACCTTCATACAGCATTTTATTTAGAGAACAAACAGAATGTTGAAACTTATTTAGCACATACTAGTACTAGGGTGGTGAATAATTAGAAACACCGCAATAACTAGAGGCACTCGAAGAGTGCAAACCTCTGCCAAAGCAGCACAGTCGAAATCTTGCTGAGTGAACATTTAAGAATAGGCTCTGTGCCTGATGCGGGACAAATCAACCCACAAAATTTGAGTGATATCACTGGGAGCAAAGTTCAGTTATCGAGTGTCATAGGATTTCAAGATGGCGGCTGTGGCAGCTATATTGTTTGACTGATAGTGGTCAAAATCAAAAGGGTCCATCCCTGATGTAATAGCCACCCACCCACAAAATTTCAGAGATATCCATTCATTACTTTTTAAGTTATCTTGTTCACAAACAGATAGACAGACAAACCAACGCCGGCAAAACATAACCTCCTTGGCGGAGGTAATTACTACCTTTGAAATATTCACAATGTACTGTTTCACTTGAGACTGATTCAGATACTGATTGATTTGATCCTTAGGTGATTAATAGAGCTGCAGTTCTGTGGTTATGAGCAGCTATTCTACTGAGTGTCTGTCTGTGCCTGTAGGAGAGCTTTGATTGGCAGCCACAAAACTTTTTTGTTGTTACCGTTCTTTTACTTTTTGGAATATGTTGTCATAGTTTTTGACACAGCTTCCCTTGTTCCTCTCTTAGCTTTGACTTGCTCAAAATTCAACAGAAATAGTTTTATGTTGGAATCATAAAAGCTCTAATCCCAAGCATTCTCCTCTGGCCCCCTGATGGTTTTAGAATCGGTTTAAAAAAAAGAAAAGATAAATTACACTCAAAGTTGGATGGCGCTATAGAAAGGGCTTTTGCCTCACAGTGAGAAGGTTGCAAGTCCAAATCCAGCCTGGGGCTTCTCTATGAGGATTTTGCTTGTTCTCCTTGTGTTCATGTGGGTTTCCTTGAGCTTTCCTCCCAGAGCCTAAAGACGTGCATGCTAGGCTAATCGAATTGCCCATTATTGTGAATGAGTGAGTGAATGGTATATGATGATCCCCATGATGGATTGGTGGATTACCTTGGGCATGGTCCCACCCACATCCATTGTATGCCAGGGTAGGATTGAATGACAGCCAAATTTATTCATTGCCTAGCTACTACCAGCAGTGCAGTGGAAAATAACTTTCCCCCTTCCTGACTTCCACTATAGTAACTTCATGCTCATTGGCCCGTGAACTGTGTTTAACATGCTGGCTTCATTTGCATATGCTAATAATGCATAAGGAATTTAGCATAATGGATAAATTTGGGCCTTTGATCAATTTCTTGCCATGAGGACAAAAATGTTGTTATACATCTGGACCACCAAACAGAAGAAACAAATGGATCGCAGGGTAGAGTTTCGAGTGCGAGATGGAGGACAATAAACTGCAGTAACATCACCCAGGGAAGAAAGTATATGTTAAACAATAAACCTTTTGCCTTCTTCCGTTAATCTCACGGAGCTCATGGAGTATTGTCCACAATGGTTGTGCAGCTAATAATATCAGGAGGTGGATAATTAAGCAGTATACAACTGGATAAATTAATTTCATTAGAGAATTTCAAAAAAGTGATAAAGGATTTAGAAGTTGGGGACTGTGCATGTTTTGAATAATGTTACTATAATTTTCTCAGGTATATGTATTGAATGCACTCCTGTATGATAAATTTTTATTGTACATTGTTGTCTTTTCTATGATAATGTATTGCACTGAATTGTGTTTTGTGTTTTGTGTTGTTAACAGGGCACCATTGCAAATGAGACTGAAGTCTCAGTGGGTTCTCCTGTATTAATAAAGGTTAAATAAAATGAAATAAAAAAATGGCATGCTAATTATTTTATAAAAATAATTGGATGCCTACGTTGTGTAGCCTCATACATTAATCTCTGTGGTGTGCAATTATTTTGTATAGAGCATGGTGTCGTATAATTGCACTGATACCATGGTTAGTACACCCATATGCTTAGTTAAAGATATCATAAAAAAAAAAGCATTTTTGTCCTAAAAACTGTGTTTATATGCAGACTGTTTGCTTCTGCCATTCAGAACTTGTTACAGAGATACAGCCAAAGCTGCTAAGAAGTTAAATCTCTTGGTCTGTTTTGTTTGGTTGTGAATAAAGAGCTGCAGTTAGGCCTACAGTTTTGCTGTGTTGTCCATTCAGGAAGTTTTCACTTTGTACTTTCTTCCAGTTGTCATAATCACTAGGACCAATATTTCTTGGCCCACCCTAATATTTCTACGGCCAAAAGCAATTTTTGGCGAGTTCTTCCGCTAGGGATTGTGCGATCCCATTTTGTACAGACCTGGACTTCAAGGTGAAGTTGACATGATTTCTTTAAGGAAAAGGCAAGTGATACGACATAAGCTCTGTAATACAAAGATTTTCTGCTTTCCAAAATGTACAATTATTATTTTATCAGCAAATAAATCAATGGCAAAATGTGCTAAAGGTACCTTCTCTCTCTCTCTGGACCTTCTCTGTGTGCATTAATCAAGCAGAGGAGCCCTGTAAATACTCAAATATGATAAACAAAGGGGTTAATATCTGCATGGAATGAAAAGGTCCCAAGCTTTTTATTGGCAAAATTGAAAGGTCATATGTAGATGAAGCTGATACTGGTGAAGGTCTACCTGGGGGGCCATGTAGGTTTTAGTGGGCGTGGCTCAAAGTTGGGTGACCACACCCATCTACCCCATTTTTGGTCCCTTATTCTCCTTCCTGCACAAAGGTCCCAAAACTTTTATTGCTGATTATTGATGTTTGGCAGTCAAAGATTGGTAAACAGTTGTAATTTGTTTGGGACCTTTATGTAGGATGGAACTACGACCCAATTTCAACGTGTAGGTAATGGCATCGCTTATGACTTCAGGTGGCGCTAGCATCAACCTACATGGGAGTCTCAGAATTTTTTTCACTTCAAGTTGCAGTCCACCAACTCTAGTTTTAAGAATAATTGATCAAAACTTAGGACCTTCTAGGGTGAAATTTGGAGCAGTCAAATTTGTTACCGCTCAATACGGCACAGAGAAGTGAGCGTGGCCTGCTCAGCAGGGGAGGGGTTATTTACCAAGGTCATGACTGATTTCCCTATTCCCAGCCCCAAACTCAATAGTTATGAAGTATAAAGAGATCTCAAGATAGTGAGTTGGCACCCTTGGGCTGATCTTAAAAAAAGGCACTCTTGATGTATTAATGAGTGATCTGGGGTTAAATGAAAAAATGACACCAGGAAACAACTCAGAATTAATCTAAAGAGGTATATGTAATAACTGCCAAAAAAGATACAAGTTGGCATTTTTCTGTTTATGCGGTTGCCATGGTAACCGAGCAAGCTCATTAAATAAGCAGAAAACTTCTGGCACCAATTCCTCTTTAACTCTATGATAGAATTCAGTTTTTCTTTCATTATTTAAAAGCCATTGCTTATCCAAATGCAATGACATAGCCATTCTTTGCCCAATTTATCAGTTTTGTGATTTTGGGGCATTTTACTCAAATTTTGAAATTATTTTGCGCAGAATCTGACGAATACTCAAAATATTCAAAGTATGTAACAGATAAGCAAAATTTCCCCATGTCATTGCATTTCTAACAAAGTAAAGTACCTGCAGCCCAAATTTAATTGATTTTCAATGATAAATAAAGAAGTTATGGCTGCCACAAACATGAGAAACGTGGAAAAAGTAATACCTTAGGAAATCAATGGAAAATGCATTAGACTGCATTGAAAAGTTGAGTTCAGTCATAGTCTGTGGCTTACACCCATTTTTCAGACTGTATTATCTGACTATTCAAATGTTTATCACTTTCCTGGAGTGAAAAGCATAAAATTCATCATCACAGTTGCTTTTAAGTCATGATTTTATGGCAAAATTCAGTTTTTAATCCTTGTAGCAATTAGTGATTATTAAAGTTGGGTTATTATAGAATATTTTTATTCAAAAAAAATTTTTTTTGAAAAAATAATCAAATTTTGCCCATTTAACCCCAGATCACCCCTTGAATTGCCTCAGTACTTGAATAATTTAGTAAATAGGTTATTAGTGCATTGTGAAAGTTTGACAGATGGAATGCATTTAAAATCATTTATAATGCATGCCATGCTTCGAATTTTCAAGGTAGCAAAGTCATTCATAAGGTCTTCATAGACTAGCTTCTCTTTACATTGTAGGAAGGCGATAATATGAGATTGTATGAATGGCAATTATCTAATTAATGAGAAACAAAATTGTCTGAGGACCATCTTCAGCAGCATTTGCTTCATCACATTCTACTTTCTACTTCAAGATGGAATTTCGAGAAATTTCAGTTAATTGCCGTCCTTGCAATCTCGTTTTGTAGCCTACCTCTGACGCAAAGCTGTATGTCCTTATCGTTAAGGGCAACGCAGCTTATGGGAAGCTTATTTGCTCAGTAAATTAATTCAGTTAATTACCCGACTCTTACTCGGAAACAGGATGAGTGTTTACCTGCATTATAGTACTGTGACTAGTTGCAGACAGAGTTTAATAAGCAAACTTGACACGCGGACCTGAATCAGCAAAACCGCATTTTTAGAAATGTTTCCTTTGGGGCATCAAACCGATCGGACACGGACACACGAAAAAATATCCTATTTTGTGAGCTGCAGGAATTCAGAGGCTTTGTAAGACACTTGGCCTCATGCAGCAACATTTTCTTAAATTTCTCTTATATTTTCTCTTATTTTTTTGCTAGGAGAAAAAATAAGCGAAATAAACTCCGAATGCACCAAACGCTCTTACTGTGAATATCTGCTCTTACCTAGGTGCGCTGAATGTTGAATCCCACTTGATCATAAATTGGAAGCGCGTGGCCGGTTGTTTTAAATTAGCATATATGACACCCACTAAATGCCATATAAGGGCCGGTGACGTGACATGTACAAAGAGCCGACTGCTTGTGGCAATCTAAGGCAGTTTCACACTAGGTATGATTGTCCCCCCCTCCCATCTGCCCCCGCTGGTCAGCTTTCACACAAAGTAATATCGTACCATACCCAAGTACACTTTCATACATGTCAAATTTCTGATACAGCGTGTTGCAGTATGCACAGAGGTGATTTTAAATGGGGAATGTTTTTAAAAGGAGGCATCAAAAAATTTTGGGGGGTTTTATTGTTGAGAAGGGGGTTTAGAATATTAATATCAAATTTTAATATTGCAAATGTATATGCTGCGCGTGCCCTAGCAACCCGGTGTGTCATCTGTAACATGGATTACCATGTATAGCAGCACGAAAAATTAAACTCGAAATTTTTTTGACTGAATGCTGGATGTTTTAACACATTCGAATCTTTCCCTGGGTACCCAAACATCAAGGTAAGCCGAAAATGTACTGATTCAGTGAACTACAAATTAATTTTTTGACTGGTTGTCCACGGACGAGCTCTTCAATGAAAATCAGTTGCCCGTCTGGAATGGTGGTTGTCCGTATATCAAATTGCCAACCAATAGAATGCCAGGTTCCGTGTTGACCAATTAAATTATCGCTGCCTTGCTGCAGGCCCATTCGTTTAACTTTTTTTTTTAATTAACAAAACGTTATTTAGCAAAGTTACGAGTATACAAATCAAGTCAGGTACAAACGAATACACAACAAAACGTGAGAGCTAATGACATCAAAATATGCAAAAGAAAGAAAGGATGTGACAATGACAATGCAATGACAGACAAGCCCCTATATTAAGGGACTTGAGAGATTCAATAATAGAATAAATAAATAAATGAAAAAAACACCCATACACAATACAACAATAAGTCAAAATCAAAAAGTAATTAAGGACAGACAGAGAATCTACACTTCAAGGGGTTACATCAAATATGTTTCTGTAATATTCCAAGAACCTGTTGCTTTTTTATTGTTTGTAAGGGCAAGAGAGTCCAGCAATTAATTAAATTCAATCAAAAAGAGGAGGAAAGAAGGTTGACAACCTAAAAACTTCTGCTTATGAATATAAAATTTACCCACTAAAATAAAAAAGTTGACAACATGGTTTAAAGATTTGTTACTCCTATTATCATAATAACAAATTATATCTTTAAGCATGAAACAATGAGAAACATCAGTGATATTGAAGACATGACAATTTAGGTCAGCCCAAAATTTTTTTGTTATTGTACATTGAAAAAATAGATGGACAGATGTTTCATCAGCATGTCCACAAAATGAACAAGAGTTAATACTGTCCACAAAAATTGGAAATTATAGAGTTCACAGGATAAATTTTATGCAAAATTTTGAAATGGATTTCTTTGACTTTGTTAGGAATACAAAACTTATTAGGTAAAAGCCATGCTTTTTCCAGTTTATATCTTCCAAATGGGAGTTCCAATAAAATTTCCCTCTCGAAGTTATTTGATTTTTACTTTGAAGGATCCATTCGTTTAACTTCATACAATGTACCGTGGGGGCGGTGACGTTTACACAGACCTACTCCGAAGATTCTGCGGAATGTGTGGCTATGCCGCGAATGCGCGATCGCTTATTAAACTGTTACTCAGTAGATTATGTAGCCATCTAGCTAGCTAGCTAACGTTAACTATGTTGAATCTTTGTAAATGATCGTCCTAATTAAGCGGCGTCATTTGTTTTTGCCCTAATTTAACCCGCTTGCTAGCTGTACCAGTGATTGCTCTTGAGGAAGCATACCGTGGAGGCTGGTGGCGGTGACTCCCAGACCCACTCCCGAAGACACTGCAGTATCTTAGGCTATATGCTGTGTGACCGATCACTGATTAAACTACGGTACTCTTGATTATTTAGCCATCTAGTTAGCTAATGTAGCAGACTCAGAAGGATGCCAGCCACCTCAGATGCATTCAGTAGACTGTTAATTGCACCTCTGTGGCAAAGACAAGATATGTCACTGCTTTAATTACAAACATGGCCCCGAGGTGCACGTTCACTGCTGCATATACTATATCAGCATGAAGGCATTAGACAAAACGGTCTCTCAACCTCACGGATATCTCCTGGTCTCATTGCACTCCATATAGCAGACTGACTATCAAGAGAGTAAACGCAGTCGTTCAAATTCACATATAACTGAGTGGGCATCTTCAAGTCCAATCAAATGCTTCAAAACTTGGACAACTTTGTCTCACATGGAAGCGACTTTATACAATTTGTTACGAGCTGCATTACAGGCATAGCTTGGGAAAAACGGCAAACATTACAGGGAACTGCAAGGCAATAATGGTGCAAGATCTACACCTTCTGCTGAGAGTCGATGGATTTAAAAACCACTCTGTCACACTAACGTTAACTGTGGAAAATCCTGTTTAAGCAATATGATTTGATTTGGCCATGACTTTACTATCTTAGCTAGCTTCTGTGCCTCCAAACTGCATTTTCACATTTTTGGGACATTGGTTAGCTAGCAAGCTAGCTCAAAAGCAATCACTGGTACTGCAAACTAGCTCGTGAAGTTAGGGCAAAAACAAATGACACTGCTTAATTATAACGATTATTTACAAAGATTTTCCATAGTTAACATTAGCAAGCTAGCTAGATGGCTACATAATCTACAGAGTAACAGAGTTTAATAAGCTGTCGCGCATTTGCAGCATAGCCACAGATTCTACGGTATCTTAGAAGTGGGTCTGTGTAAACCTATGTGTGTAAACGTCACCGCCCCCACGGTACACTGCATGAAGTTAAACGAATGGGGCCGCAGCGATAATTTCATTGGTCAACACGGAACCTGGCATTCTACTGGTTGGCGATTTTTGATTGGAATGTACCGCAGAAAAAAATCCGAGCGCGAGCAGCATGTTTCGAGTGCAAGCAGAAATGTTTCAAGCGCGCAAAGGCAGTTGTCCGACAGGCAACTGATTTTTCGTTCTTACTTGTCCGCGTGAAAAACTGATTGTTCCGGGCGCCCGGGCCACCGATTTGTCGTTCACTGTGATTACATTCGATATTGGTGGATGTTGCATATGGAATTCTTTCGCGTTTTTGGCCGATTATGCTGTCCACTGCCTCATACCACGAAAATTTATCTCATAACTTGAGCTGCCAGACCTTCGCACCGCGTCCCGCATTTTGCAATATCGGAGCCGTATTTTCTTTAGTTTGTCACGGCGCTGATCTATTATTCGGTGATAACCACGACAATGTAACTGCTCACAAATTATTCCATAAATCTCTGAGTTTTTGCATGTAGTATCCAGTTGTGATTGTATGTTTTCATTTGCCTACATTTCGAGCAAGAATTGAATTTCTTTGTTTGAATGGAGAAATCTTTTCGCCGCTGCATTTGTTAGAACAAGAGAGCCGTAACACATAACAGTAATCTTCCGTGCTTAAGTATGGTTGCTTTCACATTTGGTGCGAGTAGCCATTCATCTGTCCCAGCAAACAGATTTGCGCGCTCTCTGTGCTGGAAGCGTTCAACAGCATTCAGAAGCAGAACGCACGCAAGTATCTAAGGGTTTTTATAGCTTAGTCTTAATTAGAATCAGCTGGCCAAACTCTTTAGCCCAAGAATTAAATAATAAAATCATTGTAATTTCTCAAAAACATAAAACTGTAATGTTCTTGTTCTGTTCTGCCTTGTCTGTCCCAGGTTTTTGTTCCCGCACTGCCAATGGAATCCTCCTCATGTCTGCGCTCCAGTCCACGTCTTGTTTTCTCCCGTGCATGCACTGCTTCTTCGCTATTGGCTGGCTGCGGTATTTCCACTTTCCTTCATAGTGAGGTGGCTTAGTGAAATTATATTTACTTAAGTGACAAAAGTGTGATTTTTTCACCAAATGATCCTCTTGAGTCACTCCGTGGCTGCAAACAAAATTCAAAGTGTGACGTCATAGTGACGCCTTTTGACCTTTAGGTATGCTAAAATTCAGAATATTGTCAAAGTAAGGTTCCTGAACAAAACAATCATGACCTCTCTAACTGAAACACACTGTGTAATCATCAGGTGTAATAAGAAAATTAAAAAATAGTTAGAATACTCAGGACTGAATGGTGGAAAAGGGATGAGTACACCTTCACCTCTCTTTGGAATTGCAGTGCTTTCTGTACGTATGCTTAGAGTCGAGTGCCGAAACAAGCCATTTTACTTATTAATTTGCATCTGCTCCACTTCTGCCTTCTAACAAAAAATATCTTTTCCAGAGATACATGTATGAAGGCAAATGATGTCCGGAATTGATTGGATTCGGTGTATCATCTGTCAGTCAAACACCTCTGAAGAACTGAGACGTCCCAACAAAAATACTTCAGAAGTTTACTCAAATTTTTTGCAGAATGTTGCTGAATTTGAGAGCATGTGGTGAATAATTTAGTCACTAACAGGTCATGACAACTCATAAAGTGAAGTAATTTTATCACAAGTCACATCACAACATGTAAGAGATAGGTGGTTGCTTATTGTATCTTGGTGAAAATTGTATTAAACTGATGAAAATGCCCAACAATAATCACTACTTTGGAAAAAATCTCAGTTAAAATCATGGGAATACTCCATTCTTTTGCAATTGAGGGATTAATCCACTGATTTTAACGAAGCACTCTGTTCAATCCAACAGAGTAATCCGTTATATTAATGGAATTATCCTTTGTCTTTAAAGGAGTACTCCGTAAAATTCAACGGATTAATTCCTCAATTGCAAGAGAATGGAGTGCTCCCATGATTTAAAGGGAGTATCTTTTTCAGGGTAATTTGGTGGTCACTTTGTGCTGGACTACCTGTAATATTGTCACGGCATATTTTCTTAACATCCAAAGCATGTACCTTTCATTTGTAAGTGTTCACCGTATGAAATTGGACTGCTGCAGGTGGTTGGTATTGGTTATTACATTTTACTCCATTCCCCCCCCGGAAATTACTCTATAAAACCTACGCCATGTAGAGTTCAGCTTGCAGCCATAGATTTTCTGTGTCCTGGAACAATGACAAATCAGCATAAGATAATACCTTTGTCATGAATGTAAATAAACTACGTATTTATTACGGTAAACCACTCAACTATCAGTGCTGTTCTGGCTTTGGGGCTTTCTAATCTTAATGCCAATTAACTGTTTTTAGTTACTAACAGCTACTAACATTCACGGAAGGTGTTTTTCTTAGACACGCACTTTACTAATATTACTAACTTAGGTACGGCGTTAATTGTCATGATTTCCTGCTGTGTTATTATTTCAGATCTCGCTTTGCTTTGCTGCGTAACTTTTTCACTCTTCCTTCAATCTACCTACTTTATTGGTACTTAGCTGAGCACGCTCATTTTCTTGATGAGCTCCTTATGTCATTAAGCTTCGTCCAATGTCTTATTTTCATGCTTTTTTTCCTCCCTGTCTGCTCAGGTGTTCCTCGTTCCTTGTTCAAGCCATGTACCTGCATATTCTGTGGAGGCATTCCAGTTGGCAGTCGGTCCGTTGTTTGTGTTCATGTTCGAGCTTGTGTTTCCATGCTATGTTTCCTGAGAGTTTTTCACCCATATTTCCTTGCCTGTATTCATGCCAAGCTGTCTAGTCTTTGTATACCCTAAAGTTCAGCTCTTGGAGTGTAGTTTTTTGTTGGACTTGTGCCACCTTAAGCCCTCAGTATTCCTTAGTTATTCGTTCCAGCTTTTAAAGTGTAGTTTTTTTGTTGGCTTCGTGCCCTCCTTTTCCCCGCATTGTTCTGTTTTGTTTTTGGAATTTCTGTTGGCCTATGTGCTGTGTTTATTTGGTTTTCTGTTCTAATAAATTACTTATTGGATTCAAGACTCGCTACTGGTGTCCTTCTGTGATCATAACAAAAACAATCAAAATTTGATTATATGATGCATGTTTAATTTTCAGGTTTAAAACTTGTGTTTGCGTGCATTGGACAAGCAATTTGTGGACAGAAAAGTCTTCCGTTTTCTCTTATCTCGGTAAGAGTGCTCTCAACCACTCGTAAAATTTTCTCTTACCTAAGAGAAGAGCAAAAATAAGAAAACATTGGTGCATCCCAGAAATCTATGGGTAAGAACAAAATAAGACAAAATCGGGGATACAAACAAAAATAAGAGAATTTGTTCTTATATCGCTGCTTGCCTGAGGCCCATTTACGTTTTATATTACCATTAATGTGGATAGGAAAATGCTTGACAATTTTTGCAATGAACAATAATGCCAGCTGAGGGGAAATGGATACGGATTGACCCTCGCAACTGAACAAATCATCACTTAGTTTCGGATTAGAAGCCCTGAATGGGTATGGGTTTGGAAATGTAATGCGCTTTAAGGCGAGGTAAGAGCAGTACCAAAATTCCTCCGATGGCAAGAGCCAAGCGGAAGAGGTTAAAATGTACACCTCACATGGTACAAACAAAGCCCTTGGATTTTTCTGCAGCACTCAGAATTGAACCTCTTTGTGGTTTCCCCTCATGTTCACACCATTGTGGTATGATTGACCTCTGCAGTCATCAAAGGGCAGATTTAGGTCTTCTAGTTGGTTCAGCACAAGGGAAGACAAACTGTTGATGTGACGAGAAGGTATCTAATGAAGTGCTTCTTTATTTTGTGTGCATCATCCATCATTCTCATGATGAGGGACAGTTGCTCCTCATGCGCCATGTCTGGTGGCAATCCAAAATGATCGAGAAATATTTGGATTTCTTTATCTCCCCAATAATGTGCTCTATAACTTTAGCGATGATGGACTCAATGAGTTTATTTTGCTCGGTCTTGCCAAGGTAGGTGATGTGAACACCAGTGCCACTTGCTGCCTGCTCATTATGGGATCGAATATTGCCAGTAGTTTTGCTTCTGTCAAAAAAAAAAAATAGCCGTTTTCTGACTAGCACCAGGTGCCAGTAGATCCTCTAAGTGCCAGATTTCTTTCAGCTAATGACTGAATGATTGTTGCAAACCGTGTCAACACATTACACCAGTGACCTCTTTCAGCCTCCATAAACTAAATCTCCTGCTGTTCAATAGTCTTACCACTTTTAAGAGGGACCTCTGACTCCTTGGCTGCCACGTTTGGTACCGGTATGCTCTGGACTGTGTTCACGTTCTCTGAGCAGCACAGTTGCATTTTCCCAGGCACGGAATCCACAGCAAGTTAATTTGTTATGTTTTGTTTAAAACAGATTACAGCAGAAACAGAAGAGTGTCCTGTTTTTTGAAGTACACTAGCCAGCTTCTTTTCATTTTTTCCCCCCATTTTTTAAATTATGTGTGAAACGGTGATGTCGTCACCTGCTGCCACCTCAACTTGCCTGCATGGGCGTCGAGCTGGCACCTGGATCTTGCTGAATCATTTGGGCAGTATTGATTACTTTATGTTCTGGTGTATATCATTAGCAGAATCTGAGCAATCCATACCACAAGTTGGTTTTGTTTTTATTTCTCTGTATGTTTTGTTTTTTTGATCGATTGCTGTTGACTTTTTATGGCATTGAAATGGACATGGTGGAACAATGTTATGTAAGTCTTGAGTTTTGTTAAAACACCACTTTATATTTAAATTAGATACCGGTGTGTACATTTTAAACACATTAACGCAATATGAAGCAGTGTTAATGGAAATTCTAAACACGGAGAAATGTTTTAAAATTGCAAATAAAGTGTCTCAAACAGTGTTTTGCATTTGTATGGTGTTATGGGAGTGCACCTGTTGGATTATTTTGAGAATGCTGCAGCAGAAAAAGAGTTTGGCGAATATGTTGCTATGCTCTGATTAGTAAATGTATTGTGTAGTTCTGAAACAGTAGCCTGAAGTTGTTATTATTTTTAGCCTATCAGAGGCTATTGCTTGGTTACATTTTGAAATTGCCCCCTTCACAGTTTATAACAGCCCCCTCATTTACTTCATCCTGGCGCTGGATCTGGGCACATGGCCTGAGTGACTTGTACATTTGTGAGTGAACCATTAATGCAGAAAAATGTGCATGAATTTTGCCATCTAGACATTGTCTACTCCAGCAAGATGACGGCAACCCATATTCTGTACGGATTACAACTGCATGGCTGCTAGATCGGCCAGCTTCTCAGATGGATGTTGCGAATGTGGGGCTCATTGTGAAGTGAACTAAAGGGGAACAAAGGCCCCTTACAACTGTGCTGCTTAAGGCCTGCATAATCGAGGAATAGGGAAAAATTCAGCTTGCTCGACTTGACCGTCTTCACCATCTGTGTCTTTTGTGCCCAAATGTTTAATGACTGAGATTAAAAGACCTGGTGAAGTCACACAGTGGTAAACAGTCAAAAGTGCAATCTTTTCGGACTGTGAAATTACATTTTGAATTGAAAAAGAAATTAAATTCACTTTAATACATCAAATAATATGTTGTTTTGCCATTTTCAATATAGCATAATCCTTTTTGATTTTATGTGCAAATTCCATGACTTTAAACTGTTTGGATGGTGGTGTTCTTTTTTTTTTTAGTTTTTTCTTTTAGTTTTTATTCTGTATTTCATCATTCTCTTTCAGTTCAATATTATCCATGATTTATTCATTTAATTTTACTATCATGCGCTATTTTGTTTTCCATCCTCTTTTGTATAATTTTGTAAGCCACTTTGAGCTCCCTTTTCTGAAAAGTTCAGTAAGTTACTTTATTGTTATTGAATTTTATATTTTCAATGAAGGAACCTATAAAAAAGATATAACATCATGGCACGTCTATCACTATTCATCATGAAACAAATAAATGAACAACAAAATGACTCTCCAAACTGAGGTAAAATAGCATCAGAAGGCAATTTGTTTAGATATGAAAACCTAATGGGAGAGTATGTCAAAATTGAATACCTTTTAAATAGTGGCCTCACTATGAATACACACTGTCAAATCACACATTGATTTATATTCAACAGCGTTGAAAGATGCTACTTTGTGGAGCTGGACAATGTAATGACTCACCTGTTCAAAGGCGCAGAGTTACATGCTATCTGTGACCTGCTATAGCTCCAGATGGTGCCCCACAGCAATTTGGAGGTACCAGCCCATGAGTATGCAGTTCAATGGAAATTCAGCTCAGTTTAATTCAGGTTCATTTAAAGTCAGAGTATGGTCTTTTTCTTTGTTTGGTTTAGATGAACTGTTCACAGTGAAGGATTTCCTTAGCAATTCTTTAAAAAGACAAGCGTTTGTCTTAGTAAGACCAGAACAGCAAATTTAATGTTTGATTTTGACATAATAACATATTATGGAAATTAGGTTGTCAAAAGAGACTTGCGGCTGGCAGAATATAAAAGCATCAAATATGACTGACTAATAAATTAATATTTGTTAACAGCTTCAGTGTTCTTAAAGCTGTTCCTGTTTGCTCTTTGAGAAATCCTGAGGCTCTGTATTGAATAGTAAAGAGATACAAACATCTGAAATAAAACTACTTTGTCTCTTTAAATTGAAGACAAGGTAAAAGACATTAATTTATTTGTCTGACAATGACAGCTATTGTCTTAATCACACATTCACTCACAAACATGTATACATGCACACACATGCAATAACACACACACACACACGCACACACACACACACACACACACACACGCATACAAACACATACAAGTACTCCCTTTTGTGGCTTCCTCACAAAATGGTCACACCTTCCTCTCAGTGCTGTGTGCTGAACCAAAATGTCTTTGCAGCCCCTGGCCTCAGGTATTTGCATTACACAAGATCTTGCTGTGATTGCCATCCATTTTAAGACCATGGGAGTCAAGGACAGAGTATGGGTCTGTATGCAATAGGCTGAATTCAAAGAGTATGTGCGCATTTATATAGCTGGCTCGCTTTGTATGACTGTGGGTAAGTGTGTTTATGTGTTTGTGCGTGTGCATACTTATAATGAAAAAATTGTCATAATCTGTTCTCAATTTTGTGCTTTGAATTATGCTGCATTTTGTCAAGTAGAAAATACCATTAAAAAATTCACAATAAGCTCACAATCTAAGATATCACATTATCTGATTTCTAAAATATATCAAGTATCTATGATATAATATATCACTGAAGGGTACAGCCATTGTGATGTATTCTCCACTGAAAGTCACAAACATCCACTCACAATTTTTGTCCTCCCAGTTTATCACAATCTTGAGTATCTAGTTTAAGTATTTTTATATTCATGGCTGTAACATACTGTCAGTTCCACTGTCAATTAGAGAAAAGCACAGGATAACATATGCTACCCTCCAAAAGGTGTTGATGTCAAGTCTCTGTAATTTCATTGTGCAGCTCATGTGTCCAGTTTGCACAAACCCTAACTATGTTTTGGTGCAAAGCAGTGCTCCAATACTCACCTGAATATTCAAGAATTCCGTCTAAAATCATGCATGCTCCTTTTAACATATGTAAGCAATCAACGACAACATGCCGATCATTATACAAATAATTGCACACCTAAGTGGCCTAATGTGGACCATGATGAAGCTCGTACTCCGTCCACCCAATTTTTTTTTGTATTTCAGCTCCAGAATTCTATGATCAACAGCTAAATAAAACAATCATGCTGTCTATGTTTATATCTTTGTAGACCTAACTGTATGCAATTACATGTAATTAATTCTGTTACAATTACTTTGTGACATATAGTTCTCTTATTTAATTTACTTTGGTGGTTTTTCTCCAGGATTGTTCACTTGAACAATCAACAACCTTCACTTGAAGGTCTCCAGGTGGTTAAGATATAAAATAACACTAATTCATACAGCTGTAAAAAAAAATGTTTTCTTCCTACATATTTTGATGAAAAGATATTGCTTAGGTTTTGAAAGAGGATCTTTGCTCTGGGCAAATCTCGAATACTATGAATCTAAATTTCATAATGCAGGAAGCATGAGAAGTGTGTCTCCGTAGAATGCATCATCAAGTTTGACTACTAATGCAGTTCTGTGACTGAGCTGCATTCATTTTTCAGCATTGATGGATTGATTGAAAAAGCAAAAATGACAAGTGTACTGTAAGATAATGTTTATTGTTTCAGTAGCCACGAACTCCTCTCTTCAAAATGCTTAATGATGCATTCCGTGTGGACGTACCCATTTTACATGCTTCTAGCTTTGTTGGATTTTATGAGTCTTTGCTATGTTTTTGTTATCATCGCAGGGACACAGTAAAGTCCTATCGAAAAAATGAAGAATATTTTACTACTTGTCTAGATTGGCTACTCCTGCTGTAAATTTAAGAATGATAATTAAGTGAGCAAAGTAGTTATTCTGCCAACTATCATCGGATATTCTGCATTGATTCAGTGAATCAGTGCCAACTGGTTTCCATTTAAAAGTGAAGCATGTCTTTTAATGGTGGACAATTAATGCAATAACTGCCTTATTATGCAATGTCTCCTTGCCCCTGATTTCCAAGACAGCTGTTTTATCAGAATTTTATAAAATGTTTATCAATCCCTTTTGTTCTTTACTGTTCTCACTCAAAAAGAGAGAACAATTTTTGTATTCATCACATGTCCTACCCTGACAGGACTTCAGAGTAAATGCCTCACTTTGAGAAAGGACCAGAGAGCTCACACAAAGAGTTACTGTCCCCTCTAACCGTCTGTGGTATGGGAAACTGCCATGGATGGTGGTCCTCCATGAATATTCTGCTGTTTGCATGGAGGGCACGTTTCTTTGACCTTGATGTTCTTTAGCTATTTGAAACTGGTCAGGAATGGCATATTCTCAATACTATGCTGGAATCTTGGATATTGGTGAATGGCAGCAGTGATCTGACTCTATATGTGGATGATGAGATCATTTTCATCTGGGGATATTTCTTGAGTACTTTAGGGAAGAGAGCACTGTAAGCAAATGTCCCTTTTGAATTATTTAAATGAGCTTAGTATGCTACTCTGGCTCAAATGTATTTTATGCATAAATGACAATGATGAAAGTTACTAGTTATTCAAAGATACATTTCATTTGAAATACAGATGGGTGACAAATTAAAAGGATAATAATGTCTTTGGCCGCATTTAATGTAACTGAACCCTACTTGTTAGAAACCTCACTTTTCTGAAAAGATATTCCTGTTATGATTCTGCCACGTCTGTTCTGTTTCTGCCTTGCCCTGCTATTCTACGATGTCTGTTCTGATTTTGCCATGTTCTGTTTAGTTTTTGTTCCTTGCCATGTTTTTGTTTTTGCCCTGCCAGATCAACTTTTCTGTTATAGTCCGGTCCATGTTTTGCCATGCCCTTCATTGCACTTTGTCTCCCCTGTCTGGTCTCTTGTTTAGTTACAGCTTCTCCCCAGTCCTGTGTCACATGCTTAGGTGATTTCATGGTTTCTGGGTTTCCAAACATTCCTTCTAATCTCGTTTGCTTCCTTCACCTTGCTTTTCTACTTTACTAACCCATACTAACAGTTTGTTATTTTGTTAAAGATACTAACCAAGACTAACATTGTATATAATACTAACTTACTAACGAGCACTAGGGATTGTATAGCTGCACTTACTAATTGATTAACAAGCTCTCAGCATTCGCCCTATTCTAGTCTCCTCCTCTTGTCTCTCCCTAATCTTCTCTGCTGCGTTTCAGTGGATCCTCCACACCTGTTCACGCTGTCCTTTCTCTTAGTATCTATGCACGTTAGAACTCCTTGACTGGAGCTGTATATTTGTCTATAGGATTGTCTCGTGATCCCTGTCCGCGTTTTGGCAGTTGCCTATTTCATGTGATTAGGTTCTCCCTCATGTTCCCTCCTTTGTAATCAGTCTGACTTCTTGCACTTGTGTCTTGTTAAGCATGTGACTTCCCATGAGTGTATATTAGGAGTCTTCTCTCAGCACTTCCTTGTCAGAACGTTCTCCTTTTGCCACGCTTCTTTCGCCTTGTTTTCATAGTGATTACCTTTCTGACTGGACCGTCCCTGATTTTCGATTTTTGCCTATTCCCTGTACTTTGCCACATTCTCAGTGTATCGAACCTCTTTTGTCTGACTACAATTTTTGTTATTGGTTCCCTGGTTACGATTCTGGATTTTGCCCTTTGGATTCCGATTATTGGATTGTGGACTTTGTACCGTTGCCTGCTCTGTTGGGGGTTCTCCCCCCCCCCAGAAATAAAGCCTCCATTTTTGCATTCACTGGTTCTCGCTTGTGGTTCCTGGCGTAATCCTCACAATTCCCTCATTTGCCATTTCCGTAGTGGAGAGTGCAAACATGCTGATTCAAATGTCCCACTGCTGGTCAATTCGGTTGAGATTCGGTAACTGCAAAGACCATAGCGTTTTATTCTTCAAACCTTTCAGTGCCCCCCTTTTACCTTCTGGATCAGGACACTGTCATCCAGGAAGTGATAACTCCTGTCAGGATAAAGATATGACGCTTTATTGAACTCCGCGGGGTAATTTGTCCTCAGCATTTGACCCATCCTAGTTGCTTAGGAGCAGTGGGTAGCTGCAACGCAGCACCTGGGGGCCCACTCCAGTTTGAAAGCCAGAGCCTTGGTCTAGGGAAATAGTAAGAGCTGGCTTGTAGCAAATAATTCTGGGCACTATACAGTACTGTGAAAAAGTATTGGCCCCCTTCCCAATTTATTTTATTTTTGCATATTTGTCACACTTAAATGTTTCAGATCATCAAAATTTTATTATTTGAAATAACTACACTTAATGCAAAATGCAGTTTTTAAACAATGGTTTTATTTATTGAAGGAATAAAGCGATCCAGCCTGGTAATGGCATGGCAGGGATTCGAGCACCTGACCATAAGGCTTGCTGATAAATTTCTTAGTTGTGAGCCACCCAGAGGCCCACAAAGCCATTTCTACGGCTGTGGGACTCCAACAAACTACAGTGAGAGCCATTATCAACAAATAGGGAAAAGATGGAACAGTGTTGAACTTTCCGTGGAGTGGCCGTCCCGCCAAATTCTTCTGAAATTTAATCGACGAGGAGGTCACAAAAGAACCCAGATTAACATCCAAAGAACTCCAAGCCTCAGTTTCCTCAGTTAATGTCAGTGTCCTCGATTCCACAATAAGAAAGACAGTGGACAAAAATTGTATTCATAAGAGCCCTGTGTGGCAAAAACTACTGCTCACCAAAAAGAACACAAAGGCTCACCTCACGTTTGTTGAAAAGCATCTTGATCACCCTCAAGACTTTTGGGATAATAATCTGTGGATTGATGAGTGAAAAGTCAAATTTTTCGGAACGCACGAGTCTTTTGACATTTGCCCTAAAGCTAACACAGCATTCCACAATAAGACCATCATACCAATTGTCAAACACGGTGGTGGCAGTGTGATGGTCTGGGGCTGCGTTGCTGCCTCAGGACCTGAGTAACTTGCCATGATTGATGGAACGATGAATTCTGTTCTCCACAAGAAAATCCTGAAAGACAATGTCTAGGAATCAGTTTGTGACCTAAAGCTCAAGAGCAGTTGGGTTATGAAGCAAGAAAACAATCCACCACAAACAAGCAAGTCCATCTCTGGATGGCAAAAAAAAAAAAAACAAAAGATTTTGGAGAAGCCATGTCAAAGTCCTGACTTGAATCCGATTGAGATGCTGGGGTATGACCTTAAACAGGCAGTTAATGCTCAAAAACCCTCCAATGTGGCTAAATTAAAACAAATCTGTAAAGAGGAGTGGGCCGAAATTCCTTTACAGTGATGTAAAAGAATCGTTGCCCATTATTACAGAGGTTTGATTGCAGTTGTTGCTGCTAAGGGTTGTAAGGTTTTGGGGGGAGCAATTCTTTTTTTCACATGGGTGATACAGGTTTTGAATAACACCGTCAATAACTGAATTGATCATTTAAAAACTGCATTTTAGGTTAACTCTCATTGTCTTTGTCATATAGCAAAATTAGTTTGACGATCCAAAACGTTGAAATATGACAAATTGGAAGGGTTGTGCTTCGTGCTAAGTTCAGGTGCTCGGAGGACAGGAAGTTGAGGACTGGACTCAGGTGCAAGGATGGACTTGGTGGTTTTATTATACCTACTGCGCAGCAGGTGTATGCGCCCTGCGATGGATTGTGGAGCTGCCCAGGATGGGTCCCTGCCTTTCACCCAAAGTCAGCTGGGATAGCCTCCAGCTCCCCCCGCGACCCAAGTGAGGAGGAAGCGGGTATAGAGAATAGATGGATGGATGAAACCAAAGTCAGCACACCCTGCAGTTCTCCAGGACCAGGGTTGGCCACGCCTGCACTAATGCATGAGTGTCATGGTCATGGAATGTGACTTCTTGACCACGATTTCTAACCCTATTTACTAGTAGTAGGCAGGTTCTTAAGTATTCGGACAGTGACACAATTTTCATTATTTTTGTTCTGTACACCATCACCATGGATCTAAAATGAATCAAGATCCCCCTGAAGTATAGACTTTCAGATTTAATTTTTGGATTTTGTTTCCTACAAAAATAACTACACATTGGAGTGGTGTTCAATTATTTTTGTACAATGACTGGCATGTTTTTTGTCTAGTCTATATTTTGTGCGTGAGTACTGTGTTTTAATCTAGACCAATGTGTTTTTAATATGTGCCTATGGTCTTGTGCTTCTGTGCGTTTTTTTTTTTTTTTTCCTGAAACTCTTTGCCACTACTCTTGGCCAGGACTCCCTGGAGGAAGAGTTTTTGTAACTCAATGGGACATTTTCCTGGTTAAATAAAGGTTAAATAAATAAATGTTGCTGCATAATGCTTACATAACTTTTTCAATAACTATATATTTATGGGCCGGACTGTAAATGCTTATATTGCTTTATTAACTGTTACAGTTGAAATGCAAGCAGGTTGAGCCATCTTTATTACTGAAGCTCTGTGCCTCAACAATGAATTCTCTTTCAAAGTTATTTAGATCTTACTTAGATTAGATAGTTACTTAGATCTTTTACACTTGTTTTGATCAAAAACCACAGTTAACTGGGCTTGCTCAGCATTTTTGTACATGCCAAAGAAGATGATATGGTACGAACTGCTTATTCATGCAGTACCCTGGTATAACAGCATCTGAATTCATCACGCTTCTCCCCTCCAAATTTCTCTTTTGGAGATACTTTGGAAATCACAGATAAGAATCTCTTATTATCTAGCAAGCACTTACCGCAATAGGAATCTTATATTACCAAATGACAAAACGAAGGATTTGCATATGACCACACTGTCTAATAGCCTCCCATCAATGATGAAATGATGCCACGCATTTCTCCCACAACTAAAACGACATTGCTACCATTGCATGGCGATGATTATAAACTACTATTGATTTCAAATTTTCAGCTTACAAGTTTTGAGACTTGGGAGTTCTCTGTGCTTACGCATTGGTAAGAATCTAGCAGAGATAAATCAATGTGTTGACGGCCAAGTAGTCCAGCAATATTGCTAATCCAGATCCAATTTGGTCCCACATTGCAAAATATCTTTCACATGTTTTCTTTTCAGTTGATCCATCATTCCCCTCAGTGCCTAGAAAATTAAGCGCAAGGTTGAATGCGCTACAGATGATTGCACTGGAACTGAATGAGTTTAGAGTGTGGCCATATGTCATCAGTAGTATTTACTTCGAAGGATAATGCATATTGGCAGGGTTCTGCCGAAGCTGGTTGGCGCAGGTCGGCCCCGACCAGCACTCTGAATCCACCGATCACCACTCAGCCTGAAAGTCCTTTTTTTTCAAAGATCAGTTAAAATGAATGCATCCAGTGCCCAATAAAACCGCCAGAAACAAATCATAAATGACCTTAAATATGCTCCCCCATTCTGTTATTCTCAGAATAGCAAACTTTCATTTTTGATTTGCGCCCTGGCATGGCCAATTCACAGGAATTTTCTGCGTTGGTCGTCACTGATATTGGGAAAAACCTGCCCACTAGTGATGGAAACACCGAGGGTGCTGTGGCATCCGAACCTGCGTGTGCTAGGTATTCGTGGATGAATCGAATCTGAGGCTGTGGGGCAATGATCAGCGTGGTTGTCTCAATAATCAAAGACAGGCAATTATAATCGGGGCGGGGTGATTGATTTCTCTGGCGCTGTACTTCGCATGATCCAGAGGAAAGTTTTCTTGTTATAGCCTATAAACAACAGCAAAGCTAAATGAATCTCAGTCAAGGACAGTAACATCTATCAGTGTTTAATAATCAAATAAATATAGGCTATGTCAGGCCTCCATTAGATGTACGTTAGATAATTGCTTTTTTTATTGGAATCGGTGATTACGCTGCATACTTTCTCTTGATGTGATGGGAAATATCTTGCTTTCTTTTTGTCAAGTTTTATGAGAAAAAAAAAAAGATCACTCAAATATCCAAGGAGTACTCCATAGTAAAGGAAGCTATTTTGATTAGCTAGGGTATAGCAGCCCTTCTTAGCGTCTTAACATCACTGAAAATGCACTCGAAGAAAAAGCCCACTAATGGGAGTAAAAGTGGAGAGGAAGATGAGACAAGGGTAAAACTACCCAAAGCTGGAAACTCATTTTTGGCTCGTCGTGCGATGTGCTGCACGACTTTTTCTGGGGTACATGCCACTGATTTATTGTTTCCAGCTCGATCATTTCACTGACAACCGAAGTAAGAAAATATGTAGGCTAAACTTTATCGACAGAACGCTTTCCAAACCAATGACAAATGCAACACAAACAGGTAATAAAAACCATTTAATAAATCGGCTACTTTTCCATGGTAGAAGCACAAAATCTCGAAAAAATAAACAAATCGAAGCAAGTGAACCATTCCTCAACCCTTTCGGTAAAGAATCAAGGCTGTTGCCTTTGCAACTGGCGGGGTGTGGACGGACGACAAAGCACGGATCAAACACGCGGCAGGGCGGAAGCGGACCGAACATGCATCTGGTGTAAATCCTGGGTAAGGCTACCTGCCTATAAGGGGAAAACTAAGGTTTAAATAGAAAAGGGAGCCATAATGAACTAAAGAGAACCAGGTGACATAATTAACTGAGAGAATAGAGGCTTAATTAAATAATTGGATAAGGGCAGGTAGCTGAGGCTCCGGCATGCCAAAGGGGAGGGGCATTACAAATATTCATATGACCTGGTACAATTGTTGCATTTGTGTGAAAGTATTGTAAGTTAGGCATGAGTCATTGTGGAGGGGTTAATCAACAATATTTGTCAAACTCAATCCTGGGGGATCATGTATGCTGATTTTTGTTACAATCAGATTTGCAATCCAAGTTGTTTATATCACTTCACACGCTGCTGTAGTTGCAGGGCACTGTTTCCTTGAGCCTGAATTCACATGCAAGTGTGTGACTGGTTCAAAAGTTAGTTTTTGGTTAAATCACTTTTAATGTACAGTGTCGTGAAAAAGTATTTGCCCCCTTCCTGATTTCTTATGTTTTTGCATATTTGCCACACTTAAAGGTTTCAGAATATCAAACAAATTTTAATATTAGACAAAGATAACCCGAGTAAATAGAAATTGCCATAACTGGCAATCAGTCTTTCACATCGGTGCGGAGGAATTTTGGACCACTCTTCCTTGCAGAATTGTTTTAATTCAGCCATATTGAAGGGTTTTCCAAAACCTTCATTTTGTTTTTTTTTTTAACCATTCAGAGGTGGACCTGCTGGTGTGTTTTGGATCATTGTCCTGCTGCATAATCCAAGTGTGCTTGAGCTTGAGGTCACAAACTTATGGCCGGACATTCTCCTTCAGGATTTTCTGCTAGAGCGCAGAATTAATGGTTCCATCAATTACGGCAAGTCATCCAGGTCCTGAAGCAACAAAGCAGCCCCAGACTATCACAATACCACCACCATGTTTGACTGTTGGTATGATGTTCTTTTCATGAAATGCTGTGTTAGTTTTACACCAGATGTAACAGGATGCACACCTACCAAAAAGTTCAGCTTTTGTCTTGTCAGTCAACAGAAAAAATTTCCCAAAAGTCTTGGAGATCGTCAAGATTTTTTTTTTGGCAAATGTGAGACGAGCCTTTGTGTTCTTTTCGGTCAGCAGTGGTTTTCACCTTGGAACTCTCCCATGGATGCCATTTTTGCCCAGTCTCTTTCTTATTGTTGAATTATGAACACTGACTTTAACTAAGGCAAGTGAGGCCTGCAGTTCTTTAAATGTTGTTCTGGGTTCTTTTGTGACCTCCTGGATGAGTCGTCGATGCGCTCTTGGAGTAATTTTGGTAGGCTAGCCACCCCTGGGAAGGTTCACCACTGTTCCAAGCTTTCTCCATTTGTGGATAATGGCGCTCACTGTGGTTTGCTGGAGTCCCAAAGCCTTAGAAACAGCTTTGTAACCTTTTCCAGACTGATCGATGTCAATGATTTTGTTTTTCATCTGTTTTTGAAATTCTTTTGATTGCGGCATGATGTGTTGCGCTTTGAGAGCTTTCAGCCTACTTCACTTTGTCTGACAGGTTCTATTTAAGTGATTTCTTGATTAAACAGGTCTTGCAGTAATCAGGCCTGGGTGTGGATAGTGAAATTGAACTCAACAAATGTGGTTTATCACAGTTAATTAATGATTTAATAAGGGGGGCAATTACTTTTTCACACAGGGCCAGGTAGGTTAGGATAGCTTTTTTCCCTCAATAAATGAAATCATCATTTAAAAACTGCGTTTTCTGTTTACTTGGGTTATCTTTGTCTTAGGTTAAAATTTGTTTGATGATCTGAATCATTTAAGTGTGACAAATATGCAAAAACATAAGAAATCGGGAAGGGGGCAAATACTCACGGCACTGTATACAAGTTGAATCATCATCACATCAGATGGTATGTAAATTCTAGCATAAACATTACTTTGCCACAAAGTTAAGAGCCTCACTTCACATTATTTACACACTGCAGATGCATGTGAATTCAGGCTTGTGGAAAGTAGCAACGTACAACATCAGCAGCATGTGCAGAGATTATATCAACAAAAAAAAGTAATGAGCTGATAGCAGTACTTGTATCTTCATTGCTGAGTGAGGTTAGCAGCACTATACAGGCAGTGGGCTGCACATAGGCTGGGTCCTCAGTCTGGACAGCAGCATCCTGATTTGTTTATCAGCTCCTGCGTATATCTTGGTGACCTTCTGAGCTGGACAGAGGGCACGCAGAAGCTGAAGATCAGCAATTTGATCCATCTGGCAAAAATGTATGTGACTCCCCATCATTTGTCCACTTCTGCTGATCTCCTACATCTGGTTGTTTATTTCTAATGAAATTTGCTTTTACTTCACTGTTGTGTTAGTGCCAACTCAAATAATGTCATTGTAAATTATTACAATGGCCTGAGGTGGGGAGAATCATGGCAGCCATTTGGAAAAAAATTTGCATAACCAAGCCAAGTCAGCTGTGTCAGTTAACAGGAGCTTGGAATTTAGTAGTCATTGTTAAGGAATGGAATTGCTCTCATCTGACTCTCATTACCCAGCCAGTATTAAGCAGCTCCGTTTCACTCACTTTTTGCCAGATTGTCATTGCAGCATACACTATTCTCCAGCCTTTGTCTTTGGTCTGACTTCCTGGAATCGACTCTGCCTGCCTCTGACTACGTCCTCTCGTTCCTGCCCCGGTAAATCTGATTGTCTTCTGCCTCTGACTCTGAGTTCTGCCTGTGTGCTTCCTGGTTCCCGTCTGCCTTCTTCCAAACCCCTGTCCAAGCCACCCGTCTTGCCGCTCCACTGCCTGCCTGCGTGGACACGACCCAGTCTGCCGAGCCTCAAGCCAGCCTGCTCCGGTGGCCCAGTGGAAATGCTCCCGCCTGCTGTGTGGGCAACCCAGGTTCCAATCCTGCCGTCTGCGCCTGCTCCCTTGAGTTCCCGGAAGAACTCGACTCAAGATCTGCAAGCTCCAGATCCTGTTCTGCACGAAGTTACTCTGCTCTGCATTCTGTTTACAACTGCTTTGAATTCATTAAAAGTCAGAAAAGATCGTTTTGATTGTGTTGCATTTGGGTCCTGCCACTCCCCGTGTTAACAATTTCAAAAATGTTTTCGCCAATCTACTCCTTAGTCAGCAAAGTTTTATGAAAATAATTTTCTTACCAGTGGTAAAATACTACCTTAATACTCTGTGCTTCCAGCTGCTGTTCTGGATGAGCAGCTTCTCAAGCCCATTTCAACTCCAATTATCCTGGACGGAATGTGAATCTGCAGTGAAGATTTTTTGCATTTAGTACATTTGGCTGTAGGCCTTTGGGGGAACCCATCAGAGGATAAGGCCTCAAAAGAGGCTGCCTCTGGCAGCTCAGAGTAGATCCTGAAGATGTTGGGCGGTCACGAAAAATACTGTCGCAATACTGTCATCATAGGGAAGTGGTCTGTCTTCTTGTGTTGCTTTTCATTGGGGACTCCCAGAACGAGGGCAATTCTGAACGGCATCAGTGGTCCTGAACTACTGCCAGAGTCTGCCGATAACGCTTTGGCTTAGATTTAGGTCGTGTTCACACCCAATAGTCCACTTCCTTGCTCCGCACCAAATGCGACAATGATACAATGTTTAGTTTTTCAGCTGGTTCGGACTATAAATTGTAAACAAAGGTCATGTGCGCGCAAATGCCGTTCAGTTATTGGTCAGACAGGCGGGGAAAAAGAAAACAGCCCGCGCATTTTCTGCTGTACATAACGTAGAATCGCCAGGTAATTTTATACCTGTTGGTGTTGACGTGGACTGCATATCAACAGACTTTAACAGATCGCGCATGTGAACATCTACTCAGACGGCGCACATTAAACAATTTAATTATACACAGTTAAAAACACAGCTTCCTTCTTAATGCAACGTTAAGGCGAGTACATAATAAATGCCAATAAATAAATGTTTTATTCACTTGCCGAAATAGGTTACTCTTAAAAAATAATAAAACACTGGATTATCCGAGTCCTTTTGGAATGTCCTGCAAAGCAGTTTATCAAACGTGCACTTCATGATCTTCTTAGCAAAAGTATTTCACACCCAAAAGAAGCATTTTGTTTCTGGACTTCGGCTACCTTAAAGAAGCGAGTAAGCCACACGTGAAATAGCTGAATGTTCGAAGAATTCCCAAATCTTTAAAGAACAAAAGTGATAAAAAAAAACAGATCAGTGCTGTTTAAAGGCATGCGTTTCGCCCCCCCGGTTTCCAGTTGTTGCTTATTAATCAATTTCCTAGATATCAATGTCTGTTCACTGCACGGCCGAAATATGAGTTTATGAACTTACCATTTTTATCGGAGTCCTCAGCATCCCCGGAATAACTGCGGTTATCTGCCTCGGCATCAGCGGTTGAACTGCAGCTCTCCGCAGCAGGCGACTCGTCCTCGTAGGACTCGACTACGTCTATGGGGTTCATCATGGGTCTTGTGTTCAAGATTATCGAGATCGTCATACCAAATAAATTTATCTCTAATATCGGAAGAGCTACCGCTTTTCTGCAACGTGTCGCATATTTTTATGTATTGTTGACGGAGCTTCTCTACTTTTACACGACACTGCTCAACAGTTCGGTTGAACCCATTCTGTTTCATTCTTTCGCTGAATATATGAACACCTCAGTGTTCTTGTGTACTTTTTCCAGAAGTTGAGAAATGTTCTCTTCTGCCTATATATTCAAAAGGCATCTTTGCTCTTCGGGACTCCAGGTTTGTCCCCTGCCGCTCATTTTTTAGCCACAGCTTGCTAATTTTGCCAGTCCCCAAAACAGGAAACGGCGCTTCAAATGGTACGCTTCCTGTGATTGGTGTGGATAGTGTTCACACCAGAAATGAACCGCTCCAGAGTTCATTTGCAAGCGGCCCGAGACCGCCTCCAGCAAGCGGACCAGAGTTCGCTTTTTTGGTCCGCACCAGAGGTCTCGGAATGCGTTCACACCGGCCCAAACGAACTGCGCCAAGGGGGTAAACGCTCCAGAGTTCGGTTCAACCGAACTAAACAAAGCTGGTGTGAACGCGACCTTAGACACTGACCCACAATTTCTGAGTTTGTCCATCTTGTAGCCAGCCAATGGCCCTTCTACAGTTTTGGACGCTCAGTTGTCATCAAACCATCTTCATATATCAAGTGATGACGAATGGAAAATGCTCAGCCTTTTCATTGCTAAAATTGGCATGCAAGGAAAGACACTCATGCAAAACACGTGGAAGTGGTGCACGAGTTGTCACAATGGCTATTTCGAGGCAGTTTGTCAGTTTACTCTAAGTTTGAATCAAATTCACGAAAAGGAAATCTGGGTTAGCTTAAGTTTCAAAAGATAAATGGAATGACGGCACGTCTCATGATAACTTGATGTCTAAGTCCAAATGGCAACCCAAAGGGGGAAACTTTAACCCTATCTGGCTTAAAAAGACACTCACAAAAATGATGAAAAATGTCCTTTGAGATAATTTGCATCAACCTATTTTGGGCAATTGTGGGAGGTAACGAGGCAGGGTATGAGGCTTGTTCAAATGTGCACACAAAAAGCTGAAATTGCATGTGTGTGAATGCATGGCTGTTGAAATCCAGTTTTTGTCAAGCAAACAACGTTTCCAGCGTCTCGTGCCTATTCGCACTTTTTATATGGCATTTATACAGTATAAAATTCTATAAATGAGGCCCCTGGATTCACCGTCCTGTTATGAGCCAAGTACAGTCTTTTCAACGAGGCAGATCGTCAGCTAGTTTGTCCCTTCCTTATTTGCCATCTTAGCAATTTGGTAGCCAGTAATAGTGGCTTTCCCACCACACATAACTACCGACTGGAAAATTTTTACCTCACAAACTATTTTCACAGCAGATTCATCCCAATGAAAATGACAAAAGCCTTTGGTTAAAACTGATGAGAGTCATTTGCAAACCAGCCGATCATTATAATGTTACCTACTTCCCAAAATGGGAAGTTTCACCAGCACTTTTGTTACCTTTAATTCTGTTTATTTATTTGCAGTTCCAACTTTTCTTTCCTACTGTAGCTTCAATGAGGGCAATTAAGTTACAGCTCACTCCCAACTCTCAGAGCATTTATGATATTTAACTAAATGGCAATTGAATGGCAGATAGGCACTGAGGACACATGGATCGATGAACTGGGGATCTGTTTTCTGTCCCTGATTTGGTAGCAAGCTACTTTAGACAGGTTGAGAAATCATTGTACGTAAACCAACTAAGTATTGCAAATGGTAAGACAAAAAAAGTTCATTTTACACCAAAAGGTCACATTGCGAAGCACCAGGTAGTGCAATTTTGCTCTTGTGAAATGTTTAAAAACCTTGTTAAAAGCTCCCCCAAGACTTTGAGAGAGTTTACAGTGTCATCCGACCAGTGTCCTTCAGGGCAAACATTCACAAACCATTATTAATTCTTCAAAAGTGTTAAAAACTTTCTTCTGTGGGGTTGTACTTTGGCAACACTTATTTAATGAGCATTTCCTTTCATTGCGGTGCATTTTATGTCTTTTAGAACAGATCTTTACAAGGTCTGAGACGGCCAAAGGATTTTGCTCTGTCAGTTTTCCTCTGAACCAAGGAATGTACAGTACCTGAATACCCTTGTTGCTATGCGTAGATTAAGTAGGTTGTGAAAAGAATCTGACCCTGTTGTCAGTGCACTACACTGAATCTGGTGAAAGGGTATAAATCAACTTTTTTACTAGCCTTCTCAGTGGTCAATAAAAGCATTCTTTGAAAGGAAAGAAATATTCTCTCTTATTTGCTTCTCAGCTCCATAGAATTTTCATTGGACCTTGCTATTCATTGCTTTTTATATTATCCTGGATACCAGTATCTGCAGAGTAGACCAAATCACGGAAATAACTGACAACATGGAGGAAAAAGATTTGCGACTCATTAGAAAGTCATCGTAGGCAGAGGATAAATGGCAAATTTTTAAGAAAAAATGTGATTTCATAACTGTTTAGAGGCTAAATAAAAAAATTTTAAAAATCAATAGGCATGATGCGACTGGGTAATGTTTTGCATGCTCTATTGTTAGTGCTCAGTATGGAGATAACATTTGATTTGATTTATTCTTTCAGTTAACTGCAGCCAATGGACTGGACTTGTGCTCTGATACTATAAGCAAAGGCAAATGCGCATCTTTGTTATCGACTTCAGAGAAGGAAGCAGGCGCAGATCCACTGAAAAGCTTTAAGGCACTTTAATAGCAAAATTCCGCTGCAGTTGGCACAAACAAAACCATAATAACTTAGAAGGCTCAGGCAGAAGAGTGTTAAGGGGCAGTCTGAGTCAGGTAATGAACAAACAGTATCCAAAAGGAATGTACATGACGTGGTCAGAGACTGGTCTGTGATCAGTACTAGGAAGGCAATTTAGGGGTAGCCCACAGGGCACACTGGATAGTGTTCATTCACAAACTACAAGGCTCTAAAGATCACAGTAAAGGAAGAGATCTTGGACTTTACACAAGGTAGAAGGTATAGAGCTCTTTATGTAGAGCAGACTTAGAACACAATGAAAAGAAACTGGAGGGTGTGTCTGGAGGCCACATACCCCGCCCGCGCCCACGACCTTCAAATATGGCCGATGTTTTAGAGGTTTTTAATCTGTCAGATCCGGATCCGAATCCAGATCCAGATCAAAGAACTCATTGTTGTTGCCCTCCCTGGAGGGCTATAGTGTGTTGATGTTCAAGTGATTCATTATGTTTTTGATGGAGTTATTGAAGAAAATGCCAAAGTCTCCCAATGTTAATGGAATTTTCAAAGTGATCCAGAATCCACAGTTTGATCCGGATCTGCACCAAAAACTAATCACTTCTCACTTGGACCATTACCAACCCCTCTATGATATATGAAAAAGATCCAACCAAAACTGCGGCCTGTAGGCTGTCCACAGACAAACACACACACAGACAAATGAAAAAGTAAGCAGAGCTTACTAATACCCCCGACGTCCCCAATCATGCTTTTTCCGTTGGTGATTATTAAAATTATCACATTCCGAAAATCAATTTTGACAAAAATAGCAACACATCTATGACACTTAGCATTGCACCTCTCCAAATGTTAGACACTGTGTGGTGAATTTGAAAAGAATCCATTAAATAATATTTGAGATATCAATCAGACAAATTGACATTGAACCCACTTGAAAATTTCTAAGTCCAAAAACAGGTAAACAGCGATATTTTTTTGAAAAATCATCCCAGATGGCCGACACTTTACACTGCACCTTTCCCTGTGGTAGATAATATGTGTGCCAAATTTGAAATGAATCCAATGTATAATATTTGCAATATTGATCGGACAAATTGACACTGAACCCACTTGAAAATTTCAAAGTCCAAAACAGGAAAATGACGATATTTTTGTGAAAAATCATCCCAGATGGTCGACACTTAGCACTGCAACTCTCCCTGTGGTAGAGAATATGTGTGCCAAATTTGAAAAGAAACCAATGAATAATATTCGAGGTATTGATTGGACAAATAATGTCTTCGGATGGAATGATGGATGGACAGACGGACGGAATTCTTGGTATATAACTATACAACCCCGACATTTTGTCAGGGGTATAACAAATAAATAAATAAACACACAGAGACAAACACACAACTCCTCCCGCACTTTGTTTGCGGGCGGGGTAATAATCCAGCATGGAAGGGATACACGCCAGGAACTTAAATAATACACCATTTCAGTCAGAAAAACTCATGTATTGACAAAAAGAGGTTTATTAATGAAATATGAATAACATGAGATTGGCGGAGGTTCTGCCCAGGAGGTGTGCCCTGACTGGGCACAGCAAAAACATACAAACAATAGATTAGCAGGGATCAGAATTTAGAAACCCCCCCGAATGAGAGCAGGACCCAACAGATGGAGGCTGGGGTGGAGGAGGAGAGCGAAAACCAAAAAGCGCAAAGTATCGCATAAGAAGGCATAGCAAACGCAGCAGCAGAGGTGAGTGCAGTGTTTAAATAGACCGCTATTATTACAACATAGGACGTTGTCATACTCTGATTGGTTTACGCTCGCTGATGCCGACGTGGCTGGAAGCAATGCTGTCAGGTGATGTAGGCTTACTTGAGTTTCCTACCTGAATTAGTTTCACTTATAAACAATCAACAATGCCAAAGAGGTGGGAGTGAGAGCACAAATGGGAAGGAGAGCACAAGACAATAATTGAATAACGAAAACTAATAAGAGGGAATAGATGGAAAAACCAGACAGGGACAGCTGTCAGAAAAACAATAAAGAAGACTCGGGATGTGACAATCTTCATGATTTTACAGAATACGCATTTGTAGTTCTGTCGACAACAGAGGCTTTTCCATTAAATTAGTCCTGTTCTTGGAGAATGAAATGAAAATAAAATGCTCCCACTGACTTTTATGGATAACATCTGTTTTGCAAGTCTGAGGTAGAAACAACTTTAGTCCCAAGATGGAGAAAGTTGCAACATGAGGGTTCCAGAAAATGGGGTCAAGTAACATGGAGAGCTATCTCGTTTCCTGTGCAGCTACACTGAGGCGCTACCTTCCCTCAAAGCTCGGCCGCACTCGGGTATATTAATGAATATGTGTTAAGTAATCCTGTGAAAATGAGTATCATGATGTGACTTTAGTTGGGTGGACACAATTCAGATAACTGATGTGTAAAGTCATGATTAAGTAATGATGAACACTTCAAGAGTCTTTTACACTCAGTTGTCCGGTTTATTGGATAGGTCATCATTCAACTATAATTTATCTATTTGTTTCTGCTAAATGATTTTGGTCTTGGTGCATCTTTCTCTACCATGCTACTCTCCACTGCCTTCAATACAAATACAATTATAAGTTAATTGCTTTGCAACCTTGGAATAACACATTACTCAAAATATTGTATAAATGATTTGAACCACAACATAACACATGTGCAATACAGTTTTCAAGAATACAAATATAATAATAAAAAAATATAAAAAAATATAGCCGCAAGCGGCAATTCCGGGGTTCAAGCCAAGAAAGACCATTATTAGTTGAAAGCTTTAACAGCTTAATTAACGAGTGTTGCCACTAAATGTGGCCACGTCCCCCGCCAGGTGACAGAAATTGACTGGGGTCGGCGTATCACACAAATACACATGAAGCCAAAGATGAATAAAATCGGTCAAAGCGTTCTTGAGATTTCGCGTTCACAACAAACGGGACGGGACGGACGGACGGCTGGACAGATGGACTGATGGAGCTGAATACTATGTCCTCCGGCCCTAATACACCTTGACACCAAAGATGAATGGAATCGGTCAAACCGTTCTTGAGATATCATGTTGACAAGGTATTTGTAAGTGGTAAAATGGTTGTAATGACCTTGAGAATAATGCCAAGGTTACGTAAATCGAGTGGGCTGTGAGCACCCCCCTAATACACCTTGACACCAAAGATGAATGGAATCGGTCAAACCGTTCTTGAGATATCGCGTTCACAATAAACGGGACATGACGGACGGACGGACGGACGGACGGACGGAGCTGAATACTATGTCCCCCGCCCCTAATACACCTTGAAACCAAAGATGAATGGAATCGGTCAAACCATTCTTGAGATATCATGTTGACAAGGAATTTGTAAGTGGTCAAATGGTCATAATGACCTTGAGAATAATGCCAAGGTCACAGAAATCTACTGGGGTCGGTGTATCACACCAATATACCTTAACACCAAAGATGAATGGAATCGGTCAAACTGTTCTTAAGATATCGCGTTCAGAACAAACGAGACATGACGGACGGCCGGACGGAGCTGAATACTGTGTCCCCTGCTCCGCTCGCTACCGCGGCGGCGGGGGACAAAAGCCACTTTAAGAGTATGTTGCAGGTATTTATGTGGACCTATTTCCCCAGTGTAATGATTGGACCAACAACTTATGATGTATAGTCTGATTTGTGTTATGTTAGGCTATTTTGTGCATTTGTGGCGCCCCCTACAGGTCGATTTGATGGAAACTTTCAGGCTACGTTTCAGGTTCTTATGCAGACATATCCTGTGAGTTTTGTAATGATTGGGAAATTTATTTATGATTGATAGTCTGATTTGTGTTATACCATGCTGCTTTATTTTGCATTTATAGCGCCCCCTATCAGTCAATTTGAATTAAATTTTCAGGGTATGTTTCAAGTACTTATATGAATATATCCTGTGAGTTTTGTGGCTATAGGACAAACAATTGCTGATTTATAGTCTGATTTGTGTTATACCACGCTGCTTTGTTTTGCATTTATAGCGCCCCCTATCAGTCAATTTGAATGAAATTTTCAGGATATATACCAGGTACTTTTATGAATATATCCTGTGAGTTTTATGGCTATAGGACCAACAATTGCTGATTTATAGTCTGATTTGTGTCATGCCATGCCCATTTTTTGCATTTATAGCGCCCTCTATGGGCTGATTTGCATGAAACTGTAAAGGTATGTTCCTGGTACTTATATGGACATGTACTTTGAGTCCCGTGATGATTGGCTTAATGGTTGTTGACTTTTGTCCATTTATGTGCTAAGACACGCCCCTGCTGAAGTTCATTGGTCAATATCTTGGAAACGAAATGAGATTTCTACAAGCCTTAAGCAATCTTTGATAAGCTTGGTCCAATGATGATCCATAGCGAATTTCGAAGGAATCGGATCTACAGCCTAGGAGGAGATCTCAAAAATGTGTCTTTCAAAAAATTCAAAATTGCGGAAAATCTAATGTGGCGGACCTTAGAGGTCTAACAATGATTGATTGCACTATTCCCCAGCAATGTCACACGCTGCATTCATTGTGGTCCTGTGGTAAAGTTGTAGAGTTTGGGCCAAGGAATGTCTATACCAAGTTTCGTGTAAATCAGACTTACAGCGTAGGAGTTATGACCTTTAAAGTGAAAAATTGTTTTTCTTGAATTATAGTGCCCCCAGCAGGCCGATTGAGTTAAAAATGCCTTGGGCAGCATTTACACACAACTTCCAACAAATGTGCAAAATTGCAGGTCTCTACCATTTACCATCTCACAGGAATTTACGAAAACATTTCTAAAGAAGAAAAGAAATAATAATAATAATAATAAATAAGCTACATCAACAAATCGGCTTGACTTTTCACAGATTCAATTTAAAACCACTTTATATTTAGGCCAGCACTTTGTGTAACTTAGTGGAGAACACGGTGCCACTGTATGAGGTTATTATTAGAATCACCAATTTTTTCTCCAAAGTAATTCTGTCATTCTTCTATATCAGGTTAGAAGAACCTTCTTTGATTGCACATGTTAGACAATTATCACATTACACCTCCCAGTCATCCACATTGATAAGTCAATTGCCTCTAACAATGATTGATTGCAGTATTCCCCAGCAATGTCACACGCTGCATTCATTGTGGTTATTAAAGCCACATACATTAATCACAAAAAAGACTGCAGGTATATCACATGCAGAAAAAATACAAATTGAAGACTACCCTCATGATGAACATGGCTTGCGGCAGAGGAAAGCAAATTAAAATTAAATTAAATTAATGCAGGTTCTATACTTTTATATCCTCTGACATTGCTTGATAATGATAGCTGTAAACTTGCCACTGTGTTGAGCTGGATATTTTTGCATTTACTTGTTTGGAATGGGTACTTATATCTCATATATATATATATATATATATATATATATCTTATATCTGTGTAAGTTTGCTTTCTTTGTATTAATTGAAAATGATTTGCTCATAGTGACATAAAAATGTTGTCGTGCAATTAATTTTAAAGTTTAAAATCAAGGAAAGTAGTTTTTATCAAATATTGAAAGTCCAGGGCACAAGTGGTTTTGGAAACAATGCTGACTTGCTTGGGTCACAAACCTTGACAACTCTGACCTCAATAAATTGGCATGCTGGTTAGTAATACTTTCTTTTGGCCCACACTGAGGGTGTAACAGGTTTATGCACAATTTTTAAGATGGTCTTGACACATTGATTATTCATTGTTTTGAGTGCACTGTGTATCTGCAGAGCCAACATTTAGTGTTCATTATTTTAGTCTCTGAATCTCATTGTGTGTTATATTTACTGTTCATTATTTTAGTCTCTGAATCTCATTGTGTGTTTCATGCACTCAGTTTTCTCAAACCAGCAGATCATTTCAATGAGGCTTTTGTTCTGTTCCACATTTAGGGTGTATTCACACTTGGCTCCTTTGGAGCAATTGTTCCGACACAGACAGTTCTGAGATGGTTGCCGTGTGAACACAAACGAGCCAAAGGACAAATGCAACAATTGTGTCACTTTTGCTCCTGAATTGGGACAAAGCAGTGAGCCACATGCAAATACACCCTTAGTGTAAGCGGTGGTCATAAACTCTTGTTATAAACTTTAAGCTGTGCCAGGACAGCAATATTTGGTGAGATGTAAGATCTCTCAGACTGAAAAGGTGGTGTTGCGTCAGTATGGGAAAATTGCCCATGAACGCCTTGATTCCTTACCATATTGACTGTGTGGAGAGATGTATATGGGCCTAGAAAATGCCTTTGTTTTTTGTATCATATGTGCTAGGACAGATGTGGGCCAAATTTAGATGAGCACCCCCCTAAAACCAACATATGGGGATAAATCAATGAATAACTCCCAATTATCACAGTCCTAGTTCTAAAATGTATAATTATTATTGTTGCTGCCATCCCAAGGAACAATTTGACACCAAACATGGCTTAATTGCTTTGAAAATAGGAGACCCAGGAGGAATCGAAGCCGTAAAAAGCATAATTTGGCTACATTTTTCATCACAAATTGAAAGTTTAACATTAAAATTAACATAGTTCCCAAAGTGATCCACCCTAAATCTTTGGTAAAAAGTAGGTGCAGTATGCCAAGTTCGTTTGCACAAAGTTTCAAGAAATTCTTTCACTGGTAACAATGTAGTAGGACGGCTGTATGTACACCATCCTCGGAAATTGCTGATGTCGAGTTTCCTGAACTTTCTTTGGAATACTTACAAACCTTGGCATGTGGATGTTATCAGATCAAACAGGCACCAGGATACATAGCTGAACACTGTAATGATGAGGGAGACTATGAAGTTTGGGTGTACAAACACCTTGATAACCGTTTACGTTGTCAGATACATTCACGTCACAGGAGTCAAACTAAGTACAACATATGGATTGAGTTTGATGTTACTCTAGTGAATGACCCTATTACAGACTATTATTGCACATGCTCTGCAGGGAAAAGAACAAATGGCATGTGTGCACATGTTGCAAGTGTATTATACTACCTGGGTTATTTCAGGTCTCAAACCAAAGACATTCAGCCTTACACATTTTTACATACATTTCGACAAGCTCTCAACAAATGAAAAGAAACATATAATTAGTGGCTTAGATGTCAACTTATGATTAATTATTCAAGTAATTGAACCACAACATATTGCTGACCATAAATCTTTCATCTTTATAATACACAATGCACATGATATATGTTGGATCTTTTCAAGGGAGATCTGATCCAGAAGAGAGCCAGATACAATCTCTGCTTTTTAAAATTATTCCTATGATGGTAAAGGCCCTAAATGACGAATACTGGATCCACTGTGACCTATTTATTCACTGTTTTCATGATCTAGTTTGCCTTTGCCTCAAAATGGCTTTTTAGATTTTCTTCTATTTTCCAAGGATTGTGTATATACAGCTGTCCTACTACACTGTTACCGGTGAAAGAATTTCTTGAAACTTCGTGCAAACGAACTTGGCATACTGCACCTACTTTTTACCAAATATTTAGGGTGGATCACTTTGGGAACTGTATCAATTTTAAAGTTTAACTTTCAATTTGTGATGAAAAATGTAGCCAAATTATGCTTTTTATGGCTTCAATTCCTCCTGGGTCTCATATTTTCAAAGCAATTAAGCCATATTTGGTGTCAAATTGTTCCTTGGGATGGCAGCAACAATAACAGTTAAAATTTTAGAACTAGCACTGTGATAATTGGGAGTTATTCATTGATTTATCCCCATATGTTGGTTTTAGGGGGGTGTTCATCTAAATTTGGCCCACATCTGTCCTAGCACATATGATACAAAAAACAAATGCATTTTCTAGGCCCACATACATCTCTCCACACAGTCAATATGGTAAGGAATCAAAAGCTTTCATGGGCAATTTTCCCATACCGACGCAACACCACCTTTGCGGAAGACACCGAGAATTCGGAATGGGGCGACATGGCAGAATACCAACTGCCCCATCTTATTTTGCATTGCTCAACTGGGAGTTTTAAGAGATTTTAAACAAGACTTGTTTGAATATTTCTGCAGAATTCTCACAAATATTGAACTGTACACCAAATAAAGGTAATGAGCCTATCATTCAATACTGTTCTTTTACACGGTCCGGTATGATATGGTCACAATATTGTGAACTGCCCGTTTCACTCTGAACCAAAAAATGAACAGTACCTGGATACCTTTGCTGTTATGCTGCTATAGGTTGTGGAGAGAATCTAACAGTGCTGTCAGTGCTCCACAGTGTATGTGATGAAAAGTTATATATCAGCTTCTTTTATTGGGCCTTCTCGTGAGGGTCATTGAAATGTGTTGCATGTTTGCAAGAGAAAAAATATTCTCCTCTTATTTCTTTCTCAGCTCCACATCATTTTTGTGAGGCCAAACTAATCATCGCTTTTTCTATTACCCTGCGTGCTATCTGCAGAGCTGAACACTGAAGCGTTGAGAGTGAGACAGAGATGGGGAATTGGAATGGGGGTCCATTTTTCGAAAATTGGTTCAATTTTGAAATTCTCAAATCGTCCTTTTAGGATCCTGTTCCTGTCAGTTAGAAACGATACCTGACCACTTATGGAGCGATATAATTATAGCTCTCCTTCATGTGACCTGTGTAATATTCTGACAACAGAAGCAGAGGATGCCCGATCACTATGGAAATAATATGACATGGAGCACTGTTGTTGGTTTTCTCATTTGACCTGTCACGTTTTCAAAATCATCTTCAATGCACCTCTGTTTTTGCTTTTTGTCTCACAATGGTTTCAGACCATCATACATTAACATGTTTTAGTTTAATAGGTAAAAGTGCCACTTTTGGTGCAAGAGTGACCACCATAGCCTTGGATCAGATCCAGCCATGACGTTGCTGACTGTGGCCAGCATACTTGTAAGAGCAGCTAGCATCATGCTGCTCAGGGTATGGGAGGGATACCGTCAGTAAGAGTTAGCATACGTGGTTGCGCAAACACCTCCTATTCGCCATCTACATGTTCATTTGTAGCACTCTGAGCGAGCACATGTACAAGCATATAAGCAAGTTTCCACCCTCATGCTGGGTACGTGAGGTTGAAAAAAAAAAAAAAAAAAAAAAAAAAAGTGGCTGCTGACAAGCATGTGTTTTGGAAAGAGCCCCGAACTATTGCAGAAATGGCAGCATGAGATGCAAACAAGAATTTCAGAAAAGGTTGGGACGGTTTGTTTTCGGAAATATTAGCTCATTCTGAATTTAATGCCTGCAACATGGTTAAAAAAATAGGACCAATAGCCCTGTAGCTCACCAGCATAACAAGAAATTAGATGTATATTTGATGATTATGAATGATTAAACAAAAAAAAATTTGGAAAAATAATATTTTTCAAAACTGAGTTATGCTTTGTTTATACTGTCCCAAGGAAGCTCCATACAAAATTTGAAGAGATTAGAAGATTTTTTAAATTTTCAGATTAAAAAAAAAACCCAGAAAAAAATTCATAAAACTTTGACTCTAAAAGTCGATACATTTTCACCAGAACCAAATTCATATACTTGTACAATCGCACTGCCTGTAACAAACCCAGAGACAAACCAACTGCACATGCGCACTCATGCACCCACTCTGTGCACAAGGGACAAGTGCGAAGGTCAGCACTGGATGCTCGTGATCTTTGGGCCCTCAGGCGGCACTGCATTTAAAATAGATATGATTACGCACTGGAATACACTGCATGGGCTCAGGAACACTTCCAGAAATTATTGTCTGTGAACTTGTTCACCATGCAATCTACAAATGCAAAATAAAGCTGTATCATGCAAAGAAGAAGCCATATGCGAACACGATTCAGAAATGCCGCCGTCTTTTATGTGCCAAAGTTCATTTAAAATGGACTGAGGCAAAATGGAGTACTGTTCTGTGGTCAGATGAATCAAAATTTGAAATTCATTTTGGAAACCACGGACGCCGTGTCGTGCGGTCTAAAGAGGAGAGGGACCATGCAGCTTGTTATGAACGCACAGTTCAAAAGCCTACATCACTGACAGTATTGGATTGTATTAGTGCCTATGGGGTGGGGAGCTTGCACATCTGAAAAGGCATTATCAATATTAAAAAGTACAACTATATAGAAGTTTTACAACAACATATGCTCCCATTGAGACAACATCCCTTTCAGGGAAGGCCTTGCATATTTCAGCAAAACAATGCCAAACCACATATTGCATCCATCACAACAGCATGGCTTCACCGTAGAGGGCAATTCCACATGAGAGTTGCTAAAACAGCAATTTTTAAAAAGTGTGCTAATTAGAAATATATAGGTTTTCATGTAGATGACTCATTACCAAATCTGACACTGAAAACCGTTTTAAAATATCTTTGACGGTCTTCTCAAAATTTACATTTGAATTTTGTAATTTTTTTTAGCTCCAGGACAAGGATGAAAGGTTATTTTTCCAAAGCTGACAACTCTAAAAAGATATTTAGCTATTTCCTGGTTTTTACTGTATTTCCATACATTGGTAGCCAAAGTATTTCAGACTGTAAGTCATTGCAGGAAATTGAAACCAACAATTCCAGTGGCTCATTGTGAAATTTGTCGTTTTTCAACGTAATTCCGTGACTGAAATTGCAGTATAGTTCTCTTCATCATCTTATTTCTGCATGTTTTATTGTTTTTAAGAATTCTCTTCCTTCTTATGTCTATACTGAACTTCAGACATTAACCTCTCCAATACTTCGCTGTAATCCTGGAAAATTTGTGGTAATGGAATTACATGGTAACGGAATTACACCAGTAATGGAATTACAGAATTATTCTGAAAGCCAGTGATAAACAGAAGATGGCACAAGGTGGCATGAGGACTTTATGGAGCATAGTGGTTCATTGTTTTGGACATCTGTAGTTGAGTGTTTCTTCCTGTGAGTTAAGTTTCCATAACTATTCATTCAAGGATTAGCAGGAATTTATAGTAAAGTTTGGTTAAGGAGTAGCATCTGCTGGGGAAGGGTATGAATGAATGTTTGTTCTGTAGTATGGGCTCTTCTTCACCATCACTTTTACCAGCATCCTGTTCCTCCTGGAACTGTGCTTTACTAAGACAGCATCTCTTTGTATAACATGTGTAATGTGTGAATGTTATAAGGGGTTTCAGATTGGGAAAGCATAGCTTGTGGCCCTTGCGGTCAGTTACTCAGTGAAGTTTGTTGAGTCTAGATGTGATAAAACGTTGATAGTCTTTGCTCAGAATACACGTCATGGTATCATTCCCGCCGGATGCCAAAAGCAATCCGGCGGGCATTTAGACCATGGGCCAAGAAAAAAAAGGAGAAACTCAAATGCCAAGACCCAAGTAAAGAAACTGAATTTAATTAAAACAAAATCCAAAAACAGCAGCTTTAAAAATAACAGGGAGCAGCAAACAAACTAGGAGAAAAGAAAGAAAAAATGCAGCAGCAACAGGGCTGGCACCTGCCAGCCCTATATACTCTGCTAACACCTCCACCCGAATGGGGTCCACCTGTGGCCCATTAAGGTGGAGGTGAAAGAATTAGAAAGGGGAGGGGCTGTAAAGACCAAACCTTTACAACACATCCCATGTCCGACATTCGTTCATGCTCAATATCGAAAGCCAGCAATCCTCCAACTAGCAGGTAAGTTTCTTGCTTTTTCATTTCTGAATAACACTGATATTTTAAGTTTTGATATTAGTTTAGCAAATTAAAATAGTCTTCAAGATGGTTGATAACATTAATCTCACCTATTACATAAGACTCAATCCGGGAGGCTTCCTCGGTTGTCTCAGCTGTCAATTTAATTATGTAAAGCGCATTGAGCAGTATCCCATACTGCATTTTGTGCTATTTAAGAAACATGTTATATATATACTGTCCTTGTAGAAAAATTAGTTAATCTCATCAATATCATGTATTGCCTTCCTTTTGCCCAGACTTGTTGATCAAAATTTTGGTTCAACAGGAGGTCAGAAACACAAACATCATTTATGATACCAATTTTCAATTGCTTTGTTGTTTTGAGTATAATAAATTTAGTAGATTCTCAGAAAATGTAATTCCGTTACCATTTTGTAATTCCGTTACCGGTGTCTCTTTCTCATAAATGGCATCCTACAAAATATCTGTGAACATACCAGTAAATATAAACTTACCATGGCCTGGTCAACATCCTAGGCCACCAACTTAAGCTTAAACCTACTGCCCATCATTGCCAGATTTCAGGGAAATGCCTGTCAAAGTTAAGGCAAAAATAATGGCATTTTTTTCTGCCGTAATTCCGTTACCGACACTTTCACCTTCGTATAGCCTTCTACAAAATAGATTACCCCAAACTTTGTGTTATACAGCTCAGTAGGCATGCCAGTGGAACTGATAAAAGCACAGGCAAGGAGCTACTGCATGAGAGTAATAGATGGCAGGTAAAAATGACATGAAAATTACTCTTGATCGTAATTCCGTTACCGTGGAATTGCCCTAGTCTGAGAGCTGAACTGCCCTACCTGCAGTCAAGACCATTCACTAATAGAAAAAAAATTGGCAAATCATAAAATGAAAAATCCTGCAAATAAGACCCAGGACTGTTGAACAGCTAAAATCCTACATCTTACAAGAGTGGGACAACATTCCTCTCTCAAAACTTCAGCCATTGGTCTCCTCACTTCCCAGATGCTGACAGACTGTTGTTAAAAGAAGAGGGGATACTAAACACTGGTAAACTAGGCCCTAACCCAACTTTTTTGAGATGTGTTGCTGCCATTAAATTCAAAATATGCTAATATTTTTAATGAAATTTTAAAATTGTGTACACTGTTGTGTGTATATATGTACGTTGTAGATGGGTGTGTGTGTATATGTGTGTATGTATACATGTACATATATGTATTTGTATGTATATATATATATATATATATATATAAAAGAATCTCTGATGTGGTTTAAACCTGTTATATACTGTAAATCGGCGGATATGAAAACTTTCATCACAAAACGCAATTTACGCCATTTTTGAAATTTTTGAACCACCACTGAAAGGAGATCATCATTACCAGGCTGGTAGTCATGCCAAGTTCAGCCCTGTGCAACACACTAAATAGCTCAGTGGTTAGTATGCTTGAACATCAGGACCTGGGTGACTGTCCATAATTGATGGAACCATGATTTCTGCTTGCTTGCAGAAAATCTCGAGGGAGAATGCCCATGACCTAAACCTCAAGCACAGAAGGGTTACGCAGTCGGACAATGATCAAAGCGCTCTAGCAAATCTGTCGCTGAATGGCTCAAGGGAAACAAATGAAAGTCCTGACATTAATCCAATCGAGATGCTGTGGCATTTTATGCTCAAAAACCCTCCTGCTTATAAGTACTTTTCAAAGAAGAGTGAGCCAAAATTCCACCACAATAATGCTGAAGACTCATTGCCAATTATCGCAAATATTTAATTGCAGTTGTTGACACCAAGTGTGGCATGAACAGTTATTATGCTAAAGAGGGAATTTATTTTTTCACCCTGGTGCGATGTTTTTAATAACTCTTTATCGTCTATAAATGAAATGATAATTTAAAAACTGCATTTGTGATTACTCACATTAGGCCTCATGCAAGATGCGATATAAGAACAAATTTTCTCTTATTCTTGTTCGTATCCCCGATTTTTTCTTATTTTGTTCTTACCCATTGATTTCTGGGATGCACCAACGTTTTCTTATTTTTTCTCTTATCTAAGTTATGAGAAAATTTTACGAGTGGTCAAGAGCACTCTTACAGAGATAAGAGAAAACAGAAAACGGTTATCTCTGTCCACAAATTGCTTGTCCAATGCACGGAAACACGAGTTTTAAAACCTAAATATTAAAAATGCATCATATAATCAAATTTATTTATTGTTTATTTATTGACTTTATTCGTACAAAAAGAACACTTTAAAAAGGCAGTGCTGTACAATTTTTAAAAAACAAGTGATTATGCATATCATGGCATATGATACCATATATATATATATACACACACACACACATACATATATATATATATAGTGGTGGGATGCGATTAAAAAAATTATCTAATTAATTAGAGGCTTGGTAATTAATTAATCTCGATTAAACGCATTTTTATCAAATAGCAATATTTGACACAGTAAGCAAAGTTTTTCAATTCAAATAAATTTTGACTGATGACTGAATCAATGAATAGACATATGTGAACTTAAACAACAAAAATGTTTATTTTTTATCTATATTTATCCGTGCATTTTTCATCTGTTTATTTTTCATCTGTCTACTTCATTCACAGATTGGTGCAAACTCAAAGTGCAACCAGCTGGCTGCGAGGCCCTCGGTCTCCCATCGCCAAAATAAATATGTACCCTGTGACCTTAAAGGAGGTCAATTCTGTTCATCGTGAAAGTGAATATTTTGTAAAAGATGGCAAGGAACTGGATCCATAAAATCTGACCATCAGGTTAAAGAGAATGCCGCAAAACACCACAGTGAACAATTTTGAGCTTATAAATCAAGTTTGAAAAAAATAGGTCAAGTACCAATATTTGACCTGCTAATTGCAAAGTCAAATAATAGGTCAAGGGGCTCTAATTTCTTGGTGCAGCGCAGGGTGGCGCAGCGTGGCATAGCGTGGCGCAGCCCACGCAGTGGTAATATCGTCCGGTGCAGCCCGCGCAGTGGTAATTTCGTGCGGTGCAACACCGTGCGCAGCCACTTTGGCAATTTGGTAGACGGACGTGCGCCGAGATGGGTGTGGCGGCGTAGTAGGGGGCGGTGTCACATATTCATCATGGCGCAGTGACAATTTCGTGGATAAAGCCTCCGCCGAAAGTGCGCAGAGAGCTCGCTAGTTCCAACCTGGTTTATTTTCTGTGCAGTGGTAATTTGGCTGACCGGCGCACACGTCACCGAAACCTCACGGGCAGGTTTCCAGAATGTCAGGCACATTTCAATGCAATAAATAATAACAGCAACCACTATTTAATGTAACTATCTGAATCAGCACATAAATTATAGTATCTATATCGATTGTCCTGATTTCAGATCAAAGAGAGAGAGAGATGTGTGTGCATGTGGGAGCGTGAGTGCGTGTGTAGGCTATGTGGGTTTGTGTCCTTCAGCTGCTTTCACACCGGACGCGAAACAAATTTTTCGCACTACTGAATACATTCAAAGTCAATGCAAAGACGCGAATACACGCGTGTATTCGCATCTTTGCATTGACTTTGAATGTAATCTGTCGTGCGAAAAATTCGTTTCACGTCCAGTGTGCAAGCGGCTTAATACTATTATTGTCATTTAGGTTTTATCGCTTTTAGTGGGGGAAAGAAATACAGCCTGATTGCTATGATCTCGTACTTAAGTAAGATCAAGAGTTAAGATCACATATCGAAAATATACAGTGTATCTTGCATTGTTGTCCATGCATGTTAATCCCAAAATTTTAAGCAGCAACAGGGTGTAATAATAGGAACACGCTATCCATCGTTTCTCTTCCCAATGATGCAGGCAGAAGAAATAAATGAGCAACCGTCGTATTTCATTCCAACTTCATAAGTTTGAATGATCTGACGTAGTTTTGTTTTGAAATTCCATTCAAGTTCGCTAATGGTAATAATTTGCGAATGCCCTAGCTAGCCAGCTAACTCTTATTCGTAATACTTAATATAGATGTAAGCAGAGCAGAAAACATGCCTGAAGCAGCAAAGTAAAATGCAACATTCACGCATCATGCAGATATATGACAGAGGCTTCTTTACTCCAATTTTAAAGGTGAGGAGAGGAGCTCATTTGATTGGTGAAGATTTGACTCGGCTGCGTTAAACCCACTCACGCCTTCTCTCCTCCCTCTTTGCCACTTGCGCTGGCAGGAGGGACAGAGGCGGGACAGAGGAGTACTTGAGCCGGGCTGCACCGGGCGCGAAATTGCAAAATACGCCTGGATACACCCCGTTGGTGCGGCGCTCCCCCCATTCGCCGCGCCTGCGCCTGGTCTACGAATTTAGAGCCCAAGGTCTCTGATATAAGATAGGAAACTGGTTCATAATCTAATCTTCTTATACACACAACATGGGGTCTGTAATCCATTTTCTTCTTGAGTTATCGTGTTAACGCCACTTTTCGGATGGACGGACAGACTCACACACGCACGGACGGGGTGCATTCCGACATCTCCCTTTTGCCAGAGGCGACGGGAGACAATTATAGCCATTAAATTCAACATTTTAATACTTTAGGTGCATTACTGCCACCCACCGGGCTGAAGTGTGCGCATCAGTGTTACCGGTGTGCCAGAAATTAGGCAACTGAGAAAGGTGCAATTAAATGCATCATTTTTTTTTAACGCGTTATTTTTTCTGTAATTAATTTATCGAAATTAACCCGTTAAAGTCCCAGCCCTAATATATAAATATTAGAGGTGGGACGCGATTAAAAAAATTAATCTAATTAATTAGAGGCTTTGTAATTAATCGCATTTTTATCAAACAGCAATATTTGACACAATAAGCAAAGTTATTCAATTGAAAGAAATTTTGGTTGACGACTGAATCAGTGAATAGACATGTACATGAACTTAAGCAACAAAAATGTATATTTTTCATCTATCTTTACCTGTGCATTTTTCATCTGTCTCCTACATTCACAGATTAGTGCAAACTCAAAGTGCAATTATAGCCATTATATTCAACATCTTAATACTTTAGGTGCATCACCGTCACCTACCGGTCTGAAGTGTGTGCGTCAGTGTTACCGGTGTGCCAGAAATTAGGGAACTGAGAAGGGTGCGATTAAATGCGTTATTTTTTTTAACGTGTTATTTTTTCTGTAATTAATTAATCTAAATTAACTCGTTGAAGTCCCAGCCCTATTCTTAATGCCTGTCCCATCCTTACAATATGAAAGCACAATCATGCCCTTAGTTTTAGGTCTATGTCATTTCTCGACTTTGATCAGTCCACCTAAGTTAACCTGCAATCTTGCTACATTTTATATGGGAATTTTAAATTTATCAGTGGTGAATTCCACATTTCCCTGGGAAATCCTGTCTTTTATCTGCAAACCAATCAACTTCGTGTTTGAAGTTTTCATTATCCTAGTATCATCACTTATGCTGCAGCTGCTTTGAAGACAACCAGACTAGATGCTGCCATCATTTTAGGAACCTTTTCTAAAGCCACTTAAATCACCTGATATCATCTGTACGCATTTATCTCACATTGCTATTCACAGCAGACCGATGTCCAACATTTTGCCCTAAGACTTTGTTGTTTATAATTTTTATTTCTCTGACATTCAAAAGAAATGGGTGTTATCAATTTGCTCAATAATATGTGTTAATTTTGTGACTACCATGCCATCAGAATGCAATGTCGCAATTGAAGTTAGTGAAATATTGCAAGAGCCTAAAGCCCAATTTTGATGGGCCAGAGGACTTCAGCAATGCATTCACGGAAATTTTTAAAAAGTTTTTTCTCTGTGGTTTGGCCTTTTGTACACATACAACGGTGTTAAAGGCCACTAAAAACAAACATTTTTGACAACTCCATCGAAGGTGAACATTCGGATAAGCGCTGGTTTCAGTGTTTACGTGTGGACATGCAAACCGGAGCTTTCGGAAAACAATGATATCACAGCTCATTTCGCGCAAGTCCACTGGGGCATTGTGTGATTTTCTTCTCTGTCATTCGACCTTTTAAATTTAGACATTATTGCCATCTCCTGGCTCGGAATACTTGATTTGAGTGTTCGTAGCCGATTTTGCGTTCTTGTGTGGACGGGGATATTTTCTAAAACAGGTTCATGTGGATAGTTTTTTTTTTTTTCTAAAACGCATTGAAAAATGTCCGTTTAAAAAGATACCCGTGTACGAGAGGACTAGGCCTAAGTGGCAGGGTACTTTATGTGGATTTGAACTACACAGGTTTACCAGGGATTATTTTTACAGTGTTTCACGGCAGGTAAAAGACAATTGCATTTTTTCCTGGGAGAGCTGCAGTCGATAAAAGTTAGCTAGATGATGAATTCGGACAGGACGAAAATTGCAGACGTGCACCAGTAAATATTACACTACCCTCTCGTAAAGCTAATCCCTTCAGAATAGGGCACAGGTAGCAAAAATGAACTATGTGGCTTACCTATCCAGCAGAAAGCAAGTGACTTTGAAGCTGTGTGAATTGCATAAGATTTCTTCGCTTTTTGCGCATGATGGCTTCAGACTCATTGACTGCAAATAAATATGGACAACTTAACAGCTCCTCAAAAGTGAGGCCAAAACATCTTGATCACCATCTCAAATCAAATCAATCAATCAAATCAAATCCTTTATTTAACCAGATAAAACCAATTGAGACCAAAGTCTCTTTTTCAATGGTGATCTGGCAGAACGCAGCAAGTCACACACTAGTATTACATAAACACAACACAGTTCAAGACAATATCGACAAAACAATACAGTATAATACAAAAACAAGGGACAAAATAAAGACTACCACCTGACAGGACAAAACTAAATTTACAGAAAAAAAAAATCATACATTCTAAAAATAGCTCAACATAAAAAACAGTGGAAAAATATATCTAAACAGTACGACAGGAGCAGCTAATGGGAAAGGCCTCAGAAATCTTTTGTCTGAAACTTGGTATGGAGATGGGAGCAGCAATTTTCAGATGAATTTGAAGGTCATTCCATGACCAAGGGCCAAAGTAAAACAGACTCCTCTTACCAGCGTCAGATCGCACAGGAGGCACCTTGAATCGCAACCAGGCATTGGATCTGAGGTTGTAAGAGTTCTGAATTAAAACAAATTTAGAGCAAATGTACTGGGGTAGTTTGCCTAAAATAGCCTTGCATATTAAAACATACCAGTGGTGCAGCCTGCGCATAGCTAGTGAAGGCCAACCGACTAAAGTGTACAGTGTACAGTGATGCGTCCTATAGGGTGACTTGGAATTGTATCTCAGTGCAGAATGAGACAGCGGATCGAGTTTAGCCAGGGCAGTGGGACACGCAAATCGGTAAACAGTATCGCCATAATCAAGTTGAGACAAAAATATATTACTCACTACCTGTTTACGAGAAAAAGAGGAAAAGCAAGATTTAAATCTAAACAAGAAACCCAGTGTAAACTTGAGTTTCTTAGTCAACATGTCAATATGGTATTTAAAAGTTAAATTCTTGTCCAGCCATAATCCTAGATAACTCAATTGGAGTTCCTTCTAGGGTAATAAGAGAAGGGGAAGAATGTACAGACTTATGTGATGCAAACAGCATAGCTTTAGTTTTGCCACCATTCAACAGAAGTTTAGAATCAATGAGTGCATGCTGCAGGGAGGTAAAATCTGACTGAAGATGTGAGACAGCAGGCTCGAGAGAGGGAGCACAAGAGTACAAAATGGTGTCGTCGGCATACATATGATGCAATGAATATTTAAAATGGTCACAAATGTTATTTACGTATAGCAAAAAAAGCAATGGTCCCAAAATGGAGTGGCTGGCTGCAGAATGAATTATAAACCCGCCCTCTCCATGTCAGTGGATAGGACTTGGGTCATGCTAAAAAATTCAATAACACGTCAAATAAATTGTTTCTAAAGATGTTCTCTGTTATTTTAAGTAGTTCTTACTGTGTTGATTTATGTTCAAATGTTAATTTTTTTCTGATAAGTTTGGTTTTATTAAGTCATTTGATACTATAAAAAGGGGGTGTAAAGTCATGATTGACGGATGTGATTGACAGCGACTCTAGGGGAGAAAGTCACCCACTGGCTTATTTCTGGCAATTCTTCAGTACTGGAATGTGAGTGTCGCAAAGAGATATAACGTTAACATCACATCTGCATAAGTTGCTAGGTCCCTGTTCAACTGAATGTAACCCCATGTGATTTTGAAAGTCCAACGAAAATTGACCGTAGAATTGTCTTTGCTCTGAATATAACATCATGTATCGTTTGCAGCAAAGCTATTGCTAATAAGTAAAGCCAGTTTGCTCACTGGTTAGCAAGCTATTTTCGCTTAAACTTAGCTTAGTAGCAACAGAAATATACTGTAAAAATCTCCTTACGTAGAACATAGTGTAATGAACTATTAGCACAAAACAATATTCAGTGCGGAGAGCTTTTAACCAGTTAAATACGATTAGCTAGCTAGTAAATGGAGATTTAGTAACCAGCCACTCAGCTAGTTAGGTAGCTGGCTAGTGAAGTAGTATAGAACAAATGCTAAAACGCATGATGGCAGAGAGTCCATTTACCCACAGAATCTAGGTATTTAGCTTATTTTGAAGGGTTGTCATGGATCTTGAAGTTGGGTTGTATGAGGTACTAAAACCTAGGCTATATACTGTATTGGCTACCTAACTAGTTGATATAGCAATCAGCATGAGTTAGTAGAGCCTGGCAGTAGTACCGGACATCGGTATGACGGCTGTTCCTTTAGCTACTACTGTGGATGAGGAAAGCAACAAATGTATTTAGTCTCATACAACTGCACTTGGAAAACTAGCTAAGCCCTTAACAAGCTTTCAGTCCTGGTAGAACAATGCTTTCAATAGGCCTACGTTTGGTTTTGTTTCCTAACATGACACTGTAGGGCAAATTACTCGATCTCTTGTCTACCCATGACGCAGCCAGCCAGGCTGCATAAAAAGTTCAGAGATATGCTCGTGTATAGGGCAGGTATATGGGCAGGACCTCGAGATTACAAATGTGCAGACTCTGGCTCCAAATGTGCAAGATGGCGTTCTTATGAAGGATATTTTGGCTCCATTTTTGTACAAGGTTAGGAAGTGAGGACGCATTTTCCATCTTTATCTGTGTTCAGACCCTCCAAAAATGATGATGATTAATTTATTTGGTGTGGAAACAACTCTAGTTGGGCACAGAAATCCAGACAGGATACCTAGCAGCAGCTCCAGGCAATGATCATGCCCGTGCAGCCTATGGTGCAAGTTTAGGAGATCTTGCCATCTTGTTTTCTTTGCAAATGTGAAAATTGTTTTAAACACGGCAATCTCCATGTAGGGCGACCTGTGCCTTGTAGAATAAAATAGCTCATTTTCTTCATATAAAGCAATTTGACTCCTTATCTCATGTGAACAAGGGCGTAGGTTTGCGTATGGACGGTAGGGACATGTCCCTACCAATATTTTGGGAAGCCGGATTGTCCCTACCAATATTTCAGCAAACTCGTTTTTATCATCTTTCCAGATAAGCCACATTAGACCCAGTTGTGGAGGCTACGTCTCCAAGACAACCTATTTACACATTCTAGCATTTGATTGGTTGAAAGGGAGGGGCAACCTGAAGGCTAAAAGTCAAGTGTAAAGTGACCACTCAATTCAGGTCATTAATGTTCATTTTTGTCCAAAGCAGGGCTTGAGACGCGCAACTGGATCACCGGCTTTGATTACATGGTGTTTGCAATGGCTTGCCCGTTGAAGAGAATTTGGCATTTGTTCCTGATTTTTCTTCATCATACAACTAATGCACTTTTCCCATGGCCCAACTCATGACATATATTTGATATTACCTTAGGTACGTATCACTTGCAGAAATTTCATTGTCTGAGAGCATAGGAACTAATCTCTCAGGTGATTATTAACTTTTTTTCTGTCTAAGAATGACTTAGTGGACCTTTAAGCAATGCTAGGTGTGTAAAAAAGGGAAAAAATAGCGCTGTACTCTCCACTTATGTGCTGTTTCAATGTCCTTTTGAGGACAAACAACACATACATTGACGTTAATTAAAGATGCTAAATGTTGATTGTAAAAGATACTGGACCACCACAGTTACCCTTTGAGTGTATTACTTAACTTGCTATTTTGAAATTTTCGATTAGTCCACTCCTCACATCTTAGCAAGCGATACAATTTCTGCAATGAGCACTGAAAAAATATGTGGGTTTGTAGTGGGCTCTCATATCAGAGTGAAACACACTGAGAACACTTAATTCACAGTAAAACTGTCTGCATGCAGAAATAGAATAGGTTGGAGCAAAAATACTGTCATTTCATCTTTTAACCTCTACCTGCTTAAGACTGAAAATTCCCTAACTTGGAAGACAATTCCCAAAATTCTGGAAATCAACTGAAAGTTACCAGGAAAAATTCCTTCCCTTGCTACCCTAATAAACAGACAAATCTTGCTGACAGGAAAAACAATAGCAGTGAAGCATCTTTGAGGTTGGATGAAAGTGGCTGTGGGAAATTGGATTTGGTTTTTCCCGGGGAGTGATTCAAGACTTCAAGAGAAGGCAGAGCTGACAAAGTGGAAAGCAGGAGTATACCTATTACTGCTTGAGGACAGGCAGATAGGGGCACTGACCTCTGTGAGCTACACTAAACACAGCAATCAGAAGAAATGTGAGGGTAGAATAACTTTTTGGGTGAGTGTTGACCTCCAGAAACTGCTATGCTATACATAAAAACATTGAATAAATAAATAAATAAACTCTTATTATGTCAATGGCCCCTTTCAAAAAAAAAAAGTGATAATAACCACTTTTCATTATAGAGTCTATGCCTTAGACATTCCCCTATCATTTTACTGACTACTGTCTTGTAGTGGCTGCATTTACCGTGCATGTACCCAATCAAATGGCCAATGATTCACATTCAGTGGGGGTCTCTTCACCTGCTTACTCATGACACAAGCACATTCATGGTGAGAGAGACCAGAAAAACATGTGGAACTGGAAATGGAGCAGTAGACAGGACGTTTATTACAGTGGAAAGGGAGGATGGGGAGTGAAATACACCCCCAATTCCAAAGAAATTAGAACATCATGGAAAATGCAAATAAAATAAAAAAAAAATAAAAAATAAATAAAAAATGTGAAAAGTCCAATCACCCTCTACTATATTGAAAACTACATGAACAAATTGTTTGATGTTCTAGTCTGACTTTAATTTCTGTCTTGAAAATATACAAACTGATGACTGCAACTCAGGCCAAAAAACTGTTTATCACCATGTCTTTTCATCACTCTCATTACCCGTTTGGGCAATGAGAATTGCTGTTGTTGCCTGATTTTTGTTCACAAAATTTCATAGCCAGCCTGGCAATAAGCTCCATCTCTACCCCTCATGTCACCACTCTCCTCTTTTTTGGGACTCAATAAAAAATGGGCGCGATTTTGTCAGACGTTGCAGTCCACATCTCAGCCCATGCTCTGAGTGCACAACAAGGGAACCCATACCTGGCTTTGCTCATGACTGGAAGCGTTTCCTGGCTAGCACATAAATAAGTCAACCTATGCACTAATCAGACAAATTCACGGATCAGTACGTGAGTCAAACTTAGCTGACAATAACGTTAGAGGAAGATTATCATTTGCTTGAAGAGTAACTTAGTTAACTGCCGCTGGCTAAAGTAGCCTGGTGGTTACTGGCATGGCAAGCTGACTTAGTCCTATTTCAAAGAGCTGATGTCACTGGCTTACTAATGCTCAGAATAACCAGAATTTGTATATTTTTTGTCATGGTTAAAGGCATAGAACTTGTGCTTCACGTGAACTTGTCAGACATGGACTCCTGCCGGAGAGCATCCGAATTCACAAATTTTTTTTAGTTAACTATTAATGTGAGAAGATGTGGATGGTAGCTTGAGGAACTTGGCCTTTTTTTCAAGGCTTCTTTCATATTTTAACTCCATTAGATTGAACAAATATATAACATCACCTGTCTCCGATTAGCTTTTCAATGCAATGTATCACATCATTATTAATCCTGAATTGTCCCAGCTGTCACGCCATCAGGAGTTTCCTAGTCCTTGTCAGTTTTCTGTAGATCCCACCCCGTATTTTGCCCTGATGCCCTGTTGATTTTAGATGGAATGACTCGGGTTACTTTCAGGTGTTTCTCTCTGTAACTGCAGCATCATGACAGAGTGAAGCATTGATTAGGGTGCTCTTGGCTTTATATACTTGGGGAGTGGTGATGGGGTGAGTCAGATGGATGTATTGACAGGGGTGAAAGAATTCACACAATAAATGTGGTCCTTAAAGGGGCAAAAAGTGAAATCGTTTCACCGCTAGGTTTGCTGTCGTGCACTGCCTGTAGACCAAAACAAAGTGTGTCATGAGCCACACCTCCCTCTACCTCTGCTATTCGGCAGAATGACGGGCCAGTTTAAGTTTCCACGGCGTTATTACTCAGTACATCGAACCTGAAATGCTCACGAAACTGCAGATTTGCGCTAATAGGCCTTTTTCACATTTAAGGGGTCTGTAAAATGGATGTGGGCGCCTTGTTTTTCCGGTTAGCGTCTGTAGCTGTTGTTCGAGTACATGCCTGGTCTGCGTGGGGCCGGGACATTTCTCTAAATGCCTTTTTTCACTCCACTAATGTGGTTATAATCGTTTCTTAGATGTTCGGTGGACAAGAGATGAAGGTGACCAGACGTCTCGATTTTGAGTTGCGTGTCCCGAGTCCCGACAAAAGCCTGTCGGGACGCTAAAATGTCCCGGTTTCCACCAACCACTATGAAATGTCCCCTGTTGTCAGTGATTACATAGCCAACTTGGTCTAAGTATAGCCTGATCATTAACTAAAAAGCACATAGAAAGAATACAGCATCCAGCATATGATTTCAACAATGTGTGTATGTGTGTGTGCGCGTGCGTGTGTGTGTGCGTGTGTGTAGCGTAGGCTAGGCTACAAACGTAGGCTACGCCAGCAACGTTACATTGTACAAATAACACAAAGTAATAGTACTTAACCAGTGACGTGCCGTCGGAGGTCAGTTAGGGTAGGCAGAATCCTCACTGTTAAACAAACGATAACTCTATTACATTCCTTGATTAGCAATCTGAGGATTGATTAACTAATTTACTAGACTAAACGGCAGAATGGCGTGCCAGTTCCACCCACAACATTATTGCTCAGTGCATCGAACTTAAAATGCTTACTAAACAGCAAGTTTGTTCATATTTGCTTAGAGGAAGCTAACGCAATGCCATTAACAAATGTTAAACGCAGTGTCTACGTGTCCGAAACTCGGACAGGGTTTTAATATAACTCCGTGTCCGACAGTTGATTATTGTTTTTAATTTCTTCAAATATAGGGGAGAGCTGGTACGAAAGTAACATTTTTCACATGGACGTCATTTTAAAAGATAACGTTACAGATCGAAAAAAATTTCGGAGCGATTAACTACTTTCATGTGTGCTCTGTCAATATCAGGCGCTAAATCATCACCATATATATTGACTTCGGCATAGTTTGACGTCGAACGGAAGTTGCGCATTGCTACTTTCGACCCCTCCAGTCGGGATGAAAGTAGCACACAGGCCGGACAAAAGTAACGTGATGAAATTAACTGGAATCTTTTAAATTACTGTCGTTAAAACAGAAACAAAAACAATCAGACATTTGTTTTAAACATTTTAATTTGCTTCAAATGTTTCAAAAGTAAACGTGAACATGTTTAACGTACAATTGGTCTATTTATAAAAATTATCAAATTACTTTACTCATTATCACAGTTGTGACAGATATAATGAGCTGCACCCTCAGTGCATGCCTCATGTGACCACAGCAGACAAAAGATGCACTGCACCCACACTACTCCAGGCAAAGATGAGGAAAATGTCTCCCCACAAACAAGACATTCCTCATCATTGCCCTGAGAAACTGTGGTTGCAGTGTATCCGCTTAACAACGTCTTCTTTGGGCGTTTTGAAGAGGACTGTTTTTTTCTGGCCCATCTGCCGACTCTCCTCCTCCGAAGCAGCTTTTACTGGGGTGTCGGTCAGTATTGCTGTTGACCTGCAACATTCAATGAGATGGTAGTCAGAATCAGCTTGTTTTTATACAAGCAAGAAAATCAAGACAAGTTAAAAATGACACTCGGCTCACCTCTTTCTGCCTCTTCTTTTATTTTCTTTCCTCGAGCCAGCCTTTGGATATGGGCGAACCTTTTCTGGGCTGAACCTCTGTATTGGCGTGCCACTAGATGTTCCTGGAACCACAAGCATACCTGAATAGATAATATTTCAAAAAAAATTCTTGGCAAGGCTCAACAAGCACATTTAAAAACACACACAGACACAAACTCTCACCATCTACAGGAATGGCAGATTCATGGGGATGCAGCTCAAATGGGCTCTGGCTAGGTTGGTGGTGTCTTAAGAGAGCGGGCGCTGGTGATGGAGTGCACACTGGTGATGAAGAGGGCGCTGGTGATGGAGCTGGTGATGGAGCTGGCACTGGTGATGAAGAGGGCGCTGGTGATGGAGCTGGTGATGGAGCTGGCGCTGGTGATGAAGAGGGCGCTGGTGATGGAGCTGGCGCTGGTGATGAAGAGGGCGCTGGTGATGAAGCGGACATAGGTGATGAAGAGGGTGCTGGTGATGGAGCTGGCGCTGGTGATGAAGAGGGCGCTGGTGATGGAGCTGGCGCTGGTGATGAAGAGGGCGCTGGTGATGGAGCAGGCGCTGGTGATGGAGCTGGCGCTGGTGATGAAGAGGGCGCTGGTGATGGAGCTGGCACTGGCACTGGGGATGGAGCTGGTGCTGGTGCAGGAAAGTCAGTCACAAAAGCTGGAGCAAAGTCTGTCTCACTGAAAATATCTGGATTCAAGGGCCAGATACCGGTACACTCGAACCCAGACGAAATGCTGCTTGCTGTCGCAGCTTGAGGCAGAGCTTTAGCCACAAGACTTGGGATGTTGTAGATGGTCAAAGTTCTTCCAGGGTTCATTCGCATCCAATTGTCTGCTGCACTGTTAATGCAGTGCTTCAGAGAACCAAAAACGCTTCGGTCTAGCGGCTGAAGACGGTGGGAGCAGTGGGGTGGAAAAGACAGGAGTACAACGCCATGTGACATGCAAAAGTCAATAGCTACCAGAGAGAGGTGTGATGGATGATTGTCTAAGAGTAGCAGCAACTTTGACTCCGGGGTCACGCGGGTGTTTCTTGCAAAATGCTGTAAAAATTCCAAGAAATCTGTCTCCTGCATCCACCCCGATCCACTGGCAGAACCAGTGCAGCCAAGGGGGCCATCCCGGATGAAGTGGTCCTGGAACTTCTTCCTTGGCAAGATAAAGTAAGGGGGAACAAAGTTGCCTTGTGCGTTGTCAGCAAAGGCAACAGTCACCAATGTCCCTCTTTCCCCAGAGGTCACAGCACCGACCTGGCGCTGCCCCTTGGTGGCAATGATTTTGTCTGGCACTTGAACCGTTGTGGTACCTGAAATAATAAATGAAATGAATTATTGCTGTTGCAAGTCACTGTTGCTTTTTAATTTATCTAAATATAAATTTTTACCTGTTTCATCCATGTTCCAGATGTCCTTTGCTTCAAAATTATAGTGGGTGAGGACAGTCTTTAGGTTTCTAAAAAATGCTGTCACGCTGGTCTTGTTGAAGCTGGTGGAACGGGACAAGCTGGTGGCTTGAGGTCGACGGATGGACAGGGTTTTGTTGTGCTCGAGGAAGGAGGTGAGCCAATCCTTCCCTGCCATCTGGTTTTTCTCCCATGAACATGGAGTTTTGAGGCCAATATTTTCGGCCAGCTCATATGCAAACCTTCGCACCTAAAACAGCATGAAAAAAGAGGTTAATTCCCAGATAGCAAGCACCTCCGCTCCAGATCTGCCCCGGCTCTGTGCCAACTCCAGCTGATCCGGCTCAGAGCCGAGGCAGATCCGGAGCGGAGGTGCTTGCTATCTTAGGCAAATGGCGGTAGTGGTGTAGCTCTGTCTGCAGTGTTACTCCAACCTCTTTAGGACTCAGGCCAAAATATATATCAGCTGCTCTCTTTATATATGCCTGCAGTCTCTTCTCTTGTTCTTCTGTGAAGACTTTGTTGTGAGCCCTGTACCCTGGGGCTCTGGTCTGCTGCCCTCCTGCCTCTGCCCTCCTCTTGCAGTACCTGAACAGGGTGACATGACAAACGCCATGCACCTCTGCTGCCCTCCTTATACTCTCGCCTCTTCGGACATCAAAAAAGGCCCTTCCATAAACCTGCTGGTCAACCTTTCCTCTCTGGGTAGTTCTGACCCTAACTCTTGGCATTTTCTGTCGGTAAAATATAACACACACATTTTTTAATGAGCTTTAAAACACAAAATGCGGCCGCATTAGCAGAAAGGGAGGAACGTAACCGCTGGTACTTCCGTCCCGCACCTCTGCTCCTTCCTTATACTCTCGCCTCTTTGGAAATCAAAAAAGGCCCATTCGTAAACCTGCTGGTCAACCTTTCCTCTCTGGTTAGTTCTGACCCTAACTCTTGCCATTTTCTGTCAGTAAAATATAACACACACATTTTTTAATGAGCTTTAAAACAGAAAATTCGGCCGCATTAGCAGAGAGGGACGAACGTAACCGTTGCTACTTCTGCCCCGACAGTGACTCCTGACATTTGAACCAGGATTGCTTCTAAAGTGGAAAAAGTCTGACATTTCAAACTTCAGGATATGTTACAAAACTAAATGACCTATCATTTCATCATAAATATGACACATGGAGCGATAAAGACAATCTTTAAATCAAAAAAGTTTACCATTTGTCTGAATTTACCCACCACTGTGGAAAACGGTCTTCCCGTCTCATTTCACGGGGAAGCGAAGAAACCTCAAGATTTTTCCCGGGTCTGGAGAGTGTCGCGAGCTGCACGTGCTGACCTAATTTGACGCATCGAAGTACACATGGCTGTGAGTAAATCGCCGTATTACTTTCGTCCCACATTACTTTCGCACCGGCTCTCCCCTACTGAATCTTTTAGATATTAAACGGGAATGTTTTGATAAGACAGCTCAGTTCTTCAAGATGAGTACCGAGAATTTCAACCAATGTTTCTGCTTAAGCTCTGCTCAATATAAGTCGACATCGGAGCGGGACTTAGTGCATTTACGACAAATTTAGCGACTGTCGGACAGAGATCCTAAAATACTCCGTCTCCGACAGTCGTACAAGTACTAATTTTTCGAGTATTCCAGCAATTATTAGACGTATAAACGTAGCAATGTTTGTGTTCGACATTTATAAAATTCAAATTGATAGCTATCGACTTTTCTTGGTCTTCTTATTCGTCTGTTTCCTTCCATTGAAGATAGACGACAGTCTTAATTCGGTCTCTCTTTTGAAAATTAGTCAGATGGATCGAACAGATTCACGCTTTATTTCCACACCAGAGATAAAATAGTGCTTGTAGCCTAGTCAGTGAGCAAATCAATTCCATGACCATTGACACTGTGAATTAAATATCGCATGCACGATCAAGACTGTCGGACGCGAAATGCAAAATACTCCATGTCCGGCAGCCAGCAAAAAAAAAAAAAAAAAAAAATATTGATATGAGAACAGATTTATAACGAAAGAAAGAATAAAAATATATCACCAACAAACACAACATCCAAAAAAGATGGCCCGCAAATAAATAAATTGCAGTGTTCATTGGATGTTCTGTTTGTTGTTAAAATGTTTTTTTTTATTCTTTATTTCGTTATCAATCTGTTCTAATCGTCCTCTTTTATTTTATATTATTTTTTTTTATTTTATTTTAATTTTTTTTTTTTTTTGGCTGTTGGACACAGAGTATTTTGCATTTAATGTCCAACAGGCATTGTAGCTACGGACTTTGTTGTATTTATAAAAATGGCCCAAATAATTGATTGCAGTGCCCATTGGATGTTCTGATTGTTGGTGATATATTTTTATTCTTTATTTCGTTATAAATCTGCTCTCATATCAATACTTTTACTTTCTGCTGGCTGCCGGACATGGAGTATTTTGCATTTCGCGTCTGACATCTTGATCGTGCATGCAATAGCCTAATTCACAATGTCAATGGTCATGGAATTGATTTGCTCACTGACTACAAGCACTATTTTATCTCCGGTGTGGAAATAAAGCCTGAATCTGTTCAATCCATCTGACTAATTTTCAAAAGAGAGACCGAATAAAGACTGTTGTCTATCTTCAACGGAAGAAAACAGACAAATAAAAAGACCAAGTAAAGTCGATAGCTATCAATTAGAATTTTATAAAGGTCGAACACAAACATTGCTACGTTTATACATCTAATAATTGCTGGAATACTCAAAAAATTAGAACTTTTATGACTGTCGGAGACGGAGTGTTTTGGGATCTCTGTCCGACAGTCGCTAAATTTTTCATAGATGCACTAAGTCCCGCTCCAATGTCGACTTATATTGAGCAGAGCTTAAACAGAAACATTGGTCGATATTCTTGGTACTCATCTTGAAGAACTGAAACATTCCCGCTTAATATCTAAAAGATTCAGTAGATTTGAAGAAATTAAAAACAATAATCGACTGTCGGACACAGAGTTATATTGAAACCATCCAACTTTCGGACACGGAGTTATAATAAAACCCTGTCCGACTATCGGACACGTAGACACTGCAAAAAACGCGCACGCACCGTTCATTTGGTGTATTTTCCAAAACTTCATAAAAATAAAGATAGTCCCCCACAAAACTCATTCAATGTCTTTTCATATTTTATCTTAAACGTGTAAATAAGCCTACCAAAAACATGCATAATTTTTCCGCATTAGGCTATGTTGTGAGCAGTAGTCCTACGTGCTGAAATTGAGCCTAATATCTGCGTCTATGACCTCACGTGCACGCGCAAAGTGTCCCGGTTTTAGTTTCAGGAAATCTGGTCACCCTACAAGAGATGCAAGTTATTTTTGCGCAGTTCTTTTATGATTACGATGGTTAATGATAGTAAAATACAGATAGTGGTGGCTAACAGGTAGCAGCTACATAACTAAGTCACTAGCAAGTAACTTTGATCCTAATCAATTTATTTACAAATTTTTAACCTCAGACAACGTTGTTTTTCGGATTTAGTTTCAGATTTATTTTTAAACTTACCCTAAATTGTTTGTCTACTGTGTCGTTTGATCCTGTGAAATGTCTATTGCTGGCTGTCCGTTTAACCTGCGCTTTTTTACATTAACGTTTCCTGCCAGAATGTCCATTATGCAGCTATGGGAGACCTTGGTAGCTATGCCTGTCTGGTTTGTTGCCCGTGAAAGAAGAGTGCGCCGGCTTGGCTAAGCTTACAGATAACTAGCTATAACTTCCCAACTAGCTATAACTTCTCCCCGTCAAAGTTAGGCGACGTGGACGCGCACTTTGGTGCACTTAAATCAGCGTAATTGAAAATTGCAAAAAGATGTTTCAATGCCATTTTATCTCATTTCAATAATTGAAACTTGCATAGAGTGCATGTTATATCGCCTGATGTGCTGATAAAGTAGCTCATAAGTTCCAGAGCAGTTTGTCTTTCATAAAGCATAGGCCTGTTTTTATTTTTCAGTAGGCCTACTGAATTTAGCCCATTATTTTGCCACAGTTAGATTGCATAGGGAGAGAAGGCGTGTCTTCAATTGCCAATGGATCATTACTACAATTGAAAAACTTGCCAATCATTTTCCTTATTGACAACTAAACAGGACTAATTGTTGAAAAAATAAAAAAGGATGCGTCTGTGCTCCCTCAAATTCCAGTTCTGGCGCCGACACTGACTCGAGGTCAATAAAGCCTGCCATATGGCACGTATTGCTGACATTTAAGTCTAACAATAGGAATGTAATGCTTCGCTTTATGTTTAGAGTAATGCTGGACTATGTAAGCAAGGCAAACCAGCAACGTTGCGTGTCATTCACGCATAATTACATACAGTTGTGCTTTCTGACGCTCCGCGATCAAGCAAATTGACCTTGCTCCATTTCTTTAATCAGAAATTAGGGAGAAAGCGCAGCCCAAGCTAAGAATAACTACGACGCCTCGTATTACATGATCAATGATGAGAGTCACACGAAGGCTGTCAGCATAATTAAACAGGCTAATTCTGCACCGCAATGACCATAAACCATAATTAGATAGCTTGACGACTAGTATGTTGTATTCACTCAACGCCCAAGCTTTATGCCTCAATACTGATGGCTCTTCTGAGTTTTAAACCAAAATTTGGACCGAAAGCTGGACATTTGTTTTCCCTGTGAAACACAATGCGGAGTTGAGCATTTGACCAATTACTGCATCTGTTCCAAGCATTATTTTGTTAGCCACTTAGCATAATTCCCCAAGTCATTTTTTACATTTTGTGTTTTTTTTTTTTTTTTTTTCCAAATTGCGATATCGGCTGCCTATTCTTTCGCGCAGCCTAAAAAATTCCAGATAGCAAGCACCTCCGCTCCGGATCTGCGCCGTCTCTGTGCCGACTCCAGCTGATCCGGGTCAGAGCCGGGGCAGATCCGGAGCGGAGGTGCTTGCTATGTGGGATGTGAATGGAAGAATGGAAAGTTTGCTAACATCTGCAGGCTAAGCAAGCATGGGCTTTACATTCATGGAAGTATGGCATGCAGTTACCATATTAGTTTTACAACACTTGTAATTCAGTTTCCACCGTTAAGAATGATCTGTGGCTAGCATCTGTATCGTGGCAACTGTTAGCTAACATTCTACTTACTCCACAAGCCACTTCATTGGAAATGGAGTGAATTCCATTAAAAACGGTCACCCATTCTATGTGATCCTATCACTCTATCTTGTGAATTGCTTCTGACGGATCTGGCAACGGTTTCAAAATTCACAGAGAATTTAGGAGCTAGCCAGCTAGATAGCTAATGAACCGCGCAATGATTATAGAAAGGCAATGTGTAGATGCCAGCTTTCGGGAGTAGCTCATAGCTAGATAGCTAGCTAGTTATATCAGCAACCAAGGTATCCACACTGAACTAAGCTTATACCTAGAATTCAGAGTTGAAATTAACAGAAATTGGAAGCACTCTCTAGCTAGCAACCGATTATCCTCGAAAATAAATCGAAAGCACCATGTCCTTGTAGCTTCTGAAGACCACAATAGGTTCCCTTTAATATTAATTTTATTGTCTATCCTGTGTTGCACTGATCCAGGTTAGTCGTATAAAGCTGTCAGAAAAATGTGGAAAGTGGCTTTTGCCAATTGAAACTGGGGTGTTGCCTTTAAATATAAGACTTGAGTAGAGATATTCAGATAAGGGGAGGAACGATTCTCCTGAGCCTACACGTGACATAGGGAGAGCCAAATCGGAATGCTATGCCGAATTCCATGTTTTATAGAACAGGCAGCCCACAACAAAATGACAGTTGTTTTACTTCACAGTTGGGGGGTTGGTAAGCACTCCAGACATGGAAATTTATGTGCACTAGAACTGAAAAAATAATGTCCCCTTTAACAGTGCCTAAACTCATAAAAACTACTCTGAACCATTATTTAATTTTTGCCTTCAAATTCTTTTTCCCCAAAGACCCACTGTGCTTGCAGTTTGGAGCCAATGCTTCATAATCAGGGCTTTTTGGAATTTTTAACTGCATCAGTCAAAATGACCGGACCCATGTGACCACAAGCACATTACATTCAGATTACATTAATGGCAATCAGGGGCTATTTCCATGCTATGAATATGCAGGTGCACTCAGATGCCATTTGAGAAATTATCACTGCACCTGTTAATTACCTCAAAGGAAGGTATAATTCCATATTGCAGAACTGATTGCTGCAATGTCTGAATGAAAGTTGATATGAAGAATTGAGGGCGCCAAAAGTCACTAAAACAAATGCTCTCCATCTCTGAGGCAAATAAATGAATCAATAAATAAATAAATATGTGAGGGTATATTCCTGCTTCTCTCCAGATGAGCCCGCATCACCCTCAAGCCCCCAATAACTCTACACAGGAATAAGTGAAGTTGATGGATAGATAGATTTACCCATATTTGCATTTTTCCAAGGTCAGTCCAGAAGCCAGCATAATTATAGTTAACTTTTGATTTTTTCAAGATGATGCATTTTATAACTTTCCAAAACTCATACATTGTCACAAAGAGTAGTATACATGCAGAATGCAATAATCAGTGAATGGAAATCAGTACAATTAGCTGTCCCTGCAGAAATAGATCAACAGTGGTTGCACAGGGGGGTACCCGGCCCCCACTTCAATCTGATCGGCCACTCTGTGTGCCCCCCAGTTCTCTCTGGTGCATTTTTGTTGCCAGGTGGATATTAATGTGACCAAAACTTCAATGTCCAAGGTTTTTGAATACAACTCCATTGTCCATGTGCATGCGTGGGTAGTTCGAAAGCCAGAGAAGAAGCAAGCCTTCGAACTGACTGCTCGTAGGTCCTGGGCTGGGCCACGGTCCATGTAAAAAATGTACTGATCTACCCCACTTTCACTTAGGAGGATGTGACACAGAATCAAAAATAAATGAGTTGGCACTTGAACCGAAATGGAGGAAATAGGGAAGAAGCAGTAGTCAACATTTTTCATTGGACCGAACCATAGAAACTCCAGGTACTGTTGCTTGAGTTTAGTACATCCCGTCAATTCATTCAGATTGTAAATGATCGGCTAACAATAAAAATGGCTTATGAGGCTTAAAAAGCGATCAAAGTTGCGAACTGACAAACTCAGTTACATTCACACGGCATGTTGGCTCCTTTGCTGCTATCAGCCACTTTAAAGTTTCTGTGAAAGCACAAAGTTACATCCTGAATGAATGTAATCTTAATTTGTTGAAGCCAAATTCTTAAGTGGGTCTATATCCCACTCAGACTATAATATTCTCCAGCTTATTCAATAGTCAAGTTACAGTGGGCTCCAAAATTACTGGCACCCCTAACTGGCAATGCACAAACAAAAAATTTGAAAGAATATATATTAATAAAGAAACTCCAAATAGCAACATGCAAGAAATACTGTACGATATCAATGTTCCAATGGAACCAACCAAAAAGAATTAGTGATTTAATTAAATCATTAATTGAAATTAATCAAGCTCCTCCAAATCAAGGTTTCACAATTAATGGCATTGTTAAAGTTTATTGTAAATGACATCTACCAAAATTAAACTCATAGGCGGCCTTCCCTATGTTTCAACCTCCACGGAGCTCGCAACTGCCAGGCAAGAATTAACATCCTAAACCTTGAACGTATAAAAACGTTATGTTATGGGGCATAGCCTGTGCCCCATGTGTTTATTTGCAGTTTGTGACGCCTGTGCGGTCTCCAGAGCCCAGGTTTTTTTTTTTTACAGTGAATTTAGGGGCAGGCGGCTAGCGGATCGTGGGGAGATGTCGGCGAATTGAGACAAAAATATAATCGCGCAGAAAGTAAACAAACTTGCATAGTGCACCTTTAAAGGTGCAATATGCAAGTTTGTTGACATCACTTCTGTTGACATTTGAACTCAAACAAAACAGAGGTAGCCCGCCCTTCCCTCCCATAGTTCCCTCCTTCCAATGCTTTCATAACTGTCAACTCTTGTACAGTGAATTTAGGGGCAGGCAGCTAGCGGATCGTGGGGAGATGTCGGCGAATTGAGACAAAAACATAATCGCGCAGAAAGTAAACAAACTTGCACAGTGCACCTTTAACTCTCAAACAAAAATCAAAATTCACATAACCCAACAGTTATACAGGCTAGCAGTAAACAATACTTCAAATGGAATCATCAATCACATTTGCGGTGGTATTTCAATACGCATTCAAATTTCTCTGCTTGTTATGTTCAGTTATCTCAGTCCTTCAAACACAGTCTCTTCTTTATATCCAAGGAACATGAAAAGTCTTACTTATCCGTAGAACTTAAAAAAGAAGGATATCAACATTACGCATCCAGTCGGGCTAATCCGTTGTGCAGAATCCATTTTGTCTCGTTCGGTGGGTGGCTCGCCATCTGGTTCTCGTCGTTGTGCATGATGTCCACATCCGACGCAGTATTCCATTCAAATCAAATACAGTTAGCGCAGCTCAAAGTTCGTATTGTACATACCAATCCAAAGTGAAAAATCTCTAACAAAAGTCACTTCAACCAGCTTAAGTCAAGCAAGTTCACTGCAAATCAGTCATAGCAGGCTACACTATCTAGCTAGCACTCAAAGGAAAAAACAAAGTCCGTCTAGATTAAACAGTAACTTTCTGCAAACTCGTTTTTACCGACCCGGAAAGCGTATCACTTAAAATCAATCAAGTATTTTGATTTAAACCAAGTAATTTGACCATAATAATATAATTTTCGAAAGGTTTTCAACCGCGATTTCAATGCATTCTTCCTTCTTTGCTCCTGTTTTTCCTTTTTAAAAAAAAAAAGCTAGGTTCTGCTTCCTCTTTTGCACACGCTCACGTCCCGCAGAGGGCGCTGCAACATTACTTTTCAGTCACACATATAAAGCTACGCTGAATTTATCGTTTCGGTAATTATGTGCATTGCATCTATTCTGTTTTGCTTTCCATTCTTTACTTTTCAGTAAAGGTTGAAGCAAAGAACTAAACCATGTTTAATGTTTATTATTTAACTCACTTTAATCTTGATCAGACTATTTTGATAATTTTAAGGATTACTTTGTAAACCTTGGTTACATGTGCTTTTCAAAAATATTGAGTCAGCTGGATTGGACAATGTTCCACATCTGCAGTATCCAGACATCTACAGTTACGTGATCAACTTTCCCTCGTCCTACTCTGGAGAATCTCTCAAAACCTACAAGGGCCTGCATGGATACAAATGGATGCAATCTAGCTTCATGATTAGTAGGGGCTGTGTCCACAGGAAGCATTTTTTGCACTGGCAGCATCAATTTTTAATGCAAATGCTATGAAGTTAAGCATTGACAGCGCTCAACATCCTTGGCGCACAAAACTCCCTCAGTACACAGCTTTTTTTGCCACGGCACTCTCGGCTGGGAATAGTTCAACTTTTGGAACACCACCAGACTCATCAGTGTCACTTCTCACTCACCGACAACTCAAAATCAAAAACTGGGAAGGACTTTACAATATCAACAGCAATCAGAGAAACGTTTCCTCTTGCCACAGTCGTGTTTCTAAACAATTAGGTAGCTACAGTTTAGGTTTGCTTATGGTTCTCCATTTAGGAACACTAGGTTTGCTGACAAATTAGTTAGTCAGTTTTAGCGTTTACCACAACTGTAGTGCCTAACACCTGTAGCTAGGAACTGTGTAATCGCTTAAGTTCCCATTTATTTTCATCTGGGGTGCGTTTCCCAAAAGCGTAGTGGCTAACTAAGTTAGCAACTTACATAGTTTGTCCATTCACAGTGAATGGTTCCAACTTTGTAAGTTAGCATTTGTGATTTCGGGAAATGCACCCCTGGGTAGCTACGTTCCCCAAAGCATGGTGGCAAGCTACATTAGCAACTTGGTTACATAGTTAAAATCATTGGCTTTATTAGGTTCCAATTTCACTTTAGGGAAATGAATATTCATTAGCTTAGTTGCTAAGATTATTCACAATTTCTTTTCAGTGTATTAGCAAGTCTTGACATCTAAAATGATGCATGGCGGAAATGCTAAGACAGATTTTGTAACTTTGCAAAAATCAGCGTGAGAAAATAGTGCTCTGAAAATGAGGTCATGGGCGCTTCCAGCTCTAAAAGTGCTGCCTGTGGACTGAGGCCTTAAAGTGGTAATCCATAAGATTTGAATTGGTTTGTTGATATTGACATCTTTGGCAGTAAGCTGTAATTGCAGGTGCGCTTCTGGACCTCATTTCCCATAGCTCTTGTCGAGACCAAACAGTGTCGCCTGTATGACGTCGGTAAATTGACGGCTCTTACCAGTTCCACGCCTCCTCAACTCTCATGCAGACGGGAAAGATAATCTTTGACACGGCAGTTGAACTCAATAAAAGTAAAAATTATGTGACGTTAGTCATCCATTAGCATCATCTCATTCCAGTAACATGTTAGGCTATTATGATAAATCGATTAACGTAAAGGGCTGCCAACTCTCACGCATTCGCCATGAGAATTTGTGCTTCATTCACATTCCCGTGCTGTGGTCAGTAATTATTCAATCAACGAAATGCGTGTTTCACGATCGTTCAAATTGTTTAAATGAAATAAGACCATTTGAAACATTTTTATGCAATTCCACTGCTTCCAACCCGAGTGAAGAAACGCGTGAGAATTCCGGAATCATAATTGTTCTCATATTACTAGTGGCGAAATCCACCGTAACACATGTGAAACTGATAAACTTCAATGCACAAGGACTTCAATTCCACCTGAGAATCTCTTCAAACGTTCTGATAGAATCATTTCTGACTACAGCACGGGAACGTGAATATGTTGTTTAAACTCAAGCCGAATATGTGAAAGTTGAGAGCCCTGTGTAAATAATGAAAACGGTAGTTGGTTAACAGGTAACGTTATAACTTTTCTTTTTTTAAATAAAAATGATTTGTCGAGGCAGTTAACGTAGCTTTTTTCCCGTTTGCTTCCTGAAATTAAGTTATAATTTTAGTTTCAGTAGTAGCCTCAACAGAGACTCAGCTAACGTTAGTTTCTACTGTGCACAGTATAGCTACACAGTATGGTATTTGCCATTGGGTAGACGTCAAGGGATCCAGTAGCGGTACTTTCCGCTTCTTGGAAGGCTGCATTTTTAACGGTCCTCCCTTAATTCCATCTGTAAAACTGACAAATAGTGTTAGGGACAAGTTAAATTTAGGGTTAGGGGATAGAACCAAGGTTCAGGTTAGGGAAAGTACCGCTACTGGATCCCTTCTGACGTCTACCTTGCCATTGCTTCTCCCGGGGTTCCTTTCTTCCTTCAAGCTGGCTTGCGGCTCCTCCTACCTGCTGGACAGACCAAACACTGCTTACTGACGTAAAAAGCGTCACTAGATGTGCGCCTGTATTTGAATATAGCGCGGGAATGTCGCCACAGACACACTGATTGCTTTACCTGGCAAAGAATGAAATACAAGTGCTTTCATCAGTGGGTCATAGGCCCAATCACCGTTGTTTTATCCTCCCTCTCTGATAGACACTGACTTAACAGACAGTAACGAGACGGAAATCTTATGGATTACCACTTTATGTTATGATTCTAATCTGTTCTGTCATGATTCTGCCATGTTTGTTATGATTCTGCCACTCCCTGTTATGTTTATGATTATGTCTGTTAGGTTTTGCCATGTTCGGTTTCGTTTTTGTACTTTGCCATGTTTTCGTTTTTGCCATTCCCAATCCACTATTCTGTTACATTCCGGTCCATGTCTTTGTTCATGCCCTGCATTGCACTTTGTCTCCCCTGTCTGGTCTCTTGTTAAGTTACAGCTTCTCCCCAGTCCTGCGTGTCACATGCTTAGGTGATTTCATGGTTTCTGGGTTTCAAACATTCCTTCCAATCTCGTTTGCTTCCTTCGCCTCTCTTTTTCTATTACTAACCAATACTAACAGTTTGTTGTTTTCGTTAAAGTTACTAACCCAAACTAACATTGTATATAATACTAACTTACTAACGAGCACTAGGGATTGTATAGCTGCACTTACTAATTGATTAACAAGCTCTCAGCACTCGCCCTGTTCTAGTCTCCACCTCTTGCTTGCACTTAGTCTTTGCTGCAATTCAGCAGATCCTCTGCACCTGCTCCACTCTGTCCTACCTCTCATTATCTGTGCACATTAGAACTCCCTAACCGGAGCTGTATGTTTTGTCATAGGTTGTCTCGTGTTCCCTGTCCGCGTTTTGGCTTTTGCCAATTTCATGTGATTAGGTTCTCCCTCATGTTCCCTCCTTTGTAATTAGTCTGATCCTCATCACCTCATCCTAATCATAGCATGTGACTTCCCTTGAGTGTATTTAAGCTGTCTTCTCACTGCAGTTCCCCGTCAGAATGTTTCCTCTTGTTTACCTGTGCTGCTATCTTTCGCCTTGTACTCATAGTGTTAATCTTCTGACTGGACCGCCCGACTTACGATTTTTGGCTCTGCTCTTTTGTACTTTTGTCTGCATCTGTTTTCGAACCCTTTTTTGCCCGACTACGAGTTTTGTGTTTGCTGCCCTGGTAACGGTTTGGATTTCGCCCTCTGGATTTTGGCTTTGCTTCTCTGACAAACCTGTGCCTGTGTACCGAACCTATTTTTGCCTGACCACGAGTACTGTGTTTGCTGCCCTGGTTTTTGATTCTGTTTTTGCCCTCCTGGATTGTGATTTTTGGCTTGTGGACTCTGTACCTTTGCCTTCTGCCCTGCGGGGTTACCCCCCCTCGTTCAATAAAGCCACTTTTACTGCAATCCTGTGTTCTTGCAACTGGTTCCTGAACGAAACCTCACACTTTAAGTGTCTCCTTATCACGCATTAGCATCAAAGCAGACGCCTATGGGAATTGATTGGATTTTTTCTATGTGGAGCTGTCCATGATGCTGACAGTGCACATAATGCATTCAAGAATTTTAGCTGAAGTCCAAAAATAAGCCATTATTGATGAAACAACCTTGAATCTTCACTTTATTTATTAGCTTTTGAAACAGGCCCTCAGATGCTTAAAGCTGCAGTTAGTCACTTTGAGGAGAGAGAGGACTTGGCATAAAAATTTGAAAAAATGCAACTTTCAGATCCCTCCCCCTCCCTCTCCACTGCACTCCTGCCCTAAGACCCTCCCCCAGAGGAAGCTGCCGTGCACGCGAAGGCACGCGCGCTGTTATGCATGCGACTGTGGAGAGATTTTGCACGTTCACATTATGAAAACGGCCAAGTTGCCAAGGCTAGACGTTACTGCTGTGAACAGTCAACACCGCTGGCCAACAACAAACTAGCAGAAATAAATCATGTCGACACGAAAAGTAATCTACAGCAGCATGTATTCAGTAAAAACCCAGCACACGCTTATTTCAGTTAGTTATCCGTTTTTTTTGAGTACAGAAACTGTCGTGAATCCTGCTGAATGGCCAGTACACCATGTATGACAGCATTTAGCTGTGAGAGCACAGAAACGTTACACATATTTACTTTTGTATAAGGACAACAACACAACCGATAAGACTGCCAGGTCACTTCATAAAGATATTTTCTGCTACTCTCTAATAAAACGACGCCAGTAACGTTAGCCCTAGCATCGGAAACAAGCTAACGTTAGCTCGACAGTAACATCGCACGCACTACGGAGTACTTTAACAATTACAAGACGCTGGCTATTCGAACAGCGACTGTGCTTGTAAGCGACGTTCCCTCGCTTATTTGCGGAGCGAAAATTAATTGATGCCCGTTAGGGCTAGGGTTAATTCTAGCTGTGCATGTGAGCGATGCCAACTCACTTATTTCTAGAGCATTGCGGAGCAAAAATGAACCAACGAATAAAGCAGGGGTTTACCTGTCAAGCAGAAAAGTCGCCAACTCTGCGTCGGGTTTTAATCCTTCCAGATCATGGAGTTCTTTCCACCTCTAAAAAGCCACTCTGTTCACTCTGGTTTTATCCCGGGCTTTGTCTAATTCTTTCTTTTTTGCTTTTTTTTCCTCTGGCTTCCTCGTTTTACTTGTCTTAGCTGTGTGTGCTGTTGTCGGTAACGGAGGTATCGGTATTTTTTTCCTCACTGATGGCTGTTGTTGCGCCATCTCTAAGCTCTCGAACCTTCTCTAGGAGATTTGAGCTTGACTGAGCACTGGCATGAACTGAGGAGGAAGGGGGAGGAGGCTGTCTGCAGCGCGTGCATGTGCACTGTTTGACGGCTGTCAGACACCATTCTGGCTCTAGTTGGTTCTTTTTGGTCGGTCCGAACGATTCATTTAAATTGCTGTAGGAGCAGTATGTGGGTTTAAAGGAGCCTTTTTTAAATTACAGTGCACTAGTTTTATGTAATACTGTCTGTACACAGTGACAGTTTTAGCAAAAATGACAAAAAGTTACTTTTATAAGACTTACCAACTGCAGCTATTAGACCACCACTGATTAAACCAGGTACTAAATTCGAGTTATTTAAGTATTATCTAAGTGTTGAGGAACTATATTGAGTCATTACATCACTTCCTGTTTCACTAAGGTATAAAAATGAGGCAGTACACATGCAGTATCCCTTTGTCATCCAACATCATGAAGAAACAAAAGAACTGTCAGTTAAAAAGAGACCAATGGTCATAGACTGTCATAAATCTGGTAAGATACAAGAATATTCACAAACGATTGAAAATGTCACTGAGCACTGTCAGGGTAATTATTAAAAAAATTCCAAACATATGGAACTTTTGAAAACCTCAAGGTGTCAGGGGACACTCTGAGAGGAGAACGTGGAGCAGGAAGTTAGTGCACGGAGCAGGGTGTTTAATTATGTTGTACATAATAAAAGTAACAGAGTATACATGAACTGGGAGAATGCTATGATACAAGGTAATTCACAGACAGTGTGGGGGTACAACAACACAGGTCAGAATAATTAAACAGGAATGCATATAAACTCTTGGGAAATGAACAAAAAGTCACAGAGCCTTCCCACAAGCCTACCCTGAGGGAAAAATGAATGGACATTAGTTTTTTTTTTCATTTCAATAAATTTAATTGATATTAATTTTGCTGAATCTAAAATAAAATTTTCTCATTAATGCATTAGCAGGCATAAATAACTATTTTAGATGTTTTTTCCATTACTGCCTTTAATTGAGGACTACTTGCAATTGCCCTCTAGGTAAATAGCAGCCAATTTCGTTATAATGGCATTAATAGGAAGTGGACTGGCTCTCCGTAGAACGGCTTTGTTAAAAATCGCCTTCTTCATTGTCACTGTAGTGTTTTCCCAAAATCCATTGTAGTCACAGTCAGGAAAGACAGCAGTGGCAACTTTTTAACAAGGAGTTTGGGGTTTATGTACTGCATTGTTGGAAATTTCTTTGCTTCAAGTCTGCAGTGTTGCAGACTTGTTTCTTTGCACCAAAAAGAGAGTCCAGAGGCTTGTTACAACTGATAATGTCAAAGCAACGCATAACGTCAAAACAACACATCAAAATGTTTGACATTATGCATGTACCCATGCTACTCACAATGTCAAACTCAACACATAACGTCAAATGTTTTCTAACCAATAAAGTCAAAATTTTTGACGCATAATGTCGCAACAAACTTCTAACCGATAACGTCAAAATGCCCTCGACGAATAAGGTCAAAACTTCAATAGGCTTGGCTCATCACCCACAACCTGTTGGGTGGAGTCCGTCATATCTGTCCGTACATGTGTTTTGTATGTTTCATTGTTTCATTAGTGGGCCTGGCCTTCTGATTTTTATGCTGCCTGATCCTCAAGATTGGGGACCATATTGTTTTTAGTCATGGTGTCCGTCTGTCTGCCTGTGTGTGTGTGTGTGTCTCTCTGTATGCAGACTCCATTTCTTTTCCATCCAGAAGTGGTTTTATGACCTCTTATAGCGCCTGGAAAACAGCAGAAAGTAATGACTCTGACCAGCCATCTACTGGTGAAGTTTTGCATTATTATTCAGTTCAAATCAGTTTTATTTGTATAGCGCTTTTCACAGACAGACTGACACAAAGACGCTTTACAGTGCAAAAAAAAGGGCAGTGCCCAGCCTAAGCCCCACTATCGCAAATGAGGCAAAAAACTTCCGGTAGGGAGAAAAATCCTCTAACATTGGTGAGCAAAAACTCCTCAGTGGCAAGAAATTTCAGGAGGAACCAGGTGATATTGGGGGAGCCCATCCTCCACTGAGTAGCTAATTCATAAAGTTCAATTAAAGTCCATTAAAACTCATTAAAGCATCTAAGCGTAGGCATCTGTAGCTCCAGGAAGTGGCAAGGCATGAATGGAGCAGAACTGGATCAGGACTGGATCGGGACAGCAGCAGCCAGTGACCACATGGTGATCATTATTTGACAAGTAATTTCATTTACTCGTGTAACATTAACTTTCAATTCGTATGTTTCTATTGCAAGTCTCCAAGGCACACCATCTAAGCAATTCTTTTCTTACTGAACAGAGCAAGGCACTAATTGGCACTAATTACCGATTAAGGGTATAGAATGCTATTATTCTCAATTTCACGATGTATTGAGTGGCGCTTATTCTGCTTAAAACTGATTACTATGCAGAATACTAAAATGTTTTGCGGACAGAGCTGAGCAATAATTACTAAATAAGAGTACAGAATATTATTTTCAGTTTCACTGTCAGAACATATTGAGTGGTGCTTATGTGAGAATTATTTTTTGCATCTGTTTGCTTACAACAAAGAGTACTGATTTTCAACATTGAACTCATGGTAGTTAATATTGCTATAAGCAATTCATCGCTGTAAATAGTGTTATTCTTGCACAGTACATGGCACCCACTTGCCTTAGGCTACTGCTGGTGAGCTTACTAATTGCATATAGGGGCCAGATGTTGATGAGGATCCCATAAACACAGCGACATGTTCTTCAGAATTTTAATGGTAACAGGTCAAAATGAAAAGGTCATATGCACCTTCCTTACAAGATAAGAGTTAATGAAGCCAAATAAAACACAAAGATATAAATATAGTGTGTACAAGTTTGGAAAATAAATTCTCTCCACTTGGGAATGTTGGAGAGGTCGTTGTTAGCCTTCATTTTTATTGTCACTTTTGGGTGGCCCCTCCAGTCCCCTGCTGGTGCCCCTGTGCCTCCTGCCTGAGGTTACCCCATTCAAAAGTCAATGGCGTGTATTCATCACTAAATACATTTTCTTTGAAGACCAACTTCAAGATAGTAATACACTCTTTTAAAATCACAAATTCATCTTTGCCTGCAATGGCCCCAGGCAATGTGATACAAAGGGAATTAGTTATATTAATTTAAAATGTGTCATGTGGGATGCAGCAATTATGTCTTTATCTCATCAGCATTTAAATTGGAGCATGGCCTTGAAAGATGCTCCTATGAAGACAAATTTTAATGCTTTATGTTCCTTCTCAACTTTTTTCCTGTTTGCTGACTATTCTCTCCTCATATAATAATAAGCTACCTCATGTCTTAACTTCCCTGAGGCCAATATTGTATTACATGAGGTCAATGCTGTATTATTTCCAGTAAAGGCGCCCCTGATTCTTTGACTGCTTTTGTGAAAATGAGTTGCAACGTAGTCATCATTACTATAGAACTAATCATTGTGGGAGTCATCTCATTCTGGTGTTTGACAGTTTGCAAGCAGGAATGCATATCAGACAAGTTAGTTGCTTCCCTGCCAGCTTGAAAAAAAAAAAGAACTATTTTAAAATGGAATCAAAGAAAAACCAGTCTGAATTTTAATGAAGGTGTAACAAGAGCATATTAAATTCTTGATAAATGTCATTACTTGAGCTCAATCAAGACAATAATGCATGTGTTATATAGATGGTTATATCCACCATGGCTTGGATTAATGAGGTTATCTAGGCCGATGACGGAGAGATATATTACCATAATTGTGAAAGCAAGTGCAAATGATACAGTACATCTTGTCTGGTTTATTTTTCTTTCATCTTTTTCACTCTTAATCAAAATCTAGGAATGAGAGTTCCCTGGTAATTGCATGGTATTTTGTGAGTAATGAAGTTCTGATTAAAACCCTTGCCTTCAATTGTTCAAATTAAACAACTGTAAACAATGCTGCTTGATAACTGCCTTTATTTTGTGCTCCAGGCCACTTGAACCAGATTCACAATGGGTCTATTGTTGAGAGAAAAAATTTTTTTTTTTTTTTTATGTTTAAGCAGGGATACTGGGGGTGGTAAAATAATCAGAAACACTGCAAAAAAAAAAAAAAAAGCTTAGTGAAGTGCACTATGCACTTTTTTGTTAAGATTTTTTTTCAGACATGGATTGATCCAATTCGGTGGCATATTCAGAGGTTTATTTCAGTGGTTTATCACTGTCAGAGAGCTTTGACTTGTAGCAACAGCTTGTTTTTCGTTGCTGTTTGGGATTTGTTATATCCTCTCATTTTTTTCCCTTACCACCTTAAATAATGTTCTAGTTTTTGTGACTCACTTGCATCTCAAACACCAACTATTTTGTCCCTTTGGATTTCTGTTAGTATCCTCATCTTGTTGCTGGTTAGAGCGTTTAATTCCCCCGTTACTCAAATTATGGTCCTTAAGGGCTTAGCACTGCTGCTTTTCCTCCTTCCCTTTACTTATGAGTCAGGTGTGATGTGGCCAATCAGCTGCAATAATTTTTTTTACTGAATTTCCAGGAAGGAAAGAGAACTAGAACTTGACAAACGCCAGATTTAAGGATCTCTGTCGTGAGCAAAGTCAAACAGGTAATTAATATTTACATGAGTAGGGTTGATCTACACATGATCCAATTAGAGATTTCAAAGTTTCCCCTCCAGTGTTTTCATGCCCCTGTAATCTTCAACAATTCATGAGACCCAAATCCATCCACCCATCTATTGTCCACCCTTATTGTGCAAAAGGCAGGAATACACCTTGGACTAGTTGCTCATTATATCCCCGAAATACGAGTTTCGGGGATATCATGGTTTCGCCTCACCCGCCGCCGCCGCGTCCGCAGATTTTAGCTGTTAGCGCAATAACTCACAAAATACTTTACATTGGCTTCTCATTTTTAGCATATGGGTAGATATGGTAGAGAGGATGAACTGATTAGATTTTGGGCAATATGCACTCCTAGGTTTGGCAGCAGGTGGCGCTATATATTGAAAAAATCTGTTTTTTAACATATCTCTGGAACAATTACTTACACAGACCTCAAATTTGACTCAGGTCTAGTAAAATGGAATCTAATGAAGGGGGCTTCAAGGATTGGGGAATTTCGGGGATATACCTCTTGCTGTCGGCCGCCGACAGTGTAGGCCTAGTTCATTGTTGGGTATATAGTTATCTTTTGAGAATTCACTCTTCTGATAGATTTGAACTTGTTCTTTGTGGATGGGTCTCAATGCAGTGTAGCAAGGCGCTACTCCCGACTTTACACCCAAAGTGCTGTTCAAGCATCACTCAGGCCCCGTTTACACCTGGTAATAAAATGCATTTTTTTTTGTGATCGGATTGCAATTGGATACCGCTTGACCACATGAAAGTACAGGTGTAAATGCACTCAAGACGCATTGAGGACGGATTGTGATCCGATCTTTCAAACCACTTCTGAAGGTGGTCAGGGATGGATTATGGCCACTTTGAACACAAGTGTAAATGCAAATGCGGCTCCAATCCCTATACAACGACTCCTTGGGCGGAAACACCTACAGTAAAACTCAGTCGATAAGTCATATGTAAGATTCAGTATATTTTGTGGGGTGTCCCGTCAGTAAAAAGGGTTTCATCAAAGACTGTGTGACAGTAGCTATTAATTTATAAAAATGCGTAAACAAGTTGTTCCAAACTATTTCATTTTACTTTGTATGTGTGTGTGTGTGTAGATATATGTACATATATGTATGTATGTTTATATATATTTGTACATGTATGTATATGTGTATGTGCATGTAGCAAAAAAAGTATGAACTCATGGGATATTGAAAGTAGGCGTAGGGCCCGATAAGCTTTGCTTCTCCCTATCCCCTTTTCAGGCACTTGGACACTTATTCTGCAGTCTTCTGATTGTATTTATGTTAACTGAACTTCAAGACTGCATAATACTTTCCTTATCTTTTATTTACCTCATTTTATTTTGTTTTCTTTGATTGCATTTATGTTATTTTATATGTCCAATATCCGAAATAAATTTGAACTGAACTGAACTGAACTTGAAACAAAATGGGGATTTCCATTTTGTTCAGCACAGTCCATGACGTGAAGTTTTTGTGCAGCTTTATTGCTCTTTCTAGGAGTTTTCGCTATGTTGTAGTGAGCTTCGCAGCTTCTAGCTTTTTAAAGACCCGAGAGACTGAATACCAAGCTCTAGGACACGCGAGAAAGGTGTAGCTCACAACGCCCTCTCCTGGGTACACACTGGAACATCCTCCTTTACCTCTCATAGCATTTTACTGGTGTATAGGACGCACCAGTTTATAAGACGAAATGAATTTTTTAAGGGAAAAATATTGAATTGAAGGTGCGTCTTATTCACCAGTTCTTACGGTTAGCAAGGCGCGCCACTTTAAGATAGGGAAAACGAAGGATGTGATGTCAGCAGGACGGATTGTAATGTGGACGCTGGAGACGCATGTTAATGTAAATGTATGTGGTCAAACGCTATCCGATTGCAATCCGATCACGAGTTAATTAGATTCCCCAAGTGAGTGTCCAAATAACCATACGTATGTTCATGTCTTTGGACTGTGAGAGGAAAACGAAGTTCATGCAAAAAACCCACACATACACAAGAAGAACAAGTGAGTCCCAAATTATTGTGAAAAGTTAAGGAACAACTTGAGTGTGTCTCAGTGATTTATTCTCATAAAAAATCCCTCCCAGGTGTCTTCATAAAGCCCTACTCTATAAATGTATGATATTTTATGCTTAATTTAAAAATTAAATATGGAAAGAAGCATACAAGGGAACCACAAGACCAATGATATTGTGCTCCTCTTAATCAATATTACTGATAATAATAAACGTAAAACCTTTCTACCGAGACCGTTTTTGGAAAATCACAATCTTTATTTTTTTTATTCATTCATTTAAAGGTATTTACATTATTGTCTCACTCAATAAATTGAATGTAATATTTCATAAAGGAATAAGTCCCGAGAAGCAGTGGGTTACAGTGATTTTATTACGGCGGAGGGGCGTTCTAAGGCACAACGCGCAGTGCCGTTATAAAATCACTGTAACCCTCTGCTTCAAGGGGCTTATTGCTTTTATAAAACGGTTACCCTTCATATAGCCCATTAAATAAACACACAAGAAAAAAAAATCAACAATTTATTGGTAATAGTGCAACAATAAAATTGAGAACTATTCGTTCTTCCACCAAGCAAGATCGAGTGGACAGAATGGTTGGCAAGCAACACACGCTAAAATTGCTTTTTCATCTAGCGCCATTATCATGCCACATCAGGCTATTTGGGCTCGTTAATGTAGATATACTATGAGAGCAGGCTATTTGGAATGTCTCATTCGGTCTCCCACAGGCCCTGTTAAACAATTTTACTTTCGTTTCGGTTTTAGAGTTTGCTTGTTCTCTACTCGCGCCGATCGGCCATATCATTACAACCAGCAGCGAGAGTAGGGAACAAGATTGACGTTTGTCCTCCACACTTGCCGGTGTCCAGGAAAATATGTTGTGCATTAGTTTGGTAGCCAGCTTGTCAACTAGCTAGCGTTCACTACAATGGATGTGGTTACCCTACACATAGCCCATAAAATAAACACACGAGAAAAACAATCAACAATTTATCGCTAATACTGAAATAGCGAGCTAGTTAGCAACGTAGCTAGCAAGCTAAAGTGATATCGAAGTATATAGCTAGCTAGGTAGATAGCCAACTGGTTAGCGGGTTAAAAGGCTAAACTTCGCTAACACTGAAATAGCAAGCTAAAACTCTTGAGACAAACACAATCTAACGAGTCAGTTGAGCGCTGAGTAGTTGGTTGCTCGGCCAGGCGCGAAGGGATATTTTGTGCTGCAGTCTGCCTCAGATTACAGTGGGGTTACACTGATTTTATACCGGCATGGAACGCGGCTCAGCGAATCACATTTAAAGATGGGAAGCACCCATTTTATAATGAATGGTAACCACTGGATAGACTGCCGATGTAACACCACGCCCCCAGCGTTCTAGATCACCGGTCTCTTAAGACCTGGCCCACATTCCACATTCCATCCGATCATCCACATGTGTTATTCATTACCATTGTCTCATTGATTCCTCTATATAAGCCAGAGCTTTGCACTTAGTCAGTACAAAGTCTGGTAAGCCTGTTGTTATGCACTAGTCTGTTACAGACATTATACCGTTTACTCGCGTATAAAACTGCATTTAATAAGCGCTGTAGTGATTGCTTAAGCACAGCGCTTTTTAAAAATACAGTATTTTGGAAGATTGCTTCCTGTTTTTTTTTGCGTGTCTTTTTCTGCCTTTTCTAGAATAAAGAAAAGGCACAATAAAACCAGCTTCATCTTTGCATCTGAATCCAGCCCCACATTTTCCATTTTTCAGTGCACTTTGCCGAGTGCACAGAAGAAGTCGTTACAGCCATCCAGTAATATTGGCACCCTTGGACAATACACTATTGCTCATAAAGTTGTAATGATTTTTTTTTTACCTCTTTTCATGAAATGATTGTGACAGTGTGATTTATTCTTGATAGATAAAGTGTCTGAATACAACATTATTCCAACTTTATGGACAACAGTGTATAAACCATAGTGGTTATGAGTGTTTTTACTGTTTATCCTCATGATACATATTTATTTCCATATATTGACATACGTATTTAATTTAATTGAAATACAATTATTAACAGAAAAAAGTCACAAAACAAATATTTTTTTCTTGAAAACGTGTGCCACAACCATTGCATCTCCCTCATTAAATACTTTGTGCAGCCTCCTTTTGACAAGATAACAGCATGAAGTCATCCCTTATGGGGCGTAATGAAGTTGGAAAGGACATGGCCAGAGATCTCCTGATCTGTTAAATTCTTAAGAGGGGCGCCGCAAAAATATCACCTAGGGTCGTGCAAGATAGAAAAATCGAAAACTTTAAAATTTTGCTCAAATAATGCTTTTACTGATTACAGAAATATAAATTTTAGTTTGATTGGGCAAAAATTTATTTTGTAGGACGACCAAAACCATTGAGCCCAGATCGGTTCACGAAAAGCGACCAAAAACTGGGTCTGTATGTGGAAGCTTTTTTTCAAGCGACCGCACGCTTATCCCTAAAACAGATTAAATCACGCTAATCTGTCATATCAACTGTTTAACTCTCTTCAGTTTTGAGCTGATTGAGCAAAAAGTAAATATTTGACAGCGTCCTGAAATGCAATCTCTATGGATATCATTTTTCGCAACCAGATTTTCCATAGTTTTCATACCCTCTAAATCACAATTGCCACACTGATGTTGATAAAGTCTTTTTATTTTGCAGATACAGCAACACTTTTGCTACAAAATGGCGAAATAAAATTTTAGTTAACTTTAATTCCGTCCTGCTGAGAGCTCCAAACGTGAGAGCCACTTGAGCGCCCACATTGTCCTCCTGACACTTCCAAGCTACGAGCCGTAATCAATAACAAGACAAATAGCATCCATTCTAGACAGAATTATTAGCTGAAATCAAGTTAAAACCCGAATTACAAGAAAATGTTCTGTTCCAGTGGTTCTCAGGATCATTTTTTTTTTTGCATGTGAGAGGCAATTTGAGTTATATATTTTTTGCTCAGATGCGATTCCCTGTCTGCAAAATTAATTGTCAGGGCCAAAATGAATAACAAATGGTGGAATTACAGAATAAACTTCATGCACTTGTAAATTCCAGAGCTGTTCACTTACTAATGAAATGACAGAGAATTCATTTCTTTACATTACTTTACCTTGATATGCGATTTCTCAGCATTGAAGGTGCTTGTAGTGATTTCAGAACTGGAAAACTACAGAGGAGCGAATATTACCTTATTGACAGAACTATACATCAATCAGTGTTAATACCATCTTCTTATACCAGTGTGGATTTTTCCAGAATTGCGACCGCACCTTCAAAGGTACCCATTTTCATTGGCACTCATGAGAGATCCTCTATTTACATCTGTTGTCATGCACCCCTGCACCAAGTACCGTGCACATTATCTGACAAAATAACTGCTTCAGCAGCGATTATTCTGACATAATACAATCTTAGAAGATGAGATGTGAGATGTCCATTTACTGCATTAGAACATACTTCATTCTTTTCACTAAACACTACCAGGTTTTCCCCCACTAACTCTGTAATACTTATCTAGCAACAAAGGGACGGAATTGGTAACAAAGATGCCTTGCACAAGATATGATTTTTTTTTCGCCTCATCTTGTTCATTCCCGAAATTTTTAGCAACGCGCAGACCTAGCGCACGTGGGTTGCCAGTGGTGAAGTAGACACACATTTCATTTCTATGTCCATACAAACTGAGGCGGGTAATTATAATTCTTACGACACACATCTTTACAGTATTTTCTTATGTACAATTTTAGCCTTGAAAGAAAGCTTTTTGCCGCGGTTTGTGAACACCTGGGACATATGATTTGTGAAGACCTGAGACATGTGGACCTGGGACTTCATTTCAGCAAATAATTCTGTCTAGAGAGGATGCTTTTTGTCTTTGTTGTTGATTACGGCTCGTAGCTTGAAAGTGTCAGGAGGTCAATTTAGGCGCTCAAGTGGCTCTTGCGTTTGGAGCTCTCAGCAGGACAGAATTAAAGTTAATCAAAATTTTATTTCGCCATTTTGTAGCAGAAGGGTTGCTGTATCTGCTAAATAAAAGGACTTTATCAACAGCAGTGTGGCAATTGTGATTTAGAGGGCATGAAAACTATGGAAAATCTGGTTGCGAAAAATGACATCCATAGAGATTGCATTTCAGGACGCTGTCAAAAATTTACTTTTTGCTCAATCAGCTCAAAACTGAAGAGAGTTAAGCAGTGGATATGACAGATTAGTGTGATTTAATCTGTTTTAGGGATAAGCGTGCGGTCGCTTGAAAAAAAGCTTCCACATACAGACCCAGTTTTTAGTCGGACCGATCTGGGCTCAACGGTTTCAGTCGTCTTAGAAAATAAATATTTGTCCAATCAACCTAAAATTTATATTTCTGTAATCAGTGACCCAAAAGCATTATTTGAGCAAAATTTGAAATTTTTCGATTTTTCTATCTTGCACAACTCCAGTCAATATTTACCCGTAGCCCCTCTTAAGTCCACATTAACGGACAGCCAGGTTTTCATTTATTGTCTCCAAGTACTTGATGAAATCCACGATTCCAGAAACTTTTGGGGATGTTTTGACCCCCAGGACATAATTACTGTGTGCAATACTCCAACCCTAACTTTTGGAGTTTCCATTACCACTGGGACCATACTCTTCACTGTGCGAGCAGTCAAAATTTGCGCACATCCTCTCACAGGCAGGTTTTTAACATAACTCAAACATCTGAATCATTGCCCTGAAAGTCAAAATGGGTATCTTCATTTCTTCTGACAATTTTTTTTCAAAGCCTCTGGAAACTTAATCACAAATATTAAAAATTAATATGGAATTTCTCAGATAATTAACATATGAAGTACCCACCAAAATATTAGTTAAAAAAACATCTATAACTATTCTAAAATTGAGCTAAAAACAGCTGATCTGGCTGCTTGATCAATTTTTCAGAAATGGGGGGGCGTGGTCAAGTAATGTATGATTGACATCTTCCCCTCCGATCAAGACACTTACATACTCTCTCGTTGTTAGCTAACAACAGAAGGATGTCAAAAGCAGGCAGAATCGGCGTGGTTCAGCCTTAGCTTCATGAACCCTCAAACTCAGAGTTTTTAGATTCCGACCCAGAGGTCCAGCCAACAAACAGCTTCCTACCTTCTTTGGGTTAGCCTGTCTGGTAACGGACACCTCGAAGGAATTCATCCCTTATAATATGGTCTATTGCCAAAGAAACAGTACCTGTGCCATTCAGCCCTACAATGGCAAAAGGCAGTAACTCCAATTGTCATGTATTGGAGTTACTGCCTTTTGCCATTGTAGGGCTGCATTGTTTTTGACAGCAAAGGGTATATTGGCGAAAGCCCCAAAGAGAAACCCCCCAAAAAACAGGTGTTCTTGGAAATTAATTAGTAATTTTATAATAGCTGGTTGTGGTGCCCTTTACAGCACCGACTGCTATCAGATATTCGTATTAACTGGCACTGAGTGTTTTTGCATTGCTGTGGAGGATTTTGGCCCACTCCTCTTTGTTGATTTGTTTAAATTCAGCAACATTGGAAGGTTTTTGATTGTGAACCGCCTGTTTATGGTCATGCCACAAAATCTCAATCCAATTCAAGTCAGGACTTTGTTCCAGATTTTCTCAGTTTGTAGATAATGGCTTTCACTGTGGTTCATTGGAGTCCCAGAGCCTTCGAAATGACTTTGTAACCCTTTCCAGATTTATAGATATCAACGACATTATTTCTCATCCGTTCTTGAATTTCATTAGATTGCAGCATCATGTGCAGCTTTTTGCGACAGACAGGTTCTATTTTAGTAATATTTAGATTTAACAGGGCTGGCAGTAGGGTATGGACAGTAAATTTGACCCTATTACCCATTAAATGTGTTTAATTAATTAATTAATTTAGTATCTAAGGGCGTACTTCCTTTTTTAGCTAAGGACCAGGTAGGGTTTGGTAGCTTTTTCATTCCGAAAATTAAATAATTTAAAAACTGCATTTTTTGTGTAGTCAGGTTGTTTTTCTAATATTGAAATTAGTTTGATGATCTGAGACATTTGAATCCTTGAGTCTCCAAAGGGCCCAACTCCAAGGCACACCCGCTTTCAAGAAAGGGAAAAATTGATTTATTTTTTGTTCGTATGTTATGACCCATATATTTTTAGTTTATTTCTTTACAAAAGAGTGTCATGGGGATACTTTTTGCTGAAATTACATGAAAGCTCAATTTTTTGTTATAAGATATGCAGATCTCTAATTCATTGGAGTTGGGCCCTTTGGAAACTCAATGATTCATTTATGTGTGATAAATGTGCAACAATAGAAGAAATCAGGAAGGGGTAAATACTTTTTCACAGCACTTTATTTCAAATAAAACATTGGAAGGATGAAGATACCAAATTTTTACAAAGGTTTATTGGGTATTTGTTCTCAAATGTTGCCAATATTCACGGAGGGCGATGTATCTTACAATAGATACGCAACTCTTATATGTGGTCTGATCTGTATTGGGTGGGGTGTACATTTTCGTCTGGGAAATATGACTGGATGGCATTTAGTTATATAAAACATGTTTCAATTCTGAATTCTAGTATTGTGGAAAAACTGCCATTCATGACATTGGAATTTCATTTCTAAGTAAGCACAGATTATTCAGAGCGAGTGTTAATGTCAAGCTTTTAACTTTCTCTTCAGTTTTACTGAGCAATTAATCATAACTCCATCTGCACCCGGAAGACCCATGACAGATTAATCAGTTCCCGTACTTGTGTGTTTAGCTGTAATAATTTGGCTCTATCATTCTGAGACAGATTCAGCAGTGATTTATGCCTTTGGTTGCTGCAAAGCTCAGAAACAACAGATCGCAGTACACAATTGTTTTTGCTCAACATCAGTATTGCTCAGGGACAACAGTATTACTGATCTCAATGCAGATCTGCAGATGGTCAAATCACAATATTAGAATTAACTGAATTACAAGTGCATGCATCAGTTGATGTGAGGCACAGAGCTAATCCTTGTAAATGCCCTTTACAACGACCACATTCATTTTTTTCTGTTCATGCCACGTACGGTCTGATGAATTTACTTCAATACAGTATCACAATTTTTCAATATCTGCAGGCAGTAAGTCAACACAGTTTTTCTCAGATGCAAATTAATGCATTAAAAGATGGCCACATTAATGATTTTTCACAATACTGTGCACTGACAGTTGTTTTGTGGATAGTAATAATAACAAATTTAATTTTCCAGATTACAGGGTCATAAGACTGTGTTACCTCTACACCTTGCTTTTTTAAACATCTTTTTTCCTTCTTTAACCTGTTAAATTCCTAAAATCAAGACAATGAGCAAGTAGTTATTGATCAGAAAATATTGTGATAAAAAAACGCCCTGTAATTTCTGTAATTCTGTTCTGTAGTTCTGTAATTCTACAGGCACGCCTTAATGAATTTACTTTGGAATTTAATCCCAATCTTCTTTGCAAATAGGTTAAAGTTCATTCAAATTGCCCGGAGATCTCCTCTTCTACCAATAACCCCCAATTTACACTAGATGTGTGTTTGGTCCATCTGCACTCCGCCACGGCAGCGCAGCTGATTGGTTTCACTTAAGTCAATGAGTGTGCTCACACCGGATCTGCTGAGTTTCATTTCTCTTCCGTCCCAGCTCCGGCAAACCATAGCCATGTCCAGCAGATACGCAAGACTTCCATTTTTCACCCCATCCAGCTATTATCTGGATCATTGGAAACTGCCACACATTCTCGGCCTCTTTGACCAGTCCCTACGAGAAAGACCAGCGCTGGATGTCCTCTTCATCTACTGCAGTGGGAAACCTGGGACCTGGGATCTGGGAAACGTCTTAAATATCAACCACATTAATGGAGCAGGGCCTGCCTTTCTTCCACCTGCCCTATCCATGGATTAAGATGATCTTTTTTTGCATCACCCTGAGATGCAGGTTGAAGGCTGGTGCCAATCCAGGTAAGACTGACCAGGCTCGCAGGTTTGCAAAGTGTTTAGGGTACTGATGTTTGTTGTTTAGGTTGCATTTTAGTATATCATCCGCGCATAAGGTGTGACACCGCTGGGCGATTTATGCATGACAGATCATTTCAAAACTGTGGAATCAAATTCTGTAAGCCACATACTGTATGGAGTATAATTATATTGTGCTTTCTCATGTCTACTATTACTACTGTAATTAATACTAGTTGCTAAAAATTATTGTACAAGAGATTAAACAACCTCAATGCAAACTTGTCTTGAAGCACTTGCGTTTACCTTTACCTGGATCCAGGTGTATTTTTGAAGTATTTTACACTTAAATGTAAATTGTGCACTACAATACTTAATTCATATATAGTTACTTTTGTAAATATGGCCAGCGTTGTTGATTGATGATAATTTTTTTTTTTAATCAATGCAGTCTTAGAGTGCAATAAAAACATCTATGAACTCTAGTGCCAAGGTTTTATGATGCACACCTGATACATGATTTTCACCAGTTGCAGCATGTTCCATTTTGTAATCATGCAAGAACAAATTGCTGGAGGTTTTGCCAAACTGTGTAAACAATTACAAGGCTATTTCTGTGTTAGGTTTAATAAACAACAAACATAATTCAAATGTTTAAAAATTTCCACCCTATAACATTGATAATGACAGAAAACAAGAATGGCTTCATCCCAGTACCCACACTTGCAGTCCTTGTTCGAAGTCAGGTGGCTACTTGAGTGACCTTTTTCCGGGATTTGGCCATAGAGTGTGTAAGTAGGTGCTAAGACTGCAGAAGCATCAAGGTTCTGTCTCATGTAAAATAAATCACTCTACATTTTTTGTACCAAAACAATCTCTTTTGATTTAAATTAAAAGTGAAATTCTACAGCAGTCCTTAGTTTGCTGAGGACCTCCCTGGAAGCTCTTAAGAACCTCGATCACTCTTCAATACAGTGATGTAGTCACATTGTATTATTTGTTCAGTCATTCATCATCATTCATTAATTCGAGCTTTTGCAGACTCGAGTCATGATGGCTCTCCATGTTTCCCTGTCTCTCATTGCCTGGTTCATGCTGTCTGCGTCAAGGCCAGTGTGTCTGCGTCAGGGTGTCTATATAAGTTGTCATCGGTCGTCCGGGCTTCCTTTTTCGTGTCTGGGAATCCAGAGCACCAAGTCTGCTACGATTTCATCCCTGCTCCTGTGGCTGTGTCCCGCAAACTTCAGCCTTCTTGTTCTAATTTTGTCAGACAGTTTTGGTAGGCCTGCAAACAGTTCCCTGTTTGTGATGCGTTGCGCCCAGTAGATGTTGAAAGCAGTTCTTAGCAGCCTCGTATAGCATCCGTCCAACTGCTTTTCAATTTTGGTAGTAACTGTCCATGTCTCGCACCCATATAAAAGGACTGCTTCGACGGTCCAGAGGAAAAGCCTCACTTTCAGCTCCCGTGAGAGGTTTGATCTCCAGATCTTTTTCAGCTTGTTACATGCCCGCCAGGCAGCTGCTTTTCTTGCTGTGATATCCTTTGTTGTGCTTTCCATTCTGGATCCCAAGTTATTTATTATTTGTTCAGAAATCAATAAATAAATAGATGAACAAATTTTACATTAATGAGATTAATTTGGTTTATAACTTGACCGCGCTTTAAAGTGTATTCTAAACAAGTTCAAGAACCATGCTCGGGCATTTTGAAATCCACTTGCCACAGTGACTGGTGGCTGAAAAAGTTAACGTCGGGCCTTGTTTGTTAATAAATACCCATTTAGCAATCCAAACATTAATTCTTTTCCCCAAAATGACTACATATGATGCCTAACCTTTTTCCCCATAATGACTACTTGTGACACCTATATGTATATCAATGGACCTTTTCCTTAGCCTCCCCATCTATTAGAAATGTGGGTATCTCCAAGGTGACAAATGTCGTCTTCATTGATATGGCCAGGGTTGTCATTCATAGTCATTATGGGAAAGGGAAGGGGGAGTCTGTGGGGAAAAGAGTCAAAACAGCAAACAATGAAACATAATTCAAAATCAGGAATTTTGATAAATCAGGTAATACTAAATGTGTCAAATAAGAAATCAAGTACATCAGCTTGTTAAACCACACCAAGAATATTGCTTGTTAACAGAAGTTTCAGTAATCTGAAAATTTTCTTCTTTTAAATTTTAAATTTTCTTCGTAATATTTTCTTGTCTGTCATCTTTATAACCACTCCTTCCTTTCTGCATACAAAATCCTGATGCATTGTAGGACACTTAGCCATAAGTGTAGGACACTTAGCCATAATACTAAGCGTGTATTTCATGCCATAGGGCTAAGCCCTACGTCCTACACCCTGTGAAGTCTGTGAAAACTCGTAGTGAAAACTTTAAAGGGCAGCAGGGAGTAGGTTTAAAGTAACAGTTGTTTGGAATGTCCTTCGACGTATTTTGCGGCTGCCGCTTTCTGTCTAAGCAAGTGTAAACAAATGGGGCCAGTTCACGGGAGAACTGCTGTCACTGAACATTTATCGGTTTTGCAGTAGCTTTATAACCAACCGCATAGCTTTCATAAGGCGATAAATAGCCACGGTTAAACATGGCATTACTAGCGTTAGCCAGTCGAAAGTAGTTAGCCATCAAGCTAGGCTTTATTGGTTTCAGTTTTCAATAAAACAAGAAAACCATCAATTACAGAAACAATATGCATGCATGCAATAAGTATACAAATACAATACAATAAAAAGTCAATAATTGATCAAAAAAGGGTTACAAAATATAACAACAGAATCAAAAACTCAATAAATCTTAAGGTTAAAAAAAAACACATTTCATAGACACCATGAATATAAAATTACCACATTCAATAAGAGATCTACCTACAATTTACTGAAAAAAACTTAAGTACAAAAATACCGAGAATGCTAAAATTTAAAATATCCAAAAGAGAGACACAGATTGAGGAACACATAAATACAAAGACAGTTAAGAAACCAAATACCAGGGGGGTATTCCATCAATGGCGTTAAGAATATCCAGACTAAGGCGTAATCTTGAGGCTTGAATTAACGCCAACTCCTAACCTAGCCCCGACCTGTTCCATCAAGTGAAATCAGCTGGCTCCAACTGACCCTAATTCGAGCCACACCTGAAAAGCCGCATCCTGTGCACGCGCCCGGGGAAAATAAAAAGCCCACACTCGTCGAGTGCCGAAAATGTCATAAAATGGCTCAAGCTAAAGGAAAAGCGCGAGCAGAGGCGTTCTCGTCTACCGAACAAACTCTGCTTATGGAGATTTGAGGATTTTCAGAAAATTATTTCGCGGAAGGGGAATACTGCTGCGATCAACAAGGCGAGGGAGGTGGCTTGGCAGAATATCGCCGACAGGCTAAATTCGTAAGTGACACAAAGATCATTCTTTATTTTTATTTTATATCACTTTATTTTTTTTCTTGCTTGTTTTCAAAAAGCTTAATGCTTTTACCATGCAAGCTCTTGTCCAAAGCAAATCCCCCTTTGGGCTTATAAAGGTTTCATTGAATCCTGAATCCTAAATGGGGGGGGTTACTTTGACTGGGATTTTAAAGGCTGGGGACTCCGACAAAATAGGTGTCCCGGAACAGGTCCCTCACGGTCCTCCCGTCAATGGGTCCTGGGACCGGGTTGGGGTCCTCCCATCTCTCCTCTACCAGAACTTCTGGCAGCCTGTCCTTGCGGATGGTGGCGATGTTCTGGAGGATGGCGCAGGCAACTGTGATGTCACAGGCGCGATCAGGTGCAACCCTGAGATATTTCTGGCACTGGAACCTACAGGGATTTGGAGCAAGAAGAAGGTGAAACTGTTAGGGTTGTCTTAGCAGTATTGTCTTGAAGGCTACTATGATTTGAAGCTGCCTAATGCAGTTTGAACTGAGCTCTGAACCTGGACTTTAATTGGCCAAAAACCATCTCAATCTGTGCCCTGGTAGTGTTGAGGGCACCGTTGAAGGCCTCCTCTGCAGCAGTTCCTGGTTCAGGAAAGGGGGTCAGCAGGTATGGCAAGCAGAGATAGCTTCTGTCCCCAAGTAGGACTCCCTCAAACTCCCCTGCAGGGTGAGAAAGGAAGGGGTGTGATGTGTGACATTATTTTGGGTTGGATAAATCAGACCCTCTACACAGTAGGGTTCAGAAATGAGGATTGATTAAACATTCTTACTTTGTGCACGCCTCTGTGCCAGTGGGCATGCCCTGAAGATCCTGGCATCATGGACACTCCCAGGCCATTTTGCCTCGATGTTCGTGATTAGATGGTTGGCATCACAGATCATCTGCCAACATAGGGGGTGACAATGATACTTGAGACTAAGTGTTGGGACATCTGGCACCAGTAGTAGGCTACATACCTGCACATTAAGGCTGTGAAGATTCCTTCGGTCCACATAATCCTTCTCCACACGTCCGGGCGGGGCCTGAATCTGGACATGGGTGCAGTCAATGCACCCTAGGACATTGGGGAAGCCTATATGGGAGAATGAAGGTACATGTCAACATGTGGGTCACTTCATTTTCCATCACATGGACTTGAATGTTACAAACCTGCAATTGCATAGAATGCCTCCTTGATCCTATGTGTATTATGATGGCTGGGGAAGGTGATAAAAATATTCAGGAATTGTTTTAGGGCGAGGTAGACTGCCTTTACCTATAATATAGCTGCTTTATACATAAAAGAGCCAATTGTTCATGTGATCATCAAAACCTATGCGTGATGTATGGGTAATGCTAAAAACAATCAGAATGAATAGAAAAAATACCCTTATCTCTCTGCAAACAGTTGCCTTACTTAGCCTCTCGGTATCACTGACACTATAGAGGAATGTACCGCTGGCAAAGAACCACAGTGCAATACAGACCAACTGCACAGTGGTCAGAGCCTGGCTGCAGCGTGTGACCTTCCTAATGTGTGGTTCGAGCAAATTGCATAAATACATTATGCTTTGCCTGCTGAACCGATACCTCTCCCACAGGTAGGAATCAGTGTTCGCTAGTGGGTTTGTCTGGTCCTGGAAGACCCTTGGGGCTGGTGGTGGTCGGAAGGCCTGCTGGATAATCAGGGCCTCTTCATCCACAGGATCCTCAAGAAATGGGCATGCCATGATCTCTACTCAAGTTTCAGTTACAACCACAAGATATATATATCTCTCTCTCTCTCCCCCTTGGATGCACTGCTTATATAGTCTAGGCCTGTGTCAATTAACCTTAATTGGCTGTGAATTTGTTAGCCAATTGGAGGCAGAGTAGGATGGGGTTTTCATGTGGTTTAGTGTATATATATCCAATCTTTTGTTTTCAATGCCTCAGTTTAATTTTATTAAATTTTTTTAGTCTGATTTTTTTTTTGAGTAAGTGATTTTATTATTTTTTTATAGTTAATGTATTTTCATGAAATATATTATGTTTTGCATATTTTATAATTACATGACAGTTGTGTGTAAATTCACTGGCAGAACTGTCTTTTGGGTGTCTGTTCCTGTCAAATGGACATTCTTTGAACGTAGATCAAGCTAATCCTCACCTTAAACCTGCTACAGGGCAGGATTGCCCTGCAGTTTAAATCACCATGGTTACTAGGCTGGGATTCACATTAACCACCTTGATGGAACGGAGATGTGGCTTGGGTTGATTGAACATAAATCTGAGCTTAGCTGGATGTATCAGGCTTAGCCAGAACCATAGTTTCCATGGTTACCAACGTGGGACTATTCTCAGCCACTTTGATGGAACTGAACTCTCGCTATCATAAGCCAGACTTGGCCATTTAAGTCTGGATTTTCCTTTATCCTGCTTGATGGAATACCCCCCAGGTGCAATGGGAAAATGAGGTAGTAAACTAACGTTCCAGCCAATATCAACAAATATAATCAAAAAAGTAACTTTAAATTACAAAAGGAAATCATATGAACCTATACACATCATTGAAAAAGGAAAAACCAATAGTAATACAAGAATGATTTGAACGAGACACAAACAATAAATACATACAACATGGAATGTATACAAAACACATGCTTGGGTTTAAAGTCCGCAGGCACCTCTCTACGGGGGTGGGCTAGATGATCAAGTCCTTCCAATGCTCCACCCCCCATTTCTCCACAGCCAAGGTCCGATTTTTTTTAAAGTCCAGCAAAGCGTCGTCCTGTAGGAGTGCTTGAATTCTCCCCCGTAGAGTGACAGGGTCCACTGTTGTTTTTTGGTAGACCTTGATGTTTCTTGCCTCCCACAAAACCTGTTTGATGGTGTTTATGACCCTCCATTGACGCTGGCTGTTGATGGTCTTACAGCCCTCCAGCGGACCCAGGAGGACTCGCTCAGCCATCAGGGAGGTCACCGGTAACAACCTGTTAAGGGAGGCAGAGGAAACAACAAGGCCCCAGCCCCGACTGGCCACAGAGCACTCCCAGAAAAGGTGATGTAAGTGCTCCAGGTCAGTGTAGCCATGAGGGCAGTTCTCCGTTAGTGCTAAGTGCCGGTGATACATAAGGACTCTAGTTGGGAGACAGTGGTGAGCGGTCATCCAGGCAATGTCTTTTTGCTTGTTCGTTAAACATTTGTGGGTGACATTTTCCCAGATGACAAGCGGGTCCCGGGCTGACCCAATCCTCACACAAGTCAATGTCTGATTAGATTGAAAATAAGACATAATGATTTTATAACTCCACGAGGTTAGGTCAGCCCAGGGAAGACCTGTGCTGTAGGCAAAGTCCTTTAAAGCCCTTTATACATAAGGGGGGTCCCAACTATATGGAATAGTAAGGTCTAGCGTGCCCAGGCCCATCGTCTGAAGGAAGGGGGTGCCACAGTGCCTAGCAAAGGCACCAGCGGCCTTCTCCCCCCTCCTAGTATTCCAGACCAGGGCAGCCAGACCCTGTACCATTATGATCATAACAATGTCTGGGACACTCCGGCCCCCATTCTTCTCTTCCTTGAGGAGGGTGGCTCCACTCAGCTTTTCCATATTACTCCCCCAGACAAAATGAAAAGCCAGCCTAGTAATTTTTTTACCAGTGGCTCTGTCTGGGGGGGAAGACCCTCAGAGAAGAATGGGGAGGACTATTGCCCACAGGACTAGAATCTTGTCCACTATGGTCAGGGGTCGCGCATTCCAGCTCCGGATTTTGTTCTGGACGTGTCTCAGGGCTTCCCTCCAGCTCACCTCTCCTCCTCCACTAGCCTGGAAGGTCATCCCTAGGAGAATGATGGTATCTCTGCATACAGGGAAGAGAACAGTTAGTGACTCACTCCAAAATGGAGACAGAAACATTTCACTCTTTCCCTATTGACCAGGGTGCCAGTGGCTTCACAGAAGTCGTCCAACACCTTTTAAGTCGAGGTGATGGACTGACTATCTGTGGTGACGACGGTAATGTCATCCATCTACGCCATTACCTTCACACATTCCCCTTGGGAGCCCGGGAGCAGATATCCTACTACCCCCGGTTCACCCTGATGGCTTGCAGCCACGGTTCCTGGTAAATGACGTACAGGAGGGATGCTAGAGGGCACCCCTGCCTGACACCAGATCTGACAGCAAAGGCCGCAGAGGGCTGCTTGATAAAAACCGCTCTGGCCGTTATGTCTGTCAGAGAGATCTTGACCCAGCGTCAGAGGGGGCCAGGGATGTTAATCCTTTCTAGCACCCTCTACAAGCACACATGCCCGGTCAAAGGGCCTCTCTTGATCTAAATGGAGAAGGCCCAGGGGGGATCTGCGCTTTCCTGAGTGGATGATTAAATCCCTCACGAGGAGTGGACTGTCATCTGTGGACCTCCCGTGCACGCTGCACGTCTGGTTTGGTTCGATCACCGATGGTATCAGGTCTTAGAACCTCCTCATCAGCATCTTCGCCATGATCTTATAGTCGACTGAGAGGAGGTTGATCGGCCACCAGTTGCGGAGGTCCTTCAGATCCCCCTTCTTAGGGACAAGGGCTACTGAGCTCTGTCTCAGTGAGTCGCCCAACCGTCCCTCCCTGTACGCTGCTCTGAACACGTCCATCACATCCTCCTTCAGGATATCCCAGAAAGTCTGGTAAAACTCTGCTGGTATTCCATCCGAGCCTGGAGCCTTATGGTGATTCAAGGAATGCACAGCCCGGGTGAGCTCCTAGGTGCCAAACTCAGGTTCCATGTATTCCTCCCCCAGGCATCTGTCACGGTCGTCCAGGAAGGTGTCCATAAGCACCCCATTAGAGGGCCTCTCACTATAAAGGCCCTCATTGAACTGCCTGGTCGCCTCCCAGACCTCTGCCTCTTTAGACACCACCACACCTCTGCTGTTATAAAGAGACAAGATGTTGTTAGACTTGGACCGTGCCCTGCGGAAAAAGTACCGTGTGCATCTCTCATCTTCCTCGAGGGCCTGGAGTTTGGAACAGAAGGTGTATTTCTTCTGCTCTCCCCGGTAGAGGGTGGTGAGGCTCAGCCGAACTTGTGCTATTTCGCTGCTAACTTCCTGGCCTCGTTGCTGGAGAAGGCTTCGGGTGTATTCACACTTGGCTCATTTGGAGCAATTGTTCCAACTCAGGGAGCGTTTTCCCGCAGAGATCGGTTCTTTTGGGCTGGTGTGAACACAGCAAACACACTCTGATACGGAACAAAACAAGCGGGCTGAGATCGTCAAAAAAGGGTGGTTTCGGCTCGCTTCCATTCCTTTGCAGTGAGAACACAATTGTCTCAGCAACCGGCACAAATGACTCATAGCTGTAGTTCACACTCACATTCACACAGAAGAAGAAATGCCCCTTCCTTTCCGGGTAAGATTTCTGACCAATGACAGAACGGTTTGTTCGCGCACGGCATTTGTTTACAACTTTGGACCAGTAGAGACTGTTGCCTTGTGAACAAAAAGGAGCCAAAGGACAAATGCAACAATTGTATCATTTTTGCACCTGAATCAGAACAAAGAAAGCGAGCCACACATGTGAGTACACCCTTAGGCCCGTATTCAGAAACGACACTCACCCTAATTGAGTGTGAGTGAGCACTAAAACTTAGTGTCAGGTTATACTAAATGAGTCAGAGGTTGCCCTAACTCTCATTTGCTTTCAGAGACCTCACTCACACTGAAAATAGTGTCTCTTTCTGAGTGAAGGTTGAGTGCAGGGAACACCTCCCTTGAGCCGCACTAATTAGCGCCGGTATTTTGTTGTCATGGCTTTCAGGTGGTTACAAACATTGGAAACTCTGGATCATTTACAGCCACGTGCTCGACGCAATCGCAACTATGCAAATTTTAACTATAATGATGATAATGATGCCGGTAACTTGCTGACTGACCACCTGGTTTCAGTGTTTACGAACTGCACTGTGGTGAACTCGAGGTTAGCATTTGTGTACCCACCAGTGGCTACTGGTGAACTGGCAATAGGGGAAGCTCAAAACCATCCCCTAAAAGTAATCATTGGACATGGACATGACTGGTTTTCAATCATTTAATAAAATTTTATTTACTTGAACTCCAAAAATCTTCGGGATTATCATGTGTCGCCAGTTCTACTTGTTCAGTTAGAATGAGCACTGATAATTATTGCCCTGTTTTCAATTCATTTAAATTACCATTGCAGAAACTCCGAAAACTCTCACCATTATCAGGCGTGGACAGTTTTCATTAATGACGCGTATCTGTCAACTCGCACGCATTCGGATTTCTCACGCTTTTCTATACTCATGGGTTGGAAAATTCTGTGCTCAGCTGGCTCGTGGGGCGCCGTGTGGATTGGTCTGCGAGGCTCATTTAACTGTAAGTCACGAGAATCCATTCTTTTCTACATTCTTAATCACTGAATGTAGAAGGAAATGTCTGGCACGTTTCACAGCTTGTTGCTTAGTGAGCCTTGCGGGCTGTCCTGCGTCTTTCGCGAGCCACTCGACCACAGAATTTATGAAAACATGCTGATATTTTACGTCGTCATTTATGTGCGAAAGCAACGCCTCAATTTTGAGAAGCAATATATAACAACGCTATCAAAAATAAATTTGATTGTCGTTTTACCAATTAGTCTGAGAAACTTTCTTATCAAGAAAAGTAAACGGCGACAGGTTTAGGTCATTCAGCACCGAAGGGTGAGGACTGAGCGTCTTTTTGCAGCAGTCGACGCAGCGCCTGTGGTACCCAGTGCCCACTACTGTCAGTTATGCTCGAGTGGCGTTTGTGAATAGCAACTGGCGAGGAGTGGGACCGCTCCCTCAGTAAGTGGTAGGTCGATCTCTTTCTCACACTCCAGTTACATTTCAATTGTACTCACTATATGGTGAGTGGAGGGTGAGTGTGAGTGTCGTTTCTGAATACGGGCCATAGTCTCTGAAGAGCAGTCAATAACTGCCCTCCTTTCTCTCTCCTTCCTCCGCCCAATTGCCTGGAAGTAGCCCCGTACTCGTTCCTTCACCATCTCCCACCACTCCACCGGGGAGTCAAAGAGATGTTTCAGACTCACCCACTCCAGATACCTTCTCGAGAAGGAGAGACACACCTGGGGGTCTTGGCAATGGCTGATGTTCATCCGCCAGAACTCCTTACTAACAGTAATAGACTTATGCCAGGCCAGGGACACGGTCACCATGTGGTGGTCTGAGAAGTGCACAGCCTGGATGGAGTAAGCTTGCACCCTCAGGCCTGGGGAGAGCAGGAACATGTCAATGTGTGACGAGGAGCCACCTGAGGCACTCACCCATGTGTGTTGAGGGGGAGAGAGGCCCCTGTCGTCGCGGAGGGAGATGTCCTCAATGAGGGCCCGCAGCACTGAACTGGATTTATCCCTGCGGGACCTGCTGCGGTCCTCATCTCTGAGGACATAATTGAAATCCCCCCCCCCCACGACAACCGGCACAGACATATTTAGAAGTGGCTGGAGCTTGGAGAAAAGGCCACACTGCCACACTGGTGGGGCCATACACATTGATCACCCTGAGTGGGGGACTCCCAATCTCCAGATCAGAGACAAGGATTCTCCCACCCCCAACAATGGACTTAGTTATTACTCTTACCAAAGGGTTCTTGACCAATGTGCCGACCCCATCAGCCTAGACGATGTTAGAGCCCGACCAGAGAGAGTCCACCATCCTCCACTCCTCCCCCAGAATGTCGTCCATCTGACGGCAGGGAATTCCACACTCCTGCAAAAGGACAACATCTGAGGGAACCTGGGTTATAATTGAAAACACTGCATGTCTTTTTACAGGGTCTTTAATGCTTCTTGTATTGATTGTTGAGATAGTAAAGGTGTATGACATGATAGTTATTGTTTTGTTGTGGCCTGTATTCCAGATTTATTATTGCTAATATCCTGACAAATTTTATTGATACGGTGGAATATTTGATCTGGGTTATTTAGGCCTCTACTTAACCCTTGACCATCTCACACCACTCTCTCCCCTCGACTGCCTGGATTAAGGTTCTTTCCTGGAGAGGTGGGGCCAGGTGGTTTTGGCACAAGTTTCCCCCCAGCCCCTGGAGGGTCTTGTGACTGGGCGCGGTTGGATATCACCCCTTTACCTGGAATCTGGGCTGGAGCAGGCCGGTCTCCTTTGGGCTGGTTTTGTTTAGTGGGCTTTTGGTTTGGTTTTCAAGTTTGTAAAATAAGTGTGTGTGCTTTGAATTAGGACGTGGAAGGAGTTCTGGTCTACCAGAAAGGGTGTTACTATGACTTGGTTTTATAACTGGTGGTAATGAAGGATGTTTAGCTATAACTGAATCTATTGTCAAATTAGATGAATTGGATGAATTAGATAACTGAGTGGATTGCGGATCAGTTTGTGATCTTGATCGTTTTTCTTTCCTTTTCCGTTTCATCTTCTGCCAGGGTGTGAATATGTCTTCCATATCAGTGCTGGAGGAGTCCGACCCTTCCACCATGTTGGGGATGTTAGAGTCCTCCTTTACCAAAGTTGTGACTTGTGCTTATGGTTCTTGTGAAATGGAAGGGAGAGTAGAGTGAAGGGATTCTACAGGTGTGTCACTGAGAAGATCTGGTGCCGTGTTCTGTGGGTGAGTGGTGAGTCTCTGACAGGGGGTGTGTGGGAAGTGTACTGCGTGGAGCCGGAACAGGGGGAATAACAGATGCTGGGGGGGGGGTTAAGATGGTGTTATGAGTGTAGTGTTCCGAGCCCAGTTTGCGTACGAGAGCGAACAATCCCGAAAGAGACGCCCCCTCCCACCACACAGGTCACAGGGCTTCGGGTCCTGGCATGCCCTGGTCTTGTGTTCTCCTCCACAGGTCTTACACTTAACCACTGTGCAGGCTTCGGCTAAGTGGCCTAACTCGCCGCAGTTCCTGCACAGTTTGGGCATGCCATAATAAAACACCATGCCCCTATGCCTCCCCAGCGTGATAGTGCTGGGAATGTGGCATACCCCCCCAACAGCAGAGGGATCAGGTTTTAATTGAACGAACCATTTCCTTGCTCCAGTCCAGACTCCATCCTCATCAAGAACCCTCCGGGCCTCTGATTTAACAAGACCATACCTGCCCAACCACATACTCACATCGTGGTCATGTACAACTTCATTATAAAACTGCACAGTGACCACTTTGTTTTCTGTGTCGGACAGGGGCTCTACGGGAAAACTGCTGAGGGGAACTGTGTCTTTTCCCTACCTATAGAGGGTCCAGAACCTCTCCAGGATATTGGGATTCTAGAAACTGATTTCAAAAATGTCTGCATTCACAGGAATCTTAATCAAGCCTATGGCTCTCTGTAGAACCGCCCAACTAAATTCCAGTCGGGTCAAACCTGTCACTCTCCTTGAGGTGGAAGCAGTACTGGTATTGTTACTCTGCCCCCAGGTGGAAGCCGATGTGGGGGCACCTCCTGTTACTGTGCTCTCCAACTTTTGAACCACCGGGGCCTCCTCCCTTATACTGCATAGTGACCCGCATCTGTGGGGTCCGACCCGCATTTGAATAGCAAAATCAGTGGACCCGCAAGCAAATGAAAAAACCCGCAATCTGTGCATTGCAAAATTTACGCGTTATTTCTCCACCCACGCGTAATAATGTGTTATGAATCAATGAAATTCAATGCAAATTCCACCACCCAGTCAATAAAATGATAAGGAAATCAATAGTTTTCTACCACCCTCCCCCGCTAAAAAAATGAAACGGAATCTCTCCCCCCCAATGACATGATGTGCTGTCGTGATGGACTAGCATTTCGGTCCTTCAAACTCGGGAGGTATGTACTGCTACCACCCTCCCTTGGATCTTGCAGTAGGGTCATACGGATGGTGTTGTGGTGACAGACTCCTGACTGTGCTACTCTGGCTGCCATCTTCACCCCCTCTCCTTCCAGCCGGACCCACACTAATGTTGAAACAGAAACCAGGAAAAGACTCTCAGAGGAAGATGTTTACTCCTCAGAACCCCAACAGACACACTGGGGCTGTCAGATTTCTTCTATGCACTAGCTAGCTATTAGCCACTGTTGTTGTAATTTTCTTGACTGACGAATGACACACATTACTAGGCTCGGGTTGTCGCACGGCTTTGTGGGAGCAAAGTGACCATCATCTGCCCACTTCGGAAATGGCCCTTTGAAGGGATGAGTTTTACACCTTTTCGATTAGAATGCCCCTCAATTTGGCTTCGGTGGGCGTAGCCCTCATTATGTGTGTGACCAGGAGAGTTAGGCTTGCAGCTGTCCTCAGTGTTGTAGTAGTTGAGGGGGGGGTGGAGTGGCACCGGCAGGATGTTTTCTGCTGGGCCAAGCTCTTGGCTCCCTACGTTTTAGAAGTGTTTCCTCTCTATTCCTCTGACTTCTCTGTGATCGATTTCCTGCTTCCTGTCTCTCCTCTCATGTCTGTCTGCCTTCGGGTACGAGTGGTCAGAGAAACGTGTAGTTCCCCCTCTATAATATAGTTTTGGTTAGGGACACCGTAGACGAATAGAACGCTTTGGTTACAGCTCGCTGTCTTGGGTTTGTTAGTTAATCTGGATGTATCGCTGTCCACTGATTTCGGTAGGTGGCTTACATTTTTTTGATTGTGGCTATTATATGGAATGCATCGCATGTTATTTTCCTTTATTTTTAATTCATTCATTAAGATGCTTCTGTTCCGCAAAGTTTCCTCTGAAACACAGAAGTGAGAACTCGCGTCGCTTAGAATCCCACTGATTGTTTGGTAATGCATCGGTTCACTATATGTACATTCTGATTGGATTTTAATGGTAAATTACCCTATTAAAGGTGACTCTTTCCTCACTTTATAGGTGCAACAGTCACTGCTGTTTTGCCTCGGTGTCGCTTTGATTCTCTTTGTTCGTTTGTGTTTGTTTGGTTTTGTGAGCATTTTCTTTTGCCGGTTCTGAACCCGCCTACTTTTGGGGACGTTTGCTAGCGTCCTGCTTTGTATCGAGGTAGGCTACTTGTTGGGCCGGACGGCCTGCAGGGCGTGTGTAACTGCTGCTGCCTGGCGTGGCCTCAAGTTTTGCTGGCGTGGCTTCATAGATACGCACTTGTAGCCCTTTCTTTCTTTTATTTTTTTGGTTATTGAAGCAACTGGTATAGGTAGGTTGTTAGGTCATCTATTTGGCTCATAGTATTGCATTTTGTGTAGAGTGGGCTCGGTGCTGATTGGTGGCGGGGTTAGTAAATAGGGGTAGGCCTACTCCTCTCACGTGTTGGAGTGTTCTTGTTAATGGCACCTGAATCAAAAATAGTGTCACCTTGTTTGCAGTAAGGTTTGCTGTTAGAGAGCACCGAGTGGTAACTCCACATTGGGAGCCCTTAAGGTGAGTATGCCCCTTCCCGCCAGTGTCGTCACCCACTATTCCTAAGCATACACTAATCTATTTTTATATGTACATTCTGTTAAAGTGATGTTTAAAATAAACATTTTTATAAGGATATGAGATTTCGCCTTAACTTTATAATTGCTTTCCAGTTTCAGAGTTAATTTAATAAATTGATTGTTTAAACTCACGTCTCTGGCTTGTTATTAAAGAACTGTACAGGGAGCCTCTTTTATATTGTGTGACTGGGCGTATCTCAGGTTGAACTCTGAAGTTACGCTCCGGTCATATGTGCACTTTGAAGAGAACAACCTTAGCTTTTGGAATACAGCCTAAGACTGTGAAAGTGTGCATTAAATACACCTCAGCTTAAGCATTTTCAGAGGTGGGACCTTCTTCCACACTTACTTGGTGGCATGTGAACGCGCACTCAAGACTGCAAAACTGCAAGTGCGAGTATTGGGAAGAGGCTATGGATATTATTTTTTGCTCTCCTTGTGTCATATGTACTTATCAATTTGAATGACAACAGTATCATCAGTTCAACAGCATCCAGTAAGGTTCCTTAAGAGGCATATGGTAAACTTGTAGAAACCAGGCAAGAATTGGTTTGTTATTGAAATTTCAATACAAGAGAACTATGATCACAAATTATAAGAGTACACATTTTAAATTAATGAAACTAATGTACATGAGTTGTACAACACTGACAATTTAGAAATATCCATCAAATGAAAAACCTTGCAAGGACATGCAATATCAATTACCGTTCTGTAATGCCAGAAAAGGATGTGTGGTATCTAAGTCATTCGATGTCTGTACTTGTGAACAAGGCATACAGGTAACATTCTAATTAGGCATGTAATGATACTCAACCGTGATTTTTTTAAAGTGCAGTAAGACCACCTGCTGGCATAGGGCGAACATCCGTCCTTGCCCATTTCCAAACTCGATGCAGTCTTGAACTTACGGCTTCTGAAAGTGCCAAACATCAAAGGGCATGTGCAATGCTTCCAGAAAAAACTTCACTGACAACAGTATTTTTCGGCGACATGCTAAACGGAGCTGAGTAAAAGACCACTGAATCGTCCCCTTTTAACCAATTAAGCTACTCTAATCCTGTCCCTGTTTACTCTGCTCAATTAGCCATCAAACAGTGGATTCGCTTATTCATTAAGTTGAATGAGTAGATAGTCCAATTTCTTAACATAGCATGTTTGTCACATTTTGAAATTTAAATGGCCATAGAACAGCACAGATTTGCATGAATGCAATTGCACAATTTTTTGCGAGCTTACATTAGGCCATTTCACTCGATTGCGATAATTTATATCTCACATTCATGTTTCATCCCACCCTTTGTATTTTTTAGATCAGGGGTGTCCAGTCTCATCTGTAAAGGGTCGGTGTGGGAGCAGGTTTTTGTCCTCGCCAGCAGTGCTACTGCACCTGATTCCTCTAATTAACTAATAAGGGGTTTCAATCGGGACCTTGGTGGGTAGAATCAGGTGTGTTAGTGTTGGGCTCTAACAGAAACCAGCACCCACACTGGCCCTTTCTGGATAAGATTGGACACCCCTGTTTTATATGCTTAAAATCCAGGGTGATCTTAAAACATTATCTCTTTCTTTTTAATTAATGTTTAATAAGCTCCTAAAAATGCTATATAAATTATCGCATGAAATGGCCATGTAAGCCCATAAACAATCATGCAATCACTTTCATGCGAATCTATGCTGTTCTGTGGCCATTTCAATTTCAAAATGCGACAACCAAACATGCTATCCTCATAAATAGGACTATCAACTCATTCAACAAGGTAACTGAATTCACTGTTTGATTTCTAATTGATTAAAGTAAATGGGGACAAGATTAGAGGAGCTTAATTGGTTAAAGGAGACTATTCTGTTGTCCTTCACTTAGCTCTGTCAAGCACATCGCCAAAAAATACTGATGCAAGTCAAGTTTTTTTTTTTTTTTCCAGAAGCATTTCACATGCCCTCTGATGTTTGGCACCTTCGGCAGCCGTTCGTTCAAGACTGCATCGGGTTGAATACAGGAAAAGGCAAACTTGAATGTCCGCCCCATGGCAGCAGGAGGTCTTACTATGCTTTACAAAAATCGCGGTTGAACATCATTGCACCCCTAGTCCTAATACATCTTTTTCTCAATGTAGCTGAAGGCTGCCTCATAATGAGGGGTCCTCAACATCTGGGAGGTCTTCAGGCAAATGCACTTACACAGGCTCCACATCCATCCTGTGTGCAATGCTGCGTTATGTGAAACAGTCAATCTGACCTCACATTAAAAGTAACACACCAGGAGGAACACTTAAAATCACAATGACACAATCATTAAGTGAAATAATATTTGATTGTCATCACAATATTTGGGTCGATTAAAAAGGACACAACCAAAAAGTTGAAGTTACAGCCTTCTAGCGATCTGTCTGCCAGTTCTGCTTTCAAAAGTAAGGATCTGTTCAGAAAATGTACCAAGCTAGCTAGTAAACTTAATGCCTTGTGTTATTCCTACTCAGCCAGCATAATTTGATGTCTACTGTAGCCAGCTGGCTAATTACAGAAGAAATAAGTCTGTTCTGAGTCTAGTGGCTCATCAGGCTGGTGCTTAACCCCAGTTTCAGTAACATGAAGTGCCTAGGAGTATAGTTACTCCTCCTGGATGGTATGCTAGTCCATCGCAGATTACCCCCCAGCTCTTAGTCAGGTTTCCCTGGCAATTTGCTAGTACCCACTGATAAACCTGGGTGAAGTGAAGTGAAGCAGTGAAGTGTTTTGCCTAAGAACACGCCGCAAAAACTGTGCCAAGGACTCAAACTCAGGACCTTTCGATCCCAAGTCTGGCTGCGCTACTGTGTTCCCTAAGCCACAGAGCCACATGAAAAATGGGCCATTTAACACCACAATTTAAGAGTTGCATCAGTTAGCTAGCCAGCTCGCTGCAATTTCGCACCTGCCTGACTGGACATATAATGTCAGCTTGTTAACTGCAATAAGGTACACCGTACTACCTAAAGACATCGCAACTTAGGTAGCTAAATTAACAGTCACTCCACGGGTCCACCATGCTAAAATCTGCAAAAAGCGGCAAGGTGGGGAGTCTGTGGAACCGTTCTGTATATTGACCATAGGTTGGCCCTGGGGCATGGAGGTGACTGTTAGTGCCATTCGTCAAATGATCATGTAGGGTGGGAGAAGGGGCCATATAATTTGTTTATCGCTTGTTATGAGCAGCTATTTCCCCCCAAAATATACTAATAATGTTTCAACTTTTTTCACTGCAATTACAAAAAGAACAGACTTTTTACCTATTGTTGAATGAAAGTGGACATGTTGAAGATTTTTTCCCTGCTATCAGTCATTTTTTTGTGCTTCTGGTAGTGCTGGCCCAGGGCCCCCAAAAGGGGCTAAGTTTGACCCTGCGAAATTATATGCCATATTTCGAGGTCGATATCTTACCTTCAGCTGGGTGTTGATAAATGAATCTTTGCCAAGAAATAGGTAGATGCCTATGCTTTTATATTCAAAAAGAAATTTTTTGCCAGCTATTTTCGTATTTTTACACTAGGCTTTCAAAAACCTTGTTACTAGCTATTTTTTGTAGTTTTACAGTTCCCTAATAGGGGGCTATCAACTTGGATTGGTGCAGTCATTTGCTACAGAACAACAGCAACAACAAAGTGGCAGCTCATGAACAACAGCAGCCCCCGAGTCCGTTCTTTATACTGTAGGTTGAGGAAGTGGCAATAGGGGGCAGCACCATAACACTAGTTCAACAAATTCTGGTCTCACTCGCAAACGGTGAACGTTTGCAAATTTTTTTTTCTGTTTTCAGTAATTCAAGTAATGGTTCTAATCCCGTACGAGTCCCAAAATCCAACTGCAGAAGGCAAGTTATTGGGCTCGGAACATGGTCATCTCAAAATCAGTGATTTGGGGTAGGGGTAACATTCTCACCTATACCTCCCACATTAGGTAATATTTTTCATTGGTTTTCAGGGGAAACATAGGCGTTCCTATAAAGAATCCACCCACCAAAATGTTGGACCCAAGTTGGACCATTATCTGTCAAGACTTAATTTTCTCTTGGTCATTGAAATCCGTGAAATAGTGCTTAAATGAATGCCAAAATTCTATTTCTAGCAATTATTCTGTAATCACTGGAGATAAATCGCTCATACTGCACATTCTAAGTAAGCTAGGTCAGACACATATATCCACCAAAAATTGTTCATTTTGGCTGACCCACCCCTTTCCACATTTTGCATGGTTCGTCCGCGGAGTGACACTTAAATGTTGACTTTTTCGCTGTCACCTGTATGTCAGCTACATTGACCGGAACAATCATGGTGTCTTCATGAACAGTTTTATTAAAGTAACCATTTTAATGCAGCAAATTAAGATATAATTATTTTAGTAATGTTCGTGCAATACACTTCAGCTGAGCCAGAATCGCAAAATGTTGTTAGCATTGCCATTTGTTAAATTGAGCCTTTACCAGGCTTTGACTGAATAACTAACTATTTTATTCATCCATCAGCTAGCTAGCTGGCTAGCTTGGTTAGCAAAATGCATCCGTAATTTATTTTGGCTAACTGATGGAATTGGGATGCTAATTTTGGCTGATGAGACAAAATGCTCCTACTTACCAGAAAAAAATTAACAGCTGAAACCTTTGAGCGTCTTCCAGTATAACCAAAGTATGTACAGGACATTTTCAGGTGAGCAAATATCACTATGAATTTTCACGAAATCACACGGTCAAATGGTCGAAGTTCCGAGACAAAAATACAGACGGCTATTGAATGCACTCAGTGCCAGAGGTGCTTCCTCAGAAACGCATTACTATGCCTCTATCCTATAATCCATCCTGATTGACCATTTCTTTGTCGTTTCATTGTAATTGACAGGACTTGACTGGTCCTGTCCATCACAGGAGAGCCACGCCCTGAAGCATACCTTGCCTTATCCTTTATTTTTCTCTAATTGGGACCATAATTTACAAAAAAGAACATTGTGCTGTCTTGAGGGAGACATGGCTATTGAGACCATAAAATAATGAACAAAATGTTTGAGGTAATAAATCAAGTGATAAGAAGAGTCATTTTCTCATAGACTTCCATTGAAATTGATTTCTTTTTGCAACCACAGCAGACACTCCCTAATGGCCATTAAAGAGAATGCAAGTTTAAGGCACTTCCGCATTGGCCGCACTTTTCAGACCCGGGGGCTGTGTCCATCTTTTCATATAGTCTGTGGCTCTGACTTGGCCATTCCAGGACTTTGACCTTCCTTATCTGAAGCCATGCCCTAATCCATGGAGATGTTTGTTTTGGGTCATAGTTTTATAGGAAGGGGAAATTCCTAATTATGTTCAACAATGTTGGGCACAGGTAACTGAAAAGTTAGCTTCGATAACTGCTAATCTGCTGATTCAAAAAGTTGACTTTGATCATGCTAAACTAAAAAATTGCAAAAAAATTTTGTGGAAGCTAATGATAACAACTAACTTGTTTTAAGTTTATTTCGATTTAACTTTGTTTTGGCTTTTTGGTGCTAAAACCCCCCAAAAAACAGACCTATAAATAACAATACACTTGAAAGAAGGAATAATGACCGTTAAAAAGGCAATGTGCCGATGATGAAATGATATATAGTTTCAAAATGCAGGCTTTGTATAAATAGGACAAACACTAAATGTACATATTTTCCTACAGCACCTTGAGATATTTGCCAATTTACCACCTGCTTAGTTCCCTATGCATTTGCTGTAAAGACAACTAGTACCACAAAGCAACTGCGCTTGGATAGGTGCAAACAAGTGCCCGTTAGCTTATTTGGCATATAATTATTGTCTTCAGAGGAGCTGAGGCTCATTGACCGAGGTGAAAATTATATATAATGCTAGAGGGCATCCGCCATTCCATATATCTTTTCTTTAGGTTTCAGAATACGCTCCTGATCACTTCCAAAATGAAATCAACTCTTACTTGGACTACCACCTATCATCCTGCCAAATTTTATGCCAAACTGTTCACTACTTTTTGAGTCATCCGGTCAAAGATATCACAAAGACCCGCATTAGACAGATATATTTTAATTCTTCCGGATCCAGAATCCAGAATATGTTCTGGATCACTTCCGCAATTGAGTCAACTCATCCTTGGACTACCACCTATCATCCTACCAAATTTCGTGCCAAACTGTTCTGAACTTTTTGAGTTATTCTTTTAACAAACAAACAGACAGACAAACAAATAAATCAAAGATCGGTCTTAGAATGATGACTAGCTGAAATTGAAATTTAAAAAGGTGAAAAGATATATTGTCAAAAGAACAAAATCAAAAAAATTCATTTTGGCAAAAATCGAAAAACTTACATTATTTTTGCGACGTCATTTTCACCTACTTACATCAGAGTGAGGTCATCGCGACCCCTAATCGCTACAACCGAATTGCGTTGACGAAAAGAATGGCGTTAGTTTCGAGTCTCAAGCTTAATTAGAAATGAAATTTTATGAGCTAACCGGATAGCTCACTCGGTTAAAGCACCACATTGCGGAGCAGCAGTGACTATCACGGTGCGGGTTCAAGCCCCGGTCGTACCAACCGGTAGTGGTCGGCTGCTTTTTCAGAACTAGCGCACAATTGGCCATTGCGCTACAGGGATGCAAATTGGGAAGGGACTGCCAGGAAGGGAAATATAAAATGGTTGCTTTGTTCGTTGCTCAAGCGCCTCCTCCTGTTGGCCAGCCGGGCGCTCGTCAGGAAGATTCTAAGCTTGTTCATGTTCGGGTATCCTCCGCCCTCGTTCTGAACTTGTGAGGATTCAACCAATGAGTGTACAGAAGCAGTATTGATGGGCACGTGATTCGGAGGAGAGCCATGAACCGTCCCTCTGTCCTCAATTGGCAACAAGGGCTCGCATACGAGCAAGCCTTGTACATAGTTCCCCAATTGGGCATTCCAGATTCAGGTGGGATTGGAGATGCCAAATTTAAAAAAAATGAAAGTTTTGGAGCAGATGGTGTTTTCGACCTTTTGTGTGACCTTGAACTTGACCTTTGCCATAGAAACTTAAAAAAATATAGGTCTGTGGCCAGTAACCTATGGTTACATGTCTCCAAATTTTGTTAAGATTGGTGCAGGCTGAATGAGAAAAGGGTGCGTAACTAACAAACTGACAGACAAACAGACGTCTAACACAACTGACTAATATACTTGCTGAAATCTTATGAATTTGTCAAGTAACAAAATGGTGAAAAAATAACCTCTTTGGCAGAGGTAATTTTTAAATCAAAGATTTTTTTCTGCAGGATTTTTGGATTTCTCTGGAAGACCGTTTGGCTCAGCTCTCATGTTCATGTAATACAAAAACAGACACCAAGTTTAATAAAAGAATTTATTAAAAGACAAGCTCAGAACTTAAGCAGACTCATCTTATGGGTAAAGTAACAAGGGTAAGGATGAGTGTGAAAGTGTTAGTGTACAATATGTGTGCAAGGGTGAACGAGTGTGCGTACGCCTGCACGTACACATTATGCTTTGAGAGATCGTGAAAGATGGTATGTCGTGGGTTACAAGTGTTAATTTCAGAGTTAACTGGAAACGGGCAAACCCCATAGGTTGTATACCATGTGATATAGGGTATAATGAACAAATATACACAGCTAACATTAATCACTCTATTACAAGCCAAGCGAATGTAACTTGAAACACAAATTCACATCAGACTAAGTGAAAACTAAACAGAACTACAGCTAGTGCCTGGAATCTCCAGTCAGTCTTACTCAGGTCCATGCATATGCCTTGCGGTCTCCGAAAAGGGTTATGCATATAGTCTTGGGAAAAGCAGTAGTAAAGCTGTGAATGTTGGATGGTGCTCCGTCGGTTTTATGCGCTGGTTTGGGTCTTCTTCCGAGTGCATTGCGAGTCCGAATCTTCTCGCACGGGCAGTGTGAGGTCAGCATTCCTTTAAAGGCATCCTTTTCACGAGCTGCAACAGGGTATTGGGAAAAGTTTGTATGCCGCTAAATAGGGCAACACTACATTGCCTGTAAGGCCATGAAAGTTGCTGCCTGCCCTGATGTTTAGCTTGGCCTCTGAGGAAGCAGAAACGTGTGTGCGGGGTCCGCCTGGGAGGTCCAGAGAGCAGTGCTCCAAAGGATTTGGCTAAGAGTCAGGGACCCAAGACCCATGAGAGTTTGGAGACAAGAGAGCGAAAACTGGGTTGTGTCCCTAGTTTTTGAAGTTTTATTGTATGTTCTATTGCTGCTGGGCTTCCTGTATTGGTACACATTAAATGCACGTCACTGTACACGTCACTTCTGTTTCCTGTCGACTGCATGGAAACGTAGTTCCGAGGTATCTACATTGTATACTTGAATGTCATTATTGGGAGAAAAGTCCCCTTAAGTATGTCATAAAAAAATTCACAAAATCCTGGAAAATGACTTATGGCTCAAGATTACCAGGAAAATTCCTCCCTTTGCAGCACTAAGGCCTCTATCTTACACCCAGCGCTGAGGGGTGCAAAACATAACGCAAGTGTCTTTGCTACTTTAAAACTGACAAAAATAGCAATTTATTGTCCAGCGTTCACACTGCATAAATAGCCAATTCATTTGTGCCAAATTAAGCGCCCATGGGCATGTTGGTCATAAAATGAGATGTGGTCAGGAGCAATTCTGGCCTGTTGCTATCTTGAGGTAGCACAAAGGTCTTGCGCGATTGACCAACAAAAACCAGGTCTGCAGTTCTTTTTAACTGTAATTTTAAGGGCGCATTATTTTGATAGTATTTTGCGCTTTTGTTGGCGAGTGCATAACGTGTGCCCTCAGCTTGTTACATTCTACACAGGGATGAACTGCAGTGCCCACGCATGCAAACAATTATAAATAAAAAAAAAATAAGTTACCATTTGAAAGATTACTGTCAGGATATTTAATAAACACATGCCAGAATGGTGAGTGTGATCGCTCTATGTACCCATGTCAGAGCATGCTGTGATTCAGGCTATTTTGATCGTAAGGAATCTATGCCATCTGGTAATTTGCAATTTATCATGTGAGGTTATGCACATGGGTATTCGCAGATTATATTGGATAAAGCCACAACTCTTTAATACTGGCCAACTCTGTAATTCATGTTATCTTCCAGAGGATCCCCCCCGGAAGGATGGCTGTTCGGCGAAAACGGTTGGACAAAATATCAAATACATGGCATATAATGTCTGAATAGTGCACGGATTTCTGTTCTATCACACTAAACACAAACTGTAACTGAACGAATGTTTTAGGTGCTGAAAATGTGCTTCAGAAGCTTGGATAAGTCCTGCATGCGTAGACCCGTTATCTGCAATTGTCTGACAAGACTAATTTTGAGTCCAACCTGATCCATTAATGCAGTGCCTGCTGTCCCATTTCCATTACCAAATGCAAAATCCTGCATTTCATTTGCAAATGGATTTATTATTTACAGTTTGGCTGAAAAACAATATAGCCCTAAAAGCAGCCCTTTCAGCAACAGAAAAGGCAATGGATGACGTTGTCGTCACTCTCAATAATTAATCTGAATTTCTTTCATATATCTGATTTGACCTTCAATCGCAAGATAAGAGGAAACAAGTTCTTTTCACTCCCGTTGGTTATTATTCATTGGGTTACGGTACGCAAGCACAATAACATAAGTTGCATTTCTTTCTTGATTGCTGTTTTTCTCTCTTATTTTAACTTGGTCATTCCCCAGCAGCGTGTATTCATTTGTTTATTTATTTTCACTGGCGACCCTGAAATAAAGCCATATTTTTTCATTTGCTTGTTTTATGCACAAGTTGTAATGTAATGTAAAGTTCAACTGCGGCCCTGGGGATTCAGCGTTATGATTTTTAACACCTGGATATGATTGAAATAATTTTGAGCAATATTTCAAAAATATATGAAAACGCGTTTCCATACGCGTGCTTTTACTTTGTGCACAAGCAGCTCTCATTCTGCAGCGGTGAATAGGGTTTTTTTTTCTGCTGCTCAGAAAATCCGCCTTTATAATAACTGTTCGCCAAGGTACAAGTCCCCCTGGCTATGAAAGGGAATGGGAGATGACACACTGATTAGTTTATTCCATGTTTCACTCAAAACACGCCTATGATTAATTAAGAGATCAAATCCAACCCCTTTTGCACTGGGTGCCTTACTATGCGCCCAGATAACCCACCGTCTAACAAGCATAAATGGATTTGGACACGCCCTAAATACACTTGCGCCACTTGTTTCAGACTGAGCGCTTTGATAGTTCAAATAGGGCCCTAAATGCCACTAATTGGCCACATTGAACTAGTGCATCAGATTTACCTCAGTCAGCTTGGGGGAGATGTGGACACAGAAAATAGTGCCTGTGATGAAGAAAATTGTGACACTTTCCTCCAAGCAGTAAAGCAGGTCCTCATTCACAAACTTCCTCAGTATACTTTACAGGGGGCTTAGTCGCCCCTCTGTACAATCTGATCCCCTTCTATCTAGCTGATTACAATAGATAAATTAATTAACTCGATCTGATATCATGTTGTTTGTGGTTAATGAAGCTTAAATCTCAATTGGCTTGTTTTCTGAGTGCCATATCACGTGAATGTAAGTTAAACAAAATTTATGAATTAATATCCCATGGAGAGGATGTATAAAGAAAAGGTGGGTTACCGTAAGCTAACAAACCCAACTCACTCATTGACTTTGTCCATAAACCAAGAGTATGATGCAAATAACCAGATCGATTTGGATAGCTTTTTTTCCTTAATAAATGAAATCATCATTTAAGAACTGCATTTTGTATTTACTCGGGTTATCTTTGTCTAATATTAAAATTTGTCTGATGATCTGAAACATTTGAGTGTGACAAATATGCAAAAAAAAAGAAATGAGGAAGGGGGCAAATACTTTTTCACAACACTGAATGAGTTTCATTCAATTCCAGGGGGGTCAACGGCGCGCCAAATGTCAATCTCTAATGGAATGGCTCTTAAATATCTGTATGTATTCATTCTGTCTGTAATTTTTACCTTTATTTTAATCTGGTGATGTAGTGTAAATTGACAAAATAAATATTGAGAAATAGCCAAAAAGAAATACCCAAAGTGGGCCATGGCAATAAGACTCTGATCCGAGTCATCTGTTTTAATAATTTGCTCCAGTTAGATTTCTGGATTCCTTCTTATTATACTATGTCAGTCCAAACTGTGGAACCCATTACAGAGATTGAGTCTCTTAAACATATCATACATGTGCAACTTGACTCATTTGCATGCAGTGTTTCGACTGGTTTTGTCGCTTGTTCGCAGCAATTTACGAGGAGAAATAAAAACGATGAGCAAATACCATCATACTGATTGTTAAAATCCTACCTTAATGAATCAGTTAATCATATCAATTAGGGGATTGTGCAAGGCCATGGGTGTTTATGAATAATACTAAACTAATACTATTATGAATAATAATATAAATACTTAATAAATAATTTATGAAGTATTTATGAATAACTGTTACTTTCAGTTGACAATCACAGTAGCTACTTAGCAAGAGAAATATCATGTTTACAATTCACACTGAAATTTTGAGTTTTTAAAGTTATAAAGTGATATTAATCTAGTCAGATGTCAGTCTGGTTTAGTCTCATCCAAAAGAAGGCGTCTCCTTCTGTACAGTGTCCCCATCACTGCATTGGGGATTATTCCACCCGAGGGAAAATTGCAACCTACTGGCCCACCAACACCAACTTGGTTTTCCCAGGTGGTCTCCCATCCCAGTACTAACCAAGCCCACACCTGCTTAGCTTGCTGGAGCAGATTGAGTAGTGGTATGGCTGCTGGCTATTATGCTTGTATATTATGTTTTCAGTTCTGATGATCTCTGCTGAAATCTGATTGCACACGGCATCATTTTCATTATTTAAAAAAGAACACAAATAGATATATGCAGATGGGTAAGCAAATATTTTTCTTTGCTTAGTTAAATAGAATGGCCTTTGCAACAGCAAGCAGGTTGTTTCTGATTTTTTTTTCTGCTTAAATGTCAAGGCAAACTCATATTATTCTTTAATTATCTAACCATCTCAAGCCTGTCACAGGAGTTACGAGCCGAACATTTTATGTGTCAATAATAAGATAGCCGTTTTTAGTTTGAGCAGCGTTCCAGAAATGCTTTGTCATTTCACTATTAAAAGTGCATGACTGATGGGTTTGTTTAACAGCTCAAAATTAAACTGAAAATGGAATCATTCATTTTTGGAGCAATTTAAAAATGATTGCTATAGTTCAAGAGACCTTATAATGAACCCAGAGTGCTGTCCTGTTTAGACTGTGCCTCACATAAACATTTGGAAGGCCCTTTTCCAAGGGCTTATTCTGTTTTATAGTATAATTCTGCATCACTATAATGCAATGCCTTTTTATCTATGAGGTTTTTGCAGATGTGTCCCTCTTGCTTCAGATCATCAACTAAAATGATATGTGTGACAAAGAAAACCAGAGTAAAGACAAAATATAGTTTTTAAATGATCATTTCATTTCTTGAAACAGTTATATAACACCAACTGGCCTTGAATGAAAAAGTAATTGTCCCTTTGGTCACTCAATCAAGCTAATTAGCAAAATGTAATTAAAATTGCATAAAATTGCACTAGAGCCACCCAGGCTTAATTACTGCCAATCCTGTTAAATTTAAACATAGCTTAAATAGAACATTTCCAGGAAAAGGTAGGCTAAAAGATCTTACCATGTGTTGCAATCAACATTTCTTTCCAGGAGAGATTACGAAGGAAACAATTGAATTATATCAGTCTGGAAAGTATTAGGAAGCCTTTTCTAAGGCTCTGGAACTCCAGCAAACCACAGTGAGAGTCATTGTCACCAAACAGAGAAGGCTTGGGTCAGTGATAACTCTTCCCAAGAGTGGCTGACCAACCAAAATTCCTCCAAGAGCGCATTAACGACTCATCAGTGAAGTTGCAAAAGAACCCTGACGTATGTCTAAGGTGCATTGCTTCCTTCTGACAAGGTCAGTATTCATATTTCTGTCATTAGAAAGACACTAGGCAAAAATGGTATCCAAACTTGCACCACTACAAATCAGGGGGAAGATAAAAGCCTATCTCACATGCCAAAAAAAAAAAAAAAAAAAAAAAAAAACAATCATGATGTCCCTCAAGTCCTTTGGGAACTCTTTGGAGGCCACAGGTCCCATTACATCTTCACAGAGCTGACACAACATTTCACTAAGAACATCATTACAGCAATCAAACATATTCATGGTAGTGTGAATGCTTTGCCACTTCAGGGCGTGGGTGAATGGCCATTATTAATGAAACCACGCATTTTGGCTCCTATCACAAAATTCAGAAACTCAGCTCAAGTGATCTGAAACTGAAGTACTGTAGGACTATGCTGCAAGATAATAGTCTGAGGCACAACAGCAAGAAAATCTCTGAATGGCTCAAAATGTCCATAATTAAGATTTGAGAGGCATAGACAAAGACTAATTTAATACCATAGTGTTCATACTCAAAAACCTTCCAAAGAGACTGAATAAAGCAACTCTGGAGGAAAGTGTTGAACAAAATTTTTCTTCTGCGATGTGGTAGACTGATATTCAATTGTTGGAAGTATTTTGTCTCAGGTTTTGCTGCAAAAGGTGGAAAAACCAGTCAATAAGTTACTTGGGGTGATCACTTTTTCACATGGGTGGTGTAGGTGTTGGATTACCATTTTGCTCTGACTTGATGATTATTTTAACCATTGCCCTCAACAGACTCCTTACCAGGTTCAGAACAGCATTATGAAGTTATGGGCTGTTTAAATGGGTGTGTAACAGATGCGGTGGCTCAATTGACCTATGGCTTAGCCCTGCCCTCAAATGCGATGAGCCAAATACAATGCTTTTTCTCTCCACATACACTCGGACATTCTGAGCCTGAACTTCCATTAAAATGCATTACGGAAACTCTGAATCGTTCGCCTTTATGGGGTTTTAAAATGTTTCTAAGTTTAAAAAAAAATGGTGAAATGCTGTGCTTGGGGTAAATTTAACTCCGATATGAGGTATCTCGAGAGGCTGGGCGATGGGATGTATTTTATACCCTTCCCAAAGCCACATCATAACCGAGAGAAGTGTCTCCTCTGGATAAAGCTTTGTAGAAGACCCCACTATCAGCTTAACGTAGCAAACAAAGGTCAACAAGGATGTCTACATTTGTTCCAAGCTAAGTCAACATCGTGTTTAAGGCGACATCTTGTCACTTCACTGGAGATTAATGTAAAGTTATCTTTTACATTGCTAAGTTAGCTAACGTTAGCTAATGTTAGTAAACTCTATGGCTAACTTCAGTGCTGACGGATGTTGGCTTAGCGTGAGCTCCTGGCTGCGTTGTTCACCATGTCACCTTGTTTACTTAGGAGGAGTTCAGTCACGTCAGGTTAGATTTCTTCAATTCAGTAGCAATAATAATACGTAAATTAAATTTATTACCCTGCAGTGCACAAACAATGCTGATCCTCTATCTTGTTGTGTGAGAGGGTGACGGAAACGAAATGAGGTTGATCGCGTTTGCACTGAGACCTGAAAATTTTAGCTTCTAATTTAAACTTTTCATTGACCTTCTCCACTCTGAATTCATTAATGTATCCCTCCAATGCATAGTGTAACCATTTTTGCTGACTTCTTGATGATATTTGAGCCTTCTATCGCCAAAAATCATCGATAGCATCCTGAAAAATATCTCCGACTGTGATACCAGACATTAGCGCCAGTTCTAAAATGTTGATTGTTTGTCCGAGTCAGTGGAGGGGGCGGGGCTTAGCCATAGGTCAATTGCGGTGCACTCTTTCCAAAGAGAGCAAACGTAGCTCAGTCAATACAATACAGCATGTGTCAGCCTAAATGCAATTCAAATGTCACTTGAAAAAATCTAGTATAGCAGAACTGTGTTTGTTTTATTATGAATATAAATCCAGATTTCTTCAGAAAACCTGCAACCACTACTTCATCCAATCTCTAAGGTGGCCCAGAAAGGCCACAACAAATACAAAACTAACAACACCGCTGCATAAGCCACAATGCAAATGCAAATGTCCCAACACAACTGCAAAAGCCACAACGCAAATACAAAAGCAACAATGTAAATGCAAAAGCCACAACACGAATACAAAACTCACAACATGAATACAAAAGCCACAACACAATTGCAAAAGCCACAACACGAATGCAAAACCCACAACACAAATACAAAAGCCACAACATGAATGCAAAACCTACAACACAGATACAAAAGCCACAACACGAATGCAAAAGCCACAACAGAAGTGACTCTGGGACTACAATTCCCGATGGACCCGGTGACCGACAGGAAGTTTCTTTAGGGAGTTTTCAATGAAGCAGGACAAGTAAGTGAAAGTAAGCTGTGCCTCTATAACGCTAGCTATAATAAATACCACTTTCTGACTGTTATTGATCATCCGTATTGTACTGTTCAAAGTGTTTATGTTTGTATATTCCTGTAATCTACCAATTAACGTCAGATTTGTGATGGAGCTAATTACGCCAACTAAAGTTAGTCTTTCAGATTTCAAAGCTGTGTGAGGTGATCACGGACAGTTTGAGAAGCAGTGCCATAACGTTATTTCGTATTCTTGAATTATGATTTATAACACTCAGAAAGTGGTATTTTTTACAGCTAACGTTATATAAGCACAACTTACTTTCACTTATTTGTCCTGCTTCATCCACCGTTCCAACATTACCGATGATTGCTCGCACTTAACAGTGCTGAATACTGCTTTGATGGGGTTTTCAAGGCAGTATCGATGTGATAAAACAACAAAATATTGGGCAGGACCATTCATACCTCACCACACACTGTTGGCAAACAGAGCACAGGTTAACTGTGCTGATTAACTGGCTGAGACAACACTGTTGACGAACAGATCATGACCTGTTTTCAATCATTCATTTAAATTACCATTACAGAAACTCTGAAAACTCTCAACATTATCAAGTGTGGCCAGATTTCATTAATAACGTGTACCTGTCAACTCTCACACATTCGGTGTGAGTTAAGTGGCATATTAACGTTCCTCTGCTGTAGTCAGCAATTATTCAATCAAAAATTACTCAATAAGAGATTCTCGCGCGGAATTTAAGTCCTTGTGCATAAACAGGTTGGAAGCCTGTTTAGACAGTTCACATGATCTTTTTTCATCTAAACGATCATGAAACACATGCATTGCTTCCAACCCCTGAGTAAAGAAAAGCATGAGAAGTCCGGAGTCATAATCGGTATGCTTTCCGTTGTGGGTTTTGCATTTCCATTGTGGCTTTTGTATTCGTGTTGTGGCTTTTGCGTTTGTGTTGTGGCTTTTGCATTCGTGTTGTGGCTTTTGTATTCATGTTTTGGGTTTTGCATTCGTGTTGTGACTTTTGCGTTTGTGTTGTGGGTTTTGCATTCGTGTTGTGGCTTTTGTATTCGTGTTGTGGGTTTTGCATTCGTGTTGTGGCTTTTGTATTCATGTTGTGGGTTTTGCGTTTGTGTTGTGGGTTTTGCATTTGTGTTGTGGCTTTTGTATTCGTGTTGTGGGTTTTGCATTCGTGTTGTGGCTTTTGTATTCGTGTTGTGGCTTTTGCATTTGTGTTGTGGGTTTTGCTTTTGTATTCATGTTGTGGGTTTTGCATTCGTGTTGTGGCTTTTCCATTTCTGTTGTTGCTTTTGTATTTGCGTTGTGGCTTTTGCAGTTGTGTTGTGACATTTTGCAGTTGCGTTGTGGCTTATGCAGCGGTGTTGTTAGTTTTGTATTTGTTGTGGCCTTTCAGGGCCACCGTAAATCTCAGCCGTAACACAAAAAACCCAAGCGTTCAATAATTTTAAAAACTGCTTTTGCTTTTACTTATGTTCTCCTTGCCTTATTTAACATTTTGTATCACAAACTCAAGCTATTTAATAGGACAAATATGCAGAAATCTGGAAAATATTTTATATTTAGTAACTTACATCTAATTCTGCCTGTTTTCTTCACTACAGAGCAAGGTTACAGATATTCAATGGTTGACTTTTTTTATCAGTCAGCCTCTATTGTATGTTTTCCTCCCTCACAAGAGAGACTGTGAATCTACAAAGCTTCAAAAAGACCCTTTGAGAATCTCACACTTTCAATACATTTCATAACAGCAATGGAATTGAACAGAATTGTCATATCACTCAGGCATTTTGAAAGGAATGGTTAAATGAAAGGAACTACAAGGTCTTGGGAACCAACAAGGTCTACCGTCAAAAATATGGTCTTACATTAAACATGCTGTGTATATGAATCAAATTTGTGAAAAGACAGTAAAAGTATTTTGGTATTGGATACAGCTTTGAAGAAAGAAAAGGTCACTGAGCAGAAATAACGTGGACGCATGCCCTTCAGTGTAACAAAACAGAGGGAAGTTTTTGAAAGCTTAAAATTCATTTCAATACTGTTCACTTACAATGAAAAAACATTTAAGCCTTGCTAAAATTGGTGTCTTTCTATTCATTGCTAAAGGCATGCATCTGACGCTACTTTTGACCTCTACGCTCAGGCAATTTGTTAAGTTGGTGTTTGCAATATAATTTAGGTTTGTTGACTACAGCTGTCTCACTCTGCATTCACATCATCACCATTGTTAGCCATCTAAGTGGATTTGTATGAGATCTGTCAGTCATGCATGTCCAAAATGCCAATAATTTATATGGTTGTGTGAGAGATGTTCTAGATATTAAATTTGTATTTATTGCTTGTTTTGTAACAGCACAGTGTAACCTCTGCAGTCAGGGACTAGAGATCAGCGTCTTCGTTTCAAGGATCTTTCATACTCCCATGAAAAGATTCACTCCCCCTGAAATCTATGTAAAGGGACCACTTACTGCAATCTGAGGCCTTTTTCTTCTTTTCACTCTCCTTCTTTTCCTTCTCGCTAAGGTGTCTGAAAAGCGAGCATTTAGCTTACTGTTAATTACTCAAGGACGTGGACACATTATTGAATAGCACAAACATTGAAGCCCGTCCTCATAAGAGAAACAATCCGATGGGCTGTAAAGGCAAGCGCCCAAAACCAATATTAATTTTTAAGTGACAGAGGAGCAAAGGAGGAGGTCAGACGACGCCCTTATATAACGACAAAGTCCCCATACGAAGGAGGTTGGCGTGGTGGTTGGGACAAAAAAACTGCGGACCTTCCCATGGGCGGCTGTTCTTTGATTCCCATTTTAACAGTGCGTTTTGGAACCTTTGCAACTGCGGCTCACGGCTGGCTTTTAAAAACTACAGTTGCTGGGCTGCTGTGCTGGCCCACTCGGTGAAGGCGCTGTCTTAGAGTGCAGAGTGACCACCGGTGCAACAGGTCAAATCCTGTCAAACTAGTGCCAACTATGTCCAGCAGCCTCATGGAAGCAGTGCATAATTGCCTTTGTAATACTCAGGGAAATTGAAGGGATACAGTCGGTTTGGGTTTGCACTGTTAGCTTTTCTGTTGTTGGCCATCCAGGCTCTCTTCCATTGCATTCTGAGCCTGCACATGTTCTCTTCTGCCCTTGTTCTGTGTATGCAAGGTTTGAATCTATGAGTGTTAACCCTCTATTAACCACCGTAGCATATCTGCTACATAAAGTGAAAGGGTTAACAGCCTGGACACCCTGCTGGTTTTGTTTCTTATTGCCAAATAAACATTTGAGAATAACTTGAATGGTCCGTCACTTTAATTTTTCCATTCAAGATTATTACCCAATGTAGCAGATCTGCTACATTTTGGAAAGGTGGGCCAAAGGGTCAATTTTTTTTTTTTTTTTAACTATTTTTCCAAATATTGGCCCATAATCAACATATTTGCCTAGGGAAATGATTTTTACACAGTTGGAAAGGTACTTGGTTAACAGAGGGTTAACTAGTGGCGGCTGACAAACGAGAGTTTCTGAGGAAAAATGTGAACTGTCTGAATACTTATGCTATCCCGAGATGGCTGTATGAGTCACATACGAGCGTGCTTGTATATAGTTCGCTAATTGGACATTCCAAATTCAGAAGGGATAGGAGATGCCAAATTAGAAAAAAAAAAAAAAAAACACTATCACCTTACCCTTACCCAGAACTCTAACCTTAACCCAACCATTAAGGAAGTATTAACCTAAACCGAAGTCACAATGTTTTCCCAACTGTTAATTTTGGAAGGCACAGTGCCACTGTTACTCACAGTAATCTAACACACAACCTACAGATATGGTCGTTTGAGTGTGAGGACTTGTTGAAACATGGACATACATACACAGCACAGACTGCAACTGGTGTGGGTGCATCTTGGGGTGAGAAGGGAGCCTTCATTTTGACGGTCAAATAAATCTCCTTTACACTTTCAAACTCATTCTCAGGAACATAGGAATAGATAAATGAATGGAAGAACTGTAAGAATATGGGCTATCAACTGATATTTTGCAGAATATATACATATATATTTCATCTTTAAATGTAGTATATTGTATATATTGAATAAATATATGTAATTTATATGTATATTTATATATATACATATAATTTATTTAGTGCCCCTGGGCATTAGCACCTCATATTTGCAAGGGGTTCTCCTTTGCCTCTCAAAAGAATTACTTTTTATAGTCCCTCTGACTGGCCTAAAACCTGAACAATGACAGTTGGGAAATGGCACTACAGATACAAGAGTGGTGTCTTGAAACTTCATGTTACATGATGACTAACTCAATGGTGTACGATGAATGAAGCTCTTGTGAAAGTTCGATTGGAAGACCCTCCTTTTCAATGCTTCCGCCAGTTATTTATTTTCATTCAATCTGCTCTCACTCCTTGTGTATGCTCCCTCATAGCTGCGATAGTGTGGGGCTGTCAATTGTCAATTGATGTCTATCCAATACCCCTCCAACACACCGACGTCATTAGCCTATCATCTTGCTGCTGTCTTTTTAAATATGATTCTCTAAACCTTTAGCATGTTCATGCTGCTGTAATGCTCGTCCTTTACTCACCCCCCCCCCAAACCCCCCCACCACCACCACCACCAGTATCTGGACTCTGTGACGGGATTTACCCTGCTGCAGCTCAGGGCAGATGCTCCTCAATTGCAAAATATCCCTGACTTTGTTAAAGCTATCATCACATCTGTTAATCTGTTAATGCTGTAATCTGTTACAAATGATGACTACGTATTTTTTTCAAATAGTATTACACATGTCCAGTGGGTATCTGGTTTTGTAAAAGTCAGAATTTAGACTCCTTGAGAAGTAGAAATTTAGGGTAAAGGACGTTTTGACAAAACTGAACTGTCTCGTAATATGTTGACCTAAAATATCTCCAGATTTTCCTGTAGAATATATTGCCAGGTCACAATCTAGTGATAGTGAATCCACTCAAGATTGCGAATCACCGCCTATTCACCAGACAAATGTTTGCTTCTTTCATTTGCATTCTATGGTGGCTATATTATTGTTAATTAATTCTATCTCATATTTGAAATGCCATCAAATGAGGTTGACATTGCCGTTTAATTATTGGTAGTTTGCCATGAAGTTCAGGCATTACGTAAGGGTTGTGCTTTGCACAGTGATAATGTGCACGGAGGACAGGAAGTTGAGGATTGGACTCAGGTGCAAGGATGGACTTGGTTGCATTTATTATTCCTCCTGCACAGCAGGGAGGCACACACAAAGCAATACAAAACAAAAAGAAAACGAGGTTCCTTAATAATGCTAATAGTAATACAAAACTGGGCTTTAGCTACAGTAACAATGTATTATTAAAATAGAGAAAGGAATTAGGAAAAGAGGTTCCTTAATAAAAAGTTAAAGAGCTGATATCAACAATAAACAGCACTAAGTTAGAGAATTAAAATATGCACGTGATACGCAGAGGATAAGTCTATACTAGACCAGCAATACAACACAGGCATGTGGTTTATGAGACTTCGCAAAGACTAAGTGCAAGGTTCGGTCTTAAATAGCACAATACTACTGCACAGTGAAAATGAGTAACAGGAGCATGCGATGATTGCGGAGCTGAGGAATGAGGTCCGGGTCTTAATAGACCGGTGAGTCTGAAGGCTGGAGGCGTGACCTTACACACTATGGGGTACTCAATCATCATGTAGATGCTAGCCCTACACTGGTTAGGACAAGAATATTTGTTTGAAAGCCCAGATGCCCTGCAAATGCTGAGAGGCCGAAAATGACGAGTCTGAAAATGCTGGGCATATAGTCTAATAAGAATTCAGATTAGCTCTGCTCACACAAAATGTATGAGAATATGCCAGAATTCCAGTGATGTTCAGATGCAGTGGCTGTGTTTCTTCAGATTTGCTTAGTGTCCCTTGAGGATGTGATGCCCCTTGGTATGTGCATAAGTGCCCAATGGGTTAACCCTCGTCCAACCAAGGGTTTTTCTACTACACCCCCCCCCCGCCGAATTTATTTCGAAATTAAGCAATAAACATCATCTTGTTTAGTATCAGTGTACAGCTACAGATGTCCTCTCTTCAAATCAAGTACAAATAAAACACATTTCAACATTATGACGTCATAGTGACGTCATAACTAACACCATATCAGGAAAAACATCAAAATTACAAAAATCCATGTTTTTTCGTATTTTTATTAGTTTTAGCTGGAAATAAGTAACTTTCTGCAACCTCTAGAACTACTGATAGTACAATTAATATTTTAGTATTATTATAAATGTTATAAACTCATGAGTAACATAAATTTGACATCACTATGATGTCATAAATAACTCATTTTGGGAAAAACACACACAACAGGAAAACAAGTTCACCAGACAGATGTACAAATATCTTCAAAATGTTACACACTTGCGTAAAAGGTTTATCTATGAATTATTAGAACAACTTTATGAACAATTCTATGAACATGTATAATAGTAGGCCTATAGCACAGTATAAAAATAGTATACAGTACAGTAACCAGTCAAACACACATGTAAAAGTATGTTGGTCATGCACTTCTAATATTATTAGGTGAAGATCACTTCAAGGTTACTGGTCACTGCTGGTCATTGTAATTCCAAGATTTGCTAATACAAGGACAAGCTACATCAATAAATCAATAAGGATGACAATCAGTGTGGTCTACAAAGTTCATTGAGCATGAAACATAATAATAGCATACTATTTGCAACTAATTTATAAGCATATTTTGTATCAAAAACAGGCAAAAATTGACGCTGGTGGCAACCACCCCCCCTACCCTTCAACTTTGACGGCCTACCCTACCCCTGGGGGGGTGAGGTACCCTCATCATTTTTTCATGAAAATGAGCCAAAGGATGAATAAACAATTACCTAGAAGCATTAGATCATATCTGTTAAAGTTTTTGTGCGACAGGAAAAAATCTGTTGGGGGGGTGGTAACCCCCCTTGGTTGGACGAGGGTTTACTCAGTCTTGGTAAGATTGTTGGATTTGTGCGGAACAAAGCCAGTGCAAAACGAGTCAAGCCCTACACCATGCATTTATTAATTTTTTTCAGTGAAGAATTATTTTTTTCTATCAAATTGGAATCCCACATATATGATATTGAACTTACCACAGCAACTCTCAACCCAAGTCAGCCTGAAAGTCTGTTAAGTACAATATATGAACAAATTTCTTTGTGCAAGTCTACTTTTTAAATGAATAGCTTTTCCTAATTGGGATGCCTGACTAAATTCTTTATTTAAATGTCTAAGTTATTTCTTTGTACGAGACACATGGTACAGTCCAGTTTGAAATGAACAGAGGATAGGTAGTGATGGCATGTGAATGGTGCATGCATTATCTGGACTGTATTTCTGAGTGTAAGTATATGTGAGTCTATGCAGTATGTGTGTGTGTGTGTGTGTGTGTGTGTGTTTGTGTGTGTGTGTGTGTGTGTGTGATTTAAATAAGCAAATACTCAAGGGCCTATGATTGAATCATTATTGCAGCAATGAATATTTTTCAGCTGGCAATAATTCTTTGAATCCTGACTGATTCAGAGCCTAACTTCACGTATCGTTGAAATGATGTTGCTGTGTTTCAAGAGAGGCAAATTACTGGCCAACATCAAGCAAAGAAAACAGCTAAGGAGATTGCTGAAATTACTGGAATGAGGTCAGAAACTGTCCTAAAATTTATTAAAACCTGTAAGGATAGTGGTGAACTGTCAACTTCACGGTAGAAGTGGAGAAAAGTCATTCCTGATCCTGATTGGAGATCACGAAAATACAGATGAAGTCTCATCCTAAAAAATTAGTAGAACTCATGGCAGTGTTTAATCATGAAAGTAAGAGCATTTCCACTTGTACAATGCAACAAAAACTTTGGGATTAAACAGCTGAGTGGCCACAAGAAAGCCACTAGTTAGCGAGGCATGTTGGGAAAAAAACAACTTCAATTTGCAAGGGCGCATTAAAATTGGACTGAAGAGCAATGGAAAAAAGATCATGTGATCTAATGAGTCCAGATTTACCCTATCCCAGAGTGATGGGCACATCAGGGTAGGATAGAAGCCCATTAAGCAATGCACCTGTCATGCATATTGCCCTCTGTATCAGCCTCTAGAGGCAGTGTTAGGATCTGGGGTTGCTGCAGTTGGTCAGGTCTTGGCTCAGCGCTGTTCTGCAGCAATAAAAAAAAAAAAAAAAATGCAGAAATCTACCTGAATATACTGAATGACAGTAACCTGGCTCATTGGGCTAAAATTGTGAAAGAGTGGTTTATCAAGTACAAGGAATCATTTTCACACATGACTGGGCCAGTGCAGAGTCTGGACCTTAACTAACTGTAGCCTTTGGGACATACTGGAGAGTCACCCATCATCAATACAACATCTCGGCCAAAAATGAATGCAAATATGGTCAAAAATAAATGTTGTACCATTGTATTAAATTGTCGAAACAATAACACAAAGATTGTGAGCCATGATCAAAGCTAAAGGTGGCCCTAAAGATACTATAGTGTGCGACTCCTTTTTTTTTTTGATAGCCAATGTGTGTGTGTGTGTGTGTGTATATATATACAAACCCAATTCCGAAATAGTGGGACGAAGTGTAAATTGTGAATAAAATCAAAATGCAATGACTTTCAGATCACATGAGCCAATACAATATGTTATTTACAATAGAACAAGGATAACATTTCAGATGTTGAAACTGAGACATTTTACATTTTTATTCACAAAATGAGCTTATTTCAAATTTTCTGGCTGCAAGGGGTCTCAAAAAAGTTGGGACACAGGCAAAAGAGTGCTGAAAAAGCAATTAATATTTAAGAGAGCCAGCTGAAAGAACATTACGCAAGTAATTAAGTTAACTGGCATCAGGTGTGTAACATGATTGGCTATAAAAGGGATGTCTTAGAGAGGCTGAGTCTCTCAGAAGTAAAGATGGCCAGAGGCTCTCCAACCTGTGAAGACTTGCGTAAAAAAATTGTGGAATACTTTAAAAACAATGTTCCTCAACGTCAAATTGCAAAGTCTTTGAAGGTCTCATCATCGACAGTGCATATCATCATCAAAAGATCCAGAGAAACTGGAAAAATTTCTGCGCGGAAGAGACAAGGCCGATGACCTTTACTGGATGCCCGTGATCTTTGAGCCCTCAGATGCCACTGCATCACTCACCGGCATGATTCTGTTATTGACATTACTAAATGGGCCCAGGAATACTTCAAGAAACCATTGTCTGTAAACACAGTCCGCCGAGCCATCCACAGATGCCACCTAAAACTCAATCATGCAAAAAGGAAGCCATTGTTGAGCATGATCCAGAAGCACCGCCATGTTCTGTGGGCCAAGGCTCATTTAAAATGGACTGTAGCAAAGTGGCAAAGTGTCCTGTGGTCAGACGGGTCCAAATTTGACATTCTTGTTGGAAATCATGGGCGTCGTGTCCTTTGGGCTAAAGAGGAGAAAGACCACCCCTCCTGTTATTAGTGTTCAGTTCAAAAGCCAGCATCTCTGATGGTATGGGGATGCATTAGTGCATATGGTGTTGGACACTTGCATGTTTTAAAAAGCACCATGATGCTGAAAGGTATATAAAGGTTTTAGAGCAGCATATGCTCCCCTCCAGACGACATCTATTCCAGGGAAGGCCTTGTGTATTTCAGCAGGACAATGCAAAACCACATGCTGCAGCTATTACAACAGCATGGCTTCGTAGTAGAAGAGTCTGTGTGCTGGACTGGCGTGCCTGCAGTCCTGAACTTTCACCGATTGAGAACATTCGGCGCATAATTAAATGAAAAGTCAGTCGAAGGAGACCCAATACTCTCCAGCAGCTGGAAGCCTGTATTAAACAAGAGTGGGATCAAATTCCAATGGCTAAACTCAAGAAACTTGTCTCCTCAATGCCCAGATGCCACCACTCTGTGTTAAAAAGAAGAGGGGATGCTACACCATGGTAAACAGGCCCCTGTCCCAACTTTTTTGAGAGCTGTAGCAGCCATAAAATTTGAAATGAGCTCATTTTGTGAATAAAAATGTAAAATGTCTCAGTTTCAACATCTGAAATGTTATCCTTGTTCTATTGTAAATAACATATTGTATTGGCTCATGTGATTTGAGAGCCATTGCGTTTTGATTTTATTCACAATTTACACTTTGTCCCAGCTATTTCGGAATTGGGGTTGTATATATATGTGCTTTTTCTGAGTGTATTTTATGTATTTATATATATAATTTTTTTTTTTTTTACAGTACTCACTGAGGGTCAGTATAGTGTCATCTGTATGCAGCAATCCAAGAGATCTCAGGCTTTGGTGAGATTACACTATGCTCAACAATCAACGTTGACGGCAGATTTATCTCAAGCATTTCCCCCCCTTTATGTTTTGTATGTGTGTCATTGTGTGTGTGGCTGTGATGTGTGTTTGTTTGTCTACATGTATGTGTTTGTGTGAGTTACATGTATTTGCGCGCGTCTACATGACTTCGAGTGTGTGTGTCTGTATGTTTTGCTTTTTTTTCACACATCTGGGTTTCTTAATTCCCTCTGACATTGGCTGTGTGCAACAATATTGCAAGCCTTTTGTTGAATATCTCCTCTGAAACCGTTTTCTTCCTATGCAATCTCCATAAAGCTCCCCAGTAGAACATTCGCCACAATAATTTGTGACAGGATTTCTCAGGCTATTAGCTGTGGTGCTTCCAGGAGGTGCGGGGGCCGAGGCGACTCTCTCAGCGGCCCAGCTGTTATCTCAACACCAGGGGAGGTGCAGGAGAGTGCACAATCCGCCTCTGGCAACAGTAAACTTGCCTTTTCTTCATGAAATGCAGCATCTCATTTCAAAGCTGCAGGAATCGCTCAAGGGAGCCACGAGGAACACTCAAATCTGCCACTGCAAGTTTATTGCACTGTTTCCTCCAGAGGTGCTAGAAATGGATGGAGTAACCAAAAATCCGTGCATTATAGATGCATTGCAATACACTGCGCGAAATGTATACGAATGCACCCATTGCATATATCAAGCATCCAATCTGGCACTAAGCGAAACTGAAAATTGTTGTCATGTGTTGGCAGAGAAATTCAAATTCAAGTCAGACACAAGACTTCACTGAAGCTCATAAAGAGTAAAATAAAATTTGGAATCACCTGCTCAAAAATTAATAACAAAAGATGTGTTCAACTGATTGTTCACTACTATAAGTAGACATTCCTTGTACACGCATTAGCATTTGTTGAATTATGGAACAAGTCTTATCATTATATCATATTACTGACAAATAAATTAATAGCATACAGAGGTACTATTATACTAGCAAAATGCGGAATATCAATGTCTCATGAAAAATGTATATACAATATATTTATACATATGATAAAGAATCAAAGGGCCAGCTTGGCACTGTTACATTCCTGTAAGTTTAAATTATTGAGGTTTTCGGTTTGGATCTCCATTCCAGAGAGCACTCAGCCCTACGTGGCTTACATGCAAATGCCTTGTGTAAAAATACAACAAACCAGCTCATCAACCTTTGACCATGAGCCCATTACTCAAGGGAAGAAGGTCTATGTACAGATTTCATAATTTTTTATTTAAAATCAAAATGAAGTTGCCTGAAGCACATCAATACTTAACTGACTGGGTTTCTTTAGAAAAGTAGTAAGCGCTCATATGAGGGAGCGTTATGATTGAGTCTGCAAAAAAATGCAAAGAGCGAAAATTTCATCTGCTGCCGGAGTAAAATAGATGCCAGCTCTCGTTTGTCTGAACACGCATTTCAGAACCGGAGAGAAGGATTCAGCAACAATCGTTATCCTCCCCCACAAACCTATGGTGGGAACAGTCACGCTATTAAGCATGTCAGATGACAGAGTCCACAGAGGGATTCATTAAAATCTGAGAATAGGAAGGGTGTTGCCAGGAAGACGAGCAGCATTCAGCAATAGATGCTCCACTGATGATCAGACACCTTCCAATCCTTCAGCCTCATTATGCTGTCACTCATGTGGGGGGAAATAGATCAGTGCGTGCATTGTTCATGTGACGCTAGGATGTTGGATTTCGTATTTTTTGACAAAAAAAAAGAAGAGGACTGCCACATCACGACAAAGCGTCACTCGAAAGTAATCTCTTAATGATCACAAAATGCGTAAAATACGCCGAGGAGCGGCATCCTCGCAAGAAAACGATTTCGAATTTATTAAAATTCTGTCTGTACCTTTGTGTTCAGCCACACCCTATGGAGATGCCTGATCACAGCATATGTATATAAATACTGCTTTCAAACATTGCTATCAACTCCTCTCACAATTTCCTAAACAGCAGTGGCATCAATTCAGTACTCCCCCTGTTCCTCTGCGTTGCCTCGCAGATCTGTCAAGGAAACAAAAGAAACGGATAGACTATTCCCAATAGTTACACAGACATTTACTTTAACAGATGATTTAATATTCTATATAGATGACAGCACCTGTTCTAAAGACAGCTATTGGGCATGGCAGAGTCAAGAATCAACAGGGGCTTTACAGGAGGTTCTGTACTACTGCAATAATAGTAAATAATAATAGGACTTACACTGCTCTCCAAATATTTAATGATCTATAAATAGTGATATAAACTTCCTGCCATACCTCTGCTCTCTTGACTTATGACAAGTAATAGCTTCAGACAGGAGCTCCATATTCCCTGCCCCTCCAGTTTAAGTGACTCCAGAGGCCTACAATTCTTTCTCCTTATGTGTTGTAGTCATATTAAAAAACAACTAGTCTATGAAAATAAGCTTCAGGGTTGTTTGTTTCTCTCCCTCTCTCCAGTGGTCTTGGGGTCTCTTGTTTTCATTTTCTATCTTTTTTGTTCTTTTTGTCTTTCCTCATTCTTTTGACGTCGAAATGTGATTTAACATGAGGACAAAAGTGAATGCATACTATGACACAATACCACGACTGTGCATGTACAAGTGGGTGGCTTCATTGTCGCGCCAACGCTAGCACGTCATTGTATTTTGAAGCCTATTTGATTACCATTTGTGTTTCTGTTATGATAACATAAATTATTACAATTTTTTTTGTATTAATTGTATTAATTTCTATGCATGAATTTGCCTCCTATAATGTTGTGAACCTTTTAAAAATCATCTGGTACACTCGACTGGGTTACAATGATTGACTCCATTGGAATATTCTTATATTGTCACAAGTAAAGAACATTTTACAGTATTCTAAGAACTCTATCCTGTCTTTATTGAAGGGCTCTGAAAAATGGGAAGCATTTGCATGCAGTCATACATTTCATTTTGCTCTGGCAACCTCAAACATGGCAAGACAGGCTTGACAATCTCAAGTGCATTGTTGCCTTCAGTGGCTGCAAAATCCATTTTCCTCTGACAATCAGCCTATAATGAAGTTGCTATAGAAGCATCAATAGGTCTTCAAGTTAACCAAATGGCCTAGATTGTGCAGTGCTGGTAGAAGCTGAGAATCATTTCATTTAAAGTTAATGGAGCAAAAATGTCATTTTTCTCTCTCAAGTGAACATAGATGCAAACTAGTGAATTATGGGAGATAGCCCACACTGCTTTTATATGTGTGCATTCTGCTTGAGTGTGTCTCCACTGTGCCTGCCCTAACTCCATTCCACTAGACCTCACAGAAAACCCATGTGAAATGGTATTGATCGGAAAATTCCTGGCCTGCGCATTCACACCATCTGGTCTGCAAAATGCAAATGCCAAATAACATTTTTATGATGAGAACAGAGTGATTTTCGCCGCCAGCTCAGACTGTAGATATGTAAGCAGAAGCAAAATTGAGCCTCAAGGTTTCCTCAAATTTATATTAGCGATAGAGTGAAAATTTAAGAAAAGCAAATACTACAGCCCTAGGAGTGTGTGCAAAAGAGGGGGAAATCGCATTTAAAAGAGGAACTCAATGTGTATTCATTTCCAATTCTTTCGCCTACTTCAACAAATTTAATATCAAGACTGCTCACAGTAAACAATCCATAAATAAATCCATTTCTTCAGGTCATATGACTGTCATGCAGATATTATGGCATGCTGGTGTTAAAGTTAAAGTCATACTGTTCCAATAAACCGAGTTGAGTTTTTTAAACCCGATTCATCCCTTAAGGTATTAAAAAGCTGCCTACAATAGACTGAAGCCATCAAGAAATGACAATCTAGTGAGCTGTTGGGATGATAACCTTGAAATGAGCAGATAGTCACTTGATATTCCTCTCAGATTCCTCTCAGTGTGAGTAGTGTGTGACACAGCCTAGGTTGGTGAATGGGGCCGGGAATGTGTAAGGAGTGCTAAGGCTGGTTCTCTGACTGTGCAGTGAGGTTTATATCCTCATAAACGCCTGGTATGGAAAAGTATGGGGGGCGGGGGTAGGTGGGGGGGCAGAGTTCTCAGTTGACTCCCCACACAGTTTGCTCTGCCCTTAGCAGGGCCACCTACCCACAGCTTGTTATCCTGTTGAGCAAGGTAGTGTGTGACAGCCTGATAATCCACAAAGATTTGTGCTGTTGACCCTGATCTGATCACACATTCTGTTTGCTTGAGAAGCTCCAACATCTGCTCTTCTGTTTCAGCTTCTCTCCACATAACAAACATCCCACGGAGCACGCGCTAAAAAAAAAAAAAAATAAATAAATAAAAATTTAAAAAATAATAATAACAAAAACACGCGCACAACATGCAGTCTGTTTGCTAGTTTTACAGCAAGCTTGCTCGTTTGTTTGCAATCTCTCTTCAGATAGGAGCCACAGAAACGCTGCCTTCTATTTTTATAATTTCACTTTTTTAATGTCTGCATTTTATATACGTTTTGGTCCCTCACATTCAGTGTGATAATAGTTCCGCTGTGCAGATTTGTGAAGGGGAATTGAACCTGAATGTTTCATTCTGCCCAGAATTACTCTGACAGCTGAAACACTCTTTCTCTCAGCCGCAATCAAGTGGCAGGAAGCAGGCGAGGGCCACAGCACATCTTGAATTCCACTCAAGATCAATGGATTATTGATAATAACATGCTCTCTTTGATAAAGAGCTTAGTGGAAAAAGTTAAATCTGATCAAAATATTTACATTGCACTCATGTAGGGATGAAATATATCTTGTTATGTATTGCGATAAAACTTTTCATTGAAATTAATTAATAATGAATAATAGTTTGACAGAATTAATAATAGTTTGACAGCATATCAATAGAGATCATAGAATATCCATAAATTAGAAGTGTAAACAACAAAAATATAATTCAATTTTATGTATCGGATAATTGTGCTTCTTTTATGCGAGACTGGCCTCTAAAAAGGAAAAACAAGGAAGCTGCTCCCTCCCCTTCTTTTTTTTCACTTCACAGATTTGGCAATGAGAGGCAGGTAGCTATTTTCTTACTGATAATTTGAAACTGTATTTTGAAAAATGTAGTCAATATTTTAAAAAAATGAGAATGATTAACAAAATCAGTGAAACATGGAAATAGATTTTCTTAAATAAACAGATATAGTTTTCCATGTATTTAAACTTAAGATATGGATTATTGTGGTTTGTTATATGAAGGCTTTTCTTAATTTTTATTATTTTTTTATTAAGGGCAACAATAATTCTCCACCTGACATATTGCTGTTCAAAGTTGGAGTTTCACACATTTTAGGTGGTTGCTCTGGATATACGTGTTTCCTATAATGGACTTGGTGGTTAATAGGGATTTAATAGGAGGTTGCTAGGATGTTATTATGCGGTTGCTAAGGCATTACAAAGTGGTTACTAACAGCATACTGTGGTGTGCTAGTTTGTTACCGGGGACTTAGGAAATATCTAAGAATTTACTGTGAATTTTGAAAAGCTTTGAGCAAGCACACACCTGGAGACCGATCCAGACATTTTACAGTTTATTTTGTGTGAGTATTCTAAAAGCCATGGGAGAGAAGTGCGGACAAATCTGGCAGCGGAATAAATAATAATAATAAATTGTCTGGCTGACGTGTGACTTGCTCCTCGACCAGATTAATAAAAACATTGAATTGCATATTGTGCTTGAACTGATTGTAATTAAATCTTGGCATGTACAGAGACACAGTCCTCCTCACAAGGTGCTATCCTGGATACTTTAAGGCACTGCTCTGCCAGCAAACTAAGTATTTGGTATTCTGTGGTAGGATCTGCAGGGGAAATTGTTGAAATAATAACAGCAGTTGGCACACGCCACATTTCGGTGCCTGAAACCAACCTGGGCTTTCACTAAAACACTTAGAGCAACTGTACAGGAATAGAAATCTGGTTATGCCTATTATCGTCATGGAAACTGGGCAGACGGCGGCACAAATCCACACGCCCTCTTCCCCCAAAAAAAAAAAAAAAAAAAGCTGTTCATAGATTCTGCAGAAAGTGCAAGCATTATTGTGCTGGAGTCATTCCAAGAGCCCCCTCCACCTCAATGTGTTCTCAAATACATACGAGCATAAGCATACATGGCTCCTCCACTTTTGCATCAACGTATAGACATAGCTCCCTCTATTGGCAGGTGGTGGTATGGCACTGCTATTTTCAGTCAGTCACACAGCAGTAGAATCCTCTCTTGACCTGCAGTAAATCCCTTTGACTCCCGGGGATAGGCAGGATCTGCAACACCTGAGACATGCTACAGTTGCACCATACCATCTTCAGGGTTTTAAACTGACATCTGGACACTAATCACCTGCAGATGAGAAAAATGTTAATTAAAGCTAATATAATTAACTTCAATCCATATGGTCCCCCCCAAATTAAAGCACACACGGTCTTTACATATTGCTTTGACATCATCATTGTTAGACATCGATGGAGATACAAATGAAATACATGAATATCTGGTCTAAGAACTTCAAGAGGCTGATATTTCAGAATCACCTGCTGGTTCAATGGATTCAAGTTTAACTGACAACTTCCTGACAGCATATGTAATAAAAGTATTCCAGACGACTCGTGAAATTTATCAGCAAATTTATTTTCATGCCCCGGTTTTGTATCATTTCCCATTCAGTCAAAGTAATATATGAGGCATTCACATTTATTTTCATTCATCAGTGTTTTTATCCTAGATTTTTCTAGTGAGTCCTAATTCACAATTTCTTGTTCTCAATTTGTTTTTCAGCACCAGAGAATGACATGGAATGTTCTTAGCCGTGAAATTCTATTTGAACATGGTGCCATGATAAAGAAGGACCAGAGGCAATGAAAATGGGGGGGGGGGGGATGGGCAGAAAATAGGACCTATATTCCTTTTTGTGCATGATACACCTGCTTTGCATTTATTTTTTCCAAATTTATTTTACAGGCTGACTGATGAGCTGGAGATAGAAGCAAATGTTGAACTGGTCATATTTTTGGGTTAAATCTGGTTTCACTCATCCAGGGGATTGCTGGAGGGCATCAAATACTGCAAATGTGAAGGCTTCTGACTGAAAAATAAAAAGTTAGACCAGCAGTGAGCTGCTTGAAATGTGGCTTATGAACCAGAGCTACGAAAAAGGCTACTTATTCACAACTGACCAAAATACAGCACTTCCATTGATCTTGACCTCTGTATACGAAAACATTGATAATGAATGATCACTCACTGGTGCTGCTCTCAGGTCTGTGTTTAAAATGAAGTAACACGTTCGCTTAAAATCAATCCTCAAGTCCTGTTTTCAAAATTTTTTTGCTTTTCGCTCATTGTCTCTCTAGTTTTTAATGCCTGATGATAATAAAAAAAAAGGCTACTCCCCTGATGCCATCTAATGTGATTCTATATTCGAAGGAAATGCACAAACATGAACAATGTACATCCTGCCAGCGGCTTCTTCACATGTGGTGGACCATCGGCTAAGTTTGCACAAACGTGAATTAGAGGAAGATGCTTCATGTGCAATTTTAGCAAGCGGACCACAGGCACCACTCACCCTGCAGAGGTCACAAGTGGAATGTCAGAAAAGACAAGAGCGATGCTTCCAAAAATTAGGCATCACTGTGCGATGCTCTCGGCCACGATCTAATGTGATATGTTTGAGAGTCATTTCACCAAAACCATGTCTGATTTATTACAAAAAATCGGCCATATTATGGTAAATAAGACTATATTACCAGTAATACCATTAAAAAATGGATCCTATTCTACATTTCAGCAGCATAAGTCGCAACATAAATCTTTATACATGCTAACATGCTTGCTTGGAAGGAAAATATAGTCAGCGCATGAGTTTTTTCTAAATGTGTCTGTACCAGCTCTAGCAGGAACAAAACTATTGAGTTTAAGAATTGTCAAAATATAATATGAGCATATGTGTAATTAAAGTGCCGCTGTGCTTCGACAGCAATGTTTGCCGACCGACTTCATAAGCTTACAGTTTCCTCCCATGTATCCCTTTCTCAATGAAGAAGTGTAGCCCATCATCACGACTCTGCAGTAGGCCAATACTGGAGGAGCTTTTTTATAACCTTGATTTTGTCTCATTGAAGATGAAGGGAGCAAATGCGGTGTAGACAGACATCTCCCTTTAACTGTCATTTGGATCTTGATCGAAAGCGAAAGTGATCCTGACACATCCGTTTTCCTTTGTCAAGCGCCTGTCAGCCATTCATCATGCAGTTGATTTATTCCGACTTATAAGAGAGCTGCTTATTTTTAGTTGGAGGCTGTAGGAGAGCACAGTAAATACGCAGAGTGGTTAATTGTGGGACCAAGTTAATGAACCTGTCCAGTCGACGTGTCTTTTCTCAGAGATACATCTCCCACCAGGCATTTATGAACAGAGAGGAAGGGCCGATTGAGCAGATGAGCGATGGATTTATTGACTGAGCCATTGATGTGCGCTGTGTTATTACGATGAGCTGGGTTCCATGTTCTGCTAAGAATCCCATTTGCCCTGGAATGGTCCAATCAATAGATGGGCAGATATTAAAATCCAACTATCTCTGATTACATAGAGACAGAGGGACAACCCCTGGAGTTTGATATTCTACCACAAAGACTTACGTGTTATTATTTTTTCTGTACAAATATAGAAGGTGAAATATGAGGATAGAACATAATTGAAATCAATGAACATCAAGCAAATACAAGGCTTTGTACATACTCCATGGACTTTTCAGTCACCCATGTAATCCTTCTCAGATCACCACTTCCTTCTCTAAGGACAGCTCTCCAGCCAATAAAATTAAGATTTTTCCTCTCTAATACATACCATTACACATTCAATTACATTTCTATTGCCTGCATTTAATACAGCATGAATGTCTTTACCTGTACAGAAGCCTTGGTGCCATAGCAAGAGTAATGTAGATATGCTCAAAATATTTTTTACGTGGCATTTAAATAGAAATGAAATTTCTGAAATATTGACAAAATCCCAAAATGCCTTGTCTGTTTTGAATTTCAAATACTGTGAAAACCTTTTAGTCGATGCTCAGTAAAATACAGCAAATTAATTTAAAAATTTCACACGCCACAAACACTTTCTGTATCAGAGCCTATATCTAAATGTTCATCATGAAAAAAAAAAACTTAATTGTCATCTCCTTAAATTATCAGTCATTCAGCCACTGTTTTAGTACATAACCATGTAATGCCTTCACCAGGTGCTCAGCACCACACAGCCTGTGTTCCAGCCATGAACTGCCGTGTCTCCAAATACATTACAGCACATTTCCCATCCCACTGTACTCAGAACCACCGTGCATGGCGCGCTGATGAAACAATAAAGGAAGATCAAAGTTTTGGATGGTTTCTTTAGAAGAAGATTGTATGGCTCGACATCAAGGAACTCGTACAAAGCAGACAGCGTGTGACACCTGAAGCCCTCATTCATTAGGGGCTTCTGGTCTTCCTCAGAATTAGGCCTGTGCCATTTCCCACTGGGGCAGTTTTTTTTTTTCTTGGTGCTCCAAGTCGATTAGGAGACAAACAGGGTGTCTGCGATAATTAGAAAGGACCAGGTGTTGGGAGAGTAGATAGCAGGAGAGGAAGACGGCAGAGATTACTCATCCAAGCCTTTGCACTCATAAAGCCGGAGAGACACAAAGACATTACACTAATGGAGATTTACTCACTCTGACTCGAGGGAAACTGGACGTCAGTCCCGTTCCCAGACCATGACAGGCCCAGTGCTGTAAACACATCCTTGTGTGACCATCATCTGCACTGTGCACTTTTTTATTAAAATAGAGTAATCTCAAGAAGGGGAATAAAACTTTGTCAGACATCACTCTCGCACCGCGTCTATCTTCTCTATTGTCAAACAGAAGAAGTACATGAAATTCCATTAGAGCATAACACTATAAAACATAAATCACTGACTACAATACGCATTGCCGAGCAACAGACAGGGAAATAACTCTCTTTCTGAGTCCCTCAGACATCTGTGCACGATTCTGCTACAGTAATCTTTCTTTAAGATGCCCTTAAAGGGAAACACACAGTTAAACATTTGTACATTTTAAAATCTTTCCGAGGCCATGCTCTGAAATGTAACTTTGAATATAATTTATTCGGAAATGGAAAGTATGCTTGTTCGTAAATATGCAGTAAAAAACCGCTGTGAACTGTTAAAAGTATGCACTGGAATCACATTAAAGTACCCTTTTCTTCAACTCCAACACTTTCGATTACACTAAACTGGCACTATTTTTTGTTGTTTTGGAAAAAAGGAATGATGTACATATATAACATAGCCTATTTGACCCACAAAAAAGGGGTCTTTTTCATTGACAATATATGACACTGAACTAAACTGTATTATTAAAATATAAATTTTCTGTTTATTGCAATGCAAGCTTTATTGTGTTACACAAGTTTATTGTGGCTGTAATCTAATATTTGGTGGAATATTAGGTTTTAAATATTTTAAAACATTTTCTCTGACACATTTTAAGAAAGTTAGTTATATTGTTTTGGCCAAAAGTATCAGGTAGTGTGCTAAAAGAATCATGAAATTACTTTTTGCCGTGTATATGTATGTGCAGTGTTTGTCCAGTATGTTCTGATAATAACTACTTAGAAATCCCCATTCACTCTAGTGAAACGTGCCACTGTCTGACAGGCAGCAATGGCTGCAAATTAATGATGACATTCTGGTTGGAAATTATGAAAAATTGGTACCTATGGAGACAGGGTCGTAATTGGAAATCTTGCCATCTGACCACAGAATGTTCCATCTGATCGGTCACCAATATCAGGTGCGACGCGGATTTGTTTGCCCTTTGATGCCCAACAAATAGTGGTAAGTCCCGATGTCTTATTACTGTTAAATGAAGCACTCAGCTGCTTCACTTGACTCAATCTGCTTGCATAGCTTTTAATTCAGAAGAAGACATCATATTGTTCTTCTGAAAAACTATTTGTACCTTTTCAAAATGCATTAAAGCTTGGCAACACTACCTTTCATTTGGCTTTGAAAGAAAATTCATATTAAGCTTTTTGCCAAGATCTTATTCTGCAATTACATTGCAAGCCAGGGCATAATTTGACTAAGTAGATGATGACCAAGCCAGACCACAATTTCAATGACACACATTTTCCACATTGAAGTATGCAATAATATTTTAGTAATGATTATAATCTAGTTTTATATTCCTTTCATTATTTTATGAACCCATCTGCATGTTAATAACCAGTAATCAAAACCACTAACTTGGCAAACAACTGTATGTTCCTTACACTCAAAAAATATAACTTTTTCAGTCAGTTAGAAATTGATGTTGAAGACCAAGCAGAATGTAAACCATTTCTAATTGAATTTCATTTAATTCAGAAACTTAATATTACATATGGGAATTTATTTAACCCCTTAAACTATGATTTCTCCTGAATTTCTCCTTAGGTAGTTTCAAAGTTTGAAAAAGCATTTATTTCTTTATTGTTGGACAATATCACATACAAGTTCTGTATTTGTATTTGGTTGCAGGTCAGGTCAGGTCACTTCAGTTTTGTGCCCGTGGGTGGATTTGGCTTGCAGAAGAGAAGGCAAGGCAGCCATCTTGACACATACTTTAAAAAACCACACAGGATATGTACTGTTATAAATCGACTGAATTCAACAGTTAAATGAAAGCACTGTCTCCTTGTTATTTTAACTGTAGGTAGAGTCCTGCCACATTTAACTGTTGTTTACAGGTAACATACACAGAACCTCTGTTATAAAACGATTGTGAAATTACAGTTAAAATAACTGGCAAAAAATGTGCCAGTTATTTTAACTGTAATTTATAATTTTAACTGTAACAATAGCAATAAAAAACCACCGAAAATGAATGAATGAATGAATGAATGAATAAATAAATAAATTCTGAAATGACTTGTTCATCTGAATAATGGCAGCTGGAACAAAGTTTTATACTGCTTTTTTCTACACCTTGGGAATGTAAACTTCCATCTGGAGGGAAAACTGAAATTCTTTGTGCAAAGGGTGGGAGTCATCATTGAAAATCAAGCTGGTTATCTGCCGTAACTGTCTGGCATACAGGGACTCTGGGTTAAGCTGTAGCACTTCACTGAAGCTGCATCACACCTTTGTGTTATGTGAAATATTCAAAGCCATGCTTTCACGGCCACGGTGTTACAACAAATAGAAAAATCTCGAAAAATGCAGTAATGTCCACCATTTCATAAGCATTTCCCTGTAATTCAGCTGGACATACAGACAGGTGACAATGTAAAACTCAAACAGTCTTGGTAAGGTGTTCAGCCTCCACCAGCTGCCAAGTCTGCTTCAACAAGCGTTGGCATAGATTCTACAAGTGTACAGCTCTGCTGGAGCAGTGGGGTACCTGTCTTCCAAAAGATGTTCCCTTATTTGGTGTTTTGATGATGGTGACGTAGAGTGCTGCCAAACAAGCTCAAAAATCTCCCATGCAACTTCAGTTGGTTTGAGATCTGCTGACTGTCAAGGTGGCGGCACATGAGGATAATTTTCATGCTCATATAAGCAGTCAGTGACTCCTTGTATTTTGTGGGGCTTGGGCTATTGTCATCCTGGAAGAGACTGCTCCCATCATGGTAGGAATGTTTCTTCATAGGATATAAAGGTTATCACCGAGAATAATCTGCATTGATTTTCAGTGACCTCACTGCCTTAAAGGTGATGAATGGACCCACACTAAGCCAGGACAATAAACAAAAGTGTCTGCATTTATGTTTTTCCGCGTATGTATTTGGATTTTTTTCCTTTACTTTCTCATCTGCCTGTATTTATAATCTTTGGAAACCTTTGGCAGTCGACTTGTCTCCACTAGAATTTAAAAGTTTGACAGGTTTGAATATTGCAACTGCATTTGATGAACCCACATATAGGATCGCAGATTTGAAAAGGTTAATGTAAAGTCTTGAAGTGAGGATTCATTCAATTTAGTGTACTTGCACACAACTGTGACTGGCTTGCATGCTGACATCATCAAGTTAACTTTCAAACTACAGAAATGGGCAGGTTTTACTCAGGTTGGCAGGAGGTAGCCAATAAATTGCAAAAAATAAAATAAAAATATTGTGGCAAAAATGGAACAAAAAAGCTAAGAATGAACTAGAGCCTGCATACATGTGGGATTGGGGGAGTGGTGTTGAGCTATGCGGAGACCCTCGCTCATTTGTTTTGCTGTGAAACCCTCAATATGACCTTCCATCTTTATTCTTCGGTGAAATTTAATGATGAGGTCAGAGACAATGTTATAGACCTAACACAAAGGTGGTCGAGTCTTTGTGATGGGCCATGTCTGGAGTGGCCTCCGAACTACAAAGTACAGTTGAGGTCATAAGTTTACATGTACCTTAGCCAAATACATTTAAACTCAGTTTTTCTACAAATCCTGACATTTAATCTGAGTAAACATTCCCTGTCTCAGGTCAAAAAGGATCACAACATAATTTTTAGAGCATACAATGTCAAAAAAATAGTTTAGAGATTTATTTATTCAGATTTATTTATTTCAGATTTTATTTCTTTCACCACATTCCCAGTGGGTCAGAAGTTTACATGCATTTAGTTAGCATTTGGTCATATTGCCTTTAAATTGTTTAACTTGGATCAAATGTTTCGGGTAGCCTTCCTCAACCTTTTCACAATAAGTTGCTGGTATTTTGACCCATTCCTCATGACAGCACTGGTGTAACTGAGTCAGTTTTGTATGCCTCCTTGCTTTGACCAGCTTTTTTAGTTCTGCCCACAAACTAGTAGTCATTGTTGGTAGTCACCCTTACCACGGTGAACCGTTGAAGTTAATAATTCTACCAGGGTTTTTGAAGTTCATAAATGTGGCTACCACTAACAGCTAGATTGCGAGCTAGTGATTCTATCGTTTCTTAAAATGCTTATCTGCATGTATTTGAGGCGACAGCGGCTACTTTTGAAATAAAAAAGCAAATAGTGAGTCAAAAGCCACGGGCTGTGATATGATCGTGATTTTGTAGTGAAGTGCAAAGAATTAGGGGTACAAGTAAAACCTCCCCAAATCAATTTGATGGCAGAATTACATGTGAGGAGATAGGTGAACTATTTGCTGATAAATATGAAACATTGTATAATTCTGTTGTTACTTCACAAGAGGAAATGGATACTTTGTCAGAAATTATAAGTAGAGAAATGAATGCTACCTGTAAGTCAGGATCATGCCATAGAAATCATAAGGTAACTGTTGATAATGTTAAAGGGGCCATGAAACAATTGAAACTGTATAAACATGATGGCTGTCAGGGACTTAGTTCATGTAATCTTTTGTATGGTGGTGACAAGCTGACTATGCATTTAGCCTTCATCTTAAATTCAATGTTGATTCATGGTGTATTGACTGATGATTTATTACAGGCAGTAATTATACTTATACCCAAGAATGTGAAGAAAAGCTTAAATAACTCAGATAACTACAGAGCCATAGCTTTATCCAGTCCTATCAATAAACTACTTGTTATTATATTATTAGCTAAGAATACGCACATTTTCAAGTCGTCTATGTATCAATTTGGTTATAAAAGTGGATCGTCAACAACAAAGTGTACCATGGTTCCTAATGAAATTGTACAGTATTACATGTCATGTGAGTCCAATGTATTTTGTACACTGCTTGATGCCAGTAAGGCCTTTGACAGGGTGCATTATGGCTTAATATTTAAGGAACTTTTAAGCAGACAATTATGTCCCCTTGTATGTAGATTGCTTTTACAACAATACAAAATGCACTACTATCGCAAAAGTTTTTTCTAATGTGTTGTCTTCTCCCTGTTAAGTGCAAAATGGCATTAAACAGGGAGGTGTGATGTCACAGATACTTTTTACTATTTATCTAGATGTACTCATAAACAGGCTGAAACTTACAGGTTATGGTTGTTTTATTGGAAATACTTTTGCTGGCGCATTAGCATATGCAGATGACATCGTATTACTTGCTCCAACTTGTCAGTCAATGCAACATTTACTTGATGAGTGTGAATCATTTAGCAAGATGTATAAATTAGATTTTAATGCTAGTAAGAGCAAATCTATTGTATTTGGTGAAAGCGCTACCTTTAAAGGTTTTATACTTGGTACCACTCACATTGATGTTGTAGACAAGGATATTCATTTAGATCATTACTTTGGAGAAGACTCTTTTCATTTACAAGTTAACAAGAATGTCAAAGATTTATTTGCTAAATTCAACCCGCTTTTAGCTCAATTCTCTGATGTAAGTAATGATGTAAAATACAAGTTGTTCAAGAGTTTTTGTATGTCAGTGTATGGATGTCAATTATGGAACTTTGAAAGTGATGAATGTAATGTGTTTTATGCTGCGTGGAGGAAATGTGTGAAGAAGCTTTTACGTTTGCCTATGAGAACACATAACGAGCTCTTATATTATATTATTGATGATTTACCTATTGAAGTGCAACTTCACTGTCGTCTTAGTAAATTTATTGATTCATGTTTTAACAGTCATAATGAGATCATAAGAATTGTAAGTAATATTGCTATTATGAACTCATTGTCTCAAGTAGCTAGGTCAGTAAACACCGTTTGTCACAAGTATGAAATAAGTAAGACCTGTCCTGAGTTTGTACAGAGAGCTGTTTTTATTAATGAATTGATCACCTTGTATGAAAATGTGAAGGATCAGGACCTTCTTGAAATTGTAAATTACCTGTGTTGTATGTAAATTACTTGTGTACTTCTTCCATGAATAAAGATATATATATATATATATATATATATATATATATATGTATAATTATTCACTGGACTGAGGTCAAGGCTTTGTGATGGCTTCTTCAATATCTTGACTTTGTTGTTCTTAAATCATTTTGCCACAACTTTGGAAGTTTGCTTGGGGTCATTATCCTTTTGGAAGACCCATTTGTGGCCAAGCATTAACTTCCTAGCTGATGTCTTAAGATGTTGCTTCAACACAACCAAATAATTTTCCTTCCTCATGATGCCATCTATTTTGTGAAGTGTACCAGTCCCTCCCGCACAAAAGCACCCCCAAGATATGATGCTGCCACCCCTGTGCGTTATGATTGGGATGATGTTCTTCGGTTTCAAGCCTCCCGCTTTTCCCTCCAAAAACAGGGATGATAATTATGGTCAAACAGTTCAATGTTTGTTTTATCAGACAAGAGGACATATCCCCAGAGAGTAAGATCTTTGTGCCCACATGCTGTTATAAACCATATCCTGCCATATTCTTGCTTTTTTATGGTGGATTTGGAGCAGTTGCTTCTTCCTTGCCGAGCAGCATTTCAGATTATATTGATATTGGACTCATTTTACTACATAGGTAATTTGGTGCCTGGTCCCTCCAGCATATTCAGATTCTTGTTCTGGAATTGATTTGCACTTTTTGCGCCAATGTACGTTCATCCCTAGGACACAAAATGCATCTCGTCCTTGAGTGGTATGATGGCTGCATAGTCCTATGGTGCTTCTACTTGCATGTTATTGTTTGTACAGATGAATGAGGTACCTTCAGGCATTTGGAAAATACTCAGAAGCATGAGCCAGGTTTGTGGAGGCACACGGTCTTTTTCTGAGATCTTTTGATTTCCCCATTATGTCAAGCAAAGAGGTAGTAAGTTTGAGGGTAAGCCTTAAAATACATCCATGGAAATACATCCTGCAATGATGTTATTGAATCTAGCAAAAGCTTCCAAAGCCGTGACGTAATTTTCTGGAATTTTTCCAAGCTGTTTCAAGGCGCAGTCCACATAGTGTATGTGAACTTTTGACCCACTGGAATTGGTGCATTATGAATTCTAAGAGAAATAACCTGGCTGTACTCAATTGTTAGAAAAATTGCTTGTGTCATGCACCAAGTAGATATCCTATCTGACTTGCCAAAACAATAGTTGGATAACGTAAAATATCCAGTGGATATTTTATTTTATTTTATACTGGAGTGGTTAAAAAAAAAAAAATGTTTTAATGACTTCAACATATGTGTATGTAAACATGACCACAATTGTATGAACTACCTATCAAACATACCACAAATTAGTTATACCCAATTCAATTACATATCATTTCCCATTAGGAAAGGAAACCCACATAAACAGAACATGTAGACTCCACACAGAAAGGCCCCTGACCGGATTAGAACCTTCATTCAATTAATGTATTAAAGCAGCAGTGTTACCCACTGCGCCACCATGTCACCCAATACATAATCAACTTTTTGAATTTCCTCATAATAATAAAGAAACATGAAATAGTCACTGATGACTTCATGTTTCCCTGGGGCATGAATATGAGGTCATATACCCTTCATCATCCAACACCATGGTGAAAGATCAAAGCAATGATGCTTGAAAGAAAGTTGTTTAACTTCACAAATGTGGAAATGGTGATAAGGAAGTAGCTATATAGTTGAAACTGCCCATCTTGACAATGAGGGCAATAATGAAGAACTTTAAGGCTAAGAAGTTTAATGTTAAAAATCCTCATGCAAGGGGACATCAGCCTATTTTAAATGCATGCACTGAAATGAGGATGGTTTAAAGGTGCACTATGCAAGTTTGTTTACTTTCACATCTGTTGACATTCGAACTCAAAAACAGAGGTAGCCCGCCCCTCCCTCCCATAGTTCCCTCCTTCCCATGCTTCCATAACTGTCAACTCTTGTTGGTGATTGGCCAGGACGGTTTGTTATGATATGGGGCACAGCCTGTGCCCCTTGTGTTTATTTGCAGTTTGTCATGCCTGTGCGGTCTCCAGAGCCGGGGGGTTTTTTTTCACAGTGAATTTAGGGGCAGGCAGCTAGAGGATCGTAGAGAGATGTCAGTGAATTCAGACAAAAATATAATCGCGCAGAAAGCAAACAAACTTGCATAGTGCACCTTTAAGTGGCAAATAAAACTCCAAGGATCACAGTTGCAGAATCACAGATATTAATTATGTCTTGCGGTCAGAAGGTTGGCAGAACTACAATCAAACCCTATCTGCATAACTCACAATTGTTTGAGAGGATTGCCTGAAAAAAGCATCTGTTGTAATCCAAAAACGAGCTTGCCAAATGGTACAGGAACTTCCAATACGACTGGGTCCTATGGTCAGATGGGACTGAAAGCAAACTCTTGGCAATAAATACCAGACGTGGATTTAGTGTAAAAACAAAGATAGTCATTCCATAATGAACCCCTCCCCACTGAGAAGTATGACGGTGGATCTTTGAGGTTGTGGGGTTGTTTTTCTTCCAAATGCCCTGAAAAACTTGTTAGGATTCATTGTACCGTGGATCGCACCTGTACTAGCAGGTATTAAGTGAAAAACTGGCTGCCTCAGTTAGAAAGGTTAAACTGGGTCTATGTGGACTGGATTTTCCAACTGGACAAACTAAACTGAACCATGCATTAAAACCATACAAAACTGGCGCACTAACCACTAAATCAAAGTTTTGCTATGACTTATCAGTTACCTGACTTAAATCCAACAAAAGACCTGTGGGACAAGCTGAAGAGAAGAATCCATAAACAAAGAATCTGAAGACTGAAATGGTCTCAGATCTCTTGTCATATCTTGTGCACTGTCATTATGTACCATAGGAGATGACTCATAACTTTCACCTTGTCTGCTCGGATAATTAGAGAGGTCATATTATTCCTATTTCCTAGTTCATTACATTCATTTTTGTGGTCTATTAACCAACATCTGCACGTTTTTATGGTCAGAAAGCACCTAGTTACAGCAGCAGAGGCTGTGTATGCAGTACCTCAGGCTAACTTAGTCTGAAATAAGTTGTTCTGGCTCCTATCTCTTTAAGGCCCTCTCTCTAAAAGACCACTCTGTTATGATTGATTAACTGCAGCTCAGGAAGCACAGCTCACTGAAATGAAAGGAACACAATGAAAGTTTGGGGTTGTACTGCTGAGGAATAGTGGTAAAAATAATTTAAATCATTGATTCTTCACTTCATCATCCTCTGGAAGACCATACAAAAGGGCATTTACCTTTGCACTTCAAAAAATCGACATTGCAATACGCACTAACCAAACTTTTCCACTGCCTTTTTTTAATGTTTGAAATTAAATACCAAGAGTATAAGAAATAAAGGTTTTAATGCATAGCCATTTTTGTTCATATTTAAACAAGGGTGCCAATATTAATGGAGGGCACTGCATATCATTCAAATATTTTAAGGACACCTCTGTAACCACTGTGACATCCAGCATGCACAATTTACTGATGCAGCAGCGGGATAGTTGGCTATTTTAGAAAAGATTAGATTTGTTAGCCAGAAAATATCTTATTCTTGGATGGACAGGATCCTTTTATGACACCCTCCGAATACACATACACACCTTTAGCTGCTTTCAGTAAGAATCAGATTCATGACCCAGCCTGTATTATGACTCCAGTCAATATTTCAAATGAACCCCCCTTCTGCACCATATCTGTAATGTGTGCTCACTGATGCAGGGATCCATCATTATGAAAATCTGCGTTTTAAGCAATTGCCTCATAATATTTCTTTTACACAGGACAATGCCATCGATTGCACATTATTTGTACCCTGAGACGCCTGATTTTATAGTCAGGACTGAGCTGGAAATCGCAATTTATTTTCATATGACACTGTCCAGCTGGGCCTAATCAATTGCATTAAGGGCAATTCAGGGTTAGCGATGGTAACATTAAAGTGGTTGCAAGAGAAGCTTGGCATTTATAACTGCCGGTCTGTGGCATCTGAGAACGTGTACTAGTAACCATTGTACATCTGACCTTTTAAACTACCGCAGTGAAAAATGTGTCGATGGTCAAGCTAAAGGTTTCCTTCTTTGAGCCTCTACCTCTATTGATGTTCCAAGTGGATTTAAATGAGAAAATTGCTGAGATTGAATACTTTTGATTGCCTACCTTAACAAAATAATTAATCAGTGGAAGTAATAGCACCTTATGTATACAACTATGCAGCAGAGGAGATTAAAACAACCTCTGGAGTTAAGACAAGACTCTTATTTTAGGACACATATTTTGCGATGTCATAGACAGCACCAAGAAAACAATTGCCTGCTAATTATTTTCCAACTTATGGAATTATCTCATAAGCTCTCATGTCAGTGTAAATAGTAACTGTACGGCTTACTTTAGCAAAGAGTGACAGCAATTGACATGGCAATACCACTTACTCATAAACTCTCATTTAAACTAGCAAGCTACTTTAAAAAGTGCTTTATCTAACAAAGAATGCACACTGAAACTTTGATTTAAAAGACACAATATTTAGCCAGAATTTTTTTTTTTTTTTTTTGCTTCTCCCACAGTTAAATAAAATGAAATAAAATCCACAGTATAAATACCACCTTAACATAAATAGCAAACTGTTGTTTTTTTTTTCATTCTCCGTAAATCTAAACTAAACCACTCTAAATATTTTCTAGAATGGCTATGCAAACTCAATAACATTGAACACTAGACCAAGGGTCCTCAACCTGATCCAGAAAAGGCCAGTGTGAGGGCAGGCTTTCATTCCAACCAATTAGTTACACACCTAATACTACTAATCAAGGTCTTTAGCAAACATGCTAGGGCTGTTTCTGTTTCTATTCAAGGATGCTTCCTTGGTAGGATGGGTCCTTTGATGTCAGATCCTACAAAGACTTGACAGGACTCCCTCCAAGCATTCAGACAACACACAATGGGAGAGTCATGCAAAGTGCAGGTGTGCATCATTGAGAACGTCCAGTGAAAGAAGTGGATGTGGCATTTGCCACAGCTGTGGCTAGAAAGCTTTCAACTTCAGTCAAGCATGACGTCATTTTCTGTCAGTTTTTTGCTGAGATGGACAGAAAATCATTTACAAGGAAAGTAAAGCTGTCCTGGGAGGATAAGCTGAGGTGCTATGTTGAGTTTGTGTTATCCAGTTGTGATTGTTGCACTCATGTAATTTGTTTTTACAAACCCCATTTCCAATGAAGTTGGGATGTTGTGTAAAACGTGCATAAAAACAGAATACAATGATTTGCAAATCTCATAAACCCATATTTTATTCACAATAGAACATAGACAACATATCAGATGTTGAAAGTGACACATTTTACCATTTCATGAATAATATTAGCTCATTTTGAATTTGATGGCATGTGTTGGAGAAAAGACAAAGTAAGCAGGGGGAACACTTTGACTGAGGATCCAAAGCACTTCAAAAACTCTAGATTGATGGCAATATCAGGATATGGCAGGATGGCACATGGAATCCAGCTCAAGCAGCCTTATGACCGTGTCTGGATCAGTCGAAAGCCTGCTTCATCAAGTCAGAAAATGTGACCAGGGAAGTGCAGACAGGTAAGGCGGTTTCCCATATAGTGGCTCTCCATTCACGAGTGTGACTGGTGAGAAGGGTGATGATCTGGGCAATCTTGTACGATCATTGGAAAAAGCAGAAGGCTGGATCTAAAAAACCAAGGGGCACTGGGATAGCAAGGATCTGCAGGTCCCTTTGTCACCATCATAAGATCCTGGAGGAGGTAGGCATGGCTCGTGAGTGTGGCTGGAGCTGGGGCTAGGAGATGTAGCCGCTGTGGCAGAGGAAGCCTCTGTACAGAATTGTAGCTGTTGAGATTAACCAGCCAGGGTGTCTATGCTGGCAGCAAAAGAGCCTAAGGTCTTGGATATAGCTTCCAGCTTGCTTGATGTTGCCCTAGCAGCACCCCTTAGCGATCCAGAACCACACAAAACTGCCTTTTCTCTGCTGAGTCCATCCTAGCTAGTTTGTATTAATAATAATGCAGCTAGACACTGAGACAGTAGTATGTTAACATGGTTAATCATGCCAAAAACAAGTTAAGACAGTCTGTGTCAAAATCACAGATAGGATTTCAGTCCAGAATCACTGGGCAAAAGCAGAGTCGAATGTCAGGCAGGAATCCAAAGCCAACCAAACAGTATGCAGTACAAAAACGCAGACAAAAATCCTAAAACCAGTGAGCCAGGTGAAATCGCAATCAGGGAGGTAGTCAGATTGAGGGGGCAATCCAAACACGTGAACCGGGAAAAACAAAGGAAGCTAAACCCTACAAATTAGACTCTAAAAAATAAGATTCTTATGTGGTTAGCATAGCTGGCATCATTGTTAGATTACTAAGCATGTGCAAGAAGTTACTGACAGCTATAGTTGTGTTTATATGGGTATATAGCTGAGCATTTGTCCTATTGGTGGATACAATTCTTTATTAAATTTCCAGTGTGTTCAGTTGTTGGGTGTCAGAACAATCATGGGAAAGTAAACAATTTGGGTCTTCAACGTCGGTTACTGACCATAAAATAGGTTACCATGCCTCATCCACTTACCCAGCCAATTTTTGCTCTCCACAGTTCTTTACATGCTCAATTCCTGCTGGAAGCTGATTATCTGAAGTTAATTACATGTCAAAACTAGTTTGTTGCAGTCAAAAAGAGTGGTTATTATTAGCAAGAAATAAGCCAATGAAAAAGTTTTATTGTCACTCTCCACTCACCTTAAGGATAACTCGCTTGTTCTAATCATCAATAGCGATGTCAGTAGTTGACTGTACTGTGCAGTATTACTATAAAACCCACCTGCACAGCTTTTTTGGCTATCGCTGACAATCCAGATACTACTAAATCTGTTATGCTTTGGCAGTGAACAATGTGATGGACACAGTACTACACAGCAGCAGGTTTTGAGGTTGTAGCCGTGATGTTTGCCTTAACCAAGTCATCAAATGGATGCTTCGTATTTTTAAGGTCAGGTCAGGCAGGCCTGTCAGGCTTGCCTGCAAGTGTCAGACTAGCCTGCCAGACCTGCTTGCAAGCCGTAATGACTGTAGACGGTACCACCGGCGTCTGTCTCCAGCTATGGGGAGGGACTTGCCTTTCTAGTTAGTGAGGTCTGTGTCTGGTGGATGAAGCGGAAGAACCTCCAGGTTCTGTCTGTGTATGGCGGAGGGCGCGAAGGAAACCATAAGGTTCAATGAGCTCAAAGGCACTCACAGCAACTATTTCAGGACCAACGGTTCTGAAGGCAGGTGCAGCAATATGTTGAGGACCACGTGCAGTAAACTGATACAGGGCACAACAAGGCACAGAAGGCTTTGCAGCCATCCACTGCACCCTGGCGCAGTTCCCGGTCATCTTGAGTATTCTTGCCATCGGATTAGGATCGTGCTATGATGAGAGAGGGAGGTCGACGACATTGCAGAACTCTTCCTCACTATAGTCAAAGCCAAGCACAAATCATGATGCATCCTTCCCTACCCACTCCCCTTTCATCTTTCATCTTCATCACCCAATCATCGGTTTCAAAGACCTGCGGTGATAGAAGGTGTTACCAAGCGGCAGGTGTGGATCCAGTGGAAGCAGTAGTGACTCCTCTGTACGAAGGTGGCACATGTGTGGTCATCGTTCTCTCCCAGTGACGGAGCTACAGGGGGGGCGAAGACACGTCCCTTTTAGTCCTGGCTAGATCTCAATCATTTTCCTTTATTGATGTCTTTTCCAATTATTGTAATTGGCAACAGAAGACACGGTTTCTCTCCACATGCGATCTAAGAGCGATTAAACCGCGGGTTAAATTCAGCACAGTGGCGGAAAAGAGAATTGGGTTGCACAAAACAGCCGTTTAAAACAATTATAAATCCTGACCTGTTCTCAGTCATCTTCATGATTAACAAAAGGTTCACTCTGAGAGCGCTCCGCACTTAACAGGTGCTGCTTGTTCTCCCCGATTAGGTAAGACGACAATCATTCATCTGGACGCGTATTTGCTGTATTTAAATCTACGTTATTCAAAATTGCATAGCCTACCTGTCGACTCTCACGCAAATGGCTTGACCCGCACGCTTTTTATAACCTAGGCTATTTAACTGCTGAGTGCCACTGTTGTTTTTTTTTTTTTTTTAAATCAACCTGCGAAATACCAAGAGTGAAAGTCCGCGTTTCATTGGAACATGGACCAGTTCAATCACGCGAAGCACTGGCCAATTAAGAAGTAAATTATTTTTCTGCACTGAATTTGGCCCATGATTTCATCGCTGTTAGATCGCATACGGTGAGAAACCGTGTCTTCAGTTGCCAATTACGATAATTGGAAAAGACGTCAATAAAGGAAAATGATTGAGATCTAGCCAGGACTAAAAGGGATGTTTTTTTCCCCCCCCATGTAGCTCCGCTACTGTTCTCTCCTAGAAGTTTTGAAGCCACTGGGAAGTTTGTGTGCTGCATGTGTGACGGAGCAGACCTATTCAGAACAGCACTGCTCCCCCCAAGCGAAGGGGAAGGGTCTATAATAGGAAGCTTAAAAAAAGCTGGCTTCAAACCTCCCTGGTCGGCAAGCTATGGTCGGCGAGATCCCAATCCAGCGGCAGGAAAAAGGGAAAACAGTGACCACTGAGGGTCACTCCATTCATTCTTGGCGCATGGAATGTGTGCACTCTACTGCAGAGGTAACACCAACAGACAAGAATGACGCACAGTCCTTGTAGCCAGAGAACTCAAGGGTCATAAAATCTCTATAACGGCACTCAGCAATACTAGGTTTGCTGGAGAAGATCAGCTCAAAGAAGAGAAAGGAGGCTACACTTTCTTCTGGTCTGGAAAGAAAGGGGAGGAGCAAAGAGAAACAGAAGTTAGCTTTGCCATCTTCTCATCGCTTATCAAAAATCTCGCCAAGCCTCCAAAGGGCGTAAACGACCGCCTACTGAAGTTTTGTATACCACTCACTAGTAAAAAGTTCTTAACCTTAATCAGTGCATATGCCCCGAACATGGAAAATCCAGACGATGTCAAGGAGGAATTCTACAAAAAACTCTCTTCCCTTATCCAAAGTGTGCCCAGAACAGATAAGTTAGTTGTGCTGGGAGACTTCAATGCCAGAGTCAGCTCAGACTGTTCAGCATGGCAAGGAGTTTTTGGGAAACACCGCCTAGGGAAATACAACAGTAATGGGCTCTCTCCTCTTTTAAACCTGCACATATCATGAGTTGTTCATAACCAACACTGTTTTTCGCCTCCCAACAAATAACAAGATAACATGGATGCACCTAAGGTCAAAGCAATGGCATCAGTTTGACTATGTCTTAGTAAAATAGAGAGATCGTCAGGATGTTTGTGTCACAAAAGCCATGTGTGGTGCAGAGTGCTGGACGGATCACAAACTTCTCATCACTCAACGAAACATCAGGTTGTAATGTCCAAGAAGACCCGAGAGCATCAAAGTCCTTAAAAGAATTAACAGCACTAAGCTCAAAAAGGAGGGCATCAGGAAGGAGCAAGCTGAGGAATAAGACTCCAAATGGGATCCCCGAACATTCACCAAGGATCCTGAAGAAGAATGGAAATCTCTCTGCGAGACAATATAGAACACAGCCATCGAAGTAGTTGGGCCTATCAAAAGAAAACATTAAGACTGGTCTCATGAGAATAACGCAGGGATAGAATCATTACTTGATGAAAAACAATGCCTCTTTCAGATCTAGCTAAGTGATCCCACCTCTTCCACAAAGGAAAAGGCTTTTAAGGAGAGGAAAGCTGAAGTTTAGAGAAAATAACGTCTTATGCTTGACATATGGTTGAGCAAGAAGGCTGATGAGATCTAAGCCTTTGCTGACAAGCACGATTCCAAAAACTTTTACAAAGCTCTGAACGAGGTATACGGTCCATTCTTCTCCGTATCAACCCCTCTTCTGAGCGCAGATGGCAAAACTCTGCTGACAGACAAGAAGCAAATTTTTAATCATTGGACAGAACACTTCAGCAATGTCCTAAGTCGTCCCTCATCCACTAATGAAGAGGGTATAGCTTGGCTGCCCCAAGTACCTATCGACATGTCACTCGAAAACCTCCCAACTGTGGCAGAGGCTGACCGAGCCCTGAACAGACTATCTGATGGGAAAGTTCCTTGAGGACTCCATCCCTGCAGAGGTACTCTGCAGATGGCGCAAAGCTCAAGGCTTGACTGACAGAGCTCTTCGAAATAATGTGGGAAAAGGAAGGAGTACCATAGGACTTCAAAGATGCATCCATTATCCATCCCAACAAATGCAAAGGTAATATTCAAGTCTGCGGCGACCACCGTGGCTTTGCCTTACTGTCCATTGCTGGAAAGGTACAAGCCAGAATTTTACTCAATCGGCTGACTGAACACCTAGAGAAGGATCTCCAACCAGAGAGCCAATGCGGCTTCCGTCCAGGTCGTAGCACCATTGACATTATTTTTGCAGCTCGTCAACTCCAAGAAAAGTGTTTTGAGCAGAATTAAAGATTGTACACAACTTTTGTGGATCTCATCAAGGCTTTTGACACTGTCTCAAGGGATGGCTTGCACCAGAATGTAAGTTTTCCGTCACAGGTTGAAGGTAATAAGTATTGATTACCAGTTAACCTTCTGAGGGAACAAGTGAACCCAAAACATGCCACAGAAAGGTCCTCATAGCACAAAAGAGCCACTGACCCCCTCACTGTACGGGTAAAGCATTCAGATCTGCACCTCTTCATTTGTTTATACCACTCGTGCTCACCCTCTTTTTGAGGATGACTCATCTAAGCTTATCACTTTTTTCCAAATCACTGTAGGTGTGGGACTTTTTGTGTCTTTTGCACCACTAAACTTTCAGATACACATTCACATTTCAGTCACATTCACATTCACAAATACATTTCACATTTATATTTTAATGATGGGTTTATGTACTGCAACCAAACTGTAATATCCCTCTCCTTGTTGAAGTTGATGAACCGTTCTTGCTGACAGTCTGATCAGACCTGCATGGACATTCTTGGTCACCTGAGAAACAGTTAAGAAGGAATGATTAATGCGCTGCTGAACAAAAGGCCATGTACTTGCATTGTCAAAAAGGATAACAACTATTTGTCTGCGATTCAAACCACATCAAGATACAAAGGCCTAAATTAACCACAAAAAAAAAAAAAAAAATCTCGGAGAGTGTGCGCAACTAGCTGCTTGTTAACTCAATTATTTTTATTGTTTGAATATTCTCCAATTAGCATGTAGGGTATCACTTCTTTCTCTAAACACATCAGCTCTTCTGCTGCTGGATTTAAGTCTACAACAACATTGCATCCCTGTAAGACATTCCAATGCATATCAATGTAATTTTAATTGGAAACATTTTACAGCTATAAGATAAGATTCAACATAAGTCACCACCTTCTCTCTGTGGCTTATTTTCTTTAAAATAAGCATGAGGCCTTTTTAGGTATTGGCAATTTGTGTGCATGTTAATACAAAACAAGCAATCTGCACATTAATTGTGGCTGAATTACCAGAAGGAACATCAATAATTGATGAGATAATAGCTGGAAAGCAAAGCATTGCATACTGAAAGGCCATTTTAGTGCACTATTCTCAAGTCTTAATTGAAGTTTGACACATTTTCAAATAGCATGCTGTATGCTGTGGCCCTTAATGGCATCATGTGCCTGGTCCCACCCCATCGGCTAGCAGCCCTTAACATCCGTGTGCATGCTGGCTGAACTCTATAAAACTCTCATTCCCCCTTAATTACAGTAGTATATAATAGCCCAATAAATAATGTATATCAGCATTAAGGCAGCAGTGATTCGACTGGAGATATCCATAAAGGCTCTGTAGTCCTCTTCACTTACCTAGAGCACAGCTTGTGAATGTCAGCTTGTTTGTAATGTGGACAGATTGCATGGCTTTCATCCACATTAGATGCTAGTTGGATATTGCAGGTTTCCATGTAGTTACCAAGGAAGTGCAAAGACTAAGAATCCATGACCACTGTGTGTCTGAAAGAGCGCTAGCAAGTTCAACAAAATATTGTGGTGCACCTTGACTTTTCTGACCAGTTTGTCCAATACTTGCAAGTGTTTCTTTCTTGTTGGAGAATTGAGATGATTTTTCTTATGTTAATTTGCCAGATATTTCTTTTTTTTTTATGAATTACATATTTTAGGACACTGTTCTGTGAAGTATTGTTTTTGACTTCTGACAACTGACTTTTTACCTTCCAGAATTCACAGGTAATTTCAGAAGTCAAACTACTAAAACTTAACTAAAACCTAGTAAAATATAAGTAAAGTGAATTCAAAAATTTTACAGGCACAGATACAAATTTCATGTATCTGTCAGCAAAGACCAGGTCTTTGAATGAATATAGATATATAAATTCATTACTGTGAATGTTTCTGTCTATATAAGTGGGTTTAAACCAGTTTTTGAAACATAACTGCATATGTGTGTCTTCTTAGTAGTCTGAGCACTAGTTTTTGCAGTCAAACTGACAGAAAAAGTAAAGATCCTTGAGGAAATGAGTGAATGATGCGTGTTATTGTGAATATAAATGCTTGATACTGATTTTCTGGGTGCTTTTGACCTTTATTAAACTCTGACAAAAACCAGCGTAGACAAAAAGCAGCCTGGAAAGTCTGTCAGACAATGTTTGATGTGTGTTATGTAACTGGAATGAATACCGCTAACATTCTATGTACATTGTGTATCCAGTCACCTCCATGGCAGTTTGTCAAATTGCACCCTAATTGTTTTCCCTCCAATGACATTGGTGATTGTGAAAAGAAACTGCACGATGGCAATATGCATTGATTTTCAAATCTGTACTTTCTACCGACCAAGATAATATGAATAATAGTAAGCCTGTTGAATTGAGGTTTCTGAAAAATGTAACAATAGATATTTGGAATTCGACTATGATCAAGAAACTTTTGTTCAACAGAGACATCATCTACTGTCAGAGCAAAACCCATTGCAAGGCCACACTGAAAAAAAAAGATACATATGTTCACCTTTTATCAGTGTTTTGTGTTCTAATTAATAATGTGTTTAAAGTATTTTTTATTTTTTTTTACTGAGGCTACCCAGCTCTGCAGGCATTGTATATCAAGCACTGAAAGGGACCAAGGGTTGCAATTATTTGGCGGCGTCTCCATGCTGTAAATGATTACTTTATTTAATATTATGTTATCGTGCTGAGCTGCACAGTTCACCTAATGTGTATTTAAATACCTTCACATTAGAATAACAGTCTGCACTTTAGCCTCATATTCCTGATTTTATTTCAAAGCCAGTGTGCTGAAGCACAGAGCATAAACAAGATGAATCATAGCTCTGCCATGATATTCAAAAATATGTCTTCATGCATTGATGTAGATATAGATGTAGATATAGCATCTAATGCCGACAAAAGTTCATAATTCATCAAATATATTAATTGGACAAACACAGAGGATGCAAAAAGAGATAATAGCCTTTGACTGAGACCGAATTTTTGCCCCTCCATAATGCAAAACAAAAAAAAAAAATGAGAGGGAGGTAACCTGTCATTTGAAATAAAGATGAAAAATGCGCATGACATTCTAGTATGCTGGTTAGTCTCAGATTTGAAAAAAAAAACATATTCTTTGTCAAAAAACTCGGATCTTCATTTTGGAGCGGGGGAGGATGTCTCTGGTGCCCAGATGGACACAGGTGTTTAAGCCTTATGAAAAGCCAAGGGGCAGCAGTGACTTCAATGATGAGGTGACCACAGATATTCAACTTGCTGCAGTGTTTCATCACTCAGTCCCACGGTTTGTCACAAATGGCCCCGTCAAGCATTGACTGGTCCACAGAGAGTTGCACAGCAAATTTCAAGACAGGTATGGTGTTTTAATGAGGAGACTGACTGCTTTCTTCTTAAAGTGTTTGTCTCCCTCATCCCCCATCTAAACTTAGTTCCTGCACTGAATTCAATATGCCTCACTCACACCAATAACCACTGTCTGGAAAACAGAGATTGAGAGCAAACAACTCTGGAAAGATTGAGCAAGCGTAGGTCAGAAAGAGGAGCACATCAGCTGGCGTTTACTCACATAACACCATTCAGTGATTCTACTATACACTGCTATAAACTGGCACCTTTTTTGTCAGTTATTTCAGCTGGCACCTTTTTTTTGCCAGTTATTTTAACTGTAATTTTACAGTCAGTTTATAACAGAGGTTCCATGTATGTTAACTGTAAACCACAGTTTAATGCGGGCAGGACTCTACTTACAGTGAAAATAACAAGGAGACAATGTGTTAATTTAACTGTTAAATTCAGTCAATTTATAACAGTGTAGTTAACCTGCATATTAATATCATCATAAACAAGGATAGTCCCAAAAAAATGGGTTTGTGTTTTTCATCAGTCAGCCTTTATGTATCGAGCAGCACAAAATGTTATGTTTGAAATCCTTAGCAAATTCTATTAAGCCATGACGACTTAATAATCATTAAGGTTCAGTTAGGTCACACAAAAACAATAAAAATGAATACACACAGTCTCTGCTATCAGTGTTACTAGTGCTTGATGAATGTGAAATATGATGTATGAGAAACTGACACTATTTATGTGGTTAACTGTGTGATATGTTGCTTGTGGCTTGTGCTTTATGTGGTGATCTGTGTACATATGCACTCGGTCTGCTTAATGTGTTACTCTGCAATGCCTGATGCTGTGTAAGTGCTGAGGACTGGATGATGCTGATTCAATGCTGTGTGTATGATATTTTTTCATAACTTTTCTTTTTGATTTTTACACTGACTGGCCCCTTTAAAAAAAAAAAAACAAAAAAAAAAAATTACATTTAAATATTTGCATCATTGCCCTTAATGTAGGAATTATATGTTATGCCTGTTTGTGAACAGAGGCAGAATTTCAGGAACTTCTTATTAATTTCTCAAAAATCATTCCATTAGAGTGCGCAAGGGAATGCTTCTCTGCCAAATTTATCATTACAACTAGAGATAATGGCCCTCATCAGGACAAGGTAGCCTACAAGTCTGTGTTTATGTGATATTTAGCAGGGACATTTTCTAGCGCTGTTTGTGTGGCTCTTTTGAGATTCCTTTGCTCCAGCCACAAAGAAAACTCCAACGTTGTGCAATTCTTACCAGTGATGCTGAGTACGGCATGCAGATTAGAGACAAGCCAGTCACAAACACAATTCAACAAAAAAATGTTTCTATATTATAGGTCTACCAGCAGGAATGTCATTTCAGATGGGGAAATGTGATTCTGTATTTACATTGAATGTACAAAAAACAACACAAATATATTCCGACTTGTTTCATTCAAGTTGCCGGCTAAATTTTGAATGTGGTTTTTCATCAGTATCTCCTCTTTTGCCGAAGCCAGTGCCAATTAGTTCACTCCACAAAAGTAAAAATGAAACATATTTTCTTAGAAATAATGAGACTGTAAATTCTTGTTTAATGAATTACGTACTGTTGCCATGTGGTTCCTGTGCCATCATGAAATGATTGTCTTGATACTATAGCATGTAATCTGGCACCACATGCCCTGTACAGTTGATTAATGTGGCTGTGCCTCTGGAGCCAGACGGGGGAGTACAGGCCGGCATGCAATATGGCTAACTGGACCAAAGAGGAAGAGCTCCTACCCATCAGAGGTGTCGCATCATCCGTCAAAGGTAAAAGAATAACCACAACTGTGCAGGTTGGAGCATGAGTCATATGGTGTTGAATGTTTGACTCTGATACCTTGTCAGGTGAGATACACATGGCTCAGGACTGAGGGACAGAAGTAAGTGGCTTCCTCTCTCCTGTTGCACTGCCAGTCCTGCAGTTTGAGTGTGATGGTCTCCGGCTGTAATGTCACCAGTTGCCAGCTTAGCCCTCCGGTGAGTTTCCTGCAGATGAAGCAGATTATCATGAAACAAACTCATTCACTGAAATGGCTAAATGCAACATAAGTCACAGGATAACCGCATATAATGAAATTGATTTTCTTCATTGTAGCACTGGGGCACAATAGCTAGTTACCTTGCCTGGCGCCAGTGACGCAGCTTGGCTTATGTACAGAAAATCCTTAAAATAATGCAGAGGTGCCACATACATTTATTAAAACTGTATGAAATGCATATGAGAACATATTTGGGAGCTGATGCCATTCAATGAATGCCGCTGTTATTTGGTAGGGACTGATCTTTTTAGTTTAGCCCTGTTGAAATATTCATGTTGTGCTGTACTCCAGTCTTTCGGTCTTCTGCAGAAGGGAGCTCTGAAAGCAGAGACTGGAGTGATTCAAATGTCTTATTACTGGCCAGCTACTTTATGACTTCAATAACGCAGAATGGATTCCAAATAAACCTTATTTTCTTTCATTGCGGGGATTCCAGAGGGAAAGATCATCCCTAACACATGTTACTGCGCTTTCTAATTGCACATATGTCTTCAAGTTAGATGGAGGGGGGAAAAAAATAATAATTGACGAAGATGGAGATTATTGGTGACAGCGTCTGTACATAGGGGCCTGAAGTGATGGCAGATTAGTCCACCGTAAGTAGGATGTGCTAATCAAAAGAGTGACACTTAGGCATATTTTCTCTCTCATACGTGTCTTCAGCAGGGTTCCTGTCACTTCTGATTGAGTGGGCTATTTTAATTTCTTTAATCAGTCATCTGGCAGCACGTGAATCCAGGAGACTGAAAATGCTTTAGCATATTAGCCACATTACAATGTAAGAGGAATGGTCTGCACTGGTTGTATTGATAAAGAACAGTATGGACAGAGCAGCAATCTGAGGCATTGTGGCTGAAAATGAAAGCAAACACATAGAGAGGTGTTCCCCATTAGTGAACCACACACCCATTAATGCTTCCTCGTATTGATGGGATGCTGTGTTGTGCTTGCAAATCTTCAGAATCCGTTTTGAAAATAAAGCAGGCTCATAAATAGAACAAGTGTTTTTCATTTGAGGAACAGGGCAGGGCAGGCAGCATAAAACTTGGTAGAATTCCATGCCGACACCACGCGGCTTTCTTTTATTGCCATGTTTATTGACAATCCATGAACTGCACTCCCGAAAGCATGATAATTACCACTGTGCCAATTGTGCGTGGTCGTATTATTAGGGACATAACCAAGCACTGATCTGTAGCTGCAGCTGATTCATTCTCGGCTCTGAGCGGTGCTGGATAGAATCACGTGTCCAACTATCGACAGATCTGCCAAATAAAATCAAGGACGTCAATGTTTTGCCTCATCTCCTTTTCAGTGGGTAAAGGAATGGTTCAAAAATAATGCTACACAGAATACTCATATTTACAGTATAAACTGTTTGGATTAAATTGTACTGGCATCATACAATCTTATGTATAGTGATTTATAGCACAGTAGCAATTGGATGTTGTTACAAATTTGACTGTTAAGCAACTGAAAATGTTACAACTTGAAAGAGGGTTTTAATAATTATTCTAGTGCAACTGGCAGTGTCATAAATGAAGGCATACAGAAATGACCTTCATTCATACATGGGTAATCTCATAAATTTTTTTCCCCTATTGCTGAAGGAAAGAGGCAGGGCTGGATGGTATGAACTTCAAATATAAATTTCACAAGTTATACTCGCCAGTGGTCATTGCGTGGGGACTATTCATGGTGAAAGTGGTTTAAGATTCGATATTCATGTGGTAAGCCGTGAAATATTCTGGGAACTGAAAAAAATTGAAACATTTCCTGGAATGAATGAAGTAAACAGCAATAAGCTTGGAGCCCAACGACACTGTTTGCATGCAAGTCAAAAGCAAACTGGAACTGAACAGGCCAGGTTGACGAAGACTGTCTGCCAAAAGTTGTTCTACAAATTGGGTATGGATCCAAGATGGAGGTATTCCAGTAAACCTCCTCCAGCACTGCAGGGGAACTTCCCAAAATAGCCTAATACTAGGGCCTGTTAGTTCTGACATGGTTCCAGTCCAGCCTTGATTTTCTTTGTATATGTTCATTTTTGTATAAAATGCAAAATGAATAAGTCAGTGTTCGCATAATGGCTGGTTTATTTGTTTTTCCTGATTCTCATGATTGCAGCAATTCAACAGATTACACAGACCCTGCATCAAAACATCTAACCGCTTGAATACATTTTGTATGACAGTTATACAGTTAAATTCCTGTCATTCAGAGCTCCAGGTGTACTAAAATATGTAATCACTGACATTAAGCCAAAAATATTGGACTACTTTTGTAACTTCTTTTGACTAATTTTTGCAGTAGGACTTGTCATTTTTCTCAAAATAAAGATTAAAAGTCGTGAGAAGTTGCGTTTTGACCTTTGGTGACATATTTATTCTGAATTAACATTCATACCCATTAAACCACTACAGCGTTTGAATGATTACAACTATATAATGCATTTAGAATGCAAAGAGGTGCTGTTTGCACAAAATTAATGGTTGGTTAATGGAAACATCTTGTTCAGAAGAAGTGTGTTGCATATCAAAACATACACTTGGCCACTAGGATTGAAATACAGTAAATCCTTCCTGGAACATTGTAGGTCTACAATTTCATTGCATCACAGAGGTACAGATGGTGTTATTAATATGAATGAATCACGTTGAGTGCCTACTTGCTGAATAATAATAATAAAAAAACTTAGATCTTGTATGGCATGTGTGTATGAACAAGCTGAAATTCTTGCAATATCTATCAACATTTATTTGATATATGCTACGGTTTTGGGAATTTCATGATTTTTTAGAAGAAGATGAAACAATCATTTTGAAAATTTTAAAAAGCTTTGCATTATGATCTAGAATCTGCTATCTACGAGTCAAAAAGCAGCCATTGACATTAAGTAAAATTTTCAAATATTAGATGCAAATTAGATGAAAATACATTCTTCTTTTATGTACTTCAAGATCAGTGCAATGCACTTACCAGTGGGAAGAAACTGCTTCATGATTCTTGTTTTCAGTCAAACTATTTTGTTGAAAAGGAGGGGCTTCGATGCAGTTTAGGTTGGGGAGTTGGTGTCACGACCATCAGGTGTACTTAACTGGTTCCTCCCCTTTTCCAGCAGCCAGCTAGAGTTTTGTGGTTTAGTCTCCTTTAATTGATTTATTGTGTCATTATCACCCCTGCTCCCAGGTGTTGTCATTTGAATGCCATGATTCTTTGTGAATGTCTGGTCTATGTAAGTTCATTAGGAATTCAGAATGATTGCTTGATTGTATGGCTTAATGCCCTAAAAAGCCTACCAGTCAGTGTCTGACTTCTAGTTTTGAGCCAAACTCTTCTTCCATGAGGTTTGGTAAATTAATGAAAACACAAAGATGTAATTACTCCTCAGAGTCTTATTAATAGGAACAAGTTTCCCAGCCTTTATATCAGTCCCCAGGATTTGGACCGCATTCTTCTTAATTCTTTGGTTCAGTCTGTTCCTCTGTGTCACTTTATTTGGAACACCTCCAAAGCCTTCATTGGTCTCTAGGATTAGGACTGCATACATGCTAAACCCTTTAGTTCTACTGTCAAGCAGTCCTGCTTCTGTGAGGAGATTCTCCACCTGGCTTCTGCCCCAGGACAGCCACTGGCCTGGGTGCGGACACGCCCTTACCCTCTTGAGTCATTTCCAACTCAGCTGTACTCAGCTAGCCCCCTCCTCTGTTCTGGGTTATGGCCTTTCTCTCTTCAATTACCACATTGCTATTAGTTAATGCAGGGTTTGGTGCCAAAATGAGATAAATCTAATAAGGCTGTTTTGAGAAAAACAATGAAATTTGATTTCAAAAGAATATAATTTTTCTGCAGAACTGGATAGATATACTTCTCCTCTTTGCGTAACGCTTAATTCAGAGAACATTGCAATAAAAATGTTGTCTTTATAATTTTTCACTTTTTACTTTTGTGAATATTTCTCTTTTTTTGCATAATGCAATATATCCAGAACTATTTTTATCAAAATGGGACATTTCCATTTCAATTCAAAGCTTAGTGTCTGCACTTTTTATATTCACGCAGAAAAATTCCTCATCAAAAAATATTATTTTCCTGGAATTTTCATACATTTAGGTTGAGTTGTTAGACTATTTTTATGATTATTATTTTGTTTTATTTATTTTTGTTTATTTATTTATTGTGTGGGGCGGTGGCTTCAGACTGGTCAACACTGCGTAGGCAACTTGGGTCTGGTTGTCACAGGCTAAGCTGCCTTGTAATAAGCCAGTCTGAACAAACTCAAATTATAAAGCCGTTGTTCGTCTGTACATAAAAATGTGTGTGCATACTCACGCCCATATCATAGAAGTAAAGCCAAGATTACTTATGACTTAAAATACAAACACATAATGAAATAAACTTTAAAATCCTAAGCTAATCTGCATTCAAAGTCAAAATGCTAGTCTTAGACAGTCTGAAACTAACTCAAATTATAAAGTCACCATTCATCAGTACATAAAGAATATGTACATGTACACATGCCCAGAGATAAAGCAAAAGAACTTTTGACCTTAGAAACCAACGTATTTGTTTCCATCAAATGCGCTGCCATTTTGAACAGCATCAAACATGACATAAAGAGCAGTTGCATAGCTTCCCACTCCTCAAAAAAAGAAAAAACAGAAGTTCAGAATTAAAATCGCTTTCCCCGCTACTCATGGTGAATATAGCATAATGCATATGACAGTGAAAAACGTCAATACACCAAGGACTTCAATTCCGAGCGGAAGTGTCGTAAGTACGGGTTGATTGAATGATGACTGATCCGTGTATCAGTAAAATATCACCTTTCACTGCTGGTACAGAATGAGTTAATTAAAAAGTGGGACTCGGAAATGAAATATGATTTAGTTTGCTGAATTTAATTTTTAAATCCTCATTTTTGCTATTATGCATGAGATTGCTGATCCATGGCATGAGAAAGTGACGTGCCACTAAAAAGCGCGAGACTCCCACCATATGCATGAGACTCACGTTTTGCAATGCAACAACTAGATCGTTTGTTGCAGGGTTGCCCAAATCACAGAACTCGAGGGCTGAGAACTGGTGGTTTTCCACCCTCCCTTACTTGTGAGTCAGGTGTGATGACAGCCTGGCCAATCAGTGGAATAACTTCAGTGGAAGGACAGAAAACCAGGGTTGGATTTGGGTTTGATTTTTGGCAGATTTTGGTAGGCCTGGTTTATGGGATTTTTTGAGCAAACAAGGAAATCTGGCTGGCTGGTTAATGGGTTACATTGCGTTTTGAGGTGAACGATTTTATTCCGGGAAATTTAGTGCCAGTTTAAAGCAGATGATACCAATTTGTGCGCAAGTCCCAAAATGGCATAAATTGCATTTTGCCATCACACCCTTCAAATACTCCCTTGTGGATTGTACCCTGAATCTCCGTCTGGTTCACTGTCTGGATCATAACAGGTGGGGAGTCAGTTGATTGTATCACTGAAAACATCATGGTGGGGAATCAGACCCTCAGCTACACAGGAGGTACAATATATATGTGTATATGTACAGTATGTTGAGAATTTGCCAAAAAATTTGTAATAAAACGCAAAGTTGCATGATAAGCTGTTTCAGCTCAGTTAGTCACGGTCAGTTTCCCAGTTAGTCCATCCCCTATGTTTCCATAATTTTTTTCTTAATTTTGGAAAAAGAAAAAACACCATGCCATCCATGCAATCGAGGAATCGTACATTACTGGGGAACACCTTCTGAGCATTTTTACTGAAATAATGTCACCAAAAACAATGATATTTCAATGTATTTCTATGGGAGGTTGATCAATTGACAGAAGGTTCTGGGGTCAAGGGAAGAATATTAATGCTGCACAGACACCAAACTTCTTTTGAAGTGATTTCACTGTCACAGACAAATTTCCAACATTGGAATAAAATCATAACAGTTTTGCTCGAGATGGCGCGCGCTCTGTCATCTCAGTCATTTAGTGTAAGGTGGTCATAAAACTCAGTTTGACTCAATCATTTTCTCATCTTAACATTCCAATAAAATCAAACCTTTTTAATATTATTGGAAGTTACTGGTTTGATTCATGTGAACAGTGAAGTTCAATGACGTGAACAAAGTCAACAACCTATAAATGCACTCCGCAAGATCCCCAGTCATTGCAAAATCTTACACCCTAGTCACACTAGAGGCGGAATGAGCCGGAATGCCGTCGGAATGAAAATTCTTTGTATATTCCTGGATATTCGAAATGCGTTCTAAAAATTCTGACTGCAATTGAGTGCATTCCAAATATTCAGGCCCATTCTTGTGGCTGGCCCGAATGTTTTGCTCACGCTCAAAACTTTCCAGGTGCATTTGAAGTGGAGAAATACCGAAGGCATTTGAAGTGTATTCTAACTGCGCTCTGACTGCATTATAAATATTCTTACGGCATTCCAACAGCATTCAAAACATTCTGATCGCATTCGAGGGAGAATCGAAACGGCAAGCCACGTCAAATCCTGCCAGAATGTCCTGAATGCGCCTCGAATGAGCCAGAATGCACCTCAAATGCATCTCGATTGCTGCAGGAATCTATTTCGATATGAAAAGAATTCAGCTGGAATGCACATCGAATGCCGTTGGAATCTTTCGATTGCCGCTGGAATCAGTGGTGGCTGGTGAACTGGCGATAGGGGAGGCTGAAACCCATCCCTTAAGCCCCCATCATACTTATTCAAAATCAGCAGGAATCAAGCAGAACCAGCTGGAATGAAGAATTCACGCAACATTCGGGCGGGAATTTCAAATTGACCAAAATTCTTACAGCTTTGAAAGAATGCCGTTCAAATACTTAGAATGCGCTTCGAACCTGCCTCGAATGATTCTTGCACATTCTGGGTGTATTAGCTCTCGAATGCAGCTTGAATGTAGTTGGAACACAGTAAGAATACTTAGAATGCTGTTAGAATGCAGTCAGCATATTTAGAATGCACTTTGAATGCCGTACGAGTGTGGTTCAATTGCTGCCTGAACACCACCCGAAGTCTGGTAGGAAGGTGCCTCGAATGCTGTACGAATTTGCCTCGAATGCAGTCAGAACGCTCCCGGAATGGCCGCCGAATATGATTGGAATGTCCAAGAATTCAAACAGAATGCAGCTTGAATACTCAGAATGTACTTGGAATGTACTTAGAATGTAACGCGAGTGTCCCGAGTGTACCAAGAATGCCGCCGGAATGGTCCCCAATAGGGTATAAAATGCTGCCGAATCTAGCATTTTCATCAGTCTCAGCCCAACAACCATAGAGTATGGACCCCCTGGACTATTTTGCTTTGCTCCAGATTGCTGTCCTCCAGCAAGACCTGCTTGAAAGAGATGTGGAGGAGGCCAGGAGAAGAAACATTAGGAGGAGGAGACCCAGAAGATATCATACTCGACCATGGCTGGCAGAGGAGAGGAGGAGGCTGTATGGACATTACACCAGACTGATGGAGGAGCTCAGAGTTGAAGATCCACAGTCCTTCTTCAACTTCCTCAGGATGGAGCCTGCCATGTTTGATGAGTTGGTGCAGAGAGTGGGGCCAAGGATAGAGAAGCAGGATGCCAATATGAGGAAGGCGCTACCTCCAGGCTTGAAGCTGGCTAACACTGTAAGGTTCCTGGCTTCAGGTGACAAGTACCCCAGCCTCATGTACAGCTTCCGTGTGGCAAGGAACACTATCAGCCTCATCATCCCTGAAGTCTGCCAAGAGTGGCTCTTTGTACCACAACTACAAAGGCTTCTTCTCTGTGGTCCTCATGGCCCTTGTGGATGGGGACTACAAGTTCCTGTGGGTGGACATCAGTGCATATGGAAGTATGTCTGATGCTCAGATCTTCAACAAGTCTGAGCTCAAGGACTGCCTTGAAGATGGGAGCATAGGATTTCCTGAGCCATCCCCCATAACCCAAGATGATGAGCCTATGCCATACTTTATCCTGGGAGATGATGCCTTTCAAATCAGGACCTTCTTGATGAAGCCATATGGTCACAGGAATCTCCAGAGAGATGAGAGGATCTACAACTACAGGATCTCCAGGGGCCGACGTGTGGTGGAGAATGCATTTGGAATCCTGGCCCAGAGATGGCTAGTCCTCCTCAACACTGTGCAGCCAAGGCCTTCCATTGTGCAGGACATCATTGAATGCTGTGTCTGCCTGCATAACTTGATGAGGATTCGTTATCCTGCTCTCCACAATGGTATGGTGGATGAGGAAGATGACCAGCACAACGTGGTGCCAGGAACCTGGAGACAACTTGCTCAGCTTGAAGATGTGCAGGATGTTGCAGCAGGAAACAGAGACACCAAGGCTGAAAAGAGGCAGCAGGGGATCCTCAAGCATTACTTCAACAACCCAGTAGGAGCCGTGCCATGGCAGAAAAGGATGATTGGTGGATAAGAGACTGAGATGACATATGTACAGTGTAGTTGTTGTACTAATAAATCATGAATAAAATAATTGCCTTTTTATGTAATGACACAATAATATTAGTGTGTTATTATAAATTTCTGCTTTAAAAGGGAGAGAAATTAAATGTTACATTTGTTCTCAAAGTATCTGTTTACCAATAAAGTTCCAGGGTCATAAAAATGTAAGTTATTCTAACTATTTTAACATATTACAGTTCAAAAGGTTCAGAAAGCCAAACATTTTTTATTTTTAATTTTATCAAAATATCTGGTCATAACAGTTCAGGGAAAAGCTAATTTAATTGTCATGTTGGCATTGTTAAAGTTTATGAATATTTCAAATGTATTAAATATTGTTTTTGTATTTGTGGTGTAGGGGTTAAAGTGTTTCAAATAGGGGCAAGTTAGTTGTCTATTATTTATCATTGGAATTTTTGTTTTGAAATGTATGTTTTGTTTATGTTTGTGGGCAAAATTACTGTAACTTTACAATAGGAAATACTTTTGGGCAAATTGATCACACAAACATGTTACATTTCAAGTGCACGTCTTTATTTGTACTTGAAAGACATGAAAAATATTTACAAGAACAATTACAATCAAATCACACAAATCCCGTACAAAGTATCTGTCCTGTACAAACACTAGCCACATAATGTCACACAAATGCAACTAATCCTGGCTCTCATCACCCTGTTCTGACTGCTCAGACTGCTGGGTAAGTGTGGGAGAGTGCACAACTAGAGGAGGGGTATTGAGTTCTGGGTTGTCATCAGCCTGATTGGTGTTGAGTAGCTGGGTGAAGCTTTTGTAGGAACCACTGCTGAAGCCACTCAGGCCAGTTAAGTGCCCCATGTCCTGGCTCTGGATGGATGTTGATGAAGGCTGCGGCAGTGGGATGCTGGCAGAGTAGGTTAGTGGAGCAAACTGTGGTCTGACGGGAGACTGTTGCTGGAACTGTTGCTGCACCCAGCTGGCCTCCTGGGAGCCCCAGACAGAAGTCGGTCGAGGGACTTGTGCTGGCCACTATGACGGATGAGGCTGCCAGCCCATTGACGAACACTGCTGGCAGCCGGACCCTGGGATAGGTGCAGGAGAATAGAGTCTATGGAACTCATCTTGCTGCTGCGGAGTCTGCATGGGGGGCAGCTGAGTCTGCGTGGGAAGCGCCTGGTGAAGCTCACACTGGTACTTCTGCAACAGGCAGTTGACGTCACTCTGGAACCTCAGCCACATGGGTGGAGGGAATGTGTAGGTAACCTCCTTCATGAAGTCAGCAAAGGTGTCCTTTTTGCGTTGCAGGGGTGACTTCTCAGCCTTGGAGAGCTTGTTCAGCAGCTGTCTTAGCAGTTCAGCAATGTTGCTCCTGGTAGCCTCAGTGTCATCAGTAGCCCTGGACCTGGACCCCAAGGAGGCGTCTGCATCAGACTCAGCGGCTGCAGGAGGATGATGATCAGCGGCATCAGACTCCGACTCAGACAGGGGACCTCCTGCTGCTGCAGCCGGAGCTGCCCTGGCTTGGACCTTGGCCTTCATCTGGAGAAGAAACAATCATAAGTAATGTGAAAACATGTGGATAATGGTTGCAATTTCATCAGAAGCATCAAAATGAAAGCATGGAAATAATGAAATAAAATACTTACACTGACAGTGACCCTCTTCTTGACCTGGACAATGAGGTGGGCCCTGAGAAATTCGAAGTGGCGCAGGATCCAGCGGTCCCTTGCAGTCAGTTCAGTGTTGCCAGAACCTGAAGGAGTCTGCTTCAGCTTGCCAAACCTTAATCTCATGTTGGTGTACCACTTCTTCAGCTGGTCACTGGTCTTGCCCATCTCCCTGGCCTTCTGCTCCCACAGTGCATCCTTCAGGCCCTTCTTGATGTAGTTGGAGTGCTTCTTATTGAAGAGGCAATTTTGCTCGGGGGCCTGAAGCCAGTCAACCATCCCCTGCTCCTGCTCCTCGGTGAAGTCAGCCATCTCCAGCTCCCTCTTGCGCTTCTTCTGGGACTTGGCAGCCTCATTGGGAGGAAGCTCATAATCACTGTCAGAGGAGGACTGTGCTGCTGGCTGATGGACCTCAGTCACTATGTCCATCTGGGAAGCAGTGGGAGGGGCTGTGGACTCAGCTTCAGACTCTGAAGGTGCTGGGGCATCTTCAACAACAGGAGCTGGCTCTTCAGGGGCTTCTTGGGCTGCAGCACCTCTGCCCCGTCCATGGCCACGGCCAGTGGTGGAGTTCTTGACCTTGGCTCCCCTCTTCCTTGGCGCATTGCGTGATGTTGACCAGGCGACTCCTCAATGCAAACTGATGTTCCAACTCCATAAACTCTCAACACTATCAAGTGTGGCCAGTTTTCATTTATAATGCATACCTGTCAACTCAAATATTTACGTTCCTCTGCTGTCATCAGCAATTATCAGGGACGTGCGGTCAGGGTAGGCAGTGACTTCTTTTATCGCTAGATTTTGTCAACCTGTTTCCAGGTACTATGCCTGATTTATTGACAATCAATTTGACCTTTTTTTCTGGTCAATTAAGCCTGTCATGATTAAGAAGTGATAGTGACAAAAAGATGAATTTACCTATATGCTTTAATTCGAGACTGCAAGGAAGTAAATCTTAACAATTAATTAGGAAAAAATCTCAACTCTGTAATTCCGTATATTGTTCTGATCTTTTGTTTATCGGATCATAAAAGAAGACTGAAAATAAACTTCCTATTTTTAAAAAATGGCATTAAAAAGTACGTGTTTAAGGGGGAAATATTATCGTAAACATTTTGATCACACATTGAACGCCGCATAAGAAAGGTTTTAATATTTGTTAATGGCATTGCGTTAGCTTCCTCTAAGCAAATATGAACAAACTTGCTGTCTGGTGAGCCCATTCTCATTCCGAAGCGTCATATATTGACGCTACCCGACAAAGCGTCGATATACGAGGCAAAAGGTCAGCTTTAGCGTCCTTTATCGATGCCAGTGTAAAACGAACCCTACGCCCTAACCCCTAATCCCTACCCCCTAACCCCTAACCCTTAACCCGAACCCTAACCCTAACCCTCAAATAATGACGACAAAAGCTTCCTTCTGCCTCATATATCGACGTTTGGGCAGGTAGCGTCAAGATATTACAAGTCCAGGATGAGAATGTGTTGGTCTGGTGAACATTGTAAGTTCTATGCACTGAGCAATAATGTCGTGGATGGAACTTGCACGCCATTCCGCCGTTTAGTCTTGTAAATTAGTTAATCAATCCTCAGATTGCTAATCAAGCAAAGTAATAGAGTTATTGTTTGTTTAACGGTGAGGATTCTGCCTATCCTAACAGACCTCTGACGGCACGTCACTGGCAATTATTCAATCAAAGCATGAGATTCTCGCACGGAATTTAAGTCCTTGTGCATGGAGGTTTATCAGTTTCACCTGTGTTATGGCTCATTTCTTTACTTTTGCATACACATTCTTATTCCTTCTGCTGCTTTTCCACCGAATGCGAAACAAATTTTCCGAGCGATAGATTGCATTCAAAGTCAATGCAAAGACGCGCGTGTATTCGCATCTTTGCATTGACTTTGAATGTAATCTGTCGCACGAAAAATTTGTTTCGCTTTCGGTTGAAAAGCAGCTTAGACTAATTGTAGACTTTGTCACAATTTTGTAACTTTTCAGCAACGTGTGGACTCCTCACGCTTTTCTTTACTCAGGGGTTGGAAGCAATGCATGTCTTTCATTATCGTTTAAATAGTTTAAATGAAATAAGATAATTTGAAACGTCTTTCTTCCAATGATCTTATTTCATTCAAACAATTTAAATGATCATGAAACACGTGCATTGCTTCCAACCCCCAAAAAAAAAAAAAGTGTGAGAAGTCGGGAGTCATAAAGCAGGTGAAAATGATAAACATCCATGCACAATGACTTATTTTCCATGCAAGAATCTCTTTCATGTGCGTTGATTGAGTAATTGCTGACTACTGCAGAGGAACGTAAATATGCCATGACCAATCATTATTTTTAAGGGATGGGTTTCAGCCTCCCCTATCGCCAGTTCACCAGCCACCACTGATTCCAGCGGCAATCGAAAGATTCCAACGGCATTCGAAGTGCATTCCAGCTGAATTGTTTTAATATCGAAATAGATTTCGGCAGCAATCGAGATGCATTTGAGATGCATTCTGGCTCATTCGAGGCGCATTCAGGACATTCTGCCAGGATTTGACGTGGCTTGCCGTTTCGATTCTCCCTGGAATGCAATCAGAATGTTTTGAATACTGTTGGAATGCCGTAAGAATATTTATAATGCAGTCAGAGCGCAGTTAGAATACACGTCAAATGCAGTTCGATATTTCTCCACTTCAAATGCACCTGGAAAGTTTTGAGCATGAGCAAAACATTGGAGCCGGCCACAAGAATGGGCCCGAATATTTGGAATGCACTCAGAATTTTTAGAACGCACTTCAAATATCCAAGAATATACAAAGAATTTTCATTCCGACGGCATTTCGGCTCATTCCGCCTCTAGTGTGACTAGGGTTTTAAAAATAATGATTGGTCATGACCTGTTTTCAATCATTCATTTAAATTACCATTACAGAAACTCTGAAAACTCTCAAGATTATCAGGTGTGGCCAGTTTTCATTAATAACGTGTAAACTCACGTATTCGACGTCAGTTTTAGAGGCATATTTATGTTCCCCTGCTGTAGTCAGCAATTACTCAATCAACGCATATGGGACACTCATGTTACATTCTAAGTACATTCCAAGTACGTTCTGAGTATTCGAGCTGCATTCTGTTTGAATTTTTGGACGTTCCAACCATGTTTGGCGGCAAATCCGGGAGCGTTCTGACTGCATTCGAGGTGAATTCGTACAGCATTTGAGGCACCTTCCAACCAGACTTTGGGTGGTGTTCAGGCAGCAATTGAACCACACTCGTACGGCATTCAAAGTGTATTCTAAATATTCTGACTGCATTCTAACAGCATTCTAAATATTCCTACTGCATTCCAACTACATTCAAGCCGCATTCGAGAGCTAATGCAAACAGAATGTGCAAGAATCATTTGAGGCGGGTTCGAAGCGCATTCTAAGTATTCGAACGGCATTCTTTCAAAGCTGTAAGAATTTTGGTCAATTTGAAATTCCCGCCCGAATGTTGCGCGAATTCTTCATTCCGGCTGGTTCTGCTTGATTCCTGCTGAATTTGAATAAGTGTGACGGGGGCTTTAGTCTGTGAGTGAAAACTCCATCACTATATGACACAATGACTTTCGGCTTTCGAAAGTCTTTTAGAAGTCTTCTAGAGTATGGCATGTGTAAGCTGTGATTGGACCGTCAAATGGCAAGGCAGCAGAACTAAAGCTCGGTCAATTATAATGAGCAGAACTGATGTGCCACTAATGTAAAGCAAACTGCAGCTTGTCCAGCTAGAGTAAAAATGCCTCACAAAAAAGGGCTTGAAAAAGGAAGGTCAGGGTACAGAAAGAATATGAGACAGAACAGAGGCAATGGCAAAATTTCTGGCCAAGAAAGCAATGAGGAAGCACCAAGAATGACGGTCAAAGTTGAATGTTTCAATAGTGAGGAACTAAGCAGTGACAAGCAGACTCAAACACAGCAGACACGTTCTTTCCGTTTATTAGTCAGGAAAGCTATTCCAAAAGTACACAGACCAGGAACGAATACAAAAGACTGGGTACAATACCAATGGTACTAGTTTGATTCCACACAGAAAAGCTGGAGGGCAAAACTCAAGAGAAAAAACACAGAATTGTATCAGAGATATAGAAGGCAATACAAGTCAAAGGGATTACAGTAGGGAAAAGCAGATAGCAAGTCTCTAAACTAGGAATAATCTGTAGCATGAAGTCTGCTAGTCTAATCTCAAACGAGGCCAGACAAAGAAGTTAGTGGAGTGATGGGTATAAATGGGTTAGAAACAAAGGGTGCAGGTGAGAGTGGTTAATACTCAGGTCATTGTGATTAGTGAATTAGAGGAGAGGACGAGTGAGGAGTGGGCATGGCCGTGTGGGAGCCTGGAGCGGCCGTGACAGGCAAACTATAGCAACTAAACCTAGCCTGATAGCCTAACCTGAAGTAATATTAACGGATTAACATTCAGTGAGTCCACATAAAAAAAACAAAAAACAATGCTGTGACGCTGCCTTTACCCTGATAGTGTTGCAACCTGCTGGTATTTTTAAAGTTTCCAATTAGTGAATGATGATATCTCGTGATATCACTCTGTAAGTGATGTGTAATGGAGGAGTGCGAGTGGGTGTGAATGGGGAACCTGATTTTTCAAATTTTGTCCTCCCAGCGACAGGGATGTTCATGTTCATTATGCTTTTCAAAAGTAGAAACTTTGAAATCCCAGTCGAGGTATAACAGCTGGCAGTGTCGCACAGTAACGGTGAACCCTCAGCCATTGAGGGCTGTAGTGTAGCTACCAAACATCATAGAAACTAATATTAAAAGTGATAGATAAACTCAGTTCACAATGAAGAACAGACAACCTGTGCTGCCCATGTCTCCCCCACCATCCCCTCATCAAATTTCTTCCGTTTTCTTTTTTTTTTTTTGTCACTGCAAACTAGTCACAGCACACACCAAAGCTAGCTGTTCTGCCTGAAGGTTCGTAAACATCTGCCTCGAGCCTCCTTGTGCATACAGCAGCTGCCTTGGGCAAGAAAATCTCATAAAGTGTGATAGACTGTGAGTTTCTGAATGTGTAGAGTGAGCTTGATTGCAATTTGAGAGAAAATCAGGACAGATTCTACTTGTGTGCATGATGCAACCCGATTTCAAAACTGGATACGATTTTAAAGTTCCGGTGATCTCAGCCTGGCATAATACAAATGTTTAAGGAATTCTGAGCAATGCTCTCAAAGATGCTATTGTGCAACTTCCAGAAATTCCTTGTCATTACTGACACTGTTAAGTGAAGTGCAGGCAGCATTCTGTTGCTTGCGCTAACACTTGCACACAAGATGAGGAAGCTGTAAGTAAACTTACAATATTATACTTTGACTTATGTTTTTTAAATTGGATTTATGAAGCATAATATTGTTGGGTAGCACAAAATAGGCTTGTGATGTTGAAGTAATTCATTCTTAAGAGATGTTACCATAGCATGATACATAAACTGCACTTAAATGATACGTTGATGTTAGCATGCTAGCAGCTTTATCAATCATTGTTTTTCTGACATTAGCTTTCACTGAGAGGCTCAAGAATGCCAGTATAGCTACATTTTTTGGATAAACTTAACAGAATACTACAAATACACTGTGTTGCGATACTTCATTATTGATGTGATAGCTTCCATAACAACTCTCATATTGCTTGAACCATACGCTATTGCATCAGCATAATTGAATGGATGGAGTAGGATTAGGAGAGCGGTTAACAGCTATGATTAACTGCAATATAACATTTAACTTGCAGATTCCTTCAGTGACGAACTTGAAAAAAAATGGCCAATTTTTCTTCAAGTTTCCTATGCATGCTCGACCATCACAGTGCCCCTTCAAAATGCTTTGTGAAACCGCCCCCTGATTTTAAGTTATTACTGGCAGTAGGGGGAATTGTGTGCGGGGCAATAACCTCTGGGATCATCTTAAAGATCTGTTAAAAAAAAAAAAAAAAAAAAAAAGCATATGATTATTGCTATTTTCAGGAATGATAAGTCATCAAGAATTGGAACAAAATAACAAAACATATTATACCTCACTGAAAATTTTTGAGCACTCACTTAGGCACATCACTATCAGAGGCCATAACAATATTTTGCTCAGCAGCCATACATATGAAAACCTACAGGTGTTCATTCTCACATCAGTGTTAATTTCCATCTTTTGAAACAGAATTTCAAAATAGCTATAACACCCGTGGCCTTTAGTATCTTTTGAAATTACCATGTCCATATCAATTAATTTACTCAAGCTGAGGACCTTTAATGTATATTTAGAAATACCTGTCGGTGTTCACTGTTCAGACTTGGCAGATAAGCTTATAATTCAGAGAAAAAGCTGTAAGTTTACACCTAGAGGTTCAAAACGCCAGTTGATGACAGCTAATTGTGCGTCGATATAGGCAAGCCAAATAGATCTTATGTAATCCACGTCATTTTCTGTCTTAATGTTTCAACTGTAACGCACTGCCTATGAATCATTTCACTTGGCTCAGTGAGGTCAGGTCCCGTTGAGTCCAGCTTGCTGATGGTGGGGTGCAACAGCAAGGGTAAGTCGATACAGCAATGTTGGGCTCATTTTCTTGCGCTGCAAAGTTGGCAATTTTAAATATTTGGCCGCATCTTTTTATTTTTTTTTATTTTTGGCTGCATCTTGGCTGGGCTTCTACACAATGTGAGGGTATTTGCACCCTTTGTGACTGAAAAATAAGGATTTACAGTCTTTTAAAAAATGTGTCTCCATCCACATACTGGCAGACCTCATTTTATATGAATTTGACTTAGTATTGAAGTTATGTTAATAATTCACCCTTTCTGTGTGAATCTGAATGTTTTTAACAAGCTGCCAGGCTTATATTTCTTGAGGCAGACTGACTGCATGGAACAAAAACAGCTTAGCTGCAATTATTACAGCCAATCTGGGCTATAATTTCCCCTGTGATTTTGTTATCCTCACAAAAGGACATCATAATTCTGAATTGTGGCAGGTATTTAATGCTAGTCACAGGTGGGAATATGTAAAGATTGTTTTAGGAGGGCTGAGATGGCTCCAGCTAATAACCAGATTTGTGGGCCTAAGTCTCTCGGACTGTGTAATTAATAACACTGAGCAGATAAAGTGTGGTCTGCCAGCCTCTGCCCAGCCTATCCTATTCTCCTCAAGAGCCTGAGAGATTAGTTCTGCTCGAGACTGGGGTTTAGCAGATCCATAACAGCTCAACTGACTCAGCCTGATTGACCTTTGAACCGGTTTGTTTAATTTGGGGATTACCAACCAAGAGCAGTGTTATTGGGGAGGGAAGAGGGAGGATGTCTGCTTCAAACAAAGTCAAGAATAAATCAAATAGCTTATCTAAGAATATCTGATATAGCTGCTTCTCCAGCACCATCTAAGATGAAAGAATCACAGAGCCTCTAAATGCTTACAATCATTGTGTGTGGTGTAGCTGCCGTCAGTCATAGCTATATTCGGAAGGAAAGGTAGGGATATGCAATCAAATGCTTATATGTCATGACTATGCTTATGCACACCAAGCAGGCTGCACTAACAGCAGTGGCCACAATCAAATGCATTATTTCAACAATATAGCTTAAAATAATGTTTTCCTCTTTCACTGCCTGCTGACTTGACCTCCATTAACTAAATAATGCTAAGAGATTGTTTTTTTTTTTAAGAGAAAATTAATATTAGTAAACTCCTATTTTTTATGACATTTGCATTCAGACATGAAAAGTGAATCCTTTTGCCTGGAAGTACACTGACAGCATGACCTGAATGTTAATTAATTCAAATAGGGTAGAATATGGCAGAAAATGGAGTTATAGTGCCATATATGCATGTATCACATAAAATATGAGCTATATTTTTACATTTTTGTTTGCTGCATACGCTAGAGACTGGAGTGCACAGCAGGTGTCAGTAAAAGTTATTAGTTATAGATTTACTATGTTGTTACTTATTTTATAAGAGCAGGATCTGATCTAGTGTTGCTAGTTGTGGAAGAATGTTCAGTTGGCGTATTATGTTCATATCCCTGGATTATATGCTGATTTACTGAAGTATCTGCAAAGACTTTCCCAGGGTTACAGCAATGGGATACGACTGAAGTCAGTTACCTGAATGTAAGGTAACTACAACAGTGCACTGCTGTTCAAAATGCATGTAATAATATAATATAATATAATATAATATAATATAATATACATGCAATACCACAAATAAACAGTAGTGACACAAAAAAAAGTCTTTCAGTGACTCAGCAACTACAGTATATGACAATCCTGAATGTTCAATGAAATGCAAAGTTTTTAAACGGATAAAATTTATTGAGATATGCTCAAATGCTTTTGTGAAAAAAGAGAATAAGAAGCTCCTATCTTAGTTTTACCAGACTGTTTGGCAGTGAGAAGTCATAATGTGGGCTGCAGAATGTTCTAAAATATAGTAGAGATCATTCCTGGAGCCATCCTGAATTCTTTAACTCCCCAGAAACCTTTTTATGAATATTTAAAGCTTCAAACTGACAGTGTTAAAAGCAATTGCATGCATTGATTTTCAGATGTGGGAACATCTTTTGTGGAATTGAATGCCAGTAACTGGACGCTGGTGTTTAAGGAGATATGCAACTATTTGTTTTGATTAAATCTGAGAGACTGACTTCTGCAGCATTAATTCAAATTTGTGTCAGAAAGGCTGGACAAAAATGACCTTGCCCATAACCTACGGGCTGTTTGCACCACACAACTATGTGGGCTATTTCCATTAAAAATTCAGATGAGAGCAGGCTTCCATACAGAAAAAGAAAGCGCAGTTCAATTACATATTTTTTAAATTATTATTCTCCATCAGAAATAAGACTCACTATCTATTTGTTTAGGTACACCCATTTAGTCCACCCAAAGCTACCTGAAATGTACGTGGTATGAATTCAGCGACAAAATGGAAACACTCCTTTGGAATTTGGGGCCTTGCCGAGTTGATAATGTTACACAATTTGTGCTTACTTTTTGGTAAATGCATTCATGCTTCAAACTTTCCATTTAAACTAGTACCAAAGGTGCTCTATTAGAGTAAAATCAAATACCATTTTAGAAAACTGTCAGTGCCATGTTTAAAGAACCTGTCTCAGATGATGTATGCTTTGTTACATGGCTTGCAGTAAGGTAGTCAGAAAGAGCCCCATGAGATCAACAACAATGTTAAGCTATGGTTTGGCATTGTGATCATGCCTTGGCTTAATGTACATATGCAGCTTGCACCAATTAAACAAAACTTGGATTAATTCATGCTGTTTTTATACCTTTATTTTCCTTACAATTTACTTTTCCATGGCAGATATCAAGATTTATCAGATCAGGCAATGTTTTTCCAGTCTTTAATCTTTATCCAGTTTTGGTGAGCATGTGGGTACTCTATACTGTAACTTCACCATCCTGCTTTTATCTCCCTGCTTCAGGACCCATCATGGTGTTCTGTGGCAGTAGTCCATCTGCTTCAATGTCTTGTGCATTATGAGATGTTCTACTGCATACAACTGTTGTTACACATACTAAAAAGCTGTTATTTCAGCATTTATGCCCATAATGTTAGCTTAAACAAGAATCCTTAGACTCGTTTCACTACTTTCTGGCTACAGAACTTTTCAGACAGATGACTTTTTAAACATTGTCAGTTTTTCTGTAACCTCAAGAGATAGAAATGCTGCAACCATCTGGCTTCCAAAATCATATCTTTGTTGAAGTCACTTTAATCATACATTTAGCTAATTCTGGTGTTTGTCAAATAAATAAAATAAATAATACCTCTAATTAAATAAATATTTAATTTAAAAAATGAGTTTGATAGCTGCATGGTATCATTTTTGGCTTGGGCAAGAAGCTGGCCAGCAGAATTAAAATTAGATGATGTCCAAATAATTAATAAAAAATGTAAACGTAAAACCATACTGGTGTTTAAACATGCATTCCCCAATATTTTTCAAAGCAGTTTCTATTTCTGTACATTTCTTCACTGACCCATTGCTACTTGTTACATTGAGAAAACTGTGCCATCCTCAATGGCAGAATATCAAATCCAAATGCCAAAAAAAATATTGTTTGAGTCCCATAAAACCAGCACTACATTCATGGTGTTGCTTTCAGTTAAAGCCAATTAAAAATATTGCATCGTGCCACCAAATGGCAGAAAGGGGTCTAACAAAGTCAAAGTTTAATTAAACATTTTTGGGTCACTCTAACAGTGGAAAAAAAAAAAGATGACACATCGAAGCAGGCTTGTTGCATCATTATCAAACCAGACCTTGTAAGGAATGCAATGCATTAAACACAGTCCCACTTTGGGTTCTAAATGACAAAAATAGCATATATTACAGCAAGATCAAATGGAAAGGGAGACTACTTTGTAGCAACACAATGAAATTTGGCCATTTTGAAATTGTAATACAACTCGGAGTATTCATTTAAAACCTCCTTCGGAATAACAAAAATCTGGTGCTTCAGATAAAAAATTCAAACTGTGGTTTGCTCCTCAGTGTAATGAAATCAGACGGTATGTTCTAGTAACATGGACTGATATACTGACAGCTGCAGCACTGGTCCTCTGGGTTACCAGCATCTGAGTGGTTGGTAGAAACAGTCTCATTTTCATTATTTCCCTCTGTCTTTTTCTCTCCAAAGACTATTTGATGCTTAGCAGTACATAGCCATTCAGTGTATTTTTCAGAGCTGTATTACGAATGTACTACTATTTTTAGATAGCAAGCATATACTCACCATATATATGCATGTACTACAGCAATGGAAACAACTGAGACAACCACACAACAGATCTGACCAGGTGCAAATGAAAAAGACCATTAGGTAGCTCAGTCATAAACAAGTAAAGCGTAGACTACACTCTTGACATACTCAACCCAGCCAAAAAAGAAAATTCACATGCTCTGATATTTTATTGGACTGCCTTTAGCTTTGATTACGGCATGCATTCGCCGTGGCATCATTTCGATAAGCTCATGCAATGTCACAAGATTTATTTCTCAGACTTTCTAGACTTGCGTTAAGTTTTCACCAATATCTTGTATTGATGATGGTAGAGTTGGAGTACTGAGTAAAGTCTTCTGCAGCACACCCCAAAGATTCTCAATGGGTTTAAGGTCTGAGACTCTGTGGTGGCCAATCCACGTGTGAAAATTATATCTCATCCTCCCTGAACCACTCTTTCACAATTTGAGCCCCATGAATCCTGGCACTGTCATGTAAGAATATTCCCGCACCTTCAGAGAAGAAAAATTCCATTGATGGAAAAACCTGGTCATTCAGTATATTCAGGTATGAGGTCAGCTGACCTCATTTTTTGGCACTTATTGTTGCTGAACTTAGACCTGACCAACAGATTCATCCCCAGATCATAATACTGTCCCCACAGGCTTGTGCAGTGGGCACTCGGCATGACTGCATTCACCTCCCTTATTACCCTGATGCACCAACACTCTTGAACAGGGTAAATCTGGACTCATCAGACCACATGATCTTTTTCCATTGTTCTAGAGTCCAATATTTATGCTCCTTAGCAAATTGAAGCCTTATTTTTATAAGTAGTTTTTTTTAAGGCTACAGAGCTATTGAGTCCCAGTCCCTTGAATTCTCAAGAAGAAGTTGAGTGCCAGTAGCATAGCAGTGGTAGGAGAAACAATTGGAGGTGATTATAGAGGCAACAGATTTAGTGTAAATAGAAAAAAGCAGGAGCCTTAGAACAGATCCCTGAGGGACCCCTGTAGCAAGAGGCTATAGAATAGAAACTAATCCCTCATCCAGGAAACTTATTAGCAAAATAGTGAGCCAAGAGATGACTTTCCCAGAAATCCCCATCTAAGCAAGAGTGGTGATCAAGAGTTGGTGGCTGACTGTTCCAACAGCAGCAGTCAGGTCAAGAAAGAGGAAAGGGATGAGGTGCGTTCAGTCGCCAGTGCGTTTGTCACAGAAAAATGAGCAGCCTCTATTATGTGGCTCAAAAAACAGAATGGCAGGGTCAAGGTGGTGATTTTGTTTGAGTAAAGATGGTGATTGGTTAAGTACAGCATGCCACAGAGCTTTGAACTGAGAGGACAGGAGTGATACAAGATGGTGGTACCTGAGATCAGAGGGGTCATGGGAGAGTATCCTGAGGTGTGGAGTATCAAAAGGCAAACTAAAGGCACAAGGAAGAAGCCCACATGCAAGGGAACAGGTAATAATCAAAGAAGTATAAGGAACATCCACACCAAATATAGACTACAGAACAACAGATGGGTTGGGGTCTGGAGGACAGGTCATGATGAAATGGAGTTTGTCTGGGGCCTTCTTTAAGGAGGTCAATATACAGTAGGTCTGAGTTTGGTATGGAGAGAAGACAGCATTACAGGATGAGTGAAGGCTTGAATTATACCCCTACGAGTAGACATAATTGATAAGGGGTCCATGCTTGTACAATAATGATTGGCTCCTTAAGCATGAAGATGAAACATAAAAGTCACTCAGTAAAATGTTTAATATAAAAATACCTCTCACAGTGGTCCCTACTGGACTTGTACATGACCTGTTGTAGTTGAATCAATGCTACATACTCACTTTGCATGGATGTAGTGGTATTGTAAAATATGCTCAATATTTATCTCTGCAGTATTTCCAAACAGTGCTTTCTGTGCACTTGTTTGTATGAGAGTACTTGCAGGGGGCAGAAAAGTAAATTCATCTAATCAAACGAACAAAAATTATGCAACATTGCAGTTAGTAGTTGGGACTTTAGCAGATTTAGATGCACAGAGATTGGAAAAGAAATACATTGGTAAAAGGAACACAGAAATTCATACAGATCATATAGCCATGCTCTCTAAAAGAGAATCTTTTTAAAGTGATCTATCATTATGATGTTGAGCACTGACCAAACATCCATACCACTGGGAAATAAATGTCACCTTTAGGAACAGGCAGGTTCCATCAGAGGATTATCAAATGTGTGAGTTCAGATCATCAGTCAAATAAATGGAAGTATATGACTAAGTCTAGTGCCTCAGCCACAGCCCCTAAACCCCTTTGGATCAATTTCCTTACATGAGGTAATCCAAGTGTGGAATTGTTATCTGGGTGACGGTCTGTAAAATGAAATAATCTTAGTAGTGCTACACTGTAAGTTAAGTTATAGTCAAATTGAAATGAAGGTCAGTGGCTCTGTCATCTGTTTGATGATTTATAAAAAAGGTTGCCATTCTCTTTGATTACAGTTCAACCTTTGATTGCAAATTTATGCTTGCCTACAAATACATAAAGAATTATCAAAATGAAATTGCTGGGCATGTGAATGAATTTCTGTATCCACTGACAGAATGTACATACTGTAACTTGTCAACAGAAACATGACTTTTGTTGTGCTTGCTCGGCAAATATGACACTTCAGTAGAAAATCAGCTTTGGTAACACTTTACAATAACGTACACAAAATTGGAGTAGTTACTGAGTTACAAATGAAAAACAAATGAGAAGCTAACTGCTGGTAAAGTTACTCTACTTTGGTAACCCCTAATCACATTTTATAGAGTAGCTGAAGATTAGTTAATTGAGGAATGAATGGAGAACTAACTGCATGTAAAACAATAGTTAACAAGCAAACCTACTCAAGTTGCATTAATTAGCTAATGTTTAATAAATTGAGGAACAAATGAGTATCTACTTGTCAATAAAATATTTTTTGTGCCTTGTGGTGAAGTTTAACTGTTGATACTTCCTCATTCATTCCTCATTTGCTCTTCAGTTATCTGATCATTAGCTATTCCACAAAACTTGATTAAAAGTTTCTCAGGAACTATCCATTTACTAATATAGTTTTCTAGCTGTTAGTTCCTGATTTGTGCCTTGTGTTCCTCAATTAGCTGTTCATTTGCTGCATTATACAATTTGACTAAGGTTTACTGAAGAACTAACAATTAAATAATAGTTTACGCGCAATTAGTTCCTCATTCATGTCTCATTTTCCCTTAATTTACTAATCATTATTCATGTCTCATTTGTCCCTTAATTTACTAATCATTCGCCACTCAAAAAAATTAGCTCAAGGGTCACTCAAGAACTGACCATAAAGTAGTGTTTTACTTGCAGTTAGTTCCTCATTCCGTCCTCCATTGTTCCTCAGCAACTACTCAAATTTTGCATACCTTCTTGCGCAGTATTCCCGTTTGAGGAGATCAAAGCTGTAGAAGTCTAACATCTGATTTCATAACCCTTAAAACAATTTAATCATCCTGCATCAAGTCTACACTGCGTGGTTAATTTGAACAGTTTGATGTCCTCAAATGTTTTGCTGAAACCCATTATCATGAAAAAAAATTGTGTTAGCAGACTTAATTACCTAATGTTAATAAATAACAAGTAAGTGAAAATTTTAGCTTCAGTTCATTCAAAAACTAAAGCTGCCATTTATCTTATATGCAACTTCAAGCAACATCATGCACCTATTTTACTCTAAAGCAACAGCTTCAAAATCATTTTTTATAAAACAATGGCTTAAAAAGAGAATGACGGATCTTTATTCCCACTCAGCGCCCTAAATGCCAGTTCTTGCACTATATAACTTGGGATGATTGGGTACGGTCACCCGTGAGAAGTGTAGCCATTTATAGCAGTAGCCATTTGACTTATCACCAACTATGGGTCTTAAGCCAACTGTAAGAAAAAGCTAGCTTGGTATTCTCAGTATAGACATCATGGCTGGGGTGAAGAGACCAAAGAGGATGTTTATGGAGGAAGTTAGAAGAGACAGTGACTGAGAAAGAGACTGGACGAGAGTAAATCTTGCTTGGACTAGCTTTTATTTGTTGGCAAGAGCTTTGTAAAGTGAAAGGCTACAGGACTGATGACAGGCTGGTCTTCTTCTAGTGGGACAACTAAGCAATATTAGCTGGCTTGCCATGCCTTCTTTCATGGCACTGATTGGATGATTGGTTATGTCAGCAAAGTTGTTGAGTTGCTGGTTTTTGATCGTAAGCCAAATCAGCCCATTTCGACAGAGGTGTAGCCACTAGCTGATCCTCAAAATGTGGGATCAGTATTTGCCACTGCGGTGTAAAAGTGAATTGCATACCAAACTGCGGGAGAAAAAAAAAAAAAAAAACTGACAAATTCTTGCATATTGCTGGGTGAAAACAGTGCTGTTATTATAATTTTGCATTTAGCACTCTCTAATCCTGAGTGATTTATGTATTTTTTGAGGAAACGCGTGGCTGTAGACCTATTACACAATCCGAATAGCATTTTGCTATGATTACAAAGTGACTAATGTGCTGAGCACGTTTGTAGAAAAAAACACGCAGAAGACACATTCCTCTTGAACTACATTTCACTGAGTTCAAATCAGTTGGCGGACATATCACCCTTCACAATAAAAACTATACAGTAAGTCTGCTACAGTGTACTCAATTTTTCATGCTGGGATAATTTTCCATAGATTTAAGAAGGATGCACCCCATCCTTATGTTTTGCATGATTGTATACAGGTGATAATTGTATTTGTCATATGGTTATACTTGTACAGTATCTACCTCCAGGAGGCTGCTGCAGATTTCACTGAGAATAATTTCTAAGATTTTTTTTAGGACACAGTACAATCAACTTCAGTGGTCGTCCTTTGCCAGTATTTATGGTGCTTACATCTGTGCCTACCAGCGATTTCTTTCCTCTTTAAGATATTCCAAACTACTCTCCTTGATATTCCCAGCTTCTGCACAGTCCTCCCAAGCAAATACTTCTTTTTGTTCAGCCAGCTGAGTACTTACATTTCAAAATTCTTTGGGCATCATGTTGATGTTTATCCTCTAAATGCAAATGCAAAATATTCAGATGAAAACTGAAAATGCTAAAGCAAAAAGTTGACACTTGCTGCTCTTTCATATAGGAATTATCCATGCAAAATGACAACCCAGAACAACAGTCTACATTTGTCATTTATTCTTCTCAACTAAAGACAAAAAACTTTTTTCCCCTAAAATGGCAAAAATGATACATAAAAATGTCATGCAGTGAAAGCTAATCATCTACATATTTACCTCATTATCATTTTTTTCCTTCTCATCGCAAATCCAAATGCCTAAACTATCTCAGAATAGCAAGACATTTCACTTTTCTGGCAGCACACTTTTTAGGGAAATCTTGAATTAAAAAAGTATTAGTGTGTAGGCCTACAGATAAATATGAGAAAATTGCAAATAAAATACATGTATGTACATTCATAATATATTTTGATATGGAGGAAAACATTAATTGTGCTTTATCTGGAAAAATAACAGGCTGTACCAATATACCCACGATGAGATCACTCAACTCTGCCACCTGGTGGATAAAAAAACACTTGGCGGAAGGAAGTTTGTATCACAGCGTAAGACAACACCTGCGTGGTTTTTCCAAAGACCACACCCAAGCACTCAGCAGGTAAAAAGTACCATGCAAGCTAATATGTTCTCAGTCCAGCTGTAAAGAAAAAAATGTATTTAAATCACTTCCTGCATGAAAATGAGACAAAAAAATCAATGGAAGCAGGTTAGGTGAGTACTGTATGCGAAGTGGATGAGAAAGGTGGTGAAGTGAAGCACGATGAAGCTGTACTGGGAGGCAAAAACTGAACAGCCGCACACATTTGAAGAGAATATTCATTGCACTACTTGAGCTCAGCTCAGCTCCACTCCCTGGCTCTTGAACCACATCTGTCACCACAATGGATGTCCACATCCCACACGAGAGGGAGATGAGTACAATGGGAGAGGGGCAACAAATCCAACAATCAGTCAGTTGTAAATACTAATTAAACTACTCATTCATTTGTAAATACTCATTAATCTACCCAATCAGTTGTAAATTTTCGAATGAAAGAAAATAAGAAATGAATGAGAACATCTTTGCAAGGTTTTCCACTCCTCATATGGTCATTTCCTCTTTACCATTTTATTGATGCTATTCAGTTTCATTTTCTGGTCATTCCTCAATTTTAAATTGGCTCTGACATATTTTCAAAAATGAATTTGCTTAGAAAAATCACATTTACATTTCTTTATGTACACCCCTCAGCCCAGCCTGTGCTCATTTCAGAACACTCCCTTTGGTAACAGATAAGTTCCATTTTATATTCCTGATTCTGAGCAGCATTTTTCTATAAAACAAACTCACCCTGCATGAATCTGACATCACAGAATATTCAGCTGAAAAATTCTCATCATATTTCAATATCCTCATTCAAAACACAGGAAAAAAAAGGAAAGAAAGAACAAATGCCCCCATTTTTTTTTTTTTTTCTTTTTTGCCTAGCGTAACAGATTTGAGCAGCAAGACACCTATGACCATGACCAGGGTAACACACGAGTCAGTACCAAGCATTTTAATTCCCACTAATTGGATGTGGATTCACTGTCCTTGTAATCACATTTTTCTAAAATTATATGCCCTTGCTCAGCTGCACGTCGTAAATTTGTTTTGATGGTGAGTAAGTATAAGCAGATAAGGTGTGGTTGTTCAACAATAGTATTCACTTCAAATTGCTTTTGCTCATTGTTTGCTTTCAGTGCTGTTTGGCAAACTCTATGTACAATTTTTTTTTTTTTTTTTTTTTTTACACAACAAAACTAATGAGAAATGCTACACCCTCTTGCTTCATACTGTAAAAAATACAAGACTTTAACGATAATTCCAAAAATTTTCAAAACTATTATATCTTTTCAAAGGACTTTTGTGAAATTGATTGTCACCTTGTCATAGTGATTTTTTGAGCCATTCTGAAACATGGATATTGGCAACGCCCTTATGTTTCTGCATCAAACTCTAAATCCAGTTCATCCAGTAGGTACATTAAAGTTGCAAAATGTAAGTTTACAGAACCGTGGTCACTCCGGCCAGAGTAGTGCTACCTCATGGCTTTGCCGCCACTTACTGAGGGTGGAACCTGGAGATTTAAATGAGCTGGCAAGCAAAGCTATGAACAGGGTGAAGAGGGTATTATTTATGCCCTCCAGTGAGCTAAGTAAATCCAACTTTTTGTCGTTATTTATGACACAAACATTGCCAATGTAATGCAAAAGCCTAACATAACATAAAGCAGTGTAATGTCTGAAAACATTAGGTAACTTTATCTACAACCCTGTTTCCAAAACAGTTCAGACACTGTGTGCAATTCTTTGCAATCTGTTTTTATGTAAATTTTACGCAACCTTTTTTTGGAAATGGGGTTATAACCTATCTAGGTAGACCACATAATGTTACCTTAGTAACTGGACCCAAGAACCTTCTTTAATGCTTCAGGAGTGACTAGCCACGTCACTAGGGGACTGCCCATCGTTCTGACGGCCAATCATTCCAAAGGTTCAGTAGTGTGAAATATTTCTCATTTTTCCATCATCCCAAAAACAAATGGAAATTATTCCACAGGTCCAATAGTCCAACAGCCCACTATCACAAAAACAAAGAAAGAAGTTAATGGCAACGTTGACAGTGACTTGTGGCAGCCTAGGCAGGAGACCTTATACGGACCACTTTTCCAGGGTGTATCTGACAAGACCAACACATTTTTCTCCGCTGAATCTCTGTCGCTATGACTTTTTTAATCACCCGCGAATGCTTGGCTGAAAATAGGGGCAGAACAAAAAATATCTTTAAACTGATGATGTTTGCCCATTTTCAATCATATTCTAATTATTAGAATAATCAATTGGCAATATCACTGAATGCAATAGTAGGTTGGTTAAAATAGTGAAATTCAAAAAAAGTTTGATTTACAAGGTAGCCTATGCTTTACAAAAAAAAAAAACTTGGAAAGTTTCCATACTGACTTGGAGAATATCTTGCAATGCAGACTGCCAGTGCTTGATTGTTTAAATAAAAAGCTAAAGATATCCACACTTTCAAATCATGTAGAGTATGTTGTGCTGAATTTCATGCGCAATAAAAGTATTTTATTTCATCATATTATATTGTTGAGAACTGATAGTGTTGAGTATTTTCAGAGTAAATGCATTGTTGATGAAGTAAAATTTTTGAAAATGGGAAAAGTCTACTCAGCAGTTAAAAAAGATTTCAATCTTTCCACTCTTTTAAGCTCAGCAGCTGCCACTGTTCAGAATGGTTGTTGGACAAATTTATTTGCAGCTTTTGAGAGGTGGTATGTCTTAAAAAAAATTCTTACTACTGCTGTGCTATACCTCACTTCCTACCTTGTCATCCACCATCTATATACAATAGCCTAAGATAGTGTAGGTTGACTTCCACACCGCAAGAGTTTTCAACTTGGTCAATCACTTCTTTCTTTTTTTTGGGATGGTGGGCTGGTGAACTAATGAGCTTTTGGTCTTATGGGATATTTTTCAGTCTACTGCGCCTCCAAAATAATTTGTGTTTGTTGGGGATGACAGACGTCGGGCTGGTGGGCTTTTAGTCCGATGGGAAATTTTTTAAGACTATTGGACCTTCAGAATCATCGGCCGTCGGAACACCCATCATGGCTCCCTAATACCAAATTAGATCGTAATTTTGAGAAGTTGTATGTCTTTGTCATGAAAAAAGGAGTTTTGCTAGCACACTATTTTCAACACTTACTCTTGCTAAGTCTTGGCATTAACATTTGAGTCAGGCCTGTTTATCTAAGTAAGCCAGTGATACGAATGTCCCCTGCTACCGTATAACAGTAAATCAAATTGTTATTTTGAACAAATACTCTTTCTTTGTGGGACCCAAATTTAAAGTTAAACGTAAAGTTAGATATTTTACCTCAGCGTGAACATCAGCAGCACATGTAAGATAGCTAGCTACCTGCACGCAATCAAATATAGGCTTCTTTAGCCCGGGGCTAATGTAAACAGTCGCTGCAATACATCGGGGATTTGAGAAATTACAGTGGTCTTTTGGGTGTCCAAAATAAAGAATGTACTGACCAAATAAAGAGACAGACTTCAGTTATTACTTAGTTGCCCAGAAAAATACAAAGCCATCTCTGGATCCATCTTCATGCCTTGCTGTTGTTTGTCTCCTTCCATCAGGCGTAGGCAGCGCCGATAGCTAATTTTATCAGCTGAAGAAGCTGGATTCTTTTTTTGCCAATGTTTGTATTAATTACGTCATCGTAAAGCTAAATTGCCATAAAGCCAGGCACTAGGTAGCTCCACTAGATATGACAGAACACAACTTTAGCTCCAGTGCAACACTACAATTCACCTAGATTTCCCACCATTGATCATACCCGACCAACCAATGTATCAAAAAATATTAAAAAAAAATGTTATTTGTTCATGCAAAACTTCCTACACAGTGCAGCTTCAAGTGGGTGAAACACTGATGGGAATCTGCTATTCACATGTGCAACAGTATCAGTTTTCTGATTACAAGAGAACTCATAAACAAATATATATATATATATAATTTTTTTTTTTTTTTAATGTAATGCTCAGCTCAGTCTAAATGAGAAAACCACAAAGCATACAGGATTGACTTTGCAGGTCTTTTCAGCCCAGCAAGTCCTGTCTTATCTGCAAAATAACAAACAAGCGTTTTAACTCCGCACATAGCAGGAGTCCCTCCGAAGCCTCAGACATGCTCTGCCTTTCAGACTGCAATTTTACATCTTTTCACCATTGAGCAAATTGCGCAACTAACAGGAAATCGTCGGAATTCTGAGGAGAGAACAGGCTAAAGTCAGTTTTAGAGGATAAAGGGATATCTTCATTTGTATGTTTTCCTTGGCATTTTCTCATCCATTTATTTTCAGGTTCCACGCTGAATAGGCTGTTTTAAGAACACAATTCCACCTCTTTTGCTGGATTACATTAGCATCCCTATTGACACTGCTCTCATAATCCGTTGAACCATTGCACCCATTGAAGCAATGCAATTTTCTTTCCACTTATTACATAGCTATGGCCACAATGATTTCAAATTTGCTTTATGGTTTTGTGACTCATTTTACAAGCCAATGAACAAATCATCAAAAATGAACTGGAAGGCATGTTTATATGATATTTTGAATTTAGCCATTTGGCAATAATAATTATTATTATTAGTGGTAGTAGTAGTAGTAGGTGGAATCAGTGTCAAATTAGCATGCTTCTTGCTAAATAGGGAGCTGAAGCAAAAGCCCTGTCACCATATAGAGAGGGAGTAAATGTGGACTTAAATGCTAACTGAGGAACAAATGAGGAGATACAAACAGCATGAGGGCATGTAATTGTGTGGGATGTTTTTTTGTCTCCTTTTTGGCAGTGTTTGTGCGCTTCACGGATGATTATGTAAGACAATGAGCAGCAGCAATTTGGAACTCGTTTGTTTTATTGATTGTCTCCCAAACTGTTCACCTGCATGGGCTGTACCTGAAATATTCCTCACAATGCACAATTACTTAAAAGTCCACGCACCTTTTGTTTTCTCATTCTGTATTCGATCTTTGCGAATCACTTAATATGATCCATTAAATGATGGACACTTGGGGAGGGAGGGCCTGTTTTAATATGCTTTGCTGTTTGAGTTTTTGACATTTAGCATCAAATTCTATGATGTATCATGTATCATGTGTCCCAATTTAATGTAAGACCTTCCAATCGATAACTGAATCAATGTCTAAAAACTCAAAATGCGGCATGAAACTTAATATAATTACTTTGTCAATTTTTGGTTTAAAAATTATCATTCCCTGGCACAAGGTATTAGAAACATTTGTTTGGTATTTTAATCACATTCTGATTAAAAAAAAGGCAACCAGATATGAGACTGCCATTTATGTCTTACAGAATATTATTTTCCATATCTGAGGCATTTTAAGCTCAATTTGTTTAGAGAGCACAGTGACAAAGTGTGCTTGGGTAATTAGTGTTTAGACAGGGTTGAGGATTAAAGAGAGCCACTGGAAAATGTTTCTTTTTGCTCATAAGACAACCGGGCATACTAATAGTAGGAGAAAACAATGAAACAGATTTGCTTCTCTCGCACAAGCATTGATAATTGCTCTCATTCTATTCTGCTGGCTATGGTGGCGACTGTAGGAGTTGTTTCTTCATAAATTAATCTCCAAGATAATCGCTGCAATGCAACATAGCGAAAGACACAGTTATAAATTGCTCGGATGCTAATTATACCATCCTCCAGCATGTGTATTTGTCAAGAGAATATATTTTTCTGATAGCATCAATGTTCGTTTCATTTATATGTACAGCCAGAGTTACAAGGTCATTTATAAAACACATGGAAAACAGTATTTCAACTTTATTTTTTCATGTTGGTGTGCAAAGAGATTGTGTATGGTTCCCTACAAGGTGGCAGACCTGATTTTGGCAGAGAGAGACAATGCTTTTTATTGTAGAAGTGCACTGTAATAGCATGTCCCTTCTCAAAGTGCATCAGCTTTCAGTGTACAGCAGACCATGACCAGAACTTGGTATTGATATGACTCAGTGCTCCTTGTTGCCTTCACTAATCCTTGACCAGAACAATTAGAAATCAGAAATACAGTTTTTACAGTCAATTTTTTTTTTCTATGGAGTGGCTAAGAGTATTTTTTATTTCTGTTTCAGGAGTTGAAGGAACATGACAAATCCTGTGGCTTTAACTGAATTGCAATGAAGTAAAATAATAAGAATTAATTGATATAGAGTTAACAGAGGCTCTCATCAGTCTGAGGTTCTAGTGTATGCATGTGCCCCATGGTTGGATATGGGATTTTCATCACAAGGTGCACTGCTGGAGGATTCTCACTGATCCCACTCGATTATGCGGCCATGAGTGAATCAAGAGGACAAGGTACAGGGGACTTTTCAGTTTTTAGCCCTGCCAGTCCCCTCAGTGCCCTCTCCCACTCTAGCTCTCTCCCTTTGGTTCATAACCTAATTGCAGTAATTAATTTGCATGAGCTGCAGTCAATCCAGGTTCTTGTTATACCCTGGTCAAGTTATTAGTGAAGTGTGAAATCAATTTAAGGCTCTCAATGGGAAAGAACAGCATTTCCTTTCAGTGAGGTGAGTGGGCTTTTTTCTTTTCACTTCGTCTGTATAAAATTTGGTTTGCTGTAGGCACAAAAGATGCATGGATTGGCAACCATGCAGGAACATTTTACAAAATCATCATTCATACCTCTGGAGCCTTAGACAAAATGAAACAAATTTGCTGCAAATAACATACGTATACGCTGGATACTTGAAAACGTAGCACATCAGTGCAGCGCAGATAACAAAAGTGAGGCTTGTATGTCAAAGTCAAGTTAGCAACCATTTACTAGATGGAATATAGTAGTACAGTATTAGTCTGTAAATGTCAATGCATGGTAGACAGAGCTGTAGAACATCTGAAATGCTGGAAGTACCGCACCGCTTGACCACTGTGGCCAGATGTAAGGCGCATTTCATCAATAAAAGACAGTTCGATTCACCTTACCGACTTTGCGAAACCATTTCTACAATGCATTTGTATGATTGCATGGAGACCTTATCGAGACAATGATTCAGAACATTTAAGCCTTTCTTCCTCCTGCTGTGAGATTTTTGCAGCAAAAGGAACATTTGTTTTTTTAAAAAAGTAAAGTAATTTGAGGAAAAACCCCTAGGCTCTCTACAATATATGCATATTGTCCCCCAAAGTGTTTATAGTTTATCTTGGCAGTGGAAGATTTTGGGTGGTGTCCACAAGTAAGCCAAACAGATATATTTCTTCACATTCTGTCCCTGAACATAGTTTTAATGGATTTTGAGTATTCTTCATCCCGCACTAGAAACGCCATAATTGACGTAATTGAATGCCATTGTTAAAATTATGAGGAAACCAAAGTGCAATCTGTGAAAAGAAAATTAGCATCATCTTCCCTCCAATTATTATTCATAAGAGTTTAATAAGTTTTTTTTCCTATTTCAATTTCCCTGTGGCAGAGAATTAAACAGTTACTTTCTGTTCAGTTCCTGATTCATAAATGTCCTTTTTTGTTCTAATCTGTTCTTTCCTTTCAGACAAAAACTTGCGATGAATGAACAAGTTTACGACTGCATTTTTTCTTGAATAAAATGAAAGCAAATACCAGCCTTAATTTGTATTACTGGCAGTGAGATATTGTTTCAAAGAATGTTTTGTATTTATATCCATTAGGATTGGAAAAAGTTACACCATATGAAGTCAGTGCTCCTAAATAAATATACTGCTTGTCCCGTACTGTGATGTTATTGACAGTTCAGAACCGAGGAACAGGGACATTAAGAGGTACAATACACAGCCTGCCAAGAGTGAAAGCATTTGTAGTAAATATGGGTGAAACCCAAGATATTGTGCCTGTTATCTTCCACATCACATTAATGCATCAGTTGCTAAAAATATTTGTTGTGAAATACAAAAGCCCTCTCACTTTTAAAATATTCACTTCACCCAATGCACACAATTATATCAATCACACCATATGTGCGTTGAAATATAGGACAAAAAATTCACCACTGAGTATAACAGAATGAAAACAGGATTGACAAAGAATAAAACATGATTAATTCTGGAACAACTTCTTAAGGTTGGTGAGCAACTCTAGGTCAGAATTCCAAGCTACAATATACAAAATATATCAGACTATTTATTGAGTTGTATTGCAGTGCAATCCTCATTATATAAACTTTTACTCGGGTGTTACAAGGCAGCTGCATCAGGCACTGAAAATTGTGAATCTGCTACTTACTAAGAATCTAAAATCAGATTATAATGCAATCATTTCTTTTGCCATAAAAAGTAGGAAGGAAGGGATTTTGTTTACATTCATGACACAGCTTTCAAAGAGGGGAATTGCATCCCAAGTTTATTTTTAATCTCCATCCTGTTGTTTTATCTTTTTTTCCCTCAATTTCTGTTATATTAAAGAAAAAAACAAACACGCCAGTGTTTGTCTGCGTTCAACTTTTGAAAAAGATTCTGATCTCTGGGGAAGATTCCATCTAGCAGGCTTTTAAAAATAGCCACACATGTTTGTTCAGCGCGCGCGGCAGATAGCGGGTGAGGGGGAGGGAAGGACGGTGTGGGTGTGTACAGCTCACAGGTGACCTTTTCTTTCGCGCCGCTATGGAGATGTCAACATTCTTTGTCACCGCTCTCCCCCATCCACCCCTCTGTCTGAGGCACCAGCACGAAGGAAGACCGGGGCTCCCTGACATTGATCGGAGGCCCGACCGCTCCCCAAAAACTGCAGTAAAGGTCACAGAGGGAGCTGCCTCTCACCGGGCAAAATGGTGATGCTAATGTGATGCGAAGCTCAGATGCAGCGCAATGGATACCACATATAAGCTGCTTCATGCAACCAATTCAATCTGTTTCTGCTTTCAGATGAATGGGGCAGAAAAGTCACCGGTGCTCCATATGAATGCACAACCTGCTTGTTGTTGCATTCAACTAAAGGTAGAGGACGAAAGATGGGAAATTTTCCAGATTTATGTTGGTCATTTTTGCTTCCCTAAAATTTGAATTTCATATTTATTTGTTGAATCGCCTCATTTGTTGGTGATGTTTCTTTGTGGCATGAAATATTCAAGCAATCCAAAACAGTACCGAAATCCCTTTTTCTTCAGCAACATTTTATGAGTCATCCATCAGCTCACTCTTGCAATTGCTGGCCCTAAAAGACATTTTATTATGCAGCATGTGCATCTCCTGTTAGTCAGTAAAAGCTGCTGTTTGAAGTTCGGAGGACCTCTGAAGCTCGATGTGTCAGGAGTGTGTGTGCGGAGCTGGGTCCTTGTGCTTTGAGCAGATCTCGAGTCTCTGCCACTGCACAGAGACCAGCATGGCAGCAGTGACCTCAGGATCACATCAACCTTTCCTAAGAGGTTTACGAATGTAGGTCCACTCCTTGTGCCTCAGGCCTGCAGTTTACTGGGAATTAGTACACAGAGGAGGAGATTGATCCTTGTCAAAACATGGCAACCGGGACAGCCAATCAAACACACCACAGGGACTGCAACACTGTTGTGGAATAATGTGTGCGTGTATACACCTGTGCGAGTGCATGCGTGCATGTGTGTGTGCACATGAAGTTGAATTGGAATTTTTGTGCATTTGAATGTGTGTTTGAGTTTGTCTGTGCACGTCCTTGCATAAGAATATAGTTTGTTTATTTATCTATATTTTGTATGTGTGTGGTGTTAGGTATCCAGAGCTAAGATACAGAAATGGAAAAGAAATACAGTGGGATATAATGTGAGTGAAGGCCAACATACTCTTCTGTTTTATTATTCATAGCTTGCGCATAGTGTTGCAGCCACACAATTACTCATGCTTCAGAATTTTCTTATCATATCACAAAGGCCTGCACTGGAAGAGAAATTCTTTACATTAGCTACACCTTATCTGCCAGAGAGAATTCAATAAATTAATCAAAATTCTTAAAAAGTACAAAAAAAAAAAAAAAAACAATTCAAGTCAATTGGGTTCCACTTGATGAGCAATGAATTTTGGAAGAGAAAAGAATTTTACATGGGGCAATCTTACAGCATAGATGGCTATTAAAGGAGGCCTTCTTTTTCAGTAGCTTTTGTTATGTATATGAGGGCCATTATGTAGTTGTGAGAAACGACAGATGAAGAGCAGTGGGGAGAGTGAAGACCTCTGAGGTATTAACATTCTGCAGGCATCAAAGATATTTCCCTGGGGAGACCCCTTTAGGCCATACTGTTATTACAGTGTCTCTCCGTTATCTCTTGCTGTACTTGATATTAAGACAATAATGGAGAGAATGGGATTATGCGCCAATGATAGGAAATGTGAAAGTAATTCGGAAAAATAGAAAATGAAGGGAGTGGGGTTTGGGATCTGTGTGAGCGTCTCCGGGTGAAAGATAAAAGATGTGAAATGAAATCTTTGCACTTGAGCAGGGTTTCAAAATGAATGTTTCTATATAATCCCAACAGCTTAACCCCGTCACTACAGAATTCATTATAGGACTCAAATGGATCGAGGAGAAAGGTGACAAATATTCTCCATTTTAGAAACATGCAGTGCATCTGGATGACCTGCAAATGGAAGGAAAGCCATCTCCGGCATTGAAATTGTGGTTTCAATGTATGCAGACATTCTGTACATTGCTTCCAGTCTTAAAGTACATCACCTTTAATGATGAATTTTCAATTACATTTGAAACAAGATTTGAATTGTTATAAAATATAAAATTCAAGACATGTACTGAATAACTGGTAATGAGGTGATACGTGTTGATTACCAAAGCATGAAAAAAAATGAATGTGACTTCTGTTCAGCTGTGAATTGAGGGACTGAAAAAAAAACTTAGGAAAATTGTAGCCTCTAATTATGAATACCTCACTACTCTTATATTTAGTGTTGATGAAAAACGGCATGAGGAGACTATTTTTTTCATACCAAACAAATTCACAAATACCATTAAAAAAGGCATCAAGAATCCGCAATACGTGTTGGGATCATTACAGAAAAGGCATTGAACGAGACACTTTACACCATTGGTGACTGAAACATAAAGGCTGGAGTTTACCATCTAACATTGCTGCCCGCTGTGCGTCAAAGCCCTGCTTCAAATTAAAAATCAGGATTCATTGCCCTTCCGTACGGCAGTCAACATCAAAGATTGTACCTGAGTTCGCAGATCCATACCGTTTTACAGCAAATTGATTTTCACATAACCTTTTCATTTAATATCACCCACCTGAATGCATAGTGAACATGACTGAATTGCATCACCCTGTTCATTAGGCTGTTAGCCACATGTTTGCCACAGGTCCCCTGGTGTTCGCAAGACACAGATCCCTGACATTTCCAAAATATAACCGAGGCCCGTGCTATCTTTATCTGCAGTCTGTGCAGCCGTTGATCAATGGTAAATAACAGCACAGCAAGCCAACATATTTAAACCCTAATGAGAGCTCCTGTGTCACAGTGCAGAGGTGTGCTCTAAAGGTTGTCTGAGTCATGTAGTGAAGGAAAAAACTACTTCCTATTTCCACTCTCTCTCTCTCTCTCTCAGAGGCAGGGCTTTCTTGAGATTATATCTGCCTCAAAACACATCTTCACTCTTCATTCATTTTATCATAGCCCAACTATGGCTCTATTTCATGCTGCTCACCAATGGTTCCCTCTTTTGTAAATGTATCCACAGATTTAGCGTACTATCGCAAGCACAAGGCATTCTAATGCTCTCATGAGGATTGCTTCTCACCTGACTGACAGTTCAGATGTTCTTTCATTGATCGCCATAATTATTATGAGTCATTCAAAAACCTTGCAACCCCCCCAACCTCCCCAAACGACTGCAGCATATGGATTCCTATCTGTGCTGAAAGGCCTATTGCAGCAGCCACTATTGTTCCAAAAAGAATAGAACTGATGATGGAGATCCCATCTAATGATGACATGGATACAATATCCCAAATCACACCAGGGACTGCTATAAACCAATGATAATTAAATACCACCCAAAACCCTGATCTATAACTAACCATCTGTGCATACATCAGTGCTGGCAGCAACTATTTTATGATTTCCAATCAGGTTCAAATGAGTCTACTGAAGCAATCTCTATTTCCCCCTGTAGCTAAAGATATGAGATTTTCCTTACATATTCATTGTGAATTTCAGGGTTAAAATGAAGACACACAATTAATAATTCAATGAGCACATTTCACTTTCATTTTTGAAGATGTGACAGTAGGAAAGACCAATTCTTTAAGATGAAGGTTATCAATTGTCTGAATTATCACTCTGCTGAGGCCAAGAAAAGCTGTGACTTTCTGTCATTGCAAGGACATGCAGGACCTGTTTTAATGACAGAAATAAAGGCTAAAATACTGCCTTTGGAATAGATACATCCATGGTGAAGGACCTCTAATTACTTTTGTGGCAGGTTGCAGTAAATTTAATAACAGTTTACATATTAGGTAATATCAGGACAGTTTCGAAAAATAATTGCAAATGCAGTCACAGAGATCTTAAAGAGATGTTGCGCTATTTAAACAAGTAATAGGTACAAGAAAATAAAATCTGTTATATTGTGCTCAGGTCATTTGAAACAGATATTTCATGGAATCAAAAATTACTTTTCATTATCATGACAGACTACCAAGGATAGGCCACATTAAGTATCTTCCATTGAAATGTGAAATTAAAAATCAGAAGAGTCTATACGGAAAATAAATGTGTCGTGAATATACAACCTAGTGACCATGGACATGTGTGTCAGGAACTGAAGATAAAAATGACAAATGAAATGAAAAAATGAAAACTCATAGGACCCGATTTTTCTCCATGCACTTTGTCTGATGATATGTGTGCAGACCGATAGCTACATCTATTCCAGGTATCCTCTAGCCACAAGGACCAGCTGATATTTCTGCAGGGCTATACACAATTGGAAGGAGAGATGTCGATTGAGGGTATACTTCCATCTCAGAGAGTGTTTTCTAGGTAAATTAGATGGCATCAGTGGGGTGTCATGTAAATTCGTTCACATAGAACAGTATCTTTCGGAAACACAAGCCAGTCCGAATATGACTTTGGAGAACACGTCTAAACTGACGCGCAGCCTATTTCTAACGTCATTGTAGGGTGTCCGTAATTAATGGTGTTAGTAATATAAATAATAGGCAATGTTTGCGTACTGTTTCCTTGTATTATCAATGATTATTACTTTTGGCATACTTTTGTGATTGGCACTAGTAATACCTTAACTGTGGAGCTTGTGTATTCTTTCTCACAGTCAGCTCCACCTAACCGCATGTGTGCTGAAGGGCATGAATAAAACCTAGCCTGTGCAAAACATGCCAGTCGTGGCTTATAATGAGACTGGATTTTATTTGATTCTACCCACTTAGTTTTGAGCAGTTATATCTGTATAAGGATTGTGTTCTGTAGCTCACATTTATGTCCAGAGTTGACAGGGAGCGGGATCAAAACTCACACACAAGCTCACACATTGTATTAATGCTCTTTGTCGGGCAGTCCAGTTTAGTTACACACAGGAATAATGTGATTCAAAAGTGGTAATCTAAATCAGAATCCAGAAACAGTCCAAAAATTAAAAACCAGGAAGTCGGAATGCCGAAGTCAAAATACATGAGGAATCGAAATACCAAAAAGCAATCGGAGGTAATACACAGGAGATCAATCAACCTCAAGGGACCAGACAAAACTGTAAATCGAGAAACAAAAACAAACCATAACTCAGAAGTAGTAGGAATCGAAGAAGGCTCATCAGGAGACAGGGAAAGCTGGCAGACCATTTTGCTATTAGGGCTACGCAGGAGGTGGAATATAAAGGGTAGTGGAGTGACTGATTACATGGGAAACAGGTGTGAGTGAGCTGAGGAGACATGCAGGGAGGTGAGGTTAAAAATAGAGGAATAAGACAACTAAATAACAAACAGAACGGGGAGTGCGAGTGCAGGAGTGAAAACAAAACGCATGTGGCAAGTGACAGATCATTGGAACAAGTGATCTAATACAATGAACTGCTAAAATAAGACAATGAAACATGAAAAGTAATAAAGACATGGGGACATAAACAACAAAAATGACATAACAGACTCTAACCCTGACAAGAGTATGGAACAAGGGCGTAGGTTTGTATATGGAAGGTCAGGACATGTTCCTACTAATATTTTGGGAAGCCACAATGTCCCTACCAATATTTCAGTGAACTCGTTCTTATCGTCTTTCCAGACAAGCCATATAAGACTCAATTGTGGAGGCTGTGTCTCCAAGACAATCTATTTATGCATTCTTGCATTTGATTGGTTGAAGGGGGGGCGCTATCTGAAGGCTAAATGTCAAGAGTAAACTGACTATGCAATTCAGGTCACGAATATTCATTTTTGTTCAAAGCGGCCCTTGAGGCGCACAACTGGATCGCGAGCTTTGATTGCATGTGTTTGCAATGGCTTACCCATAGAAGTGAACCGTAATTTGGCATTGGTTCCAGATTTTTCTTTATCGCGTAACTATAGCACTTTTCCCATGGCCCAACTCATGACATAACGTTTATATTACCTTAGGTACATACCACTTTTGTGAAAATTTCATTGTCTGAGAGCATGAGGAAAAAAAAGTCGCTTCATGTTAAGTCATGCACTTCAGCAAAGTATATTTCAGCGGAAAGTAGAATTCTTGTAGTGCCTAAAATGCATATTTAATTTTGATAATAATCCAGTGCAACACATTTTTAAATCAGTGAATCTTCAAATTGGCTTCAATATCAGGGAGGAGACATTTTTACTTGGGGAATCTTCTGATTTTGAATTTGATCTTCGGAAACCTCACCTTTAAAAAATGCTTGGTAACCCAAACCTCTTGCAGTTTACATCTCCCGATTAGCCACAATTGCTCAGACTAATTGGTAAAAACCGACAACAGTCTAATTTACTTCTGATAGCATTGTTATGCATTGCACCACATAAAGGAGCTTGTCAATATACTGAACGCATTCAAATTTGAACAGGCGTTCAAAAATGAATGAGTCTCCATTCGTGTACAGCTAAAAAACGAACGGCAGTGCGTTCAAAAGTGAACGAGCATGCGTTAATTTTGCGTTCAGAAATGAACGAGTATGTGTTCGTTTTGCTTTCAGAAATGGAGCACGTGTTCATTTTGCATTCAAAACCGGACGGCCTCCAAAAACGAACGCAGCTACTTTCTCTCGCATTACAAAATGAATCTGTTCTCCACTTCGCAAAATTTACACCAACATGTGTAAATATTTCCTTCTTACGAGAAAAAAATTTTCCGTCTCCCATCCTGCAGAATTTAGAAGTATATTGCAAGGTATATGCCTATTAAACGACAGTTTTCATGTCGACTAAAAAATCCAACCAAATTTCCAGTTTAGAGAATATATCTTTACCGATCGTCAATCTTCCGCTACACACTTACACTTTTCATCAAGTTCGATAAGATGCTTTAACACATTCCACACTCAAGACCGGAGATAAATTGTGATTCACTGGTACCGGGGTACGTTCAGTCAGCCAAAACATTCAAATGTTGCAGTGTGAATACTTTACTGGAATGAACATCGCTTCTGTGTGGTGTCAGTATGCCACTTTTTCCTTCTTATATAAAAAAACATTTTTGAATTCCAAATCATGATGTGAACCGCAAGGCAATTTGTATGCAAAAGATTGTAGTTTTTTTTTTCATTTGCAAGATCCAGTGCTGATTAAAATTATAGTTTATGCATTGTATCACATCATCTGCGCGACAGCCCAAGTTTAATTGTACTATTCTGTGAGTATAAGAACTAGGATAACTTAGTCCCACTCATATCAAATTGCAAAATTATCCGCGATATTAATCCTTTCTTTTTAAACCTGTGCACGCGCAAGCCAAAAAAAAATGCCAAACTTTACAGCCCACTACATACACGATGAGTTCTGCAGTGATATTCAGATTTTGTTCCATTGATTGTCGCAGATTTTGTAGTATTTGTCATATTATATATTGTTCTAATTTACTGTATAGTATTTTTTTCAGACTGAAGTCACAACACATGAAACCGCTGCTCTGTGGGAGCTGCTGACGACAAGCCCAGATCTAGATAAGCAGATGAGCAAAGTAAAACCTCTGCATGTGCACAGTATTATAAAATCAGCATGTTTGAATGTTAATAAATATTTATCTCCCCCCCCTTCCCGCTTTATGAATATAACCCTTATTATAAGGGTGTTATCAGTTCAATTAATGAATAAGCTTGATTGCAAGATAAATGACTAAGTAGTCTTGTGATGCCAGGGGATTAGTTGGTTCAGGGATACAAGATCACGGAGTGAGACCTGAATTCACGTGACATGCTGGAATACCGGTGACAAGACTTTTGGATGATGTGCACGATTAATACTTAATTTGTTCAGTCAACTAAGTTTAATATGTTTTTGTTTAGATAACCGGAATATTTTTTTGTTCAGAGAACAGGAGTAGGTTGCATATAATCCCATTCCTGAAGCGTCACCTAAATTGGCAAATGATCTTTAGCAGGCGGATTATACCCAGTATATAAAAAAAAAACTAACAATGACAATGAGAACAATTTCACTTTATATGAAAAAAAAACTAACAATGACAATGAGAACTATTTCACTTTATATGAAAAAAAAACCTAACAATGACAATGAGTACTATTTCACTTTACGGAACTGAGAATTTAAAATAGGCCTGTACAAGCGTTTATATAATCTGTCATCCATATTCAGTCGTCGTTCACAAAAGAATATCCGCGCCAATAATCTAAAAGCCCACTTCACACATAGAGGAACGCATCAGGCCTTGGGCAGGCATTGGAGAATGAACGCATTGGGAAATGAACGCATCAGAAAATGAACAGAAGGGTGTTCATCATCAAATGCATTGACCAGGTTTGCAGCCTCAAACGCATCCAAAAATGAACAGGCTTCCGTTCAAAAATGAACGCGTTTACTGTTCAGTATATTGACAAGCTCCCTAATTATGAGGCGCCGAAGGCAGCTTGGGCAGCTCGATAAAGTGGGCGGCCTTAGAAAAACGGTCAACCGCGACCAGGATGGCCGTGTTGCCTTCCAAAACAGGCAGCCCCGTAACAAAATCAAGAGCGATATGGCTGCGCGGGTGCTTAGGGACGGGCAACGGCCGCAACAGACCAGAGGGGAGGAGGTGGGAAGTCTTGTTCCTAGCGCAAATACAGCACGCCGCTACAAACTCCAGGATGTCCTCCATCATGCTGGGCCACCAAAAACGTCGGGCCAAGAACTGCTTGGTCCAATGAACCCCCGGGTGACCAGCCAGACAGGAAGAGTGCCCCCACTGGAGAACTTGGGACCGCACTGCTAAAAGAACAAACAAACAGCCAAGCAGCTCCCCACCAGGACCGGGATCATTTTTCAACGCCTCCCGCACAACAGACTTGACGTCCCACTGAATGGGAGCCACAATCTGAGCTGCCGAGATAACCGGCTCAGGAATAGGGTCGCGACCGGAGCGGTCGTGAATCCGTGACAAAGCGTCGGGCTTGATGTTTTTAGACCCCGGGCAATAGGTTAACGTAAAGTTAAAGTGGTTGAAAAACAACGACCACCGCGCCTGCCGAGAATTACGTTGGTTAGTCTGTTGGATGTATTGGAGATTTTTATGATCCGTCCAAACCACAAATGGCTGTTCAGCCCTCTCCAACTAATGGCGCCACTCTCCTAACGCCAACTTGACAGCCAACAACTCCCGGTCACCAATGCTGTAATTCCGTTCGGCCGCCGGCAACGACTGGGAGAAGAAGGCGCATGGGTGCAACTTATTGTCCCGAAGGGGGCGCTGGGACAAAATGGCACCTACCCCGACTTCCGACGCATCCACCTCCACAACAAATGGGAGGGAGGGGTCGGGCAAAACGAGAATGGGTTCTGAGCTAAATAGTTTCTTTAACTCCTGAAAAGCAGCCTCAGCTGCCGGAGACCAAGCAAACAACGAGGAGGTATTCTTCTTAGTGAGTGCGATAATGGGGGCAGCTACCGCACTAAAATTACAGATAAACCTCCTATAAAAATTAGCAAACCCCAAAAACCGTTGCACCTCCTTAATGTTTTGAAGGGCAGGCCAATCCCTGACCGCTGACACTTTGTCAGGATCCATGCGAACCGACCCTTCCGAAATAATGAAGCCAAGAAACGAAACTGTTTTGGTATGAAAAATGCATTTCTCAGCTTTGACAAAAAGCTTGGCTTTAAGGAGGGCCTCAAACACTTGTCTGACGTGTTGTTTATGCTCCGAGAGAGTTGAGGAGAAAATCAGAATATCGTCAAGGTAGACAAAGATGAATCTCTCCAACATCTCTCGAGGACGTCATTAACGAGTGTCTGGAACACAGAGGGGGCGCTAACCAATCCAAACGGCATGACCAAATATTCGTAATACCCATCATGCATATTAAATTCCGTTCTCCACTTGTCCCCCTCACGGATCTGAACCAAGTTATAAGCATTCCGGAGGTCTAGCTTGGTAAAAAACGACACCTCCTGCAGCCGTTCAAATGAGTTCATCAGCGGAAGTGGGAATCGAATTTTAATAGTGATATTATTCTAGCCCCTGTAATCAATACAGGGTCTCAGACCGCCATCGTTTTTGCCCACAAAAAAAGAACCCCGATCCGGCAGGAGACGTGGAGGGCCAAATAAATCCATTAGCCAGAGCCTCCTGAATATATTCTCGCATAGCCTTCTGTTCAGGCCTTGACAGTAAGTATAATGAACCCCTGGGGGGAGTGGTACCCGGGTGGAGATTGATCTCGCAGTCGAACATGCGATGAGGAGGTAAAGTCGAGGCCCATTGCTTCCTAAAAACCTCTGCGAGATCAGCAGAATCGTCAGCAACATTAGGAGGCAGACAAAAGTTCAGAGCAGCCCCCAAATTCTCACCCTGTTCGGAACCTGCCCCCTCTAAGTCAGATTCCGAGTCATAGAAATCCTCCGAATAGCAATCCTCCTCTGGCTGCCGCCAGTCAAATTGAGGATCCCACTCCAACCCCTCCTCCGCCCCTTTCTGTAGATTAGGAGGGTTGTGTGAGGCAAACTCCTCAGAATCACTCCAGGCGTCAGCCTCCCCCATAGGTCGATGCCCAGGCTGACACGCCAAACTATCCCTACAGTGGGACCTACAATCAGTCCCCCACTGGACGATCGGGTTATTCTGACTTCCCCAAATGATATGAGGCCTGTGTTCCTGTCGCCACGAGTGTCCTAAAACGACAGGGAAAACAGGAGAACTGATAATAAAAATCCGGACCTCCTCAGAATGGCCACCAAAAGAGATGAACATAGTCAATGATTCAGAAACTTCGATTATAAATCCAGTTCCCAGCGGGCGACCATCCAAAGATCTAACAGAGAGTGAATGTAAAAGAGGGCGGATAGGAATGGATGTCTCCTAGCCCACTCTGCATCCATAAAACGATCCACGGCGCCAGAGTCCACAAAAGCTTCGATAAATATTCTCTGTCTCCCCACAGTCAATTCTACAGGGATTAAAGTTCGGAAGGGAAATTGGGTCTGTCCCTCTAGTGCACCCCATACCGCTAGAGGGACTTCCCGTTTCCCTGAAGCTCAGGGCAGTGTGGACGGATATGTCCCGGTTTGTTACAATTATAGCAGATTATACGTTTTCGAACGGGTTTACGAGCCCGGCTCTCATATGAGCCATCAACCTGCATAGGCACACCAGGAGTGGAATTTTCAGTGGGCGGAATGGGAATTTTAAGCATGCTGCTAGTAGCATTAGCCCCATTGCCAGCAAGAGCCAATGCAGTACATTTCTCCCTGTTACATTCATGGATGCGATTATCAATTCGCACCACAGTGTGAACCAACGAATCTAGAGACAAACAAGGCTCCAATGTAGCCAGAGCGTCCTTAACCTCCTCAGCCAAAGCGTGAACGAACACTGTCATTAGAGGCACTTCTGGCCAGCCTGTCTCTGTAGTCAAGGAGCAAAATGTCATTGAAAATGCAGCGACACTCTCAGAGCCCTGCCTTAGATGCATTAAACGCGTAGCCGCGTCCTGGCCACAAACATCCTGATCAAACACCGATACCATTTCTCGAACGAGAGTCTCCACAGTATTCACTACCGGTGAATTAGATCGAATAGGTCGGCCGACCCAAGTGAGTGCTGTGTCGGTTAACAAGGATAAAATAAATGAAACCTGAGACTCTTCATTCACGAACCGTGAAGGCTGCGCTTTAAAAAATATCTCACATTGGGCAATGAAATCTTTACATCTTCCTGCCTCGCTTCCATATCTTGGGGCTAACTGAAGCTTCGGCTCTCGGGGAGAATGTACGGACTGTGCTTGTGCAACATTTTGTGTGATTTGCGTGGACAGGGCTCTAAATCTCTCAGTGAGAGTTAACATAACGTTCTCCTGTCTCTCCATGGCATTCACCTGAAGGCGAACTCTTTACGCCAACTCTGCCTGTTGTTCGTTCAGGCTAACAAGACCCTTGCCATAACCGGAGAGAGCAGCTTGTTGGTTAGCCACAACTTTCTCTAACGCAGCCGTTGCTGACGACTCTATGCTGGCTAGAGTGTTCTGTAATGGCCGGTAGTATACGGACACCAAGCGCAACGACAGAGAGAAAGAGAGTAGCACGAACACAGCACAAACATACAGAATAATATAGACCAAACGCAAGTACTCGCCCTTCCAAAGGACGTATAATAGTCTGAACCACGGAAGCAAAGCGAGATAGAAAAAGGGAGAGAAACTCCAACAATAAGAAGATAGAAAGTCATACAAAACCTGACTACAGATTTCTTTGGCTATAGTGCAAAGCTAAACACAGACACTCCAGCGAAGGAGGCGTGCCGGACATCCTGCTTATATAGATTCTGGGGAAGCACCGCCCCAGCTCAATCAACCAGCTGGGTAAAGAATTCGATAGCCCAGGAATTCGATATCATCCCGGGATGAGAGCCGCAAAGGAAGGTTCAAACAACACGCACGCCTCACAAACCATGACAATTAACCCTGAATTGAAGACTTGCCAGTTTAAAATGCATCGCACTGGATCACTACCAAATTAAAATTTATAAAACTATGCGTTTTAGACACTTCAAGGATTCTACTTTCCGCTGAAATATACTTTGCCGCGGTGCGGTCTCCTGCTTTAAATGAGATCTCATTTTGATGATGGATTTCCATAGACAAAACATGGAATGACACAGTGCTAACACAACAAACCAGGGAATTATTTCACCCATGAAATTTGTGCGGAATGTAGTTTGCAGACTGCAGAATCATTAAAACACATTTTGCAGAAGTGCGATTACAGTAAATCTAGTGACAGCTGGGGTAAAATTAATTTTTCCTTGTAAATATGGCCATTTCTCTGATCAAAGTGGGGACAAGGGTTTGTTCCTAGGAATGCCCATCCAACCATTTCCCATTTTCAAAGAAATATAGCGATGGAAAATTGGGAAAAACTTTTTTTTTTTTTAAACCACTAGCACATACTGGAATATATTCAGAAACAGAGACGTGCTATCTGGTAAGGCAGTGACTTCACCTTTTAAAGCAGGATTACTCTCACCCTGTTTCGAATTAAAAATCGCAGAAGTAATTTAATGAAAAATAACAATACGTTGCCAATCATGAATAAGACATGTTAATGAAAAAGAGAGGAACAAGTCGTAACAAATTTATTGGAATTCCATGTACAGTAGTTGAATTTTCGTGCTGTATGCAATATACACTGCTTTTCAGTCAGACTTGAAACGCAATGTTATCCATTATCATGAGCATTTCATGAATGCAATGATGCATTAACTAAAAAAAAAAATTTCCATCATCCTTCTGATATTTCATTTTATAAACTTGATTATTGACTCTATCACAAAATCTACAAATGACTTAGCTATTACCAAAAGCTCGTAGCAGCAATGTTCATTAAATGAGGTGAAATAATCATTTCTAGAATAGAATCTGTCGCAGCTTAATAGAGTGACTTTGAAAATTCAAACTGACTTGCTTTTACAAATTTAGTTTTGTTTCAATTTTCAACTGACCTGCTTTTACAAATTTAGTTTTGTTTATACAGTGAAGAACTGTCAAATATCACTTCCATGTGGCTGTTCTCAGCACAGATCACAGACAATGAACTTAGCATTTTATATTCCTTGTAGATGTACCGAAGTTCAAGCTGCATGCAAAATTTATATTATGCTCATTTTAATGTTGTTTACTGAGCATAAATGGCTTTTTTGCCTTAAACAATCATTAAAACCATTAAAATATACATTAAAGCAGCCTGGTTGGGGAGCCGTAGGTTTACTTGCTGCATTGGGTGTTGGTTGAAATATGACCACTGTGTTTTGACTAGAGCTGAAGTTACACCCAAAAACAAGTGCTCTTGCTGGATAATGTACCTCTTTTCTCGGGGTAGAAAAGGTCGCATTTTCAGGAGAAATATTAATCCCTAGCGGGGATGAGGGGGGCGATTGGACAAGCAGAATCTACGGGTTTTATAAGATGATGAACAATATAAATTCCCATGACAGGAAGTATGTTTAAATGAAATTTATTCATCAATTTGTTTATGTTCGACATCATAACTTTTATGAAAATACTGTTTGCTCTTCGATCTCCAGTACTAGTCACCGAAGCCAAGGCCGAACGAATAGACTATTGGACTTCTGCAGCAGACCAGCTGGTTTAGTTGCTATTTAGCGTATTGTGGAGCACTTTAATTGTGATTGCCCGACAAGCATTTACAAATTTGCTGCATAAACAACTCAGTTGACAGTGACAAGGTCGTATGCGCTGCCATTCTCATTGATGCATGAGCACAGCCGAGCTGTGATTGGCTTTTGGCACGTACAATGGTACCACAGCCGAGCTGTGATTGGCTGATGTATGACACGGTACCAACCGACCTGCAGAAAAAAATTTCTGAAGAGATTTCAACCAGCTGCTGACTGTATCTTTAGTGAGTTAAGAATTTTTTTTCTTCATCAAAGGGTGTGAATTTATTAGTGTTCTCCAGTGTCTTTTGTCCGCTTTAATTTGGTGGTAAATTGGGAGGGGTCCAGCTGCAGACCTCCACTCTCAGCCGGCTTAACGCCTCCTCCAACATGAACCGGAAGCCTCCCTCCATCGTAGGACAGAAGTGACGTAAATCTAATCCTCATTTGCGGTCTTAGCCATCTGTATAGGCTCCTCCACCTCCAGCTCCTCCTCCTCTATCGTCGGACGGAAATTACATACATCGTGCGCGTCTTCCGCTATCGGAGGACGGAAGCGACGTACATATTGTGCGTTTAAGTCACACAACTCCATTATATCTGCTGGCCTTTGGAGATCACGGTTGGTGACCAGTGTTTTCGTGAATGCATCGATAGAATTCTTAACTCTCGACACTTGCAGTGTTCAAACTGACTATTAGTTACGTCAAATGAATCTCTCAATCTAAAAATACGATCAAGAATTACATTAGATCAAAGCATTTTTATTTTTAGAAGGCTGTGCTAACGCGGGCTAGTTGAACTAGCCCCCGTTAGCTAACTAGCGATAGACTATTGCACTGCTTTTCGTCGACTGGTCTTACAAAAAGGCAACGAATAAATTAAATAAACACGAAAAACCAAAGATATATTCAAAGGCCTCCTATATTCTATGTTAATAGGCATATTCGACCCAACTAACCAGTTAGCACAGGCCATTTTTATTAAAACATAACAATATCTACAGCTAATCTGCGTTAGCACAACAGATAATGTTTCCTCGTTGATGAACATACTGGAAACCTCAGAGACCAATAGGTTTAATGGAAAAGTTTGCTTTTATAAGTTGTCATGATATTGAAATTAGAAGTTTCGTTAGCGTTAATTTAGAAACCATTGTTAACTCCCCATCACTTAACTGACCTTAGATTGTTATAACAGTCGTAATTGAATACGTATTTATAATAACGGTTTCACTGTTTACCCTGAATGAAAATCTGAGGTTTGATTTATCGTTGTATTTGTGTGTCCATTAAAAAGAGATGGCATGATTTGTGTAATATTTAACAGAAGTTGGTCGTAATGTAAATTTGAACTGCACGCACTTTAAATATAGATTTGAGGGTTTTGTGTTGATTAAGTTGTCTTACATAGAAATCATTCTCTGACCAAATCTGCTTATTTGTTTTCTCTTATGTGTAATCATATAATTAAAGATAACTTTTCAAATGAAACTAGTTCACTGATGCACTGTTTTAAATGTTTGGTTTTTTTTTCTGCAGATGCATGTTTCAATTTTTACGAAGAATTTGAAGCCTGAGGTCAACTGCTGCACAGTGTGCTGCAAGCAGTATCACTGTCCCATTTGCCCAAAACTGAAGTCATTTCCACTTCCCAAGTTTGAGCGGCACTTGGATGTACATGTAAAAAAATGCAATAGCATTTAACCCCTTCAGCCCTGAGCCTCTTTTTCGAAAATGGCAAGCCCAAAATAAAATGAGTATATCTATCTATATATATCACCTATTTGGTCCATTTGAATGATCTTGGTATCATAATAAAGGTAAAACCATTTGGGATTTCTGCCATGGTGTAAAAATCAGTGTATATGTCACTGAGTCAGAGTAAATGAAGATGAAACACAGTATAAATCAAAGACCTCATTTTGCACCAAACAACGTTTGACTTCTATCCCTTGTAAACTTAATTAGTTGCAGACTGAAACCTCTAAAAATTTACAGCACAAAATCTCACCATTTTCTGTGCCAAAGTTTATTCTAATCAAGGAAATCAGAACAAAATTATAGAGGAATGTCTAGGTGGCTTCTCCAAATTGGCAATTCAGGTACCTTGTGTGCAAAATCATTTCTCAGATATTAACCCTCAAGCGACCAAGTGTTTTCAGCGACTAAACTGACCGAGTGGGGTCATAAATGACCCCGCTGTGTTTTATGCAAAAATTGTTATTTTTAATGACCATTTTTAAGTTCATCACATCCACACAGCTTCACTTATGTATGCCCAATATAAGTAAATGATCAAATGCAAAAAATTAAGCATTTTGATTAATTTTTTTATGAATGCCAAGAATAATGGAAAGTTGTGTGGGGTCATTTATGACCCTAAAAAATGTACATGTTTTTCGAGTTTATGGGCATTGATTTTTGGCAATGGTCAATTTTTATTCACTAACCTTGCCTATCAGGACCAGAATAACATGGTTTGCAGCTGTATGTACCCTTGCCAAGGAAGTTATGTTTACATTTGTTTGTGTGCGTGTCTATCTATCAGTCACCAACTTTACCCCAAAAACTAATGGTGCAATCTGCGCCAAAATTTACATAGTTGTCATTATTGGCCCAAGGACAAAATTGCTAAAATTTGATCTCATCTGAGCTGAGCACAATAAGACTAAAAATATTTTTGAATTAAAAATTGACGTATTTGCCAGATTAACGGATTGAGTGTTTTTTATCATTCGATGGATGGTGTGTGGCCCCTCAGAGTACACATATTCAATCTCTAGAAAATGTCGTAATAATAAAAATAATCATAATAATTTGATTTGGATGAGGTATGCCGCCTTGGAGTTCTTTTTTGTTGACTCAAAAAAACTGTATCTCTGGGGTCATAAATGACCCCAAACATCTTTCAGCTGTCCTTGACACAGCAATAGGCCAATTCCTCTGGAAATCTATGAAAATTCCTTGGAGGAACAGCTTGACAAACTCATTGAAGGAAACACTTTTATGATTTAAAATATTAAAACAGCACATAGAAATGTATGTCTGGGGTCATAAATGACCCCACTCGGTCGCTTGAGGGTTAAACTGTAAAACTCATCTAATTTCACTTATATGTCACTACAGACATACATTCCACCCAAATACAACCCATTTTAAATTTTTAGAATTTATAATTATTTTATTATTATTATTTCTGCCAGCCCTATAGCCTAAACAATTTCCCATTCAAAGATAATAAATACAAAGAAAATGAAGTTTGGCTCCACTGGAGCAGATTTATTTAAAAAAAAAAAGCAAAATAATAAGATTATGAATGCAAAACGGGTTTAAAAAATGGGGGAAAAAAGTCAAAAGAATGAAAACCCCAGCAATTATTTATACAAGCAAAATGGAACTATTGTCTTAACATAGCATGCCAGACCAGAGACTCGAACGCTGGTCGCCTGCGCTGTAGCCCTACACCGTAAACACTAGGCTGTACCATTTGAAAGTGATGCTGCTCTCAAATTACCCATATAAAGAATGGATCAAAAAGACAAGTCACTCACCTTGTTTGTACTGTTGTGCCCTCGGTATTCACGCGTTTCTGTCAGAAAACGACTTTGAAAACGACAGTTGAATATTTAGCGGATAATTATACTGAAAATACCACAAACAAACCTGTTAAGCGTTTATATTTTTGCGCAATTTAAGTACATTCGAATGGCCCATGGATTCGGTTTGACGCACTGGGAACGCAAGGCTGTAGCTCAGACTAGCTTTGTGCGATTAAGGTGCTTTAGGGCTCGTTGGAAACGTCAGAAGCCATAAAATCAAATAGCAAACCAGCAAAGTCTTACTGACAGCATCACAAGCCGATCACAGAGAGGAAAATACATTACAAGCAAGCTGAATGCTGAGGAACTGAGATCTTTGAAGCGTTGCTCGAGAAGAAAAACACGCTTTGAGACTCGCAGATCTAGTTTCGTTATAACAAGGACACATTGAGCTAACAATAGCAAGCGCGGATTTACCCTCAAACAGTTTCTTTTATTAAAAAATATCAAAGGTAAGAAATTTCTTTGCTCATCTCTGTAGACTGTAAAGTGTATGCCTGCTTTTCTTTGAGTGTGGTGTTGGTTTAAAATGACAGGGCTCATATCGTTGGATTCTGTGGACTTTCCTCTTCCATTTGAGGTATCATTTTTATGCAAAGCACAAATTCAGGAGAAATTCTAGCGATTCAGCGCTGATATGATTTTATCCTATGTTTTGCTACATGCTTATTTACTTGCTTGGTGCTTGAATTGTGTTTGTTTGAGGTAAAAATGGTCTACATGAGCTTTTTTCCAAGTTTCTTCACGAAATGTGGATATGCCGCATGACAATGTTGCGATTTGGAAACATGCTGTATTTATTATGCGTAACCACCGCCCCCCGGTACCGGGGCGTAGGGCTGAAGGGGTTAAAGGTAAGATTTGCATGCGTGTAGACAGCCTATTGTGTACATGCATGTCTGATATCAATGCTGATACACACACATTGGTCCTATTAATTATGTAACGTATTTTGGTTATTTTTGAGGTTTGTCATATGCAACCCCAATTCCTAAATAGTTGGGACAAAGTGTAAATTGTGAATAAAATCAAAATGCAATGAATTTCAAATCACATTAGCCAATAAGTTATTTAAAATAAAACAGAGATAACATAGAAAATGTTGAAACGCAAAAATTTTACAATTTTATCCACAGAATGAGCTCATTTCAAATTTTATGGCTGCCAGAGGTCTCAAAAAAGTTGGTACAGGGGCCTGTTTACCATGGTGTTGCATCCCCTCTTCTTTTTAACACAAAGTGGAGGCGTCTGGGCATTGAGGAGACAAGTTTCTTGAGTTTAGCCATTGGAATTTGATCCCACTCTTGTTTAATACAGGCTTCCAGCTGCTGGAGAGTATTGGGTCTCCTTTGACAGACTTTTTGTTTAATTATGCCCCAAATGTTCTCAATCGATGAAAGATCAGGACTGCAGGCAGGCCAGTTCAGCGCATGGACTCTTCTACTACGAAGCCATGCTGTTGTAATAGCTGCAGTATGTGGTTTTGTATTGTCCTGCTGAAATACACAAGGCCTTCCTTGGAATAGATGTCGTCTGGAGGGGAGCATATTTTGCTCTAAAACCTTTATATACCTTTCAGCCTTCATGGTGCTTTTTAAAACATGCAAGTGCCCCACACCATATGCACTAATGCATCTCCATACCATTAGAAATGCTGGCTTTTGAACTGAACGCTGATAACAGGAGGGGTGGTCTTTCTCCTCTTTAGCCTGGAGGACAGGACGCCAATGATTTCCAAGAAGAATGTCAAATTTGGACTCGTCTGACCACAGGACACTTTGCTACTTTGCTACAGTCCATTTTAAATCAGCCTTGGCCCACAGAACACGGCGGCACTTCTGGATCATGCTCAACAATGGCTTCCTTTTTGTATGATAGAGTTTTAGGAGGCATCTGTGGATGGCACGGCGGACTGTGTTTACAGAGAGTGGTTTCTTGAAGTATTCCTGGGCCCATTTAGTAATGTCAATGACAGTATCATGCCGGTGAGTGATGCAGTGGCGTCTGAGGGCCCGAAGATCACGGGCATCCAGTAAAGGTCTTCGGCCTTGTCCCTTCAGCACAGACATTTTCCAGTTTCTCTGAATCTTTTGATGATGTTATGCACTGTCGATGATGAGACCTTCAAAGCCTTTGCAATTTGACGTTGAGGAACATTGTTTTTTGCCCGTGTGCCACCTTTTTTGAGACCTGTTGCAGCCAGAAAATTTGAAATAAGCTCATTTTTTGGATAAAAATGTAAAATGTCTCCGTTTCAACATTTGAAATGTTATCTATGTTCTATTGTAAATAACATATTGGCTCATGTGATCTGAAAGTCATTGCATTTTGATTTTATTCACAATTTACACTTTGTCCCAACTATTTCGGAATTGGGGTTGTACTGTACATGTTCAGTAAATCTATCTATATATTTGTATCTATTACTTATATAAATCTATCTTTGTGTGTTTGTATTAGATACATCAGATTTTTGTGGATCTTTACATTCTGTGTTCACCAATCAAAAAATTTGTTCAGTTGCTCGGAAATGTAATTGTAATAAATAGGAAAAATTTTACTTGATTATGGACCTGGATGATTGAACAAGATATTTTTTTGGAACAGGAACAACAAGAGCAACAAGAGCCTCTTCAACCTGATGCTGAGACAACAGTTGCTGAGGAGGTAGAATTATCTCTCTGTTAAGCCTCATAGGGTGCTGAGACAAATAGTGAAGTGGTTATTTGTCATATTAAATACCTATTCCTTTTTTTCCATAGATGAATGCACAGCAAAGGATTGTGGGGGACTGTAGAAAAGCTGCAGAGTGGGTTGAGGAAAATAATCACCTGTTTGCAGCAAAGGTGGAGTTACCAGCGGCCCTGCGGTTTGGGGAAGAGGAGCTGGCAGATGCTCTCCAGCAGTACGGGCGGCTTTTGAATGAGTCTGCGTATGAGAACATTGATCTTGAAGAAAAAGAGTTTATTCTGGAGCTGTTCAAGTTTGTGTTTTATAACATGGAGGACGTGGAAGTTTCAAGAAGAAATTGTTGATGTGAGAGGATACCTTGCATACTGTGAGAGCAAAATAAATGATAAATAAAGGCAGTTAAAACAAAACTGATGTCTTCCTTAAGTGTCATAGTGTTTATAGTGTTTACCTTTTGGTCTAGACCAGTAGCAACTGAATGTGTTCTCTGTCACTTTTACTGTTAGCATTGTACTTGTCTCCTAGGAGCTCTGCACTTTTCTACCGATCTTTTGCACTTTTGTACATCGCTCTGGATAAGTGCGTCTGCCAAGAACCTGTAATGTAATGTTATAGCCCATTGAAGTTGTTTACTATTGGTGTTATTTGTGTTAATCTTACATAACTTAATTTGTACTTTTTTTTTTTAGACATTACTAAATATTGCCTTCTCGACTACTTATTTATGTCTTATTTACTGAGCTACATTTTTCTCCACGATACTTGCTTATGACTTCAACAATACTGGTTTGATTCTTCTTAGGAACAGAATGTCACCAAGGGTCAGATTAAGTTGCAACTGAAAATTTACTTGCAACATTTACTGTTACTGCTGTTCAAACTAAGCTTTAGTGGTTCAAAACCTAGCAGAGCCAATTGCAAATGTATTTGTGTCTGGCATTGTATACTTAATTGGTTAATTACAGTATGCCTATGCACAACTGTAACAAAATGTACGTTACATATTTGACTGATATCCTCAATATTAGATTCATGATATATAGCAGTGAATATATTCATTGAGGTCTACTTTTACTAGCACTGAGGTAAATGTAACAAAAAACTGTACTTTTACTCAAACACAATATACATAGTGACTCTCCATCCATGTGATTCTGCATAAGGTTAATTATTTCTAGTGTAGTTTTAATGCACATGTGCATGAATTATGAGCACATGTGACATCATCCTGGTAAAACCTTAAACTTAGCTGAAACCCTTGTTTTTGTAATTCCCATTTTAACAGGGTGACAGCACTATTTTTATTATAAGAGAATGCATAAAACATTAACACAAATTGCACATGATAAAATACGCCTGCTTAACGTAAAACAACGTCTTGAACATTTAGAAATCGTAGCATAAGACAATTAGCTTTGGACTGTTGGAATCGCTTTAATCATCATCATATAAGAAATAACTATAAATAACCGTAAAATAGTTATCATGAAACTGACTTAAATGAACTTATTTTACCTTCATGTGTTGCATATAATATTAAGTTAATCATATTGCTGTGAATCTTTAAACCTTGAATTTATCCTACCTCTATTCCCGTTTTACGGTTAAAACAACAATGAATGTAAACACACAGGTTGCTATAGGACTGTAGCACAAATGAAACAATTGCGTCTTTCTCGAGGAAATGAAAACGGTTGAGATCATTACACCAAACGGAGGTGCCCACCAATTTATGTTGTGTTATTGATGACGTGCATTTTATACTTTGTTTTTGCAATGTAACACTATTGAGGAATCAGGATAACCAAGGTAATTAAAATGCAGAAAAACCGGAAGTGTGCCCAGTGTAACTATGAAGGCAATGCTCTCGATTTTATTTTGTATTTTTTTACTTCGTATCCTGACGTCACTTCCTTCTGACGGTGGAGGGGATCTCAGAGTGGAGCCTGCAAGAGAGTCGGCTGAGAGTGGAGGTCTGCAGCTGGACTGTCTTGGGTAAGTTGAGGGTTTCTGTGTCATAGCACACGCGCACACTTCTTTCCCCTCTCTGGGCTAAGCCCCGGATCTCCTCCCATCCTAGATCCGCCCCTGCTGAAAGGGTCTTTTATTCTTCATGATACACAAGTATATGTCACTCAAAATGTGGCTTAAGATGGTAAATAACTATCTTAAACAATAAATGCACCTAATTAGGGCAAATTAACCTGCACATTTAAGTCCTATAATAACCTCCGCCCCAACTTCGTTGGCGGAGGTAATGTTTTCGCCCCTGTTTGTTTGTCTGTTTGTGAACAACATAACTCAAAAAGTAATGCACGGATTTGTCTGAAATTTTTGGGGTGCATTGCTATTACATCAAGGATGGACCCTATTGATTTTCACCGCGATCAGTGAAACAATATGGCCGCCACGGCAGCCATCTTGAAATCGCATGACACGCTATAACTCAACTTTGCTCCCACTCATGAAGATTTGGATTGTACTGCCTTGGCGGAGGTTTGCACTCTACGAGTGCCTCTAGTTACAACTGTGGTTGTTATTAAAAACAGCATGCACAGGGAGACACAAGGATCACTTTTGAGAACCACTGTGTTAAACCCTTAGTTTCTACTGTCAAGTAGTTCTGCTATTGCGACGGGAATTCACCACTTGGCTTTTGCCCCAGGACAGCCACTGGCCTGGGCACAGACATGCCCCTCCCCTCTCCAGTCATTACCAGCTGAGCTGTACCGCCCCTCAACAGTTCTGAGAAATGGCCTTTCCCTCGTCTATTACCGTTTTCCTGTTAATAAAAACTCTCCTGTGGATTGCATCCTGAATCTGCATTTGGTTCCTTGTCTGATCACGACAATCTGCTGATTTATTGTTTCACATCTTCAAACAAAACTTCATTCAAGGCAAAGACAAACAGCATAAACATAATAATGCTTTGTATTGAGTACTGCTTATATGATCATTTATATAAGGAAAAAAGTTATCCAACGCCAGCTAACCCTGTGTGAAAAAGCAATTTCAATAGTTAGTCAATCAGCCAATTTGCAACATATAATTGATAACTGGGTAAAATTATTTATACACACTGAGGGCCCTAATTTGAGAAGCTAAATGCAGTCCGAAACCAGAAGTGCTAACAGTATCCCAAATCATAACCGAGTGTGTCTGATTCCATTCCAGTAATTTTGCGACTAGAGGCAATACCACAACTGCGTTGCTGTTGTCAAAAGTTTTTCATTGTCAATGAATTAATTACCTGGTGTGGTAGGGGTTTGGTTTCATTGAAGCCAATCAGATTATCCGCCGTCATTTCTTAACACAAGTGTGTTAATGCCGTAGAAAACCAGCAATTTCGTCAGGGGAAGAACAAGCACCTAGCTTGCATTACAACTGCCTCCTGTGGTCTAAGAACTGCGCTACAATGAAGCAACGGTTCACGTGAAAAGAAAGTGAAGCTAACATCAAGCAGGTGAGAGACCAGATCCACTGGAGGAGGGCATCTAACAATGAGCGCCTCTTGTCAGCGGTGCGCATAGCTACCTTGACCCCATTGGGGGGATAGAGGTCAGATCACCAGGTAATGCATTTTGCATGAAAAGATGCAGGCGAATAAAACCTTGTACAAAACGACACTCATGGAATTAAAAAAAGGGTGGGACTAAAGTTTATTATTTCTATCCCCCCTGCCCACACAAAGAAAATTTTCGTGTGTAAAAATACCATTTTGCCCTCCCCTTCCCATTACATAATGCCTCATTGCCATTTCATAGGCATTATTTATTGGGTAGATAATCAAGGAGAAGATTAAAAAGGGAAGTGAAATGATATGAATGACATGCGTTAATTTTCTAACAGCTCTGCTTGCTTGGATTCATTTCCCTGCAACAACCAGAGGGCGGCAGCATTTGCAATGAAAGGTGGTCTGGGTGAGACAAAATCCAAATAAGGCCTATGAGAAAAAAACCAGTAAAGTACCAGCTGCATGCACTGTTCAACCTGTCTGACAGAAACAGCTTTATTTCAGAGCACAAAACTTCTAAACTGTGAGAAGGCAATAATTATGCAGTTAGAAACAGACGAAATTGCGTGTAACATAACTGCCACATGCGTTTCCATTTGCAAAGGCATGCAAGTACAGCCCCAAGACTTCATTACTGCCTGCCTAGTTTGGTCTAAACAGAATTTATATAGTCTTTCCAGCAATATGAAAAGGGCTCAGAGGTGTTTCCAAGCAGCTCAAAATGTCATTATAGAACGTCATTGATACAAATCAGTCTACAATGACTTACAAAGCCATTTCTAAGGCTCTGGGACTCCAGGGAACCAGAGAGAGAGCCATGATGTCAATAATGAAGAGGACTTGGCATAGTGATCATTTTTCCCAGGAGTGGGTGCCTTGCCAAAATTCCACTAATAGTACATTTCCATTGACACCTAATTTTGAGCTGTTCCGTGCATTTTGACCAAAAATAAATAGGTTCGGAACCTGAGAAGTTGCTCCCCAGCCGGAATAAAAAAATTAGTTGCTTCTTTGAACGAACCGTGACGACGTCAGTGGAGCATGCACCAACTGAATTCAGAAGTGCTGAGACCTACTCAGCAAGATTATCCTCACAGAGCTCAACAACGACAACAAAAACAATGTCTGCGGACAAAAAAAACTTGCAGTGGTCTGCTGAAGAAACCCAGTGTTTGGTAGCTTTATGGTAATCTATTGAATTTCAGGAGAAACTAGAAAGCAATTATGGAAGAATAAATTGTGTGCTGAGCTAAAAGAGGAATTAGCCAAGAATGGCTTCCACTTGACAAAAGACCAAATCATAAACAATCTGAAGAAACTCAAGGAGTACAGAGACTCCAACAAGACCTTGACAAAAGTGGAGCTGGACGGGGTAACACATTGCCTTTTTACAATGTCCTCAACAGTGTGGTGGGAAAGAGGCCAGCAAATCAACTGACCGGGGCGCTGAATTCAGCCACAACGATGCTAGTCAACACTAGCACCACATCGGCCATGGACAATGGTAAGTAAGCTTGATTGCATCATTTTGTCCTGTTATACCAATCGATAACTGCATGAAAATTATATTACGACGCCTGTAAGCAGGTGATGAGACGTTAACTGGTTTTGCTGGACTTTTTCCCATTACAGGCTATTGTTATCCATAGCCAATGTCAAAACAAAAAAAAAAAACCCGCTGTAGCTCTGTGCTAACCCAAATTTTTTAGCCTCCCACATAAAGACTAAAGACATAAAGACAGTAGACTACAGCTTCCTAGAGCAAACAATGACAGCCCCCACCCCCACCCTCAGCCACTGGTAGGCTATGCTGACTGCTGTGGCTTGGTAGCTCACATGCTGCTAAGCTGACAACAAATAATGTGCACTGACAATCAGAAAACTTTGTAATGAAAATGAACTGTCTCTAAACTAAGCCTCTTTTAAGAAAGTGACACCTAAAACCAATAAAACATAAAAATAAACTCAGTCTGTTGCAAAGTCTTTATTATAAACACAAGTATATGAACGTGTTGCTATCTGTGGTGTAAGTATCTCGTCAAATCTCTTTAAATGTACAGTGGAGCAAGGTAAGTGAATGGAGTCTGGGACAGGTACTGTGGGTACGCAAAGGTAAGTATAAGGTAAGGTAAGGTAAGTTAAAAGTAATATTAAGTCAAATCACTCTCAACATTTCGGTGTGTAATTTTTCACTCAGAAGGTTCCATCAATGATGACACCCCCCAACACATTTGAGGTGGAAGCATCCACCAGCAGCAGACTGAATTCTATACTATTGAATACTTAGAAAAAAAAAAGCTAAAAATTTTGCTGTATAGTTGCTATAAGTTATAAAATATATTGTTCCCATAAATGGTAATGAACACAACATTCTGACCATAAAATAAGCAGTTCCTTTAATGAGTATGTGTGCTGGCTGATGGGACGCAGAACAAATAGACAAAATTCTAAACTTCATCATGGAGAAAAACCATGTTTTTACATCATTGGTATATAGCATAGTAAAAGTTATTTGGATGATGACGATCATCTTCTTTGTTATTGGTAATGGTTCAGGAATATATATATATATATATATATTACCCCAATTCCGAAATAGTTGCAACAAAGTGTAAATTGTGAATAAAATCAAAATGCAATGACATTCAGATCACGAGCCAATATGTTATTTACAATAGAACATAGATTACATTTCAAATGTTGAAACTGAGACACTTTACATTTTTATCCACAAAATGAGCTTATTTCAAATCTTCTGGCTGCAACAGGTCTCAAAAAAGTTGGGACACAGGCAAAAAAAGGGCTGAAAAAGCAATTAATATATGAGAATCAGTTGAAAGAACATTTAGCAAGTAATTAAGTTAACTGGCATCAGGTGTGTAACATGATTGGCTATAAAAGGAATGTCTTAGAGAGGCTGAAGTAAAGATGGTCAGAGGCTCTCCAACCTGTGAAGGCTTGCATAAAAAAATTGTGGAATACTTTAAAAACATCGTTCCTCAACGTAAAATTGCAAAGGCTTTCAAGGTCTCATCATCGACAGTGCATGACATCATCAAAAGATTCAGAGAAACTGGAAAAATCTCTGTGCGTAAGGGATAAGGCCGAAGACCTTTACTGAATACCCGTGATACTCGGGCCCTCAGACGCCACTGCATCACTCACCGGCATGATTCTGTCATTGACATTACTAAATGGGCCCAGGAATACTTCAAGAAACCACTGTCTGTAAACACAGTCCGCCGTGTCATCCAGAGATGCCACCTAAAACTCTATCATGCAAAAAGGAAGCCATTGTTGAGCATGATCCAGAAGCGCCGCCGTGTTCTGTGGGCCAAGGCTCATTTAAAATGGACTGTAGTAAAGTGGCAAAGTGTCCTGTGGTCAGACGAGTCCAAATTTCACATTCTTGTTAGAAATCATGGGCGTCATGTCCTCCGGGCTAAAGAGGAGAAAGACCACCCCTCCTGTTATCAGCGTTCAGTTCAAAAGCCAGCATCTCTGATGGTATGGGGATGCATTAGTGCATATGGTGTGGGACACCTGCATGTTTTAAAAAGCACCATGAATGCTGAAAGTTATATAAAGGTTTTAGAGCTACATATGCTCCCCTCCAGACGACATCTATTCCCGGGAAGGCCTTGTGTATTTCAGCAGGACAATGCAAAACCACATACTGCAGCTATTACAACAAGAATGGCTTCGTAGTAGAGGAGTCCGTGTGCTGAGCTGGCCTGCCTGCAGTCCTGATCTTTCACTGATTGAGAACATTTGGTGCATAATTAAACAAAAAATCCGTCAAAGGAGACCCAAAACTCTCCAGCAGCTGGAAGCCTGTATTAAACAAGAGTGGGATCAAATTCTGAGGGCTAAACTCCTCCACTCTGTGTTAAAAAGAAGAGGGGATGCTACAGCATGGTAAACAGGCCCCTGTCCCAACTTTTTTGAGACCTGTAGCAGCCATTAAATTTGAAATGAGCTCAATTTGTGGATAAAATTGTAAAATTTCTAAGTTTCAATATTTGCTGTGTTATCTCTGTTCTATTGTGAATAAAATACTGGCTGGTGTGATTTGAAAGTCATTGCGTTTTGATTTTATTCACAATTTACACTTTGTCCCAACTATTTCGGAATTGGGGTTGTATCTATCTATCTATATATATATATATATATATTTATTTATTATCTACATACCGTTTTACATGGCTATTGATGCACTATCATCATTACTGACATATTAGTATTCACAGCATTTGATTGTAATACAACTATTATTCATCAAAGTCCAACTTGTTGTGCTGGACGATACATGTCGGACATTTATGATCATTCTTTTGCATTTATCAATATAGTAGAACAGACATTGCTAAAAGATTTTTATTATTATTATTTTTTTATTGGTAATAGTATTTTCTGGACTGGCAGCATCACCACCTTATAAAGCAGCTGTAGTAATTGAGAGGCACAGGGTTCAAAGGGTGGTGCAGTCAGCCCAGCGAGTTTTTGGTGCTGTATTGCTTAACCTGATGGACTTATACAGTATGAGGTGAGGACCCCAGTCACCCAAACCATGGCCTCTTCTATAAGAAGCTGTCCAAACGGAAGCCAGGCTATGTGAAAACTGCAGCCAAGACCAATTACCAAAGCCATGGCTTCTCCCCCCATACTATCTGTATGCTGACATAAGACCATTAAGACGTGCACTGTTCTCTCAGTACGAATTACTGAACTGCCTCCTTCATCTTTTTGCTCATTGCTATTGGCTTTATAATATCTTGTAAATACAAAATGTTAGTTTATTAGAGCCTACTTTTTTCAAATTATTGTTATTCGGTTTGAATTTTGTAAACTGATAGAGATGCATATTAATCGCATTAATAATAAAACTTGAACCATCTGAATTGATCATATTTATGATGCGCTTTCATAAAGATGTATAATTATACACACCAGTGCATAATATACTTGTAGGCTGTATTACAGAGATCATTTTGCATATTCACAGTGTTTGTTTTTTAATAGCCTACTTTGTCTTATATTATTATTTGGTTTTTTTATCATAGTTTTGTCTTAAGTATTTTAATTGGGTTTGAATGTTGTATACTGAGAGAGATTCATTTTCTACTGCGTATTCCTATCCCAGCATATCTTTTGGGCGAGAGGCAGGAATATACCCTGGTAAGGTGGCACACACCATATGCTCACTCATACTTTTGGGCAAGTTAGAGTCTACAATTCACCTGATATGCATGTCTTTGGACTGTGGGGGAAACTGGATCACTAGAGAAAACCCACGCGGACACGGGGTGAACATGCAAACTCCACCCAGAAAGGCCGCGGGTGGATTCGAACCCACAACCTTCTCGCTGGGAGGCCGACCACCGTGCCGCCCTACTGACTAAGATGAATAAGGGAAACCCAAATCTCACTGCTTTGACCGGCATGTGGATATGATGAATCACAAAACTTGAACAATTTGATTATTATGTATGTATTATTATAGATGTATGATTTTTGCTTTTATTATTATTGGTGTTATTGTTATTGTGATAATATTAATATTAATTAATAATGTAATGATATCAATAAAATACTGAGCCCTCCCCAGGAATGCAAAGTGTCTTTTATAGTTTCTATGATGATAATGATATTATGAATATTACTGATATTGTCATCACCAAATAAAAATAATCAAGTATGGTTGACTGTTCAGTTTTTGTGTCAACACGGATTTCGTGTTAAAGTAAATTATGCACTACTCTCGCCGATTCTGGCGTTGGTTTTGGGTCTCTCGTTGTTTTCATTACAGAGATTGAAGTTAGAGATTTGGAGCAGCTCATAGAAACAAGTGTTATTTTCAAAATAATATGGATGATAAGTTTTCCAATTTAGAGTTCTTTCCAGATCGGTTGCTTTTTTGAAGGAGCTATAACGGATTATCAGTCAACAGTTCTATCGGATATGGCCTCCGTTGTGTTAAGATGACCTGGATTCTCGCTGTTCAACAGGGATCATTGACTTCTCGACAATTTTGGAAGATCCAAATATCATTTCAGCGGCAAGTGCTAATATAACTTAATTTTAAAGTGAGTACATGACGCAGTATGAGTGCGGTCGCGCTGATAGTTAGCGAGCAATGGAGAGTCAGTGGCTGTGCATAGGACCATTGCCAAATGTTACAGATTATTAAATGCTGATATTATGGATGTTGTGTTCTACGTCTGTCTTGCATTGTTCTTGCTTTCTATCTGGACAATTCTTGTTGGACAGGTATTGCAAATCTAGCGATTTTTTCATCATACATGCGAATGTAAAATGACTGTTGTGACCGTTTTAATCCTCATAATTATACAGTGTTCTTTGGTGGTTTCTGTGAGTGTTGTGCGCCTCCCGATGGATTTATTCTTGCTCAGATGACGGAAAAAAATTCAACGGGTCTGACAGAAACCTAAAATCGGTTTGCTTGCTTTTGGACATAAAAATGGCCATTTTGTTAAGAGTAAATCAGCAGTATTTCATGCATGACTGATTTATTAACTGTACAACTGACAATGTTAATACAGCTACATTCTATTAGACCAACGCAGTGATATTGGTCAACTGGATATAAAATTTCAATTTCCGATGTTGATGTGAATGCTGACATTGCACACTGCCTTTTTATAGTTAGCGGACAAAGCGATCACGTTGATGAGGATTTTGCAGAGAATTGTAGCTGATGCAGTCCACTTGCCAGTCACCTGGGCTTGCTGGAATCACCGATTTTTTTAAATGATGGTATAACGTGTTATATTGTCTTCTGTGTCTAGTTAGCTTCGTCTTGCATTTTGTTTTACCTAGCTGGACATAGCTAAGCGTTTTTGTGGTCATTTGTGCAGTATGTATGAATTTTACTGACATTACGTGGCGAGCTAGCTAGCTAGCTGCCCGGGAAAAACGAAGCCATGCCTCCGGGACAAGCGCATTGTTCGTCGGTCTTCGTATTAACATTGAGACCGCAGCGGCTTGTAGGCCTATTTGCTTGATGCCTGAGCAGCCTGGATTGTCATGTATTAAATTGTTTCCTGTGTCTGCTTAGATTATCTTTGTATTATTTTAGCTAAATGAACATAACGAAGACTTCTTGTGAATGTTTGTGCCGTATGAATTTATTTTGTTATAAGTATGTAGCTAGCATGCTAGCTAGCTACATGGAACTCCATGCTGTGACACGGAGCCCTGCAAACCATAATCGCAATGCATTTTCATAAAACAATATGCTAGTTTGCATAAGATAATTATGTTTCATAATTGTATGACATTTGTCTGTTGTGATGTTACGAAAAATTTGTGCTTTGATTGCTATTTACATTGTATTATTCAGCATATTTTCGCTCGCTTTGGGAGCAAAACAAGATGGCGGCGTTTCAATTTTGTTCCGATGCTGTTTAGCCAATAGGAAAAGAGAGAGAGAATGGTCAATGCTGTTTAGTCATTAGGAAAAGAGAGAGAGAATGGTCATGCAAGATATTCTTGTGCCCATTGAAAATGAGTGGGCTCCATTCATTGTCAATGGGAATTTTTCATTTTTAATTGTTAATAATTCAGAAACTATAATTAATATCGATACGATTTTGAATAGCAACGATCTGCATGTATGGTAGAATCATTTGGTATGAAGGTTGTATGGGTAGCATGTAAACTGTTGGAGGAGTTAGTGTTTACAAAATGGGAAGAAAGAGAATAATAAGTTGAAAGATCCTGAGAAATAACAATAGTTTGCATGCTTCACATGCAAACTAATTATTAAGCCTTCAATAGGGTAACGCATAAATAGCCCAATTTAGCTTCTGCACAAAGAGATTAAGGGTCAGAGGTTCATGGCAGACTATACCCAGCTTGCCCCCAGTACCGGGGGCATTCAGGTTTAGGAGGTTAAAGCTATCTAGTCAAGAGAATGAGCAAACAGCCAGATTGAGAAAGATGGATAAGGGATTGGCATTGGTTACTTTCATTGATTAACTACTATGGCATCATTCTCAATCAGAGCCAGGGCATCAGTGTTATTCAATATCTGAAAGAAAAACCTGGTATTAATTTTTCCAAGAATGAATAAAGCATTTCTGCGATCCTCTGCTTTTACATCTTTCTTTAACCATCACAGAAATATGACAGCAATCCTGTCTGCATTTGAAACAGCCTGCCTTGTATAGGACGGCAGTGATTGTTAGAAGCAGAGGATGAAGTTGTAGCCTTCTTTTCTGGGGCTGTCAGGATGCAGCCACCGCTCTCTCCTTTCCCTGAAAGGATGGAATAGCACTTTTCAGGCCGGCCTTCAATGACATCGCCAGAGAGGAGGCTGCCACCGGCTTTCTTCTTATCAGTTTCATACAGGCACTTCCCACTCCACACATATTTAACCTGAAATATAAATTCATCCATGGGAACCTGTTGTCAATTGCCCAGAAAATGAGAAATGACAGCTCATGTCTATCCTGCATACTGAAATACATCACTTCCCAATGTCTTTTAATGTCATTATTACCTCTCAAATGCACTGTGCAAAATGCATCATTCTGCTCTGGAATGGTGAAAACTTTCCACAGGCAATCCATCGCTCGATTCAGTGTGATGGCCTTCAGAAGCATTCACAATTCCAGCAAGACTCTTTTTTTTCTCACTTGGCCTTCAACCGGTTTTTACTTTCCTTTTCCCCTGAAGGTAAAGAGGAAGAAAATCGCAAAAATAATATTACAAATGAAATTTCCTATCCATGTTTAATTAAAATATGCTTGAATTGAATACAAATCAACAAATATGTGCCCTAAATGCATTGTCCAGGCAAAATATATGCACAGTATAAACAAAATACACCTATACGGCAGAAAAAAATACATTAGTATGGGAGATTTTTATGGGGGGTTGATTTTTTTTCTTTTTTGTTTACCTGTGTTGCTAGACATACCGAATTCTCAACATACAGTTTCTGTTTGCCTGGAGGGGTGGTGATGCAGCCGAAGGCAAAGCCGAGGGCTACAACACAAACCTTATAAGGTCATATGTCGCATATCAACACACAGCTCAAAGTGATTGAATGCAATTAAACGAGTTAAACATTCACATTCAGACTGAAATTAAATACAAGATGAGTCAATAGTCAAAATGAGTGCATTATTGTGTATAATTACTTTGCCATCTACGTCTGCTCAAAAATTCTGCAAAATGAGGTATCCGAGCAAAGCACTAATCCAGTATGCACTGATATGTACTTTAAAACAAAGTAAGAGGGAGGTTTTGAGGATTTGATGAGTACATTTGACATTGTTGTACTAATCTGTGAGTTGTCAGTTAGCTCGAATTGAGTTGCTAAAAATTGTAAAATTATTAGTTTGAAACCTGATCGAAGTAATAAGACCTTCCCCATTCCAGAAATATTCTCCGCCAAGGGCACAATTCTGGCTATTCCCGATGAAATGAAAGCACTCGGCTGTCGCTTCTTTTCAAATCATGATCTACCAGGTGAGTGGCACAGCTGGTGCAGTTTGCAGGCACCCAAACAACCTGCAGAGACTCAATGGAATGATGAAGTGCAGTATAACCTACAACCTGAAACAGTGGCTTCCCCACTCATGGGTCTCTGGGCCACAGTCAGGACTGGCAGGGGCTGGATTTGAGTACTGCAGGGGGCAATGCTGCTGGAAAAACGAGTACCTCTGTTCAATAAACTACTCGTAAGCACTTCTGCGTATTTAGATTGTGTATTCATTTGAGAATCTATCCTGCTGACTCATACTGACTGCAGACGTGACAAATCACATTCATGCATTTACATTTGCTGGCTCGGCTCCACCTGAGGTAATACCTGGAAGTAAATGCATGGCTAGAATTAAAGAAGAATCATTATCATCAGTCGCAGGCACAGTCTGAAGATTGCTGGCATGGTTTGGATCGCCCCTATTCCCCTGTATGAATTCCATGCCATCTTATTGCGTAAGTGATAATGACATTAATGCTAACCATTTATTCTACTTATGAGTTGTAATTATTACTGTAATTATTACCAGCTAATTAGACTGAGATTTGCGCAGAAGTGTTAAAGACAGGTCCTGGAGGGCCTTGATGTCAGCTGATTTTTGTTCAGTTTCTGCAAAAGTTAAGTTTTCAAAAGATAGTAGGAAAAGATTCCTCCTTGATTTCGAGTGCACTATCGGCTGCAGATTGAAAGGGTTCCATAGGATATGAGTTTGACCCTCATCACCCTTGATTGACGACATGAACACATAACAAATATTTACAAGGCAGTGGTTCCATTTACATTAGCATTGGTTCTTTTTTACTTGTGGTATAATCAATAATGTATTGTATGCAGAACAGGAGTATTCATAAACATTTAACAGTAGGCTATACATTGAAAACCCCGTTCTTGGAACTTGCAGAGGTGGTGGATTGTATTATGTATGATTAGATATAAATTTAATTGAAATTAGGTTATTCTAATAAGGCCCTAATGTATAGGGTTAACAGAAATGGGAAGCACAAGCAGACCATGGAGTGCCAGAGAAAATGCTCCTCAATGAGGATGGTCACCTCACCAGGCAGAATTTGGCACACAATTCACAGGAGAATGCAGGACTTGCAGGGTGAAGCCAAAACAGCCAGGCAAAAGTCAAAACGGAGCAATCAGTCAGCAAGCAGAGCAGGAGTACAGATGGTCAAGGGTGATGCAGGGACACAGTCCAGGACAGGAGACTGGCACAGGGCTTGGAAACAGAAATGCTGGGACAGACATGCAGATACTGAGGAACAAGGACAAGGCAAGAGGACAAATGATCTAGAGTTTGCAACGAGCTCAAGGCCGACTCAAGACAATCTTTCAAAGACCTGGAAACACAATCACACTTTTGTACGGACTCATTAGATAAAATGAGGATTAGATGCTACGTAACTAGCAACCGGTGAGAGGAATCAGTAGTTTGTCAGTCGCACTAACTAACACTAGTAAGCTGAGACAAAACACATGGGAGAGGAAAAATGTGAAAATCCAGAATAATGCACCGAGGATTTGACATTAAAAGAGTCAGAAATTGGAGTCGAAAGTAACCTTGAGAGTGTACGGAATTCATAGTTGTGAACGCATAAAGGAAAAATTTAATGAGACTTGGACTTTTTGCTGTAGTTCGTTGTATGTACCAACTGTATAAAGTATTTCATGTCAAAAAAATTAATGTGATTCACCTATTTGTTTCATTGGAATCATGTAACAAATAGACCGCTATCACAACTAAAGTAAAAATTGTCCAACTTTAACAGCCTTTATCTCAAAATCACAAAGCGTCACAAAATTTTTACTTGATGTGTTCACAATTGTCAAAAGCAAGAGACATTTTAAAGGTCAAAGAGTCTTCCATCAGAGACATTTATTTGTAAACTTAAAGTGAAACTCCAAATGCTGACCTTGTGAAGATGGCAGTCATTGTACCAAGGCTAAAAATGTCACTTAGTGCCTTGTAAATTGATTTCTATTGCTTTTCATCACATGGATAGCATGTAGCATGGATTGTCCCTTTAACTGATGAGGTGTGCTTTCTCTGTATGAGTGGCTTTCTCTGCAGGTTTTGGTTCGTGATCCAGTAGAACCAAATGTGCTTCCTGTTGCAGTCAAAATCACAGTTGTCGTGGCCTTAGGTTCCACTGAGTCATTTGCCTTGTCGAGTGCAGACCTCTGTCAATAGTCCTAATAAAGCACAAGACACAATTGAATCTAATGGCCAATTGTGCAGAATTATTAATCCATGGCTCAGGACCAGTCATGCTAAGAAGTTACAACCTCATTTCCAAAAAAGTTTGCACATTATGGAAAATGCAAATAAAATCAAAAAGCAGTGATTTGAAAAGTCCATGATATTATATTGAAAACACAACAACAACATTATTTGATGTCTTACCCTTTGAATACATTTTTTTATTGAAAATGTTCACTTATTTTAAATCTGATAACTGCAGCAGACTGCAACATAGGACTAATAAAAAAGTTACCACTTGGAATTTTAAGGTGATATGACTCAGCTGAGCTAATCTTGTTTCAGTAGAAAAGGAGACTGTAAAAAAAAAAAGTCTGGTCCTTCAAGTGCTTAGATGTGTCAGTGCTCATCAATTTGCCAACAGATAAAACTTATAACTGATGCAACAAATGCGACTCATAATCCATCATTTTAAAAACAATGTTCCCAGAATTAGTACATTTCACCCTTTAAAGTGCATAATATGGTTAAAAGATGAGAGAAACCTGGTTCAATCTCAGTTTGTGATGAATTTGTGTCATCGCCAATCAATCAAACGACACTGTCTTTATAACCGTTGTGGGTCCGTAATTGATTGCATGTTTTGGGCCTGGAAATACTTTGGTAAACCTTTGTCAGTTAAAACTATTTGCTGCTGCATCCACTGACCCAAGTTAAATCTTTCCCATGCTCAGCTGAAGCCATTAATCAACACTGTCCAAAAGTCCCAGCAACATCTCTGAGCTCCATATCATCTGAGATGGACAGAAGCACAGTGAAAGCATGTTTTGAGGTCCAAAATTTGGAAAAACCAACCACAGTGTTCTCCGGTCCAAATTTGACGAGGACAGCCCAAGCTGTTATCAACTGCAGGTCCAAAAGCTTGCTTCTGTCCGTATATAGACATGTGCCAGTACAGATGGAATGGATGACTTTCACATTTCCAAGGGCATCACTAATATATGACTGTATATACATAGTATGTACAAATTTTGGAGAAGCATATGTTGCCATCTAGCGATTGTCTGTAGCAGAAATGTTCCCGCATTTCTAGCAAGACAACACCATTACATAATGTGCTCAGATTATAAGCGCATGGCTGCATAACCAAAGAAAGCGGAATTGGCCTGTCTACAGTCCTGATCTGCCACCGATTGCGAATGGCACATTATGTAGACAATATATGGCAATTAAGCCCCTGTACAATTGAGCAGCTGAAGAGCTTATTGTCATACTGTAGGGAACATCAGTCCTTTGAAGTCTATGATGAACCTCAGTTCCTGGACTCCACCAGTTTCTCAGCCTTTTGCCACGTCCCAGCTGGATTTTCCATCTTACAGATTCAAGTGCACTACACTATCTGGGTTTGCAGTGTACTTGTAAGTGATATAATGAGGGAATAACAGACAACTGGTCATGGAATAAAGAAAGTTCTGTGTTTGCTACAACATTCACCTGATTTCAATGTAGATACCCTAAAGTTAAAGCAAAAATCAGACCTTGAGCTCAAATTATTTCATTTTGAGTCCAATATATTGTGGTATGCAGCTTGATAGCTCACATAGCCTGAACATTGTCAATGGCCAAATATTTATGGATCAGTCAGCACTATTTCAGTCAGACACCCAACCATTATGACTGTTGATCCTACGGCTGAGGCTTGTTTTTCTATGATTTGCTGCACGAAGTCAAACTCATCACTAAATAATAATAATAAAAAAATCTCAGTAGTTATTCAGAGGTCCAAGAAATGCTGACATTAAGACTTAGTGGCACAGAGACAACTGATACATCAGTCACAACAGGTATTTAGTGCCAGATATATGATAATGATAATGCTATTTATTGTGCCCATCAGATTTCCCTTGAAGAAGGTCTGGTTACATTGAATAAATATTGCAATGGATAATTTATTATATTGGATTTGCTCACTGCCATCCATTATGTTCTTTTGTGGCATGGTACGGAATAATGGCTTGGGAATTCCAGGGAGAAGATTTTTCTGTTCGGCTGGATTTTTAACATGAACAAGTGACTTGTCTGACTTTTTAGTTTAGTACTTATAAAAAAATCATTCAATAAAAACTTAGTAGGATTTTTAAAATTGTTGTTAAAACATAAGAGGCTAATGATGCAACTTCCTGTATTTTGAGGTACCTCCTGTGACTGTGATGGCTAAATCATCCTGAATTGCAATTCCAAGTTTTAAAACATGGTAAATCACAGCAAATATATTTTAAAATGTATGATCTAGTGAAGACTTAATTTACAATCATATTAGACAGGATATTGGAAATTGTGGATGTGAGCCAATGTAAATTCTGAACTAGGAAAAATGAACAAGAAAAAAAAATATGTTTCCATACTATTAGGGCTCTGTCCTCAGAGTCTGTGAATGTGACTATTTCAATGTATTTCTACTGGAAAGGCTGACCCTGCCCTTCTTGGCAATGCTGTGGATAAAGACCACTGTGCAACATAAGGCTCGTTGCAAGAGGGCGGGGGATAGTTTTTCCCCAAGTAATTAATTGTGAGCGATTTATTCCTGGCTCACAGCAGCCAGTGAGCACAGACCTTTTTAGAAGTAACAAACCTGTCACTGTGAGACATTTATATTGGCGTGGTAAATATCACAGGGACCCTAGATTCAATACAAAAAGTTTTGAAGAGAAACAGCCTGGTTTAACTATCCAGCCACAACAGTTTCCATTCTGGAACTTTAGATTTAAATTTTAAATACACAGCTGAAGAGATTGACTGATACCAGTTTGGCACCATTCAGAAATGGCTACAGAAACAACAAAAACTTTCAACAACAATGCTATATATTTTAATGATTCCACTTCAAGATGAACTTGTAACAAACAGTGAGGGTCATACGTCACCGAAAATGTTGATATGGACGCAGAACTCAACAGCCGCATTGGTCGTGCTGCTACTTGCCTCGAAAAACTCCAGAAGCGGGTCTGGGAGAACCGGAAGCTGAGGTTTAAGACGAAAATCGCAGTCTACAATGCTTGTGTACTATCAATGCTGCTGTACGGATCCGAGACGTGGCCAATGTACACGAAGCAGATCACCAGGCTTAACACGTTCCATCTAAGAAACTTGAGGCACATCCTAGGCGTCAGCTGGAGGGATAGAGTGTCGAATGCCGAGGTCTTGCGACGATGTGGATGTGACAGCATGCACACAATTCTCACTACCAGGCGGGTTAGGTGGTTCGGACACATATGCCAACTACCAGATGACCGGCTACCTAAGATGGCCTTGTACAGTGAAACAGCATTCGGTCTCGTCCTCAGGGCCGGCCAACCTTGCATTTCGATCGCAAGATCGATACGGGACGACCTGTGGCACTGCGGCATTTCGGTGACCGCAGTAGAGCGGGCATGTGCGGAGAGAAAGAAGTGGCAGAACCTTGTACATGACGGAGCTACGAAAGCGGAGTCAAGGTGGCGGGAGGAGGGTCAACCACGCCGGAAACAGGCGGTCTTGGCGCAGACAGCTTGATCCACTGGGATTGGAGCGGCCTCCTCCAATATGTTTCAGCTGGCATTAAATTTTTTAACCTTACCTGATGCAGTGTGTGCATTCTCATTTCTTATACTATTGTGTCGGAAGATGTACCCTGTGGTCGTGGAAAATATGTTGCTTAATGTTGCAAATTATTAGCCTGAATCAAGCAAAGAAAACAACACAGAGATTGCTGTAATCACTGGAATTGGTTTAAGAACTGTCCAAAATATTCCCCACTGCAAGTCTTTGGGATGTACAGGAGAAGACTTTATGTTGTGGTTCGACTCTCCCATCGTCACCACAAGATCTCAGCCAATAGTTAATGCAGCTGTGGATGGTCATAAATGTTGTGACATTGAATGAGTTTGTCAAAACAATGACATGACGAATGTGCACTGTATTGAAAGCAAAAGGCGGTCCAATTAAATATTTCAGTGTGCTCCTTTTTTGACCAGGCAGTGTATGTCATAGACAAGTGACCTAGATGTTACATTTGTATTACAAATATATTACATGAGTATTACAAATTATTCTGTTTTAAAATAGTTCCGCAAGTCTAAAATGGTCATATTTAATGTATTGTATACTGTATATGTATCTTACTATGGCTACTTTCATCCCGTAAGTGTGAAAGCAGCCTGACAATACACTGGGAGCATTCAAACAAATATCATGTCTTCAAACTGACAGAGCTTTTCACCACCATAAACAAAGAAAAAAAACTTGATGGAATAGCTATTTTGTCCACAGGTCTTGTATTTCTCTGGTTACTATGACCAGTTTGCTTACCGACAGGTTTCAGCTCCCGGCACAAAAGGGTGATGTTCAAATGTCATACTTGATTCACATTATAAACTCAAGATTTTTAGACCTCCCCTTCCATGCATTGGCAGGGCATCTACTTGACTTAGAGAATACAATTGAAAATAGGAATACCCTGCATTAGCAGGGATGGACAGTTTTTTTCCATAAATGCCAGCTTCTGAAACACAGAGATGCTAGCAGAGCCACAAGGAAAGCAAGACAAGGTGGTGAAAAGGGAGGGAAAAAAAATCCTTTGAACGAATGAGGTTTTCTCGCCTGTGAGAAAATGAGGATTTGTAAAAGGTCGCAGTGGATCAAAGTCATGTTGCAGCAGGCTACCTGCCAGGCCAGCAGAGTGCTTACATTTGGCAGACCAGGAGACAATGAATGTGCCATCTGCACCCAGATCAATGGCCATTAGGAGAACAGTCTGTAAATAGACCGCTTCTGAAGGCAGCACAGGGGTCACCGATCACTATCACATTAGTCCCCAAGAGCTCAGGGCCCAGGGTCTGGTAATCTGTTCAAGAACCTTACAGATGAAGATGCATACAATGCAAGATTACTTTGAGAGACTGGTGCAATGATTGATGCAGCCATTGTCACATAGCCTCGAAAAGAGATTGGTAAGGTTGATTATAAAAAGAACAAGAGAATCCGCAGACACTGCAGGCAAAAGTAGCCTCCTTTATCATTTTGTGCCGCATCAATTTTTTTTCTTTTTTTATATTCTCTCCTGTTTTCCCAAAATGTACAAATGGGAGTGCAAAACAGGTTAAATACGTGATTACTTTAAAATAAATTTTAACTCTTTGATTTTCAAGGTAGTATTTAAAAAAAATGAGGATAAAGGGAGAAATCAAATGTTGATACTACTGTCTTATTCTTTTGAATTGGTATTTCCTTACATCATGCCCCATCCCCAAATAACTGCAGCAGTCCTTTATATTCAGTCAGTACTGTTTAAAAGCTCTTTTGTACCGGTAAACATTGTGTATGTGTCCAGTTCAGTATCCTCACACCCCTTTTGCCAGTTGCAAGTAAATTGGGTTTGAGGAAGTTTCACTGAATTATATTGAACACTGGCAATCCATATAGTCAATTAGTGACGTGCAGTATGCAAACGATTCCTTCGCTTGAAACAAATCTTTTTGGTGTGCTGTAAGTATCGATTCAGCAGCTCGAATGTATTGAACTGCAACAATTCATTCCAAGCGAGAGAGAGAGCTGCTGAGATACAAAGAGATCTGTTTTGCTCCTCCTACTCAGCCACAGCATGAAATATTCCAGCCAAATAGGCCATAATTACCGATGGAATGGATATAGTTATGTACACAAATGAATTGGGACTATGCTCCAAAATCAAGTGATAAGTATACTAATCTAATATGCAGTCATGCATCATTATGCCTTTATTCTGGAATCTTCTTGACTCCCAGCAAACTACCTAATGGAGGCAGTAGTCCACAGTTCAACCAGATTCATGGCAGGCTATTGGTGGAAAGCAGTGCAAATAACTCAATACACAAAAGCCTACCAACAGAAACCAGATGAAAGACTCTCTGCTTTTTGAATGAATCACTGAGCAAAAGATGTGACAGATTACCAGTCTCTTCTAATGTGTATATATATATATATATATATATATATATATACACACACACACATGTCTATTAACTTGCAGCTTAATTGCTTAATCAAGCTCAGGATTGCAAAGGCGACCGGAAAAGCAGAGTAGAACAGATATCCCTCACTTAGTAGCTGCCGCTAAGTCATCCCAGGGGATCCTAAGGTGATCCCAGGCCAGCTGAATCCTGTGGCCTGGGTCTGCTCCTGGGTCTCCTGCCAGGTGGATGTGCCTGCAGCACTCCCCAGGGAAAGGTCCACAGGGGGCACCCTTGCATAATTCCCAAACCGTCTCAACTGAATCCTATTAATATGTATGAGCAGCCGCTCTGAGGTCCTCCCAGATGATTGTTCACCCAATCAATGAGCCACCAAGCGATGTTAACTAATGTTGACTTGCAAGAACACAAGCTATGAGCAGCAGTCAGTTGGGTGATTTCATTTTTTCACAGTATGGGTAGCTAGCTAACGTTATCTCAATAGATAAAGCCATACTTTATTCAAGTGAATGATCATTATGCACCTATTTGTGGTTACTTAACGTAGCCCAGCACAACTAATGGTATTACAGCTGCTGTTAGCTCTTCGAGGGTCGCAGATTGTGGTGTAATACGGGCTTCATTGTTTCTCGTTCCCTCATCGAGCAGCGCACTTCCCACCCACTTCCGACTGATTACGGGCAGTACTACATCTGACTTGTGAGTTAAATGATTGCGCATTATCTCCACATATTTAAAATGATTTCACAGGCGAATATTTGGCCTAATTGCTTGCTCGTTTAGTCCAAGTTGATGTCAGTCACAGCCAAGTTTGAAATACTGAATCACCTGCACGTATGATAGTGACACAGTTGGTCCCAAGGCTTTATAAGCTTCATGCACTATGTGATTGCATTGGTGATTGGGGTATCCTCAACATCATGTAAAGTTCTTTCTCAACTTTTTCGCCTGTCATAACCCCTTTTCTTTGCACCATATAACATGAGAGGACAATGAATTTGGTCATTTTGTGTCATAAAAAAATTGAAGATCAAAAGCATAGATATGGATGAGCTCCATAATATTTCTTTAAGAAAAAAAAAAGGCTCATGGGCTTAGTGGTTACTTTGTGCACACAGAACGGATAACATTTTTAAAATATTTTATCATTTTTAAACGTATACAACCAACAACTTTACGTGAAAGCATTAGCCTAGTTAATAATAGTATTTGTTTAATGTATGTTGTAATGGCTTTTTCGGTGCACCAGGTAGAGTGCACTGAAAAATGGCAAATGTGGAACTGGATTCAGATGCAAAGATGAAGTAGGTTTATTTATGCTTTTGCTGCAGGACAGCAAAGGCAGAAAAAGGCAAATACAAAACAAACAAGAAACTGTGATCCAAAGAAATAACAAGAATGTGCTGGAATAATAATAACAGCACTTGTTATTAGTTTTATAAAGTTACGCAAATACACAGTAATAGCGTCTATACAAAACTAAGGCTGAACAGGCTTACGAGACTTCGCACTGTCAGAGTGCAAAGTTCTGGTTTATATAGAGGGACTAATGAGACAATGACAATGAGTAAATGAGTAAGCGAGGAGTGCAGGCCGGGTCTTAGCAGACTGGTGATTAGGAGCACTGGAGGTGTGGCATGACATACATACAGTGCTTAAAAAATTTATTAGACCACCACCCAATGTAAGCTTTATGCCACAGCTGCCCTAAATTAACAGGTTTGGTAATAACCAAAATCATTTTTTTATGTTTCTGTAATGGTTAATCCACCAGTATGCGCAAGCTCTTTAATTGAAATGATATTTTTAATGCTAAAATATAATTATTGTTGTTATACATAAATTTTTGAATGTACTGTTTTACAAAAAAGCAGAAAAAATAGCTAAGCGCTTTATTATTTTTTTTATAAAGATGCCAAATAACAGTTGTTTACTTGCATTTCTGAACATAAAAATTACAACCCCAATTCCAAAATAGTTGGGACAAAGTGTAAATTGTGAATAAAATCAAAACGCAATGAATTTCAAATCACACCAGCCAGTATTTTATTCACAATAGAACAGAGATAACATAGCAAATGTTGAAACTGAGAAATTTTACAATTATATCCACAAAATGAGCTCATTTCAAATTTGATGGCTCTCAAAAAAGTTGGAACAGGGGCCTGTAGCATCCCCTCTTCTTTTTAACACAGAGTGGAGGCATCTGGGCATTGAGGAGACAAGTTTCTTGAGTTTAGCAATTGGAATTTGATCCCACTCTTGTTTAACACAGGCTTCCAGCTGCTGGAGAGTTTTGGGTCTCCTTTGACAGAATTTTCGTTTAATTATGTGCCAAATGTTCTCAATCGGTGAAAGATCAGGACTGCAGGCAGGCTAGATCAGCACACGGACTCTTCTACGACGAAGCCATGCTACTGTAATAGCTGCAGTATGCGGTTTTGCATTGTCCTGCTGAAATACACAAGGCCTTCCCTGGAATAGATGTCGTCTGGAGGGTAGCATATGTTGCTCTAAAACCTTTATATACCTTTCAGCATTCATGGTGCTTTTTAAAACATGCGAGTGTCCCACACCATATGCACTAATGCATCCCATACCATCAGAGATGCTGACATTTAAACTGAACGCTGATAACAGAAGAGGTGGTCTTTCTCCTCTTTAGCCCGGAGGACACGACGCCCATGATTTCCAACAAGAATGTCAGATTTGGACTCGTCTGACCTCAGGACACTTTGCCACTTTGCTACAGTCCATTTTAAATGAGCCTAGGCCCACAGAACACGGCGGCGCTCCTGGATCATGCTCAACAATGGCTTCCTTTTTGCATGAAAGAGTTTTAGGTGGCATCTGTGGATGGCATGGCGGACTGTGTTTACAGACAGTGGTTTCTTAAAGTATTCCTGGGCCTATTTAGTAATTTCAATGACAGAATCATGCCGGTGAGTGATGCAGTGGCGTCTGAGGGCCCGAGGATCACGGGTATCCAGTAAAGGTCTTCGGCCTTGTCCCTTACGCACAGAGATTTTTCCAGTTTCTCTGAATCTTTTGATGATGTTATGCACTGTCAATGATGAGACCTTCAAAGCCTCTGCGATTTTACGTTGAGGAACATTGTTTTTAAAGTATTCCAGAATTTTTTTACGCAAGCCATCACAGGTTGGAGAGCCTCTAGCCATCTTTACTTCTGAGAGACTCAGCTTCTCTAAGACATCCCTTCTATAGCCAATCATGTTACACACCTGATGCCAGTTAACTTAATTACTTGCTAAATGTTCTTTCAACTGATTCTCATATATTAATTGCTTTTTCAGCCCTTTTTTGCCTGTGTCCCAACTTTTTTGAGACCTGTTGCAGCCAGAAAATTTGAAATAAGCTCATATTGTGGATAAAAATGTAAAATGTCTGAGTTTCAACATTTGAAATGTTATCTATGTTCTATTGTAAATAACACATTGGCTCACGTGACCTGAAATTCATTGCATTTTGATTTTATTCACAATTTACACTTTGTCCCAACTATTTCGGAACTGGGGTTGTAGTTTTAGTGGTAGTAGTAGTAGTTTAGTTTTAGTGAATGCATTCACAGGGGCTGTTGGGCCCCATTTTGTATTACAATTGTTTCTCAATTTTCAACTTTTAAAGAATAATCTTAGCACATGTCCCCCCCTTCACTATTCATCATTTTGTATGGCCCAAGTTACACTAGTGCCTAAACTGGCCGCGAATTTTTTTTATGCAGGTTGGTTGTTACCATTACGTACAACAGCCAATCACAGATCGGCTCTGGTACAATTGTACGTGCCATCAGCCAATCACAGCTTGGCTGTACTCATGCATCGATGAGAATGGCAATGCATGCGACATTGTCTCTGTCAGCTGAGTTGCGCACGCGGCAAATCTGTAAATGCTTGTCTTACAAGAACGATGTTAGTGCTCCACAATATGCAAAATTACAAGTACAGGAGCTGGTCTGCTGCAGAAGTCCAATAGTCTATTTATTAGCCTTGGCTTCGGTGACTAATACTGCAGATCGGAGAGCAAATTTTGTGATATCAGACTATGTTTCCATTGCCAGTGTTTGATTTCGCAATTTAGATTTTGCACATTTCTAAGGGTATTAAATGGAAATGCACCTTGAGGGTGAGGACGATGTCCGGCGTTATTGACCAAGGTACGGTTTAACCGTTACCAGTTGGTTTCTGAATCAGTATTTTGAACATTTGCTGCAATCGACAAAAGTCAATTCTACTGACCGCTGGCCAATTATCGGAACCCCAAAGAAAACAGACTATCTATAAGAACCGCAGCTTTTCTCATCTTTCGAAGTCACCGATTTCATACATGCTACGTGAATAATCATGTACATGCGGGACTTCAGATCAGGGTGGAGGAATGCATCCAATCTAATCAATAAGGATAGAAGGTTTGCGATTGATGTTGAAACAAGCCATCTAAATAAAACCATTTGCCACTGGACGCATGCATCCATAGCTCGTATCAACATCAATCTCTTACTTCCTGTCCTGATGAATGAAGTTCTTCGGTAGGATTATTTACTTTGATTCTTAGAACATGGTCATATTTTAAAAAGACCGGAAATCGACAAAAACGTATTTTTCCGAAATGCACCTTTAATATTAAATGCTGTTATGCACAGATGCAGCCGCTCCAAGAAATCTTCCCTCAACCCCCCATACACAAGATACAGTCGAATGGGAGGAAGGTGAGCACTATAAGCTACAAGATGATACATACAGTGGCGGAAATAGAAATGGGAATTGGGATGGCACAGACATGTCCCTTTATGACAATTAGGATAGTCCTGAATAATAAATAATGAATTACTGCCAAGCAACTGTTTTGATGCATGGTGCAAACTTTTGCATCAAAAGCAAGCGGATATCATAATTCCTTAAATCTTTCTCACCATTTAAATGACGGTGCTTATGAAGTACCAATCCATTCAGTCTCCAAACTAACCAGAAACCTCACTGCAAGTTAAAAGCTTAATAAAATCCTCCCTTATCATGTAATATAGACCCTAAAATGAAAACTATTGCAAACTTATTCTCACGGACTCTCGGTTACCAATGCATTCCTATGAAATAATTCTCTGTACATTATGCTGTACTCCAAGGTATATTATCATTAATTCCATTTTAATTGCATGATTTTTAACTAATGTCATGATTTTCGATCAATCCACCGTCTAATGAATGCAAATTTTTGACACAACACAAGCTAGTCCCATAGCAATACTACAATAAATGGTTCTCTGGCTGCATTGGGTAGCAGAGAAAACTGGTCATTCAAGCAAAAGCAACAAGACATTTTTCATAATTGTAGCGAATATACAAATATGGAAAATATGACACATTTTGCTTTCTCATCACCTCACATCATTGAATTGCTTTCTACATTGAAGCGCAGTTCGCAGTGCACTTAAGGAGGCGGGAGTTATGCAAGCTAGGTGCTTGTTTTTCACGTGACGAAATTGCTTGTTTGCTATGGCGTTAACGCACTGGTTTTAAAGGGAATGACAGTGATCGATCTGATTGGCCTTAATGGAACGAAACCCCCACCACGCCCCACAAGAAAATAGTTTGTCTTAGACTAAACCTTTAGACAAAAGCACCACAGTCATGCTATTGTCTCCTGTCACGAAATTACTAGACATGCTCAGCTTTGATTTGTGATACCGTTAGCACTTTTGTTTGCCAACTGCATTCAGTCAAAAATTAAGACCGAAGATATTTAATCTTCACTCTCTCAATTATATTGTTTGTGGAAATATACACCCAAGCTCTCTGATTCCAAAGCTTCACTGTTGAAACAAGTGCAAAATGTAGCTTGACGCTGTCTTTTTTAAACAATCTGGGGAGGGCAATGTGCAGGCTGCAAGGTTGGCTCACTTGGTTAAGGCGTCAGTTGGCGCAGCAGTAGTGACCACCACAGCCCAGGTTTGAATTGAAGCCGTACCAGTGCCCGCTTTGGTTAGCAGCCTTTTCAGGAGAGCGCATTTTTGGCTTTGCGCTGCTGGGATAGGGGAGGTCTTGGTTACCATTAGCATTGTTCGGTGCTCAAGCACCTCCTGTTGGCCAGCCGGGTGTGTGTCAGTAAAATTCTAAGATATCAGATTATTTCATCCACCCTCCTTCTGAGTTTGCAAAGTTTTGATCCATGAGTGTAAAGAGGCAGCTGCGACAGGTGTGTGCTTTGGAGGAGAGTCGCAATCTGCCTAAGTTCTCCTGAGATGGCAGCATGAGTCGCATATGAACACGCGTGCACATAATTCACCGATTGGCCTTCCAGATTCGAGTGTGACTGGAGATGCCAAATTCATATCAATAAATAGATAAACAAGATAAAAGACTGATGTGCAAGTCCCCATGGAATGGGCACCACCACACTCCCATACCATGATAGTTACACCTAGGATGACCCTTTTCCTCTTTATAAAAAGAATACACAGGTGAGCTCAGCGACACAAAAAGGTTCAGTTGATCATGGACAAAAAAAACTGCAGTGGATGAGAGATGTTCTTTCCCTGATGAAGAAAAACCCTTTCACAGCAGATGGCCAGATCAAGAACACCCTCTAGGAGGTGGTCTGTGTCTGTTGATGTCTGTGGGTTTCAGACTTCCTGCAGTGATGGACTACAAAGTATTTGTAGCCAATTATAAATAAGCAAATTAAATGATGATTGTCCTGTTTGTCCAATTATTTTTGAGCCCCTGACATGGGGGGCTATGTAAAAAAAGTGGTTGCTATTCCTAAATGGATCACACAATAGTACTGGCAAACTGGCAAACTCCGAAAATTGAAGTTGAAACACATTGGCGGTGTTCTAAAAGATTTTGATAGCACTTGCAGGCATTACATAGCTTAGGGAAAATCGAGCACTTAATATATTGACTTGTATTGTCTTCAATTACAACCTCAATTCCAGAAGAATTGGGGCAATGAGTAAAATGAAATCCCCTTTAACCTGTAATCAATAAAAAATAAGAGGTCAAAATACAAACTAATCAATTTGTTTTATTTTGGAAAATAATGGCTATTTCAAAATGTGATGTCTGCAAGACGATATAATGAAGGTGGGACAGGTGCTTGCTCACCTTAGCGCAACTTCACTGCTTTTATTTACACTCAGTAGTTCTGTCAGAATAGACTGTGCTAATTATTGGAGGTTCAAATGCAGAATTTGTCTCTATTCTTGCCTGCTATAGGACTTCAGTAAGTAAACAGTCCAGAGTCACCATTGCCATATTTTGCACTTGATAATCCGCCTCACGTTTTCAGTGGGTGACAAGTCCAGTTTGCAGACAGTGCCTGCACACTGTGACTACGAAGCTACGCTGTTGTTATATGTCCGGAGTGAGGCTAGACATTAGCCTGTTGGAAAAAGCAGTTGCGTCCCTGAAAAAGATAGACGGCGCATCTGTTGTTTGAAAATGTATGTACACCCTTCAGCATCAATTGTGCCTTCACACGTGAAAGTTGCCCATCCCAAGATCACTTATGCAGCCCCAGACTATGACTGATATTGGCCTTTGAACATGTTGCTGATAACAATCAGGATGGTCCTTCTCCCCATGGATCCTTAATTCACAATGTCCATGTCCACACGCCTTCACAACTGAACAACCTGCGATGACGTAGCAGCCTAAAAATGGAGCCAACAAAGGCTACAGCCTACGCTTTGAGAAACGACCAGGGCATAGCAGAATGGCAGACAGGAGAAGAAGGTAGAGATAGGATTGGACCAGTACATACATAAATCCAGTAAACAAAACAAAAGCACATACTCTCACTCACACCCGCAAAATGGCACAGACAGATGAGAGGAAAGTAGACAGAAATGGGGGAGCTCAGCCAGAGGTGCAGACAGTATCCATCCTCCTTCCCTGGATGAATCTTGGTGTTGATGCAGGCGGGAGTGCAAAGTGCTGATGGAACTGGCTGTTGTGTGACGGGTAAAGGATGTCTCAGCAGTGGCGCAAAAAGTGGGTATGCAATCTACGCAGTGCATAGGAGCGCTATGCAAAGGGGGGCGCCAAAACAATTGGACGCAAGCATATGAAGATATAAGATTATGATACTTCATGATACGAAAATATGTTGCTATGAATTGCATTTCTCAATCAAAATCGGTACATGCGCTGGTACAGATCTTGTCAGTCATGGCTATCATAAATGATTCCACAGCGCGCAAGGTTTCTCACAGCGCTATCAAGACGGGGGGAATTACAGAGAGACACAGCGCGAGAGACATGTACAGAGCGAGAAAAGACAAAAAGAGAGATGGAGAGGGCACCCAAAAAATTATCTGGGGCTCAGAATAGAAAAAGGAGGAGGGAAAGGGAGAAAACATGTCAAGAAATGAGGGTGAAGATTACAGCTTGGATGAGAGACTTCAGGTAGGAATCAGTCCTAAGAATCTAGCTAAAGTAATGTCAGACTAGCTAACGTAAGTTAACCTTAGTATGCTTAGTCTACTGAGACATATATGGGAAAGGCCTTAATACGTTGTACATTGTAAATGTATGCTGTTGATTAGATTTAGATTTTGATTAATGCTCATCTTTATCAGGACATGCAAAGTGGGCGATACGAAACTGAAAAACAGTTACCGACTTTTTTTTTTCCCCAGTTCATGTAAACCTCAAGTTTTCATACCGTTAGCATCTTTACTTATTTTAGGAGGCTGTTCAGCCTATCTTGCGTGATACCAGAGCCTGTTTAGAAAAGAAATTCACTTTTTTGCGCGTTCGTGTACTTATGTCAGACAGTAACTTTTTGTACTGACAGTCAGCCAGTTTATCGGCTAACAATAACTTGTTCTATATTGCCATTTGACTGCGCTGTAGACTCGTTTCTTACCTCCGCTAATAAGAGCGACTTCAACGTATTTATGTAGAAACACACACCGGACTCAATTTGTTAGACAGCTCTTAAAGTGGTCTTTACAGTGCAGGAATGTCACAATTTCCGGTTTGTGGTTTAAAAATTTCGATGTTGCAGGAGCATCATGTTTAATTCATGCTAGGTGACAGTTGAATTGTATGGCTTCCTTTTGATGGTCAAACCAGGTGTTTCTTCCCAGCATTTGTAACCTCTGCTTCGATGTTGACAGAGAGGATTGAGGCAGAGCACACTTAATATAGCAAAACGAGCTTTTCTGATTCTCTCGTTGTATACAGTCGATGGGTTCTCACATGAGGATCAGCATATTCTCTATGCTTTCGCTATAGTTTGATTTTGGAATGTATCTGCATGTGCCAAAGTTTTTTGACTAAGTTAAGATGACTACATCTAACACTAAATTAATGTCACTTAGGCATGAGGATGGAGAGGGCAAGGAGGAGAAAACAGTGGAAGGAAATACAGAGGAAGCAATCAGGTACACCTTATTGCTAACTTTAAGATTGGCAGCTGTCCACAATATCCTCAGATTAATGAGGATAGAAGTCTCTTGCATATGGGCCGTTTCAGAGTGTGTATTTGAATTGCAGAGCTATCAAGTAATGTTTGTTTATCAATATCACTTAGTGGAGCAGAAAACAGACAGGAAGAGAGGGAGACAAGCCTAGTGAATGAGACTGGTGATGACAACAGGTAGGCAGTGTTCTTTTTGAAGTATGCTGGTAAATAGCTAAAATCAGACCTTCACTACAGTGCTACAGGAGGTGCTGTTGTAACCTATTAATGGTATGTTCATTTGCAAAAATTAGATCAGAAGGGACAACACTTGCCTCTCAGAAGGGAGTCCTGAAAGAAAAGATGGATACAGCAGAGAAAAGATCTAGGGAGAGATCTCAATTTGAAGACCCAGCCACTTGGCCCTCACCACATGAAATCAGAGACTCAGTCCAGCAAATTATGGTTGAAAATAGCCCTCTGAAATGTCCTGATGGACCATATCCTGGATCAGACAAAAGTAACAGACGCTTTTCCAAGGCTTACTGTTATCACTTACTCTCTAATGGTGAGCGTGTGAACAGGGACTGGTTATTGTATTCAAAAACTACAGATAAAGTGTACTGCTTTGCATGTAAACTATTTGGTGGCGTCAAAGTTTGTGATACACGTCTTGTGTTGGGATACAACAACTGGCAGTCTCTTTCACACACTCTGCAGCATCATGAAACAAGAGATTCTCATACAAATGCTTACCTTTCATGGAAAGAATTGGCCTCTCGCTTGCACCTTGGAAAAACAATTGATAACGAGTTGCAAAAAGCTATAGCTGCTGAGAAGTCTCACTGGAAAGGTGTTTTGACCCATGTAATTGACTGTATCCTTTTTCTTGCTGAAAGAAATTTACCACTGAAAGGCAAGAATGCAGTATTAAGAAGTCCTAAAAATGGAAATTTCCTGGGCCTGATTGAGCTGTTGGCATGTTATGATGTTACAATGGCAGAACATCTTGGAAAAGCCTGTTCCAAAAACAACCCTTGCATACCTTTCATGGTGCACTCAGAATGAGTTTTTACAGTCCATATCAGAGTGCATTATTGGGCAAAATCTGTGCACAGGTAATTGCCTCTAAATATTTTGCAGTAGAATTTGACTGCACACCTGATATTTAAAACAGGAACAGGCCTCTGTCATAGTTCGGCATGTGCACATAGATGAAAACAAAAAGGTGACTGTATGTGAGTCTTTTGTTGGTTTCACAGCTGTGAAGGACACAACTGGGCAGGGCCTCTCAGAGACATTGATTAGTGTCATACAGGAAAAACTTGGTCTAGACTCAGTTCATTGTAGGGGACAGAGCTATGACAATGGCTCCAATATGAGGGTGTCCAAGCATTGATTTTGCAAAAGAGCCCAGAAGCACTGTTCATTCCTTGTTGTAGCCATAGCCTTAATCTGCTATTATGTGACACAGCCTCCTCCAACAGAGAATGTTTGAGTTTCTTTGGTACTTTACAGAGGTTGTACACAATTTTTTCCTCATCTGTTAAGAGATGGGATATTTTGAAAGAGTTTGTGGACATAACACTGAAGCCACAGTGTGACACCAGGTGGGAAGCAAAATTAGACTCAGTTAAAGCTGTACAGTGCCAGTTAGGGGGAATTCTTGATGCTTTGCAGAAGCTTGAAAATGTCTCCAAAGACTGTAAAATTGCATCAGAAGCAAAAAGCATTGTCAGAGGAAATATTTCACATGGAAATTCTTGTGTGTCTGATAATTTGGTTTGACCTTTTGACTGAGATCACACATGTAAGCAAGGCACTGCAAGCAGCAGATATCTCACTGAATACAGCCAGTGTGATGGTTTGTTCTCTGAAAGACTTCCTGGTTCAGTACAGGGTAGAGGGTTTTCAAAGATCAACTGCTTTTGCGCGCCAGATGGCAGCTGAATTGGATGCTAGTTCAGAGTTCCGAAAGAAACGCCCCTGCAAACAGAGAAAGTTTTATGACGAGAATTCAGACCACACTAATGATCAAGACCCTGAAACTTATTTTAGATGCATGGTGTTCAATGTAATTATTGACACAGTTACTCAAGAGCTTAATGAAAGATTTAGAAATGTTCAGCAAGTCTCAGAAAAGATCCAGTTCATCACCAAGATGGGAGATATGACAAAGAAGGAATTGGAGGAATCAGTAACTTGCTATGCTTTAGCAACCAGTGATGTGTCAAGAGACATCATTCAAGAAATCTACCCTGCTAGTCGTTTATTTAAAGGGCAACAAAAGGCAATCGATAAATTAAATTTTCTTCTGCAGGAAAATCTGGACTTAGTTTTTCCAAATTTGGCAGTAGCTTTTAGAGTATTTCTGAGAATGCCATTGACAGTTGCATCTGCAGAAAGGTCATTTAGTAAACTTAAGCTGATCAAATCATACCTTCGATTGAGTATGAACGATGACTGATTGACACAGCTGGCGGTGATTTCAATTGAAAGCCAACTTGCACGGTCAATTTCATTTAACCATATGCTTGAAAACTGGGCAAGCATGAAGGCAAGGCGTGTCATAATTTAATTGAAATGGAAATATTGCAATGAAAATGAAATATTGAATGACTGTAATGATCAGAACTGTACAGTAATGCCATGTAATGATTAAATTTTGTCCACGCACTTGTACGTGATATATGCCATTGACTTTTATGCCAGTAGGATGGGGTGAGGTGTGGGTGTGGGTGCTGGGGGGGCCGCTGTTGATGTTGTTGCATACCCCCCCAAAAAATGGGTAGCTACGCCCCTGTGTCTCAGGCAGGAACCCAGCACCTCTCCGCTGGACAGTATTGGACAGCTGGACTTGCATTCGACGTGGTACTGAGGCCTCCTTCCGTGCCAGCCAACCTCCAGCAGTCGTCTAACAGTGCTTGCTGCAGAGCCATCGGTGAGATGTGAAGGGGGTTGTAGCAAGTGGCGAGTGAGGACTATAGCACTCTAGCCTAACTTAGAGGGTGTGGAATGAGGGGTCAACATAGTGTGAGAGGAAGCTTAAGATGAACCACAGAAGGATTCAAAACCTTGACAATGGGGTATGGTCTGATAGAGTGGGGGACGAGCTTACAAGGCTCAACCCAGAATGCAAAGTCCCAGATGGAAAACCATATTCTCATCCCCTGGCAATTCATAGTTGTCAGTCATGTGACTGCTGTGTACCCTGGAGGGCAAAACACACTTTCACATACACATACCACAGAGCTGCTGCGCAAGCCCATCATATCTTAATTTGGTTCAACCCACAGATATTTAGATCACCGCTCCAAAAAAGAACAATATCTGAACAAACTCTAAATTATAGGCACTAGCAATTCTTGTACAGCATCCACCACAGTTGGTCAATTTTATTTATTAAAATAGCAAGCAAAGTTCCTAATGTCACCAGAGCTCCACTTTTGCAATTTTCACATTAATTATAACTTGATATCGTATGGAAAATCCTTCCCCTTAAACTCGCCATTCTCCTCGTCAAGGCATTTTAGAATGACCTGTATTATATGTGATTATTATGTTGTTTTTATGAATTCTTGTATTATTTTTCTCTCTCCTGCAAAGGAGGTTTGAATAAATAAAATAAATAAAATAAAATTAACTGCTGCCAGGATGAATGCATACAAAAATACAGACAGTTATATATATTTTCGATCTAGGTTAGTCAATAATGCTGTCATTTGGGAGGTGAAGGACAAAAAAAAAACTTCATTGTCAAAGCAAATGTGAGTTCTTTTCTAACAAGCAACCAAACATTGATTGAATCATTGAGTTTCCAAAGGGCCAAACTCAAATGAATTAGAGGTCTCCATATCTTATACAACTAATAAAAAGGGGAACCTTCTTGCAATTTCAGCCGGAAGTATCCCAATGACATTCTCTCACAAAGAAATAATCTAAAAATATATGCGTCATCACATATGTGACCCTCTATGGTAAAAGGTACCTCCGAGCGGCGATCATGCTATTGAGAAAAAAAAAAGTGATTTAAATGTCCTGCTCGCCATGTGGACTGTGTTTACTTTCACATTTGGAAAACTGCTTCTGATCCACGGGATTAAGCTCCATATATGTCACATGGAATCCCCTCAGTGTCTCGATGAATTTCCATTTCAATACTGCCGAAAATTGGCTATTATTCAGTGGCGGAGCCAGAACTGGGAATTGGGGTGGCACAGACACGTCCGTTTATGACAAACATTAGTCCTGGCTAGTTCTCAATCATTTTCCTTTATTGACGCATTTTCCGATTATTATAATTGGCAACTGAAGATACGGTTTCTCTCCATATGCAATTTAACAGCAATGAAATCATGGGCTAAATTCAGTACAGAAAAATAATTCTTCGCCAATGCTTTGCATTGATTGAACTGGTCTGCGTTCCAATGAAATATCGCCTTTCACTCTTGGTGTTGCGTGTGTTGATAAAAAAAAAGTGGCACTTGGCAGTTAAATAGGCTATAAAAAGCGTGCAGCTCAAGCTATTTGCATGAAAGTCGACAGGTATGCAATTTTGAATAACGTTAATTTAAATACAGCAAATACGCCTCCAGATGAATTTCTGGAAGAGGAAGGTCTACTCTATAAAAAATAACATAAAACTGAATTTTGAAAATTTTGACCCTGCCAGCCTTTTTTCATGGCTGGTCACATATGGGCAAAAAAAATCTTTTTTTCCCCTTCTTGAAAAAGAGTGTTCCTGGGAGTTGGGCCTTTGGAAACTCAAGGATTCGATTGTGTTTGTCATTAGTTCACGGTTACCAGCCGTTCTATAGTAGCAATATAATCAAAATATCCACAATTGGGTTTTCTCTCTAGTATGGGATTTTGTGAAAGCCCAATCAGGCTTTCCTACTCATTAGTCACTGCATCCAACTGAACAACACCTAACTGGCATTTTGGCAAAACAATATGGCAAAAATGGCAGGAGCGAAGTGGAAGAATCTCTCTTTTGCCCTCCAGAACAGCATTTCCAATGGATTGTTTTTTTTTTTAAAAAGATTATTTTTTTGGGAATTTTTCCATTATTTGACAGTTGTACAGTGTAGAGAGACAGGAAAATTGGGGAGAAGAATGGGGGAAGACAAGCAGCAAATGACCAGAGCTGGAATCAAACTCAGGTCACTGCGGGAGGGACAAAGCCTTCATGGTGCACGCACTTAGACCGATGAGCCACCGGGGCGCCCCCAATGGATTGTTTTTTGACAGGGTGGCCTACATCTCTGCTGGTCAGCAACTTTGTTGATGCAGGCATTGGGATGAAGGAGGGCTGTGCAAGTGCAATCACAGGTTTGTCAGCAGCATCAAGTGAATACTTGGACCACAGTCACACTTCCCTCCACCTCCTGGAAGGGGAACAGAAGAGGTTGATATCCAAGATAAAACTGGATCGGAGACATGGTGATAGATGACACAGAGAGCGAGTTATGGGCATAGTCAACCCAAACCAGATGCTTCCACCATGAGAATAGAGCATGGAATGATAGGGACTGCAATATCCTCACTAGATCCTGATTAGCCCACTCACATTGCCCATTGGTGTGGGGCTGAAAGCCTGAGGAAAGACTGACAATGGCACCAATCAGCTTACAGAATTCCTTCCAGAGATAAAAAAAACAAAAAACAAACTGAGGGCATCAATTGGACACCATCTCTCCTAGTAACTAATGCGATTCATGATCTCTCATTAGTTGAGCAGTCTCATTAACTGAGGGTAACTTGTCAAAAGGAATGAAATATACAGACTTTGAGTAGCAATCAACCACATTGAGTATAATGGTGCTACTTTTACAGGGGTGGGAGACCAGCGACAAACTCTAGGTCAATGTGTAACTATGGGCACTAAGGCACAGGCAGGGTTGGAGCAGACTTGCGGAGGGTTAGTTATTTGACTCATTCTGAGTGTAAAATTGGTAGACAGAGACAAAGTGGCTGACATCATCAGACATGGAGGGCCACCAGAATCATTGATGGATGAAAGCCAGATTCCTCCTGGAACCTAGTTCAAAGGGTAAACAGCAGACCTGCCCCCATCTCGGGACCTCAGGATGAACATAACTGCATACAAACAGAGAATTAGTAGCGCAATTCTGTGAGCTCAGTTCACACTGCAGGGCAGTGCTAACTGCAGCTTTAATATCCCACATAACTGCTGCAACCATAGGGGAGAGAGTCAGTGGGGAAAAAAAGCACAGGAGTGAGGCATGTTATCTTTATTTGAATTCTGGGATAACACTGCTCCTGTGACCACATTGGAAGCATTAACCTCCACCAAAAACTGATGGGAGGGATCAAGAACAATCAAAATAAGGGTTGAGTTGAATAGAGCAGAAGCACATCTTTAGATGGTTTAAGGCTCTGTCAGCTGTGCTGGGCAGAACTTTATACTGGTGAAAGTTAGAGCAGTGAGAGGGGCAACAGCACTACAGCAATTATATATGATCCTACAATAAAAACTACTAAGGCCCAGAAACCTTTGTAAGTCCTTATAAGTCTTAGGGAATGGGTACTCAGACACCATTCTCACCTTCTCCACATCCATCTCAATGTCTTAAAAGGGGATGATAAATCAAAGGAAAGAGACAGACTACTGATGAAAAAAAACTTTGTTGCCTACACATTGAGTCAGCTCTCAAGGAGCCACTGTAGGACCCATCTGATATGCTCTGCATTTTCCTAACCAGGCTAAGAAAAAAAATGGATGTAGTCCACACAGACAAAACTAAACTGATCATATCTTAAAGAACATCATTAACATGGGTCTGAAGGACTGCTAGAGTATTAATCAAATCAAATGGTACAACCACATATTCATAATCACTTGAGGGTGTAATGAATTCTGTTTTCCACTCTCTCTTGTATATGCACCAGGTGATATGGTTTTCACAGATCCAGTTCAGTGAATATGATTACCCCCTCCAAAAGCTCAGAGGCAGAGGACATCAGCAGCAGGTAATAGCATTTCTTGACAATAATCTCTTTAAGACCTCTGAAGTGATTGCCCAGCCAGAGAGATCCATCCTTGTTCCCGACAAAAAAGAAGCCTGTCTCAGCAAGGGATGAAGAGTTTGATTCCCTCTGCTAAGGCGTCACTACTGTACTTCCTCATAGACTTCACTTGTGGGGGGACAATGAATAAAGGTAGCCACGGAGTGATGAGATCTCAGGCAGGAGATCAATGATGCAGCCATATGGGCGGTGGGGAGGGAGTGAAGTTGCTGAAGACCAGTCTCAAGCCCAAATACTCTGCAGGAACAGATAACAGATCAGGATATTCTTCGTTCACCACAAGAGAGGAAGGGCACTAAGCAATGAGCAGAGACAAGGCAGGGAGAATAACAGAAATCTCCAGCCCGAAACAGAGTTCTTGACCTTGCTAAAATAGGGATTGTGCTTTACTAACCAGGGGCGGCTCAGAATAACAGGGACTACAGGCAAGTAAATAATGTATAACACCATCTCCACGCGGTGGTAACCATAGTACAGACAGCAAAGGGTGCCAACTCTCCTTTGTCTCTCAGCAGGTGTGAAATGAGTGCAATAGACTTGCATTAAATCTGAGTGAGGAACAAATGTACTAGGTGTGGGTGGGGGCGAGTATAACTGATGAGGGCAGAAGTTTTAATGTTGTATGAGGAACTTATAGCACTTCTTATGATGCTGATGCTAAGGCTTGTCAGTGCAGATGGCCAGGTCAAGCAAAGCATCAAAAGTGGCAGGTGACTCCCGAGTTTGGAGCTCATCCATAATGTTTAGAAAATGCCATACTGAGCCATTACAAAACTCAATGGCAAAGTCAGATTCAGACAAAGCTCCTTAGTGGATCTTTAGGATCTCATGGGCAGCCTCTCTCCCATGTATTGAAAGATCAAACACCTTTCAAATCTCATCAGCAAATCATCTCAATACAGGAACTGTCACAGCCTAGAGAGCAAGTGACCAAGATGGCTGTTTTGGTCAGATCATGTGCGAAGGTGGTGGGTTGCAGCTCAAAGATGAGAGAAAACTGGGAGATAAATGACTGCTATGTCCATGGTTTTTTTGGTGTAGTGTTCAGGTGGAAGTAGGTGAGGCTCCCGAATAGGAGCCATGGAGAGACCTGAGGGAGTAGGAGAGGTGGATGCAGCCAGAGGTGATTGGCTAGTGTTCAGGGCAACTCAAAGCAGCTGCAATTGTGCTGCAAGATCTATCATGTTGGCACCAAATGCTTGCAATGACTTTCCAACGAAGTCCAACTGGAATTGATGCCTCCCACTGATCCCTGTTTTTCCAAGACTGATCCCAATTAACTGAAATCTGATTAATCAAAGGATGTCAGATAGCACTGTCAGGCTTTTGGTCCAGAATATATCCCAGACCAAAAACAGGAAATAAATTTAGGCATTTATTATAGTAATTAAAAAACAATCCAAATTCAGTCAAAACACATGTAGCCCAGTGGGAAAATTCTCTTTATTTTAAATATCCCCTTGATGGTGCTGTAAGTAAGTTACCCCCCTTATTGTAATAAAGTACTGTATCCGGGTGCATTTTTTATAGAAGAAAAAGGTGATTGCCTGTTCAGATGGAAAATGGAGGTCTAGTAGTATGGGTGACTGAAGTGAACAAATTTTAATGAATCTAGCCATTGGGTCTGTAAAGGCTGGAAATACTGCTCGCCTTAGTAAGACTACGACATCTTGAGTTGAATGGATTGAAGATTGAGGTTGAATGGCCAATTTTGATGAGCAACCAGCAGCAGATTGAATGTGAATGTTGCCGAACTTGGTAGAGGCTAGTACATGTGCTTCAAGGTTGCAATTCCTGAGAGTAACTTGAAGAACCACGAGTCCCCAAAAGCGTGAGTTTTATAATTCAATCAACCTTGCAGTAATGTTATATCCATTAACTCCTTTCAACTCAGCTTGACAGTGAAAATGGTCTAATTTGAATGTTTCTGTCTCTAACGTAGAGGGGAGAATAAACGCCCCGTGCGAGTGTTCGTGTTTTGCGTGTTGGATGAACGAGATTTAAGTTTTCAATGATGTAATTTTATTTCTTGTTTATGATTTATTTTATATGCACTCCATAGAACAAGGAAACGAGCAAATGTGATTTGTTAATGTTTTGTATTACAGATATGTGATGAACTATCACTGTTTATACACTTTTCTGTATATTAAATTGTCGATGTTCTGAAACTGGCTGTACACTTATTGACAGATTTTGGTTCTTGAATATGCCATGTGGTATGTGCTCTGTGGGGATTTATGGTGTAGCTGAGTGTACCTAATGAGTAAAAAGGTACTGCGTGTTGCAACGCTATTGCTGATTCTGATTTTAAGATCGCGAAAAGTGTAAGCCCACATACAGAAACCGTGGGGTTAGCAGATGCCATTTTATTTTGTTGAAGTAATTCGGTCTCCATGTGTATTGGAAAGCTGAATTGTATGAACCTCAAAACTATACCGATACTTCTCGTGATGTCACGAATCTGGTCATGTGGGTTTGTTCGCTAGCGTGGTTGGCAAAAAGCCTCAACTTGACAATTGATTTTATAGGCGAAGTAAAGTTGTCTTACACTTTTCGTCATCATGCCAGTCAGTTGCAGCATTATTAACTGTACAAACCATTTCATGAAGGGTTCAGGAATACGTTTCCTACGTATTCCTGATCGAGAACCGAAAAAATCTGCTGGATTGAAGCAATTCGAGGCAAGAACTGGGTGCCGTTGGCCCACTCGCGTGTTTGTACTATTCACTTTCTGTCAGGTAAGTCGCAAGTTATTTTCCATCATTTCTAACATGACATTTTGCTAAGTTTTTGCATTTTATTATTCGGTCACGGCAAGAGAATGTCTTCTTTTTTGTGTTGAGTAATTCGATCAGTTCCTTATGCTTTCTGATAGCAAGTATTTAATTGACAGTTTAGATATTAGTTTTGGAAAGAATTCCGTTTTCAACCTTCATTGGTATCGACTGAGATCAGTACTTTTTCGGCTAACCTTGACTTTTGGGTACCCAGAGAAACATTTGAGTGTGTAAAAACGTCAAGCGTACATCCAGTCAAGAAAATTTAGAGTTTAATGTCTACTGCAGCTGTAAGGGCGGCAGCCTCATTACTGATGACACACCAGGTGGCTAGGGAATGCGCAGTATATGCATTGGTGATATTAAATATTAATGATAAAATTCTAAACGAAAATTCTATCATGAAAAAAAACCCCCAAAATATATTGGCGCCCCCTTTTAAAATCGTTCTGGTAAACGCACTACTGTGAATTACTTTCACTGATCAACAATGATCAACAAATGTTTAATTTCTGTTCGATGTAGGAATATCAAGTGATGATCCAGCCAACCCAGACCCAAACAAGGGTCGTTCCTCCAACCTTTTAGCTCGTAAGGATCCGGAAGCCTACACAGACCTTCGTTGTACTTAAGCTTAGAGAATTATCTTGCCTTTGCGGTACTGTCAAGGTTTTGTACATATTCAGAGACCGCCGAATCGGTTCCACAACTGCAGGATGCCATACTTCCCCTGTTTGTCTTATTGATTTACACTTGTTCTTGCCAACCACGCTAATGCACATGCTTGAATATGACGTCAATGTTTGTAAACAAGAAGTATCGCTATTGTTAACGCTGTTGTCCTGTTGCATCATTTACTGGGCCACACACAGGTCAGGTTAAGATTAAAAAAAAAAAAATCCAAAACAGAAGGCAAAAATCAGAATTCCGAGGACAAAGTTCAAAACAGAGATTAAAAGTTCAAAAGTTCAATGTTAAAAAAGAAAGAGATTAGAGAGGCAAATATCCTGAAACAGCCAGCTGAAGTCTTGTTCAAAAACGGGCAATGTGCCAAATACGAGTTCATAACAGGCAGGCTGACTATCCAACACACACCTAAAATTTAAGTCCAAAAGCAGGCTTAAGTATGGACAAGAAAAGAAAAAAAAAAACCTGCTACAAATGGCAAGAATGACAATAGAAAACTCTGAGACAACATGACTCTAAACATATTCAAAAAACAGTGGGTTATACTGTATTAAGCAAATGGACAGATAATGAGCTGTGGGTGAGTGAGGAAGTGACTGAGGCTAGTGACTAATTAATGCATCAGAAGCAGATTGTGGCAGAATTGCAGACAGGAAGAGAAGGTGGATAGTGGGTGGGACACACATGGACCCTGTAAACAAAACTAGGGCACATACTCTCACTCACACCCAAAAAATGACACAGACAGACAGGAAGTAAACAAACAGAAATGGGGGAGCTTAGCCAGAAATACTGACAGTTCCCCTCTATTTGCTACTTGTCTGTGTACTGGGAAAAATATTTGGAAGTTAACAGTGTATTTCTTATCTTTTTGAAGAGGAATAAGCTACTATTACTCCTGTTTGCTGAGTTGCCTGACTTCCTTTATTGTAATACATTGCAATGAATTTCTACTCTGCTGGCTTTCCGCAAACATCAAGACATAACCCCTCTGTGAATCTCTAACAGGTGAATAGGCAAAAGATTGGAAGACTTGCAGCGACAGTATGCATGTCTCACTGTGATAGTTCTGCCCTGCAGTCCCTCCCCCTCCTGCTGTCTTCGCCTCCACTTCAGTGACGTGCGGTCGGAGGTTAGTCTGGTGAGGCACAATCCTTCCCTTTGCTTGATTAGCAATCAGACGATTAACTAGTTTAGTAAGACTATTCGGCAGAATGACGGGCCAGTTTAAGTTTCCGCGGCGTTATTACTCAGTATATCGAACCTGAAATGCTTACTAGACAGCAGATTTGCGCGTACTTGCTTCCAGGAAGCCGAAGCAATGTCATCAACAAATATTAAAACAGTTCGACTTATGCAGAGTTCAATGCTTAATCAATATACAATGTATTCTCCTTTAAATACGGGCTTTTACACCCAAAAAAAAAAAAAAAAAAAAAATGCGGCGTTTATTTTCAGTCTTCTTTCATAATCCGATTAACAAAATGTTTAAACGATATACAGAATTACCGAGAGCCGAGAATTTTTCCTGATTGATTATTCAGATTTTCATCCTTGCAGTCTCAAATTGAAGAGTATACGTGAATGAATCTTTTTGTCATTATCTCCTCTATCAGTATACGGGCTTCCTATAGGCTTGGTCTCAATTGTTTTGATTGTCAATCAGGAATAGTACATGAGAACAGGTTAACAAAATCCTGTGATAAAAGTTTGGGTCACTGCCTCACCTCACCGCACGTCTCTGGCTTCCTGTAAGCAAGTACTTGCAAATCTGCAGTTTCGTGAGCATTTCACGTTCGATGTAGCCTACTGAGTAATAATGCCGCGGAAACTTAAACTGGCCCGTCATTCTGCCGAATAGTCTTACTAAACTAGTTAATTGTCTGATTGCTAATCAAGCAAAGGGGAGGATTCTGCCTCACCAAACTAACCTCCAACCGCACGTCACTGCTCTACTTCAACGAGCAACACCTGTTGCTCGTTGAAGTGGAGGTGACGTTTAGAGTATTTAAGATTGGCAATGCAGCTGCATTCTGGCATTTTAGCTCCGTGTGTGTTGCTGCTGCTCCTCTGTCTCTTTGTCATTTTTTTTAAAGTATATTTATTAAATATCTTTCTTTTTTTTGTACCAGCATGTGGGAGTGGGTCCCTTTATCAGCCTTTGGGTACATGGTCCCAGTGCCCGCCGGATTGCATGTTGCATCCGGCGGGACTAAACCACGACATTCACATTCAGCTATTCTCTAAAGTGCATGTGACAAATTCCCACACCACATCAGCAGACACAGCGTTTAGATTTGGAAGATCAATGACATCTGCAATACGTTGTGCAGTCACCGTGAGAAGAACAAAACACTGGTGGGTGGGAGGGAATAGGAACCAGACAGCAGGGCATTTGAGTACAATGAAGAGTTTGACTCTATCTGGGTTTGGTTGACATTGTGCTTAATTGACATACCGTTCTCCAACTTGAGTTCATATTATTAGTCTCAATGGATGACAGGCTATACTGACCACATTTATCCTGTTGTGTCTTTAGATTTGACAAAGCGTTGAATGTGTGTAGTGTAAATGCATTTACTGTATGTCTGCAGACAGCATGGAGATTTTCTCAACACATCTCAAAAAGTTGAAACAGCATCAAGCATCTAATATTAACCTTCGGCCTTGTCCTTGCGCACAGAGATTTCTTCAGATTCTTGGATTTTTTTATGTACTGTAGATTGTGGGGTATTTTAAATCTTCACAACTTTACATTGAGCAAAATTTTTCTGAAATTGTTCCACAATTTTTAGATTCAGTTTTTTGCAGATTGGTGAGCCTGTGCCTATCTTTACTTCTGAGAGACTCTGCCTCTCTGAAATGCTCTTTTAATACCCAGTCATGTTACTGACCTGTTTCCAATTAACCTAATTAGTAGTAAAATGCTCCTCCAGCTGTTTCTTATTAGTACCTTTTACTTTTCCAGCCTTTTGTTGCCCCTGTCCCAACTTTTTTGAGATGTGTTGCTGCAATCAAATTCAAAATGAGCTAATACTTTTCAAGAAATGTTAAAATGTCTCACTTTCAATATCTGATATGTTGTCTATGTTTTTTTGTGAATAAAATGTGGGTTTATGAGATTTGCAAATCATTGCATTCTGTTTTTATTCACGTTTTACACAACGTCCCAACTTCATTGAAATTGGGGTTTGTGTAAGTATGTGGTTATGAGCTAATTGAGTTTCAAGAAAGAATATTTTGTTTAAATGTCCAGCAATACAGCATATCACAACCTGGAGATTAGAGTGAGACAACTTGAACTGACGTGGCATGAGATGCCTCAGCAAAAATGAAAGCTTCATGAGGATTGATCTTGTGTCTGGCAGACAGCTATTAAATGCTCACTGGGTAACTTACTTACAGAGACACTTCTGTATTTCCCAAGTCTTTCTCAATGCAGTTGGAGGGCTATTTCTGACACTGCCAATTCCAGTTAGAGATCCCTGAATGAAAGACTGTGTTGACCCATTCACTCACATGCTTTGATAGAGCTTACTTCTTACCCTAATGCATGGGCAAATGCGAATACCTAGCCAACAACTCAGGCCAAGTGAATATACAGTATTTCTTTATGATTAATAGACTTGATATTCATTTTTTTCCCAAAGCTTGAGCTCAGACTTTGTGCTGCGCTGCCATGGCAGCCACACCCGTTAAATACCACAGTGGCTGGACAGGAGAAAAGCTAAGAGGCATACTGCGAGACATGGCTGGGAGTTTCACTGAAACATGTCAGGTCAGTGTTAGAAGCAGTTGTATTTAATCCCGGCATATGGAACGGCTCAACAAGGATGAAATACCGCATTTGGCCCATGTGGATCAGGGTTAGTAAGGCAAGACCCAGGCTGCAGGGAAGAGATATGGCACAAGCTCTTTAATGGGGCAGTGGCTGGCCTGGCCATGTGAAAAGTGCCACTTTCCCATCAATGAGCGTGCTCGGGACACACACATTTATTCACAGTCCTGCCTGGCACTAAAACAGTGGAGCTGGAGCTGTTGATAACACAGCAAAAAAGGGCTTGTTACTGAACCAGGCACGGAAAAGGATCTGTCTCCGTGGCGGTTCCAGCAAACAGTATAGATCAGACAGCTGTAATCCCTTCATTGCCTTTTAATGGTAATCACAGAGATTAGTTTGCGACATATCTCCGCATACTGCATGTTGCGTGTCAACAACCATTTACAGATACATAATTTGAAACTGAAATAGTTTATTGCAAATAATCCAAAGCCTTGCCACAAATATATAAAAAAGTAATCACAGAAAATGATGCCAAAATGACATTTTATCCAGTCCTCATTGCGATTAAAGTGCTCATGTATAATTGAATAACACTATCTGAGATCAAATTGAGCCATAATATACTTTGTCGACAGTGTATTACTACCAATGTACTAAATTATTTATCTTCATTTTTGTGCCATAGAGAGAACAGAACCTTCTATTGAACATAAAAAGTGTATGGCCAATTTACACTGATTTGGATCTGACAGCAAGCCTTATAATTTATAACAGGGACTGTCTAGCTCTCAGTGCTGCAGTGGCACTTAAAGTAATAGAAAGAGAAGATCAGAGAGATTTTAATAAACTAGTAAGAATGTGGGGTGTGCAGGCAAATTGTATCTTGGAGGGAACAGGATCAAAGTCCACAATGGCAGCCCACGGCACACGAATATAGAAAGCCTACTTTTACAGTTCATTTGGATATCATTAAAATGCTTCCCAGCGTAACACTTGGGATAATGATTCATGTCTGCATATGCATGCCCAGTAAGCAAAAGATGCAGGTAAAACTATTTTTCAAAAAAATCCCTTCAATGGAGAAACTACACATGTGGACAGCATGAGGCCAAAAATACGTGGACACCTGCTCATCCAACATCTCAGAAACAAAACCTTGGGTGTTGCTATGGAGCTGGTTCACATTTTGCTGCCATGACAGCCATTAATCTAAAACTTTCCACTGAATGTTCCAACATTAGAGAAGGGATTACTTTTATTTAATCTGAAAAAGAATGAGTGAGGTTTGACAGTGAGGTTGGGTGATTTGGCCTGTTGGCTTTCTAGTGGGCTATATGGACACTTCTCTTTCGCGTTCTTGGTTAGCTAGCGCCACTCCTTCCGGTATGCAAAATATAGCTTATAGCTATGGCAGTTTTCACCCAGTCTTTGTAAGATCTTCCGAGACTTAAGGTCAACAATGTGTAACGCATCATTCAAGGGTCGTGCCAGATGTCTGCCTTCAAAAAAGGAGAAGGGTTTCAAACTATATGTTTTGAGTGGAAAGAATTCAGAATCCAACCTCCACTTTTTCTGGCTTTTTAGTAGCCAGAACGATTTTAAAAGGGGGCGCCAACATATTTTGGGGGGTTTTATTAGAAGGGGGTTTGTAATGTAATATTTAATTTTAATATTGCAAATGCATATGCTGTGCATGCCCTAGCAACACAGTGTGTCATCAGTAACATGGCTGCTGCCGTTATCTGCCATTAACACATATGACAGCACTAGAAATTAAACTCTAAATTTTCTTGACTGGATGTATGCTTGACATTTTTAATCACCGGACTGTTTCTCTGGGTACCCAAACATCAAGGTAAGCCGAAAAAGTACTGATTTCATTCTATGCTGGTTGAGGTTAAATACGGAATTTTTTCTTGCAAGTCATGTCAGTGTGTTCAAGCGCTAGCATAAAAATAGTGAGCATTCATGTGTTTACGTATAAAATACTATCACAGTTTTCCTATCATCTTTGTCACTCTCAGTTTCAAAGACTCGGCAACAGGAGAGTTAACTATTACAGCTGAGTGTTTCAAATCAATGTGGAAAAGCGAAAAACCTCATAGTTTCGGAGCGTAAGACAAAGGTGGAGTCCCATTAAGGGCGTTTTCTGGCCCAAACCACCAAATTCTAAATAATTTTCAGCATTGATAAATCACCCCATGGGGTTCATGAATCCACCAGAGAAAACTGCGATATCAATTTTCTTTATGGCAAAAAATGATATTTTTAAAATTTTTTAGTTCTTAGGAGGGGCCACCCATTCTGGGGCCCCACAAAGTGTCACCAATGATTATAATCATGCGCTTATCAATGCACATTGTAGCTGATATATTTTTCTACTGAATGAAAAAAGAATTTTTTGAAATTGATCTCATACTGCCAAGATAGGAAGATATTTGTTCAAAAAATATGTTCTGAAATGGAGATTTCTAACAGCCACGTGTGTAAATGACAGTACATTTGACAAAGTTCCCAGCCATGACACACTAAGGGAATTTGCTGAAATTTGCCCCAGGCTATGGCCAACATTCAATGAAAAAACCAGGATGTGTCGACACCGGTAACATCTTCATCCAAACACTTGCATCAACCGACCGTTGTAAACCCTAAAATGGGGTGTGTTGATATGAAATGGATTGTATGAGTGTGGTTCTCACTTAATTCTTCTAGTTTAAGTTTTTTCAGTGATATAGTTATTAACTATGACCCATGATGTTTATGCTTAAAATTATTGCCTTTTCTTAGACCTTCAAACTGAAGGAGCCTCAAGACCACGACAAGGTGATCGGTCCCCTTGAGGAATAACTATCATGCTATCATGCCTATCAATTACCTATGATACATTTGATACACATTTGACTAGATTTCGCACAAATTAAATAATCTATTTACAATTTATCACAGATTTGAATTTGGCTGTTTGTGGCTGCATCTTTGTTTGTGACTGGTGGTAGAGGTATCCAAGATAATACAGGATGCTGGCCACATGGGCACACATTCCGATAGTACGCTTACCTGTTGGGCAAACACAGTAATAATCCTTGAGTGGATCATCCTCATCAGAAGAGTCGTATTCAATCCAGACATTATATTTAGTCTGAGAACGATGTCTGGAGTGAATCTGACCTCTGATGAGGTTTGGTGTATACTGGCACACCCACACCTCAAAGTCTCCATCAGGGGTGAGGTGTTCTGAGACATAACCTGATGCCTGCTTCAGCTGGTATACTCCACATGTGACTGTCTTCAGATACTGTAACTGCAAGAGAGGAAACTGCATATATCTAGCATCCATTTTTTGCCAAACAACTTTCGCCTTTCAAGTCATGTCTGGGTCCGCTTTAACTCTATCTGCCGACTCTATCTGGAGTTTGGCCTGGTCAAGTGAGACTTCATCTTCAATGCGATCGAAACGTCTGCTGCTGTTCGCTCAGAATCAGGTTGGTAGATAGTTCCACGAGCAGCATTGAGGCAAGCAGTTGTTCCTCGGACTAAGGTTCCAATGAATAGAATAAAATGATTTGAGGTTAACCGCTCTTTGAAAAATGTCCATTGCTTTAGCCGCCCGTGGTAGCTCTCTACCACCCATCTGGTTTTCGTGCAGAGGTGATCAGCAATGGCCGTTCGGTGTCATGCTGTGAGTTGTCACTTAACACAGACGGCATATGAGCATCATAACGATGGGACTCAAGAACTGACATGACATCCCTAAAGCCTCTGTTGCAATCATTGTCGTGCTCCTCCATCCAGGATTTCAGATGGTCCAGTGTGTCAAAAATGTGCTTTGATATGCTGGCATCATTTTCACTTCCATAATACGGACCAACTGAATCCAAGATATAGCCATCAGGGAACACGACACTCATGAACTTCAAATAATTTAGTTTTTTGTGTCCGCAACAGGACTTTCTCTGAAGTTCATGGTCTTCACTCTTATTTATATGCAAATACGTCTCTTCCATAATAACAGTGACTACTTCACCGAAGAATGTGAAAGGCGTGTTGTGTGATATAGCATCATCTGTTACTATATTAGCAGGGCCGAGATGATGAGGAATAGTGGTCTCCACTGCTTCAGTCACAGCATGGAATGACTTCAAGACCTGCTTCTTATCCAGACTAGTCATAGCACTTATCTGATCCCAAGAAAGATTTGTCTTCAACTTTTTTTGGTAGTTATTCCTCAAGGGGACTGATCACCTCGTCGTGGTCTTGAGGCTCCTTCAGTTTGAAGGTCTAAGAAAAGGCAATAATTTTAAGCATAAACATCATGGGCCATAGTTAATAACTATATTAATGAAACAACTTAAACTAGAAGAATTAAGTGACAGCCATACTCACGCAATCCATTTCGTATCAACACACCCCATTTTAGGGTTTACAAAGGTTGGTTGATGCAAGTGTTTGGATGAAGATGTTACCGGTGCCGACACATCCTGGTTTTTTCACTGAATGTTGGCCATAGCCTGGGGCAAATTTCAGCAAATTCCCTTAGTGTGTCATGGCTGGGAACTTTGTCAAATGTACCGTCGTTTACACACATGGCCGTTGGAAATCTCCATTTCAGAACATATATACTATTCAAAAAAAGTAGGGGATATTGGATTTACAAGTACCATGAAATGCAGATCATGAGGTCAGGAAGGAAACAAATGACATAAAAACATTAAGGAAACATTTGTCAATTTATTCAAACCCTGTGTACAGTCAGTAAAGGACAGATTCTCCAGAATAAGGGGTCGACACAAACACAGGGTCACACAGCAAATTACCACCATTGTGAAACAGAGTCAGTAGCGGGTAAAACCCCCCTGGTTGGCTAGACAAGCTCGAATTCGGGTGTGGCATACTCCCTAACGGGCGTCCCAGGTCATTTTGGGGAACGTTATTCCATTCCTGTTGCAATGCTGCAGCAAGTTCTTGGACATTGGCAGGAGGTTGTTGACGTTAGGCGTAGCCGCTGTCCAAGCATGTCCCAGACATGCTCGATGTGGGAAAGGTCCGGACTGAGTGCTGGCCATGGTAATGTGGTGATATTCTGCTGCTGGAGGTAATCTGTAACGATCCTGGCCCTATGACATCTGGCATTGTCATCTTGGAAAATGAAACGGCGGCCATAACGACGAGCAAACGGCACAACGTGGGGTGCCAAGATATTGTCCCGGTAGTACTGCCCTGTGACACGTCCAGCAACAACATGCCAAGTCTGTTCTGCGGCAGCAGTGATGCCTCCCCACACCATTACAGATCCACCCCCATACGGATCATGTCTAATGACGTTAACGTCATGGAAACGTTCGTTACGTCGGCGCCAAACCCTCCTGCGTCTGTCAAGGAAGTCCACAGTGAACCTCGACTCATCTGAGAACATTACGTTGTTCCATCGGCGATTATCCCAGCGTTGATGATGACGACACCATTGAGTCTGGCCCTAATGTGACGATCCCTCAAACAGGGAATGACACGAGGGCGTCGGGCGTGTAAGTGAAATCTGTGCAGACGATTCCTGATGGTCTGGCCACTCACTACCAAGCCAGTATCCCTTTGAAGTTGAGACCTTGTCTGATTTGCTGTTACCATACGATTTCTCAAGACAATAGTGCGGATGAATCTGTCCTGAGCCTGAGTTGTTGCCCTTGGTCGACCGGATCGTGGTCTATCCTGAACAGACCCTGTAGCACGATGTCTGGACCATAATCTGCTGATGACAGACTGGGAAACATTCATTGCCCTTGCCACAACCACCTGTCTTGTGCCAACCTGTAGCATGCCAAGGGCACGTAACCTCTCCTCCTGTGTTAGACGGCGCATGGTCTCTGTTTAATTAACGACTTCAACCACTGATAATCTGATGCTTTCTCTTCAAAATCTTCCTTTACAGTGGCTCTAACCTTCCAATTCAGAGTCATGCAAATTTGTGGCACAACCCCCTTGATCATCAATAGCATCCCGTGCAGATCGTGAGAGTGTCATTGATGTGTTTGGGTGATGAATTTCTTTGGAAATGCTTCCTCAGTAAGGAACTATACAACATGGTTTCGTATCCCTTTGTATATGTGAAAATTTTGATCTCAAAATAAAATATCCCCTACTTTTTTTGAATAGTTATATTTTTTGAACAAATATCTTCCTATCTTGACAGTATGACATCAATTTCAACAAATTCTTATATTCATCAGGAAATATCAGCTACATTGTGCATTGATAAGCACATGATTATAATCATTGGTGACACGTTGTGGGGCCCCAGAATGGGTGGCCCCTCACAAAAACTAAAAAATGTAAAAAATATAATTTTTTGTCATAAAGAAAATTGATATCGCAGTTTTCTCTGGTGGATTCGTGAACCTTATGGGGTGATTTCTCAATGCTGAAAATTATTTTGAATTCGATGGTTTGGACCAGAAAACGCCCTTAACCTCTTAAGACCCGAGCTCTTGTTTGATATGCATTTTTTATTTCTCTTTGCTATTTGGGCTTATTGGAACCTGATAAGTATAAAAACTGGGCGCATTTATGCTAACATATTAACATTTTTAACAAAGCTAAGTCCCTCTGTACACATACCTGTACATCGTGTTTAGCAGCATACTAGATCTTTACATTTACAACCTCAATTCCGGAATAGATGGGACAAAGTGTAAATTGTGAATAAAATCAAAATGCAATGACTTTCAAATCACACCAGCCAGTATTTTATTCACAATAGAACAGAGATAACATAGCAAATGTTGAAACAGAGAAATTTTACACTTTTATCCACAAAATGAGCTCATTCCAAATTTGATGGCTGCTACAGGTCTCAAAAAAGTTGGGGCAGGGGCCTGTTTACCATGGTGCAGCATCCCCTCTTCTTTTTAACACAGAGTGGAGGCGTCTGGGCATTGAGGAGGCAAGTTTCTTGAGTTTAGCCATTGGAATTTGATCCCACTCTTGTTTAATACAGGCTTCCAGCTGCTGGAGAGTTTTGGGTCTCCTTTGATGGACTTTTCGTTTAATTATGCGCCAAATGTTCTCAATCGGTGAAAGAACAGGACTGCAGGAAGACCAGTTCAGCACACGGACTCTTTTACTACGAAGCCATGCTGTTGTAATAGCTGCAGTATGTGGTTTTGCATTGTCCTGCTGAAATACACAAGGCCTTCCCTGTAATAGATGTCATCTGGAGGGGAGCATATGTTGCTCTAAAACCTTTATATACCTTTCAGCATTCATGGTGCTTTTTAAAACATGCAAGTGCCCCACACCATATGCACTAATGCATCTCCATACCATTAGAAATGCTGGCTTTTGAACTGAACGCTGATAACAGGAGGGGTGGTCTTTCTCCTCTTTAGCCCAAAGGACACAACGCCAATGATTTCCAACAAGAATGTCAAATTTGGACTTGTCTGACCACAGGACACTTTGCCACTTTGCTACAGTCCATTTTAAATGAGCCATGGCCCACAGAACATGGCAGCACTTCTGGATCATGCTCAACAATGGCTTCCTTTTTGTATGATAGAGTTTTAGGTGGCATCTGTGGATGGCACGGCGGACTGTGTTTACAGACAGTGGTTTCTTGAAGTATTCCTGGGCCCATTTAGTAATGTCAATGACAGAATCATGCCGGTGAGTGATGCAGTGGCGTCTGAGGGCCCGAGGATCACGGGTATCCAATAAAGGTCTTCGGCCTTGTCCCATACGCACAGAGATTTTTCCAGTTTCTCTGAATCTTTTGATAATGTTATGCACTGTCGATGATGAGACCTTCAAAGCCTTTGCAATTTGACGTTGAGGAACATTGTTTTTAAAGTATTCTACATTTTTTTTACGCAAACCTTCACAGGTTGGAGAGCCTGTGGCCATCTTTACTTCTGAGAGACTCAGCCTCTCTAAGACATCCCTTTTATAGCCAATCATGTTACACACCTGATGCCAGTTAACTTTATTACTTGCTAAATGTTCTTTCAGCTGATTCTTTTATATATTAATTGCTTTTTCAGCCCTTTTTTGCCTGTGTCTAAACTTTTTTGAGACCTGTAGCAGCCAGAAAATTTGAAATTTTGTGGATAAAAATGTAAAATGTCTCAGTTTCAACATTTGAAATGTTATCTATGCTCTATTGTAAATAACATATTGGCTCATGTGACCTGAAAGTCATTGCATTTTGATTTTATTCACAGTTTACACTTCGTCCCAACTATTTCGGAATTGGGGTTGTTCTAATTTTTGTCAAATTTGCATGTCATGGCAAAGTAACAATGCTTTTATGCATATCTAAACAAGAATAAGCCATGAAATATGATTGGACTTCTTACCTTGTCGATGTTTGGGTTTGAAGTGGCCACCCGAACTTTCACTTGCACTCGCCGCCATTTTGAATTTTTTCTGGAGTGTGTGTTGTACTCTTCTGACAGTAGTTCTGACATTAACGACTGAGGTAATATAACCCAAAATGTGATGTCCACGCATGTGGACGCCAGGTCTTAAGAGGTTTTAATGGGACTCCACCTTTTAGAGTCGGCTCATTATTATGCTCCATGGTAAACAGAAGGTATGACCTATCGAATGATAGTCATACTGATAATAAAGCTGACACTGCACCGACAGCACCTTTAGTACACCTTTAGTGCCACCGCACTGTGATATGCACGCGCTACTAGAAGTGGTTAAGTTAAAAAATGATGAACTGTTAAACTGGTTGGCAAATTTGATTGACACTGGTAGGTACCATGTGGTTCAAGGGCCTCCCTTGATTTTCCATGGACCTATGATGGAGTCATAATTCAGCACTGTGATAGACATCATCGACAGCGAAAGCACTATAATGAGCATGGCAACCTACAATACAATCCAGTCAACCAAATACGCCCCTAGGTCCAGGGGTCAGAAAGCCATCTCGATGTTCAAGAGTAAGGACATATAGCTCTGAAAAGTTGATAAGGTCCTCTACAGGAACATCCACATTGCAGGCATAAAAGACAAGCCTTAAAGGCAAAAGGTCCTGATATAGAAAAGAGGGAGGCAGGAAGTATTTGGTTACCAGCCAACAACCAGTGTCAAGCAAAGGAGGAAGGCTGTACGGGAAGAGGACTGGCAAGCTAAAGTGAGGCTCAAAAGAGGACAATAGTGCTATAAGTACTGGTGCAGGCATAAAAGACAAAAAAAAAAGCACAGCGGATTGGAGTGGGTGGTTGGGAGGGTGTTACAGAGGGTGGTTGGGAGGTAGGGCATGTCACTCAATGTAATCTATTTGTCATTTCACAAAATAAATGCCTCTTTAAAATTCTAATAGATGTGACTGAGTTTTTCTTTTTGTTCGCACTGCTCAGTATAGCAGATTTAAATATCATTGGCAGGGTTTTAAGTGTCATTTGAACAGAGTTTGTATAAAAATATGTTGCATGCATCATGGGAAGGGGCCTGGGCCCTTGTTTTCTGGTAAAAAAAAAAACATTGTTACCTTTTTGGGACATCACCAGTTTTCACCTCTGCCTCCCAAAGTATTACATGTCATGTCCTCTTTCATACTTCATGCCCTGGCACCCAGAGATGTTATAAAGGGTGCCAGGGCAAGGAATGGAGCAGAGGACCCAAGTGCAGGGATGTGGGTTTTATTAAATAAAGCGTGAGGGTAAAATCAAACAAATATAAAACTTCAGGATGGCACAAAAGGGAGTGCACACAACAACAGTGGGGAACCGACTAAGGCTACCTGCCCGTGTGGGGAGAAGCTAAGCTATAAATACTACAGGAAATGTTAATTAACTGAAAGGAAACAGGTGAACATAATTAAGGTGCAAAATTGACAGTAATTGACTAATTGGTGAAGGGCAGGTAGCCAGAATGCCAAAGGGGAGGGGCATTACACTTAGATAGGAAATGAATAGGGCCCAGAGAGTATTTTCACTGCCATTGCTTGCATTGATTTGAAATAAAAGTGGTAGAAAGTTCAAAACCATGCCATTAACGCAGCAGTCAAGTTGAAGAGTTTGGAAACTGGAAGGTAAAGTGAAAGTAATAAATATGAAAATATTCAGTTATCATGGTTGGGCAATTGCACTTACTGTACAGTAATACTTTCAGTGAAAATATTTTCAGACCTTGATCTCTATAGATTCAGGCATAACTTATTGATAAATTGTGGAGTATTGAACTTTCAGCCCAAGCATGAATTTTCCGTGCAGACGAGGTCTGATTCCTAACCCTAGAACTTTTTGCTCTCTGGTTCCATCTATTACCCTGTCTGCTGGCCCTTGGCGAATAAAAAAAGATATTATGTCTTCTAAGCTTTCTTTTTTAAATGTCTATTTAGAAGGTGAAAACAGAAGTAATAAAAATTATGGCCCCTTGTTGACCACACTTCCAATGCAGCATTGGCCTACAGATGGAGTACTCTTTATCGATCTAAAGAAAATGGCCCTGAATTTACGTAACCCTGTTCAATGCTGTGTAACTTAATTCATCATTCAGTTGATCGATGTAATAATGTTGGTTGTAATATTCAATCTCTGTTTCATACAAAATAGCGAGTGATCAGAGCTTTATTGTACTGAGCACAACACATAGTTTGATGGCTTTTCTTTGAGAGAGAATTATGGAATGTGAAGAGAAGGCTAACTTTAGCAACAGCTTTTGATTAAAAAAAAAAATTATGACATCTCAAGAAACTCATATTTTCTATATACTGTATTTTGCATATGAAATGCAATAGTTGAAAGTGATGAGGGTCAATTTAACAACATGACAAGAACATTGTCTGGGACATAAGAACATATAATCCAGCATCTGAATTCATTACTTCAGTAAGTCACCATAATAGAAGGAGGGCACCTCAGCACTGGGTTGCTTCTAATTGGATCAAGACAAAGATTAGAGCCAGGAACTATGTAGTTACAGTTCAATAGGAAATTTGTCATAATTTCTTGTGCACTTCAAACTTGGTTGTCAATGTAAGTAGTTAGCTCAGAGGCAGGAAAATAAATTGGTCTCCAGTGTAAATAAATTGTACAGAGTGGGGAGAGAGTCACGTATGTAAGCCATAAGATAATGATCCAGGGGACAGATAATGATGTGAGGGTGGATTTATTTATTTATTTGCTTCATTGATGCATCATTGTTCTCCAAGCAAATGCCAACTGCTTGGATTAAACATTTTCCTTTGTGCTTGATTGGCTGCAATCTTGACTGTGCTCATTTAAATCCCTTACGGTGCAGACAGTATTTCCTGATTAAATGTTTGTTAAATGTTTATTTCTGTTCATTTTACTCATGTTCAAATTAGCAATTCAAAGGAATGAAATTCAACATGGACCAAAGCAATTCCAGCAAACCTGTACATACTGTATTTAATAGCTGGTTTTTGGTTTTTATTTTTATCATTATTATTATTATTTTAATTCATTTTATTCAAAGGTAGTCACAATTTTTCATTTCTGGTAAACACACGCAGGGACTTTCACGTTTCCCTCCTGAGATCTGAAAATCTATTTAAATCAAAACTCTGCCACATTGAGTCAAGCTGTTACACGTGCATCCAGAGCCTGCAAATTATACAGAGTACAGTAAGTAATATGACTTCAATAAAAGGAACATGAAAAATGATCAATCCTTGGCAACAATCTAATTTGGTTGTATTTCACTTATAAAGCTTCGAAAAGCCATACATTTATTGAAATACAGAACCCAGTAAATATATCAGAATTTTTTTTTTTTTTTTTCTGGATTAATTATGTTATTGCACAACTTTCAATCTTGTCAAGCTTTCATTGCTATGCTTTAGTTGTATGAAAGACTGATGGCATTTTCCATTGCCTCGTATTCTTGTCGCCCTTCAGAGGATTGGGATGCTGTCCAGAGTCTATTCCTGGCTTTTGCCCAATGTACAGTATGCTGGAATGGGCTCAGGCGCCCCTGCTACCCTGACCCAGAATAAGTAGGTTAGATGAGGGATAGATGAATCACTCTTGGCTCATCAGGAAGGACCAAGAATGATGCACTCTGATAGCATGGTAGTAACCGTTGACCCATGCCATCAGTGGGTCAGTGATCAAGAGCAGCATTGAAGCAGTAAATGCTCCAAACCAATGGACCCCTGATAGGCCGCCAGTTACGGTGGATGGTGTTGAGATCTCGTCAACACTAATCACGAGTGATCTTACCCTCAACTCTTTCTCAAGTCCCCAACAAAGTGCATCCACTGCCCAAATGATTGCCTCCTCATTTACATCAATTCTTTTGCCTTGGTGAAAGTAAGTTTTCATTTTGAAGGAGACTGGTCTTGTGCTGTATAGGATATAAAGAAAACCACTGACTATTGTTTCATAAATGATTACATCCCTGAAGCCTATCCGAATTAGCAGGAGAACTTATGAAAAAAATCAGAAATGTAATACCTCACCTCCTTCCATGAACTTTCCTATATGAAATAGAGCGAGTTTGTGTAATTTTCATCATAAAACTAGGTTTACATTGCCAGGGTCCAACAGCAAGGGTATATCCCCAATACACATCAAATCCTTGATGACACTTTTTTACTCTTCTACAAATCTGAAAATGAATCATACCCCATGTATCATCAATTAAACTTTTATTCCACAAGACACATACGCTAAGCACCAAAGTTTTAGGTTAAGGACAGACAGTTTTCATCTTCAGTGGAATCAATTTTCATGCACCAAAACATTAGGTCAGGATATTTTGGGGGAGCGTACATAATGTTCTCCTCAAAGCCAGAAAAACAGTATTTTGTTTTCTCCTCAAGTGTCTGGCTAACCCTATCTCAGAGTGGCCAAGTTCATCTGGCAACTGAACTGGCCCTCTTTGTTATTTTGCGCCTTCTTCCTATGGTCGATTACAGTAACAATTGGCCTCTAATTTGCCCATGGTATTAACTATTAGAATCCAGCAGTAATATGGTTTTCTACTGAACTATCATATTTTCATTTGAAGGATATGTAAAATGTCTGTCTTTCAATGTCAATTTTGAGGTTTCAGAGCACTTCAGGTACAAAAAAGGTGCCTGGTTGTATGTAATTTATTCTATAAAATATGTCAGAATATTCTCATTATGGTCTGAAGTTGAGAACTGATATATCTGTTGGTGCTTTGTGTAAGTGTGCGTCATTTAAAAGTTTGGAGAATGAAATTCCAATAATAAAGTTAACTCATTATCTATATTATTGTTATCATTATACAAATGTTCCTGCTTGAGTGACATTTCATATAATATAGGCACTGTGCCTCAACCATATTTATAACAGTAAAAATAAATTAAAGGGCAACACAGTGGCTGAGTAGGTAGCGCTGTCTCCTCACAGCAAGAAGCTTGGCCTGTGAGCTTTCTGTGTGGGGTTTGTATGTTCTCCCCATGTTCATGAAGATTTACTCCTGGTACTCCGGTTTCCTCCCACAGCCCAAAAACATGCATGCTTGGTTCAATGGAGACTCCTAATTGTCCATAGGTATCAGTGTGTGTGTGCCCTGTGATGGATTGGCGGCCTGTCAAGGGTCTGTTTCTGCTTTTTGCCCATTGTCGGCTCAGATAGGCTCCAGCTCCCCTGTGACTCAAATGAGTTAGAAGTGGTTTAGATAATGGATGGATGGATTATAAACAAAATTTATTAACCTGTTTAATACCACTGGTCACATTTGTGACCAATTTTCCTTCTTTTTTTTTTCTAGAAGCTCTAAAAGGGTTGTTGTTGGCTTTGGGCAAAAAATGCAACTTCGAACTTGACCATCATGAAATCAAAGAAATACATACAGTTATGTGTTATGGGAGGTCTAAGGAGTAAAATGCATGCACTTACATTGCAAAGAAAAATTTGGGATTGAACGGGTTATTATTGTATTATTATCACTAATTATCACTTCACAATCTACAAACAACAAAAATTACCCTTGAGGTTGATAATGCCAATAATAAAGGCATTGTGCCCTAACTATTAGTATGTAAGTAAGTAATAAAGTCATTCTACGTAATTATCTCTTCAAAATTGACAGAAATGTTTGTTCTGGGTGGATATTCCCAGTAATCTTTCAGGCTTAGCGATTTGTATACCTGTAAATAAATAAGTTAATTCATTAAATATTTAATTATTATTACCTATTATCACTTGAAAATCAAAAAATGTTCCCTCTAGGTTGATATTCCTAATAAGAAATGCTTTGGCCATCACTATTTTTTAGGTTGTGCCACAACCTTCATGTGAATGCCTTCTATGTCTCCTCCCATTCAGCAACTTGCATGTCCACTAGAAGAAATGTCTATGATTGGTTTGCGTCTTGCCTGCTCCTTTATCCCCGGCTGTGTCTTGTTTCATAATTACCCCACCTCTTGCATCTGTGATGTTCAACCCCAATTCCAAAAAAGTTTGGATGCTGTGTAAAATGTAAATAAAAACAGAATGCAATGATTTGCAAATCTCATAAACTGACATTTTGTTCACAATAGAACGTAGACAACATATCAGATGATGAAAGGGAGACATTTTACCATTTCATGAACAGTAAAATATTAGCTCATTTTGAATTTCTCCTTATGATGGAATGTTGCTTATAATAAGAAGCATGTCATCATAACACAGAGCTATGTTGTTGAAATATGTAAAAGTATTTTGTTATTACTGGAAAGTGTCCTCATTAAAAAAAGAAACAGAGTTTGTTATACGCTGCTGTAAAAATGAGACGAAGAGGCAGCTCCCTTTTCTGCACAACAGATCTACAAAATGACAGATGTGTAAAACTTTACTCCCAGTTCTCAGTAATTGTCCAATTTCATTGTTATTAAACATATTTTTGGTATGGATTTGAAGGAAAATTAATATTTCTCCCAGTTGTTAAATACCTAGTTCACATTATTTGGTGTATTACAGTGACAAGAGCTTACTACTGCTGTACCATAAATCCTAGCTTTACACTCAAATTGTGCACCTTCCCTACTTCCCTTCCACTTACTTCCCCTGTGCTCTGGTCTTTGTTTGCCTCGTTAAGCCACGTAAAAACTTCAGGGGATGTGATTGTGACTAAGTATTTTGGGCGTATGGGCGGGACCTCTATACCACAGGTCAATGCACCAGTCACTACTGCCCAGACTTTGGCTCCAAATGTACAAGATGGCTGCATCCGTATGAAGGATATTTTGCCTCCATTTTTGTCCAGTGTTAGGAAGTGGAGACGCATCATCCATCTTTGTATACAGTCTATGGCATTGAGGCTATTAATTGAAAAAAGTGCAAGAAAGGGCCTCTGAGTGACTGACAGCTAAGATGTTCATCTAGGAATCCTGTGGTCGGGTGTTTGAATCTCATAATTGAAAAGATGCATAAAAAAAAATAATGCATCATTGAAAGATCACCATTCACGTCCCATGATGAATCACCACTTTTATTCAGAAACAGCATCAGAGGTCATGACTCCTGCAGCTGCCATACTCATAAGACACGTTACTTTCTACAAGTGGTGTGAATCACTTGTAGATCTATGATCATTTCTGAGGACCTCTTTGGTTCCAATGCTATTCGGAAACACTCCACAAACATAGGAAGCTTCATAAGACAGATTCTACACTCATCATAGCCTTAAGATGCCTTTGGGAAAAGAGGCCCATTTCAGCTGTGCTCAGGTGGGACAAAAAGTGGGGGGGACCCCAAAATACTATTAATTTGCAGCCAACTCATACAATTTTTTTTTTGGGGGTGTCCCTTTATTGGGCAATGCTCAGTGGAGAGAGACAGGAAAGGTGGGACAAGAATGGGTATGACATGCGGCAAACGGGTCCGAGCCAGGATCGAACCCGGGCTGCCACGGGAAGGACACAGACGTCAGTGGTGCGCGCACTTAGACCAGTGTGCCACTGGGACACCCCCAACTCATGCACTTTTTAGATTATGCAAGGAGTGCCAGCTTGAGGTTTAGATTGCAGAGGAACATCCTGGCACACCCATGGGTTTGCGGCTGGTGCAGCTCCCGGCCACGGATAATTGCATCGGAAGAAACTAACATTAACTTGCAACAGGGTCAAATTGTGGATCTTGAGAAGTTAGTTGTACTTTTCTGGTAATTACAGTGGGTCTTGATCACAGAGTTTGAATCTGGGGACTGAGGAGGAGTCAGGTTGATGTTATCATAATTCCAGCCTGACCAACAGCTGCCAAAGATCTTGGCCCATGGTGCAAGGTGCCGATAAGAGTGATGCACTGATGTGCTCCAAGATGCCCATCAAGTGCTCGGCTTATCCCCTCTTCTTGCAAACACACCAGTGCTTGTAATCCTGCGTAAACAATCATTGCATTCATGTGATGGCTGACATTGATTCATTGACTTTCTGGCAGGTTTGAGGGGATCCAGGAAGTTTGAAGAACAGCTTAGCAATATTGCACTGTCCAAAGGGACAACAAAGGCAGTACAACGTAAATAGGTTTATAGGAATAATATTGCTGGACTGATCAAGGATACGAGTTTAATCCAACAGTGTTGTCAGATGCTCTAACAAAATTATCTACAAATAATTTGACATTTGTGTTACATTATTATTCAGCAGTTTCTTCCAAATAGTCTTCTGGTCTTATAAATTCTCACCTCAAATTGGTTCTAGAAAAGTGATAAAAGTGCCAATAAATTGCAATTGAACATAAAGTAGAATAGGCCTACCACAGATATACTTGTATGGTTGTTTAAATTTAACTAGTAATCAATTGTGAAAATGGTGTTAGACCTGATAAGTCACTGACTTCAGTATGATTATTGCTAAATGACAGAGGGAAAAGAGGGGATGTACTCAAAATCTACATCAGAGACAGTTACAATACAGCCCTGGCAGAATTCTGGTTCCACCACATCCATGTTTACTCCATAAATCAAAACAATTATATTTCTGATATATACTAAGGATTCCCTGAGATATATGGGGGAATACTACAACTCTATTACATGGGGGAGAAAAAAACTACTCAATGAAACTACTCTATTTGGCAGCTAAATTATATGTTGATAAATTGACTGTCTAGCTTAAAGGCAAGGCTCAATATTACTGAGCTGATGGTAGTGTGATTCAGACCATCTCCACTCAAGTAAAAAATGATTTAAAAGACAGCTGTGAATTGTAACTTTTCCTCCAAGACATTCTTCAAAGGATTCATGCATTACATAGGAGGTGCTGCTTGCCAATTGTATGTTATCTATGGATTTAAGATGTGCAAGCCAAATGTTTTTTTTTTTTTTTTAGATTTTTCTATCAATTAATCGGTTACTATCCAAAATACATTACTTCCCATGGTAGTTTTTTTGCTGGGCATCGACAGCCACTGTGTGCAGAACTGTTAGATGATAACAGTTTGACGAATACTGTGTTGTCAATATTGTCAATTATTGTTGTGTATCGCAGCAAAATTTCAGCATAATGAAAGCAAATGCACAGTTGAACACTGCATTTCAACTTCAGAGAACAGTCATCCAATCACTAAAAAACATAGCCTTAAAAAGTATTGCTTTTCAAGTTAAGGATGACCAGATATGTTCATATTCAGACAAGACATGGAACACAGTTATTGCAGGAGCTTGTCTTTCAACTTCTTTCACACAGAATAGCAATTCTTAAACCTTATAGCAAATAGCAAATCTTTAATCTTAAACTCAATGTTCGCTCATTTAAAATGGAGACTTTTAGTTGTAACGCTCTTTTATATAAACTTCTCCTCAATTTTATACACAGCAATGTGAGGGGTCATGTCAACTGATTATCACCTCAGTCACATCTGACAATGTCATTATCCATCGGTTTCCGTTTGATAGTTCCCAGAAAGCCCTTTCAAAAGCTCCTGGGAAACAGTGGAAGGTAGCAATTTAATGAACAATGTTACAAATGGCGGAGTATGAAGGCAGCCGTTGTGAAGAAAAAGCTCTTTTGGGAAAGTATGATTGTAATTACCACTCTGAGTTTGCCTCAATGGGCTTCGACTAAAGAGGGTAGCTAGAGGCAATAGATATTTTACAGTATTCCACAATGGGATCTGTGAAAGATGTATATATTTGTCCTATATGAATTATTGAAGATGGCTCACAGGTCACAAATTGTATATTGGTTCCCATGGGGTTTCGCCTCTACATAAACACAGGTTTCATAAAACCACACATTTGGTTACAAGTGTGTAACTTATTCAAAAAAGTAATAAGAGGAGGTCTGCTTCACCGGCTAATCTCAGAAATAATAATCTGGCAAAATGAGGTACATTAAGTTAAATGAGGTGAAAACTGAGATTTACTCGAAGATTATGGGGAATGTATGTTCAGGATGAAAATTAGTATCATCATTTGGGTCTACTGCTCGAGTAGGTTTAGCCTGGCCCCTCCAGAAAAACAGCACCACTGGTAGCTTGCTTAAGGGGGTTACATCAACCAATATTTATGTTTTCTCAGCATGAAATAGGCAGTCTGCAGCAGTTGTGTGAATAAATGCTTGAATGTGAGCACATCTAAATTCCAATAAGCACCTTGTAGTGTTGCTAAACAAAGCAATCCTGTCAATAATTTGTCTTGATATATTTATAACCATTTAACAAAATGAGGAATATTTGCTGTTATAAATTCAACTTCATAATCTCAGATCTCAAGAGTTACAATGACCTCTGGAAATTAAAAGTGATCCTTGGAGAAGGAGAAAAAGCATATTGTGCAGCTTAAAATGCAATATATCAAAATATCAAAACCTGAGGTACAGTGAGTGACCTGGACACACACAGCACGCGCATTCACTCACACACAGAAACAAATGCACATGCGCGCACACGCATGCACACACACACACACACACACACAAACGCACACGCATGCAGGTACTCACATACACACACACACTTACATTAAATTAAAAAATTGTTGCACTGTTAATACAATTTTTTTCTCTCTAAATTAAGTTGTTGTTTATCTGTCTGTGTATGTATATTCTAAACAACTATATCACAATTCTATTTTTGTATATTTTGTTGTTTTATGTCACACTTGCTTTGGCAGTGCAAATATCTGTTTCCCATGCCAATAAAGCCCCTTTGAATTGAATTGAACTGAACATAAACATTAATGAATTGTGATATAATAATAAATAAATAGGGCTTATAATTTCAATCAAGCTGTAATGATGTGTGACAGCAATATTAAGAACACAGGTAACATACTGTATGAAGTATATGACATACATACACGTATATGTAGAAATACGCTACATGCAGACATCAATAAAACTGCACAAACTATCTCAAAAACACATAGGCCTAGAAAGGGGCAGTACTCAACACTATATAATGGCAATAGCCATTTTTGACCATTTTGAAATTTATAAGTGCAATAATCTTGTTGAATAAGAAAATATAATGCAGCCCGTACGTCACTTTTCTTAAGTGTCCATATTTTCATTTTAAATGGTTTCATATATAGTAGTTAGTACTGCTGCCTCACAGCAAGAAGGTTGTGGGTTCGAATCCGGCCTGGAGCCTTTCTCTGTGGAGTTTGCATGTTCTCCCTGTGTTCTCATGGATTTCCAATGGGTGCTTTGGCTTCCTCCCACAGTCCAAAGACAGGCACATCAGGCTAATTAGAGACACGAAACTGCCCAGAGGTATGAGTTTGAGAGTTAACCCTTTCAGCGCCGTGGGCAACTATAGTTGCCCAATGATGTAAGATATCAAAGTCAGATGCCGTTGAAAACCTATAGGTTTTCAACAGCTCAGGATAACTACATTTTTAATTCCTTGAAAATGTATTTGGCGCTCAAAGGGTTAATGGTGTGTGAATGGTGTTTGTGCCCGCTGATGGATTGGCGTGCAGTCCAGGGTGGGTCCCTGCCTTTCGCCTGTAGTCAGCTGGGATAGGCTCCAGCTCCCCCCGCAACCCTAGTGAGGTAGAAGCAGGTATAGTGGATGGATGGATGGTCAAACTGACTGCACCGAATTTTGCGCTATTCTATTGTTAATCTTGTGCGGAGTTCCTGAGGCATCTTATTGCTGTGCTTCTCTGTCCTGTGTTGCACTGTGCTGTGCAGTGGTGCCCTCCAGTGAAAATCCTGCCAGGCATACTAGAATACATTTTGCATGGAAAGCCTGACTTATTCAGCAGGCTAGGCGACGAGTGGTATTTGAGAGATAAACTACATAGACAAAAGTACTCTTAATCATTGGATTCAGGTGTTTCATTCAGACCCATTGCCACAGGAGCATAAAATCAAGCACCTATCCATGCAGCCTGCATTTACAAACAGTTGTGAAAGAATGGGTCATTCCAAAGAGCTCGGTGAATTCAAGCGTGGTACTGTCATAGGATGCCACCTTCGCAATAAGTCAGTTCATGAAATTTCTTCCCTGCTAGATATTCCACGGTCAACTGTAAGTGGTGCTCCTGAAAAGTGGAAGCGTTTAGGAACAACAGCAACTCAGACACAAAGTGGCAGACCATGTAAAATCACAGAGTGGGGTCACCCAGTGCTGAGGTGCATAGTGCATAAAATGCTGAGTTGACTCAGCGACTGCAGAGTTTCAAACTACCTCTGCCATTAATATCAGCACGAAAACTGTGAGCCGGGAGCTTCATGGATTGGTTTGGTGAGTTTGGTGTGTAGGGACTTGACTGGCCTGCAAAGAGCCCTGACCTCATTCCCACTGAATACCTTCAGGATGAATTACAATGGAGACTGTTAGGCAGACCTTTTTGTCCAACATCAGAGCCTGTTCTCACAAATGAAGACCGCAATGGAAAAATTATCAGTCACATTTTCACGTTGTGGAGAAATGATGAATTAAAAATTCAAAACGATCTTAGAAACAAAGCACTGAAAAAATATGCAAAAAATATGTTAAATATTATAATAATATACGTTGTATAATATATAAAATATGCAAAAATGCACAATTTGGACTCTGATTGTTTTGCCTTTGTGATCTTCAAATGTTCCTCTGGATGAATGGGCAAAAATTCCCACAGACATACTCACAGATCTTGTGGAAAGCCTTCCCAGATGAGGGGAAGCTGTTAGCCGGAAAGGGGGCATGTAGGTGTAATGGCCAGGTGTCGCAATTTTTTTGCCCATGTAGTGTACCAAAAGAATGATTTGCCTTGCACACATTAGTGACCGAGAGACAGTTTTCTAAGATGGAAGAGGAGAGCAATTTGAACATGACCCATTAATCTAGATCATGTTTTCACACCAAATACTGCTGGCCTAATTGTTATCAAGGAATGTTAAAGACAAAATTTGACTACAGTCAAAAAACATGCTATGTGAACTGCTTTGTGGATTTTGAAAAGCACCAAACACTTTCAGATGAGTAACCCATGGAAAACCTCATAGAGGCACATACTCAGGGTACACTCACACAGTGTCAGTGCAGCCTATGCGTCCAAAATGAAACGGTGAACAGAAAAAAAAAATGTAAAAGTGGCAGAATAAATTCAACCATGTTGGCAAGGAGATTGCTCAAAATGTAAGCGAAATCGTATTGCATGTATAGGCCAAATAAATGTAACATCACATTGTCACCTTTTGGCTTTATTTAATATTTTTGAAAATATTGTAACTGAATAAATGCATTAATCTTTAAACTGGGTAGGATTATGAGAGGTTATATAATTTGGAATTTAAATGGTCAAAATGACTGCTTACCGCAATTCTAGTCGTTACGGAATTCCAGCACTTCAAGGCTCCAAATATTACACTCGGTGTAGAGTGGCGCCAACATGACACAAGTTTCTTTACTAATTAAAGGCCAACACAGTCACCATTTTCCCTTCCACCACCCATGTTGCTTAATTTTTACATAAGTGTCCCGCCTGAAATGGAGCTTCAGCCTTAGTCCAGCGAGACACAGAGGCCAGTTACAGTCCAAGCTCCTTTCTGTTGAATCATTCAGGACTTCTGCATCTCCAAACCATTTACCTTGCTTTTTTTTCCCAAGGCAGTGTTCTTTCATCCTGCTGCTCTGTGCTTTCTACTTCGCTCTTACTCAGCAATGCCACAGATCTGCATCTCATGGTCCCCACCTCACAAGCCTCCTCCTTCATAAGCTGCACTGTTCGTTGCAAGCAGCATTATTGTGCTCATTTATTTAAATATTGTGAATCTCAGGTTCTGCTGTGGGGTTCATAATCTCAGGGACTGTCTGTGTCATGCTTATTAAGAATGTTCCAGAGCAGTGTTTCCCAAACCTGTCCTAGCGTACACCTTGTCCTGCATGCTTTAGATATTTCCCTGCTCCAGCACCAGTGATTCAAATGATCAGGTCATAATTAACCCCCGAAGCTGCTTGATAATAAGCGAATCATTTGAATCACCTAGGATCTAAAGCATGCAGGACAAGGGGTATGCCAGGAGAGGTTTGGGAAACACTGTTCCAGAGTTATCACTTCAGCAGAGTCACCGCAAAACTGAGATGTGTGTCAGTCTGAAATAAATGTGTAAATCATATTCAAGTTTCCTGAACTATACATGTATGATGAACAAATGTAATTCAGTACTGTAAGTCGAAGTTCACATCTCCGCATCATCATCTTTTCTCTGGTGTCGAACTGACTACAGAATTTCATCAGCATCAAAAAGGATGTCTTCCCTGGCAAGGCAGAACAGGAAATATGCCCAGCCTTGGATACTTTCTATGGACACATCCCCACAGGCCTCCTCCTTGGAAATCAAGAGGTTTTGTCTTGTGTTGGGGATTCTGACATTAACCTTGCACCGCTATGCTGAGAAAAAAATCATCAATTGCATTGATGAATGGTAAATATGCTGATAAAAAAGGATTTGTGAATATAGGGTGATAAGTGAACCAGACATGAACCAGAGAAGCCCAATGGAAATAAACGTTATCCAAGTTGATAACGTGCTGGGACTGCTCTGGTTGCCCTGTTTCCCCTTCTCCTTGAAGTTATTGGTAGAGTTCATCAAGGAATTCAAGCTGACCTGCAGTGTTATATCGACGCAAAGTGGCACGGTGGTGGAGGACCCCTTGATTATTGATTGCAGGTCATAGAGTCACATTGCCTCCTCTCTTGTCAGGAACCTCCACAATGGCATGGTGTCCAATGGTGTTCCGCCCCCTCTCCCTTTGTGTCTTGTTGCAAGGTCAAAACCTGCCTCAGTGACAAAGATGTACTCATGGTACTGAGGCATCGTATCACATTTAAGAAACTCTCTTCAAAACCAAAAACGAAACAAAACAAACAAAAAAAAAAAACAGAAATACAGTGATTTAAATACCCTTAGGTCAACTCCATTGACTATACTGCAATGGATGATATGCTATGCTTAATGTAAAGAACCACAATATAGTTTACAGTAGCAAAGCCCTTGCACTACACTAGGAGTAGGGGACCTCATTCAGAAAGAACCGGTGTGGGTGCAGGCGTCTGTTCTAACCATGTAGTGACAAAGATCCTGGAGGAAAGATTTTGCAGAGTTAAGGGCCTCTCAGATAGGATGTGATACATGCCAAGCTTGTCGCTTGGTATTGCACAAATACTGTGGTGGCCGCTCAGTATAGTGCATATTCTGAGGAGGAGAGCTTTTTGTTGCTAGGTGACCAAATGCCAAATGAGCCAATCTGCGTGAAATACCGGGCTAGCTTGCTTGCACTTGTTGCAACAATGTAGCCTCCCTGTCCTTTATTCAGAGGAAAACCCCAGCACTCACCCTACTGTAGTTTTTTCTTTGCTTTTTTTTAGGTTAAAAGCAAAACAACTCCACTTGCTCTAGTTCTCTCATTTTTGAAAACTCATGTTTTCCTTCCTTCCAAAACACAAATGGAATCAAATGAAGTGAAGCTCCTTATGATTCCATGTACAATGGGCAAGATAGTGATATCAGCATGTGTTATCAATCTCCAAATTTTGTTTTTTTTTTCCCAAAACACTTTCTTAAAAGTTTTCGACTCCTTTGCTGAAAGCATCAACCATTCTTGCTTTTTGCTAGAAAAACTGGAACTGGAATCGGCTTGTCTGCCCGTCCATCTGTCCAAGCAGTTTTGTCTGGAGCGTTTTTCCTTAACTACAAGGTGGATTTCTTTTTTTTTCTCAAACCTGACAAGCATTATTATCAGCATGAAAACCTGTGTACCTGCGATGTTGAAAGAAAGTGATCTGACATATACACAGTGGGCTCCAAAATTACTGGCATCCCTGACTGGCATTGCACTAACAATACTTAAAAAAAAAAAAAAAAAAATTCATAGAGAAACTCTAAATAACAACATGTGAGAAATACTGCACAATATAAATGTTCCAATGGAACCAACCAAAACCATTTACTGATTTAATTAAAAATCAATTTGCACTAAATCAAGGTTTCACAACTAATGGCATTTTGAAAGATTATTGTAAATAACATCCACCAAAATTAAAGTAGGTTTTAAATTCCACTTATTTAAGTTTCGTGTAAGTGTTAAGGAACTATATTGAGCCGTTACAGCACTTCCTGTTTCACTAGGATATAAAAATGACGTAACACACATGCAGTATCCCTTCGTCATCCATCATCATGAGGAAAACAAGATAACTGTCAGTTTAAAAGAGGCAGATGGTTACAGACCTTCTTAAATCTGGTAATGGCTACAAGAAGACTCACAAACGATTTAATATGCGACTAAGCACTGTCGGGGCTATTATTTAACATTTCCAAAGATTTGAAACTGTTGAAAACCTCAAGAGTAGAGGATGCAGTTGCATTTTGCCCCCTTGGATACTGAGGAGGATGTTGAGAGAAGCAACAAAATCCCCCAAGAATCACTGTGTCAGGATATCACCAGGTTTCAAAAACCACTATCAGGCACCACCTCCATAACCACAGGCTCTTTGGATGAGTTGCTAGAATAAAGCCTTTTCTAACCAGAAGACACAGAAGCAAGAACTTGGAGTTTGCCAAACGTTATTTAAATTATGTCTGGAACAAGATGCTTTGGACAGATGAGACCAAATTTTCAGTCAGATACAGCATCTGCATGTTTGGCGTTAAAACAGAGACCCATACAAGGAGAAGCACCTCACATCCACAGTGAAATATGATGGTGTGTCAGTCATGTTCTGTGGCTGCTTTACGTAGTAATTCATGAGGTCCAGGGGCACTGGTTCAGATTGATGGCATAATGAATTCCACCAAGAATCAGGATATCTTGGCTGATAATCTGGTTGCCTCCACTAGAAGACTGGGACTTAGCTGTAGGTGGACTTTCCAACAAGACAATGACCCAAAGCCTACCTCAGGATCCACACTGAAATGGTTCTGTGATAACAAAATCAATGTTCTGCAATGGCCATCTAAGTCACCAGACCTTAATCCAACTGAAAACCTGTGGGCTAAGTTGAAGAGGGTAGTGGTTGCATTTAGTTCTAAATGAAAGGAGCAAATTGTTATGAAACCTTGATTTTGTTTAAATTTTTTTTGTATGAAATGATTGTTTTGATTTTCGTTGTTTCCACCGAGACATTAATAAAGTATTTCACACATATTGGTGTATTCCGTTTCTTTATAACTATGTTGTTTTATTTTTACCTCCACCAAACGAAGTTGGCAGGAGGTTATGTGATCGGTGCGTTTATTTGTTTGTTTGTCTGTTTGCGAACAAGATAATTCAAAAAGTAATGAACAGATATGTCTGAAATTTTGTGGGTGGGTCGCTATTACATCAGGGATGATCAGTCAAACAATATGGCTGCCAAGGCAGCCATCTTGAAATCCACTATCTTGAAATGCTATAACACGCGATAACTGAACTTTGCTCCCACTTACCAAGATTTGGACTATGCTGCCTTGGCGGAGGTTTGCACTCTAGGAGTGCCTCTAGTTTATGTATTGTTTATGCATTGCCAGTCAGGGGTGCCAGTAATTTTGGAGCTCACTGTATTTTCATGGAGATTTAGCAATTTTCAACTTGGAATATTTAAAACTGGGGGTGAATTTTGTGCAGAGTATTATACCTAAACTAAAGTTTAGGAGCATAGTTTAGCATGCATTATTATCTCCATAAAAACCTGTGCAACTGCAATTTTGGAAGTGGCCCGACATATTTTCATGGACATTTTGCCATTTTTCAACTTGGAAAATTCAGTATTGGGGGGAGAATTTTGTCCAGAGCTTTATTCATAAACAATATAGTGGATTGTTTTCAAACTTGGTATGCATTATTATCACAATGAGATTCTGGGCAGCTGCAATTTTGAAAGTGAGTCAACCCATTTTCATGGAGATTTTGTCGTATTTTGACTCTGAAAATTCGGTATTGGTGGACCGGGGGTATCATTTTAAAGTAGAATATATGGTAATGCTTACTTCAGTGAAATGCCACACTAAATGTGGGGGGGTATTTCTTAGACCTGTCTAGAACAGGCACATTTCTGTTTGATCCAGATACGGGCAAGCTGCCTTCTCCTTCTTGCTCAGATAACAAGTCAAAAGCTATTTAATTATTTTTGATGATAGTGCAATATTTATTATGATGACAATCACAGCCAAACTGGTAAACTGGCAAAATTTGTGAAATTACACTGGTAATATACTGTACATATACTGTATAAATTATTCATATCTGCTTTCATCCTTCATTAGAGTCGTAGGGGGGAGCTACAGCCTATGGCTTCTGACTGTGGGGGAAAGGCAGGATCCATCCTGGACAGTTTTCCACCCTATAGCAGGGCACACTCACCACTCGCTCGCACACACATACTTATGGGCAATTTAGTGTCCTCATTTAGGCTGATATGCATTTCTTTGGACTGTAGGAGGAAACCGTAGAACCCAAAGGACATTCATGCGAACACGAGGAGAACATGCAAACTCCGCACAGAGAAGGCCCAGGCTGGATTCGAACCCACACCCTTCTTCCTTTGAGGCGACAGTGCCACATTGGTCAATATTGTTAATTGTGGCAGGCGAGGTAAATGTATGTTAGTGCTATGATGATAATGTCATCATTGTCATCATTAACACTGTGAGTAATATCCAGTCATTTTCAATATGTTTGTAAGAGCGTGTTGATTCCATCCTATAGACCCCCAAACCCCCAGAGTAAGAGAGTCATCTTTACCCCAGAGGACAAACATGGGTATTACATGCTTTCACATGACTCCGACTTGGATATACTGCATAGGCCTGAAGAGAGAGTTCAGTCCAACCTTAAAAGTAAGTACTTTTTGAGGCTGCTCTAGAAAATTGCAGTAAGTCTGCTGTCTGTAATGAGTGCTTGGTGCAATCAAGTGATTTTATATATTTTTTCTTAATTTTCTCGATTCAGCACTTTGGTTTTTTTAGAGACCTGTTACTACAATAATAAAAAAGACACGCACCCATGCACGCACGTGCGCGCACACACACGCATACACACACACATGCACACACACACACATCACATGCACTGGAAGCAAGTGCTGCCATCCAAAAGAACATCCACCATTTTTTTTTTTTCAAAGATTTCCGTTACAAATGCTGGGAAACTCAAAAGGTTTCCAAAATGAGTTTCTTATTGTGGTAAAAACTGATTTTTTTTTTTTTTTTCAAGAAACTATGCCTTTATATTTTTGACTTAAACTGTCTACTCCGGTACTGGTTTCAGGGTCCTGCAGTTTTAGTGTTCTGGCTGTGAGCAGAAAGCCTCTTTACTTCCTCATAGCCATATTAAGTCAGACATTGCTCAGACTTATTTTATGGTGCACAACACCAAAAGAGAAGAAAATCATTTCAGTGGCTCATGAACAGATGAGCATAGTTAGCATGATAATTAGTATATATTTTTTTCTTCTCTTATACCTAGTCCATTGTCTCCGAATGAATGAGTCATTGTGTTCTGTAAAATATAATGTTGCCAAATGAGAGGTGATGGATGCAGACATTCAGTCAGTGGACATTAACCGAGGTGATGTCTGATAATATGAAACGGCTCCCTTTGGAGCACTCCACCATTTGGAGAAATTATAATGATAATGAGCATCTGGAACTCGGGAGAGACAGACACATAACAGCAAATTCATCAGACTGCCAGGGGCTCGCTGTAAGTCAGATTACGACAGTGGAATCCAGCGGATGGCTCTGAAATATCTAAAGCTGTCTCGGAGCAGCGACAGTGCTTTTCCCACTGGTGCTCATCAAGGGATAGAAGAGCGGTTTGCAGAGATGGCAAAGGGACATCCAATTGTGTGAGCGCAAATACACACAAACACGATCAAGCATGCATGCACGCGCTCACAAGCGTACGTACGCACAAACACAATGCACACAGTCACAATATAGGTCTTTGCTGTTTACTCATTCTGTGTTCACTCTTTGCACTATTTATCATCAAACTATAATTTATAAAGAATATTATCTCAAAACTTGCGCTATACCGGTTGCATATCTAGTATAAGGTTCGGAGGGTGCATGTCATCTTACTTTTTAGTTTCTTTCTTAAATAGAGTAAGGTCCATGAATATTTGCACAGCTACACACAATTTTTATTGTTGTAGTTTTGTGTGTCACCACGATGGATTTGAAAAGATACAATCAAGATCTGCTTGAAGTGAAGAGTTTTGAGTTCAGTTTCAGAGTTTTTTCAAAAATTATGACTGAACCATGTACGAATTACACCCGTTTTATGCACAGCCCCCTAAGTTTTAGGGGCTCAAAAGTAATTAGACAAACTAACATAATCAATAATTAAATTGAATCATTGAGTTTCCAAAGGGCCCAACTCCAATGAATTTGAGGTCTGCATATCTTATAATAGAAAGGGGAACTTCTTGTAATTTCAGCCAAAAGTATCCCAATGACACTCTCTTGTAAAGAAATAAACTAAAAATATATGGGGCATAACATATGGGCAAAAAATAAATCAATTTTTCCCTTTCTTGAAAAAGAGTGTGTCTTGGAGTTGGGCCCTTTGGAAACTCAAGAATTCAGTTATCATTTTTAGTACTCTGGCAAACCCTTTGCAGTCAATGACTGTCTGAAGTCTGGAACCCATAGGCATCACCAGGCAATGGGTTTCTTCCCTGATGATGCTCAGCTTGGCCTTCGCTGCAGCGGTCTTCAGTTCCTGCCCTGTTGTTGAGGTATTTTGCCTTCAGCAGGTGAAATGCATGCTCCATGGGATTCAGGTCACATGATTGACTTGTTTATGGTAAAACATTCCATGTCTTTGTTTTTAAAATATTTGTTTGTTTTTGTAGTACGCCCCCAAGTCACCATCCATCTGCACTGTAAAGCATTTTGGCATTTTGCAGTTAGTTCTGACACGTTTAGCCGAATCTAAACATATAATTTAGTCCTATAGTATACAATTCAGAATTCATCCTCCAGCTTTTGTCAATAGTCTTGTCACCAATAGATAGAGGGGAACCAGTTCAATTAGCAGCCATAGATGCCCACACATAAAACTTCACAGATAACTTATGCCTCAAATCATGAGCAGTTCCTTCCTTTCTCCATATCCTCATTTTCCTATATTTCTGGTATATGTTGATCTTTGTCTCATTTGTCTGTAAGATGTCGTTCCAGAACTATACAGGCACTTTTAGATTTTTTGGCAAGTTTCCTGTTTTTCAGCTTTACCAATAGTTTACAGGTTAAAATCAGCCCTCTGTATTTACTCTGGTGTAGTCTTCTTTTGATTGATGACTTTGGCACTGATACGCCTTCCTTCAAGAGAATATTCTTGATCTAGCCGACTGTTTTGAAGGTTTTCATCTTTTAAACTAGGGAAATAATTCTTCTGTTATCCACCATATTTGTTATTTGTGGTCTTCCTGGCCTTTTCTTTCATAATTCCCAACTGTCTTCTTCCTTCTTTTTTCTTCCCTTCAAAACATTGGCAGAACAGTAGCATTACCATACCAGTCTTAAAAGTTTGTGCCTGCGCTGCTTTATACTATCATATTTGCCACTACAGAACTCACTACAGAACATAACATAATTCAATGTATTCTTTGCCCTGTATGAAGTGTTTGTGTGTGTGTGTGTGTGTGTGTGTGTGTGTGTGTGTATTTGAAAATGTCTGGATTGTGTTACCCAAGGATATTCCTATTGCTGTACAAAAAATGTGTACACATACAGTCAAGTCCATAAATATTTAGACATTGACAAAGTATTGTTGTTTCAGTGGTTTAATACAACATATTAGCAATGACATTAAATAGTGGATATAAGCTTGAAGTGCAGACTTGATTTGCGTTGAGATTGGGAGAATAGAATCTTGTATTTGCTCCCCCCTATTTCACTTACACATGAGCAGATAGCAGGTTGACAGTTGATTTCAAGTAGAGCATTTGAATTAGGAGTCTGTTGCTGTTAAATCTCAATATGATGTCCAAAGCGCTGTCAATGCCAGTTAAGCAAGGCATTGTAATATTATAGAGATTGTATTAAAACTTCACCTGAGGCCAAATTAACCATTTTGCACATTATAATAAGAAAGAACACAATGATGAGCACAGGAACATCAAAAGGCTTGGAAGACCATGGATAACAACTGTGATGGATGAAATAATGTTTTCCCTTGTGAAAAACAATGCATGACACTTGGCCAGATCAAGAAAACCCTTGAGGTTGGTAAATGTGATACAAAGTAAAAAATCAAGACACCTCTTGAGAATAAATCGGGAGGAGTTTTTACACAATGATCACAATGGTCAGCCTCAAAACTGGAAGAGCAAATCATCCTGTACAGTCCTGAAACAACATGCAGAGACAAAAATCGGCATGTGCCAAAATGATGACAAGGGAAGATTTTGGTGAAGGGAAGGAACGGCTTCCCTTCACCATGATCTTCCATGATCTGCTTCCATGATCTTAAGGATACCACCTCATCTGTGAAGTATGGTGGAGGTGGCATTATAGTGTGGACATGCATGGCTGCCAGTGATTCCTTTGTATTCATTGATTAGATGATGATGAGAGAACCAGCAGTATGATTTGTGAATTGCATATGGCTATTTTATCTGCTCAGATTCAGCTAAATGCTTCAATACTCATTGTATAACCCAAAATCTTTTTTAACCCTTTAAACCCTTGCCTGTTTTTTAGACCTCCGCTTAAAAAATTGCATACCCAAATTAAAAGGGCATATCTCTATTTTGTCAACTGAAGCAGCTTTATTCAAACCTTTGGAATTTTTTACTATTTTAAATTCTACTGGATATCCCAAGGTTTCCCAAGATCCCCAATACATCCTGCTGAATTATGGGGAAATACGTATAAAATGATGCGCAAGATTTACGTTGTAGATTTTTTTTCTTATTGATGTAATGCTGCGAATATTTCACTCAAGATAAGCGTGCCGTTTTCAGGGATGCACTCCAACCAGCATATGTATTTGGCATTACCCTACAATATGTAAAAAATGTTTTTTCTAACTTTTAACCAACTTAAACTCAGAATTTCACTTAAATTTCTTTTTAAGGGGCTAAAAGGAATTTTCCAATTACTTCTTACTGTTTTTATTTACTTTGTACACATTGTCCTAAGTCTACTGGAATTGAGGTTGGCCAAGTAGTAATCGGCTGCAGGATGATTTATTTGTGTTTTTAACTGAAAAAGTGCAGTTTCATATTTTCAAAGAACAAAAAATATGGCAAAAATGTTTCAAAACGCATCTGAAGTTAATGAATCATTTTTAAACAAAGTTTTATGACAGATTTTTAACCAATGGCTGATCAAGACTATATGTTTAAATATATTTGACAGGCACACACTTAACAATGCTCCTCACATTCACTGAAACTCTCCGTCTTCTCACTTGTAAATAATTAAACTTTCCATAAGGCTGATTTAATTCTTCTTGGAAAATGATATGAAAATGTAATAACATTTACATAATTACGCATCTATTATACATTCACTACTTCTTAATGAGTCAATCAGACCTTTTTTTCTCTTACAAGACAGTATCCATTCCATGGAAACTATAACATCATCCTACATTTATTAAATTATTCATTTATTAAATTTTCAAGATTACAGCAGGGATTCTGGGATGCAAACAGATACTTAACCAAACTAAAGCCTCTTCAGTCAAGATGAGTAACCCTTTGTGTCTTTGTGACAAATGCTATCAAACAGCAGAATTTAGTTTCTTCATTGGATAAATCAGCAATCCACTCAATGTATTAGAAATATAATGATCAATCTAAAGATGTGTCCGAAATCAGTCAGAATTAAGGGTAAACAGGATGATTTGCTTTATTATTATAATTAAGCTGAATCGCTAAGCTTTAAATGTATTTCAAATTAAAGCAATTCCAAGGGGGTGCGATGACATAGTACCAAAAAATAATATTGTTTGTCAATTTTAAAACAAATATTCACAATATACTAAAGATATTTTCTAGATATTTGACAAAACATATTGTTTTCTAAAAAAATCCACCATTATCTAGGTTATGATGTAAAGCTATATAAATTCCTAATCTAAGCCATACCTGGCAACATTTTGGCTTTTAGATATGGGAATTTTTGGGATGAGGGGTGTGGCTGGATGGATAGGCAGTGTGTGTGCGTGTGTGTGTGTGTGTGTGTGTGTGCGTGTGTGTGTGTGTGTGTGTGTGTGTGTGTGTGTGTGTGTGTGTGCATGTGTGTGTGTGTGAATGAGTTCATTTATGTATTTGCAAGAGCGTCTGGTTGCACGTGTGAGTGCAGTGGTTAGCACTGCTGCCTTACAGCAAGAAGGTTGTGGGTTTGAATCTTGCCTGGGGCCTTCTTTGTGGAGTTTGTATGTGTTCGTGTGGGTTTCCTCTGGGTACTCTAGTTTCCTCCCGCAGTCCAAAGACATGCATGGCAGGCTAATTGTAGATGGTAAATTGCCCATAGGTATGAGTGTGAGAGCGAATGGTGTGTGCACCCTGCCATGGATTGGCGAGCTGTCCAGGGTGGGTCCCAGCCATTCACCCACAGTTAGCTGGGATAGGCCTCCGTGATCCTAGAGAGGAAGAAGCGGGTATAGAGAATGGATGGATGGATGTAACAGTACCAATTAATAGTACCAAAACAATAGTACCATTTTTCCGTCCCCATGAGGGAGAGGGTTATCCTGGGCCAAGGGCTAGGGTTTCAACTGGGTTATAATTGGGCTTAAGCATAGGACCATGTCAAGTTTTACGTTTTGCTACTATCATTAGGCTGTAGGTTAAGGTTAGGTGTTAAATTAAGACTTAAAGTTGGGTTATTTTTGGGGGTTGTAGGTTACAGTTAAGATTTGGGTTTAAGATTAGAATAGAGTTCAGGAAGGGGTGAAGATTAGGGTTTTAAGGTGTGGAAATAGGATTTTGGTGTTAAAATTTTTTTATTTCCCTGCGAGAGTATACAGATGCGTTAAATTTTTTTCATCCAAAAAAGACAGATCAAAATTCAACGTGGAATATATTGGTGAGGTCTGCCACTCTCTTTCTTAGTTGCAGGTAGGGTTCAGCAAGCAATGCACTTCTCAATAAATTTGTTCCAAAGTTAACTAAGCAACAGAAGTTGAAATGAGCCTCTGGGCCTAATAGTTAAGGTCAACATTGCACAATATAGTTATTCATTTCATACTGAAGTTGTGAATCATCTGTGTGCTGTTGAATAACAGCAGCCCTCTGAGTAATTGGTTGCAGTGTCCTCAAAAAGAAGGAAACTGGTTTATTCAAGAATTTCAATTCTCCAAATATATTTCTGCCTGTCCTTCTGCTGATATTTGTGTTCACTATACAGCATAAAATAATAGCACATCTCATTGACATGGATCTGTGATTTGGGTGTTATGATTCTGTCAGTTTGCCATGTCTGTACTGTTTTGCCATGTTCTGTTTAGTTTGTTCCATGCCATGTTTTGTTTCTGCCATGTTTTGCCATTACCCATATTTCTGCATATAGTCCGGTTCTTGTTTTCCACCATGCCCTTCTTTGCACTTTGTCTCCCCTGTCTGGTCTTTTGTTACTACAGCTCATTCCCCAGTCCTCCGTGTCACATGCTTAGGTGATTTAATGGTTTCTGGGTTTCCACCATTCCTTCTAGTCTCGTTTGCTTCCTTCACCTTACTTTTGCTATTTTACTAACCCATACTAACAGTTTATTATTTTGTTAAGATACTAACCAAGACTAACATTGTGTATATAATACTAACTTACTAACGAGCACCAGGGATTGTATAGCTGCACTTACTAATTGATTAACAAGCTCTCAGCACTCGCCCTATTCTAGTCTCCGCCTCTTGCCTTCACTTAGTCTTTGCTGCAATTCAGTGGATCCTCCGCACCTGCTCCACTCTGTCCTGCCTCTCATTATCTGTGCACATTAGAACTCCCTAACCGGAGCTGTATGTTTTGTCATAGGATTGTCTCGTGATCCCTGTCCGCGTTTTGGCAGTTGCCTATTTCATGTGATTAGGTTCTCCCTCATGTTCCCTCCTTTGTAATCAGTCTGACTTCTTGCACTTCTGTCTTGTTAAGCATGTGACTTCCCATGAATGTATATTAGGAGTCTTCTCACAGCAGTTCTTTGTCAGAACGTTCTCCTTTGTCTGCTTGTGCCACGCTTCTCTCGCCTTGTTTTCATCGTGATTACCTTTCTGACTGGACCGTCCTTGTTTTTCGATTTTTGCCTATTCCCTGTACTTTGCCACATTCTCAGTGTGTCAAACCTTTTTGTCTGACTACGATTTTTGTCATTGGTGCCCTGTTTACGGTTCTGGATTTCGCCCTTTGGATTCTGATTTTTGGATTGTGGACATTGTACCATTGCCTGCTCTGTTGGGGGTTTCCCCCCTTCAGAAATAAAGCCTCCATTTTTGCATTCACTGGTTCTCGCTTCTGGTTCCTGGCGTAATCCTCACATTGGGTTCTACAATCAGCCTGTTAGTGTAATACTGTATGATATGCAAACATCCATAACTTATCATTTCAAACTGGTAAATTCCCACACAATATGAAAATATCTGAAGTCAATCTGCTCTACAAAACTGAGAACGAACACCACTTCACAAGCAGCAGACTTGTCTCTTCACTCCCACAATTCTCCAACATAGTAGAAAAACTCTTCAATAACAGGACAAATTCATGGACAAACACAAATTACAAATACGGTTTCAGATCAAACTGATCAACATGATGAGCATGAGCTGAGTCAATCAAAGAAATTACAAAGTATGCAGTTGGGATATTTCTTGATCTTAAAAAAAAAAAAGCTTTTGATACAATCAATCATGACATCTTTATCAATAAACTTTAACGTCATGGCATTAGGGGTATATTATTAGAGTAAAGTGCTATTTAAACAAGTTTTGCCGGGTAAAACAAACATCACCTGCCAGCACTTATTTTTGAGCTTTTCACACTGACTCCATTTTACAAGCTTGACCTCAACCATTTTGAACTTATAGTCCTTTGAAAACCCATGACCTTCAGTTTGACCTTTCAAGGTGACTCAAGGTCAAAGGTCATGGAGTCAAATAAAAGCCCATATAGGAGTTCCTATATGATTACAAAAGTAAGCATCTGTTTATTTGCAACCAGTTTTGAGATATAATGGAAAATATATTATTTTCACCAATGACCTTGACCCCACTGGCATTTAATCCCCAACCACTACGGAGACGATCAAGGCTACCCCATCATGCAGCATACGGTTGGAAGCTGAATTGAAAGATGCACATTTTGCTTTTAGTTTGAAGTCAATGTGATGAAATTGAAGGAAGTTATCGCAAAAAACAATTTGACATTTCCAATTGCCCACCTACTGTAAAGTTTAGTCAATCAATGCAATCGTGTAAACACTAGATTGTTAACACTTGGACAAACAAACAAACAAACTGCGCCAATTACAATACTTGGCACCGCCAACTCTTTTACACTGTTAAAAAAAAAAAAGTCTCAACTGAAAAAAGTTATTGTCCATGCTGCCTTAAAATTTTAAGCTCATTGTAACTTGAGATGATAAGTTGAGGTAATATTCAACTTATAATCTTAAATTTAGTTAACTTGAAATTTTAAGGCAGCCTGTACACTAACTTTTTTCAGTTGAGACAACTTTTTTTTTTACAGTGTACGTATTACATGAAATAAATATTTGAATAGTACTTTGTTTCTGATTTATTGTCATTTTATTAAGAGTATAATCATCACTGCACTCTACTGTATGTATACTGTATGTATGTAGATGAGTATGTTAGTATCTATAATAGAAAAGCGAAGTGGACTCTGTGTGCGTGTATGCGTGCGTGTCCGGCCAATCAGTGGAAAACCATGTGGAGCTGATGTTTGCCATTTAGCATAATTATGTATTTTGGGTGAAGGAAGACCCTTGCGAAAATGGCAAGTTGATAGGACCAATACTTTTTGAGAAATAAGTGGTTTTTGATAAAATTGACTCAGAATCACGTTGCTACCTCAATGATAGAGTGAACAATGGCCTGGAAATGACTCAGTCACGTGTCCAAAGTGAACAATGCACCATTATGATGTCATCACATTGCTATAGTGTTTCCATAAAAACATCATATTACCAAGCCAATTCATCTACAACAGTCATGAATCCCAAAAAATATGTACAGTATAATCAGTGAAAACTACGGAGAAACATTGCAATTAATATTAAACTGTCTAACAAACAGTCTACCAAAAAGAAATGAAGTCCAGACCATGATGTCTACCAAACAGAAATGATACTGATCAACTTTGAAGGTAAGCGCGTTGCTCCCAAACATAGACACGACCACTTCTAGAACCCGTGGATCCCCACGGGCAACATGCTAGTCTATGTATATGTATGTATTTTTATGTGTACTGTTTGCACGTGTGTGTGTGTATATATATATATATATGTGTGTATATATAGTATTTGTGTTTTTTCATGATACTGGGTTACAAAAGCCTGACCGTTAAACAGGCAAGAAAACGCCGATTCATATTGAATTTTGAAAGTTGTCATCACTGCTTACGGGTAATATCAACTGTCCAATTAATTAATCCGATATTTTAGAAGACAACGTTATTCTGAAGCATGACTTTCATCACGGTGGATTACATTGGACACAAAATAGGTATGAATCCATCACGAAAATAGCCGTCAGTAATGTCTTACCTTGTGAGAGTATGGCCAATTGCTGAACGATGATCAAGAATAAGATGGATTCAGAAGATTTTTTGATAATTCCCTTTTCATTTACCAGTCATTGCGGCATACAAAACTGTGGACAAGAAAGGTATGGTTGTGGACATCAGCTGCCTCACAGCAACACACTGGAAACTTTAGTTGTCAATAAAATGTGTTTTCAGAGTCATTCCATAGAGCATGAAAAATCAATAAATTGATGCGCATAATCATAGAATACAAATCAAAATTTGTCTTAGGTAACGGTCGTGATTTACTGGATACAAATTGATTTTTAGTATTTGAGTTTATATTTTTCAAAATCGATGGAAATTAGCAGTCAAGAAGTTGGTTTATCGGCATACGGAAAGTCAGTTCTTCTGTGGAGAAGCAGTACAATCGAGCAGTGCCACTCACTTAAGACCTACCTGCCGTTAGCACAGCGGACACCTGATAATTTCAGTCTGATATTGTCCTATATTCTGACAAGAAAAGTTTTGTAACAAAGTGGAATTTATTCACTGAAATGTGAGTAAATAACTTATGGGCTAATGCACATGATACTTGGCAATTTTAATTTCTCACATCCTTTCTGATAAAAACTTATTTTTGATGTCATATTTTGGTGTCCTTATTTGAGCTAAAAATCATTTAATTAATAAAGAAATAGGACCAAAAATAGGTCCTGTTGCTTACTGGCAAGCAATCTTATAGTTATGATGCAAGTTATGAAAATTTCATGTGAAGTTTGACCTTCGAATCATTGAGGGTCAAAGTCAAGGTCACTAAATAAAAGTTCACATACATTTATAAGACCTCCTATATGTCTGTAATGAAATCCTTATCTCTGAAGCAGTTTTGGTGATATAAATCATTGAAAATTCAATGTCAATAGTGAACTTGAAAGGTCACAGAAGGTCACCTTGAGGTCACCAAATGGACTTCATATAAAACTTTCTAAATGTCTCCATACAAACCTTGGCTTTATCTGTGACCATTTTGGTGATACAATGGAGGCGTTGCATTGGATGCAGCAAGCATAGTGTAAGTCGCCTGATCCCTGAAGTAACCCAGAAAGATGGCTTTGATGGGATGGGAATGCATCGATTAATTATTAATTATTTATACAAAAAAAAATTATTCCCTCGCTCTGAAAGGTCGCGTGTATAACCGGATATTGAACCCCGGTTGCTCAGGTCCAAATGCTCCACCTTATCCACGACACTAGCTCATTAGTCAATATATTCACTGGTCGATTTAGCACTTGTATAGCTGCGCTGTGTTTGAACTCGAGCATATTGGCGCAAGGATTCTCAGTCATAAAACGGCTTTGAAAACAACAGTTGAATATTTAGGGGTTAAATATACCGAAAATACTAAAAACAAACCATTTAAGTGATTATACTGCTGAGTTCTTTGAGTGCATTGCATAATGGCGCAAGGACTCTCAGATAGACTGGCTAAAACAACAGCCAGCACAGATTTACCCACAAACAGCTTTTTATGTCAAAGTATCAAAGGTAAGAAAAATTTTTGCTCCTTTCTGTAGGATGTAAAGTGTATGCCTGCTGTTCTTTGAGTGTGGTGTCAATTTAAAATGACATGGCTTTTATCGTTGGATTCTGTGGACTGACCTCTTTCATTTGACGTATCGTTTGTATGGATAGCACAGATTCAATGGAAATGCTAGTGATAGAGCACTGATATTATTTTATCCTATGTTTTGCTAGATGCTCATTTACTGGCTTAGTGCTTGAATTGTGTTCGGTTTAGGTAAAAATGGTCATCGTGAGCTTTTCGCCAAGTTTATTCGCTTTAAGAGGATATTGTTGGCCTGCTGATAAACCCTTGTATCTCAAATTGATAAGAAACAAAAACTTGTATGTCCACTATTCTTACGTGCAAAAATAAACATTTTTTATTTTATTTTTACATGCAAAAATAAACATTTTTTATTTTATTTACATTTTAAATGATATTTAGATATTTATATTATTTTATTATATATATATATATATATATATATATATATATGCTGCGATCAATCTTTGTGTACGTTTTGCTTCAGGGATAACGTGACCACCTACGTAGATTGCAACAACCTCATTTATTGTAATTTCACTTTGTTGAGTTTGACCTTCGAAGGTCACCGACAATCAAGTTGAATGTCACCAAATGAAAGATCATGTGACTTCCTAGATGTCTGCCACACTAACCTAGGCTCCATTTGTGACCATTTTCACTAGGTCACATTTGACCTTTGATAGTCAATACAAAGGTCACCAAATGAAAGTTCATATATGGCTTCCTCTATGTCTCTAATACAAACCTAGGCTCCATCTGTGACCGTTTTGGCAATACAAGTCATCGCAATTGTACTATGTCAAGTTGACTTTCAAAGGTCACCAACAGTCAAGTTGAATGTCACCAAATGATGGTTCATGTGTGACTTCTTGTAAGTCTATAATACAAATTTAGGCTCCATCTGTGACCTTTTTAGTGATACAAATCATTGAATTTTCAACAGATCAAGATTGACCTTTGAAGGTCAATATGAAGGTCACCAAATGAAATTTCATACACAATATGACTTCCTTTATAGGTACCAAGGTAGGTTGGCTGCCTGATTTAGAAAAAAAAATGTCATGCAGTTTTTGAGAAAATTTTAAATTTCTGTTTCTAAGTTCTCTCTTTTAACATTGGGCCAAAATTTCAGGGGCCCATAAAACAGACCAAAATGATTCAATCAAAAATCTGAGGGAAAAAAAAAATCGTCTGGAGATATGTCATGGCAAATTTACAGGAAAATTCATCAGGCTGAAAAAAAGAAAAAAAATGTTTCAGACGACGGACGCCAAACCACAATGATAGCTTTAAAAAAAACTACTAAAAAAACTACTTGGGTGCAAGTGGTAGTTTTGTCCTCACTATATCTCTTATGTGTGCTAAACAAAATGAACATGAATTAAACGCATCAATCATTATCTGCTGATAATAACAATAACTATCCCTGAAATCTCTTTAGTACTGTGAAAAGACACATACATACAATACTATAAGAATGAGGAATAATCATCATTTGTGTATAATAGGAATTAATACAAGCATATATAAAAAAAGATTTTTGTTCTTTTTTTATTAAAGTAACTAAAGCGTCTAGAGGGCAAAATTTCACAAACAGGCTCTCTTTATGTAATTTTTCATCCAGAAAAAAAACATGGCAGTCATTTCCCATAATATCAAACCATTTTGGAGTAATTAGTAACTTTCCACTTGCCCTGGGAACGCCCCTTTTTTAATCTCTACAATCGATAATGCCGCCCTTTCTTAGCTTGACGTCATCTAAAGAACTCAGGACCAATTCGCTGCATAGCCGGTATGTACAACTGCATGTAAAAATATCATTTTGATCACTTCATTACATGTTTTTGTCGCCCCAGTGCTAAGTAACTTCAAATCTGATATGATTTACATTATGAGCAAGAAAAATTGGCAATATGTATATTTTCTATTTAATCTTACACTGGTTTTCTTAACGGGCAATCAGAGACGCGCTAAATGGGCTAGAGAGCCGTAGTTCACTTGCGTTCGCCGTCTGCGAAAGCTACTGCTAAACACATCATCCAGGTGTTTGGTTCTTCAGCAAGCCGGTAGCTTAGCTTGCACCAACCAATGTAATGGAGATACATTTTCATATTTAATTAAAATAATTTCTATAACTGTTTGTACAAGTTACAACAGTCACACATTTCCCAGCAATTTGGTCTATTTTAGAGTTAGGCTTGAAATAAGAGTTTAATAGCGGACATCCAACAAGCTCGTTAGATCATGTACGGCATTTGGTCAGGCTAGAGTAAAACAATAATCTGATCTGACAAAGAGATAAAGATTAGAACACGAGACAAGAGTCAAGACACAGCGGCAGCATGCAACTAGATGCGCAGCAGCAGCTAGGGGGAAGCGCTTTTACACTGGATGCGAAACAAATTTTTAGCACAACAGATTACATTCAAAGTCAATGCAAAGACGCGAATACACGCATTTCGCGTCCGGTGTGAAAGCAGCTTAATAGAGCGCTGGCGAAGAGAAGGCGTAAAACGTGTGAAATGCAAGCCAAAGCCTGCTAAGTGCTAGCCACAGCCAGCGCTCTATTAAGCTCTATAGTGTCTATAACGAAAGCCCTGCTGAAGCGCTGGCGTAGCTAATGCGTTATAATTGTTCATTAGCGGCCTACCTTCATTTTCTTTCATTTTTCAGTGCCTGGTCTGCTATTCTTTCTCCCCTTTTCCTCGGTACCTCTTTCCTTGAATGGACTTTTGATTTTCGGGATAGCGTCTGGCTTGATTTTTCTCATCTTTTTCATCGTGAACTCAGACCAAAACCCTTCATCCTCGAAGTCGGAATCGTTGAAGTGGTCGCAACAAATCACACTATTGTCGCTTGGTCCTTGCCATTTGCTCGAGTCAGTTTCACCCGAGACGCCCAAATTTTACTTATTTTTTAATCTTTTGGAAATCGATGAAGGCTGACTCCTTCTTTGGATACATTACTACAACCTGCTACAATGCATCTGGTAGGAATTTGCTCCACCATTTCCCGAAATTTAGTGAGAAAATAACAATTTTATAAACCTTCTGCAGTTCCTGTCCCAAAGGCAGTATAGAAAAATGAGCTCGACTGAGCTCTCGTTCTTTAGATGACGTCAGCAGGTCGATGTGTCAATCCAGCGGCTTTTGGACCTAATTGTGGGCGGGGCAGAAACTGGCTGAAAATCAAGGTCTGCCATCAGAAAACAAGCCTGAAACTATTACTGTGTGTATTTTCATGGGAATTTTTGGCGCAGACATAGTTTACAAGTACAGAACTATGGAATTAGTGTCTAAGTACCTGGTAATAGAGAGTTCCTTTAAGATAAAATAACTCATTAACTAACTTCATAAATGATACAGTATTACATAACTTATAATTATGAATTTATATTTAGTAAGACAAAGATAATTAGTAATAATTGATTGATATTTTTGCATGTTAAAGGTCCCCTATTATGTCACCAGGTGCACAGCTAATTAGTTATTACAAGCCATTTCAAAATCTTTCCTCTCTTGACATCACATGGGGAAGTAACCCACCAGAGGCAAGAAGAGCTGAAAAACTTCAGCCAAGCAGTCAATCAGATTTCATTATTCTAGGTGGTCACTCCCCCTTTTGATGTAAGAAAGGGGAGATTTTGAACTGGCTCATAATGGCTAATTAGTTGTGCACCTGATGACATAATAGGGGACCTTTAAAGAAAGTTGATTTAACTATAGGTTTATGCACATTAAAAAGGAAGCTAACGACCAGTGGCGGGCGGTGGACGGAAAACTGGGGGGGCGGAAAACATCCCTTGAAACGGATGAGATTTGTGACCCGATTTCAATCATTGTTCTGGGTCAACATGTTAGTTTCCCTTATTATGAAATGTTTAGGCGAGTGAATAATACATTCTATAAAATGTTTAATTCACATGCCTTAATAGGCAACTCTTCACGAAAAACCACTGTGGATTTTCTGCGTTAAATTTTGTCACATCCAAAGCAAGTCGTCAAACCTGTGCATAATGATTGTTTAATTGAAAAAGATTGAAATGCGCTCTTTTTTGCATTCAACTGGTGCGTTTGATTTCTCTTAACGAAGACAATTAGCTACACCTGAGAGGGGAGAGTTCAGGTGGCTTTTACTTCGGAAATTGACTGAGAACAGATCAAGACTAATAAGCAGTTTAAAGACATATTTATCGCCCTCCTTGTTCTCTGTCCACCGCCCGCCACTGCTTACGTCATGATTAACTGTTAATGGAGAGGCGGTGGGATTCAATCATTTTTACTTCTTCCAACTCCTTCCTGGATGTGTAAGTTGATTTTATCCATTTGCTTGAAAACTTCTTTTGCATTTGGTTATTCATTGTCTATCAATTTCACTTGTTTGTTTGCTCAATTTTTTCTTTTTTACATATTCATAATAAATATATAAAAAACACTTTTGATCATATACTCATGTGAACATTTTTTACGAAGCAAAATATTTTTTTCCTGTCTTTTCATATGTCCTACCAACTAAGCCCACTAAGTCCCAGACATAAATTTGACTCCTCCTGACAGAGGCAAACAGTGAAAATAAAATGTGCAATCCCATGAGGGCTATTGGCAATTAGTTAAAGCTGTGTGATTTGTATAAAATTAAGGAGGCTGAAAAAAAAAAAACATTAAAATCACCCACAAGCTCTAAAGTAAACAGATAGCTGTATAGTTTTTCAGTGCAATATACTTTCAACCTCAAGGACTTTGTTGCAACCTTTTTCCAGGCGAGTGCTTTTTGAGCCATAATTGGATTAAGGACGGCACATTGAACATTAAGCTGATCAAACCATACACTCAAAAAATTGGCCTCATGAGTGGGTATCTATTTTGTCATTTCAGAATTGTTGACAACCTCAATTTCATCTGGAATCTTACAGATATTTTAACGAACTAAAGATAGAATTCTTCACATAGGTTGGTCGGTAGGTTGCTGTATTAGTGTCTACTTTTGGTTAGAAATATAAACTTTGTGTAAAGGGAAAAACAGTAGTCATTCACTGCATAGTCATTGTCCATAGTTCATTAAGTATACATGCAATGGAATAAAATTGAGGGATGCATTTATGCTTAGTCTTCCCATTTTTTAAGGGAGGAAAGGTAAAGGAAAAAATTACCAATATCTGGAATTTATTTGTTGTATTTAGTAATTGATTGTGAAACCTTTGTGTTCCATACTCCATGGACGAAAATCTGCCAATCCAGAGTATATGTATTTGCGTGAAAAGCTTTTTTTTTTTTCTTTTTTTTTTCTGGAAGCTACCCATTTCAGCAGCAAGTAAAAAATAAATTTTACATAAACTGATTTCTTTTGAAACTAGCCACAGTGAAAAGAAGACTATGCACTGTAAAGTGGTGAATCCTTTCAGTGTAATCCTGACCTGCATCAGAGGCACATTGCTATATAAGGTTTTATATTGGTACAATTGACTCCTTCCCTGTGAAGTATTCGTTGTATATATGCAGTTAAAAATGTCATGTAAAATGAGGTCACCATTTGGTCATCAGAATGACAAGACTCATACTCCCATCTGTCCCTCAGTAAGAGCATCACACTACAAACTGCCTCGTTAAATGTGTAACCAGAACATTCCTTATAATATTGCTTTTTGTGCCAGGAAGCATAGACAGCATACGTCTGTTAGCCAGTAAAATGAGGTTAAAAATTTATTTGCTACATAGAATCACCAAGTGAAATAAGACATTAATCCCATCATTTTGGTAGCAAGATGCACTGAATTTTCATTGATAACTCAATGTTCACTTAAAATAATTAGAATTTAAAATCACCCTATACACTGCCCATTTCCTCTCTGTTTCTTTTCTTCAGCAAACAGCATAGAGTAGCTTTTTCTTGCCCCAGAGACCATCTATACACCTTTAAGGTGAGAAATTGCATCCCACCCATTCAAGTAAGCAAACATTGAGAAGACTCTATTTTCAGTTGTAAACAGGGCTGAGTGTCACAACCAGCCTTCCTGAAATAGCTTGTTGGTCAAGGGAATCAGAAAAACAGAATTGTAATATGCTTTTACCTTCTCATCTCCATCTGATTTCAGTCGCATACTATGCACCCAAGAAAAAAGTGGTCTCAATATACATATTTGTTAGAGTAATTGATTTGTAATAATTGTTGTAATTATAAATTGAGGGCATCAGAAAATGTATTAGAAACTCTAAAATTAGAATAATGTGCAACAAGTCATTAATTTGTGTACTTTAATCAGAATTGTAAATTCTGATAAATACTCTACGGCGTGTTTATTGAATAAACACAATATATCACCGGTAAATATTTCGGCTCTGTGTTTGCTGCAAAAAAATTTCATTCAGGGCCTTTTCAATCTAACACTTACAGAAAGTTCATTTTCTCTGTGAAAAGATAGGATGGCTCTGTACCATCAAACACCTGCATGTGGTAAAAAAAACAGATTGTCTTCACAGAACAAAACAGGGCTGAGAACTTCTGCTACAACCAGAAAAGAAGTTATAGACTGTAACACTGTGTGGCAAGGTAATGTCAGGACTGCTCCTCATTATGAGCCGGTGGCTGGTCGCTATATATGCAGGCTAGATGCACAGAACAAACATGTCTATTAGCAGGAGGTGTACAGTATGGTATTTGGCTCCCTGCCAGCACTGGGAAGCCAGCAGCAAATTGCTGCCTGCAAGTGTCTCGCTGCCATATGGGTTTTGCTGTAGAGTGCTGAATAGGATCCAGTGCAGGTTAAGATGTGTCAGATTTAACTGGGGATTAATTGGTCTTGGGAATGGGCCATGCAATCTGTGCTATCAGTCTGTTCCCTGCAAGCCTTCCCCCCTGCTCTACACTGGGAGATCTCTCCACTGAGGGGAGCGAGGCCTCCCTATAACAATGCTGCCCTGGCAGTCAGGATGAGACTGAATACTTACACCACTAACAGGTCATTGTCCCATTAAAATTTATAAGCAAGTATCATCATTCTGGCGTCGTCTTAACCATTTGTCATGCATGTCTTGTCTATAGGGCCTCGAATGCACTGTCCTTGACATATTCTCTCTTGTTGGTGTAATACAAACCTGACTTTATTTTCACGGAATGTGGACGTCGAAAAAGACCATTTCTGAGGAGATATTCTGAGATAATAGCAAATCTTTTGCAAGGAGAGAGAAAGATTTTCTTGTATGCTGTTTTATTTGTGATGTCTGTTGCCGTGAAGGCCATACAACGCTATTATTTGTGTATATCAATTAAAGGGGAGCAGCCGACAACAAAGGTAAAGAGTTTCAATGTGAAAGGATTGAATTCTTCAGCTATTAAGTGTTGGTACAAGTTTAAGAAAAAAAAAGAAGGAGATGCAAAACTAGCAGCCATTAACATATTTTAAGCTCTGCACCTGTCAAATCTGGCATAGTTTCAAACAAATCTGTAATTAAAACCAAAGCAGTGTAGAACTCATCGTTTTCCATTTTGAGACATTTGCTCGACCCAAATAAATAACTAAATAAATTAATAAATAAAACTGAATATTAAAAAGGGAGAGGTGGATCTCTCGAGAAGAAGCTATGCTCAAAGATTTTTACATTTTCTGGAATATTTTGTGCTATTTCAGTGACAAATTCTTCACTATAGCCTCATTAGCATAAACTTCGAAACCAACTAATCGTCAAGTTCATTTTGGGACGATCACACTTCAAGAACCATGGTCTGAAATATTTAGGGCCTCATTCATCAACTTGTTCTATTTGGTTTCTCTTGGTCACTACTGCATTAGCCGCGCTCATTCCAAAGAGGTGCCAGGCACCCATAGACTGCAAATGGTTGGCAATGATAGATATGCCTCGGATCAGCAGTATCATTGCTGCAGGATGCTGTGTTTTTTGCATAGATATCCTTTGTGCAGCAATGAAAAAAAAGCCATAATTCCATCATTTCAAGCTGCAGAGGAAAATAAGTGTTAAACTTGAGGCATCAAATTTCATAAAATTGTTGTAGTTATGTTGTGCTATTTTCAATGATGTAATTTTGATCTGTAGTCTAGAGGATTATGTAATTTGATGGGCTCAGTACTAGACCATATCTGAAAAACATTCTGTGTTCTGTAAGTATGTAGCAGAGAAATCATTTGTATTGAGGATGTTCCTTTGTGAATGTAAACTTAGAAACTGTATGTCTTTGAAGGATAAGTATGCGGGTGCGTCTGTGCATGTCTATTTGTTTTCATGTATTCTCAGAATAAGTAGCTGTGGTGTGCTTTGGCAAATTACCATGCTTTCATAATAATACCCCTTTGCCCTGTGCAGATGAAGCACAAAACTGGCGCGGCCATTTCTCTCCATTTGGGATCATGCGCTGCCATTAAAGTGCTCTATAAAGCTTAATGGAGGCCTTCTGCCACCCTTCCTTATGCACTGTATCCTTCAGACTTTTATGTTTCCAGGCCATTTGAACTACAAGGGGATGTGCTTACTTAACCTTAGGGTAAGCATTTAAAGGTTGGTGTAAAGATTTGTTTAAGTGGATTTCAGAAATATAATTGAGTGTGCTTCCGGCAAGGTATGAAGTGTCAGCCTACAACAGTAGCGAGAAGAGCAGCAATAAATGCTACCATTAAAATAAAAAGGCAAAGCCCACGTGCTAATAACACGCTACAAAACAGAGAAATAGGCGATACATGTGTGATATATAACACTGTGCAAGATTAGCAGCCCCCGAGGAGCTAAAGGGCAGTTAGTGCTGGTAGTGTAATCAGGGATTATTGGTGTAAAGTGCAAATTGAGTCAGGGCTAGGAGCATTCTGAGTTGATGCTTTTAAACAAAAATGTTTTATGAAAGACTGCTGCCCCTGTAGATTTTGCTTCGGGGCCTGGCAATTAAAAACAAATCATGACACCTATGAGAAAGCAAACTGGTTGGTCAATAAACCGTGCAAACTTACAAAACTGTGTACTTTCTTGGTGAATACTATTGATTTGTGCATTACTCAAGTGCGGGCCTGTATGGAAAGTCTCATTATATAATAATGCTGGTTTTAAAGGAAACATGGCCAGTGAGAATATCAATATGGAGGCCTATGTCCTGCAGAAACATCAATTTGAGCAGTTTATAAACTCCTGTCAACTCAAGTGTCAAACCACCTTATTTGAATGCAAAGTGGAAACGATAATAACGTGAAACCATGCAAGAAAGCTTGACTGAGGGACTCAAATTTTAGTTGCTGGAATAAATATTCATCTCCTCAGTTCGCAGGTGCTCTCAGCTAATCATGAACATCTTCGACATTTCTAAATAACAGACAAATCGGTTTCAATTATGTTTTGTGCAGGCTTTTTTATTCTGCCATTTTTCAAGCTTTCTGGAAGGTTCCATGATGAGGTGAGCACACAGCACTGAGCGGTAACCTACACTTTGATAGTGATCCACGATGCCTTTCCTCCTCGCACTCACCCCCAGGAAAACCACATGTGACTCCACATAGGGCTGAGACCACGCGTCTTTAAAGAGCTGTCTTCATCGCTAAATTTCAAATGTCAACTGCCGCTTTTTTCCAGATGGAAGGTTACGGGAGGTCTCAGGGTGGGAAGGAAAATCAGTAAGTTTGTCTTGTCTTTTCTGTTCTCATCTCTCTGTTGTCATTCCAGGTCAAGGGTAGTTCCCCCCTGATAGGTGCAGTGAAATTCTTGCTGACAGGGGTAGCGTTGACACGCTAGCTCCTGCAACCTCGCACGCAGCAAGGAAGAATGAAATCGCCAGAATAATTAACGTTTGTCATCAACAATGTGCCCACTGTAGAGCTATAGATCCACAGTCATTTTCAACTGAATCAACAAACCCCACTCGATCTAATGCACCAACAGATATATGGCTATACTGTGATGTTGTATTTATGATATTACTTTGTGTCGGTATTTTGCATTAATATTGATCGAATAAACAAGTAAGAATACACAGTATTTTGCTTGAAAAACAAATGACACCGCAACATTGGAAATGATTACAGACGGAAATGCCCTGATTCTTGTTGGAAATATAAAACAATAGTTAAATACTGAATTAAAAATTACAGTCAGACATAATTTTATGCATTAACAGCAGAAAAAACATGGCAGAGCAGTGATCATGCAACAAGACTAATTGCACAAGATTAATATCTCAGTTGTAGCCTACATTTTGATCTCAGCTCTGCAAGAAAAAAAAACATTCCTATTTAAGTTCATACATTGTTATTTTGCAGCGCTAATGTAATGCAGTTCCAATTAATGGATTTATTCTTGGTTGTCCGGAAATGTTATTTGCCAGATCTGGCACCATGCCTGATACCAGGTGTATGCACTTAAGTTTTCCCACATTGTAAGTCTGTAAAAATCCACTTCTACTTATGTTCATCAAGGAGAATTGCCCTGCCATGTATTAATCATGATACAGCACTCATTATACTCAAGTTTAAAATCCTGCCCTCAAAAAAAAAAAAAAAAAACCTTGTTTACCCATTTCTGACCATTTAAATATGAAGTGCCTGAGACAAGCTATTCATTCTGCGGAAAATCTTTTCTGAGTGCCTTCATAATCTATCCTGGGTTTAGGTTTTCACAATGTCCCCGAATGTTTAGCATAAGTAAGAGCAGGCATGATAATGTCTGAAGTACAGCTGAAGAACAGAGCGCATTGGCACGAGCTTGTTGGTGCCAATGAGTCACCGCTGGGAACCCCTGGAAGTTTTTATGTAGCGGCAGGAAGTGGGGGGCCACTCAGATTGTTATTCAGTTTGACATAGCATGTTCCCAAAAGCCTGCTTTCAGAAATAGCTTATGATACTGCGAGTAGGAAATTGAAAAAGTGCTGTAATCCCCCCCTCATGAAGAAAAGGATTATATTCGGGCCTAATCCCCCAGCCATTAACGATGGAAGTCTCAAACTGCTTGAGAGATCTCGCTGCCAGATGCCCAGTTAGGTGCAGGAATGAAAACCCCCGGCCACCTGGGCCAAAGAGCGAAAAGGAGCAGAAAGACACCCCGTTTGGCGATGTTGGTAATAGGCAAAGTGGATTCAAACCTCCACAGGGCAGCCCTAGCATAGCGTAGCGTGCTTCACACGGCTGCTCCAACTCCCAGACCCGGGCTGCAGTTTAACACTAATCTGTGTGGATGTACCTATTTAGTGCGACTCCACGATGACGCTCAGCGAGCGCCCGGGCTATCACTTCCCCCACCTGCCACATTAAATGCTGACAGATTGCATTTGTTAAGAATTCAAACAGCTCATTTTTCCAAACCATCACACTTTATTCATGCAGCACATTCTTCACCCTAATGACGCTGAGCTGTGTTTGGTGGCCAATGACTTTTTTCCCCCTCTCACTCTCTCCTGCTTCCTCTTATCCCTCAGCAAGTTACACACAGGTGCTTCATACCCATTCCTATGAGAGAGACAAGCACAGTTCTAATTTGAGCCAGTTTGGCAGTTGAGCAATGCCAGAGTTGAGTCAGTAAACCTTTAGTTAGGGCAGCATCTCCTGAATGTGTGCTTTTGACCTCACATGATAGTTCTAGAGTGTAACTGCAGACACAAGCCTCAAGAATGGAGTCTAGAACACTCTAGAATTTTTATATTCAGCATTTTACTTCAGGAGCTGAAATGGGTGTATTTCTTGGTTGCTGTGTTATTGTGAGCCTTCTTACTGTTCAAAATTCTGGTCACAAAAGGAACATTTCATGCATTTGTCATTGTCTAAACTACTGTAATTATCAAAAGATTAAAAATTTCCAGTTGCATGGTGGAATGTATGGCCATGAATATTCAAACAAACTTGGCTGTTTACAAAAAGAGAAACCTTTCAAGCAAATCCTTTCACAATTTTGTGCCTATCCCATCAACTCCGGCTACAAAAAGTGTGATATCTTTTGTTGGCTTCGTGACAGCCAGAGATGACTTTCAGCTTCTATTTTCCAGAGCATGTAGAAAGCCGAAGGGGGGTTTATTTGTTGCGACAAATGAAAGGTCATTTGTTTGAGAACTCGGGAAGAAAGCACTCTGTACTATTGTAGCAGCTGCCTCTCAGTTTCCGCTCATTTACTGTATGTCGGGAAGGATACCGGGTCCTGTTTTGAGAACTAACTGTAACAGTGATTTTAATTAACCATGCAAACGGACACATGCACACACGCACACACACACACACAAACACACACAAGCATGCGCACACACACACCCACACACACACACAAACATGCGCACGCACACACACACACACACACACACACACACACACAGCAGCTCTCTATTGGCTTAGCCATTCCCTCTGCATTGTTTACACTCTGAATCCTACCCAGACTCCTCGCAGAATAATCAGCTTTGGGGGATAAAAAAATAAACAATAAATTAATACCTAAACAAGACTGAAATGCTCCCTGTAGATATGCTATTGTAATATTGCTGGTTTACCTTTCAAAGGCGGCAGACTGGTCCTGGCCTACCCGCAGGTCCAAGAGCACTCTCTGGTTGTGTGTGCCAGAGGCCTGCATCTAGCTGGCATGTGTGGCTCCGTCTCAGAATAATTACTGCATTCACTCAGGTTGCGTGAAGTCCCTCGGATTAGAGCGGGTCTCTGCGAGTGACCTCTTCGGCGGCTGCCCCCTACCATGACCCAACACTGATTGTAGCTCGGGGAGAGGACAGAGGGCACACTGGGTCCAGAGAGTAATTCTGATGTGGGGGCCAAACACTTCTCTTTGCCTCTATTTTTCATACCCCTCATCGCGAAGCCGTTCGTCAAAGTTTTAAGAGAATGAGCTTTTCGATTAGATCTTCGACAAGTAAACTCTGGCATACTTTATTAAGGCTGCAAACTCTAATGTGTGACTGATAACGTGGGTGAGTTCATTGTAAATTGATCTAAATTGTCTTTGGGAAAATGACTCATTACGCGAATGTACATTAGGAATATTTAATTACATTTGAAAAATAAAATTTCTTATACCTTTTATTAGTTTGCATAGGCACTGGTGGCTCGCTTGTTGCCAGGCAACTCCGAATAAATCTAGCTACTGTAATAATATGCCTCATAACATGATTGTAACCTTGAAGGAACGCGAAGGGAACTTTACATTGACATAAACTGTGTTGAAGCAGCTCCGAGGGGTTCCACAATCAAAATAAGGGCATTCTGCCTGGAGGGAATTCTTGCACGGCAGTGTGGGCTCTGTGTACTCTGAAACCACAACAATCTCACTGCAGCGCTTTAGGACACGATAACAGGACAGGCTGCAGGAGAGATATGGGATGTCCATTTTGGCAAACATCCACGCTGTGGTCCGCAAGAAGGTATCAGACACCATCCAGTTTCTTTGCTTCTGCTGTCCCTGACACAGTGGTTATCATGGTTTTAGGGTATTACCGCACTTTTAGAATGTATTACTTCTATAAAGTTTTTGGTACTTCATTGCTTTTTCCAGTGTTAAAAATGGCATGTCTATCCGTATGTCTGTTCGAGTTTAGGAGACATGACAATGTGTCACTACCATGAAACTGTTCATTATTCTTCTCCTGGCAATTAATCTCAGCACCCCGTTTGTCGGGGAGCTACAAACTCCGCTCACAAGCCCTATGGAGGCTGAGGAAAAGTTTCCATTTGTGTGATAAAAAACTTTATTTTGTCATCAATGGTTGCCTGAAGGCCAGACGGTGGGATATAGAATTCCAAACAAAGATTACTCCTGGCATTTGGCCATAACCTTTCATGAGCTTAGGGTCACAGGTTTGGTTGCTGGGCACAGAATGACGAAATGAGCGACAAGACAAAATCTGCCCATATTTCAAAGGAGTTATCTTGCCCTCTGTGCTCTGTTGATATGCTTTGGAACAAAACGTCTGGGGCACCGAATTAAACTGAAGCTTAATTTGCAGGAGGAGTGACATCACTGTCTGTCTGTGATGTGGAGGACAGTGAGTTCAACGGCCGCACCATCCAAACCAGAGAACTTAAAAAGGCTTGCCATTAGCTCACTGTCTGGAGTGACTCATGAATTAGACTAATGAGGGCTAATAACCTACAATGAATTCTACATCCGACTGCTTTATACTAAAAAAAGAAGAAAAGATGAGACTCCATCAAACCCTCCTAGAACTTCTAGAAGTTCATTGTCGCCCCTCTGCTCCATCCACTCCTCGGCATTAATCATAAGTTACATTTCGTGGGTTGCTGGGTGGCTCATTTGGTTACAGTGTCATACTGTGGCGCGTAAATGAACCTCACAGCCTCAGATCGAATGCAGAATTTGCAAGTTCCAGTAGCTCTACAGGGTGTTGCGCAGTTGGGGATTGCTTTAGCTGTAGATGGCAGGGTCCCTATCTTTGGAATAGGGCTCTGTGCTCATTAAGGTCTTTCCACCTGCTGGTCCATTGGGCTTGTGTAATTTGCAGGTGAAAGCCAGATGTGAAGGGTCTTCTTCATTTCTCTATGCAAGCTTAACTGTGGTATCCAATGAGTAAAGAGTAACATTGTGTTCTTTCAGAATCAACCTTTGCTCACGCACACGCACACAAACTCTCTAAAGTTAGCGGTTTCACAGGATATATATGGCTCTGGTTACAGATGCTTAGATGTTCCACATCTAAGAGGAAATTAGAAATACTAAAAGCCTGTATTGGGCACTAAATTTATATATATATATTTCAAATATACAATTTCTCTATTTGAAACTGTTTTCACCAGGTATATGGAGCATGACTGCATGACATGCAAATCCATTAGGAGATTTTTTTTTTTTTGTGAGATATTCATCTCGCAAATTCACGATGAAAACCTTTTATTGCTGGAAAATCCAACAGTAGAATATAGAAAAGTTGACTTTATTTTTAACACTACAAAGTCAAACAAGACACATCTTACCCAGATCTCTGCATTTAAAGCAAATGTTTTCTACCCTCTTAATCCACTACTCTCTCCTTTGAAACATGGTATTAATTTGCTCACTGGCCAATGAGAACCTCATACAACCCAGCACACGGCAAACAGGAGCCAGCTAAAGCAAAGTAGGGATGTTATTCAGGCCAGAATTAATGATCTGTTATTAAGAATAAGCTTGTTAGTTGGATAATGTAGAGCTCAGGAAATAAAATAACTGAGTTTCCATCCTTGTAGCATGAACTGTGGATAATGGGAGCGCTTACAATCTGTCGGCGCGCTAATCAGGATCAGCAGTGTTGGCGCAGAGACAGAGTAAGTGTTGGGAATGCACTGCTCACTGAGCCGAGGGCATGCTTAACAATAAAACAACTTTTGTTATAAAGGCGAACACACTTTGGGAGGACGGGGGTGAGATTTATTAAGGTGAAACTGCAATTCAAAGTGAATGGGAGCAAGCAATGAATTTCAAACAAGAAGTAAATAACTTGTCAGTCCGAGCCAATAAAAGAGAAAACAACACTTGTTTTATTTCTTGACAACAAGGAATAATTCTTCGGAGTCAGTTCATTTGTTGCATGTACATAGACGTTTACATACATATGCATTCAGCCTAGTCAATATGTAGAATCTCCCAACACAGTGGGCTACGTAAAGGGGGTTTATGACCACTGGCTTTTATTAGGCGGCGAATGCAGGAGAACAACCGAGTAGAGAGATAGTAAAATGAAGCAGCCCTAATTGGATTGTCATTGATCGTTTCAACGGGCTGCTGTTCTGTCTCTGACGCAGGGTGGGAATGGTTCTGACCTCTCGGACAATGATCATCTGTCACCGGTAATGAGCAAAAGGCCAGGGGATTCGCATATTAATCTCTGCGAATGCTATATTGAGCAGCCATGTGCACCGTTCTGCTCTAATGTTCATTACTGCTGAGCCTTGATATTCAAAATGCTAAGAATAGATATTTCATAAAGACAGGTGCCATACTGTTTACCAGAATAATCTTTTTGCCTTTTTTTTTTTTTTCTATGGAGATGACATTTGGACGACTCGGGCTGCTTTCATCAGGGCTTGTGAAATTTAATACTACCTTACCTCAGTCTCTCTGTGTAGTAATGAATCCTCCGCATATATCTCGGAAGAAAAACAAAGGTTTTGCTATCTGATGAATGCGATAGAGAATTCACTGCCTCTGCTCCACTCTCAAGCCGCTTTCACACTGGACGCGAAACGAATTTTTCGCACGACAGATTACATTCAAAGTCAATGCAAAGACGCAAATGTCTTTGCATTGACTTTGAATGTAATCTGCCGTGCGAAAAATTCGTTTCGCGTCCGGTGTGAAGGCAGCTTCATTGACTTCTCTCTTCACCGCGCATTTTCAGAATCTGCATTCTGTGTTTGTTGACACCCCCCACCCCGGTTGGCCTCTTCTCCTGCCCCCACCTTCCTAAGATGAGGAGGGCTGTCCTTTAGTGCCTTAAAAGCAGAGAAAAGGAGGGGGAGAGGTTGATGTGAATACACTGAGCTCCCTATGCCCAACAGGTAACAGGCCAGGGAAAGGCTCTTCGGTCTTGAATGAAGCAGCTCTATCTGGACCGAATGGAGAACGGCAGTGGCTTCTGACAGGTGCCTAAACCACACAACATTTGCAAACAGCTTTCATCTCCGACTATTAAAGCAACAAAAGGTCGACTGTTACGCGAAAGCTCAAAAAAACAAACAAAAAAAAAACTGTGTGGTACTATCAGTTGAAATCACGGCACAAAGATAAACTTTTGTGACCAGTTTCCACGTGGCTCTTGTCATACATATCCATACATACTGCTGCATTTGTAATAAAGTACATTCTGTCATTTATGTTTTGATATGCTGTTCATAGAAGCATAAAAAAGTTATTCAGCCTTTTGGAAAAAATAAAAGTTTGCGTAACAGTTAGCAGTCTGCAGAAGAATCCCATTTTCCTTGTTATGAGTGTGGTGTGCCATAACGGTATTGCTTTTCCCCCAAAAGTATTTCTTCATGTTATTTAAAGGAGTCAAATTAAACACAATTTAAGCATCATCTGTCTTTACAGTTTCATTAAGCTGTATTTATATATGAATGAAAATAGCATTAATCCATATACAAGCTTCTTTCTCCCTGGTTTTTAAAAGTGCAAGAGCGCTCTCTAGTGGTTTTTTTGAGTAATTTACCAGTTTGTCTTCCATGTCCATTGTTTTGCATTTTGCTGTCAACTAGCATGCTAGGATACGATTAACTATTTATTGTGTGATGGTTTTGATATGTGAGTTGCTTTAACACTTATAAGACTCCTTCAAATCCATTTTGAGTCGCTTTGCTGTAGCCTTCAAGTAAAGCCTTCAACATTGCTTGCACAATTTAGGTTTGAACAACATTGTTTATTAACTGCATGTTTCTGTTTTAGAATGATTGTCATGTGCAATTCTGTGGCATTTATATATTCATGTTCCAGTCAGAGCCTGTAGCATTCTTGCAGATAATTTTTCAAAATGAAACCTTATCATATTATATTCCTCTGTTTTCTTTCAGCGGATTTATTTTACTGTATGCATTTTAAATAATCTTTGTCATTGGTTAATTAGTAACTAAATGAAATAGAATTTGGGCATTCAGAGTGTCTTTGATGATCAATCAATGATAACAACTCATACAAATGCACTGTGCACTCCTAACATTAGTCTCTCCCTAGTGCCTTATACAAGAAACCTCATATGTTAGTGGGTTATCCCCTCAGCTGGGATTCTGGAATTCTGTTGAAAAATTGCTATTTTGTTTCCTTTTTAAAGATGCAGCTTTCTAAATACGATGTAACTTCCCATTTTTGTGTTTATCTCCCTGTTTTTCATTGCAGTACTAGCGTATGATAATTTGTCACCTTAAAACCAACTCGTATAATTCAAAAAGGCAGTGTTCCTCCAATATATTATCTGAGGTGTGTTCACGCATGCTAATGAGCTGATGTATTCTTGCTGTTATTCTAATTAAATGTCCATGCTCAATAATGGAAAATGAAGTGCAAGTGCCAAGGTAATTGAAGTGGGTGGCTTTGCCTGTCACTGTTCACAACAGCAGGTCATTATAACTATTAAAATATTACAGCAAATGCAGGGTTAAGTGACATATAAAATAGAGGTGAAAAAACATGCTTTGGTGCTTCGGAAGAAATTTTATCATTTTGTGAGTCAAAAAAAAGATCCATTTTATTTCCTTTCAAAAGCAAGCCATGCCCCCACACTGTGCAAATAAAGTACAAATGAAGGGAAACTTTAAAATGGAAAGTAATATGAACTATAAGTCTGAATAAATAACCAAGAACTCCGATAATGAAACTCTCCCCATATATAGCCTACATCAGGGATAATGTCATTCTGTTTAATGAAAAGGAAACATACAGTATTTGAACTGATTGTGCTCAATGTATTTCAATATTTCACCTCCAGGCAGAACATAAAATATCTTACCGTATACATACCCTTCTTGTCTTTGAGGTAATATCTAATATGAACTTACAGCATTGTGCATGAGGTATTGCTGGAATTTATTGAGCTTTTTTCCCCCCAGATTTCTGCATATGGGCTATTCAACGGGAAACAATTGATTGCACTGGTTTGCACAGAAAAAGTATGAACATTTCTGGCCTTGTTTTCAGTTTGGCAGTGTAAAAATAGATTTATTAAAGTTTGGAGATGTTTACATAAATGTCGTCATACTGTGAGTTCATAAATGCTGTGCATACGAAAAGCATATGAAAATGTGCTACTTCACAGTACCGGAAAATAATTCCAATACCAAATGCTTTTCCTTCGGAAAAAAATTGCACCAACTTGATTATCTGCTCAGTGGAGTTTCATATTGACCGGCAGCCAGTCAATAAAAATGTACATAAATAAAAGCTGGGGGATAAGAGAAGAAAATGGCCTCTTTCATTTTGCTCGTTCTCTTTTTGAAAATAGCGTGCAGCTGTGGAGGCAAGAGAGACTTGCAGTAAATGGGTTGTTTGATGCTTTGTTTAACAGCTTGTTTAGAGGTGACTCTCGGCAGGAGGCAGGATTGTAATTATTCTCGTCGCTCCATACAAACACAGAGCGGTCAGTGCTTTTATTTGTCATATCCATGTAGGGGTGACCCTAAAACTCGACAATCAGCATGGAGGTCGCCTGCCCGACAATGGCTGACGATACCTCTAATCGCAGCTATAGCGGCCGATTCCATGCTTGAATAGGTCAGTGTTATTATCCAATAGTGTACTACCGAGCAGAAGATGTATAACTCAATTCTAATGTGCCCCACCTTGTGAAAATGCATGTCTATCTCCTAAGGCAGAGATTGGCTGAGAATAAGAGTCATCAGTATTGAGGGACGGGGGAACTGACAGACTATCCACAAGCCAGAAGACAGTGAAATTCCCACTACCAAGCACAGAACTACATTATTTTTTTCTTGCTTTTTGTTTAGATGGCAATAGCTGGTGGGGGGACTGTTTTTCATAAAGCTTTTTTTTTTCTTGCAAAGTGTTGTATTCCCTGGTCAATAAAACTGACGATGACAGAGACCTCATCACCTTCTCCAGTTTTGATATCTACTTGTTTGCAGCAAGCCATTCATATGGCTTCAGCTGTGTTGAAAAACATCCATTTATCTAACTGTAATTGCCATTATTTGCACACAAACACGCGCACACTCATACACACACGCACACACACACATATGCGCATGCACGCACGCACACACACCGCAGATGTGCACTGTTATTAGTGACCTGCGGAGATGATGACAGCCCAAGTGAGAAATGTTTGTGTGCTCAGGGAACCACTGTGAGTCAGAGCTTTCTTGCAGAGCGGCTCTTTGAGAGCCCCAATATCAATCTATCCATCTCATTCTCACAGCCATCACGGCGTCGCTTCTCTCCTCCCACGTCACATGTTACATCAGTGTCTTGGTTCAGCTTGGGCTGAAGTTGTGCTCTAATGGAAGAGCATTGCACAATTTAGCGTGATGTGAATCTATCTTTAGCCGCTAATACAGAGGGGCCTTGCTTGTCACCCAAATATAACAATCAGAATCTCACGTGCTATTAATCAAAATCAAAATTATGGCTCAAATTTCACAATCTGATGGCAGATAAGCAATGTGCACTTCCCAACAAAAATTATTTGCTAAACATTAAAATTGAATTACCACTTACCAGTTAACCACCCTCCCTCAATATTTACCATAGATTCTGATATATCAATAGCAGCTCACAATTAAAACAGTGGAATCGATTCCGCAAAGACTTCACAAATCTATTTTTCCATCAGTGAATAAATAAATGAATAGCTCCTCTATTTTGAGATTCACAAGGTGCTCCACAAACATTATTATTCTTTGAAGTAGTTCAGAATTTACTTATGTCTCCCCGTGCTGTGGTATTCAATATTTATCTTTGATTTATTATAATCATATACCTGAGGATGAAAAGGATTCCTTGTAGAGTATTTGTTTGCTGTCAGTGAGTAATGTCTGGTGCTCCACTAGGTCGCAATGGGTATGCTGCGTTTCACTATGTGCGTGCTTCTGTGATTGGGTCTGACATAATTAGTCGGAGCCAATCGTGGCCATGGAAACAAAGAGAAAACTAATCCACCCATTATCTCAACCACTTCTTCCTCACTTGGGTCGCAGGGGAGCTGGAGCCTATCCCAGCTACGATGGGCAGGAACCCACTCTGGACAGCTTGCCTTTCCATTGCTGGGTGCACACACTTTAGTGTCTCCAATTAGCCTGACATGCATGTCTCTGAAATGTGGAGGAAACTGGAGTGCCTGGAGGAATCCCATGCAAACACAGGGAGAACATCCAAACTCCAACACAGAAAGACCCCAGGCTGGTTTTTGAACCCAAAATCTCCTTGTTGTGAGGCAAAGGTGCTATCCACTGCGCCACCGCCAATTTTTTTCATGAAAAATTACCAGATAATAAAACTACACCAAATCTTTGGCCAGTTTTTAAGGTGTGGTAGGCCAAAGAACTGATCCGCCATTCTCACATTGTGTAAAAAGCAGCCAGTAAACAGTGCATTTCTGCCGCATAATCAAGCTAAGGTTAGCAGCAAAAACATTTCAGAAAAAAAGTAACTACTGTAAAAACTACATGGTGCCCATTATCCATTGGCAAGAAGCAGCTTTAAAAGTATAACAGCAGCAGGGCTGCAGCCTTGACTGAGGCGAAAGTACCTCCAAATTTGAAATGCACTGAGGCAAGAGAGAAGATAATTTACCTGGCCAGGAGCTGCTGGTGGAGCAGTTTTACAACAGTCACACTGGCTAATAGATGGACAATCTCATCTGAATGCAAACACTGATTACTATTGTGGCTGTCTCAAGTCCTGAGGGCTGTAGGTCTTGAGTCCACTTAAACAAATCAGATGTTTACGATGCGCAATGGCTTCCACTGGTATTAACAATGAATGCTCAGTCACACATATGAGAAGCAAAAAGTCAAGTGGGGGATTTATTACACATCTCCTGCCCCGTTTCTATTAATTGCTTTGACTGCTAATACAGAAAAAAATCATCATGACTTTGTGTGGCAAGTAGTTTCGAGTTCATGAATTATAATGGGCAAATTCGAGAGGATGGATGATGTTTACTTAGAAATATCCAACAATACAGGGACAGACAGCAAATGGGATCAGTGCACTAAGCAATTTCAACAACACTGCTGCGCCACTTAAGAGGCTAAAGCAGTGCCACGGGCAAGAGTTGAAAAGCGCTGTTAAAATGATCTTAGCCAATCTCCAGCCCTCTTCCGAGACAAGAAAATACCTGCATTTTCTCATCTTTTTCTACGCAAGAAAAAAATATGTGAGAGGATATAATGAGATTAAAACACAATTTCACGAGATTGTGAAGGGTATCCATCCAGCAGAACAGACGGAAATAGGATGGAGGCTGAGATAATTACAGTCGTGTACGTATCCTCCTTCCTTATCGCTTCTGTGTGACGTTCTCCTCAGATCTCATTAAAAGTATCATACTATCAAAACAATCATTCCTGCTCTCTGCGTGATAATCCTCGCTGTTTGCCATTCGACAACAGCATAATAGTTGGACTTTATTGCTCCCAATTGAGCGATAAGGCGAATGCTCAAATTGAAACCAGTTTGATTACGAGGGTCCTCTCTCTTCCCAGATATGAAACCTTCACCTCCACATTTTCACTGGCACAAAGTCTACCTTGTGTTCTCCTCAACTTTTTGCCGAGGGGGATGCACTCTCACCTTTAAAACAAAAGATTCACAGTATAGCAAAACAACCCTATACTGGCTGTGGAACGCAAGGAATAACGGATTGCTTTATGTATGTTTTACTGGTCGTGCACTGCTCTCAAAGAAACTGCATGAACTGGAATGTTTGGTCGATATGCCATTCTGCATGGCAGAAAATGAGGAGTCCTCTTAGTTCTTAGCCTTGGTGTGAGTGTGTGTGCCAAGTGAGAACCAAAAAAAACTGATTTTTCCTACAAAGTGGGGAGATTTTTGGGAAGTGAGGACATTTTCATATGTCCTCGCAACTACAGAGGAAAATTGTGACTTATTAGTTAAGGTTAGGGGTAATGTTAGAATCAGGGATAGGTTAAGGTCAGAGTAAGGATTTGGGTTAGGCATTTGTCGCTTATTGTTACGATTAGGGAAAGGGTATAGAGACGCACAAAGAATAAATGGAAGTCAATGTAACGTCCTCACAAGGTGTGTGTGTGTCTGTCTGTCCACCTACCTGTGAAAGATTGGAGTCCTTTTCATGCTGAGTGAAAATGGGTTGTGTGGATTTAAATGGCTTCCAACATGATATCATTATTTGTGGAACGAGAAAGAAAATTCTTTTTTTTTTCTGAAAATACTTAGCTTCTCATGTATAGTTTTGGTATCACAAAATGGCCTTTTTATGGTATCTGTGGAGTCCCACTCATTCCCCTACTTATGTTCAGATGAGACATGAGTGGGGGGGGAGTCACTATAATTGTAACATTTTTCACAATTTGCTTTTTTAAGACTTATTCTGACAAGATTAATATAATCTCAGGACCTCCAAGCATTGGAATGATTACCTATTACTTCAGCGATTTTAAGCCCATCAGATTATTACTTGAGTGCTGGGTAGAAATATCCAGGGGAGGGGAAACTGAAACCACCAGTGTTTTTTTTTTTCTAGAAAACTCCGAGGTCCTCTGATAGTTGTAATCCCATGTAAATACACAGCTCAGAAACTGAAACATGTAATTTCATTTGGGTGCCATTCTGCTTTTTGGTGAAAATGGAGAGTTTAGTCAACACTCTTGTAGTGTTTAAACTCCCTGTCTTTGACCACCATTGACCATCGCATGAAGGCCAGCTTGGACCCCATCATCAAATGAAGGTGTCACGTTAAGCCGGAAGTGCTCTAGAGCGTGAATTCTCAAAAAATATTCAGATGGATTGTGTCTGTAGCTGCAGTAGGTAAGACAATCATGTTTGCTGTTTGTGTTAGCCAATCATAGCGAATTTCAGCACGCTGTGATATTCACTGATCAACCATAATAATTGCTCATCAGCCCCCACTCTTAAAGATTTTTTCATGTATTCCAGGTAAACGAACTAAGCAATGAGTCCCCCCCGACCTCATTCTTGACTGGACCACCCACGATTCCCTATCATACATACCCTTATTTACATACACAAATCACATTGTGAAGTAAGGATGGGAAAACATCATTTGTAGTCTCCTAAGTTGATTTTCACAATTTTCTCAAAACGGACATTTCATGACATAAGTACTTTTAGCACTTGGCTCTTCAATTGCTCCAAGGTCAAGGTGTAACACTCACATGCCCACTGTTGGCATTTTCCGGGGTGGACCGGGGTTAGAATGGGCATTCTGATTGGTCTGCAGCTACAAAGTGCTATACACTGCAAAATGCGTAGCACTGTGAGACACGTTGCACATGTAAGTTTTATTAAACTTATCTGCGACTTGCACCATAGTAGCCCTTTGGACTAGACTGGATTTCCTTGTGCATCGATGAGCCCTGGGCACCCAGCACCCTGGTGGTGGTTCAGGGTTCATCTCTCCTTAGACCACTGTCGGTAGGTACTCACTGCTGCTAAACCCCAGAAGCCTTGCTGCTTTGGAGAAACTCCAACCCGCTCACCTGGCCATTACGATTTAGCCCGAGATGAATTCGCTCAGGTTGTATTCCTCCCACATCCAACATGTCGACGGTGAGAACTGACTGTTCGCTTATCATGCCAGATCTCTTAAGTGCTATGGAAAAACCAAGTGAGAAACAAAAAGAAGATTTTGAAAAATTGACAAAATACTGTACCACTCTGGGATTAAGATCTTGTCCAAAAAAAAAAAAAAAAACTGACTTGCTAGTTACAGTATTTTCTCATTTCAAAATTAGCAATATTTAGGGACACCATGTTTTTTTTTTTTTTTTTTTGGTCAGTTTCCATGGCGATGTGATGTAATGGGTTTTTCTATTCACAAATGTAAAATTGCATTACGAAAATGATGAACAAAAACCTAGCAATTGAATATAATGTTTCATTTATTCAAATCATAGCCCCAATTACATTTGGAGTTTTCTTTTTCGAAGTGCACAACAAAATGTTTTGAATTCATACTAACTGTCAAGCAGAGCAAATGAACTGATAGCTTGAGTTTAATTTTAGGTCAGAAAATTTACTTATACTTTAAAATGACATTTACCCATCAATGACCACTGTCCCACATTCGGCACATTTTAACTTCTGTAACCCAAGTGAATATGTTACTGTGACAAAGCGGCTTTAAGTTAATCAAGGGAAGTAACTCCCATCCAGGGGTGCGTTTCCAAAAAGCGTCGTTGCCAACTAAGTTGGCAACTTACACAGTTCGTCAATTCACAGTCAGTGGTCTCAACTATGTAAGATAGCATCCGTACTTTCAGGAAACGCACCCCAGGAAAAGTGCTTTCGAGAGTAGTCTCCCTCTGCAGCAGAGGTGGAAGCCGCCATTTGCATTAATTTCTTGCATCTGTAGCAGCACTATGCGACACTCTAAAAGGTGAGTGTGCCATCTTTTTTCTGAGATACATTTTTATACAACATTAAGAACAAAAATGGGAGATTATAGCATTATCTAAATACATTTTTCTCAGAATGATGATTTTTTTTTTCCTATGCTTTCAATGATCTGTGTACATTTGTGATGGGACATACATATGTGGGGTCCACGATGACAAAATAATTATTTTTCACCAGAATGTAAGCATTATATGCTCATTGCACACCATGTCCGAGAAAAAAAACAGAACTTTTACTTTAAAAAGAAATTTGGGCATTAATGGGTTAACAAAATGTAAGTGAAGTTGACAATTAGACATTTTTTGAAATTTGGAGGTTCCTTTTCAGCAAAATTACGCTACTCAGCAAAGAGTTCAGCAACGCATATACAATAACTGTGTATTACCATTACTGAAAGGCTACCCCCAGGTCAGGGTTATAATCATTAATGGACAGATTCATCTAGGACTTATTCTCTGCTAGGGGGACAACAGTCACTCAATTTCAACAATTTTTTATTTTTTTTTTTTTAAAGGGATGCCTCTTGGCTGTACCATCACTGTTGGAAATGTCAGGATATCAAAGTTTGGCTTCAAAAAATCTATGTCTGTAAATTCATTGACAAAACTTTTCTTGTAAAAGAGTGATTGACTGCCCTTGTGAAATTCAGTGTCGTATATACTATTAAGTAGTGGCAATTAGGTTTGATATGCTTGCTGGCATTTTGACACAGATCAACAAAATCTTGAAACACTGAGGCTTTCCACATTTTATTGCCAATGTCGGCTTGCATGAAGGTGACTCTCCTTTCCAAGAATTTGAGAGTGACTTTCCTTGGTCGCCATTTTTGATTGGCACTCATGACCAGAGAGGTAAATAACACCCAATTCTTGTTTTGTCCAGTGCAGTTGTCTGCTCAAAACAATACAGTATATTTTCTTTTTCCAAAAGGCTGATGCATATGATACCTGCCGAGGCAATATTTATTCCCAGCCTCTCCATAATGGCCTCATACCAGAGAACAACATAATCTTCAGACCCTGTCAGACATGCAAAGGTCTCTTTGAAAACAACCAATCTACTCACAAATAGGTGTTCTTTTGTGGTCATTTTTGGCAATAGTATAACCTGCTGAATATCTGCTGCAATATGCACGTCTAGCCTTTGCTGCCAAGGCCACATGCTGCTCGCCCTCTAGGCAAGTTTTGTAAGTGGCTTTGCCATCATCAACAACATCACTGGAAGTCTAAGTCCGTAGTCCATACAGGTATCATATTCATCTTGTTTTGGCTTGCCAAAGCCAAAGTTCTCCTTATCAAACACATTCTGTACACAGAACAACAAACCTTAGGATGCTTATCATTGCAGTCTTTCCACATCTCAGTATTAGATAAAATACAGCCTAAATACCTTCTACTTGGTTTGCACTCTTGATTGTAATGACTTATTTGAGGGTGTTCTGATAAATATGTGCTTGAATCCTCATTGCCCTGCTGCATAACCCAGCTGCCCAGCTTTAGGTCAGGAAGTGATAGCTGAACATTCTTCACCAGGATTTTCTGGTTGAGAGCAGAATTCACGCTTCCATGAATTATGGCAAATTTCCCAGGTCCTGAAGCAGCAAAGCAGTCCCAGGCCATCACATTACCACCATTTGTGACTGTTGGTTTCATGTTCTTATTGAGGAGTGTTGTGTTAGCTGTGCGCCAGATGTAACAGGACCCATGTCCTCCAAAAAGTTCCACTTCTGACTCAGTTCACAGAATATATCCTATATTATACTTTGAGATAAAGTACGTCGGTTGTTTAGAAATGCTGGAGCTCGAAACAGTACGACATATGTCTCACGCTTATATTGCCCACAGCGGTATATGCTGGAACTTTTAGTTTTTTTTTTTCTACTTCATTTTTGGGACAGAGGGTTGTTTGCTGAGTATTGCTGTATAATTGAGTTAGGATGAGGTTTGATCGCAGTTTCTCATTCCAAGGCATTTCCTCTGTACAATGTATAAAGAATATTCTGTATAAAGAATATGTGTAAAGAATCTTACAAATGGATTCTTGAATCCTACAACTCTTCAGGGTCTCAGTGACTTAAATCAAGGCATCACAGACACTGACACCAGTGGCAGATGTGGATGCCCTTCCAAACACAATTGTAATCCATTTGAAATAAACTCTTCTGAACGCAAGCCTAGGCACATCTCACTAAGTACTTAAAAGCTCTCCAGCAGTTTAGAGACTGCATAAAGAAAATGAGTTGGAGGAATACAATCACTCATTTAATGGTACCATATAAAGAATTTTGTGCAATCTAGTAATTGTTATCATCCCTATTAATAATAATAATAAAAAAAAGCTGAACTCTTGGAATCACTCTTCACTATCTTCTTCATACATTTTCCTTTTTTAGAATGAGTGCTTTAGTTCAGCAGGAGGTAAAGCAAGGCTTGTCATGATTGCATGGAGGAAAGAGGTGTGAGCTACGATTCGTTAGCTCACCTCTGTGCACTTGACAGCATGCTTTGATACCAGCCTGGTGGGAACACATGCTATGCCCTTTCTCTGGAGGCACCTACCAAAAAACTGAATGCCCATGGTAAGAAGAAGTGGGGATGATAATTCAATATGGCCTCACATCCTGATGTGTCGCATTCAACCAGAGATAATTAAAATCTTAATAACCCCCTGCTGCCCGCAGAGGACAACAATCTTGCCTTTGAGCCACAACCGGAGGGAGAGACAAATCACGATCCATGTCACTCACAGGAAAGTCCTTTGCCTTGGCAAATGACTGTGGGGTCGGACTCACTGCAAAGGTTATGACAGCCAGTGGAACTTGTGACGATAATTCTCCTCCGGGTGCTTTTTCGGGGATGAGTCCAGTATATGAGGTGAACTAAAAGCTCTTTGACATTTACAGGCAGATTGCTGTATGATCCTCTTTGGTTCCTGTCCCCGGTTATATTTCGATACAGTCTACCCTTCTGAATTTCAGCAAGGCAAATTAAACTGTTCCATGCATTTCTATAGATAAATAAAGTAGAGTCATCGGTTTTCAAAAAAAAAAAAAGATCCCACTGCAGCGGACTTAGATAAAAAACAACCCTTGTTTTTTTTTTGCTATCTGCGTAACTACCCCATAATAGCCACAAAGAAAAGATCAAACTCTACAGCACAGGTTGCCCCTTCTATTCATTCTCAGTAACGCTCGAACAATAAGCACAATGTGATACTAACTCTCTTCATCCAGTCACTGCGGTCAGCTTGCGTTCCTGTTTGTAACAATCAAATGTCACCCATTGACAGAGTGAGTGACATTTAAGCGGCTTTGACACTGTTTTTTGTTAAACAAAATGCCAGGTGAGGTGTCTTTTTTTTGCAAAGAAACAGTGCTATTACAAACATTGAAAAGCTATGGCGTCCTGCCTTAAAGAAAGGCTTACTTCCACAGGCTGAGACTCATGGAAGCTTTCTCGGATTTTGACTTTGGACAGAGTCTGGCTTTAAAGTCATTATCATTTTTATCCATCCTTTCCAACAGATGTATTTTCAGAACAATAAACGTGCAATTAGTAAGTAAATCACGTAACAGAGTAATAGCCATAATAACCATATTCTTTATATTGGCCAGTTTCAGCTTACATTTTTCTTCCAAACTGATAAACATGAACTTCATCTTCATTTGTGCAATGCATACTAAAACAACATGAAAATCCAGCAACATTTGCATTCACATTCATAAGCATAATGATGCAGGCATAGCATTTCAGAGCGTAAAATATTGTGGTCTGCAGTCTATGGATACTTTAGCGATGAGCAAAATTGACTGGAACACAATTTTAACAGAAAATACTAGCACCGCCAAGCTGCACTGCAAAAAAAAAAATTTTAAATCATTTTTACAAGCACCACTGACAGATCTTGATGAGTTACATTTATACAAAAAGGGCCTGACATGCAGGTCAATGAAATTATTAACTTTAAAATTTGTCCTGCTAGTCATTACCAAGGGTTCAATCTGTCTTCATTACTGCGGGTGACTGTAATCTCACCTGCAGCCACTTCAGACAGATCTGCACCATTCACTTTCATTTTCAAAACCACATTTTCTGAACTGTGAAGTGAAAAGGCGCTGCAACACTATGGAGAGAAAAGATCTGCAAGGTTCACTCACTCACTGTGAGGCCTCAGTGACTGCAGAAATATGCGAAGGTTTCATGGTTCAGTCCTCCTTTGGGTCTTAACCGGTCTTCATTTTCAGGTGAAGAATTGCCAGACTCGTTTTACTCCAATCCCCTTTCACCGCTGTTTGTGTTGTTCAACAGGAGACTGCCTTGTCTGGATCCTTCCTGCATATGGTCGCTCTCCCCAATTTCTCCTTGACGGAGAAGGTGAAGACTAAAAATCTGAGGCACCTAGTTCACTTTAAAATGCTAAATAATCAGTTATGCAAAATGACCTTCACCGTTATATATTTTCATGGGTGTGAAATGTAAACATCTCAGTGCAAAGGTGTTTACCACAATTTGGTGTTATTTGCAATTTCATAACTTAATTTAAAAAATCCCCTTTTTTATAAAAGCTGCTTGATTCTTATATGACAGAATATTTTTCAGATAAAGAAAATGTAACAATGTAGTAATGTGTCACCATCTGTCTGTGACTTGATTTATCAACCGAAATTGAGATATTATGTTCATACCCCACAGACAAGTGTGCTCTCAGAATTGATTAACCTCCGAATAATGTTTTGCATTTTCCTAATGATTGAGTTATGAGTTATGAGCTTGGGTCAGGGAACAAAATCCAGCAATCACAGAGATTAGCCTGAGCAAGCATAAAAGCCATCAATCTCGCAATGTGCGCTGTTTTAAGTCAAAATCAATAAAACTATAAAACCCTGGCCAACATTCAAATGAGCTCATTTAGGAAGCCTCTGCGAGGAATAACAATGGCGGTTGACATTTGGAGTGTTCATGGTCATGATAGAGGTGCTGGAAGGAGAAGACAGGATGGAAATGATGATTGAGTTACCGCTACATTAATGATATCACTGCCATGACAAGCAGACAAAGACCTATTAATTTATGGACTACAGACCGGTATCATTTTGTATGTAAATACATTACCTACGAGAAGGGGTGGTGACCCTTCATGAATTTTGAGCTAAATGCAACCAGCTGATTATTTTTCCATGGGAGAAATTCAGAAAAAAAATTTGAAATAATGTCAAACACTGTGTCTCGCAGGTGGCGTGCACAAGGAGTTCATTTTTTTTATTAATTATTTTCATGTATTTATTGCAGTGTTTCCAAACCTTGGTTTGGGAGCACCCATGCCCTGCACATTTCAGAGATCTCCCTGATGTGACACATGCAGTTCAGGTCATCAAGCACTCTACTAATGAGCTGATTGGCTGAATCAGGTATGGTAAAGCAAGGAGACACCTATAATATGTAGGGTACGGCTGATCCTGGAGCAGAGTTGAGAGACGCTAAGAAGTGGACACTCATGTTTACATTTAACAGCAAGCAAGTACCTTACTCACTATTTATGTGAAGTTAATTATCAGGAAATTCTCAACGATTCACGAAATGCTTGTTCAGAATGAAAAGGTATTTTCACACCTGGATTTTCTCATCACCTTTTCTTACATTTGTGAGTTGGTGGCAGAAGGTGTACATGGTAGCAGTGGGCTTGTTTTGCAACAATTTAGTGACAATATTTGCTGTTAGAATTATTTCTACATCATTCTCCTTTTCACCTTCACTCCAATTTCCTTCCACTTAGCGTAGATCTGCAGGTGAGGCTCACTGGGTATCATACAGGGTGTTTCTGCAGAGGAACATGTGACATCCTTAGCTATCCTGCACTGTATAAATGAAGGTTAAGAAATCACTTTCAGGACGTTCCACAAAGACATAACTTCAGTTGTAAATTCCTTGAAAATAATGGTCTTCTAATTTATTCATGATAACATTTTTTAAATCTTCTGTCCGTCATGCAATGCTGCAGTAGTGGTTTAAAAGTGGAGACAGTTGTGCAACTTATTTCCAGGATATTTTCCTAAAATGAACATAGCTTGAAAAAAGAGCAGGGGGCGGAATAACTTTTTTAAAAATATATATTGGGGTGGGGGGGTCGTGTATGTCCCTGCCCGCATGAGTTTATACTATGAGAAGAGAGTACTGAGCTTATATATATAAAAAAAGATGCTGAAGACGTGGTGCAACTTGGGTGACTTCTGTGGTAAATTACAATTTATTTTTACAGGAAATTTTGCTACTAATGAGATAAGGAAAGCCAGAGGTGAGGGGCAGAATTGTGAATAACAAGTTTAAGCAAAGCACAAAGGGCACCTCTGACACTTGAAAACACCTTGTCTAATTAATCCATTTGAGTGGAAGGAATACCTTATGAGGATATTGAATGATTGTAAGCCTCACATAGCGGACAAGATACTTGGAGGGCCGCTACCAGCATATCTTTTCCAGGTGATCAAACCAAATGTAACACTATTCTATATGGTCATCCTGACCCAAGCTGCATTTCTAAAGCTGCTTTCACACCGGACGCGAAACGAATTTTTCGCACGACAGATTACATTCAAAGTCAATGCAAAGACGCGAGTACACACGAAACAACGCGTGTATTCGCGTCTTTGTATTGACTTTGAATGCAATCTGTCGTGCGAAAAATTCGTTTCGCGTCCACTGTGAAAGCGGCTTTATTGCTCTGCTATTTCCGGGTAGGTAATTGCCGTTTTTTTCCCCACAGTATTGTCATGTGCATCTCCTTCTGCATACCATCAATTTGAAGTTAATGAGAAATGCAGAATAGACCCAGCATGAATCCTTAAAGAGATCAAAGTCAATGGCATAAAAATTCACGAACAAGATGTTTTCAGTCGGCATTACTGGAGCGTTTGAAGATAATTGCGGGAAATCTTCAAAATGACAGGCATGAATTATATTTGCCTTCATAAAGAATGGTGTGTGCAAATGTTTGCGCGCAAATAAACATTTATTATGTGTTACATACGGACAAGTGACGATGGTAAAACCTGAATGAATGAGTGGAGAAACATAATGAATATAGATGCCTCCTTAAACTGTAGGTGAACTGCGTGATATAATTAAGCAATCAACATCCTTTCATGCTCCATGGCAAGTATAAAAATGCTGAGCCGGTCCATTTGACTTGGATTTTGGATGAAAAAAGGTGGAACACTGTCTCATGTTTCTGTAGAGACAGAACAGTGACGTCCAGTTAGATTTATGGGAAGGATCAGACACAATGTGGTCTGAAGCACATATTCCATGACAATGATGCTGTGATAATTAAAGAGGAACTGTGCCTTAGGTGACTGAGCACTTCAATGTAGGACATGATTAGACTGCATCAAAAACAGTCTGTCAACTACAACACAGAAAGGGATATTGTAGTAATGTAACAGCAATACTAATGCAAATTTGGGAGTTCAGAGATGCTGAAATAACAGGCAGTAGTCTAAAGAGATGTGTAAGAAAGTGATATGGACAAATAAATAATCCCTCACCACAATCTTGACAATAAGCAAGTGCATGTGCAGCATAAACCAAGGGAATGGTATAGGCCTGAATACAACAATAAGGGGGTTTGGTGGCTCTGTGTTGGCCATATTCCCGGCATGGTTTTCCTCCAATTGCCCTCTTAGAGGGAAGGGCCACTGCAAATCAATGCAAAGTTATTCTGAGTGATCACCATTATCCTATGAGGAGATATCTCCATCCTGATGGGAGTATCTGTTCTGGGATGATATTGCCCCCATCAACAGGACATGAGGGGGTCACTGAATGGAATGAAAGACAAAGTTGAATACCTGTTGTTACTACAACTGCAGAACATATACCATATCACTATACAGATAATCAAAACAAGCCAAAGCTGAAGCAGACAAAAATGCATTTTGAAGTACTGCTGCTTAACAAAATAGGCGCCAAATATTAAATCTGCCCTCAAAGAACCATGGTTACATCGTAACTGATAATACTCATTTACTATTAATGCAGGTGTTTTTACGAAATCATTCAAATTTGTAAATATTTTGACCACAGACTACTTTGGCTAAAACCATCATGCTTTATTCCAAAATAAAACTGTTAATGTAGGTCAATGGCTTGGTTCAAGAAATGACCTGTCTCCTAAGGTGAAATTCTGGTATTCATGTGGCCTGGCAGTAAACAGAATCTGTGAAACATGAAAAAGTATCATTCTGCAAGAAACATCAAAATAATTTCATTTTTTGATCTTTTTGAAATAAATATTTGAAAACCTCCTGCATATTCCAAGGACTGGAGGGAGATAAACACTCTACCATACAAATCTATCTAGCTCTTATTTCCTGCATTTTTGTGCCAAGTGTTTTATTCTTAAATATCACTGTAAAATAGTCAGGGTAATTACTGCTGTTTCCATGGGCGATTGTACCATTTTTGCTCCTTTCATTTTCCATGCATACCAATACCCCAGAAACATGAGAGTTTGTTTCTCATACAAATGAATCACTTTGGCCTGAATTAGCCTCTTTCACCTCAGACTGTACCCAGCAATGTTATACTGTTAGGGGAGAACTACTGCACAATTCTGCAGGTAGTAACTACTGTCCCAAAGATAGACCAGGTCATTCATGAAATTAATGTCGGGATGTTGTGTATTATCTGAATTGTTCACAAAAATAAATAAATAAATAAATAAATAAATGCTACAGAATTCCACTGAGGTCATGTTTTCCAATTCCAGGTTTTTGACATTGCCAATTTGCTATCAAATATGTATTATAAAAATGTGACCTTCAGATACTAGATGTTTAGATATATAGATATAGATGTACGGTTTTATAAAACTGCCTTTTTTAAAACAAAATGAGTGACAACATTTATATGTATAAGTCTCTTCGGTCCAGTGGACAGGATGCTTTTGAAAGCATCACATTAGGCCAATGAGACTAAAGAGCATTCACATCTCACGCATGTACTTCCAGTTTATTTCAAGCGCATAAGATGATGTTTATTTTCCTCTGAAATCACTAGAAACTCACAGAAAATAGATTTTGCCGATTTAATTGGGAATTTGAAATAGTGATTATATGAGCCCAGAGTGGAGTCTTTGATTTCAGAGCATTTACATATAAACTGAGTAGGAAATACAGCATTTATTACATGAGGTCCCCTGCCATTTTCAAGGACCAAAAATAATTGGACAATTGGCTGCACATCTGTTTCAAGACAAGGAGTGCGTTATTCTGTCATTATTCCATTTAAGTAGAAAAAAGGGTCTGGGACATGGCATTTGCATTCAAAATTTGAAATCCAAAGAGCAGTAGGCAACCATTAGACTGAAATATCAAATCCATCAGAGAACAGCAAAAAAATATGTATAATAACATAAAAAGTTGGCACATTATGAACAATGCAAATAAGTCAAATCACTCTCTACCATATAAAAAATGACAACACATTATTTGTACTTTTTTCAAAGTCATACAGGGAGAAAGGACTTTTCGAATCAGTCCTTTTTGATTTTATTCATATTTTCTGTGATGTGCAAACTTTTTCAGAATTAGGGTTGTGTTACGGCTACGCCTGCCGGATGCCATAAGGCTACCGGCGGCATTAAGATGAGAACAGGACTCAAGTGCAGGGTTAGATGTGGTTACATTTTTAATATTAGTAAACAACACTATTGTTCACACATACATAAAATACAATTACACATTTATTGTACATCTCGCAAAATGGGAAAATACATCTGTCTTAAAACTAGCAATACAGCATCGCCATGATTACCGCAAGACTAAGCCAACACTGAGTGTGAAGCTTTGTGTTAAATAGCACACAGTGAAGATTAGCAACAGGTGCAAGTAATAATTGAGTAATAGGAGAGAGCATGAAGTCCAAGGCTTAACAACCCCTGGGCTTAGGGCGTGAGGTTGTAGACTCCTAAAAAAAAAAAAAAAAAAAAACAATATAAACACACTTGAGTTCTCAAGAATACCAAACGACCCAGAGGTTGACAGAAAACAACCATTGTGGATGGCAGGACAGTTCCTTCCCTGATGATCAAAACAACAGTTGACCAGAGCAAAACTCCCTCTATGACAAAATTTTGTCAAAAATCAAAAATCAAGAAAAGACTTCACCAGAGTAAATATCGATGGTCTACCACAAAACTATTAGAGAAAAAATCTAAAAAAAGACTGTACAGTTGTGGAAAAACATCATATGGACTTACATGAGACAAATATCAACTTGTACCAGACCAATGGAAAGAGGAAAGTATGGAGAAGAGAGAAAACTGCCCATGATCTGAAGCATGAAAAAGATAAGAGCGCACACCAAAAATTGTAGAGGTGCTGACAACGGAAAAAACAAAAACTATATAAAAAGAATATAAAACTATATAAAAAACTATATAAAAATCACTTTTTCCGCGGGTTCGAGCCCCGCTTTGTACCAGCCGGCAGTGGTCGGCAGCTTTTCAGAGTAGAGCACAATTGGCTATAGCGCTACAGGGTTGCAAATTGGGAAGGGACTGCCGGGAAGGGATTACAATAGTTGCCTTGTTCGTTGCTCAAGCGCCTCCTGTTGGCCAGACGGGCACTCGTCAGGAAGATTCTAAGCCTGGTCATGTCCAGGTATCCTCCGCCTTCGTTCTGAACTTGCGAAGATTCAACCAATGAGTGTATAAGAAGCGGTGGTTGACAGGCGCGTGCTTCGGAGGAGAGCCGTGAACTGTCTTCACTCTCCTGAGTTGGCAGCAAGGGGTCGCATACGAGCAAGCCTTGTACATAGTTCACCAATTGGGCATTCCAGATTCGGGTGGGATTGGAGATGCCAAATTTAAAAAAAAAAAAAAAATCACTTTTTCCTTAAACCCTGAGGAAGACTGTGGTCGAAACATTGGTTATGTATTAAACTTACTGCATCGTGGCCATGAGTGTGCGACTGCTTCTTTTTATATAGTTCATGATCTGAAGCATACCATCTCACCTGTGAAGTATGGACATTTTTAGCCAAGTATGGATTTCTTGGCTTAATTCCTGATGTGACTCCTGACAACAGTAGCAGGATGGACTGAGAATTGTGTGGGGCTAGATCATCTGCCAAATGCTTCAAAACTCAACACTTCCCAGTGCACATGGAAAATGACCCAAAGCACTGAGAAAGCAACTCAAGACTTTTAAAGGCAAAGAAGGGGAAAGTTCCACAACGGGCAAGTCCATCAGTTGAGCATCCATTTCACTTGCTGAAGGCAAAAGGCAAAAATGAAGGCAAAATGGCCAAGAAAAGCAGAAGCTGATGAGAGCTGCTGTGAAGGCTTGGCAGAATATTGGAGGGGAAGAAATTCAGCATCTGATGACATCTGTGGGTTCTCAACATCAGGCAGTCATTGACTGCATGGACTTTCTCAACCAAGTATTAAAAATGAATTTGATTATGTAAGTTAGTCCAATAAATAAGGTTTGTTCCGGCATCTCGCGGTTGTGTCTCTCATCTGTTTTGGCTCATACATGATGGGATGACCTCCGTGCAGAAGAAAGTACAGCATAGACCGTGATCTCGTTCAGGCGTTCTGCTTCATATGCATGGATAGATCATAGCATTAAGTCGAGGTAGTGATAGAATCGTAAAAAGAAGTTTACAATTTCAGACTGTAACTCCTCCCTCATACCTAATTTTGTGAATGGTGTGGTTTTTTTCAGACAGCTAAATTTCTGACTGGATTGTTTTTATTGATTGCATTTTGTTCCATAGGTATTCTATAGAGCCAGGTCCTAACATTTTTTAGTCACTTCAGGTATTTGGAATGTTGCTTCCTCCTGGGGATCTCAGTTCTATTGTTCCTTCAAATGCACTTTGTGTTATACGTCCTTTTGGGTAACAGCAAAGCAATGTACAGACAGGCAACAAATTAATGGAGCAATCAGCATAAACATTAAAAAGCTGCCAGATCAACTTAACATGACTTGGCATAAAGTCTGTGTAAAATTTTACTGAAGGGGTGTAGTATCTTTGTTAAAAAAGAAATTCCCTCATTTGATGTTTTGATGGTGGTGACGGAGAGCCCTGTTTAACAAGTTGAACAAAAAATTCATTTGGTTTGAGATCTGGTTACCATGAAGGCAGTAGCATATGAAGACCAATGGAAAAATGATCACGGTCACATTTTCACATTGTGGAGAAATGATGAATTAAAAATTCTAAACGATCTTAGAAACAAAGCACTGAAAAAATATGTAAAAAATATAAAATATTATAATAATATATATTATTATTATATACAACCCCAATTCCGAAATAGTTGGGACAAAGTGTAAATTGTGAATAAAATCAAAACGCAATGACTTTCAAATCACACCAGCCAGTATTTTATTCACAATAGAACAGAGATAACAGCAAATGTTGAAACTGAGAAATTTTACAATTTTATCCACAAAATGAGCTCATTTCAAATGTGATCGCTGCTACAGGTCTCAAAAAAATTGGGACAGGGACCTGTTTACCATGCTGTATAGCATCCCCTCTTCTTTTTAACGCAGAGTGGAGGCGTCTGGACATTGAGAAGACAAGTTTCTTGAGTTTAGCCATTGGAATTTGATCCCACTCTTGTTTAATACAGGCTTCCAGCTGCTGGAGAGTTTTGGGTCTCCTTTGACAGACTTTTCGTTTAATTATGCGCCTAGTGTTCTCAATCAGTGAAAGATCAGGACTGCAGGCAGGCCAGTTCAGCACACGGACCCTTCTACTACGAAGCCATGCTGTAGTAATAGCTGCAGTATGTGGTTTTGCATTGTCCTGCTGAAATACACAAGGCCTTCCCTGGAATAGATGTCATCTGGAGGGGAGCATATGTTGCTCTAAAACCTTTATATACCTTTCAGCATTCATGGTGCTTTTGAAAACATGCAAGTGTCCCACACCATATGCACTAATGCATCCCCATACCATCAGAGATGCTGGCTTTTGAACTGAACGCTGATGACAGGAGGGGTGGTCTTTTTCCTCTTTAGCCTGGAGGACAGGATGCCCATGATTTCCAAGAAGAATGTCAAATTTGGACTCGTCTGACCGCAGGACACTTTGCCACTTTGCTACAGTCCATTTTAAATGAGCCTTGGCCCACAGAACACGTCGGCGCTTCTGGATCATGCTCAACAATGGCTTCCTTTTTGCATGATAGAGTTTTAGGTGGCATCTGTGGATGGCACGGTGGACTGAAGTATTCCTGGGCCCATTTAGTAATGTCAATGACAGAATCATGCCGGTGAGTGATGCAGTGGCGTCTGAAGGCCCGAAGATCACGGGCATCCAGTAAAGGTCTTCGGCCTTGTCCCATACGCACAGAGATTTTTCCAGTTTCTCTGAATCTTTTGATGATATTATGCACTGTCATTGATGAGACCTTCAAAGCCTTTGCAATTTGAAGTTGAGGAACATTGTTTTTAAAGAATTCCACATTTTTTTTAGGCAAGCCTTCACGGGTTGGAGAGCCTCTGGCCATCTTTACCTCTGAGAGACTCAACCTCTCTAAGACATCCCTTTTATAGCCAATCATGTTACACACCTAAATAACATTTTGACCCATGTGATCTGAAAGTCATTGCATTTTGATTTTATTTACAATTTACACTTCGTCCCAACTATTTCGGAATTGGGGTTGTATTATTATAAATATTGTAATAAAATATAATATATAAAATATACAAAAATGCAACATTTGGACTCTGATCGTTTTTCCTTTGTGGTCTTCATATGGTAGTAATCCTTAATCATGGGATGATCCTTAATCATGGGAAGGTGATCATACAGAATAACTCTGCATTGATGTGAAGTGACTCCTCTGCCTTTGTGGGGACACGTGAACCCAAACTATACCAGGAAAATGAAGAGAAGCGTCATCATTTGTAAAGTTTGTTCATGCATTTTCCCCAGTTTTTTCGTTTAATTTGTCACCTGTCTGTATGAAGAGCACAGAGGTATTGAAGTGGTTTCATTGTCATTTGCTTAATATTACAATGGGCAAACTACCCGATGTAAGTAACTTTGCCCATCCTTTGATTATTAATGTTATAAATAGTAGGTCCAGCATTTGAGAAAAAGCTTACTTGGACAATAGAAAATCGGGAAAAAAGTCAACTGCCAGACCAATCTTGATTTTTGTTGTAATATACAGATTGTAAGGTCAAAACTTTCTGTATACATCATTAATTCATATATCCAATTTGACTTTGGTCAACTGTGCGTGCAGTTTTGCTGGTGGAGTGGTAACATCTGGATCCTCTAATTACCAACTTCACATATTATAATTTGAATGTATACTATACATTCAACGGCTATGAGCACCCCTTTATGATCCCTCCTCGAACTTTCAGTTTTAAACATGATACAAACCTGACCGCACCTTCAGCTTACTTCAGCAGCCTTCACAGACCCAGATCACAATCAAAAAGAGAATCATTCGGATGAGGTGGAACAGAGGGTCTGCAGCAGGAATGTTTTGTTAACAAAATGCAGACACTATATGAAAATATTGAGACTGTACAGACATAAATTTTTAAAGAATGTCCTCCTTCCTCCATCCATCCATCCATTCCACTTATCTGAGGCCTGGTCACCGAGGTAGCAGACTGAACAAAGTAGCCCAGGCATCCACCTCCCCGGCCACTTCCTCCAGCTCTTCCTGGGGGACCCAAGCTGTTCCCAGGCCAGCTGGGAGATATAATCCCTCCAGCATGTTCTGGGTCTGCCTCGGGGTTTTCTCCCAGTTGGACATGCTCGGAACACCTCTAAAGGGAGGCGTCCGGGAGGCATCCAAACCAGATTCCTGTACCATCTCAATTGAGTCCTCTCAATGTGGAGGAGCAGCGGTTCTACTCTGAGCCTCTCCCGGTCTGAGCTCCCCACCCTATCCCTAAGGGTCAGCCCAGCCACCCTGTGGAGAAAGCTAATTTTGGCCGTTTGTATTCGCAAACTTGTCCTTTCAGTCACTATCCAAAGCTCACGACCATAGGTGAGGGTGGGAACATAGATCGACCTGTGAATGGAGAGCTTTGCTTTTAACCATATCTCCTTCTTCACCATGACGGACCAGTACAACGCCCACATCACTGCAGACGCTACGCCAATCCGCCTGTCAATCTCAAGCTCCACCTTACCCTCACTCGTGAACAAGACTCCAAGATGCTTAAACTCCTCCGCTAGGGGTGACAACTCTCCCCCCACTCAGAGGGGACAATCTACCTTTTCCTGGCAGAGAACCATTGCCTCAGATTTGGAGGTGCTGATCCTCATTTCTCAGAACCTTTTTCAATTCATACTGTAACACATGAAGGCAGTTCTGCAGGCCAAAAGAGGTCATTTTCCATATCATACGGGCACTCTTAGTAAAGTGCCCATGCATGTGATTCCATTTTTAAGCAACTTTTTCTCTGTAAATGTGTTATAATTGTGAATTTAAAAGTTACATTTGTTGTAATTAACCTGAAGTATCACAGGATAAAAGATGTTGATCGACATAAAAAACGCATTTGGTGAAACAAGTTTGATCAAAAAATAGGATAACGTTAGCTCACTCGGTTAAGGCGCTGCAGTATGACAGTGACTACCACGGCGCAGGTCTGATCCCCGGTCGTACCAGCCGGCAGCTTTTCCAGACCAGCGCACAATTGGCTTTCACACTGCAGGGAAAGCAAATAGAGAAGGGACTGCCAGGATGGGATACTAAAATAGTTGCTTTGTTCATTGCTCAAGCGCCTCCTGTTGGCCAGCCGGGCGCTCTTCAGTGAGATTCTAAGCTTGCTCATGTTCTGGTATCCTCCGCCCTCGAAAGTTTCGACCAATGAGTGTAAAGATGCAGGGGTTGACAGGCGCGTGCTTCGGAGGAGAGCCACGAACTGTCTTTCTCTCCTGAGTTGCCAACGTGGGGTTGCATACGGGCAAGATTGTGTATATAGTTCTCGAATTGGGCATTCCAGATTCGGATGGGATTGAAGATGCCAAATTTATTAAAAATAAATAAATTTAAAAAAGGTAAAAAAAAAAAAATAGGATAACAGTATTTATTTATTTTTTGGCATTTTACAGATAAATTCATTACCTTGACAAAATACTGTATGTACCTACCTTCAGTTTGGTATTGGAGTTATAGAGGGTTCTCTACAAAGTTTGCTATTTTACCTCACTTGATGGTCTGCCAGTAAAAGATAGCAAAAAATATCCTGTAGAGACTTACAGTGCAGTAAATCACTGTAGTTAGAACCTCAGCCCAAAGGAGACCCCAAGTCATCCGCTATAATCTTCGGTGGTTTTGCTGCAGGTGGGTGGGATAGTCAGCACAAAACAGACTTCCAACGAAAGAACGTTTGCAGGGCCAAGCTAAGAAATGAGCCAAAGCACTCAGGAGTCTGAGCTCGATCCTGTGACTTCTAATCATTTTCCCACACCCACTCCTCAGAGGGAGAAGAGAGTAAAAGCTCATTTGTTTTCTGTCCTCTACCTCCCCCAACAACTCATCAATCAGTATTTTTTTCCCTATCATCTGAGGAAAATCTTCAGCCAGGAATGGCCATTTGTTTTATTTTTTTTTCAGCCCTTGGGAAAAGCAGACCTCTCTCTTTAAAGTATGAATGGCCAGGTAATGCCACATATGCTAAGGTGGGCAACTTGACCTATTGTGGATGATGGCATCTGTCACACAGCCTAAATGATTACAGCTCAACTGGGCCATCAAGTTCCAGGGATGCAGATAGATACATTTCAGCTGTCAATACCATACATCAGAGAGGCAGGATTGATAGAGGCTGCCATGATGAATACAATTGGGCGCTCCAAAATTGGAGCCCAGAAGTAATCTGGGCAAAAAAAAAAAATGATACATGGTGAGAGGGGTGATGTTGTCTATAAGCTGACTTGCCCTCAAATCATACATGACCCCCCCCCCCACTGTGGTTAGAGGTATGATCCAATGATTTCCATGGCACTTTTAGTAATGTGATTCTATCTAAAACTCCATATGTTTTTCACCTTGTACAATGAATTTAAGAGAGAGAGAGAGAGAGAGAGAGATACACCACTGCCTCAGATTACTGTTGGTAGGAACTCACCAATGCTGACCTAGAGTGCCCCACATGGTTTCTTGTTTTGGAGATGCTCTGACCCAGTCATTTGGCCACAGCAATTTGGCCCTCAGGGTCGCTCAGGTCCTATTTCTCCTACATACAGCATGTTGACTATGAGAACCCACTGCTTTTTTTTTGGGGTTTTTTTTCTTTTTTGCAGATCTTGACATGCACATTGTTTCGAGATAATCAATAATATTCCCTTCACCTGTGAGTGGTCATAATGGTTTGGCTCTTTGCTGTTTGTGTGCACGCATTTTTCTACAACCTCGTTTCCAGGAAAGTTGGGTGCTGTCCAAAATGTAAATAAAAACAGAATGGAATAATTTGCAAATCATTGAAGCCATATATTTAATTGGAAATGATAAAAAACAACTTATCAAGTGTTGAGACGAAAAATTTTTATTACAAACATCAATTCAAATGAAGTTGGGACTTTGTGTAAAACGTGAATAAAAACAGAATACAATGATTTGCGAATCCTTTTCGACTTATATTCAGTTGAGTACACTGCAAAGCCAAGATATTTAATATTCGAACTGATAAACTTGATTGTTTTTTGGAAATATTGGAGAGGAGCCACAAAGGAGGCCTTAAAATCCAACATCAAGCAAGAAAAGGAAAACATTTTGCTTTCAGAACTATAGTCGTTTGTCTCCTCAGGCCCCAAACACTCACAGAGTGTTGATAAACGAAGAGGTGGAGCAACACAGTGGGAAACATTCCCCGTCCCACCTTTTTTGGAAAGTGTTGCCCACACCAAATTCAAAATGAGCAGATTATTTTCAAAATACAATAAAACTTTTTACTTTCAACATTTGATATGTTGTCTTTGTTCTATTTTCAACTAAATATGGGGTTTAAATGAAGGGCAAATCATTGCATTCTGCTTTCATTTACACTGTACACAGTGTACATCATGGAATGGGGTTGTGTACATGAGGGGACTACACAATGCCTTGTGGGAAATCAGTTGTTAAATTTAGGTAAAAAAAAGGTCATTTTTGGGGGTTTGTAGGTCAGTGTGAAGATGAAAGTTAAGGTTTAGGGAGAAGTTAAGTTCAGGGGTAATTTTAGGGTTTGCGGTATCGGAAAATCATTCTTTGGCCGTATGACTATCCCATGCAGTTAGGACCATAAATATTTGGACGGTGATAATGTTATTATTTTAGCAGTCTACCACACCTTATTAGAGATGAAACTACATAATTAATAACCACTCAAAGTGTAGACTTGCAGCTTTAATTTGAGGGTATTTACCTCCTAAATGGGTGAACGGAACAATTGCCAGTGAAGCAAGCCATAATTAGGCTAATCAAAGCTTCAGAGAAATAGAAAAGAAACATCAAGTGGGACCAAATCAAATGTTTGGCACAGTCTTCAGGGAGAATTTCAGTTATTTGGAACCAAGGCCCTATTCCTAACTTGTCAATGATCCCATGTAATGATCAAAAAAATGAATAACAGTCCAGTATTCAGAACTGAATCACAGCTGCAACTAACCCAGACTGCTTGCACGGGGAAAATGGCACACAAAACTTGCATCTTCAAAGTGCGTGTGTGTGCGCGCGTGTGTGTGTGCATGCATGAGTAAGAGCAAGGAGGGCAAACTGCCTCATTTTTTTCTCTCTATTTGCAGGTGTTACGTGCACTTGATGTACGATTTCACTGTTATACATACATTTCATAGTGCTATGAAACTATTTATATACTGTAATATGATAATACTGTAAATGAATACTGTTATATCAAACATCCGTAAAGAATCCAACTGAATGTGTAAAAATAGAATTACAGCGACCAATCCTAGTGTTTTCCTTAGATCTTGTTGATGTTTGGAGTAAGAGAGCCACCTGCTGTTTCCCTCTGCACAATTCATATAATCACAACCCAATGAATCTTGATATTGCCACATGATTAAATAGCTTTACAATGGCACAGAAACGCAAGCAGGTTATTGTAGAGGAAGTTCATTTTCCACATGTACAACTGAAAAGAATAGCCATTAACGATACCATATAACTTATTGCATGACCATTCAATGTCAGGCAGTTAAATGTAAACATAAGGTTTCAAACTCTACAGGCAGGTCAGAAATTATTGCTCTCTGATGCTGAATATTAATACTCAAATCATTCTTTTGATTTGCCTAGATAAAGAAGGTTGTAAACCGAATCTGTAAGCAGCTGCACTTATTCGGCAGTCACCATATCTCTTACTGAGGACATCAGTTGCAGGCTTCAACTGCTTTTTGAAAAGTAAATGACTATTTATTAAAAATATGTTGCCAGATGCCAATGTGTTTAATTTCATGTTTTCTTTTGATCCAAGATAGAATCACATTAAATAACAAGTACCTAAAATGTCCAGCAGGCAGGGCCCTTACTCCACTCAATAAAACACAAGGTCTTAGATTGTATTAATATCTGAAAATTCACCACCAGGGGCTAAAGGGTAAGCATGATTACACTGCAGTATCTAGGCCTTTATCTCAACATGAGGCTTTGCTGTGTGCCTTTTACCATATTTGTAGCCAATCTAAATCCCATTGTCATGGCATTACCAGCTAGGAAAACTATATCCCATTGGAAAGAAAAAATATCAATTTAGCAAACCTTCAAGAAGCTATTTTGCGCATTGGGGTACTGAAGTGACACTCCTCCTGTGTGTTTATCTCCAGTGTGAGACTACTCACTGTGCTACATCATTCAGTTAACATCCCAGAAAAAAGATCCACGGAGGCGCTTTGCTTTTTAAGCAAAGTGGTGTCTGCCTGCAACCACAGGCAATGCCATATGAAGACAACATGAGTGTGTGGTTTCTCATCCTTCATAGTTTGTTGAGGTCCTTACTTTAACTTACTTAAAGGTTTTTGATATTCCAGTGAACACATCCTGCAGAAATTTCATACTGAAATGGTAAGCTCACTGAAACTGATGTATATTATTCATGGACTGCTGTGGCCTCGCGCATGCTCAGCGCTTTCGAAAAATCAGCAGTAGAAAAGCATCCAAGAGTAATATGCTTACCCCATCTCATGGACACTTCTCAAACTACTAAAAGACACTCTTTTGAGTGTGCTTTTGATAACAAAACAGACGACAATAATTCTACAAAACCAGAAATTACTTTTATTGCACTCACAGACCAGAACACTCAGTGAAAGTTGAATATCAATTCTCGAAAGACACAGTAACGCAGTCAATCTGCAAAAAATACCATCTCTTCCCCAGACGAAACATATTACCCGCCCAAAACCAATCAAAGATGAACGCCGATTTTTGAATAAACTATTAACAATCCGAGAGATGTTTTACCAGGAACTCACTTCTTTTGTCAAACTGATTAGCTACCAGCTGATCCAGTAAAAACCATGAGAATTTACATATAAAATTACATGCTGTTGCTGCAGCAAGCAATAAATAACCGCCGTTTTGAAGATATCTATGAATGTCACGCACATTGAAAGCTTCATACTATAAAAAGTCTCAGGCCAAGCAGAGCATATTTTTGAGATGCATTAGACATTTGATGACACTTGTGTTCAACACATGAACGACCCAAAAATGATTTTATAGCTCCCTTTTAACCATCTATTTGGGGAAAAAAAATGAGAGAGAAAAATCTTAAAACAATGCTCTCATCAAGCTTTTCAAATTTAAGTACGTACTCAAAGTGAAAATTAGAGCAACACCTTGCCATTTCACCATAGCACATAGTGCTAACAAAAATCCGTAACAGCGGGACAGAAAACAAAAAGGAGAACTTTCTTCTGCTCCCCTGCCAGAGGTGCTGTCAAAAGTCTTTGATTTGAAATGTCTGCTCTTATTTCCTAGGATCAAGGATGAAACCAAGCCACCTGTGTGTCTCAAAAAAACCACTGCCTATTCAGCAGATTCAGTTACAGGCCTTTGCATCTTGAGTCAGGACACAGCAAGAAACCAATTTAGGTGTGGAGCGTTTAGGAGGTCCAGCGCCACCAGGCCACTCTCATGCGGTCCCAGACGGCGCCAAGAGAGTCGAAGGCCGGACGGACATCGAGGATGGTGAACTGATAGGTTTCCTTGTCCACCTCTCCCCCGTCGTAATAGTCGATCACATATCGCACTTCCTGTCCACAACGGTTCACAATCCAGTCGTGTCTGTCGAAAGGCAACTCGTACCTGTGCAGACGTGAACGTTTGATTTTAAACAATGAATAGTGTTTAAGAAAAGACAGTCATGCTTAATTTTCAAGTCGCTCCATCCACATAATTTGAACCAGGAAAAGAACTGTAGCCATGTTTATGCAGTGCCCACGCCAAGAGTAATTAGGGGACTGATGTTAATGAATTATTCCAGTAGGAGCTGTTCATCATCATTCGTAGTATGAACATTGCAGTTATTCATAAATTAGCAAAATTAAGGAATTGTGTCATTTTTTTCCCCCCAGAGTATCAATAGAAAAAAGGCTACATTACGACTGCTTTGCAAATGCTGCAATATCTATTTGACGCGATTCACGAGGCTTCAATGGCAATTTGTTTGTCCTGTTTCATGCAATCGTACTGTATAACCTCAGAAATGAATTGGTCTCCAATTTAATTCCTCCGTGGTACCGCATCCCTTCCCATGACATGTACAACTTTATATTTTGCTATATTAAATTTCATTTGCCACATTTCTGCCCAATTCTGGATTCTATCAAAATCATCCTGAATCACTTTAGTGGATTCTAAACTATTTACCAAACCTCCCAATTTAGAATCATCTGCAAATTTAACTAATTTGCTCTCAATATTCCTATCAAAGTCATTAATGTAGATGAGGAACAGCAGGGGTCCCAACACCGATCCCTGAGGGACGCCACTCCCCGCCATACCTAGCTCAGATGAGATACCACTGACCACCAATCTTTGTGTTCTGTCCAGTTATCAGTTTTGAATCCACTTCAGAATACCTCCTGTAACTCCAATGGAGCTCATTTTAAAAATTAGTCTCTTATGCGGTACTGTATCAAATGCTTTTCTGAAAATCCAAGTATATGACGTCATATGCCCTGCTCCGGTCATAAGTCTTGGTGGCTTCTTCAAAAAATTCCAGAGGGTTTGTCAGGCATGACCTTCCCTTACAGAAATCATGTTGGCTATCCCTCAAGATATTATTACGTTGAAGAAATAATTCCAGCTCGTCTTTTATGATAGATTCCAGTATTTTGCACGCAATGCAAGTTAAACTGACAAGTAAAACTGACTTCAGACAAGTGTGCAAGGTCCTGCAAGAATACTGACATTCAAATACTACAAACCAAACTGATCAAACACAGTAAACCAAACTCACCCCATCCAATGGCGAAAGCGCGCTCTTGGTGAGTATTGCTTAGATTTTCCTCCAAAGCGAACGAGAGAGGGTCCACAAGGGCATTCCCTAAGTAGTATAACAGTGTGAGTGGAACCACCACAAGATTTCTTACAATAGTTAAACATTCATCATTAAAGTACATGCATAAAAACTGGCCCATAATCCAGCATTTCGTCTTTTTACTTCCCATTTAGCCCAAACTCCATAGAAAGGCAAAAAATATCAAGACAGGATACTACAATTCCACTATCAGCTTCTGCTTACTATGCAGTCACATCAATGATTTGAGCAGTCATGTGCAGTTTCACAATCTTGAGTATATTACATATTTACATGCGTTCAGTTGATTTGTTTATTTGTGGCGCACTTCACACGACTGTATGCATTCCTATAACATGATGTATTCTTGGAGGAGATAAAATCCAAAAATAAATTCAAAATATCTGCTTCCAGCAAAGAGTAACGCTATTTTAACCTCTTAGAATGTCTCATTTTACTGTCTCATTGACTAATTTTAATTTTAAGGTCAAGGTAAGACCATCAGTGCCTGTCAAAGGAATAAACAAGAGCCATCAGGGGACGGCACATCCCCCCAGCCCCACATATTGAAACCATACCCCCTAAAATTCTAAGTTCAAAATGTTTCCATGGAAACCAGAAAAATTACAAAATTCATCAACTTTGGATTAGCAAATGGCACCACTTCAGGTCATGATTAATGTGCACACCAAGTTTTGTTGAAAAATATTGAACGGTTTTCAAGTTATGCTCCGGAAACGAAATGTTCACAGACATACGAACGAACAGACAACCGCACCCATGACTATACCCCCGCATTATATGCCGGGGGGATAATAATAAAAAAAAAATACATTTTCAAAAACCATGACATGTTCTCCATTGATTCAGAAGCTCGATTGAATGAACTTGCAGTTATAGTGCTAAAAGCGCGGGCCATAAGACTGGATTAATTTTCTGTCAATGACAATGTCCTTTGCGACACAAAATTTAACATCATGATTACCAATGTGATTGAATTGCACAGATGGAAATTCCATCAACTCTTCCTTTCGCGTCTTCTGCCTTAATAAATACCTTATCAAAACAAACATACAATAAAATTAACGACCAGTGCAACAACAAATGTCCTGATCCCCATTTTTGGTCAAATCTTGTCCTTTCCAACCATCAGCATACTGTGTGATTAAAAAAATGGCATTGATTCATATCACAATATTACCTTCCATGTAACAGATCTTATGTCACCTCTTTTTTTTTTTTTTTCATTGAGCCTGTAAAGTGTTTTGAATTACCTGAAATAAAATAGTCCAAAAGTAGTTCCAATTTAGTGTGTGAGAGACAAATACAGCATCAGGACTGTAAAACTACCCTCATTTGTCTGAGGACAGGTGCCCACTTGTCACTATCAATCTGTCTGGCATACTCACTCACTCACTCACTCACTTTGCATGTAGTGCTTCCCACTTCAGAATCTCTTGCCATGCCTGCTCATTGTTTTGATTGTGAATCTTAATAATGTTACTCATGTCCTCTGGAGCGAGGTCATCATCCTTCCAGCGCCACCTGCAACACAAATTTCATTAGTACAACCATCATGCTTCCAAAAAGCACGGTGTGAGCAGGACCACATTCAAAGGAGGCCCAGGGCTAAACCAAAAATACAGACATAACATAACATAACATAACATAACATAACATGAATGGCGAGAACAGGCCGTTCAGCCCAACTAGGCTCGCCAGTTTCTTTATAGTATTGTGAATATATCACTTCAGATACTCAATGACTCAATGGTATCTAGCTTTAAGTCATGCCTGTTCTTGAAAACTCCCAAGGTCTCTGCCTCAACAATATGGTCAGGCAAGCTATTCCACATCGAAATTACTCTTTGGGTGAAGAAATATTTCCGAATATCAGTGCTAAATTTACCCTTGGTCAACTTCCATTTGTGACCCCGAGTTCTACTAACAACACTTGGTCGAAGGAATCTTACATAATTCACTTTGTTAATCCCTTTAACATATTTAAAGACCTCAATCAGATCACCCCTAAGTCTCCTTTTCCTAAGACTAAAGAGATTAAGGATCTTCAGCCTCTTCTCATAGCTTTCATCTTTTATACTCCGAATTAGCTTAGTGGCTCTTCTCTGAACTTTTTCTAGAGCCTCTATATCTTTCTTAAAGTATGGTCCCCAGAACTGTACACAATACTCCAGATGTGGTCTGACGAATGTGTTGTACAAAAGAAGCATCACTTCCTTGGATTTGTACTCAATACTTTTGGCAAAGTATCCCAGCATCCGATCGGCTTTTTTAACTGCTACGGCACAATGCCTAGAGCCTGTGAGGGTTTGGTCAACAATCACTCCCAGATCTTTTTCGTGTGGAGCACATTCCAGTTTTAAACCTCTCATGAAGTAATCCCGTCTAATGTTTTTATTACCTACATGTACAACTTTACATTTTGCTACATTAAATTTCATTTGCCACATTTCTGCCCAATTCTGGATTCTATCCAAATCATCCTGAATCACTTTAGTGGATTCTAAACTATTTGCCAAACCTCCCAATTTAGTATCATCTGCAAATTTAACTAATTTGCTCTCAATATTCCTATCAAGGTCATTAATGTAGATGAGGAACAGCAGGGGTCCCAACACCGATCCCTGGGAGACACCACTCCCCACCATACCTAGCTCAGATGAGATACCACTGACCACCAATCTTTGTGTTCTGTCCTGTAACCAGTTTTGAATCCACTCCAGAATACCTCCTGTAACTCCAATGGAGCTCATTTTAAAAATTAGTCTCTTATGCGGTACTGTATCAAATGCTTTCTGAAAATCCAAGTATATGATGTCATAAGCCCTGCTCTGGTCATAAGTCTTGGTGGCCTCTTCAAAAAATTCCATAAGGTTTGTCAGGGATGACCTTCCCTTACGGAAATCATGTTGGCTATCCCTCAAGATATTATTACATTCAAGAAATAATTCCAGCTCATCTTTTATGATAGATTCCAGTATTTTGCACGCAATGCAAGTTAAACTGACTGGCCTGTAATTTCCTGGCTCAGTACGGTCCCCTTTCTTATATAATGGTATTATATTGCCTTGTTTCCAATCATTTGGCATTACTCCAGTTTCTAAAGACCGTCTGAAGATGGCGGATAGCGGCTTAACGATGATCTCATTAACTTCCCTGAGCACTCTATGATATAAGCCATTAGGACCCGCCGCCTTATCTGCCTTTAGTTTATGCAACTTGTCTAATACTTCGTTATCCATAATCTCAATTTCCGCTAAATAATCTTGAGCATTGGACATGCCCTCTGGCCAAATAAAAACCCGCTCTGAGGTAAAATTCTCAACAAAGTAACTAGGTATGTACAATATCCTTGTTATCATATAGCAGCGATCCATATTTATTCATTATGCACTTAACCTGCTCTTTGACTTTCCTTTTTCTGCTACAGTACTGAAAGAAGCGCTTAGGGTTAGTTTTTGCCCCCTCTGCAATTTGTCTTTCATACAGTCTTCTAGCATTCCTCAGCTCTTTTTTTTTTTAACCACAGCCCGCATTTTACAGTATTCAGCCTTAGTGTTCTCGTTGTTATCCTTTATGTACATCTTATAAAGATTCCTCTTTTCCCTCAAACTCATAAGAATAGCTGTGGTCATCCACTGAGGATTCTGCTTTTTCAGCTTACTTTTGGACACCTTTGGAATGAATTTGCATTGTGAATCAAGTAAAACCCCCTTAAATCTTTCCCACATCTCATTTACAGACTCACAGTCCAGGAGTGTCTCCCATTTTATTTAACTTAGATATGAGCGCAACCTGTCAAAGTTTGCTCGCCTAAAATTGAAAATTTTGTTTTTGAAGACACATTTTTAACTTCCCATGAAACAGCAAAATTAACAGTAGAGTGATCACTTGTCCCAAGTGGCTCCAGTACCTCAACATTGCTAATTCTATCTGGGTCATTACAGAGCACTAAGTCTAAAATTGCCTTCTCTCTTGTAGGTTTATTAACATACTGCACCAAAAAATTATAATTTATAACATCTAGAAATTCTTCCTCCCCCCCCTACACATGCAAACACTTTTACAGCACAAAATGGCATAGACGGGTAACTCAGCTCTAGCTTGTCAAATGAATCGAAGGAAGGAGCCCAGTGAAAATTACGGTGTACACACACTTTGTTGGCCGTGGTACAGACATCATAATCAACCTTCCTTGCTACCTCTCCTATGCTGCTCCAGTTTATATTATAGCTGACCAAGTAACCAACTGGTTACATGACTCTTCGTCCCCAGACTTTTCATCCCCGCACTTTTCGTCCCCAGACTGTTTGTCCCCGAGGAGTTTTCCTCCCTAGACGCTTTGTCCCCAAGGACTTTTCATCCCCAAGGACTTTTTGTCCCTGGATTTTTAGTCCCCTAATGATGACAAAACGTGCCACCATTGTTGACAGATGGATGGACGGACCGACGGATGACAGACAGATCACCATGATATAAGGGTTACAGTTAGGGTTAGGTTTAGGGTTAGGGTTATTATGCAGGAAGAGGGCAAAACATTATTGGGGACGAACAATCCAGGGATGAAGTGTCCGGGGATTAAAAGCTCATGGGGACTAAAATTCCTAGGGGACAAAAAGTCCGCGGATCAAAAATTTGGGGACGAAAATTCCTAGAGCCAGTAAAACCATACTCATACTTTCTGCACAGAAAGAGAAAATATAGCTTTTGGGGTCAAATTCAGAAAAGAGTAGTTATATGACTAGTGTAATAAAAGCTTTACCTACCCCTTCCTCAGCATGGCATTCCAAAACATCTGCTCAGAGGGGTACACCCAATTTTTGTCGGTCCCAGCTCGAGGGATTTTGGACTCCTCTCTAGCAATGTTCAGAGGAAAAGGCTGATCTTGTGCTGGCATCTGGTTTGGAGGTGGCATCTAGAAGATACAGAAATTTTCCATGTCACTACCGTGTAACAAATTCAGCAACAAAACCAGGTGACATTTAACACATGCTCTCATCCTAATCTACAAACATAGCACAAATGAAGGCAAAGACGCTCTCGTCACATGCCCTTTATTTGTTCTCTACTGAACAAATAAGAACAGATCTAAATTATCAAAAGACATTCAATGGGAAATTATTTATGATATTTTAGGCACCATGTTGGCAGGGTCAATGTCATCGAGTCCTTGGCTGGGTCCAGATGCTGCCCTCATTGGGCACTCAACAAACTCATAAGCTCTCTCCTGATGCGCCGGACCAGGCATGGCTGCTGTCATCTCAGCCGGAGCAGGATTAGATGCCTGGTGCATCGGACATTCTGGCGGTGGGGATGCTAATAGAAAATCAAAGCCAATTAAAACCTCGTATTTCCAAACAAACACTGATGAATGACTAGCTAATATTATACTTATACAAATTTCAAATCAAAAGTGATCTACTTTACCCCGTTTAGCATCATTGTGCATTGGACAGCCCTGAGGAGAGACACACCAAACTGGGGGACGATCACTGCTTCAGCTTTGACTGTTGCAGCAGGACTAGAAAAGGTTGCACCCATCCTGACCAGATGTGCAGTACCGTAGACAGTCGCACTGAACATACAGAATTGAGTTAGTCTGTCACAAGTCCTTAAAAGAATTCCGGGTACATTTAACAGGAGGAGTGAATCAGTTGAACATAACGTTATATTACGTCAACTGGATGTTAGATGCGCCGATGAACAAACCGAGCAACAAAGCAATACTCCATTAATATTCACAAACAGTTAACTAGCTTAAAACTAGCATCATGGCTATGAACAAAATGCGAGTTGTACTAGGTATGCTAACGCAAGCTAGCTAGTAAGTTATGATAATAATTGCGTGGAATACATGGCTGGAATTCTAATACAAATGACTGACCGGCTCGAATAAACTTATGAGCTTTCTTAGTGTTTGTATGCTACACATTTATACTGATTATTGTTGTAACGAGCCGGTTTCTTCAAGGATTTGTACGGCTAAATTACACTCACCTCAATGGTTAACTAATCCCCTTCACACGGCAAAGTCAAAGTAAAATGCAGACTAGACTTCTGGAGGTTACCCACAATTCAACGCGAATTATGAAAACCTATTACGTTCGAGGGGAAGTGCACGCCTTCAGAACGATGGATGTTTCGACCAAAATGTACTGATTCAGAATCTGTTATTTCGTCACTATCCTCACTATCAAGCAAATTTTGCTTGGCGGTGGTGGATGATTCAGGATCAGTGCTTGTGGAGCAAGCAGGAAACCATCAGCACGATAAGTATTGGGCACAATTATTGTACGTAAGTTCCTGTTTTTAATACGTCACAGTCTCGCGACGTCTGTCATTTGAGAAAAACCAAACCCACAGAAGTAGGTTTAAAGAGATCGGGGGCCTCATTTATAAACGGTGCGTAGGCACAAAAAAGATACGTACATCACTTTCTTTGCAGATTTCTGATTTATAAAAACAAACTTGACATTAAAAAAAGGGAAATGATTAAGATTATGCACAATGTCAATCAATTCTAAGTCCATCCTCATTCAATAAATGAAAATTCCATGCAGTTTATTTTACCCATAGGTTTATAAATCAGGTTATTTTCCACAAAATGTCATTTTTATTTTTTTGTGTGTACGTTTTATTTAGGTATGAAATCCACGCAAATTTTTAGAAATAAGGCCCAATATCATTTATGGGATAAATAGGATCTCAAATTCATGAGCCCAAGATATCATATTTATGTACCGTCAATATCTCTGGTCATAGTTCTATGGTTGGATAGTCATATATCTGTGTTTTTTCATATCAGGATGTAAAAAAAAAGCAGCTGGTCCCAATCAGGTCCTAAAATTATGTAAATCTAACCTTGGGTGTAAAACAACACAAAACAGATTCTGCAGTGCCATTAGAGCACATTTAGAGCAGTAATGCGATCGCATTTTCATTATCCTGATCTTTGCCACTTAATTTTACTTAGATAGACCCAGCGTTTGTTTTCTGCTCTGTTTGCTCAAACAAACAAAAAAACCTAAATTACAAAACCAGTGAAAGGAAATGTTTATTGACCACAAAATTGTCAAATACAAAGCTGTACACTCACTCACATTCAATCACATTACCGCTGTCACAGCAACACGACCATTCGCGCATGCGGCCAAAAAATACTTTGTGCTCGTCAATTGCGGAACACAATTGCTCTGTCACTAGTTGATATATGTAAAAAGCTTGCAGAATTGAAAATGGCTCTGTCATAACTGTTAGCTTCAAATGCACATCTCAGCTATGTAAGTTGGCCAAGAATTCTGCTATTGTTATCCTAAGAAGCTAAAAAGAGAAACGTTTTCGTGTTGATGACGCTCCTAACCTTGCTCCTAACCTATACAGGGACTGAGAAATGCTCTGGTTCAAACTGATACGGCAAAATATATGCCATTCAAGGGTGTTTTTGAAGATTTCACAATGCTTTTCTCACTTAGGAGTGCTTCAGACAGCTCAAGCAACCAGATGACATCACACTACCCAGTTGCTTTACAAGCTTACAAATATGGTGGCCCTTAGGAAATTCAAACCATGATACAGCCTTACTTTTAAAGTAAATAAAATAGAAACTAAAGACCACAAAGCAATGACCTTGGTTGAAAGTATTTATTTATAGCCTGACAAGTACAATAGGTAAGGTTTCTCTACAGAGGTTTCCTTTGACAGAAGTGGCATTTGCTTTGGGGGCTGGGGGCAGGGCCTCCATAGTGGCTGAACTAAGCACCACAACAACCCTTGAATAATGCTGATTAACACATCTCTGCATAGTGGTTTAATCCTGGGAAACAGGATTTTGAGGAATACAGATCCAAACAATTTCCTGTTTTCCAAGAAATTATGTAAAGGGAAAACGGGACAAATAATGAAAAAAAAATTTAGAATGTAATGGAATATGTTTAGAAACAGAGATGTAGCATCTGGGTGGGCAGCAATTTCACTTTTCATGCTGGATTACTCTTGATCTGTTTCCTATTCAGAACCGCAGAATTAATTAACTAAATAATAATACCAATATGTTACGAATAATGATTGAGACATGACAGCGAAAAAGCGGCAACAAGGGTACAATATGAGATGTATGGATAATTATCTGCATAATTACACACTAAATCTGATTTCTCTCTGAATTCCATCTACTGCAGTAGCACTTTTTTTTAGTCAGCCTCCAATGCAACATAGGCAGGGGCCAGTGGCGGTGCCAGAGCTGGGAATTGGGGGAGCCTATAACATCCCTTTATAACAACAGTTAGTTCTGGCTAGTTCTCTATCATTTTCCTTTTTTGACGCATTTTCCAATTACAGTAATAAGCCATTGGCAATTGAAGACACGGCTTCTCTCCCCATGCAATCTAACAGTGACAAAATAATGGGCTAAATTCAGTGCAGAAAAATAATTTACTTAAGAGGCCTATGCATTAGGACAAACTGCTCTGAAACTTCTGTGCGCCCTTTTCGATGCATCAGGTGATTGGACTTGCGCTTCATGATCATTTAAATTCATTGCTTAAAAACTGAAAAACTTCCATGCAGAAAGACTTCAATTCCGCGTGAGAATCTCTTTAATATGGGTTGATTGAATAATGACTGATCCACGTTCCAATTTAATATCACCTTTCACTCTCGATACAGGGGGAGTTGATTAAAAAGTGGGACTTGGCAATTAAATATAAAAAGCGTGGGACTCAAGCCACAAGCGTGAGAGTTGACAGGTATGCAATTTTGAATAACGCTGATTTAAATACACCAAATACGCGTCCAAATGAATGGTTGACACCTTACCTAAACTAGCAGCACCTGATAGAGTGGAGTGTTCTCAGAGTGAATCTATTGTTATTTATGAAAATGACTGAGAACAAGTCAGGACTTATAATTGCTTTAAAGGGATGTTCTGTGCCCCCCCCCCCACTCCCAATTCTGGCACTGCAAGGGCTACTGCTTTTGGAACTGTCACCTTTGCAAGCACAAATCTGTGCTGATTAAAGAGCATTTACTGACTGCAACTGACCATAATTTGCTCAGTCATCCTCTTGATTACTCATTTTGTTGAAGTCAAGATATTTTTTTCTATACCTAACATTACTTGGGTATTGAAGAAAGCTCGCACCAGCAGCCTCTGAAAGCTGACAGAATAGGCCAATAGAACCCCTCACAGCTTAAAAAACGCGACATGACTTGCTTTAACAAATGAAGACCACAATGGAAAAATGATCAGTCAAATTTTCACGTCGTGGAGAAATGATGAATTAAAAATTCAAAACGGTCTTAGAAACAAAGCACTGAAAAAATATACAAAAAAATATAAAATATAGAAATAATAATAATAATAATAATATGTAATGATAAATATAATAATATATAATACATAAATTACACAAAAATGCAAAATTTTGACTCGGATCATTTTTCCTTTGTGGTCATCAAATGTTGTTTATTCAATGAAGTAATGCCAAATATCACTTCCATGAGGCTTTTCTCAGCAGACAAACTGCAGGCAATGAACTTGGCCCTTCGTATTCCTCACAGCTTTAGCAAAGTTCAAGCTGCATGCAGTGTTTATATAATGTTCATTCAAACGTTGATTACCATTGATGGTGTTCTTTTGCCTGAATAACTATTATGACCAAATAATCCATTAAAGCAGTCAGGTTAGGATATGAATTGGTTTATGCATATTTCTCAGTGTTGGACTTAGCTTTGCTTGAAATGTGACCAATGCATTTTCAGTTTTGACTGAAGCAGAGGTTATGTCCTACCTTCAAAACAAGTGCAGTTCCCAAAATTCCCATCACTCTGCCAGTCCTGGTTTAACTAATTCTGCTTGTTTTTTTGACGTTGCTACTGTTTTCTGATTTGGTAATGCATTCTGCCCTCTGGTTTTTGACCTGGCCATACGACTAAAAGCTTTGATAAACTTTCCTTTCTGCATTTTCTGTCTGAGCCTGAGTTCCTGAGCCAGTCCCGACCTATCCAGCACAACTGGAGGCAAGCTACAGTATAAAATAAAAAAAAAAAAAAAGCTCAGACTTTAATCTCATCAATTTATTAACATTACATATTCAAAATAATGTATTGCTTTATTCAGGCAACAATAATAATAATAATAATAATAATAATAATAATAATAGCACACATTTTCAGATTAAGACACAAATAAGTTCAAAATTATGAATGAATTAAACTGCTTTTGCAATAAGGGTCTGGCCCTTCCATTCACATAAACGCATCTTATCCATTAGTATGTACAACCAAAACACACTGATGTACTCACTATTTGCAGAATTACACTTAAACCTGAAGGGCCGTTTCTGTAAACATCATCACAGACTCTTACGTCTGCACAGTTCCAAATCCACTTGACTCTAAAATGACCTTTTAACAAAAATCTTTGGACACATATTTTATAAACCTCAAATCACGGACTCCTCCAGTGTCCCAAATATCTCCAGCATATGGCTGAAATCTCAGTCTTCACCTTAACTACTGCTCATTTCAGAAACAGTCCAGCAACCTCACAATTTGGCAGAAAGAAATACACAAATTTCTACAGAAATTAAAGTGAAATCACCACAAAGCATTAACAAAAATAAAAATGATTAAAGTAAAGAAATAGAGGGCATTGTGAACATTCATTCTCCATGTATTAAGTACATTCCTTGAATAAAAATTCTATTATTTGTATTGTAAAATAAGCGAAGGACTGGCATATGGTTTTCAATACAGATGGTTTATGAAATGTATTTAAAAAAAAATAAGTTAAGATAGTAATTTATTGAATGACTTTACAGAGAAAAGACATGCCTGTTGCGATAAAGTAATGCTGTTCTACACTACATCTGCACATACGGCTTTCTGCTCAGTTGACTCATATATGCACCATCTCCAATTTAGTTGCATATTTACCGAATCAGCAGAGGCTTCTGATTCAATACCTGGCCCTCTCATAGCAGTGATGGCTGCTCATCCATTCAACCATCTTATCTGCACAACCCAGCGTGATGTGGTATTAATCGGTATCAAGCATTTTTCCTAAAAAGGAATAACCACTGGCTCTAAATATAATGGCCACCAAATGTATGCATATTGCACATATTATGAACCCCCCTCATAATTAAGTAAACTAAAATAGGCAATGATTTTTCTACTTGCATTGCAACTGATAAATACATACTCTGTAACTGCAAATGTAATCATGAAATTGCAAAAAATATTTATCATTGATCAACGACTCATTTCAACCTTTTGAGACCCTGTCGCTTTGACAGTCTGCGAGGCGCCTTAAAAATTCTAATTCATTATAATGCAATTAGTGTCTAACTTCATAACATAATTGAAAATCCAAATTGGAAGGGGCTGATGGAAAGACCTTCTTGGAAACAATTAGAAAATTTTCAATGCAATGCAAGACCACAGTGTTGACTCAATAACATGTCGTGCCAAAATAGTAGGTACAGAACTGATAGCAAGACTTGTGAATCAAAGTCTTTGTGGTTGGCCCACACTAAGAAAATTTTTCATTGATGTTGGCAGACAAGCATGACAGAAACAACTTCCTTGCACCAACTTTGCTTTGAATAAATTATAGATGAAAATACTGAGTATTTTAATGGTTTCAAAGAATCCACCTGAACATTTGTTTTTAAGATGCAATATCTTCAGTAAAATAAAAAAAAGGCAACTTACACAAAGGAATACTGCAAAACACATTAAGGCTGCTGATAAAGCTGGCTTTCTCTGGGTTTCCATAGACAAGACCTCTATCTAAACATGCGAAAACACCCAGTACAGAAAGTTACAAAACACAGTAAAATAAAATTTAAAAATCACATACAAATAGTAAGAAAAGCATTAAATAGAGTAGCAACTGGGTAGAACGAATGGCATTAAGCCAATACACCTTGTTGTGTTCCTGTCAGATTCATTTTCAGTGCTTATACCATGAGTCCAACTCTGAAATTCAAGAGACAATCACCATCCGTTGGCTTAGAAGTTGGATTTCCCTTTAAGGTACACGCATACATGGCATAAACGTGCATTCTAAAGTGCTCATAGCATAGTGGAAGCAGATGCACCTTCAATAGATTATCGATATTGTGTCACCGCTCAGTGAATTCTTCCTTTTAAATCTACAGTAGAAACATCACAAACACCATTTATAAGCCATATGCCATACAGTTCCATTAATATAATAAATATGCAAGAACAAACATAGACGTGCTGGTCCAGAAATTCACTGGTTTTGCCATAAATTAGGTATAATGTAGAAAAGATCCTGCCAACAATGAGCAAGATCCCAGGCGTGCAACTGTCTTTGTCCACTCGGTAATTTGTCAATGTATAACAATTTTTAGCATTGCAATATTCTGCTCAACTGACTAATTCTATTCAACTCAAATACAGCATTGATTGTATGTACATAAAATTATTTGGCAAATAATAACTACATCCCTACATTCAATATAAAAACATTCTGAGAACAAGACTATGGCATGCACCCGCTCATTGTATATAGAAGAAAATGCTAATATTTCTGATGTGCCAAATAAGGGAAAAAAAAACCAGTGGTCTCACTACATTTTACCCTACCTTCCCATTTTGTTTTGTGAATACAGAGTATGTCATTTGCCTCCCGATTGTTCAAAAATGCAACATACAACTTGTAATTGGTTTTATAATTCCATTTTACAAAGAGCAATATGAGTTATGTGTCAGAATGTTGTCACACTCTACCAGGATTTATTGAACAATAACATCATTCAGTCAGCAGAGTTTTTTGTCTTCTCCACCTGACTGGCTAAGCTGAAGAGGCAAATGTGAGATTTCCTAGGGTATGTCAGACAGACCTAAGTGCACTTTATTCCCCTTCATATAAAAAAAATAAATAATTTCATTCTGCTGTACTTTAAAATCTGGTCAGAGTGCACTGGAGGATAACCACTGCTTCAACACATTTTCAGTGTCTCTTTTTACGGTTCCTATTATCCAAGGTACAGAGGCACAGGCATTAACTGACAGTGCACCTTGCTCTTTTCTGTGAGAAACTTGGCTCTTAATCACAGTGACAATTCAAGTAATGGACCTTAAAACTCGTCAAGAAAATCCTATCCCAAGTAGTTTATGTTCGTTTGTTATTATGCCTTTGTGCAGAAGATCTGCACATTACAATTCAGAATGACTTATTATTTTGCATGTTACAATTCAGATTGACTGATATTTTTCACATCACAGTTTAGAATAACTGCTATGTAGTACCAGCAGTTTAGTCTGGCTGGTTTGCCATCCTATATGGTGGAGAATGTATGATATTCTGCATCTTACATTTCAGAATGACTAGTATGATGTCCTGTAGAGTTCAGAATCACTGCTATGCTTTCCTGAACTGTTCAGAATGACTAGTACACAGTCACGTGCAATTCAGAATGACTAAAATGCTGTCAGGTACAGTTCAAAATGACTGGTACGCAATTCCGTACAGTTCAGAATGCAGTCGGGAGCAGTTCAGAATGACTAGTTTTCTGACCCATACATTTCTGAATGACTAATATGCAGTCCTGTACAGTTCTGAATGACTGGTATGCTGTCCAGCACAGCTCAGGATGACTGGTATTCTCTCCTGGGCAGTTCAGACTGACTGCTATGCTGGCTTGCACAGTTAAGAACTGGTATGCTATCCTGCACAGTTCAGAATAACGGGCATGCTGTCCTGTGCAGTTCAGAGGGACTGGTATGCTATCAGTTACAGTTCCGAATAACGAGCATGCTGTCCTGTACAATTCAGAAAAACCAATGAGCTGCACTGTACAGTTCAGAATGACAGTTACTCAAACATGCTCACAGTGTAAGATGACAGTTATGCTGTTCTGTACAATTCAGAGGGACTGGTAGGCTATTCTGTACAGTTCAGAATGACTGTTACACTGACATGCACAGTTCAAGATGACTGTTATGCTGTCCTGTACTGTTCAGAATGACTGTTATGCTGTCCTGTACTGTTCAGAATGGCTTTTATGCTGTCCTGTACAGTGCAGAATGACTGTTACAGTATCCCGTACAGTTCAGCACGACTGGTATGCTGTACTGTACAGCTCTGAATGACTGGAATGTTGTTAGTTACAGTACAGAATGAATGATATGCCGCCTGTTACAGTTTAGAATGACTGGTACACTAGTCTGTACAGTTCAGAATGACTAATATACTGTCCAATACAGTTCAGAATAACAGATATGTTGTCCTATACACTTCAGAATGATAAATATGTTGTCCTACATATCTCAGAATGACTAGCGTGCAGCTCACTGTGCTTAATGGAACACAAGTCTTAATGGGGGTGAAGGGGGATGGGATTAATGCATCTAGTCTCTACGTCGGCATCTTCCTTTCTAAGTATGTTGGGTTCATCATCCAGTGTACATCTGCCCAGCGCTTCAGAGAAAAGATAGAATAAAACATGTTCCATGGAGTGGATTGGAAAGAGGCATAGGATAAAATCATGGTAGATAAGCCGGTTAATCTATGTCAGTAGAAAACTGATTGCCATATGGACTTCATCACAAACTGCAGTGCCAAAGGTAAATGAACTTTTTACATATTGAAAAAAAAAAAAAAAAAAAAAAAAAGTAAACTGGCCATGCACACAACAGCAATAACCAATAGACCCATAGCGTCTGCATTTTGGGTGAAGTTCGGGTCTAAAAAGAAAATTCAGAATCTGGATCAGCCTGCCTCTCTTCCAGGCTCCTGACTAGCAGGAAATGGTTAATACTCATTGTCAGACCAGGCTGCTAGCAGATAGCTCCTCATATGGGACATGTCTCTCAGTGGGCCTCTGTGGTCCTTCTCTCTCAGCTCTCGGCTTAATCAGTCTTCCCGTTCTCTTGTGAGTCTGCTTTACGCTGTCTGCCGGAGCGGAGGACCTTGTAGCATCCGCGGGCTATCTTGTGCATCCACATGACGTTCATGATGTCCAGACAGAAGCTGGAGAACATCCAGGCGGTGCGCCCACCCCAAGACACCCTGTAGAATGCTTCTGTGCCATAGACGGAGTACATGCGGCTGTAGTACACTGGCATGACTGCAATCCTCACCAGGAAGAAAATGGCTGCCATCATCACTCCATTGGCAATGTTGGGTTTGGAGGATTTGGGGTAACCTAATACTTCAAAGAACCAGCTGAAAAACAGTGATGGTAATAATATAAACAGGTATTTGTACACTGACTTCAGAGTATCTGTACAGGTTTTCATAAAAACATGGGGAGGCAACTGATGCTTAGTCTGACCTCCTCTATATTGTATCAAATGTTAGATATTTCATGGATGACTTCCAGGGATTGTCTTTACCTGCCAGCTAACACAGCTGTTTAGCTCATTTTTACAACCAGAGATGGTAAGATAACAATATTTTTTTCCTGTTTATATTGCAGTTTACCACTTATAAAAGGAGATTAAGTTCAGATTTTTAACCTGCTGTCAGTCTTGAGAAACTCACTAAGATTTAGGCAGAACATGTGATCAACTTCATGTTAAAGATATTGCGTACATCGTGTGAATATGCAGAAACCCTGAAGATTTGAACAAATGTTCAACTATAAACTCTTCAAATGAAACTTACTCATGTAGCTGCATTACCAGTGTCAGGTAATAGAATGATAGCAAATGAGACACTTTGTGGAGATGTACCTTGTTTATGGTAGCTAAGAAAACAGTATACTCCCCCAATTCTCAACTGTATCGCTCACTGCATGACTCTTGACTGTTGTCTCTGTCAGGCAAGACTTTGCAGTGCCCTTGGCAACCAAAAACACTTTGGTAAGTACAGTACCTACCGCTGGTTCACACAGGGAGTTGAGAACTCCGCAAGCAGACGGAAGTTAGCAAAATAAGGCAACATTCCTTGGCCCTAGAGGAACAAGGTACAAAAAGAGATAATGAACTAGGAAAAAGCATGTACATACACACAGATAGGTTAGAATGGCATGGCTTCAGCTTTGGAAACCTTGCGATTTTTCATCACCCATGTAGTTGGTCTTCACTAGTAAGCATGGCACTGTACAAGAAATGGACTGAAATTCAATTAGATTTGTCATGGCAGTTTGATTCTCACCATTATAACTGATAAACAGCACAGTATGCATTTATTACTTTCTTAAAATGCTCCATTCTTTTTCACTGATGGTAGAGCTGAGAATCCAAAGTAAGTGCTCTCCAGTATGTTGTTTTCATCACCTGAATGCTAATCTTGGAAAATGCATCAAGGAGGATCAGAATTAATCCATAAAACCAGCTGACCATATTCATCGGTGCTAAAAATTCATGGTGGCACTTTCTGTCCCCGAAAAAAGACAGAAATTCTAACAAATAGAGTGATCGCAGACTGAGTAGCCAAACACCAAATATATAGCCCTTACAGGCAGATAAACATTTGATGTGCCTACAGAACCACCAGCAAAGTAGCAACACACTTCATGACGCCCATCAGCAACACATGATGCAATTTAGCTGTTGTTCACGTCAATGTATATAAACAGCCCTCGTTCTGGAAGCTGAAAGTCAAATATCTGTTCAGCGTGTATAATGTACTGTTACAAATAAAGAAATTTGTTTAATTGTGTTTCACTGAGTTATAATTTATTAGACTCCACAGTAGACCCAAACCGAGAAACTAACAATTCATATCGCATAGTTTACTTCAGAACACTCAAATAATCATGACCTACTTTCATTCAGTTTATCTCAAGGTTAGAACCAGGCACGAAAAACTGCAGTCATGTTTAAAGGATACAATTATACAGACAATATCGCATCGTTATAACAACATTCTAAACCCTTTAAATTTCACAGGAAGCAAACAATTCACTACAGTATGCAAGAATACATAGGAATACTAAAAAGTAGACAGCCAATGATCAAAACAGCAGTCATAAGCCATGCCGAACAAAGCTAACCTCCACCACTACCCAAACAGGACATAACAAACTCCATACAGTGTAAAAACCAAGCATCACTTTGAACACCACACACCCCCTATGCCGCAGCAAAATGGCTTATTCTGTACAGTCACAAGGATAAGAATTTGGGAAAACAATCAGTCACAATGCAAGCAATATTACAAAATAAGTGTATGAGGGAGCAGAGAGAACAATGGTGTTTAAAGGAGCTCAGTACAGAGAACTTACCTGCACGACTGCAAGAAAGAAGAAACATTATACTTACTGCAGACTGGAAATAGATAGTATACACCTGATTTCCAGTAAAAGCAGGATTTCAACTTTCAATCATTGCAAGCTAGTACCCCTACATACTGGTAAGTCCATACTGTTGCTTCTGAGCATCTTAACTATGCTCAGAGTACCTCCAACAGCATTAACTGCAGACAAGACAAGAAGGGAGTCCATCTAGGTCAGTCAACTCTGGCCTTTCATTAAATCAAGATTAACTTTATTTTGGTAGTTTTTGCATGTTGGATTGGCTGATAAGAGAAGTGGGACGGCGTTAATCAATAAGACAAGTTAGGTGAGGACAGAGAAAGAGACAAAGAGCAGAAGATTCTTGGAAAATAAGTGCAACTACAACCGGCAGCAAAAAAGCAGCGACACCAACACTGTAGATGACATTTACCATGCACTGAATTTAAGATTACACAGAAAATCAAGTGATAAAGATTCAACAGAATGTGACTGATGACAAAGTATTCATTGAGTCGATAGGTATCTTGCATATCTCACAGGGATCAGTTTCTTAAGGTGTTGTTTTCAAAATTTTCTGACCATGATTTGATAGGCAAAGAGCCCTACCAGCACACCAAGTAAAAAATATGCCTCAAAGCCGAAACCCCAAGTCTTGGTTTCGCAATCCAGAATCTCTTTTCAGAAATCCAGAAATCTGTACATTCCCTTTGCAAATCCATGGCAATATTATGTAAAATACACTGAAAGTAAAATGGAGAGCACAGATTTGCAAACCGACTGTACAAGCTGAATACAATCCTGCACTTTTTTCAAGGCTGTCAAGGCAAACTCCTTAGATTAAATTTACGCTATCAATGAAAAAATTGCCCAAAATAATAAACGCAAGAAAATATACCTAGCAATAGATGGTAAAAAGAAATGGGCAGAGCCAAATAAACTGTTGAAGCATATGAAGGGACATAGTGGTTATAAAATATTCACAATTGATAATTTCCAATACATACTGTAACAAGCATTGGAAAATCAACATGCCTACTTAGTGGCATATTTCTTTTTTTTTTTTTTACTATCAGATGAAGTTCAGAAATATAAAGCGTATGACTAAATTATGCTACAATGGTATGAAGCTTAAAGCTGATTTGAAAAGAGCACTTCATCCAAAAACAGACTTTGTGGCTAAACACCAAATTTGGGTCAGTGGATAAGTTTGCTTGTTTGCGGTCTTTTTCTATGCTAGCTGACATAATTTCATTGTGGTCCTTTAACAGCTGCATGCAATTTTAAAGGTTTTCAAGTTTCAACACCAAGAGGGAGGCCAGCATCAGATGACAAAAAATTACACAAATAAAATGCTGTATGTTCCTATGGATAAAATTTTATTTGTGACCAGCACCAGTAGTAGAGATACTTCATAGGATTCTGAGATAATTTTTTCTAACCTTTTTAATCATTTAATTTATTACTTGAACCATTTTTTGATCAAATAGCTCCTATGAGACAGCAAAATCCCAGATGATTGCCCCCAAGCATTTTGTATGTAAGATTTGTTAGAACTTTTGAACCAAACGGGCAAATGACATGAATTAGATGTCTTTTCCCACTAACACAAGGTGAAAAATACAATGGTGTATATTTTGGCATTTCACCTTGACCATGAAATCCAAGAGCACAGCCATCCACGGTCCATGAAATCAGAGATCTATCTGTTGCGACAGGTGAGCTAGAAACATAAATTCGGTATCTTTTTCAACTAATTCTGGATCAAGAAATATGAGAAGGTGGAACTTAAGGTTACGAAGAAAGATGGTGCTCAGAAACTTAAAAATCTTCAGTTGTAGTGGGTAACACTATTGCCTCACATTGCCTGTTAATGTGTGAGAAGAATGGATGGATTGGTGAACAGTCCAGGGTATATTCCTTCATTTAGTCATACATATTGTAATAGACTGAACAGACTTCCACCCTGACTGGCAAAAGTCCATTGATGTATGAATTACAATATGAACTACTTACTTAAAAAATACAGCAAAGACAATCAATCGGAGTTACACAGTATTCAGGGCCCAGCACAGGTCCTGTACATTAAAGGCATAAAAACACTTGGTATAGCAGATTCCCAATAAAGGCACACTGCCATTATTATTCAAACATATTTTTGGGTAATTTTTGAAAAAAATTTTAACTACTAAATCAGCTTGAGCAGATCAGATATATATGTTGTTGAAGGTGCACCATGTTTTTGGGAATCGGGGTAGCTTGCCACGTCACCCGGACACCGAAACTCTAGAGCGCGTGGAGGTTACAAATGAAGTAAAACATGGCCACTGTAAGCAAGAGTTTGTCCGATGATCCATTTGTGAATCAATTTCACTACTGTGACAAGTTATAACTGAGATAAGATTTGGAAAGCATATTTGTTCTGTCTGTAACTGATGCTGTCGTTTCTCCAGCCGAGCTAAAGTTGACAGATACTTGGGTTTGAGGGCCTGCTGGTGAATGAATTCCATTGACACGACATCATCTTTCAAAATCTTCTAATATTTACTAGGCGATTCAATTCCATATTTTGTGTAAACGTTCTCCTTGGAAACAACTGGGTAAAAAGTGAGCAGAACATAACCGATGACTCCTTGTTGGGACGAAGTCCCGTTGTCCGACGTTGTGCAGTAACTATTGTAACAAGTAAAGCTTCACCCAAGGGAAATCTGTGCAAGCTTATGCCCACAGGTAGGTTCGAGTTTCCCGTTTTGTAGGAGCAACCAACAGCCGTACACAGCGGCATTATGACCAATTTTGTCACTCAGGTTCTAATATTGATTTTTAATATCGAACCTTTATCATTCGGCATAAAATTAAGCTGCAGCACGAGTGATAATCAAGACTAATTTATATACACTTTATATAGATCAGCTGATTTCCAAGAGCATCATAACATCCGGGACATTGCCACACAAAGTATTTTTTGATTGGCTAAAATATACAGAATGGCGGCATTCATGAACTTGTGCTAATGTATTTTCTTTTCAGAGGTTTGACATTTGATTACTCTGTACATAAATATTGCAAAAAAAAAAAAAAAATTGCAAAAATATTTATGGAACGAAATTGAATAACATGTACTTTTATTGGGTAAGAGCTGAAAAAAATGTTGTCTTTGCCTTTAAACTGCTTTCTGTCTAAGTTGTAGGAAAGGTGAGGATAATTGGGACAAGCAGATCAGTGTAGAATTTAACTGGGCTGCTTAGAGCATAGGCTTTAACCACGTCAAACACAATTGAGATGAACTGAAAAGCTGACTTCAGGCCAAACTTAATCCAACATCACTGCTTGATCACACAAGGACCTTTCTGGCTGAACTTGAAGTAAACCCCTGCTGCAATTTTCTGATTTCTAGTGCATAGCCTTACCAGAAGTTTAGAGGATGTTTCAGCAGAAACTCTACATAAAAGGACATGATTGAGGAGCAGGTGCCCACACACACTCCTGAGCAAAAAATGGGCCATGCCCACGATGGAAATTTTTTTTTTTTAATGTTCTAATCAACAAATCATCGATGGGGAAATTCAGAGGGGAAATCAGCAGATAAATAACTTGGTATGGAATAGCTTGTTCATTTGATTTCTTTAAATGTTTAAGCCCTATGAGCAAACTTGTGGGTTGCTTTTTACAGAAATAAGAGTGGAAAAATAACATCAGTCCTCTTTAGAAAACGATTCCTCAGCTGTGAGAAGCAAGCAAGCCTGTTAGCAATATTCTCCTGCACTCAAAAGCATTAACTGACTTTTCACAACAAAGCTGTCGCCAGCTTCTCCCCTGAACCGTTCACTGCATCAAAAGTTAACGAGCCACTAGAGGCACAGAAGGGCTCAGAAGTGCATTTGTTTGACACTTGCAAATTTTCTAATTGCTGATTTTTTTTGGTAATTAACCCCTTTGCGCACAGGGAAAATCTAGCTATTTATGTGTTAACTTATTTAAAGCTTTATAATTCCAGATTGGAACTTCACAGAGAGGGAGGGAATGGCTCAACTGAGACAAGACACTTGTAGCATTTAGAATTCCATCATATTTCAGTTTATTTTCATGATTTTGGTAGAGAAAAAGGTCTGCAAACATAAAAAAAAACTTCATGAAAATTCAGCATTCAAATTGTAAAAAAAAATATTGAGAATTGAAAAATTGCTGAACTCCTTGACCACGAGTATACTTCAACTGAGCATGAAATTCTAAATTATCTACTCTTTAGGAGCCCAACAAGGCAGCTCTCCTGGTGGCTCCCCAAACTCTCAGATCTCTCATAATGGTGCACAGTCAAATCATAAAATAATCATATATTTTACACAAAATAACTTTTGATGGATGAAATTTAATGTAAATTAATAATTTTCTGGTTGAATTTAGCATCACTTTATCAATACAGGCGCAGTTGGACATCAATGGTCACCAGTAACCTCTCCAAACCCAAAACATGCCTTTTCTCCATAAAAAAGTTTTGAATTTTGTCCATGTTTCTTCAGAGTCCCACACACTGGCACACATGCTTATTAAAGGAACTGCATATTTAACGGTCAGAACATTCACTCTTCAACGAAAAGCTAGCAGTTCCCACATCCAAGCTAGCAACCTTATATAAACGCTTTCCACATCTTATAAGGAACAAGTATAACTCACTAACTCAGTAATATCTGAAATATACCTTATTTTAACAGACACTCCACTATCAGGAAAAAGCAGGCAATATGCAGCCCTAGATTGAATAGAATGGTGCAACAAAAGTAGCAGGGGGTCCACCGAAGTGCTCGAGCTGTTCGCATTTTCAACAAGCCAAAACCTCGGCATTCGACTTCATTGAATAAGGTATAAATTCTAAAACAAAGAGCAACATTGAGCAAAATGCCACCACATGCAGTATTATTACCAAAGACTAATGGTTACTCTTACTAACCAATGTGGCAAACAAGCTCTGTGATCATTATGGCTATGGTAAACAGAGAATAAAAAACCTAGCCATACCTAGCCATAAGTATAAAAAAAAAAAAAAATTATATATATATACACACACACATTGCACTCACCCATAAAATCAAGAAAGCCCTTTCTTCATTGAATTCCTCCTCCAGAGAAATAAATCTATCCGGTAGATGGAACCCTGCTGTCCTGTTTCATTCAGAATAATTCCCACTGACCAGGGCCCGTATTCATAAAGATTCTAAGAATTCTGTTAAGAATTTATACTTAAGGATGGAATAAATTTTTAGTTAAAAATTCTAAAAATTCTTTACGTAATTCTTATCTAAAAATTTTCTTTGATTGTACAACATTTCTTAACGCTTGAACCTTGACAACGGGAGGGCTCTCAAAGAATGAGGATAGCTTTACTACTGAAATTAGGTTGCATAATCACTTGCTCCAGAATGTGTATTTGCTGACAACACATCTGAGTTTACAGATGACACAGATAATGGAAGTCAGAAGAAGCGAAAGCCAAACTGGGCAGGTTACGAGTGTTTGGCACTTGGTAACTAAGTGGCTGAATATAACCACGTACTGCGAGGGAAGCAGAGTCTGATTTTGACTTCTGAAAGGAAAAAGGCAAGGTGGAGGTGATAACGGAATGTCTAAATGATTCATTCACCGCTGTGAAGTGAAGCCTGGAGGAGGTGGAGAAAAGATGTAACAATATCTTTTCCCAATCAAAAGCTGAGATTGCAGCTCATGAGAGAAAGCTAATTACAACTGGTAAATTCAAATTGTTACCACTCTCCGAGCCCAGATATCTTTCACCGCAAAAAGACGCGAGTAGGTCTCCAAATTGACGGCTCTGTGTATAGATGATCCTACACGAATGGTTGTCGTATATGGAAGTTATTTGATGAGTTCAGTAGCTAAATTTGGCATTTGTAGCGAGCTTCAGTGAGCAACAAACCCACAATTTACTCGATGGATTTCCTGAGAAGACCAAGAGTATAATATTCTGTTTATCGAAATGGAATTATGTAATTTTATGGGGAAAGAAAACACAATTCCCGTTAGTGCCTTTACTGTTACTCCCATTCGCTATATCTTAGCGTAAGAGCCAGCTACATCACTCTGCAACTCTGTCAGACAGCTAGTCGCAGAAATACATGTTTGAACTAGCCAGCAAGGGTTTCTCAATTCAGTCAATTGAGTAGCTAGCTAACATATGTTAGCTAGCTAACAAACTAATATGACAAAATGGTTATGGAAAGGTACTGCGTGCATGCTGGCAAGCTATTTAAGTAACGTTAATTATGAGAGTGGCACTTAGCTAGGTTACTATCAGCGCTTGGCCCTACTGATTTTACTGAAGTTACAGGTGGTATTCAGTTTGGCAAAATATTTACAGTGTGACATAAATATTTTGATTAATAATATGGGAACTTTATGAATTGTGTCACAAGTCAGTTGGAGGAAAGACTTCTCAGAGTTGCGAAGACGGCCCTTGATGCAGTTTGTTGAGAGACGCCCATATCATCTCCATTGCATATTTGCATTTCCCCCGTGGCCAGGAAATGCAGAAAGGAGAACTTTTTGTTTCAGGCTCAGTGTTCAAATCCTGTTTGATCCTCTTGCAATATATTCTCCGAACTAGTGGTTCGATGCACCATATATCTGCGAAGTCAACTCTAAATCGAGCATAAAATTCCCTATCACTGCACCCTTCCAAACAATCTTTATGTACCATAAACAGGTGTCTGTTTGGATGAGTGGCTGCGATGTTTATGGTAAAAAAAAAAATTTATAAGAAATTTTCATCGATTTAGGAGTTCTCGCAGGTCCTCCTAGAGTTAAGAAAATTCTTCACTGAGGAAAATTTTTATGAATTGTACTGAACTATTTCTTGGCCATTTAAGAATTTTTAATCTTAGAAATCTTAGAAAAACTACCTGATTTAAGAATTCTTAAGGGGTAAGAACGTTCTGAGAATCTTCATGAATACGGGCCCAGGTCCATATCTCAATTAAAACCCGTAAATGTAGGTGAGCACTTCAGGGAGGTTTTAGAAGTCTTTTTTTATGTGTAATCGAGTCATTTTCAATTGCGCAACATTCAGAAAATACAACCTAACTTGCTGTTACGCAAAGGTTTAATGGTCCCCAATTATGTCACCAGGTGCACAGCCATTTAATTATTACAAGCCATTTCAAAATCTTTCCCCTCTTGACATCACATGGGGAAGTAACCAACCAGAGGCAAGAAGAACTGATCAACATCAGCCAAGCAGTCAGTCACATTTCATTATTCTGGGCGGTCACTCCCCTTTGTGATGTCAGGAAGGGGAGACTTTGACCTGGCTCATAATGGCTAACTAGATAACTCGGTCGCCACAGAGACCAAGTAGTGTATCTCCCCGATCCCCAAATTTCGGACAAAATGGCCGCCGGCAGCCATATTGGACGTCCAAAATTGCCGAAAATCGGTCTTGAGCATTGTCAAATACTTGTAAATATCTTTGGCTGCGCAAAATTAGAAAAAAATTCCTGTAATAATTGTGGCTTCCAGAGCCTGGAACAGAAAATCTCTGCGGGCGCGGTGGCGGCGCCGGAACTAAACCATAGTGTCTCCCGACTATCCTGTTGGGGAGATACAATTAGCTGTAAACCTGATGGCATAATAGGGGACCTTTAACGGACTTGCTGTTATGCAATGGTTTAAATAATTTTCTGATGGTCCAATCAATGTCTTTCAGTTACTTTGGAACGTTAACACTCTGTGGAATTGGATAAGAAATGCGTCAATCAATAGATCATTACCAGGGACGTTTCACGTGGGCGTGAACTATAACTATGCTTTACGCAGATGAGCCTAAGCAATCATTAAAGTGACTGGCTAGCAATGAGAGTACTTTGGAGGATATAACTGAGTGTTGAATGTTGATGGAGGAATCTACGCATAAATCCATGGAAGGGAACTACGTGTTTTTTATATGTGATGACTATAATTGATAGTGGAATGACATGATTTTTCTTAACAAATTCACTGGGATACCATTGGCTCACTATAGCTGAAGTGGCTGCTACAAAGGACAAACATTTTTTCTGTCACAAGAGATCATTATTTGAACTGCTGAATAGATACTACGGGTAAGTATTTTGAGCAGTTTGCACATCAGGCCTAGCTGAGGAGTTTTATTCATGCAACTCCTGGGAAACAGGAATTGGGCTGAACTCGTCCATATTCTAAACTGTGTTCAAGCTCAGCTTGCCAGTGAATATTCAAAAACTGATCCAAGTTTGTCGTCTAGTGATAGAGTAATGTATCTGCATGCACAAATAGAGCAGCTCCATGTCCGCTGGCATCTACATCTGCACAGAGGGGTTAAAGGCTTAACATTTTGCCATCTAGGGCTTGGCCTGTTTTTTTTAAATGGAGAGTGCTGCTGTATCTGCCACATAGCCTACTCTGTTGTGATTTCAAGTAATTTGTTTCAGTCAGGTTTTCCATTTTATTTTCCCTCCAATGAGGCAAAAGACCTCCCTACCACAAATCACTATTCCAACTTGTCTGAAACACAGAAATATTAATTATGGAAAAATAATTTCAGAGTGAGTCTGAGTTGTACTGTTTACAAACACTCACACTGTGTCTGTAGCCCATATGGTTCAAAGGATACTGCAACTTGGGACACAGAAATTGACCGACGGCAGTCATTGCAGAATTTACACTCATCTAGGCATTGCCCCAAATTACCACTGGAGGAGAGAAGCTCTTTTTTTAAATGGTCCAAGTAATAGAATCTAACAATAAAAAATGCACTGAAAAATTTTCACGGAACACACAGAAGTAACTCTACAGCAGTGTTTTTAATTCAGAATCTCCATGAATGTATTAGGACTACATGCCATAATATGTAAAAACAATTTCTGGATTTATTTTGAAGAAGAAAAAAAACATTTAACAGAAGTGAGATCAAACGCTTGCTTTGTTTACAACCCCAATTCCAAAATAGTTGGGACAAAGTGCAAATTGTGAATAAAATCAAAATGCAATGACTTTCAGATCACATGAGCCAATATGTTATTTACAATAGAACACAGATAACATTTCAAATGGTGAAACTGAGACATTTTACATTTTTATCCACAAAATGAGCTTATTTCAAATTTTCTGGCTGCAACAGGTCTCAAAAAAGTTGGGACACAGGCAAAAAAGGGCTGAAAAAGCAATTAATATATAAGAGAATCAGCTGAGAGAACATTTAGCAAGTAATTAAGTTAACTGGCATCAAGTGTGTAACATGATTGGCTATAAAAGGGATGTCTTACAGAGGCTGAGTCTCTCAGAAGTAAAGATGGCCAGAGGCTCTCCAACCTGTGAAGGCTTACGTAAAAAATTGTGGAATACTTTAAAAACAATGTTCCTCAACGTCAAATTGCAAAGGCTTTGAAGGTCTCATCATCGACAGTGCATAACATCAAAGGATTCAGAGAAACTGGAAAAATCTCTGTGCGTAAGGGACAAGGCCGAAGACCTTTACTGGATGCCCGAGATCTTCGGGCCCTCAAACGCCACTGCATCGCTCACTGGCATGATTCTGTCAATGACATTACTAAATGGGCCCAGGAATACGTAAAGAAACCACTGTCTGTAAACACAGTCGGCCGTGCCATCCACAGATGCCACCTAAAACTCTATTGTGCAAAAAAAAAGCCATTGTTGAGCATGATCCATTTTCTGTGGGCATGATCCAAAATGGACTGCCAAAGTGTTCTGAGGACAAGTCCAAATTTGACATTCAAATCATAAAATGGCAAATGGTTCAAAAGCCAGCATCTCTGATGGTATGGGGATGCATTAGTGCATATGGTGTGGGACACTTGCATGTTTTAAAAAGCACCATGAATACTGAAGGTATATAAAGGTTTTAGAGCAACATATGCTCCCCTCCAGAAGACATCTATTCCAGGGAAGGCCTTGTGTATTTCAGCAGGACAATGCAAAACCACATACTGCAGCTATTACAACAGCATGGCTTCGTAGTAGAAGAGTCTGTGTGCTGAACTGGCCTGCCTGCAGTCCTGATCTTTCACTGATTGAGAACATTTGGTGCATAATTAAACGAAAAGTCTGTCAAAGGAGACCCAAAACTCTCCAGCAGCTGGAAGCCTGTATTAAACAAGAGTGGGATCAAATTCCAATGGCTAAACTCAAGAAACTTGTCTCCTCAATGCCCGGACACCTTCACTCTGTGTTAAAAAGAAGAGGGGATGCTACACCATGGTAAACAGGCCCCTGTCCCAACTTTTTTGAGACTTGTAGCAGCCATCAAATTTGAAATGAGCTCATTTTGTGGATAAAATTATAAAATTTCTCAGTTTCAACATTAGCTATGTTATCTCTGTTCTAGTCTGAATAAAATACTGGCTGGTGTGATTTGAAAGTCATTGCGTTTTGATTTTATTCACAATTAACACTTTGTCCCAACTATTTCGGAATTGGGGTTGTATTTGCTTGCATATTTTGCAACACCCAACTCTTAACTTTAACCAACAGTTTCCCGAGCAGATTGTTGAAAGGCAAGTACATTGTGCCACAGAGCTGAGTGCACCTTCGAAAATCAACAAATCAAACTGACAGCCATACTGAGCATTATCATAATGCTCAATTAATAAGCAAAAACAAAAAGGTGGTCAACCAATTTTCACTGCTGCTGTTTCAGTTACAACATATTGTTTCCTGCATTAGCCTAATTAACAGAGCCAGTATGCAGGTCAGAGTTTTAGGAAACCAGGTACAACCCAGTCTCTCACCAATATCAACCAATGCCTCCTAGATTTCTGCATTACAATTATTGGTAAATTAAATTTTGCTTACATTTCCTGTCAAAACAGATGGCTTCTGCAAGCTTAACATGACCTGTACAGTTGTATTACAGGGCACTCCGTCTCAAGGGCAACCAGAGAGCAGCAATTCCTGCGCAGGTTGACTTTGGAGCAGGAGGAAGGCAGAGTTCAGCTCAGGCACAAAGTAGCAGAGGTAATTACGGCATGCACACAGAGACCCTCCACCCTACACCGAGCAGCGAAGGCATGCACACAAGTACAGCTGGCTTTGGGAGCTGGCTTCACTTCAGTTCAGAGAGGGGCCAGTGAGAGAAAAGCAGGGCTTGGGACAGGAGGACTGGAGGGATGAGGGCTTCTGCTGTTACTGCCATTGAGCATTCCATGCAAAAAATACCACCATAATCATCATGAGCCACAGAACCTGGCGACCTAGAGGGTTACAGACGCACAGACCCAAGAGTGAACAGCTGTGGTCCTTCCACCATAAATCACCAAGTTAGAAGCTGGACAAGGCTCAAAGTTAAGCGCCAAAAGACAGTGTTGTATGACTCCATCGCATTCATTAATTGTAGTAATTGTTACATCAGGGCCAGGTCACGCCGTAACGAAGTTGCAAAATCGGTGTATTTTGTATCAAAGCACCAAAACTAAGTAAGATAGAGTTACAATTTAAATGGCTTTGTGTAGGTCTTCCCTCGTACGTCAAACAACAAAATAGCTAATTTTGTTCATTTGATTCCTTTTGGGTGAAAACGGCAAAAAACTGGTCGGTACAAATTTGTAACTCCGTTACTGACCAGTTTTTTACCGTTTTCATCCAAAATAAAACAAATTAACAAAATTAGCTATTTTGTTGTTTGAGGAACTAGGGAAGACCTACACAAAGCCGTTTAAATTGTAACTCAATCTTACTTAATTTTGGAGCTTTGATACAAAATACACCAATTTTTTAACTCCATTACTGCATGACCTGGCCCATCAGTATTAAAATGCATGATTAAAAACATTCCAATCCATGAACTCATGCTGTAATGTGTCCACAACTCATCCATTTCCACTAGCTGAAACCAACACATTCAATGCATTAGCTAACGGATCAGTTTTCATGTAGTGAATTATAAGGTAGCAGCTAGCATCACGGTAGCGTACCACATTTTCTCACCAACAGAAACATTCCAATGCTGCAGATAAAAAAATGCAACAACTTAATGATTGGCCAATTGACTTTCCCAATTGATTATCAAAATACATCACTGACGCATGATAGCATAATCTTTCACTCAGTCGGGTTTCAAAGAAATGTGCAACCAGTTATTTTATTTGTTAATGCTCTTACACTTAGTTAGTAGGATCAGATCAAACAGGGACTGGTGTGTGAGTACCTATTTTACAGCCCTCCAGTTCACAAGCAACAACACACAGCTGTTCACACTTGGTTGTCTCTTTCCCATCTTGCCTGCACGTTCTGCTATTGGACAATAGGGAACTCACCAGTACATAGTAGTAAGCATACAATGCTGCCAGGTGATGGATTATAAAAAACTTGTCCCCTATTGCCTTCCAATAGTAAAATATGAGCAGCAGATCTGAAAAAAAGACAGTACAAAACAGAAGAATACTGAGGTCACATTAATTACAAAAGAACTGTTCTAAAATACTTTTTTCCATCTAAAGCATATTTTTGAGCTGACGGTATCATAATGAAATTACATGCCTGTATTGCTTATCCTTAACAACATCAGTAAGGATTACAAAAGACACAGTGAAAAAAAAATACATCTGCAGGTCAACATTGAAGATGATATATCAGGAAACTCTCACCAGAAATGAGGTAGCCTGTTGTTATGCCCACATTTATTTTCACCAGTGTAGGATCTCCCCTGATGTCACAAACACAAACGAGAATAATGATAGCGTTACTTCAGATGAGGAGATTATTCTTGTCCTCACAACAGAAAAAACATTGTTAGCCGTTTGTCATGGAGACCTCATGACAGAATTTGTAAGCTAAAATAATACCTATGACATTTCAGCTCTTACCATACAGGATCTTCATTGACAGCGTCATCAAAATGCAAGATGTAGAGACAAAAGAGTCCCACCACCAGGGCGTGAAACGTGGACACAGTCCTAAAGGAAGGCAAAAAGCACAGATTTCAAATGCCCATTTTATGGCCATAAAATTCTTCAAACACATAAAATATACTTGCCCACTCATATAGGTCAATATGAATATATACATAATGCCCCATCATGTCAAATGTCTCGTAAAAACAGAAACTACTGGAGGTCTAGATCAGGGGTTCTCAGTCTTATCCAGAAAGGGACGATGTGGGTGGTGGCTTGCATTCCAACCAATCAGTTATGCACCTGATACTACAAGGTCTTTAGCAGGGACTCTAGCGATTGATAAGGGGAGTCTGGTGAGTAGCTGCATGGTCAGAGCGAAAGCCTGCACCCACACCAGCCCTCTCTGGGTAAATTTGAGAACCCTGTTTGAGACGAAGGTGGTTTAGTCACTGATTGGCTGCTGTACTAAATCTCTGATACATCAGCGCAGCCAGCTTAGCAGAAAAGCTGCAATAAAACGAGGCGTAGAGCAGCAGGTCTTGCAACACCCCGTCAGTCCCGCTATAGTCTCCGCCAGGTCTTCTGGGCCCTATTAATCTCCCTTCATCCCAGCATCAGAAAAAGCGCAAGACTGCAGCATTAAACAGTGCTCATAGTATGTGGGCTCAAAGACAGCAAAGAGAACAATAGTGCTCCTGGGGAATTAAACTACCCAGAGGGCCTTTCATACTTTACAAGGGAATGCTACCTTTGAAAGGTTGGCTCTGCCCAAGACTAGTACCCAGTATAATATGTGCTACTCTCATGCAGAGGAAATCATGCTGTCGGATACAAATCCTGGATGCATTCTGTCTGTACCTGTGATTCCTGCCTATGGCGTAACAGGCCACCAAGTGAGCCCCAGGTGGATTTGTATCGCGTTAAATTATGTGATAAAATGGAAAGTGAGAATTGGCGCTACAATCGGGGACTGACGGGATACTCCAATCCCACAGCAACACTGAAGCAGGGCCAGGTGTGAGCTTTTAACTTCCGATCCCTCCTAAGGGCACAATTTCCAACATTTTCCCCCCAGCGTTCATTTCCCGGGAGTACGGCGGCTGAAACTCTCTCATTTTTTACACAAAGCCAGGTGGGCAGACAGGGGAAATTACAACCAATGTCTCCGCTCTCCTTTCCAAAGTAAATATGTGTAGCTGCATTGCCATATCTTTCAGTTACACACAGGTGAATACATTCCAATGTATGAGAACAGACTGTAGAAAACAAGACCAAGACCAAGACTTTAGGTCACACACATACATTTCAACAGGGAAAATCAGGATAAAAAAAGTGTTTGCTACTCTATCACCGGTTTACACGTAACACTACTGCAGCATTGATTGCATACGTACCATGACGCTGTAGTAGCACAAATGTCGAACATAGTATAAGCATGCTGATTACATCCTGCGTGCATAAATTAAAGTAAACAAAATGGTGACAGTTTAAAATTTCTGCAAGAAAGTTACTGAACAGATATACTTTTTGAGAACCGAAAAAATGACCTTGCGTTGTGTCCACCCAGTTCATATGTACAGATTAATGTGTACACTATTATCTGATATCAGCAACTTGTTATCAGCCATAACACACTGCTTTTCCATGCATCAGGCTCAGGTTTCTACAAGTATCTACCATGGGTATGAAACAGATTTATGGACTACAATACCTAGAGTTCCACTCTATCCTCTGTTTGTGGTTGAGCCGCAGGAAGCCTGCACTGACGCGTGCCGACACCCATGGACTGAATCTGTGGAACAGCCACTGGAAGGTGAGGAAGCTGATCACTGAGATGGCGAGAATCAGCTGGCTGAAGGGATCCATGGCTGCTCGCCCCCGCTAAGAAAAAAGAGAAAAAGAAAAAAGGCAAAAATAGTGAGACCAACTGAACCAACTGGCCAGCAGGCTTCATTTGCTCGGCAGCGACTGAAAAGCAAGTACAGCAGGCAAAGAAGAGCAAAGAGCAGAATTCCCTCACCTTATAACATTAAAATGACTGACTGACCTCATGTAAGCATGACCACACTTAACAATAACACTGTCCACGCAGACATAACAAACTGCTTTAATAGATGATCGACATATGGAAAGGTAAACAACTTAGAAACATTATTGTGGCAAACAGATGAGCTTTTGCACCACGTTGCTCATCCAGCAAAATGAATCTTGATGAAATAACCAAGCATAAGAAGCACATGTTTGTGTGTGATGGCTTCAATATTAAATGAAGTCATCACAAGCATATCTACTACGATGAAAACACTACAACAATACATTATTTGATGTTTAACTTGTGAACTGTATTGTCATTGAAAATACATTCTTACTTCAAATCTGATGACCGCAAAAAAACATCAAAAGAGCTGATGCAGGGGAATTTCGGACTAACAAGGTACAACTCGATGTAATGCGTTGATTGCACTGCCTCCACCTGCCATAGCTTCATATGCCTGGGAGGTCGGTCTCCGTTCCCCATACACTAACGACCTCATTTGACCTTGACCTTCTACCTGATCACCTCCACAGCCAAATCAGTTCACCTACCCCCTGTGGAGAGTTACAATGTCTGATTTGATGATTACCCCTCCCCTTCTTCAGTTGATATTGTGTAGTGCAGACAAGGTATTTGTGACTGTGACGGACGCACACATGGACGGACAAACGGAAAACAGCATGCCACCCGCCCACTGAGAGTGGAGGCATAATAATGTGACAAACTGCAATAATAAGGTAATGTAAAACATGATGTTAAACAAGTGAGCTAATCATATTACTGGGCTAACTGATAACTTTTTTTTTTTTTTTTCTGTTGCAGTCATCACATTGCATATTTTTAACAAACAATTAAACTCACGTGAAAACATCAAATAATGTTGTTTTTAAGAATGAAGAGGGTGAATGGACTTTTTACATAAGCACTGCATCAGTTTATTTGCATTTCTCATGATTGGCCAACTTTTTTGCAATTGGGGTTGTAAAGAAGGCATAGAAAAATGAAAAAACAAGAATGGACCATCACAAAACTATAAATATGTGTGCCCGTGTGACTGGGTTAACTAGGCTAATTTGCTGGTAAAGCTAAGGGAAGCATTGCTGCAAATACATTCTCCAATTACCTAAGCTTAAATGCCATCCATGACAGGCATATCTGTAACTTGTTAGACCTGGATTAGTCAAACCCCACCGGAGGTTTGGTCAAAACAGACCTGTGTGAAGCTGATTCACTCCAAAGGCACTGGAAACCTTGTTAATATGCACAGCATCATGGATTGTATAATGTTATAATTAAATGAAGCTGCCTCAGTTAGAAGGTTTAAAATTGGGTTGCAGTAAGTCCCTATTGTGATGCAAAGCATTCCTCAAAATCCACAAATATAGTTCCAATTGAAATCCATGTCCCCTCAGCAATTCCACTTCAAGAAGAGCAGGCCACATAATTTTTTCATAGTTCAGCATAGAAAACATTTGAATAACATTTGAATACAAACATTTCCATGCCAATAATCCTGGAGGGCACAGTACATACACTGCCTCTCAAAAGTATGGGATCACTTGCCATTAACAATGAGCACCATAATTCATTGGTCAGTGATATATTTTTATCCTCCACCACAAACTGGTGCTAGGTATATAGGATTGAGTTTTGTCTGTCCGTCCATCCGTCCTTCCTTCCACCCATCCATCACACTTTCAATGGAGACAAATTACCTTGAACGCTATGACAGATCCCCAGGTCAAATTTTGTATGCTTAATAAGCTAATCATGATCTATGTTATGTTTGAAAATGGATATCGAAGCATATGTACTATATAAGGAGTTATGGCCCTTGATCGTGGTGGGGGATAGTGATGACACTGTTGTCTTGTTTATTTTGATTCTGTATTCTACCACTTTCAGTTTGAAAGGAAAGAATGACAATAAGGTTGAAGGAAAGATTGTTAGCTATAATTTGAATGTGTTTTCATCCATGTTGGATGAACTGTTATGAAATGAAAGCACCTTTAGTATATAATCCCCCCATTTTCAGGTGCATCACACAATATTGGTTTGTTTGGCATAAAGTCATCATTTTTAACATTTGGCTGCATATCTATTTCATACAATGATTGCTTGAAGTCTATGACACGTAAGCATCACCAGACACTCGGTATCTTCTCTGGTCATGCTTTCACAACCCTCGTGTGAATGCCTACTGTGCCTCCTCCCATACAGCAACCTGAATGTCTGTTTGAAATAACGTCTCCTTTGATTGGTATGTGTCAGGCTTGCTCCCTTATGCCCGGCTGTGTCTTGTTTCACAGTAACCCAACCTCTTGTATCAGTGACATATTTATATCCCTCTTTGAGCTGCAAGTTTCTGGATTGTAATTAGCTATGTGTACTTATAAGCAGTCATTACTTACAAGTAAAACTTCATCTTTTTGAAATGAAAATGTAATTTTTAATGATAGTAGTTTGCGCAAGTTTCCTTCCAAAAAAAATCAAAATCAGTCCACCCGCAATCGTAACAGCTTCTGACCCAAACAGCTGATTTGTGGGGTAAACGCAGTGCGGGGAATGCATAGGAATACCGGAAGTGCCACGGTTAGGGAACTATAGTGCAAGTTAAAAAATGTGCTTCGCGGGGGCTAAGGCAATACCCCTCAGCCCCAACACACTGAATCAAAGGTGAAGGTACTTGAGCCAGAGTGAAAGGTCATTGTGGTACAGAACCTGGATGAGGCATGCCTACCCACCAAGGCAAGTGCACATATGCAAAATCAAGTCCCTAACCCAAGCGGTTTGAAAGAAATGGCCCGGACAAAGTTTTAAAGGTGAAGGTCAGTGAGCCAAGGTCAAAGGTCATTCGAATACGAAACCTCGACGAAGCACGCCTACCCAACAAGGCAAGTGCATGTATGCAAAATCAAGTACCTAACCCAAGCGGTTTCAGAGAAATGGCCTGGAGAAAGTTTTAAAGGTGAAGGTCAGCGAGCCAAGGTCAAAGGTCATTTGGGTACAAAACCTCAATGAGGCACGCCTACCCAACAAGGCTAGTGCTGGTATGCAAAATCAAGTTCCTAACCCATGCGGTTTGAGAGAAATGGCCTGGACAAAGTTCTAAAGGTGAAGGTTAGTGAGGCAAGGTCAAGGGTCATTTGGGTACAAAACCTTGAAGAGGCATGCCTACTCACTAAAGCGAGTACATGTATGCAAAATCAAGTTCCTAACCCAAGCGGTTACAGAAGAACAGTCTGGACAAAATTTTCCCGCCCGCCACACGTCCGCCTGTCTGCGAAGGGGACGACAATACCCCTCTGCCCCTTAGTCGGGGCTGAGGGGTAAAAAAAGGAGGCTGTCTGACTACAAAGTAAAGCAGTAGAAAAAAACCTAGACACAGCGTACGCTTGAACTGACAGATTTTTCTTTTTGGTTTTCCTACTTTTAGGTGGTTAAAATACACTCTGCTTCTGGGCCCATCTACAGCAAGTGTCCTTGTTTTTTTCTCCCACCCGGTTCTCCTAAGTGGGAGCCTGCCAACCACCATCTACTGTAGGTAATACATTGACTATGGATAAGTACCTTGTAACACCACATTATGTAATAACACCGCAATATGTAATCATGTAATAAATTTTCACCTCATTATGTAATAACGCTGCATTTTGTAATAATCTGCCGAAAGGTGAAAATTTATTTCATTATTACATTTTGAGGTGTTTTTACAAAATGTGGTTTTACAATCCTCATGCAACTCCAAAAATCTGAACTATCCCTTTAAATGCACCGAATTACGCGTCCAAATGAATGATTGTCGTCCTACCTAACCGGGAGAATTAGCAGCACCTGATAGTGTGGAGTGCTCTCAGAGTGAATCTATAGTTAATTATGAAAATGACTGAGAACAAGTCAGGACTAATATTGTTTTAGAGGGATGTTCTGTGGCCCCCAATTTCCAGATGGGGCACCGCTACTGCCACAAAAACACAAAGTCAAAACACAACGGCGACACAAAAATCCCAGACTGAGAGGCAGCAAGAGCAACAGTCTCCACACCAGAAGCCTCTCTTCTGATGCAAGCAAAGGAGCAATTAAGCATTTCATTCTCTGGCCAGGCGCACCGCGTTAGGCAATCAGATGCAGCACATCTGTGCGGAGCTAGAGAAGACAGGAGAGGAAAAAGGATGAATATAACAGGGGCTATGTGTATCTGTTACATCCCCACCCAAGTTTGTCGCGATCAAATACAAATGAAAAAAACATTTCAGGTTCAACTCAGCACTTTAATAGTCCTCCAGAGCTCACACTGACAAACTAACACTTTGGGGGGGTAGATGTGTTCCAATCAGATTTTAGTATTTACGCTGCCATGTTGGGGATTGGTTGCTAGGGGCCCTGGAGTGTGCATTGTGACAATTTCTTTGAACTGCATAGTCATCCTATGAATGAATCATTACAATATTCTTGTTTTGTGGATTTTGACCAAGCTTTGTTTCTAAATGCCGACGTTTGAGAACTTGTCAAGTGATGGCATTGAGTTTAACAATGAAACTGCTGAATATCTAGATACATTGTTAGCTGAAAGTGATAGTGAAAATGAAGATGACCTTCCTGGCTTTGAGTCGTGAGAAATTCTGATCTGACAAGACTCAGCACTGAATTGTCCCATGTGGGAAATATTTTGAGCAGTGTGTTGGTATTTTATCAGAAATAATTCAGCACTTCAAGGGTTAATGTTGGTCAGAGAGCCCAATACTACAGAAGATGCGTCTTCAAGCCTCCATATGACGCAAACATTATGCACTTCAATCATAAAACAAATTGGGACCTCTGCGGGCTAAAGGTGTCAACTTGAGTCAAATGAGGCACAAACAAGATCTCACACACATGAAAAGGCCAATAATGATGCTGCCACTGAGCTGAAGAATGAGAAAAAAACGACAGAAATCGCCAAATCAACGGGTTCCTCTCCCGGGAAGCACAAAAAAGGCTGCCATCACAAGGTGAAAAAGAAAACACCACAACACAATGTTCCTGCATTTCCTAAAACACCAAAGGAGCACAGGTAACTAAAACAAGTAGAGCTAAAAGGGTCACCACAAGTATAGCAACTACAAAGTTGCAGTCATACACCAACAGCAACACAACAAGACCCAACAAAATGGACTACCACTACTACAACACAAAATGAACACCATGCAGTCTTCAACCACATACTCGGGTTACTGTGATGAATGTGAGAAACAAAGAAACACAAACTGACCAAATAAACTGGAAGACCACACCCACCACTCAAAGATCCACCAATCTGTGGGGCCAAAACATCCCAAACAACGAGTCACAATACAGCAAATTTACAGCAAATAATTACAGGGCAGTAAAGTGACCACAACAAAATATAGTCTGCAACAGCCACAGCACAAAGTGGTCACACTGTAGTCAACCAATGCTGCTAACATACACCCAAGCATCAACCCACAAGAAACCCGATAAATGGGTCAATCAATATAAAATGAATGAATATTTAAAGTGCCCCCCACCTGACCCCCTCTGAATCAGCTGAATTTTCTAGCACAATAACTTCATTATATTTAATGAATCCTTGCCAAATTTTACTTTGATCTTGTGAATTTTTTTTTTTTAGTAAAAGGCTCTGAAAGTACATGGGGGTAGGTCAAAATGTTGTGCTTTCTAACTCACATCAGTTTTTCTACCATTTTTGAGCACTTCATGTGTATTAGAGCTAGTTAAATGAAATTTTCAGAGCCGAAAGACATACTGGAACACAGTTAAAAACTGCAATTAAATCCATTGTATGCCCATTCTAGGGGTAAATCTTAAAGCTAGTATCTCACTGAGCGGCGAATGCTTACGAATGTAGCGAATTTTGAGTTTCGTCAGAGTTCGTAAAAGGGCACAAAACAGTTCGCTAAAGGTTTTTAGGATCGCAAACAGTTTTTCTTGTCACAAAAAATTTTGAGCATGTTCAAAATTTCTTTGCGAATTTATTTTCTCACAAACCGTTGCAGACGTTTGTAAAAGAGTTGTAAGCGTTTGCAAACAGTTGTAACACGTGTCGCTAAAGTTCTTTTTGGTTCGCAAAGTATTGACCACTATACAACAGAGCTACGAATGCTGACGAATGCAGACGAATATTGGGTATCGTGAGGATACCATCAAGGTTTAGTCAAGATTGCAAAAGAGTTTGCAAACGGTTTTTGGGGTCGCAAAGAGTTCATTTTCATATTCTAGAAAGCCATTTCCTATTGTTCCGCAAACAGTTACGCGAATGTTGCTAACTGACGCTAAACATTGCTAAATGTCGCTAATGACACCTAGGTCTATCCTGATTTTGGCTAACTTTCGTAAGAAAAGTTGGCGAATCCAAAATTCGCTACATTCGTAAGCATGCGCCGCTCAGTGAGATACTAGCTTAAGCCAAAATCTGGATTTTCTTCAACGAGATTTGTTCTGTAACCAACTTTGAGCTGCAATACCATGGGAACTATGGAAGTTTCAATAGCATCACTGCACCAATTTAATAACCATGATGAAGTGCAGTAAAAACAAGTATTGGAACCATGGGTGTGTCGTGTGTTCTTGTAATTTACCAAAGAAAACTTGAAAACCTGCATGTTAGGAAAACATCAAGGGGTCATATCACCATGTGGGATAGGCTGGTGATCAAATGAAGTTATGGCATATGAAAGATCTCATTTTGATCTACATTTTGATATCAGGCTGATCTTCCGGCCATGACTCCTTCAATGCGAAATAATTTTCACACTTGTCAATGTAATGCTACATAGCTGGGCTGTAATGTGCTATGTGTGCTTAGAACCAGTCAGTATTTATGAGCAAAACTCTGTCTTCTGAAAGTAAAATACAATCTTTAATGATTTACAGAAGTTTCATTCCTAGGTCAGTTGATAGGAACAAGCTCCCAAGCCTTTCTCACTGTCTCCACGATTAGGATCATGTTCCTGTTTCTCCTCTCCCAGTCTGTTCCTGAGTCCAGTTTATTAGGAACGAGCTCCCAATCCTTCTACAGTCATCAGGATTGGAATCGTGTTCCTCCAACGGTACTCCTTCCTGCCTTCGGACAGTTTGGCTCTGGCGAAGTGTTCACTCCATCTGGCCGTCATCCCGGAAAGCCACTGGTCGGAGACTTGCAACGCCTACACTGCTCTGCCCAAAACACCTAAATAGGACTGTCCTATTCTCATTTGGGCTCCATATTACCATCAATAAACCCTACCATTGGACTTTACTCTGCCTCCGCACCTGATTCCTAATCTGGATCATGACAGATGTCCTTGCAAGGACTGTATTGCAGCCATTTTCAGTTTCTGCTTGTTTCGGGGACTTTTTGCCTTCAGTCTCCTCTTCAGCAAATGCATGTTTAATTGGATTCAGATCCAAAGACTGACTCAGCCAACAAAAACAAAAAAACAAAAAATGTGTCACAGTCCAACGAATAATGGTACTCACTATAAGAGGTGTTTGTTATTGTTATTTCATTCAATTAAGGTCTTTGTATAAAATTATGTGATAAAAACGCCAAAATGTATTTTAAACTCTAGAACTAATTTCGTGATTTCCAACCAAAGTGTCCACCCATGAGATTTCATTACCACGTGGCAAATGCCTTTGCAAAGAGGCATTAGGGTATACTAATTTCCCTGAGGCATCATTTTGGAAAGATTTCCATGTGGACAATATTTCCCATAAGTGTGTCTTTGAAGATGGGTACACTTTGCACACTTTATGATGCAAGTCATCTCAAAACAGCTCCATGAGGATTAAATCAGAAGATTGAGCTCGCCTCTCCATGGTTTCTTATTTCCTTTCCACAAGTCTCTGCAGAGTTTTCATTTCTAATTTAAGTTGACATGCTGAAACACAAAGGTTTTTTTCTGCCCATTTAATCTCATAAAATTTACCAGTGGATTAGGTGTTAGCATTGGATCAAAGCAGTTCCAAACACAATCAGGCCATAATATTTTTTATGGACTGAACATTTCTTGGAAAAATAATCAGAATAAAGAACACTTCTAGCCATTGGTCAATCTGACTGCATGTGAAAAAGCATGCAGTTGGCCATAAATAAGGGCCATACATTGTCATTTGAGTCCACAATCAAAATTTCACATCGTCTGGAAACAAATTACATCTGCAGACAGAAATATGATAAGCAGCAGTCTTACAAAATTGCTTCCTTATACTGAAGTCCCCAGACAGCAAACCACAAATGCCAGTGTTCACACTAGCTCTTTATGCCTAGAAACAAGGGGCCATGCTACTTTAACAACGAAGACCTTCACATTCATACTTCCACCAGCAAATCAGCTGAAACGAAGAAAATCCCAAAAACCCACACCTCTTATAATGTGCACTTCAGTCTATGTACTGTCATTTAAGATGCAATTGCAATATCACAATTGAATCCTTCACTGAACATCCTAATACTAATTTAGCAATCTCTCCTAATTCTACAGTAGATTTTTTTCTCCCTCCAAAACAGCCACTATTCAAAGGGTTATGTGATGGGTAGAAACACGTTTGGTAACGGACTCCACAATGAAATCTTGATATACGAATTGTGCAGCTACCAACAGATGGTAAACATAATTAAGAAGCACCGATTCATCGGGACGAGGCCAGGCTCAAATTTTTTGAAATGCAACTTTAGCAGGACCCAAGCAACAATTCAATCCAAGCAGCATCCATTACCACGTCAAACTGAGAAGAGCTAAATACAACATAGTCGTGTGACCTTTGGCCACACCCTGCCTCACTTCCTGAAACTGGCATGAAATCTGGTGCTAGCTCCACAAGTTCCCTGAGGCTAACTTTCAAACTAACGTCAGCATTTAAAATGTAACAAAGTGCATGATTTTACATCATACTAGAATCCCTCTTAAACAGGAGCAATTAAGGCATTATTAGCAATTCCTCTATCCTGTGTTTTCATGCGTCTCAATTCATAAATGAAGGAGAATAACACAGCGCAGTCTATGATTGTGTTGGTAAGCTCTCCGATGAACAACAGCAATTTTTGTGTTTTGATATCCCCACTGTTTCTTAACTATTTTCAAAGCCTTTTTATAGGTGGATGCCAATCATTACCGACGTAGCAAGAACCCGTTATGGTTATGGTATAGGCCAAGTAAAGGTAATCTTGAAGGTAAAGGGTACTTCTTTTTTGCACTTAAATATCTCAATCCAATTTCAACCAACCCAACATAGGTCTTTTGTTCCTGGTCATTTAGATACATACATAAGGCCAATTTTATTATAATAAATTGAAAAATTCTTGGCCCCATTCAAGGTTTGCTGGCCTCGGACAACCTCCAGCATGTTTTCCAATCTGACCCACAAGACCTGCTAATTTACCAGTGCCGAGGACAGACAGTTTCTTAATGCCCCAAGGTATTCATGTCTCCTTACTTACCAGGGACCGAAGGGCAGGTGCCATGCACAGTGTCACCCCACCCTGAATTAACACAGCATGAGTGTACTCAGCAGTGACCTTGGCTACCTCATAATCTCTGCTTTTGAGCCACATAGAACATGAAGAAAGGAAAAGGGTTACTCCAGAGAGACTTGATGCTTCTGTGCATCAACACCTACAAAGTGCAGAGACGTACTGCATGCTGCCAGGCAGCTGCCAAGAGGAAATATTACCACTTGAAGCAAAAAAAAAAAAAAAGGCGATGACTTTGCATTGGCTGCCAGCGCTCGACTCTTTCAGTCAATTAAAATAAAGTCAAGCCCTAATATATTTGCAGATTTACAAAGTTATTGTTATTTTTGCAGTCAACTGCAGCATATTGAAGTTAAAATTAAATCCAACTTGGAAGAAGGTGGAACAGTATAGAACAAAGCACATTAAAACAGAAAGCAGTGATTTCTAAATTTGCTTTGGCTCGTATTTCATTGCAGGATGAAAACAAGACTTATACCGTTTTGTTTGGTCAGCTTCATTCTATTTTTAAATGACCATTCCTGCCATTCAGGCCTGCAATGCACACCAACTGCACACTGCGCCGGTCAAATGCGCAAACGCCCATAGGACAAGCAGGAATTGAAGACATCACCAGGGAAGAAAAGCTGTGCCTGGGGACGTATTTGAATTCCAAACTTCAGGCAGTCACACACTACCAATGACAGTTTAATTTATGGGTATTTTTCTCAATACGGGCACGTTTTGGATATCTTTTTTTTTTTTAAGTTGTCTGATTCTGATTCTTTTTTCGCCCAGGTGGAGGGTTGCCCCTAAGGTACTCAAAAAACCATGAGGCAGAGCTTAAATCAGGGCAGAATTTTTTGGGCAGGCCATTTAATTTTGCCGTGTCCTCAGATCCACTCAACTCCGTTTTTCAAGCGAGGCTCTCTCCTGGTACATTGTGATACACCAGAGTTCTGAAGCTGAGTGAATATCACCCTTTTCAGTGCCTCTGATTGAAACTGATAAACCATTACCAATTACCATTACCATTTTACTCACCTCCATAACCAATATTGGTAACGGGAGTTGAGGTTATGGAGTTGAGTGTTTTTCAGAAAAGTGGAATTTTCCATGCACCAGTGCAGTAACTTTTGATGCTTCCTACCATACCATGGAGGGTTTTGCACAAGTAGTATCAAAAGCATGATTAAAAATTTGTCCTACCGTTACCATGGATTTTAATGAAGGTAACGGAGTGGAGTTAAAAAAGTATACTCACCATAGGATGCCAAAATTTTGAGAAATATTGAAATAATCATAGAGCCATTTTGAAAAAAGTCCACATGGCTGCTACGGGGGTCACACAAAGGTTCTGTTTGCATGGGCCATGTACTGTGATTTCAGCTTCTGCCTCCAGGGGGAGTCTGTGTAGTGATGGTTATGGAGTTGAGTGGGTTTTTGGGGGGGTCTACATATAAAAATGTCATTGTAATTCCTACGCGGTATTTAGAACATTTTTGACAATGTCCATAAAGTTGATGGTCTACACTTGAAGCACATTTTCGTCGATTAATTTCAAAACAATTGCAGTGGCATACAGAGCCAAAATTAGGCTGATTATGTCGGTCAAAATACTCATAGACCTGAATATAAAGTAAAATTAATTTAATTATTTGAAAACAACTTAATGTATTGTCGCCATTTTAGTTCTTGAATTGATTTGCAATTAATTACCGAAATAACTGGCAAGGAATTGATTTCCGCTCTGCCCAGTACAGGCCAACGCAATCTCCTTAAAGTCACATGCTGTGACTAGGCATTGAAGAATCAGTACGGGCAATGCGGGTCCATATTGGAAAAAATGTAAACATTTCCTCTTGTACCTAATTTTGCACAGCTCAGGATTTGTTTACATTTTTTGAGGAAAAATACAGCAAGGGATGCTGTTTAAATTATCAACACAGCAATGGTGCTCTTTGGAACAAACTGTGATGATAGAAAAAGACTGAATTACCAAGTACACCTAAAAAAACAGTCAAATTACTTAATTGAAAATAAATCCAGATTTCAAGGCATCCAACTTGGAAAGACTTTCTGTCAGCCTTTAGAATTTCATTGATATAAACAAACAGCCCATTAACACAGTTAGAAATTAAAGGTACTAACCTGAATGATTTGTCAGTTGTGGGGTGAAGTAGTACTCAATTGCTTAAGTCACAACTCAGAATGACTCAGATACAGACAGAAATTAATAATAAACTGGAGTTTATTAAGCAGCCAAAAACTGTAATCCAAAACCAGTGATAAGAGCACTATGCAGTGGTCAGATCCAAAAAGCATCAGCAAAGGTGCAAAAACAAAACACAGATAAGTCGAGAGCAAGCAGGTGAAATGTTAAAAACCAGGAACTCACAGCAAACGATACAGACAGGATCCAAAATCAAAAACCAGAGAAACAGGCTGAGTCAAAAAGGTTCAGGTAGGGCTGTCATGGTTATAAACATTGGTTGACGATTATAGTAACATAAATCATTTTGATTAAAAACTGAATTGTCTGTTTTTTCTTTCAAACCTCTACTGAACCAAATGGTAATAAGTTGAATATGCCAAGTTAATAAAACTAAAATCCATACCTCATGGGAGCCATTTTTTGAAAATTAAAACAAACTGTAAATGGAAAATATGACTTGCAGAATGTAATTTTAAATTATTATGCCTAATGCCTTTTAAGGTTTGGTAAAGTAAAACAAATTGGACAGGGAATATTACATAAAAAACTAGACGCATGTCAATGGCGCGCCATCGCAAATCTCCTCGTTCCACAACAAATGAAATGGGAGTAGTAGTAATGTGTCAGAGGGCAATTCACTGAACTGGCATTCTGCTGTGCAAATGATAATCTGCTTGTTGCAGTGACAAAGCACTGATACTGATCAGAGTTATAGCAATGTGATATAGTTGGTTAGTTGGATAGAGTACTTTTTGAGTGTCTGTTGAGGGCATAAATGACTCTTCATTTTAAAATGAGAGTATTATGAAAGGAGAGGACGTACGGTACAGCAATTGGCACAGCAGACTCCATTTGACCTAGAAAACGGTCAAAATTAGGTCAAATCAAAAACCCATCGGATATGTGATGAAGGGTCATCAATCCGTGTATCATTTGTTCATTTGTTTTTCAAAATAAAACAACAAACTAAAAAACAAGAAAAGACTTGTTTTCTCAGTATTTGTTTCCAAACCAAAAACGAAAAAACGGATAAGCCAGACACGGATAAACAAAAAACACAGAAAATTTTCAGCATTTAAGGGGTTAACACCGTGTTCCTTTTGATGCCTGGGTTTCAAACTGTTGCAGAATGATTTACATTGATGGTAAAATTAGTTTTTGTGGCTTTTTACTGAAACTGGTGCTCTATGACTTCACACTGTAGTTTTTCAACTCGGTCAGTACCCTCGAGTTCAATGGTAAAATGCCCACCTTTAGGCATAATTTTCACATACTTGTGCCGGGATTTCGGCATGAAGAGTTGCACCAATGGAAAGAGCATAAAAAATACCCTTTATGACAAGTTTTCAGGCATAAGTAAATTTCTGTCACGGAATTTCGCTTCTCAGCGAATAGAACACTGACTAAACATTCTGAAGGTCGGCTTGCTGGTGAATATTCAATAACTGATCCGGGTGTGCCATCTAGTGCGCGAATGGTGTAACTACGTGCATAAATAGAGCAGCACCATGTCCGCAGGCATCAACATCTGCTCAGACGGGTTATGGATCGGACCAGAACGTATATATACATTTTTTTTAAAAAAAAACCACTCGCACGTACGAACTCAAGCCATAAAAACCACCGTTGAAACCAGTGACCACAAAAATCGCGAAACAAATCTTATTTCAATTATATTTCATTGTGATTCCACCTTAGTTCTTTCTAAGTTTTCTTGACGCAAATAAAATTACTTCAGTTCATTTATTCATTCACTCATTATTCTTCGTAAATTATGTACGGCACGACAGGCTATTTGATTTGTTTATATGATTTTTTTAATCATTATTTTTTTTAAACTCTGGGCGCAGGGTAGAAGAGGGGAAAACTGCTGAGATCTCTTTCCAGTCGCAGCCTTGTCAAGTTCACTTCCGGGGCACGCAACTTAAAGAGAGTTGTAAATTTCGAAATGGGATGAAACGCTCGTTATCCGTTTTTTTTCCATTTTTCATTTGTGCACAAAATCGGAAATCGGAAAAATAGGACCAAGGGTCCTGTATCTTACCGGCAAGCAGTCTTACAGCGATGATACAAGTTATGAAAATTTCGTGTGAAGTTTGACATTTGAATGAATGAAAATCAATGTCAAAGTCACTAAATAAAAGTTCACATACATTTATAAGACCTTCTGTAATACAATCCTAAGCTCTGAAGCAGTTTTTTTCTGATACAAGTCATTATAATATGTCAACAATATGTATTCAATATGTCAATAGTGAACTTTAAAGGTCACAGAATGTCAAGTTACGGTCAGCAAATGGACTTCATACATGACTTTCTAAATGTCTCTATACAAACCTTGGCTCAATCTGTGACCATTTTGGTGATACAAGTCATTGTAATTTCACTGTCGAGTCTGACCCTCAAAGGTCGCTGACAGTCAAGTTGAATGTCACCAAATGAAAGTCCATATGTGACTTCCTAGAAGTCAGTGACACAAACCTAGGCTCCATCTGTGACCATTTTAGTCACACAAGTCATTGAATTTTCACTAGGTCACATTTGACCTTTGAAGGTCAATACGCAGGCCACTAAATGAAAGTTCATATATGACTTCCTATATGTCTCTAATACAAACCTAGACTCCATCTGTGACCGTTTTGGCAATACAAGTCATTGTAATTGTATTATGTCAAGTTTAACCTTCAAATGTCATCAACAGTCAAGCTGCATGTCACCAAATGAAAGTTCATATGTGACTTCCTATGTCAGTAACACAAACCTAGGCTCCATTTGTCACCTTTTCAGTGACAGAAGTCATTGAATTTTCTCTAGGTCAAGTTAGACCTTCGAAGGTCAATATGAAGGTCACCAAATGAAAGTTCATACATGACTTCCTATACGTCTCCAATACAAACCTACACTCAATCTGTAATGATTTTAACGAAGTCATTGAAATTTCACTGTATAGTTTGGCTGTTGAAGGTCACCGAAGGTCAAGTTCAAGGTCACCCAATGAAACTTCATACATGACTTCCGATATGGTCACAATACAAACCTGAGCTCCATCTGTAACAGTTTTGGTGATAGAAGTCATTGAAATATCACTATGTGAAGTTTGACCTTCGAAGGTCACCGAAGGTCAAGTTCAAGGCCACCAAATGAAAGTTCATGTATGACTTCCTATACATCTCCAATACAAACCAAAACTATCTGTAACCATTTTGCTGATATAAGTCATTAAAATTTCACTGTGAAGTTTGGGCATTCAAGGTCACTGAAGGTCAAGTTCAATGTCACCAAATGAAACTTCATACCTGACTTCCTATATGCCTGCAATACAAACCCAAGCTCTATCTGTAATAATTTTGGTGATGAAAGTCATTGAAATTTCACTATGTGAAGTTTGACCTTCGAAGGTCGCGGAAGGTCAAGTTCAAGGCCACCAAATGAAAGTTCATACATGACTTCCTATCAGTGTTCAATGCACATATGTTCCCAATCTTTAATATTTTCAAGCCTAGAAACCTTTGAAAATTGTAACATTTTGCTTGACCTCAAATTTGACCTTTCAAGGTCATCTGAGGTCAACTTTAACACAGCCAAATTATGGGTCATATATTGCTTCCTATATGTCAGTAATACCAACTTAATCTCTATCTGCAACCATTTAGCTTCCACAGGCGATTTGGCCCATTCTCCATAAGACCCAATCTTAAAGTACAGCGCCCCCACTAGACCCACTTCCGTCGATTCAATCAAAATGGCACTCGCACTGTACATAAAGTGTATCAAGGTGAGTTGATTGCCAGATTTAGACAAAAAGTTATCAGACAGTTTTTGAGAAATAATTTTTTGAAATTTCACGTCATATCTTTTAACATAGTTAATATATTCCCTGACCACAAGTTTTGACCTTTCAAAGTCATCTGTGGTCAAATTTAATATTGCCAAAATATAGGTCAGATATGACTTCCTATATGTCGATAATACAAACTTAATCTCTATCTGCAAACATTTGGCCTCCACAGGCCATCTTGCATATTCATAAAGTACCGCGCCCCCAATAGACCCACGTCCGTCAATTCAATTAAAATGGCGCTCGCACTGTAAATTGACAGTACCAAGGTAAGTTGATTGCCGGATTTAGAAAAAAATTTATCGAGCAGTTTTCGAGAAATTATTTTTTTTTTTAATTTCTCGGTCCTATCTTGTACATTGGAGCCAAAATTTCAAGGGCCCATAAAACGGACAAAAATGATTCAATCAAAAATCCGAGAAAAACGTCTGGAGATATGGTCTAGTAGTATGTTACTGCAAATTTACACAAAAATTCATCAGGCCAAAAAAAAGATAAAAAATGTTCCGGACGACGGACGCCACACCACGACAATAGCTTATAGGCCCATAGGGCCGGTAAGCTAAAAACAAGTCGTTATCCGTTTTTTCGTTTTTGGTTTGGAAACAAATACTGAGAAAACCAGTCTTTTTTTGTTTTTTGTTTTATTTTGAAAAACAAATGAACAAATGATACACTCATCCCATGCACCTCCCATAAAAATTTGAGCGTCCTAGCTCAATGCATAAGGTAGATATGGCCATTTTTCTTTTTTAGTAAAAAGCCCCCTACTGGCCAAAATATGAATCACAGGATGGCAATTTTTGGCATGCAGGTTGCTATCACGAAGATACATATTCATACCAATTTGCAGCCTTCTACGTTGAGTAATAACAAAATGTGCCATCCTTTTGAACGATTGGCACACCTGATGCCATTTGACCTAGAAAACGGTCAAAATGAGGTCAAATCAAAAACCCGTCTGATTGTAATGAAAGGTCATCCCATGCACCTCCCATAAAAATTTGAGCGTCCAAGCTCAATGCATAGGGTAGATATGGCCATTTTTCATTTTTTCATAAAAAGCCCCCGACTGGCCAAAATATGAATCATAGGACGGCAATTTTTGTCATGCAGGTTGCTTTCACGAAGATACATATCCATACCAATTTGCAGCCTTCTACATTGAGTAATAACAAAACATGCCATCCTTTTCAACGATTGGCACACCTGACGCCATTTGACCTAGAAAACAGTCAAAATGAGGTCAAATCAAAAACCCGTCAGAGATTTGATGAAGGGTCATCCTGCACCTACCATAAAAATTTGAGTGTCCTAACTCAATGCATAAGGAACTTATGGCCATTTTTCAATTTTCACAAAAAGGCCCCTGGTGGCCAGAAGAGGAAATTAATTTAAATTCTAAATGCGTTGCGCACCCCTCTGGGTCACTACCTTACACACACCAAAGTTTCAGGTTGATTGGTCTAACGGCCTAGGAGGAGTTACTGTTTCGGACGGACGGGCAGACGGACAGACAGGCAGACGGACAGACAGCCAGGCGCCGAACTGTATTACAAGATCTCCTCGCTTTTTCGGACGCGCGGAGACAATAATGTACTACTTCTGTATGAAGCCTTCTACGAATCTAACTAAACGGCACTCTCCATCTGGCGCTGCCACATTTTCATTTGGACATCTCAGTGGAAAAAAAAAATCCACTCTGGGCTGTAGTGATGTAAACATCACAGTTGTTAATGTGTTCTGCGTATTGATTGAGATGGTGTTTATTCAGATGATTTTTTAGATTCGATGATTTGCCGCTCTTAACTGACACCATTTTCCTTCAAGTTAGACTGTCATTTTGCAGCAATTTTGAATCCAAAATGTTCTCAGACAGATGAAGCCACATTTCTCTTTAAAAGCAAATCCATCTTTACTTCCCTAACATGCTGCTATCAAAATAACTTGATCGTCAGCAGAAGCCATAGTGTCATTTGGTTTAACCCCTCGCACGTGCGCTTTCCCAAAGTGTCAGTTTAACGTCAAACCACTTGCCTGCATTCTGAGAAAAGTCAACCTGCGCTCCCGCTGCAACTAAATTACAGGCATGATGACGGTCATCTTGTGGGGCAGTGGACGGCAAGGACACTTGCTCTTTTCCACATGTAATACTGCGAGGGGAAACAATCATATGCAAACATACAATTATAAAAAATAATTACGCTAAGCTCACATAATGGTGATCACACAATCACAGTAAAATTGTGACAGCCCGATGGGCATGCAAACAACAGGAAAGAAGGTTGTGGCATAACAGGTAGAAAACACTGAGACAAACTTGCAACAAATAAGAGGGTCTGGCCAAGCGGTTACGTCGCTACAATTTTGATGTTCATTGGGCTATAGCTTTTTAACCAGATAACTTATATGAACTTGAAATACATGTTTCTGAAGGTTTTTACAAGTACTTTAACATGGTATACTCAATGGATTGTTAGAATACTTTTTAAACGTGAAATTAGCAAAAATGTGCTCGGTTACGGTACTACCAAAAGAGGACATCAGATTTGACAAGGTGTATGCAAAGATGTATAACATGCTGTTCTCATTACAAATTGGAGTCAACCTGGTTTCAATATTGCAATAAACCTATTAAACTATGTTCTCAGCAAAAATTGTAGCAAAATATGGAATTTCTTAGATTTAATAGGGAAAAGAATATGGTTACGTCATTACAAGCTGTAATGGTTACATCATTACAGAACTAGATGTTCATAAGAAAAAGTAAGGTTTACTTCAAGAAAAGAACTTAAATAGGTAACATAACATACTTTTATTATAAAAGAAACATTCTGTATCACAGATATACATTATTATTCCTTAAGTCAGTTATGACAGCAATCTATATGGTCATAATGCAACATCTTAAAGTCTTTTGCACTAGCTTACTTTTTGAATAGTAAAAGGTATTAAATGTAGAAACAAGTAAATTTTATGTAGTTCTAGATATTTTATTGTTGAGATGAAAATTATGTGAAAAATAGATTTCCGAGTGTGTCTGTAGTTTTCAAACTTCATGCACTTTAAATAGCTGTAATTTTTTTCACATCTTGTATTGAAAAAACAAAGTTAGTTCCATAAACTAGACAGATTAAGCTACAAGATCAGCCCATTCACTATGTGTTACAAAGAAATATAATTTTCATCACACATGTTCACTTTCGCTTGGCCAGACCCAAGAGCAAATGAGACACAAGTGAAGAGGCCAGGTGAAACAAATGCATTATCAGCTAGACAGGCAGCGAGGAAGAAGGCAAGGGAATCAGAAAACTAAAGCACACGAAAACAAGCCAGTCAGAGTTCTGCAGAAGTGCCCCGCCAAAGACAGAATGCACAAACGTAAGCACCCACACGCGCTCAGATCGACGGCCACAGCCTAAATATATAATCCCCCAACCTACCCTTTCGGTGGCATTGGACTACCAACCAAACATAAATGAAAGTAAAAATAATACTTTATTTTTAAAATAATACGACAATGCGACACAGAATAGTACCACTGACATAAGGTTTATCAAAAAAGTGCTATAAAAAGACCAAAGGACAATACTCCCATTCCTTGAATAAACATATCCTGATAGAAACATACACACACTGGAATCCCACTACTTTAACACAAACTGTATTCTTTGTCGAAGTCCTTGAGGCCATATGCTATAAATAGTTCCCTACAAGCAGGCAAACTATTGAGATGACCTGAGTCAGTGAACACTCACTGCAGCAGAATCTCACTGCCAATTTCAGAGAAGCTTGAATATTGCCAAATTTCCCTGCATTTCCCAATGGAGGAGAGCCAATTTTATTGTGAATCATGGCACAAATCTACCCCTCTTGATGATTGAAAGGTTCAAATTTCTTTTCAGCCTCCAGTCAACTTACAAGTTACAAATTGCACTAACGAGTTACTTTCAGTGCAATGACTGTACCAAACAAAAATTCCTCTGGAACTATTTCTAATAATTATGAGCTTACAAAAGGCATGAGGGAAGAAAGTATACATGATTTGTGGACAATTTCAAGGTGCATATTTTACTTCCAAGTCATGGGAACGATCTTAGTGTAAAAAAGCAACAAGGAACATCCCATGTAACAAAAAACTGACCTCGTTCTAAATCTGTTACACTCAAGTCAGCATCACAGTGGCCGGGACTCCTCGTACCCCATGGCCCATCACAGTGGCTGGGACTCCTCGTACCTCATGGCCCATCACAGTGGCCGGGACTCCTCGTACCCCATGGCCCATCAAAGTGGCCGGGACTCCTCGTACCCCATGGCCCATCACAGTGGCCGGGACTCCTCGTACCCCATGGCCCATCACAGTGGCCGGGACTCCTCGTACCCCATGGCCCATCACAGTGGCCGGGACTCCTCGTACCCCATGGCCCATCAAAGTGGCCGGGACTCCTCGTACCCCATGGCCCATCGCAGTGGCCGGGACTCCTCGTACCCCATGGCCATCGCAGTGGCCGGGACTCCTCGTATCCCATGGCACATCGCAGTGGCCGGGACTCCTCGTACCCCATGGCACATCGCAGTGGCCGGGACTCCTCGTACCCCATGGCACATCACAGTGGCCGGGACTCCTCGTACCCCATGGCCCATCACAGTGGCCGGGACTCCTCGTACCCCATGGCCCATCGCAGTGGCCGGGACTCCTCGTACCCCATGGCCCATCGCAGTGGCTGGGACTCCTCATACCCCATGGCCCATCATAGTGGCCGGGACTCCTCGTACCCCATGGCACATCACAGTGGCCGGGACTCCTCGTACCCCATGGCCCATCAATGGACACTAAGACCTGATCTCAATTAAAGCTATTTAATGGGGCTGCTGGGGACTCATTTGACTGATGCAACTGCACACAGCAATGTCTCCTGTGATCTGGAAAACCCTAGAACGTGTGTCACTTTTGGTAGAAACTGAGTTTAACCTTCATTTGCAGTAATTAAAAGTGGTAAAAACCTTATAACACTAGCTATTAGTGTCATTTGAACTTTCAAAATCAAGTTCCTATCATATTTTTGTCTGTGAGGAAAAGTCCAGAACCTAAAATTTTTGTTCAGTTGCGAGATCTTTGCCACTGATAAACTTACTAGGTTTTTCCAAATCACAGGTGATGTGTAGATCAAATCAAGACTGTGACAGTGCCATCTGTAGCTGGTAGCCTTCAGTCAGTATGGAATTCATGTTTCCTGGCTCTCAAGTGACCTTCAAGGGATCAAATGGGTGCTCCAAGACTAGTACATGCCTTAAGCTACACAAAAGACATCACTCTGACTGTAAGCAGCAAAATGAAAAGAGGACTGGCTACAATTTTTCAGAGCGGAAGCGCGGATAAATTCTCTCTCCCAAATCAGAAGGGGAGGATCATTATAGAAGTGGACAGACTTTCTACATGAGGGCTGGAATATTGCATGCATCCAACAAGTTCAGCCCCATCTTGGTCACCTTTCAAAAAAAGCAAAAAGTATAGAAATCAACTACCAGAAAGAAAAACAAAATAAAATATTGTTACCAAAGCAAACAATATCCCCAATTACGTAATTGGGCTTGAAGAAATGCAATGCCATGTAATGTTTGTACTTTGTGCAGATGCACAGAGGACAGGAAGTTGAGGACTGGACTCAGGTGCAAGGATGGGCTTGGTTATGTTTAATGACCAACTGCACTGCAGAAGGCAAACACAAAACAACAAGGAACTGAGGTTCCTAAATACGCAGACTTTGAGTGATACAAATTCTGGGCTGCGCTACAGTAACATTGTATTACAAATGGGAAAGAAAATAGGAAACGAGGTTCCTTTATGATAAACGTGCTGGTAACACAATAAACAGCACGGATTTAAGGTTTTAGCATAAGTTCGTGAATTAGGAGAATAAGCCTATACAAGACTACTATGTCAAACAGGCATGACATTACACAGATTTTACAAAGAGACTAAGGGAAGCTCAGTGTTAAATACACACTGCTACCACTCAGTGGAAACGAGAAACAGGTGTTGATGATAATAGGATAATGACTTAAGCGCGATCCGGGGTTTAGTAGACAGGTGAGCTGGATGGCTGGAGGCGTGGCCCTACATGCCAACTCTGCAAACAAAATCAAAAAGGTTTGATTTGAAAAGACCATTCACCCTCTGCTATATTGAAAACAGCACAACACCACACTGTTTGATGCTCGAAAATGAGAATTTAATTTCTCATAAAAAATATACACAAAATTATGACAACAGTCACATGACAGCAATACAGTCGGCACATTTGACTGTTTGCCACTGTGTAACACCGCCACGTCTTTCAGTCACACTCATTAGGAGTTTGGACACTGAGGACACCAGTTGACTGGTCTAGCCAGAGAAATTTCCCTCCATTCCTCCATTATGCAGGTCTTCAACTGTGCAATTGCATGGGGCCTTCGTTGCCATATACTGCATCTGGATACACCATGTATTCTCAATCAAAGTTAAATCAGGACTGCAGGCAGCCAAATGCAGCACCCGCACTCTCTGCTTACGCAGCCATGCACTTGTAATCTGATAGAATGTGGTTTGCCTCAATCTTGAAAATGCAGACCTCCCAGGACCAGACAATTGCTAGATGGCAGTATATGTTCCCCCAAAAACATTTTTGAATATCTTTGTAGAATAAGCCAAAATAAGAATTAAGCTCTTTTCACTGTTTCTATGTTTTATGGCAAAACAAAAGCATGCAGGTAAGTATTACAAAAAGAGCTCTTAATTTCATCACAATTTCAATTTCATTTTGGACCTGATGCTGATCCAACTTGGGTTAGCCTTGTGATCTTTGGTTTGATGAACGTGGCTGTTTACTTTTTTCCCGAAAACCACTTGAAATATTGACCTGTTGGACCACAAAACACACTTCCACTGTACTGCGAATGATGTTGACAAACAAAGGTTAACCAAAGCATTTCTGAGCAAATCGATGCTCTCATGCAAATAGGGCGTAAGTGACATTTTGGGCAAAAATTATGTTTTTCACTTTTTAGATACAGCCATGTAGGACCCATCTTCTGACAAAATTTTAGGTCTGAATTCTGATACTAAAGGGGTCAAAACCCTTTTTTCAAAAAGACATTTCTGTAAGTAAAATTTTTCCAACAATGTTTCTTATTTTGCTAGAGGGGCATATGTAAGAATTCCTATGCTAAATGGGCGTAAGTGGTAGTTAACCGCCTTTTTGCAAAGAATATGCATTTTCAGTGCAGACGTATCTGCCTCTTGCACCTTTTTTACATATTGCTAGTCCTAGTTGGTACTATCATAAACTGTACATATGTCAATGCAAACTGTATTATCCTTTGTTGTATTATCTGTTGTTTATGGCTTCAGATATCAGTGTCAGCACAGAGGTGACATATACCCCTTTCATACTGCGCCGAGAAATTTTGGCTGCTTCTGAAGCGCTCCAACTGGGTCCAGCATATGTCGTTTCATACGCCCCTCGCGACCACCCAGGGTGCGTGAGAGACTGGTGTAATTGTCAGGGTAACCTATCACCCCCCTGGTATGCATCACACAAAAAATTTTGAAAGGTTATGCATACATGAATGTGTGGTTACGATATACGGTATTTATCCCATAAACAGTGGCTGCCCGTGGACAGAGAGCAGGGAAGGCGATAAACATGCCTTTAAACTGATTATTAGTCTTGATCTGTTTTAAGTCATTTTCCATGATTAAAGATACTTTAACTCTCCCTTCTCAGGTGTAGCTAATTCTCTTCGTTAAGACAAGAAATAAAACAACGCAAAAAATTCAATTAAATGGTTTCATTGTTTTCAATGAAACAATCATGAAGCACAGGTTTGATCGCTAGCTTTGCAGGATGTGACAAAAGTTAAAGCGGAAAATCCACAGTAGTTTTTTCATGAAGAGTTGCCTATTAAAGGGCATCTAAAGTCGATTCTCAGACGGGACGTTGAACGTCCAATGCTTACAAACAAATCACGTGCTTTTGTTGACATCTTGCATTGTCACATGACCAATTTCATTCATCAACCAATGTTTTGCGTACATGTGTAGATAATCCCTCTATTTCGGTTCGTTTGCGCAGGTGCGGCTCGCTGACTGGCCGATAAACAAGAACAATGGGAATCGACTTTAGATGCCCTTTAAGGCAAGTGAACTAAACATTTTTATTGAATTTACTCGCCTTAACATTTCATTTAAAAGGGAAACTGTGTGCTTAATCGCCACCGGATTATTCATATTGTTGGAAAACATGTCAACCAAGAACAATGATTGAAATCGGGTTAATAATCTCATCGATTTCAGGGGATGTTTTCAGCCCCCCGGTTTTCCGTCCACCGCCGCCACTGTTCATAAATGATCAAAAATCGGCGTGATACAACCCATTAGATACGCTTTTGGTATCATAAACGAGTAATATAGCTTTCTCACGTCGTGATTACTAAGATTCTTTTCATTGGCAAACGTCAAAGTTCGCAAAGCCAATTGCGCTTGAAACATTTACCATCGTCTGGTGTTTGCCTCTTTTCGAGTTATTGGGATGAATGATTCATTAGCTAGCATGCTAAAGCTTTTGGCCAGTAAAGAAATGTGTCATACGTTTAACTGTAATCGTAAACAATTGAATTCATTAATTTAATGGCGAAAAGCGTTAGCATGCTAACTATCTAATTATTCATTCCATTGGCTTGAATAGACTGCCAACCATAAGCCAACGCTATTTTTCCATTTTACAAATAATATAACGCTGACATTCATGGGATAAGTAGGATCCCAAATTCGTGAGCACGAGATATCCGCGCAAAATTCAACCTTTCTTTGAACGTTACATGAAAATATACGTAACGGCACTTATCTTTTCTCGATTAATTGAACATCGCCCAACATTGGAGATCACACACATATTGATATTTGCAAGGCTTGCAGCTCACCTTGGACATTCCAGTAAACGGGCCACTGAATTTAGAGCAGTCTAAACATTTGAAACTTTAGAGCGCTCTAAAATTTTAGGCTGGTCTCATGACCCTTTCATAATGGGATTTAGAGCGCTTCAGGGCCGGCTCTGAAGCGCTCTAACGCCCAGTATGAGAGGGGTAATAGTGACTTTATTTCAGAAATACCTTGTATTGTTTTTAGCCACTGGGGTGTATAGTGTATCTTAAGATCTGATGATTCACTTCTACATGCTCAAGTTCTTTGCAGTTTGAAAGCAATGTCATGCAGTATAGATAGACCAGCTGTTTGACAAAATACTTCAAAATTTTCACAATGGCAACCAAAATGTATACCCTGCCATATCGTATCCATGTATTAAAATATTTCTAACATTTAAAACATTTACAAGGGAAACAGGAAACTATTATACATACTTAGAAATGAGAAATTATGAACATTGAACAGACTCTGGGCACTCCCACGACGTCACCTTCAATTCTGTTAGCAGAGTGTAGCAGAAACGCCCTTTTAGGATGCGTTTCTCATATATTGAACTCTTCATCCCGACTCATAGTAAAACGGCGTAAATGACATAATCTGGATGATCTCTTCATTGGTTAATGATTAGGAATCAATCTTTTTCAGGCTTCAATATCATCTAATGACCCACTCATTCACCACGGAAATTTATCATCTAATGACCCACTCATTCACTGTGGAAATTTTAATCCATATGGTAGAGATTTACCTGGAGCATTTTTTTGCCTCTCCTGTAAAATTAGTAAAATGTCACTTACGCCCTGCAAGAGGGTCTCGAAATGTTGTGATGCCCACTTGAGCTGCATTACAGTTCTTTGGGTAAAATCTGAGGGACTGGAGATCATGTGCATTTAGAAGTGGTTTTTGGCCTTGCCCTATAGGCCCTGAGATTCCTCTTCCCATAGTGCATCCTGATGCCCTCTCTTCCCCTGGTAAGCAGCACACAATCACCCAGCCATGCACATAATGTCAGCATGGGCACTGTGACCGCTCTGCAGCTCGGCAGCCCTTGGCATACGCAGCAAGCTGCAATGCACTTTGTGCTCTGACACCTTTCTATCATAGCCAGCATTAACATGTTCAGCAATTCATGCCATATTAGCGTTTCTGTGGGATCGGACCAGGCAGGGTAGCCTTCACTCCCAAGTTCCCAACACGCACAGCATACGAATGAGCCTTAAATGACCATGACCTTGTTGCCTGTTCACAAGTTGTCGTTTCTTAGACCACTTTTGGTAGGTACTAATTGCTGCTTACCAGAGACACTGCATAAGACCTGTCGTTCCAGAGATGCTCTGACTCAGCCATAAAGCCATAAAAATCTGGCCCTTGTCAAAGTTGCTCAGAAACTACGTTCCCAGTTTTCCTTCCAATACTTCAACTCCAATACTGACTGTTTATTTGCTGCCAAATAAATCCCATCCCATATTCAATGTTATTCAGTCCAGTGTCAGTGCTCCAATGCTGTGGCTGATCAGTGTACATCAAAACCAAGGATGTTTTGTATGGAAAAGTGGTTCAAGATACCTACAAATGTGTTCACCAACCATGTCAGACATTACAGCAAGACACTCTGAGCTATTATATGCAGGGGAAGTTCAATAAATATTGATCAAAGGGCTATCCGTAAATTCAAAGTACACATTTAGAGAAAAATTTAATTACTCACCCCAACCTAGTTTCCTTTATTATTTTGTCAGTTCTTAACAGTTGTCCATTTTTTCAATCAATGGGGCTAGTTAGGAATGTACCAAGATTATTCAGCAAAGAATTATTTAAGGAAGTCATGCTTCATTTATTGACATAGCTCTTATAACAATATCAAGGTAACTGTTTCAACAAGTCATAATAGCTCATTTAAAGGACAAATTGCTCAGAAAATTATGCTAATGTCTTTCACAAGTACACCATGTTCAGTGCAAAATGACAGCATCCACGTGCCAAGCAAGACCAGCACTAAACTAGATGATGCTTCAAAATGGAACACTATGATGATGATGACAAGAAAGAACAGTAAATAGCGTGCTTCATGTGTAAAGTAGTCGGTAAATACACTTATAAAGTGTTTTGTGGTTATGTCCAAACCGTACTCGGAACCATTGGTCAACCCTTTTTAGCGGGCTTCGTACGGCTGAGGAAGTCATATCTCGCTACACGTGCTGCATGACTCATGGCCATAACTTATCCTCAGAGAAGGTAGCCGCTGTTACACTGCAGTCATTTTAATTGGCTACCAAGCAGATTACAACAGCTCAAATTTATCACATGGAAGCTACAATTCGTCAGCTAACAACGCTTTATGAAATACACGCTCATCAGATAATACAGTATGCAGTTGTTAACACCTTCGAAATGATCAAATATTCGTAATCGAACAGGCATACAACGGACGTCAGCAACTAAAGCCGCCTTCACACTGGACGCGAAACGAATTTTTCGCACGACAGATAACATTCAAAGTCGATGCAAAGCCGCGAATACGTATTCGCGTCTTTGCATTGACTTTGAATGTAATCTGTCGTGCGAAAAATCGTTTCGCGTCCAGTGTGAAAGCAGCTTAACACGAACCTCGATGAAATGACACGATGGCACAAACCACTGAATTTTGACCTGCATGACGTGCGGATGGACGGATTGTCTGATGAACACCGAATAGCTCGCTACGTCCGTTCTACGACGTTAGTGCAGAGGTTCTGTTGTATGGTAGCTATAAAGGGGTTATATGCTTTCAGAAAATCAAAGCAAAGGCTTTGGTTACTTATTATCGTTTACAATATCGCCGGTCAGTTCGCAGTATAAAATTCTGCTCACGACGATAAGGGTTATTTGCGATTTGGAAGAGAAAAACATCATTCAACGATACCCGCAAGCAAGTGAAAATACATGTGTGATTTTTATAATGAACCAATAGCTCGTGCGCTCGCATAACGTTATAGCTAGGCCAGCGAACGCCGCATTGCTTAAAATATTACGAGATTTCAAAAAAGCAAGCTATACACAGGACAGAAACTTTAATAAATACAAGTAATAATTATAGCTTACCTTCTGCGTTTCATTAAGAAAAAAAAATCTAAACTCCGTACTGAACTGGTTTGTGGACCAAATCTAGTATGAAATGTTTTTAAATATTGGCTGAAAAATGGGTTCAGCCATAATTACAGGTGTATCTTCGTCATCGCAGTGTCATTAAAAAATAGGTGTTTTATTTTAATGGATGCTGACCCTGTAGAAGACTGTTAATGCAACGAAACGCATGTTGACTATCGTAAGAGATGTGTTGCTACGCTGATGCTCGCTTATGGCAGTGATGGGGGAGGTTACTGCAGGGCAAGGCGCTTTTCCTATGAGTATCAGATTACAGCTAAATTCTTAAAGAGATATTAGCAAACTCGCACATACGTATGTATAAGTATTATACTCAGTGTTCTTTTTTTTTTCAATTAGTCGAATCTGAATTCGTGTTCAATTTAATATTCAAGAAATAATCCCCGGTGAAATGGCAACTTTCACTGTCTTATTAAGTTTCTGGGGTTTTTAGTGTTTTGAGTTGGGTGATACCTCAAGTCTAAGCAATGCTGTGACCACATTTAGCATAATAGTCTGCGGTTCAGCCCGGTTTATTTACTAAACTTAACGCCATATAGATGTACACTCGGGCTACCCTTGGCCGCGATGGAGAACTCCAGAACATAGGGGCATTTCCACGGTGACTCGGGTTACATTTAAGTGCATTTCCGAATTTATATTTCGGCCTGTACCTTATAATGATGAATTTTAGAACCCCATCATGAGTGTGCTGGAAGGTGTTGGTAAAAGCAATAAAAAGGGATGAACAAATATTCATTTGATTTCATAACATGGCTTTCACACTAATTATAACGTGAATCGCGTTTCATGAAAAGGACAACACAAAAAACATATCGATTTCAGTTACAATTTCTCCTAAAAGTATACAAAATAGATGTTCATACTACTGAATGTGGTTTTAAAGTGTAAGAAGGGAATTAAAATTTTACAATCAATGAGTACAACCCCAATTCCGAAATAGTTTGGACGAAGTGTAAATTGTGAATAAAATCAAAATGCAATGACTTTCAGATCACGAGTCCGAATGTTATATACAATAGAACATTGATAACATTTCAACCGTTGAAACTGAGACATTTTACATTTTTATCCAGAAAATGAGCTTATTTCAAATTTTCTTGTTGCAACAGGTCTCAGAAAAATTGGGACACAGGCAAAAAAGGGCTGAAAAAGCTATTAATATATATGAGAATCAGCTGAAATAACATTTAGCAAGTAATTAAGTGAACTGGCATCAGGTGTGTAACATGATTGGCTATAAAAGGGATGTCTTAGAGAGGCAGAGTCTCTCAGAAGTAAAGATGGCCAGAGGCTCTCCAACCTGTGAAGGCTTGCGTAAAAAAATACTTTAAAAACAATGTCCCTAAACGTCCAATTGCAAAGGCTTTGAAGGTCTCATCATCGACAGTGCATGACATCATCAAAAGATTCAGAGAAACTGGAAAAACCTCTGTGCATAAGAGACAAGGCCGAAGACCTTTACTGGATGCCCGTGATCTTCGGGCCCTCAGATGCCGCTGCATCACTCACCAGCATGATTCTGTCATTGACATTACTAAATGGGCCCAGGAATACTTAAAGAAACCACTGTCTGTAAACACAGTCCGCCATGCCATCCAATAGTGCCACCTAAAACTCTATCATACAAAAAGGAAGCCATTTTTGTGCATGATCCAGAAACGCCGCCGTGTTCTGAGGGCCAAGACTCACTTAAAATGGCAAATGGTTCAAAAGCCAGCATCTCTGATGGTATGGGGATGCATTAGTGCATATGGCGTGGGACTCTTGCAAGTTTTAAAAAGCACCATGAATGCTGAAAGGTATATAAAGGTTTTAGAGCAACATATGCTCCCCTCCAGACGACATCTATTCCAGGGAAGGCCTTGTGTATTTCAGCAGGACAATGCAAAACCACATACTGCAGCTATTACAACAGCATGGCTTCGCAGTAGAAGCGTCCGTGTGCTGAACTGGCCTGCCTGCAGTACTGATCTTTCACCGATTGAGAACATTTGGTTCATAATTAAACAAAAAGTCCGTCAAAGGAAACCCAAAACTCTCCAGCAGCTGGAAGCCTGTATTAAACAAGAGTGGGATCAAATTCCAATGGCTAAACCCAAGAAAATTGTCTCCTCAATGCTCAGACACCTCCACTCTGTGTTAAAAAGAAGAAGGGATGCTACACCATGGTGAAGAGGCCCTTGTCCCACCTTTTTTGAGACCTGTAATAGCCATCAAATTTGAAATGAGCTCATTTTGTGGATAAAATTGTAAAATTTCTCAGTTTCAACATTTGCCATGTTATCTCTGTTCTATTGTGAATAAAATACTGGCTGGTGTGATTTGAAAGTCATTGCATTTTGATTTTATTCACAATTTACACTTTGTCCCAACTATTTCGGAATTGGGGTTGTATATTGTTAATATTACATTATGTAATGAGCGTGACTCGCGTTCCATGTGACTCGCGTTACTAACTCTTAATGTCTTGCACACCTGCATATGAGGATTAGATATGCATATTGTTTGTGCAATTTTGTTAGGTATGAGCTACAGTAGGAAAAATAGAATTTACAATTACAGCCCGACAGGGGTTATTGTGAGGGAAGAAAAAAAATGTTTTTGTGACTTGCGTTACACCACCGTCACTGTAATGCCCCTCCCCTGTGGCATTCCTTTCCCCAGGCTACCTGCCAGCACTAATCATTCAATTTTCTGTTTCCTTCAGTCTTGATTATCCTCCCCTGTTTTCCCTCCAGTTATTAAGTACCTTAGAGTATTTATATTTCAGTTCTCCCTCATTTGAGGAGGTAGCCTTTGTCTGGATTCCCCTGTTGTGTTTAGTGCACTCCACTTTATGTTCTCCTAAAGTTTTGTATTGTTTGGTCGTCCCTTCACTTATGATTTAATAAACAAAGCGTCCCTGCAACTGGGTCCTCCTCTCCACTCCTTGCCCTGGCACCCTCCTTAACATCCTGGGGTGTCAGGGTATGACAATCACAACCCAATTTTAATGTAGAATCCTAAAAAATCTGGAACAGATGGGGAATTTTAGCTATCAAAATACACTTGACCAAGGTTTCAAAATATAAAATCAACACAGTTGCCAAGAATGCACCCAAAGAGATGAAGAGGCCAGGTCGTGTTTGAAGCCCAATATTAATTAAATTCTGTCATTTTCACTCTGAAGATGTAACAAGTAGGATTCTGACAGAATTTGGTTGGCAATGCTGAATTTAGTCATTTTTCCTAAAAGTATGATATTCCAGACTATAAAAAAATATAGATTTTTTTTTTCCATAGAAAATTGTGAGAAAATTTTTGAAGGTCTTTGTCCTCATTTTCATGGAATTTACCAAAATGCAGTCAATCAACTCAGTCGCATGAATTCACCTTGTGTGTTGTCTCGTTTTCATGACGCAATAACCAAATGCTTCAGGGTAATTTCCAATTCTTGATGGAGACAATAGACAGACAGATGACACGGTAAACCTATACTCGAGCTACCTAACGGGTAGCCCGAGTAATGATGCGTGGCCTTCTCTTTACGGAATAACACGTTAAATATAAATCATACATCTTGTTATGTATTTTGTCGAAAAAAAAATGTTCTTTTATCCTGAGTTTTTAGGAAAGCAATTATTGTCATGGCACAGAACACACCATAGGGAACATTGAAAGGTAAATGTAATATATATGCATGGGGTTAAATGTTAGTTATGTATTCACACAATACAAACCCCAATTCCAATGAAGTTGGGACGTTCTGTAAAATGTGCATAAAAAACAGAAGACAATGATTTGCTAATCTCATCAACCCATATTTTATTTACAATAGAACATAGACAACATATCACTCAGATGTTGAAAGTGAGACATTTTACCATTTCATGAAAAATATTAGCTCATTTTGAATTTGATGGCAGCAACACACCTCAAAAAAGTTGGGACAGGGCCATGTTTACCATTGTGTAGCATCCCCTCTTCTTTTAACAACAGTCCGTAAACATCTGGGAAGTAAGGAGACCAATTGCTGGAACATTGGGAGAGCAATGTTGTCCCACTCTTGTCTGGTGAAGGATTCTAGCTGCTCAACAGTCCTGGGTCTTCTTTGCCGGATTTTTCGTTTTTGTGATGCGCTTAAGAGCCATTCCATGAGAGATTGACATTCGGTGCGCAGTTGACCCCCTGGAATTGAATGAAACTTTGCACATAGGTAGATATGGGAGTCTCACAGAAGTCTGACTTTTTAGGTCCGTATCTCACTTTGCCTGCCGGTAGCGCCACCTGGAAGCCACTTAAGTGGCTCAGTTTTGCTGTCATCGCCACATTTTACATCAACTATCATGACTTAAGGGTACACAGTACCAAATATGTTATACTTTTATCATGACCTGTGGCACTTCAAGTCTGGTTAGACTTCAGCACCACATCAGCACCAAGCTAGGTAACTACATTATCGAGCAAGAATTATTTGAGAAACAACAATAAAAATTGAAAACGGGAATGGGAATAAAATAATATCCCAGACATATACCAAACTTGAATGCTTTATTATGTGCTTACTCACAACATGACTATCATTTTTAGTGAATAATACCTTGGTATCTTGCTGTGTTTGTGCAATGGATGGCCAGACAGATGGCCAAAATTCCTTTTTGGTGCATGTTTGCGGTATATTTTCTCTGTAAGCCAGGTTTGTTCTGTGAGGGTAAATGCTGTTTGTTGTGCTTTTTGAACTCTATTTTTGGAAACATCAAGCATTTCTTTGGTATTATCTACACTTTCAAGCTAGACGGAGCCAGAGTCGGAGGAAAACTCAAAATGGACCATTTCATAGCAGATTGTGCCTATGTTTAGGTGGCATTATTTTGTTTACCCAGCAAGATAGAGATCTGAAATGCTCCGGATACATAGTCTCTTTGGGGTATATTACTGCATTAGTAAAATTTCAATGGTAGTATTTTCAGTGTAGACGATATTCATTATCAAATGTCGGAAAATTTCGCCCCCAGGGGGCACTGTTGGCTAAATGCAAATACTGGCTATCCCCATCAATGTACCAAATAAATTGTTTTTGAATAGTGATGCACACAGCTAGTTTCCTCTGAAAATGAAAAGTTTAGCTTGGTACTATTCTGGATAGACAGCTATCCGACCAAAGGTGGCGCTCTAAAGAGCTAATGTTCTACCGACCTAATATTCCATATTCCCAGACATATACCAAAGTTCTGTCTTTTGACATATATAAAGTACATGCACAGTTATACATAAAATTTTTAATCTCTTTGGTATAAAGCTGGGTTGGTTGTAAATTGGAAAAGAATGTTGGTGGTGATTGTAGCATTGTGTCAACAAGCAAGACTTTTACCAGTAGTCAGTACAGTGCTGCAGCCCGGTATTTAATTCAGAGACAGACAAGCTCACTATCAATGGCCTGTAAGCAGCCCTGTAGAGACCCAGGATGCAGTATAGTAGGGCCTGCCTCACGCTCAACTGCCTCCGCGGGTAACATTGACCCGGATCGAACCATGAATAACTGCTTAAGACCAAGGCCAAGGAGCCACTCTGGTGCGCACCACCCACAATCGAATTCCAAAAATAGACTGACGGATAGAGCCAGTCACATGCTGTGTTGACATCATTTTGCTTTGGATAACATAAAAAGTATGAAACAGTTTTAACTTTTGTACTAAACATTCTGTCTTCATGTACACGGTTGTGTGTCGAAGATTCTTTTTTGGAGTTCAAATTATGGACTGTTGTTTTATGTAAGTGTACATATACTGTTGATGCATGTCTTCATTTGTACTTATGGTGGTACGCCTTTTACATTAGTTCTTTTTTGGCATTTAAAAATTTTGGACTGATCATGTTTTATAACGTGCTGTACATTTCTGACTGCGCTGTACCTGTACTTGGTTATAGCCCATGTATTGTGTGTTTGTAATGCTCACAGTCACCACCAGTTTCCAACCAAACGAGCTTTATACCAAAGGGATTACAAATTTTATGTATAACTGTGCAAGTACTTCATATATTTCAAAAGGCAGAACTTTGGTATATGTCTAGGAATATGGAATATTAGGTCAGTAGAACATTAGCTCTTTAGAGTGCCACCTTTAGTCAGAAAGCTATCTACCCAGCATAGTACCAAACCAAGCTCTTCACTTTCTGAGAAAACTAGCTGTGACTGTGTATCACAGTTCAAAAAAAAATTCTTTGGTACATTGCTGGGGATGGCCAGTACTTGCATCCAGCCAACAGTGCCCCCTGGAGGCGAATTTTTCCGATTTTTGATGTTCAATATCATCTACACTGGCAATACTACCATTGAAATTTTACTAATGCTGTAGTGTACCCCAAAAGGACTATGTATCCAGAGAATTTCAGATCTCTATCTTGCTGGGTAAACAAAATAATGATGCCTTAACATAGGCACAATTTGCAATGAAATGGTCCATTTTGAGTTTTCCTCCAACTTTGGCTCCGTCTAGCTTGAAAGTGTAGACACTGCCAAAGAAATGCTTGATTTTCCTGAAAATAGATCTCCAAAAGCACAACAAATGGCATTTATCACCATGGAACATATCTGGCTTACTGAGAAAATATACCACAAACATGCACCGAAAATCAATTTAGACCATATTTCCGGCTATCCATGGCACTAACCCAGCAAGATGCCAAGGTACTATTAACTGAAAATGGCAGTTTTGTTGTGAGTAAACACATAACAAAGCATTCTTGATTGGTATATGTCTGGGATATTATTTTACTCCCATTCCCATTTTCAATTTTTACTGTGATTTCTCAAATAATTCTTGCTCAATAACACAGTTATCCAGCTTGGCGCTGATGTGGTGCGGATGTCTATCTAGACTTAAAGTGTCACAGGTCATGATAAAAGTATAACACATGTGGTATTGTGTACCCTCAAGTCATAATAATTGATGTAAAATGTGGTGTCAAAAGCAAAACTGAGCCACTTTAGTGGCTTCCAGGTGGCGCCACCGACAGACTAAGTTAGACACGGACCTAAATATTTGGCTTTTTCCGTGAGACTACCATATCTACCTATGTGCCAAGTTTCATTCAATTCCAGGGGGGTCAACTCCTCAACTTTTTCAAAAAGTGCCATTTTCTCATGGAATGGCTCTTAATGTTTTCTATTGGTGACAGGTCTGGACTGCAGGCAGGCCAGTTCAGCACCCAGACTCTTCTACTGTGAAGCCATGCTGTTGTGATGGATGTAGTATGTGGTTTGGCTTTGTCTTGCTGCAATATGCATGGCCTGCCCTGAAAGAGACATTGTTTGGATGGGAGCATATGTTGTTGTAAAACCTCTATATACTTTTCAGCATTGATAGTGCCTTTCCAAATGTGTAAGCTGCCCACACTATAGGCCCTAATGCAACCCCATACCATCAGAGATGTAGGCTTTTAAACTGAGCGCTGATAACAAGCTGGATGGTCTCTCTCCTTTTTAGTCTGCACGACACGGCGTCCGTGGTTCCCAGAAAGAATTTCAAATTTTGTTTCATCTGACCACAGAACAGTTTTCTATTTTGCCTCAGTCCATTTTAAAAGAGCTTTGGCCCAGAGAAGACAGCGGCATTTCTGAATCGTGTTCACATATGGCTTCTTCTTTGCATGATACAGGTTTAACTTTCATTTGTGGATTATATGGCAGACTGTGTTCACAGACAATGATTTCTGGAAGTGTTCCTGAGCCCATGCAGTGAATTCCAGTGAAGAATCAGGCCTGTTTTTTATGCAGTGCTGCTTGACGGCGCGAAGATCACAAGCATCCAATATTCACCTTCAGCCTAGTCCCTTGCGCACAGACATTTCTCCAGACTCTCTAAATCTTTTGATGATATTATGTACTGTTGATGGCGGGATATTCAAAGTATTCGCAATTTTACATCAAGGAACATTTTTGTGAAATCGCTCCCCAATTTTTAGATGCAGTTTCTCACAGATTGGTGAACCTCTGCCTATCTTTACTTTTGATAGACTCTGCTTTTCCAAAATGCTGTTTTTACACCAGGTCATGTTACTGACCTGTTGCCAATTAACCTAATTAGTTGCAAAATGCTCCTCCAGTTTTTTATTAGTACCACTTACTTTTCTAGCCTTTTTTTTTTGCCCTGTCCCAACTTTTTTGAGATGTGTTGCTGCCATCAATTTCAAAATGAGCAAATATTTTTCATAACATGGTAAAATGTCTCACTTTCAACATCTGATATGTTGTCTATGTCCTACTGTGAAGAAAATGTGAGTTTATGAGATTTGCAAATCATTGTATTCTATTTTATTCACGTTTTACACAACGTCCCAACTTCATTGGAATTTGTATAAACATAATGTTTCAGAACTAACTGGGACTTCATTTTTTAAGTGGGATGTTAGACCTGATAATTATGTTGCCTGGATTACTACACTGTTACAAATTGACTAAACTCAGTTAAATTAACGCATTGTCTCCTTGTTATTTTAACTGGAAGTAGAGTCCTGCGCCCATTTAACTGTGGTTTACAGTTAACATATACAGAAACTCTGTTATAAACTGATTGTAAAATTACAGTTAAAATAACTGGCAAAAAAAGGTGGCAGTTAAAATAACTGGCAAAAAAGGTGCCAGTTTATAGGCGGCATTGAGTAACTCTGGTAATACGAAAAACTGGGGGTTTTCAGAATTAACCTTTTGCTGATGTTGCACACGGTGCCAGCACTTCGTTTAGCAGGCTTAGCCCCTGAAATTCGGTCCTGTCTGAAAGAAAAATGATTTGTGCACCCATGGCACTGCTTATTTCTCAAAGTATGTGGTAGCTGTGCAGTACTCCCAAGTCAATCTCTGTATCTGCCCGGCCAAATCGGCATCTTGAAATTTTATGGGAGATCACGTGACATCATGCTTGTTGGAGAATTCTGAAAATACTCCCTTTATTCATTTATTTTACCAGAGTGATAGGCGACATGATTACCAGGTCTAAGTAGGATGTGAGATTAAGTGGGTTTTGCACTGGATGCCTGTTTGATCAGGTTTGGCAATCTCAAAGTACAGTAATCCATGATTTTGAAAACTGCTGGGGTAGTGCCTGCTATATTACCAGGTGTTCCCCAACTGTGAGCCTCTGCAAGAGTGTCAGGACTATGGATTTAAAGAGGGTGAGCTTGTGTTGTACTCTTGCCTGCCCAGCAGGCTTGACCAAGAGAGTTATTCCTCTTTTGCTCCAGAGCAAGAGGAAACTCCAAGGGCAAGACCCAGCAATAAATTTGAGAATCATAAACCAAGAGGGCATGAGCCAAAGTAATCTGTTGGCAGTGTCAAGTACAACTAACAGCTGACAGTCTATATTGGATAGGATGATGTCCTGTATGAACAAGTGGCCAGGGATGTTGGTTTTAGACAGAGTAAGAGGAGAAAAATGGCTCGCACAAATTCACAAAGGCAAATCACAACACCTGGCCCACCTGGCATGAACATGCATTCCCGCTGAACAAGCTCAACGTGCTCTCTTACGCATCAGTGGGTGTAACAAATGTCAGTCCACAATTAGGCGATATAGAACAAATCAGAATGTTTCCATGATTGTGACACTAAACAGAACCGCTCATCTTTTCAGCTTTTATTTCAGGCTATAGCACCAGCAAACTGCTATACTCACACTGCAGCTCATGCTTGCATTGCAGCTCAATTTTCAAGTGACACACTCCAGGATGTGAAATCAATCAGACATAGTTTGCATGGTCTGTGTTTGCATACCTGCGTGGACCGTGCTTTTTGCCTAAGCCCATTGTATTCTGAGATGCTAATGTGATGACATCTGTACAAGTCACTGCCACTGAGTCAGACCGTGACTCCTCTATGCCTGCCTGGGAAACAGTGTTCAACAGTCATGGGACAAGGAGATGGCCGGCTAAGAACATCATTCACTAAGAGTTTAGGGTCAGCCAGCACATACAAAGGTATTGATTGGGAACAAAGGAAAAAATGATATGTCTGTGTAGTAGTTAAGACTGTGACTAAATAACCAAAAACTAACCTCTTGTATAGCATTATGTAAATTCTGGCCAGTTTTTAATTTTGTGCCTCTGAATTTTTTTGGGTATGTACTTCAGGAAAACATTGTCATTGTCAGATGTGTTTCACATCTTGTGAAATGAAATCTGTGATTTAAGAGAGGTATTGAGAGTTAAATGATTGAGAATATCACATACTGGTTTGAGAAACAGCATTCATACATGTGTTACCAACCCAAGGAATTTGTTTTAAAAAAAATGAAGGAGAAAACCTGATAAATTTTTTTCTTAAAATTCTTTTCTGAAAGGAAAGTTTGATAAATCATCAATTTCATGTTGGGAATTGGAGAGTTATGAAGAGGAAGCATTCAAAAGGTACAAGGTGATACTCAGGACAAGTGAACTACTAAAAAGAGCAATAAAAAGACAGGATAGTGAGCAAATGTCTTCAGTCAATCACAACATCGAGCCATCACCCCGACAAACTCCGTAGTGACTCATACCCCAATGGGAGGCTGCCATTTGAAAAAGAAATGGGTTTTGTCTGGCTGCGAATGCACATGCCATGTACTACTTGTAAGGTATATAACTCTGACATTTCCTGGTGATTTGCTTACAGTTCATTGCTGGAGTTTCCCTTGCAAAATTTTTCTGTCAGTATTAACTCTCAGATAATTTAGTACTTATATAGTTTGCTAGTAAATGTCGAAAAAATGCATAATTTGTGTGGTACTATTAGGAATAAAACTATATTGAAGTTGGAACTATATTTTTCTTTGTTTGAATAGTTCGGCTTGCTTAGTATGTCTGTAATGCACGATTTAATTTGTAGGGGAATTTTCTTCTCATGGCATTGAGTTGATGAATACGGAAACGCGCGTGGATGTTCTGGATGTTCCTACATTCACTGCACTGCAAAGTTTGTGAAACAACAGCCATTTTTGGAATTGAAGATTGAAAAAAGAGAAAGATGTTGACCTGCGTCTAGAGCAGGGGTGGGGAACCTTATTCAGAGAGAGCCGGTGTGGGTGCAGTCTTTCATTTCATCCAAGCCGATACACACCTAATTCCACTAATTAAGGTCTTCAGCAAAGACTCCAAAGGTCGATAAGTAGTATCAGGTGTGTAACTGCTTGGTTGAAATGAAAGCCTGCACCCACACAAGCTTTTTCTGGATAAGGTTCCTCACCCCTGATCTGGAGCAATGCAGCTGCGGATTAACTAGCCATTGGAGGTCGGCAACTTTGTTCAAAGAGCAATGCAAAGTCATTTGTAATGAGAAGGGAGAAGTGAGACCAGTGTTTGTGTCAATAAATGGTTGCAACTTGCATTCCTTTGTATGGGAAGAAAGATGCTAAAGCAGTTCTGGGGTGCGTTTCTCTAAAGGGTAGTTGCTAACTATAGTTCATCCATTCACAGTCAATGGGCCCAACTATGCAAGTTAGCATCTGTGATTTTGGGAAACGCACCCCTGGTTGTGAATGACTGGCTTTGACTATCTTCAGATTTCTATCAAATGTCTGAGCTGATCACTGTTTGGCACCATAAATGCATTATGTCACATCAATATCTGTGGGTTAAAGGAGAAAGTTCTAACAGGAATGGACCGAGCAGAGAGGTGAACAATGGTGAACAACGGTGAACATGGTGAGCAGAGAGGTGAACAAGGTGTTCAATGGTGAACATAACTTGAAAAGGGTGCAGATTAGTTATTCAAATTAAGTCATTCAAAGGGAACAAAAAAGAGACCAGAATAATCGTGTATAATATTTGGTGAAACATCCGACCCAGTTTATGGAGATCTTAGTAACTTGTCCCATTTTGTTTACATAGCCTTTTAGTTCAAGTGGCCATAACATCTTCAAATTAAAAAAATAAAGGAAAGCCACATTGTATAGCACAGAAGGGTGATACAAGGGTGGAGATGCTATTCAGGATGATCTATATTTCATTGAAAATTTAAAACTGGGGTCGAACAAGGAAGGAAGCTACGATGACTCGAAGGTAACTCTACAAGCCAAAAACAAAAGAAATCAAATCTTCTGGCAATACACATGGAAAGCAAAAAAAAATCTAGGATTTAGGCAAGGGTGAGTGAGATGATTGTTTTAACCTTTTAGCGAGCACCAGCCCGAGGGCAGGCCGCTAGGATTAATTGCTTTTATACCATCAAATATTGTCCTACGTTGTAGAGCTATATATCGTTTGAACGTTTGAGGACCCAGCACTCTAACTGCATAAGCCATTTCATAATATGAATACAATAGCAAAAAAGTACTTAAAATTGTGTCATAACAACCCTCAGCCTGACTGTGCAGACCCATAGACTCAATTCCATAAACTCCAAGAAAAAAAGGGTCATGTAGGGCGCTCGTTGGCACCGAAAAGGTTCGCACTTAGGAATGGTTCCTTTCAGAACCTATAGATGGAGCTGAAACCTCTTCGGGTGCCCCTCCGCACCCTTGAATAGTCTCTCACTCAACCGCACTATCGATCTTTAATTAACACTTCGGACCTATGTTGTGTTAAACTTCATGTATAGCATATTTTTTAACGTAAAAAGTAGTAGAATGCAGTGCTGCCGCATTTTTAAACTTATAAAATAAACTGGGACGCAAAAATTACAACTGATACAATTAACAACTTTTCGATCAGACTACTCCTCGAAAAATACAACCAATGGCAGCACGACACTTGTTCGAACGAGGACAAACGACGTGGACAATAACGGGCGTTCGTCGCGTTCAAGCTGGCTTTGTTCATCAAGCTATATACGCTAGCTCACTTTGTTACGTTGCTGCCGACATCCCGCAACAAGAAGATTGTTTAAGTACGTTGTACTAAAATTGATTTGTTTTGCCATTTCTTCTCATCATATATTTTATGCAGCTGCTTTTGATCTGGTTTATAAACAAGTGCATTTACTTTACATGAAATTCAGATGTCTTGTTTTCAGTTTGTTCCCAGTGTCAGTATGGAGGAGCCAACAGAAGATGAATGCACATGACAAAAAAAAAATAAATAAAAAAAAATAATACGTCTTCTTACATACAAAACTGGGCAGTAATGTGATTGTCATTGACATGCACTTGTTTACCCCTTTTAAGTGTAAAAACAATGATTGATACATGTGTGGAAGCTAAGGATTATGTTGAGGGTGTGGGTATGCGTGTGCATATGTGTGCATGCACATGGGTGTTTTAACCAGGGTAAGAATCTGTAAGGGTGGAAAAGGAGCACCCTCTCTGAGGCTGCAAGTGCCTTTTGGGTGCTTAAAAAAGGTAAAAGTGAGAACCTTCAGAGGTGCAGACAAGCACCCATTAGAAAAGGTGCATATGTTCACCCTGTGAAATAGTGATAACAAGAACCTGAAAAGGTGCTTGCAGTCACCCTCTCCGGAGGTGCACGTGGTCACCCCTAATAAGGGTCCTCATCTGCACCTTTATGGGTTCTTGCGTTACCCCCTTATAGAGGTGCTCGTTAGCACCTTTAAGGGTTGTCGCGTTCACCCCATGCAAGAGAGCTCATTAACACCTTTTTGGGGTGCTTATGTTCACCCTGTTTTCGGGTGTTCATGAGCACCGTTAATGGTGCGTGTGTCTACCCTTTTTTAGGGTGCTTTTGAGCTCCTTTAAAAAGGTGCTGCTACCATAGCAAATGTGCGCATCCGTAAAAGGTGCTGAAACAAACCTTTTTTTCCTTAGTGTGTAGCATTGTTCACATTTGTCAAGAATAAGTTGAAATCCATGTTCTTACCTCAGTATTAGTCCAGACATAAAAACCTGTTATTGTTTTTAATCCGCAAAACAAGAAAGCATGGACAAACGTTGCTAAATCGACTTTGTCACCGACTTAGTAGTAGCACATTTTTCAGAATTTCACTGCTATTAGCTTTTTTAACTCATGATGCAGCGCTCTGAATTGTACATAGCCAACTAGTGGCAAAATGAAGTGCACTCACTGGCTATTATGTGCTGATCTAACAGAACAGTAAGTATTTTAGCCTACCAGCCCTCACTCAAATTTAACAGGAATATCAAATTCTTTTAATTCGCACAGACAGCCAGTGGTTTGAAACTTTCAAAGAATGGATGCGTATAGTAGCCAAGGGATTACTTTTTCTGAAGAGAAATTGTTTCAATGGTTTCTGACAAGGGGGAATTTTGTCAATGAAGCAAAGGTCTTTTTAAAGCAGCTTTATTACGCATAGCCTGTACGATCGCACACCAGTGCAGGGAATTGGAAGGGTATATTCTGGTGAAAATTTAGCCACATATTGGGAATGAGATCTGATTGACGCAAGTTGTAAAAACTGTTTTAAAAGCAAAGCAACCATGGTCAGGAAAGCAGGGAAATTTGGGCTATCCAAAATTGTTTGTTGAAACATGCGCAAACATAACCGAGCAAAACATCCGTAAAATATTCATTATTGGTAACACAATCATAATATTTGAACCTACAGTTGTCAATATGCCTGGATGTCGCTTAATTATTTTTCTTGGCTGGTGAGGCAGGGTTCCAGCACCACGGGGCAGAAGAAAACATAAAATCTTTTTCTGACTGACAGAAACTTATATTTCCAGTTTTGTTGCTCAATTTGAGTAATGTTCTCAGCCATTCTCACTACCTGAGAGCAATCTACTCAGTGTCACCTTTCAAACGAGACCATGATAATACCTGTTGTCAAAGTTGTTCAAGAACAATGAGCATTTCAGTTTGGGAGGAAATTTGCACTTAAGGGTTTCATGGAAAGACTGCACTTAAGGGTTGAATCAGAAGGTCGGGAAGTTTTCGCAAGCGCATTGTCCCTCATGTTAGGTTTGATCACAAGCGGTTTCCGTAGCTGTAGCTAATAGTACATGAACTTCAAGTTTTGTGATGATGGTAGTATTTTGGGGAATCGTCGCTGGAATTTGTTTTATAGCGACGATATTCATTTTTGCTATACGAATATTGATTGTTCTGAGAAAGGGATCAGAATGCAAACCAGGAAAGAAGGGCTCTGTTAGCTTGCTCGTTGTAGCAGGATCGGGTAAGATAGCTTAGCTAACTTTCACAAAATGTTTGTCTTGCTAGCCAGCTAGAAGTTGGTCATCTGGCAGCAACCTATTTGTTTGCTGCTGTGCAGTACGATCTACTAGCATTAAAAAAGCAACTTTACTCACGTTAATTTCAGCAGAGATGAGGCACCAGGTAGTTGAAAACGGCGCGAGTATGCTAATGAAATTAAAACAAATATTGGGAAATGAATGGCTAACACGTTACTTACCAAACCGATTGCAAGTGTATTTTATTTATTAAACTATCCGGCTTGTTAGCCAGTCAGTTCTTTCGTAAGTACGAGACATGAATGATTTGTAGACGCCTGACAAATGAAGGAGAGATTTGTATGACATGTGTTGGCGTGGCGTTGGGCCACCAGAACAGCTTCGATGTGGATGCATCAAATGTGAAATTATAGCTAGCTCGTTAGCTAACTACCTACTGCAGGGATGGACTCCGATTCTAACCATCACAGATATTCCCTCTCTGGGCGTTTTTCACGATGTTGTAGAGAGATCGTGCACTCCGATCCAAAAACTTCCATAGGTGTTCAAGTGGGTTGATATCTGATGAATGTGAAGGGCATACCTTACATGTACAATTCGTATCATTTATTGTCCTTCTGAGGATTCATGACGTGGATGTCATCATTCTTTCACCACATGATTTAGTTTAGGTTTCAGCCCTGACATTGTGGTCATCTGACATTTTGACCATTCAACAGTTTGACCAACATTTTAGCTGCATTTCTTGACAATGGAATGAATGACTGCGTAATATTGTGCTTGTGCCATTTCACTGTGTCGCGATTCATGTTTTGAGCCAGTTTTGGTTTATAATCGATAATGGGTCATTCCGTGCCGTCTCTGAAAATTTTGGGGAAAAAAAATCGTGGGTGTTTGCCATCATTTCAAATAGACAAATCCCAAATCTTAAATTCTAACTGGAGTAATTGCCAATTTAAGGAGGGGGTGTCTAGTCACTCGCCAATGTTGCAATGACTTAGCATTTTTAAAGGGATACAAATACACTTTCCAGTGCTCCTAAAAGAAAGTAAATGGGTGCACAGTGCTAAATTACCTGAAATTTATGAATCTGCTATCAGATTTGGGTTATCTCATTTGATTTTCCTGTAATAAGCTGTTGAAAATGACCATTTTTACAGAACGAAAATTTTTCTTTGATTTTTAGTTGGTCCCTTTGACTGAAGTATGCATAATCAGGGGTTCATATTGCAGCCTCATCCTCAGCAGCTACAGTACACTGGCCCCTTAAACACAATCCAATCTCCTGTCTCTAGTTTAGGAGTAAATTTCATCTGAAAATGCTTATGATAAAAGAATGCCTAAATTCAAGGCATGATTTGGTCATGTGGACATGCAAGAAAAAAATTGAGAAATTTTGTGGAGCAGCCTTTCATATTAGGGCAATAAACAGTAGAAAATTCATCTTGTGTTTCCAGCTCATTCTACAAAAATTCTGGCATTTTTCTTTACCATGCTGTATGGCTTATGTCAGCCTGTAACATTCATTAAATCCTGTCAACTTGCTTGTAAATGGCTAACATATGCATTATAAAATAAAGCCCAAAGGATCACAAAAATCCCAAAACTGTAATTCATTCATGAATGCTTAGTAATCAAGTAATATTGCAATGTATGCAAGTAATTGCCCATAAATTGGGAAAGTTAAGGCAGTCATGATGGAATTAATTTCCTCATGGCTCTTAAATGAAAGCCAAATTACTTTTACCAGTATTGCTGCCTGAAAAGAAAGATTTAAGGATGTTTTGAACATTGATGTTCTTGCAGAAAGGCATGGGAAAGCCAGAGATTTCTGCTACAATATCCATTTTCGTTTTAACGTAAATTCATACTTCCCACGTACAAAAAGTGAAGACTACACTAAGGGCCTGATTTACTAAGACCTTTAGCACATGCAAAATCTTTTTGCCCGTGCAAAACCAGAAACCTTGTCACTGATTGGTGCAAGGCAAGTACCCTGGCCAATCATGGGCAATGTTATTGGTTTTGCATGGGCAAAAAGATTTTGCGTGCGCTAAAGGTCAAAGTAAATCCGGCCCCTTATGACTGATATATCAGGATTATTTTAGAGAGGTGTGATGAAGAGCAGGTTGTATTTGTTTGATTCTTGAGGAGAACAGGGCATCTTTTCAAGTGACCTGCAAGAGATGACGAGTGTCATATTCCTTTGGATCAATTGTGTGCGCAATTCAACCCCCTAGACTAGGTGGACAGAGTGGTCGACAATATTCACTGGATGCAGATGATGAGCAGAAAATTAATTCTCTACTTCTGCATGTGTTGGGAGTCCAAGCACATTCTCACTGAGTTGATAAATGAGTGACTGATGACAAGTCTGGTGATCATGGTTTACAAATTATTTTTTTATCAAATAATCAAATTTGATCAAAGAATTTGATGTTCTGTTGCCATAAAAAGGCTTTGCCCAACCCAATCTATAGGCAAATGTGCTGAGCCCATCATTTACACCAGTGTTCTCTTCAGAGAGAACAATAATATGACTGAAAATAGAGCGGGGTTGTCAATAATTTGGGTATTATGAATTCATTTGCTGAGATTATTTCTCAGGAGTCTACTTATACATTCTGGTGCTAATAACACATAGTGTAGTCTTCACTTTTTGGATGTGGAAGTATGATTTTATGTCAAAACGGAAGTGGATATTCTAGCTGAAATCTCTGGCTTTCCCATGCCTTTTTGCAAGAACATCAATGTTGTCTCTTTAAGCTAGTGACTTGCTTATTCTGCAGTCCGAGTAGCTTCGTACTCTATGTAAGTTTCTATCAGTCCAGTTTACAGTGACCGCAATCACAATTGATGCATTTAATTTTCATTAGACCATTTTTCTCCAATATATTACAGGGGGTCACACTACAGAGATTCTGCGGTTAGTGGATAGCCTGTCTCAAGCATATAGCCCCCGGCATTACGTCATTGCTGACACCGACAAAATGAGTGAACACAAGATCCGAAGCCTGGAAGCATCTAGAAATGAAACGGATGCCCCACCAAAGGTAGCTGGCAGTAATTTAGATTTTTGTGCCTTATTCTTTCATGTGTTATTCTGAGAGCTTCCGCCAGCAGATGACAAGCATGCCTGTGAACAGCAGTGCTGCACACTGGCTTACATTTTGTAAGTATAATTGCCCTCTGCTTTATGTACGACCCCAATTCCGAATTAGTTGGAACGAAGTGTAAATTGTGAATAAAATCAAAATGCAACGACTTTCAGATCACATGAGCCAATATGTTATTTACAATAGAACTTAGATAACATTTCAAATGTTGAAACTGAGACATTTTACATTATTATCCACAAAATGAAAAGTTTCAAGTCTCCTTCGGTATATCATGATGTTCATTTTTGTAAGTTATGGTCCCAAATAGACTAGAATAAAGGATAAAGCCAGATATGCGTTATGGGGCGTTGCTATCCTCTGGTCCTTGTCAGATACGGTCAGATCAAAATGTAGATCCACCCCTAGCTCCTCCCTGGATCCTCAATTCATGCTCTCGTCCGATAAAAATCACATCCGGTTTCAAAATGACCAAATGGCGCTGTTCAAATAGCCAAAATCGAGGCTTCCTAAATAGTATGCTGAAACCAATGGGTGACGTCACGTCCATGAACGTCCATCTTTTTATACAGTCTATGGTAGAAAGATGTGGAAAAACAATTCTAGGGGTTGTATGTTTGAGTATTCTTTCTGGAAAACAAAGCCTGTTTTGTTTTAGAAGTTACTTTCTTTCATTTGCTTTAATAAATTGAGTGAAATTAGCTACCTGGAAAAACCACAAATTTTAGATGGACACCAGTTCACCCTGAAAATTTCACATTCGCAGTGTGGAAATTTGAGCTGAGTTGTAAGTCTATCATCTACCAGCAGATGGAGAAGTGTTCATTTTCACATTTGTGCTGCTCTGTGTTCTTTTCCTGTCGCACATACAGTAAAATCGGTTGTGTTCCAATCCAGAATAAAGAGTATTGACCTGCTGTAATTGTATCTCCGACCTGTTGTCCCTGTAATTTTGATCCTGTCGGATTGTTCCATGCCTATCGTTTTCACAGCTTGGGTAAAATGTTTCCTAACTGAAGGAAAAATTCTATCCTGATTTTCTCTCATAGATTTACAGGGGTCCTTATATCATACTAATCCTGTATGATTAGACCATTTATTTTATCTGAATATCTCCATATGAATGTCTCTATAATTATGATTATTAGTTCACTTGAATTGATTATTAGTTCACTTGAATTGATTATTAGTTCACTTGAATTTTGGCGCTACTGTCCTTGGACACTCAGATCACTATGTCATTGTGGTGACGAGCAAAAATGAGCTAACACTGAAGGAATATTTTACTGCAGTACTCCACATATTATGGCATAAGGATTAAAATTTCTCTGAAACCGGGGCTATATTTATCTTCTGGTAATATTTTATGATGATTGTGTTCTCTCATTATTTGATGTGAAAAGTGATTGAAAGCAGTGTTAGCTCATCTTAAAGTGCTCTCCCGCCATCCTCTCATCCTCCTGTTGACTGTAGTTCACTGTACACCGGATCCCTCGCAGCAGAGAGGTGCGTCAGTCCTGGGGCTCCTCGTTCATCAGCACTCTGAACGCCCTCCTCTACTCTATACCACTGGTCTTCAGGCTCAGGCCAGATGTGGTAGGTTATTGGGCCTTTGCCTCCTGTTTCCATTTACAGGATTTGGTTCACACGTGTGACGTTTTCCCCAGATTCTCCTAAATATTTAATTTTAATCCTAGTAGCACTCAGTTAATCTTCAGATGGCTGGCTAAAAGGAATTTGAATAATGCATCATTCGGGACGTGTATGATTCATTTATGTGCTTATGTGGCGTTGATTTGTCTTTTTGTTGAAGACAAGCATTTCAGCTAAATCCAACTGCTTTCTGCCTGCATTCGAATAAATGAATATGATTTGGCCTCTGCCGCATGCTCATAGGTTGTGGGATGCAAGGGATCAACGGCAAATTTGGCAAGTTGGTCATAATATTTTGGCACATTGTTGTGAGCTGGCCGTGTCATGTGTCCTTAACCCTTTGACACCCAGCTTTTGCAAAATCAAAGATGACGGCACTGCCTAAGTTAATTAAGACTTGATATCGGATATACTCAAAATTTTTATGAAGTTCGGAGGTAACCATACCATTTCGCAAATGAAAAAATTTCAATGAAATGAAAAGTAAAATTAAATGTTGCTTATACATTTCAGCACAATTTGGATGCATTTATTCACAGCAAATTTTGCAGATTTTACATATCTGGAGGTAAATATTCAGAGATACATGATCAGTTTGAATTTGAATCTTTGCCGAAGATCTTGATTAATGGAATCCGGTGTGTAACTGGTTAGTTGGAATGAAAGCCTGCATGCACACTGGCCCTTTTTGGATAAGGGTCATTCCATGCCAAATGAACCAGAGCCTCCAGGGGGGCCCATACACATCTGCCCAAACACTTCGTTCTGCAGCAGCAGGACGACTCCCCCCACCTTCCCTGGGTCGGAAAGCTGGTCGTTCTACCAGATCACTCAGCTTCTCCCATCTTGCACCCCAGTGGTGGAATGACCTTCCCACCTCCTTACGAACTGCTCCATCCCTGCTGCTCTTCCGCCATAACCTTAAGACTCACTTAGTTGGATGAGATTCATTATGTCTCTAATTTTAGAATTAAAAATTTGACTTCTTTTATATGAGACAAGAAAGCGTAGTTCTGCATTCATACCTTGACAATACCATCATTTGACACTTCTGAGGAAGATGGGAGTTCCCGTCGAAACATGTCAAGGTATGAATGCAGAACTACGCTTTCTTGTCTGATGTAAAAGAAGTCAAATTTTTAATTAAGACTCACTTGTTTAGACAGTTCCTGACCTGATCGCCCCCCTCCCCTGCTTTTATTTACTAAAAAAAACAAAACAAAAAACCCTTTACTGTTTGTCTCAATTTGCTTAGTTTCTTTTTCCTGTGTTCTACTGCCTTCTGTATAGTCTTTGCTCTACATGTTCATGACTTCAGGTGACTAATGCTTGATGTGAATTGTACTTCGTCCAGTCTGTTGGGCTACAGTGTCAGTGACCTTACTGTATGCACTTACTGTAAGTCACTTTGGATAAAAGCGTCTGCTAAATAAATGTAATGTAATGTAATGGGTCTATCTCCGATTTGGCCAATTTTTTTTCTAAAAAAACCTTCGGGTGTCCACATAGTGACCATGCAGTGAGCCATCAAAATGTGGGGAAAAAATTTTTTCGTCCAAGCAAAATCCCACTTTCAAATGCTCGTAGATCCCAAATGGCTCATCACAGTGCGATTTTGATGCCAGATTCTGAATGCCAGGGCAAAAATGAACAACCATGAGAATTTTCAGCTTTCTGTCTCATTTAGAAAAGATTTTATAGCTTTCCAAAAGCGTTCACAAGACAATGTCACGATTCGCGAGTGCAAGTAACGGGGGCAACACCCCGATTTAAAATGGCTCTCACATGAAAACCATTTGAGATATTGGGTTGAAACCTGGGATTCCCTCATTTGACACACTAAGGTATTTTTAGAAAAAAAAATTGGCCAAATTGGAGACTGACCCACTGGACCTTTCTGAAAATTGGTTCATTTGACATGGAATGACCCATAAGATTAAGGACTCCAAGGCAGTCGAAAAACATGGAAAAATCCATATTCAGGCAGTGGAGTCAATTGGCATAATGCAGAAATTTCCATATTCGGGCGCAAAAGGGTTAATTAGCTGTATTTGGCCTTACTTTTGCCTAATCTGTTGTCATTTAGTTTAAAAAAAAGTCTGAGCAGCAAATGTCTTTACTAGAAATGTGCTGAAGACTTACCAGATCCTTGTGCCTTTCCAAACTATTTTCTGTCTGTATTCTTATCAGGGGGTTTCGTATCAAGAGGCCAATTTTCAAATACGTTGGGAACTTTGTTAAACCCTTGCAATAATTTTTGGCCCCTTTAATTTTTTTGCACAGTAAAGGAGATTTTCAGTTGTCAGTAATTGGTGATAATGGCTATGTAGGCCTCCAGGTATCTGTTAAATTGTCCCTGAAAGTATTGGTCTTGTATTGGAGTTTTGGATGGATTGGTCCTGGTGGAGTTCATTCTCTTGAGAGTGAATGTTGTTGTAATTTGCTTCTTTATTATATTCAGAGGAATATTGTACTCGGGGAATTCACTTACGGTGGTCTGGAAGTGTTGCTTCACCAAGCAAAATGATTTCTTGATCTAATTAAATGTTTGTGCACCTAAACAGTACTTCCATGCTGTTTTTTTAAAATCAATGTACCTTTTTTTAGCTCCACTGTGATGACAGTCACAGTCAGTGGAGCTTTACTGATGCCGAGTGGACCGGCGTTCGTCTGTCCGTCCATCCGTCCGTCCGGCGTCAACTTTTCACTTCAAATCTGAATATCTCAAAAACTGATAACTTTTTTTCTAATTTGGTGTGAGCCTTCCTTATGATATTCTGAATATTCACTGTGAAAATGAGAAAATCCTACGTCCCGGTTTTTGAGAAATTTAGCATTTTGGACTGAGAAAATCAGTGTTTGCGCTCATTTTTTCAGTCTTTCATTAAAATCTTCAAAAACTGTCTGATAACTTTTTGTCTAATTTGTTGTGAGCCTTCCTTATGATGTTCTGATTATCCCCTGTGAAAATTTGAAAATTCCGCAATCCTGGTTTTTGAGAAGTTCAGCATTTTGGACTTAGAAAATCAGTGTTTGTGCTCATTATGCCTCGGTGCGCAAGCGAGGTATATGGTAATTCGTTTGTGTGTCATTCATTCATTCAGTCATTCTGTCTGTTACTGGGATAGCTACTACGCCGGTCAAAATCAAGTCCTAGAATGTGGCTCTATGGGTTAAATGCCATGATCTCTTGGATTTAAATTTGCCAGATTTTTGAGATAGAGCTTTGTTTTCGAGTTATAGCACTGTATGATTACCACGATGGCTGCTGCGAGCGATCAAGACTTCAACAAAGAAAAAGCTCTTCACAGTGGATGGCTTTACAACTTGTGAGTTCAATTTATATCACAGCAATGGCTACTGCTGATGGCAAAACTTGACAAACGGAGCACAAAGCTACGAGTATAATGATAATACTGAACTGTAGTACTTTAGCTGCGTTGGTGCACATGCGCATAATTTATGTGTCAGCATGTGGCTCTGTGAATAGAGTGTGTTTCTTCTTTACGTACATTAATGTTCATCAGACTGCCACTGGTGGGTAAATACCTGAGTATGTCAAGCATAGATGCACAACTAGGGCACTCTGACATGTCCACACCCAATTTTATAGGTTCATTAAGGGACATACTTGTCACTGCTGTAAGCACCGAGGCATCAGCGCCTTCAGTGCTTTCATTCTGTCTGTTACCGGGATAGCTGCTACGCCGGTCAAAGTCAAGTCCTAGAGTATGGCTCTCTGGTTTAAATGCCATGATCTCTTGGATTTAAATTTGCCAGATTTTTGAGATAGAGCTTTGTTTTCGAGTTATAGCACTGTTTGATTACCACGATGGCTGCTGCAAGCGATCAAGACTTCAACGAAGAAAAAACTCTTCACAGTGGATTGCTTTACTACTTGTGAGTTCGATTTATATCACAGCAATGGCTACTGCTGGTGGCAAAACTTGGCAAACGGAGCACAATGCCGACAGTGATTCATGTAGACACATAATGTGCTGCCGCACTGTGTTAAATACAGCACTGTGTGGATTTTCGAACGTACTGCTATATGAACTTTATAAAACATCACAAATGATTTCTCCCCCCACACAGTAACAGTGTGCAAATGAACAATGCTTTCAGTTATTGCTGGGCTTCAATAAGCCTAATAACCGCAGTCTCGCTAAGCGGTCCTACGAAGCTGCTTATCAACTCGTTATGTCAACCGGAGCTTTCTCGACCTAGATATCTGCGTGTTCACATAACAGAGACGGCATTTGTAGCATATGACCAATCGTCTACCAGCAGCAGAGTAGCATATTTTACAAATGAAGAGCAAATTATCATATTACAAAAATATGAGGAATACAGGATCATACAGATCAAAGACAATGCTTGAGACAATAGGACACCCACCACCAGTTGGACGGGGTGTGAATTACATTCTGTCAAAATGACGGATGGCCTTCAAAATGTTCCGTCATTGTTAAAAAAAAAATCCGTCAATGACGGAAAATATTTAGATAACGCGACCTCTGTCCTGCATAGTATGAAAGGTGCTTCCCTCCAAAAACCAATTATTGTTCCCACAGAGTCTGAATTGCACTAATTATTGGTCAGTGTTAAATAGACCCTGAATAGTGTGAAAGGTGTTTCCCTCCATAACTGTGCGTTAATGTTCATCAACTGCCACTGGTGGGTAAATACCTGAGTATGTCAAGTATAGATGCACAGCTAGGGCACTCTGACATGTCCACACAGAATTTTATAGCTTCATTAAGGGACATACTTGTCACTGCTGTAAGCACCGAGGCATCAGCACCTTCAGTGCTTTCATTAATATCTCAAAAACTGTCTGATAACTTTTTTGCTCCACTGCGACCATGGTCAGCAGTCAGCGGAGCTTTTCTAATGCTGCGTCGTCCGGCGTCCGTCTGTCCGTCCGTCCAGCATCAACTTTTCACTTCAAATTTGAATATCTCCAAAACTGTCTGGTAACTTTTGTTCTGATTTGGTGTGAGCCTTTTTTTATGATATTCTGAATATTCACAGGGAAAATTAGAAAATTCTACATTCCAGTTTTTGAGAAATTCAGCATTTTGCACTTAGAAAATCAGTGTTCGTGCTCAATTTTTTCAGTCTTTCATTAATATCTCTAAAACTGTTTGAAAACTTTTTGTCTAATTTGTTGTGAGCCTTTTTTATGATGTTCTGAATATCCCTTGCAAAAATGAGAAAATTCTATGTCCTGGTTTTTGAGCATTTTGGACTTAGAAAATCAGTGTTTATGCTCATTTTTTCAGTCTTTCATTTATGTGTCATATGTGTTAATATATCAATAGTTTTCAAGGATTTCTGAAATTAAGTTATGACATGGACATTTCAGTCATCCTCAGCGGAGCTCTGTAGGCCGACAGGCCTCTTGTTTCAGTCTTTCATTAATGTGTCATGTGTTAATATTGCAATAGTTCTCAAGGATTTCTGAAATTAAGTTATGACATGGACATTTCAGTCATCCTCAGCAGAGCTCTCTAGGCCGACAGGCCTCTTGTTTAAGAGATGTTATATTTAAAATAACTCATAAAGGTGCATTATTTGCTCTGCAAACAATACAGTATAGCGTACTTACTATGGAATAAATCATTCCTTGAATCACAGAAAGGTATCACCATGAAGTCCATAACGGAATAACCTTTGTGTCCACTTAATTTTTGGCGTCTTTTTCCTCCATTGAAGGGTATTACGGACTCTTATCAGTTGCAAAAGAGAGAGTGAGTGTGAGGGATTGAAAATTGCTCACAGTATCCCTCCAGGAATGAACAAATAGAGGCTCTGTCTTTCCTTCTCCTTCTCCATTACTGTGGAATAATACCAGAGGCAGTGGAGAAAGGCTCTGTTCCAGGATATGGCAGGATTGGACTAGTTCTTCAGCCAGCTGAAAGGCCCAGCCTCAGAGTTTGGGGGCTAAAAACCCGGCGTCAGGTTTCTTTGTCTCCTGCGAGCATGAGAAGCAGTGGTGTGGGAGGAGCGTGAATAGGAGCCCACTGCAGCCATGGTCGTCCTGCTCGGAGAGGGGAACAGGGGAAACTGGACGCAGCGCCGTGCTTTTTCATCGTCACACTCGAAGCGTCTGCTCGATTTCGCCCTTTATCGTCGCTGTCATTGTCACATCCTTTCATTGTTGTCCTTCCCGCGTTTGCCGTTTTTGCTCACGATCCAGAAGAGCAGAAGAAGAGGGAGCACAATGCAGACTATTGCCTCTCTCTGTTGTGTTCATATTTGAAATGATTTTATGTTTGTTTATATTTCCCTCATTAGTGAAGGAGAGAAAAAATTTTAGTTCAAGCATTAAGTCCAAAAAGCCAAACAATGGTTATCCTCTTTTCCGGCTAAAATTATATTGGGATTCTTCATTTCTTTTTTGCTGTGTAAGATTCCCTTTATTTCTGTATAAACTTGAGTCCTGTTTTGCATTGAACAGCCAGATTTTAAAATATTATCTTCAAATTGGAGTGCCAATGGTCATATTTTCCCCTCAAGACTTTGCTGTACTATTACATTACACCATTAATTAAAGCAAACTGAATATTTGTTGTTACAAGTAGAGGCCAATAATGGTTCAGAGCATTCCTGATATGGGTCAAGTGTGCTCTTGGCTTTGATTGCTAGGCTGAAAAGTGTTTTGGCTTGAGTACTTGTGTCACGACCAGGTTGTTTGGTTCACACGAATTGGGCACAATGGTCAAGCCTATGGCCAAATTTGCTGGAGAGAGGGGTTGTTTTTGAGTTGTGATGATTGTAAAATGAAGGTCAGGCCAAGAATAGAGGGGAAACTGGACAGTCTGAGACATGTTTTTCCATAAAAGGACAGCTGTGAGCCTGTACTTTTTGCCCCTCTGGCCTTTGGAATCAGAATCGCTTGCGTCAGCTTCATCCCGCCAGTTCAAATGTACCCCCACTGTCAGAGCCAGTGTTAAAAGCTTTTCCAACTCTGAAGCAGACTGAAATGGAGGGAAATGCTGTCATATGGATTTGCTTTACAGCGCTGCTGTGGAATTTACTGTGCTATTGCTGGTTATATAACAGCTTAGAAATTTTGGTCCCCTCAATCTACTGTAAATCTACTAAAAAAAAAAAAAAAAAAAAAAAAAAAAAGGCGTATTATGTTTGTTTTAAGTAATGCTTTTTGCAAATCTACATGCCATCATGTATGGGCCTTATAATATTACTCCTTTTAAAAAAAAAATGTAATACACTTTATTCAGTTTTCATTGCTTTTGTATTCTGTAACCTTCTTTGACAATATAGGCTGCATGCAGATTTTTGAAAGAAAATCCCTATTTTTTTCCGTTTAATATTTTTTAGAGATTGGTGATATCTGAGCAAGAGATGGTGAGATTTTTTTTTCTTTCCTGAAGAGAGTCACAAAAGATTTCTTTACTGTAGCTTTTCTCTGTAAATCCTTGGTTTGGCCTGTCTAATAAAGCATTTGCTCCTGTGCATTTGGCAGGTCATGGATTGAATTCCAGCTCAGGGGTGGAGTTGAGTTGAAAAAGAGTTTTTTCCAGGCAATATTTTTGGCTTTGTCATCTAGTGCTGAGTAGTGCCAAAACGGCATTAATGTTCCTGGTCTGGAAAGTTGTGCGTGGGCTATTGGTATGATGAAGAGGAACAGATTATAATGGATGCAAAGCGAGATAATTGACCTGCCAGTTCTTGGCATGGTCATGCCTCAATGTGCACCTTTTCACTCTAATTATTCTGCACTGAACTTCCTGCTGCTGCCAAGACTTCTGCTAGGCTAAATTGTATGCACTTTCCTGTTTGAGCACACCATTATTCTTTTAGCTTTTTTGGGAGGTGTTGGAAACTGGAATGGAATTGGGAAAGATCTTAACACATGATCGATGACCCTTTAGCCTCTCTGTCTTATGAATTGTTTGGATTGCTTGATGAGTGTACAAAACTGCTAAACATATCAACGCCTGATGACGTCGTGTTTTTTTTTTTTTTTTTCCACCTGTGAAGAGATATTCTGTTTAATACAGTGAGATTTCATCACCGGTTAATTGCATACTGTCTCGAGCAATTCTTTTGAGTACTTTAACGATTACATTAATCACTATGGGTTATAAAAGTCCCACAGTGAAATCATCTTTAGTCACTGAACTCATATATTTCTAGTTGACAAAAAATAAAAAATAAGAGAAAACTTGCATTCACAGACATCTACGTAAAACAGCTGTACAAACCAGCAGTATGTCAAAGTGACATAATGCGTTTGGTCTGGCAGGCAGAAGCACTCGATGGCCTGAGCAATGAGTCGCTTGATTCGTCTTTATCCCTTTGGCTCATACTGAATACAGGGTCACAGTGTCCGCGCCATCGTGCGTACGTTTAATCACGCTGACCTTCGGAAGGAGCCGACTCTGCTTAGAGAGCGTCTGTGCAGCCTGGCTGCTCGTCTCCTTTATGAGCTAGAAGCCCGGCCATCCATCTTAAGTAACATTACCGGCTGGCTTTTGTCGGAGGAGATGTTCTATGTCTGCGACTCCCAGACACAAAAGCTTAAAAAAAATCCTGAATCAGGCGCACGGTTTTTGCTTTGTTTTCTTGTCTGATCTTTGTACTCATCCTGTTTCACAGTCAGGGACCAAAGTTTGTCTCATGGACCCCCAAAAATCAAATGTGGAATATACAGAGTGAGTCAAAAAAACCTATACACTTTTTAATGGGTCATTTTGTGATGGTGTTGCAATATACATGTACACAACATATTTTGCACTTTTGCCTCAGATCTTTCCGCTGATATTGGTACCAGTTACACCTCATTAGGTTTCAGGCATGATGCACAGAGGACAATTAAGGGACTCAAGTAAAATCTGACTTGTGCCACCTGACCAGGGCTGGATTATGAAATTGACCATGCATGTCATTATGGGTTGCATAGTCATTTGAACTGAAAAACAGGCATATGAATCTTGCCTGTGCATTGGTCGTAATGACCTGGCACTGCCAAGCATGGTGCGTCCACAGTTTACCCCCAGGCAAAGGGCCTTCTTGGTCACTGAATATCACAGGACACGGAACGTTACAAATGTGCCACGGAGTTTTCGGCGTCAGTTTCCTAACGTGCCATAAATGTTTTATGTTGACTTGAAACTTCACAGAGGGAATTCTGTTTTGTTTGCTTTGTATCAGAGCCTGATCAGTTGGCACAAGTGAAATTTCACATAACTCCTTAATCCTTAATCTAACAAGGTGCAAACTGGTATCAAAAGAAGCAGAAAGAGCTGCTGAAAATGTACATGTAAAAAGATGTTGTATACATTGCTACAGAATATAATAATTGGACATTTAAAAAGTGTAGTTTTTTTGACTCACTGTAGAATCAAATTGATGCCTATTTGTTTACATATGTTGTTGAGGACACATGCTGAAAATTTTGGAGCGTTGGGTTCACAGGTTCTCCTAAAATTCATACAAATGACAATTTACGAATTTCCACCTTTTTAACCAGTTCCGGAGAAGACATGTTTTTGACGGACAAAGAACATACACTCATAACATGGTACACTGTGTAATGACCAGTGCATATACTGACACAGTATTCCTCATGCGCAATCATATGAATGTGTGGAGTCAAAATCATACAATACATCCAAACTTACCCCCCTCCTCTGATGAAATATTAATAATGTAAAAAACATTTCCGGAGAAGACATTTTTTGACGGACAGAATGTCTTGGTAGAAAAAGTTTTCATGAATAGATGCGTTTCTGACCCCCCAAATATTATTTGTAGCTTAAAAAACCTTCCCATTTTTGGGATGCTGGCCGTAGGCCAGTAACCTATTGTCGTCACTTTGCATCCGGCGGCGTTGTTGGAGTCGGCGTCGGCGTCGTCCGTTTAAAGCCGTATAAATTTGCAGCTCCATGTCCGCTGGCAGAAACATCTGCACAAAACGCTTAAGATACCCTGCCGAACACCGTTGTTCTTCTTGAGCACGCCGCATCCAGATAATCCTTAAATGATGAATTATATACATATTTTAATTTGTAACGTGTAGTGAAGTGGCCAGTGTCAAAGGAACGAAGAAAAAGTATACTTTTTATCTTTTAAATGTAGTAGAGTAGAAGTCTAAAAAAAAACAAAAAAAACAACTCAAGTAAAGTACAAATCCTCAAAAAAACTACTTAAGTACTGTAACTAAGTTGCCTACATGTACTACTTTACTGTACACCTCTTGTGTGTATGTGCGTATGCCTACATGTGATGTGATGACGATAAAGCTCTCTTTCTCGTGTTTTTTCTAACTCGCTGTCTCCCCCTAGACATAGAAGTCAGATAGTACAAAATACTGTAGCCTATGCGACCGTAAGCAGGCAGTTACCTTGCGTCTCACATTAAGTGGTATCGGTGAGTGGTATCGGCAAATGTGGACGAGTACGAGCATATTAACGCGGTATCGGGCAGATACCCGATACTGGTATCGGTATCGGTGCAACACTACAAATCATGTATGCTGGTTGTTTTTGACATATTGGATTTGACCTTGGGCAACAAGGTCCAGGTAATGACAAAAATGGCCTAAAAGTCCTTTAATGTTGGCTTTAGATCTTCGATATGTATTGGATACGAATAACAAATCATGTATGCTGATCAAACGCACCATATTGGATTTGACTTTGGTCTTCAAGGTCAAGGTCATGTGACAAAATCAATCTATTTATTTCCTCGTTTAATAATGTCTTTAGACATTAGTATGTATTAGGCACTAACCCATACATAATAAAAATTTTAACAGGCATTGTAACCGCATGGTTGACCTTTTTTCGCGATCAATTGTGGCAATAAAAACTGGTCAAAATCCATTTTTGGATGTTTGTTCCTATTAGCATCATGGAATAGAAAGAATAATACTAATTAGACCCATTTGGTGGCAGTGTTGTGTAAAAAAAAATCATTGTCTGAAAGCAGAGCAAGAACCAGAAGTGAATTGAGAGGGTGGCGCACTTCACAAATTGACAGCAGACGACAGTGAAAGTTCAGGTTAGAAAAAAATATAATCGGATTTCATGATGTAGACTTCATAAAGATTATATTTTTGCTAAATGGCAGAAAAGTGACATAAAAATGCTGCTGTCTGTCACTCATGAAAAAATGTGACCGCTCAGTCGAGTTGCCCGATAATGGTAACTAAAACCCCTATCTCACTTAGCTGCGTTGGCCCGCGGAAGTGTGCGGATGAAACAGTTCTCTCCTTTCGCAGGGAAGAATTGACTCGAAGAACTGTGAATTGATTCGCAGTGCCACGGGACCATTCGCCATCACCGCCGAAATTCGCAAAAAAATTAAACAGGTTTAATTTTTTCGCAGATGTCCGAGCTGGAGCTTTTTAATGCCAATATCAAGTAGACAATGTGTTGCTTTCGCAAGAATTCGTGTTGGCTTCCTGTTGAATCCGCGGACTGATGCTAGTTACTTTTCTGCTGTTGGGGCTGTAAATGCCGGCAACCTTCAGGGCCCTTGGCACTCTAGTTTGAATAATGATTGCACAAGCTTCTGGGTGCAGTGGTATTTTATTGATGAGGAATACAAATGTATCTGAAAGAAAATTAGACACCAAAATGTCAAAAAAATAGATATCGTACTGTCAAATTTTCGACATTTGACATTTTTTCATCAAATAAACAGCTTCTGTAGATTAGTCAATGATAGCAGAACTTAAAATGAATGATATGTCACCTTGCTGCTAATAATTTAAGAAAAAAAATTTATTCAATACTTTAGAATTTACCCCTAATTGTGAAACAGCCCTCATCCAAGATGCATATGAAAGGTGTGCCACCCTGAAACTCAAGAGCTGATCACCTTCGCTATGGCTCGACTCACCTGCAGTATGCTCCAACTCAATTGAAGAAGTGACGCAAGCGGACTAGATTTGAGTCACCTGACGTTGTCTGCTTTCCTGCTGTGATAAACTTTATGGTGCCCTATATTGTTGTATGGAGCCGGTACTCTTTGCTGATGACATATTGTCTGGAGTATGCAGACGTAGCTGTGTTTGATCACTGTGTGAAACTCTGACACATTTGCTTTGCAGTGACTTGCCAGTATCATCTGAACGTGCCGTGTCTTCAGGCGTAATAAAGGGTAGCGGGGTGTGACTCATCAAACTTTGTACTTAAGGCATAGAAGATTGGACTAGGAGTTAATTTAAGCATGATGTCATCTCAAAACGCATGCAGTTTGTGACCTAACTCTGCTCAACAGTGGAAAAAAAACTGCCAAACTTGCCCTGAAGCAGGGATAATACTTTACACTCCTGTTTTTACTCCTTTTATTCTTCTCTGTCTCTTCATTTGATCTCTGTTGTATGTCTATTTCACTCCTAACCAGAGGCGACCAGTGCCAGAGGTGTGAGTGGATCATTGCCCCCTGCAAAAGCAGGCTTTTAATCGGGAGGGGACGCATACGGAAGGTAGTCTGCTGAGCTGCTGAGCTTGGAGTTTGTTAAGGAAACTACGATATGCAGTCAGTTCTTAACAGCCTCTGATGATGAGGAGCATGTGTGGCCCTCAGCTGCCTATGTTGCAGTCACCACTGAAAAATTTTGTCTGTGTGTGTGCAGGCTTGCATGTTTGTGTATGTATGTGCGGGCATTTTGGCATTGCTCTGCTTATGTAAGCATGTTTATCTTTGGTTGTATTGAGCTTATTATAGGAATGTTGATGTTGAATTGGTGTGTTGTTGTGGCATATAAAAAACGGAGAGTAGAGACTTTATGTCAGTCAAGGTCTTGACACTATAGGAAAGGAATGCAAAGAATGTTCTTGTCAGGTCGTGAAATATATTGCCACAAAAACAAGATTTTTCATCACCAAGAGCCTTATTCCTGGGAGATTAAAAAATGACTGATACACTACCAGTCAAAAGTTTTTGCACACCCCAATATTTTCTGTAATTATTAGAATTTTTTATGTTTTGTTCTTGTGTAATAGTCTCATATTGGTTGTATAACAGAAAGATAGTAAAACTGAAGCCCAGTGTATAAACCATGTATGTAACAAAACAAATTAAGAAAAACCAGGATCAGTCATTTTGTCAGTATTTAAGCAGATCAGTAACGATGGTCGAATCCAGTGCTTCTCAAACCTCTCCTGGAGTAACATCTGTCCTGCATGTTTTAGATCTCTCCCTGCTCCAGCACAGGTGATTCAAATGATCAGCTCATTATCAAGCAGCTTTGGGGGGTTGATAGCGAGCTGATCATTTCAATCACCTGTGCTGGATTCCTTGTGGATTTTTCTTGTAAATTAATTATTTGTAATAAACAAGTATTGGGTTCCAGTAATTTCTTTGTTGTAAACATACTTGTAAGATAACGACTTGACATGATCTTAGGGTGTGCAAAAACTTTTGACTGGTAGTGTAGCCTTCTCTAAATGCTAGCCTTGGGGAAGTTCTCCTTCATCACAGACATTGCACCTTTCCAAAATATGTAGTACTGTGACAGGTTTAGAAATTTTGAAATGTGTTTATTTTCTGTCTGCCGATGACTAACAGCATTTAGGGCACTTTTTACAGAATCCATTCAAGCAGATTTAGGTTTACTGGTTTTGAAGATCACTTAAAAGAAAAAACAAGGGTTCTGTTTTGATCAGCCTATGTTTTTGAGGGACAGGGTATCAAACGTATTGCCTAGAGTTGATGATGTAAAGTTAATGCGAAGGTTTACATTTGTGACGGCTTATTAGTTTTAGGTTTATTGGTTCACGGTCCATTCGCTAAATGCAGTTAAGTAGATTCACGACTGAACCTCGCCTGCAATAACCAGCCAGTGTGACTCATATGGAGCGATCCAAAAGTATTTGATTCTAATTTGCAGGATCTTGATGAATACTTCAGCAGCCTGGTTGTGATTTCTGCCTGGCAGAGGGCACATGTTGCAGATGTCCTGTGACAACTCTGCTGCGTCACAACCTTGTGAGATAAAGTTAGAGCCTCTCTAGTGGTCAATAACATGACCCACTTCCCAAAATTAGATTTTCACAAATGAGTGTGGAAAAGCACCCTAAGTGTGTTTCACTAACCAAAATCTCTGTCATGAATTCCTTGGCAACATCTGTTCACTCATATTCTCCAAGTCCATCAATCAGAAAGAGATATGGTTTTATTTTTGAGGTTGGTGAAAGTAAATTAAGTTAAAATCACAAGATTGCAGCCAGTACAAGGCACTGTGGCTTTGCTGCCCAGTTTTTGAAAAATGATAAAAATATAAAAATATTTGTAATCTGATGCAAAGGACACAAGAAGCAAAACTCTACTGAAATAGATATTTCATTGCATGAACGTTATGGATAGTCTCTGCTTGCATTGAAGCTGAGAAATTGTACATCTTCTTGGCTTACATCAGATTTTCAAAAATAATAACATCTATAAATGGAGGTTTTTTTTCCCTCTCAAATATGTTGGCAATAAACAATGACATGCTTGTTATTACACCAAAATAATTGCAACCCTCCGTGGTTGAACATGGCCCAAAACGAAGTGAAGGGCCATTAACCACTTTAGTGTGCAGTTATTTTTGAATAATGACTAGCAAGGAGTTGTATTTTGCACTTACGTATACCATGGCTATCATGCACACATGCTTAGCTAAAGGTATAATTTTTCGTGCATCTATGAGCAGACAATTTGCTTCTTCCTTGATTACCTTATATTGCTTTGAAGCAGTTGAAACTTCCGTTACTATGTGCTAGAGTGCGGTAGTCTGGTTCTATTTTGTCTCCTTGCTAAGCAAAAGCAACGGTTTCTAATTCCTCAGCATCATGGTTCCACTTGGATGGTTGTTGTCTTGCAGTCCTTTTACCTTTTTGTCATAATCGCCATACTCTTACTCTCCGAAGATTTTATGTATGTATCAGAAAACTGAAACATGTGGTCTGTGTCTATTTTAGCCTTCACTTCCTATGATGGTAACTTCATGACTCAAAGTGTCAGTAAAATTTACCCTGGAATTCAAATGTGGCAAATTATTTTAGTGTCTAAGGGCTAACATGTTTGGAACAACTCCATTGGTGTGCACATACAGGAAAATAATGCAGACCCACAGAATGTCCTTCAACCAATCACAACTGAGTATTCAACAGACCTATGGTGTGTGTGTGGGTGTATATTTATAGAATGTTTCATTTTTTCATTTGTCTATTTTTGGGCAAGTTAGTGCAGTCACTGTCCAAAAAACATGTCAAGCCTAGATCTCTTGTGCCTTTTAGGTGTTCTTCAGAAAGTTGGTGCCAAATCATTTAAGCTTTGCATTGAAGTCTTCAGACTCATTGTACACGGTTATCTTAGCAATCCTATAATTTTCAGTTTGCTTCACATTGCTTGCCAAGGAGGGGCTTCAGCAAAAGCCTTCCATGATTAGCTCAACAGACTTGGTGGCTAGCTGCCATGGCTTGCTTTCCTGTGTACCCCATATTTCTCTTACACTTGTGAAGTGAGAGAGTGCAAGCAAAATGGAGACAAAAAGATATAATTAATGACAAACTCCTCTCAAACCAATGACTTTCATTTTTAATACTCACCATCTGCCAGAGCACTGTATCTTTTATTTCTGATTGTTGCGAGGCCCTGCCTGACTCCCTCACTCCAGGATATGTTTGAGCCACAGTGACCTCCATGCTGTCCAAACACGCCTTTTTTCCTGGCCCTGTGTGTTGTTTCAGGTGCTGTGCAACGGCCCCGGGACGTGTGTCCCCCTCTGTGTGGCAGGGCTGCTCCTCGGGACTCTGGGAATGAAGAAAGTCATCATCATCTACGTGGAGAGCATTTGTCGAGTGCAGACCCTCTCTCTCTCGGGAAAGATCCTCTACCATCTCTCAGACTACTTCTTCGTGCAGTGGTCCTCCTTAAAAGACAAATACCCAAGATCAATTTACATCGGAAGAATAGTCTGAACAGTGGAGGAGGAAACCACCAAGGCTATGGATTCATGGATTCACTCTAGAAACACTATTTCTGTTACTTGGGGGATGCCTCCTTAGCTGTTGGTTGTTCTGTTGTTCAAACCTATACCATTGGTTACAAATTTCACTAAGGTCACATTCTAGATTATGGTACTCAGAAAGAAGACAATAGATTAAGAAGTGAAACGGTGTAATTCCATTTTTTGAAGCCTATGATTTTAGAAATTCAGATGCAACTGTGATTGAACATACTGGGTTATAAAGTCCTACAGATTTAAAAAGTGCACAAATATTGCCAAATGATTGTACTCTTTGGATAAGCGGGCCTGGCTGTGTAGAATGTCATCTTGTTTTGCATCATTTGCAGATGTAAATTTTTTGAAAGTTTGCACTTTAAAAATGCTACAGGCATGACTACACATGAACAGCATTTAGCATTAGTACGGAGAATTCGTTGGCTCATTTCAGAACTCCTTCACTAAATCCTGTTTTGTACCTTGTATTACATTTTTATAAATTATTCCTATGAAATGAAATGGGATACCTTGGCTCTTTTTCTTTTTGAGTGTTGTTTTTTTGTAGTTATTTTGGGGGGGTTCTCTCAAGAGTCCTTTTAGCACACCAACAGGATTACATATAGATATAGGCATATCTGCAGAGTGGCAACATACGTTGCTGTTGGGGACTGAAACTATTACAGTTTGATTGCATTGAAAGTTTTGTAAAACAATGGACAGTTTAAAACAAAGGTGTGCCAGTGTCAGCATTTTTAAAGTTTTGTTTGTGCCCTTGAAGGATGGGAATTTTCTGCCCATAGGTTTCCATTGTTAAAGGTTTCCTGTCCATGGACACTATTCCCCTAATAGCACTGCTTAGAAGAGAGGAAACAGAATATTTGGAGTGTTTTTTTTTTTTCAGCATGATACAAAAAGGGGAAATGCATCAAGGGATTAGCTCAGCATCCTGCTATTTCGGCTTGCCTTTGAAATTGAGTCTAAAGCCACTCAAATGTATTATATAGTAGGAATAAGACAAGGAAAGGTGGTGTTGCATCAATATGGGAAAATTGTCCATGAAAGCCTTTGATTCCTTACTGTATGTGGGTCTAGAAAATGCATTTGTTTTTTGTATCATATGTGCTAGGACAGATGTGGGCCAAATTTAGATGAGCACTCCCCAACATATGGGGATAAATCGATGAATAACTCCCAATTATCACAGTGCTAGTTCTAAAATTTATAACTGTTATTGTTGCTGCCATCCCAAGGAACAATTTGACTCCAAACATGGCTTAATTGCTTTGAAAAACAAGACCTAGGAGGAATTGAAGCCATAAAAAAGCATGATTTGGCTACATTTTGCATCACAAATTGAAAATTTAACATTAAAATTAATATAGTTCCCAAAATGATCCACCCTAAATGTTTGGTAAAAAGTATGTGCAGTATGCCAAGTTTGTTTGCACAAAGTTTCAAGAAATTCTTTCACCGGTAACAATTCAGTTGATGCTACAAATATGAATTTGAACCATGGCTATGTTAAACTATACTTAAGCATTGAACTGGTGTGAAAAACTGGCGGCATTTTACACTAATTTTTTGGATTAAACGGTACGGTTTCCTGTTTGTTTGGGTCATTGAGTCAACAGGAGAGAGAGAAAGCATGGTATTATTTGAAGGGGAAGGTGAATGATACAAGGGGTGGAGCGGATTTATCCAGCATACTACTTTTAGTTCTGAAGGCTTACCTTAAACCTCTGCAGTTCAGCTTTGTGCAGGTGCCTATTCCTTTCCTGTTACGTTTTTGTTAGCACCACAGCAAAGAATGAAGCCAACCTGCTTTAATCTGCTGACTTCACCACTAAACCTAGAATAATAGCACCTGCCATAAGTAAAGACATTGCATGTTTTATTGACCACAAATGCTCATATGTTCCTTGTTATCTTGGCTGCTCAACCTAAATATTTGTTTGAACGTGGGTATTGTTTCATGTGTCAGTTGCTGCAGACACATGTCGAGTCATCTTGAGACACAAGTTTGCAACCTTAAACTTTTATCCTGCCATTCACATTGTAAGCAGGCAAGCTAGAGGGTGCCTCATCACTGAGGACAAGCTGTGCAGGTAGACAGATACTCATGTTTGAGTTTTTATCTTTAGAAAATAGTCTGCCGTACCTGGGTCCTGTGATGTCCCTTTGCCTCTATTTGATTTGGAATTGTTCAGGTTTCTCTCACATAAAAAGTGCACAAATCTATTCAATTAATGTAAAACAACTAATGATATGTTTAAAAAGTTCCCCATTTTACACCTTCGCATGACTGCTGTTTGGATTGTCTTTCATTCTCCATGGCAGTGCTTTGTCCCCTATGCAACCTTGCTGGAAGGTTAAACGCTTATCTTTGCGTCACTGCGGACTCATCACCTTCAACGTTTTGGCAAGCATCTGCTGAGGGGTCATTGGAACGCGCTGACTCAAGTCTTTAGTGCAGCCCACATTTTCAATATTCGAGTACAATCCGAAAGCGTCGATATCTATGAAAAGCTTGCCTTTCTCTAGGTTCAGGAAGAAGCAGGTAAAATGCCAAGAATAACTAATATGGGGCATTACGCCATAAGTCTTCCTTGATTATTAAAGACTTCGTAATTCTGACAGAAACTCTATCCCACTTCGTTTAAATGTACCAATGTCAAAACAATGTAGCCCAGGCAATTTATCCCAAATCAGCAACTGCTTGCTGTAAGGCAGCAGATGTGTATGCGTCTCCGCGTTTAATTGGGACATTTATTTTTTCACAAAACAACCGAAGGCCTGAATTCAAAAAAGGTATTAATGGCAAAAAATATTTTTTGGTCAGTTCAAAGCCGATTCGACCCGTTTTCCTTTGTTTAAGCGTAGTGAATTCAGTTACCTAAACTCGGTAGACTTTAGAGCTGGTCCCGAATGTAACAAAGAAAGGCCGTATGTAAAGATGACGCTTCTGATTGGTTCGCATGCGTCAGTCAGTTGTCGTTCGACATTTTTCCCTGCACAAAACGGAGCTATTGTGGAACGAGAACTTTCAGCGGTACCTTCATAAAACTTAGGTCCTCCAAGTCGGGGAGGATTCGGGATATATATCTATCACTTTGGATCTATATTGCAACTGATATTCAATCCGCTCATTGAAATATTAGGGACGCCGAAGGATTTCAAACTTGTTTTGCTTTTTGACTTTGGCACCCTTTAAGAAGTTAAGAGAAAATGACTCAATTTAACAAGGGACCTGCATACGGGTTATCCGCAGAAGTGAAAAGCAAGGTAAGAAAAAGAAGCTTTTAATGTTCTGGCTGTTCGATTTATAGTTTTCATTTCTTTTGGGGGAGGAAGGATTATGTCCCGATTCCATTCCCGAATAAATTAGTTACTTTGTAGCCAGACGTGTGATTGCACCCTTTTTTGGGTCGCCTTGCTAGCTATAACGTCCATAAACGTTATTTGGCCCAAACTAAATTTGCAATGCATCGGAACATTTAGCCTGCAAAGACTCAGAAAAAAAATGTTGTATACTGCTGATTCGAACATTATGGACATTGTGTATACCTATTGCAGTGGTCAGGGAAGAGAGAACTCACTTTGCTTTTTTTTTTTTTTTTTTTTTTTTGGTTCTGCAATCACTGAACTATGAGTTTACTGTTAAGTAATTTCAACGTTACGTGGTACGGCGACAAAACGTCCTGGGTGTTCCACGTTAAGACAGCCCTCGAATTTTATGCTACGTTGCGTTAATAATTAGTAATTTGAAATTAATTTCGAAAATATGTCTACTTTTTCACCCCTCTCAAACTGGTTGGTTTCCACGAAATGCCCTGCAGTAAACGTTCACCCATGGTCGAACTTGGTCTTACGGTCTTGGCTCGCACAACGTCATATCTATTGTTGCTGCTCTCTGACCATCAGACCGTTTTGTTTTTGTGGAATAAGTTCACGCCGCATTTCTGTTGTCTTAAGGAAATTATTATCAAAAAATGGGCACAATATTTACGGGAAAATTGATCAGCTTCGGCAAAAATAATATACAATAAATTCAACCGCACCACATACTGTCGCGTAACTTTTATTTCTTAATCGCAATTTTGATGGCTAAATCGTTGCCACTGTTTTCATACGTAGGCTTTGCCAACGTTATATGAATGAAACTCATGCCTGTCTGATTCATTGTTCGACTCGCTGGGAGGAGTCTCGGATGGGGCGGTGTTGGTTTATATGCGTTAATTCGCGCTTTCATGGTTTTTATTCGAAGAAATTTGACAGAATTGAGCCTGTGCAGGTTTTTTTCCCCCCCAATCGACGTGTAATATCCCAAGTGTGCTGGATTTTGATATGTTACGGTCTCCTGACTTAGTGTTTAATTGTTTTATTGTTAAAATCAGTAGTCTATTAAATTAACATTAAAACAGTATTAATATTTTACTTCCTTCCAGTGAGGTGGGTCATCAATATTCTCGTTAATTATGCTCGACAATGGTCAAAATTTTCGAACGTCGATGGAAATCCTTGTCCTGTTCTGAATTACTTAAGAATGACATCATCCGTTATCCATGGGAAGCGAGTTGGCCAGAGGAAGCCGACTGGCTTCCATATGCTGGCCCCGGACTCGTTTTTAATTTGCATATTTTCGTTTTACTGCAGAGGCTGTCCTAATACCCTGGGTCGATCTGTGTCGACTACTTGGGGAACTTCCAAGCTCTTTTTTTAAAACGTATATAATGTAGAATATATAAAGAATATTTGTCCTTTTTAGTTCAATTCTTAATGGATTTAGGAATTTGGTTGTTTTATGACTGTTTGCGAGCTCTCTGATTTCTATTGGTTATTTTGCGGTTTCCTAATCTTTGCTGTTAGAGGGCGGCTCTTATCTGTTTAGGAAATACATAAGTCCACGTGGGTCTGCTGGGAATCGAGCCATACAGTTTCGTGGAAGGTTCACCGTCCCATGACGAGTCATCCATGATCGGAGCTCTGGGAACAGAATGTCTTCAGCTTTAGATCGCACTGAAGACTGTACAGATCCACACGGGCACTTCACGTCTTGTGTAGCATGCACATCTCAGCCCAGTTCTTCCGACCACTTCACTCGCAACCAGCTTGTGGGAGCAAATAGGCAGTATGTGAAATCGTGTCCATTTTGGGGAAAGAAAAACTTCTTTTTTTAATCTTTAAAGCTGTTGGATTCAGTTGTCTGGAACGAAGTCAGATGAAGTCTGCATTTGAAATTAAAATCTGTTCTTTCAGGCCAGCGTGATTTCTAATATTTTCTGTCTTTGTTGCCAAGTAGGCCTATCCCATTTCTTCCGAGCTGAATGATGTTCTTAGTGGTTTTTGATAGCATGTGGAAAAAATGGAGAGCAGCCTGAATTTGAGTGGAATGGGGAATTGATCCTCTCAAAACCTCTAGTTTACATCTGACTGTTAATAATTACTGATCCTTTCAAGTAATTATTTTGAACACTACCAAAAAAGTTGGATGGAAATCATGGGATTGCCTATGTCTGCGAAAGTATGTTTATTTTTGTGTTTTTATGTGCCCACTCTAGCATCCACAATTCTTGAGGTAGCCTATCCACTTGAAATTTATACCACAAAAAGCTATATTTCCAAGGAAGAAGGGATTAAATTTTGAAAGGTCAAGGTCATGGAAAATGTTAAAAACAAAATTTGGCCATTGTCTTGCTTTAGAAAAATGAGAGATGTGAAACCAATGTCAAAATGTTCAGACTGGTCTCGTGAATAGTCTCTTCTTGTCAAGTTTTCAGCTCTTATTAGTCACTGATTTCATTTATTTGTCTGTCTCTGAACAAAATATTTCAAAGACTACTTGGCTGATTTGGACCAAACTTCATTGGAAGGTCAGCAATATTCTGAAAGTGATTTAATTTTAGGGACGTTATACCGCACAGTGTTATTACGTAATGTCGTAAAAGCTTAAAATTGGATCTCAGCATTATTTCGAGAAATAAACATCGCATTGACGTGCTGTAAACGCTAAAAATCAATTGAATCCGATATCTAAAATTTCCTAGTTTGATGTTACTGCAAAACATTGATCGTTTTTGAGATTGCCTAACGTCAAAGATTTACCTGACAATGTCAGAAGTTTCATAGTAGTGGGGCTTTATGCTCTTGACTGCACTTCTAGTTTATAAATGGCCTATTGCTTCTCTCCTCATAGTATGGGCTACTGCTGAAATGTCTGATTCCTAAGAGGCCCCATTGCTACGCAGTACACAGTTCTATAAGGCATTTGTGAGTGCATCTTTTTTGCTGAAAAGATTATCGCTGAAAAGATTATCACTGAATATAGCTTACACTTGGTCCTGTGATTGTGTTTAATACGTGCTGGCAAAAGATGTGTGTGCATTTGTGTAATGCAGCATGTTGTGAAATAAGTAACTTAATCAGTCAAACATTAGATTAGGGACGGACAGCTGGTGGTGGAGGGCCACAGTGTCTGAAGGTTTTTGGTGTGTTCCTCCGCAAGTGACTAATTCAAGTCACTGATTGGCTGATGAGTCTGCATGCCTTGTTTTCCTGGAATTTAGTGCCTGCTGGTTGAAAGGAGACCACAAAAACCTGTTGACATTACGGCCCTCGAGGACCAAAGTTGACATACTCTTCCATTAGATCAGCTGTTGCTGACTTTCTGAAGAATTTCTTTGAGTAATCTAATTTCTTCTACATTTGTGCTGGTATTCTGACCCTCGGTGTCTTTTCAAAGAGTTAATTTGGCATAAAAATGTATTTCTAGAACATCTTTAACCTTCTCTTGTGTGATTAACTATTGGGCCATTCTTACTCACGTGTGTGACCAAAAATGTAACAAATGGCAGAAAAAATCGCCTCCAATTACAAAAGCGTTGGAGGTTCATGTTTGTGGACTTTATATAGGAGTACAAATCCAAGTCTATCAAGTTAAAATTTTATTTGTTACATTAACTTAAGGTTAAAGGTCAAATACAACTAGTCACGTGTGTGACTTCACGTGGGAACAGGTTTTTCATAACTCTATTTGACTTCAAAAACTCTGCAAAGTTGAAATATCTAGAATGTTCTTAGTTTTGGGGTATGGAAAATGGCAAGGAATAAATTTGATACCTTACATGAATTTTCAAAGTATTTCTTTATTTGATGACATCTGGTCACGTGTGTGTGACATTTTGGTTCACTTCTCAAAGAATGGCCCTATTGTACATTGAGCAGATTCACCTTTTTGCTCAAAATGGTGAAATTCATCCATTTGTAAGTTTTCTGGTTTTTACCCCTCAGCCCCGACTAAGGGGCAGAGGGGTACAGTCGTCACGCACGGCATCCGTCCATCCATCCATCTGTCCTCACTTATATTCCGCGCATTAACTCACAAACGCCATTGTCTATCGACCTCATTTTTGGTGTGAGTGTCAGAGTCGGGTAGCTACAGAAGCCTATCAATTTTGGTGGCGCTCCACTATTCATTTTGGCTGTCAGAGCCGCCATCTTGAATTTGCTTTCTGCGCATTACCTCAAAAACGCCATCGCCCATCATCGCCATTTTTGGTATGAGTCTTGGGGCTGGGTAGCTACAGAAGCCTATGGATTTTGGTGGCGATCCGGTATCCAATATGGCTGTCAGAGCCGCCATCTTGAAATTGCATTGACATCATCTTGTTGTCCCTGTTCACGAGGGATGTTCAATGAACATCGATGAACTGTCTTCATGACGAAATTCATGTCAAATGGTGGTAAGTATTAACAGTCACACATTGATATACTGCTTAATGTGGGCTGAGGGGTACTGCTCGTGTCAGCATAGGTATTTTTATTAATTAGAATTGAGATGATGAAACTACCCAGGAGTTTTTTTAGCCATTGTGAAATTTTTGGGCCTGAAAAGTGTACTTTGGTCAAGCCCATACTGATCCTTGGACAAGTATGAGGAGTTCTGAACATGAGAGGAGAATGCCTAAAGTTGATCTTTTTTCAGGTAATCTGGATTTAACGAGTAGCAGGCTTCCTCCTACTCTAGAATGTTCTTAACTGTGAATTTATGGATATTGACCATTGTATTTTCTATCTGTCAGATTTGAGGCCCGTTTTTCTTCCTCCAAGAACACACTTCTCAGATGTATCCTGCAAGGCACTAAAATGCTCTTGGGGCACTAATACCTTTTAATGGCACATAAAGAATAAAGGCACACATTCAGGCCTTTGTTGGGGAAAATGATTTTATGTGCTTGCAGGATACCAGCCTAGCACTTGTACCGTTTTTGGCACATTTTTCCATATCTTATTCTTCGAAGAGTGAAGAGAAGCAGTCACAGGTCTGTTCAGTTTGGGGAGAAAGGAAAATGTGTAGAGATATGGAGTGTTGGCTGTTTTATCTTGGTGCAGAAAGCAGATGTTAATCCTGGTTGAGTGAAAGCAGCCCTGATTGTGTAACTGGAGATATGAGAGCTATATAGCTATGCTTGTGCGAGGTTTGACGTTCTATGCAGTGTCTCTCTCCCACACTTTTCACTATCTCTCCATTTGTTAGAGGATCTTCCCATATGATTCCTTTATTGTAAATTGTATGCCTATCCCCCTGTGTTTTTGTACCCACCTGCAGCGTCTATCGCTACTTGCACGGCCAGAGCTTAGACTAGACTTTAGACTGACAGCGAATTATGATGCACTTGAAGTGCATCATAATTCGCTTAAGTTTAACTGGTGATGAGGTGCTGCATGGTGCCACTGCAATGTTAAATGAACACTGATAAAATGACCTGAAAACTAGGATAAAAATTTTAGCCTGCTTGTACAAAAGAAGTGGACCTATTGGAGCTCTCAATTCTGTTGATTTCAGTGCCCAACATTCTTCCATTGTATGCCATGGGGTTGGATAAAAGAAGAAAAAAGAAAAAACTTCAATTTGTGAGTGTGATGGCCAGGTATCAGTACTTGATGGGTGTCATGCACATTTAAAATTATTGTGCAGTTAATAAAAAATGACATTACAGCCCTTCATGGAGGTCGGTAGTCAGTATGTATTATTAGCCAATTTATTTGTGATGTAAGGACCTTTTGGCATGTTGCGGTTGAAATTGTCATAATGCGGTTTGACTAGGCCTATACTTTTCATTATTATGCAGTAACAGCACTTAAATGTATCGCATTAGCATTTTAAGAAAAGGACCCAATATGCATGAGAAATAAATAAATGCCCCATCCTGCCTGTGAAAAGTTTATCCGATGTGTAGATTACAATACGAAAGTTTTACTATAATGCTGCTTTTAGAGTTGATGCATGGGGTCAATCTGCAGGGCTTTGTTTACATCAGTGGAGATTGTTTTCTATGGTACTTATTAGCCTGTGCTGATTTCAACACTACCGGTAAAAATCTAATCAGATTTACACAACCAGATTTCTTTTAATTTCCTATTGGATAATGGTATTTATGTTCTGCTTTTCATCTGCCCCAATAACAGACCCATTACTCCAGTAAATATTAGGTTTGAGATTTGTCATAATCCATTCATATGAGGGCACAGTTCATTGGATTTGATGGCAAATCTTCTTTTTCTTTTTCAAATTTAAGCCGTATGATCAGCAAGAACGGCTGTTCTCCATATTAAGGGGGCTTTTATTGCATAAAAAACTACTTCACTTCCCTCATACAAATCAATCCGCTGCAAGTTGACACTAATTCTCTATAGTTATTGAGCTCTATAAAATTCATTCAAAAAGTCCCCTTATCGTTCACTCTGCAGTCTCTCAATCCCTTCAGGCCTGCTAAAAAAAGAAATGCAAAGTACTTTTTTGTGTGTGCCGCTAACAAGTCTGTTACTTAATCGCCACCCTGAGTTTTGCATAATCAGGCAAATGTGAGTGTGTTAGTCAATGTGGCCCAGGGATCAAACTCTGAGTGTGAGGGTGTTGGTGTACATGCTGTACTTGTGTCATCCAGTGTACCACTGCTCAGACCATAATCTTTCAACTAATGCTCTGTACATTTTGCTGTTTTACCACTGAAGGCACTCACACTGCCACCCGTTCCTTATCTGACGTCTTGTGATCTCATTCTGAGTTTTCAGGGCAGATTAGTGTCCCCAAAGAACAGATTAAGGTCTTTCCCTGCTGCTTGCGCATTTTCAACTCTTGCTTCAGGTTGTCAGAAATCAATCACGTGTTGACCTTTTGTACCCTTTTAGATTTGAACAAGTGTGCTTACAAATGCACGTGAATATAAGTGAGTGGTTGAACGTCCAAACGTTCCTGATACGGGGGCTTGTCTTTGATACATGTTACAGTGTGGTCTTGTTGGAAATTCTGATCAGGAAACCATGCTTTCACTTGTATTCTTGTTGCATTGGTTTCTTTAGAGGGGCTGGGGGATCCAGTTGGGGTCAAGGCCCGGGGTCAACTCTGAGGGTCTTGTGAATGGTTAGGCATTCTGGTAGATCAATTTGCATTCTGTCACTCTCTACTAGATTAAGATTGGAAGAAAAAAAATTTAGGCTAAAGAATAAAAAAATGCTCAAATCCAAAATGATGAAGTCAGAAAGTGACCCATTTCTGAGAGAATGCCACTGTTTTGAGTTCTCTGACGGACTAATGCTGTGCTTTTACCTTCATTGTCAAAAACCTAGGAGCCAGTTTTTGAGAGATTCAGGCAAAATCAGGCACTTTGAATTGTTGACCCCCCCTGGATTTGGCTGATTTTTTTTTTTTTTTTTTTTTTTTTTTTTTTGAGGTGGGTATAGTACCCAAACTTCAAAACCCAAACCGCTCCTCTGTCGACTCCTTCTGTGCCGAGCTACAGCAACCCCTTTTTTGGCCAATTTAACAAAATTGCAAGTTCCCACCTCTCTAATTCTGAACTTCAATGGTGTCCCAGCTCAAAGTTTATTAAAAGTGGGTCTATAGGGAGGGCAGATTATCAGAATGTTGTTATCCACCTGGGGCACCCTTGAAGTTTACCAATAGGGGGCGCTCAAAATGCTCCAAACCATTTTTTTTTCTTAAGTTTGTCACGGATTTTCTCCAAACTTCAAAGGTATTCAGTTGCCTTTTTGCAGGAATCTTTTTAGTTGGAAGGACGTTAATTCAAACCTACTATTACTTTTGTGGTAGAACCTTGAAGTTTGGAGAATAAAAGGGCCTAAAAAGGGTCTCGGACCAAAAAAGGGTCATTTTGGGACCCTATTTCTCAAAACTTCAGAGGTAGCCAAATGCTAATAATTGCACGTGAAAGCCATGGACCTATGTACTGCAATAAAAGAAGAAATCAGCTGGGATCTTGTCTCATTTGTCGCATTTGCCGCTGCCTCTGTTGTTGGGGTCGTGATATAAGCTTACTGTTATTCTGATCTCATCTCTCATATCTGTGCTTTATGAGCCTGGCCATGAAAAGGCAGCAAGTACAATTGCATCAAGAACATATTCCTGACTGCACATGTATGCATACATGCATCTTGTCACAACAAAGTACAATGTTCATGTTTTTTAAGGATTAGTGCTGCCACCTAGATGCTATTTTTAGAATTTTGGTTTTTTTAATTATAAGCCAATGAGATAAGATCCCAGCTGTTTTGTTGTTTGTTTGTAATAAATAGGTCTATGACTTTCATGAGTAATTATCAGCATTTGGCTACCTCTTTGAAGTTTAGAGAAAAAAGGTCCCAAAATGACCCCTTTTTTTGGTCCTTTTTTCTGCAAACGTAAAGGTTATCCCACATAAGTAACAGTAGATTTGAATTAAGGTCCTTCCAACTAAAAGATTCCTGCAAAAGGGCAACTGGGATACCTTTAAAGTTTAGAGAAAATCCGTGACAAACTAATGAAAAAAAAAAAATGGTTTGGAGCATTTTGAGCCCCCCCACCCATTGGCAAACTTCAAGGGTGCCCCAGGTGGATAACTACATTCTGGTAATCTCTCGTCCCTATAGACCCACTTTAATAAAGTTTGAGCTGGGACACCATTGAAGTTCAGAATTAGAGAGTTGGGAACTTGCAATTTTGTTAAATTGGCCAAAAAGGGCCAAAAAAGGGGGTCGCTGTAGCTTGGGACAGAAGGGGTCAACAGAGGAACGGTTTGGGTTTTGAGGTCTGGGTACCATACCCATCTCAAAAATAAAATATCAGCGAAATCTAGGGGGGTCAACAATTCTGACTGCCTGAACTTCTCAAAAATTGGCTCTTAACTCGACTGTGATGGTGAAAGCAGGCTTAATAATTTATACCATTTTTGCTAATCCTGGAGTCATATGGCCTTGGATTTTGTGATTTCCTGATGGCAGAATAACCTGGAATCTGTCTTTATTTCTCTCTTTTTGCATGCTGCAAAGCAAGATGAAGGATATTTCGTAGGCTATTTTAAGTCTTTGTCCTTAAATGACGTCTTTTTATTGTACATCCTGTGTCGTTTTGCCATGCCTTCAGTGACCATATTGCTTGGTTGAATGTAGCTGCCTTATAGCTATGTGGATGGTATATCCTCTGACCTGGGTTTTGAAAGACATGAGTAAATGAGGCCTAACCTCCGCCGTTTCCTGTGAACTGGAAGTTACTGGAAAATGGTGAACCAAAGTGTCATGCTCTGTCTCATTTGCAAGGAAGCGTCTTAAGTAGGCAGCTTTTTTAGGAAATATGGCTGCTTAAGACCGTCTCATTGAAGTGGGAAGCATAAGAAACCCCTAGTTGGGCATCTCGATTTGGTAAAATTTCTCCCCCCCCCACCACCCCCTTCTCTTGGGAGGTCAGCTTTATTTTTATTAACAAAATATTGAGGGGAGAACACAAGAAAAGGGAAAGACAGGAGGATGGGTAATCCAAATAAATCTGAATCAAACAAACAACTAGGACTAAGACTGATATGATGTTAGACATAGACCAGACTAACAAAGTGGATGGGCAGACAGGGGAGTGATTCACTCATTTATACTTTACTAAACTTTTTTTTTTTTTTCCCTTTTTCAGTAGGGAGCATGATTTGTTCGGGTTTAGATGCAATTCAGGCACTTCATTTTTTTTTTTTTTTTCCAGATGGCTTCAGTGTTAATTTAATATACTTGGGTTTTGCTGTGTTATGGCATTAACTCACCAGTAGCAGAATAGAGTTCAGGAGTGTTGAATATGTTTCATTAATTTGTTCAAGTTGGTTTTTTGTATAGCTGACTGTTGTTCCATTGAAATCTGTTGTGTTAAGAGATCCAGCCACTGTGAAATATTGATGTTATTCCGACTTTTCCAGTTTAGTAATATTGTTTTTTTTTTTTTTTGGCGATAGTCAGGGCTACAAGTAGGGGTATAATAATTGGTTTGGGGCATGTGTTGAGTGTATCCAGATCACCAAGTATACATAAAGCTGGGGATAACGGGATGCAGCAGCTGAAGAATAGTGATAGTGTGGTGGTTACTTATTTCCAGAAATGCTCTATCGGTGGACAGAGCCAGAGTGCGTGGAGGTAATCATCAGCTGTTCTAAGACTGCAATGAGTGCACGTGTCTGATTCCGTTAATCCCATCCTGTACAATTTGTGATGTGTAATGTGTGTTCTGTAAATGATTTTGTACTGTGTAAGTCTTTTGTTGGTGTTCCTGGACATGTTAAAGATGTTGTTGCAGATCTTATTCCAATAGCATTTTTCAGTATGGATGTTAAGGTCCTTTTCCCATTTGTTTATTGGAATATAAACTGTGTTTATAATGTACCATCTGTGTGAGATAATAGTTGGAGAGTCATTTGATTCTGTTTTAATTGGATGTACTGGAAATATTGTTGTTTCTCAATGCCATATCTGTTTGTGAGATGTTGGAATGTTGGCATGGAATTATGGTCAAATGTGGTGGTGTGCGATTCCTTTCTCTTTCCATTTCTTGCCGATCAGGGGAGATTTGTTTGCAGTGAAATCTGGGTTTTGCCATATTGGGGTTAGTGCAGTCGGTGAGGTTTTATTGTTTTTTATATTATTGACTTTCCAACAGGCTGTCAGAGTTGTGGCGATTGCAGTGTTTTTGAAGCAGTTATGGTGTTTGATTGTCACTGATGAAGGGTAGGTTTGAGATTGCTATGTCTTGGCGGTCCGTTTGTTCTATATCAAGCCATGGGTGGTGGTGATGGGTTGCATGGATCCATTTAATGATATATTGTAATTGATTTGTCAGGTAGTAGTGTTGGGAATTTGGTGCTTCAAGGCCTCCTTGATGTTTTGGTTGTTGTAGCGTGGTCAGTTTTATTCTGGGTTTCTTATTTTTCCAGTAAAATGCAGTTATATCTGTGTCTAGTGTTTTGAACCCCTTTTTTTTTTTTTTTTTTTTTTTTTTTTTTTTTTGTAGGTAGGGTTGGAATCATTATGAATAAATAATTAACCTTTGGTAAAACCATCATTTTTATTTTGGCTATGCATCCTATAATGGAGAGTGGCAGTCTTTTCCATTGGTTTAAGTCATCTTGTATTGTTTTTACTAATGGAGAAAAATTCAAATCGAACAAGTCTGACAGCCTGGAGGAGAATTTTATACCCAAATATTTTGATGTTACCAGTAGAGAGAGGCAAGTGAGGAAATTGTGATGTAATATGAGGGCTATCTCCATTTATTGGTAGGTATTGATTTGGGAAAATTTCGAGATAACATCAAATGGTTCCTTCACAGCATAGGAAGTCTCAAAAAGCCTTGCAACAAGCTAGGGATTAGCCATTTGGATGACAGACGTAGGATAGAAACAGCCAGTTTTTGCTTAATTTCACGTATCATATCATCATAAAATTGGCTTCTGGTCATTTTTTGGGTGAGGAATTGACTGCACGCATGTCGAATATTGATCATTTTGTGGGAACAGATGTTGATTTAAAAATTTGCAATGATTTCAAGGTGCTGAAACACCATAAAATAGACTGATGACTATTGTTTCCCATGGAAACCGCTGGCACTGCGCTGTGGCGTGAGTAGCGTTAGCCACATGATGCTTCGTAGCTAGTATTTCATTTAAAGTAGCCTTTTGAAGAACTGGTGCCTATTAAGAGTACGAAGGGTACTAACTAGGTACAAAGGTGATGGGGAGCCTCCTTACAAATGAGACAGAGCCTCAGCCTTGATGTCTCCCAGAGTCTCTAGTTACACAGGGCAGTGTGATGCAGCCTCATTATAATAATCTTGAAGTAATTACCACACTAGTGGGTTCCTGGCTACTGCAGAAACCTTTTGTAGTGGCAAACCCAGAGAGCCCTGCCTCAGACTCGCCATGCCTGGTCAAGTCCAGACCCCCTGAACAAATGGGCTAATGGCACCATCGAGGCCACTATTTTTATGTCCCAGCTGGACACTTAGATGAATAACCCCCTCCCTCCACTGCAAGAGTGGAACTAGAACAAAAAAGAGAAAATTGCCTGTCAGTTTTCCTGAATAATGATATAGGTCTCATGCTTCTTACACTTGGACCATATAGACTGGATATATCTCACTTACTGTTTGTCTTGACACATGTTAAACTGACATTTTCCAAATTGAGAAAGTTCTTCAAAAGAAGATTCCACACTTCTTTCATTCTTGAAAGTCTTCACTTTTAAAATATTTACATGGAATACTTGTATTTATTTCTGTTCCTCTGTGTAATTCAACCAATAATAGGATATTTTGTACTTGATTTATTATTTTCCGGTATTTGGGCTTTGGTTTTGGGTGGCGAATTGCTGGCAGCAGTAGCACTCAGTGCTGTGGCTTGTGATTCTGTGACAGTGGGCAAAGAAAACTAGAGCAGGTGCCAGATGTTGCACTCAGGCTCATACCAATTCATCGCTGCATTGCTTGCACGGCAACAAGGAGAACCAGACTCTCCTGAGTCATTCAGTCTGCGGCACTGCAGCCCTGGGCACTGCTCTTACAGGGCCTCTGCCCACTATCCTCTTAACCCTTGGAGCGCTAAATGTTACTCAGTGATGGAAGATTTCAAAATCAAAGCGGTTCAACACCTATCGTGTTAGGTTTTCAAAAGCACAAGATAATTAAATTTATATATTTATTTATATTGGCGGGTTAACTTTATGAAGAATTGGTTTTTAAAATGTTCTTTCCTGCGCTCTTAGTCCGTGTCACGGAACTCCAGTCCATCCAGCGATCTTTGCGGATTGTTAAATCAGCGCTGTTCTGTTAAGAGCATTTTTACCTTGTATTTTTGATCTTGTACCTTCAGTAGTAGAGAGTTGGAGGAGAAATTCCTGAGCACTAGAAAAAGCCGAAGCATTATTCTGAGGGTGTGTATCAAATGTTTACGCTCCCGTGCGCAAATGCTTGGACCATTCCTGACGTTTTGGCAAAATGATTGGTTATACCCTGAGGGGTTTGGTTTACCTGGCTCCCTTTTGAATTATTTTCGCTCAGCTTTGCAGTCATGCATTCGCTGGATTCAAACCTCAGAGCTCGGAAGTGAAGTTTGGGTTCAGTCTTGCTGTCATGCGCGTCTTTGGGCCCAAAATGACTATTATTGAAATGGTTTCCTTTCTGCCTTTTACAGAAGTAACAGAAGGAAGAGATACCTCTGGCTCCCAGATGTTCCTTTCACTTGCTAGCATTAGCAGTGGTGTGGTCAGTGACAAAATGAGACCAGATTGCCTCTGGTATAGTTTTCGTCTGGGATGTATAGTAAAAGGGACGATACTTCTTCAGTAAACTTCCAGCCGTATAGATTTATGGTTTGAAAAAATGATTGCAATGCAAGTCGCCCTAGAGCTACGCAAATAAAGTTGTTCTCTGAGCTGCGTGTTGGCCTCATGGAAAGAGGCGGTGCTTTTGTTTTTCTTTCAATTCCTCATTGCCCTCGGTAACTTAACCAGAAACGATGCATTGAAACCAATTGGAGGTCGCGTCAGCGTTTAGTCGACAGACCGTTTGGGTTCTCACTCTGTTTTGGTTGTGTCGGAGCTGGGACAATGGTGAAAGAAATTGAGTCTGATCAGAGAATTCAATTCCGTTTTAGTTGTTTAGCGCTTCTGAGAATTGACATTGACCCATGGCACTTTACGTGGAACAGAGCCAGAAGATGGACCCTGAGGTTTCTGCATGGATGTGGGCTGTGGTGACCCGCTCTCAGGAGATGGTGATTGGGTGGCAGTGAGGTGTGACATGGCACTCCTGAATTCCTCCTGGGGCCTTGATGTGAGCAGGACACAGTGCAGATGCAGTGATGTGGGGGAGTGAGCATTGCGCTAGCTGCTATGTGCTGACAAGGGGCTTTTTCTGCGATGAGATCAGCTGGCACTTTACAGTGTGCTTTCTCAGTACAGTGTGATTCAACTTCTCACTGACTGAAAAACTGGACTTACTGACTGATTTAACTGTGTACGTTCCGTGCGTTCATTTGCTCCCTTTCAAGTCATTAACTACTTTTTTGGGTGCAGGGTTTGTTTGAAATGAAGAATACAATATGTTTTGAGCCTCTATATCAACCTAAACCTTCATGCATAAGTAAGAGGCACATCCTGTTTGCTCATCTTTCTATCCACTCCACAAGTATAAAGTGCTTTTATGTGGATGGTCTCTACAGTTTCAGGGATATGAGCATTACAGTAGTAATAGAGCAGAATGCCAAGCCCTGAAGAATTCAGAGCTTGGGTTGCCAAATCCCTGTAGCAAATTGCTCCTTACGAAATCCCTTTATGGATTTTTACCAGTACAGAACATCATAGCATTCATCCTGATATGCTGGAAAGCAATGTTATTAAATGGCTTCCTGTGGTCTAGATGTTGAAAGAAGCACAGAAATTAATTGTCAGTCTTTCATGGCTAATGGAAATTGAGAGGATGGATTTAGAAGAGCTTGTGAGCTTAGCCAAATGAAAATGGATTTAATTTCAGTTTGAGAAAATGTCCTTCCAGAACTTTTAGTGCTCAGCTGCCCTCATGTCTGCAAGAACTAATTATCCTTAAGCCCAATAAGGAAATCCCTGAAGATTAAAATATAATTGTGGATGTTATGGATGTTTAGGTCTTTTTTTAATGAAAAAAAAAAAAAATCATTGGGAATGCTATGGATTTGGTGTTTTTCTATGCATACAAGGCTTAGCCTTGTTCTTGCCCATGATGCATAATTTTCCTGAGCGTTTTATAAAGGGCTTTGAGGCCTAACGTCACTAGAAGGCCCCCAGAATGCTTGTCCTGTTTGGATGAGTTCCTGCTCAGTGACCAGAAGAATCTCTCTTAAGCTAACTGACGGTTAATTATTAATATGCATAAACTGTGTTTGCTCTGGGAGCCAAATCCATTTCCTGGTCCTGTGTGGGTGTAGCTTTAGCAGTGCTATGTTTGAATGAGGGGTCATTGAAGACAGACCCTGTCAGCTTGTACAGTAGCTGTTGTCAGGAGCACCTGTCATGAGAAAGTACAACTTTTTTTCTATACATCATTCGGTGACATTGTGACATTGGGTTGTAGTGCCTGCTTGAGTTGACAGGGTGGTCGAGTATGTTTTTTTTTTTCTTTCTTTCCTTCTTTCTTTCTTTCGTTCTCTCATTCATGTGCATGACTTCCGTCTTTGCAACATTTAGAGACCTGCCATTATGAGGGAAAACAACAGTTTGCAAGTTCCGCATACCCGTTAATGTTGTTTGGAGGAGTATAAGCACTGGGGCTTTTACGGAAGAGTAAGTGAAGTTAATCAATGACATTTTGAAGGCCAGCTCATGGTAAAAAATAGCTATAGCCTTTTCCTAGTTTGTATTAATGGAGCATCCACTGTGACGTCCAGTTGGTTGGCCTTAAATACAGGCTTAGTGTGTGAGAGTGCTGTCAGTTCCTGGCCTTCAGCAAGCAATAACAACATCGAGATGAATTTGTTTGACGTCCCCTCGACAGTCAGTTTTAGTACTTTGCCCTTAGAGCAGGAACTTGAAATGAAATTTTGGGGCTGCCAAGGTCATTGCCTGCAGAAGACAAAAATCGATCTTTCAGTTGTAATTCATTTGACAGGAAAGGCTGGCTAATGGCTGACGTGATGTGTAGCATCCTGCATGTACTGCTCATGGGTTATAACTGGAAGTGGGTACTGTAAGTGAGTCATTGTTTTGCTTGCTTGGTTTATATACCAAAGCTGTTGAGTTGTGGTTGCTGCTTTATGCAGTGGATTATTGTGCCTGAAAACCAAACGGCTCCGCAGTCTCTCTTCTCGGCGTTTACGTCAAGGTTGTTTGCCGTAAAATGATAGTTTTCCGGCCTACAGGCAGTCGGATAGCTGGTAACTGATATGGACCTGCAGTAAATTAATGGTTTGGATTAAAATCCCTTTGCGCAGATATGGACACCGCCGGCATCCGTAAATTCCGAAATGTAATTCCTAAATAATTCTGTATTTGAATTTCCAAATATCTATCTTCACTGGAATAATTTTCCAGAGTCTCTGTGACACAAATACTGAGATGTAAAGCCTAAATAGGCTCATGCATAACAGGAAAAAATTGGCAATATTTGTATCCTTCGCAAAGGGGTTAATGTAGTTGGAGACTGTTTATTGCATTAGCCGGTATGAAAGATTCTGCACTTGGATAGCACATCTGTAGAGCTGCTGCTCATGCTGTGATGAAGGGGTGGTTTTGCATTTTGGGCCCCTGCGGCGTACTCTCTGCTGGCCCCGTTTGTGTGTTCCTCTCACTGCACACAGGCATCAGGAAAGGCTTGAGGAGGCTACTCTCCACGCCTGCCGTTTGGCTCCTGCGGGATCTGCCCATAGTTTTCAGCATTCTTTCGCTGAGGCTCGGCTTAACGATTCTGCTGTCAAGGAGAGAAATGTGTGCCCCCATCTCCCTCCTCCTCTTTCTCTCACTCACTCGTTTGTTCTCACTTTCTTTATTACGGTCTCTTGTGAGCACGCAGTCACACACACATACTTTCTCTATTTCACTCTCCCTTTTTATTCTTGCACTTGGCTGTATTCCTGGAGAAAGACTGTCGGAAAAAGAGAGAGAGAGAGAGAAAGAGAGGGAGAGAGGCAGGCTCTGCCCTCTAATCTGTGCAGTGCTGGCTTAGAAGAGCTTCAGTGTATCCGCTGGTGTGGGTCTCTTTAAATGTTGCAGTCCCCCCCTAATAAGAAGTCAATAATTGATCACTGATGTGCTCTGAGGTCTGCTGTTCAGGATTTTGTTGGATTTCTCTTCACAGACCAAATGTGCCACATGGACTCTTAAAAAGTGTTGCAGTTTCGGCCATTTTGGAATATTAGTACAGCTCTGCCCTTTTCAGGCATTGTATGAATGAGCTGTTTCTTCGCTCACACAGCATTAGAGTTTTTCACTTTGCCTCAGGCCTACTGAACATGCACACATTTCAGCTATGAGCCTGGTTGTCTACAGATTTTTTTTATTTTTTTTTTGAAAGGTCAGAGACCGGTTATCCTTCGTTGCTAGAAATTGTGTTGCAGTGAGCTATTTGCCAGCCTGCACTGTGTTTATATCATGAAATTCAATTCTATGCTTGAAGTGCTGTTTTTTTTTTTTTTTTTTTTTTTTCCCCCCTCCTCACAGAACATGGCTTATGATGTATTCCAGTCCAGCATGGGCCAGCAGTGGGCTAGTTTGTTGCATTGCTGGTGTGATATAACTGAAATAGGGTCAGACTGGTTTCTTGACTTTGGTTGAGCATAAAGCATTTCAGTCATTTGGTTTGCACCATGAGTTCAGTTCAGTGTGGCATGAGGGTAAGATGGACAACAGTTTACTTTTGTGAAACTGTTTTACTATTAATGGCCATCTTTAACCAGTGGGTGGACGTCCAATTTCAAAACTTGCTGGTGAATTCAGCAAAACCTATACTTCATTAGCCACCTAACTTGGCAATATCGAAAATATGTATCTTGTATTACTGGGTAATTTTGCAAGAATAAAAGACTTTTTTTTTTTTTTTTTTTTTTTTTTAACCCGAGCTCTTGGAACATTTCGCTGTTTTTGGCAGGGTAACTGTACGCCACATTGTAATCGTGCTTACTTAGGAGACTTATCTAATCCACATTCAAGAGATGATGACGAGGGACATTTAATTCTTCAATCATGTCACCAGGTGTATAGCCAGTGAGCCATTTCAAAATTTGTTCTTTGTAACATTACAAGGGGTAGGTATCACCCAGAATCATGAAAGAACTGATTAACTGGGTTGCTGAAGTTGAGCAGTCACTTTTGCATCTGGCCTGTAAATTCATCATATGATGTCATAAAGAAACAGATTTTGAAATGCCTTGTAATCACTAATTGGCTGTGCGCCTGGTGTCATGATATCGGGCCTTTAAGTGTTGGCAGTGTTCCCTTTTTTGTGTTGTATGGCAAAGATACATATGGGTGACAAATTAAAGAGAAATCTGAATAAATGTGTGAACTAGCTTAATTAATGCAGATGCCTCCGTTTATTTTCTTGCATGGTTTTGGTTCACTTGTCCCCTTAAAAGTAGGGTCACTACAAATCTATTCAGTTATTCAATATGATCATTTTACTGTTATGAAGCATTCCTAGCATGATGGGAGCGCTCACTTCCAGGATGACAACTGCCCAAGCCCCACTGGGCATAGGGGGTCACTGAATGGTTTCATGGGCATTACATTGAACCTAAGCATATGCCATCGTCTTCATGGTCTCCAGATCTCAAACCAGCTGTACTCTTATGGGTCATTCCATGTCAAATCATCAGATATACAAAACATTTGTCACCATGTAGTCAGATTGCTTCCATATTTTCACATTCGATAAATATGCATTAGTGATGAACAAATCTGAAATTGCAGCTGATTCGGACCAAAAATGAATTTTTGGCGAATTATTTTCTAAGGGTACAGTCCGTCAGTTTTTTTTTTTTTTTTTTTTTTTTTCAATTGACATTTTTCTCGTATTTAACATGGCATAACTTTTTTATTATTACACCTATAGCTTTGAAACTTTGCATCTAAGCTAATGTTATACTGTTTAATCAGAAAATGCAGTCCATTTTACGTTATCTTTCTTGGTTGTGGAGCTATGAGGACACCAAAAGTGCCTTTTGTTCAGGCAGTTCCATGCTTAGGTCCCCAAAGCACCCCCAATATAAACCCTAGCATAGCCTCTCTGGAATTTTTTCCATTCATTTGTGTCTGCTGAATATAAATCAGGCTGAATTCACCATGAATTCATCACCAACTGCAGTCAGTACCTTGCCAAATGAAAAAACAAAAACCTCTAAAATGCCACCTGTTCAAACCCCCGTATCTCCAGGGGCACACATTGGATTTTCTTCTATTTTTTTTTTTTTTTTTACTGATTCCTCTATTATAGTAGAAAGACCACTCCAAAAATTGTTGATGTGTTTTGCCCAATATAAATTTTGCAGGTGTCTGAACAGGGGTGGGGTAATCTCAAGAATCGCTTAGCATTTTCAGCTCCTTACACAATGTTAATGATTATTGAATCACAATAATTGTAAGTTCTCAATTCATCAATGCATGACACATTCACAGAAAAGTCAGTATATGCAGATTGGTAGATCATGTTGGCAAGGAGAAATCTGAACCAGTTATTGATAAATAATTTCTGATTATTGCTATTGTTTTTCATGAAGCGGAACAAGAGGACACAAGCATTAACATGGACTTCTTCTGAAAAATGCTGGGTGCCATTCAATAACATTTTCTGAACTGTTCCAACTCCGGATGTCACCGGACGCACAGACCGGCAGTATAAGTTGGACAAAACTGGGACAGACAACATTGTTGTGCTCTTTATTGCATTTAAGAAGCAATAACACTGTTAACAAAGCATGGAATACAAAGTTTTAATTTGACAGTCAGTTTTCAAGAATTGGTGTCAGTAAATTTTATTGATGCAAAGAAGTATGATTTTCAAAAATTGCCTGACCCCTATTTAGACAGTTCTGAAATGTATGTCGTTCAAGTCACATCAAAAATTTTTGTTTTGTTATGTCTACTATAATACAGGAATTGGTACAATTTAGTATGTGATTGCCTAATGATTGAAAACACTTAAAATGTTCTATAGTTAAATGTGTAAGAGGCTTCAAGTGCCACTCGATTCTCGAGATTACCCCGCCCCTGTTCAGACACCTGCAAAATTTATATTGGTCAAAACACATCAACAATTTTTGAAGTGGTCTTTCTAATATAATTGAGGAATCACTTAAAAAAATAGAAGAAAATCCAAGGCGTGCGCCTGGAGATACGGGGGTTTGAACAGGTGGCATTTTAGCGTTCCCCCCACATTTGGCAAGGTACTGACTGTTGTTGATGAATTCTCGCAGTTGGTCGAGTGCATTCTGATGCTCGATCGATCAATTCTAATTCAAGGCCCTCGCATCCATAACCATTGTGAGGCTGTGAAAATGCCCATTGGGGGAAAGACTGATTTGGAGTGTATTTTCTTAGCGAGTGACGAAGTCCTTTGATATCACGTCGGATTTATATCAGTATGTACTATCAAATAACACCAAGTGTTGCAATACTGATTGGGTATGTATGTAAAAATTATTAATTGTTTTTCTATGTCAGAGATACTAGGTAGTTAAGGTAATATTGATGTTGTGCACAATTCATCTAAACTAGTAAAAGTAACATTTTATAGTAGGTAGGCCTAATTGGTTTTTTTTTCATGCATAACGTGTAACACCTCCTCTCATACCTGCATTATACCCTTCTTAGATATGCACGCAAATGTGCGTTTCAGTTGTGGCTTATGGTTTGCAACAGTTCAGATCTGTGATATAGGCATAGGCCTGCGTGCTCATTTCGATAAAGCCTTGAAACAACGTTAAATAAAAAGGCAGTTGCAACGGGTACGGCAGTTTTTCAATGCATTTCAATGTGGAGAGGTACGGCAGTCCCCATTTCAAGCCCTGCCCTAACCTAACCCAAACCCCAACCCCCAACCATAATCCCAAATCCTTATTCTAATCCCTTGAAATCGAGTGCCGTGCCAATAAAAACTGCCGTGTTTCTAGACACTTCCAAATAGAAAATCTGGAGCTTGGCAGCATTTCGTAGCAGACTGTCGAAAAAAACTGGAATGAATTTGCAAGCAAAGTTTCGCTTACCCAGTTCAACAACGGACATGGCACAGACTACACTTGAGAACGGTGAATCAGCGAACCTACTGAATATTATCTCCGCGCATTAACGTGTTTCATGTGCTTGATCAGTGAACATTAAGACGGAGTTGTTATATGTTATCTAAAGTAATGCGAACCGTTATTTATAGGGCAGTTAATTCGGAACTGCATTTATTAGTGCATCGCGAGCAGTCCAAATGCAACTTAAAGTTAACCACCGTAGAAAAAATAGCCACTGCCTTCACGCGAACATGGGGTTGAAGCCCGCCTGTATCTACCTCCGAAAGAGAGCGGTTATAGATGGTCGTCACTGAAGCCAGTCTGGCTCTAAATCTCTAATGGATTTGGCTAGACAATTAACCAAATACAACTTGCATCTTTTGCCTGAAGGCCATCATTTATTGCATAATGCGATTACACCAATTAAAACTTCACGTCGCGGAACATTCTCCGGGCATGTATGGCATTTTTAGCACAATTCAAGTTTATTAATGTGACGACGCTTTAAAACGGTAGGAGGCCGCGTAGGCTACGTTTTTACGTTGGAGAGCCATTTATGTTCACTCAGGATTGCAATTAACTTGCGATTCGAGGCATAATGTGTGAATTTGCGTCATTTTATTTGTTTCTTTAGTAATTCCTTTGTTATTAATAATATATAAAATGTACAAGTGCCTTCCACCTGACCTCCTCGGAATCAGCAAATTGTTCTAGTAAGGTAACTTCAGTATATTTAATGAATACTTGCCAAATATTACTCTGATCTCGTGAATGTTTTTTGAGTATCAGGCTCTTAAAGTGCATGGGAGTAGGTCGAAGTTTCAAGCTTTCAAACTCGCATCAATTTTCCCCAGCATTTCTGATCCCTCATAACTTTGTGTATTAGAGATGGCGAAATGAAATTTTCAGAACTGAGAGGCATATCGGAGCACTGCTAAAAACTGCAATGAAATCAATTGTATGCCCATTCTAGGTGTCACAGTCTTAAGCCAAAATCTGTATTTTCTTCAACGGGATTTGTTCTGTAACCAACTTCAAGCTTCAATATCATGAGAACAGTGGAAGTTTCAACGGTAACACTGCACCAATTTAATAACTATGATATAGAGTATTAAAAACAACTATTGGAGCCATGGATTTGTCATGTGCTTTCTCATAATTCATTAGAGAAAACTTGAAAAAATGCGCGTTAGGAAAACTTCACGGGGTTGTATCACTATGATCAAATCAAGTTATGGCATATGAAAGGTCTCATTTTGATACCAGGCTCATACTCTAGCCATGATTCTTTCAGTGTCAAGTAATTTTCACGCTCGTCAATGTAGAGCTGCAGCCAAAGCCGCCAGTAACCATCAACTTAGAACTAGTTACCAGTGTCTCAGTGGACTAATGCTTAAGCCAGTAGTTTTACTGAACGATTGAAATTGCAACGGCCGATTTCCCTCTTGTGTATTTGAGTGCATAATCTTGTCTTTTGTATTATGTATCAATCCTTTTTGTTCTAAGCAATATTGTTATGCTGAACATTAAAAGCAAATGTACAGTATGCATCAGTATGTTTTCAGCGTTAAACGCACAAAGCAAAATGTATGTATACTGAACAACAAAAGAAACGCAAGTTAATTAAAGGCAGACTGGAAAATACATTTGCCTGTAATTATTTTAGAAAAACAAATTATTACTAGCGCGTGCAAATTTACGCTCGTTTCATCAAATTTTTCTTTATTTTGCAGTCACTTTGACTGAGTAGCCATAAGAGTACATTAACTAACTAGCTAACTTGCGTTTCTTTTGTTGCTCAGTATATATGTATGTGTATATGCAGTATACGTTTTGATTAAAGGTCTATTATTGTTAAAATTTTGGCTCATTGAATTTTGGGAATGGCCCATACATTTTGAAAATGGCCCATTGATTTTCCATGACACGGGCCATTGGCCCATGGTCCTTGCTGTCCTTCCCAACCCCTGGATCAGTGGAGAGTTTTTTGCCAAAAATTTTGGTACTATATAATAGAAAAAAAATTAAGATTTAATTGGCACAGGGGTGCATTCATGGCCCGCTCAGTGGCTTTCTAATGCGCCATATTTTGAGTTTATGCGCCATTTGCGCATGGCGCGTGGCCTTCCCAACCCCTGAATTCATGGTGAATTCAGCCTGATTTAAATTCAGCAGATACAAATGAATGGAAAATATGCAAGAGAGCCTATGCTAGGGTTTATATTGGGGGTGCTTTGGGGACCTAAACATGGAACGGCCTGAACAAAAGGCACTTTGGTGTCCTCATAGCTCCACAACCAAGAAAGATTAAGCAGTTTAACATTAGCTTAGATGCAAAGTTTCAAAGCTATAAGTGTAATAATAAAGTTATGCCATGTTAAATACAAGAAAAATGTCAATTGACAAAAAAACTGACAGACAGTACCCTTAGAAAATAATTCACCAAAAATTCATTTTTGGTCCGAATGAGCTGAAATTTCGGATTTGTCAGTGATGTATATTTATACAGCTGCATACAAAAAATTAGCAAAATTGAGAAGGTCGTGGTGAGACCCATTTGATGATCTGACATGGAATGACCCTTATGGGAGACTCTGGAACAGTGTGCTAGATGGTGCTCTTGGTCACCACCAAGACACTAAATGGGGAATATTACATGGAAGAAGTTTTACATTTGAGGACTCAATGCCAGGGCATGCTGAGGCTGAGCTGGGATCTTGTACAGGCCCAATACCATACTTATGTTTGTTTTTCCTTTAATTTGTCTCTTGTCTATCTACTGAAGTTGGCATGCTAACCAGCTAGCCCTAGCCTGTCCGGCCTGTTCTGCCTCATAGCACCACCTCATATACCTCATGTGGCTGTAGCATATTGTTTCTGTTGAGTACAGTCTGCCCTCAGTCCAACATGAGAGGCAGAAGTGGCGCTGCCGTCAACTTGCCACATTTCTTCTCAACTGGTAAGTAAACAGCTAACTGCTAACAGAACTCCTAAAGTTGACTATTTAGCAAACTGGGTCTTCCGTGCAGTTAAAAACAATGCGAAACATACCGCATGATATTTCACAGGGTGTCAATGTATATTTTTTCTGTGGCTCTTCTTGGCTACATGTTCCTGCTGAAAACTGAGCTAAGTAACCTATAACATGAACTACAGAATGACACCACAAGTGAGTATTATCAGAGGTGGTGTTTTGACCAGCTGTTCCAGCATTTTAATTAACTTTTGCATATTCTAGACTGATGGTGGTTGTTGGCTTCTTTCGTAACTGTTGACCGTGAAATTAAATTGTTTGGACCCAGCACTGGATTGACTATGTTCTCTGGTGAAATGCTGTCCCTGTTTGTGTGGAGCGGGTGGCACCATCTTGTGCAGTATTACGTAGTACTCCTTTTTAGCTTGCTGCTAAAATAATTCCGTTTAAGATGTTTGGCAGTTTAGTGTGTCAAAGAAATAAATAATTTTAAAAAAACTGTCTTTCAATTTTCTCAATATGAGGGGAAAAAAATACAGCCAAGATTCTCTATTAAATTATGGAATACACCCTTTTTTTCATAAAAAAGTCTATATTTGGGGCTGAGCCTGAATGGTCAGGGTGTTTTTTTTTTTTTTTTTTTTTTTTTTTTTTGAGGGTTAAATCCGCAAATGTTGTTAATGTACTGTGTGTGTGTGTGTGTGTGTATATATATATATATATATATATATATATATATATATATATATATATTTCCCCCAATGTGGACATCTAATGAACAATAAACAATATAGTTTTTATTGAAGCTTGCATGAGACATTGAATTTTTTGTTGCATGTTAAACATTTTAAGCAACTTATAAAGCACTCTCAGGAAAATATTTTTGTGATGAGTCTTTTCTTTTTCTATTATTTTGATACTAGTTCCTTACTTCAGTTCTCAGTCTCAGGATGTTCTTAACTCTTTACTCCCTAGTAGCTATCTTAGACTGCTGCCCTAGCAGCCACTGACCCCTGGTGCCCTAAGACAATGTGGCTACTAAAAATACCACGACTGTAGTCGGGATTCGCCGGCAGAAGCGATGTGTTTATCACGCCTGTAGTCGGGACTAGCCTGCACAGCGACCTAAATTATCACGACTGTAGGCGGTATCAGGGAGTAAAGGGTTAACATGTTCTTAATATTTGGGCATTTTTCAGTCTCCACCTTCCTATCAAAAAAGTGTTCTTATAAGAAAAATATAGTCCTGTATTTGAAATAGTCGACTTTGAAATCTAAAAATGGTCAGGAATAAGTTTAAAAAATAATTCTTGGCAATTGAAATGTGAGTGAAAGCTAAGAAAATGCATGCTATGAGAAATTCAGTATTGTGCATTTGACTATTTCCCCTTCTCTGTCACATTCAATGCTGCTCTGTCTGAAGGAATCTTATCCAACTGATGGACAAATGTGAGCTGACCGGAAAGTTTTATTCCTCTAAATTTGCCCAGTGATGGTGAACTTTTTTCCTATCAGCAAGCAATTAATGACTGGAAAACAAGATGTGTGCTCACTACATTGGCCAATCAGTGTCTTATATTAGTTCCTTGTGTGGAAACAAACCAAATCCTTGAGGCACTGTGGCCCTTCTTAAACAGAGCTGCCATTCCTGATGTTGTGTAACTAAGAGATGTGAAGAATTGTTTCTTGATGTTTATATAAAATATGAAATGTATATAATATTTTTTTTTTTTTAACTGGTAAGCTTCCATTTAATCAAAAGCCTTATTTAAGAAGAGTCATCAGAAGATGATCTATTCCCCCAGCCCCTGAAATCTGATCGCAAAAATCCCAAAATATGAAAAGGCACCAGTCTAGGACCTGATTAATATGCACAGCAAGTTTCGTTAAAATTGAACAGTTTTTGAGTTCTGTCCCGGAAATGGACAGACAGAGGAAGGGACAGACGACCGCACCGATGACTAATTCCCCCCACGCATTATGTGCCAGGGGGATAATCATCAAAATTTGGCAGCCAGCTCCTGCTGGCCATCTAACCTGCAAGCAGAGCATTGAAGCAAATGTAGTGTTATTCAAACTGGTGGCCGACCGGTTTGCGGTTTTCAATGGTTGATGCTGATACCAATATTTAGAGAGCAGGGTAACCAATGGGCGTGTAAAGCCAATATAATAAGTCTTTTTTTTTTTTTTATTTGTTAAAATGCATCAGAAGTTCACGATTGCTTGTACAAACAATTATTTGCATTCCGGTGCATCTGCAGTCTACTTATGATCAACTGTGGCAGAGATGATGAAATTGTCTGCAGAAAATAAACTTTGTGAAACCGGTAATATAAATCAAAAATAAATAATGAAATGGCTCATAGAGCAGTACTTGCAAAAACTGAGAAACTTGAGACAAGACTGAGGATACTAAAATTGTCAACTGTTATTTCCAATGGCACCTAATAGTTTTTTCATTTCAATTTGAACATCGTAGTTTTTGTCTGACCGGTCATTTGACAGATCAACTTTTTGATCATACTTGCACTGGATTCATTGAGGAGGTAGGGGGTTTGGATGAAATCTAAGTTTTCACCAAGTGATAACATGCACCATTATAGCAGATAGGGATTTTTATTTTATTTTGCCATACAAACTCTTGCAGTGTCTAAATGGCTTGTCCAGTTTTTACGAAACTTTGGGAAACTAAAATTAAAATTTACACAAAATCTGTTCGGAAACAACAGTTGAAATTTGACTTGGAATTTTGATGGCATTTTTTTCAGGGAGTTGTCATCATAAGTGAAAATGACCTATTACTGCTAGACAAGGCCAACCTGCTTGTACATTTTGGTGTTGGTCCCATCCCATGTGTTAAACTTGTCTCATTCACTCATTAGCCTAATGAGATTTTCAACTTTTGGATGACCTTGACCCTTGACCTATTGAAGACTGTTTTCAGGAGAACTCCTAGCTCTGGATATTTGAGATTTTTGATCATGAAAATGGGCGAAATATGCCCCTGTCACAGTGCCCCTGTTCTTTGGCAGTGGCGGAGCCAGCAGTGGGATTCGGGGGGGCACACAACATCCGTTTAAAACAATTATTCGTCCTGACCTGTTCTCAGTCATTTTCATAGTTAACAAAAAATTCACTCCAAGAACACTCCACAACGTCAGGTGCTGCTAGTTCTGCCCGTATAGGTAAGACGACAGTCATTTATCTGACGCTTATTTGTTGCATTTAAACCAGCATTATTCAAAATTGCATACCTGCCAACTTGCACGCATATGGCTTGAGTCTCACGCTTTTTTATATCTGTATCTCCTCGACGGTGATAGTCGGGAGATACTATGGTTTAGTTCCAGGGCTGCCGCTGCGCCCGCAGAAATTTTCTGTTCCGGGCTCTGGAAGCGACAATTATTACAGGAATTTTTGTCTAATTTTGCACAGGCAAAGATATTTATTTGACGATGCTCAAGACCGATTTTCCGCAATTTTGGACGTCCAATATGGTTGCCGGCGGCCATTTTGTCCGAAATTTGGGAATCGGGGAGATACACGACTCGGTCCCTGTGGTGACCAAGTTATCTAGTTCATTGCTGAGTCCCTCTTTTTATATCAACCCTCGCTGTACCGAGAGTGAGGCGATATTTCACTGAAGCACGGGTCAGTCATTATTCAATCATGCATATTTTAGAGATTCTCATGCAGAATTGAAATCTCTATGCAGGGAAGTTTTTCAGTTTTTAAACGAAGAATTTGAACGATCATGAAGCGCAAGTTAAATCGCCTGATGTGCAGAAAAGCTAGCGCGGAAGTTTCAGAGCAGTTTGTCTTTCGTAAAGCATAGGCCTATTACTAAGTAAATTATGTTTCTGTACTGAATTCAGGACATTATTTCATCGCTGTTAGATCGCATATGGAGTGAAACCGTGTCTTCAATTGCCAATAGATTATTACGATAATTCGAAAATGCGTCAATAAAAGAAAATGATTTAGAACTTGCCAGGATGCGGCCAGGATCCTGGGGCGCGGGTCGAAAATAAAAGTTTGCTATTCTGACAATAATAGAAGGGTGGAGAGGATATTTGGGGTCATTTATGAGTTGTTTCAAGCGGTTTTATTGGACGCTGGATGCATTCATTTAAACTGATCTTTGAAAAAATAGTGCCGTCGGGAAAAGCTTGAGTGGTGGCCGGTGCATTCCGAGTGCTGGTCGGGGCCGACCAGCGTTGACTAGCGTCGGCAGAACCCTGCTGTCATGTCAAAATGCGTTGCCCAATTTTCACCAGATGTGGCAGGCTCCCCTAGGGTCATGATGTCTACCGTCCCCAACAATTAAAAAAAAATTGATTGGGTAACAAAAAAATTTGATTTTCTTCACCTTGACCATCTGAACTTTGACCCCTGAAAAATACCAGGAGTTGATGATTTAGATCGATTTTAGTGCCTGCTCTCCAATAGGCTATGCATAAAGGAACATGTTGACATTGGTCTCTATCATTTAAATTCTGAGATGAGAAATTTGCCAAAATGTGATTTTGACCCTCCAAAATTGAATCCCTTTCTTCCTTGGCATATGGCTTCTGGTGGTATAAATTTCAAGTTGATACCTTAAGAATCGCAGATACTAAAGTGAGCACAGACAGACCGACGGACAGACAAACATGACAATAGATAGGCTGGCAAAAATGACAGTTTTTATTGGTAAATAGTTGTGGAGTAGTTAACGGCTGAATCTGAGAGTGCAGATAATAGCATTTCCCTGTTCAAGAGTTAAAATTTTCACAGAAACCAAAGAACTAAAATTTGTTAAAACTTAAGATAAATAAATAAATAAATAAAGATGATGGCGGACACAGTTGCTGAGTAATGAACCCTGTTAGAGCACTGGGCGTATTCAGTGGTGTAAATGGAAGAGTCCCTAACAGTGGTGTAATGCTTTATAGGACTGGGCCAACATGGACTTATAAGGTGGGATGATTGTCTTTCCTGTTGTTGGATTCGTCAAGGTATATGTTGGATTAACAGTTTTAGCACAGTAACTTTGCTCATATTACTTCCTTGATGGATTCTTCATTTACTGCTTTTAAAGCACACTTTGGTCTTGTGTCAACATGCAATCGGAATCGGAGAGAATAACAAGCTAATTCAACGTAAATTTCCCGAGGAAGAAAAAAAACACTTCACCCATCTTCCCTTGTTGTGGAAAATATTCTTGGATCAAAACCGTTCCATAGTTGGAGGTTTTTTTTTCTCCATTGTGACATTCTTTCAGAGGTCAAGGACCTGGCACCCAATGACTCGGTGGGGAAAACAAGCGCTCTGTGGCCACGGTTGTATCCCCCAAACTTTGTCTCTGTGCTCCAGATGTCCTGGCTGAGTTGAGTTAACAGCCACTGCGTTTGTTTACTCTCATCCGTTCATGACGTTCCTCAGCCAGGCGTCCCGGGGAGTATCCGCTCTGGAGGTTTAATAGCCTGTATTGAAAGGCTTATAGTGTAAAACTGCTGAACGGATTTTGGTCAAATTATTTCTGAGCCACAAGACCACTCTAACATGTAGCTGGCTGAATTGGGGTATGCATGTGGATAGCTGTATCTGTGGGCTCTCATGTTCGGAATAATTTGTCAAATTGTACATAGCTGCAGGCCTACAACAAACATTGCTAATGATAACAAGTGTAGCCAACTAAATATATTTGAGTTTAAAAAGCTACAAAACATTTTATAGTCCGTTTTATTTGGTATCCAAACGACAGCATTAAGCCTGCTGTTTTCACTTGGGAGCTTTCTGCCTTGTGGGCTCAAAATAATTGGTTGAGGCTGATCTTGAAATGGCAATAATCAGCTTAATTAATTGGCTGGTTGGTAGATGAGATGACCACTAATTCAAACATCAGATGCTAGTGGCGCGAATGAAAATTCTTAAACACCGCAGAGTCGCATAATAATATTGTCACATTACTAGCTTGGCGAGAAGCTCCAGGTGAGGGCTGTGCTGCAGTGCTGCTACCAGGCCGAACTTGGTGATTTTTTTTTTTTCTTTGTTTTGATCCTATGGAAAAATCCATGCCTTACCCTGCTGTTCTCATACAGTGCTGTTTGTTGCCATGTGCATTAGCTCAGGCCCTGAAATCCTTGAGCCTGAAAGACGTTGAGCCATCCTTAACTGGGACTTTACAGAGACGGAATGTGTCCATGCAATTTCCTGTGTGACTTGCTGCTTTTGGCATTTATCCAAGACAAACATGAACATATTGAATGAAGAGAGTGTTTTGGAAAAATGGAATTCCTTATGTCTGGTCAAATTCCTCCTTACCTTCAGTTTAATTTCCAGAAGACTGGCTGCTTTCCTATTCTTTATTTATCAGGAGTGGGCTCTCAGCAGAGGGGCATTCGCCCACCTGGCTTAGTTTGTGTCGTGGAGATGTACGGCATCACTCTGGCCTTTTTATGCCTGCAGAGTTATGCATGCTAAGATTTAGAATTTAACTTATAATTTTTACCTTGGCTATTATAGTTACGCAGTTCAAATATAAAATGCTAGAGAGCTGCCTCGCCCCGCCCCCTCCTCCACAGACTTGAAGCTCATGTGGATTGGCACACAAAAAGCCTCATCAATTTTACTTTAATCTATACTTAACTGTGTTTATTACCTTAAGCTGTGGTCTGCAAGAAGCTTCACGTCTTGTAGGGTTTTTAATGAACATTCAGTGGAAAGTCGCCTATTAACATGGCCATGGGATAAACCGAAGCACTGGTCAAACAATGAAGACAAACACGGCTTGAGATAAACCTAATAAGACAAACTGGGTGCTAACTTCCAGCATTTTTTTGGAAATTGCAGCAAGAAGAGAACAAACTATTTGTTCTTTGGCCATCCAAGATCAACATTATCTGTAGCTACATTGTTTTACTAAAATATGCAGCTTGCTGTCCTACAAGAATTTGAACATATTCATTGATTCAGGCACAGAATTGAATAAACTCCTCTAAAACTGGTATGTGGTTTATATTAGATGGATGGATAGCTAGTAGAAGCTGTGATGAATCTGCTGAGGTTGGCGAACATTAGCTGAGGCTCAATACTTACCTATTCAGGAGAACATTAGTCAACTCAGTATCCGTCTTAGTTATTCTGGGCTACAAGCTGTCTCAGTCTTTCAAATCCTTCTCCAGTGTTTGGCCCATTTGCATTTTATCACATCTCTGGTTAACCCATTTAGGCCTGAGGCCTATTCAAAAAACGCCCATGAAAACCTATGGTCGATTTTGAAAAGAACCCCTAAAACCTGAGGTTTTCTGGAAAACAGCACCCAGGTGTCAACGTCTCGTAAAAAGCTGATGTCTCAGCCTCTGTAGCAGATAGAAACAAAATTCAAAAAGTATTTGAGAGCTTAAACCTGTGGCTTTCATAAGAACTATGTTTTTTATTTGTGCAAATCTTCATCACAATATTTAAAACACTGAACAAACTATAACAAACTATAAAATATAATAAAACCAATAAAATAAATAACAAATCTCTATCTACATAACATGCACAACTCAAATGGAATAAAGAGGCCTAATAAATAAAAGTATAAGCTCTGCACTAGAGAATAACAAACATTTTTTCTTTCTCTGGAACAGGTGGCAGCAGTGGCGGAGCTACAGGGGGTGGCGAAGACACGTCCCTTTTAGTCCTGGCTAGATCTCAATCATTTTCCTTTATTGATGTCTTTTCCAATTATTGTAATTGGCAACTGAAGACACGGTTTCTCTCCACATGCGATCTAACAGTGATTAAATCGCGGGTTAAATTCAGCACAGTGGCGGAACAGAGAATTGGGTTGCACAAAACAGCCGTTTAAAACAATTATAAATCCTGACCTGTTCTCAGTCATCTTCATGATTAACAAAAGGTTCACTCCGAGAGCGCTCTGCACTTAACAGGTGCTGCTTGTTCTCCCCGATTAGGTAAGACGACGATCATTCATGTGGACGCGTATTTGCTGTATTTAAATCTACGTTATTCAAAATTGCATGGCCTACCTGTCGACTCTCACGCAAATGGCTTGAGCCGCACGCTTGTTATAACCTAGGCTATTTAACGGCCGAGTGCCACTGTTTTTTTTTTTTTTTTTTTTTTTTTTTTGTTTTGTTTTTTTTTTAAATCAACCCACGAAATACCGGGAGTGAAAGTCCGCGTTTCACTGGAACACGGACCAGTTCAATCACGCGAAGCATTGGCCAATTAATAAGTAAATTATTTTTCTGCACTGAATTTAGCCCATGATTTCATCGCTGTTAGATCGCATACGGTGAGAAACCGTGTCTTCAGTTGCTAATTACGATAATTGGAAAAGACGTCAATAAAGGAAAATGATTGAGATCTAGCCAGGACTAAAAGCGTCGTGTCTTTGCCCCCCCGTAGCTCCGCTACTGGGTGGCAGGCATGATAAAGTGTCCGTTCAAATAAAATAAAAAATAAACATAAAAATATAAAAAATAAAGTGTCTTGAAGTGTTACTATGGCATCTGCCCTAGTATAAAGTGCCAGTAAAAGAACAGCTATGAGCCCGGAAATTGTCGGAAAAGTAATGAAAACAACAAAATGACGTATGCGCTTTCCCGGCCTGAAGGGTAGAAATGCGTAACAGCGTCCCCCGTTTTAAAGGTTAAAATGCGCACATGCTGTCCCGGTTTAAATGGGTTAAGGAGCTTTTTGGGTAGACTCTAACGTTAGTTGTGATCTATTTGGCTTGCTGCCATTTGGCAAACCGGGGTGTCAAAATGGGCAGTGAGTGGGATCACGCAGGCCAAAATGTAAGTAAAATGTTCTTGGATAAAATGGAAATTTCAAAGGAGAGCAGACTGGCCGTAGCGTTGTTGTGGGAGAAGAGAGTATTTCAACTTGGCATGTTTCCTCAGTCTCCAATGTATCATGGTCCTGTTGTGATTAGGTGCAGTAAATAGATTGCATATTGCTCCTTTAATAATGAAATGAAATGGTGTTGGCAACTAGGGATTAAAATGGGAGGAATTATTGAACCGTGAAAAGGGAGAGGATGCAAGGTATTGATTGGCATTTGTTGCTCTGTTTATGATTGACCACTGCTTTGAGCATGACCTCCTTGGTGCAGTTGTTCGCTGCTTCTCCTATTTTCTATTTTACAAATGTGTAATTTCCTGCTTTAACCTGTAAGGCTCCTCCTGACCACAGTTTGGTGGCTAGGTAGGCTGGAGTTAGTCATGAGAAATGACCACGATGCCTCACTCACTGAATAGAAATGTTTGCCTCTCGGAGACTGTGGGCTGGCAACTGCTTTTTTGTAAAATTAAACCTGGTATTTTTTATTTTTTACTCTAACTGGTCTTGTTTTAAATTCTTAATTTTTTCTATATTCAGTATCCAGTACAGTAAGTAGGTTATAGTATTTGAAATAATCGGAGTGAATTTTCGTACTACTGTGAGAATTCGAGGTAACTGTTTATTTCAGCTCAGTGCCTCAATCTGTTTATGGGTTTAAAAAAAAATGGGCATGTTCCATTGTTTACATTGCTGTTTATTTTTCAAACTTAAGATGCTGTAAATTGGAAACTACTTGTTGCATTGGCCTCATCATTTGGCTCTTTTTTGGGGGGTGGGTGGGGGAGAGATTTGTTCATTATCTGGGATACTTTAATCCTAGAAACTATTAAAGTGGGTCTGAACCCTTTTGGGGCTGGGCTAAGGTCTAAATCTGAATAAGTCTTTTGTGAAAATGTGAGTGCACACGGAATGAGCCAAATGTAGTGTGCAGAATACATGGCTTGGCTAAAATGTAGTTCACCGATATGTGATCTGGATTGGAATCTAATTGCAGTCTTGATTAAAGTGTATGGGAAATGCTGTGAAGCTTTGGGTACGGAAAATACTATCTGCATACTGTTGTGCAGTTGACTGAGAATTCCCCTTCATATGATCCTTGAAGGAGAACTCCTCCTTCCAGGCTTGGGAACCAAGTAGTTGGAGTGCGGTGACTAAGCCTGCCTGATTTTTGCTTGGCCTTATCTATGATTCACAGAGACCCACTGCATGAGTGCTAAGCACCTTGTGACACAACCGACTCAAATAAGCTGAAAAAGATCTGCTCATTCCTGCTCTGGTGTTCATTCTTTGGTGTGAAAAATAAATTGCTTCATGACTGTCAGATTTGCTTCATAATGCTGAAGCTATCTTGAGCCTTCTATCATCTATGAAATGGTGTGAGACTAGGGACGGGGCTAGAGTTTGTGTTCATCTTGGCTTTCGGCAGTTATGCCCCAGGTGTCTCCCCATTCAGCTCAGGGTTCAGCTGTTATTTTGCTGTCAGCACAACATGTGGCTCATTGTGTTAGGCTCTAATTATGAGGTGCAAGACAATAAAATGATTCTGGGAAGCGTTGCAGCAAGAACTGTCAAACCCAATGACCGTGGAAAACTGTATTCCAGGGGTCTAATGCATACCACCTGCTTTTATTTGTCTTGCTCACATTTTTGAAAAGATGATAGTTGGCCTGACTGAAAGAAAATTAAAATGCAAAACTAAACAAGAAAAAATTATTGTTGCCTCAAGTGAGTGGTCCCATCCTAGTACAAATGGTTAGTGGTTAATCGGACATGAGTGATATTTCTAGAATCGTGTCCAGATGACCTTGGGTGAATTCTATGATGGAAAATATTTCCCAGTTTAGGATAATGCTGAATGCCAAACATTACTGGTCAGTCTTGATGATTTCTTACTCTTGAGCGTTTTTCTCACAGTCTCCGCTGAGGATAGAAGAAACGGTTGATTAACAGACCTTTGTGATGACTTGAAGCATGTGACTTGTTTCTGCTTATTTAATTGGTCACATTTAATATTTTAAAATGTCAGAGCTGTCCCCTTGTTTTATTTTTAAACCTTTTGGAGCAGTTTTAATTTTCACTGGCAAAGAAAGTCTGAGTCACACACTTTTTGAGATTAAACGTCATATTGATATTCTCCTCGTGTGTCTTATTTAAATGGTGCTGGAGAAATTGAGACTAATGCCATGAGGCCAAAAAAAAAAAAAAATTCAGGTAACGTCAAGAGTTTTGGGTTGGGTCGATGGGTAGAATTGTAGGATTTTTTTTTTTTTTTTTTTTTTTAGGCCTGTGTTTAGTCCTTACCCTGATACTCGCCGCTATCTATCCTGTATGATGATCCCCTCTTAACTGAATGAAAATGGTCAGTAACTCGTTCCAGTGTCATTTTTTGTGCATACTTATATGACACTTGAATTATATTTGTTTTAGCACAATGTGGAAGCCCATTCAAGTGTGAATGTTATTTAAAAAAAAAAAAAAAAAAGGTTGGTGGACATTTTGTCAAAGAATTTTAATGTTGGCTTGAAAAGCATGATGGTGTAAGTCATATTGTCAAATGTAAAGGCTTAAAGAATATAGAACCCAATATTACTGATGAATACTGATTTTTAGAATGAGAATCAATTCACCAATCTAGCATTTCTCCTAAAAGCTGATGCAGGCCTCTGAAATAACGTAACCAATTTAGCTCATCAAATGTCATCTAACGTTATCCCAACAAATTATGTAACATCAAATGCGGAAGCTGATAACACAGGAAGCTGATCCATCTCGGTCCGTAGCTCGCCCGCAGTTATCACCATGCGCTAATGTTCCCCGGCAGATCAGCATGGGGGGAAAAAAAAAAAACCTAATTAAAAAATAATGTTCCTGGGGCGCCCTGGTGGCACATCGGTCTAAGCGTGCACCACAAAAGGCTGAGTCCTTCCCGCGGCAGCCCGGGTTTGATTCCGGCTCGGGCCTGTTTTCCACGTCATCCCCATTCTTGTCCTACCTTTCCTGTCTCTCTCCACTGAGTACTGTCTACTAAAGGGGAAAACCCCAAAAAAAAATCTTTAAAAAAAAAATAAATAAAAACAATATTCCTGTTAGATGGTTTGAGCTCACGGACTGTGGAAAAACTTAAGGGGACTTACTTCATGTAGCTTATCACTTGCATTGTATGGTTCAAGAAAAAGTACTATGACAATTATAACATGGTTTCAACATTTAAAGTTGCAAGTTGCTACAAATTTCACTCGAAGGGGAATTATGAAGCAAGGGCACCACATTTTTTTTTTTTTAAATAATCTGCCATTCACACCCCCTACTTCTCATTTAGCAAAGTGACTGAAAGCAACATGTGAAGTTTCAGATTAGGAGGGGACTGCTTGTCACTGTGCTCTCATTTCTGGGGTAACGTATGACGAAATGCAGACTTTGTTGCCCTCTTATAATTTTAAGGTGCTAGCTAGCAAGAGTAAATGCTTGCCAGTTACTGTATGCCTACTCTTATGAAAACCAGTTGGCAATGATTGGCAGCGATTAGTCCTTTTCATATTTTGTCCTTATGACTGAAAGTGTGAATCCCTGTCATCAAACTGTCCCTGAGGCTTACAGTGCTGGACAGTTCAGTGGATGGGTACATGCATGTTGTGATTTGCTCGATGGAATCCCCGATCCTAGCGAGCTACATCGTAGAATCTAATGCATATATTTGCATTTGCATTTATGCATTAATGCATTTATTGTATCTCCCCGACGACGATAGTCGGGAGATACTATGGTTTAGTTCCGGGGCCGTCGCAGAGATTTTCTGTTCCGGGCTCTGGAAGCCACAATTATTACAGGAATTTCTCTAAATTTCACACAGGCGAAGATATTGATTGGACAATGCTCAAGACTGATTTTCGCACATTGTGGACGTCCATTATGGCTGCCGGCGGCCATTTTGTCCGAAATTTGGGGATAGGGGAGATATACGACTAGGTCCCTGTGGCGACTGAGTTATCTAGTTTAATTCTGTTTTTTCAGAAACCCAGAGAAAATGTATTCCTGCTGCTCATTGCTATGATGGCTGGTTCATTGTTTTATTTCTACAGCCCCATTTCCAGAGAAGTCGGGACGCTCTGAAAAATGTAAAGAAAAACAGAATGCAATGATTTGCAAATAATTTGAAATTATGTTTAATTAAAAATGGTGCAAAGACAAAATGTCAAAACTGAGAAAAATGCAAAATGTTTTCTCGTTCTTGCTTGATGTTGGATTTCAGCAGCTCAACACCTCATATCCTCCTTCGTCATATTTTTTGTTTTTCAATGCACCAAATGTTTTCAGTGGGTGACAGGTCTGGACTGCAGGCAGGCCAGTTTAGCACCCAGACTCTTACCATTGAGCCATGTTGTAATATTTGCCAAATATGGTCTGGCATTGTCCTGCTGAAATAAGCAAGGTGTAAGAAAATTAGATTGTCTGGCAGCGTATGTTCCAAAACTTGTTCAGTATTAATGGTATTTATCTTCAGATGTGCAAGTTGCCCATTCCATGTGCACTAACGCACCCCCATACCATCACGGACTCTAGCTTTTGAATTGTGCGCTGATGACAAGGCGATGGTCCCGCTCTTTTTTTTTTTTTTTTTTTTTTTATAGCCCAGTGGACGCAGCATCTATTGAGGGCTTCCATGGTAACGCTTCAGACTTACTCTCAAAATGGAGGTAGGGTTTGTTCCCCAGGCTGTATCTCAGAAACTAATTAAGATATTTCCCTCAGACATGCAGATGTGCCTTTTGCCATTTTCCTTCAAATTTTGTTTGTTTGCCTTGTTCAGGCTTGCATGTAAGGTGTTACAAAATTAATGATCACATATTTAAAAAGAAATTATTCAGTTCAATTTTAAGTAATGGGTGTTTTGTAATAAAGGGGGTGATGACTGGAAAAAAAGGAGGGAAGATTGTTTGGGGGAAGGGTTTGGGAGACCGCTGTTTTTGCCTAAAAAACACTCTGTAGCCGTTGATTTTATCTTAGGGTCGACATATTATGGAGGGTCGGTCAGGTTAAAGGAAACACTATTTGTTTTTGTCCCCCCCCTTCATTAGAATGATTCTTTTCACACTTGGCTTGAAACCTAGGCTGTATCAATTTATGTTTGGGAACTGAAATGCAGTGAAGAAATACTGCAAAATGATAGTCCTGACCCACCTATTTTTTTTTTTTTTTTAGCTTAGAAATGGTTCTGTACTGTACTGAAATCGATGAATTGATGACTAACACTGGAGCTTTATTTATTTATGTTTTTATGCATTTATTAGTAGCTCATTTTATTCATGAATGGGGTTTGCTTGTGTCTGTTCTACCAAGCATTATTGTGAAACTATAGGTGCAATTACTGTGAGCTTTATTAATGGGATTCTTATGTGGATCGATGTAAACTGGATGTGGATGACTGTCATTTCCAGGAAAGACGAGGGAGCTGCATAGGACCGGGATGCTAGTTGAGAGGTATTGATGGATAAACAGGCTCTGATGTGGTTTCATTTTATCTCCACAGATTGCACAGAAATATGACCCTCAGAAGGAGGAGGAGCTTCGCTACTGGATTGAGGACGTGACGGGCATGCCCATCGGGGATAACTTTCAGAAGGGCCTGAAGGACGGAGTTATCCTCTGCGAGTAAGTGTGTGTGCGCCTGCGGTCTCCATATCATTGCATTCTCCACAGTATGTCCCAGGGGACTGCAGTAGTGCTGACATCGTCACACGGCCCTTCCTCTGCAGGGAGGTGGGGGTCACTCTGTAGCTACAGCACTGAGCCAATCAATAGCTGATGGTGCAGTGTACCAGCCTGCTAAGATTTATTGGAAATCGATGTCAGAGCCTGCCTCTGCCCTTCTCTTTGCAGAGCGCAGCTCTGTGCTAAACCCCACAGCCTTTTGTTCCTATTGCGTCAACCATTTTACATCTTGATGAACCGTCTTCTGTGCGTATTTTGCATAGCCGGCATCTTTCGCTGCACCTTGGCTTGTATTTCCAGTCGGATGGGTTCTGAGAACTTGCTTTCCTCATGGCTGATGTATTTTGAGTTATGTGAAACTGTCTTTTTCAAAATCACGTTTCTCTTCTAGGTTGATTAACAAACTGCAACCTGGCTCGATAAAGAAAATCAACCACTCACAACTCAACTGGCACAAGGTGAGGCCCCATTTGGATTAGTTCTTTTTTTTTTTTTAATGATGCATTTTTTTCCCCCTTCTTAAGGTTATCAAACGGGCTATCTGACGTAACCCTATAGAAGTTGGTCACATTTGACCACAGGGAACAAACTTAAAATGCCCTGCAATTAACATATTAAGATGCCACGGCATGAGTATGCATTAAACTGCATCGTTACTCATTTAACATCTTCCCAACAACATGATCTTTACCTCTTGGGGACACTCCAAAATTAGTTGCAGCCTTGTATTCTTGTTTTCTGCAGCTGGAGAACCTTGGGAACTTCATCAAAGCCATCCTAGCATATGGATTGAAGCCCAATGACATCTTTGAAGCCAATGACCTCTTTGAAAGTGGGAACATGACTCAAGTTCAGACCACCCTCCTCGCCCTGGCTAGTATGGTAAGCTTGGAACTTTAGTGAGCACGGAGGAAGGATTTCCTGTCTCCCACTCTTTGTGTTTGTGTATTTCACAAGATGGGGTCCTTCAGACCCGGCCGTAAATTTTTGGGAGTAACTCTGTCCTTGACTTTTGAAGCATAAGAGGATGAATTGTGAATTGTCCCTGCTTTCATTTGGGTTGCAGGACTGGGAAAAAATACATATTTTTTGGGCCATCAAAACTTCTGAAGCATAAATTCACTACTTGGAATTATTCAAGCATTTAGGAAATTATTCTTACACATTTCATGAATTGGTGAATTAATTTCAGTTAAAAACTGTGTAGCCAGATTATGTTTGTCAGTGTGCTGACCTAGACAGGCTTTTATTTTGGCTATGCAAGGTCATGTTTTGGCTTCCTTTGCTGGTGAATTACTGTATGCTGCTTGGGTCTGAAATTTAGCTGGGATCCTTGGTTTACAGTGTACATGGTTAGCTGGGTCTTGAAACTGTTTTCTTATGATCTCATAGGCAAAGACAAAAGGTTTGGACACTAAGATTGATATTGGTGTGAAATACTCAGACAAGCAAGCTCGTCACTTTGATGATGAGAAGATGAAGGCTGGTCAGTGCGTTATCGGATTACAGGTAAGTTCTGTTGCGGATTATGAGGACCAGACCTTAAATTATGATCAATTTATCATATCTGTGCTTCTACGCAATTTCATGCAGACGGGTCGATAATTAGTCAAGTGAGGCGCAAAGCTTTTTCCAAGTCTTTGCTGTGATGATGGGCTTCTCATTTAACCCTTCAACATGCAGATGGGGACCAACAAGTGTGCCAGTCAGGCTGGAATGACGGCTTATGGGACCAGAAGGCACCTCTATGACCCTAAAGTACAAGCAGACAAGCCTTACGATCAGACCACCATCAGCCTTCAGATGGGAACAAACAAGGGAGCCAGCCAGGTAACCCCAACTTCAGAGGAACGACCCTTATGGCTCAATTTTGTGCTCCGGTTTCCTCCCACCCAGAAAAACATGGTTCATAGGAACACTCCTACCATTGCCCTTGACCAAGGTGAAGGCTTTGGAACTTGAGTTTGTTCCCGGGCAGTGTACTCCAGCTGCCTACTGCTTGTTTGTAACTAGGATGGGTCAAATGCTCAGGATGAATTATCCAACGAGGTTCAATAGAAAACGACTGTATCGCGTGCTTTGGTGTGTGTGTCGCTAATTAGCAGTTATTAATTCCTCAGAAAATGTGCTTTCAGGCGTATTATGGAGGATGGCTCAGTAAAACTTTTGAGGCATTTTTGGAGTTCTTCTTGTTATATTGAGTTTGGCCCTCAGTAAATCTGTCATGGAACTGCCAGAGCCATTTTGCTGTTGCCCTTTTTCCCTTGAACACTGGCTTACTAATATGATAAAAATGCACTCCTTATCTATCATTATCTCTGGAACACTGTAAATCTTAGTCTTTCCTGCTAATGCCGGCTCTTCTCAAACTCTTCTCACTCCTCCCATCAGGCTGGTATGGCGGCCCCAGGCACCAGGAGAGATATCTTTGACCAGAAGGTGGCAGTCCAGCCTGTGGACTCTTCCACCATCTCCCTGCAGATGGGCACAAACAAAGTGGCCTCCCAGAAGGGCATGAGCGTGTACGGGCTCGGCCGGCAGGTGTATGACCCCAAATACTGCGCATCACCAACAGAGCCCATAATCCACACCAATGGCAGCCAGGGGACTGGCACCAACGGCTCGGAGATCAGCGACAGTGACTATCAGGCCGACTACCCTGAGGAGTACCAGGGGAGCTATCACGACGAGTACAGCGGGCATTACAACGACCAGGGCATTGACTATTAGGAACCTTAGGCTGTAGTCTGAGCAGTATTAACGAGTACCTTCTATCAACAGAGCAAGTCTTTTGCTATCCTTGCTAGTCTTCCTTGTTTATTTTTTATTGATGCATAAGAGATGAATATTGCCTTATTTGCATTCCTATCATTCATTTCAGTGGCAGTATTTTTTTTAATTGATCATAGTTACGTGTAGAACTTTAATATTAAGGAGTTCTATAATCCCACAAAAAAGAACATTCCTTTTTTTTTTCCTCTTTAACCTTTTATGAAGTATGCAGTACTGTGAAGTAACTACTCCCTTTTCAGAAACTATGCAGCATTGGCTTTGTACACAGTTGGCTTACTTTTGTGTCTTACTTTTTTTAATTAACTTTTTTTTTTTTTTTTTTTTTCAAGCAATTCATTACTTTTAGGAATTAATGCAAACTCGCGCATGCCAGTTCCTGGACACTGTTTACTCTGACCTTGATCCCTAACCCCACCACCACCCCCTCTCCATCACGTAAGATCCTCAGAGGATAACTGTAAATGAACATTATTTTTAAAAAGGTGATTAAAATGAATTGGTTGCATTGAGATCTTTAGTGAAACGAGGGAACATATGGGAGACCTTCATGCTGCATTCTAGTGGCTCTTTCAAATCCTTGTGAAATCGCTGGAATGTGTTTTTCTGCTGTGGTGAAGTGCGGGTATTCTAAGCAAATTATTCCTTTGTTCTGACCAAACGCAAGTTTCATTTTCCAGCTTCTATGCCAATGCTTTCTAGTGCCATAATGTATTCATTCAGTAAAATCCCCTCTCCCCTGTATTTATTGCCATGTCTTTCAGTACAAACTTCATCTGTTGTATGGATCTTTTATGAATACAGTGTATGTTATGAATAAAGCCTTTAATACATTGGTCACATGAACTTTCATTTGTAGTTAATGAAACTGGAACCTGACATTTGACCTTATGTCTTTATTCACGTCAAACTGTCTCTCAGGGAAAGTTCTCTCCTTGGGTTCGGATTCATGACGGGCAATATATATTTTTTGTAAGCCCACAGTTCTGATATAACTCAAAGTTGTGAAACTTTTGCGGAATGCCTCACATAATAGTGACGCATATAACCATTTTTTTCATGCATAGCTGGGATCTTTGGAAGAGTAGAGGACTGTAAATATGTGCTAAATCAGTTCATGTGAGAAAAGCCCATAAATCAGCCTTAGGACTTTGAAAAAGGGGTTTTCTGGCCAACAGCCACTTGTATTCGTGTCACACAGTTACTGGAATCATTTGTGGAAGTAAATTTTAGGCCGACAGTCCGCCAATTTTATTGTCGGAAAGTATTTTATGTGAAATGCTTCCATAAACTTTTTATTCCATGCACATCTGTGCGAGCATAACGAATCTTTGGAGATTCAACGAGGAGCATCGCAAATGACTCATATGGAGGTGTTTTGCTCCAGCTGATTGGCCCAGTCCTGTCTTAAGCATGTTCTGTTGTTTCTGCAGGGTGATGTAATATGGGAAGATCAAAATATAACATTGGCCTAAATGAGGCTCATTGTATTATTCAGGTTTTTCACTGTTTTCAAGAGAGGGAGTAATGTTACATTTGGCTGGGCAGGGTGATGAATGAGTGGGAGGGTATGGAATAACATTCTTGTATCTTGTGGGAGACGGATGACTGATGGAACTTTGAAGCCTCTGAATGGTGTTGGATTTGGTTAACTGAGCAAAGGTAATGAGTGTAAAGTCAGGTCCCAAGCTCTTTGGAGGCTTTCTGAGTTCATCCATAGAAGTTCTTCAACCCAAACTGTGAGAACCACTCAATGCATGAATGAGAAGGGGGAGTGTAAACAAAACACAGGATTTAAAACTTTAAATTTCCATGGTGACTCATTTCTGATGAACTTGGCTACTCTCCAAATGAGTAAAAGAAATTTTTATCCATGATATTTGCTGATTTATTGTAGGAATACAGAATTCAAATGCATACCTTTGTGATCAGAATTAACTTTTATAATGGCTATGGTTGAAAATATAAACATTGATCTCGCTCTTTCTGTGGGAGTGCCGTAATGGACCTGTGCTGTATTTGTCAGCCACGTTAGCCATTAACGAGAGGCCATGGGAGGAGACTGGAAAACAAGACAGTACATAGTAGCACAGTATGCGGCTTCAAGGACAGTGACTGAGCGTCCTGTTGAGTTCATGAGAAAGGAACTATGGCATTCATTCAATAGCCAGAGCCTCGGAATAATCAGGGCTTTGTATTCTGAAGGAATTTGAGCTAAAAATTCAAGACTCAATTAGAGGGGGTCTAAAAAAAAAAAAAAAAGTTGGTTGCTACAGTAACAACTGTTCCCCTTTTAGGGGAGGCCAAATTCACGACCAGTCCTGCAGCATAGTACACATAAACATGGTGTGAAGGCTTTTGCTCTCAGAAAACATGCTGTGCAACTTCTCTATTCAGCTTAAAGCAGTTAATGGTAAGCTAATGAATCATGTCTTATTTAAACATTAATGTTGTTCCTAACACAGATGCCTAACCCTTAAGTCACCTTTTCAGTTTGCATTGCTGCGTACACATCTGCTAGCAGTGTATTTTTGAATCCCCTCAGTTAAAGCAAGTCTTTGTTTCTGGTGTCTCACCTGTCTTGTTGGTCAATTTCTTGTGAATGAAATTGTTCATAAATACAGCCTGAAGTTCCCTTAGCTTTGACCAGCCAATGACCTCACAGCAGGTATTGGGCTTGGATGCAGCTGGAGGTGAAGTGAGAATTTGTATTAATGTTGATTCCAGAATGTTGATTCTGGAAATTCTTGAGTCTCTGGACAGTTCATGCAAACAATTGTCAATAAAAGTAAATGTGATAATCCAGGTTGCAGGATCAAAACACTGGACAGGACTTTTCCTTTCTGATCCTCAATTTTCAACCTCTTGCCATGGTTTGCACTGCTGAAGGACGGGGGGAATGTGGGGCCTGTGGCAATGCAATGGGTAATTACTAAATGAACAGGTGGTTCTGTGCCCTTTCAATGGCCTTGATCGGGCTCCGATTCTCACAATTCTGGTATGATGCTGATGCTTTCAGTCTTACTTTCATTCAGAAGTTTCATCACAGGTCTATTAACAAATTTTACAAAGTAATAATTCCAAAGATCCTTTAGTTAACTTGACTGTCCACCTTGCCTTTCCTGCCACACAATAATGAAGCTTATCACATTCATATTTATCTCTGCCCTACATCCATAATATCCTTTTAATTTTATTTTGACCTGTATTTTGGACTGGGTGAAGTGGAGGATCATTACTGGAACATTGCTGTGTAAAGTGAGATGAGTTCAGAGTCTGATCCCAATTTCTAAGCATATTGTATTGAAACAAGTCAATAGAAGTGGTTTTCCGCATAATGAATAATTTTTAAAGGGCCACTCTTCCAGTTCACTTAGATGTGCCCCTTAGCAGCATTGAGTCTAAAGGCTTGGGTTACAGAGAGCATAAAGACTCACTGTAAGGACTGCAGAGTCTAGTCAGTGGACTAAATTATCCAACAGTTGATGGGTTGAGACCCTGAATTCGCTTGCAAGTCAGGATTGACAATGGTGGGCTCTTCATTTCTCCGCTGTGAGCATGTGTATTTCCTCACATGGAATGGTTTTCTGGTCTGCAAGTATCATTAGACTTCCTGTGCCCTCATTAATGTGCTCATGGCAGGCTTCCCGCTCCATCAAAAATTAGCCACTGACACCGGATATCGACTCATCCTTTCTCCTCTCCACTCATTTTAAAACATTTTCACTTGAGTTTTTCTTAATGTTGTCTTTGGTATACTTGCCTGACTGTATTTATGGGCGCTCATGTCTTGTTGGCTCCACCCTTGGAAAAATATTTGTGAATACAGATGGGTACATTGCCCTCTGTAAAAAAGATAAATAAAAATAAAGCAAAGTAGAACACATTTCATAGATGGATGTGAATCCAAAAGGAACCTTTGAAACATTTGTTTGGATTAGCCCATCCAATATATTAATGCCGTAAAATCTGGAATTCGCTAATAAGGGCCTGTAAAATCATCAAATAGCCATCAGTTTTCCTTCCACATCATTCCACAGAGAGCACATTGCTCTACACACAATGGCCCTTTGATGAGCTTTTGTAACTGGGGATCACAGCCTAAATATGGTGCCTGGGCCAGAGTACAGTCTGAAAGGTTATATAACACGAGAACTGTCTCCGACCGCCAGGCCCTGTGGGACCGAACAGAAAACAGCCGGTTATTCAGAGAGCTCTCTGAAAGCCAGCACAGAGTGCTGACTCCAATCACATTAAAATGAACACCACTTGGCTGGCCCAGTAGCCCAGAGATGTGCCACTACAATGACATGATGACTGCATAGAAGCATTCCTGCTTTTAGAGTGTTGGTTTAAAAAATGGATGCTGGAATTTTGAAGTGTTTGGTCACTTCAGCAAAACAACATAAACTGTTAGATTTGTTCATTTTTACTAGAGCACAGTTGGAGCACTGCAAAAACAAAATCTTACCAAACATTTTAATTTTGTATTTAGACTTTCGTAGTTATTTTTATTACCCCTTTTCTCAGAAAAAGAAATTCTGCTGCTGATTTGAAGTAATTTTGACTCCTTTCTAGATTTGTCCATGGGGTAAGATAATTTCACTTATCTCATGGACAAGCCTAGAAGTGAGTCAAAACTACTGCAAATCAGCCAGAGAATTTCTTTTTTTAACAAAAATGGTAATTGAAATAAGTGTCTAAGTCTAAATACTAGGTTTAATGCTTGGATTTTGCAGTGAGAGCAAAGAAATGTTGTACAGTTCATTTTCTTTTTCAGGTAGGAAGGCTTATTATATTGATTATTATACGATTGACATACAAACATACTAAATATTGAGAATACACTTAAAGCAAGTCTGAAGTCATGGCAAAAACCTGATTTTGACAAAAAAAGATCGTTAATCAAAATACAGTGCTGTGAAGAAGTGTTTGTCACAATTCCAGGTTTATCTATTTTTGCATATTTGTCATGCTTAAATGTTCCAGATCACATCATAATTTTAATATTTTAGTATTATTTTTATTTTAATATTTTTATTTTCTAATTTTAATATTTATTGACAGAAAAAAGCTATCCATCTTTACCTGGCACAATGTGGAAAAAGTGATTGCCTCCTTCATTACTAAATTAATGAATTTAGCAGATTTAATGGATAATTGGGTTCAGTTTCACTAGACACACTTGGGCATGATTACTAGCCACCCAGATGAATCTAAACATCACTAAAATATAACCTGTCTAGCAATGTGAAGTAAGCAAAAGGCTGCATATATTGCCATATGCTAAACAGATTCAAGAATAGATGAGAAACAGAGTTGGTGACATCAATCCGTCTGGAAAGCGTACAAAGCCATTTCAAAGCTCTGCATGTCCAGCAAACCATGGTGAGAGTCATTATCTACAAATGGAGAAAACCTGAAAGAGGGCTGAACCTTCCCAGGTGATGCCAGCCAACCGCAATACCTTGAAGAGCAAATGAATGACTCATCCATAAGGTCACGAAAGTACCCAGACCAGCATCTAAAGAACTGCAGGTCTCACTCGTTTCACTTAAGGTTAGTGTTCATGGTTCCGCAAAAAGAAGAAGACTGGGCTAAGATGACATCCATGAGAGAGCTACAAGACAAAAACCACTTCTGACTGAAAAGATCACAAATGTCTTGTCTCATATTTGCCAAGAAACATATTGATGAGTCCTAAGACTTTTGGGATAAGAATCTGTGGACTGAAGAGTCAAAAGTGAAGTTTTTTTGGAGACATGGGTCCCATTAAATGCACAGCATTGCACAGTAAGAACATAATACCGACAATCAAACATGTTGTAGTTGCTTTGCTGCCTCAAGACCCGGGAAACTTGCCATAATTCACAAATCTGTTCTCAATCAAAAAATCTTAAGGGAGAACGTCCCGCCATAAGTTTGTGACCTAAAGCTCAAGTGCAGTTGGGTTATACAGTAGGACAATGATCCGAAGCGCACAAGCAGGTCCACCTCTAAATGACTAAAGAAAAGAAACAAAATAAAGGTTTTGGAGTGGACGAGTCAAGGTCCTTACTTGATATCCATTGAGATACTGTGACATGACGTTAAATAAGAAGTTCATGCTTGAAAACCCTCCAATGGGGCTGAATTAAAACACTTCCGCACAGAACAGTGGGCAAAAATTCCTCCACAGCAATATATAAGACTCATTGTCAGATGTCACAATCATTTGATGGCAGCTGTTGCCACCAGGTTTAGGGGGGCAATTATTTTTCCCACATGAGTGATATAGGTTTTGCATTACTTTTCACTTTCAATATATGAAATGATCTTTCAAAAGCTGCATTTTTGTTATTTCACTATATCTTTGTTTTATATTAAAATTAGTTGGATAATCTGAAACATTTAAATATGACAAATAAGCAAAAATAGAAGAAACTGGGAAGGGGGCAAATGCTTTTTCACTGCACTGCATTATTCATCCTGATTCAGCATCCTTGAAGGTTGCCAATCATGTCACCAGGTACACAGCCAATCAGCCTTTTCAAGTCATTTTAAAATCTGTCCTTTGTGACTTCAAAAAGGAGAGAGACCTACCAGATATAATGGAGGAACTGATTAACTGGTTGGCTGAAGTTGATCAGTCCTTTGAGCCTGTGGGCAATCACTCCCCCCATGTGATGTCACAAAGGAATAAATGGCTTTGCAATGGCGAACTCACTGTGCCCTAGGTGACATGATAGGGGACCTTTAATGCAAATATTCATTTCATCAATATGTTGCGTTTCTGCATTCTACATGCTATTTGTTTGCCAGATGCTCTAATGAGGGATGACATATTATTATGTAATTTTCAAGTTTTACTGGATTTTGTGGCACCTGTTAGCCTAAGGTAGGCACAAAAGTTTTTTTTTAAATCCCATTCATAGCAAAAAGCTATATAATAGGAGTCCTTTAAGTATTTTACCTTGATGTGAAGCAGGGGCTAAATATTTGAAAAAGTAGAATAGCTGAAGACAACCAACATTTTTTTTTCTGAAATGATAATGTTCAACAACACATGAAACACATACACATGAAAAAAACTTATTCTTATGTATGTTGGACCTCTAACTTTGTACAATTCCTCAAATTTCAATGGCATTATTGGAATGTGCATAATAAGAATTGCTAAAAAAAAGAAAAGAGAAAGGCACACAAAGAAGAAATTTACAAAAACATTGAATCTATATTGCAACAAACCTGCCACAGTGAGAAAGTATAAAATATGATTTTAACAATACAACACCAATGCACGTTTTTAGACTAATGTAAAAATAGTCAATACTAAACTGGACCAGATCGATTCTTCTGGTCCCATATAGTACATCATATTGTATGCAGCAATAGAAATACCAAAGCCCTAATTTATATGTTAAACCTTGTTCATGCAGCATCAATCCGGTATCCAGCCAACTCAATAATCCCATAATATGTAAATGGGCCATGGCATAAACCAGACAAAAAGTCGATTCTTTACACAACTACAAACATACTGAATTACTTGAATCAGACAAACAATCACAAACCATCAGTAATATCTTTGAACTTATGTATGGTTGTGAGTGAATGGTAATTCCTCATTGTACAGCATGTTCTGAGTTTAAGGGAGTATATCTGTCCTTCATGAATTAGTATGTGAGGAACAGGAGGCAAAGAGCACTAATGTTCTGGACTCAGGTCAAAAGTGATATGTTTACTGCAGTGATCAAAGAGCATATTTCCTTTGTGAATAAGAGTGTTTGAGGGCTTATTCAAACTATTAAAGCTTATCAAACCAATGCTGTACGGCTCTGTATTTGTATGGAGAATAAAAACAGGGCACAGCACCTATAAGTGTACCAAACATCATTTGCCTCAATATAAATGGTAAGAAAAGAAGACTTAACCGTTGAACATTGCATGAGAGTTTGTTCACCCAGGGGTCCAGTCTGAGGTAAAATGAACAGATATCAGGTTTCAGAGATGACACTTCTGAATAGTTTTGAAGGCAGCATTCTTATAATCTAACATAAGAACACAGCCCACAGCTGCTATGAAGATGAGAGGCAGACTGCCATAACATGAAAGCGCTTCACTTAGTTGGAAGCATAGTGTTTTGTCACTGATTACAAAAAGGACACTGTTTCAGCAGCCATGCGAAATAGCACAAAAGCAAACGCTGGCGATATAAAAGCATTTAAGAGTCATATACAGCCAGATAGGAAAGAGCTTTCAACTTCGTTCAAGAAATCCACAAAAATTATTCTGCGTAAGGGATGCTCATGCAAAAATCATGCGAGATATTAAGTTTTTTTCATGGATTCACTCATTCATATACAACCCGATTTCTCAAGAAGTTGGGATGATATGGGAAAATACAACTTCAAAAGCAATTTTGTAAATCCTCCTTCACGTTTATTAAATTAAAAAGAGTGTTTGTCCTTCTGTACTTTTTTGGGAAAAAAAAAAAATTTTTATGCCTGCAACAAATTTTTTGAGAAGTTGGGACAGAGGTGTGTTCACCTTTGTGCAAAATCACTCTTCCTTTCAATAGCACTACTGTTATCATTCAGACAAGGAACCAAATGCAGATTCAGGGTAAAATCCACACGGGATTGTTTATTAACAGGAATATGGTTATAGAAGAGGGAAAGGCCGGAGCCAAGAACTGTTGAGGGCAGTCCAGCTTAATTGGTAATGACTGCAGAGGTAAGACGCGAGTCCTCTCCCAGGCCAGTGGCCATCCCGGGGGAGAAGCCAGGTGGTGAATCCCCCTCGCAAAGCGGGACTCCTTGACAGCAGAAGGATTAAGCAGGAACCCAGTACCAATCCTGGAGGCCGATGAGGACTTGGGAGGCGTTCCCAGTAAACTGACTCTGAGGAACAGGCAGGAACAACAGATTAACAAGAACACAGTTCCAATTATGGTGACTGATATGAAGGCTTGGGAGCTTGTTCGTATAAATACAACTCCTAAGAGTAACTAATTCTGTCTTTATTATTAGTTTACCAAAAACACATGGAAGAAGAGTTTAGCTCAATACTAGACGACACAAACGGACTGGAAGGCTTAGTAAGGAAAAAAAGCATGACAATCCAGCAACTACACAGACATCACAATGAACAGGTAGGACATTCAAAAAAGGGGTGAGGCATACAAATGATAAGACCCGGGAGCAAAGGAGGAGAAGGGGAAATTAATCAGTTAAAGGAGACAAACTGCAAAAACACACGCAGATTGCTGTAACATGGGAGGAACCAATCAAGAAAATGCAGTGCATATTTTCTAGGGTAAACAGATCTAGACTGCAAGTTGGCCAGTCTAGAAACCTAGGATGCCACACTGTTGTAACATTTAAAAATGTCACCCAGAAGACAATAAATGTTACTTCATAATGCATATGCACCAGCATCAAAGGTACCAGCACAGATTTTGAAGTTACCCACGTCATGGACACTAACACACCCCCACACTGTGACAGATTCTGACTTCAAACCTTGTGATGGTAACAACTGAAAGGGACCTTAGGCCAGGTAGACACAAACTCCATCGTTGCCAATGACCAGTTTGTGGGGTTTGCTGGTCTGATGACAGCGCCAGTGTTTCCAGTGTGCATAAGTCCATTTCAGATGAGCTCAAGCCCCAGGGAGACTGCAGCATTTTGGGATATTTTTAACATATGGTTCCCTTGGTGCATATTCTTCACTTGAAATTGTGGATTCAATAATGAATGGTATTTATTGACAAAGGCCAAGCCAATGGGGTTATATCCACCACAGACAGCGGCAGCTGGTGAAATAGAAATTGGTGAAACTCAGAACATCCTATGGAAATAATAATTGATCTTGACTTGTTTTCAATCATTTATTTGAATTGACATTATGTGATTTCCGAAAACAGTCAGAACCATCAGGTGTAGCCAGCTCTCCTCAAGAAGGTAAGATAAGAACTAATACGTATGGATCTGTTTTCAAGCGTTTTCCTTGATTAACAAGTTTTCCAATGTTAAGCCATGGGCAGTTAAACACACAGCTTCTGTTTTAATGCAATGTTGCAGCAATTAAATAGTAAATGTAGTAAATAGTAAATTCACTTCACAAAATAGATGAACAATCGTGTTTGCTTTGGGCACACCCCTAAATTTTAGTTTCCTAGTTGTTTTATTACAACAACGAAAGCAAAAACTAGCCACAAATATCAGCAAAAGAATCATGTCGATTTAAATGAAATGTCGAAGTTATGTGTTTGTAACCTACCTGAAGAAAACTTGCCACGCCTGATAATGTCAAGTGTTTTTAGAGTCTGCATAATGTTATTATTTATTAATGATTGCAAACAGGTGAAGACCAGTAACTTTTTCAAGGGATGTTCAGTGCTTCACCTATTTTCGGCCGCCACTGATCACAAATTCATGTCAATTTTCCGTACGCTATCATCTGAAGGATCGCATATCAGGTGCTGTCAATACTGATTTTCATTGTTCCTTTATGCAAAAATTTTCTCCATATTCCCCAAATCTTTTGATCACGTGATGCACCATTGTACATGCTGTTAGGTTGGTTTAACTCTTGGATTATTCATGACACAGTTTTTCACAAAGTGGCAAGCCTCAAATTCTTGTTGCTTGTAAATAACTAAGCAGTTTGTGGACGTTTCTTTTATACCCAGTGTCACTTATTCAACATCTGTGCACCTTTTTTTTTTACATTCCATTCCGAGAGTCCCCCGTGTCAAATTTTTAAGAACTTGTTGCAGTCATCAAATTAAGAATGAGCATGTATTTCCAAAAAAAAAAAATTAATTGATTTGATAAAACAATAAATATTCTGTTAAAAAAAATGTTTTGGAAGGAGCGCTTCCTGGACTCAACACTCAGTTTAGTTTGAGGTGCTCTTTGGAAAGGGATGCATTTTAACTTCAAAATCACAAAAATTGCAAGGAAAACTCCAAGGCACTATTTTAAAAACAATACAATGCCTTCATTGTAATGGCATGGTCATGGAGAACCTTAAAAACAGATTGCAACACGTTTTGGCATGAAGCCTTCATCAGGGAGTCAAAAAAAAACTTATATTGTATCCAATTTGATACAAGTCAAAGATGATCTAACATCCTAACTCTTTCAGGAGTAGTATTTTTATGTGTTTTTTAATTTATTTATTTAAGAGTTATTTAAGCCACAGGACTGACTGAAACTAAAGACTCCTTTTCAGCAAGGCCCTGCTGTTAAAATATCCCGTTAAATACAATAAATAGAATTGTCATCATAAGATTAAAATAAAAATTATTTAAAACATCAGCAGCTCTCTTGATAAAATGATTTGATCAATGGTTCAAAATTTCTAAAAGGAACCAGTTCATTCAGTTTCAACTCATCTTGCTGCTAATTTCTGGTGTGAGGAACTTCACAATAGAAAGCAGTTTTACTCAGCTCTATTCTAACACGAGGAAAATCTAGACTTCATAAACCCTGCGACTGTGTCCCATGGCAACCCACTTGCCCTGTAAGAAGAGAGGCAAGATAGGGTAGGATTTTAAATAAAACACATTTATAAACAAATAAATCCAAAGATAATCTCATCTAGATTTCAATGACCCTACTGACTTGTAAAAGGCACAATAGTGGGTGCAGAACTCAAGACCGATGATAAACCTAATAGCAGTGTGATAAACAGAATCTAATGGTTTTAAAACAGAAGTAGTTGCAATTCCATAAATTACATCACTGCATGCCCTGGATGTAAGACAGAGAAAACTCATGTCCTCTAAAATTTCTGTTAAATTCATGAAGTTGAATGAATGAATAGGCTTTTCTATTTTCCCTGTCAACAGAATCTGCCTCAGATTAAAATGCAAAACTACAGTTACAGCCAGAGTGCAGTCTGAGGCATATCTACAAATGGTTGTCTGAATATTTCCTTGCAAATGGAATCCTTGGGCCGAAGTTCATTTTAAAGAAAAATAAATGAAGTCCATGCCCCTTGGTGGAGAACATTGGAAATGGGCTGAGGACAGCTGAGACAGAAACCTAACAGCACAGAATTATGCCTGCAAGTCAAAAGAAATACCCAAACTGGGATCTTCAATAAAATCCCCTCCAGATAAAATTACTTTACCTGTAGATTGACATCAATATACTGTAATTTTTTAGGTCCACACACTACTGCTCAACACTTTAGAATCACTTCACATTGAAGTGACATTCTTACCACGTTATTCAAAGAAATTGTTTGATAATGCAGCTCCATTTCTAAAAAAAAAAAAAAAGCTGAGACTGCACAAAAAATGCAAGTAAAAAAAGAGCAATGATTTGTAAATCATGTTTGGTTGCTATGAAAATGATGTTTCATTTCTCACCTTAACAACATCATTGTGTTGTTTTTTTTTTTTTTTTTTTTTTGTAAATGCATGCTCATTCTGGATTTGATGCCAGTTAAACATTCTGGAAAAGCAGGGACAGTATCGAGACTCAAAAGTGTTGGAATGCCGAAATACAGTAGTTCAGGTTGATGAACCGATGACTCTATCACGATTGGGCATAAAAAGAGCATCCACAAAGGGCCCAGTTGTTCATAAGCAATGAGTGTTCAAGTCTTGCCGCTTCACTAAAAAAAACTGCAAATGAATAATTGAACACTTAAAAAAATGCCTTAATGTCTTACTATAAGGATCTGTGGGATTTCATCTGCTACAGAGCATAATATTACAACATATTTGAAAGATTCAGGGAATCTGGAGAAATATCTGCCCAATGGTTGATATTGAAAATCAATATTAAGTGCCCCTAATCTTCAATCCTTGGTTGTTGTGACATTGAATATGAGCATACTGGAAATAGCCACATGGGCTGGGTCTTCAGTAAAGCCTTTACCAAAAAACACTATTATTCATAACACTCACAGATTCCAGTTCTGCCAGGATCACTTTTGTCAAAGTGAATACTTACTGAGGAATAAACACAATAATTGCATGAACTCATGATAATTTAATGAATGGTGGCCCTGGCTCTGTTCTGGGAGCTCCCTACACATGCAATCATTTATGGAGCTGAATGCAGGGAATGCTGCATGAACTGCTCCAGGGGACAGAACAGAGCAGCGCATCAATGACATTTAACATTGAAGTTATGTAATGTGGGAAAAAAAAAAGCCACTAGATGGCAGTATTGACATTTTTTTTGTTAAGCCCAGTCTGGAGCTAGGTTGGGGCATGTCCTGGGCATGCCTCAAAGGGGGGAATGTCCCAGAGAATTGGAGAAAAGTCTGGAAGGTGGGAGGGGGTTGGAAAAGAGTATATAAGGAGAAAATTTGAGAGTGAAAGGTAGTAGGAGAAATTGCAAGGAGAAATTGTGGAAGGATACATTTGACCAGACCTGTCACTCTTTTCAAGACCTGTGAAGCTTTTGTGGATTTTTGCCTGCGTTGGAGTATTTTCCTGTCCGAGGACATCGCAACATAGCAGCCCCATCTCAATTACCAAGGGACTGTAAATATCTCATTTTTTTTTTATTTCAATCTTGGTCAGTAGAGTAGATTGTAGAGTAGTTCAAAGTGTTTGTGTAATTAAATCTGTTAAAGTTTTAAAATTTTGTCTGTCATCCCTTGCTGTCCGCTACGCCATAACAAATTGACGCCATAACAAATTGGGGCCATAACAGTTATGACATTGCTATAGTATGATCAGACAAGGCCACTAATCTCAAAATTCAATGAAACTGTAAAACAAGCGGGTAATGGATGAAGTACAGCAAATGAAACAGGTGGAACAGGAGTGGCAGTGTTTCTGCAGTATGAACACTCATGCAGAATGGTGTACAGCATTTGGAACTTAGACCTAATGATTTGGCCAGGAGTTAGCTCTATTAAAGACTGCACTGCACCAAGACATCCACATATCAAAAATACCCAGAAACTCTGCTGTCTTTCATCAACTTAAGTTCATCTGAAACGGACTGTGCAAACACGCTATTGCCGGACCAGTCAGCATTTCAATTGCTAATGGTGATAATGGACATGATGGAAGCTGACAGCGTTACATGCACTATTGATGATATATTTTTAAAGCAAAAAAGCGTGGTGAGGGGCTTTGAGCAGCGGGCACATGGGAAATCGAAGGGGAAGAGCGTTAAGTGGTAACCTGAAATGTTTTATCTAAATGCAAGAAGCATTAAAAATAAATTTCGAGAACTTGAGGCCGTTATGATTAGTGAAGGCTATGACATAGTTGGGATTACAGAGACATGGCTTAGTGAAGAGGATGGAGATGAATATAATGTAGAAGGTTATAAGCTCTTTAGGAAGGATAGATGCAATAGGCGAGGAGGGGGTGTAGCACTCTATGTGAACGAAAACATAAATGTGCAGGAAATTCCTGAAATTGAACATTCCTTGCCCTGCGAAGATATCTGGGTCAGGCTCCCTGGCAAACACGAGACTGGTTTAAACACAGGTGTATGCTATTGACCACCAGCTTTGGACAGTACAGTCAATGAAATGCTCTTTAAGAGGATTACGCAAGCTTGTAGAGGAGGATGGACTATTATTATGGGAGACTTAAATTATCCTGGTATTGATTGGGAAAAGGTGAAAGGACAGGGGAGGGGGGAGGAAGAATTTCTAGATGTCATAAATGATAATTTTTTGGTGCAGTATGTTAATAAACCTACAAGAGAGAAGGCAATTTTAGACTTAGTGCTCTGTAATGACCCAGATAGAATTAGCAATGTTGAGATACGGGAGCCACTTGGGACAAGTGATCACTCTACTATCAATTTTGAGGTTTCATGGGAAGTTAAAAAGGTGTATTCAAAAACAAAAATTTTCAATTTTAGGCGAGCAAACTTTGACAGGATGCGCTCATATCTAAGTGAAATAGAATGGGAGACACTCCTGGACTGTGAGTCTGTAACTGAGATGTGGGAAAGATTTAAGGGGGTTTTACTTGATTCACAATGCAAATTCATTCCAAAGGTGTCCAAAAGTAAGCTGAAAAAGCAGAATCCGCAGTGGATGACCGCAGCTATTCGTAGGAGTTTGAGGGAAAAGAGGAATCTTTATAAGATGTACACAGAGGATAACAATGAGATTACTAAGGCCGAATACTGTAAAATGCGGGCTGTGGTCAAAAAAGAGCTGAGGAATGCAATAAGACTGTATGAAAGACAAATTGCAGAGGGGGCAAAAACTAACCCTAAGCGCTTCTTTCAGTACTGTAGTAGAAAAAGGAAAGTCAAAGAGCAGGTTAAGTGCATAAAGAATAAAAATGGATCGCTGCTATATAATAACAAGGATATTGCGGACACCTTAAACGGTTACTTTGTTGAGAATTTTACCTTAGAGCGGGTCTTTATTCGGCCAGAGGGCATGTCCAATGCTCAAGATTATTTAGCGGAAATTGAGGTTAGGGATAACGTAGTATTAGACAAGTTGCATAAACTAAAGGCAGATAAGGCGGCGGGTCCTGATGGCTGATATCCTAGAGTGCTCAGGGAAGTTAGTGAGATCATCTTTAAGCCGCTATCCGCCATCTTTAGAAGGTCTTTAGAAACTGGAGAAATACCAAATGATTGGAAACAGGGTAATATAATACCAATATATAAGAAAGGGGACCGTACTGAGCCAGGTAATTACAGGCCAGTCAGTTTAACTTGCATTGCATGCAAAATATTGGAATCTATCATAAAAGATGAGCTGGACTTATTTCTTGAATGTAACAATATCTTGAGGGATAGCCAACATGGTTTCCGTAAAGGAAGGTCATGCCTGACAAACCTTCTGGAATTTTTTGAAGAGGCCACCACGACTTATGACCAGAGCAGGGCTTATGACATCATATATTTGGATTTTCAGAAAGCATTTGACACAGTACCGCATAAGAGACTAATTTTTAAAATGAGCTCCATTGGAGTTACAGGAGGTATTCTGAAGTGGATTCAAAACTGGTTGCAGGACAGAACACAAAGAGTGGTGGTCAGTGGTATCTCATCTGAGCTAGGTATGGTGGGGAGTGGCGTCCCCCAGGGATCGGTGTTGGGACCCCTGCTGTTCCTCATCTACATTAATGACCTTGATAGGAATATTGAGAGCAGATTAGTGAAATTTGCAGATGATACTAAATTGGGAGGTTTGGCAAATAGTTTAGAGTCCACTAAAGTGATTCAGGCTGATTTGGATAGAATCCAGAATTGGGCAGAAATGTGGCAAATGAAATTTAATGTAGCGAAATGTAAAGTTGTACATGTAGGTAATAAAAACATTAGACGGGATTACTTCATGGGAGGTTTTAAACTGGAATGTGCTCCACAAGAGAAAGATCTGGGAGTGATTGTTGACCAAACCCTCACAGGCTCTAGCCATTGTGCCGTAGCAGTTAAAAAAGCCAATCGGATGCTGGGATACATTGCCAAAAGTATTGAGTTCAAATCCAAGGAGGTGATGCTTCTTTTGTACAACACATTCGTCAGACCACATCTAGAGTATTGTGTACAGTTCTGGGGACCATACTTTAAGAAAGACATAGAGGCTTTTTAGAGAAAGTTCAGAGAAGAGCCACGGTTAATTCCGGGTATTAAAGATGAAAGCTATGAGAAAAGGCTGAAGATCCTTAATCTCTTTAGTCTTAGGAAAAGGAGACTAAGGGGTGATCTGATTGAGGTCTTTAAATATGTTAAAGGGATTAACAAAGTGAATTATGTAGGATTCCTTCAACCAAGTGTTGGTAGTAGAACTCGGGGTCACAAATGGAAGCTGACCAAAGGTAAATTTAGCACTGATATTCGGAAATATTTCTTCACCCAAAGAGTAATTTCGGTGTGGAACAGCTTGCCTGACCATATTGTTGAGGCAGAGACCTTGGGAGTTTTCAAGAGCCGGCTTGACTTAAAGTTAGATACCATTGAGTCATTGAGTTATCTGAAGTGATATATTCACGATAGTACAAAGAAACTGGCGAGCCTAGTTGGGCTGAACGGCCTGTTCTCGCCATTCATGTTATGTTATGTTATGTTATGTTATGACATTTCTTTCTACAGGTCATTGGAGAAAACGGCTACCCAATTATTTTTTTTTAAACCAATGAAAGGTTAAAAAAAAAACATCTGCCATGGTTTGGGGTGTGTCGGTGCACATGGCATGAGAAACAAGAAAATCTGTGTAGGTGCCATTGCTGTTGAAGGGCCCAAGGCAGCAGGGCGTCACAGTGGCAGTGATTAGCACTGCTGCCTCACAATAAGGAAGTTCAAGCCCCGGCCGGCCAAGGCCACCTACGTGGAGTTTGCATGTTCTCCCCATGTTCATGTGGGTTTTCTCTGGGTTCTCTGGTTTCCCTCACCCAGAAAACTATGCAATATCTCCTACCAGTGCTCCTAACCAACTGGAACTGGCTTTAGAACTAGATTTGGCCCCTAGGCATTGCTTTGTGGCTGCCCACTGCTCCTACTATAGGCTGGGTTAAATGCAGAGGCACATTACCCCATGGGGTTCAATAAAGTGTATCATATTCTGTATGCGTTTTGGAGCAAAATATTCTGTCATCAAGAATGGCAAACCATATTATGCTTGCATTATAACAGTGTAACTTCCTATTCAGAGCATGCAGCTGCTAGTCTGGCCAAACAGCAGACCAGACCTGTCCTCCTTTGAAAATACTTGATGCTTTAAGAAACCCAAGGGCCTCCTAGCAGTAGTGCCAGTGGAACAGAATTTACATACATAAGGAATTAATTTAATAATTTACTGATGTATAATTGGAAAAACACATCAATGTCACCAATCAGAATCCTTTAGACATTCATTTTGATAACCAAGATGTTTCTCCAGTTAAAATGTCAAGTTATAGCCTTAATCAAAACATTTCCGCAGTGGTATTCACTCACCTAGTATATTTATTGCAGGTTGCCAACTGTTTCTCATACATGCCCTGGTGAATAGTCCAAGACTATAATAATCCAAGAACTTGGTTTCAAAAAAAAATCTTTAAGCAATTTGGCTTCAAGAAAAACTACTTGAATTTTTGGGAAATTTACTTCTTCTTCTTATTATTACCCCCCCCCCAAAGGGGGAGGGCGAGGGTATTGTGTTTGGTTCAGTTTTTTTGTTTGTTTGTTTGTTAACACAGCAGCAAAACTAATGGCCAGATTCACCCCAAACTGGGTTTAGGGATTGCCACTGACCCAGAATACATGCCTATTGAATTTAGGAAAAGTAGGTTCAACATTTTTATGAATTTTTAAAATCATTTTTCCCCAGTCACTTATAATGGCCAAAACTTCAAATGTCTATAAAAATGTCAATTTTACCCATTATTTAAAACTTGGGACAGATATAGAGGCTAATTTTAGACATTACTCTGTAAAATATTTAAAGGTGACATAAAATGGTTGAACGGGGTGTTTATCCTTGTTCTGTGATGTGACATATAGACAACAAAATTTTGGTTTGGTCTGTAATGCCTCACAAGCTTCCTAAAAACCTCTCTCAAAAAGCAATGTTAGGGTGGGGGATTTTGAACGCGTTGTTTTGCTCCTATTTGGCGACCTTTCCGGCTTAACTGGCAACCACATTATGAATCGCAAGCACTTGACACTGATTGGTTGGATTTGCTGCCACTCAAAAGAATGTAACTTCGCCCAGAGCAGTAAGGAAAAGGGAAAACACTCGCCGGCTTCGGAACACTGACAGACCAACTTTATGCTTCTATGGCATATTCAGAGATTCAGCCTTATATGTTTGAGCCCGAATCGGATGAGGACACTGAATTGGAGGAAGAACCAGTCCAGCTAAGGCTGGATTTAAACGTTTCTAAATGGTAAGTATTTTTGAATGTTTTTTTTTTTTTTACGCATTCGGGGTGAGTATCTCGTATTGACGTTCCTGTGCCGTAGTCAGCAAGTATTCAATCAAAGCGCACTGAAGAAATTCATTTGCGGAATTTAAGTCCTTATGTAATAAGTTAATATATGTGTAGCAGTGTAGATTTACTACGCTGTCAAAATAACTGACAGTCACTATTTCCAAAATGGGTGGCAACAAAAGTGAATACACACTCCAGTTGGTAATGGTCAATCAAGCAATGAAACATGTATTATTCATCATGTTCATGCTTTTTTTTTCTGTTCGACTGGGTTATATGAGGTTGTGTAACGTGTTGAAGGTTTAAATTGTGGTGCTTTGGGTGCAATGCTCTCATTCTGGCCAATGGATGGTCAACATGGCACCTCATGGGAAATAACTCTCTGAGGATCTGAAAAAGAGAATTGTCGCTCTCCACAAAGATGGTCTAAGCTACAAGAAGATCTGTGAAACCATGAAACTGAGCGACAGCATGGTGGCCAAGGTTATCCAGCGGTTTCCAAGACGGGTTCTGCTTGGAACAGGCCTCGTCAGGGTCGACTGAAGAGGTTGCGTCCTCGTGCTCTGCATCAGGTGCACAAGTTGGCTTCAGAAAACAGACGCAGGAGTGCTGGCAGCACTGCTAACAAGGTTGCAGCAGTGAGATAACAGCCAGTCAGTGCTCAGACCATACGCCGTGCACTGCACCAAGTCGGTATGCATGGCTGTTGGCCAAGACAAAAGCCTCTTCTGAAGCTAGCCCACAAGAAAGCCCGAAAACACTTTGCTGAAGACGACCAGTCCAAGAACATGAACTACTGGAACCATGTTCTGTGGTCTGACGAGACTAAGATAAACTTGTTCGGCTCTATTGATGTCCAGCATGTGCCCTGGTGAGGAGTACCAAGACAAGTGTGTACTGCCTACAGTCAAACATGGTGGTGACAGCATCATGGTCTAGGGTGCATGAGTGCTTCTGGTCCTGGGGAGCTGGCTTCATTAATGGAATAATGGATTCCAACATGTACTGTGACATTCTGAAGCAGAACATGATGCCCTCCCTTTGGAAACTGGCCCGCATGGCAGTTTTCCAACATGATAACGACCTCCAAGATGACAACTGCCTTCCTGAAGAAGCTGAAGGTGAAGGTGATGGTGTGGCCAAGTATGTCTCCAGACCTGAATCCCATTGAGCATCTGTGGGGCATCCTCAAGAGGAAGGTGGAGGAGCAGCAGGTGTCCAACATCCACCAGCTCCGTGATGTTGTCATGGAGGAGTGGAGGAGGATCCCAGCAACAACCTGTGCAGCTCTGGTGAATTCCATGCCTAGGAGAATCAAGGCAGTGCTGGACAACCATGGTGGTCACACTAAATATTGACACTATGGACACAATTTGGCATGTTGACGGTGAGGTGTACTCACTTTTGTTGCCACCCATTTTGGAAATAGTGACTGTTTGTTCAGTTATTTGGACAGTGCAGTAAATCTACACTGCTACACATATTGTACAATGACTACTTTAGAATATATTCAGGTTTCATTTCTGTAACATTGTCCCTTGAAAACATATAATAAATTAATTGTCGAAGTGCAAGGGGTGTACTCACTTTTGTGAGATACTGTATATATATAGAGACAATTTATACACATAGCTCTGTCAAACAGTTAAGCAATGTCTCATTTTTCAGATTTTTGCTGAATTTTTTAAATATTTTTTTCCCACCATTTACTCAACATTGCAGTTCTCGGCCATTATAAAGTATTGGCAAAGCAGTCAAATTAAACATTTCTAATCAGCTCATTCTAAAATTTGACTTGGCATATCTTGACACCAAAAATATTCTACAAATGTATGAATAAAGTCTACATACCAGAAGGAAATTGGACAAAAACTGGATCAATGCCCAAATAAGCTACAACATGTGCAAGGGGCCCCGCACATTTGTTGTGCCTGGCACCACTTGTTATTATTATTTTTAATTCTCTGAGGGTAACAGGCAGATGCAAGTCAATTCACACAGCAAATTATACATTGAGTATCTGCATTGCTAGAACCCACTTTACCCCATCCAAGAGCTGCACTGGTTTACACTTTACTGCTTAAAAGGTTACTGAACATAACTGGTGAGTTTCTTGAAGAGCCATGGCTTATTTGGTACGCTGACTTGACTAATTGCGCCTCTAGCCAATCGAACCATATTTCTGGCTTTTATAGTATTTTTGGCGCTGGGCTTAAGATACTAGACAAAAGAAAAAAGTTGAAAATGCACTCTTTTTATGTTTTTGAAAAACTGCTCTAAAATTTGAATGATTAAAGATTTCAACATGCATTTTTTTACAGAATATTTTGAGGACATGCCTGTACACTAGGTGCAATATCCTCAACACCTGCTGTTGATCATCAACAAAAAATCTCCATAATTTGAAATTGATTTTCAATTTTGGTCATAAAGGTGTAGTTCTCCAGTTTTATAAAATCTTTGAACCATAGTCTGGCATTAATAGTATTTGAGATACAAAGCTTTTTGCAACAGCAGCCAAAACTGGTGGAATTTCACCCAGTTTAAGACTGCTGTGAGTGCTTTGACGATGCTGAGTTGGTGATTCCATATACAACCTATGGCTACTCTGGTCATTAGACCAGGACCCTCTGGTTTTTCCAAAGCCTTTTTTTTTTTTTTTTTTTTGCTGTCAATAGTCACAACTCTGAAACAATCTGCCCTCTAGTATTTTACTAGGAAAACCAGCCTCAGCTTGACGTGGCCTTCCATGCATCATTATTTCATTGTGTCAATTTTGTTATTTATTTGTGTTTTTTGTTGCTATTAATTTTTTTGTATATTTGTGGATCCATTCTTTATTGATGCACTTTAAATTGCACTAATGTCATTAATCTGAACCTTTATGTAATTTAAATATATATTTACATATTGCATTTACTGTACTTTACACTCTGAGGTGTACATAATTTGTATTTATTCATTTTTGGCATGTGTGAGTGTGGAGACATCTGGAGACATCTGTGTTTTTCATTGTGAAGTTCCTTTGCATCAAAATCATTACCGTTAAGTTCTCTTAAAAAAGTGCACAATTGATAATTGCTAGATCCCACTGCAGTCTTCCTGGGTTGCACAATAATATGATCAGCAGAAGATCCGAGCAATTAAACCTGAAAGGCTAAAGAAATAGTTGTTTTTAATAATTTTGTGATAAATCACAGACTGACCTAAAAACACAGACTGACCAAACAGCCAATACATCTTTTCAAAAATGATTTATTTTCAACTCCAACAATTTCTTTTGGAAAATTTAATTTTACCCTAATATGTAGAACTGCCATCCAAAATTATGCCTTTAATCCATCTACCAGTCATGGATTTCAAACTGTGAATTACAGTTCCCTGTATGTAGAGACATCTGGTGGTCGTACTTAACATTACAATTTCGGTGTTGCAACATCGGAGGATTCAAAGGCTTTGTTCAAAACGGCCACGGGGTCAATTGTGCCCACTTTACCGAACGTTTACCAAAAATAATTATTATATTTAACAGCAATTAAATTTCAGTTTTATAGCTCAGAGAAAATGAGAATAAATACGCAAATATAAACATGCTAGCATTACATCATGAAGATGCTTCATGTAAAAATTTAGCCCCACGTCAACATTTGTGGTACTTCCGAATTATAATAATTACATTTCAGTAATATTTGACTTATGGCCATATTAGTTACACAAATGGACATGGATATTTTGGCTCATGGAACACATTCCCACTGGCTGTTTGTTTTTAAAGCAAAATCCTTGAGGTCAATGTTGTTTTTCTTGGACATCAAGCCAGTCCTCAGCTGGTCCCTGGAGAGGGCTCATTGGAAGTTCATGGTAAAAGCACAGAGGACTGAGAAACAGCTGGAATAATCGTTAATCTGGCCCGGAGTTTTGAATATGAGACAGCCGAGAGTAGCAAGAGACATTTTATTTTGCAGCACAATTATTGGTCTGTCCCAGACATTACGTCATGTCTACTGTATTTCACCAAAACTGTGGGGATTTATAAGATAGTCTGGAGGTCTACAATTAAAAGATGTCAATCACAAATAGTAACCAATATGTATTCAATATATTTGACTATTGTAACTGTTCATGTGTCAAAGGGATGTTTCACGCAGTATTCTGGTAAAAGGATGAAGTTATATATATATATAGAAAATTGCAAGCGACTGAAATGTACTGTATTTGGGTGGCAGAGTACCCTGGTGGTTGGGCGTATGTCAGGCAACAGTGGAGTTGCAGGTCTTCACCAGACTCATAGCAATGCTAATTTTCACCTAAATTGATCAAAATTGTGTTGCCATAAAATTTCTTCTTACCCTGAAAATTATGTACTCTGGAAAGATGTGCCAACAAAACCTTGAATTGTTGGTACATATAAAGCCATTTATCAGTTCAGATTAGCAAATTCAATAGATAGTGGCTAATTCTTGAGCACAGTCGTCGTATTTTTTCTTGAAGTGAAGAGTGCCTGATCTGCAAGCGTAAAATCTCACCACAGCGCCACATATCTAAAAACATAAACAGTGTTGGGGGTAATGCATTACAAAGCAACTAATTACTGTAATCAGATTACATTTATCAGTAACGCAGTAATGACGCATTACTTTGATAACTTAAGTAATCGGATTACAGTTACCATCCATCCATCCATCCATCCATCTTCTTCCGCTTATCCGGGGCCGGGTCGCGAGGGCAACAGTCTAAGCAAGGATGCCCAGACTTCCCTCTCCCTGGACACTTCCTCCAGTTCTTCCGGGGGTATCCCTAGGTGTTTTCAGGCCAGCCGAGCGACATAGTCCCTCCAGCGTGTCCTGGGTCTTCCCCGGGGCCTCCTCCCGGTGGGGCATGCCCGGAACACCTTCCCAGGAAGGCGTCCAGGGGGCATCCAATATAGATGCCCAAGCCACCTCAGCTGGCTCCTCTCGGCGTGGAGGAGCAGCGGCTCTACTCTGAGCTCCTCCCGGGTGACAGAGCTCCTCACCCCTATCTCTAAGGGAGCGCCCGCCACCCCAAGTGGAGGAAACCCATTTCAGCCGCTTGTACCCGAGATCTGTTCTTTCGGTCATGATCCAAAGTTCATGACCATAGGTGAGGGTAGGAACGTAGATTGACTGGTAAATTGAGAGCTTTGCCTTTCGGCTCAGCTCCTTCTTCACCACAACAGATCGGTACAATGACCGCATTATTGCTGCCGCTGCACCGATCCGCCTGTCAATCTCACGCCCATCCTTCCCTCACTCGTGAACAAGACCCCCAGATACTTAAACTCCTCCACTTGAGACAGGAGCTCTCCTCCAACCCGGAGGGGATTAGCCACCTTTTTCCGGTCTGGAACCATGGCCTCGGACTTGGAGGTGCTGATTCTCATCCCAGCCGCTTCGCACTCGGCTGCAAACCGCCCCAGTACATGCTGAAGGTCCTGGTTCGAAGGAGCCAACAGGACAACATCATCTGCAAAAAGCAGAGATGAGATCCTGAGGTCCCCAAACCGGACTCCCTCCGGCCCCTGGCTGCGCCTAGAAATTCTGTCCATAAAACTAATGAACAGAACCGGTGACAAAGGGCAGCCCTGCCGGACTCCAACATGCACCGGGAACAGGTCTGACTTACTGCCAGCAATGCGAACCAAGCTTTTGCTCCGGTCATACAGAGACCACACGGCCCTTAGTACAGGGCCCCAAACTCCATACTCCCGAAGCACCTCCCACAGAATGCCACAAGGGACACGGTTGAATGCCTTCTCCAAGTCCACAAAACACATATGAACTGGTTGGGCAAACTCCCATGAACCCTCAAGCACCCTGCGGAGGGTATAGAACTGGTCCAGTGTTCCACGACCAGGACGAAAACCGCATTGTTCCTCCTGAATCCGAGGTTCGACTATCGGCCGAATTCTCCTCTCCAGCACCCTGGAATAGACTTTACCTGGGAGGCTGAGGAGTGTGATCCCCCTATAGTTGGAGCACACCCTCCGGTCCCCCTTCTTAAATAGAGGGACCACCACCCCAGTCTGCCAGTCCAGAGGCACTGTCACCAACTGCCACGTGATGTTGCAGAGGCGTGTCAACCAAGACAGCCCTACAACATCCAGGGACTTGAGGTATTCAGGGCGGATCTCATCCACCCCAGGTGCCTTGCCACCGAGGAGCTTCCGAACTACCTCAGTGACTTCAGCCCGAGTGATGGATGAATCAGCCTCTGGGTCCCCAGCCACTGCTTCCTCTACGGAAGGCGTGTCAGTGGGATTGAGGAGATCCTCAAAGTATTCCTTCCACCGGCCGACAGTATCCCCAGTCGAAGTCAACAGCTCCCCACCTCCACTGTAAACAGTGTTGGCAGGGCACTGCTTTCCCCTTCTGAGGTGCTGGACGGTTTGCCAGAATCTCTTCGAGGCCGACCGATAATCCTCCTCCATGGCCTCCCCGAACTTTTCCCATACCCAAGTTTTTGCTTCCGTCACCGCCCGGGCCGCAGCACGCTTAACCTGCCGGTACCTGTCAGCTGCCTCAGGAGTCCCATGAGCCAACCGAGCTCGATAGGACTCCTTCAGCTTGACGGCATCCCTTACTTCCGGTGTCCACCACCGGGTTCGGGGATTGCCGCCACGACAGGCGCCGGAAACCTTACAGCCACAGCTCCGAACAGCCGCATCAACAATGGAGGTGAAGAACATGGTCCATTCAGACTCAATGTCTCCAGCCTCCCTTGGGATCTGGTCAAAGCTCTCCCGGAGGTGAGAGTTGAAAACCCCTCTGACAGAGGGTTCCGCCAGACATTCCCAACAGACCCTCACAACACGTTTGGGCCTGCCAAGTCTGTCCAGCTTCCTCCTCCGCCAGCGGATCCAACTCACCACCAGGTGGTGATCAGTGGACAGCTCAGCCCCTCTCTTCACCCGAGTGTCCAAGACATACGGCCGAAGGTCAGATGACACGACCACAAAGCCGATCATTGACCTCCGACCTCAGGCGTCCTCATGCCAGGTGCACTGATGGACGCCCTTATGTTTGAACATGGTGTTTGTTATGGACAAAGTGTGACTAGCACAGAAGTCCAATAACAGGGGGCGCCCCGGTGGCTCATCGGTCTAAGTGCGCGTACCATAAAGGCTGTGTCCTTCTCGCAGCGACCTGGGTTCGATTCCAGCTTGGGTCATTTGCTACATGTCTTCCCCCATTCTTCTCCCCAACTTTCCTGTCTCTCTACACTGTATAACTGTCAAATAAAGGAAAAATTCCCAAAAAAATAATCTTTAAAAAAAAAAAAAAAGAAGTCCAATAACAGAACACCACTCGGGTTCAGATCGGGGGGGGCCGTTCCTCCCAATCACGCCCCTCCAGGTAGCACTGTCGCTGCCCATGTGAGCGTTGAAGTCTCCCAGCAGAACGATGGAGTCCCCAGTCGGAGCACTTTCCAGTACCCCCCCTACGGACTCCAAGAAGGCCGGGTACTCTGCACTGCCATTCGGCCCATAAGCCGAGACGACAGTGAGGCACCTGTCCCCAACCCGAAGGCGCAGGGCAGCGACCCTCTCGTTCACCCGGGAAAACTCCAACACATGACGGCTAAGCTGGGGGGCTATAAGCAAACCCACACCAGCCTGCCGCCTCTCACCACGGGCAACTCCAGAATAGAAGAGAGTCCAGCCTCTCTTGAGGAGTTGGGTTCCAGAGCCCAGACTGTGCGTGGAGGTGAGACCGACTATCTCTAGCCGGTACCGCTCGACCTCCCGCACAAGCTCAGGCTCCTTCCCCCCCAGCGAGGTGACATTCCATGTCCCCATAACCAGATTCCATGTCCAGGGATTGGGTCGTCGGGGCCCCCGCCCACGACTGCCACCCAAAACACATTGCATCGGCCCCTTCTGAACCCTCCCGCGGGTGATGGGCCTACAGGAAGGCAGGCCCACGTCGCTCGTTCGGGCTGTGCCTGGCCGGGTCCTGTGGGTGGAAACCCGTCCACCAGGCGCTCGCCTGCCAACCCCAACCCCAGGCCTGGCTCCAGGGTGGGGTCCAGGTGACGCCAATCCGGGGGACGTAAATGTCCTTGCTGTGTTTGTATCCATTAGGGGCTTTGGAACTGCTCTTAGTCTGACCCGTCACCTAGGACCTGTTTTCCCTGGGAGACCCTACCAGGGGCAATAAGCCCCAGACAACATAGCTCCTAGGATCATCCAGGTACTCAAACCCCTCCACCACGATAAGGTGGCGATTCAAGGAGACGATTACAGTTACTAACAAATAAATTATCTAGTTACTTGCATTACTTTAAATTCTTCAACTATCGGCAGGATGGGAGGCCAGAAAAATGTCTTCTTCTTTTTCCTTTTGACTAAATTGGCGATTGAGAGTGAGGACAGAAAAACAAATCAGACATCCTTTTTCATGTGTGTCTATGCCAGTACTGCAGCCTTGTACTTGACTCACTTTTTTGTTAAGTGCTGTTTGGGCTGATTTTTAGAACTTCGCTGTTGGCTTTGCTGTATTAAAATGCATGAAGAAGAGATCTTGTGTGTGTCCTCCTTACTAGAATAAAGATTTGTGCTGATATGGGCATATGTCAGGTTTTAACATGATATGATTAATTAATTAAGTTATGGTGAATTTCAGATGGTGGTGCTGAGTAATCCAAATGTAATGTAACTAGTAGTGTAAATATTTAGTTCCAGCAGTGAGTAAGTAAAGTAAGGGATTACTTTTTTTTTAAAAAAAGTAACTAGTAATGTGTAATGCATTACTTTTTTTAGAGTAACTACCCCAACACTGAACATAAATTACAAAAAGGGAAACTATTTTGAAAAACGAACACAGGAAAGATAAATGAAACAAGTTTGATTTCATTTGCTGATTGATTTTTAAATTTAATTTCAATTTGAGGTCGCAACAAATACTAGCATGTATATTGCACATTATTGTATATATACTGTACCTTGTACTTGTCTATAATTGTGTCACCATGGTAAAATATGGTAAAATATTTAAACACTTGCTAGTCAGGCACTCTACACATCAAATTTTTAGAGCAGTTCTCCAGAATTGTGTTGAATATTCATATTTAAATGGAAATATGCTTTTGTAAGAATTGACAATACAAGGTTCATTTGGTACATCTGTGCAAGACAAGGAATTTTCACAGAAAGAAGAAATTGTTTGCCAAGAATAACACGCTATAACTGGCAGGTAGAAAGGACTATATCAATAGCCTTGACTCAACCATCCAATTAGCATGCTTGTCCCTTGTCAGACATTTCTTTCTCAACATCCTTTCTGTTTTACATATCCATATTGTATTGCTTTTAAAGCACCCATGCAACATTGAACCATTAACATATTAATCCAAGAGCAACGAAGCAATTCACTAAAGCAGATGAAGATTATCCTTTGAGCCATAGCATTGCTTTTATTCTCAGGCAAAGTGAAATATGCCCCAGCACTGTGCAAGGATGAAATTTTCAAGCAGATATATGCAGCCGCATTTTATGAATGAAAGATTGTACCCCTCATTAGTTCATAAAGTGTGATGACAGATGATACACACCTGTTGCTGAAGCATTTTGTCCTGACTGCATGCAGGCAATACAACTCCATCACTAACTGAACGCTACAACCTTTACAAGGGATAGCTGACTTGAGCTAAAAGTGCTTTTCACATTGTCTGCGATGAGTAAAACGCGATTTATAAATTCAAATAAGTTGCACACACAGCAAATACTGTCTTTGGAAGACTTCCAAATGAATCATCACTTGAAATAACCAATAGCTCCAGTGGAAATACATCCCAGCAATGAGTTTATAGATAAATTATAAACTTTATTTATATAGTGCATTTAGAACACAAAGTGCCAATCAATGTACTGAAAGATAAAAGAGTGAATAAAAATGACAATAGAACACAACAGGACATTCAAACACATGTATATGAAATGGAAATATAAGAACAGTAACAGACTAATCAGTGCAATAAATACATAAATGAGCAATAAAAAAAAAGAGTAGTTAAAAATAAGTTAAACGGCTCCTAAGGGAAAACTGTTTTGCAGCGGTAAGTCTTCAGGGGTTTTTTTTTTTTTTCATGTCAACAAAGCCAGGTTTTTTTTAATGGCCAAAGGAATCTATCTCATTCCACAGTCTGGGGGCATATCAGCTAAAAGCACATTCTCCATAAGTTTTAGTCCTAAAACGTAGAATGGACTGTTCAAGGGAATCAAAAGACCGAGGGGCTCTGACAGAAACGTATTTACCGAGAGTTAATTTATGTTATCATGAGTGAGTCAATGAGTAGCTTCAAAAACCAATAAAAGCACCTTAAAATGGATTTTTTTTTTTTAAATCTAAATCAATGGGCAATTAGTGTAATGTTTTTAAAAGAAAAGTAATATATCAAAATTTTTAAAGATGTTTTTATATTAGTTACAAGTTGTCAGGATTTTGTCCGTCGGGTGCCAAACGGCTGTCCTGCAGACAGGAAAATAGGGACAGGACTCAAACGCAAGGCTGGGGTGTGGTGAAGATTTAATAACAAAAAAAGAAATACAAAACAAAAGGGAAATGAGGTACCACAAAACATAAAACAAATACAAAGATAAACAATACAAAACCTAAGTAAAACTAAAGAGATACAAAAGTGGCTGACTACCGCTAAAACCACCGCACAGCAGTAGGAACACCAATACCACGCAATAAAGCTGAGCAGAGCTCAGCCTTAAAAGCGTGCAGCCCGCAGGTGTGAGTGATAATTAAGGTGAGGTGGAATGTGGTGAGTGGGCTGAGGGCTGGAGGCAAAGCCTCACACAAGTTTTGTACTATCCAAGTGTATGACACACTGAACAACAAACTATAATATTACCACTTTCATTAACAATAAGACAAAATACCAGCGCACACCAGGATACTACCCTGGTGTGCACTGGTAGTTTGTCTTATTCACCCCACCCGCAACATAAGTTGCGTAAGGGTGTATGTGATTGTCGCGTTTATTTATTTATTTATTTGTGTGTCTGTTTGCACTCTACAGGCCACAATTCTGCACGGATTGCCTTCAAATTTGGTAGGGACAATCCTTAGGCCGAAGGGAAGAAATGATTTGTTTTTGGTGAAGATCCGGATCAAATCCTGGATTCTGGATCAGTATAAAGATTTTTTTAACACTGGGAGATAGGGCAGACTTTCCACTGCTTATAACTTGAAATTGGTTGGAGATAGGCATGTAGTTACTATTAATCACTAATAGGAAGTTGGGTATGGAGATTCTTTTACCACCAAATGTTATGACCTTCAGCAACCTTGAAAGGTCAAACTTAGCATCACCACTTTTGCGAGTGCTCTAGCAGCCAGACGGTGCAAGATAGACCCATACTTACTATTAAACACTAATAGGAAGTCATATATGGGGAATCTAATACCACTGTTACCTTGCCCTTCAAGTCACCTTGAAAGGTCAAAATGGCCGACCATCATATTTTGACGCTCTGCAACTGGGAAACCGGCAGAGATAGGCCCTATGTTATGCTCAATCACGAATAGGAAACCATATATGGGGACACCAACTCCACCATGACATTGACCTTCACGTGGCGTTGAGGGCACAGGCGGGGTGATGTGGCCCTCTGGACACACCCTCTAGTTGTTTATGAATTTGTCCTGCACTAGCTGGCACCCAGGACACCTTGCTGTGCACGGGGTATCCACAGTTTGTTACCACTTTCATGTTTTACTGAAGGGGTTTTACTTCCATATTTTACTGAAGTCATTTTCCGAAACATTCTCCAATTCTACAGTGCACATAAGTTCAGTATTTGGATGAGAAAATTTTGAATTTTGATACATCAGTCCAAAAGACTTGCTCCCAGTCCATTGGTGTCCAATCCTTGAATTTCTAGGCAAACTCAAGTCTTTTTTTTTGAGGTTGCCAGCTGTAAGAAGTGGTTTTGTTCCAATCAGACCATTTTCACCCAGGAATCTGGACATAGTAGATCTTTATACTTTCATCTGGTCACTTCTGGTGCTATTAATATCATCATGGAGTTGTTTTTCTGTCAACCGCTGATTTTTTTGTACACTTTTTTTAGCCATCCAGTTTGGACTATGCTATGTTTTGCAGCATTTGGATCATGGAGGTAATATAATAGAACTGGAGAGAGCAAGGATGTCCCACCCCTATTACTTTCAATGGGAGATGCTAGGCTAGCTACTTCAGCCCAGGAAGTATGGAATTGACCGACGTCATCTATAAAAATGGCGTTCCATAGGTGCTTATTTCCGGCACCATTTCATAAGATTGCCAATCGGATTACACAGCATTAATGGCCAAGAAAATGTGTCGTCTGCGCGGATTGGCGAATCTGTTCGAGGGGAAATGACGAGCAACGCTGTTGATCCGGGACGAGCACGCACTATACACTCATTGGCTGAACTGCTGCAGTCAGAGCAACAGCTGACAACCAAACTCGTGCACGAGCTGTCATCAAGCTCTAAGTAACAGTTCTTATTTTACAGGCCCTCTTGAAAACATCGAACAGTTGCGTCAGACAAAGAGCAAAATAATGAAGGATTACCGAATACATTTTCTTTTGTTTTCGCTTTATTTGGCAAGAAAAAAATGCGCACTTTTCAATTGGTGTCTATGCAGTTTGCGCGTCTTTGGCCACAAAATTGCATCCTTGGGAAACGTGGAAGCAGGAAGCTAACATGCTAACTGGCTGAAGCAAAGGTACTTTCTCGTTCTCTCTGGTTCTATTATATATTTCTATGATTGGGATGAGCAAATCGACCAGCAGGTGGCAAAATAATACACAGATATCCTAATGATCTCCTAAGAAGAAGACCCAGGGAAGTCAAAGTCATACAAGGCACACTTAACAAGGAGGATAAATTAAAACATTAAAATAAATGTTTATAATAATATAATGACAAATCATAAAAATAAATCAATATAATTTAAAAGTAACAAATTACAACAACAACAACAACAACAATAATAATAATAATACTGATTGCATCCATAGTGGATCATATTTGCTCTAAAGGTCAGCATATATTTTCAGGGGATCAAAAGTTCTGAGGAGAGACATGTTTCCCTTTTATTTGTTTTCAAAATGATTGTCCACAAGGTCCCTTCTAATAGTAAATGAAAATAGGTTTTATTTTCCACCATTTGAATGCATGGATATCACTCCTTGTGTCCTTCACATTAATATAAAACACAACATTTTTGTAAGGGTTGTGCTTCGTACACAGTTCAGGTGCATGAAGGACAGGAAATTGAGGACTGGACTCAGGTGCAAGGATGGACTTGGTAGTATTTATTAAGCCTACTGCACAGCAGAGGGCACGAATGAAGCAATACAAAAAAAAAAAAAAAAACAGGAATCAAGGTTCCTTAATAAACACTATTGGTAACACAGACTTTGTGCATGGGACTGCAGTAACAATGCATCACAAATTGAAACAAACAGGAATCGAGGTTCCTGAATATTAAGTGCTGGATAAAATAATAAACAGCACTAAATTAGCATTAGAGTATTAGTACATGTGAAATGCGAGGAATACGTCAATAAAAGACAAGGAATGTAACCCAGGTATGTAGTTATGAGACTTTGCCATGACTAAGTGCATGATGAAACAGCATGTAAAATATCAGTTCAAGTAGGCACTTTAGAAAGAACTTTAAATGGCTTCTACAGTACATTTTGATCTTTTGACATCATGTCACACATCTTGTGATCATTACTGGCCCAGAGTGAAAGCTTGCTAAGATACTGGTCACCCTATAACCTTTGCTGTGGTGCCATTACCAAGCCAAACTTTTACTCTCTGAAAATTGCTAAAATTTTCAAATGTCAAATCTGCTTTCAATGTTTCTGGTGCATGGAAGAGGAAAAGTGGTGGCTCTGAATTTTTTCTGTAGCGTCATCGCTTGGTGAAACTTTAGATTTCCAAATGCAATAAGTCAGATTTTGACAGGAATCATGTCAAACCTACTCTGATTGTTCTTGGTGTGTAGATGTGATATTGGTGACCTGGGACCTTCCTTGTGTAAACATCACAAGGCCAAACTTTTCTTTTTTAAAAGTGCCAATTAGAACCTTATAGAGTTTTATGGCTCAATTACTGGTATTGTAGCGCTACCAACAGGTGAAACTACATTTCAGGCAGAACTGTTCTAATGGGAATTAGGTTAACTTTGCTGTGAACATCTTGATCCACAAAAGAGCAATCCCGTTGTTCTAGTGACACTATGACCATCCCTGTTGCATCACCCTTAAGCCAAACTTCAAAAATGCAATAAGTCAAACAGTCCTAGTGGAAATCCAGTAAATTTTGTTGCAGTGAACATTCCTGGAGTCCAGTGTAGTTCCTCAGTTGGTTTTCTGAGGCCTGTACCCTTCCCTGCAGCACCACAAGCAGGTAAAATTCTGAAATTTTCCTAGTGACAGAATGTTGTCATTCCAGTGATATACCAGACTAGCATCCACTGAAAGCATTTTTCTAGCTTAGAGAAGGCTCTTACCCTGTATGAGCTGCATATGAGCATTCCCTGTTTAAAATTAGTAATAGAGTCCCACCTGGCTTAGAAAATTCCTGAGCTATTACCTGTGTACTTTACTTGGTCATACCAATTGGTGAAGTAATTGCTCAATGTAACTGTGCCAACCCAAAACCAAAGAACAAATTCTGATTACAAGAATATGACATCAGCACCAAGCCCTAAACGGATATATTAAGCCATTATAGTAAAAGTAAAACCTATAAAATGTACCAATAAAATGTGATGGGAGGAGAAGCAAGATTTAAAATTAATATGTCAGTATTTGTCAGGATCTGAATTTGTCTGGATATGTTTTATGTATATTTTTATTTTTTTTTTAAAGATTATTTTTGGGAAATTTTTCCTTTAATTGACAGTTGTATAGTGTAGAGAGACAGGAAAGTTGGGGAGAAGAACGGGGGAAGACATGCAGCAAATGACCTAAGCCGGAACCGAACCCAGGTCGCCACGGGAAGGACACAGCCCCCATGGTACACGCGCTCAGACCGATGAGCCACCAGGGCGCTGTTTTATGTGTATTTTGATATTGTATTCATTGTTTTTCTTGTTCTCATGTTTATCTTAGCAGATATTTGTATAAGTCTAGTCATTTCACAAATCACTGACCACATGTTTTCTGTTTTCACTCCCACACCTGCACCGCCCCTCATTTACTGTTTGATTGTTTGATTGTTTCCTTCTTTGTAGCCACACACCCCTGCACGGTCTTAAGCTTTTCAAACCTGTAATTTAGGCCCTTTCCTTCCCTTTATAATCCCCCAGCTTTGTGAGGACTAGGGTGAGTTTGTCAAGCCTGTTTCCTAATGTCCTCCTGAGATTACACAACTCTGATTTGGTTTGTTTTTGGTTTATGATTCTGTCTTGCTCCTTGTGGCTGATTGATTACTCATGATTTATTTCCTGTTAAAAATTACTTGTTTTTGATTTGTCTTTTTTAGCTTTGGTATGCCAATTTTCCAGAATGGACTTTTAGGACTGTATTCTGATTATGATTCTGGATTCACCCCTTTGTATTGAATTCTCGTTGCCTGTCACTGACCTGGATTGCTTTGCCATGATTATTAAAACCTGTAAACTGCATGTCTGTCTGTGCATGAGTTTTGACCCTGCCTCTTGACAGTCTGGAGCTTTTTGGAAGATGGCTGATGTCTGTGCTGACCTGACCACAATATGAGTAGTTCCACCGTTAGGTGCCAGTACAGGAAGGGATTTTTACTGTTAGTGCATTTATTGGAGGTTCCATTCAAGGTGTTCCATTCAAGATTTTGGAGTACCAAGATTTTAGTTTTTTTGGGGTGTCAAAGTTTTTATTGTTACACAATTGTTTATTTCCCAGAGAATCATGTGAAAATCACTTCCTTTTTCTGTAGACATTGCCCCACTTAATGATCACTAATACTTCCTCCAGCTGAGGGCAAGAAACTGCCTCTCCTTTATGTTGCAGCACTTTGAGCCAGAACAGAAGGAGTAGTGACTAATCATGAATAATATGAGCTGACTCCACTCCATAAAATCTTTGTCTTCAGGTGACTCAAAGTCACACTTGAGGGTCATATACACAACTGTCATAAATTTCAGGACAAGCAAGCCACAAGCAGATCAGCAGGTAACTGTATAGATGTTTTTAATAAGTAGAAGGCAGGAGTTAAAGAGGATTTTTAGAAGATGGGTATTCCTGTCATGTGCCACTGTTCCGATGGATTGTCCACCTTGGACATTAATGGCTGCTCTCTCGATCTCTTCAATGGGAATCAAGCCCTTGTAAGTCTTTTTCTTGTATAACTCCACTTCTGAAAAAAAAGGTGGCACATTATGGAAAATTAAAATAAAATCAAAAAGAAGTCCACTGAATTCTACAACAACAACAAATCATTTGATGTTGTCACTTTTAATTTCAATTGTTTAATTAAAAAATACTCACATTTCAAATCTTGTGCCCACAACAGACTCCAAAAAGGTTGGTGCTGAGGAAATAGGACAAAAAATGATGTGACAAGTTACAATAAGAAGGTTATGTGTAACAGGTGATGTCAAGCAGGTAAGGTAATAATGTTGTAGTTTAGAAGGGTCATCCAAATGGGCCTCCCTTCCCTCAAAAGCAAAGATAGGTCGAGGCCCACCAATTTTCCAACAGATACGCAAACTTACAATCCATCACTCTGAAAACAACGTTCCCTAAAGACAAATCTGTTGGATTTTGAGCATTTCACCCTCTATGGTGCATTAAATAACTAAAAGATGTAAGAAATCTGGTAAAAATCTGATTTCTGATCCTATCCTTCTGATGTCACTGTCTTAAGAACCATCATGCGACTATAATGGATATTGAAAATTGGGCTTAGAAATACTTTGGTGAACCTTTGTCAATGAAGACCATTCCCTGCAGCGTCCGCGGGTGCAAGCGAGAGCTTTACAAAGCAAAACTGAAGCCGCATAATAACATTGTCCATAAGCACTGAGAACCTCTTATGGCTTGGTGTCATCTGAGATGGATAGTTGTACAGTGGAAGTGTGTTTTGTGGTCCAATGAGTAAACATTTAACAAGGCTTTTTGAAAAAAAAAAAAAAAAGGAGCTGGACCAAAGATGACAAGGACAACCCAAGGTATTATGAACGTCAGGTCCAAAACTCAGCAAAGTCATGGTATAAGGCTGTGTCAGTACAGATGATATGGATGACTTGCACATTTTCACATTGCGAGGGCATGATATGTACAAATTTAGAGCAGTTATACTGGATTTTATCTCTTCCAGGGACATTCCTGCATTTTCCTGTAAGATGACGTCAAACCATATTCTGTACAGATTACAAGTGCATGGCTGCATAAGCAAAGAGTGCAGGTGCTAGATTGGCCTGCCTGCAGCCAGCCTGTCTCCAATTGAGAAAGCATGGTGCATCATGAAACAAAACATTCAGTGATGAAGGCCCCATACAATTGCACAGCTCTCCTGTGATCTGGAATGACCTAGTGAGTTTATTAGTGGCATGGGTTCTCACAATTGAACAAAAACATTTGCATTCTGGACTTTAGATAACTGAAAAAAGATAATAGAAACTGGATAATGACAGTTCAAATAACACAAATAGCAAGTGTTTTAAGATTTCCACCTCTCTTAAGCAATGCAAATCAGAGTCAAACTCAGTATCTATCAAAAGTGACATCCGGTTTTTCCAGATCACGGGAGAACTGAAGGTCTGCAAAATGGAGGACTGGGTTACATTCCTGTCCAGTTGTCAGTCTGGCACCCAGTCTAGCCTGTAGTCTGGTTCAAGCACCTCCACAGGCACAGGTTTCATTTTCCTCATACCCAAGAAGGCTAGAATTTGTTAACCTGATGCCCAGTCCAGTTCCGATCAAGCCACTAATCTGGGTCCTTGTCCAGCCATCAGCCCAGATTCCATGGGCATCCCACCATCCACTCCAGATCCAGGGCGGCCTCTGCCACCCTGCCCAGCTCTTGTGGGTACCTCACCACCCAATCCAACTCCCAGTCCAGGTCCTATGGGCGTCCTGCCACCCAGTCCAGACCCTGGAGGCATCTCGCCGCCCAGTCGAGATGCTGGTGGCACTACATCGACCAGTCCAGATCCCGCAGGTGGTCCAGCCCCTGATCCATTTCCTCTTGGCGGAACAGCTACTGCCCTTAATCCTGTGGGCAGGGCTCTGCCTCCTGCTTCTGATCCCATAGATAGTGGCCCACCTTTGGCCCTGTTCCAGTTGGCGCTCCTCCCCCTCCCAGTCCTGATCCAGACAGGGCCCCTTCGCCTTCCAGTTTTGAGCCGGTCGTTGCCCCTTTGCCTCCCAGTTCTGAATCGGTCGGTGCTTCTTTGCCACCATTCCTGACACTTTTGCTGCTCTACCTCCTGCCACTCCAGATGCTGTCAGCTGCCATCTCCTACACTTGACCTAGACAAGTACCTGCGGCTATCCCAGAGGCGGTGTGCAGGCCTTTGTACTAGGGTCCTGTGGCTATTCCAATGGCTAAGCCTTTGATCTAAACCTCAGTGCCCACTGCAGTTAAAATACTCTTGCTCGTGGCCCCAGCATTTACCCCTGTGCACAGGTCCTTCCTCCTCTGCCCTTGCCCAGGAACCTCTTTTCTCTGTCTGAGCCAGGGGGGCTCCTTTCACCCCCCAAGCCAGGAGGGCTCCGTCCAGTGCCCATCTTATCCATTCTTGTTCTGTACTGTCATGTCCCACTCCCCATTTTAACTGTTTTCTGGCTTTCTGTGTAATCCTGCTACCTATCAGTCTCATTTTGCTCTTTGATTCTAGTTATTTAATTACTGTTTGTTACCCCTCATGCTTTTTTCCCCCCTCACGCTCTGTGCACCTGTTCTCCCTCATTCCAATTGTTGTCTTCTTTTGCTGGATTCTTGTCTCCCTTTGTCAGTGTCTTGTGTCCTCCATCTTTGTTGTATTATCTCCGAAAATGATACCGAGATTTATGTACCACTGAAGCGGAAAGATGTACGCTCTTCCAGACCTGTTTGACTGCCTCAATGATATTAGAGCATGGATGGCTTTAAGTTTTTTTAATTTTAATGATTAAAAAAAAAAAAAAAAAGAGAGGCTATTTTGTTTGGACCCAGTGGTAACTCCGTTACCCCCCTCGTGGACATTGGTCCCTTGGCACCATTTTTAAAGTCCAGTTACTAATCTGGGTGTGAAAATGGATCCAGATTTTAAATTAGATCAACAGATCAGCGCTGTGGTTAAAGCCAGTTTTTTAGGCAGTTAGCCAAGGTTAAGTCTGTTTTATTAAGGCAGTGAAAGGAATGGCTTGAGACTCCAAATGCAGTTCAGCAATGGCAGGGCGTTTATTAGGTGAGCTCATGGTCAAACAGAACAGAAATCAAAGCCAGGCAACAGGAATGGTTTAGGCAAGGCAGAATCGTAAATCAAGGGACAAGCAGAAAGATCTATAAACCAGGATGTCAGTCCGCACAAAGACAGTAACACAGGGAAATACTAAAGGGATTGGATGGGGAAGGAAATGGGGAGTTGGAGAGGATAAGGGTAGCACAAAGGAAATCTCTAACAAAGTTGGTACAATGGGAATAAAGGGTAAACGTGGTACTCACAATCACTATCTCAATCACACAACGCAAACAACAACGTAAACAAGACTCACGGGAGAAATCACGAAATACAAACTTGCAGAAATCGAGAGAAAAGATGCAGAAACGAGACTTGACCAAAGCGAGCTTAGGCGGAAGAAACGAGTCAACAAGAAGCAGCAGGAAATTGGGTCTTTTATACACAAACAAATTAAGTGGAGGCCCAGCTAAACTCAGAACAGGTGAGAGGAGAGGCGGATCTAGAAAAGCAAGGACGGTGATAGGAGAGAGAGAGAGGAAGTAGGTGGGATCCTAACTTTGAACTAACTAATCACCCGTGCCTAACTGAACTGCTCTAAGTGTGGATAGTCCAATCAGAACAGCAAGAGAGAAGGAAGAGGAATTACCAAACCGAAATGGAAAAGAAAGAGTGAGAATCCTTTAAAGACACCACACAAAGAAACAAGAGGAAAGTAAGACATGAGACTGCAAGCATTCATTCTCTAAACATGAAATATGTAACTCAGAATATATAAAATACAATAAATACACTAGAAATATGCTAGAATGGACTAAAACCAACTAAAACCAAGCATAAAACATCACTTCTTAACAGAACCCCTTCCCCCCGATACACCTGGCGGTTCAAGCCTTGTTTAAATGTCCTTTTGTGGAAGTCTTTGATGAGTCCTTTGTCCAGTATATGACGAGCGGGAACCCAGAACGCTCCTCTGGGCCGTATCCTTCCCAGTCCACTAGATACTGAAGCCCCTTCCTCGCCGACGGACATCTAGCAGCTTGTGAACTGTATAGGTCTCTCCTCCGTCGCGAGCCTAGGGGGAGGAGGATTGGTCGGGCAGGGGTGTGGATGGACAAAACAAACGGTTTAAGGCATGAAACATGAAAGACAGGGTGGATGCGGCTCATGGTGGCAGGCAGTTTGAGTTTAACTGAAACTGGGTTGATAATTCTCGATGACGAAGGGACCTATGTAGCGGGGGGCTAGCTTGCGGCTTTCAGTTCTGAGGGCGATGTCTTTAGAAGAGAGCCAAACTTTTTGTCCTACTTGGTAATCTGGAGGAGCGGAGCGGCGACGATTGGCTTGGCGACTCATCTCGTCTGCGGACTTTTGGAGAGCGGAACGGGTTTCCTCCCACGTCCCTCGGCACCTCTGTACGAACTCCTGAATGTTGGGGACATCCACTTCGACCTCCTGCGAGGGGAACAAAGGTGGTTGGTAACCCAGACAGGCTTTAAAGGGGGACACACCTGAGGCAGCTGTTGATCGAGTATTCAACCCAGGGTAGTTGTACGCTCCAGTCCCCTTGGTCGCGGGAGGTGAGGCACCGAAGGACACTCTCCATTTGTTGATTAGCTCTCTCCGTCTGTCCATTGCTCTGGGGGTGAAATCTGGAGGTTAAGCTGACCGAAATGCCCAGGGCTTGACAAAAGGCTTTCCATACTTGCGAGACGAACTGGGGACCACGGTCAGAGACAATATCAGAAGGGATACCGTGAATACGAATTACATGTTGAATTAAGAGGTCCACTGTCTCCCTAGCGGATGGAAGCTTGGGAAGAGGGATGAGGTGCACGGCTTTGGAGAAGCGGTCTACGATGGTGAGGATGACGGTGTTACCTTTGGAGGGCGGAAGACCAGTGACGAAGTCCAGGGCAATGTTAGCCCATGGTCTGGAGGGCACCGGAAGGGGCAGCAGGAGACCAGCTGGAGCAGTATGGGAGGCCTTGTTTTGGGCACAGACTGGACAGGCAGTAGAGAAACTCTTTACGTCTTTACGTACCGTTGGCCACCAAAACCTGCGAGTTAGCATGGCCAGGGTCCGATTGGCACCAGGGTGGCAGGCGAGACGGGAAGAATGAGCCCACTGGAGAACCTCGGCTCGGAGACCATCTGGAACAAAAAGGCAGTTCTTGGGACAGTTAGTAGGAGGCCCCCCAGAAGGTTGCGACTTTCTGACCCGGTCCTCCAACTCCCACACTAACGATCCCACTACCACACGACTGGGCAGAATGGTCTGAGGTTCCTTGGGAGGGGCGTCAGGAGAGAACTTGCGGGATAAGGCATCTGGCTTTTTATTCTGGGAACCAGGGCGATAGGCTAAGGTGAAATTAAATCGGTCAAAAAAAAAAAAGAGACCAGCGGGATTGGCGAGAGTTCAATCTCCTAGCAGTACGAAGATACTCCAGGTTCTTATGGTCGGTCCAGACCTGGAACGGCACCTTAGCCCCCTCTAACCAGTGACGCCACTCTTCTAACGCCATCTTTACGGCAAGCAACTCCCCGGTTACCAATGTCATAATTATGTTCTGCTGGGCTAAGCCGGGCGGAAAAGAAGGCGCAGGGATGTACCTTGTTGTCTTGACTGTTTAGCTGCGATAGGACTGCTCCAACACCGGTATTAGAAGCATCTACCTCGACAATGAACTGCTTTTCGGGATCTGGCTGTTGGAGAACAGGAGCAGTGGTGAACCTTTTGCTTGAGTTCCCCGAATGCCTTCTCTGCCGAGGGAGTCCACGTGAATGGAACTTTGGGAGAGGTTAGGGCGGTCAGTGGAGCAGCAGCAGTACTGTAATTACGTATGAAACGACGGTAGAAATTGGCAAACCCTAGGAAGCACTGCAGTTCCTTACGTGTGGAAGGAGTAGCCCAATCTCTTACCACCTTGACTTTCTCCTGGTCCATGAGGATGCCTCCTGGAGTGACCACAAATCCAAGGAAAGGGACTGTGTCGAGATGGAATTCACATTTCTCTGCCTTGGCGTAGAGTTGGTTCTCCAGGAGGCGCTGCAGGACCGCACTTAACGTGGACGATATGTTCCTCCTTAGAGCGAAAAAGATCAGTATATCATCTAAGTAGACAAACACAAACTGATTAATCATGTCATGAAGGACATCGTTGACCAAGTTTTTGGAAGACAGCGGGGCGTTAGCTAGCCCAAACGGCATGACCAGGTACTCAGAGTGCCCCTAGCGGTGTTAAAAGCTGTCTTCCATTCGTCCCCCTCCTTAATCCTGACAAGATGGTAGGCATTGCGTGGGTCGAGTTTGGAGAAGATGGTAGCTCCTGCAACAACTCAAAAGCAGAATTCATTAGTGGGAGAGGGTAACGGTTCTTAATGGTTATGTTATTGAGTCCCCGGTAGTCGATACATGGTCTGAGGGATCCATCCTTCTTGCTAACAAAGAAGAAACCCGCCCCAGCAGGGGAGGACGAGGGACGAATGATCCCAGCAGCCAGTGATTCCTCCACATATTTCTCCATGGCCTCCTGCTCTGGACGAGACAGAGAGTAGAGGCCTCCCTTAGGGGCGCTGTACCGGGTTGGAGGTCGATGGCACAATCGTAGGGTCTGTGAGGGGGGCAGAGACAGAGCACGAGACTTGGAGAAGACCTCGGCTGGGTCATGGTACTCACTAGGAACCTTGGATAGGTCTGGAGAAAATGGGGGCTCCTTGGGTCCCTCCTCACTCTGCTTGGCAGGTGCTCTGCGAAGACAGGAGCGTAGACACTGCGTGCTCCATTCGATCACTTGCCCTGTCTTCCAGTTAATAGTGGGGTTGTGTTGTTGAAGCCATGGAAGACCCAGGACGATGGGGGCAGATGAGGAGGAGATGAGGTGGAGGCGAATCTGCTCCTGGTGGTTGCCAGAGACAATGAGCGTAAGAGGGCGTGACTTGGGTCACCTGACCTAGCGGTTGCCCACACAGGCCAAGTGTCTGGAACGAGCAGGCAGATTCTGGGGCTGGGCCGGAGCTGGTTACACAGGTTGGCGTCGATCAGGTTGATGTCTGAACCTGAATCAAACAGAACATTAGTAGACATAGAACGATTGCCAACAACCAGAGTGACAGGAACCAGCTTACGAGTGGCATCGCTGCTCTGAGCCAGCTGCCCAATCCTTCCACTCACCCTCTCCTTCGTGAGTGAAGGACAGCTCTTAATTTGATGCCCCTCCAGCCCACAGTAAAGGCACGCCCCAGCACGCAGTCTTCTGGCTCTCTCCTGAGGTGACAGCCCGGCAACGGTCAACCTGCATGGGTTCCTCCAATCTCCGGGGCTCGCCATTCTCCTGGATAGGAGAGTCCCCGAAGAGGACGAAGGTTCCCATGCTGGCCAGACCGTCGGGCTCAGGGTGGCACTGGCGCTCCCTCTTGCGCTGTTGGAGTCGTGAATCCACTTGGATAGCCACTCTGATTAGCCCCTGCAGGTCGGAAGGTAGTTCGCGAGATGCCAGTTCATCTTAATATTCTCCGCCAGCCCCGGTAGAATACATCGAATTGGGCGTCTTCACTCCATAGTGTGGAGGCGGCCAAAAGCGGAAACTGGATCGCGTAATCCGAAACACTGCAGCCAGACTGTCGTAAACTCAGTAGGGCACTTCCTGCCTCTACGCCCTGGTAGGACCGGTCAAACACTTCCCTCATCTCCGCCATGAAATCTTCTATAGTGCGAGTACAGGGGTAGCCAGCATCCCACATCGAAGTTCCCCAATCCCTCGCCTTGCCGGTCAGGAGAGTGACGATGTAGGCCACTCTGGATCGCGAGGTAAAGGGAAGGTCAGGGGCTGCAGCTCGAAGATAATCGAGCACTGAGACAGGAATGCCTTACAGGAGGTGGGATCTCCGTGCATACTCCCTGGGGAGTAAGACGTGGCTCCCGGACAGGAGCTGCCTCTGCGGAGCGGCTGCAGGAGTGGGAATGGTGGAGCCCAGAGAGAGTCGCTGGAGGTAGCTCTCATCTCCTGCAGATCGCGATGCTGCTGCTGAATGATGACCTGTTGTTGTTGTAAGAGTCGTTGCATCTCAGCAGAGTCCGCTGGAGTCTGAACTGGTCGACTCGTACTGAAAGGAATGGCTTGAGACTCCAAATGCAGTTCAGCAATGGCAGGGCGTTTATTAGGTGAGCTCATGGTCAAACAGAACAGAAATCAAAGCCAGGCAACAGGAATGGTTTAGGCAAGGCAGAATCGTAAAATCAAGGGACAAGCAGAAAGATCTATAAACCAGGATGTCAGTCCGCACAAAGACAGTAACACAGGGAAATACTAAAGGGATTGGATGGGGAAGGAAAAGGGGAGTTGGAGAGGATAAGGGTAGCACAAAGGAAATCTCTAACAAAGTTGGTACAATGGGAATAAAGGGTAAACGTGGTACTCACAATCACTATCTCAATCACACAACGCAAACAACAACGTAAACAAGACTCACGGGAGAAATCACGAAATACAAACTTGCAGAAATCGAGAGAAAAGATGCAGAAACGAGACTTGACCAAAGCGAGCTTAGGCGGAAGAAACGAGTCGACAAGAAGCAGCAGGAAAGTGGGTCTTTTATACACAAACAAATTAAGTGGAGGCCCAGCTAAACTCAGAACAGGTGAGAGGAGAGGCGGATCTAGAAAAGCAAGGACGGTGATAGGAGAGAGAGAGAGAGAGGAAGTAGGTGGGATCCTAACTTTGAACTAACTAATCACCCGTGCCTAACTGAACTGCTCTAAGTGTGGATAGTCCAATCAGAACAGCAAGAGAGAAGGAAGAGGAATTACCAAACCGAAATGGAAAAGAAAGAGTGAGAATCCTTTAAAAGACACCACACAAAAGAAACAAGAGGAAAGTAAGACATGAGACTGCAAGCATTCATTCTCTAAACATGAAACATGTAGCTCAGAATAAATATATAAATACAATAAATACACTAGAAATATGCTAGAATGGACTAAAACCAACTAAAACCAAGCATACAAACATCACTTCTTAACAGGCAGATCTTTGACAGGGTGATCCATGCTTTTATAACGTCTCGTTTGGACTACTGTAATGCACTGTATGTTGGTGTTTGACAGGCTTCCCTCTCACGCTTGCAGTTTGTGCAAAATGCTGCCGCTTGTCTACTAACTGGTACAAGCAAGCATGAGCACATTTCCCCTATTTTAGCTTCCCTTCACTGGCTCCTTGTGCATTATCGTGTCATTTTTGAAGTCCTTCTTTTTGCCTTTACATCTCTAAACGGTCTTGCTCCACCCTACCTCTCTGACCTGCTTCACCCCTACACACCTTCATGGTCCCTCAGGTCAGCTGATCAGCTGCTCCTGGTTGTCCCGAAAACAAGGCTGAAACTCCGAGGGGATCGGGCTTTTGCTGTTGCTGCTCCCAGACTGCGGAATGAGTTGCCAGTCGACATTCGGCAGACTCATTCTTTATTAGTTTTTAAATCTCGTCTTAAAACTCACCTTTTTTCCCTGGCTTTAACTCGGTGTGAGAGTTGTCATTCTTTTATTTGTGCTTTTATACCCTTTTGTTCCTATTTGTGTCTTATCTAACAATTCTTTTTAATCTTTTGGATTTATTTTATTTATTTTATATGAATATCTGTTTTATGCATACTGCTCTTCGTCCCTGTCTACAGCACTTTGGCCAACTTTGTTGTATTTAAAGTGCTTTAGAAATAAAGTTGGATTGGATTGGATTGAAAAACCAAGAATCTATTTACACAGGGAACCTTTCCTAGAGTCTGCAGTCCTATCTGCAGTGGCTTCTTTCAGTACCACCCTGGTTCAATTGGCTCGCAATCCCAATTACTGACCTTGGACCAGTCCCTTCAACCTCGCTGAGTCTACTCTTCATGTTTCTGATTGCTCCTGCCTGACCACAGTCCGTCTATGAGGTACACTCCAGCTCTGAAAGCCTTTTGAGTTCTCATTCTGTTTTGTTAATAAAGGCCAGTTTCAGCTTTAACCAGTAATCTGCGCTTGGTTCCGATATGAATGTGCTGCTTGTCTAATTTCTTATTTAGTCAGATATTTTATTTTTTTCGGTAAAATCTTTTGTTAAGCTCTCTCTTTCACTTTTTATTCTTTCTCTCCACAATGGTGAATTTCATAAAGACTGTTGTGCAAATAAATGAATTAATTATTGTATAATAACAGATTAAAAATGCGCATTATTGTACAATGAGGTCACAGAACTATAATGTCCACCAGTGCTTAGAATGGCAAAAAAAAAAAAAAAAAATCCAAGAATTTTATAAATAAATATTTTTGAAAATCGCTGTATCAAGTTTCATCAAATTAATTCCCTGGGCTAAACGCTGACAGGAAAGGTCAGTATTGTGAGGGAAATACTGCACTGTAGCTGTGGGAAACTTGCTTGCTTACTTCACTGGTAATTGGTTTCAGTTGCCACTTTTTCTTTTCCTCCCCTTCACACAAATCCTTTCTTTGGCTTATCTCCAGCAATCATCAAACAAACGATTGGTATTTCCTGTTAGTGCATGATGCTGATAGGCGGGGAAGCCTTGGCTGATTGCATAACTCATTCACCCTCAGCAGCTCCACTTGCTGGGAAGTGAGTGAGACTCAACAGCCTCTTTTTGGGAGGTAAAAATTCCCAATTGTTTTCATAGTTGTTAAGCTACGATCAGCTAACATGTGTTTAAAACAGTATGCTGTCTTGCTGAAATTTACTCCTGATTTGTGAGGCAACCTCGTCTGAACCCATGGAAAACAATACAAAGTATTGCTATTTCTGGTATTTTAGGCCAGACGCTGCCATCCTTTCTATGAAGAGTCTTTGCGACAGTCCATTAACGAAAAGGGCCATACATATAAAATTTATTTGATTGCCTAACAGAACAAATTAACAACATTTGATCAAACCCGTAAGGCCCCTACTTCAATTCCTTGAGAACTGGGACAGTATGTAAAGAGCAAGTAAAAGAATGAAGTGATTTGTAAATTCTCTAATACCTACTGACAGAAGGGAGAGTCAGGACTCAAGCACAGGCGGTAAATAAGTTCAATACTTTTATTGTAGCTCTTGGTCAGAGATTCTGAGTCAAAATCACCAGTGTTACAGTAGTTAATCTAAAAAAGTAATGCATTACACATTACTAGTTACTTTTTCAAAAAGTTATCCTTTACTTTACTTAATTACTCAATGCTGAAAGTAAATAGTTACACTACTAGTTACATTACCTTTGGATTACTCAGCACCATCATCTGAAATTCACCATAACTTAATTAACCATATCATGTTAAAACCTGGCATATGCCCAGATCAGCGCAAATCTTTATTCTAGTAAGGAGGGCACACACAAGATCTCTCTTTCATGCTCTTTAATACAGCAAAGCCAACAGCGAAGCTGTAAAAATTAGCCCAAACAGCTCTTCACAGAAAAGTAAGTCAAGTACAAGGCTACAGTACTGGCATTAATATGCATGAAAAAGGACATTTGATTTGTTTTTCTGTTCTCGGTCTCAATCGCCCATATACTCAAAAGGAAGAAGAAGAAGAAGATGTTTTTCTGGCCTCCTGTCCTACCGATAGTTGAAGAATTTAAATTAATGCAAGTAACGAGATAATTTATTTGTTAGTAACTGTAATGCGATTACTTAGGTTATCAAAGAAATACGTTACATTACTGCATTACTGATAACTGTAATAACATAACGTAACATAACATAACATAACATGAATGGCGAGAACAGGCCGTTCAGCCCAACTAGGCTCGCCAGTTTCTTTATACTATTGTGAATATATCACTTCAGATACTCAATGACTCAATGGCATCTAGCTTTAAATCAAGGCTGCTCTTGAAAAATCCCAAGGTCTCTGCCTCAACAATATGGTCAGGCAAGCTATTCCACATCGAAATTACTCTTTGGGTGAAGAAATATTTCCGAATATTAGTGCTAATTTTACCTTTGGTCAACTTCCATTTGTGACCCCGAGTTCTACTAACAACACTTGGTCAAAGGAATTCTACATAATTCACTTTATTAATCCTTTTAACATATTTGAAGACCTCAATCAGATCACCCCTAAGTCTCCTTTTCCTAAGACTAAAGAGATTAAGGATCTTCAGCCTCTTCTCATAGCTTTCATCTTTTATACCCGGAATTAGCTTGTGGCTCTTCTCTGAACTTTCTCTAGAGCCTCTATGTCTTTCTTAAAGTATGGTCCCCAGAACGGTACACAATACTCCAGATGTGGTCTGACGAATGTGTTGTACAAAAGAAGCATCACCTCCTTGGATTTGTACTCAATACTTTTGGCAATGTATCCCAGCATCCGATTGGCTTTTTTAACTGCTACAGCACAATGGCTAGAGCCTGTGAGGGTTTGGCCAACCATCACTCCCAGATCTTTTTCGTGTGGAGCACATTCCAGTTTTAAACCTTCCATGAAGTAATCCCATCTAATGTTTTTATTACCAACATGCACAACTTTACATTTCGCTACATTATATTTCATTTGCCACATTTCTGCCCAATTCTGGATTCTATCCAAATCATCCTGAATCACTTTAATGGATTCTAAACTATTTGCCAAACCTCCCAATTTAGTATCATCTGCAAATTTAACTAATTTGCTCTCAACATTCCTATCAAGATCATTAATGTAGATGAGGAACAGCAGGGGTCCCAAAACCGATCCATGGGGGACGCCACTCCCCACCATACCTAGCTCAGATGAGATACCACTGACCACCACTCTTTGTGTTCTGTCCTGTAACCAGTTTTGAATCCACTTCAGAATACCTCCTGTAACTCCAATGGAGCTCATTTTAAAGACTAGTCTCTTATGTGGTACTGTATCAAATGCTTTCTGAAAATCCAAGTATATGATGTCATAAGCCCTGCTCTGATCATATGTCTTGGTGGCCTCTTCAAAGAATTCCAAAAGGTTTGTCAGGCATGACCTTCCCTTACGGAAACCATGTTGGCTATCCCTCAAGATATTATTACGTTCAAGAAATTTATTCCAGCTCGTCTTTTATGATAGATTCCAGTATCTTGCATGCAATGCAAGTTACACTGACTGGCCTGTAATTTCCTGGCTCAGTACGGTCCCCTTTCTTATATATTGGTTTTATATTGCCCTGTTTCCAATCATTTGGTATTTTTCCAGTTTCTAAAGACCGTCTGAAGATAGCTGAGAGCGGTTTAGAGATGATCTCACTAGCTTCCCTGAGCACTCTAGGATATAAGCCATCAGGACCCGCCGCCTTATCTGCCTTTAGTTTATGCAACTTGTCTAATACTTCATTATCCCTAACCTCAATTTCCACTGAATAATCTTGAGCATTGGACATGCCCTCTGGCCGAATAAAAACCCCCTCCGAGGTATCCGCAATATCCTTGTTATCATATAGCAGCGATCTATCTTTATTCTTTATACACTTAACCTCCTCTTTGACTTTCCTTTTTCTGCTACAGTACTGAAAGAAGCGCTTAGGAATAGTTTTTGCCCCTTCCGCAATTTGCCTTCCATACAGTCTTCTGGCATTTTTTGACCACAGCCTGCTTTTTACAGTATTCAGCCTTAGTATTCTCATTGTTATCCTTTATGTACATCTTATAAAGATTCCTCTTTTCCCTCTGTTACGTGCAATACATGTTTTGTCTGACTTGCTTGCCCTTATCTGCCACCAACTTCATTTGTTTGAGCCGCCTGTCAATCTTCATCATCCAAGCCCCGCCTCCACCAACTACAGCCTTCCCAGTTCCACTTCAACCAATCCAAAGCTTCCGTGTCATCCAACAGTCAACCAACCCGGATCCACCACATTGTTTAAAATCCTGAATTGTTTGCTATTCTGGAGTTTTTGTCTAGTTTTGATTTTGTTGTGTTAGTGCCAACTGCCCGTATCTTAATTTTGTCTTTGTTATCCCTGTTCATTTGACTGTGTATTTTGTTTGCTTTGTGTTCACTTCCAGGGCTTGGGACAGGTAAGACTGGGGGCTCCTGTCCATAATCCCCATAGGATTTGCAATGTATAGACCCACTAGCCTTTCGGGGTGATTGCCAACCACTGTATTTATAATGCTAGTTAGAGTAGATAGGCTTTTGTTTTGTGTACTTGATGCACTAGGTTAGATTGCTCTCTCTTAGCTAGTTTGTTTTTGCTGTTCTTTTGGCAACATCCAGCGTCCCTTGACCTTGGTTGCGAGATTCTGCATTGTCTTGTTTGTTCCTGTTTTCTTTATTCTGTTTTTGCACCACAGTAAACCTTTGTGCACTGAGTTGCTATTTTGTCCCATCGTATTATTATTTCTACTTAATCAGTACATCCTAAACATCTCCCGGTTCTTACCAATTTTAAACATCCAGTTACCTACCCCCCCTGCACCCCTAGGCCTGTGGGGGTTGTAACACCCTCAAACTCCGATGAATAGCTGTGGTCATCCACGGAGGATTCTGCTCTTTCAGCTTACTTTTGGCCCCTTTGGAATGAATTTGCATTGTGAATCAAGTAAAACCCCCTTAAATCTTTCCCACATCTCATTTACAGACTCACAGTCCAGGAGTGTCTCCCATTTTATTTTGCTTAGATATGAGCGCATCCTGACAAAGTTTGCTCGCCTAAAATTGAAAATTTTGGTTTTCGAAGACACCTTTTTAATTTCTTATGAAACATCTAAATTAACAGTAGAGTGATCACTAGTCCCAAGCGGCTCCAGTACCTCAACATTGCTAATTCTATCAGGATCATTACAGAGCACTAAATCTGAAATTGCCCTCTCTCGTAGGTTTATTTACACACTGCACCAAAAAATTGTCATTTATAGCATCTAGAAATTCTTCCTCCCCTCTCCCCAGTCCTTTCATCATTTCCCAATCGATACCAGGATAATTGAAGTCTCCAATAATAATAGTCCCTCCTCCTCTACAAGCTTGCCTAATCCTCTTAAAGAGCATTTCTTTGACAATACTGTCCAAAGCTGGCGGTCGATAGCATACTTCTATGTTTAAACCTGTCTCATGTTTGCCAATGAGCCTGACCCAGATATCTTCACAGGGAAAGGAATGTTCAATTTCAGGAATTTCCAGCACATTCACGTTTTTGTTTACATAGAGTGCTACACCCCCTCCTCGCCTATTACATCTATCCTTCCTAAAGACCTTATAACCTTCTATATTAATTCATCTCCATCCTCTTCACTAAGCCATGTCTCTGTAACCTCAACTATGTCATAGCCCTCACTAATCATAACTGTCATGGTTTGTGAGGTGTGCGTGTTGTTTGGACTTTTCTTTGCAGCTCTCATCCCGGGATGATATCGAATTCCTGGGCCATCGAATTCTTTACCCAGCTGGTTGATTGAGCTGGGGCGGCACTTTCCCAGAATCTATATAAGTAGGAAATCCGGCACGCCTCCTTCGCTAGAGTGTCTGTGTTTAGCTTCGCACTATAGGCAAAGATATCTGTAGTCAGGTTTTGTATGACTTTCTATCTTCTTTTTGTTGGAGTTTCTTCTCCCTTTTTCTATCTCGCTTTGCTTCTGTGGTTCGGACTATTATATGTCCTTTGGAAGCGCGAGTACTTGCGTTTGGTCTGTATTATTCTCTGTGTTTGTACTGTGTTCGTGCTACTCTTTCTCTCTGTCGTTGCACTTGGCCTCCGTATACTACTGGCCATTACAGAACACTCTAGCCCACATGGAGTCGTCAGCAACGGCTGCGTTAGAGAAAGTTGTGGCTAACCAACAAGCCGCTCTCTCTGGTTATGGCAAGGGTCATAGTAGCCTGAACAATCAACAGGTAGATTTGGCGGAAAGAGTCCGCCTTCAGGCGAATGCCATGGAGAGACAGAACGTTCTGTTAACTCTCACCCACTGAAAATTCCACTCCTGGTGAGCCTATGCAGGTTGATAGCTCATATGAGAGCTGGGCTCGTAAGCCTGTTCGGAGACGTATAATCTGCTATAATTGTAACAAACTGGGACATATCCGTCCACGCTGCCCTGAGCTTCAGGGAAACGGGAAGTCCCTCTATCGGTATGGGGGGCGCTAGAGGGACAGACCCAATTTCCGCTCCGAACTTTAATCCCTGTAGAATTGACTGTGGGGAAACAGAGAATATTTATCGAAGCTTTTGTGGACTCTGGCACCGTGCATTGTTTTATGGATGCAAAGTGGGCTAGGAGACATTCCATTCCCATCCGCCCTCTTTTACATTCACGCTCTGTTAGATCTTTGGACGGTCTGAGTTTCTGAATCATTGACTATGTTCATCTCTTTGAGTGGCCATTCTGAGGAGGTCCGGTTTTTTATTATCAGTTCTCCTGTTTTCCCTGTCATTTTAGGACATGACTTACTACCTTTGTATGACTTTCTATCTTCTTATTGTTGGAGTTTCTTCTCCCTTTTTCTATCTTGCTTTGCTTCTGTGATTCAGACTATTATATGTCCTTTGGAAGCGCCAGTACTTGCATTTAGTCTATATTATTCTCTGTGTTTGTACTGTGTTCGTGCTACTCTCTTTCTCTCTGTCGTTGCGCTTGGCCTCCGTATACTACCAGCCATTACAATAACGGCCTCAAGTTCTGGAAATTTATTTTTTATGCTTCTTGCATTTAAATAAAAACATTCCAGGTTATTACGAATGCTCTTCCCCCTTGATTTCCCATGTGCCTGCTGCTCCAAGCCCCCCACTATCCTTTGTTGCTTTAGAAGTATGTCATCAATAGTGCATGTAGCCAGAGGCGGACAGATTACACAGCTTCATTACTTAAGTAAAAGTACAGATACCACTGGTTAAACTTTACTCAAGTACAAGTAAAAGTTCTACAGTCAGATTTTTACTTAAGTAAAAGTACTGGAGTACTTGTTTTTAAAAATACTTAAGTATCAAAAGTAAAAGTAAATTTTCTAAATATAGTATTATTACTGCCACAGTGCTTACCTTTGCCTATAGAAACCTACTGGATGGAGCTTTTATAGATACTTTAATGTTAAAGGCTGTATCAGCGATATGACGTCACTATTGTTGACAGTTGAAACGTTCTCAAAACACAACAGAGCCGCTTGCCCCTCCCCTTCAGAAGCTTGGAACATGAACGCGCTTTTCTTAAAGTGAAACTTCTGAGTATTCGCGTCTTTGCATTGACTTTGAAAGTAATCTGTCACACGAAAAATTCGTTTCGCGTCCGGTGTGAAAGCAGCTTAAGAATGGCTCACTCAGCTGGGTAAATGGCCATGTACAGCTCGTTGTGATAAGCGCCCGGTAGCAACAATGACCACCATTGCCAGACGATAAATTTACACCATTAGTGCTAGCTACAACAAGGTATCTGACAAGTATCTTAGCTCGGCATTACAAAATGAGTATTAACAACGTCACATAGATCACCACTTTTAGCTAAACTTATCACGCGGTTATACATTCATCAACGAATTGCAACTCTGAGTACTAACCAGAGAAAAAATGTTATTACACGAACAAAACTCTGGTTTGATCAGACAGAATGAGCAAACTCACTAGCTTGCCAACCGAGAGTTAGCAAAGGTTGCTAACTCGCTTCAAAGAGGAAATATCAATCTCTCTACTGTTTGATTCATTCTGACCAGCATGATCTATGCAAGATAGCCTTACAAAAACAATACACGCGCTTCCCTCAATTTTGCTTGGGATGACAATTTACAATTCACATCCAACCGAGTTAGTACCTCATACCTCCCAAGTTTGAGGGATCGAAAAGCTGGTCCATAACCACAGAGTGCTCAGAGATTTTTTAAAAATAAGGAAATTCTACATGGTAGGATATAAAAATAAGGAAGTATTGACATCACATCGTATTGACATCAATTTATCATACATCACCATTTTGGATTTTTTTTTTTTTTTGGAATCCAATTTGTATTTCATTCACATTCATCCAGTCATCATAAACAAAGAAAACAAACAATATTGAATGTTCATAAATTAATGCTCATACATGCATCAGTGTAACACAAAAATCAATTTTATGTATACAAGTCTATGCAATTGAAACCACATCAACTTTGACAGACAGTCCTGACATCATTGTAATAAGGGCATCTACAACTCATTATCATCATCATCAGCCGCAACTTCCTGTACTGCCAAGCGACGTAGATTATGTCCACGATCTGGACAGATATCCATTATCTCATCCACAAGCAAGATAGCGGCATAAAAGCAATGCTTCAAATGGCCACAGAAAGCAATGGAGCCTTATTACCTAGCTATGTTAAGCTGTTTTTCCACCGAAACGAAATGAATTTTTCGCGCTACAGAGTGTATTCAAAAACAATGCAAAGACGCAAATACACGCGAACTCGCGTGTATTCGCATCTTTGCAGTGACTTTGAATGTAATCTGTCGCACGAAAAATTTGTTTCGTGTTCGGTGGAAAAGCAGCTTAGACTAATTGTAGACTTCGACACAATGTTGTAACTTTACAGCAACTTGTCATATAAGATCTAAAATGTTCGCTGAGTTGCCGTTATTTAGTATTTGCAGGACAGCACGTAACAAGCACACAAAATTTGCGGTTCGCATTTTAAATGATCAACTACAAATTTTGAATGAATAGGAAACCTTTAACCAGTTGAAATGCGTTGGGCGCGGATTTCGGGGGCTGCATCTGTGGTTCAAGGGAGTGATGCAAGGGAGAATCGATGATACGGTTCAACATCTGCACGAAATAAAAATGGGTTCTACACTGAACATCAGATTTGCTCTTACAGAGGAAAATTTAAAAAATACGGAAATCCGTAACATTACGGACTCTGAGCACCCATGTATTACGCAGGGGTGGAGGAATAACGCGTAAATCTCTCAATGCGCAAATCGCGGGTTTTTTCACTTGCTTGCTGGTCGGCAGGTTTTGCTATTCAAATACGGGTCGGACCCGCCAGATGCGGGTCACTTGGGAGCACCAGCTCTACTCACCTCAAGTAGAAACAAGGCGACCTGGGCGTCAGAATTAAAACCATTCAACTCCCGGAATTCTCTCCAACGTTGGTATGCTTTCCCTATGTTTATTCGGAACTTCGCATAGCTGCGATTGCGTCTCAACTGAACTATGGAGTTCGGTAGGAAAGCTGAAGATGATTGCTGATAGGCTGTCCTATCAGTGGCACCTGTACAATCCAATCACGTTTGAGAAGGAAACAACCACAAAATACTGAATCCACAGGGTTTCCCCGCTTTTTTTTAAATTTTTTTATATTGGTAGCGAGTACTTGGGTTATGGATAGAAATGTAGCGGAGTAAAAAGTACAATATTTGCCTTTCAAATGAACTCAAGTAAAAGTCATAAGTCGTCCCCCAACATGATACTCAAGTAAAGTACAGATCCCCAAAAAGTGTACTTAAGTACAGTACTTAAGTAAATTTACTCCGTTACTGTCCGCCTCTGCATGCATGCTTCCATCAGGGCAGTCTGCATTTCCCTCTGTATTACACTCTCTAACCTCCCTGCCCCCCAAGTTCCTAGTTTAAATAACCCTGTGCTACCCTCAACATACGCTGACCCAGTGCAAAGATACCCCTCAGGTTCAGGTGTAGCCCGTCCGGCTTGAACAGGTCACCCCTGTCCCAGAAGAAGTTCCAGTGCCCCATAAACCTGTACCCCTCTTTCCTACATCAGGTTCATAGCCACGTGTTAAACCTCCTGATAGAATTCTGCTTCCCTCTGCTTGCACGTGGTACCGGTAGAATCCCGGAGCAAACTACCGTGGAGGATCTGCTCCTAAGCTTCTCAGCTAATTCCACAAGTTTGTCTCGCAGTTCCTCAAACCAACCCTTACTCAATCAAAAATAAGGGACTAGGCAGAATTGTGAAATATGGACAAAAACAAACTGTGACCAAGAATCTTGAGAGAAATATAGAATGCTCTTAAGTAGGACAGTGAACTGGCAAACAAACTCGCAATATTATAAAGAAAGAGTGGGGTATATGAAGGAAAAAAAGAAGCTAATGAGAATGGGGAACAGGTGGGTGCATTGGGAGAGCACATTATGGGATGTGTGGCCATGAACAAGGAAACAGTATGTGCTAATCAAAAATAGAAAGGGGAGGGCGATTGCGCTAATACATGGAAGAAAAACAGAAAGCATGTGGCAAGTGACAGGAGTTAGAAAACTCAGAAAGCTAATATAAATGTTAACTTATAATATACAATAAATACACAACAATAAAAATAATCAAGAAACAAAAATATCAACAAAATACATTAAATGTAATATACATGGTATTTCAGATACTTACACCTACACTTATTTGAAAACAGAAGAAAGCAAAAAAAAAAAAAATTAACTTATCAACTGCATTTTTTTTTTGTAAATATTTGTAAATTCAGCATTTGATGCCATCAATATCCAAAACAATTGAGACAGGAGAATGGAAAGACTAGAAAAGTTGTAGAATCTTCAGAAGAACATCTGTCTGGAACACTCAACGGGTATATGGCAGATGATTCATTTGCGATTGGGTATAAAATGAGCAGTCAGAAAAAGGCTCGGCCGTTCACCAGCAGGATGGTTCAAGCTTCCCTACTTTGCCAAAAGCTGTGTGAACAAGAAGTCAAACAGTTTAAATGTTTAAATCGTGTCGAAGTGTCCTTGAGCAAGACACTGAACCCCACACTGCTCCTGATGTGCAGGTTGGCGCCTTGCATGGCAGCCTCCGCCATCAGGGTGAAAGAGAGGCATAGTTGTAAAGCGCTTTGGGGTCATGTCATGTGACTAGAAAGCGCTATATAAATGCAGTCCATTTTTTTTTAAATACAAAATTTCTTATCTTTTCTCTGAGATTAAATGGAATTCAGGGATTTCATAATGTACAGTCAATAATATATTTAAAAGATTTCTAGATTTTTTAGAGAAACCTCAGCAATAGCCATGTATAAAAGACTAGGCCAAATACTAATATTGTATGCACGCGACCTTTGAGCCCTCAGACAGCCCTGCATTAAGAATCAATGTTTCTGTTGTAGAAATACCCACATGGGCTCGTAAATACTTCAGAAGACCAGTGTCAGTTAACACATTTTGTTGCGGCATTATCAAATGCAAGGGAAGACTCTAGTATGGAAAGCGGAAGCCATATATCAACATCATCCAGAAGTGCCCCCAACTGCTCTGAGCTTGAACTCATCTGAAATTGACAGACACAAACTGGAAAGGAAAGCTGCAACGTGTGGAGTCTACCTTTTGAACTGTTATCAAAATAATAGACGCTGTGCTCTCGACCACACTGGAGAAAGTTCATCCCGACTGATATCAGTGACATGTTCAAAAGCTAGGTTCTGTCACGGCCTGGAGCTGCGTTGGTACACTCGGCATTGGCAACTTGCTCATCTGTGAAGGCATAACTAATGAAGAGAGGTCCATTTTGGAACAACACACGCTGCTTTCCAGACGTCGTCTTTTTCAGGGATGCCCCTGCTTATTCCAACAGAATAAAAGCAAGCCACACTCTGCATGTATTACAAAGGCATGGTTGCCTGTTCACTTTGAGAATAAGTCATGTATTGTAAGCGCAAAATGTGACAAAACCAACTGAAATGCTTCATTAGGCAAGAATGTGATCAAACTCCTCTTTCAAAACTTCAACAATTGGTGTCCTCAGTTCCAAACTCACTTCTGAGTGTTATTTTGCAGTGAAAATGCACCTATCCTAACTGCATTAAAACATGTTGCAGAAATCATGTTAAAATGCTGTATCCATTATTATCAAAAAACAAATTAAAGAGTTAAAACATTCCTTATTTTGTTCTTTGTACCTCTTTTCAACGGAATACAGGTTTAAAGGGATTTGCAAATAATAGCTTCCTGTTTTTATTTACATTTTGCGCATCATTGTCTGGAATTCATCCAGAAATTGAGGTTGCACAATTAAATTTTCCATTTAAAATATACTGAAGAAAAGCTTTCAGAAATAAGCAGTGTGGGATTGATGTGATTCATGCATGACATCCATTTGTCTGGAGTTCAAATTAAACGTGCTGCCTGGTACAAGTTTGTCCTTCAACAGGCTAAAGCACACCTCAACAGTCAACTAGCTGACAGCTGAGGTGAGAAAGTCAAGATGAGGATCAGTCAATTGGAGAGGGTAGCATACAACATACTTCCTGAATGGCTCTGCCTCTAGTTGGCTCACTGAGATGTGTAAATGGAGTAAACAATTTTTACTTTGGAGAGGTTCTTTATTACCTAGGAGGAAGAGAGAAAGAGAGAAAGATCTCTCTGTGCTACTTAGACACAGAATGGGCTAAATTGTGGCTCTTCACTAGACAGGACAAACAGAGCAAATACTACGCACTTTAAATGACTAACAGTGTGAGGATGTTGTGTGCAGGATGACAAAGTGTGACTGTTATGACGCCAATGCTTTTCAATGGTTAAGATATTAGTGGTTTAGGTCTCTGCATGTCCACTGATAAACTACTCCACAAAATGTTCACACAGAAAATCGATTTCACAGGAGTCATTAAAAAGCGCAATTAGTTGTCCTTTATGGGACAGTTTACTTCACAATATCAAACTGTGTAATCTTGAAAAAGTGTAATCTGCAGTATCTGATCAACCCTAGTTCCCTGATGCCTTATCAGCTGTCCAATGAAATTCTGCACCAACTGTATCTTAAAGGTGCACTATGCAAGTTTGTTTATTTTCTGCGCGAGTATATTTTTGTCTCAATTCGCCGACATCTCCTCATGATCCGCTAGCTGCCTGCCCCTTAATTCACTGTAAAAAAAAAAAACCCAAGCTCTGGAGTCCGCACAGGCGTCACAAACTGCAAATAAACACAAGGGGCACAGGCTGTGCCCCATAACATAACAAACCGTCCCGGCCAATCATCGACTAGAGTTGACAGTTACGGAAGCATGGGAGGGAGGGAACTATGGGAGGGAGGGGCGGGCTACCTCTGTTTTGTCTGAATTCGAATGTCAACAGAAGTGATGTCAACAAACTTGCATAGTGCAGGTGACTTGCTAAGCAGTTTCCTTACATTTCTGAGAGCATTTAGATGTTTTGCCACCAGGGGGCGGGCACCATTTGGAAACAACAGGGCAATGGGCATATGTGGAATGCAAGAAGACTAAAGGTGGAAATGAAGTTATGAATATGAGCTCAAAGGTTTCACTTTCATCTTGGGGTCAATGGTGTACGAATCACAACACTTCATGACTGTACACCCCCCCCCTTTTGTTCATGGGACCAAAAGTAACTGTACACTTGGCAGCTCAGCTGGCCTGGTGTGTGTTATTCCCCCATTACTTATTTTCCAAGAAAGCAGATTTACAAAGGTCAAGCACTGGTTTCAAGTCTGTCATTTGGAATTTGTTTCAGTTAACTCTCTTTGCTTAAAGTCACAAGCGAAGACACCTCGCTCTAAAATTTTGGGGCACAGATCCATAATGATGAACCTGTGTCACTGTCACTGTCACTGTCAATACATATGGACCTGACTGTACACATGCTTTTGTCATCAAATTGTGATTTCATGCTCAACAAAAATATTTTCTACCACACGTATCATCTATAACAACAAGATTTAGCAAATACCTTATTCTATAATTTTGAATTTGTTCGAAGAATTCTGAATATAGTGATCAAAGAGGGTTCACCTGGCAGTTGGTGAAGGTAAAGTCCTTGTCAGAACTCAGTTTTAGTGCTGGGCTACTTGCCTGAACCTTCATGCAGGAATGTTCCCAACAGTGATCCCATTGTCTATGAACACTGGACAGACCTGTTGTGTATCTCCAGCCTCCAGGAATGTAGTCTAAAACAACCTCTTGATGGCAAATTTTTTGATACAATCTCAATCTAGTGGCATGAGAACAGGCTCTATATCAGACATTTACTCTATCTGTTAGGTCAGGTATTTCCCAAGGGTCTGGAATGACTCCAGTTTCATCGGCAAATTAATCAAAATCACGCCTAAATATTTTACAAACATGATCACTTTTTTTCAATGGACTTGTTTTCTGGCAGATGAATAGGTAAAAGCAGAGTTCTCATGTGTGAAATTACTCACCTGCACTGCCCTCCAGTCGTCCACTCTTTTCCCAGTATGGGGAACCTGAGGCTCATTATTCTATTAGAGCAATCAGTTCCCTGTGCAAGGGGATGTTAATGAAGATGTAAAACCTTTTGACATTCCTGCCTTTCTTGTAGGTGCTTGCATCCAAACTCTCATTGGATATGGCATTTTATTGTTAATGCGTCTTCCTGTAGGCTCTGTGTTGGTCCTGTGTTTTTTCTACACAGTGGATTGTTGCTGCTGTGTTCTCTGCTGTCAATCATCATGAACCATCTCTCTCATCTCCTCTGCCATCTCACACTTTACTGTCAATCATTGTTTACCGGTTTTGTTCTGCCATCATCCCACCAATCAGAAGGCAACATTAAATCTAAATCATCGGCCACCTCCTATCTTTTGCTTTTACCTCTGGTTCCCGCTATTCCTTATGAGTATATTCCTGTTTATGTGGATTTTTTGCGTTGTGTTGTGTCCTGTTTTCTGCTGTATTGTAACCCCAGTACTTCCTGTTCAGGCCTTGTATTCTGTTGTTGGCAAGGTAGCAATAGGTTTGAGAGGGGCTTTTACATTAAAGTGAGACGGCCTTTCATTTTTTCATTATTTAAGTCATAAAAATAATTTTCCTTGGCACCACTATAATTTTATTTCTTAGTATTCAAATAAAGGACTCATAATATTGCATTGCCAATTTGATCAGAATTCGCATCGTCAAGAAGAATTTTATTCTTTTAACCCACATGGATAGAAAATCAATCGGCCCAACAAATGGGACCCATATCCTGTGGTGACGTCACAGATCATGTGAGGGCTTTCCCCAAGTTGCTCTGCATTATTACATTATTTTATTATTTGGTCTATACTATAGAAGTAGGTAAAAATAAAAAATATTGCTAACATACTGTTGTTAGTCTAACATTTATATACTCCTATATGAAAACCCATCTGGTAATTTATTTGATTGGTGAAAATATTCATCGTCAAATGAAGGACTTTGCACAAGAGATTCAGCAAAAATTCTGCAAAAATTATGACAGTAATAGATAGATAGTAGAATATAGATAAAAATTTGACAGAGATGAGCTTGTGCAGTCATGGGCAATAATAAGCTGAAAAACAGCATGCAGCCTCCCTGGAGCAAATGTGCCAAATGATCTTGGCAAAAAGTACGATAAGTTTTTCACTCTACTATAGTATGTGTAAAACAAAACGGTACCATGCTATCTTAACAAATCAGAGGAGTCCAGAATAGCAGGTATACAGTGTAAAAAATAATGACTGACCCGAGACTGGGAGTCTGAGGGACTGATGGAATGTCCGATTGAGTCAACAGAAAATTTCGATAAAGATGCCAAATTACAGCGTAGCATGTTGTAGGCAATACTAAGTTGTACCTATTGATTTTAAAACCAACATACCTCCATCTGTTGGGGTGAATACATCAAGGCTATAGTTCCGAGATTGTGTTAATCCAGATTTTATGGGGGGACCAGATTTTTACACAACCTTGGCAGAATGAACAAAAACAGGTCAGGTCACAGGTAAGGTTCGAACTTCACACATGTGCACACAGGCTTCCTCTTGCAGTTCGTCTGCGCGATATGAATTGAGGGAGTCACAATATTTGCCATGGAATTCCCCCAGCTAAATAAGGTATAGTGACTAAAAAGGGCTGTAATTTTGCAGCATTTTACAAAAATAAATGTACATTATAATGCCTGTATTTCAAAAAGAACTAAATTATGTTAGGTTTGTGAAATGTGAAGGGCAGTATTGCTTTAAGCATTGGTCTTTGGGTATGTTTGTGTAGACACCTCAGGGGAGGAGTAATTGACACCCCTTGTATTTTTTGTTTGGTTAGTTGGCTTTGGTAATTAGGCTTTGGTTTATTTTGTATCACACCCATTGGCTTTCTTATCTACTTTTGTTAGTCTCATTAAGCTGTTGGTTTCTTTTAGTTGGTAATGATGATAGTCCCGGGCATTGGTTGTAAGTCTGTTTGGGCCTTGTACATTTTGTATATAAAGAGTTTGCATTTCGCACTTAACACTTTTGTCACGGCACGTTGTGGTATTCTATGTGCAGCATTTTCTCCCACACGCACTTGCATTCCACCATGTTCACTCCCAGTCAGTTTTATTTTTACACAGCCAATTTAATTCCCTTACACTGCCAGGGATGCAACAAATGCAATTAATGACTTACATGCAAGTATCCCCATGCAACATTTGTTGTTAAGGTTAGGAATTAGGAACTTTTTTCCCATTTTAGTTGACCTGTCTGAACATAAAAAATCCTCCTTCATTTCATAAGCCCCTGTTTCAATGGTGCCTGAATTGTAAGGACTTAAATTCAGTCTTGTGCTTCAGAGGAAATGGGGTGAAGGGGGGAAGGATGGGGGGGTGAGGATATGAAGAGGAAATCATCCTTCCCTGGTCCCTGAGATGAACCTATCATACACATGAGTAAAAGGGAGTCTCAGCGGCATGTACAATGGTTCCAGTGCTGTGGGACCTGTGGGAGATAAGCAGTGTGTCACAGTCTTTGATATAAATTTCTGGCACTTCAGTAGCAGAGAGTACATTCTAAAATTAGCTGGTAAAGATCAGAGTCCAGACCTTTCTCTCTGATAACACAACTTGTCACTATGTATGAATGAACAAACAGAAAATATTTGGCTGAAGCCACAAAGGCATGCTTCGGGACATCGGATCCATACTTGGCAAATGGCAACACCAGTACATACCTTATCAAATTCATTTGCTTGAGATCTTGCATCTATGTTAACCGGACAGAATCCTATGAGTCGATGGTGCTCCTGGCCAAAAACAAAAAACGCTTATTTTTGAGCTGATGTAACTTGTGTTTTAGCCACACAGATTACTACATTTTCAGAAACAAAAGGATATTGCCTTTCAAATATGGCCTAATATGCAGTTTAGTCACAATTTATCTATTACAAGCTTTTCATTTTGGAACATCAAAGTGACAAAATTTATTTTTTTAAAAAAATGATAGGTAAATTATACCATTATACATGCCTTCGCAATGCTTAATTCTTCACAGCGTCAAAAATTAGTTTTGTCATAGCATTTGAAAAAATAACAAAAATAATACACAACAATAATTGTAGTACTTATATTTAACATTATGTACGCTTGCATGAGATGAGTCAAATTGCTTTATAAGATGAAAATGAGCCATTTTATTCAAATTTTATTCTACAAGGCATTGGGTGCGCTATATGCAGGCCTCCATATCTAAAACCGGTAACATGCTAACTAATGTTCACTGAAGATGAGCTTAGCAATCATTGACTGGAGCTGATGCTGTCTATTCAGCACGGATTCCTGAGTTGTGGCTTGAAGGTCGTGGTTTGTCAAGTATGAAATCATTTCCTCTTTACTCTCCTTCTATCTGGTTATAATTATTTAATTATTATTATTAATATCCATTTAACATATCACCTTCAGTCATATAATTTATATAGATCAGGGCTACATACTTTAGCTAGCCACCTAGCATGTTATTTACCTACATTTATCCATTAGCATTAGGTTACTAACACCAGGTATGATACTATGTAGATTAACGTTAAAATTTTTAGCATCTCCCCGAGGTGATTTTTACCCCTGCAAAATTTTCCAATTCAGTCAGGGAACTTCCGTCAGATTTAACCATTTATTACAGGATGACCTGCATTTGAGTTTGGCGGTGACTCTGCTCGAGTGATGCTCTGGAACTATCTGAGCAAACATGACACAGACAGTGCCTGAGATCATAAACCTCCTAGCAAAGCCAGAGATTCTTTTGAATCTCGTTAACGTTCAAGTTACAGAACACAATATGAACAAATTCTGCTTGCGACGAACAATAATAATCATAAAGGAGGAGGCTGGAGAGCTGAGAAGCAGATTACTTAGTAGACCTGAATAGAAGCGGTGTAAAGGGCATGGAGCCAGATAAATGAATTAGCTCTGCCTTGGGTATAAGAGCTCGCCTATTGGGTTGGAGGAGCTAAAGTTAAGAATGATTGGGCAGAAAATGGCTTGTGATTATCGGTGTGGCTATTGAAAGATAAATAGATCTTATGCAAAATAAGTTGACAGGGCTTTTGCATGACATAGATGATTTGGGTTTCTGACCACAGAAGACAGGTAACATCTAGTAAGGCTAATCATTTTTTTATTTCAATCAAATTTTGAATATATTATCTTAATATTTATCCTGCCCCATTAGGATGGTCATTCATTCATTTTATACTGTTTCTAGATTTTAGGGGGTATTTTTTTCTCAACAGTCTAGTCCGTTAACTACATCAGCCATCTTAGTAAACAGATTTTTCATAAAGCAGGGTCCGACTGCACAGCTCCCCGGCAGAGGGCAAGGTTCAACATCAGTAAAAAAATTCCAGCATCTTGTACTTTTACTCGATGTTCTTGGTAACTTTTTGGACTTGTTAAAATTCTTTGTGAAACTTTGTGAGTAACCCCAGGTGTTACTAAATGGTATTTGGATTCACGTAAAATATTGTGATAATTATTTGACTTGCACATGCTTCACAGCGGTCATGCCATAGTTCTGAAGTCTTAATCTCGTTCGAATAGGGCTTTAGAGGACTTTTTTTACATTTGCCCTCCAGGGCTTGCGAGAGCAATGATGCGGCGCAGTCGTGCCATTTTTCATCTCTGCCAGTGGGCGTTGGTATAGAGATCAAAAGCAGGGCGTTTCTTAAGATGAAAAAGAGATTTTGGGAAAATGACTTTGTGGACCTTTCAGCATGTGGTGATTTTGAGTTGAGGAGTCTGTGGTGAAAAGCAAGGCACAGGAATGTGCTGATCCTGTCAGTATTTAATTCTTAATCTTCCATTGGCACCACCGGATTCCAGCCTTAACACCACCAGATTTCTCCAAGAAAAACGGAGGCCCAGTTTGAGGAATTTTACAGCCGAGAATTTTCCCACAATGTTACTGCTTGAGTAATGTGACCCTTCTCTGTGAAACCAGGCCATGTTTCAATAACTACTAATCCCAGAGGGATGTCTGTTTTTTGGCTGGCTGCCATATCCAGAGTGTACATGTGAAAGTTAATGACTCATTGAAGTATTTGATGAAAGTTTCAGGAGGCAATGGGCACCAGACAAACCACAAACAACCTCAAAACCTGAAACAGGTTTTGGTGACTTGAGGCGTCACCACAATGCCAAGAAACTTGGCTCTTCATCCAGTGAGAGATTATCAAACCAAGATGCCACAAATATATTGCATCATAAAATCCTTCATGCACATTTGTGAAGCGACAAGCAAGGATAAAAAATTACTTTACAAATTACAGCCATTTAATTTCAGAGTTTTTAATGAACGTAACATACATATAAAACCATCTGAAAGCATATGGGTGGCACAGTGGCGCAATGGATGGCACTTTGCTTCACTAGCGATAGGGCAGCGGGTTTGCTTCTGGCCCAGTGCCTATGGAGTGTACATGTTGTCCCAGGCTGTTTCTCAATGTCTGTACATGTGCAGACTTGTGGTCTTGTCAGACATTGAAGCATTATATTCACCTTCTTAAGTCCTGTTTCAACGTTGAGATAGTCAAGAAACATGACAGCTTAACCAGGAAGTCTCTTGATTCTTCTGAAATATCAAGGACGCAGCCAATGCAAACTTGCTCAATGACAGGACTTCATATCCCATCTTTCATTTGGGAAATGTAGACAAGATGAGAGAAGCAACAGTTTTCAAAAAAGAACATCGTTGAAGATTGAAAATGAAGTTAGGAATATGCATAATAATTGCCAACCCCTAACACATTTAAACAAATAATGAAGAATTGAAAAGGTTGTATATGATTGTGTGCTTTGAGTTAGGCGAGTCTGGCTGCATGCAGTTGTCAGTGTTAGAGATGTTTATTGGTCCGTAAATATTCATGAATTATGCAGCCTAACATAAGCATACTGCATGTGCCAACTTAAGAACAGCAAACCGAAGAAACATTGCAGCTAGATGGCAGAGACCGTCAGCATTACCTGCTGCGGCCTGTTTTTAGACCACATGTCGCAAGCTTGAGAGAGAGAGGGAGGGAGGGCGAGGGAGAGAGAGAGAAACTGTTTACTCAAGGCAAGCATTGTTTACAGCAGAAAGGAAGGAAGGATTTTTGGGCCAGAGGGATTGCAGACAAAAGCTGAGGACATCCGACGTTACAATGAGCCTTGAATAAGAGCCCCTTATGTGTATAGCTACAAATGAAATGCAAAAGAAATATCTAGTTTTCCTTTATTTTATTATTTTTCTGGACAACCAAGGCTTTTATCATCTACGATATCACAGTGTGTGTGTATGTGTGTGTGTGTGTGTGCGCGCGCACGAGCATGTATGTGCGTGTACATGCTTGTGTGCATCTGTATGTGTGCTGGGAATAGACATTTCTACATTTTGGCATCTATTTCTTTGGCCACACGTCGAATGCAAGATTGGTATGACTTCAAACTCAGAGAAGCAAGAAGTTATTGGAAAATGGGAACCAGGAAATTAAAAACTTGGCTATGTACGAGGAAACAACTATTCTTAGAAGAAGACATTCATTCATTGTTTCTCTCATGACATCTCCATATCCCTTTTGTGTGCAATATGTACGCTGTACTCTCTACGCTTGCTCTGGGATAAAACAGAGTAGCAGTATCCAGCAAGTCAAGAACTTCTTGGTCTGCTCCCTGCAATCCTTCACTTACAGGCCAGGCGTCGCATTAAATCACTTGTTTCACACAACACTCCTGGATGTTTTAATGCACTTGGCAGATTGCACAAATATTTAAATATGGAAAGGGGGATATACCTTCACTGATGAGTGTTCTATGAGTTTATAAGTCAATAAACTGGTTGTGAGATGAATGTGTTAACAGCCGAAACTGTTTAAATGTTACTTTGTTAGCATTGGCAGACAAGAGCTTGCTCATTTTCCTGGCAAGATCACATTATTTATCAAATTCTTTTCAAGTCAACTGTAGCTGAGGACTGGAATTACAAATCTTAAACCCAGACAATGAATTGTTGACAAAGAATAAACATTCTGCAGTTCAGTTCAGTTCAGTTGGAGGGTAAAATTAGGCAGTTTTGCAGATTATTTTTGTGTCTTATCAATAGCTTGCACATGATTAACTGAACCAGATACCAGCATTTCTATGACTCGAGGTGTCTTATTCACAGAATCTCTTGGGCATCAGTGACTTGCCATTGGAGGTAAGTTAGGTGAGGCAGAATCCTCACCGTTAAACAAACGATAACTCCCTATTACTTCGCTTGATTAGCAATCAGAGGATTGATGAACTAATTTACTAAGACTAATCAGCAGATTGGTGGGCCAATTTCAGTTTCCATGATAGTAGTGCTCAGTGCATCGAACTTGAAATGCTCACGAGACAGCAAATTTGCTCATATTTGCTTACAGGAAGCCATCGCAATAACATTAACAAATATTAAAACCTTTCTTATGCCGTGTTCAATGCTTAGTCAATATGTTTATGCTAATGTTTTCCACCTTAAAAAATAGGGAGTTTATTCTCAGTCTTCTTTCATAATCCGATAAACAAAAGGTTAAAATGATGTATGGAATTACCAAGAGAGTTGAGATTATTTTTAAATTAATAATTAAGATTTCCATCCTTGCAGTCTCGAATCAAAGCATATTCGTAAATTAATCTTTGTGTCACTATCACCTCTAAATCACTGCAGGCTACATATAGGCTAGGCCTTATTTGTTCCATACATATAAAAGTAAAAATTGATTGATTGTCAATCAGGCATAGTATATGGAAACAGGTTGACAAAATCCAGCAATAAAAGGTGAAGTCACTGCCTCCCCTGATGGCACGTCTCTGTTGAGCACAGAGTGTCTGACACATTGAAGCATGACCACAGACAGAGATCACAGGATCAGATAGTCATGGAACTTCCTGTTAGTTTTCAATGGGATCCGGGCAGAAGGTAATATCAGTACCTTTACATTATTGCTCCTCTGCAGCACAGACGATGCAAAACAGCTGGACTTAAAGCCCAGGGGACGGATATGTTGCTTTCATCAAGTATCTTTTTTTATATTTGGAAAGAATTTGGAGGAATAAAAAAATTAATGCAGATTTACAATCCATCTCCACGAAAGGGAGGCAGCTTTGTAACAATTTATTATAGTCATCATATTAGTAACAACAGACATGAGTGTGTTTATGGGTGGGATTCAATTTATTCTGGAACTTTTCTGTTTTCACAAACCATTGGAAGAATGCCAAGTGAAAACACTACAGGTCTGTGGAGAGCCTAGCACAGGCAGTGAATCGCCATCTGCCCCTCCTCCTGTAGAGGTCAAGTGGGCAACAAATGAACAGAGACAGGACATGTGCAATGTGTGTTTCAAAGACGCCTTGCAGACTGTGGATAAAGCCCAGAATGATTAGGAACTAGAGTGAAAATGCTGAAGACAAGAGGGATAAATAGAGCGAAAGTGCACGTGCTCATGACTGGCTTTGAATAAGTGAGTGAGAATTGCAATAATGCTAATTAAAAGCAAGAAGTACCGAACAAAATTGAAAAAGCATTGGCTCAAAATGATCAGTGCCAATGTGGAACAACTGGTATCTTGCCTAAACTTGTCTTAACACACCTTGCCATCAAGGATAATCAAACCATAAGCATGCCAAAACTGTGCGAGGAAAATGTGTCTCACACCAGTTTGGAATCAAGAAAAACCTTTCTTGTCAAGTGAAGTTATATTCCTTTATTTCCTTTATTAACTGCAGAATTTTCATTTTCCCAAAGTGCTATGTCGGTCATATTTCATCCTTTCTGTTTTTCAACTAACAAGATTTCGTGAATTACTCAGCCAAAAGAACAAAGGATTCTGTTGGCGATTAAACTTTTATTATATCAGCAGATGTAAGATGTAAGCTCAAGAAATCAGTATAATGGGGCAGAGCTTCCAAAGCAAGCTCAGGCACAGGGCTCGAAACATGCCTTCATCCTCATGCAGATTCTCATGACTATTCGCCACTGCTCTGCCCCTCTGTAGGACTGTCTTTTTAAGCTGGTCTCCAGCTCTACTACCTCATCATTTTTAAAAAAGGACTGAAGACCTTCTTGTTTAAGCAGTCCTATAATATTTAATCTTGATTTTTTTGCCATTTTTGTGTGTTTTTATTCTGTAGGCACTTTGAGATTTTTTCTTTTAAAAATGAAAAGTACGTTATAAATAAAATTTATTATTATTAAGTCTACTGTCAAGTAATCCAATTTCATATTACTTTACCAGAAACATTTGAATGTAATATATTATCTAGAACTAGCACCAAAAAAAGGGACTGTAAAAAAAAGACAAATAATTAAAAATAAATAAATGAATGAATGAATGAATGAATAAATAAATAAATAAATAAATAAATAAACAACTGCTTTTCAGGCACCTGCACATTTTAGCATAAGAGTTACTTGAAAAAAACTTCCTGTTATGATTCTGCTATGACTGTCATGATTCTGATCTGCTTTGCCATGTTTTGATGTTCTGTCTGATTTGGATTTGGATTTCTGCAATGTCTGACTAGTCTTTGTAATGTGTATTGTGATTTGGTAACGTAGAATTGTTCATGTATTGTCTTAGTTTAATTTTTCCATGTTTTGCATTTTGCCATAGTTACATTCCGGTCCATGTTTTTGTTATCACCATGCATTGCACTTTGTCTCCCGCTGTCTGGTCTCTTGTCTCTTGTCTGCTCACAGCCCCAGTATTGCGTGCCACTCTTTCGGGTGATTTAATGGATTCTGGTTTTCAACCATTCCTTCCAATCTCGTTTACTTCCTTCATCTTGCTTTTTCTGGATTACTAACCAATACTAACAGTTTGTTGTTTTTGTTAAATTACTAACCAAGACTAGCATTGTACATAGTACTAACTTACTAACAAGCACTAGAGATTGTATAGCTGCACTCTACTAATTGACTAACGATCTCTCAGCATTCACCCTGTTCTAGTCTCCGCCTCTTGCCTTCACTCAATTTACTTTGCTGTGCTTCTAGCATATTCTCTGCACCTGTCTAATCACTGTTCTGCCACTCACTCTGTGCACGTTGAAATCCCTAACCGGATCTGTTTGTTCTGTCTATAGGCTGTCTTGTGATCCCTGTCTGCGTTTTGGCTTTTGCCTATTTCATGTGATTAGGTTCTCCCTCATGTTTGCTTCCTTTGTAATTAGCCTCATTTCCTGCACCTGTGTTCTATGTATCATGTGATCTCCCAGGAGTGTATATTAGGTGTCTTTTCACAGCAAGTTCTTGTCAGAACGTTTCTCTTGTTTACCTGTGCTGCTTTTGTTTTCGCCTTGTACTCATAGTGTTACTCTTCTGACTGGACCGTCCGACTTACGATTTTTGGCTCTGCATTTTGGATTATTGTCACATCTGTGTTTACGAACCCTTTTTGCCCGACTACGATTTTTGTGATTACTGCCCTGTTAACGGTTTGGATTACGCCCACTGGTTTTTGGTTTTTGCTTCTCTGACTAACCTGTGCCTGTGTACCGAACCTATTTTTGCCTAACCACGAGTACTGTGTTTGCTGCCCTGGTTTTCGACTCTGTTTCTGCCCTCCTGGATTGTGACTTTTGGATTGTGGACTCTGTACCTTTTTGCCTTCTGCCCTGTGGGGGTTACCCCCCTCGCTCAATAAAATCACTTTACCTGCAATCCTGTGTTCTCGCGACTGGTTCCTGAACGATGCCTCACACTCCCCCAACCCCCCAGTATTGCTGTAAAAATATGAGCTGTGCAATCTGCAAATACTTGGACATTGACACAGATTTTTGCTTTTTGTCTCTACCACAGCAAACTGTAATAAAAGCCCAGTGCATGAAGCTGAAGGTTAAAGTACAGACTGGCAGATGTAATTGATGAGAATTTGTACACATCCATAATGTGTGTACAGACTATGAAGAATTTATGGCCCATTTTATGTAGTGTCTGTGTTTTTGCTCTATTTGTCTGCCTATCTGGTGCATTTTTAGCTCCTGCCATGTTTGTGCCATAGCCATGCCCATAGTTCTTCCATGTGTCCTTGTTTATTCTTGTGTCTTTCAATTTTCTAGCTCTGGTCCGGTCAGCCAGTTGGGATCCATGCCGTGTTTTGTTCCTGCGTGCTGCACCTTTCATTGCTTTGGTTTAGCTGGTATTTCCACTTCCTTCACAGCTGTTCTGAATCCGGGGCTGTTCAAAGCTTGATTGCCTCTTGATTGTTTTTACTCAATACTCACATTTACTAACTCACACTGGAGGTGTTTATTTAGACAGGCACTTACTAATTGTTACTTATTTAGATAGGGTATCAATTGGCATGATTTCCCACATTTGCTATTCTAGATCTCGTTTCCTTTGCTAACAGTCTCACCCTTCTCTGCTGCATCTTACATTGGTACTTAAGCTAAACACGCCCATTCTCTTAATTTGCTCGTTAAGTCTTACTGCTTGTCCCATGTCTCATGCGTCTGTGCCCTGCCCCTCTCGTTTTGCCCAGGTGTTCCTTGTTTCCCTGATCCCGCCCTGAGCCCATTTATTCTGTAGTGGAGCTCCAATCTGGCAGACGGATCCTTGTTTCGCCACAGTCCTTTTTCGCCCATGTGTTGTTCAGTGCTTATCGAGTTCTCGTTCTTTGCCATAGTCTCCGTGTCTAGCCCTCGCCATTTTATTATTAGCTTTGTTATTCCTTCCATTTTTATCAGCTCTTTGAGTGTAGTTTTTCGTTGGCCTTTGTGCCCCCTTATGTTCCCCAATTTAGTAATTTCTGTTCAAATTTTCAGCTCCTTGAGTGAAGCTTTTTGTTCCCTCGTGCCGTGTTTTATTTGTGTGTTATTTAATAAACCCCTTTATTTTACCTCTCTTACCTCTCGCGTCTGGTGTTTCCCACTGCCCTGCCTAACATCGTCATTGTCCCAATACTTACCAACTACATTTTTATTTTTTGTAAATGTGATCAATCGTAGCCTTTATGACTATACAGTCTAATTGATTTATACATTTTAAATGTACAATGGAGTCAGATGTTAACTATTCCCAAAGTAAACTAAACAGTCTAACAAACTGTAGAACTCTCCAAAGCCTTTCATATTAGAGTCATGGCACAGCTGTACATAATCAAGACGGGGCAACAACCTATAACTTTTAGCTGTTCACTTGATTGTGAAATATATGCCAATATTTTTCATCCATTAGCATCGTAAAGAGCTTCGCTAAAATTGCAGACCATCAGTGCACTTCTTGGACTTCCTGCACAATTACTGTTTAACCAAAAGTAGCAAAAGTGTGGCAATGGGGCAAGTTTGAACAGCCCTGGGACACATTCTTTCAGCATCTAAATTGTCAGAAAAAAACTTATTTTGAAATTACTTGCATGGTGTTGAAACACTCTTCTGATAAAAACTCAGAATGAAATTTTTAGATGAGCTTGCCCTTCACACATGTGCAGTGCATTGTTAAAATGCGTGAGTGAAAATATTCTTTCTTGCCCTATTCAGCTTTGCAAAGCTCCCATGTTTCAACATGATGTGCGTTCAATTGAGTCCTGTTCTGCACCATAACAAAATACGCTAGAAGCTCCAACAAGGACAGTAGGTCTATACTTCATACTGAATAATCTAAGTGTTCCAATCATATTTTTATTAGACTTTGTGGTTATGCTAACTTTTCTCCTTTTTAGGTATGTACTCTACTTTGTTTGTCCTGTGTTAGTGATTGTGAAACTTTATATTACCAAGATGTTTCAGGCATGAACCTTACCTAGGGCGTAGCTTTTGTTCACCTGAATATTGACTCAGATTACGTGTGCACTTTTACCGCAGGATACTGCAACACTGTGTACACAAAGTAAATCATGCAAGTATGTCCATGAATACACATGTTGCAAAAATGGAAATGGAGTAATATTACACTAAAATATAGTGTAAAATATACGTATTTATATTTCATAAAATGTACGTATTTGAAAAAATTTTTCATTACTGCCAGAGATTTCCTGTACTACTCCAAGTATGAATGTGCATGCCTGGCTTGGGCCTTGTTGGAATAAGGCTGAGTGCTTTCTGTTCTCAAGGGATTATTTCATTACAAATACATTTGTATAAAGGCTTACTTAGTAACTGTGTGCCTGCAAGACTAACAAAGACCGCACAGAAAAGAGGATGAATATGAACTAGTCTGAATACTAGTTTGGTAATCTTCACATACTGTCAGGTGATTTCACTACCTGTTCTTCGTGGTAAAATTAAAGTGACAAATGACTGTATTTGAGTAAACTCTGGGAGCCAGTTATCACACAGTGAGACGACATAGATACTTACAGGTTTTATTTTTGTTGTGTTGCACTACAGTTATTATGTATATTGAATGTTACTGTCCTGTTTACAGTATAATGGTGTTTAACTTTTGTTGCTTGGGTATAATAATATCATATTCCAGATCATCTTTATACATAAGCTCACAATGGGAGTTCCTTTTATCTGTCATTTCATCTTTGTCCGTACAAAAGAGCAGAACTTTCCAGTTTTCACCTGTATAGAGCCATGTAGTAGCACGCCCATGTGAGCGGAGTACAAAGGCCTGAATTGCAGTTGCGCTTACTGAGGGACATTAACCGACACCACACATTCCAGTGCAAGCAGAGACAATGCATATTGCTGTGCACAGCAGAGAGCACTTTGTCCAAAAATAAATAGATAATGGACAATAATTTATGTGGTACTTTTATCACACAACAATGATTTGATATCTCATGATGACTGCTATTGCAAAGTTATTTATTCATTTATTAATTTATTTGCTGGACAGAAAATCTCAACGTTGCCACCACTTGTGAATTGTTTGTGCAATGTAAGAAACCGTGACCACAGTTGAGCCAAGCAGTTCAATAGTTTAAAAGCACAGGGAGCAGGGCAGGTTGATAAAATGCACCACAAAAGAATAACAAGGCCTCCATGAAAAGCAATGAAAACGCCAAACAAAATAGTTTATTTTGCCAAGCTAAACTTCGTTGGGCATCAGTAGACTCTCCAGCCAACTAAACATCCCATATAATGTCTCCTGGAACTGCAGCTCCACATGCTGATGCGAAGCTGAAGAGATTTCCTAGCAGGTGGAAACTCATTCCTTGCAGTTGTCATCTGCGAGGTCATGGAAAAAAACTATAGTTCATTATGACAGTATGACTCATCATTCCAGAAAATGGGTTACAGCCGTAGTAGGATGTCGGTATAATTGTATTTTTTAATGACCAATTTCCCCTTATAATCTGTGCTTCCTATTGTTTTTCCTCATGAACTCATATCGTCGTGTTCCAGTAAGTGCTGAGGTCTGTGGCAGTGTGGCAGATATCCTCCAAAACAGGGAAAATATTGGGGAATGGCTGTGTTGATAATTGTGTTGCCAAATGACAAAACCTGACTTGGTAATTCACTGAGGGTTATGCCCCTTAAAGTACTTAGCTATAGCGAGAACTATTGATATAACTCATAATTAAGGATGAAAATGTGAAAGGATTATCAGTTTATATACTGTGCATGTACAGGCAGTGGTCTAAATGGGAGAAGCACCCTTGAAAAATGGCTTTAATATATACCTCTGAACCAAATGTACAAAAGCACACCTCCTACTTATAAATTTGAATGCTCATGAGCAGCATGTTCCTGTGCCCCCAAGAGGTCTAACAAACATACACAGAACAAAAATATAAACGCCCCATGTCAAATTTTTGAGTTTTTATTAACGTTAGGGTTATGCAATATATGACGCGAATCAAAATTCATTTTTGTTAATGACTAATCTTCAGGTCACCGTCCATTACATCTTCATATTGGCATCTGCAAAGGAGTGACGATCCTTTGAACACGTTGGGGGTCAGGTTGAAGAAATTGAATGTTCAATATCTTGTGTGTCCACCATTTGCGTCTCTCAGAGCAACACATCTCCTTCGCATGGAGTTGATCAGGTTGTCTATCGTGGCCTGTGGAATGTTATTCCATTCTTCCCGGAGGGCCACACGGAGCTGGCGCACATTATCCGAAACTGGAACACGGTCGCGGACACGTCGATCCAGAACATCCCAAAGATGCTCTATGGGCGACATGTCCGGCGAATACGCAGGCCAGTCCAGAACTGGAATGTGCTTTGCTTCAAGGAACTGCATGCAGACCGCTCTGGTGGACATCCCTGCATCCAGCATGCCAATGGCACGTTCCCACATGACCTGAGACATCTGAGGCATGATGACTTTTGACAAAATTTGACATTTTGCGGTGGCCTTTTATTGTCCCCAGTATGAGGAGTGTCTGGGTACTGCTCATTCTGTCTGATCACCGTCTGGAAATGCCACACCCATGTACTGAGTGAAATCACTGCATCACTGAGCAAATGCTCACTGACAGAGGGATGGATTAAAAAATGGTACACAAATTAAGAGAAATATCCCTATTGTACAAGTAAAAGTCAGCATATGCTCACTTAGAGTTGTTAACGCCATGTGGCATCAATATTTGACATGGGGCGTTTATATTTTTGTACAGTGTGCTTCGCTATGTAAGTCTCCAGACAAGATTAAAATATCATATACTGTATATTCTCTTTTGTATACTGGGTTGGATACATACAGGGGGGGGGGGATAATACACCATGCTCAGTTGGTGTGAAAGGGCCTAATATGTACCCCAAAAAAAAATCACCATTACAACAACATTTAGGCAAGGCAGGATCAGTCCATGGTTTCATGTTGCTTTTACTAAATTCTCACCCTATCTTTAGCTTGTAATGTGAACATAATGCTAGATCACATTTTTCAACCATTCTTAAGCATGGTCTGACAAGCAACTGAACCTCTTGACCATGTCTGCGTGGTTTTATGCGTTTGGTCGCAGCCACATGATTGGATAATTGCATCATTGAGCAGGCGTACAGGTTAACCTAATAAAGTGGCCACCACTAACTGGCTCAATTTCATGTCATTCAGCAGTTAAAGAATCAACCATTGACTTATGAATGTTAGAAGTTAAGGAATCCCCATAAACAAGGTGCTGATCTGTCACAACCTTCCTGTCCCCTTAATTATCTCCTCCCCCTTTCCACCAACCTGCCTGTCTTTAGGTGGTATCGTCTCCTTAATTGATTGGGCTCCTTGCGTGCCTCCCCTTATCCATTTGTAATTCATTTATATGCCCTGTTCCCTTGTGTTCCTGTAGTGTATATAACCTTATTTTCATCTTGAAGAGTTGCTGGATTGTCACACTTTTTTCATATGAAGCAATCAGTCTTTTAGCTTCAAAGGTTTATTGTCTTCAGAAATTATCGTAACCTTTATGATTGTGAAATACAATATTACTCTTCAGAACTTAATTAATAGGAACAAACTCCCAAGCCTTATTATTGGTGTCCAGGATTGAGACTGCATTCCTGTTAAGCTGCCTTTCCAGTTTGTTCCTCTGCCCAGTTGATTTGGAGCACCTCCTTAACCTTCACTGGTCTCCAGAATTGGGACTGCGTTCCTGCTAAACCCTTTGGACTTGCAGTCTGACAGTCCTGTTTCCGCGGAGATTAATACCACCAGACTTCTGCTCTGGGATGCCACTGTCCAGGCGAGAACACGGCCATCACCCTCACCTCTCTACGCCACCTAACTGGGACTGTGTTCACTCTATCTGAGCTTCAGCCCTTCTCCTGTTGTTACTGTATTCATATCAATAGATGCCCTAATTGGATTGTACCCTGAATCTGTATCTGGCTCCCTGTCTAAATCATATCACTGATCCCTGTGGGAAACAAAACAGGTTGAGATATTGTCCTAATTCATTACAGTGGCTCAAATAAAAATAATAAGGAACACAAATAATAAGCTTGTGAGGTATGTACATTGTCCCTCACAAAAACAATGCTCCAAACTGAAGCAGTATTTAATCACTGAGGCCCCTACCAGCTGGTTAGGAGGAGCGAGGAGTCAGCAGTCAATGGCTGTAGGCCTGTGAAACAAAACAGTCAATAAAATTGGTTCATCAAAAATTTTGAATCACCACATCCATGAAAGGTCCATGAGAATACAATCATACAGTATATGTGTTCCAAAATTAGGCAAATGGGTCCAGATTTATGAGAGATTTACTACAGACACAAACACACAAACCCACACACACACACACACACACACTACACACACGCACACATACATGACCAAACACATGATCCCCTCATGTACAGTATGACCAACACGTCATGATCCAGAGAAGGAACCAGAAACAAAGGCAGAGTACAATCCAATAACAGAGTTTATTGATAGGAATATGGTAATGGCAGGGGGGAATGGAGCCCAGAGTAGTTTGGGGACAGTGCAGTTCGAAGGGTAATGAGTTTGGGGGAGGGACATGTTCTTGCCCGACCAGTGGTGTCCCAGGGCAGAAGCCAGATGGAGCTCAGACTTGCCAGAGCACAACTGTCAGATGCAGGTTCGGACATTTAAACAGGAGCGAGGTCCCAATTCGGGAGACCAAGAAATAGGCTTTTGAGCTTGTTCTTATTTATAAGACTAAGAAGAGAACTTCCATATTCAACTATCATCAAAGATTACAATAATTTACGAAGATGATAAACTCTAAGACTACTAAGATTACTGACTGATCGCTTAAGGGCAGATAGCAAGTGAAAATGCAGCAACTTGACAGGCTCAAAGTAAGGCTCACATACACTGCATAAACACACAGGAGTGTGGAAACACAAATGCATAACACCCAGACGTTAAACCAATCAAAGGAGACAGTACATCTAAAAGACACGCAACTTGCTGGATGGGAGGAGGAACAATACGGATACACACGAGAGTTGTGACACAACCTTTGCCAGGGTTGGTTAAAAAGAATATATGTTTTTTTTAATGGGGAGGGGTAAATTTGTTTTGACTTTGGCTAATTTCACTGAATCATTAATAAAGAGCACTTTAATATGCATAAGAAAATAACATTTTCGGTAATAATGGTCATGTTTTTTTCACTGTGTTTTTGGCATATTTATCATGTGCTAACATTTCTGCATCTAACCATATGCTTTGGGTTTCAAGATTGGTAAAATAAAGCATTGGAAAATCTGCCCATCATCTGCCGTGTTGTAAAAATAGTATTTGCCCCCTTCCCAATTTCTTATATTTTTGCATTTTTTTTGCCACTTAAATGTTTCAGATCATCAAAATAATTTAAATATTACAAAAAGGTAACCAGAGTAGTCTCAATTTTATTTATTGAAGGGGAAAAAAATCCAACCTGTACCTAGCCCTATGTAGAAAAAGAAATTGCCCCTGTGGTAAGTAGATCAATCAGTTAAACAAATTTAATTGACAAGTGGTTTCAATTGCACTTGACACACCTAGGCATGAAAACTAGCCGACCTGTTGAATCTAAGCATCCGTTCAAAAGAATCTGTCTGGCAATGTGAAGTAGACAAGCAACACATGATGCAGCGATCTAAAGACATTCAAGAACAGGTGAGAAACAAAGTCCTTGACACCAGTCTGGAAGGGGTTACAAAGCCATTTCTAAAGCTCTGGGACTCCAGCAAAGTGCTGTGAGAGTCTTTATCTACAAATGGAGAAAACTTGGAACAATGATGACACTTCCCAGCAGTGGTTCCAAAATTCCTAGAAGAGCACATCAATGACTCATCCAGGAGGTCACAAAATAACACAAACTAACTTCTAAAGAAATGCAGGCCTCATTTTCCTCAGTGAAGACTAGACTTCACAATCCAACAATAAAAAAGCGACTGAACATATGGGGAGCTAAACCCACCCACACAGAAAGAACCTATATAAACATATAGGTTTTAATATAGGGCCACATATAGGTTTCGCATATATGCAACATACATAAAATTGGCCGTTTTCATATGTTATAGGTACATATATGTACAAATATGTACCTATAATATATGAAAATGGCCAATTTTATGTATGTCGCATATACACTACCGCTCAAAAGTTTGGGATCACTTGGAAATGTTCTTGTTTTCCATGGAAACACACATGAAATTAGTCTAAATAGGAAATATAGCAAATTAACAGAACGTGCTGACATTGTCTGAGTTAGAAATAATGATTTTAATGGAAAATGATGAATATGTACTTCAAACTTTGCCTTCATCAAACAAAAACCACCTTCACTGTTGATACTGAAAATGGTGTTTGACGGGAACTATTTAGCGCAGCTGCTAGTTGACAACCTGTGAGGCGTCTTTGTCTTAAACTACACACTCTCAGATATTTGTCTTCTTGCACAGTTGTGCATCGGGGCCTCCCACTCCTTTTTTCTGTCCTTGTGAGTGCCAGTTTGTGCTGCTCTCTGAAGGGAGTAGTTGACAGCATGGTAAGAGATTTTTTTTTTTTTTTTAAAGATTATTTTTTTGGGAATTTTTCCTTTATTTGACAGTTGTACAGAGACAGGAAAGTTGGGGAGAAGAATGGGGGAAGACATGCAGCAAATGACCTGAGCTGGAATCGAACTCAGGTCGCTGCGGGAAGGACACAGCCTTCATGGTACGCACTCTTAGACCGATGAGCCATTGGGGCGCCCCGATGGTAAGAGATTTTAAGTTTTCAATTTCTCGCATTGAACAGCCTTCTTTTCTAGCACAACAATAGACTGACGGGTATCTAAAGGAAGTTCTTTCTTTCTGGCCATTTTGAGCCTGTAAACAAACAAACAACTGCTGATGCTTCAGGTACTAAACCAACCTCAAGAATGCCATGCTCCCTTTTGCGCTCCCTTATTAGTTCAACGGTTTTCAGCTGTGCAACACATTTGCAGAAGGGTTTTCTAATAATCAATTAGCCTTATAAAATGCTTAACTTGGATTAGCAGCCATACCAGGAGATTGATGCAGAGGATTGACAGTTGCTGATAATAGGCCTCTATGCAAAAATGTAGATCATTCTTTGAAAATCATCTGATTAATTTTAATCGTTTGTGAAATGGAAAAAAAATGTTTGTGAAATGCATGAAAATGTATTTTTCTTTGGAAAACAAAGAAATTTGCAAGTGATCCCAAACTTTTGAGCAGTAGTGTATGCGAAACCTATATGTGGCCCTATATTAAAACCTATATGTTTATATAGGTTCTTTCCGTGTGGGAATTTAAGAATCCTTGTCATTTCATCCCTGTAGGAAAAAGTCTGGGACCTTTAGTTGGTATACAAGCATCTCAGATAAAAGACAAGTGTCTGTTCATTAAAACTGTGAACAGAAATGTAGACTTTGTCTTCAAATTCATTAACCACAGTGAAATGCTCAGATAGATGTGGGGATGAAAATGAATTTTGAAAGGCATGTTTACTTGAATGTATGTTCTTCTATGTACTTTTATTTTGTTATTTTTGTTCTATTTTGCTACATTTAGACTAATGACCTCTGAGCCATATTCATCTAGAAACTGCATTACAGACAAGATAGAAAACATTGCATTTGGTGGATGTAACAGTGTAGTGTATAACCTTTCAGTGGATATGTATGAGCTGTAATGATGTGAATCCAATTTTATCTAATGTGGTGAATCTGGCAGTGACTTAAACTTGAAAAAATGCTTAACTGATGAAATAAACATGATCAAACTGTTGGTTAATTAATAAAAACCCAAGAAAGTTGTCCCGATGAAGAAGCAGATTCCGATGTTCGTAGCAAAAGCAGGAAAAAAGTTTATTACACAGCCGGCCGTGGGAACAACAGCGTGATGCAAAGTTCAAAATTCCTTCATTTTGTAGGAAACTTTATACATGTTAAAGTACAGACATTTGCATATGATTTCTTTAATGTTATCAGAAGTGGTTGCTGATTGGTTCCAGGATTTACACATTGATAAAAAGCAATATTCTACAAGTGGGCCTCTCCTAAACCACTCAACTTAATTGGTTCAATAGACTCCCAACCCTCGGAAGTGGGCTCCATATGTGGGCATACGGAACCTCCAACTAAGAGGTGCTAGTGCGTATCATGTCCTGTGGGAACTCAAGACAAACGGAAATCCCAGCTGGAAGTTGCAAATAGGCGATATGTCCTGTCGGACCCGACGGCTTCTCTTTATCTCCTAATACACATTCATCACCCATTGATCAAACCGTCTGGCTCACCTCATATTGCTAACACCCAAAAATCCTGTTTCCCAACAAAACCATTTTGTTTTTATACATTTCCTTCTCTTCCACAATACACAACTCAATCTTCATAGAATGGAAATAAGTATGGTCAAGAAAGAATTGATGACCTTGCTATTGTTAATGTTTCAGGGAAAAAAATTTAACAAATAGTATTAGATATTTGTGTTGATATCATAGCTTTTTGTCTCCTCTCACTTGCCATAGTTAATAATGACTGGTTTACACATAACATGCCGTTGTCACATGTCAACATGTATTTAGGATCAAATGTGATGCCAATTTCACGTGTTCACATGTGATAAATAAGTTATTGCGTGAAATTCTTATTATTTCTGCAAGGGACTTTGGACTAATATTACCTTGAGAATAAAAATATGAGCTAGGCATCATGTATGACAGTTGCAAAAGTGAGATATGAGCTATACAATAGGTATGACAAACAGAACCTTCCACCAGGTATATGAGCTATATAGAAGACATATACCTTCTATGTACATATAGGGCCAATATGTGGATATAAAGAAGCAATATTGGAGACCTATATGCCCTGTATATGCATATGTATGTACCTGAATTTGGCCTATATGCGGCCTAAATGCGGCATATATGCGCATATATGTTCATACAGATTCTTTCCATGTGGGCAGTTAGAGCATGCCTGCCCTTTTTCGAGAGGTTGGCATATATCCTGGGTAGGCTGCCAATCAATCTCAGCATTTTGGAAAGCATGAGTGTGAAAGTCTCCCATGGGTTAAGCTCTGGATAAAATAGGTTGTATTCCAGTTTGGAGGGAACACAAGCTTAATAATAAGTGTCTCTTGACTGGGCCAAATGAGATATAATTATGGCTGCCAAACCACCTCTAGGCATTATACTGTAAAAATATAGATTGGTTATTTGTGCACTTTTGAACAAGAGACAACTGAAAAGGACTGAGAGAGTAAAGCATGCTCATTCAGGAAACAGAATAGGAGTGGGTGCTGCTCCGGCAACCATTCCTGCAGGTCTAGACAGGCAGGGTCACGGTGTGAGAGATGCAGTCAGAGTAACAGCGACTGCAGATTGAGTGATTTATTTCAGTGATTTAAGGTTTCTGTGGAGCCACTTTTTTCCTTTAAAATCTCAAAAATTCTGTTACAGTGGAATGGAGTAGGATTTCCCTGAAATGAGTTTAGAGATGAAACCTTCCAGCAATTTTGTGAACTGACTTAAGTACGGAGAGCTGCATTTCAAAAGCAGCACAGGAATGCATGTGGACATCGACTAACCTTAACAGCATGCATTACTGCCATAGAGTACAGACAGCTGACCAACTGCAAGGGGGTGGCTGTGAAAAAAATAACAAAATCTTGGCTTCACTGATACCATAAGCTTGGCAAAATATGCATGTTTTCTGGATAAAGCAGGCTCCTTGGAATGACTGTAATGCGTCACACTTCTGGTGATGGTACTCTTGTTGATTGTCAAAGAGTAAGAAGCACCTCTTAGTTCCTGAATGAATTTGTGTTTCACTTAATTATGTCTTCCTGATTTAAATTTGGAACATAGATTCCTGAGGCGCTCTCTGTGCTACACAGCTGTGTGTGGAAGCCCCTGGGGACAGCATTCTCTATGCAGCCTCCATAGAGAAAACAGGAGGGACCACAAGCTGAACACAAAATTTCTCCTGACTGGGCCAAATGAGATTTAATTATATGAGATTTAATTATGGCTGCTAAATCACCTGAGGGAATTATACAACCCCAATAGTTGGGACAAAGTGTAAATTGTGAATAAAATCAAAATGATTTTATTCAAATGACTTTGAAAATCACTCCAGCCTGTATTTTATTCACAATAGAACAGAGATAACGTAGCAAATGTTACAATTTTATCCAAAAAATGAGCTCATTTCAAATTTGATGGCTGCTACAGGTCTCAAAAAAGTTGGAACAAGGGCCTGTTTACCATGGTGTAGCATCCCCTATTCTTTTTAACACAGAGTGAAGGTGTCTGGGTATTGAAGAGACAAGTTTCTTGAGTTTAGCCATTGGAATTTGATCCCACTCTTGTTTAATACAGGCTTCCAGCTGCTGGAGAGTTTTGGGTCTCCTTTGACGGACTTTTCATTTAATTATGTGCCAAATGTTCTCAATCGGTGAAAGATCAGGACTGCAGGCAGGCCAGTTCAGCACACGGACCCTTCTACTACGAAGCCATGCTGTTGTAATAGCTGCAGTATGTGATTTTGCATTGTCCTGCTGAAATACACAAGGCCTTCCCTGGAATAGATGTCATCTGGAGGGGAGCATATGTTGCTCTAAAACCTTTATTTACCTTTCTGCATTCATGGTGCTTTTTAAAACATGCAAGTGTCCCACACCATATGCACTAATGCATCCCCATACCATCAGAGATGCTGGCTTTTGAACTGAATGCTGATAACAGGAGGGGTGGTCTTTCTCCTCTTTAGCCCGGAGGACACGACGCCCATGATTTCCTACAAGAATGTCAAATTTGGACTCGTCTGACCACAGGACACTTTGCCACTTTGCTACAGTCCATTTTAAATGAGCCTTGACCCACAGAACATGCCGGCACTTCTGGATCATGCTCAACAATGGCTTCCTTTTTGCATGATAGAGTTTTAGGTGGCATCTGTGGATGGCACGGTGGACTGAAGTATTCCTGGGCCCATTTAGTAATGTCAATAACAGAATCATGCCGGTGAGTGATGCAGTGGCGTCTGAGGGCCTGAAGATCACGGGCATCCAGTAAAGGTCATCGGCCTTGTCCCTTACGCACAGAGATTTTTCCAGTTTCTCTGAATCTTTTGATGATGTTATGCACTGTCATTGATGAGACCTTCAAAGCCTTTGCAATTTGACATTGAGGAACATTGTTTTTAAAGTATTCCACAATTTTTTTACATAAGCCTTCACAAGTTGGAGATCCTCTGGCCATCTTTACTTCTGAGAGACTCAGCCTCTCTAAGACATCCCTTTTATAGCCAATCATGTTACACACCTGATGCCAGTTAACTTTATTACTTGCTAAATGTTTTTTCAGCTGATTCTCTTATATATTAATTGCTTTTTCAGTCCTTTTCTGCCTGTGTCCCAACTTTTTTGAGAACTGTTGCAGCCAGAAAATTTGAAATAAGCTCATTTTGTGAATGTTTTCAACATTTTAAATGTTATCTATGTTCTATTGTAAATAACATATTGGCTCATGTGATCTGAAAGTCATTGCATTTTGATTTTATTCACAATTTACACTTTGTCCCAACTATTTCGGAATTGGGATTGTACTGTAAAATATAGATTGGTTATTTGTGCATATTTTTAGCAAGAGACAACTGAAAAGAACTGAGAGAGTAAAGCATGCTCTTTCAGGGAACAGAATAGGAGTGGGTGCTGCTCAGGCAACCATTCCTGCAGGTCTAGACAGGCAGGGTCACAGAGTGAAAGATGCAGTCAGAGTAACAGCGATTACAGGCTGAGTGATTTATTTTGGTTATTTAACCTCTTCCACCTGGGACTTGCCATCAGAAGGATCATAGCCCTGCTCTCACCTCGCCTTAAAGCATATTACTTCTCTAAACCCCTTCCCATCTGCATTTTCTAACTAGCATCTGACTGTTAATTTGTTCAGTTGCCAGGAACAATCAATGTAGTAACTATCCATTTCCCCTCAGCTTGCATTATTGTTCATTACAGTAACTGGCCGCGTTTCCCAGTTAAGAGCGTTCTTAAGGAGTTAAGAAGGCTCCAAAGAAGAGTTCAGCTAAGAGGGAGCCATCTTAGGCAAAGAAGGAATCTGGGAAACGCGTTTGCTTCTTACTGGAGACTTGAGAAGGATCTAAAGACGCTCTTAGCGCTAAGATCTTCTTAAATGAATCTGGGAAACGAGGCCAATATCAAGTATTTTCCTATCCACATTAAAGGTGGCGTAAAACATCAATATCTTTCAAAGCTTCTGAATTCCTGTAGCTCACAAAACAGTGTGTTTTCTTTCTGTGTCAGTGTCCAATCGGCTTGATATGCCTTAGAAAATGTTTTTAAAAATGCAGTTTTGCTAACACAGGTCTGCGTGTTAAGTTTGCTTATGTAAAATAAAACTCTATCTACAACCACTGACATTACTATAATGCAGATTAACTCTCAACCTGTTCCCAATTAAGAATTGGACAATGAATTGGGTTAATTTACTGAGTAAATAGGCTACCAATAAGATGCGTTGCCATTAATAATCAAGAAATGGCTTAGCATCGAAGAGGAAGACTACAATATGAGATTGCATGGAAAGCAATTAACTTAAATTTTTCGAAATTCCATCTTGAAGTTGAATGTTATGTAGTAAATACTGCTGAAGATGGTAGCCTATTTAGATAAGGTTTTGATTTCATTTCTAATTAACACCTTTCTGCAGATGTAGACGCCTGCGGACATAGAGCAGCTCTTTTTATGGAAGCAGTTGCACTACTCTATCACTAGATGGTACCCCCGGATCAGTTATTGAATATTCACAAGCAAGCAGAGCTGGAACACAGTCTGGAATATTGATGAGTTCACTCCTATCCCTGTTTTTCAGGAGTTGCATGAATTAAACTCCTCAGCTAAGCCTGATGTGCAAACTGCTCAATATCCTTGCCCATAGTATCTATCCAGGAGTTTAAAAAAAATATCTCATGCGACAGAAAAAATCGTTGTCCTCTGTAGCAACCACTTCAGTTACAGTTCCAAGTAGTTAAAAAAAAAAAAAATCAGTTTCCTGAGGCAAAAATTTGCCATGGTATTGACACTATGTCGTTCTACTATCAATTTCAGTCATCACATTTTAAAAACGCGCAATTTCCTATCGTGGATTAACGCGTAGATATGTCGGTTGAAGAATTTAGCTGTCTTTTAGAGCCTCATACAAGCTCTCATGGAAATCCAATCACTTTAATGGTGATTCAATGGTATCTGCGTGAAAACCCAGCTGTAGTTCACGCCCACATGAAATTCTCCTGGTAATTACCTGTTGGTTGACACAATTTTTATCCAATTGTAGACAGTATAAGCTTTCCTCTGTAAGTCAAAGATATTTATTGGACCTTAAAAAACATATTAAAATACTTGCGTAATAGGGTTACGTTGTATTCAATAAACTTTATGCAGCTCAGACTGACGTGGTTGCATGGGAACAAAAACCTCCAGAACTGAGCCTGGAGAGCTGAGCTTATTTGCGGGATGGAAATGTGATTCTGAGATGGAAAATAGCAGTTATTCTGAATGGAACAGACAGAGGGGCTGACAGCATTGATACATTTGAGGAGCAGCTCAATAATTCTATTGAAAAGTGAGTAAAGCTGTCTTTGTATGGTGTAGCTCTATCTTACTTTTAGCATGCTGGCTAACTAGCCTACTATTTCTTATTTTTGGTTTACCACCGTGATCACAGAGCTAGTTTGTCACATTGGGTAACATACTGCAGTGTGCTGGCATTTTTCTTAACTAGGCGATCAATTTTAGAATTTATACCACATTCAATGAAATGGAATGCCTTGCATTTTCACTCTTTTAAAGTGCAAACAGCTATTGCTGTGACCTGAGTTATACTTGTTCCATAGAGGGTGTCAAAAAGCATTATTACAAGCTTGCGTTTCGCTGGGATGATCTGAATTGGAAACAGCAAGCTTTCCGCCTGCGTGAACATTCTGACCGTAAAATATGCAGTTCCTCTAATGAGCAACTGTGCTTGCTGATGTGGCTTTGTAGATAAATAGATGAGACTCTGAACTTTATCGTGGAGAAAAGGCATGTTTTTGGTTTGGAGAAGTCACTGGTGACCATTGATGTCCAGCTGCGCCTATGTCGATAAACTCATGCTAAATTCAACCAGAAAATCATCCATTCATATTGAACTTCATGAGTACAAAGTTGATTTGCGTTAAAAAAAGGATTATTTTATGAATTGAAAGTGCGCCATTCTCAAGGCTCTGGGAGTTTGGGGAGCCACCTGGATAGCTATCTTGTTTGGCTTATAAAAAGTGGATAATTTAATATTTCATGTTCAGATGAGGAGTACTTGTGGTCTAGGAGTGTATTATCCCAGAAATGTATTGTTTTAACCCCCAGCCATTTTTCAATCCTCAGAAATTTTTTTTTACAGTTTCAATGGTGAATTCTCATGAAGATGTTTTATGTTTGCAGCCCATTTTCTTAACCAAAATCATGAAAATAAACTGAAATACGATGTAATTCTAAATGCTGTGAGTGTCTTTTCTGAGTTGAGCCACATTCGTGCTCCTTATGAAGCTTAAATCTTGAACTATAAAGCATCAAATTGGGTAGCCCATAAATAGCCAAATTTGGCTTCTGTGCAAATGGGTTAATTAATTTGATAATTGCCATTCAAACAGTCTCACAATATAACCTTCCTGCAACTTTCCCAGAAGCTGGGCAATAAAGACCTAATTAATGATTTTCTACCATGAAAGTTTGAGGCATGGCATGCATTTTAAATGATTTTAAATGCATGCCATGCGTCAAACTTTCACAATGAACTTATAACTAATTTGCTAAATTATTCAATTACCAACATTTTGATGTAAGGATCATTAATAATTTTTTTTATTTTTGCATCGCAGCAACCAGTGTGCATCTGCAGTTCCCTGCAAATGTAGCCCATTCTTTTGAATACAAAAAACATTTTGATTTAGTGCAATCTGAAAACAAATTACTTCTAGGTTGCACTGCTGAAAAAAAATGGTGCAACGGGAGATGGAATTCAGAGAAAGCATTGGATTTATTAATTTGTTAAATTGTCTTTTTCCCATCCCTTCAATATCACTATTAAGCAGCGGCGTGCCATCAGATGTTCAGAAGGCCTTCAGTAACCTCACCCTTTACCGCTCGAGCTGTTCTCGTTCAAGATCACCTTATTAACAATCAAACCATTTTACGACTGAACAAACAAGAAAAATCCCTGGCCTATAATAAGAAATGAGTAAGATAAAACTGAATGCATATTGCCTACATTTATATAATTGAGATGGCATTGTAAGGACGGCAACGGCAACATAAATGCAAAAATTCCAAAACTTCAGCTGACTTTGCAGCATTTATTTTCGCCATCACTCAGCTGTGCAGCATGCCTAACAATGCCCTTTAGCTCGACCACATTCAGAATATAGAACGGATTCTCGTGGCTAATTGCATAATGGGCCTTACAAACTAAGCAAATCTGTGCTGTTTCACGAGCTACAAGAGCGCAGAAATTACAAAGACATAATCATATTTTGCGTCGTCATTTCTGTAAGGTAGAAAACGCCTCATAATTTTGTGGTGCAATGTATAACAATGCTATCAAAAATAAATTATACTGTCGCCAGTCCTACCAATTAGTCTGGGCAACTGTTGCTGATCGGGAAAAGTAAACTGCGAGAGGATTGGGTTGATGAGCGTTGAAGGGCGAGGTTTCTGAAGGCCTTTGTTACTGCCGACGGACCGCCACTGCTATTAAGAACGTTGTCAATGTAGCCCATCGGTGATCTCTGCCATTTCTTAATAATTGCAGGCTTACATATTGGTCTTAATGATTCAGTAAATAAATTGTGTGATTATTCATCAAACAATCTTCAACCGGAACAAGTTGAAAGCAATTATGCGTTTAAGGGTCAGAGGCTCACGGCAAATCCCGTAACGCCGGCGTTACCACTTGGGGGAGGTTGGGCTTTAGGAAGTTAAGGTGTCCATCGAATTACTTTTATTTATTTTTTTAATGTCAAAAATTCTGGTACAGTGGAGTAGAGAAGGATTTCACTGAAATGAGTTCAGAAGTGAAACTTTCCGGCAATTTGGTGAACTGACTAAAGTACAGAGAACTGCACTTCAAATGCAGCACAGGAATGCCTGTTGACATTAATCTTAACAGCATGCATTACTGCCTTTGAGTACAGACAGCAGACCAACTGCAAGGGGGTGGCTGGGAAAGCCTGACAAAATATGCATGTTATTTGGAGAAAGCAGGCTCCTTGGAATGACTACAATGTGTCACACTTCCGGAACGGTGATGATGATCTTGTTAATTGTCAAAGAGCAAGAAGCACCTCTTAGTTCCTGAATGAATTTGTGTTTCAGTTAATTACTTAATTATGTCTTCCTGGTCTAAATTTGGATCATAGATTCCCTAAGGCACTCTCTGTGCTACTCAGCTGTGTGTGGAAGCCCCTGGAGACTGCATTCTCTATGCAGCCTCCATAGAGAAAACAGATCACTGCTGTGTTGTAGTATCTTCAATTTCCATTCAGCCAAGGGGGCAGTGAGGACGAGTGTATACAGCTTCTGGGCATGTACGGCCAGAAAGTAAAGTCCCCAGGAAGCTCTGCTGTTTTTCCCCTGGGCGTGTAATCTAAACTGATACACGCCCAATTCTACGGAAAAAAGAAAACAAGTTGTGCTAACGTGCAATAACAGCTTAAAAAAATACTGAATGCAATATTTCCTTCCTGCCTCTATCAATTCATTAAGGGCTGCTTACGTGGTAAATCCCCAGTGTTTATTTACACAATACAACATGAGAGGCCATCTCTCATAGTAAATAACGTCACGTGTGTGATTTGGTCACAAGCACAAGCTGAAGGCACAGGCCACATATAGTATAATGCTTATATTCAGCGTTTGATTTTATAACAACAGTTTAATGCAAATAAAACACTAAGATCAAGTTGTGATTAATGGTTTCCATTGCTCTGCGAAAAGGTAGTTTCACAGATGAAAACTTTAGCAATGTAAATCAATCTGTTGGTATGTATGGTGCGGAAGTGAATCTGTTACTTTAACCTCATTAACATTTGCACTGTGTTTGCCTTCTTCTTCAAACTCTATCAAAATCAGACATAACAATATATCCATTTTTAGTCATACAGAGTATTTATTAATGATCTGGGGCTCTGTTAGCTATCTTACAAGATGCAGAATGAGCTGTCAATCTACAGTTAGTTTGATAGGTGCTGTAGCGGACCAATAGAGATAAAGTGAGGTGGACCTGTAATGTTATAGTAAATAACACATGGCTCTCAAGGAATCAGGTTGGTTCAAAAGAATCATCAGTTGTGGAACATTAAATCTTGATTGTTTAATTCTGGTGGTTCAATATTTTTTTCTTGGGTTTAAACATAAGGGGGTATTGCAGTTTCAGAAGAGTATAAACCTGCGTTCCAAAAAAATCAAGTGGTCTCTTAAACCTGACTGCTGTGTCCGCAGAACCTTTGGTCCAATGCTCACCACCCCATTTCTTTGTCTTGTAGGGATCACTGAACTGCCATTTGTGGTTTGAGCTAAACCATCACTTTACTATTGGCTCATTCATAGTAAGATTTGCAGTTATCATTAGTTTAAAAAATTTCCTGGAAAGCTGGCCAGTGTCTCCACATACTCTTGATAAAGGGGTGCTCGTGTTATTGGGTGAGGATAACAACAGAGTACGGATTGAGCCTGTGTCTGAGATACAACTTTGATACTGCATAATGAGCAAGAGCACAGTGGCATTTGCCTGTTGAGATTTGTATACCTGTATCAGAAAACCACCCGTGATATGAAATTGGGATATTGGAAGTAAAAAGTCGGACTACAGAATAACCATTATAGACGTTAAGATTTAACACCACCTTAAACTTTGGGCCCACTTGCCTGAACACAAACAATAAACAGTGGACACATCTTTGATTTATTTACAGACTGGTTGACCAACAGAAGACTACACTGTAGCTTACTTAAAAAATGACAAATTTAAAAAATGAGGCTGACAGAAAACTTGCAGCCTACGTTTTTGCGGAGGTCTAACGTAAAATATTTTATTGATGGCTTTACCTATGAGCAGATTGTGATTATCAAACACTTATACTATGAAGACTGAATGAAAGAGTATCTATTAAAGAAAACATCTTACATTTGCTGGCGGATGAGATGCTTATTGTATTGAAAGTACATATAATATTATAAATATTATATTATTTTTTTTTTTTAATTTTGAGGCAAAATCCCTCACCACAGAATTAGATAGGCGTCAAAACTACCAAATGTATACATCATACTTTTGTTACAGATTTGTCTCAATAATATCCTGCAACATTCTTTGAATTATGAGCAACAAAATAAATATTGTGGAGAAAACTATTGACTTCAAGAATACTTTTGGATTTGTAACAAATAAAAATGAAAATATGACAGGTGATTTTTTTCATATCTGTGCATACTATGGGCTCTAGTTTTGTACATTTGTAAACAGAAACACGTGGAAGTAACATTATTCACAATTTTGTCCATCACAAATGGCGTATTTATGTATTCATCACCTTTGCTCAATTTGGTAGTTTCATGGGCAGCAATAAATATGTTTGCGTGTATCAAAGAAAACAGCTGGCACTGAGCAAGCTTCGGGTCAAAAAACTCTTATGGGGCGCCCCGGTGGCTCATCGGTCTGAGTGTGCGTACCATAAAGGCTGTGTCCTTCCCGCAGCGACCTGGGTTTGATTCCGGCTCAGGTCATTTGCTGCATGTCTTCCCCCATTCTTCTCCCCAACCTTCCTGTCTCTCTACACTGTATAACTGTCAAATAAAGGAAAAAATTCCCAAAAAATAATCTTTAAAAAAAAAAAAAACTCTTATACGTTTTGAATCACCCAGACCACCTTTTAACGCAAATGTGAACACATTAAATATTGACATTTCTTGACACTGTGTTTTTGAGAATAAGGTTGTTAAAGCTGGACACTTTTCACTTGATCTGTGATAGCACTTTACTTCTCACTTAATTCCATTGACACTAATAGGTGAATCATTCTAATTTTTTAACATCAAATACTTTAAAGGTACAAACAACAAACTATAGCAAAAAGTCAAAAAAGTCCAAGTGTCATGAAATGTCAATGTCTACTTCATGCTTTCACAAATGCTGTCACCTCATGGGAGTTTATTGGGAATGAATCCCAGGGAGCAGAGCTGTCTGTAAATAAATGGTTACCATTATTTTCTTTTTTCCCCCTTCTTAATTTTCACTTTCAATATCTTCCCCCTTCCCTTCCCTTCTAATGGGAAGGGGCGGGTGAATGGGTATTTTTATGCATGTGAGTATTTTCTTTGTGTGAAGAAAAATACAAATAATTAAGTTCAGTCTCAACCTTCTTTTAATACAGTAAGTAACAGTATGCAGTTTAAATGGCCTACTGTCTTTTCTTCTTCTTTATTTTCGTACTCAAAGTACATAGTAACAACAGCAAAAAATTTGAACATAAGAACATATATTACACTGTACAAATACCCACCCGTGTTAGACATGGTGAGATAATCAACAAGAATATTTTGGATTATATCCTGACACATTTCATTTGACAGACAAGAGACAGAGTAATAACTTAATTCAAACAACACACTTTCAAGTGATTGCTGCTCAACTGATATTTCAGTTGTATTAAATATTTGACGTATATTCGTTGAGAGGTTACCATTAAAATTTACACCATATCGGTACCGATGGAACGCAATGTTCTTACCCAGAGGAGAATAGGCACATGAATTAGCAATCCCAGCTATGAAAGAAACAACAGGATTTACATGATTTAACATTCTGGGCCTTATCTTACGCCAGAGTCCCTAAACCCGTATTTGGGGATTTAGCATTGCGTAAGAGGCGTTCCCCCGCAAAAGTTGCTATCTTGCACACCTGCCTATATCCCTAAAACACCTGCGCTACCCGTTATATTACGCATAGGCGTGGTTTGGGCGTTACGCCAGTTAAACCAATCAGTGTGCCAGGTGCCATTGCCTTTAGGAGCAGGCTGCGCTATCCCAAATCCTCAAACCGAAACCCGCGATGGAGAGAGGAAGGTCGCCATGTTTCTCCGAAGACGAAGTTACATTGCTCGTGCATGAGGTCAAATCCAGGCAGTGGAGGATCTGTTTTTGTTAAGTTAATCATGAATTGTAATATTTTATAATTATTATGACATTTACATATTGCTTAATGTTTGGTATGTAATAAAAAAAAACATCAAGCCTACCCCTTTTGTTATGGAAACTTCAAAAAAAAAAAAAAAAAAAAGATAAAAAGAAAAAAAAATGCGTTTCGCCATGATTGGGTCATGCCTCCAACTGAGCTGAGTGGGTGTTGGAATGACCCACTAGCATAGAAAAATAGTGCCACAGTAACCCTAACAGCAACGGGCAAGGCATACGGACAGCTGGCAGCGGTGCATACATCATTTGCAACCAGGTGACATAATTCCGTCACTGCCTGACGGGAGAGGCGCAGTTTTGTCACGCATTCTCGTTCTGTGGGAATAATACTCAGGGCCGGTGCTAGACCTGAAAATTTCGGAGAAAATATCCATCCCTTTTTTGACTACAATTAGTCCTGGCTAATTCTAGATGGTTTTCCCTTATTAACACGTTTTCCAATTCAAGAATAATCGAGTGGCAATTGAATACACAGCTTCCCTCCCCCATGCAATCTAACAGCGACAAAATAATGGGCTACATTCCGTACAGAAAAATAATCTAATTATAAATAGGTCTATGCACTGGCACTCAGCAACGGTATTTTTTTTTTTTTTTTTTTCCAGCGAGAGCGGCATTTCAGAACTCTCTTGCGAATGAAGGTAATTTCGGCGACAAGTATGCACACCTGTTTTTTCAGCACGGTCACGCAACTTGCCGTAAAAAAAAAAAAAAAAAAAGACGGCTGTCCGATTGGAAAATGTAAACGGACGAAACCACATAGGGGAGCGCCGGTGCGAAAGTAAGTCTGGACGAAAGTAACACGGCGATTTACTCACAGCCATCCGCGACTTCGATCGTCATACTTGGTCAGCATGTGCAGCTCGCGCCCCTCTCCAGAACTGCGAACATTCTTGAGGCGTCCAGTCTTCCTCGCGGCACAAGACCGAGAAGACTGTTTTCCACAGCGGTGAGTAAATTCAGACGAATGCTAAACTTTTTCGATTTAAAGATTGTCTTTATCGCTCCATGTGTCATATTTATGATGAAATGATCGGTGATTTAGTTCCGCAACATATGGTGCAGTTTGAAATATCAGAATTTTTCCACTTTGGAAGTAATCCTCGTTCAAATGTCAGGAGTCACCGTCGGGACTGAAGTAGCAACAGTTACGTTCGTCCTTCTCTGCTAATGCGGCCGCATTTTGTGTTTAAAAGCTCCGTAAAAATGTGTGTTATGTTTTACCGACAGTAGAAAATAATACGAATGCACACCTGTAGGTGGACAGGTGCGTAGGAGATGACTGAAGGTCAGCCCAATAGAAGAAACGAATAAGTCCCGCACACAGTCCTCTACGCTTGCAATACTTCATTAAATATACACAACGTTTCGGTCGTAGACCTTCGCCAGGTAGTAAGAAAAAAGGCAGGGCTGTCATACATATAAGTTTTGAGGTCACCGTGGACCAATCAAAACACCAAACAAGCATGACATCATAACAAATCACAGTCACACCCTCATTAACCAACAGTCACATGATAAATAACCAATTGCCTCCCGATGAATATCAGTTTACGCATTTCCGCTCGCAATAATTTATTGAATAGGCAACGACGTAATTATATGCAATAATAAAACTTCTCAAAAAAGTACCTGTGGAAAAATGGGGCTAAACATACCAAAACAACATATACAAAAGTTAAAATTAACGATATTGGACGAAGATTCCAAAGTCTTCTAGGCTTACCTTTTACCTATAAGGGAGAAGACAAAAAGTAAAGGTGTTTACAGGCAATGTATGCTCCAACACATTCTAAGGTAAATACAGGCTCTTCCAAGAAGAGTACAATGAAAATAAAGAAATATGTATAAGATGACAAAATCTATTAATAAAATTAACGAGCACCTTGGGATTTATAACATTACATTAAGAAGCAATTCATCATTTAGACCCTTCGGGGAAAGTGTCTGTAGCGTGAAAATCCAGAACGCTTCCCTCCTCTTTAACAACAAATCAAGATCTCCACCTCTGGGTGGAGGATTCAATTTTTCAATGCCACAAAACCTTAGAGTTGAAATGTCATGCTTCATGTCATTAAAATGAACGGCTACAGGGTAGGCGCGATCATTTCTACGTATGGCGCTCTTGTGTTCACTAATGCGCAGTTTGAGTTTTCTCGTCGTCTTACCCACGTAGACAAGTCCACATGGACAACGTAGTGTGTACACAACATGAGTAGACGCACACGTAATCACACTCTTGATAGAAAACATTTTACTAGTGTGGGGGTGACTGAAGCTGTTAGTTTTATAAGTATTATTACATTGTGCGCAACTTCCACAACGGTAATTGCCGTTGGGAAGGGGACTTAACAACCTCTGTTGGCTAAGATGTAGGTTGTGGCGTGTGAAATTAGCATGGACTAATCGGTCCCTCAAGTTCCTACCCCGTTTGTTCACAAAAAGAGGCAAATCTTTAAAAGTAGCGGACAATTCAGGGTCTGATTTTATAATGTGCCAATGTTTCTTAAAAACAGATCTTATGACATGTGAGTGAGGGGAATAGGAGGTGATGCAAGAAACAGAAAATTTCTTCGCTTTTTTCACACTTTTTTTCAGCATTTCCAAACGGGGTGTATCCCTTGCACTCTCATAAGCTCTTTGGGTCCAGTTATCTGGATACCCCCGTTGGGCAAATCTAGCCTTCAAGGCCACAGCTTGCTCCTCAAAATCATCAATTGTACTACACACTCGTTTTAATCTAAAAAATTGGCTTTTGGGAAGCCCTCTCTTGAGTGGAGTGGGATGAAAACTGCTTGCCAATAGGAGGGTATTTTTGTCGGTTTCCTTACGATATAAGGTAGTAGAAAGGGTATCATTGTTCTTTTTAACCCACATGTCTAAAAAATGGACCTTTTCTTTGCTATAGTCCATGGTAAATTTCAAATTAGAGTCAAAGTTATTCAATAAGTTGTAAAATTCATGCAACTCGTCAGCATCCCCTTGGAACAAACAAAAAACATCGTCAATATATCTATACCATTTCAAAAGTCGCGATACATGTGTATTCTTGTCAGGGTTAAACACAGAATTTCTCTCAAAAAAGCCTACAAACAAATTAGCATAATTTGGAGCACAGATAGAGCCCATACTCGTACCCGAGACTTGTAAATAGAAATCCCCCTTGAAGCTGAAGTAGTTTTTTTTCATGACGAAGGAAGCCAAATCGATTATAAACTGATTAGGTGGTACGATAGTGTCATCCCGATTTTGAAGATAAAAACTCAAAGCCTCCAAACCTCCATCATGTGGTATGTTAGTGTACAGGCTAGCAATGTCAAATGTCACTAAAAAAACATTCTCGGATAAATCAGACAATCCAGAAATCTTGTTAATAAAATCAGTGGAATCCCTAATATATGATGGTAAGGTATGGACAAAGGGTTTAATAAAAAAGTCAACAAAACATCCACTGAAAGAGGGGCCAATAGAGATTCAAACCACTATAGAAAACCTAAAACAGGATCAGACAGGGATTTATGTATTTTTAGGTAACAATAAAAAACACAGGAAGGATAATGCTAAATACAGGAAATCATGTTCAGCCTTAAAAATCCAACACGTGTCTAGCAGATATCAAATAAATGCACACTTCTTGTTGGAAAAGAGCAAGGAACAGATGAATTTTCTATAAAATTGGTGTTCGCCAGTTGGGAAAAATTTCAAGTTCATATTTATCTGCATCCTGAATACAAATCAAACCCTTATCCCAGGTTTGATTACAATATCTTTGTCATTCATCAATTCATTCAAAGCTGTTCTTTCATTAACCGTCAGATTATTGGGAACATGACGAGGAACACTGCTCATTTTCATGATGTCTTGTTCAACTATTCTGCAAAATGTAAGCGATCGATGCCTTTGTAGTATTAGGGCAAAAAGACACTTTTAATCTTTCCTCCAAGGTATTCCAATGACCAGATATCTCTTTTGTTGGAAAAGAAATGTCTCCGTTTAATCTGTCTGAAGCATCTGAATAAATTTGGCTTCAAGGTGGAATTATTCAATGCCACAGGTGGGTTAAAATGATAGATTTCTTTTCAAAGAAATATCTGGTCATTGAATAATTCCTTGGAGGAAACCAATTAATTTTTTGCCCTTGGTGACAAATGCATGCGATACATTTTGCAGAATAGTTGAACAAGTTCATTCGTTGACCAGTGTTCCTCTCCTGCATTTCTGTCTCTTTTTTCTGCCCCTTCCGAAAAAAGAACAGCTTTGAATCAATTGATGAATGAAAAGATATCCGTGGATCAAACCTCTCTGGGAAAGGGTCTCTGGAATTTGGATCCTCCTGCAGGCAGATAAATTGAACTGTTGGTCTTGGGGCCCAACTGGCGAACACACAATTTTTGGGAAGATGTCATCTGTTCCTTCTTGTCCCAGTTGCACATTTTTTGATAATCCTGCTGTATCACGTTTGTTTTTTAGCTTGGCTGCAAATCATCTTTATATTTCTTCCTATCAGTGTCTTTTATTGCCTGGCTAATAATAGGAAAATCCCTGTTCTGTTTTAGGTTTTCTTCATATAGTTTGAATCTCAGTCTTTATTTCCCCTCTTCAGTGGATGTTTTGTTGACTTTTTTTATTAAACCCTTTGTCCATACCTTACCATCATATATTAGGGATTCCACTGATTTTATTAACAAGATTTCTGGATTGTCTGATTTATCCGAGAATGTTTTTTTAGTGACATTTGACATTGCTAGCCTTTACACTAACATACCACATGATGGAGGTTTGGAGGCTTTGAGTTTTTATCTTCAAAATCGGGATGACACTATCGCATCCACCTAATCAGTTTATAATCGATTTGGCTTCCTTCGTCATGAAAAAAACTACTTCAGCTTCAAGGGGGATTTCTATTTACAAGTCTCGGGTACGAGTATGGGCTCTATCTGTGCTCCAAATTATGCTAATTTGTTTGTAGGCTTTTTTGAGAGAAATTCTGTGTTTAACCCTGACAAGAATACACATGTATCGCGACTTTTGAAATGGTATAGATATATTGACGATGTTTTTTGTTTGTTCCAAGGGGATGCTGACGAGTTGCATGAATTTTACAACTTATTGAATAACTTTGACTCTAATTTGAAATTTACCATGGACTATAGCAAAGAAAAGGTCCATTTTTAGACATGTGGGTTAAAAAGAACAATGATACCCTTTCTACTACCTTATATCGTAAGGAAACCGACAAAAATACCCTCCTATTGGCAAGCAGTTTTCATCCCACTCCACTCAAGAGAGGGCTTCCCAAAAGCCAATTTTTTAGATTAAAACGAGTGTGTAGTACAATTGATGATTTTGAGGAGCAAGCTGTGGCCTTGAAGGCTAGATTTGCCCAACGGGGGTATCCAGATAACTGGACCCAAAGAGCTTATGAGAGTGCAAGGATACACCCCGTTTGGAAATGCTGAAAAAAGTGTGAAAAAAAGCGAAAGAAATTTTCTGTTTCTTGCATCACCTCCTATTCCCTCACTCACATGTCATAAGATCTGTTTTTAAGAAACATTGGCACATTATAAAATCAGACCCTGAATTGTCCGCTACTTTTAAAGATTTGCCTCTTTTGTGAACAAACAAACGGGTAGGAACTTGAGGGACCGATTAGTCCATGCTAATTTCACACGCCACAACCTACATCTTAGCCAACAGAGGTTGTTAAGTCCCCTTCCCAACGGCAATTACCGTTGTGGAAGTTGCGCACAATGTAATAATACTTATAAAACTAACAGCTTCAGTCACCCCCACACTAGTAAAATGTTTTCTATCAAGAGTGTGATTACGTGTGCGTCTACTCATGTTGTGTACACACTACGTTGTCCATGTGGACTTGTCTACGTGGGTAAGACGACGAGAAAACTCAAACTGCGCATTAGTGAACACAAGAGCGCCATACGTAGAAATGATCGCGCCTACCCTGTAGCCGTTCATTTTAATGACATATGAAGCATGACATTTCAACTCTAAGGTTTTGTGGCATTGAAAAATTGAATCCTCCACCCAGAGGTGGAGATCTTGATTTGTTGTTAAAGAGGAGGGAAGCGTTCTGGATTTTCACGCTACAGACACTTTCCCCGAAGGGTCTAAATGATGAATTGCTTCTTAATGTAATGTTATAAATCCCAAGGTGCTCGTTAATTTTATTAATAGATTTTGTCATCTTATACATATTTCTTTATTTTCATTGTACTCTTCTTGGAAGAGCCTGTATTTACCTTAGAATGTGTTGGAGCATACATTGCCTGTAAACACCTTTACTTTTTGTCTTCTCCTTTATAGGTAAAAGGTAAGCCTAGAAGACTTTGGAATCTTCGTCCAATATCGTTAATTTTAACTTTTGTATATGTTGTTTTGGTATGTTTAGCCCCATTTTTCCACAGGTACTTTTTGAGAAGTTTTTATTGTGCATATAATTACGTGCGTTGCCTATTCAATAAATTATTGCGAGCGGAAATGCGTAAACTGATATTCATCGGGAGACAATTGGTTATTTATCATGTGACTGTTGGTTAATGAGGGTGTGACTGTGATTTGTTATGATGTCATGCTTGTTTGGTGTTTTGATTGGTCCACGGTGACCTCAAAACTTATATGTATGACAGCCCTGCCTTTTTTCTTATGTTTTACCGACAGAAAATGCCCAGAGTTAGGGTCAGAACTACCCAGAGAGGAACGGTTGACCCGGAGGTTTACGCAAGGGCCTTTTTTGATGTCCGAAGAGGCGATAGTATAAGGAGGGCAGCAGCGGTGCATGGCGTTTGTCATGTCACCCTGTTCAGGTACTGCAAGAGGAGGGCAGAGGCAAGAGGGCAGCAGACCAGGGCCCCGGGGTACAGGGCTCACAACAAAGTCTTCACAGAAGAACAGGAGAAGAGACTGCAGGCATATATAAAGAGAGCAGCCGATATATATTTTGGCCTGAGTCCTAAAGAGGTGCGAAATAACACCGTAAACAGAGCTACACCACTACCGCCATATAGCAAGCACCTCCGCTCCGGATCTGCCACGGCTCTGAGCGGATCAGCTGGAGGGGGGCAGATCCGGGGCAGATCCAGAGCGGAGGTGCTTGCTATCGGGAATTAACCTCTTTTTATGCTTTTTTAGGTGCGAAAGTTTGCATATGAGCTGGCCGAAAATATTAGCCTCAAAACTCCATGTTCATGGAAGAAAAACCAGATGGCAGGGAAGGATTGGCTCACCTCCTTCCTCGAGCGCAACAGAACCCTGTCCATCCATCGACCTCAAGCCACCAGCATGTCCCGTTCCACCAGCTTCAACAAGACCAACGTGACCGCGTTTTTTAACAACCTAAAGACTGTCTTCACCCGCTATAATTTTGAGGCAAATGACATCTGGAACATGGATGAAACACGTAAAAATTTATATTTGGATGATAAATTTAAAAGCACCAGTGATTTGCACCAGCAATAATTCATTTCACTGATTATTTCAGGTACCACAATGGTTCAAGTGCTAGACAAAGTCATTGCCACCAAGGGCCAGCGCTAAGTAGGTGCTGTGACCTCCGGGGAAAGAGGGACATTGGTGACCGTTGCCTTTGCTGCCAACGCACAAGACAACTTTATTCCCCCTTACTTTATCTTCCCAAGGAAGAAGTTCCATGACCACTTCATCCGGGATGGTCCCCCTGGCTCCACTGGTTCTGCCAATGGATCGGGGTGGATGGAGGAGACAGATTTTTTGGCCTTTTTACAGCATTTTGCAAGACACACCCGCGTGACCCCGGAGTCAAAGTTGCTGCTACTCTTAGACAATCATGCATCACACCTCTCCGTGGTAGCTATTGACTTTTGCAAGTCACAGGGCATTGTACTCCTGTCATTTCCACCCCACTGCTCCCACCGTCTTCAGCCGCTAGACCGAAGCATTTTTGGCCCTCTGAAGCACTACATTAACAGTGCAGCAGACAATTGGATGCGAATGAACCCTGGAAGAACTTTGACCATCTACAACATCCCGAGTCTTGTGGCTAAAGCTCTGCCTCAAGCTGCGACACCAGGCAGCATTTCGTCTGGGTTCGAGTTAACCGGTATCTGGCCCTTGAATCCAGATATTTTCAGTGAGGAAGACTTTGCTCCAGCTTATGTGACCGACCGTCCTGCACCAGCACCAGCTCCATCCCCAGTGCCAGGGCCAGCTCCATCACCAGCGCCCCCTTCATCACCAGCGCCAGCTCCATCGCCAGCGCATACCATCTATCCAGGTATGCTAGTGGTTCCAGGAACATCTAGTGGCACGCCAGTACAGAGGTTCAGCCCAGAAAAGCTTCGCCCATATCCAAAGGCTGGCTCGAGGAAAGAAAATAAAAGGAGAGGCCGAAAGAGGTGAGCATAGTGTCATTTTTAACTCGTCTTGGTTCTCTTGCTTGTATAAAAACAAGCTGATTCTGACTATTATCTCATTGAATGTTGCAGATCAACAGCAATACTGACCGACACCCCGGTGAAAGCTGCTTTGGAGGAGGAGAGTCGGCAGAGGGCCAGAAAAACAGTCCTCTTCAAAACTCCCAAAGAAAACGAGGCTTAGTGGACACACTGCAACCACAGTTTCTCGGGGCAAGGATGAGGAATGTCTTGTTTGTGGGGAGACATTTGCCTCATCTCTGCCTGGAGAAGTGTGGGTGCGGTGCATCTTTTGTCTGCTGTGGTCGCATGAGGCATGCACTGAGGGTGCCACTCATTATATCTGTCACAACTGTGATGAGTAATTTCATCCCAGATAGCAAGCTCCTCCGCTCCGGATCTGCTCCGGCTCTGAGCCGGATCAGCTGGAGTCGGCACAGAGCCGGGGCAGATCCGGAGCGGAGGCGATTGCTCTCTGGGATAATTTTTATAAATAGACCTTGCACATTAAACATGTTCACGGTCACTTTTGGAACATTTGAAGCCAATTAAAATGTTTAAAACAAATGCCTTGCTGTTTTGCTTCTGTTTTAACGAGAAATTTAAAAAAGATTCCAGTAAATTTGATCACGTTACTTTTGTCCTGCCCGTGCATTACTTTCATCCCGGCTGGATGGGTCGAAAGAAGCAATCCGCAACTTCCATTCGACGTCAAACTATGCCGAAGTCAATATATATGGTGATGATTTAGCACCTGATATTGACAGAGCACACACGAAAGTAGTTAATCGCTCCAAAATTTTGTTTCGGTCTGCAACATTATCTTTTAAAATGACGTCCATGTGAAAAATGTAACTTTCGTACCAGCTCTCCCCTACTTGTCACCAGAATTATCTTCATTCGCTGAAAATGCCGCTCTCGCTGGAAAAAAAAGTTACGTCGCTGAGTGCTAGTGCATAGACCTAATTATAATTAATTATTAGCCGTGTCTTGAATTGCCAAATGGGTAGCGGGTGGTTTGAGAACACGCTATACGCTTTCCATAACCTGTGTGGTCAAGATAGCAATTGTAGGGAAAGCGCATAAACACGCCCATGGGCACACTTCCAGGTGCAAATAAAGGATTCGGCATAATGTATAGCGAGTAGTGTGGCCGCAAGATACCGTTTGGGGATAGTGGAAGCTGCTAAATGCGTAATTCACGGGTAGCGGGTAGTGACAACGGGTAGGGCAGTGTGAAAGATAGAGCCCTCTGTATACAACCCCAATTCCGAAATATTTAGGACAAAGTGTAACTTATGGATAAAATCAAAATGCAATGACCTTCAAATCACATCAGCCAGTATTTTATTCACAATAGAACAGAGATAACACAGCAAATGTTGAAACTGAAATATTTAACTATTTTATCCACAAAATGAGCTCATTTCAAATTTGATGGCTGCTATAGGTCTCAAAAAAAAAAACTGGGACAAAGGCCCGTTTACCATGGCGTAGCATCCCCTCTTCTTTTTAACACAGAGTGGAGGCATCTGGGCATTGAGGAGACAAGTTTCTTTAGTTTAGCCATTGGAATTTGATCCCACTCTTGTGTAATACAGGCTTCCAGCTGCTGGAGAGTTTTGGGTCTCCTTTGACGGACTTTTCATTTAATTATGCGCCAAATGTTCTCAATCGGTGAAAGATCTGGACTGCAGGCAGGCCAATTCAGCTAACGGACTCTTCTACTACGAAGCCATGCTGTTGCAATAGCTGCAGTATGTGGTTTTGCATTGTCCTGCTGAAATACACAAGGCCTTCCCTGGAATAGATATCGTCTGGAGGGGAGCATATGTTGCTCTAAAACCTTTATATACCTAAAAGAAATAATTACCAGGGCACTTCAATAAGACTACCCAAAGTAAAACACCGGAGCACTACTATCTGCACGTTTTTATTGTCAGAGAACAGGGTGTGACTGACGTTTCGACAAGATGTCTTCCTCAGAGTCAACCAGTCACACACGCGGCAAGTTTCTCTTTCCATGTGGACAGTTCATTCTGTTTGACCCGTCTGACTGCATAGTGGTAACGTGACCGAGTACGGCGCATGATGTCATAAACAGGTCCATTTTTGGGCCGCCTGCACTCCGACCAGATTCAGTGCCAGAACAGGGACTGGTCTTTCTTACAGCATCGTTCCATCGAGGGATATTACGGGAACGTGGTTTTTGTGCGGGGAAGTTGTTTGTCCTGGCAGTCAGGCAACAACGTAAGATGTCTTGGCACAGTTTATTAATGGCAGACTTATGAGTTGGATCAGAACATAACATATCACAGCACTGGGGAGTAGAGACCGGTAATATTATGTCACCTAATAAGACGTCCAGTTCCTGTTTGTACAATTCTTTGTCCTCCTCGGAAGCCTTACTCCACAAATACCGCTTAGTCTGTCCTCGGGATGGATCACTGCGTGTTGTAGTAGGAATAACATACTTTATACGGAACCAGAGAACACAATGATTGGATGGGTTCATAGGGTCATAATGTACTCCATGGCCGTCCACTTGGTCAAACACGTTGCTGCTAACAATAAAATGATCAATACAAGATTCGTGCCCTAATGAGAAATTAGTGTAAATGTTGTTAACCTCAGCAGTATGATGGTCCCATCCAAGTGACAGGTTGTTTCGACGGATAAAGTCCTGCAACACGTTACAATGAGCGTTTTGACGTTCCAAACTAGTGTTAAAGTCACCACAAACAACTATTGCATTACAGCTCTGTTCATGTATTGTGCTCTCCAGCACATCAATAACCTCCAAATATCCAATATCGACTACATTGTTTGAGTAATTGTCGTATGACATATAAACAGATAATATAAGTGTTGAAAAATTTGGATCAGACTTCAATACAATACCACACACTTGTTTACTATTAACATCAATACATGTAACACATTTAGAGATATTCTTGTTTTACAGTACAATATAGCTACACCTCCACTGGGACGACCAGGAAGAATATCCCGTGTGGCATCATCGCCGGAATTACCGTGATACAAAAACTCGCTTTGTACGTTGCCGAGCACATGAAGATTACTCTCTAATAACCAGGTTTCTTGAAGAGCTAACACATCACATTGCTCATTACACAAGACACTGTTAATGTAGTCACTGGATCGAACAACACCTTCACAGTTGAGGGACATGAGTTGTGTGTTATCGGATGCAGTGTTGTGAGCCATTAATGATTCGTGTGTTTTTTTCGCCAATAACGGTGGCAGCCGATCCCATCCGGCCAGAAGTCCGCGTTGAGAATATTCTGGATATCCGATGACTCAACAACGACACGATAGGACTTTGTCCACGAGCTGTCCTTTGATACACATTCGAGGTCGTGAACATTGACGCCATCACTACTCAGAAACTACGAATATCCTCATCTGTGATGTCCTTGGCTACGCAAAATATGAATAGCTCATGATGCCATGGCCCTGCACGTAGAGTGGTACCTTGACGAGTAACGTAGACGGCTGTCGGCTTGGTCAGGGGCTTGGGGGCAGTGTCAGGTTGGCGCTCTTGCCTGTCTCTTCGGTTCTGACGAGCGATCTTCTTCCTCTGAGACGGTTGCATCCTAAACCCATCATCATCCTGGTCTTGACTCCCGGGACATGGGGAGAGTTCCGTAGGAATCTGTGCATAGAGTGGACATTGTGCCTCGTGAGATGAGACAAAACCAGTGGCGCCGTCTGTTGGACGCTCTTCTCACGTGGGCTTTGCACTGAAAGTTGAGGATGAGGGAGATTGTCTCCACACTTGTCATCATGTCATCAACTTCTTTTTCTGAAGCACTTTTTTGTCCGCGCTCAGTTCTCTTAATAAACGTGGGGAGAATGTCGGCAAAGTTTTTCCACAAAACTTTCTTAGCATCACAGATAGCATCCAGACAATAAAACTTCAATATCACAGTCTTAATGTCATCAGACGGGTAACCAGCGAGATGCTGGAATACATAGGTCAGCAGCTCATTAGCAACCAGCCAAGGCTCTTTCTGCCCCTCCATGATCGACGTTATGATAGACGTCTCAACACCAGAAAGTTCCTTCAACAGCGTATCGACATGTTTCAGCTTATGTTTCGATAGCAGTCAAAAGATCACAGTTCAAGTTTGCCAAAGTGATGTTTAAAACCCGGTGAGCTCAGACAGGAAGAGGAAATGTTGCCACCCATTTTGGAAATAGTGACTGCTTATTCAGTTTTTTGGACAGTGCAGTAAATCTACACTGCTCCACATGTTGCACAATGACTACTCTAGAATATATTCAGGTTTCATTTCTGTAACGTTGTCCCGTGAAAAGATATAATTCATTAATTGTTGAAATGTGAGGGGTGTACTCAATTTTGTGATATACTGTATATCCTTGGCTAGGTAGGTTCAGCTATGTCCTTCACTTGCATTAGGGGCTCTCTGTTGGATAGCACCCCCAACCCCCAGTGGACCTGACCTTCCACCTGCCTGACGGTAATTTTTGCTTTCCTTTTTGACTGACATCATTGAGCCACTCCCTGCGTAGAAATTCAGTTCTCAGAGGACCATAGGAGATGGCAGTGACACAAACTGCCACCTCTGCCTGGTGGTCTCCACATCATTTTTTGTGGGAGGCTTGTTTTAATAAATTCTTGTATTGCGAGCCTGCACCTCCTGGACATGTAGATCTGTTTCCCATGTAAAGTTAGAGGGTTGTTCTTCACTTGACATAATGAAATTGCCCTTATGGCACTATGCACTGGTTTTAAAGGTAATGATAGTGGCTGATCTGATTGGCCTTAACCCTTGTCCAACCAAGGGTTTTTCTACTACAACCCCGACCGGGGGGGGGGTTACCACCCTCCGATTATTTCTAAATTAAGCAATAAACATCATCTTGTTTGGTATCAGTGTTACATCAAAATGTTACACACTTGCATAAAGGTTTATCTATGAATTATGAGAACAACTTTATAAACAATTCTATGAACTTGTATAATAGTAGGCCCATAACACAGTATAAAAATAATATACAGTCCAGCATCCAGTCAAACACACAAGTAAAAGTATGTCGGTCATGCACTTCTAATATTATTAGGTGAAGATCACTTCAAGGTTACTAGTCACTGCTGGTCATTGTAATTCCAAGATTACTAATACAAGGACAAGCTACATCAATAAATCAATAAGGATGACAATCAGTGTGGTCTACAAAGTTCATTGAGCATGAAACATAATAAGAGCATACTATTTGCAACTAATTTGCAAGCATATTTTGTATCAAAAACAGGCAAAAATTGACGCTGGTGGCAACCACCCCCTACCCTACCCCCGGGGGGTGAGGTACCCTCATCGTTTTTTCATGAAAATGAGTGCAAAGGGTGAATAAACAATTACCTAGAAGCATTAGATCATATCTGTTAAAATTTTTGTGCGACAGGAAAAAATCTGTTGGGGGGGTGGTAACCGCCCCCCATGGTTGGACGAGGGTTAATGGAACCAAACCCCCACCACTACCACAGGTAAATAATTTGTCTTAGACTAACCCTTTTGACAACAGTGCCACAGCTGCTTTATTGCCTTGGGTCACAGAATTACTAGAATGAATGGACAGATGCCCAGTTTTGATCTGTGATGCCATCAGCAGTTGTGTTTCCCGACTGAGCTCAGGGCCCTGTAAGTTTTCATTTGATACTTCATTATATGGTTTGTTCAACACCTCTATTGCAAATGAGATTGTATTGGTAAGTGGTAAGCAATGTCAGCATAACATCTTAGGAACGGGCAAACTATTTCCATGCTTCATCGGGATTACTGCCCGCAGAGGTGAAGTGACAGAGCACCTACACCAAAAATATGCATCTTCTGTCAGGGTGTTGTTTGAGTTGCTATACACGTTTTTGTGTACCACACAAACTGTTGAGAGCTAAGGATGCATAGTTCTAGCTGATAAACCTGCCTCTGGCTCACATTGCTTTGTTTACTGATTGCCAAAAGCATGAGCAAATGATACTGTCTAGACTCTCTCTTGCATAACCCACATTCAGATTGGAGGCATTCAGCTGATGCTTTTGTCCACAGCAGCATGTAAAGAATTTTTAGTAATATCCACTTACGCAGCTTTATTCTGAATGAACTTAGGTACCCAAGTTGAGGTTAGAATTACAGTGTCTTATCTAGGAATTTAACCAACAGCGTTTCGGTCAAAACCCCAGCTCTCTATGTTATATTCTCCACTGACGTTCTTTAGTATGATATAAAATGGTATGTTTGTCAAGCCATTTAATTTGTTCATGCTTGAATACATCCACACAATCAGAACAGGTAGTTTATAGTAGGCTCTGCAATCACCAGATGTAAACTGAGGTAGCATGCTGGGCTGTTGAGCTCGAGCATAGGTTTTCAATGAATGGTCTTGAATGCAATATCTGAAATGTAGCGGATGAACTATCCATTTGCTGAAGAAAGTGGTTTAAAATCAGATATTCTGAGCAAGAAGTAATACTGACTCTTGTTTAAACTGTGGTAGGCAAAGAATTTGCATGGTACTCTTCTTTTCTTTTGTCATCTCTTCAGAGAATCAGCCAGTTACAGGACATTAATCTAAGACACAATTCTGTTCACACAGAAATAAGGGTGGAACCAGACAATAAATCACATCCATGACGTCACAATATTTTTTTTCTTTGTAGTGGATTAAATTCTAGACCTACATGTACCCATGTATTTAATGCAGCCTTTGGAGGAATAGTCTCCAGGTTTCTTTGTCAACCATCCTAAATGAGCCATACCTGCACACAATTTATTTTTTCTTGATAACAATGGAATGCAAATCTTGTCCAGAAACATTATCAGGAACTGCTCTGAACTTGACCAAAAGCAAACAGAGGTCTCTGAGAAGTCATTTGATTTTAACTGCTTGAGATTACCCTGTGTTGGGTCAGCCAGCTGCATGTTTACAGCAGGGCTCACATTGTTGGGTAATTGTGAGCAGTGGACTCATCTCCATGTTTTTTTGAGTTTACATTTATAGAAATAGGTGTAAGTTCACTTAATAATGTCTTTCTGTTTGTTTGTTTGTTTGTTTGTTTGTAATGAAAACAAATTACTTTCTTTACTTGGTAAAAGCATGTTAAGAAAATGACTGACTATACCCATATCAAAGAAATATGAAAATATAGAACGATAGTTTGAATAGAACATGTTTGTACTCAAACTGCCTTCACTTTGCGATGATTCATGCGAAGAGCGTTATGGATCAGAGGATCAGAGGCTGCAGGTGCTTTGTGGCTTCCATGGTACAGGGAGCTTTGGGAATTTTATCCTGACATGGTCTGGTGCACAGCAGTGGCAGTGCCATTAACAGCATTCCTCTCTCTCATTACATGTTACCACCTGTCCTGAGTGTTACCAGTCTCTACACTCCTCTGCAAATTAAAACCTGTTCCGCACGTGACATAACTGAGTCCATATGGGGCACTGAGACATTTTGACCACACATGATAAAGAGAAATTGCCTTAACAATAATACACACAATAATACACGAGCTGCATGCTACCGCAGCACGCACTGGTGTGATTCAGGATGCTTTCAGAAAAGCTGAAGCAAAACAGGATACATCTTCAGATGACAAAAAATACTCAAAGCTTCCTGACCAAATAAAAGCGGAAACCATATTTCCTCATCTCCAAAAATAAAAAAAAGAGAAAAAAAAAACCTGAATAAATGGGCATAAGTTTTTTAGTTTTTAGTTTTTATTTATTTAAGGATAGCGTGTGCTTGCATTAATCATTTACAAGAAACGAAAAGATGGGCACACCAGATTTAGCAGAAAGCTAATTTCCATCCGTAGTCCAACATAAAACGTAAAAACACACTATACAATAAATCATACAAAACATCCAGCATGACACCACATTCCCTACAGTAGCCGAACGAGCTGCTCCTGATGTGTTGACCACATAATGTATCTGAGGTCTCCTTTCTAATATACAGTAATTAAAAATGTAAAAAATAGAGGATATAAATATAGTTAAAGAAATGTAACAATACAGAGAACACAATTATAAATGACTAAAGTGCTTATAGAAGTGCAAATGAGCTCCATAAAAACAGCAATAATGACACTGTTGAATACCAACAAAGTTACAGGAAGAAATACCAGCAATGGTAACTCAAGGTTACAGGAATATATACCAGCAATGGTAATACAGAATTCTGCAAAGCAGCAGTAAAGTGACAGTGCATGTTTGGCTGTAACAACCTTAAAATGTAAACTAAATGCATGTAAAATACTCAGAATAACAACAGGAGTTTATTTACGCCATCCCATATATACCCAGGACAGAAATCCCAGACAGCACCTCTTAATAGTACCTCAGTGCTGGCAGCACTGATTACTTAGAAGCCATCTTGCAGTTGCAAAATGGAAATTATTATAGTTGAGTTATTTTTTATGATGCCAGGGAGCCTGTTTCATTCTTTGATGGCCTTATAGGAAAAGGCTGATTGAGCAAAGGCAGAGCTTCGTAGTGGGATTTTGCAGTCCCCTCTTGACACAGATTTTAAAGCCCTCGTTCTCACCTCAGAGCAAGGTTGTACATAATTTTTCAATGAGGGGGGAGCAGCATTGTGAATTATTTTGTGAACAAGACTAAGGTATGAAAATTTAATTAAATTATCAAAACTTAATAGATTGTATTTTGAAAGGATACTACAATGGTGGTACTGTCTTGGCTTCCTGTCCAGTAAGGCTTGTCCATACAATGATCTGATCGGATTTAGAGTGGTTTGACTTGTCTGAGTCCAACATAGCATACAGTATCTCATATAGGAAAGAATCATGGTATTCAGATACATATTAGCAGCCTCCGTTGTTAATGAAATCCTAATATGATTAAATAAGTTGAACTTCAGTACACCGGACATTTTTTAATGTGTTTTTTAAAACTCAAGTTAGTATCTAAAATAACACCTAGGTATCTGATCTCCGCATAACAACATAACATATTGAGATGTTCCTGTTTTTTTTTTTCCTGGCATGCTTTAGGTCCACTCCCCTTAAAGACTGAAAGGTCACTGCAAATCAGTGCAGAATTATTCCGTGTGATCAACTTTGTTTCTTTTAATGAATCATGCCGACCAAGATGGGACAAGTTTCTTCCAGGAAGATGATGACCCAGGCCCCACAGGGCACAAGGAGTTACTGAATGATTTTTTGAGTAAGGAAAGGCTTTGCATAAAACAATAAATGGCTTGTAATTAGTGAGCAACTTGCATTCATGAACTGGCAGCAGTGTCCATGTCCTTTGTCCATAACATTGATTATTTTTTTAATTTTTGCTATTTAAATATTTTAGCAAAATGTTGTTTGGCAGTCTTGTTGCATTGAAATTAATAGTGCCTTATTATCATTAATTTGGTTCCTACACCATACAGTAATCAGTGGGACTATTCTAGGTATTTAAAATAAATACTTTCATGGATCAAAGTCCACAAGGCTTTAAGAAAAGCTTACAGCTCCACTGTAGCAGTGTTACATTGTAGTCTCCCACCATCTTCTGAATCAGTGCTATCTGCTCCACATCACTATCACACTAAGGCATATACCTGCCATCATGTTCAACCACTAAGCATACATGGAGGCACCCTGAGACTGCACCTTGAGAGTGATTAATCACAACTCTTTCCACGGCTCACCCAGACTAAACAAAATACTTATTTTTTGTGTGCCTGGGTGAATTCTTGTCACGCACATATAATGACTTATCAGTAAAGCTGGGAATGTTTGTACCCGTTACATTAAATATTTCAATGGGGAGACAGATGCCTACAAAAAGTACCTTTCTTTTGTTACAATCGTATATAGTTTGTATATATATGTAATGTTTCTGCATAACAACAGCAGTTTTTCAATTAATAATGTTCTTATTCTAAAGGTCTCTTTGTTTTCATGAAACTGTACCATTTTCAAACCAGACATTATGGCTAGCATTGCTCTTGTTTTTCTGAAATTTATGTGAATCTAATCACACAGAGCGCTTATTTATACGTTAGATTTAGCACTCATGCGGAGTGCATTATGTCAGGATTTTTTTTTTTTTTGTTTATGTATACACAACCTCAATTACAGAGGACTTGGGGCAATGTGTAAAATGCAAATAAAACAACAAATCCCTTGCGATTGTCTTAATCCGTATTCAGCTGAAAAAAGTACCAAGACAGAGTGATGTCTGCAACACGCTCCAGACCAGTGCATGTACACCACTGAGTAACATGACTTTTCCTTTTAATAACACTCAGTTGTCATTTCAGATCTGAGGGCACTAATTATTGGGGTTTTGATCGTGCAATTTGTTCCCATTCTTGCCTGATACGGACTTCAGTTGGTCAACAGTACGGGTTCTTTGTTGCTGTATTTTGCACTCGATAATGCACCACACGTTTTCAGAAGGAGACAGGTCGGAGCTGCAGGCAAAAATGCTCTCATTGCCTGAGTAGAAGGCTACGAGCAGAGAGTAGCTTGGTGTTATCCTGCTGGAATCAGCAGGGGCGCCCCTGAAAGAGACAATGTCTGCAGGGCATATACTGTATGTTGTGTCAAAATGTGCAGCTACCCTTCTGCATCAATTTCACCTTCACAGATGAGCAAGCTGCCCATGGCAAGTGCATTATGCAACCCCACACCATTGCAGATGCCAGCTTTTGAACATGTTGCTGATAACAGTGGGGATGGTCCTTGAGTTCTTTGGCCCGAAAATAATTGAAAGATGGACTCGTGAGACCACAGCACTCCTTTTGACCTCCCCGTCGGTCCATTTTAGATGAGACTGAGCACAGAGAAGTTGCCGGTGCTCTTGGATGGCATTGTTGTATGGCTTCCTTTTTGCATAGTTCGGTTTAATCTTGCATTTTACGATGCCATGACGAACTGTATTCGCTGGCACAGGTCTTGTAAGGTATTTCCAAACCTCTTTGGTTATGTTCGTTATGGGAGCTTTGCAGGTATAAATGCAATGCAGTCTGAGGGCTTTAAGGTCACATGTATCCATTGTTAATATTAGGCCTCATGTTTTAAGCTCAATGACTGCTGTGGTTTCTCCACATTCTCAAAATCTTTTCTTCATATTACAGATTGTCGAAGGTGAAATCCCTTTCCTTCTGACGATCGCGCTTTGAGAACTGTTGTTTGTAAACTAATTGGCTATTTGATCTTGCAGCTTGTGGCAAAGTGACTAACCTCAGATCAGCTTGCGGGGAAACAACCATACCGCTTGTGACTTCATTTTACACTCAATTGTAATTGAATTGCCTGTTTCCAATTTATCTGTTTACCTGTGGAATTTTCCAGATGGATGTTTTTCGGAAGATTACACTACTTTCCCTGTCTTTCTATTTCCTTGTCCCAAATGGTTTGGAATACGTTTGCAGGCATCAAATTTGGAATTTATGAATATTTACAAAAATCAATACAGTAGATAGGGTGTAGCTTGATATATTTTTTCTTTTTGCTGTTTTCAACTAAATGTAAGCCAAAGAAAATTTACAAATCACTTAATTCTGTTACAACGTATTATTTTTGTTCTACACAATGTCCCAATTCTTCTGGAATTGAGGTATTAATTCCCTAATACAGCAACATACTTGCTAAGGCTATTTGGATAATCTTGATCATTGGTACTATGGCGGTTGTGCACCTGCAAATCAAATGCGTAGAATAAAAAAAAAATCCAAACTCACTTACCATTGCACTACAGTGGCACCCTTCCAAATTCTTCATAAATGACTGTGGTGGCAAAAAAGCAACTGCTCCCTTTAAAACATACTGACTAAAGTTAAATAATAAAGTCAAAAAGACAATACAGCCTCTCTAAATTTGCAGTGCCATTACAAACATCATAGTAGTTTTCAGTGGTGGCTGCTGAACAGAAAACGGAGGGGGCAGAAAATATCCCTTGAAATGGATGATTATTGACCCGTTTTCAAGCATTGTTCTTGCTAAACACGTTTCCCAATAATACGAAAAATCCATTGGTGGGTAAACACTCAGCTTCCTCTTTAATGAAATATTAAGGCTAAATACTATTTAAAAAATTTTTTTTTTCTTGCCTTAATAGGCTACCTTTGATGAAAAAACTACTCTGTATTTTCAGCATTAACTTTTGGCATATTTTGCAAAGTAGGCCATCAAACTGACACATGCGTTTAAATGGGGGGAAAAAAAAGAAAACACATTGAAGTGTGCACATTCTTGCGTTCAAATGAAACATTTTATTTCTGGTCGCAATTAAGAGAATTGGCTACTCCTGAGGTCAGTGTTTACAGAGTGAAAGTATAAAGTTTGTATCTTTAATCAAGAAAAATGACTTAAAACACATCAAGACTTGTCTATCGGCCACCACTTTTAATTCTGCAATAAATAAATAACTGTGTTCACCCCTGCTTTCTGCTGCGATGCTACGTGAAGAACAAGACACTTAACGATTTGGCCAAGTTACCATCTGTAGAGGGTAAATCCAATTCAATCCTTCTATAGGGACAGTGTTATATTTTCTGTTCATCTGTCCAAGGTGTGAAATAATTAATCGAACATGGTTGTAACCTAATAGTCAGCTCAAATGAAGAAGTATCTGAATGTATTGACTCTGACCACTTTCTCCATGAAGACAGGATGTAGAGATTTTTGGGAAAATCCCTAATCATTTAATGTTTAATTCACAAAAAAAAAAAAAAAAAAAAAAATTATCCTTCATTAGTAAAATGTGAATTGGGCGCATATACACACCTTTTTACTAACAAAAAAAATTCAATTTAGAAAAGCGTTGTTTGTAAGAATTGCAGCATTCAACATAAGGCTTCTCCTCCAAAGCTGGTGGTAATTTTCGAAGTGTAGTACAGAGGTAAATGAAGAGGAAATGTCTCAGTCCCAGATATTGTCTTTTTCTGTGACTGACAATAAGTAACAATTAAATAAATTATATCTGGGATGATTTTTATATAATTTATCATTTCAGTGTAAATGGTTCAATATCCAGGTGTGATTAAAAAAAAAAAAAAAAAAAGTTTTTAAAATTCAATGATATGCAATAGCCAAAAAGTAGACACACAATCTTATTCGGAGACTGGTTGATGTGTTGCTTGACATTTTGATTTTAGTGGAAAATCTCATTTTTAGTTATTGGGATAATGTTTCTGTGTACTTACATGTTCAGAGCCTCGGCAGTACATTGGATACTGACTAGCTAACTGTACCTGACCATCCTTTCTAGTGCATGATGCATGTTGGATTAATGACTGTAGTCCCAGTGACAAGCCACCCTGGTAGTCCCATGTTGCGTAAATCAGAAAAAAAAAATCTATGCCTCTTATTTCATTGGGGAATTTCATTGAAGATATGATCATTACGACTGCTGAAAAACTCCTTTCAAACCTTTTTTTACTTTGTTCAAATAATATCAAAAGTGGGAAGTTAATGTTTTAAAATTATGTGTGCCATTAGTATTAATGTAATTTTTAAATTATATTTTCCATGTACAACGTTTGTATCTATAAAAGACACACAAGTTTGCCCAGCTATTGTAATTAGGCCATTGCATTTACTTCTATTCATTATGGACAGCCTAACCCTAACCCTTCCTCTAACCCTAACCCTAACCAAATCATGCCTAACCCTAACCTTAACCTAACCTAAATTAACACCTGACACCTAATCTTAACCAGGACCCCAGGAATGACGTTTTGCCGAATTAGGACCAGGCTTTGGTCCCCATAAGGACTTCTGGTTCTGACAAGGTCAGTGTCTATACCAAAAACAGTCCCTGATAGGTGACAGAAAACGCGCCTCCCAACGCTCGTGATAAATTTCATTGATTCAATTCGACGTCTGACTTTTCTCATAACGATCACAAATGATAATTTATTTTTCAAGACAGACGCCGCGTCACCATGTTCTCTCCTCCAGGTGGGGTCGGACAACCATATTTGGTCCGTTTCCACTCCTTAGCTATAATGGCTGGCAGAGTGCTCAGCCAATAATACAATTTCAGTAGAAGGACTGCCGTCTTTATTGACCTTGGTGCGCAGGACGTCCATGCATTTAGCGCTCAACCGGGCAGGAGACAGACGGACAAAAACTCGACTTTTGTCACTACGGATGGTCGAACATTTAAAATTCTCTGCGCTTTTGCCGACCGCTTGGAATATGACAGATTTGCGGGTCATGAGGATTAATGCTGCTCTTTTATTCTTATTGTTCTGTCTTTTTGGAGAAATTACAGGTTTGTAGCCTACACTACTTGATGTTTTGTTGGATGGTATCTATCTTTGGGACGGTCAAATATGCTGAAAGGTGTTTGTGTGTGATGGCATAGGTTATTTGGGAATTTAACATGATGGACTTTGGATTAGTTTCGAAATCGGGTTTGCCTCTGGAGGTCGACCGGTGAAATTTTCAATTATATCATGTTTGCTGTTAATACGAACAACATTAACATGGTTTGATGCAGAAAGTTTCCTCTAAACTGATCGTGAACACAGGAAAAAGGTTTTTGCTAAAGGTTTGCTTGTCTATTTGCATTACCGTCGGTGTGTCCACACCTCTTTCTAGGTACATCGTTTCCCCTGGCTCAAGACATAAAGTGGAATTCGTTTAATTTCAAGACGCTGCTAACGTGGGCTCCTAAACCAACCAACTACTCATACACAGTTGAATTTTCCGTGTGAGTAAACACATTGGAAATTAACTATCTTTTTTTCCCTCTCTCTTGCTGCTCTGGATGTTATCAGTCGTTGATGTATATGTCATGCCATTCCTTTTTTAAACTGAATGCTACTTTTTTTGCTTTATGCAAACAAACCTTGATTCCAGGACGCCGAGAACAAGTAGGAAAATACTAAGTACATATGTTATTCAATTTATTATTATTATTATTATTATTATTATTATTCATTTACATGGAATAGCCCGAGAAATTCCCTTTGGCCATCAATGGCTGTAATAGCTACGTTCGTCATGTCGCCTGCTGAAGAGTTTAGTGGGGTAATATGATTTTATTATCGATCCTTTAAAAGGCTTCTTAATGTTGGGCATTTGCATTCTCGTGTCGACTGGGACATGAGATGAGATTTTATTAACAGGTAGGCTACCATTTGAATACGTGGCCGTTCAGGCTTATTGATATGTGTAACTAGCAGTCTTCACGAATAAACAAGTAAAGGCAGTGCATAATGGTGTTGGCGCAATCAGGCTAATTGCGATTAATGACAGCATATTCTACGATCAATGTTTTCATTGTTTTCATGTAAAACCCCATAAAACCTACGCATCCATACATGGGGGTCCGACAAATGCAACTGCATTCGAACCTGTGGAACTTCTGTTTGGCCTATTTTAAGTTCTAGTGGAGATCCCAGCGCTTCCAACAATCCTAAATATGTTATGCTGAGTAACTTGGAAAGGGTAAAAAATGATGTACAGCATTGAGATAATCTATTCTCCATTTGATGTAATGCCCGGGGCATAGAAACACGGTTGGATTTTTTTTTTCCACAATAAAAGTGTGATGTTGCTTCAGAGAAGCGCTGCGACCAGGAGATACCAAGTATGTGCGTGACATTCTCGCACAGTCTGAAAAAATAAAAGCTTTTTCTGACTTTGAACCTACTTTGAGTGAAAAGTTAGTGTTCCAGGGGTTAAAGGCGTTAAAAAATTGCAGTACTTCGAATACAAGGTGGGTAAACGGCATAGAACCACATTTGTGCATTTATCGGCAGCTTTCCCTCTATGTCCATGGTAGTCAATATTATCGAGTCAATGAGCAGATTATATTTTAAAGGGATAGTCCACCCAAAAACTATAATTTGTATATCAACTACTCACCATTAGATGTCTCGAACAGACGAGGTTGTTTTTCACCTGGAGCAACTTTATGGCCACTGGGGAGTTTTTAAAAATTATCCAAATTCCTTTTTTGCTGGAAGCAAATGGGGTCACCCAGTAGCAACAGTAAAATGTCCACAAAACGTCCGTTGACAAACTTTCAAACCATCGTCCAACACATCTTCCAGTATAATCCAAGTCTGCTTTGTCCACTTGTATCCTCAGAACTCTAGAAACACGGTTATTTTTCGCTAAAAATAATAAAATACCACAGTTATGCTTCAAGTAAGCTCGCGCATTCAACGGAAGTGCCGCCTCCCGGCTCGTTCCCAGAGACTAATAAAGTTTTTGAAACATGTCTTCTCCCTTCTCTGAAAAACTTTATTATTTAAAACTGCGCAAACACAAAGAGCTCTACTGAGAAGTAAAAGAAAGGTCTGGAAATTTAGATGTGTTCGGTTCTATCTGTGTAGAATATGACAAGTGTACAATTTATAATCTAGAAACAACCTTTATTTTTTTTTTTTCTTGCAGTGTGGGTCAAAATCGACAGAGGAATCCACATTGTATTAAAACCTCCAACACTGAATGTGATTTGACCGCCATGTTGACTGAACTTAAAGAGATGTACACTGCAGTTGTTCAGTCAGAGCCCTTGCCAGGGGAGTCCTCAGACTTGGTTGAGTTTCCTTTCTCCAGATCTGAACGTTTCTGTCCATACAAAGATAGTAAGTATCCCTGATGCCTGAATTCACCTTATATGCTAGGTTGTCAGAAGTATGCTGCACAACGTCACCATTTCAAGATGCATCATGCCCCTCTTTTATTTTTTTAGCTCAAATTGGAAAACCCGATTTCAAGATAGAAGTGAACAAGGATAAAGACAAAATTACTCTTTTCATAAAGGACCCCATTTCTGCTATTCATAAGGATAGGAAGTTCCTGAACATGCGGGAGATCTTTAAGGACGATCTCAAGTACAGAGTCTTGTATGGAAAAGCCCAAAGCACTGGGAAGGTGAGTTTTTATGGAGGAAAAACAGAATGCAGCTTATATTTCTTTTCCCTCATAGGGTTTTCCTTAATATCCCTGTTAAGGGCATATCTAAATTTTGACAAATGATGGATTTTAGGTGTATTCATTCTTTTAGCTTCAATGCTCTTTTGTCGACAGAGAACAAAAGATACGGCCAGCAATCAGATAGTGCTGGATGTGGACAAAGGCAAAAGCTACTGCTTCAATGTGCAGGCATTCATCCCATCCCGTGTCCATGAGAATCAGCTGGGGGAGCTCAGTCAAACACAGTGCTCTCCGGCCGAAGACACCCCCTTTTATGAAGGTAAGGTGCAGCAGAATTACAATGAAGGGTGGCCTTATTTCCATTAACCCCTTTGCACAGATATAGATGCTGGCGTCCGTAAATTCCGAAATGTAATTCTTAAATAATTCTGTAATTGAATTTCCAAATGTCTTGCTTCATTGGAATAATTGTCCACAGTCTCTGTGACCCAAATACTGAGTTATAAAGCCTATATAGGCTCATGCATAACTGGAGAAAATAGCAATATTTGTATTCTGTGCAAAGGGGTTTAACCCTTTCGCAGGCACAGCGACATTTTTGTCGTTTTAACCAACGTGTTTTATAAAGTCTTCTTTAAATTCCCCGATTGCGGGAATTCCTTTGTTAGTTACACTCATTACCATTGGCTGTCTCTCAGGTCACCCAGCACTGTATTTTTAGCCAACTCCCGAGGCATGGGATTTCCTAAAACGCTAAATAAAGACTACTTCCCGGTCAAATTTGGGACATGTGAACATGGCATCGACCAAATAGCCGGCATTCTAGCCGTGTTTCTAAAATGCAATACAACGTGGATGAAGTTTTTGCTTTATTGAATGACTCTGACGATGAGTTTGAATATCCAGAGAGCGGGGTGGACTTGGATCCAAACGATTTTAGCGATTCTGGAGAGGATTAAAACATAAAAACATCAGTTATGGGAAACTTATTATGAGATTTGGTGTTATTTTATTGTTATTTTGAATAACAATCATATTTTGGTAAAAACCCAAAATTAATCCGTCCGTGGGGGTATGCATCTGGGCCAAAATTTGCCTGCGAAAGGGTTAAGTACCCTATCTGAGTAAGATGGAGAGACGGACGATCGGAGAAGCACTTTATCCAACTCCCAGTTCTATTGCATTAAAGAAGAGTGGAATTTGATTCAATTTGGCACTCCAGCTGGTTTACGAATTACCGTGCTCAAAGTTTAGGCACAGATAGCAACACAAAGCTGACCTGTTCCCGCCACACTGGCACAAACGGCCAATGTGTTGCCATTGGCTGATAAGTGGTCTGGCGGACATGGCAGCATTTCTGTGCTGTTCGTGAATCTCAAGCCCTCTCCCCTGCGTGTCCCTGCAGAGTATAGCGTCGGTGTTATTGTGGGCATCGTCCTGCTTATCATCGCCATCATCGCCGCCATTATTGCAGCTGTGCTGCTTTGCAAGCGGAGAAGCAGCAGCAGGAATCGCGGTAAAGAGGACTGCCTTTGAAACGCTGACAGGAGACGCGGACTGAGTCAGAGTTTACGGTACGACTGAACTAGGAGCATTTCTGTGACGTTCCTTTGTCAAACACTGGAATTCTTTACAGTTTCTGTGAAACGCCATGCACTTGATATGTTACACATATACTTTGCGAATAATGCATTAGTGGTGAAAAATATTTATCTTGAAATTAATGGTGACTGGTACTTTCGTGGGAAGCTAAGGAAACTGCTGTGATTTTTTTTATTTTATTTTATTTTTTTTAGAAAAGCCTCTAGCACTTTTGTTTTTTTTTTTTTTTTTTTTTTTTTTTTTACAATTTTGAGCATACACTGTAAGTTCAGGAAATCATTCACAGATGATTTCTGAGAGTCTGTGGAATGAAATTACTGGGAAAAATGAAAATTGGTATACTGCATTTTTATAAGTATTGCTCTAATTTATTTTCCATGTTCAACAAGGAATTGTATGTATATTATGTTATTTCCTTGAGTATATATTTATGATTTAAAGGTTTACGGGATCAGTAGATTTTATTTTGTACCGCTGGCTATACTTATTAATATACACAGTAATGAAAGTTTATATTGTGATCTTAATTATAACTGACAATGCCTGGGGATTCAAGTGTGCTGTTGGAGTAGGACTGTATGAAACTGACCGTCTGTGGTGTCTCACATTACAGAGACCAAACATGCGCTTTTATACAGTAGATTAGTTGATTGTATTTTTTTATATTGTTGTGTACGGTACACATTTTTAATGAATAAATTTTACTGTTTATTTAACTCCTTTTAAAATGTTTTGCTCAATTTTGTCTTGATGAATGAATGTGCATAAAAAACAGGTGTAAATACTTTTTTTTCTTTTTACAAAGTTCTGCCGTCCTTGTCTTTGGCGATAAAATTGTATGAAAACAATGCCATCTATTGGCGATGCAGAGAATTTCTTAGCTGCGTTTCTTCAACTTTCACATACCAATTTAATGAGATATTCGAGTAAATCATGCTCCTTTTAAGGACTTGTCTTTCACAACTTTATTGGGGCGAACAAATAAACTGCTAAATATGGCTTACTAAAATGCAAACTGCAATGGTGGATGGATTAAAGGACTCCTGAATGACAATTTTTCAAGGATATATTTTTCCACAGTATTTTGATATTTATCCCGCCCCACCCAAAGGGTGAGGGCAAGGGGTATTGTTTTTGGTTCGGTTTGTTTCTGTGTTTGTTAGTACGTTTGTTTCTGTGTTTGTTTGTTTGTTTGTTTGTTAACACTCTAGAGGCAAAACTAATGGCCAGATTCACCCCAAATTCGGTACAGGGATTACCACTTACCCAGAATAGATCCCTGTTGAATTTCGTACAAGTAGGTGAAAGTATGTGCGAGGGGCGGGGTTTGTTGTGCCTGGCACCGCTTGTTAACATTGTGTTAAATGCTTGCATTTGTTTCTGGTAATTAAGGGCACCATGCGGTAGCGGTTATAGCCCATTTAATGCCTTGCTTACTGATGAGAACATGATGGAGGTAATGCCTGGAAAGCCTTTGGTAAGTAAGGAATTAATTGCACTTAAAAGGCTGTGTCTGCTAGCATTGACTGAACAGTAATCTCCACACACCGGCCACTTCATTTGGTACAGCATGCTAGTACCGGGTTGGATCCCCTTCTACCTTCAGAATTGCCTTAATTCTTTGTGGCATAGATTCGATAAGGTGCAATAACATTCCTCAGAGATTTTGGTTCATATTGACATGATAACATCACTTAGTTGCTGCAGATTGGTTGGCTGCACATCCTTGATGCAAATCTCCTGTTCCACCATATTCCAAAGGTGCTCTATTGGATCGAGATGTGGTGACTGTGGAGGCTATTTGAGTACAGTGAACTCATTGTCATGTTCAAGAAACCAGTTTGAAATGATTTGAGCTTTGTGGCATGGGGCATTATCCTGCTGGAGGTAGCCATCAAAAGATGGGTACACTGTGGTCATAAAGAGATGAACATGGTCAGCAACAATACTTAGGTAGGCTGTGGCCTACCTGGTACTAACCGAGGGTCCGTAGGGACCGAAAGTGTGCCAGGAAAATATCCCCACATCATTACACCATCACTATCAGCCTGAACTGTTGATAAAAGCCAGGATGGATCCATGCTTTCATGTTGTTTAGGGTAAATTCTGACCCTACCATCCGAATGTCACAGCAGAAATCGAGACTTATCAGACCAGGCAACGTGTTTCCAGTCTTCTATAGTCCAGTTTTGGTGAGCCCGTGTGAACTGCAGCCTCAGTTTCCTGTCCTTAGCTGACAGGAGAGGCACCCGGTGTGGTCTTCTGCTGCTGTAGCCCATCTGCTTCAAGGTTCAAGGTGTTGTACGTTCAGAGATGCTCTTCTGCATACCTCAGTTGTAAAGAGTGGTTATTTGAGTTACTGTTGCCTTTCTATCAGCTCGAACCAGTCAGGCCATTCTCCCCGACCTCTGGCATCAACAAGGCATTTTCGCCCAGAGAACTTCCACTCACTGGATATGTCCTGTTTTTTTGGACTCTGTAAACCCTAGAGATGGTTGTGCGTGAAAATCCCAGTAAATCAGCAGTTGCTGAAATACTAAGACCAGCCCATCTGACACCAAAAACCATGCCATGTTCAAAGTCACTTAAATCAGCTTTCTTCCCCATTCTGTTGCTCGGTTTGAACTTAAGCAGATTGTCCTGTCCATGTCTACATGCCTGAATGCATCGAGTTGCTGCCATGTGATTAGCTGATTAGATATTTGCATTAAGTAGCAGTTGAACAGGTGTACCTAATGTAGTGGGCGGTGAGTGTGTAGCGAATACTTACAACAAATCATTGTCAATACTAACTGTATCAAGTACAAATGGTGAAACTACCCATTTTAAATTTTACATGTGGACTGAAATACAAGTCAATTATGTGTGCAAAATATGAGCCAATCTTGTTATAGCCATGTGGTGGTTTCAGACTTCTAATCGTAGCAACATATTTAAGTGTTTCAATAATGGTGCTCAATTTGATGTTGCATGAAACAGCATAGTTCACACATAGCTAAGCAGTCATGTGAAATTTGGAGTTCGGCTTCAGTGTATTAGATTTAGAATTAAGCAAATTACATTGCAGATTCTGAGCTTTAATGATGATTACTTGTCTAGTAATCGAAGTGGAACTGACTGCACCCACTAAACGATCTACATTTTGGGGGGACCGAAATGTAATTGGACTAATTAACATGAAGTAATCTTAATATAAGCAGGTTTCTTATGAGGATGCAAATCCTTTTGATTAGAATGTCTGATGACCCATGGATGCCATCAGCTGTGGGGAATCATTCCTTTGACAAATCTACTTTATCCTCAGTTCTTGTTTGTTTTTTTGGGGACAGTAGATGATTATCTTCAGGAAGTGAAAATGAATATTCAGGTGGATTCAGACAGAGTGACTGACAATGTCAGTTAAGAACATTCCAGTTTGGGCCAATGAAAACTCACTGAATGCTTTAGCAGGGTTCACTGCTCTGCTGCACAATGAAGCTTCATCAAATGAGGTAGGTGGCATTGAGCAGAGAACTTCTGCGTATTGAAGAATGATTTCTGCTGCTGTCAGCGGTCACATTACTAATAGAAAATGGAAGTAAGCAGCCATACATGTCCAAGCCATAATGCAACATTTGTGTAGATCATGAACAGCTCCGTTCTCCATATTCCCATTTCGGTCACTTTGCTGCAGGTCAGCATTTATCTCATCTGGCTGTAAAAGTTTGTCCCTGAACTGCATAGTTTGCAAATATACATTTTAAGAAATTCACTCGTTCCCCGTCAGTAAAAAGAGTCTGCGCCTTGATCAAATCTAGGCTGAATGGGTGCCTCAGCAAAAAATTGATAAAAGCAGCACAAATACTACGCACTCCAAAAGGTAAATACAAAAACCGAGAAGCAAATGCAACAATTTATTAAGCAAAAAAAATATCCTTGTCGGGGTGAAAAATTTAAAAACAAAGCGTTTGGTGCTCATACCATCCTCAGTGCCAATGCACATTAGCACTGAGGATGGTATATAAAATTGCTTGTTTTTAAAATTTTTGCAAATTTTGCTTCTCGGTTTTGGTATTTACCTTTTGGGGGTATTTGTGCTGCTTTTAAGAAATTCACTCGGACATTTCGTTCTTGTGACTGGCTTGTGGTTTGCGTCTTGAACTGAGCCAGCTGCCGTTAAGCTAGTTTTCTTTTTAGTCTATGGTAAATCTGCGCCTGTATCCGGGAAAATGTTCTGGATTCATTTCACAGTTGTAAAGGTGATTTTCTGCTCAAGGAAAAGTATTCCTTGGCCATCGCTACAGCGCTCTACCCTGGTCCACCAGATTGTTTGTTTCTTCTGAGCTCATGGGTGTGTCTTCATTTAAAGTTCACATGATTTTTTTTTTTTACACTTTTGGTACTTATAGTGTATTTCTGGATGACTTCAGAGTTTTTCTGGATGACTTCAGAGTTTTCAGAGGGCCTGTTTGGTCCTTTAATCTTTAGAAACAGTCGTAACTCTTAATGCCAATGCCACCCCTGGAATCAACTCTCTTTGGCTTGAACTAATGATGCCAAGGCTTTTTTTCATAAAAGGCCGGCAATTCTTACAATGATTCACCCTGTACTGTGCTAAATATTAAAGCTGACAATCAGTAAATTAACCACTTATTCATAATTTCATTTTAAACTGTTGTGATGGGCACTCAGGCAAAGCGTTGGATACATTGTGTCACAGTCCAAATGATTTTAGACAGCACTATAATTAGAGGTACATATGACTGAGCATCACACATACAGTGCTGTGAAAAAGTATTTGCCCCCTTCCTGATTTCTTATTTTTTGAATATTTGTCACACTTAAATGTTTCAGATCATCAAACAAATTTTAATATTAGACAAAGATAACCCGAGTAAAGGCAAAATGCAGTTTTTAAATGATGATTTCGTTTGTTAAGGGGAAAAAGCTATCCAAACCTACCTGGTCCTATGTGAAAAAAGTAATTGCTCCCTAAACCTAATAACTGATTGTACCACCCTCGGCAACAAAAACTACAATCAAGCATTTGCAATAACTCGCCCACTCTTCTTTGCATAATTGTTTTAATTCAGCCACATTGAAGGGTTTTCGAGCATGAACAGCCTGTTTAAGGTCATGCCACAGCATCTCAATCGGATTTGAGTCCAGACTTTGACAAGACCACTCCAAAACCTTCATTTTGTGTTTTTTAAAGCCATTCAGTGGTAGACTTGCCAGTGTGTTTCGGATCATTGTCCTGCTGCATAACTCGAGCACGCTTGAGCTTAAGGTCACAAACTGATGGTCGGACATTCTCCTTCAGGATTTTCTGGTAGAGAGCAGAATTCATATTTCCATCAATAACGGCAAGTCGTCCAGGTCCTGATGCAGCAAAGCAGCCCCAGACCATCACACTACCACCATGTTTGGCTAGTGGTATGATGTTCTTTTTATGAAATGCTGTGTTAGTTTTACGCCAGCTGTAACAAGACGCACACCCTCCAAAAAGTTCAACTTTTGTCTCGTCAGTCCACAGAACATTTTCCCAAAAGTCTTGGGGATCATCAAGATGTTTTTTGGCAAATGTGAGATGAGCCTTTGTGTTCTTTTTGGTCAGCGGTGGTTTTCACCTTGGAACTCTCCCCTGGATGCCATTTTTGCCCAGTCTCTTTCTTATTGTTGAATCATGATGTGTTGCTGTTTGAGATCTTTTAGCCTACTTCACTTTGTCAGACAGTGTCTATTTAAATGATGTCTTGATTCAGCAGGTCTGGCAGTAATCAGGCCTGGGTGTTGGCTGGTGAAATTGAACTCAAAAAATGTGTTTAATCACAGTTAATTCATGATTTAACAAGGGGGCAATTACTTTTTCACATAGGGCCAGGTAAGTTTGGATAGCTTTTTCCCCTTAATAAATGAAATCATCATTTAAAAACTGCATTTTGTATTTACTCGGGTTATCTTTGTCTAATATTAAAATTTGTTTGATGATCTGAAAAACTTGAGTGTGACAAATATGCAAAAAAATAAGAAATCAGGAAGGGGGCAAACACTTTTTCACAGCACTGTAGTGTATGCCTACATTCATATGCAAGAACATTTCAAATGAAATTAGGTTTGTGCTGTTCACATTAGTGGGGGAAAGCTAATCATTATTTTCTCTGAAAACATGACAATTTTTATATAGTCTCAACTGTGAGGCCAAGTGATTTTATTTTAATCAGACATCAATATACTGAAGGAAAACATGCTGTTGATGTACGTGTGCTAATAAACATGTAATGTGCTTTAAATGTGTTCATTGTAAAATAAATGTTTGACCAAGTGATGCATGAAAACAGGATACAAGGCATTTGACAGTTTCTGCTGGTTTTCTCAGATTAACTGATTTAGTTAGGAAACATGTAAATCATACGTAAATTACAGATAAACCTTAGGATGCAAAAAAAGAAAAAAATGTAATCAGGGATCGCTGGTTTTTGAATGTTCTCACATAAGTGCTGTTCAGTGGTTTTTTTTCTGTAGTGCCTGTAGTTGAGTAGAAAATCGTGTTTGTGTGTGTGTGTGGCTGGCGAGCTAGCGGTACTCTCTCACAGTAATTAACAAGTCATCACTGTTAACATCAGTCAAAAGTTTTTGACACACCTATATTATTTTGGAACAATTACAAAAAAGAAATGCCTTTTAGTTTTCAAACAAAATTATTTACATCTTAAATCCACCGAACTAACCGTCACTTATAACTAGAAGAGTGCGCTCAGTAGAATGCAGATCCCGCCAGGTGCGTACATTGCCCTGGCGGAAAAAGAGATTCCAAACTGAAGCAGATGTTGAGCTATTTTGGCCCGTACCGACTGGTTAAGAGGAGAGAGGAGTCAGCAGTCAATGGCAGTATAACACAGAGCCATCGGCAAAATCGATTTTTAAAAAATTGTGAATCACGGAATCAAGAGGGGTCCTTGAGCATACAGTCATAAATGCGCACAAAAAATATTAGGCTGATGGCTCCCATATATACCCAACAAAAAAAGTTAAGGAACACTTGATTTTCACCCAAGTATGCAAAAATGTAAAAACTGAACCGAAATCCCAAGCGTTTTCAACGTCATTGGTGTTAATCCAAGACACAAAATGCATCAAAACATTTGATCAGATGATGTTATTACCCCCAAAACAGGGCATTCCCAGGGAAGACCAGAATCACACCAAGCCCAAACCATTAAATCAAACGTCAAACAGTGTCCAAAGTCATTTCAATATCTTGTGTGGCCACCACCTGCTCTCACCACAGCCTGACAGTGTGCTGGGAAGCTCACAACAAGGGAAAATAATCAAGAAAAAGCTCAGTGGCCCTTAAATTTTTTTGCTGAGTATATATTAATATGAGATTAGCAGCTTCCAGATACACAAACACACAAATGCATGATCCCCACCAAGCCTACGCCTGGCTGAGATAATAATAATTGCGGTGTATACTTGTAATTTTTAATTTTTTTTTTCTACAAGGGCCGTCACATGGTCATGAGAGCTCACGACAGCACAGCTGTGGAAGTTTCCACTGACACTCACACTTGCAGTTTCTCCCTCTCCTTGACCTTTTCGTCCAATAAGTCCCAAGACAGCTTGATTTTGATTCACTAGTCAGAGTATGGAAAGAATTTGTTTCATCTGTTTATTTTTCCAAATATGGCATCTTTGTGAATTCCAAAATTCTGCACACTATTCTTAGTGAAGTGAATTATTTAAATTTGTCATATGGTATTTATTTGTCAGCCTCCTTTCATTATATTTATTACCACCTTTCATGTGCCCTTTGAAGTTTTACAGAGAAGTTGAATAACTTGCAGACCACAAAAAACTTCAGACTGTCACACAAAGAGTCCAAACTTTTAATTGGGTCTGTATGAACAACACTGTCATTCCCAAATCCCTTGTGTTGTACTAATGTCTCAGCATAAGCAAGTGTTTCTGAACTCCAGTCCTGGAGACCCACAGCCCAACACATCTGTGTTCCAGCTCAGCAATGGAATGATTCAGGTAATCAGCTGATCCTGGTCACTAATCCCTCGGTCCATTGAATCAGGTGCGCCAAACCAGATACTATAAACAAACGTAATACTCTGAGTCTCCAGGACTGGAGCAGAGTTATTAACTCTGACTGGAGTTAAGAAACACTGCATTAAGACATTACACTGTCTAACAAAGAACAGCATTTTACAATTAAGTAGTTGCTGAATTTTTGGATCTACTTGGACGTGGCAGAAACAATACCTATATAAAGTTATTTATCATTGATGTGTGAATTGCTCACAAAACAGAACAGGCTGCTATAAAACCATACAGAAAGCCAACATCACCTTGTGGGCAATTTGTATTACACAAAGTAGCCTAATTCATGAAATCTGGATACTAGAATTAAAAAAAAATACAACATTTAATATTCAGTCCCCTGTGCTTAAGAGAATTATGAAAGTCCATGTTTACATCAACAATTGTCTCTTTGTCATAAAACATCAATTTTGTCCCCCTGAAAATTCTCTTCAACAGCGTTTCTTAATGCTAAGAGTAGCCAAAGTTTTATGTATGATTGTGCCAGTCCTGGTTTATCACACCAAACTCAACTAACCAGAATACTGATGTCTAGGATTTGTGGTTAACTGAATCATGTTATTCCAGAGCTGACACACTTTTGTGTTGGCCTGTAGGTTCCCAGGACTGGAGCTGAGAAACACTGCTGTTGACCCTTATTTGTCTCAGCATGAAGACGGACTAAAGACCTGTGGCAGCACATTATTGTTGATCAGAGTTTTAAATCTTCACCAACACCGTCACACTCGGCGCTTCTGCAAAGAAGTCCGATAAACACATTTGCCATCTGCTTGAAGGTAACTGATCGACATGGTTTCTGATGTGACTTCAAAGTGAGCAAAGCCACCTTCTGTCTTATTGACGGCACTGGAAAACTGTACCCATGAAACAGGGAAACTATCCCAGTGGCTGGTGGAGACGTCCACAAAGTTCCCACTTCCGCTGACAACATATGAACTTCCATCATCCTCCTGGATAAACTAACAAAAACATTTTGAAAATAGGGTCAGTTTGTGCAAGGAAAACAAAGGAGAGGAAGAGTTTTGCCTCAAATGCGTGTGTGTGAGTGTGTAACCATGCGTACACACAGGTAGAGGACTTAAGAACTTTGAGCGTGTGTATGTGAGAGAGACGGAGTCGATAGTGTGCGGGGTGGAGAAAGAACTAATGATAGTGAGGCATTTCAATTTATGATGAAGCGTATGAGAAACAGTTGTGATGTTCTGTGAGTAGGAGAGCAGTAGGGTCATGGTGAGCCATGTTTGACTGAGGAAAAAATGCAGAGGACACAAGAAATACCTGTAGGCTGTGGTCATGACCACTCAGGTATACTGTGACATTGTGCTTCTTTAGCAGAGGTCTCAGCTTCTTTACCAGGCAAGGTGTAGGACCATGGTGGCCCACGGACCAAACAGGGTAGTGCCCAGCAACCATGACAAACTCAGACCTAAGTGGAAAACCAGTTTAAGCTGGTTACGTAAATGAACTCCATGTTACCATTAGTACCCCACGTTACCACTGCCTAGAAAGTTCCCTGTGGATGTGAGTGCATAACCACCCGACTGCTATGAAAGTTAAGGATGATTAATGAAGTTTAATGTGTTGTGAGATCCAAACTGACTATTGCAGGAGATTTTTATGAGAATGTTAAAGTCAGGGTTGAATGGCTGGCTCACATTGTGAACACTTGTTATTTTCTTTGATTTTGCAAGGGTGGATTCTTCAGCTAAGATCAATATCCCTTGAATTAAGAGCTAATTCTTATCGTAGGTAGACATCTTGAGTAGTGCCGACAAAGGCTCGATATGATAGACCATGGATTGTCGTCGCAAGATCTCCAGCATTGTCTGACTATAGCCTCGGCTCAAAGGAATGTGTGTGTGTTTGTCTGTGTGTGGGCAGGGTCGATCTTGGGTGCATAAAGGTAGGAGTGAAGGGAGTACAGTGGGTCATTGACTCTGCAAACATGCTTAGAGATTTTTACATTCTTCAGAAGAGCCGAAGTCAGGCCAAAGGAAGGGGACATGGTCCACCAGTCTTCAAGCTGTATTTTTTCTCGCATCAATGAAAGGCCATTTTGGTTGAGTTGACCGTTATAGTATTTACCTCCCATTTTATCGGGCCTATATTATTTTTTTTGTGATGTTAAGGCATGTGTTATAATTAGCAAGTATATCTCAGCGTGGTTACATTGCATTTCCGTACCTGGTGTTTGCTAGACGTGTGTTAATCCATTCCAGTTGTTTGGTAGCCGCTACAGAGTCTTTTGGTCCGACAGGCTGAGTCCCATTATATGTGTTCCCACATAGCGACACAGTGTCAGTCATGAGGACAGTCACTGACGCATTGCTGTGAGGAATCTTGAAGAAAAGCTCATAGTACAACTCAGGGAAGTTCCTACGAAGCAATACCAATAAAGAAAATGTGACTAGTACTATTCAGCGTCACATTCTGCTGTTAACAATAAATGACTCCTGAGTGGGGAAGCACTCTTTGATAACTGAGTGGAATGACTCACCATCTCTTAGAGCTTGCAGAGTAAGCTATCTGAGCCGAGATATTTCTCAAGTGATCGTGATTTCCAGCCAGGAGGTACCAAGGGACATGAAGGAGCGAGGGATGAGAAAAGACCTTTTCAAAGGTAACCTGAGAGTGGAAAAGCTCAACCATTACGAACAAGTATATTAGTTTTTCCGAGCACAAGGCCGACACTAGAGCTGCCTTTGAAGCACCTGTCTTCCCAGTCAAGCCCCACTGCATCATAAATACCATTCTACCAACTGGCTGTGACACCGCCATACTTTCATTTTATAAACCAGCAGAACAGCTGAAGTAACAAGGATTGAATACTGCACAAAATCCAATACCATCCCCCGCAATTACAGACAGAATGTCAGTAATGTCTTTGTTAACACAACATATTAGCATCACCACTAGGTGGCATGAACTTCACTTCTATCCCACGGCATCACATGACACTGCATTGACAAAGTTTAACTCGAGATTTCAATTTCTGTCTTCTTCCTATTGTGACACTTCGTCCCTCCAACTGACAAAACCATTGTATTGCGCATTGCTACTTGTAAGGAACTGTAGTACAAAGCTTCAGGTCTCCCATAAAAGGGCTAAACAAGATAGAAAAATGAAAAATCTGGCAGATTTTGATGTGCATAGACAGCAGGATAGGAGAGGTTTTCAATATCTGCCAAATGTTTGAATTTACCTTGAATCGAAAGTCTTCAACACTTTCCACCCCACTATAATAGAAGTGGTCACCCAGGCTCAGAATGAAGTCGAGGCCGGTGGTTTGAGCCACCTGTCCCAGTTCAGCAGCATTGGCCTTCTCCAGTAAGGTGGAATAAGGAGGCACAGGGAGACCACCCCAGTCTCCAATCGCAGCAAAGGTCAGGGTTTCTGATGGAGAGAATATCAGGACAATAACACAAACAAAGTAAAACTGATATGACATGAGAATTTTTCTTCATTTTACTTTCACTTAGAATAACATATCACATCCCTCAAACTAAACAGGGCTAACCTGCTTAAATTGCACTAGAAATATATCCAGTCTTCTTATTAATTTGTATCCAGTCAAGTACAGAGGCCACAGTGCAAAAACTTAATATACAAAGTGGAAGGCAAGTATATAGTACAGGAAACAGAAAACAAAATTTTTCTTTACCATGCTCCTGGGACTGACGCAAGGCCCATAACGTCTGAAAACAAACCAGGTAAAGGAAAGCTGCCTTTCTCATTGGATTGCAGTCTGAGCTGGTTTTATCAGACCCCAAATGTGTCAACACAGAGAAGTAAAGCGGACTAGCAGACGGACAAATCAAGAGGCGTCATCATCCTTCACTTGGTAACTGAATGTAGGAAGTAATTTTGTGGGTTTTACTTCCTGTTTAGTGCAAAACGATACGATAAGCAAGCAAAGAACATAAAGCGCAGCTACGTTTCATGACATAACGGCAGCTGAGATAAAATTTTCTTCATAGCATGACCGCTGAACACATAGAATGGTCATAACTAAAGCACTGTAAAATGTTGGCCATTAAAATAGTAACCAACTTAATTGTGATACATTTTATTTATTTTTTATCTTGCATGATACCGAGGAACAGGAACTGAAAATATTGCAGGAGAAGACAGAGCACCTGAACCTCAAAAAAAATGTATCACTTGAAGTCAAAAATGGTCAGCTTTTTGTTACCCAGCAAGGTATGGTCAACCAACAAAGACTGGATTGTGAATTGTGTTTTCAGCACAATGTTATCCAGAATAACACCTGCTTGTACCAAGGTTGGCTGAAAAACTTTCATAACTCATTGACAAAGTGAGCAACCTCTCACCCACAGTTGCTTGGCCACATTCCGAGACAAGGTATGCCTCTGTAAAACTCAGGTCTAACAATGACTCAGCATTGCTGAAATCTAATCAGAAACCTCGCTATCCAGTCATTTCAGATAAAAAAAAAAAAAGAACAGTTCACCAGAGTTTCTGACAAAATACAGAAAAAAGGATGTTAAAAACACCAGACTGCACAAAGCATACAGCTAATGTGAGGTGCCAGCAAGATGGATGCCTTTTTTGCTTTGTTTTATTTTGGAGTTTGTCCATCTAATTGGTGAAACCTTTTAATCACATTCCTTCCCTAGGTCTTCAGTGCTGCACTGACTTGTTTCCATGCCTGTGTTACAGGATGTAATAAGAGATAAGCACAGCCTTGGGAGCGACCCTCATTACCTGACCTCCCGACAGACAGCAGCCACGTAGAAGGAATAAATACAACACAAAATTGGGTTTAGATCAATTCTTTAATGAAAACTTACAGTTCAGCTTGAACCAGGTCCATGCGTTAATCTTTGAGTACCATGTTCCTATATTACAGCAGTTATCAGTACAAAACCACAAGCTTCAGTCATGAACAGTTTTGAAACAGCCTTACGACAAAATATTGTCCTGTTACAATGGAAAGTGAGACACAGAGCCACTTTAATTTCATCGCTGAAAGTAATCAAGAACAGTGCTTTGAAGATTCCACAACCATTCAGACAGCAGGGCTTTACAGTATTTCCTAGAACTAGGGGAAAATTCCTTTTTTCTGGAGCGCTCCGATTCATCCCCATTTACAAGGCTTCACACTCATTAAAGCAGTGTTCAGAACAAACATGGCACAAAATTAGCGTTCCTGTTAGGGAACTACTGGCCTGACCAGAATAATAGCCGCAACATGTAGTACTCAAAGTACCAGGGTTGCCTCATTCCTATTACTGATCAAGAAAGCGGCATAAACAAGATTTGGGCATTTACACCTGCACAATCTAGTTTTTCTAGTTAAAAACTCAAGCGAATCACAGTAAATATGGCCAAAATATTTAATTCGAGATTAGCCAATGAGTTTGATTCAGAGTATACATCTGGACATCATTAAAGATATTAATGACAACATATGTACAATCATTAAAGACAAACATTTTTTAAATTGGACTTGAGGACTTTTTAAATACAGCGTGAAAACCAAGTTATAACTGATTAAAAATATTTCTTTCTACGTTTAGTTTACAACTCGATTTAGTGCAGAATTAATGAGAATCTTCTCCCGTAGTGCTCTCCTGTAGTCACAGTCTTTTCATGACCCAAACTCCACAGTCTCTGCAGTGATGGGTTTGAACTCATAGTTCCCCCTCCCATCCATGTGCAGGTAGTACTGAGGACAACAAACATGCCAAGTTACATCCCCAATCCCAGTATCCCACATCTCACAGTTTCACAGAAGAACACACGCAATTTCCAGCACATTAACAAGGAACAAGCCTGCAATTTATGGGATATATTTTCATGAAATGCAGGATGGCCACTCTGCGTGGACTGAAAATATTTATGGATTGGAATTAACGAAGTGAAGTTTTCACTGCAACTCAGTGTAGTCCAATGCAAGCCCTGGGAATGATATCAGAATCAGGAATTGCCTGCTTCTAACGCCGTATCAATCTGTAAGCTCCAATTATTCTCGCCAGTAGCATACAATAATGATTTTTGGTTAAAACAGTGCTATTTAACACTACGACTTTAATGTGATTAAAATGAGTAAAAGAGCGACGCTAAATTTGTTTATCTCCATAAGGACGATTATTGCCGAAGAACTTCGCCAGATACAGACATGGTAGTTCAAGCCTCGGCAAATTTTCATGAACAAGCACTGGCAAGAATTGCGGACAGATGCAAAAGTACGTACTTGAATATGCAAATACAAAGAATTTCGTTCAATTTCAGATTCATAACACAAATGACTAGGTACCCTATGCTATTCATGTAAAGATTTCAATGGAAAGACATGGACATTGCGCTATGGCATCGATAAAACCCAATTCGATCTGGAGAATTTACCTCGTGGTGCTTCCACAGGGATTTTCTGTGTGAAACTGTGAAAAGGGTAATGCCAACCTGTAAGACAACAGAAACATTTAAACTTTTAATCAGAGCAGACACAAACCCCATTCCCTCCTGACCAATAAACTGTAATCTGGTACTAAGACATACAAAGTACCATTTATTCTTTGATTGGGGCCAAAACAATGATTATGATTCCTATGGCAAATAAAACCGAGTGGGCTTTTATTTTAAAGTTTTCCCACGTAATGCACTTCCTGTCTCGTGAGGAGTGATTATATCGTGGCACAGCTGGCCGTAGAGCCTGGTTACCTTTCTGCAGTGGCTGTAGATGTAGTCCTCCACATCCACGCTGACGGCACTGGTGCATTCATCCAGAATGGCAAACTGTGGCTTGTGGTAGAAGAGCCGAGCCATCTGGACACAGAAATTCCACACAATCAAGCAAGACAAACATATTTCTGCACAATACATCATAAAATGTGTTACTGCTGCAGTAACTCTTCTTCCATTCTTGTCACTGCACCAAAGATTGTGATTAGCTGATTCGATTGGGCAATTCGATCAGTCTACGTCAGTCAGTTCTCTAGTCTACTGACATCAGCATATCACAGCAAGTAAAAGATAAGCTGTAGGTGAAAGGTATACTAATGAAGACCCAGCAGCAGTAGTGATGCCAATAAAAATGCAGATTTTGACTCAGTGCTGATGCAGGAGAAGCCATGGTTCAACAAAGTGAAAGAGGCCATTTCTCGGCCTAGTGAAAAATGAGAGTATTCTCCTCAACTCACCGCCATCCTCTGCTTCTCTCCTCCACTGAGAACATCCATCCAGTCCTGCACGGTGTCCCACGTCCCCTCTCTGTCCAGAATGTGTCCCAGCTGGACATTGTCCAGGTATTCCTTCAGCACCTGTTCAACAGCGCAAAAACCTGATCATCAGCCTCCAGTGCAAAAAAAAAGTCTTATCAAGAGCAGTTTGAGACTTATTTCTTCACTTGCGATGAATTTTTTTTACAGTTACTGCTAGCTTCACAACTTATATTTTCTTTCCAGCTACAAATTAGAAAAAACAAGCAAAAACGTAAGAAATATTGTAATGCGTAAAAATATATCACATATATATATATATATATATATATATATATATATATATATATATATAGGGCCATACAACCTTAAGGCCATTGAGATCGTTGTTGAAAACAGGAGGCAATTAATGCCTTCAGAACAAAGACTGTGGACTGACTTAAACAGGTATGGAAACACATCAAGAATCAGCAGGCACCACGGCCTTCCTGGGTTAGACCAGACCAGGTGGTGCATCATTGTGCGAAGAGAAAAATGCATTTCTGGCATACGACACTGATCAGAATTCCCTCAACCTGACCGGTACTGTACCTGATCAGAGATCCCCTTCTTCTGCTGGTCCTCAAAGGTGTCTGGGTAGATCACCTGATCCCTCAGGGATCCCAACGTCATGTAAGGCCTCTGTGATGACAATCACCAAATCACTCATTTAAATCCTATTCAAGTTTCTGGCCAGAAAACACCAGACCAGTTACCCTCTATTTTTTTTTTTTTTTTTTTTTCCACGAAGTCCAATTCACACAGTGAAGCTTCAATGCTAACATAAACACACAGCATGTACATTACGTTAACCCTTGGACCGCTGAAATAAATTTTTTAAAAGTATAAATTTACTTATCTTGTGCTGTTGAAAACCTATCATGTGGCAACTTGCTTAAAAGAGCTCCCACGGGAGCTCTTTTAAACAAGTCGCCACATGATAGGTTTTCAGTAGCCTTGATTTTGATATCTTACGTCATTGAGCAACAATAGCGGCATTTACCGCTCCAAGGGTTAAGAAAGTGACCGTTTGCCTGTGTTGCAGACCACAGGTCTATGCCACTGAAAGTACTGCGGTAAGGCCTCCTACCTGTGGAACGTAGAAAAGCTTCCCCCGCTCAGGTTTGGTGAGGCGTCCGCCAAACAGAGGCCAAAGCTGAGACAGATAAACATAATTCAGCCTTCAGTGCCTTGTAAAATTCAGCAGAATTCCCACGCCAACAAAGACAAGAGAGTGAAGAGCACTGGAGAATTCTGTTTAGGAATGAAGGGAAGAAAAATGAAATGCCTGTGTTATACATTGCAAGGACGCCTACCTCTCCCAGAACTCTGAAGAGAGAGCTCTTTCCACAGCCATTGGGGCCACACACCAAAACGTTTGTTCCAGATCGCACCTTCAGGGCAAAGAATAAACATATTAATGAATAAATAAATATTAAACGCAAAATCTGAGAATCCTTATTTTTCTACTCTTTCCTGGCTTCCAGTCCCACCAGCATAACTTATTTGATCCAACGTATTCAGTCCAATAATGAATTATCAAATTTCAGAGACATTCATCACTGAACCACTGGCACATGCAAATGATGAAAAGCAGATGGTAAAAACAGACGTTGCACACTGGCTTACCTCAAAGGAAAGGTCACTGATGAGAACATCTCCATTGGGTGTTGCTAAAGGCGTGTGGTCAAACCTGAAACAGAAACACTTATATCTACTGATACAGTCCTCAGCTCAGTAAATTTAAAATAACTTTTAAACATACCAGCATAACAGCCCAGTAAGGCAGGAAATTCCCTCCCAAAAAACTAATGAAAACATTAGTGGTCCTTTAATTATAAACAGGGCTGAATATAATCCATTTCAAACTAGCTTAATTGTCATGGCAAGTCAACATCTACAGAGTCAACACATACACTGACATAATTGTCCTTTAATTTATGGCAAGAGAAAATGTGCTGTGCTGCCAAAGCAAAACATATATGCCTGGGAAACGAGACTGCATACACATTTTATTTCACAAACTTACTTAATGATTTGGTCAGCATTGATGATCTCTCCGCTTCCAGGGACCAGAGTGAGTTTCTCTCGTGCGTCAGTTTGCACTTCAATACAAAAATACAAGTTAAAATAACACAATAATGGTCTGGAATTTTTTTTTTCTTTTTAATTGTTGCTGCAAATTTCATGTTGCTTTAACCTCTATATCCATCACCGTATCACTAATCTACAGCATTGTGTCATTAAAACCACATGTCAGTGCTCAGATGGTTACCTCCATCTTGCTGAGAGACCATGGTACGCTCGTATTTCCCAGAATTCAGTTCTTTCAGAACCTTCATCAGCTCCGTAATCCGAGCCGTGAACCTGCGGCACAGAACAGGGGTTTACATTCCTCTCCTTGTGTAATCGAGGAGTGGATGCAGAGATAGATTCCAGACTGTATTAATCAATTATGAGTGTAATCTTTTGCATGAAAGCACTCACCCAGAGAGCCTGGTCATCTCTCTCCCGGCCAGCACGATCCTGCCCAGAGCCTGAGACATGCGCAGCAGCATACGGCCACTCTGGTAGTAGTCCTGCAAGGGTGGAGGTCACAGGTCAAACAAGTCATCTCGTTTCACGCAAGGCTAGCTCAATCCTCGCAAGCAGGCTTATTCTCCATCCAAAGTACATAAAAAAAATATTATGCCTAAGAACATGCAAAATATGCTTGTTGCATTAAAATGCTATAATTCTGCAGAGGAGTGATCCAAAATTACACTTACTTAGCAGATAAATCTTGGACAGACTTACAGGGTATCTGATGCGTGTAACTTCTCTTAGTTGGAATAATTCCTAATACAGATGCACCACGCATCACAAACTATCTTTTCTATTTGGCTGCAATATAATATTTATGGAGCAATCCTTTTAACCGAAAGGTTGAAGGTTCAATTGCCAGAAATTTCAGCCATTGCACCCCAGAAGACGACCACAAATTGCCTAAATACGTAACCAGTTGAATAAATTGAGAGTGCATGGAAGATGCAAAAAGCTAAATCACTCAGTGAACAATCAATGCCAGTAAAGCAGTGTATTGAGGTAGTGAATGTTTCACTTAGAATATCACAATCACATCATCTACTGCCCTGTTCATACTGGCTGCTGCCTTTCGTGGCAATTAATGTGCTGCTCACCTCCAGAAGTTCTGCGTGCGAGCTGTGCAGGTGGCGAGGGTGGGACAGGTTCAGGAAAGGCCGGCTCACCACCAGGTAGCCCACTACTGTGGCCAGGTCTGTGAGGGCAACAGAATAAGCAAAAGATTAAAATTATACCTGCCCCTGCAGAGGAAGTCAGAAGTCCTTTACTTTGTCATGATTTTGGCACAAAAAAGTGCGGCAAATACAAAGAAACATACACGGAAGTTAATCTTTTGTTCCTATTGAAATACAGAGAATCAAAAAATGACTGGGAGGTAAACAAAACATTTACTGGGCCATAAACTCTGAATGGAAGTGTGCCAAATCAAATGGTGATACTCAGAACTATGATTATCTGTGAATTTAAGCAGCTTAACCCTTTAGCGGTCATATATGGAAATTTCCGTATTATGCTAATTGACTCCTCTGCCTGAATACAGATCTTTCATGTTTTCCGATACCCTTAGTGCAGGGATCCTCAACCCAAAAGGGGCCAGAGTGGCTGCAGGCTTTCATTCCAGCTAAGCAGTTACACACCTAATTCTACTGATCAAGCTCTTAAGTAAAGACTCTATGACATTTCTATACCATTAATGGTAGATAATAAATGCACATTAAATATCCTAACTATTTGTCGCTGAAATTGCTTCAATTTGGGGCGATTTGTTTAAAGGACTCAAAGACAACTGTCTTAGCTCGTAGAGTAAGGGAGCTAGAGCTGTTTGAATTTTTGCAGAAAAAGCCGCCTGGTGGCCAAACCAAGAATCGAAGCATGACCAAAATTGAACTTGGGCTAGATCTTGGGCCCATGTACATGCATATAAAATAGGAAAAGGATCCGTTGAGAACTGAGGGCGCTATGGCGCTGAAACAAAATCGGCACATTTTATGACCTTTGACCTATATAACCTTTAAAATTACGTCAAATCAAAAACCCATTACATATATGATGTAGCCTTGGCAGAACAACCTACAGTGAGAATTTGAGCATCTTAGCTCGCAGAACAAGGGAGCTAGAGCTGTTTGAACTTTTGCAGAAAAAGCCGCCTGGTGGCCAAACCAAGAATCGCAGCACGCCTAAAATCGAACTCGGCCTAGATCTTGGGCCCATACACATGCATACAAAATCGGAAAAGGATCTGCTGAGAACTGAGAGCGCTATGGCGCTGAAATGAAATCGGCACATTTTATGACCTTTGACCTATATAACCTTTAAAATTGGTCAAATCAAAAATCCATTACAAATATGATGAACCCTTGGCAGAACAACCTACAGTAAAAATTTTAGCATCTTAGCTCGTAGAATAAGGGAGTTAGTTGTTTGAAGTTCTGCAGAAAAAGCCGCCTGGTGGCCAAACCAAGAATCGCAGCATGCCCAAAAATCGAACTCGGCCTAGATCTTGGGCCCATATACATGCATATAAAATGGGAAAAGGATCTGCTGAGAACTGAGGGCGCTATGGCACTGAAACGAAATCGGCACATTTTACGACCTTTGACCTATATAACCTTTAAAATTAGGTCAAATCAAAAATCTATTATATATATGATGAACCCTTGGCAGAACAACCAACAGTAAAAATTTTAGCATCTTAGCTCATAGAATGTGGGAGCTAGAGCTGTTTGAAGTTTTGCAGAAAAAGCCGCCTGGTGGCCAAACCAAGAATCGCAGCATGCCCATAATCGAACTCGGCCTAGATCTTGGGCCCATATACACGCATATAAAATGGGAAAAGGATCTGCTGAGAACTGAGGGCGCTATGGCGCTGAAACGAAATCGGCACATTTTACAACCTTTGACCTATATAACCTTTAAAATTAGGTCAAATCAAAAATCTATTATATATATGATGAACCCTTGGCAGAACAACCTACAGTAAAAAAATTTGAGCATCTTAGCTCATAAAATAAGGGAGTTACAGTTGTTTGAAGTTTTGCAGAAAAAGCCGCCTGGTGGCCAAACCAAGAATCGCAGCATGCCCAAAATCGAACTTGGCCTAGATCTTGGGCCCATATACATGCATATAAAATAGGAAAAGGATCTGCTGAGAACTGAGGGCGCTATGGCGCTGAAACGAAATCGGCACATTTTATGACCTTTGACCTATATAACCTTTAAAATTAGGTCAAATCTGTGGCTGGAGTCAGTGCATGGAACATACTTGAAGACAATATTAGAAGGGCAGACAATCTGAAGGACTTTAAGTATCTTCTGAAATGTGCATGTTTGAATAACTATAAACTTATCCAACAAAATGGCATTGGATAAATTAAACAGAACCATAACGGGCATAAACAATAGGGGTTGTTTATAGACACTCAGCTATATTGTGATTAAAATTCTTCATGATGTTCATAAATCTCTATGATTTTATGTTGTGACGTTTAAATCGTAGTGTAAATAGACACTCAGCTCTGTTGTGATTTATAAATCTTTATGATATCTTAACCATAATCAAATTGTTTTTCTGGGAGTTAGGCGGGACTTTGACAAGCGATTTCGCTTCTCCCGCGACCCTTTCGGTCATGATACATGTTGTGTTGAAATTGTCATGGAACGACTGTACAATCATGCCGAAATGAAAAAAACAAATAAAATAAAAAAATAAAATCAAAAATCCATTAAAATATGATGAACCCTTGGCAGAACAACCTACAGTACAAATTTTAGCATCTTAGCTCACAGAATGTGGGAACTAGAGCTGTTTGAAGTTTTGCAGAAAAAGCCACCTGGTGGCCAAATCAAGAGTCGCAGCATGCCCAAAATCGAACTCGGGCCCATCGTGGGCCCATATACATGCATATAAAATATGAAAAGGATCCGTGGAAAACTGAAAGCTGTATTGCGCTGAAACAACGATTGTGGACGCATGCACGGGCGCACGGACGCACGACAGACCACCACTAATGACCCTAAGCACAGCATAAGCCCAATTGGGCCTGTCAGCCAAGCGGGCTAAAAATCGTGGAAACAGTGCGCCGTCTGTACCAAGAACAAAGTTCGCCTCGAGTCCCGGTTCAGATGTGACACTTGCAAAGTTAGTTTTGCAAGTAACTAACCATGTAACAAACTGAACCACACGAAGCAGATGTACTGGAATGTGACTGAGTGATTTTTATTATTTTTCAATTTTTCAGTATTCATTTATACAGAGTGAAAAATGAAGCATAAAAATTCAGTTTCTATTGTTGTGTTGTGCCATCATCCAAATTTGTGAATTAAACACTTTTCCTGGCAATCATCACAGCAAACAGGCGAAGAAACAGGTGAAGAATATGGATGAAATACTTCCTTGGCGATCGTCACAACAGCTAGCCAACAATCCTGCCCACGGCAGCGCACCCACATACTCAAATCAGGTCACGGTGGTCAATAGAGCACTCCGCGCATTTGCGGTTCCCGGTACTCGGGTCAGTGAGCCTGCCCATGTATGTGCGTTTTTCCATACTTAAAGAGTTAGAAATGTTTTCTGAGAATAAATATAATTCAATTAAAGGTTTGATTTTTTTCAGTGTGAGATTAGGATAAGTCACCAATAGGTGAATTTTACTTAGTCCTTTCCATCAGGGCTGCCAATAATTGTGGCTGGAACTGTACCTAAGTATGCAATCATTCATTCATGCTAATTTTGCTGTACTCCATAGTATGTTGTCATCATCTACATGAGAATTGAGCAGCATTTGAGAAATGTCAGTATTTTCAATCAATATCACAGCAAATGGTTCATCTAGCTTCACCTAGCATCACAGTGGTGCATACAGGCCAGTTAGCTCGGGATAGTGGTGTCACCATTAACTGCATTAAAAAAAAAAAAAAAAAAAAAAAACTGTTTTTACCTATACCTAAGAGTTGAACTTCATACAACAAACATGGCTAATTTAATTGTTACAATCAGCAGCACATACCACTTTCCAGAGTACACATCTCTTCTAACTACATTGTTTACCCTCACTTCTAGCACCTAAAAACCGAGAAAGTGCACCTCTTTCTGAGAAATTCCTACAAAAACTTAGTATACACCGAGGTTTACTAAAGATTTGAGGCCAACTCAGTAAACCTCGGAAAAATTTTCCCAAAACGCACCGAGGATTGTCTGACCCACTGAAGTTCAGAGACCACATCGGTATTCCTTGGGAAAATTTCACCGCGGTAGACCGAAGTTTGTCTGCTAGGCCTATGCTCACACCAGAACAAAGGGGAGGTGTGAAGACAGTCAAAACACATCCCTCATATGCCCACCCACACTTTTCTTACTGTCGATGTTAACTTTCTCTCAAGGTGCCCTCTTTTAAAAAATGACACTGTGAATCTGATTTGTTTGTAAACTGGTGCTTTTGCAGATATAGATATTCAGAATATATTCTGAATGCTGAACATGTGTTTTGTTGTTCTTACTATAATGGTGGTGGTTTGCCCAGACAGAGCAGGAAAAACTAAGCCTGTGCTTCATCTGGACTGCATCTAGGGTCTGGCTTAATTACACTGCACATTGTTGAACAGGCAGTACTGGTAATTTGCATAATTAATTAGTGTTTGGACTGCAGTACTGGTGGGAGGTCTTTAATGAGGCATGTGTTCTGACTGTCTTCACCTCGGTGGATTCTAAGTTTTTGTAGGAATTTCTCGGAAAAAGGTGCACTTTCTCAGTTTTTAGGTGCTAGTAGTGCCTGTTATTGATCGCTGAGCCAAATACTCCATAAAACCACCAAAAATACATGCCAGAATTCAAAATGTTTATTTGAATTCACTTTCTTCTTGAATAAGTAATGACAGTAAATAAACCATTAATTTTGAAAAGGGCATCGTTACGTGTAATCAACGGGGAGATGGTACACCTACTATATTCATATGTCATTCATCTCCACCAACATGCACATGAATATTTTTTTATTGGATGCACGCTCACTTAGTCCCTCTTCCACACACAATGTTCTCATTCCATCAACAGTTGTATCAATATACGATCCTGCATCATCATGAAATGATCTAAGCCATTTCAACTAACATTTATGGTAACAGCGAGAGTATCAGTCCACATTCTGTCAGGCACTGACCATAGAGCTGGATATGCTTTTACGTCACTCTAGATGATTCCCACATCCACTGAAAATATTCAACACACTAAACCACAGATTCTTCGAACTGAGCAGGCTCAACTTCATTTGATAAAATGGAATTTGTAAGCAAAGCCCTCTGTTAATTGTGTAATAAGCTGTAGCCTTAACAAAGAAGTCTTTGAAAATATTAGGTAACATGCATTCCCAAATACAAAACAGATTGAAAATTACTTTTACACTTACACTTTGCAATGATACTGTCCACAAAGCCCATGGAGAACCGGAAGAAGATGAAGTTGTGCAAGTGGTCAACCTGAAAGCCAACAATTACGCAAAAGACGTGAACAATGCCTTCATCATAATCACACAGCCCATTTCGAGACAAACAATACAAATCAAAACTCATTACTTGCACAGATTTTATTTATCCCTTGAACCCTGTGCCCTTTAATGTGTCTCTGAATATACAGTAAACAGCAACACCAGGTATGAGCGAAATACAAGTCTCACCAGTTTCTGGAAGGTTTGGTGAATTGTCAGCTTCTCCCTTCTGTTGCCATTATAAAAGGCAATTTCTTCACTGAAAGAGAAGTGAAGTGGTTTAGAAAGTGCACACACAACGGCAAATATAAAGCCTCTTCATTCAGCACAAAATGAGTCACCTTGACCATGTTTGATGAGGGAGGGCGACCTTGGCACCCAAAAAGGTTCGAGACCCACCTATTGGTGATGAGGCGGGAGTTGACGTAACGGTACTCTCCCTCGTATCTCTGCTCCGTCACCGTCATCTTGCCGATGGGTCTCCGTAGCCTCGTCAGGAAGAGCCCGGAGATCAGCAGGTAGGCCATCATGCAGGCAGGACCCTGACAGCAAAGATAAGCCATCTCAGATAACACCATATTTATGAGGAACAAGGGTCTGAACAACAAAACACCAATATCTGAAACCGGCGACAGACCAAAACACTTACCTGGGCACCAATAGCGCTTGTCAACTTGAAAATATACAGACCTATGTCAAGGAGAGGCTGGAAAACAGAAATATTTCATAGATATTAGTCCACCTTTATTTGCAAAAGCGGTTACCTGTTGCGCCCATTAAATTTGGATTCCTTTCTTCATACATTCCTTCTCAACTCCTCTTTTTCCATGTCCCATGTACTAAATGAATTCGTGCAACAACATGCATCATTCACTGAGGTACTCGGCAAAGGTGAAAAATCCTGGGGTCAGAAAGTAAAATTCTTGCATGTTTTTCTTCCAGCCATGAACTCGTTCAGCCCAGTCAACCAAATTATTCCACACCATGGCAGAGAAATGGAGCCAGATAACAAATCCAGGTGAAAGGAACAACACTCTAGGGAGGACCTCAACTTCCTTAACCAGGACTTCCCACCTCAAGTGTTCGGAATCCGCAAAATAAACTGCAATTAATATTTATCCCTTTCCATAAATATTTTACTAATAAAAATATTTCAACCAAATGAAAGCCTTTGACGTATTCCCAATAATCTTCATACTAAATGAAAAAAATTGCCTCAGTTCCATGTAGCATCTTCAGAAAAGGGAAGAGAGTGAAACCTTGGCCATACCTTGCTCAGGTTGGAGTACAGGTCCACCACACTGTTACAGAATTTCTCCACATCCTGTGTCAGCAACTGGTCGGCATTGGCAATACGATTATCCAGGTTTCCCATTTTGTAATACGTGAAGCCCCTGGCACATTAAAAGTTATTGTGGCAATAGTGTCAGCAGTATAAATTTTAGTAAAAAGCATCAAATTACAGATAACTAATTTTACGTCCAACTATCTCATTCTGCCCATGAAAACTCATTTACACCATCAGGCAACGGTTCTCAAACTTTTTACGTCACGCTCCCACTTCAGAGGAAAAAAAAAGTAGATTTCAGTTTAATCAGTCATTAAGAATAAAGGCGATGGACGTAAACAAAAGATTCAGGTTCGCAAAATAGCCTTGGCACTCATTTCACCACATGAGTCATATTCATATAACTTCAGGAGAGCTCAACATCCACACCCCCCCTAAACTGGGTCTGCAGCCCCCAGGGGGGCCCGCCCCCCAGTTTGAGAGCCACTGCCATAAGCCAATTAAGTTGGATAAATCCACTGCAGCAGGTGCTTTTGTCACTGAAAACTTTCTTGCTTTTCCAGTTTGGGCAGCCTGGGATCTGGTTGGCCACTATTTTATCGGGGGGAGGGGCTGGGGGAGGGGAGTATTTTGTTACCATGGCTGGACAACTTACTTTAAGTACTCATCATACAGGTGTTTGGTGAGTCTCACTCGAAATCGAAGTTTCAATTCATTGAGCCCCAGCTTCAAAAAATTGTTCACCAGGGCAATCTGAAATAAATAGGGATAATTGTAATTTCATATGACAATTTGCATACACAGAAGAATTTGTTAAAGCATAAGATTTTTTTCAGTACTCCAGTTTATACCAACTTTTATGCCAAGCAAATATATCATATTATATGCAATTACCCAAGTACTGTTCATGCCCACATATCATATCAATCCTTTGAAAACACGCATAATAGACACACTCAAATTTAAGTTAAATGCTTAACTTTGCCTCACAAATCAGCATATTAGAGCACAAATTTCCAGTAGTCACTGCCAACAAAAGCCAGACAGGTGCGTTTTCAAGCATTATAGCATATTAACAAAAGTGCTTTTTTCGGTAGCATGTCAAACAGCTTCTATAATAAAGTAAATTTCAGGGTGGGGAATGGGGAGTTTGAGTGCCTGATTAAATAAAAGCGCTGACAAAAAAATGTTTTTTTATGCTACACCAGGCACAAATTCATTCAAATGGAAATATTAATTAGGTCACTACAAACAAATATGAGCGCTTTCCCAAATGTCCAAGTGCTTATTTTTTGCGGTGGTCCAGATTTTGCCCTGAAATAGAACAAGAAGACTGGATTCTAAAAGTACTAGTCATTGCTTAAAATTTAACACAATGTAATTACTATACTTTAAATACTGCTTGAAATCCCCATTGATAAATATGTACATTTTATATTACTACACAAAAAATCGGTTATGTGCGAGCCCAGGCATAGGATCATTATTCAACTTAACTATTCTATTCCACTTCGAATTTAGAACATGAAGATAATACCCATTGTGAAAACAGTGAAAGTATAGTTGAACAGCTCACTTACAAGAGGCATGGCTGTGATAAAGTTGTACAAGTACCTCTTGAAATCTTTTGTCGTGCGACCGATTATTGCACTGCAAACCACAACATGCACAAAAACAAAAAACAGTCAAACATTTACTGCAAGACATAGAGCAGCGGGAAGATGGCATGGAGGAACTGTAGCACTTAGTCAAACTGGAATGAACTAAAGAGACTGGAGCACAGACACCCTGATATCCTTCTATGCAGAAGTACTGCAAACTGTATAAGGCACTTCATGCCAGAGCTTCACTTTCGACTGCTAGAAAAGATACACATTGAGAATGCTAGATGGCTCATTCCATACTAAACTGTACAAATGTGTAACAGTGGTGATGAAAATTCAAATACACCTTTTCCAATTCTGCAACCACCGACGTCGCCATCTGCTGGCCGTTAAATGGAATTCAATTTCCGCATTGGCCTCACTTTTCAGACCCGGGCGCTGCGTCCATCTTTTTATACAGTCTATGGTGATAGCGCACAGATTGTTTATGTTTTTATGGTCGTAACACAATATTAGGACACGGAAAATTTTTAATTATTTTTAAAAGCATGGTATACATGATTGTCTGACGCCTTGTGAAATTTTGATGCAGGAAGTGAGTACCTTATTTGCCCGCGGTCAACTTTACGCCATTTGCACACATGCAAATTAACCCACAGGGATGGACGTAACACGTGAGCACGCGACCGGTTACGCCCACGACGGTCATTTCAAATAGCATTTCTGATCAGACGAGTCCCGATAATTTAGTGCAGACAATTGAAACCGTTATTATGGGTATTTCTCTGCAATATTTCATTTCACTTTCTTTCGAAGTATCAACAGACATGTCATGAGCATTTCACGAAGTTGGCTGCCAAAGTTTGTAACAAAATATGTCCTTCACAATGCCTTGGCTGACATCAGGAAACCACTTTTTCTGCTGTGTTGTTGGACCGATGACTGATTTTTTCTTATGTATATCATCACTCTGGGAGTGAATAAATATGAACAATGCAAATCATTTAATTCTCCTTGAAAAAGTTATATTGACCATTCTTAGACAACACAGTGAATTGTACAGTTTAGTATGGAGTGACCCAGATGCTACCTGGTTAGTGCCTCACTGCCATGATTGGATTAATATGATCACTGAGAATTATATCATCATCTTATGCATGCAGATTCCATGCAGTTATTTGCTTTATTGTCTTCCACAGCTTAACTTAAAAAAAATCAAACCACAAGAACAATGATTACCAGAGGTATGGCAGTAATATAGGAATAAAAGTGCTTCATGAACAGCCTGATATCTCTGCTAATGATACCACTGTAACAAATTCAGAAAGTAATTATTTTCAGATAGGAATTACAAACTACCATTTTAAGGTTAACAAGGAAATTGTTGCGAGAGATTACTCATGGCCCTAAATAAGAAATGAGCAAATATTCAGCTAAATTTTTCAGAGCAAATATTTTCAGTAACAAGAATACAATAATGAGAATCATAGGAATTGCAGAGAGTTGGGCTTAGTGATAACTTGCAAGATTTCTCAACAGTGAAAGGACCAGAATAACCTACAAGGAAAGGACAAGGCTTTGAAACAGGGTAATAAAAGAACTATGATCAGGTCCAAATCGTAAATGCAAAGATTATGTCCATTCAACATTTTTCTGACTTCGAACTGTCCATTGAGAGTGCTCTAAGGCAATGGGCAAACCTGGAGCCTTACCTCTCAATCATAGTTCCATTCTGGATCATCCACACATCACAGTACGTCCGAGCCACCAGCATTGCTGCGATGAGGATCATATACCCAGACTGTGACAGTGGTACAGAGAAGGAGCGATGACATGCAATACATGACAGGAAAAAAAAAAAATATATATTTTTTTTATTCTAAAAGTACAACTAACAACTGTAGCCGAAAGACTATCTTCATCCAGCTAAAGTCCAACAAACAAATGTGGGATATTCCATGTCAAGTCGGCTGAAGAAACAAGGTCATGAACCCGGCCATCTCAGATGTTGCTGAAACTCTATCAGACACGGTACTTTGACTTTTTTTAAAAAAAATTCTTATTGGTACCATATTGACTACTGTTCTGTTTTGTTTTTTTTTTGTTTTTTTTTAACTCTCAACAACATATGAATAATGACTCTGCTTTGGACCAGCTTTGGCAGAATTATTGATTAAGGGACAAGAAATTTAAAACATTGACCGAACACCCCCCACTAAGCCACTTAAACCCCATAACGTGAATATTCACCAAGTCTAAATATAATGCATTGCAAAGGAATACAAGAGACAAGACTTAAAACTGAACTTCTCAAATTAATTTCTGTATACTTGATAGATTGTTCTACTTGAAGACTGTGATGGATGTATTTTTTTTCTGTCAGGAGAATTAAATCTCCAAATGCATCGCATTATCATGACCATCATGTTTTAGATTCCTCAACCCTTAATCAATAATCCTGCCGAAGCTGGTCCAAATCAGAGTCATAATTTAAAAAAAAAAAAAACATCTGCAGTAAGAATGACTGACTTGGCCGACATAAATTAACTGCTATTTATGAAACCACTTCCACCACCATCTATTAGATTTCAGCAACACCCGAGGTGGTGGGTATCAGGCCCAGGCAATTTGATCCATAATTACCCATACGCCTGCTATTTGATGCTCTTAAAGAATTGACTGGGATACAAATAAAAATAAAAAAGCAACTATCATGCCACTTACAAAGTTAGAAATGCATAAACATTACAAAAAATGACTCATTAATGAATAAAATGTAATTTCTTAAAAATCATATATAGCAGAGTCAGAGACTGATCAGTGTTAGTTCTTCAGTGCTTAACTTTAATTTTTATACTTTATGTTAGTCTTTGCAACGAGCTAATCATACTGCCAAGCCAGTGTGCATAAGCTTCAGCAGAATTCAGTTTTTTTTTTTTTCTCTTTGGACTGAGTTCACATTTTTAGTGACACTGAAGAGATTGAGGGTGCTCTAGCAGTGTGACAATAAGGAAGGAAAGGCCTACCTCTTTACAGAACATTCTGGGCACCATTATCCCAAAGATCCGGCTAATTCGCAGGAAGAAGATCTTATCCACTGCAGCCTTGTCTTTCTTTGCATCTTTCTGTGGGCAGATAATACGTTGTCAAATGTTATATCATCAGACAAGCCATATTATTATTGCTGTTCCTGCACATTTAAAGCCTAATTTGAGAATAATTTATACTTAGATTTTCATTAACCAACCACACCAAGAGATTTCTTAAGTAACGTGGTCTTATATTTAGACCTAAGAGTTTATTGCTGTTCCATTTTTTGCAGTTGCCACACTGGTAGAACTTGAAATGTTAAAATGGATGCTTACATCATTGCTCAACCGCAGTTCTGAGGACCCTTTCTTACTGCAAAAAAGACAGGTATGGGCAGGTAAAATACACTTCACAAATCATACGAAACATTTTATGCACAAAAAAAAAAAAAAATCAATAAATTGTTATTTTGCTTCATTTGGAAAACTGTTACTTCTCGGCCCGCTTAATATCGCAGATGAATGAAAATCTAACTGTAGGCTGACGAGAATGTAACAATTAATACTAAGAACAACAGGCTTCTCCTGCTCAAATTTCCATTGAGAAAAATGATTCATTTGCATGCTTGCCATGTCAAGCAGACAGCAATCATGAAACCAGTCACAAAAGTACAGTTTACATAATTACTAGGATTCGAGTGCAGTTTACATAATCGGATTCGCGCACAGCTGAAATGCAGTACTGCAACACAATATTTAAAACGAGCGAGATAAAAATCTATTTCATGCTCGTTTATGCGCAGTGATGCACAGCGGTATCTCGGTAGATACTAACGTTAACTGCTGTAATATTTCATGATTACCTCACTAGCGAAGTTTCTTGATCCAGTAACAGCAATTGAGTGAAAACAATATATTCATGCAATTACTCAGCGGTGCAGTGCCATACAAATCTACAATATTAATCAACAAGATGCAAAGCAAGATCGCCCTTTTCTAAATGCGGAGTAATCTGCACAGCTGGCTGTCAGTCAAAACGCGTTGAGAAGACTTTGACTACTTCATTCTCTTACAGCCTAACCACGCTCGCCAGCTTAGCCACATAGGGCCAGTCGTCATTCAAAATACAAACGCGCGGATCAATATATCACGTTTGTCAATCCGCAGCAATCATTTCACATACCCGTTAGACTTGGCCGACCTCCGTCTTTGTTTGAGAACATATAAAACTACTAAAACACCGGCAGCAATGGATGTGTTCTTGGATGTCAAGTACTTGCTGATGGCCGCCATGTTTCCGACAGAGAGCCGGTCAGAGAGCAGCAAATTGCATGCCGGGATGTTGGGAGGGTCCCCCATGACGTGAAACAGCACACCGAAAATGCATAGTGCTCCGATTGCGACATCCTCGACAAAAGTTCTATGTGTACGTTTTAGTGTATATCTCTTCTTTAAGAGTTTGTTTCCAAACTGCAGTATATCCATTTTACTCATTTTGAGTAAATCAGCTTGTTGGCGCCTATTGCATTATATTCAAAAACACGAACTTTGGACCATACGCCTTCTAGTATGAACTTCTAAAAACAGATTTTTGCAGCATGTGTAAGAAGCAAGGGCTATCGCTCTATTGTATTATGTCAATTTTTGTAATTTTGGCACTTATTGCGTTTTGGAAACAAACTCTTATGTATACATGTATGGGTATGTCTATATATGTATGCGTAGGTATATGTATGGGTCAATGACGTGACATGCAGATTTTTGTGTCCGAGCGCACTACTTTGGTTTAAAATAATTTTAAATGATTAATAATAAGCATCATTTTATTCTATAAAACCTGTTTAATTTGAACATATTTCCGGTTTATCATAAAAATCATATATATTTTATGTTTTGCCGCCTTCAAAATGTCAGGTGGTGCAACCGTCCGAGCAAGTTAACACCATGGGAAATGTATTAAATATGTAATTTAAAATATGAATTAATATAATATTAATTTGGGGACATGTTTTCAATATAAAATTCTTTCAAATAAACAAAGTTTAATTGTTTAATTGTTCTTAAATTGTTTGGAAAGCCAAAACACCTGCCCCCTACAATAAAGAATCCATAAGTTACTTTTAATACCCAGCTCAACTACAAAATAGTAATGTTTTAGGCAGAGTGGACACTCTCAAGAATACTTACTAAAAAAATAACTTAGAAAGAAAGAGGGAAGTGTGTTTTTTTTCCAAGAAAGTTTGGTTGCGCCAGCTGACATTTTTTGGCTGGTGAAATTGCAAATACAGTCTAAAACTGTACTAAAACCCTGACTTGTTTAAACACACTCTTCCAACTTCAAATAAATATATTGTGTACATTTTTAAAGATTTATTTAAAAAAACATTTTTAAAAGGCTTATGTGTCATTGACCCATATATATATACATATATATATATGTATATATATATATATATTTTTTTTTTTTTTTTTTCTAGTTATGGCTAAATGAAGCTTTCTGAAGCATTGAAGCTTGTATCGAAAAAAGGTTCATTACTCGAAGCATTTCAACACAGTCCTCTTTAGTGGCATCTGGTGGCCAAAAGTATGAAGAGCAGCTTAAATCAACAATTTGAAATGAACTGCTTCATTATGGTTGCCCCCTCTACACAGTTGAGTTGACAGCTTCTTTTTAATATCGAGGGCTGACTGCAATAAACAGTTATGTCCAGATGTTATATATTGGACATAACTGTTTATTGCAGTCAGCCCTCGATATCAAGTGACGACTCTGTCTAATATCGGGTTATCATTATGGTGCTTTGAACATATTTTTTTTTTTGTTGTTGTTTTTTTTTGGGGGGGTGAAAAAATAATGTTATGTTTATTTGATTAATAAATAATTTTGATGAATAAACTTTAATGTTTAAACAAGTGCCATGGTGTGGTCTCCCTTTTCTTGTGACTTCTTGATGTTTGTAAACATAATAGATTAAAAAAAACATATATTTTAAAGTGCAACACAATGTTATGATAGCTTGGGAGCTTGTGCTGTGAGGTCTCTGCCTCCACGTGCTTATGTAATTAATTAACTAGTGGACAGGTACGTATATATATATATATATATATATATAAATCATATTATAACTTATATGTACTGCATATTTCTTATGTATTTTTTTGACCTGGGGGTAGAAGTGCTTATGAACTGAACAGTTAGTGTTGTAGTACTCAAGACCAGTCTTGGTCTCAAGACCGGTCTCGAGACCACTTTTACATGGTCTTGGTCTTATCTCGGTCTCGACACTCTCTGGTCTTGGTCTTGTTTTGGTCTCGGACATAACGGTCTCAAGGGGATTTCAAAATCCAGGCAAGCAGCTGGTCCTGGTACAGCCTCATTATTACTACGCAGTCTTCTTTAAATACAGCCAATAAGAGGCATCTATTTTAAAAACATGTTAAAATGTATATTTTTCCATGCCTGCGCGGTCTCCCGTCCCTTCTCTCTGTCTCGTCTCACAACATATGCGCAACGAATTAGTCCAGTGAATCAGTAAAAATGTCAGCTAATTCATCTATTATAAGGTTCTCCTATACAGATTGCAAAGAATCTATATGCAAAATAACAGAGAAAAAAAAAAGGTTTCTGCTGTGTGCAGATTTTGTCAAATCACCCTGACTGAGACCACCGGTACCAGGGTTTGGTTCAATTACTTTTTTAAATTACAATTACAGTAATTGTAATCTAATTTTAATTGAATTTTTTATCAAAAAGTAATTGTAATTGTAATTGAACATGCTGTCCAGAAAGTAATTGTAATTGTAATTGTAATTGAAAAAAGTAATTGGACCCAACCCTGGCCGGTACAGCGTCAACTTTCACCGGCACTTGAAGAGGAAACATGCCGAGAGGTAAACTAACATAGACTGGCTCTGCTCTTAAACTCTGTGAGAAAAAAAAACTCCCAAACTTCTCAAGACTAAACACAACTTGTACATACTTAGTATATTATTGTAAAAATGTTGTACATGCATGCACGGTATAATCTGTTCAGGACTCGAAATTTAAGTTGTTTGCAAGCATCTGCTGACTAACCCTGGTTAACTGCAGTTAATCTCACTAGCCCTAGCTGAGTTAACGGTCATAGGTAAGGTCAGTTATCACTAGCATTTTATTAAGTAAATTTCCTAGCGAATTCACTGGATGAAGCATATTGCTACTCAGTATTGGGGAGCTTGTACTGTTTTACAAATGAATGGCTTTGAAGTTTTGAGGATAGCTATGTATGCAGGGTAACTACTGAGGGTCTTATAAATGTTCTGGTGTCATGTTGAGTGTTCTGAACTTTCATGTCTTCAATGGCTTTATCCGAAGCCATCAGCCAGATGAAAATAGCTAAAAACGGCGAGAGGTCGACTGTTGGTGGTTGCCCCCTATTTGCCCAGTTTGTCATCATTACTGCCGATATCAGTCTTGCTGAGTAAAATTCACTAAATAAGACAGGCTATTCACTGGTTTCAGAAGATCCCAAAATTCATGCAAGGGAACTTCCATCATAGGCTATCTGTTTTTCAGCTTCATGAAGTTGACCCCATATGACGAAAATCTGAATGAAACCCATTAGATTTGTTTCTGCTTCGTTACATTTGTGCAGGCAAAATGAGAATTCATCGCCTGCCGCTGCTATTCATTTTGGATGGAAATCTTAAATGTTTAATGTCTCCGAAACGGTGACAACGGATTTTGGACTGTGTAACCATACCAATCCCTAACAGGAAAAAATTTAAATGCCTATAAAGTCTCAATCCTCTGAAAGGGCAATAATAGCTGTTATGCAGTTGCTACACACAATTACTTTCACCCAAACACTGCCCATATTTACAGTGAAGTGAAACACTTTTTTTGGTCTTGGTCTCGATCTCATCTTGCTCTGGTCTTGGTCTCGAAATGGTCTGTTGTAGTCTTGGTCTCGGTCTTGTCTTGGTCTCACTACCCTTTGGTCTCGGTAGTGTCTTGGTCTCGGCTAAGGCGGTACTATGAACAGTGAAAGTGCTTATGAATCAATTCCAGTGGCGGCTCGTGAACTGGCAATAAGGGAAGCTCAAACAATCCCTTAAAATTAATGATTTGTCTAGACCTATTTTCAATCATTCATTTAAATTACTATTACAGAAACCCCTAAAACTCTCAACATTAACAGATGTGGTCAGTTTTCATTTATAAAGCATACCGATTATGACTCCAGACTTCTCACGCTTTTCTTTACTCAGGGGTTGGAAGCAATGCATGTGTTTCATGATCGTTTAAATGAAATAAGATCATTTGAAACAGCTTTTGCAATTCCATTGCTTCCAACCCCTCCATGCACAAGGACTTCAATTCCGCACAAGAATCTCTTACATATGCGTTGATTGAATAATTGCTGACTGCGCCAGAGGGGCTGAGGATTTATAGGATCCCTGAAATTCTAGTACCGGAAGTGACGTAACGTATTTGCACTCCAAGTCCTCTGATAAAATATTCCCCATTTTCGACAAGTTCTGTCTGGATGCTATAGCTACGTTAGCGCGCTGCAGGCTGTAATTGACAGGAGCAAATATTTGATTTCGCAATACTTTACGTGGAAAAACAACTCCATTACATTTAATTAAACGTAAATGTAAACGTACTTGTAACTTAATTCGCTATTCAATATGGTCCGTGTAAGTTCAAGATATGAAGTTACTCTATAGCTATGTGGTTACGTATGTTGACAGATAAATGGAAAGATAGAAGGGGACCTTTTGTGTCTGCTAGTCTTCGTTCAAAATGCAACTGCGACCCAGAATTTCAATGAAGTATTCTAGCGTTCCCATTTTTCTGAGCCCAATGCTCTCATCCGTCCCCTGTTCAGGCCTACCAAAGAAAACCAGTAACTCAAAAATGAAAACATGCCATATTCCCGCAAAACTTCGCACTACAAAACTTTGAGGTTGATTCATTTTCACCAGAACCGAACTCATAAAATCGCTCGGCCAGTAAAAACAAAAAACAAACCCGGAGACGAACCAACTGAGTTTTTACACTGCGGTCAAGCTATCACCAGTTCGGAAAACGACGGTCGAACTATCGTTAAAAATGTGATGCTGAAATACAGCGGATAGAGCGGTAGCAAAGTCACTTGATACGATTACAGTCAAAAATCGACTTGTGGAACGAAATAACGAGGCTTATTCAACGGAAGTATGCGTGTATGTTGTTCAGGAAAAAAATCGTAAACAACTTCCATAATTTGGTTTGAAAATGATTGTTTATTTCTTTTTTCACTAAATAGTTGACACTTTGTGCAGAATGAAATGTAAGATTTTGGTGAAGTGCTATTACTCCAGATCGCTATAGAGGAATATGTGATGTCATAATGTCATTTAGTTATATAATGTTGCTTATTGTTTGTTCTGTTTGTTACAGATCTCCATCATTTCTGATGTCAAGTAAAGATATTAGAAAACGGTAGTCATCCCTACTCATTTATGACGGAGATGTACAGATTCTATTGATCATCCAACATGCCAGTAGCGAAGTGCCCTTTCCCAAACCGTGAACTTCAAACTGAAGACCTCGACGCTGTAGTAATTGCTGCACTCCTCACGACACACGCCACAGTGCACAACAACACAGCCAGTGGTGGATCTGCTAAAGTTGAAAAAGTCAAGCGACCCACAATTTCTTCCGCTGGGACCAGTGAGGACTGGTCCTACTTCACAACTAGATGGAAAGACTATGTTGAGGCCACTAAAATTACAGGAAGGGAGTTAGTTGTACAGCTGCTGGAATGTTGTGAGGAAACACTCCGCAGAGACTTAACTCGATCTGTGGGTGGTCTCTCACAGACAAAAGTGAGCAAGATGTCCTTAAGGCTATAAGAATTTTGGCTGTACGTGAAGAGAACACTATGGTGGCTCGTGTAACACTCCATAGCATGACACAAGACCGTGATGAAGCAGTCCGCTCCTTTGGTGCCAGACTTCGAGGCCAAGCAGGTGTGTGTAAGTTTGTCATCACGTGCTCTTCATGCAATGAGGAAGTCAACTACACTGAGGCCATTCTTCGGGATGTTCTAACACGTGGACTGAATGACCCTGAAATTCAGTTGGACCTGCTTGGTGACAAAAACCAGGATATGACACTGGAACAAGTCTTTCAGTTTGTGGAGGCCAAAGAGGCTGCTAAATGCTCTGCGTCCAAGCTACTGGATTCACAGGAAACAGCAGCCAGTTCTTACTGCCGCTCAAGACGCCCAACACAGTCTGACACAAAGAAGGCTGACAAAAGTGAAATATGCTCATACTGTGGCAAGACGGGACATGGTAAACGAGCACCCCCTCATGTCAGGAAAAAGGAGTGCGAAGCATATGGCCAGACTCGCAAAGGGTGCAAGCGTGTAAACCACTTTGAGTCTCAGTGTTGTAGCAAGGGCAAGCCACAACCACCAGAGGAGCATGAAGGTGCCGTCTTTGATTCCCTGTGTGCTGCATCTCACCGCCCATCCCAGACCAGCAAGAGATTCCTCACTCTGGATCATCACCTCTACAACCAGCTGTCTGACACCTGGAGGAAACATCCATCACAGCCTCAGCCATTCATCAAACTCACAGCTAAAGTCCTTCAGGAAGACTATAGGAGCTTAGGCTTTGGCCACATCAGTGTCCCCAGTCACCAGAGAAATGTAGCCCTGTATGCCATAGCTGATACCGGATGTCAGAGCTGCCTTGCTGGTGTCAACATCCTTCACAAACTCGGTCTCAGAAAGCACAATCTCATCCCAGTGCCCATGAAGATGCACACTGCCAACAATGAGGGGATACCCATCCTTGGTGCGATCATCCTACGTCTGTCTGGCTCAGGTACTGATGGTACCCTCTTTGAAACATGTCAGATTGTCTATATCACTCATGCATCCGACAAGATGTTCATCAGCAAAGAGACATGCGTTGCCCTTGGCATGATCACAGATAGATTTCCTGTGGTAGGGGAGGTCAATGGTACAACAGCTCCAGCCAGTAAACCAGTCAACTTGCCTACAGAGAGTCAAAGTTGTGGCGTGAACATTTGCGATTGTCCCAAACGGAGCCGACCACCGCCTGTTCCCTCTGAGCTCCCTTTTCCACCCACTGTGGAGAACCGAGGAAAGCTGGAAGAGTTTCTAAAGGACCTTTTTTGTAGATCCTGCACCTTCAATGCATGTGAACACCAGCCACTCCCTCTCATGGATGTCCCACCCCTGAAACTGCAGGTGGATCCCGATGCCACACCTGTTGCCCATCATAAGCCTGTACCAGTACCCCTTCACTGGCAAGAAGATGTCAAGGCAGGTTTGGATCAGGACATCCGACTGGGTGTCATCGGACCAGTTCCGATTAGTGAACCTGTTACATGGTGCCACAGGATGGTCATATGCGCTAAAAAGACTGGGAAACCAAGACGTACATATGACTTCCAGGCTCTCAATGCACACGCTGTCAGGGAAACTCATCACACACAGTCTCCTTTTAACCAGGCCAGGTTAGTTCCTCACGGCAAGAAAAAGACCGTATTTGACGCATGGAATGGCTACCACAGTGTCCCCCCATGTGATGAAGACAAGCACCTAACCACCTTCATTACACCTTGGGGTAGATACAGATATCGCACAGCACTGCAGGGATTCATAGCTTCAGGGGATGGTTACACTAGGCGCTTTGAAGAAATAGTAGCGGACATTCCTAACAAGACTAAATGTGTGGATGATACTCTCCTCTGGGTAAATGATATTGAGCAGTGCTTCTTTCAAGCATGTCAATGGTTGGATATTTGTGGCGGGAATGGTATCACTCTCAATCATGACAAATTTACCTTTGCTGAGGATACAGTGGAATTCGCCGGCTTTGAAATCACACCTGACAGTGTTCGACCCTGCAAAAAGTACTTCCAGGCCATCATAGACTTCCCCTCGCCAAAAAACATCACAGATATGAGATCCTGGTTTAGTCTGGTAAATCAAGTCTCCTATGCTTTCAGCATGGCCGAATGCATGCAACCATTCCGTCAACTCTTGAAGCCCGGAACACCATTCCAGTAGACTGAGCAGCTGGAATGTTTATTCCAAGAATCAAAGGCAATCATTGGGCCTCATGCAAGAAGCGATATAAGAACACATTTTCTCTTCTTTTTGTTCGTATGCCCGATTTACCCATTGATTTCTGGGATGCACCAATGTTTTCTTATTTTTGCGCTTCTCTTAGGTAAAAGAAAATTTTACGAGTGGTCGATAACAGAAAACTGTTATCTCTGTCCACAAATTGCTTGTCCAGTGCACGGCAACACAAGTTTTAAAACCTAAACATTAAAAATGCATCATGTAATCACATTTTGATTGTTTTATGTTTTTGAGAAATTATAATGATTCTATTATTTAATTCTTTGGCTGAAGAGTTTGGCCAGTTGATCCTAATTAGGACGAAGCTATAAAAACCCTTGGATACTTGCGTGCATTCTGCTTCTAAATGGCTTACCTATTGCAGTTGGATGCTTTGGCCATCCAGGCCTTGCGCAGACAGCGGGTCTTTAGAGATCGCGCAGATCTGTTTGCTGAGACAGATGAATGGCTACTCGAACCAAATGTGAAAGCAACCGTACTTGAGCACGGAGGATTACTGTTGTGTGTTACGGCTCTCCTCTTCAAACAAATGCACTGGCGAAATCCATTCATACGAAGAAATTCAATGCTTGCTCGAAATGTAGTGAGGACGAAAACATACAATCACAACGGATACTACATGCAAAAATTTGGAGATTTATTAAATAATTTGTGAGTAGTTACATTCGCTTGGTTATCACAGAATAATACATCAGTGCCATGACAAACTAAAGGAAGTGCGGCACCGATATTTCAAAGTGCAGGACACTGTGCGAAAGTCTGGCAGCTCAAATTATGAGACACGCAGCATATGCATTCGCAATATTAATATTCTAAACCCCCTTCTCAATAATAAAACCCCCCAAAATATATTGGCACCTCCTTTTCAAAATCATTCCCTATTTAAAACCACCTAGGTGCATAATGCAACGCGCTGAATCCGAATTTTGAGATCTATGCGAGCAGGTATGTTACGATATTACCAGCCTGAAAGCTGACCAGCGGGGGTAGAGGGAGGGGGACAATCGTGCTGTGGCACTGTACGGAACAATCGTACCAAGTGTGAAAGTGCGCTCGAGCACCCACGAGCAGTCTGCTCTTTGCACACGACACGTCACCTACCCTTATATGGTGTTTAATGGGTGTCATATTTTGCTAATTTGAAACAACCGGGCACGCGGTTCCGATTTACGATCAAGTGGGATTCAACATTCTGCACATCTGGGTAAGAGCAGATTTGGACGGTAAGAGCGTTTGGTGCATACAGAGTATATTTCTCTTATTTTTTCTCTTTGCAAAAAAAATAAGAGAAAATATAAGAGAAATTTAACAGAATGTTGCTGCATGAGGCCCATTGAGAGTGAAATTGAAGGAGGAGTCTGAATGTTTGAGAAGGACAGACCCACATGCCTTGCAACAGACTGGTCAAAGGATGGTATTAGCTTCTGGCTCTTCTAGAAACACTGTCAGTGCAAAATGATTGCTCCATTCTGTTACCATGATGGTTGGAAAATCACACTAGTTGGCAGCTGATTCACCCATGCAGCAGAATCACGATATGTACCGATTGAAGGGGAGGCGCTAGCCGTCGCTGATCCTTTAGAGAAGGCAAGATACTTTGTCCTTGGATGCAAGGATCTCATAATAGCAGTGGACCACAAACCACTCCTGAAGATCTTTGGTGACCGTTCACTTGACCTTATCTCCAATGCTCGTCTACGCAACTTAAAGGAGAAAATCCTGCGCTACAAGTTTCAGATGATCCATGTACCAGGTGCAAGGCATCGTGCAGCTGATGCTGTATCACGCCACCCAACAGGGGATCCTGAGAGACTGATATTGACTGATGATGTGGCCAGAGTTGGTAGTGATGAAAGTAATCTACATCTGGGTGACCTTCCAAGTCTCGGCCACGTGTCACGTTCAGCTCAACAGATTGATGGACTCGATGCTGATACAGATGAATCAGTTCTGCAGACAGTTGTAGCAGCCATCAGTTCTTTGCAGTGTGTTACTTGGGACAAGGTTAGGGTTGCTACAAACAGTGATGCAGACATTTTACAACTACTGAACATCATCGAATCCAGAATGCCTGAGTCTCGCCTTGCACTCCCACTTGCATTACGAGTGTATCACCAATTCTGAGAGGATTTATACACAGTCGACGGTGTCATAGTTTACAAAGATTGCATTGTGATCCCACCTTCCTTACGAGATGCCATCCTGCAAGCTCTACATTCTGCACATCAAGGTGTAACGTCAATGATGTCCAGAGCTGAAGCATCTGTGTTCTGGTCAGGAATCACAACAGACATCACACAACTGAGGAACAGCTGTAATCACTGCAACCGAATGGCCCCATTGCAACCATATGCACCACCAACTCCCCCCACATATCCTATCTACCCATTCCAGTGTGTATGTGCTGACTTCTTCAAGTACAAGGGTGTCAACTATCTGGTAGTCATGGACAGATACTCCAACTGGCCTATTGTTGAGAGGTGTACTGAAGGTGCATCTAGGCTGATTGACTGCTTACGTCATACCTTCATCGCATTCGGCATTCCTGATGAACTGTCCTCTGATGGTGGACCAGAATTCACAGCTTCGGCAAGCAGACAGTTCCTACTAGACTGGGGAGTAAATCATCGCCTTTCCTTTGTTGCCTTCCCTCACAGTAACTGCAGAGCAGAGGTTGGTGTGAAAACTATCAAGCGTCTGATCACTGACAACACCAGACCGAATGGCGACCTTGACACTGACAAGTTCCAGCACGCGATCCTCCAGTACGGGAATACACCTGACAGAGATACCAAGTTGTCACCTGCCATGTGTGTCTTTGGTCATCCAGTCAAAGACTTTATCCCCATCTTACCTGGTCGCTACAAGCCACATGATACCTGGAGAGATATCCTGTCACTGAGAGGGGATGCACTCAGGAACCGTCACATGAAGATTGCAGAGAGGCTATCTGAACATACAAAACCACTTACTCCACTTGTGGTTGGAGATTTAGTGAGAATCCAGAACCAGACCGGCCCAAGCCCCCTCAAGTGGGACAAAACTGGACGCGTGGTGGAAGTTCGTCAACATGATCAGTATGATGTGCGGGTTGATGGATCAGGACGTGTCACTCTTAGAAACAGGAAATTCCTCCGGAAATACACTCCAGTGTATCCACCCACTGCTAGAGTGACACTTGACTCTAACCTGAGAGACAACCCCCAGCCAAAGCATCAGATCCAACCAGACCTCCAAAACCGACCATCTCACCCAGAATCTCTTCCTCAATCACTGCCAGTCAAGACCCAACCGGTAAAGTACCACATGTGCAACACAGCCTGCCAATCCAGTGAAGAAGCCATCCGCAGACCCGCCCATCCCTAAAGATACAACACTGAGGCGTTCTTCCCGTAGGAGAGCTGAGCCAGGATGGCTAAGTGATTATGTACATTGTGTTGGGGCAGAATAATCCCTAGGGACTCGAGGGCAGTCTGTACCCAATGAGAATCCCCAGAGTGTTCATTTTCATGTGTGTTCCTTTTCAGTGACAGAGATCACATGACTATTGAGAGTTCAATTCTTTCAAAGACAAATGGCATTCTTAATATCTCATCCTTGCCAAATCTTAAAGCTGTGCCAATGACTGGAGGGGGGATAGAGGAATATGTGATGTCATAATGTCATTTAGTTATATAATTTTGCTTATTGTTTGTTCTGTTTGTTACAGATCTCCATCATTTCTGATGTCAAGTAAAGATATTAGAAAACAGTAGTCATCCCTACTCATTTACACTAGCAATTGCATGTCACAGTACCAATATTTCACTTTAAGCAAAAGAAAAAAAAAACAGGTCAATATTACTCTGGCATTAATGTTGGAACTGCCATCAACATTGGAATTTTGAGGTGGACAAAAAAAGAGAAAATTCAAGTGGGGACCCTTGACTTGTGTAATTCAAATGTTTGTGGAAATTAGTGGTCCCAAACCATACTGCATACGCAGTGGTAAAAGCATGTTGAATAAAGAGAGAATGCGTGGGTGAATCATCAAAGAAACAGCCATCAAAGTACAACCCCAATTTTGAAATATTTGGGACAAAGAGGAAATTGTGAATAAAATCAAAACGCAATGACTTTCAAATCACACCAGCCAGTATTTTATTCACAATAGAACAGAGATAACATAGCAAATGTAGAAACTGAGAAAATTTACAATTTTATCCACAAAATGAGCTCATTTCAAATTTCTGGCAGTAGACTACTGCTTTTGGGGCGTTTTTTTTTTTCAGAACGAAATGCCCCAAAAGCGGTAGAGTTGGCATGTCTGTCAACATACGTAACCAAATAGCTATAGAGTAACTTCGTATCTTGAACTTACACGGACCATATTAAATAGCTAATTAAGTTACAAGTACGTTTCCATTTACATTTAATTAAATGTAACTGAGTTTTATTTCCACGTAAAGTATTGCAAAATCAAATATTTGCTCCTGTCAATTCAGCCTGCAGCGCGCTAAAATAGCTATAGCATCCAGACAGAAATTCTTCTTCTTCTGCTTCTTTTTGTTTATTGGCGGTTCAGACAGAAATTGTCGAAAATGGGGAATATTTTATCAGAGGACTTGGAGTGCAGATACGTTACGTCACTTCCGGTAATAGAATTTCAGGGGTCCAATGAATCTTCAGCTTAGCAGGCGAACGTAAATATGCCACTTAAACTCACGCCGAATGCCCGAGAGTTGACAGGTAGGCGTTATTGATGAAAACTGGCCACACCTGATAATGTTGAGTTTTTGGGGTTTCTATAATGGTAATTTAAATGAATGATTGAAAACAGGTTATGACCAATCATTAATTTTAAAGGATTGTTTGAGCTTCCCCTATTGCCAGTTTACGAGCCATCACTGTCTATTCAATAGCATTCCCACACGGCAGAACGTCCTCTCTTCCTCGCTGGCTCCATGTCTCTCAATACGTCGTTCACTGGTACACTATCTCTCGCACAAAATCTCCACCAAAACACACCACAAGTCCTGCCAATGATTCACTGCATTAGAAACCATTTGAATTAGTACCGAAGCAGTGACGTGGCAAATGAAGCTTCGAACGTCATTGATCACGTGACTCTGGCCAAATGAATGAAGCCTCGACACAGTGCTTCTGAAGCACTGTTTTTTTTTTTTTTGGACATGCGCCGGAGCCTCAGCTTCAAGCGGACCATCACTATCTTTTTCTCTTTTATTTATATTTACCGCACAACCTGTCTTGTCTTTATATAGAGCAAAAAAAAGCTCAATAAAATTGTTCAAACAAAAACTTCTATGGTAACCGAATCAGGTTTGCTGTAAGTATTGGGAACGATTATTCATTAATCTACATCATGAGCGAGCGGCAAAAAAAAAAATGCTTATTTAGCTAGGTAGAATAGCGTCAAAAGAGCGCCACTTGAAAACGCCTGGTACGTTAATAAAGTAAGCTATTGAGCAATAGCAAATAATTATTAGTTCAATACCTGGTTGCCGTTTTGCTATACTTTTTCACCACATCTTTGGGCTTCTTCCAATTTATTTTCATGAGCCTCATGTCTGTTTTTCATAATACGTTCTTTTCAGACAAACACAATCATATTTTTCAGGAAGACAGGAACAAATCTTTCACCAGGAATTTAATAGGCCTATTAAAACTCTTTTGAGTTGGTTATTACAGCCAAATGGAATTGCATTGCAAATATCGGTGCTTCATGTGTAGCAAAGCTTTATGCCGTAAATTAGCCAAGTTTATTTACATAGATCTAAAAAAAAAAAAAAAAAATGCAATTTTTGCCACTGTGATATATTCCAAGTCGGGCCAGGAGCTGAAGACTCATTAGATAAGCCCAGGCTGTCCAGCCATTTTTTGTATATATATAATATGTATAATAAATATTGTTATCAGATCATTGGACTCATAAGGCCTTGAGGCATATTACTTACGTTATCTATAATGAGACACAAATGTATGAACAAAAAGTTGTAGGCGGTAAACAGCTTGTACTATGTAAAGTCAAAACAAACATATTAACTGTTTATACATTGAATAAGTTCACAGGAAGTTATACAAAAGGTTCGCTTTTTCGCAGCATGATAATCGCGTTCTGTGTGTAAAACCTCATGCTCAATCAGCAGTTCGAATTTTTTTTTTTTCTTGGGAATTGTTTCTCTTCCTCATCTGGCCTGTTTTTGTCTTTCTCTCCCTGGTCTCTTTCTCTTCTTCTCCTCTTTTTTCCTGTTGTTCTCTTGAGTCCCTGAGTGCTGAGTGTACTTCCATTTCCATTTGCTTTCGTATTTTTCTTCCTTCATCAATTCAGCTTCAGCAGAGGTGTATGGTAACGAAGTACCGTTTGAGGATGTGTACTTGAGTTTTTTTTAAACTGGTACTTTTACTTTTACTCTACTACATTTAAAAGATAAAAAAGTTTACTTTTACTTCATTACTTTGACACTGGCCACTTCATTACTCATTACAAATTAAAATATGAATGTAATTCATCATTTAAGGATTATCTGGATGTGGCGTGTTCAAGAAGAACAACGGTACTCGGCAGGTTATCTTAACCCCTTTGTGCAGATGTGTCCACCAGCGGACATGGAGCTGCAAATTTACGCACGCAGTGACAATATTCTATCACTAGATGGCACACCCGGATCAGTTATTGAATATTCGCAAGCAAGCCGAGCTCGAACATGGTTTAGAGTTCACTCCAATCCCTTTTTTTCAGGAGTTGCCTGAATTAAACTCCTCAGCTAAGCCTGATGTGCAAACTGCTCAATATACTTGCCCGTAGTATCTATCCAGCAGTCAAAAAAAAAAGATCTCTTGCTACAGAAAAAATTGTTGTCCTCTGTAGCAACCACTTCAGCTACAGTGAGCCAATGGTATCCCAATTAGTAGTTAGGAAAAATCATTTTCTGAAGCAAAAATTTGACATGGTATTGATATTATGTAATTCTACTATTAATTATAGTCAATTATAGTAGTTTTTTAAACCGCCAGTAAGCTCAAAGAAGAAGAATATAAAGGAGAGACTGCCTGTTTGTTTTTTGAATACTGTATCTTTCATTCACCTGAAAATTGATTAAAAAGCACAAGGAGAGAACAATGCATGGTTGCTTTGCTTCTTTCTATGCATACAGTGAAAAATACTTTGTACTTGCACTTTTGATACTTAAGTAGCCTATATTTTTTCACAGGATACTTTTGGTACTTAAGAGCTACTTTTTACTCAAGTAATTTTCTTATGGGTGACTTCATCTTTTCCCAAAGTAACTTTCAGTTATGGTACTTCTACTTTTACTTATTTATTTTTTTCCAGTACTTTATACACCTCTGAGCTTCAGTCATCTAAAATTGCTTGTATGGCTGGGAGAGAAAGCTGAAATCATTTTCATACTAGTCTAACTCTGCGTGCTTTGGCCTCAGCAAATCTTGTGATTACTGACTCCATATCAAGTGTCCTGCTTACTTCATACTCAATGGAAATGACAGCCAGGGATGATAGTCTTTCTTGTGACATTGTTGAGCTCATATAGGTTTTCAGCCGTTTCAGTGTAGAGAAACTTCTCTCACCTGATGCAACTGTAACTGGGAGAGTAAGCAAGAGTCTCAGGGCTATGCTTAAATTTGGATATAAATCAAGGATATTCTTCTTGTATATATAGTCGAGAACCTCCAATGGGGAAGAGATTTCTGGGGAGAAGGACCTTACAGCACCCATTATTTCCTGCTTCAGGTCCTCTGCATCAACATCCTCCATTGTTTGTTCCAGCCTGCTGCAGCATTCATGCACTGTGCTTCTCATGATGTCAGTGGAGAACAGAAATCCATACACCTTAAAGAAGCTCTCCATGTATTATCGTAACCAGAGCAGTATCGACTAGGTTTAAGAAAAACGCTCTTTTGAAATGCTACTCTGCAGTTGACCTCGTCTCCTCTGTACCCTTATAGTCAAACTGCCTTTTTGTGGTTTTCTGCCAGACCTCTGGCCAGACCATCTCTCCCGCTCCAATCTTCTCTGCAATGTCCCTGGCGTCTGTTTTGGCAGCATTTAATCAGTTCTCGCTAAAATCTTCAAGGAAATCTACTACTGCAGATATTTCGTTCCTCATGGTCTCAATTGACACTCTGGGGTTCTGTAAGATCTAACTAACTTTGTTAATGTGGTACAACACATTGTACCACACCAAAGTACTCACCATGAATGGCCATTTCTTCATGTCCCAGGCAAGGCTGGAAGCACTTGAGGCACACTCTGAATCTTTCCACTCTTTGACGTGGTCATGCAAAGCCTGCAATGCATTCAAAATTCCAGGAAGCTGGTAACATACAGCATTAACAGCCTCCATGCGGCATTCCCATCTGGTGGTACATAAGGCCTTGATGATAAAATCCTTGACATACTTCAGCAGAATGGTCCACCGTTGAACAGAGTGACTAAACAGATAGAGCCTCTGTAACAGACCAAAGAAGTTTAGGGATATTGTAGAGGACTTGGCAGCATCCCCAACTACCAGGTTCAATGTGTGACTCCCACATGGAACACAGAGTGCTTTGGGATTGAGCTCAAGGACTCTCTTTTGTACACCCTGCTTTTCCCCCCGCATGTTACTGCCGTTGTCATATGACTGACCACGACAGTCAGCGATATCCATGTTTCCAGGCGTCCAAGGAAAAGCTCCAGAAGGCCTTTGCCAGTTGTATCCTCCGCCACAAGAAAGCCCATAAAGTATTCATGGATGGACACACCCTTGTGGAGCTCACAGCTAACAATGCGCAGCGCCACGGACAGCTGCTCATCATGGCTTATGTCCGGTGTGCAGTCCATTATGATGGCATAATATTTGGCTCTCTTCACCCTCTCAACAATAGCATCAAGGGTGCACTTTTCCACCAGGATTATCAATTTCATCTTGCGTACTCAAATACGTATCTGCTACTTCTTTTTCCTGGATTCTCCTTAGGTGTTGTTTCATGAATGGGTCGAATTTGGCCATCAATTCAACTTGGCCCAGAAAGTTGCCATTCCCATGCTCAAATAACTTCCCTGTGTGGCCACAAAAAGCGAGACCCCTCTCGGCAAGATGGGTAATTATTTCAAGTAATCTTTTCAAAATCTCTCTCCATCTCTCAACTTCAGCAAGCATGTTGTTTTGGTTGATCTGGTCTTGGGCTGTACCTGTCTGAAGTCTTTGATTAAGTGTGTGCCAGCTATCCATATTTCTTATATGATCAGCAGACCTCTCATGCTGTCTGAGGTGGGATGTGAGGTTCTTCCAATTGTTAAAACTAACAGAACCTAGCTGTGTGCATCCATCTCCAAAAAGCCAACAACAAAACCACACAACACAATCACCTGAGGCACTGTAGACAAGCCACGACCTATTTATCTTTTCCCCGTTTATCATTTCCATGCAATGATGACTACTAGTAAATCTGCATCCTTCTGGATTCTTGGGAAATTCGGTCTTGAGCTGGACAGGGCCTTTACAGATGATTGAGCATTGCTCATCATCGTTAAGATATTTTGGCCACAGAGCCGGGTCATCTTCCAGTATGATACTACTTCGCAGGGCAGTGGCGAGATCATCCCAACTAGCAGTCGTTACTGGACACACTCACCGGATCTCCGTCCGTATCAAGACTGTGGTGGCCATCAACAGATATCTCATCCTGCTCCCCCCATCTACATTGTCAGAACTGTCAATAGCGATGGTTGACGGAAACTCCTCACTACAAGCTGCTAAGGTGCTAGAGCAACAAGCCTGCTCCTCCTCTGGGTAAGGGTTTTTGTTTTCCATACTGTTGTCGGTAGGAGCCGTGAAAAAACTAGTCAACTTTGGCAATGTCTCTCTCTCTATATATATATATATATATATATATATATATTTTAGCATTTTGGCATTTTTTATTCCAACCACTTGGGTAATGATGCTTCATTGTCTCTTTTTTTTGCCTCTCTCCGCTTCTCTCACGCACCGGCTTCTCTCAGTTAGGCTGACTTCCTAGTCCCAGCATTTATCTTTTGCAGACCGTCATGGAATAGTTCATTACAGCGCAGGAGGCGGGGGTGTATGTGTCGAGACAGTAGCATCCTTACATAGTTTTGCACCCACTTAACCATAGAGATTTAGCATCAGCTTGTTAACTGGCAGCAGGTATTTCATACCACCTGAAGACAACGTCACTTAGCTAGGTAACTTAAATGTAAGCTGTTCTGCTGTCACCTTGTGTTACTTTAATCTGAGATATCACGATGTCCTCAATGACAGTTACTGTAAATTACTGGAGCAAATTAAGGTATACACGCCACAGAGCTACATAAAAATCATGACATTAAGCTGCTTGTTTTTCATGTAACTCCACAGCTCGGAAGCTGGCGATTGTAGACGTGAAATGTAGCTATACGCAAGTAATGTCAGTGCAGTACACATCAACTGAGGCAGAAACACACAACAAACATCACTACCATAACTACTGGTGAAATCGAGCCTTTATTGGGCTTTTATATTGCAAATAATTTTATTCACGTACTAGCTAGATCACGTACTAGCTAGATGGATGGACAGACGGATGCTTATGGCATATTTTCATATAAATTGGCACTGCACCTCCGCATGAAGTATAGAATACATGACTGAAATTTGAATACAATCTGATAAGCAGTTTTTGAGAAATTGGTCGGACAAACTGGCACAGGCGGACAGATGGAAGGACGGATATAGCATATTTTCATATAAATTGGCACTGCACCTCTTCATGGAGTATAGAATGCATGACTGAAATTTGAATACAATCTGAAGAGCAGTTTTCGAGAAATCGGTCGGACAACATTTACGGTGGTAAATTTTCTAAGTTCAAAATATGGAAAACAAAAGTAATTTTTGAAAAAAATTATCACATTTTCATGAAACTTGGCTCTGCACCTCTCCATGAAGTGAAGAATGCATGACTTCAATTTGAAAATCTGATGAGCAGTTTTTGAGAAATCGGTCGGACAAACTGTTGCGGACGGACGGACGGATGGACAAAATTCTTTGGTATATACTATACACCCCTGCCCCTAATGGGTCGGGGGTATAAAAATTGAATTAAGAGAAAGTTTTTGATTCATGAATTACGTTGTTGTGTTCCAGGGTCCTGGGCCTTTGGCCAGGACATATTTGGGGTTTTAACAGTTCCTTGTGCCAGGTTTCATCATTCATAGTTCATGTTTATTCATGTTTTTACTTTTCCAGGTTTTGTGTTTTGCCAGGTCTGCCCAGCCACTCCACCGCTTGTCTCATGTTCCGCCCCATGTTTTCGTTTTGCACACTTCAGAGCTCTGGTTGGCTTTTGGTATTTCCCCCTTCCTTCTGTGCTGTGCTGATTCAGGGCTGCCTAAGCTTGATTGGCAATTAACTGTTTTTTAGTACTAACATTTACTAACAGTCACGGGAAGGTGTAATTCTTAGACAGACACATTACTAATACTACTAATTTAGGTAGGGAGTTTATTGTCATGATTCCTGCTTTGCTATTTCAAGATCTTGCTGTGCTTTTCTGTTAACATTTATGCTTCCTTCCAACCTGCATACTTCATTGGTACTTAAGCTGAGCACGCTCATTTTCTTAATGAGCAAGTCATGTCCACCTATTGTCTTTGTCTCCTGATCTTGCCTTGCCTCTTGTTCTTCTCCAGGTGTTGCCCCTCATGTGCTCTGATTTTCTGCCCTTTATCTGGAGGCGGTGGAAGTTGGCTGGCAGACAGAGTCTCGAGTTTCCAAGCCAAGTTTATCACCAAGTGTTTAGTGTTCAGTGCAGTTTTTTTTTGTTTTTTCATAGCTAAGTCAAGTTCTTGTTTGTATATATTCCTGATTATTCTTTTGTTAGTGATTTCTTTCCCTGGAGTTTCCAGTGGTTTTTTGTTTTGTCGTTTGGGTCTTTGTTTCTTAGCTCTGTGCAGCTTTTCTTAGTTGGATTTTTGCAACCCTTTGGGCCAAGTTTTTCGTTGGCCCTCGTGCCTGTTTTCTTTGTGTTTAAATAAAACCCCCGTTCCCTGCATCTTGCGTCTGGTGCCTTCCTGATCTCGCATCATACGTGAATGATTGTCATATTGGTGGTCCCTTGGTTACTTCCTAATTAATAATTTGTTATTCATTATGCATTTTTGTATTACTCCATGTAATTTAATAACTTGATTGTTAGTCAGGCGATCTCTAACAGGGACAAGTTGTGATCCATCATGCGTAAAAGGCAAGAGGCACTCAGCTGCAAATCCCATAATGTCAGCGTTACCAGGAATTGGGTTTGAAGAGGTCGAAACAAAGTAACAAGCATGAAAGCTTTTTAAATGACGCATATAGGCCCACATAAATGTAAATTCATTCAAACGCATTTATGTTGAATATTATGAAAATGTTATTAAAATGAAGAAAACATCCCAAATATACGACAAACTTTCTTGCATATTTTTAAAAATATAATTTCATTTTATAGAGCCATTCTTTTTTAAAATAAAGTTTATCTTAATGACGATTCAGATCTCGTTTTCCACAAACCCATCGATTCTGCCTTAAAATTACAAACCAGGTATCACGCACCTCTTGAATACGCCATTGAGGATCACATCACAGTCATTGAATGATTTTTAAAATCATTATATAAAATGACCTTTGAGTTAAAATTAATCATCAACTTTGGACTGCATAAGTTTATTTTAGCGGTCTTGATGAAACAAAGAACATAACAAGAAGCACGCCTAGTCTGTTCGCGGGATAGTCCGTTTTTGTCACTATACTGCATGGGAACGTTCTCATCCAAAAAGAAAAATTTTCCACTAATGTACGCCTTTCTTCTCAAGCGATTCAGGTTTTGGATCGACGCCTTCTTTCTTCTCGTCTGATTTCTTCTCTATTTAAAATCGGCATAAGAAACAGCATTTAACAGGATAAAGTCTGATCCCCATCAATCTTCAATATTCAACGCAAAAAAGTTTGAAACCGAATCAAAATAGTCCAGTTCACGGCTAAATGAACCACTTTAAGAATGATAACATTACAATTAGTTTGTTGTTCGCCAGTCGTCTTTGGACTCTTTGTGCTGTACTCATAAATCCACCGTTTTTTGTTTTTGTTTTTTTTTTTTGCATTTTTTTTCTGACCAATTGACTCTAGGAAAAAAAAAAAAAATTCGTGCGTCAAAAAATTTACTTGGTCTGGCCTTATTGGATATATCTCATTTTGCAGTCAACCCTTCCTATGCCCAATGCCTGAATATTAATAAAAAATGCCCTCTAAACTGTTACTGTGAGTGAGCCGCTTAGTTTCAGCTTGCTACCAAGACATGGATAAATCACAGTTTGCCTCAACGCAGGTTTTTCTGAGCCCTGGTGCAAATTTTGCGTGTGGTCCTGTCCTCCACCCTGGATGCCAAGCACCAGCTGATGAAGTGCATGATGTCTATTGGTAGCAAAAAAGATGTATATGATTGGCCAGGGGAGGTAAAAGGAGTTGAAGCAAAAGTATGATTGGATGGTGAAGGTAGTAGAAATATGCATCAGGTACGTGATGAGAGGAAGGAGATAAAAGTCACATCTCACCTGCGGACAGCTCTATGGGGAACTGGAACATGTTCCTGCTGTCCAGCAAGTCCTTGACATCAAATGGCGGGACACAGACAAGCTTATAGATTGAGACCCCTAAAGACCACACAGTGGCAGGGCCAGCATCGTATGCCCCGTCCGCAAACCACTCAGGAGGTGCAAATTCCTTAGTGCCTGAAAGACCAACAGATCCAAGGTTTTCTTAACTCTTGTAATACCATATGACCAAGTCATTGAACAGCCTATATAAGTGGAAGGACACTGTTTGATGGGCACGCTCAATGTTCCACTGAGGCACAGAACAAACTTCCCGTGCCCATGAGGGTGCCAGTATTAACTCTGTTCCAAATGCTTTAAAAAAAAAAAAAAAAAAAAAAAAAGGCCCACATCAATCCTCTCACTGACCTGCAGATGTGGTGTACGGAGTATCCTTCCTGAGATCCCCGCACCCGAAATCAATTAAGATGACACGCCTCGTATTTTTCTCAATCAGGACATTTTCTGGCTTCACGTCCCGATGGAAGACACCACACTTCTGGCAGTGCACAAATGCCAGGAGCAGTTGCATCGTCACAGCCTTTGCGATTTGCTCATTCATGCGGCCATTTTGGGTTGTCCATGCATTGATCTGGCCGCTCCAGCGCCATGATGTATTGGTCTGGTTTGTTGAAACACTCATACAATTGCAAGATGTTCCGATGGCCCCCGTTTCGGTTGACAAGACTGATGAGCCCCAATTCCATTGGAATTCCAACTCTCTGTCCCGGCTGCAGAGTGAGAGGAAGTAAAGTTTGCTAAGAAAGGGCATAATGCGGCTGTAATTCGAGCAATCGTCAATACGCAAAAAAATAGCCGGATCTAGCTTTTCCCCAAAATTTCTTACACTTCCAAGAGTACCGCATTTCCAGTGTGCAGCTTGCTAGTGCTTAGGTCTACAGCATTAGCATAATAACATTGAACAATAGCAATCTTACCATCCACGTCAGCACTTCTCAAACCTCTCCTAGAGTACCTCTTCTCCTGCACGTTTCAGAGCTCTGCCTGCTCCTGCACAGGTGAGTCAAATGATCAACTCGTTACCTGTGAAGACGCTTGATAATGAGTGAATCATTATAATCATCCATGCTAGCGGGGAGAGATCTGAAACATGCAGGAGAGGTGGTACTCCAGGAGAGGTTTGAGAAGCACTGATCTACATCATCTGTGATTGCTCACGGCAACACCAAAAATTATACTGGAAAATTATATCAATCACCTGAATATTGCCATGGAAGGCCCTCCTTGAAACTTTGAGAAAATGACCGTTCCCAAGCTGAAAGCTTCTTAATACGGCTTCTACGCTCAGTATTGTACAGCCAAGTATCCGTAACCACGTACGCAAAAGTAACTTTCCGCAGCTCCGCAAGACCAAAAGCGACTCAACCACTAAACTCATCTTATAAAGCAGGGGTGTCAAATTGGTGCCATGGAGGGCCAAGAGGCTGCAGGTTTTCATTCCATCCAAAAACTCCAGCAGGTGATCTCACTGATTAGTCCCTTCTTTCAGCTTGAAGGTGAGGTAATCAGTGAAATCACCTGGTGGAGTTTTTGGGCGGAAAGAAAACCTGCAGCCTCTTGGCCCTCCATGGCACTAATTTGACACATGTGCTATAAAGCACTGGAACTGGGTCGTGACTGCAACATCAGGGTGTTTTTTGTTTTTGTTTTTTTCGAATTGACGATTGCTCGAATTATAAGGATGCTATCCCACATAGCAAAATTGGTCTGGCCCTGTTCTGGCCCACATAATGCACTTTCACAGCCCAGTTCTGGCCCTCATACAGCAAGAATGACGGCCCTTTTGTGGCCAGGGCCAGCACAGGGCCAGTGCAGACACAATCGGCCCACATGTGGCATGTCATCACATAAACGGTGCTTTCATTGCCAGACCTGGCCCATATCTGGTTAGCTTACCACTTGTCACGCCTGCAGTCACCCAGCAGTGCCGGCTTGACACTGGATCCGGGCCAGACCTGTCTGCTATGTGGGATAATGAACAACTCGGTTTACTTGGCACAAAAGAGTAAATGAACTGAATGAACAGCAACATGGGCTATAATGTCTTTAGGTTACCCATCACAGCACACATTCAAGACGGCAAGACAGCTTTTCCACATATCAAAGACAAAATGAAAATTAATAAAGAGGTGATAACCACCATCTAATATCCCAAAATGGTGGGCAGTAAACAAGTCAGAGTTCGACAAATGTGATGCCCTGTACTCACAAGAAGTAGTTCATCCTCCTCCTGTTTGTCAGCAAATATTAGGGCGACCTGATTAAAACAAGATTTAAATGATAAATGATATAAAATCTTGAAGCACTGTTTTTGCAGCACTAATCTTATACAACACATTTTGCTATATTTTACAGTTGAATAAATATGGCAACAAAAAAAGTTGACAATAATGCCAAGGAATATTTAAACTGTAACGTTGAAAATAAAGCAAAGCAAGAATGGAGGCGACAAAGAAATAGTCTAAACAAGAATTAAAGTTGAAAGGAGTCGGAAATTTTTGGTAATATGCAAGGGAATATCAAATAGAATTATTATGCAAAGATTAATGACAGTTTTTTGTGAATGGGGAGACAATGGGTCGAGGATATTTATGGAAATATGGTGTGATCAACAGCTTACCTGAACTCCATCAGCGATGCGGAACCCTGCGTATACTGAGGCAAACCCGCCCTCTCCAAGTTGCGATCCGATCATATAGAGGTCTTCATAGTTCACATACTCCTTATCTTACTCTCCGCGTTCCTCTTTGTGTTCTTCATCATGAAGCAGACACACATTCGTCACTACTGTGCTGGTCGCCATGTTCCCATTCTGGTAATTCCTTCAGCTTGATCTAACTTTCATGATTTCTCATTAACAGGGAGGAAACCCTATTCTGAGGTCCAAAATGGCTACCTGTTACTATCCAGATGGGGTGGAGCCAGTGGTGAACAGTCAGCTCATCCCGTGTAGCCCTGTCCCCCACCCTCGGCGCTAAGCACCTGCTGATGAAGTCTATGATTTCTGTAGGTGGCATTAAGTGTGTAAGCGATTGGAGAGATGAGACGAAAGGAGCTTAAAAAAGCGTATGATTGGAGGGAGTCGTTCTGCAAAAGGAGTGTAAACTCACCTGAGGACAGCCCCCTGGAGTTATGGAGCATGTTTATGCTCTGCGCGCCATAGAGGTTACACTGTTGGTAACTACAGACAGAGTGTGATCCCTATAGACCACACAGTGGCAGGGCCAGCATCGTATGCCCCATCCACTAACCACTCAGGAGGAGCAATTTCCTTAGTGCCTTAATGACAAATGGCAGTATGGTTAATGTAGAGTAATGAATGTTTCATGATCTGCACTAACTGCACAACTTGATATCCGAGCTGATATGTACGTGTTTACAGCTGTTTTTAGCTACACAGATAGTGAATTTCAGTCCATCAGAACGTCAGTATGTGGCAGCGGTCTGCTCACTGACCTGCGAAGGTGGCGAAGGACCTATCCCGCCAAAAATCCCCGTTTCCAAAATTGATGAGGATGACTCGCAGCGTTTCCATGTTTATCAGGATGTTCACATCCCCATGGAAGACGCCAGATTGCTGGCAGTGCAATGCAGCTTCTGGGAGAGCATGATTATAAAGCAGGGGAAGTGAGTAGTTCATTCAATCTGGGGTGCGTTGCCCAAAATCACAGATGCTAACTTACATAGTTGGACCTGTTGACTGTGAATGAACTACCTAGGTAAGTTGCTAACTTACACACCTGGCTGTATCAATTATAGACTAAAGTTAACTGGGGGGGCATTTACACTTCTCCAGTTTCTTTTGGTTGTCGTAGCTGTTTGTTATTAGTTAGCTAACATTAGATAGTAACCGAAAGCTGCTCAAGCTTGGGAGTGTGTCGTGATGCACGGGCTGTGTGCCATCTCTCAAAGTAGGTTGTGGCAACGACTCTTGGACTTTTATTTAGATACCGAATAGTTAGCAAGCGAAAAAATTACTTGCATATTTTGAATAGTTTTTTTTTTTTTTTGCTCATCGATTGAGTCGCTCCTCATTGCTTGAAGGCAAGTTGACCTTCATTATTTTAATTTGGACTTAAAGTAGTTTGTTGAATGAATTGTCAGTCATTTCGATGCGCTGGTTTGTTAATGACGTTGTCTCCCAAGTGCCAAACCACAGTTCCAGCGACCCAATATTCCAGCCTAATCGTCTAAAAAAAAAAAATTGCATTGGTTGGAAAGCCCATCAGGCTTTCAGCGCCTGTTATCCTAAAAACTTATGGGCTTAATTTAGAAGGCCCAATTGTCCAGTAATGTCCCATTGGACCCAAAAGCCCATGGTCCAGCTGCTCGTTATCCCGAAAAACAAAGAAGTTAATGACTGTGTTGGCGACCTATGAAGTGTGGAAGTCCAGGCAAGCTAACTCATCTACTATAGGCTTGGCCAATAGGTTATAGATGGTGGAGACAAGTTCAGAAGCTAGTTGTGAGACAGAATTTTGGGCCTAACCCCAACACTTAAAACTACAAATAATTTTGCGGTGCAGTAGAAGAAAGGGTGGTGATTCTGTCGAAGCCACCATGGATTGCAGCGCATCTCAAGCCGCCCGTCTTGGCCACAAGCATAGAGCTGTTAAGGAATTTGCCCCTTCTCGATTTCTTATATTTTTGCATATTTGTCACGTTTAAAATTTCAGATCATCAAAACAATTTTATTATCAGACAAAAATAACCAAAAATGCAGGTTTTAAAATGTGATTTCATTTATTGAAGCATAAAGCTTTCCAAACCTATCTGGCCCATTGTAATTGCCACCTTGGTCACTAAATCAATCAATTAAACAAATTTAACATACAAGGACATACAAGACATACAAGGATTTGAACATTTCAGTTACCAGCAAGGTCCACATCATGATTCGCCATGTTCCAGAGTTCACTGAGCGCCACAACAGGCCTTTGGGTCGATTCGCTGAGCAGGTGGTTGAAACTTGTCACTTCAAATTTGACAAGTTATTCAATAACTACCGGATCAAAGACATATCCCACGCAAGTTATTTAGATAAATTTTAGAGAGCTGTGATGCATTTCAATTCTTACCATATCTGAAGATATAAAGCCATAAGTATTATATACTTGTAAATGGACACTGGGTTATAGGGCAGTGTACTATATGTAGTGTACATTCTGGAATATGCACTTGAGGTCTGTAATGATTTTGTGGAGAGATAAAGGCTACTATTAATAACTACATTATTTTTTTTGTCTTGATAATCTATTCCCCAGACTACATGTTAAAAGATATTCATGAGACTATCCATTTTTCACACGAGATAAAAACATGTATGCAGATGCCTCACTGATAACAAAAAACTGTACATAATACAATATTTTCCCAACAGAATATTTTAATTTTCAGCCTATTATGATGGTGGAGGCCTTGTCAAAATTTGGTACCAAGGAAATGTCTGCTCAATTTTTTTTAACCCTGCATTTTGTTAAAGCACACTGTGTGTTGGTACCCCTTTGACCTTTGTTGTAGTCCCACCATTTGGCCAAAGTTTTAGTTTTTACAAATTGCAATAACTCAAACAGATTTAGTAGGAATCACATTAGATTTGCTTTCCAGGCACAGAGGAGGAAACTATTGATTCTGATGGCTCTGTAATGTCTCCTGTGGCTCCACCTTTTGGCAAAATTGTACATTCTGACATTCAATAACTGGCAGTTTTTTTGGGAATTATGTCAAACCCTCTGTGATTGTTCCTGATATATAGAGGTGATGTTGGTGACCCTCAGACATTGATTTTTTTTTGGCTGTACAACTAACTGTAGTGCCATAAATCTGGTGAAACTACCTTTTCAAATGCATTAAGTCAAACTGTTCTAATGGGAATCAGATCAACTTTGGTGTGAACATCTTGGGGCATTAAAAGGGCAGTCCAGGTGATCAAGTGACACTATGACCATTCTTATAGCACCAACCAAAAACTTTCAGGCCAAAATTAACTTTTTCAAAAATGCTTGTATTAGATTTGGGTAAAATTTGCTGTTAACATTCCTGGAGCGTAGAGTATTTCCCTCGATGATTTTCTGGACCCTATATCATTCCCTGCAGTGCCACCACTTGAGAAAACTGTAAATTTTGCCATTGAGAGAATGCTATAGTTTTGGGGATGTACCTTAATAGCTAAAATGACCTCTTTAAAGATTGGATCAAACAGTAAAAAAGGTGTCAGAATTTTCCGCTGTTGGCAGAACAATATAGATTTTGGTTATGTAAATTTGAAGAGTGATTAGAATTACAGACGAGCCGAACATTATAACCATTACAACATTATTATCATTATTATTATTATTATGATTATCATTATTATTATTATTATCAAAGGTCCAAGCATCAAAGCTGCAGGAATCTTATTGTTTTTGTTTCATTTATTATTATTATCCCCTGGCCACAACACAAAGTGGAGTTTGGGATATCACAATGGAACTCCTCCGTCCATCTGTCCATCCGGATGAGTGGGGACAAGTTTCTCAGGAACTACTTGAACTTCACTTAGATGAATTAAATTGTGTGTGCGTGTATGCTGCTGGTCATAACCTTCATTGGGTTTGAAAACAGTACTCCATGGTGGCAGGGGATGTTGATGATGATAGTGTCATCTTATTTTTATTATTATTCTATTTTTTATCATTGTTTTCTTTTTATTATTATCATCATCAGGGGTCTTTGGCCCGCAACTCCACCATGCGGCCGGCTATTGAGGCGGGGTGAAGGGGGAGGGCGCCCTTTCGTGGGACCCCCGAATGGACCCGGGGCGCAGCGACAGGGCCAAATGCATTCCAGGCCCCTGCCGCCCGAGTTGAGGCCAGCGTGGTTGCCTCCGTGGCTTGGCTCTAATAATGCCTTACTGAAGCTGCATCACACTTACATTGGGAGATATATTCAAACCCAGGATGCCATATTTTTATGGCTGCAGGATTACATCCAGTGGCGGGCGGTGGACAGAGAACAAGGAGGGCGATAAACATGTCTTTAAACTGCTTATTAGTCTTGATCTGTTTTCAGTCAGTTTCCCTGGTAAAAGACACTTGAACTCTCCCGTCTCGGGTGTAGCTAATTGTCTTCGTTAAGACAAGAAATCAAAAGTTGAATGCAAAAAAGAGCGCATTTCAATCTTTTTCAATTAAACAATCATTACGCACAGGTTTGACGACTTGCTTAGGATGTGACAAAATTTAACACAAAAAATCCACAGTGGTTTTTTCGTGAGGAGTTTCCTATTAAGGCATGTGAATTAAACATTTTATAGAATTTATTATTCACTCGCCTAATCATTTCATTATAAGGGAAACTAACATGACCAAGAACAATGATTGAAATCGGGTCACTAATCTCATCCGTTTCAAGGGTTGTTTTCCGCCCCATTTTCCGTCCACCCCCCGCCACTGATTACATTATATGGAATATATTTAGATCTTGTACATCATTTTATACACATTTACCGTTAATTCAACAGGACATACTTGGGATCATCGGAAACGTTTGGATGTCCTCTTGAATTTGAATACGTACTATAGAAGAACTACAGGTTTGAATAGGGTAGCTGCATTTTATGAACCCATATGTGGGTCTGATATGTGGGTCTGTAGGGTTTATGGGGTTAAACATTTTTTTCCGATTTACTGGGTGCGCTGTCCATCCAAAATATTTGTGGGTGTTTAGTGCTAAACATCACTGTAGACCAGGTAAACCCTTTCACGGCAATGGTATGGTGTTGTGAAAAAGTACTTTCCCCATTCCCTATTTCCTCTATTTTGCTTCTTTGTCACATTTTAATGTTCTCAGTCATCCAGCTGAGTTTAATATAAGACAAGACTAAAGGTAAAGAGCTCTTCAAAACCTGTATAATTCAAGTGAAAAAAAAAAAAATGACCCCGCCAAACCTAATTATTGGTTGTGCCTCCCTTGCAACTACAATCAAGCATTCGTGAAAACTGAGAGGGGTTTTTTTTTTTTACATTGCTGTGGAGGAAGTTTGGCTCTCTCTTCTTTCCGGAATTATTTTAATTCAGCGGCCTTGGGAGGTTTTGTAGCATGAACTGCCTGTTTAAGGTCATGCCTCAGCATCTCAATCTGATTAAAAGTCAGGCCACTCCTAAACTTTAATTTTGTTTTGAGCCTATCAGAGATGGGCTTGCATGTTCGCCTTGGATCAATGTCCCACTGCATAACCCAACTGTGTTTAAGCTTTAGGTCACAAACTAATGGCCGGATTTCTCCTTCAGGATTTTCTGGTGAAGACCAGAATTCATGGTTCCATCAATGATGGCAAATCGCCCATGTCGTAAAGCAGCAAAACAGCCCCAGATTATCTCACTACTACCATCTTGTTTGATTGTTAGAATGATGTTCCTATTGTGGGGGTGCTGTTAGCTTTACACCAGGTGTAATGGAAACAATCTGCTCTAAAATTTTCACTTTGGACACATCAGTCTCCAGAGTATTATCCTAAAAGTCTTTGGGTCATCAAGATGTTTTATTTTTTTGACAAATGTGAGACAACTCTTCAAGTTCTTTTTGGTCAGCAGTGTTTTTTGCCTTGCTGCTCTCCAATGGATGCCATTTTCACCCAGTGTCTTTTTTATTGTGGGATTGTGAACACTGGCCTTAACTGAGACAACTGAGGTTTGGAGTTATTTCGATGTTAGTCTGAGTTCTTCTGTGACCTCCTGGATGAGTTGTTAGTGCGCTCTTGGTGTAATATTTGTAGGCTGGCCACTCCTGGGAAAGTTAATCACTGTTCCACATTTTCTCCTCTTGTAGATAATGGTTCTCACTGTGGATTGCTGGAGTCCCACAGACTTAGCATTGATTTTGCAACCCTGTCCAGACTGAGAGATGTTAATACCTTTGTTTCTCATCTGTTCTTGAATTTGTTTAGATCTCGGCATCACATGCATCTTTTTACCTACTTTACATTGCACGATAGGTGATATTTAAGTGATTTAAATATTAATTTAAATGATTTAAGTGATTTAAGGTGGGGGGGGGGGCCTTAGTAATCATGCTTGGGGGTGTCTAATGAAATTGAACCCAATTTTCAATTTTATTTGTCTAATTACTTGATTAAGTAACGATTAAGTGAACATTTATAGATAGGCGCACCTTATATATTGATTGGAGAGTGTAACCGTTGCATAAATGTGGGTACTAATGCCATGAACATTTTCCGTCTGTACCTGAAATAGGCTCTATTTTTCTGATTATTGTAGGTCCCCCATTTCACCACTGGGGGGCAGAGTTGAAAAAAGTTTGGAGGCTAACAGAATTGCAGGGAAACAGAATTGTCCACCAGGGGTGTAAAGACTGACAAATGAGAAGAAGATACTGAACTTTTTTCCTGCACTATTTAAACCAGTAGAGCAGATTTGCTTATGTTCGGGTGCTGCATTGGGGGGGAGGGGTGCATAAAACTATTTGCACCCAAATTTTTTTCAATGATTTTATGCATATAACCATTCTGAGTCCCGTATGAACATGCTCTACACATATTTATCAATTTTGTGTTCTCTTTTCCTGGAAATCTTATTTGAATGAGTGGCAGCTATAGTTACCCATGGGTAAATATCTTGGGTCTACCTGAAGAATGGTGACAAGTGAATTGGAATACAAAAAAATACATGTAATTCAAATTTTATTTTTTCAACAGAGCTGTCAAAGGTACAAAAATTATATTGCCGCGCGCACGCACACACACACACACACACACAATGATCAAGTTTTCACTATGTACCGTTCATCATGGAAAATATAGCTTAATAAAGGGGGCCACCATTTTGTGAAAGTTACGTAATATTAAATTATATTATTCACTACCCGAAAGCAGAACTGTATTATTATCCAAAATTTGACCTTGAGTTATCGAATGTAAGTAGTTCCATATTTTTAAAGGCCCTATCTCATCATTCTTGTATGTTTGCTGGCAGCTAATTCAACTTGTTGGTTCTTGGCACTGTGGGATAGCCCAGGGTATGGAATGGTGTCAAACATTAAGGAAAGCCATACCTTTGAACACTAGTTTGTCTTTAAGCGTTTGCATTCTGAGATTTACTCAAGAAAGGTGTAACATCAATTATTATGAGCCATGGTACATCATTTTAGCATTAAAAATTAGCATGATATGAGCAATCCCGCCAATCCCGCTTTGCACTTTATTACTTACAGGGCATTTGCCCACTGGCAACTACAGCTGCCGCTTGGACCACGGATTCCACACACAAGCAAGAGCTTAAGCACTATCTTTAGAAGTGTAAGAGCGTATAAATTAAATTCCATGTTAGGTATGCAATATGGAAAACAGGGTGGGAGGTAATTAACTGAACATAATCACATAACAAAATAGCAGATCTAATGCATAAAGTATTCCTGCATTCAGCAGAATTAAATTGCGTAAAGACTCAATTTACTTGAATGTTAAACATCTTCACTTGTTTAAAAAATTTATTGACCACATTAATCAAAACTAAATAAATGGATATTTTTGATGATTAATATATTATTAAGTGTTTTTCTTGACAGCATAAAATCTAACTGGAAGGAATAATGTTGTGTAATCACTTCTCAGCCACATTCTGCCTGTCCTTATCAGCAGTGCATGCCACACTGTTTTCCACCGTTTGTCTGTCTGTCAATGCTTCAAACTCTTCCGATGTTAGCATGCTGTACCACAGGATAACAGGCTACATATAAATTAACCATAATTTGGGAAGAATCCACGAAGAACTCCACTACTATTTGCAAATATAAAATTGATACTAGAAAGGGGAATGACGCTTTGTTAAAACACCACACAACAGCAATGTTAGGCCCCTGGTGCTGCAGTTGAAGAACTACACAGAACAAATATGACTTTGATGGGATAATTTGTTCTTCTTTAAATTTGCTAAGAATAGAAACCAAATTCAAGATGGTTGCCATATTGAAAATCATAGCGAGCCCATTTTTAAATTTAGCCTTCCTCAATCCACCCGCAACAAACACAGGACTTTAAAAGTTAATTGGATCATCCATTGTTCTTGAAATCGACAGAAACCAGATTCAGATTGCTGCCATGACAGCCATTATTGAAAACTGCAGTGCGCCGACTTTCGGAAGGAACCACCCTCTACCCACCAGGGGCGCAAACGTGTACTTGGGTAAAAAAGGAATTGCCAAATAATTCATACCCGTTCCAAAAAAAAAAAAGAATATCAATAATCTTTGTGCAGTCCCATACGTTTTCTACATTTTATACTTAAGTACACTATGTTATGTAGGCCATGTGTTATTTTAGAAAAAAATCTATCATGCTTGTTGCTTAATGTGTTTTAAAACCTCTTCCATCCCAACTCCCGGTAATGCTGGCATTATGTGATTTTTCAGTCGCGTGTTGTCAGCCTTTTACACATGATTGATCTCAACCTGTTCTCGTTTTTCATCGCCTGACATGGAATCAAACAATTTATTCACCAAATAGCCAAGACCAACACATAAGCCAATAATGACTCAGAAATTATTAAGTAATATAAGACCAAGAGACCAGCAATAGGCTACGTTGAAAATGTACGTGTATTACACGTGATATTGCTAGGATGGCAATTATATGAATACATTAATCCAAAAATGTCTCTTAATTCCATCTCCCACTTTAGCATTTTTTAGCAGTTTAATTTATGTTAAGATGTAAAATTTATGTAAAATAAAATAGTGCAATGGGCACTGTAGCTCACTTGGTTTATTTTCAGCTTTAGTATTATATAAGCTCACAAGCGGTAGTTTTATGTATGATTTATGCTTGGGTCCAACATTGGTTAAACGAAGACACCTTTTGTAATTTGTATACGGGAAAAAAACAAAAATATCAAGCAAAATCCAGCATTATGGTTTGATGTTTCATCATCTCATTTTTTGAGCTCAGTGCTCTTTACATAGAACAGCTCTGTTGAAATATCGACCACCAAACACCTCATTGAACCTAACATTATATACTGAGGAGTTAACCAGTTGGCTAATGGGCCTAAGTGTGTCGCTCAATCGAGTAGTATTGCAGAAAATTAAGAGCTAAGCTTTTTATTTTTATGTCCTAAAAAGTATGTGTGTACAAGGTTTCAGCATTCTACAAACCTCAATTCCAATGAAGTTGGGATGTTGTGTAAAACGTGAATAAAAACAGAATACAATGATTTGCAAATCCTTTTTGACCTATATTCAATTGAGTGCACCACAAAGACAATATATTTAATGTTGAAAACGATAAACTTTATTGTTTTTTTGGAAATATTCACTCATTTTGAATTTGATGCCTGCAACACGTTCGAAAAAAGCTGGGACAGGGGCAATGAAAGACTGGGAAAGTTGAGGAATGCTCAAAAAACACTTGTTTGGAACATTCCACAGGTGAACAGGTTAATTGGAAACAGGTGAGTGTCATGATCAGGTATAAAAGGAGCATTCCCGAACGGCTCAGTTGTTCACAAGCAAGGATGGGGCAAGGTTCACCACTTTGTGAACAACTGCATGAGAAAATAGTCCAACGGTTTCAGAATGTTTCTCAACATGCAATTGCAACGAATTTAGGGATTTCATCATCTACAGTCCATAATATCATCAAAAGATTTAGAGAATCCGGAGAAATCTCTGCATGTGAGTGGCAAGGCCGAAAATCAACATTGAATGCCCATGACCGTCGGTCCCTCAGGCGGCACTGCATTAAAAACTGACTTCATCCTGTAAAGGATATTACCATGTGGGCTCAGGAGCACTTCAGAAAACCATTGTCAGTTAACACAGTTCATCGTTACATCTACAAGTGCAAGTTAAAACTCTACCATGCAAAGCGAAAGCCATATATCAACAACACCCAGAAACGCCACCGGCTTCTCTGGGCCTGAGCTTATCTGAGATGGACTGAGGCAAAGTGGAAAAGTGTGCAGTGGTCTGACGAGTCCGCATTTAAAATTGTTTTTGGAAATCATGGACGTCGTGTCCTCCAGGCGAAACAGAAAAAAAGGACCATCCAGATTGTTATCAGCACAAAGTTCAAAAGCGAGCATCTTTGATGGTATGGGGATGCGTTAGTGTCCATGGCATGGATAACTTGCACATCTGTGAAGGCACCATTAATGATGAAAGGTACATACAGGTTTTGGAGGAACATATGCTGCCATTCAAGCGATGTCTTTTTCGGGGACGTCCCTGCTTATTTCAGCAAGACAATGCCAAGCCACATTCTGCATGAGTTACAACAGCGTAGCTTCGTAGTAAAAGAGTGCGGGTAATAGACTGGCCTGCATGCAGTCCAGACCTGTCTCCCATTGAAATTGTGTGGCGCATTATGAAGCGCAAAATATGACAATGGAGACGCTGGACGGTTGAGCAACTGAAGTCGTACATCAAGCACAAATGGGAAAAAATTTCACCTACAAAGCTTCTACAATTAGTGTCCTCAAGTAATGTAACACAGTGGTAAACATGCCCCTGTCCCTGCTTTTTTGGAACGTGTCGCAGGCATCAAATTCAAAATGAGTGAATATTTCCAAAAAAAATAAAGTTTATCAGTTTGAACATTAAATATCTTGTCTTTGTAGTGTACTTAATTTAGCATAGGTTGAAAAGGATTTGCAAATCATTGTATTCTGTTTAGTTTTAGTCTAGCTATATCGTAGGGGGGAAAGAATTTCCAGCCTCCACTTTTTTCTGGCTTTTTATTTGCCGGAACGATTTTAAAAGGGGGGCGCCAATATGTTTTAGTGGAGTTTTATCAGTGAGAAAGGGGGTTTAGAATTTAACATTAATATTTAATATCGCGAATGCACATGCTGCGACTGCCCTAGCAACCCAGTGTGTCATCAGTGGCATGACAGCTGCCGTTAACGACTTGCAACTGACACGAATAGCAGCACTTGAAACTAAACTCTAAATTTCCTTAACTGGACATAGGCTTGACATGTTTTCATATCCTAATGTTTCTCTGGGTACCCAAACATCAATCGATATTTGGAGTAGGTTGAATACAGAATTCTTAATCTCGCCATCCAGACACAAAATGTACGCTGCACACCCTAGAATGTTCCCGAACGAAAACTATTCCTGTTTATAGTCCGAATCCACGCTGTAAACTGCCTTTTACCATGGGGAAAGCGAAAGAACTTATAATTCCCCACCTTTTAAATTGGATTTGTGCATCTTCTGCCCCACATAGTCTGCAAAGAGCATGCGCACTCCAAATCTAGCTTTTTCACGTCCTTAAACCGAAAGGGTCTATTGTGGCCAGAGTACCCATGCAATTTTCTGTATCATGTGACTCGTCTGCACATCATACGACGGGTTTGCACGTTGTGATTGGTCGTGCACGTGTAACATTGCAGCAGGTAGCCCCCACACGGTGAGTAACTTCCTTGCGTGACGTGAAAATATCTAGCATGCTAGATATGCTGCTGCACTGTCACGCGAGGAAGTTATGCAGCAAAAACTATCCCCACACGGTGCAACATTGCCTGATGCAGTATACACGCGTGTCACTTGCCTCAGACAAAGTTGCACCGTCTGGGGCAGGCTTTAGGCTGGAGCAAGCCCCACTGGCACCGTAGTATTGAACAAAGCTTTCTTTCTTCCTTTCCTGTGTTAACTGGTTATTGTTAGAGAAAATAGTTTTAACTCTTCTGAATCTTATTAATAGGAATAGAGTCCCAAACTTCAATAATAGTCTCAAGGATTGGGACTTGGTTCCTTTTAATTATTTGTCCCAGTCTAGTTCTTTTAGCCTGTTTATTAGGAACATTTCCCAAGCTGCCATTGATCTCCAGGACTAGGACTATGTTCCTGCTGAAGTCTTCGATCCGCCATCACGCAGTCCTGCTTCTCTGAGGGGAATTCACTACCTAGCCTCTGCTATGTGACGGCTAATAACCGGGACGGTCATGCCACGTACCCACTCTGACCAAGCTGGACTGCTCCTCTAACAGTTCTGAGCGTCGGCCTCACCACTTCTACTACTGTATTCCTATCAATAAAAACTCATCTTTTGATTGTACCCTGTATCTGCATCCTTGTCTGTTTCATAATTGTACAATCCAACCAAGGAATGGAACAAGTAGATACTGTATGTCTAGCCTGTTCTACGCCTGAGGTAGCAAAGGATGGGGATTTGCTAGCAAAAGGAAGAGCTCCCCCAGCTGCCCCAATCCACTGGTGCCATTTCCAACTACCTTGTGGCTGTTACTGTTATCTTCCAAGATTCCATTGCAGTCACTTAAGCAGTCAGAACTGCTCTGTAGTAGTCTCTCCCTTGGGCAGTCACCCTTCGAGAGCTTAACCTAGCTGTGCTGGATCCCAATGATGGATACCCATCCACTTGCCAAAGTTTCCTGGCCCGGGGTTTGATGATTTTTGACCTCCAACCGTCTTCATTCCCCCTCAAATGGTCATTCATCATCACTCACCTCTCTGCATGAGCTAGGGATTAAGCTGCCTCCTGTTGGGAGGCAGTGGATCCTGCTCTTCAAACCTTCACTGCCTTTGCTGAGGAGATGAGGAAGGTATTCGACCAGGCCTACTCCAGTTATGCTGCTGCCCGGGGGCTTCTTTAGCTGCACCAAGGCAGCGTGTGTGTTTTAGAGTACTCCTTTAATTTTCAGACTCTAGCTGTTTTCACGTGCTGGGACCCCTGGGCTAGCCTGGAATCCATCCGTATCAAGCTTTGGTCGCTCCCAACGGTCACTTGCTTGTACGTCTGGCCTCAGTCGGTAGACCAGCGTTTGACTTTCAAATATTCGCACAAAATCCATGCGAGATCTGTGATTGGCTCACAGTCGCAAAGGTTCCCCCACCTTTAGACAGACTTAAAAACGAATAAAAATACCACAGTTCTGCATTCAACGGAAGTCCCGCCTCCTGGCTCGTGTTTATACGAGTATTCATCTGAGTGGCAGCAGAGTCTCTGGGCAATGAACGAGCCGGGAGGCGAGACTTCCGTTGAATGCGCGAGCTTACTTGAAGCATAACTGGTATTTTATTATTTTTAGCGAAAAATAACTGTGTTTTCAGAGTTCTGAGGATATGAGGGGACAAAGCTGACTTGGATTATACTGGATGATGCGTTGGACGATGGTTTGAAAGTTTGTCAACGGACGTTCTGTGGAGTTTTCCCATTGCTAGCGGGTGACCCCATTTGCTTCCAGCAAAAAAGGAATTTGGATAATTTTTCAAAACTCTCCAGTGGCCATAAAGTTGCGCCAGGTGAAGAACAACTTTGTCCATTCAAGACATCTAATGGTAAGTAAGTGATATACAAATTATAGTTTTTGGGTGGAGTATCACTTTAATCTAGCTGATGTAATCATGCCCTTCGAGCTATAGCTAATGCCAATTACAGTGAAATGCGTTATGTAATTTGAGTATTATTTAATTTAGCCTTTATTATACCGGGGAATCCCACTGAAATAAACAAAATGCAGATATGGCCAAACATTATCCTGTTCAAAACCTAACAACCACTCCAAGAGTAAATGCAAGCAAACCACAATCTAATTTTTAAGCTCATGTCAAATAATATTCACGAATGCCGTTGCTGGCCAGATAACTCAAATTCGATTGGTGGTTCTCGCCAAGAGCAGAAAACATGAATATTAATATATTCACTTTATTAGTGACGTAAGGGCTAAACGCTGGCTATATGACTGAGGCCAGACTGATAAGTCAGTGACCAGCGACCAGCACTTTATCAGTATGGATTCCAGGCTACCCCTGGGCACTCTATGGTACCTACTTATTCGGCCTGTCTGAGCAGATCCAGCACGAGATCACTACCTGTGTCCTTCCCCGGCTGCATAGATGCCCGGCTGCAGGAGAGGCAGCTGGATTGTTAGGCAAAGTTACAGGCACCTGCACTACCCATGTACCAAGATGATCCGCTTTAAGTTATGCCCCTTTGGCTCCCTTGGTAGCAATAGCTGTCGAACAGGCTTGGCTTCCCAAGCTGCCACCAGAGGAGTGGCTGCAACGCGTCCAGCAGGACCATTGCCTGTATTGTGGGAGCACTAGTGAAATCATTGCTGAATTCCCTGTCTGGTACACATCTCCCAATCCTGTGAGAGAGGTGCTCTCTGGAGCTGCTGTCTACTGCTCAGCCACTCCTCCCGATTTGTCTAACCTGGCAGGGTTGCCTAATTTCCATTAAGACCTTAGTTGACTCAGGGGCAGACAGGAACTTCATCCATCCTGGTCTAGTTCACTGCCTGAAGGTTCTGAATGAACCACTGCCAGTGCCTATTTGGTCCCAGGGTCTGACATGGATGGCCCTCCCTGATGTCAGCAAGGTGACAACACCGGTGCCTATTCTTACCATCAGTGACCATTCAGAAGAGTTGGCATCCTTCATCATGAACTCATCACATGTGCCAGTGGTATTGGGAGGACCTTAGCTGGAAACCCACAATCCTTATTTGGACTGGCCATCTAGTTCTATCTCGAAGTGGAATTTGGCCTGCTCATAGTCTTGTCTTCGGTTAGTACCCAGTCTCATTGCACCTTTTCTCTCCAACCACCAGGGGGAGCTGCTGGACCCTGAAAGGAGAGTCTGCTATCTATTATGATCCTTGTCATGCATTCAGTAGAGTATGTGACATGTCACTTCCACTACACAGAACCACTGCGCCATTGACTGTCTACCCTGAATATCACCCCCTTATGGCCAGCTGCATTCCCTTATGACACAGGAATCTAAGGCAGTCCAGAAGAATATAAATCAGTTCCTGGCATCGAGTATTTTTCGGGCTTCTGGTAATGAAGGATGGGTCACTGTGTCCCTAAATAGATCACGGAGAGCTCAACTACATTACTTTAAGAATTGTTACCCCTTTCCTCTGATCCATTCCAATCTCCAAGGCTGCCGCTTTTTTATTTTGCTGGACCTTTGCAATGCTTACCACCTAGCGTGCATGCAGGGCGGAGATGAGTGGAAGACAGCATTTAACACCCTCTGGTTACTATGAATATCTGGTGATACCATTCGAGCTTGCTAATGCCCCGGTTGTGTTCCAGAATGTCATTAATGATGACCTTCAAGACATGGTCTTCTGGTTCGTCAATGTCTACCTAGATGATATCCTGGTTTTCTCTCCCACCCTGGAGGAACACACTTTCCATGTTTGCCTGGTTATTCAGAGGTTGTTGGAGAAGCTACTTTATCCTAAAGTCGAAAAGTGCAAATTCCAATGCACCACTGTCTCAATCCTGGGCCTCCCTGTGTCGTAAGTTGCCTTTGAAATGGATCATCCAAAAGGTACAGGCTGTGCTTGATTGGCTAGACCCCACAGACTGTAAACAGCTGCAGAGGTTTATTGGGTTCACTAATTCCTACTAATGGTTAACTTGAGGGTACTCCACAGTGGCAGCTCCCTTAACGGCCCTCACATCCAACAAGGTTCCCCTCTGCTGGACGCTCCTGGCAGCTACCACCTTCTGCCAGCTAAAAGAGTTATTCACCAATATCCTGTCCTTACATTCCCTGATCCCCCCAATGTCAATTTGTTGTGGAAGTTGATGCCTCTGATGTGGGTGCTGCAGCGGTCCTCTCCCAGAAAGCAATTGATAGCAAGATCCACAATTGTGCCTTCTTCTCTCGGTGGCTGTCCGCTGTGAAGAAGAATTACTCCATCAGTGCCTTGGAGCTGTTGGCAGTGAAATTGGCATTCGAGTAATGGAAGTATTGCCTGGAGGAATCCAGTTTTCCCTTCCTTGTTTGGACAGACCATCGCAACCTGGAGTACCTTTCTACTGCTAAAGGACTGAATGTGAGGCAAGGTTATTAGCTTCTCTTCTTCACCAGATTTAATTTAGTCCTGGTTCATCATCTGGGATCCAAGAATACCAAGCCTGAATCATTGCCCCGTTCCTACTCTCCTTTACTTGACAAACCTCCTTGGACTATGCTCCTGGGATAGTGTCTCCTGGCCGCCACTAAGCTCCAGATTGAGTGTGAGGTCAAAGAGGTACAGTAGTAATGTCTGGCACAATCAGACACTGTACTTAGCTGCCTCTTCTTTCCAGATGGAGTGAGGAGCAATGTCCTGTCCTGGGCCCACATTTCACAGCTAGCTTGCCATTCCGGGATCTCCAGTACTCTGGCGTGCATCTGTTGATGCTTTTGGTGGCCCACCATCTGCTAAGACACCCAGGAGTTTGCTGCAGCCTGTCCTGCGTGTACCTACTCTAAGTCCAACAATCAGCACCCCTGCGGTCTTCTCTAGCCTATGGAGGTTCCGCACCAGCCACAGCCTAGCATTGTCATGGATTTCGTTACTGGGCTGCCTTTGTCAAACAGGTTCAGTGTAATACTCCCTTCTGTGAACTGGTTCTCAAAGATGGTTTATTTTGTGCCAGTGGCAAAGCTGCCCATGGCTAAAGAGACTGCTGACCTCCTCTTACACCATGTGGTGCATTTTCACAGCTTGCCCCTGGAGGTCTTCCCTGCAATTTTCCACCAGTTACTGGAAGGCCTTCTGCAACATGGTGGGCACCACCCCCCACCTGTCCTCGGGATTTCACCCAGAGACTAACGGCCATGTGGGGACGCTTGACCTGGTGCTGCCTGATGAAAGGTAACCCCCGCTAAGTTGTCCTGTCTTCTTCCCTGGTTGGAACTGGCTCACAACTCCTTGCCAGTCTTGGCATGCCACCTCTTCAGCATTATTTGGGTTACCAACTGCCTTTGCTCCAGACTAAGGAGAGGCAAGTGGCAGTTCCATACGCTTAGGCTTTAGTTTAACGGGGATGAACTCAGGGCTTCTAGGGATGGAAGAGAACCCATGCACTTTTGCTCAAGCATGTCTCGATCTTCCAGAAGCAGGGTGACCGTTGTCCTGTCCAGCTCCTCCCTACCAAGTGGGACAGAAAGTATGATCAGCTAATGAGGACATCCCTACCCTGGAGATGTTGATGAAGCTCCCCAGCCCAGTTCACTGGCCCATTCCTCATAACTATCATCATCTGCTGTCAGGCTCCTCCTTTCACCTGCATAGAATTCGCCGTGGGTATCATGTATTAAGGATTCAACCTGTCTCCGTGTCATGTACTCATTTCCCACCTCCCCTTCGGTGCATCGATAGTGGCCCTACCCACAACGTGCATCAGATCTTGTACGTTCTACAAAGGGGACACTGTCGCCAGGTCCTTGTCGACTGAGAGGGATAAATATGCAGATAAATATAGATGAAAAATAAACATTTTTGTTGTTTAAGTTCACGTATATGTCTATTCACTGATTCAGTCGCCAACCAAAATTTATTTGAATTGAAAAACTTTGCTTATTGTGGAAAATATTGCTGTTTGATAAAAATGCGATTAATCGAGATTAATTAATTACAAAGCCTCTACTTAATTAGATTAATTTTTTAAATCGCGTCCCTCCTCTATATATAAGATTACGTTTTGTTTAGCAAAGTTGCTGGATTGTCATGCTTTGTCCCTCTCAAGCTTACCAGTCAGTTTATCTCCTAGTGCTAAGTCTGTCTTTCATGTGTTTCTTGGTACTTTAATGTTAGAGAAAAATGTTATTACTCTTTGGAGTCTCATTTATAGGAGCAGACTTCTGAGCTTTAATATCAGTCGCCAGGATTGGGACCATGTTCCTGTTAATAGTCTGATCCAGTTTGTTCCTCTTAGCCAGTTTATTAGGAGCACCTCCCAAGCCTTCAACAGTCTTCAGTTTTGGGCCTGTGTTCCTGCTAAACTCTTCAGCCCTGCTGTCAAGCAGTCCTGCTTCAGTGAGGGGAATTCTCCATCTGACCTCTGCCCTGGTGCAGTAACTGGCCTGGCATGGACATACCCCCTGCCCTCTCCAGTTAACATCAACCAAGCTGGACTGCCCCTCTTACAGTTCTGGGCTTTGGCCTCACCACTCCACAACCGTATTCCTATCAATTAATAATCATCTTTAAATTTTACCCTGTATCTGTTTCTGGATTCTTGTCTCAGTCATTCCCTCTCCTTGAAATGGAAACATAATTCAAGATGGCTGCTGTGGCAGCCACACTGAAAATTGCAGCATGCACATTTTTGAAAGACACCTTCTGGTACCCACCTCGAATACACACAGCAAATTTGAAATTGATCGGATCATCAGTTCTCAAAATCCACAGAAATCAAATTCAGTATGGTTGCTGAGGCAGCTATACTGAAAATCGCAGCGTGCATATTTTCAAAAAGAACCTTCCTGAACCCACAACCAACACACAAAAAAATTTAATTTGATTGTGTCATCCAAGAATCCACAAAGAAGTTTGGGAAGTGTGGGGCTAGTTTTATTTACATGGTTGATATTGAAAAGGGGAATAACATTTGTTTTAAAAAAAAAATCTCAGAGTTCTGAAAAACAGGTATGCGCTCCCTCACCTATGTACAATTATGCAACTTTAATTTAGAAACAATTAGCAAAAAAACTCTAGGACGAGTTGCGTTTAATGAAAAAACTTCACAGATGGGCAGATGCCCAGGCAAACAGATTAACAGACAGTGCCACACCAGATGTATAGAAACTACATATCGATGTAATGTTTGTGCCGTTTGGGTGATTCTATAGGTTTAAGACTCTAGAGACTTAGATTCTTGGAGCCGAGCCAAAACCATTAACAAAAGCACCAGATCAATGAGTGTTCACTTACTTTTTCATCACGTAGGCCATGTTGTTGGGGAAGGACAGATTTCTGTAACTTGCTCAGAAAATGGCTCCAGAAAATTGTAGCAATTTTCTCACCAACACGACACAGCAATGTTTGGAAGTGAAGAATGTTTAAGCTGCTGAGTTGCCGTGGGAAATGGACAAGTCCTCGAGAGAGGAGCATGTTGCTGGTTGGTTTTGGTATGATTGATTATGAGATTGCCAATGGTCACTGATGTTAGATAACATTTAATTACAGCGTAACCTTATGTTGTTGATACTTCTCTTTGGCCTGACAAAGCAGATACGCATAAGCACATAATTAACACAATACATCTGTTGGATACATTATAACAATCCTCAGCAATCCGCATTTGATGTTCAATTTTAATCTTTGAAGGAGCAGATCAAGAAAGTAAAATCAATCGGGTGAGTGAAATGAAGTGGGCCTTTCCCGAGAGCTGTAGTACTGAGCTCCTGGTGAACAGGAACTGTAGTTTATATTTCCATTTCCTCTGAGCATTTACTATTTGATCAATCATGACGAGTATATGAGCTTTAAATCTCGCAAGTAATTAACATTGTGCTTTTCAAGAAATAACAGCTGAATTTGAAAATATGGAATGTGTAAAAATGTGAAACCTTAGATCCAGATATAAAGCATCAATTGCATTGATTGCATTGTTATACTAAAACTACTAAGGAAGTAATGGAAAGGGCAGTGATGTCCAAGTGAAGTCTGCAGCATGTTAGCCAGCCCCGTGCATTTCTTTGTGGATGAAATGCACAGCCTCTCACAAACCGAAAAAAAGAAAACCAAAAAAACGATTAAACTTGTTTAAAAGCCTACATGACCACCATATCACTGTTGAAACACCTCTGAAAAGATTGCAACACTTGCTGTACAGTTTTGGAAACAACAGTTTTTTCAACCATTGCTTCCAATGATATAACGTATTGAACTGTGATTTTTTTTAATGCTTATGCCCTTAATTCATGCATGGAAGATGTTACAGACATTACTTCAGTATTCTCTGCAATATCCAAATCTATACACAGTAATTTGGTAAAAGCACAGACAATTCTATTTGCAGCTACCTTGTTCTCTCTGCACGCATTTCAGTCTCAGTTGGATGCTTTATACTGCCCCTGGCAAAATCATGGAATCACCACACTTAGAGGATGTCTATCCAGCTTAATTTTTTACTTCACAGCAAACAAATAAATCTCACAAATGACAAAAAACTATTTTTGTTTATTAGCTAAACATTTAGTCTTCATGAAACACCGCTAGAACAAATTAGATTAAATTATTTCAATTAATTACATATTTTTTTCATTATCAAGTAGAGGAAAAATTATGGAAACAGTCAATGTTGAGGAAAAAAATAACAGAATCATCAAAAAAAAATCAGAATTGGAACCTCGTTACTCCTCCGGCGCTTATGATGGCCTGAATTCTGTGAGGCATGAAAAACAATATTTTCCATCAAGCTGCTTCCAACTTTCTCGAATAGCAGTTGACAGATCAGCTTTGCAGGATGGGGCCTCGCCCTGGGTCACTTTTTAAAATTTTCGCCATAAATTTTTGATGAGATTAAGATCCAGACTGTTTGCTTGCCATGTCATTGAATTGATATACCTTTCCTGAAGAAAAACTTCTATACTCTCAGCTATGTGGCAAGATGCATTGTCATCCTGAAAAATGTCTCCATCAAACCTATTTTCTGTTGATAAAATCAGAAAATGGTCCAAAATTTCAATGTACACTGCACATTGACTGTTGAGGTTATGGTTGCCATTTTCCCTGGTCCTTTACCTGACATTCAACCCCATATCATAAATAAATGGGGACATTTACTTGTTTTCTTCAAGCTGACATCTTCATATGTTTCAGAGGAATGGCACAAGACGAAAGTTTCAGCACATCACCTTGGCCAAGGCAGATTCGTAATTCATCACTAAATATCACTTTCATCCAATCATCCACACTCCACAATTGCCTCTCTTTTGTCGACAGGAACCTTGCTTTCTTCTGTTCCTGTTTTAGTAGTGGTTTTCACTAAAAGTATTTGGCTTTTCTGTATGTAAATCTTATTTCATTCCGGCGATTTCTTACAGTTTTATCACTAACTTTGACTCTTGTTTCTGTCCATTTGTTTTTCATTTATTTTGTTGTGCTTTTTCTATTTTCAAGGCATATTGCTTTGAGTTTTCAGTCCTGACCCTTTGATATCTTCCGTGGTCTCCCTTTTATGACTTTCCCATTTTGTTTATGCTTGCACCAAATTTTACACTCAGCTGACTGGTAACAACCAACATCGTTTTCCACTTTCCGTGCTGAATTTTCTTCTTGGAGTGGCTTTATAATCCTTTCTATAGTTTCAATTTGAGCAATCGCCAATACAAAAAAATAATAATAATAATACCTGGAGGTGGCTTTTTTGTCAAAATGTACGCTTCCGGGACAGCCACACCTCTGGTGCACCGCTTGCGTAGTGGCATGACAGCAACAATTCAGCTATACTTGAGAAACTGCAAATAATATAAACGCTAAAATCAAGCCAAGAAAAAGTACCCGATGCATGTAGAATAAATACGGCTTCTATGCTTGGAATTGTACGGCCTTGATATCCACATGCATGCAAATGCAATTTTCCCCCACACCTGTGCGCGACCGGAAGCGACTTGGCCACCAAACTTTCCCATACAGCATTGGAAATGGGGCTTCATTGCAACATCTGGGTATGTTTCTGTACTGGCGATTAGTCGTATTGCCAGCTCTCTTGTTGGTGTCATGGTTCCTCTCATACTGTTATGAGTCTCCAAGCACTCTCTTTTAAATGTAGACTAATTTGCATATTCAGATTTGTGCTGGTATTTCTTTGAGGAATGCCAATTACAAGGTCATTCCATAATTTTTCCTCAACATTTAGTGATTTCATATTTTTCCTCAACTTGATCATGAAAAAATACCATTAATTAAGCTAATTTAGTCTAATTTGTTTAAGGTGTGTTTTATGAAGCCTGAATTTTAAGCAAATAAACAAAAATTGTTTTGTGTCATATCTGCGATTTGTTTATTTTCTATGAAGTAAAACGTTGGATGAACATGGTCTGTGTGTGGTGATTCCATAATTTTTGCAACGGGTTGTAAAAATCTTAAGCTCCGTTCCAATGGTAAGGTGACAGAGACTTTCAGAAATATATATTAGAGTCACAATTTTGAACTGAGGGGACGCAAACATTAAAAAAAAAAAACCCGTCAACACGTTTTTTTCCCCCAGAAAGTTTACCCTATAATACAGAATATTTTTATACATTATTATAGCCTGCCTTAGATTTTAGATTTTAGAACATTGAGTTTTTGATTAAAGGTTAACTCCACGAACAATCCAGTTTTGCTGACATTTCAAAAGGAAGCTCTTTAATACGTGAACAAACTGTTTAAGCAACTTATTCATACTTTTATCAAACATTTTAGACCGCTCTCGCAATAATTAAAAGACTGCTATGAAAATTGGTCTGAGATCTTAAAATTACGGGTTGCAGACATGGCAACAGATAACACCTGTTGTTGAGGGGAGGGTGCTCGCCCAAACCTTTCCTTCCCTATTCCTAAGTAGCCAATTATAAGTTTTCTTCTGCATCATGTGACTCTGGGCGGTGATTGTCCACTGACCGAACGGCGGTTCCAAATTTTTTGCAAGTATGAGCGAGGTAACACGTTAGCTGAACAAAAAGTGGATCGGTCGTATATTTGTAATTCAGTGGATCGACTAGCGTGGATCTTTGCGTGGTTCTTGATCAGTATTTTTCTTTTTTTTTCCCAAGTGCGATGTTACTGGATTATTACCCAAGTGAGTATTTTAATGGAGTTGATGCAGAAGTGCATTTTGCTTTAACCATCTTTTTTTTCGAATTAGGTTTAACCAGCAAGCCATATTCAGTATACTGAAGATTTCACTTTTTGTGTGCGCACGTGTTCTTATTGTTAAATGGTTTGGTTTGTGCATTTCTGAGCATTTTAATGAGAATTTATTCGAGAAACATCTCGAATAAACATTTGTAGATCGTAGTTTTGTGGTGTTGGACAGTGCATCAACTGTAGACTTAATTTGTCTGTTATCATAGTTGTAACTGCAACGACAGTCGCATGAACTGTTGACAAGAACAAATATGAAGTTGTGCACAGTGGCAGAATTTTTTTTAGAAGGAATATTAATACTGACTGATGTAAACCTGCGACCTGCGATTTGACTCTAATTTGAGTTTTCTGCGACTGCATGATGTGGTTGCGGACAGTGATTTCATTCAGGTTCTCATTTTGAGTGTCAGCACTGGCGGAGGTTGCTCGTTGCATGGCTGTGTCACTTTTACGTTGTTTGGTACCAGAAGCGTTGACCATTGAAATCGAGTTATTTAAAGATTTACCGACACGTGGGCAAATCGACTATTTCCTAAATTAAGCTGTAGTTTGTGATTTCTTTCGCAAAATATGTCAAGGTTATAAACAACAGTGAGAATATTGTTTAGTTTAGTGGGACGATTTGGTTTGCAGCAGATCCGTTCACATTTCTTGCCGGGGGATATTCCCATATAAGCATGTTTTCTGCTTGAAGGAACATTATCGGTCACCTTGTTACCAGAAGGTTTAATTACCCGCTTGGTAACATTAATCCGATTTGGACGAAGTTGAGGGGGTATGGTTAAACGTGGGGTCATAGTCGGGCCTTCGGGCCGACCTGGTTTGCATGTTTTTTAAAATAATGATTTTGGAATTATTTGCCCATTTGGAATTTTGCTTCAATTCAAGCTTTACTGTCCTGACGTCCATATCTATATGAAAACTTGACCGATATGCTGAAAATATTGCTGGTCTCGTGCGATACTTGCTCTTCATTGACTTTAGGAGTGTAGTCAGTTCACCAACATTATTCATTTCTGTTGAATGTGTCATCGCAGCTGCGTATTTGGAAGAAACTTGTTAACCGATTGAAATATCAAGCGTGTAAATCTTATTCATAACTTGATCCATCGGTTCATTTAAATGTACACCTTACCGGTTATCAACCTGGGAAACTATTTGTTCATGTAATCTGGCATATGGAGTCAAAGCTCCTGTCATTCCCTCTGTATCATGTAACTGGTCCGTCTTTACCCTCATCTTTCTTTGCTGAGATATGCAGTTTAGCCTTGTCACAGGAATCAGCCTGTTCAACATTTAGCCAAGAATGACTAACGTGTTTTGTATGGGGACAAAAGTATTTTGAGAATTTCTAAGTGTGTGTTCATGGTGCTACTTGATGCCTGCCATTGTTAGTCATGTGCTGCTAATGCAGGTATGGAGTAGAAGGGTATGGGGAAGTTCAGTTAAGGCTTCTACAGAGTTAAGATTGTTGTTTAGATGATGGGCTGTATTGGCCCTGTAATCATTTTCTTCCTCCTTAATTAAAAGTGGTTTTGAAATCCCTTAACACTTATTATCCCACTGAATTCCAACAGACAGGGTGTCTGAGAAGCCTCTAGCATTGACGCCTTGCTGCGATGAATGAACTGTCTCTTATACAACTCGTGCTTCTTGATTTTATTTTCAGCTTATTTCAAAGCATCACACATGTTTGTATGATTTCATTTAGGAGGTCTGATACATTTCTGTGGTTTTCTGACACAAGGCAAAGCATCTTTGGAAATGACTTTTTTGCCTCAGTGAGGCATTTGATCCGCTTCCTGTTCCTCCTGTACACTTCCCTATTCTGAAACGAGGTTCTCTTTACTGCAGGTTTTACTGTCCTCGGTTTGGAGTGTAACAGAATTCAAGGGTAACAAACCCAGAATCCATTCCAGGGTGGGGTCTTGGTGGCGGTTGCTGGGATGTTACGGCAGAGCAACAGCAGCGGGAATAAGCGCTCCTTGGGCATCGCACGCCTCTCCAACTCGCACTTCTTCCCCCTGTCTGTGGGCTCGGTAACTTGGGGTGCGGGCCGTGCTACCAAGACCAATTCCGTGAGCTCGGCCACCTCCCGCTCGGACAATACTGTGGACATACGTGGGGTGGACCCGGACTATATCATGCAGCTGGTCAATGATGTCCGCAAGTTTGCTGATGTTTTACTGCGTCTTAAGGAGGCATTTCACTCTGAAGGTGAGTTTAATGCCTTTTTGCATTGTTTTAGTTCATTCTTTTTACAAAAATGGGGGAAATGGTAACATTCAATTGAATACTAGAAGCTCTGATTCAGTCCTGTGCGTAGTTCTCTTGCTGTGCAATTGGGAATCTTAAATACATCCATCTGCCTCTAGACCTGGCTTTACTTGATGAGTGACACACTTATCTTTGTCATACACTGATAAACCTAGCTGAAATTCACAGCATTAAGGTGGTATGTCTGTAGTATTGTGGGAAAATTTAAGCTGCATTTTTGATAATTGCAAGTTACCAGTCAGATATTTCTTCTAGTTGGTATCAATAATTGACCATAAACATTTATTTATGCTTTTTTTCCTGTTAAAACATCTCTGTCCGCTGTGTCTGTTTGTGGCATGGCCAGTATGAATTGTTCTTGGAGCTTTGTGTTGTGGAATTTGCTTTGCTTAGGAATTGTTCACTTTCTTAGGCTTTTTTTTTAAGTTTTATTGTAATCATCACATTTTGTTTGCTTTAGCCTAATGGCTGTTTTCAGAGTGTAGTGGTTTCTTATAGTCAGTTGACTGGTTGGAGTAATTCAGGTGTGTGGATTTAACTCGTGTAATATGTTTCATCTTACTGGAAAGTGGCTCACAATCATGATGCTGGAGTTTTAAGTGTAGAAAATCTGTAATTATTCATTATTTTTGCAACTCTAATTTTTAATCACTTGAAACATCTTGAGTTGTAATTCCTTCTCGGAGAATCTCAGGTCAAATGTGTTCCTGGCAACATAACTCTTGTGCTTCAGAGTAACGCGTATTTAAAAACTCATTGTTCTCTCATTATTTGAGAATGTGCACTATGCACTAAAAGTTTATTCTGCCCGTTTGTATGGTTTTTTTATTTATACTTTCACCGTACAAACAAATTTTACATGAGTTGTTATTTCTTTTTTTTTTATTGCTTTCGTTTCAACCACAAACCTGCAGTAATGCTGGGTGGAACTTATAACTTTAACACTGAAAACAGAGTGGATAAATTTGCTGTTGAATTGCTTGAATTTTTTTTTTCTTTAAATCTTTGCTTGTTTTAAAAAAATACCAGGAATGATCTGAGTAAGGCGCACTTGATTTTTAAAAACAGAACATGCATTTATCTTATCACAGCTTGATTAGGGATGGGTACCGTTCACATTTCTGGGTTTGCTACATGTAATTGATCGTGGCGCACTGCCACGGCAAAATAAAAGCCTCCACGCCTATGTAAAATGACTACATAAACTCCAAAAATCCTAAGGACAATCAGGTGTCACCAGTTCTCATTGTTAAGTTAAAATGAGCGCTAATAATTCTTGACCTGTTGTCTGACCTGATGAACACGTTTTCCAATGAATAAAAATTAGCCATCGGCAGTAAAACGCGCTGCTTTCTTCTTAATGCATTGTATGCAACGATTGGAGAAAAAATATTTTGTTCACTTTGCAAAACGATAAACAACGATGTTAACTTCTGTGTTTGCTGTGAGCACATCCTGCTGTACCTAATTGTATCTTCATGATTATTTTATTCCAAGTCTGGAGTCATAATCGGTTTTCATATTATATGTGAAATCCACTATGCGCACGTGAAACTGATAAACCTCTGTGCACATAGACTTGAATTATTACATCGCCTACGTGCTGATTAATGAAAACTGGCCACACCTGATAATGCTGAGTTTTGACCCGATGCTGAAGCCCTCCGCCACAGTTTCCAAAAATCCCTGGAGGGAACCTTGCATTTGAACCGATACGGTACCAGTACCTAATGGTGCCTGTTTAAAGTTCCTTTTTTTAGTGTGTGTGTGTAATAACAAAGGAAGTCATTTATACAAAAAACAAAGTCGGAACTTCTGAATTTTACATATTTCTTTCTAAATTCAGCATCAAACACTTTTGTTTGAAACATATGATCCATTACAGTCTCCGACACAAAAAACATCCCCACCTCCCTCTCCTTTCCTTTACACCATGGGTAATATGAGGGGAGGGGGACGTGATTAAATCTGAGGTCATCTGGGAAATAAAACTGAGTGGTATTGCGCCACTCGAAATGGACAGCAACTGCTCAGACATGAACCATTTAGACCACTTTGCAGTTCATTTAGTTATTTCTCAATTCAGCATCAAACAATTGTAATATCACAGACACAAAAACATCCCTGTTTTCCCTCTGCTTTCCTTTGCTTTCTGGAAAAAAGAGCGAGGGGGGACAGTGGATTATCTGTGGTTATAAAATGGAATGTACACAGTATGTAAATAAAATCACTTTTTTACAACAAAGAGTAAAATACTTTAGCATGAACAAAAACTCCTTGGCAGATCTGTTTGCTACACAAAATAAACCCCATCCCTAGTTACCTTCCACTCCTCTCTGGGTAAAATGGGCGAGGGTCAAGTAGATTAAAAACAAATGAAAAATGGAGAATGAAAGCATGGGACAGGCGGACCTGTCGATCAAAACAAGACTGTGATGTTGACGTTCGAATACGACAAGCTCACGACGAGCTGATACTGAGTTGGGGCCATTATCCACTGGAAGCGTTTTCTGTGGTGGAAGTGCTTAACCTCATTTTCCGAGCGTTCCTCTCCAGCACTTGCTGTTGCCAAGTTATAAAAACTGTCTTCTTAGCACTTCTGCGATCCATCGTTTCTAACTTCATATCTCTGTAGTTTAATGTTGCAGTACCTTAGAAAGGTTAGCTGCTACAATGAAAAGAAATCTTGAATAGTTTTAGCGACTGAGCTAATGAATGCTCATTTCCCCAAAACGTAACTAGAACCATAAACAGTCGCATATGGTTCGAACAATGTAGCCAAGTTGCTAAAGTAGCTCGCTTCTATGCCTTTGGAAATGTAGCATCTCTGGCTAAAATAAATGGGAAGCTTAGAGATAACTGTGTACCTAGCTACAGCTGTTGGGCTGTAGTAGTAAACATTGTAGTTGTAAACATCAATACCAACTGACTAACTAGTCAGCAAACCAAGAGTCCCTACACTAGACCCTGCGTGCCACTGTGGGTGGGTATTTATAAATCTGACTTTCAACGTACACCCACAGAGGCACTGCTCGGGACTTCAGGCATATTTTTAGCTCTCGTCTGTAACTTCTCCCCAACTCTTGGATCGAAACAAATCAAAAAGCACATACCTTCCTAGCTAAGACAGCTAGACTCAGCCCCTTGATACACGCCCGGCAGATGCCTTCCATGCAGAGATATAAGCAAAAATTCCTCTGAAGCGACACGGTTCAAACACTTGTCGCCATGTCTTCTAAAGGGAATTCCCTGGCGTACCGTTGCATGTCGGCTTTAGAAGATGGCGACAAGTGTTTGAACCTGTTTGAAATGCGTCTCTTCGGAGGAATTTTTTGCTCATATCTCCGCACGGAAGGCATTTACCGGCGTGTACTCGCGGCTGAGTCTAGCTGTCTTAGCTAGGAAGGTATGTGTGTTTGATTTGTTTCGATCCGAGGAGTTGGGGAAAAGTTACAGACGTAGAGCGAATAAGTATGCCTGAAGTCAATGGATCGAGCAATGCCTCTGTGGGTGTAGAACAAAACTAGCTGATGGTGCTAGCTAATTAGCTTTGTGATCTGCCTTGCTCGCTAGCCTAGATTTATTTGCTTCACTTATGTTGCAGACTTGGCAGGGTAGTGTTAATGCCCTACCAATAGGGGTGCAACGGATCAAAAAACTCACGGTTCGGATCGTTTCATGGATTTGAGTCACGGATCGGATCACTTTTCAACAAACAAAAAAAAAAAAAAAAGACGAAACAAATATAACTTTGTCCTCCATTTATTTTGTAAAACACTTCTGCCCATTAAATAAAAAATAAAAACTTTCAATTATATAAAAACAAATTAAAGTGAAATTTAAGGCATGATAACTTCCTCTTTTAAACATGGACCATGAATGATAAACAACTTAAAAGGATAGTTCACTTTTTTTGAAGTGGGGTTGTATGAGCTACAAATTGCCACTACTTACATTAGATGCAGTAGAAAGCTCTCTGTTCTCCTCCAGGTAGCCGCACCAGCGCATAGTGCTGGGTGGAAATTTAGGCGATACACTGTTGTGAACGGGACCAGGGAAACAGCGTATTTTTGCGGCCTAAAAGAGGTCCTACCTGAAAATAATACACCATTTCAATTCTACGCTATATATAAAAAAAAAAAAAAAAATTACAGCGCTTTACCTGCTCGGAAAAAAACACAGTTGCTTTTGAACTAACCAACTGACGTAGTCCTTCGTGCGGTGCATCATAGTTAACTGCGCGCTGTAGCGATCAGCTGTTTGGGTCACAGTAAAGCCGCTTGCACACTGGACGCGAAACGAATTTTTCGCACGACAGATTACAATCAAAGTCAATGCAAAGACGCGAATACACGCGAAATCGCATTGACTTTGAACAGTGTATCGCCTAAATTTCCACCCAGCACTATGCGCTGGTGTGGCTACCTGGAGGAGATCAGAGAGCTTTCTACTGCATCTAATGTGAGTAGTGGCAATTTGTAGCTCATACAACCCAACTTCAAAAAAAGTGAACTATCCCTTTAAAGTGCACTAAGCCATGATACTTCATGATACCTTCTCTTTAAACATAGGCTAGTTTTTAAATCACTGCCCATGTCCACATCATCAAAAAAAGAAAAAAGACAGAAAGCAAAGCATACCTCTGCTTATAATTTTAAATTCTTTTTCAAAAAGATAAGGATGTCTACATTGTCTGGGGAGAGTGTAGACCTCTTTGCAGTCACTATGTCCCCTGCAGTAGAGAATACCCTCTCGCTAGGCACTGAAGTCCCAGGCACAGCGAGATAGCATCTTGCCATCTTGGCAATGTGGGGGTATTTGCACTCATTGCTTTTCCACCATGTCAGTGGACCACCATCCACTGGAATGCTGCATTTATGAACTTAAATAGCCATTGAACAGCACATATTTGCATGAATGCGATTCAACCTTTTTTTCCAGCAGTGCTACCTAATTTATTTTAAGATTGCACTTCATCAAAATGTTTCCAAAAGAATAGGCTACTTTTGTGGGCAAGCGCAGCTGAACACTGTGCCGCAAAGGGATAATAATGTAGGCTTTTAAATTACTAACGCTCTTGCATCAAAGCGTTGGTAATTGAATAATTTAAACCCTAGTCACACTAGAGGCGGAATGAGCCGGAATGCCGTCGGAATGAAAATTCTTTGTATATTCCTGGATATTTGAAGGGCGCTCTAAAAATTCTGACTGCATTCTGAGTGCATTCCAAATATTTGGGCCCGTTCTTGTGGCCGGCCCAAATGTTTTGCTCATGCTCAAAACTTTCCAGGTGCATTCGAAGTGGAGAAATATCGAACGGCATTCCAAGTGTATTCTAACTGCGCTCTGACTGCATTATAAATATTCTTACAGCATTCCAACAGCATTCAAAACATTCTGATCGCACTCGAGGGAGAATCGAAATGGCAAGCCACGTCAAATCCTGCCAGAATGCGCCTCTAATGAGCCAGAATGCACCTTGAATGCATTTCGATTGCTGCAGGAATCTATTTCGATATTAAAACAATTTAGCTGGAATGTGCTTCGAATGCCGTTGGAATCTTTCGATTGCGCTGGAATCAGTGGCGGCTGGTGAACTGGCTTAAAAATAATGATTGGTTATGACCTGTTTTCAATCATTTATTTAAATTACCATTACAGAAACTCCAAAAACTCAACATTATCACGTGTGGCCAGTTTTCATTAATAACGCAGTTTTAGTGGCATATTTACGTTCCCCTGCTGTAGTCAGCAATTACTCAATCAACGCATATGGGACACTCGTGTTACATTCTAAGTACATTCTGAGTATTCAAGCTGCATTCTTTTTGAATTCTTGGACGTTCCAACCATATTCGGCAGCCACTCCGGGTGCGTTCTGACTGCATTCGAGGTGAATTCGTACTGCATTTGAGGCACCTTCCAACCAGACTTCGGGTGGAGTTCAGGCAGCAATTGAACCGCACTCGTGCAGCATTCGAAGTGTATTCTAAATATTCTAACTGCATTCTGACAGCATTCTAAATATTCCTACTGTGTTCCAAATACATTCAAGCTGCATTCGAGAGCTGATACACCCAGAATGTGCAAGAATCATTTGAGGCGGGTTCGATGTGCATTCTAAGTATTCGAACGGCATTCTTTCAAAGCTGTAAGAATTTTGGTCAATTTGAAATTCCCGCTGGAATGTTCCGCGAATTCTTCATTCCGGCTGGTTCTGCTTGATTCTTGCTGATTTTGAATAAGTGTGATGGGGGATTTAGTAAATTGGTTATTAGTGCATTGTGAAAGTTCTCCTTACCGCATGCATTTAAAATCAATTCAAATGCAAGCTATGCATCAAACTTTCATGTTTGTCAAAATCTTTTATGGGGTCTTTTATAGTCCGGCTTCTGGGAAAGTTGTACGGAGGTTACAATATGAGATTGTATGAACGGCAATTATCCAGTTAATCATAAACAAAATCTAAACCTTATCTAAACAACATCTTCAGCAGCATTTGCTACTTAATATTCTACAAGAATGTAGAATTTCAAGAAAATTCTGTTAATTGGCATTTATGCGATCTCATTGTAGCCCTCCACTGACGCAAAGCTTTATGTCTTACTTTACCATTGATGATTATCTTATCAGTAGCCTACGTGCTCAGTTATTTAATTCAGCTAACTGTCCCATTCTAAATTAGAAACAGGTTGAGGGTTAACCTGCATTATGATAATGTCACTGGCTTTAGACAGTTTTATTTTTACGAAAGCAGACTTAACACTCTGACCTCAGTCGGCAAAACCGCATTTAATAGAAATTTTTCTTAGGCGTATCAAGCAGGACACAGACAGAAAAAATATATATGCCATTTTGTGAGCTATATTAATTCAGAAGCTTTGAAAGACGTTGCCGTTTTATGTCACAATTAACGTGGATGGGGAAATGCTTGATAATTGCAATGAACAATGCAAGATGAGGGGCGCAGGACAGTAATTCTACCAAATGATTCTCGCATCTAAACGAATTAACACCAAGTTGCTAAATAGGAAACGTAAATGGGAACCGGTTTGGAGAAGGCATGGTGAAAGCAGGGCTAGGTAATCCTCTGATGGCAAGTTCAGGGTGCAAGAGTTTAAAAATCAGCTAAAACGCTACGATGAGAGATGGAGTTTGGACAAGGTTTTTTGTAATTCTTTAGATTATTAGCATTCTTTCAATTTGTCAGCTCTTCTCTATCACTTCGTAATCATTGGCAACAGGCTAAATTGCTTGATTGTCATTTGCAACATATTATACAGGAGCAGATTTAAGGTTGGCCAGTTGAGCTTTAAAATGTGATGGAAGCTGCCCAACCTCACCGACAATTAGAGGAGTTCTAGTCTGAATTATCTTCCCGGAAGCACTTCATATGATTGTCATTTATTTCAGACCGCTTCTATGTTTCAAGAAGAAATGTGACGCAACTGACACACGCCCCATAGCGGCAAGTTGTCTCATTTCGCTTTACGATCATCGCAATTCGATAACGTCACACCCCTAGCACAACCTTTTTTTTTTTTTTTTTTTTTTTTCATCAACCAATCCGCGGATCATGTGCGTACCAAACCGTGAAGAGGGATCCGTACGGATTACAGATCAATGATTTGCACCTCTACCTACCAAGCTATTGCTTAACTTAATCTTAAGACAATGATCTTGCGTTTGGCAGAGAGTGATGGTGCTCCCGTTGATGAGCTGTCTTGGTCGATGTATTGCTTTTTTTTTTGCAGGCAGTAATCCTAGCGTAAAATTTTAATATCCAAGTTCTTACCTGCAAATGAAGCCAATCAGTGTTTAAGTGTGTATGCAGTGGATGAACTTGGATGAGCGATAATGCCTCAAGACAACAATGTTAGGCATATGGTCAGCGCCTAAGCAGCCGCTGATTTTCAGTAGCACACGGATTCTGTGTTGGATTTGCTGGGGCCATATGGTTGGATACTATAAAGCTAGAGCAAAACTGTGTGCTAACAGGGGATGCTAACAAGTAGCTGGGTTCCAAAACTTACTCCTTATTTCTGTAATTGTCCAACTAATTTTTGGCTCACCTAGACCGTAGGTTCGGTGGGCTTATGTCATGGATCGTCTGTCGGTCGTCGTCCGTCAACATCATCTTCTCCATAACCGCTTGACAGATAAAGCTGAAACTTGGCACACATGTTCATACCGATGAGGACACCAAAGACTGTTCATGGCATTCTGATCTGATTTCAAATGTGGCCATATTGAAAATGCCGTATGTGGCCATTGTGAAGGAGTTTCTGAAGCGGTTAAGCTAATATTTGGTATGTGGGTAGATGGAAGTAAGCCCTAAAACATGTTTGACGGGTTTCTCATCATTGTCCGTCAACATCATTTTCTCAGAAACAACTGGACCCATAAAGCTGAAATTCGGCACATATGTTCATGAGGACACTAAAGTTAGTTCATGGCGTTATTTAACAGCCTGTGCAAACAATCCAGGTGAACTACAGTGCCTGTGGCACTATTTTCTAAAGCTTGCAATAAGGGGTATTAGAATAAGTTGATGATGCCTCTTTGACCTTTTTGTGTATAAAAATTGTATTAAATTGGTCTTTCTTTGTTCACCAACAAAATGTTTGTTGATACCAATGTCTAATTCATTTTTAAGTCCAACTTTCAGAGTCCACTCAACCTGAACTTGCCAACCATGTGCAGCTAACTGAACGTGAAACATTCTGATTTGCCAAATGTGAAATATTTACATGCATGCTGGCAGTGCTAACGTTAGGTTGTTAATGTCTTGATTTCAACTAACTGATGTTTGTCTGGTGCTAAATGTCTATCGCCAACTTGTTATTGTCACATGATGTTTTGAAGGTTACATGCATAATATTGTGGAAATATTAATTGTACCTCCTGGTGCAAATATTATGAATTTATCCTAAAATTAAAAAAGATCTTAAGTGAAATGTTTGCATTCACCCAGTTAGCAACCTAATTAGATGGGAAATTGAATCCATAATACCTTGAGCTAATACCAGCATCAGGAACCTTTCAATGTAGGGGCATTATTGGCTGATATCTGAAGATCCACTGCCCTAGATGTATTCTGTACTTCAGACAACCCATAGACTCACCACTGTATGGATTGCTCATTATTCAGGCCTTTTATTGTGAACTCCAATTACTACTTGGGAGTGATACTCTGTACAGTGCATTAGAAAGTTCTAGTCATCGACACTTCATTAGATTGTATTGTTTAGAATGTATAGCGTATAATTTAAAAGTTATTATTCTAGTTTCCAAGAGCTCTTTAGATTATAATTTCCTCACATTTGAAGCTTTTGGCTAATGTGAACATTTTACTTAAAATATTTGTGATAAATATGCAATTACCTCTGAACCAGCATCATGTGAATGTCTTTAATATGCGCAGATACTCTGGTCAGCTGAGCTCTGACCTGTATTATTAAGAAAGTGTCTGAAGTTGTAAAGAGTTTAAATCACACGGAATGTCTGCTCCATTCTGTCTCTTTTCCGAGATGACTTGGCTGGCATGGCAGCTGTGAGGGTACCAGCATGTTCCTCTGTAAGAATGTTGTAAGAATTGCTTCAGACTTCCTCTTGCATCATTACAAGACCAAGAGGCTCTTATCAAGTATGACTAGACTGAATTAAAAAAACTTCTATCCCCCACAAGTAATGTGAAGTCCAGATGTTAAAGGGACTATGTCAGCTGGGGCGCATGCGTGTGACGAAGCGAAACTTCTTGAAAGCGTTAGGTAAACTATTTCAAGATCTTCGGAGATTTCGTGTAAGCGTTTCAATCTGTTTATATCGCGTTCATCCTTGAAGTTTGAAGTTTTTTGGTAAAAATTATCTTTATTGATCATAGAGCCTGTTCGTAGCATCAGTTTGTCAGAGTTCGGGTTTTGTTATTATTGCTTTTAAGTTGGCCTACGTTGATTGTTATGTCGTCCCATGGCGGTCGTCGAACTGGAAGCGGTCGCAAAAGGATCTATGACAGCTGCATGTCAGACAAAACATTGCGACAGACAGGTTCTGCAAACATTAAAGACAGTTACTCGATAAAAATTTCCCCAAACTTCTCAAGGATGCGCGCGATGCAAACCGATTGAAAGTCCACCACAAATTCACCAGTTTACCTTACCTCACACTTCCAATGTGTTTTCGGCCAAAGAAATATAGATGGATAGTATAATTTATTTGTCGTGGATTTCGGCAAAGATAAATGCGGTTACTTTAGCAATTTTGCATTTGCAGGCCATCTTCTGTATTTAAAACAGCGACAAAGGTACGCTTTACACACGTACTAATAAGCTTGGGGTTTGTATTTCTGCTCCTTTGATATCGCACTGCATGTATGAAAATGTGTATCGACTGGACTCCACTACGCTTGTGCCCCAGCTGACATAGTCCCTTTAATGTTTTCTCTATTACATTTCAAAGTGTTGCTAAAATACATGAAAAGGTCAGAATATGCAAAAACTTTTAAATGCATTTGTGTTTAATGTGCCTGTGTGTTGGTTCTGGTTCTTGCTATGTAGTGAGGACCACCTGTTAACTAAGAGTGGGGAAATTTTTAGGAAATGAGGGCCTTTTGCCCAGTTCTCAGTACTACGAAGGCAAACTGTGACTAATTGGTTGCAGTTAGGGTTAAAGTTAGAATTGGGGATGGGTGAAGGTTGGGGTTGGGGTTTAGGTGAGGCATGTGCTGGTTATGGTTAAGATCAGGTAAAGGCTGTAGAAAACCGCGAAGAATGAATGGAAGTTAATGTAATAGCCTCACAATATTAGAAGTACTAAGGTATGTGTGCACTCGCGGTTGAGGCATTGCAATCAACCTTTTGCTTTTCAGAGTTTTGTGATCAAGACTAGCCTGTTACTAAGCGTGCACTTGTAGACTTTTTCAGGTGCAACGGTCTGTCTCACAGGGATGGCTGTGGCTGCGTAATCCTTACCTCAGAGAAAAAGACTCTGTCAAAGTCTAGTATATGGCTGGGCCTTGTTCGGTGCGATTCATTTAGAAAATGTAACAGCTAATGAGGAAACTTCAGCAAACTACCAACCAGTTGTGTGACTTCATCGCTCCCTTAGTCAGTCACAGACTTGCGTGTTTATAGGAGGTCTCTGCTTTGCTTCGCTTCGGCCAAAAATGCTGATGGGTGGCACAGATTTGTAACTGGAAGGTTGAGTGTTTACTTCCTAGGAGGGACGCCGCTGTCTGCCCCTAAAGCACTGGAATTGAACCTGACTTTTTAAAGTGCTTTTAGATGAGAATTTTCAACAACTGCCTGAATGGTAAATTCAGGTGGATTTTCTTTATACACTTCCTGATTCAGCTGCAGGCTCTTTTGTGTTGTAACAGTATGAGAAAATAGCTTCTCTTTTTTTCTCTTTCACATGGTCCGAACTGTGCAAGCTGTTGGAGCTTTGGAAGCCTCTCACGTAATGGTTGCTATGAATGCATCAGTTGAATCATTTCTTTGCTATATCTTGAACAGTTTATTCATAACAGGTTAGTGACTTGAAAGGACAGTACTGAGATTCTGGGAATCATGAAAATCAGGGAATTGGGCTTCATTCTAGATTGCCTGCGGATAGTCATGTTACATTTTGGCAAAGTACAGGAAGTGGCAAATTTGATTGGGGGTGGGGAGTGGAATTGTGCTGGCAGAAATTTAAAAGCAGAACTGAGTAGAATCAGAGGCGCTAATAGTTCCTATTTTCTGACCAGAGCTTCCGAAAACAATTATTTCTGCAGTGATGCGTGTCACATTTCGAAAGAAAATGTTGAATGCAGTTCTACTGCTTGTGTATACAATATTGTCTGACTGTATGTTTGAAAATATGAACTAGTTTGATGGTGCGGTCTCAAACTTGTTGGTCAACATCAAGTAAGCATGACTTTTTTTGCTGTTATTTCATCTGTTGTAAGTAGAAGCTGTCTGTGTCGCAAGTCAACATATGACCAGTTTGTTTGTCAAGCTGCATTTTACTACAATGCAGGTATTCAAGACGAGGAGCTGGGTTTTCTAGAATCTGATTTTTTTTAAAAAACAATTTTCAATTAGGATTCACACTTGAATTAGTTGGTTTTACTTCACTGAACATAGCAAAATTAACCCTCACGTTAACAAATGAGTTGGTCAGTAAATGTTTCCAGAGTGTAGTTTGTGCTATGAAAACGGGTGAGCTGTAATTGCCGTGTTATACCATGCCTGAGAATGAAAGTTTTAGTGCGTCTCTTGATGCGGCCCGATCGTCTCATTTTGGAAGCCTTTTAATTTATGATGTCACATTAGAAATATTTAGCCTCAAGAAAGACTTGCTCATTTAATCCATCTGTTGTAAAGAAAATGCAAATGCCCATCTTTGACCCTTGCTAAGCATCTAAGATGGAGTGCAGAGTTCTGAATTTAGCCCTTCAACTTTATTCAAGGTTAATGATGTGAAGCTGACAGCCTTTGTCTCAGGGATGTGTTCCTGAGTTCCCTGTGCTGGCGCTTTGGCTGGAAAATATGCTTTCCCATGTAAGAATAACTGGACCTTTTGGAATGCTCCCTTAGGGAAGCTGTGGCCGGCCCCAGTTGGATGTTCGTTTGTTCCCAAACTCCTCATCACCTTAAATGGTGGTGGTCTCGGGGCCTGCCTGTGCCAGAATGCGTGGTTTGAGGAAGTTAAGCTGTTTGTGGAGGTGGAATTAAAACATTTCATTTAAAGTTTGCTCAGTGTTGAGTTTGTAAGAGAAGGCAGAACGTTTTGTCTGGATACCGGATTTGATGCGATGCTAATGAAATTGAATATTTTCATGGTCTGCTCCTCTCTGAATTTGCTTTTACTGCTCAGCTATCTGAGGCCACAGAAACGTCTGTCCTGAGACACTTTATGAGGCTGCTTTTCGGTATTCTAATGTGCAGGTTATTTCCATAATACTGTTGTCTTGGGATGTGAAGTGCGCTTTCCCATGTACCCTTGGGCCTTTTTGATGATGGGAGTTCTGTGGGTAAATAGGGTTGTACTGACCTTGTGGTTGCAGTTGCCACCCCAGAGGAATGACCCATTATATCAGCTCTTCCTTACATTTGGTAATGAATAGAAAAAAAATAATTTTCTAGTTCAATTTGTTTTTACTCTGAGACCATTGCTGGGTGTTACCGTCAAAAATTCATATCACACATTTTTTTGAGATTCTGACAAAAGAAAAATCGAATAGACTTGTCTACTAAACTTGTATTTTTATTTTAAAAAAGCTTATTTTTTTTTGTCATACTCTTGCCTTGGACATAAAAATGGACATGTCATGCCACGACTCATTGACGTGAGTATAATTAGACCTGTAAAAGCCTTTTGACTGCTACATCAGTGCTAGCAACTGATGCTAATGATGCTAAAAATACTGTTCTATTTCTCCAGCCGCAGTGTTTTAATCAGTTTTTCAATGTGTGCATAAGAACCTGTAACCCACTCAAAGTAATGAAATTTCACATAATTAGAGAACTTAAAGGGCATCTAAAGCTGATTCCCATTGTTTTGGTTTATCGGCCAATCAGCGAGCCGCGCCTGCGCAAACGAACCGAAATAGAAGGATTATCTACGCATGTACACAAAACATTGGTTTATATGAATGAAATTGGTCATGTGACAATGCAAGATGTCAACAAAAGCAAGTGATTTGTTTGTAAACATTGGACGTTCAACGTCCCATCTGAGAATCGAATTTTGATGCCCTTTAATACACACTGGAGAGGTGGATTGGCTGCCATTAAAAAAATAAATGAATCAAAAATTGGCCATAATGTGATGTTGTAAACTTTGAGTCCAGGGGGATTAGCCTGGCTGAAAAGCTAACTTATTTTGACGTATATCACCTAGGTTCCATATGTGCCCCTATTAATGGATATGGACTCTGCTAGGTGTGTGTGTGTGTGTGTGTGTGTGTGTGTGTGTGTGTCCAGGATCAGTGTGGAAGTGATTCTCCCAAAATGGGCTAGATCACCGTGAAAGCTAACCATCTGGAAGCCCATTTTACCAATATGCGCCATCCCTAATTTCTAAAACCAGGGATGCCAGACATTTTCACTGGTGGGGTGTACCCCCCAAATGGACAAATCACTAGTGAAGTTAAATGGGAACATTTTAGCTCTGATATATTCTGAACTTCTGCTTGCACCTAAGCCTTAATATATGCCCACGTGCTAACAGAAACATCTTAGTCGTCCTCTTTGTCTGAGCTTGCATTTCCAGTCTGGAACAAAAAATTTTAATCAAGGCATTCGGTACTATCTTCGGTAACATTAAGCACCATCCCATTACACTTAACTGAAATGTTTTCACTTTAGTCTTCCTTTTCATCTAAGTATGAGTCTTCCGTCCAGAGTTCATCATGTGACTGACTCTGATCCTCAACAGAGTCAGGACTCGGATCACTAGGAGACTGATTCCAGGCCTGCAGCATATATTTCCTCATCATGATTCGTGTTATTATTGGTGAAACAATTGTCTGCGAATTCAGGACCTTTGTACCAAGTTGGCTGGAGGAGCAAACTGTTCACACACCATCCATAATCGATTGGTGACAGACTCTCTCTGGGACACGCTAACGACTCTGCTTTCCTCAATATGGAGCAGGAGAAGCTTCATTTACGTGATAGTGGCAGTGCTGCTCAGTTGATTCTTTTTATGTTTGGAAGGGCACTCATGAGCCAGGAAGTATGAGGGATGCCTGTATCCCCTTATGCACTTTTGGCCACATATGGCATGGTATGCTTAAATTTATCTGGTTTATTTGATTAGACTTCTCCACTTCTATTATTTTTGAAAAACTCATCATTTCTTTCAGGTTATTGCTGCTATGAGTTTTTTTTTCCTTGCTTCAGAGTTGGCTGATGGTCTCCCCTCTCATTTTCACTGAAGAAAAAGTTTTCTAATTTGGCATTATCACAATCGTTTAATTCTTTACTGATTCTGTATCTATGGCCGTAAAGAAGAATTCAACAAGTGTGCAGCCTCCTTCAAGAACCCACGGAAACTCAAGTAAGGTGGATGTGTCGTCCTTTTTCTGGTGTTTCAAACATCTTTCTCCATATGATTTTTGTTTATCCTGCTCTTATTTTGGCTTTTGTTTGGTGACTTCATAGCTTGAGTCTTCATAGAAAATCTTGCAACTAAGGTTGCTGAAGTGTTTATTCATCAGATATTGACCTCTGTTCAGATAAGTCATATTTTTCCCATCCCTGCACATCACTTTATATTTCTTCCTTTGACTGTTTGTGTCTGTCATAGTTTTTTGGTCACATTCCTTTGCGATTTCTTAAAATAGCCTCTTGAAACATGTCTGCCTTTTATGGCTCTTGTGGTTTTCCTGTCTGTAATTGCTTACATGTGTGCCAAAACTTTTTTTTTTTTTTTTTTTCAGCCATGATAAGCATTTCAGTTTTTTTTTCTTCATTTTTATAAACACTGGAATGTGTGAATTTATTTATGTTAGTTCTGGTGTTTTAGCTACATGTTTAGGATTTTGGGTTATGTAAATGGCAAGATCCATTTCCATCCAGGAAGTTTTTGTGAAATTGAAGCTGATGCACGACGTTTCAGAGTGATCTCCAGACTATTTCCAAGTCATTTTACGCACACCAAAAAAAAGCAAATATCAGACCAAACATACATGTTGCAACACAACCCATTACTCATACAACTGCTCTGCTGTGCACAACACACAAACCCCAAGTTAAAGCCATGGCATGAAGCGGAGTCTAGACTTTGCCTGACCGTTCTAAGCAGTCATACATTTTCTAAAATGAAAGTCCTGTTCACTGAAAGGGGAAAAAATGTACCATGTTCTAAATTGGCTAATTTAATTACATTAATATGACCTCTGTACTTTTGGGTGAATACATAACTAAAGGAGAGACCATGGCTGTGGAGTGAAGGACAGTCATCTTGAATGTGGAAGCAGCATTCTGCTCTGCTTCTGCTGTTCATTACACCCAGATATGGAGGCCTGCCAATGGCTTACTTTACAGCTTTATTTATTGTTGTCTGTTCTAGTTGTTGTTGTGGGTACGAGAGGCATGGGGATCTAACTGCATGGCTCTTACCTGGTGGAACTGCTCACTGCTGGGTCGACTGCTGTGTCTGCCCAGCTTCTAAAAGCAGCTTTTCTGGAGACCTTGAAGAGAAGAGTAAACATGGAAGTGCTCCCAGACTGTGGGTGGACACTGCTGTGCTTCCGTTGGTTTTTTGGAAACATGTGCTCGGCCTGCTCGTATGGAGCGCGACACATGACTGGTTATGCTTGGTCTGTTCCACGTTTCGACCCCCAATCTGATCCAAAATGCTGTATTATAGGGAATGGTATACTGTGACCTGTGGTGCATAACTGGAATTTGACCTCTCCTTACAGCGCTGGATGTTTAACTCGTTCAGATACTTTTACTATTTTTAAAGGTCCCCTGTCATGTCCCTAGATGTACAGTATATCCAATGCATTGGTCATTATAAGCCATTTTTTCCTTTGTGACATCACATGGGAAAATGACCACTCGGAGAAAAGGACTGATCAACTTCAGCCAATCAGTTACTCAGTTCCTTGATAATTTGTGGTGGTCTCTTCCTCTTGTGGTGTCAGGAAAGACAGATTTTGAAATGGCTTGTATTGGCTAGTTAACGGTACACCTGGGGTAGAGGGGCTTTTAGTGGTGAAATCCAATTTCTGGCCTCTGTCACAAAAGGTTTGGATTAAACTTGTCTGCCCCATTGTGAACACTGGGCATCTTTTTAAATCAAACTAAAATATCATCCAGAGTAAAATACAGCTCCCTTATACCTGAAACATGCTGCAGATATCTGTGGGCTCTGCAGTGTGCCGTATTGTTTATTCATTAGATAGAATGTTTATGCTCACGTACGCAAACGCCTCTAATTTAATTTTTTGCTCTGGAGCACAGTGGTAGTTGGCCTTTGTCAGCTTGTCGCACGAGGAACGACAACAGCGCCGAGGGATCCTCTGTGGCTGGAGAACAGCAAGCATCGCTGGCGTTCAACTCCCCCGGAAAGACGGACACGCACCCAAGCACCCCCCATGCTTGTTTTTAACACCCTTGCAAGCAGCTCTGGAGACTCCTTACAGCTCGATTACCCCAAACGTGCTGTGCAGAGCTCCCCTTTGGGAAGCGCCGGTATGTTGTTGCACCCATGACCGATTCGGCCGCGGCCCGTTTTGCTCACCGCGTTGGTATTTGGCTGGGCGGCCTCAGTGGAAGTGGGGATTCCTCTCTGACGGGACCCTCCTCTGCATGAGTCAGACTGCAGCCTGATTCAGTACAGTGCACTCGGGCCGCTGTCCCGTTTTCACCCTTTAATATTTTGCGGCCAAAGTGGCGGAGGTGCGTGATGCGCTCCCTCCAGTTAGGTGAGGAGGGCAGTTTTTGAGGTTCAGGCTGAAAGGTCATGCGTGTTAATGACTGTTTCGCCTGAACGGCCCAGACCTGAGATCTGCTTCTAGGCAGCAGGGTGAGAGGTGTGATCGGATTATTCTCATTAGATTCACTCTGCTTACCCGTCTCATACACTTCTCATCTGCTTGCTTTTTTTTTTTTTTTTTTTTTTTTTGCTGTTTTTATGGATGAGACTGAAACTGCAGGGGTCCTGAAGTTTACTCTGTGTTCATCTCTAAAATGACTGATTCGCTCTGCTTCATCCGTGCATCACTCAAATCCACATGGCTAATTTAAGATAATTTTAATGATCATACATTCTGATTTGTTGTTTTCACCAGAAAAAGCTACCTGGAATGGTAGTAAAGTGGATATTTTGAAACGTATTCCCCTAAATTTTTTTAAAAATGAAGCCCCTATACGGCTTAAATTTTGTTTCTCTGCCTCTGTTTCTTTTCAACCTCCTTCACTGCTGAGATAAAGCAACCTATAAATTAGTGACATGCCCTTTAAAAAAAAGATTAACTGATGAGCACATTGCCGAGGTATGTTCGCACTCGAGGCCTTCAGATCGGCGTATTATTTTTCCGCGGCATACATGTGCGTTTTAAAATGTCTGAAATGTTATACCTCATGTTGTGAGGTCTGCGTGTTATTCTCTTCTTTTCCTTCTGGGAAAACTGTTGTTCCCTTTGTTGTTCGGGATTGTGTTTCCGTGAAAGTGAGGCTGCGGGGATAAAGACTGCCAGCATTTTGTATCAATATTGACCCTCTATGGCAGGACCTGTTACCGCCGGCATGGCTAATCATTTTGATGGGGGTGAAAAAGCTCCCGGGTTTCCATAGCGGGGCCGTTTGTACCTCCCCTCCCCCTCTGGCATTCCCCGCATTCCTTTAGAACAAATGCTCACTTGTTGCTTTAGTGCCTTAGATCAACAGTTGCGAGATGTGAGACACTTCTGAAATGCCAAAATAGAGGAAAAAATATATAAATTTTTAGTTTTTGTGAAGCCCCCCTCCGTTTTGATTTTTGGCAATCTGGTTCATAAACCCAGTGTACAAAATGCTCATATGGATCTTCTGTGAGTGCCCACTTCTGTTTATATCCAAGGAGCTATGCTCTCGGTCCTTGGTTTTACGCTTTCAGATTTTCTAGATTTCAAAGGGTCTTCTGATTCATTTATTTATTTATTTTTAGTATAATTTATTTTTAAATTGGTATTTCTTTCCATGTTCTCCATTGTACATTGTGTACCTTATACATTCCAGATGTTTGGAGTGCTACGTATCAGATGCAGGATGCATGCTGTGTTAGTTATAATGAATTTTCCTTGTTATTTAGCTCCTATATTAAGTTTTTTTTGTTCATCCAAATGGGTCTTGGTTGAGTCTCTTGAGGCTTGGGTTCATTTTCTGCATGAAAACAAAGTGTTGAAAAAAATGATTGAATGGTCGCTACTATATTTCAGTCTCATTCCTTCGAGGAGATTAATGAAGAGTTTTTTCTTGATTGCAGTAGGTGGTGCTTCTCCAAAATGACTGAAGTGATTTGTTACTTGTCAAATAACAATCATTCATTGAATCCCTGCTGGTGGAGTCTCACCCAGCATCATGTTATTAATGTAGATACATCTTTATTCATCCACCATGTGTTATTAATGTCAGTGGCAAATAAATAATGGTCGTTTGCAACCTTTCTCAATTTTTTGATATTCCTAAATTGAGATGTACTAGTACTTCATATCTGCTTGTAGCAGTGGGTTCTTCTTGTTAATCTTGAAACATTTCTGCAGCCTCTTTAGATTATTCTCTGGTGTGAGTCACGCGCTGTAATTTGGTGGTTTTGATAAGTCAAATGCTTTTCGCCCTGGTTTGTTTTCTCACCCAGTGAGAGCACAGTCTGATTTAATATTTAACAGAGCTGTTGAGCAGCGGCTCTGCTCACCTCATTGCTTCACATCTCGAGTGGCTTCAGGAATGTTCCCCCCCCTTTGCCATTCGCTGCATTTTATATTTCATCATGAATGTCAAACACATTAGTGTATTTCCCACAGAAAATGAGATTAGCTGAGATGGTTTCTTGTTGACTTGGGCAGTATTCATTTAAGGAGCTTGTTTTTGTGGAATATTAACCTGCTGTTTATTTTTAGCCCCTCAAATGTAAACAAAACCTCCAACTGGCCAGTCATGCAGCAGAGCTCATGTTCAGTTGAATGCTGTGGGAAATTGGATGACTGAGTTTGTGACTCTGCTATAGTAATCCTGAATGTTAAGGAGCCAAAAATCAAAAGAATAATAAAAATGCCTGTTGGTGTTTCCTAGACTGATTACTGCATTATATGTATATTGAATGTGTTTGTATAATGTATGCTATTTGTGATTTTTTTTTTTAAATCAATTTTTTTGGAAGAGACTGTGCATTGTGGGAGATTCCCTCATAATAGCAAAACTTTGTGGGAAACTATTGAGCTGCCTATAGTATAAACCTTTGGCCCTCTGGGAAACCTTGAGTGCAGTTGAGTGATTTGCAGTCTAAATCGCCCTTCCTGATTTGTGGGTCTAAAATTGGCTTCCACTCTCTTTTTACTAACATTTCAATGTCTCTTGCTGCAGCACTGCTCTGTTTGGAAAATTGTGCCTTTCAGATGAGACGGTGGCTGCAAAGAGGCTAACCCAATTCCTAAAATGTCCTTCTAGGGGTTCATCTGGCCCGTCTATATTTAACGCTACTGTAAACCTACCATAAAGGGAAGTTTGGCCCTGACGTCATTTTGAGAAGTCTTTGAAAATAAAGATGTGGTTGTACTTGTGATGTTGACTGCAGAGTGAGACGCCATCATTGCCATTTCTGAATGTTGTGGTTAAATATGACTGATTGTATTTGAGGGAGCAAGTGCACTTTTTGAGGAGGATTTGGAAGGAGAGCTACATAGTCTATTGCCGCAGGGTATCTGTGGCCTCTGTAATGTTGGGTACCTTTAGCGAACACTGGGCCAGGAGGCTGAAATTTGCTGGGGACTGAAGAACGAGGCAAAGTTTTGGGATGCAAAGAACAGGTTTCAGAAAATGGCAGACAATGCAAAAGTAAAAAAAAAAAAGAGAAGTGTTCCCTGTCTTCCAAACTTTTTTGTTTTGTTTTTTTTTTTTTTTTTTGCATGACAACAATATAGGCAGGTTTTGAAAGTAAAGGCAAAAGTGGCTTTGAGACATGGCTTAACCACTTCCCTTGATGGCTCAAGACAAAGAAGACCAGTACTATACATTCAGCTGGTCGCATTTGAGATATTGCACTGTCACTGTGTGCTTCACTGATCAAAGAAGCTATTCTAGTATTGGCAGACACCACAAAGCATACCCAGCCTGGGTGGAATCGCTGGGTGTCTCGAGTAAAGGATACTTTTATCTCCGTGGGACGGCCTGGTTAACTGAAATTAAAGAAACGGAGTAAGTGGCCCCACTGTTCAGCGCAGGACAGGCCCTCTACACTGACAAGGGGTCGCATTAAGTAAAGCAAATACAATAAAACTGACTATTTTTACAAGCCAGCTACAGGAACACAATGCTAAATGCTGCGATGGTGCTTTTTTTCGAGGCCTATTTCTTGCTGAGTTTTAATTGCCTTCCACACTTAAGGAAGAGATTTGTAGGTTTTTTTTCCCTCTCTTTTTCCTCTGAAATGTAAAGGATGCTTTTGTGGGCCCCTTGTTGGGTGCGTCTCCCAGAGCGTGGATTTATGGTTATGGGTCAGCCCGCAGCTCGGGAAATTTGCTCTGGTGCGAACAGAACAGTTGGGTAGCCCCTAGAGAGGAACTTCAACATGGTGGCCGGATTGTGTAGGCTTGGCAAATTTATAACCATGGATAAGCATGTAAAAAGGGGAGAAAAACCGCGGCCCCCAATATATCACCCCTGGCTCTGTGACTTTACAGGGGATCTGACGTTCAGGGGGCTGTTTGCACCAACATTGATGTAATGTATTGACTCAGCGCCCACTGTTGTGCTAGACCCATCTTGCTGGTGTGGCGTATTACTACTCCGTGTTGCAGCTGACTGTTATTTCTACTCATTTTCATGATGAAAGACTCCTTCCTTTGGTGCTTTAAGTGTGGCGAAACAACTTTGTGAAATGACGAGAGCCTGGAGAAGCTCCGTTAATCTGTGGGAAACCGGAAAGTTTATCTACCGTGGGTTTTGATGTGCTTGCTGCATTTTGGCTTTTTCTTAGGCTGTATTTCCATAGCACAACTTGATACAGTTCAGCATGGCTTTGTTGTGAAGAAGCACAATGATGGTTGCAGCTTCTAGAAACCATGGTTCTCTCTACAGAGATGGTAACCCTCAGTGCAAGCGGATCCTCCCATTACTCACAGGTCTGTGGCCATTGATGGTGTTGATCATGTAGAGTTCTGAGATGGAGAGAATTGCGACATGAAGGCTCCACAAAATCTGGTCATGGAATCATTTTGTTTCCGTTGCATTATTGGGCGCCATATCAAAGTGAATGAATTCATACCTGAATGAGATCATAACTCAGAAGATACATATTCCAAATTTGTGAATATGACTGGTTACTGTGCCTATGGGTTGAGCAGTTGGTCAGAGAAAGGCTGCCAAAATGTGCACGTTCTCTGCTGATCCAGAAAGAAGGGAAATATTGGCTATTAAAGCCCATTGTGAAGAATGGAAGCCAACCTCATCATGGTTTGTTTGCGAGGCAAGTCCTTCCTCTTGCCATTAATATTGATTGGCAGCAGAGATGCGTTTTATCTCAGTTTCTGTAGAAACTGAATGAAGTCAATTAAATAAATGCATTTCCTATACTTGACGGTGGCAGGCCTCGAACTACAGGTGAGAAGGGGCACGGCAAAAGTTGCCGTGGTCCATGCTGAAAATAAAAGGGCACTACGGCAAATGTTCCTCCAAATAAGGTGCACCACAGCAAAGTCTGCCGCTACCTTGGGAGCACAGCAGCAAATCCACCATGGAGCTTTAGGTCATCACTTTATCGAATAAAAAGCAAAGGTCCGTAGTCTCAGATGTTCCTCACATAAAGTGACCAATCAGCGTGCACTATGCAAATCAAAACCATTCTTGAAAGAAAACGTTTCCCGTATTTTTTCCCCGCTTGCCGTCTTGGAAATTGGCTCAGTATTGCATTGGGACATCGTTTGGGCATTGCTATAATGCAAGTACAAGCAAAGGACATTCCAGTCAATCGCCGGGTCATTGAAAAAATAATCATATTTAGCCATTTTGTCCATCTTCTGCCACCCGCGAAATTCGGACTTTCTCCTGTCATTCCAACGCTCACACTGACAACAGCGCTAGATACTGGCTATTAAGACCATTTCCCAAGCTTTATCAACACACAACACGCAACCTAAGAGAATTTCAGTACCTCCATAACTTCGTCAATTTGCCACACTTTGCGGCTGCCGACTGTAATTCGGCATTTTTTTCTTTTTGTTCCTTTCACCTGTCGGCATCGTGATCGGAGTTAAAAATAGAGGAGATACATAAATTATTCAAGAATAATTCTGCGCCCACGATCGCAAGAAAAGGGCAAAAAAGACAGCTGTAAAAACCAGTGGTGGGTCGTCGGCCGTAACAAAGGGAAGCCAAACCTCGCCCTTCAAAGCTTACTGACTTAAACCTTTCGCAGTTTACTTATCTTGATCAGCAGTTGCTCATACGAATTGTTAGAAGAACAGTCCATTGAGTCAAATTTATTTTCGATAGCATTGTTATACACTGCACCACGAAATTATGAGGGGTTTTCTTTCACACATGAATTACGACATAAATTACTGTAGGCCTACGTCTTCATAAATTCCGCGCTCAAGAAGCTCATGAAACGGCACAGATTCGCAAATTGCTTAGTGAGGCTCATTAAGCAATAAGCTGTGCAACATCGCATTCTTTACTTTTATATTAAGATTGTAGAAAACGGATTGTCGTGGCTTCTTGCGAAAGAGGCCTTGCAAACTAATTTATAAAGACTTATTGATAATTTGCGTCGTCATTTGCTATTGAAAATAAATTTGACTGTCCTACCAATTCGTAGGAGCAACTGCTGATCAAGAAAAGTAAACTGCAAAATGTTTAAGTCATTAAGCTTTGAAGGATGAGATTTTGGCTTCCCTTTGTTACGGCCGACGAACCGCCACTGGTAAAAACGGGAAATGCTGTGTGATTTATTTATTTTGGGTAGGTGTTTTGACCGAGGGGCACTTACGGCAACGCGTGGAAAGGGCATGGCATTCTACTGCCGTGAACTGGGGCTTTTATAGGTGGGCAGCACGGCAAACGGGTAGGGCGGTCGTGAAATTCGAGCCCTGCGGTGGACAGTACGAAATGACTCGCCAAAGTTGGCATTATTAGAAGGAAGTTACAACGTGTCCCTTGAAGAGCAAATGAAGAAATGAATTCGACCATCCATCTAACTGTCACTTAGCCTCAGCGACAGCTTTATGATGGCAACTCGTATTTATAGTGATAAACTGTGATTGAGCCACATGGTTTGTCCTTATTGCCTACCATTTTTCACAAAAAAATAAAATTTGTATACAGATACCAGCAAGCATTTATTTTGACCAGCTAGCGCCTTTTTTTTTTTTTTTTTTTTTAAAGTGAGGTTGTATGAATTACTTGGCTATTGGTGTATTACCCACGATCGGCGATCAGAGGCCCCCAAATTGCGGAAGCCGGTGGGGATAACTGCGTGGAAGCTAAGTTGCTGATGAAGTAATGTAATGCTTTGGGCAGGCCAGCAGCACAATTGTATTTTAACCCCCTAAAAAGACCTGCCTACAAAATTAATGTAAGTTAAAATGTACACTGTGTATTGTATTTTCACCGCTTTACCTTGCCAGCCAGCCGTATCCTTAGGAACGAATGCTTTTCTCAGCGGTAGAACTTGCGTATCTGTTTAGGCTATTCCTATTTCTTGCGTGTTGCATGCTTGTAAAAGTTCTGTGACAAATGATTGTGTGTGAAATTGCCATTAAACAAACCGTACAGTTGTAAACTAAGGCAGAGAAAACTGTGTAAAGGGATCCCAGTTTCACACTGAGAGAGACTGCCTAAAATCCAACAGAATGCCTTTAAGTAAGGGCGTGAGATGCATTACTCCACTCCTATTCATTGAAAATTTTTTTCTGTTTGCTCTTTTGCCTTGTCCAAACATTTTTCCCTCTTAAGCTTACCATTGCTATCTGGTACATTGTTTTTCCCCCAAAATTAAGGTTTCCCTTTTCCAGAAAAGAAAAATGAAAATGCCCAGCATTTACATCGCGCAAAACTGCTTTGCTTCTCATCATGGATACAAAATTGCTCCTATTTTAGGGTTGTCGTAACTGCCTATCTAGGGACTATATGTAAAGCCTCCCCCAGCTTTTCTGAGTGTCACTACTCTGGCCGTTGTGGCCCGTGATCCGTTGATAATTGCCCCTGTGTTGTATTTCAGCCCTGTGTTGTAATATGCAATTTTAGCTGTGAGCAGCCATACGTTGTGAAACCAACTGGAAAACTTTCTTGTTTCGGATAGCGTCTTAGTCTGACAACTCGACGGTTTTTGGTTTTCATAGTTCAAACTTTGGGTACACTATAGGTGGCATGCTCGGAACCGGAAAGGAACTTTCCAAAAATCTGGGGTGAACTTTCTATTCCATTTCTACCATCCCCAACTTTCTACTGTTGAAATGCAAGAAATACGGTTCTAATAGCGTTGATCTGTGTCGTACCCTCAAGTGTAGATGGGGAATAAAGGCTGTTACTCAGTCTTTTGAAGCTGTTGACCTGCCTCCATGGACACACTTGTCCTCCTCACCCAGAGTTTAATATCTGATAAACCTGGGCATGCCATCAGTGCTGCTTATTGCACTTCACTGACACTCTGTCACTGACAGGGACTCGGCCCATTCCTTCAGGCTACAGAATGTTGACTGTTATGCTTTTGATTTGGTTAAAGCAGGCATTGAATGTTTCCATTTTTTTATTCAAGCATTTTTCTCCCTCAGGTTTCTCAAATTATTTGATGATGTTGCAGAGGATTGTGGGGAAAGACTACATTTAAATAATGATGCAATGAAGGTTTTGAAAATTGAAGAGTTCCTGCTTAGCCTATAAACAGTCACAGTGAGTCTTGTATGAGTCATTGTTTTGATCATTTCCTTTCTGTGTGTCTCATTTAGATTTGAATGGTACTGAGTCTGAGAGTCTTATTTGGATTTGAATGGTACTGAGCATCCTCACTGCCTCATGAATTACACTGACACCAGTGCCCACAGCCCTACGTCATGCTTAATGAAGTCGTCCACGTTTGCACTCCCTTTCATATCACCTCCCCTTTTAACTTGGCTCCTTATCCATGATTGAGATACTAAGCTGTCCTACCAATTCCATTAATGAAGTACGAAAGTAATACTGAGAACTAGCTGCTTCTTCTTTTTTGTACTGCGTCACTCGAGTAATGGTTTGGTTCCAGAAAAATATTAGTGGATAAATGCCATCTCCTTTCAGGTAAGTGAATTTTGAAATTTTTAATGGCAAGTAATTTCCTCATGTTGTACATTCGAGACCTTTAGCGTGGGAACTACAGGAGAGGTTCCTGTGTGGTACAAGTCCCATTGTTGAGTAATTCCTTGTGGGGGACGAGTACGTGGAATATCTCAGACGTGGGGCCTCATCTGTTCACGGTACCCAGTCAGCGATGACTTCACTGGTAAGGGCCCCTGTATAATTTAGGCAGGGGGAGAGGGACTGGCTCACGTGTTGTGTCATTGGTGAATCACAGGGGTCTGACGAGACAGAGCGCAGAGACAAGCCCCGACAGGCCAAATAAACCACCTGTTGTTGGCATTAGTTGAGAATGTGGTTATGGAGACTCCTTTGTAAATATTATGTTGCTTCTGAAATGTCAGGCCTGTATGTAGATTACAGTATCATGGACAAAAACATGCATAACGATCACAAAAAACTATGCTACAATTATTTATTGTATAGCAGAGAGCTGGCCAAAAATTTTACCTCAATTTTTTTTATGCATTGACGTTGATAATTATCACAGTATGGATTTAATAACAAGGTTTGTGATCAATTTACAGTTTTAAGAGTGTTCTCTTTTGGACAGAACCCCCAGAAACCAGAACGCTTAATATGATTTATCAGTTACAGTGTTTTACAGTAGTGTGCAGTGATGATTATACACTTAACAAAATGAAGATAACTCAGAATCGAAGTATTATTCAAGTATTTATTTCATGTAATGTTGGGTCATAATGATGAAAATAAGTAAACTGATAACAATATACAGTAAAAAAAAAAAAAAAGTCTTTTTGAGAGGAAAAGGTCAATATCTAGCATGGCCACCCTTTGCTTTGATTACAGCATTTACTTTTTCAGGCGTAGTTTTCCTTTTTTTCCTCTCTTGCAAAACCATTTGAAGTTCATTCCTAGGAGATTCTTTCATTATTACAACAGATTTGCACTAGAGTCTGGATTTTGAGCAGGCCAAGTCATAACTTTTATGTCATCAGATGTTTCTTTCCGACTGAGAGAATTCTTGCACAACTAAGAAGTGTGTTTTGGGTCATTATCTTGATGAAAATAAAATCCCCAGCCAGTCTCTTTCCAGATGGCAATGTGTGCCTCACAAGGATGCTTCGATACCTCTTTTGATCCATGATTCTGTCGCTTTTTTTTTTTTTTTATGAGATCACCGGCTCCTTTTGAGCAGACTGAACCCCAAACTGTAATATTACCACCTCCATGTTTTACAGAAGGGGTTAAATAGTCATTTTCGAAATGTTCTCCAACTGTACAGTGCTCATAAATTCTTTGTTTGGATGAGAAAATTTTGAATTTTGATTTGTCTGTCCAAAGGACTTGTTCCCAGTCCATTGGTGTCCAATCCTTGAATTTCTTGGCAAACTCAAGTCTTTTTTTGATGTTGGGTAATTTCACGATAACGGAATTACGATCAAGAGTAATTTTCATGTCATTTTTACCTGCCATCTATTACTCTAATGCAGTAGCTACTAGCCTGTGCTTTTATCAGTTCCACTGGCATGCCTACTGAGCTATATAACACAAAATTTGGGGTAATCTATTTGGTAGAAGGCTACACGAAGGTGAAAGTGTCGGTAACGGAATTACGGCAGAAAAAATGCTATTCTTTTTGCCTTTACTTTGACCGGCATTTCTCTGAAATCTGGCAATGATAGACAGTAGGTTTAAGCTTAAGTTGGTGGCCTATGATGTTGACCAGGCCATGGTAAGTTTATATTGACTGGTATGTTCACAGATATTTTTTAGGATGCCATTTATGAGAAAGAGACAGCGGTAACGGAATTACAAAATGGTAAAGGAATTACATTTTCTAATAATCTACTAAATTTATTATACTCAGAACAACAAAGCAATTGAAAATTTGTATAATAAATGATGTTAGTGTTGCTGACCTCCTGTTGAACCAAAATTTTGATTAACAAGTCTGGGCAAAAGGAAGGAAATACATGATATTGATGAAAATGTGAGCATATAATGAATATCAGGGGTCACATGCATGAAAATTGTTGTTCTTTCACTGACTGGAACCTGAAACATTTGTTTTTACTTTGTAACAGTGTTCCAGCGTCATTCAATGGATAAATGTTCAGATTAATGAAGTCAGTAATGGAATTACGGCAACACAGCCAATGTCAAAAGCACTGTGAAAATCTCAAATGTGTCATTACTTGCAATAACTATATTCTTTCTAACTTTTCTCAGTCATGAGTGGCAGTCTCTTCACACAAAAGGAAATGTATAAAATATCAATTACTCAACTACTGAAACTTGCAAAGCTCAAAATGAACTTGTTAACATTAAACAGTAGTAATTGAACCATAAGTATTATCCATTATTGGCAGAAGACAAACACTGTTTATACAAATGTAATCCTGTCCCTTCTATCCGTCTGTGGCTCTTTGTGCTCAGAAGTCCAGCGCAGTGTGACGACGGAAGCCAGACAGCTCAGTCGCTGTGTCCAAAATCGCCACATTGGGTCATTTGAAAAAAGGGCAAGCAAAACTGGCCATTTGGGTAGTCAGCCATGACGGCCACACAGGGGGGCAACCACGGCAATTGCCACTAGGCCGTGGTATAATTCATGTGCTGGTTATGAAAACTTAACTCACAGGAAGAAACACTCAACTATAGATGTCCAAAACAATGAACCACTATGCTCCATAAAGTCCTCATGCCACCTTGTGCTATCTTCTGTTTTTCACTGGCTTTCAGAATAATTCTGTAATTCCGTTACTGGTGTAATTCCGTTACCACAAATTTCCAGAATTACAGCTAACTTTTAGAGAGCTTAATGTCTGAAATTCAGTATAGACATAAGAAGGAAGAGAATTCTTAATAACAATAAAATGAATGCAGAAATAAGATGATGAAGAGAACTATACTGCAATTTCGGTAACGGAACTACGCTGAAAAATGACAAATTTCACAATGAGCCACTGGAATGGTGTGTTTCAATTTCCTGCAATGACTTGGTCTCAACTACTTTGGCTACCAATGTATGGAAATACAGTAAATACCAGGTAATAGCTAAATATCTTTTAGGAGTTGTCAGCTTTGGAAAAATAACCTTTGATCCTTGTCCTGGAGCAAAAAAAAAAAATTACAAAATTCAAATCTAAATTTTGAGAAGACCGTCAAAGATATTTCAAAACGGTTTTTTCTTTCTGATTTGGTAATGAGTCGTCTATATGAAAACCTAATATATTTCTAATATAAAACACTTTTTAAAAATTGCTGTTTTAGCAATTCTCATGTGGAGTTGCCCTGTTGCCAGCTCTTGGCAGCAACGCAACCAATCAGACCAGTTGTCTTGAAATAGTAAATCTTGATACTTTCTTCTCTTCACTTTGGCACGAGTGATATCATCACAGAGATGTCATGCTGTCAACTGCTGATTTTTAATTACCTCCGCCAACGAAGTTGGGGCAGAGGTTATGTTTTCGCCCCTGTTTGTTTGTTTGTCTGTTTGTGAACAACATAACTCATAAAGCAATGCACGAATTTGTCTGAAATTTTGTGGGTGAATTGCTATTACATCAAGGATGGACCCTATTGATTTTCACCACGATCAGTGAAACAATTTGGCCGCCACGGCAGCAATCTTGAAATCCTATGACGCGCGATAACTCAAAGTTGCTCCCACTCATGAAGATTTGGATTGTGCTGCCTTGGCGGAGGTTTGCACTCTACGAGTACCTCTAGTTTACATTTTTACACGGATGTCGAGGATCAGAGGCACTTAGCTTCCATTTTGCACCACTATTGCCACTAGTTTTCAGAGAACTAGTCTCTTTGAAACGCTTTAAGGTGTCTCTTACAGTGCCATGGCAGCATTCAACGTCTTCAGCACCAAGTAAGGCCGCGATGCAGCTACAAACAATCTCCGAGCTCCTTCTGTCGTGCCATCATGTTTAACGCTGACGCCGCTCAAAGTTCATGTCGCCTTATATACTGGAAAACCTGACCATCAGAGATAATTTTCCAGAATAATGTGGCCTCAAACCGGTTTGAACAATTTTTTTTAGCATCAATAATCATGGAATGAGCCTTCAAACATGCTTTCAGGCCATGCAAGAGTTAAAAAAAATTTAAATTTGCAACACCTTTCAATTGTTGTTAAAAAATGGATGTTTTCAGGGTTTTTTTTTTTTTTTTTTTGGTACAGTTTTTTAATCTTTGGCAGCAGTATCCTGGCACTCGATTACTATTCCGCTCATTTTCATTTGAGTAAGGTAATCCTCTCTTGTGACCATTGTTGTGAGTGTGATGCAGTCCTCCCCCCCAAAGCCCAAGAAGTCATAAACTGCCCTACTGTGCTTCTGGGGCTGGCTAGTAGTAGTTGCCTTTGATTGTGTTGGCCAAGTTTAGGTATGAGGAGAGAAAAAAGAGGGTAAGATGATCGGAGTAAGGTGGGTCATGCCTTTGCCATCCTTTGAAAAAAACATAAATTGCGAGTGGGACGGGCCAGAAATGGCTTCAACCTAGCGCATTTGTTTTTTGCTTTACGATGAGCTATTTTCGCTCCTAAGTTGAACACCTGAAGTGAAATCAATCCCAGATTAATCCTCTGAAACAAATATGACATCTGCATAGATGAGTTGAGGTTTAGAACCCTTTGCCGTCTCATCCACTACCCATATCCTGACAAAAATGTTTCCATGTATAGGCCTTATTCTTTAATGTGGTTAATATATAGTAATACATGCAGGATCATTGTAATGGCCAGATAAAATAATTTAGTTGCCATCTCAGAATCTGTCATGTTCTGTAGAAATGAACTAATTTAGTAAAGAAGGACGTCTTTATTTGTCAGAGTTAGCAATGAAGGCAGTATAATGATAAAAATGGTGCAATGAAGCCATCCGGCAGAAATAAAACCTCATACAATTCTGCCTTTCCCGAAATTTATGTGAAGCAACACGTTTGGCGCGTCCTTACTTTCATCTGCGCCAACCTGAATTGGACTGTAATAAGATTAACTGCCTGGACTAATGGAAGCATTCAGGATTTCCCTCAAATGCACAGAAAAGCTGCAAACAAGTAGGTGGGCCACTTCAAACGAGTGGAAAACTTCGAAGCGGTTATCGTGTGATGACTGGGGTGAGTGTGATGGGCGTCTTTGTCAATGGCGCATAATTATGCTAAAGCACTCATGGGTAAAGTAAAAAGAGTGCCCCTGTTTGATGTAGGGTAAATAAAACATGAACAGACTGAGCGTGAAGCGTGGCTGGGATCTCGCTGCCTGTGACCTCTTGGGGTGAGGCGTGGCTGCCAGGGGAGGCAGGGGCAGGAGGGACGTCTCTTCCTGTGAGCCCCATGGGGAGCTGATGGAAGAGCTCCTTTGCACATCACATAGGCTGTCTCCCACCCCCCACATCTAAACAATGCCCCCACTCTCCACAAGTATCCGCTGTGCTTCTTCATCCCATTGTCGTGACTGAACTTTTTACTGCCAGGCTCCAATCTACATTATTTGTGACTGGTTTTAGATGAGGTGGACCCTTTTGCGGTCACACAGGCCATGCCTGAACATGTTTTTTTTTTTTTTGCCCTCGGAGAAGCCCAGTGCATGTGGTAATCGTAACTACTGCCTAGGCGTAACAAAGTCTGGCTGAATGGAGATTCTTTATTAGTGTTGTTAAATTGCTCTTGAAAGGAAGTTGAAGATTCCTTGGTAATTTGCCCATGCATTATGGCCTCACTGTACAAATACATGCACTGATAAGCTGTCATTGTTATTTTATTATATTTGCCAAGCAAACTTTCCCAGTTTTGGCAGTTTTTCTTTTCTTTTTTTTTTTTTTTTTTGTCAATCAATACCTTTTTGTTTGTGCCGTGGATGTGCTGTGCATGCTCCATGTATTCTCGCAGCGTTTGTCTGCAGATGGCTGACCATTCTAGCATGTGTTCTGCATGTTTTTCCCAAGTCTTCGACGGCCATTTTAAGTTCCGTCTTTGGTTTTCTAGTTGTTGAGGTTTCTCAATTATCTAAACAACAGGAAACATTTTCCTTGCAAGTACAGCTGTGGGAAGGTAAGACTCCCAACCAAGCTAAAACTTATAGGTCCCCCCTCACTCAGCTCTGCTGGCATTTGGACCTCATGACCTGGCCTCGCCTCTTCCCTGACAAGGAGGCGCAAGCCCTTGTCTGTTTGCAGACTAAACTGTTGGACCTCCGACCGTGTCAGTCCAGCCGCAGAGACGCTGCGGCCATGCTAAGTAGACACAGGAGCCATGGGCTCTTCGGCTTATGCCTCACAAGTTGGCCGCCTGTCAGTTGGCTGCACTGCTGGAGTTTTCAGACCTCTCAGAAATAAAGCATAGTTGGAATGCCAGCTTCCATACAAACGGGGGATGGATAGAGAAAAGGTTGCCTGTCTCGTTGATGGACAGCTTAGCACAGGCATGCTAGGAAAAGCAAACTCTTGATTTCACAATAAGAGTCTCATTTATATGCAAAGACCAGTTTATCCCGGACCGTTCCATTACGGGGGTCCTGGACCGGCTCGTCCCATCCTGTCCTGTCTCAGTCTTCCACCCCTAACCAGTCTCCCTCGGCACTGTTAAGGTCCCAATTCCAAAAAAGGATTGGTCTTCGCGATACTTTTATGAGTTAGTCTACGGCCTTAGAACCGTCTGGAATCCTGGATTACAGTTTTATGGAATTGGACGCTGCGCATGGTACGGGTTTTGGTTATAAAAATGTCAGTGTCATTTCTTGGCTATTTTGAGCAGCTGCTTTCACTGAATGTCTGCACTGCCTTGGTCTGGTCATTCAGGGACAAGGCACTGCCCATTAAAATGTCTCCCATTAAACTGCGATTAAGCTACTGCAATTACATTAATTTATCTGAAGTTTAAGAACCTCTTGCATGACCCCTCCACACCACAAATATTGCTAACTGTCCAAACTACATGGATTAGATGTGCATGTTGTTCAGACATTCATTCGCAATCAAAAATATGCCTCCAGTTTTCTGTCTGCAGTGTCTGGCATGCATTTTGTATGTACGCCTTCAGTTTTTATTTTACTCACCAACTATGCAAAACAAATCTAACAGGGTTTTTATTTTGGTCATATTTTCGCTTTTGCATACTTTTAATGAAGAAACTGTAACATGGGCTGACATGGTGAATGCATATCAGATATCGGTGTTTGATTCTCAGATTAAAAGCAGATTTCCTTCCTGTATTTTCCTTTTAGCCTGCAGTGTGACATGCATTGTTTAAAAGCCCTTTGCCTTATTTTCTCTCTCAAGCGGCTAGGCTACTGATTATCCATTTGTTATGTAAAGGAGCTTTAAAAGTTAATATGGGTGATGGGTTCCTAGAAAATCACTCCTGTTATTTTGACATTAGTTAACACTGGAACCAGAGTCCTTTAACTTTGTTCTTAAATAGAAATATGGTGGATAATATTCTTAGCTGAGCAGACAAACATCTTATTCATGGGTGGGAGCCAGTCTGGTTATAGGACCCCCCCCCCCCCAAAATAAATAAATAAATAAATGATAACTTGCACTGACTGAGGACAAATGTCATGTTTTGATTTGTGCTTGGACTAATTCTCAATCAGCTTTTAAGTGCCTTAGTAAAATTTTGATATTGGCCCAAATGTAATATAAACCATTTTAGTTTATGACCATATGATTGATTCAGTTTGTTTTGAATGAGTATTCTACTGAATATGTCTGCCGTAAGCTGCCTGTTAGAAAATGTGTTACAATGAGAGTGTGAACAGTGAATATGTTTTTCTCCACATCCAGATAAAATGTATGTGGCGGTTAAGGCCGAAAGGTGTTTGAAATATAATTATTGATTTCATTGTTTGTTATGGCATTTTCTATCTACCGCACCTAAAATAACCTTAGATGTTTGACTGACATGTACTCCCTCTCTACCCTTAATAGATGATCCGTGGAAGTTTTTATTATTTTATTTATTTATTTATTTTTTATGTTTTCCAGGGGAGGCACTGTAAATACCACGTCAATAACCAACTGGAAATTGGCCGAGGCAAGGGAAAATTATCGTCAGCTGTCGCAGTTGTTTCCCCATTCGGTACATCAGATTGAAATTGCCTTTCAATTACAATTACTTGTTAGAAAGTGAAGTGAGTAAAGTGGGTCTCCTTACGGACTTCCATGATGTGAAAGAGAGAAAGCATATTTTAAATTCCAGTTCTAAATTAGAATAAATAGCCTAATGCGTTTCTGCACCGTTGCTGCAGTGTTTTTATTCTGTGTTGGGGAATTCCCGCTCTATCGTTCCAAGCAAGTGGAACAGAGTGTGCTGTCATTTCTCCAGTGTGTTTCTCATGTCAACCCTTTGATTCATGGGTGTATGCGCTTCAGACATCTAAAACTCCATTTGTTTTCCCATTATGTCTTTTTTTTTGACATCTGCCATCATTTTATTAAATGGTCCTCTTAGATGGTAAAGTGAGGGTTCTATCACTGGTGAATATTACATGAGTAAGCATTTCTGAGTACACAAAGCCCTAAAATTGTAGGCTACTCTTATGTTTCAACCTTATGAAGAAAATCATTTATGTTTGAACATGTGGGCCTGAATTTAAAGACAGAATGTTTATATGCCCGCTCCACTGGATGGACGTATATTGTGATTGCCCCTGTCTGTCAGTTCATCCGTCGGTCCGTCCACACTCCACAATTAATTGTTATCGCTCTACAGACTACAGTTTTCTTTTCATTTTTGTTGGTGGGTCAATGATGATATGAAGACTATCCCTATATTAATTTTGGTGGTGATTGGAAAGTTTTTCATTCAGCTGTGGCACAGAACTCAGCACATCCCTTTACATGGCTTATACTGTGTACAGCTTGGTCTCACTTTACTGGGTACCATTTTTGCTGTATCCATTTCATGTTCATTTTGTGGGTCGATGGTGATGTGAAGAGGATCCCTATTGATTTTGATTATGATCAGAACATTTTTAGTCGTAACTTGTCGTCGACAAGGCTGCTGTTCGGGCGTATTGGCACGCTTTGCTTAGCTATTTTTCAAAATGAAGAAAACCTCCATGATGGAGTGGGTGATTCCATGGCACAGTTGCCGCAGAACAAATGTATTTAAGGGGGGGAAATGAGAATTCAGAATTTATTGGTACAGAAATTCATATTATTGAGGTTTCTGTGCATGGGGTTTGCGGCAGATTCTTTGTGTCCCACACAAGCACTATTTAGTTTGAGATCATAACGCAAGAAGTTTTTGATTTTTATCCTTAACATCCATATGCCGCTTCTAACTCATAACACTGTATAGTGAAGCCTTCACCGTCATTAACTGCCTCAATATAGGGTACATCAGCTGGAGTCAAGAGGTCTTGATTCTCAACTCATTAGCCTGGTTTACATGCAGAATTTTTTTTCATTTCGATTGAAATCATTCTGATTGAAGATTTCAGGTCAACTGTTTACATGTAACGTGATCTGTTCCAGTCTGGTGTTTATATGCGCCACCGCATTTAATCAGAGCTGACATTTAACAGCTGTGTGACATACGCAGATTGATGAAAAAAAGTATCCACTTTTGTTGTTGTGCTGTTTAGGTTTGTAGTAGTCGGTCCTCAGAGTTTTCTAGCGGTTCTAATTTGTTCAACGTTTCAGTTTATCGCGGCTTCCGTAAGTTTTCGTGGACTTCTTTTAAACAGTTCACTTTGTTATTTCTTGTTTTCTTTCCATCTAAGCGTGCGATAATTTTCAGTTCTTTGAGAGTTTGTTTGAAAAACAAACACTCCGTCGTTGACCACAGTTTAGTGTACTGTGTTTGGAAGCCACCAACACCATATTTTCAAGTGAAGAAATATCACTGCGCATTTACTTGAAGACAGAGCAAGCGCAGACAGAACGCAACCAGACAACTTTCCGTTTCACTGTTTACATGATAAAATATTAGTTTTGATCGGTTTGGGAAAAGGAATATCTGAAACCGTATTAAATTCCGTTCGGTTTTGGCCTGTTTATTCTGATGTAAGCGTTTTTATGGAGCCTTTTTATTCGATTTGGGCTTCTAAACCGATTCTAATCGGAATATTAGGCTCCACGTAAACCCAGCTATCGATTCACTACTATCTCTGGTTCTTATTTTATTGTAAGCTGACTGAGGCAATGATGTGTTTTACCACATCATTCTAGACTGTTCTTTGTGCTGTAGTTTCATATTTTGGTAAAGGTCATTGGGTTGGATTCTTATTATGGTTCAGGGCCCTACTGTGCCATAAATGGCAGCCTTCACCGCAGTGTCTAAAGGTTTTCTCATGCTAATGGAAAAACCTGCTCGGCCGTCCCCACTGAATGGCCTGGACCCACATGGACGGTGCACTGCTCTTTGAAAGCGGTGCTTTGACGGTGGTCCATTGTCTGTGCTCATGGGAAAAGGCGCTTCAAAGGTGAGGCAGCAGGGCGGCTGACCGGGGAAGAGCCCACTCCTCTACAGGCAGCGTGTAATCTGCTAATCTGGGTCTGCGCTGCAGGTGGGCAGTCGCTGTGGTGAGGTGGGTCAGGCCAGAGAGGGGCACCCCCAGCGCTGATGCTGGCCAGCGGACCGTCTCGCACCCAAAAAGAATTGAGTGATGTTAAAGGTTAAGTGTTTGGATATTTATTCTTTCAAGAGGAGACCATAAATGTTAATTTTACTTATTTAAGGGCGACTTCCGCATTCACTGAGTCGCACTTCTCGGTGGGGTGTCTTGCACAATGCGCAGGGCTTTCAATCACTTCAGAATTGTTGGACTTAACTGCACTGCCTCCCCTGTGAAGGTAATTCCCCTAATTCTGACTGTCACGCCCCCGTGCTGTTTAATGCAAAAAAAATTTCACACTGAAGAACTTGAAAACACGCACATTGTCAAAGAGCAAACAAATAATGGTATTTTTTATGCAGCTATTGCGGCAGTTGCTAGATTATTTTGAATGCCTGTCTGCAGCTTAAGTTTAATTCTCAGCAATTCTTTTTGAGGTAACATAGCCTGGGGTAGAATTCTATACTTTTGCTCATAAAGTTGAAATAAATATATTTTTTACTTCTTTTCAAGAAATTATTGTGACAGTGTGATTTTTTTTTTTTTTATCTTGATGGATAAAGTGTCTGATTACAAAATTATTCCAACATTATGGGCAACAGTGTGTAATGCCATAGATACAGATCCTTTTTTCCATGCGGAGCTGTACCCGTTGACTGCTAAATTCATGAAAATGGTGTATACTGAAATCGCCATTGTAATCCCGTTAACTTCGCATCCTGACAATCGGTCTCATGTACAGCCTTTATATACCTCTCTGACTATACTTGTAAGTTCACATTGTACAAAAGAGTAATTCAGTGGTGCAAATGGGAGTTTTTATAGGTTGGGGAAAATAACAGATTCCAGGATCAGAATACACTGTAGTCATGGATTTAATTTGGATGGAATGGCTGCTTTTTATCAAAATGAAGGAATTTCCTTCCCTGCTACTAAATTGTCTTGGTTTATTTCAACACTTGTAATTTCAGCATAATGTGACATGTAGCCCTGAGACTTTGCTTTTATTTTAGCAACGTATACCTGTATTTGGGACAATGCTGTGTCACTCTGAAATGAGTTGAAGCCATGATAGTGGGCCTGATCTGTTTCTATGGTATGGGTGCATGACTGAGCGTGACTGGGATCACAGAGCAATTTAACAAGCAGGAATGTTGTGGAGTTGGGATTTCAGTATTCCATTTAGTAATTGGCATTTCACAAAGAAAATATCTGGGTAAAAAACACAGAAAAAAGGATTATTGGGGAATTTTCAGGGATTAACTGACTTTACAGCAGCATGAATTGGTGTGCATTGAATTAGGAAACTGAGAGAACGCAGTGAAAGAAACTTCAGCCAACTTAAAAGCTCCTCTGAAAGAAGGGGCTCATGCATTCTCTCCTGAAATTTTTGTGGAATTTGTTTGCATGAGTCAAAATTTAGCTCTTACGATAGCTTTCCTAAACATGAAGCTATCCTTGGTACCAAAATCTGTTAAAGAAAAAAAAAATGCTTGATTATTTTGCAAAAGTGGTTGCCCCTCTACCAGTTCAAAACAGCCAAATTTTAACCTTGATAAATAGCGGTTCATCCGCATGCTAAGACAGACATTTTTGCAGTGAATTCTCCCTCCCTCTAACAATTTATTGATTTTTGTAATGAGACTTAAAATCTTAATTCTCTCTACGAAGTTCGAAATATTACTTTATTTTATTAGCTTCTTGCTTGTATGCGAAATTTTCAGCCCTTTAGCCAGTAATGAAGTTAATGGAACAGTCTAAGCTTATTAGCAAGAACTTTAAATGAAAATTGGCTAATTCAAATGAAAATTTGAGTCCCAATATATGCTAAAATACTTTTTGAGACTTATTGATGAAGGACTGCAATAACATGTTGGCGTCTCAATGTTTGTATTGTACATCAGCCCCACCTCCCACCATTGCAGCTTCTCAGTCCCATAAAGAGAGGGCATCATGGTGCTGGAATGTAGAGTTGGTTTCCATGACGCCAATTTAGTAAAAATGTGGTATCAGTGCTGCCAGCTCTGTGACCTCTTTATCTGGAGCTTAGATCCAGGCCTCTCTCTTCCCGCGACAACTCATTTTTCACCCACTGTATGGCAGCCGGGAAAGGGGGTGGGATGTTCTGGCCCAAAACAAAAACCATGAGGGGTATTGGATTTTCCTTGAATGGGGGGTGGGTAAGCTTAAGCCCCGTGTCCCTAATACCCCCCCCTTCACTTGTTCGTTAACTGAAGGAAAAAGCTGAAAATCGGATGGGCAAGATGGTTTTCCTTCCATTTGCAAATGGTTCCCTCAGCGCTTGGACAATGGGAAGGTTACACTTCTACAGCGTCCAGCCATGTTCCATAAAGTGTGCTGTGTGCTGTGGCCTGCCATTTTCAAAGGCCCAAAGCTCAGTCCAAGCCAGGAGGTTAAGCATTGACCTGCAGTACAATACACTGGGCTGTCCGAGGTTGAAGGCGCAGCTTAATGTCTTGCCAATTAGTTTTGAGGACGTTATAAATGGTCATGCTGCCATTAAGGACATGCTGCTGGGCGGCTATGTTCTTTCAGATCTTCTGGAATTTAACTGGCCTTTTTTTCTTGGTCTCATTAAATCTTAAGATGGTGGACATAGAGCTATGGTATGTGGTCGAAATTCTTTTTTTTTTTTTTTTGTGATTTAACTTATGCCTGGCTCATGTAATAAAGCGAGCATTTCTAAAGAAGCAAGTTTTCCTCTGCTTTTTGGCTTCTTTTTGTTTTTTTAGTTGCTTTTTTTCTTGTTCATTTCAACACTGGCCACTCTTGTGCAAGGATACTTCTCAGGGTTTTACTTCTTGTTTTTGACTGAAGCCTTTCGTAACGGCCCCCTTGTTAATCCCCTTTTTTAAAGAGGCTGAATTTCCCTCCTTTTGTGAGCGATGCAGTGTGGGGTGATGTGGCCTGGCTGGTGGGCAGGGTGTCGGAGCAGATACGGTGACCTTTGGTGTCACACTTGCAGTCTGTTGAATCTGCGGTCACCCTCCATTAGCGCATCTGCAGAGAACACAAGATGTACGTTGCACAATTGCAGTATAGCCTAGATGTCCCTCGGCGCAGGTGTAGAGAATTCAGGGTTTGTGTACACAAACGTGTAAGTGACATAATCACACTCTGAGTGTGAGCACTCCCTCCGTGGATGCTACTGCAACGGTCTGATAGTTGTGAGCTTTATAGGTGTTTGAAGATGTTGTTAATTTGAGCTCCACAATTCTCTTTCATGATATTTACTATCAGTCTTCAAAGAATGTGTGCCAGGTCTAACAAATTTGTAACTCTGTTACCAACCAGTTTTTTGCCATTTTTCGCCCAAAATAAATCAAATGAGCAAAATTGGCTATTTTGTTGTTTGAAGTACGAGGGAAGACCTACACAAAGCCATTTAAATTGTAGCTCTATCTTGCTTAGTTCTGGAGCTATGATACAAAATACACCAATTTTGTAACTCCATTGCCGCGTCACCTGGCCCATGTGTATACCTTCAAATGCTAAGAGAAAAAAGCGCTAGTTTTTTATGTTGTTCAGACTGCATTACCTACACTGTTGTATCTGATTAGAGTGGGAGAGGCAGTGATGAGACCAGCAGGGAAAAGCAGAAACATTTCGTTTACGAGGACATGTTGTGCTTGTATTACATTTAGAAGACACGTGGTCAAATTCATGATTTCAAGCAAATAAGTAGCACTCAACTGGGCAATGTGATGCTTCTCTCAAGAAAGAGACTGGAGACCATGTTCGATGAAGAAAGGCAGAAACGTTATAGAAATAAAACGAGGAGGTACATGTAAAATTTCGCTATAATAGTGATGAATGATATTTTATCATTTCTACTGGACTGATCGAAAAATGATGTACGTGATCTTTCACTATCTTCAGTAGGTGGCAGTAATGACTCCTGAATGGAATAAACTACCTTTAAATCGGAAAAGGAACTTTAATTCTGACCAGCACCAATCAGAGACAAGGAACTCTACAGTTCTTCATCTTTTTCAGGAGCCTCCTTGAGTAATGATCTGCCTTTCTAAAAGCTGTGCAAAATATCCTGCAAATCTGCAGAATGCTCCTGTATGGAATGGGTTCTAAAGCCTTCCACATAAACACGACACTGATGACCCACCTCCCATTCTGGTGCAAACCAGATCAAAAGGTTCTTGTTCGATATTCTCAGAATTACCGAAGAAAAACTCAGAGCTCTCTGATGCAAGGTCTAGGAAATGGAAGAATTTGCAGAGTAGTCTAAGTATAAGAGATTGTTGTTTAATTTGAGTGATTGTGAGTAATCATTTAGCCAGAGAGAACTCTTGGCTATGTATGGTCTCTTGGAAGGAGGAATAAAAAATGAGCGGCAGTTTTAATAAGGGAGCAACAGGTAACTGCCTTGGAAGTGTCTTAGCAGGATGAATGATGGAGATGGATGGAGACAGTTGCCACAGAGTGTTGGACGACTCCCAGTGTCCTGCAGGGAGTCTGCTGGCAGTGGCTGTTCAGGGGAAAGTGTGCTGGAACTGGGGAAATACAATCTCCGATTCTAAGAGTCTGAAGCAGAGGCCTGACCCTTGTACCCACTTAAAATAAGAATTCCCTTCCGTTTTATCTGATCGTCAATTCACCTTATTACTTTCCTCAAATACTGGGACCGTGTCAGCAGGCCAAGTGAATCTTCAGAAAGGTTATAAACGCTCCTGGTTTAGTGATACATTAACTGGTTGACCTTAAAACTTGCTATTATTGTGATAGACAACATGGAGGTCATGTCTGGTGAAAGCGTGGGTTTATTTAGTTCTAATCTGTGTAAACAAGACAAGCAATTGTCTGCAAGAATCAATCCCATTTTGATTATAGAACTAATTCTGCTTTCATTTAACTGAACCCAAGCAAAACGATTTTTGGCCTGGATGTCTCACCAACTGAAATCTAGCTTTTACGCCTATGTATGCAGTAAGGACAGGCTACGGCCATGGCACACAAGCGATTGGATTTCCTGGACAGGGCACAGCTGTCATTGTCATGGCAGCCACTTCCACAACAGCATTAGTTCCACCGCAGGCCCTTTTTGTCCTGTACCGAAAAAGAGGCAAAAAAACGGGAGACGGCGAAAATCTCCTTGATCCCCTTTTCCATGAGTTGTGTAATCCCGTGCCGAGCGTCAGCACAAACGGAGCTTTGACTCCTGTGGAAGTGGGCTTGTGAGCATGTTACCTTTCCATGGACTCTGTTTCAGACTCAGAAACAGAGGGTCCTGGCAAAGCCACGTCATTTTCGTGCCTGGAAACGGGGTGTTTACGGAGTCTGTGAAAATTAGTCTTATACCACTGAGGGCGGTCCCAGATTTAATTTTTATAGAATAGATCATATTTGGAGGTCATAGGGCCACATAGCCCTTGTCTGACCTTAAATTTTAACCCAACTAAGTGCAATGTTTACAAACCTATGTTTCACTTTTCAAAGTTATTGGAGGGGAGGGAACTGGTGCTTTCTTAGCTTGCAGTAAATTTGTACATCCACAAAGATTTTTCTCAAGTTCAGCTTGCAAAGATATTTGGGTTGTGATCTTATTTTAGCTGAATGCCTGGCCTTTGAGTGTTCTTGGATATATTCTGAGTTCCTATGAGCTGGAAGAGATGCAAAATTGTTTTAGGAGTTGACTATGCTTGTGTTTACAGAAAATCAAGACTGTTTACACCGGGTGGTGCACGAGCGTCTGGGGGAGCTTCTAAGGGTCCTGAAAGTCATCATCGGCAAACATCAGACACTCAACTCCGTGGACATCCTCAGTGCTGCAGGGACAGTCATCGCCAAGGTCAAAGGTGAGACCCTGGATCAGGTTATATATAGTAGCTATTATTTTCAGATGAGTTTAAGAAACAGAAAATGTTGGTCTGTCGAGTGCACTTGTGGTTGTTTCGAGGGTTGCAGGAGGGAGCCATCTAATGGCCATTTGTTAATTTTATCTGATTGGGCTATTGGTATTGTTGGAAAACCACTAAGGAATCTCACTTTGCTAGTTTTACTGCCAGAAACACATGGAGCTGAGGTCCCGTGTAAATCTTCTCTTGGCCAGTGCGCAAGAATTTCAGTTTGTGCCATGCAGCAATTCAGATTACAATGCGGGCTCGACTGCAGCACATTCTTAGCAATTGGAGAGGAGTGAAGAACTGTCACTTGAGAAAGTTGAGACGGTCACTCCAGCATGCACCAACCGTAGGCTACCACATATCTGTGCAGTACAGTTTACTTCTGCTTGAAAGTCACACTGACTCGCAGGTCTGAATTACTCTGAATTACTGATCAAGAGTGAAGTCCTCTCCCATGTGCTCTTATTCTGCATTTCTGATTCCTTTTACACACTTGAGCTCTAACCAGGCCTGGGCACTCTGCCTGGACTGTGACAGTGTGATGCCATTGAAAGTCTTCACGGAGAGTTGGGAACGCCACCTGCAGCTTGTTGTGTGAAAATGGCAATAATTGATTGTAATAACTTGCTGTAAGAATAGTACTGCTAGTCAACTCCACTGAGGAAGATAGGTTTTCATCCCCGTTTGTTTGTCTGTCCCTCTGTCCGCCTGTATGTTAACAGGATAACGCGAAAAGTTAAGAACGGCTAGGCACGAAATTTGGTAGGGTGATAGGTGGTAGTGCAAGGATGAGTTGATTCAATTTCGGAACGATCCGCTGTATATTCTGTAACTAAAAGAACAGGTATATGGTGTGGCGAGGTATGCACTCTACCGTGTGCCCTCTATTTGAAACTACTTTGATTTGTTGGGTTGATCCTATCCTAGTCCTTGAATATGAATGCTGAGGCACTGAACAGTTCCAATATGGAGAGGATTGAATATGCTGGATCTGAAAATGAAAGAATAAACATGCAGGGTCTCAAATGGTGACAGCATATGCCCAACATTGAAAAACAGCAAGCACACAAAAGAACTGTGGCCATAAGTCAGAGCTGTCTGACAGGGACAGATGGTAGGATTGTTGCAAATGGCCATAGAATCAAGCTCTAGAAATTTCCTTGTAATTGAATCAATCCTTACCTGAATCAGTCTCAACAAAAACAGTGTCTGCTGCTTCATAAAGCCTGTATTCATGGCATTGTTTCAGGTGATTTGACCACCACCTGTAAATCTATAGCATGGTATATTTGTGTATTTCTGTGGGATGTGACGGAGTGCAATTTAATGGCAATAACGCTCATGGCTGCTTCTCACTACATAAAAATGTACTTAATTTGGGACAGGCAGTTTTTTTTTTTTTTTTTTTTTTAAATACCACCGAAACTCAGGACCTTTCTGCAGTCCCTGTAAATTTGTCAGTATTACTTCTCTGTGACATTCCTTTCTGTGTCATTGATGGGAAATGGGAAAACGCTGAAGGCGCCCATGAGATTAGGGATGACTGTGAGGGTGTGTTCAAAATCTAATTTCCAAAAATATACTGCCAGTATTTGCACTCTTCTGATATGGGTGCAGCAATTCTCAAGTCTCTCCAGCATGAGGAAACAAACTTTTTCTCCTCCTTCCTCTCCCTGCTTGACTTTCTCATTCGAGAGAGGCCTTAAGGTTGTTTTCTCCTGCTCATCTGTGGAAGTATCAGGTTTCAGAGGTAACTGAAATTCCTTTCCCTGTTCATCTCTCGTGGGCAGTTGCAAGAATTTGGTAGAATGCAGCTATTTATCACAGCCGAGGCACAGATTGTTCTTGTTTTGGGCTTTTAGTATTTTTACTCTCCGTCCCCTGAGCCTTCAAAACCAAGGGGCAACACCTACGAGTGCAGGGCACACGTGTAGAGGTGGGATTTAGGGGAAACGGCAAATACTGCAAGTATGTCGGCATCCAGCACATTGCTCTTCCTGAGTTCCAGGATTGTGAAGAATGGAAGAGGACAGCATTTCTGTCTCGAAGAGGAACTGTTTGAATTCAGTATAGTAATTTTATTTGGTTCATTTTTTAATTTCCTGATCCATTTGTCTTTTGTGAATGAACTGTGAACGAACATTTTTTTATTGAGGACCACTTTACAAGTATGTGAAATTATGTTGATGTTCTCCATTTTGGGTCTCTACCAGTTTTACTTATTTACTCTATGTTAAACAATAAATAGGGTGTGGGCCCGTGATCGCAGCAGTGCGATATTGCCCCGCTAAACAATGGCTCATGATGTAGTTTCCATATTTGGATTTTGTGCTGTCAGAGAGAGTAGACATTGTGTTTGTGTTGACCTCAGGATGTCCTGAGGAAGACGTCACAGCCACGGCGATGCAGTGCCACTGTTGGCTGGCTGGTGGAGGCGGGACAATCTAGGGCTCGGGCTCGGGCAGGGATTGCTAAACGTCTCTCCTTATTTCTTTACGGGTCTTATCACCGTAGTGCACACCTTATCACCTAATAACTGCTGGGAGTTCCTTTCAAGATTGCCTTGTGAGATGTATTGTGAAGACATCTGGAAAGACGTTGCTGAAGAAGTTTTTCTGGCTGAAGCCTGTTTCCCCGCTGCCTGAAGAGGAAATCCTAAACGTTGTTTAACAGTGAAGAGGTGCTCTCTCTTTCTCGCTACCCCAACTGGGTACAGGTCCACCGGTGGGTTTAATGGGGATTGCAGAGGGCTCGTTTATCCTCCAATTGCAAAAGTTGGATGTGGAGACTTAGGTGCTGAGACGTCACAAAGGCACATTACAGCACTCAATACTCTGAATGTAATCTACAAACCGTGCCGGAGTATTTCCTGTGGCACAGCACTGCGCAGACAGGAAACCGCCACGGAAGGTGAGTTTTGCAGCTCCTCGCTGGGCCCATCACAGGACTTCAGCAAAGCCTCAAGCCTGCTGCATGTGCGTTTCCACTTGGCCTTTTCCTGTTTATAAAAGCGCACCATGTTTTGAGCTTTCCGTAAGTTTGATGGGAAGGCTCCAAATCTCCACTGTGGTCTGATTTGGATTTGGAAAATACACAGAATGAGAGAATTAATTCGACGTCTCGTCTTCTGAGAAGAGTTGGCTTGTGAGTTGATATAGTCTTCCCAGATCAAGAAACCTTGCTTTTTTGGGTAAGTTTAGTTTTCTGAGTGTAACACACTGAAATGTTTTTATTTTTATGTAGTTTGGTATTGATGAAGTCATATTGGGCATTTCTAGAAGCGTCAATTGTTTGGAGAGGAAGGCATGAGGATTTATGATCTTCTCGAACGTGGTTTTTTCCATTGGCTGTGTCATTCAGCTGGTTAATTTTCCTCCATGGTTGTTTGTGTTATTGAGGAAGTTTATTGCAGAGACTAATCAAGGTCTGTTTATGTTGGTGTTTTCCCCCTCCCTTTTTCACCCATTTAGGGTGTTTAGACTCTCAGCAGGAAATCGATGTTTCGCCAGATTACGACTGAAGCAATGGGGTGACCCTGTTAACGCAGCTTTGTGGATTTAAACCATTTCTACTCCAAATTCCTCTCTAAAAAAACCTGTGACTTGGCATTTTTATGTGGAATGTTAAGCACAGTTGCCTCTCAAGTGTACTGGCTATCAATGAAGAACCACAGTATTTACTGATTACTGAATATTTTGCCTGAATTTATGCTTAACAATCCATTTTTTCTCATTGTCACTATCCCCTGCCATGTCACAGTGTAGACCAGGGGATATCGCAATGGTGCTCGCCCGTCCGGCCATCCTTTTGTCTGTCCTTCTGGAAAAGTGGGGACATGTTTCCTCGAACTACTTTACCTTGATGATGAAAATAGTGTATGTACTATTAGTCATGACCTTAACGGGGTTTAAATGTTGTCAGGCGATATTAATGACAATCTCATCTTGTTTTTCCCATTTTGTCAGGTGTGAACTTCAAAGAAGTTAAGGAAGAAAATAGGCAGAGCCTTTTTGGGGAGATATACGCGTCTATCGACACATTGGCGTTTACTTTTGGCAATGTGTAAGTGCCCTGAATTGGTGTTTCAGAGATACATGCATTTGCCATTTTAATCAATCTATCACTGCATCTTAAAAAAAAAAAGTGACTTTCTCAGGGTTTGACATGGAATTGGTTTAAGTATAACTTCATTTAAAAAAAAAAAAAAAAAAAAAAAAAAAAAAAAAAAAAAAAAAAGCTTTATTATTGAGTATGTGGTCATGCCTCTGACTGAGGATATTAAGTGTATTGCAAGTGTGATTGTGGAGTGACACAGCTGACATTCTCAGTCTCCCTCCCTGACCTCATGCTATTGCTCAGGTGTTCAATGGGTCTCATCTGTCATGTAAGTGATGTCGTTTTCAGCTGGAGGTTAGTGGAGTAAAACTATGCCTGATCTTCTCATCTCTTCCTGTAGAGTGTCTGACTTCCTTATGGGAGATGTGGACAGCGGATCAGTGCAGGGCCTCTTGGAGACCCGCAGAACTCGGGTAAGTTATTTCTGCCGCTGCTTTAGACTTGGGCATGTCCAGATTATATATCAGGTGCTACGGAGGGGCTGCTGAATGGCTCGCACTGTTCAAGTGCACAAGTGAGCCCCGTAACCTGCAGTTGAATCTGAGCAAACCACAGATGACTGGCCACTTTCGTACACCCAGAGATGGAGGACTTCTTGCTGGGATGGTGGCATCTTTTTAAAGCAAGAAGGAAAAGGGGGGGTTAGAATGCATTGGCAAGGAAGATGAGGCAAATAAATCTTATTTTGGTTCAAAAATATGTTTAATGCTTATTCTTTTCCTGAAGTTTATTTAGCTTAATGCATTTCTTGCTGTCCCTTTAGAATATGCAAACAGTAAGGTCTCAGTGTTACACTTTGTTTGCTCTGCAGTAGATCTCCTGTCTATTTGTCTTGTAAAAATTTGAGAAATCTGAATATAAATCTGCTGTTCTCCTGCAGTCGTTTGAGAATCTCTCAGTGGAGTCTGGCGCATGTGTTCCTGAGAAAGATGACTCTGCAGGTAAGATGTTTCTGCCTCGACATTGCCCCTCACGCCCCCTTCTCCGGCCGCCCAGTGCCGCTGACGCATCTTGTCATCTGCCGCGATAGCGGGCAAGAATGCTTTCTTCTCGCCTGCTCGTTCCTGCACAGCTTTCTGTAGTAGGGATGTACGCCGGCTTCCTGAATGGCCAGCATTCTTTCGCATTTCAGAGTTTTTGTCGGAGACGAGAAACACGTGCCCAGCCGTGGGCTGGCGATGCACTGTTGCGGGGCCCCTCAGTGCCGCTGGTGGTGGCTGGAATGGCGAGCCTGTTCTGCACATCACTGGAACAGCCTGCTGCATAAAGGCACTGGGTTCATGCTAGCCTGTTAGCGGCTGCCATTTTACAGGAGAAAAATCCCTGTCCAACCTGTTTATCATTAGGCCAGGGGGGCACCTTAACTCCCGCTAAGGTTGTGGGAGCATTACTGCGGCCGGCGTGAAACCAGAGTCAGGATGCTTAGGAATGGACGCATTTACACTTTCACCGACTGTTCCGGTGTGTCGGCAGGGTCCCCACCGCCACCTACAGCGGAGGAGGTGGACGAGGCGCTGCTGACGAGCGACAGCGGCGTGGAATCGGCTCTGCTCTACGCCAAGGCCTGGTCCAAATACACCAAAGATGTCCTGAGTTGGGTGGAGAAGAGGCTGGCGCTGGGTGAGCCTCTGCTTCTCTATCTCCTCTCCTCTCTACTTCTGCTTTTCATTCGGTCTGTTTTTTCCCCTCTTACTCACTGTCTGGATATGTCTGTCCCGCAGAAAACATTTCTTGGACATCTTAAGCCGCTTTCACACCGGACGCGAAACGAATTTTCCGGAGGACAGATTACATTCAAAGTCAATGCAAAGACGCGAATATTATTATTATAATAATTGCGTTTCGCGTGTATTCGCGTCTTTGCATTGACTTTGAATGTAATCTGTCGTGCGGAAAATTCGTTTCGCGTCCGGTATGAAAGCGGCTTTAGGCTCCGTCTTGACAACCTCTCCTTGCAATTACGTTGCCAATTTTAGATGTTGTCATATCCTCTGCATTTGAAGTGATATTTCTGTAGGAATGGCGTTGTTCTGATGATGGCTGCAAAAGCGTGACATAAGTAGAAATTTTGGCTTGTCTTATGGTATATTTTATGGACAGCATTGCTTTGTTACGCCCAAAAGTTGTGACCGCTGGCTCTGTTTACAGATATTGAGTGCGCAAAAGGCTTTGCCAAAATGGCTGAATCTGCAAAGACACTTGCAAGCCAACAGGTAATTATTTTACGCAGTATTTGTTCAAGTTGAGTTTATTGGTGTGTTTTTTTTTTTTCCAAAGGTTAGTCTGTATCTGACTGTGGTTGCAAATATGTGTAAAATGTTGTTTTTTTGTTTTTTTTTTTTTTACTGGATCACAATTACAGAATTGATTACAGATTAATGTCAAAGCAGTTCGTTTGTGTGCGAGTGGACATGTCTCTCTTCGTATTGTGTAGTGACTAATACATTTCTCCTTTTACTTTCATGACGAAGGATTATGTGCCGTTCCGGGACATTTATGTGTCCGCTTTTAAGAATGACATTGAGTACAGTCAGGTTCTGCTTCAGACTGCGTCGGCCCTTCAGTCCAACAAATTCATTCAGGTAAGAGAGAGTTTTGGGATCAATTTGTGTTTTTCAGCAGTTTCTGAGCAATTAGTCTTAATCATTTAATCTTATCAAGCCCTCACACTGTCAAGGGCTGGCTGTCTGCTAAGAGTACGTACACCCTTTGCAGTGTGTGTGCGCTCCGTCTGCATGGACTGTTTGAAATATGGCGGTATGATATAGCTCCTTGTATTTTTTCATGTTCTACAGCCCCTGTTGGCTCGCAAGAATGAGCTTGATAAACGCAGGAAAGAGCTCAAAGACCAGTGGCAGAGGGTGCAGAGAAAAGTGGTGGGTAGATTTCATTTTTTGATGCTGGAAAGTGGTTCCTTTGACCTTTGAGAGCCGTTTATATTTCAACTTCCCCTGAGAGGGCTTACTAGGTTTTTTGATCATGTGTTTTGTCTTTGAATTGCCTGCAAATGACTGTGTAATGTATAGCTCAGTGGGTGTGAGAATACGCTTTCTTACTCTTCCTGAAAAGATATCTGGCAGATTAGCGCACAGAAAGGCAGTCAGAATACTTGCGCAAATATTTTTTTTTTGTGTGTCTGTGCAAGCTTGCTTGTGTGTGTTTGTTTGTGTGTGTTTGCGTGTGTGTTGGCATTAACTGCACTAAATGATTGTGTGCCTCTCCTTGTGCACATCAGAGCAATGTGTTTGTGAATTCTCGCGCAGGATTATGAGTGTGTGTGAGTTTGAGTCTACATTTTGGTGCAGTCTGCTAATGAATGCATTTATGGCATAGTGTATGCAAGTGTGTTGGTGTCTGCATTTTGGTGCAGTGTGCAAGTGAATGTTTTACACACTTTGTGTGCACGTCTGTGTCTGTGTGCGCGTGTCTGTGTGTGTGTCTGTGTATGTGTGCGTGTGCGTGTCTGTGTGCTTCATGGCAGTGTGCTGGTGAATGTAAGATTGTGTGTGTGTGTGTGTGTGTGTGTGTGTGTGTGTGTGTTTTGCACTGGTCTGAATAGTAGGAAGTGAAAAGCGGCGAGTCAGCAGTGCTGTAAGAGGCTTCTGTGCACTTCCTTCTGAGCAGCAGGAGGCAGACAGCGCTCTGAAGAAGGCCCGGCTCCTGCAGGCGCAGAGGAGGGAGGAGTACGAAAAGGCTCGCTTCTCCACCAGCAGGGCCGAGGAGGAGCAGCCCAGCGGGGGAGGCAAGCAGCTGGAGAAGAGGAGGAGGCTGGAGGAGGAGGCGCTTCAGAAGGTGGGGCGCCGTCACCTGCTGTCTGTGCATGACCACGGTCACCTCACCAAAGACTCAGGCCTTTCGTTCTACTGACCAGGAATCAAGTGCTTTCTCATTGCCTATCAATACCAGCTTGCTCTCGCTGTCCTGCCTGTAGTCAAATATGAAAGTGACTTGCCTTACCTATGGACTGCATCTCCATCAAGTATGCAAGTGACTGAGAAAACTAGAAGTAAACCAGTACTTGTTGTGTATTGCAAGTCGATATCAGCTGTGATTGTGTTATTGTTTGCGAGCAGGTATGATAGAGGCAATAGTGATGAATGGTTTGATGATGAATAAGTGGCAATGCTAGCATTTATGGAATTATCTGTGCTATTCTTTTAGGCTGAAGAGGCTACTGATCACTTCAACGCCTGTGTGGCTGATGTCGGGGTGAAGAAGATTGAGCTAGCCAATGGCAAAAGCGAAATCCTGACGCAGATTCGCGAGCTGGTGTTCCAGTGCGACCTGACCTTGAAAGCGGTGAGTTGACGCCCACGCCTGCTCACAGGGGTAATTGCTTGCGAAAAGGCAGGCTGTGACTGCGTGCGTCTCTCTGTCTTTACTCAGGTGACGGTCAACTGGTTCCAGATGCAGCAAGCCCAGGTGGTGTCTCTACCAGTCAACCACCAGTCCCTCTGTGAGAATGCCAAGCTGTATGAACCAGGCCAGCAGTATGTGGAGTTTGTCAAGAACCTGCCCAAAGAGAGAAGTCGAGTGGAATCTTTCTCCTTTGACGGCCCGAGCCCCCAGAACTCTATGTGAGTTAGTGTCTGTGTGACCCAGCTATTAAGAATTGGGCATTATATCCTGTCTAAGAAAGTAAAAGTCCTCCTCGGTATTTTGTGTCACCCATCAAAATTTGTTCATGGCACAATTCCCTAGCCAGACAGCAAAACTATTAAGTCAAATCAGGTGGTTGAGTTCATGGGGGGAGAAGGTGCATGGCTGGGCTTTCACTGTTTGACCCCCGGACTTTACACTAGCGGGAAACAACAACTGTTCTCCTTTCTTTTTTTACCAGTTCACTGCGCTGTGTTTCTCAGAGTCCTGTTCTTCCTGAGTACAGACAGGCATTTTGTTTTGGATCAGCATGGGAATGTTCCAACATAATCCCTTGTCAGTAAAGTTTAATAGCGTGTAGCTGGCTGTATGTTTATGAAGTCATCTGTATGTTTATGAGGTTGTTTCAGGCAGACGTCAACGTGGGGTGCGTGCACTGAATGCTTATACTAACCAGCGAGGAACAATATTGTGTTGGCATGGAAACAAGCAAGTTGTTTTTATTTGAAGTAGTTGACCTTTTGCTTTGCTTGTTTGAAATCTGTCAGTGTTATAGAGGAGGGAAAATCGGCAAGGCCATAGCAAGTTCACCCTTAAAGCAACATTATGCTGCCATTTCACCTGAGAATAACCACTTCAAAATCATTCTGAGGGTACACTGTCTTATACTGGTGCAAGTGAGTTCTCAGGTTAACGAGCACTCCCCAAATAAATACTAACGGCCTACAAAAAAATTGATAATCCTTTTGTAGTTCAATAGTTTTTCTTCATTTCATTCCAGTAAATTCCCTGTGTTATAAAGGCCTGTATAAGTTATGTAAAAATGCTTGTTGCTTAATGTGTTTTAACATCCTCAGCCCCCAACTCCTGGTATTGTTAGAGTTAAGAAATTTTCAGTTGCATGTCATCAGAGGTATAGAAGCTTCACCTTTTACGCATGATTGATCTCAACCTATTCCCATTTGATATCCCCTGATTTAACAGTCAATTTATTTACTGAATGCCTGGGACCAATATGTAAGTGTATAATGATGAAGGAATTATTCATTTGGAAATTGCCAGAATACCTCCAATAGGCTGCATTGAAAATGTGATATTTAACACATAATTGAACACGTGATATTGTAAGGATGACAATAATACAGATTATTAATCCAAACTTTTCTCTGAATTCCAGCTCCCGTTTTAACATTTATTATGCCCCCGGAATTGAAGATTCAGGGGCATATTGTTTTGCACCTGTCTGTCCGGCTGTCTGTCTGTCTGTTTGTCTGCAGCAGCAAAAAAACTTAAACCTTGGCCGTGACTTTTGATTGGTCAGAGATAGGCCTTTGATACTTGATAAGTGTATCCCTTGTCACGAGACCTTTCGGATGAGATCATAATTTTTCACCTCGTGACCTTCACCTTGGCGGCATTTTGATTTCACAGTAGTTTCCTGGAAAAGTTTTAAAAATTTTATTAGTTTATTTAACCCTTTGCAAGTCCAAGCGATTCCATCTGGTCCTTTTCCAAATTATAAATTCAAACTATGCTTATATCCGGGGGCATCAGTGTTTCACAAACACATCTTGTTATTCCCTGCGGGAACTTTTGCTAGTGGGGTATTGTCGTCCCTTCCGCTGTCTATCTGTCCGTCTGTCTGTCTCTCTTTCCATCGATTGTTACCGCTCTCAATGGTGAACCGTAGTGGGGTCTTCCCTCAAAATTGAACAGATAATGCATTTTGGGTGTCTCCAGAAACCCATTTGATGCCAAGGTCATAGCTCTAATGTTGACTTTTTTTTTTTTTTTTTTGGTCAAAGGTTGGGCTCGGCCACCTGTAAGGCACACCGAGGGGCTGTATACCGAGGAGCGCCCTGTAGTGTACATCTGAAATAAGAAATTTCTTCTTGGGCAGATCGAACCCTATGGAACATTGGTGCAGAATGGTGTCACTTATAGGCCCAGCTAACAAATGTGCCGTTTCGTGAGCTTCAGAATATCATCTCACCAAATAAAAAAGAAAATCCTTGGACGAAATCCCCAATTTGAATTTGGTGATTCATCACATTTAATGAGTGCCTTATCACTAAAAATCCTAACTAAACCTTTAGGGTGCTAGCTAGCCAGGGCCGGCGCTAGAACAGGGAATTGGGGGGGCACAGACGCGTCCCTTTATGACAAGAATTAGTCCTGGCAAGTTCTCAATCATTTTCCTTTATTGACGTGTTTTCCAATTATCGCAATTGGCATCTGAAGACACGGTTTCTCTCCATATGCGATCTAACAGCGAAGAAATTATGGGCTAAATTCAGTACAGCGGCGGAACCCGAACTGATAATTGGGGTGCACAAAACATCCGTTTAAAACAATTATTACTCCTGACCTGTTCTCAGTCATTTTCATGATTTACAAAAGGTTCACTCCGAGAGCACTCCACACTTAACAGGTGCTGCTTGTTCTCCTCAATTAGGTAAGACGACAATTATTCATCTGGACGCGTATTTGTTGTATTTTAATCAATGTTATTCAAAATTGCATACCAGCGCAAATAGCTTGAGCCGCACGCTTTATATAGCCTATTTAACTGCTGAGTGCCACTTTTTTTTTTTTTTTTTTTTTAATCAACCCACGCAATACCGAGAGTGAAAGGCGATATTTCATTGGAATGCGGACCAGTTCAATCAACGCAAAGCATTGGCCTATTAATAAGTAAATCATTTTTCTGTACTGAATTTAGCTCATGATTTCATCGCTGTTAGATCGCATATGGAGAGAAACCGTTTCTTCAGTTGCCAATTTCGATAATTGGAAAACGCGTCAGTAAAGGAAAATGATTGAGAACTTGCCTGGACTAATTCTTGTCATAAAGGGACGAGTCTGTGCCCCCCCCCAATTCCCTGTTCTAGCGCCGGCCCTGTAACTAGCCAAAGCAAATGTTTGCTAGTTTCTGAATGGCTATATTTTTTGTGAAAAAATGGAGGACAATGGTTGGCACGAACCATGGAAGTGGCTTAATTGCAGCTTATCTATATAAATGTTATTTGTTGTCTTTGAGGTGCCACTGAGGCTTAGTGACAATTGATGGAAGGTTAAATGTATTTTGTGATTGGCTCTAATTGGGACAACTCATATGATCATTTTGATTAAGTCAATGTTGGCGAGCAACGTTGTACCATCTACTGTCAAGTATTGGAAATGCATTATTAAATTCCATTTTGTCAGAAACCGACAGAAAACATAACACATCCCCTATGCCAATCAAAATTAACAAGAGAAGGGCCTGGCCTCAAAGAAAGGATGACTAGGTTGGTTATCGTCTATGTTCATGATGGACTTTAACAGCAATATTTTAGGTCTTATTGGATCAGCAAGGAACCTGTACATTTTGTTGCCTTTCTCCAGACAGTTGCTGCTCCCATAGGTGCAGCAAGGAGTCATATTAACGAATTTGGGTAGGCCTACGTATCTTCAAAATTAGGCTATGAACTCCAATATGCTTGAACTCAATCACTTTGAGACTGCACCAGAAAATGCAATCGAAACCAGATGGCTCCATATGTCACGTGACCAGATTTTTCTGGAACCCTCACATCGCAACATTCTTTACCTGGGAATTCTCTGTGGGACTAATCACACCACTAACCAAAGAAGCTATTGAAAGAAAATAAATCTTGGATTGGCTTTTACTTGTTTCTGAGAACTTGGTGAAATAAAAGGCTGCAGGACAGATGCCAAGCTGGCCCTCTTGTATGTGGGCTGAAAACTCTTGCAGTTCTTCAGCAAAACTAAAATTTCTGTCATTCCTTTTTTTTTTTGTCATTTTTGATGTGCTAGAGTTCATTACCAGTGTCACAATAACCAAAAATATGCAGTCATCTTGGTTTAAAATCATGCAATATTACTCTACATTGTTGGTCAACATGATTCTTTGGCTTCTGGTGTCAGTTTGGCTGGTTCTAAATCCTTCAGCTTGTCAACAAATGCACGTGTACATCTGTGCATGGGGTGTGGGGGGGGATGTGGTGGGGGTTTGTTGGAGAAGCGGTGACATCTGTTTTTACGATGGTGGTGTAAATGTAAATGGCATTCCTTAACTTGGGCCACTCCAGATCTCAATAATACCAATACTGAGGTTTGAAAGGGTTTTAGCAACTTGTGCTGGTTTTTCTGTCTATGGATAGTGAGGAGAGATGAGGGTGCCCATTACAGTTGTGTATGTGCCTCGAGGCCTTCCTCAGGAAATGTCTGTGGTGAGAAACGACAGCTTGAGACGGGCTTTGTTTTCTCTGCTCTGCCGCTACGCCCACTAGAGCTCTCGCTGTGCCTCTTAAAAACAAATCTGGGCAGCTCAGATTTTTCACTTGGGTTCAAAACACAAAATTTGCCGATGGGTCTGCAAAATTTCACTCTCTAATATCAACACTCAAGCACCTCAGTTATTTTTTTTTTTTCTTTTTTTTTTTGGTCTATTCATTTCCCTCCCTTTTTCAGTCAGATGCTTACTTTCCAGGCTTTGGACTTGTAGCTGGACTCCAGTGTTATATTCTTTCTTCCTGTTGATCATTGTGATTTATTTCAAAATGAACGGCCTTTCATATAAGGAAATGCGATTTATTATTTATTATCCCCCTCCACAAAGTGGTGCGGGGGATAGAGGACTGGGTTCCATCCATCTGCCCATCCATCCATCGCACTTTTGATGGAGACAAGTTACCTTGAGAATTATGACGGTTACATGGGTCAAACTTTGTTTGCTTGATAAGATGGTCTTCATCTACTTTATGTTCGAAAATGAATGTTTAAGCCTATTTATTTACGGGGTTGATCGTGGCGGGGGATAGTGATGACAATGTTCTCTTGTTTCAATATAAATGTGGCTTTATTGAGCTCAATTATGAACCGATTGCTTGGGGAAATGTGTAGTTTATGTTGTTTATGTTTATGAAAATGCTTCCCGAAGAGGCTCCAAATTACATTTTCCTTGATGGGCAGGCCTAAACTGAGAATTAATCTTTTCAGTTACTCTCATCGATTCATATTCTTCACAATCTCATTTTAAATGAAAATGATTTACATTATGGAATTTTTCTGCTCCATGTTACTGTAGCCTGAAATCCATCCGTATCCAGCTTTGGTCGCTCCCAACAGTCACTTGCCGATACAGTCTCGCCCCAGTCTGTCGGCCAGCGTTTAACCCTTACGTCACTAATGAACTGGATATATAAATATTCATGTTTTCTGCTCTTGGCTGATTAGGTGACCTTTTGGCGAGAACCACCAATCGTGCGGCGCCATTTGCAGAATGAATGCTGACCGGGTTATCCGTTGCATCTTGTTGTCAGAAGTGGTAGCTAAGTAGGCGAGCAATTAAACGTTGGGATATACAAGTATCTATCTTATATCTGCATGTTGCGTGTATACTTCCTTTCACTTTGCTACATCAGGCATTTTACAACACAGCTAACAGCTATACTCAGCATTACGAATATGAGTTAGCTGGCCAGTTACGGCATTCGTGAATGTTATTTCACATGAGCTTAAAAATTAGATCATTGCTTGCTAGCGTTTACTCTTGGAGTGGTTGTTAAGTTTTGAACTGGATAATGTTTGGCCATATCTGCATTTTGTTTATTTCAGTGGGATTCCCCGGTATAATAAAGGCTAAATTAAATAATACTCAAATTATGAAACGTATTTCACTGTAATTGGCATTAGCTATAGCTTGAAGGGCATTGCATCAGCTAGGTTAAGCCTATGAAGCTGGTATGTAATACGACAGTTGCTAATTTATTCCTTGCCTGTCTACTTTCTTCGGAAAAGAGAAGACGATAGCTTGTTCCTATTATTGCAACCTATTGCTGCACAATGTTTCGGCATTTTTAACCTGCATGGCCAACGCAAGATACACGTCACATTTAATTTTTGCTCCTTATTTTTCCGCTTTTCCCCGCTTGTTTAATATCTGATATCAATCCAGTACAAGATCATAGCGATCAAATATATTCCTTTTCCCTTTGAAAATGATTAAACATCGATGGCAATAACCGTATCGCTGAACATATAAACACAAGCATTATTTCAGTTTGAAAGTTTAATTCGTTGTTTCCCACAGTCCATACTGTATTTCTGTATTGCCAGATGTTACGTGAGTGCTGCTGAGAGAGACACAGGTCTCGAACAAAGTTCATTTTCTCCTGATCTGTTGGTCTTAAAAATGCCATTACAGCACCAGAATGTTTGGAAAATATGTGGCCTGTGAAAAATAAGTCCAATATTTAATTCTGTGACAGTGGGGCAAAATAATAGGTGATAATCTGTGCTCACGTTCACTTCTCCCCATTGGAATCAATTCATTCAGGACCCACCGCAAGTCTATCTAAAGGGGCGGGGCACCCACGTGACTGATACCAAAAATTGCTCCTCAGTGAGGAGTCTTCCTTTCTCTATTGTCTTTGGCCTTGGTGATGATGTTAGTATACCTCCCCTGAAAAGGGACCTTGCGACTGTGAGCCAATCACAGATCTCGCATGGATTTTGTGCGAATATTTGAAAGTCAAACGATAGCTTACCAACTGCGGTCAGACATACCGGCAAGTGACCATTGGGAGCGACCAAAGCTGGATACGGATGAATTTCAGGCTGAGTTACTGAGAATTTATTGAAAATGTTTTTGCTTATTGTTTTGGATGACCACTCCACCACTTGGATGACCGCTGAGCCTTAGCTTTATTTGTGGAGTGATGCACTGCATGCTCATGCCACTCTGTAACGTGTCCTATTGAGTCCTTAAACCGGTATCTTTGCTGTATTTCTGAGTCACAGCTTATAACAAGTCAGAAATGGTGCGCGTAGCTGCATGTGCTGCTGGACTGTGTGCGCCTGTGAGGGACCACTGAACATCCTTTATCTCCTCCTCCAGGTTGCCCTTTACGAAGAGATCAATGAGCAACTCCTCTCATGGAAATTTGTCACAGATGTCAGTCACCTCTGGCGATTTCCACAGCGCCGACGAGGTCGAGAGTCCGGTTCACACGCGTCCAAGGAAGCTCGAGGAAAGGCGATCCAATAGCAGCATGGACATTCAAGGTAGCCATTCAGACGCGTGCCCTGTGCCACATTCACTAACAGTCAGAGGCTCCTGTTTCGCTAACTTCAGGAAAAATTGAAGTTTTTTTTTTTTTTTTTCTTCCCACATTTATCTCTATAATGCTGCTTTACTGGTGCTGTGATGTCATTCAGTCATCCTGAGGCGGTGCTTCTGATGTTAAGCACTCAGAAACAAGGCTGTGTTCAGCCTCCACTCATCTGATTTCTTTTTGAATTTGATGAAAATCACTACATGAGCTAGCTAAGCAAATTTGAGTTTTACATGTGATGCTTATTTCATGTAATTTTTAAAATGGTGATACTGGCGGCGGTATGCTTTGCTTATGCATTATTCACGAAGCATGTCAATTGAATGGTTACTGTATCACTATTTGAATAGACAGTCTGGTAAGCTATTAAATAAACAAATAAATCTTCTATCTTATATCATTTTGAAACTTTATTCACTAATGAGCTTTGGTGATTTGTTCCACCATTGCATGTTGATATTTATGGCCCAATTAAACCCTAAAAGTTTACTGGCTGGGCTGTTGTGAATAGAATCACTAATTGCCTCCATTATCACCGCTTCTGGCCGCGACGGCCCCAGGTAATGGGTGTGAGTTGGGGGATGGTAAAGGCCACGATGGCAGGAAGGATGAGTGGTTGTTCACATGACCTGAGGTCAAGCCTCGGCTTAATGCTGTGAGGTCAGCGTGCTTATAGAGATTAAGCCATGTCCTCATCTGGCTCGCTGTCCAGATTTCATCTGATGAAGAATCGTTGTGGTTCTTCAATCGCCTGTACCTATGGTTTTAGATTAAGATGTTAGTCACTTTTACACCCCATTTTGCACGTCCCAAGTGATCAGTGCTCGTGCAACATTAGGACTTGACTTGAATTGTAAAAATTCATCAACCTGAACAATTTGGTATGTATGCAAACACTTTTTTTGTTTGGGGGTTTTCAACTGGGAACACACCTTTTCTTATGCATGTAGTAATATTTGGGAAATACGTGGTTTTTTTTTTTTTATTTTGTTTTTTTAATATCATTGCTCAGTGTTTGTAGTGATTACCAGCCCTTCAAAAACCACATACCTTAAGTATTTTAGTCCAATGTGCAGAATCTTGTTTTTTTTAATCTTTTGTCTATTTTTAATCTTTTTTTTTTTTTTTTTTTTTGATAAAATAACCCAAAAATATTGGCAATGAGGTCAATGACATTGTTGGACTAATTTGCTTTGATGTCAGGGAATTTCATCAAAGTAACATAAAACAAACTCCTCTACTTGAGAAAGTAACTATTGATGGAAAATATGATGAAGTGTAATCACAGGACTCAAGATGGACAATCCTTTCAGTGAACAGTTCATTGCCTTTTTAAATTGAAGCAAATTCCTGTAGCTTATGAAGGAGCCTTAAAAGTCCTTCAGAAAGTTACAAGAGTCTTAGAAAGTTACAATGGTCTTGAGAAGCTTTTGATGTTTAGAGGTTATTTCCAAATCAGTAGGAGATGTAATGTGTGCTAATTGGGTCTCTTTTGTTGTAAGGGTAGTATGTAAGAGAGAATCCTTGGCAGAAATTAATTATGAATTCAAGTGGAAATTTAGGGCAGCAAGATGAAGCATTGGCAGGAATAGATGGCTTATTTTTGCTCAGACAAACGCATAGTCCTTTTGAACCCGGACTGGTGTGGAAAAGTGTAGTTTATTGGACGCAAAAGAGCTGAAGAAAGCACTTGGCCCTGTTTTCCAGCCCTGCGGACTCAGGGGCCATTCAGGACATGGGCGTCGAGCAGCGGGGGAGGGGGGATGTGCAGTGATTCGGAGAGTGCTGGGGGCAGCAGTGAATCACGATCCATGGACTCCCCTACCGCCAGCCCAGGTATGGACATGACTCCCCCTCCCCCTACCCAAGGCCCCATTAGCGGACAGTTCACTCGGTGCACATCTGCTTCCTTACTTTCCCAACTCTGCCCTTTACCACAGCTGGTGGAAAACACACATTTCACAGGCTTACTCATCTCCTGCTAAAGATTGCAGCCGGCATGCTATTTGGTCTGTTACATCATCTGTTTGTTCCTGAAGAGAAGACTGTGGAGTGACACGTGTGCTTCCATTCTGTAGACATGCAAACATTCCAGAAATGCGCTTAAAAACAATGCGTTTAAACTGCCTGGAGTTCAGTTTTTTGCAGGAATTTGTATAACACCGCATGCCTTTCACTCGTGCATCTATGTTGCACCCTATTTGTAATTTTTGATGTGTTTGCTTTTGGTATGCCTAGACTTCAATGGTTCATGATATTAATGTATTCACAGTCATTGTAAAAATCTGACGTATGCCTAAGGTTACCAAGACCACATCATTGCAGAACAATTGCCCATCATTATTCACAAAGCAATTAAACTTTGGCAATTTTAATTCATATTTTTGACATTACATGGGTAAAGCTAGTGTTTAACAGAGCTCATGTGCTCTTTTTTTCCTCCAAGTATCTGTTTTTTCCAAAGGCTGAAAGTAAATCTGGGAACTTGCCTTGAGATTGCTGAGTTGGGCTTTTCATTCCAGTAATTATCAGAGAAGAGTTGGAATGAAGTGGACTTCTGGTTGAATGGAGGTGTGAATCACTATGGGCGGTGACTACCGAAGATCCTAACTGAGCCCCCCCAACTGGACACTGTGGCATTTCTGGCCTCAGGAAAGCTAAGCATTCTGTCTCTGTCTAGGTGACTTTAAAAGGAGGCTTCCGAGGACCCCCTCCACTGGCACCATGTCCTCAGCCGATGACCTGGATGACCGAGAACTTCCATCCCCTTCAGACAATGGTGAGTGAACGAGTGCAGCCGGCCACTCGCTACAATTTCCACACCCAGCGCTGGAACCCAAACTCCAACATTAAATTCTTTGAGTGGAGTCAGGCCTGTTGGCCAATTTGTTGTCCCAAGGTCTTCGTTTCATTTATAAAATGAATGCATCAAACGTGCTGATGAATGTGCAGAACTAGTTTAACTTTTGTCGCCCAGTCATGAGTAGAAGTTTTAGTTTTGGTTTGTTTGTTATTTATCACAGAGTGCTTTCAGGGTACTTCTTGGGAATTGGGAAGTTTCAATTTATTTGGAGGTGCATATTCAGATTTTTGAAGACCCATAAAGATGGGTTATATTATTTTTTTTCTTTTATTTATTCTTCACAAGATAAAAGTACTTATCTTATGTAACAATATTGATTAAAAAACAATGACAATAAAATTGTTAATTAAAAACGAACAACTAATTTACTAAATCATACTTGAAAATTAATCTAATTAATTAATTAGTCCTTTTATTGTTCAAAAAAAAAAAGAAAATGTAGTAGTGCACCATGGCTAACTTCATTTCTGGGTGCCAGGCTTGAGTGAAATGGTGATAGAGTCGGCCAGTTCCCCTGGACCCTTCCGGAACACGCAGATGTCTAAGGCTGCGCAGACCCACAAACTGCGGAAACTGCGAGCGCCGTCGAAGTGCAGGGAATGTGACAGTCTGGTGGTGTTTCACGGGGCAGAGTGTGAGGAGGTGAGCCCTTTCGCTCCAATGGTAGCCTGTCTTTTGCTGTTGGATTTGATTGAAACGCAAAACAAAACCTTTTTTTGTCCAGCAGTTGTTCATTCTGGAGTGAATGTTTGGTGGCTGAATGCGTTTTGACCATTTTTTGTCAACTTAAAGCTAAATTGAAAACTATTACAACAATTCCTTGAAAGCATACAGATATAATTCAGATTGGAAGATTGTCTTTTTGCAGCTTGGCTAAACACATGCATTTGCTGATGTCCTTGCTCTGTTGATTCAGTGCTCTCTGGCCTGCCACAAGAAGTGTCTTGAAACGCTGGCAATTCAGTGTGGGCACAAGAAGCTCCATGGAAGGCTGCATCTTTTTGGGATTGACTTCACCCAGGCAGCCAAAAACAATCCAGATGGAATTCCTTTCATAATCAAAAAATGCACCTCTGAGATTGAGAACCGGGCTCTGAATATCAAGGTAGCCTGACAGTCTCATTCTTAAATTTTACCGCTCCGTTCTGTAAAATTATTTGTGATTAGTACATATTGAAAGGCATTGTGAAAGTCATTGCCTCCTTAGTGAAGGTATTTTATTTCTGCAATATGTATTTTTTCATCTTTGAACCCTTTGTTCTCTGGATTCCTGTTCAAAAATGTACTTCCTTGTGTAGGGTATCTACCGAGTAAATGGAGCAAAATCTCGAGTAGAAAAGCTTTGCCAGGCTTTTGAAAATGGCAAGGATTTGGTGGAACTTTCTGACCTTTACCCTCATGATATCAGCAACGTCCTCAAGCTTTATCTCCGACAGGTATGTTATAATACTTTATCAAGAATCCTCAGAACTACCATTATTTATATCTCATTTAATGTTTATTTGGAGCTTCGCACTGACATTAATGGCAAGATTTTATTATTGCTTGTTTGTTTTCACATGCTCAGTTTGTGGACTCTGACTGACACCATAAATGGAAAGAAATTAAAACACGAAATCCATTGGTGCCGGAAGCTGATATTGACTGAATCTAGGCATCGATTATAAACCTTTTCCAGAATGAGGAAGGGCTCTTGCTAGTATGCTTGATAAATGATTGGAACATCCAAATAAGCTTTTGTTTAGGGACATCTGGATTTATTTAGGCAGCTGACCGTGGGGGGTGGTCTTATTGCTGGTAGACAGAACTCTGATTGCTACAATTGTTTGATATGCTTTTTTTTCACCCTTGTAATGTGTAGCTCCCAGAACCCTTGATCTTGTTCCGCTACTACAATGACTTCATCGGCCTGGCAAAAGAGTGTCAGAGCATCATCGTGGAGCAGGCGGAGGATCATTCTCAAATGAGCATCGAGCTCAACCGCGTCATCTTCAAGATCAGGGACCTGCTGCGGCAGCTGCCCCTGGCTCATTATAAAACCCTGCAGTTCCTCATAGAACACCTGCACAGGTATGCCATTGCAAGAGACTTCATGGAAACTGTATTTGTAGCCAAAGTCTGTTGATTACCATTTTCTAGAGATGAGTAGCCTTGTTGATCCTTTAAAGCAGGGGTTCTCAACTGGTCTCACACTGGGACCCACATTTTCTCATGGTCATTACGTCGCGACCCACTTTTATAGAATCGAAACCAAGCAAATATTTTTTTCAAAAAGTCTTTGAAAGCACATACGTCATCTTTTTAAACATACATACACATTTATTTATATGTGCAAAGTGCATTTCAGAGCACATTATTAAGAAAATGAAGAACATGAAAACTGCATTCGTGAATAAAATGCAGTTAAATACCAAAACAGCCCAAAATAAATAAGGCCACAAAACTAAATATTTAACTTCTATGAATATTTCTGCATTCAGAGCACAAACTGAGGAGGAACAACTGCATGTATAAAAGTGAGTAAAATAAAATAAAACTGCATAAAATAAATAAGGCCACAAAACTAAATATTTCACGTCAATGAATCTCTCTGCATTCAGAGCGCAAACTGCGGAGGAACATGACAACTGCATGTATAAAAGTGAATAAAATAAAATTATCAATACTGCACAACATAAATAAGGCCACAAAACTAAATATTTTGCGTCTATGAATCGCTCTGCATTATACGCTCAGCGTATTACTGCCCACCACAGGCCAGATGTATTATGATACATCTTGAATACAGACCAAAAAAAAAAAAAACCCTCCATTTCACATAAACTCGCGCTTCAAGTTCAAACTCCTATCGTCACTTGTGAGCTCAACTCTCCTCGCTTATTCCTCTTCTGCTCAACTCCCCCTCGACTTAACACAACACTTAAAGTGAACATCAATTGAATGATGGTTACCATGGCTCCAGAGTCAGATGCGCATTAAACATTATTCACCTCCGCCAAGGAGGTGAATGTTTTTGCTGGCGTTGGTTGGTTTGTTTGTTTGTCTGTTAGCAGGATAGCTCAAAAACGGCTGCATAGATTTTAACCAAACTTTGCAGGATGTTTGAGTAGCACAAGAGGAACAAGTGATTAAATGGCATATCTAGGCCAAAGTACAGCTGGGATATACGCCGAAGTTCAAGATTTCAAGTCTTTCCAATGGGCCGGATTTCCAATCGCTTGCTTTTGGGTTTTACGGCCACCTGGCAGTAAAATGCAACAATACTGTACATCAGCCTGCAAAAATAACTCATGTACAGAGTTGCCTTGGCGTTGCGGAGGTGCTGCGCTCTCTGAATGGTCTTGTTTTTTTATTTTTTTTAACCAGCTGTCCGCGACCCAGTCAGAACGGGTCCGCGACCCACCAGTTGAGAACCACTGCTTTAAAGGGATATTTCAACATTTTGGCAAATTGGCCTATTGCCATAATCCCTATAGTCATATGCATAGGCGCCATTTGTGGGGGGGCATTGGGTCTCCTGCACCTCCAAAGTTAAGGTTGGGGGTGCAAAAACCCTGCAATATTAAAACCGCAAGTTTTCGTAGTTCGTCTGCCCTTCAGTCAAGCTGCTGATTAAGGTAATGCGGTACCTTCTTTTTTAAAAAAAAAAATAAGGCTAATGCAAGCCGTCTACGATTGCAGTTGCAGGTTAAGAAGCTGACTCCATATTGGAATTAATATTCATGTCCAGAAAATGTGTGTCCTTGATTCGTTGCCGTGGCCTACTCTAAAAAAAATCTGGTAGTGAATAACACATCGTCTTTAGCTGCTGTTGTAGCCAAGCAACTCAGGTAGATTGTAACAGAATGTGGGCAACCGTACTGCAATTTACTGAGCTGGGGTTATGTTTCACAAAAGCGTTCCTATTTTCTAACTTTCAAAAACTTCCATAGCCCGGTTCAAACCAAGGTTTTAGGAAACGTAACCCTGAACGGTTACTTTCAATGTACCTTGGTTCGTTTTAATGCTTTCGCGTGCGTGAATGCGTTAATAATATGCAATCGCCTTAATAAAAAGTGTTCCCCACTTCCATATGAGCGCAGGCACGAAAAAAAAAAAAAAAATGGTACAATTTCATTTTTCCCAGAAATGTGGATAAATAAATAGGTTTTTCAACATGATAATTTAGACGTGTGCTTTAGCCTATATGAAGAACGTATGGTCTTGACTACTTGTAAAGTAAATTTTGGCGGGATTCATTGGTTTTTGGCAATGCAGTAGACAAATTAAGGTTAAAAAATGGGCTATTTTTTTAGCATAAATGTGTTTTAAAAAAAAAAAAAATACACCTAAAATAATAAGCAAACAGTTCCTTAATTGGCAATAATAAAAGACACACCCTCATTTTTTACTTTAACGTGTGTCTTCGCTCAAATGTTTTCATCGAGGGGCAGCGCTCTATCGCAAGTAGGATTAAATTACTTGTATCTGGACCTAATTTTCATCGTCCACCTCGATACATATTGGCAATGAATTGTGACGTAGGCTTCAGAATTTCCCTTGCTGAGATTAAACGCAGTAAAATACAAAGTACCGTAGTTAATTAACATAATTTTACATTTCCGGAATGCAGGCTATATCATGCAATTATATTTCTTAAACTAGTTCATTAAAAAGAGCCCATTGATATTGACAACTTGTCTTTTGTTACCCTGTCTGTATTATGTTTATGAAGCAATAGCCGATTTAATGAATAAGCTTACTGCCAACCTTCGTGGAATTTTCTGGACTTGAATATTAATTCCAATATGGATTCAGCTTCTAAACCTGCAACTGCAATCATAGACGGCTGGCATTAGCCTTATTAAAAAAAGGTCCCGCATTGCCTTAATCAGTAGCTTATGCTTCAGTTTAGCACTGAGGTTATATCGGCTTTTAACTTGCGGCTTGCATGGGATTTCATTTTCATAGTCGAGATAGGGTGTACTATTAACCATGCGTCTGCAGCATGCGGCACTATTTAAACACCGCAGATGCGTGGATGATGGAAGATATGTAGCCTATAGCGTTGTAGTAGGAACAACGTTAAGAGACAGCGGCCTTGGCTGATGAACCACGCATTGCATGCATAATTATTGTGTGCGCATATTGCGTGCGTCTTGAAGCAGGCTGGGAAAAAAATGCAACACGTGAGTATCCTATAGGCTAACGCAATGTTTAAGGTCCCATTTGCAATTTCAAATCCTAAGCTAAATAAATGACTGAAAACAGTTTAGCCTACGTCCATAAATGCGGGGATGGAAAATGGATGCGCCCTCCGACATTCAATGCGTGTATGCCTTCATACATCGCATCCATTCAGCCAATTAACGTTATTTCACAGATCACAACCAGATTTTACATTAATCAAATAAAGTAGCCCACTGATATTTTCTAAATAAACCTTTTTAACATTCTAAAAGGCTGGACTTTGGACAAGGCAGCCTACCCTTGGGAATACAGCAGCCTGAAAAAAAAAATATTGTGACCCCCAATGTTGACCTGAAGTTGGCGCCACTGGTTATTTGAGTAGGTACATTACCTTTAGTTATCCGTGCCCGTTGTTTTGAGATTCTGGGGGGAAAGACTCAAGCTGCTCAGCGAACATAATGAAAGTGAACTGTACAGGTCCTTCCCTCCTTCAAAACTCATCAAATACGCAATCCAGCAGCTCCAAAACGCTCTCGTGGACAACTTGTGACCTGCACATTCACCACGCTATAAAATAATAATGTATAATTACAAGACAGAGTTATTTTCAAGGCAAATGCATAACCAGAACTACATTCCAGACACACCGGCTGGGCGGAGTGATTTCAAAAGCGTATGTTTACTGCAACTACTCGCAACCAGAGCCGTATATGGCAATGTCTGAGCTGCGCACTGTGTTAATCCGCCCAGCGGGTGACTCAAGAAAGTAGTTCCGAGTATTTGCTTCATATGTCGTAATATTTCGTAATTATACATTATCATTTCGTAGCGTGGTGAATGTGCAGGTCACAACTTGTCCACGAGAGCGTTTTGGAGCTGCTGGATTGCGTATTTGAAGAGTTTTGAAGGAGGGAAGGACCTGTACCGTTAACTTTCATTATGTTCGCTGAGCAGCTCGCGTCTTTCCCCCCCAAATCTCAAAACAACGGGCACGGATAACTAAAAGTAATGTACCTACTCATATAACTATAGGGATTATGGCAATAGGCCAATTTGCCAAAATGTTGAAATATCCCTTTAAAGCATATCTAGGGTTGTCATTTAATGCTAAAATGTATTTACTCAAACATTAACCCTTTAATCTCTCATTTTTTTGCTTAAGTTTTCTCTGAAGTCTGATTGAAGTCAGAAAAGACATATTTTCATATTGCAGGACAATGCCAAATATATATTCTGCATCTGCTGTTGCAATGCCTCACTGAAGCGACAGCACACGTATTTTGTGAGAAATATTCAAAACCTGGACGCTATGTTTTCATGACCACAACATTATATTGAATGGAAAAAGGCTAAATCATGCAGATCATTTTGCACATGTTACTCAGCAATTCAGCTGAACATATTTGGTGTCGTTGGAAACATAGGAATTACTTCTATAATTCATTGTAGGCCTGAAGGTCCACAGGTTTGAATTGAGCTGCTGCTGCATTTGACGGACCCAGTTTTATGGGGTTAATTCACCCATTGACTTCATCCCTTCCAGAGTGACCGAAAAAGCAGATGAGAACAAAATGACGGCCAGCAATCTGGGGATCATTTTCGGGCCGACTCTGATCAAACCCCGGCAGACGGACGCCGAGGTGTCTCTGTCCTCGCTTGTGGACTACCCTTACCAGGCCCTGATCGTGGAGCTGCTGATCCGCTACTACGAGAAGATCTTTGACGCGCCCCTGAGCTCGGCGACCATCTCCCCCCTCGGCTGGGGAGGTTTCCCCCCGGCCTGCCAAAGTCAGTGAGCTGAGGCTGACCGCACAGCAGAAGGAGCTGCAGCTCAGCCGCCACTCGCAGTCTCTGGTGGATATTAAAGAGGCAAGCGTTTGATTTTTCTCCATCTGTGTTTGATGACCATTCATTTCTATGAGAGCCATTTCCAATGTTAGCAGAGATTGATGATTCCCCTTCTCTCCCTATTTATTGCAGCAGAGTTCCAAAATGTATAAAAGGCACTCCTCTATAATTCCTTCCACTCATTTACTGGATGAAGTCAAAGACGTGAAACTTGTGCCAGACAGGTTGGAGTTTGCACCCGGTCAGTATAACCGAGGAGACGATAATACTGCGAGAATAATTTTCAGTGAAAGTGAAAACTGTTGCAAATATATGGCTTTTGGCCAGCTGAGTGTCAGATTTTTACCTCTTTCCTTTCTGTCTCCATGTGCAGTTGGGGATGTAAGTTCAGAAAAGCTCAACGGGTTGCCGTCTAAGGGTCTTTCAGAGGTCCAGAGGTCCAACTTTGTGTTCAGCAAATCCAGTCACAGCACCACCAAAGTTCTGCTGCGGACCCCGCGGGATAAGCTAGTTTCTCGGCCAATAAGCATGCCCGTGGAACGGCTGCTCAACCCCGTCCTGCTCAACGAGAGGAATTCCAGACACGCCGCGACCGAGGTGGATCAGGGCCCTGGCATACCAGAGGTCAGCGAACCGGAGAAGCCCAGCTCAAGAGTGAGCACCTCTTACCGCAACACAGTAATCGACACCCACACTCTGAGGCGAACGTGGGACAAGCAGTACAAGCATTACGACATCACTCCTAGGACAGCAATGATCATGGCCAACGTGCCCTCAGACTGTGGGCCTGACAATGCTGGGACCTTGTCGGCTTCCCTCCCGACGTCGTACACCGCCGGCGCCACACTAGCCAACAAGCCGTACACCTTGGCAGTACGGACAGGCAGGACATTGAAAAGGGACTCGAACGGTGCGGAGTCAGACCTTACAGCCAGGGTGTTCCGGGCCTCTCGGACCTTGCAGCCCCCGCCGAGTACTTTTTACAAACCCCCGCAGAGCGTCAGAACGAAGCCGTCGGAGGCTCCCAAGGAAAAGCCCTGCAGTGAAGCGGCAGACTGCACAGAGCAGCTGCCCGCGGGGGGGGAGGAGCCTGTCAACACATCCCCCAGCACCGCCCCTCTGTCTCAACCTATGGGCTCCAGCCCTGAGGAGCCAGGTCAAAACGAAGCCAAGCCAGTGTATCAGAGACTCCGCTCACGTCGACTCCAGGAACATGAACACAGGGAAGCACATTTTGTGTGATCATTCAGAATTATATGTTGTAGTTATATGCCGATTGTTCTTGTACGTACTGTGTGTATGTGTGTATATGTATATATAAAACTTGAATACACGCATATATACATGCATGCATATATAAATATGCAGCATGTGCCATATTGTATTCGACAAGCAACCACTTAAACAACTGTGAATATGTACCATTTAAGTGTTACATATATTAATATATTGTATCTGTATTGCCACAGTGTTTGCTGGCGGGATCAGGTAGTGGTTCCTGAATTTAAGCAGGGTGCACTTAGTGTTTGTAAATGTGTGTATTTATTAGTTATTTAACACAATACTTGCGCCATCCTTTTTTGAAGGTATACAGACATGAATTTGGTCCACATCAACCTCTAGAGCAGCCATTTCCATTGTAACTTTGAATTGTTCAGCATAAACAATTTGTGATCTTTTTGGAAGACGTCTTCAATTTCTTTTCAACTTGTGAAGTTTGAGGGAAATCGATGTCAGTGTCTTTTATAGTGTGCAATGGCTTTGAAGTAATGCACTGTTTAATAAGAAAGTGAGACTAGGAAGAATTTAACTGTAATGTTAACCTTCTTTCAATCCAGGATCTTTTCTGAAGTATTTTCTTCTGCATTTGTGTGTCAATATGCCAAAACCCAATTTCAGTTATTACAGCACTGCATGTAATATCGCTTTATAACTGTTACAGTGCAATTACATATTTTTCATGTATTCAGTGCATTTTTCAGACCACTGTTTCAGTACAGTATATTTTTCAGTGCAACTTTTCAGTATATAAATGCATAAGCCTTTGCTTTGAAGCTGCAGTCCATGTCCTGATAATTTAAGTAACTTTATGTATCGGTTTATCGTTTGTAAATGTAACTTACATGGAGTATCTGCTGCAGAATTGACGTAAATGTATTTACTTTTCACTTTCAATTTCTGCAAATATACACTTTGATTTGTAAATTAAGTGTAGATGACCTGAGCAAAAAAATACATGTTCACATGTCATGATGCTTGTTTTTTAAATACTTTAAATTGTTTGGTTTTCTATCTAAGCTATTTTTTTTTGTTATGAAAGGAAAAAGTTGGGTTAATGCTGTACGTACCACTGGTAATCCAAGTACAGTATATTCTTTCAGTTGTTGAGGAGTCTCAACCTTCAGGGGCTTGATCAAATAGGGGCTCATACACTCAATAAGTATGGCATTTGAGGAGCCGTTGTCTGGGTCAGTGATACCGTGAAATTTTATTAACAGCCAATTAAACAAATAAAACTTTTATTTTACCGTCAGTCTTCTGTTTGAACATTTCTTTTTCAGGGGTCAAGTCAGCGAGCTATTGAATTTTTTTCATATTTAGAACTACTACTTAGAATTAATTTTAGTTCTATTGTAATTCCTGTATCTTCATGATTTAGTGACTGAGATTCATACTTCAGTGATTTATGACTTTTACCAGCATCGTCTTATGCCCTTTGTATCATAAAAAAAAAAAATCTTTCATACCCAGCATTAAAGTCGAATGAAAGGAATTAAATGACGTTTTAACAAACCATAAAAACGTCAAGCAAAACTTGGTTGCATGACCGTTTCTTGCTTTGCTTTCAAAAACTGCTGTATTGTTGGAATAATTTTTTTATTTTCATATCTTCTATGTGCTTAGTAGTCATTTTTATAATTGTACCCATCTGCATAATTATATTTGACTTCTACTGGGCTATATTGGACTTATTTAAACCAGTAAATATTCACTCAGCCGAATGGGATGGGCTCCCCGACTATAGCTGGGTTCCTCTTGAGAACTCTTCCCACTGGGGTTCATTTCTCACCATTGTCTTAGGACTTTGCTCTCTATTGGGGGTTCTTGTCCCCTGCTGTGACACAAAGTGGAGCCGGGGATATTGCTTATCTGTCCATCCTTCTATCCATCCATCTGTCCAGATAAGTGGGGACAAGTTTTCTCAGAAAGTACTTTACCTAGATGACAGAAATTTCGTATTTGTGTTACTAGTCATGGTCTTGGGTTTGATATAAGAATTCAATTTTGGGTGGGGATATTGATGAAAGTGTCATCTTGTTTTATTTATTTATTTAACCTCATACGCAATTTTGGGGACTATGGCCAAGCCTCTGACGTACTCCACCATAAGGCGCGTGAAACTTATAAACCTCCATGCACAAGGAATTCAGTTCCGCGCGAGAATCTCTTACATACGAGTTGATTGAATAATCGCTGAATACAGCAGGGGAATGTAAATATGCCGCTAAAACTCACGCCGAATGCGTGAGAGTTGACAGGTACGCGTTATTAATGAAAACTGAACACACCTGATAATGAGCGTTTTCAGAGTTTCCGTCATGATAATTTAAATGAATGATTGAAAGCAGGTCATGATGACCAATCATTATTTTTAAGGGATGGGTTTGAGCTTCCCCTGTTGCCAGCTCACCAGCCGCCACTGGTGCACAAAAGAGCCACATGTTAATTTAACGAAATTATTCCAACTGTAACATTTTGTGGTGGTACAGAAAAGGCAAGTATGAAGCCAGTTTTCCCTTTTTAAAGCAATTTTATTGAAAGGCCAAGTTGGAGAAAAGTGGAAAATTGTGACATCTCAAAATCATAATAAACACATTTTCTCACCCATCAGTATGAGCAGGAATGTGGAAATTCATTCATATAGGCCATTGGTTCTCAGATTTAATTCCCCCAGAAGAAAGATCGGAAAAGAAAGTTTTATGTGGGAATCTAGGACCAATCAGTAATAACCTGTCAGCATACATCAGGGGTGTCCAATCTTATCCAGAAAGGGCCAGTGTGGGTGCTGGTTTTTGTTAGAGCCCAACACTAACACACCTGATTCTACCCACCCAGGTCCTGATTGAAACCCCTGATTAGTTAATTAGAGGAATCAGGTGCAGTAGCACTGCTGGCTAGGACAAAAACCTGCACCCACACCGGCCCTTTACGGATAAGATTGGACACCCCTGACATACATGATGGCACCTTCAGCTATCCCATGTACAAATGCTAACTTTGCAGAATGAACATGTGGCTTACCATTGACTGCTTGTAACAAAGGCCATAACCTACCACGAACCCAGAATTTCAAAAAATCACTTTAGATGACTTGCTGTGGATATTATTGCAGAAAAAACACTTTTTCTTTTGTATTTTTTTGTGCCTGTTCTAACTGGCTGCACCTCAAAGATGACACAGAGAAAACAAATCTACTGCAGTGGCCAATTTTAAAGAACTACCAAGAGAATTAGATTGTGCATTTTTCTTTTCATTCAAATTCAGTCACTTCTTGCAATGTTACCATGGCCTCTCTACATGGCATGATCCATAAACAAGCATGAGGCTCCCAGCATTATTACCAGTAACCTGGTACTGGTACTTTCATTCTTAAAAAAACAGGGTACCGTCGATGAATTTTTCTGTGTTAATTTTGGCTGTACATGTCAGTCAACGATTTTTGTTAAATGAACGAATGAATGAATGGTTAAATAAAGATGAAATATGCCTGGTCACACAGTAAATTGTTTTCTGCTGGACTTGGGATTTAGCATTTTCTGGAATACAGCTTGAAACAAAATGGGTGACTGGCACAAACCTGTGTTCTACGTGCTGAAAAAGGAGCTTAAAACAATCTGATTAGAAGTACAGGCTGGGGCTGAAGAAGCAAGTCATGTTAGCGCTTGCACGTTGCTCTGTGTGGGATGTACTTCATTATTGTACATTCACTTGATGATGAGCATGATCTAGGTTTTCCGACTGAGGTAAGTTATTGGAGCGTTCTCTTTTATCCTGTTCTATACGTCTTTAATAATGTATGCCAAGGGGTATGTGATATTCTGTATTCTGATCAGGCCTTAATTGCCTTATAGGCTTTCTCTCGGATTCTACCGATGTAACAAGCTTGTACGCATTGGAAGTCAGAAACAACCATGCCACTGTGGGATTGTATTTACACAATCATGAAAAGACAACTTCAACCATTAGACAATGAATGGAGTCCAAATCAGAGCCGTGTTTTTGAATGTTAGTGTGACGGGTGCTTATAGGGCAGACTAATTTTATCTCTACAAAAGGTTTTGAGTTTGTCTGGATTATCGGTCATTGCATTCATGAAACTGCTTTACCTAGCCATGATTCTTCAGAATAATCACACCTTGATTTTACGTAAGCCAGTAATTGAGAACATAAATTGGCAGAAATAAATGTGAAACATGAATTTGCTCTGTATTTAAAAAAAGATTACATTTAGAGAACAGTTGATATTAGTTTTCATTTACCAGTTAATGATTAAAGAATACAGATATATTTTACAGGAAAGATTTTACAGGAAACAAACCTACTTGGACTGATGATTCTTTTGTTCCTTCAAATTACTGCCTAATTACTTCAATTGACCCATTAGCATTCAAAAGGCTCATAATTCCCCGATGGGGGTCCTTTTAGGAAAAACAGGGAGGTGATTCCCCATTAATTTATTGCAGTGGGGAAGTATAGTGGTGTTCGTCTGCTGACTTGTTTCAATTACATTTGCCTCAGAAAATACACGTCAGGCATGACCTTATCAGTCCTCTCTAATACAGTCAACTACAGAATTATTGGCAACCCTCATATAAGAAGAGCTGCACATGCAATGAGTGATATTTTGATCTTAAACAAATAGGTAAACCTCATGCTTTTATTTTCAAACAGTTTTTATGGGGGAAAAATTTCCTTTAGTGATACAACTTGGTGTAAAAATGCAGATTCTATAATTATTGGCACCCTAATTTTCAGCATTTGACAGAGCTTCCCCTGATAATAATGACAACACTCAGCCTCTTCCTGTAGTGTTTAGCAAGGCAGAGGAAAACTTTTGGATGGATCTTAGACCAATCTTCCATGCAGAATATTTCTAACTCATTTCAATTTTGGTGCTTTCGCTATGAACTGCCCCCTTCAAGATTTTCAATTGGGTTCAGGTCTTTAAACTGAGAGGACGACTGCAAAATCTTGATTTTGTATTGCTGCAACCATATTTTAGTCAATTTTGATGTGTGCTTCAGGTAATTGTCTTGTAGGAAGACGTACCCATGATCCAGTTTCAGAATTCTGGCAGATTCCATCAGATTTTGTGTGAAAATTTTATGGTACTGAATGAAAATTAATTATGCTACTGACCTTAACAAGAGTCCCTGGACCACAGGCAGCAAAACTGCCCCAAACCATTCAAGAGCCAAAACTATACTTCACCATGGGTATGACGTGCTGTTCTTTGTATGCAGTCCCCCTTTTTGACACTAATGATGTAAGTGAGCTTGGCCAAAAAGCTCAATTTTTGTCTCATGTGACCACAACACACAATTCTAGTTGTTACTCCAATGTTAATTGACAAAGTTCAGATGCTGGGATTTCTGTATTGGTCTCAGGAAGGCCTTCTTTCATGGAACTCAAACAAAAAGCCTCTTGACACAGAGATTCATCTTGTTCATTTTGAAGTGGTAAAATCCCAAGATTAAAAAAAAAAATCGTATTTGTGAAACTGTGATCTCTGGGCTCCTCTTTGCCTCTCTTACAATCGTACTCACTGTACATGATAATAATCAGATTTGTATCCTTCCAGGCTAAGTTTCTACAGTTCCATACTTTCATTACTATGGCCCTGTGCTTCCCGTCCTGGTAATTTTATCTGAATGCCTACTTTTTTTTAAAGCTATTTCCCAATGTATGCAGCTCAACATCACTTTTTCTCATTTGAGTTGAGAGCTCTTTGGCTTTACCCATATTGGTGAAGGACAAAAGGATTTTACCAGTTATTCCCCAGTGAAACAAGAAATGGTCACACTCAACAAATTCCTGGACACTAAAAGCAATATTACAAAACATTTTTTCCCCAAATATGCTTATTCGTTTGGTTTAATTTATTGTATCCTTCAAGGGTTCCATTATCTTTGACTGATGATTTTGACAGAATAAACTTTTAAACGGGAATAATATTATTAAATGAAAGGTTAGCAATTTCTCCAAACATTTGAGGAAAATAAGAATCATAGCATGTAATATCCAGATTATATTAATGTCTTTGCTCACTTTCCTGAGGATTGCCAGGATTTCTGAAGTTGACTGTACATTTTGCTGCAGTGCTAATAATTTCTGAACTCTGATCGGCTTGAAAATTGCGCGACAACCTGTTTTCTGTGATATGAATTGCACCTCTCGTGTGTTTTTAGGTTTGTAACCTGCTGGTAGCCCCGGTGGGGGAGGGGGCGAGGGTCAAGTGGAATCATGGCTGTGGGCACACAGATCAGGCTTTTACTATGGAAAAACTGGACAATTCGTAAGAGACAGAAGGTAAACCCCGCTCTTTCACATTTACTTATCATGATTATCTATTTGTGTGTGCGCGCATTATGTGCTTATATGTGCGTCTGTGTGCGCTTGCATGTGTATTGGAGTGGGGGGTGGGGGGGTTGAGGATACAAGTTTATGGAGTTGACAAAACTTTTATTTGAGGGTCAAGGTGCACACAAAAGCACATCCCCCAGACAAGGACCTCAAGGACTTGGTAATGTTTACCCAGAATGCCCCGGTCTCTCTCTCTTGCGGCGAGACTGAACAAGTTCAAATGAGTGGCGCTGAGCGTGGTGGCCCCAGATCAAGTCGCATTGTGAAAGTTCAGCCATCCATTGCTTGTTTCCCCTAATCACCTCTGCTTAGTCCTTTGGAAGTTGAGCTGGGCTCTTGTACTCAAGCATGCAGCCAGAGAGCAGCACCGAGGCCTTCGGACACTGTTCTCCTATGCTGAAGTCCCTCATTGTAAACCTCTGTCAGAGGTTTGAGTCCTGGCAATTTGTCATGCCTTAGTTTGGGTTTATTGAAGTGGGGTTGTATGAGTTTCTTATTCCTGGTCAGTCTATTTCCCGCAGTAGATAGTGGTCAGCAAGCTCCCAGTTTGTCAAAGCTGAGCAAAGTGCTGGCGTGGAAGCAGAGCAATACACTGTTGTGGACAGGGTCAGCAACAAAATGTGACTTAGCCCTCTAAAAGAAGGCCCTCTTAAAAGAAATCAATATCCTTTAAGTGTACACTATATTTTGAATCTTTGCAGTGCCTTTTCTTGCTGCCAGACAGCCCTTTCCTTCAGCAATAATGTTAGATTTTCTCAATCAAAGATAGAACTTCTGTATGCCTTTACAGGTAAGAAAATTAAGTTCCAACTGAATGGGTTGTCTGAGGACAAGGTAAGGAGCTGAAGATATTTGAAGTGTAATGTGCACTTAAACGAACATTGGTTTATTTTAGGAGGACCTTCTTTTAAATGTCTAACATACATTTTGTTGCTGACCCCATTCGGAGCAGTGAATTACTGTGCCTCCATGCTGGCATTATGCTCTGCTTCTCTAAAATGGGAGCTCGCTGACCACTCTTACTGCAGGTAATACACTGACAAAAGATGGGTACGTCATACAGCCCCACTTAAAAAAACCCAAACTATCCCTGTAATCCCTATCCACCATCTTGGAAAAAAATCTATTTTGCTTTGTTTGACAATCAGTGGCTGCTAACTCAGAGTAGAACTGCTGCTCATCCGCATTCAGAGGAGTCAGTTGATATGGTTTGGGAATCTGGTACGGATGTCCCCTGGACACCTCCCTTTAGAGGTGTTTTGGGTATGTCCAACTGGAAGGAGGCCCTGAGGCAGACCCAGGACACACTGGAGGGACTATATCTCCCGGCTGGCTTGGGAACATCTTGGGGTCCTCAAGGAAGAGCTAGAGGAAGTAGCTGGGGAGGGGGATACCTGGACCATTTTGCTTAGTCTGCTACCCCAACAACCCAGCCCCGGATGAGTGGAAGGAAATGGTTGGATGGATGGATGGATGCATAACTCAGTTCCTAAAGATGCACCCTTTTGTGGGTTTTCACGGCAACCATTATTCAGCGCCTATGATTATCAACCAGCTCGAGCTCTGTTTGCTGAGTGAGGTATGCATCATTATGACTGGAGAAATGTTGTAAATCCTTCTAAACATCTGAATCTATTTAAAATTACCCTTACAAAAAACCACTATTGGAATACCATAAAATTTACCACCAAAAAACTATAGTATTAACTGTTGTAATTGTATGGTTTTTTTTTGGAACGCACTATAGAGATTTTAGTGTTACTATTGAAATATTGTAGGGCTACCAAAGCTAATAAAATAACACTACAGGAAAAACTATTGTAATACTATAGCTGGTGAAACGTGCTATAGAACACTACAACCACACTTTAGAACACTATACAATTCCTATAGTATACTAGTAACTCTTTAGTTCATTTTCGTAAGGGTAGTTTGACTCTGGTGTTCCACTACGCCATATTGCTTAAATGGTTGATTTAATGAATCACAATAATTTACCAGCTTCACTAAAATGTTACTAAAATGTCTGCACAGTTTAAAATACAGCTATAGTTTTTAACCTAATAATGCTAATGGGGTATGATTCTGAAGGTGCTGGTTCTGTGATTTCGTTGCTTTGATGGATGACCCTCTCTCTCTCTCTCTCTCTGCAGATTCGCTTCATTGTTGAAATGATATGGCCTGTCATGCTCTTTATTGGTTTGGTGTGGCTGAGGAAAGCTAACCCACTCTACCGCCAACATCAATGTGAGTACGTACGCCTTCTCAGTCACAGTATGGACTTAAGTTTGGATTGCCTCCCATGCTTCCGGGAAGTCTTTTGCCATAAGTTAAAGGTAATTTATATTTGCAAACTAAAATTGTACTTCACTGATTTCTATATTTATTATGATTGATAAAAAGCGACTGTCTTAAGCTGCTTTGAATTGTGAGGGCTGCCAGTGCCTATCGTGGTGGCAACCCAAGAATCCACTTGTGGACAGTGAGGGTGACCATCAAGCTGAAGAAGGTGGCCTTTTGTGCTTAGTTGAGTTGCTGCCCCCAGTTGAGGAGTTTAGGTATCTTGAGGTCTTTTAAATGAGGAAGATGGAGTGGGAGATTGACAAACGGATCAACGCAACATTGGCAGGGATGCGGACGTTGCACCAGTCTATCATGGTGAAGAAGGAGCTGAGGCATGAAGCATGCTCTTGATTTACCTGTTAATCTACATTCCTACCCTCATCTATGGTCACAAGCTTTGAGAATTGACCAAGAGGAACAAGATCACAAATACCAGCTGCTGAAGAGAATTTCTCCACAGGCTGTCTGGGCTTACCCTTATAGATAGAGTGAGGAGCTCTGACATCCGGGGGAGGTTCAGAGTAGAGCTGCTGCTCCCCCACTTTGAGAGGAGTCAGATGACATGGGTCATGCATCTGGTTAGGATGCCTTCCAGACGCTTACCTTTATCGAGATTTTTTTGGCATGTTTGATTGCAGAGCAGGATACGTAAAAGGGATTTTGTCTCCCGGCTGGCCTGGGAACAGCATGAGATGCCCCAAAAAGAGTTGGAGGAAGTAGCTGGGGCGGGGGATGCCTGGGCTAATTTTTTGAGTCTGCTACCCCCACAACCTGGCCCCAGTTTAGCAGTCAATAATGGATGGATGGATGGATGATTGATAAAAAGTATAAATGAGCCTATTGTGCAAATGTACTTTTTTTGTTCACTCTTGAAATTTATTTTTTCAAATCCACTCAAATGCCTTTATTTTATAAGTAAATGACTCAGGTAATGTTACTCATTTGCCAGTGCTTTATTGCCTGCATTTCGTTGCCAAATCAATCTAATGCATCGATAAATCATTCAGTTGTTTTTTAAAGCACCATTAAATAGAGCTGGGGACACTGAAGAAGGAAAATCTCTGATGTCCAATTGCAACTCCAAGCCTGCCTCTGCATTCGGTATATCCTCTTGCCAGCTGGCTGTCCGGTCTCTTTGTGCACCCTTCGGCCACTTTTTCTGGCGGAACAACCATCCTCAATCAATCAGGAGGGCAGATTCAATGGCTGTCCTCCGCAAGTTTCTAAAACCCGCACTTCACTTACTTCACTAAAAACTACATTTGCCTGTCTCCATTTAAATAATACAAAAGAAGTAATCCCTCTCTCTCTTTGTCTCCTAAGTCATAAGGCATGTGTCGTGAGTTGCCCAGTAATGGTTGGACTGAAAACCGGCATACTCTAACCTCTCTGGGGCACATGATTTAGTGTCCCTGGCTTCAATGATGACACTTGTATGGGTGCAACTTGGCCTGTCGCTGGCTGAAATGGTGTATGTGCACCATAAAATGCAATTTTTTAATTTTCCTCTGCTTTTTTGCCTGCCAAACGTTTTATCTCGCGCAATGTAAATTGTTATGAGTGAAAACACTGTCCGCCCTATCCACTTCACAGGCCACTTTCCGAACAAAGCAATGCCCTCTGCTGGAACTCTGCCTTGGATCCAGGGGATTTTCTGCAATGTCAACAACCCCTGCTTCAGATATCCCACTCGCGGGGAGACCCCTGGCCTTATCTCCAACTACAACAACTCCATGTGAGCCACCAAGCCCAGTTCATTTTACATCTCTTATGAATTGCAGTGTACCTCGTAGAGGAATATTGAATTTCACACACCCACTGTTATATCATAAGATGTGGGACATAGCTGAAATTTAAAAGAGGTATAGTTCACAGAGAACAGTTGGTGAATGGTGCAGTGCTCTGACCTGTCTGTTAGAGAGCTACAATAGCTGTGTCTTACAGAGTAGTCCTTGGTAAGATACAAGTCACAGACATGGAAAATTCCCTGTTGGGCCACATGGCATCCTAGGTCTCTGGCTTTGCTCCTCAAACTGTGCTTAGGGGAGAGCAACAGAATGGATAAGCAATAAATGATGCCCTGTGTGTGTTCTTCTCTCCCTCTCTATCTCTATGTGTATGTCTCTGTCTATGTCCTTGTATTCCAGACTAGCTCGCTTCTACGAAGATGCTCAGGAGGTGCTCCTCCGTGCCCCAGAGTTTCAACAGGTGAGCCGTTTGTGGGGGGAGCTGATGGCAATGGGAACCTTCCTGGACACTATTTGGACCAACCCTTCCCAGATCGCTGGTGAGAATGAGACAGCATCTCTGCCATGAATGTGTGTGCTTTTAGCCAATATTTTTATTTGTATGTTTCAAACCAATTATCATTTCTCTGTTACTTACAAATCATAAGTTATAAATCCTTGAATTCGAATGTTTCTTCTCAGACACAAATCCAATCAAGAATTTTTTATGCGCAGAGATATTTTGCTATAGTGGTCCAGATTGAGTGCATTCTTTAATGCTGAAGCTACTATGACCCATTAGAATGCAAAGCAGATCTCCCACAGCTTGTCAAAAGTCCAGCAGGCTTTAATGAGCACTGTTGCGAGTAGCGTCAAAGAAAACCACACTAAGTCTGATTGATTGCATTTTAAACCCACTTTTCCTCACTGCTTTGACTCCGTAGCAATACTGCAGCCAAAGGATTCTCACTTTTTTGGGGGCTCGAATGCATAACACATGCGGCCCAGATTACAGCTCCATTTAGTGTATTAAATGGAAGTGGGGACAATACGGAGCACTCTGCCAGGGTCCAGGAAACAGAGAGCCTGAGGGGAGGTCATGTCCCCCTTTCTGTGGCAAAGCTCCTTTTGTTAGCAAAGTTCACTGACCCTCCCCGGCCCATCTTGCTGTCAGACGACAGACCCCAGCCTGTTAGCAGATATAAGCTGTCCAAATGGGTCCCTGATGGTGGACAACCATAGTTAACGAGGGTATATACGGCGACGTTTAACTCTTAACCCACCATTCCAGGCTATTTCAGAGAAAATAAAAATGCAAAAAGTGATAGCCTAAAATGCTTCTCAGTGGCAAAAGGACAGACAAAGACAGGGTGTAATATAACAACAAAAAGTGAACAATTCAGTAGAGAACAACAGCTCTCCTCCGACAAATTGGGCTACACTCAGTCTGTGCGCACGGCAAGTTCAGTTTGTCTAATTGGGTCCTTTGCGAATGGTTGATTGCGCATTGCTTTCAGTTTTAGAGGACTCCTACCCTGTGTTCGTTTGGCCAGGTCGTGGTCTGAAGATAGAGGACATTCTGAAGGATAACGAGACCCTGACCACCTATCTGTTGGGAGAGGTGGGCTTGACGGACTCTGTGGTGCACCAGCTGGTGTACGCCAAAGTGCGCCCAGAACAAGTATGAATGTTTACCTCCTCCTTGTGTCGTATGTGCTACAGGAAATTCATTTTGTGGAGTATGGTGGACCTCATGAAACTGTTCTAAGTCTAAGAAATTAACAACACATTTTTCCTTATCATTCCTTTAGCCAACACATGTATTTCATAGCATTGCGTGTTTTTGCATCTCTCAGGCCAGTTTCCAAACATGTGGTAATCCCTGGTGCCTTGTGGTTGGACATAAATGATACACTTGCTCACAGGAATGCCTCATAGCCCTATCATTACCCCCTCCTCACACCCCCACCCCCCACTTTCAGACCCTTTTAATTTTGGCTGTGAGTCCCTTTGTTTTTATGTGTGTATGAATAGAGCTGTGGATATGAATTGCGCCGTGGTGGAGCACTTTGATCCCCAGGCTACGTTTCGTTCACCGGTAAACAGCATAATGTGTGGGAATAGAAAGCATGCAGAACCCAGTGGCCACTAAACAAAGGGGGAGAAAAGAGAAAAGTAAAAACCTCAGAATGACATCAGTATTTGAATGGTTCTTGACCAGCTTTCATATGTAAATGCATCCAAAATGCAAACCTTTCACTGGCCTGGCCTTTCTCAGGACTAGCTAATTCACTACCATGGTCGTCTGAGGAGAATATGCTGGCTGGATAATTCCTTAGCAACTAATCAGGAAAAATATTCCTGTTATTCAGCTATCAGGGTTACCCTGCTTGTGCGTCTGGATGGCATGTGCGCACACACTCGCCCACACATATTAATGCACGAGCACATGCAAACACATGTAGTGTATGTTAACTTGCCTTAAAATACAAAAACCTATATAATGCAAAAAAGCAACGCAATCTTGCACACCCACAATGTCACACAATCAAATTTCTAAGTTGCTCAAACAGAGACATCCTCATACATACATAGTTGTTCAGAGTTACTGATTAAGTAATAGGGATTTGTAATGTGCCCTCAGTACAACTGGTCCAGGAAAATTAAATGGTGCTTTGTATTGTGGAATGTGCGTGCCATGTCAGAAATTTCTTGGGTTTCTGCTGGCCCCATACACAGACTTCCTTTAGACATATTTTTGAACATAGGTGTTGAGGTTTTGGAATTCATCGAGGTTTCAGACTCAGCAAGTCTATAGGGCAGGTCTTTTCCTGGCGGTGACTCAGTCTTGACTGGAATTCACAGAATGAGGAGCCCAAGCATTCATTATACCCTGAACTCCTCCACTTTTCTCACCTCTGAGCTCATGGTTTACAGTATATACTATGTAAAACTGTGTTGTAACAGTGACTCATGATGAAACATGACTTTTAAACGGAAAAGAGTTGTTGCTACAGTCGACAGCAGCCCCAGCGATCAGTGTCAGGCAATCCCATTTCCCACTGGAAAGTGTTTTTGGAGAAATTCTGGGTAATCTGTGGACTTTTCCTTTCTGTGGATGATTGAATTGGTCAGGGATTATTATTGAGTACGATTTAGGAAGGGGACCTTGGTAAAATTTGTGCAGTGACTCCTTCGATAGGACAGTCAAAGCTCTTAGGGAGCATGCACTCTATAGTGCTCACAACCCGTCTTCCCTCAGCTCTTTGCAGTTTAAAAAAAAAACAAGACAAATTATGAGAGTCAGCCAATTGGAAATTCAGTGCCAAGTGTCCACTCAGTTTTATGTTTTTCGTTTTTCCTATGAAAAAGCTTGTCCAAGATTTTCAATACTCAATTACATGCGTAAAATTTTTACTCATTTCATCCACAAACCCCAAGTGAAAAAGGTAGAAATCTGAATTGTCACCGATTCTTTGTCTCTGCAGCCAGAAAAGGTCAATCATTTACGATTGAATGTTAATGATGAGCGTTACTACCTGTTTTTGGCGGTTATCGGGCAATTTGAATGCATCATTTATGCAGCGATATTATAGTGTTTAAATGAGTATCATAACATGGAGCAGAATTGTTTATAAACTTTTTCTATCCTTGATTGGGTAGGGCTTCTGTTTAATCATACTCTTGAACATTCATCAAGGAAAGTGTCTGGAAAGATTATTTGTTCTTTGTGGGAGTTCAGAGTAGCATTCCTTTCAAAGGGAGTATCATGTACAGAATGGCTATTGCTCTCTTAAATTGTCTGCACCAGGCTTACTTTAAACATTCAGACAGGTGACAAATTAGTAGACATTTTTGAAATAATGGGAAGCAAAACATAACAAATGCAGTTAGGAGTACTGAGTGATGCAATTAAAAAGTAGCATCTTTTCATGCTCTGTAGCTTGTATAAAAATTTCAAGCAGCCCCGGTTGACCAGGATTTTGAGTGAAGATGGCAAGACCAAAGTGACTTTGAAAGAGGATTTAGTTTTAGGATGCAAGAGGAGGGAGCTTCAGTTTCTAGGCCTTCTATATAAAGAGAGCAATACAGTCAGATGAGTGATCCTTCAACATTTTCTCGAGTGACTGTGCAGCGTATACAAAGAGAGTGGTACTAACCAGAATGTCTGCCTGCTAGAGTAAGGGAGTCTGGTAGCTCTATTATGCTCTGGGAGCCATTTTCCTGCCATGGTTTGGGTCCAGTAATAGCCTCTGCCATGAATACAAAGTCATTCTCTGTGATTTCCTTTGTCCTATGATAAAATGCTTCTATTCTGAGGAGAATAGTCTCTTCCAGGATGACAATGCCCCCTTCTACAGGCCATGAAGTGTTGAGAACTGTTTGAAGAGTATGAAAAATATACAAATCACACACTATGGCCATCACATTCATCAGATCCCAACCCAACTGAAAATCTATGTGGAATTTTAAACTAATGTGTAGGACAATGCTCTCCGCCATTAAAAAAGCCAAATGAGGCAACATCTTTAAGAAGAACTGTGGTCCACCTTTTCCGTCGTGTTCTAAAGACTCACTAAATCAACGGCAATGCAGATTGAACCTGTTCCAGAGGCTCGTGGTAGCCCAGCACCTTACTATGACACATTACTATGTATATTTTTCCTTTAATTTTCTTCCATCTGTATATGTCTGGCTCTTAATCTTGCTTAGCAGGGCTAGGGGAGAACAGGGAGTTGCTTAAAGACGGATGATGCAGATCACCTTAAAGTCAAGGTTTGACTGTTAACTCCACTGTAATCCTGTAATGATTTAGAATGGGGTGTTTTTCTGACTTGACATAAGACCACTTCTCTAGCGCAGAAATTATGCCAAAAATGTCTGAAAAGTCAGCCTCAGCTCAAGTGATAAACATTGAATGTTGATGAATGCAGTTAACCCGTACCAACAGCAATCTGTTTAAAAAGATAGGGTGAAATTTAGTTCCCTCCCTCTTTTTGAAATGTAAAATATTTATTTGTTTGAAATCATTTTTTGCTTAAATAATTAGATTTTCGCACCTCTTTGGCAAATCTTGTTATAGTCAAACTTACCTTGCAATTTTTTTTTGTCATATTCATCAATTTGGTTTTGTTAATTCTAGATAAAAGAAGGTTTCTGCAGTGAGCAGTGTTCTCTGTGTAAAACAGTGTTGGGCTGTTCCCTTTTGCCTCCCCAGTTTGCGTATGGGGTTCCAGACCTGCGTCTGAAGGACATTGCATGTAGCCAGGCCCTACTGAAGCGCTTCCTCATCTTTCCAAGCACCCAGGGGATGTACGCTGTGCGCAACGCCATGTGTTCCCTTCCTCCAGACAGCCTGCAGGCCATCGAGGACCAGCTCTACGCCAACGTGGACTTTTTCAAGCTCTTTCGCATGGCAAGTATTTCACTCCAGCTGTCATAACCTCCTGGGCCAAAGATGACCCAGCACTGGGCCTGGTGACTGCTGGTTGACTGGTCATGATGGTGGCCTGAGCAATGGGCTGGATTCAGTAAAAATTCCTCCTTAGTGCTGAAAACCTAATGGCTGTGTTGGTTTTCATCTTCACAAACACAGTACAACAGTTCAGAGAGTTTTGTCAAAGCTATGATAAACCAAGCAAGAATGGTAGTAAAGCTTGTTTCTATTCATACTGTTTGCTCCATAAAAATTTGGACAGTGACGTAATTTTAGGAAACTGTCATTCATATAAGGTTTGGCTTTCAGTAGGAGCAAGAACTAAATGGAAGTGAAGACCTTCAACTTTAATTTTATGGAATGTACATACATCCATATTGAGTGAACCATGAAGGAATTTGAGTTCTTTAAAATGTTATTTCTGAAAGTTATCAAGGATTGTATCATTAATGAACTTGAGGTGATATATTTCTTATGTATTCTCTTTTTTCGGCAGAAATGCAAGACTGATTGAAACTGGTCTCATATTTGTGTGATACATGCTGTGAAGAAAAAAAAAAAAATGAAAATGGGGATCATACCAGCCAGGCCATAACCCCAAATTCCCACATCTTCAAGTGTCACGCCCTGGCACCCAGAGATGGTAATTGGGCGCCAGGGCAAGGATTGGAGTTGAGGACCCAAGTACAGGGACGTGGATTTAAATAAATAATAATGGTGCACATAAATACAAAACTTCAGGATAATGAAAAGCGAGTGGACGAAACAAAAAAGGGAACAGACTATGGCTACCTGCCTGTGAAGAGGGAAACCAAGCTTTAAATAGAAAAGGGAAAGGAAGGAAAGGAAGGAAAACAGGTGACAATCATTGACTGGAGAGAATTGAGGATAATAATTGAGTAAGGGCAGGTAGCCAGGCAAATGAATGCCAAAGGGGAGGAACATTACATCAATGCCCTTTTAAGTCAAATGTGAATACATGTATGTGCACATTTACTGATATTATGGTCAAAAACACATTAACATGAATGAATTAGCTGAGTAATATTACAAAAATTAATTATTGATTGACCGAAAAATGGTTGGATTCTTCTGCTAGTGGTTATACATGTCTACACCAAATTTTAAAAAGATTCAAATTTAAACTGCTATTGATCACATCGACATGGAGGATCTACGGCGTCGGTTGGGGTGAGTCCTCAGTATCCCCAAAAGTAATTCAGGAGAATAATTAATCCATAGGACAATATTAAAAATTACAATGTTAACATTAAAACAAATCAAATAAACCAAGAGTTCTTATACCTGCAAACAGACACACATAGTACTTGCATATTTCCTGAATTATGTCTTTGAAACTATCCAAAGATTCCGGATAGATTTACTAATTTAGAAGACCAAGGTGCATGATTATGAAGATCAGTCTGAATTCTGCTCAGGATGCAGTTGAGGTCCCATTTTTAAACGTAGGAGGTAACATTTTCGCAGATTTTTTTTCCATCCCTGGAAAAAAGAAGTTGTATTTATTCTTACATTTTTTAGCTGGGGATCAGAGTTTTTGCAGAACTTTTCGCTTTCTTCTTTTATTTGGCAAGATATGGCCCCTGTCTCTCCTGAGATTTAGAAAATGAAATCAACATGCTGGCTTTTTTTCTGTGATGGATACTCTTCCAGCAATAACCAAATATCATTTTGAAATCAAAAATATATCTGCAAACTTCTGAGAATATGCCCTGGCATTGAACAAAAGCAAAACGGTGAAGAAACAAAAGTGCTGACGGGGTCACTGAAAATGAAAATATTTTATTGTTAGCTTGTGCAGTGGGTGTGTGCGCCCAAGGTTTGCTCTGATGCTGGTTTCTGGTTTGATCTCCTGGGTGAACTGCGCTGCTTAAGTAATTCATCAAGCACCACGTCGACAAGCCATAAGGTAGTGCAGCTCAAGCCTGTCACAGGAGGTGGGTGGTCGTCCCCTGTGGCACTCTTGGCAAACTTTAGAGATAAAATTGGAGAGAAAACCTGTTGGTCAAGCTAGCTAAGTCATGAGAGAGATTCTTAGAATAACTGTGCAAGATGTTACAATAACCTCAGCACTTATTTTCTATGCCTACTTTCTCTGTTGTTTGGCCCATTTGTTAGTTTTCCAACTTCTCCTGTGAAACAAAGCTGGCTCTCCAGAGAGAGGATGAGGGGATGTCCGCAAAAGGATGTCTTATTTTGGAGTTTATGTTAGCTGCTGCATGATGTTTCCTGAACTTTTTCCCGTTGTATTTTGAGACAGTAGGAAAAGCCTCTCCTCTGAAATACACATGGATTCTAGTATACATGGCTGGGCAAACAATACTTCACCTTGCAGTTAAACTCAATTATTTTGGAGCAACATATTTCTTGTCTTGACATCAGCACAGTAAATGCCTGTGTCTGCATATACAGTGAGCACCATAACTCATTGTTCAGTGACACATTTTTTTGTTAGTTTGGGTCTGTTGGCCAGGTCAATCACTGGATCTGAATCCAGTTGAACATACAATGCATTTTACATGCCAAAGAGGAAACTGAAGGCAAAAAGTCCCCAAAACAAGCAGGAAGTGAAAATGGCCACAATACAGGGTTGGCAGAGCATCACTAGGGGAAATATCCAGCATCTGGTGGTGGCTATGCATCACAGATTTCAAGCGGTCATTACTGATATGAGGGAGACGCGATAGCGCAGTGGTCAAGTAGGCTTGACTTGGGATCATAAGGTCTTGAGTTCAAGCCCCGACCACGACCTTCGCGGTGTGTTCTTGGGCAAAACACGTCACTCCCACACTCTACGCCTCTCTCCACCCAGGTGTATAAATGGATACCAGCAAATAGTCAGGGAAACTTGACTAAGAGCTGGGGGAGTACCTGCGATGGACTGGCACCCCATCCAGGGGGAATAGTAATACTCCTAGTCGCTTAATGCCATGGAAATCGGGGTTAAACACTGGCCCGAAGGGCCACTAGGCTCGTAACAGGCTTACTCTCTTATTACTGATATAGGAATGCAACCATATATCAAAACTGATTATTTTACATTTTGTTTAACTGTCCAACATTTTTTTATGAGCCAAAAAATGGGGCGGAGTATGTCTAAGGAAGCTGGCATTTCTACATGGTTCACTCTATATGAATGTAAACACAGTCAAATTAAAACTGACCATGTGCACTGTAAGGAATAAGCTTGGCCAGGACCTACCTGTGTGGAATGTGCATGTTCTTTCTGTATTTGGGTGGGTTTGCAGCGGGAATTTTTTTTCCAAACCCTGAAAATTATGCACTATACGTACACTCCTTCCATTGTCCCTGAGCAAGGCTCTGGCTTTAAACTGGAGTTGGTCCCTGAGCACTGCACCGTGGCTGCCCACTGCTCCCGAGTAACCAGGATGGGTCAAATGCACAGGACGAATTACCCCGCGGGATTCAATAAAATAGATCCATCTAGGGTACAGAACCAAAATAAAAATGCATCAGCGTCCAACAAATAATGGTGCTCACTGTAGTCCTCATAACACTCAGCTTCACTGAGCCTTGAGGACCAATTCATGATATTATGCCTCCTATTTTCTAATAGCACTCAGTAAAAGCGCTGGTTAGCAGTGGCAAGTCTGAGAGGGTCTCTCTGTGGTAATGGCTGAAAACATAAACTCTTCAGAAGGGTGATTATGGTGGGAGTATTATCTCACGGTGTTAATGCTCGAGCTTTTTGTGAAAAATATTTTCTTTCCCTTTCCCAGCTACCCCGGGTGCTGGACAGCCACTCCACCGGCGTTGACCTTGCCTTCTGGGGACAAACACTGTCCAGCATGTCAGAGAAACTGAGCGAGGTACGACAGACCCACGAGCCTTTCAAATTTTAGGTTAAATTAGCTTATTGTATATGGCTAAAAAGTGCCAGTAAGAGAGTACAAAGCAAAGTTATGAATAAGAATCCACAGGGAAGGTGACAAACTCTGAGAAGTTCATGAAAAAAAACGTGAGTATATGTATAACAGTTTAAATGTTCAATAATCAACTGAATGTAAATAAAAACTCAGGAGAGCACAACTCATGCAAAACCTTTTCCGGAAAAAGTTATCTGTATTTTTAGAATCTAGGAAATGGTTGCTTCCTCCTTGGGTTTGTGTGAACTTGGGCTGTAGGGATAGGAACTGAATGACTGCGGGCAAAGTTGGGGGCAGGAGCCATTTTCTGTGATTTAATCATTAGTTTGGAGCCCCCAGATATTCTATCACCTCTCATAGTTTCAGGCAAAGGGTCAAAGCTGCCAGAGCTGTAACAGGCTTTAAGTGTTGGCCTCAGGGGAGGAAACTCTCTAGTTGCTGTTTGAGGGACATTTAGTGCAGGGGACTTCCTGTGGAGTGGGTGGGGCTGAATTCCAGCTTATTGCCAGGTTGACCAAAGCCTTGACTCAAGTTAGCTATTTCCCAAACATCACTCAAAATATGCTAACGCCTGCTCAGTGAAAATGTACCCCACAGGCAGAGTGATTCATCCGAAATACAGTCTGTAAGTTTTCTACCTCTCCCCGAAGCGCATAAGGGTTACACAGTTCTGACAGCGCAAACAAAAATAAACTTCAGCATAACAAACTATGATAAAAGACCCCCACCACATGAGTAGCACATTGCTAATCAGTGTAGACAGAACAATAGTGTCACCCTAATGCCAAGTGAATATGCTGGTTACAGTGACTGGTCTCTACCGGCCCAGGGGCCCTTGTGCTGTGGGTAAACAGACAGGCTTCCCACAGATGGGCAGGGGAAATGGCTCTAATGAAGAGGGCCTTTGTGTTCACTGAACTTCAGAGATGCTCTTTGTTTCTCTTATTTGTGCTGTCTCAGCTTTGATTGAAATAAATAGCATACTATAAATAAATAATCTGTAATGAGTTTGTAAAATGCCCTTGACCGTCCCATTAGATTCAGACTTTATCTGGACCATTTCCCATTACACAGCTGTCTCACATTTCTTACCTTTACCAGAATTGTTGATCAATCTGTCATTTTGGAAATTTGGAATCTGTCATGCCCTATATCAGCAGTCATAATTTCATTCAGAAAATATGTTGCACTGTCTCATTCGGGCTTTGCAATCACAACTGCCCATCCATGAGTCAACTAGACCTGCCAGTATGACAACCCCAAATCAGAGAAAAGTTGGGACGGAATGTTGAATTGAAATTAAAACTGAAAGCAGTGAATTGTAGATTATTTCTGACCTATATTGTATTGAACAAAAACCAACAGCATATTATTTGATTATCTCACTGCATGAAATGTATTCATTTTTCAAAACTTAGACTAATTTCAATTTTGATTCCTGCAACACATTTCAAAAACAGTCAGGGGCCTCATTTATCATTGTGGATACACCTTTTTTTACACCCTTTTTCCCCCGTTTTGTGCGTATGCACTTTTCTCCGTCAAATTTGGGATCTATCAAACCCAAACCTGAAGGGAAAAAGCGCGGACATTTACACCCATTTTGACCATGGCGTACCGTGATTTACACCCTGTTTGAAGAACAGGAGGAATTGGCGACGCAGCTGCTGAGTAAGAGAATTGCAGTGTGCGAGGGAGAGAGGAGCGCGGATTATAGCCTATTTAAAAGAACAATCAAAGCCACAGCAATGTCCGATTTTCCTAATGTAATTGGAGCCATTGACTGCACTCACATCATGATTGGGGCACCATCGGTGAATGAATTCATATATGTGAATCGCAAAAAATGTGCATACGATCAATACCCAAATCATATGTGACGCCGACATGCTCATAACGAATGTAGTGGCGCGTTGGCCTGGATCTACACATGATTCATTCATCCTGACGCACAGCAGTGTGGGGGCGAGACTGGGGGCAGGCGCTGCGCGTGACGGCTGGCTTCTTGGTGAGTGCATGTAGGCTACACAGTATACTCATTCATTGAAAGCTGCTGCTTATAATTATCAATTCAAGGCTGATACTCACCCCATCGTTGTGACTTACAGGTGATAGTGGCTACTTCCTGAGGGAGTGGCTGCTAGTTCCCATTCCGGACCCACAGGGTGGCCAGGAAACCCAGTATAATGAGGTCCATGCCCGTGCGCGCTGCGTCGTGGAGCGCGCCATCGGGCTCCTGAAAGGCCATTGGCGCTGCCTGGATGCGTCGGGTGGTAGGCTCCTCTACCACCTGAAAAAGGTCTGCAGGATCATCTGGGCCTGTACCATACTGCACAATGTGGCAGTGAGGCGTGGGGTTGCGCTGGGGCCTCCCTCCACCCCAGCATGGGACCCAAACCCACAGCCCCTCTCCCGTCATGACAATGGGGACTAAGGACATGAGCTGCGGTGATGCAGCGGTTGTGAAGCCGCCCCGCAACTCTCACCCCTCATGTTGAGCTAAAGAATGTGTGTATATAGCCTACGAGTTTCTCAGTTTCAGTCTTGCAAAGTTGTGTTTAGTTTTCGGTATTGCAAGAACCTCATATTTCATTCCACGTACATTTGATGTCCACAAGTTGAGACAGAAATAAATTCATGTATATCAAACACGACATTGTAATTTTTGTCCCTCTATGCAACTGAAACAAAACACACACCTACTGCATTTGGCAAAAGATTCGACAAGAAGGTTCTTTTTTTTTTTTTTTTGCCTTTGTAAGACTTGTGACCGCAGCACTCGGCGGTTTTACGCTTGTTGGTGAGGCCGGGGCTGTGGCTGATTAGATGAGATTGTTTTAGTTTTCGGAGGAGAAATTGTTTGGTCCAACATTATGTGTTCATTTTTGTTGTGATTCTCTACGTGTTCTTTGTTATATGTTCTTGTTCCTAAATAAACCACAAGACGAAGTGATCATACAGAATTAGTGCAAATACCTGCCAAAGAGGACTTTTTTCCTCGCCAGCACCTCACTAACAAGCACGTGTATCTCAGTCTCTGAGAAGTTTCGCTTCTTTCCGCGTTTCCCATCCATGCTTCACCGTCTTCCACTGACGTCACTCCACAAATCCCCAGAGCGCACATGGCTACTTTACATGCAGGTGTTCATTTGCATTGACCATATATGGTTGTGTCTGGGCGTGTAGAGGGCGGGATATGAGGCGTGTTCACGTCCGCACTTTTCTTGGGTCCGGTGTGATTTTTCAATGGAAATTGCGGAGAGCTGTGCGTACGCACAGTTTGATAGATCTAAAAAAGGTGTAAATATTTTGGGTGTACGCCATTTTTGGCTTTTCGCCGTACGTGAAAATTTAGTAGCACTTTTACACCCTTTTTGATAAATGAGGCCCCAGGACAGGAACTAAGTATTTACTACTCTGTAATGTTTCCATTCGTTCTCACGCATTCTCTACTGGGGACAAGGCTACATGCAGGCCATTCCAGCATCCATATCCTCTTCTTACATAGCCATGTCTTTGTAATGCAAGTAAAATGCATTCTTTGTTTTCTATTTGAAATATGCATGGGTATCCCTGTAATAAATGTCATGAAGGCAACAAGTGTTGGAAATGATGGGAGATCATGGGCTTGTGCCTTACCCTTTACATGCAAAAGTTACCCCAGATTCCTTGAATTTTTAAAATGATGTCATGCACTATTGAGAGTGAAATATCCAAATCTCTTCCTGTCTTTCCTCGAGGAACATTGTTTATAACCCTGTCAATCAATTTCTCACACATTTGTGGGCAAATTGGCGATCCTAACTTTATTTGGATAGTGTTGCCAGCCTGAATGGCAGGAATGGATGTATTTTTAATAATAAAATTAATTTGAGCAGACAAAAAAATTGTATACCTTGTCTTCATACTGTCTCCAATGAAATATAAGTCAAAGTAAATTTAGAAATCACAACTTTCTGTTTTCGTGCGTATTTTCCATACGGTCCCAAATTTTCAAGTTGGGTTATACAACCAGAATTACTCATCTAATTAACAGCCTTTACCACAGCTTGCATTCATGTTTTTACATGGCTCAATAAACTTGTGCAGTTCAGGTTAGCTGCAATGCCAGCACATCAGTCTTACTCCTAACATGCACCCTTTTTGGATTAGATTGGTTATTCTCCCTGTAGAAAGCTTGTTTTGTCTTGACTGAATTGCACTCATTCTCTCCTCTATAGTTAGCAGGGCGGAGCAGCTACAAGGACCTCCTCCGCGTCCTGAGCCCCATTGTATCAAACCTGGAGAGCCCCTCGTTCAGCCAGCTTCTGAGTGTCATCTCTGACCTCTTCTGCGGGTACCCTGAGGGCTCGGGTTCGAGGGTCGCCTCCTACAACTGGTATGAGGACAACAATTACAAGGCCTTCCTGGGCATCAACAGCACCAAGGGTCCACGGAGCTTCGCATACGACAAGACGGCCAGTGAGTCATGATTCACGAAACATCACCCCAGCTCCACCTCATACACTGCAAAAAATGAAAGATGAATATACTAGGTGATATGAATTTACTTATTTTAAGACTTAAAACACTTATTTCTATCACCATTTTTCTTAGTAAGACAAAAAATTTGTCCTTATTTGAGGTCATTTTGACTAGCTTGCCAAAGGAATAAGAAAATTTTCACTTGTCAAGCAAATAGTAACTTAAAATTTTCACTTGTCAAGCAAATAGTAACTTAAAATAAGTTACTATTTGCTTGACATGAGAAAATTCTCTTATTCCATTGGCAAGCTAGTAAAAATGACCTCAAATCAGGACAAATTTTTTGTCTTACTAAGAAAAATGGTGATAGAAATAAGTGTTTTAAGTCTTTAAATAAGTAAATTCATCTAACTTAGTATTTTCTTCATTCATTTTTTGCAGTGTAAAGGATTAAAGCGGGGTCAATGTAGTGAATTAGTCCCGGTGCGTCGAGAGAAATAAAACAAGACAAAGCTCTCTCTTTCAGTCCCTCTTTAATCATCCTACACCTTCCCATCTTTTCCACAGCCCCTTTCTGCAATGAGATGATGCAGAGCCTGGAGTCCGACCCTCTCTCCAGGATTGTGTGGCACTCCATCAAGCCCCTCCTGATGGGGCAGATCCTGTACACCCCAGGACTCCCCAGCAGTAAGACAGATATTAAAGAGTGTAAGTGAGTGCACACACCACCCAACATACCCTTACTCCCGGCCTGATAGTGTCTCTCTCTTCACATGGATATGTGTGAATCTGTGGAACTAAAACTGGTCCCTAATTCTCCAAACACCTCAATAAATAGTGGCAGTTGCTAAAATTTTCTAATTCAGAGCTTTGGTTATCAATTGTCTCATCCAAGCATACAACAGTAGGCCCTTTTCAGGTTTAATTTTCTTGCAATACAGCTTTCAAATGGCTTTCACGCAGCTTTGTATTGCACTCCCTCTGAAATTTATATTCGTTGTATCATGTATTGGCTGTGAAAATACATTTTGGGGTTTGGCGGTGTAAAGAGACAACTGAGAAGCTGGGAGGACACTTTTTGCATTGCGTCATCTGTGACCACTGACACACTTTATTATGTAAAGCAAAGCTGGCTCTTTAGGCATAAGATTATACAAACTCGATTCTCTCAGCAGGGGCAGCAGTGCGTTTCTTTTTTCTCTGTCCCAGTCTTAATTGCTTTGAAGGAAGAGCTTGGGGTTCCACATAGGGTGTATTCACACATGTGGCTCGCTTGCTTTGTTCCGATTCAGGGGCAAAAATGATACAATTGTTGCATTTGTCCTCTGGCTCGTCTGTGTTCACACGGCAACAGTCTCTATCGGTCCAAAGTTGTAAAGAAATGCCATGTGCGAACCAACTGTTCTCTCATTGGTCAGAAATCTTACCCGGAAAGGAAGGGGCGTTTCCTCTTCTTTCCCCAGGAAACAACAACAACCCAAACACCTACAGCTATAAGAGTCAGTTGTGCCGGTTGCTGAGACGATTGTGTTCTCACTGCAAACGAACCGCTCCAGGGTTTGAATGGAAGCGAGCCAAGACCACCCTTTTTTGGCGATCTCAGCCCGCTTGTTTCGCTCCGCATCAAAGTGCATTTGCTGTGTTCACGCCAGTTCAAATGAACCGATCTCTGGGGGAAAATGCTCCCTGTGTCGGAACAATTGCTCCAAACGAGTCAAGTGTGAATACACCCATAGTCTTCAATTCCTAAGCATGGAGCGACCATGTATTAGCCTGACTCCGCCAGCCTTCGTACTTCCGCTTAATTTCATTTCACTTCATTACTCAGTTCGATCACTCGGAGCTCTGCCTCCTTTACCACGGCAGAAAACACGCCGGACCAACCAACGAACAGAAGGCGTGGCCGAGAGCCATGATGTAGCCGCTGCGCCGAGTTTGAAATTGTAGTCTCCGAAATCAACAATGGCTACGGTCATAGATACACGGGAGGCCATAGATTCGCTCTGTCGTGGAGAAAATCCCCGGTATCAGCGACTTAAAGCCACAACAAGAGGAATGTTTGGTTAGTTTTTGAATGGAAATGATGTTGTAGCGCTACTCCCTACAGGTTTCGAGAAAAGTTTTCATATCTACTTAATATCCATCATGAAACATATGAAATAGGCACACAGTTCATCTCTGTGAGAGATAGCCGAACCACCTCAGCTAACCCGTAGCTTCTAGTGTTACATTGCCCGCAAATTTCACACTATTTAAGTTAGCAGCGAACTTTTTAAAAGCCGTGTTTTTGTTCATGTCACAAGACCTATTCGCTGTCTCAGTGTTATGTTGTCATTATCCATGAATGAAATGACTGTCTGAGACAGCCAACGCTTAGAGCCAAACTATGTCACTATGAAGTTAGATAGCGAGCTGGGTATGATGTTAGCGCAAGTATGGTTATCGGTTCAGTTTTCGTGTCAACGCAAATTTCGTCCTGATGTAAATAATGCGTTATTCTCGCCGATTCTGCCCTTGGTTTCGGGTCTCTTACGTTTTTTTTAACAGCAGCAGTATCTGCAAGAAAAATGATAGCTCAACAGTTTGTTTCTTGTAAGGAGAACAGAAAGAGCACCTTTGGTTCTTTTAAGTGAATGAGTGAAGGCTAAAATTTGGTAGATGGGCATATGTATGGGTACAGTATTAACTTTAATGTACTGATCAGTTTTCGCTGCATTCCTGGTATGAAGGACTGTAGTTTCCAGCGGAAGTACTAGGCGGCTGAGCCGGCACATAACATAGGTCATCGCCAAACGTTAGTGATTAATTTACGGGTAAACACAAATGATTTTAAACTTCTGACAAGCGCCCACCCACCAGGAAGTAAACACTTGTCAATGACGACTACCGAGGCTCTGTGTACGAAGCAAAGCGAAGTAGCAGAGTCTGGTTTTATCAAGCTAACCATTTATCTCCATCCTGAGGCATTACTCTGTCTGCATTATAAGGTTTTCCCTGTCAGAAAGGCACAATGTACTATTATCTTAATCTCATAATCTTTCAATCTCTCTCCTGAGAGAGATACAGAGTACATGGACAGAGAGACGGAGACAGATAGGCAAATATCCATAAAGATTGAGAGGAGAGGCAAGCGGTAATATGGCAAGCAAGCTCTCCTCTGATTTTTGACAAAAGTTTCTAATTTCATTAGAGACAGCCCAGTGGCGTAGTCAGAGTTGAAGATAGGGTAGGTGCAGAACATCCCTTTACACCAATTATAAATACTGATTTGTTCTCAATCATATTTTTTAAATGACAGTACAATATAGTACACTTAGAAAACAGAAAACACTGCATTCTATCAGGTGTTGCTAGTTCTCCTTGTTAAAGTAAGACGACGACCATTCATTTGGACACGCTATTTGGTGCATTTCAATCAGCATTAATCAAAATTATGTAAAGTTGTTTCAAATCTTCATCTTTGATTTATTTTGAGCAATTTACACGATCATAGAGTGCTCGTTAGATGTGCCAAAAAGGTAGCGCGGAAGTTCCAGAGCAGTTTACCTTTCGGAAAGCGAAGGCCTACTTTTGGGTAAATTATTTTTCTGAATTGAATTTAGTCTATTATTTACAACGTAGTTGCCTCAGTTTGCATTAAGAAACAAACTGTATCTTTAATTGTCAACGGATCATTCTTATAATTGGAAGATGTAAATAAAGGAAAATTACTGAGAACAGGTCAGGCCTTTTTATCAGTTGAAAGGTGGCTGTTTTTTGGCCAACCTATTTTCATCTCTGGCTATGGCACTGGTGCAGCCTAAGTATAGAGTACTTATGCAATGTTCATGCTTTAATATGTCTCCGCCCTGGAGGCAGAGGGGAGACATATTGTTTTAGGTTCAGCTCCCATTCGCGTTTGCGTCAGCGTTCCCACTTCATTTCCAGAACGTAACTCCAAAATCGTTTGCATGATCTTAACAAAACTTTGCATACCTACTACTCAGGCCCTGAAGTGGTGCCTTTCAGTATGTGCCTGTCTGTCCGTCCGTCTGTCTGTCCGTCCAGATGTGATCAATATTTTGCCCAGGGCATAACTCTTACACCATTTGCATAATCTTAATGAAACTTTGCATACTTACTATTCAGGTCCTGCAGTGGTGCCTTTTGCTATGTGCCTGTCTGTCCATCTGTCCGTCCGTCCGTCCGTCCGGAGTGTTAGGCAGGGAAAGGGGCCGGGGGGAGACGTCTGGTCACATTCTAGTTTGTATATATGTATATGTAAGTAGCAGGTAGTGTGTTTATCCTCATGTTATTGCGTGTGCTTGTGTGCCTGTTTGTGTGTCCATCAGGCCAACACCACATTTGAGGAGTTGGACAGGCTGCGGAACATTCTGAAGGCCTGGGAGGAGGTTGGTCCTCAGCTCTGGGTCTTCTTTCAGAGCGGCTTTCAGATGAAGATGCTTCGAGTAAGACACAGCTTCACTCACAGTGCATAGCAAAACATCTCTACCCCCCTTCATCAAATGCCTTGTTGCTGCTTCTTTTATGCGTTATTATTGAATAACAGTCATTAATAATCTGAATATCCTGTGCCTGTTGTCTCTGATTTACCGGGTACAGGCAGAAATTTTGTTCGCTGCGGATCGATTTTGTCTAAGATTTCTTAATCCGCATTCATCTGTGTGCATGAAAACATATCATATACATATGAATGATGAGATATAAATTCTCAGCAAAAAATGTACAAAAACACTGCATTGCTTTTGTGCTCATTAATCCAAGTTATTATTCTCAAAAACCTCTGTCAGGAACTGAATTAAATTTTGCTCATTTTTAGCTTTTTTGTACCAAAGGCATTATTATTTTTGTCTTACTTTGTATGCACTAAATTAATCTCAAGAGAATGACTGGGAAAATTTACTGTATTCTTGAATCAGAACATGGTCAACTTGAAAATATCTGAAACACATGCAGCAGAGATGATAAAACCTCACACAAAGACAAAATTAATAAAGGCTTGCCTGAAGAGTGAAATACCATGTTTCTCTAAGAAACATGAATTCTGAATGATGTCTTCTGAATTGCAGTGGAACCTCTCCCTCCTCGTTGTTTGCGGTGAGGAAGCAGTCTCATTTTTGCGAAGTAATATAGATGCATATAGAATACAGTTGGATGCAGCTCATTAAATTGCTCAATTCAACGCTGCCAGAAAGTCAAAACTAATGCCAATTTTCAAGGTGTTCATTTTTCCAAAGTCAACATCAACCCATGATGCCAAAATGTTCAACTGTAGGGATGATTGACATGTTGTCCCTTGAGAATCAGCTGGTTCTATGTCCACTTTTCCTCATTTTGAGAAAATGGAGTTTGAAAATTTCAACTGTCTTATCTCTGATGTTTAGAGAGTTATCAAAATTTATTTTGTGTGGAATATTGTTGACTGTGGAAGGTACCCTAAACATATTGCAAACATGTTCAAAATCTCCATAGGCTTAGAGATATAAGCAGTCAAAAATGGACATAGAACCTTCTGATTCCGAGGAACGTAAGTTGCCCTTGGTCAACAAGTTCTATGTCCAACATAGGACCTGATGCCTTTACTGGTTTTACGTATGATCGAAATCAGGAAGTTCTATGTCCATCAGAGTTGTTTTAAAAAAAGTTATGAACAAACTAAGAATGTTTTAGTCAATGAATGGTTACCTGTATTTTATGCTTTTTTCACAAAAAATGTACTGGGACACCATGAACGACGTTTATAAGACTGAGGATTAATGAGTATTGAAAATGATTAAGATAGAAGTATTGCATCAAAAACAGATTGATGAATGACCACCTTCTCATTTGAACCTGTGACACCGGACAGCATTGCCCACTGACCGGAATCAATAGCATGAAAAATAAAAATTAGAAAAATTAAGTATATACACGAAATGCAAAATTTGGCATCAAAATGCTTCATACACTCACATATAAAATAACTTGACCTGTGAACAAAAGGGGGAACTTTACCAGATTAAATTACTAGGACAAGGTACAGGTTTTACATAGATACAATAATAAATCAATGGTAATGTTACCCAATTTTCCCCATACATATACATAATTATGTGTGGAGAAAATTAGGTGGGGGTGGGGGGGTCGGGTATCCCCCCCCCCGATAAAATTTGATTTTCTGTGAAAATAGCATTGGCCTTTGTTCTGTAAAATCAACTACAATATTGGGGTAGGCCTAGCTAGGGCCTAAATGGTGGGTGGGGTGGGGGTTCGGGTGGGGCAGGCGAGCGGGCTGGGGAGGGGGTAGGGGGGTCTCCCCCAATATCCCTGGGTTGCCCCGATGTCGCTGACAAATTGTATATTCAGTGCACTATACATTTGCACACTAGGCCTAGAGTTGATTGTTTGAGAATTAAGCAGTTCTATGTCCATGCATATTGACGAATGTGACTTTTCCACACCAGTTCTAACACGACAAAATTAAGATTTACAGTGTGTATACATTGTTGGTGAACAACTTACCCATCAAAATAATCCATTAGTCTTTCAGAAGGGATCAAAATCGAACGTTTTTTTCTGAGGAGTTCTCATTTTGTGCTTTACATGTGCTCCTTGGCCATTTTGAGCGAATGTCACATGATCCAGGTACGGACCCTGATTGGTTCCTTGGACATAGAACCACCTGATTTGAAACGAGCCCCACTGAGGATATAGAACTAAATGTTTCTACGTGTTAATATGGTGTAGACTTTAGGTTGGAGCTAAGCACTAAGTGACATAAACCTAACTGATTTTAGAATGTCCTGCTTAACTCCATTTCTGCGAAAAGTGGACATAGAGCCAGCTGATTCTCAAGGGACAATGTTTAACTCATTTTTATACCTTGGTCTTCTGCATTGTGTCTGCACTAATGTTGACTTCAAAATGGTAATGGCTCCTGGAGGGCTGGCCTTATAATTGCCAATGTTTTTTACTGACTGATAAACTGTCCAGACTCATGCGCAAGTAGGCTTACGCAACACATTTAATGTAGGATCTGTACCCTGTGATTAAGCTGTTTCTACATGGCGGGCAGAACCGAATGTTTCAGTGGGCGTCTATGTGTACTCACCGATTGAAATCTGATTAGAAGAAGGCTCTTGAGTTTCAGTTACAGAATGAAATAGCAATCCCCAATGTTTTAGCAGTGCAAGCAGGCCTACTGTACAAACACTGCTTTTCTGTTTGATGCTTTTCTGGAAGCCTGCTGGTTGCTCTGCTATGAGATTATGGGAAAATATTTTCTGGCTCACTGCGTATTACGTTGTAGCTTAGGTTTCATTTTGTGCATTGTAGCCTAGTTCCTCTAGTCCATATATTACTTGGTTATATTCCATTTTACCAACATATTGCCCCATAAGAGGGTGCCTTGAAAACTCTGACCTCCAATATTCAGACCTCAGACCCCATGAAAACTCATACCTCCGAAAACTTAGACCAAATACCGAAACATCGAATTCAGAGGTAAAGTTTACGAGGCTCAGCCCTCAAATAGTAAACTGTAGAGCAGATTTTGATCTTTCAAAGCAAAAAATTACAATTAAAAAAAAATTCACTAAGACAACATGTTAATAGAAATGCTTCTTTGTAACTTTTGACATGTACGACAGCCAGTTGCTTTCATTAAAACAAGCCGTCAAAAAGTTTTCACGAAGGATAATGGAACAAAACCAAAATAGCTAAGAAAAAGAAAAGAAAAATTCAATAACAAAAATACATTATTATTGTTTGTGTGAGTGAGGTGTGAGGTTAGAAGTTCATTAGAACGCATGTTCACTCTTGTAATTGATCTTGGTCTGAACTAAATCTGTCCAATTTTTTATGGTATTTGATTGCTTGTTTGCGTTCAAATAAAAGTACATTTGTCACAATCCAGTAGACTGTCAGCTATTTCTCATGTAGATTGATTGCATGACGACAATATCTCGCGTGAAGTAATCCTGTAACCATGAAAAATTACTTGCATGCAAGAAACGAGTGACAGTTTGAATTTTGCTTGACACACTCTCGAGATCTAAGTTTGTAAGGGGTCTGAGTTTTCAAGGTCTGAGGTCTGAAATTGTGGTTTCTGAGTTTTTGTGACACCCCCTTAAGATGGCTATATACTAAGTTTTATTGTCTGTCTGTCACGTTTGTTTGGGTTCGCATCTACAAATGTGAAATAACTAACACAACTGTGATGAGAACTAAAAAGTATATTAAAAGCAGATGGAGTTGGAAAGCACTGGCAAAAGTTAAAAATAATCATTCTAAACATGTTTTATTCTAAGGTGTCAAGTTGTCTGACTACCTGGAATAATTTGATAGCTATAGTAAAGGTGATGCTAATATAGCCCCATGGTCAGTTAATTACTTTATTGCACAATAAAGAAATATTTGGATGTGAAGGGCTTAAAAAAGAGACTGTCATGATGGATGTTAGAATACTTTGTGCACAGCAGTGTTTACACTGCTATGTAGTAGCTTATGTGCTATTTATTCCATGTATTTTTATGGTTGAGCATTTAGCAAGATTTCAATTTCAATTGAATTTGGATTTTGGCCCAAAAATCCACACTGTACTTCTTTTGTTGGACATCTACGTGTAGGCCTCTGGTGCACTGAAGACGGAAAATTCATCTCTCAACGACAGTACTTATAGCCTTTTCTCTGCATATTTTGTCATGGAGAGTAAAGAGAAAAAAAAGGTGCAGTGTGTGCCCAGCTGTAGCTGCTACAGCATCTGGCTAAACCAGGCTTTTCTTGTCTTTTCAGTCACTAGAATGGCTTTGATAGCAAACACAGCTGGTTTGCAACAAGAATTGACTTCAATCTGTTCTCCTACCTTTTTTAACTAACTGATCAGTTAGGATGTCAAGTAGCTATTACAGTTGAAGCAGCTATAGACAGAAAATCACCTGGCAATGGGTCCAGCTATTTCAATTACTGCGCATTCTTGATAATCAAGCACAGCATACAGCATTAATAAAGCCATAAATGTCATATGTCTTGTGGTTGTCTTTTCACTGGAATGTGTCCCTTGCAGGAGGCCATTTGGAACCCTAAAGTGATGGAATTCATTGATAAGAGCCTAGAGGATACAGGATTCTCCTCCCAACATATCCTCAACTTCCTGTACACTGGACCGCCTGCTGGCCGGTCCTACAACATGCCCAACTTTGACTGGAGGGAGATCTTTGAACTGGCAGACCGGATACTCCACACGTTAAACCAGTACGGAGAGGTAATCTCATAAGGCTCAAAACACTGCCTTGAAAAATGAAAGTTTGGTGCTTCCTGATCCACTCAACTGGTATAAAGTCAAAACTCATACATTTTTGAAAGTTTTTCTCCAGATATTACATTCAGTAATGACAGAACAACAATGAGTTTTTTAAGGCCACCTTTTTAAAAAAAATTTTGACTGAGTTTTGATTCAAAGTTGTATGCAATCCACTTTCTTATTTTAAGGTGATATTTTAAGTAATGTTGTATTGTTCATTGGAATTCATTCCAAATTGTTTCACCTCGCCTCTGGGCTTTTCACTTAACATGACAATGTCTCTGCACCAGAAAATGACCAAATGAGAATAATTCTGGAACTCCTCAAGGTTATCTCCAATCCTTGTGATAGGACCATAAAATTGTGGTCAGGACCCCAAAATGCCACTTACTGCTGCTAAAGAAATTCCACTCAATCTAGAATTGTGAAAAGGAGAGAAAAAAGCAGCCTGCTGTCAGCGATATTCAAACCCCTTTTGTGAATGGTTGATATAGTGGTGAGCGAGAGAACCCTACCTTAGAGTTTTTTTGTTTTCAGTCTTCATTTAAATGTCGCTGGGGGCTCAATGGGTAAGAGGGGCAAATCGCTCTGAGGTTCGCTCAATTCATCTGTCACCCTTCCTAGCCGGGGCTGTGGCCTACTATTCCCCTATCGTGAGCAGAGAGAACCCTATCTGTCTATGCATGCATCTTTAGCTCTCTCCGTCTTTGTCTCTGCTCTCGCTAACAGCACTTCAGTGTGACACATACGCCCAGCTGATTGAGCCCAATTAGCTATAGCTGTCAGACTGGCCCTGTTCCACAGATTAGCTTTCTATTCGCGTGGCCGGCCGATTTTAGTCCGTGAGGTTGTTTTGTTTTTGAGAGTGCCCTCAAGCCAAGCTATAGAGTGTTGTGCCATCAGCTTAGCCGTCACTCGAAGCTAAACAGCACCTTTTAGTGCCTTTCTTTGTAAAGTCGCGGCACCGTAGATCCTTGGGAGCATTTAGTGTTTAGACCTGGTCGGGTTCCAGAAACGTCCGGTACTGTGAATGGACTGGTGAGTGGGTGAATGTGATTGGATAGGCTTTACATACATTGGTAGGCTGCTGTTGAAGTGTCAGGGAAGGAAAGCGCAAGAGTGGGAGCTGTAGGATTGGTATTGTGTGTTGTTGGAGGGCTCTTGTTGTAGAGAATGGCAATCATTCTCTAGCCATGTACAGCAGACCTGTGCTCTCATGAAAGCCAGCTCTCTTAGAGGGGAGGGGGGTCCCCCAATCACTCATTTCTTTCTCCCCCTCAGTGTCTGACCCTAGACAAGTTTGTGGCCAGCTCTGATGAGGACGAGCTGACCCACCAGGCCTCAAACCTGCTGGAGGAGAACAAGTTCTGGGCAGGCCTCGTCTTCCTAGACACGCACCCCCACAGCACCAAAGTGCCTGCCCACGTCAAGTTCAAGATCCGGATGGACATCGATGCCGTGGAGCGCACTAACAAGATCAAAGACAGGTTAATCCAGCCATGCCAGTGGCCAGCACCTGTGTTAGCAATGACTAAGCCTTTCTCTGTCTTTGAATGACTTGTGTCTTTCAACGAGAGAGGAAGGAGGCCAATTTAGCTCCATCGCTAACCTTGTTATCAGTTTTCCCAGGGTGTAATTCGAACAAGTCATTAATTCAAGTCAGCAAACAGTGAGTCCTTATTCATACACATTTGACTTACTCCGAGAGTTTCCCATCTCCCTAAGCCAAAATTTACCCACGCATGCACACACTAACACACACGCACACACACACACACACACACACACACACACACACACACACACACACACTCACTCACATATACAGTCACAGGAGCTCAGAAGACAAACAGCTGCTGTTATGAATTGCATTTCAGTCAAGATGGCTCTGGCCTCCTGGGGAATGAATAATGAGTGTGCGGCTGATGATAGAGAGAAGAAGGGAGAAAGATGAAAGGAGAAATGAATGGTCTTTTATGTCACTCATTAGAACGTAATTACCAATGTACAGGTGGATGTAAAGGAAGAGGGTGAATGTAAGCTGTGTGTACACAGACTCGAGGTCTGCACATAGAGGCACCAGAAACTAAATACACATCAGTACACTTTTCTGTAGTGTTGATGGCTATTATGCAAATCAGTCCTAATTAGACATAATATACAGTATGAAGAGGTGAATAACAACTGAATGGCGGCGTCCTAATGTTTGAGTTGTTTGAATTCATATTTTGACAACAAAAGAAGTGGCTTAATGCAGGTTGAATTTGCTCATTTCACTGTAAAAGCAATATCATTGTTATCTCAGATGCAAGACTATGGGTGAATGTGGCATGAGGCGACCTTAAGTTTGGTCTGATAAGGCTCATCTCATTGTCGCCCGTCAGCAATATCTCTTCTCTCCTTGACAGATACTGGGACCCAGGTCCGAGAGCAGACCCCATAGACGACCTGCGCTACGTGTGGGGCGGCTTCGCCTACCTGCAGGACATGATCGAGCAGGGCGTGATTAAGGCACACACAGGCAGAGACAGGCCACTGGGCATATACCTGCAGCAGATGCCTTACCCCTGCTACGTGGATGACCTGTGAGAGAAAATCCAGTGTACTGTTTGACTACAACATGATGCCATAATGGGAGTATCTGGTGTAGCACTCTTCAAAGAACCAATGATTGATTTAAATCAATTAATAGGCTGAATAATAATTTCTTGCACCACCCAATTTGGGTTTTACAAAGCCTTTTGTCTCATTCGTTAGCTGCTATCATTTTCTAATGCTCAACAACAAAGCTCACCTTCATATTGAGTTCATTTACAAGCTGAATGTTCTCCACCACATCAATTCGGTATAAATTTGCCATTAAATTTAATGTTAATGTTAAATGAGGGAAAGATGGTTTTAGACTGTGGAGTCTAATAAGAGGTCATTTTTCTGCTCCATAATATAGCAGCAGTGGCTAACGAGTGAATGTGTTTGGTAAATTAGACAAATGCGCACTCTCTCTGAGCTGGGGCTCTCTGGAAGCTCACTTCCTATGCCCTGCGTCCTCTCCCGCACGCAGCTTCATGCTAACGCTCAACCGCTGCTTCCCCATCTTCACGGTGCTGGCCTGGGTGTTCTCAGTGTCCATGACGGTGAAGAGCATCGTCCTGGAGAAGGAGCTGAGGCTGAAGGAGACGCTGAAGGCCATGGGTGTGGCCAACGGCGTCATCTGGAGCGCCTGGTTCATCGACAGTTTCCTAATGATGAGCGCCAGCACTGCCCTCCTCACTGCCATCGTCATGGTGAGAAGGCCCTTCCACCGGCCGCCATCATGCCTCACGAACCCTGCCCCTGCTGTGGGACTGCATTCCACTACACTTCCCTGTGATCTCAAACTGCTGTTACATCAGATTCATGCCTCATAGTATAGCCTCAGTTTGTCCTGCTGATGAGCGTTACCTCATGTGTGCTCCAGTGAGCACGACTGACCCCTAGTGGACATTTTTTAAATTTTCTCTTTGGGGAACAAACGAAAACATATGAAAGGATTTTATATTTTTATAAGGGGGTATTCCATTTTTTTAACTGTTGTCCCAAAATGTCTGTTTAAAACAAGGACAAAATAAAATAACACCATCCTGCATGTTGATTTTTTTTTTTTTTTTTTTTTTTGCTGATTTCCCAAAAAGGCTTCTTATTACCTAATTTGAGGATACGGAGTTAAAAAAAATGCAAGTGAAAGGTTTCCATCATGTACAGTGTTTTTTCACAAAATGAAAATTTTCTTTGTTGTACCATATATATCTTTTTTCACAAAGCCTGTAATTTTCTGTCCCTGCTTGGGTGTCGTGAAACACCCATAGATGCAGGAAAAAACATCGGGATCATGTTTGCATTTTCCTCTGTCATGGGCCATATTACTAAGCTTGAAATCAGCAGTAGACATTGAATGATGTCTTCAGAATCATTCATACATGTGAAAATCAGCCGATAATTAAACAAATAGTTTTCACTTGGCTCAGAGGAAGAAAGAAATCATGTCTTTGTAGCAGTTTTTTCTGGAGATGATACAAGACTTCTTACCCTGACAAGTGGTTGTCAAAAGCGACAATGCTATGAAAGACACATCATAAATTATGAGAAAATGTGACATGCTGGAGCAAAACAGACACTATTTTTGGAAAAGCACCCTAAAATGAGTAAGACACAAGTATTGGAGTTTATTCAGCAAAAAATGATGCAATGATGCAAGGCGGTGTAAATTTTCAGTAATTACCCATTAATATGCTTTTATTCTGCTGTGAACCAGGCACAGTGACTTTGCTCCTCCTGTGATTGGTTTTCAGGGAGGGAAAGTGCTCACATACAGCAACCCCATCATCCTGTTCCTGTTCCTTCTGACGTTCACGGTGGCAACCATCATGCAGTGCTTTCTGATGAGCGTGTTCTTCAATAAGGCCAACCTGGCAGCCGCCTGCAGTGGAATCATTTATTTCACCCTGTATCTGCCGCACATCCTCTGTTTTGCCTGGCAAGATCGCATCACCAAAGATGTGAAGATCATGGTGGTGCGTCACAGCTTATCCCGTCCCCAGAAACTTTGTTTTTACAAAAATTGGAGCTTTAAGCATTTGAGCTTATATAATATGTTCCACAATAGCAAAACCTAAGCAGATTTATGTACATAAATCTGCTGTATGGCAAAGCAACCTGTGAACAAGTGATCGATTCTTGTTCTGACAGTCTAGATTTAAGGTCTACTGTCTCTCCTTAGGGGATTTTTTTGTGTAATTTCAAAATAAAATTAAAAATAGTTCTGAAGTATGAATACTAAACTAAAATGCTGGCTAAGATAAAAATCATTATTTTACGTTTCATTATTTGTGTTGACTAAATGAAGAAATTGTCCTTGTTTGAATTCCTGCAACTCATGTCATTATGGATGTTTGGTTTAAACTAGCTAAGTGTTGTTTCAGAGCTTGCTGTCTCCCGTCGCGTTTGGTTTCGGGACGGAGTATCTCTCACGGTACGAGGAGCAGGGTTTGGGCCTGCAGTGGGACAACATCCACACCAGCCCCTTAGAGGGAGACGAATTCTCCTTCATCATGTCCGTCCGCATGATGGTGCTCGACATCTTTCTTTATGCTATTCTGACTTGGTACCTTGATAATGTTTTTCCAGGTGAGTTTTTTATAGTTTCACAGACGAAGCTTGAGCTCAGTTCTGGACTAAATTGGATTTTATACGGAAAATCTCCATTGAGAATTGAATTTAGTCGAGGTCTGGGACAGGTCTTGCACCAGGTCTGTGAGTCTGGTGTTTAATTTATATTTATAAAATAACCATACCTAAAATTAACACACAGTGTAGTGCCTATATAAGCACATATGAGCACTTAACAATTATTCAATGAAAGAGGCTGTTTGCGAAAAGTCTTTTCAATAGTTATTCCCTTGCCATTTTATCCCTATGTCGAAATGAATTGTTCTAACACCTTACCACACAATAGACTATTATAGCTAAGCCACTGTGCCTTGTCCTTTGGCTTGCATAATGTAAATATGTTTCTATACTTCACAGGTCAGTATGGAATCAGTCGGCCATTTTATTTTCCCCTCCAGCCCTCATACTGGGCAAGGCTGAAGTCCTCAGAAGATGGTTTGTGTTATATCTGTGAATATCCCTGAATATCACATATTATTGCACTCAGAGGAAGGACTTCCTTGTTCACTGTGTTCTTCTACTTTGCAAAGTACTTACAGAGGCAGAGAGTGATATTCCAGAGATCCTAAGCAGAAGAACTCAGGAGGATGAGGAGTGGGTCGGGAAGTCTCCGACTGAACTGGGAAATGACTCTAGGCACTGCAAACACCAGGACAAGCGCCGACAGAAGGAGAGGGAGAAACTGGAGCAGCAGAGGAGATTGGAGGAGGACCAGAGGAGGATTCAGGCGGCAGAACAGTCAGGTAGACAGGGGATCAGAAACAGAGGATGTGTAGGTTCACACGGGAGAATATATTTACACTGCTCTGCACATTATTTTTAATAGATCTGCGTTGCCATCAGGAGAAGTTGTGCTTGTTTCAAGTGTTAATTTATGATATAATGAAAGCCTCATGAGTTCAGATGATTAAAACTCTTCAGGGCATATTCCTGCCTCAATCCTGATGCGTGCTTGATTCAATTATGGATATTCAAAATGCATTGCTTTTTGTGTCCAAAGGCTGTTTTTTTATCCAAGCTTAGCAAAGCATTTTCATTTTCACTCAGTGTTATATTTCAAATAAAATGGTGCCCCTGGACTGCAACTATGCCTGCACAGTCATTGAACCCCCCCCCATCCCCCTCCCAGCGTTACCATGGTTGCGTTGTGCCCTTAAATGCACTGCCAGCCAGGTTGAAATGCAATCAGTACTCTGGTTAATAATTGATGGAAACATTTTTTATGCAGAGATCAAACGAGATTTGTTTCCATTGATGTAACATAGCCTTGCATAACTGTAGCCTGTTTTATTTCTGCAGGATGTTTCAATCTTTGTGAATTTTGTTCTTAAGTTTTAAATGTTATATGTATGTTGTAGATTAAGTGAATGACAAAGGCCAATGTTGCACGTTGGCAAGGCATCTTTGTCTGAGCTGATTATCCTCTGGTGATTATTTTTAAAGAGATTACGATAGGAATTTATGTCACCTGGTAAATTGAGGCCGTGGTAAATCCCATGCTTGCATGTAAACAAGTCAGTAGTAGTCTCTGACCTTTGACCCTGTCACTGCTCCACAGGGAAGCCCTTCTTTGAGGCTGAGCCTGCAGGCCTAAATGTAGGCGTGTCCATACAGGACCTAGTGAAGGTCTTCAGCAGAAACTCAGCTCCAGCTGTGGACCATCTAACACTCACCTTTTACGAGGGGCAGATCACCTCCTTCCTGGGGCAAAATGGGGCAGGAAAGACCACCACCTTGTGAGTTACACCTCTTGCTATCCTCCATCCTCATAAATTGTAACTCAGCATCAAAATGAGTTTGAAAGTTGATACCTCCCTGTATCATGTTTTGCTTTCATCCCAGGTCTATCCTCATTGGCCTGTTTCCGCCTACATCGGGAACGGCCTACATTAATGGCAAAGATATCCGCAAAGATATGGACACCATTCGGCAGTCTCTGGGGATGTGTCCCCAGCACAACATCCTGTTCCACCAGTAGGTCCCTTTCCTGCCTGCCTCTCCACTCATTGGTTGAAGGTCAGATCAGCTGACATCTAAGCTGGTTTAGCAGTGTTTTTGACACTCCTAGATGGTAATAGCTGGTCCTCAGCTATTCATAGTTGTTCTCCCGCTGATCATAGCCGGTCTCTGGCTGGTTGAAGCTGCCTTAACATTCTAGTGTCCAGGCAGGCTGGTGAACATCTGGGCGGCCAGCTCAAAGTATAGAAAACAAGCTTGCATAGGTTGAGCTTTTATCAGGTTTTTCTTCCCAGCTTGACTGTTGCAGAGCACATCCTGTTCTACTCCCTGTTGAAAGGCCGGTCGTACCCAGAGGCCCTGCTGGAGGTGAAGAGCATGCTCAGAGACCTGGGTCTCCCTCACAAAAGAAACGACGAGGCACAGAATCTCTCTGGTCAGTGCTGCTCACCCCTACATCCACTTATTGACTGGATGGAATGCATCAGCTGGCCTTATATCTCATTGCATATTTCTGGATCTATTGGGGAAGTCATTACATTCATTTACCTGGCAGTCTCACCCAGCTGATGATTAAGGATGGGTATGGGTTAGATTTTACTGATGATGAAGCTTGTAGAACAACACTAGTGCCTACTCCTTTGAAAAAAAAGAACAACAATATCATTAAAGAATATGTTATTAAATTTTTTATGGGAACTGGTGCGATTGTGTTACTGGGTTTTGGTACCCAAACCTACTGACATTGTTAGAGAATATCTTGTCAGATAAGATGTACATGGACCATGCCACTACCTCTGTCCTGCATAATGGGTGGCTCATCATGCACACTGTAAACCCAGATAGTGTGGCAAACTCAAATGTTTTGTGGGAACCTGTTACCTCAAAAAAAAAAAAAAAAAAAAAAAAAAAAAAAAAAAAATATATATATATATATATATATATATATATATATAATAAGCCAACTTAATTTCATTGTGTGGATAGTACTTAAAGAACATAAGGTAAAAGTTATTCTTATCACGTTTTTAAATGCTGTGAACTCAAGATTACTTGGTTGGCTTACACAGTTTTTTTTTTGAGGTCATCCGTTTCCACAAAACAATTGAGTGCATCACACTGTCTGGAGTTTACAGTGCATTACTATGCTTGATTTGGTAAATAAATTGAAATTCTGTTGGCAGTTTGTCTGTAGGACCAAACTTAAGTGCATCAATTGATCCATGGGCTAAAAATCCAATATTCCAATACTCAGGGGGTATGCAGAGGAAGCTGTCTGTTGCCATGGCATTTGTGGGTGGTGCGAAGGTGGTTATCCTGGATGAGCCTACTTCTGGGGTCGATCCTTACTCAAGAAGATCAATCTGGGACCTTCTTCTGAAATATCGCCCAGGTAAAAGGGCACCCCCTGCTGGTTATGTGTGGGCAAAAAAACTCAGAAATTTTGTGAGTCGCAAAAATCTGCTTCTTACGAAAGAACATTTAATTGTGTTTTGATATTGATGAATATCTGTAAGTAAACTGTATTTTCTTGGTGCTGTGCTTACCTTAACACTCATATAATGCATATATTTACAATAAGTTCTTGCCTGTAAAAGTGTGTTGTATTAACAGTATGTAATTTAAAATGAGATAAAGGGGACTAACTAGCTGTCATATTAAATAATGAGCTGATTATTTGTTTCTCATGGCATTTTTTGTCTGTCTGTGTGTTTGTCAAGATTACAGTGCAAAAATTACTTGATCAAATGACAGAAAATTAACAGAAAAGGTGTGCAGTGGTCCATGAATCATCTGATTAAATTTTGAGTCCAAATGAGTCAAATTATATGTCAAGGTTATTGATGAAGCCGAGTATGTTCTGCCTGGCACTACTTGTGAAGTTTTGATTGAAATGCTGTGTATTTGGACCTGTGGAACAGTTCTTATCTGTTATCTCTTATCAGTCCTTATATGTGGTCAGATACAGTGGACATTCTAATGCTGATGTAGCAATAACTTCTGATGGTCAGGAGCAATAGGGTGTCAGAATACTGACAAAGAATTATGAGGGGAAAAACATTTCAAAAAACCTGCTCTTCAGATAAAGGAATGACTCAATATGTCTTCTTCTTCTGTTCCACAGGCAGAACGGTCATCCTATCTACCCACCACATGGATGAGGCTGACCTGCTTAGCGACCGCGTGGCTATCATCTCCAAGGGCCGTCTGCACTGCTGCGGCTCGCCGCTCTTCCTGAAGAACTGTCTGGGTGCTGGCTTCTACCTGACGGTGGTGCGTCGTATGACGGACCAGAAGCACCTGGCCTGCAAGGAGGTGAGCTGTGCTGTGTGCATGGGAGCAGTGTTAAATCAGCATATGCTGGAGGACAGCATTATCTGACCTATTCTAGAATGTTCTCACAGGTACTGGCATTAATAAAATGCTGCAGCATTATAACATTGCCACTACATTGCGAAAACATTGGAACAATGTCTCGTTGTTCTTCGAATAGCACCCTACTCTTACCTCTCTCTATATAGACTTGGAACAGCATGTTAAGGAGTGGACCCAGAGCACAGTATATTACAGCACTTAGACTTTGTCTCCCTGTTGGCAGAATGCGTCTTACCGTATTATAGCTCTGATATAACTGGGAAATTGAGTTTTTTCGCCTCCTTGTAAGGCAGAGCATTGACTGTGTCTTGAGGTGCTAAAATGAGCTGAAACAAAAATTAATGAGTAAAAAGTGTCGCTTCAGGGTTATGACATGAGTATGTTGGCCTTTTCAGACCGAGTGCGACTGTACTTCACAATGCTCCTGCCATTGCTCCATCTGCTCGAAGTACAAAGAGGAAGTACTGGCCCAGGCCAGTGCCCCTGATCGCCACATGGACGGTAAAGGCTTTTATAGTCCTGAGTTACGCCTGGTTGACTTCTGTATTTATTGCAATCCCTTAAGAAGACTTCCTGTGAGCTCAGCTCCCCCATAACTGCCTACTTGGTTGCTCCATCTTGTCTCTTAACCGCAGTACAACCACACCTGTCTCATAGCCCCCAATCTCAATTCTGTTGTCATTCTAACTGTATAATGCCGATACGACCATCGTACCCCCCTTTCCACCTCTGCCCTGGGCACTGTGGTGCCAGCCCTCCATCCTAACCACACCTGTTTGGAGATGGTGACTCCTCCCCAACCCCTCCCCCCACTCCTCACTCCACCCACCCAGAAGTGATTAGTTACCTGATGTGGGAAGCAAAAAAATTGAACGCTTGACGCTATTTTTTTCCTAGTATTTGTAATAAAAACACAAGCGATACTGCTGACAAAGAGGTTGTACTTTTATATTTTTTTTTTTTGGGGGGGAGCAGGGCTGGATAAGGATAAGGGGGATTGTTACAAACATCAATAAAGTGGTTTTAAAGCAGAAAAAAAGGCTGTTACTTTAATATGTCCTATGCATGCATAGCGGATGCCATAATCAAAGGGAAACAGAACTGAAGATTACATATCCCATTCTTTCTGGTACTGGAAATTTATTAATTGAAAAATGTCACAATTTACAACAGCCAGACAGAGATTATAGAAAAAGCCCAATTGGCTACTTTATTTTCTGAGCAAGACTGACATTCAAAGCCACTTTTATTAGCTTGGTCAGGAGACAGTCCAAAGTTGGGCTAGGGCAGACGATCACAGGAGGGGTAGGAAAGATGTAGTTGAATGAGCTGTTGGGAGGTCAATAACTGAGATGGCAAGCTGAGTTAACAAGGACCTGCAGGCAGGTGCACACCTTCGAACTGGGGTTTAAGAAAGTCCAGAACAAGCCAACTGCCAGGACCACAAACTGGGATGAAATTTCCTAATAAATTATTGCTTAGTTAGTAAGAGAAGTTAACACTGAAAACAGAAGAGACAAAACACTAGACAATGCTATGCTTGTAACACAATGCACAAAGCACTACACAACAATCCAGCTAGGAAAAAACAAAGACTAAGAACGTAAATACACAAGATGACAAATAAGAATGGGGGAGGACAGGTGTGACAGGAAGAGAAAAGAAACGGGAGAGTGGAACAGGACAATTGAATAACAAGAATCAATTAACTAAACTGAAACCGACACGATGGCTGGATTGTAGGAAGAACAATTAACAGAGGGAACCAGACATGACACAAACATGGTTTGGTTCCCAACCAATGTGCACTACTGTTATTAAACCCATTTATCATTGCTATTGAAACTTTTTATCTTTGTTTTGATTTTTCAAACTATATTTTTCATCATACTGATAGTCTGGATCGGTCAGGTAACTGGTGCCCACTCCGTTTTTTGAGATCTGCACATCTGTTCGGACCCAGGTGACCTGGAGAGCATTGTCACCCTGATCCAAGACCATGTCCCTGAGGCCCGGCTCATTGAGACCATCGGCCAGGAGCTGACCTTCCTCCTGCCCAGCCGGGACTTCAAGCACCGGGCCTATGCCAGCCTCTTCAGGGAGCTGGAGGAGACGCTGACCGACATGGGCTTGAGCAGCTTTGGCATATCGGACACACCACTGGAGGAGGTGAGTCACACCATATCATCCCGTGATGGGCAGTGCTGCTTTCAGCCCGTCATTTAGCACCGTCTTTTCTGAATTTATATCGCCTGTAAGAGAATGTGGGGGTCTATCTTGAGTAAATCTCTCAGAAATATTTGACTCACATGATACCACATTTCAAGGCCTAATTAGATTGGTTCTCATTTCAAGGCATTTGCGGTGAAATGATAACTGTAAGACGGCGTGTTTTTTAACATGCTGAAACGTTACATGTTCTGATAGAACTTTTCTTCTCCTTCCCAGATATTTCTCAAAATCACTGCTGACCAAGAGGAAACACATGGCAAAAAATCTCAAGGTAAGAACTATTGGGTTTTGCGCATCTGTTTAGCAATGTACTTTCTCAGTCAGAATGTTTATGTTATACCATCTTGAGTATGTGTTGAAAACTAATCCCTCTGTGTGTATGTTTTATGGACTTGGTGATGGTTCTGTGATTGGCAGGTGCCTTCTCTCTGCCCACCGCCCTCCTTGTTGGGGGCAACCATTCTGTTAATGATTTTGTAACTGTCCTGAAGGTGAAGTAGTAGACTTTGAAACCACAGTCTAAAGCTGTTTTCACACTGGACGCAGTTTTCACACTGCTAAATGACAGCAGCGAAACGCATGTATTCGCATCTTTGCATTGACTTTGAATGTAATCTGTTGTGCGAAAATTTCATTTCGCAGCCAGTGTGAAAGCGGCTTAATACGGAGCTTTTGTATGCTAGTATTTGTGACCATATATTACACATGACGTTACCTTATGCTGCTGTCATTTAGCAGACTCTCATATTCAGTATAACTCACAGTGTATTAAAGACCTAATTGCTTCTGCTGGAAAAGCTTCCCAGACCAGAGATTATACCGCATGTGCAATATCATTAATCACTAAATATAAGTTGACACATTAAACATGGAATCAAGCTAAATATACAAGCGATTATGGTTATAAGCATGCGCAGCCCAATTTGGAAAGAGGCAATTTTGCATTTTAGCTCAGTTTACCGGCACATTGCATTTTGAAAATACATGGGAAAGCTCGGACATTGTTCATTGCAAGTATATACATCTGGATTGTCCCATGTGGCACATGAACCTTGGAATCTGCCCCTTTACACCCTATCACAACCCAGATATGTACAGACTGCAGTGTCTTGGAACAGCTAATTCCTGTGCAAAGCCACATTGCATGCTAAAACCTTTAAGGGATGAAATTGGAAAAGTGAGTCTGGGAAGGGGAATAAAATGATGCAAGATGCAGTCTGAATATATGGTCCATTAATTACTTTCTGCAAACCAAAAAAAAAGTAGCTCTGCTATTTAGCCTCTATTTTCAGGGAAAATGATTTTTATAGCCAGTTTCACAGTATGAAAAATTGATTCTTATTTCCCTTAAATGAGAAGGCAGCCAGTAAACCCAGAATTGTATTGCAGAATCTGTAGGGTAGTGATTTTATATTTTTATTTGCCAGCATGCGCCTGGAGGTTAGATTCAGAGCTGAAGAACATTAAAACAGCCCAACACAGATGTATGTAGCACTGTGATGGGGACAACATTTGGCCAGACTGAGCTGTGTTAATGCTTTATAGGGTGCTGAACTTTTGCAACAGGGGATCCAGGTTCAAAAGAATGGAAATGTCTTCGCTAGTATTCGGTTCCAGTCACCTGGATTAGCTAATCGGCATAATTTTCTGAGCCTGGAGGTAGAAATGATCGGTGTATATGGCTGGCTGAGTTCATTATTGGTAAGAGATAAAGAGGCTGGACTTCCTCAGCCCTAGACCGCCCCGCTTTAATATTTTTATCATTCTCTGTCGCACAGTTGCTAATGAAGCAATGCAAGCCCACTGCCTTAGAAGCCCGGGGCCTTCAGACAGTGGCGACGGAAAAGGCTCTAGGCAGGTTGGAGGCCTCTGCCTTGTTATCAAGCAGTTCTTCGCCCTGCTAAGCAAGAGGCTGCACCACGCCATGCGCAGCCATAAGGACTTCCTTGCACAGGTATCTTTGGGACCAAACAGAGGAACAAACTAAAGTGCCATGGGATGCTTACTCTGAATTCAGCAACTTCTTCATGTCACATATGGAATATAGCATGACTGTAATAGCTGATAAGTGTAATTCTGTATGTATGATAATGAAATGGGATTTGACCGTCGTTCATCTTTATATACATTACCACTCAAAAATATGGAAACGCTTGTCAATTTAAGTAGTTTATGCTATTAAATTCAATAAAGTGTTTATAGAATAGTATATTTCATTCAGCAAACATTATTATGTATTTTAGGATGTTTAATTTAGAATTTCACGTATTTGTGGGCAGAGAAGTGATTTATGTTTGTTAATTATCATCACTGTAGTACCCACCCTGAGATTTAATCATTGCTTTGCAAATTAAAGCATTCGGGTGATTAATTTTACTACGTCTTTATTCTCAATGGATTTCCTCGTGGACTGAATTATATTTCATTGTTTTGTATTTGAAGATGGGCAAACTTCACTTGCCAAAAGGTCCCTAAATAGTTAACATTAATGGTTTGGGCCGATATCTCATAACACAAAGTTCCTTCCATTTAATCCACATGAAAATCACTGAACTTTTGAGCAATAATATACTAGGAAAGTGTACATGGAGCTCATGGACCCATCACAATTACTGGCTTATTTGTCTAGTTTGCTATTACACATCAGTTCTGGACACTGTCGGTGCCCATCATTGGGTTATTCGTTCATCATGGGCCATTTCTATACAGTTTAGCGGATTATTTTTCATCTTTTCAGATTGTGCTGCCTGCAGCTTTTGTCCTTCTGTCTCTGGTGTTCACACTGGCCATCCCCCCTTTCGGAGAGTATCCCAGTCTGACCCTCAGTCCTTGGATGTACGGGAGGCAGTTCACCTTCTTCAGGTTAAAAAACAACTGACCAAGTCCACTTACTGTAGTCCAGTATTAGATTTCAGGGAGGAGGAGCCATTTTGTTTGTGCTTTTCACATGTGGCTTTGAACATAGCTTGCTAGCTTAGTTATCTGTTCCTTAACTGGTTTCAGTAATGAGAGGACCTTGAGTGCAGAGATGAGGCACTTTGGAGATGTGCTGCTGAACAAGCCGGGATTTGGAACTCGCTGTATGGTGGAAGAGCCTCTGGAGTGAGCAATCCTTCTTTAAGATGTATTCTATTATTTTCTCCAAATTCTCAAATGTGTTTGTAATTGGTTCAGAAGAGTAGACTTTTACAGAATATTTTTATAAGTTGGCAGGTATATGGCAGGTATAGGGCATTGCGAAGGTTGTTGTCTAAATCGAGAGAATAGACTAAGATAACTGCGGAGCCGCATTTACAACATGCCTCAGTAAGATGTGCATCTGTTAGGATCATCTTCTTCCAAGCACGTTGTTTTATGGTGGATATCATTTTATTTCTTATTTCATTTAATTCTAAGTAGTAAGTTGCTTACGTGGGTTTGATGGAAAAATTATTTCATTTGTACTGTATTTGTGGGCATATTGTGTGTGTGTGTGTGTGTGTGCGTGCTTGGCTGTTCTCAGGGACTTCCCCTGTAATAACATCACCACAGCATGGGAGATGCCGTTGGTTTCCCCGGAAATAGTGAGCATGCTGAAGGAGCCTGTGTGGGACAAACTGAACCCCTCTCCCAGCTGCCAGTGCAGCACGAAGGCCAAGTTCACCATGTTACCAGTGTGTCCGGAAGGAGCGGGAGGGCTCCCCCCGCCTCAGGTCTGCACACACACCGCTCCCCCCTTACACCTCTGAACAACAGGAGAGGCAGCAGTGTGCTGAGACGCTGGAGGCACGAGTGTGCTTAATACACCCAGGCTGTTAGGTTTCCATTCAACAGGATTTCACGTCTGAAGGAGAGCTGCAGTGCAGTCCTGCAGTATTCTAGCAACGTCCCTTTTATGACACATATCATGAAAACTCTGTGGTCGCTGCAGGTGGTGTAATGGTTAGCGCTGTTGCCTCATTATAAGGAGATTTTGGGTTCAAGTCCTGGCCAGTCAGGATCTCTCTGTGTTGTATTAGCAACTTCTTGCTGAGTTGGCATTGGTTTCCCCCATCCTAAAACCAGTGGCGGCTGGTGAGCTGATAATTGGGGAGGACAAGAACATACCTTTAAACTTCAATCATTTATTTAAATTCATATTTCGTGAACTCAGAAAACATGCTACATTATCAAAAATGGAGGTGAGGACTAGAACACAGAATTTCCAGAGATCAGAATAAAACTAACAATAACACAAAATGAGGCCTGAAAAAAATGCAACACACTTAAAATTCATGTGACAACTGTTTGGCCCTTTTTGAACTCAGTTGGTATCCTAATTAGCTTTGGAAACATGCCTCACAAAATAATGCTTGCAAGGCCTCTTTGAAGCAGACACAGGTTGCTTATTAGTATTCAAATAAATGGGAGTCGTCTGGACGCTTTTGTTACCCTAGTTTAGATGCTTCAAAGCAAAGCGATTTTTCAGAGTTGTCTCTGATATTAGGGCTGCATATGAATTCTCTTAAATAAGCAGCCTTTTCCCTTTCCTCTCCACTTTACTTTGACCTCACAAAAAATGTCTCCTGGGTCAAGGGAAAGTTGCAGTTAGATTTTAAAGGTACCTTGGACAGATATCCTTTTCTTCAATAAGTTATGAGCTTGCTGGCGAAGATTCCCTTGGCAATTTATTGGGAATGACGTTTTCTGTCACTACAGTTGCAAAGGATTGTGGTCCCTATTTGACCTGTCCTTTCTTCCAAGGTTGGTCCTGTGTTTCCTTGCTGGAAAGAAGCAGCTAAGGAACTAATTGCCTCCTTTCCCTCATGAAATTGACCATGTGGGGGGCTCCTTGGCATGGCTATCTGCCAAATTATTTTGGGTTCATGCCTGTTTATGAGGAAGATTCCTTGCTCTTTCGAAAATTCAGACATAGATTTTGTATATACAAGCAGCGTAAGTGTTCGGGCATTAATAAATGAGATTCAAGTGCTAACAAGCTAATACAATAATGCAATAATGACATTGAATTCACTGAAAAAAGTAATAATGGCAACTAGTGGAACCATGACTCTAATGGACTATCTGCATTGTACAGTCAAATAACAAGTTCACCCTCATTTTGTATTTTCACTCTATTCAGACAGTAAGAAAGCTGAGATGATGAGACATAGAGAAAGAGACCCCATATGTGAGGGGATGATCATAGGGATGATCATATATTTGCCAACAGTAGGCCACTCTACACACATGGCCTCATATCTTGTTGCATCTTGACTAGTTATCAAATGTAGCCATCCATCTTGTACATGGTCTCTGTCATTCACTTGGAAATATGTAGTACTGACTTAATTGTCTGTTTTGCATCCTTCAGAGAATTCAGTCGACTGGAGATGTGTTAATGGACTTAACTGGCAGGAATATTTCAGATTACTTGGTAAAGAGCTACCCCACCCTAATTAAGTCCAGGTACAGTGCTTTTTTCAGTGTGTGACTCCTTTTTACATGGCCCTCATCAATATCTGCTTTGATATACACATGAAAATCAATATACATATGTAAACTAATACCTAAAATGCATCTTTGCATCCTTTCTTTCTCAGTTTGAAGAGCAAGTACTGGGTGAATGAGCTGAGGTACCTCTCCAACTATTGAGCCAACAGTATCACTTCACATGTACAGCAATACATTTCACGTGAGAATGTATGCTATCATATTTGAAGAAATTTCTGAGGAATTTCCTAGCTTAATGGAATTATCAAAATTACTAGTTTTGGCCTCTGTTTGGAAATCTACTGTACAGTATGTCTGACTTGAAAGAGGTATTGGTGCCCCCTCTAGTGGAAAAATGAAGACTGCTGCACTGTGGTTGTGCTTTGTTTATTTTCAGGTATGGTGGAATTTCAGTTGGAGGGCAGCTCCCTATCCTTGATGTGGACCCTAGAACAATCCAGAATATTCTGACTGACATGGGACACCTATTCAATATCACAGGGGTTTGTCTTTCATGCTTTGAAATACTTTACTTAATTGTGTGTATTTATTTGCCTAGAGAAAAGGGGGAAAAAAACTTGCATTTGCAATGCTTAACATAATATGTGCCACTTACTCCATTTTGTTTCAGGGAAAGTACAGCAGCCTTGCTTTTAAGGACATAGGAGCTTTCTTGCAATACATGGAAAGTGAATATAATGTTAAGGTAAGTAGCTCCTGTACAATTATAGTTACTGCTATATTATGTTTTGGAACTTGTAGTTGTGAAACAATGAGCTATATATACCAATGCAAAATTTAGTGTTACTGTACAAATCCTGCTACCTTTGTATTTGCAGGTGTGGTTCAACAATAAGGGCTGGCATGCCATAGTATCCTTCCTGAATGTGGCCAACAATGCCATCCTCAGATCCAACCTGCCTCTCAATGCCAATCCGGCAGAGTATGGGATCACCGCCATCAACCATCCTCTCAGCCTCACCAAGGAGCAGCTGTCTGAGGTCACAGTGTGAGTGTAACATGGCGGATAAGGCTCTTAGCTCTCAAACACTTGCCAAACAGATCCCATAAGACATCTCATAGTGTTTTCACACACCACCGTACTACTATGCTGTGCTCTATACAGCTCCATCCTTCTTACCTCTCTGAGTTACAGCAGCTATATTAAGTTGTGTTTTATCAGGAGATGTGGACAGAGGAGGAATTTCGTCGTTGGTTAATTCTGACCCTTCTCATAATTCTGTTAATGATAATTAATGCATGAAATGGCTCGTTTGGAACTCAAAGTATAATCCAAAACCCAAGTGATGTTCAATAGCTCTGGATGCTGACTGTTTGCCTGATAAACCTAAATAAGCTGAATAGTCTGGTTCTGGTGTGTCGATGCCATAGACAAAATAATAACTAGAAGGGGCACTCGGTAGGGCGCATGCCCCCGCCATGCCACTTGTTTGACCGATCACGGTCAAAACCAATAGGGTCCATCCCTGATGTAATAGCAACCCACCCACAAAATTTCAGAGATATCCGTTCATTACTTTTTGAGTTATCTTGTACAAAAACAGACAGACAGACAAGGCAACGCCGGCAAAAACATAACCTCCTTGGCAGAGGTAAATATGGACTAAGTCACCTTATATCACCCATTGACTTCTTTATTTGAGCTTGTGGGAGCATATTTCAGCTCATAGGAGTGCATTGCCAGTGAGCCACAAAGTCATATAAATTCTAGTCAGACTCCTGGCATTACCGCCACCGCGTCTGATTTATCCACTAAACATATAAGATGCTGTGAAGTAACCTGCTCTTGATTTGTCCACAAAATATTTCTCTATTGTCTAAATAGCACAATAGATGAACAAATTGGCACACAGGGACACAAAAAATACGTACGTATTGAATGATTTTTTTTCTCATGGAAAAAAATGATTGACTTTGTTTTTTCATGTCACAGTTACCATTGAACTGTGTTGAAAATAGGGTTTGAATGACCTAAACTGGATCCAAAGACACTGGATCAAGTGAGCCGTGTCTCTCAGCAAGACCAGAAAATAAACCTTGAAACTGAAGGATCATTTTCCACTTGTTTTTTCAGGCTCAGCAGGGTTGGCCTAGGTACAGCGCTGTACCTATCTGACTGACTGACGATGTGTTTCCACCCAACGCAAAGCTAATAATTCTCACGGCCGGATCACAGACAGTACAAATACAATGCAATGACGTAAATAAATGCAACATTGTGCCCGGCAAGACATGGCACAAACGGTGTGAATTACGGCAAATTTGTGTATCACTTGAGTTGAAAATTTTCAACTTGAGTAAAACATTTGCATGAGTATAGTAGTGTTCTGAATAGCAGCATTAATCCTAGCAGCTAAATTGGCAAGCTTTGCGACCTACATTACTTGAACCGCAATTATATTGCTCAAAGTAATGAGAAAGTCAGCTGTATCAAATAGCAAATTTAACTCTGTTTCACAAAAAATAGAGATGGATTTCAATATTGGATAAGACATCATCATCAGTTTTGTGAATAGTTTTTTTCTCAAACAGGCACAATGTTCAGAAAGTAAAATGTTTGTGATGTTAGCGTAGCTAAATTAGCACCAGCAATCTTGTTGCTAATTTTCTGAAGATTCCAAGGAAGAACTGCTACTTGAGGTGTAAACAAAGCTCGCTATTGGTCAGTGGTATGAAATCGCATGTAGGAGTTCAATCAAGTTGACCTTGAATAGAAGTGAATGTAACTTTGTCTCTTACAGAAAATAAAAATCATCCTGTGGTCAAACTCGTATGAGTAAAGAAAGGTGAAAATTCACTTTGCTTTTGGGAGAAACACTCCGTAACCTCGTTAAGACGTACATTGGCGAGGAGTGTTGTACAGAACATGCGACATGGATTCGCCGCTGAAGATAGAGCTGTGTCAATATAGTGGAAAGAGCTCTCATTTCAATATGTTCACTCATTCTCTTTGAAAATCTGCTCTGGTTTCAGGACTCTCAGATAAGAATCATTTTAGTGTGGAACAATTGGATGTTCAGAAGAGCAATTTGAACACTCTAAGGGTGAAGCACTCTAAATGAATAGAGCTTTTGGAGTGCACCCTGGTGCTCAGACAACTAATACTCGATTGCATCCACTGATTATGAGGGCTCTTTTGGTCTGGTGGAAAAAAAATGCGCAATTTCTACTTTCAGCATTTTAGCACGAAAATCTTGTTGGTCGACAGGAAATATATATAATACTAAAATAAAGGGAGAAATTACATCTCATGATTACAGTAGCGGTCTTCAGTTTCATATCCAGCACAGAGTTTGAGAATAATGGAGTAAAAAGGTGTTAGAGTAGGCCAACATGGGAAATTTTGTTCTTGGGGGGAAAAAAAAATCTCAACATGTTTTCTTTTCTAAAAGATATTAAAAGTATCCTGACTAAGCTGTTCAATTGGAATTATTTGATAGAGAAAGTGATACCATTAAAATGTTGGTTTAATTTATTGATCCACAAGTAATATTTTAGCACTGAAGCACTTGAATGAATGTGAAAACAATGTGTTTACAGCAATGGGTGCTGTATTGCGCAAATCGTTTTGGCCTTGCATTGCTATTGATTTCTGCTAGTGGTTGTCCTTTAGACATCTATAGTCATGTCATATAGTCTATAGTCATGGCAAGGTGTCACAGTTTTTGCCTGAAATTTCAGACACCATCAACTCTTTTGTAAGAGGATAAGATTCACTAAATTAGTTGACTGACTCTTTGGAGATTCCTCTTGGGGAAAGATCTTGTAATGTTCAACACCCTGTTGCAGGATCAGTCAAGTAGTGTGAAAACCACAATGACCTCAAGATTTGCGATCACTTGACAGAAAGTTGTGTAGTGTGAGCACTACAGTGATCAGACGACTTTGAAAGTTGTGTAGTGTGACCAAAGCATTCATGCGGTCTTGTGATTGGTGCCCTCAAGTATCTTATAGCTATTGGCATTTTTGGTAGAAGGTCATGCAGATCATAACTAGGTGCTTGGTGATTAGTATCATTATAGTGTTACATATATTTATGACCACAATTGATAATGTCAAATTTGAATTTTTTCTGTGACAAGCCGTAATGTGGGTTTGGTCAGTAAGAGAGTTATGGAACATTCTGGAAAACACCTCCCTCTGTGATTCTGTCCCGCAGGCTGACAACGTCGGTAGATGCTGTGGTGGCCATATGCGTGATATTTGCCATGTCCTTCATCCCTGCCAGCTTTGTGCTTTATCTTATCCAGGAGAGGGTCACCAAGGCCAAACACCTGCAGTTTGTCAGTGGCGTCAGTCCTCTGGTGTACTGGACATCTAATTTCCTTTGGGATATGGTCAGTATAAAGAGACTTGGTAATATAGGTTTCCTATTCCGCTGTCTCCTTCAGCAGTAAGCTGGGAATCATGCTTAATTTAGGAATGTGTCTGAATTGGCACTGCACTATTTCCTCTGTTCAAATGAATTAACAACAGACATATCTTAATGCTTTTCTTCGCAAAGACACTTGTTCAAAATGAGCCTCAAAGGTTCAGCTGACTATCAAATCTGAACTCATCATTTAGTTATTTTGAAGTCCCTATATATCGATAATTATTATTTCTTATATAAAATTGCCGGTGTAATCTATGAACACTGGCTGTGAAATTCCTTGTCTGAATTCAACATCTGAGTATACGGTACTGTGCCTCTCTCTCCCCATTATTTTCAGGTTAATTATTCTATTAGCACGGCAATGGTTGTAGGGATATTTGTCAGCTTTGATAAGAAGTGCTACACCTCACCAACTAATCTCCCTGCTCTCATTGCTCTGCTGCTGCTTTATGGGTAAGTAAACAGTAGTAAGACTTTCCCTCTGTGTGCAAAAGTGTCTGTCAGCATTTCCGCATACAACGCTTCATAACCATTTAGAAAATAGGTGTTTGTCTTGTCAGCATGTGTTCAATGGGGGTTTATCAGTGTTTCTCTGTACAGTGTGTACCACCAAGCATAACAATATTTTTCTATCCAGGATCCATTTTTATTATGGTGCTTTTCCACTGCATAGTACCAGCTCTACTCGACTTTAGTCTACTTGGCTTCGGTACCAGGCACTCGTTTTGCACACAGCATAGTACCTGTGAAGTGTATATATCTATGCTAACCTCTAGTGTACACCGGAAGCGTCATGTCAGCGTCACGCTCGCGAGATGACAGCGTTCACGCAAGATTCAAGCAAGTGTCTATATCTGTTCTGTTTTCATGCACAAATTTCAGACGAGAGCTGCAAAGGAATAGCTGCACTCTCTGTTTTGTGTGCTGTTCCTTCAATATCTGTGAAGAATTGACTTAGTTATATTGACCGTTAGATGATGATCTAAACCAGGGGCATTCAGGTCAAGGATGGTTTATCCTATAGAGAGACAGAGCGGAAGAAACATGTATTGTATTAAACTTGGAAACCTCCCGTTTGTAACTAAAAACGATTCAGTGTTGATTATGTCCAATATTACGAAAGAAAAGGTGCTGATAATCTGTGGAATTACAAACTAGAGCAAGGTATGTTGCAGCGGCATGCTGCCAGATGTTAAGAGGGCCTTCAGTAACCTTAGCCTTTACCGTTTGATTGCCCTCAAGCTGTTCTCGTTTAAGTTCGCCTGATCAACAATCAAACAATTTACTAACTAAACAACCAACACCAATACGTGACATATAATAAGAAATGATAATGAAAAAGTGAATGCTGCCTGCATTTATATGATTGATATGGCATTGTAAGGATGGCAATATAAACGCAAAAATCCAAAATTTTCGCTGACTTCGCAGCATTCATTTTTGCTTCCTTACAGTTGACACTCACCGGCTGCGCATCTAACAACGCCCTTTAGCCGTGATTCAGAATATCGAACGGATTCTCGTGGCTTATAGCTTGATGAGCCTCGCAAACTAATTTAGCAAATCTGAGCCGTTTCACGAGATATAAGAGCTCGGAATTTATAAAGACTTTGATAATTTATGTTGTCATTTATGTGCAAAAGAAAATGCCTCATAATTTTGTGGTGCTATGTATACCAGTGCTATCAAAAATAAATTAGATTGTCAATGGTTCTACCAATTATGTTACTAATCGGGAAAAGTAAACTGCAAGAAGTTTACATTATTAAGCATTGAAAGGTGAGGTTTCCAAAGGCCTTTGTTACTGCCGACGGACCACTACTGGTGTTGCTAAGTAGCAAATGAGAGAGAGAGACAGAACATACCTTAATATTATTGCTTCAATTGCCAAATCATCAAACATATAATATCAGTTTCTTTATTTGTATATCACATATGAAAGAATCAATAAATAAAGAGCAAGGGAAAAGATATGCCATCAAATAAAAGCACAAGGTCAGATATAGGCAGAATATCAATGATGTTTGAAATAAAAATTGTCTAGATCAAAAAATGTAGATATATTTATTCATTCAGTGCATTTGTATTGGTCATCACCCCTGCATTTTATGCGCATAATGTAAAAAAAAATAGACTTGAAGCGTAAATAAACACTTCAGTTCGAGGTTACACGCGCAAAATGCAGCTGAAGCGCACGCCTGACAGAGCCGGTGCTGACAGCTGCAAAGATGAAAATGAGAGCTTATCTGCTGCATAACACAGCGAGTAAAAAACGCTTCTGATACGCCTCTGGTCTAGACAAGGGGTAACCAATCAGTAGTCTGCAGCGCATTGACCTCATGTTTTAGTATCGCCTCGGCTCAGCTGAGCAGGAACTATAAAAGGTACCTGGTACCAGGTACAACCCACAATGGAAATGCATAAAAACGGAGTAGAGTCGAGTTGAGTTGGGCCGTACCATGCAGTGTAAAAGTGCCAGAGAGGGTCTATTAGAACCCTTTGTTGGACTTGTTTCTGGGACATCGGTGCGATAAATGCATTGGCCCTTAGCACCATTAAGAGTATTGGGCCAGGCGTAATCTAAGCCACAACCTCAGTTGGCTGTAGTTAATGGAGGGTGATTGTGCTCCTTTGAACTTTCAGTTAAAGTTGCATTGAGGATAGCTAGATTATCTCTGCCCTGCCTTAGCTTCCATTTCTCAGGGAAGACTTTAAGCCTGGCCACTGTCATCACCCGCCATGGTTTAAATCCCTGTCACATTCATCAACTCACAGTACTGTCAGTCCTACAGGCACCAGCATTCCATACAAAAACCTCCCTTCCTGCAAAAGTCGGGAATGGCGATAGCCTTGTGCTCCAGGTTTGGAGAACAGGGTCATATCCACTGAAAATACAGGATCAGTGCTGGAATGTGAGGTGCAGGCATGGCACTGTTTTCTGACTTGCAGGTGGTCGGTGACGCCCATGATGTATCCAATGTCCTACATCTTTAACATCCCCAGCACGGCCTATGTCACGCTGTCCTGCATAAATCTCTTTATAGGCCTCAATAGCAGTGCCATCACCTTCATTTTAGAACTGTTTGAGAACAACCAGGTAAGGGATTCTCCTACATAACACTGAATTACTTAGAGAGAAATATTATACTGATGTTGTCTGTGAGTGGAAAAGGACAGATATTCCATAATGGTATTTCTTATAAGCCCAAATGCAATAAACAAGGTCTGCCTTATTTTTTTCCATATTAGTCAAATGAGGAGTATACAGAATGAAAAAGGCTTCACATTCAGTGCCAACATGGAAAATCACTTCTGCAGAGTTTGTCGACGGATTCTGTCTGAGAAGAAAAATATTGTGATAGTTTTTTCTATGGATGTCATTTATGTGGTGCGAACTTTGTCTCAATTTCCAGACCCTGCTGAAGTTGAATGAATTACTGAAAAAAGGACTCTTGATTTTCCCTCATTTCTGTCTGGGGCGGGGACTGATTGACATGGCCATGAACCAGGCAGTAACAGAAGTGTACGCCCGATTTGGTGAGCGCTAACCCCCTGTCTTTATAAGGCTGTAATTGGCCGTGCTGGGGAATGTTGGCAACGGGCCAGCGCCTTGTGTCCAAGCTAAACGCTTTCAGTGGGACAACTGAGACACCAAAGCGTGGAAAGCTACTGCTGACAGTTATGGACATGTTATGCCTTGCACTTGTCAGTCTCAATTATCTCCTGGATATGCGCACCAGAATACTAACTATGCAAAGGCCACTGGCTGTTTGGCTTTCCATAATTATGTGTGTGAACTCCTGCATTCTATGCCGCACACTTTCTAATGAAGATTCGTGATGAAATTAAGATAATTACCTCCGATTGATGTGGGAATAGTTGAAAATATGGGTGATGCATGCAAATCACAATCATCAAATTTGCATAATTTCATTATTTGCCTTCATCCTCTCTAATGTCATCTCTTACAAACTTGCAAGCAAGGGCCTTTGGTGGGTTTGAAAGTGGGAAGGACCTCTCAGTGTAACATGGGGGTTGGGGGGCGTAGAGGGCACAGAATTACATTGAAGTGGGGGAGGGCAGTGGGTTTGCCTCCACCCCCTGTCTGCCACAGAAACTATTTCATTGTGTCTAATCTGAATGCTATAATCAGGGGCATCTCGGTCTCCCCTCAGTTCTGCCTTGCTGTGCTGCCTGCTGATAGTACTTCCTCTGTTCTACATCTTAAAGGGGAAGAGCACCACACTGATCCATTTCACTGGGATTTTGTGGGGAAGAACCTGGCTTTCATGGCTGTGGAGGGCTTTGTGTATTTTGCCTTCAACATCTTGGCTCAGTACCGTTTCTTTCTTTATCACTGGTGAGTTTCCCCTCCTCCAGAAATGCAGTCATCTAATAGGAGATAATGTCTTCTAAAAAGCACTGACCTTTAAGTAGCACAACACTCAGCTGTGGCCCATTTCGAATTGGATAATCAATTATTATTATTTTTTTAATTGGTTTTTTAATTTTTTTGTTGTAGAAGTAGCAATGCCAGTTTTTTTTAACAAATTTCACAAACAATTGTTTTTTCCTGTTAGATATAACATTTTCTGAGATTGACCATCCTCTCTGATCTGAATCCTGTCTGTACTATACATTAAAAAAAAAAAAAAATTGTATGAGCACTTTAAATTTGAACATTACGGCCCAAAACAGGATGCCAGAATCCAAAAAGGAACCTCCTCCTTATGAAGATGAGGATGTAATGCAGGAGCGTGAAAGGATCTATAGAGGAGGGAGTAATGTTGATATCCTGCAGGTGAAAGACCTGTCTAAGGTAAAGACTGTCTCCCTGGTGCAATGAGGTATATTGATTTTTAATGTAAATGCCGACTGAGCTCATATGCTTTTCTCTTGCTGTGCAGACTTACATGGGTCAAAAACAGCCAGCAGTGGACAGGATCTGTGTTGGAGTCCCTTCTGGTGAGGTATGTACTGCGATATACTATAACCCTCACAGTCCCCATCGGTGGAGTATGTACTACCTAAGTAAAATTCCTCAGAGTCCCTATACATAGAGTATACAGTCAGATCTGTAAATATTTGGTCATTGACAAATTTATTATTTTAGCTGTTTACCATAGTACATTAGCATTGTAATTACATATTGAATATGAGCTCATATGAGCTGTAATTTGAGTGTATGTACATCCAACTTCGGCAAAAGGCATAGGAATTGCTAAATTTTTTACATGTGGAACCCCATTGATTAAGAGACCAAAAGTTAATGGACAATTGGCTGCTCAGCTGCTCCATGTCCAGGAGAGTGTTATTTCCTCATTATTTAATTTACAATTAGCGGATGAAATGTCTTGAGTTAATTTGAAGTTTGAAATTTGCATTTGGATTTTGTTATTGTTAACTCTCAATATAAAATCCAAAGAACGGTCATTGTACAACAAATGAAGCAAGTCATCACGATGACCATACCAGAAAATCAACAAAATGTTTCAACCCCGTTTCCAAAAAAAAAAAGTTGGGATGCTTTATATTATGTTCATAAAAAACAGAATGCAATGATTTGGAAATCAGTTAAACCCTATATTTAATTGAAAATACTACAAATAGTACAACATATACTGCCGTCCAGATGTCTTTTTCAGGGACGGCCTTGCTTTTTTCAGCAATGCTAATGCCAAATACGTTCTTCACATATTACTACAACATGGATCTGTGGTAAAAGAGTCTGGGTGCTAAACTGGCCTGCTTGCAGTCCAGCCATGTCACCCTCCAAAAATATTTGGTGCATTATGAAATAAAAAATTATTGCAAAGGAGGCAGCTGAAATCCTACATCAAGCATGGGAAAATATTTTTTCTTTTAAAACTACTGGTCTCCTCACTTCCCAAACACTTTGAGAGTGTTACTAAAGGAAGAGGTGATGCAACACAGTGGTAAATATGCCCCTGTTCAAATTTTTTTTAACACGTTGCTGGCGTCAAATTCTAAATGAGCATGTGTTTTTCAAAAAACAGAATTTCTCAGGTTCAACATCTGATACGTAGTCGTTGTACTATTATCAGTTAAATATAGAGTTTAAATCATTGCATGCTGTTTTGATTTGCATTTTGCCCAGTATTCCATCTTTTTTGGAAACAGCGTTGTTCATGAGGCTGAATCAGCTATTTGGTAAATTGCTAGAAAGACACAATGCACTAGTGAGCTTAGGGTTACCAGAAGGTCCAGCAGTTGATGGGTAAAAAAACTGTGGCAGATGACTGAAGAATTATTTCCCTGGTGAAGAAAAACCTCCTCACAGCTTTTTGCGAGTTCAAGACAATGAGTTATGCCTCCAGGAGGAAGGCATATATGTAGCAGAGTCAACAATCAAGAGAGATGTCACCAGAGTAAATACTGAGGCTTTACCACAAGATGTAAAACTGCAAACAATGCTAAGCCTCAAATACAGCAAATCCAAATTAAACTCTGTCAAAAAAAATGTCCATAAAGCCTGTACTGTTCAGAAACAACCTCCTATGTACAGATGAGACAAAGATCAACTTTTCCCAGAATGACTGGAGGAGAAGAAAATGGAGAAGGGGAGGAACTGCCTTTGATCCAAGTCCACCACCCAAATTGTGCCACTGCCCTAATACTTACAGACCTAAATGTATAAGAGGATAAAAATTTTTTAAGTTCTCAAAGGCTGAGGTACATACAAAAGTAAAAGAGTCTTGGACTCAAGTATGTGGATCTTGGAGCATCCATTGGAGGTATGCACCAGTGTAATTGGATCCTTAACTTGGTCACATGAGGTATGTGCAAGGGTAAAAGATCCTTGGACTACTCATGTATGAGGCCCCTACCACTGTAAATGACCCTCTGATGAGTTGTAGATGCTAAATGACCCTTGGAGTGCTCATAGTTATCCGTCATGTGTTCTTGGAATCGGTTCCAATGGGGTCAGTAAACTAATGTTGCGTATGATTTCTTTGTACAGCACTTCTGGAACATGTCATCCAGTTGACAACAATGTTTTCAAATTATTTTTATTACCTTAGGAAAAGTTCTGAAATAACTGATAAAACAATGTTAAGTATGTTTCTTTGGACTGTTAAAGGGACTCTTGGGTCCATGGTACCATAAAAAGGCTAAAAGGGGTTTGTACTTGAGTAAATTCGCTCTCTGAGAGCCCACAAGTAAAGTATGCACCGGGTCTAGGGGTACATTCTGACACACAGTTAATGTTGATGTTTTCTTCCTCATAGTGCTTTGGCCTTCTAGGCGTCAATGGTGCTGGAAAAACAACCACCTTTGAAATGCTGACAGGCGACACAGATGTTTCCTATGGGGATGCCACAGTTGCAGGACACAGGTACCAGAAATATTTTCATCATTTAATAGCTGTAACAGGACCACATGGGCAACACACTCGGGTTAAGTTGCCCATGTAGAGTGTAATTGTTTACTACTGGTTCAGTGCCCATTGGAAATATGTTCAGAATCGGCCGATTGTTTGGCCTCTGGAATTGTTGTTTGTGCAGTGTTGCTGCTTGCAGCCTTCTCAAAATTTTAAGAATCACTCAGCAAAACAACTTTGTGCTCAATTCTGCACTTTCTTGGGTCTTGGGCCATGAACAGGCCAGGTTTGAAGTTGATTGGAAAAACAGCTGGAAAAAATGAAGGACATGCACACGGACTAAGACACCACCAGTTATAGCATAATACACTACATAACAGTATCGCATTTATGCAAGCTATTATTCTTGTGGGAAATACATGACTTCTCTTGACTTCTCTTGTTTCACAAATGAAACAAAAAACTTAACCTGCCCCTAATTTTTCATGTCACATTCATTGTCCTACCCAGCATTCTCACCAATATACTGGAGGTTCATCAGAACATGGGCTATTGTCCCCAGTTTGATGCCATCGATGACCTGTTGACTGGCCGTGAGCACCTGTACCTCTATGCCCGTCTACGAGGGGTGCCCGAATCGGAGATCAGCCGGGTGAGTGGGACCCTGAAATCCCCCTCCCATCTACTCAGCTCCAGCCAGTTATGACCATACAGCATAAAAACTATGGATCAAATTAGTGTAACGTCAGCCACAGACTTTCCTTTGGCTTTTGTAAAAGCATTTTGGCACATGGAAATTCAGTTATCGGGCGCCGCCATGTTGTGAAACTGGGAGGCAGACTGAGAGGAGTACAGTCGCTGAATTTCAGTCTTCATCTGTGTGTTTTAGATGCAGTGTTGTACTCTGTTCCTGATTTATCCACAAAACATTTTTCTATTATCCAACGTGCACCAGTAGCTTAACAAATCTGCCCATGGGAAAACACAAAGATGAGTAAACAAAAAACATATTCAGAGTATATTTACTACTGGGGAAATGATCAACTTTTTTTTCCTTTAAGTAAAAGTTACCACTGACTTGAATTGAGAACAAAGTGTGTTGGACATATGATTGAACCAGCCAGGGTGGGGCACGCGAGCAACGTCACTTGTAGAGGCTTGGAAACGTGTCTAAAAAATCAGTTTTATTGTGGCCTCTTGGTTATGACAGAATTCAATCCGTCCTTGCATTTCATCACTCATTTAGCGCAAAGCTTTTTAAGATGAGGAGGAGCCATTATACTTCATCAGCCTTGTACCATTTGCATCTCTGTTCCCTGTAATGCATTTAACCAGAGCACCTCCACTCATACCAAGTGGACCTCAGGGGAACATGAGCTGTAAGATCACTGTTTATAGAGGGAGGATATTCCATCTGTAATTGGTAAGCATTTCCCTCTCTGTCCTCAGGTTGCTGAATGGGCAATCCAGAAACTAGGCCTGTCTGAATACGCCAAGCAGAGTGCCGGAACCTACAGCGGTGGCAACAAGCGAAAACTGTCCACCGCCATTGCCATGATAGGCTGCCCAGCTCTCGTGCTGCTGGTAGGGAGGTGCATTATTGCAGATCTACACCGCTTTTTTCTTTATTGCTTATACTCTTTGATCTTAATTCTGTTCAATTACGAATTAAAATTGGACAGTGGTTAGTGTGATTACTCAGTGTGGTTCCTTCCCCTGAAGCACTGACAGGAAGTCAGTTGAACCGTTTGCCCTTTGGGGAGGAGTTACATAGGTTGGCTTGTCTGAACTGGTTAGTTTCATTTGATTGCCATGGTCTTTCCTCAGGACGAGCCGACCACAGGGATGGACCCTCACTCCCGCCGTTCTCTGTGGAACTCCATCATGAGTGTGATTCAGGATGGCAGAGCAGTCGTGCTGACGTCTCACAGGCAAGGCCTCTGACAAACAGGATCGAAATTCTGACGCTGTCATAGCTTCATGCTCTTCACTTGTTTGGAATTTGTTCTGTATAACTTTGTAAATGACGGCGATGTCAATCTCATAAAAATGTTTGTAGATCTTTGGCTATGCTTATTACACATTGCCTTGTAACTGAAAGAAAATGCTCGGGGCCATAATTCAATATCAAGGTTGGTTAGCAGTATGTAATTGTGAATTGCAGCCCTATGGGCACTTAGTGTAATGGAAATTAAGCTGTCCTCTCAAGTGGCGCATGATGAATGAGTCTACAAGAAGACATACTGTGTGACCATGCTGGAAGCAGGCAGGCTCCCACCAGAGCATTAGGTTTATGAGAAGCCATGAGTATGAGCCAGTGGATGCATATGCAGTTACCAATGTAATAGTGCATACTAAGTATGGTCAGGGTACTGTGCTTGCAACTCAAAGGTTGACTATTCTCTGCTCAGTTCTGAGGTGGGGCACTGCCCCTGAAAAAAAGTGCTTGACCTGAAGTTGCTCCATTAAATATTCAAATGTATTCATTTATTTTATGGAAAGAGTGTAAATTTTATAAATAATTTGGTATACAAGAATTTGCTAAATGATGGAAGGTAATTATGAATGTGTCTGTTTGTATACCCTCTCCCTTTCCCAACAGCATGGAAGAATGTGAAGCTCTCTGCACCCGATTGGCCATCATGGTCAATGGAACCTTTAAGTGTCTAGGGACCATCCAACACCTCAAATACAAGTGAGTTCAAGAGGTTCAAAATATATAATCCCATTCATAGAAAATGAAATCCTTTAAATGAGTTTATCAATGAGAGAAAGAGATGGATTTTCCCAAAGCTATAGGTTCAGTTGAATAGCATTGGAATGAATTGTCAAAATATGTCGAAATCAACGTTCTTACATTGGTAGCCGTCCCAAGATAAAAACCTGTTGAAGTTTTTGCTCCGCAAAACATGCAAACTTGGACAAACGTCAGTAAATCAATTTTGCCATGGAAGTAGTAGCTGCGCATCTTTGTGAATTTCACTATAATTAGCATTTATACTCATGATGCAGTGCTGTAGATTGTCTTGTAGCGCTTTAAAAACAACATAAGTGCACCCACTGGCTATTATGCACTGATCTAATAGAACAGTAGGTGTTTTAGCCTATCAGCCCTCACTCCAATGTAACAGGAAAATCAAATTCTTTTAGTTTATACAGACAGCCAGTGGTCTGAAACGCTCAAAAGGCGAATGCAAATGGTAACCAAGGGATTGATTTTCACGAGGAGTTGTTTCAATGGTTTCTGACAAGGGGGGGAGGGGGGATTTTGTCAATGCAGCAGAGGAGTTTTGGGAGCGACTTTATTATGTTTATAAGATCAGTCACCAGTGCAAGGAATTGAAAAGGTATATTGGAGTGAAAATTTGGCTACATATAGGCAAAACAACCTTAAATAAGGAAATTCTAAAAATATAGTAGAAGCGAAAGTGCCCATGGCTAGGAACGCAGGAAAATTCAAACTTTCTAAAATTCTCAGCTATTCTGACTATTTGAGCACAATCTACTGAGTGTCATTTTTTCAAACAAGACCATGATGATTCCTGTAGTCAAAATGATTCGAGAGCAATAAGCCTTTCGGAGGAAATTAGCTCAAAAAAGGACTGCACTTTAAAGGGCTGAGGGCTTTGACAAAAATCTTAAATGAACTCTGAAGGAATTACAACCATTTTCATTCAAATCCCCCTCCATTTTAGGAGCTCAAAAGTAATTGGACCGACAAACCTCATCACAGATTGTCATTCTTAATGCTTGATTGTGAATCCTGTACAGTCCATGTCTGCCTTAAGTCTGGAACCCATAAACATAATCTGATGCTGGGTTTCTCCCCCAGTGAGGCTCTTGCAAGCTTTCATGATCTCTAGCTCCTGTTTTTACATGAGGCATTTTGCTTTCAGCAAGTGAAATACATGCTTAATTTAGATTCAGGTCAGGTGTTGGATTAGGCCATTGTACAACATTTCACTTCTTTGCCTTAAAAAGTATAAGATTGCTATTGCAGAACGCTTCAGATCATAGCTAATTTTCACTGAGAATTCAAAATTGTACAGGGTTATATTATCTGCTCAGATAGAGCCAAATGCTTCAAAAGTTATTAGATGGGGCTTCACAGTGCTAATGTACTATGATCCTAAGTATACTGCAAAAGTGACCTGATACTTTTTAAGGCAAAGAAGTGAAATTCATGCTCAGGTGGATTGTGGTCAGGTATTGGACTTGGCCATTGCACAACATTTCACTTCTATCCTTTGAAAAGTATCAGCTTGCTATTGCAGTAGCTTTGGCTGAGGGTGCATTTGTATTGTGAAGCCCTTTTCAATTAGTTTTGAAGCATTTGGCTCAACCTGATCAGATACTACAGCCTTGTACAATTCAGAATTCACCCTGGTGCTTTTATCCTCTTTTGATCGCTTATTCTCCTCTGTCCTAGAGGGAGCTCTTGATCTTACCAACTGTTGTGAAGGGGTTTTTTCACCGGGAAAAGAATTCTTTTGGCTTCCAGCACAAATGTTGTCAACAGTCTTTGATATTCCTGAGCTCATCAATTCATTCTGCCTTTTGAGGAATTTAAGCTAATATTTCTCTTGGCCTCATCTAATATATATATATTTTTTTTTTTTGTCAGCCGAATGAGCACTTGCTTTACTGGCATTGACAGCTCTTTTTACATATCATTGAGAGTTAACAGCCACAGATTGCGAATGCAAATACCAAACATGAAATCAACTCTACTGCTTTTTTCTGCACTCAAGGAAAAGAAGTAGTGAGGGAATAACGCGCATTTGATCATGGAGCAGCAGTACAGCCAGTTGTCTGATTACTTTTGGTCCCTCAAGGGGGGGGGGGGGGGGGGCAAAATAATAATTTTTAAAAATTGGGTATTTCAACACTGTTCAACCAATTTGAATGTAACTGCCCCCAAATTAAACCAGAAGGTCTAAACTTTAAGCACATATTTATTATTTAATTTCCTCTCCTATCTGCTGTTGCTGGCAGCTAAAAGAACAATAATGTAGGTATACAGGGTTTTTTTTTTTTACCCTTAAATGCCCAACTATAGTAAAAGTTGAAAGAAAAATCTATGTATTCTGTTAATATGTCCTTAATACAACCTAATAGCAATTTTTAATTTTTGGTGACCTTTTGACCTCATTTTAGTTTTGTGACATATATGTCACCAATCTAAGTTTCTAGGATATAAAGAGAACTTTTGTCCATCATTGTTTTGGTAGTTGACATATAGCTAAAAATAGCAATTAATTTCCAGTGATGAATGGGTGCTGATCTAGATCACCATGTTGAAAGGTTAGCCAATGTATGTCAGTTCCACTTTTCTGGGATGGCAATGGTCTAAATATGTCAATGGGCATTAGGGTTGCAAAATGTATGTGGGGTCAGTGGTTTTGACAAAAATCGTGTGGATTTAAGGGTTAAATGTGTCCTGCATACTGTTAATTGACAGTAGCTGATGTATGTTTGACTGCTAATGCAGTATGCAGTTTATTTAATTTTGGTTGTATTTTTGTTTTGCTTGTAACTGATATTTGTTTTTAATTATGCATGTTTTTAATTTACTGTAAAAAAAAAACAAAAACAAAAAAACATTCATATGACTGTACAATTTTTGGGTATGTGTTTTGCTGAAAATTCCGAAGGACCAGCACAAGTTTTCAAGATTTCAGGCTTTTATTATCTAGTCTTATTTAATCTATGAATTTGACTTAGACATGTGATGTACAACCCCAATTCCGAAATAGTTGGGACAAAGTGTAAATTATGAATAAAATCAAAATGCAATGACTTTCAGATCACATGAGCCAATATGTTATTTACAATGTGAAGGCTTGCGTAAAAAAATTGTGGAATACTTTAAAAACAATGTTCCTCAATGTCAAATTGCAAAGGCTTTGAGGGTCTCATCATCGACAGTGCATAACATCATCAAAAGATTCAGAGAAACTGGAAAAATCTCTGTGCGTAAGGGACAAGGCCGAAGACCTTTACTGGATGCCCGTGATCTTTGGGCCCTCAGACGCCACTGCATCACTCACCGGCATGATTCTGTTATTAACATTACTAAATGGGCCCAGGAATACTTCAAGAAACCACTGTCTGTAAACACAGTCCACCGTGCCATCCACAGATGCCACCTAAAACTCTATCATGCAAAAAGGAAGCCATTGTTGAGCATGATCCAGAAGTGACGCCGTGTTCTGTGGGCCAAGGCTCATTTAAAATGGGCTGTTGCAAAGTGGCAAAGTGTCCTGTGGTCAGACGAGTTCAAATTTGACATTCTTGTTGGAAATCATAGGCATCGTGTTCTCCGGGCTAAAGAGGAGAAAGACCACCCCTCCTGTTATCAGCGATAAGTTCAAAAGCCAGCATCTCTGAAGGAATGGGGATGCATTAGTGCATATGATGTGGGACACTTGCATGTTTTAAAAAGCACCATGAACGCTGAAAGGTATATAAAGGTTTTAGAGCAACATGTGCTCCCCTCCAGACGACAGCTATTCCAGGGAAGGCCTTGTTTATTTCAGCAGAACAATGCAAAACCACATACTGCAGCTATTACAACAGCATGGCTTCGTAGTAGAAGAGTCCTTGTACTGAACTGGTCTGCCTGCAGTCCTAATCTTTCACCAATTGAGAACATTTGGGGCACAATTAAACGAAAAGTCTGTCAAAGGAGACCCAAAACTCTCCAGCAGCTGAAAGCTTAAATTAAATAAGAGTGGGATCAAATTCCGACGGCTAAATTCAAGAAACTTGTCTCCTCAATGCCCAGATGCCTCCACTCTGTGTTAAAAAGAAGAGGGGATGCTACACCATGGTAAACAGGCCCCTGTCCCAACTTTTTTGAGACCTGTAGCAGCCATCAAATTTGAAATGAGCTCATTTTGTGGATAAAATTTAAAAATTTCTCAGTTTAAACATTTGCTATGTTATCTCTGTTTTATTGTGAATAAAATACTGGCTGGTGTGATTTGAAAGTCATTGCGTTTTGATTTTATTCACAATTTACACTTTGTCCCAACTGTTTCGGAATTGGGGTTGTAGAAAGCAGCGGCCTCACCAGAACTGGAAATTGGGGGGGTGCACATCACTTCAAAACAATTATAAGTCCTGACATGTTCTCAGTCATTTTCTAAATTAACAATACATTTACTCCAAAAACACTCCACACTGTCAGGCGTTGCTAGTTCTCCCCATTACAGTAAGACAACAATCATTCATTTGGATGCGCACTTTGGAGCATTTAAATCAGCGTCATTCAAAATTGCATGAAGTTGTTTCAAATTTGTCTTTTATTTAATTTCAATTATTTAAACAATCGTGAAGCACAGATTAGATTGCCTGATGTGCCTAAAAGGTAGCACGGACGTTCCAGAGCAGTTTGTCTTCCATGAAGCATAGGCCTTTTTATAAGAAAATTATTTTTCTGCACTGAATTTAGCCCATTATTTCGTCACTGTAAGATCGCATGGGGACCGAAGCCCTGTCTTCAATTGCCAATAGATTATTACTGTAATCAGAAAACGAAAATGTCAATAAAGGAAAGTGATTGAGAACCAGCCAGGACTAATTGTTATAAAGGGATGTTCTGTGCCCCCTAATTTCCATTCTGTCACTGCCACTGGTAGAGAGTTTATTTTGCCGGTGACATATGAAAGCTTTGTATTTGGTTATGTTGAAGGTTTGGAGACGGCTATGTGGTAAGCATGAAAATCAGGGCAGCTAGACCAGGGGTGGCTCCAGACCTGAACCCGGTCGAGATGTTTCTGGAACGCAGTTTTCCGGGCTGTGTTCAAAGGGAGAAACATTACAACACCCTGCAGTATGAAGTGGCCTCCTCCTCTCTCGCTCGAATCTTCCAGCTGGTCCTGGCCAACAAGGAGAAGCTGAACATCGAGGACTATTCTGTCTCCCAGACTACCCTAGACCAGGTATGGGAATGCGCACTCTAATCACACTAAGTGATCATCAGATCAATTACGTACTTTCGACCATTTTCTTGATCAAATGTTCTCTGCAAAGTAACGTTAATCAATTCTTTAATTATCAGTTTCTCAGAAATGGGCTCCTTTTCCAATGTTCTAGTGTCCATTAGAGTAATGTCTCATGAATAATGTCCCACTTAATTAAAGACTTCCCTCTCGAATAGAATTGCATTGCCTCTGAGTTTTAATGTTGTTCACGGGTTGATACGTCAGTGTTCCGGGTCCAGAAATGAACAAAAAAGGTCAAGCGAGTGTGTGTGTTTTTGAGTGTGAGGATGTGAGTAGCATAGACGCGTTTCCAGTGCAAGAACTTTCCCCAGGAACGAGGAACCTTTTGAGGAACTCTGTGCGTTTCCACTGCAGGGACCAGGATCTAAATTATGTTTTGGGAATTTTATTATTCTTTTACCCCCAAAAAAAAAAAAAAGTCCCTGTTTGGGAGGTAATACTTTGCAAAAATACAGAAATCTTAGGGGTGGGGCTTTCAGCGCTGAGCATTTCTGATCGATTAAGTTCCAGCATTTTAGTAGCAACCATTTTTAAAAATTTGCTGTTGCAAACTAGCTTGTTTCTGTTTTTTATTTGTTGTTCTGCAACACATCAACGTCAGAAGAAAGCAAATGACGGATCGACAAAGTCAAGGCCTTATTGAGTTTTTATGCTGAGGATGACAAAAAAAATGACATTTAAAACAGCTGTCATGTTTTACTTTGTCAGCAGCCTAATTTGCTGAATGTTCACTGGTCTATCAACTGTTGTGGAGATGCAGACTACAGTGGGCTATAGGAACCTTTTAATTCCTTGAAAAGTTCAGTTGAATTTGTTTTAGTGCACCAGTGTTTTTTTTTTTTACATTGTCAGTGCTTTCATTTTAAAGTTATAAAGTAATGTGTACTGGACTGGTCAGCTACAGTATTACTGTCAAGTAATTGAGAGCTATGCCATAATAGATCAGGAATGGTCTTAATTCAGGAGCGTCCGTTTTCCAGGTGTTTGTGAACTTTGCCAAACAGCAGTCGGGAGAAGATGATGTAATCGTGCTGCACCCTCGGGCAGCGGGGGGACGGAGGAATATAAAGATTACTCCTGAAAACTGTCCTGGGAAGGTAAAGACCGGGATCCGGTGAACTTGTGTCCCACATGCACTGGCTGTCATTCCTCTGTAATGTCCACAGTGAGGGACTTTGCAGGGCATGAAAGTACTTTGAAAGAACATCCTAAGGCAGCATTTTGCAAAAATTTGATTGACACAAGGAGGAGGACCTATTTGAATAAACCTTTTTCCTTATACTGAATATGATTTGCTAGAACTTTAGTCCATATCATTGCATGCATTTTATGATTTATTTTTTGTATTTCTTTCAAACTGAGATATTTCAATGAAAATTCAGTGTTCATAATGAAATGCATTTGATGCATCGTAATGAACAGAAAAGTATGTGATCTCCGAGCCATCTATTTTCCTGTCCTTATAAACTAGCATAGTAATTTGTTTTATGTAAGAATTTTCTGTTTTCATTTTTCTAATGTATTGAGTGGCCTATCATTTTGAAGCCTCAGTGAAAAATTGTATATGGTAATTTGCAAGCAACTGAAAATATGTGAATACCAATCTCTGAAGCCTTTTTTCAGGACTGTCTGAATGCATATTTCAGATCTGGTCTTTTATATTTTGCAATAGTTATGATGCCTTGGACTGCTGTGAATTGAATTTTTGCATACACCTGCTTAATTACTAACTCAGTATTTAAATGACCACTTAAACCTGTTCCCCAAAATAATCATGTGGTAACTGCTCCGTGAATATATTTACATAAAAACATTTTATGCATACTGTGAATAGTATGTAAATTCATATAATATTTGTTTTGTGAGAAGACTTTTTTCTTTTTTTGTGGGATCAGTGTTTGAATATTAATACTATACAACTAATATCAAGCAAAGCAATTTTTTTAATCATTCAACGACTTGTCAATGACTTGAGTGATATGCTGGTCACAATAAAACTTATTTTTCCTCTTGTAATGACTTTGATGTCATATGTGATATTGAAGGGGCACCTCTTTCGCAGCTAATCACAAACATGAAACAAAATGTACCATGTTGAAATGCATTTTTGTAAATCGAAATATACTCTTCAAAAAAGTAGGGGATATTGAAATTGCAAGGTCAATTACAAACTAATGGTATAGAATAATTGGTCCCAAACTAATAGTATCTTAACAAAGAAGGAATTGAGTAAACAATTCACCCGAAAAAAAAGAAAGAAATTTACCTAAACAGTTTCGCTTGTTGTCATGGTCCGTGAAAGAAGGAATGGGTAAGAAACGGAAATTGAAATTGAAATTTTTGCGTCAATAGTGCGTAATGCCCCCGTGTTTGGCCAAACACTTATTAATTCGTTGAGGCATTGAATGTATGAGTCTACCTATGGTGATTTGATGCAGTCTGTCCCGTTCTTCCACCAACGCCTGGCCAAGTTTATCTAGCGTGGTTGGTGGCCTTTCACGTTGACGCACATATTGGCCCAAGATGTCCCAGACATTTTCAATGGGGGAAAGGTCAGGGCTCATTGCTAGCCAGGGAATCCTATGGATATTGTGCCGTTGAAGGTGGTTATTGACTATTCTTATACGGTATACACCGTACACCTGCTTAATTACTACTCAGTATTGGCTGCGTTTTGGTACTCTGTTTTAGAGCAGTTCATCTTATCTTCATTGCAGTCAGTTATGGTATCCAAAACAAAATCATTATTATGTTTTTGACCTTGAAATTCCAACACTTTTTTTGAAGAGTGTAGTTAATTTGTACGGAGCCCCCGAGGTGACATGGAGGAAAAAAAAACCAACAAAAAAAAAACATTTAGTGGGCACTAACACCGACTATAGTTTTGTGAGATCATGAGTTTGTTTTCGAGATCTTGAGTTTGATTTGCGAGATCTTGAGCTTGATTTGCGAGATCTCTAGAACTGTGCGGTGTCGGTGTGTGAACGGGGAAGAGCCGTCTACGGAGAGCTTAGCCAGTCCGCTGAAATTATGTTGTAGTTCCTCATGTTACCAGCCGGAGGCAATTGGCCTATATAAAAAAATTCTCAGGTGAAACGAATGTGATCTCAAACATATCATCCTTTGCGTCGTTCTTTTGTAAGGTGTGAACATTATCGTTGATATCAGCTGGACAACAGTCAAAGCTTTTTGTCTATTTTTTTGCATATATATTGTTGAGTGTTGAGTGGGTTGGAAACGCTGGACAAGATGAGATGTGAGCGACACACTGTTAGTGAGCAGCATCAATGTACGAAAGTGATGCTGCTGAGATTCGCTGATGCGGCTGAACTCCATCTGCGCAGAGAAAATACGAGGACTCCAGAAGAAATAAAGAGATGAGAACGAAACGAAGAACGACTTCATGTATATTTTATAACTGGGCTAATGATTATGTGAGGACTTATGGATTTGCTAATCTTGTATAAGGGGAAGGAAAATAGTTCCATATTCAAACTCCACTAATATCGAATAAAATCAGCTCTTTTTCGGCTTACCTTGATGCTTGTGTACCCAGAGAAACATTCAGGTTGTAAAAACGTCAAGCAAAAATTTAGAGTTTAATTTTTAGTGCTGATAAACGTGGTAATTGCATATAAGGGCAGCAGCTATGCTACGGATGACACACCGGATTGCAGGAGTATGTGCAGCGTATGTATTTGCGATATTAAATATTCAAAAATTAAAGACGTTGGACAGCACTTGCTTGATAAAGTGTTTTTAATCTTGCAAAGGATAAAAAACGGACGAGTTTCGGCTCGCAGGCCTTCCTCATTCGCTGAGGAAAGCCTGTGAGCCGAAACGCGTCCGTTTTTTATCCTTTGTAAGATTAAAAACACTTTATCAAGCAAGTGCTGTCCAACATCTTTAATTTTTGCATTTTTTCCTTTTGGATTGAGCACCTTATATGCGATATTTGGAGGGCAGCCCGTTTGTTTTTGCATTTTCGATATTAAATATTAAAATTAAATTCCAAAGAATGGTGTGTGCACCCTGCGATGGATTGGCGAGCTGTCCAGGGTGGGTCCCTGCCTTTTGTCTTTAGTCAGCTGGGATGGCCTCCAGTTCCAGGTATAGAGAAAAGATGGATTTAATGAGCTTTGAGCATACGTACACTAAAAGTAATTTCACTTGTCAGAATTGGCTAAATACTTTGATCAACGTCTTCTACTATAAAACTTATCAGTTCATGAAGCACGGGCAGTGCTCTGTGCGGTTGGGTTATCATCTTGAATCCAGTAAGAATAGAGGAGGCTGCAAGCTAACAAGCTCGAAATGTTTCACTTTCTACGAATACATTTAGCTTTGAACTGTATGGAAAATGAGATTGAACTGTCATCTAACAGAGCTGCAAGTCAACTGTTTTGCTGACATTGTTTGCGATAGTGAATAATTTTATTTCCCTGTTAAATAAAAATAGTCAATATTTTTTATCCCTATTAGGTATATACATTTTTTTCCAAACTATATTAAAGCCGACTAGCCGACTGCTATGTTTGCCCGTTTGGTAGAGAGCTGTAGCATGGGTTTCACAGTGGACATAGTTAGCTATACTTCCGGAGAACATTGGTCGTGAACACGCATCCTGTGTGGCAGTGCTTCGGACGCGGACCGTTGTCATAGATACCTCAGGCGTCAGCGCATTCATGAGCCCCACACTACGCATGTGTGAACTGTGAACTTAAGGTACTGTCCCACTGCACCGTTTAACTATTCCGTCTGAAAAACGAAGGCGTACATTTATTGGACTTTCTAATTCGTTTTTCAGCTGGTTTACAGACGTATCTAGACGTTGACAGATGGCGCTAGCCGTTCCAAACTTTGGACATGTTCAAAATTTCTGACGGCAAGCTTTGGATAGCGATTGGCGGTTCCCATATGTTACTCTGACATTTTTTTTGACGTTTTCACCGTTACTCGGGCAGAATCTTTTTTTTTTTTTTTTTTTTTTAAAGATTATTTTTTGGGAATTTTTCCTTTATTTGACAGTTGTTCAAAAGACAGGAAAGTTGGGGAGAGGAATGGGGGATGACATGCAGCAAATGACCTAGCTGAATCGAACCCAGGTCGCTATATGTTACCTTTATGGCATTTTTTGACGATGAGCCACCAGGGCGCCCCACTCGGGCAGAATCTTACCGGTTTTTTGACTTTATGGCTGTTGGGCAGGTGGACAGCTAAAACCCACAAAACCGCCAAAAAAAAAAAAAAAAAGCAAAAAAAAAACCCCCAAAAAATTAAGAATGAATGTAAATAATTGTGATTTTTAATGCAAACTATTTAATTTGTTCTTTATTTCTCTTTTCATTCAATTTATGAATTTTTAAAAAAATTGTCACAAAAAAAGAAAAACGAACCGAAGAGAAACTTGAAAACAATTTATTTCATTTCAAGTTTTTCTTTGGCTCGTTTTTCCTTTTTTGGGGGGTTTGTGAAATAAATTGGGGGGGATTTGACAAATTTGTTTTTATCCTGTAACTATATACAATTTATACAATACTATATACAATGCATTATGTCTGTGGAGGAATGACGTGCCTGCACAATTGAAGTAATCATAAATCGCTATCGTCAACCTATTTTTTAAAATATATAGATAGATACTTTATTGTCCCTGTGGGAAAATTATTTTCCAGTGAGAAGGAAAGTCATTATGATCGTTATTTGGCGTGACGTTCAGTGTCGGCACCAGAACTGGAATTTGGGGGGCACAGACACCTCCCTTTAAAACAATTATTATTCCTGACTTGGGCTCAATCATTTTCTAAATTAACTATATATTCACTCCGAAAACACTCCCACTATCAGGCGTCGCTAGCTCCCCCCCTTAAAGTAAGGCAACTATCATTCATTTGGATGCACACTTCGTTGTGTTTAAAACTGCACAAAGGTGTTTCAAATGCTTTTATTTCATCAATTTAAACAATCATGAAGTGCAGGTTAGATCGCCTGATGTGCCGATTAAGTAGCGCAGAAGTTCCAGAACAGTTTTTCTCTCATAAAGCATAAACCTGTTTATAAATCACACTGAACAAAAATATAAACGCCCCATGTCAAATATTGATGCCACATGGAGTTAACAACTCTAAGTGAGCATATACTGACTTTTACTTGTACAATAGGGATATTTTTTTGATTTGTGTACAATTTTTTAATCCATTTCTCTGTCAGTGAGCATTTGCTCAGTGATGCAGTGATTTCACTCAGGACATGGGTGTGGCATTTCCAGACGGTGATCAGACAGAATGAGCAGTACCCAGACACTCCTCATACTGGGGACAATAAAAGGCCACTCCAAAATGTCAAATTTTGTCAAAAGTCATCATGCCTCAGATGTCTCGGGTCATGTGGGAACGTGCCATTGGCATGCTGGATGCAGGGATGTCCACCAGAGCGGTCTGCATGCAGTTCCTTGAAGCAGAGCACATTCCAGTTCTGGACTGGCCTGCGTATTCGCCGGACATGTCACCCATAGAGCATCTTTGGGATGTTCTGGATTGACGTGTCCGCGACCGTGTTCCAGTTCTATATAATGTGCGCCAGCTCCGTGTGGCCCTTCGGGAAGAATGGACTAACATTCCACAGGCCACGATAGACAACCTGATCAAGTCCATGCGAAGGAGATGTGTTGCTCTGAGAGACGCAAATGGTGGACACACAAGATATTGAACATTCAATTTCTTCAACCTGACCCCCAACGTGTTCAAAGGATTGTCACTCCTTTGCAAATGCCAATATGAAGATGTAATGGACGGTTATCTGAAGATTAGTCATTAACAAAAATTAATTTTGATTCGCTTCATATATTGCATAACCCTAATGTTAATAAAAACTCAAAAAATTTGACATGGGGCATTTATATTTTTGTTCAGTGTATTTTCCTCTACTGAATTCAGCCCATTATTTCGTTGTTGTTAGATCGCACGGAGAAAGAAGCCGCGTTTTCAATTACCATGGATTATTATTGTAATTGGAAAACGTGTCAATAAGGAAAACGTTTTACTACTAGCCAGGACTAATTCTTGCTAAAAAAGGGATGTGTCTGTGCCCCTACCCCCAATTTCCAGTTCTGGTGCCAACCCTGGTGATACTGCCGGGACATGTTAAAGGGAAAAGACAACGTAAATATTAGTCTTTGGCTAAACCCCGAAAAAAATGAATATGATGTAATGATACTATATTTTAATTTTAAAAATTGCATCAAAAAATACATATTTCTGCCCAATTTCATGCCTATAGCAGTCACTGCTATAAAAAGCGATATTATTAATATTATGTTATGAATTAGTATGAAACACAATATAATACATTTAAAAAAAACCCTTAAAGTAAGGCAACTTTATTTATATAGCTCATTTCATGTATACAGACAATTCAAAGTGCTTTTTACATAGTAAAAGATTTTGCAAGAATGCACATCCGAAATAAAATGTATGATCAGACAAAAATGAAATGATGTGAATAAAATAACAAGGTAAAATAGTAATGGAATAGAAAACAATGAATAGGAATAAAAAAGTATATAGGCAAATAAAACCCCGAATTAAAAAGAAGAACAAGTTAAGAGAGAAATAAAATGCAACATTGGGTCAATTGAGACAATGCATCTGTAAAAGTTTGGTCTTGAGACTAGTTTTAAAACAGTCTGCGCATTATTTATTTCATTCATTTGAAGTTGTCCAGCTTGAAGTCCCTGCAGAGCAAGGACCTCTCAGTGGTATCAAAACCATCCCATCTCACAGCAAGTTCCCACCGTCTTCTCAATTCACCGTCTTTGGGAAACCTTGAAAATGTGACCAAAAAGAGGCAAGAGATGTAAAGAATTCTCTGCACTATAACAAAAAAGAGACAAGGGCTGCATCCGAATAGTCTTTTTTGCTTGGGAAAGTTCCTAACTCCTATAAAATGATCACGTAGCAGCCATGATAAGCGGATTCGAATTCTTCAAATGTTATAGAAAGGTGTCTCAGTGCTTCCTAATTTACAACCTTTAGCGTTGGGTACACAGAACCATAGGAGATAAAGCTAGCCCACAATTCTGCACAGCAGCAATATTTAAAGCGGCGACCACTCATCTGACCAATCACGTAAAGAAACGTATATGATGGGCAGGTGACTCATGATCACGTTGCCTAGTTTAAGTGCATTTGGATTCTCTAATTAGCGCAGTTGTCTTCCTAAGCCGTTAGTAATTCCCTTAAACACCTTTCCTTTCCCTTATGACGTTTTCCACAAAGGTTAAAGAAAAGTGGTTAGAGATTAGTGGATAGGCCATAATTTTTTGAATATTCAGACGCAGCCACGATTTTTTTCCCTTTCAGATAAAGGTTTAATTCAAAAAGACACTCAATTACCAATGTTAAGTATTTATTCTTGACCAAAATAATTAAAAATTTCTTTTTTGACAGACTTTATGACAGTAAGACAATATATTGTAATGTGGTAAATAGCCACTAGATGGCAGTATTGACTTTTTTTTGTGAAGCCCAGTCTGAAGCTAGGTTGGGCATGTCCAGGGCATGCCCAGAGGGGAAAGTCCCAGAAATGGGAGGGGCTGGACAAGAGTATATAAGGAGAAAAATCGAGAGTGTGTGGTAGTAGGAGAAATTTCAAGAAGGATACATTTGACCAGACCTGTCACTCTTTTCAAGACCTGTTAAGCTTTTTGTGGATTTTTGCCTGTGTTGGAGCATTTTCCTGTCCCAGGACATCACAACATAGCAGCCCATCTCCATTACCGAAATTGTAAATATCTCATTTTTTATTTTCTTTTCAATCTTGGTCAGTAGTGTAGGGTGTAGATTAGTTCTATGTGTTTGTTTAATTAAATCTGTTGAACTTAAAGGATTTTGTCTGTCATCCCTTGCTGTCCGTGACGCCATAACAAATTGGGGCCATAACAAATTGGGGGCTCGTCCGGGATAGACCATTGTGCGAGTCATTTATTGAAAATCTAAAATTTCAAATAGTGAAATTGTTTTTTGAATTTTCCTCGATAGATATTGGCAGATCAACAGCAATGGATGATTTCTTGGCATTACCAACCGTAGAGGTTTTGAAGTCTTTTAAAAAGACAGAACTGCTAGAAATATGCAGACAGTTAGAGCTGACAGATGTAAAACCAGCCATGCGAAAAGCAAGACTGGCGAGAGAGATTGTTGAATATTACATTGATGAAAATGTGTTTGCACCAGGAGATCTGGAACAGTTTCCGGTGGAAAATCCAAATGTAGAATTGGAACTTAAATTAAAAATGCTAGAAATTGAAGAAAAAGAAAAACAAAGGCAGTTTGAGTTAGAAAAATTAGCAAGAGAAGAGGAAAGAGCAGAAAGAGAGAGACAGAGACAGAGAAATTTCGATTTAGAAAAATTAGACAGAGAAGCAAGGCTCCAAATGGAGCAACTAAAAATTAAAATAGAAGCCGAAAACAAATTTCGGGCTAGCCAGGAGGTAAAGCTGGTGCCTCCATTTTCAGAGAAGGAGGTTGATAAGTATTTCCAGTGCTTTGAGAAGGTAGCTAAGAGTTGTCAGTGGCCAAAGGAACACTGGCCTCTGATGTTGCAAACTGTCCTCAAGGGTAAAAAGCTCAACAAGCCTATTCGGCTTTGTCTGCAGATGATTCCTCTGATTATGAGGTTGTCAAAAAGGTTATTTTGACAGCTTATGAGTTGGTTCCAGAGGCTTACCGACAGAAATTCAGAGGTCTGAAGAAATCTGACAATCAGACTTATGTTGAATTTGCTAACGAGAAGAAGGTTTGCTTTGAGCGCTGGTGTACTTCTATGGAGGTCAAGGATGATTTCAACTCACTAAAAGAGATGGTGTTAGTTGAAGAATTCAAGAACTGTGTCAAGGATGATATTAAGACCTACCTTAATGAGAAGCAAGCACTGAATTTGCAATCAGCTGCCAAGTTTGCAGACGAATATGTTCTCACACATAAGTCCAAATTTCAGTCTAGCAGTAAAAATAGATGGTCCCAATTTCAGAAGAAAGGTAACGGTGATACCCAAGATTCCTCACCCAAAGACAAAGACAAATCTGGTGATGGTGCTCAGAAATCCAGTCAAAGGTCTGATCAAAGTGTGAAAGCTGACAGTGACAAAAGTGGTCTAGTTTGCAATTATTGCAAGAAATCTGGTCATGTTACAACTAACTGTTGGTTCCTTAAAGCTAAGAAAGAGCAAGAAAAGGATACCAAACCCAATGCCTTTGTGAAGACAAGGTTAGAAACCCCTGTAGTAGATGACCGATCTGCTAAATTGCCTGCTCCTTGTGAGGCTAAGAAGCCTGATACTGCTGACTTTGTGAGGGAGGAATTTCTTCCATTTGTGTCAGAGGGATTTGTGGCCCTGAATGAGCATTCTCCTCCTGTCCCCATATATATCCTGAGGGATACCGGAGCTTCTCAGTCACTTTTGTTGATGGACTCCTTGGAGTTACGTGATGAGACCGCTTCTGGGGATTTCATACTTGTACAAGGTATTGAAGGGAGGACTGTATCTGTACCCCTGCGCTCTGTATTCTTGAAGTCAGATTTAGTTACAGGACAGGTAAAGGTGGGACTTATGTCAAGTCTACCTATCAAGGGTGTTTCTCTGTTGCTAGGCAATGACCTGGCTGGGGGCGATGTAGTTCCCCCTGTTCATCTTACTTGCAGCCGAGCACTGAAGATGGCGATGAAGACCCATCTCTGTATCCTTCCTGTGCAGTGACTCGTGCTATGGCCAAGAAGACTCAAGAAGAAGATGATGTGGTGCCGTCCAGCACCTTGAATAGTCATGACTCAGGTGGTTCGCCTCATGACTCTGTTCAGCCTACTATGGTTTCTCCGTTTGAGGACTTATCAGACACTTTTATCAGTTCTCTATTCAGCCAGCCAGATGGGTCTGGTGATTCTGATGTGTCTGGAGACTTGTCTCTGTCCAGAAAGCAGTTGATTCAGGAGCAAACCAATGATCCTGAAATTTGTGTACTAAAGAAGAGAGCCCTTCCTGATGAAGAAATAGACACAGTTCCAGTTGGGTATTATTTCAAGGATGGAGGGTTGATGCGGAAGTGGCGCCCTCCTGATATCCCTGCCAATGCAGATTGGGCAGTGGTCAAGCAAATTGTTGTTCCGAAGGTCTACAGGAATGAGATCTTAACAATGGCTCATAGTTTGCCTTTAGGAGGTCATCTTGGTGTTAACAAGACTGTTGACAAGATCATGAAACACTTCTTCTGGCCTGGACTTCGGAAAGATGTTTCCAACTTTTGCAAAACCTGTCACACTTGTCAGGTAGTTGGAAAACACCAGTTAGACCCACCTGTAGCTCCATTGCAGCCTATCCCAGCATTTGGGGAGCCCTTCTCCAAGGTCATCGTTGATTGTGTTGGTCCATTACCCAAGACAAGATCTGGAAATCAGTACTTGTTGACAATCATGTGTGCATCTACCAGATTCCCTGAAGCCATCCCTCTACGCAACATCAAGGCAACTGCAATCTCGAAGGCTTTGATAAAGTTCTTCACGTTGTTTGGCCTTCCCAGGGAAATTCAGTCGGATCAAGGTAGCAATTTCACTTCCGGATTGTTTCAGCAGGTTGTCTATGAACTAGGTGCGAAGCAGATTCTTTCCAGTGCCTATCATCCAGAGAGTCAGGGTGCCTTAGAGCGGTTTCATTCCACTCTCAAGACAATGATGAGGACTTATTGTTATGACCATGAGAAAGACTGGGATGAAGGTGTTCATTTGCTGTTGTTTGCAGCTAGGGAAGCAGTGCAGGAGTCTACTGGATTCAGTCCGTTTGAGCTAGTGTTTGGCCATGAAGTGAGAGGACCTTTGCTATTGTTGAGTGAACAATGGCAAGAGAAAGAGCCGCATATCAGTCTGTTAGACTATGTTAGCAAGTTCAAGGAAAGACTGCGTGCAGCTTGTGACCTAGCCAAAGAGAACTTGAAATCAAGTCAGGGAAAAAATGAAAACTTGGTATTATGATCATAAGGCTAGAAGCCGTGAGTTTAAACCAGGAGACAAGGTCCTTGTGTTGTTTCCCTTACAGTCCAATCCATTGCAGGCTAGATTTCATGGTCCTTATGAAATTTTGACAAAACCCAATGATCTCAATTACATTGTGAAGACTCCAGATAGGAGAAAGCCAAAACAGTTGTGTCACATTAACATGCTGAAGCCTTATCATGATAGAAATGCTAGGGTTGCAGCTGTCACTTCAGATCCTCCTAGGGCTGAGACTTGTGAAGATGAGGGGGAGTGTCAAGATGATGAACCTAGAATTAAAGCTGAAGTTCTTTCATGTAATTTGTCAAATTCTGAAGTGTTGCAAAATCTTGATGTAAAACTCCAGCACTTAGAACCCTCACAGAAAGATCAGTTTGAGAGGTTGATCCAGAAATATAAAGATCTATTTCCTGATGTTCCAAAGAGAGTTTCTATAGCCTCTCATGATGTAGATGTTGGTGATGCCAAACCAATAAAACAGCATCCATACCGGATGAATCCTGAAAAGAGAAAGATTGCTGAGAAAGAGGTTGAGTACATGTTAGAACATGATATTATCAGACCCTCTAACTCAGATTGGAGTTCACCCTGTGTTCTAGTTCCAAAACCTGATGGAAGCACTAGATTCTGTACAGATTATCGCAAAGTCAATGCTGTAACTAGAACTGATGTGTTTCCAATACCTAGGATTGATGATTGTATCGATAGAGTAGGGCAAGCAAAGTTTCTGACCAAGATTGATTTATTGAAGGGTTATTGGTGTGTGCCTTTAACTGAGAGGGCCAAGAGCATCTCTGCTTTTGCCACACCATCTGGGTTATACCAGTATGAAGTCCTACCCTTTGGCATGAAAAATGCCCCAGCCACGTTCCAAAGGATGATACAGTCTACAATCGCCGGATTGCCTCACACGGGTGCGTACATCGACGACCTGATCACATGGAGTGACTCCTGGGAAGAACATCTGAAAGATGTAGAGACGTTGTTCCAGCGCTTGACCCAGGCTAACCTGACTGTTAACCTGAACAAGAGCGACTTTGGTTGTGCTACTGTCACATATCTTGGCTACGTCATAGGCCAGGGTAAGGTGGCACCCATAAATGCTAAAGTCCAAGCCATTATGGACTTTCCAGTTCCTGACAACAAAAAAGCTTTGCGCCGCTTCCTTGGAATGATCGGGTACTACCGCAAGTTCTGCAAGAACTTTGCTGAGATTGCTCTCAGTCTCACCAACCAACTGAAGAAAGGCGTAAAGTTCACTTGGGATGAAGCATGCCAAAGAACCTTCGATCGCCTGAAGTCTCTGCTGTGTCACTTCCCCGTGCTCAAATCTCCTGACTTCAACAAACCGTTCTCCATAGCGGTCGATGCTAGCGACCAAGCTTGTGGATCTGTGCTCCTACAGAGAAGCGACTCTGATGACATTGAGCATCCCGTGGCATACTTCTCCAGGAAGTTCAATCGCCACCAAAAGAACTATTCCACAATTGAGAAGGAGCTGTTGGCTCTGGTTCTATCCTTACAACACTTTGAGGTTTATGTTTGTACAGGGCAAAAGCCAATGACTGTATATACTGACCACAATCCGTTAATGTTTTTGAGTAAGATGAAAAACAAGAATCGGAGATTGTTGAATTGGAGTTTGATTTTACAGGAGTTTGACTTGGAAATCAAGCATGTAAAGGGTACTGACAATGTAATTGCCGATTGCTTATCCCGTGTTTGAATATGTGTATATATATATCACCTGTGTTTATTATCATATTGTATTATATGTATGTATATACAAGTGTCAACTTAACCATTTTTGTATTGAAAAGGAAAATTTTGCCTTTATGAGTCAAAATTTTCCCCTTTTGGAATGGAGGTGTAATGTGGTAAATAGCCACTAGATGGCAGTATTGACTTTTTTTTGTGAAGCCCAGTCTGAAGCTAGGTTGGGCATGTCCAGGGCATGCCCAGAGGGGAAAGTCCCAGAAATGGGAGGGGGCTGGACAAGAGTATATAAGGAGAAAAATCGAGAGTGTGTGGTAGTAGGAGAAATTGCAAGAAGGATACATTTGACCAGACCTGTCACTCTTTTCAAGACCTGTTAAGCTTTTTGTGGATTTTTGCCTGTGTTGGAGCATTTTCCTGTCCCAGGACATCACAACATAGCAGCTCATCTCCATTACCGGGAATTGTAAATATCTCATTTTTTATTTTCTTTTCAATCTTGGTCAGTAGTGTAGGGTGTAGATTAGTTCTATGTGTTTGTTTAATTAAATCTGTTGAACTTAAAGGATTTTGTCTGTCATCCCTTGCTGTCCGTGACGCCATAACAAATTGGGGCCATAACAATATTAAACATTAGTATACTGTTGTCTTACTGTCATAATGTTACAAGATATTGAAATATGTAGTATAAAATACATATGAGAAATATCTATGAACTGCAACATATTTTTTCAAGTCTTTTTAATATTATTTAAAAATGATAGTAGATTCAGGCCTTTTTAATATTACAAAAATGATAGAGAAATTGTGAATAGAAAGAGCATTTCTTTGTATCCCGCCGGTATAAAATACCTAAGTCAACAACAATCTTGTCACTTAATACAAACATTAGTATCTGACCTGGCAGCCTTAGGGCGCTTTCACACCAGGATAGTCCGGTGGACTCGGTTCGATTGGGCGGGGAATGCCGAAAAATTTCTCACCTTCCATTGGTTTGGTTCACTTTCACACTTCACTTTTGAAAGTGGACCAAACCGTCTGGACAACATCATGCAGTTACAATAGCTGCTCGTTTGGGGCGGTATTGCCCGAAATGAGCACTTAGTACGAAGAAAATTACCTCTCTTTGGTTCACTTCCTCTCTTTGGATCACCGGATAGTCCGTTTGCATTTCCCACTGTAAGCGAACATAGACCCACGTTTTTAGGTGGACTAGAATTTGCTTGTTTAGTCCGCACCAGAGTTTGGAAGAGCTTTCACACCTGCCTAAATGAAGCAAACTATCCGAAGAAATGAACACTGGTCCGTTTAAAGCGGACCAAACAGCTCTGGTGTGAAAGTGCCCTTGGTAACCAGCTTTGAAATACAATCACATCCTCTTTGTTAGTCGTTCAGAAGAAAGATAGGATTGTAATAAAACTGGGTGGTGTGGAGAAATGCGCAGAAAACTATAGGTTACATTATAATTATGATTTATTTGTTATGAATTCTCAGCTTCGATGACTATACTTTATATACGTTAGCCTATACGTTAGCATTTCGCTGGTGGACAAATAGTTACAGTAGCTCCCAACATAATGTTATAATACACAAATATATCCAAAATCTATTGTTAAATCTTACCTGTGAAAGGTAATTCCACGGGATCTGGCATGGATATCTCGTTCAGCATCCACGTACTGCACAAAAATCTGGCATCTTTGGTGTAGATTTAAGTTTAATCGTTCGACTGCCGTGAATACAAAGCTGTATTTTGGTAGTAAAACCGGCATTTTAAGGTATCAAGGCATCCTGGATCATAGCTACATGTGTTACGTTTATAACAAATCAAACCGCTTGGAAATCGATCGAAAATTCAACGAATAATGATTTGAAGAAATTGTTTGATAGTTCTTACCCCAATTGACGTACATGCACTGAAGCTTCCGCTAACCCTGTACTAACATGGCCGCCCTGTAGGCACGCCTCTCCTCCACTCATGCGACGCCTACGCATATATGTCTATGGATCCAGTAGAGGTAACTTCTTCTTCTTCTTCCTCTTCTTCTTCTATTGGTTTGTATTTACCCAGTCCTATGTTACATTACCGCCGTCGACTGGAATGGAGTGAGGACAAGTTGTATTGTCAGTACAAGTCAGAGGATCCCTGGCAGAAACATTACTTCAGTATACAACTGTGGCGGTCCATCGGCAGAAACAGCAATAACATCACTTATCACTGCTTAATGACCTACACCTCTCGCAGTTTACCTTTCCCGATTAGCAACAGTTGCTCAGACTAATTGGTAGAACCGACGAGAGTCTAATTTATTTTTGAAAGCCTTGTTATACATTGCACTACGAAATTATATGGCGTTTTCTTCCGCACATCAATGACTACGAAAAATATCAATATGTCTTTATAATTTCAGTGCTCGTGTAGCTAGTGAAACAGCACAGATTTGCGTAAATTAGTTTGCGAGGCTCATTGAGCAATAAGCCATGAGAATCCGTTCTATAGTCTGAATGTAGTGACAGCTAATTGTCAATCAATTATATCAACATAGCCAGTAGGCAATCGCTTTGTCATTAGCACTTCTTAATCATTACGTGTCATGCATTGGTGATGGTTGTTCAGTTAATAAATTGTTTGATTGTTAATCAGGCAAACTTGATCGCAAACAGTTTTAGAGCAATTATGCGGGAAAGGGTGATGTTACTGAAGGCCTTCCTGACATCTAACGGCACGCAACTGGTATATAAGACGGCTTTTTATAGTCAAGTCATAATATTTATCATTCCACGGTGAAGAGGATAATTTATTTTGTTAATTTTTATTGCTCGGTCAGAATTGCCCTTCAGAAAGTATACTAATAAACGAGGACAGCATTGCACTTAAAGAATAGCCTACAACATACAAGTAACACTGGCCACGTGACATGTGCCTCGGTTTACTTGTGGTCCGTGAGTCAGCATGCTCCGAGCAACACCACCTGTCGGACATAATGAGACACTAATGAATATTCAACAGAAGCGGAAGGTACCGCTACTGGATCCCTTCTGACGTCTACCGGAAATAGGCCCCATGTCAGCGTGCTGCGCCACTGAGTAATTTCCATTGAAATGAATGGGCGGCCATTTTCGGTTCAGTATCCAGTTCTTATAGTACAGGGGTGGCCAACCCTGATCCTGGAGAGCTGCAGTGTCTGCTGGTTTTTATTGTTACTCAGCACTTGATTGATGAATGAAAGCAGTTGATTACACACTTATCTCACCTGGTGTCTTAGGTTTATATTGGGTGGAGAAAACCAAACTCCGCACACCCTCTGGCTCTACAGGACCAGCGTTATCCGCCCCTGCTGTATAAACTTTTATCTGTACTCTGTACTTCTACGTTGTCTGCATTACAACTATGCTAAATATCCAACCACTTGGTTAACACGTAGATTGCTGTCACAACCTGCAAGTCTGCTTAATTGGCTCTAGGAGTCTTGTGGGTTGTTCCTGCTAATTGCTTGATCGGCTCATTATTACCAAATTAAACCTGAGACACCAGGTGAGATCAGTTAAGTGAGTCATCAACTACTTTAATCCATCATGGAGTGCTGAGTAACACCAAAAATCAGCAGACACTGCGGCTCTCCAGGACCAGGGTTGGCCACCCCTGTTATAGTACATCCATGGTTTACTCTAGGATATTTTTTGCACTTGTTCGCCTCATGCTGGTAAAATAAGGAACTGCAACCTAATTTTGGTGATTAAGCTCTCCGTAGACGGCTCTAGCGGTTCTCATACGCAATGTTGGATTTGCGAGATCTTGCAAATGAAACTCGAGATCTCGCAAATAAAACTTGAGATCTCGCAAAACAAACACAAGATCTCGCAAATCAAACTCAAGATCTCGCTAAGCAAACTCATGATCTTGCAAAACTATAGTCAGTGTTTGTCCCCAGTACATGTTTTTTTCTTTCTGTTTTTTTTTCTTCGTTTTTTTTTCCTCCATGAGACTTCAGGGGCTCTGTAAATTTGTAATTTACACTCAAGAAAAAAAATTGGAAAGGGTATGCTGTTCATTTTCTGAACCTGTATCGCTTTACTGAAGCTGCACCTGAGAAGAACATAAACATTCATCCTAAATTAAAATGAAAACATTATCCACACTGGACTGTTGAAAACATAAGTGAAGATACAACTGGTCTAATAGTAAAATGACACCTCTGTGTGAGATTTTCACTCCTCTGTGTCTATCTAAAAGGCTGAATGTTTACAAAATTGTACTGTAAAATCACAAAAAAAAAAAACAGATGAAAACAACATTGCAGCTTGGATATTATTTCAAGACCCAAATGAAATAAGGTAGCAAGTATTCCATTGCTTGATATTAATCCTACAATAATTAACATGTTCTTATTTTCTGTAAATGCGTGTCTGTTAGAATCACAAAACTTACTCAACACCAGTCTAAAGTTTTGAATGGCTTTAAAAAAACATTTGTTTATTTGCAAAATGGATATACACTGTAAACACAGAAGACATCTTTCAGAAAATATCACACTTTTCTTAAAAACATAACATAAAAACATAAATCTGCAATTCTGTCCACAACGAGAATCTCAAAAAAGCGTACTGAGGTCAACTAGTAGACTTGTAGCTATTTCACTTCATTAAATATAGTTTCCTGTTTGTGGCGCTAGCATCTACTATTGAGTTAAACCTTAAAACTTGCAAAACCTTAGAACTTAAAAAAATTGGGAATGAAAAACAAATTTAAATAATCAATTTTTTAAGACAAAACTAACAAAATTCCAGCAGCATCATGATTCTCTTCATCATGGCCTAGCAATACTCTGGATTAGCCAAGAAATATAACAGTCTATAGCCATATTCAGTTATCATGTGTCGACAAATCTAACTGACCCTTTGCTTCGGTGATCAAACTGGAGAATGCAAGTGTGTTAAGGTGCGTTATGACTTGGGTTCACTCACTGTTAACACTTGGCCAACTCATTGTGTATCTGAGTTAGTAGGTTTATGAAAGTTCTTAAGTACTATGAAATTCAGAAGGTCTTTGAAATGCATAAGACTCCTCCCAGCTCACGGGACTTAAATACTTTGTTTATGTAGTGCACCGCAATAGTGACAAAGTCTTTTGCCATACTAGTGAGAGGCGATTACGTGTTAGATCTTTAGCCCTGAGCTGGTTGCCGAAGGAGCACTGCTATCCCTCAGCCCTTTGGTGGGGACACACCGCATGATATCCCTGGCCTTTCTTCAGAGAAAAAAGGGAATGATGGACATCCTGAAGTGTGGGTAGTCCTTGAACTCTTTGGTGTAGATTTTGTGCTTTCCTCTCGCCCAGATCGTCATCTGAATGAAGCCCAGGCATGTGAACAGGGCCACTGAGAAAAGGGGGGATGCAATTAGTCAAAGGACCCCCGTGCAAAGCAACTGAAACGTGGAAAAAACACAGCATGCTGAGGCCTTACCTGGAACACATTGGGTCATGACTGTGAAACTCAGCCAGGCTCCCACCTGCAGTGAGGACATGAGTCTGTAACGTTATCCATGCAAAGCAGGCTGAGCAGCAACCACAGATTTCAATGAAAAAAAAAACCATTAACCCTTCAGTCAACCATCATTTAAATGGGTACATTTTCATCTTTGTATTTGAATATTTCAAATAATATACACTACAAAATAATGACTTTTATTCAATGTTTTCAAAAATTTAATATTCAAACAGAATGTTTCTGGATTATTCTTTCAACTATCTTCAAATATGTTGCCATAGTAATTTGATATTAAATAATTCATCTTTTATGAGCTTGGGAATTACAAGGGATTTCTATTTTCAAAATATGCCATCTCCCTACTTTTTTTTTTAAATGCATGGCCTTTGTATTTTTTCTCTATTCCCCTGAACGCACATCATTATGTATACTTCTGTTTCATAATCTAGGTATCTGGTTTGTTTATCCACTTGTCATTTTTCCCACAATTAGCCTAATACTATCCATTCAGAAGGCAGTTTTACAGTAGGTAATATGACACTAGGTGTGATATTGTGATATTATGTGCTTGAAGACAATTTAATGCTTGAGCCCGACAAACTTGGCTTGACATAAAGGAGTACATGGTGCAATCTACAACTTATTTAACATGCTGCATAATGCTTATCAAGAAATCCATTTTTAAATAGTCAAAATACTGTATTTTGATTCATTTTTGCAAAAATAACTTTGTACATTTCTTAAATAACATAAAATAAATAATCGTTTGGATAAATTAAAATGTGTCAAATGTTTGCTTGACTGGGGGCCGTTGTCAATTAAAATAGCCGAAATTATTCCCAAAACCTCTTCTTATGCTGCTGTGCTGAATTGTCCTGGGCATTTAAATGTTTCTTTATTGGAAATATCATCTTTAAAATGTATTTTTAAATGTGTTTGCTTACTTGCCTCATATGTGTAATTGGGACAGGACACAAAAAAGAACAGCCATGTGAATGGATTCTTGGATGGGTATGGAATCATTCTGGACCTGCAGCCTGTTTACATGGTAAAAACAGCAGACAACCTCACCGAGGAAATATTCATTTCATTAGACAACTAGGCTGTTGCCAAAAGATCTCCAGCTTAGCAGGAACAGATGTGATGTGTTGTGAAACTCCTCACACTCTGTAATACAGAGTTCATAATGAGCCTACTATGCTGTTCTGATATATGCAAAGAAGAGCCATGACAGTTTTAGGATAAAACTGTAACTGCCCAGCAATTCTAGGTTACCTATGCAGAGAAACATGCATACCAATTTCAAGCACCCTCATACTATCCACAGCTATGATGAAATGATCAGTTTTATATGTATAAAAAGTTAACTGTGCTTGTTAGGCCTCAGCATCATTTATTGACCATAAAGATTGAGGATTTGCATTCTTCGGATTTTAGGAACCAGGCATAGACACTTACCTTCAGCTTTTAGGTTACTGAGGGCTAAATTAATTGAGAAGTTACCCACTTCACAGACCTGGAATCAAAACAAAAGATTCTGATAGTTAGCTACTCCATAAAATCCAACAATGATATTTGGCAGTGAGTTTTCAAGTCAGTTGTAACAAACAGCTGAAGGTGTATGCGCAAAACATTGATAATAACAATACGAACCGCAAACATGGCCACTGCATAGTTGACTTGAATGGCCCCATAGGCTGTTGAGAAAAAGTTAGATTTAGTTGCGAGAGTAATGCGAACAATTGAATATCTAAATTTTGTTGTACTTACATGGTGGTGTGTAAAGAGGGTGATTAATGTAATATGCCAGCCATGCAGCAAATCCCCAGTAATACACACAGTTCTGAGGAACAGAAAAGAGCATACTTTTAATAACTGTGTCTGTCCATTTGACCTTTACTTAATTGCCGTCAACATGTCAGAATACTAACAGACTGAACCATCTCTGCTTTTTTTCCTCAGCAGCCTTTTTTTCAGCAGTCTTACCCTCTCATATACGTAACACTGAGCACAGATCTTGCTGAAGTTATTAGAGGATTGTTTGCTGACCCGCAGATACAAGTTCAGTAAAGTGGACAAGAGCAGTGGCGGTCTGTCAGCAGTAACAAAGGCCCTCAGAAACCTCACCTTTCAATGCTTAATAACCTAAACCTCTCGCAGTCTACTTTTTCCCATTAGCAACAGTTGCTCAGACTAATTGGTAGAACCGACGACAGTAATTTATTTTTGATGCATTGTTATACATTGTACCCCAGAATTATGAGGCGTTTCCACACAAAAATTATGACATAAAATATGATTATGTCTTTATAATTTCTGCCCTCGTGCAGCTCGTGAAACAGCGCAGATTTGCTTAAATTAGTTTGCGAGGCTTATTAAGCAATAAGCCACGAGAATCTGTTCTATTTTTTGAATGTAGTCACGGCTAATGGGCGTTGTCAGGCAGCCTACGATGCAAAGCTGAGTGATGGCGAAAATAGTTGCAGCGAAGTCAGCGAAAGTTTTGGACTTTTTGCAGATTGTCATCCTTGCGGAGTCATATCAATTATATCAACATAGCCAATAGGCAATTGCTTTGTCATTAGCATTTCTTAATTATAACGTGTCATGCACTGGTGGTGGTTGTTCAGTTAATAAATTGTTTGATTGTTAATCAGGCAAACTTGATCGCAAACAGTTTTAGAGCAATTATGCGGGACAGGGTGATGTTACTGAAGGCCTTCCTGACATCTGACGGCACGCTACTGGTGTATAAGACAGCTTTTTATAGTCAAGTCATGATATTTATCATTCCACGGTAAAGAGAATGTGATGCCCAGCTGAGTGATGGTGAAAATAAATGCTGCAAAGTCAGCGAAAGTTTCGGATTTTTTGCATTTATATTGCCATCCTTTCAATGCCATATCAATCATATAAATGTAGGCAATAGGCATTCATTTTTTCATTATCATTTCTTATTATAGGTCATGGATTGGTCTTGGTTGTTCAGTCAATAAATAATTTGATTGTTAATCAGGCGAACTGGACCGAGAACAGCTTGAGGACAATCGAGTGGTAAAGGGTGAGGTTACTGAAGGCCCTCTGAACATCTGATGGCACGCCGCTGGACAAGAGCCAGGAGTATATGGTACCAAATATGGTACCCCAGGGGTTCCAAAACTCGGTCCTGGGGCCTCCCTGTGTATGCTGGTTTTTGCTCCACCCTGGTTTGCAATCATAGGATTTTAACAAGCTGTTAATTTGTCTTAATTAGGTGCATTTTTGTTCAGAGAAGCAATTTATCCTCTCTTGACAAACAGTATTTTGACAGATATGCAAACAAACAGTGAGGAATAAATTCCACATCAACATTGCAATATATGAGTAACAACTGCATAAAAAGAGTGTAAAAATTGTACCCAATCAAAGGAAAAAAAATCAATGGCCTCCTAATTGGTGAAACTGTGGGCACATGGTTGCAAAAACTAACAATTTACTAAACAAGCAAACGACAGAGTCAAACCTGTTTTATGTTATGTTTTTGTGATTGAGTGCAAGCAAATTATTTTGAAAGAACTCTAATCACCTGTCCTCAGCAACTGAATTTGGAGGTTACTGATTTTCTCAGTACTTGATTTTATCGGTTTAAAAATGTTATTACCTGAAATTGCTTGCCACACAGAAAGAAAAAAAAAGAAGAATAAAAAAACTTTTTATGCAAGGGTCTTTTATTCGGTCTTTTATTCTTCATGGCACAAATCGATATTTCTATTCAAATTTATTTAAACACAAAATGCACCTAATTTGGACAAATTAACAGCTTGTTAAAATCCTATGATGGCAATTATGGTTGGGACAAAAACTAGCATATACAGGGAGGCCCCAGGACCGAGTTTGGGAACGCCTGTGGTACCCAACACAGGCATGACAGTGGGTTCCATGGCTTGGCATAAGGTGAGGGCAAATGAAAAAGGCTACTTGTCCTTCATTGAAAAAGGCACATTTCAATTTGTTCTGGATTCAGGCCCAGTATAGTGAAACATGCCCAGATAGCACTTGTCTTACACTGGGGATACAGTGGAATGCTGCTGCAATATTGCATGAATATTAACAAGGCTATTGTGAAATCATATCAACACAGCATTCTTATCCTTTCCCTCCCCAGTTTTTCTGAAAATTCAAAATCAAATTGTCCTAGTTGCAAAAAAGTGAGCAGAACACCTCTGGGTTACGTTTATAGTAGTCATAAGTACATACAGTATACTTGATACAGGACAGCAAGGTTTTCTAATTATAGGTCACTTGCCCAACCTGTCAGCTATTATGGCAGTATAATGTCCCGTCATTTTAAAAAAAAGCTAAATCCTCAAAAATTTCACCATGTTACCTAAAACCTCAACAGAGCTTTTGATTCTGCTAAAAATTAATTTCTTTCAAACTAATCTTTTAATCTATTAATTAAACAAGGTAAAATATGTTAAATATTGGTGTTTTAAAAAGCAACAAATGTTTTTGAACTCGTGTTCATCTTTAGATTGTAAAAACTGGGCTGCAAACCTGAAGATGAACACATGTTCGAAGAAGTAGTTGCTTTTTAAAACACCGATTTTTAAAGTATTTTGCCTTGTTTAATTAATTCTTATATACCTGGCACAGAAATGCCCATCTTAAGATAAGCATTTCATAAATCTCTTGAAAAGAAAGGCCTGTTGATTATAATTGCTGAGTACTTCAGCCTGAAATGTGAGTCACACCTTTAAAATGTTGTGCGCTGATATAAAACTCAGAAGTTCACAAAACAAAACAATTTTTTCATTGTATAAAAACCAATAGGGCTCCAATGTTTACCAAGACTGCTTTAAGTTTTGGGCATTTTTTGGATCAACTAAAGTGGGACTCAAGAGGGAAAGCTTTAATCTATCTGATCAAATGTGCACTGTATATATTTTTTTCATTATTCAAAATAAGTTTTATCCATATCAATATGATTTCAAGCTCAGCCACCTCCACTTAAATCGAGCCAATCTGCTCAAGTGCATATGAAACTCAATCATTTGACCCACACTCACCCATGTGATAGTGCGCAGTGGCATGGTGCCGTGGGAAAACCGATGGACAAATATGGTTTCAAAAAGTCTCTTGCAGTAATGAAATGAATGGCACACACAGGCCAGCCTGCAGAGGTAAGGGGGACAGTAAGGGTCATTAGTGCACGAGCAGAGTGGAGAAAGGCTGCTGCTCATAGTGGAATGCCTGGTATGGTGCATGACTTACGTGACCACTGGATAAGGGCTGGCTGTGAATGCATACTTATGTCGGTAGATGTACGGGACACGGAAATAGAACAGCAGGTAAATAAGGAGAGGACCAACATACTCCGCCAAAAACACCTAGCACCCAAAGATAAAAATGATTAATTAAATAAGACCGAATTCATTGTTACTGACAAACATCAGGTCCCACCATTCAATAATCTTGACTCATAATTAAATGATCAACTTCTAAAAATGTTCAATTAGTTCAGAAGTGAATTAAATGTGTAAAATAAATAAATTAATTCAATAGAGTTTTTGTGAGCAAACTGTCACGGTCCGAGGAGGCTTGACCCCAAACGCACCACTCAGAGGCAGATATGCAGAAAAGCTCAGTAGAGTGTTTATTAAACAATAACAAACAGTCTCAGCAAGGCAGATGAGTCCAGAGTTGGATGGGGGAGCAGGCAGGGAAGCAGGCTAGACTTGAGCAGGTCAGGGTAGGCGAGCAGGCAGGAGCTGGGCAGGGAAGGAGCTGAATGGACATAAAAACTTAGCCAAGCAGTAGAATTCGCAAGACTTTCTTAAACAGAACCTACAACAAACTGGCACACAACAGAGGGCAAAGCAGGGTTATAAAGGGGAAGAAGCAGGTGAGGCGTGTTAGTCAGTATAATGGTGGGAGAGCAAGCAGGGCAGAGGCTGGATTCAGTAATTGAGTAATGGAGTAGGATGTGGTGTGAGCGGGAAGAGTCAGTAATTGGATAATTGAAAGGAATGTTGATTGCGTGAGTGAATGCAAGGGAAGCCAGTGAACAATAAGCCCAGCATAGACAGACAAGAACCAAAACTAGAGACAGCAGGGTTAGGGGAGGACATGGACAGAGAAGGAAGATGGACTGGGTAACCCAGTCCGAGGAATGTAACACTAACAAGCTGTAATGGAATATCGCTAGCTCATTAGAGGATGTTCCTGCTGGTATGAATATGGCAGGGGCATAAAAACACATACTTGAGTTCATGAAGTACACATTTGCAAAGTCAACACCAGGGGTCCCCAGTCTTTCCCAGAAAGGGCTGTTGTGGGTGCAGGCTTTCACTGCAACCAAGCAGCTACACACCTGATACTACTAATCAAGCTTATTAGCAAAGAGTCCAGGGATTGATTAGTAGTATCAGATGTGTAATTGCTTGGTTGCAATGTCAGCCTGCACCCACACTGGCCCTTTCTCAGAAAGACTGGGGACCCCTAGTCAACACAGTCTCTCTCCATTCATTTAATTCACGGCAGATTATTCTCTTACCATTGTCCATCCTAACTGTGGACCTAGATCTTTGAAGTAAATAGTCGCAGTGGTCCCAACAGGCAGATTTTGTAATATGTCATCATCTTTCAGTGATTTTCCCTCTGGAAGCCAAATATATTTAAAGGCATATACAATAGGTCTGTGAGTGACAAATTTAATTAAAATCAGTCTATCCTAAGTCAAAGCAATAATCTCTGTCTCTTTCTTTCTCTCTCATTCTCTCTATCAGCTCAATTTCTCCTCTGAGACTGGGGAGACTTCTCATTTATTACTGACAAAACCTATAAAGTGGTCTCCTGAGGAATGAAAGTTCTCCACTGGTTGATATTAATGGAACTTGAAGTCTCACTGGAGCAGACGAAGGTGACCTCTACCAGTTTGGATCGTGGATAATGTGGCAGAATAATTGACAACTAATATTAGCATGGGTATGCTGCTTATGGTTGAAATCTAGCCCATATGATCGCCATCAAATTACCCTATTTTCAAAGAAAAAAAAAAAGCTAATATAATGAATGTTACAGCACATGTTAAACTAATTTTATTTATAATTATCGCTACTCCAAATAAATCGAAACTGAGAATGCATTGTGAGAATGGATCTCTGAAATGCTTATTCCTCCTTAAGCTTGTGACATTTTGCTGTGATTAATGAGGATCTTTATGACAGGCGATGGAGTCTATAGGATGGTCTCCACTGAAAATCGAGGTTTAACTCCAATTCGATCAGTTGAAAAGTCCAGCATGAATTCAGCATGCAAATTAAGCTACTTACTAGGGTCAATCCAAAGTGACTGTCTGGCTGGGTACCACTGGGGGTCTGAAACAGTGTCAACACATCTGCATCATCAGAGGTGCTACGCCTCCATACAGCACAGCGTCCAATAATCCTTACAGGCTTTTATTGCAGTTACTGCTACTCATGGAAAAATGATATTGTCCTAAACAGGAACTTGGAGGCAAACAAAAATAAAGTTTCTGCCCAAGGCTTCACAGTACTTAAACATACAGGTCCAAGGTTCAGTGCTCTGTAAGTCCTCGATTACGATAGACAAAACTGAAGTCAATGTTCATTCTCCTAAAATAATAGTCATTCTTGGAGCCCGTTTGAAAAATGACAGAAGGTCAGACCCAATATGATACGGAATATTGAATACATCTTAATTCCTTGGCTCAATGTGATACAATAGCAGTCGGTGGATCTCATGAATAACAGATCCATTGGCAGTTAATATTTTCATCTGACTGCAGCATATTTTTCTTCCATTTATGCTACTTTGATTTCCTCTGCTGTTCAGAGGCTAAATCGTTAAAGAAAAACAAAAATCAAGTGGAAGCACATCCTAATGGACTTCTTTTTTGATGCTTTTACTAATGTGAAACATGATAAAATAAGGCACCATCGAATAACAGTAAAAAATGAGGCCACTCACAGGATTTCTGGAAAAGACTCTTGATGTCACTGATCGTGGCACGAGGTTCCACCTGCAAACCACAGCAGAAAACCTGATTTTACCAATTCTGTGGTGTGAAAATGAAAGAAAATATAAATACATTCACACAGTTCAAGGGGAGAATCAGGAAAGTTCTAGCAAAGGGGAGACTGGGGTCCGATGAGCCATGGGGACCAATGAGCCATATCACTAGTTTGCGATCAATTGATGCCAAAGGTGTTTAAAATAGGCAAAATAGTGATATGGCTCATTTATCCCCATGACTCATCAGTCAATGGTCAAATATTTTGCCTATTTTAAGCAGCTCTGTCATTGATTGATCGCAAAATAGTGATATGGCTCATTGGTCCCCATGGCTCATCGGACCCCAGTCTCCCCTAAATGATTTCTGAATATCAAAAAAACATGGTATAAACAGCAATTCACCATTAAAAAACAATTAATTCAATATCAGGTTTGACCATGCTTTGCCTAAAAATCTGGCGCACTGTCAGTTGGCATCATAATTTATTAGAAAATTAACTTCTACGTTTTTCTAAAAATATTGGTGGCCATGCTACAGTTCCTCCAATGACTGGCCGCCTCACTTGCTTCTGTTTCTCTGGTTAATTTCAGACCGTGAAATAATAATGATATCAGGGCTCTGCAGGAGCCAAAGCTACCATCTGTTACCATAACATAATTCAAAAACATTTCTCTGAAACATTTAATTTTTTTATCTCAAATGTGCTATTTTAGACAGCCAATCTAATACAGAAAACAAAACAAACAAACAAACAAATAAACAAACATCTAAGACCAAAACACTTAAAAAAATCTTGGGTGCCTAAGACTTGCACAATTCTGTATGCATATTGTACGAATGCTTAACTCTGGGGCTGTACAGCAGTCCTGCAATGTGGCAAATGCAGGAATAAGAAGATACTCTCCTTCTCCAGAAAGCACAGCTGCCTCCTAGTCTTTGCGTCCAGTATCTCCACCTTAAAAAAAAAAAAAATAAAATATTTCAGCTTTTGCTGCCTCCCTCAGCTCCAATGTGACATCCCCACTTTTATTTTTCAATGAACTTAGCTGCGAATTTCCAAATCCTCTGGAGTTGGGTGTGGATCTGCAGGCCTGTCGCTCTCTGCAGAGCTAACAGCCTCAGTGATGTGTGATGAGGGAATGCATGTATGGATCACAGGGAGAGAAATGACTTTGAGAAATGATGAACTTTCCTTGGTAGCATTATTGGTGAAACTGCTATGACTGAAAGGGGGTCAAGCATAGACACTAACATCAGCTTCAGAAATTTCAAATTATTTCACCATGCCTTTTCCTTATATGAAAGGGGAGCCAATTCCCCCTTTTTTCTGCACATTTTCAATTTACCGCACTAGGTGTCAAGCGCAGATAAAAAGCAGATCAAAGGTACTATTGTTAAAAAAAAAAAAAAAAAAAGTTTTTTAAAATCAAGACTGAGCCACAGGGAAGGAAGTTGCCCAACAGCCCGCACCACATGGCTCTTACAGCTCACAGCTCCTGGAACACCACAGGATATTTTAGGAAATGGTTGAAATGATTTGGTTAGCTTCCAGTATGAGCAGTAGAAAGACACTGAGGTAGTGAGTAGCACAGCTGTGATATTGAGTTCAAGTTTCTTTGTGCGTCGAGCCAGTGCAACAGCTGCCTGGGTGAGCTAGCTGCAGCTAACGCAGAACTCTAGATTTATCAAAATGAAAATGAGCTGAAGAGGGATTTTGTGCACAGGGATTTTGAGCCTTTGCGTTGAAAAGTGAAAATTGATTTTTAAAAATGAAGCTGATCGGCCTGCATTAGAATGCAACCCTGAACCATGATGCAGCTCACACAGTGGATGGAAAATTAAGTTTTGTCTTCAACAAGGCATGACAAATCTGGAAGCAAAAGCATTATCGGAGAAGAATAATTGTATCTATGCACCAGAACTCTGCTGAGATAATGTTCATGTTGTGAATATTTAGCCATACTTTTGCATCCTTTTGCCGCTCTGCTAAAGGATTAATCTATTGTTTCTGCTTTATTTTCTTTGCAATGAAACAGTGTTTTGGTTCAGCAGTGTACTGGAAAGACCACCCTCCTGTGCAGTTCTAGGGTTGAGGGTAAAATTGCACGACCACTATGGCCTCTCTGTATTAGATTTAATACTGAAATGCACAGGGACTTCCTGAATTTCAGATATATACTATACTATAATTCAGTGGACAGTGAGTCATTTTTATGCCCTTGCCATATATAGTGTTACCCTTGTCCGTCCGTCCATCCCTCCATACGTATATACAGCACTGTATAGGGGATGTTGTTTATTGGCTTCTCCTCAAAAACTACTGGACAGTATTCAACAAGCTTTGATGTATGCTTTCTAGATAGATCGGAGGTGTGCACTTCATATTTTGTTTGACAAAATTGGATAATTTCACAATTTTAGGAGCTTCAAACTCTCAGTGGCGGGGGCATCTGTATCCAAGCACGCAAATGTTCAAGTTAATTTTGGTTTTGTATTTTAGCACATTGAGTTTGAAAGGATTCAGTGACAATGAGATTGAATAGCAGTCGGCTTTAATTTGAGGGCCTTTTCATTCGCATCAAGTGAACCTTTTTGAAATGACAATGTCTTTTGTACATTACATCCCCCACTTTTGAGTGCATCATAGCAAAACAGCAAAAAAACGTGCTACTGTCCAATGAATAATTATGCACACTTCATGTACTCCAATGAGCAAAAACATGATGGCAGATGAAATGAATAACGTTAATTATCTTGCAACAACAGCGTATTATTGTCAAAATTTTGGATGCTGGACTAATGGGAAGGCGTAAAGACCTCATCAACTTTGACAATTATATCCAGGCGACTGGGTCGACCATCTCCAAAATGGCAAGGATTGTGGGCTGCTCTCTATCAGCAGTGGTGAGTACCAGTTGACAGTGGTCCAAGGAGGAACTAACCACAATACAGTGACTGGGCATTGGTGCCCAATGCTCATCGATGTCAAGTATATTAGAGGCCATCCTGTCTGGCTAAAACCAACAAAAAAGGCTACTGTGGCAGAAGATGCCTAAAATTTTGATGATAGTTATGGGCAGTATGACTCACAATGAACAGCGCATTGTACCCTGTTGCATATCAGGCTGTGCAGCTGTAGATGAGTCAGAGTGTTGGTCTGAATATATCAGATGGCCTGCATTGGCAGCCTCTGAATGCAAACAGAATATGGGTCAATAGAATCCGTCTCAGCTTAAAGGAGCTGTCTCACGATTACTGCGCATGCTTGCAACTATGAACAAAGTAAATCTGCTTGGCTGCAAGTCAAAATCTGCTTCTATCCTTGCAAATCCATCACCGTTTTGCATTGTATTATATATTCACTTTAGGCAAAGGATATGAATAATGGAGACTGGTTTGCCAATTGCCAAAAATCATAGAAGAACAAGGTATTTTTCTTCTTCTTCTGTGATTGTTGGCAATGGCAAACCAGCTTACATTCTTCACATCCTTTGACTAAAGTGCTAAAATAGCGCGTTGAATCCTCAAATTTCTATAGAAAACTCCTTAATATAAAAAGCATAATGCCTGAGTAACTAAAATATATAAATACAATGGAAAACAAAGATCGTTTTGGAAGGTTGGAATCAGATTATGACTTGCAGTCAAGCAGATTCACTTCATTAGGATGTCAGTTCTGAGCATGAGAAGTAATCGTGATACAGCTCCTTTAAAAGAATGAGCTTGCAGTCACCAAATAGCTTATTTCTTTAACAAATTTTGTAATATAATGAAGAATTGTCAAATATCATTTCCATGAGGCTGTTCTCAGCATAGAGATCACGGACAATGGACTTGGTATTTCATATTCCTCGCAGCTAAGGTGAAGATCAAGCTGTAAACATTTATATTGTATTCGTCTCAATATTGATTAAGATTAATTGTGTGTTGTTGCCTTTATAATTATTTTTACTGCCAAATAATACTGTATAGTGCTCAGGCTGCATGGGACCCCGCAGGTCTCCTTTTTGAATACAGCGTTGCTTGAAATATGACCAATGTGTTCTGACTGTACCTAAAGTTATTGCTACATGCAGTTCCCAGATTCCCACTAACTTTGTGACAAAATAAATTATAATTTGTCTGTCTTACTTTACTGACATCAAAAATAAAAGCTGATGGCAAACTTGCAGCTGATGGAAATGCAGATAAAAGACAAATATCTTTTTAAAATTCTCAAAATCTCTGTCCAAATGTGTTCAAAATGTTAATTTCATTTCTCAAATGAATTTTTCACTCAGATTTGATCACTGGTGCATTATAAAGATGCACTCCTCGTCGATAAAGAGGAACTCTGTACTCAACCGTAAGTTAGGCCTTTTATGAATGAGACAATTCAATAGCCCAATTTTTAAACAGGTAGTAGTCCTACTGGGTAAAATAAACAGTATAATAGTGTTTCCCATCTTCACTGAGCAAAAGTTCTGAGCGAAAGGAATTAAAGGCCTCTTCATATAGACACCAGTTTCAAGAATAGGCCGGCTGATTTCAGTGACTGAAATAAATGAATGCTAGGGCTATTCATTAAAGTTTTATTGTGGTCCTATACAAAACACAGCAATCTAATGACAATGGTATATATGATGCAGAAATGCATAGTTTTTGGTAAAGCAATTCAAATATTTTCTAAGTGGAGTTACCCCAAACCCCTGCTTTAAGTGGGGGGAGGTCTCTCAGGTTTCCCTCAAACATCCCAGTGCCCCCCCCCCCCCAGCATGGATGTCAAACTCCATCTATGCTTAAATCACATTTCCACACACTGTGAGGTAAAGATGGGAAAACCTCTTTTATAGTTACCGGAGTCCACTGGCTTAATTTTTCTTAAAATGGACATTTTGTGACTTAAGCACTTATAGTGCTGGGGACTTCAATTGTTCTTTACCTGGACCAACATTATAATACATATTTAAAGATTTGCTGAATACTCAGCTGTACCCACCCCCACAGAGCCCCAATAAATAAATAAATACATTAAACACCAAGACAATGAGCTGAATCTAAAGGGTTACTGTTATTCTAAAAATTCCACGCATCTGACTTTGGGTTATTAAGGCTGATTTTTGCATACAAAAACTGGGTTGGGACTTTTTTTTCCCCTATGGCCTTCACTACAACCAAGGAGTGAAATCGATCTAGAAACCTTTACAGCATATAAAACATGCTGTATCCTCACTGATGTGACCTTGTGGAAATTCTGTTCTCTCAGATGTACTTTCTGGCTGAGAACCCAGGTAATGAAAAACAACGATGACAGCAGAATACTCATTTTGCACATTGCATCTGGCCCACTATGTCATGTCACAGTATTGAGCTTTGGCCACAGAGGATCTCTGCTACACATCTGCATTCAAGTCTCTAGAAGAGTACAGAGCAAAATCCTGATAGAAGCTCCTGAAATGCAATAACAATCTCTGTGGAAATGATTTGTTAATCCTCAGGAAATGTAATCAAAATGCCTTGTCTTCCAAAGATTTAATTTGATGATGTGAAACTGATTATTGCTGATTTTATTCATCATAAAGATTCACACCATTCTTCTGATTTGCATGCAAAACCTCTTGAACATTCTTTAATTCAATAGTTCATACTCAACTGTAATAAATACAGCAGCTTGGCAGGTTAAAAAATTGCCTGATCATTTGACATAGAGTAATTGGCTAAGAAGTAAGATGCAGTGTCTTGGCCTGGACTGTTCACATTTCTCTGATACTTTATTGCTTCCCATCAATGAACCTGAGGCAGGTAACATAGGGCACTGCTGAACCTCAATAGTGAGGTATAAATTCAGTTTCTTCGGCAGGATATCAAAAAACTGGACAGAAACATGAATTTTGAACTTCTGTGGATGGGCTGGACAACTGTATGTATGAAAAGCAAAGTCCTTAGAGAGTGCATAATCATGAACCTAAAGAATGAAAGAAACAAGTGCGAAGTCACTGAACCTGCGTCGCTGCACGGGTGTTATGTAGAAGTATGCTTTGGTGAATAAAATTTGCAATGATTGAGTGATGGTGAATTGTTCTGATGATGATGATGACAACGATGATGATGATAGATGCAGCCATATGGAAAAGATAAACTGGAAAGGATTTTGGCATAGCACACTCTTCTTCAATAATGACGTGCCTTGAGTCAGCCACTTATTTTGCGAGTTATCGCGATAACGTAGTTTGGTGGCCATCTTGGATTTTGATGTTGTGATATCATTTTCAAAAAGATAACATGCAATTGGTCAAGATGCACCACCATACCAAATAAAAATTTCCTAGGCCACTTATTTTTCGCGTTATCTCGATAACGTCGTTTTTACAAAAAACGGCGGCGGCCATCTTGCATTTTGATGCAGCAAGGCCATTTTCCATAGCGAACTGCCTTAGTTGAAGGTACATCAGCATACAAAATCAGAACTTCCTATAACACATATTTTTCGTGTTATCTTGATAACGTCGTTTTTACAAAAATGGCGGCGGCCATCTTGGATTTTGACGCAGTGCGCCCATTTTCAATAGCGAACTGCCTTAGGTCAAGATATATCAGCATACCAAATTAGAACTTCCTACGACACTTATTTTTCGCGTTATCTCGATAACGTCATTTTTACAAAAATAGCGGCGGCCATCTTGGATTTTGACAAGGCATGCCCGTTTGCAATAGCGAGTTGCCTTAAGGGAAGATACATCAGCATACTAAATCAGAACTTCCTATGACACTTCTTTTCCGCGTGATCTTGATTACGTTGTTTTTACAAAAATGGCGGTGGCCATCTTGGATTTTGACACAGCGCACCCATTTTCAATAGCCACCTGCCTTGGGTCAAGATACATCATCATACCAAATTACAACTTCCTGGGCCAATTATTTTTTGAGTTATCTCGATAACGTCGTTACTTCGGATGGACGGACGGACGGACGGACTGACGGACGGACAATTGACAACAAAAATTCACCCGGTCTATTTGATGAGTTTGGCGCTCTCCCAAGAGATTTTTGTCCTCCGAGAATTTTTCGGAGTTCGGGTCTGGAAGTGAAAAAGCCATTCCCAGACCTGCTGCCTTCGGCGACGCAGGTAAAAATAGAGACCCACCAGGTATCTCTTTACAAAGGGACACAAGAGGCTCATTCCAAAGGCTTATTTTCATCTCTCTCTTTCCTTTCTTGCAGTTCTTCCCTTCTTGATACAACAATATGCAGGGCAGCAAGAAAAAGTTGTGAGGACTGGAGGTTAAGATCACGGAATCAAAGAAATGTGAGGGATGGTGTCTAGCTGTCTCAATATTTGAAAAATGCATCCACCATTCCTCCACTTGTCTCCACTGCAGACGATTTCAGATAGGAGAAGAAAATGAGGGAAGGAAAGGAGGATTGGCCATATATTTTTTTTAGTCCTGAGACGCTTCAGTGGAAATAGATAGAACATTAGTTGCCACCATTGCAGATCAGATTGATCAATTATAAATCAGGCCATCAGAAAAGGAAGCTCTTTCGCTTTTGTTCCTCAAGATATCCTTGGGAAACTCATTAGTCCTGCTTACTCCTTGATGGCACATTAAATGGATAGTGATCTCCTTAGTGATGGTGGCTCTTAATCGTTTTCCGGGTTGGGTGCAAGCGATGGAGAAAGAATTTAAAAATAAGTGAAAGAGTCCCAGGGTTTGTTATTCCTTAGTAATGCACAAACTTCAGAAGTCAGTGGAAATATTGCAGCTAATTTAGGCTCAGTTGGCAAAAGGCAATTTCCTCACTAAAGACCATTCATTATTATTTTATTTATATTCTCTTCTTTTGTATTGATCCAATTCATCACCTGGGCTTTTTCTGCTGACCTGCTAAGTGCAGATGCAGTTTTTATTCACCATTTAATCTTTGAAAAACTAGTTTCATATTTACATCACCAGTGCAGTGCTCTACTGATCAAAAGCCCATAATACTGTTGTGCTGATTCCAAGCCCCAGGGTCAAACATGGCAGCTTCAACTAACTGCCTAAGCCCCAGGGTCAAACAAGCAGAACGTTTTTTTTTTTTTTTTTTTTAATTTTGAGACCTCATCAGACACATCACCCATTTTTACTTAATTTATAAGTTCTCTCAATAATGTCACAGTGATGTCGATGTGCATCTGATGGAATTATCCTTTCTCAAGTTTTCTAGTTAGCAGTGAATAACCCGGAGCCCCAGGTATTTTTAAGTGACTTTCTAATTGTTATGCAAGGTGGTATTTCATGTTCATGAATATAGATGGCACAAGAATCTGCATGAATCAACGGAAAATCTGATATTCATCTTATGTTCACAGCCACCTTCGAAGCTGTTTCCTCCCAAAATATAATGTCCACCACTGACAGAGGGTCTGATGACATAAACCAGCTCTTTTGCTCCAGCAGAGTCATCAATGAAAGCACTCAGCTGATTTCCTGGTGCAGGTCATGTTGACAGCTTTGTCTAAATCAACCTCTAATGTCCCCCTCCACTATTGTAAATGCACGTATAAAAATGAGGGATGCACACGGCCTATCACGACACAGCAATAAACAAGATGGAGGGATGCATTACAGCAATGACAGAGCTGCGATTTAACAAACCTTACACTTAATAATGGAAAACAGAGCCGCAACCAAAAGAATTATAGTCGTTTAATGCTAGCTTCACCGAAATATTCACCCTAATTTTGGATTCTCAGATATTGGAGAACATGCTAATCAGGGACAGAGCCTTTAAGTGCTGTTCAGGACATGGTAGAAATGCCAGAGCGCTCCATAAATCAGCTCTGGATGACAATCCTGTTGCTCTTTGCTTGTTTATGAATACAGCAATGAGAGAGGCAAAGCCACCTGCACACAGTAAAAGATCAACAAGAAAAACAACTGCAAAGCCAACAAACATGGGAATAAACTCTCAAAAGGACAGTAGTAATAACTCAGAAATTTTATCTTAAGGACGTGAGAGGAACTCTAATAGAAAAGTGCCCAAAAATAGGCGATATAGGGAAGCACAACAGTTCTCAGTGGAACCAGCTGTCTCATCCAACAACACTTTCTGTACTACATCAGAAAATTTTGACTGCTTCTATAAACAGTATGTATAATTTGGGTTTTGCTGCTGTTCCTTGATAAATCAATGTCCAAAAACACATTCTAAACATGAACTATTACGTCTGTTGTTGATAGGCATAATGTACAGCAGCACATGCATATCTATAATATGACTGAACAGTTAACTGTCAATCTGGTAAAATACTCAATGTTTTCTTCACTGCACTACAAGTTTCCTCATACTAACACACCACAGTTGTAACAGGTCTGTTTCTGAGGGCAGTGTATGAAATACTCCAGTGTTACTCCTTTCCATGAACACAGCATAGAAAATGTATTATGTTATAAAGTGAGAAAATATTCTTCCATCTGGAATATCAGCAAACCTGCAGTATCAGACACAAATTGGCATAAAACAGCATTATAACAAAACTTTCAGTACCTCTGCACACCTAAATTGACTCAACAGCTATTTGAAGCAAAATAATGCAAACTTCACAAAAATGCCAAATTAAAAATGAATAATCTGTAAAACCGGTGCCCTGTCCCTCACCTGAGAACTCAGGTCTTACCTCAAAGAAACTAACTCTGCTTGTCATTTTGGGATGTAGGCGTCCGCTGCACCTTGCACAGTTGTAGTCTCTTTGCCGTAAAAGGGTTTAGTGAAGCGTCTCCTTGCCTCCTGCAGCGACAACCATCTTCACTCCTCCTGCTCATCTGGAGAGACCTGCTCCAGAAACCTGACTCTTCATTCATGCTCCCACCGGGGGGACGTGGATAAGCCCTCTACTGGAAACCACCTCCGTTAAAATAGAAATGCGGTCCAGCTTATGGTCAGGAATGCACCAACAGCCGCACATCCGGCCTCTCGGGACGACAGGGGAATGATGGTCCACCTCTGCCATCAGCCGAACAAATTTCTTTCACCTCCCTGAAGTTCACCCACAGGGCCTCCATCTCTCCTGAACGGCACTTACTTGGAATAAGGACAGACGAGACCTTTTTCACTCACATTAGCAGCAGCTGACCCTGTTCAGCTCAATAAAAATAAGCTATACACTTCTCTCCGCAGGCGTTTAGCTACACTAAAGCCCGCCTTGGAGAGAGACGGATTATGTGCGCTGTGCATGCCTCTCTACATCGTTTAAATAACAGTCAAGCCCTTTGTACCCATCGGTCCACAGCAATGAGATGAGCCAGTGGGAATATGTGAATTAGCCACTGGTAAGACTGCCTGCCCAGAATTGTTTTTTTATGAGGAAGGGTCACAAGTTGATCTCAGAGTCTTTTCTAATGTTTACAAAATGAAATTATCTCCTCCCTGACCCCTGCTAGTAAATTCAAAAGATTCTCATCGACAAACTTGAGAAGGTCAGCTATTATTAGACAACAGTGTGCACTTGTGGTATTAAGCTGCATGCCTATAAGTGTCTTTTTAACTGCCCGAGTCTCTTTAACTGAAGCTGACATCACAGTCCAGGAGCGTAGAGTGGTCCTAGTTTTCCCTTCCTCCCTTTGCCTTGGAGTCAGGTGCAATGAGAGTCTGGCCAATCCATAGCTCTAATAGTTTGATTTAATTACCTGAGAGCGAAGAACAGCGTACCCAGATCTGAAATTGAGGGTCAGTTCAGAGTACTGAGTATCAAAATGGTAAAATAAGTAAATAAAAAACAGTATAGTGAGAGACAGGGAATAATGCACCTAGGTAGCCTTTGGTTTAACAATTGGATTGCGTTGATGTTGTACACATGCAGTACTCTCACATTTTAAGGCCATCTGCGAAAATAAAAGCCACACAGGGCAGCTACAGATGAGAGAAACAAATGAGCTCAAAGATAAATCATTCCATGTCCTTTGGAAAATGGGTCTCTAGGGTCCTGCTCCGGCTCATTCATCATAATTTACTATGCACACTTTCCATTCATAAACATCACCCCAGCAGGCTCTTTATATGCGATCAGTATGTCACGGGATACCTCCACAATACTGCTTAGAGAGCCCATCCCTAACACTGCCCAGCAGCTTCTATGTGTGCTACCAGCTTGGATTATCTTGGCTGCCTACTGCTTGCATTTTTGGAAGACTGAGATAATTGTTTGACTCGGGGCGAGGCTTAAGGAGCACACTGGGCCCTTTCTTCAGCTAGGCACTTTGGTGCCAGTGACCCCACGTCAGAGATGAGCTGCCACTTTATTCAGAAATCTGCATCATCCATTGAGCTTGTTCACCTACGACAGCGTGATCAGAGTGCACTCTGCTGGTGATGAATTCTAGTGCACTAATGGGAAGAACACAAGTCGATTCACTTTCAATTAAACAGGAGTAATCTTTTGTTTTTGAATAAAAATAGCGTGCTATCTATTGAACCTTACTGGAATTATTATTCTTATTTCGGTTTCCAGAATAATCAAAAAAAGAAAAAGAAGTATCCGCGCACTAAAATCTGTGCAAAAATCTTTAATTCACAAGCTTTCGGTCAGAGACCTTCTTAAAGGCAAGAAATGAGTAGCAAGTGAATGCAGCAGTACTGAAGGTTAGAATTAATTCACTTGATTAGCTTTCATACAAAATGTATTAACAATGAAGTTTCTGGCAACACATCAAGGAAATTAATCCTTGATATAGCTAGTAGATAAATCAACACAATGCATAAAGAGACAATTTGAAAACACACAGCACGAACATTATTGATACACAATATGCGACATAAATTTCTATAAGACAAAAAGATATGAACTATCCGGTGGCTTGTCATTTTATTGAGTTCTCACATCCCATTTCTTCCCTTAGATTCCTGGGCATTGAGCACATTATCCTTCACAGAGGAGGTGATACTGATAGGAGGTCACGCCAGAGGAAGCTTCTTTTTTTTTTTTGATGTTCTCTTTAGGAACATTCAAACCAGTGGATCTTTATGAAGATTTCAATATTAGTGTTTTGTTATGAATATTGTAGATTTTGTATTCTTAATTTGATTGTTTCAGCCTGAAACTTATGCAGCATATTGTTTATCTGTAAGGTTTGTGCTGTGTCTCTTCAAATTGTCTCTTCATACATTGTGTTAATTTATCTACTATGAAGTATGTTGAGGATTAATTTCCTTGATGTGTTGCCAGAAACTTAGTTGTCAATGCGTTTTGTATGAAGATTAATCAAGTGAAGTACTTCTAACCACTTGTACGGCTGCATTCACTTGCTACTCATTTCTTGCCTTGAAGAAGGTCACTGACCGAAAGCTTGCAAGTTAAAGATTTTTGCACAGATTTAAGTGTGAGGATGCCTCTTTTTCTTTTTCTGTACTTTTTAATTGTGGCTTCAGCACCTCACTCTAGTCAGATACGGGCTGTGCGGTGTTTTTCTTAATTTTTCGTTTCCAGAATGATTAAACCATTCAGCCTCTAAATGACCATTGCTTGTTGAGCAATGTAATACAATATTATTGACAAAAATCTGTCCCTCTAAGGCTTGTCATTTAACCTATGTTGTACAGTCTCATTTTCACTCTTCATCTACTGTTGAACACACTAGTGATGTGTTTCCAAACCTAGTTTTGACAAGTGGTATGTCCTAGTAATAATAATTCTGAAGTTAAAAATATGTTGCCTTTTCATTTCATGTCTTGCAACTGAGTACAATTATTCCGCTAACAAAAATAAATAAATAAATAAACAAACTATTTCAGGAATAAAAAGATGCAAAACCTAATTTACAGTAAATCTTGCCATGGCTCACAGAATTTGCAGTACATTATTTTCAATGAAATTATATAAGAACTGTTAATGAAACACACAGTTCTTCCATTTGAAAGGAAGGCAATATGAAGCCCTAATAATCATGCTGGAAAATATAGTATATGCACAATGTAACTCAAATATGTTGTGTTTTCAGAGCAACATAATAATGATTACTTTATTTAATGTGCTATGATTTTATAACTTATTAAACTTTATATAAAAAAAGTTGAGAAACCCTAAACAGTGTGATTCGAAATTAATAACCTATAAATCCTGATGCACACTATAAGCATTTTCAAATATTTAAGAAATAGTGGAGATACCCAACTTTTTCTTATTATCATAGGAGAGGATGATATTTGTTCTCATGTTCATTGTTGACTTTACTAAGTGGACAACATATTTACGGAGAAGGAGATGCATTGACGAGACACTGCTTACTTTTTGGCCACCATATCCGTCCATCCATTATCTTTACTGCCTCCTCCTCACTAAGGTTGTGGGGGAGCTGGACCCAATCCCAGCTAACTATGAGTGAAAGGCAGAGCCTTGATAGATTGCCAATCCATTGTAAGTCGCACACACCATTCGCTCACATATTCATACCTATGGGCAATTTAGTCTCTAATTAGCCTGACATGCATGTCTTTGACTTGAGGAAGGAAACCATAGTTCTCGGTGCAGACCCATGTGAACACGGGGAGAACATGCAAACTCCAGACGTAAAAAAAGCCCCAAGCCCTGGATTTGAACATTCTTGCAGTGAGACATCAAATATTATATTAATTTTTTTTTAAATGCTACTAGTTAAAGACAGTTGATACACATAATATTGCCCTGACCCAGCCCTGATCTCATATCATTAAGGCTGTCTGTACCTCGCAAGACAGATTTGAGTGAGGCAGAGAATCTGCAGAAGAGCAGAACTGTGGCAAGTAGGGGAGACTGGGGTCCGAGGAGCCATGGGGACCAATAAGCCATATCACTATTTTGCGATCAATCGATGACAGAGCTGCTTAAAATAGGCAAAATATTTGACCATTGACTGATGAATCATGGGGATAAATGAGCCACATCACTATTTTGCCTATTTTAAACACTTTTGGCATCAATTGATCGCAAAATAGTGATATGGCTCATTGGTCCCCATGGCTCATCGGACCCCAGTCTCCCCTACTCTGACATGCAACCTAGCAGCAAATTATTAAATTACAACTGAAACTTATTCAACTGCAGGACATCGTTCCAAAGTTTTTTTCCAAAGTTTTTTTTTCAAAGGGTAATCACACAAAATACTGATTTAGTTTTTAACATTTTATAGCTCTTTATAGTACTCTTCAGTATAGAAACCTTCACTTCATGATTTTCAGGATAATCTTTGCCACACAAACTTGTTTTACATGTGCATAAAATTTTGCAGTTTTTTATTTATTTTGTCATCAAGAGGAAGCTTACTGTGTTTCATCAAATTATCACCGGGTTAATCTCTTAACATTTTTGAGAATTTAGCAACAGTTATTCCAAGTCACTTTGTTTCAGTGATATTCAGTGTAGGTGACCTGCAAAGACACTAGGGCTAATTGTAAATGAGTAAATCGGTGCGTCAATTTAAGAGCTAAAGGTTCCTAATTGGGGCAAGTAATTTAATAATTTGCATTTGAATGTCAATGGAATTGGACCTCACATAAATCAATCTCTGCTTGGAAAGAAAAGTGGTAAGGTCAGCCTTGCCCCAGCTATCCAGGGATTTGCTGAAGCGATGGCAGTGGTCTTCTGTGATCAAAACTTCGGTAACACAGGTCTTTCCCAAGGTCAGAGGAGACTTTATTGACTTTCCTATCACGGTCAGTTACCCTGGTATGTCAGAGACTGTCAAGAGATTGCAATCAAAAGGGCCTCACCTTCCCCCTACCAAACTAAACATACCCAAGATCACAATGGCAACATTTTAAAGGGGCGCATTTGGTACATTTTTAATGTAGCTGTCATAGCAGATGGCAAAACAGTGCAATGAGTACTGTACAGAGGAGGATAATAAGTTTAAATTCCTGTGAAGGCCCCCCCGTATACAGTTTGGATGTTCCCTTTGCGTCTGATGGGTGTCTTTCCGCAATTCTTGCCCAATACTGAGTGAATGTGGGAACAGGCTCTGGCCTTGCACCACCCTGAGCAAGAAAAAGTTTTTGGAGAACCACCACTGTTATGTTCCAGACCAGCAACTAAATGCGGAGACAGAATACAATCCAGGTAGTTTTATTGATAGCTTATACAGTAATTCGGGGGTGGAACCCCACAGGAAGAGGTGGGGACGTAACTCCAGATAAAGATGGGACAGTTCAATACAGATATTACAGGTGAAGCGGAGCTATCAATCACCGGCCTGTGGCTTCCAGTATAACAATCAGGTGGAGTGCGCACTTTTCCAGTGGCAAACTGTCCCACAGGTTGATGGAGTAGTTTGAGGGGAACTTGGTTCCAATCCTGATGATCGTAGAAGGATTGGAAGCTTTTTCCTAAAAAATTGGACAGAGGAACAGACTTGAAAAGGTTAAAGGGAATGCAGTGCCACTCCAGGACCCTGAATCATCTTGGGAACTTGTTACATTTAAACTGGACAGAGAAACTGACTTGATCTGGTTTAACTTGAATGTGGTCCCAATCCTGGATGCAGAGTAGGCTTTGAAGCTTGCTCGAGTTAACCGAGTAAAGAGGAAACCTTCCATGATTTGCTGCCATTAAAGTACACGTTACACTTAATAAAGACAGAGGCCTCTATCTCACACCCAGTGCAGACTGGCGCAAAAAATCGCCCAAGTGTCTTTGCTACTTTGCAACCAACAAAAATACCAATTTCCCGTCTAGCGTTAACGCTGCATTAATAGCCAAATCATTTGCGCCAAATTGAGCACCCATAGGCGTCTTGGTCATAAATTGAGGTGTAGTAGCGCAATGCTGGCCTTGAGGTCGCATAAAACTCTTACGGGATTGACCAACAAAAACCAGGTCAACAGTCAGTGGTCAGTTTTTAACTGCAATTTTAAGAGCATAATACCCGTACCCTCTGCTTGTTACATTCTACACAGGGACAAACTGCCGCACCCACACAAGCAAACAATTAAAAATAATAAAGAAAATTACAATGTGAAAGATTATTGTCATGATATTTGAAAAAACGCGCACCTGAATGGTGAGTGCGATCGCTACGTACACACATCAGAGGATGCTCTGATTCAGGCTATTTTAATCGTAAGGAAATCTATTCCATCTGGTAATTTGCAATTCATCATGTAAGGTTATGCACATAAGTGTTTGCAGATTGTACTGGATAGAGCCACAACTCTTTAAAACTGGCAAACTCTGTAATTCATGCAGTTGTCCACAGGATCCCCGCTGGAAGGGTGACTGTTCGACGACAATGGTTGGCCAAATATCAAATACATGGCATATAATGTCTGAATAGTGTATGGATTTCCGTTCTATCACACAAAATATAAACTGTAACAGAACGAATGTTTGAAGTGTTAAAAATGCGCTTCAGAAGTTTGGATAAGTCCTGCGTGGTTAGACCCGTTATCTGCAATTATCTGAAAAAATAATGTTGAATTCGGCCTTTAATACAGTGTCTGTTGTCCCGTTTCCATTACCAAATGCAAAATCCCGCATTTCATTTGGAAATGGATTTATTATTTACAGTTTGGCTGAAAAACGAAGTAGCCCTTAAAAAGACATTTAAGCAACAGAAAAAGCAAAGGATGACATTGGCCTCACCATCTATAATTAATCAAAATTTCTTCAATATATCTGACTCGACCTTCAATTGTGAGACAAATGGAAACGGGTTCATTTCACTACTGTTGGATATTATTCAAGGGGTTACGGTACGTAATCAAAATAGCATTAGTTTTGTTTCTTTCTTGCTTGCTGTTTTTCTCACTTATTTTAATTTCACTTGGTCGTTCCCCACCAACGCGTAATTATTTATTTTTCACCAGTGACCCTGAATTAAAACCTTTTTTCCGTTTGCTTGTTTCAGGCACAAGTTGTAATGTAATGTAAAGTTCAGCTGCGACCCTGGGAATTCACTGTGATGATTAGTAAGATCTGTAATTTTGAGCAATGTTTCAAAAAATAATTTTATTACATTTTTGGAAATCACTTTGAGCAGGTTCCCATACTTATAGGAATTGTTTGCTTGTGCGCTTTCACTTAGCGCACAAGCAGCACTCGTTCTGCAGCCGCAAAGTTTCGTTTTTTGCTTCTCAGAAAATCCACCCTTATGGTTACTGTTTGCCAAGGCACGAGTCCCCTGGCTTTTAAAGGGAATGGGAGATGACACTCTAATTGGTTTATTCCATGTTTCGCCCAAAACACGGCTATGATTTATTAACTTCTTATGTCTTGAGCCTCTGGTTTGAAAATGACATGCCCTAAGTGAAATGAGTATATCTCTGCAACTACTTTGTCCATTTGAATAATCTTGGTATCATAATAAAGGTAACACTCTGGGGATTTTTCCATGGTGTTAAAATCAGTGTATATGTCACTGAGTCAGAGTAAGTGAAGATGGAACGCAGCATAAATGAAAGATCTCATTTCCGCATAACAAAATTTTACTTTCATCCCTTTTGAAATTAATTAGTTGTTGTCTGAAACCTCTAAAAATTACAGCACGGAATCTCACCATTATTTGTGCCAATCAAGTAAATCAGAGCAAAATTAGAGAGGTTTTAGTTTAGTTTAGCTTTTTAAATTTAAATTAAATTTATATATATATATTTCAGCCAGTCCTGTATACATTTTCCCATTCAAAGAAAATACATTCAAAGGAAATTAAGTTTGACTCCACTGGAGCAGATTTATTTTCAATAAAACAAGCAAATTATAAATTATATAAATTATAAACAAAATTATAAATACAAAGATAAAGTAAAAAATGGTAAAAAGAACAAACACCCCAGCAATTATTTATACAAAAAATTATGCTTCCATTGCTCTTTAAGGTTGCGTCTATAACCAAGGTTTGAACCCAGGTCACTCACGTTCTAGCGCTCTGCCTTAGCCACTACACTCAACAGACTGCTCACTGCGCATCTCATTGCTAATATGAAAGTCAACAAAACAGTTCATGCACGCCGATTAAGCGCTTGTATAGCCACACTCTCTTAGTACCTGTGTGTAATGGCGCAAGGACTCGCTGTAAGGGTTTTGCCCTGCAGTTCCTCCCCTGTGGCTTGCTCTCACCTCCACCCTGACGAACTGCATTTGCTGCTCATTAAGGTGGAGGTGATTATCACGGTATATAGGGCTGGCAGTTGCGAGTGCTGTTTGTTACTGCATTGTTGCTTTTATTCTCTGTGTTGCTGTGGTGCGGCTCCCCCATTTTAACTTTGTTGTTTTTTGTTTTATATATACTCAAAATTTGATAGGGATCATAGGAATTTTTTTGTGAAATAACATGCAAATTTGGTAACTGCCACTGATGAACAATATATTGGATAAATGACATGTAGTCAGACACAAAACACATTTGCATTTCATGACATTAAATGAGCGTGCAGCCTCACATTTTGGCTTTGAATAACACTTTACCATTTCAACTCAGACGTGTGTGTTGCTTGTTGGTGAAAATTTGGAAGTTCCCAAATTTTTTGCATTACATTTAGCAATAACAATGTCTCCTCAACGCCTTAGACGTCGATTGACTTCAGAGCAATTGGGAAGATGCATCGAATGCTTGACTCTGGCTTCTCTCAACGTCACGTTGCTAATGCATAACGTCAGCCAAAGCGTTGTGAACAGAGCGTGGAACCGGCATCAAACGTTTGGTACAGCAGCACACCGTCATGGGGGTGGTCGTCAGAGATCGACTACACAACGACAAGACCACTTTCTCACACTTCAGGCACGACGTCATCCTTTCTGGACAGCCACCACCCTACGAAAATGACCTTCATAACGCCTCGGGGGTCAGGGTATCCCCTCAGACGATACGGAATCGTCTTCATACTGCTGGCCTCAACTCAAGAAGGCCATGTGTTCGAATCCCACTGACCGTGCGTCATAGGCGTGACCGTTTGGATTGGGCTCACGATCATGTCACATGGACACACAACGATTGGGCTCCAGTTCTCTTTACTGATGAGTCCCGATATTGCTTGGACTTTACTGACAGGAGGCAACGGGTGTGGCGAAGACAACGTGAGCGATTTAATGATGCCTACATCAACGAACACGACCATTATGTGGTGGATCAATTATGGTCTGGGGAGGAATAAGCAGGAACGGCGGAACGGACCTGCATGTCATGGGGAGAGGGACGATGACAGGGGTACGGTACAGGGATGAGATCCTCAATGTGTACGTAAGACCATACGCTGGTGCTGTTGGCCCTGATTTCATCTTGATGGATGATAACGCCCGTCCCCATCGTGCTAGGGTGGTGAATCAACTCCTAGAGCAGGAGACAATTGTCCGCATGGACTGGCCCGCGCGTTCGCCGGACCTAAACCCTATCGAGCATGTGTGGAACATGCTGCAGGTCGCCATTTCCAGTCGTAGGGCACAACCCTTAACTCTAGAAGAGCTCAGAAATGCCCTTGTTGAAGAATGGAACAACATTCCAATTGCAAGCATCCGGGTTCTGATTGACAGTATGACCCGACGTTGTCAAGCCGTCATTCAAGCTAGGGGAGGCCATACCCGTTATTTACATTAACTGTGGTAATGAAACATCAAACGAACACTGTCTGTTTTCACTTTACATGTCAGAGGTGAAACCATGAAGTGTTCGTGAAAGCCAAAAGTGTGAGGCTGCACGCTGATTTAATGTCATTAAATGCACTTGCAAATGAGTTTTGTGTCTGACTGCATGTCATTTATCCAATATATTGTTCATCAGTGGCAGTTACCAAATTTGCATGTCATTTCACAAAAAAAATTCCTATGATCCCTATCAAATTTTGAGTAGTATATATTTATTAAAGTTTCTAGTCCAGCCTGGCGTTTGGGTCCTTAACTCCTTTTTAGGCCCATGGTCCTAGCTCCCGCCGGATTAGTATTTGTATCCGGCGGAAGCGAAACCTTGACAGAATGCAGTAACCAGACTTGGACCCAGCCGGCCTGGGGGACAGTAGCGGCCCTGTTCCTGGGGCTGGCGGAGGGCAGCTGGACAGTCTGTGGGACTGGTGGAGGGCAGCGGTCCGGTCATGGGCCTGACCGGTCCAGCCGGGAGGGCAGCGGTTTGGTCCATGGGGCTGATGTGGTCCAGCCGTGGTGCTGATGTGGTCCAGCCCGTGGGATTGGTGGAGAGCTGCTGGGCTGATGTGGTCTTGCCCGTGGGCCGGCGGAGAGCTGCGTCCAGCCCCGGGGCCGCTGGAGAGCAGCGGTCCTTCCAGGGGCCAGTGGGGAGCAGTGGTCCGGTCCGGCGGCAAGCAGTGGTCCGGTCTGGCGGAGTGCAGTGGTCCAGTCCGGCAGAGTGCAGTGTTCCCGTCCGGGTTTTTAGCATGCCAGGAGTCGTGCCGTCGGGGGAGGGTACTGTAAGGGTTTTGCTCTGCAGTTCCTCCTCTGTGGCTTGCTCTCACCTCCACCCTGACGAACTGCATCTGTTGCTCATTAGGGTGGAGGTGATTATCACGGTATATAGGGCTGGCAGTTGCGAGTGCTGTCTGTTACTGCATTGTTGCTTTTATTCTCTGTGTTGCTGTTGTGCTGCTCCCCCATTTTAAATGTATTGTTTTTGTTTTAATTATTAAAGTTTTTAGTCCAGCCTGGCATTTGGGTCCTTTTCTCCTTTTTAGGCCAATGGTCCTAGCTCCTGCCGGATTGGTATTTGTATTCGGCAGGAGTGAAACCTTGACACTCCCAGTCAAAAAAAACAACTTTGAAAATGTTGTTAATATTTAGTGGTTAATCATAATGAAAATACTAAAAACAAACCATTTAAGCGATTATAATGTCAAGCTCTTTGAGTATATGTTCATAATGGCGCATGGACTCTCATATAGACACACCGGGAACACAAGGCTCTCTCAGGCTAGATTTGTGCAATTAGGGTAGTTGAGGGCTCGTTGGAAACATCAGAGCCCATAGAATCCAATGGCCACCCGATAAGTCAAACTGACAGCATCACAAGCAGATCACAGAAGAAAATACTTTACACGCAAGGAGAATGCTCAGGGCCTGATCTCATTGGAGGCGGTGCCCCGGAAAAAACATGCATGGAGACTGGAAGATCTAGTTTCAATGTAACACAGACACATTGGGCTAACAATAGCCAGCGCAGACTTACCCTTGAACACAGTTTTTATTACAAAATATTAAAGAAAAGAAAAAGTGTGTGCCTGCTGTACTTTGAGTGTGGTGTCGGTTTAAAATGACATGGCTTATATTGTTGGATTCTGTGGACTTTCCTTTTTCATTTGATGTATCCTTTGTGTGCATGGCACAAATTCAGTAAAAACGCAAGCGATCGAGCACTGATATTATTTTATCCTGTGTTTTGCTACATGCTTATTTACTTGCTTGGTGCTTGAATTGTGTTCGGTTTAAGTAAAAATCCATCCATAATGAGGTTTTAGCCAAGTTTCTTCCCTTTAAGACCATATGCCGCATGACGATGTTGCTATTAGGAAACATGCTGTATTATGTGTATTGATTGCCCTGGTACCGGGGGCGTTTGGGCTTAAGAGGTTAAGAGATGAAATCCAACCCCTTAACACTGAGTGCCCTTCTATGCCCCCAGGTAACCCGCAGTTTAACAAGCAAAAATATATTTGGACACGCCCTAAATGCACTTGCACCACACATTTCAGACCGAGCGCTTAGATTGTTAAAATAGAGCGTTTCTATGAGGAATACTGACTGGTTCTAAGTGCAAAAGGCAAATTATAATCCATCTACTTGCAACTCAAAGCAAGGGGCTTAAAGACATGTCATTTGATCATTAGGAAATGACCATGAAACGTGACTCTGCCGAGAAGGGTCAAACAAGCAAGATGTAAACCAATCAAAGGAGACATACTTCTAGTAGAGACGCAAGTTGCTGAATTGGAAGTGACACAAACGGCATTCACACAAAGGTTGTGAAAACCGCACACTTTTGACAACAATGAAAAAAATGTTTGGCAAACCGTGGTTTTGTTTTTTGTTTTTTTTGGGGTTTTTTTTTGGTGGGCATTTCTTATCGCTTGGAAAGAAAATTTCTGTCTGGACAGGATTCCTAAATTTCTACAAAATAAAATGCATAAAAATTCTCACCACAGTTCTCTTTTTTGCAATATTCTAGGATATTCACATCCCTTAAGACATTCAGATGATCTTCCACCTTTATGATAGCAGGTACTGGGCTCTTAGGTGCTTTTGCAGCCAAAAAGACTGTGCTCTTAAAGCAAGCATCCATCCTGAAAGCTATTTCATAAAAAATATAGGCTGTTGCAATAAAGGAGGCAAAGCCCACTGGGTTAGATGTCTTGATACACTCCGCAGAGGACTGAGGAATGGCTGTCTATTTTATTGACATCTAAATCCATGCCAAGCCTCCTGAAGGAAAAGTTTCATGATATATGTCATTAAAGGATCCATATTATGGAAATACTTTTCCTAGTTTAGTTCACCTTTACAGTGGTCTTTGCTGTATACAATATTAAAGAGAACACTGACTTTGAAGACCCCATTATAGCCATCAGACTCCTCTTCCCATCAGCACTTGATACACGTGGTTTTAAATTCCTGCTGTTTTCCTGCTGTTGTCACAAAAAGACCTGTTCAGCATAGTTCACTCCTGTCAGCTCTAAGTATCCTGCTCCCTTCCACTGCCTTATTCACCCACCTCACTTCTCTCTCCCACATATAGCACTATTGTTAATTTTATTTTGTGTTTGCTGACAAAATCCCAGCTGAAGTTAATCCATCTCTACCTGTATGTGCTCATCATCCGATTTTTGAATGAGGGCCCTAAAAAACCAGATTCACTGAAAAGTTATTACTGAATGACAGCTGCACTCCAAGAATTCAAGAGAAAATTGCAAACCTGGAAAATAAATGTGCACACAATATCAACGTATAGAAGGCCTTGCATTAAATGGTGCCCTAAGGCTTCGCTGACAAAGTTTAAGTTAAAATTTTTCTTCTTTTTTTTTCCGCTGAGGAAGATGATGCTTGTTTCCTGCTTAACTGAGCTATTGTTATAAAATGTCTTTTACCAGGAAAATTACATAATTGAGGCAGATATGTTGGCATAGTAAAACTGTTGCATTATGGGCAGAATTGTCTATTTATATCAGGTTCCATACAAGCAAATCTAGGTGCGCTGGCCTAAAATGAAAAATTCACCGGTACATAAAGAAAAACTGGCAGCTACAGTGCCTGGCCAAAAAAAAAAAGGCAGTATATGTATGCACTATAACACAAAGCTTTTTCCTGGGCGCACCTCAGCTGGCCCACCTTCCAGGGGGGGCGGGATGCAATTTATATGTCTTATCATTATAAATAAGTACATAGCCATTATTAATATACATATCGACTTGTGATTTGATACCCCTTCCCACCCCCACCCCGCCTATGATTGTGAAATTGGTGTAGGCAAAAAACTGTATGTCCCACTAATGTCAAGCAAACTGAACCTGTCTGGCTAAACCAGTCACAATGAGGCAATGGATAAATTTTTGGACAAAAAAGTGTTGAAGGTGGCAATGGTGACGACCTACGCAGTCTAGTGATCTTTAAAGCGGTGGGGGAATGAAACGCCCACAGTAACATCATCTTTTATTGCTTGATTACTCTGAGCTTGTTATTGTTTACTTTGGCTCATTTGCAACCAAACACTGATCTGCTCAGTTGCTCTAAGATTGATTTGTAGACTGACAGGCCAATTTATTTTCGATTGCATTACAGGCATTTGATTGCATGTCCAGATTTGTCAAAATAAGTTAAAATCTATGTTTTTTCCTCAGTAGTGGTCCAGACATAAAATCCTATTGTAATTTTTGATCCTCAAAACAAGTAAGTGTGGACAAACATAACAAAATCGACTTTGACACTGCGACTTTGGTCGCAGCTGCGCGGTTTTGAGAATTTCACAGCTATTAGCTTTATTTACTCATGATGTGGTGCTGTAAATTGTACAGTAGCCCTTCAGAAACAAAATAAGTGCATCCATTAGCTATTATGTGTTGATTTAACAGAACAGTAAATGTTTTGGACTATCAGCTGTCACTCCAATATGTAATGGCTGGTAAAATTGAGAGGCCAAGTGCAGCGGCCAGAGAGAGAACGAGAAGTGAAACACAGAGAAATATACAGACCACAGAAAGTACTTATTTACTCAAGGATGTGGTCCTGTAAATTGGAAGCAACGCAAGAGAGAAAAAAAGTAGAAGGGAAATTTCCTAAAAAGAAACTCCTCAAATAACTGGAAGATAGAAAGTCACACCACTAGAGATATCTTCGGCTGTAGAGTTCTAGCAAAGGAGGTTTAACTGGGGGAACAGAATCAATGCTTTTGAAAAGGATCATGAGAGTCAAAAACCATATAACAGGAAGATCAAATTTTTTTTTTTTTTTGGGGATTTGTCAATGAAAAATGAGTCTTGAAGCGGCTTTATTATACAAAGGGTATATCAGAGTGAAAATTTTGCTACATATCGGGAAAGAGACCTGATTGAAGGAAGCTGTTAAATTGTTCTAAAAGAGAATGTGACAGTGGCTTAGAGGAAATTTGAACTATCCAAAATTGTCATAATATTGGAAACTGCAGTTGATTAGGTGTCTGGGTATATCATTCTCCTAGGCTAACTAGGCTTGGTCACAGCACTACAGAGTCAGAAGAAAACATAAAATCTTTTTCTGGTTGACAAAAACTTATATTTCCAGTTTTGTAACTCAATACAAAGGTGAAGTTCTCAACAATTCTGACTATATTAGAGCAATCTACTGGGTGTCACCTTTAAAACGAGACCATGATTATGCCTGTAGACAAAATGGTTCAGGAACAGTAAGAATTTTAATTGGGGAGGAAATTTGCTCAAAAAATGATGGCACTTTAAAGGGTTAAAACATTCATATCATTACGCTTGCTCATATTACTGGATTTAACTTCATCACTGACAGACTTAATCACACATGCCGCTATACTGCTTACGAGAACGTGCTTAGATACAAGATTCCCTTGGCATTCACAGTGCATGAATAAAAATACTACTTTTGGTCACTACCAAGAAAAAAAGACACCAATGAAAAACTTATTCATGGATTTAGCGATCTTTTCCAATGGTTCCCGATGGAGAAAATTTTTTTTTTTTTACCTCCATGGCATCATATGACTAGCAATATCAGGCTAATTTCTGAGCTCATGTAGGCGTGCAGCCCAGCCCCTTTTCTGGGGTCCTGATTTATCGTCGATGTCGAGAATTGGAAATGACCTAGAAGCATTTGAGTATCACGTCATGAAAATGAGACTACACATGAGGTCTCTACCCATTTCCATCGAGGTCAAGGGTGGTCCAAGTGTCCACCTATTAGGCTTCAAGTTGCCTTACAAACTAATGCCACATCTGGAGATAATTTGATCATTATGTCAAACAACAATTAAAAATTTTCTTTAGCCCAGCTTGTCAGATCTTGGACCTACATTAGTTATTGTATCATCTTATTACATGATTAAACAGTGATGACATTGGACAACTGCATATATATTACCCAGCAATCATCATTGCATATCTGCGTATTGCAAAAATACCCAAGAAAATGATAAAGTTTTAGTTAGTTTCATTATAGGGTCCTTCCATGTCAATTCACAGATTCCAGAAACTTCCCCAGTGACTTCTCTCAGATTTGTCAGAAAAAAAATTCTAAAATTATTTTTTGACCCCAAATAAAGGAATCCCAAATTTCAACTTCATATCTTTGGTCATTTCGGCATTATGGCCCTTGGACATTTGGGTGCCACGCTTACTTTTTTCCTGCACTTAATTTGTAACCATATTGAGAGACCCATAACTTCTTTTTTATATGAGCAACAGGGCTAAAAATTGATAAAGGGGACATTGATTGCCTGCTCTCTTAGAATCAATGCATACAAATGGGATACTAGTTCCATTGTATTCAATAATAGCCCTTTAAAAGTAGATTTTGTTTCATGCCATAATGATTTTTGGGATATTGGAGGGTCCAGCTAATTTAGATTTGTGTGTTTGAAGGCTTTTTGACAACTTTGTCATCAAATATGATGACATTACTGTAACTCAGATGATTTTCAGAGACACCAAATCATTAATGGGGTTATGGGGCGGAGAGGTCCCAAAAATGGCCAAAGGACAGGTGAACCCTTCAGAACCCTCATTTTAGGCAATGAATTCACCATGTCTCAACTTGAGATGGACAATTTGCTCTTAATATGATCAACTTACACACTTTGTCAAAATTTAGGGCCAATGAAAAGTTTGCTTATCCAGCTCCTTCTGTGTGAACTGATTTTTTGAAAAAATTGACCCTTGGCCCACATACATACATACAACTCTGCTGAGCTCAGTATTGATGGTTTTGGTGGTTGAAATCACACTCTAATAAGAAATGATGATACACCAAATAACTAATTCATTATATCAGGGTGGAATTTCATGTATATGTAAACTGACAAAGGCCCGGTCCACAAATGTAAGGCTATTTTTTGGGAAACATATATTTTTCTATGTGCGTGGGTCTCTCGTCCACACACAACCAGCATTTTAAGTGACAAAAACTGAGATTTTTAAAAAATGCCTTCAAAAGAGAAGTTTTTTTAAACACCGGTCTTTGTATACCTGTGTGGATATGTCTAGCGAGTGATAAAAGCTAGTCAGTCACATTTTTGAGTAAAATGATTTTGATGTAACTTAGGACTTACTGGCTTTTTCCACATCATTTGACACTCATTTGACATAATGCACAGGTTTCCAAAAAACACCAAACAAAGGAATGGCAAAAGGCATGGTCTTATTGATGGAGTTGGGTATGTTTTCCCCATTTTTCTCAAAATGCCTGAAATGTGACTTACTAGTTTTTTCCATTTAACGCCAGATGTAAAATGGAACTTTTGGAATACAATGCCGTCACTTAATTCCATCCGCGAAACTGACATTATGTCATCTGATCACTGGTAAACAGCTTTGGTTTACACCAGTCATCACAGGTTTCTTTCACCCTAAGCTTAACCCTAACCCCTAACCCAAAGCCTAGTCCCAAACCTAACCCTAACCCTAAATTTAACCCTGTCCCTAATTCTAAATGTCAGTAAACACTCTAATAAGAAATAATGATACACCAAATAACTAATGCATTATATCGTCTGTTTTACAAGGGGCTTATGGTTAGTAAATCATCAGCAACTGTCAATATGAGACATCTCATGTTCAGATTAAATGTCAATACTCTGTGCTGTGACCGTTCTGCTTTGAAACGCAGTTTAAAAGGTGATTGTTATGATGAAATTGCCATGTGTATTGCCGAACTTTGTGATGTAAGGGATGGCCTGCGAGTATGCGACTTTGAAATGATTGATATTGTATGTATGATCACTTCACTGGCATGTATGTAAAGCTTACAACTATTGTACTTCATTAATGCTTCTCCTCCCTTTGCTGTACTTTTTCTGTGCGAATAAATTATTATTATTATTATTATTTTCATTATTATATCAGGGTGGAATTTCATGAAAATGATTTTCATGATTTAGCTTGTTAGCCCTTCAAGGCCATATTGGCATCCAGAAACTAGGTAAACTTCTGATTAGCTCTGTGTTTAGTTCTGGTGGTTGGAGTTGCAACAAATAATATCCTTAATGACTTATTGATCATATCCTGGAGAAATGCTTTAAAATAATAAAATATATTTTCAATTAACCCTTTCAAGGCTGTAATGTGTCATTCTCCCCGCTGACCTAGCTTTTGGCCACATTGAGCAACGGATTTGCAAAAAGGACAATGCACTACCACGCGAAGGAGTATTATGAATAATTATGGAAACATGAAAATGTTTTCATCCATGATATTGACTAGCAGGCATTTGACTTCAAACCACACTTTTGTGGATATATTGCGTTTTGCCAAATAATCACAACAAAGTTCACTTTTTCACAAAATGCATTATTCTGAGATTTAGTAGCATCATGGCACAGTGTATGTACTTGTTTTGTAAGATATTTTGACAAATAAGAAAGCTCTTCTCTGCTTACTTTTCTCATGGCATAATTTTTTTTCTAACAATGCTTCAAATGGATATATTGCATTTTGCAATGAAACTTTTCAGTTTATTGTGGTGTCAGACTGAAATATTCACTCTGGCCATTCCCTTGCAAGAGGCTTGGGCCTTGGGGTAACCATATGAGTGAATATTACTGAATGTGCGAGAAGTAATCATTCACAAATGAGTATCATGCAATGACTTTACTTTGGGGGACAAATAACAGGTAAGTATTGCGTGAAGTCATCATTAAGTAATGATGTGTCTTTATTGCATAGGCCTATGGCACCTCTGTTGAACTCAAAAATGTCTGTTCATTCTTTTTCTTTTTTTTTTTTAAATTTGGTATCTCCAATCCCACCCGAATTAGGAATGCCCAATCTAAGAACTATGTACAAGGCTTGCTCGTATACAACCCCCTATTGCCAGCTCAGGAGAGAGAGACAGTTTGTGGCTTTCCTCCAAAGCATGCGCCTGTCAGCCCCTGCATCTTTATACTCATTGGTCGAAACTATCGCAAGTTCAGAATGAGGCCGGAGGATACCCAAACATGAGCAAGCTCAGAATCTCACTGACGAGCACCCGTCTGGCCAACAGGAGGCGCTTGAGCAACGAACAAGGCAATCATTTTAATTTCCCTTACAGCAGTCCCTTCCCAATTTACATTCCCACAGCGCTTTAGCCAATTGTGCACTGTTCTGAAAAAGCTGCCGACCACTGCTGGTTGGTATGACGGGGGATCGAGCCCGCGCCGTAGTAGTCACTACTGCATCGCAATTGCAGCGCCTTAACCGAGTGAGCTAAGCCGGCAACTCATTCATTTTTAATTTATCCAATAGTACCCAATAAGCGATTTTGGTTTTACTGCATCTTTGTCTCCTGTGCTATACTCCTCAGCTTTCAATGATGCAAATACGACTAAAACTTAATTATTTTGCAACATTTAACAAATTTATTACTGTACTTGAAGCTGAGAGGCTGTGCTAATACATCATCCTGAAGTAAACTTTTATGTAAGAGGAATCCAGTTAATTTGGTTGCAAAAATAATAAAAGTATGTAGTAACAGTGAATTGACATCCCTTAACTGATGATCTAATGAGTGTGAATTAATCACAAAAAGTCATAGTGACTTATCATTTGTTGATGAGCCACAGTAATTCATGATATGTGCTGCATTATTAATAATAACTTGCTCTGTCTTTGAAATCTTTATTACCTAATAAATGGTTAGTTTCATTGATTACTTGTTGAAGGTTTCAACAATTAAAAGTAAATTGATTCTACACTTTCAAGAGTAATAATTTTTCTCCTTTTTATGCAAAAAAAGTCATTTGAAATATAGTACAATTTTAATATGCAGCTCACCAGCTCTTCTGCAATCACCCAAATGTCTATTTCTGACATAATGTGGCTTAAAAGTGTAAAGAATTCATATGAGTGTGCGTAGCACAGTTTAGAAAAATTAGCAACTCATTAAAATTCTGGAATTGCAATTGTGGCTGGAACACAAACTAGCAGAAAGGGTGGGTCCCCAGGACTGAGTTGGGAACTCCTGCATTAATTAATGCATTAAATCATCGTGAGTCAATCATTATTTCAGCATTACTGACGCTAGTAGTTCCCAAACTCGGTCCTGGAGGCCCTTTGTGTAAAAGAATTTCAGCAAGCTGATACTTTTTATTGAGTGTGTGCTTTTTGATTTTTAGACTGATTACTAATCTTACTGATCAACATTATGCCAGAAAATGCAATAGCACAAGGAATATATGTAATCCCCAAGTTTATATTGTCCTTCTGGCAAAATGGCAAACAATCACATAAAAAAGAGGTGAAAATAAGGACTGAGGTAATAGGTTCCTAACTTGGTTTGCATTAATTATGTTTTTTTCATAAGCATCGATACAATGCAGGATTGCCTCATAATCATTTACTTTGTCTTTGAATTGGTTATTATTTATCAGATGGCTATGATTGGTGGCCAGGTGTTTGAACTTCCACTAATTAGGAGCCCATTGATTCAGGTCAGTGTCAGTTTGATCAGACATTATTTGCATCCTTTCATGTACAGTAAGTACCTGTATATGTTTGCAAGGTGGCCCAACACGCACTACACGTCAACAGACGTGATTTGAACATTTCATACAATATTTCTGATGTAATATGATTAAGATTTTAGGTAATCTTGCATGAAAAGTACCTAGTTTGAAAAATTAATAGCTTGTTAAAACAATTTAATGGCAATTGAGGTTGGAAGAAAAAGCAGCATACACAGGGGGCCTACAGGCCCGAGTTTAGGAAACACTGACAAAGGCCCTGTCCACAAATGTATGGCCATTTTTTTTTAAACATATATTTTTCTATGTGTGTGGGTCTCTCGTCTACACACAACGTCACACATTTTAAATGACAAAAACTGAGATTTTTTTTAAATGCCTTCCAAAGTGAAGTTTTTTAAAATGCTGTTCTTTGTGTGTCTGTGTGGACATGTCTAGCGTATGAAAAAAGCTAGTCAGTCACATTTTTGAGGAAAATGATTTTGATGTAACTATGGACTTAACTGGCTTCTTCCACATCATTTCACACTGAAATTGTATAGACATAATGCACAGTTTTCCAAAAAACACCAAACAAAGGAATAGCAAAAGGCATGGCCTTATTGATGGAGTTGGATATGTTTTCCTAATTTTTCTTAAAATATCTGAAATGTGACTTACTAGTTTTTTCCATTTAACTCCAAATGTAAAACGGAGCTTTTGGAATGCGATGATGTCACGGCTCATTTCACGCAAGCCCATTGTTGTGCGGTCGTCCCTTAATTCCATCTGCCAAACCGACATTATGTCATCTGATCACTGGTAAACAGCTTTGGTTTACACCAGTCATCACAGGTTTCTTTCACCCAAAGCTTAACCCTAACCCCTAACCCGAAGCCTAGTCCCAAACCTAACCCTAACCCTAAATTTAACCCTGTCCCTAATTCTAAACGTCAGTTTAGCAGATGGAAATTAGTGATGACCTTGTTGCGCTGTGTGGTGTTCTTCTCTGGTATTGTATCACCTAAATGTACACCTTATCGCCACCTATCGGCTGTAAATACTTATTTAGGGTTTGTAGTCCTCATTGCGTTATTGTGCGGATGCAGATATACTATTCAAAAAAAGTAGGGGATATTGGATTTACAAGTACCATGAAATGCAGATCATGAGGTCAGGAAGGAAACAAATGACATAAAAACATTAAGGAAACATTTGTCAATTTATTCGAAACCCTGTGTACAGTCAGTAAAGGACAGATTCTCCAGAATAAGGGTCGACACAAACACAGGGTCACACAGCAAATTTACCACCATTGTGAAACAGAGAGTCAGTAGCGGGTAAAACCCCTCGGTTGGCTAGACAAGCTCGAATTCGCGTGGCATACTCCTAACGAGACGCCCCAGGTCATTTTGGGGAACGTTATTCCATTCCTGTTGCAATGCTGCAGCAAGTTCTTGGACATTGGCAGGAGGTTGTTGACGTTGGCATAGTTGCTGTCCAAGCATGTCCCAGACATGCTCGATGGGGAAAGGTCCGACTGAGTGCTGGCCATGGTAATGTGGTGATATTCTGCTGCTGGAGGTAATCTGTAACGATCCTGGCCCTATGACATCTGGCATTGTCATCTTGGAAAATGAAACGGCGGCCATAACGACGTGCAAACGGCACAACATGGGGTGCCAAGATGTTGTCCCGGTAGTACTGCCCTGTGACACGCCCAGCAACAACATGCAAGTCTGTTCTGCCGGCAGCAGTGATGCCTCCCCACACCATTACAGATCCACCCCCATACGGATCATGTCTAATGACGTTAACGCCATGGAAACGCTTCGTTACGCCGGCGCCAAACCCTCCTGCGTCTGTCAAGGAAGTCCACAGTGAACCTCGACTCATCTGAGAACATTACGTTGTTCCATTGGCGATTATCCCAGCGTTGATGATGACGACACCATTGAGTCTGGCCCGTGACGATCCCTCAAACAGGGAATGACACGAGGACGCCGGGCGTAAGTGAAATCTGTGAAATCTGTGCAGACGATTCCTGATGGTCTGGCCACCTCACTACCAAGCCAGTATCCCAGACTTTGAAGTTGAGACCTTATCTGATTTGCTGTTACTATACGATTTCTCAAGACAATAGTGAACCCTTTCTTCATCTTAAAAACTATAATTTAACATAAATTGAAAATACTTGACACTTGCATATACAAGAGATTGGCGAGCAGAAATAGCCCACATCTATCAGCTAGGCCATTTACAGTAAATTAGAAACTGTGAAACTGTAATCACATTTTATGCCTGCATAACTATATAAAACATACTTGGACACATTCATAGTCAAATGGCTATGAACACATCAGTCCAACTGTAAGGACTGGATTACTACTCTGCAAATATATTTAATATCCATTTAATTGTACAAAACCCACAACTAACTTCGTGACTGCAGAGCACTGTTCACATTTTGACCTTTTGCTAATTGAAGGACATGGCTTGTACATCGTCAAATGAACCAGGCCATGCTTCCTTTTAAGTCTTAAATAATGGGTTGCTTATGCTCCAGAAATGTATCTACTTCTGGATGAATGCTCCCTAATCAATGTGAGTGTGATACAACACTCCCTTTCGGATACAATGATCGCAGATGGAGTTCTGTAGTGGTTTCTAAAATATCTATAGATTTAGTGCAGCTAAATTTGTGTGTCTGTGTGTGAATCTGAGCCATTGATTCACAGGGTTCCTCTTCAGCTACTGTGATGCAGCGGATCAACCCCTTTGATACACTGTCATAAAGAGGTCACAAAAACAGGCGGCAACATGCATATTCAGTACAAGCTTTGCTACGCACTACCAGGAAACGGAATTTTGAAAGCAGCTGGGGATAAAAGTGGATGCACAGCAAATGTAAACAGAGGCCTTTTAGTAAAACCACTAAGAGCCACCTACATAGAAGAAGCTGATACTGCAATCTTCATTTGTGTTGCACCCCCTTGTAAGTATAATGAACTAATTTACTTAATTTCTTAATCAATGTTAATGGACTTGAGCAAGGGTAATTGCAAATGCGAAAGCATTTTGCTTCTCCTCCTTCTGGCGCTTGATGGCTGTATGCATCTACAGTAGACTGTTGGGGTGAGGAATTACCATATTGAGGCCGGAAAAATAGAATTTAATGAGGGCTTGGCAGTCTGTTGGACCTGAAAAACACCAAACAAGGCAGGATGAGCTCAGTCTAGAAGGGTATTGTGTTTTACAGTGTGATAAAACGTATTAACCACCTTCCTGATTTATTCTACTTTTACAGGTTTGTCACTCTAAATTGTTCCAGATCCTCATTAAGAATGACACGGAGGGGAACAAAATGGCAGAAAATACAGGATCTTGTTTGACCCTGCCTGTCACAACACTTGTGTGTCCTTAATTGTCTCGTCTGCCTTTCCAGCAACCTAAGCATGTTTTGTGATTTTGTCTCCATTAATTGATTTATTGTCTTGTCATCTTTCCCTTGCCCAGCTTAATCCATTATGTGTCCCGCTCCTTGTGTGCGCAGTCCGTGTATAAAAGCTTACTTCTGTCTTTTGGAGTTGCTGGATTGTAACACTTCATCCTACTAAAGCCAACCAGTCAGTTTATCTTCAAGTTTTGAGGTAAGCTCTTCTTTCATACGCCTATTGGTACTTTATTGATAGTGAAAAGCGTAATTACACTTCAGAGTCCAGTTGATAGGAACAACTCTTAAGCCTTAATTTTGTTCTCCAGGATTGGAACCACATTCCTGTTAATCATCTGTTCTGGTCTGTTCCTCTTAGCCATTTATTAGGAACACCTCCCAAGCTTTCATCGGGCTCCAGGATTGGGACTGCATTCCTGCTACATTCTTTGGTCCTGATGTCAAGTGGTTCTGCTGCGGTGAGGGGAATTCACCATCTGGCTTCTGCCCCAGGACTGCCACTGGCCAAGTGCCGACATGCCATCTCCCCTCTCCAGTTAACACCAACGTAGCTTGACTGTCCCACTCACAGTTCTGGGCTTCTGCCTCTTAATGACCATATTCCTAATAATACACACTACTCTTTGGATTGTAACAGGTATCTGCGTCTAGTTTCTTGTCTGGATCCTGACATCTTTCATTTAATGAATAAAAAGGTTATTTGACACTTTTGTATATAATACATTTAAAACAGTAACTGACCCCCAACATGTAATAAGTCGAACTAGTTCAGGCAGGAAACTCGGGTCATTCTACATCACCTATGCAGTTGTCTGCATCAGCGAGAGTACTCCAATCGCAGAGCAGCAACAGCAAAGAACCTATTACACTGGTCTATTTAAGCACAATCAGCACAAACACCTTTTATTCTCATTCTGATGCCTCACCTGCAAGGTGAGAATTTTGTTTTTCTTGCCTCCTCCACCCCAGCCTCCACCTGTTTGGTTCTGCCCTGTCTGACAGTGGGGGGATTCTTAAATTCTGCACCCTACCTAATTTTTTTGTTGTTTAGTATGTTCTTGCTATGCATGGTAGAGAGCACCTCAAAAGCAGAACCTTCTGCCAAACTAAAATGTCATTACATCTACATGTCAATAAATTTGTTCAATCCTATTACATGAGTTACTCGCTGAAATTAACTTCTTAAAACATATATTTTTTGCCACCTTTAGCAGCGAAAATTGCAACTGAACACTTCTGAAAACTGGAGATCAGCCTTTCACATCAGGTGTGGTAGCAATTTGGCCTGAGTTTCTTAGCTGAATTGTTTTAATTCAGCCTATACCAGAGAGTTTTTGAGTATGAGCTGCCTGTTTAAAGTCCTACCACAGCATCTCGATGATGTTCAATCAGGACTTTGACTAGGACACTGCAAAATCTTAATATTGTCTTTTCCATGCTATTCAGAGATGTACTTGCTTTTGCAATTTGGATCATTGCTGCATAATCCTACTTCACTTGAGCCTCAAATCAGACTGATGACTGGACAATCTCCTGTAGAATTTTTTTTATTGAGAGTAGAATTCATAGTTTTGTCAGTTAGGGCAAGTCACCAGGGCCCTAAAGCAGCCAAGCATCCCCACACCATCACACTGCCCCACAATGTTTGACTGCTGCCATGATGTTCTTGTTGTTGGATGGTGTTTTACCTCTATGCAAGATGTAACGGGATCCATAGCTTCAAAAATGTTCCACTGTCCACGTTATCAGTCCACAGAACATTGCTCGAAAATGCTTTTGGGTCATCCAGGTGGTTTTTTTCTTTGTGTTTTTTGGCAAATGTGAGACGAAAGTTTATGCCTCTTTGTAGCAATGTTTTTTTCCCATGAATACACTCTTGGGCAAAAAAAAAAAAAAATATATATATATATATATATATATCAAGTAATGCCAGACAATACAAACCTCGTATTTTAGTGCTTCAGCTTCTGAATAGCTTGATAGCCCTCTAAAAATCTGCAACCTTGAGTTTGACCTTTTAAGGTCACTGAAGTGCAAAGGTCATGGTACCAAATGAAAGCCCATATGTGACTTCTAATAGGTCGATAATAGTAAATATCTCTCTATCTGCAACCGTTTTCGAGTTATAACCATCTGAAAATTTGTGACCTTCAGTTTGACCTCTCAAGGTCACTGTAGGTCAAAGGATATAGTACTAAATGAAAGCCCATGTGTGACTTCCTATATGTTGCTAAAACAAACATCACTCTATCTCTAACTGTTTTTGAGTTATCATGGAAAATAAGCAAATTTAGACAATGACCTTGACCCTCCTGACATGTAAACCCCAACCGCTAAGGAAATAACACTCCCAGTCGTCACAAAAATTGGGTTTACGAAAAAAGGAGAAACTAAGGAAAAGAACTAATGCAAACTTTCCTCTCATCCCTGTCTCAATATAAACACAAAGACCTTGCAAACAAACCTCAAGCAAATACTCTCTAGCTTTTACCGGCTCTCATGTATAGATAACAACCGAGCGGGGAGCGAGTGCCACATCCGCATATATATAGACTGAACGCAGTTGCTGCGAATTATCAATTAACCAGCTCTGGTACGGCAGACACCTGGATAAGAATTTGATAGCCGAGCGGCCAAAACCAATTGGTAGCCCCAAAAACGAATAAAAATAGAAGTGCACCCGTCATAGAACAAAGAAATCAAACAATCTCCCCAAAATCATGACAGGAATAGCTTTTCCCTTTTGATTTCTTTAAAAGTTTAATGTTTGTTTAGGTAAACTTGTGGACCGCTTCATTCAGAAACAAGAGTTATGTTCTTCCACTCAATTTTTATGGCTTCAAATAGTTGATGAGTAGTTGAAAAATGTTTACTGATTAGTTTGTGTTTAATGAGAGACCAAATGAAGACCACAAAGGAAAAACAATCAGAGTCCAAATTTTGCATTTTTGTATCTTTTATATATTATTATAATATTTATAATATTATACATCATTATAATGTTTTATATATTTTATATTTTTTGCATGTTTTTTCAGTGCTTTGTTTCTAAGGTCATTTTGAATTTTTAATTCATCATTTCTCCACAATGTGAAAGTGTGACTCATCATTTTTCCATTGTGGTCTTCAAATGTTCTCTCTATTGGGATTTAAATCTGGACTCTGACCACACCAAAACAAGAACAGGATGGACTTATTCTCAAGCCACTTGTTCTCAAGCAAATGGTGTTACAGAGAGAATCAGGAATACATTTCAACCAGGAAACAAAAATAGAATTTAGAATATAATCTTTGGTGTTAAGACCCCGGAAGAAAATATATGTATAGCCTTGCAGACAATCGCATGAATTATACGGAGTGTAGGAATCCCCAGGGCCCAGACACTAGTGGTGCTGAATAATATATAACTAAGAGGCCAAGGAACCGGCTGGAGACAGGCCAGGGTTTATTTTTGTGATGGTGAATGGGAGGCAGGGTCACAGAAAACATTGGTACTTATTTGACAGCTGAATTAGCACAGAGAGAGAACTTAAAAAATTTGCCAGCAGCACATGATTGGATAATAAAGGAATAAGCCCCGAGAAGCAGTGGGTTACAGTGATTTTATAACGGCAGAGGGGCGTTCTAAGGCACGATGCGCACTTAGTGGCCCTCCGCCGTTATAAAATCACTGTAACCCACTGCTTCAAGGGGCTTATTGCTTTTATAAAACGGTTACCCTACATATAGCCCATTAAATAAACACACAAGAAAAAAAAATCAACAATTTATTGGCAATAATGCAAAAATAAAATTGAGAACTATTCGTTCTTCCACCAAGCAAGATTGAGTGGACAGAATGGTTGGCAAGCAACACAGACGCTAAGATTGCTTTTTCATCTAGCGCCATTATCATGTCACATCAGGCTATTTGGGCTCGTTAATGTAGATATACTATGAAAGCAGGCTATTTTGGAATGTCTCCTTGGGTCTCCCGAAGGCCCCGTTAATTAATTTTACGTTCGTTTCGGTTTTAGAGTTTCCTTGTTCTCAACTCACGCCAATCGGCCATATCATTGCAACCAGCAACGAGAGTAGGGAACAAGATTGACTTTTGTCCTCCACACTTGCCGGTGCCCAGGAAAATATGTTGACTTGTGCATTAGTTTGCTAGCCAGCTTGTCAACTAGCTAGCGTTCACTACAATGGATGTGGTTACCCTACACATAGCCCCTAAAGTAAACACACAAGAAAAAAAATCAACAATTTATCGCTAATACTGAAATAGCGAGCTAGTTAGCAACATAGCTAGCAAGCTAAAGTGATATCAAAGTATATAGCTAGCTAGGTAGATAGCCAACTGGTTAGCGGGTTAAAAGGCTAAACTTCGCTAACACTGAAATAGCAAGCTAAAAGTCTTGAAACAAATGTAACCTAACGAGTCAGTTGAGCACAGAGTAGTTGGTTGCTAGGCCAGGCGTGCAGGGATATTTTGTGCTGCGGTCTGCCTCAGAATACAGTGGGTTACACTGATTTTATACCGGCATGGAACGCGGCTCAGCCAATCACATTTAAGGATGGGAAGCACCCGTTTTATAATGGTTATTTTGTCAAGCTTTGATTGTTTGAGGACATGATGGCCTGGCAGATTTCAAAAAGATCAGAGGAGTAGTTGTGCGCACATCTCATACCAAATTAGGCCCGGTGCTGGATTCACATGTAATACAAGCAAAGAAAGTAAAAAAATCCGCACACTGGATTAAAGCTCCCAAACCTTTATTGATGCAACGTTTCGACCACTCACAGGGTCTTCATCAGGCAAATGACTGACAGACAGACAGACAGACAAATATATAGGCAGGTATTTACCTAGTCATTGGCTGATAAAGTATCAGCTGACAACCAATAGGATACAGACACATTGGCACAAGGCACAATGAGTGCCTGCCCTTTAAAGGGACTCGGTATTTAAATACACAATAGACAAAGAGAGCAATAAGTACATCATCAATGCATCAATTGCAATGCAATCATAAAATACATAAAGAAAAAACATTCTGTTCATTGTATTGTGGCCTGGATCATCATCGGCAAGTAATTGCCAAAATATAGGCCAAACAGTAACATTTCAATGATATTAACAGAGCATAGAAAAGCCTATGTTGGTGTTTAAACGCCCCACTAACTTGAGAGATATTTTGGTGAAGTCTGATATATGTGCTCAGGGTGAGCCAACATTCCCAGTGGTCCCAGATGGCAATTATAGATGTGGAAGCTGTGTTCAGTGCACATACACGCCAGAATGTAAACGCTTCAGTCACCCACACACTGGTCGGGATATATCCATATTGTGGTGCGATCACATGTAGCACCACACATGTGATATACCTTATTCGGTGCCCTTGTGGCTTAGCCTATATCGGCAAGACTTCCCGTGCGTTACGCACAAGAATCAGTGAGCACAGGAGTAACATCAGAACCGGCGATGAGCGCAACCCTGTAGCAGTTCATTTTAAGAATGCCGGACACAACTTGAACACACTACGTTATGTTGGTGTGGAAAAAGTGGAGAAACCTCGGAGGGGTGGTGATTTAGAAAGGAGGCTTCTCCAACGCTTAAACTTTTTGGATCTATTTCCTTAATACTATGTCCCCTAATGGTTTAAATGAGGAATTTGATATTAAGCCTTTTTTGTAGGCTTTTTTCCATTTTTACACTTTTGTATTTTTCTATTAACAGCTTTATTCTCATAGTAGTAATTTCTATTATGAAATTATCTAGCATTAACATTTCCTGTTGTTTTTACTCTTAAAATTCATTGGCTGCTTACTGTGTTTTCTCTGTTAATATCATTGAAATGTTACTGTTTGGCCTATATTTTGGCAATTACTTGCCGATGATGATCCAGGCCACAATACAATGAACAGAATGTTTTTTCTTTATGTATTTTATGATTGCATTGCAATTGATGCATTGATGATGTACTTATTGCTCTCTTTGTCTATTGTGCATTTAAATAACGAGTCCCTTTAAAGGGCAGGCACTCATTGTGCCTTGTGCCAATGTGTCTGTATCCTATTGGTTGTCAGCTGATACTTTATCAGCCAATGACTAGGTAAATACCTGCCTATATATTTGTCTGTCTGTCTGTCTGTCAGTCATTTGCCTGATGAAGACCCTGTGAGTGGTCGAAACGTTGCATCAATAAAGGTTTGGGAGCTTTAATCCAGTGTGCGGATTTTTTTACTTTCTTTGCTCAGATTTCAAAAAGATAACATAAAATCAGGGCTTGAGTTAGAACCATTGGTAGGACAGAGTCTTCAAGCTTGAATTTTTGCACAGAATCATTTGTTTAATCCAGGCAAATTTTCTGACCAATGATTTGTTGGGTTTCAGATGACCGTGACTCATCAATGCACAAAGTGTATGTGGAGTTTCACCACTGCAGACAGGTCAGAGTGCTCATGTCAAATGCCGTTCAATTTTGAAAGTATCCACTGTAGGCTTTTTTAACTGGACCTTGGATCAATGGAAGAGGGTCACTTGCTCCTATCAGTCCCAATGGTTTTGCATCATGTGCATCAGCTGGGTACACATACACTATTAGACAGCACCAGGATGCAGTGTGGGCTGAAAAAAATCTGGTAGATGGAATTTCATGCTTTGGAAAATGTTCTGCTGAGAAACCTTGGGTCTATGCATTCATGTAGACATCAATTTGATGGAGGTCTTTTGGCAGCATTTGGAGGACCCGAGGCATATTTGGCTGGTGGTCATAATGTTTTGACTCACTAGTGTTTGGACCATGATACGCCTAACTGGTTTACAGCCACAAAGCGATGCAGGTACTGTTTTCAGGTGCATTGTGTATGCGTCATCAGGGCAATCTTCAACAGCAATATTCAGAGATCACTGTACTAAATGTTTTCAGTATTTTTGCGGTTGTTTATGAGTATGTCTGTGGTCCTGTTTGTGGAGGATTTTTGTAAAGATGATAACATTGTAATCCTTTAAGATGCCACAAAACATTACAGGTGAGCAGCTGGGATAAAAAAGATAGATGTTTGAAAATGGGTGTGGACTGAGTATGCATTCAGTGATGACAGTGTGGTCTGAGAATGCACTCATTCAAGGCCTTATAATGAGCACTGCTACACAGAAAACGATACCAGCATCGCTACAGTGGCGGATGCAATCCCAGATGGTCTCTACTGTTCTCTGATAGAATGACTTATCTGTATTTAGCCAAATTATATTCATTACTTTGTCTTGTGAACTGAACAGTATAACTTTTAATAACTCACAGCGTAATTTTGTGCAATTAAACAAATTATTGAACTGGGACGATAATGTCTGAATTAATTGACTCCTATTGTCAAACTGCCATGCTTTAACAAGCATTTAAATATGACGCCATTATGCAGTGACAAGTAAATTAATACTGTAGAGTACTGGGTTTAAATGGTCCACTAAAGAAAAAAAGCTTTTCACTCAGTTGTCTTATTGCATTATAATTTTGTCCAATGAGCAGAAGGAAACCTCTTTTGAGTCTTTAAACTGGAATCCACCATATAAGATCATGGTGTACCTACCATGGACTTGAGCTGTCCATGCCATTCTGTTATTTCAATCGTAAACCTGCTGCTGTGCAGACTGAATGTGCACACCTTTGCACTTTCGACGAACCAAAAGCTTGGGGTTAAGTGACACCGCGAGGGATTTTTTTGTATTAATGAGATAGCATTAACAGCTCCTTGTAAAATGACCTTTCTGGGTCAGAAATGACTGCACTGCAGTATCAGTTAGTTTAAAATGTTGTTTTAGCTTTGTTGTAAGTATTGCAGACTATGATAGCTAAAGCCTATTACTGAATCTGAGAGAGAGAGCCGACAGGGCTTTTTGAATCCTTTATGCTAAGACCTCCATTGAAATGCTGTGAATGTCCTATTTTTGGTATTGATCACAGCTACCATTGGTATTAATTACTCAAGTCGTTAACTCAACCAGTCATTGACCCAGTAAGTTATTAAGATGGCGTAAACTCGGCTGACTGTTATCGGAATCTGTCTTCCGTAAGCAATTCAACCCACACCCTCTCGCAGTCATGGATATTGATCAAATTTGACAAAACTTGGTATGCAACAGGTTAAGCTAATAAACTGCAATGGGATTGCATTTCAGCCCTGTATCCCAGAAAGGAGGCCTGGCATGATGGCCATTAGGGCGGCACGGTGGTAGGGCGGCACAGTAGCACAGTGGTTAGCACTGCTACCTCACAGCAAGAAGGTTGTGGGTTCAAATCTGGCCTGGGGCCTCTCTGTGTGGAGTTTGCATTATCTCCCCGTGTTCGCGTGGGTTTCCTCCGGGTACTCCGGTTTCCCCCACCCACAAAAACATGCAATATAGGAACACTCCAACCAGTACCCCTGACCAAGGAACTGGCTTTAGAACTGGAGTTGGTCCCTGGGCGCTGCCCACTGCCCACTGCTCCTAACTATAGGATGGGTCAAATGCAGAGGACAAATCATCCCACGGGGTTCAATAAAGTATATCTATCTATAACTATTCAAAAAAAGTAGGGGATATTTTATTTTGAGATCAAAATTTTCACATATACAAAGGGATACGAAACCATGTTGTATAGTTCCTTACTGAGGAAGCATTTCCAAAGAAATTCATCACCCAAACACATCAATGACACTCTCACGATCTGCACGGGATGCTATTGATGATCAAGGGGGTTGTGCCACAAATTTGCATGACTCTGAATTGGAAGGTTAGAGCCACTGTAAAGGAAGATTTTGAAGAGAAAGCATCAGATTATCAGTGGTTGAAGTCGTTAATTAAACAGAGACCATGCGCCGTCTAACACAGGAGGAGAGGTTACATGCCCTTGGCATGCTACAGGTTGGCACAAGACAGGTCGTTGTGGCAAGGGCAATGAATGTTTCCCAGTCTGTCATCAGCAGATTATGGTCCAGACATCGTGCTACAGGGTCTGTTCAGGATAGACCACGATCCGGTCGACCAAGGGCAACAACTCAGGCTCGGGACAGATTCATCCGCACTATTGTCTTGAGAAATCGTATGGTAACAGCAAATCAGATAAGGTCTCAACTTCAAAGGGATACTGGCTTGGTAGTGAGTGGCCAGACCATCAGGAATCGTCTGCACAGATTTCACTTACACGCCCGACGTCCTCGTGTCATTCCCTGTTTGAGGGATCGTCACATTAGGGCCAGACTCCAATGGTGTCGTCATCATCAACGCTGGGATAATCGCCAATGGAACAACGTAATGTTCTCAGATGAGTCGAGGTTCACTGTGGACTTCCTTGACAGACGCAGGAGGGTTTGGCGCCGACGTAACGAACGTTTCCATGACGTTAACGTCATTAGACATGATCCGTATGGGGGTGGATCTGTAATGGTGTGGGGAGGCATCACTGCTGCCGGCAGAACAGACTTGCATGTTGTTGCTGGACGTGTCACAGGGCAGTACTACCGGGACAACATCTTGGCACCCCATGTTGTGCCGTTTGCACGTCGTTATGGCTGCCGTTTCATTTTCCAAGATGACAATGCCAGATGTCATAGGGCCAGGATCGTTACAGATTACCTCCAGCAGCAGAATATCACCACATTACCATGGCCAGCACTCAGTCCGGACCTTTCCCCCATCGAGCATGTCTGGGACATGCTTGGACAGCGGCTACGCCAACGTCAACAACCTCCTGCCAATGTCCAAGAACTTGCTGCAGCATTGCAACAGGAATGGAATAACGTTCCCCAAAATGACCTGGGAAGTCTCGTTAGGAGTATGCCACGCCGAATTCGAGCCTGTCTAGCCAACCGAGGGGGTTTTACCCGCTACTGACTCTGTTTCACAATGGTGGTAAATTTGCTGTGTGACCCTGTGTTTGTGTCGACCCTTATTCTGGAGAATCTGTCCTTTACTGACTGTACACAGGGTTTCGAATAAATTGACAAATGTTTCCTTAATGTTTTTATGTCATTTGTTTCCTTCCTGACCTCATGATCTGCATTTCATGGTACTTGTAAATCCAATATCCCCTACTTTTTTTGAATAGTATATATTGAAAAAAAACCAAAACAAAAAACTTAAGCTGTAAATTTTAGATCTTTCTAATGTAGATAAAGATTTGAATCTTGCTATATAAGTAATGCAACCTTCTTGATGATTTCTGAAAAATAATAATTTTGTGACTTCTGACATTCCTCACCCACAGATACCTATTTGAATGACCCGTAACCTCTGACAGTTACACATATAGATCAAATTTGATGATACTTTGCATACAACATCTTGAGGAGATGAAGTTTGGAATTTAATTTCAGTCTGCTACCCCACTCTCAAATGGGCGTGGCAGGGTGGCAGACCAGCTGAGTTTCAGGTTCACTTGAACCTCAAGTTTATTTCAGCGACTTATTTTCTGTTATTTATAGCCATAATGCTTGAGGCATAAAGAATGGGTCAGGTGATTGACATTTTGAGACTATGCATGCGCAATCAGTCAGACTTTCCAATTAAAGTAGTATGCTGCTTCACTTCTCCCTCCTGATGCCCCTACTGCACTTCTGGATTTGTGGTAAGCTAAACTGATTAGAAGTTCATGCTGCTTGAAAAAGTTTGTCAATATGATACATGAAATGCGTCGGTCTCCTGAAAACCACTTTGATGATATTTTGATTTCTGCATTTGCACTGCCACACGTCTGCTTAATGTTGGCTGGAGACTGGAGTTATTAAAAGAACTATAAAGTACACTGGCAGAGCCAGATTTGTTATTCAGAGATGTAATTAGCCTTTCCTATTGCCTGTGCATATTGTGCATCTACTTTGACACTAATTACTGTGGGGTGCTGTCAGCCTGGCCCAACCAGTGCTTTTGTGAAATAGATTGTAAGATAATAGCACATATTTTGTATCCCTGTTGTTCTCTTCGCAACTTGGAATGCCGAACTATAATTGTTGTGATTTTTTTTTTTTTTTTTTTTTTTTGGGAGAGTGCAGACTACCATACCTCTCCTCTGAAAGGCTTATAAACTCCCAAGGGTCCAAAGGTAATAGACATTGCATAGACAAATTTCCAGCATAACAAGATCTTCTGGGAAACGGGGTCTATTGGCTGTTCAATGCCTGTACAAAGCATTTGGTTTCCCCCTCATTGTTCACTGTTGCAAAGCCAAATGAAAATATTCAAAATGGAATTTATTTCTACTCTAAATATCAAAACAAAAATACTTGAGTCAGAAGACAGGTTGGAAAATAAATCAGCATTATTTTTTAAGCGATAATTACCCTCTGCTTTTATTTATTTATTTGTTTGTTTGTTTTTATTTCGGCATGATTGTATAGTCGTTTCATGACAATTTCAGTACAACATGTATCATGACCGAAAGGGTCGCGGGAGAAGCGAGATCGCTTGTCAAAGTCCCGCCCCCAACTTCCAGAAAAACAGTTTGATTATGGTTAAGATATCATAAAGATTCATAAATCACAACAGAGCTGAGTGTCCATTTACACTACGATTTAAGCGTCACAACATAAGATCATAAAGATTTATGAACATCATGAAGAATTTTAATCACAATATAGCTGAGTGTCTATGTAAGTTTAGATTTGAGTGTCACTCTTGATTTAATCCATTTGACTTGGTCCAGAAAAACCTGAACTCCTTTCTTCATCATTTGGTTTGTTCCTAGTGATTCAGGAATGTCCCATCCGGGCATGTCGGTTCTCCAGAACCTGTCCGCCTCGTGGAAATAATTTTGTCAATTGCATTTAACGACCAGTTTATAAGGTCCATGTTGGTTACAGCTGTCTGTAGTAATGTGCTGTGACGGTTTTCTTTAGACAGGTGGCCTGGTGTGTTCAGCAGATGCAATGGTACAGATTTAACAATAGCAGCCCACATATTTAGTCTAAACAACCCCTATTGTTTATGCCCGTTATGGTTCCGTTTAATTTATCCAATGTCATTTTGTTGGATAAGTTTATAGTTATTCAAACATGCACATTTCAAAAGATACTTAAAGACCTTCAGATTGTCTGCCATTCTAATATTGTCTTCAAGTATATTCCATGCACTGACTCCAGCCACAGATAAGGAGTGCTCACTCCGAGTCGATTTGACCCTTCTCGTTTGCAGCAACATTCTGCCTCTTAGATCATGGGTACATTCACGTTCAAAAAATAGGCATTGTATATTTCTAGGCAATTCTTTGTGGTATCCTAAATATACAATTTGCAAGGAGTTGAATTTTATTATATCCTGTAATTTCAGAAACTTTGCCTTAATAAACAAATCGTTTGTATGAGTTCCATAAGGAACGCAATGAATAATTCTAAGGGCCTTTTTTTGGAGTTTAAACAATGGTTCTATTGTATTATTATAAGTGTGTCCCCATACTTCAGCGCAGTAATGTAAGTGGGGTGCTATGAGGGCTGAATAGATTATTTTAAGAGACTTATGTTTTAATAATTTCTGCATTTTCCAAAGAATAGACACGCTTTTAGCCAACTTTCTTTGAACCAAATTTACATGTGGTTTCCAGCTTAAGAGATTATCTAACATAACTCCCATGACTTTATATTCGTTTACCCTTTCAATGCTGGTACCATTTACCTTTAAGTCTATGTCATCCTTTAGGCCTTTTTTCCCAAATATCATAAATTTGGTCTTTGTAAGATTTAGTGATAATTTGTTTACATTAAACCACGTGTGAAGTTTAGACATTTCGTTATTAGCCAATTTTACCAATTGTTTAAGATCGACACCTGAGCAAAAAATAGTTGTGTCGTCTGCGAATTAAATTAGTTTTAGGATATCGGACACCTTAACAATGTCATTTATGTAAATTATGAACAACTTGGGACCTATGACCGAACCCTGAGGAATTCCACAGGTAATGTCCAAGCAATTTGATTTGCTATTGCCCATTTGCACAAATTGCGTCCTACTTGTTAAGTAATTTTTGATCCATTTTAATGCGGTCCCTCTTATTCCATATTTGTAAAGTTTTTCAATCAGTATATCGTGATTTATAGTGTCGAATGCCTTCTTCAGATCAATAAATATGCCTATAGAATATAAGTTTGAATCTAGTGAATCTTTAATCATTTCAATAAATTCCGTTAGGGCTAGTGCTGTCGAATGCTTTTTCCTGAACCCATACTGACTGTCACACAGTAGTTTGTGTTTATCAATGTGCTTGTCCAATCTGTCATTGAAGAGCTTTTCTAGGACCTTTGAGCATTGAGGTAAAATCGAGACAGGACGATAGTTTGAGAAATCATATTTATCCCCACTTTTGTAGAGAGGATAACTTTCGCTATCTTCATTTTATCTGGAAACACTCCGTGGGAGAAGGATAGATTGCATATATGCGTAAGTGGAGTTACAATTGCGTTAGTTAGTGCTTTCAGTAATTTCATATCTAATTCGTTTGCATCAACAGATGTCTTAGCTGTACAATTTTTCAGAATTGATCTGATTTCAGATACGGTAACAGGAGTTAATGTCATTATGTCTTGGATTTCCTCATCCTTATCAAGGTAGTCCCATCTTAGGTGTGAGGATTTAATACCCTTTGCTAGTTCTGGCCCAACATTCACAAAATAACTGTTAAAATTCTCCATGACCAATTCCATGTTCTCCACCTTTTTTGCCATTTATGTTAAAGAAGGAAGGGTACTCCCTCTTAAGTAGTCCTCCCAGAGACGTTCTTGATTATATTCAGAGATTTCTGGTATAATGTTTATTTTCTAATAAAAGCTTTTCATAATACTCTTTTTATGTTTCCTTAATAAATGAGTCATTTTGTTTCTGTAATTTTTGTACCTAATTTCTGCTTTCTCAGTTCTTTCTCTCAGAAACTGCTTATACAGTGTATTTTTTTTCTTACAAGCATTTGCCAGTGCTTTCGAAACCAAGATCTTCTCTCTTTGTTTTGCTTCAGTTTGTTCGTTGTTTTGGCTAGACAGTGTTTATCATACAGGGAGTTTACTGTCCATAGAAAAGCCTCATAGGCTTTATTTGGATCTTGTTCTGCTAATACATTATCCCAATTTTGGTTCAACATATCTAATTCTAGTTTCTTTAGCCTTTTTTTTTTTTTTTTTCTGATTTCTGTGTGTTCCAGGGTTTTCGATCTAGCCTGGTCCCGTATATCTAATTTGCAGTTACAAATAGCAAAAACTGGTAGATGATCAGTAATGTCATTTATCATGATGCCACTTAATATTTCAGAATCTAATACATTAGTATACACATTATCTATCAAGGTGGCACTGTGTCTAGTAATCCTGCTTGGTTTTGTGATTAATGGTTGCATACCCATGGCATACATGGTGTTAATATAATCCTCTATTATAGAGCTATTATTTGGATTTATCAAGTCAATATTAAAGTCCCCACATATAAAAACATTTTTCTGGTTCATATTGGCGAGTAATTCACCCATACATTTACTAAAAACATCAATCTGTACACACAACAAATAACCGTATTTTTACCTTTCAACCTAGGAATCTCAATTGTAAGGCATTCCATTACATTTTCCACAACATTTGATTTGCATTCTAGTACCTGGAAGTTTATGGCCTCATCAATAAATAGTCCAACACCCCCACCAGCTTTATTCAGTCTGCTCTTACACACGAAGTTGGAACCCTCCATGTAGCAGTCCTTGTCCTTTTCTTCTTTAATCCAAGTTTCCGATAATGCGATGATGTTGAACGGATTAGCAAATGACAGTAGGTATTCCTTTATTTGGTCAAAGTTTGCATATAGACTCCTACTATTAAAGTGAATAATGGACAAACTCCCTTCCATTTTAATGCTCTTGTTAAATTTGTCTACAGTAAAGTATCTGCATGCGTTTGTTTCGTTGTAGAAAAAATGGTTATCCGGATCAATTTCTTCATTAGGGTCTATTCCTGAATGATGGTGACTTGTTGTTAAAAAGCCAGTTTCCTGATCTACAGTTTGGTTCATCAGATAACTGCTCATAGAGATTTGTCAAGGATTTTAACCTGCTTCAGTGGTCAAAACTCTCCAGATCCCGCATCATCTTGATCAGCACTGGTCTGGTAGTTTCCGGTGAAGACCCATTTGGTTTGATGAAAATTCTGCATTTAGCCGACCAAGTGCTGTGTATCTTACCCGCTTTCTTTAGTTGACGAGCTTTCCATGCGATGGTTGCATTGTGCTTGGTGAGGTTTTCATTTATGAAAACATTGGATCCTTTGAGATTTTTCCCTTGCTTCAACAGAGATTTTGTGCTTGTTGCTTGTAAGTCGTAACAACACGCCCCGTGCTGCACTCCGGTCTCCGCTTGCACTCCTTTTCGGTAGCAGATAACATGAATCCACATTGCGGGGTCCAGAGAAATACTTTTGGACTGAAGGAATTCCATCACCTGCATTTCCACAGATTTATTGTCCTCCTCGCCTCCATCGCCGCCAGTCGCTGCTGCCCTGGCATAACTCCTGGGTTTGATTTTGAGCCCTGTCAGGATTACATCATTACGTTTCTCTTGTTGCTCCAGCTCCTCCAGTTTGTTTGATAAAGATTTAATCTGTGTGTCTTTCTTGGCAATCTCTTTTCTGACATCACAGTTTTCCTTCAAAAGCTGGTCCAACTGCTCCTTCATACCTTCCCTCCACTCCCTCATTTCATTTCTCATTACTTCGAGGGTCTCCATAATTGATGCAAGATCCGGCGGGCTTGGTTTTGTCGCTTCTTCCCGATTTACCCATTTTCTCAGTTCAGAAAAAAGGTCTCTATTACAGAGTTTGTGAGAAAGTTCATCACTCAACTTTTCTCCTGACTCTGTTGTTTTCCTGTATTGCCTGTATTGCGTGCAGTCGCTGTTCGGAGTTGTTGCTCCTTCAGTGACCATGAGATAAAGATGCACGAAGAAGCATAGCACAGTGGAGGCAGAACGTGTGAGGGCATCTTAACTAAAGCAAAGGAAACAGCCTCTATGTATCAACCCACATGGTTTGCCAATAAAATACAGGTTTGCTCCAATTTGAAGGTATATGGGTGTTATGTGGTTTCCTGTCCAGTTTGATTTTTTCCCAGCGTCCATTTTACAAGCTCATAGTACTGTACTTCAAGACCCACTCAAAATCTAAGAAATTATCAGTCATAGTATCTGTCTTTATTCCTCTCCTGTATATTGGGTAATAATTGTTTACATAAGTCAACCATATAGCGTGTCCATGACTTTTTTAACGATAATAGTGTTAAATTTGTTTTTTGCTACTAATATTCATTACCACTGTTATAATTTGGACCAAATGTCGAGTGTGGAGGCAGAGGATAATTCAATGGTAGGGTATATTGACAGTAAAATGGCAAAAATGGGACAGAGCCCAAAAGAGAGTGGTACAGTTCAGTTTAGATGTTTTGGGTGACGCAGTGTAGGTATGGCCAATCTCCAGCCAGTGACTTTCTAGGATGACAGCCAGGTAAAGTGCACACTTTGCCGAAGCCAAAATGTCCAAAGGCAAGATGAAGTAGCGTAGGAGGAATGCGGTTCCAATCCTGATGACCGTAGAGGGATTGTGAGCTCGTTCCTAAGAAACTGGACAAAGGAACAGACTCGGAAAGAATAAACTGGAATGTTGGCCTCAATCCTAGAAACCGTGAGAAAGGCTTGGGAGCTTATTCCTATTAACTAAACTAGGAAGGAAAACTTTCGTAAATTGCAATAATTAAAGATTAAGACAATGAGTATTAATAGTAACTACTGACTAGTAAGCACGAATAGCTAATTGCAATCCCTTATATAAGAGGTGGCGTAACAAGGCACAACCTTAGGAGCATACAAGTCACAAACTAATCAGAGGAGACATTATTTCTAATAGACATACAAGTTGCTAATAGACACACAAGAGGACATTTTAGGCATTCACGCAAAACTTGTGACATGCTGCTCTATTTATGCACACAGTTACACTATTCTATTAATAGGTGACACACCTAGAACAGTTACTGAATATTCACGAGGTAGCCTTGTTGGAACATGATTTAGAATATGGACAAGTTAAGTTCCATCCCTGTTTGCCAGGAGTTGTTTGAATTAAACTCCTCAGCTAAGCCTGATGTGCAAACTGCTCAAGATACTTGCCCATAGTATCTATCCAGCAGTTTAAAAAAATGATCTCTTGCAACACAAAAAAATCGTTGTCCTTTGTAGTAACCACTTCAGCTATAATGAGCCAATGGCATCCCAATTACGTAGTAAAACAAACAAACAAACAAAAAAACAGTTTTCTGAAACAAAAATTCAACATGGTATTGATACTGTCATTTTACTATCCATTATTGTCATCACATATTAAAAATGCGCAATTCCCTACCATGAATTTACGCATAGATTCCACCATCGAAGAATTCAGTCCTCACTTATGTCCTCATAAGAACTCTTACTGATATTCAGTCACTTTAATGCTTGCTCAGGCTCATCTGCACAAAGCACAGTTATAGTTCATGCCCACATGGAACTTTCCAGGTAATAATCTGTTGATTGACACATTTCTTATCCAATTCCATAGAGTATAAATAAGAAAAAAAAGTATTCTCCACTTCAGAGGTTTTATTAATAAATAAATAAACTTTCCACAGTGATTTAAAGACATTGATGTGACCATCAGAAAAGTATTTAAATCCTTGCGCAACAGCAAATTAAATTGTATTCTGTTAACTTAGTGCAGCTGAAAATGATGCTGTTGCATAGTAAAAAAGACTTCCAAAACTGGCCTGAAGTCCTCAGATACATTTACGAGATTGAAATGCGATACAGACATGGTCAGTGGGAATTATTCCGAAAGATACGGGACTGAAGGGTTCCTTCTGCTGGATGGATCTGTGTCTCTGGAGGAGGAATTCAATGATGAAAAGTCTTTCTTCATTTTATCCGTGAGTGTGAGTACAACTGTATTTTTTTTTACTAATTGCTAACTGGCTAGCTGTTGTTTATTCTTGGTTTACCATAGCCATGTTGATCATTGGGCTAGTTTGCCGCATTGCTTAGTCTTTGCTAATAATACTGCATGTGGCAGCATTTTGCTCAATGTGGTATTTTGTTTTAGAATTTATATCATATTCAATGGAACAGAATGCTGAAGTTTTGTGTTGTTTAAAATACAAACGGCTCAAGCACTTTGTTAGACCCCCAGCTGTGTTCAATGCACCGATTATATTATATTTACAGGATTTAAATGAGGTACGGATATGGTCAATGGGAATTATTCCGAATGAAACAAGACTGGAGGGTTCCTTCTACCCAGGGTCGCAGCTACTGATTTTTGGGGGCTTATGCAACGACAACAACAGCACCCCCCCAACACCTACACCCAGTGTTCTCCACTTAATTTCTCAATGACCGGGCGGTAGGTGGCATTCTTTTGCGAGCTGGTGCTGCACGTTTCATTCTGTTGAACCGGGGGGCACGGTTTGTTTGGTTGAGCAGGGGGGGCGAGGAGAACACACGGTTTATTTTGTTGAGCGGGGGCAGAGGGAGGGAGAGATGCGTTTTATTTTGTTGATATCATGCGTCTTGCTTGCGGCAAATTGTTTTGGCGCCCCCCCTTCACTTAGCGCCCCTATGCAGTTAATATACTTGCACCACTGCTTCTATCCGATACAATTGTGTCTCTGGAGGAGGGATTCAAAGAAGAAAGGTTTTTGTTCACTTTGGGTAAGTGCAATTTTATGTATATATTTTTTAAACTATGGGTAGCTGGCTAGCTGTTTTTTATTCTCAGTTTGCCATAGCCATGATGATCACAGACCTTGTTTGTCTTTTTGGTTTGTAAGAGTTACCGTTAGTCTTTGCTCATCATAGCTGCTGTATGGTGGGGCATTTTTGCTTTTTTCCTGATAACAGAATGTCTGTTTTGTTAAAATAAGGTATATTTCAGATATTACTGTGTTAGTGAGTTTCCTTGCTCCTTCGAAGGTGTGGAAAGCATTTATACAAGCTTGCGAGCTCGGATGTGGGAACTGCTAGCTTTTCATTGCAGGGTGAATGTTCTGATCATTAAATAAGCAGTTCCTTTAATGGGTATGTATGCTAGCTTGTGGGACTGAAAAAAAAATGGACAAAATTCTTAACTTTATCATGGAGAAAAGGCATGATTTAGGCTTGGAGAGGTTACTTGTGTCCAACCGCGCCTATATTGATGAACTCATACTAAATTCCACCAGACAATCATTAATTCATATTGTATTTTGTGCGCCAAAAGTTGATTTGCGTTAAAATATGATTATTTTATGATTTGACAGTGTGCCATTTTGAGGGCTCTGAGAGTTTGCGGAGCCACCTGGGGAGCTGTCTTATTTGGCTAATAAAGAGTACATAATTTTGAATTTCACTAATTTTTATGGTCAATTATGATCCCAGAAATGTAATGTTTCAACTTCCAGCCATCTCAATTCTCAAAATAATTTTTTTTAAAAAATAATTTCCATGCTGAATTTTCATGAACATTTTTTATGTTTGCAGCCCTTTTCTCTTCCAAAATCATGAAAATAAATTGAAATATGATTGAATTCTAATGCTACAAGTGTCTTGTCTCAGTTGAGCCATTTTCATCCTCTCTATAAATAGGGTAATACATAAATGTCCAGATTTGGCTTCTGTGCAAAAAGGTTAATGCAGGTATCTCATCAGCCAATCATGTAGTAGCTAGCCAATGGATTACGGTCTACAAACATGACCTAGAGCTTCCGTTGTTCAGAATTAACATCAGACTGGGGACGAGAAGTGATCCGAGTGACATAGAGCACTGAATGATTGCTGGTGCCGGACAGGGTTGTTTTCTGATCTGAGACTTTATCGCACAAAAGTCTGTACAGCATACAGAGAACGGTGCAATGAGAAAAAGGGAAACAATGATGGGCAGATCTGAGGTCAGAGGACAATGGGCAGACCATTTCAAGATGACAAGGAGCTGACAATAATTAAACCACAAGTTATAGCAGAGCAAAGCAGAGGAGGATCTGTGAATAGACAACATAGCAAATCGTGAAGTGGTTGGGAAACAGCTGTGGAAGACCCAGCAGGTTCCACTGTAGTCGGCTGTAAAAAGGAATACTTTGTGGCTACTGTGAGCGAAGGCTCACCAAAACAGGATAGAAGAATTCTGGAAAAAATATCACCTGATTTGACAATTCATGATCACTGCTGCCAACCGCATATGGTCGAGTCAGAATTCAATGTAAAACATTAATCCATAATGGATCCATCCTACTGTATATCAAAGGTTTGAGCTGGTGGTGGCGGTGTGGGTATAGGAAATATTTCCTTGACAGACAGTGGGCTCAAAAATTACCGGCACCCCTGACTGGCAATGCACAAACAATACTTAAAAAATTTCTAAAAGTTATATTTATGGAGAAAGGCTAAATAGCAACTTGGGAGAAATAGCTGTCGGTTCTAAAGAGGCAGGTGATCATAGACCCTCATATGTCTGGTGATGGCTACAAGATTCACAAATGATTGAATATGAATATGCCACTGAGCACTCTCAGGACAATTATTTTAAAAATTCCAAAGATACGGAACCGTTGAAAACCTCAAGGGTAGAGGACGCAACTGCATTTTGCCCCACAAGATACTAACGAGGATGGTGAGCGAAACAACAAAATCCCCAAGAATCACTGTGAAGGAACTGCAGGCCTTAGCGGCATCTTGGGGTCACCAAGTTTCAAAAAGCACCATCAGGTGCCACCTCCGCAACCACAGGCTTCTCGGATGGGTTGCCAGAAGAAAGCCTTTTCTGACCAGAAGACACAGAAGCAAGCAAGTGGAGTTTGCCAAACGTCCTTTATATTATGACTGGAACAAGGTGCTTTGGTCAGATGAGACAAAAACTGCACGTTTCGGTCAGATACAACATCGGCATGTGTGGCGTCAAAACAGAAATGCATACAAGGAGAAGCACCTCATACCCGCGGTGAAATATAATGGTGGATCAGTAATGTTTTGTGGCTGTTTTAATTCAAGAGGTCATGGGCACTGGTTAATATTAATGGCATAATGAATTCCACGAAGTATCAGGATATTTAGCTGACAATCTCGTTGCCTCAGCCAAAAGACTGAGACATGGCCATAGGGTGGACTTTCCAACAAGAAAGCGACCCAAAGCATACCTCAGGATCCCCACAGAAATGGTTATGTGATGACAAAATCAGCATTCTGCAATGGCCATCTCAGTCGCCAGACCTCAATCTAATTAAAAACCTGTGGGCAGAGTTGAAGAGGGCAGTTGATAAACGCAAACCCAAGAATGCAAAGGATCTTGAAAGGATCTGCTCAGAGGAATGGTCCAAAATCCCCCAAAAAGCAATTGATAAGGTACCACATGAGAGGCTCATTATTAAAACTATTACTGTCACTGAGGATGGCAGGATTTACTAGTGGCACTCCACTGCACAAATTTGTGGAATCACTCATCATTTAAGTGCTTCTTTCTATTTTATTAAATAAGTTTGCATAATAGGACATTTTATTAAACAAACACCATAACAAAGTCTTTTTTAAAGCAGAAGTACCGTTTTTACAGTTTTGACATTATTTGTGGCATAAAATACAATCATTTACTCACCCATATAACTTTCGTGTCACTAAAAGTCCTTCTGAAGATATTTAGATCCAAAGAGAGCTGCATATATCCGTATAATTGGAGTGAACGGGGCACCGAGAGTGTAGCCTCTAATTTCGCATTATCTGTCGTGAAACTCATTCATTTCACCAATATTTTGTTATGATTTGCTTGTGTTGTTCCCCTTTTGAGTCCGGGGTTGCCTGTTATCATCACCCGGCATCTGTAGCTTAACCTACTAACCTCTGAACTGGACGTTGTCATCTCAGGTGCCGCGCGCAGGCGCAGTACGGCTCATTTGCAGTGTTGCCAAGTCCACTTATAATGCGCGACTTTGGGCTTCTTTTTTCCTGAAGTCGCTTGAAAAAATTGCAGGTCGCGGGTTGCGGTTTTTTTGGGCTTGTTAGAAAAGTGTTACAAGCGACGTAATTGTTATACACTTATGGTCGCTATTTCCCCCCGATTCATTGATTGACACTGTATGCTCACAACCTCAGGAGTAATGGGAGAGAACCCGCCCTCCTTCCAAACCCCAGGAGCAACTAAATGAAAGATAATGTCCCTCCCCCCGCTCAAGAAAATGAAAGAGATTCCACCCTAGGTCTACACTGTCTTAGTATTGTCTAATTTATATCGGGCTTGTTTTTGAAGCTGCGGTCGTTTATTTGTCTTATCAGAGTTGGCAACCCTGCATTAGCTCAGCGACGGTTGGCTGCTTTACATGCTGGTAAAACATCATGGTTCGTGTTTGCGTTTTTCCAAATTGTTGCAACAAAATGACCAGTTGGACAATGTTTAGCTTCCACAGGCTACCTTTACGCAATTTGGAATTGCTAAAGCTCTGGCTAGTTGCGCTGAAAATAGACCCGAATACTCAAGTGGAAGCACTGTGGCGTGCGGATCTTCGGGTTTGCAGTGCTCACTTCGCTACGGAAGACGTCCAGTTCAGAGGTTAGTAGGTCAAGCTACAGATGCCGGATAACGATAACAGGCAACCCCAGACTCAAAAGGGGAACAACACTAGTGAATCATAACGAAATATTGGTGAAATGAATGAGTTTCGCGACAGATAATGCAGCATTAGAGGCTGCGCTCTTGGTGCCCCGTTCACTCCCATTATACGGATATACGCGGCTCTCTTTGAATCTAAATACCTTCCAAAGGACTTCTAGTGACACGAAAGTTCTATGGGTGAGTAAATGATTGTATTTTATGCCACAAATAATGTAAAAACCATAAAAAAGGTACTTATCCTTTAAGTTTTTATGTGTTACTGGGAACAAAAACTTTTTTTTTTCAATGGCAGATAACACAGCCACCTAGTTTTGTCATTTCTTGTCAAAGTATCCCCCATGAGATTCAGTCAGTACTCTTAAGTTCCTGCAAAGTTTGGATTTATGTTTTCGCTCAGTGTCTGTCTGTAATAGACAGTTTGTTCCACAATCACTAGTGACTCCAAACGTCATGTGGAAGTGTCTTACCAGAGCAGGGCACCATGGGAAGTGGAGTCTGACAGGAATCGAAGCTAGGACTGCTGCTCGTCGTCATTTACATTTCAGAAGGAGAACTCACATTATTTCATTGAAAATTAAAATGAAAATTTTTTTTTTTTGGTTCCGAGTGTATCTGCTTAAGTTAATACAGTGTATGACCCCATGTAACAGGGAACAGCATACATCTTCCCAACTAAACAAGGGGAATAACTGGACCCCTCAAGTACTTGCAAACAGATCCACAGCAAATGGCAGCTGCAGTGATAAAGCGTGAGTGTAATTCATGCTGCAGCATAACATACAGGAATAGTAAGGGCAATAGAGACAGAGAGATGTTTTAAGTGCCCGATTCAGAAAAGCGTTCCACAGCGATGTATGCATATGTTTGGAGAAAGTGTAAAAAGTTGCAGGTAAGCCATTAGTTGATTGAGGAAACGTGATATTTTGGGGTGGCTGACTATTAGCTTGCAGACTAAGAATTCTTTGACTGACATTGCTGCACACATCTCATGAATTATCTTGACAGGAACATTGAAAAAATATTTTATTTTGGTTCAGTTAAACTATATCAAGAGACAACTTCATGACAGGTGCAAAATTGGGAGGTGATCTATGTGAAGAAGACTTGGGTGTGATGGTTAACAAAATCTTTTCATATTGCAGTTGTGCTATAGCAAAGAAAACAAGAGCCATCAGGAGATGACATATCCCCCTGGCCCCACATCAACTTCACATTAGCTAAAGGCACCACCTCAGGTCATGATTAAAGAGCACACCGTTTTGTTAAGAAATATTGCATGGTTTTCAAGTTATGCTCCGGAAACAAAATGTTCACAGACAGACGGACGGACGGACAGACATCCGCACCCATGACTATATCTCCCCGGCATATAATGCGGGAGGATATAGTCATGGGTGCGGTTGTCTGTCTTATTAAAAAAAGGAAGAATTACTGCATACAAATCCCAGGAAGTCATACTGAACTAGGATAAAATATCCAAACGTCCAAGCAAAAAGACAGACTGAGTATCTGGTGACTAAAAACGAGTAAGTCCACCCTTCTCCTTAAAAACAGTTTCAATCCCTTGATGAATGCCGTCATATTGACCCATTTTTCGGGGGACAGTCTCCAGTTCTTTGTGGGATAAAGGAGTTGGAAATCTTGTTTACACTTCTCCTAAGGGTTCAATTATGTTTAGACCTTGTGATTTTGCATGTCATGGAAGGCATTTGACCTTAAACTTCTTGAAGCCACTGTTTGATGCCTATAGCAGTGTGTTAAGCCGTGTGATTATGCTGGAATATGGGGACATCATGACGGAACAGTGTTTGCACACTCTGGTCCACCTGGTCATGTAAAATGGTTTTGTACTGTTTGCCATGTTTGTACATGTCCACGAAGAGCAATCAACAGATTCAATAAAATGGCTGCTCATATGTTACAGTCCCACCACCAACATACCTCACAGTCAGCAACAAAATTGTGGATGGAATGCTTCCTTCAGCTTCTCGTAATGTGAAGTAAAAGATGGCTCCTCAGACCATGTTACTTTTAACCATTACTCCAGGGTTCAGGTTTTGTGTTCAACAGAAAGAGGATCTCTAATGAGTGAGCCCGAGATATCAAATTTATGAAATGAGAGTGGTAATTTTCGTTTATTCCGAGCCTTAGGTGAGGAACAAATGAAAATTACCGCCGAGTTACATAAATTTGATATCTCGGGCTCACGAATTTGAGAACCTATTTATTCCATAAATGTCAGCGTCGTATTATTTTGAAAATAAAAACAAACCGTTAGCCTCTAGTTTGTGGTCTATTCAAGTCAATAAGATAAATCAGCTACCTAGCATGCTAACGCTTTTCGCCGTTAAATCAACAAACTCAAGTTTGCACAAAAACAGTAATTCAGAGAGCTCATTACTTTAATGCCAAAAGGGCTAGAATGCTAGCTAGCGAATTATTCATCTCACTGACTTGGATAAAACATAAACAGAAACAAACGCTAACAATGGTTGCTGGTTCCCAGCAGAACTGGTAACATGACAGTGTTTACCAATGAACTAAATCTGACCAAATGCGACGCGAGAAATCTGTATTACACGTGTGTAATACCAAACTTGCCCCAATACCAGCTTAGTGAAAACAACATACTGTTTTTGTTCAGACAATTCAAGAAATTCTTATTGTGAAGAATAAAATTAAAAATTACCTCAATGCCTTATACCTTAGTGTTTGGATTCTGTGGTCTGTTTTCTGTTCCGTCCTTTTGTCAGTATTTCCCCGTGATTGCTGTTTCCATTTACACTGAACAAAAATATAAATGCCTCATGTCAAATTTTTGAGTTTTTATTAACAAAAAACTGGAACCGAGATTCGTCTGTGAATAGCACTCTTCTCCAGCGTGCCAAAGGCCATCGAACGCGTGCGTTTGCCCATGCGAGTCGGATCCGACGCCAGACAGCGGTGAGATCCAGACCACGGTGAGGACGCCGAGCGTGCAAGTTGGCTTCTCGCAGGCGATTACGGACTGTCTGTGGTGTGATGCGTCTGTTGTGCAGAGCAACGGTCTCATCCGCTGTGCGTGTCGCTGATCTGAGCCGATCCTGCAGGTGGACGAGCCGGATGTAGCGATCTTGTGCTGGTGTGGTCACACGTGGTCGACGTGGATGAAGTTGATTTGCAGTACTGCCTGTCTGTCGGAAACGAACTCTCGTCCGATAGTTAACATTCAGCTGCACAGTGACCGCTCTGGTGGACATCCCTGCATCCAGCATGCCAATGACACGTTCCTGCATGACCTGAGACATCTGAGGCATGATGACTTTTGACAAAATTTGACATTTTGGGGTGGCCTTTTATTGTCCCCAGTATAAGGAGTGTCTGGGTACTGCTCATTCTGTCTGATCACCGTCTGGAAATGCCACACCCATGTACTGAGTGAAATCACTGCATCACTGAGCAAATGCTCACTGACAGAGAGATGGATTAAAAAATGGTACACAAATCAAGAGAAATATCCCTTTTGTACAAGTAAAAGTCAGCATATGCTCACATCGAGTTGTTAACTCCATGTGGCATCAATATTTGACATGGGGCGTTTATATTTTTGTTCAGTGTAGTACCTTGTGTAATCTTTTCTTTTAGTTTCTGATGGCTTTAGCAGTTACTTGATTCTCCTTATTCTATTAGTGTTTTCTCATGTTGTCTTGCTTCTTGCCCCACCTCTGCTCTGTTTCTCGAGTTCGCCTCATCTGTTTGGTGTCAATTCATTAGGTCAACTTATTCATAATTTCCTTTGTTTCCTTTAGTCCTTTGAACATTTGTCACCCATTTTTTGGTTTCTGTTGTGTAAAACTACTTTCTGATTTCTGCATATACTTTACTGTTCCAGGGCCAGTCTGTTCGACGGCTCTTTTCCAGTACCAGTCTGTTATCCAGTTCTGTTCCAGTGTCAGTCTTTAACCCAGCTTTGTTTCCAGAACCAGTCAGTTATGCAGTCCTGCTCTGGTTTCAGTATGTTGTCCAGTTTTGTTCCAGTGCCTGCTTGTAATCCAGTTCTGTTCCAGCGCCAGTTGGATATCCAGTATTGTTCCAGTTGCAGTATTTTATCCACTTCTGTTCCAGTGTCTGCCGGTTATCAAGTTATACTCAGTCTTCAATGGACAATTTGACATATTTTGCGAACAGTCATGGTATGTCAGTTGACCTGCATCACGTTGATTTAATACTCTACTATTCAGTCTTAACCCTTGCATATGAAAAGCACACAGATTGACTTAAACCTGCACCACATCTGGCTACTAATGCAAGAGATTGCAATTCTTTGATTGAGCGAGGGCAGAGAACGATGGCTTATATGAAGATGAGGACGATCTGCACAGTGATGCAGACAGTTGTTCGTCTGAGAGGCGCGAGAATTCGTATTTATGGCGTTCATGTGAGAGAAGCAGGATTTACAGATATGTTGATCCAACCCTAGTTAGGACAAAAATTGCCTCTCTTTTCCTGGATGGGAATTTCAGCACAACAATACAGTTAATTCAAAACTTTTTCAAGCTTTCAATCTGAAAAACATGCCCGAGATCAGATGATACTTGCATATCAATGATCTCCAGTTGCACAGAACCTTTGTCAAGTGACATGATGAACTCTTGCACTTAAACAGAATTATCCTTAGCGTTCTCAAATTGCAGCAAATCCATTGGGAAATCAAAGTAATCAAATTTCAAATTTCCCTCAATTTATTTACAAAATCGAATATCACTTGAGTGATCGTAGCACCTGTGGTTCACTTGATGAAGTCACTGAATCTGGGGAAGCAGAGAATTCAGCCAGTTAAGTGGGATTAGAAAATTACTTGTTTCCTTTTGCAAATGCTGGGAGCCAACCACTGTTTTATCCTTCACCTGTAGTTCCAAACTGAGCAAATTCAAGTGATGAAAGATGTTGTTTAAAATCACATCTCTGACATGAATCCATCATCAATCATTTGTGACAGAAACACCCTGGCTTTCTTGAGCTTGCAATCGAAGAGAAAAGTCACAGTTTCCTCCCTCACAAACTCTGTTGAGGGCATTTCCCTTGCTTAGCCACCAAACATAATTATGCGATAATTGGTCAGAATACCCAGCTAACATACTTGCCACAAGTTCACGAAACAATCAGTGTTGAACACTGGATGTTGATCGGATAAAGTTAACAATAGCCATGACTGAGTTCATGGTATTTTTTTAACTCACGGCAAAGCCAAGCACAGACAACGCTCTGATGGACAAAGCAGGGAATGATTTCATCTGCGGTGCAATAGCCGACAGTCGTGCAAACAGACCTTTCACTCTCCCTGCCATAGAAGAGGCACCATCGCTACCTAGCATGTTGACATTCTCCATATTTAGGTGACTGTTTTAAAAAAAAGAAACAACCCGCTGGGCGATTATTATTTGTGGAATTAAGCCCAGAGTGTCCTCTCTAAAGCAATCAATATCCAAGAAACGCACAAATAAACAAAGTTGAGCAGTGTCAGAGTTTTCCTTGAATTTGTACACAGCTAGCAACATAACTTCTGCTTCCCTCAATCGGCCAAAGGAGTTTCAAAGACGTTGATGGCTAAAATGCTGACCCGTCTTGCTATTTTCTGTATGCGTATATATTTAATACATGACACCTCCTGGTCTTTCACTTGATTATCCATACCAATGCAACAGCAGCTAATGTGTATTATTTCATCATCTCTGCGTTTGTAAATGGCCTCTTCTTTTTACCAAGGATCCATTCCAACCGGAGAGAGGCTGAGGTTGCCCTCTCTTGGGCAGATTCTGCACATTCTTACCGCTCAGTTTATACAGGTGGAACACACAAAGGAAACCTTTTTGTCTCTTCCCCAGCTAAGACAAATGCAGTTTTTCACTGATAGAGTATTCCCACTCCACTGCTTGAGTGGAAAACCTAATCGGAGAGAGCAAGGGGGTGAATCAAGCAGAGCATTGTCTGGCTCTCAGCATAGATGACTCTGAGTTGAATTCACTCACATTGATCTTGTGCACATCCTCTCCTCAACAGCTGTTGGAGATAGATAAGGCAAGGGAGCAAACAACAACCTGTCTGTGACGTGAAGTTTGATTGAAATGGGTGCAATTTCTGAATCAGAATATAAATGCTAGATACTCAGCAAACACTTATAGGAATTTCTGACATCATGGGTCTCCATTATCCTTCACCCACGCTCCTACTGGCTGTAAATATTGAGAAGACACACTAAGCCTACATCTCATAGCTACCCTTGTGTTGTGCATACAGTAAATATGTCACTTGAAATACACTGCCAGTCAAAGGTTTTTGCACACCCCAATACTTTCTGTAATTCAGGGGCGTAGGAAGCAAATTCATATTGGTCCGGCAGACAGGGCTGGGGGGATGGTATGGAAGGGGGGTGTCCCCCCTTCCATCATTAGCAAATTTTTTGCAACTGGGAATTGATTTAGTTAGCTGTGGTAGCATCGAGACTCATCTTTAGCCTCAACAGTTTCAACTTTTGGGTGGTGTTTCTAGTCACGACACAAGAGCAGATTAGTTCAGTCTGCGGTCTATAGTATGCACTTTCCAGCACTAGCAGTTTGAAGCATTTCATCCATGAACTTGATATAAACCTTTGAGACAGTGTTCAAGCAATGAATCGGAGGCTTATAGAATACCTTATAAATTGAGATATATAAAAGAAGGTGACGTCCAGAGTAATGGTGTCAGGGTTATCCACCCATAGAAACTGACACTCCTTATGTTTCCTTATGTTCTTTTTGTCCCTCGATTTTTTACATTCACTGATTTATCTTATTTATTTCATCCCATATAATGCAATTAGGCCACCTATCTAAGAAAAAAAATAATAAAACACTGACTCAAGATTACCAAGAACGAGTAAATCCCGTCATAGGCTAATTCAGGTATCATGTTTGGACATGCGATACGCACGCAGGTAACTAACCCCTTGCTCTAGAAATACGAAGTAAAAACACAAGCTGCATTAATATTGTGCAGATTGAAATCTTACCGGGAATGTAGGGGCACAAACCAGGGCATGCAGCTGATGATAACTGTATGAACTCGGAAGGTGGATACCCACAAACACAGTTCAGGATGAACTGTTTAGAACATGTTAGCAACAATTAGTTTTCAACATAGTTAATATAAAGCGACAGGATTTTGTGAGCTTTCTTGGACGCACTTAGAATACACTGCTTCTGCACACAAGCCCCATCTCACTCGCGCCCTCCACCCAGCTTGGGGTCGCGTAAAAATATTATTTCTTGCAGACACGTGGCCCTTCTAAAAGCACAGCGCGCCTCCAAAGCATTCGGTTTTCTGTGCGCATCCGTGATGGCCAGCAATTTGAAAAGATCTGAGCGGCATACGCCAATCACAGATGCCAGTCGGCGTTTGGTGGGGGATTTGTCATTAAAAAAAATCAATTAAAAATTAAAATGAGAAAAAAAATTTGAAAGGGAGCTCTTCATACAAGGAAGTGCATCCAGATCAAGCAGTTAAATACAAATATGGGGATAACGATAGTTTGCGCTGCTTAGGTCTGGTAAATAATTCATTACATTCGAATTAAAATAACATTGCACTCTGTGATTGTCTGTTGCAATGTGAGGATGGAAGTTAGACTGACTGCCCTTCAAGCATAGTCCTTATCTCCGGGGCAAAACTGTCTAAATAAATTAGCATCGCTCTCGATGCAAATTGTATGCATAAAACAAGCGCGTGAGGTCACCAACCAAAGCCCTGTAATGCCAAAATTAATAACTTAGACGAAATAAGAACGTTTTTTTTTGCACTGGATCATAATTTATGAGAGTGTGCAGTAGCATTAGTATCGCTGACGAACGCTAATGACACTGGTCTCGCGGCAGTGCATTAATCTGATAGGTGATAAGCAGCCGGGATCAGCTAGACGGTTTAAAGCTGCTTTCACATCGGACGGGAAACGAATTTTTCGCACGACACATTACATTCAAAATCACTGCAAAGACTTTGCAATGACTTTGAATGTAATCTGTGTGCGAAAAAATCGTTTCGCGTCCAGTGTGAAAGCGACTTCAGATTGACATTACGTGAGGGAGAGAGGGGAGGGGGAGGGGCGTATTCGGGAAAATATTGGTCCGGCGATCGCCGGATCTGCCGGCCCGGTTCCTATGCCCATGTAATTGTTACAATTTGTTAAATTTTGTTCGTGTGTAATAGTCTCATATTGGTTGCATAACAGTAAGGTAGGAAAACTGAAGCTTAACGTATAAACCATGTATATATAACAAAACAAACAAAGAAAAACCAGGATCAGTCATTTGTCAATATTTAAGCAGATCAATAACGATGGTCTAATCCAGTGCTTCTCAAACCTGTCCTGCATGTTTTAGTTCTTTCCCTGTTCCAGCACAGGGGATTCAAATGATCTACTCATTATCAAGCAGCTTCAGGGGTTTGATAGGTAGTTGATCATTTCAAACACCTGTGCAGATTCCTTGTGGATTTTTCTTGTAAATTTATTACTTGTAATAAACAAGTATTGGCTTCCAGTGATTTCTTTGTTGAAAACATACATGTAAGAGAAAGACTTAACAAGATTTTTGGGTGTGCAAACACTTTTGACTGGTAGTGTACTAACCATGGTATGTATACAATAGGTCCTAACTTATGGTGAATTCTACCATTCATTCCAGCGAATTCTGCATTTTGATTGGTTAACACCAGGTATCTATTCACCGGTAAACTACCTCCCACTGGGTCAAAACCTCGTCATGATTACGCCGACAAAATAAGGCTACAGTTTGCGTACAGTCTTACTCGCTAGCGAGCTAGTTGGCTACCTAGCTAGCAATAGTATAGCTAGCGTGCCAATGTATTTAGCTACATAGCCAACTGGCTAGCGAGCTAAAAAGGCTGCAGTTCGCTTTCAATGCATACACTGTCATACTCGTTAGCGAGCTAGTTGGCTTCCTAGCTAGCAAGCCAAAGTGATATCGAACTGTGTGTCATAGCTAGCACGCCAATATTTTTGTAGTGGTGTTGACAAGAGTCATGGTAGAATGGAGATAAACCTACCGTTTTTTTTGAGCACTCGGTATTTATCGTAGGCTAGATACCTGGAAATGTACATTTGAAACCTCACACAAGCGCTCAGTATGAAATGAAATTTCCAGGTATCTACCCTATGATGTTCAAAAAAAACTGTTGGTTTATCTCGTAATTGACTGTGTCAGTGGGTATGGATCCATTTCTTGAGGTGAAGGGAGCCACAATGCATTATGTCAGTCAGGACTAAAATTGACACAGTGTTGAGTGCGGATGATCACCAAGGGCATCCAGTAAAAGGGCTTGTCATCTCATTTTGCACCTTCACAGCTGCATAATGTGCTGTGACAGTCAGCTGGTCCCACTGCTACAATGCTGTCACTCAGAAGTCCGTCAGATGCCCATGTTTGTGAGCGGTCAGACAGTCTTCGCGGGCATATACTGTATGTACAAACCCAATGCCAATTCGTGATTGACTCACTACTTGAGTGTTATGGAAAAACCTAGCAAGTCTAATTTTGGGAGAAACTAAGTTAGGACCATTTTTGTACTTATTAGGCTTTGCCTCATCATATGCAGTAAGATACATGAAAAATAATCATTGATTTCCTATGTTTTCCAGCGGCAAAACCAAGCAAGTCATTGGTATTTAATCAGTTGTGAAGTAAAAATCAAGCAAGTTGATCTTCCTTGGTTCTTCCACATAAAATTTTCTATTTTTTAAATGATAAAACCTAGTCAGTGAATTAGCCAGTTATGAAGCAGCATACCTATATTATCTGATCTGTGAGGTAAGTCCCCATGCAGAGCATTGGATGTGCAGGACATTCATGGTCAGAATTCGTAATTCACGCTATTCATGTGCTAATAACGACTGAAAAATGGTTTGAAGAGGGAAGCGGATGGTGGAGTTAACACTGAAAAACTGTCAAATGCCACTGCAGCTGCATAATCGTTAGGTTTTTGTCCATCATTTTGAGATTTGACATTTTATATTTCCGGATGGAAAAATTTCTTCAGTCATATTGCCAGGTATGCTAATAAAAAAGAAAAAAAAATTCCTCCATAAATATCTCTTATTATGTAATGAACAAATAACTACCATGTCAGTTTCTTTGTCGGACAAGAGCTTAACCCCAGAGGGATACAGTTTTCTGTCTTTTTCTCAGAATCAGCTTTTTGTTACTTACTAGGTTTTTCCATAACACTCAAGACTAATAACAGCCTTATTGGCTCTTGATAGATCAAGGTTAATGGTAAAATTACACCGAGGAATGCTATCAATAGAGGAGGGGATAATTTATCTCAGGGGAAGATATCTGACAAATATCTTGAAAGTCACATTCTTTCAGTGTGTTCGACTAGTAGATTAGAAGTACAATGAAGCTGATGACATTTGGTATCGTGCTCTGGTTGTCTAAGGGGGCTTTCACACCAACGTCATTTGGTCCGGACTTTCGGACTTTTCTGTTTGGTCCGAACCAAAATGATAGGTGTGAAACCTCCCCTGGACCTTAGTCTGGACCAAACAGCCAGACCTTGGGAGGTGGTCTCGGTCCGGACCAAACGGAACCACGGTCTGGATCATGCCCAGTGTGAAAGCATTTTTTTGAAAGGTTCGGACCTTCGTTTCAATGACAGGAAATTATGACATACGAGACGCACGTATTCGGGTCTTTGCATTGACTTTGAATGTAATCTGTCGTACGAAAAATTAGTTTCGCGTCCGGTGTGAAAGCAGCTTAACATGGCGTGTTATTTAATCAAAAACACTAGAATAGCTTATACTGCAAGAACAGAGCATCATAAATCACAGAAAACAATGAATTGCACTTGTAAAACCCACAAAACAATAACCAACGGCGGAAATTGTAGGGCGAAGGTTCAACGTGTTCTTTTTGGCTAGTATTATATCGCGCGACGTCCTGGCTGGTGCGAATCACAATAAAATGGATATATTTTCTCCGTTCAAGGACGGGCACAAAAAGCACAACGGTTACAATTAATCTGACTCCATAATAAATTTAGGATACCAAATTTAGTTATACCCTCGTTAAATATCTGACTCCAAATTAGAATTAGAACTTATAGTTTAGGGACACATGCGTGAATCTCGGGGCAGCTACGTCGCCAGACTCATCCGTGAAAACCAGTTACTCAACTGACGCCCCCGGGTAATAGCGCAGTTGCCGGATCTTAGTTCGGTGAGAGTTCTAGAGGATGGAAGAAATTACCATGATAGTAGCAACTTTGGCATAAACATATCATGAACCCAGATTTATGTGCACCACAGGGCCCCTTAAGGAGATCGACCAGGCACCGGCTTACAAGCCCAGGGGTGCCCTTAAGGCCAAATCCCCAGGACCGATACTACATAAACCCTTTATATAAGTAGACCGTAATCTGCAATCCAACTTAAAACCCATCACTACCTTTTTTAAACATCAGCTAGCTAGTCTGGAATGTAAGGACTCGCCCCTAAGTACCGGTCGAACGTGGCTAGAAAGAATAAAAGGATTAGGAGTCACGGAGACCACGCAAAGCTTAAAGGAATGACAACAATTTATTCACCAGGTAGGCAAAAAGCTTAAATCAAACAAATCAACGTTAAGCCAATTACAAGTTACGCATAATTTAGAAGAGGAGAATAAAGTCATACCTGGAGGAAAAGGATACACGCACTAACGTGCGCGGGAAGTTCGAATTACGATGTTACATCATTGAAAAGGCTACTCACGCACTATCGTGCAGCGGGAGAGATCGGATACGATCTTCCCAGAATGGATTGTTTCTCTTTGCTTTAAGCCAAACCACGTCTTTGATCCAGGCGGCATGGCCATAAACTCCTGGAAGGGGGGTCGAATCTGGTTTTTGGGTTCCCCCATGGGGAGGAGGTAATAAAACACTTCAGCAGAGAGAGGAGAATAGGGTGATTACCAGAGAGTATTCTGACCAAATTCTCATGAGTTTCCAAAAGGGAATGAACCATAATTTCAATGGGAATGAAACATGCTCCATTCAACTCCTTGGATTCCCCCGAGAATAACAAGACCAAACATGATATGAATATGTACTAATATGATGCAGTTGTCATGAAAAAGTCTTAAGATGAATTAATATATAGTTTAATTGGGTTATAAGTATATAAGTGATTTCTTAAAAGGATATTGAACATATAAACATATTATGAAATTCCTAGAGATTTAGATTATCTTAAACAGATTAATATAACTGGACTTCAACTTAAGAATAAGGATAGTAATACGACTCCCACAGGGCATTGTGTCAGCCAGAGCCTTGCAACTACACCCCCGCACAAAGTAACAGTAAGACCATTAACACCTTAGTAAGCATCTTGGGGAGGAAGTCCACAAAAGCTTTATTGCTATCTGGCATGGCTCTGGACTGAGCTTATCAGCCATTTGTCGCATACAGTCGCTGGGCTCCCCCACGCATCAGCGTTTGCAGATCTTACAGAGGTGCCGCTCAGAACCCAACCCAAAGGCACAGATGAATTTTACTGGTTTCGGAATGGAACAATCTTTTATAAAATGAAATATGCAATGTCTACACACTGCTTAAGCCCAACGCCCACTGGCCACGAAGCGTCGCGTCAAAATCTGAATGCTTCTAAACGCCCACTGGAAGCGTCAGTAGCATCAATACTGACGGATGACAACAAGACCGAGAAGCAAGCCATGGGTGTTACCCTCAAAATATTAAACATGACAACATTTAATTTTGAAAAGACCTACCGATGAAGCTTATTTTTAGTGATGGCAAAGTGCGATGTTCAGGTTACTCTGCACTTGACGTTATATATAGGCATAATTTCCCTCCTAAATTTAGCCGTCTCGTAAATTAAGATTATGATTCACTTTACTTCGCTCAGCAGCAAATTAGCTAGCTAGATAACTTAGCAGTGTTAAGTTCTGACCAGTGCTCCTTTGAGTTTGGTATTGTCTAACTGAGGATCGCTTAATAACTTAAATGTGCGCAAAATAACGGATTTCCTTTCAAAACTGTGACTTGATTAAAAAGCAGGTATATCGGCTTCGACAACTGCATGTGAGGTCTCTGCTAATTGTGTGCCACCAACCATGGCAAGGCGAAATAGTTAAATAACCTAAAAGACAAATGTGTTACTACTGAGTTGACGCTCAAGAAAATTAACAACAATATGATGGTGGGAATGACGATTTCATTCATTGTTTACAACATTCAAGACCCGTGTTATTCAACTTGTTGACATCAGACGCCCGCCGGCCAAATGACAAATCAATGTAAACTACTGAGACATGCAAAGCACGTAGTTGATGACGATATCACGTAGGTTCGTCATGTAAAGTCTGTTAGTCCGTTTGCAATAATGACAGTGTAAAACCCAAACAGACCGAACCAAATGTATACAATGTAACAAAAACACAGACCTTGGTCCGGACTTTGAGGTGTGAAAATACCTTAAGTTTGATTCCCAGTTGGAATACAGCGATACATTCTCATCCTGACTCGTCATTTAGTGATGCTTCCTGACCAAGCGTAGATATACAACAAAAAGGGGCTTTGGAGTCCTTCTTTGACATTTACGGTTAGGGTTAGGGTTAAGGGTTAGGGGGTAGGGTTCTTTTTAAACTGGTGTCAAATAAGGATTCCAAAAGCCTCCTTTGTCATCATATATGGACGCTTGATCAGGTAGCGTTACTATATGACAAGTACGGATGATACTGGGCTCAATACTGCATTATGACCCCCTGAATATGTGCAGTTTTCATGATCATCAGTGAATAGTATATATATAGTGTTAATGTAGAATCGTATGAATGTTTAAGTTTGATGTTTAAATTTCTAAAGCTGTCCAACAACAGAATTTAGTTTGCATAGTTTTTACAAGCAAACCATTTTTTTTTAAAAGTGTTATAATGACTTGGCTGATGTTGTTGATTAGATGCCTTTGCTCCACTCAGATGCTTTATTGTAATTGCTTTTTGTGAATATTTAGCAGCAGAAAGGATTCTTTTGCAGTGCTCAGAGAAATGAATTAGGCTGGGGACGCCTCCTTTGCATGTGACTATAGTTTTTGTGTGTGTGTGTGTGTGTGTGTGTGTGTGTGTGTGAAAATAATTCCTCATGGTCAATGAACCACTCTTTCGCAATTTTAGCCAAATGAATCTTGGCATTGTCATCCTGGAATATGCCTGTGCCTTCAGGTATTGAAAAGTCCATTAATGGGTTACTGGTCATTCAGCATGTTAAGGTAGTGTGCTGAATTCATTTTATTGCTGCAGAACAGTGCTGAGCCTAGACCTGACCAACTGAAGCAATCTCGGATCATACCACTGCTTCCAGAGGCTAGTGCAGTGCACACTATGCATGATGGGTGTATCACTTCATAGGCTTCCTTTCTCACCATGATCTATCACTCTAAAATAGGACTTATTAGGCCACGTGATCTTTTTCGATTGCTCCTCATTCCAATCTCGATGCTCCCTTGCAAATTGAAGGCGTTTTTCCCCCCAATTAGCCTCACTAAGAAGTGACTTTCTTGCGACCACGCAGCTGTCCAGTCCCAATCCTCCAAGTTCTTGCTGCATCCTGCATGTGGAAATGCCCTCCCTTTCAAAATTAAACATAGCTATGAGTTCTACCATTGATTTTTCAAGAGATGAAACCTCACCGAGCATTTTAGTGATCTTCGATCAGGATCAGTCATTTTTCTCCAACCCATTTCTTCCGCAAAGTTGACAGTTCATCACTATTCTTCCAGGTTTCAATAAATTATTTGACAGTTCTTTACCAAATTGCAGTGATTTCAGTAATCTCATTAGCGGTTTTCTTTGCTTGATGCTGGCCAATAATTTGCCCCTCTTGAAACAAAGTAACGTCTTTTCAACAACCATGAGATATGTCTTGCGACATGGTTTTCACAGTTGTGTAAAACACATGGAGTTCATGAAAGTAAGTTCACCCTTTGCACTTTCAAAATTATGTCATTGCAACTTTCCAAGCAACTGCACCTGACGTTCCTCCACCTTGCATTTCAGGATGCCCCGCAAGTGCTAGACTGGGTTCAGATCAGGTGACATGCTATGCCACTCTTACACTTTCACTTTCAGCTTGTTCAGATAGGGAGTGGTCTGCTCAGAGCGATGCTTTGGGTCATTTGTCCTGCTGGAATACAGCTCTTTGCTTTGATGGTACCATCTTCGCCTTGAAAATGTTACAGTACTTTGTGGAATCCACAATTCCGTCACTGAATTTGAGCTCTCCAGTACGAGGCAGTTCTGCTGCCCCAAAACAGCCCCAAACCATTTTTAACTGTGGGCACAACACACTTTTCTTGGTACTATTCAAGACGTTGCCAACCATACTATGGCCCATTAGATCCGAACAGGCTGATCTTTGTTTCATGGGACCACAACACGTTGCCAGAAGGTCATCGGTTTGGACTGATGTGCTTAAGCTAACTTTGCGAGTCTTCTAATGGACTGGCTTCAGTAAAGGTGAAATGGTCAAGCTGTTGCTGTTGCTGTTACTGACCTCTTGGCTGTGCTGTAGCGCTGTTCATTGGTGATCATTCTGCTTGGTTTGAGACAGAGAAAGACGTTTGGAGGGATTGAAGCTGAAGATTTACTCTTGTGCAAATGGGGTTTTCTGAAAATAATTTGTGTGTTAAAGCTCAAACATTAATAGAGGTTAGACGATTTGCTCCTGAGGTATAACCTTTGTCGCATTAGGGGCAGGGAGAATCTTCCCTCTTTTTTTTTTCCCCTTTTCCCCCCTTGTAACAACTCAGTGAGCAAACAGCCAAATTAAGTCGCTAATCTGGTCAAACAAAGGCGACGGGGGTTTTTTGGGGGGGTTTCAGTCTCCTGGGAGCAAAGTAAGGTAAAGTAAAATAAATTTAAACAATAAATTTAAACGCTAAATAATTGTCTAAGTGAATTGTATGATATACAAAGTAAAACAGAGTTGTTTTCAAGGACTCAGCTACTGTCGCCTGGTTTTGTAGCTGATTTAGCTAACAAACTTCTGCAGGCTCTCAATGCCAAGAATATTATGGAATTACCTGGATATCTAACTATAACCCAGCTTGGTTTCATACTTGGTGGCTTGCCTTTCATACAGTCTTCTAGCCAATAAATATTGACGTTCACCGGGGTTTTTTAGTCCCCTTCATTCTTTATCCTGACCGCATTACCGCATAAACATATTGCCAAGCTTGAATATTAACGCAAACCGGGGTTTTTGTCTTTTTCGCATTTTATTATTACCGAAGGGCTCTTCTGATTTAATACATTGCAAATTACGTTATCTTTGTATTTTCCTCCGGTTGTGGTGCCTTGATCAGCTGATTAAAGTTTAACTGCTTGTTTGAGTGCTTAGTGACAAGCTTGTTGGGGGAGATACCATGTTTATTTCGTTCATATAGTAAACGGCTTGTTTATTTGGTCCGTTTTAATTAAAGGGAACCGGGGCTTTACTCTATTCTCGGTTACCCTTGGTTTTATTTGTGGCTAGCTAGCTAGATAGTTACTGTTTGCATTTTTGGCTGGAGACCTGAGATTTAGTATTTAGTTAGTAGGGCAGCAGTCACTTGAGTCGTCCATTCGGTTAGGTTGGAATTTAAACGGTAAGGTTTACCGGAGTGCTCCGCCTCCTCCCTCCTCCAGTTTCTCTTAGGCATTGTAGCCAGTCTGTTTTATCTGGGTTCTCAGCTAAGCCCTGTGATATTTTTAGGTTAGTATATTAATAGTACCGGGACTAGATAAACTCAAGTCGGCTTATTAGGAGTGCTTATTACAAATGAAGTTTGTCTCAAATTGGTATTTAATTTCTGTTAACTGAAACTAAGCCCCTGTTAAAAGGGGCTTATTATTCATTTACATAGTTTCCCCACGGTTTCTATTGTGACTGCTGCTTAGGGCTTCTCAGGTTAATAAATTAAGAAATTGTGGTTCCTGAGTTTCTGTCTAATTTTCTTTTATCTAGGGTGAGCGAGGTCATTAGGTAGGGGGTTCAAAATGTGGCCAAAACTATGACAGTTGCAGGATGATCGCACTTTTGGAAAGAGATTTCCAGGATGGGTTTGTCTGCCACCGGTGCCAGCTAATTGAGCATCTGGAGAGCAAGATTCTTGATCTTCAGGGCCAGTTGGCGGCGCAACATAGTTCGCAATCAGTAGAGTCCCTAGAGGAACTAAGTAGTATGTCGTTTAGAGAAATGGTGTGTACGCCAAAGCAGGGTGGTGCGGGGATCCCAGAGCAGGCAGAGAGAGAAAGTTGGGTGACTGTAGGACGTCAGCGCAGGAAAGGGCATGCACACCGTACAGCAACAGCTCCTCCAGTGGTTTAGGTGTCCAACCGATTCCGGCCCTTGCAGCAACTCGAATTGGCCCCTGACCCTGAGAGTGGAGGGGCTGATGAGCATCAGGGCACTCTGTTGGCCTCTACCACTCAGAAAAGAGAGTTAGTGATAGTGGGGGACTCAGTACTTAGAGGAATAGACAATTTAGTCTGTTCGCGCGACAAGGAGTCTCGTACGGTGTGTTGCCCGCCTGATGCCCAGGTAGGAGACCTCCTGGAGCTTGCGGACAAGCTCCTGGCCAGAGCGGGGAGGGATCCAGTTGTCATGGTCCATGTTGGGACAAATGATATAGGTAAGGGTAGGTTTGAGGTTCTGCAAGGCAAATTTGTGGAATTAGCTGAAAAGCTTAGGAGCAGATCCTCCACGGTAGTTTTCTCTGGGATTCTACCGGTACCACGTACAAGCAGAGGGAAGCAGAATTTTATCTGGAGGTTTAACACGTGGCTACGAACCTGGTGTAGGAAAGAGGGGTATCGGTTTATGGGGCACTGGAACTACTTCTGGGGCAGGGGTGACCTGTTCAAGCCGGATGGGCTACACCTGAACCGGAGGGGTACCTTTGCACTGGGTCAGCGTATGTTGAGGGTAGCAGAGAGTTATTTAAACTAGGGACTTGGGGGGCAGGGAGGTTAGAGAGTGTTATACAGCGGGAAATGCAGTCTGCCCTGATGGAAGCTGACAGCGTTCCATGCACTATTGATGATATATTTTTAAAGCAACAAAGCGTAGTGAGGGGCTTGGAGCAGCGGGCACATGGGAAATCGAAGAGGAAGAGCGTTCGTGATAACCTGAAATGTTTTTATCTAAATGCAAGAAGCATAAAAAATAAATTTCCAGAACTTGAGGCCAAGTATGATTAGTGAGGGCTATGACATAGTTGGGATTACAGAGACATGGCTTAGTGAAGAGGATGGAGATGAATATAATATCCAAGGTTATAAGCTCTTTAGGAAGGATGGATGCAATGAGCGAGGAGGGGGTGTAGCACTTTATGTGAAAAAAAACATAAATGTGCGGGAAATTCCTGAAATTGAACATTCCTTGCCCTGTGAAGATATCTGGGTCAGACTCATTGGCAAACATGAGACTGGTTTAAACATCGGAGTATGCTATCGACTGCCAGCTTTGGATAGTATTGTCAATGAAATGCTCTTTAAGAGGATTACGCAAGCTTGTAGAGGAGGAGGGACTATTATTATGGGAGACTTAAATTATCCTGGTATCGATTGGGAAATGGTGAAAGGACAGGGAAGGGAGGAGGAAGAATTTCTAGATGTTATAAATTATAATTTTTTGGTGCAGTATGTTAATAAACCTACAAGAGAAAAGGCAATTTTAGACTTAGTGCCCTGTAATGACCCGGATAGAATTAGCAATGTTGAGGTACTGGAGCCACTTGGGACAAGTGATCACTCTACTGTTAATTTTGATGTTTCATGGGAAGTTAAAAAGGTGTCTTCAAAAACAAAAATTTTCAATTTTAGGCGAGCAAACTTTGACAGGATGCGCTCATATCTAAGTGAAATTAAATGGGAGACACTCCTGGGGCCTCATTTATCAAAAAGGGTGTAAAAGTGCTACTAAATTTTCACATACGGCGAAAAGCCAAAAATGGCATACACCCAAAATATTTACACCCTTTTCAGATCTATCAAACTGTGCGTACGCACAGCTCACCGCAGTTTCCATTGATAAATCACACCGGACCCAAGAAAAGTGCGGACGTGAACACGCCTCATATCCCGCCCTCTACACGCCCAGACACAACCATATATTTTCAATGCAAATGAGCACCTGCATATGAAGTAGCCATGTGCGCTCTGGGGATTTGTGGAGTGACGTCAGTGGAAGACAGTGGAACATGGATGGGAAACGCGGAAAGAAGCGAAACTTCTCAGAGACTGAGATACACGTGCTTGTTAGTGAGGTGCTGGCGAGGAAAAAAGTCCTCTTTGGCAGGTATTTGCACTAATTCTGTCTGATCACTTCGTCTTGTGGTTTATTTAGGAACAAGAACATATAACTAAGAACACGTAGAGAATCGCAACAGAAATGAACACATAATGTTGGACCAAACAATTTCTCCTCCGGAAATTAAAACAATCTCATCTAATCAGCCACAGCCCCGCCTCACCAACAAGTGTAAAACCGCCGAAAAGGCGGTCACAAGTCTTACAGAGGCAATTAAAAAAAAAAAAAAAAAAAACCTTGTCGAATATTTTGTCAAATGCAGTAGGTGTGTGTTTTGTTTCAGTTGCATAGAGGGACAAAAATTACAATGTCGTGTTTGATATACATGAATTTATTTCTGTCTCAACTTGTGGACATCAAATGTACGAGGAATGAAATCTGAGGTTCTTGCAATACTGAAAACTAAACACAACTTTGCAAGACTGAAACTGAGAAACTCGTAGGCTATATACACACATTCTTTAGCTCAACATGAGGGGTGAGAGTTGCGGGGCGGCTTCACAACCGCTGCATCACCGCAGCTCATGTCCTTAGTCCCCGTTGAAAACCCTCATGACGGGGAGGGGGCTGTGGGTCCGGGTCCACATGCTGGGGTGGAGGGAGACCCGGCGGCAGCGCAACCCCACGCCTCACTGCCACATTGTGCAGGATGGTACAGGCCCAGATAATCCTGCAGACCTTTTTCGGGTGGTAGAGGAGCCTACCACCCGACGCATCCAGGCAGCGCCAACGGCCTTTCAGGAGCCCGATGGCGCGCTCCACGACGTATCGCGCGCGGGCATGGACCTCATTATACTGGGTTTCCTGGTCACCCTGTGGGTCCGGGATGGGAACTAATAGCCACTCCCTCAGGAAGTAGCCACTATCACCTATAAATCACAACGATGGGGTGAGTATCAGCCTTGAATTGGTGATTATAAGCAGCAGCTTTCAATGAATGAGTATACTGTGTAGCCTACATGCACTCACCAAGAAGCCAGCCATCACGCGCAGCGCCTGCCCCCAGTCTCGCCCCCACACTGCTGTGAGTCAGGGTGAATGAATCATGTGTAGAGCCAGGCCACCGTGCACTACATTCGTCATGAGCATGTCGGCCTCACATATGATTTGGGTATTGATCGTATGCACATTTTTGCGATTCACAAATACGAATTCATTTACCGATGGCGCTCTAATCATGATGTGAGTGCAGTCAATGGCTCCAATTACATTAGGAAAATCGGACATTGCCGCGGCTTTGATTGTTCTTTTAAATAAGCTATAATCCGCGCTCCTCTCTCCCTCGCACACTGCAAATCTCTGACTCAGCAGCTGCGTCGCCAATTCCTCCTGTTCTTCAAAAATGGTGTAAATCACAGTACGCCATGGTCAAAAAGGGTGTAAATGACCGCACTTTTTCCCGTCAGATTTGGGTTTGATAGATCCCAAATTTGGCGGAGAAAAGTGCATACGCACAAAACGGGGGAAAAGGGGTGTAAAAAAAGGTGTATCCACAATGATAAATGAGGCCCCTGGACTGTGAGTCTGTAAATGAGATGTGGGAAAGATTTAAGGGGGTTTCACTTGATTCACAATGCAAATTTATTCCAAAGGGGCCAAAAGTAAGCTGAAAAAGCAGAATCCTCAGTGGATGACCACAGCTATTCGTAGGAGTTTGAGGGAAAAGAGGAATATTTATAAGATGTACATAAAGCATAACAATGAGAATACTAAGGCTGAATACAGTAAAATGCGGGCTGTGGTCAAAAAAGAGCTGAGGAATGCTAGAAGACTGTATGAAAGACAAATTGCAGAGGGGGCAAAAACTAACCCTAAGCGCTTCTTTCAGTACTGTAGCAGAAAAAGGAAAGTCATAGAGGAGGTTAAAGCTGGAGTATGCAATTTTTCAAAAAATCACTTTTTGTCTTATTTGTTAAAACTGTTACTATGACCTGACAGTGGGATGTGAGTCAGATGATCTTTGAGAAAATCAGAGACATCTGGCTCTATCTAGTGCTTCTAATTCCTTCTGCAAGATTTCACCGCGACCGGGACAGAACAACCAATCAGAGCCAGGAGGAGTGACTGACGATGACAATCATTTCTCGTGCACACGCAATTCAATCAGCTGTGTGGCCTAGTTGTGAGTGTTTCTTTACAGCTGGACAAACGCTAGCCAGCATAAGGTAGTCCGTGAGAAATGGCAGTGCTTATTTGTGAGTTCAAACTTGAGAAGTTGAGAACGGGAGTATAAATTTCCAAGAGTGCGAGGACACGGAAAGCTGAATCTGCAGTTCGAGACAGTTGCGTTCTTGTCTATTTCACATTTCAGCGCGAGAATTTATTTGTTCACCTTTCTCTCAATTTTAATATTGTTAAAAATAAACAGTTATGTGCTTTTTCCTCGGCGGATGCTGTTGTCGCTGACTGTCACCAGAGAATGCTGTCACATTAGCTGCAAAAGCCATAGGGAAAAAGCAGGCTACACTTGCAGCCGATAGGCGTTGCAAGCTCGGCTCAATAATAACTTCGTCGGTAGTTGGTTCCTAACGCAAGTGGGTGGCTGTTAGATACATCATATATCACCACAGATGTATCTGAAATGCCATATAGCTTCATATTTAAGACGGCAATGGTTACAGTAACACTCCGTTGAGAATATCTCATGTTACAAACATTGTGCTCGTGGCTGACGTTCGCTTGTTTCCAGTGCTAAGGCTAGCTCAGTGGCTAGCAGTGTTTTATACATAATATGCTGTAACTCTATTTCTAATATGCCCAGGTCGTCATATTGGTTTGGTCTTTGACTTGAGGCCACATTCATAGGATACTTGTTGATGGTAAAATGTTATTTTTATTATTTCACTGTGTTTGCACCTTGCGTTCACACAGCTCCGCTGACGATTCAGACATACGACACTGCATCCAGGTAACGGGATGATGCGAGACTCAAGGCCGTGCATGTGAATCAGGGGGCGTGGCTTTGGTCAGAGACTTAAGGGGAGGGGGTGGGTTTAGAGGTGAGGCTACATTCAAATCTTGCTTGCTGTTCCAAGATTGCATACTCCAGCTTTAAGTGCATAAAGAATAAATATGGATCGCTGCTATATGATAACAAGGATATTGCGGATACCTTAAACAGTTACTTTGTTGAGAATTTTACCTCAGAGCGGGTTTTTATTCGGCCTTAGGGCATGTCCAATGCTCAAGATTATTTAGTGGAAATTGAGGTCAGGGATAACGAAGTATTAGACAAGTTGCATAAACTAAAGGCAGATGAGGCAGATAAGGTCCTGATGGCTTATATCCTAGAGTGCTCAAGGAAGTTAGTGAGATCATCTTTAAGCCGCTATCCGCCATCTTCAGACAGTCTTTAGAAACTGGAGAACTACCAAATGATTGGAAACAGGGCAATATAATACCAATATATAAGAAAGGGGACGGTACTGAGCCAGGTAATTACAGGCCAGTCAGTTTAACTTGCATGCAAAATACTGGAATCTATCATAAAAGATGAGCTGGACTTATTTCTTGAACGTAATAATATCTTGAGGGATAGCCAACATGGTTTCCATTAGGGAAAGTCATGCCTGACAAACCTTCTGGAATGTTTTGAAGAGGCCACCAAGACTTATGACCAGAGCAGGGCTTATGACATCATATACTTGGATTTTCAGAAAGCATTTGATACAGTACCGCATAAGAGACTAGTTTTTAGAATGAGTTTCATTGAAGTTTATTCTGAGGTGGATTCAAAACTAGTTACAGGACAGAACACAAAGAGTGGCGGTCAGTGGTATCTCATCTGAGCTAGGTATGGCAGGGAGTGGCATCCCCCAGGGATCGGTGTTGGGACCCCTGCTGTTCCTCATCTACAATAATGACCTTGATAGGAATATTGAGAGCAAATTAGTTAAATTTGCAGATGATACTAAATTGGGAGGTTTGGCAAATAGCTTAGAGTCCACTAAAGTGATTCAGGATGATTTGTATAGAATCCAGAATTGGGCAGAAATGTGGCAAATGAAATTTAATGTAGCGAAATGAAAATTTTTACATGTAGGTAATAAAAACATTAGACGGGATTACTTCATGGGAGGTTTAAAACCGGAATGTGCTTCACACGAAAAAGATCTGGGAGTGATTGTTGACCAAACCCTCACAGGCTCTAGCCATTGTGCCGTAGCAGTTAAAAAAAAAGCCAATCGGAGCTGGGATACATTGCCAAAAGTAACACATTCGTCAGACCACATCTGGAGTATTGTGTACAGTTCTGGGGACCATACTTTAAGAAAGATATAGAGGCTCTAGAAAAAGTTCAAAGAAGAGCCACTAAGCTAATTCCGGGTATTAAAGATGAAAGCTATGAGAAGGGGCTGAAGATCCTAAATCTCTTTAGTCTTAGGAAAAGGAGACTTAGGGGTGATCTGATTGAGGTCTTTAAGTATGTGAAAGGGATGAACAAAGTGAATTATGTAGGATTCCTTCCACCAAGTGTTGTTTGTAGAACTCGGGGTCACAAATGGAAGTTGACCAAAGGTAAATTTAGCACTGATATTCGGAAATATTTCTTCACCCAAAGAGTTATTTCGATGTGGAACAGCTTGCCTGACCATATTGTTGAGGCAGAGGCCTTGGGAGTTTCAAGAGCAGGCTTGACTTAAAGCTAGATACCATTAAGTCATTGAGTATCTGAAGTGATGTATTCACAATAGTATAAAGTAGGGCTGGGGCGATTCTGAATCAATTTTTTTTTTAGGCTTAGTACCACCACCTGCTGCCATGGGGCGAACATCCGAGCTTTCCCTTTTCCTTTATTAAACCCGATACAGGTTGAACGAAAGTGCCAAACATCAAAGGGCATGTGAAATGCTTCCAGAAAAAAACTTGACTGGTATTAGTATTTTTCGGCGACATGCTGCCCGGAGCCAAGTAAAGGACTACAGAATCGTCTCCTATTAACCAATGAGGCTACTCTAAGAAAAGTAACCTGTTCCAGTTTACTTGCTTGATTAGCAGTCAAATGGTGGATGCGTTTACTCTCTAAGTTGAATGAGTAGAGCTGTTTATTAAGACAGCATGTTTGATTGCTGCATTTTGAAATTTAAATGGCCATAGAACAGCACAGCATAAACACGATTGCCATTGCCACGGCATTTCGTGCGACTGTGATGATTTATATCTCACATTCACATTTCATCCACTTTACAGAATGTTTTCCACCTTGTGTATTTTTAGACGCTTTAAATCCAGGGCGCTCCAATATGTCTTCCAGCTCTGAAAATTTCATTTAGCTCTCTCTAATACACATAAATTTAGGGCTAAAAAATGCTACAAAAAAATGATTCGAGTTCGAAAGCACAAAATTTCGACACACCCCCACGTATTTTTAGAGCTTGTAACACACACACACACACAAAAAAAAAAAAATTAACAAGATCAAAGTAAAATTTGGCAAGGATTCATTAAATATACTGAAATTATTGTACTAGAAAAATCAGCTGCTTCCGAGGGGGTCAGGTGGCAATTTTTTTCCGATTTGGTTGATTTTATATGGAATGACCCAAAAGGAGTTGGTGCTTTCTAGTGGTCAGAAATTGCTTGATGTAGCTTTAACCTTGTCAAGTAGTAGAGGAAAAGGCCCCATGCAGTTATCCCTGGCACACTGTAAAAAAAAATAAATAAATAAATAAATAATTAAAACTTGAAAAGTAAGGCAACCAGTTTGATAGCATTTTTGAGCATTCTCTACTTAAGTTTTTGAGATTGCACTTGTTAATTTTTGACAGAACTCCGAACTTGAAGTTAAGCCGAATCAAAAATGCTGTGCGGCTGGTTGTCTTACTTTTTTAAGTTGAGTCAACTTTTCACTTTTGCAGCGTAGAGGTGGTTACACCAAGAAATAAACCAGGGGTGCCATTAAGTGTGAAAACTTGATTTGGAGGAAACTGATTTTTAATGAAATATATACATAGTTTTGGTTGGTTACATTGAAACCTTAATAAATTGCAGTTTTTTCTCTTGGTATTTTTAGTTTATCTCCATAATATTTATTTTGGATTGTTTTTAGTTCATTCCCAGTCAGCACATTTCTAGTCAGTGGTACCAACAATTCTGAAGCCTCTGAATCTCTTTCCACTGAGGAATTACTGAATCAATTCAGAGACTTTTAATGATTTTGAATGGTCTCAAATTTCATGCTGAACTGAGTCGAAGGCAGTTCATTAATGGAACGCATTTAATATGATATTTTGGGGAAAGGGTCCTTGCTTCGTGGATTACTTGCATTTGACAATCATCTAGTATAAGAAAAGAAAAAGATAGCAGGTTCACATTTCCAAGTGGGACTGTGTGAACCTGCTCCTCTGATGTAAATGTTACAATATTTGCATTATCCCAATTTGCATTTATAGTGCTTCTCAGAGGGGTCAATTAGACTTTCCATTGTCGATTCCAGCATTATCAGAAAAGGTTTGTACACAGGAGGGTTATGCAGCAGACAATATTCAATTCTGCCCAGCCAGAGTCTCCGGCAACTATCAGGACTAGAGATTTTTCGATGAGCTCTCTGTATCTATTGGGCGTTGGATGAAGCCGCAGATCGCTGTTATCAAATTTGCAGTCTTTTTCAATGGAAGTGAAATCAGTATTAAACTCTGAAATTTATAAGAACAATAAATAAGTACAATTTAAGTAATAGTTGAAAATTTTAACTCATTGAGAGGTTTAGTCTGCAACATACATGAATTTAGTCAATTGAATACTGTATATTGCGGATATAACTGTTACAACTTGCTAAAAATTGCTAGAACTATGATTGGAACGGAGTACTGTAGTAAGATGAGTCCAGTGTTTCTGTCCACTGACAGAATGCTTTGCAGCGTACAGAGAATTTTTGTGCCCTCAAATAATACTGGGACCCTTGGTACATATGTGCAAAAGTGGTCATGAACTAATGCCCTGATTTTTTTATCCACTTGATATTTAATTTCAAATAAGAACAAAAATAAAATGTTAAATCGAGAAACAATTATTAAATGAAAAAACATGTATTATCATCATGAAAAAAATTTGCTTTTAGGAACGTGTGCCATAGTTGTTTGATCCCCAACAACTGATACTTTGTGCTACCTTCATTTGTAAAGACAAAAGCTCTAAGTACTAACCCATTACCATAAAAGTTAGGACACCATGTAGATTAATTGGCAATAGGTCAGTGACGAGAGGCAGAGTCTTTCAGAAGATGGTGAGGGCTCACCACTCAGTGACAGACTGCATGGGAAAACTGTTCACCAATTTAAGAATGAAATAGCAAAGAAACTGGGAATTTAATCATCTTTGGTATGTAATATCAGAAAGTTATTCAGAGAATCTGGAGAAATCTCTGTATGCAAGGGACAAGGCCAAAAACCAATACTGAATGACTGTGATCTTCAGGCCATCAGGTGGCAGTGCATTAAAAACAAACAGGATTCTGAATTGGAAATTAATGCTTGGGCTCAGAAACACTTCCAAAAACCATTCTCATTGAGTACACTTTGTTACTGCATCCACAAATATAAGTCAAAACATTACTATGTAAAGAAGAAAACCATAAATAAACACGATCCAGAAACATCGCCGCCTTCTCTGGGCCTAAGCTCATGATGGCCTGAGACAAACTTTAAAACTATCTTGTGGTCTGACCAATCAAAATTCTAAATTTTTTTGGAAATCAAGAATGCCACGTCCTCTAGGCTAAGAGGGAAAGGTACCATCCAGCTTTTTATCAGTGCACAGTTCAAAAGCGTCCAAAATAGTATGGGGGTGCATTAGTGCACGTGGCATGGGTAACTTGCACATATGTGAAGACAGCATTAATGTTGAACAATATATACAGGTTATGGAGCAACATATACAGCCATCCAGACGTCTTTTTCTGGTAAGGCTTTTGCTTATATTCAGGAAGAGAATGGCAAACCACACTGTGCACGTGTTACAACATCATGGATCTGTAGTCAATGAGTCCAGGTGCCAAACTGGCCTGATTGCAGTACAGACAGGTCATCCATTGAATAATTGAATAATTGAAACATTGCTAAACTTAAGTCTCTCCTCTCACTCAATGACTTGAAGACTGTCACCACTGCATTAATCTCCTCAAGGCTTGACTACTGCAACTCTTAGTATCTCGGTGTCAGTCAATGCTCTCGGTCACCCCTGCAGCTGGTACAGAATGCTGAAGCAAGACTGGTACTGGTACCAGAAAAAGTGAAAGCATCACACCCCGTACTAACATCCTTGCACTGGCAACCTGTCAAATACGGGATTATGAAAATCATGCATGGGCCAGCCCCCCTGTACATTTCAGTTCTTCTCTGTCCCTACTCCAGCTCTAGGCCTCTTAGATCCTCATATCAATTGCTTTTAAGTGTGCCAAGATCGAGGCTTATGGGTAAGGGCGAGCAGGCTTTTGCAGTTGCAGTGCCACAGCTTTGAAACAGCCTTCCACTTTCAATCAAATGTTCCCCCTCCATTGACATTTTTAAAACACAACTCAAAAAATGCATGGTCTCAATGGCCCTTGCTTGCTATAAATGGTTTTATTGTTTTGGTCTTTTATTCTTTTAATTTGGTCTCATAATATTTTACTCTGTTTTCTGTTTAGCTCTGTGCACATATCGCGATATTGCCTTGGAATATCCCATTGTCTTTTATTGTTGTTTTACTATCTTCTTGATGTTAATTTAACTCACCATTGGTAAATTAAACCTGCTCAGTCAACTCCTGTTGTTTTTAAATGTCCTATATAATAAATGAACTTAAACTAAAACTTAGAGCATGGTGAACTTAACCCCATAAAACCTAAGGACCCATATATAGGTCCGTTAGAGGCAGCGACTGTATTACAACCTGTGGAACTTCAGGCCTATTTTAAATTCTGGTGGCGATCCCAAAGTTTTCACCGATCCCAAATATGTTCCTCTGAATTACAGGGAAATGTGTATAAAGTGATTACAAAGATTTTGATATTTTCCATTTGATGTAATGCTATGGTCATAGGAACATGGCACCCCAGGTTAGAATTTTTCTCTCTTTTTAAGTGTGATGTTGCTTCAGTGAAGCACTGAAACCAGCATATAAAATAAAAATATTTGACATTGTCCCGCAATAGGAAAAAAAAAAAGCTTTTTCTGGCTTTGAACTGACTTAATTGAAGACTTAATTGAAATTTTAGAGTTTAAAGAATGGGTAAAAAACCTCAATTAGATTTCAATTGTATAACATTACACTTTAGGTTTTCATTTTGTAGAGGTGCCTTTAATTGCACAACACATTTTTGAAGAAAGCATTTATTCTATGGTAATGATATCATCTTTCCTGAAATTTTTCTCTTTAAGAGCCAGAGTCTGTAACTTTGGACCAGCTCATAGAAGGGGGGTGATATATCACGTTCCAGTAGGCCACTGATTTTTTGTGGGGGTATATTTTTTCCAAACTGACAAAAATTACTTTTTTTTATCAGAAGATCCACTATTACAGCCCTTTTTAGGTAGGGGTGAAGGGCCAAAATAGTGACATATCTGGAATTTGACCTTCGAATATTTTGGTGCGCCCTCAGTGACCCTCCTTGATCTTATGGTATATGAATGTATGGGTAGAGTTCTTTCATTTAGCATTATAATTTTCAAGGTTTACTGAGGGCGCTGCCTATAGGTGGCGCTTCAAATCATGACATTTTGCATTTTGGGCTACATTTGAGACCCTCCCAGGGCCTGCGCCCTCATTAAACCTTGCTTATTTATGTGTATTTGGATACATTGGGCCTGTTTCTTTCCAAATTTGCATAAATAGCTGTGGCTTAGTTGGGGCGCTTTTGCATAGGTGGCGCTTTTTATGGCAAGAACGCGATTTTAGGCGATTTTCATTTGGCCATATCTCAGTGCGCCCCCTATGGGTTTCAGTGAAACTTGTTTTATTGTTTCTCTATATCTCCGCTATTCATGATGAAAATATGAAGAAGGCTTTTAGCCTCTTTGTGCTAAAACGTTCACACCAGATCACACTCCACTTTAATCAAGAAAGACAAAAGGTTAGTTCTCCAGTGCTCCAATAGGCGGCTCATATGGCAGGTGGCAGCACTGCTGCGACCATGTTTTGATGGCATGTTCAGAGAGTGAATAGAGCCGTGGAAATCCTGCTTTATCACGAACATCTTCTGATTTTAAGACCTGCGAGCAGTACATCGTTCCATCTTTACCTTGTGGGATATTGTGCTAACGATTAGTTTTGCTCCCAAGATATTAGATCATATATTTCTGATTACATTGTTGAATGGGTGTGGCCTGTGTATATGCATAATGCATGCAGCAATGCAGAATGTAAAGACAGGGTCCTCAACCCCCTCTGAAAAGTACTATGGTTACCACTATGGTTTGAAGTAATGCAGAATACTTTGCTGCATGACTCATTTGATGAATATGAATACTATAAGGACCCCCAAGGACCAAAAAGCTAGGTTTGCCTCTGCTTTGGTGCATACAGAGTTTACTAATACTTCATGTCTCTTCTTTTTATTTTATTTCAGTTTTAACATTTTAAAAATTGTTGCTTTTTTTGAATAAGTTCTCTTGCCTCAATGCTCTGAAAATGCTCAAATAATTCTCGCCACTGGTTGGTGGGGACTAAAACAAAAATGGGCATTTTTCGGTGGTGGTGCTTGATTGTGACATACATCAAACTTTGGCATGTAAAGGGTTAATGAGTTAAAAAGCCTTCTTTAAATTTTTACAATTAATAGCAGAGATATAGACAAACATAATAAAACAAGTTTCACTGAAATCCATCGGGGGCGCACTGAGATATGGCCAAATGAAAATCGCCTAAAATCATGTTCTTGCCAAAAGAAGCGCCACCTATGCAAAAGCGCCCTAACTAAGCCACCACCATTTATGCAAATTTGGAAAGAAATAGGCCCAATGTATCCAAATACACATAAATTAGCAAGGTTTAATGAGGGCGCAGGCCCTGGGAGGGTCTCAGATGTAGTCCAAAATGCAGAAAGTCATGATTTGAAGGGCCACCTATAGGCGGCGCCCTCAGTAAACCTTGAAAATTATTATGCTAAATGGAAGAACTCTACCCATACATTCATATACCATAAGATCAAGGAGGTTTACAGAGGGCACACAAAGATATTAGAAGGACAAAGTCCAGATTTTGACCATGTCACTATTTTGGCCCTTTTGACCTCTACCCTAAAAAGGGCTGTAATTTCCAGCCTGAAGGGATCTTCTGATAAAAAACGTAATTTTTGTCAGTTTGGACGAGATATCCACCCCCACAAAAATCTTCAGTGGCCTACTGGAACATGATATATCACCCCCTGGTTCATAGTTACAGACTCTGGCTCTTAAATTGGATTTTTATTAATATTTTGAATGAAAGAAGAGGAGCAACAGTACTTATATTTTGTCCTAGCCTGTCCTGCTGTTATTTACCAAGGGTGCCAATAATAGTGGAGGGCACTGTATCTCATACCCACTGTGAAAAATAAAAAATAGAGTTGTTGATGTTTTGGGCATTTTTGCAGTCAATGGTTCAAGGTCTCCAGTGGAAAGCCATGGCATAGACATTTCCATTTGGAGATTTTGTCAAAAAGTCTGGTTGTCCCAGCTGGGAGGCTGAGACGTGGTCATGAATGGATTTTCCGGCAGGGCGATGCCTAAAAAGATACACAAAAGTTCCTTCTGAAATGGTTCAGTGGAAAAAAGCATCCTTCTTCTGCAATAACCAATTTTTTTGGACTAAAATCTTATACTTTGAATTCACGTTTGTTAGCCTGGTTACTAACGGTGAGCGATGGCAGCCGAAAACAAAGCTTTGCAATCATACATAAAGATAATTGATAAGCAATTATTCCAAAGTGTAAAAGGAATTTGGCATTTTATCAATTACTTAGCTCAGTTCCGTATGAATGCAGTTCTACACCAGTTTCTTCAAAAAAAACCCAATAAAAATCTGTCTTTCACTCCACATTCTTGAATGATGCTGTAGTATATATCATTTCACAAAATCAACTAAAGACCTCCAACTATAAGGAAAAGCTCATCTATTGCATTTTTGTTGTAGTCAGTGTAATACAACCTGTTCTCTGTTGTTCAGTTCCTCTATGAATCCATAAAAGGGCCAGATGCACAAACATGAGTATATTGTATATGGATCACCTCATACTTTTATACGACATTAATCTACTAACATAAAGAGCCAATCGAAAGGCTAGCTGGAATGTAAATGGAAGAATGGATAAAAGTCCCGACTTTAATGAAAGTCTTTAAATGTCAATATGGAGGCAGAACAAGGATACACTATACATTTAACCTCCCCACAACCAATTGTTTTTTCTTTGCCTCTACTCAATGGGCCCCTCCTCAGAGCTTCTTCATATCCTGTCAATTTGAGTTGAATTCATGTAGAACTGCCACTAGAGGCCCACCAACAAGGCTAGGTTTCAGGCAAAAAGGAAATTAAATTTTCTTACGTGACTATTCATTCAACTTTGACGTCCTGATTTGCATGTGACTGATTAAGCTGCCTCTTATTCCCACCCTGTAATGAATGATGCATTGATTGAAATCCGTTGAGTCTTCTTGCGTGTAACCAGTAACTTCTCTGTCAGGATTGCAACAGCTGATGGATACAGAGGCAATGATAGGCATTTGCGAATACTTCTCATAATTGGACTGTAATGGTGTCGTTAGCTGTGTTGGACTTCAGCTTGAGTCTATATTTTCATACTTCTGGTGCTCAAATTCTGTTTCCCTGTGGTGTTGGAAATTAACATTTTGTTGACAAAGTAAGCCCTCATTTATTTTGCATGAATGTCTTGCAGTTCTAATAAATCACAGACCCGGTATTCACCGAAATACCCACATCCCTACCCACCCCAAAGCACCGTCCTACGATTACCAGAATTGGCAGCCCCCGACACAGGTTGTGTTATAGGAGCAAACATTCTTTTTAACTGATTTGATGAACTCTTATTTCGCCTTAATTAAAAATGAAAGTCAACAGATGTTGTTAAACAATCTTCAACAGACTAATGACTCATTAAAAGCCCCTTTCCATTTGTTTAATGCTTCTATAATTGCTTGGAGCTTACAAGGAATGCAGAACTTTATGAGGTCATTTCTCACAAGGTGGTCTTTCTTGCAGGCAATTTCGGAATTTGAGCATTTATGCAGCTGTTCACTCTAACAAGTAGCACTCCTACGTTTTTGGTGTATTGAGATGATCCCCAATGCAGTACTGTTGAAAATACAACATAATACAATAAAATTGGGTCTACTGTTGAGTGACCTGCATGTCTACATCCTGCGGCTATAAATCCAGGTACATGAATCCATCTGGGACTCATGAATCATGAATTATTCTTGTTAGGCCCACTGCCATGGAGAAGAAAAACAAAACAAAACAAGCATACAAAAAAAAATGCATTCCTATGTGGGCTTGGTGATCGTCCAACCACCAAGCATGATTACACATTTTAATAAATGTGTTTATTTGACATTCTGCATGTGGTTAGTGTGCTTTTCATGAAAAACTGGGGAAAACACATATAACATTTATTAAAAATATATTAAACAATAGATCCCATCTGTATTTGTGGGAGACAAATTAACCCTTGTATGGTGATTGGGTCTGTGGGACCCGTTTTCATTTTTTATCAAAGGAAAAATGATATGATTAATTATTTTCGTAAACTCAGACTCATTGGCCTTGGCTCATTTTCTGTGAAGAACATAAATCAGAACACATTTTCGATGACCACACACTGCACACCCCCCCTACACATTTATATTACATACAGGATGTTTGGGTCCAGTGGACCCGGGACGTGCCTATCGTTTTTCCAACCCAGTTTAGATGAAACCACCCCCACTTCGCCAGTACGGAAGCCTCCAAGGCAGAGCCATGTAGAGTGAGAGTCGCGTCAACAGAAGTCCAAAATTCTTGATCGTCACGTGGTTCATGAAGACTGCAAATAGTTCCAGGAAGTTAGAGGCGGTCAATTTAAATGCGTATGTCAAATAGGCTAGATAGAGACATAACTGCGATTTTCGATAATTAGTAGTCAGTAAATAGCGTTATTTCGGTCTTGTTAACATGTTAGGCTTGAGTTAACGTTAGCCATCTAATCTAAGCGACATCTACGTTAAGAGCCATTCCGTGAGAAAATGGCACTTTTTGAAGAAGTTGAGGAGTTGACCCCCGTGGAATTGAATGAAACTTGGCAGATAGGAAGATATGGTAGTCTCACAGAAAAAGCCACATTTTTAGGTCCGTATCTCAAGAAGTCTGCCGGTGGCGCCACCTGGAAGCCACTAAAGTGGCTCAGTTTTGCTTTTGACACCACATTTTACATCAATTATTATGACTTATGGGTACACAGTACCAGATGTGTTATACTTTTATCATGACCTGTGACACTTCAAGTCTGGATAGACATCAGCACCATATCAGCGCCAAGCTGGGTAACTATGTTATTGAGCCGGGATTATTTGAGAAATCACGGTAAAAATTGAAAATGGTAATGGGAATAAAATAATATCCCAGACATATACCAATCAAGAATGCTTTATTATGTGTTTACTCACAACAAAACTATCATTTTCAGTTAATATTCCCTTGGTGTCTTGATGGGTTAGTGCAACGGATGGACGGAAAGATGGTCGAAATTGATTTCGGTGCATGTTTGCGGTATATTTTCTCAGTAACCCAGATATGTTCCATGGTGATAAATGCCGTTTGTTGTGCTTTTGGAGTTCTGTTTTCAGGACTATCAAGAATTTCTTTGGTAGTATCTACATTTTCAAGCTAGACGGAGCCAAAGTTGGAGGAAAACTCAAAACGGACCATTTCATAGCAGATTGTGCCTATGTTTAGGTGGCATAATTTTGTTTACCCAGCAAGATAGAGATCTGAAATACTCTGGATACATTGTCCCTTTGGGATACATTACAGCATTAGTAAAATCTCAATGGTAGTATTTTCAGTGTACATGATTTAAACATCAAAAGTCGGAAAAATTCGCCTCCAGGGGGCACTGTATGCTGGATGCAAGTACTGGCCATCCCCAGCAATGTACCAAAGAAATTGTTTTTGAATTGTGATACACACAGCTAGTTTTCTCAGAAAGTGAAGAGCTTGGTTTGGTACTATGCTGGGTAGATAGCTTTCTGACTTAAGGTGGCGCTCTAAAGAGCTAATGTTCTACCGAACTAATATTCCATATTACCAGACATATTCCAAAGTTCTGTCTTCTGAAATATATGAAGCACATACACAGTTATACATAAAATTTGTGATGTCTTTGGTATAAACCTTGTTTGGTTGTAAACTGATGGTGACTGTGAGCATTACAAACACGCAATACATGGGCTATTACCAAGTACGGGTACAGCGCAGTCAGAAACGTACAGCATGTTATAAAACATGACCAGTCCAAAATTTTTAAATGCCAAAAAAAGAACTAATGTAAAAGGCGTACCACCGTAAGTACGTATGCAGACATGTGTCAACAGTATACGTACACTGACATAAAATAACAGTCCATAATTTGAACTCTAAAAAAAATCTTTGTCACATGACCGTGTACATGAAGACAGAATGTGTAGTACAAAAGTTAAAACTGTTTTATACTTTTATCCAAAGCGAAATGATGTCAATACAGCATGTGACTAGCTCTATCTGTCAGTCTGTTTTTGGACTTCGATTGTGGGTTGGCGGCACTTGGTGGTGCGCACCAGAGGTGCTCCTCGGCCTTGGCCTTGAGCAGCCATCCATGGCCTTCTTCGTTGGATCGGGTCGATGTTACCCACGGAGCCAGTTGAGCCCGAGGCAAGCCCTACTACACTGCATCCTGGGTCTCTACAGGGCTGGTTACAGGCCGTTGATAGTGAGCTAGTCTGTCTCTGAGTTAAAGAGCGGGCTGCAGCCTATATGGCGCAATAGTTGCGTCAACACCCATGGCTTGGTACGCACGGAAATGGGAAGTCTGTAAAAGAAACCCTGCCCTCCCAACCAGCGGGCATCCCGTAGGCCAGGCATCATGGGCAGGTGTTGGGAATGAAGGCATGCACGTTACCACTACAAATGAATTGCCCTTTTCTTGGCAGGGTGCTGCTTGCTTGCTTGTGCCCTTTATCAGGATAACCACTCGCTAGACGTGACTGCTGTGCCCTTAATCATACCCAAGCACCATACCCTAGGGAAATCCTAGAATTAACACTGAAGCCTGATCTCCGATTATTTTCTGAAACTCACCAACACTACGAAACTGTACACTGTACTGACTACTGGTAAAAGTCTTGCATGTTGACACAATGCTACAATCCCCACCAACATTCTTTTCCAATTTACAACCAACCCAGCTTTATACCAAAGAGATTACAAATTTTATGTATAACTGTGCATGTACTTTATATATGTGAAAAGACAGAACTTTGGTATATGTCTGGAAATATGGAATATTTGGTCGGTAGAACATTAGTTCTTTAGAGCAGCACCTTTGGTCAGATAACTATCTACCCAGCACAGTGTCAAGCTAAACTCTTCATTTTCAGAGAAAACTAGCTGTTTGCATCACAATTCAAAAACAATTTTTTTGGTACTTCGCTGGGGATGGCCAGTACATGCATACAGCATAGTGTGCCCCCTGGAGGTGAATTTTTCTAACTTTTCATGTTTAAACTCATGTACACTGAAAATACTACCATTGAGATTTTACTAATGCTGTAATGTACCCCAAAGGGACTACGTATTCAGAGAATTTCAGATCTCTATCTTGCTGGGTAAACAAAATTATGCTACCTAAACATAGGCACAATCTGCTATGAAATGGTCCGTTTTGAGTTTTCCTCCCTTTGGCTCCGTCTTGCTTGAAAGTGTAGATACAACCAAAGAAATTCTTGATATTCCTGAAAACAGAGTTCCAAAAGCACAACAAACGGCAATTATCACCATGGAACATATCTGGGTTACTGAGAAAATATACCGCAAACATGCACCAAAAATCAATTTCGACCATCTTTCCGGCCATCCATTGCACTAACCCAGCAAGATACCAAGGGAATATTAACTGAAAATGATAGTTTTGTTGTGAGTAAACACATAATAAAGCATTCTTGATTGGTATATGTCTGGGATATTATTTTATTCCCATTACCATTTTCAATTTTTCTTCTTATATCTCAAATAGTTCTGGCTCAATAACGTAGTTACCCAGCTTGGCACTGATGTGGTGCTGAAGTCTAACCGGACTTGAAGTGTCACAGATCATGATAAAAGTATAACATATTTGGTACTTTGTACCCTTAAGGCATGACAGTTGATGTAAAATGTGGTGTCAACAGCAAAACTGAGCCACTAAAGTGGCTTCCAGGTGGCGCTATCAGCAGGCAAAGTGGAATACGGACCTAAAAATGTGGCTTTTTCTGTGAGACACCCATATCTACCTATGTGCCAAGTTTCATTCAATTCCAGGGGGTCAACTGCGCACCGAATGTCAATCTCTCATGGAATGGCTCTTAAACAACCGCAAAAAAGCTACATTTCACAGTAGAATGGTGAACATTTGCACTATTCAAGCAGTTTTAGTGCCTTAAAAGATTTAAAATAATCAAACTACTAAAACAAGTTTTTGTCATTTTAAAGAGTGTGTTCCTGTTGTTGATGCTTTGAATTTTTTGTTTTTGTCTACAATGCAAGTTTAATCCCATCCTAATGTTTTGATAAATGCAGAGGAAGGGGAAAGAAGGTTTCAAAATTCGGTTTGATTTTGTCATTGCTTTAATTGTTTGTGGTTTTAATAATCCCAAGGAAATTTAGGACCTAAGTGATCAATTCCATAATGACTAATTTAATCTTCCTGACTTTCAGAGAGGACAGAAGACCGACAGGTGTCTATCAATGATTATAAACTGACAGCACAATGAGTCACTGGATTACTAGCAGCAGTTAATAATGTTAAGTGTGGTATCTTAGAAAATGCATCGCAAATAATTAAAATGTATCTGTTTACAATTCTTATGCACCCCTGCACTTATTACTATACATTGATGCATAAATTCAAAGAACTGTGTTGTTGACTTTTTGCACAAAGAAGGTATAAATTTATCTTAGACTTGCATGTACAGAAATGTTTTTGAAAGGGTTCATTGAACAGACCACGTCCAGACAGTACAGGACACATTAAAACACACATTCATATCATTATACACATACAGACTCTTACATTTCATGTATCTTGTATCTTTTCATTTTGCACTTATATACTGCAATTACTTCATGAAAAGGAAATCTTGAATAAACTCAGAAACATGAATGGCATATCAAGCAGTTTGTCTGTGCCCTTTCCTCCATGTTGTCCTTGTATTTAGTCTCCACCATGGTTTTCTGTGCTGCGCGGGGATGCTCCGATCGCAGGGGGATTGAGTACAAATGTACGATTTCTCCAGTGTAGTGGAGAAGAAGAGAGCGAGTGCACTCCTTAACTGGGAGGAGCGAGCCTCGCTAGTGAACTAGTGTGAGGCGAGAGCTAATACTGCAAGATGGGAGCTGGTACTGTGAGGTGGGAGCTAGCTTGGGTGGAAATAAGCCTTTCCCATTCCTAAACTGAGAGCTGCCAGCTTATACTTTGAGCTGGCCAGGAGGATTGCGAGGTGCAAACAGGAGAGATGAACTCGACTTTCCTCCCTATTTTAATGGAAGTTCGACCATCACCACGTATTGTGCGAGATTTCACTAAGTATGTGCTCATATTTGTTTTATGATGATGGCAGCATCTTCCATAATGTGTATTCATGTTAGAGATCCTCTCATATTCATCCTGTATACTTATTATTGGCCACAAAATGCACTGAGCGGATTTCACTGTACACCCTGTGTTCTATGCACACTTGAACAAGGGAGATAAAACAAATGTGGCTCATATTGAGTGCAATACACTTCTTGGAGCCTCAGCAAAATTATTGGTCTTATGTCCCAGTCTTTATCAGTTTCATTTTTATCAGGTCCACATAAATAACACATGCAGTATATCGTCTTAGTAAAAGTGTAAAATGTATGATGAATTATCCTAAAAAATGGAGATTCCATGGCACATTCGTAGCCTTATGGGGTCTAGGAGGAAGCTCGCAAAATATGCGGTGATGGTGGAGCTCCTATTTGAAAATGGAGGTCCCTGTGCAATAGGGAGGAAAGTTGAGCTTGTTTATCTCCAGCTTGCACCTCACAGTCCTCGTAGCTCGAAGTATAGACTGGCAGCTTTCAGGTTTGGACTGGGAGAAGTGTGTTTCCTCCCAAGTTAGCCCCTGCCTCGCTCTAGCTCACCAGCGAGGCTTGCTCCTCCCAGTTTGGGAGTGCACCCCTACTGGAGAAGAGATAAAAACTGAAGACTCAATTCAGCAGGAGTAATCTATCAATCATTAAAAATTACAACAACAACAAAAATGTGAGGTAATCATATTCAGACACTGCACTTGCACTTTTTCACAACCAAAGACCACACAATTTAGAAGCTTATTGTCCAGTTTATTAAAATTAAGGAACAGGGAAAGGCTTGCACAGCTTAGAGAGTTAAGACACTAGGTGCAGGGTGAGTGTTGTCTGTCTCATTGCAGGGAATCCTCTGCCTCTTCTGAAATCCCCTGTTCTTCTGCTGAAAGAGAGAGTGGGGGAGAAAAAGACAGGAAAAGGGTTAGACACACCTATATAGGCTTGAATGGGAAATTGTGGTGAGAGATGAGGTGTGTTCTTTGTTTCCCAACTGAAGTTATTGAACTTAATTAGTTGTGATCAACAGCTTTGGCTGCTAATGTTTAACAAAGTATGGCACGTGGCATCAGTTACAGATGTGACTGGAATTTGTATAAAGTTGGATCATGTTCTTTGCAGTCTTTCCGATAAGTAATACAGTACAGCTCAATATTTTTGGTATTCAGTAGCATTCCCCACTTAGCCTTCTACCCTTCCTTTTCCAACATTTTTTTTGGCCAATTTAGCCAATACATTGTTTTCAGTCTTCTATTTGGTCCTCCAGCTTCCCTCTCTCTTAATCATCAATCCAAAATTAGCTGAGCAGCAACATAATATTGACAGGTAATGGTCAATAGAATGTCAAATCCTAAAACACTCTAACTATAGATTACGTTTTAGTTTACTGTATAGAAGAAAATAAAATCGCTCCTTCGATTAATATTAATAGTGATGTATCAAAGCAAACAATGACTCTCTTATTTCTCATCGCGTAACGTTAACTTTATTATTATACTAGCTAACGTTAGCTACCTTGTACTCAAAGAAAACCTTAATTCACCTCCACTACTATAGTCAGTCTGTCTGATGTTATATTAACGTTACTTATCTAAAAATTCACTCCCACTCTGCAAAAAATATAACTTTAAGAAGCATTTTTTTCCTCTAATTTCACGACGTTGGATGCAATGACATTGAGAAAACGGAGCTGCTGTTCATGGTTACCGCTAGTAACTGCGTCGCTAACTGTACCTAGCTAGTATCCTACCCTAATTTTTGTCCGTAAACGTTAAATATCTCCACAATTGTGAAGTGGATAATCCAGTAAAATGCTTTACTGCACATGTTAATTTAATTCAGATGTGCTGACAATACATAGTCTAATTCTTTAAACGTCTTACCTTTTGAAAGATCATCGTGAACGGTCCATTCCGCTTCAACTCAGCTGCTTGACTGGTCTTCAAAGCTAACTTTCGGGAACTATTGGGAGACTCCACGACCCACCATTACTGTGAAAAAAATGGCCCATTGGAGTCAACGGAGTTGACGCGACTCGCTCTCTACATGGCTCTGCTTGAAGGGTGCTCGTTTCGGCTTCCGTATTGCAGAAGAGGGCATGATTTCATCTAAACTGGGTTGGAAAAACCCGGGACTAATAAAAGTGTGTACCTTCACTCTGTCCTCCTCCTGTCTGGGCCTGCTGTTAATGTGTGTGTGTGTGTGTGTGCGCGTGTGTGTGTGTGTGTGTGTGTGTGTGTGCGTGCGTGTGTGTGTGTGTCTGTGTGTGTGCGTGTGTGTGTGTGCATATGTGTGAGCGTGTGTGTGTGTACGTGTGTGTGTGTGTGTGTGTGTGTGTGTGTGAGTTTTGTGTTTCTGCACCTGCCATTCCCGGACAAGGTTGCAACATTGTTACAAAATTCAAGCACCAACACCTGTCTGCTCTCACATTCCTGCACATTTTACCCTCTGTGTTGCGAGAACCAAGACAGAGGTTCCCGCAAATTGGGGGTGGGACACAATAAATATAGCTTTTCCAATGTGGTTCCTTTTCACAACTGATCAAGATGGCCAAAAGAATATCTGCTCAGATGGCCTTGACAATGATTTCAGAAGAGAGAGAAGCTTTTGATGATGATGTAGAGGAAGAATTTTCCTTCTTTTTTTTTCTGCCTTCCTTCCTTCTGTCCGACTGAGACAGAGAGAGGTCACTTGGCAAACCTTGGCCAATAAGTTCCTCATCAAACCGCGGATGTGTGACTGCGGAAGCCATTAGCTGGAACTTTTTTTTTCTGGATAAACATGGCGGTGTCCAGTGGCAGCAGCGCCGGGTTCGATGTCAAATTGGTGAAAACATTGTGTTGCCTCTTGTGTCAAGACACGAAGAAGCTTCGCCACACATAGATTTTGCGAAGGTCAGTTTTGCCTCCATTTTTAGATGGCGATGTAGTGCACGGATTTAGACAACTGCGTAAATCGGTCTTCCGGCAAAGAAATGTCAGGTGGAGCAATATATCAACTTTCTGTCACACATCCGAGGCCTGATGAAGAGTAGCGGAATCTGCTGAGAAGTTCCGAGTGAGATAGAGGTGGTAGTAAAATTCCTGATATTTTCATTATTCTTGGCTGCGGCCAGCAGCAACAAAAAGAAGCGCTGCAAAGTGTGTGGACCAAAGACGAACAGAAAAACACACTATACAGGCATCATGTGCAAGAAGCACACATGCAACACACTCAGTAAAACTCTGCCCCTCCTGTTGTGTAGCCAGATATGAAAAGGCAATGTGTTCAATGAGGATGATGTGTTGTATAGACTGACATGGGTACTGTATGTGTTCAGCTTGTGTTGTGTAAAGTGAACTGAATGGGTTAAATTTCTAATGAAGTTCAAAGAAATAGAAATCAGTTGTTATGAAAAACCTTGTTTCATTTGTAAATTTGAAGATACACATCCTTTTTTTCCACTGATATCTTGACTATAATTGATTTTCATTTTTTAAAATTACATTTTATTAAAAAACAAACAAAAAAGGAGTAGCACTTTTTTTTAAATAAATGTAATCTAACAACGGTAAAGGGCAAATATTAACCATATATGATGTTTTTATTGCTAGTATTGGGGTGAAGTAAAGTATTTTGAGTATTTTAATGTAAAATTATTTGATAGATTTGAATTTGAAACACCAAAAAGCAGCGAGTCCACCAGACCCACGAACACAAGCTGAGCAATATAAATACGAACACCACACAAGGGTTAAGGAGCATGTGACACCAGGAACAGTAACAACATTTTAAGTTGGGGAAAATAAAATCAACAACCAGAGACTGGCTGCATGACACAGTTTACCACCAAAATACATTGTTAGACTTGAGAATTTAATTTTATTATCCAGTCCAGCATGGAAGGCATATTGGTTAGTGTTACAACCCCTGCGTCTCAGTAATTGTCTCCGCTTCCTTATTCAGCAATGTGCGTGTCTATCAGGAGTATTATTTCCTTATTCTAGTGTGCCTTCTCCATCCAGGAGTAATCACTTTTTCCCTCGGTTGGCTTGACGTTTAAAATGGGATTTGGTTTTATTGCCCTTTGCTGGATTGTCTGGAATTGTAACCCAGCACAACCAGTCATTTAGTCATCTAGATATGTGAAGAGTTCGTCTTTGAAGTATTGCTTATGTAAATGAGTTTGTCTTTGTTGTTTACGCAGCTTTCTCAACCTTTTTTCAGTCATGGCACCCTTTAAAAATATGTAAACTCTCAATTCATCCCAGTCAAAAATGTATTAAAAACAAACACCCTACATCGATCTACATCCCAACACACGCACTCAAGTGGTTTTTATGAGGGACAGTGACAAAGGGGTGGAGGAGGGTAAATGCGACTTACTATCTATAGGAAACCTGAGCTTGGGACAATGCACCAAACCGCCCAATTCTGGCAGGGATGGATGAGGGGCAGAAATGGAGCTCCAGGACCACAGTGCTCAGTCGCTCCCTGTACTTGTTCTTCATGTAAGTCATGCCCGAAAAGCTCAGTTCACACAAATACGTCATGTAGAGGGGTAGGAGAATTGCAATGGCGCTACTTGAAACTATGGGGCACTCCTTCTTTAATGATGTCCAGAACATGTCCAAAGCCAAGTCTTGAAATTTCATTTTTAAAGCGCAATCTTCCCTGATCTCTGCCAATTCCTCCGGTGACAGCAGTGGCAAGTCTTTCCAGTGCACATGAACTCCAAGGGTCAGGGACTCAGTCAAACAGCGCAAAAGACTCCAATGGAAAATAATGGCTAAATCTCTTCTCGAGAAATTTCAGTTGCTGAGAGATAAGGTGAGAGAGTGTGCTGTTGTTCATTGTTCACTGCACACGGGAAACATTTCAAACCTGCCCTGTTCTGCAAATAAGCACCAGAGTGAGAGCTTGGATATGAAGCCACACAATTTGTCAGATGAGGTGAGAAGTTTTTTTTTCTTCTTTTCCTTGCATTTTCATTGACATGCCTAAAAATGTTCACCAAGTATGAGAGTTTTACGCACCATAGCAATGTGCAATCTATTCCACAAATGCAGAATTTTCTCCTCTTTGGAACTTTCTGAGTTCATCCTGCAGCTCCTACAGTCAGCCTTAAAACTTCCCCCGTGAAAGCCAGCGTACCTGTGAAGCAGCAAGGTAGGATGTTACGCTCCCATTTCCTTGCATAGAATCGCAAAAAAACGGGTCTTTAACAGCCCTGACTTGATGAAATTAACACTGTTCACTGCTATATCCATTATGTCCAGCAGACAATTCTTTTGGCAGTGTCTTCGCAACCAGTGTCCCACTGTGAAGGAAGCAGTGAGTGGTTTGTTTGGGTCTTGCGCTCTGACCCGACTGATAAAACCCTTGGCACTACAGTTCCTCCAGCTCAACCCACCCTGTTCAAGATACTCATTAGTCACATGATAAATCTTCTCTCCGGTTGTTTTGTTAGGCATTTCTGTACAAAATAAGATATTCTCCCTAATATTGCCCCAATTTACCAATCAAACATTTGCCAATAGCTAAGAATGCTCACTGATGTCGTAAGGAAAATTTTACACCGAATCAGATTTTTTAGAAAATTAGGTCTTAAATATTTGCGAACATGCCATCAATTCACCTTCCAATTATACAGTTTGGCAGCAAAACCTTTGCCATGTCTTTAGACGCTTGTGGGCCAGTATTTTATTGACAATTGCTGTACATGGTGGTTATATGACCATCTCAGCAATCGTGTGCGGCTTCTTAGCCTTAGCTTCTATTTCGGCCACCAAATAGCGAGTCTCGCGTGCTTTCTCTGACACTTAAGCACACTTCATCATCACATGCTCTCGTAGGGTGTGATGACTTTTAAAAAGAGAAAAATACTCTGCATTCTTGCAGGCAAGTGATGGATGAGTTGTTGTCACATGTGTTGTAAGTTTACTCAGAACCATTGCATGATTCGACATTTTCATACCACATACCAGGCGCATAGTTAGTAATAAAGATGAATCCACACGAGAAGTAGCTGTCGTGATACTGTCTTTTCTTCATCAGGCTGCTAGCCTTAACTACCCTCACTGCTTGGCTACTACTAGATGACAAAGTGGATGGCTCAGATTCAGAATTATCAGAGTCTGGCACCTTTCTTTTCAAAAACTGCTGCACGCCAGTTTGTGTGCACTGACTACTTCGCTCAACTTCTCATTACTTTGCATGCATTACATGGTAATGGAAAAAAAATACTCGCTTACCCTGGCCTGGCCTGACGTGGATGTTTTGACGTGAGGAAACAGGCAAGTGGAACAAATTTTGTTCTTCTGCCCAGTTTATTAGAGACACCCCCCAAGCCTTCAGCAGTGATCTGGTCAAACTACTCTCTTTCATCAAGCAGTCCAGCTCAAGCAAGCGTGAAATCACTAGGCTGCTGCGACGGGAAGCCACTGGCCCAGAGCAAGCTGCGCCCCTATCCAAGGTATAATACAGTACATCTGAGCCGAACTGTTCCCTCATTATTGTAGCTACAGCCTCATCTGTACCATATTTCAGTGAATAAATACTCCTGAATGGATTGTACACACGTCTGCTTTTGGTTCTCCATCTGGATCATAACAAACAGTGCATGTTAGAATTGCTTTACTTCACCAAAAGCTGTTTCCTGTGTATCTGTCTTTATTTAATTAAAGTTTATTTTGGTACAGCCACAGAATGTTGAACATGCTAGACTTTATGGAGGGCCACTTGTCACTAAAGTAATGCTGGAAGGAGTATTGGGAGTCACCCATTATTGGCCGGTGCAGTGAAACATCTCAGGGCAACAAATGACAAGAACTGGAATGTTGAGCTGGTGCATACCAGAATATCCTCTTGGCGTGTCCCACTTTGTTTCTCCCACATGACTATAGAAAATCAATATAAGCCATGTAAAAATTGACAGTTATTTCATCTTGAACATCAAAAAAATCTCAAAAGCATCAAACATGGAACGGCAAAACATGAAACAGACCTACCGAAAATCAATTAATCAATAAATGAAATGAAAAATAAACAGACAAATATCCAGGAATAAATCCATGAAACCCGTGACTTCCGTGACAAAGCTAGCCTTGCTGATGGGAGGAATATCACATGCTTTACAGACTGGTCACTAAAGCAGACCACACACTTTCTTTATTGCAGTCACTTCATAAATCAATGACATAATTAGATGTACTGGTGGGCTTGTATGTTTATAATTGCTTTGTGGGTTGGAGCATGGTGATTCTCAGTTGTGTGATGGAGGCAGGAGAATTTTAGATACAAAATCTCCTGGGAAAAGAATAGCTTAGAAAATGGTGCCCGGCAGGTGAATTGCTTGGAGTCCACAGAACAACATACAAACTACTAGCAATTTCTGAAAACTGAATGAATACCAAGGACTAATGGTTTGAGCTGTCGGCCTCAAGAGGAAGCAAAGTCAGTGCTCACTGATGTGGGGTGGGATAAACACAGGCCCAAAATTTGTAAACATACAAGTCTACTGTTGTTGCACTATTTACGCTTTTATTAATTTCAAGTGTTACTGTTTGCATTACCAGCCATGACTTCCCTAGACAACACAACATATTAATAGTATTGTGTGGGGTTGGGGGTGGAATATAACACCTCGTTCTACTGCAGTAGTGCCCTTGGACTCATATAAATGACAGCCACAAAAATAAAGCTCTGGAAGAGGAAGTCAGATGAAGAAAGATTAATAAAAGCATATTCATGTAGAATGTTGGCATTTGGAGAATGTCCAAAAAGACAGGAAAGTAATTCCATTACATTACATTACTTGTAATGGCAGATGCTTTTATCCAAAATGACATATAATACATTCATAAGGAAGGTCAGTGAAATGGCTAGAATACATACTGAGTGGGGCAAAAAATGGTCTCAACAACAAAATCATTGGTTTGAAAATTCACGAGAATTAAACAAATGTAGTCCTCTGACCCTCTGTGCCACTATTTGCTTGTTAACTTTTGATGCAGTGAACTGTTTGTGGAAAAGCTGGAAACTGGAAAATTCACTTATGTGTTCTTCTTGTGTTCAAGGACAAAAAAATGAGGATGATTAAAATGTTAAATTGAAAATTCAAACTAACACGTCTAGATGTACAATCTTGGGCGAAATGTCTTCAGGAATTTTTTTTTTTTCTCAAAAGATCAGTAATTTTATACGATGTATGTTCAAAAAGTATCCAACCTTTGTTCATTAAAAATACTTGTATCCAGATACAACAGACTTAAACTAATCTCCCCTTGGGCTGCTACACACTTCTCCCAACGGTCCTGCCACTGTCGGAAGCATCGCTGGAACGCCTCTTTTGGGATGGCGCGCAGCTGGGCCGTCGCATTCTGCATGATGTCTTCTCTGGACTGAAATCTGGTCCCTTTCAGGGGCATTTTCAGCTTGGGGAAAAGCCAGAAGTCACACGGAGCCATGTCGGGAGAGTATGGGGCCTGACAAAGCACAGGTGTGTTGTGTTTGGCCAGGAAACTCTGTATCAAATGTGAAGAATGGGCAGGTGCGTTACTGTGATGGCTTTTCCCCAAGCTGAAAATGCTCCTGAAAGGGACCAGATTTCAGTCCAGAGAAGACATCATGCAGAATGCAACGGCCCAGCTGCCCGCCAGTGTGTAGCAGCCCAAGGGGAGATTAGTTTAAGTTTGTTGTATCTGGATACAAGTATTTTTTATGAACAAAGGTTGGATACTTTTTGAACACACCTCGAATACATAAACCCCAATTCCAATGAAGTTGGGACGTTGTGTAAAGCGTGAATAAAAACAATACAATGATTTGCAAATCCTTTTCGACCGATATTCATTTGAGTACACAACAAAGACAAGATATGTAATGTTCAAACTTCATTGGTTTTTCAGAAATATTCACTCATTTTGAATTTTATGCCTGCAACACGTTCCAAAAAAGCTGGGACAGAAGCATGTTTAGCACTGTGTTACATCACCTTTCCTTTTAACAACATTCAATAAGCGTTTGGGAACTGAGGACACTAACTGTAGAGGCCTGTAGGTGGAATTCTTCCCCATTCTTGCTTGATATGCGACTTCAGTTACTGAACAGTATGGGGTCTCCGTTGTTGTATTTTTCGCTTCATAATGCACCACACATTTTCAATGGGAGACAGGTCCGGACTGCAGGCAGGCCAGTCTATTACCCACACTCTTTTACGACAAAGCCATGCCGTTGTAACACATGCAGAATGTGGCTTGCCATTGTCTTGCTGAAATAAGCAGGGACATTCCTGAAAAAGATGTCACTTGGATGGCACCATATGTTACTCCAAAACCTGTATGTACCTCTCAGCATTAATGGTACCTTCATAGATGTGCAAGTTACCCATGCCATGGGCACTAACACATCCCCATACCATTACAGATGCTAGCTTTTGAACTTTGCACTGATAATAATTTGGATGGTCCTTTTCCTCTTTAGTCCGGAGGACATGATGTCCATGATTTACAAAAAAAATTGAAATGTGGACTCATCAGACCACAGCACACTTTTCCACTTAGCGTCAGTCTGTCTCAGTTGAGCTCGAGCCCAGAGAAGCCGACGGCGTTTTTGGCAGTTGTTGATATATGGCTTTCGTTTTGCATGTTTGAGTTTTAACTTGCACTTGTAGATGTAGCGACGAATTGAGTTACCTGACAATGGTTTTCCGAAGTGTTCCTGAGCCCACATGGTAATATCCTTTACAGAATGATGTTGGTTTTTAATGCAGTGCCGCCTGAGGGACAGACGGTCACGGGCATCCAATGTTGGTTTTCAGCCTGCCGCATACGTGTAGAGATTTCTCCATATTCTCTGAATCTTTTGATGATATTATGGACTGTAGATGATGAAATTCCTAAATTCTTTGCAATTGAGAAACGTTGTTCTTAAACTGTTGGACTATTTTTTCACGTAGTTGTTCACAAAGTGGTGAACCTCGCCCCATCCTTGCTTGTGAATAACTTAGCCTTTCGGGGATGCTCCTTTTATACCTGATCATGACACTCACCCTTTTCTAATTAACCTGTTCACCTCTGGAATGTTCCAAACAGGTGTTTTTTGAGCATTCCTCAACTTTCCCAGTCTTTTGTTGCCCCTGTCCCAGCTTTTTTGGAATGTGTTGCAGGCATCAAATTCAAAATTTGTGAATATTTCCAAGAAAATAATAAAGTTTTTCAGTTTGAACGATAAATATCTTGTTTTTGTAGTGTACTCAATCGAATATAGGTCGAAAAGGATTTGCAAATCATTTTATTCTGTCTTTATTCATGTTTTACACAATGTCCCAACTTCATTGGAATTGTTTCTGATGCAGCCTCTGCTCATACACATCAAAGGCCTCTGCTCATAAAGCTAAATATCATGCAACGGTTGCTGTATTGCTGTGAGAAACCGCATAGCTGGTCTTCGTCAGGTTAACTGTTTCCATTCTGAAATTCGCAAGACCTTAAAGGCAGATAAGTTATTAAGGGAATATGTCAATGCCCCAAAACAACACTTGATGTTGCCAGAGTGAAAGAATCTGAAAGGCACAAAGCCTTTTCATGAAGGGATGACCTCCTGCCGAAATTTACAGTTTTCTGAATTCTTCAGTAGAATTCAATAATTCCATAGACAAGACTTTTTCAAGAGGAACAATGACCCAGTTATCTAAAGCCATAGACTGTATAAAAAGACGGATGCAGCGCCCGGTTCTGAAAAGTGAGGCCGATACGGAAATCTCTAAAAATTGCATTCTATTTAATGGCCAGCAGATGGCAACGTCAGTGGTTGCAGAAAGAAGTTCAATGTTATAGAAGTCTATCAGAAAATGACCACGGCGCGGGTTCGAGCCCCGGTCATACCAACCGGCAGTGGTCGGCAGCTTTTCAGAAGTAGCGCACAATTGGCCATTGCGCTACAGGGATGCTAATTGGGAGGGGGCTGCCGGGAAAGGAAATATAAAATGGTTGCTTTGTTCGTTGCTCAAGCGCCTCCTGTTGGCCAGCCAGGCGCTCGTCAGGAAGATTCTAAGCTTGTTCATGTTCGGGTATCCTCCGCCCTCGTTCTGAACTTGCGAGGACTCCACCAATGAGTGTAAAGAAGCAGTATCGGTGGCCACGTGCTTCAGAGGAGAGCCGTGAACCGTCCCTCTCTCCTGAATTGGCAACAAGGGGTCACATACGAGCAAGCCTTGTACATAGTTCCTCAATTGACCATTCCAGATTTGGGTGGGATTGGAGATGCCAAATTTAAAAAAAAAAAAAAAAAGAAAAGAAAATAACCCTACTTTCCCACCAGATTTATTATTTCAATAATGATTTTCCGCATTATTTTATGGTTTCTATCACAAGTTTCAAGTCTCCTTCGATATATCATGATATTCATTTTTGTAAACTATGGTCCCAGATAGACTAGAATAAAGGATAAAGCCAGAATATGCTTTAGGGACGTGGCTATCCTCTGGTCCTCGTCAGATACGGTCAGACCCACATGTAGATCCACCCCTCGCTCCTCCCTGGATCTTCAATTCATGCTCTCGTCCAATAGGAATCACATCCGGTTTCAAAATGACAAAATGGCTCTGTTCAAATAGCCAAAATCGAGGCTTCCTAAATCGTATGCTGAAACCAATGGGTGATGCCACGGTTGCTTCGTCCATCTTTTTATACAGTCTATGTCTAAAGAATGTTTTGTGTTTAGAAGATGTATTAAAAAGCCTTTGCTGTCCTAGAGAAAAAAAACATCAAAAAGACAGAATGAAGTTTTTGGCAGAATTTGGAAAGTTTTATTTAGAGTAGTGTAGCAGAGTTGTGATGAATTATGATTGGACTCGCATTCTTCTGCTCCAGGCAAGTGTCTGCAAAGATCAGGTGAGGAATAAAATCGTGAATGCATCTCTACCACAGTTAAGCATGGAGTGAGAGGTGTTAGGGTGTGAGGAACCTTTTCTGCGGCTGGTACCAGTGTTGCTTCACTGTGAAAATCAGTTAATGCTTTGAAGTACAGTAAAGTACTGCAGAAAGGCTTGCTGCCTCAATTAGAAAGTGATTTTCTAAAGAGCTAGGATCACATGTTATTTTTCAATAGGACAATTCTCCTGCCCACACTGTTAAGACCAGTAAAAAGTGGCATGAAAATAAGACCATCAGGCTCATGTTTCGTTCAGCTCAGAGTACAGATTGGAACTCTGCAGAGAATATTTACATTACATGAATCATGAACTGCTTGGGAAACTTTATCTTCAACTTTATCTTTTTGTTTAATTCTTGTTAATCTCCTGACCAATGATTTGCTATTAAGACCATTAAAGGATTCATATTTTGCTATTTTGGGCTTGGTGCGGTTTTTTGCCCAAGAGTGTAGATCAGAAAAGAGAAAATTCATGTGACGAATCATTCAATCCAGTAATTAATGCATAGACTGGGCAGTACGAATTAGGTAAGTAAGCGGTAAAAGATATGAATTAAGTAAGCAGTAAAAGAAACAACAACGTAAACAAACAAAAGGGTTATGACAATTCAATAGCGAAGGCTATATAGAAAGAAATAAAAACAACTGCCAAGACATTACAGGGTTAGGAGAATGATACATAATGTTAAACTTGCGTTCAATATTCCTAGATGGTATACTGATGATAATTCAAGTGGTGTTTCAGATATCAGTATCAAAGCAAGGATCAAAGATAATTTTCAAAGATTATATGTTTTGTCTGCGAGCACCAGATAACAGTTTTTGATTTGATCTAGAAGTGCACAAAGCATGCAGCAAATTGAGATTCCATCACATCCCAAAGGTGCTGCCGTGGATTCACATTTGATGGCTGTTGGCGCCATTTAAGGCCACTGAACTAATTGCTAGTGAATCCTGTTAGAGACAACATTTGGTCAGTGATATCTTGCATTATCATTCTGGAAGTAGGCATTGGAACACGTGTGATTTGTTGACAACAAGGATTGTACAAAGCCAGCAACAATACTAACAATGACTGATTGGTTTTAAAGGGCCCAATGTGTGCCAAGACAACATGCCCCATACCGTAGCACTACCACTTCTAGCCTGAACTATTGGCACTATGCAGGTTAGGGCCATGGATTCATGGAACTGATGCCAAATTTTGAGCCTGCCTTCTGCATGTTGCAGCAGAAATTGAGATTCATCGGACCAGGCTACATTTTTCCAGTGTTTAACTGCCCAGTTTTGGTGAGCCTGTACTCATTGCAGCCTCAGATTTCTTTTCTTTTTTTTTTTAAGATTTTTTTTGGGGGATTCTTCCCTCTATCCTACAGCTACACAGTGGAGATAGACAGGAAGGTTGGGGAGAAGAATGGGGAAGACATGCGGCAAATGACCCGAGCCAGAATCGAACCCGGGTCGCCGCGAGAAGGACACAGCCTCCATGGCACGCGCGCCCAGACCGATGAGCCACCGGGGCGCCCCGGGCCTCAGATTTATTTTCTTGGCTGAACCTGTTCTCTGCTGTCTTCTGCTTTTTCAGTCCATCCACATCAAGGTTTGATGTGTTGGGTTTTCCAATATGTTCTTTCTTCCTGCTCACCAAAAATGCTGATGCGGTTCCCTGTTTGCTTTGTTTTCTGCTCTTTTTCTGGTGATGTAATGATGGTGGTGAGTCCATTAGCTATATATAAAGATGGACGACCAGACACCTCCTCAAAAGTGATCCCCAAACATCTTGATTACCCCCTACAGGCTACAGTATGGGTTATAAACCCTGTCCCCTCCATGTAAGCGTATGGGACATGGGCCAAAAGTAAAAAATCAAAGTATGCACATGTCAAATACATTTTTCCCAAGGAAGTGGCTACTCGCCCAGCAGCCGGGTACCTAAATCGTTAATAGCTATTCGCCCGGCAGGGAAGGCAAGGGGGCCTTCTGTGAGATGAGGATGCAAATGCCTGTGTGGTATTTTGAAGGAGAAGTGGGCAAAATTTTGACAAATACGATGATTTATTTAAAGTTATTAATCAATGTGGTGATGAAAACAAAGTACAATGGGCTAAAGACGAGTGCAACGCTACGACAGAGAGTTTGTTTACAAATACGTAAAGTTCGGCCACCTGGCAAATAGTCAAACAGTTTTTCTGTACCCAGCTGCTAGGAAAATAGCCTCGGCCTTTTCCTAAAAATGGCTTCTGTCCCTTTGGGTGGTTCTTATCATGCTGATATATGTTCAGGTGTTAATTTTTTTTTTGTCAAGTTTGGTTTTTAATTTGTTATATGATACTATGAAAAGCGGGTGTAAAGTCATGATAGACAGCTGTCATTGACAGCTGCTCAGACCAAAGCAGTCACGGAGGCTCCCATGGACTCTTTTTTGGGAATTATGCATGGAGTAGGAATATTGAGATTTAACTTCGGGTTACATATGCAAAAACCCATGGTGATTTCGAAAATCCAACAAAAACTGGCTGTAAAATGCACCCCAGACTGAATATAGCGTAATGTTCCATTAGCAGAGAAGCTACCGATGGGAAGTAAAATCAGTGATCTAGCAAGCTACTTAAGCAAGATTTGCTAACCGACCACCTTAGTAATGAAAATCCAGGGTTCTGCCACTCTGAACATAGTGTAATGTATACTAAGCAGCAAAGTTACCGGTGGGAAATAAAATCAGTTAGCTAGGAAGCAAGCTGATTAAGCAAGATTCGGTAACAGGTCACTCGGTTAGCAACAAAAATTGTTGATGAAAAGCTGTTTGCTGTGAACAAAATGTAATGTACTGTTAGCAGTGATAACACTGGGACGTAAAATCAGATGGATAGTAAAGCAAGATTCGGGAACAGGTCACTTTAGTCTGCAAGCTTACGATAGGAAGTTAGAACATTAGAACACAGGATGGTGGGGGGGTCTATTTACCCATTCACTGTACTTATCTTGTTTTAAAGGGTTGGTCCAGATTTTTTGATGTTGGTTTCTATGAGGTATTTATCCGTAGTTAAGGTGTTAGTCACCTAATAGATGGCAAGAGTTCAGGACACCAGGGTGAAAGCTGCATTGAACTGCTATGGATGAGGAAAGCAGCAAATGAATTTAGGCCACCTAAAAAGTCAGTGGCTAAGGTACGACCCCAGAAGCTCAGGGGAGGAAGGGCGGGTAAGCAACAGCAACAAAAAAATGACCAGGAGTAACCTGCGGGAGTGCAAATGGGAAAGAAGGGAGAAACGGCGACAAAGTGCACCACAATATAAAGTGATAAAAGTGTTTTTTAATAATGAAAAATATATGCAGATGTGCAAAAATCTAAATTCAGTGTTAGGAGCTATTTTACAGACACAACACAAAATACACGCACCAGCACATGCAAGGCTGGATTATCCATATAATGACCGGTATGTGTACACTGGGGCATCACGCTGGGAGGGGCATCGCATGATTCATCAATCCTCTGTTTTTTTGGGGGGTTTTTTTTGTAATCGGAAGAGATGCATATGCATATTATGAACAAATTTAAACTTAACTGTTAAGATGAAAAGAGAATATCTAAAAAATATATACAAATTAAAAAACTGTGATTTGGAACTGCCCTGCCAAAGTCACAGAAAGGTCAAACTGGTCCCAGATGAGTGTTGCAAGCTGAGCCAGAATCCCACCACTTAGAAACTGAATGAGCGCTAATCTCCCATCAGTTGATCACAATGGCGCACCTTCGTTCTGTCATCACGTGCTACAATGCACTGTTTGATATCAGTCAAATCAAAAAAATGGAATGGCGGAGGAAGTAACTGAGGGGCTGTGCTAATCGTAGCCCCATTCGTGCCTCCGAGGGCTTGTTTTAACATTCTGACATTTACTGGCCCAGCGGAGTCACATGCCGTGCCATTGACAAAACCTGCAAAAATGGAAATCACCAGACACCGCTTGTCTTCTACCGCCGCTAGCATCAAAACTTTCTTTTGTTTTACCTGATCCACCCAGCCTATCATGCTTCCTCTAATTATATTCCTTCTGACTAGGCATGTGGGTTACAATATCAGGTATTTTTGTACATGTAAATATATATACATTGTAATACTGCCATTGGGGAAATGTCATTTGGTTCAAACTATTATTATCATTATGATTATTTTGTATTCCTTTTTTTTCTCTCTCTCTTCTATATATTCTCTTATTGAAATGATTGGGTAAATACACTTTCCCTATTTTTGGCTGTCAATTTTATCTATGTGGGAGGGTATATATACCCCTCCCTTTCCTGTATTCAGATGTTTCTGAGGAAGACGCTAGTCGAAACATCAGTCATCTATTCCCCTCAATAAACGTGCAGACTTGTAAAGTGTGCTCCAGTGTTTTTACTTTTGGGTAGTCTTTTTGAAGTACCCAGGTAAAAGGCTTTTTCTATGTCTATTGTCCTTTACTGTTGAGCACCTCTCCTCACTTTTGAAACTTGGCTGAAGCGCGTTGGACTTTTGCATATTGACTAACATTTTATGAGCCTTTTGGGACGGTTCAGTTGTTCTCGCCGCTCGCCTCTAATAGTTTTGTGAGGCAAAATGAGTACCTTTTCCAAAATAAACGAAACTACATCTGCACGTTCGGAATGTTTGTCTCATACAGACGAACAGGGGAGAAATATTGTTCTCCCACAGAGCCTTTTCCAGGACCTGCTTCAATCGACTGAACCAGGTCATGTTGCACTTAGTGCGCAACTTGAGGAATTAAAAAAGAAGGAGACGCGCCTATTGTGGCAATCTATCACGTTATCGGAATATTGGCGTGAAAAACGCATTCCGAGTGGACTGAGGATTAACAAGCCTCCTGCATTTGGACTTGACGACAAATCCTTTCTTCTCAAATGGGAGCAGATTTTAAATAAATGCTCCCTGGACCTAATGCTTCTTGCCATTGAAAAAACCAAGGCGGAAACGGAGAAAGTCAGCGCAGAAGCCAAGCGGATCGAGGACGACCTCAAATCCAAAGTGGATCAGGACGCATTTGAAAATATCACCACCAAGATTTCAGCATCCGTTGTAGCCTTTCAAAAAGAAATTAAGGCATATAAGCTGCAAAAATATCAAAGGGACACAAAGGATTATCTGGATGGGACTGTATATAAGTGGCAAGGTCCCCGCCACAAATTTAAATCTAGGACCCGCCCTACCTGGACTAAAAGAAACAGGGATCCAGGCCTTTCTACCGCAAGTGAACAAGATTCATCCGATGGGAATGATGGATGGGACCAGCCCGGTTTTTTAGCCAATCCACCGAGAGGACGCGGCATCCGAAACCAACAAGGCGGGGCACACGCGGCCACGGGAGATCTACCTCCCGCACTGCCACGTCGTTCCCAACGAAGGGGGAAGAAGTCGTAGTTAACATCTCTGGACACGCTCTGAGTGAGTTTGAAATATCTGCCTTGTCTAAAGGTCTTTCCTTCTCCCCCACTAATTCTCCCGATCCCTTTAAAGTAAAGGTGGACACATTTAAATTCTTTCGGCAGCTACATCTGAAACACTATTTTTCCTCTAATGCAAATGCTGTATTAAGAAATTCTGATGTGTTTGATGTAAATACTGATGCCACTGATGAAAGAAGGGAGAAAACCCCTTTCAAAAAGAAATCGATGTTCATCCCTCACTCTGATTTGAGTCCCTTTGTGATTACATACAGCAGACTAGTCGAACGTGACCTGTATTAGTTATTCCATAAGACTAAATTTCGTGGGAGCAATCTTACGAAAGAGGAATTTTCTGCTTTGAAATCTCTGCAGTCCAATTCTGACATTGTGATTAAGCCTGCAGATAAAGGGGGTTCGATTGTTGTTATGAATTTCGCGCAATATGACAACGGTGTTAAGAGTCAACTCTGTAATAATTTGTTTTATGCGCCTTTACGTCATGACCCTACTGCAAACATCAAAGCTCAAATTGATGCGTTCATTGAATCTTCTGTACAGAAAGGTTGGATTACTGCAAATGAAAAGGAGTTTCTCTTGACTAAACATCCTATTTGTCCAGTGTTTTATGGATTACCAAAAATACACAAGTCTGTGGTTAACCCTCCCCTTAGGCCCATTGTGTCTGGCAATGGTAGTCTAATTGAGCCCCTTTCTCTCTACATAGATTTCTTCATTAAGAAATTGGTTCCGGACTTGCCAGCCTATCTTGGTGATACTTTGGATATATTAAATGTTTTAAATGATCTGCAAGTGAGTCCAGGTAGCATATTGGCCACTTTAGATGTCCAGAGTTTATACACCAACATTCCACATACCGGGGGTTTACAGGCCCTGGCTCATTACTTGGAGAAGCGGCCTGATAACATTCTTCCACCGAATGAATTTATTCTCACTTTAACGGAGATGGCCCTCAAAATGAATTATTTCCAGTATGCTGGCTCATACTATATTCAATCGCAAGGTACTGCCATGGGAGCAGCATTTGCCCCTAATTATGCCAACCTTTTTATGGGCCACTGGGAAGAAAAGTTCATCAATGATCCCACTATCAATCCATTCTTCTCTGAAATTGCCTTATATCGGAGATACATTGATGACATTGTACTTATTTGGAACGGCTCTGAACATCAATTTGCTGCCTTTATGCAGTATGTAAATAACACTGACAATAATCTTACCTTCACGGAGGAACATAGCCCCACGAGTATCAATTTTTTGGATATTACAATAACTAAAAATAGTGGAAGTACTCTTGATACCACTGTTTTTCGCAAACCTTTAAGCCGCAATACCCTACTGCATGCGGATAGCAATCACCCTGAGCGACTTAAACGAAATGTTCCAGTTGGCCAATTTCTCAGGCTGAAACGCAACTGTAGCAGTACGGAAGAATTCAAACTAAAAGCCACGGAGATGCAGCAACGGTTTCTAGAAAGAGGCTATAGAAAGTTTGATATTGATCAGGCACTCAACCGAGACAAACACACTGAACGCTCTACTTTGCTGGTTAAACAGCCAAAAACTAATGAAGCCACACGGGTCTGCTTCTCCACGGAATATAATCCGTATGCTGGACGAGTTAAAAATATTATCCTTAAACACTGGAACATCCTTACAAATGAACCGTCTCTAAAAGACATTTCGGGTAATCCTCCTCTTGTATCTTTTAAAAGATCGCGCCACATTAAAGATTATGTAGTACATAGTTTTATGCCTCCTACAATACCCAACACCTGGCTACCGGGCCCACCGACTGGTTTTTTCATCTGCGGTCACTGTGCCCACTGTTCGAATTCGAACAAAACAAAGTTTTTTCATCATCCCCTCAATGGAACAAAATATGAGATAAAACAATTTATCAATTGCCAATCTACGCACGTGATATATATGCTGAAATGCCCTTGTGGTTTAATTTATATAGGTCAGACCAAACGGGCACTCAAAGTTCGAATTGGCGAACATAAAACTGCCATTCGTAATAAAAATCTGGACTATGCTATGGCACGTCACTATTTGGAAGCTAATCATGGCTCGGTCTCCTCCCTGAAATTCATAGGTATCGAAAAAGTTACACCATCCCCCAGGGGAGGAGATATTATTAATAAACTACTCCGTAGGGAAGCCTTTTGGATCTTTACCTTAAATGCAGCAACTTCTGGGGGAGTGAATGATCCACCCAGCCTATCATGCTTCCTCTAATTATATTCCTTCTGACTAGGCATGTGGGTTACAATATCAGGTATTTTTGTACATGTAAATATATATACATTGTAATACTGCCATTGGGGAAATGTCATTTGGTTCAAACTATTATTATCATTATGATTATTTTGTATTCCTTTTTTTTCTCTCACTCTTCTATATATTCTCTTATTGAAATGATTGGGTAAATACACTTTCCCTATTTTTGGCTGTCAATTTTATCTATGTGGGAGGGTATATATACCCCTCCCTTTCCTGTATTCAGATGATTCTGAGGAAGACGCTAGTCGAAACGTCAGTCATCTATTCCCCTCAATAAACGTGCAGACTTGTAAAGTGTGCTCCAGTGTTTTTACTTTTGGGTAGTCTTTTTGAAGTACCCAGGTAAAAGGCTTTTTCTATGATATTGAGGTTTGTTGGTAGGCAAAATATGTTTACCTGCTGGGGCCTGGGGGCATTCCAATCAACATCTACTCTAGGTAATACATTGACTATTAAGTACCTCATCCTTCCCAGATTAAAAAAAAAATCAGAGGAAACGCTTTGACAATCCTTCAGTCCTAGTAGAACTTGACTTAGACTTTATAGTCTATGTGTACAATCAGTGGCACAGATTTGAAACATTAGAGCAGCCAAGCAGTTAACCTCTTAAGTCCTGAGCCTCTGGCTCGAAAATGAAATGCTCAAAAGGAAATGAGTGTATCTCCGCAACTACTTATTCCAGTAGAATAATCTTGCGATCATAATAAATTTAAGACCTTGGGGATTTTTGTCACAGTGTAAACATCAGTATATATGTCACTGAGTCAGCGTAAATGAAGATGGAACACAGTATAAGTGAAAGATCTCATTTCCACCTAACAAAATTTTACTTTTATCCGTTTTGAAATGATTTAGTTGCAGTCTGAAACCTCTCAAAAATTACACCATTATCTGTGCCAAAGTTTATTGTAATCAAGTAAATCAGGGCAAAATGGCTTCTCCAAATTGGCCATCTGGGCATTCTTTGGTCATTTTGTGCCTTTGGAGGTTTCTCAGCTACCAAACTGTAACACAAATTTACTTTCACTTATATCTCACTACAGGAATACATCAAATCTAATTAGAATTATTGTTTTGATTTTTTAATTTTCTAAAAAAATTTCTTTATTGCAACCAGTCCTGCATACATTTTCCCATTCAAAGAAAAAATACATAGAAAGGAAATAAAGTTTGACTCCACTGGAGCAGATTTATTTTCAATATAACAAGCAAATACACAAAACTATAAATACAAAGATGAGGTAAAAAATGGTAAAAAGTAAAAACAAGGGACACTCCGGCAATTATTTATACAAGATCTATGCTTCCACTGCTCAAAAAAATAGGGCAACATCAGTAGGGATTGAACCCAAGTCACCCAGGCCAGCGCGCCGCGCCTTAGCCAATAAACTACCTGGATAGACAAGCTGCCTGCACTCACATTGCAATTCTAAACAGTGAGTCATCATAACATGGCCTATACCCCAGTTTTGTGCTTGTGAAATAGCGCTCTCATTAGTACTGGGCTGGCGCGTGATGGCGCCAGGATTGTCAGTCAGACGAAGACTGAAGACTGCTTTGAGAACAACTGAATATTTCGTGGACAATCACAGCAATATTATCAACGAGCACCCGGTTTTGCGACTGTATTGCTGCATTCATTCCTGCACACTTTGAGTACATGTGCCTGGCGAATGGACACCCAATTAGAAGCACGGGGAACGCAAGTGTCTGTCTCAGGCAAGGTTTATGCTATCATGGTGGATGAGGGCTCGTCAGAGCCCATAGAATCAAATGGCCACCCCCAAAGTCAAATTTACGGCATCACAAGCCAATCACAGAGAAAAAAATACATGCATACAAGGGGAATGATCAGGGCCTGATGTAATTGGAGGCGGTGCCAAGGAAAAAAATACTCATGGAGACTGGAAGATGCAGCTTCAATTTAACATGGACGCATTGGACTAACAATAGCCAGCGCAGACTTACCCTCGAACACAGTTTTTATCACAAAATATCAAAGGTAAGAAAAAAATTTTGCTCAGCGCTGTAGAATGTCAAGTGCATGCCTAATGTTCTTTGAGTGTGGTGTTGGTTTAAAATGACCAGGCTTATATCATTGGATTCTGTGGACTTTCCTCTTTCATTTCATGTATCATTTGTATGTCTAGCACAAATTTAGTAGAAACTCTAGCGATCGAGAGCTGGTATTATTTTATCCTATGTTTTGCTACATGCTTATTTACTTGGTTGGTGCTTGAATTGTGTTCAGTTGAGGTAAAAATGGTCAACATGAGCTTTTTGCCAAATTTCTTCTAGTTAAGTGGATATGCCGCATGATGATGTTGCTATACCGGGGGCTTTTGGGTGTAAGAAGTTAAGGTAGGTATGCAGGCAGGTGTAGGGGTGGGACCTAGATACCGTGGCTCAACCCACCAGCCACTACTGCGCAGACTCCAAATTACATCATCAAGATGGCTGCATCCAAATCTGGGATATTTTGGGACTATCTTTGTACAGTCAGAGGAGGTGGAGACTTGCTGTCCACCCTTATGAGTCAGTAGCAGTGTGGCTTTATTTTGGGAAATCGAGAGCACCTTGCTGCACTTAAGGAAAAAGGGGGTAATTTGGCCAGGAAGGTTCCTTCCTCAGAGCCTGGTCCCTCAGTCAGGGCTAATGACAGCCTTTTTTTCCAAATCTATTGTCTCCTTTTTTTTTGTAGGTTTCCTTGTTTTGAGTTCAGTAAATTTGCTTGCCTTATAAACAAAACCTGTTGTGCATCCCTACTGTTAGCCTGCTAATTTCTGGCTGTAACTAGACTTATCGGTGTTACCTTTCTCTCAGCCTGAACCAGACAAGCCATTCTCCTCTGACCTTTCTCTTCAGCAAGCTGTTCCCTTTGGTAGAATTGCTGCTCACTGGATATCTTTTTTTTTTTTTTTTTTTTGCAACATTAACGCCAGGATATAATCAACTGCAAAAATATTCAATCCAGCCTGTCGGACACCAACGATCATGCCACAGTTGAAGTCACTGGGTTTACATTTATTCGCTGTCCTGCTGCCACATGATTAGATGATTGGATAACTGCATGAATAACCAGGTCTACTGGTGTTCCTAATAAATGTTCCAGTGACTGTTTGTTGCTAGAATGTCACATGCAGCAAATATACTTGTTTTCTGACATAAAGTATGTGCATATCTGATTCAGAATCTATCTACTGCATTCTAATGAAACAATCTTCACACTGGGACCTTCAAACACATAAAATGGTATTTTCTTCATTTCTAAAGATGCCATATTTTATTTTGGATTGGTTTTCATGTGTGAGGAGAAAGAACACTGGAGTCAGAATGTGTTCCCAGCAATAGAATTACATCAAAATTCAGTGGAGCAACACCATTTGAGCTCTCTCTTGCTAACTAATGCTTGCCCTCTGTCTTGTTCTCTCTCTTTCTCCCCTTCTCCCTCTCCCTCTCATTAGAGTTTTCTGCATTTGCCATGCTAATTTAGGCTTGCGGACATGAGTCACTTGCATTTAAGTGACTGATAGGTCCTAAAAACATGGTTGAGACCAACAACTAATTCTCAGAAATTAATTTACAAAGACAGCTGCAAGCCATTTACTTCTTCAGTATGCAGTGTTTGTTGGATCAGAATTTATCAACACAAGAAACAGTAGGTACACAGTGATGTAACTGAGGAGAGTCCTGCTAATCAGGTTATTTTAAGAAGCGTTAAACACAAACACAATGATGTGCAGTACTGGAGCTCCTGCAGGTGTGGATCCAAAGGGATCCCCCCCCCTTTTTTTTGGAGAAACAGCAAAAATTATTGGACGGTCAAAATGCTTTCAGACACTTTCAGCATACAGCCCTTTATAGCCTACCACTGCATGCTCATATTGCTTTCCCAATTAAACTTACTAATAACTTAATTATTAGCCTCTTCCACCCAAGATTTTCAGTGCTTTGATATTGGTGGTATAAAAAAACCATTCAAGGTCCAATGACACCCAAAATGTAAAAAAAAAAAAAATTGCTTTTAAACCCTTCTACAGTACTTTTTTTTTTTTTTTCTTAATAAATTTGGCATCTCCAATCCCACCCGAATCTGGAATGCCCAATTGGTGAACTATGTACAAGGCTTGCTCGTATGCGACCCCTTGCTGCCAATTCAGGAGAGTGTAGACAGTTCGCGGCTCTCCTCCTAAGCACGCGCCTGTCAACCACCGCTTCTTATACACTCATTGGTTGAATCTTCGCAAGTTCAGAAGGAGGGCGGAGGATACCCGGACATGACCAGGCTTAGAATCTTCCTGACGAGCGCCCGTCTGGCCAACAGGAGGCGCTTGAGCAACGAACAAGGCTACTATTGTAATCCCTTCCCGGCAGTCCCTTCCCAATTTGCAACCCTGTAGCGCAATAGCCAATTGTGCGCTACTCTGAAAAAGCTGCCGACCACTGCCGGCTGGTACGAAGCGGGGCTCGAACCCGCGACGTGATAGCCACTTCTGCTTCGCAACGCGATGCTTTACCGAGTGAGCTATCCGGCAGCCTACAGTACTTTTATCATGTGAATTTGAATCTGGCACTAGTTTTTAGCTCACCTGGACCGAAGGTCCGATGGGCTTATGTCATGGGCCGTCTGTCCGTTGTCGGCGTCGTTTGTAAACATCTCCGAAACCACTGGACCAATAAAGCTGAAACTCGGCATTTACGTTCCTACCCATGCAGACACTAAAGTCTGTTGATTGATTGATTTTGATTTTTTCGATTGATTTTTATTTTTCTCAAGAGTGTCATGCACCACAAAGGTGCCCAGTCCAAATGGGCTTTCAAGACACTGCCAAATAAACAAATAGAGCAGTAACCAATAAACAATGAACTGTAACCAATAAACAATAAACAATGGCAGACATGAAATGCAAAAAAGTTCATGGCGTTCCTATCCGCTTTGATATTGACAATGCCGTATGGAGCCATTGAGAAGCAATTTTCAAGGGATTAAGCTGATATTTGGTCTATGGGTAGATGGAAGCCAGCCCTCAAACATATTTGAAACCCCTTGAAAATTTCAAAAAGATTATGTTATCCATTTAACGTCATCTCCAGAAGGATAATGCTCTGAGCAGAGTCGGGGGAAGGGGGTTTCGCATGCAGTATCGCACACATTCATCTGGAGCTATGAACAAATGTTCACACTTTTCACTTTAGAATTCGATACAAATCATGTGCAACATTTCCAACAAAAGTAAAGAGGATGAGGGAGAAAATGCTTTGTTTTCAGAGTACGATGACATACCAGATTTGTCAGAAGATTGTGAAATTCAACCTGGAATTTAGGCAGCTAGAATAGGTCGGCTGTATCCTTGTGATAACAAGGTGCCTGGTGAACTGAAAATTGGTGAAGCACAGACCATTCTTTGAAACTAATGATTAGTCTTGACCTGTTTTCAGTTGTTTAATTAAACTGAATTTATATAAACTTCGAAAACAGACGGGACCATCAAGTGTAGCCAGTTCTGCTCGTTAAGATAAGACGACCACTCATAAGCCTTGATCTGTTTTCAATCATTTTCCTCGATGGACACGTTTTCCATTGATAAAAATAAACCATTGGCAATTAAATTAGTTAAATGCACAGCTTCCTTCCAAATGCAATGTTTTTTTTAATTGGAGGGGAACTTAGTTCCAATCTTGATGACTGCAGAATGATTGGGAGCTTGTTCCGAACACGCTGGACAGAAAACTGACCTGGACAAGGTTACCAAGTAGGGGCTCCCAATCCTGGATCCTGAATTAGATTTGGAGCGCTTGTTACGATTAAAATAGACAAAAAAGCAGACTTGAACACGGTCCCAGTTTTGGACCCTGAGAAAGCTTGGGAACTTGTTTAAATTAAATAAGTAAAGAAAAAGCCCTCCATAAATTACTATCATTAAAGGTTATGTTTTGCTTAATAAAGAGGCAGACTTTTTACTAGTAATACAGACTGGTTTTAAGCACAAATAGAAAATTAAAATCTACCAACTTGCAACTCAAAGCAGGGGGTTTAAATACACATAACAGGTAGATCAGGAAGTAACAATGAAACTAGACTCATCTGGGGAGGGGAACAGACACGAGACGTAAACCAATCAAAGGAGACATACTTCTAATAGACATGCAGAAGCAGGTGTTCATATACGGTTGTGACACCATTGGTCAGGGGCGTAGTTTACGGGGGGGGATGTCCCCTGCACTTTTTGAAAAAGCAGCATTGGACCCCCCCCCCACAGACACACACTTTTTACAGTTCTAAAACTAATGTAAAAAAATTAAAAAAAAAAAAACACTGCATGCACTAAGACTTTGAGGAAATAAGACCCGCTCAAGCTGCCAGAGGCCAATCCTTTTCAACTTTCCCTCCCTTCTTCTCTCAAAGTCCCTCCTTTCATTCAAACAGATAGTAGGGTTTGCCAGCATCAAAGAAAAAACGCTAGCGAATCGCGATGTCTAAACCCCCTAACCACCGAAGACGGATTGCATAAGATTTCATATAAAGAAAAAACTGTGTGAGTCACATTAAACCCAATTTACGAACGTACCTGTATATCTTGCTGGGAACTGCTTGCTTTCCTCTTATATAGCTAGCTACGTAGATAAACAGAATTAGTCTGACCTTCCTTAAACGACGTAGTTGAGTTGGGCGATTGATTGTTAGAGTTAGCTATTTAGCAAACAAATACAGATGAAATCAGTCAATATTTTTTCATCCCCGGTCATGACAATTCAGATCCAGTGAGGTGCCGTCGGAGGTCAATTAGGGGTGGCAGAATCTTCACAGTTAAAAAAACGATAACTCACTATTACTTTGCTTGATCAGCAGTCTGAGGATTGATTATCTAATATACAAGACTAAACAGCAAAATGGCTTGCCAATTTCATCCACAGCATTATTGCTCAGTGCATCGAATTTAAAACGCTCACGAGACAGCAAATTTGTTCATATTTGCTTACAGGAAGCTAACGCAATGCCATTAACAAGTATTAAAACCTTTCTTATGCGGCGTTCAATGTGTGGTCATTATGTTCACAATAATGTTTTTTTCCCCCTGATGCTTAGTTCCCACTGTTGTGCGCTCTGTTACGAACGCCACAATTGGCCATTCGTAGCTGATCGTGGAACTTCTCAGAAATTTCAGGTTTGGATATGAGGTGATGCGATGATCACGATTGACAATTAATCATGCTGATCGTAGGAAATTTTTTGAACTGCCCAAAACTTTTCTACGATCAACACGATTGCCACGACTGACCTCAAGATCTGATAAGATCTGATTGGATCCCCACGATCACTCCACGATTAAGACCACGATTTCAATCGTGCCGCGAATCGTGATAGTGGAACCTAGCGTTAAATATGTACTTTTGAATGCCATTCAAAAAAAGAGGGAGTTTATTTCCAGTCTTCTTTAATAAACCGATGAACAAAAGGTCAAAACGATACACGGAATTACCAAGGGAGCTGAGTTTTTTTCTAATTATTTATTAAGATTTACATACTTGCAGTAGCGAATCAAAGCATAAACGTAAATGAATCTTTTTGTCACTATCACCTCTTAATCATTATACAGGCTACCTATGTAGCCCATGCTAGGTCTTAATTGTTTGGTTAAAAAAAAAAAAAATTGATTGATTGTCAATCAGACATAGTACGTAGAAACAGGTTGACAAAATCTACCGATAAAAAGAAGTCACTGCCTCCCCTGACTGCACGTCTCTGTTCAGATCTGACCTGGGACTGCACTACGAACCAGGATTTGATATTTTCGCGGTAACTTGAGGTTTAATCTGGTTTTCTGGACCACTTAAGTGGTTCATTTCTTACCGGAGTAAATCAGCTTGTTGACCTATGCCAGTGGTTCTCAAACTCTGTCCTGGCGCCCCACTGTGTATGCTGGTTGTTGTTCCAACCACAACTGCAATTGTAGGATTTTAACTATCTGTTCATTTGTCTTAATTAGCTGCATTCCATGTTAAGAGCAGTTATTTACCATCTTAACCCGCGTTTTGATGGACATATCCATTGTGCCATGAAGAATAAACATATTGAACATATTGTGCTTATTTTCTATATTGTGAGGATTTTCAGGTGAAAACATTATTAAACAGATCAAATTAGACTGAAAAAATCAGTAGGCTCCAAATTAGGTTGCTGACAGTGATTGTTTTGAGTTCTCTCAAAATAAGTTGCCTGAACTTAATAAACGTGACACAAAAGTGGTGCAAGTCTATTGTTTGCCAATAAATAATTAGTGTTTGCGACCATGTGTCAACAGCTTCACCGATGAGAACCTATTGTTTGTTGATTAACCAATTGTTTGCATTGATTAAATGTTTGGTTAAATTGTTTCCCTCAGCAGTCATTTGTACTAGTTTTTAATATATCTCAACTTGGATATGGAATTTTTATTCTTCATGGCATGTATAGATTTGTCAAATGTGGCTGAAGAGGATAAATAACTGCTCTAAACATAAATGCACCTAATTAAGACAAATCAACAGCTTTTTAAAATCCTAAGATTGCAATTATGGTTGGAACAAAAACCAGTATACACAGTGGGGCGCCAGGACCGATTTTGAGAACCACTGACTGCTGAACTTTTAACCTGCACCGAAGCTCGAATGTGTGATTCCCAAACGAGATAGGTAGGGGAGAAGTTTTGACAACTCTGATTGGCTGAAAACAAGTTAAAACCGACTTTGCAGGCAATAAGCTTCTCGGGAGGGCATACACACTGCTGGGGGAAGGCGCTAGCCCTCTCATGATTATTTATTTTAATAATTCATATTTAAGCGATGTGATGTGGTTTTTGCCCTAACTTCACTAGCAAGCTTCAGCAGTGATTACTGTTTTCCTGGGGGGTTTGGAAGTGAAGCGTGTGACTTGTATTTACAACAGTGGTCTTGCATGCAAAACCCGAGGGGGTACAGTTTTGAAAAAAATTCCAATTCCCACATAATGTGGCTTTAAAAGCCGCTGGGCTGGGATTCTAAGGTAAATACATATTTTGATACTCATATTGCTTTGATGGCAGCTATCAGAGTACTTTTATTGCAAATTCTCACCAAATTTCAGCAATGGGTGAAAAATTACAAGAGATTAAGTAAGTCACCCCCCTTACCCCCCACCCACCTTATTTCCAGGGTGGTTTTACAGTGCTCTTTTCCATCTTATGGGGTACACCAATATTTTGATCAATTTCATTACTCTCTGATGTATTTTGCATTACATTTATTTTATTTAACAATCAAAAAACATGGTTATTTTGTTCTACTTCAGAACTAAAACGCTTTTGAGAATTTGTGCCAGAAATGTGTCCCCCCCCACCTTTGAAATCAAAACTACGCCCATGCCATTGGTGATCTGTTTTTTCAATTCTTGATAAGTAATTTCTTAATCATTATAAGCTTAAGTAAATTGATTGTTTGATTGTTGATCAGTTGATCTTAAATGGGAACAGGCTGAGAGCAATTATGCAGTAAAAGATGAGGAGTTTTTATAACTCTGGCAGCATGCCACAGAAAATTTGTCAGAAAATCTGGGGGCGTTCAGGTTGAAGACTTTACCTGATATTTTGCCTTTAGGTGCAGATTTTATTGTTAACATCAATGGTTTCATACCAAAATTCCATGGAGGAGCTTCTAGCCAGTCTCAATAATAATGTTCAACAACTTCAGTGTTTTCAACTGTTAAATAACTGAGTTTATTTTGTTCTGCAATGTGTCTTGAGTATTGTACAGTGCGGTATGGTACGTCCGGGAGATTGAGTTCAATATTTCTCACTGATATGAAAGAAAAAAAACAACTTGGATTTTAATAAGGAACCTGGAATCTCCGAAGCAATTTCACTAAATACTCTAGGTTTTCAACAAGATGAGTATAACAGGTGTTGCCGTGCTGGAGGAGTTGACCACTGTCGATAACATGCCCCTGGTCACCGGGAAGGATGTTGTGGGCCCCCAGATGAGGTAATGTGAGGATTTTGTTTGAAGATGGACATTTACAAAAGTCTAGGGAAGAAATTGCTGGATGCATTCTATGGATGTTAAAAGTTGGGATTCTGTTTCATGACAATAAAGGAAAATCTTTCAAGAAGCCTCATTGCGCCAGGGCCTGATAAAAAGTAGGTCCATGACTGTGACAAAGCTGTACTCAGTTCAGTTTTAAGTTCTATCACTTTGTCTTAGTAACACTTCAACTTTACAATTATAGATTACTTATATTTTACATGTAGAAGCAATTTCCCTTTATGAACAGCACAAAAGTCAAACAGATCCCTGTCATGGTGACAAACATTTGAAAATGTATTTACTTAGTATACATCTAATACTCATGCAAATATGCAGGGCCCAATGTTAGACCTGGGCAAAAAAAATTTTTCATTAAAATTGACGATGGTTAAGCTGCAAATTTTCTGTTAATAATTTGGAAAATATCTTTCCAAGGGTAAAACTGCCTAAATTAGATTCTTTTTTTTTTTTTTCTTGTGCGATGTGCAACTGTAGGACAGCTTGCGAACAACGGATGGCGAGCACATGTTGGTAAGCTGAAGTTTACCCTTGCTAGCAACGGTGCTATCGAGCTAGCTGGCATAGTTGGCTAATTAACTGTTACTTACTGGCTGTTGAGAAAAACTGCCGGCATTGGACTTTGTAACTTAGATGCCACTGGTTAATTATTCCGAGCCTGACCATTTTGCCAGCTGAAGACTATCAGCAGCTGTATGTAACATTATTTACCTAGCTAAGACCCTGTTTTTGTACAAAGTTCAAGTTAGGTTAGATGGCTGGCCTGCTTTTAGTAGTTCAAGATTTTGGGAAACTATATCACATGGGGCTATTTATCTTACATAAAGCAGAGACATCGTATCAAAGACCTTGTGCACATTGTGCCTCTTCTAATACACAAACTGCTGTGATGTTTTTATGTTCTGCCAGTGTATTGCTGTTAGTAATTTCATTAATATGCAGAAACAAACGGGATCGATTCAGGTGCATATTTTGTAAATGAGTGGGCTTTGGGGGCCCAAAAATAATTCTCACACTCAGGCCCATCATTACATGCTTCCGCCACTGCCTTGGGCCTGTCTGTGTGAAGGGCCTGTCTGTGTTAACATGGGTTTCCTCTGGACAACCTCGTTTCGTCCCGCCGTGTAAAGTCATTCATGTTGCATCAATCAAGTATGAATGTGTTAAAGAATGGAGTGTGATCCTTGCAATGGATGGAGAGATGAAATGCACCACAAGACTAATTTAAAGAATTCTCCATTTTTGAGCCCCATCTTATGTTTCCTATCCCAATAGATGCCTGTAGTATGCCATCCTTGTCACAATGGTGTTATCTATGCTGATGTAGAAAAAGATGAACATGGCTTTGCTGTATGGCACAAATATTGTGTAGTTGACGTGCTATCCTTGATGGTTAGTGCTTCTTGAAGATTTAAAGTTTAGATTTTTTGGTGAATAAAGGCTTTTCGAGAACTCTGCAATGCCCAAGGATAAAATCAAGCTAATCAGTAGGAGAATGTAAAAAATTTAAATGAAATGCATATTTAGCTTAATATGCATGTTTTAAAGATCTTGCACTCAAGCACTGTTAAGCATGAAAAATTAATTGCTCGAAAAATTGAGAGTTCTTACAACATATATGAAACTGGAAAGAAAAGTTGAACAAGTGCAATTTGATGAGCAGTCACTCTATTTGTAGGATTATAATTTTATTATCTGTACAAAATGAAAGATTAGAGTGATTAGTCTAATGTGATCTTACGGGCTTCATATGAACCCGTGGTAATTTTAACTGATAACTTTTTGTATTTCAGCTGGCTACACATGATTCAAGACATACTCTGAGCAGCACAGTATTCCCATTTAATTTTAAGCACAAGCAATGATATTTCAAAAATGGGAAAATATGTTAAGTGATTTAGCTGGATTTACATTATACTGCACAACCGCTGGAATCAATTAAGTGATATTTTACGACTTGACACTAATAGGGCTTACTATCTCATAAACAAAAACTTCTGAATCATTTTTAGAAATAAAAATCAATGTTTCAGTGTTTCATTGTGCAGCAGATTTGAGGCGCACTCACAGTTATGTGTGGTATGAGGAAAGCTCCAAGGTTTTTTCAGAGTTGCTCAATAATAAAGTGCGCACTACATCAGAGCTTTATGGATGAAAATTGGTTTGAAATATGATTAAACTCAATTAAAAATCATTGAATCCTATTTCCTCATTGATTCAATTTGGATGTCACCCAAGAGTTTGTATATATCCATATCGAACAGAAACTCGATCAAATGTTTCATAGAATTTCCCATTTATATTTTGAAGGGTAATTTGCATGCTTCAGAATTGCTAAAGAATGCACAAACTTAATGTAACAAGAGGCATCTAGTGAGAATGATTTTATAAATATGTAATAGGTTGAACACTAGGATCAGGAAGTCTTTTTAAATTGTTGTCAATTTCCTCAGACTGATATAGATACGTCATCCTTACCTGTTCACAGACATCATCTCTACTGCAGGTTTTAGGCCTTGTGTTTGTGCAGAGGGGAAGTCAAGCAGCGGTCATTAAATGCACCATCGCTCATACATTGTTTTTGCATGAAATGTTCGTATTGCCATTGTAGGGAGCCAAGAGATGAATGAGTCTTTCGACTGATCCTTTTCTATGAACGTTGATTACATGGTGATCCGGTGCCAGCAGAGTAGCGTAGTATGCGGAAAACATTTAAATGGGTTTGTGTTGCAAGTTGGTTGCAAATTGAGCAGGGTGCACAAATTAGCAAAAAAGCAAAGATATATAGCATAATTTCAGTCACTGTTCTTCCTTGCTTATAGCTTTATTTCAGTGTAATATTTTGATCATTAGTGACATGCCTTACCATCACTTGGTGCTCACTATAAGGAGCGTGCGAAAGTAATGGCCCTCACAGGGTTGGCCAACTGAGGGAGAGGGAGAAAAAAGTCAAGATTTTAGAGTTTATCTATCTGATATGAATGTAACTTTGCAATATAATTACTATGAACTGTTTTTCCATTCTATTTATACAAACCAGGCTGTTCCCTTGGGCTTTTTTGTTTGTTTGTAATTTAGTTGCTTTTGTGTCTCTATCTCTGTTTGGAAATCAGGGTTTTGACCCTTATCTATAGTCAACTGTTCCCTGTCCTCTGGTCTTTTCCCACCTATCTCAAATCTGCCCTGGACCTTCCTCTTCCAAAAAAAAAAAAAAAACAGACCACTCCTCTCTGAACGACTACAGATCTATCTTTAAACTCTATTTCCTGTGTAAGGTTGTGGAAAAAGTTGCTATCACTCAGATGGCAACTCTGCTAACGAGATATGGAAAATTTCAGTCAGGCTTTTGCACCCTCCACAGCATGGAAACTGCTCCCCTTGAAAGTGGTAAATGACCTTCTGTTGTATGCCAGTTCAGTATGGAAGCCCATAGTGGACAATATTCAAATGAAAATTTAATCCCACTATTGCATTATAATTTTCCACTTATGAATTAGTTATTTGAGACAATATTAAATTGAAAATGCATTAATCCAATTATCACTTTCATCTTCACATACACATATGGGAAATCTATGACTATATTCAAATGATAATGAAAAGCTGTTTGACATTTCATTTTCAAAGTCATGCTCTGCAATACAGTGGACAATATTCAAATGCAATAAGCAAAACAGCACCCCCAGCCTATTGCATTTACATTTACATGTCAACACGCTCTTTTAGAGTCAACATGAAAATGTAAATGCTATTTTCTGACTATTTGAAAATGATATTGAAAGCGGCATTCAACATTTAATTTGCAAGGACTTAACTTGCTCTACTGAGGACAATATTCAAATGCAATATGATAAACACCTCTCCCAGTCTATTGCATGTACATATACGTGTCATCACGGTCTTTTAGGGTCAACATGATAATGAAAATGATGTTTTCTAATCACTTGGAAATAATAATGATATAATGATGACGACATTTGACATTTCATTTTCAAAGAAAATTTTTAGCACGACAGATTACATTCAAAGTCAATGCAAAGATGCGTGTATTCGCGTCTTTGCATTGACTTTGAATGTAATCTGTCGTGCAAAAAGTTAGTTTCGCGTCCAGTGTGCAAGCGGCTTTACTGAGCATAGAACGCAAGCATTTTATATATATAGGATATATATATATATATATATATATATATATATACACTACCTGATGCCGAGGCAGTTTGTGGTTGGCTGAGAAAGATGTGAAGTTGTTAGTTTGCATCACAGATTCAGCTGCGTTGATTAAGCCAGGTGGAGTTTCCATTACGCGTGCCAACCGCCTTTGATCTGACATCAGGACAATCAATATAGATATTATAATTTATGTCCTGATTCAGATATTTACATTAAATAGTGGTTGCTGTAATTATTTATTGCATTGAAATGTGCCTGACATTCTGGAAACCTGCCTGTGAGGTTTCAGTGAACTGTGCGCACTGTGCGCCGGTCAGCCAAATTACCACTGCACAGAAAGTAAACCAGGTTGGAGCTGGCGAGCTCTCTGCGCACTTTCGGCGGAGGCTTTTGCCACGAAATTGTCACTGCGTCATGATGAATATGTGATACCTCCCCCTACTACGCCGCCACACCCATCTCGGCGCACGTCCGTCTACATAATTGCCAAAGTGCCTGCGCACGGTGTTGCACCGCATGAAATTACCACTGCGTGGGCTGCACCGGACGAAATTACCACTGCGTGGGCTGCGCCACCCTACGCTGCACCAAGAAATTAGAGCCCAATGTATCAAACGTTTAAACTGAGAAATTTTATTGATTTTTGAAAAATATGTGCTCATTTTGAATTTTATGACAGTAACATGTTTCAAGAAAGTTGGGACAGGGACAATGTTTACCACTGTGTTGCATCACCTTTTCTATTTACAATATTCTGAAAGCATTTCGGAACTGAGGTAATCAACAGCTGTAGTTTGGGAAGCAAAATGTTTTCTTATTCTTGCTTGATACCGGCTTTCAGCAGATGAACACTTTGCAGACTCCTGTGTCATATTTTTTTCCACAATACACCAAATATTTTTTGTAGGCGACGGGTCTGGCCTTTCCCACCCAGACTCTTTTACTGCAGCGCCATGTTGTTGTAATACATGCAGAATGTTGTGTTTGGCATTGTTTTTCTGAAATAAGCAAGGCCTTCCCTGTCAAAGATGTCTGAATGGCAGTATATGGAACTCCAGAACCTGTATATATTGTTTTGCATTAATCGTGTCAACAAGCTGGATGGTCCCTCTCCTCTTTAACCCGAGAGGAAGCAGCATTCATAATTTCCCAAAAAAAAATTTCACATTTTGATTGGTCAGGCCACAGGACAGTTTCCCAATTTGCAGCAGTCCGTCTTAAATAAGCTTGGGCACGGCGAAGGCCGTAGCATTTCTGGATCTTGGTTTAATATTTGCATGGCAGAGTTTTAACTTGCGTTTGTGGATTCAGTGACAAATGGTGTTCGCTAACAATGATTTACAGAAGTGTTCCTGAGCCAGTCCACAGATTTCCACTTCAGAATCTCATCTGTTTTTATAGCAGTGCTGCCTGAGAATCCAAAGATCATTGCCATTGAATATTGGTTTTTGGTTTGCATATGTTTTAATATACTTAGAAAACCACTCCCATTGATGGATCATTGACAGGGTTGCGATGATCCTTGCGTGTATTGTGTATAACAGAGAAAATAAGTGCCTACATGTCTTGTCTTTAATACAGGTCAACAATGATTTACTGGTCATTGATTTTGTTTTTTATTTGCACTTATCATTTTGTCCCAATGTTTTTACATTTGCATAATATTTTTGCATTGTTTTCAATTCAATGCAGGTTAGGGATAATTCATGAATCAGTTCATTTTTTTATTTAGACTTTCTATATTGTTCCAAGAAATGAGAGAGTCTGTTTTTAGGTAAAAATCTTACATATGCCTTTATCTTTACTCCCAGAGATTGACTGGTGAATGAACTCCCCTGTGTCCCAAATTCAAATGAAACATGAATAGAGAAGAGTGAAGAGAATACCCTGTGGTTATAATCTGCCTTAAGGGCTACATTTCCCCCCTAACACCCAGTATATCAACATTCCTACAGGGGATACTGTCCACAGTGTTTATTTTTTACTGTTGCTAATTCGTCTTTAAGGCTTTAGAGATTTCTTGAACATTGTAAAAAGATAATAGCACAATGCCCCATCACCCTTTTTCAAAATATCGCCAAGCAAGAAGGGAGCTGTTGACCTAAAGAAAAAGAAAATTGGTCCATGTGCGCTATAAAGGCTGATGTGATATTTGGCAAATGCCATTCCGTTACCAATACAGTGAAATATACAGGAACCTGGACAATGGTGTATTATTGGTTTTGTCACAATATTCCAGCACATTTGAATTTAAGTTTAAACATTTTTCCCCATTTTTCCAATAATTTGGCATCTCCAATCCCACCTGAATCTACACCCCAATTCCGAAATAGTTGGGACAAAGTGTAAATTGTGATTAAAATCAAAACGCAATGACCTTCAAATCAAACCAGCCAGTATTTTATTCACAATAGAACAGAGATAACATAGCAAATGTTGAAACTAAGAAATTTTACAATTTTATCCACAAAATGAGCTCATTTCAAATTTGATGGCTGCTACAGGTCTCAAAAAAGTTGGGACAGGGGCCTGTTTACCATGGTGTAGCATCCCCTCTCCTTTTTAACACAGAGTGGAGGCGTGTGGGCTTTGAGGAGACAAGTTTCTTGAGTTTACCCATTGGAATTTGATCCCACTCTTGTTTAATACAGGCTACCAGCTGCTGGAGAGTTTTGGGTCTCCTTTGACAAACTTTTAATTTAATTATGTGCCAAATGTTCTCAATCGGTGAAAGATCAGGACTGCGCAGGCCAGTTCAGCACACGGACTCTTCTACTATGAAGCCATGCAGTTGTAATAGCTGCAGTATGTGGTTTTGCATTGTCCTGCTGAAATACACAAAGCCTTCCCTGGAATAGATGTCGTCTGGTTGTGAGCATATGTTGCTCTAAAAGCTTTATATACCTTTCAGCATTCATGATGCTTTTTAAAACATGCAAGTGTCCCACACCATATGCACTAATGCATCCCCATACCATCAGAGATGCTGGCTTTTGAACTGAATGCTGATAACAGGAGGGGTGGTCTTTCTCCTCTTTAGCCCGGAGGACATGACGCCCATGATTTCCAACAAGAATGTCAAATTTGGACTCGTCTGACCACAGGACGCTTTGCCACTTTGCTACCGTCCATTTTAAATGAGACTTGGCCCACAGAACACGGCGGTGCTTCTGGATCATGCTCAACAATGGCTTCTTTTTTGCATGATAGAGTTTTAGGTGGCATCTGTGGATGACACGGCGGACTGTGTTTACAGACAGTGGTTCCTTGAAGTATTCCTGGGTCCATTTAGTAATGTCAATGACAGAATCATGCCGGTGAGTGATGCAGTGGTGTCTGAGGACACGAAGATCACAGGCATCCAATAAAGGTCTTTGGCCTTGTCCCTTACGCACAGAGATTTTTCCAGTTTCTCTGAATCTTTTGATAATGTTATGCACTGTCGATGATGAGACCTTCAAAGCCTTTGCAATTTGACGTTGAGGAACATTGTTTTTAAAGTATTCCACAATTTTTTTACGCAAGCCTTCACAGGTTGGAGAGCCTCTGGCCATCTTTACTTCTGAGAGACTCAGCCTCTCTAAGACATCCCTTTTATAGCCAATCATGTTACACACCTGATGCCAGTTAACTTAATTATTTGCTAAATGTTCTTTCAGCTGATTCTCTTATATATTAATTGCTTTTTCAGCCCTTTTTTGCCTGTGTCCCAACTTTTTTGAGATCTGTTGCAGCCCGAAAATTTGAAATAAGCTCATTTTGAGGATAAAAACGTGAAATGTCTCAGTTTCAATATTTGAAATGTTATCTATGTTCTATTGTAAATAACATATTGGCTCGTGATCTGAAAGTCATTGCATTTTGATTTTATTCACAATTTACACTTCGTCCCAACTATTTCGGAATTGGGGTTGTAGAATGTCCAATCCACTAACTATCCATTCTGCCTGTCAGCCGCCAAGTCTTTTCATTCTTTTCAATTTCAAGCCTCAGATATACATAACGAGGGTGAAGGACACCCAAACACATCCTTGCGCAGAAGTGCAACTGTAATAGTCCCTGGATGGCCAGTAGAAGCGCTTGAGCAATGAATTATGCTAACCCAAACCGACTGTATCACTCCCAATTCCCAGAGCAGTGCTAAACCAATTATGTGCTGCCCTCATGAGGCAGCTCGGCATAGCTGGCATTAGCAAGACTGAGTTTGATCTCGCCTTCACCAAGTGAGCTAACCCAGCAGCCTCAAAAAAAAAAAAAAAAAAAAGGGCAAACACTGATTACGAGGATAATTGCCAACTGTATGCTCTAACTTCAGGGTGTTAAAATTCATACAGGATGGTGAGTCTAGGAATCAGATTGCCATTACGAATAGTTTGTGGGAACAAAATGAACTGGACAGTAATTGGCTGCTCAGCTTCCTCTTACCCAGCTTCAAGTCCTGTATAACAAGGGGTCTAGACTCAATTGTTTATTCTACGTTTGGAATTTGTATTTCGAGTTTGTTGAAATTTCTTCTCAAATTGTGGACCAGATATTTTTTGATGGCAGTAAAGGACCCCATCATGAGGCTGACAGATCAGAATGGCATAATTTTTCTGAGTCAGTATCAAAATTTTGAGTGTTGTCAAAAAAAAAAAGTTGTTAAGTTGTTTGGTCTGAATGTTTGTCCTACAGACCTCAAAGCCCCTTTCACAACCAGTGAAGCAAATTCCAATGAAACATGCAGCTTATTCAAAAAAGGACTTGACATTCCTTTGACACTGCGAGGGCTCGGCTTTGTTGCATCGTTGACTGTCTTTTTTCTTTGTTTTGTACAGTTTCTCGTTAAATAACACATTGAAAATTCACAGTGAATCTTCCAAAATGTTTGCTGTGGTATTTGTGCTAATGGGCACAGGCTGTATGTGTTATTCTAGGGACAGAGTGACGTAAAACATGTCAAAACTGGGAAAATGACCTGCCAAAGTGGATAGTGTTGCCATCGAAAAAGGACTTTTGCTCAAGGACATTACTGCACTAGCACTTGTCAGACTCACTAATTCACAGAGATGTCCAGAACTGGAAAGTTGCTCTGGTGCTTGTTCAATATCAGTTCGTTACAGTATATGATTAGGAAGGAGGGCAGGACACCAATACGGATGTCTGACATGACCTAATCATAATTACCCTATTTGCGCATGATAGCGAGAGGAAAAGCTAATTGGCTAGTGACGTGCCACAGTTATAATGAATGTGAGCCAAACGGATCTGGTTGTCTGAAATGCTTCTTTAGATTCATGCAGCATGTGTTAGTTTCTTTTCTTTTTTTAAATTACTGTTCTCCTGAATAATGAAGGAATGAATCAAGGAAGCCAACACATTTGTCTCTCTGAATGATTATTTTCCTCTGGCGAAGAAAGAACTGCAGAAATAGAGTAAAATAAATCACTGGGTAAAGTAAACTTTCTCAAAGGCTTGACCACGGCGACTTCAACTAGCCACTCAGAGAAGTCCTTGATCCGTTCCTGCCACTATTCCAGAGAGATAAAGGCAGAACTAATACAGCCATCGTGCAAATTTAAATTATGGATCCTCTCAGAAGAAACCTGTGTGGGCCACAATTATTCAGTGGTGTTGTCAGTTGGTCAGAGCAGTTAATAGACTTCTTCTTGCAAAGTTTTCACTCCTTTGTGCACAAAGAAGAAAGCCAGAGCCAAAAGCAGATAAACTGCTGGCCGTGGTATGGGTTGAATGTCTGCAGTCGCTAAAAAGATGAATGATATTTCCCCTTACTTAGCCGTAAGAGTTGGACACTTTGAAAATCTGCATAGAGATCAAGGTCCCTGGAAGAGTGATTTCAGATTTAATGTATTAACAGACAGGATTTTATTTGCACTGTCATTATGTGACACTTGTTTGAAGCCAGGGCTGAGGATATGCCAGCAATGAAAGTTGCACATTATTTATTTTATTTTTAACAGAACTGGGGGAAAATATGGGGCACTTTGCCAGAGTGGTCAAGCAGCACTGTAAATCTTTCCCTCACAAGGCTTGTGATTTTCATCAGGAATGACAGCTAGGTGTGTGTATTAAAATTCACCTGTCAGGCAACAATCTGATATATCAGACAGACGAAAGGTGAAAATTGCTGAAAGTATGCAAATTATTTAATCTTTACTCTGGTTTTGACTGAAATGTAAATGCTCAACAATATCTGCCTGGACATTCCATGGATTTGCTGTTCTTGCGAAAAACGATGTAAAATGAACCATGATTTATTCAGTTCTTGTGTATGCTGCATTTGGATGGTGTATACATTGTTCATTTGGCATTGAATAATTACTTGTATTTCCAAGGTATTCTGTATTACATATGTAGGTGTATATACTACTACGTTGTAGATGTCTGTTTCCCCCCTTTGTTCGTTGCAGGAGCTTTACCTCATTATGCTCTGGTAATATTAGAAGCTTCTTATGGTTATCCCTCTGAATCTTCATCCAAACACGTGTAAGACCAAAATTAACATGATTTTTTTTCCCTATTGATGAAAAATGCTAATTCAGACAATCAGTATTCAAGAGGAATTTTACTGGTGTCTTAATCCTGGGATACATCCACAGATTATTGTTTTATTATTTCTTTTTGTCCTAACTAATATTTAGATGTGAGACACACCACATATAAAGATGTAAAATCGTAAATTTCGTCATTTTTGGTCTATTGATTTGGAATATTGAAATCAGTGCAGCCCCCACTTTAACACACCTCACACCACAGGAGAATCAGGCAAGATAATATGTCATGCGATTTAAAAAATTTGGTTTTGCTGAGGATTGTTGAAAGCGATTCAAAATTTGCTGAATTATCCTTTGATATGAGCCTGGATATAATTGTCAGAGACAGTATCTCCCGAGAGTGAAAAATTTATGTAAATTAAATAATCATGTAGTCTTTAATTTTCTTAGTATTTTATAAAAATAACAAGTCCACTCTCACAGGAACATAAATGATTACTGTAAAGCTTTAAGAAATATTATCTTCAGAACAATCCTTAATCTACAGAAATGCCCAGGCAAGTTCATATAGCTCAAAATATAAAAAAATATCACTCAGTGACTCCAAATCAAAACTTTAAACCAACATCACAATGGAAACTGTACAAATCACATGTTCATGACAAAAATATAGTTATACGACCATAACATACAGCTGACAGTACGGTATATATGACAGTCATGCACCAAAGCTTACTAAAAGCCTCCGATTAAATATAGCAAATAAGGCATATTTATTTTTGCAACAATCGATAAAAAAAAGGAAATGTGGCATGTAATCTTCACAAGATTGTATTGCAATTGGGTCCCGGGTTTACTGTTTGATGAATTCTGAAACGAATGTATAAAAGGCAATTCTCATTGGGAGTGACAAATGTCATTACTGTCCACTCTGGATGAACATAAATGGATACAAAAATTTCCTTCATTTCAAAAGATAGCTTCCTGTCCCAGGAATTAAGAGTCATCTTCCGTTTTGATGATGTGGAAAAGTGTGATGTTGAAGAGTACTTGGTGGCCATTATTCCAAGCATAGAGAGCTCTCTCCCTGGCATTGTAGTCAAGCATTGAAATGTGAAAGTATTGATTATGGAAGGGGATGTCTGTATACTCGTAGGTTGAGGTCTTAGTGGAATACGAGTAGTAGACTTTGGCCCCAGTCAGATGGGAGTTAGTAATATACAGTGTTCCGCATATCATGAAAGACTCCCCAGCATTCCTTTTGGAGTACTCAGTATTCCAGGTTTTCACAACCTCCAGTGTCTGAGGATTCATTTGGCTGATAACGATGTTGCCTGCATTCTGATTGGTGGCGTACACGGCCCACAGGCCCAGTTCATCAGCCATGAGGTCGATGTCTGAGAAACCTCCCCAGGTGTAAGGGTAGACATTGTGAAATCCAGCATACTCCAATGCTCGCTGGGCCAGGATCAGTCCTGTCTCAAAGCTGTACTTGACAATGATGTTGCTTTGATACTTGTTAAAATACAGAGAACCATTGTAGACCACGTGGTTTGTCCCAGCCCATTTGAAAGGAAGGTTGTAGGTTCGTGACTCCACCCCAGATACAAAGTCAGCCATTGACTTGTATTCGCGAACAATCCTATTATTGGTATAACCATCCATGTACCATACCTGTACCAAATGAGAGTCATAGCCATTGTTAATGTGAGCCTCTGATGGAGACTCATCCAAGAAAACCCAGAGACCCAGGTACTCACAAGACAAATCAGACATATTTGAGTCTAAAATAATTTGACACATCCCAAGAAATTCAATTTAATTTAATAGGTTTGCAGGGGTGTTTGAATGTGAGCATCAAAGTAACATACATACATAATTTTATATGCATTTTTTAACTGCCATACCATGAAGGAACATAAATTGATCATAAGGAGAAAGATATAATTAGAAACCAAACGAGAGCTTACCCTGTTGTGTCTTTGAGTTGACATTGGATCAGTCATCCATGCCCCGAATCTTGTCCCTGATGTCTTTATTGTTACAGGTCCAGTGATTTTCATTAATTTCCCACAAGCTGTTAATGAAGAAACACACCAACAAGGTATTTTTCATTTGGGTCATTCCATGCCAACTCACCAAGAGGTCCCCAGGCAAACCCCACCGAATCAGTCGAGAAAATAAATTTATGTTTATCTCAATGCAATTATAAACATGCTAAATTTTAGCTTTCAATTAATATTTGTTTTCAGGTGGTCTCAAATAGAAATTTGCATTTTTGCTGAGTTTAGCAGCCTAATAACTTGTGGATTTTGACAGCAGATTTTTTTTTTGGTTTTGTTTTTTTTTAATGAAGATTTCTTAAAAATGGCTTTTCGGTTAAAATCACCAAAAAAAAAAAAAAAAATTCAACCAATTCTCCAAAACTAATAAGATTTGAAAGCATGTCATTATTCTCTTAGAAATAAACTTTTTTTTTTTCAACTAATTCTGAGGGGGTCACATGAAGAAGTTCTGAAAATCTAGGTGATTTCACATGGAATAGCCCATAATAGTTTTATAAGGCCAATTTCATGCCTTTGTAAGGGGAATGTTTTACAACACTTCGCATGCCAAAACAGCACAGACTCAGACAACATTCAGATCTGCCATGTCTTACTACTCAGCTTGGTATGTTGACTCCATATTGAAAATCTCACTAAAATTTGCCTACATAGATTTTAATGCTGTAATCAAAACTGTTTTTCAGAAAATTTACCCAATCAACTCTTAATCTGAATCTGTGCCCTTCAAAGAGAAAAACGGGGACATGCACACAGCTGTGTCAGAATAATTTCCCTTCATACTAGCCAAAGACATTTGTAAACTCCTTAATTGGTATAATTTCTCCCAATGCTTACATTGGATTTTTCAAAGAATCAGTGCCTTTGAAATGCAGATCAACTATACTCAACAAAAAAGTTAAAGGACCGCAGAGTTTTTTCTCTATTATTTTCTTTTGGTCTGAGCTTCTCAAAATGCTTTCAGGCTGTGGTGAGAGCACTTGGTGGTCGCTCAAAATATTGAAATGACTTTGGACATTGTTTGACGTTCAATGGTCTGGACTTGGTGTGATTCTGGTCATCCTTGCGGATACTCTGTTTTCGGATAATAAAGTTGTCTGATGAAATGTTTTGATGTATTTCATGTCACCGATTAACACCAATGACGTAAACAACACTTTGGATTTACGTTCCAGTTTTTTCCATTTCACATACTCGGGTCAAAAGTGAGTGTTAATTAACTTTTTTTGCTGCTTATCTCTGATAACATCAGGCTACCAGGACTTGAATATACAAACTAAAAAGCATGAAATACTCAGATCTCCACAAAACTCCACAGTTTTGGCACTCCGGCCTGGAAACGAAATACATTGGGGGGACAAACAGAGGCACAGGAGGACAGAAATATGAAAAGGCGCATCTGCACTATAGGCCGTATCTTTAAATTAGATTTAGTGAAAAAATGTTGAATGGTTCAGAACGTCTGCCCCAGACAGACATGTGGACAGAAGGACAGACGGGCACATGAAGGAACAACATTCTTTCCCATATCGCCCCTCCACTTTGTGGTGGGAGGTAAATATGGGCCAAAAAGTCCAAAAACCTGGTTTTTATATGATTTCTGTCAGCCCAAGAAGCCAAGCAGGGAGGAAATGCGAACTGAAAAAAGATCTTAACTCTGTTGATAAATCTCTAATATTCGACCGTGCCAGGAATAACGTGATTGAAAAAATTACAAAACAGACAGTTGAACCCTCATTAAAATTACTTAGTTTGCTCATGCAGTTCCGCAGTCTGCTCTCCAGGCTTAGAACTCTCTGGTGCAGCTCCTCGTAGTCATAGGCTCCGATTTCCTCCTGAATAGCTGTCAACACTGCAGACAAGTTCCTGATCTCCTCTTTGAACTGTGAGATTAGCTTGGCATCTGTTTTGTACTGCTCCAGAACAGGGATGAGAGGCTGCAGTTCATCCATCTTGTCCTTAAGCTCCTGTTGAGAGATTTGGACACGACACAAGGCAGTGTGGCTTAACACTCATACCAATAACAGAATACATCTTACGTGCATCAGGCACACTGTCTGTTCCTAGATCCTTGGCATTTAGAAACATTGGTCATAGAAGAAAGTTAACATGCTCAGCTATAGTCGCAACTTCAGCTAAAATTTGTATTTTATAGGTTTACTCCCCTTTTTGTTGGTTAACTCCTCTTTTTCAACATAATCAATGCTATCAAAGTAAAGTACCACTTCTATTTTCTCTCCATAACCTTAGTTACCAATTTCAGCTACATTTTTTTTACATTTATAGATGCAGGTTTAATGAGACCCTCAGCATACTGACTCTTCCCCCACAGCTCCACCCACACACACACACACACACACACACACACACACACACACACTCACTCTCTCTCTCTCTCAGACACACACACACACACACACACACAATGCACCAATTTTGGTTTAAACACCTACCTGAAAATTTCGGGTCATTATAGATTTTCTGTCATCTTCAATTTGCCTGAATTTGGTTCTCAGTCCTTTCATCTGATTTTCCATTTTCATGACGTACTGAAAATCCCTCTGTGTTCGCAAGTTCAGCACTTCTATTGACTGTGACATGTTTTGCACCTATTAAATGCACAAATGTGGGAAATCAAATAACCCAATCTCTTCATATACGAAAGCCTCCAAAGTGTATTTGTATATGCAAAATACAGAGATTGAAAATCTCATCAAAGCAATAAAATAAATGTCAGCTCCTGACTATATTTGAAAACTACTGATTCTTACATATTAACCCTAAAAAATAGCATTTTCTGCTTACAGGAAGGTAGAGCCCATTAAAAATTGCTAGTGCGAAAGAGTTTTGGAAACATTCTGAAAAGAGTGATAGAAGGAAATTTTGAATTGCCTTTGTATTCAACACAGTGTAAATAGAAAATGGAAAAATAAAGGAAAACATATTATCTACAACACACAAAGAAAATATCGAAATCCTTCCATCATATTCTGACAAAGTTTGATTGAATTTGTTTGAATCAAGACAATTCAGAAATCATATTCTGAATTGGATTTACACATACAAATCATGTCAATGTCGGTCTTTGTGTCGCAGGTTGGTCGACCATGTCAAAGGTACATGCAATTGTAATTTTCCTAAATTCAGTCCTTTCCAAGTTTAACAGGATGATGTACTCTCTTTAACCACAATGTCTGAAATAGCCACTGTGCTGCTGTATGCCAGGTAGGGTAAAAATTGTGCTATATTGCAAGCTTGCAAAAAGGTATACATTTTTAACAGGCTAAATTAACATGATTATGAGGCAATAGGGTCCTTATTATGTTGCTGAAAATGTGGCTTTTTTTCCCTGTTATACAAAAGGGAATCTTGTTATCATTGACTCATTATCATTTGCCTTGTCTTTGAAGTTGTCATTTATGACCAAATGACAAATTTTACAACCATATGTCCACACATTCACTAACTAGAAGCCAGTTGATTGTTTAATTTCATCAGTTACAACTTACTCCGCTTTTGTGCATGAAACAAATACGTCTGCAATATCGTGCAATATCAATATGGAACTCTTCAGGGAATGCGTTGCTATCTCTGACATAATGTCATTTAAAAGGGTAATTAACCATGTAAACATGAAAAGAGTAAGTAATAAAAATCAACACCGTGTGAAAATTCTACGTTTGCAATTGCGGTTGGAACCAAAACCAGCACACAGTACACAGGGGGGCTCAACGGCCAACTCTGAGAACCACTTAGAATGGAAAAGAGAATGAAGTGCACCATGTTGAAGGGCTGGATACATGGTCTTGCACAGTATGTGTGAGAACGTGTGCCGTTTCGGGTATGTACTTTCTCCAGTAGCTGACGGAGCTGCTTGCTCTTGGCATCTCTGGAGCAGAGGTTCTGTTCTGGGGCCACCACAGTGCAGATGCATCGCCCGTCTGCATCCTGGGCCGAGCTATATACCTGCCAGCCCTCCTTGGGTCCAATGGTCTGCAAAGACAGGCACACTCATGTATAACTGTATTCCTTTATAGCCCGGAGGCAAGGTGGATAATGAAGCCTGACTTCTGTTCAAAGAGGGAGAGGAAACTGCCTTCAACTTGCACTGTGTAGTGGATGTGAGAACCGTGGGCTGAAGATCAGTAAATCGGTTTGGAGCAGCATTTTAAAAAAAAGCAGTTCCTTTCAAATGGTTCCTTTTTAAATTAGAACACTATTTGCTGTATTGTGTATCAACTGGCTTAAATCCTAATGAGGATATTATCGCAAAGCAATAAAAAATTAACTACTCCCTCCTATCTGTTTCAGTCTATTTTTGTTAATGCTGTTCATGCGATGAAATAGCAAGCGTTTGGACACGTTACTTCAGTGGGTGTTATTTTCTAGCTATGATTAATGACCTGACCGCCGAAAGCATATCTGTGTACTGTGGCCAACGTTCCCATGCTGCTGTCTCACCTTGTGTTCAATATTACAGCCTGTAACCGACAGCCTAAGTCCAAGACCCGTGAAAAAGTAATGCAGCTCAAAGCCTATTAAAAAGTAATTTCACCCATTTCAGCTGGGTTATAAAAGAATAAAGGACTTAAATTAAAGGTTACACCATTTTCAGAATAGTATGTGTTCCACAAATGGAATTGCCTCATGGCTTCACTTGAAAGTGGTTGCACTACAGGTCTCAGAATCTCCATATCATTGCTGACTGACAACTGTTCTCTTCCGTTCAAAACAGCTCGTGCAGTTTTCATTCACACATTTTACTTTTTTTATTTATTAACCCTTATTTAACCAGGGAAGTCCCGTTGAGATTGAAATCTCTTTTTCAAGGGAGCTCTGGGGGTTGAGCTGGGGAGGGAAAGGGCAATTTGCACAGCCAATTATATCAGGGGATGATTAGGTGGCAGGTCAAAAGAGCCAGGTTGGGACTTCAGCTATGACACTGGGGAACCCCCTACCCTTATAAATAAGTGTCATAGGATCTTTAGTGACCACAGTGAGTCATGACCTCGGTTTAACGTCTCATCTGAAAGATGGCATCTCCTTCAGTACACTGTCCCCGTCACTGTACTGGGGCATTGAGGATTATTCCACCAGAGGGAAGATTGCAACCTACTGGCCCACCAACACCTCTTCCAGCAGCAACTTGGTTTTTCTAGGTGGTCTCCCATTCAAGTACTAACCAAGCCCACACCTGCTTAGCTTCAGCCACGCGGCTGGAGCAGATCGAATTGTGGTATGGCTGCATGCTTGATTACAACCTCCTAGAAAAAAAGGACAGCAGAGCATTTTCCCTTGCTTCAATGGAAAGGAGGCTTGGCACTGTTTCATTTCTCGTTGAGATAAACACACGGTTATGATAATCTCATCTACCTGGATCTCCCAATGATCTCACTATCGACAAAGGATTTCTGACTGTCACACTTGTAGTTGTGGTTCCTCTACTTTTTCTCCTCTAATACACACACGCACGCGGACACAGGCACGAACACACACTCGTGCACAGCACACACACACACACACACACACACAAACACATGCACACATGCACACACACACACACAACCACATTCATGCCACTGCTAATCAATTTGAAAGCAGGGATGGCTCTTAAACTGTACTGAAATGATAAGATTGATAATCATTGGTGATCCCTACTCCACTGGCACTCCTGTCCCTTCACCAGTCGTATACTGAACCCCGTAAACACCACCAATTAATTCATTCCCCTGAAAGACATAGGAGTTTCTCGTTTTGCTAAAAAAAAACATATATTCTCTGATCCAGGAAGCTATGCTACAGGATACATTTCAAACAAAAACAAATCATTTTTAAGAGAAACGATAACGTTTTAAATATATTTTATCTGCAACATGTTTGTGTAACCCTTGACACATCTATTACACTACATAAATACTGGTTGGCAGATATATGAGTCAAGAGATTCACAAATCAAGAAAAAAATAAAATTGTTTGTGTATTTGCTCATTGAGGGCCCAAGTTAGGAGCAAATTTTTTTTTTCTCAGCCAAACACTAGTTTTGCGGTAAAGGAGCAAAAATCTGCCCACATTGACTGTCAATGCACAAACTGAAAACGATTTATGATTGTTTGGGATACCGGTGTCCCCAGCTATGCTTGGGTTAAAGCTTGATGTTTACGATGTGAAACCTAACCTGAGCAGCACATGCTTAGACTCCTGTTATTGGCTAAATCAGCACATGTTATGAAAAAAGAAAAAGCGACAAGAAACTAGTAACTAGCGTTTTAATGTGAGCCCAGGGTTTTTAAACTTGGATCATTCTGGATCCATTGCAAAGTGACAGAACCCTCTTTCATTGTCATTCAGATGACACCTTCATCTCTAATCAGTCGTCCAAACCTGTCTCTACAAAGTCCTCCCTCCTAATCTACCCAATGGTATTCAGCACAGTTTTGTTAGATGAAAAAGCTGGTTTCAGAGCAGTGATGTTGCCTTATACTTTCATTACTCTCATGAGCTCTGGGTTAAGTCGTAAAAGTAATAAACACAGTCAATGTAAATAATACAAAAAGACAGCTAAAGGTAATGAATGTAACATATTTCTCAAGACTTTATCAGTGCTTGGTGGACAGTTAAACCAAGGACATGGCAGTTAGGTAAAACCCAACTGGTGCAAAAAGGATCTCGCACTGCTAATTATTACAAGTTTGCAGTTTTGTTCATGCCTGCAACAAAGAGGGGGTCAACCAGTCTGCATGTTTTAAAAAGGCTTGAGGAAGGCGAAGAACTCCGTTATCCAGAAGTTGTTCATGCATTTTAAATTCTGAAGAATAACGTCAACTCTAAAACAACCAAATACCGCTGCCCCATTTTACTGTACATCAAGATGAAATGGAATCCAAAGTAGAAAATGATAGAAGGTGACTATTAGGTAACAGCTGTACAAAAAAAATGTACATGATACATGATCTAATGTTAAAAAGACAAACAAACAAACGGACTAATAGCTTGAAAATGTTACCACATTATGTGCTGTATTTGCCAAGTAATCAGTAGGTTTACCTATGATATAATCCTGTTCTTGTCTTGGTAAAGGCAGAAAAAAAAGATTACTGTCTAATTTTAACTGAGAGGTTTTTTTAATGTCTTGTTTCTGCAATCACTTTTACATGAAGTGCAGACTTTCAAAGCATTCGAATCAACTGTGCTGTTGAATATTCTCCACCCCCTAGTCTTCCTCTTTAACAGTGCAAAGCAGACAGGACACCATTTCAGTGTGTTACCAGCTGCCACCTATTAGATATCCCTGGCTGAACTATTCAGTAATTCCTCCACCATTTACCTCTGGCTTTCTGTAAAGAGAGCCAGAACTGAATCTTATATGTCTGTAAGAGCCATCTTGCTCATGCATCTGTGAACAAGGTGTGTCAGTCAGTCAACCTGGTGATGCTGGCCTTCCCTGGCAGGATCTGAATTTCTTAAGGATATATTTTCTGGTAACTGTGTACAATTCAGTGGTACAATCTGCAGATAAATAGTCAGGTGTCATGCTAAAGTAAGTTGTACTTTTGTCTATCTAACCAGTGATCTCTGTCAACATCTATCAACTCATTTTCATATGGAGGAAAAGTTAAATAGAGATGTACAGTGAGCTCAAGAATTACAGGCACTCCTGACTGGAAATGCATTAGAAGTTCTAAGAAAAATAATACTGAACTTATAGACATGAACAAAGTGTTCAAATTGGTCTCCCGTATCAGACCACAACCATCTTGAATGTAGATTTTGGGCAGATACAGCATTGGCATATTTGGTGTCAAAAAGGAGGAGCACGCAAGAAAAGATAGTTTGTACCCATGGCAAAATATGGTGGTGGAACAGTGATTTTTTTGGGGCTATTTTAATTTCAGGGGTATCTGAGCACTGAGAAGTGACTTCATGGATTCCCCCAAATATTGGGCAATTTTAGCAGACACTCTGGTCGTCTCTGTCATACGCCTGAGACTTGGCCGTAGGTAGATTTTGCAGTGAGACAATGACCTAAAGCAAACCCCTGTGCAGAACTGTCCAGAACAGAGAAATAAATGTTCTACAATGGCCATCTTAGTCACCAGACCTCAATCCAAAGGAAAACCTGTGGGCTGAACTGAAGAGGGCAGTTAAAAAGTGCAAATCAGGAAGGTCACTGATCTAGAAAGTACAGTATCTGCATAGAAGAAAAGTTGAAATCCCTTAAAATATGTGCTTAAACCCCATAAACTCTGACTATTTTTTCCCTTAAGCAGGTTAAAAGTCAGAAAAAAAAGCTTTTTTTCATATTGTTCAAAAATGTCACATATATTCTGGTTGCAGCACTTCACTAAAGCTACATCACACTTATATTGAGAGAAATACTCAAACCCAGGATGCCGTGTTTTTATGGCCACAGCACTACATCAAATGGAAAATTTCAAGATCTTGTACATCATTTTGTACACATTTCCCTGTAATGCAGCCAGACATATTTGGGATTGTTGAAAACCTTATGATCTCCACTAGAATTCAAAATAGATCTGAATGTCAACAGAATTTAATGCAGCGGCTACATTTGACAAACCCATATATGGGTCTGTAGGTTTCATCGGGTTAATTTACCTTAATTTGGAGAAATCTGGTTTTTAATGAAATGACAAACAATTTTAGTTGATTCCACTGAAACATTCATAAAGCGCAGTGCTTCTCACATGTCAGCATTTTGAGTTAATCTCTATAATGGTATTGGTTCTGCCCTGCGATGAATTTGCGAGCTTTCTAGGATGTGTCTCTGCCTTTTGCCCATAATTTGCTGGGATAGGCTCCAGCTCCCCCATGACCCTAGTGAGGAAAAAGTGGTCCAGAGAAAGGATGGATGGATGTTATTTCTTCTTAATAGTATTTTTTGAGTTTTTCCAGTCAGGGGTGTCAATAATTCTGGAACTAACAGTACAACACAATTGGTTTATTGCACAGGCCCACTCTGGAGTTTGCTATAAATAATTAAAATTACGCCTGGAAGAGTGTGCAGTTTTTGGCTATGAAACAATCTGGGGTGTGTTCCCCAACAACGTAGTTGCTAACTAAGTTAACAACTAACATAGTTCGTCCATTCACAGTCAATGGTTCCAACTATGTAAGTTAGCATCTGTGATTTCACCCCAGAATGTTTGGCATGCTGATGGAATGCACACAATGAGAACCTCCTCATAGCCATAGGTCAAATATGGAGGTAACTCAATAATGTTTGGGCTTATTTTGCTAACAGAGATTTAGTGGCACTACTGAAAATGCTTTCTACCCTTGTCAAAAATTACTTTCACCACAATCATCTTTAGCATTAGCGTTCACAAATAGTATCGAAACAAAGGTTCCCAACAATCATTTTAAAATGCGTGGTTTATTTTTAGAAATGTAATTATTCATGAGAATACATTCATTAAAATAAAAAAATAAAAAAAAGTTTTCCACTTCCACTTCTGAGCTTCACGTTTTTGACTTAGCTTTATAACTTGTACTGGGCCAGAAACGTTGCCCTTGAGCAAGTTAAGGTCAAAAATCTGTCATTTCTTCAACAGTGCATCACAATTTTAAGGCCAGCATGATCAGATTTATATTTAAATATTGTCGAGTTAGCACATTCAGGAGCAGATGTTCAACCCCTCGTACAAGCCCTGTAATCCAAAAAGACCAAGCAAAAAAGTTTCTTTATATTTTCATAAGCGGCCAACTTTGTAACAACTTTTCCATTTAACAAGTAGCCCCTGTTAAGGCTTAACTGAAAATAGCCTGCGGTGCAGGACAGTATCTTCGATCTTGGGAGTAGAAAAAAATATATATTTTCTTTGAAAATGGTATTTCTTTCATTGAAGTTGAACAATGAAGGTCTACGATGAAAACCTGTACCCACTCCTTTTCTGATAAGATTGGTCCTGAAGAGATAAAGCTGGTTTTTGTTTTTTTTTTTTCCCAAAGACCACCCACCTGTTCAGCCCTGAGAAACTCGCTGACCTCAGTCACCTTCTCAAATTCTGTGAATGATTAATTGTAGCGGCCACATCATAACACACGTCAACATAAGCGAAAAGAATTGGTGACTGCATGGTGGCATTGAGTTGGACTTACAGTCAATAGATGGAACACTGAGAATATTTATGCGGTCTTGTGTTATACAATGTTCCAATTCCAGAAGTGGATTGTGTAAAAATAGATTTTTTTTTTTTTTTTTTTTTTTTAGCTGGATAAATATTTGTCCTCATGACTTATGATTCACTGGACATTACAGCATATAAATGTTTGTTTATGGATCAAGAAGAAGATATTGCAGATTCATCATCATAGCCATCAGGGCCCTTAATGAAGTTCACACTCATTTTTCCTGGCCAGTAATGGGCTAGGCACTTCTTTATAGCATTAATCTTCACAGTGGCCATCGACAATGAATGGATTTTTGGTCATCACTGTCACTATTTATTTATAGGATCATTACAAACAATACTAACAACTGACATGTCTCTTGTGAGGAGGGCTGTGGAACAACAAAAGTGTGCAGCTCCTCAGGACCAGAAGTCAGGCACTAAAGCATGAGTATGTACTTAAACTTGGAGGAGTCACCTCCACTCCTCCACTTGTTTTTCTTTACAATTCAAGAAGGGAGAAAACAAGTGGAGTAAAGGAGAATACATTTTCAAGTATTGAGGTGCATCTTGCTTTTCATAGCATTGAAACTTCTATCCTTCTTTACTTTTCTTCAGCTTACCCTTTAAGAAACTAAATAATTGCTTATTGAGTGTCACAGTTTGAAACTGTGCCATTGGAGTGTCTCTGAGGACCCCTTATGGAGGACCTTGAAAGTGAAGTGTAACACCCTGTAAATCACGTATTGCAATCTAATTGTGCCTACAGGTTGGTTGTTCCTTTTAGAATTGTACTATTTACTCCACGAAGCGACCCTATTACTTACTCCAGTGATATAAAATACCCCGGGTGCGCATTATAAACACTGAAACCAAGACATTTCATTGAAACCTCATTTGTTGATATGTTATGTTCTTATAGTTAAATCATTTACCTTTCCACACAGAGATGAGCATGACATTTTATTACTCTCTCATGTGGAAGATGACATTTCTATTGCTGTCTTGAGCTGTGTGACTTTCAGTTGAAGATAGCATGGGTATAATATGGGCATAACATTGGTTTGTGGGCAATGCTCCCTTCTTTTTCTTGGAGAATTCGGTTTATAGACCAAAGATCGTTCCATCTTTTCACCTGACTAGTATCACATTAATTGAGGCTGCAGTCCAGCTTTAGGTCACATCTTTGTGTGTAATGATTTGTTTACATCATAATATCCGCCACTATACTGCACTGATTAATTATTTAGTAATCTATTAGTCTGTATTAGCATTCATAGTGGTCACAATAAATATTGTTACCTGCAATCAGCTTCTGCAATGAATGAATGTCTTTTTGTTGACTGATCAGGTTTATTTATAATGGCATTCAATGTAAACGGTAAATGATGCATTCATCTTTGCTGAAGTATTTATGATAAAACTGTCCTTCCCTAAATAAACTGATTTATCGTGTGACCAATTGAATGAATAGAAAGAATATGTCAGATGTAACAATACACAGGTATGTGCATTCTCCTCTGTTTTCATCACTATCACAGAAATGTGCTCTATCTCCTCTCCACACACCTTCCCCTCTTTCATTTTATGACAGCAATATTGCTGAAAAAGACTTAGCACAATAAATAATATTGTACAGGGAAAAATAATTCTGTTGAAAAATTGCCCAATTCCAGCAAGGGTAATGCCAGTTTTCCTGAGAATCTCTGTATGAAGAGAATCTGTGAGAATCTCTGCAGATATAATTGTTCCCCTTTTTCCTATTTGAAAATGACAACTGTACTATTGCATGGCTATTGCACACTCTGTTACTAGCCTTGTGTTGCATGTAAAGAGAATATGAGATTATTTAAATATGAGAACTATTTTATTAAAAAATAAAACATAATTGCATATTACTGAGAGGTAAACATTGACAGCATTGTTTATTATCAAATTGTATCAAGGGACTTGGATTTAGACAGTGGATTGGATTTTTGACCTTGGATTGGCTTCAAATCTAGTTCATGGGTAAGCAGTTAAAATGTTTTTGCTTGACTAATATTGAAGTTATTACAACAGAACTTTACTGAGCTGACAATTGCTATAGGGCTTTTACCGTTATCATGAAGCATACTGACGCAAACTACTTAATGAATAGATAGGCCGAACTAAACATGAAAGAGCAATCTTGATTACACCCTCAACTCTGAAAAAGGTGGGACAGTGAGGATATTGCACATAATTAACAGAAAGCAGTGATTTTTAAGTTTTTCTTTGACATGTACTTCACAGCAGACAACATGGAAATAACCCAGGTAATATTTTGTCTGGTCAACTTAATTTTATTTGTAAATACACTTCAATTCCTGCCATTCAGGCAGGCAACATATTCCAAAGAAAGTTGGGTCGGGTGCATTTTGGGACTAATAATGAGGAAAAGAAATTGAATAATGATGTGATTTGACATGACCGATGTCAGCAGGTGACTGTAAAAGTGATTTGGCACTAAATCAGCATCCAGCAGAAGCCTAGTCCTTCAGGAGTGAAGATGGGCCGAGGATTGCCATTTGCCATAAATGTGTGAGAAAATCATTGAAAGTTTGACCAACAATGTTCCACAAAATAAAGATAAGGATTTGGAATTTAAATGGGGCAGGGATTTGAATATTTTACCCTTTACACCAGTGGTTCTCAAACTCGGTCCTGGGGGACCCCTGTGTATGCTGGTTTTTGTTTCAACCACAATGGCAATCTAAGTATTTAAACAAGATGTTAATTATCCAAACTAGGGGCTTATATTGTGGGATTACTGAAATTCTTAAATCATATCATGCCAGAATTGTCTATGTATGCAATGAAAAATGTATCTTCTATGGGCATGTAGTACTCACTGGATTAAATTTCAAACAGTTGATTTCAATATGCATGAAGAAAGGTAATCTATAACCAATGCAATTAAAGACTGAGGTCAATCAGCAGGCTCTTAATTGGTATGCACACTTGGTCTTCATTCCTATCCGTCAAGAAGATAATGAAGAATGCAATAACAAAGCTAATGATAATGAGGACCACCAGTTTTGTGGTGAAGTATCAAGAAAAAATAGCCTATTATTGCGTATACAGCAATTAACCAAGTTATTTGTTATGTCACTAAGTTGGCAAATTAATCTTATAGGTCTGTTACCTCTGTAATTTTTTGCCTATAGTGCAATGAGCACAATGTAAAATTGGTCATCATTAGGGCACTGCAAAGCTATGTTTGGCATCTGTAGATTAAGATGGTAAATTACCTCTCTGAAGATCAAAAGCACCTAATTAAGAAAAACTAACAGCTTGTTAAAATCCTGGAATTACAGTTGTGGTTTGAATGAAAACCAGCATACATAGGGGTCCCTCAGGACTGAGTTTGAGAGCCACTGCTCTACAGTACATAAATAATTTAAAGATTCAAGAAACCTGGAGGAATTTCTGTGAGTAAAGGACAGGGATGCAAGCTCAGGCAGAAGTACATTGAGAACCTCCATTTATCCATAAGTGATATAAAAACATTGGCTCAGGATTACTTTGGCAAACCTGATACAAGTACTACAATGTGTAGCGACATCCACAAATGCCCGTTAAAACTCAATTCCGCAAACAGGAAGCTTTATTTTAACAGTTTCCAGAAGGACAATCGCCTTCTCTGGGCTCAGAGGCATCATCAATGGACCATCACACCGTGGAAATGTGTGCTGTGGTCAGACAAATCAATATTTCTGGTCTTTTTGGAAGAAATGGATTCTATGTGAGAAAAGGACCTTCCAGACTGTAACCAGCAACAAGTGGCAAAGCCGTGCTCTGTCATTGTGTGGAGTTGTGTTAGTGCCCTATAGGTAAGGGTAACTTAGACTTCAGTGAAGGCACTATTAATGCTGAAAATACACTGAGATTTTGGAGCAATGTGTTCTGCATTCAAAATAGCATTTTCCCAAGGACACCTATGCATATTTCATCAAGGCAATGCAAAACAGCATTCTTCACACAATACAAAGGCATGGCTGTGTTAGAAGAGGCTGCGGGTGCTGGACTAGCCTGCCTGCCATCCCCACTTGTCCTCAATTGAAAACGTGTGGTGCATTTTAAAACTCAAAATGCAGCAATGAAGACTCCTTACTGTTGCACACCATAAGACTTGTTTTCAGGAAAAATGGGACAAAATTACATGTGAAATACTTGGTAATACAGTACTTGGTCCCTAAGTGTTTATTAAGAGTTGTGAAAAGGGATGGAAACATTACAAAGTGATGATAAATATCTCGTTTACATAAAAATAAGTTAGATAGATAGAACTTTTATTTATAAAGCACTTTTTCCAAACAGTACTAACAAAGTGCTTTACAGAAACAAGCATAAAATCAAGATTAAAAAACACATAAAATACACCACTTGTAAGATCAGATAAACATACAAATAAAATGCTATAAATTAGTAACTAGAGTAAAAATAATAATCATCATCAAAATCATAATAATAATAATACACAGAATTTTATTTTAAAATTACTGCTTTCAGTATTCATTTTAACGTTCAGCGATGATAAAGCATATTATACAGCACGTACATCATGATACGCATATACGCATTGGACTAAACCTGACAAAAGAATTCGAGGGATATCAAGTTAAAATGCCCAACAAACAGCTCAGAAGTTCTGACCAGAAATGTAAGTGCAAATTTGGCCAGATACTGGGGCTACAGTTATTGAGCTAGAGACCCCAAAATTGATATTTTGGTTACTTATACTTATACACCTTCAGTGCTTGGCATCAACAAACTATAGACTTCATGAAATAAAATTATTCGCGCAGTGTAAAAGTGTTTAATGTTCTGACAGCATGACTCTGCTACATCACTGAGCTGTTTGAAAAAGTGGGAAGGGCAGAACATACTCCATTGTTGGCTGAAAAAGTGGTGATGTCTCTCTGTGTGAGTCTTGAAAGTATCCAAACTGCTAAATGGGAGGTGGGCAGGCTACATCTATAAATCAACCCTTCCCTTACGCTGCGCCCAAGTGATACAATTGAAAAAGCATGAAATACTGAAAAAGGCCTCAGTTTGCAACTGCCACCTTGTCACAAAGACTTCTTAAAGTGGAATAGAGGGTACAGTTGGGTGTGTGTGGTTGTCTTGGTGAGTGTGCCTGAGCATATTCACAAAAAAGAGGATGTACTGCATGACTTTGCCTGGCATATTACCATCCATCTGCCCCTGGCTTGCGATCTGAATTCTACAGGCCCCCATTGCTGATGTTACCTCTATAGGCAAAATGTACTATAATCATAAAACATGAACTGCATTTTCATCTTAACTACCTGAATCAGTCATCCCATTAGTACAGAAGGAGCAGAGCAATTAGTAGGCTTTCACAGCACCTTAGAGGCTAAGAGCACTTCATTTAAAATTCTCCTCGGGTATCCTCCCGACTTGATGGTTTTGATTGTATCAGTTAACGCATCCATTTACACCAAAGCTTAATTTTACAGTGCTTGTGTTTCATTGTATCCACAATGAGCATGACGGCAGTAATCATATTTCTTGTAACACGCAAATTAGAGAACATTTTTTTTTGCAACAAATGATGCACAGATGAAACCATTATGCAGTTAATGCCTGGTTTTGTAATGCCCTGCATTGTCCCGATTTAACCAGCTCATTTGGATTTTTTTGCTCCCTCAACAAAACCACTCCCAATGCCCCATTACCCTTAAATGAACCATTCTACTCCCTCCTGCTGACAGGATAACCCTGAATTCTGCATCTGAGACCTGGACCTTGTCCCAGTATTAGTCATATTAGTATAATTTTGCCAAAAAAAAATCATTTCAGCTGTAGTACATTTCATTTATACTTAATACTATGGTATGCATTTGATTAATAATGCCTTGCTGACAACCAAAGAATTTTGGGGAAAGTAGTCAAATGATAAATAAATAATAAGTAAGCCATTGTTGAAAACGCTTCTGCTATGTCCTTCAATCAATGGCACCACTAATTTTCAGAAAGCAGGAATAGAGAAGCAATACTCTTTTGAAATAAGGTAGTTTATCTGTTTATCTATTAGTTAGAGCATCCAGTTCAACATCAGTTTACTGGGAAAACTACTTCAGCTGAATTTGATCAGACAGTTTCTGAGATAAGGCAATAATGAAATAACCCAGCATGGCACTTGATTAATAGGCTTTTCCTCTCGGTGTTATTGGGTTGTGTGGTACAGGACCTTGCTTCTGCTGACATCTGGTGTACGATATCTAGACTCAACAATCCATTTCATATATTTTAGGTGAACGTAACCAATAACATAGCCATCAGAAATCAAGGTCTTTATCGTCACAATGGCTTTTATATTTGTAGTGTGTTTCGGAAAGGAACCAAGGAAGAAAAGGTATAGAAAGGATGAAATTATGACTTATTCGCCCAAACACAAGGCAACACGCGTCTATCAAGCTAGCAGAAATGAAATGACTTTCTGTATGCAACAGGTTAACATAACAGCACTAAAGCTCACACCAGTCAACCTGCTTTACCAAAAGGTTGCATACTAAATCGACTAACTCCCTGAAAACAGGCATAATGTCTCTGGGATATTAGATACAGCACAACACTTGCAGATTTGCATCCATCTGGTCAACTCCTGTGACATCTTAGCTTTCTAGAGCCAGAATGAGTGTACTTATTATTAAACTAGTGCTATTGCTTGTCAAAGATAGTCAACCAGATGTCTTAACTTCAAATGCACCACCTGTAACACATCTCTGCTTTGACATTTGTTTGTGGTGTGCTTGCTTTTACCTGTATGGTCAGAACCTAAAATCCCCTTAAAAGGATTTGAGAAACTTATGGCAAAGAGCAAGTTTTGGTTCCTAATTCCCAGTAGAATGAGGTGATTCTATGCAGTATGATGCTGTCATGGGGCTAAATTTATTCCTCAAAACACAATTAAAAAACAAAAATTAAGAAAGCAAAGCTGGAAAGCAATTGACTCTATGGCTCACAAATAGTACAAGCTAATCTGCAATGATTTTTCAAGCACTCCAAACGTCATTAATAATTTTCATCATATTGTTCAAGAAAACTGGATGGAATAAGGTAATATTAATTCATAGTTGTAGTTTACAAGGACTGCAATGCCTACTATTTTCTAAGCAGGTACAAAATTTTATTAATGGCAGTGACAACAAACCGCACAGTGCAAAGCCCTCAGATTATTTGCTTAATATTTGAAGACTACATTTTAGAAACAGCTTTTGAGTGACATTGCTCACCCTGTCATTAAGAGGAATTTGACCAATATAATTCCTCTAATGGACAACCATCTGAATTGTTCACAAGGAAGCTTTTCGCATCATTAAGATATATTTTCAGACCATCACAAAACAGTCAAAAAAAGCTGTTTTGTGAATCTTATCAGCGTGCAGCATAATACATAAACTACAGTGATACTTGAGTGACAGGCTGCTCATAAATCAGCATTTCAAATGAAATATATTTGAGCGTTAAATCGTTTAAAAATTGTAATATTAAACACAGGAATAATTACAAATAGTCAGAAATTATAAACAGCCAGACCATGAGTCTCAACTATTCACTATTACTGTCAACATAACTCATTACCACTCATAATCGGTGTATCTGATCATTTCAATGACAGCCTTCACACAATCTGCATATCTGTACACGCCCCCTGCTGTTGCAGTAAGTTTTTCAGAACCACGAACTGGACAGGTCCATAGTCTAAAGACAGTATATGCGCCTAAATTGCTCAGTCAAATGAACAACCATTTTCCAATTGGTATTAGACATGGTGCGTATATTTTGATAAAAGTGGCCTAATGACACACCACAAAGAGTTACTCCGCAAGCATTTATATTATAAAATACATTCATTTCTATCTGATGATAAACCTGCAAGGCTATTCGCTCCGGATACACTGCGATTACAACGTCTCAGCGAAATGAACGATAATTAATTCAGGATGGAATACAAACTTGTTTATAATTCTTTTTACTGCCGTCCCAGCGATTATAATGCTACGCGCGATAAAGAATATTATTCAGCAGATCTTTAAGCATATTGTTTTTCTGAATGACAATAACATAGGCAGAGAGTCGGTAGTATATCTTCTGAAATAGCGAAAAAGCGAACATTGTTCTCATCCGCATAAAGACTAACCGCACGTTAATGCGTCATCTGGGACTTTACAATTACATATATTTTGAATGAACTGTGTTACAGGTAGGCTGAAGCCTACGTTTAAGTGCAGCCTCAGATTACAAAACAGAGTTTTTAAACACGCTTTGCAAATTTTGACCGATCACGAAGTGTCGTTTTATCTAAATTTCAAATTCATATTTGAATTAATGCAAAAATGATTCAGAGTCAAGGCTAGCCCATAAGTTAGACAAAAGAACGTTCTCATATTCTGCTTAATTAATTAATTGACTGCTTGCGCCTTGATATTGATATGTCTTAATATTGCCAAAAACCACAGCAGTGGTATCCATAAGACATTTTGATCGGTCGGCAAAATTGCTCAAATTTCATGTAATTTATTGTTGCAGATAGGTTCATTTAACAACAGCCCGCTTCAGTTCTTGCTACCAATGTTCTGGCAATGCAAATACATTCAGGAATAGAATGATAAGTGCGGATAAAAAACACGAAATTTTCCGTTACGCTTGTTATCGTTTATCACTTTTTGCCTCTTCAATTTATATAGTCCGGAAATTGCTTCTACTGTTGCCCACAACGCGCCAACGGTAACAGATCGCCGTACATTACGTGCAAATAATGAACGAGAAACTTACCATTGACGGATATAATACGAAGAGCATTAGAAAAAGCAAGGGATTTAGGACTCTGAGCAGTGCCCGCATTCTGGAAGCAGTTGCACTTTGGTCGCTTACTCACGCGCAGCCTTCACTGCGGGACCGTGTCAGTATTGCTAGTTGAATACGCCCGGCGATTAAAGCGCCCCAGTGGAACAAGACGGGTAGATCCACATTCATTACACCGCTCCTCGCCAGGGCTTTTGCGTGCAGGCAATACAGTGCGCCGCTAGCAGTGAAGTTTGAACTTAAACCAGTGAGAAACAAGGGTTGAATATGAGGTTTCATGCCTTGCGGAACGGATATGACATCATTCGGCTGTTCTTTTGCGTCTTTGGGTTATAATGTCCTTCTAAAGTATTTCAATCAAACGCAAACAAATTACTCTGCATTTGTGACATGATGCTTTTGGTAACATGCATGAACAAAACTGCAACAACATCGTTAAATGATAAGAAATTCATCGTTAAGAATCCTATTCCAAGTCAGCTGTTTCACAGGTTAACCACAGTATTCTGATCATTTATCAATAAGAAGCTGTGGGGTGCAGTTTGGTAATTTGGGACACATTTTGGTACATTGCCAAGAAAACCACCTTAAATTATGAATACTACCTCAAGTGCAACTTTTAGAACTTGTTATGGATATTTTTATGAACAAATTTTGTTACAAAGTAAATATTCTAGAAACTTTGGACCAACAAATATGCATCAATAACACCAACCTCACTCTGATTACATGTTCAGTTAAAACGGGATAGCCGATAAGGTAAAATGGGACAGTCATTTACTGTTAAAAAGGACACCAAACAATTCACCTTAATTGAAGAACAATAGTGTTTCGTGAATGTTTGTTCAGTTAAGCCATAACCTCATTACAATGTATAACTCAACTTTTTTTTTTTTTGCTGCCTCAGGTAGATAGGATTTCCTACTGAATGCATATTCTGTGGAACTTATTTTCTCTCTCTCTCGCCTCTCTTATGTTGACTTTGGCATAGTCCACAGCCTCTATCTAAGTTTTGGCCTCTGTACTATCTTCAGCATCTTCTCATATTCATTTATCACATCCTTAATTCTTTCCTCCCTCTGCTGATTATACTTACCCGCAACTTTTCTACCAAGCTTCCCCCATTTTTTTGCTGCCTGTTTCCTCGGTGCAATAATGCCAACAATGGATGCTGTTGGCTGTTAATATTCCCTTTCAAACTATACCTCCCTTCCCCACCAGGATATGTGTGTGTGTGTGTGTGTGTGTGTGTGTGTGTGTGCGTGTGCGTGCGTGTGTGCGTCTGTGTGTGTGCGTGTGCGTGCACACGTGGTCAGTGTATACCTACCAAAGAGATGCAACACCAGATTTCTTGACCCATATGAAGACTTTTTCAGGTCCCCAGAAGGAAATGCAGCAATTTTAGGGTTAGGGGTTAAGGTTAAGGTTAGGGTTAGGGTTAGGGTTAGGGATTAGGGGTTAGGGGTTAAAGGTAAGGGTTAGGGTTAGGCATGTGCTGTTTATGCATAAGGTCAGAGGAAGGGATTTGGAAATGAACATAGGTCTATGGAATATCCACACAAAACATGAAAACACAACTTGTGTGTGTGTGTTTGTGTGTATGTGTCTGCGTGTGTGTGCATGTGTGTGTGTGTGTGTGTGTGTGTGTGTGCTCAAACATGAGTGAGAGGCAGCAAGACATGCAAGTGTGCATACATGCACAACCACTTGCACTGCATAGGCATGTATGTGTGATACTCACTGTCAGTTGTGTGTGCCTGCATGTTTGTAATGATGATGGTTAATTTTGGACTATTGTGGTTTATATGGACCCACTGCCTCATTGTGAATATGTTTTACTCGACAAAAATATTAAAACCTGCCTGCATTATGATGGGGGCACCCAACAGCATCATAAGTCACGATTTTATGACACCTGGTACCCTAGAAACAAGCAGGTTTCACGACTGGAAAGTGTCCCACTTCAGCTTAATTTCTTGTGCCATTTTACATAATGCATTCAGGTAAAATGGGACAACTGCATAAAACCCTTTCCCATGACTTATAAAGCATATTATGAAAATAGTTTGATTATAAGTCAAACAGTTAGTAAAATGCAACATCCTTCACCCATTTTTGATGTGAAACGCTTACTGTGTTAGCTGCTGTGCTCTTTTCATTGAGAAGAGAAAATCAGCATGCCACATGGCTGGCCTTGCAAGCTCAGGGACTAGTGGTTTTTTTGATCTTTGCTCTGCCCATCATGGTTTTCTCGGTCCAATAAAAGTGATTGTTTCATGTAAAGGACATTTATAGCAATGATGCAATAACATTCTTGGTGATTGGCAGCCAATTTTTAAAGCACACCACATATAAAACCCATTTTATCTGATGTTCAAAATTACCTGATTTCGCCCTAAGTGTCCAGGGATGGGTTTTATTGTACAGAAGTATTTCCAGATTTAGCAAAGTCCTAATCAATAGAGAAAAACTGAGATCAAAGCTGTGTTTAACGACCACAAAGCTATTGTGAGTAGAAGACAGAAAAAAATAATTTGGGGATATTTCAGAGTGTTCATGTATTGCCAATTCAATAGCGTGGAGTGTAATAAATATAACTACCAGATAAATCACCTGCAATTAGGCTATCCATGGAAGAAATAGAAAAGTCATGGAAGGATGATAAGAGCCATGGGCCAAAAAAGTTCCAAATTGCAAGCGCAAGTAATTGCTCATGATCTCCATAGATGAGTAATAAAAGTATTGCAGAAACAGAGGCTGCGCTTCCAGATGTAAACCTCTCTTATCAGTCCAGCACCAGTGACTCTCATACTGTTCCAGTCCAGCTATGGTCACTCCCGTACTGCTCTAGTCCAGCTACAGTCGGTTCTGTCCCGTTCCAGTCCAGCGCTAGTCGATCCTGTACCGCTCCAGTCCAGCTACAGTCGATCTTGTACAGTTCCAGTCCAGCACCGGTCGCTCCCGTACTCCTCTAGTCCAGCTACGGTCGCTCCCGTACTGCTCCAGTCCAGTGCCGGTCGCTCCTGTACTGCTCCAGTCCAGTGCCGGTCACTCCCGTACTGCTCCAGTCCAGTTACGGTCAGCGGTCGGTCCTGTCATGTTACAGTCCAGTACCTGTCGCTCCCGTCCTGCTCCAGTCCAGTGCCGGTTGCTCCCGTCCTGCTCCAGTCCAGTGCCGGTCGCTCCCGTCCTGCTCCAGTCCAGTGCCGGTCGCTCCCGTCCTGCTCCAGTCCAGTGCCTGTCGCTCCCGTCCTGCTCCAGTCCAGCACCGGTCACTCTGTACTGCCCTGTCCTGTCTCTTAGTGCCCTGTCTTGTCTCCTTGTGCCCTGTCCCACCTCTTAGTGCCCCATCCTGTCTCCTTGTGCCCTGACCAACTATTAATTTTGGGTGCATTTCTCCACTGACTTAAGAGGATCACAAAAGCAAGTTTATCTATGTCGCCGACTTGGCTGTTTTCTGCTGCATGCATGACACAGATTGTGCCCTGCTCTCCCATGCAGGCTGGCAGATATTGTGTGAAGGCTGTTGACCACTCACTCCTCAAATATGGCAGCGCACATAGAATAACTGTGTTGTAGTAAGAAAACTATTTCAGATTTTGAAGTGAAGATGATTGAACGTTCATCAAGTAAATACTATTGATATTGAGTTTTGTTGTATCTTATTAGAGTCATGATTGTGACATTTCTTAGATGGGCTTTTCTGTTTTAGTCAGCTTGTGGAAATTAGTGCGGCCTGTTTTTGTTGTAGCTTGGAATGACGACACAGTTTGACTAGTAATAAGGACTACACTATTTTATCATTCATTTGGCATATGTAGCTGATGAGCTGATAGTTTGGGTTATTAATTGTGTATTAAACTGAAATGCATTTAATTTACTCCTTTTAAAAAATTTAGATGTTTTTGGCAAGTATGAGACAAGCCTTTGTGTTCTCTTAGGATAGCAGTGGTTTTCATCATGCAGCTGGATACCATCCATGGATGCCATTCTTTCCCACTCTCTTTCTTATTACAGACTCGGGAACACTAACCTTCAGTGAGGCAAATGAGGCCTGCAGGTCTTTGTATTAGTCCGGGTTCTTTTGTTACTTCATGGACGAGTCGTCGATGGGGTCTTGAAGGAATCTGGCAGACCGACCACTCCTCGGAAGGATCACCACTGTTACACATTTTCTCCAGTTGTAGATGATAGCTTTCACTGTATTCGGCTAGAGTCCCAGAGCCATAGGAATTGCTTTGTGACCCTTTCCAGACTAACAGATGTCAACAAATTTGTTTCTCGTTTGTTCTTGATTTTTTTCGATTGTGACATTTACTGATTTTTTCCTGTGTCACAATGCCAGACAGGTTATTTTAAGTGATGTTAAGATTCAACAGGGCTGGCAGTAATCATGCCTGTGTGCTTCTAGAGAATTTAACCCGATCATCGATTAAATTTGTTTAACTGGTAGATTTAGTAACTAAGGGGGCTATTACCTTTTCACATAGGGCTAGGTAGAGCTGGATAACTTTTCTCCTTCAATAAATGAAGTCATAATGTGAAAACTGCATTTTGTGTTTACTCTGGTGATCTTTGTTATTATTATCTCCGCACTTCCGAAAAAGTGAGGAGATCTTGTAATACAGTTCGGCGTCTGTCTGTCAGTTTTTCTGTCTGTCCGTCCGCCTGTCCGTCCGACCGAAACAGTAACTCCTCCTAGGCCGTTCGATCAATCAACCTGAAACTTTGGTGTGTATAAGGCAGTGACCCAGAGGGGTGCACAACACGTTTAGAATTTAAATTCATTTTCTCTTCTGGCCACCAAAGGCCTTTTTGTGAAAATTGAAAAATGGCCATAAGTTCCTTATGCATTGAGCTAGGACACTCAAATTTTTATGGGAGGTGCACAGGATGACCCTTCATCAAATCTCTGACGGGTTTTTGGTTTGACCGTTTTCTAGGTCAAATGGCGTCAGGTGTGCCAATCGTTGAAAAGGATGGCAAGTTTTCTTATTACTCAACGTAGAAGGCTGCAAATTGGTTTGGATATGTATCTTGGTGATAGCAACCTGCATGCCATAAATTGCCATCCTGTGTTTCATATTTTAGCCACTAGGGGGCTTCTTGTGGAGAAAAAAAAAGGCCATATCTACCTTATGCATTGAGCTAGGACGCTCAAATTTTTATGGGAGGTGCACGGGATGACCCTTCATCACATATCAGACAGGTTTTTGATTTGATCTAATTTTGACCGTTTTCTGGGTCAAATGGCATCAGGTGTGCCAATCACTGTACCGTACGTCCTTTCATAATACTCTCATTTCAAAATGAAGAGTAATTTATGCCCTCAAAAGACACTCAAAAAGTACTCTATCCAACGAACCAACTATATCACATTGCTATAACTCTGATCAGTATCAGTGCTTTGTCACTGCAACAAGCAGATTATCATTTGTACAGCAGAATGCCAGTTCAGTGAATTGCCCTCTGACACATTACCACTACTGCCATAACATTCGTTGCGGAGCGCGGAGATTTGCGATGGCGCCGTCGACATGCGTCTAGTCTAATATTACAATTAGTTTGACGATCTGAAACATTTAAGTGTAAGAACCATGCAAAAATGGATGAAATTGGAAGAGGGCAAATACTTTTTCACTGCCCTTTGCACTTACATACGTATTTACCTCAAAACAATGCAGAAGAATAACCTCTCCCTGCACCCATAGATATTAAATAGCATGTGTTTTTTCTCTGGACTAGATGGAGCCTGATGCCCATAATAAGATAGGATGTCGTCCTGCTCGACATATTTTCCTCAGTCGTGTAGTTTGTTTTCTCACTCTCTGCATGGAATATACAAGTGTGGGCTTTGATTATGAATGCTGACTCTGAGGCTGAGCCACAGATATTTTCAACCTGAAAATAATCAATAGTTAAAAGATTGTTGGGCCTGTGCAAATGACTGTATTGAACCTAGAGTAGTAACCTGATAGCAGCACATGCACCTTTATGTGAAAAACAATTCATAGTATGGATTTAAGGTATATGAGAGTTCAACTGAGATCTGTAAGTATTTAAACTCAGACACAGTCGCAAATTATAAGCTCATTCCCAAAATGTCTTTTTTTATAGTTTTTGCTTTCTTGAAATGCACAAGTATGAAAAACTTCATTTATAGTGTATTAAAACATGAAACTGCAGGGAATAAAATAGAATTTCAAAACTGAAAATACATGACGTTGCAGATAAAACTTGGTCTCTCTTACCCAATTGAGCCCATGGATCAAAAATGCAAATAATAGGATTTTATTTCCTTATATTTCAGTACTGCAAGTCTGCAATGGTAAAGCGTGCAGTCAGGGAATCTAACAGGACTCTTAAATTTTAATCTACTCCCATGATGCATGAGTGATTAGTCAAGGTTACATATGCAATACCCTCACCTTCTAAATACACATTACTCACATCGACTTACCCATAAAGACCTACAAATAATTGCTTCAAGGCATGAAGGCTTTCCATCCATGTATGAATCAAGTAAACTGCTCAAGACAAATGAATACTATTCACACAAAAAAGTGGAGGGGAAGACGTTAGTTGGTTTGCATTTTGGATGGATCTCACAGAGGATTGGTAGGAGCTTATCATGCATGTGGAGATGGGTCTCCATATGTGCAGTAGAATATGGTGACTGTTCCAGCAGCAGGGAGAATTCTCAACTGATTAGACACAAGGGGCTCTAATTTCTTGGCGCAGCGCAGGGTGGCGCAGCGTGGCATAGCGTGGCACAGCCCACGCAGTGGCAATTTCGTCCGTGCAGCCAGCGCGAGGTAATTTCAGGCGGTGCAACACCGTGCGCAGCCACTTTGGCAATTTGGTAGACGGACGTGCGCCGAGATGGGTGTGGTGGCGTAGTAGGGGGAGGTGTCACATATTCATCAAGACGCAGTGACAATTTCGTAGCAAAAATCTCAGCTGAAGTTGCGCAGAGAGCTCGCCAGCTCCAACCTGGTTTACTTTCTGTGCAGTGGTAATTTGGCTGACCGGCGCACAGTGCACACACGTCACCGAAACCTCACAGGCAGGTTTCCAGAATGTCAGGCACATTTCAATGCAATAAATAATTACAGTAACCTCTATTTAATGTAACTATCAGAATCAGGACATAAATTATAGTATCTATATCGATTGTCCTGATGTCAGATTAAAGGCGGTTGGCACGCGTAATGGAAACTCGACCTGGCTTAATCAACGCAGCTGAATCTGTGATGCAAACTAACGACTTCGCATCTTTCTCAGCCAACCACAAACTGCCTCGGCATCAGGCAGTGCGTATATATATATATATATATATATATATATATATATATGTAATGCTTGCGTTCTATGCTCTGTAAAGCCGCTTGCACACTGGACATGAAACGAATTTTTCGCACGACTGATTACATTCAAAGGCCACGTTTCCCAGATTCATTTAAGAAGATTTTAGCGCTAAGAGCTTCTTTAGATCCTTCTTAAGGCTCCAGTAAGAAGCAAACGCATTTCCCAGATTCCTTCTTAGCCTAAGATGATCTTTTGTTAAGAAGAATTTGAAAGAAGGGTCTGGAGCACTCTTAACACCCTTCTTAGTGATGAAACACTGCAGATACAGCCGCTTCAGGTAAATCAATGTGACACTAAGCAAGGAGATATTAATGCAGTGCGTACGGTTCGTCCTTATTTTACCCCCCCCCACCTTCTTTCATGCACCCCTACTACCCATTAAGCATTTAAAATGAGGGAAAACTTACATCTCTCCTCTATGGTTTCATGTGTTGAAATATTTTACCGTAGGGGAGAGCCAGTGCGAAAGTAACGTGGGACGAAAGTAATACAGCGATTTACTCACAGCCATCCGCACTTCGATGCGTCAAATTAGGTCAGCACGTCCAGCTCGCGACACTCTCCAGACCCGGGAAAAATCTTGAGGTTTCGTCGCTTCCCCGCAAAACGAGACCGGGAAGACCGTTTTCCACAGTGGTGAGTAAATTCAGACAAATGGTAAACTTCTTTGATTTAAAGATTGTCTTTATCGCTCCATGTGTCATATTTATGATGAAATGATAGGTCATTTAGTTTTGTAACATATCCTGAAGTTTGAAATGTCAGACTTTTTCCACTTTAGAAGCAATCCTGGTTCAAATGTCAGGAGTCACTGTCGGGGCGATAGTAGCAATGGTTACGTTCGTCCCTCTCCGGTAATGCGGCCGAATTTTCCGTTCTAAAGCTCATTAAAAAATGTGTGTGTTATATTTTACTGACAGAAAATGGCAAGAGTTAGGGTCAGAACTAACCAGAGAGGGAAGGTTGACCAGCAGGTTTACGAAAGGGCCTTTTTTGATGTCCAAAGAGGCGAGAGTATTAGGAGGGCAGCAGAGGTGCGGGACCGAAGTACCAACGGTTACGTTCGTCCCTCTCTGCTAATGTGGCCGCGTTTTGTGTTTTAAAGCTCACTAAAATGTGTGTGTTATATTTTACCGACAGAAAATGCCAAGAGTTAGGGTCAGAACTACCCAGAGAGGAAAGGTTGACCAGCAGGTTTACGAAAAAGCCTTTCTTGATGTCCGAAGAGGCTTGAGTATAAGGAGGGCAGCAGAGGTGCATGGCGTTTGTCATGTCACCCTGTTCAGGTACTGCAAGAGGAGGGCAGAGGCAGGAGGGCAGCAGACCAGAGCCCCAGGGTACAGGGCTCACAACAAAGTCTTCACAGAAGAACAGGAGAAGAGACTGCAGGCATATATAAAGAGAGCAGCTGATATATATTTTGGCCTGAGTCCTAAAGAGGTTGGAGTAACACTGCAGACAGAGCTACACCACTACCGCCATTTGCCTAAGATAGCAAGCACCTCCGCTCTGGATCTGCCCCGGCTCTGAGCCGGATCAGCTGGAGTCGGCACAGAGCCGGGGCAGATCCGGAGCGGAGGTGCTTGCTATCTGGGAATTAACCTCTTTTTTCATGCTGTTTTAGGTGCGAAAGTTTGCATATGAGCTGGCCGAAAATATTGGCCTCAAAACTCCATGTTCATGGGAGAAAAACCAGATGGCAGGGGAGGATTGGCTCACCTCCTTCCTCAAGCGCAACAAAACCCTGTCCATCCGTCGACCTCAAGCCACCAGCATGTCCCGTTCCAACAATACCAACGTGACAGCGATTTTTAAAAACCTAAAGACTGTCCTCACCCACTATAATTTTGAAGCAATGGACATCTGGAACATGGATGAAACGGGTAAAAATTTATATTTAGATAAATTAAAAAGCAACAGTGATTCGCAACAGCAATATTCATTTCATTTGTTATTTCAGGTACCACAACGGTTCAAGTGCCAGACAAAATCATTGCCACCAAGGGGCAGCGCCAGGTCGATGCTGTGACCTCTGGGGAAAGAGGGACATTGGTGACTGTTGCCTTTGCTGCCAACGCACAAGGCAACTTTGTTCCCCCTTACTTTATCTTCCCAAGGAAGAAGTTCCAGCACCACTTCATCCGGGATGGCCCCCTTGGCTGCACTGGTTCTGCCAATGGATCGGGGTGGATGCAGGAGACAGATTTCTTGGCATTTTTACAGCATTTTGCAAGACACACATGCGTGACCCCGGAGTCAAAGTTGCTGCTACTCTTAGATAATCATCCATCACACCTCTCTGTGGTAGCTATTGACTATTGCAAGTCACGTGGCATTGTACTCCTGTCTTTTCCACCCCACTGCTCCCTCCGTCTTCAGCCGCTAGACCGAAGCGTTTTTGGTCCTCTGAAGCACTACATTAACAGTGCAGCAGACAATTGGATGCGAATGAACCCTGGAAGAACTTTGACCATCTACAACATCCTTGTGGCTAAAGCTCTGCCTCAAGCTGCGACAGCAAGCAGCATTTCATCTGGGTTCGAGTGTACCGGTATCTGGCCCTTGAATCCAGATATTTTCAGTGAGACAGACTTTGCTCCAGCTTTTGTGACCGACCGTCCTGCACCAGCACCAGCTCCATCCCCAGTGCCAGTGCCAGCTCCATCACCAGCGCCCTCTTCATCACCAGCGCCAGCTCCATCACCAGCGCCTGCTCCATCACCAGTGCCCTCTTCATCACCAGCGCCAGCTCCATCACCAGCGCCCTCTTCATCACCAGCGCCAGCTCCATCACCAGCTCCATCACCAGCGCCCTCTTCATCACCAGTGCCAGCTCCATCACCAGCTCCATCACCAGCGCCCTCTTCATCACCAGTGCCAGCTCCATCACCAGCTCCATCACCAGCGCCCTCTTCATCACCAGCGCCAGCTCCATCACCAGCGCCTGCTCCATCACCAATGTCCGCTTCATCACCAGCGCCCTCTTCATCACCAATGTCCACTCCATCACCAGCGCCCGCTCCCTTAAGACACCACCAACCTAGCCAGAGCCCATTTGAGCTGCATCCCCATGAGTCTGCCATTCCTGTAGATGGTGAGAGTTTGTGTCTGTGTGTGTCTTTAAATGTGAATGTTGAGCCTTGCCAAGCATTTTTTTGGAAATATTATCTATCCAGGTATGCTTGGAGTTCCAGGAACATCTAGCGGCACGCCAATACAGAGGTTCAGCCCAGAAAAGCTCCGCCCATATCCAAAGGCTGGCTCGAGGAAAGAAAATAAAAGAGGAGGCAGATAGAGGTGAGCAGAGTGTCGTTTTTAACTTGTCTTGATTTTCTTGCTTGTAGAAAAACAAGCTGATTCTGACTATCATCTCATTGAATGTTGCAGGTCAACAGCAATACTGACCGACACCCCAGTAAAAGCTGCTTTGGAGGAGGAGAGTCGGCAGAGGGGCCAGAAAAAACAGTCCTCTTCAAAATGCCCAAAGAAAACATTGTTTAGTGGACACACTGCAACCAGAGTTTCTCAGGGCAATGATGAGGAATGTCTTGTTTGTGGGGAGACACTTGCCTCATCTTTGCCTGGAGAAGTGTGGGTGCGGTGCATCTTCTGTCTGCTGTGGTTGCATGAGGCATGCACTAAGGGTGCAGCTCATTATATCTGTCACAACTGTGATAATGAGTAAAGTAATTTCATAATTTTTATAAATAGACCAATTGCACCCCACCCAGAGAGCAAGCACCTCCGTTCCGGATCTGCCCTGGCTCTGCCCCGGCTCTGTGCCGACACCAGCTGATCCGGCTCAGAGCCGGGGCAGATCCGGAGCGGAGGTGCTTGCTATCTGGGACGTTAAACATGTTCAAGTTTACTTTTGAAACATTTGAAGCAAATTAAAATGTTTAAAACATGTCTGATTGTTTTTGTTTCTGTTTTAACGACAGTAATTTAAAAGATTCCAGTTAATTTCATCACGTTACTTTTGTCCGCCTGTGTGCCACTTTCGTCCCGACTGGAGGGGTCGAAGGCAGCAATGCGCAACTTCCGTTCGACGTCAAACTATGCCGAAGACAATATATATTGGGATGATTTAGCACCTGATATTGACAGAGCACACACGAAAGTAGTTAATCGCTCTGAAAATTTGTTTCAGTCTGTAACGTTATCTTTTGAAATGATGTCCATGTGAAAAATGTTACTTTTGTACCAGCTCTCCCCTATTTCCCTAATTTTTCCCTAATATTTCCGGTCTTCTACTTGACCACTTGTTGTACGCTCTGTATATAAAGCAACTTGAGCTGCATGTCTCAAATCAAGTTGAATAAGGTTTAACCACATGATTTCACACATGTAATGTAATGATTTTATTTTATGTTTTCATTGTTATTTTTCTAAGTTCTTATCATTGGTCTTTATTTGCATCCATTTGTTTTCAGACATTCTGCTGCCTGTGCAGTGGCATTACGCACGTTCATTTTTAACATTATACGTCACTTGCTGCATCAAAACTTCATTTGTGTGCTCGTAAGTATGTGGAACACTCGGTTACTCTGACATCGATTGATCAATTGAGCTCCAGTTAAGAAGGCAGTTAAGAAGGGCACAAAGACACTTGTTAAGAAGGGCGCTAAGAACGCATCTGGGAAACACTCTTATCTTAAGGCTCCCTCTTAGCTGAACTCTTCTTTGGAGCCTTCTTAACTCCTTAAGAACGCTCTTAACTGGGAAACGCGGCCAAAGTCAATGCAAAGGCGCGAATCTTTGCATTGACTTTGAATGTAATCTGTCATGCGAAAAATACGTTTCGCGTCCAGTGTGCAAGCGGCTTAATACTATTATGGTCACTTAGGTTTTATTGTTTTTAGTGGGGGAAAGAAATACAGCCTGATTGCTATGATCTCGTACTGAGTTAAGATCACATATTGAAAATAAATGTGTAACGTGTCTTGCATTGTTGTCCATGCATGTTAATCCCAAAATTTTAAGCAGCAACAGGGTGTAATAATAGGAACAGGCTATCCATCGTTTCTCTTCCCAAAGATGCAGGCAGAAGAAATAAATGAGCAACCGTCGTATTTCATTCCAACTTCATAAGTTTGAATGATCTGACGTAGTTTCGTTTTGAAATTCCATTCAAGTTTGCTAATGGTAATAATTCGCGAATGCCCTAGCTAGCCAACTAACTCATATTCGAAATGCTTAATATAGACGTAAGCGGTGCAGAAAACATGCCTGAAGCAGCAAAGTAAAATGCAACATTAACGCATCATGCAGATATAGGACAGCTATATTCCAACACATTAAAGGTGAGGAGAGAGCTCATTTGATTGGTTAAGATTTGACTCGGCTGTGTTATACCCAAACACGCCTTCTCTCCTCCCTCTTTGCCACTTGCGCCGGCAGGAGGGACAGAGGTGGGACAGAGGAGTACTTGCGCCAGGCTACGCCGGGCACGAAATTGCAACATAGGCCTGGACACACCCCGTTGGCATGGCGCTCCCCCCATTCGCCGCGCCTGCGCCTGGTCTACAAATTTAGAGCCCAAGGACACAATATAGTCATGATATTGAGTTTAATTAGTGAACCTTTGCAGTTGCGGAGCAGAGAGGTGCTCTGGGCTTTAGGACAGAAATTCTGTGTTCAGTCCCTGTTTTTACATTGAGAAATGTAGTGCATATACACAAAGTGCTCCTTCTTTAGGCATTCGGAAGGCAAGGCAGGTCCTCCCTTGGTTCATTACAGACAAGGTGAGCCAACATGTACAAATGAATTATCAATGAGGGCGATTTTCTTCATTTGGTATCCATGTATGATATATTAAGCTATAGACAGATGCATTTTTCCACATTGTTTCCCAGGAGCACAGGGCTGATCTTACCTAGATCATACAATATGCAGTTTATATAGCCATCTTAACATCAGACTAGCATAAATTGTTTTGATATTTTGATGCTGAGAAGACTCTTTGCCTCACTGTCGAGAACTGCCTTCATTACTTGAGGGAAACAGCTTAACAAAGTCACCGACAGGCTTTTCAATTATGCAGGAAATTCCCATTGAGCGCTGATGCCAATGGATACGTTAGACAACTGAATATTTAAAAAATGAAAGATCTGGATCTGCACGTTTCTCTTCGGGCTGGCAAAATCAATAAAATGCATTTTAATTTTGAGTCCAGACAAAGGCCGTCATCTTTCATTTTAAACTTCTCTCATTTCATTTGTCATTTATTTTTCATTCATCGCAGCAAATCAGACAGCCAGATCTGTTCCAAACCTATTAAACTAGTCAGTTCAATTTGAGACTCCCTTGGTGCTAATTGCCCTTTCCAGAGTACAATTATCTGGCTGCCTTACTGCGGCACATTGCACCTGCAAAGGTGTGTCAGAAATGGCCAGGGATTCTGCCATGTAATATAATAGTATTTATCACAGCTCTTTTGTTTATCTCTCAAAGTTATATAGACCAAAAATTGTAACCATTGGCTGTATATTTTGAATCTGAGATCTAATATTGTGAACTGCAACTTCAAGCCTCAGACAGTACTCAATATAAGAGAAGCAGCATTATTTATTTTAGAAATAAACACAACCTAGTTTTGTTTTTTTGAAATTGATACATTTGGAATACACATGGCAACAAACAGGCATTGACTCAATATATTTAGAGCCATAATTAACAGGAATAAGTTACCTTTTCGGATTTGTCAGATAAATAATAAATTAACTTTTAAAAAAAGTATGCAGAGGAAGATGATAGATTGAATATTCGATGATATAGAAGGAGTCTTTAATATTCCAGGTCCTCATTTCATTCGTTAAAAATAAAATGTGCTAAATTTATTTTTTATTTCGGCTTTTACTTCTGAACTGTATGCAAATATCATTCTTTTATGTGTATACTGATGTACTTTTATGAATATTAATGCCTGGTGTTACAATGTATTGTGATTTGAATGTCTGATGGGGATCCCAGGAAGACTAGCTTATTGCCTTGGCATCAGCTAGTGGAGATCCTTTAAATAAACAAATAAATTAACAAATTGAAAACACCCCTTAAAATTGCTTTAATTTTGAAGCATCTAAACTCAAATTACAAGAACATCTAGAAAAGTCATTCCCATTAATTAGAATGATAATATAAGCCTTTGTATACTTAAACAGCAGCAGCAATGCACTTGGTAAATCTCAAAGGTAAGATGAGGATACTAACAGGGTTTCAAGGGGACAAAAAGTTGGTTTGAAAATCATCATCAGTTGAATCAGAGAATGCCTGAACCTGTCTCAACAAAACAGAATATTGTAAGCTCCACAAAACTGGTATTTATGGTAGTGCTTCTGATTATTTAATCATGCACTGTGTGTGGAGGGTTTTTCAAGCGTGTGCTGGCATTTTGATACCTGAAAAGAGCACTTGAGAACATATTGGTTGCCTCTTGGGGCTGAGGTTGTTACTTGTTACAGTTAGTGGGGAAAGGAGATTTAAATATTTACAAATAGGATTTAGTGGTGCACTCTGACCTGGAGAGGAGTCAGGAGGGACTCACAGAGCAACACAGCGAGAAAAATGGGTCATTAAATTGCAAGCCCTGTTAACTGGAGATGGGACTATTGTTTTCGACTGAAATTTATTAATGAGGAAAGGGTTCAGCGGTGTTGAATGTTCGCTTCACCTTTTAATCTTGCCAAGGACAGGTGCATAATTGTGTGGATCACATTGTAAAGTGCGCTTTTATGATTTCCTCTCTGCTACACGAGTCCTGCTGTGCAGAGCCTGCAGGAAACACCTTGCTGTTGCCCTCATCTCCACTGCCTCCAACATTTTAAAAGGCAAAATACCACATTACCCTTGCAGATGTAAAAATACAATTCCATTCTCTGAAAGGATTTCCTATAAATGTGTTACACGGTCTCCTGCAATACGGCAGTGCAATGAAACCCCAGCTCACTGCCTATTATTCTTTACATTGGCTTCTCTTCAAATTCTGTGAAGGCTGTTACAGCATATCACATTTCATTTGTTGAAATGTTCTGTACCTCCGTGGCTTATGATAGTAAATGGTGTATTCCATTGTGTGAAATGTTCATTTTATGTTGCCAATTGCCAAATTTGTTTCATGCATCTATACGACAGGATGAAACTGAATAATTGCTATAGGAATCTGCTGTTTTGAGTTTAGCTCTGAAGTATTATGGTCATCCAGTAGGTTAGAACACAGAGAGGAATATTTTGTTCTCCTCGCAAAATTATTTCTTCTTATCAATTGTTGCATTATAAAATTATTCATGAACATTGCAAACTATCCACAAAATGATGCCAGATGCAGATTAGCCCATGCCTCACTTGTATATCGCATCCAAAAAAAAAGTCCACACTCTTATACACACAGGTATTGGGTGTCCTTCGCTATACACGAATGCAATAATTTTAGATGCTTTTCTGCACTGTAAACCCTGACAGTGTGGTGAACTCAAATGTTTTGAGGAAACCGATTACCTCAAAAAAATTGTGTAGGCCAACTTAATTGCATTGTGTGGAAGGAACTTAAAGAAAATAAGGTAAAGTTGTTTTTTTTTTTTTTTTACATGTTTTAAGTGCTGTGAACACAAGATCATTAAGTTGGCATACTCAATTTTTTTGAGGTAATCAGTTTCCACAAAACATTTGAGTTCACCACACTATCAGGGTTTACAGTATGCCTCATAAAATTGGCCTAAATGCCATGTTTACCTAATGTAAAGCAACTAGCTTGGGCAAAGTTGTTTAATGATCCCCAACTAGTAAAGCTGCTGATTCAAGTTTTGCTAATAGGTTGACTGTTGGTGCATATGAAGCTGCTTCTGAAATGATAAAACTTTGCAAGTTGTCGGAATATGCATTACTATACATAAAATATATGTTTTATTATAAAACCTTTTTTCACCAGGCTCACTGTTTCACAATGACGTCAGCATGATTTTTTTTAATGCAAGAGTAATGTGCTTGTCTTGCATCTTCCTGGAATGCATTAAATTGGCATAGTGTGATTACTTACTGAAAAAATTGGATCAGTGAAAAATAATGCACAGTGCCACTTTTCAAAGCAATGAAAGCACTTTCCTTAAAAGTTTTCCCCACAATTCATTTTGCTTTCTATACCTTACTGTATGTACACTGATTACCCAAACCATTAAAACCACTCACAGATTAATCAAATAACTATGTTATATGATTATGCCGTATATGTTGAAACAATGGCGCAAATCAAGGTCCGCAGAACAGTCAATTCTTGTAGTGAAGGTGCTGGATGTTGGAAAATATGATCTGAGTGACTGTCATAAGGGCCAAATCGTCTGGTCAGAGCATCTCCGGAGGCTTCTGGGGTGCTCTCCGTCAGCAGTGGTGAGAGCCAGTGCCCTTAGGAGGGACAAACCATGAACTAGTAAGAGGGTGTTGGGAGCCTAAAACTAATCAATGCATATTGGCAATGAAGGCCAATGTGGTCTGATCAGATGGGCTGCTCTGGCACAAATTCCAAAGAATCAAAGAATTATAATGAAGTGTAAGAGAGGAATGTGACACAATGCACAGTGCATTGAACCTGCTGCATATAGCGCTATGTAGTTGCAGACCAGTCAGACCACCCAGTCTGATCCCAGCCCACTGCCAAAAGTGCATATATTGGGCACATGAGGGTCAGAACTGGATCGTGAAGTGATTGAAGAAGGTCATTTAATGACCTAGTCCTTGTCCCATTTTCTTTTACATCATATGTATCAGCAGGATACCCGTGGGGAAGAGATGGCACCAGGATGCACTGTGGAAAGTAGACAAGCTGGTGAAGGGAGTGCGATGCTCTGGGAAATGTTCAGCTGGGAAACCCTAGCTCCAGGAATTCAAACGGATATCATGAAGATGAAGCTGTTGTGGCAGCACGAGAGAGACCTACACCGTATTGAGCAAGTGGTTTCAACCATTAGGGCGCTGAAATAAATTTTAAAACACTTAAGAATTTAAATATCTTGAGCTTTTGAAAACCTATCAGTAGGTTTTCAAAAAGATAGGCTTCCAAAAGCTTTGATTTTATTTAATTATATCAGCGAGCAGCAAATGCTCCGTTTGGTGCTTTAAGAGTTAGTTTTTTTCAATTGCTTAAGCACAATTTTGAAAACAGGGCCCAGTTTTTCAAAACACTACACACAATTAGCACAACAATGCACCCAATAAGCAGAACACCTCAGATCCTTTGCAAAACGAAACACTCTTGTAAAAACTATACACTAATTTATAAAAACCATATTTTGGTTCCATATGAAACACGCACATTTCATATAACTTAATTCTGTTTGAACCAGTTACACACTGCTGTGCCTAACCTAAAACACTTTTAGCAATTCTACCTCCCAGTGATTAGAGTACTGTAAGTGAAGTACACAGAGAAAGTATAAATATACGGTAAATTCACCAAACACTATACAAGATCAATGCTGCAGACTGATGAAAATAATTAATTTAATAATTTAATAATTTATTTCTCCCCATATACCCAAATCAGTCAACATCATGGAGAATCACAACAAACCATGTCCCAGTTTTCATGCTACTACAGTAGTGAGCATAACACCGTTAGCTCAGCAAATATTAGACAAACATACAACACTGTATCCAGTATAGGTTACAATAACAGTAAAACAAATAAATAAATAAAAATGTATGTATGTAGTACAGGAAATATTAGACACTATGTACCTCTTCGCCGAGCTGGATCTGGCCAGAGAATTTCATCAACATCACAGGCTATATCCTCTTTGGCAAGACAACGTGGGAAGAACCGTCTTGAATGTCGAATCCATCCTTGCACAGCTGCAGCGTCGATTTGGTCACCGGCCTCCTCCATGGCCTGAATGAGGGGTACCTGAGCCTGGGGCCGCGGACCGTAAACTTTCCACTGTCATGCTGAGAAAAACTCTTTGATTGGGTTCAGAAAAGGAGAGTATGGTGGAAGGAATAGTACTGCAAACTGTGGATGGTGTTGAAACCAGTTCTGGACCAGAGCAGAGCCATGGAAAGACATATTGTCCCAGATGACAATGTATTGCATCTGGTTGATTTTTTTTTTTTTGCTGTGTGACGATGTTGTGCAATCGGTCCAAAAATGTGAGAATGTGAGGTGTGTTGTTTGGGCCCATATTAGCATGACGGTGGAGGGCCCTATCCTGTGTAATGGCACCGCAAATTGTGATGTTACCCCTACGTTGCCCTGGGATATTGATTATAGCCCTGTGGCCAATGATATTTCTGCCCATCCTTCTTGCTTTTGTGAGGTTAAACCCTGCCTCATCAATGTAAATGAATTCATGCAGGATTTCCTCAGCATCAATTTGTAAAACTCTCTGAAATACAATGAAAGACAAGATTGCATAGTTCAGCATTGGTCAAGTATACACTAGTCAATTTACATGTATATCTGCTAAGATTTGGCTGAGCTCTTAGTCCAGCCTCCCTTGGCGTCAATCTGTGGTTCACGACATGGTCAACCAGAGTGGCACGAATTTCATTTGATAAATTTGGTCCTCTTTTTCTTTGAGCACGTTCTCCTCCTGCTCCAGGTCTTCCTCTTCCTCTACCTTCACCTCGGCCTCGACCTCTGGCAAGGCCTCTGCCTCTTCCTCTACCTCCTCCTCCTCCTCCTCCTCCTCCTCGCTGGATTCCCCCTCACACCCTCACTCCTCTTCTTCTGATTCCTTCCATTTTGGCTGAAGACAGGATTCACCTGCTGCATTTTTATTCTAGTGCTTAAACCTGATTGGTGTGTCTACAATTAAGCAATCGTGTTGCCGTACCTGATGGCTGTGTTTAACCGATTGGCTCATAGGTGTGGTTATTTGATAGTCAGTGCTTTGGAATTGCAAGGAAGTGGCATCATGATATACTTCTGTGTCTCATGTATGCAAGTGTGTTTAGTGTTTTTCAAAATCACTGTGTGTATTGTTTTGCAAAAGGTGTGAGGCTGGCATTGTGCGTATAGTTGTGCAAATCTGGGCCGATGTTTTGCTCCTTGGGTGTAAGGTTTTGAAAACTGTGTAATACTTTTGGGCCTTTTTCAGAGAATTTAGAGAAAGTAACCTCTGAAACATTACTTTTGTGGAAAAAAAAGTTGTGTTATCTTCAAAAACATGGTCATAAACTCTCAGGTTAACAACAGTTGGCATACCCTACATGTGTCCTGAATTTTATCCAAGGCTTGAACTTTGGCATAGATTATCTCAAAACTATGAAAAATGGAGTTAGACCACTCTTGTCCTCAGGGGCTCATATATCCTCACCTTCACTTTTTCATTGGACATTGGTGTAAGATATCAGGCTAATCTTTGTAAGTAGAGTGTTTGCTGTAGCCTATTTGATTTGCAGAATGCGGTATTTTGCTACACTTTGATTTTTTCCTCCTGCACTAAATACTGACATTCATATAAGAGCATCCTTTTATTACTCCCATAGTTTGTCTAATCAAAATTCACTGATTCAATTCAGTCAGAGCATGCATCTCAACCAGCCCATGAGACATCTTGAGCGGGATGGCAAAACGCTGCCTGAAGCTCAAATTGGCTTCGATTACTATCATTCCCAGCCAAAGCCCTCGCCTGCTTGTCATTTCACTCACCCTGCATAGCGTCGGGGTATTTAATTCTCTGACTCCGAAATGAACTTCAGAGTTGTGCTGATCAACAAACATCACAGAAATTTTTCAGGGTACAGAGATTCTTCTCATAATGACATCCAAACGATCTGGTCCTCTACCTCACAACCTACTCGTTTATTGGCACAAGCACTGGTCTTCTTCCTCCTGGAATACTTCAATTCCCCAGGCTTTCCCTCTCTGTGTCTCCGTCTGCACTTCTGGACATCTGCAGCTCATCCACAATCCTGAAGCTCAACTGATCTACAACCTCCACAGTGACACTGCTATTTCACTCCCCTTCTCATCTCGCTCCACTGGCGACCGATATTGGCATGCATTCATTTCAGGACCTTTGTACTGGCCTGTCGGGTTGCAAACGGGACGGTTCTGTTATCTTCAAAAGGCAATCAGATGCTCTGCTTCGGCCAGACCTCATGTTGTGCACCACTGGGGGCCTGGCCCCTCTCCCCTCCAGCCCTGTTCACACCTCATGTTTGTTCTGGCCACCTGGTGGAGCCTCGAGCACCGCAGAAACCCTGTCCATCTCCCAGTGTGGACTGAAGCCACCTCTCCGCTCTCTGCAATGGCTCCCCTGACCCTTCCTGACCGTCCCCTCACTTCCTGTCTTTTTCTTTCCTTTTTTATTTTTTTGGAGCAGGAAAGTTGTATGCATGGCATAGCATGAATATATTTGTATCTTTGTGGTAAAGATTTTCAATGGTATCAAAGGTATGTATCAAAGCATTCTATTTTAAAAGAGTACATTGTGAAAAAGAAACCCATCTTAACAAGTATTTTAATTTTGAAATTAAATCATCCCATTTTTAAATGTATATATTAATTCTCAGTTTGCCCGGCCTTTGAGACGTGTCTCCGCCCAACGGATCCCTGTGCCCTCTGGCATATGAAGACCACAAAGGAAAAATGAACGGAGTCCAAATTTTGCTTTTTTGTATATTTATATATTATATATATATTATTATAATATTAACAATATAATAATATTACCTTGTATATGTTATTATATTTTTTTTAATTTTTTGCATATTTTTTTCAGTGCTTTGTTTCTCAGATCGTATTGAATTTTTAATTCATCATTTCTCCACAACGTGAAAATGTGACTCTGATCATTTTTCCATTGTCGTCTTCGTATGCATTCCAGACGAGCCCGCTTCTGTCTTCCGCCATGTGGGATTGAACCAACTCGTCCCGTTACTAAAATTGGGGCCATTTTATCTGTTTTTGCCTTTTGTTACCATGAAAATGAGTGATGTCACTATTCATTAGGATTATTGGTCAAAATCAGCCCCCTACGGAGCACGGGTATGGCTAGTCTTCCATAAATCCTATTTTTCTCTCAGATAGAAAATATTCGCTCAATTAAAGTTGTTGTTTGCTTGACCAGTGAAATCTTCTCAATGTATAGGCAAATCTCGAATCAAAGGAGTCAAAATTGTCAAACCTCTTTGGCAGCATTCTTGTTTCAAGCAAAAGATTTTAGATCTAAATTTATACAATACTTGTTAGGACTGCCTTATGTTTTTCAGCATTAGAAACATTGAAACAATCAATGGCAAATATACCGAGAAGAATATGAGTCAAAACAATAAAGGGGCTTTGGAACTATTCCTGTAATTATAATATGTATGACTTTTGGGACTAACTTTTATCTAGTCGTCAATAAGAGATATTTTGATTACGCTGCATTCAGGAAAGGTTTATTTGTGAATTTAAATCTGATTTGATTCCTTACTCACAATGGCTGTGGTAATGTTTGAGTTCCCATTCAAATACAAAATAAAATTGATGTATGAAACTAATATTTAACTAATGCGGTTATCAATACATATGACTTTAAATTGCGACAGAGGTAAATGAAATAACTAAACTATATATCTATTGTTTATCCTAAGGCTTTGGCTTAGTTTATCAACCCTCACCAAGCACCACCAACTTTGCACCTACTTCTAATGTTCCAAACATCAGGGAGGAAAAAAAAATACAAGCTAAGCTTTTAAGCCTCTTGAACTAAAGGAAGAAAAAGATATCAAATAATACACATCCAAACCTCAAAGAGGCGAAACAGCCAGAGCTACGATCAGGGTCACCTGCTACACAGAATGTAGGCAGATGCAGGGGGTTTTCCTATGAAAAACGGCTTTATCTTTCAAGTTTTTATACTATAATTGAAAAGCATCCATAGGGGTTATTCTAATTTATTTGATTGGCTATTAGAAGCATGTGTCCACTTACAGGTCCATCCAACAGCACTTTGCTAAGTATGTCTCCAAAGCAAGATGACGACACGAAAAGGGTTCCAAAGGGGTCAAATACTTGGTTCCAACATTTCAAGTGCTTCTATCACAAATGCACAAAATTATTTAAGGTGGTTAAGGAAACAGTGTCAAATCATGAAAAAGCATGCCAAACACAAAGAAAGCCACAGCAAGAAAGAGCTGTGGCCACAAGTGAAAGCTTTCTGATAAGGACAGATGGACACTTGTTAATTTCACGCAAGGGTCAAAATAGTTTTAAAAAACCACAGAGCAACAGCTCACAGAAATCATCATGGAGTTGAATCAATCCATATCTGATCCAATCTCAACAAAAGCAGTTCATTGTGAGCCTTGTAAAGCTGGTAATTATGGCAGAACTTTGAGAATTTGTACAGTATGTACTGAAGGTATCTGCCTTTGCGACCTTTTTTTTTGTGTCATACGGCTAACATAAGGATGTCATCAAGGATAACACTTCTTCACCAGATGCTCATCAGTTAGCATAGCAGAAAGATGCCCCCTCATTTATCAATGCGTTGTATAATCAAGATAGCAGAAAAAAGTGTGTCAATACCCCAAATGTGATTGTAAATGAGCTGCGAAGCTTCAGCTTGCCAAGAGAGGAGGAAAGCATAAAAAATTTTAATTCATTTTCAAATAATTTCACTTCCCCACCCTGAAGGACTCAATCACTGAGCTGTCCCCTAGTCATGCTGATAGTAATTTCCAAGTGCCATGTGATGATTTCTCAATTCATCTTCTATAATGTCTTTTAATTTTGAAAAGATAATTTTGTGCCTCCTCTTACATTCATGTTTTCTCACACTGACAAGTAGCAACATTGTGTAATGGTATGCCCGCCGGGTGCCAAATGGCTGTCCGGCGAACAGTAAAACAGGGGCAGGACCCATACGCAAGGCTGGAATCAGTGAAGTTTTAATAACAAAAGGCAGAACTCAAAACAAAAGGGAAACAATGTTCCACAAAACAAAACAAATATGAAGATAAACAATACAAAACCTAAGTAAAACCAGAGATACAAAGGTGGGTGACTACTGCTAAAACCACCGACCAGCAGTGGGAACACAAATGCAACGGCACTAGGCTGCCTGCCTATGACTCATTGATAACGAGCCGCAGGTGCAGGCGATAATTGTGTGAAGGTGAATGTTGTGAGTCAGGGGAGGGCTGGAGGCAAAGCCTCACACATTGACACAAACAGATCCACCTAATGACTGTATTTTGAAGTTTATTACAACTTTGTTAAAAAGTAATTTCTCAAATTTCCAAGATTTGCAGGACGCTTTTTAGGAATCATATGGGCTTTGACAAACACTGTGTAATGTCTTAACTGTTTGAACCCAAGGATTTTTGGCATGATATATCTGTGATAGGATAAAATAAAAATATGAGTAATGCTGAGGAAATGGGGATTGATATTGAATGAAATAATAAACTAACAATTCAAAATTCTGCAATACTGGAAATTTTGAAGTTTGAATCGCATTGAGACTGACAGAGCCTGTGATGCACTGACTACGCTATGCTTGGTCTCTTTGGAAAGAGTCTCGTGTTTCAGATGATACCCACTGTGCCAGTGAGGAGTGAAGCAGATCTCTTTCCGGCAGCATGGCATTCCATTGTTGTTTGTCCTGTGGCGGACAGGGGGGGGGGGGGTTAGCAAAACAGTAGATTAGACGCGTTTAGTATAGAAGCATAAAGCAAAGAATGTTAAAATGAAAATGCATTCTCAGAAAAGTGTTTTTGTTTTCAAGACGTAAATGCGTTATTTATATCTTAAAGAAAATGAAAATGTAGTCTTTCGTTTTGCGGTCTCATTTTAAAGTCCATGTATGCAATTTTTTTAATAAATTGAAAATTAAAATACAATCCCCATTTGCGTTTCATTTTCCAAAAGTGTCCCACAATATCACTGACAAAATGAAAACCAGAACGCTAATCTTACATGATGCAAAGACATTCTCAGAAATGCTTTTTCGAGAAGCAAGCACATTATTGGTAATCATAATGAAAATGATAAGGTGATCGCCCACATTGCATTTTCATTTTCAAGTCCATGCATGCACTTTTTATAACAAATTGGAAATGAGATTAGATTCCCCATTTGCATTTTCGAAGTGCTCTGCCATATTGTTCACAAAATTAAAACAAAAATGCTAATCTTCTAATGCAAATACATTCTCTGATATGGTTTTTCTTTTTCAAGAAGCAAAAGCGATGTCTGTCTCATAATTCAAGCGATAATGCAGTTCCCCACTTTGCTTTATCATCTTCATGTGAAAATTCCGTACCTCGCTTTGCGTTTTTTGATAAAGTGGTCCTAAGTGCTTTTCTAACAAATTTAACACGAAAATATGTCCTTGTTGGCTGTGACCTGTTGCTCATTCTGTGAGAAGGCAGGACTTCCCCCTATAGTTTGGTACAGATTGGATATCAACAAATACGAGTGATCTCATTGGTTGTCAATCAGAGGGAAATCCCTGCTGTACTTGGCAAGGAAAGATGCCCTGGATTTTATGGCGCTTCATTCATCTTTATGCAAGAGTGTAGTATTTCAATTTGAGTGCAGACATATTAATTTCATGTGTAGATTTTGTAGTTTTCCCCCAAAATTCTGTTCTTGCACTTAAATAGCCCCTGCTTGCGCTTGTTCGTTTTACAGTTTATTTTGTTATTAAGTAGGTTTGTCCGCTCCTGTCCACCTATGCCACATATTTACTCCCATTGCTTGTCTAACGACTTTCGAATAAAAAAGACAGTTTATATATTTATACACCAGTGTCCATACTTTTCTATTTCCATAATAGCTACATAAAATAGTTGCCGTATAACACATCGGCCTCCAGTCCACTTTCATGCAATTTCTCTGCGCAAATGTGAAAACGCTTAACAAGCTAGAATCCTCATAAAATGTCAGCTGGAGACTCAAAACCATCTACAATTAAAAATTTCCTTCAGCACTAACAATATCCAAAAGCTTGATAGAATATTTAGACAAAAAATATTTTTCACATTGATTAACGTTTTTGTACGCAAATGTAAAAATGCTCAACAAGCTAGAATCTACATATAATGACAGCTAGGGACAATACCTTCCACAATTAAAATACTATCCACAAACTTGTGAATGTGGTTAGAAAGGAAATATTTTAAATATTTGTTGTTTTCTCTTATGAACATTAAGAATATTTCCCTTGAAACAACATTGTCAAGCTCAGGGAAATAGTTGGTGTTAGGACAACTATAATAGCCCCCAAGCGTAATTGCGTCATCGGTTGTTTATCGCAGTGGATTGTTGGGAGAACCGAAGGTCGGCAGTGGTGCAATAAGGCAAATTTCAGATTAGTTTATCCTGAGAGCGACACTAGAAGAGCAATATTACCATGCCCTGTTGTGCCAGACAACAAAATAGAGAATTTAAAGATATGTATAATATGTTGAGGGTTCACAGAGGGAAAATCTTAATCCAACTCAAGATGGATTTTTCAACAAAGCTAATGCAATTATCAGCGTCTTACAAAAATATCAGATTGATAATGCTGTGGTTGTTGTAATATATATGTATTTGTTTCTGATGAGGTATACATGTAGTGCTTGATTGTCCTAAAATGGAAAATACATGAAAACTCACAACCCTGACCACACATTCACAGGGCTTAGGATTTGATAGTAAATTTCATGCTAATCGCTGAAGTGAAATGCTCCTAGGAGAGCTTTTTCTCCATCTTCTGTCTGGTAAGCAGAAAGAATCATTAATTTGATAAAATAATGTCCAGTTCATTTTGTTTTTATTTTCAAATTAAAATAACACATTTCAGAATTGTTTTAAAAACCCGCAGTCTCAGAGATCCATCATGCGTAATGGTTACTGTTATTTTGGACACCATAAAAATGGGACTTGATCAAACTTTATTGCATGCATGTTTTAAACCTAGTATTAGACCTTTATATTTTCCACATTATACACTTCAAATAATTTAGGTGGATAATTGCACCAGCAAGGTACAATTCTTGCCAAATGCGCCATCATATTTGCAATTTGGCAGAGCGAAAATGAAGTTGACTTCAAGGGGAATAGAAGATGGCAATGTAATTGGTGCATCCCACATTGTGGTCCAAACTCATCTTGTGATTAAGCCACAGTGTACAGCCTCTTCCGAGCTTGCGCTGCATGCAAGATCTGCGCTGACACACAATCAAATTGCGTCTGACCCAACTCTAAAAGTGTTGAGCAGGGATTGCCATTTTCTCAACGTTTAGAGTGTGAAGATAAGACCGCTTGCCCTTGACAGCATGCAGTTTTCAGTTTAACACAAATCAAAGATGATTTCCCAATCACATCTTTTGTTGAATTTGCATTTAACATACCTTTTTTGGAAATGAAGTCGTACTAAACAGTAAATTATATCAAGTAATTATAATTCAATCGCATACTTGAGGTAGATAATTAAACATAATGAATGACTGGTGTTTGTTGTACGTGAAGTGATAATGTACTCGAGAGACAAGGCCCATTAATCTTTACTTGAAATTTATTCCCATTGTGAGAGAGAAGGGTTATCCACACTGCCTTAACCCTGAAAGAACCAAGTGTTTTTCGCAACTAAAATAACCGAGTGGGGTTATAAATTGCCCAAACAAGTTTTATGCAAAAATAATTATTTTTAATGACTATTTTTATGTTCATCATACCCACACAGTTTAATTTATGTATGGCAGAATTAAATGATCTATTGTAATTAATAAAGGGTTTTGATCAATTTTTTTGTGTGCCAAGACTAATGGAAAGTTGTGTAGGATAATTTATGACCCCACAAAATACGTATGTTTTTTGACCTAATGGGCATTTATTTTATTGTAATGGTCAGTTTTTATGCACTAAATTTTTATTTTTTATGGTAAACCTTGCCTACCAGATCCAGAATAACATTATGTAGAGCTATTTTTACCCCAGCCAAGAAAGTTATGTTTTCATTTGTTTGCGCGCGTGTGTCTTGTCTGTCTGTCATCAACCTCACCCCAAAGATTAATAGTGCGATCTGCACCAAAATTTACACAGGGGTAGCTATTGGTCAAAGGACTGAATCATTAAAATTTGACCTTAACTGGGCTAAGTACTAAGGAGCTAAAAATATTTAAAAATTAAAAATTGACATATAGGCCTGATTAACAGATTAAGTGAGTTATTTTTGTCAATTTATGGATGGTATGTGCCCCCACTGGGCACTTGAAAATAATAATAATAATAATAATAATAATAATAATAATAATTAAGTAGCTTTGTATGAGGCATGCAGCCTCTTAAACCAACTTGAAAAACACTCCTTGATCTCTGGGGTCATAAATGACCCTACACATCCTTCAATCATCCTTGCCACACTCACAATCTAATTCCTCTGAAAACCAATGAAAAGTTGTGAGTGGAATAGCTTGACAAACTCACGGGAGGAAACATTTTTCTGATTTAAGATATCTAAACGGCACAAAAAAAATATCTGGGGTCGTCACTTGAGGGTTAAGAAAGGATCATTTTTTTCCAGCAGATTCGATGGCCATAATCCATAACGCATTTTGTCACGTTTAAGGCATTAATTAAACTACTACGTCTTATTGACCAATGTGGGTTTTTTTGTTGTTGTTTTTTTTTTTACATTTCAAATTCAACTTGTGACCAGATACGTATTCCGTGAGCTTCGGTGTCTGTGAGTCTCAACTGACAAAACAGTCAGCCATTCTGCTGGGTGTAGAGGACACAGTCTTAAAAGGACAGGGGACAGCTTGCTAAGGATTGATTGGAAGCTCCCTCGAACGTAACCTTCGGCCAGCCTCATGCGTTGGAGGAGCACTTTAGCTGCAGTTGATTGCGATGCCACTGAAGTCACCTTGAGCTGCGGCCGTAGAACAAGGGCCGTCGGTATGAAGTGGAATCCAGTGACTCATCAGCCCTTGGAGATATGCAGCTCTGCTGCGGGACCGAGCCAGTCTCTCAGGCCTACTTAAGACCAGCTTGGGCTGCGCACAGCATACAGAGTGAAACTCATCTGCCTATACTGCTCCTCTGTCATCAGCTCCTCCATCTCACGATGCACTGTTGTGAGACTGAGAGGCTCAGAAATTTCATGATCTGAAATCAATACAAATCATTTTCAATCATTTTGGTTGTTGCTGACAGATTATAATTACATGGGATTATATGAGTTGTCACCCTTGTCGTGAAAAGAAATACCTTCTCGAACTATCTTTCAAATTCGAGACTTGAAATGAGACTTTTGACATTTATAACTTTTATAAAGTATTACCCCCTATAATAGGCTGAGATTACCGCAAACGTTAATGATCATACTGATGCTATCTATTGTTGCAGTGTAGAAATGTGATTTTCTTCAGTAAGTACAGCTCCTAGAATATAAAGCATTCTGAATGAGGGAGGGGAAATGGTCCATTACTGCTCTATGCCAGGGCTTGATTACATGTTGTGATTCATGTTTCTCTCAGTCAGTGTAATGCACTGGATACTTTATGCCTCCCTTCATCACTGTGTTAAAACCAGCGCGTGACACATAAGAAAGCCTGCATGGCACATTCTGGATAGTCTCACAAGTAGGAGTCTGTTGCCACACTGCAGTTACAGTACTATGATCAAGTTTTTTCCTTCAGGTATATATTATTCCCACTACTGCTTGAGCCTCTCACTCAAAATACAGATGATTAAAATGATCAAGCGAGGAGAACTACCTTACCACTGGCACAACAAATAAAAAGACTCGAATGTTACTTCAACTATAAATTAACAGGCATTTATCTTTCTTAATCTTTGTATGTAAATATTGAGTCACAAAGGAAACACACATGCAAAGGAAACGTCATGCGTGCAAACACCCGCTTTTTCCTCATGAGTTTTTACTTTTTACTGTTTGTGTGACATCGTTCTCAGAAATATCAAGCTTCTCCAAGCCTATTGCCATTTGTCCTTGGTTTCTTAGACATGATACGAAATACAACAGCAGACGGGGTGGAGGACAGTACCTAAGTAACAGATGAGCCGTCAGTGTTCAAATTCTTTTATTTTAATCTATCTAGAAAAGATTTGTAACTCTGGGGGAAGCTTATACTTACCCTGCACCCCGTCACATTGAAGTGGCAAGTGCAAGATCCTCTGCCAAATGAGGGCCAGTAAAATCTGAGTCACGCACTCGCGTCAGATCCTTTTCTCAGCTGTCAGCTGATACAAGGTCACAGTGGCAAAGTTCTCCCTCCAGGTTGAGCACAGGAGAAAAAAATGCTCAAATGGTCTTTCTTCTCCCTGTTAGCACTCAACGACTTGTATTTGAAAGCCAACATAGTTCATGTTATGAATGACTGTGCACATAGAAAATGGAGCTTGTTTCAGAAGGAGAAATGTGTTGGACAAGGCGCGTTCTGTTTATACATGTGTCTTTTCGCAAAACTGGATAACAAAAGCATGACCGTGAAACAAGCAAGAAAACGCAGATTCCTCGCTACTGTATATCTCTTATGTGTGCTAAACAAAATTAACTTGAATTAAATGCATCAATCATTATCTGCTGATAATGAACACTAAGAAGCACTCAACAAATGCTGTCGGTGGACAACAGCAGGGTGTATCCTCAAAACTATGGTATTCTCCCCATAGGCAAAATTCATAATTTGGCCTCTTGGTGGCGCTACAGGAAAGGGCATAGGGTCCAGAAAGTCAAGTGGGGAACTACTCTAGGCTTCATAAATGTTCGCAGCAAATTTCACCCAAAACGTTTGGCCGAAAGAAGGTGTTTCAGGATAGTTACTGTGTCACCAGAACAATATGATTGCTCTTTCAGGCATCAAAACATTCACAGCAAAGTTGATCTGTTTTCCATAGGAACAATGTTAAATTTGGCCAAGCGGTGGCACTGCAGGAAACATTACAAATGCACCACAATCAATAACTTCCTCTTCTATGCACCTGAAATGTTGAAAGCAGATTTGAAATGATTTCCATCAAAGCTGTTCAACTTATTGTAATTTTAAGAATTTGGCCTGGTGGTGACATAACAGCAAAGGCAATTGGATGACCCATATAAATGACAGCCCTTTTTTATCCATCAAAAACAATCACAAGAAGTATGATGTGATTCCTACCGAAAGGGTTTGAGTTATTTCGTTTGGAAATGTTAAATTTGGCTGAGTGGTAGCACTTCAGGAAACAGTACAGAGTCACCATTATCAATCACTTCCTACTCTGTACACCAGGAATGTTAAAACAAACGTGGCGTGACTTGCATAAAAGCTGACCGAGTAATTGCTGTTTTTAAAAATTAAAAATTTGGCCTAGTGGTGGCGCTACATCTAAGATCATAGAGTGGCCAACATCAATAACAGCCCTTCCTTATACACCAGAAATGATCACAAGAAATGCAACATGATTCCCAATAAAATTAAGTTTTTGCATTTGGAAATATAAACTTTGATCTGGTGGTGGCGCCACATGAAAGGTTGTGGGGTCACTTTAAAACATTGTGGTCCATACTCTGTTCACCAGGAATGAAATCAAGAAGCCTGACACAATTCCCACGTTCTAGTAATAGCGCTAACAAGAAGGGTCAGCAGAGGCGCCACTGTCTAAGGTGAAGCCATAATATACCAAAAAACTCAGTTTTGAGGATATAAAAATTGAGCAAATTCCACTGAACAATAAAACAGGAATTCAAATATATTGTAAACAATACAATGGTTAGAATTGGATCTAATTGTTTAAAAAAGTACATTCTTGAGCTGCCGGATAGCTCACTCGGTTAAAGCCCGCTTTGCCGAGCAGAAGTGACTATCACGGCACGGGCTCAAGCCCTGGTCGTACCAACCGGCAGTGGTCGGCAGCTTTTTCAGAGTAGCGCACAATTGGCCATTGCGCTACAGGGATGCAAATTGGGAATGGACTGCCGGGAAGGGTAATATAAAAATGGTTGCTTTGTTCGTTGCTCAAGCGCCTCCTGTTGGCCGGCCAGGCGCTCGTCAGGAAGATTCTAAGCTTGTTCATGTTCGGGTATCCTCCGCCCTCGTTCTGAACTTGCAAGGATTCAACCAATGAGTGTAAAGAAGCAGTAGTTGACGGGCATGTGCTTCGGAGGAGAACCGTGAACCATCCCTCTCTCCTAAATTGGCAACAGGGGGTCGCATATGAGCAAGCCTTGTACATAGTTCCCCAATTGGGCATTCCAGATTCGGGTGGGATTGGAGATGCCAAATTTATATTAAAAAAAAAAATAGTACATTCTTATGGCAAATGTCATCCACAGAAGCGCAAACACATATCAGCAGTGGCAAACTTTCTGTTTCACTATGGGCACTGATCCTAAGCCTCAAAAATACTCTATAGCATTGTGCGAATATTCTGTCTTTGTGTTTATGGTATATGCCAGCTACACTGTCATTTTTATAAATTTACCATCAAGGCATTTCTAAATATCACATTTCCATGAAGGGCCATTTTTTTCTATAGCTCCATTACCATCTAACCACCTGAATACCCAATCCCTCCTCCCCTAAACCAAATTAAAAAGCCATTAAAAAGTTATGGGTTCACTCGCATAACCAAAGGTTGTGTTTTATAAAAAAATTCTGGATGTTCACACTATATTCAGAAAGATTAGTGAAGTATCCGAGATCAAGTATAGTAGCTATTTCAAGTGTTGTATAACACGTAGAACGGTTTCATTAAAAAAAAGTTTTTGCCTCATTTGTTTCAATAATTTCCTAAATTTCTAAATTTACCCTTCCTTTCTGGTTGAAACTGCCCAATTTTCATCATCAATGTAATTTCAATAAAAAAGATTTATAAATTAATTCTTACTTGAATATTCTTCTAATTTGTTAGCATTCATCGTAAAGTACTGGAATAGTCAGTTGAACAATCATGTGTTCAGCACACTTCAATATAATCACACTTCAATCACAGCCCTGCAAATCTGCTTTATGCCTAATATGTTATACTCCTCTTATGGATTGCCGCCTTGTTGTGGTCGAGGAGCTTGCATGCCTCGACAACCCAGCGAGCTATACCAGTGGGGGGTTTGACCCCCAGTACATTCAACCATGCCAGGCAGGTCAATGGGTAGAAGCCAGACTAAAGGGTAGTCCACCCAGCTATGGATAGATAGCAAGGACATCAGCAGCAGGGCGTCCTTGGTGCTCTGGGGCAGAAGAACTCTAAATAGTCAATGGCTCATCACCAGATGGCATCTGGAAGAACTAGTCAGATGGTCAACGGTTGACATTACTAGGCAAGACCACTGCGGGGCAACCTTATTATCTACCAAGTTACTTGGATCAGATCTGGGGGTCCTTGGAGACCGGCTGGTGGGGGCACGACACCACTCATCTTCGACACCATGCAAGGCGTCATGTGAGGGAGGAGGATGTCAAGTCCTGTGGTGATGGATTGACCATGATGGCAGCAGGCCAGAGAAGATGGGAGCTCTGCACACCGGGAGCTCACATATAATCACAGGCTGAACAGTCCACAAATGAGCCTGACAGACCTTGCCTTCCCTCACACCCAAATCATCATCAAAATCGGTGGACTGCCGAATATGTTATACATGATGCTAACTGACCTGAATGGGTACATTTAAAGACATTTCCGAAATATCGCTGATCGACATAATTAATTTCTCTACCTTTTGTAGAGCGGAATTGTTTTTTGAATTGGTTACTTGTTTTTCCCAGTAAACACTATATTCAGGGTGAAAAGGGCAATGATGCAAAATGTGGAGGCAACACATTTATTTCATCAGGGATTCTAGCGCTGTCAGTGGTTTCTTAAGTGCTGAAGTGTCACATAATGTTGCTTCCAAATGGGTGTCTCTTCAATTTAGACCTAATTGTTGAGGGGCACACTATTCTGTCCTCTCGCACTGTGATGATGTCAGTATGTTTTTCTCTTCTACTTTTTCTGAGATATATCAAACAGTCAACTCCCATTACCAATGCAAATGGTATAACTGCAACAAAATGACTGCATTTTAAGCATGTAATATTGTCACAATGTTGTCAGAAGCTGCAATGTCAGATTGCATGATATGAGCCACAGTGCATCAGATGAGAGCAATTCTGTCATATTCCACGCTGAGGTAATGCTATCTACTCTAATTATTAATTACTTATTTGCCTCCTATTTAACTTTGCTTCCTGTACAATTAAAATGAGATATTACTGTGTCTCACACATTTTACACTGGTGGAATATCAAAAAAAAGTTACTATTTAAAGTTGAATCTGAAGTATTTATCATCAATAGATTTTTATTGTATACGTTATTTTCAGTCATAAGCATGAATTATTGCTTTTCATGTTCATATGCAATGGCCCATTGATGGCAAATATTGTCATGGCGATGCTAGCAGAGGCTGCACAAAATTCTGAACCACCGGCCTAAGCAAGCTGCAAAAGCCCAATATGCACAACTGTCATAGATATGCTATAGCAAATGTACTGCGTGGCCTAAGCAATATGTTTTTTAGGAGTTGCTGGCTATTATAGACTCAGAAAAAAATTGAATGTCCGAAAAAACAGCTACGAAAGTACATAAAAAAACACATTTTCCAAACCATGACATTGAATATCTGGGCTTATGCTGATTTTGGAGCAATGCTGCATTGGTACTAGAGTTTCAAATGAACATTTGACAAATGTTGCATATGTCACTGCAAGTGAATGCCAGGAGGCTGCTGCCTTCCAGCTCGGATGTGCCCCTCAGTCAATGTAGCAGGGAAAGTGTCCTTGACTTGCGGACAGTCACAGCCCCTGTCCTTCAGACTTGGGCTGATTCACAGGGGCTGCCTGGCGTGTTTTTAAGATGTGTCTGGAGTGATTAGCAGAGGGGTTGGAAAAGCCTGTTGTCTGAGTATGATTCCCACTGACACCTTGATAGCTAATGTAACATAGGAACCAGCACATTGATTGAACTTATTTAAATCAGTGTCTTTCTTTGAACCGCAGCAAAGGGGGGATGCGGCTTTGTTACGTGTCCCTGTGGACCATGTTGACAGTCTCTCAGGTTTTTGACGGGGAAACCTTGGAATGTGCCCCAGGCCTTATTCAGCACCACTTCGGCTGCTGCTCTGATCAAGCTTTTGAAAGTTACCCTTGAAGTACCTTCTGATAGTTTGAAAAGCAAACATGCAAAGTGGTTAGAGTATGCAGGGGGAATTCAATGGGTGAAAGTATGACGTGTATCTTACATTTAGATGTTTTTTTTTTTCTACTTGTTCCCCTACAGATGCCTGTTCCGTGTCATAGATAAAAGGCAAGAGAGTGGGAACATAGGACGGTTCATTTGTAATTTACACCGTGCAGTTGAAAACTTCGGTATAATTGCAGGCACTGGATCACATCAGTCAGTAGTTTAACATGCTAGTTGAAGCTGCAGTCGGTAAGTTTGAGAGTAAATTGCACTTTGCTTGAGAATTTGAAAAAGTATTGCATCCAGGTCCCTCTCCCTCCCTCTCCACTGCGCTTCAGTTTTGTCTCCAAAGCCCCACCCCTCAGAGGACGCTGTCATGTATGTGCAGGCCAGTACACTGTTATAAACTGGCACATTTTTTGCCAGTTATTTTAACTGGCACCTTTTTTGCCTGTTATTTTAACTGTAATTTTACGATCAGATTATAACAGAGGTTCCCAGTATGTTAACTGTAAACCACAGTTAAATGGGCGCAGGACTCTACTTACAATTAAAATAACAAGGAGACAACGCGTTAATCTAACTGTTAAATTCAGTCAATTTATAACAGTGTAACTGCAGTAATGGAAGAGGCCAGGTATACAACTTGACAGCTGGACATTAGCTAGCGACCGTTGTGAAATACCAATATTGTTGTCCAACAACCGCAGCCTTTGCATTGATAGATACATTATCAGACCGACAGGAATATCCAGTACATTTCCACTAAAAAAGTAACCATTTAGTAAAAGGACTAGCTGGCATGCGCTTATTGCAGTGCTAAGGTGTTTGATAACAGAAACTGTGGTAGCTACATAATAGTGCTAACTAACCAGTAAAACACTGATGGTAAGAACATTTAGCCGTGAGGCACAGGCACACATAAATATTAGGACAATCTCCAAACTGATAACACGGCCTGGAAACGTCACAAAGCCATTTTCAGTCACTCTGTAGCTAGCTGATAAAATAACATTGAGCAATAGCCTTAGCATCCAAAACAAGCTAAAATTAGCCTCACTGCAACATCACAGTAACATCAGATAAGGGCCATGAAGTGTAACAGTGACTGAAGTCATCTTAAATAATAAGTTTACTCTATTCAAATATCAAATCAAACAGAAATCAAGTAGGCGTAATTACATGTCCAGCAGAAATGCTGACAGCTCCATATCCATTTTAAATCTTTCCAGGTCGCATAACATGGCAAGTCAGCTAACTATCTCCAACTTGGTTAAGCCACTCCAACAATTAATGTTAACTCTTGTTTTTGTTGCGTATGCTGTAGCTGGCGATGGAAAGATGGGCAATTTCCTCATTTAAGGCTATTTTTTCTGTCTTCCTATCTCAAAGCTCTTCTACAAACCAGGCTGGACCACGGGAGAGTGCATGTACAAGGGGGTGAAAGATTGGCACTGCAGTATTAACTCCTCTTGTAGGTTTTAGTCAGGTGCAGTGGATTCAAGCCAATTCCACTCAGAGCAATGGGAGGAGTAAAACTGTCAATATAAAGTGACAGTTTCAGCAAATATGAAAAAAGTTTCATTTTATTAAAGTTATCGACTGCACCTTTATAGTATTGGCAATTGGCTGCAGGCTTGAATCCAGCGACAGCAGTGGAAAATTTACTCAACTTTAACTGCCTCAATACGTACAGCGGCAGATAAATATATAATGAGCCAAATTGACTGGTTATTTGATGCTGATAACACTTTCATGCCCCCTGGGTTCCACTAACATATTAGAGTATGTGCTTATTGCCCTTCCACCTTTTTGATAGTGTTTTGGGCTTCACTGAATGGGCTGGGATTGATGTAAACTCATGCTTTGCATTTAATTATGAGTCTTGCTATTATATTCAAGCATAGGAAATGCAGCAAGGGAGATATTGCAAGCACATATGGTGAAATGCAAAAGTACAGTGACATAATCATAGGCTACAGCAAAGGAGTCAAAAAGGTGGCAGATGGTAATTACAAACAGTAGGCAGCTAGAAGGAGCAGACAGGTGCGTAAAGGCTACCTCTCAAGTAAAGCACGGGCTACGATAAGCTGGGAGGGTGCAAGTGGGCAGGCGATTGACAGACATGAATTGCAGGCTTGTGGAACTGAGCAAAATCAGAGGGTTTATGGCTAAATCAACATCTCTCATCTAGGAATTTGGTGTTGGTGGCAAACAGCTAAGAACAATTGCAATCAAAAACAACTCAAAGAGTCAGTTTCTGGTCTGGACGAGGGGAGGGCAGACTAATTGAGGTGTCATTCATGAGTAGGCTGCATGATGGCTGGCAAGTAGGGCTGGTTGTTATTTAGAAATTTGCGCAAGACTGTTGGCACTTAGCGCACATAAATTGTGCCGGCGAGGTTGTCATAAGTTTAGTCACTGTGGAGATCTGCATGATGCAGTCACTTTCTGTATGGTGCACACAACTCTAAGATAGCAGGCCAGGTACTTGGCCACTTAGGCTAAATTACCGTTTCTTTTCAACCTGTTCAGGATCCAGCAGAGAGCCAAGCATCACGCCCGTTTTCTCGCATTAGTTTTTTTTTTATTCTACTCAGCTAGAGCCAGTGTATGTGACCCTGGCTTGACCCATGCTTTTGTAGCCCACAGTCATATTTTTCAAGTTTTAAACCCTGTCGACATGAAAGCGCAGTCTTTATCTCTGCATGCAGAGCTTCATAAAATCCTACATGGGAAACAAAAGCAGCAATCATTTTACTGTCAATTTTATGAAATTATAGTCTTAAAATTACATACTAGCAAGGCTAAATGCTGACACTTAATGAATAAAGTCCCACAGAAAGTTTGTAGAAAATTATAGAGCAGAGGTAGCCGATAAGCCAGAGGCTACACTGCAGGCTTTATCAGAAGTTTCTGGTATCAAGAAAGGTGTTCTCTTTTAGAGTAATTTGCAGTGGCATGGTAACCTATGAAGCAGGGCTAAATATTTTATAATAGACAATGTGCTGGCTTGAACACAGATGAATAGCTTTCCCCTTGATCGATAACACGCCTATTCAGAAATTTTGATTGCGACACTTGTGGCAGGAGCATACAATAACTTAATTTTAGCAAAAGGAAATACCATGGCATGCTGTCAGATTTTTTGACAAAAGATTTCTTACTATTTAATCAATCCATGTTGAGTGAATTACAGCAAAGACTTCACTCATAGACCCCACTATATAACACCACATTTTCACCATAGGAAAACCTGACAAACATTGCATTGACAAGCATATTATCAACTCACGTTTTTAAAAAGAATCATCTGCTATCTTCTTGAGGGCTGTCGAACTCTGGCGTTCATGACAGAAAGGAGGCCGATGAGAACTTATCTAGTCCACTCTTGCCACTGGGGTAGTTCCTGATTAATTTCACTTTAAAAATTGCCATTGAATTTCAATTGTCTTCTCTGCAATTTTGACAAGTTGATCCGGAGACTGACAAACGTGTTGAGTGATCTCAGTTCTACAATGTTCAAATTACTTAAAGTTACTCCTTAGGTAGAACAGGGAATGTTAATGACAAATCCCCACTGCTGCAGGTAGACAGATGTTTAAAAACATGGTAGAACCTCATCAAAACATCTGTGATGGAAGAAGCCCGCTTGTCAACCGATGTGAAATACTCTCATTAGTATCTTGCTGTGGTTGATGTCAAATGTAAAACTGCAGATTAGAAATATCTCAGTTAGGCTTTTGTGCTCAGCGCCTTAAATAAAAGCCAAAGGAAATTAAATTTGCATCCGTTGCGATGCTAGAAAATGTTTTGGCTCATTGTTCCTGCACATCGGCGTTAAAATGAAACGTTGAATATTATGTTACAGGTGCAAGCAGTCAGCTTTAATTTGAAGGTATTTACATCAACACTGGGTGATTTCTGCATGAATTACAGCCCTTGTTATACACAATTCCCCATCTCAAGGGAGCCAAAGTAATTGAACAGTTGGCAGCTCAGCTGTGTCTTGACCAAAGCACACAAACGGTATAATGTTGCTTCTCGGTGTATAATTACTGTAGCATTTTAATGGCTTTTCTGTTGTCTCTGAACAAAATAATCTAAAGAGCTGGTTTTATCAAAATCAGCTGCTTGATACAGTTTTAGGGTGCGAGAATGTTCCTGTGTGCTCAGTGTCAGCAAACCACCTGTCTGACCTCTATCATGGATAGTAAACTGTGGAAAAAGAAACAAGAACTGTTCAACTTTTGAAGAAGAAAAAAAAACAGGAACACACTACTGTATATGGGGGTAGTCGTCTCAAAGACCAGCACAACGTCAGACTGCATGATGCAAGTCACTGCATAGTCTCAAGAACAGAATGAAAGGTTCAGCGAGTGTAGAAAATCATATTGAAAGATCTGTAGACTCCTGCAACAAAGTCTTGCAAACTCATAAAAGAAGTATTAATCTGTACCAATGGACATGGATGTGGAGAAAGAAAGGAACTGTTCTGATATCCAAAGCATCCCCTGTCATCAGTTTAACCCACTGAAGGTATTATGAAAATACAGTATGGGCACATACAATATGTCTATCGCAGGAAGTGGCTCACTTGCAGCTATTGATGATGCCACTGCAGGCGGCAACAAGATGAATTTAGAACGTTACAGGAACATTTTTATCAGCTTAGATTCAACTGAATTCCTCTAACATATTTGATTGCACCTCATCTTGCAGGAGGGGAATAAATCTGAACACACTGCTAAAGTAACCAATGAGTTTTTCAGGGCCAAAAAGTGGAATGATATTGATTGGCCCAGTCAATCCTGAATCCAGTTGAACACCTGTTTCAGTTTCTGAGGATAAGACTTAGGGCAAAACATCCCAGAAACAAGCCAGAAATAATTTGACTACAGTACGGCCTGGCTGAGATTGACTAGTTGGTTATAGGCCTCAGGGAGTAAATTAATGCAAAAAGAATTAGCAACTAAATAGAATTAATCTCCTATTTCTTTGGGTTCCTAAGTGGGAGATGGTGCGATGTGGGATTGTATGTGAACAATTGTTTATAATTCCTTCATGTATATCCTAAATTTGTCGCTGGTAGTTTTAATTCAATTCAGAAGTCCTGGAGTGCATTGAAAAGAAAAATAAAATCTAGCATAACTGGTCCAATACTAATTTAATTTAATTTAATTGCATATTTCTATTTCATTACTTTTTCAAAGTATTAGGGCATTAGTTACCTAGTGTAGTAATGGGATGGCAAGAATAGCATTGCATAAAACCTGAATTTAAAAAAAAGCCCAAATTCTCAGTGACTCATAGCCGAGTGTGCAATGCATCCATACATTCACACACACACACACACACACACACACACAAAACATGACAAAAACTTGACCTCCAAGCCAAATTTGGGGTCATCGCTAACTCTCATCACTGTAAAAGGAACCTCCATTGAGCCCACTGATGCCTCCTTCAAGAGTCTAGGACAAAGGGTTCGTAAGTTATGAAAGAGGGCATGGCATTTTAATATTAACATTGTTAATATTGCTGTTACTGTTACCACTTACTATTTTTTATATTTTTTTCTTTCTTTTTTTTTTTTTTCCCCTGAGCATGTTCCTACTTCTATATCAACATTTAGCCTGAACACAGGGGGAGGTAGGATAGAGGTGGGGGGATTGCATCGACCGAGGACACCACTGCAGTATGGAATTACCCTAGATTATTTGTTATTGGGGCATGTACTGTAACTGGAAATTGTTTGCTTCCTGAAATTTCCTCAGCGAAGGTCCTTCATCATGTTTCATAATTGCTATTTAAAAAAAACAGCAATAAAATAAAGCTGCAAAGAGGGGGGGTGGTGGGCTATAAAAGGGAAAAAAAAAAGAAAAATGGCATGACTAAAGCATAAGGGGGTGAGGCTAAAACTGATTTGAAACAGGAACTATCTGCTGAGACCAACAATGCCTCCCAGAATTGTCCATGAGAAACAAATGATGAGTTATGATAGAGGGTGTGGCTAAATTATAGCAGGCGGGGCTAGCCCACATCAATAAAAAATGTACTCTTTGCTGAGTGCATTAATGTCTTCAGCAAGAGTCCACGACAAACGGTTCATGAGTTATTAAAGGGGGTTTGGCTAAAATTTAGGGGGCGGGAAAATCCATCTTTAATGACAAAGGAACTCTGCTGAGTTCAATGATGCCTCCCATAAGTGTCAATGACAACTCGTTCATGATTTTTGAAAGGAGACTGGACAAAATGGTGTGTTTTGTGTGTGTGTGTGTGTGTGTGAATCTTTCTAAAAAGTTTGGCTGTGTTACATGAATTTGTTCAGAAGTTACAAGCTTTTTTGTAGAAGGCCACTCCAAATGACACCCCTCTTTTTGCCTGATGGCATGAACAGTTAATAGGCTGTCCTTTGAGCTCCAGACTAGCCTTTCCACAAAATCATGTTCTCGTCTTTGAATCCATTTGGGAGTTATGAGCCTTTTTAAGTGATAGGCCTCTCCCTTTCAACCAATTGCCATGAACGCAAGTACACACCTTCACACACAAACACTTGTCGTCCATGAAAAATTTCAGTGCAAAATCTGTGGCCACCAGAGGATGGAGAGATTTTTGCGGACCCCCTCGCAAAGCAAGTAATGGAGCAGCTGGTTGCAGCTAAAAAACATTCTTTAAGACTGGTGACAAATCAGAGGAAAAATAAATAAATGAGTGGAGCCGCATAATGAATGCAGATGCTTCAATACAAATATACCACATGGCATGACATAACTAACATCCTATCACACTCTGTGGTATGTATGAAAACGCCCAGAAGGCTCCCCTGACCTCAATTTTGGATCAAGATTTCAGACAGATAATACTGATTGACCTTGAAGGAGGGCATGGATGGCAGGAGTTTCCGTCACAGAGATTACTCAACTGACTGAGAACAGTGACGACAGCAATGTGAGGTTTAAGGTTTATGTGAAAAACAACATTTAATAGGGTCAAAAATTGTAGTTGAAAGCATACATTCAATGACTGATGCTTGTGTATTAAAAAGGACATGGCACATAATGAAAAGCAGAAGAGCAACTCCTGAGATGATGGAAACTGTCAATGCAGGACATTATTAGACTGTGTCAGCAAGAACAGTACATCAATAACTGCATATAGAGGGATATTATAGTAAGGCTGCAAGGACAGATGCCTACTTGAGAGTTAAGCAGTGTAAAAAACCATGACAGTGTTCTACACAGAAATGTTTTTGATAGCGATTTGGTTAGATGAGCCATCCTTCATCATAGTCTTTGTAAGTGGGCGAGTAAATTTGAGGCATATATCAAGAGAACAGCACAAGCTTTAATGCTTGACACCTACAATAAGAAGGTCTGGTGCTTCTAGTGTGCTGTGGGGGGAATTTTATGGTTTGGATCCTCTAGTTCCCTTTGAGCGTGGACAAGATGATCCAAACTTAGACGAGGAACCTTATTCCGAAAGGCTTGGTGTGCATACAAGCTTTCATTTCAACCAAACAGTAGCATGCCCGACTCTATTAATCAACCCCTTTCAAGAGTCTTTGCTAAAATGTGATTAGTAGAATTGGGTGTGTACCTGCTTGGTTGGAATAAAAGTCTGCACTCTGACTGGACCTTAGTGCTGCATTCACATGGATTCAAGCAGACAGTAGACCGAAAACCAGATGGAGAAAACATGAAGGATCTGGACGAGAAGCGAATAATATTGTCACACTTTTTTTTTTTTTTTTTTTTGCCATAATGCTATTCTGTCAGACTGTTTGTTTTGCCAGTGCTGTACATAAAGTTTTGTTGGTCTGCCGTCTGCCTGAATCCATGCGAATGCGGCATGAGAGTGAGTCTCCTGGGTACGCTCCAATCACACCTATGTGAAATTTCCAATTAGCAAACCATGTACAACCATGCTCATATGCTTGTGCTGTCAGCTCTGGAGGGCGCGGATGGTTTGCAGTTCTCCTCTGCAACATGCGCTTAAGATCAGCTGCTATTTTTTTCATATTGCAGCCATTGTGCAAGCATGCACTGAACATTACTGGAAGAAACTCAAAAAGTGTACCTGTTGGGTTACCAGTACGTGATGCCAGAGAAACAAACAATGCTAGCGTAAACGACATCCCACATCTCCAAGCAATGAAATTCTGATTATACACAGCTGCTATGTCAGACTGCTTTACCCACAATCAGCACTGCCACAGGCCGCTCAGTCTGAGACTGATGGTCACACATGCACGGCGAGTGCTGCCCGTATTGAGTGAGCCAAGCCTGCAGTCCGTCAACCAGGTTGCTTTTTTGCCTTAATATTTGTCATTTAAGATGGTTCAGATTATTCAGCAAATACTTTGATTTTTAATCAGGCAAACAAAAACAGGAGAAATCAAGCCTGAAAGTTTGTACTGATGGGCTTTTATTCCTCCTACAGCATGCCACTGGTGTCAATATGCTGCTAATGAGGAGGTGAAAGTTCATCGACTATTTGCTGTGACCATCATTAGGAACCCTATAATGATTAAGAAGAAATGATAATGACATTCATTGCCTATTGCTGACATTCATAAAATAGATGTGATATTGTTAGGATGGCAATAATATGACTTCATGCAAAAAAAAAAAATCCAAAACTTTCTCTGACTCCCAATTCTTGTTTCAGCATTTTCTTCAATAGTGCAATTAATTAATAGTAAGATGGCACTTCATTTTACATTGTCATTTATGTGGACAGCAGAATGCCTCATAACTTTGTGATGCAATGTACGATAATGCAATCAAGAAAAAAATGGACAGTCATTCTACCAATTAGTGTTTGTAACTGAGCAAATCAATGTTTGGTTGCTACTCAAGTGTAGTAAGCAGGTTTAGCCTAATTAGGCATTGACAGGTGAGTTTACTGCAGGCCTTTCATAATTGCCTCTGATTGACACTGTCTAAATGTGAGAATGGTCTTGCATCCATTTTCTACTCCGCCACCTCCTTGCAAGGCTTTGGGGTAGCCAGAGCCTATCCCAGCTGACTTTGGCAAAAGGCAGGGACACACTCTGGACAGCTTGGCAATCCATTGCTGGGGACACGTCATTCACATCTATGGCAATTTAGAGTCTCCGGTAAGCCTGACATGCATATCTTCGGACTGTGAGAGACAACTAGAGTATTCAGAGGGAATCCACACAAAAATACAGGGAGAACATCACTCCACACAGAAGGCCCTTAGGCCAGATTTGAACCCACGACCCTCTTGGTGTGAGATGGCAGTGCTAATCACTGCCACCATGCCACCCATGCCCTCGCTAATGCTAATTTCTATTTTTTACCAGCTATAATCATGAGAGGTGGTGATAAGAAATTGTGAGTTACTTTCAATTATTGGGCTTCTAAAGTTCAGTCCAAAATTGGCTCATGAATATTGTGCTTTTCCACTAATCAGTTTGCCTCTCTGTCTCTAAGTGGGCATGCTCAATTCTTCTCTGCTTATAAATCACCCCCACTGCCAGATCATAGTGTCAGGCACATCCTTATATCACCTTAACTCACCTCTTCAGATCATTGAGGCTGCTCTTGCCTGAGTCAGTCCATTGAATCACAGTTGACAAGAAGGCTGAGTGACTCCCTTGTAATTGAACCCGAGCCAAAATTCCAATAATGAATCCCTTGCATACATACCAAGGGTTACTTTTTAATAAATTAACTCGTTTACATCAATTGAAATAAGCGCAATATATTTGCTTTGTTTCAAGTATGATAGCCAAAAGCTCTAAACAGCGATGGGCAGGGCAGCGTAATGCCCTGAAAAACATATGGATCTCTGACTTCCAGGTGGCTAAATAATTGAGGGGGAAAAAATGAAGAGAGAATGCATATGTAGGCCTACTAGTTAGAACCAGCTAAATTAAGTGAACAGAGTGGCCCTTTTTCATACTTGGGTCAAACCCCAATGAGGTTGTGAATCAAAATGGACTGCACAAAGGCAAGTCAAAATTTACTGTCAAAGTCCTGTAAAACAACTTCCCTCAGCAATGATTTCCCAAACCTCCCACTGTTTCTCAGATATGAGCCCTACTTTTATTTTGTTTTAGCATAGCACGATGCCTGCCACTGGTGGCGAGGGTTTTTTCATTGATTTGGGAGGGGATAGTGCTGGCAGTAAGTAATTTAGTCATACAATGATGGATGGAGTTTCTTGTGGTACTTCAGTAGTACATACACAAACCTTCCCAAGGATGTGTCTTTTGAATTACAGAAACAAAAAGTCGCTGTCTGTATGCCAATGATGAAAGCAAATTTTATGACAAAACCAAAATCTACTTTGTGCGGCTGATGACACAATTTGTGTAATTTCTGTTTGCTTTTTATGTAGAGACAAGAGTGTAGCGGATGAGGAACATGTTGCTTTAATGAAAGAAAGCTCAGATATAGAATGGTGCTGTGTCTCATCATTCCAACTCATGGATAAAGGAATCATAAATATTGATCAAATTCCAATTGATATTCATATCACACAACTCTGAGGCCTATGTGACGTGCCAAAGGAGAGTGTTTTTAATTTAAAAGTGTAAAACCAGAAGACTCCAAAAATGAAACTAAGTGACATGGTGATTTACAACTAAGATTAAGATAAGACATAACCTTTATTATCTCAGTTATGAAATTTTTACCGATAATTTAATCTTTGCTCAGGTATGTTATGATTGCCTTTGTGTACATGCCTGGATATTTAATTATTGATGATGTTTTTACCAATCATAAATCTGAGCACTGAGCTTGTTATTTCCCTTCATGTATCCGGTCAGAATTGCATACATCGTTGTAAATTTATCGCACTGCAATTCGACTGCAATATCCATCTCATTCAAAGGACACATACGCATTATTACAGCGTTGAATTACAACTTATGCAGAAATATCTGATATACATTCTCAACATGGCCCAGCAACCATTTCTGTTTTTATCCAATCCATCTGATCTGAATGCTGATCAGTTTTCTGACTCTGCCCTTCACTCACATCCAGGAAATCGTCAGTATTTATTCAGCAGAATGTGGAGACACAGCCAGTTAGGATATATTAGGATATATTTAAATCCACAGTCAAATTTTCGCCTTTATTTGCTGATCAGATTAAACATACCGCTGCTCCTGTTGCTTTACAAATACCATTCAAGTCCTAAGTTTACATGCACTAAATTTGAGGTCATTAAAACTAATTTTTTAACCAATGTACAAATTTAATGTTAACAAATGACAGTTTTGGCAAGTCGGTTGGCTCATCCACTAGTGCATGACGCAAGTAATTTTTCCAACAATTGTTCATGGACAGATTATTTTACTTACAGTATAAGTCATTATATCACAGCTCCAGTGGGTCAGACGACGGCTCTGAGATGAAGACGTCTCTTCATTTAGAGGACAAGTTGGGATGGTCCTGATGGATTACAGACAATCGAAGAGCTCCGCAGTGGCAATTCTCCGAGAATGGACGAGATTTGTTCTGAGATGCTGAATGCCCTGGATGTTGATGGGCTGTCATGGTTGACTCGCCTGTTCTACATCGCGTAGATGTCGGGAACAGTACCTTTGGACTGGCAAACTGGGATGGTGGTTCCTATTTATAAAAAAAGGGTTGCAGAGGGTGTGCTCCAATTATAGGGGGATCACACCGCTCAGCCTCCCAGGTAATGTCAATGCTGGAAAGGAGGCTTCGCCCGATTGTCGAACCTTGGATTAAGGAGGAGCAATGCGGTTTCCGTTCTAGTTGTGGAACAGTGTACCAACTTTTTACCCTCGCACGGATACTGGAGGGGTCATGGGAGTTTGCCCATCCAGTCTACATGTGTTTTGTGGACTTGGAGAAGGCTTATGACTGTGTTCCACAAGATGTCCTGTGGGGGGTGCTGCGGGTGTATGGGGCTCCAGGGCTGTTAATTCAAGTCATTCGATCCATGTACAACCAAAGCTGGAGTTCCATCCACATTCTCAGCATTAAGTCAAACTTGTTTCCAGTTGGTGTTGAACTCTGCCAAGGGTGTGCATTGTCACCTAATCTGTTCATGATTTTAATGGACAGGACATTAAGGCGCAACTTGGTGGCCTCAAGATCATGGTTTGGTCCCACCGGATGCAACCTGCAATCTGGCGGGCACTGGGACCATGTACCCAAAAGGAAAGAAAGGGACCCACTAGCACAGGCTGATATAAAAATAGCAAAGATTTAATAAACATACTTTAAAAAAAAAAAAAAAAAAAAGGAGCAGCAGCACCACACGGCAGGGATAAAACCAGACCGCAGCTGCAATGCCAATCGGCAATGCAGCTTCTTAAATACTTTAACTTCACCTCCACTTCAACGAGCAACAGGTGTGGCTCGTTGAAGTGGAGGCGAAGACAGCCGAAGGGGGAGGGACTGCAATAAAACCATTAAAATTACGTTGTGACCTCCAACGTACACTGGAGCGATTAGCAGCTGAGTGTGAAGCGGAATGAAAGTCGGAATGAGGATCAGCACCTCCAAATCTGAGGCTATGATTCTCTCCTGGAAATAGGTGGATTGTCCCCTTCAAGTAGGGGGTGAGTTGTTACCACAAGTGGAAGACTCGACAAGTGTCTCGTGGTCTTGTTCACGAGTGAGAGTAGGTTGGACCGTGAGATTGACAGATGGATCGCTGCAGCATCTGCGGTGAAGCAAATGTTTTACCGCTCTGTGCTGGTTAAGAAGGAGCTGAGCTTAAAAGCAAAGCTCTTGATTTACTGGTCGATCTATGTTCCAACCCTCACCTCTGGTCGTGAACTTTGGGTAATGACTGAAAGAATAAGATTGTGAATACCAGGGGTCGAAATGAGCTTTCTCCGCAGGGTGGCTGGGCTAACCCTTAGGAATAGGGCGAGGAGCTCGGACATCTGGGAGTGGCTCAGAGTAGAACCACTGCTCCTCCGCGTCAAGAGGAATCAGTTGAGGTGGTCCTGGAATCTAGTCTGGATGCCTCCCTTTAGAGGTTTTCTGAGCATGTCCAACTGAGAGGAGGCCTGGGGCAGACCCAGGACACGCTGGAGGGATTGTATCTCCCGGCTGGCCTGGGAACGACTTAAGGCACCCCAGGTAGAGTTGGAGGAAGTGGCTGGGAAGGAAGGCACCTGGGCCTCTCTGCTTAGTCCGTGACCCCCGCGACCCGACCCCGGATAAGCGGAAGAAAATGGATGGATGGATGGATGGATGGATGGATGGATGGATATGCCCCTGAGCCAAAACATACATCCTTTGTCTGTAATAATCTCTTAAGAATATGACTAAAGGCACTCTTAAGTGCCCAAATCACTAAGGGCTTGGTAGGCCAAGGAAATCATCTGCAGTTGCTAACAGGGAATTCTAACCATAATGAAAAAGAATCTCAGAACACGCAGCCAAAAACAGTCAGCTGAAGATTTGACAAATCCGGCCCCGGATAAGCGGAAGAGGTTAAAAAAGAGGATTGACCAGGTTACTGGTTGTTATGAAGTACCAACAGTAAAACAGCTTGCAGAGTTTGGAAAAAGAACTCGAGTACCGATGGGACTTTCTCCAAAGGTCTGCCTAGTGCACCATTTAAGGTTTAATATTATTTTTTTAGTGCAGGTATTTGGGAATAACTGGTGCAGCATGTCAAAGAGGTAGAACAAGAGCTTTCAAAAACAGATGTCTGTGTATTAATGCACAGCAGGACTAATCCCCGCCTAAGGGCCTGAAGTGTATTTTGTCTGTAAAAAGAATGGGCTATGTGTTCTCCCATTCTTCTCCCTGCTAACTCAGGACTTTAATGTCAGTGAGATTCCTGTAGCGCTGTTTGATGTTATTCCAGCACAGTTCTGTTGTGTGTGAAATACTTCAGGCCAAAACTTACATTATTTTCTTTCCTTAGGCTGGCGTCAGACTGCCATCTAGAATAACGCATAGTAGCCCAGTCCTGCACGGCTCAGGTAATTATTGACAGGAGCCCATTATAGGCAGTGAATCTCCAACCAGACTTCATCATGTTATATTGTCTGGAACAGACAGTGTTGCCCAGTCTCACTCATTGCTTTGTTTCCACAGAGATTAAGAGAAAAAAATTGGAAAAGGGATGAACTAGACTGTGCCAGCGCCCAGCTTCCTCTCAGTGGCTGGCCAAACCATCAATCAGCCACAGGGCCACAATATCAACCAAGGCTTGCAGAGCAGGGTCACAGTTGTGAATGGCATTCTCAGACACAGAATCCATCCTTGGTGTGCGGAGCTAATGCATACTGGCCTAGTATTTTGTGGAGCTAAGTCTGCAATCATTGAGTGTTACAGAGGATAAATAGAAAATTAAATCAATAATTTATAGTGCAAATATCACCCTTGAGCTACCAATGAAAAAAAAAAGACTCAGTCTCTTTCAGCCCTTTGTTGTTTGGAGCTCGATTCTGTATGCTATTTTCTTTTCTGTTTTATCTAGAGACAAGTAACTTGGTATGCTCCGTGCACATCTGACAAACTCAATATCTCTGAAAGCAACTGGAATGGAACGGCATTTTCAACTCATGACTGAGTGCATGTCCTGACTCTTTTTCCCCCTCATTTTAGAATTCCCTTTGGCCCTGCTTTCAGAGGAAAGATGAAACACTGGAAACACTCATCTTTTTATTATATCCAGGACTGTCATTTGCTATATGTCAACACTGTGTGCTTCTTTTCATTAGTGACAAAAAATTAAATGTCAGGTTTTGTTGATGCTTCATGCCAAAATATGCATATAGGTTTTGTATAAGAAAATGTAATTGAGATAAAAGCAATAGCAGTCTTTCTTTTTTTTCTTTTGTCAAAAAAGTTGTTTTTGCTATCTTTCCTGATGCATATCAGTGAGCATTGTGAAAGCCCCATGGACTGTAGGAAAGGGGAATGATTATGAATAATAGCTTTTGATTGAATTAAAGTCAGGTTCCCCTTTGCATTCAACAATAAAAAGAGATTTGGTCATTCATTCAATAAAATCATGTGGCTTTCTCTAAAACCAAATAAAGCACTACAAACAAAGAGTCAATGCCGTAAGGAGAACCAGCACAAAGATACAGTTTGAATGAAACCCCAATTCTACCATGTAATAAGATTTATTTGTGCAACAGTGAGCATGTCCTGTATGGTTCTATATCATAGCACTCCAGACTGCCAGCCAGTGGTGATTTAGCACAAGAGTAGAGAATGCAATCAATAGCTTTGTTCAAGACTTATAAAACATTGTCTCCATGTGACTGATGATGGACTGCAGCTGTTATAAACCCATGGTAACGTCATTTTCGTTGGTAATTCTCACTCATCTCTCATCTGCAAGTGACCAGAGAGGCTGGCAGTCCTCCACTTATTCATAACACCATGCAGTATTATGAACTTCAGGGGAGAAACTAGGCGCAGACCCAGAAAAAAAACCACATGGCACTTTAATAAGATAGATCAAGCTGCAACTTGCGCAAACTGATGATAAACAACTCAAAAGGGACTTTGGAGCAGAATGGTCAGAAACAGTCCAGGTCGGTAGATTGGCTGACAGGATCAAGGTGGTAAGGCAAGTCACAGTTAGTCATTAGTCTGAAGTTGATACAGAAGAAGATAACCCATGGGAAACTGGCCACTCAGAGGTGTGCACACTCTCAAACCCCGCAGTTTGGAGGAACTGGAGAATTTGCCTCTTAGTGAGCCACTTAGACAAGGGAGAGCAGTCTCTAGTAAATAGTTACTTGATTCTCGGTTTTAATTATAATACCAAAGATAAGAAATGTCTGAGCTCTTTGTCTTTAACTAGCTAAAAGCACAGTGAGGATGATGAGCACAGGGGAAGGGAAGCATGAAGTACAAGACAGCAATCCAGGAGAGCGAAAACAAAACACAGGAACTTACATACACACCAAGCCAATTCACTATGTAGGAATGGGGAGCATGCAAGCGTGCAGAGACTCTTGTTGGGAGACGAGAGAAACAAAACAGTAATTAATCAATTAAGGAAAACAGCACTGGAAACTGACATGGATGGGTGGACCGCAGGGAAAACAATTCAGAAAAGATTCAGGACGTGGCAGGCGGCTGCGTGGCAGATGACCATGTAGTGGCTGCATAATCTCCAATAGAGCTACATCTTTAGGTGCTGCTACATAGCTGCCAGAGGAGGCTTAGAATGCCAGTGATGAAGCACGGAGCCATTCATCCTAAAGACTTATGGTACGAATCCACAGAGGCTTTTTTTTTTTTTGGGGGGGGTGGGCTGCTTCCCGAGCATTGGGCGCTTGATGGGTGTGGCTCAAAGGAATGTCATGATAGATGATTGACTGTTGATTCTCCGCTGTAATTCAATCATTGGCCGGGACATAGTGGTGGCTGCAGCTCATTGGAAGAAAGTTTCATTTGTAGGCTGTCTACTTCCGGATTTCATACCGCACCAATATGGTGGCTTGTTTGGAAATGTTCTTGTATATTATGAAAATAGTTTATCAAAATGTCTTTCTGAAAACATTTTTGGCAAGAAATAAGCCAATGGTTTGTTAAGAAGCTTAAGTTTCCAAAGGCGGGGAGTCATAGTAGACACCCAAGATTTACATAAAGTAGCTTAGACCTCAATTTTATGAGAATTCGGAGCAGCCTATGGGACTCCCCATCTCTCGAAATGCTACGTAATGTTACCAGAATGCATTGCATGGCTGCTTACATAGATAATGAATATGAAGTGTCGAAATGACAGATCGTATGGACACCCACTATTAGAAGCACAAGAGATCTCTTGCCCAGTTTGCCAGCCACTGCTTGGAGGAAAGGAGCTCTTCTGACCACTGAAAATAATAAACGGCTGATTTGTCTATGCCAAGCAGTAGTACTGTTGATACAGTGCTTCAGCAGTTGGGCCAGGTGCAGTTGCCACCAAGTGCCTTCCTAATCCAATGCAAAGCAGCTGATAAGCCGATTCATGAAGTGTGGGGCCAAAACCTAAGGCAGAAATGCTGGGCTTGGCCGCTTTGATACAGTCCATGGCTACTACAGCCCAGCACTTCATACACTGAGTAGTTAATGATAGTCCACTCACATACTGAATTGTTATTAAGGCGAGGAAGAATGTCTTGCCCCTTAGAGCTATCACAAGACAGTGATGCACAAAACAGTTTGGTGCTTGAACAATAACTTCTTGTAAAACACTATTTAAGAATGAATCTGCGGCTACTTAAGCCAGCAACATCACAGGTGAGTGAGGCCCTCCATTGCGAAAAGTGTCAGCCTTAATAAGTCTTGTTAGGAGACTGAACTTCCATATTTTCCTCTCAATTAGAAAAAAAAAAGTCTAAGTTACATTTGCTTGTCAAGTGAAACTTTCTCATTGGCAAATCTAGAGATGAGTCAAAATTATCTCACCACAGAAGCAAAATGTTTGTCTTACTGTGAAAAAAAGGTAATAAAAATGTTAAATACAATATTAAAATGGTTAGTAAGGTATGGATTTTGTTTTCTTTTTTTGCGGCGTCTCCACAGCAATCACAGTACTGTCGACTTTTCATCAATACTGCCTCTGTAGCCAAGCACGTCATCTCGACGTGGACGTCACTAGAAACTGTATAAAGAGCCATCCAGCTGGCTATGCTTGATTTATCTGGACGACTCACAGGCAGCTGCAAGTGCAAGGACTTCCATTTCGCTAATGCCATGGTTTCACAAATGTATGGCATCCACAGTATGAGCCATAATATAGGCTTCAATCACTCGCGCTAGCAGGTGCTTCTGCAGTGATGCAAGTTAAATGCCATCAGTAGAAGTGTGCTGGGGATCACTGGGCAAAGAACTCAAAAGGCAGAACAGCATCCTATTTCAGTGCAGGGGTATAGATGACAGGGTCGTTTGCATGTGCAGCACTAGGGCTTGCTTGAGTTGCATTGGAAGGAAACTGGCTCTCACGCCCTGATGCCTCCTCATTATTATCCAAGTCACACAGTAGAATCTCCAAACTCTTAGTGACAGATGTTATGCAGCTTCCATTGAAAGCTATGAACTTAGTTGCTTAGCAGTGTGGCAGAGCCCTGGGGGTTATATATTATGGATCATTAGCGCAGAGCTTCTACTGCAGAATTTCCTGCCAATTACAGTTCAGCTGGAAGTAGCGGGAGTGCAATTGTTACAGCTTGTTTTTGCTACATCTCTGGGGTGCGTTTAACAGTTAAACTTGTTGGAAAAGTGGTCAGAGGTGTGCTTTTATTCTTGTCATGAGTTGGTGAATCCAACATAAATTGACCATTCACATTTTTCACCTTCAAAATTTTTCCCAAAGAAATGGCCAATATTTGGCCCAAATTATCAGGAATGACATCCTTACGTGACAAATGGCACAGAGCTCACCACTGCCATACTTCAGCCAGCGTGAGACTGAATAGGCATGGTACACTATATAGCCAAATGCATGTGAAGGCTTTACTGAAACCTCCTTGTCATAAGAAGAAAACAGATTTTTCCTTTGGAAATATCTGACATTTTAAAAGAATTTGGAATGAATTAACCTGGAACCCATCCACAGACGTTCAGTTTTCATTTGAAGGTATTTTCATACAATTTTGCTCCACAATTTAAAAATTGTTGCCCTTTCTGTATGCCCAGCCCCCCCCCCCCCCCCCCCCCCCCACCCCAAACTTCTATTGGTTTTAGTGAAGTCTTCAGTAAGGGAGGGGGTGAAAGGGTGCTCAAAGTGTTACAAATATTAATGGTGAAATAGATTTGAATCGTAATAGCCTAAAATGAAAGCTGAATGTTTGTTCTATCAGGCCAAACTGACCAATCAATTCCAAATTCAATTTAATGCCAGATACTTAGATTAAAAAATGTCAGTTAATACAGAAATAAGGGTTAAATTTAAATGCAAGATTGAAATTCTTGGTGAGATTGTGTTTTTGCAGTGTGCAAAGACTGTTCATGACAAATTATCAAATATGCCTTAGCCTGTGACTGTCACACATCTGGCAATATACTTTTGTGTCGGTCAGTTCAAAATTCCGAATCCTGTAGGAAAACACCAAAATTGAACAAAACGCAGGTGCCTAATGCCTGCTGCCAAACAGAATAAAACGCTGCCAAACAGCGTATAATTTTTATGGACCTCATCTCAATCAGCGGGGTAGACAGTTCAGCACATGGACCGGAGCATCTCAGTGAATCATTGGGCTGAGTCTGTGCCATTAACCAATATACCGAGCCTGTTTAGCTCACTGTCTGGCAGCAGCTTGATTTGGGTCTCACCTCATAATCGCTGTGGCTGAATAAGCCCCAGTCGTGCAAAGGCATGTTTCTCACTATTTCACTCAAGCTTGGTCTACATGCTGCAACACTGGCTGTTTCTCTCATTTATGATGTCTGCCCAGATCATGTCTTTGTTGTTCTTACTAGACAGTGTTGCAGCGACATTGTTCTATGAAAAAAGCAAACTCCATCCACTGGTTGGAGTAGCCCATGTCACACAGACATCTGCACATGTACATATTTTCAGATGATTTCTGTTATTGTTATGTGCCACAAATCACTAAGCTCCAGTTGGTTGATACTCTTTGGTCATTGCTGTTTCCACAATGCACAAACAGGCTGTGTGTCACTGCCAGGTTTCAATCAGGGGCAATGGGCCACTAAATCTGTCACCTTGGACTATGTCTCCCTGAGACCTCTTTTATTTCACAACACAATATTTTTTTTCAGCTTTACAAAATTTTAATGCCACAGCAGAATTAAGACAAAAATCAAAAAGAGTATATATCCAGCATCAAGAAAACTTCAGAATATGAAAGTTTTCTTGAATCAAGATTTTGTAAAATGCTGGGATCTGCCTGTACTTTAAAGAAAGATCAGTGACTCTGCCAGTGATGTAAACTGCATTTCCTCATCACAGAATGGCAATCAATGCGCTGGACATCAAATGAAACACTTGAGTTTGCTGAACATTACTTCAATTAAAAAAAAAAAAAAAAGGTTAGGCCAGAAGTCTTCCGGAAGGCTGCTCAAAGGCATGTTAACAGAATGCAAATCATTTAAATTATGCAATTATGAACATGCACTCATTTCTAATAAATAAATAAAAAGGTGTTTGGGAAACTGTATTATTTTAGATTTTCCAGGTGGCTGCACTCTGTACGGTAGCGCAAAAAAAAAAAAAAAACTTGTGACAATATCTTATAATTTGTTGTCACTGTTATCGTCATTCTCTGCTGTGCTATCACCCTGTGAATTATGCTTAGCACTTTGTATTGGCTGCTTCAGTGGTGTCTGCTAATACTAAGCAAGTCACCCCTGAAGATAAAACAGAATAAAGCATTTCCCCTGTGACATCCAATTTGATAGCCTTATTGGCAATACGCCTGACCAATCATATATAGTAGCACTTACGTGCTGCCATAATAAGAGCTCTCAGTGGAATATTAATTTGGCTGATCACTTGGCAAACACCTTCCAAAATATACCTGATTGCTCAAAGACAATCGGAAATCTTTCCACAAATTAATTTTTCTTAAATTATAGAACTAAATTCAAAGGCTTTGTGGAAGACATTTTCCATTTATAGAGGGATAAAAAATATGACTTTCTCTCTGTTGCAAACCTGAAAAAAATGTAATGGATGAGGGTTAATGTAATTTGTCTTTCACTGGGTTTCCTTCATCTTTAAAAACCCCTTTGCGCAGAATAAAAATAATGCCAATTTTTTTCTGTTGTGCATGAGCTTATTTAAGGCTTTATTACTCAGTATTTGTGTCACAGAGACTCTGGGAAATTATTCCAGTGAAGCAAGACTTTGGAAAATCAATTATAGAATTATTTAGCAACTACATTTTGGAATTTACAGACACCAGCATCTAAATCTGCACAGAGGGGTTAAATTACATTAATTAATTTACTCCAATAGCAGTTAGCTTAACTTATTGAAAACATTGCTTAACCCCAACATACTGCATATATTATGTGCTATATAATTACAGAGGGAATTCGTAGACTTAAAAATAATGCCAGTCCTATGGTAATTAACATAATTCATACAAGGTGACATGTATCATTTAAAATGTGTCCTAATCAGATACGAAAGACTTGGTGGAGAAAGGTTAATTGTGAATGCACCAGTCATTATTGTTAAAAAATTAACAACCTACCCTTGACAAAACTAAGATTTATGCTCATATTTTTATGGGGTATGTATAGGCCAACATACAAACAACAGGCATATCAATTCCTCATTGGCCAACGGTACACTTCAATACAAATTTAAAAAATTTACGTAAAAAACATCAGACAATGCAAATCATAAATCCATTTTTGTTTCGAATCCAGTTTTAATAATTTGAATGAACCATAAAAAGCACATTAAAACATTTTCTCATTTTAGTTACAAAAATGGGTCATCTAAAAGGGTTTGTCATTGCATTCACAATAGATCTGAACAAAAACTGTCTAACAAAGAAAATTATTTTTCTCTTTAAGAATTCCCCATCCCAAATATATAAACTTAATTGATTTAACCAAGGTATATACAGGGCATAACATCCTCACAGCCAAAACGATGAACTACAACGTTTGAGGTATACGACCAAAAAAAAAAAAAAAAAAAAAAAAAAAACAAATAAAAACAAAATAAAATTAAATAGGACGAGAATGAATGCCATGGTTGTTTGAAACAAGCACAGTAAACAATCGGAGTGAAATGTTACGTTTAGTGTGCTGGTAAAACTTCCAGTTTTTGCCCGATGGCTTGAAAGGAAATGCAGATAACCCAGAGCTTTTTTTGGCGTTCAATATATACAAAGGGGATACATTATAATTAGAAATAGGGACTTGTTTGAATGCTCAGTTTATTTGCTTCATAACAGGTACACTGTATTCATTGACAACATTAGAATTTTTCAACTTTTTTTTGTGTAACCAATATTTAAAATTGAGAAGCCAGATGAAATTCTGATACACATGCAAGTTTTGAAAGTGGATTCATTAAAGAACAGTATTGTACAAAATAATTACAGTTTATCAAAATACACCTTCTTAGCACCTCATTTAATTCTGTTCTGAACAAGCACCATTGTATTCTTTTTTTTTTATACAGCACCAGGAGAATCCTGAAAATTGTGGAGGTGTGGAGGGTAGGGGGGGGAGATGGGCGGGAGGATTCTCTGTTCTGCGGACCTCCACAAGTTGTTTCCAGAGCACCACATTCTGCTGCGGTACCGTATGTCCTTCACGATTATCCGTAACGGGTTTAAGTCATGTGATTCTAGCCCTACAAGGGCAACAAGTATTCCTTAGATAATACATACATGGTAAGACATGTTTGCTACACCATTCTTATTCAAAACTTGCATGTGGCACGAGGGCTGGTGGTACCAAGTCTTGACCTGCTGCTGGTCTCTACTTCCTGTTGGGCTTAACCAAGGAAGCATGCAGGGCCGACTTCAAACCCAAACTTCTGGTTTAGATCCCCAAAGTCATTGATCATCACGTCGATAATGGGCACCTGATCAATTTTCGGAGTGTTAATCTCCACCACAGTCTTTCCATAACCCTTCCTCAACTGCAAAGAGAATGGACAGTAAAAATATCGATCAGTTCACCCTTCACACAAGTTTAGAAGAATCTCAGCATCTTACACCAACCATGTAACGATTAACTGCCATGCTTCCAAATATAGTTTTATATCTGAGCCAAACTCTCAGAATAAAAGCATAAATTTGATTGTAATCAGTAAATTAGCATATTAAAAACTTCATTCCGCTAAGATGTCAGTGAGTTACATACCGCACAGTCATCTACGAGGGCTTTGATGTAAGGGCTGTTGTCGTAAGACAGTTCCTCATCATTGGAGCCCAAAAACCTGAGCGCTTTGCTGTAGCTGTCGGTTGTGGCATCATGCCAGGCCACTGACTGGTGGCAGTTGTAGGTGAAGTTCTGTCGGGCTGAGGCACTCAGTAGTTTCAAGAATGTCATCTGAACCATGTTTATAATGTTGCCTTCAACATCTACATATGATAGCTGAGGAGAGATGATGGATACCAGGTTAACGCAGACCTACACATTTTGCCTAAACATAAAAACTAGTTATATTGTAGCGTATACCCCAGAATGTTACAGCTTTACTCTCAAATACAGAGTTGAACATTACTATCGGACAGAATTTCATAAACTTCAACTCAAAACCAAATCTTCATTTCACAAGCTCTATTATCTGGTAAAATACTGCATTTGCCCAACAGGCACTGTCAGAGATAACAGTCCGAATTAATTAAATTTCACAAGATTATAGCCTCTATACTAGTACTGTAGTCTTTCAAGTGGTTAATAAAGACAAATTTTAGTCGCTCTGAAGCTTTTCCGAGGCTGGTACAAAACATTTTCATTCAGTGATGCCAAATTACAATTAGGAAATTTGTTCAGGAAAATCACTTACAATTTTACCACGCTTAAATTCACTGTACCATGATCCTGGGACCTCTTTCGGCCAGGAAGATATTCTGACCTGTTGCAGGAAAAAAGAAAGAGAGATAAGGGGGAGAGTGAACAAATGAGCATTCCCAACAGTCGCCATTTCTTCTGATCAAGTAATCCATTGAAAACATACTGAATGCAGGTGCTGCATTACAATTGCACTCATGCCTTGTTACGTTGACCAAATATCAATAGCCATTTGTAGCTCTTTGTGAGCCCGATGAACAATTTTGTTAGGGCCCCCCTCACACCTCAAGAAACTCTGAAATACCTACTAAATTCTCCAGATGTACATTATAATATCTCCCAATATACATAAATGAAAACAAAGGCGAAATTTTAGTCAAAATCTTTATCTTCAAAGTTCTGAACTATTTCTATAAAAGTAAATGTAAAAACATCCGTAACGCACAATAAATAACAAAAATATACCTCCCACCCAAAAAATAACAAGAATATAAAAATAAAAATAAATTAGGCCATTAAACAGGATAACCATAGTAATGGCAATCCAGGACTATCCATGCTAGAAGCTGGCATGGCAACTGGCTGAAGTGTTTCATGAACAACATTATCATTATGGATCATTAAAGGTTAAAGTTTATTAATGTTCCAGCATTGTAAAAGTAGCAAAATTTCGTATATTCTTCTATTTTTGGTTTTGTCTATAGTTTACAAGCGACATCTATGTTGTTATTGACCGACTCTACATGTATGCCTTGCCTACTTGGTCAACCTGTCATGGCATTCCTTTAAAACTAATGCAGTACCAGTTCAAAACATGCCTGCCATTCATTTATAAAGCCCTTAACATGAAAATCAAGCATTTCAACAGTAAATGAAAAGAGCTCATGGGGAGATTCTACCTGAATACGTAAATTAACAAAAATAAGGCTACAATAATGTACAACTTTAGGAATATTTTTGCAGTGAAAGTTGGTGAATCGCCATTTTGACTGTCAGATGAAAACTTGGCTGCATTAAATGAAAGGTGAAACATTTCATCAATGGCTAAGATATGACCATTAAAATGTGGAGGAAGCCTGTTGGGCTAACTTATAGCCAGCCTGTCAATTTATGATAAAACGATTCTATTCAAGAAACTTAACAAGCTGAGGTAAATACGGCAGTGCCCTGCGGTCTAGTTATATTACAATTATATAGTTATATATAACTTTAGATTACCAGCTCATGCTTATATCGTAGTTCAGTCAGGATCACTCACATATTAAAATGAAAAGCCTATTATTGAGTATGATGAAAGACATTATTTTTGGTTCTGTGTTAAATAGATCTGCTTTGGGTACTCACTCCACATACTCGTGCACTACCCTGAATATAGGGATAAGTTATATCCACCTCATCAACAAATGACCCTGAATCCCCCCAGTACAAAAAGCAGGTGGATGCTGAGGTGGCAGCGGGTGAGTAGCAAAACAAAATAGCAGCATATGGAGCAAATACGTTGTACAAAGAATCAGCAATTGCAATGATTAGGAACAAATGGCAAACAGGGCACAGCAAGCGATTACGGCAGCAAGCATGCAACAAGCACGGACAGTTGCATAGCATTAGCTCAATTAGCTATGTTTAAATAGTGTGCTTCATTACTGATGTGATGTGGGCTGATGTGATTGGTTGGTGAAAGGACATGTGTTCTCCACAGTGATGCAGCCGCTGCACGAGTTCTCTGACTGTCCTGCGACTGGCATTTCATGCGCGCAGGTAATTTTTGGGAATCAAATAAACAATTTGAGTGTCAGACATTAAATTAGTATTAGGTTACATGGCATACAGCTTTGACTGCATACTAGCTCTCTTTGTTTAGTTCAATTAGAGATGGTTTGTCACTCACATAACATTTGGCTAGCTGAGTCCATCCCAAATGTTTCTGAAAAATTCTCTTTAATTTGAGAAAAGGAAAAATACCATGCCTTCCACACCATTGAAGAATGTTGCTATTACAAGTTCCCCAGGCACATCTTTTGACCATTTTTAATGAAGTAAATATAGCAAAATCACTACATTTTTCATTAATTTGAATGGGAGGTTGATTGAGTTGTCCAAAGTTATGCGGCTCTCAAAAAGAAAAGTAAATTCTCATTGGACCATCAATGACAGGAGGCGGGGCTCAGGATTGGTCAATTGAGCCTTGTATAATGTTTCACTTGGAAATGTTTGTCTCCACTGATGGGTTTTTGGGGATATTTGACACTGCCGTGGCCAAAATAGGACTACAGCGCTGAATAGGGTGGTGTGTGGGGACACACAGTAGAAAATGGCTCTGTACATATCAAGCCCAAATGAGTTCAGAGAGAATGTTTCAGCTAAAGCCACTGGCTGAACAGAAAACATGCAACATAATGCAGCCTCGGCAAAAAGAAATTGCAGTCTATCAGTAATACGTTGTGCTTTTTCGGGGACTTAATTAATCCCACATTTTGACATTATGAACAACCACAAAATGGGAGTGAACTTTTTAAATCGGAGGATTGCACTATTATAGTGAGAATTATGGAGGAGATTTCCCTCTGTTTATTAACTAACATCGTGCTCAGTATCACTACAGTTTCACACCTGAGGTAAAGCAAGAGCAAATGGCTTCCTTAAGATTAGAAATGGTGTTGTCAGTAAGAGGAGTTCAGCTTCACATTCCAGGTAAAGAAACATTTCATTCTTGAAACAAAACCCATCCATTAATGTTACTCTAAAAGGGAGATTATTAATAATTGTTTTAAAAATGTTATATATTGCTGAAATGCAAAAGTCACTTACGCCATTGGATTTCTTATCAGGGTAGATGCAGGTTTCCCCACCTGATGTGAAGTTACAGTACACTTTGAAGGAGTCACCTGAACAGCCCTGGTTTGGATCAATCCAATATTCACCTGCAGAATCCCATGAATATAAATAGAAGTTGAATACATGAACCATTCAGGCACCATTACCATTTATACTGCTGTAATATAACATTACTGCTAAATGGAACATCTCAGTTGCAATAAAGCATTCCAAGCACATTTTCTTCAAAAGTACAAAATTAAAAATGAGGGCACTGTGAGACTGATATGTCATCGAAATAGGCAAGTACATGAAATAATCATGCTAAATGTACCAAAATTAATGATTGTTAGTGATGTATTGCAAATATACCCTGGATATAGTAAGCACACAATGGAGCAGATGTATATTTTACAGGCAATCAATAAAACCAAGAAGGATGAAGCACTGCAATGGAAAAATTCAGGCTTCAACACTTAATGAGCCAGAAAGCTGCCGGAACAAAGGCCCACTCACCAGTAATTCAATGAATGTTCAATATGCTGCTAAACAGCCATGCCAGTGTTATTTAAAAGTGGTACTGAAACGTATCGATTTTTTTTTTCTTAATTTAAAACACAACATAATCAGAACTCAGCAGAGTTCATCACATGCTTTTACATCTTTTCCAAAGACCCTGTCAGTTATCATTAAAGTCAAGCCTACTGACCATCAGGGAAGTCAGGGTGGCAAAGCTGCAGGTCTTTGCAGGTTCTAGCAGGGTTGTTCTGCGTTCCCATTGGGTACTTCATGCGCTCGATGTCCTGTTTTAGTGCATTGAGGGACCCAAAGATATCCTCCATCCCATCTGCATAGTCCATCATATGTCCTGCTCCGTCAGCCTGGATGTTGGATGATCGCTTGGTCTTCTTGGGCGACTGTATGGGCAGGGGCTGGATGACCTCACCAGGTGGACCCTTCATGAGAAACACACACCACTTTCTTCAAAAAACCTTTCAAAAACAAATCTGTTAAGGTATTAATATATAATTTAAAGCACATTCTGTTTTCTCTTAATTACCAATATGAGGGCCAATTACCAATATTTCCCAGATACAGATGAAGCCTAGACTAAGGCGAAATTGAGTTTTTATTTTACTATTTTTTTAGTTTAATGCAGGATGAAGTCAAATGTGCAGTTGTGAAACTAGTCCTCAATCTTCCTCAAACATGCTTGAAGTAACATAAATAATTCCCTATAATTTCAAGGGCTGTTGTTGCTACATCAATGACGACGACTACTACTACTACTACTTCTACTACCAATAATAATAATAATCACAACCAGCATGAAATACTGCTCAGAACCCCCACCACGGTTTGGGCATTTTGGCCTGGAAACAAAGTGCAACAGAGGGACGGACAGATGGACAGGAGGATGATCGTCAGTATGAAAAGGCACATCTACATTGTAACATGTATCTCAGTATATATTAGATTTGGTGGAAAAATGTTGAACAGTTTAGAAGTTTTGGCCAGGAAAAGAAGCGTGATGGATGGACACGCGGACGGACATGCTGAGGGATGGACAAATTGACATGCGGAAGAAAAATATTCATTCCTATATCCCCATGCACCTCATGGTGGGGGATAATACCACTACTACTACAACTACTAATAATAATACTAATAATAGTAATACTACTACAACTACTACTTGTCAGGGTCTGTTACCCTGTGTATGATATTTTTCATGATTGTTTGTGTATTCATTGTGCTTATTTAGTTGATCCTTGAATTTGTTTCATTTACTTTCCTTCACCTGTCACTCTGCATGTGCTTTCTGGTTTATTCCTGCACTCTAGCACTCACCGTCCCCTTTTGTGTTCTATTAGCGCATCTCATGTCCTCGTTTGTAACCTCCCTGCACGCTCTCTCCTCTCGCACTCACCTGATGCCTGTCCTAATTAGCCTTCTCCCTCTATATTCCTCTCTCCGTCTGTGTCTAACTGCGAGTTTGTTTGCCAGTTTTCTCTGTGCCTATAAGCATTCCTTGCTACTCTTGAGATCTTTTAGTTATGGTTAATTTTCTGTCAACGATTACCGTTCAGCCTAGTCCTTTGCGTATTGTTGATTCCTTGTGTATGATCTTTGCTGGCTTCACCAACTACCGATTTTGCATGTCCCTCAGACTTGGTGTACCTACTGTTTGGCTTTGGATCTGTGGACTGTTTTTGGATTTTGATTTGGATTTCCCTTTTGTGCTACATTCTGACAGTGTGTTAATGAACCAGACTGTCTGACCAAGATCTTGAATGAAACCTACAAACTCAGCCTTTGTTTGCAAATGAGTTCTGACCCTGTCGCCTATCACTACTACTACTGCTACTACTACAACTTATAATCATCATCATCATCATGAAGCTCTATGTGCTATATATTAACTTTACTCAACTAATGTGTGCTGTCTTTAAGAATGGCGAATTCATAAAATTACTTACAGGTGGACCAGGTGGCCCAATCGCTCCTGTGTCTCCCTTCTGACCAACAGGGCCCTGGTAACACATGGGAGGAAACCATTAGCCCTAGTTACAGGACTATTTGAATTAGAGCCTCTTTTTTCCAGAATTTGTTTGACAATGGGAATGGAACTTACGGTTGAACCCTTAGTCCCTTTTGGACCTTGTGGACCCTAAAAGACAAAAGAAGAAAGACAAAATAGTTGAATAATACAGAAAAAAAGTGAACATCACAGTCCAATTAAAAAAAAATGATTCGATAAGAAGCACAACTTACTGGTAAGCCAGGAGGACCCGGAGGACCAAGAGGGCCAGCTGCACCAGAAACACCCTTCAGAAGAACAAGATATAGACCTCAGACAGAACCTTTCTCAAATCACACTCAGCACTTACACACAGCACTGTTATTACCATATGGTACGAAAAAGACACATACTCAAATATTTTCTTGGACCGCCTCTACCTCTGATCATGGTGCACATTCATCTTGGCATTGTTTAGAAAATCTTATGCAATGTTATAAAATTTATTTTTGACCAGTGTTGCATCATTTTTTAGCCAAGATCTTGTGTTGATGATGGTAGAGAGTAGAACCAGTACACAAAGCTTTTTCCAGCAGATTCCAAAGACTTTCAACTGGTTAAAGTCAGGCCCCTGAGGTGGCCAATTTATCTGTGAAAATGATTCCTTAAGTTGGCTGATCCACTCTTCCACAATCTTGGCATTGTTACCCTGAACTAAGCTAATGCTGTCAGGGAGAAAAAAATCCATTAATAGGGTAACCTGGTCATTCAGTATGTTCCTGTAGTCTGCTGACTTCATTTCATTGCTTCATAATGTTGCTGAGCCTTGACCTGACAAATCGTAGCAACCCCAGATCATAACACTGCCTCCAGAAGCTTGTACAGTGGGTGCTATGCATGACGGATGCCTCGCTTCATGGGCTTCCTCTCCTACCCTAAAGCATGCATCAGTCTGGAATAGGGTAAATGCGGACTCATGACCTTTTTCCATTGCTCCACAGTCCAACATTTATGGTCCCCAGCAAACTGCAGTTGTTTTTTTTTCTCAATTAGCCTCACTCATTGGCTGGTGGGCCAGTAGGTTGCAGTCTTCCCTCTGGTAGAATAATCCCCAATGCCCCAGTGCAGTGATGGGGACACTGTGCTGAAGGAGATGCCGTCTTTCGGATGAGACGTTAAATCGAGGTTCTGACTCACTGCGGTCATTAAAGATCCTATGATGCTTATCGACAAGAGTAGGGGGTTCCCCGGTGTCATGGCTAAATTCCCAACCTGGCTCTTTCAACCTGCCACCTAATCATCCCCTGATCTAATTGGCTGTGCAATTTGTCCTCTCCCTCTCTGCCTCTACCCCCAGGGCTACCTTGAAAAAGAGATTTCAATCTCAACGGGACTTCCCTGGTTAAATAAAGGTTAAATAAAAACTAAAATAAATAAATGACAAATGGCTGTCTTGTGGCCCCCAGCCGATTAGTCCCAATCCCGCAAGTTCTTGTTGCATTGTGTTTGTGGAAATGCTCTTACTTTCACAATTAAACCAGGCGATAAGTTCTAGTGTCCATTTTTAAGGAAGAGACTTCATCAAGTGTTTCGGTAATCTTCGATTGTGATCATTCATGATTTTTTCCAACCAATTTTTTTAGCTAATTTGCCGGTTCACCTCTATACTTACAGATTTTAATAATGTGTTAAACAGTTAGGTAGAATGAACACAGTGAGAACTGCTTCTTTCCACTCATCGCTCAAAGCTTGGCAAGCTCAGAACGAAGGCAGAGGAAGCCCAAAAATGTGCTAGCTTAGAATATTAACTAACGAGCGCCCAGGTGGCCAACAGGAGGCGCTTGAGCAACGAACAATGCTTTTCCCAAACCAGCAGTCTCACTCCTGTTTTTTCCCTGCAGCGAAGCCAATTGTGTGCTGCTTTGAAAAGGCTACTGGCCTCTGCTGGCATGGCTCAGTTTCAAACCTGGGCCATGGTGGTCTTTACTGCTCTGCAAAGCAATGCCTTCACCAAGTGAGCTAACCCAGTATCTCACATTGGACACTTCTTAATCCAGTTCTTTGCTTGATACAGGCAAATAATTTGACCCTTCTGAAACAGAGTCACATCTTTTCCACAAAAACTCAATATGTCTCCCAACATGGTTGATTAAGAAATAAGAAGCTACTCACTGCATCAGTTAGGGTTAAATAACTTGTTGCCAGCTGCAACATATAAATCACTGCTGTAATTCTCCAATGGAAGTCTCTAACCTTAGTTAAGTCAGTTAGTGGGGCAGTGTATGTTATACAGCCTTATACAAGCAAATGTGCAGCTGACTCATTGGAGAGAGTAGACTACAGGCTTCATACATATTAAAATTAAAGGAATTTCCAGATGTCATCATGTATGAAAAGGGTTATTTATTTCTGCGTGACCTTATATTCAGCCTGCCATGTGATTAAGTTCATTATGTAGATATACTTTTTTTACTCACTGTAAAGAAAATAGCCATTCTACTGCCTGCTGTTTTATTAAGTAAAAAATTTAGTCACAAAGCTGGAAATAGAGTGTGCTGCTCAATTTTTAAACACACTTTAGAAGCAGGACAATGCAATTTTCATTTGCATACTGTAATGGGGAAAATTCATTTTGCTGCTTAAAATCATCAGCAAGGCCACAATAGCCTTATAATTTTTTGTTTAATATTCTATGTTTATTTGAAAATTTTTAAGGCTATTAATGTCACACTTAAACCTGTTTTGTGACCTATCAGGAGTGTATTTATACACTTCCAACTTACACATTAAATATTGCTTTCATTTCAAAAGACAAATTCAATTCTGAGAAGTCATATCAGACAATGCCAGCCATGTTTCCAGCTTCACTATTACTTCAGAGGAAGCTGAGATATGGGGCAGGGTGGAGAATGATAACAGTGTGACAAATGCTTGATTTGTTACTTACGCTATCACCCTTACTGCCAGGGGAACCTTGTGGGCCAGGCAATCCTCTGTCTCCCTTCTCGCCCTGCTCACCAGGTGGACCAATTAAACCAATGAGACCTGGGTGACCCTGAGGGGAAAAAAACGTGAACAATGTCAGACAAGGATGTCGAGCAACAAAGTTGTTTGGGAGCCTGCCACGTAACTGAATGGCTTCACTTTTTCAAAGAACTAAGGCTGGACATTGATGTGCTAAACTTTATACAGGGACAAAGCAAGTTTAAAACTATGTAATTGGCCAGTATGAGATTCCATGCAAGCAAATTAAACCAGATATACTTTTCCACTGGAGAGCACAATACTAGCAGGTAACAATGCACATAACAGTTGGCTCACAGATTAGCAATGCAAGAATTGCGAGGTGCTTGTAATTCTTACCCTTCACTGCAGTATATGCTTTGTCTGATCTTTAACTTTAATGAAAAAAGATATTTCAAGGATTTTTTTGCCATCGAGCATTTACACTCAATGTGAATGTATCCAGCTGTGGCCCTGAGGGGTAGTCACATGTGGACATCCAAAGAGACAAGACAATTGCACAATGAGATAGGCAGCCTCTTGAATAGTTTGTAGATTATTCCAGGTCATCAAACTCAAGGAAATTCTCTCTTCATGTTTCATTTGTACTGGCCATATTAAAACTAATCAGACCAGACTTCACACCTAATTCACAGCCTACAGCAGAAACCTGTTTTGCCACCTGCTACCCACGCCTGTTCTTCTGCAGCCTAACAGCAAATGGCTGGAAATGAATACTTTTCAAGCCCATTTGAGTCCAACGTAAATAGAAACCCAAGTGGTTGTCTGTCTCCTGCCAAATTACTGAATAAATTGCAATATGGTCTCCGTAATCATACATTGTTTTGTGAGAGAAACCTGGAACAATTTGGGAACTGACAACAAACATGAAAAGATAATTCAGCCTTTTACACTATATTGCACAAGCATGTGTGCATGGCATTAGTGTTGCCTCTCTTTGTCAAAGACTCGCTTGACAGTAAAGGCATGCTTCTAATTTCCCTGTTCCCATTTCATGGGCCCACCAATTTATCTTATAAGAGCCCACACAATACTGATGGGATGTACACTCTTACATTCAACGTGGTCCCTTTTCAAACGCTTCCATTTGGTGTTCAATTTTCCCAGCACTGGATTTCAGAAATGGAATAAAGAAACAAAGGTCTCACCTTCTCACCCTTAGAACCAGGGTCACCCTTCAAGCCAGGCAGACCAGGGGGCCCCTAAACATCAAACAGATGAGAATGAGATTGGATTTTCCCGTAAAGCTGTGTGTGGTCATCATCTGAAAGATCAAAGTCTGGTGTGTCTGATCTTACCAGTGGCCCAGGGGGTCCATCTTGTCCGGGAGATCCAGGGAACCCTTGTTCACCCTGTGAAGACATGTTTGATTAGGACTGCATAATCCCCCCCTGTCCTTCTGTGCTGTAGATTTCATTTATTGCACAGCTGTGATGCTACCATTTCTGTGAATTCAGAAAAACATTAATTCAAATAATATGCATGTATGTGTTCTGTACACCAACAATTCTGTGGTACCCTTACTTTTGAGTGCTTCTGACAGCATATATTTAAAAAACTATTTACACTTTGAATATTTGAGAATATTGACATATCAGCAGCACCATCCAAACTCATTTTGGACTAAGAGAAGTGAAACAATCAGCATTATTCTATTGTTAAGTGCATCCTGTATGTATTTGTTACAGCACACTTAATGGTTGCATATGGATAATACAAAGACTGTTTCTTGTTCTTGGTTGGCATCCATTACATTCAATGCTTTATTGACACTGCACTGACATTTGCAGCTCAAGAAATGTTGTCAGCCAGATTCAGCATTGTAACTCACATATGTTCAGTGAATATATTTATGGTTTTTTCAATGGAGAGTCACTTTTGATAAGCAGCTCCAAAGTGAAAAAAGCGATGTAATACAGAAATGAAGGACGGCCAAATAAATACCTTCCCAAACACTTTCCTTCATCTCTGGGGTACCAATACACATGAGAGTTCTAGATTTAGCTGGTTAACTTACAACAGGGCCTGGGATTCCTCTGAGACCCTCTGGACCAGGCTTTCCTGGAGGCCCCTGGGGGCCAACTGGCCCAGTCTTTCCAGGAGGACCTTCAGATCCAGCCTCACCCTGTGGAGAGGATTTTCACAATTAAACACCTTCTAATTGCTACCGTGCTTACACAGGATAACAGTTTATATGAAGCCATCAATTTATTAAATGTCGTCCTGATAAGAGACAATGTCTTTCTGTGGACCAACCAGGCAACTTCTTCTGCTGTGGGAGGAAAATCTGCTGAGGCAAAAATGCCATCCCATGGCTGAAAAATGGTACCTTGCCTCTAAGTTTCGGGACCTCAAACTGTCTCACTCCATTTTGTGACATCGTTACAAGCGAATGTGTGGTGGCACAAAGTTGTACTACAATACATGCAGTGTTGAGTGGTTTATATACAACGTAGGTGTTATTACACACAACCCTACAACCCATAAGTCACTACTTGCCTCTTTAGTAACATCTGATGTTAATACACTTATTGCTGAACCAATTAAGTCACAAGGTAGAACAAGGCATACCATAATATCTCTTTAAAATTTTACAGACACTTTACTTCACAAGCCTACAGTGGCAGCAATATAACCACATGGTAAGATGATACGACACTGGAATTTGTGATTAGAAAATACAATGAAACATCACTGCCAGTTCAGAGTGAGGTTCTGTATGACTTGAAGTGAAAAAAGTAGTCACAATAAGTATTTTATGTGTTTAATATTTTGAGGAGAGTGAAGTTAAAGGGTAATTGAATTACCCAAACACAAGTCAAGTCTAACCTCTTTATCGTGACAGGATTAATGATCATCATAAAGATGAATCCAAGTTTGTAATTGCCTTGGATGTCGTAGTATTTTGAATGATGGAAGCTATGCAGGATTACATTGGCTTGATATCAAATTAGAGGCCCACACTTTTTATCTTAGTCTGAGAAGATCTCTGCCAAACTAAACGGAGGGACACGCGGGATTGTGAGAGACTATAGGGAGATTGTCTTTGCATTGTTCTGGCCGCAGGCATAAACAGTGGAACTGGGGCAGGGGCAACTGTGACCAGTGATTTATAATATAAACAAAATATCAATTATCTTGCTCTCCATGGAGAACTGTTCAGCTATTTTTGGAAATAACCGCCTCTGCATTAATTATTTTAACAGCAGGAAACAATTTTCCATTGCTTGAGATTTGCTGCTTTAACAGCTTCCATTATAAATTGCCTGCATAGAAGTGTTTAGCCCTTATAGCCTCAGGAAATTCCACTCAAGCAGACTGTCTGATGCTGCGCTATATCATAAGGGCCAGAATAATGTTCTCATAGTTATGCAAACCTGGAAATTAGAGATCCGTTGAAACATTGATGAGTCATCGTATTGTGCAAAAGTGTTTGCCCCCTTATCAATGTCTTCTATTTTTGCTTGTCATATTTAAATGTTTCAGATCATCCAGCTAATTTTAATATACAACAAAGTCAATGAGAGTAAACAAAAAATATGCTGCTATTTAATGGTCATTTTGATTACTGAAGGTAAAGAGTTACTCAAAACCTATATCCATGTGAGAAAAAAGCTGCCCTTAAAATTAATAACTGGTTGTGCTGTCCTAGGCAGCAATAACTGCAATGTCTGTGATAACTGGCAATGTGTCCCTTACATCACAATGAAGGAATTTTGGCCAAAAACTGTTTTACTTTAGCCACATTGGAGGGTTTTGAGCATGAACTGCCTGTTAAAGGTCATGCCACATAATCTAAATTGGATTCAAGTCAGGACTTTGACTAGGCGACTTGCACACCTTGATCTTGTTTCTTTTGAGCTATTCAGAGATGGACTTGCATGTGTGGTGTGGATCATTGTCCAGCTGCATATCCCAACTGCACTGGAGCTTTAGATAATGAAACGGAGACTTGATGTAAGTTCTGATAGGCCATGGAGTCAAGCCTGCTAACAGAGGAGCAGCTTCTACCTGCTGGGGAGTCACCTGAGTGCACATGACTGTCATCTGACCTAGCTGCCTGATGATTGCTTGGCTGGTAATATGCTGCCTTACTTAAGCTCGCCATCGGGCAGCTGCTCCTCAGTGCGCTCGCTCAACAACCTTCTTCCACCCCAGCTCCACCCATCTATTGTATTCATTAACCCGGCTCTCTTTGTCTAAATTTTCATTCTATAGCAATGTTTTTTTCGTGAGGTAATTGTTGCTGTTGGCTCTGTTCCTTGGAGGGGGGTTAGTAGCAGCTCCCTGCCTTCGGTTCTTCGTTCAGACGGGCAGGGATCTCTCATAACAGAGCCATGTCGCCAAACTCAATGTATGATTGTATGCCTGTATGCTGCCAATAAATATTTTCTTTTTTGACAAAGTGGTCCTATCAGAACTGATGGTCAGACATTCTCCTTCAGGTGTTGGTCAGAAATTCTCCTTTTCTGGTGAAAGCAAAATTCATGGTTCCATCAATTACAGGAAGTCATCGAGGTCCTGAAGCAGCAGAGCAACCCCAGATCATTGCACAACTACCACAGTTTTTGACTTTTAGTATGATGTTTTTATTGCAGAATGCTTTATTCGCGTCATGGCAGACGGAACTTGACCCTTGTCTTCCAAAAAGTTCCACTTTTGACTCATCAGTCAGCAGAATATTATCCCAAAAGTCACGCGGGTCATGTTTTTTGGCAAATGTGAGACAAGCCCTTTGTCCTTTTTATTCAGCAGCAGTTTTTTCCCTGAAGATGTCCTATGGATGCCATTTTTGCCAAGTTTCTTTCTTATAGTAAAATCATGAACAGGCTTTAACTGAGGCAAGTGAGGCCTGCTGTTCTTTAGATGTTAGTCTGGGTTCTTTTGTGACCTCCTGGATGAGTCTTCAATGTGCTCTTCGAGGAATTTTGATAGGCTGGCCACTCAAGAACTCCTGTTCTTAAAATTCTTTAGATCACAGCATCATGTGCTGCTTTTTGCCTACCTCACATTGCTAGAAAGATTATATTTAAGTGATTTTAGATTCAACAGGGCTGGCAGTGATTATGCCTAGGTGTATTGGATGAAATTGAACCCTATTATTGCTTAAATTTGTTTAATTGGTTGATTTATTCACTAAGAGGACATTTACTTTTTCATACAGGGCCTGGTAGGGTTGGATAACTTTATTCATTCAATAAAAGAAATCATAACTTAAAAATGGCATTTTATGTTTACTTGGGTTATCTTTGTCTAATATTAATACTAATTTTATGATCTGAAACACTTAAGTATGGCAAATATGCAAGATAGAAGAAATTGAGAGGGGGCAAATACTTTTTCACAGCACTGTAAGGTATCTGAACATAAGCTTTAGCTTCCTGTAACTCTTGACCTAAGCCGCATTTCCATTGGGGTACTTTCGGTATAGTACCCTTGGAACCGTACTTTTGGTACCAAACCCCTAGATCTGGTTCGCGTTTCCACTGCAGACAGTACCCTTAAATGTAGGCGGGGCTTTTTTTACCGGATGGTAAAATGCAATGCAAACACGCAAATACACGCAAAACGCTTTGACTTTGAATGTAATGTCGTGCGAAAAATTCATTTCGCGTCCGGTGTGAAAGCGGCTTTAGCTGGCAACTTTTTTATTCGGCGTATTTTAATGCCAGCTCGCGCGCTAAATGCTCGCGGTGCAACTCCAGCCAAATTAGTTCGCATAATAATGGCAATACGCATTTTAAATTGACTAAATTTAAATGCATGAAATATACATCTGCACCTCCTCATTGCTTCATGGTGCGTTGTTGCGAACAGACATTTCCAAAAACTTTTTCTCAAAACGGTAGGCGAGACGGGTGTTTTCCTGTCGTATCCATATGGAAGTCGCGCTTGAGTGACGATTCTGTTGGCCAATCAACAGACGGCAGTGATCACGATTCCCTACCAATACAGAAGGCGTGTTTTAGCTCCGCCTCATTAGTATCGGATGGTAACCCTTGGTACCCCAACCGGAGGGGTGACGAAAAATGGGAACGGTTAGGAACGGTTCCAAAAGTACCATCCACAACTTTTGTAATGGAAACGCTCTGAAATGTGACACAACCCGTACCAAGCCAAACTGTTCTGCTTGATGGAAACGCAGCACTAGTGTGTTGAGATCAGTGTTCACCAGATTACCCTCCCCCAATGCATACTGGATTTGCTTCCAAACACAGTTGCAGTCCAGAATTTTTACGTGTTCGTTATTTTTTAATGATGTGCTTATCCTTTTTTGAGGAATTATTATTCAGGAATAGTGATTGGTGCATAGAATAATAAAATTTAAATGATCATTTTGTGCTTATGGCGCTGTATCGTAAAAAATGCAAACAAAGAGAAAAACAGTCTCTACTCTGACTGATTTATAGCAGAGGTGCATCAATATCAATTAGCTCTAAAATGGTGAAAATGTGGTCACCTGGCTGATAAAACAAACCATCTGGAAGATAATGAGGACTTAACAGACATTACGAAAGGGTCAAATGAGCATTGTGTTAATATGTTCAAGGAGAAAGGTATGAAAACTAATGAAACTTGTTCAACAGCCTAATTGGGAGCTTGTCATTCAGTTAAAAAAAAGTTTGTTTGCAATGTAATAGAACAAGCCCACATCTGGGGATGTGTGTTCCATAATGACAAGCAAATTTTGAGGGATACTTGCACCACAACTCCACGCAGACATGCCAAACATGCTCATAAATGCCTTAAATTTGCTTTTAATGTATTGTTTTGTTTTTATTTCCACACAGTAAAACTCGCTCAGCCATATGACTGCTTTTCAGCGAGTCCGAATACAATAAGTATACAAATAAGTATACAACTTAAATTTGGGAAAATGTGCCAATTTTCATTACCCACATGCAGTTTCAGTTGACTGGCCAACCAATTAGTGAGAAAAATTGATTCAGACAGGCAGAGTTTTCCTCATGTTTTAGTAGAATAAGTACTAAATGAGAAAGAGAGCTTTGGTCTTTGTGACATACATAGCCACTTGTAATATAATTGGGCTTTAGAGGGTTAATAATACTTCTAAACATGAAAAGCTAAAGGGCTATCAGGGCTAAAACTATTAATAGTGTGGGAGTGCATTTGAGAAAGCGGTGCATATTGACAGATGGGCAGTGCATGTGAGACAGATGAGCTTATGTGCGCGTGAAACGGTGTGTGGGCATGTACAACGTATGTGTCTTTGTAAGTGCCCTTGCATGCCCCCTGCCAGGGAGGCTCCCTGCATAACAGTACAGTCAAAAAAATGAAAAGTTACATAATAATGTATTTACAACTGGCTCCACATAACTGAGATAAGCAAATTCTAATTAATGTTATTAAACTGGCTTACAAAGCGAAAATTCAATTGGAAGTTACTTGAAACAACTGTGAGGAAAGAAGTGGCATAACATTTTTAAGAAAAACTAACACTTTGTTTTTTTTTTTTTGAGTGTAGGATTGCTTTAGCGAATTACCTTTGCCCCCTTCTCTCCTTGCCTGCCCTCAGTTCCTGCAGTTCCTGGAGGTCCCTGAAGAGGATGAGAAGAGATACTGCTTAACCACAGCATCTGTGCATATCAAGGGCAGAGCTTGCATCCAGCTCAGTACAGATTCAGCATTCACATGGCAACTCTGCTGCCTAAATACAAAACTTTCATCCAATGCAGCACATGCGTGGGCGTGTGTGAAAAAGCGTGAGCTTCTTTTATGGTTTGCAATTGTTTCATTTTCAGTTAAATCCCACATTTCAAATTTCATTGTTAGAAAAACGTCAATCATATCTCTCTCTTGTGCCCTCTCTCTCTCTCTCTCTCTCTCTCTCTCACTTTCTCTCACTCTCCTCCCCTCTCTCTCTCTCTCTCTCTCAAATACACATATGCACACACAAAAACAGATCTGCCTTGTGAACATAGTTCTAATTATGTGGAACTCAAAACAGAACTCAATTTGATTCAGACGGGACAAAATATCTTTTCTCAAGCACAGTTGCTAGCATATGCTAAGAATGGTACTTTTCGTATGCAGAACATTTCAATCATGTGTAAATAAAGCCATCTAAAAACAAATTTCCATGTCGACATGCCGGTATTTCATGTTTCATACCATAATTTCTTTGAGAAATTATTTGATTACATACTCTCGAAATAATTTGAATGTGGAGAGGGCTGTAGAACTGCCCGTTCGAACACAATAACAGATTTGTGAAACTGAAAAATACAACTCATGATCAAACAGGATCTTTCAATTCATTGTGACAGACCTTGTTCCAGTCAGACAGGAAATCTATGTAATTTGCTGTCACCATTTTCCTCTCATTGGATGGACATGAAAATGTCCGCTGCACGTACGGTAAAACGTGCTTTTCCCTCACACTGCAGAAGAACGTGGTGCAATTTCATTCCCCTACAGCCTCACAGAACAACACATTAGAGCTGTCTATTGAGGCAGGCACAGCTAATGGCCCTCCAATTGTTTTAAGGCTTTCCAGGTCAAATGTGCTCTCACACCACATACTCTCAGGCTGAAGCCTGTCTCTTTCAGCTGATCAAGGAGACTTCACAGCTAGATGCCACAGCAACTATGAAGAAAAAAAAATCAGATCCCAACCCCACAGAGTCAAGCTTCATTGAGCTGGCTGTAAATCCCTTTAAATCTAAGGCCGAATTAAAAACAGACTTTTGCCTTCTTGTTCTTTTTTTTTCTCTGTATGCAGCAGGGTGCTTGAGAAGCAGTCAAACAAAGAGGTCTGCCTTGCTTATCAAGTACACACAGAAGCAATTATGAGAGGAGTTGTCTTCCTAACACAGGCAGTGAAAGATGCTGCAAAAAAATAGCCGCAATTGGAATTATTCAGTATATTACTAGATACCACTGATCTGTATAAATTACTGGATAGCTGATGACGTCATAATTTTGAAGTAATTGGACATCCATATTGGTATGCCCAACAATAGTCTCCAGAAACATCCTACTGCATCCTCATCAGTGTCATATGTCCCTCTGGCTGATTATTACATAAGAAGAAATATCACCTATCAACATACTATCAACATTTCGACTTCATTTTGACCAAGACTTCGAACATTTTTAGCAAGTTTGATCCAAATCTACCCACTGCAACTTGAGAGGAAGTCAAAAATATGACAGCCAATCAGATACCGGGACAACCATACTGGATTCTAAATTGACCCAATATATAACCAGACTTGGTCAGGGCTAAGAGGTGAATATTTGAAGTAAGTCTGATCCAAATCTACAGAGTGGCAAGAAGTTGAAAATGTGTCAGTGGCAGAAGTAGCCATATTGGATCCCGTAACAATCAGAAAATAACTAGACTCAGTCAGGGCCATGAGACAGACATTTGCACCAATTTTGATTGAAATCTGACACTGGAACTGTAGAGGATGTTGAACATTCATCACCAAACAGTGGATGTTGAATCAAGTCAAAAAAAAAAAAAAAAAAAAAACTTGGCCTGGGCCATGAGAAGAACGTGTGCTAAGTCTGAGTAGTCATTTAAAAAGAAAAAGTTTACGAATGGACAATGGACGGACGTAAGAAGGACACTGCACTATGGCAGGTGAGCTGATAACATTGAGCCATTGAGACGTCACAATACTCAGCATTTTACCATTGTTTATGGGCTCTTTTCCCAAGAAAACCTCAAATATGTCATAAATCTTTGGGGACCCTGAAAAGGCTATGACCTAGCACAGACGATGGTATTGGGCCACCCTTTTTGTTAGTGGTTTGAGGTTGCTATTTTTAAAACTATAGGAGCAGAGGTATTTAACCTTATCCAGAAAGGGCCAGTGTGGGTGCAGCCCTTTTTTCCAGCCATGCAGTTACACACCCTAATTGCCAAAATGAAATAGCTAAATTCTTTAAAAATCATAAAGAAAAAGATTTTAAGATTTAAAAATTTCTGGGACTAAGAGATAAAGATGCTAAGTAAATAAGCTTTTCACAAGATGTTTGAAATATTCCCAAGGCCACCGTTTCAAACCCTCTGGAGGCTTTTTAACTTCATCACAAACAGCTGTAACCAGAATGCTGAAGATGCAAAAGTCTTGCACCTGACATGGAAAAAAAAAACAAACTTTCATGGATTAAAAGAAATGACGCTTCTGTGAAATGCAGAATTCATTAAGTCTACCATTACTAAGGCTTAACATACCTTTGATAACTAAATAAAGATTTACATAATTTAGGGGCATATATTACCTCTGCAAAAAATAGTGTACATTCCATAATCAAAAGTATTACTTATTGTGAAGCTTGAGCATTACTTCAGTCAGGCACATGACTCAGGCTGGTCACAACCCCATTTCTGTCCAATTATTCTTGAGTTCAGCATTTCCCACCCAATTGGCAAGCTTTTATAACCAAGGCAGCGTTCATTCTTTTCTCCGACTTCGTGCCCTCAATATCCCTCCCACTCAGGTCAACTAAAAATTCTGCTTCTTATCTCCCCTACCTCCCCAGCCTTTATAGATAACATTGTTCATCGCAAAGCAGCATCTGTTCATATCGTGTTTAATAATTTAAACGTAAATGATATTTAAAAGAATCTCAGGCTCAGCCGGTGGGTTTGTGATCTCTGGGACTGTCTTTGTCATGCTTACTCACATTATTCCAGAGCATCACTCGAGCAGAGTCACCGCCAAACTCAAATGCAGGTCATTCTCTAACAAATGCTAAAATCTGACGCAAGTGTCCTGCCTGAAATAATATAAATGTCAACATCCATATCATTAATGCAAGAGAATGGTAATTTCATATGTGTATGCACATAGCGTAGCAGCAGTAAACCTAGCCAAGCAAACTGCCTTTGTGTCAAGCAAACTAACAATGAGATGCTCATTTAGAAATAAAATAGCTGAAAGGCAGATTCATTTCAGGTTTAAGGCAGAGGTCACCCAGTCAGGAATGAAGAGAAGCAGTCAGTCAATTCATGACCTGCCAAATTAACATGAATGTTCATTTAACACTCTGGGGTCTAAGCCATTTTTTTCTGTTTTCGGTTTGCTTGGTCTTCCCTCATGAAATGATGCTTGTATAACCTCAATCCTGTGATCTACAATCAAGATATAGTCATAATTTTTTTCAGGACAACCTGGGCCCGTATTCACAAAGCATCTTATCTTACCACTAGGAGTACTCCTAAATCGCACTAAAACATTTTATGTAGGAGTAAAATCTTAAAAGTTATTCACAAAGCCGCTGAGAGCAACTTTTAGTGAAGAAAACGGATAACTCCTAGACTAGGCGTAGCTCTGAGATAGGTGGGAGTAAATCTCTGTTGCTATGGATGACATCAATTCCCATGCACGAGTCTTGGGACAATGAGCACGGTGATTGGTTGTTTGGTGACAGGGCGGCCCATTGAAAAATATATCCCACATACAACCCATGGAGGAAAAAAAATGAGGAAATAGTCCAAGTGGCTGGTTTGTCCCATAAAATAATAACATGTTGAGCGCTCCTGAAAATGCACAATGCGCAGTCCCCACATATCACGCTCCAGGCAAATAAACATACATAGGAAAGAGATAGTTGTAAAAACGCCAATAGCATAGAACAAGTCAATAATAAAAAGCGTCATTTGCCCCAATAATTAGCAACTTATTACCCAATGAGAATATGTTGCGATCGTTTTAATGTTGGGCTGTTCATGTTTGTTTGCCCTAAACTGTCGTGGATGAAAGGGACGCGAAAGCCCAACTGAAGCCATGACCAGTTACTGCTGCTGGCCCTGATAGTGCTGGAGCGAAAGCATGTAATCAAAGGGAAATTTGGCTTGGGGGTGAACAGCAAATCCAAGCAGGATGTGTCGGATAATATCAGCCAACAGATCAATGCTGCATTCCCCCGGAGTCTCAGACGGCAGACAACTGCGAGAAGCGGTGGTATGGGCTGCAAACGCAGGGGAGGTCCGAGATTGCAGCCTATGAACGGGCAATCGTTCAAACAGGAAAGCATACTAAGCTTGGTATGTAATTTATAGCCTACAATTTACATATGCATACAAAATATAACATAGGTTGGTCTTATTATGATGATCTATTAAATGTAACCCTCGCTCAATAACCTAATAAAATAATTCATGCATAGCAGGAGGAGGTACAGCACCAAAGCCACTGTCCCCGAGCAAGTGACATCCCGCAGGCATATAATGCCTATCAAATAATTGGCATAAGAGTCATACGTGGATCCTGGCCATTTCACAACAATGTCCAAAATATTGTATTCGGAATCAAATACTATCTGGGTGTTGATGGAATGAACTTTTTTTCTATTTACAAAAACCTCTTCATCTTGGGTCAGAGAAATAATTTGAATATGGGCCCTGTCAATAGCACCGATGATACCGGGCATACCTGAGATGTGCATGAATTCAAGTTTGATTGTGTTGTTGGCGAATGTCCATTGGAAACCGGATAAACTGTCGGATGATATGGGGTTCACAGAGCGCATTGATTGTTTGTTGAATTGAGCAACTGACAGATGATTGTGAAATCCCTAAATTGTCCGCGTTGCAAAGTTGCATTTTTCCAGTGGCCAAGTAATGAACTGTTGTCAAACATTTTATTTCGAGGCTTATTGGGTTTTTTCTCATGGTTGGAGACGTAATTCTCTCCCTCACCAAGTCAACAACAAATAAAATCCCTTCACGGTCGATCCGATATCTTTTCAACAACTGCGCATCATTCAGAATTTCCAAGTCATTCCGTCTTTCAACAGCAGCAGCCATTTTCCAATTCTTTGTGAATAGGTTTTAGCGAGTTAGGAGTCCTCTTGACTATTTTTAAGCTCTCCCAGACTTAGGAGCTACTTTTAGGCCTAAAATGCTTTGTGAATAACACTTAGTAAAAATAATTAGGAGTCCTAAATTTATGACTGACACGCCCATTTTTTTTAGGAGTTTCTCCTAAATCCGGCAGTTAGGACCAACTTTTAGCGGTAAGATGCTTTGTGAATACGGGCCCTGGGCTATCAGAATGTCTACATATGCTGCAGTGATGTCACATGAGTGTATAAATAATAATATATGATCATAAATATAAAACAACAAACAAATAAAAATCAAATCTCACAGAATTTTATCCAAATCACACAGAACCATTATGAACATGATTTTTGACTTTGGAAACTCATTCTTCCAAGTTCTAGCAATCAGAAGGAAAAAAAAAAACATTGCAGCTGACTCACATAAAACACTATTCACAATTTTTCTCTCAGAAGTCCTTTCGTTTTTCCGTCAGTTTTTCTAAAGTTAGCTGTCCCGTGTGCCCCACAATCAAACCTTTGGTGCCAGCCTATTGTATGCATTCTGCGTATAGCCCCAACCTCCACACTAAATTTGTGGCGTAACCAACAGCTAGCCTGGAGACAGTGGAGCTCCCCCATCCCACCACACTGTGTGACACAGGCTTCCACTAAACAAACGATAAATAAATAAATAAATAAATAAATAAAGACCAAATTTACAAAAAAGTAAATCTCTAATCTTCTGTCACCTAAGGGTCCATGTTCATGTCAAGAAGCCAAATATAATGCGTAAACATGGAATAACAACTAGCTGTATGTCCAAGGAAAACCCATGGGCACAAGACGCCTTACGATTCTATCCAATTGCGCAAGGAAGAATCCACATTTACACTGTTCTACTTATTATTTTGAGCAGTTGTCCGCTGTAGTGTAGATCTGTAAGAGGTAGGGATAAGATAGTCTCATTTTATTCCCGGGCACAATTTTTTGCAGTTCAGTGCTACAAACAGGCATGCTCGCCACCAGTCAAAAACACAACCTCTGATTGCTCAAAAGTCAAGTACACAGCCTATGATTGGTCTACGGACTGAGTCCAAGGGAATGATGGATTGTTGATAGACGACAATAACTGTTTTCAGTGCAGGAAATAGGATATGTAAACAATTAATACATTCAGTGTTTTGGACTTATCGTCACAGATTTTAAAAAATAAATTCACCTAAAAGACACTGGAGCTTAAGGCTGGATTACAAAACTTTGATTAAGAGCGCATCAGAACTCTTGTTCAAACCGGGCAACGTTTAGCTCCTGCACAAAAAAAAAGGTAAACCAATATTTAATATCTATATGGTGTGTACACAACATCGTCAAACCCAGAGAGCTTTGACCAAATAATTTAAAAATTTACATGTCATCATACCATAGCAATTATTCTGCAAATTTGAATAGACAAAGCTAAAGCAATATGCTTTCCTGGATTATGCGATAAACTAAGGCCCAGCGCACACATACATGTCCATTTTATAAAAATGGGATTTTTGCTCCTCTGTTTTCCAAAAAGATCGCTGGCCACACAAAGTCACAAAAACATAATTAAAGTGGTGTCAAGAGCTTCCTAAACCAACCAGTGGCGCTGATATAATTTAATGTAAAACCGTTGAGGCCAGCCTTAACAACTTGCTGTAAGAGACACACTCTGATGTCACAAGCCAAAAACTTTGTTTTCCGTGTCCACAAGTAAGCAGTGAAAATGGAGTTTAGGAGAAATCTTCCTAGCAGGCGTTTTCCTGTTGGTCAGTTTTCTGTGACCAAAACGCATGTAAAATGCTACATTTTCAAAAATTGCCGTGTCCATGAGGACAAGCTGCAGAGAACCTCACCGTGCCTTATACCGTGACGCCTCTTTCTGCGCTGCCTAATAGAACTCCCACTTGGGAAATGAAAACAACCACCTCCTGGATTTGTACAACAGCAGGGGTGCCAAAGTCCAGTCCTGGAGGGCCACAGAGGCTGATGGTTTTTGATGTTTCCACACAAGCAGCTCATTTGAGTCTAATCGTCTGAAGAGTTTACATGCCTTGTTCTCAAGGCATTAACTGGCTACTGAATGAAAGGACCACAGAGGCCTGTCAGCAATATGGCTTTCAAGGAATGGGGTTTATCCACTCCAGCACTATAGCAACATTTGTAAGGAAAAGTAGAGTTTGAAATGACAAATTCTAAAAGTTCAACCAATTTACCTCAAAATTTTCATTAACAATAATTATTGGGCTGCTCAACTGACAGCAAAATATATTTAAAAAAAACTTAAATAAGAAGGTTTTTTAAAAATGTTTCATAAAGATACATTAAAAATGATTTCCTGCCGACAAAACTGCAGGAGACCAGCACATCCCGGAAAGTTCAAAATTTCCATTTTTTCCCAACTCTTTGTAATTACATTATCTTGTTGTTTTTTCACTGCTGCCATTCAAACAGCTTTGATCAATTTTCTATGTGGAAGCTATCTTTTCATGTCACCCTGAGTGGTGCACTATCTGAGTAAATGAGTTTGCGAGCAATTCTTAGTCTTTACTGTACAATTTCAATTGCACACATAGATTTAATATAAGTTCTTCATTTCTCCCTGGACCCAGAGATATTTTTATCTCTATAATTTACCAGCAGTTCAGGAGAATGATACCACTCTCTCTCACAGTTAAAATGAGTAGGTATCAGGAATCATTGGCTGTGAAGGAATTGAAATTTCTTTATAACACATTCATGTGTTTTATCTACCACAATTCTTAAACTGAAGGGTTCATTTTTAGCCCAGAGAGATTTTGCCCAGAGAGATTGTGGCTGACCCATATTGAGTTCTGAAAATTGCTTTCAGAATCTTAATGTTGTTTTTTTTTCATGCAAAAACTGAGAGGTCAAATTAAATGTAATGGTGGCATGACTTGAATGCTGTGCACTGACATTAATTGTACTGTGCCCATTTACATCAAGAACGCATGTTCAATCTTCATAATACAATCCAAATTATGAAAAATCTTATACTCAACAAAGAGTTAAGGCTTCCAGAATAGATTCAAAATAAATAAATACTGGTTGTTTTCATTAAAAGATAGAATAGAAAAGTATTCTATGTTCTTGATATTAAATTCAGTCTTATAATCATGCAGATATCCTAGGATTACCATAATTAGTGTTATTTTTAAAAAGGGAGTATTTTATTTGCATTCCCAAAATAAACTCGAACAATGATCTTCTGTGCTTTATAAACAAGCAGTGTGCAGGGAGAAGAACAATGAAATTTCAACTTTCTAAAAACTTTCAGAATTAATTAATACCTAATATTTCTGAACTTGAAGCATATAAATGAGACTATCAAGATATAAATAATATGAATACCAACTATGTTGTATACTAGTGTTATTCAACTCAAGGATCTGCCAGCAGCAGAATGTATGGTATTGGGTGCAACCATGTTCCTGATTTTTGTCATTTCTTTACCAACATGATTCAGAAAGCAATGTCTGCAGTGCGGTCTATAGTAACAACAGATTTTTAAGACACATAGGTCTGCTAAATACACTTTCAAATTAGAAAAAAAAAATTCACCCCAGGTATTGTGACCATAATAATAGGCAGAAAGCAGACGTGCTGCAAAATGCAGAAGCGCACTCATTAATTTTAAACATTTAACTACAGATTGACAATTATAACTACAGGTTCTCAATCCTCAGAAATCAGCACAGCACATCCTACTGCTAATCACTTACAGATTACATGTTCATTGTATTGACCTGAAATATTTCGTTCTTTTAAGAATGATGTTACTCCAGACAACTCCCAAGTGACAAACATTTCTTTTTACCCTTCTGGCAGAAAGACACACAATGTTCAAGTCATGCATTTACCCTTTTCCCAGGTGGGCCTGGCGGGCCTGCTTCTCCAGATGGCCCCGGGGGACCCTGGAAGAGAAGAGGGACAGGGAGTCCATTGTCAACTGGAGATATCTACTGCAGCCTCTGGAGAGAAGCTTCTAGAGAAGACTGAATCATAACACCAAGGTGAGCAGTGATCCAGAATTCAAGGACATCAGGAGTTTAGGAGCTTCTTTTTGCTGCATGGTGCGATGAGTCATCGAATAACTTTAGCCCATTAGCTCCTGAATTTTTAAATGGACGTTACATGAAGGTACCAGTAATCATCCTTTTTCAGTGGTACTCATGGCAGATTACCCAGAAGTAAGTTGAATATAACACAAATATTATACTTTGTAATTTGCTATGCATTTTTGATTGGTAAAAAAAAAGCATAAACTCTTTCAACTTTATGTTGATCTTCTAAAGTTGCATGGTTAATCAGGAAATGAGAGATATCTATTTTCTTTCCTAAATTTAAGTTCACTGAGGCATTAAAATAAGTATTTTGTTATAATTATTCACCAACCCTCAACAACACAAGATATAAAGCTATATTACAAATCACTGCTCTAGAGAAAAAAGATTTGAAAAGTTATATTTACTCTAAGCATACTGATTTTTGCTACCATCAACAAAATATTACACTAAATAACATGTCCCTTCACCTACTGTTTGACATTACTTTTTTGTTTTCAATATTTGAGTATCATATTTCAGGGATTTTTCACATTGTGCAGTATTAGTGTGACATATAACAAGGGATTTTGCTACCAGTAACTGCTAAATGAATGAAATACACTTACAGGCTGACCAGGCTCTCCATCTTCTCCCTTATCTCCGGGTGCACCATCCGTTCCCTAAAATGAATCATCACAAATACTTTATGCATGTAAGACAACAACTGTGTGGACTAAGCAACTATGTCACAATGTATTCAGCATATACCACAAATACTGTCCAAAATTATTTTAAAGACACAATGAGTGAGATGCTGAACTAATAAATGTATTTACACAGCACTGAATATATGTTTCATCATTCATTTCTCTATCAATGTATGTATGCTTATGTTCAAATGGCAACTTCTTTGAATTTCAATATTACCCAAGAGATCAAATCATCAGACAAGGGGGTATTGTAAATTCAGAGTGAATTAACTGCAGGACTTACACCAACACCAGGCTCTCCAGGAGGTCCAGGGTCTCCGGGAAATCCAACAGGCCCCTAGGGTGTAGGGGATCAAAACCATAGCGGGTCAGTGAAACAACATGAAAAATAAAGATTCAGTATCACCTGTGCAATCAGTGGTTCAGTATAACACCACCACAATCAGTGGTACAGGGTATCACCAAGACAATCAGTGGTCCAGAGTAAAACCGCCAGAGTAAGCGATTCAGTATAACACCAACATGATCAGTAGTTCTGTACAACACCAAGCGCATTCAGTGACTCAGTATAACACCAACACAATTAGTGAATCAGTATAAAACCAGCACAATCAGAGGTCAGTATAACACCAGCACAATCAGTGGATCAGTATATAACTGGCACAATCAGTGGATCAGTATAACACCAGCACAATCAGTGATTCAATACCACCGACGCAATCAGTAAATCAGTATAATACCAACAAAATCAGTGGTGCAGAAGAACTCCAACACAATCAGTGAATCAGTATAACACCAACACAATCAGTGAATCAGTATAACACCAACACAATCAGTGTATCAGTATAACACCAAACACAATCAGTGTATCAGTATAACAGCAACACAATCAGTGAATCAGTATAACACCAACACAATCAGTGAATCAGTATAACACCAACACAATCAGTGAATCAGTATAACAGCAACACAATCAGTGTATCAGTATAACACCAACACAATCAGTGAATCAGTATAACATCAACACAATCAGTGAATCAGTATAACACCAACGCAATCAGTGTATCAGTATGACACCAACACAATCAGTGAATCAGTATAACATCAACTCAATCAGTGAATCAGTATAACACCAACACAATCAGTGAATCAGTATAACACCAACTCAATCAGTGAATCAGTATAACACCAACACAATCAGTGAATCAGTATAACACCAACCCAATCAGTGTATCAGTATAACACCAACACAATCAGTGAATCAGTATAACACCAACTCAATCAGTGAATCAGTATAACACCAACGCAATCAGTGTATCAGTATAACACCAACACAATCAGTGTATCAGTATAACACCAACACAATCAGTGGTGCAGTATTACCTCGGCAAGCAGAGGTTCAGTATAAAATTCCTCATGCCGTGGTTCAGTGTAACACCAGCACAATTAGTGGTTCAGGACAACACCAAGACAATCCATTGTTCAGAATAAAACGGTCACAATCAGAGGTTCAGTATACCAGCACAATCAGTGGTTCAGTATAACACTGCCAGAATCAGGGATTCAGCATAACACCAGCACAAGCAGTGATTTAGAATCAACTTCGCTATCATTGGTTCATTATAAAATTGCGCAGTCAGCGGCTCAGTATAACACCAGCACAGTGGCTCAGTATAACACCAGCACAATCAGTGGCTCAGCATAATACCAGCACAATCAGTGGCTCAGTATAACACCAGCACAATCAGTGGCTCAGCATAATACCAGCACAATCAGTGGCTCAGTATAACACCAGCACAATCAGTGGCTCAGTATAACACCAGCACAATCAGTGGCTCAGCATAATACCAGCACAATCAGTGGCTCAGTATAACACCAGCACAATCAGTGGCTCAGTATAACACCAGCACAATCAGTGGCTCAGTATAACACCAGCACAATCAGTGGCTCAGTATAACACCAGCACAATCATGGTTCAGTGTAACACCAGCACAATTAGTGGTTCAGGACAACACCAAGACAATCCATTGTTCAGAATAAAACGGTCACAATCAGAGGTTCAGTATACCAGCACAATCAGTGGTTCACTATAACACTGCCAGAATCAGGGATTCAGCATAACACCAGCACAAGCTGTGGCTTTACCAGCACAATCAGTGGCTCAGCATAATCATTGGTTCATTATAAAATTGCGCAGTCAGCGGCTCAGTATAACACCAGCACAGCGGCTCAGTATAACACCAGCACAGTGGCTCAGTATAACACCAGCACAATCAGTGGCTCAGTATAACACCAGCACAATCAGTGGCTCAGCATAACACCAGCACAATCAGTAGTTCAAAATAAACCCAGCAGAATCAGTGATTCAGTGTAACACCAGCACAATCAGTGATTCAGATAATCAGTGGTTCAGTATAAAACCAACCATGACATTCAAATCAATTACGATCTTGTAAACTCAAAGTCCATTCTGCACCAACTTTGTGAAATGAGTTTAATATGTTTTTTTCTTTACCATAGAGGTATGTGCTATGGAATGTGAGGTGAAACAACTGCTTTACTGGAAAGGCAGTAACTTGCTTTGATAGATCTACACTGAATGAATACATGTCATGTTAATGCTCCGGCAACATTGTATACGTTTGGCATGTGTATACATGCGGCATGAGGCCAGGGGCTCTTACAGGGTTTCCCTTGGGGCCGTCGTCTCCTGGCGGCCCTTTGGCACCAGCGGGTCCAGCAGCTCCAGGTGGTCCGGTCTCTCCCTTTTCACCTCTCTCACCTTTAGGACCCTTCAAAAAATACAGGGAACCATCAGCACCCACAGAACAAGTAGCACAGAAGTAGCATGCACTTAATATGCAGCATATAAGTACACAGCACTTAATGGTGGCCTCTGTTCAACTCCTAACAAAGATATCACAAATCTGCCGTATAACAGTGTTAAAAAGCGACCTTGAAGTGTTAGGTGTTGACAGACATGGTAGTTTTGTTTTTTTTTTTAAATATTCTTTTGTTATCCTGCCACCTAAACTCTGTAATCGCTGGACACTGTGTGAAAAACAACTGAAAATGTTTCCTCTTACTGTCCAATACAAATTATGAAATGTACAGAAAGGGAAGTCTAATCAATGAAGCAATACAAAAAATTCTCATTGGCTGTGTGTACTAATCAGTCAGTTGCATTTGAAACCGACAGCACATAAATGCTATTCTACAGATGTACTCTTCATTACATCAAGTCAAATTTGTATAAGCACTCCAAACTCATCAAAGCAGGAGAGACAAAGAGGATTGATTTCAGGTTATGAAATGATCTCTCCTTATTGTGTATAACTTATGGATGAATGGAAACACACACACATGCGCGAGGATGTACATACATGCACACACACTCACCGAAGCATGTGCGCACACCCAGACAAACACAGGCTCATCTATATATTCCATTCAAATTGAAGGTTTCAGTAAGTAAAGTATAAAAAACAGATGAACTTGCAAAAATGATATCTTTAGGATGGTGGAAAGCGCTTCTTTGAGTGTACGATGGCTTTCTGAGTCGGTCCTTCATAGTTACTAAGAAATAGGCAATCATCAGCCCTTAGACTGGCACTTAGCAGTACCATTGCACCTAAATATCTATGCACGCTCTCACATACAGGCACAAACAAACCTATCAGCAACAGCAGACACACAATACTTACTGAAGTTCCAGGCTCTCCGGGTGGACCCGGGTTACCAGCCTCTCCGTGCTCTCCCTATGAAAGATGACATGAATTGCCATGAATCGCCACCTCGCCATAACAATATTACACTGATCAAACACACAGCTGCACTTTATACATCATCCCCACGTATGAATGAGAAACTTGAAGATTTTGGGAAGCAATGCATGCTGCCATACTCCTAATCCTGTATTCAAATCATTTGCAAGACAAGAAAAGAAAGGGAAAAAAAAACTTAGGTCAAATAAAGTGAAATCTGAAATGTCTGATAGTTCTAACAAAGTGACATTTAAAAGGTCCAATAGATTTAATGCAGTGACATTTTGAAGCCAATTAAATGCCAAAATCCTAATGAGCCATGTATTAACAATCTACACAGTGCTTGGCTACTGGATATTTATTTATTTTATTTAATTCTATTTCATTTTAACAAGTTTTGTGAGGTTATTTAACACATATTGTGCCAGAGCAGATAGCTCTGATCAACAAACTTTACGTGTTAATGCAAATGACTTTAGTCGTGTGTAAAAATAAAACTAATTTTGACAGCTTGTGCAATCTGACAATGCATAAAGTGTTAATATTGCAGGTTTACACATTTTAGCATTAATCCACTTGGCACACCATTCCTGTGTAAACATCACTCATATAACTCAGCAATATGTGCTGCATTAAAACAAATATTACTGTGCAAGAATTTGACATGGTTTGTGGCTTTATTTCACACTCTTTCTAATAGTGCAGAAACATTCAAAATACATTATTCTGGCTGTATGCAAATTTCCATTCTAATTCTTCCCTGCCCTAAGAAATTCAGCAATCAATTTCTGAAGGTGATCATAAAATGATGATGGTGACATATTTACAGGAGGAATGCTCAATCATATACTCAAAGGCAAAGTCCAATAAATATGCAATAGCAATTCTTTTCAGTGTTTTCAATGTCAAGCTGAGGTTTTGTGTTTCAAAGCCCGGGGAAAATTCAACTTCTAGGAATGGAATTAAGCACTGATATTTGCCAGCTTAATGGCAGGCCCAGGGAAGAATAGTACGAGCCATTTATAAACTATGGGCAATAACGTCAGGTCACAATATCAGGAAAAGACAAGTGACTTAGGAATATTATTAATAATTGACAATAAGGCATAACTAAAGAATGGATAAGTTAGCTTGTATAGACCAGCTTGCCACAGGTAACTGTGATTCATCAACATGTTCATGGTCCAATATTAAAGGTCTTTCAAGTTAAAATGCATGACATCATAACTATACAAAAGACTTATCTAATTTATATAAGTTAAAGTTTTACCCATTCTGCCGATAGCTTAAAAGTGCATTCTTATATGTAGTTCTACATGCAATCCTTTTGGATAACTGCCAAATCTGAAACCACTGCCCAGGAGGAAGAGGCTATAATTCAGTGTATGAGGGGTGGGATCGATACTGAAGAATTGAGCTACTTTGAACTGAAGCTTTGAGGGGTAAAAAACAAATAGGTTGCATTGGGACTCTCCATTTACACTGTAAACCCTGATAGTGTGGTGAACTCAAATGTTTTGTGGAAACTGATTACCTAAAAAAATTGTGTAGGCAAACTTAATTGCATTGTGTGGAAGGAACTTAAAGAAAATAAGGTAAAGTTATTTTTTACATGTTTTTAAGTGCTGTGAACACAAGATCATTAAGTTGGCAAACTCTTTTTTTGAGGTAATCAGTTTCCACAAAACATTAGAGTTCACCACACTTGTCAGGGTTTACAGTGTAGCATACTAGCTCACTAACTAATCTCATTACCCCGCTTAATATTTCAGCAAAGCAATTTTTTGTTTATCAAAGTCAGGTTTCCAAAACAGATCACAAGGGGAAAAAAATACAAGATCTTTGAAAAAAAAAGTGCTATAAAAAGGCCATGATGGAGAAAAATGAATAGTTTTCTAAGACTACCCGCCGGTGTTAGTAGCTGTCTACACAATCCACAACCTGGTCTCAATAGTTCATACTGGGTCTTACCTTCTCTCCCACAGCTCCTACTGAACCCACTCCGCCAGGTGGACCTTGAGCACCCTGTAGTGAATGGGAAGGCATTCAGCAAGTGATACCACAACTGTACATCTGTAGCATCATACAACTAAAATGCATATTAAAAACTCTATAAATCTGTAGATGTAAACCTTACATCAGCGCCGCTAGGACCCTGTGGTCCCCTTGGGCCAGGAGGACCAGGTGGACCCTGGAAAGGAAGGATGAGAATGAGGTTCATCAATGAGAAGAGACAAACCATCTCTTTGCATACAAGAGAAAAGTTCCTTGGACATGCTGTAGTATGTCAACAGCCAGGCTGAGCAAGAATGTGATGGGTTTTGACTGTCCAAAGAGTAACTCACCATTGGTCCCACGTCTCCGTTCTCCCCTTTCTCACCAGGTGGCCCTGGAAGACCCTGAGAAACACCAATTTTCTTTATTACTCATGAAACATACACTATTCTCTGATTCATTCCTTAGACACGCTATTGAACTTTTTTCCCTTGATGAAAAAGAGTTGGTGTCATGGAAAGCTAATAAGTTTGATTCTTGTATGCTTTCAACTGTATAGGCCATAGAACTTGAGGAGTGCATAAAAATGACTTTGAAAAGTGAGATATGAAAACTTGACTGAATCTACTATTTGGCTAACCCCATCAACTAGAGCAGTCACATATCCAGTGCACATGAAAGACAACTCAAAATTTAAACACAACATGGAAGTATTTTTGTTCTATTTTACATAATTTCAGAAGGTTCACAGATGAGTTGCCTGAATATCAAGAAATGAAGGATGTGTTTATGCTTGAAAGTTTAGCCTAACCTAACCTGAAAGCTCCTAGTATCTATTTTCATTGGGTGAGTGAACAAGTTTCATTACTGCTCCATGGCTTATCATTGTAATTTCATTTAACAGTACATTTATTTTTCACCCATCAACAACTATGTACACTCAGAGCAGACATACTGCTCTTCTTTCATAATGCCATATTGTGAATTGCACTGTCTTTGGAGTGCTTCTCTACGGATAAATTCTCTTTGCAGAAAAGCTAATAAAATGCTCACCCTGATGCTCTTAATAGTCAACACAGCATGCATGCAATTAAGATGCTTTAGATGAGGAAATTCTGCTGTGAAAACTGGTGATTGGCAACCCATTTGGGTTCCTTAATTATGCATGGCTAAAACCATTTAGATACATTCATGGATGAGTTTCCTACCACATCTAATGACCACCCTTGATGTGCATTGTTTAATTTAATTTCTTAAATAAGCTGCCATGCACTTTCAAAGCCTGTTAATCTAAAAAAAAAAACAACATATAATTGATTAGTCAAAGACCCACCAAGGCTGAACACAGTAGAATAAAATTCACTTCTTTCCTGCTTAATATTCTCATCACACACAGTTTCCAAGGTCATTTTTGTACAAGTCACTCTTAAAAATGTATTTGAAATGAAACGAAACCAGAAGCGTTCGGATTTCAAGTATTCAAAGGAGAACACATTAATGCAGCACATAGTGATAAATATGCTCAAAATAAACCATGACATTAGGAATTAGTGGGGAAAATATAAATAATTAACCCTGTTACAGCCACAGCAGCACACTGGCTAAAAGTGCCCTTAAAACAGCAGACTAAGTGGGGACTGTCTTAATGGTGAATGAATAAACGGCTAATTACTTCGTTATTTGTAGTGCCAGCTCTGATTCTCTGAGTACTTTGTTTAGACATATCCTCTGGCCGTGGCCTCATTAAATAGACAAAATAGATTAGTCTGCACAGAGTACGCTTAACTTTTAGTACGTTCTTCTTACTTCTCAAGGTGATATAAGGTGTCTCATTGATTGAGGAGCAGTTCTCGGTCACCTCAGCCAGAAGGCAATAAAGGCAGCACAAAACTAATTCTGTCTGATATTTACAGACCCTTCTCCAGTACATACTTCCTCCAATACCCATATCTCAGGGGCTACATACCTGTGCCAATGTACAATAATACCAATCCTGAAAAATCATCTCTCCTGGCTTAGCCTCCCTCAGTCAGGAACAATAAGTGTAATATGATAGGCATTCATAGGCCCACTGACATTTGGAGGAAGTTCATCAATTAAATTAAGATATTCTTTTCACAGGGGTACTGTCAGGACAGGCGGGGACTTTATAAAAATTTCAACATGATTTTAGCATGAACATCCTTCAAAGTCTGGTCAGGAACTCATGAACTTTGTTGGCACAAAGTTTGCGATTCCCTTCATCCATTCAAAATTATTCATTGACGATAACTTGCCTGGATAAACCTGACACTGAGGGAATTGTGTCCCTCTAGAATTCCAGTGTTGCACTTTCTGGATTTTCAAAAGCATTTTGCTCACCTGAATATTGAAATTTAATTATGCGGCTATCTACTTTATTGTCTTTTTATAGGAAAACTGCAGGGAAAATTTTCAAAATGATGGTGATGCAATGTGACAGAAAACTAAAGGTAAATCTGATGATATGACTATATGAAAAATACTTGAATTTCCAATGATATCAACCAAATAAAGTGAAGCTATATTTAAATCAAAGCTTTATTGTAGCATTTATCAGAATGATTTGCTAAGCCCTTCAGTATGTGAGTTCCGAGACAATTTGACAATATCCCCCTCATAACCATTTATATCAAAAACTCAGATGATGAAATACCAAAGCCTGATGACTCCAAGATATTCTACCACAGCATATTAATAACACAAACTTATTTTCAGAGTGGTATTTGTATTCCACAATACATTCCTCAACACCTCTCCCTGAATTTATCCTTTACATATTAAACATCTTTTTTTGCAGGGTGTGTATTTGAAATTCAAGACAGTACTCAGTGTTTCTTGAAATCTAATCACACAATACCTCCTTGTCCATTGGCAGATGGGCTGAAGAGTACATGGTCCAGAAAACATGTGTACAAACATATCAGCCTGTATATGAATGTTTTTGGAAGTGCATGTACATGAGTGTGTACAGTATGTGTGTATATGCTTGTGTGTTATGCTAAGTTTGCAGCACACACCTGCAGTCCGATCGGCCCCGGGGGACCAGGGAATCCCCGAGGTCCTTCATCTCCCTTCTGTCCAAACATGCCCTGCTGGCCGCGAGGACCTGGCTCTCCGTCAGCACCCTAGTAATGGGACAAAAACAATCACAGTTTTCAGTAAACAGCTACAACATAACACATTTCTCAAAACATTATGCCGAATGATTTCATTTTTATACGGAATCCATTATTGAAAACTGTGTGTGAATCTATTATAAAAAAGTATGTCCATTCATTACACATTTTACACACTTTTACACATTTTACTTCCATAATAAATTGGGAGGTATACTAAGCTTGTTCGCAGTGGCACAGCGGCAGTACGCAAATTTTTCAATTCAGGTTGTTTTAATGCAATCTGCACTTGTATATGGTAACTTCAGCAGAATTCCACACTGCAAATAAGAAGCCTTTTAATTATCAAGAGTCGCCAGTGCTGTGACGCAATCAATATGCAAATAACAACAACAACAGGCAGATTAAACTTATAAAATTATCTACTGCACACACACAATAGATAATAGATCGATTTCTATTCCAAATCTATCGGCTATTGTTACAAGTACACCATTGAATGTAATGTTCTGTTGCTTTTGTGTCATAACTGAGGCTACATGTAATAGTGTTCTAACAAGCTAATTAAACACATTGTATTTTAAAACTGGCAGGTGAAGATGTGTTCTTTTATGTCAGCCAATGACATTGCATTGCTTTAATAGTGAGAAAGAAAGAGAAAATTCTTTGTGTATTGTACCTCAGCAGTGATGATGCCATTTGCTAATTTGTGAATTAATCATCTAATCCTAATCATTCCAGAGTAGCAAGGCTGGCAGTGTGAAGTGCCGGAAAATAAAAATTGCACGTTTAGACCTGAATCTACCTTATATAAGCAGCAAAGCTCTATGTAACACAGCCAGGTTAACCATTTTGGTTGTATTACATGGACTTTTGCTCCTAGATCCATCTGAATCTTCATTATCCATCAGTCATGGACAAGTGAATCTTATTAAAAGCGACAGGCAGCCCCTCAGTCACTTTCTGTCCTTAGATACGATTGACATTCTGTGTCACTTCCAGCACCCAATTCCAATCTTTGGTGGGGAGGTCATTCCACTGCACCCGTTATCCCACGGCTGAAAATAGCGAGTGCAGCGAATTTTATGAGGTTATAGAAACGTACTTGCTATAGGAAAAAGTGCCAAAGATAAAAGGAATTAAAAAGGAAATTAGTTTATGCAAAAAAAAAAGTTCCACTTCACCAAAGGACTACATTAATAACATCAAACATTGCTCATTTCTGGGGAAATATAGCTTGGACATACCTTTCCTGGCATATAAAATCAGTTTGAGAAGAATTTGATCTTTACGTCACGCTTTATTAGCTTTTAAAGAAAGGGTATGTTTTCAACACATATATTGCTGTGAAAAAAGTCGGCCTACTGATCTGGTGTTTGCCAAAAAACTGTCCCCTGAAGTCAGAACTTTAATTGGAAGAAACAAAATCAATATCTGAGTAAGAAAAAACCTCCGTTTTCAGAAGTGCCACCCAACTGCAAACATTCAGCACGTGCAATTGAGCACAGTTCACAACAAAGCTGTTTGAACCTGAAATGCACTTGGAATGCATGCAAAAGCCTTCATGCAAATGTAAGGACTTCAGGACTTGTCAAGTTTTAGAAAATTTACTTTGGTAGTGCTTAACTTTTGTCCAGGTGTACGCAATGTTGGCAAGCTAAGTACATAGGTCACATGGACATGGACAAGCAATAATGACTGACCTGTAACAGTAAATAAATGTGCCTCCTTTCAGTTTCAAAAATGTAATTCTGTCAGGCTGCCAGGATATTATGAAATGCCACTGCTGCCAAATTTTGAATCAAATTAAAACTTTTTGCTGAGGTCACTTTGTCATTAGGCAGCAAATTATGTAAACGTATAAAAATACTCTTTGATGAACCAGCCCAGTTTTAATTAAAACAAATTAAATCATTTTTAAAGTATTTATGGCCAGTGACACCAAGTTAATATCACTGTGTGAAAAAATGCCTTTCAGTTGGTTATTTTCTAGCTGAAAATAGTATTTTCTATACTGTGGGCCTACTGCAGTAAAATAGTATAATTCCCTTCTGTGGTGTTCATGTGAGTTTGTCTTAGAATAGGACAGAGTTCCTGTTTTTTGTTCTTTGCTTCTACTCATATCGCAGGACGTAGAGCACTTCAGGCATTGATAGAGCTGCATAAAGACCAGGAATATGTCTTTAACAGGACATGACTCATTGGAAACTGTCACAAAGTTAGAAGAAAAATGTCTTTTTCTGAACCACTGGGTCACCTTCTGAACTGACTGAATTTCTGGCACACACACATACGACGGTCCGCAGCAGAAGTGCTGACAGAGAGTAGTGTTCGGCGGGAACAGAACACACACTCGGAAGAGGAGGAGGAGGCAGCACATGGTGCAGGTTGCCCCGGGTGACCAGGCGCGCGGGATCGAAAGATTGAACTCATTCTTCGCCGCGGATCCATAATGGGCCGGCGTGAGGCTCTAGCGGCGCGGCTGTGGGGCAGCGCGATACAAGAGCGAGGTTACCTTTCTCTTACGAATGAGCTGCGCGCACCATGCCGCTTACTGCAGCCCATCAGCCCTCCGCGCTTTCAGATCTCTCACGTCCAGGGGAGACCGGCGAGGCGGACGCTGTCTTACCGAAACCCATTCAGCGCGGCCCTTCCGTCCCACATACCCCCCGAGCGCCCGAGGCAGCAGGACGGCGTTACGATTTCAATTCCGTGGCCAGTAACAAGACGGAGGGGTCGCGGGAGAGACGCCACTACACTCTGCTTGCTTTAATAATGTATTTCATGCATAGAATCGGTGCGCTACCTCGGCGGGGCAATACATCCAGCCACATATTTATCACCCCCGCGGGACGCCCGGGCCTGAGATGAAATACACAAAATAGATTAAAAGCGCCGTGGTGCCTGGGGCTGGAGTTATAGCTCCGTACCCTCAGATACTGTGAGAGGGGAAAAAAATGTCATTGTCTGTGGGGCTGATTGCTTGCTTGCTGTACAGTCGTGACGAATGCTGTGTGCAGTGGGCAGGTGGAGGAGCGGTCGGGGCGGGGGGGTATTGGAGTGGATAGAAACTGAAGTGACAGCGGGGTTGCCAGATGTACTCACAGCAGGTCCTGGAGCTCCAATAGGACCCTGAAGACCAGCTGGACCAGGAGGACCCTGAAAGGACACGTTACAATAGGACATGGTTAGGGATGTTATTACACTGCAAAGCAGCAGAGAATTGGTAATTAATGCAAATGTTTGTTGCACTGCACAGCCATGCTAGGATATGGGACCAAGGAGGATAAACTGCTAGATTGTGAGCCACCAGCCAGATGTAACACCACCCACTAATACCCATTACATGTGAAACAACATGCGTTCTGTGTGCTGATATACTGTGCTGTAAATCACCTTAGGCAATGAGATGTATGTAAACTGAGAAGTAAATGAGCCAATCAAGAGCAAGCTCTTTAATCAACATGGAAAGATTCCGCACGATGCTAAAATGCTGATTTATTAGAGATGTATGACACAAAATGGCTGCCAGCCAAAGGCGACTGGTGATCATAGGTTTCATAATGAAATAGAATGGTGCAGAGAACTCACTTGTTCACCCTTGTCTGCTTTGCTTCCCTTCTGGCCCGGTTCTCCAACCTCTCCCTGGGCAAGACAACAAAATTGTGCAATTCATGGTCTGTTCATTGGCAGTCTCAACCATGGGCTCAAATATTGTTTTACATTAACTTTATACTACGCAAAGGAAATGAGACCTTACACATTTTCACCCCAAGCATACCATCATCAGAATCTTAATTAGACCAGGCAATAAAGACAAGACCTTGAGAGCTTTCATTTTGTTTTTTTTGTTTTTTTGGTAATGATTGCCCGGTCCACGCTGAGATAATAGCACTTGCGCTGATGAGAAAGATGCAAGGACATGACATGGATTTCTAATTTGCGGGGAAGCACTGAAAATGTCCAATAAAACATTTCATTTTATGTGTGTATCAAAGACAGTGCCAAACAAAACAGTTGCATATGGCTACTGCAGTTGCATATGGTTAACTCCGTTGTTCACACAGCGAGTGATAGGACGTAATAAATACAGGAGATAAAATGGTGTACTTGCTTTTTGCATCATGCTAATTAGATCTCCTGCCATAATTGGTTATGAAGATGGATTAGTAGTGTATTACTGAATCGTGTAACCCTGATCCAGATGGCCTGTGAGTTGACAGTGTTGATTATGATAGAGATTGAACACTGAGCTGTTTCGCTACGTGAGGCTATGAAAATCGGTTAGCGCAAATCCCAAGCCGTCATAAAATGGCAGACCTTGTCTCCGTCCTCTCCAGGTGGACCCTGCGGCCCAGCTGGCCCAGGCAGACCGACCGGACCTTGGACACCGTCTCTGCCTGCCGGTCCCGGTGGGCCTTTCTCTCCCTGAGATAAAAAACAACAGCCATCAAAAATGTTCTCATGGTAATTCTGCTATAACTGTCAAAAGCCACTGAGAGTGAAGGATTTTGCCCAGAATCTAAGAAAGCATCTCATTTATCCTCAGCAAAATAAGTCAACCATTACTGCCTCCTCTCTTAGTCCCAGCTCAGAATACCCTACGTGATCAAGCCAAGCCATCATAAAAGCCAACCACACACAAATGGCCAGTATTACAGACAGACATTGCAGCTAAGTGACTAACTGATTCTATGTATCATTCTTTGCAATTAACCACATACAATAACAAGAGACTGGAAAGAATAATTGTATAACACATCAGATGAGAAAGAGGACATTCTGCAATAGTAATGAAATGAAGTGAAAGGCGTCTAACCCAGGTTGCACGGCCTTCATTTTACGAGAGAATATGACTGGGTGAGGACCCAGAGTAGGATTTAATTTCCTTCGCAATGAGCTCTAGGGTGGACATTAGTGCTCACCGGCGCTCCTTTCTCTCCAGCTGGACCAGGGGGACCCTGGGGGCCAGTGCGTCCTGAGAGACCGATGGGACCAGCAGGACCAGCAGCACCTCTCTCACCTGGAGATCCCTACATTCCAGAGAAATAAACACCAAGTAAAACAGACAGAACAATTGATATTTTCGCTAATGCAATGCAGGAATGAAGATAGCCCTAGGTTGGGTAAACAAACCTCTTCAACATAATAGGCACTCCAAGCTAATAGCAAAGTGCCAAACTAGCATGGATAAAACATTGATTTTTTTCTTAATTGCGCAAACTTCTTTCTCGTGAACTAAGCGCATAAACAACTGCTCGCACCTTTGAGACAACTGTCTAGCGTATCCTGCATAAGTTATGATTGGGTCTGCAATTATCTGCATTCATTAGCTCTTCATAATCATTCTCAAAGTTTACTGGACAACACGCAATATTTATACAATGTTTCATCATATGTCTTCCAAGGTCCCCTCTCTCGAAAACTCATTTGTCTGAAAATAGGTTCCATGAAATTTTCTTTATTAACATGATGTGCTTGCTATTTTTCAGCAAAGAGCCCTAAGGTATAGAAACACTTCTGCTGCAATTACCCAGAGCCAGCTTTGAATCTTGAATTGAATTTTGAAGCGCAGCACATATACGGAAACTGAAGAAGATTTCATAAAATGCTACAGAGCATATTTTGGTTCTGGGGTCTATATCCTGTGCTGGTACATTATGTACACAATTTGTTTCTGTGTTAAAAAAAGCATACAGCTCGCAGGGCGCAATTCAGGGTTTGCTCATGTCTGCGGGTCAAAGTGGCATCGACCATCCTCGCTCTGGCCCTCATTGGCAGTCATGCAGCACCACCCTGAACCAGCGGTAGCCCACCACCATCACCTGTCAAGGGACTCCAATCCTCTGGCAGGATGTGGATGGTAGACAGAAGCAAACGAACAAAGCACTTTCTGATCATCAGAGGGTAGAGGCGTTAAATTATTTAAGCTAAGCAGAAACTGCAAGTCAAAATATCGCGGCTTTTTCAACCAAAGATGTGTGCTCCTAGGATTTTCGTTGTACTGTAAAAAACTGATTTTTATACATCTATTCACATCGCACCATTAAAATCAGAGGTCATAAAAGCTTTACAATCAAATCTTATATGATGCTGTCAGTCTAAAAAAAGTGTAATTATAGAGAGAGACAATTACTTCTCTGGGTGTTCTTGGGAAAAATAAAGCCGTGAAGGACTGACTGTCATTACGATCCTCAAAAGCCTTTCAGACATTGAATATTTGAAGCTGTCAATTTACATCTTAATTGGAAGCAACATAAGGTGAAAAGTGAAGCGACAGTAATTACAATGCTAATACACAATTTGTCCTGGAGGAGATAGCCACAGATGCAACTATAACATCACAAGGTTAAAAAACAGCCCCCAACAGTCTGCTTTTGCTATTACAGACAGCAGGAATTCTTCAATTATAGCAGGGGTTGGGGACTTTGAGCGAAGAACTAAGGGATATTATTCATTGAGGACGGCGACACTGCAGAGCTATTTTAAAGGCATTGCGGTTAGGCTTATGGTAGGGAGGTGCTCAGGCTATGCCTGCCGCACCCAGGTCAGGTCATTGCCGTCCAACCAGCACAGAGAGAGCCTACTGACAGCCAGGCTACCTAACTGAGGCTACAAACAAACCAGCCATTGCTTACCCAAACTATACAGCTGAGGGGAATCCCTGCAGCAATATGAACATTTTCTGAAGCCAAAACAGAATACTTACAACTGGACCAGGTGGACCCTGAGGACCCTCTCCACCCTTCAAGCCAGGAGCACCCTGCAAGAGAAAAGAGACAATTTAAGATGGAGGATACCTGTGACCCATCTCAAGATCCCTCTCCGCTGCACCATAGACCTGTGCAGTGAAGTAAACCCAAACTGGGGCCACATAACAAAAGCTTAATGCAATGAACTGACATTCAGGATGTTCAGGTGGCGGAAATGCTAGCACCAGGCACTCTCAAAAAAAACTGATTAACCTGCTTTAATGGTTATCTCACTCTGCGTGAGGAATCACAGCAAACGAAAGGGAGTTCTCCTGAGCCTCTCTGTTTATATTTTAGGCTTTACAAATCCATCCCAGTGGAGCAACTAATGCATGAAAGCTAGCATAACAGTCATTTAGCTTTTATTCTGAATTGTTTAAGATGATATAATGAAAATGGCATTTCTGCATGATGACTGAACCCAGTATTGCTGCCACATCAAAAAAATACTTAACGCAAGATAAACTCATGACTTCAGCTTCGAGCTGCTGTCACAGAGGCAGCCAGCGAGATTAAAGAAGATGCTACAACCGCATCGCTCTTCAAGGTGCAATAATCAACACACCGCGCTTTGAACTGCTGTACACACAGCACTCGGATGTGCACTTCCCTTCTCTGCATGAGTCACATCTTTATGGCCCCTTCCACACTTCCCTCGAGGGGTATCGGAAATGGGAAGTGTGGCAGTAAGCTAATGCAGTGCTATGTGTTTGTTCTCTTCAGTGAGATGGCAATAGAGCGGATGCTTCGGAAGGAATATTGTACCAGCCCAGGCAGGAGAGGTAATGAGATTTACCACCTCGCTGTGAGGAAGTTAATCATATAACCATAACAACAATCATGGCAAAAACTAAAGACGTCAGTCAATTTCTAAAAGTATTTTAATCTTATACTTCAGATCATGCTTCTGGTAAAAGTCTTGCTAAATAATGTGAAAATATCACCAGTGCTGTGACACTGACAAATTTTAAGATTTGACGATAGGTAAGAAAATTTCATGTCATCAAATAGTAAAACAAAATTTTCTCTTAGCATGAGTTGACATTCCATTTGTTTGAGAGAAAAAAAAAAAAAAATTCTAAGTCTGATGTTAATACCTAAAAACTTCTTTAGACAGGCTTTTTCACAGTGTTTTCCGACACTCCATAGCAGTGTGGTGCTTTTCTACAAATGTTGAATTAGAACGGTCTTGGCCCCACTGTAAATGAACTATAGAAAAAGCATGGCCTCTATATGAATGCTTCCAAATGTACAAATTCATTTAATATTACCGTAGTTCCAGGAAGGCCTCTCTCCCCAGGGAACCCTCTCAGACCTGCAGGACCGTCCTTACCAGGCGTTCCCTGAGGGCCGGGGTCTCCCTGCGGAGATGAATGAGACAGTACGTGAGCAGAGACACAAACAGCAGCAGCACAAAAATAGCTTCACCAATCTTCTGCTGTTGAGACGTGCTACAACAAATCAAATTTTCTTTAAGCATGGCACTCTCGTAAATTCAATTTGCCGATAAGACTATTGTACAAGAACATCCTCGAAAGTAGTGATTTGCAGTGGTAAAATGATTTTTTATACCTGAGCAACATCAAAAAGGGGTGTCAATGCACAACGTCAAGAATCATAATCATTCATAGTAACTCTTGTGGACATATCGCTGTTATACTGTATACTGCAGCAATATTAATTGTTAGTGTTAAGAATGTTCATATTGAGATTAAAATTCTTTCTATTTAAAATACATTTAAATAAAACTGTCAAGCTAGTTGATTCATATGCTCTTGTTAACCCTTGCAATTAAAAATGTTTGGATTGGTTTATTACCAACCAATAACACTTGAATGCTGGCATATCCTAAATTACGTTTTCCAAACTGTAAATGGCATGTTTCCAGTGAGTACATGAGGGCAGCGCTTGACAGTTGCCGGCTCGCTCTTTAGTTTAGGGCCTGACATTCTAGCAGGGGAACTGTTATGAAAACTGCAAGTCAAGAAAAGATTGCTGTAGAGGTTTGCCCTCTTTGAACAGAATGGCTATAGTCCTCTGTTAAATGTATTCTCAAGTCGACCTCCTTTTGTGTTGCGTGTTCATAATTTCCCATAGCCAGGCCGCAACCAATAAAATAGGACTGTGGGCAACAGAATCGCTTTGACGATGTAAAACACGCTTTATTAATACATTCAAATCATTTCTTGCATGTCTATGGCTCTCAACTGGCTGACATTTATTCCTTGACATAATTTCACTCCTGGGAAATCAGTGCAGGGAGTGTATTTTCAATGACATTTGCTGAGAAAATAACAATGATTACAAGCAATGATTGCCGTGGTATGAAAGTAAGTAAACTGTTTGGCGAATGGTGACACAATAATGAAAACTAACCCCGAATAATAAACATGGTTATAGTCGGTATGCTCCAGCTATAAAATTCAAGTACATTTTTTCTAAAGTTATACAGGGAGATGAGAAGTCGCAGTGGAGTGACCATCATCAAATAAAGGACAGTTACACTTCAACAGGTGTTTGTGTTACAGACTTTCCTCACATTATGTGGACTTGTCTTTTTGGAAAGGTCATACCTTTGCTCCTTCCTTCCCAGCTGCTCCAGGAAGCCCTTGCTCTCCAGGGGGACCAGGTGGCCCAGGGTGTCCTCTCTCGCCTATTGGGCCTGTTTCTCCTGTAGGTCCCTAGTACGTTATATAGGAACAGGGTCATTCATTTTCAGGCAGCGATTTACTGGAGCATTAATACTGACTGTAAGTTACATAATGCTGTTTTGTGCTCCACATGTACCATATATAGGCTAAGAATGATACGTTGCCAACAATACAATTTCCAGGCATCAATCGATTTACAGTGTATTGAGGATATGAGGTAAAGTACAGCGTTCACTCACCTGCGGGCCTACAACGCCACCTGGTCCAGGAGGGCCTGTCTTTCCTTGAAAACCCTGGATAAGAAAAATAATAAACACAAAACAGCAAAGATGAAATGATCTCCGAACAGGATTCAAAATAAACAGCAGCCTGTCAATGGCTCAAAGTTTCTGATGGCTTCAGATGCATTTTTTAGCAAAGCTAACAGTAAAACTACAGTGTTGGCAGTTGTACTGTGCAATGTTAAGGTTAATTCCTCTAGGAACTGCGATTATCTGATTATCTGAATCTCTTAAAACTAATATCCATTTAATGCTCCTTAAAATAACATTACCTTAATTACATTATACGCAACAATTATTCAAGTTGTTCATTGAGATGTGATTATCTGATGATTGTATTCATAAATTAATTAAATTTATGATCCTTGGAAAGTAGCATTCTAAAGTTTGGTTTTTTTTTTTTTTTCAAGCAATATCTTTTTAAAATATACAGCAAATTGAATGTAATAATGTTTTCCTTTTCATTAGAGGCTAAAGGTGGCTGTAAAAATAAATGGCACATTAGCATTTATTTACATACACTTACCACCTTATCCCCAAGTGGCTATAGGAACTATCTGGCATTGAAACCAAATATGATCCTTATACAGAGAGCTTTAATAACGGCTGCTGTAACAATGTAAGGGTGGCACATAAGCAAGGGAAAATCACTGAAGCGGAGGTGGAGAAGAAATCTTCACACAACGATGGGACAGTATCAGCGCGCGGGTTATATTACCATGCAGAACATTCACTGAGTCACGACTTACGCTCTAATGCAGCTCTCAATGCCAGTGGGCCATTTTTTTTTTTAAACAGCAATCATTTTAAAGCTGACAGTTATGTCATTATGTATGGTGTAATACCACCATTTCAATAAAACTGAAGCTATTAAGAAAACTTTTATAATCATGGTCACGTTGAAAGAAAATTTACATTTTGTCAAGTCTGACGTTTAAGAGTGTGTGCCATCTGGTGGTCGTGAGTAATATGACAAACTGCTGTCAGCCTGACTGATTGGCACAAGTATAAATTATGTAGGACATAATTAACACTCCATGTTCCATATTGCTGGCATCTGTTGCATCATTTATTACACCAACCAACGCCAAAGTGAAAGGAGTTAGCTGAGAGTGAAGACATGTTAAACAGCGCACGACCCCACTCAAGGTTAAAATAAAACAAATCACACAGGCATAAGAGGTGAGAACCACAGAAAGGATTGTACTGATTCAGACTTATAAACAACCGCACAGAGCTGTAGCTATTCTGAACACGTTTGCCTTACTCAATGTCTGCAACACCAGCCTCACAAGAGTTCAGCCCGGCAAATAGTCAGGAAAGCAAAGCAGCACAGAAGTCCATAATGAACGGCTTACAAACAACTACAAAGCTCGCATTATGATTGTGTAGAAATAGACACATTTTGTGTTTACTGGTTTGAAACCCCCAAGGTTTACTCTTTGAATCACTAGGAATTTTCCCTGCATCAGTGGAACTGAAGGTGCATTCATGTAAAGCAAACAGCACATTATTTCATGCCCGAGAGATAGCTGTAATCTATTCTCATATGAGAACCATAGCAAGATGTTAGCCTTGTAATAAATCAGGGATTATCAGCATCTTAATGAAGATCCTCGTTGACGCATCATTAACACTGGAGAACAAAGATGTGTGAGTGCTGATGCTACTATGTCACTTGGGAGACAAAAAAAAACATGAAGAAAACCCTTTCAGTTGATTATATTTCATCAAGATTTTAGATGATTTACTGCTTCTGGCGAGAAAAAAAAATCAGCTGTTTGAATACAGTGCTGTCGTCGAGTGAACCAACTGAGGTGAGCTTGAAAGTGACCTGCACACATCTGCTTTATCTCCCACGGGTAATTCATAAATGTATGTTGTCACTGTTAAAGTCATTTACTGTCTTTGTATGGAATTATTATGTCCATCAACCTTTACAGGAACCTGTCAGTGAAATAAAAAAAAATAGATGATGACCTGTCATTGGATTTTCAATTTGAACTGCATTATTCGGTCAGTATGGAATATATTTCCTCAGCAATGATGTTTTCTCTCAAGGCTGTGAGAGCAATTTAAAATACATTCAAATGAGATAATTGTATTCCAAGTACAATAAAGAATTCAATCTACAGCGCAGGTTTCCTTCTGACAGACCTGAAACAGCACTGAGTGGGTTAAAGCAACTCCTGTTGAGGATCCGCAGTTTTTGAAGCCAGCACATTTCAGATCTTAGCACTAATATGCTAATGGCTAGCTTGATAAAAGGTATGCCTTCAAGGATTTCTTTACCATGGGTCCCTCGGCTACAAGCAGCCAGAGGTCCCCTATCTACCGCCTCCTCACATTAATTAATAAAGACATTAACAGGTAAAGCAGCTTCCTCTGCCCGGTGAAGGTCTCTTTATGAATCAGCCTGCACAGCAGAGGGAGTATGTGTGGCAGAACACAAGCTGCTGGACACCTGCTGCCCTGGCACTTAGAAGCACCGCTGACTCCAGGAGACAAATCTGCCAAGGAGCAGGAAAATTAACCCTTTGATGCATAGAGTACATACAAATGCCTTGGACCATTTGTTGGGATTTGGTGCAATATTTTGTGAGTGGGGGTGCAAGTGAGTGGTCTGTCTGTCCATTATTTTGGACATTATGCTTGTGGGATGCACACTGCCATCCAGTATTTTGGACATTGTGCATGCGGGGTGACAGAAGAAACCTGGTCATTGATATGCATAATGATCTATCTGTATTCTGGACATTGCTTATTTGAGCTATTTACTCGGCATGCATAATGTTTCAATATTTTTGATAGAGCATAGACTCAGATGTATTCCAACAAATAGACATGCATTACATAGGTTATGTGTTTTCCGTTTGTGCTATATAATGTATTTCCATCCCCCAACAGAAAAAAAGTCTGATCAAAACTTGAACAATATAAGACTATTTCTGACTTTTGTCAACTTACCTTTTACTTGTGGATGCAGCCATTGTGATTGTTTGTGGTAAATCATGTGACTAATCAGAGAAGTACCTATTGAGGAAATTTTTTTCTGGAAATGTCCAGTAAAATGTACATTTTGCGTTTTCAGGGTATCTATGAGCCCAGAGAAAATAAACCCCATTTAACTTATGTCCAAATGTTGGACAACATGCAACAAAGGGTTAAAATGCCCAGATCATGGAAGTGGGGGCTGGGGAGCCACTGTCCATTTTCCCCACATCCGGCAGGAAGTGACTACCGAAGCCAGGGAGCCCAGGTGTACCACGACACAGGAGTACGGACCAAGTACTTACGGTTTCTCCGCGCTGGCCAGGGTGACCTGGCAACCCATCCTTTCCAGGTGGTCCCTATAGCCATGAGCAAAGACAAAACAATCACTATCTATGCACATGCTGCTTGATAAAACTCATGATATTTCCTCTGATATCTGCTGCAATCCTAAATAATGAATTGGTGAAATCATACAGAAGATGGACCCTATCTATAATGACGCATTTTTCAAAAAGGTACGAAGATGTGCACGAAAGGGTGCAATGCGCTTCACAGGGGTGGTACCTAATATACACATAAAATTGCACATAAGGTTGATGAGTTTGGTTCATTTGCAGCTTTCATAACTTTATTTACTGCACAAAGAGCATTACTGCTCCTGCAAGGGCACATTTGTGACATTGCTTTCCTAGGAGGATGAAAATGCACTTCTGCTCTGCCTTTATTTCTGACAGAGCCTGACGGTAGCAAAAGCAGGTCCAAGTTGCTTTATCAACATAAGAAAAGTGCACTGCGGTACTGCTCTGGATGTCTGCATCCATTAGCATACATACTAGTCAACCGTTCAATGCTTAAGGGGGCGTGCACGAGACACGTGTCAGTTTTCCAGCACGTTGTTTTCTAAATATTCACTAATGATATCATGCGCAGGATGCGCGGCTTTTTACCTCGCGTCTCCTTGACCGTGTTTAAACGCCGAGCGCTCGCGTTATTCAGATGGCGTCCAAAGCTAAAATCTGTTCAGCTTTTGGGGAGACGCGCTGCTCATTAATGTCAGTTTCACAGGAGGAGTGGGTGAGACTCACATCTTCGTATCATTGGCTCACTTACATAAACAATATTTGTGAAAATGCCACAATATTAGACGAAGTCAGCGAAGCAGTCACTTGTTGTTATAGCAACGTTTCAATGCCTCTCCTTTCCTCTTCGCTTTTAAAAGATGTGCTTGCACTGTCGCATCTTGCATTTTTTCACACACAAGCGCATCTCCTGTGTGCACAGCCCCTAATGGGCATGATACTTAAGGAACAAAACAATTAACCTTCATTTTTAATTCCGTGGGTAAACACTTTGATTCCACTCAAGCCCTTGTCTCTATTGGCAGACAATGCTACACTACATATCTGTGATGCATACTGCCTGCTGGGACACAAGCAGAAATGAAGATACTCACTGGCGGACCCTTTGGTCCTGGGAAGCCAACAGGTCCCTGGGGTCCTTGAGGTCCCTGAGAAATAAAGGAGGTAAGTGTCAGTCATACTAAGAAGTATGGAAGACAATTTAGCACTGAAGAAGCAGCATTCAACAAAGATTTAGCACATGCTGTTATTTTCAGTAAAAGTGAATGCCAACATGAGATGCTCCGATATGGTTTGAAGCAGAATAAGACTGCAATGAGCAAGGTACTAAAGCTTAGCTTGCGAACAGGGCCTAGCTTCCTCTGTGAAAAAAACAGCACTTGTAAACTAATTAAAATGCTCAACAGATTTATATTTTTGTCTAGATTCATTTTCATTCACACGTTTATTCCCTCACTTTACTGCAGGGACTGACAAAAAAAAAAAAAAAACTATGAAAAACCAAATCAACAAATCACTTATTTCAATGCAAAGTTACAGCCAAACTAAGATTACTGCGCATTGGCATTTCTTAAACATAACTGTCAGCTGCTTTCATCCCATGAAAAATGAATCCCTGAAAAAAAATAAATGGCATTTGACTGACTCAATAAAATTGACAAAACTTAATTGACAGGTGCAGGTTTTATAACATTTCTTATGCTGTGAGAAAATCAAAACATAATCACAGCAGAGTAGTTAGCACCGTGGGCAAAAAAATGATCAACTTATTTGTGAACACAGGAGGAAAGAAAGGAAAATAAGTTCCTCATAATTACAGTAGACTGCACATTAGCTGGCTTTGTTCACTGATGAACCCAATGCTATACTAAATTTAATCCCCTTTCTAAGTCTGTCATAGTTAGCCTTCAGAAAAAAATAATAATAAATAAAAAAATTTAAAAATATGAGAAAAAAAAACTGCCTGAATTGGCTTCTGTAGCTAATTGGGCTCATTGTATTGCAAGACATCCTGTGCAGTCCAGCTCATAATCACAAGAGACTCACAGTTTTGTTTAGTCTACAAAGTACGAATCATTCCTCTATCTCATTACAGTGCTTAAGTATTAATAGCCACAACCCCTACGGCTCTGGAATAGCGCATGTAATGTGTTTTGTATCCTTAAGAAACATCGGAAAGTCAGGGGGGAAAATATCATTAGCTCACAATCCTCATGTTTTCAGGCATCTTTTTATCCAAAACATCCTCAACAGATTTAACTCTTGCCAACACTTTCTCAAACCCCATATTTCATATTCTGTGACTTTGAAAAAGAGCAAATAAACCTTAAGGAAATGGAACTGATTAATTATTGGCAGGAATTCGTAAATTCACAGAAATTTCATGTTGCTCAAAACTTTATGGCCGTAAACTAAAATATAGAAGACAAAAATCAGACAAAGAGGAGCATAAGCTGATAAGCTGGAGAGCTTAAGAAATGCTGTCGACAAGGAGAATTGATCTCGTCTTGACAGGTTCACAAAGCTCAGATTGGCTCCAAAATGCTCCTTCAGCAGTCTCCAAAAAAATCAAATCACGAATCCATAATGAACTCTGTAAAGTAAACAACGGCCTGAGCTTCTTTAAAGCCCTCATCAAAGAATTACAAACTGCTCCACACAACTGGATCAGAGCCTGGTAAATGTGCCAGAGGTCAAAGACTTGGAAGAAGTCACAAATTGTCCAGGGCATTTTCTGAGCCAAACTCATTTCAATCCACATTGCGCTATGAGAGTCAAATGGGCTCTGTGCAGATTGATGAACTTACTCTTTCTCCAGGTGGGCCAGGGGGACCATCATTTCCTGCAGTGCCCTGTGAAAAACACAATGGGATGAAGTAAGATCCAATGTGTACACTAATGACTACAAAGACCTGTAATAAAAGCAGAGACGTTGTCATTGTAAGGACAGGACGTTGGGTTACCTTCGGACCAGGTTTTCCAGTCGGACCTCTAGCACCGCGAGCACCACGTGGACCCTAGGAAGTCAGGAAAGAAAGGGGGCAGAGAGCCTTCATCAGGGTGAGCATGAGTAAGACAGTTCTGCAGGTGCAACAGCATACAGTAATAGCAAGATTACGATACTATTGGTGAAAGAGCATGAGAACAGTATTAGAATGAAAGTGTGGGGCTTGAACAGTACTGTGGAAGAAAGTGAAATGAGTGTGAACAGTATAATGGATAAAAGTCGAATGAGTGTGATCAGTATTATAGATGAAAGTCGAATGAGTGTGATCAGTATTATGGGTAAATGTAAAGCAAGCGTGGGCCGTATTGTGGTTAAATGTAAAGTGAGAATGAACCGTATAGTGGGTAAATGTAAAGGGAGTGTGAAACATATTGTGGGTAAATGTAAAATGAGTCTGGGCCGTATTGTGGGTAAATGTAAAGTGAGTGTGAACCCTATTGTGGGTAAATGTAAAGCAAGTGTAAACTACTTGTACATTGCTGGTAAATTTAAAGCGAGTGTGAAATGTATAGTGGGTAAATGTAAAGCGAGCGAGGGCCGTATTGTGGGTAAATGTAAAGCAAGCGTGAACCATATTGTGGTAAATGCAAAGGAAGTGTGAACCGCATTGTGGGTAAATGTAAAGGAAGCGTGAAACATATTGTGGGTAAATGTAAAGCGAGTGTGAAACGTATTGTGGGTAAATGTAAAATGAGCATGGGCCATATTGTGGGTAAATGTAAAGTGAGTGTGGGCCGTATTGTGGGTAAATGTAAAGTGAGTGTGGGCGGTATTGTGTGTAAATGTAAAGTGAGCGTGAACCCTATTGTGGGTAAATGTAAAGCAAGTGTGAACCATATTGTGGGTAAATGTAAAGCGTGTGCACCATATTGTGAATAAATGTAAAGTGAGTGTGAGCCGTATTTTGGGTAAATGTAAAGCGAGTGTGAAACGTATTGCAGGTAAAAGTAAAGCAAGTGTGGGCCGTATTGTGGGTAAATGTAAAACGAGCGAGGGCCGTATTGTGGGTAAATGTAAAGTGAGCGTGAACAGTATCGTGGGTAAATGTAAAGGAAGTGTGAAACGTATTGTGGGTAAATGTAAAGCGAGTGTGGGCCGTATTGTGGATAAATGTAAAGCAAGCGTGAACCGTATTGTGTGTAAATGTAAAGGAAGTGTGAACAGTATTGAGGGTAAATGTAAAGTGAGCATGAACAGTATCGTGGGTAAATGTAAAGGAAGTGTGAAACGTATTGTGGGTAAATGTAAAGCGAGTGTGGGCTGTATTGTGGGTAAATGTAAAGCGAGCGTGAATCGTATTGTGAGTAAATGTAAAGGAAAGGTGAACAGTATTGTGGGTAAATATAAAGCGAGCGTGAATAGAATGGCAGGTAAATGTAAAGTGAGCATGAATCGTATTGCAGGTGAATGTTGGTGAATGAAAAGTAATAAAAGAAATTACCGTCGGACCCCTTTGCCCCCCTGGACCAGGTTTGCCTGCCACACCCTTTTAAAACAACACACAATAAAGATCACCATTAGAAAGATGGGACTTATGTGAAGTAACCATGTAACTATAGAAAACAGTGGTTGATTACAGGAAAACTCCCCACAATTCTCCCTCTCAGATAAAAAAAATGTCAGCAATTCCTTTGACTGTAAACAAGACATTACTTTCCATTGTGATGGGTGTCCTGATAACAAATGCATCATGCCAGGAGCTTTAGAAAATCTATAAAAGAAAACAATGAGCCTGCCACAAAAATAAAAGATACCCTCCCTGGGGTATGGAAGGCTCAAATGACTGGCAGGATGAGATGGCTCATTCCACTGAGGATCATGGGATAATGGGATATAGGTCAGCTCTCTGACCTCCGTATATTAAATCTACAGCGTGGCAAGAGAATCGCTGATCACACTGACATTTTCTGCTGCACATTCCCATCATCCCCTCTTCTCCCCCCATCCCCCCATTGGAAGGTGTATGCTCAAAGGCCTGATATTTGGACCCAACGCTCGACAAAGTGTAAGAAGAGATTCATATATTTGACATTTTGGATATGAATAATCCATGGAAGCTTAGCACCATGGCAGAGATATTCACCATCTCTTTTCCCAACCCCCCCAGAGTAAATGCTGTCACTGCATTGGACAAAAAAATCAACACAGTTGTCAAGTGTATTTGTGGCCTATTTTAGGGTAAGTGATTAAATGTAACCTGCTGCTCAGAGTACCACAACAAATGTCTTCAAGCAATATGCCAAAAAGCATACTTTTACCATAATGCATAAAGTGCAAATGCCAGCATTTAAAGGAGTATTTATATGGGGAGAAGCAAGATAAAAAAAATACTGGAATAATATCATATACAGTAAATAAAGCGTGAGGAATGTGTAAAAATTGACAAAGAACTGCATCCAGGAGAAACTTTAAATTACCAAGTAATTGAAAAGAAATCATTGTAGACACAATGTTTTTCGCGTCTGTTTCTGCATTGATTTGCGGCTGTTTTTCTGTCATTCTTTTTGTGAAACGGATCAATTTGCGATCATTTATAAGTCCCGCCGGTCATAATGCCAGCGATGATACAAAAGGAATAATCAGTCTTACCCTGGCTCCTTTCTCTCCATTGGCTCCTGGGAACCCGGGGAAACCAGTCGAACCCTACGGATCGAAAATATAAGAGGGAGGAGAGTGGTTGGCTCTGCTCATTAACCTGCAATGATTCACCAAGTTTTACTTTCACAGTTACTCTGAAGTCACATGGGGGTAGAGGAAGACTTGAGTCCACTGCTAATGCCATCAAACAACTAGTATTCTCCTAAGACAAGTCTTTTCATTGACTTTTCATCTGTCAGATACACGCAATGAAATACATGATTTGCATTGTTCAATGAAATTGTCTACTATTTAATGTACAAAATGATAAATTTCAAAGGTCATATTTGCAGTATTTTGGGGCTGAAAGTGCACGATTCTAATCCTGTTTTCAAACGGTAGCTATTGTCATGCATGAGCCTCACTGCCGGTTTGACAGATCCACAAAAACATGTTGTGTCACAAGTCTTCCACTTTTTCATACCGGAAACAGCAACCGAGCTCATTTAGACTGGAGTCAGAAGAGGACCATTTTTATTTGGCTACCATATATAGTTCAGAAGCGTTTTATCGACCAGCAGTGGTTAGTAATTAGCAGTGATTCTCAAACTCCCAGAGTGACTGGACCCTATCATAGACAATTCCTTTACTAATTAGGCATAGCTTTAATTCTGGCCACAGCTGGCATGGGCTTGATTCACTCCAAGGGCATTAGGCCCTTTTTTGGACCAAATTCTCAAGCAAGTAGCCCCCACAAAAGACCAGGTTATAAAAATGAAACAATAAAGATAAAATTTTGTGGATAAAGAAATAGAAGATAGTAAATATCAATGAATAATCCAGGTTGTGTAAAACAAGCAACCCCTGCAAGTTACAAACAGATACACTAGATATGAACACAAAACAAGCAAGTGCACACGGCATGCAATGTGCTGACGTAATCAAGGCTCTGAGGGGATGAGTATTAAAAACAGCTTACCCATGTGTTTCTTCCAGGTGCCATTGTAAGCATTGAAATAGTGATAAGAGCAGCGTTTCACGCAGTAATAGAGCAATATGATACTGATACTCTTCAGACAAAGTGGGAATGAAAAAGCTTTATAATAATGAGGTTGCTTAATAGCTTTATATTTAAGCACTCCACCATGAAATAAGTTACAGATCACTCCAACTAGTGGTTCAATTGAACCTGAAACTCAACTGGCCCACCACCCTGCTATGCCCATTTAGGAGTGGGGTACACAGCTGAAATGAAACACCAAACTAGACTATGTCCTAAAGATGTGGTGTGCAAAGTTTCCACCAATTTGAACAATATATGTTGCCGCTTGAGGTCAGGGGTCGTATAGGTGTCTGTTGGTCAAGAAATGTGACAAGCCACAAAACTGCCATTTTTCTTAAACCGCCAAAAAACATCATTTATATGTTGAGTCATGTTGTACACAACATAGATTGTAAGTTTCAGCTCTTTATATGTTCTAGAAAGGTCTATAATGGGCAACGTCAGTTTTTCAATATGACCATCTTGCCATTCCCACTTTCAGGTACGAGCGGCAGAAATGGCATCCCACAGTAGTTCATGTGTTAAAGATGTTGCATACCAACTTTAGTCAAATTTGATCAATATTTGTGACTACTTGACATTATCGACAAATTGTTTACCGAGGACAGACAACAGATGACAGACGACAGCCAACGACAATGACGGACGCCGGAGTTCACACCATCTAAATAACTCAGCTGATTAACAACCAGTTGAGATGAAAAAAAAAAATTCTTCATCATAAAAATAAGCTCAACAGCTCATTTCGCTCAATTGTTCTGGTGCCTCATTATCTTAACAGAAATTAACACTCTCAGTTCATGGTCAGGACAATGAAAGAATTGTTTTTGCATATTGCAAGTTTATTACCAACAGATAAAAAAAATGAGGAAGAGGTAATACTAATGATTCAATGTCACGGACACGTTATGAATCTTGTGCTACACACAACACCGAACACTCTGCCACCCCTGGTTAAGTGGTCTAGAGGGACTCCATCACACTTTCAGTTTTCATTTGTGCCTCCCAGCTATAGCATCCTATTCTCACTCTTTAAATACTTCATCAAGCGCTCTGTGCTCACAAGTTTCAAAATAAAGGCAGATAAAAGCCAGCTGCGCTCGAACATTCATCTGAAAGACTGAGATTTTGGAGTGACTCCTCTGTTTTCACCTCTCCTTGCGGGCTGCAGATGCCAGGGCTGACACAGAACGTGACCCATCGCGAGTGCCTCTGGAGATAAAGCGAAACCGCAGCAGCCGCGAAGATGAGAGGCAGCCTGTTTTAACAGTCAGCTCCATCCTCCGCACCCAGCACAAAAGACAACGCTCCTTCCACCGCGCTGCATTGCCCTGCCTGTCCTGCACGGTAGCCGCGTCGAGTCGTGAGTTACTCAGCCATGAGGCAGAGCTCTAAATATTCATGTCAAACTTATTTCTCCTGTTCATAGAGAGGTTGGTGTGTAATGCAATGGGTCACCCCAGACATTCTCCCCAATGTGTCAACATACCTTTGGTCCTTGTCTTCCTGGGTAGCCCGGTAAACCAGGTACACCAAGTTTTCCCTAAAAAAAAAGAAACAAAGTTAGTTCTCTTCTTAATGGAACTGGAGGTTATCATTCATTGTCCATGTCCAGAGTTTTCTAATGTTTACAAAACAAAACAAAGCCAGCCAAAATACAGGAAAATGTAGGTATATTGTAGAACTCACCTCTAAACAACTTGCACTGAACTTGTACAAACAATTAAACAATTTGTACTGGAGATTGTACTGTACTTCCACCATTAACCCCTTTGTGCAGATATAGATGCCAGCGTCCACAAATTCTGACATTTAATTTTAAAATAATTCTGTAATTGAATTTCCAAATGTCTTGCATCACTGTAATAATTTTCCAGAGTCTCTATAACACAAACACTGAGTTATAAAGCCTAAATGGGCTCATGCACAACAGGAAGAATTGGCAATATTTGTGTTTGTGCAAAGGGGTAAGGTAAGGCAACGGTAGAGGATGAAACAAATAAGTTACACAAGAGGCTGGTTGTGTATTGAAACTTACCTTCTCCCCAGCTGGTCCAATGGGTCCAAGCTCTCCATTGGGGCCTGACCGTCCCTTCGGCCCCTCAGGCCCATCTTCTCCTCTGGGCCCAACGATGCCATTCTCACCCTGAAGGAGCAAACCAAAATAACTCAGAACTGCTCAGTGGGTCGAGGGGACATTCAGGAGCTTCAAATTCATCACAGTTGTTTTTCTGGTTGGCTTTCCTTACCCTGTCTCCTTTCAGACCCATTTCGCCCTTGAAACCAGGAAAACCGTCCTCGCCCTGAATCAAAATAAAACAAGAATCTCATCAGAAGACTCCAAACATATAGTGACTTATGAATTTGATCTCTGAAGCTGCACATATGTCCAGGTCCAGTATACCATGGCTACACATCAGAAAAAAATCTGGTACATCCATATGAAATATTGCTGTTATTGAACCTAAATGCACTGCATAACTGCAGTAGTTCACACCAAACATAGGAAGAAACCATTTTAATTATATGGCACGTCTTCCCCGTGACCGAAACAATTTGATATTGACACAACACAGGCATATTCATCTCAACAAATAAGTCATGATCGAAACACAAATTGTGCGGCAATATGAATGAATTATAATCAAGAAGTTAGACGGCCGACCACAGCATATATAACCCAGAATGAAAATTTCTATTTGCATGCAAGTCATGTACATATAATATAAGTCTGAGAAGCATATATTCTTGGCTGAAGAAATTTCACTGTAATTGGGGGTATGACAAAATCATTAGTCTCTGCATCTTAAATAGATGCATGCTAAAACAGCTGACTCATGATCTCTGGATTATTTGAAAAGGTTACGGTAGGTGAACTCATCAAGTCTGACGAACGCAACAGTCCGTCATTTTAAATGACTAGCACTACTGACATCTGCTGGCCATTCTCATGTACTGAAAATCACCCACTCGCTAGACACAGATGAGGGCAGCTTTATATGGTTATTGACTTACAATCGAGACTTGGCCTGCATTTTAATTTCACCTGAGCTCAACTGTGATAAATCCCTACCACCACATCCAAACTTGTCATAGCTCAGCGTTTTAGTACTGTTCCTGTTAACATCAAATGACACTGTAGCAGCACCAAGAGAGGTTTTCAATATATTACACATCATATATAAGCTAAAACAGGGGCACAATGGACAGAAATACTATACTGCATTTTTTTTCACAAATTATCTTCATAATAATTTCACAGCAAGAGTAACTATTACCCTGGTGCAACAATCAACTATAGGCATGATTTCAGAAACTTTGAAATGATTGTGTTTCCTGACAGCATACTGCTGTCAGACGGAGCTGTCTTGCCTCTTGATTCATTTTACATTGCTGTTTACCAAGACACATTTACAACAGCCCTATCGCGCAAGATCCACAACGTAATACCAACTTCAGGCAGAAAAACATGTTATTCTGAACACATAACTCCTTTCCAGAGAAGGAACTTTAAATCCAAGAGGAATATTAATACAAACAGTATACGCCTGCAGTGGTAAAACAGTTTTTCATAAAAGAAAAAAAAAACAGACAGGTTTCTCCCCTTGCAATTACCTGACCAAACTATAAAGAAGCATCACTGGTAAGAAATATACATGCACAAAAAATTGAAATAATAGATAAATTATTTCCTGATGTTTTGGGACTTCTGACTTCTGGCAGACTTCTGCCACTTTAAAAGAATAATGTAAAGCATTGCATGATAAAAACGTACAACCGCAATTTGGAAAAATGCACAAAAATGCAGAAGGAAGTGATTTCTAAATGTAATTTGACTTGTCTTTCACTGTACACAGTATGACGACAAAATATTTAACGTTTTGTCAACTTCAATTTATTTGTGAGCAAACATTCACTTCTGCTATTCAAGCCTACAACACAATCCAGTAGAAATTAGGATGGTTATTTAGGACCAGTAACATTTTGAAAAACAAGTGGTGTCAGGCACAACAAACCCCGCCCCTCGCACATACTTTCACCTACTTGTACGAAATTCAATAGGGATCTATTCTGGGTCAGTGGCAATCCCTAAACCGAATTTGGGGTGAATGTGCCCATTAGTTTTTTCTGCTAGAGTGTTAACAAACAAACAAACAAACAAACAAACAAACAAACACAGAAACAAACAAACACACAAACACGCAAACACAGAAACAAACAAACACACAAACACGCAAACACAGAAACAAACCGAACCAAAAACAATACCCCTTGCCCTCACCCTTCGGGTGGGGCGGGGTAATAATGTCCTTTGAAACAACTGATGTCAGCAGGTGATTGTAATCATGATTTGGTACAAAAGCAGCATCCAAGAAAGACCTAGTCCTTCAGGTGCAAAGATGGGCCAAGAACGGCCAATTTTCCAACAAATACATGAGTAAATAATTTAAATCTTCAAAACAACGTTCCTCAAAGAAAGATAGGAAGTAATTTGGATATTTTAGCCTCTATAGATCATTAAAGTTCAAGGAATCTTAAGGAATTTCTGTTCGTATAAAAGTCAAGGGTGCAAGCCTCAGCTAAATACCCGTGATGTCCCATCACTCAGCCAGCACTACATCAAGAACCATCATTTATCTATAAGTGATATAACCATATGGGCCCAGGGTTACTTCGGCAAGCCTTTGTTAAATACTATTATACGTAGTTACATCCACAAATACAAGTTGAAACTTTCCGGTGCAAAAAGGAGGCCTTTTATGGACAGTATCCAGAAGTCCTGTCAACTACTCTGGCCATCATCGATGGGCCATCACAAATTAGAAACGTATTATGGTCAGAAAAATCTAATTTTCAGGTCTTTCTTGGAGGACATGTATCAAGCGTGCTCCGGTCCGAAGTAGAGAAGGACCAAATAGATAGTTACCAGGAACAAGTCCAAAAGCCTTGTTCTGCAATGGTATGGGTTGTGTCAGTGTCATTAATGCTGAAAAGTACACTGATGTATTGGAGCAACATATGCTGCTCTCAAGATGATATCGTTTTAAGGCGTGCCCACGAATATCTCAACAAATCGACACAAAACCACAGTCTGCACAAAGCACAGAGGCATGGCTGCAGAAGAAGAGGGAGCAGGTGCAGGAGTGGCCAGCCTGCAGTCCCGACCGATCCCCAATAGTAACGTGCAATGCATTTGGAAATGCAAAATCCGACAACAGAGACACCATACCTTGCATACCTTAACACTTGTTTGCAGCAAGAAAAAGACAAAATTACAGCTGAAACACTTAATCACGCGGTGTCTTCAGCCCTTATACAATGTACATTTAAGCAAGAGTAGTGAAAAGGAATGGCGACAATAGACCTGCACTAACTTTCTTTGAATTATGTTGCAAAATTGAAATGCGTTTACTTTGAAAAATCAGCCAGATTCATGTGGTCAAACACCAAATAATATGATGTTGCACAGTTTTCAATGTACGTTGTAATAAAAGTCAACGATAATTTTAAAAGCACAGCTTTCTGTCCCAATTTTTTACAAATCACTGCTTTCCATTGCAACTTTTTATGACTTGGGTTTGTGTTTGAAGCAGCAGGCATTTATCTTCTGGGCTAAGCCAGAAGGTGCGCTTGTGGGCATACTGCTGTGTGATCCTGCTTAGCTGGAGGGGCGAAATTCTGCAGCTGTCAGGGCTCTCTTAATAACTTCTCTAGGGCAAGGACAGCAGCTGAAATCATCCAGTTAAACATCATATTTGGCCAATTTATGATGGAAAAAGGAGCAGAACAGAAAGGCAGACAATAACTACCTCTTTGGGGAGTTGGGAGATGGGTGACCCGAGATCAACTGAGAACATCCAATTTTGGGTGTCATAAATAGGTAAGATTATCAATGCCATGCGTTTGTCAATTTGTTGGGGAGAAATATTAACACACAAGATCTAAGAGACAGGAATAATTCATCAGCACTCTCTGTGACCTTCAAATCTCATCTAGTAATCCAAGAATCAGAACAGTTCTGGTTAATAGTGGCAGTGAGTTGAAGCCAAAACAAATTCTGTGCGATTTGAAAAGGTTGAGCAAGTCACTGAAAAAGAACAGCATCAGCAAGTATAACTCGCTGTAGCTTTGGCATGTGACCTTTTAAATCAAGGATGAGGAGTACTCAGAGGCTCTGTGAGGACAATATTTGCATAACCTCAAAACAAAGTTTTGGGGTTCTCAAGTAATACTTAACACTCAACAAAATGTTTGAGACAGACATAGACAAAACAAAAACATCAAGGGTCATAAGGATGATAATGGCATCGCAGTGTAAAGAAGACACTGGCTAACAACCTGGTCCTCCATACTCAAATTTGGTTTCCAGCAATTTCCATGCGATATATTCATGGGCAGGTCAGAAGTGGCAATAGTCTCCCTCATTGATTTGCATGACAGAAACCAAGATTGACTCGAGGTTATAAAACCGCACACAATGATTCTTCAACAAATCAAATCTTGACTCAGAAGGGTCAGGGAATACCTACAATATGGCTCTGCAAGACTCAGTTATTATTGCCGAGGCTTTTAGGGAACCGGGACATGATGCAGCTCGGATCTGTCTACAACTTCTAAATCACTCTGTCTGAAAGAGATAGAGGTAGTGCATACACTGTATGTTTTGGTTTTAGTTCTCAGGGGTTTTATGAACACAGACCCTCTCATCATCTCATGGCCGTCCTAAAATTACCTTCCAGTTCGCAGACGTGCGGGGAGGCTGAACTAAGTACGGGGGTGGGGTTGGGGGAGGGGTAGTTGGGGAACTTGTTCTTGTATGAGGGGCTTTGGAACTTCCTCACTTCAAGCGAGAATAATAAAGACAAGAAATCAATTTCCCCTTCAGACAGAGTCAAACTGCCAGAAGTGGGACATTCTTTCATTATTATTTCGCAAAGATCATTTAAACCTAATTGACTGGAGCCGCATCAATTCTGACTAGAAGCGAGTACTCTTCCTGTATGCCCTTCTCTTTTGATGCGTATCATCTGCATAATCTCAAAGGAACATGCAGCCTACTGTAAAAAAAAAAAAAAAAAAAAAAAAAAACTGCTTTACCTTCTCTCCTTTGCCGCCCTTCAGTCCACGGACTCCATCAGCACCCTGTGTGAGAGAGACCACCGACCCATGAGCCCCGCTCACGTACACAGAGCACGATGCCAACTCCAGCGATGAGAACATCAAAGTCAGCTTACCTTCACCCCGCGGGGGCCTGGATAACCGATGGGCCCCTGAGGACCAGGCTGACCCTGAAAACACAAAAAAGCCAATTCATTACAGGGTTTCAGTGCCAGAATCTTCTCTTAGAAAGCTGAAGCCAGCTTCAAACCTTTAAATTTCTGTCACTCCGGGCCAAGGAACTTATATAGTCATCAAATGCAGCATTTCTGAGCAGATAAAACATAAAAAATGAGATGGAGACCATTTTCTCCAAGGTAAGGCTAGCTGCAGTAATTCACGGAGGTCTGTATCATTAAAGTTTACTCATATGTAATATAAAAGTCCACATCTTAGAGTTTTTTTATGGAAATGGAAGGTTAGACAGGACTTACCACTGCACCCTTCTCCCCAGTAGGACCTTCTTTTCCTGGATGGCCCTGTCAAGGCATATAAACACAGAAACTATATTAATTCAGATAATCTATTTCAATACCCCAAATTTGTTTAATTCCAAGCATGTGAAACTCAAAGGCTTGTGCCTCTGTGCCTTGGACAGAGTGTTTCCTGATTATCAGCATCATGTGGATGGTCCTTTGTGCTTCTGAAAACAATGATGAGTTTTGAGGCTAATGGGGGTCTTTTAAAAAGCAATCAGCCAACATATAATTTCAATGGCATAAAGAAAGGTATTAAGTGTGCCTGTCCACATGAAATTGAAAACCATTGGTGGAATTAATAGTAAAAGGACGCCCTATGGAAAGACTTAGGTAGTTTTGTTTTGCCCCCCTCATTCACAGTCGCAGGGGTCAGAGCAGCTGAACCAGGCCCACCCCAGCAGGTAGAGCGCTTAATAAAAGATACAGTCCCGGCAGGCAAGAGCAAATTAAAAAAGAATGAGGTTTTCAACAGAGCCTACAAACTGACCTGCATACAAACCACAGCGTATAAAACAGCACACACTTTACCGGGCTGGTTAACAAGGGCACTTGACAGATCAGATTGACAGATGCAGCCGTGCGGTGATAGATTTTCCACCGAGAGAACCGCGGACATGCTTGGGTGGAATAATCCGGAAGGTTCACTGTGCCGTGAAAAGCCAGGCATTGCTGCTGTCGAGTGTATTGGCTGATTGGAGCTTGCTCAAAGCACTGCAGTTTTTCACTCTTCACTCACACACCTGCCATTAAGTCTTTAGAAGTTGTCACCTGTGGCGCATTGTAAATCACTTCGACTACTGTAGTCTCACAGACCGCACTGAGGAAACAGAACAGACCGATTGCGCCGGCAGACTAGGGAGTATAATGTACCATACACAGCGTAATGCGGATTTCAGTGCTTTGAAGCATGATAGAGGAATTAGGCAGAATTTAACCCATTTATAAGGAATTACATACATTAATGCCAAGCTTAGCGTCATGTGATGATTTATTGCCTTTCCAGGCCAGGTAAAGTATCTGTTCCCATCACCGAATTGAATGTTTGGCAAAAAATATACCTTTTTAGTGCTAAAGTATTTCACTTTTTCAGTACTTAGATCGTGTGAGTAGCACTCCTTGTTAAAATCATCTTCTTTATAGGAAATGTGACTGTACAGTATGATGTCAGTTAATCGTGTTTTGTGCAAAGTGCAGTGAAACAGAAATAACGGACGGTTGAACTGACTCACAGGAGGTCCGTCAGAGCCAGGCAACCCGGCCAACCCCGTCCGGCCTTGAGGGCCCTGCAAGCAAAGGGAAGCAAAATGGCTGCATTGAATGTGTCAGAGCCCAGGGCGACAACAGTACATAAAACTGTATTTGTCTCTGAGCGACATGAGATGCTCCCTCAAGCTGAGTCTGTACTGACTTCACAGTTAGTGAATGGAAATGCATGATAATTGTCTATGTTCTGGCTACATATGCACGATTACAGAAACACAATTAATTAAGACACATTAAGATGACTAAAGAGCTTTGAGACCACAATTATTTTCTCAGGTTATCATGAGTCAACGTTTGCAATTTTTCTAAATTTATCGCAAGCATTCAAAACTCATGCAGAGAGATTCAACAGTATCAGTGTTACTTTTAAATTCAAGCAGACTATAGGTACATGTGCAAATGAATGTGTTTTCATGTCATCAAAAGTACCTTAAGGCAAGGAAAAATTCAAGCTTTTTAAACTCACTTTTTCACCAGGAGGTCCAATGGGCCCTTGAGGACCAGGAAGACCCTACAAGAATGAACAAACAAATGAGTTATGCTTTTCATCTTCACAAGACAGGTACAACCAAACATAAACATCACAGACGACGATTTTTTACACAAGGTCAACTTTATTTAGCTGGCTGATGCTGCGAAGGTAATAAAGTGATGATTGTCCGATCTGGGCCGTAATTCCTGGGACGCCTCGGCCCCCGGATGGAAATTTGAGCCTGCCGCCAGGGCCAGGTGCGCCTTTCTCCGCTGAAATTCCAGCAGCATGAATGGGACGCTTTCAGCTAAGCTCTTCCCCGAAACAAACCCAGGAGTATTCCCGGCTCAAAGAGGGGGGGGGGGGGGCAAAATGGGGCCAATTTCAATACACTCTACAAAGCCAGTGAAGGACATGTGACGTTGTAACAATACTCACAAGCTGGGCCGTGAGAGTAGAAATGAGAGTGTTCACCAGGCCAGTGAGGGGGGATTTGAGCAGCCTGGTATATGCACACGTCTGCTCCCCATTCTCACCTGTGTGCCCGGGATCCCCTGCTGGCCTGGAGGACCTGGCTCTCCTTGAGGTCCCTGAAAAAAGAAAAAGAGAGTTTTTTTTTTTTTTTCCCTCTTCATAGGACACCGCAAATTTTTTTAAATGACTAAATTAATAAACATATAAGTGAGTGAGGACAAGAAATTGAAAGCTCTGAGAAAAACAGGTTCAAAGTTTCTGCTTCCTGTAAGCTAAGATGTTAGCCAGATTGTGAATATTTCTGGTTGAAAAAACTTGTACCTGATGTAAAATATTTATGATTCACGCGTTTTCAGAGGGTAATACAGGCACTTGAGTTTTCACCAAATGCTAGATAGTAGCCTCTGGTACTCACTCACTTGTATAATGTATCTGACCTTTCCTATCATTTGAGAAATTAATGAAACTATACTCAGCAACAAAAATTTAGCAATATCCAAATTTTAAGCATTGTTGAAAAGAAAATATACTCAGTAATGAAAGTTCAGCAACACTCGATATAAAAGCACAAAAAAAGGAGTTAACATCAGTGAAATGTGTATTTAATTGTCGTGACCATTACAGGGTACAGTTAGACATCCATGAATGCCTGACACAGTTGCAACTTAAATCTGTGAGATGAACAAACTTCATTCAGAATGCAAGAAGGTGGGATGACCAGTTTCCCACAAGATTGTTCCTATGACGCCAACCGGCCTGTTGAACTGCATATCATTCGGTTACGTCACGATGACATCACAATGAAGCGATCTTCTCGTTCAATGTCTGATCTTCCAGACATTGCTCCCCATAATTATGATTTTGCACTTTCAGTTTTTTTCGTTCAATAAAGAGCATCCCTATCATGTCAACTAGGTTCGAATGACAAGATTTGCATGGGCTATGAACGATACAAAATCTTGTTGAAAGCATGTCTAAATGAACAAGTGACCAGGATTTAGCGTAATGTGGTGTGTTGGTGCAAATGCATTATGTTTAGGAAGACTACAGAGTTCACCATTTCATTATGTTTTCCTTTATTCAACAATGCTTAAAATTTGGGTGTTGCTAGATTTTCATTACATTGCGTTGGCAAGTTTGATTGTGTGTGTATGTGTGTGAGCATGGGCGTGGGTGGGTGATTGTGTGTGTGTGTGTGTGTGTGTTTGTGTGTAGTTACAGTATGATGCGCTTAGGTCTTCTGTGTGTTGGACTGATGGTTGTTTTGCTTTATGAATTCAAAGAGAATAAGCAGGAAGGAGGTAAATTTAAGGAGAGCTCAGTGCTATCTTTACCCAGGTTTGCAGCAGCTCTTGACTTGCAGGGAGTACCACATTACTTTTTTTTCAGCAGCAAGAGGGAGGGAGCAGGTTCCCACTGTCTCCTGTCTGAGCCTTTTGTCTATCAGACTGGTCCAGGGAGACGCCTGCTACTTACAGTCTAGTCAACCGTGACTCAGCTCAGAAGTGTGAGCTTAAAATTGAACCAGCGTGAATGAGAAACAAAGCTGCAATTTTGAAGTGAAGTTTCAGTACTGACTGAGAAGAACATGAGTGTATGCAGTTGAGCTCATATTACATTCTGATGTTATTATCTGTGCCACGCCACTGCCATAGGTGTGTTTCAAACGTGAAAAGAAAATTAGAAATTTGTTCTTACCATGTTCCCTTTTGGACCAGGAGGGCCATCAACACCAGCAACACCCTAAAGATATAAACAGTGTCGAATAAATGTCGGTTTATCCCAGTTTCGCTAGTTTAAGAAGACAAAAAATAGTTTAAAGTAGTGCTAAACATAAAAATAAATGATGTATCATTGAGAGGGTACGTACAGGTTGTCCTGGTGGCCCAGGAGGTCCTCTCGGTCCAAGCAGCCCTCTTGGACCCTAATTGGACAGGAACAAGTTAATCATTTAACAAGTACATCACAAAAATATCAACGTGATTGAACCACGGGCTGATCGAAATACTCTAGTATGTCAGATGATGCCGCTGGAGACTGAGTAGATACGAATAGGGACAATGCAGAAACTCTGCCCTCTAGTGGCGGAAAAAACAAAGCACATGAGTAAAATGAACCAAAAATTGAAACAAGAAGCACTGCGGAGGTTTCTCTGCTTTTCTGCCCTTCACTCGAAGTCTTTTCGTACAGCCCCCCCCAATCCTGAGCCAAAGCAACCATTTTCAGAAATGAAAATGGATGACACAGAGATAACACATAGATCTCACTGATCTTGATCAGCATTCAGCTGATTGGAAACATTATCTTTTATATCCGCTGCTATCGTCGACCTCAAACTAACTGCATAGTGTTTTTTAGTTGTTATTTTAAGAGTGCTTCAAAACATGCGTAATTGTAGCTTATTTTAGGTGGCAGACCAAAGCACTGTCTTAAGCAGGTCATTGAGCAGAATGACGTGATGTTGTGGAGTGTATTTGATGAACAAAACATTTGAGATATTGAGTGATAACTACAGCCACGATGCTCCAATTCTGACCCAAACAGAGTAGTAAAAGACCTCAATTTTTTCCCATTTAAAACGCAAGACTTGAATGGAAAGTCCTTACGCTCTCTCCTGCCAGTCCCCTTGGTCCAATCTCACCATCTTCCCCCTGTAGACACATTGAAAGAGAAGTCAGTTTAGCAAAGTGGTCATTGGTTAAGAGTTGAGGGGTACTGGCCATTACTCACTCGCTGGCCATCCTCTCCAGGGGCTCCAGGCGGGCCTAATGGTCCTTGTTCTCCCTGTCAGGAAGAGAGAGGGAGAGAGAGGAAGAGAGAGAGAAAGAAATATGCTATTATCACGCGACAGGATACAGGATTGGGTCTACAGTACCAATGGGTTCATAAACACTATTTATAGCACCTTTCTGCCAGGCCCTCGAAGCAGTGGCCTGTAATTATGCAGGCCAGGATTAGGAGCTCAGCACTGTGACAGAAAATATCCTCTCTGTGATCTCAGGCCTGGTCGCTGTCCCTCAGCCTGCCCATACAATCGAGGCACTATGTGTGGTTCCTCGTCCTTAAAGCTTGTTTTCAGGCAAACTCAGCTATATTAACTGTGCTGGTGACCCATTTCTAAAGCAAAGAATGATCAGATTGAAGTTGAGGGCTCCTGGGCTTAAACTTTCTTAAACTTTCTCAGTGAATTTTAATTCAGTATTATGATTAAGTGACCTCTGTCCCATTATTGCACATTTCCACAGCCAGCACAAAGTGATAGACACGTAAAACATTGAAGGTAAAAATGTGCCAAGAATAAAAACATTGCATCAGACCTCAATGAATGTTAGAATTGAATTCCATCATCGGCAACGAATAATCTGTGGAAAATGTATCATAAAATGGATCTCAAAGATGGATATGTGCATCCCTGATGTAAACAGCAATATGACTGTAGGGTTCAGAAAATAAAAACAAAAAACAAAACAATGAACCATCAACTACTGCAGAAACTGATTTCTGCACAAACTCAATCTCAAGTTCATATTGATCAAATACAATCGCACAAATTACTGCTAGAACATAACAACTTTCAAAATGCCCGCACAGCAATCTTTAGGTCACTGACTGAAAAGCTTTTTAGCAGAATGACATGTTTTTAGAAGCATAATCGACCAAATACCTAATTCCATTCTCAGAGGCGAACTACATCATTGTTTTGTGAAACTACAAGAATATTTGCCTGCTTATCTTCCAGTTTCCTATCCAGATTTGTCTCATCTTGCCAAGTAGGTGGCAGAAAAGGCCAATGTTTTGAATAAAAAATATGCTGCGGTTTTGCAAGATAGCGTTGGTGCTGATTGTTGCGAAGAACCCACATGAGTCACTTATGGTAACTCAATTTGCATACTGGCAAGATAATGGAAATGCATTACAGAAATTTAAAATATGATGGCTGTGGAGATATTCAAGGGTTCTTTTGGTAGGAAATACCTCTCTGTTGATGGCTACTGGTCCTCTAAAAAAAGAGCAGGTCACACATTGTGTATTGCAGACACAAGTTGAGCCTAACCATGCATTTTTCATAACACCCTAATTTATATTTGCAAGTGTCTAATATCAATTATGTATGAGGGAAATTCCTTTAGTCTGAGGCAGTGATTCATAGATATTTCTTCTTCTTTTTCACTCACCGTTACAGAAAAAAAGACAACTGGCAAACTCAATTATCACAAATTATTCCTCATCTTGAAATCACGGCCCTCTGGTGCCTAACAAACCAGGAGGGTTGCCTCTGCAGAAAACAAATATACTCATTTACTTCGAATGGAGGTTTTTGATCTCCATCAATTTACCAGACACTGTCAACCTTGACCAATTCTTTCTCACACACTGCCAAGCTACTCTCTTCCACTGGTGTGTCTAACAAGCACACTGACAGAACACCAAAGCAGTGCATTTCTCTGGCTCGTGACCCAAAACAAACCATTTGTGTTTCTGTCCAGAACTTCACAGCGGATCGATGCTCACCCTGTGTCCTTTCTCGCCTGGCAGACCGGGAAGTCCGTCAAAGCCCCTGTCGCCCTGCGAGGAGACAGAGACACAGTGTTCAGAGGCATCTCGAGGTCCGAGTCCTTCTCCCCGCGTCCCCCGACTCATCCTTCACAGGACCTGAGAAACTGGCCTTGAACGAGCTACATATTCATTTGTAGAGCAATATCACAGGCGGCCTGACACATGCCATGTATGTTTAGATTAATGGAGGTGCTGAGATGCTACACCTTGGGTCCTGATTCCCCCGGCATTCCCCTGGCACCATCAGATCCTGCTCGGCCCTGGAATCACACAAAACACACCAATGGTGAAATACATCCCACATAAAATTGGTAAACTGCAGTGTGTGAATGAGGTGGGGCAGAACCTTCAGGATTAGCTGGGCAGGCCAGCATGTGAATGAAACATATAATGAGTGGAAAATATTTATTTAATACTGCGGGCATCACAGCAGGTGAATGAAATTTGGAAGATCCTTCCTGTCACTAAAGCCCTTCAACATCCTTTATTTTGAAGATCAGGCCAAGCTGCCTGCTGCATTGACTAAATAGCTGGTATATGGAAAACTCTCGGTGAGGGATGCCAGCTGAACACCTGGAGGGACCTTTATCCAATAGAGTCCCAAACCAGGCTGCCAGATTTGACATTTTCAGACAGTCTATTTCAACCTGCCATGATTTCCTACAGGTCAAAACATAAAGTGCCTTCCTGATTGGAAATCAGTAACATGTTTCTGTTTGACTAAAAACTTGTTGCTCAAATACGGCAACACATAAACACACACACACACACACACACTTGCACACATTTACACTGTAAACCCAAATGTTCAAGTTCTGAACATATGCTAAACACTTCTTTGTAACACTTTTGAAATGTCACAGTGTTTAGATTCAGTTTTTAAGTGTATTCAACAAATCTGAAAAACCTTGATTGCAACATCCAATATACATCATTGTTTTGAAAAGAGAACACCTATTTACAAAAATAATCACCAGGCATTTAGCTTTTACTCACTGGTTATTATAAACATGTCACATGTTCCACAGTTTTATAGTGTACAAGAATGTAGGCGATTACACGCAGCCTCTCTCTCTCTCTCTCTCTCTCTCTCTCTCTCTCTCAAAAACACACGTCCTATGTCTTACGCATGAACAAAGAAAAGTTCACTCACCCTTTTTCCAGGTTTTCCTTGCTGACCCTGAGGCCCTTGAATGCCCCTGGGACCCTGGAGTAAGCAGGTAATCAATAAGTAGTCATAGAGCAATGCTGCAGCAGGAAATGACACGGTAAGCTATCGATACCCTCATACATTTTCTTACAGCTTTCTGGTGATCAAGGAAAGGATAGACAGTGGCATGGGGTGGGATTTTTCAATAATTTAGCATGTAATATTACTATTATTGTTGTTGTTTCATTTACTTCCATATTATACTTCTGTTAATTTCCTGGACAAATGGTGACTACCCCGCAAGTGCACAGATTTAAATGTGTGTGGATGAATGCAGTGTATTAGCAGATTCTGTTACTGCTAAACTACTTAGCACATCTCTGAACACAGGTGGTTTTGCATCAGGTGAACTGCGCTGTGTGTCACTCACCTGAGGTCCAGGATCTCCACTGTCACCTTTCAGGCCAGCTGGACCCGGAAGGCCCTGAAAGTGACAAAATTCATGAACAAAGTCAGCGCAAATGAAGAGAGTGACAGTTTGTATGGGCTGACAAAAAGAAATCGGCCTGCATTCGTAAGGAAGGAACTGAAACTGGAAGTGCGTGAGTAAATAAGTAATCGAACAAATGTAAAAGTAACAAAGTGTACCAACTAATGTGCAAATGAGTATGTGAGTGACTGAGTGATCAAGTGAGTGTGAGCGTCTTCCTGCAAGCAGACGGGGAGTGGACTAAGCAGTACATCAAATTCAACAGTAGGTGGCAATGTTTAGCAAGCCTGGGAGTTCAGTTTGTCGAAACTCCCTATATTACTCAAGATATGATGTTAGCCTTTACACTGCTCCATAGCTGGCTGCTGTAGCTGGTTAAGAATAGGCTGGCTGTTTGGCCTCCAGTATTGCTGCTTATACAGTATTGTTGCCTGCAGCTTTCTTAAGATTTTTTGAGAGCTGGTCAGTCAAACAACTTCACACTCAGCACAGCACTTCTTTGGGTCCTCAGCAATGCACCAGCCAAGTGTGAAGTCAGTTGGACTAACACTTGTCAAGAAAATGAAAGAACATCCATACATATGTACTTTCAGACATACATCTTCCATTTCAGTTAGATAACAGAAAAAGGCACTTCCCAATTTCAATCAATATTTTGAATCAAGGCAAGCAAACTATTAGCTTCTCTTGTGTAAGATGTCAGATATTTAAATCATCCAAAACGTTGTAAATTCTATTTTTTTTAATTACATGACAGCAAAGGTAAATTTTGGATGTGCAGCTGAGAAAAAAAAATCTATGTACGAATATAAACAAAACATATAGCTGTCTATACTGGTTATCCAAAATTACATTATTCAATTCCATGTTGCAGGTGCATAAGTAACAGTGTCCACCCAGAAACCCTTCCCATGAAGACTGAAAGCTAATGATTCGATAATTATCATAAAATTGCCAACTCCATAAATGTCATGAATTATTACTTTAACTATGAAAGTAAAGCAAATTTTGAGCGTTTGGAAACGCAAAAGCCTTTCCGAAAGTGTTTAGTAATATAATGAACTATTTACACTCTTGCACATAATATTCTTGCAGGAAACATCTATAACAGACAATTTAGAATTATTTCCCATTGGCCAAATAGCACTTTATCACAATCTTGGTTTTAAAAGGAGAACAAAATAATGTTGCGCAGGTATTTCATTTTACGCTCAATAATATTGCCAGAACTGCAAATTGAACTGCCCTGAAAAATGTAGAATGTGAATTTACCAGGAATTTACTTACTGAAGCACCACAGGCAATGAGAATTTACAAGTAAGTAAATAGCCATCATTTGCCAATAAAAAACCACCAGATTAATGCACCAGGAGTAAAACACACAACTTAATCATAAACTCAATATCCCTTTTACAAGTCTGTCCTACATCATAAAGCTGCTAACCTATCTGGAAAAAAAATCAGCGTTGTTTTCCCTGCAGTCCCTTGCCTCTACCTAAATTAAAGATCAAGTATCAACAAGTCCTTGGAGCCAGCTAAAAGAGAGGGAGCACTTTTCACTCGACAGCGGGGGTCGAGAGATGAAGCAGGAAGATATGGCTGCCATTAAACAGACAGGCTTTTGGGCAGAGGACAGTGGGGGTGGCCTAATAACACTGGTTAAAGAAAGAGGGACCTTCAGCTACTCACACTGAGTCGGGCAAAAGACAGACACCTGCTACAGCTGCGCATAGCCTAGCATCCACTGCATTGTTTCCTACTGGAGAAGATTACGCTCGCCAAAAGATAACCAGTAATGTATAAAATCCATCATAATGAACCCTCTATTAATCTGCATAACGTTAACATGCACGCATGCATTTTGCGTGTTTAATTATGCGTTCCTCTGAGTGACTGGAGCGTAAAAGCATGATTTTAGCTGTTGATATTCTGAGATAGTGAAAGAATATGAGCTCAGGCAGCGGGAAGACTGTGAGGGTGGAGTTTGACGTGTGAGGGACACTGAGAGTCAGGAAATTGAGGATGATACACAATATTTCTTGGTAAAAGACTCTGCTAGAGAGCATTTGTTAACAGCGGTGAAAGACTTACCACAGGCCCAGACCTTCCAGTTAGACCCATAGGACCTGGAGGACCACGCATGGCAAGCTAGGGAGGACAAACAACCAATCAGAGCACAGGCGACCTTGCTAAAGCTCCGCACATTTACATGCATGACGGAGCAGTCACATTCCCTGCAAGTCCACATCATTTACTGTTTACGCGCATTACACATCCCTATAATAAAACTGGGATTATAATTGCTGAAAATACATCAAAGATATACTGGACAGTGCTACTGCTCAGCATAGAAAAAAATAAAACAAATTATACAAAAAAAGCTGAATTATTTTTAAAATCTGTTCATTTACACTGTGATGCAGTACATGGTGATGCTGACCATACTGGCAATTCACACTCACCCTAGCCTCCGACACCTGTTTCATTAGCCACATGTGGGTCGTGAACCCCCGTGGTATTTTTAACTGTGTCCTACATCTGTCCAAACAGGCTGCCTTCCCACAAACTCGCAGCATGACTTGTTTTAGCACGACCAAGGTTGAGCAAACCCACCCCGAGGTAATAAAAGTTCCTAATGTGGGCTGAGGCTGCCTGGGCAGCTGTGAAAAGCGCAAGGCCATTTGCCCAGATTTCCCAGGGGGGCCACCGTACTCACCCTGGCCTGGGAGAGGATGGCCTGAGCCTGGGCCTCCTGTGCGGAAACCACCGGTCCCTTCTCACCGTCCCCACCGAAGCGGAACTATCAGCCAGAAACAAAGGGGCTTTTCTCACTCCAGGAAACACACACACACACACACACACTTTTATAACACAGTCCGTATTATACTGTCCTGATCCATCGAACTGTGCCTTCCACAGGCGCCACCGCGGTCTTTAGCTGTGTCCCGCATGGACGGTAAAACTTAAAGTGAAGTCAAGACTTTCATTTTAACAATAGAAAGGGCAATTTCAAACAATGGCCAGGTTTCCATTAAATGTGCGCTTTGTGTTGACTTAATGGAGAGAAAGAAAGAAAGGAAGAAAGAAAGAAAGACAGAAAGAAAGAAAGAAAGCCATACATGAGCAGATATTGTAGCTTAGCGGTGCTGACTAAAGCGTGATTATGCAACACAGTTCAACGCAGTACTGGGACCTACTGGAAGCATCAGCATGGTGCCTGGAGGCCCTGGTAAACCATCTGCTCCAGGAAGACCTGCACGCCCAGCAGGACCCTGCAGATTAGAGGAGATATCGAGATTGAGAGGAAACCATTAATGCCGAAAGCATTTAAGTAAAGACATGCTGAACACAGACAGCGTGATCATATTAATAATGTTCTGTTTTAATAGCAGCGCATTGCAATTCAAGCACAGGCACATTGTGCAGCACTTCCACAATATTCCATGGGCTGTGCCAAAACTAAACTCAACGATATCCCAAAGCACTAGAAACTGATAAATTACCCACACATGACATGATTGGTACAAATTATTTGCAGCTTCATTTTATAAAAGGTGCAGAGATCCATGGAGACATATACAAATATAAACAAAGAAGGACTAGAACCAACGATCCTCTGATCCAGTCAGTGAACATTATCAGCGCCGTTCTGACAATAGCATGCGAAACACAAGTTCTTGCAATTTTCATCATTCATATTTTAAGTCATAGTTTAATGAGGAGTGTGTGTGAGGCTGATGAGGTTGATTATTATCAACTTGCTATTTATGCAAAATAGAACACAAACACTCATGCTTACTCAAACAGTCATACACACACTCATACACCTACACAACACACCTACTGTATGTGTGCGTGAGGAATTCAGTCAAAGCAGAGACAGTCAATGCCCGAGCTGCCAAACATGACCCATGACATCCTCATACGTGTCTGGACTGAAAGCAACTCAGTGCTCTGCACTGAGCAGCAGAGACTGGTTTATGGAGTGAAGACCGGCATTAATGAACTCTACATGTCTACCTTAAGGCACTGAGTTAGTACATAAGATCTAGTCTAATCAAAAGGAATTGATACAGTAAAAGTAAAGTACCGTGTAGTCTGGTTAATGCTGTATATGTAACATACTATGTTTCATAATTACTTGTTGGGCCTAACAATTGAAGCCTTTCCTGGATAAATATGCAAGAATGCAATGAGGCAAATGGAACACAAATTTTATTTCTGTTTTTCTCCAGTGTGAAGTTTGTAAGCCCTGATGGCATGTTAATATTTTATGAGATCCAGCAAGAGGCAATTATCATTATTATTATTATCATTATCACTATCATTATCACAATCATTGTTGAATTAATATGCTGTTATTCATCATCTTAATTACCATTTTATTTCTTATTTTCACATTTAAATTGGCAATGCTTAATCTGTAAACAGAAAACCGCATAACTCTAGGAACGCCACATTTCATGGCAATTTTACTCTAAATGTTTCGCAGTGAATTTCCAGTTGTGCATCTTGTAATGTTTCTTACAGTGGCTGATCTGTAACTGATTAGCAGCACAGCATAATATGACCACAATACCAAATGTTTTCACCAATTTATATAGAGTTTAAAAAATAGACAAATATTCAAATACTGCTCTTTTTCTTATGCAATGGCATTCAGTTATTACCACTGCAGAGCTCTTGTTCTAACATGATATTGCAGCCAATGCATTCAGTGAGAGCTCCTATTACAGCAGTCACAGCACCACCTAGTGCACGTGCTTTACAGTGCATACACCCTGAGCTACTTTCAAATTACAGAATGGGCTCAATTATACAAACAGGCAATCATTTTAAATCACTGAAATGTCAGTTTTAATAACGGAACATTCCGGTTAAAGAGACGCTCTCATGGAAATCACCCAAACCCAGTTTTTGGCAACTATCACCGCAGCTGATTATTGGAACCCGTCCCAGTGGCACAAGGAGGGGTGCACTGAATTCTTGAACAATAATTTACCCTTTGTGTAAAGCAATCATTCGTAAAGAGGAAAAACCATCTGCTCTGTACTCTTGTCATATGTTTATCCATGGACACAAATTCGGGAGGGGATGGGTCTCCCTCGTATATATCGATTTCCCTTTGTTTTCAAAGTATCATCCGCATTTCATCAAGAGCACTGCAAACATAAAGAGTGCGCATACAATTTTTGTTCTGTTCTGATTTATATTAACCCTTAGATTGCTGAAATAAATTTTAAAAAATGTAAATTTAATTATCTTGTGCAGCTGAAAACCTATCATGTGTTGACTTGTTTAAAAGAGCTCCCGCAAGGGAGCTCTTTTAAACAAGTTGCCACATGATAGGGTTTTCAACAGCTTTGATTTTGATGTCTTACATCATTGAGCAACAATAGCTGCATTTAGCGCTGTGAGGGTTAAGAAGCTCAGGGATAGACTGTCTTAGATTGAATTCGTCATGCTCTTTATCACACTGTGGGTGTGTCCACGTATGTATGTGTGTGTGTGTGTGTGTGTGTGTGTGCGTGAGAATGCTCATGGGTGGAATGCCGGAGATATTGATAGCCTGTAGGCCAGTGGTCAGAGGAGTCCTCCCCGAGCCAACACCCTAGCATTTATTTGTTTTCCCCCTCCCCCCCACATTCTGAAGCCACTTCAAGCTCCTCTCTGTAGCACTGCCTTCTCTTCCCCAATTCCAAACATCATCACTTTCAGCAAGTTTTAGTTTGCTTTGACATTTGAAAGCAGTTGTTAAATGGTTTGAGCAAGGATGTGTCACTATTTTCAGTGTACTTAAATGTAATTACAAAATAATTAGTAGATTCAGGCAGGAATGTGTTCTCTCATTCTTCATTTTTCATTTATTATTAAGAAACACTAATAAGTTGGAAAGTATAATAAGACTGTCATGACATAGCATGACATAACATGGTGCCCTCACAAGGCGTTCAACCAAACATTTTAGGAGGCTCATTTGATTATGGTCAAAGTCGTAATGAAGAGCATCAACACAGAAACTAACGGCAGTTGGTAAGATAGTCAGTGCTGCATAATGTCCCATAGAGGAATGCACACAATATTCTGGAAACAGGAACTTAAGTGCCTGTGATTTTGAGTCTTGAAATATCTCAAGTCTACTGAGAGCCGAGGTAGCGAGAGACTGAAATAGCGACGTACCCTGTCACCAGGATCACCAGGAGCTCCAGGGGGTCCATGCAGACCTGGGGGCCCAGGAAGACCCTGAGGAAGAACAACCCAGTCAAACTACTGTGCACAAGATCTGTTCTTTTTTCAAAAAATCCCTCCGTCTACATTGCTATCTATCATACTCTCCCCGAGGCAAGACACTACAATGCTATGGAGAAATCCATTTTTGGGAAGATCAATCAAGAATAATTGCAGAGCTTCGGATCTTTTAGTTAAAGAGTCCTCTGCTGCTTCTCATAATGACAGTATTATAATACTGGGAAAAATCTGATCATTAGTCTCACCAAAGTATATGATGTACGGATGTGATCTCAATCTTCCTAACTCCTCTGAATGAAACATCTTTATTCATCTAACTTCTTAATTGAACAATTGAAATTGAAATCAATGGAGCTCTAGACTTGTGATGAAAAACATTTAAAAAAGACCTACTTTTCGAAGGGTTAAATAACACAGTTTTATAATAACGTGACACTCACAGCAGGGCCTGCTGGTCCTGGGGGCCCTTCGATCAGCATTCCCTAAAAACAGGAAAACCACTGGTGTTTACAACGAACCGCAAATCTTCAGACAGTGACAGAGAAATATTAGATTGGTCTTTTATACCTGTAAAACATTAATTATAAACGTTAATATAAAATCATTGCCGTGTAGACATTACGAGTATAAGTAGAGTTTGTGATAAAACTTCTGTTTGGTGGTATAAATACTAAAAAGTGAAAATGAATGAAGATTTTTGCTTATTCACGTCTGAGTCACACATTGGCCATTCTATTTTCACATATACTCTATGTGATGCCATACTTGTCATGGGGTCACTTACGGGTTCAATGACAGCTGGTTCACCTTTCTCCCCCTTCTCACCAAAATAGCCAGCGCCACCGCCAACCTGCAGACAACAGATTGAGGATGACATATGTTTCCTCTGCTGAAGTCACAGACGCAATGATGGAGTCTGACTGTGATGCAAGAGCACAGAAATGAGCAAATATCAAATGAATCTGGGTAAGAATATTAACAAAATCTTGGCCACTCAATGTGCGAATTAACACAACAAACAAAGTAATTTCCCCATTCAGAGTCACCTATGAATCATTAGATTGACATTGTTAACTGCACAAAGCCAGAAAAAATTATATCAGATTAATGTAATTTATAAATAGCAAAAATATATGAATTAAACAATAGAGGAACGCTAAATATGTATGTTATAATGAGAGCTGATAGCATAAACACCCAAAGGAAACCAGTCGTGCTTGACCAGTTTGTCTTTTTCATATCATAGGTGGCTAAAGTTATGAATAAACAGGTATTTACTGTTTGTAAAAAAATGAGTGGCTTTCAATGTATTCAATGTATAACATTCATACACAGATGCGAAACACAGAGCAGCATTACAGAGTTAATTCAGAAGAAGCCAGATTGAGTGGCTGGAAGATAAACAGGCACAGCACGTAAGGCACTGCGGCACCAGCGAATTACCCAGTGAACTTGAAATGAATTTCTGGGTCATTGCACTCATATGATTGTACTGTTTCCCAATACCACATGAAACATTCCAATAAAAACCTGCCTTTAAATAATCAAAAATGCATATTCTAAACATGATAAATTCACTGATGTTGGTGAAACTAACAAGAGTGAAAAGGGTTATTCTGAGTGTGAGTATTACTTGTGTCTTTACCAAATGATTGCACACCTATCTTAGGGATGTTACCTTTCTGTGAGATGGTGCAAATGTCATAATCCTTTAATCCTTAAAGGGGTATTACATTTAACATACCCCTGTTCCAAAAGTATTGTTTCATTTATGCAAGAGTCATCCACATGACTGAATCAATCTGTTCCTAAAAAATTTCTATTTATGAAACTATTTATTAATAAATTTCTATTCTTTTATAGGAAAAAAAAGAATTTGAAGACAGAATCATGAAGAGAAACAGCCAGGCTGGACATGAGCTGAAGCGTCCAGCTGATATTATTTCTGCAATTATCTCACTTGAGCGACTGTCAAAAATTACACCAATCAGAGCAGAGGAAACTCACATCCTCAAGTCAAAGGGTAAGGTTCACAGACCGACTGCTGAGGTCTATGCCCATAGATGAGAGGAGATGTAAAGACCTCACATAGAGCCTAAGGGTCTGTGGAAGACCTCAGTAATGAGGAGTCAGGCCTGAGCAGATACTGTCTCGCAGGCATACAATTATGCATGAAAATGTGATGCAAGACGCATAAACATGGGGATCGTACCTCATGATTTTTGATTTCTGAAAGGCACCTCTTAGATTACATGGTTGAGACACAGCGCCTGTCATATGAATATGGTCCTCACTGATTTCATGGACTCATATCTCAGCCCTGGCTAATCAGGGTGGAGAGGTGGGGGAGAGGAGTGCGTATGAAGGGTAAAACAGGTGACGATAAATCATGTTTTTAGTGCCCTGCAGGTCAAGTGGAATGGTGCGTGTTCACAGACTGCTGGGTCTCAGGTATGGAGTAATTGCCATGTCTTCAGGCCTTGCGATAAATAAGATACTGACAGAAAACTAGATACAGCTGCATTTTGAAACAGAGAGGGGACTTTTGAGGACTTGAAAATGTCTTCTGGGGGACTCAGCCAAAAGTATTTTTGGGTACGTTTGTGCGTGCATTGGGTAGGGGCGGGCAGGGGTTCTGCTTAATTCCTTATACATAGGTAAACTATTTTGGGTATTTACAAATGCATCCGGTTGTCAGTCCTTGGGCCGACATTAGTTTTCAAGTCAAATTAATTACATAGCAGTCTGCTTATATATAATATGCAGTTTGTGTTCTCATGGGCTGTACGCCAATGGTGATGTTTCAAAAGGAGGCTCAACAGACAACATGAAGTGACAATGACAAATTCACCACACCAAGCAGAATGCCACGTGACTGCGAAACTTTTGCTTCCTCACGGGCAGGGCCACCCAGTATCATGCATTATGGTGGCCTCTAGGGAATACCTACCTCGCTCTCTGAGATGTCAGTCTCCGCAGGGACACCTGGCCCAAATTCATCCTCATAAGTGCTGACGGTGGGCCCCCCCTCGCTTATGCCATACTCATCATACAACCCGTACTCATACTGCTTTTTATCAAAGTCAGCGGTATCGTACTCCTTAAGGTCATATTCCTTAAAGTCATACGTCTCAGTCCCTGGGTCCACAACGTGCTCAGTCTGGACTTCCACGGTCTCCGGCGCCATGGTGGGTTCTGGACCAACATGGTACTCTCCGGTAAAATAGTCATCAACAATTTCCTCTTCCACAGCCTTAGTATATCCGAGCCATGAAACATTGGGTTGAGCAACGGAGGAAACATGGTTGTTAGTTAAGCAGTTAAAGCCTAGACTGCATATTCATATTCCACAGCTCGGCACAAAAGTGAATCAGAGATCAGGAATATAATAAGCAATACACTGAATTTGGACAGTAAAGGGGTAACACATTATCTTAAGACCACTCAGTGATATCTCCGGGTAACAATACAAGAAATACAAAAGGACGTCAAATAGGTACGCATGTCATTTTGAGAAATGGTAACAGTGATGGTAATTGTACATACCATCGAATACAAAACTCTGAATTCAGTATTGTACCCGTGAGATATGATCATTCTATTGAAAAGAGGGCAGGTCTTCTAATAAAGTGTTACCACAGATAATTTGAGATTGTACGATGTATTTTGCCAATCAAATATGGATCAATTATTCAGGTTTAAGACAGACTTTATGGCTATTTATGCCCCTTTTTTCAGACCAGTATACATAATACCAATATGCTTTAGTGATGAAATTATGGGCAGTGGTAGAAAAAGGACAAAAATAGTTAACAGAGGTAAGTCTGAAATGACAGTAAGCATGTTTAAATACAGTATGTGGCAATCTTCCTAAAAAAGGATGTGTAAAAATGCAGAGGAAATATATTCTCTCAAGAAATTCCTTACTCTGTTAGTCATTATAAAAGGCAAAAATCATACAATAAAATCAAATTTTCAAAATTAATGTTTCAGTTGAAGATTTAAAATGGTTGCTGGAGTTCTCTGCATTTGTCACATCAATATATTCAAAGATCAGCAACTATAACACATTTACAGTAGGCAATGGACAGAACCTGAGTGCAGGGCTTTCCATCTGGTTATGTTTCAAAATAAACCAAACAAATTCAAAGAAATTGATGGATTTTGACTGCTATAAATGAAGACAAGTCAGGCATCATTATTACTGACATAAAGGTGATAACAATAAAAATTAAATAAAATGATTACTGGTAGCCAATTACTGTCTTGTACCTTTTCTTTGAGCCCAGATGTGCCCTGCATTCCTGTGTATTAATATATCTGTCTCATTGCGTAGTGTAGAACACATTATGAGCAATACAGCTAGAGCATTAGGATTTAAAATGGCTGTCTGCAACACTGATCATAGCTCCTTTATTGACAGATAGCATCAGGACTATTAAATCATACAGTTGCAGTTGAGTTGTAAGCTGTGATTGAGCAGGGACAATTGCTGTGATTCCATATTTCCACAGGACCTAGGAACAAAGCTGATTCCATGTACTGTAACTTTCAAGATAACAGGCCAAATTTATTGCTCCCCGGTTTTGAAACTTATCTGTTACATTATGTTGACAATCAGGGGTAAGGCTGCAGATAAACAGTTCAGCTGATGACCTAACTTTTTCCCATCCATTTCTACTGAAGTAAAACCAGATGAGATTTTTTATCAATTTTCATAACATTATTTCCTCAGAACTCCCATGGCAAGACTCTCAAAGAAAGCAAGCCTGATAAACGCAGATAGACGGCTTTCCGATGCATACGTCCATATTGCTTTCGTTTGGCTCAAAACGGTTCTGATTATCGTCAGTTTTCACAAAAGATGAGAAAAAATTTAAATGCATACAGTATGCTAGGTATCAAGAATGCACAGAATATGCCAGATTTCAAAATTATGTGCAGCCAAATCCAAACCAAATCGAGAATTCTTTCACTGTTCTTAGTTTAGAGCTTAGTTTAGACAGCTTTATCATGCTTAAGTCTAAATTGAATTGACACTCCTTTGATCATTCAAAAAATATTGTTTTAAACGCACTCCACTGCACCTGTAATGCACTCCACCACATTTGAAAGAAACACAATTTACAACCTGTTTACTGAGCTTTTATGGCACAAGTTAACTATCTGCGTCTTGAAACACTGTGTCAGAACCACACAGTCACAGTCTCTGGGCTCATTTTTGCTGGCTGAGAGGTGGTATGGAGTTCATGAAGTGTGAGTTGTAATTAGTATAGCATAAACTTATGCAACTGAGCGATGAGAACAAACCATTCAGCCGAACAAAGCTTGCCATTTTCCAACCTCTTCAGCATACTGAACAAAGGATACTTAAGAAACAGATAATATCTAGCATAGTATCAAGCCTAGTCTTGAAAACCCCCTAAGTTTCTGCCTCAAATACATGACCTGGCAAGCTATTTCACAGTGAAATCCCTCCGCATGAAAAAAAACATCTAATATCTATGGGAAACATTGCTGACATCCACAGAGGCAAGGGATTTAAGTTTTAGTTTGAGTAAGGTCTTGAGGTATGTAATAGTTGAACCCACTGCAAAATATACAAACAAATCTTCGTATTTATTTTTAATGGAAGCATAAAAATAATACAAGAGGACAGTATTTAACTCCTCCTTTAGACTAATCACCCATCTTAAATTTTCCATGTGATTTTGTGCACACAGTAACTGTTATAACTACACATGAAAACAAGACAGGCTGCAACACGTGTACCAAACAAGCACATGAAAATATGCAGCCTTACCCATCATTGATATAAGCAACAAAGAGACAAGCAATAGGCTATGAAAAGTGAACATAACAATCCACTTTATCCAAATATTTTCTCGGATAGCATTTCTCCTGGAGTTTGCCATGAGTTAAGAAAATAATATGACACTCCTTTAAATGAGAAAGTGGATTGGGTAAAATTTCAAAATTAGCATCATTTTTTTTCATAGCTTTATGGTTTAATTTCTCCTCTTTGGGAGCTCAACTGTTGAGATAATGGAATTGAACAGAATGATTACTCAGAATCATTTCTGTCTTCATCATTTCATTCCAGATACTTCCTTCCACAGCACTTCCAACCTTTCACTTCCTATTACCCTTGTTTCAGGAGTTTTTATGTTAAAACATTTGTAATAAATTGAAATATTTACCTTGTTTGGTCCAGTAGATTCATAGGGAGACTGAGTCTGATAACCGCCTATTGTTCCGTATTCAAGTTCACTGTCAGTATAGTACTCTCCGTCTACATTGTTTATCTGAATTCATGTCACATTGAAAGGAAAAAAGCAGAATAACAGATAGAGAGTTAATAAGAGCATGTCATGGCAGTTATTCGCTAGGATATCAAGCGCTGCCTACGTCTGTGGCTAATCTAAAGGGGGTTAGGCAGTTCGGTCTATCATCGGAGATTTTCCTCCTATTGTCAAAGGAAATATCTCGATGGGTTTGTCTGTGGTTACCCCTAGAATGACTGCTGGTCTTGCTGGTGCTGTAGCTTGGTAGCCAGGTATCAGTCTCTTCTTCTTAGCTGCTGACTTTCTAGCTGCTGACTTTTGTGAGGACAGGAACATTAAGGGTTTGGCCTTAGATTTATGGGACTTTCTTGTCCTCTTCTTTTTGATGAAGGAATTAGGTTTCTTTTTCTGAAAAGAGCGTGGTGACACAATGACACAGACACAACATGAATGAAGATGAAAAGGAGACAGGAGGGTGGTTGAGGAAGAAGGGGATGCAGGTGTGAACGATGTCCAAGGAGAGATAGAGCACCTGCCAATCTAAGGCTGTTTCTCGCCTTAGGTGGTACATAGAATGGTTGGCATTCAACATGCGGCCGGGGGTAAATGGGTGGCAAGCTCACACAACTTGGATGGGGATGAGCAAGGCCAGGAGGGAAGTCCACACACAGTTCAGGAATTGGAGGGGCTAGGAAGTCCCATGGTGGTAGAAACCAAGCACAATGCCACACGACAAAGATGTTATTTCATCCATTATTTTACCTCTGGTTCAGGATAGGCCTCTTCTGTTATGGGAGTTGCAGTTTCGCTTATTCCTCCTTCATTGTAATCATAGAATTCACTGTATGCTAAGTCAGTAGTGTACTGGATTGTGAGAGGGAGAGAGGTGAGCACAGTTATGTCAGCATGAGAAAATACAAAACTGTTGTTAAAATTTCTGCCTTTAAACCGAAGAGGTAATATGTGTATGAGAACTTATGGCATATTTCCACTTTTATTTACTACATATTGCAAGATATTGTGTAATTTCATTATGGCATTCTCTTCCATGGTCATTTAAGGAGCACATTTGGAGTTTTGTCCATTCAGTCAAGGTTTCACAGCATATTTAAAGTCAAATTCAAATTGCAGTGCAGCTGAGGTCTAGATTCAAGTTTAATTTTCAGTCCCAAATCTATTGAATAGATTTATTTTAAACAAGCACAATGAGCAGACAATGCAATAACGAAATCACAGGCTTTCAGGAATAATCTGCAAAGCAAGATTTTCATAACAGCACAAAAGCACTCAAAATATTATAAATTTAAGAATGATTATCTTATTAAATATATTGAATATACTTTTTTGAAACTGAATACAGTATATATTACAGTACATGGCCAAAATGGTGAGGACACTCCTTTGTTTGCGGCTGTCATTAATTGATCAGTCTGGGGCTCTCTTTTCCACTGAGGTAAAATGTTGAGGTCATCGCATTATTTGAAAATCCAGAAGATTCTGTACAACCAAAGGCTTAGGGAGAGCCCTTTCCTGTTTCATCATGACAACATTCCCATGCTAAAAGCACTGCATGTTTTGTTGAAATCAGTGAAGAACCACTTGAAAGGCCCACAGAAAGCTTTTACTTCAAGCTGCTGTATTTGTTGGTGTCCACATATTTCTGGCCCTGTATTGTAACTGTTTGCAAAGGTGTTTCATGTTATTAACTGGAACGAAACACTGCTTAGATGTCATATGCAGTACAGATATTCTGAAATTGTAATATTGTTTATTGTTTGTGGTGTTATTGTTCAAACAGTAGTTTTCAATTAAAAAGGACAAAAATGCTTGGTTTATGGTATATGGATTTTACAGCATTACCCTCCCAGAATATGGCATTTGACATCTACTGAAGATACATACATTTATTGACTCCAGACCTAGCAGTCAGAGCATGCAAGCAAGTGCAAAATGCATTATATTTCAGACAGGAAGCAAACCTTCATTAATGCGCAAATGTCATACACATGTTTGGTTGTTACGCATATAATTGGGCCAATATGGGCATTTGGCAGCTCTAAGAAATGTATATATCTGTTATACGTAAATGCTAAAAATGCACACTCAAGAACCCTATTGGCCGAACTGGATAGCACATTTGTTCTAGGGATATTTTGCATCACTCATAGCCGCAGAAAATATCAAAGGTGCGTAAACGCACATTTTAGTGTCAATGTGCTGCACACACATTACGATGTTCAACAGTTTTGTATTTCTCTGAGATGTACTCAGTTGGCTCAAAGCATTAAATCAGTTTTGTTGTTTAATTAATGTGACTGCATCAAGGTAATGCTGAAGGCTGGCGAGGAAAACCATTGCAAAAGGAGTGAACGTCGATTAATTATCGAAGTATGCAATTTAAGAACAAATTTATGTGAAAAGTAAATGCATTACTTCCATTTGCTGTGTCTCTGCTTAATCTATGCTCCGTTAAATGTCAGTAGTCAAAGCAATAACAGATGAAGTCAGCAGAGAGACCCTGTCACGACTTTATCCATCAAGGATGATGAAATAAGGGTTAGTCCAAATCCATCTGAGCTCTTAAACTGAGGGCTGTGATGAGCAGGCTGTCATGCACAGGCCCGAGGAAACTCTGCAGGGCTGGGGAATCCCATGGGCCAGGCAGAATTATGAGCCTTGTGTTGGCCGGCCAACAACTGTCACGCTGTCGCTAAGTGAGAGGCATAAATATCAGAGCAGAGCTGTAATAAAATCCCGCTCGCCTTCACTCATGCTAACAGGTTTATTTGTCACGCATGTGCTGTAGTGCTGGGAGACATCCTGGGAGCAGTTCTGAGGGAGACGACAGGTCCAGCCTGTCATCACTCTGGAAACACTCTTCCCTCCTAAATTGAAAAACTAAGATGGTGGCCTTCTTTTGAAAATGCTATGAGCGTTACATCATTCTCTGGAGCGTTGCATTTTGCCCGTAATGCATGGTAATAATGGTAATCTTACCTCTAATTATAATTTTCTTGTTATCAAGTAGAAGGTAAATCTTTCAATAAATAATTACTCCTTTGGTCACATACCAATGACAATTTTAAACGGCGGCATAGTCATGTCGCAAAAGCCATTCTTTCAGTCATGATTGATTTTAAATTCCTGGTAATCACAATTCTCACTACAAGAAGGTTTTTGAGATGGAACTAATTTAATTCAGCTTCAAAAGCTGTTGTTCTTGTGTCATGTATTCACTTCTGTTGCTATTAGGCAGCAGGTCTTTCGCAACTTGGAAGTGTCTTTTTGCTACATCAAAGAAAACAATGTTCGGTTAGCGTTTGGCTTTGTCACAGGGCTGCAACACGCACAGCTGGTTTCCGCCGGAGTTCCGCCGAGACTGCAGAAGTCATTCACGGAGTGCAACATCACAAGCCATTCCAAAGTGGTTTTGGCCTCGTAGCCAGAAATCATTTCTAATTTGATCTCAATAGCTATTGAAAAAAAAAGCCAAACAGTATAAAAATGTCAGCACTCCACCAAAACAGAAGCAGCAAACAGGCCAGATGTAATCCATCTACAAGAGTACTTGGCTGCTTTTGTACAACAGTAGAAGCATATGCCAATAATCATAAAACTAAAATGAAAACGCCACATAATAGCAAAACAGCAGCAATATTTTTCCTGTAATGTAATTTTTCTCAGATGAAATTTAATGTCTAATATATGATTATACTGGTTTTGGCATCATAAAGGTATGATACCAAGTTATACTGTATGTCCAATTGGCTAAGATTTGTCACAAAATTCCTTCCATTCTTTCAGTAATTATAATTACTTAAGCAATCATGAGTACACACATTTGGCGTCAATTACAATAGACCGAACAGTTGAGCTTCAGCAAAGAAGGACTACTCCGCTCTGGGCTCAAGAACCGAAAACGTCAAGGGCAGGGATCATCAAATCACGGTCCTCGAAAATTGCTGGTTTTCTACCTTCGCTTTGCTTCGGGGTTAGGTTTGAGGTCAGTCTGCCCAATCAGAGGCACTAACTGTACATTCAATTACCAAGGCCCAGATTTGATGATCCCGGGTCCAGGGGAAGGCCCTGAAAATGCTGGACATGAATGGAGATACTGACCTCATCCTCAGGTTGCTGGGCCTGGGGCTTGTTTTGCTGAGGAGTTTCACAGTCTGGGCTGTAGTGTTCACAGTAGTCATACGCTGCTCTAGAGTCAGGCACAATCAGCAGCTGCTGGATGTCACCCTGGAAACCAACCACAACCTGTTACCACAGGCAGAGCGTCCAAACACTATCAATTTTACTATGACAGCACTGGAATTTCTATACTTCCTGACCCGGTAAAGGAATAAATGCGTATATTGAGGAGGTGGTTAAGCAGAAAAGGCAACGACAAAAAAAAAAAAAAAAAACTCTCCCAGAAAACAAATGTTACCAAGAAGTCCATGAGAGCTTAAATATCATAGTAGGCGGTCAGAGTTTGTACAGTAAATAGATATCACCAAGTAAACAGTTTCCTGATTATCTTTCAGTCTGAATGTATATGTTCACTGGCCCAAAACAGATATCCTCTCGTATATCAACACCCCCTCCATTATCGAGTCTGAGCAGAACCACATACGTGCACAGAAAGGCAAATTCCACAAAAAAGAATTTGTTTGGTGCCACCGGAATAGAAATATTAATTCCACAAACTGCTTACTACCCCACACAAGAATATCAAACAAAAGTAAGAGTGTAATGCACCATAAACCAAAGACTCATTTTGTCAATTGGATGGGTGAGGCAAGGCTATCGCTGTTTTGGTGAAATTGCATCTAATAACACAGCCAGACAGTATGAATGGGGTTCGGCCATATCTACTGTAGATTTTCACACATCACTCCTGTCATAAAAAAAAAAAAAAACTGCTGGATATAACATACCTTTGTAGTGTCAACATTGGTTGTATCACAATTATAATTAACGGTATTCAGAGGCCTGTACAAATGCAGTCTCTGAGTGGCTCTTACACAAAGTAAGCCTTTTAAAACAGACCTTCTGAAGGCCTCTCCTGCCTTGAAGCCGGGGTGGGCATGTTACATGATCCCCTTTACTATAGCGCATTAGCCCTGGGTCAGAAGCCAACTTAACCCCTTTGTGCAGAATACAAAATTTTGCCAATTTTTCCTGTTGTGCATGAGCCTATTTAAGCTTTAGAACTCAGGATTTGTGTCACGGAGATTTTTGAAAATTATTCAAGTGAAGCTAGACATTTGGAAATTCAAATGCATAATTGTTTAGGAATTTAATTTTGGAATTTACGAATGCCGGTGTCTACATCTGCAGAAAGGGGTTTTTAAACTTTCCAGGATCATTGTCATTCATATGGATCTTTATTGTGCATACATTTAACATTTTCACATGAATATTTTTGTCAAAAGAAATGACACCATCCTCCTGGACAAAGGGAGGCAAGGGCTGTTTAACTCTATTTTGAAGCCACCAATAATCCTGGCCCAGTTAGACAACAAGGTTAAACAGGCAGAAGAAAACTCATTAGCTGCTAATCATATGCTGTTATATATATACGACTGCGCAGATGATTTGGGGGAATCAAAATAAAGAGCAAAATTTGATCTTTAAACCAGATTTACATTGTAGTTCTCCTTAACAAGCTCTGCTCTGCTCTGCTCTGCTCTGACAGTTCAACGAAATTTAACAAGCAAACACAAATTTTCCTAAACAAGATGATTCAAACAGATTCATTCCACTTCCACATAACACAGTAATCACCTCTTCTGAATCTTTCGCCCTCACTTTAAGATACGACAGTGATATTTCTTATTAAAGAATTTTTGGGGTCTCCATATTGTCCCTTCATACTTGTCTAATCGTCTAACTAATAGGGTCGCATGTAAAGTTTCAATATCAATTTTACAGCACAACAGTACTCTTTCTGCACATTTTATGATATCATGAAATGAGAAGTGGAGGTAACTGAAGAAGACACTGTTTAAAGTAGGGGTCCTCAACCGAATCCAGAAAGGGCCAGTGTGAGTGCAGGATTTCAATCCAACCAAGCAGTTACACACCTGATTCTACTAATCAAGGACCTTGGTGAAGAATCTAACAGCAGATTATTAGAAACTGATGCACAACTGCTTGTTTGGATTGAAAGCCTACACCCACACTGGCCCTTTCTAGATAAGCTTGAGGACCCCTGGTTCAAAGGAATGTGAACTTGGGTAACGGTTATCGAACAATGATCTATTTATAATTAATGATTTTCCTATGGCCGCAGGCCAATCTAGTTCAACTACTGCAAATGCCACATAAAATGTTAATGATTGAAATATTTGACAATATTGAGATAAAGAAATTAAATCTTCTGGCCAAATACTCATCTAATCTATAATGCATCATCAATTATTTTTTTTCTTTTCTGACCATCAAACAACGAATGTTAGCTACCAACACAAGGCTTCAGGGAAACCATAGGAGACTGGAATTTGTGCTGAGAAATTACTTTGTCCTAGTTAACCATGCAGTCGATACACACTACCGCCCTCTTCAAAACTGTCCACCAGTGAGAAAAGCTGTGAATCATAATGACCTTGATGGCTGATGTCTCACTGCTTAAATGGATGAATGTTAGGGATCAAAATTCACAAGTTCTACAGAAAATAATGCGAGAGAATTAGCTTTCGCATTAGCTGGCAGAGTCCATCAAACCTGTTCTTGGTAACAGAAGCAAAACCACAATTACATCACTCATATTTGCCTTGTGGTTACAGCTTATGGAAGTTTATCTTTGGGAAACATAGCCAAATGGGGTTCTCTTTACCCAACAAAAGACAGACATGTTACATTCATTTTGGCTTCAGAATCAGAATACCTCTCTGAGAGTAACTGATCAAAGAACATTCCGTAACATGTCCTTTTCCTTATTGAGTGCCACAACAGAACTTGTAGTGATGTATCGGGCTGCTTTTTGTCAGTATTTTTTGCAGTAAGAGGAATAAGTCTGCCCTCGGGTACTCTACATGCGCGGCCTTCTCTTGTTAGACTGTTGTATTGTCGACAGCAGTTTGAGTGGCAGGAGTGGAGCTCAGCAGAGGAATGAGAAAGGAGAAGCGCAGGCTGAAACTTGTCGGCGCATCACAGAGGAGCTCAGGTGAGAACAGCCATGCCGGGAGATTCTGACAACCCTCTTCTCTGGAATGCCACAAAGGATAAAACATCACAGCAGTGTCTTTAAAGTCGCATCCTTCAACTTTTGTGGTGATAGGAGATACAGAGATGAGGCCTATCCTTACACAAAAAGAACTACAAAGAATCAAAGAACGATATTCAGTCCAAAAACTGCATGATATATACGCACGCTGAAAGAAAAAAAAATCAATCTGTACAATTTCAATTCAGACTTGTTATGAGACTTGAAATGTTCTTTTTAGCTCATTGGTTATTTGCAAAATTTCTAACATGAATATAACTTAAACCTAAATATAAGATTACAATATTTAAGATTGACTTTTTTGCAGTGCATACTAGATGTTTACAGAGAGAAAATACGGTCATAAAAATTACACCGACACAATTGCACCTACAACTTTCCTACAATCTAGTTTGTATTACGGTGCAGCTAATGTTAGCTTATTAGAAGCCATGTTTGATAACCAGGAAGAAGACAATGTTTCACACATTAATTAGGCGGGTTTGGCACAGTAACCACACTTGTGAAGCCATGTGCCAAGTCAGTAAGGAACTTTGAGGAAATTAGTGAGATCAAACTTGGGCCTGAGTCAAGTTGACAGGAATTACCTAATTTGTTACCCATACACCCATGGTAAGTGCTTGACCTTGCCTGGAGTCAATTTTAATTAGCTTACGCATGAAAGCAAGCTATGAGCCTGCAGATACAGCTGGAGCCAAAGTCATTCACCCAGTGCCAGACATAAAAATAACTCAAAATCTGCAGTCATTTTTGATTCAATATGTGTCCAAAAATAGACTCTGAGCCATTCAAATTTCTGTGTGCTCATATGTGAGTTTGATTGTGTGTTTGTACAAGACTCGGATATCTGTTGTGCACATTTCTAGGCACTGAGATTGATCTTCTGAGAAAAGTCGGAGTGCTGAATGATCGTGACTATTTCACACAGAACGCTCAGAATTTTGTTCTCTAATGCGGCAGAGAACATAGTCTGGACTGCTGAACAAACCAGTTCATGCTGACCTTAATACTAGAACCTGAAAACCATACAGAGCAGTATAACAATAAGTGGAGCTGAGAGGAGCCAATGACTTAGTCCAAAAAAAAAATTACTGAACATTTTTAATGATGAAACATTTTTTTACACAAATATGAATGACATACCATCCCTATTGGTGTTGTCACCAGTCACACATGACAAAAAAATTGAGTATGTTTGTATGTTATATGTACCATGAAAAAATTCAAATGACATTGTATGTGTTTAGTAAGTTTTCAATTATCTGATACCACAGCAAACAAAAGGCAAGCAATCACGCAATTCAAATGGCATGCAATACTTCATGTGTAACTACTTCAATGAGTAGAGGGCACTCGGTAGAGCGCATACCTCGCCACGCCATATATTTGTTCTTTTAGGTACAGAATATGTTCCAGATCACTTCCAAAATTGAATCAACTGATCCTTGCGCTACCACTTATCATCCTGCCAAATTTCAAGCCAAACTGTGCATAACTTTTTGAGTTATCTGGTCAGAAATATCACACAGACCGCGTTAGACAGATAAAACGTAATTCTTCCGGATACAGAATCCAGAATACGTTCCAGATCACTTCCAAAATTAATCAACTCATCCTTGGACTACCACCTATCATCCTGCCAAATTTCGTGCCAAACCGTTCATACTGTGACGTTTTGAGTTATCCTGTTAACAGGGAGACATACAGACAGAGGGACAAACAAACAAACGGGTGAAAACATAACCTCCTTGGCAAAGGTAATAAGTTTGCAAAAAATTTACGAATATAGAAAATACTGAGAAAACTGCAATCAATGTCAGCTGAAAAAACCATGGACAGTGTCATAACATCCAGCCTTATTTCTGGACCAGTGAAATGAGACAACAGAGTGGAGCTGTTGCAGTGGTTTTATATAAAGTTATAAATTGAAATGTCACCTCAGCTCTGCCCACTTAGCTTACAGAACCTATTTAATCACAGAGCACTGGAAAGCAATGAGGATGGGCTCTAAATTAAAAAAAAAAATACAGGAGACATGACCTTTGATGTCCACCTGCCCAAGGCCACAAGCCAGCCACCCCGCAGACACACCCATATTGTAATGACAGCCTGGGCATGGGCCAGGAGGAGGGTGGACAGCACCAGTCAGATCAGGCGCACTGAGAGAGGCACAGCCCAGGGAGTACAGAAGGGCTTACTCCTTCCTTCCTTTCATCAAACACAGCCTTTGTGCAGGAACAAAGTTTCTTTTTAAGTGTCACACAGGGCAGGCAGCTGGACGTGAAGCTTCTCTATCCGCGATGCATTACCTCAATGACTGTTATAGCTTTCATACCAAAGCCACTTGCACACACAAACTGAAGCAGACAAAAACATACACAAAAAAAACATAGATAAGTACACGCACTCACTCACACATATACACACACACACACACACACACACACACACACTCTTTCTCAGAAAAAGCTTCTGCGCATGCCGAGTAACTGCGACAGAATGGTGAAGGACCCTTAAGGACAACTGATACCTCACAGTCATAGTAACGCAGCGACAAGGTAAGCAGTGTGGTATGTCAGCAGCAGCAGTGCAGGGGACGGAAAATGGGGGGATGGGGGGAGGCAGGCTGGTCGGAGGGAGGTGTGGGGCGTGATGGAGGGTTCGGGGAGCACGGATACCACCGACACGTCTGACAAGTAATGTCAGGGTCTGATGAATAGGACTCTTATAACCCTGGCCGCACAGAGCGGGAGGGGAATGCAGGGAGGTTTGGGATGAGGAAGGGCCAAAGCCCAATGAAAGACAGTCATTCACAAATTGAGGCACACCTTCAAAAGCTATTCATTACTACAGTAATACGCACTTTATAATTTCAATATTTCCAGCTTCCTCGTAGAGTACAGGCTTACAGTTACCATTTTGTTCGCTGATAACTCTACTACATCTCTTTACAATTGTTGGTTCTACCATTGTTGGTAAGTGCCTGTATGCTCTTCAGAAAAACTTGATGCGAAAATTGCATACAGTACTTGTATAAACTGCTAAGACTGCTGATAAAATATTGAATTGAAAACTTATTGATCCCACTATATAATGAGAGAAACAGACTGTGTGTTCCGCTACATTGCTCAATGCTGTGATTCAAATGCAAATTGAACAATTTGGGGACAAACAGCATCCAGCTGTCATCTACAGGTCAATCAGAAATACTGCCTCAGTGCAACTCACGGCTAGATCCCATGAAAGCTGTCCATTTCTTAATTGGCCATTCATGTGGTCGAAATTATACACAGATCACATAGTTACATAGGCCATTCATACAACCCATAGTATACTTCATGAAGTATCTACAGTGTTTCTCATTGTTGGTAATATTTGACCACTAAAACAGAAACTATCTCTCATTAATGTGGTCATATGCACCACTGCAGTAAAAGAAAACTCATAATGAAGCATATTAATGCAAAAAAAAAAAATTTAATTCTTTGGCTTTGGCTACTAACCCTCATTAGGATACATATATAAAGCATATTGTCACTCTGTGTTGAGCTTTTTTGTCTAAAAATAGCCCCTTCCAACAGGGATCATTAAGGAGACATCTGGAAGCCGTCCCCTCTCAGGTATGCCTACAGCAAAACACACCTGGTAATTCCTCCCTCCCATGTAGCCTGACAGCTTCCATAACTCAAATTCTTCTGATACACAACGCCCGGAGCATCACAAGAGTGAGAGTTTTCAACAATTTGCCACCAGAGCTAATCAGGCTCTCCGCTTAGTAGATTAGCATCCAGAGTATAGCACAGTCTCCTACAGGGGTCGTTGAGTGAAATATGAGCAGCATAGCGACACAGCTGTAAAAGGGACGCCACAAAGAATAGATGCATGTGGAGACCGCTCAGGCTTCAGGGGTGTCGCATAGTGCATGTCCTGCTGACTCGGCTGTCACCGGGGCGATGACACCGCCGCGTCAAGGATTGCTTTGAAGCAAAGTAAAGCCACTCATGAGCCAACTAACAATGAATAAGTAGGACTACTCTCACAGGCTCCTCCAAACAAACTCAGCCATGGGGTACACAAATACCAGAATCCCACTGAGACCCAGATGTCCTCTTCCTCACCCATCGACATGGTGTTTGTATGGCAAATGACAGTTAGGCTTTGTCTAACATTAACTGCATTCCAGCCAGTCTTTGCCGATTGCTAGTCCGCTAAGTTGACCAGGTCATGACATACAAAGGCGAGGGCCAACGGACACACAAGCGTGAAATAAACCAACACAAGGACATGCCTTTCTAAAAGTCTAAGTTTTCAGAACTTGAAAGTTAAGGTTTTAAGAGAAGAAAAACCTCAAAATATATCCATATAGATGTATGCACAGTGTGTTCAGTGTTATGACATTGACCAAGGCATTTCCCCTGTTTGAGGGCACAATAAATGGATGTCAAATCAATTTGCTATACTCATATAGAAAAAAAAATATATATATATATATATATATATACAAAACTATATATAAGCAAGTCCACACAAATTAAGTCTAATATTGCTTTCATAATCTTTTCTATTAATAAAAAAAACTACTTAAATTCACTTACACCTAACTGGCGTCCAGTCAATTCAAAGAAAGGACAGAGGGGTTTTTTTGGAGTGGACGAATGTTTCCTAAAAAGAACATAAATGGGCCAATCCAGTGTATAATTTCAGACAAACTCAAGACATCTAAACACAATAAGGGATGAACAACAAAGTTAAGGCAGCACCCAGCTGTCTTTCTCAATGAATACATTCCCAAATCATGGGCCTGTACAGTCCTAATGGCTAATTTTACTGATACACTGTTCCTTTCATGATGCTCCAAATCCGAAAAATGAAGACCTCAGACATATTGCTACTGTACAAAACTACTTATAAGTGGCACCGTGACACAGAGTTTTCCTCTCCTTGAGTGACTGTAATTAGAAGGCAAAAAAAAGCCTTCATGACAGGAAGCAAGAAACTAAGGGACTTAAAGCTAACTGCTGATGGTAAACTGAAGAAGTGGGAGACCAAAAAGGCCATTCAGAGCTTTGGGTATGACTGTCATTGTAAATTCTAGCATCCTATACATGTGATCCCTCGTATTAGGGCCTGGTGTTAAGAATGCATAGGATTTATTCCAGTATTGGGGAAAAGCAAGATGATCCCCAATGCCTTGGACCAATTTATGGACAGACATTTCACTGAACATGCTTTGACCTAAACTCAAGCATTACCAGGCTATGCGTCTGATTCACTCCTGGGGTCGCATCATTACAAATCATGTTTTCATTGTCTGATGGGAACTGAATTTAGTCAATGTTTAACATGCGCATTCTAAAAATTAAAAAAGAGAAACTGTGTCTGCTATTGGGAATTTAAAAAATGAAAAATCCACAAAATGAAATTCAGAGCCAACTCATGGGGCGGGGGCAGGATGGAATCATGCATAACATTTGTTGCTCTGAAAAATATCAGATGAAGCAGAGTACCACTAATCCATTGGTTCTCCCTCCTGGCAAGCTGGATTTCAGAAAATGAAATTAATTCAGTATGATATAAGTGAATCATTGATATATGTCAATACTGGAAGTCTATTTGCAGATTAATAGCCAACAAATCATTACTGGCATTATGCATTTGTATAAAAACCAGCTAATATACCACTGTTCCACCCTATCGTATTTAATTTGTGCCAAAAAATGAACTCATTGAACCCATAAGACAATCATCCTTTGCATAAATTCAGAATAACTCAAGCCTTTTCATCAGTCTTCAGTTTCCTTGACATTTAGCTACTATGTCCATTATAAATCTGTTGAAGTCATCGAAATAGATGTTACAAGATTTGTGTAAACCAAGTCAAGGCCAGTACATTCAGAATAGTTCCCATGCCAGCTCATCACAATCCACAGAAATTAAGAAAATTATGTTGTTATAACAGATTGTTTGAAGAAAATACAGTTATATTAGCATACGCCAATAAGACTCACACTCTGTACTGGTTACATCACGTTAAATTGTAATGCTCACAAAATACATGTGATTTGAACATCAATATTAAATTTTCAGTTCAGAAACCACACAGTCCGGATGTCTAGCCTGTCCAAAATAAAAATAAATTTATGGAACAAGGGTGGCTTTACCTGAAAACTTTCGTCATCTAGAATCCTTGTGCCGAAAACAGTGATGCCGTTGGTGTTAATGACAGCATGGTCACTTCTCCCGAGTGGTTTCGTGATTTTCTTTTTACAGTCAACGATGATGGTTACAGTTTTCTTATGGATGCTGAAGGCAACGCGGTGCCACCTATTAGAGAAGGGGAGAAGCAGACAATAAATTTGCGTTCCTGAGAGAATTAACTAGCATCAAACTGGAGGCAAACTTCTTTCAGCCCTTGGAAGCTTTCACTGCACTTAAAATCATGAATTCCTGAGTGTGGCATGTTGCATTCTTGGCCCTTTTTTAACACTGGATTAAACTCATTAAACTCAAAAGCAAATCCGCCTTCTGGGTTACTTGCAATGACAGACACAGTGAACATTGTGGAAAGTGTGTGCCAGAGAAAAGGCAGAGACCCGTGAAAAATATTGTTTCCAAACAACAGTACCATTTTGGACACAAGACAGCCACAATGGGACTGAAATTAAATGTCAATTTAATTCTCAAAATTTAAAGAGAGAAAAATTCCCATCTATATAAAAGTCATACAATCCTGTGAATAATTTTGCCCCCTTTCCAATTCCCTCTGTTTTGTATATTTGTCACACTTAAATGTTTCAAATCATCAAACAAATTTTAGTATTAGACAAAGGTAACTTGAGTAAACACATAATGCAGTTTTAAAATGATAGCCTAATTTCATTTATTGAAGGAAAAAACTATCCAACTCAATCCAGCTTTTTATGAAAATGTAATTGCCCCCTTCTTCACTAAATTGACAAATTAAACAAATACAATTGATCATTGTTCAACTTCACTAGATACACCCAGCCATAATTGCTGCCAGCCCATTTGAATCTAAACATAACTTAAAAAGAACTTGTTTGGCAATGTTAAGTTGGCAAAAACCAGCACATGATGCCGCAATCTAAAGAAATTCAAGAACAGATGAGAAACAAAGTTGTTGACATTCATCAGTCTGGAAAGGATTACCAGCCATTTCTGAGGCACTGGGAGACCACTGAACTACAGTGAGAACCATTATCTACAAATGGGGGAAAAAAAAAACTTTGAACAGTGGGGAACCCTCCTAGGAGTGGCAGACCAACCAAATTCCTCCAAGAGCACATTTACAACTCATCCAAGGGGTCACATAAGAACCCAGACCAATATCTACAGAATTGCAGACCTCAGTTAAGGTCAGTGTTCATAATTCTTCAATAAAAAAAAGACTAGGCAAAAACGGCATCCAAAGGAGAGCTGCACGGTGAAAACCACAGCTGACCAAAACAAACACCAAGGCCCATCTCACATTTGCCAAAAAACATCTTGATGACCCCCAAGACTTTTGTGATAACATTATGCGGACAAATGAGTCAAAAGTGGTACATTTAGGAAGACTTGAGTCCCTTTAAACCTGGTGTACAGCAAACACAGGATTCCACAATAGGAACATCATAATGAAAGTCAAACGCGGCAGTAGAAAGTCAAACGCGGCGGTAGTAGTGTGATGGTCTCAGGCTACATTGCTGCAACTTGCCAGAGTTGATGGAACCATGGATTCTGCTCTGCACCAGACAATCCTGAAGAGGAATGTTCGACCATCAGTTTGTGACCTAAAGCTCAAGTGCAGTTTGGTTATGCAGCAGAAAAATGATCTTAAGCACACAATCAAATCCAACTCTGAATGGCTCAAAGGAAACAAAATGAAGGTTTTGGAGTGGCTGACTAAAAGTTCTGACTTTATTTTAATTGAGATGCTGTGGCATGACCTTAAACAGGCATTTCATGCTCGAAAACCCTCCACTGTGGCTGAAATTGAAACAATTCTGTAAAGATGAGTGGGCCAAAGTAAAAGGGTCACTGTTTGATTTCAATTGTTGCTGCCTGGGGTACCACAACCAGTTATTAGGTTCAGGGGGCAATTATTTTCTCACAAGAGATACAGGTCTTGAATAACTCTTTGCCTTCAATAAATGAAATGATCATTTAACAGCTGCATGCTGTGTTTACTCATGTTGTCTTAGTCTTATATTAAAATTAGTTGGATGATTTGAAACATTTAAATATGACAAATAAACAAAAATGGAAGCAATAGGGAGGGACAAATACTTTTTAGCGGTACTGTAAAGACAACACATAGCGTACATTTAATAGCTTAGTCCAGGGTGATATCATCACACTGTATTTTAATTCAAAGGATGGCAAAGTTAGAGGCTGCCCACAGACCTACAACTGTCCAGGTGGGAGGGCATGAGAGCTTATAGGGATTAGAGGTCATTCAGAACCCCAGGAGACCAAAGACAGGCCTGCTTTATAAATGAATGGTTTGATAACTGTTGCTAAGAATGAGTAGGATATGTTTGCATAAACAATACAAGAACAAAGTTTCATACAATTAAATAATATCACTATGTCTGTCTGAGTGAGTACATGGACTTCCACTAATAATACGATAAGTATTACTTCATAATACAGGCTATAGACACTAAGGGAGATAATATTCAGACAGGTAAGTACAGCAAGCCACTAATCTGAAAATACTGCTCATTCGTGCCCAGCCTTTAAAATCACTTGTGTGTTTTAGGCAACTTCGAGGCCAGTTTTCAGTTGATTTCTGTTAAGAGTATTTTCAAGTAGTTGCACTTTGTTTTTTGTAGTTCATTAGTTGCTGTCCAGAATCCAAAATAATATCCTAATGCAATATTACTGATCCTCAACATTACAATTATTAGTCACCACAGATGAAATGCACATTTGTTAGCAATATATAGTTACCATGTAATTCACACCTCTTAAGGCAGTTTGCTATTGATGTTAAAAAAAGTCTATTGCATGTTAATTATAAAATTAATTAGACCTGGTTTGCGCTTGTGAATTGCCCTTGATAAATACAGTGTAGGCTGTGCACAACACTGCCCTTAAATAATCCTGTATATATGGAAAACTAAGTAGAGTATAGGATTACTTTTATTCTGTAAGGATTTGGCCATTGCCTTGCATTGGAATTCAGCCAGATGGATAACAGAAAAATCTTCTACAGAGGGCATTCACTTTCAGGCACTAGGTCACGATACTGAGTAATGATCGTAATCTGGGCTAAGAGGACAACTCTGACAATGCATATATGTATTTTATGAGGCAGTCAGTTGTATTGACATTTTTGTCCCCACTATTGAAGTCATTGACCCTCAAATGTTTACAATGTTTCACTGTCTTGTTTTTCCCATTTACAACCCGACCTAAATTTACCACACTGACAGGTGCTTAGCTAAAAATTAGAGGAGGATTTTCAAAAAAACCCATTTAAGTAATAAGTGATCTTGAGCTGCTTTCAATCATTTCCCTTGATTAACAGTTTTTCCAGTGATTTGGCAGTTAAACGCACAGCTTCCTTCTTAATTCCACGATGCCGCGATTACATAGTAAATTCCATTCAGAAAAATGTTTTATCCATGTCCAAAAAAGCTACACTACCCTGTTAACTTGTTTAAATCACACACACTAAAAAACTAAAACTAACAACAAGTATCCACAACTGAATAACATTGATTACAATTCAATTTTGCATTGGAATGACACTTTTTATTTCTCGTTTTAGCTCAACGAGGAGGACTGGCCAATCCTGATAGTGCTGAGTGTTTTTGGGGTTCAGGTAATGCTAATTTAAATAAATTATTTAGAACAGGTCAAGACCATCATCAGTTCAAAGCTATGTTCTCGTATTCCCAAATTTTCAGCTCACCAGCCCCCACTGATATACCAATGAGACTAATACTGTTTTTGGAGTCATTGTGAGCATATCCTGCACAAGCTACTCCCTAGCAGACATAAATCCATTTGTTTTGGACAATTTATTTAGGAAATAGGCCTTGGCATTCAAAACAGATCTTGGTATTCAACTGGTCCATTTCCAGATTAAGCATAGACCATTTCCATCCCTCACAAATCTTTGAAGTCGCTTGAGTAATGTAGGTTATGCTATGTTCAAAGACATGTTTCTACTGTATGATCGCTTCTAATTTGTTGGTATTGAGTGGCTTGGTTTAGTTGATACTCAAATTACAGGCTGCAAAGTGCATACTCCATTCATGCGCTCTATAATTTTCAATTTATTCAACATGTCTTCCAGCCAAATCAAAGTTATTCTAACATGGGCACAAAAATAAATTGCACGTCCAACCATCATGTTTTAACAAAAAAAACAAGGATATGAATTCAAACGTAAAATCTGGATTAGGTGGATGAAGTGATCCAAGGAGGTTAATTGAAGGACAGTCATTCATAAATGTTAACATTAATATAGTATAGAAATTTGCCTTTATCATTGTTATGTTGTTATTATTAATACTTATTTTTATATTATTATTATTATGATTATTATTATTATTATTTTCAAATACATTCATTTGTATTGTTCTTATGCTGTGACTTGTGAGAAATGAAGGTTTAAGGGATTTGGAAAACAAGGTGGTGTGGGGAGTGAGTTCTGAAGATAATTTTCCCTAGTATTCAAAGTAATACACATGAAAAGCCATGCCCCCCAAAGTGAGAGGCTGGAGACAGTCTGATGAGAAAGTTAATATCCCCTGTTATTTTAAAAAAAATAAAGAGCCAGAGTTTATGACTGAGGTTATGATACTTGCGGTAGCCAAGCATTCCACCTGAACACAGCCATTCAAGCAAGACAACTTGACTATAATGCCACACCATATTAATCTCCTGCTATAGATTCCTGTTTTAATGCAATCGTAGAGTATAGCGGGGTTCATTTTTAGGTATCAAATGAACACAGTGTTCTGTATATTCAAAACAGCAACAATACAATGAGCCCCTTTCAAACATGATAATCATTGCCTTATTTAAAGCCATTTAACAGCCTAGGGTAAAAAAAAAAGACTTGATCTGAGGGAATGGTAAGCAGGAAGTACAACAGCTGTCTGAGACAGTGAGATGTAGTGTAAAATACTCATGAGAGTTATGGTACACGGGAAGCGTGCCTGAATGTAAGCAGGCCCAACACAGAGGATAACACTCAAATCACTATATTCTGAGCCCACACAGAGAAGACTACAGAATAGGGTGGGAGGAGAAGTGGAGCCAGTGAGACTGGGGTTTATATGTGGCCTAAGTGAGGCTGACAGGTCCCTTGCGGAGGTCAGACTGCACTTACTTTCCATCTGCTATGTTAAGAGTTGAGAATAGGGGGTAATCCTCGGGGGCAGGCTTGCCATGCTGGTCCTCGTACAGGAAAACAGGGGACCTTCCCACCTCCACTCCCAACTGTTGGACACCCTGTTTGTTGTAGATGGACAGCAGAAAAGCCTGGATCCCGGCTTTTGGCTTAATCGTAGTGAGGATGGAGAAATCTTCTGGGAACACTCCTCCTGAAAATGTGAACACAAAGAGCTTGTTGTTTTCATTTCCTCCGAATGTTCTGAAAGGCGAAGCCTGATGAATATTTCCCAGGACTGGCAACATGGGAAGAGCTAGATATACGTAGAAAGACCTCAAAATCCCATAAATTACAACAGGCTACACTCCGAGAAAAGAAATATCATGGGTTTAGTGTATGTTTGCGTTGGTCAGCTCTCCTGTGTACTACAGCTATTTTTGAATCATAAATCTTGATCATTCTCAAACTAATCTAAAGACCATTGCACAGGTGAACGACAATCCACACTGGCTTGCAAAATACTGACTTGGGTATCGCTAGGTTACGTCATTACTTTCTTGTGGATACCCCTAAAAGTAAGTATTTGAAAATTAGAACTTTTTGAGCATTAATATGCCAATTCAAATTCAACAAAACCCAACACAAGATTATCGGCCATTTTGTCGGGCATGCATAATTTTGGGACTTTCATGGCTGTGAACATTGGTATGATGAACTGCCCATACACTTAATATGTCAAGACACAATACTGACTTATACTATACCTAGCTAGCATCTCTATGGTTGAATCATTGAAAGTTGAAAACAAAAATTTATGAAGTAAACACGGGCAGACTGTTCTGTACAATGCCTCCAAACTGATTGTCAGCAAAACACTGACTCTGTGTTCAAATCTGTGGTTGAATACAGCAAAGACAAAGCCATGTAACTAGTTAGCCAGTTCTGTTAACATTGATAGTTTACTTATGGCCGGTAGGGTGACAAACAAAAGTAGGCTGCCAAGCTAACACTGCCTTCCTAACTCATATGTATAAATTATCCAGCAACCATCACTCAGTCTAGTAACTGACCAACTGATGAATATTATGCCAAGTTGATAAATTTCCTTGTCAACATTTGTTTAGTGTATTTATATTGTGTTCATTGGCCAGAGGCCTGCAGCATTACTCAGTTGGCTGGATAGTAGCTCCAAGCAAAGCCTGGAAACCTTTCAAACCTGGAGCATGGACTGAAGTAAAAAGAGCTGTTCCAGGGTTTACTTTGAGCAGATACCTGGCTAACTCAGCAATCCCACTTTCTGGAACTGGCCCTTGGCCTGATTTAGAAACTTAGTTGGTGGCAAATACCAACATGGTCCATTCATTTTTATGACTCCTCAAGAACATATCAATACCTACTGTCAGCAATGTTGGATAACACTATCCATCCTGGCATGTTAAATGCATGGTTTTTACATACTCACAAACTAACTTAAACATGCTATGGTTTCAGCAAGGTCTAGCTCACATTAATGGAAATGCATGCAACTTAAGATTGCCATCAACTGTTTTAATAGGTTACACTCATAGGAATACCTAACGTTAGTAAAACCTCTAAGCATAAAATTTAGAAAACTGATGACAAAAACTACATTAAAGAGAAAAGTATACATTTGCTGAAAGCCTCAAATGACAGGGAATTTAACACCCTATTCACAACATATCCAAAACTTTATTGTGCACAACATCAAAAAAGACCCGTATTAATTTCCAATACAACTTGGAGCACTGTAAAATATCATATAGCTCATCTTCCAGAACATGAGATATGATACTAATGACATTATTTTTTCACATCACAAATGATTAAATTCATCTTTCTTTCTAACTACATTAAGCTGGGTTGCTTTAGAACCATATTCCAGACTGCTAATCTTTTGGCACCAATGCCAACATCACCGTTAAGATGGATAATCACCACAAAGCTTTGTCAGCCCTATATAAACCAATGGCACTTCAAGCATCATGTCTGCTCTGTCACGGATTATTCATTTTAATAAAGCAGAACACAATACCTTTTTGGCAAGAAAACGCATAGCATTCCATTCATAAACTACAAAATGAAAATGATAACAAATAACTTTTCTGAATCAGTCTACAAAAACTTATTTCATGCAGCTAACAGATTTTCAGCTTTTATAATATGATGGTATTTCTACCCAAAAAATTACATAAATCTCACATTTAATTACAACCCCAATTCCGAAATAGTTGGGACGAAGTGTAAATTGTGAATAAAATCAAAATGCAATGACGTTCAGATCACATGAGCCAATATTTTATTTACAATAAAACATAGATAACGTTTCAAATGTTGAAACTGAGACATTTTACATTTTTATCCACAAAATGAGTTCATTTCAAATTTTCTGGCTGCAACAGGTCTCAAAGAAGTTGGGACACAGGCAAAAAAGGGTTGAGAAAGCAATTAATATATAAGAGAATCAGCTGAAAGAACATTTAGCAAGTAATTACATTAAGTGGCATCAGGTGTGTAACATGATTGGCTATAAAAGGGATGTCTTAGAGAGGCTGAGTCTCTCAGAAGTAAAGATGGCCAGAGGATCTCCAACTTGTGAAGGCTTGCGTAAAAAAATTGTGGAATACATTAAAAATAAAGTTCCTCAACGTCAAATTGCAAAGGCTTTGAAGGTTTCATCATTGACAGTGCATAACATCATCAAAAGATTCAGAGAAACTGCAGCAAAGTGGCACCGTGTCCTGTGGTCAGACGAGTCCAAATTTGACATTTTTGTTGGAAATCATGGGCGTTGTGTCCTCCGGGCTAAAGAGGAGAAAGACCATCCCTCCTGTTATCAGTGTTCAGTTCAAAAGCCAGCATCTCTGATGGTATGAGGATGCATTAGTGCATATGGTGTGGGACACTTGCATGTTTTAAAAAGCACCATGAATGCTGAAAGGTATATAAAGGTTTTAGAGCAACATATGCTCCCCTCCAGACGACATCTATTCCAGGGAAGGCCTTGTGTATTTCAGCAGGACAATGCAAAACCACATACTGCAGTTGTTACAACAGCATGGCTTCATAGTAGAAGAGTCCGTGCGCTGAATTGGCCTGCCTGCAGTCCTGATCTTTCACTGATTGAGAACATTTGGTGCATAATTAAACGTGAAGTCCGTCAAAGGAGACCCAAAACTCTCCAGCAGCTGGAAGCCTGCATTAAACAAGAGTGGGATCAAATTCAAATGGCTAAACTCAAGAAACTTGTCTCCTCAATGCCCAGATGCCTCCAGTCTGTGTTAAAAAAGAAGAAGGGATGCTACACCATGGTAAACAGGCCACTGTCCCAACTTTTTTGAGACCTGTAGCAGTCATCAAATTTGAAATGAGCTCATTTTGTGGATAAAATTGTAAAATTTCTCAGTTTCAACATTTGCTATGTTATCTCTGTTCTATTGTGGATAAAATACTGGCTGGTGTGATTTGAAAGTCATTGAGTTTTGATTTTATTCACAATTTACACTTTGTCCCAACTATTTCGGAAACGGGGTTGTAAATCTCCTGATATTCATCACAATTTCCTCACATCAAACAAGCATCCATCAGAATTCCAGAAATTACAGACTTAGTTACAGTAGCAGTTCAAAAAATACGGCGAATCGATACCTTTTACAAACGGTGCTTGCAGTCCATAATATACAAAAACAAAAACAACAGATACGATAAAGAACTAACTAATGAATAATGAGGCACTGCCAAACTATAAGTCATCAGAAGAACATTGAACTAGTACTGAACTGGAGAAAAATTACAGCTGTAACAACTGTGAAAGTGCTGCAGCGCAAGCCAAAACAATATTTAAAATCAATTGCGACAATGGCACTGTCACTGAAAAATTTCCCATAATTCATCGTACCAACCGTACAATTTGCATTAGATAGCTTATAGAATGCACCAATCATAGGTCAGCTTACCAGTTATGCACTGAATTGCATCCATATAGAACGATTACGCAACAAAACAATGTAAAAAATAGCGCGCTGTCGCGAGCGGGACCCCTCAGCCTTGCGCTTTATTGAAGGGCCATATTGATTATCGGAGAATGACACAAATCAATAGGGAGCTTCCTCTAACCACCTCAACATACCACCAAAAAATGAGAATATTTGGCCAAGGCGTTTTTCAGTTATCGTCCGGAAGCAAAAATGAAGATGGCGGCCGTGGCGGCCATATTGATTATCAGAGTGGGACACAAATCAATAGGGAGCTTCCTGTAACCACCCCCAACATACCACCAAAAAATGAGAATATTTGGCCAAGGCGTTTTTCAGTTATCGTCCGGAAACGAAAATAAAGATGGCTGCCATGGCGGCCATATTGATTATCGGAGCGGGACACAAATCGATAGGGAACTTTCTGTAACCACCCCCAACATGCCATCAAAAAATGAGAGCATTTCGCCAAGGCGTTTTTCAGTTATCGTCCAGAAACGAAAATGAAGATGGCTGCCGTGGCGGCCATATTGATTATCGGAACGGGACACAAATCGATAGGGAGCTTCCTCTAACCACCCCCAACATATCATCAAAAAATGAGAACATTTGGCCAAGGCGTTTTTCAGCTATCTTCCAGAAACGAAAAGTTAACGGACAGACAGGCGGGTAATAAAAACTGGTAATTTTTTGACACTCATTTTCATATGAATAAAACCACTAACTGAATCCATTAAAAACACCATTGCACAAATGTGTACAAACTGTTTTTCAGTTAAAGAAAACTGCATTTCAGTTAGACTATGGTCTCAGTATCAACAAGAAAACATGGTCATCACTATCCCCCACCACGACCAAGGGCCATAACTCCGTCAAAAGAAAAAGCAGCGACATTGATTTTCAAACTGAACCTAGATCATGACTGATTAAGCAGGCATGCGAAATAAGACTCATGTATCTCTCATAGTTTTTGAGAAAACTTGTCTCCATCAAAAGTGTGACGGACGGACAGAACCCAGTCCTATATGCCCCCTGCTACTTTGTGGCGGGGGATAAAAAGTAATGTGGGTGGACTTACCTGGGAATAGCTGCTCGGATGGGGCACTGATCTGGGCCTGCTTTGCAACTCTGAAGGCTGTATCTGGAGCTGATGCTTTTCTGTTTGTACAAAATCCAGGTACTTTCCTGATGCCTTCTGGAGAGCTGTGAAAGTCTAATACTTTTAGCACATCAACTGGCTCTGCTGTGGGAGAGAAGAGCAGACAAATTGTTGTTATGCTCATGTTTTTAAATGCTCAGTTCTTTAAATACTGTTTTCTTGGATCAAATGGACCTTATATACAAAGCAAATTCACTTATATTAAAAATCTAGCTTTACTGGTTTAGTTTTACAATCCCACACCTAAAACAAATTTATGGCCTGAACAGTTTTAAACTAAACATATGAAAGAGTGTGTCTTTTGATTACACTACCTTAGTTATAGGAATAAAGCATATGCCATGGCCAGGACTATGCTGACAGAAGACAGTACTACCAACTCAATTGATTTGTACAAGGAACATATTGTCATGAGACAACATCACTGGTGGCTTGTTATACTTCACTCCAGAGCCTCAGTTTTAACTGGTGATTTGTTCTCTGGCAATTCACCCACTGGAAAACCATGTAGACAAGAGGCAGGAGCTAAAATAACTGATACAATGTTCAATTTGGCTGATAAAGGACACACATTCGCACACATGCGCAAATGCACACACACGCACAACATATACACACACGCACACACACACACGGATATACACACCCTGAACACACATTCACGCACACACACACACACACACACACAGAAGGATACGCAGACACACAATACACACACACACACACACACACATCCTTGTACCTCTATCCTTGTGAGGACATTACATTGACTTCCATTCATTCTTTTTGTGTCTCTACAGCCTTTCCCTAATCTCATAAGCAACACATGCCTAACCCAAACCCTTACCCTAACCTTAACCTATGCCTAATTCTTACCTTACCCCTAATCTTAACTAAAAAGTCACAAATTATTTTGCAGTTGTGAGGACAGAAGGAAATGTTCTCACTGACCAATAATATCCCAACTCCATTGGAAAAAAAAAGTTTTCTGGTTCTCATTGTGTAGCAAGTACAAGACCACACACACATACACACACACACACACACACACACACACCAGGGCAATTCCACAGTAACAGAATTACGATCAAAGTAATTTTCAGGTCATTTTTACCTGCCACCTATTACTCTAATGCAGTAGCTACTTGCCTGTGCGTTTATCAGTTCCACTGGCATGCCTACTAAGCTGTATAACACAAAGTTTGGGGTAATCTATTTTGTAGAAGGCTATACGAAGGTGAAAGTGTCGGTATTGGAATTACGGCAGAAAAAAATGCCATTAGTTTTGCCTTTACTTTGGCAGGCATTTCTCTGAAATCTGGCAATGATAGACAGTAGGTTTAAGCTTAGGTTGGTGGCCTATGACGTTGACCAGGCCATGGTAAGTTTATATTGACTGGTATGTTCACAGATATTTTGTAGGATGCCATTTATGAGAAAGAGACAGCGGTAACGGAATTACAAAATAGTAACGGAATTACATTTTCTGATAATCTACTAAATCTATTATACTCAAAACAACAAAGCAATTGAAAATTGGTATCATAAATGATGTTTGTGTTGCTGACCTCGTTGAAAAATGACAAATTTCACAACGAGCCACTGGAATTGTGAGTTTCAATTTCCTGCAATGACTTACAGTCTCAAATACTTTGGCTACCAATGTATGGAAATACAGTAAATACCAGGAAATAGCTAAATATCTTTTAGGATTTGTCAGCTTTGGAAAAATAACCTTTGATCCTTGTCCTGGAGCTAAAAAATATTACAAAATTCAAATCTAAATTTTGAGAAGACCGTCAAAGATATTTCAAAACAGTTTTCAGCATCTGATTTGGTAATGAGTCATCTACATGAAAACCTATATATTTCTAATATAAAACACTTTTTAAAAATAGCTGTTTTAGCAACTCTCATGTGGAATTTCCCACCACTGTTATATTATTTAACAGAGGATAATGGAAAGGTACTCTAATGAATGGCATTTGAATCCTGTATAAAGAGAGGATTTCAAACTGAAGCATACAGATATAATAGAATATTGATAGATGACTTGCTCGTATTCCCCCTGCTTCCTGCAATAGCCCACATGCCACACAACATGGCCATTCAGCAAAATGTGAAAATAACACTTATATGCCTGACACTGAACAAGAAAGAAGCCCTTGTGTGCCCCAGCAAGAAGTTCAACCCATTTGCAGATCAGCAGCCAGAGAAAAAAGTCTCAGTAATATACCTGCTGTGCCACGTAACCTGAATTTCCATCCCATCCCAGTTAAGAAAAAAGGCTAGTATAATTCTCTCTCAACCGGCTAATCGAATGAGCCTCATTGGGTTGTATGGCGCTGATAAGCGTTTCAGTCTATCGTCTTAGTGACCTAAGCACGGTTTTCTTGTCTCAATTCACAGAAGCTTCTAGAAAATCCATAGGGCCATTTTGATGCAAATATCAAGTCATCAGATGAATGAATTGTGTAATTTGACTGAAAAAAGCTTTTAAGCATGTGAAGCTTCCACTACAGGTCTGGGCCTGCTAAGAAAATGATCTTAAATCTAGTTTCAAACAGATATAAGCATAGATTCCAGTGTTATTGTGCAGGGGCCAAAGTTGATTGAAAGTGTACATTTATTTTATAAGAATGAAGAGAACATTTAGTTTGACATGAAAAAAATCAGTGTTTTCAGAATTCTCTTCCTTTTCTTCTCAATTTGCTGGCCTTAAAAAACACTTATTTTAAAAATATCCATTAACAGATGTAATTAGGCCTTCCTGATTTGCTCAAGTTATGTGGGTCATTACATTATTGTCAGCAAAGTGCGTGAAAAAGTATGCCTTGCCTCTATATGGATCCATTAACATTGTATGAAAAGATGAGAAGAATGTCTTGAGTTAATTCCACGCTAAACTGAAACCAAATGCTGTAACAAGAATGATACAGTTGCAGGAGAGACTTTTTTCCCGCTTGAGAGGATAAAAAATATTTCAGGTATTACACCGTCATCGTCATTCACTATCTCTGCCAAAATACAAAGTGAACATAACAGCATGAAACAAGCCATTTGCCATTATATTCCCATGACTGCCATGAAATGCCTTCGATAGGGCACCACTAGCCTATAAACTAATCTTTGTCTGCATAGATTGGCCAATCAAAGAATGCCAGCAGAATTGCCTCAGTTTCAGTGGCTCTTGGCATTCATGCGTTAATACACTCCCTCTGCCAACATGCCACTCCTCCTGCTATCCAGTATTCCACATGTGCAAGAACAAGTCAGGGCACTGTGATGTCATCACAGCATCACATACCACAGCTGACAGGAATGAAACACCTTTAATTAAAGAAAGGCTCATCTAATCCATGCTGTAAGGGAGCAAATGAGCCACAGATTTAGGGCCCAAAGCACCGCATTCTCGAGGAGAAAAATAAAAAATCATTCAAGACCGCATTAAATCTACAAAAAGCAAAGGCTTTTCATGTCTATTATGACATCTCTTGAGAGATAACGTTTTTCCTGTCCTGGGGTGCATTTCCCAAAATCGCAGATGCTAAGTTACATAGTTGGAACCAGTGACTGTGAATGGATGAACTATGTAAGTTGCTAATTCAGCAACTACGCTTTTGGGAAAATGCACCCCAGTCTGTCTGCTTTTTCAGAACACCCACAAAAAAATCACAATATGGACTGGCTTCTTTTCAAAGTAAAACAGGTTTTCCCAAAGTTTGAGAGAACCTACCTTAGAATAAGATAAATACTTGAGTGGAGAGGCGTTAACCTTACAAAAAAGCCTTATGAGGTGGAAATGACATTCCGCTGCTTGCTCTGTTGCATATTGTGAACTTAAATGGTTGCAGAAGTCTTGAAAGCAAACTATGGTTCTCTTTGTGAGCTTCAGAAAGTCTGTATGCATAGCTCCAGGCCTCATATATTCCAGATGTGCCATTTAGCCTGGGTACGACCCTCTCACTGAGGTGCCAAAAGACACCAATAACCTAAATCCTTTAAAACACTCACTGAGTGTACACAGGTCTTTACTCACTACATCTGATAAACTGGTGTCATAATGCCTTAGTTACTATGTAAACAAGGATTCATTTCTTCAGACATCCAAATTGCATGGTTAGGAGGAAGCTATGATAACAAAAAAAAGCTAAATTACAATGGCAGAGAAGCCTCAAAGTCTTGTCAGAGGTGTTGGTTTCCCTCAAAACATCCATATAACAACAGGAAAAAATATCCACAAACATTTTCATGAACCAAGAGAACTGACGGCTGGGTGAAAGCTGATTTAATACATATCATGTTACTTACAGACAATAATAAAGTGAGCCATATGTCCCAAGCAAGCCATATGTCCCAAGCAGCTCGTGCATTAAATGGGAATCAGCTGTCAGGGCTTCAACTTCACGAAAACCACCATGACAAACACAAGAAGTGTGAGCTCGGCAGTTACAGTACCTTTTTCAAATGAGCAGCCTAAAGCAAGTGAGATCCAGCAGGAGGGAATGAAATAAAGGACCTTTTCACCCGCTGCTCCCTGGGACTCCAAGTGTATTCACCCATAATCTTACACTTTCTCTCCTGCCCTAACAATTCCTGCTCTATCTATCTATCTATCTATCTATCTATCTATCTATCTACTCTAGTGTTACTTGTAAACAACACCCTAAATCAGTCTAATGTTACTCATAAGCAGCACCCTAAACCTGTGTCAATATGCTAGTTTGTTTTTCAATCGTGGCTTCCCAAGAGATTACTACAGTATTCTTAAGTGATAATTTCAGCATTGCCATTGCATGGCTGAAACGAGGCATTTGCATTCATGCCCAAGTGCCCCAGAACACATGATCTAGAATCCTTTGTTGAAGAATGTGCGTACTAATCAAAATATGCATTGTATCAGTAAATTTGGTCTTGAAAGCTTGTGAAACTTGGACGGCAAGAATAAAGTGTAGAGCCAGCAACAGATATTGCAGTAGTATCCCGGTATAACTAGTGGATAGAGAAGTTAAGTTTCTCAGAGGTGCAGGTTCTTTGAAAGAATGCAGATCTGAGGCGACTGAGCCTCAGGGGTTGGAAAACATGTCTGTACATTTCCAGCTCAAGAGGGCATCCTGCAAAATTGTCTTAATCCAACATGTTCCTCAGAGCGGTAATGCTTATTTCAAAAAAGTCCACAGTTTATATATATATATATATATATATATATATATATATAGAGAGAGAGAGAGAGAGAGAGAGAGAAAGAGAGAGAGATTCTCCATTGAATACAACACATGTAGGCCATTTCCATGGGCAAATAGCCAACTCTAAGTTCAAGTGACACCGTACTTAAATGCAAGCGACATTTAAGAATTAAGAATACTTTCAAAACATAAATTCTACAGGCATTTCTGAAGTGTTATTGATTGTTTGAGCACAAAAAAATTAAGATGCAAATCTATCTTGCTATAAATTAGTAACAAGTGACTCAAACACCATCGGCAGACATGCCTCTGACTTGATTTTGGGCGGCCCTTTGAAGCTAGGGAAATAATAGGGAAGTTCAAATGAGACAATCACAAATTAGCTGCTCAGTACTTGCACAGGAAACGAGCAAGGAAAGAAAAATTCCCATGCAGGATTTGGGTATACCATAATACGTAGGCCAACAAGTCACACTGTGACGATAAAAGTACAAAATCCACGAAATGTGGTCATAGGTTTCCCAGTGCCTGCCCCACCCACCTTCTGGGCTTCAGTGAGAACCAGGGCAGCGTGGAGAAAGGGTGCACAGTTTGGCCAGTGATGTACTTTACAAGTGAAATATGACAAATTGATCAGAGACATGCGTGATGCACTGACTGATAAACAATATACTAATGGCTAACTAGACTCGTTATTGTATGATTCTGCTGCCTTCGTCTGCTTACACGCGTGCCACCACGGCACTGATGCATCCGGTACCACGTCTTCTTATCAAAACAGCAAGAAAGCGGCTGAGACTACCGGCATTCAGTGAACCAATTCATGATGCCTATTGTGGAATGCGGTAGCGCTGTGAGTGTTCACCTTAGAATTGTTCAGCCCACTGCAACTTTTGAAAAGTTTGGACAATATCCAGCCATGATTTAGTTTTTCTCACTATTTCTACCCATTAAATTTCTTTAAATAGCCCTCGAATTAATGGGGTATAACGCAAAAGATTCACATTAATGGTTAAGTAATTCGCGTTTTTAATAGATCGTACTTAAGAAACATAATGATGACGGTGATGATGACGACGACGACGATGATGTGACCGACATAACGGTGAAACACATTGGCAATTGTTCAGTAGAGACAGTGAAGAGTTCAGAGGAGTGCGGAGTTGGTTCAATATTTCATCCCTTGAGGTCTTGCGTAAAAACAACAGGTAGCTGACTGTAGAATTCTTTACCAAACTGTGAAACAGAACCCCGAAAGCCGGTGCATTCCACCCCGCTAACCGTGTCCACACACACCTAACGGACCATCAGTTCAAACAAAAAAATTATTTTGTGGATAAATCTGCATTAAGTAATCTTCAAGATTTCATACGACACATTTAGCCCATAGAAGGATTATATCACTGAGACGGTACGATACTGTCAATAACATACGGATATTTAAACTACCAGCTGACAACTTTTCAGCGACTTCAACTTAACAGAAACAAGTGGTGAGACGCCAAACTAAGATTTCACTGTAAAAGAAAAGCTAAATATGTCTATAAATACATTGGTATTCCAAAAATAAAATATGCCCCTTCCAATTAAACGAGTAACCGATAGAAACAAATAATACATGAATATGGTTCTTATATCCAAGCAAGCGTGAATGGACGAAATAAGATGGCCATAGAGGCTACTGTTCCAAAGGGAATAGAACGCTATACGGTGTTATTTGTATTTAATACAGTGGAACTCTTGGAATTTCACTGACTGTTCTGCTAAATGAATTCTGTAAGAGGGTTACTGCACAAGATGCTTGGCTGCACAGAAATGGAAGTATACAACAATTGGCCGAAAACAAACATTAATTAGCATCATTTCTCTATCCAAAGTCAGCGTCATTGTTGTCCTGAAGTTAAAGCGATAGTGGCACCTTTACCTCTTTGACGTTACCTCAAACTTAATAAAACCTAGTTTTCCTAACTTGTCTTACCTGCTCTGACATTGGCAGCCTGCAGAACGAACATACAAGTGATGACTGTGGTTAAAACGGAATCCAATAGCGACCTTTTCGTTTTCCACCTTGTGGACCACCTATGCATCTCCATGATCAGCGCCCGCAACCGTGAACAAAATCGGGCGTCTTCAAGTTATCTAAAATTCAGTCCCTTCCACAATCCCAAAACGTGAAATATCTTTTCTAAGCAGCCATAGGGAAAAGTATTTTTCTTCACACAGCCAGTCCAGGCCCCTCCGATCTTTCCTTCCTGTTCCCAGCCTTCAGACTGAAGGTATTTGGGCTTTAATCAGAATGCACAGCGCATTCGATACCCTAGAGCCACACCGTCTAGAGGGCTGGACGAGCGCCGCAAACCAGACCCCAAGAGTACAGAAAAATGACAAGGGAAAATCATCCGATTAGCAAATCATGGGGCTTGAACCTGCACTGGGACCCACCCACCCATTGGTTTCGTAAAGCTTTCCAAGTCTCATTTCTCAATTCCGCGCGTCCCAGAAAGAGGACACCAATTTTCTTGAAGAGCACAGGGGATGAAAGGCTTGGCAGAAGAGCGAGGGCTTAAATGAGGATGTAAGCAATTCTCAGTGTTAGGTCCACAGTGTCCTTCATGCCGATAATTGCTTAAGTTATTTTACGATCTCCAAAGTTTCTCCAAAGAATGAATGATTGAACGTGTCGACTCTGCCTCAACAGAAAGACACAGGATGCCTTTTACGGGACCTCAATGATGTGAGCTGTATCAGTTAAAGCGTCTATTTCGCGTTTTTTTTTTTTTTTTTTTTAAGATATGCTCCTGAACACACGTGCTTCTCGTGTTTTCAGGGGATGTCTAGGATATCCCTTGATCAAAAGTATCAAGTTGTTCATTGATTGGGAGATGTCAGGCTAAAGGATGAACCTGAGGAAGAGTCTGCCCTTTTGTATCAAACATTCTCATTTATCTGAATGAGCGGAGCATCAGTATAAATCACTCTGAATTCTCATTTATGCAATTTTTTAATACTTTTTTAGAAAATAAATTAATGCAAATAACTGCATAACAGCACAAGAAAAATTCTGACCTCAGGGTGATGTAGGGGTATTCCAGAGAGGTTCCCTCACGTCACTGACTGGGATCCTTCACCCACGACCCCATACGGCTTGTCATGTGACATAAAAATCCTATTTATACTGTTAGCTAACCCACCCCCTTGCCTCTGCAATCCTGTTCTTTTTCCTTTTGCCCCCTTTATGTCCTGTTCTGATGTGGGCCCACTTTCGATGCTGTAATCTGAATGGAAGTTCAGTATGGTTTGATTTATCCACCATTTTATTCTTGGCACACTTACCACCACTGATGGACTTTAAAAACTTATAACCAGAATTGTAGCCAAACTCGGATTCAAATTTGTAACCATTTATTGACTTTACCCATAACAACAACTTCAACAAAATGTCAGACAACATCAACAAAAAAAGAACCAACAATGACAAGTTTAACAACAAAATCAACAACAAAGATCAACTCCAAACTCAGTGCCGAGTGTGACCGCCACATGCCTGCAACAAAGCCATCACTTGTCTTGGCATGGACAGCACCATTCTGTTGAGCTGTTGCTGGGGAATGGCCTGCCACTCCTGGAGAAGGGCTTCTTGGAGCTCCGCCCTTGTCCTGGGCGCTGGAGAGCGTTGCTGAACCCGCCGATCCAACAGATCCCACACATGCTCGATGCACTTCATGTCAGGGCTGAAAGGTGGCCATTCCATGACTCACACACCATTCTGGGCCAGGAGCTGCTGGGTCACATGTGCTGAGTGAGCTCGTGCGTTGTCTTGCATGAACGTGACCTCAGGGTGGTCTGTGATGTAAGGCACGATGTGCGATCTGATAACAAGGTCACAGTAGCAGGCTGCATTAAGATTTCCATTGATTATGATCAGGTTGGACCTCCAGCCGCACCGAATGGCAGCCCAGACCATCACCGAGCCTCCTCCAAAGCAATCTGTCTCAGCAATGCAGGGGGCCGCGTATCTCTCACCACGTCGTCTGTAGACCCTCTGTCTTCCATCATGTCGGTACAGACAAAATCTGGACTCATCACTGAAGACAACATTCCTCCCAAATCGGTTGGGGACTCGTCTCTGACTATATTTTTCAGCCCAGCGTAGCCTGGTAGCCCTGCGCCGTGCATCAAGCTGCATTCCAACACGCCATGTGGGCTCTGATCCCTCGCTCTGCAAGTCGGCGACTCACTGTTCTTCTGCTGATCCTTAGTCTGTGGATTCCTAGGGTCTCCTGAGCCGTCCTGGTGCAGGTTCGAAACCAATCTCTCAGGTGGACAAGGTGGATCTGATTGTCCTGGGCTGGGGTCGTGACCCTAGGCTGACTAGGTTGGGGTCGATCATTAGTGCTTCCAGTCTCCTGGTAACAAGCCACAAGGTTAGAGATCGTGGGTTGGCTGACTCCAAAACGCTGGGCGATGCGATTTTGGGATGTTCCAGCCATACACAGCCCAATGGCTTGATCACGTTGGGGTCTGGAAAGGCGAGGCATGGCGCACGTAGTGTCTTTGAACAAATGCTCTCGGGTTCTGGCCTTAATGACCTCAAGGATTGTTTTAAGGCATTTGCCAGCATTGCAATTGTGATCAGTGAACCGGACGAGGTAACATCACTAATTCCTCAAATCCTGCTCCACAGACACAAACAAGGTCATGACCTCACGCACTGTTGTGTCTCTTTACTCAATGACGACTGCATATCAATTATGTTATCATCAAATTAAAGTTCCCCTAACCCAACTATACTATTTCTGTCCAGTCAGACTTATAAGTTTTTAAAATCCATCAGTATATTTTAAAACTTAATTTCACTAGTGCAGCCCTGTGTCATTCAATGTGAGCTTCAGTTTTTCTGTCTGTAGTTTGTCACACTGACAACATTGGGGAAGGAATAAATAAATGAATGAATAAGCAGTAATTCAGAACTGATGATATGACCAGTATGGATAATAATACGATATGGAACAGGCGATGTTAAACATATGAGCTGATCATGTTACAGCATAAAAATATATTCCAGAATTTGCCTGGTCCCTTGAAAGCAAAGATGGGTCCAGGCTCCCCATTTCTCCGCTAAATGCATAATCCTATAATGCATCACTGTCAGGACAACCTTCTCAAAAAATAAATTGGTGGGATTTTGGGCATATCACCTTCTACTATAGTACATAGTATACAAAAGATAGGTGTCTGTTCAAGCCCAAAACCAATGGATATCATCACATGTGGTCAGAAATGATATAGTAAACCTCTGTCAGTCAACACCATTCACCGCTGCAACCACTGATGCAATTTAAAGCATCACCATGCAAAGTCGAAGCCATACATCAGGGCTCTCCAAATCTGGCCCTCGAATCCAAATACAGTCCTGGTTTTCCTTCCTTCCAGGCAATTAATTGAACAATTAATGCTGCTGATTGGCCAGATTGTCATCTCAATTGACTCCCAGGTAAAGGGAGGGTGGAAAACCAGTCGTTCTCGGCCCTCGAGCATCATGATTTGAGGAGCCCTGCCATACATCAACACTCTCAAAAAGTGCAGCCGACTTCTCTGGGCTCGGTGTCATCTAAGGTGTACAGTAGCACAGTGCAAGTATGTTTCTTAGCCTGACAAGTAACATTTCAAGTGTTTTTTGGGGGGGAAAAACATCTACCTTGTTTTCTGACAACATTGCCAGCATCTGTCATTGTGTATGGGTGTGCCAGTGCGCATAACATAGCCGACTTTACATATGTGGGATGGCACAGATAATGCAGAAAGATACAGACAAATTTAGTAGCAAAATATGTGTAGATAGCTTCTGTTCCTGGAATGTCCCTGCATTCTCCAGTAAGACAATGCCAAACCACATGCTGCACAGATTAGAAGTGCCTGCTTGTGTAAGCAAAGTGCAGATGCTTGATTGGCCTGCCTGCAGTCCTGTTCTGTCTGTGATAGGGAATCCATGGCACATCATGAGGCAAAATATACTGCAACAAGATCCCCGGACAACTGAGGATCTGAAGATAGATCTGGCAGCTGAAGATAGATCTGCAAAATGGAGGAATGGGTGAAAATTCCACTTGCAGACTTTACCGACTGGTGTTTTCAGTGCCCCAACACTTAATGTGTGTGATAAAAAGACGATGTTACACAGAGATAACTGTGTCAACTGTGCCAAATTTTTTGGACTCTGTTATAGTCATTACATTGTATAATGATCAGCCACAAGATTAAAATCCCCTGCCTAATATAATGAAGGTCCCCCTTGTGCTGCCAAAAAAGCTCTATCAAACTGACATCACTTGAACTCCCAAACACAGGGTTTCCCAGCAGAACATTTCCAGAGTATCATACCTCCTCTACCAGCTTTTCTTCATCCCACAGTGCATGCCATCACTTTGCAGGTAAGTGGTGTATACGTACCCAGCCAAAGCACATGATGTAAAAGAAAATGTGGACTTACTGGACCAGGCGACTTTCTTTAAACTGTTCCACGGTCCAGTTCTAAAGCTCAGGTGCCTATTAGGGGTGCTTTTAGAGGTGGATCAGGGTTAGAGTGGGTACTTTGATTAGTCTGCAAGCTAATAAGTGCAGTACACAACAGGGCATGATGCACTGTGTGTTGTGACACATTGATTATCTAAATATTTGCTGAAATTCTCAGCGACTTGTGGCGCAGTCACCCTTCTGTCAGTTTGGAGCGGACTGGACAGCCTTCACAGTTCTCGTGCATCAATAAGCCTTGGGTGCCCAAAACCCTGTCGCCGGTTCATGGTTTGTCCCTCCTTGGACCACTGTCTTTAGGTACTCACATCTGCTTGCAGGGAGCACCCCAGTTGTTTTGCCACTTCTGAGATGCTCTAATGCACTAGTCAGGCCATAAAGATCAGGCACTGGTCAAAGTCTTTCAGTTTCCATTTCTCCGGCATCCAACACGTTGAATACAAGAACTGACTGTTCACTTACTGTCTAAGCTCTGTCTGCAGACCTTGATATGCGCCTCTGTTATGAGATTAACCACATTATTCGTTGCATGTGTGAGTGGTTTTAGTTTTGACTCATCGTATATTGAAATTATATTTGCGTTAGAACATCAAGTAATGTGTTTTAGTGCCGATTTCAACACAGGAGGGGGTTTATAGCCATTTAAAATCTGTCCTTCTGATTTTATCTGCATTTTCCATGTTGGGTCAACTTTTTTGCATTTGGGGTTTTACATATTTATGCTTTTTATCATTCCCCTTTCAACATAAAAAACAATTTGATTTAGGATCTCATAATCACAGATATAATGCTGGAGTACTGCAGCTATCCACTCATGGTAATATTTGATGCATTCAGCTTTTCAGGCAAGTTAATGCCTAGTCATCACTGAAATGGAAGGAATCAATATCTTCAGAAATGAAAATTATTAATAAGTCTATGGCTAAATCGACAGTGTGTCCACATCAAAATGAATGCCTCATCTCTCCTTGATACCTGCAAGCAGGGCTTTTTTGTAATTCACACAATCTACACCATCTACATGGTCCACACTGGCGGTTTGCAACATCGGTCCTGGGGACCCCCCTGGTTTTGTTCCAACAACATTCCCAGAATTTTAAGAAGATGTTTTTTTGTTTGCTTGTTTGTTTTTGTTGCTCTCTTTCTCACTTGCACCTTTTCTGTTTCAAAGTTTTATTTATCCTTGTCTACGTCACATTATACCAGAAATAGCTATTAATAACCTGGTGTCAGGACTCGCCTCCTGCGGTCCACCACGCCAGCCATTTAAAACCTGGACTGCACCTCCACTCTCATCAGTCAACAATAATAATTTGTTCCTCATTGCCGCTGAGTGGTAGCAGCGGATGAATATGCCAGAGCTTTGCATTCTCTCTTTGCAAAGTCAAGAAGCCACATGCCTGTGCTGTTCTGTGCCTTGATCTTAGGCTTCTATTTAGTGTTCGTGTGTATTGTTGTTAACTAAAAGCCATTGCATATAGTGCTGAGTATTTCCAGCACTTTATTAAGGAACCTCGCTTCCTATTTTTGTTTACTATTTGTAATGCAGTATTCCTCTAAGTTCACCTACTGTTTTGTATTGCTAATAGTCTGCATTCTTTAAGGAGCCTTGTTTCCTATTTTATTTGTATCTTTTGTCTGTATGCCTTCTGCTAGCGTGGTCTGCATAATAAAGCCTACAACCAAATCTATCCATGCACCTGAGTCCAATCCTCACTTTCCTGTCCTCCGTGCCAGTCATGTGGGCACGCGACCAAACCCTTACAGACGACTTTGCCAAAAAGATGGACTCAGCAGGGATCCCACTGCCCTCGGAGTCGGGAGAGTTTGCTGCCCACTCTCCTCATCTCTACCAGCTTGTGGCAGAGCAACAGAGGGAGATCGGCCGTCCGGGTGCTATGCTAGATGAACTTGTTAGCGGGGTCCAGGAACTGTCCATCTCCCATACTCCACCACCAGCGCCTTCCTCCGTCTCTACGGTGTAACTGCAGCCTGCCCCCTCCTCCCTCTGGGGTGATTCTCCCATGCGCCTCCTCAAATGCTACGATGGCAACCCCACTGCGTGCAGAGGCTTCATCCTACAATGTGGCTTGTACTTCACCTACCATTCAGGCCTTAGTGATGCCAAGAAGATCGCAGCAGTGGTGACCCGCCTTTCGGGGAAGGCCCTAGACTGGGCGACAGCTGTTTGGGGGGAGTCAGCTTTCTCCACCTATGCTGACTTCCTTCCACAGTTCTGCTCAGTCTTTAATCACCCCGGAAAGAAGGTTGGGGACCAGCTACTGGAGCTCAGTTAAGGGAACAAGACCACTGTGGATTACGCCCTCTAGTTCCACACCTTAGCTGCAGCCAGTGGATGGAATGAGCCAGCCTTATTATCCATCTTCAGGAGGGGGCTGTGCCCAGAGCTCAGTGCAGAGATGGCCTGCAGGGATTTTGAGATGTCCCTGCCTGCCTACATCAACGCTGCCATAACCCTGGACCAGCTGCGCAGGAGAGACGGCAGAGCCAGCCCAGGGTTTCCAAAGGTTCCACCGGGGAAGGGGCGGAGCCCATGGAGTTGGGACAGGCCAGATCTGCCAAGCATTTCCCCTGGACAAGAGTGGGCCCCTTCTCATGGAATCAGGAAGGAGAAACCACACCCCAGAAGGTAAAAGTGTCACCCACAGCCATCACAGGACAACGGTTCAAGATCCCCATCAAAGTGTCCTACAATGGTCTGACCCTTTGCGCAGAGGCCCTGATTGACTCCGGTGCAGCGGGGAATTTCATCTCCAGCCAGCTGGCGAGACAGCTCGGTGTCCCGCTTCACCGGCTATGTACCCCCCTGATGGTGGTGGCCATCGATGGGAAATCCCTGGGCAACCGCAGTGTGACACACCAGATGGCGCCGATCTCCCTCTTGGTCCAACAGTGCCATCTGGAGGCGATCCTGCTGCTGATTCTACACTATTCCAGTCACCTCATCATCCTCGGTTTACCTTAGTCACTGATTCACAACCCCACCATAGCATGGAACACCCGATGACTCCACTTCTGGGCACCAGCTTGCCGACGACACTGTGGCCCCCTCATTCTAGCCTCAACCATAGTCGAGAGCCCCGAACAAGTATGAATATGGCCAGAACTCCTTCAAGAGCGCATCCACTCAGCCCCTTCCAGTGTGTGCTCGGACGGTAACCAGCCCTATGCCCGTGGGACCAGATCCAGTCAGCGGTCCCGGCCATGGACACCTGGTTCTCTAAAGCGGAGAGGGTCCGGGAAAGCACCAACATCCAGATCAGGAGGGCTCTCCGCCATCAGAAGATCCAGGCGGAGAGAAGACGCCGGGGTTCCCCCCAGTACCAGCCAGGGGATAGGGTCTGGCTCTCCACCCGGGACCTGCATCTCCGCCTGCCCAGCAAGAAGCTCTCCCCACGGTTCATCGGCCCTTTCCGTGTCCTCCGGAGGGTCAATGAGTCATCATACTCAATCCAAATGCCATCCCACTACCACATTAACAACACATTTCATGTCTCCCTACATAGGCCGGTGCATGCTGGACCCCTAGCAGAGGCAAACCCCCCCGAAGACCTTCCCCCTGTCCTGGAGGTGGACGGAGGCCCAGCCTACTGGGTGCGGAGCCTGCTCCAGTCCAGAGGGCGAGCAGGTAAACTCCAGTAGCTGGTAGACTGGGAAGGCTATGATCTGGAGGAGAGGGGGGGTACCGTCAGGTCCAGCACGCCGGCCAATTAAAATCTGGACCGCACCTCCACTCATCAGTCAACTATAATCATCTGCTCCTCATTGCCACAGAGTGGTAGCAGCAGATATATATGCCAGAGCTTCAAATTCTCTCTTTGCAGAATCGTGTAAGCCACACGCCTGTGCTGTTCTGTGCCTTTATCTTAGGCTTCTATTTAGCGTTTCCGTGTATTGTTGTAAACTAAAAACCATTTCATATAGTGTTCCATATTTCCAGCACTTTATGAAAGAACCTTGCTTCCTATTTTTGTTTACTATTAGTAACACAGTATTCCTATAAGTTCACCTATTGTTTTGTATTACTAATATTCTGCATTTTTTAAGGAACCTTGTTTCCTATTTTGTTTGTATCTTTTTTTGTGTGCCTTCCACTTGCATGGTCGGCATAATAAAACCTACAACCAAATTCATCCTTGCGCCTGGGTCCAGTCCTCACTTTCCTGTCCTCCGACACGGTCTCCTGAGCATGCGATCAAACCCTTACATCGGGTTTATTATGCCTTCTTGGCAATGCAGGAAGGCAAAGTAGAACAAAGTACAAAGGATCAAGGAAACGAGGCTCCTGGATAAAAATATTAGTAATACAGAATACTGTGACAAAGGAAACAGTGCTGAAGTATTACAAAATAAATAAACTAGGCAACAAGGTTCCTGGTTACAAAAAGGGAAGTGATGAACATAAAACACAAATTAGAGGGTTTTACAAATACACGCAAATATGCGGGATTTACGTCTGAACTAGACTGTAGTGAAACAACAGGCTTGTGCGGCTTACGAGACTTCACCCCGAATGAGTGCGAAGCTCTACTTTATATGGAGAAACACTTTTACAAGTAGGCACTAGGGAACAGATGCAGACAATGATTGAGAGTGTGGAATGCGGTCTGAGTCTTAATAGGCCAGTGAGTTAGAGGGCTGGAGGTGTGGCGTTACATAAATGACAAATTAAAAGACAAGGCAATGATCCTGAGTCAACCTGGCATTGTGTAAAGGGGGAACAGTTACATGTTCAGCAACATAATAAGGACCCTATTGATTCACCATCGTCTTTGATTCAGTCAGTTAAAATTGTGTACCCTCTCTGCAAATGTTTGTGGCCAAAGGGGGTAAATAATCAATTTGAGCAGAAAAAGGACATAATTAAGACAAATTAACGGTTGTTTAAAATTCTGATTACAGTTGCACTTAGAACAAAAACCAGCATACACAGAGGGTCCCCAATGCCAATGATGTGAACCATTGATTTACACCACAATTAACAATAAGAAGGACAAATGACATTAAGCCTGGAAAAAAAATCTAATTCTAACTAACACTGTTAGGGATACCTTTCTCTACATCTAGTTTTAACAGAACAATTCATATATTAAACTGCCACACTGACATGGCACTGTGCCATTGTTGCTTTGATGCTAGTATTTATTTGATGTTATAATCATATATGACTGAGTCAACCGGAGGAAGGTCAAACTGCAGCCTTACCAAAGTCTGCAGAAAATGGCAGGGTTCCTGCTACCACTTGCACCAAGACTAAATCCAAAAATAAGTAGTTTGACTGAAACTGCGCCGCTGCTGTTACAGTTAACTCACCACCATCTTGATCAACAGCTTTAATTAATATAGAAATTAACAAAAATACAATCATACATTTTATTAAAATTTTGATTCAATTCATTGGTCTGTTTGGAAAAGCATGTTCTATTTTTAAAATCCTTTTTATCAACCTTTACCATATGATGACTTGGCTCCTCGTTACCCCTTTTCTCCCAAAGGTGGGTCAAAAAATGACCCAAAAATCTAAATCGTTGTAATGGCCTTTTAACTGCACGCTCTGAGTGTACTGCAAAATGGCAACAGGTGAACTGGATTCAGATGCAAAGATGAATTAGGTTTATTATGCCAGAAAAGCAGTTGCAAACAAACAGGGAATGAGGTCCCAAAATATGCATACAAAGTGGCGCTCAGTAATATTCAAGTCAGCATGGTATCGGCTCTACTCTGCTCTACTTTTTTGCTTTTCGATTAGGAAACAGTGCCTGGTACCTGGCACCACCTTTTCTGGTACCTGCTCACCTGGGGTTCCATAAAAAGCTGATCGGGTACTAGGAGGTACTAAAATGTGACGTGACAACACTGCAGCCCACTGATTGGTCAGAGAGAATCTTCACTGCGTCATTGCCCTCTTGCGTTGCTTTTGAGCAAGCAGCATTGTTTCGCCGTCTGAGCTCTGATGTACGATTTCCAGGGCCAATTATAGTAATAATCAAGTGGCAATTGAAGACACGGCTTCTCTCTCCCATGCAATCTAACAGTGCCAAAATAATGGGCTACATTCAGTAGAGAAAAATTATTTAATTATAATCAGGTCTATGCACTGGCATTCAGTGACAGTAATATTTTTCCAGTGAGAGCGACATTTCAGAACTCTTCAGCGACTTAGGGTAATTTTGGTGACAAGTACGTGGTCTTGTCCATGAATAGACAGGTGTCTGCTTTTTTACACCAAGTAGTGGTGACCGTGCTGCAAAAACAGGTGTACGTACTTGTCACAGAAATTACTTTCATTCGCTGAAGAGTTCTGAAATGCTGCTCTCGCTGGAAAAATATTACTAAGTAAAAATCTAAGTACTTAAGTATTTTTGGTATTCAAGTGCGTAAAACTAAGTAAGTATTTTGTCTTGTCCAGATTGGACACTTAAGTACAATATCATTCTCAAAGAATCATTCGTCGGGACAAGACGTATCATCATAGCCGCTCTCCTCCATTTTCAATTCAACCATCAACGCGAACTTCTTCAGCATATGGCTAACCAACGTTTACATCCAATCGATGCGTACAGTGATATAGAACTTATCAAAAGATATAGTTTCAACAAGGAAGGGATCCTGCGCCTAACTCAGTTGATAGGGGACGACAACGCGCCCAGGGGCAATACCAACCATCCAATCGCACCCATGGATAGTCTGTGCACAGCCCTGCATTTCTATGCCATGGGATGCTTTCAGCGCACAGATGGAGACACCATCCACATCTCCCAGGCGTCTGTATCCTGGATTGTCGACACCGTGACATCGGCGTTTTGGCTAAGTAATTTACTTAGATATCATCTGACCAAGTAAATGTCTTAGACGCATCTTGAATACGACTCAAAAATTTTTCTTAGCCAAGTAAAAAAGTAAGTTGAAGTTTTACTTAGACGAAGTATTGAATTGAATGCCGGTCCAGATTCTTTTTGGTGGAAAAAGGGTAAAAGTGGAGCATGGAATGCAGGCCGGTGCTTAGTACTCCGCTGATTGGGAACACTGGAGGCGTGGCACGGCATGACAGCATGATTTGTTTACAGGGGGTTAATCAGGGCAAGCTGACCTAGTTTTATTTATTTATTTATTTAAAGGGACAATGCATATTCATTAACATTTCAGCACAGCATCCATGTAAATATGCCAGAGTTAGCCATAAGGCTAATTTTCATCTGTAGTCCCTGGCAGGCCAGAGCAGAGTTCATAACAATAGAAAAGGACTTAAAATACAAACAGAAACATCCTGATAACATAAAAATAAAACACAATGAGTTTCAATGATGTCAACTATATAAAAAGTGCAAAAAAGCATTTAAAGTGCTAATTAGTGATAAAGTGCTACTCCTGGAGTTGTACCACACGAAAGGTTGTCTCTATAGTCTGATCCAACATTCAAATAACCTATAACACACAACTAAACAAGCACACAATCAGACCAGTGATGCAAGTATATACACACACCCACTCATATATAAATAGACACACACACTCACATTTACACAGAGCAAAGGATACAAATTTGTGACTACAGACCTGATGTTTTTTGAGCCATCTTTTAAGATGGGTTTTAAATGTGGGGTACATACTTCATTCTCTTATTGCAACTGGTATGTTGTTCCAGATCTCTCCACCCTTAACAGACAGTACTGACAGACTAAAAGTAGTATGTCTATAAGGTATCACACAGTCTCCTCTTGTGGAGGCTCTGGTCGTGATTCTATCACTGCTGTTAGTTTTCATCTTAATATATTCACCTAGCGGTGGTGAAGCAAGACCATTTAAGATTTTATAGATAGAACAGGCAAATTTAAGCTTTTTAAAATTTTCAAAACTTAGAAGGTTGTGTTTCTGAAGTATGTTGCAGTGATGAAAACTAAGTGGCTTTCTGTCAAAGACTTTAATTGCTTTTTTAAAAAGTGATTCTATGGGTTTAATTATTGTTGGATTTGTAACAGGCCAGTTTGTTATACAGTAATCAATATGAGAGAAGATCATTGAGTGAAGAAACATTCTGGCAGCATTTTCTGGTAATGATGGTTTGATTTGTCTAAAGTTATGTAGATTAAATTAGATGATTTTTGATATTTTTTTAACATGGCTCTTGAAGGACAAGGTAGGATCTAGTGTAACACCAAGATATTTGAATTCATGTACAATCTCCAACTCTTCTCCTTTCAGGAACACATTTGAGTGTGTACTTTGAGTTGTTCATTTTGAAAACATCATACAAACAGTTTTTTTTTTTTAGTTCAAAAGCAGACATGACTTTGTGAGCCATTCCTGCACGCAAGTTAGAGTTGATGTTAGAATCTGCGCTACTTATTGTTCAGTGTTTGCATGTATAAAAAGTACAGCATCATCAGCATATAACTGGACATTAACATTTTGGCATACATTTGGTAAGTCATTGATATACAAGGAGAACAAGATTGGTCCAAGTATGGAACCTTGTGGGACTCCAACCGGACAATCGAGGTGAGGAGATTTGATACCATTTACAGCGACACAATGAGTTCAATTTGTTAAATAGGATTTAATCCAAAGGATCGCTTGTTTGGAAAAGTTAAAATTTGTTAATTTGGACAGAAGTATTTGATGGTTTACGGTATTAAATGCCCTTTTCAGATCCAGAAATGCAGCACCAACGATAGCATGTGTGTCTAATGAATGTTTAACCTTCTCGATAAAAACATCTATTGCTGTTTCAGTTGAATGATGGGCACGAAAACCAAACTGCATGTGATGCAGGGGAGTGCTACCTTTGTTTAGATGAACTATTAATTGTTTTGCTATCCATTTTTCAATAATCTTAGATATGACTGGAAGTATGCTCACTGTTCTGTAGTTTTTTTTTCTCTCCCAGATTTAAAAATCGGTGTAATTGTGGCCACCTTCTATGCTACAGGAACAACAGAATGATTAATTGATAAATTCATCATGTGTTATTGGGTATATAAGGGAATCTTTATGCATTTTAATAAAATTAGTATCCAATCCACTCTCATCCTTAGCTTTAGAATGATTTAATTCATTGATAATTGAGATCACGTCAGGTTCAGTAATTTCTTTAATATTATAATTAGGCAAAGCATCATTAACTTGGAAAGATGCTCTTTCATCTGTTGTAAACAGCTGTGCTATTTCTTGAAAAGAGTTTTTAAAGAATATGTTAAGTTCCGTTGCCAGGATGAGGGGATCTTTGACCAATACATTTTTAATTTCTGGTTCTAACTCTTTTTCTTGTTTTGCTTGTTTACCAGTTAGTTTATTTATATTTTGCCAGATTTTTTTCTCATTGCTCTTTGCACTTTCAATAATAGACATAAAAAAGTTTGCTTTGGCATTCCACATTGTTTTTATCACTTTATTTCTTGCTGCAGTAAATTGTTACCTGTCAGAAATAAGACCAGTTTTGAGTGACTTTTTAAGTAGTATGTCCCTAGTCTTCATTAGATTCCTGCATTCATTACTAAGCCATGCTATAGTTTTCGTCTTTTCTCAGGAAACCTCCCTTTTTGGTAAATGTTGCCATCACCTCTCTCACTTTAGAATGGAAAGTAACACTGCTAATTGTAACATCATCACAGGAAACAACCGCTTTCCAATCCAGCTTTTTAGGGTTATTTCTACATTCGACTGTTGACTTTTGGGGATGGTTTCATATTGAGTTCGTTATTTGATAGAGTTTGAGAAAATATTTTGAAACCGTCTCTTTGTTAGTTTTCTTACAAAGAAAATAGCATTATGATCCGACAGACCTGTTAAGAAGTTGTGGGTTTTAATAATTCTGTCATGTTTTTTTGAAAATAATAAGTCTATTTTTGTCTTATATAAGTATATAAGTATAAGAATATCTAGTTATTCGAGTCGGCTTTTCGATAAGTTGGACCATGTTAAAGTGGTCAGTTATTTGTTTGAGATTTTTCTTTTTGTCCCAGTTGACATTAAAATCACCCATTATGATGATCTCTTTTTTAGAGTTGCAGAGATTAATAAGTGTTTTAAGCTGGTTGTAAAAATCTATTTTGGCTGAAGGTTTTCAGTATATACAAATCACAGTGAAGGTCATTTCTGCAGACAGTGTAATATCTACTCCAACATATTCAAGTTTAATATCCTCAGACCATTCAATTTGGGTGCATTTTAAGGTATCCTTAACATATAACAGAACCCCTCCCCTCTTCCCTTGATCCCTGTCCTTTCTAAATATATTATACCAGGTAAAGTTATTGCAGCCTCAGGTGAGGAACTCGTCAGCCATGTTTCTGTAAAACCTATAAAATCAATGTTTGAGGTTTTATTAACCTAGTTCTCATATTCAACATAAGTCTTGGAACTTGGAATCCTGTGGAATAATGCATCACAGAAAACTTCTTGACATCTTGTGCAAATGTAAACTTGCAATTGAGGGTCTCGCCAATACGCAAAAAATGCCCGGATGTTGTGCTTTCGGCAAAATATCTTGCTACTTCTGGAACCCACTTACTTCCGGTGCGTTACTGAGGTCACGGCTATTGTTTAGCGTCAGCTAGCTGCGGCTCGGCCATGCACGCACGCATACGTAAATCAAGCCGAGGAAAATGTAAACATTCACCAAGCGCACAGCTATCACGGGCGTACGGGCGAGTATGCAAGTAAATACCCGATGCGGTCGGCGGAACCACGCATGCTAAGGCAGCGTTCGATTTTTTACCGCAGCCGCGAATGAGACCGGAAGTAACTGGGTTACCGAACTATCCCATAATGCATCTGAAACGGGGCACGAATGCAACATCCGGGCATTTTTTGCGTATTGGCGATACCCTCAATTAAAGCCATGAGAGTTATCATCTCTTGACAGTAAATTCAAAAAATAACCAATGTATTGTTCCAGAACCAAACATATTCACCTCCAGTTGTCACTCTCCATGACAGTACCCTTTCCAACCAAGCGAACCATTAACAAGTGACTGAAAACTAGCCAAGAGGCGACAGTATTTTGTGGAGCTCCTCACATCATATTATAGGGGCAAATAATATGACTTCACAGCATTTATTTTTGCCATCCTAAAAATTGTCACTAAGCTGTACATTGTGCCTAACAACGCCCTTTAGCTGTGAATGCATTCAGAATATTGAACGGATTCTCATGACTTATTGTTTAATGAGCCTTGCAAACTAATTTACACAAGTCTGTGCTGTTTCACGAGCTACGTGAGCGCAGAAATGATAAAAACATATTAATATTTTACGTCGTCATTTATGTACAGAAGAAAATGCCTGATAATTTTGTGGTGCAATGCATAACAATGCTATCGAAAATAAACTAGTCTGTTGGCAGTTCTACCAATTAGTTTGAGCAACTGATGCTAATCGGGAAAAATAAACTGCAACCGGACCGCTACTGCTAATAACCAATGAGCCTTGTGCTTTCTTAACGAGTTTGACTGGTTTTGTTTCAAGCAGCAAACATAGGCGCAGATCTGTTGCGCGAACACATTTCCACTAGACTAGGTTCGCGAAGTTATTGGGCCATCGCAAACCAACCCAATCTGGCTAGCTAATTTTGGCTTGCTAGCTCACAAAATTATGTTACATTATGGTTATGAAAAGGTACTGCGAGCTTGCTTGCAAAGTGATGTTAACTCAGGAGAGTGGCACTGAGCTAGCCTGCTACTGTGCTAAGCCATACCGATTTAACCAATGTGACACTTGGTAGTTTTGGTTAAATATTAACAGCTTGACATGGAACAACTTTTTCCCATGCTCTAAGACAATGATATTTCCGCAAAAGTGATATGTACCTCGGAAATACAACTCCAATTCCGAAATAGTTGGGACGAAGTGTAAATTGTGAATAAAATCAAAATGCAATGACTTTTAGATCACATGAGCCAATATATTATTGACAATAGAACATAAATAACATTTCAGATGTTGAAACTGAGACATTTTACATTTTTATCCACAAAATGAGCTCATTTAAAATTTTCTGGCTGCAAGAGGTCTCAAAAAAGTTGGGACACAGACAAAAAAGGGCTAAAAAAGCAATTAATATATGAGAATCAGCTGAAAGAACCTTTAGCAAGTCATTACATTAACTGGAATCAGGTGTGTAACATGATTGGCTACAAAAGGGATGTCTTAGAGAGGCTGAGTCTCTCAGAAGTAAAGATAGCCAGAGGCTCTCCAACCCATGAAGGCTTGCGTTAAAAAAATTGTGGAATACTTTTAAAACAATGTTCCTCAACGTCAAATTGCAAAGGCTTTGAAGGTCTCATCATCGACAGTGCATAACATCATCAAAAGATTCAGAGAAACTGGAAAAATCTCTATGCGTAAGGGACAAGGCCGAAGACCTTTACTGGATGCCCGTGATCTTCGGGCCCTCAGACGCCACTGCATCACTCACCGGCATGAGCCCAGGAATACTTCAAGAAACCATTGTCTGTAAACACAGTCCACCGTACCATCCACAGATGCTACCTAAAACTCTATCATGCAAAAAGGAAGCCATTATTGAGCATGATCCAGAAACACCACTGTATTCTGTGGATCAAGGTTCATTTAAAATGGACTGTAGCAAAGTGGCAAAGTGTCCTGTAGTCAGACGAGTCCAAATTTGACATTCTTGTTGGAAATCATGGGCAATGTGTCCTCCGGGCTAAAGAGGAGAAAGACCACCCCTCCTGTTATTAGCATTCAGTTCAAAAGCCAGCATCTCTGATGGTATGGGGATGCATTAGTGCATATGGTCTGGAACACTTGCATGTTTTAAAAAGCATCATGAATGCTGAAAGGTATATTAAGGTTTTAGAGCAACATGTGCTCCCCTCCAGACAACATCTATTCCAAGGAAGGCCTTGTGTATTTCAGCAGGACAATGCAAAACCACATACTGCAGCTATTACAACAGCATGGCTTTGTAGTAGAAGAGTCCGTGTGCTGAACTGGCCTGCCTGCAGTCCTGATCTTTCACCGATTGAGAACATTTGGCACATAATTAAACAAAAAGCCCGTCAAAGGAGACCCAAAACTCTCCAGCAGCTGGAAGCCCTTATTAAACAAGAGTGGGATCAAATTCCCATGGCTAAACTCAAGAAACTTGTCTCCTCAATGCCCAGGCACCTTCACTCTGTGTTAAAAAGAAGAGGGGATGCTACATCATGGTAAACAGGCCCCTGTCCCAACTTTTTTGAGACCTGTAGCAGCCATTAAATTTGAAATGAGCTCATTTTGTGGACAAAATTGTAAAATTTCTCACTTTCAACATTTGCTATGTTATCTCTGTTCTATCGTGAATAAAATACTGGCTGGTGTGATTTGAAAATCATTGCATTTTGAATTTACACTTCCCAACTATTTTGGAATTGGGGTTGTATCAAAAATATATCATTTGTTGGACTATAGGAAAAGTACTACAGTTATGTGATAAAAGAAAATCTGGAACAAATGCCAAATCACAGTTTTCTTTCACAGGCGAATGTTTAGGCTGTGGGAAAACTCCGCTTCCGTATTACAAACCCCAATTCCAATGAAGTTGGGACATTGTGCAAAACGTGAATAAAAACAGAATACAATTATTTGCAAATACTTTTTGACCTATATTCAATTGAGTGCACTACAAAGACAAGATATTTAATGTTCAAACTGATAAACTTCATTGTTTTTTGGAAATATTCACTCATTTTGAATTTGATGCCTGCAACACATTCCAAAAAATCTGGGACAGGGGCGACAAAAGACTGGAAAAGTTGAGGAATGCTGAAGAAACACCTGTTTGGAACATTCCACAGGTGAACAGGTTAATTGGAAACAGGTGAGGGTCATGATTAGGTATAAAAAGAGCATCCCTGAAAGGCTCAGTTGTTCACAAGCAAGGATGGGGCAAAGTTTGCCACTTCGTGAACAACTGCATGAGAAATTAGTCCAACAGTTTAAGAACAATGTTTCTCAATGTGCAATTGCAAGCAATTTAGGGATTTCATCATCTACAGTCCATAATATCATCAAAAGATTCAAAGAATCTGCATAAATCTCTACACGTAAGTGGCAAGGTCGAAAACCAACATTGAATGCCTGTGATCGTCAGTCCCTTAGGCAGCACTGCATTAAAAACCGACATTATTCTGTAAAGGATATTCTCATGTGGGCTCAGGAACACTTCGGAAAACCATTGTCAGTCAACACAGTTCGTCGCTACATCTACAAGTGCAAGTTAAAACTCTTCTATGCAAAGCGAAGGCTCAACAACACCCAGAAACGCCGCTGGCTCATCTGAGATGGACTGACGGAAAGTGGGAAAGTGTGCTGTGCTCTGAGTAGTCCACATTTCAAATTGTTTTTAGAAATCACAGACATTGCGTCCCCCAGGCTAAAGAGAAAGAAGGACCAACCAGATATTAAGTTACATCCAAAGTTGAAAAGCCAGCATCTGTGATGGTATGGGGATGTGTTCGTGCCCATGGCACGGGTAACTTGCGCATCTGTGAAGCAATGGCGGCTGGTGAACTGGCGATTGGGGAAGCTCAAATCCATCCCTTAAAAATAATGATAAGTCATGGCCTGTTTTCAATCATTCATTTAAATTACCATTACAGAAACTCCAAAAACTCTCAACATTATCAGGTGTGGTCAGACATCTAGATGGCAGTATACAGTATGTTGCCCTAAAACCTGTATGTATTGTTGAGCATTAATGGTATCTTTGCAGATGTGTAAGTTACCCATGCCATGTACACCAGTGCACCCCCATACTATAACTGATGTTAGCTTCTGAACTGTGCACTGATTACAAGCTGGACGGTCCCTCTCCTCTAAAGCCCAGAGGATGCGGTGTCATTGATTTCTAAAAAGGATCTCATATTTTGATAGGTAAGACCATGGGACAGTTTTTTTTTTTTTTTTACTTCACCTCAGTCCATCTTAAATGAGCTCAGGCCCAGAGAAAACAGCTGTGTTTCTGGATCTTGTTAATATTTGGGCTTATCTTTACATGGCACAGTTTTAGCTTGCATTTGTCGACACAGCAACAAACCGTCTTCACTGAAAATGATTTACAGAAGTGTTCTTGAGCTCATGCAGTAATTTCCATTACCAGATCCAGTCTGTTTTTAATGCAGTGCCACCTGAGCGCCTGAAGATCATGGCCATTCAAAATTGGTTTGCGGCCTTGCCCTTTGTGTACAGAGATTTCTCTGGATTCTAAAAATCTTTTAATGATATTATGTACCATAGATGATGAAATATTCAAATTCTCTGTAATTTTACAACCCCAGTTCCAAAAAAGTTGGGATGCTGCGTAGTATGTAAATAAAAACAGAATGCAATGATTTGCAAATCTCATAAACTGACCTTTTATTTACAATAGAACATAAACAACATATCAGATGTTGGAAGTGAGACATTTTACCATTTCAAAAATATAGCTCATTTTGAATTTGATGGCAGCAACACCTCAAAAAAAGTTGGGGTAGGGCCATGTTTACCATTGTTTAGTATCCCCTCTTCTTTTAACAACAGTTTGTTCAAGTCTGGAAAGTGAAGAGACCAATTGCTGAAGATTTGGGAGAAGAATGTTGTCAGATATAGGATTCTAGTTGCTCGCCAGTCCGGGGTCTTCTTATTTTCTATTAGTGAATGGTCTGGACTGCAAGTAGGCCAGTTCAGCACTCAGACTCTTCCACTGCAAAGCCATGTTGTTGTGATGGATGCAATATGTGGTTTGGCATTGTTTCGCTGAAATATGCAAGGCCTTCCCTGAAAGAGACGTCGTCTAGATGGCAGCATATGTTGTTGTAAAACCTCTATATACTTTTCAGCATTGAAAATGCCTTTCCAGATGTGTAAGCTCCCCATGCCATAGGCCAGTGGTTCCCAACCCAGTTCTCTAGGACCCCCTGCCCTGCAGGTTTTTGCTCTCTTTCTACTCTTTCACACATGATCCATTTAAGGGCTTCATGCTGATTGGTTGACAAAGATCTACCTGAACAGCGTGTGCAAGAGGGTGCATTGGGCCTTAACCCTCTGTTAACCAAGTACCTTTCCAACTATGTAAAAATCATTTCCCTAGGCAAATATGTTGATTATGAGCCAATATTTGGAAAAATAGTTTAAAAAAAAATTACATTTTTTTTTTAAATTTTAAAATTTTAACTTGACGGACCATTCAAGTTATTCTCAAATGTTTATTTGGCAATAAGAAACAAAACCAGCAGGGTGTCCAGGCTGTTAACCCCTTCACTTTATGTAGCAGATATGCTACGGTGGTTAATAGAGGGTTAAATGGATAAGGTGTGCAAAAGTAAAGCTGCAACAAAAGCCTGCTGGACAGGGGGTCCTTGAGGGCTGGGTTGAGAACCACTGCCGTAGGCACTAATGCAACCAGATACCATCAGAGATGAAGGCTTTTGAACTGTGTGCTGATAACAAACTGGATGGTCCCTTTCCTCTCTAGACCGCACGACACAGCATCCATGATTTCCAAAAACAATTTCAAATTTTGATTAACCTGACCACAGAAGTTTTTCCATTCTGCCTCAGTCCATTTTAAATGAACTTTGGCCCAGAGAAGACGGCAGCGTTTCTGGATGGTGTTCACATATGGCTTCTTCTTTGCATGATACAGCTTTAACTTGCATTTGTAGATTGCACGGCGAACTGTGATCACAAATAATGATTTCTGGAAGTGTACCGGAGCCCATGCAGTGTATTACGGTGCAGAATCATGCCTGTTTTTAATGCAGTGCCGCTTGAGGGCTCGAAGATCACGGACATCCAAAATTGACCTTCGGAATTGTCCCTTGCGCACAGAGATTTCTCCAGATTCTCTGAATCTTTTGATGATATTATGTGCTGTAGATTCAAAGTCTTCACAATTTTACAGTGAGGAACATTTTTCTGAAATTGTTCCACAATTTTTAGATGCAGTTTTTTGCAGATCGGTGAATAAAATGTGTGTTTATGAGATTTGCAAATCATTGCATTCTGTTTTTATTTACAATTTACAGAGCATTCCAACTTTTTTGGAATTGGGTTTGTACATGGAGAAACTTAATTCATAAATTGTTGAACTATTTGTCCATGCAGTCTTTTACAGCCGTGAAGCCCTCGCCATCTTTACTTCTGAAAGACTCATCCCCTCTAGGATGCTCTGTTATACCCTGACCTGTGAGTTAACCTAATTCACCGTGAGATGTTCCAGCAGGTGTATTTTTCCAGCATCATGCAAAACTTCCAGTCTTTTGTTGCTCCCGTCCCAGCTTTTTTGAAATGCGTTGCTGGCATCAAATTCAAAAAGAGAAGGCATTTTTTCAAAGAAAATAAAATTTTGCCAGTTTAACAGTTTTCTTTGTTCTATTTGCAAAATAGAAAATATAAATTTGCAAATCATTGAATTCTGTTCTCCATTTTACACAATGTCACAACTGTTTTGGAAATGGGGATGTAGTAATGCGACTATTTTTTTTGAGAATTTGAATAATACATCAAGCGGTTGGGTACGGTTTGCGGTGAAAAATGATGATGCATTGTGCTACTGTCATCTTCCCATTCTCAGCAGCTCGGCCGTGCATGTTCCTGTCGTTCAAGGGAGTGGCTTTGGAGGGATTACTCAGACAAGGGGGCGTTTTTCTGCTTGTCACTTTCAGAATCTATCTTGTGCTTGCTGGTTTATCCAAAATTGCCTACCCTGCCTTTAGGGCAGCAAATGACCGATATGCAGCTTTTCATTACTTTCTGAAAAATGTTTAAGTTGCAAAAGGACTTTCAGATTTGCATTCCAAATGCCAAAAGCAGTGATGTTTATCCAATTCCGTCTGAACTGCCTGTCGGGAGGTACTGAAATGGTCATATCAGAGGGTTTATGTATTTATGTATGTACTTATTTATTTTTTATTTATTTTTATTTGCTCATGATTTTAAGCCTTTAAAATTTGTAGTTACTGAATGATCTTATGCTTCTGTTGATAGTATCAATCCATCCCTCTTTCTGTTCATGGTGAAATGCACAAGCATAACATTTATCAGTATACCAGAAAAGGCATTCAATGGTGCTTCGGCTCTACCTCCCTGTGCCAGCCTCAAGCCCGTCCACCAAGCCCACCCTATTTACACTTTTACACCCCCCAAAAAAAAACAAAAACTCCATCGATGAATTTATTGTGCAGCAAGATAGCTGATTTTAGCAGGGTGCTATGGATAATTTGTGCAGTATTTAGCAATTGCAAGACCAAATTAACTGACGTTAGCTCCCAGTGTCATGGTCCAGACCAGGAATCAAGTGCAGAGACAGACTTGTGGTACAACCGGTAATTTATTGACAGCAGTATAATAATGATGGGGATAGAGCCTCAGAGAGCATAGGTGGGGACGGAACCCCGGAGAGGAGGGGAGAGACTTCAGCACAGGTGTAACAGGTAATGCTTTGGCTGCTGTCGCCAGCCAGTGGCTTCCGGTGTGCTGCCAGGCATTGAAGCGCTTGCCAGCACTGGACCGCCCATGAAGAGGAGGGTTGATGCTTGGAAGAAATTTGCTCCCAATCCGAGCCCCAGGTCAGGGTGGGAAGCTTGTTTCTGACGAAAGCATTCACTATCATTGGCTTTGGTGGAATCAGTAGTTTTGAAGTTTCTGCTATCAATGCACTAAGCTTTCAAAGTTTTTGTACAAGCTGTGAACAGACAGGATGATTGACTGAACAAGAGGGAATATTATTGCGGGTTATCTGGGTGCATAGTAAAGCGCACACTGCAAAGGGGTTGGATTTAATCTCTTAATTAATCATGTTTTGAAACATGAAATAAAACAATCAGTGTCATCGCCCGTTCCCTTTAAAAGTCAGGTGAGCTTTTACCTTGGCGAATAACTATTCTAAGGCAGCCTTCTCAATAACTTTCAGAGTAGGAGGCTATTCGTCAAAAGTAGATGGCTGAGCCGCTCAAACAGAATCCGTTGACCAATCAGGTATCAGGAGGGTGGTTCCTTTCATCTAGCGTTATTTATGATGTTATACAATGCATAAATCGTGTGTGTATTGTGTGACATGCATTGACTTTAGAGAATAAATGCAGAAGTCCAATAATAAATTATCTTACACCATCCTTTTTTGTCTTTTGTATGTCACACGGTCTGGGAAATATAGCTCAACTGGGTATTGCCGACTGAGTACAGATTTCCAAGTCAATTGGCCATTAAAACAATGGACAACATTGATTATGTGCACATTCATGGCATTGGTTTATCACAGGGTCAAAACCATAGAAAACTATTATGACAGCCTATTATTCTATTTCAATTTTATACAATATACCTCCCATTCACCCAAAGGCACCCCGAACTGTTGCTATCCCGGACTTAGTCCACCTCAGTTTTACATGACAGGATACCTCGCTCCCACTCAGAGCAAGCACGCTGTGTTTGTCCAAAGGTTTACATAAATAATGATGTTGGGATCAAGGATGACTGGGAATCCCCACACATTGCCAACTGCGGACTAGATCGAATACCGGGAGGTGAAATTTTTTTTCCCATTGTGGTTCTGGGCTCAGATGTTAGTCATTAACATATGACCAATCATTTCTCATGTCAGAGCCCATATATTATGAACACGTGGAATAATGAAACTAGCTGACGTGGAAGCTTTTCCGCATGTATTGGCAGTATCAAAATTAACGCAGAAATCCGCATTTCGTAGCTCAATTCCCAATTTCAGAACACCATTAATATTATTAAAATACAACCCCAATTCCTAAATAGTTGGGACAAAGTATAAATTGTGAAAAAAAATCAAAACGCAATGACTTTCAAATCACACCAGCCAGTATTTTATTCACAATAGAACAGAGATAACATAGCAAATCCTGAAACTGAGAAATTTTACAATTTTATCCACAAAATGAGCTCATTTCAATTTGATGGCTGCTACAGGTCTCAAAAAAGCTGGGACCGGGGCCTGTTTACCATGGTGTAGCATCCCCTCTTCTTTTTAACACAGAGTGGAGGCGTCTGGGCATTGAGGAAACAAGTTTCTTGAGTTTAGCCATGGGAATTTGATCCCACTCTTGTTTAATACAGGCTTCCAGCTGCTGGAGAGTTTTGGGTCTCCTTTGGCGGACTTTTTGTTAAATTATGCACCAAATGTTCTCAATCAGTGAAAAATCAGGACTTCAGGCAGGCCAGTTCAGCACACAGACTCTTCTACTATGAAGCCATGCTGTTGTAATAGCTGCAGTATGTGGTTTTGCATTGTCCTGCTGAAATACACAAGGCCTTCCCTGGAATAGATGTCATTTGGAGGGGAGCATATATTGCTCTAAAACCTTTATATACCTTTCAGCATTCATGGTGCTTTTTAAAACATGCAAGTGTCCCACACCATATGCATTAATGCATCCCCATACCATCAGAGATGCTGGCTTTTGAACTGAATGCTGATAACAGGAGGGGTGGTCTTTCTCCTCTTTAGCCCGGAGGACACGACGCCCATGATTTCCTACAAGAATGTCAAATTTGGACTTGTCTGACCTCAGGACACTTTGCCACTTTGCTACAGTCCATTTTAAATAAGTCTTGGCCCACAGAACACGGCTGCACTTCTGGATCATGCTCAACAATGGCTTCGTTTTTGCATGATAGAGTTTTAGGTGGCATCTGTGGATGGCACGGCAGACTGTGTTTACAGACAGTGGTTTCTTGAAGTATTCCTGGGCCCATTTAGTAATGTCAATGACAGAATCATGCCAGTGAGTGATGCAGTGACGTCTGAGGGCCCGAAGATCATGAGCATCCAGTAAAGGTCTTCGACCTTGTCCCTTACGCATAGAGATTTTTCCAGTTTCTCTGAATCTTTTCATGATGTTATGCACTGTCGATGATGAGACCTTCAAAGCCTTTGCAATTTGACGTTGAGGAACATTGGTTTTTTTTTGTATTCCACAATTTTTTTTTTTACACAAGCCTTCACAGGTTGGAGATCCTCCGGCCATCTTTACTTCTGAGAGACTCAGCCTCTCTAAGACATCCCTTTTATAGCCAATCATGTTACACACATGATGCCAGTTAACTTAATTACTTGCTAAATGTTCTTTCAGCTGATTCTTTTATATATTAATTGCTTTTTCAGCTCTTTTTTGCCTGTGTCCCAACTTTTTTGAGACCTCTTGCAGCTAGAAAATTTGAAATAAGCTCATTTAGTGAATGCCCAGGGCTGCATTTGAACTTTACATTTCATTACAATTTGTGCATAAAACAAAATCTCCCACATCCTTAACTTTCTATTTTTTATTGTTTGCTTCTGTAGGCTCTGCTGTTTGTCCTTGTGCAATATGTAGCAAGCAGAGGACACACGCGCTGTGCACCTGCCGACATAAGGGTGTAGAATGGCGGGTAAGAATTCACTGCATATTTCATTTTACAAAAGATTGTTCCATTCCGAAACCAGTAAAATTCATCTGTACCTTTGGGTTGGGTTCTGAGCGGCACCTCTGTAAGATCTGCAAACGCTGATGCGTGGGGGAGCCCAGCGACTGTATGCGACAAATGGCTGATAAGCTCAGTCCAGAGCCATGCCAGATAGCAATAAAACTTCTGTGGACTTCCAGGAGGTGGCAATGGTCTCACCACGGGGGGGGTTCTTGCAGGGCTCTGGCTGACACAATGCCCCTGTGCGAGTCATATTACTGGCCTAAGTCTTAAGTTAAAGTCCAGTTATATTAATCTGTTTCAAATAATCTAAACCTCTGGGAAGTGAATAATGTGCTTATATGTTAAATCTTCTTCTAAGAAATCACTTTTATACTTATAACCCAATTTACCTATATAATAATTCATCTTAAGACTTTTTCATGACAACTGCATCATATTAGTACATATTCATCTTGTTATTCTCGGGGGAATCCAGGGAATTGAATGGAGTATGTTTCATTCCCATTGAAATTATGGTTCATTCCCTTTTGGAAACTCCTGAGAATTTGGTCAGAATACTCTCTGGTAATCACCCTATTCTCCTCTCTCTGCTGAAGTGTTTTATTACATCCTCCCAATGGTGGAAACCCAAAAACCAGATTTGACCCCCCTTCCAGGTGTTTATGGCCATGCCGCCTGGATCATAGGCGTGATTTGGCTTAAAGCAAAGAGAAACAATCCATTCTGGGAAGATCGTATCCGATCTGTCCCCGCGTACGTGAGTGCGTGTGTAGTACCCAATCTACATAGTCGGAGAGAATCGTATCCGGTCTCTCCCCGCGCATGTTAGCGTGTGAGTAGTCTTTTCAATTCTGGAATATCATAATTCGAACTTCCCGCGCACGTTAGTGCGTGTATCCTTTTCCTCCAGGTATGACCTTATTCTCCTTTTCTAAATTGTGTGTAACTTGTAACTGGCTTAACGTTGATTTGTTTAAGCTTTAGCCTACCTGGTGAATAAATTATTGTTATTCTTGTTAAGCTTGCGTGGTCTCCATGACTCTTAATCCTTTTATTCTTTCTAGCCACGTTACAGCCGGTGCTTAGGGGCGAGTCCTTATCATTCCAGACTAGCTAGCTGATGTTTAAAGGTAGTGATGGGTTTTAAGTTGGATTGCAAGTTACGGTCTACTTATATAAAGGGTTTATGTAGTATCGGTCCTGGGGATTTGGCCTTAAGGGCACCCTTGGGCTTGTAAGCCGGTGCCTGGTCGATCCCTTTGGTGCACATAAATCTGGGTTCATGATATGTTTATGCCAAAGGTGCTAGTTACTATCATGGTAATTTCTTCCATCCTCTAGAACTCTCACCGAACTAAGATCCAGCAACTGCGCTATTACCCGGGGGCGTCGGTTGAGTAACTGGTTTTCACGGAAGAGTCTGGCGGCGTAGCTGCCCCGAGATTCACGCACGTGTCCCTAAACTATAAGTTCTAATTCTAATTTGGAGTCAGATATCTAGCGAGGGTATAACTAAGTTTGGTATTCTAAATGTATTATGGAGTCAGATTAATTGTAACCGTTGTGCTTTTTTTGCCCCATTGTTCAAACGGAGAAAATATATCCATTTTATTGTGATTCGCACCAGCCAGGGACGTCGCGCGTGCTAATACTAGGAATCCACACGCATGAACCTTCAACCCGGGCTCTTCCGTAGTTGGTCGAGCTGCGTGGGTTTTACAAGGGCATAGTTCTGTCTTAATAATGCGCCCTTAAAAACTGACTATTGACTTTAGACCAGATTTTCGTTGGTCAGTCGTGCAATCTATTTCAGATGCCTCAGGATATCAAAGCTCCTTCAATGAGCCTGACCACACCTCATTGTAAGACCAATATGCATTGTGCTTGGTTTGGCGCAATTTTATTTGCTATTAATGCAAACTGGGCACTGGATGGGATAACGACAACTTCGTCGGTACATAAACTAGTAAAAACACTTGCATCACGCTTTGCGTCACTTTGCACTGGGTGTAAGATGGAGGCCTAAATGTTAAACAAATCCCTGTATGCACCTGTAAGAAGCCATAATTGGCTAAATAAACCAATGAATACATTTTCTCCATTATCCAACGAGAGCATTAAAATCAAGCTGGTTTTGAAAAAAAGTTCAAGAATGAGCAAAATACAGGATATCTGTTTGAACTTCTAACTTCTTGCAGGGTTGAACAGCTTAGAACCATATTTTAATCAGGACAGACAAATTATAAAAGAGAGAGATGGAAGTTATACAGGCTTATTGCTATTGAGCATAGAATATAGTCTTTGGTGCTTAGACCTGAGCAGAAAATCTATGTGTATCTTTGTCGATGATCCCATAAATTATATGGAATGTAGGATTCCCCCAGGGCCTAGATACTGGTGGTGGTGAATAATATATACGGTAACTTATAGGCCAAGGAACTGGCTAGAGAAAAGCCAAGCTTTCCTCTTGCAGTGGTGAAGGGGAGGAGGGGGATTGCAGAATATGACAGTACTGATTTGACAGCTGAATGAGTGCAGAGAGAAAGCTTAAAAAATTTACCAGCAGCTCATGATTAATCAAAGGTTATTTCATCAACCTGTGATCAGTTTAGAAGAGGAAGGGCTGGCAGAGTTTAGTAGAATGGTAGGAAATTAGTGATTGAGTAGAGAACCTGCGAAAGATGTTATTCCTGCTTTAATTGTTGCAAAGCTTCATTCCTAACAGGAGAGACAAAATTCAAGAGACAGAGATGGAAGATTTACAGGATCCTGTGTATTAATGAGCATGGAATATAGCTTTTGACATATAGACCCCTACAGAAAATCTATGTATGTCCTCGTAGACGATCCCATAAAATGTACAGAATGTTGGAATCCCCCCCTCCCCAATTCACAGATACACAATCTCTGTTAAATATGTTGCGCTTGGTGTTTAATGACAACGGACTTGACATTAGGTGTAATTTGCAGAAAAGTCTGAGGAAAATAGACTATGATCATGATCAACTAGGGCAGTGGTTCTCAACGTCAGTCCTGGGGACCCCATGTGTGTGCTGGCTTTTGTTCCAACCACAGTTGCAATCGTAGGATTTTAACAAGCTGCTAATTTGTCTTAATTATGTGCATTTAATGATTAGAGCAGTTATTTGTCCTCTTAACCCACAACTTAACAGAAATATCTATTTGCCATCAAGAATTTCAAAAATACCATTCGCACATTGCAGTATATCGGAAAAAACAGCATAAAATGAGAGCAAACAATGTAACCAATCAAATTAATGATGTAGTTGGCTCCTAATTAGTGAAAACTACTTGGCTCATCATGACAATTGTAGTCCACAAACAAACCAGTTTTGTGTTATGTTGATCTGATTAAGTTCACCTGAAGCTTTCTGAAAGAACTTGAAACAGTTGTGTCCAGCAGCCTAATCTGGGGTTTATTGATTTCCTCAGTGTATAATTTGATCTGTTTGACATGTTATGTTACTTGACATTACTTGCAGTATTGCAATAAACACACTATCTTCAAGGGTGTTTTATTCTTCATTGCATGTATGGATGTTCCTATGTAACATTTGACTAAAGAGATATATTAACAACTCTGAACATGAAAAGCACCTAATTAAGACAGTCACAGCTTGTTAAAGTTCTACAATTGCAATTGTGGTAGGAACAAAAGCCAGCACACACATGGGGTCCCCAGGACCGACATTGAGAACCACTGAACTAGGGGACGTCCCCCCCCAAAAAAAAAGGAATGAGGAAAAATGAGGAAAGGAGGTCAGTAAAACCCAGATTTTTATATACCTTTGTAAATGCATCAATAGTTTCAGCAGCCGACCATTTCCTCCGAAACCGCAAACAACCTCCTTCTCAGGTGAGTCAGATTGATGGAAGAGAAAGTGGAAAATTTACTTTCTGCCCCTCATCAGCGACAAAGGTTTTACCTTGGGAGCAAAGTGTCGTTGCCTCACAACGAATTAAGGAGTGACAATTGTGTTGATGCATTGCAAATGCCAACTGTGATAATATAGGAGAAATTCCATCTTAGACAAAAGAGATATTCTGGCGGCAATGCAGGGTAACTGCCAGCTATGATGCAGAGGAATCAGTGGCGTGCCATCAGGTGTTCTGAGGGCCTTCAGTAATCACACCCTCTACCGCTCAATTGCCCTCAAGCTGTTCTCGTTAAGTTCGCATGATAAACAATGAAACAATTTATCGATTGAACAACCAAGACCAATACATGCCCTATTACAATAAGAGAAAATAATGAAAAAGTGAACGCCTACTGCCTATGTTTAAATACTTGATTTGGCATTGTAAGGATGGCAATATACAGTAAATGCAAAAAATCTAAAACTTGCTGACTTTGCAGCATTTATTTTTGCCATCCTTACAATTGTCACTCAGCCCTGCATCGTGCCTAACAACGCCCTTTAGCCATGACTACATTCAGAATATAGAATGGATTCTTGGGGCTTACTGCTTAATGATCCTCGCAAACTAATATATGCAAATCTGAGCCATTTCACAAGCTACATGAGCGTAGAATTTATAAAGATATATTGATATTTTAAGTTGCCATTTATGTGCGGAAGAAAACGCCTTATAATTTTGTGGTGCAATGTATAACAATGCTATCGAAAATAAATGTGACTGTTGTTCAAGCAATTAGCCTGAGCAACTGTTGCTAATCAGGAAAAGTAAACTGTGAGAGGTTTAGGTTATTAAGTATTGAAAGGTGAGGTTTTCGAAGGCCTTTGTTACTGCTGACGGACCACTACTGAGAGAAATGACAATTGACTATGGGGGGTGATGATTAACTATGCAGGGTAGAGACAATTGACAATGCAGGGGAAGACAGTGGCTGTGGCACAGGGAAATGGCAGCTGTGACACGGGAAAATGGTGATTGTGGCACAGGGAAAATAGCAATAGCAGTCCAAGGAAAAAACAGCAATTGCAGCACAGGGTAAATATGACAAATATGGTGAAATGGAAATTGTGGTGCAGGGGAAATGAATGTGCACCGGTGAAATGAAAATGAGGCACTAGCACCGGGACAAATGCGGCGCGGGGGAACTGGCAATTGTGGTGTGATGAAAGGGCTATTATAAAGGTAAGGAAATAACAATGCAGGAAAAATGATAATTGTGAGGGAAACTTACCTGAGTTTACCAAACCGCTCTTTCGTCATCATGATTTTTTGAGGCTTGCTGAGTACAATTACCTCCAGAATGCTTGTATAAGGTATCAAGTTGCTCACAAACTAAATCATAAATTATGTGACTTCATCCCAATCAGCCTTCCTCTTCCTTATGACACTAGAGAAAAACACCGAATCATTGGGGGGAAAAACGAAGGCTAAAATGCACTGGTCTCAGCATCGTGTGTAGAGGACCGCAAATCTGGAATGAGCTTGATGCTAAACTAAAAATGTCACATTCTCTCTCCATCTTTAAGAAAAATCTACGAAAGCAACTTCTATTTACATATGATTAGTTATTGCTTATATGAAGAGTTTTGTTTATGGATGAGATGATCGGTGCTCCGATGCTATCTTTATTCATTAATATTGTCTTGACCTGTATGTTTTGGGTTCCTATGAGTGCCTGAAGTCTTATCGTAACTTAACTTAAGTTGCGCATGCCCTAGAAACCTGATATTTCATCAGTAACATGGCTGTTGCTATTAAATACTATTACCGCGTACAGCAGCATTAGAAATTAAACTCTAAATTTTCTTGACTGGATGTAGTCAACACACCCGAATGCTTCTCTGGGTACCCAAACATAAAGGTGAGCCGAAAAAGTACTGATTTCATTTGATATTGGTTGAACATGGAATTCCTTCCCAGCTAATGACCAATTTCGTTCTTGTTTTCTTCCCAGAAATTTGACGTTCGTTTGTGCCTCCTCTATGAAATATTACCTGCGGTATTAACTGCTAACAATGGTATTCGTACAATATTTTTCGCAGTAACCCTGTGAATGACCGCACTGCTACACACTTGTATTTATGCACGTGCATGTGACCTGTTTTAGTAGTGGTACCCACTGGAAAATGGGGCTCCCCCAAAAGCCAATGTGTAATTCGAACCCTGATAGTAACTGTTACCCCTTTCCTACTGCAAACTGCGTAACCCAGGGAAAAACCGCCCCGCGTTAAGCTTTTCGTACCCCGGGGCTCGTAAACTCCGATATGTGTTCCCATTACTACTCATTACTTCGGTGTTCGGTTTGCGCCTTGCGATTTCCCACTTCTGCTACGTTCATTGATAAACGCCAATTTCTGCAAATTACTTCATTACTTTTGCTGGTAACCGTTCACCATCGCTGGCGTTGGCTTTATCGACAGTTTATTCAAACAATGGAATGAAATGTAATTTCCAGGTATCAATCCTGCGATCAAATTCCCTGCGGTTGGAAAAAAAAAAAAAACTAGGTTTATCTTCTAATTCAGTACATGACAGAAGTCGGGTTTCCATCGCACTATTTTTATGTGCATTTTTTTGGATCAAATTGCGACCTCCTCTTCTTCTACTGTTGCACTGTATATGTCCCAGCAAGCAAGAATACGTCCAAACGACGTCTTTTTGAGACCTTCCACAAACGTCTAAATGACGTCCCCTGAGGAGACAGAATGAAAGTTTTTATGACGATTTTTACGACGTCCCGTATTAACGTCCACCGAACTTCTGCACAAGGTTAAAAATTAGTTCAAATGAGGTTGTTCTGGGCGTCTTTTCAACGTCAACTGCACACTTATTTTAGAGATACTTGACGAAAAAAAAAAAAAATTGTTTCTGTCTCCTCCCTCCACCTACCTTGCGATACCTCCCAATCTCTCCGACTGCTTTATTAGCTCTTAGATGTCACTCTTGAACAATTTTTATGACAAGCAAAGCTCCTTTTTGCAGTAATGAGGGAATTCGATCCTCCGAACTGTTAATCTCTGAGCTTTAGTAGCTACCGATTGCACCACAAAGTTAGGTTGAAGGCAGGGTGTAGTTAAGATGTGTTTCGCAACGACTTCTTTCCACGGGTCATTAAACGAACTTTGAACTTTCGCACTACATGCGCTAAGTGCTACGGGACGAATAGCCGCTTCCTTGTTTGTTTGTTAGTAATAAACCTTAAAAACCTCGCAAAACTTGATTGCTACAGCAAGTTCAAAGACTGGGGCAGATAATAGTATGAAATCTCTTATTGGCCCAGTTGTGAGGAAAATAGTGGCAGTGCTTCTCTTATTCGCCTCGCCGCGGTGCCAATAGCAGATCAGCTTCTCTTGTCAGCACCACCGCAGATAGCCGATCTCTTTCCCCCAATTAACCCCGCTGCGGGGCGAGTCGCCACTTTCAACAAATAAACAAACAAAAAACAGACGACTATGATCACATTAAAATACAAAATTTCATGTCAATAATTTTCTTAATTGTTTTATTTTCCCAACACTATAATACTATAAGTCCAGTACATTATTTTTCATATTATGGATAAAAGTTGTAATGACTTCGTTTAATGACCCGTGGAAAGTAGTCGTTGGGAAACACATTTTAACTACGCAGTGCCTTTCACCCAACTTCGTGATGCAGTTGGTAGCGAGTGTAGCTCAGTGGTAAACAGTTTGGAGGATCGAATCTCGTCATTACCGCAAAACAAAGCTTTACTTGTCATCACAATTGTTCAAGAACGACAGCATAGAGCCAAAAAAGAAAACAGTCGGGGGTATCGTAAGGTAGGTGGAGGGAGTAGACAGAAACTATATGTTTTGTTTTCGTCAAGAATCTCTAAAATAAGTGTGCAGTTGACATTGAAAAGACGCCCAAAACAACCTCATTTGAACTAATTTTTAACCTTGTGCAGAGGTCTGGTGGACGTTAATACAGGACGTCCAGAGGATGTCAAGGCGTCATAAAAACTTTCATTCTGGCTCCTCAGGGGACGTCATTTAGACGCTTGTGGAAGACCTCGAAAAGACGTTGTTTGGACGTATGCTTGCTCAGTGGGGTGGTTCTTAGGTTACAAGTGATTTATTGCTATCTTGTGGAAAACCTGGCTTAATACATTGGAGTTTATTTGCTCCAAGCTGGTTGATGGAAACGCAGGTCATTCGCATTTCCTCTGAGGCGAATTGTCTAAAATTCGCCAAAAAAATCACTTGATATGAGATGGAAACTCGACTATTGACTTAAAACATGAAATACGCTGATGCATGTGATGGTAGCGTTTCACCAAAAGTGAAAACAGTAATTAATGTCCCCTCCACTTCTCAAAACGCACTCATTCTGATAGTTATCATCCCCACCACTTTTCAAAACAAACTGAGGCCCATGCTGGCCAGTATCCTATCTGTCATTACTATGTTTGAGAGAAATTGGGCCCCCTCTTAAAAGCTTTAAATAGCTTCCTTGCGGTGACCCTTTCATACATCCAGCCATTGTGTAGTAAATGTTAACATATGTTTTGTGATGATGATGTGTGAATAAAAAATGAAATTAAATTAAAGTTACCTGGTAATCAGACATTTGAGAATCTTCCGCTGTAAGGACAGCGGCAGATTTGGACAAAGCAGGCTAAAATTTCAGACAAAGACCAGTGTCTTAGATGTTGAAAGCAAGCTGAGGAAATACCTTGCATTGCCCAGAACTGTCGTACTCTACAGTTCCAGATGATGGGTCTTTCAAACCACTGTTGCTTACCAAACACCCATGGTTGGAGCATCTGTGCAGACAAAAATATGAATAAAAAAACATCTGAGAGATGCACCATGCACGGCAAATATGACGTTCTACTGGTCTAGTAACAAGTAAACCGTACAAGCAGGTGGACACTACGACTAACTGCAGAATTCTACTTGAAAAGATCTACAATTTGCTTGTAAATAGCTGAAGTCGATGAATGTGGGATTTAAGAAATGCTCTGCAATTTGATAGACACAGGATCAATTGCTTTCTCATCTGAGTGCAGAATGCTGAAGTGACTGTATGAAAATGACAGTTTGGACAGCAAAAGACCATAACTAATGTTGTGAATTATTAAAGGAAAAAAAACGGGAAGATAGAATAGAAGATTCGGTCAGCTGATGTAGTCGACTTCAGATGGATTGTTTTTTTGAGTTGTCGTAAATTAGAGCATATGATGGGAGGTGGCTGTTAGCTGAGTTCACCGACTGCCTCAGGCGTCTGGACACATGATGTCTAAGCGATAATCAGTCGGATACATCGTTGCACGCAACTCCAACGGAAGCAACTGCTGCAGACCATGCGGACTCATCCTCATTGGTTGGGCGCTCAACCCTGAAAACATTATTTAGTGAAGTAGCTTCTCAATCTCACAAAGATGTTTGACATCATTACAACGTTCTCAGTTATGAGCTCTATTTATTCATTTTTAGAAATAAATATGTATGTTTAATGCACCTTTTACTGAAGCTATGTGGAAATTGTTCATCTGGACAATTGACGGTTTGGACTCCACCCAATATGCCTATGTGAAGTCTCATACAAACATCTGTACAGCCAGTTGTTGCAGCGTAAACACCTACAGATGGAATTTTGTGTATGTGCCCTCAACGAGAAGGCAAGTTTTTCGAGGGATAGTCTTCTTACACCTGTAAACAAGCATAAAATACTCAGATCCAGCGGCATGCCGTCAGATGTTCAGAGGGCCTTCAGTAACCTCACCCTTTACCACTCGATTGCCCTCAAGCTGTTCTTGTTCAAGTTTGCCCGATTAACAATCAATCAATTTATCGACTGAACAACCAAGACCAATACATGACCTATAATAAGAAATGATAATGGAAAAAGTGAATGCCTTTTGCCTACATTTATGTAATTGATATGGCATTAAAAGGATGGCTATATAAATACAAAAAAAATCCAAAACTTTCACTGACTTCGCAGCATTTATTTTCGCTATCCTTACAACTGTCTAACAGCGTGCATCATGCCTAACAACGCCCTTTAGCCGTGACTACATTCAGAATATTGTAATGTGGGGGAAAAAGCCACTAGATGGCAGTATTGACTTTTTTTTGTTAAGTCAAGTCTGGAGCTAGGTTGGGCATGCCCTGGGCATGCCTCAGAGGGGGCTGGACAAGAGTTTATAAGGAGAAAAATTGAGAGAGTGACGAGTAGTTGGAGAAATTGCAAGGAGAAATTGTGGAAGGATACATTTGACCAGACCTGTCACTCTTTTCAAGACCTGTGAAGCTTTTTGTGGATTTTTGCCTGTGTTGGAGCATTTTCCTGTCCCAGGACATCGCAACATAGCAGCCCATCTCAATTACCAAGGGACTGTAACTATTTTTTTATTATTATTTCAATCTCGGTCAGTAGGGTAGAGAGTAGATTAGTTCTGTTTGTTTAATTAAATCTGTTGAGGTTGAAGAATTTTGTCTGTCATCCCTTGCTGTCCGTGACGCCCTAACAAATTGACGCCATAACAAATTGGGGCCATAACAATATAGAACGGATTCTCGTGACGTAGTGTTTAATGAGCTTCTCAAACTAATTTACACAAATCTGAGCCTTTTCATGAGCTACATGAGCGCAGAATTTATAAATACATTGATATTTTAAGTCGTCATTTATATGCGGAAGAAAACGCCTCATGTGCAGTAACAATGCTATCGAAAATAAATGTGACAACAGTTGTTCAAGCAATTAGTCTGAGCAACTGTTGCTAATCGGGAAAAGTAAACTGCGAGGGGTTTAGGTTATTAAGTACTGAAAGGTTTCAGAAGGTCGTTGTTACTGCCGACGGACCGCTACTGCTCAGATCCCTTGCCACATGATGGCTGACATCTGGCTTGGAAACAAACAGCGGTGGAGAGACGGACAGGCAGACAAGAGGACAGACCAGGAAAAGAATGGGATGGCTGATATCTGGCCTGGAAACAAACTAAGTAGAGGGGTGGACAGATGGACAGATAAATGGATGCAAGCATGAAAACGCACATCTATACAATAAGATGCATCCATATTTAGAATTTTGTTGAGAAATATTGAACAGTTCTGGAGTTCTCACAAATCTGGAGTCCTCACAAATCCCTCCATAAACTTCAACTGGTCCAGAATTCAGCTGCCCGTATCATTACTCGAACCCCCTCCATCCACCACATCACTCCTGTCCTCCCACAGCTCCACTGGCTCCCGGTTCAGTTCCGTATTCAATTTAAACTCCTCCTGTTAACATTCAAGGTCATCCACAACCTCGCACCCCCATATCTGTCCGATCTGCTCCATGTTTCCACTCCCTCCCGCTCCCTCAGATCCTCTTCCTCCTAACACCTGTCTGTCCCCTCCGCCCGTCTCTGGAATTCATTACGAACCCCAACTCAGAAACATCAATTCATTCCCCCATTTCAAATCACAACTCAAAACACATCTGTTTAAAACTGCCTATTCCATCTGACGCCAGTTGCTCTGTCTCCTTTATTATTACCACTGGTACTTTTATTGTATTGTTTCTTTTAATGTGTATTTTCTGTACTTGTATATGTCTGTACGGTGTCCTTGAGTGTCAAGAAAGGCGCCTTCAAATAAAATGTGTTATTATTATTATTATTATTAGTTCTGGCCCAGAAAAAAATGGGATGGCTGATATGTGGCCTGGAACAAAACAAGGTGGGGGGAAGAACAGGAGGACAGACGGAAGTCTGAAAAGGCATATCAACATTATAAGATGTATCCATATGTTAAATTTTGAGAGATACTGTATATTGAACAATTTAGAAATTCTGGCCCAGAAAAAAAAGCATGAAGGATGGACAACACTCATTCCTATAACACCATCCACTTTGTGGGGAGGAATCATACATCAGCAATGGCCCTCATTTATCAAACGCGCGTACACCAAAAAAAATGGGAGTACGCCAAATCTCCCGCAAGGATCGGCATTTATCAATCTGAACGTGAACGTACGGCACGCAAAAATCTCACGCCAGGTCTGACCAGGCGTACGCACATTTGAAACGAGTGTACAACATGCAGGAACAAGTGCAGCTGTCAAAACGATTAATAAACCATAATCAGCGATGCGGACGTCATGCTGTTGTTGTTCTTATTAGTAAAATGAAAAAATAAGCTAAATAAATAAATACATAAAAAAGCACCTGTGTTGAGAAAATTAATTAAACTTATATTTTGAGACAACCTGCTTGTCAGGCCAGACGGCTGACAATTACAATCAATGTGATTAAGCACAATGCGCTTACTAATAAAAGTACAATGAACAGTGATCTCTGCAGACTGCATTTTAACAATTACCCTCACGTAGCTCCGATCGAGGCGGTGGGTACTCATCCGTGTCCCCACCGCCTCATATTCCCACGATGGAGGGGGAGCCCTGCTGCCATGCGCTCCTCGAACGGTGACAGCTGGAGGTTTGAGCCTGGTTGGCCTCCACCGGTCCGTGTGCTGCTGCGCCTGAGCGTAGCAACCCATTTTTTGGAGGCCATCTTTAAATCGGACCACTTTTTTTTTACCTACATGTGAAGCATTTGGATTGTCAGTTATGTAGGCTATATAACATGAAATATCATGGATCTATAAATTGAATTTATTAATGAATTAAATCAGACCTCTGCTGCACTCCGGTTTTCCACCCCAACGGTGTTTACTGCAGCAGCAATAGTTTTCCAAACTGCAGCCTTCTGCGCTCCCTTTATGCCACTCTTAAGGCTTCCAAATAAAATTATTTTGTTTTTCTCCACCTCTGACGTGATAATTCATACTTCCTCCTCAGTGAAGTTCTTTGCCGTCTTTCGAGAGTCCATGTCGTAAAGTGGGCAGGACTATGCCTCCCGGAGCATGAATTTATAGGGGCGTGTCATGTAAATTACGGATGGTTTCAGCCGCCAGATTTATCAACGCCACACCAGTTCTACACTGAAATCAGCGAGATACACACTTTTCGTAAATCAGACGTGACGCCAGGCGTACGCTGATATTTACACAAGAATCTACACCAGATCCTACGCAAGTTTGATCAATGAGCGCCAATGTGCTTCAAAAAAACCATAGTCAAATATGCGAGGATTGTGTTACCTTCTGATGCTTCTGGTCTTGCTTTGAGTCATATCATTCAAGCGAAAAGGGAATGCGTCTGGGCTCAACACAAGCAAAAATGATCAAAAATAAATACATTGCTGTGTTCATGAATGGAGATTGTGCAGCTCGTTTGTAATACCAGCGTGATACTAGATGTTGCCAAACATACCAAACTAATTATGCAGTAATCTACTGTAATTGAGAAAGCAAACTTCATGAGGGATGGCCTTGGTTGTAATAACTGTAAATAAATTGCGAATACTGGAAATACTACCTTTGGAAGACTTGCAAACAAGGTTTTCCATGTTGACAGATGACATACCACACATTTAAAATAGAAAGCAAAGAAGAGAACAGCCTTTTAACATTCTAACCTATTTTAATTGATATTTAATGTGAAACAGCGCTCAAGTATAACATCAGTTTAAAGAGAAATTGGCAAAACTGAAGTAACTGGTGAATGCAAGCAGCAGTATGGAGTTGCAGAATACGTTGGCACTGATTAGATAGCTGACTGAGCGCAGAGAAAGAAATTTAAGAGTGTATCGTTAGCACGTGATTGATCAATGGTTATTTCATCAAGTTGTGATTGGTTGAAGACAGGAAAGGCTGGCAGAATTTGAAAGGATAATCAAAATAAGTGATTGAAAACATGCAGAAAGAGACAGTATTCCTGCTGGAATTTTTGCTAAGGTTCATGACTGCCATTTTAGAAAAAAAAAAAAAAAAAAAAAAGTGTGTATGAGTATTCTCAGCAATTATTCTTTCACATGGCGGTTGGATAGAGGCATTTAAGATATGTTTTGTTTTCTTGAAGTCCTGTCCAGCCCAACATCAGATGTGCCAGTCCTGCCTAGACCAGCACCATCAGTTCTAGTACAGTGCCATCCGTTTCAGTTCAGTCCCGCCCAGTGCAGTGTGAGCCGTTCCTGCCCTACTCCTGTCCAGTGCCAGCCGATCAAGTCCTGTCCTGCCCTGCCCAGTGAAGCACTGTCCACTCCAGTCCTGTGAGTCAAGCGCCAGCCATACCAGTCTAGCGCCAGCCATTCTAGTCCAACACCGGCCATTTTAGTCCAGTCCTGCTCAGCCCATCATTAGCTGTTCCAGTCCTGCTCAGCCTAATGCCAGCGTTGCATTCTGCCGAGCCCAGCACCAGGCATTCCAGTCCAGCCCAAACCAGCTCCATCAATCCCAGTGCAGCGCCAGGGATTCCAGTTAAGTCCTGCGCAGTCCAGTGCCGCCGCTCCAACCCTGCCCTGCCAAGTCCAGCAACAGCTGTTCCTGTCCTGCCAAGTCCAGTGGCAGCCATTCCAGTCCAGTGCCGGCCATTCCAGTCCAGTCCTGCTCAGTCGAGCACTGACCATTCCAGTCCAGTCCTGCTCAGTCGAGCACTGACCATTCCAGTCCAGTCCTGCTCAGTCGAGCACTGACCATTCCAGTCCAGTCCTGCTCAGTCGAGCCCTGACCATTCCAGTCCAGTCCTGCTCAGTCGAGCACTGACCATTCCAGTCCAGTCCTGCTCAGTCGAGCACTGACCATTCCAGTCCAATGCCTGCCACTTCAGTCCAGCTCCTTGTGCCCGGTTCTGCTCTCACTAGCCCTGTTCTATCCTGTCCGTCCAGCCCTCTCCTGTGTTGTGCCTCCTTTCCCTCCCCCTCGTCCCACCTGGTTCGGCATGGGGGTTGCCAGATGGCGACTCTTGGGGAGGGGTCGTGTCAGGACTCTTGTCTGTTCTGCATTTTATTTTTGTTTTTTCTTTAGTTCTTGTTCCGAATCTTCAGTCCACATGCTTTTGTTTTCTTTTAGTCGGTGCATCTCACCTTAATTTTATCTTATTATTCTATCAGTGCTTCTCTTGTCTCCTTTCTCCTGCCCCCACCTCTGCTTTGTTTCCCGACATCTTGCATTCGGTAATTAATAAGCTCCTTTTTTTCTGCGTCTTTGCATGTTCATTCTTTTCTCATATTTCCCAGCTTGCTTCATTTTTGCTTCTTTTCCAGGACTTTTTCGCCTCCATATTTCATTCTAGTGTTTTCTTTTCCATCCGTGCATTTTATGCATTTCCACTTAATCTGCTTTTTGGTTTTTGTTACATCAATAAACATCAGTTATCCTCTCTAGTAATCTGCAGTTGGGTCCTTCGGCTCACCCCTCACAGATATCTTTATCGTTATTGGTGGTCTTCCGAGCCTTATGTGTTCCTCCGCTCACCACTGGATTTGAAATTTTTAATAGTTGATTTGGGTGCATATCATATTGAGAGTAAAGAGAATGAGATTCCAAATGCAAATACCACACTCATCATCTACTCTATAGCTTCTATCTGCTTGTTTGAAAATGAAATACTGAAGAAATAACACAAAAGTGGCCAGATCTCGTCAATTGTCCAATTACACGTAATCTCTTTAAAATAGGGGAGCACATAAAAAGTGGTCTGATTCTGCTCATCATATTTGGATACAAATATGTTCAAATAAAAGCTGAAAGTCCACACTGGTCATTCCCCCTTTTTAATTTCAACAATAACTTTATGATAGCAATAACTTTGTCAATGTCCAAATATTATGTATAGAGTAGTTTTCGATTAATTTCATTTTCATTCACAAGTTTTCATTTGTTTTGTTTTTCCAATTAGTCACTGACTAGACCTCTGCAGTTTGTTGAGGGAATTTTGTGAGCATTTGAATTAAAAGCAGCAAAATTAAACTTTCACATTTCTTACAGAATTAATGAAATAGACTGAGATATTTTGGTTTTGAAATCTAGTGGTGCACAAATAGTCCGTTTAAAGTTGAGGGTACGTGTTCAGCATGTGGTAGTTTGACCTGATGTTGGGTTCTGACTTCTCTTTGGTAACATGAGAAAAGTACTTTTCACAGGCATACACCACCTATCCTGCCACTCTCAGCCAGTGTCAAATCATACAGCCCTGCGGACAGAGTATAAAGAGCCCTTTCTGCGACTGCCTTCCTCGGCGTGAATAACCCCTGGAATGCAAATGCAGCACATGCTTGAAAATGCAACACTTTTGAATATTTCAGTTGCCATTACCTTTCTAACATTACTTTTTTACATTGAGGGAAGAATGGAATTTAGGATTCAGTTTTTTCAACTCTTAGAAACTCCTGACTGAAATGTGGCCATTGAGGAGTTCTGTTAGCAGGTGAAAGATTAGTAAATTTCCAATCAGTTTAACAAATGTAATTACTTTTAATTATGAAAGTGTTTTCACAATGAAGACACCCCTTCATTCTAACGATCTATATTTCCTGATTTGCACATGCTCCATAAATTAGAAAAAAAAAAAGTTAGTTACACTGATTAAATGGGTCTAATATTGATTTTGTGACAGTAACTTCACCTTTAAGGACTTTTTCATCTCTGTAAAAATGATGTTTCTATATAATGACATATCTGTGGCAAAGTCAACAGTGTTGTTCACTTTGAGCTTACAACTGCGTAAAGCAAAATGACCACTGTTTCTAGAATTACAGTGGCAAATTCTGGCGATAGTATTTGTTCCTGAGCCCGCCCTAGATGTATCGTTGTCTCAAAACAACAAAGTTGTTGCCGCCCAAAAGTGCTCCAATATGTAAAAGAAACTTACATTTTGTGGCCAAGGGATGATTGAGGCCTTAAATTATTGTGTAAGGTTATGGCCAGTGGTTAGCTCTGAAGTGGCCAGTTCTGAAAGAGAGGTTTTTATACTCAGTTTTATTGTACAGTACATGCTAAAAGCCTAAAGAGAGCAGATCCTATTTTATTTAAGGGTAAATGAAAACTCTTAGTTTGAAAAGTAAAAGCGATACCTTCTTTTTAAGCATTTAGTTTTATGGGACTGTCGAGAGCAAATCAGAATTTTTGAAATGTAACCATCAACGATAAAAACGCAAGCTGCAAGACAGCAAACAGGAATGTGCAGGCATCTAGGGAAGCACATCATAGCTAAAGGACATATGCAAATTTCACCATCTGATAAAATCCCCTATTTTTCACCATGAGGGCAGTATTCTCTATTATGTGAAACATACAATTCTGAGATTCTATTATGACACTCGTGGAAGGTAAAATACAATTTTAAAACCATTGAATAATTGGGACATTCCTCTCTTTCTCAGATGTCTTAATGCAAATATTTTTCACTGCACCAGTGTCATGAATTTGGCCATTGTGTAGCCTACTCTTACAAACTCAGATGTTACTGATGTTACTTAACATCACACATAAATGGCCCAGAGTTCATTTACCAGTGGGTACCTGCCAAAAATTCTGTGGCAGATCACTTCTGTACTTGGTGAGGGACTTCAACTGAATTTTCTAATAATTCCATCTTACTGGCTTCCCATTGCCAGCCATAGTCACAACTCAAAGACATAATTACTGTCATAGTTGATTCAGAGGGCAGTACTACAATTTCAGGAATTATGCTGGATGAATTCTCTCACGGATGACGTGATTTTTTTTTTTTTTTTAAAGATTATTTTTTGGGAATTTTTCCTTTATTCAATAGTTATACAGTGTAGAGAGACAGGAAGGTTGGGGAGAAGAATGGGGGAAGACATGCAGTAAATGACCCAAGTCGGATTCGAACCCAGGTCGCTGAGGGAAGGACAAAGCCTTTATGGTACGTGCTTAGACCGATGAGCCACCGAGTCGCCCCGATGATGTGATTCTTATACTGGACAAAGAAAATTAGGGATCACCCCAATTTTCGAATTTGAAATATTTGATAGTTCAAATTATGTTCCATATCATATTTCAATATTAAAAATCAGAGTGATCCCTAACTTTCTTTGTCCAGTATATATAACAATCCTCTAATGAAGACACTGTACATTTGTTTAGCCTTGGTAGGCACAATGTTGAGGGCAAAAGTCAGGAAAGAATGAAAGGAGTTGGGGCTAAGAGTTGGAGTATATTGTGCAGCCATGCCACAAAGTAAAGAATAGAATTGCTGTGGAAGCCAAACAGCATGACAAAGTCCAAATTTCAAAGTTTCAGCCGATCAATTTTATCAAGTTAACCCATGGAATTTATGGCTGATACGGAAACACTTTTCGTCACAAAACTGCAGTACTAATTCCATGGCACAGCTCATGACATATTTTTGATATTACCTTAGGGAATTATCACATTTGCAATAATTTCATTGGCTGACAGTGTGGGGGAAAAAAATCGCTCCGTGTTATGACACATTTAGCCAAACTTAATACCAAGTGTAACATTGGTTAAATCGGTATGGCTTTGCATTGTGACGAGCGAACAAAGTGCCAATCTCACAACTAAGTGTCACTTGTCACTCCGACGGCCCGTCCACGTCAGGGAAGTTAAAAACAAACTACGTCATTTACACAGCTTGTATGTAACGTGAGATACTCATGCCACATATCTTCGGAAAGCTAAGATTCTTCTGATTCAATTGATGCCAACCATTTCAAAATATAATAATCATCACAGCAGCTTTAATCAATGCCTGTGTCAGACCACAAACCAACAAACGAACAGTTACAAACTGATGTAACTCACCAATGAAGCATCCTTGTACTCCTCCAGTCGACCATATCCCCTCAAACATGGTCTTGTTACATCCAAGAGGTTCCAGTAAATCCAATCCAGTAAAGTATTTAGTCCAAAACACACTATTATACCGGTAAATATCCATGAACAGCTGCTGCATCATTTGAAATGAGCCGGTGGATATCCACAAAGTCCGCTGTATTTGTAGTTGTAGCTCTGGAGCACATGTAAACAGTACGGAGCCATTGGATAGGCATTTTAGGCAAAATTTACCGGAGTGAGAAGGGGTTAATGTTCCTTAGCCAGCTAGCTAGCACACATGCTATACCTTTCCATAACTATTATGTAACATTACTTTGCTAGCTAGCTACTCAGTTGACAGTAAATTTAAAAACCATAATTCAAACGCGAATGTGACTCAGTGATGACCGGGGTATCATAGTGATGGAGTTAACTAGTTAGCTCAGTGATAACAAAATAGGAATTAGCATTAAGGCGCTAACATAAATAATTTTGTTTTCTATTAAATTACGCTATTCAGTTATTTGATAAACAGAATCTAATACTCTTGGTTACTAATCTAATACTCAGCATTACTTAAGCCTACAGGATGTAACCTGATTATATCAAGGATCTTACACAAGTGGGTGTGTCATATGAAAGTTATGAAACGTTGAATACATTTTGGGTTTGTTGCTCGCAGATTGCAAAAAACACAAAATTTGAGCAACTAGTTTCATAACTTTCATATGACACACCCACTTGTGTAAGATCCTTGATATAATCAGGTTACATCCTGTAGGCTTAAGTAATGCTGAACAAAATCATGACTCATGAGGATTTAATACAAGAATTAATGCAGGACATATCATGAATTCCTGTTGCTCATGAACAAATGATGATGTCTTTTTGTTATTTGGTCACACTTCATAGATCACCTGTAAAGGGATGTTAATTCACAGTTACTTCCTACATTAATTTTTTTTTTTTTTTTTTTTGCCAAATTACCAACCAAATATAAAAGTTATTTCAGGATCATGCCTTAGCTCAGCCTCTCTGATTAAAAAAGGAATTGCTTCATGTTTCTATGAAAATAGACCCAATGGTATTTTTGACACATTTACAACATAATGGGTGGTATATAAGTTGATTTTTTTTTTTTTTTTTGTATTTGGGCTGTTGAAAACAGTACTGCACTCATGTCATGTTATGGTGGAAATTGTTTGAACACAGAAATGAAGTAATTTGTTCCACTCAATAAACTGGGCAACAAAGTGTAAGGTATCCCTGTCATTACTTTAGCATGACCTCTCGCAATAACTACGTGACTTGAGTACCCCAAGTTAAATCACATGATTTCCATTTTATAAGATCACTTATCACACATGCACTTTAAGTCACTATAGCGGTCGCACTGAGGCCGGAGCTTTGAGCGAGATCGGCCCTTGGTGAACACTTCAGGCATATCTTTCCGGGAAAAAACATGGGGTGCATCTCAAAGCGTAGGCTGCATCCTTCGAAGGCTGCATTTTTAGGGATCATCACTTAATTCCACACTAACATGATGTCATTTCATCTCCGTAAAACAGCTTTGAAAACTGGCCACACCTGATAATGTTGAGTTTTTTCGGAGTTTCTGTAATGGTTATTTAAATGAATGATTGAAAACAGGTCATGACCAGTCATTAATGCATTTATTTATTTATTTGCAAACATTTAACAAGACATACAAAAGAGTGAAGTGCAATACGAACAATACAAACAAGAAATAACAGGAAATTTTTTAAAAAACAACAGAAGACAATAACAAGAGACAAAAATAAAACAAAAACAACAAAAAAAAACAATAATAATAGTAAAACAAAAAAAGGTAAACAACAAGTAATAAAACACACATGAGACAGGAGTAGAGAGTATCAGTCACAAGTGTTCAGAATGTATGATAAAGAATACTGCTACTTGAGTGTGTGGATGAGTAAAATGTATGAGGTTTATGGGCAAAACCTTATGTAGAATAAAAAATAATAAAGAAAAACTAATAAGCAGAAAAGAAAATAAGATAAAATAATAATAATAATAATAATAATAATAATATGATAATAACAAGAACATGCTTTTAAGACATCACTTGTCAGGTTAATTAATTTTAAGGGATTGTTTTGAGCCTGCCCTATCGCCAGTTAACCAGCCGCCACTGATATATATCCATGGGATCATCAGTACCTGTGTTGTTATCATGCAGGGGCTTCTTTTTCGTGGTGTCACATGTGGAGTCCATTTCCCAGATCGTAACTCGGGCCTCGGTGCAACTGCACTTGTGAATAATACAAAGTGTGCTTAAGTAATCGTGGACAAATGAGACTCACAACGTGACTTTACTTGGGGGGACACAAATCAGGCGAATAATGTCTGAAGTCATGATTAAGTAATAATGTGTCATTGACACTCAGTTGTCCCGTTTATTGGGTTGGCCTATGGCACTTCTGTTGAACTCAAACGTGTCTGATCATTCCCCTTTAATTTATCAGATAGTGCCATCTAAATGATTTTTGTTTCAGTGCATCTTTCTCTGACGTGCTACGCCCCTCTGCATTCAACAACACAAATGCCAATGGGTCAATGATAAATAAGCCTTTTAAAATTTTTTTTTTATTTTAATAAATCTTTAAAAATGTACAGAATACATTTATTTGAAGTTGGAAGAGTGTGTTTAAACAAATCTTAATAGTTGCGCAACATTTACAGGGTTTTAGTACAGTTTTAGACTGTATTTGCAATGTCACCAGCCAAAAAATGTCAGGTGGTGCAACCAAAAGTTTCTTGAAAAAAAAACCACACTTCCCTCTTTTTTTCTAAGTGATTTTTTTAGTAAGTATACCTGAGAGTGTCTACTCTGCCTAAAATATTACTATTTTGTAGTTGAGCTGGGTATTAAAAGTAACTTATGGATTCTTTATTGTAGGGGGTGGGTATTTTGGTTTTCCAAACAATTTAAGAACAATTAAACTATTAAACTTTGTTTATTTGAAAGGTTTTCAATATAAAATGATGCCCCCATCTTAATATTATATTAATTCATATTTTAAATGACATATTTAATACATTTCACAGTGTTAACTTGCTCGGACGGTTGCGCCACCTGACATTTTGAGGGTTTGAGATGGCAAAACATAAAATATATATCAAATTTATGATAAACTGGTAATATGTTCAAATTAAACAGGTTTTAAAGAATAAAATGATGCTTATTATGAATCATTTAAAATTATTTTAAACCAAAGTAGCGCGCTTGGACACAAAAATCTGCATGTCAACCCATTGACCCCAATATAAATTCACTGTTTTGTAACCTTGAACTAATTCATTTCTGTACTTGAAATCAAGGCTGAGAGGCTGAGCTAATGCATTATCCTGAAATAACTTTTAAATATGAGTAATTCAGATACTTTTGTCGCAAAAATAATTAATGTCTGAAGTAACTGTGAATTAACATCCCTAATCTGATGATCTATTAAGTGTGAGATAGTCACAAGTCATAGGGCCTTCTTCATTTACAAACTATGATGATTGAAGGAATTAATGATATGTCCTGCATTAATTCATTAAAGGAATAGACAACGGAACGTATATACATGCATAGGTTGAAAGCTTGTAATATTGAGAGCCAATAAGAAAATTTTCAGGCATACTTGACCATTTATGAAAAAGTTGCGAGCGTTTTTGTGTGGCAGTCCTAAGGCCACTACTGAGCTGCCATGCAGCTTCCTGGAAGGGCGATTCGTGACGTCACATGGGCGCCAGGGTGAATCTCCACTCTTCAGCACAGAAGGCAACGAGATATATAAACCAGAGGTGCTATGCTGTTCGTTCCAGATCAGCTGATGTGTGCAGAGCTGACTGCTGGAACCCATGTAAACAAATATGCTCTGGTTAATATTTCGGTAAATATCAGTAATAATCATTCAGCGGCATTTTGATTTCCAGCCTTTTCTGACCAATAACTAGAGAAGAGTTAGCTTGAAGCGCCATTTCTGTCTATTACCGACCATTGCGTTTACCAAAAGCGTAGTTGCTAACTAAGTAAGGAGCTTACACAGTTCGTCCATTCATTGTCAGTGGTTCGCACGACGCAAGTTAACATCTGTGATTTCGGGAAACGCACCCCTGAGCGATTGATATTTTTCCATTAGGACTGTTTGGAAACAGTGGTACACATCCAGTCTAATTTAAAACCCCTTAGGTATGGTAATATCATGATGACCGATCACATTCTGTCAGATTGGGTATATTTTCTCTAGCAGTACGATCTACGACGGGGCACTTGTTAATTTATTATCGCAAGTGCTGGGTACCTTGATAACAAGTGTCTTATTGTGACCACTGCCAAGTGGGGAAACTCGTTTACAAGGAAACTCTCCTTGAAGAAATGCCAATTTTTAAAAAGGAAAAAAAAAAACACTGGTTTGTTATTGGATCAGACATATATCTATGACTATTTTTTGTTCGATAGAAATACCGCAGCATAGTGCAGACCCAGAAACTGGCATTACGAAGGACGAACAACTAAACCTATTCGCATCCACTGACAGTGAAGCAGCTGCTGATTTCAACGGGTTTTCGGACGTGCTTGACGCTGAAGTCGGGAGTGATTCAAAGTACTGCGGTATTTTCGCTCATTAGGACTGCAAGTATTGCACTCCGTGGAAATCAATAAAACCGAATGTTAAGTGAGTAATTTAACAACTATCCCAATGCTTGTGCAGTCTCACTCGCCATGTATAGCTTCTACGTGCTGCACCCATGTGATGTCAGAGCACCTCCCCGAGGATTTCTCTGATTGGTTGAAATATTTTCAATGGCGGCATTCATGAAATTGTCGATGATGGGGGAATTCTGCTTCAGAACCGACTTTCGGAGATGGATAGCTTAGTTGTATGAGCTCTATATGTTCAAACATTAGCATGAATCGTTAGTTTATGACATGATCTATCTTCCAAACTGTATTTTGAAATTCCGTTGCCTATTCCTTCAATTAAATAAAGTTATGCATTAGTTTACCATTACTTAAGCATGTTATTCGTCGCCTTTTGAAAAAGTGAGACCGCTGATACATCCGATCTACCTTCGCCGGGGGAACATTACAGAGAAAGCTCTGCTATCTGATTAATAAACTGGAGAACAGAGGCCTACTTTAACGCAGAAGAAAAAGCCTACTTTGGGAGCAGTGAAAGACCTTGGAACACTGTCAGCAAAAAGGTATAGAGCTACCAGAGGCGTTGCCAGGATGCCAAGCTTGGGTGGGCATTTTTCCTCTTTGGGGGGGCAAAAAAAGAACCTCTAAATCAGCGTAAAATACAACATGCACAACATCTTGAAACTTTTTTTTATGTCAGTGGCGGCTGGTGAACTGGTGATAGGGGAGGCTCAAACCCATCCCTTGAAAATAATGATTGGTCATGACCTGTTTTCAATCATTCATTTAAATTACCATTACAAAAGCTCAGAAAACTCTCAACATTAACAGGTGTGGTCAGTTTTCATTAATAACGCACACCTGTCAACTCTCATGTATTCTGCCTGAGTTTTAGTGGAATATTTACGCTCCCCTGCTGTGGTCAGCAATTATTCAATCAAAGCATGTGTAAGAGATTCTCACACGGAATTGAAGTCCTTGTGCATGGAGGTTTATCAGTTTCACCTGCGTTATGACTTCTCACGCTTTTCTTCATTCAGGGGCTGGAAGCAATGCATGTGTTTCATGATCGTATAAACTGTTTAAATGAAGTAAGATCATTGGAAGCAATGAAATCGCATAAAGACGTTTCAAATAATCTTATTTCATTTAAGCTATTTAAACGATAATGAAACACATGCATTGCTTCCAACCCCTGAGTAAAGAAAAGCGTGAGAAGTCGGGAGTCATAACGCAGGTGAAACTGATAAACCTCCATGCACAAAGACTTCAATTCCATGCGGGAATGATGTATATTTGGCATTTTCCGGGATGGATTTTGCGATATCTACGAGTTTAGAATCTTTTTTTTTTGAGAGTGTCATCAACGAGCTGAGTAAACAGTCCCTCCTCATCCATATCCCTGTGATTGTGCCCACGCAGAGCAAGTTCACTAACAGTAATAAACTGAATGACTTCACCCATGCTTTTAATGTAGTATCTGTTGTTTTCTACTTGGGTATCCAGTGGCGGCTCTAGAACCGGGAATTGGGGGGGCACAGACACATCCCTTTGTGACAATTAGTCCTGGCTAGTTCTCAATCATTTTCCTTTACTGACGCGTTTTCCAATTATCGTAATTGGCAACTGAAGACAAGGTTTCTCTCCATATGCGATCGACCAGCGATGAAATCATGGCGAAATTCAGTACAGAAAAATAATTTACTTATTAATAGGCCGGTGCTTCGCGTTGATTGATCAGGTCCGCGTTCCAATGAAATAACGTCTTTCACTCTCGGTATTGTGTGGGTTGATTAAAAAAAAAAAAGTGGCACTCGGTAGTTAAATAGGCAGCGTGCTGCTCAAGCTGTTTGCGTGAGAGTCGACAGGTATGCAAATTTGAATAACATTGATTTAAATACAGCAAATACGCGTCCAGATGAATGATTGTCTTCTTACGTAATCGGGGAGAACAAGCAGCAGCTGTTAACTGTGGAGTGCTCTTGGAGTGAACCTTTTGTTAATCATGAAAATGACTGAGAACAGGTCAGGACTAATAACTGTTTTAAACGGATGTTTTGTCACAATTCTCAGTTCTGGTTCCGCCACTGTACTGAATTTAGCCCATGATTTCATCGCTGTTCCATTGCATATGGAGAGAAACCGTGTCTTCAGTTGCCAATTACGATAATTGGAAAACGCGTCAGTAAAGGAAAATGATTGAGAACTAGCCAGGACTAATTGTCATAAAGGGACGTGTCTGCGCCCCCCCAATTCCCGGTTCTAGAACTGCCACTGGATATGACCCAGCAGATGGACAATATTTTCACCTGTCTCTGACCGGTGCTGGTACTCCTGCCACGCAACCATAGCCCTGGAGTGTGAGATGCTTGTTGCGTGTTTGTACTGTCTTTTTCGAGTGCTTTTTTCCCATTTGTGTAGCCACGTTTAGTAAATATGTCCTCACGATCCGAATTAGAATTAAATTTGCGACAAGCGAAGCAAAGGCTGGCATCGCGCAGTACTGAATATTCAAGCCATGCCATGGTTGAGTTTGATACGCTTAGGATAACTGCTTAAAATGGGCTGAGATTGGCGATCCATATTTAAGTCTGGAGGAGGGAGCCGGGGGCCTGTACATGGGGAGAACAGAGGTTTTGAGCGTGGGTGCAGAGCTGCTGGACCATGGTACATCTGCCGGTGATTCGCAGGCAGTCCCGGACCCTGGCACGGATGTAACGCTCTGTTCGGTGGTTGAAGGGTTGCTGCCAGAGACAGCACTTGTGGGAGTGAGAGCTGCTTGTTTTTTAATGAGCCACCTATGCATTTCTATCGGCAAATGTTCAAAGTGCTTACAGATGTTCGACATATTGAAATGTGCTTATGATACAGAATTACTGTTGCAACAACCCCAGTGAGTGACTAGCAACTCCAGACTAGCTGCTAGCTAGCTGCCTGGGCTCACTCGGCAGCCAACTCAGATTATAACCACACGAGTCGACACACACACAAATGACAAACTAGTACACAAATTACCTTAATGTCAAACAAGACTGACAAAATAAGCGGTGGAGGAAGCAGCAACAAAACAGATATGGGTGAAGTTTTAATTCTCTGCGAGAAGCACAGGTCCTATATGAGCAGCGTAGACGTGACCTCAGACTGAGCGAAGACGGCAGTCTAAGAGAATGGGAGGGTCCCTCGTAATTCGAGAATGCCCATTGGTTAGTTTCACATCAGAATAGACTGGCAAAGGAATCCACCAATCACACATAGTGATAGATAGATGAAGCATACGTAAAGCTCTCTCTTAATGGCTGTCTACCTCCGGCTGTGAATCACGTGGGATATCGCGTGTTTGCTGACAAATAGTAGTAAATCAATTAGTTTTCATTGGGTGGGCAGAGCTTTTCTCAGGGTGGGCACTGCCCACCCCCTGCCCCCCCTTGGTAACGCCCCTGAGAGCTACCTTCTTAAATGAGATGAAAACAGAGGTAAACTTGCATCCATGGCTATGATAAAATTTGGTAGTTTGTGTACACCAGGATTGGGAAATATCTTGACTTGTGCAATCTTCTTTTGGCCACTCTGAAATCACTGAGAAACCAAAAACCAAAAACCAAAAAGGGTGTTGAGGAGGCCCTGAGGAGGTCAGTTTAAATGGATCCCAGATGGCCTCTTTTGGCCACATGAGGAATAGGAAGTAAGTGAGTGCCCTTGAAGCTTGGACAGAAGGTCCAATGCTTTTGTAGGTGGGTGGTATGGCCTAGTCGGGGGTTGGGCGTTGGACATTACCGTTCCAAAAATAGGCAATCATGATTAGGCAGTGAGGGTTCCATTCACCAAGCGCTAGAAATGACTGATATTTGATATCACTACCATGCATTTTTTCTGCCTGTGGTTTTAGTGTGCATCCCGTGTTCTAGGAACTTGTCTGGCACAAGTGCTTGCCTCAGTGTCTGTTTAATTAATATTACAAAGACTGTGATTTTTTTTTTTTTTTTGGGGTGGTACAAAAAAGATGGATTCTGATATAAGGATCAGATGTGCAGCCTAATAATCACACATGTAAACACTCATGATAAAATTCTGCACCTGACTTTACACATCTGTAATTAACTAAATCACCCTACTTTCCAGTCACTGTCAGAAAGGTTCACAGGAGAATATATGTCACTGAAAAATAAGTCAGCAATGCTTTGTATTTGGTGCAGTATTTGACCCCCTTACTGATTTTTTTCTATTTTTGGCTATTTGTCATTTTTAAATGTTTTGGATCATCTGGCTAATTTTAATTTAAAACTAACATGACAACATGAAGTCCAGGTCCCAGAGGAGGAGAGAGAAGTTTTTGGTGACTGCAAAGAAACAGCGTGAGGAAATCACATAGCCAAGCCAGCCTTTAGATTTTGATGTTTCCTCTGATATAGCTGCACTCCAGAGGGCTGATCCAGCACTTCTGCCTTAGTTTGAGAAAGTTACAGAGGTTGAGAGTGAGAAAAGGGGCACAGCGGACTGTTTATCTGATTCTACCTATGTGATTAAAAATGGCATTCTCTATCAGTGGCAAGGTCATATTATTGCCCTAACTTTACCCCAGGTCCTAACTGAAAAGGTCATAGAGCTCAGTCATTCTATTCCATGGTCAGGCCACCTAGCATACCAGAAGACTCTAAGTCGAATCTCCAGGAGGTTTGTATGGCCAGGAATGTACACTCAGGTTAGAGGTTTTTGCTCTTTCTGTGAGATGCCAGCTGACCTCACCTAGGGAAGTAGCCCGAGCCCAACTGCAGCCATTACCTCTTACAGAAACACCTTTCGACAAGTCAGAGCCAGTGTGGGACACAAACTTCCACAGCATGTTCTTAAGGGTTTGATTAAAACGTTCCACCAGCCCGTCCGTCTGGGCGTGATAGGGGGTGGTCTTAATACCCTTTATACCAAGCAATTCATACACCTGCTGCAGTAGTTCGGGCAAGAAGTTAGTGCCACAATCTGTGAGGACCTCTCTAGGTATGTCGACCCTTGAAAACAGCTGAATAAGGCAATTTGCAACTTGCCTGGCCTTCAGAGACCTTAAAGGAAAGGCTTCAGGGTAACGAGTGGCATAGTCACAAACTACGAAGATGTGTCTGTTACCTGAGCTGCTTCTCTCGAGGGGCCCCACTACATCCATCCCTATCTGGGACCAGTGGCTGCCATACCTGATGTTCGCCTACCGGGAGGTGCCTCAGGCGTTTACAGGATTCTCACCCTTTGAATTGCCCTATGGGCGCCAGGTGAGGGGACCACTGGACCGGTGTGACAGGAAGGCCAGGGAAAGAACTTTCCAGCCAGGCCAGCAGGTGATGCTGCTCCTCCCTACAGTGACAGCAAGCTGTTTGCGAGATGGCTGGGGCCTTATCAGATCACAGATAGCTGAACAAGGTAATATTCAAACTTTTCATGCCAGAGAAACAGAAGAAACATCAGTGTTTCCACATCAACCTGCTAAAAGAGTTCCAGGTGCCTTCTCAGCCAAGCCAGCAGCCGCCACAGCCTCCACCACAGCAGCCACCATCACAGCAGCCACCTGCTCACCAGCAGTTCTTCATCTTAGCCACCGATGGACTGGAGGAGGAGAGGGAGCAGTCTTTCCCCACCACCTGCACAGAGACCAGTGGGGTGGATATGTTCCACTCTTCAGCCTTGCCGGCAGAGAGGTAAAGACCCTGTTGGATCCAGAGCTGTTCCAAGAGTGACCTGGCTTCACAACTCTGGTCCAGCATAAAATCCACCTGAAGCCTGATGCAGTTCCCCGCTGCAAGCGTTACAGGATCCCTGAGCGTCTGGTCCCACAGCTCAGAAAAGAGATCGACCTGATGTTGGAGCTGGGCGTCATCGAAGAGTCCATGAGTGAGTCGTGCAGTCCCATCGTGTTAGTCCCCAAGAAAGATGGTTCCCTGAGATTTTGTATTAACTTCAGGTATCTGAATGCAAGTTTGAGTCCTACCCCATTCCTTGCATTGATGAGCTGCTGGAGTGAGTGGGAAAGGCGAGGTACATCACAAAACTTGAGTTGAGCAAGGGGTACTGGCAGCTGGCCCTGGCACCTGAATCCAAAGAACTGACAGCCTTAAAAACACCGTATGGCAACTTCCAGTTCAGAGTCATGCCTTTTGGTCTCCAGGGGGTGCCAACAACTTTCCAGAGGTTGATGGATCACGTGCTGAGAGATGTGCCACAGTTCACAGCAGCCTAACTAGATGACGTCGTGATCTACAGTCAGACTTAAAAGTAACACATGGCTCACCCCCGATGGGTCCTCTACCTGAGAAAAGAAGCTAGTCTCACGGTCAACCTGGGCAATGCACTTTTGCTCAGCAGCAGGTGGAGTACCTGGGCCATATCGTTGGATGGGAAATGGTCAAGCCACGAGTGAGGAAGGTCGACACCATCCATGCCTATCCAGTGCCCACCACCAAAAAGAGGGTGCGTTCATTCCTGGGCCTAGTGGGGTGGTACAGCAATTTCATCCCCCAGTTTGCTAAAAGAGCAGCTGTCCTCACAGACCTTACCAAAGCCATAGCCCCAAACAAAGTGAGATGGACAGATAAGTGGGACAGAGCCTTCAGAGACTTGAAGAGTATCATCTCCAGTGACAACATTCTCCAAAGTCCAGACTTCAGTCTGCCCTTTGTTCTGCAGACCGATGCATCAGGGGTTGGCATTGGAGCAGTACTGCTGCAAGAGGTGAGGGGAGAGCAACGACTTGTGTTGTTCCTGGGTCGTAAGTTTCTGGACAGGGAGACCAGGCATTCAATGGTCGAGAAAGAGTGCCTCGCGATGAAGTGGGCAATTGAGTCACTGAAATACTACCTGGTGGGACATCACTCCATCCTGGAGACAGACCATCATGCCTTTCAGTGGCTGAACAGGATGAAGGACACAAACACCCGACTGACAGCGCGGTACCTGTCTCTCCAACCCTACACCTTCACTGTCCATTACAAGGCAGGGAAGGCCAACGTTCATTGTCATTGTCTTGTTGTAAAGTCCAACAGAGGGACAAGATGTTGTCAAAGTCATCCTGAGCTAATCTATACTGGCATGCTCCGATACCCTGAGCATCAAGAACCTTACCTGCACAAATGATATGAACAAATGGCATTCAGCATTCTTCTTTCCTTCTTTGCCGCTCAGGGGGCCTGGAGAGAGTGAAGCTAGACCGCCTCATAAACCTGACATACACATCACTATTTTCATCTGAACGTTCAACAGTGTTGGCTATGTATCAGTCTCCATCATACACACGAGCCACATATTTTCCAGGTTGAAAAGATGAGCTGTCAGGCTCAGCATCAACCTGTCCATTCCCTGGGGTATTAGGTTTTTCCCCAATGAATACTGCACTGACGTTTTCATCACTAGAAATATGTCTCATTTCAAGTTCTACAGTCGATACCAGTACAAAGCAATGGTGAGAACAAGTGCCAGTAACAGTTTTAGCCCGTAGATAACGACCATCCAGTCCGAATGTCTCTGCATTCTTTTTGACATCATTAGAACTGACATAGGCAAAACAAATCCCGGAGACATGTTCAGTCCTTTTCAGTCCTCCAAGATGTTGAAATTGGAAATCCAATGTTCTTTTGGGACCATTTGATGGCATTTATTGCATTTTCAGCCCTGTCATTTTCAGAAAGAAATATGCCTTGCTTTAAAGTTTCTTCATTTCAAAATGATACACTGTATGATTCATATACGTTTTGTACATTTTATGTACATTACATGTACAGTGGACTATACCATTTACCCCCCAGAACAGCGAACTTTGACCTGGAAAAAAGAAGGGAAGGAGGAGAGAACCAAAGCTGAAAACTTGACATAAAGTAGTTTATGAACAGACAAAATAGGGGTAAAAAATTGGTTAGGCTGGGTGCTGTCCCAGATGGGTTTTCGACTCTTATTAGAGAGGCCATTTTGGGCAATTTTCAAATGTGGACCCTTTTTTGACCCCCACCATTCCATTAACACACTATCAGGGATGGTTGATAAGCCTTTTCCTCATAGATCTGTACCCATATTTGATATCTCTGTAAAGAAATTAATGCTATTTCACAATATGTGGTCTTGGGGTCTCTCAGAAAGTTCCCTCTTTGGGAACCCACAACTGCTAAATGGTGCAAGATAATCAAAAACTAAGCACAGATTATGAAAGACTGGGCCAGAATTGGCTGGACTACCAATTTACAGGCTTCTGGGACTCTCCATTGTGGAGATATTGATCTCCCAAAACCTGATGCCAATGAAGATTGCTTCATTGGTAATCACATAATTTATTTCCTGAATAATCAAGACTAATATATAAGCCTCTAATTATTAAGAAATTACTAAGAAATGACAGAGATCATTGAACGGCTATATTGACAACATACTTAATAATGATATTGATAGCAGGGTTCTAGCCAGCCGTGGCGCTCGCGGGGCTCCGCCGCACTGAGATTTCATCCCGCCGCGCTGAGAAAACTCAAAAATAGGGTCCAGGTGTTTGCTTTCTAGGATCAGTAACTTGTTATAATGGTTACCATCAATATAAACAAACTTTTTTTGGCCAAAACACGCTGCCTTTCTCCAACGACCACACGGCATGTAGCTACTATGTGAAAATCCGCATGGTCCGCATCAGGTATTTTCGTCCCAAATGCTGTTCACGCCCAGAGCTACTCGCTCCTCCTCAGCTTTTGTCGGGGTATTCCCTGGAACTACTTGAATATAGAGTAGCTGGAAACAGCCTTTTTAGCATAGTCTTTGAATTTTAAAGATCTGCACCCATTATCCGTTTCGATGAACGGAAGCATACGTTCGTTTTCAAAGTCTAGAATTTACGCCGAATAGGCTACTGATCAGACACAATTAAAAACGAAATAAACGTGACCTTTAATCTTTCAGTTTAAATTTGGTGAAATTTCATCGAATTTTATCAGAAACTCTTTTGACCGACTCGGTTCCGGAGGCTACCGAACCGTGACCGAATCCCGAAACTATTATTTTCTTGGGTAATTTAATGCGGCAAAAATTACATGAGCCATGAAAAGGACACCTATGGTTGACAATGTTACACAAGACATAAAAGCTCACCATTGGCCTCTATTAAATATTCAAAATCCCCGGTATGCTACATGCAAATTGCTTACTTTTTGGCTTGGAAGCAAGTGTTTCCCTGTTTCAACGATGGCACCGATGCGTTCATATCCCTTTCAGAAGCTTCGTGATCCAAGCTTAAACTCAAGTGTAAATTTTCCATAATAAATCCGCAATGTTCTATCTAACATCGTTAGTTACGTGTTACAGTATATCTAATTTCCAACGCTGAAAAGAGCAATTTTCGTCCAATGACAATCCACTGTCCATAGACTGGCGGCTGTGTGTTCTTTACATTAGAGCAGTTCGAGGCCGTTTTTTTACTGGCAACCATGCTTGTTTCAATCACTGATTTGTAGCTAATTGCGCGATGGAATTACACGAGACTATTCAATCCCCACTACTTACAGATCTATCCCATAGTGGGCAAGTGCTCTAAATAATTAGCCAGTTATAAGGAAATAAGACATTTTCCGCGGAGAAGTTCAATTTTGGTCTCAAAATCATAAATCATTCCCATTCAAAAAATAAAGTCTAATTACCAAGAGCTTTTCTGTTCGTAGTATTCCGCTACAAACAGAAAACCTCACACATTTTATAATTGGTAATTAGACTTCATTTTTCATGACTTTACACGAGCGTCCAGCGGAGGCTTTTTACTCAACTGAGCATATAAATGCCAGTCAGTGCGCCAACATCAGGGGTAATGTCCATTCTCCAGTCTGACTAACGGATATCTTTGATCTAATGATAACCCGTAACATTTTCTTTATGCTCAACCAATATGAATGGTAATGGTGTCATTTTAAAGTGTTTTTAAAGCATTTTTTCAGTGGTGCCAGTTGCACTGGTATTGGCGGAGTTTGAATTTTTTGTTCATGTAATCTAGGCCTACATGTTTATGCTTGACGCGGGCCAAGAATGGACAGTCAGCTCCTACAGCATTCATGGGTCAGCGATTCTTGCTGGATAATCCCGCTCTGACGTCAAAAAAGTTGAAGTAAGTTGAATATTTAGATTGAAATATGCCTTGATTCGAAGCAGATTATGGAGACTCTTTCTGTAAACACGGATAAAGTTGATTGAGTGAATTCAAACAAGGCAGATAGTCGAATGAGCATGGATGTAGCCTACTTGCTCTAAAATAATGTTACTTGGACCTTATCACTGTCGCATGATCAGATAGTAAAGTCAGTCTCAGGCCACATGCACATGTTGTGGCGCCAAAGGTTAACTGGTCAGTTTTCATGTCCACACAGATTTTGTGGTAATGTAGATAATGTGTTACTCTCGCCAATTCTGGCGTTGGTTATGTTGTTTTCATGAGCAACAGTGTTTTTCTGGCATTTGTGAAGAAATGCAAAGCGAAAACGAGGTAAAAGTCAATAAAAAACATAAACTTTATGAAACTATGTAAACTATGTGAAATCCCCCTTTTGTCGTTGTTAATATGTGTTGTTTGCAAGGCTATATGGCACACGAAAAACGACTTCTGAACATGTTGGCTTCCATTGACTTTCTGTATCAGGAAAAACTCATTTGACAAAGGGAGATTCTGGTAAAAGATATCATGCAAAATACTTCACCAAATGCACCAAAAAATCACTTCCATTTTATCAAATTGTCCTGGGGGGGCATTCCCCTGGTCACCCCCCGGTATGGCTTCACCTCACCAGGGCTCGCGAGTCGCAACTGCTAGAACACCACACTAGCACCACTGTGTAGAAAAATCCTGGCTAGAACACTGGATAGGATGGACAAAAAAATAGTAATTAATCCAGTACTTTCCTTGAATTTCATCTCCCGTTCTAGCACGTTTTTCAGCAATGTAATCTAATTTATTTGAAGATTGCACTTATTCAAAATGCATCCAGCATTCCAAAGAATAGGCAACATTTGTGGGGAAGCTCAGTTGCACACTGGTTGCCACGAAACGATAATAATGAATTATTAAATTACAAATACTTCTCACATCGATGCGTTGGTAATTGAATAATTTAGTGCATTGGTTATTAATGCATCGTGAAGGTTTGACGCATGGTATGCATTTAAAATCATACATCAATCTTTCATGGTAGTGAATCATTAATTTGGTCTTTATATTCCAGTTTCTGGGGAAGCTGTAGGAAGGCTACAATATGAGATTGTTTGAATGACAATTATCTGATTAATTTAAAAGAAATGAGATCTAAATTGTATATACATACCATCTTCAGCAACATTTACTACATAACCATCTACTTCAAGATGGAATCTCAAGAAAGTTCGGTTAGGTGTCGTCCATGCAGTCTGATATTGTAGCCTTCCTCCTTGACGCAAAGCTATATATCTCAATCATTAATGGCAACACAGCTTATTGGTGGCCTATTTGCTCAGAAAATTAATTCAATTGATTGTCTGTTTCTTAATTGGACACAGGTTGAGAGTTAAGCTGCATTATAGTAATGCCACCGGTAGGAGACAGAGTTTTATTTTTACATAAGCATTTTTACACACGGACCTGAGTCAGCAAAAGCACATTTATTAAAACCTTTTTTAGGTGTATCGAGAAGATTGGACACTGATGCAGAAAAAAATATACCATTTTGTGAGCTACAGGAATTCAGACACATCGAAAGACATTTACATTTTTGTCACCATTAATGTGGATAGGAACATGTTTCATAATTTTTGCAATGAACAATACTGCAAGCTGAGGGGAAATGCACAGTAATTCTACGGGTTGATCCCGGCAACAGAACAAATTTGCACTGAGTTGCAAATTAGGAAATGTAAATGGAAACGGGTTTGGAGAAGTAATGCATTTTAAGGCAAGTTGAGAGCACGACTATAATCCTTCTGATGGCAAGTCCCGGGAGGAAGGGGTTAAGAATGGTAATTACAGAAGATCTGTTCCTTGTCTAGTTAACAGGAACAAGCTCCCAAGCTTTTATTGTGGTCTCCAGAATTGGGACTGTGTTCCAGTTAATCCTTTTCCAGTCTGTTCCCCAGTCCACTTTATGAGGAACAAGCTTCTAATCCCTCTATGGTCCTCAGGATTGGAACCCCATTCCTCCTATGTTTATGAGTCCAGCCTTCAGACAGTTTGGCTCTGGCGAAGAGGGCACTCCACCCGGCAGTCATCCCGGAGCTCCACTGGCTGGCCACTGGCAACACTCTCACTGCTCTGCCCATAACATCGGAACTGAACTATGCTATTCTCCTCTGGGCTTCATCTAACTGTCTACCATATTAATATGAATATACTCTATTATTGAATTGTACTCTGCCTCTGCACTTGATTACTGGTCTGGATCAAAACAATCCCTAATTGTATTCGCAACCCTAACTATAACCAATAAGCCATCATCCTTCGTAATCCTCTATGACCACTCAAAATGTCCTCACAACACTGTGGTTTCTCAAGAGTTTATACTCAAAAGAAAAGCTTTACTATCTCACTCTCTCTATCACATACAGTACACAAACACACGCACACATGCACACAGATGTGCTCACATGCATCCACGCACACACACACATGCATGCACGCACGCACACATTCTATTTGACATTCAGAGAAGTTTCATTTTCACTGAAGATGCAAATGTTGAGGTGTGTGCTGATCCCTATGGTGAGATGTTCAATAATGCTGGTGCTTGCACGCATTAAAGGTCCCATATTATGCTGTATTTAGTCATTTAAAATATGTCCAATGGGTCTTTGAAATAATGTAAAGAATTCAGTTACCAAAAAAAAAAAAAAAAACGCACATCCAGGCCTAGTGAGACCTCCTCTCTCTCCCCATCTGTGCCGGCCTGAAACAAAAGCTGTTTTGAGTGGGCGGGAAGGCTATGCTAATGAGGCGCTGCTCTGATTGACTGACTGGCCGCTTCGATTCCGAGGGAGGATGCAGACCCGAAAAACCAGGAAACCAATATGGCAGGTATTTCAGGACAGCTCTCTGCGGCATCTATTGCTGTAAGACTGGATTTGTTTTATCCCAAATCCGACCCCGAACAGGAGGAGGAAGCAAGTGATGTATTGCAGCAACATTTACAGCAGGATGTCAATGAGTGGCAAGTTTAAATTTTAGTGTTTTGCTCGTACTGTCTCGCCTTGCATGCATGTGATTGTAGCTGTACTGTTATATAGTCATGTTATATACCCACTTAGCTATCCGGAGGAAACTTTGCTAAAAGCTCCTGTTAACCATTTCCACCAAAACGAAACTCAATTCTGACACCAAGCTACTAAATGAGTTCGTTGCAAAAACACACATACAGTGTAAGCGTTGCTTATATGGAGCTAGCAAATCAATAACTTCCACCGGAAATTCGTATACGACCTCCACTTTTTTTCAGTTTTTCATTAGCCAGAGCAATTTTCAAAGGTGGATGAAATTCCGCCACGGCAATGCAAAGAAGTCGCTTGTTATACTAGACACGTTATAGTGCATTTCGCGATTGCTTTCACCGTGGTAGGATCAGAGAGCTAGCCCACACCATTGCAAGGTACCCGACTGACCCGGGCATGGAAAAGTAAAACGATCGTTTCACAGCAGCAGTAAACAAACCAAAACACATACCTTAAGCTCCGCAAAGCCTACGTCTGGTCTAACTGCAGCCGTATCAGCCCAACTTTGCAGACACGTACAACACCTCTCCGGTTAGCTTCAACTGTAGCGGCTACAGTCAGGCAAAGTTATGATGAAACTACCACCTTGATGCTAACCAAAGTAACACAAGCATACCAATCTGAAATACTGCATACAAGTTAACCAGGAGCATTTTTTAAGTAGCGCGGAACGCGAACTAACATGCGGTAGTAACCAAGCAGTCATAGCAATGACAGAGACAAACATTACCCTGCAATACAGGTTGTACAAAGAGTAAGTTCCGTTACAGTGAACAGTTGTACCAAGCATCCAAATTACAAAGTATAAAAAGTTTGCTTCAAATGAGGTTTATATTCACACACCTTCTGTTTAATGTCTCCTTGATATTATTTAGTCTTGCATATTTAGGACACAAACATTAGAAACAGTAACTTAGCTACGTTAGCTGCAGTGCTACAGCCACATTCAACAGGCTATCGCATTAGGTTGGCTTATGCAGTAAAGCAACACAAAATGGTAAAACGTACTGCTTCCGTGTTTGAGTCACGGACAGTTGGTACCGATCCAGGCTTTATCTTCAGATATTTTACAAAGCCTGCATTTGAGGCCAGTTGTAAGTGCTAACTATCGTTAGTGGCCCTTCTAGCCACCCATAACACATTAGCTTTACTTACATTATCTGCTGTTATATCGTTACTTACAGCTTGTGGCTCCGAGCGCTTGATCGATGCAACTGCTCCGGGTTTGAGAAGCCGCAGAGACGCATGCAGCGTTGAATTATCCTTTATTGACAGAGCTGTCTTCGGTGAAATGCTGAGCACAAACAGCTAACGTTCTCTTTGAGTGTGGCTGTTTGCCGCCAGCAAACAAAAAAGTTACCCACTGATTTCTGGTGGCATCGTCTTTTGGACGGGAAAATAGTTGTGCTTTTTTTTTTTCGCATCCAAAAAAACACATACGAACAGCTTTGGGAGACACGCTGATAAATCTACGTGTTAAATGATTTGGGCTCGTTTGACTCTGATAGAATAAATTCCAGGGTGGGCAGTTCCAGCACCGTGATTGGCTCTGGCCAGGTCTGTCCTGATTGGACGGAACAACCTGACGTCAGGTTTTGCCGAGATCTCGTGAAGATCTCAGGACGAGTTGTTCAGAGAGGAAATCACGTTCAGGAAATCACGTTCTCGGATTATGGCAAAACTCCTGTATCTTGTGTTTAGAAACTTTGCAGAGGTTGAGTATGGACATCTAACCTTATAACATTACTTGTATGTATTAAAAGAAGGATCAGCATAATATGGGACCTTTGAGCTTAGCTTGTTACCATAATTTTCAATGAAAGTGCTTACTTATTTCATACTTGCATGAATATGAGCATATTAGCATTTCACATTATACACTGAGATTGACATCAGTTGTCAAGTGGCGATTGTCATTGCTGTGAATATAGTTATTGCTCTATTCCCTCAGACTGCTGCTGAAATGCATTCCAATATGCAGTAGAATCTCTCGTAAACTGCTGACAACAAAATTAAACTACTGTAGTACATCACGTGATGAATGGAAAAGCGATGCACCACTGGTAACTTCTTGGTAGGCAGTCATGCTGTTTTGAAAGCAGCTTTTGTAGTAACTCAAGACATCTCAGCCAATTTCGCTCAACCCCTAGTGAGATGAAGCCAAAAATGTTTTGTGGTCAGAACTTCAGGTCCTAGTTGGCTGATGACAGGTCTTAATGTGGATGCTGCACATTCTTGGGTACGCACTGCAACATCAGTTTTAGTGTTTTCATCCCCCAGTGTGATTTAAAATAGTATTCTTTTTTTTCTCAAGTAGAAAAATTGGCAAGGGAAATAGTCTCATCTTATTGGCAAAGGTGTCACCTAAATCTCAGTTATTCTTTTAAACTTCCTGATAACAGCTGGAAAAGAAAAACGGTTAAATCTTCATACAGTGCTCCGCTGATCTGGGCATAGATGAAAGTCAGCCGTTGTTCTAGTGTTTATTGAAAAAACTTCCTCATTAAGCTCAAGGGGGACCACCCATTGGCTCTCCATCTGGTTTTGAATGTTCTATGCTTATGATGCTTTAGAGCATTACAAAGGACCAGAAGAAAATATTTGGACAAAAGATATATAATTTTGCTTTTAATGTTAATCCATGCCGCACTTAGTAAATATTTTCACATAGAAACATTGCTGTTTCTTGATTCAAGGCCTAAATTGAACTACATTTGACATTTCTGCCATTTCAGCATTAAGTGATGATGTAACAGAACAAAAAAAAACTGTCCCTGCTACGGACCCGTTTCTGAATATTGTACATTCTGCTAATTTAATGAAAGGAAGAATATAGTCAGGAGATGGAGGAATTCAGTTCAGTTTCTCCTCATTAACACTGTTAATGTCCAGTTCGACTCCCAGTCATGATGGAATTCAGTTTCTTAATTTCCAGTTTTTGTTCTTGCAGGCTGGTCTTTGAGAAATAGACCAATAGAATTTCTTTGACAAATATTTACATTTCAATTGCCTGGCAGAATTGGTTCATTATGTCAGTTGTCAACAAAAAAGCATTAAATGGGACTTAGTAAAGGCTCAACTATCAATGCTATACCTAATGTGAGGAACTCACAAATTAGAGCGTAATTTAGTAACAGCGTTCTTTAAAGGGTATGTAAACCTTATGACATGACAAACATTTTAAAAAGCTGGAATGTATCAGAGGAAACAAATCCATGTATTTCTGCTGAAATCAATCCCCAATCAAAGACAATCAATATTATTGACAGCTTAGAACGGGAACTGCTGATCACATCCCGAGCCGTACCAAACGATCTATTAAGCCAGCAATGGAACACACAGACACAAGCCAGTATATACAGTATGGCAAACAGTGGATCGAACAGCTAGAGTTTGTATTCCGACTTGGAAGACTGGAGTGACATTGGACGGGATAATAGTCATGGAAGCGAAGACTTTGGTTTTAGTGAGGCAGAAGAGTATGTTGGGCAATAGCCCTGTAAATATGAACCTTCGGGAGGGTAGAGGTAGTGTTGGCGCAATGAGATTCAGTTAAGTCACTAAATTTCATAATTTCTTAATACTGCATATAATTTGTAAAACACATCAAAATTATCATGGAGAATTATTTCGAAACATCCATTCTTGATAACTAAGTCTTTGTTCCGATCAAAATGCAAAGTTGTAGTCTCAATCAAAATGTCTCAATCATGGTGTTTACTAACTACTTATTACAATTCGCTGTATATCCCGAATACATGCACTTATAAGTGCTACAGGATCATAATAATCCAGAAAACTTGGTTTCAAAAAAATCATTAACCTCTGGCTCAAAAATGACATGCCCAATATGAAATGAGTATATCTATGCAACTACTAGGTACATTTTAATAATCTTGGTATTTTAGTAAAGCTAACACCTTGGGAATTTTTGTCGTGGTGTAAAAATCAGTATATATGTCTCTGAGTCAGAGTAAATGAAGATGGAAAACAGCATAAATGAAAGAGCTCATTTCCACCTAACAAAATTTTACTTTTATCCCTTTTGAAATTATTTAGTTGCTGTCAGAAATGTCTAAAATTACAGTACAGAATTTCACCACTGTCTGCGCCAAAGTTTATTTTAATCAAGTTAATCAGAGCAAAATTTGACAGGTTTTAGTTCAGGAATGTCTAGGTGGCATCTGCAAATTGGCAATTTGATCAACTGTGTGCCGTTTGAGATTTCTCAGTTACTGTAACAGTTCAGCTTCGTGCACAGTTCAGATGCTCGGAGGACAGGAACTTAAGGACTGGACTCAGGTGCAATGATGGACTTGGTTGTATTTATTATGCCTACTGCACAAGAGCGGGCACAAACCTTGCAACACAAAACAAAATGTGGTTCCTTTGTACTATTAGTAATACAGACTATGGGTTTTAGCTGCAGTAACAATGTATTACAGATAGGAAAACAAACGGAAACGAGGTTCCTTTAAATAAAGTGCTGGTATAAAACAATAAACAGCACTTAGAGTTTGAGAATAATACACGCGACACGTGGAAAATACGTCCACACAGGGCTAGAAATGCAGCAGAGGCATGTATTGAACAAGATTTTGCAAAGACTAAGTGCAAAGCAAGCAAACTGCTACCACAGAGTGGAAATGAACAACAGGTGCAGGTGATTACTAGACAGTCCGGTTGGCTGCAACTGCATGGGTGTAGCCCCTAAAAGCCCGCTCCTCCCCTTTTTTGTGCATTATTCGGCCAATACTGTCGCCATGGCAACTGAAATCGATAGGTGTCGTAAGTGAAGTATAAGACATGTACATACCAAATATGAAAGTAATAGGTGAAAAAATTGCAACTTGTACTGCGTCCACAAGGAAATCTCTATGTTTTACCAATAGTTTCCATATTTTTTGACCAATTTTAGTTGTCATCAGTGAAGTGTAACACATGTCCCTACCAAATATGAAAGTAATCGGTGAAAAATTGCAGTCTGTACTGCATCCACAAGGAAATCTCTATGTTTTATCATTAATTTGCATATTATTCGTCCAATACTGTCGCCATGGCCACCAAAATCGCAAGGTGTCGTAAGTGAACTACAACACATGTCCATACTAAATATGAAAGTAATCAGTCAAAAATTACAGCCTGTAGAGCATCCACAAGAAAGTGTCTACGGACGCGGCGGGGAAGACGACACGCGTGAATCCATGGTAGCTGCCCGACTTCGTCCGGGGGCTACAATTAAATAATGGGGCGAAGTGCAGTCTGGGTCTTAGTAGACCGGTGAGCTTGACGTCTGTAAGCGTGGCCTTAAAGGTATCAAACTGTAAAACCCATTTAATTTCACGTATATGTCATTACAGGCATAATGCAGCCAGTCCAGTATACATTTTCCCATACGAAGAAAATACATACAAAGAAAATGAAGTTCGACTCCCCTGTAGCAGATTTATTTTCAATTAAACAAGCAAATAAACAAAATTATAAATGCAAAGATAAGGTAAAAAATGTTAAAAGAACAAACATCCCAGCAATTATTTATACAAGAACTATGCCTCCGCTGCTCAAAAAGAAAACGCTCTTGGTTGAGTTTGAACCCGGGTTTCCCACACCTGAACACACTGCTATAGCCACTACACTAGCTGACTGGACTACAGCATCTGTGTCTCCTTGCAAATGTGAAGAGAGAGTCAACAAACCACGTCATCCCTCCCAATTTAGCGCTTGTATTACTGCGCTGTTTTAGAACTTGTATGTGATGGCGTAAGGATTCTCAGTCAGATGCACTCATAAATATGTACTTTGAAAATGACTGTTGAATATTTAGTGGATACTTATAGCAAAAATACTCAAAACAAACCAGTTAAGCATTTATATTGTTGCGCTCTTTGAGTACATGTGCATTATGGCGCATGGACTCTCAGTTAGACGTACCGAGAACGCAAGGCTTTATCTCAGGCTAGATTTGTGCAATTAGAATGGTTGAGGGCTCATTGGAAATGTCAGAGCCCATAAAATCAAATGGCCACCCACAAAGTCAAACTGACAGCATCACAAGCAGATCACAGGGAAGAAAATACTTTATATGCAATAGGAATGCTCAGGGCCTGGCCTCATTGGAAGCAGTGCCCCGGAAAAAACATGCATGGAGACGAGCAGATCTAGTTTCAATATAAGATGAACACATTGAGCTAACAATAGCCAACGCAGATTTACCCTGGTACACAGTATTTATTGCAAAATATCAAAGGTAAGAAAACATTTTAGCTCATCGCTGTTGAATGTAAAGTCTATTTCTGCTGTTCTTTAAGTGTGGTGTTGGTTTGAAATGACATGTCTTATACTGTTGGATACTGTGGACTTTCCTCTTTGATTTAAGGTATCATTTGCATGTATAGCACAAATTTAGTAGAAATGCTAGCGATCAAGCTCTGATATTATTTTATTTAATGTTTTTCTACATGTTTATTTACTTGCTTGGTGCTTGTGTTGAGGTAAAAATGGTCATCATGAGCTTTTCGCCGAGTTTCTTCCCTTTAAGTGGTTATGCTGCATGAGGAGTTTGCTATTAGGAAACATACTTTATTTATGATGTTTATTGATTGCCCCCAGTACTGCCCTGTTGAAAATATGAAGAACTATTCATGAACAGTGCACAGGTTGTGATTTAAATTTATTAATTATTCATGAACTGTTCCTGAACACTAAATGTCCGTTCATGAACTTGATGCACGAAAACATTCATGAACTGTTCACAAACTTATTCCCCAAAAATCATGCGCAATTCATAATTAACATTACACCTGTAAGTTTCACTAATTTTTTCGAGACAGCTGAAAGCTATTAACCATTGCTTCATTGTCATCACATCCGGGACATCCACATATTTACTTTCTCAATGATACTCTAGAAGACATGAGATTACCTAAACTAGTCGTCCATCCTCAGAGGGGCCTGAACCAGCAAATTTTTGATCACTAGGTAAGAGATGTTGAAGCTGGGGAAAAGCATACTTGTCAACATACATGGCATGCCTGTATATTATTCAGATTTTTTTTTCACAGCTTACTGATGTACTAATAGAGGGATTATTTGTTTATCAACACGGCGGATGCGCGCGCAACTTGACTGCAGAAAGAGCAGCCCCTTTAAACTGTTTGACAGGTTGTCATGGTTATCTTGCAGTTGCGATGTTGGCTAGCTAGCCTACTACAACGGTTTATCGCCGAGTGATAAAACAAGTTATGCTGCTAAATTAACATTAGTGAATGGGATACGTCTTCACACGTTCACCACCAACTATGAGATAACTCGTAATGGCAGGTCAGGGCCAGCGCTAGACCTGAAAATTCGGGGGCAATTATCCATCTCTTTATTGACAACAATTAGTCCTGGCTAATTCTAGATGGTTTTCCTACATTAACACGTTTTCCAATTCAAGAATAATCAAGTGGCAATTGAAGACACGGCTTCTCTCCCCCATGCGATCTAACAGCAAATAATGGGCTACATTCAGTACAGAAAAATTATTTAATAATAATTAGGTCTATGCACTGGCACTCAGCAACGGTAATTTTTTTTTTCCAGCGAGAGCGGCATTTCAGAACTCTTCAGCGAATGAAGGTAATTCTGGTGACAAGTAGCCTATACGTGGTTTCCTCCATTTACATTTTCCTGTCTAACAGCTGTCTATTTTTTTACAGCAAGTTGCGTGACCATGCTGCAAAAACAGGTGTAGGTACTTGCCGAAATTACCTTCATTCGCAAATGTGTTCTGAAATGCCGCTCTCGCTGGAAAAAAAATTAAAGTTGCTGAGTGCCAGAGCATAGACCTAATTATAATTCAATAATTTTCTCTACTGAGTGTAGCCCATTATTTACTGTTAGATCTCATGGGGGAGAGAAGCCGTGTCTTCAATTGCCACTCGATTATTCTTGAATTGGAAAACGTGTTTGTAAAGGAAAACCATCTGGAATTAGCCAGGACTAATTGTTGTCATAAAAGGGATGGATAATTTCCCCCGAATCGCCAGTAGTATCACTTGTAAATGAAAATGTACAAACACAACACAAATTATCAAGAAGAATATGGTTTCTGAGGCTGCACAACATTGGCTGTTACTGTTGCCTTTCTCCCTCATGATTGATGAGTGGAATGATAAGAATATAGGAGATCGGTCAGGATTTTCACTAAAACGAAATCCCAGATCCTTGGCATGTCCTTGTGTAACATCAGCACGAGTGCGGCAATTTTCTCTGTCCTGCAAGAGGCTCTGAGGTTTGCAATTTACACATTTGAATCAAAGGCTTTTTTCAGGTTTTAAAAATTATTTTGATCACATCTTCACACTCCATTTATAATTTCATAACTGAAAAAATACTTTTAAGAAATCTCATGGATTTTTAGAAGATTTCACTGTTAATTACTGAAGGTATCACAAGTGGGAACCCAAAGGGGTTGACATGTATGGAAAAGGCCTATTGTTCACCTCAGTATCATGGCACACATTTAAGTAGAACTGCTATGTGTAATCAACGTGTTTTGCATGTATGGTTTGAAATGTGCTTCATTTCATGTTTTTGCACATTAATTACACGTACCTTATGACACGTGAAAAAACACGTTTCTCACGTGACTTAAACATGGATGAAACTGTAGCGTTTGCTTGGGAACAGTTCATGAAAATCTACATTCGTGAAAATAAGTTCAGGAACTTTTCAAGAACATTATTCAACTTCATGAACACTTGAAGAACATGTGAGGAACTTTTTTTGATAATGGTAAACTGTCTATGAACTACAAATACGTTGTAGTTTGTGAACTGTTTACACCGGGAGGTGGCTCATCAGGCCATTGCTTAACCCTGGCTTCTGTGGCATGAAGCGACTAGGAGTATTGCTACTCCCCCTGGATGGGATGCTCGTCCATCGCAGGTAATACCCCCAAGCTCTTAGTCAGGTTTCCCAAACCATTTGCTGGTACCCAGTTGTACACCTGGGTGGAGTGAGGCACTATGGGAGTAAAGCTTTTTTGCCCAAGAACACACCACAAAAGCCATGGTAAGGACTCAAACTCAGGACCGCGTAACTTACTCCTGAACTATTCATGCGCAGTTCATTAACATTCATGAACAGTCCATGAACAAATACATTCATGAATAATTAATCATTTCAAAGCAGTATTTAATAATAGACTCCCAAAGTTAACACAGAAAGTAAAACTGGATTCCCCCCACCAGGAAAATGAGATAAGAAGGTTGCACATCAAATAATACACTATCTATGCACAGACAGTTGAAATTAAGACCACAAACAGTGGAATACCATGAGTAAAACAAAGAAAATGATCTACAGGCTGAATTATAAGCTTTAATGTGGAGGTGACTAAACCTTTTCACATAGGTTAATTCATGTATATATTTATTTTTATTTGTGCCAGATTCAATCAATTTAGACATGTTGGAATTCAGTTCAGGAGCAGTTCTATTAGTGATTGCCAGGGACCAGCTTAAGTTGGGTTGAAGGCAGAATTGTCGGTATTCCTGGAATCAGAATCGGGAAAGAGTATCAGCTATGCAGTTGTTACAACCAGGAATGTGCTCAGCTCTGAAAATAAAATTTGTTACAGAGAGCCAAGTCAAGTGTCGAACGAGGAGAATTATGTTGCCAGATTTAGAACGTCCATTTTTGATTATTTCGCCCAATGCTTCATTATCGCAACAGAATTCTATTCTTTTCTGATTCCGCCAAGGACCCCACATATACTGTACATGCAACGACAATGGAGTAGATTTCAAAATGTGCAATAGAATCTGTCTGAGAGATTATAAAATTTTGACGCCCACTTACTCACGAATCACTGGCCTAAGAAAAATCCTCCATAGCCAATGGATGGAGCTGCAGCGATATAACGTTGCAGAGACTCTGAGGAGTCTTTAGTATAGAAGAAGGAAATTCAATTCCAGCATTCCAGAGGGGAAAATTAGAATAAGATATCAAACTTCATTTAAAATGAACAAAGCATCACCAAACTTTATCTAAAATTATGTGATCAGATAAGGAATTTGCAGATTTACTCAAATCCAAAAGCAGAGATATGAATAACTCCCCTTGAGGAGTTATACGCATAGGGGTCAAAACACGGTATTCGAAATCTCTCTGACGGGACATTTTAGAGACAATACGACAGATCAGTGGTGCTAAATGATCCACAATGTTACTTTTAAATTCATTTTTGCTTTAATTGGACCATAAGGGTTTATTCAAAACAAGGAGCTACTTTATATTTAAATAAATGTTGGAATGACAATCAGTTTAAGTTCAATCTCTGACGGGACTTTTTTGGCCCCTAGTATTTTAAGCTAAAACTCCAACTAAAATTTCTCTTTGGAATTTCATTTAATCTATACCTTTGCAATTTTTATTGCAAGGTATAAGTCTTAAGAAGTAATTAAGGCATAAGCAGACCATATTTTTGTACTTTCTTTAGCAGCATGGGCTGTTGAGTGTAAAAAGTCATTATCTCTGACGGGACATCTCTGACGGGACACTTTTGACCACTATATAAAAATCTGACAACAGAGGTAAAAAAAAGACACCCTTTTGTATCTGAAGAAATGTATTTACAAGATAACTTTAAAATAACATTCTGCACTTTACAAACATCACCAGATGCATTGTGTTGAGAATCTTAACAATAATTATGGTGACACATCGATAAGGCACAATATAATTTTTTAAGCAATTCATAATCCATTACTGCTACCTGTAGTCAGTAATAATAAACATTGTCCATGATACACATTCTATTGTTCATACAAAAAATGTAGTTTTTTAGTTTTAGTTTAAAGACATGTTTATCGCCCTCCTTGTTCTCTGTCCACCACCCGCCACTGCATATGACATGTTGCAACAGACATTGTAAAAACAAAAAGACAATGGACTGCAAGTCACAAGACATCTTGTGAGCAAATCATGCACATCCACATGTCAAACAGCCCCTGCTTGGCAGATAATGCAGTGAGGTGCGAAACACAACTCATTGTGGCCTGACAACACATGCCAAAACCTGAACACTGAAAGGCAACACAGCTAATCATCATTAAAAGTGCCCAATACTAATATGGATACACTAATCAAGAAATATAACACAACAGAACAGTCAAAAGTAACTTAATTGAAGAACAAAACCTAGTCAATCAGATTTGTCAGAAAAAGTCCCGTCAGAGATAATAATAGAATTGTGGCAATATTTTCCCAGTAAATGATTTTAATTCTATAACTTGTAGTTATAATTATTACATATCATTAGTAAAAATGAGTACAAGTTTTATTGATATAACTTAACAGTTGTGGAAAATATGAAAACTTTTCAAAGTCAAATATCTCTGACGGGACACACCACCCACAGTACTAAATATTTTTTCCACAATATAAGTGTTGGGTGGCAGTTTTCTATGTTAAACTATTATTTTTTATTAGTTTAACATATTTGAATAATAGAAATATGAAAAAATAACCTAATTTCTGGCCTAAGCCAATGTTGCAATGTGTCCCGTCAGAGAGGCAATTTTTTTTCCCTTTACGTTTCCCAGTATCTCACAGAAAAAGTACTGGGTGTATATCAATGAAACTTATGTTATCTGAAAATTCAGGTTGTTTTCTACAATGGTATAAGAATTTTAAGTTTCAATGAAACAAAAAAAATTCTGACACCCAAGGCACCATTACTGTGTTTTAACCCATAGCAAAATTTTAGTGAGCCAATAATGAAAGTAGCTCTCGTTTAGTAACGCAAGACAAATTTAATTACGATTGCGCCGTGTATTTAATGCAATTTACCCTTTCTGAAGAAGGCAGAGCTTGTTATGGAACACAATTTTAATTTATACTCTGCAGCTACAGGGAAGTAGTCAGGGTGATAGACTTGGATATTCAGAGGGAAAATCGATTAGGCCTAGAAGGAAATCAAGCAAGTGCGCTGCAGTATGATAGCCTGGTAAAACCAGACTCAGCTACTTCGCTTTGCTTCGTACACAGAGTCTGGACAGTCATAATTGACAAGTGTTTACTTCCTGGTGGGTGGGCGCTTGTCTGAAGTTTAAAATCATTGGTGTACCCGTAAACTAATCACTAACGTTTGGCGATGACATATGTTATGCACCGGCTCAGCCGCCTAGTACTTCCGCTGTAGACACGGGCCTTCATACCAGGAATGCAGCGAAAACAAACTGATCAGTACATTAAAGTTAATACTGTACTCATACATATGCCCATCTACCTCATTTTAGCCTTCACTCATTTACTTAAAAGAACCAAAGGTGCTCTTTCTGTTCTCCTTACAAGAAACAAACTGTTGAGCAATCATTGTTCCTGCCGATACTGCTGCTATTAAACAAAAACGTCAAAGACCCGAAACCAACGGCAGAATCGGCGAGAATAATGCATTATTTACATTAGGACTAAATTTGCGTTGACACGAAAACTGAACCGTTAACCATATACTTGCGCTGACATCATACCGAGCTCGCTATCTAACTTCAAAGTAACATAGTTTGGCTCTAAGCGTTTGGCTGTCTCTAACAGACACAGCTATTTCATTCATGGATAATGACAACATAATACTGAGACAGCGAATAGGTCTTGTGGCATGAACAAGAACACGGCTTTTAAAAAGTTCGCTGCTAACTTAAATAGTATGAAATTTGCGGGCAATGTAACACTAGAAGCCACAAGCTAGCTGAGGTGGTTCAGCTGTCTCTCGCAGAGATGAACTGGGTGCCTGTTTCATATGTTTCATGATGGACATTAAGTAGATATGACAACTTTTCTTGAAACATGTAGCGAGTAGGCTACAACATCATTTCCATTCAAAAACTAACCAAACATTCATCTTGTTGTGGCTATAAGTCGCTGATACCGGGGATTTTCTCCACAACAGAGCGAATGGCCTCCCATGTAGCTGTGTCCGTAGCCATTGTTGATTTCGGAGACTACAATTTCAAACTCGGCGCAGAGGCTACATCATGGCTCTCGGCCACACCTTCTGTTCGTTGGTTGGTCCGGCGTATTTTCTGCCGAGGTAAACGAAGCAGAGCTCTGAGTGACCAGACTGAGTAGTGAAGCGAAATGAAATTAAGCAGAAGTACGAAGGCTGGCGGAGTCAGGCTAGCAGTATGAAAGGAAGGCGGTCATTATTTAACTCTATAACCTCCGCAATGACAAAATATCAAGGCAAGACCAATCATTGTGCACATTAAACTGGGAGATATGCAAAGCAGCTTTGGCAGAGAATGATTTTTGATATACATTGAATAATCCTCCACCATAACGTACAGTAGAACTCACCTAAACCGACCTCGTATAAAATGGAAACTCGCTCATACTGGACAACAGCTCAAGTCCCGACTTTTCTGGAACATTTTTCCATTAAATAAACATCGAATATACCAGATTTTATACAATGGATTTTTGCTTACATCAGACAAAATGTCCAGTCCCGTCACAATGCATTTCCATTAAAAAGCACTCGTGTATACCGGAAAAGCTGGTTTGCACCATGCACACAGGCAGTTGCAACAGAGAAACAAAATGAAGTTCGGCTTTCCTATTTGCGGAAACTGAAACTGCCACTTTTTTTTCCTTTTTTAAAGAAAGTGTTTTCATTTAGATACTTCATTTTTAGTCTACTTCATTGATCCCAGTTGGAGCAACGCGCAATATCATCCTGTTATCCATTGTGTCAGGGCAAAGACGGACTAAATGACGACAAGTAGGTATGTGCACTTCAGAATTAAGTTGTTCCGATCTTAATACACAAAGCATACATATAAATTCATACATGTATATAACAGATATAATCTGGCATAGGCATATAGTGTAAATAATCTGTTTTATGCGTATAACTGATTTTTTTCCATTTCATCCATATAGCTGATTTTGCTTATAATGGACAAAATGAGTTGGTCCAATTGAATCCGTCATATGCGAGTTTTATTGTAGCTGCAAATCGCAAGCCGGAGAGATAAGAGTCCAATCCCTGACGACGCTCGGGATAAACTGAACAAATAATGTCTAAATAAATTCGAAAGGCCATTACAAACTCACCGAATGTAAGAGACCTATGTAATCGTGGATCAGTTGCTTTCAACAATATGGAAAGATTTCCACAGTCAAGTAGCCTACTCGTCTGTCACATTCGGGAGACAGCGATAGAAAATAAACCAGCATAACGTGTTAACCTTGTAGCACTTCAGTATGAATTTTAGGAGAAATGCATGTGGCTGGGAAAGCATGTAGCCAACTGCTCAATGCCAGGAATTGCAGAAGCCGGTGAAAAATTGGAAGACACATTGGGAGCACCGGCCCGCAGTTCCAATTCTGGTGCAACAGAATGACCCCGCTGAACAGCTGTAGCTTCCACAGCATGGACCTCTTCACAATGCTTCCCACGTTTTTTTTTTTTTTTTTCAATGCCGACCAGGGTTTAGACAGTTGACAAGAGAGGGTCAAAAATGTCGGAGCGAGAGGATATGGGATGATCATTCCGAACTTTTGATGTACGGCTGCGACTTGGGGAGGAAGACTCCACAGGTCTCTTCCTTCCCCTTCCAGAACCCAGGCGCAGCACAGAGGGAATGCTTTCGGCAAGGGGAGCCACTGAGGTGTTGTCATCTTCGGACAACGTTGTAATAGCGACAGGAATCACTTTGGCATAAGTCAATACGTTTATACGCTCAGATAAGTTGAGCTACGGTAATAGCTTGATTAGGCAATGGAATCAGACTACTGTCCCAGTCCCAGTATACATAGACAGGACGAAATTCGATTTATTAGCCGAAGCATGTCCGTCTCCACTACGATAGGTGGCGATATGCCCCCTTTCAGCTGGTTCATGTTGCATCTTTTTCTGATTGACCTATTACGTCACAGACCAAACATTTCACAAACAAGTTAGCTGGCGGCAAACTAGTAGCATGTTGAGTGCATTGACTGTATATATAATATCGAGTGGCGAGAACATGGACAACCTTCCGGCTCTATACGCTTAATGCGGGCTGTTCGCTATGCTTTTCGTACAATTGAGATGCACGCTATCCCCGGTGATTACGGCGTTAGCCGAAGCTGGGCTGAAACGCCGCTGTGCTCTACTTTGCGCTCTTTCTACCACCCCGGAGTGTGTTTCCCAGAAGCGTAGTTGCAAGCAACTAAAATAGTTTGTCCACTCACAGTCTGTGGTTCCCACTATGGAAGTTAGCATCTGTGCTTTTGGGAAACGCACTCCCAGGCCTCCCGTGCATGTTGGATAAGGGTCAGGAGTAATGACTAGAGGGAGAGTGTCATTTTTCTGATGGTGAGTGGAAGGAATACTTTCAGATGACGCGCAAGTCATTCGATAACTCATGCGGATTAATGGTAGAAGTTAAGAGACCCCAAAGCATGACTCGTTCAAGAACCAATACCCTTGCAGACGAGGATTGTTACTGTTCAGTACGAACTTGCTAGTTGGGCAGAGCTCAGAGTTATCGCTAAGCAGTTTGGTGTTTACATATCTGCAAGACTTCCGGGTCAATGACCCACACGCAGAATGCGGAGCATGCTCAGAGCGCATAGTCCAGTTTGGTTCGATTCAAGCGTATACATGCTGGAATAATGTGACTATTAACCGCATTATCTGGGTGTGTTAGTCGGACTATGAGAAATTTGATTTATGGCGATTCCATGCATTTTAATACTCCGGTTATAGTCAGACTGACACAATAATTAAATTTTCTCTAACGTCATCTAAACGCATTGAGTGAGACAGGCGAGTAACACCATTTACTCCAAACAAGGAAGTTCAAAGTTAATTGGAATCACTAGGTCTTTCTAGGCTGAGTGGAGTCATTAATCAGAAAAGTTGGAATAGTCAAGAAAAGCTGCCACTGCGGCTAGGTGTTTGCTTTGGCCAGGATTTTGCTAGGCAGGTCCACAATCTTGGTTGTCTTCCAGTTCATTAAGGGCGGTTCCTTGAAAGGAGGGAACGGGTTCAGACCCAGACATGGTGGTAAGCTACGTGATGTGAAATCTTTGCAAACAGCGAATGGTAACATGTTATGGGTATTTCTATAGAAGAATTATGGTTACAATTTGGTGAATGTAATTGCTTCGGTGTGCTAAGTCTCATGATTGAACATTAGTTTACTCTCCCATAAAGACATCAGGAAGCACGTCAAGATGTTTTGTAAGTCTGTGTTCTGCAGACTCTCAAGACTGCAGTGAGAGCCCTTTTACAGCGCATCAAATCCTCTTTGGCTCTTGAGCTGGTTTGCATAAATTTCTGGTCTGTGGAAGACAAGAATAACAAGTCTGTGGATGTTTTTGTCATCATTGACAATTTCTCCCAGTTGTCAAATGTATTTCCATGCCAAAACCAGCTAATTTTGTGGGCAGTCTCATCACTGAGCTCTTGAAACAGGCAAATCTTGATAAATCTAGGATATCCTCTTACCATCCTATGAACAACGGTGCCACAGAAAGATTTAACAGAACACTCACCAACATAATCAAAGCAGAACTGAAACCAGTAGGTTCAAACTATGAAATTTGTGTATAATTGCACCGTCCATGAGACAGTTGGTTTTGTGCCCTTCTATTTGGTATTTGGGTAAGTGCCCAGACACTCAGTTACCTTGATGTTTCAAAATGTGTTCCAGGATAAGAGGCTATGCAACATCAACACTTATTTTACGTCCTTCGTAATCTCCAGTTGGCCATGCAGGTGGCGCAAAGGAACTTGGCAGCAGAGCAGAATCATCAGACTCAACAGTACAACAAGTAAGTCCAGAGCCTGTCTCTGTCTGTTGGGGAGGGAGTCAGAGGGGCAAGCATGCTTCCTGAGAAGTGGGGTCCATGTGTCTTCACTGTGGTTGCTTTAAAGCCTGAGCTTCACATCCATTGGGTCCTGAGTCATGTCGGCAATAAGGCAGAGTTACACAGGAATCTCCAGCTTCCTGCTTCTCTTGCCTCAACTTTTTCTCCTTCAATGAATCACTTGATAATGCCCCAGCTCTGTTGTGGAGAGTGACACTTCCAGCATAAGTGCCTCCCCATCTTTAGTTCATCCATCAGATCTAATTCAATTCAATTCAGTTTTATTTGTATAGCGCTTTTCGCAGAGAGACTGTCGCACAAATGCTTCACAGTGCAAAATAATAATAATAATAATGATAAATTAAAGAGATAATTAATCACATAAATAAAACGGGCAGTGCCCAGCATAATCCTCACTATAGCAAATGAGGCAAAAAAAAAAAAAAAAAAAAAAAGTCAATTAAAACTAATTTAAACATCCAAGCAGTGGCATCTGTAGCTCTAGGAAGTGGCATGGCAAGGATGGAACGAAAATGGATCAGGACCGGATCAGGACAGCAGCAGCCAGTGATCACATGATGAGGGACAGGGCTTAGATGGTCCATGGACTCAGAGTTACAGAGGGAAAAGATCTGACCAATCTGAGTGCCTTACCCTCTGTCCTGACAGACCTTTTTGAAGATTCAAATTCAAGGCCTGGTGGTGCCATCAAAAATATGAAACAGTGGCCCTCAGCACAGTATTGAGCTATTGATCGCATCATAGTAAATTTTTCACGTATACACATAATTTCTTACATTACAGATAAACCATTATACAAGATTTATGACAAATCCAACAAACATGAGTTTGACTGATTTAAATGAGTCCAAATTTGGAACAGCAGGAAATACAGATGCTGGAGGAGAATTCCACAGCCGAAGTGTCCTGGGAATGTAGGAAGGTAGATGGAGCTTGGTGTTAGACTTTGGTATAGTAACAACAGAAGGGTGACCACTGGCAGAAGAACGGATCACTTGTGCGTTGGTTACTTCAGGAGGCAGGTTTCAACTCAGTAGATGGTTGTAGGAAGAAATGGTGGCAGAATGTGCAGAGCGATGCCACTTTTCTCTTGTGCTCTAATGGGTAAAGGCCTGCCGTGGGAGGATCATCAAATTTAAGTTGGCGTAGAGCTTTCCTCTGCAGCCTGTCTAACAGCCTAAGTGATGTGATGCCTGCACCACGCCATTTTGAAGATGCATACAGCAGTGTGCATTGATGATTATGCACTTAACAAAATGGAGATAAATCAGAAATCAAGTACTGTTCAAGCATTTCTTTCATGTCATATTGGATCATGTACTGAAGATGAAAATAAGCAAAGAGTTGAAAATATATAGGAAAATGTATGTATGTATGTACGTATATGTCTTAAAAATGCATTTTATGGAGGATTTTCTCCTTGAGAGTATTAAAAGATGATCATGTGAAGGTATATCAATTGATGATACATTGGGCCCAAAAGTGTGCCGAGAAAACATTCCCTGCATCAGAAGGCCACTACCTGCCTGAAATGTTGACACAAGGCAGGTAGGGTCCACAGATTCATGCTGTTGGTGCCAAGTTCTGACCATTCCATCTGCATTTAACAGCAGAAATCAAGTCATCAGACATGGCCACATTTTTCAACATCTTTTACTGTTCTGCCTCACTTTTCTGTTCTTGCCTGAGAGAACTGTAACCCCATATGGTCTTCTGCTGATGTAGCCTATCCACAAAAAGATTTGACATGTTTTGTATTCTGAGATTGCGCACTGCTAACTACAGTTGTAAAACGTTTTTATATAAGTTATCAAATCCTTTCTGTCAGCGTGAACCAGTTAGGCAACTCTCCTCAAAGCCCTCTAAGCAACAGTTGCCCCACAGGCGTGGAACAGCTTACCATAGAATGTCAGGTCAGCACCTTCTTTTTAAATGTAAAAGCTTGCACTTAGTGGCGACTATTTTTCGTTTTAAATGTACTTTAAAAATACAACTAACAATATGTGTGACATAATATCCTGCAGTTATTCAATGTTTTTTCAGATATGTATCTGTAAATCTTTGATTGAATTCTTGTGCCATCAAGATTTCCAGAATTAAAAAGATGGTCTGCTGGTAAAAAAAAAAAAAAAAAAAATAGACCAAATCTTCCTAATTGTAAGCAGCAGGCCTGATTGGTTTACAGGTTAGCAAAATTCTTTAACTGTTGTGATGCTAGCTACAAGATAAAGCACATTTGACCACGCTGTTCCAGCTAAATCTCTGCCCAGTGAGACATAAATAGATCAAACAGGAAATCATCATGAGGCATTACCAAGAACTAGAAGTTACTGCACCATGGATAACTGAATCTGATTATCTGGTGAAATAACTGGGAGGTCATTACATAGTCAAAGTATTTTCTTGGGTATGCTCCTTGACAGATACATTTTGTGAAAATTACAGGTTTATACCTAAGGTACAGTGTTTAAGAGAACATGGAGTAAGTAAATGCATGGTTGCCGTTGTGTGGCTTTTTCTGCACTGCACATTATGTCAGTTGCGATTATATTCACCAGATAAAAACAAAGAGGACATTACAATGAGCTGACTGTAAAATAAATGTTAAAAATGTTCCACTTGTACTACTTGAGGGCATTTCATAGTCTTCATGCTCCCGCTCTTCACCATTCCCAGGTATATTTTTATCTGCATGCTGAGGAATTGAATCAACAACCTTCAGAGTTTTATAAATCTACAAAAAAAAGTGTGCATTTGTTCTTGTGGCACGCACTCATTGCTGTACCAATTACACTGATGACCACAGTCAGCTCAAAACAAAGCCCCTTGCCTTACCTGAGATTCAACAATTTGAGTACACTGTTATACTTCTGTGAACTAGTAAGTTCTGAAGAATTTTACCTCAACTTCACTATACCTCAAGAAGATTAAAAAGAAAGATAAAACTTGTGACATTTAGTTTAATAAGTCAAAGAGATAACTATGAGAGAGCTCTGAATAATATACTCAACTCTTTACAAATACACCGGTATTTTTGTTTGAATTTGGCATTTCCCCTTATAATGGAATAATTTATAACTTTAGTGGGCTTAACCCTTTAAAGTGCAGTCCTTTATTGAGCAAATTCCCCCCAAAACTAAAATGCTTACTGTTTTTGAACAACTTTGACTACAGGCAAAATCATGGTCTTGTTTAAAAGGTGACATTCAGTAGATTGCTCTCAAATAGTTTGAAGTGCTGAGAAGTTTCAGACCATTGGCTGTCTTTGTAAAGTAAAAGAGTTAGATTTTCCTGTTATAGTGGAGTGAGGACTGACAGGCTATAACATTTGCTCTTCTGTTACATTAGCACATAATAGCCAGAGGGTGCAGTCATTTTCCTCCCAACGTGCCACTGTACAGTCTACAGCACTGCTGTATGAGTTGAAAAGCTTATTTGAAGTGAAATTCACAAACTACTACCTGTATGTGAAAGTGAATTGAACGACATTCGTCCATGCTTGCTTGTTTTGCAGATTAAAAAACATTTTTTTTTTTAATCTCTAGATGGCTACTAAGGTAAAAACATCAATTTCAATATATTTTAACAAATCAGAGCAATACTATACACTTGAACCTATGGGACTACATAGTCAGGCTGAGGGTTGTTATGACACAATAAACACTTTGCTATTTGCATCATAAAATGCCTTGCGCAGTAAGAATGCTAAGTCTTCAAACTTTTGAACGATACATAGTTCTACAAGGTAGCACAATATTTGACAGTATAAAAACACAGTGTTAAAATTGCCGTCGGGCTGATGCTCATAAAAATATTTCAGTCAGGTAAACTCATGTATCTGTTTTTTTTTTTTGGAATAAAGATGTCATAACATAAACTTTGGCGGAAGCTTCTACTCTGGAGGTGCTCCGTATGAGGCACAGGAATGACATACTCAAAAGCAGAACTTCTCAATCTCCACAATGTCAGACAGAGCAAAAGTAAGCGGGGAAGGCTGGGGTGGAGGTGGCCACCAAAAACAAATTCTCACCGTGTGCATGAAGAGCAAATTAAGCAGCGGAGGTCAGTGAGCTTGACTGTCTTTTAATATGTGCCATGTTACCCTGTGTGTTTGTTGTTATTACTCTCTGATTGTTTTTTCTCACTGATGCTTCCGTAACCATTCAGCTGCTGTCAGCTGATTACTAATCAGCGACGATTGCGATACTGGTATTGTTTTCAGTTGATCTTTGTGTGTGTGTGTACGTATGTGTAATGAGAGCAAACTACTAAAAAATGGGCCAGCGTAAGGATGTGAGCGACTTTGACTAGAGCCAAATAGTGATTGCTGGATGAGTAGGTCAGAGCATCTCCAAAATTGTAGCTCGTTCTTGGTCTACAGTAGTTAGTACCAACCAAAAGTGGTCCAAGGAGTACAGTGCATCGCAGTTTGTTGCTCATGGGGCTCTATAGCCGCGGACCATTCAGGGTGCCAATTCTGACCCCTCTCCACCGCTGAAAGCACCTACAGTGGGGACGTAAGCATCGAAACTGGATATCTAAGCAATGGAAGAAAGTGGCCTGGTCTGGTGAATCACGTTTTCTTTTACATCATGTGGTTGGCTGGGTGCGTGTACGTCACTTACCCGAGGATGGCATTGTACCAGGATGCATATGGGAAGAAGGCAAGCCAGCGGAGGCAGTGTGATGCTAGGGGCAATGTTCTGGTGGGAAACCTTGGGTTTTGCCATTCATGTGGATGTTACTTTTACACATACCATCTACCCAAACAGTGTTGCAGACCAAGCACATGCCGTCATGGAAACAGTATTCTTTAGTGGTAGTGGGCTCCTTCAGCAAGATAAAGCGTTGTGTAATTCGACAAAAATAGTTCAGGAATGGTGTGAGGAACACAGCAATGAGTTCAAGTTGTTGACTTGGCCTCCAAATTCCCCTGATCTCAATGCAGTTGAGCATCTGTCGGATGTTCTGGACAAACAAGTATGATCCGTGGAGGCCCCACTTCGCGACCTCCAGGACTTGAAGGATCTGCTGCCAATGTCTTGGTGCCAGATGTAAAAGCACATCTGGTGACAAAAGGGGGCCTACGCTATATTAGGCACACTATATTAGGCAAGGTTTCATAACGTTATGACTGATTATATGTGGGTGTGTCCGTTTGTGGACAATTCTTGCATATACTATACCATCACAACCTTTTATAAAATACAGTCACGAGACATTACAGTTGAGTAGTTGGAATGAGACAGAAGGCTGAGTTCAAAGATGGGTGTGGTCTGAGTGTGCATTCTTTGAGGGTCTTATATTGAGGACTACTTCACTGAAAAAAAAAAAAAACAGCATAACACTGAAAACAATGTCATCATCGTTATCGCGGCTGGTGCAATCCCAAATGGGATATAGACTATTGAGTTTCCTGCCTGAACTAGTGTCACATTTGTGGAAACTGAGCAGGTAGAAGACATAGGCACGGGTGTGTTTATTTGCAAAGACAATACGAAGTGAAATAAATATACATTTACAGTATGTGGAAGCATTGTGAAATTTAAATGAATGTACCAAAGCAGAAGGCGATTGGTCGGAACAATAATAATGGGAAAGAGGGACAAAATACAGTATGTATGGTTGTAGAAATACGATGATCTGGTCAAAAATATGATTTAGTCAAAAATTCGGAAAACAGAAAAAAAGACACATCTTGTAGGAATCTTGCGCTCATAATTTTGTCCTAAAAAATCTGTGCATTTAAAGCCTTTACTTGGAAAGATTGTAGGAGGCTATTCTATATTCAGAAAAAGGGAGGAGAAGCCAAAAAAGCAGCATAATGATATCCTAACTTTAAAAAAAGTTACAGAATTAAACCAAATCTCACACATTGATAGCTGGGTTTCTGAAGTCATGGCTTTAAATCACTATCTTGTTTCAGTGTTGTTTCCATAATTGCATGTTATGATGCATTTAATTATAAATCTCTCCATGCCAAGCATCCATGAAAGACAGTTGTTACAAGGCACTTGAAATGCTTTAAATGTCAGAGAAGGAAGCCAACTGCACGGTTTTCCATTAGTGTGGGTCCAGGTCCTTACTACCAATTTTTCTGCTCTAACCACCTGCCTGTCTGCCGAGGGGACCTCTGTCAGTGGCTACACCTCCAGCAGCTGCTGCTTGTCTTTGCAGCCTGTGAAATCCCAGCAATGTTTTGCCTGCAGCAGGCAATGAGCTTGGGTGAAAGGGGAAAAAAATGACTGAAATCACCTTTTTTTCTCCACTTAAAATATTCGGGTCCTGCAGGTGCATAGTTAGGCAAGGCACATGTTTAAGCTTGCAGGTGTCCCCCACCCCCTTTTTTCAATGAATCACTGACTATTTTTCAGCTTTTCAAAAAAACAGCTTTCTCCCATCAGAAAAATGGGGATTACTTTCCCCCATATACATGGACTATTATGCAATTTATATGAAACATGAGCTATTACATTTGATCACTCTACATAATTATTAGCACAAATATTTACTGTACGGTACTTATTACTCTGCCGTCTTATTACAATACGAAGTTATGTTTATAAATAATAGTCTCAGTAATTTTAACTGGAAGACAATCATTGGAACTCTATTTCATCCTACTTTACAAAATTAACATCAACAGAGATGGGACATGTGGACAAGAGTTTGTGGCTGAGAAAACCTTGCGATGTATTCTAGGCCAGAGTCTTCGAGACGAGAAATGAACTGAGATAGACGCGACTTAAAGTATCAGATGCTGACAATTCTGGTTCCATCCGATATCTTTTTTGGCACGGGCACGATTCCAGCTAATAAGGATTGCCTGTACACTGACCTTCACTGTAGCTGCTTGCAGCTATAGACTACTTTAAAACTGGGGCATCTGTCTTCAGACATTTCAGCCAGTGAAAGACATTGTCAAATGGATTTAAATCAGGTGTCTGACGTGGCGAGTTAAATATTTCTGCTTTTACTTATGGATAAATGTTTTGGTTGCACAGGCAGTGTTGTGAGTAATTTTCTTGCAGTATGCAGAGATTTCTTTGTGCTTGGTCGTAGAAAATCCATCTGTACAATTTCAAATATATCCTATTGCATCATAAATCAATATAACTGAGCCTCTTGCAAGACTTGACGTACATGCCCAAGTCATGGCACTACAAACTCTGTATTTCACAGATTACGGGGTGTGCTTGGGATAATGGGCTGTTCCCTGGGAATTCTGGTGCCAAGACAAGTTGTTAAAAAAAAGAGAAATCTTTTCTTCCCCTATATTTTGTTGGTCTTGAGGCAGGACGTCGGCACTTACTTAAAAGTTTCCTACTTAATTTTAACCCTATCTTTGTCTAAAGTGGTGTTTGCTAAGCTGGTTAAATGTACTTGCAAATATCTGGAATCGCACTAATAATTATATTTTAAGCTGTCTGGTTGCTGAAAACCATGGGTCTATCACTGTCAAGACAAGTCTAGGGTTTACCAAAAGTGACAGGCTGAGGGATGTGCAGTAGTAAATTCTGGTTGGTTGATGTTGCTGATTTTAGTTCTCGGGATGCATAAAGTTGGAACGATGGTGCCTGCTTGGTCAAAATTATACTGCGAAGACATGAGGTGCTGCCTTATTCCCACAGCACAGCAAACTTCCGCTGTGGGCTATGCATTGCAAGTTTTGGTGACTCACTCACTCATTCAAATACTCATGGCCATTTAGTGGGACGCATACACATTACGCGCTGTAGGTCTGCACGGGTTTTCTGCTGGTATATCTCTTCGGCAGAGGTTCCCCCACATCTCCCAGCTCTCGCCCGTGAGGTTTCTGTGGTGCACAGCCTGAACTCATGGTTCACACACCACTATGGGAGAAGTTCATAGAAAGAAAATAAAGATAATTGCTAGCTGCTACAAGGCAGAACATCAGAACTGGCAGACGAGGCAAGGAAATGAAACAGGTCAAAATGAGAGAGAGAGAGAGAGACCGGGAGAGAATATATAAAGCACAGAACGATGTAGTGAACTGGAGATTACCAGGCTCTGCTGACTAAAATAAGCAGCCTGTGGAGACATATGCATTATGGTCTGTTAGCAGGAACAGAACAGTTCTTGCTTATTTGCATTCCAAAATACATTTTTTGTAGAGAGTACATGTAATTAGTCTGGGCATGTGGTGCCACCTTCTCTGAATTCAGTTTGAGGCTGCAATCAAGGAAGGAGGCATAAGCCTTGTACTGAGAAAAAAAGGTCCTCAGATTTTCAGGAAGGAGCCCCCTTTTGAAAGTGAAACAAAATGTCTATGCTGAATATGCACTTAGACCCCTTTATTAAATACGCCTGGAAGTTAACACAAATATTTTGCTCCTTAAAACAACAAGGCATGTAGTTGAAGCTCAAAATGTAAAAATATTCAGGCATGGAAAGGTGATGTAATTTTTTTTTGCATGACTAAAACAGAATGGGCAAGACACATGATTTAAGCGACCATGGAATGATTGTTTCTGCCAGATCTGGCAGCTCCAGCATCTGTGGAACAGCTTTTGCTGAGGGTTGTCTTACACTACAGTCTCTGCTGGAGTTTACAGAAAATGGCATGTAAGAAAAAAAGGAAAAAAAAAAAACAAACATCGGTCTTAGTACTGAAAACTCGTTATTGGGAGGGTTCAGCTACCAGAGAGGCTACAGCTGCTAAAATAACAGCTGTTTACTAAAATAAAGCGAAGGATGGCATTTTTGAATATGAATATGGCAGGCCAATGGGGGGGCCGGGGCGGGGGTTTGAACCCTAGACTCCCAGGTAGGAGTCACACATGCGCGTGTGACTCTTACCCCGGCGTTTAGGGTTCAAACCCCCGCCCGGGGCCCCCCCTTGGCCTGCCACATTCTGGCGTAATCGGCAGGATTCAGGGAATCTCAACAGATGGCAGCGTGCGTAAAGCATGGAGCATGAGAAAACGCCCCTGAAAGAGGGGGAGAGGTGTGACAGTTGATGGGTCCTGTCACTAGAAATGCCTCCTAATAAGAAATGCCTCCCCCTGGCTACCTTGCCAGTGAGCCTGGCTGTTAAGCGATTTGGTCAGCGCGTGTGACTCTTACCCGGGAGTCTAGGGTTAAAACCCCCACCCGGGCCCTCCTTCATCCTGCCACATATAACATGTTGAACCTTCAAAGTTGATGGGTCCTGTCACTAGAAATGCCTCCTAATAAGTACGCACCCTGGCTACCTTGCCAGTGAGCCTGGCTGTTAAGCGATTTGGTCAGCGCGTGTGACTCTTACCCGGGAGTCTAGGGTTAAAACCCCCACCCGGGCCCTCCTTCATCCTGCCACATATAACATGTTGAACCTTCAAAGTGCTTGGGCAACAGCAGCAGAGAATTGCATCAGTGCCCATCCCTGTAAGCTAAAACAAGAAGGAAATGCTACAGTGGCCACAGTATCACCAAATCTGGATAAACAAAGACTGGAAAAATGACGAATGCTCAAACAAATTATTTTATGTTGCAGCTTGAAAAATAATTCTAAAGGGTTTGAACTGTTTTCAATGCTGCTTTTGTACACCAGGCACCTTGTGTTCATTGGCACCTTGCGCCTCACTGTTCGGTGCGCATGTCATTGATAGAGTTTTTAAAATAAAAAAAGTGCTCCCCATTACAGTCGCTTATCGTCAATTCCTTAAAGTGGCCCCCAAATACAGGTAGAATATATTCACAGGGCAGAAACCGTTATGATTAAGGTGACCAATCAAAGAAGCGCAAAGGTAGGTCGATTTCAAACTTCAACAGAAACGTAGCAGGCAGAGCTGACTTTGTCCAAACACTTCTATCTTCCCATTGAATAAGAAAGTTATATATAATGTTAATGAAATGCCTACAAAAACAAATGTGTTGGCTGAATTATATCTGTCTTTGGTAAGGCCAGCTATGCTGATCACTGTCTAATGGAAGTTTCAAATAAGCTCGTCTCTCCTTAGTCACCTAAATTGATCCAGTCATTATACTATTTTCAACCCTGGGAAGATATGAGAATAAGCAAAAGTCCTATCTGCAGTACAGTCATTGTTTTCTCTGTCTCGTGAAAGTAGAGTTGGGTCTTGACATTTGAATTTGGTTCTGGCAGAGAAATTAGTTGCTGCCGTTAAAACTATATCCAAATTCAATTCTACTGCAATTTTTTTTTCTCCAATTCATTTTTGCCTCACACTTTCTTTTAATGAGCAAAAGTGAGGGTCCTCTGCTTGTCAATTACAACACTTACTTCCTGATGAAGTTTCATTTATTTTTCTTTGAAATTTCCAAGCAGTGATAGATGTATTGTGGGGTTGCATAGCAGCAGTTAAGAAAGAGACCTACGGAATAGGTTTTGTAAAATCAAGATGGGTATTGTGCCTTGGGTTTCCATTCATTTGGTGTGAACAGACCATTAGACAGATACTCCTAATGAAGAGGATATAAGTATTAAATGACAAAATTATTTTAGAGGAATTAGACAAATGTTTTGAAGTGGTCATCAACATCCAGAGGCAAATATTTTACCCAAAATGAAAAGGCCCTTTGCTTGTATGGAATGTCAGTAACTTTCATTAGACATTTACATTTTATGAAACTTCCTGAGCTGGGGGAGGAAAGAAGGGTGTATTATGTTCATTAGATGCTGAAATTCCTTTCAGGAGAGTGGTGACCTGTAGAAGCTTTAGGGGTTGCAGGTGAACCAGAGAAGGTACCCTAGCAATGGGCCAACATTGGCTTAGGGTCGCACAAAATCAGTTAAACTTGAGAATTATGCGTCAGGGGAGTTGGACAGAGACGTAAGTAGAGAGGAATAACCTGCCTCAGTGGAAGCTGGCAGGGCTACTTGTGAGCTTGAAGACTCTAACAAGCTTCTTGAAGCCAAAGAAGTGGCTTGGACTAGAGAGCAGAGAGGGGGAAATGGAGCTATTGCACCAGGCATTGATCTGACAGGGCATGCAGTCATCTGTGCCAAGATGCTGACACCCAGCCTATCATACCTGCTCAGATGACTATGCCGGCCAAAATTTCGACTACCCATTCACTCATTTTCAAATGATTCGGTGTGTTTAAACTCAAAATTCCATATACCATTCTGTATCAGTGCCCTTTTTCCAACAATCTTGCCTCTGCATTCTTACTGGCCCTTCTGCACTGCTGCCACAGCAAATTTCATACCACTTTATGCACGTTGTGACATTTTCCACTGTCCATCTCTAGTTAACACTCAATCTGACCAACCTGTTTTTTGGGGGTTTCACCCTTTCGGGAGCAAAGGCATAAGTATGTTGACATTCTTTATAATATACGTAAGTAAAATATCAATTCACAGTCAATTCACATGCTCGGCTAAGTAGGCTAACCCTTGAAAAAACTAACCTGCAGGAATGTAGCTACTGTACAGGAATTTCATTTCCTGCATGTATCTGGATGGAACGCCTTGACAACAGATGTGTGTCGTCTGTTGTCATGCCTAAGGAGTAGTGCATCTCTGTTTCATGAATGCAGCAACGTACATCTGCTCAAACATTCTGTAGACACAATGAGCTTGGCTGTATCCTATGTTGCCCATGAATAAATGAATAGTGAACCTGAAAATGTAATCAGCATTTGCTCTTGTGAATTACAGTACTGCAGGAGGTTTGATCTGCTGTTGGTATTGGAAAATGTTGCATGGATAGTTTAAGGACAATGCCTTAAGGGTAATGAGAAAGACAGCCAGAAAAAGGCAGTGTACTAATTGGACTGGCGAGTCATATATGAACAGCAAATATGCTAATATTCTATGATGTAAAGTGTTTCTTTTATGGCAGTAAACCAACTCTGCCTCAAGGCAGTTCATTGAGTTTTTTTTTTTTTTTTTTTGCTCTTGCGGAGAGTTATGCTAAGGTAATGTTTTCGGGAGTTTCCCCCGAATTGGCTTTAGGCTACCCAAGCAGCTAGCTATGCAAGCCCTTTTTTCTGTAACAAGACGGTCACCAGTTTCTTACTCATGGTTGGGGAAGAGGATGGGGAAAGGCCAGCAACAGAAACATCATAAAGGTAATAATACTCACTGCACTGAGCAAGCCTCACCTCAAACTTCACCTTTGCCTTATCTTGAGCAGTATTCAAGCCAACTGCCCTACAGTCGCTTGGCTAGCTGAGAGTTGAATACATGTTCAAAATTTCAGCTTTTCCAGCTTAATAAAATTTGATTGGTTACGAAAAGATTTATCACACAATTGTGGTATAATTCACAAGTTTGAACACTAAGCTGCCAGGTTTAGGATACATCTGCTTCAAAATACCTTTTATTACAGTCCAATATATTTTAATATTTTTGGCAACGGTTACATTATAAATTGCCAAAATTGTCATGTTTTCTTATGAAATTAGTTGCTTTAGGCTACCTCATCTGAGAAGTACTGCCTGAAGGTTTGATGTCACATACTCTTGTCTGCGGGCATTTATGATAATCAAACGTTACATGTATGTTGAGTAAATGGTACTTCCTGTTTTAGATACATTTGGTCTGATTCACTCAAAGAAAAAAAGATCACTGTGTGTCAGTCATGATGGTCATTGGCATTCAGGCTGGTTCCTATTCACACTGAAGAGCTACTTACTGGTAACTATGTCTCCCCCCGGAAGGAAGGGGAAGACATATTGTTTTAGGCTCGGTTCCCGTTTGCGTTTGTGTCGGCGTTCCCACTTCGTTTCCGGAGCGTAACTCCAAAACCGTTTGCATGATCTAAACGAAACTTTGCATACTTACTACTCAGGTCCTGAAGTGGTGCCTTTCGGTATGTGCCTGTCTGTCCATCTGTCTGTCCATCGGGATGTAATCAAGTTTTGTCTGGAGCATAACTCCAAAGCCGTTTGCATAATCTCAACAAAACTTTGCATACTTACTACTCAGGTCCTGCAGTGGTGCCTTTTCATATGTGCCTGCCTGTCTGTCCGTCTGTCCGTCCCTCCGGAGGGTTAGGCGGGCAAGAGGGCCGGGGGGAGATGCCTGTTTTTACAAGTAAAAACACATTCTCGTTTGAAGATATATGTCATTCATCTGTTTTAAGCATAGGCATATCCTCCAAGCTGTTTGGTGTTGGAAACTGTTGATGATTATCATAGATAAATATTCCTTAATTCCAATGGTGGTCTAAGCATTTTCAGGACAGTGTTGTCTCAGTGCTTGTTTTTAAATAACTGCACCTAATGGCAGGTGCAAAGTCATCAGTGCGTTGCTGCTGTGATTTTACTTTCATCTGTCCTAGCATGCCGTCAGCAGGAACTTCATGATGGATGTCACTGAATTATCCTGGCTGGTGCTATCATTATCTGTTATATCCCAATAAATGAAGGGAATTTTCTGCAGATATTACGTACTTTGCATATACTTTGCAAATGGATGTGATGTGATGAAAATTCTACCAGGAGAGCTCAGCAATATAGTGTCCTCTCTCTGCTAAGGTAGACATTTTTCCAACCAATATTCACCACAGGATGCTATGGGGAATGCTCAGCACACTGAATCACCTACTGCAGCTAGTATTCAAAGTTTTGTGATTCGGTTTCTTGTGCCTGTGTTCCACCTTCAATGCAAATAACACGGCAAAGAAAACCCCATTCACCAGTAATCTTATGAACTTGTGAACACAAGTAAAGTTCATCTTTTATTTGCCCTTTTCCCAGGTCAGAAAACGTGTGAATTCAATGACAATATGACGACATTAGTTTGATGTTTTCCAGTGCCAAAAACCTCAGCCAAGATGCTGTTTTCTATTAGATTACAGGCTGTTTTCCTGCTGCGGTGCCATTGGTACAATTAAATGACCAAAAATGACTTTATACATCCCCTGCAGCATAATCCATGTTTCCATAATCGCTGCTTTCAGTTTTATTTTTAATATCGTCCCAACTTTTTCTGATTTAGGGTTGTAAATTATAGCATTGATAGTTTTTTTTTTTTTTTTTGCATTTGTTGTTTAATGTGATGGTTAGTACTTTTTTGGCTATGGGCTGTAAATTTATGGTTTACACAAACACACAATTTTTTTTGTGCAGGTGTTTTTTTGTGCATCTTTAGGGGTGTGGCATGAACAACAAACAGAATTCTTGCAACACTGGTATGAAGAAATAAGGCTTGTGAGAGCTGTGATCAGTTTGATTCTGCGGCAGCATCAGTGTATTTCAACATGAGCAAAAGATTCACTGTCTATGAGGATATTCATCATATCTTTGGTCTTGAGAGTGATATGGAGTGTAGAAAGCAATCTGAAATTGTGGAAGGTGTGTCTGAGTATGATATTGAACACACATGCACACACACCATCTTGTCCGTGTTCAATTTGAATGTGTCCTTTTGAACAAAAACACACACAGACAGACACAAACAAACTAGCTTGTCAATGTTCTATGCTGAGTTTGAATGTGTCATTTTGAACAGACACACACACACACACACACACACACAGCAAGAGAGAAACGCTCTTGTTCATGTTTATGTTCAATTTGAATCTGCTATTTTGAGCAAAATAGTAAAAGACATGTAAAAGACTTTTTTCCTTTTTCTCAATATAAATCCATATGGGTCAATTTTGACAGGTAACACCACAGATGTCACTATGGGTAATAATATAATGTTAAAAACCCCCAAGCAATGTATTTTAGATAATGTGTTTATAGTATATTATAGTCAGATAGCATAATCACTCATTGTCTTCACTATAGGAAATATAATGAGTGAATTTTTTTTTTTTTTTTTTTTTTTACTGAACATGAGTGGTATATTATAAGAATAAGAATAAGAAGACTTTATTGTCCATTGGTTAAAAACATAGTGGAAATTTGCCTTTGGCATCTTGGTCGTCAGCCAACAACAACATTGAGAGCACCACCAACACAACAACAAATAAGTAAAATAAATAAATAAATAAATACATGGAGTACAACAGTGCAGTATCATACAGCAGCTGAAGTTTCACTACAGCACATAATTCACCCAATACAGCTCATAGTTCACCCAAAGAAGGTTTGATTTAAAATGTCCACTGCGGACGGCACAAACGACCGCTTGTACCCCGCTTTCCCGGCTAGGGGAACTCTGAGCCTCCTTCCTGATGGCATCAAGACAAATGCGGAATTGAGAGGGTGGGTGGTATCACTGTAAATCTGAAAAGCTTTTTTAGTTATGGAACTGTTGTATATTTCCTGAAGCTGCATTTGCTTGTCTCCTATTATCTTACTGGCCTGGTTAACTACCCGGGTCAGCTTGTTCCTGTGTCTGACTGAGAGGTTCCCATACCAGGAAATGATATTAAAGGAGAGAACACTCTCAGTGAGTGACCGGTAGACCATGGCCAGGGTTTGCTTACTGGCATTGAAGCTCTTCAGTTGTCCGAGGAGATGGAGTCGCTGTCTTGCTTTTTTGTAAATATTATCCGCATTTCCCTGGAAAGTGAGGTTATTATCGATAATTGTGCCAAGATATTTAAACTCTGTGACCCGCACCACCCCCTCCCCTCTCATACTTACAGGCCTGAAAATGGACCCGGTGCCTTCTGCTCCTGCCCTCTCTCCCAAACACATCTCATTGGTTTTACTGACATTGAGGTCGAGGAAACTATCCTCAAACCAGGTGGTAATTTGGTTGATGTTTTGGGAGTAAGAGGGGCAGCAAGCATCATGCAGGCCGGCGACCAGGGCCAAATCATCCGCATATTTAATGAGGGAGAGGTTTTTGCTGTTATACTGCAACTCATTTGTGTACAGGGAGAATAGGAGGGGCGATAAGACGCAACCCTGGGGAACGCCGGTGTTTAAGACAAGACAGTCAGAGAGGATCTTATTAACACACACACGTTGGGGTCTCTCTCTCAAAAAATCCCTGATCCCTTATCAGATGAAAGGTTCATGAGGTCATAAAAACAAAATTTAAAACAGTTATTGCATAGATATGAATGCATAATAATGAAGTTATGGAGTGAAAGACAATGTTGGATGATAATGATTGTTTTTTGAGTGTTTTGGGCTGAGTTAAATCACGGGTTCAATTTGATCCGCTGACACAAAAGATGAGGGCAACTTTCTAACGCATTACAAGGGTTAACCCATAGGATGAAGGGACTCTAATTTTGCACCACAGTGACTCTCTTTCCTCTGCCCTGGTCCACCTCACAATTACAAGATAACCTCAAATGTCTGGACTTATTTTCAATGCCTTGATAGTTTCATATTCATTCAGGTTACAGGTAGTGCATCTTTGCAGTTAACCATGTAACATAATAGCCAAGCCGTTTAACTCTGATCTGCTTAGTAGTTATTGTATTAATATCTTTTCCTTTCCGTTAATAAAGGTGGAGTTTGTCATTGTCACTTAATGGTAAATATTGGAAAATTGCCACAGAAATGATTTTATATATATATATATATATATATATATATATATATATATATATAGTTGCAATCAAAATTATTCAACCCCCATTGCAAATTGGGTTTAATAGCAAAATTTACTAACTTTCAGCTGTTTGTGATAAACCGAAACAAGAACATTTTAAATAGCTCAACACAACTAATATTGAAAGTGGTTTCTCCAAATTTAACACAAAATGTCATTTTTAATGACTACTGCAGTCTCAAAATTATTCAACCCCTTGAATAGAATCCCTCATAAGAGCATATTTGCTAATCAGGTGTTGTCTAAAGCACACCTAATGCAGCTAATCAAGAGCTTAAATAGTTGCATCAGGTTTGCTTGAGATAGAACACATCAAATTCTTGCACTCGCTAGGGGTTTGTTGACAGTGACATTTGATTGCATATTAGAAATATGGCTGTCAAAGGAATTGTCAAAAAAGCTAATAGAGGAGATCATTGCCTGGCACAAATAAGGAAAAGGATATAAAAAGGAAGCACAGGCACTGAATTTTCGTAGAAATATAGTTGGAAGCATAGTTCGCAAGTTCAGAGTTAAAGGAAGAGTGGCAACAGTACCAGGATGTGGCAGAAAGAGGAAGCTATCAATGGCTGTCACCAGATTCCTGAGGAGACAGGTGGTCAAAAACCCTCGAGTGACCGCAGGAGACCCGCAACAAGACTTGGAGGCAGGAGGCATGAGGTTTCAGTTTGCACAGTAGGGCGCACACTAAACGTTGAAGGTCTCCAAGACATACACCACGACTGATCCAAAAGCACAAGCTCCAATATGCTCAAAACCATATAAATAAGCCTCAGAAGTTATGGGAAATTGTTCTGTGGAGAGATGAAACAAAACTGGAATATTTCGGGCTTATAAATCGGTGGTAAGTCTGCAGGAGGAATAAAGAAGTCAATGCTGAAAAGTACACCCTACCTACAATGAAGAATTGTGGGGGCTTTTTGATGCTCTGCAGCTGCTTTGCTACCTCTGGCACTGGAAATCTGCAATGTGTAGACGGCAAGATGGATTCAGTCAAGTACCAGGATATCCAAGGAGAAAATGTCATGCCGTTTGTAGGGAAGCTGACACTTGGGCATCATTAGACCTTCCAAAAGGACAATGATCCTAAGCATACCTCAACATCCACCAAGGCTAGGTTTCAGAGGAAGTCTGGGAAGACTCGAGTGCCCATCACAGTCGCCTCACTTGAACCCCATAAAAAATCTCTAGAAGGATTTGAAGAACACAGTTGCAGCATGCAAACTCTAGAATATTAGTGAACTGGAGGCCATTTTCCATGAGGACTGGGCTAAGATTCCTTGGGAATGCTGCCAAAAGCTGACATCTGCCTATGCATCACATTTCTAGCAAGTCATAGCGACAAAAGGGTGCTCTTCTAAGTATTAAAGATGCTTGTCATGAAGGGTTGAATAATTTTGAGCCTGCAGTAGTCATTTAAAGTGGCATTTTGAGTTGAATTTGGAGAAGCCACTTGTAATATTTGTTGTGTTGAGCCATTTAAATTGTTCTTGTTTGATTTGTTCATTGCAAAGTTTGTAAATTTTGCCAGTAAACCTAATTTGCAGCGGGGGTTGAATAATTTTGATTGCAGCTATATATATATATATTTTTTTTTTTTTTCATAAGCTAGGAAGGAGTGTAGAAAGGTGGTCACACTTTCAACACAGGAAAGACAGGCTGCTCAAAATCATCAAATGGTATGGCTGTTGTAATAAACAGCTGAATTGCACATTGAGATGATTGTTTGTGGGATGGGGGGTGGTGTACTCTGCTTGCCTGTGTGTAGAAGTTGCCGTATGGCACAGGGGACCAGTATCTGCCTACACCACTGGCCCAGGGCTGGATTGACTGGCTGGATTAATATGGTGCTGCCCCACCTCTGTCATCCACATCAGTCACTTAGGCTGGCGACTTCAATGGGGAGCATTATTCTAGCCCTGCCTCATTCTTCCCTCTATGTTCTGTGATTCATTATTACTCCCTATCTCAGTGTCTACTAGCAAGTATGTACACTTCAACATCTTTATTAGTAGCGTGTGACACTTCATTAAGCTAGTGCTCTCACTCAAAAGTACCCCTCTTTGGTACCCTGTGCACTACTGGCCAATCTAAACCAATCCAAGACCCCAATTGTGTCTCCACTGCTACATCCCATTTTTTTTTTTTTTTTTTTGCATTTTTATTATCCCCCGGCATATAATGTGAGAGGATGTAGTCATCAGTAAGATTTTCCGTCTGTAATGATTTCATTTCTGGTGCTGAACTCAAACACTGTTCAATAATTTTTAACAAAACTTGCTGCACGTATTAATCAGGTCCTAGACTGGCGCCTTTTGATATTTTGGGATTTCTGAGATTAGATTGCTGGGGCTGGGAGGATACGTCATCTTCTGATGACCCTTGTTTAAAATTGTGTATTCCGCAGTACTTGTCTGAAACTTGGTGCAATGTTCGTCATTACAAAAAAGAATGATGCGAAATGAGGAATGATAGCCGACGATGAGGACAATTACCATTTGAAAGTCTGCATCACACGAATGCACCTGCAACATGCTTTTGTAGTTTGAGATTGTGATTTCTTTGTGAAACACCCCAAAGAGAGCTGGGGAAATCCACCACATCTCCACTTGTTCGTGGCATTTTTTGTTGAGCCAGCCTGCCCCAGACTGACACATTCTTGAAAAATAATTGCAAACACACAATGTTAAATAAGATACAGGTTTGCTTTGCTGGCTTTTTAAACATTCATCTACATATTTGAATTCACATGCTTAAAAATGCAAATGCAAAAAACTTCTATAACGTTTACATTTATCACCAAACATATTTCACAGTTAATGCCCAAATATATCTTTTAACATGTTTTGAAATGAGAGTGAGCCAGAACAGAGCGTATTAGAAAGTTTATTCAAAATACACATCTGCAGAGCATATTTCTCAGGCATGCCATTTAATGCAGTTTTCATCTGCTTATATTTTTGTTTTGCTATATGACTAATTAAGAAAATGATTACACAAATATCCCCGCAACAGGCGGTCTAGATTATAATACAGATGTACATTACAGTAATTGTACTCTGGGTGTGATTCTACTGTATATAATTAGGCAGTACAGTACCAGCCTCAGATGTCTCAGAGAGGTAGTAGTCCCTTCCCCTCTGATTTGTATTCGAGCAGAGCTAGAGCTGCTGAAGGAGAGATAAAATCCCATTTAGCTTCGCTCTTGCTGCCAATAAAGCAGGGGCATGTCCCAGATGTGTTTGTTTTCAGTGACGGCCTGTGTACAGATCTCATCAGTCAGTACCCCCATTACGGTCCAGTCTCGGCCCCATTTCGCTTTCTAAAGAAACACCGCAGTGTGAAACAGCTGTTCCAGCCAACAAGTCTGCTGGAAAGACTGAGTGGCCGCAATGTCACAGTAGGCCAGCATGCAAAACTGACCACAGACCTTCTTTTATGATCTGAGAAAGAATTCTGCTATCGGGCCCATATACTGGCTCCCAACTGGGCTTTCAAAAGCCGGAAGATTATCTATTCAGCCCTAGTATGACAGAAAGCTTTGAATAAGGCTGAAGGTTTGAGAAATGAGGATTGCTAATGTTCCCCTCTAGGACCACATCAAAACCAATAGTTCATATCTAAATTCTAAATTTGCACTGAAGACCAATGCTTAGCCCCACATTTGCAAAGCAGTTTGAAGGTGGTTTCGGACCAGTCAGCAGCCAAAAATTTGATTGTGATGGCCCTTTTGTCTTTACTGCTTCTGCAAAAGAAGTATCGCACTATTTTTTTGAGAAAACATGAAAGCTTCAATGAAGCATAGTACGTGTATTCAGCAGAAGCAAGAGCTATGAGATGCATATAATAATGAAATCAACCTCGTATAAGTGCTTAATTTATAGGTCAATTGACGTAATTATCCATAAATTGATATTAATCTCAGAATGTCCAATCATCCATTCTCTATACCCACTTATTCCTCACTAGGGTCATGGAGGGAGCTGGAGCCTATCCCAGCAGGCTGCGGGTGAAAGCCAGGGACCTGCCCTGGACAGCTTGCCAATCCTTTGCAAGGCGCACACACAATTCACACTCCATTCGCTCTCACACTCATACCTACGGGCAATTTAGCTTCTCCAATTACCCTTATGCGCATGTCTTTGGACTGTGGGAGGAAACCGGAGTACCCGAAGGAAACCCACGCGAACATGGGAAGAACATGCAAACTCCACACAGAAAGGCCCCGGGCCGGATTGTCTCAGAATATAGTGTCTAAAATTTTAAGTTGAGGGAAATGGAATTCTAACATTACTAAATAGTCAGAGACGTCCCAAACATTATAATGTTGTTCCCTGATCTTTAAGTGATTAAAGGTCATCTGACCAGAAGTCACATTCTAATGGAGAGTCTTCTTTGCTCTTTATCTTGAATCTTTTTTATATTACTCCAACATTTGTGATGGAAATTCCAACTATTCCTTTATGTTAAGGCCATTAAATTGTGACATCCTCAGTTTAAAAGCGTAAATTCATGGTGCAACAATGTCCCTAACTGCCTGCTGCACCTAGGACATTCTTTTACTCCAGGGTCATTCAAGCAAATGGGGGCATTAAAAAGTGTGGACTTTTGCCTTTCTTGGTGCTGTGAATCAATTCAGTCTGAAGAAAAAAAACAAAACATTTTGAATTTTGTCTCATTAAAATTCATACAGCTTGAAGGCTGTCTTGCGGTACATGTACATTAATGTCCATATCATACCAGAGCATTAAAACGATTGGCCTTCACAAGCTAACATGGCAGCCTTAGAGGTGCCAAAGAAAGACATAAACCTTGGGGTGAACTTGAGGGGTATCAGTCTTATTTGGTTTAAGCATTGTCCTTGATTGATTTTTTTAATGATGCATTCATATTGTTAAAATTTAGCTATAATTTACAACGTTGTATAAAAAAACAAGATCTTCCACATAAGGGTTGTAGAATAATGTAGGTAATGTAAAAGCACATGTTATTTATTTATTTACTACTCATTTTACACATGAGGTCCTCAACGCAGTAAATTAAGTTAAAGTATGCAATTAAAGTACGTACTCCGTTCCCCATTTTTCGGTACTGACGACGGTATCGACAGTGCATCGTCCTATCTAGTATTGTGAATTTACACCCCACCAAGTAAGGCCTGTGAATGTAGACCCAGCATACATTAGCATTCCACACCAATCTGAGAAAAGTTCAATCAAGCACACACACACGCACACAAACTCTTACATGCCCACATAGTCACACCAATTTGTCCACACATTCACTAACAAACACACACACACACACACACACACACACACACACACACAGTTATATACCTGTACAGCAGCTGAAATTTGCACATACACACGTACACATGAAAGCCTGTATCTCTATCCTGGTTTGTTCCTTTTTTGTTGCCATGGATTTTTGTTGTATAATTCTCAGAGGGCATATGGAAATAAATGAGATGCAGTAATCACCGATGATGGTATTCATTTGGCAGAAGATGATTAAAGATGGGTGGGGTTGCGAGGATTTGATATTCATGGAAATATGCTGCATGTATGCTGATCATTCTGTGCTCACATCTTTTTTAAAAAATCTTTATTAAACCGTGGAAAGTTCCACTGAAAACATGCTTTGCTTTGTCAAAGACACCCTGGGGGAAATTCCAGATAGAATAGTTCCAAGTGAGGAGGGATATAGAATCAGGGGGAAAGCCCCTGGAGCAATTTTAGGATGAAGGGCCTTGCTCTAGGGCCCAATGGCAGAGTTCTTCCCAACTTCGATTCAGAATTCGAAACTCCATTGGGGGCTTGAAATAGGAACTTTTCAGTAACCAGTCAAGCATCCTACCACTGCCCCACCACTACCGCCCCCTAAAATCTAATGTTTGACATATAAGCAGTTGTACTCACAGGAATTTAGTTTTGCACTTTAGCCAAACTACTGCTTGTGAACAATGAATATCTCTGATTTCAGTATGAGAAAACTAGCTGAAGGTTATTCTAGTAAAATTATGATATACCTGGCTTTTGACATACTGAATTTCATTTTTTGTGAATGGTACACTTAAAAGATTAACCATATACTTTGTCATTTATCCCAAAATTTGCTTTAAATTGAGGTGATCTGGTTTAATGAATTGAGCAGATATGTTTATTCCTTGTCCACTTATAGTAATACCTATTTCAGGGTTCTGTTGAGTAGTTAGGGTTACCTCAGACCATGAAAACGTCCCAATTCAGTTTCAATTCAATTCAGTTTTATTTGTGTAGTGCTTTTCACAGACAGACTGTTGCAAAGACGCTCTACAGCGCAAAAAAAGGGCAGTGCCCACCCTCATCTCCAAAATAGCAAATGAGGTTAAAATTCCCAGTGGGGAGAAAAATCCTCAAACACTGGTGAGAAAAAAACTCCCCAGTGGGAAGAAATCTCAGGAGGCAACCAGCTATACAGTAGCGGGGAGGCCCATCCTCCGCTGACTTGCTAATTAGTAATGTTCAATTTAAGTCCATTAAAATTCATGAAAACATCCAAGCAATGGCATTTGTAGCTCCAGGAAGTGGTAAGGTAAAGATGGGGTTGAACTGGATCAGGACCGGATTAGGACAGCAGGACAGCAGCAGCCAGCCATCATATGGCGAGGGACAGGGCTTGGACGGTCCCTGAAGCCTTGCTCTCCACTTTAAATTTGCAGCACAGAGGTCAGCTGTTCTTAACATCAGCTGAACATAGTATCACTCGTATATTGTGGCATTAACATGCATGAGCTTCATACAGTGCTTCAGGACAGTTTTACTGAAAGAACAAAAATAAAAGATAGAAGGCGCTGCATGCTCCAGAAGAACTGGAAAGATTTAAAAGCTGTCTAAAATCAATAATAAATAGGAAGTGACCAATGCATACTCCATCCATCCATCCATTCTATATAACACTTCTTCCTCATTATGGTCACGGGGAGCTGGAGCCTATTCGAGCTGACTATTGGCGAAAGTCAGGGACCCACCCTGATCAGCTCGCCAATACATTGCAGAGCACACACACCATTCACACTCAATTCACTCACACACTCATACCTACCTACAGGCAATCTAGTGTCTCCAATTAGCCTGATGGTCGTGTCTTTGGACTGCAGGAGGAAACCGGAGTACCCGGAGGAAGCTCCTGCAAACATGAGGAGAAAACGCAAACTCCACAGAGAAAGGCCCCAGGCCAGATTCAAACCCACTACCTTCTTGCTTTTATTCTAACCCAAACAACCATGGGGAGGACAATTGTCCATTTCTCCAAACCTTCACATATTTCTGTGCATTATGTTTATTGGCTTTCATTTTCCATTCAAACCACACATTTGGGTTGACCCAATATGAACCATGAAATAAAATCAAGCACTTCGGCTGAAAGCCTTTTATTTTCTTTTTGGCCAGGCGCACTATAGTGGTGGCTTGACACTGGAAGAACAATGCTTATGCTTAAAGGACAGTCATGCTTTTAGTCAAAAAGTTGATGGACTTTTCATCTTACAGAGTTGTTGTGCACCTCTTGGTCCTCTTTTTTTTATAACAATGGAATCATGAACTAGGGAAGGTAGTTACTGTCAATGTCCTAACAAAATAATAATAAATAAAATTCTGAGCAATTGTATCATAAGAGTATGTAAGTTTTTAATAAGGAATCACTATACCCAACACCAATTTGAGACAAAAAATGTGCTCTGCATCGTCCTGCTATGTGCTTTTGCGTGAGAAAAAGTGTGAATTTGATGGCAAATTTATTAATTTCCTTACATTAGTCCAGAAAAAGAATTGAACCCCTGAGAACAAAACTGATCTAACTTCATATTTGTGTTTTTTGTAGTTCTAATCTTAAAATAATTCCTATGAGGTCAATCTGTTCAACGCAATAATGGACTAACTCAGTGTAGTTTCAGTACTATACAATCGGTGGGGCTTAAGTACCACACTTCAAGAATGCGTGAAGTGCTCAGTGCAACAATGGTCCAAGATGAACTTGAGGGAATTCAGTAAAGTGCATACCTCCGCCACGCCATCTATCTGTTCTTTTTGTTACAGAATACAGCAGGGAAAATAAGTATTGAACGCGTCAACATTTTTCTCAGTAAATATATTTCAAATGGGGCTATTGACATGAAATTTTCACCAGATGTCAGTAACAACCCAAGTAATCCACACATACAAAGAAATCAAAATGAATAAATCCATAAATTCAGCTGGCAAAAAAGGTTATTTCACTGACCCTTATTTGGATCAAAGAAAACAAGTGAAAAAATAACCAATTTGCATGCTTTTCTGATCTCGGCCTGGTTTTAGATTTGGTACATTCGACCACCAGGTGGCAACACTCCTCACGTCATTCACGCCAAATGTTTGCCGAACCAGCTTCTCTGAGATGAAATCTTACCTATGCCATGAAAATGCAATCGCTTAGTCATCTCTGTCTCGCGGTAGGGTGGATCCGTTGTATGCAGAAACCTACGTGAGGTGGATGCATGTATACATAAATCCACCCGGCATATTACTCCCAAACTTATTATACTGCATTGGCTGCCAGTCAATTATTGTGCAGATTTTAAGATTTGCCTGTTTACTTTTAAAGCCTTGTATGACCTTGTGCCTGCTTATCTGTGTAATAATATTTCAGTTAAGGTAAATTCTTTCAATCTCAGGTCATCTAACCAACCAGTGGCATAGCGAGAACTGAAAATTTGGTGGGGCACAAAACATCCCTTTATAACAATTATTAGTCGTGACTTGTTCTCAATCATTTTCATAAATAAATAACAATTGATTCACTCTGAGAACACTCCACAGTCTCAGGTGTTGCTAGTTCTTCCCGTTTGGGTAAAATGACAATCATTCATTTGGACACACAATTTGGTACATTGAAATCAGTGATATTCAAAATTGAATACCTGTCAACTCTCACGCATATGGCGTGAATCTCATGCCTTTAAGTGGCATATCACGTTCTCGCACCGTAATCAGCAATCTTACACTTAAAAAGAGAAGTGAAGATAGAAAATTTTAATTCGGTAAGCAAAATTATATTTAATCACCGAGTCCCACTTTTTAATCAACCCATGCTGTACCGAGAGTGAAAGGCGATGTTTCATTGGAACACGGATCAGTCAGTTATTCAATCATCACGTATTTCAGAGATTCTCATGCGGAACAGAAGCCCTTGTGCATGGAAGTTTCACATGTGTTACAGTAGATTTCACCACTAGTAACATGGAAACCAATTATGACTCCAGACTTCTCATGCTTTTCTTTTCCCAGGGGCAGGAAGCTATGAAATTGCACAAAGACATTTCAAATGGTCTTTTATTTTGTCTAAACTATTTAAACAATCATGAAGCACAAGTTAAATTGCCTGATGTGCAGGAAAGGTTGCGCAGAGGTTTCAGGGCAGTTTGTCTTTCGTAAAAAGCATAGGCTTATTTTTGAGTAAATTATTTTTTCTGTTCTGAATTTAGCCAATTATTTAGTCACCAATGAATCGCATGGAGAGGGAAGCCGTGACTTTGATTGCCAATGGATTATTATTACAATTGGAAAATGTGTTAATTAAGGAAAATGATTGAAAACAAGCTAGGACTAATAATTGTCCTAAAGGGATGTTCTGGGCACCACCAATTTTCAGTTCTGGCTACGCCACTGAAAGTCTATGCACTCAAAGTTGAATGAATGAGTCATCGGAAAGACTGGACAATTTTTATTCAATTTGCATAAATATATTTGTAAAATCCTCATGACAGACCACAGATTTGTGTTTGCAAGCTTGACTGTTCTAAAAGTGGTAGCCTATATCCTGTATTGCGTTCAAAAGAAATTTGAAAAAAAAAAAAAACCAATACGGGAGATGGAATTCAGAGAAATTTCAATTACTTCAATTAATGATTTGGATAAAAACCATTGCTTTTTAATGTTATCAAAGTATGACACAAGACAGAGGGTAAGAAGCTCTGTTCAGTCTGTTGTTGTCAAATCTCAGTTTGACGCTTGTGATGTCAGGCAGCGATAGTTTTTGAGTGGACCCGGGAAAAAAGTTGAACTTTTGGAGCTGTGAAAAATACGCAATGCATGCCAAATTACTTCTTTATCCAGAATTTGTTATAGTAAAATTTCAGGCTTAATATTCAGTTTGCACCACCCTGCATCAAAATTTTGTTGTCGTTAAAACCTGTACATTTGACCTTTAATATCTGAAATCATCATTATTTATTAGCATTTTGGGAAGATGAATATTATTTTCAAAGGGATTCAGTCTATTTTAAATAATGAAACTGGGGCGACATAATCTCTGTCATCCCCTCTCTTTAAGTGTTCTCCTTCCACATAATTAAATACTTCAGCCTCTAATAAAATGCCCCGTAATTGTGATGGGTTTCTGATTGTCAGATGTTCTGGCTGTCAGTTCAGCCAAACTGCCATTCTGTGGATTTTTGATGCTCACACAACTAGCTTCAGAAAGGATTGAAATTGGGCCAGACCACTTAAGGTGATTACTGCATAAATGAAGGTCTGAATTTACTTAATAAACGCATATTTCTTTTCACAGTGATTTGCTATTACATACCCAGATATAGTCACAAACAATTCGCTCAGACTATGTCCCCACATAGGCTATACCTCTGCTCACTGTATCACGTGCTCATGCAAGTTGATGTCACATACTGTAAAGTTTATGAAAAAAAATGCTGATTGCTGTGAACAAACACTTGATATCTTTCCAGAAATGAACATTAAAAAGTTTCTTCAATGAGCTTGGTAGTAGGCAATGAATTTGTAAAGCCAATTAACTGCATAGTGTCTACAGTGAGATACCGTATGGATGAGCTGAAATCGGTAAGCTCTTTTGGAACATTTGATCTCAATGCTTGAATAAGTTGAATATCAAGATCTCTTTCAGAAAAAAATAACATAACACATCCCACACAGTCCTGAAATGATGATATCAATGAAGAAACAAAACCTCAAATAAACAGAATTTTTAAAAACTCTGAATCTGTGTAGTGAGACGCAGTGGTTGAATAAGTTATCAAATGAATCTACAGTATGGACACTATGGTCAAGTGGCAGCAAAGCAGATCTCAAATAATACTTTGCAGCTCATATAAAAATGTGAAACTGCTTTATTGCTCTAAATCTGATTTATCCCTCCCATAACTCTCCTGGCCTCGCTCAGAGCATTTTTTTTTAAATATATTTTTATTTTACTTTTCAATCGCAGGCTCGGCTGCTGACAGGACTGGCCACATGGAGCCCCTCACTCTGACTTTTCAAAATCTCACCGCTGGAGCCTAGAGTAGAATCAAATGTCTACCGATCCACCCCTCACCTGTGAAATTTCAGTGTGGGCCAGCCTGAAAGGGAGCATTGTTTCCCCAAGTGAGGAATGCCCTGTGTTGTTCTGAAGAAAAGACCCAATTTGGACAGGAATTTTGAGGCTTCTTGAGAACACAGACGAGATTGCTTGCTGAAGACCTCAGCAGACGATGGATCTTTGTTTGAAATAGTACGCTATGGATAATTTCAGGAGGTCATTCTTCATTTGCTATATGAGGATTAGGATAGTGTTTATCTCACATAATTTATGAATGAAAATGGTTTCACAAATGAATACATGAAACTGCTCAAACTATATAATTATTTGGGAGTGAGTGATGTTCTTGATACATCACAACTGTGCAGAGCCACAAGACCAAAGAAATGGTAGTGAATAGCCTTTGGACACAGTTTTAAAATGCTTCAAAAGGTCTTTGTGGATTTTACCAATGACTATGCAGCACTAAGATTATGGCCGATTTATAATTGCCGGTTTTGCTTCCAAAAGCTACACTTTTGCATACATGTTATAATCTATGTTTCCTGTTGTGTGCAAAAATATTTATCAAAGTCTAAAGGGCTTCCAAAGCTGAAACAACTGTCTTATAACTCATCGCTGTAGAGATGCGGGCCATCTTTGATCTCAAGGTTTGTGTTCTCTGACCCACATATAAACGAAAGCAGTGGAAGACATAGAAAGACAGCACAGCCGGAAGGAAGCAGTGGAGTCCAGAATTTTGCTTGGTCGTGCGCCAGTTTGAAATCCACTTCCTGGCGAACCACATGCGCTGACAGCGGAGGGGCATGTGGCAGAATAAGTGTAATTCAGACAGTCAGACTGAAGTAATATGTGCTCAGTTATGACATAATGGACTGAAAAAAAAAATGCAACAGTTGTGTTGCTTTTTACGGCAGTTGGTCTAGTTTGACCCAGAGTATTATTTGCTTTAATGGTAACAGTGATGCGATATGTTAAACAGTTATAAGTGATGTACAGCTACTGAATTTATAAGCACTTGAACAAAGACTCAGTGTTTTCTGTTTTGGTCCTATATACTCCAGCACATTGGATTTCAAAAGAAACACTGAATGCTTCTAAATGAAGTCCACTGTGCTGACTGTACGCTTTCGGTGGAGAGTATATAGCATATATTGAGCAATCGGTGTCCAAATTACAACCCTTTTAATCCATTGCATCCACAAAGTATATCCAATGACTGATGATTTTCAGTAGTGTAGTGGTTCTCGGAGAAGGGCTGTACTATATTATGTAGATAGGTAGATCACTGAGAAGAAAGTGGGTCTACTTTCCATGTGTGTCAGTGGCTTTTTGACTGATGAGAGGATATACAGTAAATTGATTGAAAAATATATTCTCCATATACCTGCGTATACTCTGCATTACACCACTGATGATTTTTCTCAAAATCCAATTCAGGAAAAGTCAATACTGGAAAAATGCTACGGTTTCAATATTATTGTATTTACTTGAACACACAACTAGCACTAAGATAGCCATATCATATACCTGCATGGCAGCCTTTTTTGATGACATGTTATTCAACTGAAAATTTTCCGACCATTAACAAAATAAAATAGGAATCCTCTTAACCGCTGACCCACAAAACAAAAATGAAAAGAATCCAATAAAAATTGTAGTCTGTGGAGTGAGAACAATAGATTGTGGACAAACCAATGGATGCACTAACAGACAGACTGGGGCAATTCCAATATATACTCATCTGGTGGAGAGGGCGAATAAAAATGAATGAATGGATGAGCATTGCATTTACATTGCACTTTTTCAAAAATAGTGCACTATACAGTCATATCAGGTCCCAATTTGTAATATGCTCGTGAACACACTGATTCAGTGATCACATTGAACATAGAACACAGAACAAGCATATTTAGATGACCAGAAATGTCAAGAATGTCAAGATTCAAGTGAAGTATCTGCGCTGAAGTATATTTTGTTGCTAATAGTGACCTCTGTTGGTAAAATTATGTAACAAGTTAACTATAACTGTCCTCACTTCGCGAGCATTCACAGTATGTCAAACCATGATGGACTACTATGATTGATGGTGGTGAAATATAAACGCATATACTGAGATCAATATTAATCTTACTATTAATATATGACAGTTCACATGAATTATATTAAATATATGTATTTTTAAATTCAGACAAAATTAATCACATTAAGTTTAGTAAATGAAGAAGAAATAATAGAAAAAAAAAAACTATGCTTAATTGCAACATGTTTATACATGCATTCTTTGAGTGGAATTTATGTATCATTGTATTCAATCATTCTGCCCTGTAATTCTAATTAAAATTTTAGCATATCCTGAAGGCCTCTACTTTCCAATTCCAATTTGTGACATTCTAAAATTCTGCAATAACCTTTGCCCAAACCTATCCCAGTATGTTTGTATGAAATTACTTTGCATCACAACGCAATAGCAATATACAAGACAAGCAATTCACAGAATGCAAGATAATGAGGATGGTGTGTTCAGTAAGCATAGGCTATGAGATGTGACTAAAAAGTTTGAAGACTTCACATGCATTCTGAAGAATAATGAACTTGCATCAACTTTTTTCTGACCTCTTTCAAAGGAATAATCCCCAGCACATATTTTTCCAAAATTCCAAACATTTTTGTACGTAAAAGAATGAAATCCTACAGCTGTTTGGCCGTTGAGACTAAGCTCTGCTTTCACATTATCATGGATGGCTGGATTCTCTTTTTTTTAACCTTTCAGGTTAATTTTGAAATTTTGAAACCATTTCAGCCAAAAATTCTTGAACAGACACAGGAGCCAACAATAGCGAATTATGGTGAAGAATAAACTGGTGAAAATTCTTCCAACGCTAGCGACAGTTTCCATCTATACATCCATTCATTTTCAGCCAATTTAGGGCCTCCTGCCTGTTGGACATGCCTGGAAAACTTCAAAAGGGAGGCATCCAGAAGGTATTTGGACCAGATGCACAAACCACCTCAACTGACTCCTCTCAACGCGGAGGAGCAGCAACTCTACTCTGAGCCTCTCCAGGATGTCCAAGCTCCTCACCCTATTTATGAGGGTAGGCCCAGCCACCCTGCAAAGAAAACTAAATTTGGCCATGTGTATTCGCAATCTTGTCCTTTCAGTCTCTACCTAAAGCTCGTAACCATACAGTAGGTGAGGGTTGGAACATAGATCAACAGGTAAATCAAAAGCTTTGCATTAAGGCTCAGCTCTTTCTTCACCATGGCAGTTTCCTCCATGGCTAAATATGAAGGTCCAGTCTTCCCGCATTGCTGACTGGCAGACTCAATGAGCGTGCTTCTGTGATGTTCAAAGAGGCTGTAGGACCCTTCACTTCCACTATTAATGAAGTGCACTAGTGGGCTCATGCAGACTTTCATATGGACTTTCAATGAGTCCATTTGGGTGCAGATGCAGCACTGGTAAGTGGTCTAATTGGCTTCTCTGGGAGAATAGATCAGTGGTTCACAAATTTGGTCCAGGATGACCTCTGTGCAAACTGGATTTTGTTCTAACCACAATTGAATTTTGAATTTTTCCTAATTGCATTGTTGTTTGCCAGGCTTATTTATCCTTTTAAGCCACATTAAGCTGTACATAGCTATGTGAGCCATGAAGAATGAAAGAAGCATACTCACATTGTGCTTTATTGGAAATCACTTTTAGTCACTGCATGAAACAGGGAAACTTGTAACTGATGAATTGAACAATCAGTTGGTAATTTTAATGGGTAAATTTTAGGACAAGTTCACTGAAATTCATTCAATGATCAGAATGAACAATTCTAGCACACATCAAATAATAAGTTTGTTTTGCATTATTTTTTGTTGTGAGTGCTAAGCAACAAATAAATAAGTAAATAAATAAAAACAAAAAGAGTCAACATTATAAATTAATATTTATTAATGTCATCGTGAAATTAATTCAAGTCTGACTGTACTGGGGTTTTAGGGTTTTATGAGCGCCAGTGCACCCATGACGTTGGATTTTGATTGGCATTCAATATAGCCAACGAGAATGGCGGAATAGGCGGTCGAATTGTAAAGATCCAAACAGCTGCTTTTTCCGGCGGAAATGAACATGTGCGTTAGCTAGCAAGTGTTTCCACAACAAATTGGGTAAGTTGGAAAAGATGGCTTATTGACTTCATATGCAATCAGATTACGTTTCTGCGACTTTCTCCAGTTAACGTTAGCTATTCAACTTAATCACCGCGCTCTTTGAGTTTGCGTTCACCATTCTGACGTTTAAGTTTTGTTTGTGTTTAACTGTCAAGGTAGGTCGAGAGCTAATAGTGAGCTGAGAAGCCACTGCTAATGTGTGGCTAAGGTAAGTTTTCTGGTGGAATATTCGGACTTCGGCGTAAACAGCTCAGAAACGAAACGTCAAAACATAAAACAAATAACACATTATGAATACTAACACTGAAGACAACCAACTACAATCTTTATATTTACCGAAGACATTCCAGAATGCGTATATTTTATAGACAAGTGAATAAGTTCAGTTTCTCCTGCTTCGGAGAATCAAGGAACCGTCTACAAAGTTCACCACCAGAAATGCATTTCTAAAAATTAAATATAAATATTCGCCACAATTATACATAATTATAAATTTGAGTCCTGAAAACTGCAGCATGACCAGTACGAAGCCCTCTCTAAAGTGGAATTTGTTTTGGGGGCTGTGATGACGACCGATGGAGAGCAATTAAAATATGTTTGAGATAAATATTCCCCGAAATTAAACAGAAGCAGCTGATAAATCTGAGTTCTGAAACCTGCAGAGGGTTCAGTTTGGCTGGATTTACACTGCCGGTAAAATGTGACACGAATCGGATCTTTTGCTCAAATGCGGCCAATGATCTATCACATGGCTGTGTTAACAGAAGAAAACACAATGACTACGTTTACATGCAGTCAGTATTCGGGTTAAGGTTAATATTCCGGTTTCTGAAACATTCGGAATAACCCGTTTACATGCGTGAGCAAACAGGGTTATTCCTGTACACATGGTAATTGTAATCAATTGGGATATCCCGATCAAAACAGCAACGCATGGAGAATAGAACATGCGCAGAACACAAATTAATGTTCCTTTCGATGGGGATATCCTGATAGGCGTAGACATGACCAAATATTCTGGTTAGAAAAGGAGTAACCCAGGGGTCATTTTTGGGTTTTTAAAAGCCAGAATATGAGCATATTCTGGTTTTTCAAAAGGGTTATTGGTGTTGACATGGCCGTGCGCAACCGGGTTATTGCTAATATTCCGATTATGAAAGGGTTAATGACTGCATATAAACGTAGTCATTGCGCATGTTCTATTCGCAAGGAATCTTGGTCTTTTGAGTACAGGAACTACATGTTGTAAACAGCGTCGCTGTTTTGATCGGGATATCTCAATTGATTACAATTACCATGTATACAAGAATAAACCTGTTTGCTCACGCATGTAAACGGGTTATTCCGAATGTTTCAGAAACCGGAATATTGACCTTAACCCAAATATTGACTGCATGTAAACGTAGTCATTGATTCCGCCCTCAAACGGATCCGTCAGATCGGATCCAGGCCTCATTCAAATGTGGTTTTTGTTCGAATATGTATCTGATGTGTATCGGATATGTGCCAATGTGCCTGTCGTGTTAATGCATGTCAACATGCAGATCGGATATTTTGCAAAAAATTATGTTCTTGGTGCGTCAGAAATGGCGACAGTTTCTGACATAACAAGTGGGATGTTTGTTTACTGATTCTAAAATTTCACACCCACTGTTCATCATCAAACTTTGTACAACCTGCTCCCACCAATCCCTTGATCTCTCTCGCAACCACACACTCCTCTGAACAGTGGAGGAAGCGATGATCTCGGCATAGGCATACGAGGCGATTATAGCCCTTCTCCCTCTCTTCCCCAGAATCGTCTGGATTGGACAGGGATTTTTCATGCATCGCATGATAAACATCAAGCCAAGCTCAAGGTCATCCATTGTTTACAAAGTGAAGTGTGTTGCCTACGCCTATATGCCAAATATAGGCCTAGACTAAGGCGGAGTCTGCCTACGCGTTTGCGATGATGCAGGTGATAGGTGTAAAAGGTGTTAACAGGAGAATCAGATGTAGGTTACCCAGTGAAATGTTGCGAGCTTGCTTGATGTTTTGATCGTTTCTATGACTGCTAGGCCTGCCTGCTTTTGGAGCGCTGCACGCACATTTGCTTTTATTTTCGGTAGCCTTCTCAATTGTGCGCATGTGGATCGCCCAAGACAATGGCCAGGTAGTGAGTGGTGTAAACAAATGGAATCGAAACGAAACAGATATCATTCACGCTCAAAGATGTAAACACGCAGTTGAACAAATCGGATATAGGCCTCAAAATCCGATCCATATCCGATCTGGGCAACAAGACCTGCAGTGTAAATCCAGCCATAGTGGCACTATGTTAAGTATAATTTGTTTTAGGGATGCGATTTTCACGCCCTTTGTGCAATTCGAGCGTTTTACCAAATGCGCTGCGCAATTGATCAATTGGATATTAGCGTGGCAATTGGTTAATGGACAAAACACATTTCATTAAGCAAGAATAATTTCGCAAAGTATACTGCATTGAGACTGCTCAAATGAGAGTAAACTTCCTCTTGTAGCAAGAGGCTGTTAAATTTGTCTCATCGCCTGAAAATAATGTTGTGCTGTGCATGGATGCTACACATTAAATATCATATTGGAGAGACGCTCCGAGCAATTGATCATTCGCACGGATTGGATAAAAGCGCGTGGCATGATCACCTCAGATCCAAAGCTAATGAATTTTTTTATGAGTAAGTACAAAATTAAAATTATTCATGTGAGTTCTGAAAGCTGTAGTATGACCAATTCTCAGCTTTCTATTCAGTGGAAGTTGTTTTGGGCTGCGATTATTGGCTGTCTAAAAAGATGGACGAAGCAACCGTGACGTCACCCATTGGTTTCAGCATACCATTTAGGAAGCCTCGATTTTAGCAATTTAAACAGTGCCATTTTTTCATTTTGAAACCGGATGTGATTCCTATTGGACGCGAGTGTGAATTAAAGATCCAGGGAGGAGCAAGGGGCGGATCTATGAGTGGATTTGACCACATCTGATTAGGACCAGAGGATAGCCATGCCCCTTATGCATATCTGGCTTTATCCTTTATTCTAGTCTCTTTGGGACCATAAGGACATGTCCTGTTTTCCTATCATTTCAGCCCACTTTCGGTTTCTCATCTGTATATATGTTTATATGTTGGAATATTATCTATTCATGGTTAAAAATCATTTTCCCTGCATAACGGCGCAACAGGGCTTGTATTTGTGAAAATGTTTGTGTGTATGTGAGTCTGTCTTCAGTTTTCTTGTGAGCTTGATAACTCAAAAACCATTAATCCTTTAACCATGATTTTTGACATAGAAGTAGATTATCATTGTGCTCTCAGACCTAATGCTTGGTGTCAGAGTAAAATGTAATGCTTGGCGTCAGGGTGAAAGGTTATTCTTGGTGTTGGATGGCTCCAGCTCCTGAACAACACTGTGTAGTGCTGGTTTGTCTTTTAAAAAACAAGGTTTTGGTAGGCCTATGATTTAGTTTTTTTGTGATTGGAGTCACAAACTGAAGAGAAAATGATGAAAATGACCCAAAAAATAAAGTTTTAGTAGAATAGAACAGTAATAGATTTGTATGAAGATAAATATATAATTTCTTATTTATTCAAAGAATTGTCAGATATAATAATAAAGACATCAAAGAATGGTATATACTGTACTTTTTTTTTTTTATCCCAACAAGCCAATATTTCATTTTAATAAGTATGAAAAATTCTTAGGTCATCATTACTGCTGTGAATATTTTGTATATCAATAAAACTATCAAGATTTCTTACTCCTGTATTCTAGCCCCAATACATTAACTTGCCCTCCTCCAGGATTCTAATATTTGATATATGTTGTACATACTTATCATATCTAAAATATTATTTCAAGCAATAGAATCCTTGAAGAGGGCAAGGTTGATGTTTTTAACTTTGAAAGTGCATGATGAAGTGACTTCTGATAGTAATTAGGCTGCTGTTAACTGTATCTAGGTCAGAAGGCATGTAATAAAATGTGATACTTTTGCCTATTTTTCATTGTTCATTATGTGTAGATATTGCCATATGAGTTTTGGATATTATATAAACTGGATTTTTAAATTATCGTCACGGCATCGCAACTGTCAATAATCAATGAAATACTTGAATCAGATGGATAGATAACAAGTAAAATTGGATTGTAATTGTTAAGGCATTTGCACGGACAGCTAAGGCCAGCGGAAAATATTCTGCTGCTGTGAGAATGACCTGGCTTTTTGTAAACAAAAGTCACCAGTTAACAGGGAAACCAGTTGATCCGTAACACCGGCAAGTTGATGTTTATTTTGTTGTTACCTCAGTTAGGTACAGTTGGCTAATTATTTTTGCGCCAGTAGATGATCAGGGAAACGCACGGTGTGGAATATCGTCGGTGTTTCTGGGGTGTCCGAAGTCAAGAATGATGGCTAAAATCCCTTTGTATAGCTTGAGTGATGAACTACATTCAGAAGTTGGTACATTCGGCGTGCTAACGTTCGCTAAAAACCAATATCACTTCTCGCATGCATGCCTTGGTATGTTGCAGTCCCTGTTGACATATGCACTTTATTTCATTTTTATTTATTCACTTATTTTTTTTACCACGCTAAGGTTCTAAATGAAATAACGCCGAAACTTCATTCATCACACAGTGTAATGATGGCTCAGTCAATGAATCAGGAAGAGGGGCTGGAGCAAGAGAAAAGGAGCAAAACCCTCATTATACGGCACCTACCTGCCGAACTGACCCACCATGAAAAAGAAGATCTATTGAAATATTTTGGTGCCGTTTCAGTGAGGGTATTCTCTGACAAAGGGTACTTGGTAGGTGAACTGAAATTAATTTCGTGGCTCAATATTGAAATTATTTTCTGATAATACTCTTCTAAGTTGCATTCAGAACTGAATTAAATATGCTTATGAACTGAAGCTGCCAACTTGACCATTCATTGTGCCATACCTCTTGCTTTCTCCACAGAAACACACAGCTTTTGCTAGTTTTTCAAATGAAAAGGCAGCAGGGAAGGTACGGCCTTTATACCGACATCCTTTTCCCAGAATAGTTACTGTGATACAAAGTTATAGCAAGCGTAACTAAAACTTTCTCTTTTTTTTCATTTAAGGCCTTGACTAGACTTCATCAACTGAAGATCCTAAATCACACTTTAGTTGTTGAGTATGCAAGGGACCGTGAATGTGTCACGACTTTGAAGGATCCTCCTGTTTCAGACAGGTATTTTCCTTCAACTGTGTTGAAAGATCTGACAATCCGTTTGCTATGTGTGCAGAATTCACGTATCTTAATTCTGTGGAGATGTGCATGCAGTTGGTGGATGATAGACTTATGATGGTATTTTCTGAGATTATGCGATTTTCTTCAGTGTTGCTGAAGATAAGGGGGTGCAGGTGAAGAAAGAGAAACCGCAGCTGAATATTCCTTTGATTGAGTGTGGAACTGCACCGGGCCTTGGGTGAGTATATGCACCTGCGCTCATACAAAGCTTGAAGGAAAATAATAGTGTAAAGATTAGGATTTTGAGGTCTTTTGTACATGGCTACATTTAACAAAAGAGCATAGGCTCTAAAACCAACTTTCTGTGATCAAAACAACTTTGTTTCCCTTCAGAAATAAGCACCTCCTGTCCAGACCCAACAATTATGCCCTTGTACAGTTTCTTCTTGGCTTGACCCTGACAGAATTAATTCTTCATTTACCCCTATTGCTTGCCAGGTTTTTGTGTTGATTAGTATGAGGCCTACTTGTCAATTAAATGTGTTGTTGCTTCGTCTATTTGAGAATTTATTATGTCTCCCCCGAGACGCATTGTTTTAGGCTAAGTTCCCGTGCGCTTTCGCATCGGCATTCCCACTTCGTTTCTGGAGCGTAACTCCAAAACCGTTTGCATGATCTCAACGAAACTTTGCATACTTACTACTCAGGTCCTGAAGTGGTGCCTTTTGGTATGTGCCTGTCTGTCCATCCGTCTCTCTGTCCGTCTGGATGTGGTCTATTTCTGTCCGGTACATAACTCCTAAACCGTTTGCATGATCTTCACGAAACTTTGCATACTTACTGCCCAGGTCCTGCAGTGGTGCCTTTTGGTATGTGAATGTCTGTCTGTCTGTCCGTCCGTCCGCCCGTCCAGTCGGTTAGGAAGAGAAGAAGGCGCCCGGGAGACGTATGTTTTTTCAAGTAAAAACACATTCTAGTTTATCATGTCTCAGGGACAATTTCACAGTCTTAAGCATATTTCATATTTACGTGTGTTTAGTTGATTTGTTTGATTGTGGTGCACTTCACATGAAGGTATTCATTCCTATTACATGATGTAGGCTATTTTTGGAGGAGATAAAACCTGAAAACAGATTGAAAAACGCTCTGTTAAAATAATGCAATTTTAACCTCTTAGAATGCCTCATTTCACTGTTTAATTCTCCTAATTTTAATTTTAAGGTCAAGGTCGGTCCATTATTGCGGTCAAATGAATAAAAAGAAAATATACATTTTTAACAATAGCGACATGGTCTCGAACGATTCAGAAGCTTAATGGAATGACGTTGCGGTTATAGCACTAAAAATAGGTGCCAAAAGGCCATATGAATTTTTGGTCAATGAAATTGTCCTTCCCGACATAAATGTAACATGATTAGTACCTAGGTGATTGAGTAACATGGATGGATATTCCGCTAACTCTTCCTTTTGTGTCTTGCCATAATAAAAAACTTATCAAAACAAACGTAAACTATGAAATATATGACCAGTGCAACATCAAATATCTTAACCACCATTTTCCATCAAATTTTGTCCTTTCTGACACATCATCTGTGTGATTAAAAAAAGAATGACATTGATGGTATTAATTGCGTCATGATACAATCTTACCTTACGTGTAACAGGTCTTATGTCACCTCTTTTTTTCCTGGACCTGTATAGTGTTTTACAATAGCTAATTAGAATATAAACAGTCTAAAGGTACTTTAAATTTGTGTGTGTATGAGACAAATACAGCATCAGGACTGTGAAACTACCCTTATTAACATATCATTTACAATCCCGATTCTAAAAAAGTTGCCATATCATCCTGCTACTGTATTGAAAGGTACAATACATTATTTGATTCTCAAACGGGAATTTAATTGCTTACAGTGCTTCCACCACACGCAGTGGGCGGAAGGCATACTGTTTTTCAGTTGTCTGGGAATTATTTTCCACTACTGTTTCTCAGATTTTTGCAGAATTTTTTATTTGTTTAATTGATTCTTGGCATATTCATGAGCACAACAGACCCCAGTTTTGGGTGGCCAACTCTCCCGTTCCTCCAAGTGGCAGCCATCTTGAATTTGGGCCTTGGGGCGTTCCGCGATGTGCCGTGTCCTATTTTTTATAAGTCCTTGTTATACGCCCACTACTCCGGGTGGGAGTATATGGCGATTGCCCCTGCCTGTCCATCGGTCCATCCAGAATTTTTTGTTCCTACTCTACAGACTACAATTTTAGTTGATTCCTTTTCAGTTTTGTTCTATGGGTCAATGGTGATATGAAGAAGATCCCTATTGATTTTGGTGATGACAGGAACATTTTTCCACAGAGCTTTGGCACTGAACTTGGCAAATCCCTATGCATGGCTCATGTATAGCTTGTTCTCGCTCATGGTGCAGTTTCAGTCAAATAAATTTCATTTTTGTTTTGTGGGGCAATAGTGATCAGCAGAAGATCCCTATTGATTTTGGTGATGATCGGGAAATTTTTCACGGAGCTGCAGCACAGAACTATACATGGCTTATAAACTACTCAGCTGAAGTTAAGGGTCAAAGAAAATTTTTATGTAAGTGTGTCTTTTTAAGTCAGATAGGGTTAGAATATCCCCCTTTTGGTTGTTATTTGGACTATAGACATCACGTTATTATGGGACACGCAATCAGTACTCTTAGCTTTAGAAACTTTTGAAGTTAACCCAGATTTCCTTTTCTCGGATTTGAAGCACAAATGTACTCAGACTAAACTGACAGACTGCTTCAAAACACCCATTCTGACACCTCATGCACCATTTGCCCGCGTTTTGCATGAGTGTCATTCCATGCCTGCCAATTTCAGCAATAAAAGGGTTGCACATATTTCATTTCTTGAAATTTGAAGATGCTTCGATGGCAACTCAATATCCAAGACAGGGGAAGAGGGATTGGCTGGCAGTAAGATGGACTAACTTGGAGAACTGTGGTTCAGCACCTAACTGCAAGCCAAAGCGTGATCGGCAGACTCTGGCAGAAGTTCGGGACAACTATTGCTGGTCAGAATCATCCCTGTTCTGGAGGACACTGATCAACAACAGCTAAAGAAGACCACTTCCTGATGATAACGGCATCGCGACAGCGCTTTGTGACCGCACAACATCTTGGGGATCAACTCAGCTGCCATAGGCATCGTCTGCAAGACCAAGGTTTGCAATGCCGGCATCCTGCAGTCCGACTTCCGCTACTTGATGGTCACAGAAGGGCTCGTCAAGATTGGTGCTGACGTCAACAGAAATGTGACTGGTCAGCGTTATCTCAACGAGATTGTTCAACCTGTGGTAATGCCATCTCTGCAGTGGACCAGGAGCTTGGTTCCAGGATGAAAACACGAGACCTCATCAAGCCAGGGTAATTACTGACTTCCTGCAACAGCAGAACATTCAGCACATGGATTAGCCGCCATATTCACCGGACTTGTCACCCACTGCATCTGCGTGGGATGAACTAGGGGGGCGAGTTCGATCACATCACGTCCCTGCCCGTCAACTTTCGGCAGCTGGCTTATTAATTAGTCCCAGAATGGCATGCGATTCCTCAACATTATTTCCAAGGCCTAGTGAACACCATGCACCAATGTTGTCAAGAATGTGTAAATGCTAATGGTGGCTAGGCCAATTTCTGAAGCTTCTGTGTCTTGTGCAATCATAATTTTGGGGGGTGCGTTTCTTTTTTCATCAGCGTAATAAACTAGTGCCTTATCTAAGTTTATCGTTTTGTGTTTTCTGTTCTTGAGCCATCAAAGAATTATTTTCTCATTAGTTGTCACATTTTAGCTTATGAGCTTATATTTATATGCACAAATATTATTGACCCTTGTTATGAGTAGTATGTATAACTTGTATATAGGCTGAATTTCTAATTGGTCTATATTCTCATGGTAATTTTTGCACAAAGAAATTTCAAAGGTTAATTTGGTTTTCTGTCACCTGTATATATGCATACATTGTAATAACAAGTGAAATGTAAAATTCTGTAAGTTCTTGAGTCATCATGGTTCGACAAGAAGTTCACAAGTTGTTTTTTCTATTCATCGTGTATATTCCCTTGCACATTTGTGCACTACATTATGCAAAAAATGAGAAATTTTAGATTTTGACTTTTTGTGATTTCTCTGGATTGTGGCATATCAATATCCCCATTTTTACTTATTTGTTGATGAAGTGATGTGAAGTAATATGTCTACCTTACAACTTCATGAAATTTGTCTAGAGAGAGTTGGGCAGAGGGGGTCAAAGTCCGGTACCATCCAGAGATTAGTTTTGTCTTTTATCTTTGTAACTGTTGCATATATCACAAATCTTAGGGCAGATTCTGATTCTACATTGAAAAATTATAGAAATTTACCAATTTTCATCTTTTGACCTTATTTTTGGGCTGAGTTTTTTTTCTTTTTTTATCGGAATAAGGACTTCATAATTGGGGGCATGGCGTGTTGTGGCAAGTGCTGAGGTTCAAATTCAAGATGGACGCCACTTGGAGGAGAGCGAGAATTGACCCCCAAAAATTGGGAGTTTTTGTTTTCACGCATGTACCAACGATGTATAAAAGAAATCTGTGAGGAAGCGGTTCTGCTCCCTGTTTGATCTGAGATGGACTGACCCTGCTTTACTCTTTATGTGTTGGTTGTTTTTGCACACTCCATTATAAAATTGTCATTGGGGTAATTAGAGAACATTATAAATGCTGATTTCTGTTTGCTAGGTGTTCAGTTTTTTTGTGCATCAGATAAATATAAACAGTCAGTCAGTACTATCTGTATTGCTCCTCTTTTTTGCTTTTCTTCTTGCTTCTGTTCCACTGGGACTGTTCAGCACATGAAAAGTTTCACTGCTTGTTTTATTTTATTTTTTATTTTTTTGAAAAATATCTCTTTGCCCTTACAGGTTAAAATTTCAGGCAAACCCGAGTCTAAAATATTTATACCCACCTCCTTCAAGTGGAATTCTGACAAACATTGCTCATGCCCTTGTGAGTGTACCAAAGTTTTATGTTCAAGTAAGTAAAATAAAAATTTTTGTGATATTTCATTTTATGTTTTATTTATCAGTGTACATGATGAATGTATTTTTGGGCAGAAATATTGTCTGCATGTGCATTTTTGTTTTTAAGGGTGGATTGAGGCCATTTCATATTAGATATGTAGGGCAGACAAAGAGTGTGGACATGGAGAGATGTCACATTTAATTGACCTGTTAGATCGACAATACTTAACTTATTTCCAGAGCTACATTTACGAAATGAAAAAAAAAATTGCTTTGAATTTCAGGCAAGATTACTAATAATAAGACTACAGCAGTGGTCTTCAACGTTGTCCTGGGGACCCACTGTGTACGCTGGTTTTAGTTCCAACCACAATTGTAATTGCAGGATTTTAACAAGCTGTAAATGTCTTAATTAGGTGTGTTTTATGTTTAGATTTGTTAATTATTCTTTAGCCAAATGTTACATAGAAACATCCATACATGATATGAGGCATAAAATTCCCTAGAAGATAGTGTGTTTTATTTCCATACTGCAAGAATTTCAAGTAACATAACATTTCAAAGGGATCAGATTAGACACTGAGGAAATCAGTGAACCCTAAAGGCTGCTGGACACAACTGTTTCAAGTTTTTCAAAAAACTTCAGGTGAACTTAATTAGATTAACATAACACAAAACTGGTTTGACTCTTTATCATTTGCTGGTCGAATAAATTTGGTATGATGTGCCAATTAATTTTCACCAATTAGGAGCCAACTATGTCTTTAATTTGATTGGTTACATTGTTTTCTCTCATGCTGTTATTTCCAGTACATCGCAATGTGGGTATGGTATTTTTTATTCTTGATGGCAAACATAGATATTTCTCTTTATCATATACTTCCTTATAAATACAGGGAATCTGCACCTGTGGTACAAGCGTAAGGCACAAAATGAAAATGCCCATATGATATTCTCTATCAACTTGTGAGTTAAGAGGGCGAATAACTGCTCTAAACATTAGATGCACTTAAGACAAGTTAACTGTTTGTTAAAATCCTGCGATTACAATTGTGGTTGGAACAAAAACCAGCGTACGCAGTGGGTCCCCAGGAACGAAGTTGAAGACCACTGGACTACAGTATTTGAAAACAGTTTTGTCTAAAATTATATGGTAGTTAAACCTTACCCTAAAATTTCCTTACAGTTAAACCTTGCCCAAAAGTTTCCACAGAGTTAGACCTTGCCCTTCTTCGGTGCTCATATGATTAATATATGAATTTTTTCTCCTGCCTTTTGGTGGCGCTAGTGTGTTGCTCAGAAGATTTCCGAGGCTCGGAATGCTCAATCTCATCACTGCGCTTGGGTTTACACATGTCCTTTGAACTCTCACTCCCTCTAATTTGCAATAAATACCGAATTGTCATCATTTTCATTGTAATTTAAGCAGCAACACCTTTGTGTCAGCAGGAATACATGAACTGCTGTTAAAATGCACTAGAACATGCTGCACTGATTAAATGTTTAGAATGAGCGTCTAATACCAGTGTCATTTTGTGATAAACAGGTTCTTCACCTGATGAATAAAATGAATCTTCCCCCTCCATTCGGTCCTGTCACTGCCAGACCCCCCATGGTGAGAGCTCGTATCAGTAGTAGTCTGAGTGAAATGAATGTGGCTGTTAGTTTTCTTTTGACTCTGTTATTCATGCTCTTTCCTACACCAGTTTGAGCCCATTCCAGCACCACCTCCCCCTATGCCACCCTTTCCACCTGAATACCCCCCTCTGCCAGAGGAGGAGATGGAGTTTTCCAGCGAGGAAGAGTCTGAGTACGAGAGTGGTGACGATGAGGAGAAAGAGAGGTTGGTTAAAATGAGGTCCATTGGGCCTCCTGGGTTGGGGGGACATTGGCTTGTTACTTAATTATTGATTGCTCTCTGGCAACTATGACATACATGCTGGAGCAATCAGCAGAATCCCATTTTTTCATGCGAAAATATGGCAATGGCATTTTTTTGTTGTAATTTTTAAGAAGTGACTTTGTCATTTAAATGCAAAATTACCTGAACGTAGGACAAAATTCTGAAGTTGTTGAAAACTCATTTTCCTAGTGATTACTCTGGCTCATACCAAATGTTTTTCCAACCATTTTTTCTTTGTTTCTTTTTTGAGCTTGTAGTGTAACTGACAAAATTGTTCTGTTACTAATGATGCCAGTTTGCAGCCAACAACACTTTGTTTACGCTTTGTAGGAGGAGGAATAGTGGCAGGACTCTGCTGTTTCTCAGCTCATTTACAGTAGTGCAGTGCCCGTTCAGTAGCTACTTCCGCGGTATCGGTGCTTTTTGATTTCTCGAGAATCACTCTCCCAAACAACTTGTAACTCGACACTGCATTTCCACTATTCCTTAGCAGTACACCCACCAAGTTTAAAGTCGAGCGGATGAACAGCTGTGGAGATTCGCGAAGGACACGTTTACACACATACATACATTCGCATGCACACAGACAAAGATTCCTTGCTTTATAGTATGGTAGTATGATAATGAGCTGGCCTGTTCCCTTTGTTCAATGTATGACTGGGGATATTTCCTATTTGAGCTCTCCCAGTTGATTTTTCTTGCAAAAGGGGAGATGACATTCTCTTATGAGGGGGAAAGCAGAGATTCTTTCCTACTTCACTTTTGGATGCAGATCGGTAATGTGTATAGTGGAGGTCACAATTTTGACGGTGCAATGCTGCTGGATTTATCTGCCAGCTGCGCAGGGTGACTTATTTTATGGGTGCAGGTTGGAAGTTGGTCTCTTAAACTGTCTCCAACACTGCACTTCTCATCGTTGTCATGAAATTGATATTTCTGTGGATTTTATTTTGTTACTTTTTTTTTTTTTACATTCAATTAATTTTATCTTCATGCCTGTACATGCCCAAGACATGTTTGTTGATGCCACCTTTGTCCTTGTCATTTCCTCAGGATGATTAGGCTAATGGGACTGGTGAATAAGCCAATCAAAAGATCTCTGGGGAAGAAAAGGTCCTCATTAAGGAAAAAGCCCAAGCTGAAAGACCTCCTTTTTGTTCCTAAAATAGATTCACAAAGGTATGTGAAGTTTTTGCAATACAGGTAACACTTCCTGTCTGTGTTTTTCGTCTCAACTGCATAATGGTGCAAATGCATACCGCAACAGCACTGATGGTTGGAGGGCAGGGTTCGGGTGTTTGGTCGTTAATAACTACTAACTCTTCACTGGTTTTTGCTTGTTATGGATTTTGATGCTACTGATTGACAATGACACAAATTCTGATGTTAAATTGCTAAAGCTGAGAGTCTGATTGAGCAGTATCAAATGAGAATAAAATGTAAACAAACCAACAAATTTTCAGTTTTGTTATGGATCGTGCTGCTTGTTTGCGACTGCGAAATCCTGGCAAAATCACATTGCATGAGTCCTGCCTTTGATGCAGTTCATTTCACTGAAGGAGAGTTTGCGGAGGAGGTATCAAAAACCACAGCTGAATTAGTAGCCGCACCAGAAGATTGTCTGGTGAATGTGGCATGATACATTTGGTGTATACAATTTGCTTGGAAACTTGATATTTGTGATATGTAACCTTGTCATCGAGCAATCTGTTTACAGCAGGTTCTGTCAACTTTACGTCCCTGCCATATGTATTGACTGGTTGTATTAAAAACCATGAAACTTCCCAAGGAATTGCTTGCACCAAGTTCATCTGCTTATGGCAGAGTGCAACTATATTGCCGAATGTCTAGTACTGCTAGTTAAAGTTAAAAGTAATCTATTTAAAAACTAAATGTTTTGGAGTTACAGGTGTTGGGTGCTAACAACACTCTCTTCTTCTCTCTCAGTGGATCCGTTGCTGCCCTACAGCCCTCCGATGTTTTCGAGCAGCCGCAGCCTTGCGGGCAGAAAAGAATTGAGTTCCACATCTCGTCTGATGTCTCAGGAATCCTGCAAGGCACCCCCGACGTACAAGAAGAAAAGTCAAAAGAGACAGGGGGTGCATTTCCTGGTATTATTGCAGTTCTAGAGAAAATCTTGCACTTACTCATATTCCCTTTGACACAAAATGGTTCCCCGCTGAAAATTGGTTATTTGTTTCTTGCCATCAGCGTGCCTTACAGCTGCGCATGTTAATCACTGGTTAAACCTGTAGTATCATTAAAAATCAGCGTGCCTTTGGAATGAAGGATTAGGTGGGAAAAAAATGTGGCCTATTCAGAGCAGCCATTGGAACAGGACAGAGACCACTAACATATGAACCTGACCTAATGTGATGGGGAAATGGTTCCTGTAGATAATGACCACAGCTTCTAGTGCATCGTGGGTTTGAATTCCAAAACTGTCTCCTAATTTCTCTTGGTTTCAAGTTGGATGGCACTCTGTCTGCTGTAGATGATGCCTCACTTCCCTTTTCCCATTCATTATCCTGTAAAATGTTGTCTTTCTAAAATACGGTATTGTCACGATAGGGAAATGAGCGCATTTCTATGCATTGGTAAATGTCAAATGCATCAGATCAGACACCACAGGTAGACATTTTTCATTACTCTTGTGTACGTTTGGAAAAACAACATTTATAAATGGAAAGAGGAGAGTTTGATAAGGGATAAAGAAATCATTTAAAAAGGATGCAGTTCTCTGAGGGGAATTTATCTGAGCCCACATGCACATCTATATCTGAGAGCATTTGTACTGGGGATTTGATACAGGAGTGCTGTATTTTATAAATCTGTGTGTGTGTGTGTGTGTGTGTGTGTGTGTGTGTGTGTGTGTGTGTGTGTGTGTGTGTGCGCGCACGCGCGCGCGTGTGTGTGTGTGTGTAACTTCTCAGGGTGCATTTTAAGGGCTAATGGACTGAAATTTGGCCCTATTCTTCCTTGTTTAGTTCCTGCTGAGGAGAGTGTAGATGTACCAGCAGATGGTTTCGGTAAGATCTATCCCACACCTCAAGTTGTCCTTCAGGAGAAAGACAGCGATGAAGATGAGGATATCCCCTCCGAGTTCATCTCCAGGAGAGAACTAGAGAAAGGACGACTCTCACGAGACGGTAACAAGCTGCTCTCTTTTGTCTCCGCTAAATAAAACATCATTAATTATTGGTGGCTACTGAGTGTGCCGAGAGATTCCTTGTACTTGGCCTGAAGTGTTGTGAAATCATTCCAGTGGCTGCTCAGCCAGCATTTGTCTTATTCTGTATGCCTGGGAGTGATTGTGTTCCTTTCACAACAGAGATTAAAAGGATGTCTGTATTTAAAAATTATGAGCCTGGAGAACCCACATGCCGACTCTACGTAAAAAACGTTGCAAAGCAAGTTGAAGAAAAGGTGAGGACTGATATTACGAAAACAAAAAAACCAGATGATTTTTTTAAATGATAAATTTCTGTATATTTTTAGATAATAAGCTATTAATACAGTGCTTTTTGGACCTGAAATTTATGTAACCCGAAATTCCTCATGAGAGAGTTCAATTGATGGAGCTACACTGAGCCTCATTCTTTTTTTACTTCGTTTTATCTGTTTTTTTCTGTCCAGGACTTGAAGTATATCTATGGAAGATACATTGACCTTTCTTCGGAGGCAGAGAGGAATATGTAAGATGAGTTACTCTATGTGTGCCTGTAAATAGTCGTGTAAGAGTATTGGTAACTTTATTCTTGTATTTTTTTGCAGTTTTACTTGTTTCTATTTTGCTTCAGTTTTCCCTCATTGAAAATTATTGTCACATTGCTGTAGAAAACTGCAGAAATGCAAGGCACAGTTCACTCGAGGTAGGAAAGCAGAAAAGTGCTTTGGCTCCAGAGAAATTTCCAATGGAGGTTTAATTATGATAGAATGAAGTAGATTTGGTATAACTGCACACTACAAATTGTCTTGTTGACACAAAGGTCGTGGGTGTCAATCCTTCTGTTTTGTTTTTTTTTCTGTTCTATATTGCATTTGTTTGCAAAAATATTCAGTTCAGGCATCATGCTGTGGTGGGGTAGTTTTGTCCTCTGTCTTGGGTGGAACAGGTCTGTGTCAGTGCAAACTTGTCAGAAGAGATGTGAGGCGATAGGTTTAGCATTGACTTGCTAGAAAATGCTGGGACGTCCCTGTAAAAGACAATGTTCGGATGGCATCATGTGTTGCTCCAAATTTTTTACAAATCTTTCTACATTAATGGTGCCCTTGCAAATGTGCAGGTCTCGTATGCTTTGCAAACTGACATACATCCATGACATGACAGATGTTTGCTTTCGGACCTGGCGCAGATGACAGCTTTGGTTGTCCTTGTTTTCATTGGTCTGGAGAACATGGCTGCTGTGTTTTCTAAAACACACTTTCACTTTGCTACTATCTATCTCCAGTGACACTGAGCCCAGAGAAATCGGCCGCACTTTTGGACAGTGTTGATGTATGGCTTCAGCTTTGCGTAGTAAAGCTTTAACCTGCACCTGCGGATGGAGCCGTGACTGGTGTTGATTGACTGACAAACAGTTGAATTCCCTAGTTAAGTTAACAAATAATGTGTTGTGCGGTTCTTTCAATATAGTTCAGATAACTTCTTTTTACCTTACCGGCCCTATGGGCCGATAAGCTATTGTTGTGGTGTGGCGTCCGTCGTCCGGAACATTTTTTATCTTTTTTTTTTGGCCTGATGAATTTTCGTGTAAATTTGCAATAACGTACTACTAGACCATATCTCCAGTCTTTTTTCTCGGATTTTTGATTGAATCATTTTTGTCCGTTTTATGGGCCCTTGAAGTTTTGGCTCCAATGTTAAAGATAGGACTGAGAAATTTTAAAAAATCATTTCTCAAAAACTGCAAGATAAATTTTTTTCTAAATCAGGCAATCAACTTACCTTGGTACTGTCAATGGACAGTGCGAGCGCCATTTTGATTGAATCGACAGAAGTGGGTCTATTGGGGGCGCTGTACTTTATGAATATGCAAGATGGCCTGTGGAGGCCAAATGGTTGCAGATAGAGATTAAGTTTGTATTACTGACATATAGGAAGTAATATATGACCTATATTTTGGCTGTGTTAAAGTTGACCTCAGATGACCGTGAAAGGTCAAACTTGAGGTCAAGCAAAATGTAACAATTTTTAAAGGTTTCTAGGCTTGAAAATATTGAAGATTGGGAACATATGTGCATTGAACACATATAGGAAGTCATGTATGAACTTTCATTTGGTGGCCTTGAACTTGACCTTCGGCGACCTTCGAAGGTCAAACTTCACATAGTGAAATTTCAATGACTTCTACCGCCAAAACTATTACAGATAGAGCTTAGGTTTGTATTGCGGGCATATAGGAAGTCATGTATGAAGTTTCATTTGGTGACATTGAACTTGACCTTCAGTTACCTTGAATGCCCAAACTTCACAGTGAAATTTCAATGACTTATATCAGCAAAATGGTTGCAGATAGTTTCAGTTTGTATTGGAGATGTATTGGAAGTCATACATGAACTTTCATTTGGTGGCCTTGAACTTGACCTTCGGTGACCTTTGAAGGTCAAACTTCACACAGTGAAATTTCAATGACTTCTACCGCCAAAACTATTACGGATAGAGCTTAGGTTTGTATTGTGGCCATATAGGAAGTCATGTATGAAGTTTCATTGGGTGACCTTGAACTTAACCTTCAGTGACCTTGAACGGCCAAACTATGCAGTGAAAATTCAATGACTTCTATCGCTGAAAAGGTCACAGATGGAGCCTAGGTTTGTGTTACTGATGTAGGAAATCACATATGAACTTTCATTGGTGACATTCAGCTTGACTGTTGATGACATTTGAAGGTCAAACTTGACATAATACAATTACAATGACTTGTCTTGCCGAAACAGTCACAGATGGAGTCTAGGTTTGTATTACAGACATATAGGAAGTCATATATGAACTTTCATTTGGTGACCTTCGTATTGACCTTCAAAGGTCAAATGTGACCTAGTGAAAATTCAATGACTTGTATTGCTAAAACGGTCACAAATGGAGCCCAAGTTTGTGTTACTGACATCTAGGAAGTCACATATGAACTTTCATTTGGTGACATTCAACTTGACTGTCAGTGACCTTTGAGGGTCAAACTCCACAGTGAAATTACAATGACTTGTACCACCAAAATGGTCACAGATTGTGCCAAGGTTTGTAAAGAGACATTTAGAAAGTCATGTATGAAGTCCATTTTCTGATCACGACTTGACATTCTGTGACCTTTAAAGTTCACAACTGACATATTGAATACATATTGACATATTTTAATGACTTGTTTCACCAAAACTGCTTCAGAGTTTAGGATTGTATAACAGAAGGTCTTATCAATCTATGTGAACTTTTATTTAGGGACCTTGACATTGATTTTCATTGATTCAAATGTCACACTTAACTTGTTAACTATCATCGCTGTAAGACTGCTTGCCGGTAAGCTACAGGAACCTTGGTCCTATTTTTAAAATTTTAGTTGAATTTTCCATAGTGTTACAACATTTTTGGAATTGGGATTGCGTGTAAGGAAGAAAAACCTCAGAACTCCCGGCTTTGTCAAAAATGATCATATTTACATCAAAGGAAATTCTTCTTGTTTTTCTTTTTATTAAAATATTGAGAACATTTATATGATTGATTAATGACTAGCATGCGAGTGAAAACAAAGTTGCTGCATATTCGACCCCCTTCCTTTTCTAGATTTTTTTCAATCTTCATCAATTCTTTTCACTCATAAATGAGTGAAAAAAGACATGTCTGTCCCAGAGACATTTGTGTTATAAGGATAGCCCCTCTCTTTAATTCATTGCTGACATCTTGCTTGGTGCAGCAGTAGTGCAACTGTGTTAACCAGCCTTTCATTGATGTGTTTAGCCCGCATAGATTTCCTCACAGGATGTTGTTGTCTCACAAAGTGCCATCTCTGCTTTTCACAGGTTTGATATTGTTTTAATGAAAGAGGGACGCATGAAAGGCCAAGCTTTTATTGGACTTCCAAATGAGAGGAGTGCAGAGAAGGCTCTGAGGGACACCAATGGATATGTACTCCATGACAAGCCGCTTGTTGTGGTATTAATTTTTTTTTTACCTTATAACTATTTTCAAAGGCTGGTTGAACTAATTTGTTCTTTTACAAAAGCTTGCTCACAAAGCTCAAAGCTATTTAAACATGAAGTATATAATGGCAGCTACTCTGCCAGTGGCTGTCTTGAACAGTCAGCATTATGCTAAGCAGACCTCAGTAAATGGCCTATTTTTTCTTTTGTTTTGTAGTAATGCATGAATAGTATTGTTTTGTGCCTTGGCTGTAAGTGTGGGGATATGAACAATTGTCAATTTAGCTGAATGCGTTTATCGTTCTTCACACAAACAGCAATTTGCCAGGTCAGCAAAGCCAAAGCAGGACTCCAGTGACCCAAAGAAAGGACAGAGGAAAGTGTGAACAGGGGACACAGCCTTTGCTTTCAAGATGGCAGACAGGCAAGACCTTTTTCATAGCTTTGTGTTATTCCGATATGGAACAATGGTCTTTCAGATAGTTGTGGAATAATTTTATTTATTTATTATTTTACAGTACTGAAATTCATGTCTTATTCTTTTGAAGCCACAGACTGATTTTTTTTTTTTTTTCTTACCAAATGTTCTGTTTACTCATTTTATTTTCCACCGTCTTTTTCAATTTCTGCAGAGTTCTTCACTGAAGAGTTCACCAATACTCCGAATGCAGCACATCATCTAAATGCATTTGTAGTTTATTCTTCAAATAAAGTGGTTTTCCCAAATTGATTGATCTCTGCCTTATCTAATTGTTTCATAAATCAACCCAATGTTATGGCATAAATATTGTAGACTATCAATTCTAAAAATGCAGTATTACCTCAGTGTTGTGCTTCACTTGCTGCCAGTTCCAGAGAGTGTGCATGAAGTGGATCTGACAAAGTAATTGCTGCTGGACGCATCTCTCTCTGTGCGACTTGTCAAATTGCTCTAGACCAGTCATCCGACTGATTTGTAGAGTGGGCCTGTACTACAGTAGCACGCTGTGATGGGCTGTTGGTAGCTTCACAGCAAGAAGGTCTTGGGTTTGAATCGGGCATGGGACCTTTCTATGTGGAGTTCACGTGTTCTCCTTGCGTTCATTTTTGTTTCTTTCGGTTTCCCCAGTTTTCTCCCATAGTCTTAAGACATGCTTGTTAGGCTGATTGGAGACTCTAAATTGCCCATAGATTTGAGTGAATAGCGTGTTATTCGATTTCTGCTTGTTTTCAGAAGAGAATGATGGATGACATGATGTAGCTGTAGAATGTGTTTAAAGTGATCTTAAACAAGTAGTATGCTATAATCGCACGTACACTGGGGGCACCTGGTTATCCTGATTGGTCACAGTTGCGTTTTATTTACAGGAAGTTACTACCTTAGACTTTAAGCAGTGTTGCAACGGCTGTTGGCAGCAGATGATCTGCAGTGTAGGAAACATAATTGTGAATGACTTTTAAAAACTTGCCAGAATATTGACTGGCATTGGCTTCTGAACTACTCGAATTTATGTATGTAACTAGATTCAGTTTGTACTTATATTTTTCTATCTAGGATATGGAGCTAACTCCATTAATAAATTATATTGAGATCAAATTTAATATTTTTGCTCACAATACTTGCTATGGCTCCAGAACTGTGTAGGCATGGTGAGCAGCAGAACTTATCCTAGTTTTACTACCTGTGGTAGAAGGAGAAGGGGAAAAAAGAACTGGAATGTGTTTCCGTCTGGATTGAAATCAAAATTTACTTTGACCAGGTGCAAGACATCTCCTGAATAGGACAGCTGATCATGAAAGATTAACCAAAACTAGGCCTACGCTGTCGGCGGCCGACAGCAAGGGGTATATCCCCGAAATTCCCCAATCCTCGAAGCCCCCTTTATTAGATTCCCCTTTACTAGACCTACAATATGAGGCAAATTTGAGGTCTGTGTAAGTAATTGTTCCAGAGATATGGTTAAAAAAAAGATTTTTTTCAATATATAGCGCCGCCTGGTGGCAAACCTTGGAGTACATACTTGCCCTAAATCTAATCCCTTCATCCTATCTACCATATCTACCCATATGCAAAAAATGAGAAGTCAATGTAAAGTATTTCGTGAGTTATCGCGCTAACGGCTAAAATCTGCGGGTGGGGCGAAACCATGATATCCCCGAAACTCGTATTTCGGGGATCTAATGATGGCAAAAAAAAAGCATCAAATCGTGTTTTTTTTTTTTGGGATTGAGAGAAATTTCAAAAATCATAGTGCCCCCCCAGGGGAGTATTTGTCCCACCCTGGAGTATGATGTAATGAAATAATTTCTGATTAACCAATGTTGCCTGGCTTCATTGGCTAATATTACTTCAGCGCAATAAGAATGTCTGTTAATTTCATTGAAAATGAGTTAAGGGAATTTGGCAAGTTTATTCATTGTTGTTTGACAAGGAATAAATTATGAGCAAAGAGGAAAATCATCTGGAATGTGGTACTCATGTTAGAAAGGCAAACTAAAATCTCAATAGGTGACAGAAATGGTGGATGATATGTGTTGTAAGTGAATTGCTGTTATGCAAAATCTAGAAATTTATGCCCGCATGGTAAGCTCGTGAAATGGTGGTGTTATGGCTGAAATGCTGTGGGTAAACAGGCTGCAGGACTGTACTTGCATGATTCATGCTTATTCGCACATTTTCACTGCGATGTTATTGCACCAATGTCTAACTGCATATGCAAGAAAATAACTTGGCCCTTGTGTCCAGTCTGATTTTGAATTTTCGCATAAAAAAAGTTTTTTTTTTTTTGTATTTGTTTTATTATGCACGGTCACTCAAAAGTTTGGAATTGCTTGTCAATGAAGTTGTTTTATTCAGTGAGTGTTTTAATAGTATATGGAGCCTTTTCTAACTTGCTTTATTAAGCATTAAGCAGCTTAATGATCCCACTTGTTAAAAGGGATCATAAAGCTAATGGAGCAAACCAAGTTGTGAAGTGGTCAAATTCAGTAATGGTAATGGAATAATTCCAGTATTAAAAAAAAAAAAATTAAATTGGAGAACTTATTAATTCAGTTGCATCTCTATCAATTCATCCATTCTTTATCTAAACTCTTCCTCACTATGGTCACAGGGGAGCTGGAGCCTATCCCAGCCGACTGAGTGAAAGGCAGGGGCACACCCTGGTCCGCTCGCCAATCCATCGCAGGGTGCACACACCATTCACTCACATTCATACCAAAGGGCAGTTTAGAGTCTCCAATTCATTGCACATTTTTGGGAGGAAATCCACATGAACACAGGGAGAAAGTGCAAACTCCATGAAGAAAGACCCCAGGCTGGATTTGAACCCTCAGTCTTCTAGCTGTAAGGCGAAAGTGCTGCCTGCTGCACCTCAGTGTGAACATTGGATATTTCAGAAGCTCCTAAATGTGCTCAGAATTTACATTGTCAAAAGAGGGGCCTACTTTGTGGTTTAATACAGATTATGATCTGTGCAGGGTCTGGCATGTGTTGAAATTTGTTGGTGTGTCTATTTCTGACTGACATGCTCGAGTTATGTCATTGTGTTAATAAAAGAATGACAGTGCCAGTGTCTTTTTTTATTTAGTTACTTGGCATGTAAATCACCATCGGTTTTTGCCCTAGGTAGGCTATTGGTTGTATTAAGCAGGGATACCACTTCTGATGCAGGTGAATGGACTTGTTGTGAAATTGAAGTAATATAGCAAAATTCATACATGAAATTTAGAACATAAATGTAATTGCTGTATGCTGATAAAAATAAATACCGACTCTAAGCCAGTGGTTCTCAATGTTGGTCTTCGTGGCGTACTGTATATGCTGGTTTTTGCTGCAACCACAATTGCACTTGTAGGATTTTAACAAGCTTGATTTCTCATTGGGGTGCTTTCCATGTTTAGAGAAGTGATTTACCCTATTAACAGAAATCTTCATGGATCCCATGAAGAATTAATATTCCTTATCCACATTGTGATATATTGGAAACTATTGCATAAAAGGAAGGGAAAAATTCAATCAAAAAATTTGTGGTTTTTAATTCAAGAAAACTTAATTGACACTTGGTGTCAAAAACTAACCATTAGGTAAACAAATGACAATCAAACCTGTTTTGTGTCATTATGCCTCAGTGCGCATGTGCAAGTGAGGTATACGGTAGTTCGTTTGTGTGTCATTCATTCTGTCTGTTATTGAGATAGCTGCTACGCCGGTCAAAATCAAGTCCGAGAATATAGCACTATGGGTTAAATGCCATGATCTCTTGGATTTAAATTTGCCAGATTTTTGAGATAGAGCTTTGTTTTCGAGTTATAGCACTGTTTGATTACCACAATGGCTGCTGCAAGCGATCAAGACTTCAGTGAAGAAAAAGCTCTTCACAGTGGATCGCTTTACAACTTTTGAGTTCGATTTATATCACAGCAATGGCTACTGCTGGTGGCAAAACTTGACAAACGGAGCACAAAGCTACGAGTATAATGATAATACTGAACTGTAGTACTTTAGCTGCGTTGGTGCACATGCGCATAATTTATGTGTCAGCACATGGCTCTGTGAATAGAGTGTGTTTCTTCTTTGCGCACATTCATTTTCATCTGATTGCCACTGGTGGGTAAATACTCGAGTATCTCAAGCATAGATGCACAACTAGGGCACTCTGACATGTCCACACCCAATTTTATAGCTTCATTAAGGGTCATACTTGTCACTGCGGTAAGCACTGAGGCATCAGCTTTTCAGTGCTTTCATTTTAAAAGTATTTAAGTTCAAAGTATCAAAGAACCTACAACACTTGCGTTCAGCTACCTAATTTGGAACTTTGATTTTTCCCAGTGTCTAATTTTGGCTGACAAAAAACCTTATTACTTGAAATTACTTGCTATGTAGAAAAAAAAAGGCACAATATATTTAAGGGTCTTATACTCCTCCTGGTATGTTTAGATATTTGTCAAAATGTGGCTTAAGAGAGTAAATAACTGCTCTAAACATGAAATGCTCCTAATTAAGAAAAAGTAACAGCTTGTTAAAATCCTTCATTTACAAAAATGATTGGAACAAAAAACCAGCATACACAGCGGACCTCCAAGGACTGATGTTGAGAACCACTGTTCTAAGCCCTCTGAATATTTCTACTTATTGTGAGACAGAAGATTGAGAGGAAGGATGTGTGCCACTTCATTGACCCTCACTTGGTACTGCAGTCCCAAGATAAATATATTATGAACCCATTTGCCGGGGTTATTTAAATAATGACTACATTTCAGATGATCGGCAGGTAACCACGTCTGGTTTGTTCATCTTTGCAGAGGACTTGGAGAGAGCCAAAGGAAGCTTTGGCCAGGCAGTGTATTGAGTAATATTTTTGTTTACATTTTGAATAAACGTTTGGGAGAGATTAGAGCAGCAAGATTTTTATTTTTATTTTTTTTTCCATAGCCACTTTTGCTAATATTTACCAATAGTGCCAGTATTACCAGCGGGCACTGTATAATCCTTCAACCCCCAAGAGGTTGTCTCTTACTATTTCTTTTAAGCAAAAGCAGTACAGACTTGAGGACCAACTGTATGCATAGCAGGCTTACTTCAAGGTGCTCACTTCACAAACAGAGATATCTTTGACTTGCCCTCCTAAAGCACCACTATACCTTTCCTGTGGCTAATGCGAAGATCGAGAGCTGTCTTTTTTATCATGTCTCCCTCCAGAATCAACACACATTTTACAAAAAGGCAAACATTCACCAAACTGGGTGCATTCCAACCCAGGTGCATATAGGTCACTATGTAGTGAATGTTTTACATTGAAAACAATATAGAGTGAGCGAGTGGACAATTTCGACTGCCCCTCAAGATGATCAACAACTAGGGAATGACGTCAGTCATGTTAACGCCCACTAACAGGAAGTATGATCGGAAGTGATGAGCTGCGGACTGAGCCTTCTTCTTAAATGAGAAGCTCTGGGTTAAGCATTGTCCTCAGTTTCTACGTTGATTGCAAATCAGTAATTGGTTGTTCGGCGGGTATACTGACTTACATACAGGCGGAAACCTGCAGGCCACGATAACTTTACTAAAACGGGACACCGTAAAGTAATGCTATTGCCTTCTGCGCTATTTTGTCTATTGCTAACTGGCACATTATTTTTTGGAAAATTTGGTAATCACTTCGAACGTTGAAGAGGCAAGGAATTTACATTTTGTTGTGACAATTCTCGCTGTTCTGTGAAAACGTGTGGATGGTATCAAATTATGTCCAGTTGCTTTCGTTAACTACTTGCCTCACTAGTTATTCTGAGTTCCAGGTTGCTAGGGCTTTGGGGATAGTTTGCATTGTAAGGAAGGAGCACGTTATTCTCGGATCACCCGATCTGGATGTGTCTAACCTAAAATTGCTGACAATTAGAATTATATTACCTCATCCATCGTTTCATTGCAATTTGTGGGTTGAGAACCAAAAGAAGAATTATATCACTATCCAAATACTTATACCACGTTGCGAATAAACAGTCAGCGAATTCCATAAATAAAGTATTACTGCTGAACAGAATAATACTATTAGAGATGATGGAAATATAAATAATACCTGAGCATTATAAGTGATATAATGTGAATACCGTTGGTATTTATTACGGTTACGCTTCGTATTTAAGCATGAGTGATCAGAATCTGAAAGAAGCCATTATTTCTGCTGTCCATCGTTGCGAATATGGTACAGATTTGTTCTGGGCGTGAGTCTTGCATCGCTTTCGCGCCGATGACCAGAGTCTGACCGGCGTTATCGGATTAGTGTTCGGTATTACTTTCGTTCATTCAAACCTAGACAGCTAGTACTGGTTAAGATCTGGTAATGACGATTCAAGTTAGACCGGGGGGGCTGTACTACAAAGCTGGCTATGTGATTAAGGGGTGATCTGGGGTTAAATAGGCAAAATTTGATTATTTTTCCAAAAAAATTTTTTTGAATAAAAATATTCTATAATAACCCACCTTTAATAATCACTAATTGCTACAAGGATTAAAAACTGAATTTTGCCATAAAATCATGATTTAAAAGCAACTGTGATGATGAAATTTATGCTTTTCACTACAGGAAAGTGATAAACATTTGAATAATCAGATAATACAGTCTGAAAAAATGGGTGTAAGCCACAGACTAAGACTGAACTCAACTTTTCAATGGGTCTAATGCATTTTCCATTGAAGCCATGTTTGTGGCAGACTAAGAAAATCAATGAACTGCAACTTTTCAATGCGGTCTTTGCCTATCTGTTAATTTGAACATTTTCCATTGATTTTCAAAATTTGAAGGGCAAAGAAAGGCTATGTCATTGCATTTGGATAAGTTTTTAAATGATGAAAGAAAAACTGAATTGTATCATGTTTGTTGGCAGCATATTTAATGACTTTTTTATTTATCATTGAAAATCAATGAAATTTTTTTGGGGTTATTACTGCAGGTTAATTCTTTTTCTTTTTCATTAACCCCAATCATGCCTGTGACATAAAACCAGGAAATTTTGCCTATCTGTTAACATACTTTGAACATCTTGAGTTTTATTCGTCAAGTCAGGCTTCTGCCAGCCCCCCTGGAAAATAATTTCAAAATTTGAGTCAAATGCCCAAAATCACAAAACTTGATAAATTGGGTAACAAGAAAGGCTATGTCATTGCATTTGGATAAAAGTAATGGAATTTAAATGATGAAAAATGAAAACTGAATTTTTTGATCATAGAGTTAAAGAGGAATTGGTGCCAGAATTTTTCTGCATATTTAATGAATCCCCTTGCCCACCAGTTACCATGAAAACCGTATAAACAGAAAAATGCCAACTTGTATCTTTTTTTGGTGGTTATTACAAAACTACATCTCCGCCAGATTACATCCTGAGTTGTTTCCTGCTCAGAGGCCATGTGTTCGTTGCGTGATTTTTTCTATTTTCCCCCTCACCACCACCACCACCCCGCTTTTGAAAACTTTTTTTAAATGAACGAAAGGTTCGATACATTTACATGTATCAACTCGAAAGATCCGATTCTTTGAAAAGAATTGAACTGCCCATCACTAATAACCGGGGTAACACTCGGATCGAGGAAGTAGGTCTCTATGCTGTATCATCTCTCTTGACATCTGTCAACACCATCCACCTGTCCTGTTTGTTGACTACCGGCTGCCCGCCAATGAACATCGTATAAAAGGACTACTAAGAAGAGAAGCGTCCATCGTCATTACGAATTTCCAAATTGAAATAGGATTTGACTTATTTCTCTTTACCTATGCACAGCAGAAATGCCAAATGAATCAATCATTTTGCTACTATACCGAGAAAACCTTTTGCAAACTTAACCAACTTGACTTTTCTGCGCTATCTTGGACACGAGTGACCTGCGAGGATCTGAGGAGTTTACTTCTGACCTAGTTACATAGCCCGAGGTTCTCACACTGGCTATTTGTACTCGGGCGCAGCCTGTGTCACTCGTGTGGCTCAATCGAATGCAACCCATGAGTTACCTCATGTGCCGGAAATGGGTGACAAATTTACATGCCATGTTCAGTGGATGGCAAGGAGCTCCCGCATCCCGAAGTCTGTCCATACTGAGCAAATATATAATATAGCTGAAAACGTGCCTGCTGCCATAGCACCGTCTGTTTATGGGTACAGTGACCTCTAATAATTACGTCTCGATTGTGCGCCCCCATTTGCAACAAGTAACATGCAAAATAGATTGTTAGCGACCTGTGGTGTGTTATTTAGATTGAAATTGATCCTTTTCCAGCCCGTGCCCTACCCACCTCTTGGCTGGGGTCGCAAGTCAATGCGGTTTAACCCTCTCAAACACAAAATCAATCCTAGGTCAACCCTGGTTGAGCCCTTGGTGCGAAAGGAGTATTGGACCGGTGGATCCAGGTTCAGAAAGTAAAAGCCCTCCCAGTTATTTTGTTCCAACCAGTTGGATTTGCTAATTACTAAAACCCTTTAGCAGGGAGTTTGAGCTACTTAGTGATATCAGCTGGCTGAGCTTTTGAATAGAAATGAAATGCGGCTGGACTTCTACTCTCTACTTTTATTAAATGAGGCCGAGCAGCTCTCTCCTCTTCCTGCAAGGAATCCCATGCCTTTAGATTCCATGAATTCAGCTCAAGGTCTGGCTGAAACTCCTGCTGAGCTTACCACTTGAGTGAACAAATCGAGTTTATTGTCGCCTTTCTTTGCTGATAAGTATTATTTCCCTAACTGCCGTTTTGTTGGTAACTTCTGTATCTAATGTTACATTGTTTTCTATTGCTTGAAGGTCTTCCGCGCTCATGCAACAATGAAGGTTAGTTAACAGTAAAAAAAAAAAAAAAAAAAAAAGGTTTATTTATTCTCACATATTTATGATTAGTCTGGTGTGAATTTTGAAATTAAACAAGAAGTACACTGAATTAACATATGTGAGGCTATCTTTCATTTTCTTTATTTACAAAGGCCTAACTGCTCATTTGAATTTTTTTGTTTCCTGTATATTAAAGAGTGTCAATGCATTGTAGCTTAATTTTTGTATTTATTCCCCACTGGCAGACAAAGATATGCTTACTGGCAGTGGCTCTGGGACTAGGTCTTGCTGACTATCGTTGTCAAATGAAACATGGCAGAACATCAATAGTCCACTTGTTTGAGTGGCGCTGGGCTGATATTGCGGAGGAGTGTGAGCAGTACTTGGCACCTAATGGTTTCGGTGGAGTTCAGGTATGTTCGTGCATTGTAGATGTTGGTTGATGGGTCTGCTGTGAAAATGAAAAATGACAACAAAGTAATGGTATCCACTTGGTCAGGATTGCAGAATTATTTTGAAAGGATCTTTTGCCCACATATAGAATAGTCATTTACATAATCTTGTTTAAGAGGGAAAGTAGCCTGTCTGCAGGAATAATTTTCATTAAATTGTCAAAATATTTATCAGTTTTTTTCCTCATGTTCTCGGAAGGCATAAACTACCAGACAGTCATTGAAATTCAAGGGTTGTTATTATATTGTACTGTGAGTTTATGTGTGTATGTTTGGCTAGATTTCTCCTCCTAGTGAAAACATTGTTGTGTCCAAACCTTGGCGGCCCTGGTGGGAGAGATATCAACCAGTCAGCCACAAACTCTGTTCCCGATCGGGCACTGAACAAGAGCTGAGGGACATGATATCAAGATGCAATGCTGTGGGGGTAATGCTTAAATTTTGCATCATACTGCTGTTCATATTTTACAAGTTGCTGCTTTATTTGCATTACTGAAAAATTGTAATGGGACATATTTTCCCCTGCCAGAACACCAGTACGGCTTCCTTGGATAAACATTTATACTATACACCTGGGCAAAAGTTAAGCACCTCCCAATTCTTCAATCAAGTTCAGCTACACCAAAGGATTGAATTAATATCTCAACAAACATGGCCCAATTCTTGGAAATGTGGCTTGGAGATGCATACCTTTCCTGGCAAATAAAATCAGTTTGAAAAGAATAAAAAGAATTCGATCTTCACACTTTATTAGCTTTTTAAGAAAGGGTATGTCTTCAACTCATTTAATGCTGGAAAAAGTCAGGGCCTACTCATCTTTAAAGATGGCAAGGAGACCTGTGTTTGCCAAAAAACTGTCCCTTGAAGTCTCTACTTTAATTGGACAAAACAGAATCAATATCTGTCGAAGATGAAACCTAAGTTTTCAGAAATGCCACCCAAGGGGTAACATTTAACATGTGCTATTGAGCACGGTTCACGACAAAGCCTTTTGAACGTGAAATGTGCGTGGAATGCATGCTGAAACCTTCATGCAAATATGCAGAGTTCAGGACTTTCCATTTTTTAAGAAAATTTAATTTTGAATTTGGCGATGCTTAACTTTTGCCCAGGTATAAATATATTGGGGGTGGACGAAATATTGGAATACCGCAGAAAAATGGTTTGAACTTTGAATTATTTTAACTCCCATAACAAAAGCAACTAAACTGGTGATGCCTATTCATTTGAGTAGTAATTTATAGCGTATCAGTTTAAGAGAGATCGAGCCAGCAGCACTTGCTTGGTAAGTGTCCAAAACCAGATGAGGATACTTATAAAGTTTATGCAGGGCAGAATAGTTTGTGCCCCAGTTGCTGGTGCTTGAGTCACAAAAATAGCCAAATTATGTCAGATAGCAAGGGAAGGGTAACAAATAATTACAAAATAGAGCAAACATAAAAAAAACAGCAACTGCAAAAAATGTAGTCACCACAAGTCTGACAGCACAAGAGCACGATAGTTTTATGAACTCAAACTGAACCCCTGAGTTGTGGGGGTTTTATATGTAATCTTAGACCTCATAACGCTTCTGGATGGGTTTATAAATCGAGAAACCCAAACGATGCATTCAATCCACGATGTCTGTCACCAATTGTGAAGAAATATGGTGGCTTTTTAATGGTATGACCAGCTGTTTCTTCGCGCTCATTGGGTCCAATGGATGCTTTCTATGGGCACTAAATGGACAAGCAATATGAAACCATTTTACCAGACCAGGTGCTCCTTATGATGCAGACACTGTTCGCACACAAAGTCCCTTAATTTACGCTCGCTAACACCCCTATTAAAACACCGTAAACTTTTTCGTTGAGTTTTCTGGTAAGTTGGTTCAAAGTCAGAAGAAGCTTTTTTCATATTGTAGGACATATCACACACACTCTGTACTGCTGGTAGTAACGCTTCACTGAAGCTACAGTACAGTACACTTAGATTAAAGGAAATATTCAAACCTAGGATGTATTTTTTTGTATCCACAGCATTAAATGAAATGGAAAATTTCTATATTTTTGTACATCATTTTATACACATTTCCCTGTAATTCAGCAGGACTAATTGGGATTGTTGGAAACCTTGTGATCTCCTTTGTAATTTAGAATAGGCCTGAAGCTCCAAAGGTTTGAATGCAGCAGCTGCATTTGACGGACAGCTGCATGGGTCTGTAGGTTTTATGGGGTTAAAGAATGGTTCTAAGAACAGGTAAACCAAGCAAAATGCTTTCCATAGCCTCCAAAATGACTAGATTGAAACATAATTGAACCTTTATGGGAAGCACTGGAGCTCAGAATGCTATCTAGATTTCCACCTTCTTCGTCTCTCAAATAACTGGGGACTGTCCCTCTCGATGAATGGACCAATAACCCGCACACAGTTCAGAAATTGTATGACAGCATTTCTGAAAGGATTGAAACAGTTTTGTAGATAGAGGGTGGATCTAGTCATTATTAGTCACTACATGTTCAGGGCATTTCAATGTTTTATTTTTGTGCACCCCCTCTTTATTTGTTTAATTTTTAATAGTTTAATTATTTTTAATGATTCATATCTTGAAATATTATTTAATGGGACATGCATTTGCCTCTGTGTATGTCTAAATTCTTTGTCTTCAAAACAATCCAAGATATCTTGAGTGAATCCATGTATTGAAATGCCACCATCTAACACAGGGTTCTCAGCCTCTTTCTGAAGTAATATGCATTGCTCTTCCAGGTGAATATTTATGTGGATGCTGTTATCAATCACATGTGTTCATCTGAAGGAGGGGAAGGCAGGCACTCGACCTGTGGCTCATATTTCAATGCCAGCAAAGAGGAGTTCCCATCTGTCCCCTTCTCTGCACAGGATTTTAATGACCGTTTATGCAAAACGCGGAGTGGAAATATTGAAAACTACCAAGATATTTATCAGGTGTGTTGGGGAAAATAACAGCAGTATGAAGTTGCATGAAGTTCATCTAAAAAAGTAGGCAATTCTGTTTTCACTGGCAATCCTGCACTGATTTAGTATTCGAGTTGTTTCTAAGTCATCCCTTGATGTAGCTCAGTAGGCAACATGATGACCTTCTATTTAGCTTTAGCAGGTTAACAAGTCGTGTGGACTGATCTCTTTTCACGAGAACTAATCTCAGACATTACGCTTTGCAAAGGTTCATCGTCAGATTACCATGACACTTGCATGTACATGATGTAAAGATGTTAGGTCTAGTTGAAATGCAAACTGAACAAATGCAGTGTGTTTGGATTCATCCATTTGACTAACTCACAGCGAACACTGCACATTTTTAGATTCTTGGGAAGTGAGCAATTTAGGGTGTGAGGACTCAATTAATTTTGTACAACCGAGGCTGCTCGTCCATTGAAGCAGATAACATACTCCGTAATAAAAATGGATGAAAAACTAAAAAGACGAAGAAGGAATTATAATTGTAAACCTGCCACAATGCTGTTTTTGGTCATTGGCAATACCACTTCTTTGCTTTTTTTGTTTATTAATGCAATTTTTCTGATACGGCTCCCTCTATGGTCTCATAATGTAATTACAGTATGCTGAGTTCAGCATAAATGGGAGAGATGGATCAAATAAATCACGTTATTCACGCCAATATAAATGTTCTGACTCATTTCTATGGGGCCATTAATATTAATAATGACCGTGGAATTTTCTTCATGGAACTTATAAAGCGTAAAATCTTTTGAATTGGAATGACCGTATATGTGATGAGGTACAGGCTTCTGTGTGGTTTATTGTTTAAGTGCAGAAATGTCCAATTTAATGGTCTAGAAAAGTCTCCGGAAGAGTCTATTTGAAGTTTTTTTTTTTTTGGCTAAAACTTCAGGGTAGTGTGTCCAAGGACCCCCCTTGATGTATTTGTCCATATCACTGTGCTTAATTATTTCAAATGGCCTCCAGCCGCCACTGTCGTACATTATCAGCATAACTCAACTTAGCAGACAGTACACTTCTAGTGAAGAGAATCAGTCAATGAGGGTGTTGGGGAAGTATTGAATTGGTTCCTGCATCTCCTTGTGAGCAAAAGTTGAAAGCTGCACTGGGGGCATTTCCCATCAATTCGCCAAGTGATGAGTCATCATTGGGTCATTTGCATCAACATGAGAATGGTTGAATGAATGGAACTTGGCAGAGTAAATACCAAAATGGTTACAAATTTGATATACCAGCTTACCATAATTTGTCTTTGATAATGGTAAATATCACAGTGCGGATAATAGCTGTATGGTTGCCTGGAACATGATTGTTAAATCCTGAAATGTGCATATTAGATAGGATAAAATATGATGATGTTTCACTTTGTAATAAGTGTGTACTCCCAGTGTCGTACTACATCCCATGATGCTTTTCTGTAAATTTTTAACCTGTCAACAGGTGCGCAATTGTCGCTTGGTCGGACTTCTTGACTTGGCCCATAGGCGGGAACACGTTCGAGAGAAGGTGGCAGAATTCATGAATGCACTTATTGACATGGGTGTGGCTGGATTCAGGGTGGATGCCTGTAAACACATGTGGCCAGAGGACTTGCATGAGATTTATGGCAGACTTCACAATCTTAATACTACATGGTTCCCAGCTAATTCCAAGCCCTTCATTTACCAAGAGGTTGGTTTTATTTATCATTTCAGTAGCAAGGTCAGAATGGAATTATACTGTTTTTACCTCATGGACTGAAATGAAATTTAAGTTTTGAATTGGGTGATTCTGCTATCTATAAAAACTATCCACTGAATGAGAGTTCTAATTATCTACTTGGGAACAACTTCATTTCTGATTATGCATCTGAGTGCCAATGTTATGTGAGGAGCTGGACGGCAAATTTATCAGAAGTGGTTAATTCTATTTGTTTAACTTTTAATTTCAGGTTATTGACCTCGGAGAAGAGCCAATAAAAGCTTGTGAATATTATGAGATGGGCCATGTAACAGAGTTTAAGTATGGTGCCAGACTGGGCACAGTCATCCGCAAATGGAATGGCAAAAAGCTGTCAGATCTCAAGTAATGTGTTTTGCAATGCTCAAGATGTCTTTAAATATTTATAGTCATGCAATATTAACATACCCATGGAGTAGACAGCAAGATAATGTTAATGTTGTAGACTTTCCCGGTTACTGCTATATAGTAAGTAAGTAAAGTTTTATTTCTATAACACCTTTCAAAATCGAGGTTACAAAGTGCTGTACACACAGATAAAAAGTATATATGTGGAATTTATTGTATGCTTGCTTCAGCGAAGTAGCACGCTCTATTCTCTTACAACTTCTTCTTCCTCTTTTTCTCCTTCCATCTAAATTTGGCCGACTAACTCCTCCTACACCGTTTAAGCCATCGATTCAGTTCAGACTCAAAAAAAAAGCTTGTTCTGAATTACGTTGCATTTGTACAGATTTTTGAATTTCTTTGTTTTTGAGATATTTAATTTTAAATGTAATTTTTTGGGGTCCTATTAAATCAAGCCATTTTTGTGCTGATTCAGTAGATTCAGCGATGTTCTGCTATTTTTTTATTCTGTCATACTTTTAGCTAGAAATGTCATTCAAACTGCAAAAATGTTAAGTCAAGCTTGTATAGTTTCTTCACTGTTCAAATTTTTCGTAGCCTCTATAATTTTTTAAAATAATTTTTATTACAATAAATTCTGGGAACGTACCGTGTGGTGACGTCATTGTTAGAGTGGTGAACAGTTTTAAAATCATCAAGAAGTCTTCTCTTAAACTTACTCTTACTCCCACAGTTATCACTCCGCATAAAAATTTTTATATCCAAGTTTTAGCAAAAAGTTATATCCAAAGCTGTGCTGGTCACGAAAATGCAACTATGCGAGCAATCGGACAGATGGATTTGGCAGTATGAGCCAAAAAGCGACAGGAGCACTAACCAGAACTCCATTAACTCCTATATTAAATGAGACAAGAAAATTTCGGTTGGGAAGCTGAAAAACACAGTTTTATAACTTGCTCGTGTTCCCACATTTTTGGCACTACACACACAATTTTGACATATTTTGCTCAGCAGACTCTCCTCTTCAGTATGGTACCATTTCCATTTCGTAGATTGGACTTACTATCTTTGAGGTAGAGGCAGTAGTATGTAAGAGACGCCTTAGCTAAAATCTCCATTGGACCAAATGCTTTAACCATTCACTCAAATGGCTCAGAGAGACTCAGCAAAATTGTGGCATAGCGGTATTGTGGTTCAATTTTGCCCTCTGCTGGACTTTTTCCTGGCCTCAGCATTATCATTGTTCGGATTAAGATTGATAGGACTGTTAGACAAATCTCATTCTTCTGCGTCAAACTCAGTGACAGAATTTTCGGTATCGTCGTTTGTTCAGTCCCTAAAACCAGCTCCATGAGACCACATTTAAGGCAGCAAAGACCAGTCTTTTTTTTGCTGGGCAGGTCCATGAGAACACGTTACGGTAAAAAAAATTGCAAAGCAGAAAAGAATTGCTCGAGCTCTTATTCCAGTATGTACGAGCAACTGTTCACACTAGCTAGATATATTTACGATCGTATCTAGAACAGGCGAAATATTGGTATCAAAATGACCATAATTGCCATCCTTGCTAAGCCAGCAGACCTAACTTTTCCATACTCATTCAGTAGTTTAATAGTTAACGTTAGCTAGCTATTGATTATGTCATCTGCAGTGATGGCAATTGCAACGCTCAAGTTCGACCCGTTTTGAACACGTTCTGTGCACTGTGTGTTCGCGAGCTAACTAGCTAATAATAGCACAGAAATAAAAAGGGAGCCATGAACAGTATCACAACATGTGTTAACGATATCTTGTAGCTTGCTATTATTAGCATTTAGCTTGCGAACTCACAGTGCACAGAAATGAACAGAGAGCTGCGAATAGTAGCATTTCACTACTTGGCCAGGACAGCGTTGTTCAGCTCGGGACTGGGGGAGACGGTGACAATGAGCTGTAAGCAACAACAGCTGCGGTAGTCTGCCAATGTGGCCTACCATGTTTGCTCTGCCATAAAGCTAATTTCTCAGCATGCACTATGTTGACCTAGATACGCACAGAGCCATAGAGAGAGATGAGTCAACCTCATTGACTCCAATTGACCAGTTTTATACAGCTGGGTTGAAGCGGAGTAGACTCGGTCATGATGCACCTGAACAATCAGAATTCCTTAAACAATTACTTTCAGCTTTAAAGTCTTGTGTTTACATTTCAGCAGTTTTTCAACATTTCTTCAGCAATTTATTTTGCCTCTCAGTTTTCAAGCACCTTCATTTTATAAGCCAACCTCTTCAACTTTTCTCACTGAAGCAAGCGCACAAATTTTCCTCAGAAAATTTATCCTTTTCTAGTTCTTTTTCAATGGTTTATTTATTGAATTGCTTTTCTTAAAATATTGGAATCATACATTGATATTATTTCAGGAACTGGGGTGAATACTGTGGATTGATGCCCTCAGAAAAAGCTTTGGTGTTTGTGGACAACCATGATAATCAGAGAGGACATGGGGCAGGGGGAAAATCCATCCTCACCTTCTGGGAACCCAGGTGAGCTTTGTCCTCATAGAAGTTAGCCAAGCTCTTTCTTCTGACCAGCCGATTAGATGCCCTCACCATTTTTTTTTGTCTCCTACTCTGTTCAGGTTGTACCGATTAGCAGTGGGTTTCATGCTAGCTCACCCTTACGGGATGACCAGAGTGATGTCGAGCTATCGCTGGAATCGTCAAATCATGAATGGAAAAGTTGGTGATTTTATAAAATGTCACTTATCTTACACTGCTGTTTTCACATTGACTAAAATAATAATTTGCATTTATGCAAGACAATATTGGTGACTGTGAAGTGATAAATCTTCCAAAAGACCGTGTTGCCACTGTGGTGACTGCATGTTTGGCAGGATCAGAATGACTGGATGGGTCCTCCAAGTTTTCCTGATGGCAGCACAAAGCCTGTTAAAATAAACCCAGACGGTAGCTGCGGAGATGGATGGGTGTGTGAACACAGGTGGCATCAAATCAGGTAAGTATTTTAACATCCTTAACGTGTGATCACTTAAATTATGTGTGGACCACAGATTTTTTTCAACTCATTTTTTACCTAAATTCAGAGTACGTATGATGTGGCAAATAACTGTGCTATGTTTTTTTTTTTTTTTTTTCATGGAGGAACATGGTCATTTTCCGCAATGTTGTCAATGGTCAGCCTCTGTCTAACTGGTGGGATAATGGAAACAATCAGATTGCTTTTGGACGTGGAAATCGTGGCTTCGTTGTTATTAACAATGATGAATGGTAAGCATAGTGATAGAAACTACGTAATATGCTGACACAGTGATAATTAAAAATTTATGTAGAGAACGTTAAAGTGGTCTTCATTTTACTTATTTATTTATTCATTTAGGAGGGTTTTTGTTCTCCATTTCTAAACTTTTAGTGATTTTTATGTATGTCCTTAGTAACACATCCATTAGCAGAATTCAACCTGAAAATCTGCAAACTCACAATGTAACCCAAAGTATAATTTCTACAGGCCCTTGATGGAAAATTACACTTCAAAAGAAATTAAAAAGCTCTTGAAATCGTTTGTTGTTTTATGCCTTGTCCGTCTTTATCCATATCATCTGTTTAGCAAGAGACACAGTACGGTAGCTGGGTAATTAGATCAAGAAGATCTGAGCATCTTTCAGTGCTGTGAGAAAGTATCTGCCCCCTTCCTGTTTTCTTCTGTCTTTGCTTATTGACACGCTAAAATGTTTCTGATCATCAAAATAATTTTAATATTGGACAAAGATAACTGAAGTAAACACAAAATACAGTTTTTAAATTGCAATCTCATTCATTTAAGGAAAAAACTATCCAACCCTATCTGGCCCTATGTGAAAATGTAATTGCCCTCTTAGTTACTTATCAGCCAATCAAACAAATTTAATTGATAAGTGGGTTTAATATCTCTAGACACATCCAGGCATAATTACTGCCAGCCCTGTTGAATCTAAACATCACCTAAATAGAACCAGGACAGCAATGTGAAGAAGGCAAAAAAGCTGCACATGATGCCGCAATCCAAAGAAATTCAAGACGTCTTTTGGTCTGGAATGGGTTGCAAAACCATTCCTAAGACTCTGGGACTCCAGCAAACCACTGTAAGAGGCAATATCTTCAAAACCTAGTGCAGAAGTGAACCTTCCCAGGAGTTATCAGCCTAACAAAATTCCTCTAAGAGGGCATCAACGACTCATCCAGGAGGTCACAAAAGAACCCACACTAGCATCAAAAGAACAGCTGGCCTCACTTGCCCCAGTGAAGGTCAGTGTTCCCAGTTCCACAATAAAAAGAGATTGGGCAAAAATTGCATCCATGGCGGAGCAGCAAGGCAAAAACTGCTGTTGACCAAAAAGAACACTAAGGCTTGTCCCATATTTGCAAAATAATGGCTTGATGACCCACAAGACTTTTTGGATAACATTCTGTGGACTGATAAGCAAAAGTGGAACTTTTTGGAAGACGTGGGTCCCATTACGTCTGGCATAAAGCTAACGCGTTATCCTACTGCAAGAACATCATACTGAAAGTCAAACACAGTGGTGGTAGTGTGATGAACTTGGGCTGCCTTTCTGCTTCAGGACCTTGGTGATTTGCCATAATTGATGGAACCATGAATTGAGCTGTCCACCAGAATCCTGCAAGAACAATGTCTGGCAAGCAGTTTGTCATTTCAAGCTCAAGCACATTTGGGTTATGCAGCAAGACAATGATACAAAGCACACGAGCAAGTCCACATTAAAAAAAATGGAAGAGATCGAGAATAAGGGAAATACTTTTTTCACAGCACTGTAATTATGCTGCCTCTACAATGCTGTTTCTTTCGTTGACAGGACCCTGGATGAGACTCTTAATACTGGCTTGGCTAGTGGAACATACTGCGATGTCATTTCTGGGCAGAAGGAGGGAGGCCGATGCACTGGGAAGCTGGTCACGGTGGGGGAAGATGGAAAAGCACACTTTAGGATCAACTGCTCTGATCAGGACCCATTTGTTATCATTCATGTGCACTCTAAATTATAGCTGGAAAAACTAGCAACATTACCCAGTTAGCCATTTAAATTCCTCACATAAACTGCCTGGCCAAAAAAAAAAAAGTTGCACTCTCAAATATTCATTTGAAACCCCTATTGTTTGATTATGGTGCAGATTAGTTGTGTCTTTGTTTTGACAACCATATGGAATGTCAGAATTTTTTTTTCAATCAGAGTTGCAATACATTTTGGCTCGAGATCTTGTCTTGACAGTGAGGTAGTTAGACCGCGCTGTAGTCTTCTCCAGCGCATCCCAATAACTTTCAACTTGTTTAAGGTCAGGACTTTTTGGTGGCCAATTCGTATGTGAAAGTGTTTCCTCACGCTTGTATTTCTCATTCCTTGTTCTCTTTGCTAGATGCAGGCCCATAATTTGCCCCTTTTGAAGTATTGAAATCTTTCTCACCACCAAGGGATACGTCTTCCAACATAATTTTTTAAGAAATGAGAAGCTATATGCTTCATCAGTTGGGGTTAAAATAATTCTTGCCAGCTGAAACATTAATCGCTGCAATAATGATCCAGTCATAATACTTATTTATATCCATTTTTTTTTTGGAAAGGAAGTGTACATTTGGTTCAAAGGCTGTCATTTCATAAACACAAGGATTTTCACTCCTACATGAATGGCAGAACTCTATTGATGTTGTAACTGTGTTTTTCTTGATGCCAAAGCTGTTGACAATGTTGAAGCTTTAGGGAATATTTAGTTATGCCTCTTGCAGACTTTGATAAATTATTTATTCATCAGTTAGCTTACACTTTGGCTTGAAATTTGACAAATGTTGTTTTTTTTAGTGTTTGCATGTTGTGTGCATGTGATTGTGTGTGGTTTTGTTTTGTTTTGCTTGCACTGACTGAACTAAAGGGGAAGGATAATCACAATGGTAAAGTAAGACCTTGTTACAAATACAAGCGCTATATTAAGTTCACCAGATCTTACACCGAACAGTGTTTCCAAACTGAAACAGTTAATGGAGGCATTTCTTGTTTGTCAGGTAAGAACAAAACTTTGGGATGCTTGCCAGAGCACACACACTATACACAGTCTTATGTTGCCAGCTACAGTGCATTCTTGGATTGATTTGGCCTACAAAGACTATATGCATGCGGCATGGTGATTTATTGCTATGATAGTGTGTCATAACCCATTCTGACATCATTGCATCATTTTTTGTGATCTATGCTCATGACGACTCGCCTACATCTTGACAGCCTAAAATAAACAGTAGCACATTGATTCGAGGCCAGGATAGCCTTAAGATTATAGCGGCAACTGCTGCAGTATTGATGACTGTGAGATATGAAGATCTGATTTCTATTGTACCAGAAATCTCATGGCATGGTAAGGGAAAAACAGGAAATAAAGAAACAGTAGTAATGCTTCACCAACGCAAATCATGAAAACTAATTTGCGATAGACAAGATTCTGTTCCTCATGGTCCTATCATTTGGCTGAAATGTATTCAGATGTGCGAACCTAATCAATGTGGGGGGAAAGCGGACCTTTATTCTAGCATATTTAGGAAAACTCATTGGGAGAAACTGTCGGACCTCTTCTAAATCCATTCTCTGTCTTGCACAGATAGTTGATTTATTACACTTATTTCAACGTTACTTGTATTGTTATTATTGTTTCCTCTATTGAATTTTGCTCAGGTATGTACCCTCCTGAAATTCAAGTTTTAACATTTGAATGCATTTAGATTTTTAGGCTTATAGCAGATGCTTTTACCCTGTGCATGCAGAGAATACTATCTTTTACTTTCAATCCATTTATACTTACTGAAGCAATTTCAGTTAAGTACATTGCTTAGGGGTACCACAACATTGTCCCACGTGGGAATAAGACTTACAACCTTGGAATTGCAAGTCTCATTCCCTGCCCATTATTCTGCTGTTGTCCTAGTTTTAGTCTGGATCTCTAACTGCCATGCTGTGGGCATTAGCCTTTATGTGCTATCCCAGGGTGCTTCTCTGTTATAAATGCACAGAACTGCCTCTGCATGCCAAACAGTGTTGTGGTGACAAAGGAATAGTTCTATTTCAAGACCTTAGTACCTTCAAGCAAAGAGCTGTTTATCCCTTAGTAAGTACGACAGGAATGTGCATAAAAGATGGTGTTAATTTAAATATGACTTTTAAAATGTAATTGGTGACAATTTGCAATACGGTCATATTTATGAACGTTCAGCTCTTGTTTTTACGAGTTAAAGATGTGCATATTGTTGAATTATGCAGAAAGTATAGTATCATTAAGTAGCATATTTGTTAACCAGTAACGAATTTATGTGTATTGATCATTTACTCATTAGGGTAGGGGGAATAGAAAAAATGACCTGAATAAATGATTTACTGGGTTTTTCAATGATATGTAGTTTGCCATTTAAATAGTTAAGAGAAATTGCAAATGATATGAGTGTCTTACTTCACTGAAATAATTTCTCCAGTCTCTGTGTCACTCAAATCCTGAGATATAAAGCCTTAAATACTGTTGGTGTCATGCACTCATAGGCAAGGATTGGCTTGATGTGACATCTGTGCAAAGGGCTTAATTGCTTACTTAACAAAAATGTAAAAATGCACAATTGAAACAGGGTTTTAAAACAAGTGTAAAATCACTTCATAACATTATTTTTTAGCAAAAAATAGGACCAAGAATATTGGATGGTAATACATTGTCAAATAATAGTAGTCTATAATTGTCATGAGTTTTGTCGTTGTATTTTTACGCATATTTTTACATGGCAGGTTGCGTGCGCATCTTGATTACTGACCAGAAAATGCTCAGTGTAATACGATGTTTTTTCTTAGTTAAACAAACTGTAATGCATTTCCATCAGTAAGATTAAATCAGTTGCGTCCTGTTATGGATTGCACTAAAGGAACCGAGTGCAGATGAGCAGAGAATGCTGCTACGGATTTTTAATGAGTGGAAAACACAAAGGACAACTTGCAACAGGGGCACAGACTGGAACTGTGGTCAGGAAGTCTTACTCAGGCGATCAGCAAACAACATCAGAAAGGGCAATTTCAAGCTGTGGTCATTAACAGTCCAGCGTCAGAGGCTGGGTGGTCAAGACGATTTGCGAAACCTGCAGAACAATGCGTCCACAGGGGCACCAGGGCTATGCAGGTGTGGGGTCTGACTCTGCTCTGGAGACAGCTAGAGAGCAGGACGAGGCTGTCCCTATTAAATAGCACAAGATGCATTAGTTACATTTCTTAACTGATGATGGTGGGCGCCAAGGCTTGAGACAGAGAGCTGGCTGGGAAACGGAACTAGCCAGCAACGAATGACAGACTCTGCAACTTACAGGACACCAGTCAACATGAAGATGAGGAACACAGAAGAAAACAAGGAGCTCGGGGAATGAAACGCAAAGATAATTAATCAATTAAGAGAGGCAATACCGTAGATTCAGGACTGCTAGAAAGGGGAGAACAATAAAGGTAACAATTAGGAAGTGACAGTTTCCCATAATACATGAGGAGGCAAGTTTGTAATCTGTAAAAATTACCAATTAAATCAGTTGGTCTCTTTGTATATACAGGACAAAACATCAGAAGCACCCCTGAAAAATAGCTTTAACTTTGAAGTCTCCAAACCACAATTACAAAAGCATCTAGTTTGTACACAGGTAGCTGGTATTTACAGCCATTTCTGGTGATTTGACTGCCCCCTGTACGGCTATGAAGATTGGTATATTGTCATTCAAGGGAAGAATGTTGAACAATATTTTCTGTCAATCAAGTCGATGGGTATAGCTTCCAGTTAGGGCTATTGTGCCAGGGGCACATAAGCTGCTGAGCAGAAGTGGAGCGGTAATGCTACATATCTACTGCAGCATTACAAACAAACAAGGGCCAGGTAAGGCGAAGTAGGGTGGGTCATGCCTTTGCCATCCTAGAAAAAAGGAAAGAAAGCCTTCGAATGGTGATGCACGTCTCTGTGTTGCTTATGGAGGCTGCATATCCTCTGTCCTCTATTGGAGCAAAGTTCTATTGATACCAATAGTTAGTAAAATGTATTATCAGGGCTGAATATTCAGCCAAATCGATTTATCAGTCAACCTTACCCTCCCTCCTCAGTTTCCTTGAATGCAGCTGGGATGACAAAGATAATTGGGGATTATTTTAATGTAATTTGCACATCAATGAACTAATTTAGAAGTAGACCGTGTCATCTTGTGTTGAATTACGTGACTTCACAAAGAGTTTACTGCGCACAATGTCACATACTTATCCAATAACAGTCAGACAGGGGTAAGTATAGCTGAACTCCTCTATAATCTTTCTATGACAGTAGACATAAAAGGCCCCCTGATTCAAAAAATAATAATTAAAAAAAGATTTCTTTTAATTCAGATTAGGGCATGTGCGACCCCCAAAACACCAAATTTTGCGTTATGACCAACTTGAGTGCCACCTATATACTCTCGCACCTCTCTTAAGAAGTATGCATAAGCTAGCTTGGGATTTTGAGGATGCAGTTCAGAAATGCCTGAACTAAGTTTCACTTCAGCAAAAAAGCAGCATTTTGCAGAGCAAGCAGCGCCCTCAATTGCCCACTAAAATTTTTTAATTTTCCAGAACTCATCGCAGATTGACATCAGTGAAAATAAAGCTGGGAATTTCTTGGTCCAAATTTTTTGAGAGGTTCAATTTTGGCCCTCAATAAATTGACTCTTCTACAGGCCCGAGACAAGAAAAAAACTAAAGAAAACAGTTTAATTCAGGGACCAATAAATTTAGGATTTTTCCATCTGCCCATAGACTTTCCCAAAAAAATAAAAATGTAAAAAATTGAGGCAAACGGAGAACGTTATGTATCACCCACTGCCTTAGTATTGTTTTAAAAATTCCTTTTAATTGCCACAACATTTTATCAGCTCCTGTTTAATTATGCAAACTAAATATGCTGGCATCCTTAAATGCCAGAGATGCAGAAGATTGTATCCCTCCTTGTTAATGGAAAAGATATGCTGTATAGTGTACCACTTAATCTCTGCTTATTTTCTCCACATGTTGCTGAGTATTTCTCATAAGCTTTCTGAGAAGGTGCTCCTCTGCATTCCAATGAGACAGCAGGCAACCTGCAGGTGGAAGGGAGGTTCTGTATTTCCCTCACTAATTGCAGGTGTACCACTGACCTGCGCGCAGCAAACGGGGCAGAGTAACGTATTTCATTAGAAAACATCACATGCTGCAGGTCCCGCAGAGCAGATAGACAATCTACAGCGAACATGCATTAAAGCTGTAGTAATTGTAGCCAGAATTTATCAACAGTCGACACAGAGAATTTACGTGCTTTAGCTTCTATTTTAAAAAATTCTACCTTTATCTCATGAAATTAGGCAAAGTGATACCAGAGAAAATTGTTTGCAATGTCTTGTGCATGTGCACAGCAGACATAAAAATGAATTGATGCATGAAGAGCTGTAGATAGCATTACAACTGTGGTTACAATTGTGTGTTGAGGGCATGATAACGGTGACATTTTCTCAAACGGTGCCTGTCCATTGTATTTCTTCTTCATGGTTGATAATTAAATGGTGTACCCATTTTCCTGCAACTAAACAAATCTGTATGTGTAAGTCGAAAGGTGGAATGCTTGATTTAATACTTGGAAGTGACACGTAATGCTGTGCCTAGCTTTCGAATGCCATAGAGTGTTGAAAGTAGGACAATAGGCCATGCCTTCAACAAATTTGTATCTGAATTGTAAGCGAGAAAGTGCACCAAGGGATCTGTGTCCTCTAAATATTATCAAGGAATCAATAAGATGAGTAAACCCTGCAGCACAGTACGTAATCAACGATTAGCTAATATATAATTGCCTTAGTTGATATAATCCCTGGTGTTTTCTCATCATTGCATTTCAAAGGTGTCATGTAAGAAAGCCTACGGCATACAATGTTAATCTTTAAATAAAGAACATTTGCTTGGAGGTTACCAAAATGGACTGACATTGAAAGGTCTGTTTTGATCCAAAAGGTGGCCTGACGCTTAACATGTGAGAGAACTAACAGAATTTTAGATTTTTTTTTAAATGATCCATTCCATAGGAAGTCTGAAATAATAATTCGATTTTATCACATACATCCATCCATTCCGTGTTTGGTAATTCATAATTTTCTCAGTTATTTTACATGCATCATCTTGGTTTTACATTCCTATAGTTGCATTTTGATTTTGAAGTAGCTCGATCTGTCACAATCAACAAGAATCAGCAAATTACAAAGATTTGGAAAGATCCAGGATTTAAACCCGTCTCAAAACATTTGTATAAATTATGTCCATTGGCTGCTTTGTCTATTTTGTCTCTTCCGTTTACATATATCCTTTTGTTATGTTATCCACCATTTTAGTAACAGCTCTGATTTTTATTTATTTACTTACTACATGATCTGATTTACATGATTCAAACTGACTATTCATGCTGATTCGCTCTTTTTCTTCAGAAAATGTTTCCGGCTCTGGCAGGAAATGTGATTTTGCTTGAGATATGGATGCGGTACACTTCTCCTTCGTCAGCAGCTACTTCTGTCAATTGCTTTATTGAGTTTTGTTTAAACAGTACATTCGATCAATACTGTCTCCATGTCTACCAAGGCATCTCCCCATTTTTCTCAGTCAAATGCCACAACCAACAGAGTGACTGTCAATTGATATTATCAATCCGCACAGATGATGTATCGATCCAATGAGTATTTGCGTATTCATTGTCGCTGCTTTTTGATCTTATCTTATGAATGACAGCATCCAGTTATGGATTTTATTCGGCTTTATAAGAATTGACAGCTGCACGATCCTTTGTAGAGTGCAGGGCTCGTGTACATAAGCTGCTAGCTCTGGTCAGAGATTTGATGCTTAGTATACTTACTGATGAGCAGATGAGGGGGTGGAAGACTAATATTACAGGGAGCAAAACATTTATCAGTTTGCCAGCACTGACTGTAAGCAATTTGTATCACATAAAAAGGAAGATAAAGAAAGCTTGATATTTGGTGAATTAAATGCTTCAGATTAATTCATGACATATAGGTACGGAAGCAGCACTTCCCTCTCGTGACTGCTGCAGAATGAGAAGACCATAGCATATCAGTGTCATTGCAGTCCTGATGTGCAGTAATGACCTGTCAGAAACACCGGCTTGATTCTAACATACTCAGTATGGAAGATCCATTGGCTATCCAACATAATGAATCTGCACACCAATCTCAGTGCCCAAAGGCACCAGATTACTCTTAATGCATTTCTCACATCAATACTGAGTCACTGACAGAAATGTATTCTAACAAGATGCATACAGTGCCCTGTTAGATCATGTAATTATTTGTAAAAAAGCATTTTGTGAAAGATAACATGCCAGAAATATACGTGAGGTTATTTTATTTATTTCTTTTCTTTTGTAAATCACTTTAATTTACAAAGTGGATGAATTGCATTGCAGTCAATCTTGCAAATGAAAGATGTTGATGAAGATGTTTCACAGTACTAGGTTGTTCCCTATAAGGTTATTTCATTTTCTTTGGGGTCTTAAGTGCCTGAATATGATGGGTGCGCAATCTTTTCATTTGTATTCCTGTTATTACTTAGCAATGACATTCAATTCAAAAGCAACGACTTATGACAAAATTGGTCTCTTTGGAATCAGTACAATTTGATTGTGTTCCAACAGCATTTTCTTTGTGCAAGAAACTCGTCTCTTAATAATGATAATGAACCTGTCCATCACTGCACAGAGAGTGGGGATTATGGTGGCACACTTGGATTACAGACTGTTTGATCTATGACTCCATCCTTTCAATTCATTTAAACACACTTGTCAGGGTGAATAATATGGCTGTCAGCCTTGACAGAGGTCTCCATTATTGTCAGTCATACCCAAATGGATTGAAAGGTATTTTCTACAGGAATGTCAGTGTCCACAATGTCCTTATGTGGGTGCAAACCCATTTCTTCCAGGAGTGCATTTGTATTCACTCAGGCAGTAGCTGGTGTGGATGCCTCAAAGCACCCATAAAAAAGCATCTGGGCATCCATTAAATTGTAATCCGATTTGACATGGTTCTCATGAGTTCTGAGCGAGAAAAACTGCAGTGTAATTAAAATAAGATGAGCTTGTACATTTCCAAATACAGATCTCTTATTTTTCACTGACTTGGTATGCTTTTCGGAAGTGATCCACTTTGCGCTCAGTTGCAGGGGCATACTGTCGTAATGTCTTGATCAATGAGAGTTTGTGTAAAAGGCCTTGTCTTAAAGGTGCTGTAAGCATTGTTTTTGTTAAAATAACTTAAATAACTCAACATTTCAAAAGTCATCAATGATATTGAGTATTTGGTCAGTAACATTAATCTCCCAGTCCCTCCATTCTACAGTAAACCGAGAATTAAGTTTCAGATATCCTGTTCCCACTTTGTCCAATCCGGAGACAGAATTCTACAAAGACGTGGTCATCTGCGCGTTCACGGGGGAAAAGCAAAGGAATTTCAGTGTGAATGACATCCCCCGGAACCACTTTCCCAACCGAATGCCTTTTAAAGCAAATTAAGATGGCTGTAAAGAAAAAGAAAGCTGCCAGGAAAAAAAAGAAAAAAGAGACAGGAGTTGTGCAAGACCTGCATTTAAATTGGTGCGGCTAATCTCACTGCTTCTGGACAGGTAATCTATATTTTTCTCTCAGGTAGCTATGGGGATATTTGTTGGCTGGTTTGGTTGGTCTTTACCCTGGTAAGTAATGTTAGTTTATTACTACCTGGGCACTTGTCATTTGTGCTGGAATTCAGCTTGGGTTGCTGTGTAACAAAAGCAGCAAATCGTGTTGTTAGCTCAGTAGATAATATTACCTGGTTATAGCAGTTTTTTATTGCAGAAAACAAACTCAGTAATGCCAGCTAACTTTACAGTCAAGTGGATGATTGAGAAATGAATCATTAGTAGCAGATGAGCCACTGCTCCCCATCACTGATGTGCCTGATATTGTAAGGTGATGTGGCGAGGACGGCTGCTTGTTTATGTGGAGACATGTGGAGGAGGTAGGGGTCTTCTGTCTGCAAGAACGGACAAGATGTTTGCCAAAATATGGATTTCACTTACAGCAGCTTCAAGAAAATGTAAACAAATACATGTTGACGGGCCAGACTTGTAAGTATAGGGTTCTGGGTTCAATTCTCAAATTAGCTGTTATGCTTACTATGAGCAAGCACCTGAATTCCATCCTCAAATTTCCTGCTAAATGTATTGGTGATGAAGGCTATGAATTTTGAAGTCATCAGTAACCTGTGATTGCATTATTATGAGAAATGAGAATTTCTTTTTTCAGTGACCAGCCTGGTGAAATACAGGTTAAACTAAAAAGGAATTTAAAAGAAAAAAAAAACCGCAAAGAGCGTTAAATTCCGCCCCCCCCCCAGCACAACTTTTGGAAATGGCCCTTTCCTTTCACTGAGGAGCAACATCGGTTTCACCTGAGTGCAGCTATGGCACCCACCATTTGGACCAAGGGACAGGGCAAGGTGCAGACTGCAAATTAACACTCCCTCAAACCTCAAGAGGGACAGCTTCCAAGGTCAGGCTGGTGGACTCTGCGCGATCCGACATTCGTATGGGGGACGTGTCTCACGTGTTTGTGGTGAGGAAGGAACGCCATATGAGGTGAGACAGCAAAGGTGAAATCCAGCATGACATTCCACTTTGTTGTCATGGCAACCCAGCTCTGATGAAAAGCAGAAAAACAATAAAACATCCTTTTTGAAAAAAAGAGAGAAAAGAATAAAGAAAATAAAAAATAGCTGTCTTATACTGGGGGTAATTGACAGCAAGAAGTAGCTCTTAGGAGTTGGCTGACAGTTCCACCAACATTTGAAGACAATCAACCTACAGAGGACACAGCAGCCATTTTGGAGAAGTTGTTCTGACTGAACATATTGCACCTGTTAAATTATTTAACCCCTCTTCATCACTCCGACCTGAGCTGCAGTGAAAGCTGTACCGAGTGATTATGAGCCAGCATGTCACTGTCGCTCGGCAGGGTTTTGGACCTGCCATTTTCCTTGATACGTTTTGACACAGTTACCACCTGTGTCCTGACTGTGGTGTATATTTCATCATGGTCATTATGAATGGGAAGCGCATACCATCAGACTGCACAACAGGTTAAATGTACATGTTAAAATCAAATGAACCACAGAAACATTTGCCTGAATGGTATTATTGTTTTGTATGCCAGCCAGGTTTAAATGTTGCTCTTGTCCGTTATACATTTGTGTGATGAAATTTTGAGACTTCCTTCACACAACTGTCTAAATTTTCAAATCGCACAAAACATACAACTTCAAATTGTGAGATGCATTATTTCCCACCATACACAGTGTCGAATAGGTCACAATTTCATCATAGCTTGTACCTATTGTATTTTGTAATGAATGACACCTGAAAATTACTCATTTTGTTTCAACACTACAACCCCTTTGCACACACAATTAATTCATACTCTCACACACAATCTAGATTTTTATCCTGGTAACTCATGTTAACAAAATGTATGCAAAACCGATAATAAAACTATTGTATGGAAAACATTAAAATTGCTGGGATCATGCCTCGTCACCATGCATTCTTCTCTGACTGTTCTATTTTCAGAAATTTTTGAATACTTGGTGGTTGAAGGCAGGTTTTTGTTTTCCTTGCATAAATATTTTTGTCAAGTGGGGAAATGGTAATGCGAGTAACAGTCTACAGAAGACTGACCAGTTTGGAATTTATGTTCCACTGGAGGGCAGTATTTGTACAAGTTACCAGACCGGTTTTGAAAGCAGCCAGAGAGCACGTAATTTTAATAATTTTTTTTTTTTTTTTTTTTTTTTTCAGGGTGAAGTTTACTTAAACCACTGTGTGCCACTAAAAAGGTTGAAGCACCAATGTCTCCGAGTTCTCATGCTCCTGTTTGGCAGCAACAACAGGAGAAATGGCAGCTTCTGTTCCAAATGAAAGTGTACAAGAGAATATTACTTTTATTCCCTGAAAGCCCTCTACCCACACACTTTCTACCAGTGTAGCACAGCACATACCAGTCGACAAAAAGGGTTTAAATAGCTGTAAAGGGGCATATAAATTAATGTACCTAATTAGCATAAATAAATAAATAAATAACGTAATTACTCCAAAACAGCATTCTTATAAATGGACTAGTTTCTGTCCCTCCTTCACATATATTTAAGGGCACTTGTATTTGCTTGAAAATTGGATTACAGTCATCAAAAGATAAAACAGAAACAAGCAGATTATATTAATGCCATCCCAAGCTAACAGTTTATATTTTGATAAATGTATAAGTCTTAGTGTAAAAGTTAAACAGTGTTTATAATAACCTGATACAGTAATTGCTTCATGGATCTTTGTAAAAATGGGTTACTGATACAGATTCTACTCTGTACTCGAAAGTGATCAAGCAGAGATACTGAATGATGGGCGCGACAAGAAAATCATAATGGAGTCAATAAATTTGGCAGAGGGATCATATACAACGTATACTGATGAAAGAAATGTCAACACTTCTGTAGAACACTTCTTCTCACTCCTGCAAACTAGTCCCTCAGAATAATGCAGGGCCACACGTTAATAAGAGCATGAGTCAGCATTATGAGAAAGGAGCCCTGAAAATTTGCCGACTGAACACAAGCGATTTTTAGGCATTAGATTAACAGGTTGTCCATTTACAAGTTGACTTTCTTTGTTGGACATTGATGCAGCAACGGGGCTCCTAAACTAAACAATGCCAACTAGCTTACAAATGCTGCTCATGTACTGTGGTTAGACCAGGGTTACCTATGTTCTTATGGGTGAGTATACATTCAAATGTGGCAGGGTAGTAGTTGTGACAACTAACGAGGTTCAGTTCCAAGCCACTTTGCATTGACTACATTCTCTGACTAGTAGTTAAAGGGAAACTGAGGCCAAAAAATGAACAATATTTTTTCTGAAACTACATCAGCCTGAAACCAAAAAAAAATAAAATTTTAGAGCGGTTCGACCACCCGCGTCCAAGAAAACTTCTAAAAACTGGAATTGACCTCTATGGGCGATGCCATATTATACTGCAAGCTCAGCAAAGCTGGTTTGTGACGTCACAGTGTCAATTCAAAAGACCATCACACTCTCTTTACAAGGATTTTATGCAGTTTGCCAAAGTTTTTGCTCTCTTTGTTCAACAAAAGTTTCCTAAACTATGATTCGAGTGCCAGAAAATCATGTCAGGCAACAGTTCATGTTCAGGAAATTCTGACAGCTCGAGTGAAGTCTTTTCTCAAGAGTTTTTTTTTAGAGTTTTGATGAGTTTGGTATACAACCTTATCAATCTGAGCCAGAGATCAATATGGCCTCTGATACCAAAGAGAGTGAAGCAACAAACAGCAAACCAAGATCAGCTTCAACATTCTAGATGGTAAGATTTTTTCCTCTGAGTGTGTTTTGTTGCAGAAAAGCACGATAGCACCTACCCGTTTTTGACATGTGATTTAGCGCATGTTTTCAAACTTCAGAGAGGTATTTAGGTATTTCAGAGAGGTATTTCAGATATTTATTCATTCATTCAGTCTCTATACCCACTTCTTCCTTGCATGGGGAGCTGGAGCCTATCCCAGCTGACTACAGGTGAAAGGCAGGGACCCACCCTAGACACCTCGCCAATCCATCGCAGGGCGCTCACATCATTCACACACCATTCACTCTCACACTCATGCCTCTCACCACCAGTCAAAAAGTTGAGTACTGTAAGCCTACTTTTACTGAAATCCCCTACAGACAAATAATGAAGTACCTGCTTTGTCTTTCTCATAGAGCGTATTTAAAGCAGCAGTTTACTATTTTCATTAACTTCTCTCCTCCTCATAACATAAAAATAATGTCATTTCATATTTTCATTTTTATCTTTTGATATAAACAGAAACTTAAATGCCTCGTGGCCTCTCTGAAGTTTGTAAACATGCACTAAACCGCAGATGTCAAGAACAGATTGGTGCTATTGTGCTTTTCCGCAACAAAACACACATACAGAGGAAAAACTTACCAACTAGAATTTTGAAGCCAGTCTTGGTCCTGCTCACCGTTATGTTCACTGTTTGATGCTTCACTCTTGTCGGTAGTGGAGGCTACATTGATCTCGGCACGAACTGATCAGGTTGAAAACCAAACTCGTCTAAACGTCAGAAAAACTCTGAGAAAAGACTTCACTCAAGCTGTCAGATTGTCCTGAACATCAACTATTGTCTGACATGATTTTTTGGTACTGTAGTCGTAATCTAGCAAAATTTTGTTGAACAATGGAGCTATAACTTTGGCAAACTGCAAATAACGCTTGTAAAGAGAGTGTGATGTTTTTTTGAGTTGACGCTGTGATGTCACAGACCAACTTTGCTGAGCATGCAATGCAATATGGCATCACCCATCGCGGTTGATTCAAGTTTTTAGAATTTATTTTCTCAAATATGGATAGTGGAACCGCTCTAAAAATGAAATTATTTTGGTATCAAACTGATTAAAAAAAATTTGTTCATTTTGTTGGCCTCAGTTTCCGTTTAACAAGAACATATCTCATCAAGACCGCAAGCACATCTTTGGTCTGACCTTGACAGTGGTGTATAAAGTACCAGAAAACCATACTCAAGTAAAAGTACAGATATCTTGCTGAGAAAGTGACCCCATTACGAGTATCAAGTCACCCATTAGAAACGCACTTGAGTAAAAGTCTTAAAGCATCTGATTTGAACAGTACTTAAGTATCAAAAGTATTCAGCCTTGAAAATTGGCCTGCCTTAAACAATAGCTTAATAAGTAAAACTTTTGTCTTAATAAATCACTGGAACAGTCAGAACTGCATATTTTCGCACAAGTGAGTCCACGTTTGTCAATTTCTGTGGCTTTTTAAACAAATTGGCTGGAATCAAATTCATGCGGGTTCTGTGTGCATCCAATCTCATTTTCAAGCAGCAAATTCAATGAAAACAGCACTATGGAGTATATAAGCCTTTAAAACACCATCAACACACACTGATAAATATAATAACACTATTACATAGATTAGCTATATAACCAATGATATAATAAAACAATTAAACAACCTTTTTTAACTTATATTTGGGAAGAATTCCTTGTTCAACCTCCACCAATATCGAATAAAATCAGTACTTTTTCAGCTTACCTTGATGTTTAGGTACCCAGAGGAACATCGGGTGTCTAGACATGTGAAGTGCACATCCAGTCAAGAAAATTTCGAGTTTAATTTCTTGTGATGCTTTACGTGGTCATAGCATATAACAGTAGCAGCCATGTTTCTGATGACACACTGGGTTGCTAGGGCATGCGCAGCATATGCATTTGTGATATTAAATATTAATATTAAATTCTAAACCCCCTTCTCACTGATGAAACCCCCCAAAATATACTGGCTCTACCTTTTAAAATTGTTTCTGGCAAATAAAAAGCTGAAAAAAAGTGGAGGCTGGATACGGAATTCTTTCCCAATATTTAACTGAACACTCAGACTAGTTTTTACGACGAGCTTACTGGTCCACCATTATTTTTACTAGTGTGCGGACTACCGCGAATTTCAAACCCTGCTTATTAAAATAGATCACATCTAAATTCTTTTTTTTTTTTAAAGTTTATTTTTTTGGGAATTGTTCCTTTATTTGAGCCCCTAAGAACCATAACCGGGCCATCCCGCACTTTTGCCGAAATTGAGTTGTGGTAGTCAGCATGTGCAGAAAACTGAGATCTACATTTCCTAACAGCCCAACCCAATCTGCCCACATGGATTGTTAATACAAGCAAATGTCTTCTCTGCCCCTGTATATATGCACTGCACTGCCTTAGCCATAATACGCCATCCCACAACCTTCCCATAATTCATTGTAAACATGGCAGCTCGGTATCTCACTGATGAGGAGTTGCTTATTGTGATTGATGATGATGGTGAAGTGGAAGATGACAGAGACCCAAAGTTTGTCCCAAATGAATCAGAAGATTATGCTTCCTCCTCAGAAGGAGGTTGGTTTCAATTTAATGCAGCAGAAGGGCATCCAAAACCTGCACAAGAAGTGCATGTGCATGATTTTACATATCTTGAGTTTGTACCAAATGCAGTGTTTAAACTAGATGACTCTAGGTGCAGTGTTTACTCTGGCAACTTTGAGTCCCATTTTCTCAAAAGTACCCCAACATGGGTTTGCCCAGTATGGTTCTTAGGGGCTCATTTGACAGTTATACAGTGTAGAGAGACAGGAAGGTTGGGGAGAAGAATGGGGGAAGACATGCAGCAAATGACCTGAGCCGGAGTCGAACCCAGGTCGCTGCGGGAAGGACACAGCCTTTATGGTACGCGCGTTTAGACCGATGAGCCACCGGGGCGCCCCAGATCACATCTAAATTCAACAAAAAATCATCCCCTCATATCGTCAGCACAATTGATGACATTTGCGCCAAACATGTGGCCGTTTAGAAGAAAAAAATATAATATAAAAAAAAAAATTTAATAGCGGGTGCTAGTGTATTGTTATACTTTGACACTATAAATTTTGTCAGATATCTCTCTTCATCGTCAGAAATTCACATTAAATATAGCCTAAACCCTACAGGATAACATAGGCCTTGGTATTCACATATTAAGCTTAATCTAAGCAACCGCTGCCACAAATTCAAACCATGTTAAATCAACTTCAGCTATTTAGCTAACAGAGCTCCCCCAACCGGAATTTGGCCAATTTCCGAATGTTGCTAGGATTTGCAGGAAGGTTCAAAGCAAGGAATGAACGGGGATGACGAGCAGAACATTTATGAGTTATAAATTACCAAAGGTAGGCAATGTTACATTTCATAGCAAATCAACGTCAACTTTCGAATATGCCATAGGGTTTACTTAGGTGGTAAACTAGCTTACTGCAAAAATTTCAATTTAGGTTACAGAAAACTCTGTGGGTCAACTAGCTTACATTGCTAAACGGTATAAATTTAACTGCAAGATTAACAATTGACCTCTGGGTGCTTTTTCAAGTTTGATGGAGAATTTTTATATGACAAAACTTGCGAATACTTGAGCGCACAGAGCAGGCACTGCATCCTGAACGATGAGCCCTTCTGACCCAGACATCGAAACATTCCCTGCAAATAGGGCCACGGGTGTTCAACGTCTGGTGGTGGTGTGTCTGTAGATATGAGCCGTGGAACATCCGTACTGCAACCTTCACCATAGGCCATCTCGATAAGACTGATTGTGCAGAATCAAAACTGTGCAGTTGTTCACATTTCCTGCTACACCTCAGCCAATGAATAGATTCCATTGGCAAACAGGACGATTTGATTCGCAAGCTGTCTTCAGAATCATTTTGAATGGGCTCAAAAAGGCAAATGAAACAGCTGTAAACATAATTATTGCGCCATTAATTAAAAATAGGAAAATCTGGTACCGTGGAAAATGTAACGAGGTCAAATCAAAATTTGTTGGAGTAAAAAGTAGAAAGTAGCCAAATAGATACTTAAGTACAGTAACTAAGTACAATTACTCAAGTACTATACACCACTAGACTTTGATCGATGTTTGTTCATGTTAAGAAAATCCCTCACTTAGAATGTCATAACCTCGGAAAATAATCACTTTTCTTTAGTTGCTCAAAGAGAAGCCACTGGTGCTGCTTTGCAGTAATGTTCTGTTTCAGTGGTGCTCTCAAATATAAAGCTTCAGTTAAACCCATGAAACCTACAGCAGTGGCTGTATTCAAACCTGTGGAACTTCAGGCCTGTTTTAAATTCTGGTGGGGATACCAAGGTTTGCAACAATCCCAAATATGTCCTGCTGCATTACAGGGAAATGTGTTATATTTTCCATTTGATGTAATGCTGTGGCCATAATAACATGGCATCCAAGATTTGAATATTTCTCTCAATATAAATGTGATGTAACCTCAGTGAAGCACTGCACCCACCAGGTACGGTATATGCATGTGAAATATTCCAACAATATGAAAAAAAAAGCTTTTTCTGAGTTTAAACCTATAATTAAGTGAAAAGTCAGAGTTTAAGGGGTTAACTTTTCTCAAGATGCACTTGCGTATTATTATTATTATTATTATTATTATTATTGTTGTTGTCATTGCTGTTGTTGTATGTATTTATGCATTGATTTGTTAATCATCCTTCACCTGTATTAAATTGAAAACAATAACAAGATATATTAAGGCATTCCTATCTCGACTTTGTGGTTTTTTGGGACGGGGCAGAGTGTTCCCATTAGAACACTAAAATTAGAGTAGCAGGTTAAATATAATCAAAAGGACACTATCGTTAACTCCTAGATAAGCAGTTTGTGAATTAGGGACTGGTCATCCATGCCAAGATCATATTTATCTTACCATCAGTGATCGTGCTAACAGCAGATTGATTTATTGATTGATTGATTAGTGAGTGACGCTCGAATCTCATCACAACACTCCTTCATAAGCTTCACTTATCCAGGAGTAAAAAGTGGCCGGTCAGGAGCTGCATGTGGCGCCACGCCATTGCTCAGCCTATAGGGGGGGTTCTCGGGCATGCTCCCTCCGATTTTTTTTTTCTAGTGCACATTAAACAGCTTAATGCATGTATTTTTCAGAGGATAGTTTCAGGATTTTCTGGTCAAGCATCACTTTTTTTTGACAAAGTTGAATACACTGAAAAAACGAAATTGGTGGTGTAGTAAAATATACTAATTGAATTGTCCTAATGTTTACAATAAAATGTTGTTTCAGCAGGAACTAGATTTTATCAAGTAAAATTACATGTATGTACACAATTTATTCATGTATTGAAAGTGACTGTGTGGAATGAGTAAGTCTTATAATAGATTTTCTCATACCATTTAAATGTTTTTTAGTCCCTACTAGAAACACTAAAATACTGAGTAAATTTTACAACACAATTTTAGAGTGCGTTTGATTCAGCGCATGTGCCGTGGGACAAACGAAAGTACTGCGCACAGAGTCCGTTGGCAGGCAGACATTTCACAAATGTTATCATAAGAAGTAAGTAGATTTTACTTAATACTATTAAGGAAGTTTTACTTGATATTACAGCAGTAAAATTTGCTCAAAAATTTTGAGTGCAAATTGTTACGAGGATTTTTTTAAGTAAATCTTATGAGTTGTTTTTTTCAGTGTATCCTTAGTTAAGCAGCATGCTACTATTTCAACCACAACACCAATTAGCACCACAAGCACCAGCATATTTAATACTAAAAGCAAGAGTAAATTAATTCAAACACCAAAGCAATTATTTCTTTTAACCATTTATTCCATTGTATTATTTATTCTTTATCTTGTATTGGTTGCCTGTCTTATCCTGAGAATAACAAATTGACCCATTAACATTTTATGACAATTTAAATTTTATTTCAACACTTCAGTTCCTATCCTTTGTGACTGACATGTTTTCCTTTAAATGTCTGCGGCTTTTTCTTTGGCACTGAATTATTTGCCATTTGTTATCATAATAACATGTAGATTCAAGGAACAAGGAAAAAAACTGCAGCAATATCAATATCAAAAAATTGCATTCAACCCCTGGAAAAAAATTATAAAATCTCCACACACAGTGGATATTCATGTAGCTTTTTACTAAGTAGCAAATAAACAAATCGCAGATATGACACAAAACAATTTTTGTCTTTTAGCATAACATTCAGCCTTCATGAAACACACCTCAAACAAATTAGATTAAATTATTTTAATAAATGGAATATTTTTTTAATGAGGTAGAGGCAAAAATATGGAATTACTCATTTACTTTGCAGTTAGTAGGCTGGTAAGCACTGCAGATATCAAAACATATGTGCACAAGAAATGAAAAGTGAGTTTTCATATGTTCCATTTAAAATGTGAAAATAAGCTGATAAACTGGTTAAACTAAATTTGAAATATGTGAAATATATCACATTGTATGCAAAATATATGTGCCTACAAAGAGTATTGATAAATTTACTAATTTCAAAATTAGACCTCACTGTCATGGTTTGTGAGGCATGCGTGTGTTTTGGACTTTTCTTTGTGGCTCTCATCCCGGGGCGAGATCGAATTCCTTTTCAATCGGATTCTTTTCCCAGCTGGCTGATTGAACTGGGGCGGCGCTTCCCCGGGCTCTATATAAGCCGGAAGTCCGTCACGCCTCCTTTGCTAGCCCTCCTGTTGTGTTCGGTCAAATCTGACCGATTTACAAGTTTTCTCCCCAAAAATATGCAGTTAATTTTATCTGTTTGTCATAAGGTTCCATGACTCTGTTCACACATGGCATCTGAACACATAAAATAAATTTGGAGAATTTTTATTAAATTTTGTGTGTTTTATTGAACTTGTATACACCTGTGGTGTTCCCGGTCAAAAATGACTGGTCACTAGAAATGAATGGGTAAGACCACAATTAGTGTATAAAATAGAGTTCAAGCACATTCCCAAACTCCTTTCCCACACCCCAACATGCAGGTGTCTTTGAGCAGACACACACACACTCAAGCACACACACACACACACACAGCTTCCATGGCAACCCCCACGGGAGCCTATCTCCGATAGAATTTTTATGGCCATGGTGGAAGCCCTCATGCAAAGGCGGCAGCACCTTCCCCGAACACCATCCTCTGCCGCATTGGTGAGAGACATGCAAGTGTAACATTGTTATTTACAAATGTATAATTACAAAAAAAATCTAATTAATGTATTCATGCCATTTCATTTGTTTTATAGCACTATTCATATATAGCCTACCCTACTTTATATCAGGAAACTGTAATTGTATTGTCCCTCCACTCTGTGACCTCATTTCCTGTCTGTTGCTCCAAAAAGAAAGTTGTTCCCATGATACCTCTCATTCCTGCAATGGCGTTTGTGGAGAGAGGCTAGAGCTGAAGAGGAGCGAGTTTCCTGTGAAAAAATGTACACGCGTTCTTTTTATCTGAACAACAGAAAATGCATGGTGGCAGACCAAAGAAACGCAAGTTGTCCGTCTCGTATGTGAAACACCCACACAACGCAGATCCACACCGGTCACACAAGCATCAGCACCAACATCTACACCAACCAGAGGAGGAGGACACAAAAGGAAGAGGTGTCAACTGTGTGCACCACGAGATAGAAAAACAAGCTTGGTGTGCCACAAATGCAGTGTACACATTTGCCAGGAACATGCAACAGCCACAATCCACTGCCCGACATGTTCATGAGAAGACGAAATGTAAGCGATGTAAGTGATTGACCAGTGATTGACATATTGTGAAGATTTTGTTTTTGTTGTTATGATTGACAGATTGTGAAGATTTTGTTTTTGTTATCAGTAGTGATATTGTTGATCTTCAAAAAGAATGAAAACAGTTGTAGAGCTAAGGAGGTGAAGAGCAAAGATGAGTCATGATGCAACACTGCGGAACACTGGATTAACACTTTGATGCTACCTGTTGTTTGTTTTAAGGGATGCATGGGGAAATAATTGTAAATGTGTACATTCAGTCTAAAGTTCAGACATTACTTTTATAACATGGTTAAGTTTTCCTGTGAGGATTTGGGCTTTTGTTTTACTAAATAAATCATACTGGTCAGTTTTGACCAGGAACACAAAAGATGTTATTTTGTGCCACTATTTAGAAAATTTAAATGGTTTCAAAACAGTGTCATTGGTAAACATTGAAATAAAGTACTCTGTGATAAATACTACAATATGTTTCATCTAAGTATTTGGTATAGTCAAAGTAATATCTATATAATGTTTTTTTCCCTAAAAAATGAGTTTTATGACCTCAGGTAAATTAGGCCTACAGCACATACATAGCAAATAGAAGTTCAAAACTTGTAACGTTCACAAGAGCTGAAGTTGATAAAAAGATCTAACACAACATTAGGTGATAATATATGTATCATTGTGGATTTATAATCAAATACAATGTTCTCAGTCACCTGTGACCGGGAACATTATGAGCCTTAGCCTAAATGAACAGAACAGGAGGGTTAAAGTGTCTGTTTGTAGCTAAGCACTATAGCCGAAGATATCTCTAGTCAGGATTTGTGCAACTTATATCTTCCAGTTATTATTGGAGTTCCTTCCGCTTTAGGAATTTTCCCTTTTCTACTTTTGTTCTCTCTCGTGTTGCATCCGTTTTTTGGACTATCATACGTCCTTTGGAAGCTCGAGTACTTTCTGGTGGTCTGCATAATTCTCTGTGTTTGTATTGTGTCCGTACTGCTCGTTCTCTCTCTGGCTGCTGCACTTGGCCTCTCAATTTTACCTGCCATTACAAAACAGTCTAGGCAGCATGGAGTCATCAGCGGTGGTTGCGTTAGAGAAAGTTGTGGCTAATCAACAAGCAGTTCTCTCTGGGTATGGCAAAGGTCTTTCTAGCCTGAACAATCAGCAAGCAGAGTTGGTGGAGAGAGTCTGCCTTCAGGAGAATGCCATGCAGAAACAGGAAAAACGTTCTGTTGAGTCTCACTGAAAGTATTAGAGCCTTGTCCACTCAGATCACACAGAATGTTGCACAAGCACAATCCGTACACCTTTCCCGAGAGCCAAAACTCCAGTTACCCCCAAGATATGGAGGCGAGGCAGGAAGATGTAAAGATTTCATTGCCCAATGTGAAATAGTTTTTAAAGCGCAGCCTTCACGATTTGTGAATGAAGAGTCTCAGGCTTCATTTATTTTATTCCTGTTGACCGACACAGCACTCACTTGGGTCGGGCCACTTATTTGATCTAATTCACCGGTCGTGAATACAGTGGAGACTCTCATAAGAGAAATGGTATCGTTATTTGATCAGGATGTTTGTGGTCAGGACGCGGCCACGCGTTTAATGCATCTGAGGCAGGGCTCTGAAAGTGTCGCGGAGTTTTCAATCTCATTTCGCTCCATGACAACGGAGATGGGCTAGCCAGAAGCACCTCTTATACAATTTTTGTTCACGCTTTGGCTGAGGAGGTTAAGGACGCTCTGGCTACATTGGAGACTTGTGTTTCTCTGGATTTGTTGGTTTGTACCGTGGTGCGAATCGATAATCGCATCCGCGAACGTAACAGGGAGAAACGTACTGCATTGGCTCTTGCTGACAACGGGGTTATGCTCCTCGCAGCGTGCATACAGCTCCAATTCTGCCCACTGAAATTTCTACTCCTGGCTAGCCTATGCAGGTTGATGGCTCATATGAGAACCGGGCTCGTAAGCCCGTTCGCAGACGTATAATCTGCTATAATTGTAACAAACCGGGACATATCCGTCCACGCTGCCCTGAGCTTCAGGGAAATGGGAAGTCCCTCTAGCGGTATGGGGGGCGCTAGAGGGACAGACCCAATTTCCCTTCTGAACTTTAATTCCTGTAGAATTGACTGTGGACAGAGAATATTTATTGAGGCTATTTTGGACTCTGGCGCCGTGGACTGTTTTATGTATGAGGAGTGGGCTAGGAGACATTCCATTCCCATCCGCCCTCTTCTACATTCACGCACTGAAAGATCTTTGGACTGTCGCCCGCTGGGAACTGGATTTATAACCAAGGTCTCTGAATCATTGACTATGTTCGTCCCTTTTGTTAGTCATTCTGAGGGAGTCCGGGTTTTTATGATCAGTTCCCCTGTTTTCCCTGTCATTTTAGGACACTCTTGGCTACGGGAACATAGGCCTCACATCCTTTGGGGGAGTCAGAATAACCCGGTCGTCCAGTGGGGCACTGATTGTAGGTCCCACTGTTGGGAGAGTTTGGCGTGTCATCACGCCATCAACCTATGGGGGAGGCTGACGCCTGGAGTGATTCTGAGGAGTTTGTCTCACACAACCCTCCTAATCTAGAAAAAGGGGCGGAGGAGGGGTTGGAGTGGGATCCTCAATTTGACTGGTGGCAGCCAGAGGAGGATTGCAATTCGGAGGATTTCTCTGACTCAGAATCAGACATAGAGATGGCAGGTTTCGAACAGGGTGAAAATTTGGGGGCTGCTCTGAACTTTTGTCTACCTCCTAATGTTCATAACGATTATGCTGATCTCCCAGAGGTTTTTAGCAAGCAACGGGCCTCGACTTTACCTTCTCATCGCACTTACGATTGCGAGATCAATCTCTACCCGGGTACCACTCCCCCCAGGGGTTCATTATACTCGCTGTCAGGGCCTGAGTGAAGGGCCATGCGAGAATATATTCAGGAGGCTCTGGCTAATGGATTTATTTGGCCCTCCACGTCTCCTGCCGGAGCGGAGTTCTTTTTTGTGGGCAAAAAAGATGGCGGCATGAGACCCTGTATTGATTACAAGGGCTTGAGCAATATCATCATTAAAAACCGATACCTCCTTCTGATGATGAACTCCGCGTTTGAACATCTGCAGGAGGCGTCTTTTTTTTTTTTTTACCAATCTAGACCTCCGGAATGCTTATAACTTGGTTTGGATCTGGGAGGGGGACGAGTGGAAAACAGCATTTAATATGCATGACAGCTACTATGAATATTTGGTCATCCTGTTCGGATTGGTTAATGCCCCCTCTGTGTTCCAGGCACTCGTTAATGACGTCCTCTGAGAAATGTTGAAGAAATTATTCTTTGTCTACCTTGACAATATTCTGATTTTTTCCTCAACTCTCCCGGAGCATAAACAATATGTCAGACAAGTGCTTGAGGCCCTCCTTAAAGCCAAGCTTTTTGTCAAGGCTGAAAAATGCATTTTTCATGCCAAAACAGTCTTGTCTCTTGGCTTCATTGTGTCTGAAGGGTCGGTTCGCATGGATCCTGACAAGGTGGCAGCGGTCAGGAATTAGCCTGTCCCTCAAAACGTCAAGGAGGTTCAACGGTTTTTGGGCTTTGCTAATTTTTATAGGAGTTTTATCCGTAATTTTAGCACGGTAGCTGCCCCCATTATTGCGCTCACTAAAAAGAATACCTCCTCGTTGTTTGCTTAGTCTCCAGCAGCTGAGGCTGCTTTTCAGGAGTTGAAGAAACGATTTAGCTCGAAGCCCATTCTCATTTTGCCTGACCCCTCCCTCCCATTTGTTGTGGAGGTGGATGCGTCGGAGGTCGGGGTGGGTGCCATTTTGTCCCAGCGCGCCCTTCGGGACAATAAGTTGCACCCATGCGTCTACTTCTCCCGGTCGTTGTCGGCGGTCAAACGGAATTACAGCATTGGTGACCGGGAGTTGTTGGCTGTCAAGTTGGCATTAGAAGAGTGGTGCCATTGGTTAAAGGGGGCTGAACATCCGTTTGTGGTTTGGACGGATCATAAAAATCTCCAATACATCCAACAGACTAAGCGACGTAATTCCCAGCAGGCGCGGTGGTAGTTGTTTTTCAATCGCTTTAACTTTATGTTAACCTATCGCCCGGGTTCCAAAAACATCAAGCCTGACACTTTGTCGCGGATTTACTACCGCTCTGGTCGCGATCCTATTCCTGAGCCGGTTATCCCGGCAGCTCAGATTGTGGCTCCCATCCAGTGGGACGTTGAGTTTGTTGTGCGAGATGCCTTGAGATCCAATCCCGGTCCTGGTGGGGGGCCGCCTGGCTGTTCGGTTGTTCCGATAGCGGTATGGTCCCAAGTTCTCCAGTGGGGGCACTCTTCCCGCCTGGCGGGTCACCCGGGGGTTCATTGGACCAAGTAGTTCTTGGCGCGATGTTTTTGGTGGCCCAGCATGATTGAAGACATCCGGGAGTTTGTAGCGGCGTGCTGTATCTGCGCTAGGAACAAGGTTTCCCATCTCCCCTCCTCTGGTCAGTTGCGGCCGTTGCCTGTCCCCATGCGCCCATCGAGCCATATCGCTCTGGATTTTGTGACGGGTTTGCCTATTTCTGAAGGCAACACGGTCATCTTGGTCATGGTCGACCACTTTTCTAAGGCCGCCCACTTTATCACTCTGCCCAAGCTGCCTTCGGCACGGGAGACGGCCCTTCTTGTTGTGGACCATGTGTTCCGGCTGCATGGTCTCCCTCAAGATGTGGTTTCTGACCGGGGCCCCCAATTTACGGCTAAATTCTGGCGTGCTTTTTGCAGCCAGTTAGGGGCCACTGTGAGCCTTTCGTGTGGTTTCCACCCTGAGACTAACGGGCAGACAGAGTGAATCAACCAGTCGCTGGAGAATACTCTTCGGTGTTTAGCGGCTGACAACCCATCTTCATGAAGTCGTTTTTTTTTTGGCATAGGCCGAAAATTCCCACAATTCACTGGGTAACTCCTCCACAGGCCTTTCCCCGTTTGAGGCTCAGTTGGGTAATCAGCCTCCACTGTTTCCAGAGACTGAGAGGGATCAGAAGTTCCCTCGGTCAATCACTTTGTTTCGCATTGTCGGTCAGTCTGGACCAGGGTCCGTTCCTCTTTGTTGCGCTCTGGGCGGAAACAGAAGACCGCCGCGGATAGAAGGCGCCGTTTGGCCCCATCTTATCGGGTTGGCCAAAGAGTTTGGCTTTCCACTCGGGACCTTCCCTTAAGAGTGGAGTCACGGAAGTTGGCACCCCGCTTCATTGGTCCTTTTAAGATAGTGCAGAGGATCAACCCTGTCACTGTCCGGTTAAAGCTCCTTAGATCCTTGCGTATCCACCCCTCTTTTCATGTCTCCAGGCTTCAACCGGTTAGCACTAGCATCCTGGCACTGGTCGACAAATCCCTGCCGCCACCACGGATGATTGAGGGGAGGCCGGTTTACACTGTGCGTCGTATTCTGGCCAAGAGGCGTGTGGGTCGTGGGGCCCAGTTTTTGGTTGATTGGGAGGAGTATGGTCCTGAGAAGTGGTGCTGGGTCCCTTCTCGGCATATCCTGGATCCCACCCTCCGTGCACGGGGTTCTCTGGGAACGTCTGGAGCCGTCCCTTGGGGGGATCCTGTCATGGTTTGTGAGGCGTGCGTGTGTTTTGGACTTTTCTTTGTGGCTCTCGTTCCGGGGCGAGATCGGATTCTTTTCCCAGCTGGCTGCTTGAACTGGGGCGGCACTTCCCCGGACTTTATGTAAGCCGGAAGTCCGACACGCCTCCTTTGTCAGTGTGTTTGTTTGTAGCTAAGCACTATAGCCGAAGATATCTCTAGTCAGGATTTGTGTGACTTTATATCTTCCAGTTATTATTGGAGTTCCTCCCGCTTTAGGAATTTTCCCTTTTCTACTTTTGTTCTCTCTCGCGTTGCTTCCATTTTTCGGACTATTATACGTCCTTTGGAAGCGCGAGTACTTTCTGGTGGTCTGTATAATTCTCTGTATTTGTATTGTGTCCGTACTGCTCGTTCTCTCTCTGGCCGCTGCACTTGGCCTCTCAATTTTACCAGCCATTACACTCACCCCACCACATATCTATAGAGCCGTGAAAAAGTATTTGCTCCCTTCCTGATTTCTTTTTTTTTTTTTTGCATATTTGTCACACTTAAATGTTTCAGATCATCAAACAAACTTTAATATTAGACAAAGACAACCCAAGTAAATATACTTAGCACCATTAAAAACGCAACGGTGAGGTATGTACTGTATTTGCGGCAAATTGAAGAATCAATTAATTTTTATTGCTGGTCACACTTTATATGAAGTGTTGCTCATAAAAGCTTACATACAGCATGTATAATGCCTTCATAAATGAGATATGATGTCTTTATAAAGCATACATAAGCAAATTTCATGCTTTCTAAAGGGTGAAATAACTCATCTTTATTCAGCATGTGATGCCAGATGTGGTATAATTGACCATGCCACTTAGCTAGTGGCTAAATGCTATAAAGGGTGATATTGTCAGCGAAGTGGTATTGTCATTGTCACATCTGGCATCACATGCTGAATAAGAATGTGTTATTCCACCCTTTACAAAGCATGACATGTGCTTATGTATGATTTATGAAGACATTACCTCTCATTTATGAAGGCATTATACATGCTGATACAGCCTTTATGAGCAACACTTCATCTTAACCCTTATTGCTTTTCCAGTGAGGCACGAGTGGAAATGAAGAAAAGCGTGTGGTATTGTAATCCTGATGCGCGCGCCACATGAACGTGCCAAGCACTTCAATAATAACAAACATTGAGCTGTTTGTGATATTTTATTTTCTTTTATTACAGGGAAGTCCGACTGAGACCGAGGTCTCTTTTTTCAGGGGAGCCCTGAATACAATAAAACAATTACAAAGTCAGTTAACAACACAGAGCACAGTAAAATTCACACAATTACATCCAAAAATTGCAAACTAAAGGAAAACAATCCTTAAAATACAATTTAAAATAAAAAAGAAAGTAATAAAATAAGTAAAACATACAAATACAAAGGACAGAGAACAAGTCCAAAGTTAAAACTAAAGGCAAGTACATCTGGCCTCCTCAACTAACATCTCCCACAGTCGCTTCTTGTTGGACTCATATGGAATGAGACAATCAAGCTTCAGAGTGTCTTGGCATCTATTCCAGACACAGGGTGCAAATGAGCTAAAAGCAGAACACCCCAAATTTTTTCTAGTTCTGCATGACTCTAACAAAATCCACTCTTGCGATCTGACATGCTGGTTTCTGATTTTGATGGACAAAAGCCAAGTAAGATAAGGTTTGCCAAGCAATGCTTTATAAATAAATAAAATACAATGGAGCTTCCTTCTAAAATGAAGGGAAAACCACCCTAATGAACTATAAAAAACACAGTGATGGGTGCGGAAACCATCACCAGTGATAAAACGCAGAGCGCTGTGATAAATTGCGTCCAAAGGTCTTAAAGTATGATCTCAGAGGTATGCATATAAAGTACATCCCCATAGTCAAATAAAGGTAACATAGTTGCATGGGCAATCCTCTTCCTACTGTCAAAAGAAAAACAAAACCTGTTTCCGCAAAGAAACCCAATTTTTGTTCTAATTTTCTTGGACAAGTTAGACACATGTTTTAAAGGAAAATTCATGATCCAGCCAGATACCCAAATATTTGTAAGACTGAACTGGCTCAATTTTAGCACCAGTCACTGAGAAAATTGAGTCATTTGGCATAATTGCATTCCGTGCAAAAAAAAAACATGAAATTAGTTTTATCAGTATTTAAAACAAGTTTCAGATCAGCTTGCGCGTGTTGAATAAGATTAAAAGCCGATTGCAAGTAGATGAGGACCTGGGCACACGTTGGTGCAAAAGAGTACAACACAGTGTCATCTGCATGAAAATGAACCTTGCAATTTGCAATATTACAAGCAATATTATTTATACAGATTGTGAATAAAATTGGTCCAAGTATGGATCCTTGGGGTACTCCTTTCGTCACTTTTAAAAATTGAGACTTCGCATCCCCAAGCATAATAGCTTGTGTTCTATTAGAGAGGTAGTCCTGGAACCACAAGCAGGCATCACAATCAAGACCAATGGAGGACAACTTTTTTAATAAAATAAAATGGTCTACTGTATCAAAAGCTTTTGCTAAATCAATAAATAGAGCTGCACATTTTTGTTTATTATCCACAGCTGATACCAAATCATTTATAACCACTGAGGCTGCTGTAATGGTGCTATGACCAGGCCTGAAGCCAGACTGTTGTGAAGTTAAAATGTTGTTGCTTAACGAGAGATTCTAAAATCTTAGCCAGGCTGTCTTCTTCCCGTGTATCCTGGTGCCATCTCTTACCAGGTAAAAGGTGCACATGTACATGGCCGATGCACATGATATAAAAGAGAACAGTGCCAGGCAACCCTTTTCATTTGCCCCAAAGTCCAGATCCGACACTGACATGCCCATTGCAGAGTGTGACGACTCTCCGCTCCACCAGGTGTCCTCGTACCCATTTGCTGTTTGTTCTTCTCAGTTACAAGACCTCACTTGGAGCAGGAAGGCTACCAGAGTAGTGAGCTACACCTGGGCCTGGTGTAGTTCTCTATATAAAGCCGTTACATCTGTTGCCGGGGTTCTCCCTCAAACGGCACTGTTTCCTTTGAGTTCCTGCCACAGACACACACATTCACCCATACATGTGCCTACCCCACTGACTACTGATATTACATGTTGCTTTAAGTTGTTTTTACTCTTCGTTCAATAAAATGTTTTGTTTTTCATGCATGCTTGCCTGGCCTCCCATTCTTTGTTGCCCTTGTGCATTGATGAACCTTGGAAGCCCAACACCCTGTCGCCTGTTCATAGTTCGTTTCTGCCCTGACGTCTGTTGGTAGGCACTCACCACTGCTGTCTTTGGGCTACCCAAAAGGCTTGTCGCTTCAGTGATACTCTAACTGACTCCTTTCACTACGATAATTTGGCCCTGAAGTAGTTCAGGTGACTTTTGCTCTCACATCCAACATGTGGACTACAAGAACTGGCTGTCCACTTACTGCTTCAGGTCTGTCAGCAGACCTTGACATGCTCCGCTATTATGAGATAATCAACATTTTTGCTTCACCTGTGAGCGCTTTTGACGTTTTGGCTCATCTGTAATTGAATATGATTTTCCTCCCTTTGTCCCAATACTAAATCTACAGAACCGGTATTGAGTTGAGTGTAAAATTTAATCATGTAATAATGGGGAAAAAGTTAAAGTTTGTTTTATTCATGTGTATATACCATTTTCCCAAGCATTTCTTGAGCTAGAGACAGTGGCTTTTACCTCCATCCTGGGGAGCATACAGATTGAAGTCAGAATACCCACGGATAGGTTTGCCTCTTCACCAATTCATCCTCTGAACACTCAATATTGGCAGATGGAAACCTATGTGAAGGGTAAACAAATGCGTTGCCGGGGATGGCTCGAAGGCATGGAAAGATTGAATTTTCTTTCCATGTTGGGGGAAAGGGGGAGTCTCCTGAAATAGTCAGTGATAGATGAGGCGCTCGGCACGAGACAACCATCCGCCCAAGTCTGCAGCCTCGCTGAATCAGGCTAACAGTCCCAGAGCAAAGCAGCTTGCACTGAGCATTGCTTACAACACAGCCTTTTTTAAATAGCCTCCTTCTACATCTGATTACTTAGCAGAAGCTGCAGATCTGCAGTGACTAGCGTTTTCTTGTGAGAACACATCCGTAATGAGCGGGTGCTCCACAATAAAACCCAGCAGGCCTACCCTCTGGGCCGTACCATTTGGGCTTTGTCCAGTTTTGTCAACATATCACTTCATATTATGTTTTTATTTCTGCACTCTGATTTGCCCTGGGAATTATACCTAGTATAAGAATCAATAATGTTAAACAGTGCCAGTATTCATAATGATGAATGTTTTCTGTAATGCAGTAAGAGAGTGGCAATGTTTCATCAGGTAATTAGTGACAATTTGAAAAAAAACATCCATTGCTAATATGCAAAACATTCTTTTGTTTTATCATAATAATGATACACAGCTGCGGTGACACAACAGTGCTTATGACTTGTCAGGATGCAGCACAGACCTATACATGACAGGCTGTCCTTTTGGTACAGAGCTCCAGCCACAGTGACGGAAGAATCGGTCCCCTCCTTCTCCACCCACTGACTTAGTTTAATCATTTGATCATCGCTCACAGCCACCTGGAGGATGGGCTACAAGCTCCAATGAACAGGCCCACTGGCCTGAGTCCAGCTGATATAAACTCATTGGCACAATGTCGATAAGCTGCTCATTCTCTTTCAGAGAGGGATGTATTTTTTGTTGCTTTTCTACAGGCCAATTCCAGGTGCCCTCTTTTTATAACCTCAGACAAAAGGCTGAAGGCTGACGTGAGAGCTTTGAAGTTTTACAAAGACGGCTGTAAACTCAAAGGATTAAGTGCTCTTTAGAGAAGAGAGAGAACCCGTTAAAATGGTTAAGACAATCATTCTCTTTACTCTGAATGCTAAAAACAGTTGTCATGAGTAAGTGCAATTAGAAAGTGTTTTAGCTATGAAAGGCACTCATGATTATGCAGCATGTTTTCCCAATTTTCAACTCCAGATGCATTATAGGATTGGAGAATACAAGACATATTCTAGGTCAGAGTTACCAAGGATTAGACACATTTAGTTTCTGTGAAACATTTGATTCAATTTACACAAAATGATTATTGACCTTATTCACTGCAAACTCAGAGAAGTCAGGCATCTGGCTATTTTGCAAATGAACATCTGTTTCAGCGCGTGACTCAGTTCAGAGCGGTCCAGGGGCAGTGAACGAGAACAGGCTGAGTAGATAATTTTTCACTGCTTGGGCAACCATTGCTACTCTTCTTCAGTCTTTGATATATTGTGTAAAACAAGGACCAACTCTCTCTCTCTAATTTCTGCTTGGACTTTTATCGCCTGGTCAACAAACATGGAAATCCATTGGTCAGGCACGTATGCACCACAATCTCTTGGCACAGCTTGTGAGCTCAATCCTCTCATACTTGCACAGTGCTTTCTATACTATTACAACGTAAATACATATTTGTAAAAAAAAAAAAAAAGTACCTTGTCAACAAAGTTGGAAACCCAATGTTTTATTATGTAGGCACCACAATCTCTCGGAACAGCTCCACAGAAAAATGAACAAAATGTAGTTTAGCCTAATAGCTAATTAAGCTAGCCCTAAATACTTTGATAGAATATAACCAATTTAACACATTTAAGTTAGTGCAATACAGCCCCCATATGCGATCATTATATACCACATGATACCATGATAGCTGCGTTACTAAACGTATAGCATTGTTTTAAAGTTGACATTATGAAAAACACTTTTTTAGTTCTTGTGCACATACATTTTGGTATCTGGAGAGCTTACCAACCCATTAACTGTGAGCCAATTTTTGTGGACTGTCTTTTTCATAAAACATGGTATTTGGCATGGCATTCAAATTTGGCTCCCCCTTCCCATGTCACATGCAGGCTCGCGAGAATTAATGCACCCTTCATCTGAACATCGACACCCAAGGCTTTCAATCGGCAAAACTCCATAACTAGCAAATGTGTGCTATTCATTTTTTGTTTGACCGCTTTATACTACTAACCTGGAGCAGTGCGATGCAGGACTGGCAACAAAATTTTAATTTACGGGGGCGTGTTATGTTTTTCATGAGATACTAAGAAATAGTGGTTTCAACTCATTTTCAAAGTGAATCTGTTGCTAGCTAGCCAGGTAAGTGTTTCCTATTTCTTTTGATATTCAAAGTAAATTGCAAGTTTATCCTTAGTTAAATGTGAATGAGTTGGCTGTTGATGTAACTAGCTCGCTAGCTAAGTGCTACTCTCAAAACTAACTTACTCGGCGAGCATGCAGGCATCTTTTAAATTTTTTAAAGAAATTTATTACCAAGCTACTAAATTGACTTTGAGTTTAGAAACCGTTGCTCGTTCAGCCAGAGGCAATGTATGAGATAGGTCAATAGGACAGATAGAATTAGTGACCATTTTTAGTTGAATTCAGTCCGGTTTTAATGGAGTGGCTCGCACAGTAAATTTTATCTCACAGTTGCTACTATTCAAATGCTGGCTATGGATCATTCTTAACACTAGAGGCTGAATTAGATACAACTGTAGTAAAGCTATTATGGTGACTGCATGTTGAACTTCTGTTAAAGCAATTCTTACCTTTCTGGCATGTCGTACAGCACTTAGTAAAAATTTGAACATGATCAACTCCGCCTCCCTCCAAAGTCCCACCCTCTTCCCCCCGATTGCCAGACTTCTCCTACAAAAAAAAAATAACTAATAGTCTGTCAGACTACAAAGGTAACTAAACGTTACGAGGGCATTTTATTTTATTCCACATATAGAATTGAATATTATTTAATTACTGTTGGTTAGTTTTCACTTACCGGCGCCTCTGAATCTGACTCCATTGACCCGTTTCACTCGCGCTGCTCACTTCCTCGCGCCGCACGCAATATTTTTTTTTGTAGGAGTGTGAAACGGGTCAATGGAGTCAGATTTAGAGGCACCAGTAAGTGAAAACTAGCCAACAGTAATGACATAATATTCCATTCTATATGTGGTATAAAATAAAATGCCCTCGTAACGTTTAGTTACCTTTGTAGTCTGACGAACTACCATGAACGTTATTATCGTAATTATAGGATTTCAGCACCCGTTTGTTTACAGTCAAATGCGTCGTTTTTTTTTTTCTGCCAGAGAGGCGCGTGACTCGCAAGCGGTGACAGCGGTAGGCAACTGGAAGGGGTGCTGCGACGAATGACAGACAGGAAGCTCGGCAAATCATTTTATTCGGACCGAAGAAAATGATTGATCAGACTTTTTATCAGAAATATATGAGAATTGAATATTGAAGAGTTTCAACATCTGGTGGATTTCTTTTACATTTTAGTGTGCCATACGCTTATTAGGAGCATTTTAAGATTTCAAAAGAAAAGTGTAAAAATGCCAGAAAGGTAAGAATTGCTTTAATGTACAAACATGTACGCTTGCTTAGTCTGTAGATGTTACATTTCCATATGCATTGTGTTGTTTAATGGCTAGCTACCTATTTATTTTAGTCATCTGTATTTACAGACTAACCAGAAGCTGGCGGATTATGATGTGGGTTCTCTCAGTTGACACAGTGGTTCTGTTCACTGGCCAATTATAACGGAGCTCATTCCATGGAGGGGACGCCCACTCAGAACAGCATGTTTTAGTGGAGGGTTAGGAATTACAGGAATAAAATTGCAAAGAAATCATGGAATTTTTTTCTTTTTTTCAGCTAATCAGTTTATAATCTTTCCTTTTGCAAAGAATATAATGACTTGAATAATATCAAAGAATATTATGACTTGAATAAACAGAGCATACTAGGTCCCCTTTAACAGATTTAAATTTAAATTTGCTGGCATCAAATTCTAAATGAGCAGACATATCTCAAAAGCAAAATTATTTCTCAGTTTAAACATCTAATATGTTGTCTTTGTACTATTTTCAATAGAATTTATGGTTTGAGTGATTTGCAAGTCATTGCATTCTGTTTTTATTTACATTTTACCCAGCGTCCCAACTTTTTTTGGAAATGGGGCTGTACATCATCAATAACCTGGCTGCTCTTGGCAGAGGAATAGTGTACTATGGATATTTAATGTTACCCAAGCATTAGTCTATATATACAGAGTAAATTAGCTCATGAGGCATGAATAATGCACTGTAGGTGTAGCATGTTGCATTAGTATTAGCCTGGTATGTACAGAGTAATGCTGCTCCTGGTGAAGGAATAATGCAGTGTAGGTACATATCACCCTCACATATACAGTGTAATTCCGCTCAGGTCATGAATAATGTACTGTAGGTATATCATCTTACACTAGTGTTAGCCTGATGTGCAGAGTAATGCTGCTCTTGTGGAAGGAATACTGCACTGTAGACATTTCAAATGACCGTAGGATTCGTGCATGCGCGTCCCTGCTGTTGATAGAATAATGATAATGCTGCCACCTATCACTGGGAAGATTGCTCAAAAGATTTGGGTGTATTTGTGCCATGTCTGATTTTCGACAATTTGTAAGCTGTGAGGTGAATCAAAGAATTGGGGTCAGTTCAAATGAGTCCATTCGGGTCACACAAGTTTATGATCACAAGCAACCAATAATGCAAACAACTCGCCAAGGTGATGTTAAAGAGAACTAAGTGTCCGAATCCACAGTCATACGTCACCTGAAAGCTGCAGAGGTGTGATGTAACAACCCCATTTGAGCCCATTTTCACCCTACATCACTGTCAACATCCTTAGCAGCAAGGACAACAAAGTCAGACTGTTTCTAATGATCAAACTGGACAAAGACCAAATGATTTACGTTTAAACTTCTGGCCTCTGATTTGGAGTAGCCCTGGCTTTTTAACGGTACTTCAGTGGTGCTTTTTTGCGAAAATGGGCTGATGTGGGGGTTTAACATGCCACTTTTGCAGCTGTTAGGCAACATGTGACTGTAGATTCAGAGACTCGACCCCTTTGAAATCACCTTGATGAGCCATTCGAGTTACTTATTGGCTGTGACCATGCAGATATGTTACCTATGGACTCAATTTGAATGATTTTGATTCTTTACTTTACTCAGAGGCTGGCAAATTGTGGACAGTCAGGCACTAGACAGATACCTCCAAACTTTTGTTCAATCATCCTTGTGATGGCATAATGACAATGCTGCCACCTAGCAAGAGCACTGACGCACATGCATCCTCGCATCATTCTAAGAGCGGCTTCTATTCATTTTCATTAAGTTCTCCCCTAATTAGCCATCTAATGTGGTGATGTTTATCTACTGACTTAAGCAGGCTTTTGCCTTGCCACCTTTTGAAAGACCAGATTTTGTGAACAGACCCAGAAAGATGTTATTGCATTTTGCCCTGGTGAAGAAATCTTGACTTTTTTGGCTTGAAATAACATTAAAACGCGCTAAAGACTTCATTTAGCATTTTCCCCATCTTCTCAGGAGGCTTGATACACTTTGATAACAATTACACATCACAAACATGCATAACTTGTATTTTGGCCATGAAATTACGGTGGTTTGTTTTTAATATTGGTTCAGGGATAATGCTGCCCTTGGAGTAGGAATAGTGTATTGTGGGTATATTGTATTACAATAGCACAGTGGCGTAACATTAGGGGGTGCAAGGAGTGAGACGGCACTGGGGCCCGGTGGCAGGGTGGGCCCGTTGATGGGCACCCCCGGGCCCCGAAAAACATCAGCATAGGTGTCTTGCACTGTTTAAACTCTCATACTAACCAAAACCTATAAGTAATAGTACAAAATAATATGCTACTGGATACTTATACCACTGCATTTCTCAGTCATGGTGCTGGCAAGTTGATGTCATCACGGCACATTATTCATCATTTTAACTGAACAAAATTCGTTATAACATGAAATAATTTAGATTTCTTTTTGGAAACTGCTTAATAAAACAAACAATGATAAGTTTATTCTGCTGTTGATATCGTCATTGAGACAGCAAATGTTTCTGGGTAATGTACAACAGTCCATAGACCACCCACGTGACGATGTCACGGTCCGATCGTTTAATCCAAGGACAGTCTATGGTTTAATCTTGCATGCAAGATAGGCAACAAACAAAGTATTTATGCAGGAAGTGGCAAGAACGTAAGGAGCAGGAGGAAATGTTGGCCAAGGTGCCGAAATTAAGCACATTTGGTTTCATAGCTAAAAGAGTCTTAAAAGCCGCTCTCCCCTTTTCTGCATGAGCGTGAGCACAGATCAACTGTTTTTACGATGTCCACTCGCTCGCTGATTATTGTTCCCACAATTCCTTGCTGTTCACAAAATTTCAGATCATCCCAATAAAGTTATGTTAATGTGTCGTTCATTTGCTCATTAAGCTTTATTGATCTTGATGATGACCATTATTAAGATAATAATTTTAAGATAATATATAAATGTATATAAATATAATGTTAAGAAATAAATAGGAAACTTTATATTATAGAATGAAATAGTGGAGTAACCCTTAGTGTGTGTTGTACGTAGGCCCTATAAAACTTAGAGGAGCGTGCAAGAGTGCTATACTGTAACATTAAATGCCTTCATCCATGAAGAAATAACGCACATGTGCAGCTGCGTATAATCGGGGGGGGCCCGTGACTTCAGGTCTGCACTTGGGCCCACGCGGATCATGGTACGCCACTGCAATAGCATCAGCCTTTTATCCTGTTGTATGCAGAATTACGCTGCTCCTTGGGCAGGTATGGTGTAATTTAGGTGATGCATGTTACTACAAGTCAGCCTAATATATTCAGGGTAATGCTGCCCTTGGGGCTGGAAGAGTATACTGTGGGTATATTGCGTTGCTGTAGTATCAACCTGTTGTTTGCAGTTATGCTGCTCTTGGGGAAGAAATAGTGCTCTTAATGTACTGTATATCCTGTTACACTAATATTAGCCCGATATGTGCAAAGTAATGCTGCTGTTGTGGAAGAAATGGTGCATGGTATCATGTCACCCTCATATCCACCTTGTAGGTACTAGTGTCATCAAATAGTCCATCCACAACAAATCTCTATAAGAACATGCAGCACATGTGATGTTACTTGCGTAAACAACGCATTGTTGTAGCACCTCAAAGATGTCAAGATTCCTTAACCCCAGTCAGTTCTTAAAAGTAGGGCATCCACTGTCTCTCATTCTCTTTACGATTTTTTGTAGCACTTCATGTTTCAGTATACACGTTTTGTGTACATAATGTTAAGCCACACCCACATGATTTTGGCACAAGGACCGCACTCTATTGACTGTTTATGTATTCAAGCTTGCTTTTATGTTACTGTACAACTATTGTACATCAGTAGTGGCTAAGCAATACACACCGAGGCATCAGCACCTCTGGTGCTTTCATGTTTAGCGGGGGTGCCATTCGGTTATTTTGTTTACCGGGGGGGGAGTAAACGTCAAGCGGTGGGGGCGCGAGATATTAATTAATGAATAGTTATTTAATTAATTTCAGTAAGAAAGACTAGACTTTCCAGCCGGTTTACAATTAAGTTTTTTTCACTGTTATGTACGTTTTTCTATTTTAATGTTAGCCATTCACAGACTGAGTTCTTCTACATGTATTGTCTTTCTGTCTCCTGTTGGCTTACCTTCTAGCGCTGCAACTAAAACACTCGCTGTGGTATAGATGGTAGCCAGACGATTGATTCTAATTGCTAATGTGCGGAAACCCAACCAAGACCGGGCTAACTCATGTAAAGCTCATGTCTCTGTCAGAATGATTAAAGATGTTGGCTTAACAAGTCACAACCTTAGAATTACAGGGTTCCAACTAACATTTGCAAAGTTTTGAGGAATTAGCTAGCAAAGTTTGGCAGTTCGGAGTAGGAGATATTTAATACACATCAGTAAATAACTGAATGTATTAATCAACTGACACTTTCTAACTGTTAAAAGATTTTTTTAAAATGGAATTTTATAGATTATTTGGGAATTAACAACAAATAGTATCTCGTAACATTAATGAATGGACAATTAGACATATTTACAAGGTTCTAACTGAAATCAATGAGTTTTTCAAAAAAAAAAAGCAAAGATTTAATGTTCATTGAAGAAAGTTTTGTTATCTGAACTAAACGAAACTACAGAAGTGCATCACTGCACATTGGTAAGAAAATACAGTCTAAAAAAAATGCAACAGTATCTGATAGTTCAGCTAGAACTGTTCAAGAAAGATGCATTGCAAGCTAACAGTCCTTACCATCAAACAAAATATGTAAAAATCTGGGATATAGGAAAAGAACAAAGAGGAAGGAGTTAAAAATCGTGTTTACCCACAGTTACTTGGTTTTATTGACATGTTGCTGGAACAAAGGATGTCAATCTCAGAAACTCTTAACGAGTGTTGCATGGGCCGAACAGCAAGGACATATGGACAAGCAGAGCCTACCAAGTGTACCATATCTTGTAGAAAATAAGTGTTCACTTCATATTTTCACATGAAGGTTGCCATTGACTTGCAAGGAAAAGGGGCCATTTTTTACCTATTCTGGAGCAGGCCATGGTAGTGCAGGAGAGCAACGTCTCAAGAAGAGAATGGAAAACATTTTCATAAGTGTATTGAGTAGAGCTGTAGAGCACAACATATAAAAGATCTTCACCTAGGTGAGAAACAGCTTTACTTTCAGTAAGCCTAGCGAACAAATTCATACAATTTTGTGCAGTTTCATGAGCATTTTAAGCTAATAATCTTTGAAATACATACTCCCATGCTATTTTGAAATGTTTTACACTTTGTGATGCTATTTACTGTAATGTAAACTGGCTTGTCATTCTACTGATTAGTCAATCCGGCAATCCGCTGTTTCAGTGCTAATGAAGCGAAGCAAATGGGGACGGGTAAAAAGTTATAATACATTAAAACAGGGCTGCCCAACCCTGTTCCTGGAGAGCTACCATCCTGTAGGTTTCTGCTCCAACCCTAATTCAACACAGCTGATTCAGCTCATTAGCAGCTTGTCAAGATCTGTAACTGGGAAAGCAGGGGTGGTTTTCTTTGGTTGGAGTGATAACCTTCAGGATGGTATCTCTCCAGGAATAGGGTTGGCCAGCCCTGCATTAAAAGGTGCAGGTTTTTTTCTTACCTTTTCTTACCTCCAAGGACATACATGATAATGCCCACACATGCTATTATAGATAGATTTTTCCTCAGACACAAAAAGCAATCTGGAACCATAAAAAGCACCAGACTATAAACACATACTTTTGGCAACGTATAATGTATAAACATTGCTGCCATCCCACCTTTACAGTAGACCAAATATTTGTCTACCTTTTATTTGCTCCTGAGAATTATCTTGAAAATCTTAGAGCCATTGTACAGCTGTACCTCAGAAGTAAAGACATGCAGCTCTTTCTTTTTGGACCACTATTTACCCATACCATTGACTGAATAGCAGATGTAGATTGAACACTCGGGAAAAATTGGATGTTTTCTTTAAATTCAATGGAAACAAAAGATGAGCTATTTTGAGCAATAATTATGTTGTTGATTGTATTATCTTTTTCAGTTTGAAGGGAAAGCATTCTGAAGCCATCTAAGCAGCATGTACTGTAACATTAATCACAGAAATGGCTGAGTGAGAAGCGAGTTTTGCGCTCTTTAATTGAGACATAAAAGTGCGTTAATTTGGTCACGCCTCATTTGACATTACAAGAAAAAAGGGAAGGCTGATTGAATGCGCTGCAGGGATGCTTCTTTTGAAATGCATTTCTTCCTAAACAAGTGCTCATCAGTGATCTCATATTTAATCAGGGAGACTTAATGCTTTACAAACCGACCCAGGAAATTTTAATGAGAGTCCCTAATTAGCCAATCGTGAAGCCATAATCACCTTTGAAACAAATTAAGTTGTGGATATTTTACCAGAGTAATGAAACACAAGAGCTAGTCCCCCCCCCGGCACCCCCGCACCCCACAGCCCCACTGCAATGCATCTATCCTGAAAGCGCATCAATGAATATTTTCACATTGCCCTTTACTTTTGAATGTCTGCTCTCAGATGATGGTTTAGGGAAAAAAAAAAAAAAAAAAAAAAAAACACTATTCGTCTACCATGATCCTACTCCTTGTCAGAATTCGTTTTTGTAAAATTTATAAAATTATTTTTAAGTAAATGAAAAAAAAAAAAAATCTTGAAACCACTGAAACAAATTTTATGTTCCAAGTATTTTCATTATTCGTGATTCAATGCTTCTTTAAAATATGAACTTCGCACAGCTTATCTTGAATAGTAAACAATTCAAATGTTAAATCAGGATGGCATACCTTATAATGGACCAAACAGTCTGGCACAAGACACAAGGTCATGCTCAAAACCACGAGATGTGTTTATTAACCCCAGGGCTGCGTCCGAATAGTCAAAAAATGACGTCCTATTCACTAATTCCTAAGCACTTTTCTTTTACCTTTCTGAAAAATGTCATTAGGTAAAGGAAAGGTGTAAAAGGGAATTCCTAATCGCTTAGGAAGACAACTGCGCTAATAAGAGAATCCGAATGCACTTACACCAGGCAACGTGATCATGAGTCCCCAGCCCATCATATACGTTTCTTTACGCGATTGGCCAGACGAATGGTCGCTGCTTTAAATATTGCTGCCGCGTACAATTGTGAGATAGCGTTATCTCCTCTCTTTTCGAAAAGGATTGTTCAGTGTACCCTATGATAGAGGAGGTAAATTAGGAAGCAGTGAGACACCTTTCCTTAACATTTAAATAATTCGAATACACTTATCATGGCTGCCACATAATAATTTCCGGATCTTTTTTTAGGAGTTAGAAACTTTCCTAAACAAACAAAAAAAAAAAAAAAAAAAGACTATTCGGATGCAGCCCAAGTGTTTTTTGAAAAAAGGTTAACAGCAGCAAAACCAGGAGGGACCCATAGATAAATCGGACAAAACTTACAGGAAGTGGTTATTCAGGGGATCGAACCTGCGCCGTGGTAGTCACTACTGCTCCGCAATGCAGCACCTTAACCGAGTGAGCTAACCCAGCAGCTTGCAAAGTTCCTCTGAAGGCTCCATCTAACGATTGTGTTTGGGAAACCCACATTACGAGAGAACGTCCGTTGCATAATAATCTCTTTAAAACACTTGTTAATCCTGAGATTCTATGTTTCTTTCTGATCTCCTCAGACAACTCTCTCCTCTGTTTTCTCTGGTCCATGTTCAGCGTGGTGTACACCATGATACCAAACAGCAGAGTGACTACTTTTCACCATTTAAATAGGCAGACTGACTGATTGCAAGATTGAAGACACCTGTGATGCTAATTACAGGACACACTTTAGTTTAACATGTCACTATGGTGAAATTATTTTCAGTCTTTTCTAGGGGTACCAACTAATTTGTCCAGGTCAGTTTCATTAGTTTGTTTTTTTAAATTATTCTTTTCAATGTCAATTCAAAAGCAATGTCTGATTTTCATTAGTCAATGTTCAGTAAATTATTATGTATTATTACTTTTGTCAGTTTCAAGTTTTTTCAGTGACCGTTTTGGGTTTTTCTTTCTTTGATGGTAGGGTACCAAAAAATTTGTCCATGTGTATATATACAGCGCTTAACAAATTTATTTGACCCCCCCCAGTGTAAGGTTTATGCCACAACTGCCCTAAATTAACAGTGTTGGTAATTACCAAAATAATTTTTAAGTTTCTGTAATGGTTAATCCACCAGCATGCGCAAGCTCTTAAACTGAAATGATATTTTTAATGCTAAAATATAATTATTGTTGTTATATCAATGTTTTGTTATACAAAAACACAGAAAAAATTGTTAAGCACATTATTTTTTTTTTTATTAAGATGCCAAATTGGAGCTCACTCTGAAAAGCATCGCGTTGCGAAGCAGACGTGACCATCACGGCGCGGGTTCGATTCCCGCCTCGTACCAACCAGCTGTGCTTGGCAGCTCTTTTCAGAAGTAGCGCGCAATTGGCCAATGCGCTACAGGGATGCAAGTTGGGAAGGGTCTGCTGGGAAGGGTTATGTAGATGTAGTTCCCCTAGGTGCCTCCTGTTGGCCAGACGGGCGCTCATAAGGAAGATTCTGAGCTGGCTTATGGTTGGGTATCCTCCACCCTCATTCTGAGCTTGCGAAGTCTCAACCAGTGAATGTATAAGAAACGGGCGCATGCTTCGGAGGAGAGCCGCGAGCTGTGTACACCCGCCTGAGTTGGTAACAGGGGGCCGCATATTCGAAGAAGCCTTATAGTTCCCTAATTGGATATTCCAGATTCGTGTGGGATTGGAGATGCCAAATTTAAAAAAAAAAAAAGATGCCAAATAAAAGTTATTTTCTTGCATTCCTGAACAAAAAAAAATAGTTTTAGTGGATGGATGCAAGAATGCAAGCTGTTATCAAGGCCAAAAGAGGCCAGACAAGTATATATAGCTGTATAGTTCTTTTTGCCAGGGATGTGGTTCATGTTGAACTTGAAGCGCTGTTTGGTCAGGTACCAGTGAGTAAGTCAGTCAGAGGTGTCTTTCATTTTCTCCATACACTTGATACATTTTTGATCGTCTCCACATAAGGTAGTATTTTAAGGTGTTCAGGACTCACTTAACAGCCAGACACTCTTTCTCCACAGTTAAATATCATGTCTCCCTGGGAAACCATTCCAGACTTATGTAGGCCACTGGATTTTGGTTATCTGGTGGTTCCTGTTCAAGAACTGCAACCAAATCATGCTCGGAAGCATCAGTTTGCAAAGTAAAAGGATTTTCCAAGCCAGGACCGTGTAAAACAGGGCAATACTTAAGGCTTTACAAAGATCCTGAAAGGCTTCTTCTGCTTCCTTTGCCTACTGGAGCCATGTAAAACTGGACTGGCCTTCATGTCTGCAGGGGGAGTAGGTTGGGCAGAGAAATTAGGGATAAATCTGTGATACCACCCTGCTGTACAAAGAAATGACTTCAAGTTGGTTCTGATGATCTGAAATTGACAAATTTAAATAGTCTAGACTCTAGACCTTCTGAACCTGAGGTCTAAACACTCCATTACCAATAATGTGACCAAGGTAGCTTAGGCTTAGTAAAGGCACACTTTGAAGGGCTCACTGTCAGGCCGGCTTGCTGATATGCAGGAAAGCAATCCTCACGTGCTCTAAGTGTTCCTCTGTGGTGGCGCTGTGAGCTATGATGCAATCTGAGTTTGCAGAGGCAAAATCAGACAAGCCAAACAGCACCTCATTAATTTGCCTCTGAAACTTTGCTGCGGTTGCATGTTATCCAAAGGGTATCCTTGAGAAGTGGTGAAGTACAGCCCCTGGGATTTTTGGGAAGCTGTTCGCTCACATGAACACAGACTGAAATGAAGCCCCTGGCTAGGTCCATCCTAGTCAAAAATTTGGCCATGCCCAAATACAAATTCAGTGCAAAATATGATTGAGCCTTCCTTTTTTGGGACTAACGCTACTGCATTAAACCATCCAGTCTGGGATGGCTGGATGATTCCAAGGGACAGCATGAAATTTATGTCTTTATTCGGGGACTTCAACAGTCATCCAGGAATCCTGCAACTAACCATTCTCACGGTGAAATTTTCCTTAAAGCTGCACAGAGCAATATTGCGCACATTTTTTTTTTCAAAGGATCCTTGCAAAGATTCATCATCTGTGAGTCTATTTCCCCCATGCAGTTTATAGCCAGCCTGCTGTAGCTGCCTGTTTCTTGCTTACTAAATTTGCATGCCAGCCTGACAATAAGCTCTTCCTCTGCCTCTAAGATCACTCCTCTCCCCTTTGGCCATACAGAACTCTTTAAAAACTTGGTTTTGAACCTGCATGGGTTTGGTTTTGCAGGCCGTGGCAGCGCACACCTCGGCAAGCTCCCTCAGCGAGTACTCTAAGTGTACATTCATAAATGACCATGCATGGTTAAGCTCATGTTTGGAAGCACTTTCTGGCCAGCATTGTAAAATAAGTGAAACAGACTTGGCAATCAATACCCAAGTAAAACTTATCTGATGGTCACGTTAGTGCTAAGACTACTGATCATTTAAACCAGTGGTTCTCAAAATCAGTCCTGGTGCCCCACTGTGTATGCTGGTTTTTGTTCCAACCACGATTGCAATCTTAGGATTTTAACAAGCTGTTGATTTGTCTTAATTAGCTGCATTCCATGTTTAGAGCAGTTATTTACCATCTTAAGACACATTTTCAAGGGCATATCCATTGTGCCATGAAGAATAAAAAAAGCCTTGAACATTTTGTGCTTATTTTCTATAGTGTGAGGATTTTCAGGTTAAAACATTTTTAAACAGATCAAATTAGACTGAGAAAATTGGTCAGCTCCAAATTAGGTCGCAGAACACATTGTGATTTTTTTTCCTCAATGATTTGCCTGAACTTAATAGAATGAAGCTTAGCGAAAGTTCAGTAAGGAAGACTTTCTCGCGTGCTTCAACTGTTTATTTTCTTATCATTCACTCGCATGTTCGCTCCTAAATCTCTGCAGTAAATGTCTGGGGCTGTCAATTGAGCAGTCAGCTGGTGTAGCAGCTGATCTCTTCTATCCAACCGTGGCACACCACAGTCGCATCGCTAGCCAATCGTTCTGCTGCTGTCTTTTTAAAAAATGTCATTTTTCTCTGCCCTAGTTCACTCATGCTGCCGTTCGCTGACCCTCCTCCTCCCCAACACCACCCTGCTCCATCAGACCTTCTGTACCGCCGCTCCAGCTTGTCAGCCTTCAGCCATCACCTCCACCAGTGTCTGGACTCTTCGGGGGATTTTTCTGCTGCTGCTCTGAGCCATCCTCCTGCTCTACAAGTCCTCCCGAAGAGTCCAAGCGCCAAAGCCTTGTCTGATTCTAAGCATGTTACTTCTACTTATGCTCAACGCATAATAAATATTTCCTGGTTTCACTTGAGTCTCTACTGATTGAAATAAACTTGACACAAAACAGGTGTGACTCTATTGCTTGCTAAATAAATTGTTTTTGCATCCATGTTTCAACAGTCTCACCAGTGAGGAACCACTTGTTTACGCTGATAAAATGTTTGGTTAAATTGTCTCCTGCAGGGGGCGCCCCGGTGGCACATCGGCTAAGTGCACGCACCATAAAGGCTGTGTCCTTCCCACGGCGACCCGGGTTCGATTCCGGCTCGGGTCATTTGCCGCATGCTTTCCCCCATTCCTCTCTCCTCTTTGCAGCTGTCAAATAAAGGTGAAAATCCCAAAAAAAATCTAAAAAAAAAAAAAATTGTCTCCTGCAGTTATTTGTACTAGTTTCTAATAGAAATATATCTGAATACAGATTCCATCTGAGTAGATCTTTGTTGGACCGGATTTAGTCTAAATGTCAATCATTTTTGTGCACTTTAGTTGTGGATAACTTCATCTATAACTTTGTGATGGTCAATTTGAGAATTTCCCAACAGTCAGGTAAGAGTCATTTGAAAATTAACAAGGGAGTCTAGTTGCAGTTGCAGCTGCCAGCAACTACAAGGAGCAAAAATCTAAGTGCGTCTAAGGGAGTATTCACACACGTGGCTCACTTGCTTTCTTCTGATTCAGGGGCGAAAATGATACAATTATTGCATTTGTCTTTTGACTCGTTTGTGTTCACACGGCAACAGTCTCTACCGGTCCAAAGTTGTAAACAAATGCCATGCGCGAACCAACTGTTCTCTCATTGGTCAGAAATCTTACCCGGAAAGGAAGGGGCGTTTCTTCCTCTTTCCTCGGGAAACAACAACAACCCAAACAACAACCATGGAATATCAGCAGCGTGTGTGGCTAGTTTGTTTTTTTGCGTTTCTCTGGTTAATGTACCAGTGTTTGAACAACATACCCAGTTCTATGGGGAATCCAGACAGCGACTGGAAAATAATGTCCTAATGAATCTGTTGTGCCAGTGGCTAAGACGATTGTGTTCTCACTGCAAACGAACCGCTCCAGGGTTCGAATGGAAGCGAGCTGAGACCGCCCTTTTTTGGCGATCTCGGCCCGCTTGTTTAGTTCCGCATCAGAGTGTGTTTGCTGTGTTCACACCAGCTCAAACAAACCGATCTCTGGGGGAAAACACTCCCTGTGTCGGAACAATTGCTCCAAACGAGCCAAGTGTGAATACACCCTAAGTCAATTGATGATCACAAAAAGCAAAAGAATCATCTCTGTTTGAAGTTAAAATTAAGTCTCCTGTTGGTTTAATGTAGGGATTAAGACTGAGGGACACTTTATTGAACCCCGTGGGGTAATTTGTCCCTTGAATTTAACCCATCCTATAGTTAGGAGCAGTGGGCAGCCACAGAGCAGTGCCCGGGGACCAACTCCAGTTTTTTTTTTTTTTTTTTTAAAGCCAGTTCCTTGGTCAGGGGTGCTGGTTGGAGTGTTCCTATAATGCATGTTTTTTTTTTTTTTTTTTCCCAAGGCAAAGATTAGGTTTATAAACAAGATTTTAAGTTACAGTTTTGCCAACTTACCCAAAATGCAACAAGACAACCCGAATACTCAACACAAGCCAACGAGAGTGCACATCAGCTGGACTACCCCTGTGTGACGGAGGATGCGAGGGAATGCCCCCAGGAGTCCCGAGGGGAGAGGTCGAGAGGTCAAGGAATGGCCATGTTTATGTACAAATAGAATTTGCACTTTCGCGGACATCTAATGGTTAGAAATCGCTTAGTGTAGCTTTAATGTTTTGCCATGCTCAACTACACTTGCATAGCCTGGGCTGTCATAATACGTCAGGACCAAAAAAGGGCTCTCAATTGAGACTGTTTGTCTACTGACAAATGACCCAGGTCTGACACTGCGGGAGTAGGAAACATAGACTGTATATAAAGATGGATGACACGTCTCCACTGCCTAACGCTGTATAAAAATGGAGCCAAAATATCCTTCATACAAGCACTGCTATCTTGCACATTTGGAGCCAGAGTCTGCGAAATAGTAGTAGTTTGCAACTTTGCTTTTGGGAAATGCGCTCCTGCATGGTGAAGCTCAAAAACATGATTTACCGGAGTTAGGTAAAATACTGGACAGCATTTTATTCACGCAAGCAAGTGCTTAGTCATTGAAAGTGTATTAAATGAGACTGTGCAACCATTGTCAAGACATTCATTGAGTAATCATCCCAAAGAACAGATTTCACGTCAAACCTGTCGTCAGTTTTGCCAAAGAAAAAAAAAAATCTTTTTATTATATCAATATTCCCACGTTGGTTTAAGCACTGGTCCTTTCAAATTGTGGGGAAAAAAAATCAATTCCTTGCAGTTTATTTTTATGGAGGTCTTTTTTCTTTATTTCAAGGACATCAAAGACTATGATATCCCTTCTAATCTAAGAAATTCAACTAATGCTTTCACTCCATCTCAGTATTTCTATTCCTTTTTGCACATTGCATCAGCCATTCAGAACGATTAAATTATCTCATATTTTCATTCCTGTTTCTATTCGGTTTCATGAATCAACCAATTTTCTACACACAGGCTGCTGATTGACTTTTTGAGAGTCCTATGAAAATATTATTCTGCGTGACTTAAATTCTTTTCACACACACTCATACACATGCACTCTCTCTCTCTCTATCTCCTTCTCTCACACACACACACACACACACTTACACGTATACAACCAGTAATTTGCGGCATAACAAAAAAATGTTTATTTCCATGCACCGCAGTCCCTAGGATGCTGACTATAATCAATCTGAAATCAATTACAGTGTAATTGTCGAGTCAATAGAATGGGTAGTTAAATATTGATGCAGTCTAAAAGCCCCATCAGGGTATATTGGCAGGTGGAGAAATGAACAGCAGGTTTTTTTAGCAAGAAAGAGGGCTTGAGCAGCAGGGATTTTGATGGAAAGCAGGCCATAGGCAGAGTTCACCTCCTTATTACTGCCACTAAGGCTGATAATCAGTTGGGCCCCACTGAAACACCACCAGGGCAAAAGAGCAACTTATCGCACATATATCCCCTTCATAACGTCTGCAGATATCAAAGGGTGAAAAGCTCCTGTCTCCACAGCCAAGAAAGTAATTCCATTCCAGCAATAATCACTGGGAGATTAAATACCTCTTAACATTTTACTTAAAATGCAGTGCCATGTACATTGAACTTTTCACATTCAAAAGGAAACACACCATACCCACTTTGGCAGTTTGGGGGATGAATGATCCATTGAAACAGCATGAGAGCATATACAGCAAATTTTTCATTTATCTGTTTTTTATTTTTGGGATTTAGATATTGGAGCAAAAGAACACGCTGATGGTAGGAAAGCCATACTTTAAAGCACTTGAAATTTACTAGATTCCCAAACATTCGAACATAAAACACTTCTCTCTTTCTCATACGTACATATTGTACTCAACATGGATTCCCTTTCAATCCTTACTGTCCCTTCAGTCATTTAATTTTGTTATTGCTGGTAAATGAATATCAATAAAAAAAACAAATTATGAAAGCCACATGAGAATACTTATATGGATTCCACAGATAGGAGGTGGTACATTTTAACACTCGCTTAAAAACTCCAGCAGTGAACTGAAAGTAGTTGTATTTTCATTTGTGACGCAGCACTCCACGCAGAAGATGCTCTCAGTAGCATCCCAGATAGAAACATGTTTGAGGTCTGTGAAGCAAGCTCAAACATGCCTTTCTACAATAGGGGCAGATGACAAATATCACTCAATGTCCCACTGGTATATCACCACATCCACGCGGCAAAAATAGAATAAACAAATGACATTCAGAACACTACTTCAGAAGTGATCATTTCAATCTGCATTTCATTTGAAGCCGTCAAATGTGGAGCCAGAGAGCCCAATGCCCCCCTCCAAAATGAATTCATTCATTAAGGAGGACTTGGCAATGCTTGGCACAACCTCAACAGGTCAGATATCTAGCACTTGGTTATACCAAGAGAACAGAAACTCCAGGCAGTCATCACATAGAAGGATTTGCATTCAAAATGGAAATATTATGATCGTATAAATTTGTGCAATTACTTTTGGTCCACTAAATTAGGATGATATGTTCAAAAAAAGAGCTGTAATATCCGCAGAGGTCATGGGAATGAATAAACTTTCAAATAAGGCTGACATTTTATCTGCACATTCAGTCATTGATTTCAAAATGTAATGTGCTGGAGTACAAAGAAAATTGTGTCTGTCCAAATATCTATGGAGCTCTGCTGTTTAATGTGCAATTTATGTGTTTTTGTTTGTTTTTACCGATCTTTTATGATGTGAGGTGACCTTGAGTGTCATAAAAGGCACCATTAAATAAAATATTATTATTATTATTATTATTAACTGTTAGGTAACGATCTGGAACCAGACGCGAGAACCAGGAATTGCAGTAAAATAGGATCTTTATTGGAAAGGGGGCGAACCCCCGCAGAGCAGGAGGCAACGGTACAAAGTCCACAATCCAAAAATCAAAAATCCACAGGGCGTAATCCAGGTCGTAAACAGGGCACCAATCATAGAATTCGTAGTCAGACAAAAGAAGGCTTGATACACAGAAGTAGCAAGCAATCCAAAACAGAGCCAAAATCAAAAATCAGGGACGGTCCAGTCAGAAGAGAATCACTAGAGAATACAAGGCGAAAACAAGCGTAGCACAGGCAAACCAAGAGAAACGTTCTGACAGGGAACTGCTGTGAAAAGACTGCTTAAGTACACTCAAGGGAAGTCACATGCTATGATCAGGGACAGGTGAATGGGATCAGACTAATTACGTGGGAGCAAACACGAAGGAGAACCTAACCACATGAAATTGGCAAAAGCCAAAACGCGGACAGGGATCACGAGACAACCTATAGACAAAACATACAGCTCCGGTTAGGGAGTACTAACGTGCACAGATAATGAAAGGCAGGACAGGGTTGAGCAGGTGCGGAGGATCCGCTGAATTGCAGCAAAGACTGAGAAGGCAAGAGGCGGAGACTAGAACAGGGCGAGTGCTGAGAGCTTGTTAATCAATTAGTAAGTGCAGCTATACAATCCCTGGTGCTTGTTAATAAGTTAGTATTATATACAATGTTAGTCTTGGTTAGTAACTTTAACAAAATAACAAACTGTTAGTATGGGTTAGTAAAATAGAAAAGCAAGGCGAAGGAAGCAAACGAGATCAGAAGGAATGTTCGAAACCCAGAAATCATGAAATCACCTAAACATGTGACACGCAGGACTGGGGAGAAGCTGTAGCTTAACAAAAGACCAGACAGGGGAGACAAAGGGCAATGAAGGGCATGAACAAAGACATGGACCGGAGAGTAACAGAAATGTGGATCTGGCAGGGCAAAAACAAAAACATGGCAAGGAACTCAAACTAAACAGAACATGGCAAAAACATAACAGGCAAGGTAGAAACATAACAGGGCAAAGCAGAAACAATGACAGACATGGCAAAATCAGGACAGGCATGACAGAAACATAACATTAACTGCATTGTGTAAACACACATATGTCTCCACAAAAACTGCGTCCATTCAAAAGTAAGTTTACAGTTTACATTTAGGCAGTGGCGGGCGGTGGACAGAGAACAAGGAGAGCGATAAACATGTCTTTAAACTGCTTATTAGTCTTGATCTGTTTTCAGTCAATTTCCCTGGTAAAATATACTTTAACTCTCCCCTCTCAGGTGTAGCTAATTGTTTTCGTGAAGACGAGAAATCAAATGCACCAGTTGAACGCAAAAAAGAGTGCATTTCAATCTTTTTCAGTTAAACAATCATTACGCACAGGTTTGACGACTTGCTTAGGATGTGACAAAATTTAACGCGGAAAATCCACAGTGGTGTTTTGTGAAGAGTTGCCTATCAAGGCATGTGAATTAAACATTTTATAGAGTTTATTATTCACTCGACTAAACATTTCATTATAAGGGAAACTAACATGTTGACCAAGAACAATGATTGAAATCGGGTCACTAATATCATCCGTTTCAAGGGATGTTTTCCACCCCCTCGGTTTTCCGTCAACCGCCCGCCACTGCATTTAGGTCAATTTAGATTGCTATTTTTAAGTAAATGCTACCAACATATTAGTTATATGGTAATATGGATAGTGAAAGTACAACCAATATAGTATTTTTTTCTGAATTTATAAACACTTAATTGTGTTGGCACAACTTGAATATTCAAGTGCATATGTCTGTCTGGCCCTTATAATTAAGTTCCAATAACTACACACTGGGATAATGAAGTAGATCAAGCTGAGTGTTGTACCTGGCCACTTAAAGTTGGTCATGACCGGTCTGTGGCTGATGAAAGCTGTTCTGTGGCAGACCAAACCAGTCAAAGCTGAGGGACGTACTATGCAACAAGTTCAACGTTAGCCATGCTTTTGGCGTGAGCTGGCTCGACAAACCTAAACTTGCAATAAGAGATACTATACATTACCATAGCAGGTTAAAAGACAGCCTCTCTTGTGACATTGAAAACCCTAGCTTTAGGCTCAACATACCTTGCTAACCCACAAATCTTGCTCCGCAGTACACCCTCTGGTTAACTTCTGTAGATTAAGCTGGTTGTCAAACTGGTGGGCTGAAAAACTCAGCTAAAATTATTACAATTCCGAAATAGTTGGGACAAAGTGTAAATTGTGAATAAAATCAAAATGCAATGACTTTCAGATCACGTTATTTACAATAGATCATGGATAACATTTCAAATGTTGAAACTGAGACATTTTACATTTTTATCCACAAAATGAGCTATTTTCACATTCTCTAGCTGCAACAGGTCTCAGAAAAGTTGGGGCACAGGCAAAAAGGGGCTGAAAAAGCTATTAATATTTAAGAAAATCAGCTGAAAGAACATTTAGCAAGTAATTAAGTTAACTGGCATCAGGTTTGTAACATGATTGGCTATAAAAGGGATGTCTTAAAGAGGCTGAGTCTCTCAGAAGTAAAGATGGCCAGAGGCTCTCCAACCTGTGAAGGCTTGCGTAAAAAAAATTGTGGAATACTTTAAAAACAATGTTCCTCAATGTCAAATTGCAAAGGCCTTGAAGGTCTTATCATCAACAGAGCATAACATCATCAAAAGATTCAGAGAAACTGGAAAAATCTCTGTGCATAAGGGACAAGGCCGAAGACCTTTACTGGATGCCCGTGATCTTCGGGCCCTCAGACGCCACTGCATCACTCACCTGCATGATTCTGTTATTGACATTACTAAATGGGCCCAGGAATACTTCAAGAAACCACGGTCTGTAAACAAAGTCCGCCATGCCATCCACAGATGCCACCTAAAACTCTATCGTGCAAAAAGGAAGCCATTGTTGAGCATGATCCAGAAGCGAAACCGTGTTCTGTGGGCCAAGGCTCATTTAAAATGGACTGTAGCAAAGTGGCAAAGTGTCCTGTGGTCAGACGAGTCCAAATTTGACATTCATGTTGGAAATCATGGGCGTTGTCTCCTCCGGGCTATAGAGGAGAAAGACCACCCCTCCTGTTATCAGCGTTCAGTTCAAAAGCCAGCATCTCTGATGGTATGGGGATGCATTATTGCATATGGTGTGGGACACTTGCATGTTTTAAAAAGCACCATGAATTCTGAAAGGTGTAATAAGGTTTTAGAGCAACATATGGTCCCCTGCAGATGGCATCTATTCCAGGGAAGGTCTTTTGTGTTTCTGCGGGACAATGCAAAACCACATACTGCAGCTATTACAACAGCATGGCTTCATAGTAGAAGAGTCCGTGTGCTGAACCGGCTTGCCTGCAGCCCTGATCTTTCACCGATTGAGAACATTTGGCGCATAATTAAAGGAAAAGTCCGTCAAAGGAGACCCAAAACTCTCCAGCAGCTGGAAGCCTGTATTAAACAAGAGTGGAATCAAATTCCAATGGCTAAACTCAAGAGACTTGTCTGCTCAATGCCCAGACGCCTTTACTCTGTGTTAAAAAGAAGAGGGGATGCTACACCATGGTAAACAGGCCCCTGTCCCAACTTTTTTGAGACCTGTAGCAGCCATCAAATTTGAAATGAGCTCATTTTGTGGATAAAATTGTAAAATTTCTCAGTTTCAACATTTGCTGTGTTATCTCAGTTCTATTGTGAATAAAATACTGGCTGGTGTGATTTGAAAGTCATTGCGTTTTGATTTTATTCACAATTTACACTTTGTCCCAACTATTTTGGAATTGGGGTTGTATTATTATTATTATTATTATTATAAACAGCAAACCACCAGAGAAAATATTTTCATGCTTGTTTCTTTTCTCAGTATTTTGTGCTGACAGTTTTGGAGATGTAGCGCTAATTCAAAATGTAGTCAGAATATGATGCAAGCTTCAGCGTGCTGTCTTGGAAAAGTTGTACTACCAGGGGCCCTTGTGCTAAACATAAATGCTCTGAGAGATGTGCGATCAGTGTGATGGAGTATTCCAATAGGTGATGCCTTTAAAATGTAAATGACAGCAGTCAGAAAACCAACGCTGCCAGGAGAATGACTCTTGACAGATTGCTGACAACACACTTACCCAGATTGTTACATTACATCCTTAAAAAGGAGACGTCTGCACCATTTCCCACTTATATGCTGCACAGAAGCCAATTTGGAAGTTCTGGTGCATTAGTTTATGTGCACGTTCTCTTGAAAGATCTTACATGGACATATAACTATTTTAAATGTAAATGAAGATAACTCAGAAATCCAAATGCATACAATAAGCCTGGGGACCCTAACCAATCCCCACCCCCCTTCCCCTTCACACACACATACTGACATACTGTCACTTAAAGCAGTTAACAATCCCTCCAAACAGAAAAAAGGAAAAGCTCCAAGTTAAGAAATAAATCAACAGCTTGTTAAAATTCTGGAACTCTGCACATGCTATAAAACCATAACGCGCCCCATGATAATGCAAACTCAGACTTTAGTAATTTTGAAAAGGCCGTCCTCTTGTTAAATAACTGCCTCACCCATCCCCCACAGGACAATCAAGTGAGCTGTAACAATAGTGACCCCATAAAACCTACGAACTCATATATTGGCGTGTCAGATACAGCTGCTTTATTCAAACCTGTGGAACTTCAGGCATATCTTAAATTCTAGTAGAGGTGCCAAGGTTACCAACGATCCCAAATATGTCCTGCTGAATTACAGGGAAATGTTTATTAAATGATGTACAACTTCATGATATTTTCCATTATATCAAGATAATTTCTATTTGATGTAATGCTGTGCCATAAAAACATGGCCCCTTGGGTTTGAATCAGTGGCTTAGCTAGAACTCAAAAATGTGTATGCACTGAACATTCCTTTACAACAATTATTAGTCCTGACTTGTTCTAAATCATTTTCCTTTATTTACACATTATAAGAGTAATCTATTGCCAAATAAAGACAAAGCTCATGATGTGATCTATTGGCAACTCAATAATAAGCTAAATTTGGCACAGAAAAATCATTTACTCATAAGTGGGTATTTGCTTTTCAAAAGGTAAACAGCTCTGGAACTTCCGTGCTACCTTTTTGGCACATCAGGCAATCTAACCTGCGTTTTATGATTGCTTAAAATGTTTAAATTAAACAAACTCAAAGATTTTAAACACCTTTACACAATTTTGAATAAGGGTGATTGAAACACACCAATTGCGCTTCCAAATGAATGGTTGTCATCTTGCCCAATGACGAGAATTACCAACACCAGATAGTGCGGAGTGTTTTCAGCGTGAATGTATTGTTTATTAAGAACAACGATTGAGAACAAGTCAAGACTAAAAATTGCTATGCAAAGGGATGTTCTCTACACATTTTTAATTTCTGGTGACTGTTATGGTTCTGCCTCGTGTGCTTGTTTGTACTTGTGCGTTTTTCCCCCGTTCCTCTCTTGATTCGTTTTTCAGCTCCATTTCCGCAGTCTGACCATTGATTCCCTCTTGCCCTGACTCCTGTGGTGTCGTGTGACAGCTTTCAGTATGCCTGAGTCTCGTGGTCCAATCACGTTTCCTCTTTCGGTTTTGGCTGTGGTATTTCATTCATTGCTTCCACCTGTGCTTATTCTGGGTCTCGCAAAACTCTGAGTGAATGCATTCTCTGATAGGGCCATTACTATCCCGTACTAACCGGCACTTATTTAAGGGCGTTTGTGTATATATATTTCGTCACATAGTATTAACCTTATTAACGCATTAGCGAGTGCGAGTGTTTCTAGCTTTTGTAATTCCTGTCTAAGCTTTCCCTGATTAACTGCGTTTAAAGCTGTGCTTTCCTTTGCTTCTCTTGTGGTGCTTTTTACTCGTCAAGTTTAGATTACCTCAATCTAAACTGTCTAGCTTGTGTGATTGTCTCGAGTCATGATTGTTAAACTAGTTCTCGTGTCATTGTCCATTTATCCCATGTGTTTCTGTTTCCACCTCAGATTGCCTCCGAATCCCCGCCTCCTCCCACACGTATATCAGGAGGGAAGAGAGTTGAGACCGTCAGACGGGATTTTGTTTTGCATCTGTTTTGCTTCTCCTGAGCCTTCCTGAGTTTAATTCCTGAGTCTTGTTTTTTCCTGCACCCATGTCTTGTCTGCCCCTTGTCTAGTCTCTCAGTGTTCCCGTCAGTTAGTCAGGTCCAGTTTTTGTTTTTTGAGTCTAGCCACTCTAGGAGTGTGTACTTCTGTTTCCCCTTGCCTTGGGCAGTGTACCTTAGTTTCTCCTGTTGCTCAGTGCATGTGCCCAGTGTTTTGTCTCTGGCCTGTGTGCCTATTTCCTCCAAGTGTTTTGTGTTGTAATAAACACTTCAGTCCCTGCATCTGGCGCGGGCACAACCCCCCACCCCACCCTTGGTCTAGATAGGGTTAATATCGTTGCTCCTGTCGCTTTTCGGCTCATGCTGCCAAAACCGTCAGTCCGATTGTTTGCATAGTTACATTTTCATGACCAGCACAACTTTTGCTACAACTTGGATATAAAAATATTTATAGAGTTAAAACTGTGGGAGTTAGAGCAAGTTTAAGAGAAGACTTATTCATGATTTTACAGCTATTCGCCACTCTAGCAGGGACATCACCACACTGTAAGTTCCCAGAATGTACTGTACCAAAATGATTTAAAAAAATATAGAATATTACAGAAGTTACGAAAAACTGAAAAAATTATACAAGCTTAACTTAACATTTTGCAGTTTGAATGACATTTCTATCTAAAAGTATGATGGAGTAAAAAAATAGCAGAAACTAGCTGAATCTACTGAATCAGCACAATCATGGCTTGATTTAATTGGACCCCAAAAAATGACATTTAAAATTAAATATCTCAAAAACTAAAAAGAAAATCAAAAATCTGTACAGATGCAACGTAATTCAGAACAAGCTGAATTTTTAAAAGTTTGAACAGAATCAATTGCTTAAATGGTGTAGGAGGAGTTAGCCAAATTTAGGCGGAAGAAAAAAAAATAAGAAGAAGAAGAAGTAAGAGAATAGAGTGTGCTGAAGCAAGCACACAATAAACAAATGAGTGAATATAATTATTTATATCGCACTCGTAAAAAGTGTCCAAGGCTATGGAACAACTAGTATAATGAGGGACACGAATGTCATGTTTGGATGCTTCTAATCATGTTAGTGAGGTTTTATCACATTCCTCTTTGTGGAAAGGACCTACAAGAAATGACAACATCATTCATGGTGTGATTTTGGAGGAAAAGGCGTTCAGGAGAGAAACCAGAACAGTAGGCAGGACATTCAGCTCTTTTTTGAAACTAATGCAGAGACAGTCTATGCAGAAAATCTGGGCCACACAGTTTCAAAGAACATCTGCACAAACACATAAAGCCTTCATGCCTTGCGAGAATCCTTTTGCTGCAAAACCATTTGTTGTTTGCTTTGCTCATGGCTTCAATGATATTCTGCCACAGAGCTGAGGAACTGAAGACATTTATTCCACTACCCACTGGCCTTCTCTTCTTGCGGTGATTGGCAGGATTAATGGTGAAATTAACAATCCAGTGCAAGTTGGCAGCTTTGGAAATGACAGATAGCTGACAGTAATTTATGAATTCTGCACAGATGACTGACTCTTCCCCGGAAAACAGGGCGTTCAAGTGTCTATGTTTATCTGATTTTCATATTTTTGCAATACTTAAAACTGAAAACTAACCATTGCCCTCCAGACATCCAGTAAAATCCTCCAACAATTAAAATTTCAAGATAATTGTGCCTGATAAGATGATAATAATTGTCTTAAATTTCTTTGAATGAACCTTCATGTCACCGTGTTGTCATTTCAGCGAGATCAAACTTCAGATGATACTGTCCTGTCACTATGCTGTTCCCTACAGCTTTTCTTGACCATGTGCCATTCACACTGTAGCCTGTAATTTGAGCATCAGTATTAAGGTGCTGATGCATCGAGTCTATTAAAAATGGAGACTGGTCCCGGCTCTAACACTGAGATAAGCCATAGTGTTGGCTGCAGAGGAGACTGTACTGTTTTGGTGGTAGGATGAGGAATGGCAGCAATAGCTACATCTGTGCTGATAAACTGCTGTAGAAATCCATGCTTGAACATCTATTTACACAGCAGTCTATATATTTTTATCCCCATAAAATCTATGAACCCATGTATGGGTCCATCAATTGCAGATCCTATATTCAAACCTGTGGAACTTCAGGCCTGTTTTAAATTCTAGTGGAGATTCCAAGGCTTCCAAAAATCCCAAATATGTCCAGCTGAATTTCAGGGAAATGTGTGTAAAATGATCTAGTACAAGATCTAGATACTTTCTATTTGATGTAATGCTGTGGCTGTAAAAATATGGCATTTTGGGTTTGAATATTTCTCTCAGTATAAGTGTGATGTAGCTTCACTGAAGCACTGCAATCAGCGGATACAGAATATGTATGTGACATTGTCTTACAATATGAAAAAAAAAGCTTTTTCTGACTTGCTTAAGGGAAAACTTATGTGAAAAGTCAGAGTTGAAGGGGTTAATGTAAGAATTTACATAGTACCTGCATAAAATGCCAACATAAAATGCAATACCCCTCACTTAATTTGACTGAGCTGATGCAAGTGCTGGGAAACACAATTTAATTTTATTAGAGCATAAATAATAAATAATAATATAAATTGGATGCCGAAGGTGTGATCTTGAAGGCCTGGGTTGTCTGGATTGTCATGGCTGCTTGAAAGAGCAGGATGGAGAACCACTCCACAGCTACTGGAGTGGAGAGACATTGATCCCATTGTTACTGCATTTCAGCATCAACAGTACAAACATACAATATGATACAGCACTAAAATTTGTCACTTATAAAGGTGGAAAAGGGGCATATGGCTCTTCCTTTTTGCCACATTTCAGCTTGGGAAAAAAAGGACCATTTCTCCTTAAAATGTTTACTCTGTCATTGTAATTGATGCTGTATGTTTTCATCCATCGGATTGGGTAGTTCTTATCACCTATCCATGGCAAGTTTTATTGTTTTGAGCAGTTGAACATCTAAAACTGTAATTAATCCATGATACTGCATGTATCCCATTTAATCCCTGCTTTTTCCTTGCAATGTAAGTACGTGCAATCTAGCCCTTAGACCTCCATAACACATAAACTATGTATTTTTTGATTTCATGATGGTCAAGTTCAAAGCTACATTTTTTGCCTGAAGCCAACAACCACACTTTTAGAGCTTCTAGAAGTAAAAAAAATAAATAAATAAATATTGGGATTAAATGGGTTAACATTCATCTGGTCTGATTGTTGAAGATTGCCACACTCGGAGCGTATACTCTATACTTAGAGCATGACTGCTGATGCCTTGGTAGAAATTTTCTTTGGCTGACAGTTTAGGTGGGCTGGCATTTATTTCCTTATTTCTGTTCAACCCAGGCAAATACAGATGTCAAATTCATCTAATAAAGAATAGTACCATTTTTGTAGAGCACCATGTAATTCTGCCATTTTGTGAGCACTGTATAAATGAATATATTAATAGTGATTTTGCGAGAGACCTAGAGAAAATAGGTTTAACAAATAGCTCTTTAACTTTTCTCTATACTGCCAAAGGTGACATTTTTAGCCTGAAGCAAATTGACATCCATAAGACTAGCCATGGGGTTCATTTCTAATTAACTGTCCAACTCTCCAAAGTATACTGTAGGTTTTTATGACCTTATATATTACCAAAAATGTCCTTTATATTTCACAACTTGCTCAGAATTCTAAATGAGAAAAACCATAATTAAGTCAAAATACAGTCGACTATTGTCTCAATCATGTGAAAAATGACATGGCTGTTGTCACTACACAATTTTTTATTATATGAAAATACATTTTGATAAATATATTATATTTTATATTAAAGCACTGAAAAAACATGCAATTCCAGATATGTCAGAACAACATCTTTCACAGATCTTTGTATCTGACGATCAAGCATGAAATACTATGCGTGATTTTGTGTGGTCGACTGCCTGCAGTTCTTGGCATATTATTTAGCTTTGTCATTTTAAAACATTCCGCTAAGGAGCTTAAAGCCACCTATATTTTCATTGAAATTAATTGATTGTAAATGGGCTATATTATACACAAGTTCCCCCCCTTTCTTTTGATGTGTATAGAGCTTTTCATGTAAAACACTGGCAAACACTGGCAAAGCAACAAAGCCAAAGTCCATACCAGGGGATTTATTGTTTCTGACAGAAAAATAAAGCTCCTAAGCTGACTAAAGTGTCTTGTTCAAAGTTGAGCATTCTCTTCTGTAACTTGTCTACATCATGATGTGACACATAATGCCCGCCTAGCTACTAATTTGACATGTCCTCAAAAAAAGCGAGGTAGAGCAGAGGTCAGAGTTTGGTTTGTGCATATTGCACAAATACTTTTTCTTTGACACATGGGCAGATTTCCTTTGTTTGGATGTCCAAAGGGAGACAAAGTGAAGGACCAGTGGTTCAGATTTGTTTTTACCACTATGGCCCAGCAATGCGTTGATAATCATGGTCAGACAATTGAGGTCGGTAACAGGCAGTGAGGTCTCAGTACAAGAAGCTAAATCCAGAATTGTAATCACAGTTCAGTCCAAGAGTCAAAAAACCAGGAATCTGGTACACCAAAGCCAAATCACAAAGAGAAATTCATAAAAGCAACAAGCCACTGAGAAATCAAACATGGGTAAATTAAACAAACACCAGGAACAGGACTGACATTGTAAACCAAGGAAAAAACCAAATTCTGACCAGGAAATCTCAAGAATCAAAGAACACTCGTAAGTAAGGCACAGAGGAACTGGCTTAACAAACTCACACTGGACTGTTTTGAACAGAGGGAATATATAGGGAAGCAAAGTGACCAATTACAATGGACTGCAGGTGAGGTGAGCTCAAGAGAGTGCAGTGAGGTGTGGCTACAAATAAAGAAACAATCAAATAATTAACAATGAATAAGAAGAGGTGTGAGTGCAGGAGTGAAAACAGAAAACACATGATAATATGACACATGCATGGAATGGCTAAAGTAATACAATGAACCGCTAAAATAACAATGAAACATGAAACATAATAAATACAATCACAAATTACTCACAAAAATGACTGGACAAACTCAGATCTTGAAACCTTAAAGGTTTACCTTTTGTTCCTCGAAGGTGACTGCGCTGAAAAGAAATAGGTCGGATGTATAGTATCAGAACTTTCAAATTTCACTAGATTTTAAAATGCTAATTCACGGAGAGTGGAGGGTGGAAGACTGAACTTAGCCAGAACGAACAGGTGGTTTTATGTTGAATGCTTAACCCACTGCTGGAGTGGGTCAGCTTCCCAGGAAAAGTTTGCATCGGTGAGATACAATATTGCTTCACTTCTATCACTGCATCAGCAGTTCAGTGGCAGAGTAATCTCTGAGATCATTATCTCTGGAGTGGAGTGATGGTGATGCTATCACTGTCAGAGATGGGCTGTGAACCACACACATACAAGCATACCTTGCGGGAAGACTAGTGTGTTATCTTGCTCTAATTATCTAATTATTATTTTTGTTTCATTTATTTATTTATCAAGGATGATGCACATACACTTTCATGTAAGCCTCTTTTCAGCAAACTGTTGTTCTCCAACTCCCAATCCCAAGGCATTTGAAATTTGAATTATGAATCTATCAGAAGAGACAACGGCCAGCGCTTGGACAATACGTACACTACCGCCATTGTTTTTTGTTTTTTTGTTTTTCTTGCTGGTTCTAAACTTTATTTGAGCATTCCTCAATCTGGATCTGGACCTGACGTGCATTTCCCAAAAGCGTAGTTACTATCTACGTGAGCAACTTACATAGTTCGTCCATTCACAGTCAATGGGCCCAACTATGTAAGTTAGCATCAGTGATTTCGGGAAACACACCCCTGGATGTTCCATGCCCCCCAATTTCCAGTTCTGGCGCAGCCACTGCGCATTACATTGTCGTACCTGTATATTACAAAATAACATTAAAGTATTGATATAAAAGGGGGACATTTACATACTTGCAATTGCATTCAGAGAATGATACACTCTCCTGTTCACTAACAAGTGGTCATCAGTGGTCTGAGACTTGATTGGTACGTGGCACCCTTTCAGTGCATCCTATTGTTCTATTCATCCGATGCAGCATGTAAAATTCATATGCCAAATCATCGTATTGGTCTTCGCGTGGACAACTTACATATAAAATGGCACTGTCCTAGCGGCCATATTTGTTCATGTGATCAATGCAAATAATGTGATAATTAACGCTACTACTCTCAAACTATTGTTAATCAAGGATAAATCACTTGCCCACCATTTAATGCGCACCTTTTTTGTCCACGCTATAAGAATGGCACTTAACACTTCAATTCAAAGGTTGTTATTAAATGCCCACGTTATTAGTTATGCAATGGTTTAACGCATTTGTCATTAATTTGCACGTTTCACACCCTAACAGGCATGCAGACTAAATTATGAAACAGGCCCCAGCAGTGGTGAGTATTTACCAACAGTGGTTCAAGGAGAGGCAAACCTTGAACTGGAAACAGGATGTTCGGTGACCGAGCCTCATCAATACACAAGAGCAACAAAGGCTGTCCAGTCTAGTCCGAACCAACAAATGGAATACTGTAGCACAAGTCGAAGAGAATTTTAATGATGCTCATATAAGGAATGTGTCTCAATTCACATTGCATTGCACCCTGCTGTGTATCACACTTTGTAGCTGTAGACCAGTTAGAGTGCCCATTGTAACTCTGGTCCATTGCCAAAAGCTCCTGCAATGGACATGCGTGGGTTGGAACTGGATGTTGGCGTAATTGAAGAAAGTACTCTATTTCAGTGAGTTCCCCTTTCTTTTACATTACGTTTAAAGGTCCGAATGCACCATTTACCCATAGGAGAGATGACATCTGATGTCTTGTCGGAAGAAGACAGGCTGGTGGAGGGAGTGTGATGATGTGGAAAATGTTCAGCTTGGAAACCCTCGGTCCAGGAACTGAAGTGAATGGTGCTGTTTGTAGCACGAAGGGGACTTAAAATTAGCTACGTGGTTTTAATGATGTGACTGATTAGCAAATATTCCTTTACAAACATCTTTGTTCAATTTGTTTGATACTGACAGGTAAAATCATCGTTTCATATTGTTCAGCTGGATTTTAATTTTGTAATTGAGAAAAGGATTGAGTACCTTTTATGATCCATGGAGTAATTTATGGATATGTAGCCGTGTCACACCCCTGTGTGTTGTTAATCCATCAGCCTCCCCTAAATACTAGGCAGCCTGCACCTGCTTACCCTGTAATTTGTTCCACCTGTTTTCTACTTGTTTTCATTGGTTAGTCTAAACATTTAAACCCCTCGGTTTCAGTTCTAGTTATGAAGCCTCAGTTAAACCTTCTCTCTGTGTAGCCCTGCAGTCTCAGAGTTTTGTAAGCCTGTGTATCAGTCGAGTGATTCTGTCCATTTTGTAAATATTTAAGTCTGTATTGTTCTTGTGGCACTGAATCATTATTCAGCCTAATTAAAGGCTATTGTATCCTTGCACTTGGATCCTCTTTCCCATTCCCAAGGTACCAGTGACTACAAGGCACTGTCATTACAGCGTAATTTATTGAGCTTGATATCAATCACAAATATTTTTGATAAACAGTAATAAAGGAACAAATAATTAAAAATTACACAAATAAATGTAGAACAAAATACTGCAAGCAAGTCCTTGGCTTCTGGATTTTCATCTCTGGCCAAAATCTGCTTCACCTGAACTAAAACAGTGGCATGGTATTGCGCATGATGATGGATTGCCTGTCATCAGTTTAGCAGAATCTAAGGCCAACCACACTGATGTGCTCCAAGCAACTAGAAAGCAGTGGTCTCATTTACAACTCCATGGAACCACCAACTCACTGAGGAAATAATTCATTTTTGAGTCAAGAGGGAAGGAATAGCCTTGGTCACATCAACTGCTTTATAAGCTATCAGTAAAAATAAAAACAAAATCTATTATTGCGTTGATAATAATTAAGATATTTTAGGTTACGGTATATTTAACACATATTCATGTGAGACTTAGCTGCATATGCACCGGGCCAGAGAGGAACTCATTTTCAAGCAAGGCTGTTCGAACTCTTACCAGGGGGTGAGAAGGATGAGTCAGAAAAATGTTTGACTAAGCCCATTTTACAGAGTATTGGACAGAATATTTCTATTCTTTAGCCCTTAGAGTAAATTTGTTGAAAATTACAAGAATGAAGTGCTTGAAAGGAAAAACAACAGTAAATGTCCAGAAGGAACAAATAGATTGCTCATTTAGTTTCAATTACTTTCACTTATATTTAGTTTCTGTTTTCTTGTTTCACAATTCAAGAGACATATTTTTATTCGCTGTTTACCACATTTGTAGAACGTGTTTAGAGGCCTGTATCACAAACCATACGAAGTGGCTTCGGCAGACAACTTAGGACACTATTGTCCTAGCATTGTAAAACAGTGTAGAGGATTAACTGGACACTAAATGATGCTTAATATATGCCGCAAACGCCAAATTCAGTGTCAGCAACACAGCCCATAAGGAGTTTCCTAGTTGCACCAATCACAGAGGCTGCATATTGCTAGTAAGCAAGGGGAATCAAAAGACCCCAGAAAGCTAAAGTCAGTAGCCAAAAACCTGGTAAGTATTCAGCATAAAGGAAAAACTCGCCTGCAATAAAAAAACTTAGTGCCACATTTACTGAATCAAATTACTTCTTATTTTTTTACAGTGAGCTTACGTGAAGGACTGACTGTTGATCAGCAATACAACTCACGGAGAAAACTGTAAGGTAGTACATTCAGAAGAAACAGTAGGAATTTTGTGTCTACTTTGGGATGCAGTCATAAAATTTATTTCAAATCTTTTCAATCTGTCCTTTTTCAGCTTTGGCCTCAAGTACACTGGTATTTCAAAATGTTTGAAAAGTGAATATGAAATAAAAAATGTACAAATATAAAAATGTCTCACACCATCACTTTCATGCAGGTCCATTCTAACACTAGAATTAAAATGACAGATCTCTCATTTCAATTAATCAATGAAAGATTGATTAACTAACTCCCAGTTGCAATTGACAAATGATGATTGATGCCTAAAAATGGTGAATGTTGAATTATAAATATGAAAAACTGAGATTTTCCATTGGTGTGTTTTTTTTTTTTTTAATTTTCAGCAGTTAAAACTGTTAAAAAAAAAAAAAAAAAAACAACTTTAAATCATCTCCAGAGCAAGGAATGTCCAATGGAAATTTCCAGATTGCCAGCTTATGAACCATCACCAAAAAGAAGTGTACATGCAGGCATCCTTGTTTAAATGGCTGTTTGTTAGAATTTTAGGCACCAGGACTGCAGCATAAATTTAAAGAATCCTGATACTTGATGAGAGCAGTTAAGTCATTTCTATTCGATTTTGATTCCATAGAGTGTACTTATGGCTTTCAGTGGAATTCTTAGTATAGTCATCTAGCTTGCAGCTGGTGCTTTTGTCATGACATTGATCCCAAAGCACATTTTGCCATCTGTTGGGGCTTTTCACGGGGTAATAATAGCAGGGTCAGAATGTAAAAGTTTTCTATGCCCTGAGGAACACAGGCCCTCCAGCTACAGATGATGGAGTCCACTTATCACCATTTTTGGAAGGAGGAGGATGCACTGTCGACCTATGGAAGCTTTTCATCCTGTACACCACGGAGGCCTGATTCAGTAAAGCTTTTCCGTGAACAGTGTTACAGTTTTTAATTAGATCTGTGGCCTTCTAAAGTCATTAAGACAGGAGAAAGAGATTTGGTGAATGTTCATAGTGCAAATACATTCCATACAAAGGGAAAGTTCTCCTGCTGTCAGAATAACGCTTAGTCAATGTTTCGAGGCTGCCATTTTGATTTTTAAGTTATGGAAACTTTCCCAGTCTTTAACTTCTCCAGTTGTACGCCATTATCTATGCAAGATATAGAAAAGCGTGAATCAATGATTAAATTGAAATGCAGGAGATCACATGACCAATTCAAAGAGATGCTGCATAATCATAAGTGGCACCTCATTTCCCTAAATTATCAAAAAAACAAACATGTTTAGAGGCATGTGTGCCCTTCATAAAGAAATGAGCATAGCATGATTCTACAGGCTTATCTGGTAAAATGTATGTATCAGGGTTTCCCCTCAATCATTTTTTGGGATGTGGAATGCCTAATGTCAAGGGCAAATACATGTATTGGCACTAGTTGTATTCAGTCAAAAAAAGACTAAAGTAAAACCGGCTTCCAATTGACAGTACTACATAATAATGGCTTCAAACCCCCACCCCCCCCCCCCCCCCTTTTTTTTTTTTTTTTAGGAAAAAGCTGAGTTAGTTGAGTTTTTACCAAAGAATGTCTCTGGCAAGGAATGAACATAGTTATGATGATGCTACAATGATCTTCCAGCGTCATAATTTTCACTGCTGTCAAATCATGATAAATATTATTGAAGAAGGCCATACAGACTAAATATACATGTTGACAGTCAGAACTTTAATTTGTTGGTAGTCATATTCAAACACAGTGAACCGTTTACAACCCCATTTCCAAAAAAGTCGGAATGCTGTGTGAAATCTAAATAAAAACAGAATGCAATGATTTGCAAATCATTTAAACTCTGTATTCAGTTGATAAGAGTGTAAAGAAAAAATATCAGCTGTTGAAGCTGAAAAATGTTTTATATATATATATATATATATATATATATATATATATATAAAAATATGTGTGTACAATTTGATGCCAACAAACATTTCAAAAAAGTTGGCACAGGGGCATGTTTGCCTCTGTATTGCATCCTCTTCTTCTAACAGCACTGTGTAAGCGTTTAGGGGTTCAGGGACTGAGGAGAACAAAAGCTGAGGTTTTGAAAGCAAAATGTTTTTCAAGTATTGCTTTATGTTGGATTTCAGCTGCTCAACACTTCATGGTCTCATCTATCATTTTTTTTTTTTTTGTTGTTTCACAATGAGCCAAATACTTTCACTAGTTGAAGGGTCTGGACTGCAGGCAGGCCAGTTTAGCACCCAGACATTTTTACTGTGGAGCCATGTTGTTGTAATACATGCAAAATATGGTATTTGGCATTGTCTTACTTACATAAGCAAGACCTTCCTTGAAAAGATGTCTGGATGGCATCTTATGTTGCTTCAAACCTGTATATATCCTTCAGCATTAATGGTGTCTTCACAGATGCGCAAGTTCCTCATGCCATGTGCACTAATGCACCCCAATACTATCATGGATGCTGGCTTTTGAACTGTGTGCTGATTGCAAGCCGGATGCTCCTTCTTCTCTTTAGCCTGGAGTACACGGCGTCCATGATTTCCAAATAGAATTTTAATTAGTCAGACAGGACAGTTTTCTACCTTGCCTAAGTCTCTCTTAACTGAGCTTGGGGCCAGAGAAGGCGGCAGTATGTCTGGAACTTGTTCATATATAGAATAATCTCTATATAGCAGAGTATTAACTTGCATTTGTGGATGCAGCGACAAACTGTGTTTAGAAACAATAGTTCAATCAGGAGAGACCAATGAACTAAATCATTTATGACAGATTACGGAGCAAACATATTAACGAGGACGATGATAGCGTTAGGAAAGGCTTTGGCATTTGAACTCAACAGGGGGGTTTTGTAATTGAGGAGCATCTGCCATGATCCACAGCAGAGGACAAGTCCCCCCATGGAGTCCAGATACTGCAGACTGATAAGCCGATGAGGATGATGAATGATGAGGCTGATGAATCTGCAAAGACTGGGTGGTGATGGGGAGGTGGAGGGCGCACATAACAGCAGCACGAACACAATAAAGGCAGAGAGAGGATCACATTTAAAAAAGACAGCAGCGAGATGATAGGCTAACGATGTTGGTGTGTTGCAGTGGTATTAGACAGATGTGATCACCTGATAGGACAGCTGAGGTCTCAATTGACAGCCTCACGCAATCATAGCTGGAGTTATGAATGAGCATTGAGTGAGAGCAGACTGAATGAAAATAAACCACTGGCTGAAGCATAAAGAAGGAGGTCTTCCTGCCTGAACTTTCACTGGAGCTTCCTTCTACAGAAGTGTTCCTGAGTCTATGCAGTGATTTCCATTACAGAATCCGGTCTGTTGTTTATGCAGTGCTGCTCGAAGATCACAGCAATTCAATACTGGTTTTTGGCCTTGTCCCTTGCATTCAGAGATTTTTCCGGATTCCCTGAATCCTTTAAAGATATCCTGTGCTGTAGAGGATGAAGTTTGGCCACTGACTTCATCATATTGAAACAGTAACTAATAAAAAGGTAAATTCTCAAAAAAAAGTTTCAGAACAAAACATTCAACCCAATGATAGGAAAATAATTACAAACATTACTGAAAAATTAACCAAAATTGCAGCATTGGTTGTTCTTTTTACTCTCTACAGATTATTATGCATCTGATTCTCTGAAGTATCGTCATGAAAAATTATCCAAATCTTCATAATATAGGTGTTACAATGCTATTGCTTTATTTATACAGGTGCAAAAATGTTCTAATTAACAAATGCAATCATTCTCTCATTTAAAAATAATCTAATTATGAATTATTCATCATCCTGTTCATTCATTTTTAGGCAATCAAAGGCTGTGATTGTAAACATAACCTTATTTTAACCAAACTGAAAATATTTCCACTTGCAGAAGACAAAAGTGAGGACAAAAGCCCCCAAAAAAAACTGAAAATGAAGGCCGGCAGAGTATAGACCTGGCAGGGAATCACCACAGAAGATATGAATTGTCTAGTGAGGTCTATGGGTCACAGACTTTTGGTGATCATTGAATTCAAGAACTTCCAATGGAGAAATTAATTTGATGACTTTAGTTAAAGATTATGTTGCATTGCTTTACTCTTGCGGAGAACAATATGTAAATAGGGCTGACCCGACATGGATCACTGGATTTATATGGAAATATCCTTCAATTAAATCAACAGATGATACTGCCAAGATTAGAAAACTGGCAGGATCGTCCAATTTCCTTATCCTAACAATACAAGAGTGCTTCCCAGGCAGCCCTCTCTGTTTTCATTGTTAACAAATTACCAACTCAAGCATTGCAGTTCTTTATCATACCCATCAGCAGTCAACTGAGGCTAATATGAGGCCTAGGGCTCAGTCCTTTAATGTAACTTCAACTGCTCTGCTGAAAGTTTATGTTTACCGGCTTTATTAAGCTGTCATTCCCCCGATCTCACACTAGAATGAATGAGGCTGCTTTATTAGTCGCACTATCCAGCAGAAATATAGTTCTCTAAACAGTGCCATGCAAATAAAAAATGAGTTTTAAATGCGCTCAAGTCCTTCATATTGCATGCAGCGAAAAGAGACATACTGTACTGGGAAAAGGCATTTTCCCCCTTCCTGATTTTTTCTATTTTTACTTCTTTGTCATATTTGAATGTTTCAGATGTTTCAGATCTTCAATATAAGACAAAGAAAATGCAAATAGTCAGAAAATACGGCTTTTATATGATCATTTCTTTTATTGAAGGTAAAGAGTTATTCAAAACCCACATCACCCATGTGAAAATATACAAACCCATTTCCAGAAAAGTTGGGATGTTGTGTAAAATGTAAATAAAAACATAGAATGATTGGCAAGTCGTTCCAACAGTGGCGGCTAGTGAACTGGCGATAGGGGAAGCTCAAACCATCCCTTAAAATTAATGATTGGTCATGACCTGTTTTCAGTCATTCATTTAAATTACCATTACAGAAACTCTGAAAACTCTCAACATTATCAGGTGTGGTCAGTTTTCATTAATAACACATAATAACGCAGGTCATGACCAATCATGATTTTTAAAGAATGGTTTTGAGCTTCCCCTATTGCCAGTTCACCAGCCGCCACTGCATTTAAACTCTTTCATAAATTGTAAATAGTGCAAAGACAGCATATCAAATGTTGAAACGGAGAAATTTTATTTACTTTATCTCAGTGATATCCCAGTGATAGTGATATCCCAGCACTACTGTACTGTCAATTTACAACACTTTGCTGTGCCCAAATTCACCCAATTTTTTTCTCAAAATGAAAAACTTGGATCACTCTTTGATTTTGTTGGAAAATCTCAATTTTCATAAAATGACCCAAGTGACCCCTTTTCCTAGTCCTGCACACATATTGTCTTTGAACCATTTTCATTAAATATAGGATTTAAATGATGTGCAAATCATTGCATCTTGTTTTTATTTACACTTTACATAGCATCCCAAATTTTCTGGAAATGGGTTTGTAATTGCCTAAACCTATTAACTGGTTGTGCCACCCTTGGCGGAAATAACTTCAATCAAACATTTGCAATAACTGGCAATGAGTCTTTTACATTCCTGTGGGAGAAATTTTGGCCCACTCATCCTTGCCGAATTGTTTTAATTGGAGGGTTTTTGAGCATGAAGTGCCTGGTTAAGGCAATGCCACAGGCTCTTAATTTGATTCAAGTCACAGCCTAGACTAGCTGCTCCAAAACCTTCATTTTGCTTCTTTTGAGGCATTCCGAGGTGGACTTGCTTGTGACCTGCGGATCATTGTCCAGCTGCATAACCCAACTGTGCTTGAGTCTTAGGTCAAAACGTATGGCTGAACATTCTCCTTCAAGATTTTTCACCAAAGATCAGAATTTATGGTTCCATCAGCTATGACAAGTTGCTCATGTCCCGAAGCAACAAAGTAGCCCCAGACCATCATACTACCGCCACTGTGTTTGACTGCTTGTTTGATCTTATTGGTTCCTCAGCCCACAGAATATTTTCTGAAAAGTCACGGGGGTCATCAAGATGTTTTCTGCAAATATGAGAAGAGCCTTTGCTTATTTTTGGTCCGCAGTATTTTTCCCCTGCAGCTCCCCTGTGGATGCCTTTTTTACCCAGTTTTTTTGTTATTGTGAAACTGTGGACACTGATCTTAAATAGAACCTGTCTGTCAATGTGAAATAGGAAAAAAGCAGCACATGATGCAGAGATGTAAAGAAATTCAAAGACAGACAAGAAACAAAGTTGTTGACATCTATTAGACTGGCAAGGGTTATAAAGCCATTTCTAAAGCTCTGGGATTCCAGCAAAACACAATGTGTTGAATCTTTTAAGGAGAGGCTTCCCACCAAAATTCCTCCAAGAGCGCATCAATGACTCATCCAGGAGGTCACAAAAGAAACCAGCTTTACATCTAAGGAACTACAGGACTCACTTGCCTCGGCTGAAACGGGTTTGCAGGTAGCGCCGCTTTAATGCAAGGGCTTACCGGGGTTCAAGCTCCGGAGCCCAACAACGCGGAGGGGCCCACCGCGAGGCTCAGGATCAAAACAATCATTGGGAAAAAAATGCAAAATAATGCTTGTATAGTGCCCTGACTGTTGTGTGTGTTGGGCTTGCCCTGGAGCGGGGTGAGGGGCATTATTATCTTGAATAAATAAAAGCCATTGTGACTGGTTTATGGATGACATGCGTGCCTATTTTTATTGTCCAATGAATAAGTCATTGTATTTGGACTGTACACATAACCGCTACCTTGCTCCTGGAGTGGAAATTTTGGACTAAAGATGCTAAAAATGCAGAAAGAAATGTGAAAGCGGAGCTCAGAAATGCAGAAATCAAAGAGAAAAATTGCGGCAGGAGTCACAGCTGTTAGGAAAAATATCCCAGCTGACTGAATATTTCAAAGCTACAAGCCCCAACGAGACCGAAAACCCTCCAGCAGCAGCAGCTATCTGGAGGCTGCTAACGAGCCGCCACCAGCAACGTCGTCGAGCACAATGGCTGCTAACAATGGTAACGACCACCCACGCCTGCTGCTGCCACTGTTTTAGTAGCAAGCTAAATCTATCATAGTTAGCTAGCTTAGTACAATGACAACATAAGAAAATATAATCTTTAGTTTCAAGTTAGCCTGTCTAGTCTATCTGAAGAGTTGCACTGCAAAACATGAAAGCTTGCTGTAATATATGTCCATTTGAACCTTTTTTTTAATAAAATGCATATTTTTGTCTCAGGAAAAATAAGCAGAGAACAGCTTTCTTATTTGTTGTTGTCTCACTAAATGAGTAAGAAGAAGATACCATGATGCTATTAAATCTAAGAATAATGAATTTTGTGAAAAAGTGAACTTTGTTGCGATTATCAGGCAAAACTCAGTATATACACAGAAGTGGGATTTGAAGTCATATACCTGCCAGTCAATCATTTCCATGTTTCTGTAGTAATTCGTAATACTCCTCTGCTTTAGTACATTGTCTTTTTTTGCAAATCTTCTGCTCATTGCGGCCAAAAGCCAGCCAATGGAGAGACTGTCCATTAATGGGAAATGCATTCGTTATCTACGGATCTTTTTTTTCCAATGTGCTTGCAGCATAGAAATGCAACTCTGTTTTGCCCAAATAAAAGTCGCTAAAACATTGGTTCCCAAGCGGTGCGCCAAGGTACACTGGTGTGCCGCAAGACAAGTCCAGGTGTGCTGTGGGATTTTACGACAACTTCAGTTTTTTTTAAGGGGTAATATATGATCAAGGCGTTGTAGATCATTTGGTCTCTTACAGACAATATTTTCACAAACAACATCATCAAAATTGCCGTTTTAGGCATGGCCGCCTTAATGCACAGGCTTACCTGGGCTGAGGCCCCAGGGCCTATGAGGATCAGGGGCCTATCAAGAGCCAATAAAAAATCACATTGTTTTGTAATCTGACGAAGTTTCTGCCCATCACTACATATTTGTCTTTGTAGCTGCTGATTGGTCAAATTTACAAGTGACCCACTGGGGCCCAGTGACACAACAACCTATCAGAGTGTAGAGGGATAGTTTTGGCATGTGATGTAATCAAATGTACAGTAAGTGTACCGATTTTTCGTGATCGCAGAATCAGGGACTAAGTCATGGAATTAGCATTCATAAACAGATATTGCACGGAAATTCCGCCAGTGGAGAAATGATGTTCCAAACAAACGTCTTTTTCCTCTGAATACCAAACCTCCTTCGCTATAGACTTATAAAATGTGTCAAAGAAAGGAGTCCAAATACCCTTTAGTCAGTAACAGCCGTTTGTAAGACTAAAGACTGCCGTCCTAGTTGCACAGCTGGCTGAGTACCTTCCTGCCCTCCCCATTCATTCCCAGCACAGAAGGAACTTTTTTTTATTTTTATTTAACCTTTATTTAACCAGGGAAGTCCCATTGAGATTGAAAGCTCTTTTTCAAGGGAACCCTGGGGGTTGAGGTGGAGTGGGAGAGTAGCGTGCCTGATTAGATAAAATCTTTATCCTACATTGAAACACTAACCTCTACCGAAAGCAACTTTATTACCAATGTTAATGGCTGAAATTGATACGAGGAATATGCCCACTCCTAAAACAGGACTCGATCGCAGCAGCCATCCTGACAGAACAGCGTTGCCACCTTTATCCCATAAATGATCAAAAATTGGTGTACTACACTCATATCATACATGTTTGTTCTTACACGCATGTAATCCAGCTTTCTGGCATTGCCATTGGACAGATTACATTCATTGGCAAACTTCAGCCAATATTTTTCCAATGGTAAGGCTACCAGTCTTGTTGGATACCGTTTCTAATTGGCGGACTGTTCAAGTCAATGCGATGAATAATTAGCTAGCTAGCATGCTAACACTTTTCCCCATTAGAGTAATAAGTTAACAGTTGTCGTAAAAACTTGAATTTTTTAATTCAATGGCAAAAAGCATTAGCAAGCTAGCTAGCAAATTATTCATCACATTGACTTGAATAGACCGCCAACTAGAAGCATACGCTGTATTTCATTCTCCTGATAATACGACGCAGACATTTAAGGGATAAATAGAATCTCAAATAGGAGCCCGGGATATCACATTTATGAGGTTCAAGTAGAGATTTTTATTTATTCTGAATCAAAGGGATCATTTTACTGTAAAAAAAAAAAAAAAAAAATAATTGAAAAGAAATACAGTAAAAACCCAAATTAAATCATAAGTGGAATTTCATCTTTTTTAAACAGAAATGGCAATTTTCATAAACTTTGATTTGTTGTGTATATGTTACGGAATGGAATCATGCATCTTGATTTTATAATGAATCAGTTTACTCTTTCAATTATGAGTCGCTGTGTGTGTGTGATTGTGATAAAAAAACATGGAGATTAATGATCAGACTGTTGAGGTTGTGCAGCAGTACCTCTTGACACTGTACTTGACAGCAAGCTGACTTTTAAGTTTCATGCGGATGCTGTGCGTAGAAAAGCCCATCAGTGTATGTACTTTTATCGGAAGCTTCATAGTTTTAATGTTGGTTACACGTTCATGAAAATATTTCCTTCTTGTTTTATTTAATCACCTTCTCTTTTTTTCAGTTCGTATAAGTCACTTCATCTGAAGAATAGGATCAGATTGCTGGCAATTGTCAAATTCTGCTGCAAAATTGCAGGCACTGGATTAAATGACCTTTTTGTGATGTGTTCAAAGCTTGGACTTTGAAGATGACCCAGTCAATCCTGGCTGATTCTAGCCACCCTCTGTGTAAGGAATTTAATTTGCTTCCTTCAGGCCAAAGATTCAGCTTCCAAGGTGCAATTTGTTTCTGTTGCCATTGGGCTTTTAAATAACTTTATGCAATCTTTGGTTTCAATTGTTGTTTATTTACTGTTGTTTGAGATAGTCATGTGGTTACTGCTGTCTGTAAATCAAATTGCCCCTCTGGGATAATAATAAGGATAACCTAACATAAGGTTAAGGGTTAGAGAAAGGAAATCGTACATCTTAAAAGACAGTTGTGACTTGCACTTGCAAAACAAATACAGAACTCGTGGTCGGAATCGTGACATTAACATGTCTCTCTGTCGTTTCATTCACTCAACTATCCGCCCCACGGGGACTTTGTCACTTTATAAATTTGTCATCCATCGGCATCACTATATGTGCATTACATACAAATTCTACTGCACCAACTTTTTGAGCAATCTCTATTAATGCTGAATAAGAACAGCTTGGGACAGAACATTGTCTTTTAAAAGCATTATGTGACTAGACATAATGAATTGGTACAGAGGAAATTGTAGTTACAACACAAAAATAATGTAAAGGGTTACGCTGCCCCACTAATTGGGCAAATATTCCTCTTCTCAGGGTAAAAAGCCCCCTGGGAGTCTTTCTTACGCTTTGCATATTTATTAGTGCTGCAAATGTAAAGACATTTAGAAAATGATATGTAAACAATTCAGTCTTATGGTCAAAATATAAAGAATGTAATTTTAACTACATTATTGAACCATTAATTTAGCAAATTTAAACAATTTAGTCCATTTTTGGAGTACTGCAAAGAATCTATTACAGTAACATAAAAACAGTGGAATAAAAACATAACTTATAAAGGGGAAATGTAGTAAAGATCCCAGTATTAATAGCAATCAATGAATTATAGTCTTCATCAGGAAAATGCCTGAAAATTATATAGATTGTCATAACATATCCTCAAGCCATTAGCTGCATGGCTGATCTTTTTTTTTGTCCTAAGCCCATGATTTTACTTTGGCATAATTACATACATGATTACTTTACCCATAAAGCTTACTTTGTGCTGATCTTTTGAGGATGCTCGGTAAATGAATTCATCCTACCTTCCAAATCATAAACAAGCACAGATGGTAAACCTTGGGGAAGTTTGATGTTAAACAACAAAAAAAAATCCTTTTCTTTCTGTGAATAAACAAGACAGGACCATTTTACTTTCAGATCAAGGAATATCTCATGGACCCACACTATGACATGGACCCACATCAACCCTTACAAAACAAATCTGGTCAATCAATTGATCAGCTGATCACCAAGTGCATTTATTCCAATGTTTTTTTTAAAAGCTTTTTTTTTTTTTTTTTTTTTTCCACATTAGTGTGCTTATACAAATGAGTAGATTCCCTATTGCCTCCAAAGGCAGCTCATGTCAGCATCAGTGAGGGTGTCTAGACTTACCTGAAGAAATAATCAAGTGAAGTGAGACAGGCAGTCAGCAGAGGAAGTGTGGCAAGTTCTCCAATATTCTTAGAACAGCGCAGCTGCCACTTTATAAAACTATAAACCTACTTGACTGTGCTGCTAATTGCTGGCTAAGGGTGGTCACATGAGACGTTTATTTGGTTTAATTTTTAACTGTATATCACTCTTTTCATTATGTTTTTTGATATACAGAAAGATGTAATTTTTTTATGCACCTTCGAATTTTTTTCAATATGCTGAAGACTTCTGCACAATCCTTACTTAAATTCTTTCTACATATGAGCTATCAATGGCTGTGTGACTAGAACTCTACAACCACCCAGTGTTTTATTTAATCCCAAATTATTACTGAGTACATCATAAAAAATATTAACAGTTCATCTCCATTTCAACTCATTATCCTAAATTTCTCTCACTATTACAGATACTCTGAGCAGGCTGAATGACTGGCAGGTTGACTCCTATTATAGAGTACACTTCAAATTGTTGCTTTCAAAATGTGAAAGCATACTCTGCAAGTAAAATGGCCGGAAATCTGCCTGATGCAGATTACGAATGTGGCAGGCCGCAGGAGGGCCTGGGCAGGGAATTGAACCCCAAACCCCGGGTAAGAGTCTCACGCGCTTACCACATCGCCAAAGAGCCAGGCTCATTAGCAAAGTAGCCAGGGCGCGCACTTATTAGGCAGCATTCCAAGTGACAGGACCCATCAACTGTCACATCTCTCCCCCTCTTTTGGGAGCGTGTTCTTACGGTCCATGCTTTATGCACGCTGCCATCCATTGGGATTCCCTGAGTCCTGCGGATTACGCCAGAATGTGGCAGCAGAAGGCTTGGGCGGGGAATTGAACCCCAAACTGCCGGGGTAAGAGTCACACGCGCTGACCCATCGCCAAAGAGCCTGGCTCATTGGCAAGGTAGCCAGGGCATGCACTTATTACGGGGCATTCCCAGTGACAGGACCCATCAACTGTCACACATACATTGTTGTGAAGTCCCTTAAAACATTTATTAAAAGACAAAGTTCTAAAAAAAAAGTTTGTCAAGTATGTCCTTGACATAGACTAAATAAGATTAAATCATAACCTGTCTGACTTTGAGGAACATTTTCTGTAAAGCTTTCGATGATCTTCTCATGCATTTGTGAGCAAATTGGTGATCCTCAGCCCAATTTTGGTAATGAGGTACTAGGCCTTTCCTGGATGCTGCTTTTGTACCAAATCATGATCACAGTCGCCTGCAGTCATCAGCTGTTTCAAATCAAATATTCATTCAAATTTTTTGCCTCATTACTAGTCCTAAGTTGCCCTTGTCCCAACTTTCCTGGAATGCTCTGCAGGCCTGAATGGCACAAATGAGCATATATTTAAAAATAAAATGAAGTTGACCAGACAAAACATCAAATATCTTAATACTGTCTGTAATAAAATACAAATCAAAGTAATGACATCTTTCTGTTCTTATGCACATTTTCCATATTGTCTCAACTTTTTTCGAGTAGGGTTTGTAGTATGCAAGGAAGCATGCCCCACACCAGTGCACCAAATCCACTTACGCTGTTAATAAAAGGAAGATTAGGACAATTCATGGATTTATGCTATTTAAGCATAACTCTGACAATACTAGTTCCCTGTTGCAATTAGAAGCAAGTTTTGCCTGACCAGGCGAAAAGGGAGAACTTTTCGTTGTATCTCAAAAATCCCCCCCCCAAAAAAAAATAGTAATAATTTTCTGGTACCTGTAAATGCAGCTCACATTTTACTGGACAGTTGTTTATGTTAGTGTTTAAGATCTATATTTGTTATTTTCAGCACTTTTTTGTATATTTTGTTATTGATCATGTGTAAATGTATTTATTGTATTTATTTGTGATTTATGGTTTCTCCCTTTTGGTTTTCTTACTCCCGAGATAAGTTCTCAAGTTTCTGTTTCCCCTGCGCTCCCCACTGTCATGGTTTGTGGGGCGTGCGTGTGTTTTGGACTTTTCTTTGGTGATCTCGCCCGGGACGAGATCAAATTCCTTTTCTGTCGGATTCTTTAACCAGCTGGCTGGTTGAACAGGGGCGGCGCTTCCCCGGACTCTATATAAGCCGGAAGTCCGCCACGCCTCCTTTGCTAGAGTGTCTGTTTGTAGCTAAGCACTATAGCTGAAGATATCTCTAGTCAGTATTTGTGTGACTTTATATCTTCCAGTTATTTTTGGAGTTCCTTCCTCTTTAGCAATTTTCCCTTTTCTACTTTTTCTCTCTCTCGCGTTGCTTCCGTTTTTTCGGACTATTATACGTCCTTTGGAAGCGCGAGTTCTTTCTGGTGGTCTGTGTGATTCTCTGTGTTTGTATTGTTTCTGTGCTGCTCGTTCTCTACCTGGCCGCTGCACCTGGCCTCTCTATTTTACCAGCCATTACACCCACACTCTTTTTGTTAATTGCTCTCTCATTCCCTTTTCTCAAGCCACACACATGTCCTCTCCTCTGCACACCAGCACTCCTGCAATCACTTAACTTCCCCATTAGTCTCCTTTTATATACCCACAGCCTTTGTTACTTCTTGCAAGTTTGTTATTTCATGGCACTATGAGCCATTTGATTCCCAAGTTCTGTATTTTGGTTTTGATTTTCTTTGTCCCTGTATTCTCAAGTCTGCCTAGCCTTCTGTGTGTTGTTGATTACTGGTTTGATGTTCTAGACTGTCCGTGGATTTCGTATGATTCTCCTCCCCTTTGGCGTTGGCATTCTTCCTGTTTGGTTTTTCATCTGTGGACTGCTTACGGACTACTAGTTGGGTTGCTGTTTCTGTGTTGAAATAAGCCTGATTGGTTCTGAACCGGACTGTATACCTGCTCTAAATAGTTCTGTGAAACGGACTTTCTGTCCCGAGTCCAATCTGTCTCAGTATATACGTTAAGGTTAGCTTCACATGGGACAGTCATAAAGCAATCCTTTTAACTTTAAATGTGAATCTAACTGGTGAACATAAAAGAATCCATGAATATGCAAATAGTTGCAACACTAATGTTAAAACCAACCTTACACCTATTTTCAGACAAATCCCTATTCTGTAAGTCTCCTTGCAGAAACACCATGAACTGACACTTCATAATGGAAGTGCACTTATCATAAGGAATATTTTGCTGTCAAACATTCATGATTAATCTCATCTCAAAAGCTAAAAGTTGTGAGCAGTGGAGAAAAGTTTTTCTAAACTTTTGCTAAAAATATTGAGCTACTGTGCTGTTGAGGATCGTTTTCAATTTCAGTGGTTTTGATCAGAGCAGACTGCACCTCAAAAAAATATAGTCTCTAATATTTAAGTCTATCAAGCTTTATAATTGACAGATCAATGTTTTTTTGTTTGAAGTGTGCAGTTTTTTTTTTTTTTTTAACCAGACTATTTACTCTAGCTCATTTTGCCTGAGATTTTCCGGCCAGAATTGAGAATTGTTCCAATTCTCATCACAAAACTTCCAGATCTTAAAAATGAATCATTTCAGATGGGTTCATGTAAGGTTTTTCTGCTGAAGAGGTCAAGTCTGATTATGAGATTGATATCATGATTTTCTTTTTTCGATCTTTCGTTCCATCTGAATTTTAGCGGTGCTCTGGACGACCAGGCACTTACTCTTGTTTTATTGACGTTTACGGTGTCATATTTTATTAGTAGAAAAACTGAATTCTTATTGGTCCATCTCCATTTAAAGCAACTATAATTTGGTTTAAAATCTTCAAGTACCCTATTTCTGGTAATATTTGAAAAAAAATTTTTACAGAAGAAATTGGAAATTCAATGCTGTCAATGTATGTGATACCTTTGTGGTGCATTACACATACAATTGACAACCACTTAGCATTTTGACCACATGCATTCCTATTGCGAAATAAAGCATTGAGTATTTTGATTGTAACAAAAAAAAATTATCTTAAAAAAATCCTCGCCCCTTTCTCCAGTCTCAACATTCAGATATCTTCTAAAGCTAAACAGTTTAAGCATTGAGTATGCACCTATACTAATCATCCGTTCAACTATGATTTTTAATGGTCCTTTTAAGTGCTGGAGGGTTGAATTATAGCCAAAAACAAATGGAAAAGTTCAGCTCAGATGTAACATTGGTCTTCAACCAGACTGATCCTGAGTGGATGTTTTGTCTTTAAAACTAATTAAATGCTCATGATGTGTAAAGGATGCAGAGCACAACTGCCCTGCTTGGCCTTGATCAGTCACAATAAATAGGCATGGCCCTTGCACATTCATCATATTGATTTTTTAATGATATGCACAAGAAAGTAATTTCCACATCTCCCCATTGTCAGGGTGACTAATCAGTTTTTCCAATGCGACTAATTCTACACCTTAAGGAAATAGTAATGCTAAAGACACAGCTTGTTCAAATGTCCTCAAAATACGTAAAGGTGAGTACTCAACACAGTTCCCATTATTCATAGTACTTGTTTGGAATACTGAGAGATTTTCATCTGTTTGTTCAGAGTTATTGTCTCGGGGCTTTTTGCATGGTGTGCTGAATTTATGTCCATGTGAAGGCTTGCAGTTTGGTTGAGCAGGAAAAGTTGTCATATTTCTTATTCTTTCATGCATATTGTGGATGCAACACACCACAGTGGAAAAATACGTATCAATGGTACATATTGTGTTTACATATTCGTTACATTGTCAAATTTCATTTTAGCACAGAGTTATAGTCAGTTTCAAAGAGGGTGTGGACTTATGACAACTTTCCCCATCAGTGGAAAACTGTTGCACAACAAAATTATCATGAATATTGATTTTTTTTTGCACCTTTTTTGAGATTATTAATCCATGACGCATTATGTAATCCATGACACACTACAATCAAGGCATTTCTTAACTTCCAAAAGCCCAACGTCCCCCTGGCGGTCTCGCCGGTGTTATGGGTCGTGCCGTGAGCCTCTGACCCTTAAACGCATAACTGCTTTCAAGCTCTTCCAGTTTAGGATCACTTGATTAATAATCACAGAATCTTTTACTGAATAATCATGACCAATATGTAAGCCTGTAATTATTAAGAAAGTATTAAGAACTGACTGATCACTGAAGGGCTACAATGACAACGTGATATTTTATGGAAGAAGGAAAAAAAATTATAATAAAAAATAATTAACCCAGTGCTCTCCCTGAATTTCATCTTCCCCTCTAGGATTTTTTTTTTTCAGCCGTGGAACCTAATTTATTTTAAGTTTGCACTTAATCCAAACATTTTTTTGCGTTCAAAAGAACAGGCTACATTTGTGGGAAACGTAGTTGCACGCTGGTTGCCACAGAAAGCGATAATAATTAATTTGTTAAATTGCCAGCCGTTCGTACATTAAAGTGTCGGTACTTAAATAATTTAGTGAATTGGTTATTAGTGCATTGTGAAAGTTCAACAAATGGCATGCAGTTAAAATCATTTAAAATGCATGCCACATGTTGAATTTTCAAGGTAGCACAGTCATTCATGAAGTCTGTCCAGTCTAGCCTCTGGGAAAGTTGTAGGAAGGCTATTATATGAGATTGTATGAACGGAAATTCTCTAATTAATTGAAAACAAATCTAAATCTTGTCTGAATACCATCTTCAGCAGCATCCACTTCATCACATTCTACTTGAAGATGAAATTTTGAGAAATTTCAGTCAATTGCCGTCTATGCAATTTCATACTGTAGCCCACCGCTTCGACGCATAGCTGTATGTCTTAACTCCCTAAAGCCCAACATCCCCCTGGCAGTAACGCCGGTGTTACGGGATTTTCAAATGATGTGCTGTGAGTCTCAGACCCTTAAACTCAAAATTGCTTTCAAACTGACACTGTTTAAGATCGTTTGATCAATAATCAAAAATTTATTTACTGAATAATCAAGACCAATACATAAGCCTGTGATTACTAAGAAAGCATTTGGAAATGACAGATCACTGAAGGATAACAGACTTAATAATGACATTGTATGGATGGAAAAAATAAATAAAAAATAATTAACCCAGTGCTTTCCCTGAATTCCATCTCCCTTTCTAGTATTTCTTTAAACAGTGCAACCTAATTTATTCAAGATTGCACTTAATCATAATGTTTTCAGCGAAAATAATTCATTTATTAAATCACCAATGCTTCTCACGTTTGAGCGTTGGTGACTGAATTTAGTAAATTGGATATTGGTGCATCAGGAAAGTTTGACGCATGCATTTAAAATCATTTAGTATGATTAGCATGCCATGACTCAAACTTTCAAGGTTGCAAAGTCATTCATTAGATCTTTGCAGTTCGGCTTCTCGGAAAGTCGTAGGAAGACTATAATATGAAATTGTTTGAACAGCAATGATCTAATTAAACAAAATCTAAACCTTATCTAAAAACTATCTTCAGCAGCATTTAGGCTACTACATAACACTCTACTTAAAGATGGAATTTCAAGAAATTTCACTTAATTTCCGTCCATGCAATCTCATATCTTAGCCTTCCTCGTTGATGCAAAGCTGTATGTCATAATTGTTAATGGCAACACAGCTTATTGGAAGCCCATTTGCTCAATAAACAGGTAACAGGTTGAGTGTTGACCTCCATTTTGGAAATATCTCTGGTGCACAGCAAAATGATCAGAGTTAATTTGACTCTTATGGAGTGGAATTTACTCTTACAGAGTCTATTTGAGTCCAGTCCCGCCAAAGTGGGACCAAATAGACTCTTTAAGAGTTGATTTTACTCTGAACATTCTGCTGTGTGGTAGAGTTCTATTTTTACATGAGTAGCCTTAACATGAGCACCTAAGTTGGCAAAACCGCATTTTTACTCCTGGATAAGCGAAGCTCAGGAAGGAATGTTGTGACACTCTCTAATCAATCAATCAATTTGTGGTTAGCCAGACCATGGGCAGTAAGATTCACAAACAGCTTATCTAGGAGTTAAGGATAGTGTCACTTCCTTAGATTAGAAACATTTTTTGAGGTGTATAAAGCCGATTGGACGCGGACATAAATACATTCCGTTTTGCAAGCTGCAGGAATTCAGAAGCTTCGCAAGATGTTTTATGTAACCATAAATGTGGATAGGAAAATGCTAGATAATTATAGCAATGAACAATAAAGCAAGCTGAGGGGAAATGGATATGGATTAATCCTCGCAACTAAACAAATTAACACTTGGTAAGTAGGAAACCTAAATGGGGTCGAGTTTGGAAATATGATGCGCTTTAAGGCGAGGTGAGAGCAGTGCCAATATCCCTCCGATGACAACTCCGTAGTGGAAGAGGTTAATTCTTAATGGCAACGCAGCTTATTGGAAGCCTGTTTGCTCAGTAAATGAATTGAATTAATTATCCGATTCTTACTCGGAAACAGGTTTAGTGTTAACCTGCATTATGGTAATGTCACTGGTTGCAGACAGTTTTATTTTACAAAAGCAAACCTAACACGCGGACCTGAGTCGGCAAAACCGCATTTTTAGGAATGTCTTCTTCAGAACCTTCTGCCAAACTCAAATGTCATTACATCTACATGTCAATAAATTTTTTCAATCTTAATACATGAGTTTACCTGACTGAACTAGGCTATATTTACAAAATGCAAGCTGAGGGAAATTTTATACCTGATTGTCACAAATAACAAATTAATAATGTTTGAAAATTTGCGCTGTTTCATGAGGTCCATGAGTTCAGAATATTCAAAACACATATCAACGTTTTACGTTCTCATGTGCAAAAAGAAACAAAATATTCAAAAGACATACTGACATTTTACATCCTCAGTGTGTGATGTTGTAGGAAAACGTCATAAAACTTTGTGAATGCAGACAAACATTGTATCCAAAATAATTTTAACATTCATTCAACCAATCAGTCTTTGCAACAGTAGCTAATCAGGAAAAGTAAATGGCAACAGGATTAGGCAATTAAGCATTGAAAGGTGAGGTTACTGATGGCCTTTGATACCACCGACAGGCTGCCACTGGAAACACCCTGACATGAATTTATAGCACTGGGAAATTGGGAAACTGGAATAATATGAAAAGGGCCTAACAACACGGTATGCAGCAGCATTTTTAAGCATGGCAGTCAACCTGTTAATACATGCAATCAGACTTGTCCTTTAACTATAGATTTAACAAAGTTAAACCTAATTTACCAAATTTTACAGGAATTTTAAACAATTAAAATTAAAATAACGAGCGCATCCCCCTGAAGAAGAGTGGAATGGTTCCTCCCAATCTGCCTCCAAATTGTCACCAGCTGCTGTCAGGCTGTACACAGGAGTGGCTGCTGCATGCCCTTGCCCTTTGGCAGATCTGAGCAACTGAAGAAGGAATATAATTAACAAAACATAAATGCAACTTGACAATTTCATACAATGTTAACTAAAATGTGTGCACTCCGTAAGTTAACAATGCAAATTTCTATAAATAAAACTGCTATGAAAACCAAATCTATGTGTTATCGTTGCACTGCAAATATGTGATGTAAAAAACTAAATATACCTGTAGTGTGGAGTAGTGTAGGCAACTTAACTTTCAAGTTTGGGGGCAGCCAGCACCTAGGGTCAGATAAAGTTTGATAGCTTTTTTCCTTCAATAAATCAAATCATTATTTAAAAACAACATTTCATGTTCACTTGGGTTATCAATGCCTAACAATGAAAATGGTTTGTTGATCTGAAACACTGGAGTGTGACTAAAGTGCAAAGAATAGAACAAATCTGGAAGGGACAAATTCTTATCCACAGCACTGTATACTGCATTGTCATAAATTTTGGAATCTGTAATGAGGGAGAAAGTGTAGGTGTCATTTTAAGAAATAAAAAGTGGTAGTTATATTTTTTGTGGAAAACTATATCAATCACACATTACTTTTCAATTTTTTAATGTCTTAATACACTCTGTGTGGAGAGAATCTTTAAACTCCTTGAACCACACTAATGTCATGTATGTTTAGTCATGCCCTACCTGCTGACACCCAACCCAGAACGAAAAACAGAGGCAAAGAGGGGCTTTAACCATTCCCCACACAACAACCGGCCATCAACAGAGATGGTTTTTTGCCAACTGAATTCTTGGTTGCAGTGCCTGAAAAGCCTCAGGATTATTCCTGCAGGGCTTGTGACATCAACATTGCCACTTTACACCATGAGAATCTGCCTACATTGTTGTTGGAGGAGCAATTGGAGGACATTGATTCAGCCCTTCAGGAGACCATGGATGGAAGACTAGTGAAGCGCCTTAATAAGAATGTCTACTTTAATGGCTCCCAATAGTATTCTTAGTCACTTTATTTTGGAGTGATCCCTTATATTTGAAAGCTTAGCGTATATCATTTAAGAAAGAAATGTGTGCCTAAGTTGGGTGGAAGTTTTTTTTATTAATTCACTCTTCTGTTCATTGAGTGAAGACAAAGCAAAACACATTAATACAGTCCAAACCGTGGACTGCTGTGTTTAAATTTATACTTACATCTTTCTCCAGTTTCTTAATCTCTATCTGGAACATCTTAAGTTTTAGCGTTTTATACTCCATGTTGTTTTCAGTGCCTAGGAGCAGATGGCACTTGTAAATCGGACGGATATCCTGCGAAAGAGAAAATGCATCGGAGAGTAGCTGTTTATCTTGTTAATAGCAGCACGAAAAGTTGCTTACCTCATTCCTCATTGGCAAACATTCTGCTCCAGTCATGTTCTGCAGCAAGGTGTGTGGTAATACATAATTTGTAAAATCAAGACACATCCAAAACGTTTCACATTTGGTCTCAACCTCTGGCACTTCTGTGTCTGCAGATATTGTTTCCTCATCAAGGGCTCTAGACATACTGCAAATGAAAGATGACTGCAGTTGTCAAAGCTAAAGGTGGAATTGCATAAGATGCACAGTGTTTTAACAAAATAAGACCTGCTCACACATGGGTCAGGTATGCCTGAAGCATCTTGAGGTGGGGGAGCCTGCGGGCAGAGAGTGTCTCCGCTCACTGACAGATATAAGCCTACCATTAGTCATTACAAATGATGAGCAGGTCAATGTTTTTATGGCCTGCAGGGCCTGCTGATTTAATTGCCCTCCCCCATGGGCAATCTGCAGACTGCAGCAAAGGAAACAGTTCTGCCTGTTATCCGCAATGACCCACCCCCTTTTTAAAATAGCATATTTGCGTAAGGGAAGAGAGTTGCTCACCAGCACCTTGGATTTCTGGGGTGTCCAAAATGCTGACAGCAACATGAACTCAACCGTGGTCCTATTCAGTGCACATGTCAGGTTATCCACAATTCCACATTTTAATCTATTCCGTTCTCCAAGGATACCTGCATTCAGACAACATCACTTGTAAATTGGTGCTTGTCTTAACATAGTTTTTGTCAAATGTCTTTCCTTTTTCCTTGTGCTCTGATCGTCGGTCTCACTTCAGACATTACGTGCCCCAGAGACTTGGAAACAGCCAGGAAATGCTTTTAAAGAAACAAATACAATGTAAAACTGTAACTGTTTTTATGTCATTTTATTTCATTCAAAAGTTGTAGGCTAACCCAGTAGGCCTAGCTAGCAACAGAGCCACATGAATTATGCAGTAGTTGTTTCAAGTATCTCTGGGTATCATTTTAGCCATTTCTTGTGTCAAGTTGTCAAGATTATTGACTCAAGAGTCGGTCGGGACAACAAGACATGAAATATCACCCGCTAGGTCGTTATATGGACTCGAACAGTGTGGGGGTGCCAATCATAGCTGACTGAGCATGAGCACATGGTTCCACAATAGACAAATTATTGCTCATTCGTTGAAGGCAAAAGTCATCGCAGATTGTTGTATGAGTTGTGGTGCTCATATTCCCTGCTTCTGCATGTGCAATGGTGAACTGTGAGAAGTGTAATAACTAACTGAATGCTAAAAAAAGACAGTATTGAACTCGATCTAAACAAGCTTAGCAGGAAGTGACACTTGTGAATGAGGTGCTGATGTACTGCAATAACCACAGGCATGGGAACATGCATGATAATCTAGTGAAGATTGTGTGTGTTTTCTATGATGAGAATGAAATCAAAGCAGCTAAAAACATATTATGGAATGCTCTTGAAGACATAGACTGCATTGACAAATTTGTTGAAAGAAGAGACTGCTAAAAAGCCTAAAGTTGTGGCAACTTGTGAGAAAATTTCAAAAGCCATGAGGCAGATTGATGATACGGATATTAAAGTAAGCTACCTTGTTGCAGATTGGAAGAAACTTCCTAAGACAAGCCCAGAAAGTGCAACTGATGTGGCAATGCCCATCAAGTTAGCAGAACTGGAGGAGAAGACGGAGATGCTGAGTGACAGTTTCTCCAAGTTACAAGGTGACCATGAGACAGTTTCTGAGAGAGCAACCAAAGTTGAGTATCGTGAAAATCACGTTTTTCATTGGAACAACCGGTTCTGGTGCCTCTGGTGTGACTGAGGTTTCAACTGTTTCTCCTGAAGAGCAGATGGCCTGTCCGGCTAATGACGTGCAACAAGGATGTGAAGTGGCTGACGGGGCTCCACCCACTCTTGATTTGTCCTTTGTGAGACCAGCAGAGCAGATCCGCAGAGCATGGAGACATGCCAACCTTGACAATCGGCAGCGTGATCTCCGTGGCAGACTTAGTTATGAACTTTACATTTACGACATTCAATATGGATTTTAATACATTGTCTTTTATAACTTATAATTGTAAACATTATAGAGACGTGGGGCCAAAATTCAAGTATATTTCTGATCTCTCAAGTTTATATGATGTTATTCTACTACAGGAGCATTGTTTATATTCTAGTGAATTTTGCAAGTTGGCCAAGAATGGCAATGGGTATGGTGTGGAGGCAGTCAGCTCCATGCACAACAATGATGTGTAGAAATGGTCGCTGTTATGGAGGATGGGCCATTCTTTGGAACCCTAGATTAAAATATAGCATTATAGGTGTGCCATGTAATCATAGTAGGCTCTATCTATAGCAAAAACACTGGTGTTTAATACTTATACTGTATACCATGTAATGGCAGTGATGGTTTAGAGGAATATTGTGATGTTCTTAATAAAGCAGCCATTAACAAAGTTAATCTCAACCACATTGTATTCAGAGGTGATTTCAATACAGATACCAGACGTAATTCTAGACTAGTTAGAAAGTTTCAGCAATTTGTACTGCATTTGTAGATCTCTCAATTTGTGTATGTATTAATGATCCTAATGCTGATGTACTTTACGCATTTGTAATTTACAATAATGTAACATCAAAAATAGGTCATTTTCTTGTATCTGATATAAGACAGTCTAATGCCACCCTGACACTTGCACAATTTTTTTTTTTAGATTATTTTTTTGGGGAATTTTTCCTTTATTTGATAGTTAAACAGTGTAGAGAGACAGGAAAGTTGGGGAAGAAGAATGGGGATGACATGCAGCAAATGACCCGAGCCGGATTCGGCCAGGTCGCTCTGGGAAGGACACAAAATGGTACGTGACACTTAGACCGATGAGCCACCTGGGCGCCTATTCACTTGCATTTTGTCCTGGCAATGCCTCACAATTCGTCCCGGGCAAGGTGTGCCATTTCGGTGGTACGCAGCGGAGCCTGTTTTTTAATCTATTCTGTTCAAGCACTTTACCTTTTTACGCATTGTCTGAATGTGCGGCCAAAAATTTTGAACTATGCGTGAACAATGCGTGAACACTTCGTGAGAAGTTCTTGCCGTGTGCAAATGGTTCGTGATGTGCGCAAACTATGCATGAGCTGGGCATACCGTTATCATGTGAACAACTCGTGACACCCTTACACGGCACGAATTTACACGCACTGTCGGCAGAGTTCGCGTAGTGTTTGCATGGTTCACGCATGACTCATGCAGTAGTTGCACGTAATTCTCTGGGTTTTAACATTTCAAAATTCTCTCTATGACATGGTACAGACCCCCGCACCCTTCACACACTCCTCACGCTCGTTCCCAAAGACTTTAATCATTGCAACAATGCATGGCGTTGCATTGCAAGAACAAAAATCGTGCAAGTGTCAGGGTGGCGTAAGTAGTAGTTTTACTTGTAAAATTATAGACAATCATTTACAGTAAGACCATGTACCAGTATTACTTTCACTGCAACTTGATTCTTCTTTTAATTAATTTACAAAGTGTTTGTGCCTTAACCAGCTTGGTACAAAGCCACACAAGAAAATATTGTAACTTATAAATCAAGGTTTAATGAAAATTTGTCAAATATGGTATGCGATATGAGTGTTTTTCATTGTAATGATTCTAAACGTGAATCTCATTGTGATGCCATTGAGAGAATTATAATGTGTGGCGCCCTAATGACAAGTCCCAGCTACCTGCTCAGCACCATGGAGAGCTCCATACACCACACAGGTGAACTGCATGCCAGACGGCACAGCTGAACGAGATTATTCATCGGTCTGCACAGTAGACTGAAGGCAGAGCAGTCGAACACTAGGGAACAGTGGAGAGGAGCTCTCGGGAGAACTGGTGACACTGAGTAGCCTGACTAATTGTGTGAATTTTGTGGATTATCAGGAACCAGCCAGAAATATGGACGGTACCCGGAGGTGGAGGAGGACATAACGACTGAGCAGGGAAAACTCTGGGAGGCCAGTTGAATCACCTCTCTGTCTCCTCTCTCCCAATCTCCACAGGTTTTGGCCAGGCAGGGACAGGCACAGATTCCCAGGAAGGTTACAGTTCCTCCAACTCCCCTTTTCCCTCACCTTTACCAATAAATTTCAGTTCTTGAAGAAAGATCTTGGTCTTCTTGTGGTGTCATTTGGGTCAGCCCCTCCTTTCCCCTGTCACAAGTGGTATCCTAATGAATGCATGTATTGATGCTGGTACTTGTATCCAATATACTTCTATATAAGGGCATAAGGTCTGAGCTGGTTGCAACGATGAGGCTGAACAGTTGAAGAAAGAGGCATTAGCCTGGCATGAAGTATGGAAAGATAGTGGGCCACCCACAATCAGGTGTTCTGGCTGAGATACATAGGCTATGAAGGGCCTGTTATCGTGCTGGACAGCTTAAAAGAAGTTCTGATGCTTTAAGAATGCAAAAGATGGTTGAAGCTATTTCTAATAATGATTCAAGAAAATTGTGGTCCGAAGTCAGAAAGTTTTAAGGTAAATGTAATGTTGCAGGATCATCAATTGGCAATGTGCCTGATGGAGGCGAGATTGCTCACATCTTCAGCTGTAAATGTAAAGATCTCTACAATAATGTTTCATATAATTGCACTGTCTTAGGTGATATTGAAAGAAGGATAGCTATTTTGTATGATGAGTGTACTCACGCATACAACATCCAGGGAAAGGTGTTTAGCACTGTAGAAAAACATAAAGTTGGTAAATCTGGTGGTTGTGAAGAAATGACATCTGACAGTATTATAAATGGTGCACACCAAGTCTATGTATGGTTGTCACTGTTATTCAAGGCTATGGTCATTCGTGGCTACAGTCCATCACTTACTTTGTATGCTATGTTGGTTCCTATACCTACAAACAAAAGAAAGTCACTGTGTCTATCAGATACAGTAGGCTATTGCCCTTTGTAGCATTATTTGTAAAGTATGTGATTTGCTCACACTGCAGAAGGAAATTGAAAAGGTTATGTAGCTCAGTGATACAATTAGGTTTCACAGAAGGTGCGTCTACCACTCAAAGTACTTTTTCTCTGCTGGAAACAGTTAACTACCACAAGCAACATAACTCTCGCGTGTATGCCTTATTCTTAGATGAAACTAAGGCTTTTGATAGAATAAAAGAATATTTTAAATTGTTCAGGGTACTTATGAAATGTAAAGTATCACCATAAATTTGTAGAACTCAATCGCTCATGTACGAGAACCAGAGATTGAAAGTTAGATGGGAAGATGTAGACTCTGTAAGAAATCCAGCTGGGACACGACAAAAGGCTGACTAACTGGTGGGGCCCAGGAACTGAGGCTCACCCTAAACTTCAAAGGACTGACGTAGCCTACAGTATGACAATAGGCTGTTAGGACTTCCTTAGGGTGAGCGGGCCGTAAATTCCCCAGGAGGTTTACTAAGTGGCGTCAGAGGAAGTGGAGTGTTCATGGTTGTGTCCGTGGAAGACTGGGGGGGGTTATGATGGCCCAGGACAATCAGCAGAACTCTGGCGACGTGAAGGGGGTAACTATCACAGTTCGCCCCCCATGAACCTCATCCCCGGTCCTGGTCATTCCTTTCATGAAACTGGACCTTAACTCATCTGTTTAAATTTTCTGTCACTATAGCAATGTCAATCCTTTTGATATATTCTATGTATTACTGTGAAATAACTTATGTGCTTAGAATCAAAATTGTCCATGCAATAATCCACTTTAAGAGTTTTTCATGAGAACTGCATCATATTGATACATATTCATATCATGTTTGGTATTGTTTTTCTCAGGAAAATTCCAGGAGTTGAATGGAATATGTCTCATTCCAATTGAAATTATATTACCTTCCCTTTTAGAAACTCCCTAAATTTTGGTCAAAGCAGAATACCCTCTTGAATAACCATTTGGGTTTTCCTCGCTTTGCTAAATTGTTTTATTACCTCCTGCAATTGGCGGAAACCCAAAATCCAGATTCGACCCTCCTTCCAGGTAATTTACAGCCATGCCACCTGGATCAAAGACATGATTTGGCTTAAAGTAAAGAGTGACCACCCACTCAGGGAAGATCGCAGACGACTTCCCGCACATGCATCTCTGTGTGTCGTGTGCAGCCAAAACAGGTTTGGTAAGAGACTCTAACACTCAATTATTCTTTTCTAAATTAAGTAACGGACTGATTAAATTTACTATGTGGACCTACCTACCTGTTTAATAAAAATTTCTTTCGTTATAATAAATTGTCTTCTTGTAATTTGTGGGTTTTTATGATTTTAAATCCATCTTGGTTCCTTTAGCCAAAATTACAGTTAAATACTTAGGGTAAACGGGTGCTGACTGAGACCTGCTGTCAGAGGCCAGTTACAGACAAAGTTTTAATTAGAATGGGGGCAATCCATTGGCGGGTAAAACTCTGAAGGTTTGGCTTAAGAGGACCCATGGGCGTAAATGTTCTTGTCAAATTCTCCTTAAGGAGCCCGATAGGGTACTATTAGTATCATACTAGTTGACCCGGGTCCGTATCTGTTGTGAGGGAAAGGTACTTGCATATTACGGTGGTTGCTGGCTAACAAATGCAGAACTCCCTGAACTAAGGTTTTGCGATTGTGTCGATCCGGAAGTGCAATCATGTAAAATTGGCGAAAAGACTGAGTATGGTATTATTATTCTAAACTCAAAACATTTACAACTAAATTTTATATTCGTAATTAATTATATGGAGTCAGATCAATCATAACTGTTGTGCATTTGTGCCCTGTTCTAACGAACAGAGATATTGATCAAGGCTTTGTTTTGGGTCACACCAGCAAAGAAGAACGCGCTGAGCCTTTTGCTGTGTCCGTCCATCTGGAGTGAGGTTTTACCTTCCAAAGCCAAACGATTTTGAACAGGGGTTAAATATTAAACACTTAATTATCAATCCATAAAATATGGTCTACCAGCGGAGCGCGACTTTACTATGGAGTGCTTGTACGGTGTTGGCAGTTCTTAACACCATGGCAACAGTAAACAATATATCGCAACAGTACACACAAGCTGCAAGTTTAATCTTTTCGGTCCCTCTCTGTAAATACTTTTTCATAATATGAACAAATGAGGAGTCAACTTGCAAAACCTGCACCATCAAGTTTTGAAAATAAATGAGTTATCTCCCTTAGCCTTTCTTTCAGGCACCTGCGCATGTCCCACTGATAGCTCCACTTTCAAAACCTACATAATCATGTTAGAAATTGTAACGGAAAAAAGCTAAACTTTGTCAAAACCCGCAAAGTCGAGGAGGAAAACTCTGTCAAATTCTGCTAAGTCATCAGCCAATGTGGAAACATGCTTCCATTTTGTTTGCTGGAAGGAACCAATCACAGTCGAGCTTTTATAGCCTGTTCAGCTTTTGCTTTCTCTAACTTTGTTGGTTTGGGCAGTTCAGAAAAGTGTGATGATAGTGATACTATTAATGGGGGATTTGAACCCATGGACTTATGTTTATGTTGTCATTGTCATAGCAGCTATTCAACCACTATGCTGTCTGTAGCATTTAGTTGCATGTCGAATGGGTCCTGAGTCAAATACCTTCACCATTTGAGCAAAGGGGCTGGTTTAAACATTGTCAAAATGCCTGCTAAATTTCCACTCCACTTTCAAAACCTGCTAAGTCAAAACTTTGTGTTGCAAAATCAAAGTAATTTCTTTAAAAAAAATAATGAATTGCCTCATGGATTATGTCTGCAAGGCTAATAGTTTCAGTATAGTGAAAATTGGTATCTATGGAAGATAATTTCTATGCCTACCAAAAAATCTGATTTTACTAAAAAATGGACCAACTTGACTGCAAGTGGACTCCTCAAATACACATTTTGCTTTACAAAGAAGGGCAGAAAGGATTAAACCTTCTAGATTTTTAATTTTCTCAATGCCAACCTAGATACCATACAAAAATGAATATCCACTCTTAAAACAGGAAGATAACAATATACCCAAAGCTCAGATTCCAAAGAAAAATACATACTCGCGCGGCGAAAAAGCCGAAAAAGTGCAAATTTTATTCAATATTGGTGGAGGTTGAATACGGAATTCTTTCCCTTCCCCTTTCCCCAGGAAATTCGTAAGTCATCTCATAATCAGCAACCCAGTTAAAAAAATGTACACAAAGTCGATCTTTGTTTCGCACTCATCTGTTTTTTTCTTCTGAGACTCTCGTATTGGTTTGGTGCAGATGGAGTTCAGCCGCATCATCGAATCCCCGTAGCATCACTCCCGTGCACTGATGCTGCTCACTAACAGTGTGTCGTTCAAATTTCATCTTGTCCAGCGTTTCCAACCCACTCAAATCTTCTGGCTAATAAAGGCTGAACAACAAATACTGTGCCTGTTTGTGCAGTGCTGTCATTCAAGTTTGGCGCATGCATGAAGTAATAGATACTTAATATTTTGCATCTTATCTTAAATGTTTCTGTAAAATTATGATATCAAGTGTGCATATCTGCTATTGGTTAAAGAATTAAGAGTGTGCATGCAATGATAAATAAATGATTAGCTATTCAGTTTTTTGGGCTGAATTTCTACCGTACTGAAAGTGCACACATGGACGTAGTTAATGCTTCTTAGCTAGCCACGTAGCTAGCACATAATTCATGAGGCAGCAAAACAGTACCGTGAATTGGTGAAAGATATTCAAAGTAATGGAAATATACAACTCAGTTTAGGTACATCTTGAGCATTTTAATACGAAAAAGCAAAGCAAGTGTTTGCTATATGCACGATTTTGTCACCTTCAATAGTTACAGAGTACACGCCCATTATCCAATGTTTGTGAACCAACAACAGCCTTTGCTAGTTTACTGTTTATTCTGTAGCATTACATAAAGGCTAGGTGTAGCAATCGAGTTGCGACATAACAAAGCCATTGATCAAATACATAAATGAGAACATTTGTATTGTTACGCCTGCTCACTTTACCGACTTGGCAATCACCTTTGACTGCACGGAATCACTGAAGACTCCCATGCTCTACACTTAGGTACTCAGATCCGCATTCTACAACTGTACTATGAGAACGCGTTTAGAGACAAGGTCCTATTGCTGTTGACGTGCCCTGAATAAAAATAAAAGATTTTTGTCGCTGCCATGGAAAAAACACCAATCATTTAAGTAATAGTATGACAAAATTTTGCTGTCATTTATGGCTTAATGTTACAATTATACTATTTCTAATGAATATTAATCAACTTTCATAAATTTTATTTAAGTTATTTAATTTCGGATAAATAAATTTTTGCCAACAGGGGCTGCTGCAGCACCTCCAGCACCCCACTTCCCGCGGTTATGCTCCCATCCCTTTGTAGCAACTAATGGTGTTAACCAAGGTGGAATTCTTTCCCCAATATCATTTGCTGTGTACATAGATGGTTTGTTGTTTACATTGAAAAAGGGTGGTTTTGGTTTCCATGTGGGAAATGAATATATCATTTCGTTATCATTAGCGTTATCATTTGCTAATGATATTACATTATGATGTCCTACTATATTTGGTGTAAACGAAATGGTTGAAATTGCTGAGCAATATGGTGCAGAGTATTCTATTGCATTTAATACTAGAAAAAGCAAATTACTGTTTTAATAAAACTGGTTGTAATAGTTCAAGTTTTTATTTCACGATAAAGGGTGATAGAATTACTCCTTCATATTTAGGGATTCATATCGGTCATTGTGTTTCTCCTTACAACAATACTGGTGCTGGTACTTGTATATCAAGAGTGCTTTTTGGAAAAGCTTTAATTTATTTAATGCAGATCTTGGCTCCTTATCACTTGAACTGAAATGTAAACTCTTTGTGCAGCACTGTTGTAGTTTTTATGATGTTCAGTCATTAAACCTCTTTGGTAATGACATAAGAGATATTTTCATTTCTTGGCGTAAAGCTTTGAGATGTATATTTTCAGATGAGAATCTTCATCCGTAAAAACATTGTGATTTGTTGGCAGTAATATCAGGACTGATGCCTGTCCAGATAAGTTTCTTTAAAAAGATTCTGTAAGTTTATTACAAATTGTGTATGAAGTGAGAATTACATTGTGAAAACAGCCAGTTTAGTTGTAATTTATAATCCTTATTCATTGTGTAGTAAAAATTACACAAAGGTTTTATTTAACTCGTTTGGCGCCATTGACGTTGATCTACGTCTTTGACGTGAATCTACGTTAATAGCGCTTGGCGTTATACTATTTGCCAGAATTTCAGTACCATCTATCTCTGCCAGATGGCACTGCAATTTCATCACCAAGCTCGTGGTCGCTCAGAATGTTCTTGTGTTTACCTTTCCCCCATGTATTCAGTGCATAACAATGGCCTGCTGGACCATTGAAAGTGTGGCGCTAAATGAGTTAATAGATTCCACTTGTAAAATTTCTTTATTCATGGATGACTGATAAAATAGAGAAAAAGCTAGTGAAGCAACTCGTATACTGATAAAAGAGTTGAAAACTGTCAGAGATGGTTCATCATATGCACCTGGTTTCAGTTTTGCATAGTACCATTTTTAAATGGCAGCCATACCTCTACTTGATCTGCACCAGCTGCGTGGCTGAAGCTAAGCAGGTGTGGACTTGGTTAGTACTTGGATGGGAGACCACCTGGGAAAACCAAGTTGCTGCTGGAAGAGGTGTAGGTGGGCCAGTAGGTTGCAATCTTCCCTCTGTTGGAATAATTCCCAATACCCCAGTGCAATGATGGGGACACTGTACTGAAGGAGACACTGTCTTTCGGATGAGACATTATTCCGAGATCCTGACTCTCTGTGGTCATTAAAGATCCTATGACACTCTTCGACAAGAGTAGGGGGTTACCCAGTGTCATAGCTAAATTCCCAACCTGGCTCTTTCAACCTGGCACCTAATCATCCCCGGATCTAATTGGTGATGCAACTTGTCCTCTCCCTCCCCACCTCAACCCCCAGGGCTCCCTTGAAAAAGAGATTTCAATCTCAACGGGACTTCCCTGGTTCAATGAAGGTTAAAAAAATAGTGATACAATAAAATGATGTATATAAAAGTGGTGCGCTAAATTTATACCCGCACTCACGCCCATCCTATAAGTGTTGCTTAATGAAAACTGGAGCACAAACATTTTTTCAGTAGTTTTGTGCATGAATACCAATTTTAAATATTTTTCACCTCGCTTCTTCAGAATCTAGAGAGGGATGGGTTGCAGGGGAGGGGCTGTCAGGCTATATGGTACAGGTAAGTAAGCAGCAGAAAATATTGTTTGTTTCTTTCTGATGCTTATTTATTTGATCCAATTGATATATTATTAATTTTATCAAAGTAATGTAATTTTAAAAAGAACATTATTAACTGCTCTTCTATAACGTTCCAGCTGGTTATTAATTTGAGGAGAGGCCTTGGAACACTGGGGGCCCTATTTTAACGATCTAAGCGCACAGTCTGAAGCGCTTGGCGTAAATGCATTTAGGGCTTGTCCAAATCTATTTTCACTAGTTAAACAATGGGTTATTCAGGCGCAATGCAAGGCGCAACGTTTAAAGGGGTTGTAATTAATCTCTTAATTAATCATAGGCATGTTTTGGATGTGACTTGAGATAAACCAATCAGAGTGTCATCTCCCATGTTCTTTCAAAGCCAGATGCCCTTGCATCTTGGCAAATTGCTATTATAAGGGAATATTTTCCGAGTAGCAGGGGGGAAAAAATGAAAAATAAAAAACTACGCTGCAGATGAAAGGGTCTCCGAAGCGCTTGAATAAACCATTGCTAAAAGTATGAAAATCTGAACACAGTGATCTCCAAAAATGAAATTAAAACATTTTTTTTAAAATATTGTTCAAAATTGTTTTTTTTTTTTAATTCATATCCAGATGTTAAAAATCACTATAGTGAATCACGGCGGCTGCATTCGAACTTCACATGACAACTTGTGGATAAAACAAGCAAAAGAATAAAAAACAATGCTAATTCAGGGTCGCGGGTGAACAAAAATAATAATAATAATTACGTGCTGGTGGAGAACAACGGACAGAAATTAAAACCAGTGAGAAAAACAGCCAGCGAGAAAGAGACAAAAATAATGTTATTTTGATTACGCCACTGTAACCCCTTGAATAATGTCCACTTGGCTGATGATTGAAGGTCAAGTCAGATATATGGAAGAAATCTGGATTAATCACAGATGGTGACAACAATGTCATGAGTTGCTTTTGCTTCTACAAAAAGGGCCACTTTTTGTGGCCACTTCTTTCTTGTGCTAAACTGTAATAAAGAAGACATTTCAAATGAAATGCAAAGTTTTGTATTTGATTATAGAGGTGGGACAGATATGGAGGGTGATTTGTGCCATAATTCAATACAATACACTTATTGAAATACAATACACATCTTGAAAATACAATACATGTGTAGCAATAAATGCAATACAAAAATGCTTAAATACAATACACATATTGAAAATACAATACATGCCCCGAAACACAATACACACATCAAAAATACAATACATGTGAAACAATAAATACAATACTAAAATGATTTCTTTTTCAATGTCCATCAGGAATATTTGTGCCAAAATGAATACATATCACACATCGAAATGCAATACATACCTTGAAAATACAATACATATGTAACAATAAATACAATACAAAAATGCTTCTTTTTTCAATGTCGGTCGGGAATATTAGTGCCAAAATTAAAACAATACAACCGCATTGTTTTTCAAGTTGTGTATTGTATTTCAATATGTGCATTGCATATAGAGGTGTGTATTGTATTTCGATGTTGGGTTTTGGCACTATGTAAATTTTAGTCTACGAGCTCCGACCAATTACTATGATTGGACGAGGCATTCCATAGAGTGCCTAAGTCACGCCTGGTTGGTACTCTGATGTATGTTTGGGTGAATACACTTTTCTGATTGCTGGCAGGTGTTAATTAAAACCATGAAACTGCACAGATAGTTCGGCTACGGTAGTTTCACCGTTCGAAGTTCAAAATTCATCCGCTAGCCAACCTATAACCATAGCAACGTTAGAGCTCTGGCATTTGGCTGGGTATAACAGAAACCAAGATACTCATTTATCTCCAGGGGGCTGTTTCAATAAACTTTACTTGTCCGACCGAGTCAGACCATCTGTTGAGTGAAAAGTCGGACCTTCGACAGACCATGTCCGTCAGGTGTTTCAATAAAACAAAAGTAGGATGTCCGACCATGGTCCGACGCGGACGGATGGTTGGTCACTGTTCGTTCGAAGTTGCGTGAGAATTTACACCTCAGCGATGCACTGCTTCGCTATTTGACTTCAAATATTCGAAATAAGTTAACGTTAAATGAAAAAAGAAAAAAACCCAATTTTGATTAGGTAGATCATTAACTACTATTCAGACATAAATTAACGGCGCGCATCGCTATAGGATGTCACAAAAGTAACGTTCATTTTCAGTGGGCTATTAACTAAGTCTAGCTAATAGTCTAGCTAATTAAAAGCAGTCTTTGCTCACTGTGCACTCTGTGCTAAAACTACGATTGGCAACAAAACAAAGCTATTCAACACACAAAAGACATTAAAACATTCATATCGTCACAATCGCTCATTTTACAGAATTGAGTTAAGCTGCTTTCACACTGGACGCGAAACAAATTTTTCGCACGACAGATTACATTCAACGTCAATGCAAAGACGCGAGATCGTCCTGTGGGGCGGTTAGGTGCTCCAGCGATAATGACCCTAAATATTAAAGCAGCGAAGTAATCACGCTTTATTCATTAAATGACAGTAACTGTGTACAGTTACAACGGAAGCTACCATGTCCACTTCATGCATCAGCAACTGCTGACAATTCGCTGGCTGCGTGCTGTGACAACGGACTGATTTCAGCTCACTGGCTCCACGGAAACCATCATTTATTTTTGTAGGTTTGTTGGTCCAACCAAATCCGCCGCCAGCGTGGGCGCCTGGCCAATCCTGGCCACGCAGGGCGTATCTAGCCAAAAACCAGCCTACATCGTGCCAAAACCGCATATCGAAATACAATTACACGCTGTACTGTATTTCAGCGTGAGGTTTTTGGCACAGAGCTCGAAATACAATACACACCTCGAAAATACAATACATGTGTAACAATAAATACAATACAAACATACTTTGTTTTTCAATGTCAGTCAGGATTATTCACAACAAAATTAAATACAATACACACATTGAAATACAATTCACATCTCAAATATACAATACGGTTGTATTGTTTTAATTTTGGCACAAAGACTCACATTGAAAAACAAAGCATTTTTGTATTGTATTTACTGTTACACATGTATTGTATTTTCAATTTATGTATTGTATTTTCAATATGTGTATTGTATTTAAGCATTTTTGTATTGTATTTACTGTTACACATGTATTGTATTTCAATAAGTGTATTGTAATGTGGAAAAAAAAAAAACCACTTGATGGCAGTATTGACTTTTTTTTGTTAAGCCCAGTCTGGAGCTAGGTTGGGCATGTTCTGGGCATGCCTCAGAGGGGGCTGGACAAGAGTATATAAGGAGAAAAATTGAGAGAGTGGAAGAGTAGTTGGAGAAATTGCAAGGAGAAATTGTGGAAGGATACATTTGACCAGACCTGTCACTCTTTTCGAGACCTGTGAAGCTTTTTGTGGATTTTTGCCTGTGTTGGAGCATTTTCCTGTCCCAGGACATCGCAACATAGCAGCCCATCTCAATTACCAAGGGACTGTAACTATCTTTTTTTTTTTTTTCAATCTTGATCAGTAGGGTAGATTGTAGATTAGTTCTAAGTGTTTAATTAAATCTGTTGAAGTTTAAGAATTTTGTCTGTCATCCCTTGCTGTCCGTGACGCCATAACAAATTGGGACCATAACAAATTGGGGGCTCGGGTCCGGGATAGACCATTGTGCAAGTCATTTATTGAAAATCTAAAATTTCAAATTGTGAAATTGTTTTTTGAATTTTCCTAGATATATATTGGCAGATCAACAGCAATGGATGATTTCTTGGCATCACCAACCGTAGAGGTTTTGAAGTCTTTTAAAAAGACAGAACTGCTAGAAATATGCAGACAGTTAGAGCTGACAGATGTAAAACCAGCCATGCGAAAAGCAAGACTGGCTAGAGAGATTGTTGAATATTACATTGATGAAAATGTGTTTCCACCAGGAGATCTGGAACAGTTTCAGTGGAAAATCCAAATGTAGAAATGGAACTTAAATTAAAAATGCTAGAGATTGAAAGGAGGAAAAAGAAAAAACAAAGGCAGTTTGAGTTAGAAAAATTAGCAAGAGAAGAGAAAAAAGAGAGAGAAAGAGGAAAGAGCAGAAAGAGAGAGACAGAGACAGTGAGATTTCGATTTAGAAAAATTAGAGAAGAAAGGCTCCAAATGGAGCTACTAAAAATCAAAATGCAAGCTGAAAACAAACTTCGGGCTAGCCAGGAGGTAAAGCTGGTGCCTCCATTCTCAGAGAAGGAGGTTGATAAGTATTTCCAGTGCTTCGAGAAGGTAGCTAAGAGTTGTCAGTGGCCAAAGGAACACTGGCCTCTGATGTTGCAAACTGTCCTCAAGGGTAAAGCTCAACAAGCCTATTCAGCTTTGTCTGCAGATGATTCCTCTGATTATGAGGTTGTCAAAAAGGTTATTTTGACAGCTTATGAGTTGGTTCCAGAGGCTTACCGACAGAAATTCAGTGGTCTGAAGAAATCTGACAATCAGACTTATGTGGAATTTGCTAACGAGAAGAAGGTTTGCTTTGAGCGCTGGTGTACTTCTATGGAGATCAAGGATGATTTCAACTCACTAAAAGAGATGGTGTTAGTTGAAGAATTCAAGAACTGTGTCAAGGATGATATTAAGACCTACCTTAATGAGAAGCAAGCACTGAATTTGCAATCAGCTGCCAAATTGGCAGACGAATATGTTCTCACACATAAGTCCAAATTTCAGTCTAGCAGTAACAATAGATGGTCCCAATTTCAGAAGAAAGGTAACAGTGATACCCAAGATTCCTCACCCAAAGACAAAGACAAATCTGGTGATTGTACTCAGAAATCCAGTCAAAGGTCTGATCAAAGTGTGAAAGCTGACAGGGACAAAAGTGGTCTAGTTTGAAATTATTGCAAGAAATCTGGTCATGTTACAATTAACTGTTGGTTCCTTAAAGCTAAGAAAGAAAAAGAAAAGGATACCAAACCCAATGCCTTTGTGAAGACAAGGTTAGAAACCCCTGTAGTAGATGACCGATCTGCTAAATTGCCTGCTCCTTGTGAGGCTAAGAAGCCTGATACTGCTGACTTTGTGAGGGAGGAATTTCTTCCATTTGTGTCAGAGGGATTTGTGGCTCTGAATGAGCATTCTCCTCCTGTCCCTATATATATCCTAAGGGATACCGGAGCTTCTCAGTCACTTTTGTAGATGGACTCCTTGGAGTTACGTGATGAGACCGCTTCTGGGGATTTCATACTTGTACAAGGTATTGAAAGGAGGACTGTATCTGTACCCCTGCGCTCTGTATTCTTGAAGTCAGATTTAGTTACAGGACAGGTAAAGGTGGGACTTATGTCAAGTCTACCTGTCAAGGGTGTTTCTCTGTTGCTAGGCAATGACCTGGCTGGGGGCAATGTAGTTCCCCCTATTCATCTTACTTCACAGCCGAGCACTGAAGATGGCGATGAAGACCCATCTCTGTATCCTTTCTGTGCAGTGACCCAAGCTATGGCCAAGAAGGCTCAAGAAGAAGATGATGTGGTGCCGTCCAGCACATTGAATAGTCATGACTCAGGTGGTTCGCTTCATGACTCTGTTCAGCCTACTATGGTTTCTCCGTTTGAGGACTTATCAGACACTTTTATCAGTTCTCTGTTCAGCCAGCCAGATGGGTCTGGTGATTCTGATGTGTCTGGAGACTTGTCTCTGTCCAGAAAGCCGTTGATTCAGGAGCAAACCAATGATCCTGAAATTTGTGTACTAAAGAAGAGAGCCCTTCCTGATGAAGAAATAGACGCAGTTCCAGTTGGGTATTATCTCAAGGATGGAGTGTTGATGCGGAAGTGGCGCCCTCCTGATATCCCTGCCAATGCAGATTGGGCAGTGGTCAAGCAAACTGTTGTTCCGAAGGTCTACAGGAATGAGATCTTAACAATGGCTCATAGTTTGCCTTTAGGAGGTCATCTTGGTATTAACAAGACTGTTGACAAGATCATGAAACACTTCTTCTGGCCTGGACTTCGGAAAGATGTTTCCAACTTTTGCAAAACCTGTCACACTTGTCAGGTAGTTGGAAAACACCAGTTAGACCCACCTGTAGCTCCATTGCAGCCTATCCCAGCATTTGGGGAGCCCTTCTCCAAGGTCATTGTTGATTGTGTTGGTCCATTACCCAAGACTAGATCTGGAAATCAGTACTTTTTGACAATCATGTGTGCATCTACCAGATTCCCTGAAGCCATCCCTCTACGCAACATCAAGGCAACTGCAATTTCGAAGGCTTTGATAAAGTTCTTCACGTTGTTTGGCCTTCCCAGGGAAATTCAGTCAGATCAAGGTAGCAATTTCACTTCCAGATTGTTTCAGCAGGTTGTGTATGAACTAGGTGCGAAGCAGATTCTTTCCAGTGCCTATCATCCAGAGAGTCAGAGTGCCTTAGAGCGGTTTCATTCCACTCTCAAGACAATGATGAGGACTTATTGTTATGACCATGAGAAAGACTGGGATGAAGGTGTTCATTTGCTGTTGTTTGCAGCTAGAGAAGCAGTGCAGGAGTCTACTGGATTCAGTCCGTTTGAGCTAGTGTTTGGCCATGAAGTGAGAGGACCTTTGCTATTGTTGAGTGAACAATGGCAAGAGAAAGAGCCGCATATCAGTCTGTTAGACTATGTCAGCAAGTTCAAGGAAAGACTGCGTGGAGCTTGTGGCCTAGCCAAAGAGAACTTGAAATCAAGTCAGGGAAAAATGAAAACTTGGTATGATCATAAGGCTAGAAGCCGTGAGTTTAAACCAGGAGACAAGGTCCTTGTGTTGTTTCACTTGCAGTCCAATCCATTGCTGGCTAGATTTCATGGTCCTTATGAAATTCTGACAAAACTCAATGATCTCAATTACATTGTGAAGACTCCAGACAGGAGAAAGCCAAAGCAGTTGTGTCACATTAACATGCTGAAGCCTTATCATGATAGGAATACTAGGGTTGCAGCTGTCACTTCAGATCCTCCTATGGCCGAGACTTGTGAAGATGAGGGGGAGTTTCAAGATGACGAACCTAGAATGAAAGCTGAAGTTCTTTCATGTAAATTGTCAAATTCTGAAGTGTTGCAAAATCTTGATGTAAAACTCCAGCACTTAGAACCCTCACAGAAAGATCAGTTTGAGAGGTTAATCAAGAAATATAAAGATCTATTTCCTGATGTTCCAAAGAGAGTTTCTATAGCCTCTCATGATGTAGATGTTGGTGATGCCAAACCAATAAAAACAGCATCCGTGCGGATGAATCCTGAAAAGAGAAAGATTGCTGAGAAAGAGGTTGAGTACATGTTAGAACATGATATTATCAGACCCTCTAACTCAGATTGGAGTTCACCCTGTGTTCTAGTTCCAAAACCTGATGGAAGTACTAGATTCTGTACAGATTATCGCAAAGTCAATGCTGTAACTAGAACTGATGTGTTTCCAATACCTAGGATTGATGATTGTATCGATAGAGTAGGGCAAGCAAAGTTTCTGACTAAGATTGATTTATTGAAGGGTTATTGGTGTGTGCCTTTAACTGAGAGGGCCAAGAGCATCTCTGCTTTTGCCACACCATCTGGGTTATACCAGTATGAAGTCCTACCCTTTGGCATGAAAAATGCCCCAGCCACGTTCCAAAGGATGATACAGTCTACAATCGCCAGATTGCCACACACGGGTGCGTACATCAACGACCTGATCACATGGAGTGACTCCTGGGAAGAACATCTGAAAGATGTAGAGACGTTGTTCCAGCGCTTGACCCAGGCTAACCTGACTGTTAACCTGAACAAGAGTGACTTTGGTTGTGCTACTGTCACGTATCTTGGTTACGGCATAGGTCAGGGTAAGGTGGCACCCATAAATGCTAAAGTCCAAGCCATCATGGACTTTCCAGTTCCTGACAACAAAAAAGCTTTGCGCCGCTTACTTGGAATGATCGGGTACTACCGCAAATTCAGCAAGAACTTTGCTGAGATTGCTCTCAGTCTCACCAACCAACTGAAGAAAGGCGTAAAGTTCACTTGGGATGAAGTATGCCAAAGAGCCTTCGATCGCCTGAAGTCTCTGCTATGTCACTTCCCCGTGCTCAAATCTCCTGACTTCAACAAACCGTTCTCCATGACGGTCGATGCTAGCGACCAAGCTTGTGGATCTGTGCTCCTACAGAGAAGTGACTCTGATGACATTGAGCATCCCGTGGCATACTTCTCCAGGAAGTTCAATCACCACCAAAAGAACTATTCCACAATTGAGAAGGAGCTGTTGGCTCTGTTTCTATCCTTACAACACTTTGAGGTTTATGTTTGTACAGGGCAAAAGCCAATGATTGTATATACTAACCACAATCCGTTAATGTTTTTGAGTAAGATGAAAAACAAGAATCGGAGATTGTTGAATTGGAGTTTGATTTTACAGGAGTTTGACTTGGAAATTAAGCATGTAAAGGGTACTGACAATGTAATTGCGGATTGCTTATCCCGTGTTTGAGTATGTGTATATATATCACGTGTTTATTAGCATATTGTATTATATGTATATATACACAAGTGTCTACTTAACCATTTTTGTATTGAAAAGAAAAATTTTGCCTTTATGAGTCAAAATTTTTCCCTTTTGGAATGGTGTAATGTGGGGGAAAGCCACTAGATGGCAGTATTGACTTTTTTTGTTAAGCCCAGTCTGGAGCTAGGTTGGGCATGTCCTGGGCATGCCTCAGAGGGGGCTGGACAAGAGTATATAAGGAGAAAAATTGAGAGAGTGGAAGAGTAGTTGGAGAAATTGCAAGGAGAAATTGTGGAAGGATACATTTGACCAGACCTGTCACTCTTTTCGAGACCTGTGAAGCTTTTTGTGGATTTTTGCCTGCGTTGGAGCATTTTCCTGTCCCAGGACATCGCAACATAGCAGCCCATCTCAATTACCAAAGGACTGTAATTATTTTTTTTTTATTTCAATCTTGGTCAGTAGGGTAGATTGTAGATTAGTTCTAAGTGTTTGTTTAATTAAATCTGTTGAAGTTTAAGAATTTTGTCTGTCATCCCTTGCTGTCCGTGACGCCATAACAAATTGGGGCCATAACAGTATTGTATTGAATTTTGACACAAATCACCCTCCATAGACAGATGGGTTGCAGGCATTGTATTAATGAATCATGTCCGAGTCAAAATTGATTTTTCGGATAATTACGGATAATGGGCCGTCCCATGCACGACTTATCCAATGATCTGATACGCGTTTTCAGCTCTTCAAACATTTGTTCTGTTACAGTTTGTGTTTTGCGTGATAAAACAATAATCCATGCGCTGTTTTAGACATGGTGTGCATATAGGCTAACTATGGTCCCCAAACAGCTACCCCTCCAGGAGGGATCTTCCTTAAAACAGCAGGAATGACAGAGCTCGCCAATATCAAGAAGTCATGGTTTTTTCCTGAAGAATTTGTGCATACCCACATGTGAAACCACACATGTTGAATCGCAAATTACCTGATGGAACAGGTTCACTTACGAATTAAATAGCCTGCGTCGCAGCATGCTCTGATATGCGGATGTCGGTCACACAAACCATTCTCATATGTGTTTATTAATTATCTTAGCAATAATCTTTCACATCATAATCTCTTCATGTTCAATCGTTTGCATGAGTGGGCACTGCTGCTCTTCCCCGGATGTGTAGTACGTAACAAGCAAAGCGTATGTGCATTTTGCATTCGCCTACAAAGATGCACAATATTGTTTGACAATGCGCGCAGTGAAAACAACCATCAAAAACTGACCATCGACTTTAGACCAGGTTTCTGTTAATCAATAGCACGATCGCTTTTTGCGGTCTCAAGATAGCTATGCACCATATATGTGCCTGACCACGCCTCATTGTAAGACCAACACGCCCATGGGTGCACAGTTTGGCGTAATTACGCTTCCTATTAATGCAAACTGGGCCCTGGACGGGATTATGACATCTGTGCCAGTACATAAACTTGCAAAGCCACTGGCGTCACTCTTTGCACCAGGAGTAAGAGAGCCCTGATTCTGTAAGTATTACTGTTTTTTGTGATAAACCCATATTCCTCATGTAATTCGATCAGCAGGGTGTATTCTGCTGCTTAGAAGAGCATAGCTCTTGTTTCCTCTTTTTGCAACCCAGTATCATCTTGACAATCAACTCTTTTGGGCTGTTTATGTGCTTTGTACACATGTATAATGCAAGTGTATTCAAGCCTTTATAGCAGTAACTTTGAATAGACATGGCTGATTTGTGTTTGCGGAACGGCTTGAGCCTTAAGGGAAAGTCAACGTTAATCCAAAGCAAGCTTTAATTAGCAGCACTGATGGAATACCCCCAGTTCAAGCTAACTAAAAAATAACACAACATCGAATCATTAGATGCTGCAATTACAAAAACCTCATGAAAAATATGGTTAATGAAAATTTGTCACTTTAGATCTCATCATTTTACTCGACAGAATTCTTTAAGAGCACTTTTTTGAGGTGCTCCATCCTATTTGGCAACTTACCAAATGACCATCATCAAACAAACAAACAAAAAAACGAGCAAATAAACAAAGATCCATCTAATCAGGATTCTAAATATGATGCATGTAGTGAGATTTCTTCACTCTCCATCCCACAGTTCCAATGCCCCAATAAAATTGGTGATAAACCTAAAATATTAACATTTAGTCGTATAATTTTACCCATTTAAATCATTATTTTTGGTAACATTTGAAAATGAATACTCAATCACTGTATTAATAAGAAATAAGAAAAGGAGGGCAATAATCAGACATTGATCTTGAGGATGACATAATATACACCAGTGGCTCTGGGGGGCGGTAACTGAGATCTCTTGGGCTTTATATGGTGGAATCAGTTGGTGACCTTTGGGGTTGGTTGTACCCTGCTGTTGATAACACAAAATATCATTACCTCACCACTGGGAGGTAGAAATCAGGTGAAATTACATGCACATTAGGCCACACACTGACTATGTTAACAGATGGCATTGACAACAGGAAAAATTGTCCCACAGAACTTTGTGATGAGTCACTGGTAAATCAGGAAAGATGCCAAGCTGGCAAAATTTGAGTAGCTGTCTACAACTCCAGTAAGCAATGGCATTATGACTGAATTAAATAGAACTGATGTAGAATAAGGTTTAGCAATATGACAATCAAAAAGAAAAAAACAAACAAATAAGCTGTGTGTTAACTGAGGATTACTTTGTATTTCTACGTCTAACCATGGTTTCTCTGCTCAGTTGTGGTAAAAGTAATCATATTTAATAGACGACAGTAAAAATTTTTACATTTCTCACCCAGCAAAATATGTTCTCATAAATATTTTAACAGGTCATAAACATCAGTATGATTTTGCCATGTGTTCACTGCGACTTGACCCTTGTGTCTGTTAAATCTTAGATGCACTTTTCCACTCTCACAGCAGGAACTTCAAACATAATTGCCAGAGATTCTTCAAAAAAAAGCAGAGAATATAATAGGCAGAGTATGAGTATGCTTAAAATTGAAATTTTCACTCAACACCAAAAATATTGCATTTATAGAAAATGATACAGAATTTGACGAATTTCAACTGAAGAATAACATTAAAACAAACGTGAATGTTCATTGACTGTCCCAGGCGTCATTCCGTATGATTTCGTTATTAGTGTTTTCCTCAAATTTTTCATGTTGGGTGCCAGATTTTGTTACCAGTTCTGCCTTTGCTGGACTTTAAAGCACCAGCAGATGTCACCAAAGCCAGTATACTTGTTCTATCATAGAGGAGCAAGGGAAGGGGTGTCCTGAGATATGAGCAGAAAAACCGAGTTTTAACCCTGACCCCTCCCACCACCCCACTGCTTTCCACTGCAAGTAATGACAACTGGATCAATGCATTAAATCTGGCAGGCCTCCCCACGGAGTCCAAAATGGCTGTCTCTCTCCTCTGCCCAGAATTTACTGTCGGTGGCTTCATAAAACAACCTTACCAAATGTCATAGCTTATTCACAGAATTTAACTTGACAAAAAGAATTTATGTTTGTGTATTTTTGAACGTGCTGCTGATGTAACCCAAAATCAATAATTTGCTTAAAAGCCGCACCATAGGGGTGAATTTTCCAGACATTTCAGGGCTGTACACAGCTTGTAACGGTGAGCTCAAAGCAGAATAGTGATCATACATAAAACAGACGAGCCTGATCTCACCGTGCTCGCCATGAGCTATTCCTTCCAGATATGAATGCACCATTTCGACTGTGTATTCACTTGACAAATCAAATGAGAGCCTGAGATACAAGATAAATTCTAGCCTGTGTTTTAATGAATACACAAAAAGTCATTTTCATGTTATTAATTCTTTTAATTTTTAGAGTGTTGTGAACAAGACAAGTGTTCCTTTCTATTCATTTCTCTTTGATGCCCAAGTCAATTCAATGCATGCAAGTCATGAATTACAAGCAATTCTGCAACCTTTCGTGGTCACATATTGCTCCGCTGTTTGAAATATAATAATATTCAAATCAAGGTGCACAAATACATCGTTCAATAGCAAGCTCTCTGAATAACTATAAAGTGTCCCAAACCAATAATCTAACACTAAACTCCAAACACTTACTGAATTGCAAGACGCATGTTCTTCATTTCCAAATGTTTTTTACATGAAAAAGGACATTAAAATATATTAATAAACATGGCCATTTGCATAATTTAATCCAAAATAATTTGTAGATGACATATAATGCAAGCATCCTTAGGGCTTTTTTCCTCCCAAAATAAAAGTGAACAACTGATTTCCCATAAGGATTTAAAAAATTTTGAGCTTACACCTCCCTCTGCTTTAGTGAGTTCACAAGAGAGCTCTGTAGAATATCAAGTCAGTGGGCCCTATTTTAACAAACTACGTGCATAGTCTGAGGCACATGGTGCAAGTGCATTTAGGGCGTGTCCAAATCCATTTTTGCTAGTTTAACGGCAGGTTATCCGGGCGCAATGCAAGGCGCAAGGTTCAGAGGGGTCATGCTTAATCTCTTAATTAATCATAGGCGTGTTTTGGGCGTAACACAAAATAAGTCAATCAGAGTGTCATCCTCCATGTCCTTTAAAGGCCAGATGCCCTTGCACCTTGGTGAACTGCTATTATAGAGTGCATTTACCTCGTAGCAGGGAGGAAAAAAAGTGTTCGCTGCAGATGAAAGGGACTGCGAAGTGCGCGAGCAAACCATTACTTAAAGTATGGGAACCGCAACACTGTAATCTCCAAAAATGTACAAAAAACATTTTTTAAATAATTTTCAAAATTGTTTTCTTCATATCCTGATGTTAAAAATCATCATAGTGAATTTCCATGGCTGCATTTGAAATTAACATTACATTACAGTTTGTGGATAAAACAAGCAAACAAACATTAAAAAAAAAACTAAAAAAAAAACCGGAATTTCAGGGCCGCAGGTCAAAAAAAAAACGCGCTAGTGGGGAACGACCGACAGAAATTAAAACGAGTGAGAAAAACAATCAGCGAGAAAGAGACGAAAATAATATTATTTTGAATATGCCACTGTAACCCCTTGAATAATATCCGACAGGAGTGAAAAGAACTTGCTTCCGATTGGCTGACAATTGAAGGTCAAGTGAGATACATGGAAGAAATTTGGATTAGTTACAGATGGTGACAATGTCTTAGTTGCTTTTGCTGCTACTAAATGGGTCATTTTTTGTGGTCATTTCATTTTTCAACTAACCTGTAAATAATAATTAAGACATTTCAAATGAAATGTGGGGTTTTGTATTTGATGATAAACGCTGGACAGATGGGTTGCAGGCAATGTATTAATGAATCAGGTTGGATTCAAAATAGATTTTTCAGATAACTGAGAATAATCGGTCGTCCCATGCATCACTTATCCAACGCATTTTCAGCTCTTCAGACATTAGCTCCTTTACAGTTTGTGTTTTGTGTGTTGGAAGGAGAATCCACGCACTGTTTTAGATGTGTCATGTTATGGATACATAGGCTAACCATTGTCTCCAAACAGCCACTCCTCCAGGAGAGATCTTCTGGAGAACAACAGGAATGACAGAGCTCCCCAATATCAAGACATCGGCTTTATCCATAAGAATTAGCAAACACCTACATGCATAACCTCACATGTTGAATCGCAAGTGACTTGACTGAACGGGTTCCATTACAAATTAAAAAGCCTGTATCACAGCATGCCCTGATGTGCGGATGTTGGTCACACTAATCATTCTGACATGCATTTTTAAAAAATCTTGACAAAATCTTTCACATCGTAATCTCTTTATTTTTAATCGATTGCATGAGTGGGCGCTGCTGCTCATCCCTGCTTGGGTGATATTTAACAAGCAGATTGCACATGCGTTGTGCACTCGCCAACAAAGACGCTTCATACTGTCTGACTATCCGCCCTGAAATGAGCAGTCAAAAAATGACCATTGACTTTAGACTAGGTTTTTGTTAGTCAATAGCGCGATCGCTTTTTGTGGTCTCAAGATAGCAATGCACTTGACCACACCTCATTTTAAGACCAACATGCCCATGGGCGCTCAATTTGGCGCAAATGTATTCCCTGCTTAGGAAGATTGGACGCTGGTTTTTGTGTTGTTCAGAAAGTATTTCTTCAAAGTGAGAATTCAGTTAAATAGACTGTAAATAATTATTTTTATGAAAAGCAGCAGGATACAAATGTTCTCATGTTTCACACATCTTTCAGCTGTAACAAACTTATTAGTGCATAATGATACAAGTATGATGAGAGTTGATTGCTTTCCTTCACTTGCCACTGCACTAAGCATTTTAGTTTTTATTTGAAAACATAGCAGATTTAAAAATATATTTTGTGCCACAAAATGTCTTCCCCACCCCTTACTGGTTTTATTAAAAACACTGGATTCGTTGCAATTTGACATTTATTGAAAATAAATTCTATAAATTATTTTTGAATTATTTAGACTCATAATTATCAATGTATTGCAACACAACTTTGCATCATTCATACATTTTATGGTGCTGACGTATAATAGCCTCACAATATGTCCTTTTCATTTTCACATTTTCTGAAGGTTTTTCCACCTTTCATATTCGGTTTTGTTGGCCATACACCAAAAAAATTCCCGAACAATTTCACACTTAACAGGCAAAGTGCCAATATAGAAAAAAAAAATTATGAGAGTTTTGCGCAAGTTGTGGTGCGCACACCTCATCTCGATCGTTTAGTGTAAGGTGATCATAAACTTAGTCCAACTCAGTCTTTTTCTTGCCTTTACGTTCCTATAAAATTTGTTTAATGTTTAAAGTTTATTAAGGGGGCCATCTACCTTGAGATAAAAAAATCAACATATGTTGATTAATATGTTGAATAATACTCACAAATGACCAAAATAATGATTCATCGTAAACTAAATGAAAATCAACATCCGGTTACCATGGCATAGTTGGCCATCTTGGATTTTTGGCAATATTTGTTTGGAAAGCTTTTCTCAGTTGCTATTGCAGATATTTGTTTGCATCCTTTTAAAAAAAGACTTTTAATGACCTTTAAAATGTAAATAGTTATTTTTTTATATTCTCTTTTTTCCAAATGAGAAAAATGTGATGTTTTTGTTTCTGTGGGCACAGCGGGTATTTTTTGCCCCTCCTCCATCTCAAAAATTTCAGGCCCTACTGAAACTCTCTGTAGTGACATTCAGCCAATAAGAATCAATCGCTATTCCAAATTTGAAAGAAATCCATCGCGAAATAAGCGAGAAAAATGTTCCAGAAGTATGGGAGGCATAAGCAATTTTGTTTATACAAAAAAAAATCCATTAGAAAGTCCATGAAATATTTCAGAAGATATTTAGCCTCACATTTCAGGGCAGAAGACATATTAAAAAGCTCCAGCACCACAGGCTTTGCCCTCTTGGCTTTGTTTTGTTTCTCTGCTGCTAATTTAGCCCTTCTCAGCTCAGTTCTTTTCTCATTGGTGGCCAACAATGTCCTTTTTTCACTTTGCTGGATCCACCTAGAGTCAATTTTGTGTAGGAGGCTGGCTGTATTTGAAAGCTGCACTCTGATTGGTCGAGACTAGGCCCATGCAGCACATGCTGTAGATTCAGGAGCCAATCAGAGTTGACGTTATATATGGCTCATTTCATGCAATTAGATTTCGTTCTAGGGAGAATCTACAGGGAATGAGGAGTTCAGCGGTGAAAACCACATGGAAATTGGTTGAGGAACAAAAGAATTATGCTGGTTTGAATTTTTGCAAACAAACGTTACTTAGATTCATGTATATTTTTTCTCATGACAACCAAATATATGAAACTGCCTTTTTTCAATAAATTTGTGGGAAATCCATCAAAAGCTGCTTTCCTATGGATAAAATAGTTAATAAGGACGGCAAATCAGCAAAAAACAAAATAAATAAATAAATAAAATTGATATTTTTTCAGATTTTTCATGATTTTAAGGTAGATGGCCACCTTAAGTCTTGGTTCATCCAAATAGTGACGTTCAATCACAGGCAGTTTGTCAACAATCAATAGGTGCATTCTGTAAGATCCCAAGTCTTTGCAAAATCTTATAGTCTGCCACGAAAACACTCCGTGACTTATGCCCAGCTTGTTAGACTTCAGTCTTTTAAAAGCCTTCCTGGCCTTGTCCCAACGCACATGGGTATTTTTGAGAATGTAGCATTTTCTGTGCGTTTTTGCCTTTCGTCCAAATGCAACCTGTGTTTTCCGTCACTTAAAATAGTCCTTTTGAGAAAAGCCCTCCAGGCCAAAGATTTCTAGAAACTGCATTTTCACTTTTTCTGCGTGAACAGGGAAAATTAGTTTTTGGCTTGTGAGATCAGAGTGCGTGAGCCTTCTAGCGAGTTTTTAAGGTTTGTGATTGGCCTACATGGTCTCCAATCCAATCCAATCCCACTTTATTTATAAAGCACTTTAAAACAACCACAGTGGACCAAAGTGCTGTACAGAAGAATAAATAAAAACAAAATAAGAAAAAATACAAGAATAAATTAAAAGACATTACATTAAATGTCTCACATTAAATCATATCATTGTTGGTTCGGCATGCTCTTGACAGTGCTTTAAATGTGTTTTTGCGTCTTCATATGGACAGAGATTTTTTCACAAATCTAAAGAGAAAAAAATCTCTTTTTTAAAAGCAAATGTGTATGTGCAGACAAGGCCAAAGTGAATAGTAGGTTCTTTAGATCACCTGTGGTCAGCACTCTGGGGACTAACTCTTAATTGGTAGAGTATTTGACGTGTATTCCCCTTTGTACACTCAGAGTGTGATGACGCCGTTTCGTTTGGTTCTTCAGAGACAGGAATTTGAACACCCAGTGGTCATTTTTATCCTGCATCCAGTCAAGAATGGCCTCATGGCAAAGACTTCAATTTAAAGAAATTGTAATCTTTTTGCAAAAATGATGCCCTTGCCCTGCATGTTTTAAATTTTTAATGTTTATTGAAACACTTGACCTCCTCGTGACAGTTCATAAAGTTCATTTGATTAGAGGCATTTGCTGATTTTTATCCTTGACAATGCATTTGGTGATTATATTCTCAAAGTGGCATTTGGTTGTTTCAACTTTTTCTGTTTTAATTTTTTATAATTTCTTTATGTGGTTTGGAGCTGATCTCTATCTATCTGATTAGATCAAGTTTGAAATTTCAGTACTGCCACAACTCCTATCTTGTTAATACTTCTAAAATTTACTGTAATAAGGTTACACATAATTTTCTTTAAAATGTACACACCGAATAAAAACAAGGGCAAAAACAATTATCAATCAAACTTAATCCTACATTCTGTTAAATACAGTAGTAGAAGACACCAGTATTTAGAAAAGCATATTTTATTAAAGCTGCATTTGGTAACTTTGAGGAGAGAGAGGACTTGGCATAAAAATTTGAAAAAATGCAACTTTCAGATCCCTCCCCCTCCCTCTCCACTGCACTCCTAAGACCCTCCCCCAGAAGGCTCCCGTACACGCGAAGGCACGCGAGCTGTTATGCATGCGACTGTGCAGAGATTTTGCACGTTCACATTATGAAAACGGCCAAGTTGCCAAGGCTAGACGTTACTGTTATGAACAGTCAACACTGCTGGCCAACAAACAGGCGTGTCGTTAGACCGGAAAATTCCGGGGCTAATATCCCTCCCTTTATTGAAAATAATTAGTCCTGGCTAATTCTAGATGGTTTTCCTTTATTAACACATTTTCCAATTCAAGAATAATCAAGTGGCAATTGAAGACACGGCTTCTCTCCCCCATGAGATCTAATTCATTGAAAGAAGGTAATTTCGGCGACAAGTACGTACACCTGTTTTTGCAGCACGGTCACTCAACTCGCTGTAAAAAAATAGACAGCTGTCTGATTGGAAAATGTAAACGGACGAAACCAGAACCACGTACTAGTCACCAAAATTACCTTCATTCGCTGAAGAGTTCTGAAATGCCGTCACCGAGTGACGGTGCATAGACCTAATTATAATGAAATTATTTTTCTGTACTGAATGTAGCCCATTATTTTGTCGCTTTTAGATCGCATGGGGGAGAGAAGTCGCGTCTTCAATTGCCACTTGATTATTCTTGAATTGGAAAACGTGTTAATAAAGGAAAACCATCTAGAATTAGCCAGGACTAATTATTTTCAATATTTTCAGGTCTAACGACGCGCCTGCCAACAAACGAGCTGAAATAAATCATGTCGACATGAAAAGTAATCTACAGCAGTATGTATTCAGTAAAAACCCAGCACACGCTTATTTCAGTTAGTTACCTGTTTTTTGAGTACAGAAACTGTAGTGAATCCTGCTGAATGGCCAGTAAACCATGTATGACAACATTTAGCTGTGAGAGCACAGAAACGTTACACATATTTATAAGGACAACAACACAACCGATAAGACTGCCAGGTCACTTCATAAAGATATTTTCTGCTACTTTCTAATAAAACGACGCCAGTAACGTTAGCCCTACCATCGGAAACAAGCTAACATTAGCTCGACAGCAACATCACAGTAACATCACATGCACTACGGAGTACTGTAACAATTACAAGATGTTGGCTATTCGAACAGCGACTGTGCTTGTAAGCGACGTTCACTGGCTTATTTGCCGAGTGAAAATGAATTGATGCCGGTTAGGGCTGGGGTTAGTTCTAGCAGTGCATGTCGGCGACGTCAACTCGCTTATTTGCAGAGCATTGCGGAGCAAAAATGAACCAACGAATAAAGCAGGGGTTTACCTGTCAAGCAGAAAAGTCGCCAACTCCGCGTCGGTTTTTAATCCTTCCAGATCATGGAGTTTCTTCCACCTCTAAAAAGCCACTCCGATGTTCACTCTGGTTTTGTGCTTTTTTTTCTTCTGGCTTCCTCTTTTTACTTGTCTTAGCCGTGTGTGCTGTTGTCGGTAACTGAGGTATCGGTATTTTTTTCCTCGCTGATGGGTGTTATTGCGCCATTAGTTTCTCTAAGCTCCCGAACCCTCTCTCGGAGATTTGAGCTTGACTGAGCACTGGCGTGAACTGAGGAGGAAGGGGACGGAGGCTGTCTGCAGCGTGTGCATGTGCACTGTTTGACGGCTGTCAGACACCATCCTGGCTCTAATTGGTTCTTTTTGGTCGGTCGGAACGATTCTTTTAAATTGCAGTAGGAGCAGTAGGTGGGTTTAAAGGAGCCTTTTTTTCATTACAGAGTACTAGTTTTATGTAATACTGTCTGTACACAGTGACAGTTTTAGCAAAAATGACAAAAAGTTACTTTTATAAGACTTACCAACAGCAGCTTTGAGGGCGGAGATCTTAACTTACAATCAGCTGGATCATCAGGTAATGGGCAATGGTATGCTGGTGAACACAATTGTTGTCATATTAGTTATTGCATGCAAACGTTCATCAGTCTGTATTTTAACGCTAGAACAGCCGTGAGGTCATTTTGACCTCTCTCGCTGATTAAACTGCACATAACTCTGTTTGAATAACAACCCTATACAGCGCCCTCCATAATTATTGGCACCCCTGGTTAAGATGTGTTAAAAGCCTTAAAATAAATTCAATTTTTATTGCAGAAGCATACTCTCACACTGAAAATTGTAGAAAAATGTAACCTTCAACTCAAGTGAATTTTAAGGGAAAAAAAAAATCCCTGACTAAGAAATTATTATTTTTCATAAAATCACCTGTTCCACAATTATTGGCACCCCTAACAATTCCTAGGAAATAAATGTAATTGAAGTATTTCTGTCATTTCTACAGTAGTTTACAAAGTTGATCAGAGTATCTAGGAACATTTAATTAGTAATTCATCACTTCCTGTTTCCCTGGGGTATAAATATGACGTGACACAGAGGCCATTTCTCTTATCCACTCTTCAACATGGGAAAGACAAAGGAACACACCATTCAAGTAAGGCAGATGTGTGTCGACCTTCACAAGTCAGGCAATGGCTACAAGAAAATAGCCACTCGCCTGCACCTGCCCATATCTACTGTCAGAGGAATCATTAAGAAGTTTAAAACAACTGGAACAGTGGTAAACAAGCCTGGACGAGGACGCAAGGTTATTTTGCCACCATGCACAGTGAGGAGGATGGTAAGAGAACAAAAAGTTCTCCAAAGCTCACTGTTAAAGAATTGCAACAAATGGTAGCATCTTGGGGTCACAAAGTCTCCAAAACAACCATCAGGCGCTATCTACATGCCAACATGTTTGGGAGGCATGCACGGAAAAAACCTTTTCTCACTCACAATCATAAACGCAAACGTTTGGAGTTCGCTAAGCAGTACTGGGACTTCAACTGGGACCATGTGCTTTGGTCAGATGAGACCAAGATAGAGCTTTTTGGCAACAAACACTCTAAGTGGGTCTGGCGGAACACAAAAGATGAGTATGCAGAAAAGCACCTCATGCCCACTGTGAAGTATGGGGGAGGATCGGTGATGCTGTGGGCCTGTTTCTCTTCCAGAGGCCCTGGGAACCTTGTTAGGGTGCATGGCATCATGAACGCTTTGAAATACCAGGACATTTTAAATCAAAATCTGGTGGCCTCTACCCGAAAGCTGAAGATGGGTCATCGCTGGGTCTCTCAGCAAGATAATGACCCTAAACATGTAGCCAAATCAACACAGAAATGGTTCATCAGACACAGAATCAAGCTCCTCCCATGGCCATCTCAGTCCCCAGACCTCAACCCCATTGAAAACCTGTGGAGTGAGCTGAAGAGGAGAGTGCAGAGGAGAGGACCCAGGTCGCTGGATGATTTAGAGAGATTGTGCAAAGAGGAATGGTCGAAGAGCCCTCTTTCTGTATTCTCCCATCTTGTGAAACATTATAGGAGAAGATTAGGTGCTGTTTTGTTGGCAAAAAGGGGTTGTACAAAGTATTAACATCAGGGGTGCTAATAATTGTGGCACACATGATTTGATGTAAAAGAATGATTTCTTAATGTGGGATTTTTTTCCCACTGAATAAATGCACTTGAATTAAAGGTTGGATTTTCCTCTTTTTTTCATTGTGGTCCTATATTATTTAGAAAAAAACTGAATTTATTAGAAGCTAAAGAACATATCTTAACCAGGGGTGCCAATAATTATGGAGGGCAGTGTATCTCCCAGTCCGTGACTTTTCCTAAAATGGCGTTATTCATCAACTTGTGAGTTATGGGCATTCTGGAATAAAAGAGAAAGAAAAAAATCACTGATTATACCTAGAACGGCCACGAGGTCATTTTGACCTCCATTACTCCTAATGCAAAAAACTGTAAATGGACCATATAGCCCAGCTGTATAGCCAGGCTGGCTATGCTGACTATTTAGCTAGTTAGACACACAGCTCAAAGCACTTGACAGTAGCATAATACCTCCCATATGCCCATTTATACTGCACATTCATACCAGGACAGCTATGCAAAGCAGTCATCTGCATCTTGCTTGCCTAGCAATGCATTTTGTTCTTGTTTGAATAGTGTGCAGGTGCATATATAAACAATGCACGATGGAGGAGATAACTCGACGCAACTCCCTTCTGCAGTTGTGCAAGGGTCTGTGCAGCGATCACATGCAGATGAAACAGGCAGCCGAGTCTGCGCTGCTGCCTCTTCCAGAGGCAGAGCAGCCTCAAGACAAGAGAAGGCAGTGTACAGTGAAAATTCACTGCAATAAAAACAAAACAGCTAAATCCTGCGTCAAGTACCGGCGACTTGTGTGTGGTCAGTGCACCATCAAGGTGTTCAGTGTTTGTGCTGGTTGCGAGTAGACTGTGCATCAAAACAGTGCAGAGGAACAGGTTGTGGTTCCCAAACATTTTGACCAAGGCTCTCTCTCATGTGCTCTGTGTTCATGTTCATTTTTTATGAGAGCAGAAGTGTATTGTTATTTTAATGTTCAATGTTTATGTGCAATGGTCTGTTTTTATCTGTTTGACAGCTTCATCAAATTTGATTTTTTTCTATTGTTTAATGATAAACTCATTAAACACTACAGAAATGAATTTACGTTGTTATATTATTAAAATAATATATATAATAATGCCTAATATGGCAACATTAATAAAATTAGATGTTTCTCATTTATTTTTACATGCCATTTTAAAATAATTAACAACTGTTCCAGTAACAGACTTCTAATTTGCAATCATAAAGCCCGCAGCAGTGGGAGGTCAAAATGACCTCACGGCCGTTCTAGGAGGTACTGCATTGTCGGCCGTTCTAGTGTTGAGAACAATATTTGCTTTGTTGTTTTTGTTTGTTAAAAAGTGAGAAGCAAAATATTGTCTTTGCCACACTGGTATGTTGCCTGATGTACTGTTCCTCTTCATTATATGCAAAATCAGTATTTTGGTTTTGGTGAAGGAAAAAAAAGTTGTTCCATCCATATTATGTAACCAGAATATTCCTGGTTAGGGTCACAGAGGGACTGAAGCATATCCTATCATGCAATTGGTGAGAGCCAGGAATGCACCCTGGAGAGTTTTACAATCCATTTCAGGGCCACACTCCACTCACTCACATACTCATACCTGTGGACAATTTAGAGTCTCCATTTAGACTGTCATCTTTAGTTTCCTCCCATGATCCAAAAACAATGTACCTGGAGAAAACCCACGTGAACATTGTGATACTACGCAAACTGCTATGCAAAATAAAGGCCCCCGGCTGTATTTGAACCCATAATCTCAACTGTCGTTGCAGCGTAGTTTTTTTCTTTTAATGCAGTCTGTGACATGGAAAGTCAACTACTTCAGAATAAGAGAATTTCTAATTTTGAAAACTTGTGACCCTTTGAAAAGTGTTAAATTATACTTCACTTGCCCACTTGCAAATTTGGTCATCAACTCTACATCCTTAGAGGAGGTTGATCTGATTCACAATGAGGAGCTCTGGTGTACCCTGGTTGGAGTTCAATCACCTTTCGCCTTCAATTTCCATAAAAAATTTCTCCTCATACTTTTCACATAAAAGTAGATGTAGATTAGTCTATCAACAGTGTGGACTCATAGAAAAAGAATTAGGCTTGTAACCAGGAGGGAACAGATAGGATTTCTGACTGTGCCCTTGAGCAAAAGAACAAGCTGAACTTATTCAAGAATTTTCTCTCTGTTTAAGCTTTGCATAAGGCAATTGTGCAAAAAAAAGTTACAATGGTCAAAAGCCAAGGACCTGAGCAATAATTCCAATTAAAAATTAAATTTTACATTATCTAATCTACCTCATCGTAGCCAAGGTTGTGTGAGTGTGTGTGTGTGGGGGGGGCTGGAGTCTATATCCAGCATGCAACTGGGCAATGAGTGAGTGGCAGCAACACCCTGGACAGTTTCCCAATCTGTCCCAAAGCTCACACAACATTCACTCACACCCTCACACACAAGCAATTTAACCTATTTACACAGATGCCAAATGAAGTCCATCCTTGCCAACTGTACATGACCCCTGTTTAAGGTCTTATAACTCAGGATTTCAGAATCACAGAGACTGGAAAAATTATTTTAAAGGAGCAATATGTAAGAAATGTATGTTGATTAAACATGAAATGGCCCTGATATGTCACCAGACATTAAGGAATGATGTTAATTTCAAATACTTATATCACTGACAACAGTAGTCCAGCCAAAATATTCTCATTACAAAAGCAAAGTTGCAGCCCACAACTAATATTGATGTTTTCATTTAGTGTTTTGGCCTGTTGCGCCGCCCTCAACCTATCTCCCAATCACGAAGTCAGTAGCATTTCGGCATCCAGGTTGCCAGTTACCACTGAGCTGCAGCTACCAGCGTTTCGGAGCACAAATGTCTGATGTTACTAAACCTAAAAGGCCTCGTTATGATTCCGAAATACGTCTTGACAAAGTCAGAAACAAAACAAGGATCTGTATAGGACATGCCTTTGAAAGATTGAGACGGCTGAAAGCAGAGAAGAATTTGAAGACCGACGCCAAAGTTGCTAATTTTCTCCTGGGCAGGTAAGATTCAGCTAAGTTTGGCTAACTTAATTCTATTTAATGGAGGCATGGACATTTCAAATATTCTCTACAGTCGAATAACATTATGTATGTTCGTTCATGGTACGTTAGTGCGTATGCAGGTGGGTCAACGAATTGACTAGATAACAAATTGTTTGAGAAGTAAAAACCGTGGCTCTTCATTGCTAACATTAGCAATGCATTATTAGTCCGTTTCTCTGGCTTTATGCTGAGACGCTGTGGAAACCATTCCAACATTAGCACAGCCATTATGGCAATACGAAATGTAATTGAGACAGTACATCGGTCAAATGAGTCCTCCTTCATTCTTTACGCATATTACAGTATGGACTTTAGTGGGCTATCCACACAGAAGAGTGACGAGCAAGTTGACCAATATGACCATTGCTAAAGTTAGTCATTAGTCTCGATCTTTTCTGAACTGAACTGAACTGGACACAACCCTGTGAGAGCAAATCATTGGTGGTATTGAAACGTAGCCATGGTAGCTCCGTGTAGTAGACGTTCTTGCTGGATCCGGCAACCTAGCTGGCAACCTCTTGTCTTGGGGAGAGGAGGAGGGGATACTGCGCTCTGCACTATTTTGAATGTGATTGCACTACCAGTTTTGGCCACAAACTTACATATTGCTCCTTTAATGAAGCAAGGCACTTGTATCATTTTGAGATAAACTTTTTATTTTTTTTTCCTTTTGGGACTAAAAAAGTACCACAAACATGAGGAAACTTCATGACAATTCAACGCTGAAATCGTTTTGCACTGACATACCGAAAAACCAACAACCAACTTGAAAGGCCAGTCTCAAGGTCACGATGCATTGAATGGCTAATATCACGGTTAATATTCTATTCACAGCTCAGGTTTGCATTGTTTAGTATTACTAAATCATATATCGTCGGCCTGCTGATAAAACCTTGTATCTTCAAAATGATCAACTTTAAAGGACAGCATAAAAAATGTTTAATTTTGCATGTAAGAATGCAGTTGACCTTAGTTCGGGTAGGATGACTATTTTTCTTCCAAGAATGTATTTTGTATTTTGCAATGTTTATGTTATTATCGTGGACATACAAGTTTTTGTTTCTTATCAAATTTGGAGATACGTGTAATGGCCGATAGAATACGGAGGAGGCCAAGTGCAACGACCAGAGAGAAAGAGAGTAGCTCGGACACAGTACAAACACAGAGAATAATACAGACCAAACGAAAGTACTCGCGCTTCCAAAGGACGTATAATAGTCCGAACCACGGAAGCAAAGCGAGATAGAGTTTCTTCTCCCTTTTTCTAATAATTAGAAGATAGAAAGTCATACAAAACCTGACTACAGATATCTTCGGCTATAGTGCTTAGCTACAAACAGACACTCTAGCAAAGAGGCGTGGCAAACATCCGGCTTATATAGAGTCCGGGGAAGCGCCGCCCCAGTTCAATCAACCAGCTGGGTAAAGAATCCGATGAAAAGGAATACGATATCGTCCCGGGACGAGAGCCACAAAGAAAAGACCAAAACACACGCACAACCATCCAGAACCATGAAAATGCGAGGTTTTATCAGCAGGCCGACGATATGGGCTTCCTGCTGGTTAGGTGAAAAGTGACCTACGATGACCTTGAAAAATCAATATCAAGGTCAAGATGCACTGACTCGTCAATATCTCATTTAATATTGCACTTACAACTTGGGTTTGCCTTGTTGGGTAATAGGAAATCATATATGGGCTTTCTGCTGGTCAGGTCAAAAGTTAACTGCAGTGACCTTGAAAGGTCGATATTAAGGTCACGATGTATTGAATAGTTAATATCTTAATATTTACAGCTTAGGTTTGCATTGTTGGGTAAAGGGAAAACATACAACCCCAATTACAGAAAAGTTGGGATGCTGTGTCAATTGTAAATGAAAACAGAATGCAATGATTTGCAAATCTCATAAACTCACATTTTATTCACAATAGAACATGGACAACATATCAGATGTTGAAAGTGAGAAATTTTACCATTTCATGGAAAATAATAGCTCATTTTGAATTTGATGGCAGCTACACATCTCAAAAAAGTTGGGAGAGGGGCAACAAAAGGCTGGAAAAGCAAGTGGTACTAATAACAAACAGCTGGACAAGCATTTTGCAACTAATTAGGTTAATTAGCTACCAGTCAGTAACATGACTGGGTATGAAAAGAGCATTTTAGTGAGGCAAAGTCTCTCAGAAGTAAAGATGGATAGAGATTCACCATCTGCAAAAAACTGTCTGAATTTTGTGGAATAATTTCAGAAAAATGTTACTCAATGTAAAATTGCAAAGACTTTGAATCTACAGTACATGATATCATCAAAAGATTCAGAGAATCTGGAGAAATCTTTGCAGGCAAGGGACAAGTCTGAAGGTCAGAACACGACTTTTCGCGTAGATCTTGTAAATATGCTTTCCATCCAATCTTTAAATCTTTCAGTATCTGATCCAGGTACTCTATATATACAGCTTACAACTACATTTTTCATCTTTTCAATATACAACCCCAATTCCGAAGTACTTGGGACGAAGTGTAAATTCTGAATAAAATCAAAATGCAATGACTTTCAGATCACGAGCCAATATGTTATTTACAAAAGTAGAACATAGATAACATTTCAAATGTTAAAACTGAAACATTTTACATTTTTATCCACAAAATGAGCTTATTTCAAATTTTCTGGCTGCAACAGGTCTCAAAAAAGTTGGGACACAGGCAAAAAAAGGGCTGAAAAAGCAATTAATATATAAGAGAATCAGCTCAAAGAACATTTAGCAAGTAATTACATTAACTGGCATCAGGTGTGTACATGATTGGCTATATAAGGGATGTCTTAGAGAGGCTGAGTCTCTCAGAAGTAAAGATGGCCAGAGGCTCTCCAACCTGTGAAGGCTTGCGTAAAAAAATTTTGGAATACTTTTAAAGCAATGTTCCTCAATGTCAAATTGCAAAGGCTTTGAAGGTCTCCTCATTGACAGTGGATAACATCATCAAAAGATTCAGAGAAACTGGAAAAATCTCTGTGCGTAAGGGACAAGGCCGATGACCTTTACTGGATGCCCGTGATCTTCGGGCCCTCAGACGCCACTGAATCACTCACTGGCATGATTCTGTCATTGACATTATTAAATGGGCCCAGGAATACTTCAAGAAACCACTATCTGTAAACACAGTCCACCGTGCCATCCACAGATGCCACCTAAAACTCTCATGTAAAAAAGGAAGCCATTGTTGAGCATGATCCAGAAGCGCTGCCGTGTTCTGTGGGCCGAGGCTCATTTAAAATGGACTGTAGCAAAGTGTCCTGTGGTCAGACGAGTCCAAATTTGACATTCTTGTTGGAAATCATGGGCGTTGTGTCCTCCGGGCTAAAGAGGAGAAAGACCACCCCTCCTGTTACCAGCGTTCAGTTCAAAAGCCAGCATCTCTGATGGTATGGGGATGCATTAGTGCATATGGTGTGGGACACTTGCATGTTTTAAAAAGTACCATGAATGCTGAAAGGTGTATATATAGGTTTTAGAGCAACATATGCTCCCCTCCAGATGACATCTATTCCAGCGAAGGCCTTGTGTATTTCAGCAGGACAATGCAAAACCACATACTGCAGCTATTACAACAGCATGGCTTCATAGTAGGAGAGTCTGTGTGCTGAACTGGCCTGCCTGCAGTCCTGATCTTTCACCAATTGAGAACATTTGGCGCATAATTAAACAAAGTCCGTTGAAGGAGACCGAAAACTCTCCAGCAGCTGGAAGCCTGTATTAAACAAGAGTGGGATCAAATTCCAATGGCTAAACTCAAGAAACTTGTTTCCTCAATGCCCAGACGCCTCCATTCTGTGTTAAAAAGAAGAGGGGATGCTACACCATGGTAAACAGGCCCCTGTCCCAACTTATTTTGAGACCTGTAGCAGCCATCAAATTTGAAATGAGCTCATTTCGTGGATAAAATTGTATAATTTCTCAGTTTCAACATTTGCTTTGTTATCTCTGTTCTACTGTGAATAAAATACTGGCTGGTGTGATTTGAAAGTCACTGCGTTTTGATTTCATTCACAATTTTCATTTTGTCCCAACTATTTTGGAATTGGGGTTCTAGATTTCCACTGTAATACACTCAAGTAAATCATCAACAGCTGCTGTCATATTTTCAATAATTTTATACCTCAAACTTTTATCCACATATATTGCCACCCCTCCTCCATTCTTGTTCTTTCTGTTCACATAGTTGAGTTCATATCCATCCAGATCAAAATCTGCTCCTTTCTCATCACTAATCCAGGTTTCTGATATGGCTATGATATTGAATGGATTATTGAACTTTCTGAGAGATTCTTTTATGTAATTAAAATTGGCGTACAGACTTCCGCAATTGAAATGAATAATTGACATATTATGCTCTGATTTAACCATTTTACTGAACTGTTTTTCTGTGTGATAACTGCACCTGTTGTTGATGTTACTTAAAGGGGAACTCAGGGCTAAATTATAATGCTGTTTCATACGAACATAATTAGTTAATAATTATTGTAAAATACAAAAATGTGGAATTTGTGTTTTCAAAGACGAGAAAAATGAGGTTTTATTCCCCCTACTTAGTTGTCGTCAGCTTCAACGGTCGATTGATAATGACGTAACGTCGCCCGAGAATGACGAACCGTCGCCCTTCGCCCAGAGGTATGCGCTGTTATTGTGTTGGATAGTGTGATTGTCCAAGTCCATTATTTTATGACAAAAGATCGTTCAATATGGCCCATTGGCTAGTTGCACGAGATGGTGTTAAGTACTTTCTGAAATACGCAGGGTTGCTTCAACATTAACGGTTTGCTTCTGTCATTTATCAGTCGATATCAAATGCTGAGCAGATGACAGGTATATCATCCTGGATATGTGATTTTTGCTATTGTTTTCCAGATCAATATTATTTTCCATATCTTGTGTTTTGTACTCCGTGTACACATTAGTGTCCAGCCCCTTTTAAAAAAAAAATCAACTGTCCATGATGTTTGTTGTTGCTCCCCATCTCCAGATTGACATGGGTGAATACTGTCAATTTCTGTCATGATTGTGTGGTGTGTTGTTCCTTTAAGCTGAATAAATATTTAGCAATTTTATGTCCAAGTATTTTGAATTTTCCCTTGCTTCCTCAGTAGACGAGCCTCTCTTGCAATGCCCGCATTTCTTTTTGTTACATGGCTAGTTACTCAGTCTGAGTATCATTGGGAAGGATTTTGGGGTCCCCGGCAAGCCCTCTGGTGACTATGGAGTCTTATCCTGGATCCACACATTCTAGCACATCTGGGGCAAGGGAATCCCTGGATTGAAGGGTTCTGGGCAGCTATTGCTTTCCTCTGCTTGCGCTTGGCCTCAGCAGCCTCACTTCTAGCTCGTTCAAAGGCCTCGGCTCCTTTCTTTGTCACTGATCTCCATTTGTTTCTGTCTTTGGCGATGTTTTCCCAGTCCTTCACGGGAATGCCTGAAGCACTGAGCTGGCGCTTCAGTTGGTCTTTGAAACGCTTTGGTGGGGCACCTCTATCGCGTTTGCCCAGGTGTAGTTCACCATAAAACACTGCTTTGGGCATTCGCGTGTCCTCCATGCGAGACAGGTGTCCAGCCCAGCGGAGCTGTCTAGTCAGGAGCATGGCTTCGATGCTGGGAATGTTTGCTTGTTTCAGGATTTCATTTTTGTCGCATAGTCTTGCCACTTGATTCCCATGATGGATCGAAGACACCATTCGTGAAAGCATTCCAGAAGCTTCACTTGTTTATGGTACAGCACCCAGGCTTCACATCCAGTCAGGAGTTTGGTGACGACTACCGCTCTGTACACATGGATTTTTGTTGACAAGCGCAGAGAGTGGTTCTCCCAGACACGCTTTTGTAAGTGGCCAAAGGAGATGCTGACTTTTGAAAGGCGGTTGTCGACGTCCTTGGTGGCTGTTGCATCGTTGGAGATAACCCTCCCAAGGTAGGTGAAGTGCTCAACAGTGTTGAGGGTTGTTCCATCAATGCTAATGTGTGGAGGGTTGTAGGTTCCTCGTGGTAGTTTCTGATCCAACACTTGTCTTTTTAAGGCTGATTGTAAGGCCAAAGGCCTTCGCTGCTTCTGAGAAGCAATTGACCACTGCCTGGAGTGCTTCCTCGCTATGGGCAAGAAGAGCACAGTCGTCTGCAAAGAGGAGCTCTAGAATCAGCTCTTTGAGTGTCTTGGTGTGTGCCAGAAGTCTTCGCAGATTGAAGACACTTCCATCAGTCCTGAACCGTATTTAAATCCCTTCTGTGAGGTCCTCCTTAGCCTCCCTAAACATAATGTTGAAGAAGATAGCAAACAACGTGGGTGCCAAGACGCAGCCTTGCTTGACCCTGTTGTCGATGTGGAACGGGTCAGACAGAACTCCATTGTGCTTCACCTGCCCCATTTGGCCTTCATGGAGCTGTCTGAGAATTGTAAGGAGTTTAGGAGGGCAGCTCAGTCTTGACAGAATCTTCCAAAGCCCGTCCCGACTAACCGTATCAAAGGCCTTGGTGAGATCTATAAATGCAGTGTATAGCCCCATGTTCTGCTCCCTGCATTTCTCTTGAATCTGTCGGAAGACAAATATCATGTCTGCTGTTCCACGTTTAGCTCTGAAGTCGCACTGACTTTCTGGAAGGTTCTCTTCAGCTATTGTGGGAGTGAGTCTGTCCAGGATGACTGCAATTATCTTTCCTGTGATTGAGAGCAATGTGACGCCTCTGTAGTTAGAGCAGTCTGATTTCTCTCCTTTGTTCTTGTATAAGGAGACAATGACAGCATCACGAAGGTCCTGTGGTATGACATGCTCTCCCTGCATGCCTTGAATAGATCTGTGAGCTTCTTTAGAAGAGTGTCACCACCTAGTTTGTACTAGGAGAGGAGCTTTTTGTTAAATGTTCGTTTAAAAATACATCTGAGCCCTGTTTGCAAATCTGATTATGATGGCTGGTTTGTCCGTTTTGCTTCTCCGGGGGAGAGGGTGACAGGCTTCAATGTTGTTATTATCCACTGTAATCCCTTTTGACTAAAGGAAAGCCCTCACCTGTTGCCCACTGATTCAACGTCCTCCTCGCTCAGCTCCTCTCCATTTTTCCTCGTCACTGCCCGGACATACAACCAGGGTTTAGTCTCCAGGTCGATCACTATGATGTCATTTATACATGTATACTGCTCCAGATCAGCCACTTGGTTGCCCAGGAAGACAATCCTTTTCTCCTTCTCCATGTCCTGCAGCCTCAGGGCTTAAATGTCCTCCACCAGCTCCAGGATGTTTTTCTGCTGCAGCCTCACAGCAGAAACTTCCTCCGCCAGAAAGTCGAGGGATTTTTTGATATCGTCTGCCTCCTCGACCGACGGAGTTTTCCTCGGTGCCATTGTTATTGTTAACGCAGCCTGCTGGTAGCGGTCGTAGCCGAATCGACGAGAGTTCTCCAGTAGTTGGCTAGACTAGGGAAAAAATCCGTTCCGGGTTTTCCGTGCAACCTACAAGCGCCTAACCACGACTCACAAAAAAGGAATAAAATCCGCTCCGGGTTTTCCATGCAACCTACGATAGCGCCCGACCCGACCAATCACAGCGCTGAACGATTAAACAATACTGGAGATGCGGAAGTTTGATCCGATGGAGAAGGTAAATTCAATCACAACTGTAAATTACTAAATTCTGAGCTTTATTCAGAGACAACAAGCTTTGCAACTGTCACGTCACTCACATGCAAGTCACATATTCACTCATTACTGAGTCTGCAGTACACATCCCATCCCGATTCTCAGGCTAAGAGCCTGAGTCCACTAAGCAACCACAGGGACCGCTCCCAAAAGTTTCCTTCCAGGCTAACCCTGTCAGCAATTCAGATACCAGTTTGTGACATCACGGAGCTAAAAAAAAACAAAAGCATCCAGCAACCACAGCTAAATCTACCACTCATCAGAGGCTCATCAGATTTATTCAAAACAGAAAACAAAAAAAGCACGATGGCCAACAAAAAACTTGGCCCAAAGGGTTGCAAAAATCAAACCAAGGAATGCTTCACAGAGCTACAAACAAAAAAAATACAAAATGAGAAAACAAAAGCCACTAGAAACTCTAGGGAGGAATACCAATAAACAAAAATAAACGAAGACAGCAATGGCACACGGCACATGCGAAAATACAAAGCGAGAAGTATAGTGAAGACTATGAAAACAAAAGAGCACACTAGAAAACACTATGAGAATACTATGGCTAGAAACGGGAATGAAAACACTATGAAACAAGACTGTCTACCTGCCAACTCCAGCCTCTCCCCAGATATAGCAGAGGGAATCACGAGACAACGAGGATCACCTGTAGACCGACAGGGAGAAACGAGTTTGCTTAATTACCAGACACGAATGACAAGAGAGGAAAACCAGCACAGTAAAAACGAGACAACAAAAGCAGGTAATTGCTCATTAAGAAAATGAGCGTGTTGCTGCATATAAGAACCCAATAAGATAGTATGAACAGTAAAAGTGTTAAAGTGTAAATTGCAGGTTGGAGCCCGAGTGAATCAATGTTTAGTAAAATTATTTAGAAACTCGATTTTCCAAAAAATATATACATATACACATACTGTTACTTTTGGAGCCGTTTTTGTGAGAGAATTACACTCCCGCGTCTAAAAACGACAAACCGGAAGTGACGTAGATTTAGGCAGAAGGGCTGAACTCGATCATAATTAACATTAAGAAATATGGATCCCAATGCCGGTTTTGAGTCTTTGAAATATGTCTTCATAAAAATTCTTTACAGAATTCTTATCTAAAAATTTTCTTTGATTGTAAAACATTTCTTAACGCTTCACCCTTGACAACGGGAGAGCTCTCTAAACATGGAGATAGCTTCACTATCAAAATTAGGTTGCATAATCACTTGTTCGGAACGTGCATTTGCTGATGGCACATCTGAGTTTACAGATGACACAGATAATGGAAGTCAGAAAAAGCGAAAGCCAAACTGGGCAAGTTACGAGTGTTTGGCACTCGGTAACTATGTGGCTGAATATAACCACATTCTACAAGGGAAGCTGAGTCTGATCTTAACTCCTGAAAAGAAAAAGGCGAGGTGGAGATGATAACGGAAAGTCTGAATAATTCATTCACTGATTTGAAGCGAAGCCCGGAGGAGGTGGAGAAAAGATGTCACATCTTTTCCCGATCAAAAGTTGAAATTGCATCTCATAGGAGAAAGCTAACTGCAACTGGAAAATTCAAATTGTTACCACTCTCTGAGCCCAGATGTCTTTCACTGCGGAGAGATGTAAGTAGGTCTCCAAATTGACAGCTCTGTGTAGAATCTCACACGAATGGTCGTCGCTTGTCACGAGTTCAGTAGCTAAATTTGGCATTTGTAGCCAGCTTCAGAGAGCAACAAACCCGCAATTTACTCAACGCATTTCATAAGAAGACCAAGAGCATAATATTCTGTTTATCGCGATTGAATTGTGTAATTTTATTGGGGGGGAAGCACAATTTCCGTTAGTGCCTTTACTGTTTCTCCCATTCTCTATATCTTAGCGTGAAGCTGCTTTCACACCGGACGCGAAACAAATTTTTCGCACGACAGATTGCATTCAGAGTCAATGCAAAGATGCGAATACACGCGTCTTTGCATTGACTTTCAATGTAATCTGCCGTGGGAAAAATTCGTTTCGCGTCCAGCGTGAAAGCGGCTTTAGAGCCAGTTACTCTGCAACTCGGTCAGTCAGCTAGTCGCAGATATGTACGTTTAAACTAGGCAGCAAGGGTTTCTCAATTCAGTCAACTGAGCAGCTAGCTAACGTAAGCTAGCTAGCTAACAAACTAATATGACATAATGATTATGGAAAGATACTGCGTGCACGCTGGCGAGATATTTAAGTAACGTTAATTATGAGAGTGGCGCTTGGTTAAGTTTCTATCAGCACCCAGGAGCAAAAGCTAGCACCTGCTCTTCTCCTATCAGGAAAACTGTGGTCTCGATGTCCTAACATGCAGGGGTTTGTGCACCCGTAGCACACATAATGATTCGGCATGGTCACCAGAATTGAACTGCACTGTAAAACAAACTAAAAAATACACATGCACCGAAAGACGACCGCTGAGACTCAATACCACCTACTACTGCACACTGGGCAGAGGCAGATTCAGGTGCCATGTGTTCCTCTTCTTACGTCATATGACGCGACACTCGAAAAAAAAAGGATTTTTAAGGGTCTTATTCATAAAGACCACCATTTACTCTGATTTTTTTGTCCTTATGTCCAAAAAATCCTAAATTATGTTTTAAAATCGTCATTTTACACAAGATTATATATAAATCTCATTAGGCCATTTAACCTACAAGTTACACTTTAAGCTAGTTAATAGTAAAGCACAGGTAAGAATGTAGCGAAAGCAGGAAGCATGCGAGTTAAATCCCTATCTAAATTAGTAATGGTTAGTACGTGCCTACCAAATGGAAACACCCCCCGTGACTGATTAGAAAGTTGTTAGTAATAAATTAAAATAATTAACAAGCATGAAGACTAGGAAGCCCGGAGGGAAGAAACCTAAAGAAGAAGTTTGAAACCGTAAGCCACTCCCGAATGTAGTGCGAGAAGTAAAACATGAAAATAACCACGCAGACACTGGAGAGGCGGATTGGCTGGGCAGACCGGGACCTGGCGAAAAACAAAACATGGAAAAGTAAAAACATGAACAATAAACATGTATGAACTATGAAATGAAGAATCCTGATACAAGAAACTGTTAAAACCATGACATGAGTAATGAACATGAACTATGAAACCTGGCATAAGAAACTGTTAAAACCATCGCAGTGTCCTGGTAGACGGCACAGGACACTGGAATCACAACACCCGGTAAGCTATTGGTATACTTAGCTCCATCAAAAATGCACGGGTGAGGTATGTACTGTATTTGCGGCAAATTGACAAATCGATTGATTTTTATTGCTTTTCCAGTGAGGCATGAGAGGAAATAAAGAAAAGCACGTGGTATTGTAATCCTGACGCGCACCACGTGCACGCGCCAAGCACTTCAGTAATAACAAACATTGAGCTGTTTGTGATATACAGTCTGTATATACGTTGTGTATGTATATATATATATGTGTGTGTGCGTGTGTGTGTGTGTCTTTTCATGATACTGGGTAACAAAATCATGAAGGTGAAACAAGCAAGAAAACACCGATTCATACTGAATTTCGAAAGTCATCACTGCTTATGGGTAACGTCAACTGTACAATTGATTTATTTATTTTATAGGACTACATTATTTTGAAGCATCACTTTCATCATGATGGATTATGGTGGACAAGAAATGGGTACAAATGACTCCGTCACTGCATGATAAGAGATTGCGTTATAATCCTAAAATATGAAATCAATAACGCCAATTACACGTAAAAGTCATGAAAATAGAGGTCTGTAACGTCTTACCTTATACTGTATATATTCAATACTTAATTCTCTCTGCTTTCTCCACTGCAGTTTCTCACTCATCACAGACAGTAATTGTCTATTTTGATGACCCTAGACATGCAAGCATACTCATCCAAAGTAATATCTGCTGCCGGTTCTAATCACAATGCAGCTCACACACTGCCTTTAATTCATACCAGACTGCAAGTTCCGCACGTGCATTAGAGCCGAGGCTTAACAGAAAGACCAAGACCCCCTCAGCTTTCAATTTACAATTTCAGATACTTTATTGTATCATTATATTACAGAACACCCATGTTTGTGATAAGCTGAAGTCGTAAGTTCAGTGTTTCAGTGCAACACCAACAACATCCGTGATTTATGGACACATTGTCAGCATAGCTTAAAAGACGAGAGGTCAAACATGAAAAGGTAAAATAAAAATAAAACAAATAGAGAGTAGTATCATTTAAGAGAAATTTTCAATGCCTCAGCTCAGATCCTCAAAAATGATTACATTTCAGATGGTACTGTTTAAGAAAGTAATTTAGTTTTATCAGGACTGAAAAACAGAAGAAGAGTCAGTGGTAACTGTTGTGGAATTTTACAAAGTTGGGGAAAGGTTGTTTGACACAATTACAATTGATTGGTGCTGCCTGTCTAATTGTGAAGTGTCTTGAAAGAGTTTTGAAATGCTTTGGATGAGCAGGTTGTTACACAGTTGACAGTAGGGGTGAGCCAAGTACTGCACAAAAATAAGCATCCATTATGATTGCCCAGCATGGGTACTAAATAATTAATTTGGCCTGTTCATAGCTTTGAAAGAAACATGGTAAACTATGTTGGACTACCTAAAATTATTTACTAAATAATATAATGACATATTAGTTGACATATTAGTTGATTGACTAACATACAGCAACAACTGCAGTGGCCGAAGTGTGTAATGATGGGCCCAAATGCGAGAATTATTTTTGGGCCCCCCAAGCCCACTCATTAACAAAATACGCACCTGATCCAATGACACTAGTTTTGCATATTGATGCACACACTGACAGCAACATCCTGGCAGAATATGAAGGCACTGCATCAGTTTTTGTATTAAGAAAGGCAAAATGTGCATGACGTGTTTGATTTGTTGTCTGTGCCTTATGTAAGATAAATAACCCAATGAAATACAGCCTCCTAAAATCTTACACTACAGATTAGCGGCCCAACCACCTAATAAAAACAAATACAAGTTTAAAAAATGTTGTTGATGTAATTAACATTTATTATGAACCTTAACAATGTTAAAATATTGATAAAATCAATTTTGCAATTGCATTGTTCTTTATAAGCTAACATTACTGTCATCATAATTTAGTCGCTAGATAGCTAGCTGGCTAATGATCTAGCTACAGTCTTATACCAGCTAGATAGAGTCCCTAGATAGCGAGAGTTGCGACAACTCAATAATAGGACTCAATCCAATGCTCAAAACCAAGCTACTTTGCACAATGGAAATCTTTGGATTTTTTTCTTCTTCTCACGTGAGGGAAATGTATTAATTTTTTAAGCAATGGTATTGACTAGCAAAAGAGGGTGAAATGATCAGAAAATAGGAAACAAAAAACGATCAGTGACCAGGAATGGTGTAATACATTTCAATCTATTCTTTAAAAACAGTTGTATTTTAGACAGTTTAAAAAGTTTCTCCATGAAACTAGGATCCTTTTATACATGGTTTTTATCTGCCTTTGTTTATGATTATATAGTTTTTTTACGGTATTTTTATGTATATTACACAATAACTTCAGAGAGAACTTTTACAAGCAATTGACACATAAGGAATAGGATTATATAGCTATATAGCTATAGCTAGACCCTGCATGCCTACACTGGTTTATCTTTTGCAATCGGGTACTTATATTGACTAGCGTAGGCACTGGGGCATCCCATGGTCTCCTTTAAGAGGATTTTCAAGATCTCGTCTCACGCCGTCAAAATGCCATGAATCCGCCTGAAATCCAACAAATACCCTCCCTCGTTAAGACCGTCTTTCACCACACGTCTCCTGATGCTGTCCAAACTTTGACGAGATCCATAAAGTACATGATTGCCCACTTTAAGTTGACCAGAAATTGAACTGCAAAACAAAATGGAGTTTGCCTCTGTTTAATTTTAATGTTTAATGTGTAATTTCATTAAAAAATGCAAGTCGCAACCTGATGACCACCACTGTCATGATCTTAAAGCAGTGAATTCAAAGCATAAAAATGAAGATTTGTTCCTAATTACTGGTACTTTGACATACCAGACGGATGCTGCTTTTGCTACAATTTTTGGCATTGTACATGACTGATGTATTTTCAAAGCCAAGCAGTGTGACTGCCAGTAGTGGAAACCTTTGTAACCCTCGCCTTGACACATTTAAGTTCAATTGATATGGAGGACAAAGAGGACCGGGTGCTGTTCTCAGGGTGCTTTATGTACTGGATATTGATTGGGTTAAAAGGGCCTTACAATCATGGAATGAATTAATTCAAAAATGCTTGTCCCTCCACTTGTAACGTGAGAAAGATGAGCCAGAATGGCTTTATTCTTGGGGGACTGTGCACAATGTCTATGGCCTGCAAGTGCTTAGCTGAACCCCCCTCTCTGAACAGATGTCAAGTGTCTGAGCACAGACATAACCTTCATTGTCTACAAAATACACAAGAAGCTTTGACTTCAGTTTGTCTCATTTTAAAAACAGCAGATTCTCCCCACAAGATAAGAGCTGTTACCAATCAGTGACACATTTGCTGACATTTTGTCATGGCTGATAAATTGAAAAATAGAGATGAGGGACAAATGATAAGCCCACACAGCTATGCTCAGAACAAAGCCCTGGATCTTTGTTCTATTTCTTTTAATAGTCTTGTAAAAAGATCTGCTGAAACTTGGGTTTTCTCTTTTCAATTGAGTTAAGAGTGAGATACAGTATATCTACTGAAGCTTTGAAACTTTGCTGGGATGCAGGTATCACCTGGTAGAAAGAGTATATCACTCCCCCCAAAGTTTATATTAATTACTCATTGATTAAAACCCCATTTCCAAAAAAGGTGGGACACAGTGCAAAACGTAAAGAAAAACAGAATGTAATTATTTGCAAAACATTTAAATTTATATTTATTTTAAAATAGTACAAATGCAACATATTAAATGTTGAAATCAAGTAATTTATTCTTTTATTTAAAAAATATATGGTCATTTTGAAATTGATGCCAGCGACACGTTTCAAAAAAGTTGGAACGGGGGGTTTGTTTACCATTGTTAATGCCATCTTTGGTGTTAACTTCAAACCACATGGAATGCTTTGTTGAGTGAGAAAATAAAAAAATATATGTGGAAACTATGCCTGAAAGATTAAATTCTTTAATCAAAGCAAAGGGTTGTTACACTAGATATTGACATTTTCCCTCAAAGAGACATTATTTTTGTTTTTACTATATTGTTATCTGTTTACTTATTTTCATCTGTATGATCCAATATTACATGAAATAAATACTTGAATAGTACTTATTTCTGATTTATCTTCATTTTGTAAAGTGAATAATCATCACTGCACAATACTATCTGTCCAACGTGGGTTGATGTAATATTTCTGATTGGATAACTCAAAAAGTTATGAACAGTTAGGTACAAAATTTGGCAAAATGATAGGTGGTAGTCCAAGAGAGAGTGGATTTAATTTTGGAAGTGATCCGGAACATATTTAATCAACAAAAGAACAGACATATGGTGTGGTGGAGGTATGCGCTCTACCAAGTGCCCTCTAGCTGTATTTTATTTACATTTTACATTGTGAACCAACTTCTGTGGAAATGGAGTTATATACAGAGACAACAGGCTGGTACCAAATATTTTCATGAGAAGAGCAGATCGAATGCTCATGCATCCATTTAAGTGTTCTATGATGCATTTAAGCAGTTAACATCCAACCATGCTTTGTGGCAGTCATAAAAATGCAGACCCCATTTTGGATGTTTCCTGATTGTAGTGGTATTTTGCAGGATGGCAATGCCCCCATGCACCAGGCATGCGCAGTTATTCAAATGGTTTGATTTAAATCAGAAAATGAAATAATTTTCTATGCCATGACTTGATCTCAACCCAATTAAACACCTATGGGACATTTGAGACAGGCATGTTTAACAGCACTCCCCCAACAAAATAAGTAATCTTTTATAAGAATTGTGTTCCACCCCAGTGGAGTCCAAAAGACTAATAGAATCCAGGCATATAAGCTGTTCTGGCAGCTCAAGTTGGCTCAACACCTTTAGCCATTGTTTGGGTTTTTTCCTTTAATTTGTCACTCATTTCTGTATTTCAGTTAACATGAAGTGCACTTTAATAAAAAGGTACTGTATTTTTTTAAATGGCAAAAAAAAAAAAAAATTTGAAGCAACCAAACACAAAATGAATCATGGATCCAACATTATGGGTTTAAAACAGCAACAATTTTGGAGGAGCGACTACGTCTTTTGGAGTGATGAAGTCTTGATGCCTTAACTGCAAAACGCAAATCACTGAGAAAAAATGGCAGCTGGGTAAATGGAGACAAAATTAGCAAGTGTTTTTTTAAATTCTGCTCTCAATTCATTGACATTGTAGCGTCACTCCCCATTTTAGGACAAGTACTACTTAAAACTCACAAAAAACAAACAAACAAAAAAAAAACAACTGAAAATTCACTCATTGTGGCACGCGATGTGGGGACAACAGCAATGCTGTGGTTTACCAGTAGTAGCCTGGTAGGTTATGGCAGCAGAGGGAGGCAAAACATATATAAAACATGTTCGAACAGTACAAATTTATTCCCTGTCACCATGGCAGCCCTTCAATCCATCGCAGCTTTAAGTCTCCAGTGTAGCTCAAACAAAGCCTACTTTGTTTGGTCTACTCATCTATTCCCCACTATCCATAAAACTGGTAGCCAACAGGCAGCTCAAAACAAAAGGAGTCAATTACAGGATCAAAATAAACGAGACTTTTGTATCAAAGTTGATATCCAAATCCAGAACGCAGATGAAAGTGCAATGCAGGCTATGTTGTTGTTTGTAATCAGAGGACAGTTTGAGGTCTGAGCACTGCTGTGGAGGTACTGGAGGTTTGGCAGGACTTTTTCAAGGAGGCAAGCCAAGGTAAAATCCAGAAAGCCAATCAGAGAGGAAAAGGGAAGGCACGGAGGGCCAGGACTGGAGCAAAGAGACGAATTTGGCAAACCTGGATACAGAAGCAAAATGGAGCAAGGCAGGGAACACAGGAACAAAGAGAAAAATTTGAGATAGCAATGACTGGCATTTAGAGGCACAATCTGACACAGAAGAGACAGACTGGGGAACAGATCTACACTAAGACAATGAGTGCACTGAGAACCAGATGCAGAAAGAGGCCTGAGGAATGCACAGGGGAAAAGACAAGCTAATGAGACAATTATTCCATCAATTAAACAATAAAGGAAGAGATGTGAAACATGCAAACTGAACAAAAAAGTCATGATAACTAATTAACACTGACAAGGGATGCAACAGTCATTATTATCAGAAATGAATACCATGGATTACCACATTATAAGCAAGGACCTTTAAGAATACATATTTTTCAGGTAAATCCATGCGCTGTATTCTTCTACATTTTGTTACTACGGATTTGCTAGCATGTCTATCTGATAGTTTTTTTTTTTTTATGAATGACAAATTGAAATAGTCTTCACTCTTGGGAACTGGGATCATTTGAAGACATTGCAGGAATCATGCAAGCTCAATTTTAGCTCCTGTGCCAGTGTCTTGCCAGTGTGTTCTGCCTTGCTGTTTCTATATTTCACTCAAATATTGAATTCCTGCTCATGGATTCACTGTAAATGTGTCATTTATATTTTCTTTGGATGGTGTTTGGGGGAATGAAATATGACTGTGGCCCACCAGGTTTGGTAACAGCCTGTCTGATATTTACCAGTGGCTTATTTCTGAAAGCAGCAGCATGTTGGCCAATATTCTGACTTGAACTGACAGAGATGGTGGCAAGGCAGTTGGAAGAGAGGGAATTTTAAATTAATTATCAGTTTTTTTTAAATTATCATTTTATGAGGAATATTTTCATTCTGACATTATGTCTGGGGCCAAAGTAGAAAATACAGATTCAGAAAGAAAAAGTACTCCCAGTCATTTAGTTTCAACTGCTTGGATGTTCTTATGAGCACAATTCTTCAATCAGGGGGTAGAGCTAATCAGTAATATCAGCCAGCTGAGTTCATGGTCAGACGACATACGTGGCCGGACTTCTACTTCCTGACCTCTGGATTTTCTGCCTCTGCTCAGAGGTCTCCAATCATTTTTGATACATATTAGGAAACAACTGCAGAGGCAGACATGTGCATCATTTTGCTGTGTCAATTAGTGTTCAGTAATTTATGACCAGAAATAAGATGGAACATGCTCATTATTATACTATATTCCATAGTGAGAAAATATAGCCTGAAGAAAAATATGCTGAAATTAGTTGGTCGAGGCACTGCTTGCAGCTTGTTTCTCAGCACCAAGGCCTCTGATGAAATCCAGCTGTGCTGAATTTGGCTAGCTGCATCATGGGAGCAGCACATAAACTTTATGCTGCTCTGGGATATAAGAGAGATGTAATCCATTGGGTTTGCATTGTTGGCACTTTAGCAATTACTATTGGCCATCAGGACACCCATGGGATGCTGTCTGAACAAGGACATTTTCAGAGGTCCTCCGCTCGATTTCTGTGAGGATTCCCATTGTAGCGTGATTACACTGGCTGAGAAGATCGTGTTTCGGAGGAGACCAGCAAACTGTTATCGCCGGCAGCAAGAGGCATAAACAAGCCAAGTTCATGCTTTCGAATTAGACATTGCACATTTGAGTAGGATTTGAGATGCCAAATTTGTGCATAAATATATGAAATGTTGCAGTATCACATATGCCAAGAGAGTCTGGAGCTATCTTAATGTGCGAATATCGGGAATAAAAACACACATACAGTTGGGTGTCTGTTAAAGCCAACCTAATTCTGCATATTATAAGAAACTGGGCCAGGTGAACTTTTCTAAGCAAAGTTAACCTTGGTTTTGGGGCATAATACAACTATAATGCTCACACTACAAGTTTGCTTTGGCATTCATTAGACTGATCAACTAATTTGCCATGAGTCTTCACCCAGACATCGCATCCTTCTTCTGTGGACTGAAGAAGAAATCTTTGCTCATAAATAAAACAAACAGGAAATAATTGAGCTATTTAATGCATTGCTAAGCGATATACTTCAATTTAGGTAAATAATCAAGGGTCTACTTAAGGTTGTAGCATCCCTTACACAGGAGAGCTTTTTAAAAAAATGGAGATCATGCATAATTTAAGAATCCCATTTTAACATTTGGTGCGGTTGGAATAATCAATTGCCAAAGGTTTAATGAATATAAAATTCCAACGTGTTTCACTAATTACATTCATTAGGCCATGGCTACTAATGTGCTCCCAGAAAACGTCCAATCGTCTGAGAAAATATATGACTTTTGTTACAGACTTTTAATTGCCCCTTACACCGTAATGGATATGAGGATTATTTACGACTTTAGGCCACAAATAAAATATTTATTGCCACTGTAATTTTTTCCCCCTGACAGGTCAATTACTAGTGTTTTTATTTGTTGATAATCATAAATGTCTTTTTGTGAAAGCACAATGGTGTCAGTTCATCAGATTTCACTGTAAGTAAATCGCTCTGAGTTTGAGGCCCTGGTTACTGAGTAAAACTATAAATGAATTGATTAATTGTTCTTTGCTTTAGGTGGCTTTTCATGCAACTATGATTTTCCTGAACTTGTAATTCCCGTCAGCTGTAAAGCCAATCACAGGCAGGTCCATAACACATCAGCTTGGAGTCTAATGAGGCACACTTCCCTGATGGCTTTGACAGTTAATGCATGAGTGATCCTGAGTAACAAGTGAGCAAATGAACTGCTGAATCTGTGGGCATCTCCCTGAAGAAATGAGGCCCAGATTAATTAGTTTAAATTTAATAACATAAAATGCATAAATAAATCTTCAACAACAAGGAGAGGAAGCCTCCGATGGCTTGGTATTGTTTCTTGAAAAGTGACAGTTGTTATCAGTAATTTTTATTTTCAAAGGCGATGAAATGCATGGGCTTCCTGGGGCTGAAGGTCTGTGGCCCCAGATGACAAGGCACCCCTGATTGGCTGGCTTGAAAATTTTTTTTTTACAAATATATTTCTTGTTATATAAAGTTTTACTTGAGATTTTTCTCAAATGCACCCACCATACTTTCAAGTGTGTGCTCCCATCAGGGCTTGGGAGTACACACTCTGGCACATGGAACTGCAGTAGCGTGGAAAATTCTATTTCATTCTTCCTGACCGCCAGAAGGCGGTGCTTTTGCACTGGATGTTTCCGTCTCGCATATGCACAGGTCGAGTAGTTATACCAACAAAGTCACTTGTGACCATGCGATGACGTTGGGCACACACCCCAGTATAAAAACACCACGTCATCATGCAATCTGTTCCTTCTATCTTCTCGCATGTTGAAGAAGCTGACGCAGGTAAATAATAAACAATTGCTCACCACCTGTAGCCTCATAACCTGAGGGTTGGTGCTGCATTTCTCGCCCACCAGAGGCTGCGGTAAGCTGCTCTTCTCTCGCAAAACTCTTGTATGTCAGACAAACAACAGTGGTTTCGCCGTTGCGTTTATGTTGAAATTCTGCTAGACAGGTAAGTAGAGCTGGCGTCTCGACTAGCTTATCAGTAATTTAAACAAAATAATTGCCTTAAAACAGGGGTGTTTTCGCCTCTTGTATGTACCGTGGTGTTGTTAGCTTTCTGCTCTCGAAGAGACACAACACCTGCAGTGAACACATTATTGAGGGTAATTTAATTAAATTAGTTGAATTATCGGCTATGCTTCAGGCATTGCCGCGGTAATATAGTCTTGTTCAGGGAATTAAAGGCGCATTCCTTCACAATGCGGTTGCTTAAAAGGAAATTTTTTGTTACATTATTATAGGGCATGGCGTTTCCGTGATTGCCGATTTGCATTGTTTTTTACGCGTTTATATTGTTGTTTAGTTTAATGCGTTTGAAAGTAACAGCACAATTTTGGCTGTATATATTAATTGTGGGTTACCCCTCTATTGTTGCCTTGTTGCTATTCTGACTCATTAATGACATGTTGAGCTCGCATGTCTGTAACTCTTGTTTGGCCCCCCTCCAAGCGGAGGACGGTCATGATCAGCGTCCTGCCTGTTTGGGCATTGAGCACCTTAGGGCAGGTGTGTCTGACAATCCCTGCATGAACTGCAGTTTAATGCCATTGTCCGTGAGAATGGCTAGACTTGCAGAAGTAGGTGATGTCACAGTGCTGCCGCCTGCTAGCGTGACCGCAGGCCAAATGGCTTCTAAGGCACGCCAACGTAGTGCAACCTCACGTGGTCCGCCAAATAAGGTGAGGAAGGTGGATACCTTGGCTCTCAAGGTTGACAGCCTTTCATCTGAGTTTGCCCAGATTAAGGAGCTCCTGCTCAATCTCCAGCCTGATAATATGGGGCCAACTCCCTGTGGTGACTCCGCCACAAGGGACTTGCCATGCCTGGAGGATGATGTGTTATCAACTGCAGCCTCCTGCAGGTTGTTCATGGATGAGGGAGATGAAGGCATAGATATTGATAAGGACACAGCCTCCCAGGCCTCTGTGGCCTTTTCTCAAGGGTCCAATAGTGGGTCAGTACATGGATCAGAGGCTGGCCGTTCCACATTAAAGCCAGCAATTCGAATGGCTTTGGCTCGCCTGGGGCTGGATAGAACTCCGGTTGCAGCCCCCCCCTCAAGTGCTTTCTTCAGGCAGGTGCCACAGCCCGCTGCCTTTTCAGTTCCTCCCTCTAAGCCGTATATTGCAGAACTCCAGCGGCGCTGGTCAGATCCTAAACTGCTCTCTCATCTCACTAGTGATTGCAAAAGCTTGGCCATGCAGGAGGCAGGAAGCTATGGGTTAGATAGCATGGCCCCAGTTGAACCTGCCATTGCCTCTTTGATTGTTGCACCAGAGGAGGCTCTCAGACCTGATGTTCACTGTCCGCGACCTCAGTGCCGTCTGACTGATGATCTTCTATCTAGGAGCTATAACATAGCAGCACACATGGGGCGTATTGGAAATTCCCTGTCCCACCTTATTCTGGCTCTATCGCAGACCCTGCAGGACTCTGGTGCTAACCCCTCAGCCCAGACCCTCAGTGACTCATCCCTTCAAGCCTTTGCATTCATGTCTCGAGAGCTTGGAAGGTTAATGTCAACAATCACGCTGACACGCCGCCAGGTTTGGCTAGCTCAAGCCCCTCTGTCTGAAGTATGTCGTCGCACCCTGCATTCCCTTCCAGTGGTTCCAGGTCAGATATTTGGACCAGCTGCTCAGCAAGCAGTAGATCGTGATCTTAAAGCAGATCAAGCCAGGCAGCAGTTTGCTGGCCTCACGGCGGGCCGGGTCCAGTCTCGAGACAGAGCGTTGCTTTACCTCCTGGTCCCAGCAACCCTCATCTGCCTGTTCACCCAGGTGGACAGTTGAGAACCTCTCGCCACCCTGGACAATATGATCAGCGCCGGCACGCTCCTTCCCGGCCTTGTTATCAGGTGCACAGAGACCCAACGCCTGTTGGTTGTCCCCCCAAGAGCTCGAGGGGCCGGGGGGTCAGACCTGAGGCTGGAATGGTCGGCGTTGGACATTTTTCCCAGCAGCATCTCAGCTACTGGGAAAAAGAGACCACAGACCCTCGGGTGGTGGCCACACTGACCAAGGGATACACACTACAGTTCCAAGGCCGACCACCCATTTTCTGTGCGGTCAGAATGTCTGTGGTCAGAGATCCTGCAAAAGCCTTGGCTCTCAGCCAAGAGCCGGCGGCTCTCTTAGAAAAAGACGCCATCGAGCCTGTAGAGTGGCACACACGGCTCAGTGGGTTCTACTCAGTCTATTTTTTAATTCCAAAGAAGGAGTGCGGGTTCCGCCCAATCCTAAACCTAAGGGGCCTGAACAAGTTTTTAAAGGTTCTGCCATTCCGCATGTTACGGGTGACGGATGTCCTTCAGTCAGTGGAACCTGGGGTTTGGTTTGTGTCAATAGAACTCAAGGATGCCTATTTCCACGTGCCTATTGTGCCACACCACGGGCAGTTCCTGAGGTTTGCTTTTCAAGGACAGGCTTACCAATTCAAAGTGCTGCCATTCGGTCTTTCTCTTGTCCCACGGGTATTTACAAGGTGCGTGGCAGCCGCCCTCTCACCCATTCAAGCCAGAGGGTTAAAAATTTTGCCATACCTAGACGATTAGCTAGTCATTTCCCCAACTGCAGAGCAGGCGGTCAGAGACTCTGCCACACTTCTTGGCCATGTGAATCAGCTCGGCCTGACAGTCAACTATACAAAGAGCAATCTGACACCCAGTCAGAGGCTAGGTTACCTGGGCATGACATTAGACTCAAGATCAATGCAAGCTTCCCTTTACCTAAGGAGAGTAAAGGTTATTTTGCAACTCATAAGTTGCTTTCAGAAGGGCAGAACTCTGAAATACAGCCTCTTTCTCAGGCTGCTGGGCATGCTGACGGCAGCGTCTATGGTTGTCCCTCTGGGTCTTCTGACTTTGCGTCCTTTCCAAATATGGGTCAACAGACTGCACTTGGATCCCAAGTGGGACAGGACCAGGAACATCATGGTGTCCAGCCCTTGTTACAAGGCTCTGAAGCCTTGGAGGAGGAAGGCTTATTTGACGAAGGGGGTTCCAATGGGAGTAATCCCTTCCCGCCGAGAGATTGTGAGCACAGACGCCTCCTTGTTGGGCTGGGGGGCAGTCTGGTAACACAGAACCATCAGGGGTCGATGGAGTGCACGACAGAGTTTGGAACACATAAATGCCCTCGAGCTCAGGGCAATATATCGGGCACTGCAACATTTTCTTCCAGTTTTGAAGGGCCGGCATGTTCTCGTCCGGACGGACAGCACATCAGCAGTATATCACATCAATCATCAGGGAGGCACCAGGTCCAGGCTGGGCCTGAGTGGTTCACAGAAGCTCCTCACTTGGGCTTTTCCCCACTTTCTGAGCCTCAAAGCCATACATCTCCCAGGGGTGCAAAACAGGGTGGCCAATGTGCTTTCTCGTCAACGGCCAATGCCGGGGGAGTTGAGACTCCACCTGGACGTGGTCAAAATAATTTGGAACAAATATGGCAAAGCAGAAGTGGATCTTTTGCCTCAGAAACATCAACACATTGTCCCCTCTGGTACTCTCTAATGGAGCACACCAGTCCTCTAGGTCAGGATGCTTTGGCTCACACTTGGCCAGCCTGCCTTCTGTATGCCTTCCCTCTGATTCCACTCATTCGAGTGACGCTAGACAGAGTCCAGCAAGGAGGTCACAAGCTACTACTAGTAGCCCCCAACTGGCCCGGAAGACCATTGTTTCCAGCACTTCTCAAACTCCTGAATGGGGAGCCATGGCGACTCCCAAAGAGAGCAGACCTTCTCTCTCAGCTGGAGGGGCGCATATGGCATCCGAACCCGGATCGCCTTCAGCTGTATGTCTGGCCATTGGGAGCCAGGACCCACTCCTGGCATCTTGTGACCAGTCGGTGATCCACACTGTGTTAAGCTCAAGAGCTCCCTCTACCTGGTTGCTCTATGCCAATCGGTGGAAGATTTTTTCCCAGTGGTGCAGAACAAATGGGGAGGTCCCGGAGAGCTGCTCGGTAGCCATTATTCTGCGCTTCCTGCAGTCATTAATGGATAAAGGCAGATGTGCATCCACCTTGAAAGTATATGCAGCTGCCATATCGGCTGGGCACGTTAGAGTGGACAACCAGACAAAGGGGTCGCACTATCTGGTTAGTCAGTTTTTCAAAGGTGCACAGAGACTTAGACCATCAAGAGTCACTGTAGTGCCATCGTGGGACTTGAAACTGGTATTAAGGTCCTTGTGCCTGCCCCCATTTGAACCACAAGGGCAGTCAGAATTGAGGTGGTTGTCTGCTAAGACAGCATTTCTGCTTGCTATCATGTCAACAAAGCGAGTGGGTGAAATCCACGCCCTATCGGTGAGCCAAACGTGCATGCGTGGGTACCCAGATGGTTTGAGGGTTACTCTCCTACCAAACCCATCCTTCTTACCAAAAAGTGTGCCACCCACACATGTAAACCAAGCCATAGAACTGGCAGCATTTAATTCATCAGGCTCTGAAGAGCCAGAGGGGCCATTAGAGCTATTGTGTCCGGTTAGGACACTCAAGGCTTATGGGGAGGCCACTGCCAGTTTGCGCAAGTCTGACGAGCTGTTTGTGTGCAATGGGGGTTGCAATAAGGGCAAGCCTCTATCAAAACAGAGACTTTCTAATTGGATTGTGGATGTGATTCGGCATGCCTATGGGTCCCAAGGTCTGCCTGCCCCTACTAATGTCAGGTGTCACTCTACACGGAGTATATCCACATCCTGGGCAGCTTTGAAGGGTGTCTATCTGCAAAACATCTGTGCGGCCGCGAGCTGGGAGTCTCCATGTACCTTCGCTCGCTTTTACCGCGTCAATGTGGCTGCCCCCCATGCAGTGGCGACAGCTGTTCTGTCAACAGCTGCTGAGCCTTAGCATGGTAATCATTCCTCATGACCTTGCTGGCATAAGTCATCCAGTGCGAAAGCACCGCCTTCTGGCGGTCAGGAAGAATGAAATAGAACAAGAGTTACGAATTTAACTGCGGTTCTATGAATTCTGGATGACCGCCAGAATGGTCTGTCACTCGGAATCTGAGCGAGAAAATTCTCTAGGAACAGATTGCATGATGACGTGGTGTTTTTATACTGGGGCGTGCGCCCAACGTCATCGCATGGTCACAAGTGACTTTGTTGGTATAACTACTCGACCTGCGCATATGCGAGATGGAAACATCCAGTGCGAAAGCACCGCCTTCTGGCTGTCATCCAGAATTCATAGAACCGCAGTTACATTCGTAACTCTCGTTTTGTTCAGTGTAGCACATGCTCGCAATTGTGACAAAACCCGACTCATAACCTTCAACCTCTGCAGTCTGGCAAATTCTGATGGACAATAACCTTGCAATTCAGCAAATAAATATCAGAGGAATAATTCACAGTGGGCCACAAGCAACCCTTCACGGAATATTCCAACTCTCAAAGAAGTAGAAATAGTAGCCTTCTCTGAATGGTCAAATTCTTCTTGTAAATGCATGTACTCAGGAAGCAGTGGCGGCAATGACTACTGTCAACATATCTGTAGCAGCTTTGAATAATTTACAGAGATTACCAACCTTACAATTCAGCTATTGTTTTGCAGTCTGTTTTTATTATTTTTGCACTGTATAATAGCTTGGTAGGCTACAGGCAAACACAAATAAAGCTTCTTAATACTACCAGGTATTGGGTGCCATTTCTAAAATTGAAAATGAAAGTTGGGCTGCATCCAAGACAAGACTGATGCAGGCTCACCAGAGAGCTGTGGTGAAGTTGAGAGGCACAGTGAAGTCTTCTTTCATGGACAATAATTTTCTGTATTGATAACAATGGGCATAGTATGGCCTCGCCAAGATCCCTGGTTAAGATAGCACATTGCCATTAAACGATGTATCCTATAACGAAGTCCTATTTTAGGTCAGAAACTGTTTTGTTGATATAAGTGTTACCATTTTTTTTTTTTCCTCAGCATGTAACTTGCAGTTTTCTGCTTGACAAAATTTCTAATCTGAAGGAACTAAGTACTGGAGGCTGCCAGCTTGAAGTGAGGCTAAGGTACTCTTTTAAAGCTACTTGAAAATACTTTCAAGAATCAACATGTGCAACTGGTTTGACATTGCAGAAATACAACCAGTTAGCTAACGAGTTCCTTTGAGTAGGCTTCATTGGAATAAATTCTTAGGCAATATAAGTAACATTATTTTGAATATTATTATTAGTTAATGACATTTTCATTATTCAGGCACAGTATGTTACAGCAAAGTTATCAAGCAAACTGCATGGCAATGTTTACAACTTTTTACAAAAATGTTAAGCTTGTTCAGTATTTAAGTGCTAATGCCGAGCTAAATGTTTTCAAACTTAGGCCAATGCTTGGCACCAATCCAGTGGGTGCTCGGGTCCCAGGCACCCACTAAGATTACCGAGCACCCAGGGCAAAAGCCAATCAGTCATGGGAAGGCCCTTGCTTCAAAGATTCCGAAGTAGCGCACGTAATACACTGTCCAGTTGAAAGCATTGAGTTTAATTGCGGAAGCACAAGGCTGGCAACTCATTTATTAGCGAGCATTGCTAACCAACAAAACAATCTCTGAAATTTTTCATTCCTAACCTACGGGCCCAAAACTAGGTTAAATCAAAAAGTTTAGCTACATTACTTCATCAGACATCAAGCTTTTTTTTTTTTTTTTTTGGAGATTTAAGTGTTATTGCCCATTATAATGTAACCATACAACAGCTGTCTGTGAGGGATGGATATTCCTGAGGTCAGAAATTCAACCACTTGGCTGAGAAGTTCTAATTAGAAAATCCTGGTGCTGGGAAAAAAATATGGGGAGGAATTTTCTTTCTGATCCAGGATTGCAATGAGTCTCTTGCTTTGCTAGCCAACTGTTGATTAGTATTTAAAGGCAATCGCGCCATTTTACTTCTAACGTTGGTATGACTTAGATATTTAGGCTCGTTCGATTCGACCACCGGCGATCGGTGCACAATGCATGCTGGTTAGTTTTGTGTCCGACTTCATCCCGCCTTGCTCTGACGTATTACAAAAGTGGACGGCGATAAAATCGCAACAGCGAGGCGGCCGCAGTTTTTAGAGCCAGGCGCTGCAGTTGCTCTCCACTGACTGCACCGCCTGGCTGTAACCTGATCTAACAGCTGATTGGTTTAGAGGTTGGCTCAACAATATGATGATTTATTTACACCCTTTACTTTTGTTGAATGGGAGAGAGTTCGATTTTATTTGTCAGATTTGAAGGTTTAGTCTGGTTACAGTAAACGTGTGGCTGATGGGGACGTTTAATTGGGATTCATGTCACAGATCATGAACTGAATATAGTCTATTGTATGTTAATACTGCATTGTTTTAATTATTGAAGTATTTAGCAGCGCAAATATTTCTGGTAAGTGGGATGTGAGGATTTTTGGGGGGGGACACCTCGGGTGAATAGGATATACATATTTCTGTGACTTCCTGAATATTCTCTCAAGGCTGCTGGAAACTGTCCGACTTGATTGCAGCTTGTTGTCACCGCCCCCTGCTGTAGCCGCCTGCTCTCGTTTACTTTCCTGGCGAGGCACAGTTAATCTCGAATGAGCCTATTTGGCATAAATGAAGATCTATGTCTACACATGAAAAAAAAAACCAATAAAAACATATGGTTACCATGGAAACCTGGGAGTAACAGTGCTGTCATCTTGTGGCTGTCTTAAAATCGGCATATTATAAATAAGCCATAAAGAATTTGTCTTATTTTGGATTTATTCACCATGGGGAACCATTTACAGACACTAAAGTAATGTAATAAACATATTTTTATGAAAATTATGTTTAATGGGCGGAAATATAGGATAAATACCCCTTACAGTATGTTTTTTTGGTCAACCTAAGATTGCTTAGTTAAGCCATTTTTGAGAATTTCCTTGCATAACATACATGTCACGGTCCGAGGAGGCTTGACCCTAAACGCAGCACTCAGAGGCAGATAAGCAGAAAAGCTCAGTAGAACATTTATTAAACAATAAAAAAAAGTCTCAGCAAGGCAGATGAGTCCAGAGCTGGATGGGGGAGCAGGCAGGTAAGCAGGCTGGACTTAAGCAGGTCAGGGTAGGCGGGCAGGCAGGAGCTGGGCAGGGTAGGAGCTGAATGGACATAAAAACTTAGCCAAGGTTAAGCAGCAGAATTCACAAGACTTTCTTAAACAGAACCTACAACAAACTGGCACACAACAGAGGGCAAAGCAGGGTTATAAAGGGGAAGAAGCAGGTGAGGCGTGTTAGTCAGTATAATGGTGGGAGAGCAAGCAGGGCAGAGGCTGGATTCAGTAATTGAGTAATGGAGTAGGATGTGGTGTGAGCGGGGAGAGTCAGTAATTGGATAATTGAAAGGAATGTTGATTGCGTGAGTGAATGCAAGGGAAGCCAGTGAACAGCACGCCCACCACAGACAGACAGGAACCAAAACTAGAGACAGTAGGGTTAGGGGAAAACATGGACACACAAGGAAGATGGACTGCGTAACCCAGTCCGAGGAATGTAACAATACAATGTTGAAAAAGACTAAAAAAAAAACTGTCTCAGTGTGTTCAGCAATCTTTTATCTATGATCTGGACACAAAAAAAAGGATGGCTTACCATGGAAATTTTTTTAATACATCACTATGTTTATATGCAAATTACATAAAATACCTCAAATTTTACACAGATATTACGATTCTCTCAAGCAAGGAAGCTAATTGTGCATCCAGCTCATTTAAAAATTTAAACAACCTGCAATCATCAACAAAACAGGCCTTGTGCGGCAGCTACAATCGAAGTGGACCAGTTGTAACGCTGCGCAGCCAGGATGCACATAAACAAATAGCGCGATTGCCTTTAACACTGCTTAAGGGTGCATGCACACTGACATAATCTTAGGATCCATGAATTGTGCAAAGCCATTTAACAGGGAAAGTGAAACATATTACAGAATTATGATCCAGTCAAAATAGAGTCAAGGCCAGAATCACATTCAAGAGGATCACTGAATGTATATCATCAAGGACATTTTTAGGGCTCAGATGCATATGTGAGAGACAATATTGATGATTGGCTGGAAGAGGTCATGTCAGTCGATGACTCCGCTTGATTTGTTTTCTTCACATCCTGATCTCCCGGTGATCTGTATTTTTATGCTAAATTATCCACAAGTATCTTGACTCGGTTCCATGACACAAGTTGCATGGTCTGCCTTACATTGTTGTAAATACTGTAAGAGGCTATAAACATGTCTTCTTTATGCGCAGATTGCCTTTGGAGAACCCGCATTTCACTACTCCTACAGTATGAAGCAATTCACAGCCATGAGGAATATACTGCCTGTATATGCAGACTATTTTAGAGACATGGACATTATGAGGGCTGGAGCCTGGATATCAAATGGCAGCAGCTAATTGCTAGTACATGTGAATAAGTAGACATGGGAGGTTTGGGTGTGATCTACATATTTCTTAATCTACTATAAAATACTAATTGTTCAAAATTACATGGAAAGACAGAACTGGCAGTAAATTCGAGATTTACATCCCATTTTGATTATAAACAAACCGCTGGGCCATCATTCTGCCAATAAATTTCAGTATGATTCTGTCATTAATCTAGAAAACCTTAAAGGCAGGAGGATTCTGTGCTGCGCACATTCAATAATGCTCAATCTTGGCTCGGAGGGAGCCAGCTTGTCTTGTGTCAGCCTTCCGACAACCTCCCCCATTCCCACCCCCAAACAGTTTAGCATGTGCTCCGGATCATTGCCATGTTGCAGTGCAATGATCATAGCAAATTTCCCTTTCCTTGACAGATGATGGATTGCTATTCATCCAGCCAAGGCAGACTGTCCATTCCATTCCAGACATTTTGAAAAAAAAAGAAGACACTGCTGGTGCCTCTGCTCAATGCATAGAGTACATTACACATTGTCCACCCCTTTTGATTGCATAATTCTATGTTTTGGACGTTGTATTTGTGTTTGTTCTGTGTGATAACATCAATGATTCATGGACAATCATCCCCTTGATGATCAGCAAGTTTCTACATGTAACTTGTGAATAATTTCAAGAAATGGATAACATTAGACAAATCTGATTATTGTGGAAATTGAAGACCCTGGTACTGAAAGTACATCAATCAAAAAAAAAAAAACAAAAATAAAAAAAAAAGGTCTGAATATACAGTATGCTTGATCCACAAAATTTCCTAATTTAAGACCTCAGTCCTAAAAGTACTTAAGTCACGCAATGTCCATTTCGAGAAAATTGCAAAAATAGACTTAGGCAACTATAAAACACATTTTCCCATCCTTACCTCAAGGAGTGTGAAAATATGACTCAAGTACTTTCAGCATTAGCCTGTTCAATTGGGTATGGCCAGCCCAAGCTAGATATACTTCCAAAAACCATGGAATATGTACTCAACTTCACTTTCATAGTCAGATCCATTTCATTCAGTGCCATTAGCTAAGCATGGGTGTACTTAACGAGCAAACTTGAAAAATATAATAATTACTAACTGATCAATTGAGTCATATTCTTAAAGACCCCACAAATGCATAAACAGAAATGTTTTAATGGTGACCGGAAAGGTTTTTGTAGAACTGAGTCCTTTTGGGGTTTTTTTTTCTTGGATCCCAGGGATGGCCAAACGATGAAAATCATGAAAAGTTATGGGCGCTGCTCAACGGTCAAACAACAGAACCGATCTATGTACATATGACCACTTGCGGGCTTGGTCCACCAATGCACTGAGTCCTAGAATACACCTTAACCACAGGGCTATAGGCTGATCCGGAGACCATGATTTGTGATGCTAAGCCACAGATGAGGGATATTCTGCCAGGTTGTATCCATATCAATCAATCTGCACAAGTCTTAATAAACTGAAATTCTCAGGGGTTTGGGAAAAAAAAGTAACTGAGATTCATATATAACAGAGCATACCTAACAAGAAATCAGTGGCACGTGACACCATCTAAAAGGGCCTTTTTCTCCATATTTTAGTTATAATGGATGGCTTTGTGATATAATACTGAGTTTAGGTATGAAAAGAAGTACGTGAGTTTGACAGTATTTTTAAGTTTATTTTTGGTTCTGGTGTTACCATGGGATATATTGACAATACTGGAAAAGAAAATATTGGCAAAGCATTTCAGTAATAAGGAAAAAGATATGCAGACAAAGGGCTTACTGCAGTGATTGATTTTTCAGGGCTTTTGTTCCCATTACTACTTCCTTTTCCAGCCCTTGTCTCCACCCATTGGGACAGAAGAAAGAATGTAAGAAAAGGAAATTAAGACAATGGATCACAGAAACGTGAATTGGCTGACTTCCTTCCTCCTTCAAACATCAGGTTCAAGTGACAACAGTCGCAGATTTACAAGTGTGATACACACGAAGAGGTCAGCACAAAGGGTGAATTATGTCACTCTTTCCAGAAAGGCACTTAAGATTTTGTTGTACCTTGCTCAAGGTATCATAGAGAAACCTTTAATTTCTTTTTCCTAACACATTTAATGGACTGGAATCTCCTTAATGATGACAGACCAACACTGATATCTGGGTCAGACAGAACAGGGGCAAAAAATTGTTCAAAGTAAGTTACTTGTTTCATTCAATTACTGTACATGGAGTGGCATTTTTAATTTTTGACCAAAAAAAAATAAACTGATTAATAATAAAAAGCGATACAAGAGAAAAGTATCTGGACAACTTGCGCAGTTCTTTTTTTTTTTTTTTTTTTTAAATATCCCGCCGCTTTGGAGGACAACTTTATTAATTCAGTCAGTTACATATTTGTGTACGAGTCTTCCTACATCACCCAACGAAACAAAACACACATGCAAAAATTAAAAAAGTAAATGAATAAAAAATAGAAATACAATACAATAACAATTACATTCAAAATGTTTTACTACCTTTTGCATTAGTCGTTATTAGCTCACCTATTCCATCTCTAATTATTCCCAACCTTCAGCCTCCCTTAGTAAATCCCATCTTTTGGCATAAATTACAAGTCCTGTCTCATGGGCCATCACACACTCAATTCTATTGCAATACTTGACAAAATTTTTGAATTTCTCAATTCTTAATGCCTCCACAGATGTCAACCCGAAAATAAATATTTTTGCTAAATATATAATTATATTACAGATTAGGTGTGTTCCTTTTGTTACATCACCCAGTAACACTTTAAATAAATCTAATTGTATACCATTGTACTGAGATATCCAGCCTTGTACCTTTATCCAACATAAGGCTATTAAAGGACAGTACCAAAATAAATGAAAAGAACTTGCGCAGTTCTTTGTAAGTGCTGTTATTCAAAAGAGGTAGAAATCAACACAAAGCATGATTGCTATGCCTCCACTTGAACGAGCTTCATATGACCCAAAAGTTAATCTTCAATCCTTGCATACAGCTGACTTTATGTGATCTTGACCTTTGACCTGCTCACCTCCAAAACCTAACTAGTCCTTCTATCCTTTGTGGGGAGTTATCATGTTTGAGTTGGTCAAGATTGACCCACTGCTTCAGGAGATATCATGCACACGAGATGTGTGTGACAGACGGATTGACAGATGGAAAATGGTTTACATCCCGCCCATGGTGTAGGGCTGAGGTATAGCAAGAGTGAAGTTCAAATGACCGTAAATAGCACAACACTGCTAGCTTTACAAATAACACGCCTACTTTATTAGGAACTGGCTGTTCAGTCAAACAGTGGAACTCTCTGAACTCTTATGAAGGTTGTTTGAGCAAAACATCAGTTCATAATAAAGTTGGTGTGATATTTGTAAAGTTTGCAGTGTTGCACAATTTTTTTCATTTGAAATATAAACTACTGAAATTACTGAGAAATAGTCACCATTATGCAAGAGAAAATTTGGTCCAGGTCCTGGCTCTCAAAGGACACAAGCCAGTCCGAAACTGCAAAAGTCCCCCGTCAAAGATCAGGAGGACGTGTGTATGCTCTCACAGACGGTTGCACAGAAGAATGGCTGGACGCGGCCTGAATCAAGGGCCCCCTGACCTATACTTGGGGTGGCGGGAGAATAAAAGTGGCAAAAAGTGTAGCAGAGTATTATCTCCTTACATATATCAGATTATCATTTTTTTCATATTAATCCTGCCAAAATATGTATTGGTTTTCACATGAGGACTACAGTATATGCATTCTAGCAATTAGAATAATATAGCAGTGTACCTTTCAAAACCCTAGAAAAAGGTTAGCGCTTGCATGTAGTAATGATGAAAAATTGAGGGTACAACTACTGTTTATTTATATGAATGTTTGATGGATAGCCCCATGCATTAGTTAGACTGTCTCAAGCTATTAGTGTTTGTTCTGTGGAGGTGTTTCCTATGAAATGCAGAGGCATGTTTTTGTGCGTGTATGTATGTGCGTGGATGCATGCATGCGTATGTAAGCAAGAACATCTTTGGAAGAATAACTGGTCTTATAAGCCCAGATTTTTGACTTGCGCAATTGGAAAATTTAAAAATCGATTTAATTGCATTTAATGCTCAGGCCAGGATATACCTATGTTGCAAAATGCTGTATGGATATTACAACCCAAAACCAGTGAAGTTGGCACGTTATGTAAATCGTAGATAAAAACAGAATACAATGATTTGCAAATCCTTTTCAACTTATATTCAATTGAATACACTGCAAAGACAAGATGTTTAATGTTCAAACTGAGAAACTTTTTTTTTTTTTTTTGCAAATAATCATTAACTTAGAATTTAAAGGCAGCAACACATTGCAAAAAAGTTGGCACAGGGGCCTTTTTACCACTGTGTTACATCACCTTTCCTTTTAACGACACTCAGTAAACGTTTGGGAACTGAGGAGACCAATTTTTGAAGCTTTTCAGGTGGAACTCTTTCCCATTCTTGCTTGATGTACAGCTTAAGTTGTTCAACAGTCCGGGGTCTCCGTTGTCGTATTTTTACGCTTCATAATGCGCCACACATTTTCAATGGGAGACAGGTCTGGACTACAGGCAGGCCAGTCTAGTACCCGCACTCTTTTACTACGGAGCCATGCTGTTGTAACACGTGCAGAATGTGGCTTGGCATTGTCTTGCTGAAATAAGCAGGGGCGTCCATGAAAAAGACGTTGCTTGGATGGCAACATATGTTGCTCCAAAACCTGTATGTACCTTTCAGCATTAATGGTGCCTTCACATATGTGTAAGTTGCCCATGCCTTGGGCACTAATACACCCCCATACCATCACAGATGCTGGCTTTTGAACTTTGCGCCTATAACAGTCCGGATGGTTCTTTTCCTCTTTGGTCCGGAGGACACGACGTCCCACAGTTTCCAAAAACAATTTGAAATGTGGACTCGTCAGACCACAGAACACTTTTCCACTTTGCATCAGTCCATCTTAGATGAGCTTGGGCCCAGCGAAGCCGGCGGCGTTTCCGGGTGCTGTCGATAAATGGCTTTCGCTTTGCATTGTAGAGTTTTAACTTGCACTTGCAGATGTAGTGACGAACTGTAGTTACTGACAGTGGTTTTCTGAAGTGTTCCTGAGCCCATGTGGTGATGTCCTTTACACACTGATGTCGGTTTTTGATGCAGTACCGCCTGAGGGATCGAAGGTCACGGGCATTCAATGTTGGTTTTTCGGCCTTGTCGCTACGGGCAGTGATTTCTCCAGATTCTCTGAACCTTTTGACGATATTACGGACCGTAGATGATGAAATCCCTAAATTTCTTGCAATAGCTCGTTGAGGAAAGTTTTTTTTTAAACTGTTCGACAATCAGCTCACGCATTTGTTCACTAAGTGGTGACCCTCGCCCCATCCTTGTTTGTGAATGACTGAGCATTTCAGGAAGCTGCTTTTATACCCAATCATGGCACCCACCTGTTCCCCAATTAGCCCGTTCACCTGTGGGATGTTCCAAATAAGTGTTTGATGAGCATTCCTCAACTCTCTCAGTCTTTTTTTGCCACTGTGCCAGCTTTTTTTGAAACATGTTGCAGGCATCAAATTCCAAATGAGCTAATATTTGCAAAAAATTACAAAGTTTACCTGTTCGAACATTAAGTAACTTGTCTTTGCAGTGTATTCAATTGAATATAGGTTGAAAAGGATTTGCAAATCATTGTATTCTGTTTTTATCTACGATTTACATAACGTGCCAACTTCACTGGTTTTGGGTTTTGTAATTGCACAAATGTACACAAAATAAAGCCATGGATGGCTGGCTTTCACCATGAGGAAGAAGACTATGAGGGTGATTTACAAGATAACAGTCCTGTTGAATAGCATTGCATGGATTCATAGCACAACCCAGCATTGCGGTGAACAGACAATTTGATCCTGAATTTGCAGAAGAAAAATGCACAAATTGAGCAAGATATTATTTCACGGTTCAACAAAAGCCATTCAAATATATGAGAAGCAAGCAAATATTTTCACAAGGCTGTACATGCCTTCCTCTTTTGCTAACCCAACAAGCCATGAGTGAATACCTGCAGTCTGTAGTGCAGTGCTTGGGTGTCCACTTTGTAACATGTTCAGCAGATAAGACAAAAGCAAGAATTTCTTAATGACTGCATTTATTGACACTTGAGATCTTCTCCTTAGATCTAAAAGGAGCCCAACCTTTAATCGTTAAGGTACAATTACAAATGTGATTAAAAATTCTTAATGGAACACTCAAATGTGACTGTCACTACTGGTAAATCAAACCAATTGTGGTCTTGAACCTTGACTTAGAATGTTAACAAAATATTCAAAAAAACCTTTAAAACAGAGTTTTAGAATAGAGAAGAATGAATGAATCAATGAATCAATGAATGAACGAATAAATAAATTTAAAAAACTGCTCTAATAAATAAATAACTAAAGAACTAAATTAAGAACCGTTCTCTAAAGATTTGATAGGATTGTGGATAATTTGATGCCACTATGCCTAATGGTGATCCAGACATACCAGTGGTGCTGAAGCGACAGTGGATGAGATACTAGAACGAACGCTGGACTGCTGATGTTACTGCAGCAAAGATGGTTGAATTGTGACATTAAATGCACAGAAGTTCCGCGACCACATGCCATGCTTTTAAACTTTATCACAATGATTATACTTGTAAAACAGAAGCATCAAAGTAAACCCGTGTACCATATGTTAAGTCATTATTTTGAGTGAAAACTGTTTTGACTTGGATCAGCACAAAATTGAACCATATTGTGACGGTTTAATACTTGATCATAAAAATAAGACTGAGGTCTACATGTAGTTAGTATTAGTGGCTGTTTTTAATCATTATATTCTTCATTTGAGAAGAAAAACTACTGTATCTTGAATTTGAGCCAATGTATGTCATGCTCTTGAAATGAAGGATGAATGTGTGGCAAAAATCATTCAGGTTTTTTTTTCCCCTCTTTATCTTTATGTTATTGAAACGATCACAATCACATGCAGTTTTTTAGGAAAGTATTATTTTAAAGTAACAAACAAAGTATATAGGTGCTTAAACTGAGCGTCGACACATAAGGCTGGCAACACTCTCAAATTTTACATTTAAGGTTTGAAGCATAAATATTTAAATATTATGGCAAGAATCAACTATGTTTGATTTTGTCTCTTATGTTCCCATTAATCCTATTGTGCATGGCAGCAATTGTGCCCTGTAGCTGGCTGTCTCTCTTCAGTCTAAAGAGGCATATGTTCGGGGCTCGGAAATACAATGTGATAGAGATGTTTTCAGCTGATGGATTGAAGCAAACCAAAAGACAGCTTCTCAGGCCTGTTGAAATTAATCACTTCCGTCATGCTCTTGAGGGTTTTATGCTTGATACTGAGCAGGTAACTGTGCAGCATATTTTTACGATCATTTTTCCAAGGCTGAGTAGCATCAAATTACGAACATGTGCTCACTTTGTCTAAATAAGAGGGAGAAAATCAATATTTATTTCAATGGTTACATACATCCTGTCCTTCAGTTGCATTTGGTGTGATCAAAAAAGGTACCCATTACATTACACAGTGAGTTAAGAGACGTACCTTTTTTTAACAACGCCAGCCATGCCCTATAGCATTTCAGAATGAAAGCATCCTGGCCTGAAGACCAGTTGTATTCAGACTTGCTGGCTCCTATGAGAGGGCCACAGTCTCAAAGGGACATAAATATTAGAAATATTCTATAAATACCACTAATATAAATAATTGTGAACATATACCAGAAGAATTAAATAAAAGAATGGTTAAATGTTTAATATCTTTCCATTCATACTGCCTGGTAACTAGGGCTGTAACGGATCACGGATGATCCGTGCGGATCACTCCCCAATCCGCTGCATGTCACATGAGCCGCGGATTGATTTCTTTACGGCTGATGGGTTTATGCCAAGGACAGTATATGCAGTCCATTGTTTATGCGCTGCAATGGCCCCAAACTTCTCCAACTAGAAAGATGTGCGGCAGAAACAGAAACGCGCTGCAACCACCCAAAACAATTCCAATTGAAGAAACGCAGTGCAAAAACAGAAACGGATATCCCTGTCAATACAACGCAAGTGCTCCAAGTCGCGCCAACTAGAACAGCTTTTATTTCTGACCTGATAACAGTGAATAGCAATAACGTCGCCATTTAAGTAGCTAAATAGCATATATATGCACATATCTGGCAAACAACGCGTACTACTGCAAGCTAAATGCTCGCAGCATTATAACATATAATGGCTATTCATTTGATTTGGAGGAAACGCAAAACGTTAGTCTTGGCAACTCAATAAACTGATGCAAGTGATTCGAAGTCTGTTCCTTCATTTCTTTGAATTTGTCCTTTTCTAGCACCGAGTTCTGGCAATAATAATGGCTATTCACTCATATTAGGTGCATGTACTGCAAATGAAAATAACTGTTAGCCAGCCAGGCTAGCGAACTAGCTAGCTAAGCGAGCAAACTGATTTCAGCTCACTAAAAAGCCTCTTTGCTGAATTAGCCAGTTACACTTGAAGTATGTAAATGCTATCTAGCTAACTAAATGGCGAAGTTATGACTATTCACGGTTATCTGTCAGAAATAAAAGCCGTTCTATTTGGCACAGCTTGGAGCACTTACGTTGTGTTGACGTGAAATGCAACATTTCTGTTTTGAAAGATGTTTCTCCTATTGAAGATGTTTTGCAGTGCGTTTGCCCCTGTCGCCCACCGTGCCTCCTGCGCACTTAAATTTTTTGAGGATTGGATTTTTTTTTCCAATTTGAATATCTGATTTAAGAAAAGCCATGGTCATAAAGACATGTTTCTTAAGTATTCTTAAATAATGGAAAGCAAAGCGAGTATCATGCCTCCTTATTGCGCTTTTGTTTTATTACACTTTGAGTATTGCTGTTTTTTCCTTTTTTGAATGAATGCATGCTTTTATTTAAGAGAAGAATTGTTTTTGTGTAGTAAAACTTGTAATTTAAGCGGGTACCATCCCTGATGCGTCTTTGGCACTTTTAAAATTGCAAGTCATTTTATTTTTAGATAATTCAAACATTTGATCTCTTGAATGTTGTTCCTTGCTTTAAGTGTTCTTTTACTAATAAGTGGAAAATGGAAAACAAAATAATATTCACCGCATTCTTTTTTAAAATTTTAATGATCCGAAAAACGATCCGATCCGTGGCTCAAAAACCGTGAGATGATCTGAACCCCGAGATGTGTGATCCGTTACAACCCTACTGGCAAAACTAAATGTGGGTAGTAATATGTTGTAGTAATCATAAAAATTAAAACCGCAAGCGGTGTTAAGGCCCTCGCCTCCCGTCCGATCACCTCCCTTGCGAGCAGTGGGGCCACTCACCAATGACAGGACAGCATATCTTGTCTTTCATTGCACAATTTCCAATTGCCAAATTTTTTTTGACTGTGTGAAAGTAATTTTTTTCCTCCCATTCCAAAAATATAGGGGGCGCTGGAGAACCATTGTCTGTATCAGGGTGTTTGGGTTGTCATTCTGCAGAAATGTTACTTTGGATCTAACTCAATCCGACACTGTATGCCTGAGATATACATACTTTTATACTTCTGATAATGGCCGCTTCGTTGTAAGCTCATCACAGCCACGCCCAACCTTTTATCAAAAATGTAAATAGTAAATTTTGACCACAAATGTGTGTAGGTGATTTTCAGCGGGTTTGGTGCAAATTGGATGAAAACCCTAGGAGGAGATGTTGAAAGTATGAGGGGTGTGATTTTATATGTCCACGCTTCCGCCCAATATGGCCGACTTCCTGTTGGGTTTAGGGTGAGGCCATAGTGTAATTTTTCACTTGTCCCAACATGGGCTATGTCTCTACCAAGTTTCATTTTTCTACGTGGAAAAAAGTTTGGGGTGGGCTCCCATTAACGTAATGTATTTTGATTTTTGACAGGGCATGGCCAAGTCATTTCTCAATATTTTTTCTTGGGGACTTCAAATGAAGAAATTTTTCACCAGGCTTGAATTTTTGGTCGAATAAAATTGACTTTTTTTTATGTTCAAGGGGTCAAAGCAAAGAACCCATTCATTTCATTTGAGCATTTTTGTTGTTGCCATGGGAATGCGATTAAAAATAGGGGTGTGTCCTCATTTGCTTTTTGGTTCAGTTTGACATGATAGATGTGTGTACCAAATTTCTTTTAACTATTTCAAATTTTTTTTTTCTCCCATGTAAAAAATGTAGGCGGCGTCCAAGAGCCATTTTGCCATACAGCTGTACGAGTTACATATCATTGTGTTCAGATTGTCATTCCACACAGATGTTACATTGGGTCCAACTCAATCCGACACTGTATGCGTGAGATATACATACTTTTATACTTCTGAAAATGGCCGCTTCGTTGTAACTTCAAACATATAAATTTCAAATAAACTTCAAATAAAAATTTTTTTTGCCAGGCTTGAATTTTTGGTCAAATAAAATTGACTTTTCATTAATGTTCAAGGGGTCAAATTTGCATTCAAAGTGCGGAAAGGGTAATAATAATAATAATAATAATAATAATAACGGAACCATGCGGTTTTAATAGGCCCTCGCCGGCTTCGGCCAGGCTTGGGCCTAATAATACAGAGAGCTTTTTTACTGAAAATTCGATGCAAGTACAGGTAATATCGTTTAGCTTTCACAAGACTGTGCAAACTGGTCATCAAAGATTATGCTGATGTAAGGCCGCGCCTCCAGCCTTCAAACTCATCGGTCTATTAAAACCTGGACTGCACTCTCAGCCCCGCAATAATCGCATGCAGCTGTTGTTCATTTCCACTGTGTGGTAGTGTTGCACTATTTAAGACTGAGCTTCGCACTTAGTCTTCGCAAAGTCTTGTAAGCCGCATGCCTGTGTTTAACCTCTAGTCTTGAATAGACTTATCTCCGGCATTTTTTGCGTATACATTCTACAAGTGCTGTTTATTATTAATTTCAGTTCTTGATCTTTATTATCAGGAACCTTGTGTTCTTTTTCTTTTCTCTTTTAGTAATACATTGTTTTTGTAGCTCAAACCCTGTGTTTGTATTACCAATTATAGTATTCAGGAGCAATTGCTTTATTGTTTTGCACTGCATCGTATGTGCCTTCCTACTGTGCCCAAGGCATATTAAATACAACCAAGCCCATCCTTGCACCTGAGTCCAGTCCTCAACTTCCTGTCCTATGTGCACATCACCAGTGTGCGAAGCACAACCCTTACAGCTTATTATTTCAGTTCATAAATATTCTCAAAGCTCTATTACTGAAAAATCTAAATTTATCTGCCATGAAATCCAGTAAAATCATTAAAAAATACACTGTCATGATTATCTTTAAAACCAGTATCGATTAAGTATATTCCTGTTTGTGGTTGTGGGGGATTAATTTTTCATTAATTTATTTATGGAATTTTATTTATTTCTGTTTTGGATGCAATTGTTTATTGAAAATATTTAAAAATCCATACACTATTGTTTCCCACATACATTCACAGAAAATACACATGCAACTCTACCTTCCAGCTTATACATTCAGAAATGTGTACGAATATCATAAGGAAAAGACGCAGTCCGACTTTAGAATTAATGTAATATCACATTAAGAAATTGACTGTTTTTAATTAAATAAATGAAAGATAATATATTTTCATTGAATGACCAAATATGCAAAATAATTCCAATTAAGAGCAAAATATTGCCTTTGCTTTGAGGACAAAAGGCTGCATTGTCATAACTGCGCTTCAGGGTATCCGGTGTCTGAACCCATCAACACTGAATTAAATGGATATCCAGAAAATAATTAGTGTTGTTTTAATTTCCCTTAACCATTGAGCCTATTATTGAAGAATTTTTTTAGAGCAAATCCAACGGACGAATTGCAAAAAATAATTGGAGTCAAGATGATTATTTTGTAATGGAAAGGATAACATGTTTAATGATAACATGATGTACTCCCACTTTATGAGCAAAGCATTATATCACCATTAATAGCACATGCCATTATTTTGCAGAGAAGAACTTATCTAACAACTGTGCTTGGGAAACTCAGTATGTCCATTGCTTAAGAAACTTGTAAACATGCTCATGAATCCCAAGATCCAGCATTATCGGGAAACCCATCTTCCTATTATCATCCCAGTGCGGAGAAACAGTGCCAATGAAGCCATTTTCTCTCTGACTGCTTCCCCAGGCGCTAATGATGTCAGGACCTGGGTAGCCCATGTCACTGGGCCTGTAATTCAATATCTGCAGCTCCTGAATACCTTATGACTATATTACCCTCCTGAGTGCAGGCTGGTGTCTCCAGCTGCTAAAATATCATGGGAGTTTATTCATTAATAATTATCCTGAAGCTTTCCCACATCTTTTGTACAATTTCTTAGCATGTTTTGGTACTGACGATATGGTACAAAACCAGCATATCTCTGCTACTTTATGGGATTTGAATGCATAACGATCCAATGATTAACTTTTTTCCAAGCTGTTTGCACATGTGTGCACGCACGCACAAGTGTGTTTGTGCGCAAGTGTGTGACTCAGCTGGAAGAAAAATCCTCAAAAACCATTTTACCCTTGAAGTTTCCATTGTTTCCACAAAGAAAGGTGAGGAATTGGCACCAGGATGCACTACGGGAAGAAGACAAGCTGATGGAGGGAGTTGCTGTGGTGTAAGTTTTGCTAAGAAACCCTAGGTCGGAGAATGTAAGTTTATGCCTGTTTGACAGAGCTGCTTTGACAAGGGGGACCCACACAAGTTGAGGCGGGTGGTTTAAATGTTGAAGCTGATTCATGCATATGTGTAGCCGGGTGGTAAATGTGGTATAATTCTCCACACTATAGTTTTCAAGTTAGTAAAAGGTAAGATTAGTATAATTAAAATAGTTAAATAAACGTTAACTAGGGTTTTCTTTGTTATTTTCTTTTGAGTGTAAAAATCCCATTTAGTTGAAGGGATTAAGTAGATTGTAAGTGCGCTGGCACAGGTTTACCTGTTGTTGCAGATTTTTGTCACAAGACAGCAGTATTGAGTAGTGTAGCTTTGACCTCGCATTGCGATTCATTGTCTTGTTTTATGGTTTTGCATGTGGACTACTCGGAGATACGCAGAGAAGATGGTGCTGAAATCCTGTTGTGTAAAGTAGTAGATAAATAGACATATATCCTGAAAAATATCCATGTAAACACTTGTAAAAAATACTTTATTTCTTGATATTGAAACAGGATGGTTTGATTTAGGCACTACTGGAGTGTGTGTCCAGACGTTTTGAGCAGCCGTCGTTCGCCCATTGTGTTCTCATGTGCACGGTAATGTTAGCATGCTAAAGCCGCACTGCAGTTTATTTTGTTACTTGAGAAATGTGCCGGTTTTACATGATTTGTAATTCTGTCTGAAGGTCTGTCTGAAATAGTGCCGTTTTCCGAGAAGTCCCGCGTGCGTTTCGGTGGAACTTGTTGAATGTATGCGTGCTGTAAAAAATGCATTGTACAATCACCGGTCAATTTAGTGAGTTTATGGTTGCTGATAATGGTGTAAAATATGTATTTAACATGAGATATGTTGTATTTTATGTCATTAGCCATATCCCACCGCTGTATTTTATTTTTATTTTATTTTATTTACTACTTTCCTTTTTTTATTCGTGTAAGACTGCCACAAACTGTTGCAAGAGCAAGCAGTGTGTTCTGAAGGACTGATACGCTCTGTTTTATAAGCTGAAATTGTGGCCAGTAATAAATTTAAGCTACAAGAACCCCAGACGTAAATGTGTCCTGTGTTGCATCCAATTCCACGGGCTACATATGTCATAATTAACCAGAGGTGAACAATCTAGGCTCAGAATGTAGAAGTCCACCATCTTTTTTTGTTTTGTTTTGTTTTCCAACAACTAGGATTTGCAAAATAGAAAAAAAATCAGCTGGCTGGGTTCGCTGATGTTGCTTTGAGCTTGCCATGGCCACCACCTACAGAGCTAACATTAGCAGAGGTATACAATCTGATATTGCCGTGTAAGTATTGTAGTGAGATCAACAAAACAGTGTTTGTCCAGTGGTAACATTATTGTCCACCAACAAATTGCTGCTATGATATGATGACATCATGAAACCATAACAGCTTTACAATCTTACATGTCTAGCAATGACCTTCGGCTTACAGTTCAAACTACCAAATTCCATGAACATTAGCAATTTATGGGGAAAGTAATGTGAAAAATATTTTTAAAAAATCAAAAGCCAAAAACTATTTTGGATCCTCTTGATAACATACATTTCTGCATGTCTCTACACATTGGCAAGAAAACCTTACTTACACTAGCTTGGAAATTTGTCCTTGCAGCGAAGAGATATTGTTGGTGAGATATAATGTTACTCCTGAACAAATATTATTTTGTTCGTCCTGTAACAACTCTTACACAGCAAATTCAGATTGTGCTAACAAAGGTACAGTTTACAAATAGTGGGAAGAGCATACATGAAGATTTTCATGTTCAATTCAAACAATTGCACCAATTTTTTGAGGCTGACCAAAATTTTGGGTGAAGCAATCCCTATTTTTCTGAAGCAAATTTTATTATTCAATTTGGCTACACCACAACCAGCAAATGAACAACATTTTAAAAATGTAAAAGGGACAGCATTAGGGGATATTACTAGGCCAAATACCAGCCATTCCCATCCTTGTAAGTTCAAAAATCATGTCAGTATGAAGGCTACAAGCAGCATTATCTTACCTTTATGAATGTTCCGTAGCCTGTACCACAATTTTCCACTTGCATCATGACCCCCTTAATAATGATAACTAAAGCAATTCAGATTGCTAATTTAAAGACCATTTTAGCTGGCAAGCAAGCTCAGCGACTAAAATTTTCTCCAAATCACGCCCTACTCAGGAAAGATACAAACCAAGAGTCCTTCACCTTTTGCATGAAGCACCACAGCGGATTCAATGGAAATGCGTAACTCTCACTTGCAAAATTTTTTAATAATTATGCATTTTTTAAGACACATAAGGCAGACTTAAGCATACTTCTGCGGTCAAAAATCTAAATGTAATATCGGTAACTACTGCAGTATTTTTTAAATTCTCTGTCATGTTTGTCTTGTACACCTTGCCAGGTCTGTCTATCAGTTTAGGCAGCAGGGTAGAGCACAAACACGACATTCAGTATAGCACCACTCATGCACATTTTAACAAAGTCAGTCAGTCAGTCAGTCAGTCAGTCAATCAGTCAGAAAAAGATGAAAGCTGAAAGGCTGTAGTAGGCCCCTTAGGCCCGAAAAAATAGGGTGGTATGCATTTTTTTTTCTCCCCACATATATTGCATTGTGACCAATTTGAAAAAATAAAATGCCTTATATAAATTCTAATCCGATACACACACTTCTGCTTGACCTTGCTGGAGTTTCTATCAGAAAATGACCCAAGACCCAAGAAGGTCTCCAGGCACCAAACTTTTTCTATTATTTTACCACCCACCAAAACATTCACAAATAGATTAACCATAAAGAATCAGACAACTCCTGGACAGACACAGAACAAACACTATGTAAAGAAATTCATATCTCAGACCTTCCATTCATGTGCCCCTCCATCAAATGCCATCCCTGTTTTAAAAACCCTACCATAGCAACAATTTTGACAGCCTGATGGAAATGACTAACACCACAATTTCGCCCACTAAAAGCACTCCCATCTGGAACAATCCTGACATCTTAATGAGCAGAAATCCACTCCACTTCTCGTCATTGATCTCTAAAGGTATCATACACTTCCAGCACATTCTCCATAACAACACTTTGGCCTCATGTTCTCATTCGGTCCAGAAGTTTTGGGGACATTGGGGACAACCACTTTGTAGAATTTCATCAAATCCAATCTGCAATAAAGACCAAAATCAATATTAACTCATCCGATTTTTAACTTAATCCATTGATCTCACATCTAATCAATATCAATACTAGGAAAAAACTGCTTTCTAAAATGTACAAATAATTTCCAAGTCTGACGAAACTGTATGTGTCCCATTTAATAAATGGGAACAGGACCACCAAATCACCCCCCAGTGCTGACTTCTGGACCAAAGTATGCAAAAACCTCTTCATTCAACAAAACAGCTAATGCAATGCAAAATTATTCGCAGAGTGCACTACATGGGGGAGGAGATGCTCAAAATGGGGTTCACTGACTCTGAAATATGTTCACACTGCGCACCAAATACTGCAGACAACTAATGTATTTGCATGGCACATTGGACTACAAATCAAGAAAGCGTTTCTTGAAAGATACCACAAACTAACTCTCACTTCTTTTGAGCTCCCACCATCACCTGCACTCCGCCTACATGGAGACATGTTAAACATCAACCTGAACATCACACCTAGCAGAACACTCCCCATGGCCCTAACCATCACCAAGAAAACTATCCTCATGAACTGAAAATAAAGAAAAAGTATCAACATAACACTTTGGAAGAACTTAGTTTTTGCATTTACTGTATACATCAATGAAATAATTATCTACCTCCCTTAAAAAACAAGCTGCTGATCTTTACATTATCTGGAATCCAATCAATTCTTATTGTCTTGAACAAATTACACCCATCAACACTTTCTGCCTGTGCAACAATCAAAATAAACACACGCACCATTACTCACACACACGACTGCCATTATACACACCACAACAAATAAGTGCACAGTTTCCAGTCCCCCACGCTCCATCTGATCAGGCCCTCCCTCCTTCTTCCCCTCTGCACTATTCAAATCTTTCTTCCTTTACCTATTCATCTAAATGAAAAAAAGAGTTCATTCATTTTATTCATAAGCATTACTTTTCTTTGCCTTTCTGTCAATTTAATTCACTTTCTACTTTCTTAAAATGTGTTATTTTCAAAAAAGGGAGAAAAGGAGAAAAAAACACGCACTGACACACCATCTTCTCTGTCCTTTCTTGTTTCGTCTTGTCGTGTTGAGTCTTGTATGGTCCCATTCTAATCTTGTCTTTCATTATCTGCTTTCTACCCCTTTATTTTAGTATTTTATTTCTATTTCTCTGAATTTACTCTGATCTTGCATTCCTGTTTGCTTGATTTTTGTGCTTTATTTGCTTGTTTATTTGTCTGCACAGGGTCAGCTGTCCTCAGTCCCAGTTACACTCCAAAAAATATTACTAAAAATAAATTTGGCCTCCAAAGCGAGGGCTAACGGGCCTATAAAGAAAATAAATAAATGACCAGAAGAGACATGTTTGGGTCACAGCCAACAATGTGATATTATGCAGTAAATGCTGCCGAAAGCCAAGAAATGTTGGAAGAGGAGCCACATTTTGCAGTTCTTTGATTAAGCATAAAGCAGCTGTCAACCTTAGTTCCACTGTTCAGTTTAATGTATTGGTACTGATCCCAGTTCTATCACAATTATACTTTTGTTCATGCAGATCAAAAATCAAGTTATGTATTGTGCCACACCAGGGATCAGCTTCATCTTTTTTTGACCAGTTATTTTTATATCACCAAATTACTTTTGGAGATATTCTGCATTCAACCGGACCACCACCCTGTCTGCCACCAAGACAGATCCCACGTATCAATGCAATAAACTGAATAGTTCTATTCGGAATCTTGCTTGAGACATCTATAGCCACTAGAGCAACAACCCTATCCATTTTGATCAATTGTAGACCCTTGTGATAAAAGTACTAAGGTTACAAAATGTCTGTTTTGAGAAAATTGACTTTGGTGACTATGAAAGATCTTTTCCCATCCTCACCTCATGGTACGTGGAAAATGTGACTTAAGTACTTTTAGCTCTTGGCTCCTGAATTAATGTCAGTGCTATTAATTAACTAAACATATCCAGTGTAGTGCTATTTTGCCATTTGCCATAAAAATGGGGGAGTGCATGACTGTCTACCCCACCCCACCCCCCCACCCCCACCTGGTGACATGTTCGTAAAATGATACTTTGAAAGCATGCAATGCCACAATAGTTATAAGTTGCAGGATAATGCCACAAACGCCTGTTCTGTAATGGATTCATTTCAGAACGTTACTTTGTACATTTTATATTCATTATCTCCATCTCAAGTTACTCATCCAACTCCTATCATCTGTTTACGTTGTATAACTGATGGGTTTCGGATCGGGTTTTGTCTCGACCTACTGACATCGCTGAGCCTCTCGGTGAAAGCGCTCATTAATGTTTGACAAACAGCGATTGCTGTAGCTGGCTGTAACTAACGCAGACATACTGTATAAATACAGTCAATGTATCATGCTATGGTAACAAATCTCGAGAATGAGAATAATGTCATCGTCACTTGCCTATATTTGGTTGCTTAGTATATTGTGGTCAATAAATCTAATAATAAACTGTGTTAGTCAAAGTTTAATAACAAATAACTTGGCTAGCTAAGTTAGCAAACCCACGCATTACATCACTCAGTCAAGGGTGCAAGCAAAAGAATGCTGACCTCAGTTAATTTAATGGCCACGGCTAGCGTCAGTAATGACAAGGAATTTATGAAAGTCACACACAGCACCATTAAGCAAACTAAAGAATAATATTAGGATGAAAGCACAGAGGGCAAATGAATATTGCAATCTTGGCTACTTTGGCCTATTTCTTGTTCTCTCTGCTGAGCAATAGACTCGCAGCCAAGTTTTCAAACAAAGGGCTCAGGAATTACTGGACCTATGTGGAAGTCTGTGTTGCCTGATAATCATGAAAACACACATGAAATATATAAAGGAGTGAACGGGGTGACAATGGGATTAGGTTCATCAGCCTAAAGCAACTTTCGCAATCTGCAGAGTAGCATGAAAAGAGTGGAGCAAAATTAAGCATTTGGAGCACATAACAGGCAATAAATCAACAGGCATTTCTTGCAAACAATCTCCTGATACCTGAAGAGGATGGGTCACGTTCGTAAATTAGTTCTGCAGCTAATTGATGACAAGAGCAGTTTTTATTGGAAACTGCATGAAAATTTTCGTGTTCATTCCTGATTCACAGTGGACACATGTCGATGTTTTAAGTTTGGGAATATACCCTGGTGTCGTCCACCAACAACATTTGTCTAGATTATTCATTTTAATATATTTATGACCAAAATCTCAGTAACGGTTTATTATATTATCACTTTTGACTTAATGGGGCTGCAAGGATTGGAGGATTTGGGGATATAACCTTGCTGTCAGGGCTCACAGCGTCCTCATATATTTGTCAAATTTGATCTATTATGGATCTGCCACCAAAGGTTTCTACTTCACCATAAACTCCCTAACAATGAAGGAGCATTTTTTCTTATTGTGATGTTCACTGGATATGTGCCAAGAACTGGTCATAGGGTTTTACTTACATCAGTCTTTAGTGTTATAATTGATGGAGGGTTATCAAAGATATACTGAAGCATCCAGGGTTACAGCATGTGTCAGTCATCAGATAAGTAGACCTCAAGCAACAGAGAGAATTTCTCTTCAATCTGTCATTCTCAATCAACTGGATGTTACTTTTGTGCAGTGAATGAGGTTGAGAGAGGAGAGACTCAGATGGTGTTTGGCACTGAAAGAAGGTTGCTGTTGGTGTGGTTGTAGCTCCTGTCAAGCCCCCTATTAAATGCCCATATCCTAGTTTCCTGTTGCCCTTAGGTTTGACATCTGCAATGTGCTTTGCTAAGATGTTCTACCCCTACAGTTTTAATGGCTTTTCTGCCTTGATAAGGTTTGCAACTTAGCATTAGTTCTGCAGACACAGGCCAATAATCAAACACCCTCAGTGACTCTGCTGATAATAGTCTCAATGTGCTCCCCTGACATCTTGTTAAAGATATAACCCCTGTTCCATGACACAGAGACAAGCTGTCCACATTCTGAGAGCCATTTAAGGTGTAAAAAAAATATCTGAAATTTGCTGATGCAATTAACCTCAGAGAGGACATGGGGTTAATTGAAACTTAGACCCAGACAGGCAGGATTCTGCATGGCAGGGTTATTTTCTGTGTTGCTGTTTTCACGGTGGATGTGTATGGGTCCTGATGGGAAATCTTTCTGGGTTTGGGCACTTCTTCCTCAGAAAGTCTGCATGTTGACTTTAGCATTCTGTCATCGAGAACACCCCAGGCCACAGTGCTAGTAACGTTTCAACATCAACTGGATAAGATAACATCATCATGCCCCAAAATCCACGTATTTTGAATTGTAATTGTATTAAATTTAATGTTTTCGTACTTAATTTAATATTGTGTAACTTTGCAGGTTTACCTTACAACTAAAAGCAATATATTATCATAAATTGGTCAGTTAATTCTGGTAAGTGGAGCAGTAACCATAAAAGTAATTTTCTATATTGTATAATTTTTGATTAATATTCTGTTTCCCCTTGTATTTCTGCATCAACATCTCTTTTTTTAATGTATTCGTTTATTTTTTGAATGGCGGGAAAACAGCTAACATGGAGTTTCCTTTCTAATATGGATTTCTGTTCAATATGTTCAATAAAGTGCTGAGATACACTGCCTGAGAGCATGTTCTTAGACAAAATTAGATGAGATTAACCTCAGCAGCTCATAAACTGACAACATACACGTTGAAATAATCCACTCTTGGCTGTCATTGTATTCCACTCGTGTCTTGGTCTTATTTTGCTGGTTATCGTTAGGCTACACTGATCATCTTATCTCAGAAAGCAGAGTGGGGAACAGATCCATTAATAGCTCAGCTGACCCAAGAATTTCAAAGATAAAAATCTGAGAAACATGAAACAAGACAGAACACAGACTGTAAAAGACACCACAAAGTGGAAGTGCATTAGATTTTTAAAAGGGTATAAATACACCAGTACACTCTTGTGTGTATGTGTGTGTATGTGTCTGCGTACAGTACTCTGAAAAAGTATTTGCCCCCTTCCTGATTTTTTTTTTTTTGCATATTTGTCACACTTAAATGTTTCGGATCATCAAACAAATTTTAACATAACACGCAGATAACCCCAGTAAACATAAAATGCAGTTTTTAAATTATGATTTATTTTATTAAGGGAAAAAAAGCTATTCAAACCTTCCTGGCCCTATGTGAAAAAGTAATTGCCCCCCTTGTTAAATCTTGAATTAACTGTGATTAACCACATTTTTCTTCACTAGCCACACCCAGGCGTGATTACTGCCAGACCTGTTGAATCAAGCAATCACTTAAATAGAACCTGTTTGACATAGTGAGGTATTCTAAAAGATCTCAAAAAGAAACACATCATGCCGCGATCTAAAGAAATTCAAGTACAGATGAGAAACAAAGTCATGGAAAGGGTTACAAAGCCATTTCTAAGGCTTTGGGACTCCAGCGAACCACAGTGAGAGCCATGATCTACAAATGGAGAAAACTTGAAATAGTACTGAACCTTACCAGGAGTGGCCGGCCTACCAAAATTACTCCAAGAGAGCATCGACAATTCATCCAGGAGGTCATAAAAGAACCCAGAACAACAGCTAAAGAACTGCAAACCTCACTTGCCTCAGATATAGTCATGATTCAACAAAAAGAAAGAGACTGGGCAAAAATGACATCCACGGGATAGTTCCAAGGCGAAAACCACCCCTGACCAAAAAGAACACAAAGGCTCATCTCACATTTGCCAAAAACATCTTGATGGGCACCCCGGTGGCTCATCGATCTAAGTGCGCGTACCATAAAGGCTGTGTCCTTCCCGCAGCGACCTGGGTTCGAATCCGGCTCGGGTCATTTGCTGCATGTCTTCCCCCATTCTTCTCCCCAACTTTCCTGTCTCTCTACACTGTATGACTATACAAAAAAAACATCTTGATGATCCTCAAGCCTTTTGGGAAAATATTCTGTGGACTGACGAGACAAAAGTTGAACTTTTTGGTAGGTGTGCATCCCGTTACATTTGTCATAAAAGTAACACAGCATTTCATAAAAAGAACATCATATCAACAGTCAAACGTGGTGGTGGTAGTGTGATGGTCTGGGGCTGCTTTGCTGCTTCAGGACCTGGACGACTTGCCGTAATTGATGGAACCATGAATTCTGCTCTCTACCAGAAAATCCTGAAGGAGAATGTCTGACCATCAGTTTGTGACCTCAAGCTCAAGTGCACTTGGGTTATGCAGCTGGACAATGATCCGAAACTCACCAGCAAGTCCACCTCTGAATGGCTTAAAAAAAAAAAAAAAATGAGGGTTTTGGAGTGGTTTAGTCAAAGTCCGGACTTAAATCTGATTCGGATGCTGTGGCATGACCTTAAACAGGCCATTCATGCTCAAAAACCCTCCAGTGTGGCTGAATAAAACAATTCTGCAAAGAGATACGGGCCAAAACTCCTCCACAGCGATGTGAAAGACTCATTGCCAGTAATCGTAAATGCTTGATTGCAGTTGTTGTCGCCGAAGGTGGCACAACCAGTTATTAAGTTTAGGGGGCAATTACTTTTTCACACAGGGCCAGGTAGGTTTGGATGGCTTTTTCCCTCAATTAATGAAATCATCATTTAAAAACTGCTTTTTGTATTTACTCTGGTTATCTTTGTCTAATATTAAAATTTGTTTGATGATCTGAAACATTTAAGCGTGACAAATATGCAAAAAAAAGAGAAAGAAATCAGGAAGGGGGCAAATACTTTTTCACAGCACTGTATATATATCAGTGAAAGCAGGTGAACTGGCAATTGGGGAAGCCAAACCATCCCTAAAAAATAATAATTGCTCATGACCTGTTTTCAACCATTCATTTACAACTAAATTGCCATTACAGAAACTCTGAAAACTCTCAACATTATCAGGCGTGGTCAGTTTTCTTTAATAACGCATACCTGTAAACTCTCAGGCATTCTGCATGAGTTTTAGTTGCGTACCTACGTTCCCCTCCTGTAGTCAGCAATTATTCAAACAACGCATATGTAAGAGATTCTTGCGTGGAATTGAAGTCCTTGTGCATGGAGGTTTATCAGTTTCACGTGCATTACAGTGGATTTCACCACTAGTACTTGGAAACCAATTATGACTCCGGACTTCTCACGCTTTTCTTTTGTCAGGAGTTGGAGACAATGCATGTGTTTCATTATTGTTTCAACTGTTTAAATGAAATAAGATCATTTGAAATATCTTTATGCAATTCTATTGCTTCCAATGATCTTACATCATGTAAAGGGGACCTATTTTGCAATATTTCCAAGGTTATATTTTGATCTTGAACTCCCCTAGAGTACTCCTGATTGTTCAAAGTCCAAAACAGGGTCCTTATTTAGCGCATACTACCATCATCTAAAAACCCCATTTGTAGTCCATTGTAGTCTCTGCCTGAAACGCCTCGTTGGGGTGGCTCTTCCGCTATGGCCAAGGAGAGGTAAACACACGCACATCCTAGTTTTCAGGTGCTGAGTCCAAAAACATATTGACAAGAGAGAGAAAAAACTCGCAACACTGTTATAGCTCCCAAAATAAAAATATATTCTTTAATCTAACATTCTAAAAAGACGTTAAAAAGAATGTTAGATTAAAGAACATATTTTTATTTTGGGAGCTATCACAGTGTTGCGAGTCTTTTCTCTTCTCTTCCACTATGGCCCCCACTCCCCGCGTACCCACTTTCTTCTGACTGGCCAGCTCTGTGGAGGGCGGAGTTGGGCGGGACGAGGCTGCAGAACGCAGTTTTCCAGGTCCGCCTCCCCAGAGTGAAACGTGAGACACATCTGCCATCTGATAAGGAATCGGCAGAGAAAATCCACAATCTTACGCTGTAAATGTGTATAGAGCTAATGAAATTAACTTGTTCTAACAAACGCACCAGCGAAAGTGGAGGATGCAGTGTGAAAGTCTGGCAGCTCAAGCTCGAATTTGCTATCTACCTATGGCAACAGTGGTGAGTACAGCGGTTTTTCTAATCTATAGCTAGGATGCAGGGAAAGCTAAAATCCACCCCATACAGACACATTTGTAGAACGGGTCGACATACCCAAGTGTAGACCGGAGACTGTAGAAATCCGGTGCGTCTGAGTTTAGAGGGAAACATGGACAGTGAGGAGCAGCTAAAAGTGGACCAACAGCTTATGGACTGCTTAGGCGTGTATAATAAGGACCAGCTGGTTCATGTGCATAACTGTGGTGTGTCATTAGCGTGGAGTAAAGAACAGCTTCTGTGTTGGTTTAAGACGGAGGGGCAAAAGCTCCAGGCTAAACGGTCTTTTCGGAAATTTCCCGTGATAATGGTTTATTTATTGCATCGGAATGACCAGCGTTTGCTCGCGGAAAATGGGCGCGTTATGGATAGTGCGCGAGAACTAGATAAGAGCCCCACAGGTTTTACAGACCGTAAATTCCATTTGCGTGAACAGTTGCTTATGTGGAGCCAGGGAATCGATCACTTTTACAGGAAAGAATTAAATATTCAATTGCCGATTTAATATTCAATCGATGGCAATGTAGAGAAATCACTTGTTATACCAGACACGTTCTAGCCTGTGTGTTTCCCTACTACTTTCACCGGTAGCATCAGAGAACTAACGTTAGCCCAGATATTGGAGAAGTAACAGGCTGACCCTGGTCATGGATGAGTAAAGCGATCGTTTCACAAGCACCCAAAAACGCACCCCAAGCTCTGCAAAACCCACGTCTGGTCTAACTGCAGCCTTCGCAGCCCAACTTTGCAGACACATACAGCACCTCTCCGGTTAATTTCAACTGTAGAGGCTACAGTCAGGCAACATTATGGTGAAACCGCCACATTGATGCTTACCGAAGTAACACAAGCATACCGATCAGAATTACTGCATAGAAGTTAACCAGGAGCATTTTAATTGGCACAGCACGCAAACTAACATGCAGTAGCTGATAACCGAGCGGTCATAACAACTACAGAGACAAACGTTACCCTGCAATACAGGTTTTACAGACAGTAAGTTCCATTACCGGGGGGGCAGTTGTACCAAGCATCCAAATTACAAACAAGTAAAAAAAAGTTTGCTTCAAATGAGGTTTATGTTCACACACCTTCTGTTGAATTTCCCGATATTACTCTTGCATATTTAGGACACAAACATTAGCAACAGTAACTTGGCTACGTTAGCCGCAGTACTACAGCCACATTCAACAGGCAGTCAGTTGGGTAGGCTTATGCAGTGAAGCAACTGCTTCCGCATCTGTAGCCATGTTTCCATCCACACGTTCTTATACGAACAAAGTAATATCTAATTAAAAATGCCTTACGGAGACGGTGAAATTCGACTTGATTTCAAGACTTTCGACTAAAAGTTTGTACGGTCCATCTCATCTGATTTTCTCCTGATCAGTAAAAGGCTTATGCGATAAATGCTGATGGAAACGTTATTTGCCGAATAAATCTGCTACTGCATCTTGACGGTGTTTTGATGCTGTCGTTGCCTTCTGATAATGGTCTGCTATGCTGCAAATAGCTGGAACCTAAGCACTATTACAACTTGTGCAATTATCTTCATTTGATGGAAGACGCGATCCATTTTGGCTAACCAGCTAAATTAGTTGGCTAACAAACTACTTTTGTTCTTTTGAAGGTTCTGCGATTCAGTGCGAAAATGAATGTAAACAGCTTAAAATGTCAGAAATGTATTCGATACACCAATTTGATCGCATAACAGCATGTGGCGTCATTACGCACTACTTTTTATTCGCTTTAATGCCATTAGATGGAAACATATTTTCAACAGTTTTATTCGCATGAATATTTTTGGCGAACTTCAGATAATTCGATTGACAAGTGGATGGAAACATAGCTTGTGAGTTGCGGACAGTCGCGACCGATACAGACTTTATCTTCAGATATTTTACAAAGCCTACGTTTGAGGCCAGTTGTTAGTGCTAACTATCGTTAGCGGTCCTGCTAGCCTCCTGTAACACGTTAGCTTCACTTACATTATTTGCTGTTATATCGTTACTTACAGCTTGTGGCTCCGAGTGCTTGAACGATGCAACTGCTTCAGGTTTGAGAAGCAGCTGAAACGCTTATCCTGTGTCGAATTATCCTTTATTGACAAAGCTGTCTTTGGTGAAATACTGAGCACAAACAGCTAACATTCCCTTTGGCTGTGGATGTTCGCTGCCAGCAAACAAAAAAAGCTACCCACTGATTTCTGGAAGCCTCGTCTTTTGGAAGAAAAATAGGTGCTTTTCTTCACGTCCAAAAGTAAACGGACGAGCAGCTTTGGGAGAGATCCTGACAAAACTGCACCTCAAATGATCTGCGGTTCTTCTTTTGTATTTCTGGAAGTGTAGATGCTACTAAGGCATAGTATGATCCGCGGTTGTTTATGTCTGCTTGAATAGTTTCCGGTGTGGACAGGTCCAGCGCCGTGATTGGCTTTGGCTAGGTCTGTACTAATTGGACGGCACAACCTGACGTCAGGTTTTGCCCAGATCTCACGAAGATCTCGGGACGAGCTGTTCAGAGAGGAAATCACGTTCACGAAATCACGTTCTTGGATTACAGCAAAACCTCTGTATCTTATGTTTAGAAACTTTACAGAGGTTGAGTATGGACAACCAACATTATAACATTACTAATATGTATTAAAAGAAGGATCAGCATAATAGGTTGTCTTTGTCCTATTTTTGACATTAAATATTTTTCTAAAATTTTTTTTAAAATTTATCAGTTTCAAATCATTTGCATTCCGTTTTTTGAATTAAATATAGGATTTTAACACAAATCATTCCCAACACAGTGTTTTTTTGGAAACCGGGTTTTATTAGAAGACCTGATTTTCCTTTAGTGAAGTATTCAAACAATGTTGCCATATGATGACCAGACTTTTAGCAGCACAATTTGATTTCATACCAATTCTGATAAAATAAATAGATTATGATGACAGGTTGGTTTCAACAAATGGAAATGGAATATCACCCGGAATCTGAGCAATTCCAGCTTTCAAAAATTTGCTGCGTCCTTCTTGTTTCCGAAATTGTTTCCCCGCAGTCCATCCGTCCGTGTAAGTTTCCAGTGCCATCTTCCTTAATTGATTAAATATTGGCTCATTCCATCCCCCGACCCTTTGAGCGGTTTCTTGATCTCCCTGCCTTTTTGTTGATTGGTGTGGTTTATATTTATTTTGCTGTTCCTGTGTCATTCTTTGGTGGATTGTCTGATCTTTTCTTTGTTATTTTATGCTATACCTAGTTACAGGACTTCCACTGTCCCATCTTTGGTAAATAAGTAAGACAAGTGACAATTAATTTGGGACAATCTTTCCCTGTTTTCCAGCAGTCTTCAGAGCAGTGACAGATCCCAGTACCCTTCAGCCCTTGAGTCCTTGTGCGTGCACATTCTGGCAGACCTTACCATTCAGACTGCCTTCCTGGTATTGACTATGGCCTGTCCCTTCGCCTTGATCCTGTTCATTCATTGCCTGACCCAGGTGGCTCCTGACCTGATTTTCCTGTGTCCTTTTTAGTTCAGTTATCTTTCTGTTTGTGCTAATTGTGGCTTGATTGTCATGAAAGTGCCATAAAGGCCTTTTCTGGATCCCTGCCTGGTTCTTTTCTTTGGGATTCAAAACAAAATTTAATTTAATTGCAAGTGTACTTTAAGTCTAAATGTATATGCATGATTTTTCGTGCGCCAGATGCACATTTTGATTTAATTTGTTATTCAAAGAATTGCTCATGATGGATGCCCAGGTGCTTGGTAGCCCCCAAAACATGAATTTCCCAAAACACCCTGAAATTTTTGTGAAGGGCATTTTTTTCCACTGGTGCCTGTAGTTTAATAATATAGGATCTTCGGCATCAACCTCAAATGAAATTCTTCATTTCAAATTCAATTTCATTATTTATTAGTTCATAAATACTTTGTGTTTATTTTACTAGTTCACACCCAGGGATGTGCTAACCTCCAGGGATGCATGCCATAGCAGAGCAGGATAGCTTGTAAATACCTTCAATTTGTTAGTGAACTGCTTATATTTCCGCAAATAGAAAAATCAGCATTGTCAGTCCCTCCCTATGGTAATGCTCATGCCCCTGCACAATTTCACACTGATTGGCCAATCCTATTGAGGGGAAATGGATTCAGAGAGGACAGTTTTCCTTATTTTATTGTAGGATTGCAGAAATTCTTCGAAAGTCTACTAAGACACTCCAAAAAGTTATTTTGCAACAAATAATTTTGTTTTGAGGTGATGAGTGAAATGTAAATCTAATAGGAGTAATAATTACTGCAGTTGAATGGTGATACAATCTTCTTTCGTATGGACCTTGCTATTAGCGGTGGTACTGTTTCTATCATGGACTAAAGACACACTTATCTGCTACTTTTACATTGGTAGCAGTGATCAGATTAAGGAAAAAAAAATTGATTAGCATTTGTTCCATCCACGACATTATTGGTCAATGCATCGAACTTAAAATGCTCACGAGACAGCAAGTTTGTTCATATTTGCTTAGAGGAAGCTAACGCAATGCCATTAGTAAGTATTAAAACCTTTCTTATGTGGCGTTCAATGTGTGGTCAATATGTTTACGATAATATTTCTCCCCTCTTAAACACATACTTTTTAATGCCATTAAAAAAAAAAAAAAAATAGGGAGTTTATTTTCAGTCTTCTTACATAATCCGATGAACAAAAGATCAAAAAATATACGGAATTACCGAGAGAGTTGAGATTTCTTCCTGATTAATTATTAAGGTTTACTTCCTTGCAGTCTCGAATCAAAGCATAAAGGTAAATTAATCTTTTTGTTACTATCACCTCTTAATCATTACAGGCTTAATTGACCAGAAAAAAAGGTCAAATTGATTGATTGACAATCAGGCAATAGTACGTGAAAACAGGTTGACAAAATCTAGCGATAAAAAAGGAGTAGTCACTGCTTACCCTGACCACACATTCCTGCTGGCGGCTGTAGATGTCAAAGAAAGATATGCACAAGTAACGTTACTGATGAGCCAGAAACACAAACCAACATTACTCGCATAACTATCGGTGCAATTGAGCCTTTGTCAGACTTTGACTGAATCGCTAATAATTTTATTAATGCACTAGCTAGCTGGTAAGCAGCCTGATTAGCGTTTTGCGCATAGCCTAAAGTAGCTAATGTTAACCCTTTTTAAATTTAAATTCTTTTAGTTGGCCGGTTTGAATTGTTGAATATTACAAAACTTAACCATCGACTTCAACTAAATCCACTTACTTTGGCTATAAACGCCGTTTCAAACATTGACAATTGACCGATCCCAAGCCCCGCCTCCCATTGTTACTGTTGCTAGGTCGGACAACTAACCAGGAAACTTCAGCCTTGCCTGAGTTCAGCGGCGCCGGTTCCGTTCACTGAAGTGTTGAATGCGAGTCGGTGTTATTTTGGCATCGACATTTTGTATCCCTTGTGCTTTTTGGAGGATGAAAAGCGGTACACTTACTAATGGGAAGATCGAAATGTGACTCGGTGTCAACGTTTAAGTGCGAGCAGAAAAGTTAAGTTAACGTGACCCAGGCTTTTAATGACCCTATAATAAGATATGTGCTTGGGTTTTCCCCGTTATAAGCAACGTCGATGAACGTCCGTGTACGTTATCAAATTACTCTCTGGTTTCCTCAATTCACTGTACCCTGGTTGAGCATATTTGCTGTTGACCGAATTGTTCATACTGAATCATATGGCTAATGCCAACGTTGTTAAAAGGAAGCGTCAGTGAACTCTGGCTACTCCTTTCCTCAGCTTCATCTTTGCCCCAGTCCCGTTAAAACACTGTCTGCTCTCAAAAATGATCACTGCACAGCACGGATCAAGGGGACAGCGAAAACTTTTTTTTCTCCTGATTTCTAGCTAACAGCCAAGCCTTTCTCCCCTCCTTGTCTTTTTGAACTCTGTATGAACAGACTAGGCGACTTGTCCACCGTTTTAAATATTATGCAGGGAAGAAGTATTGTCATTGAATGTCAGTTACAAGCAGCTAGCTTGTTAGCCACCTTGTTAATTTTATTAACTGCCCAGTTAATGCAGTCCTCGCGACGGTAAGGGTGCCAAGGTAGCTCGCTGGTGACCGTTATCAATCGCTAGCGTTTGTTGTTAGTCAGCGGTCTATTCAAGTCAATGGGATGGCTAATTAGCTAGCTAGCATGAAACGTTTTATTACAACCCTTCAAATGAATATTGCTGCAAAAGGCACGAGAATACAACTGCGTAGGTTTGTTTGATAAAAGTTCCTTCTGTAATATTCTTGTGTCGCAAATTGTAATTATCTTGTGAGATTTAGCACCAATGGAAAAGACACTAATTTCACAACTGTTTCAGATCTTTTTTAAAATTAGTTTAGGAATACATTAAAAAGCTTATTATGGTTTTGGAAATGGAATAAAAAAAACACGCCTTTAACACGGTCGGCATATCAAGTGTCTGTCACATGTTACATCGTTTTACCATTGTCAGAAACCCAAAATGCCTGGTTTAAAGGAGAACCATACTGACCTACACGTCTTGACTTAATCTTATAGTAATTAGCTCCAACATAATATCCACGGTCGATTTTTTGTCCATACATACCCCCCGTTCTTTTAAATGACCATTAATTAGCCGGAATTACTGTTTCCAGGAGGCCGCCATTAACGCCACAAGTGGCATGAGATCTTGCGAGATTATAACGTCACTGCGGCTGCCACATGCATTCATGTGCATGATGCATGCGATGTCAAAATGTCTGAATACATGGATATCTAAATAAATTAGACAACCAACCAATTTAAAATTGTTCATTGAGCGAATCAACTGTTTGATTGCAAATTGAGCCAAGTAAATGGGAAGGGGGTGAAAGCAATTGTCGAGTAGAGGAGGATGATTTTGAAGACCTTGACTGTGCTTAGTTCAGCACGCAGTTTGCCTGAATGTGTTTGCTTGATTATTACATTTGGCCGTTGTGTGCGAGTCTTGTTCAATTATTAAATAAAAAATGTTTAAAATTTGCAGCACAGATTTGCCTGAACGTGCTTGCCCTGTCTTCGGTGCATTTGTCCATTGCTTGCAATGCGAAAATAATTTCTCTCTCTCATTCTTGTTTGATGCGCTTCACACAATGTTCTCTACTTCGCGTATTTTTTTAGACACTTAAAAACCAGGGCCATCTTAGCATGATTTTATTTTTAAGAAATCTTTTTTAATAATACGTGAAAGTTTTCCGACGAGAGGTGGAATTCAGAGGTCTGCTATTAATTCAGATTACTGACATTATTTCAATCTAGCATGGTAGCCTGGTTTGGTTAGTCTGCTTCTCATTATCTCTCCTAAATCATTATTGGCTTGATTTTGGTTTTGATTGGTCAGTTGGCTGAATAAATGGCTTGATTACAAGTTAGGCAAAGTACACGGGAATTGATTTAAGATGAGCTAATTATGCCAAGGTGACGGCATCTGTCCAGCCTCGCTGGTAATTATAGCAGACTTCAAATCCCACTTTTCTTTCCGAAAGCATTTCAAATGGCCTCCGATGTTAGTTCACCTCTAAATTACAGTTGTGTCGGATAGAAAAAGGTAATAATCAAGCTCGTCTGTCTGCCCCATAGAGGAAGCGGGAATATCTCGGTCATTCAACAATCTCAATACAGGACCGCAGGACAATGGAAATTCATGGCGATGACAGCCGCACTGACGTCACGATTAGGGGCGCCCGAAGCGGATCGAGGGTGAATTTTCGTCTGCTGTAGTGAAAATGGCGCGGTCCACTAGTTTTGTAAAATCACTCATAAAAATTAAAGAAATCGCAAAATAAAGAAAACAAAGTCGTAGGAGCTCTTTTCATTATATATTGAAATAATAACACCCAACTTTCCCAGCCATGATAGTCCTCCTTTATCGGCTGCCTGAAGTGAAAGTTGTCCGAGGTTCGGTGAGACCCTGCTTTCCCCATTGTGACGTAGCCGTAAGTGGGTGGGGCTTGGGATCAGTCAATTCCTCGCAAGCTGGTACGTGACCAATGCAGTCATTCAAATGAAATACAGCATACGAAACAGCTGCGTTTTAATGAAGGCGGGGCTAGCAGAGAGTGATGTTGCGCTCTGATTTGTTGAGCATCTTGGTGCTTTTGAGAGAGAGGCAGGCAGGCTCATAGATATATATAGAACACTAGATTGCGCATAGAGTTCGCTCAAGTGAAGCATCTGGATATACACCCGGAAGTAAAGTTAGCACATAGACTCCCATTCATTTTCGCCTACTTTAAAATTCATTTTTAAAAACACTTGCGTGCGAGTCGGTGTTATTTTGGTATCGCTGTGCTGAGCAACATTTTGTCTCCCTAAATATGTGCTTTTTGGAGGATGGAAAGCAGCACACTTACTAAAGGGAAGATCGAAATGTAACTCGGTGTCAACGTTAAAGTGCGAACAGAAAAGTTAACTAATAACTTGACCGAGGCTTTTAATGACCCTCTGGTAAGATAATTGCTTGGAAGTATTTGTTGTTATAAGAAACGTTAATAAATGTTTGTTTACATTTTCAAATTGCTGTCTGATTTCTTCACTTCATTGTACCCTGGTTGAGCATATTTGCCATCTACCGAATCGTTTATATTAATTCATATGGTTAATGCCGACGTTGAACGGAAGCGCTAGTTAACTCTAACAGTGGAGGCCGACTATCGTAAATGTTTAGCAAACGTTAAAAACAAGGTAAACGTTAACTAGCCAAGCCTTTCTCTCCTCATCTTTTGGAAATCTGTATATACAAACAAAGCAACTCATCCACTGTTTTTAAATATTTTGCAGGTAAGAAATATTGCCGTTTCATCTCAATTACAAGTAGCTAGCTTGTTAGCCACCCTTTTAATTTTGTTTACCGTCAAGTCAACGTAGTCTCGCAACGGTAAGGTGACCAATCAAGGTAGCTGGTGACCGTTAACGATAGGTAGCGTTTGCTTTTAGTCAGCGGTCTTTTGAAGTCTGTGAGATGGCTAATTAGCTTGTTAGCACGAAAACGCGATTTTTTCAATCAAAGTAATAAATTCGCGTCTCTACATTAACTTACGCATGAAACGATTTATTACAGCCCTTCGAATGAATATTGCTGCAAAACGCAGCCGCACATCTCGGGATTTCAGCGATTATATTAACTTATTTGAAATTTGCCTCGTAGGAAACCATTCATTTTTATGAAGAAGTTGGGTGTATCAATATGGCGGCTGGGTGCTTCACTTTGTGTAATGTAAATATGATGTCATCAGCAATCTAGTGTTCTAAATATATATATCTATGGGCAGGCTGTAATAGACCGATCCATAGCTCCGCCCATCCCCTAACTACGCATAGCAACGGCCGGACCTAGGTCAAGCTTTGCTGAAGATGGCGCCAACGTCCCTTATAACCTCATTGGAAGCGCTTCCTGAAAACATCAATCTCGAGTTTTTAAAAATGGATCGCATCGCAAAAAAAAAGCAAAAGACAAGGGTTATAATAATTTTTTATCTGGGTATATTCACAAAGTGTCATTTTCTGTCATAAACGCCCGTGAAGTTGAAGCGAAATGCAAATGCTATCGCTCAATGCTGAAGTCCGAGAAGCCACACTCATTGATAATAACGATCGACAAGGAACAGAGAAGCATTGTTCACGGCCAGTGCTCTTGCAAAGCAGGGTACGTAGCATTCAATTTACTTATGGTGTGATAAGATCAGAAATCTTTTCTGGAGCACCCAAGTGTTATTGCCCAAGACAGTCATTGATTGAAACGGAGCTCTGTGTGAAGCCTGTATTAATCGTATCAGGTGTGTTTCTGCTCTGTTTGAATGAAAAATTGCAGCCTCTTGACCCTTTTACGGCCCAGTGCAAAGCCATCAAGTGGCGTTATTGTTTGTAAACAACGCAAGTTGAATTTCAGAATAATGAGTAACTATTAGCAAATAAATTGCCATATCCAGCCCTCTCCCTCCTGAAAGTAGTGTTTACGACCGTGTCTGGGTATCTCGTGTCCGATTTACTCTCACCTTAACAACACCGCTTTGCCATTGTGAGATTTTATAATTAAAAAAATGCGAAAACAAAGCGCAAATGTACTCTTCCCAATAGAGAAAGCAGTTCGGATAAGTGTTTGTTTGTCCGAGGTTATGGCGAGCGCTAGCTGGGTGCGGTCACGTGACTGCAGCCCTGGATCTCATTGGCTGAATAGGCCTGGGTGGGCTGTACTCTGGATTGGTCTATTGAAAGCAGCATGCGAGAATGATCTGTAGTCCGCGGCGCTACTGTTAAGGCGCTTCCACACCGGACGCGAAACAAATTTTTCGCATGACAGATTACATTCAAAGTCAACGCAAAGACGCGAATGCGCACTAAGTGTATTCGCGTCTTTGCGTTGACTTTTGAACGTAATCTTTTGTGCGAAAAATTTGTTTCGCGTCCGGTGTGAAAGCAGCTTTAGTCAAATAAATATTTCAATTCAAACTAAGGTGGCGGAACGCAGTTCCGGACCGTTCCGGCCCACTTTAACCCCTCGTAGTAACATTCCAATATTAAACTCACGAAGATGATATTTAGAATGAAAAAATATCTATTTAAACAGTATTTTCTTATTAACATAAGCTCATGGTCAGAATCAGCAATACTGAGACAAATACACTTTGAGCAGTGTCACTGTGCTAAACATGATGGCACGACAGAAGTAGCTCTCTCAGATTTTTTTGTAGCTGCATTGTGGCCTTACACGATGCTGACGATGTTAAATGCTGCCATGCCACTGTGAGAAACACCACCTAGCATTTCAATGAGACTGGTTTGCTGAAACCTAGTGGCAATAGAGGTGCAAAACAGAAGTTAAGTACCTCTGATGTTTGTTGTCTGTGTATGACGAACAAAAACAAAGCAAAAAAATTTGGCGGTTGATAGCACGACAACTAAGTGATGATATTCATAGCGCCAGAAGTAAAGAGGTGAAAGTATCAAGACCAACTATTTTCAGACACCTGCATGAAAATGGTCTGATTGGTAGTGTTGCTGCTAAGAGATGGCAACATCAAAAAAAAGACTTGAGACTTGAGAAATTGGACACCAGTGCACCTGGAACAAGTCCTTTGGACCAATTAATCAAAATTCTAAATTTTCTCACCCAAAAAACAAATGCTTCTTCTCCACATCTCCCATGTCACACCCCAACACACGGAACACCGCTTGTGATGGTAGAAATTATTCAATTATCTGTTTCCCTACATCTTGATTATGCCCACCTTTTCCTTTTAGTTAATTATAATACCATAAGTATTTATTGCTTAGTTTTTCCCCATTCGGGCAGGTAGTCTTGGTCTGGTTTTCCTCTTTGTGTGCGTAGCACTCCCCTTTATGTTCTCCTGCACTTTGCATTTGTGTAGTTATCCCTGCACTCATTATTTAAGGTTGCATTCCATTCAGCCACAGAGTAACACGGGCTGCACCCGAGCATAAATAGAACAGCCAGAGTGAGAACCTCGGGCCATGTACAACCCCAATTCCGAAATAGTTGGAACGAAGTGTAAATTGTGAATGAAATCCAAACGCAATGACTTTCAAATCACACCAGCCAGCATTTTATTCACAATAGAACAGAGATAACATAGCAAATGTTGAAACTGAGAAATTTGACAATTTTATCCACAAAATGAGCTCATTTCAAATTTGATGGCAGCTACAGGTCTCAAAAAAGTTGGGACAGGGGCCTGTTTACCATGGTGCAGCATCCCCTCTTCTTTTTAACACAGAGTGGAGGTGTCTGGGCATTGAAGAGACAAGTTTCTTGAGTTGAGCCAGAGGAATTTGATCCCACTCTTGTTTAACACAGGCATCCAGCTGCTGGAGAGTTTTGGGTCTCCTTTGACGGACTTTTCGTTTAATTATGCGCCAAAATGTTCTCAATCGGTGAAAGATCAGGACTGCAGGCAGGCCAGTTCAGCACACAGACTCTTCTACTATGAAGCCATGCTGTTGTAATAGCTGCAGTATGTGGTTTTGCATTGTCCTGCTGAAATACACAAGGCCTTCCCTGGAATAGATGTCATCTTGTGGGGAGCATATGTTGCTCTAAAACCTTTATATACCTTTCAGCATTAATGGTGCTTTTCAAAACATGCAAGTGTCCCACACCATATGCACTAATGCATCCCCATACCATCAGAGATGCTGGCTTTTGAACTGAACACTGATAACAGGAGGGGTGGTCTTTCTGCTCTTTAGCCCGGAGGACACAACGCCCATGATTTCCAACAAGAATGTCAAATTTGGACTCGTCTGACCACAGGACACTTTGCCACTTTGCTACAGTCCATTTTAAATGAGCCTTGGCCCACAGAACATGGCGGCGCTTCTGGATCATGCTCAACGATGGCTTCCTTTTTGCATGATAGAGTTTTAGGTGGCATCAGTGGATGGCATGGCGGACTGTGTTTACAGACAGTGGTTTCTTTAAGTATTCCTGGGCCCATTTAGTAATGTCAATGACAGAATCGTGCTGGTAAGTGATGCAGTGGCGTCTGAGGGCCCAAAGATCACGGGCATCCAGTAAAGGTCTTCGGCCTTGTCCCTTATGCACAGAGATTTTTCCAGTTTCTTTGAATCTTTTGAATCAGTGTTATGCACTGTTGATGATGAGACCTTCAAAGCCTTTGCAATTTGATGTTGAGGAACATTGTCTTTAAAGTATTCCACAATTTTTTTACGCAAGCCTTCACAGGTTGGAGAGCCTCTGGCCATCTTTACTTCTGAGAGACTCAACCTCTCTAAGACATCCCTTTTATAGCCAATCATGTTACATACCTGATGCCAGTTAATGTAATTACTTGCTAAATGTTCTTTCTGCTGATTCTCTTATATATTAATTGCTTTTTCAGCCCTTTTTTGCCTGTGTCCCAACTTTTTTGAGACCTGTTGCAGCCAGAAAATTTGAAATGAGCTCATTTTGTGGATAAAAATGTAAAATGTCTCAGTTTCAACATTTGAAATGTTATCTATGTTCTATCATAAATAACATATTGGCTCATGTGATCTGAAAGTCATTACATTTTGATGTTATTCACAATTTACACTTCGTCCCAACTATTTCGGAATTGGGGTTGTAATTCGGACAGGAGTAAAGTCCCCAGATCCTTGCAGGTCACTCATGTCCAAGATGGCGCAGAAATGTCAAGTTGATTAAGTTTGCAGAAGGTTTTCTCGGTTATAGTAACAAAATGATTGATTCATTTGGCATTTCTGCTGTGCATAGGTAAAGAGAAATTAGTCAAATCCTATTTCAACTTGGAAATTCATAATGACGATGGACGCTTCTCTTCTTAGTAGCCCTTTTATACAACGTTCATTGGCAGGCAGCCGGTAGTCAACAAACAGGGTGAATGGTGTTGACAGATGTCGAGAAAGATGATATAGCACAGAGACCTATTCCTCGATCCGAGTGTTACCCTGGTTGTTCTATTCCTTTTGGCACTGCACATGCTCTGTGACCTACTCCCTCGATCCGAGTGTTACCTAATCGAATGCAACCTAATAAACTTCACGTTCCTGAGACTGGGTCCTCCTCTCCACTCCTTTCCTTGGCACCCTCTTCACATGCTGGGGTGCCAGGGCGTAACAGTTTGACCTGTGACGATCAGCGTTTTGTATTGGTTGTTGAGTGAAAACTATTTTCACAACATCGAGTTTTGTAACCTTTGCCACTGAAGTTCAGTTTCAAGTTTGTCAGTTTAAAATTTTTCCATCAATTTACAGTTGTGTGAAAGTTTCACCAAAAGCCAGCCTAAAGACGGTTAATTGTTATTTCTACTTTACGTTCAAGCTAAGTTACACCTGAAAACATTTTGCATGCCAATCATCTTGCACGTAACAGTCACCTAAGTCTCCTTATTGTGAGTAGCACGGCCATGTTTCTGGTCTGGATAAACAGAAAAACCTGTTGTAACAGGATTAAAATTTGCTAGAAATCCAAGCGCTCCATCTTCCTATGTTGCCTGCTGTAGATTGACAGTTCACCTTTGTGTGCAGTACCAAACTACGCACCTCGTTGCTGTCGTGTGCTTGTTGACAGCGGTTTCGCTCAAAACTGGTGGAAACATGGGCCGGCTCACTGAGGGTTTGCTAGAAAGAACCATGGTTCGGAGTATCTTGAACCAAACTGGTTCTTAACCAGAAGCATTGTCAGTCGAAATGCACTAATGATGACGTTTTCAAATCAGCCTGCAACTTGCATTGTCATAAATATTAAGTGAAAACTGACATGTGGTTTTTGCTCAATGTTGCTATTCAAAATATGTTTAAATCTGGCCCTTGTTAGCAGTAGTAGTTCTTTATTTGAGTCGAGTAGAGCAACTGTTTTGCAGTGGTAGCACCTACATTCACACACATGCACAAATCTCCACAAACATTTCAAAAACATAAAGATTTAAAAGAATATAGTAGATAAATAAAATAAAAATAAATGGTGGTGGTGGTGGTGGTGGTGGGGGTGGGGGGGTATAGAGGTTATCTCTGTTTCCTAGATGAGTTCAGTAACTGGACAGCAGAAGGTATAAAGGAGTGTTTATATCTGTTGGTTCTGACTAGTGGATATTTGAAGCGAGAGCCAGAGGGCAATGCCTGAAATTCGCAGTGCAGTGGGTGGGTGTAATTTAACAGGATTGATTCAGCCTTTTTAATCACCTGTTCCTCATACAGTGCGGACATACTTTTCTGTTGCACACCGGTAACACTGCTACACACCTTAATGACCTTAGATATGGCATTTTTCTGTTTCACACTGAGCAGAGCATACCAACAGATGGCTGAAAAAGTAAGTATTGATTCAATGAAGGATCTATAGAAAAGAGTCATTAAAGACTTGTCTACATTAAACCTTGCCAGCTTCCTGAGGCAGTAGAGGTGTTGCTGTCCTTTTTTGCACAGCATATCTGTGTTGCAGTTAAAACTCAACTTATTGTCTATTATAGAACCCAGACACTTATATTGCTGGACAATTTCAATGTCCTGCCCATCGATGTTTGTTTGGTGGGGTTACAGTCCTTGTGCCTAAAATCAAAACACGTCCTTAGTCTTAGGGAGCTTGTCAATCTTTTGAACGCATTCAAATTTGAATAGGCATTCAAAAATGAACAAGTCTCCGTTCTTATTCAGCTAAAAAACGAACGGCAGAGTGTTCAAAAATGAATGAGCATGCGTTCATTTTGCTTTCAAAAATGAACAAGCATGCGTTCATTTTTGACCGAACGGCAACCAAAAATTAACGCAGCTACCCTCTCTCGCGTTACAAAATGAATCAGCTCTCCACTTCGCAAAATTTACACCAACATGCGTAGATATTTCCTTCTTACGAGAAAAAAATTCCCCGTCTCCCATCCTGCAGAATTTAGAAGTATGTTGTAAGGTACATCCCTATTAAACGACAGTTTTCACGTTGACTAAAAAATCCTACCAAATCTCCAGTTTCGAGATTATATCTTTACCGATCGTCAATCTTCCGCTGTACGCTTACACTTTTAATCGAGTTCGATCAGATGCTTTAACACATTCCACACACAAGACCGGAGATAAACTGTGATTCAGTGGTACCGGGGTAGGTTCAGTCAGCCAAAGCATTCATATGTTGCTGTGTGAATACTTCACTGGAATGAACATCACTTCCGTGTGGTGTCAGTATGCCACTTTTTCCTTCTTATATAAAAAAGCATTTTAGAATTCCAAATTTGTTTGCAAAAGATTGTAAATAAATTAAATTAAATACATTGAAATTATAGTTTACACATAGTATCACATCAAATGCGCGACAGCCCAAGTTTAATTCTACTATTTTGTGAGTATAAGAACTAGGATAACTTAGTCCCACTCATATCAAATTGCAAAATTATCCGGGATATTAATCCTTTCTTTTTAAACCTGTGAACGCGCAAGCCCAAAAAAAAAAAGTTACACTTTTCAGCCCTCCACCAGTGGGGTAACAATGGGGAATGCAGGGAGTGCAACGGCACTGGGGCCCGGCAGCAGGGGGGGTCACTGTTGGACCCTTCCGGGCCACAAGAGGTGACAGTTCAGGTGTTTCTTTCTACTGTTAAGATTTCATAGCAACCTCAATCCACTAGAGATAGTTTAGTAATCAAACTATTTACGTGCTACTGCATATTTATACCACTGCAACTGCATTCATTTCTCAGTCATGGGGCTGGCAAGTCGATGTCATCACGGTACATTCATCATTTTAAGTGAACAAAAGTCGTTATAACATGAAATAATTTAGATTTCTTTTTGGAAAATGCTTAATAAAACAAGCAATGATAAGTTTATTCTGCTGTTGAAATCATCATTGAGACAGCAAGTGTTTCTGGGTAATGTACAACATTCCATAGACCACCTACGTGACGATGTCACGGTCCGATCGTTTAATCCAAGGACAGTCTGTGGTTTAATCTTGCATGCAAGATAGGCTACAAACGAAGTATTTATGCAGGAAGCGGCAAGAGCGTAAGGAGCAGGAGGAAAAGTTGCCCAAGGTGCCGAAATTAAGCACATTTGGTTTCATAGCTAAAAGAGGCTTAAAAGCCGCTCTCCCCTTTTCTGCATGAGCGTGAGCACAGATCAACTGTTTTTACGATGTCCACTCGCTCGCTGATTATTGTTCCCACAATTCCTTGCTGTTCACAAAATTTCAGATCATCCCAATGAAGTTATGCTAATGTGTTGTCCATTTACTCATTATGCCTTATTGTTCTTGATGATGACCATTATTAAGATAATAATTTTAAGATAATAATATTGAGAAATAAATAGGAAACTTTATGTTATAGAATGAAATAGTGTAGTAGCCCTTGGTGTGTGTTGTAGCCTACGTAGTCCCTATAAAAGTTGGGGGAGCGTTCTTTGAACGAAAATGAAATACATTCATCCACATAGAAAACACAAAATAAATAAAAGGCTTACTAACGGGGGGGCCCCATGTCGTCAGGCTGCACTCGGGCCCGCGTGGGTTACGTTACTGCCCACTAGGTATATGATGAGTTCTGCAATGATAGTAAGATTTTGTTCCATTGATTGTCGCAGATTTTGTAGGCTACCATTTGTCATATTATATATTGTTCAAATTTATTGTACAGTATTTTTTTCTGATTGAAGTCACAACACATGAAACCGCCGCTCTGTGGGAGCTGCCGACGACAAGTCCAGATCTAGACAAGCAGATGAGCAAAGTAAAACCTCTGCATGTGCACAGTATTATAAAATCAGCATGTCTGAATGTTAATAAATATTTATTCCCTCCCCTCCACTTTATGAATATAACCCTTATTATCAGGGTGTATTCAGTTAAATTTATGAATAAGATTGATTGCAAGATAAACGACTAAGTAGCCTAGTCTTGTGATGCCATGGGGATTAGCTGGTTCAGGGATACGAGAGCACATAGTGAAACCTGAATCCATGCGAAACGCTGGAATACCGGTGACAAGACTTTTGGATGATGTGCACGATTAATACTTAATTTGTTCAGTCGACTAAGTTAATACCGGTATGTTTTTGTTTAGATAACCGGAATATGTTTTTGTTCAGAGAACAGGAGTGGGTCGCATATAATCCCATTCCTGAAGCGTCACCTAAATTGGCAAATGATCCTCAGCAGGCGGATTATACCTAGTATATTGGGGGGAACTACCCTAACAATGACAATGAGAACTATTTCACTTTACGCAGTGTCTAGAAATACGGCAGTTTTATAGGTACGGCTATCGATTTGAAGGGATTAGGGTAAGGATTAGGGATTATGGTTATTATTATTATTATTATTATTATTAATATTATTATTTTTATTATTATTATTATTATTATAGGAACTTAATTTAAAATAGACCTGTACAAGCGTTTATATAAACCGTCATCCATATTCAGTCGTCGTTCACAAAAGAATATCCACGCCCATAATCTAAAAGATCACTTAACACACGTTAGCGCCAAATCGCAGAAATCAGCATAGTCTATACAAAAGATAAGATAGTTTCATATAAAACAAAAGGAGTCAGCAGTGCCGGGAAGACCTGGGATCAAATTACCTCACTGAATGACTTTCTACCTTTTTTTATTTCAGAAAGATGCCTCGAAATTACAAACGAACAGTGGCGGGTGGTGGACAGAGAACAAGGAGGGCGATAAACATGTCTTTAAACTGCTTATTAGTCTTGATCTGTTTTCAGTCAATTTCCCTGGTAAAAGACACTGTAACTCTTCCCTCTCAGGTGTAGCTAATTGTCTTCGTTAAGACGAGAAATCAAAGGCATCAGCTGAACACAAAAAAGAGCGCATTTCAATCTTTTTCAATTAAACAATCATTATGCACAGGTATGACGACTTGCTTAGGATGCGACAAAATTTAACGCGGAAAATCCACAGTGGTTTTTTCGTGAAGAGTCGCCTATTTAGGCATGTGAATTAAACATTTTTATAGAATTAATTATTCACTCACCTAAACATTTCATTATAAGGGAAACGAACATGTTGACCAAGAACAATGATTGAAATCGGGTCACTAATCTCATCCGTTTCAAGGGATGTTTTCCGCCCCCCCAGTTTTCCGTCCACCACCCGCCACTGCAAACGAATAACGAAACGTGGCGATGCAATTAGAGAATGACTCAAGAGGTTCCTTACAGTAGCTTCTTGGGACAATAGTAGTTAGGCATCCCCCTTAACTTGCCTTCTTAAGTGGGAAACACCTCTCACTTAATAAGTAAATTCTTAGTGTAGCAAAATGCCCCACAACCTGTAGAAAGCTACCCCTCCTATATGGGGTAGTTTGTTACAGGTGACGGGGGTCAATTTTTTTCCTCACCAGCATCACACATTCGCAGAATATAGGGGTTGCTGCAGATCAGTCATGTAGTCTAATTAACTTTCTATCTGTGCAGTGCATATTGGTAACAAAAACCTGATAATGTCAATTCTACAGCCATTAAAAGAAGAAGTGTAAAAACTAGACCTGGTCTCCCCTATAGCTGATTATTTCAGTCATAATGGCAAATTTATTGTTCTCGACACCCTTAAAATCTTGCTATAAATCTTTATCGTTGGGTGATATTTTTTATTACATTATGTAACTTTAGCTGACGTAGAAAAAATCTGATAGGCATACAGAAAAACACAACTGCTAAACCACAAAGACGACGGTGGGCAAAGGGTAACATACATGCACGTTTCACGTTTTCCAAATTCTGGTTCCACATCGCCAGTCAAATGTAGGCCTACATATCAGAAAAAAGAAATGAGTGACGACAATATTTTATATAACTGATGCATAAAAGAGAGAGAAGACTCCAGCTGTAACACCGATAATTTCTATCTATAAAATCTATCTATAGTAAATGATGGAAAACGGGGAGATGGCGTTAACCGCATATAAACTGTCACATCGACAAAATCTGCAATAAAAAACTCAGAACAGTTGACTACCAACAGAAATTCTTGGATTGCAAACATTTTATAATGAACGGAGTTAAGTTAATCTGAATGGTGTTCAGTTTTAGATGAACGCATCAAGCCTTGGGCAGGCATCGGGAAATGAACAGAAGGGTGTTCATTATCGAACACAGTGACCAGGTTTGCTGCCTCGAACGCATCCAAAAATGAACAGGCGTCCGTTCAAAAATGAATGCATTCACTGTTCAGAATACTGACAAGCTCCCTTAGTCACAGTTAACTCCAAAAAAGCTTCCTGACACCAGTTGATAAAGTAGTCTATGATAGGGCCATGTGATGTTTCATCGTCCTTCAGCAAGCTCACAATGACTGTGTCAACTGCGAACTTCACAATATGACGGCTGTCCATGTCAGATCGACAGTCGTCTGTGTAGAGGATGTAGAGGAGAGAGAACGCAGCCCTGGGGAGAGCCTGTCGATGTAAAAGATAATCCAGAGCAGTGACCATTAACTCTCACTCTCTGGGATCTGTTGGTGAGGAAGTCTAAAATCCAGCTGGAGATGCTGGATCAAGTGATCAAGTAGCGATCAAGTAGCTTCTGCACCAGTAGGTGGGGCTGTATGGTGTTAAAATGAGAAGTCAGCAGTGTCCTGGAATGAGTCTTGGGGCCCTCAAGATGCTTGAGAATTAAGTTTAGCAGAGTTATGGTTGTGTCCTGGACCCCCCTGTTGGATCGGTATGCAAATTCTAAGGGGTCGAGGAGATGGTCAGTCTTAAAAATAAGTTGCCTTTTAACCAGCTTTTCGAAGGACTTCATTACAAGCGAGGTTAGGGCTATGGGCCTGTAGTCATTAATACACTTAGGGTGGCTGTTTCTAGCTATGGGGACTATCATGGATTGTTTCCATAGATCAGGAACCGTTTGGAGTTGCAGTGACAGGTTAAAATATATTTAAAAATTTGGCTTAATTGCTCCGCGCAGCGGGACAGCACACGACCACAGACATTGTCGGGTCCAGGGCTTGTTTTAACTTTACAGAGTTTAAAAGTTCTTACCACACTCTGTAAAGGGAAGCAGGCCGCTGGCTGGGGGGAGGTTAGCAAATTTTGTTTTAGGGCAGAAATTTCATTTCCAAACTTATGTTTATCAAATCTTGAGTAAAACATATTTAGCTCCTGGGCTAGGACGGAGTCTGATGAGAAGCCCTTCAAAGCCACTTTTTTCAAAGTTTAGTCATTTAGCCCAACCATGGTTCTAACAGAGTTCCATGCTGAGCCTAGGCTGTTACTGTTCAGTTTGCGCTCTATTTTGTGTTTATAGTCCAGCTTAGCCTTCCTTATTTCACACTCAATGTCCTTTTGAATATTGTATAGCTCAGGAATGTTGTTTTGCTTAAATGCCTGCTTTTTCTTGTTTAACTAGACTTTTAGATGTTTGCTAACCCAGGGCTTATCGTTGGGGTAAGTTTTGATTACTTTAGTGGGGATGACTGTGTCCACACAGTATGTCACCCATGAGCTGACCACATCTGTAAGTTTGTTTATGTCCTGGGATGACTGGGTGAACTCCTCCCACACAGTGCAATCCAGACACCCCTGCAGGGTCAGCGTTGCCTCCTCTGTCCACGCTTTCACTGTTCTGGCGGTCACTTTCCCCCTTTGTAAACATATGCGGTAGGCTGAAATGAGATACACGCAGCTGTGATCACCAGAACCCAGAGGGGGGAGAGGGATGGAACTATAGGCACCTTTAATTGAGCCATAACAATGGTCCAGTGTCTTCCCTTTTCTGGTAGGGCAGGACACATATCTATGGAAGCACCTGAGCACTTTATCCAGAGAACAGTGATTGAAGTCGCCTAAAATAAGGTTGGGGGCATCAGGAGAGAGCGACAATAGTTTATGCACTGTCTGTTGGATCAGATCTAGTGCGGAGCTTTCTTTAGCTTTCGGATGAATATAAATAACAGTCATGAAGATCTGAGGGAATTCCCGAAGCAGGTAGTAGGGACGTACGGAAACGGAGAGCAGTTCGATGTCCTTGGTACACAGTTTTTCTCTCACTAATGTTGTTTTACACCAGCACTCGTGTATGTACAAACATACACCGCCACCGCGCGACTTACCAGTGATCGAGGCAACCCGGTCCGTGCCAAATGGCACCCCGAAGCCATCAATCGCCAGGTCGTTGTCAGAGTCCATCTCCCCCAGCCATGTTTCCGTCAGGGCCAGAATACAAGCGTCTTTAAACTCGTGCTGATAACGAACCAGAGCTAGCAGATCATCAGTTTTATTTCGGAGAGACTGAGAGTTGGCCAGAATAATTGGGGGCAAGGGAATGCGCGACAAGGGCCATCTTGCTCGCTCACGTACCCCGCCTCTTTTACCTCGCTTCCTTATATTGCGGCAAGATGTACTGGAGAAGTTCCCTTTTGTATTATCCCCGTGGAAGTCTGTGATGTTTGGAAACTGAAAACCCAGAGGTGGTCTTGCAATTGTGGATTTCTCAAAACTTAGCAGAAAGTCTCTGGTGTATGAGATCCTGGTTGGATTAAGCGTAGTATGCAAATCTGCCCCTAGGTAAGCCCACAGCACCACAAGTACGAACAAAACAGTCCACTCCATATCGGCTGAGCGGCCGATCTGATCCAGTGTAGATAAGATGTCGTGCCTTGATAATGGCTTATGTTGTGGTACATTTATCAGAGAAATAGACACTCGACAAACAAACAAACAAACATCGCACTCTGCCAACTCTGCCACTACTGGCGGTTGCTGCTTGAGCATGCGCCCCATGACAAATGGTTGTCTTGCTGGTTGTGTCCTGATCTTTCCAAAACAGAGCAGAAATACACCAGGATGTAAACCTGAGAGTATGTGGCATGGAGGCCATTTTGGCACATTTTGCAATAGGTTTATAGCTGCAAGGTGAGCATTTTAAAATTCCAGATTTGCATTGATCTCATATTTGATGATAATTAAATCTGACTTGTTTTGTGTCCATTCAAGTTCATTGGCCATTCAGCCCATCTAGTCCTCCTTTGTGAAATGTTGGAATGCAAGAATCTACACCATGTGAGGTACCTTAAATACCCTTTGTTTGAAACACAATGTTTGCTTATTACTTGCAAAAATTACCACTTTTTTCCGAATAGCCCAAATCCTAATCAATGTGAACAATAAGCTCAGTAGAAAGGTAAGGAAAGCCTAGCAAGCACTTGAGTGCTCAGAACCAGAGAGGTAAGCGCAAGTTGGCCTCCACTATCCAAACAAAATGTTTTTATCACCTCAGTGATTTAAAACTGCCATTGTCACTTTTCCTGGCCACTCTCCAGTCCATTGAAATTGCAGTGCTTTCTCTCCTCCATTTTTATAGCAGCAGTTTAAGTTATGTACAAACAAGTATAAAGCAAAACAGACACAGACATCCAGACGCATTTAAAATCAAAAAAATTAATGACATATCAAAAACACTGGACGTTCAACAGCCTATGTTGTTTTGGATGTTCAGGATCTCCCCCACTTGCATCATTGTCAAAGAAAATGACTCAGTCCCAAGGTGTGGCAGATATTGCTTAACACAATTTTCTTCTCATCTTTGATACTCCAAATACATTGCATGTCAGTCATTTAACACCTTTTATTCGACACAGTGTATTTTCTTTCATACATACAGTACATTCGCCAAACACTTTACCGGAACATCATACTAATAGTGGGAGGGGCCACCCTTGGCTCCTGGAAATGCCTCATTTAATTCTGACATGGGTTTCACAAGATGTAGGAAACATTACTTCAAGATTCTGGCATTCGTTACATGATTGCATCACATTATTCCTAAAATTTTGTCAGCTGCACTCCCCTAAATGGTGTTCACACAAGACGCAGGAGCTTCAGTAACTGGTGTAGCCACCGTTAGCATTCGCCCGTTCTTGTTGGGGCATACTGTTCTCCAGGCACTGGAAATAATGTGTAGGGAGTGCTCTCCATTCCGCAACTCATCCCTGAGCCAGTTACCGGAGGTTGATGGCAGGGACTTGATCTGATCGAACTTGCCAGACTAGTTCATCCCACACAAACTCATTGGGTGACAAGTTGGGTGAATACTGTATGCTGGCAAATTCATGTACTGAGCGTTCTGCTGCTGCAGGAAGTCAGTCACCCCCCTGACACACTGAGGTCTCGCGTTGTGCATAAAGTGCATAAAGAATAAATATGGATCACTGCTATATGATAACAAGGATATTGCGGATACCTTAAACAGTTACTTTGTTGAGAATTTTACCTCAGAGCGGGTTGTTATTTGGCCAGAGGGCATGTCCAATGCTCAAGATTATTTAGCGGAAATTGAGGTTAGGGATAATGAAGTATTAGACAAGTTGCATAAACTAAAGGCAGATAAGGCGGCAGGTCCTGATGGCCTATATCCTAGAGTGCTCAGGGAAGTTAGTGAGATCATCTTTAGGCCGCTCTCCGCTATCTTCAGACGGTCTTTAGAAACTGGAGAAATACCAAATAATTGGAAGCAGGGCAATATAATACCATTAAATAAGAAAGGGGACCGTACTGAGGCAGGAAATTACAGGCCAGTCAGTTTAACTTGCATTGCATGCAAAATACTGGAATCTATCATAGAAGACGAGCTGGAATTATTGCTTGAACGCAATAATATCTTGAGTGATAGCCAACATGGTTTCCATAAGGGAAGGTCATGCCTGACAAACCCTCTGGAATTTTTTGAAGAGGCCACCAAGACTTATGATCAGAGCAGGGCTTATAACATCATATACTAGGATTTTCATAAAGCATTTGATACAGTACCGCATAAGAGACTAATTTTTAAAATGAGCTCCTTTGGAGTTACAGATGGTATTCTGGAGTGGATTCAAAACTGGTTACGGGAGAGAACACAACGAGTGGTGGTCAGTGGAATCTCATCTGAGCTAGGTATGGTGGGGAGTGGCGTCCCCAGGGATCGGTGTTGAGGCCCCTGCTGTTCCTCATCTATATTATAATAGTCGAGTGGCCTCTGTGTGTGTGCGCGTGCGTGTCCGGCCACTCAGTGCTAGATTCCACTGGGCACGTATCTGCAGCATAGCGTGCACAATGCTATTTTGCTCTGTCCTGCGTGGCGACTGTGTCTGGCCAATCAGCGCTAGATTCCGCCGGGCGCGTATCTGCTGCATAACGAATCCCAAAAAACAGATGCCAGGTCGCAAGAGAAAGTAACGCGTAATCTGCAGCATAATGTGAGCGACGCTATTTTGCTCCGTCTTGCAGGCGACTTCGTGTTCCACTGAGTGCGGAATGTCAGCGCAGGGTATTCCCCTTGATGGTTACTTAGTTTTAGTTACTATCAAAACATTGGTCGCGTGACAGCCACCTTAGTGGTTATGGAAACACCATAGCAACGTGATAACACTCAGCCTCTGTGTGTGTGCGTGCGTGTCCGGCCACTCAGTGCTAGATTCCACCGGGCACGTATCTGCAGCATGGCGTGAGTGACGCTATTTTGCTCCGTCCTGCGGGCGACTGTGTCTGGCCAATCAGTGCTAGATTCCGCCGGGCGCGTATCTGCAGCATAACGTGAACGACGCTATTATAATATAGACATGTAGGGGGGATTCCCCCTTTCTCCTTTCCTGGGGATTCCCCCTGTATGTCCTCTCCTGGGGATTCCCCCTTTTGAACCCAAGCCAATTCATCCACAGGAGTCCTGAATCCCAAAAAACAGATGCCAGGCCGCAAGAGAAAGTAACGCGTAATCTGCAGCATAATGTGAGCGACGCTATTTTGCTCCGTCTTGCAGGTGACTTCATGTTCAACTGAGCGCGGAATGTCAGCGCAGCGTATTCCCCTTGATGGTTACTTAGTTTTAGTTACTATGAAAACATCGGTCGCGTGACAGCCACCGTGGTGTTTATGGAAACACCATAGCAATGTGATGACATCATAGAGGTGCATGTGATGACATCATAATGGTGCATTGATCACTATAATATATAGACGAAGTTATATAAAATAGAACCTGTGGATCCCCACAGGCAGAGTGCTAGTCTACATTAAAGGAGAAGTACCGTTTTTACAGTTTTGACATTATTTGTGGCATAAAATACAATAATTTACTCACCCATATAACTTCCGTGTCACTAGAAGTCCTTCGGAAGATATTTAGATCCAAAGAGAGCCGCGCATATCCGTATAATGGGAGTGAACAGGGCACCGAGAGCGCAGCCTCTAATGCTGCATTATCTGTCGCGAAACTCATTCATTTCACCAATATTTTGCTATGATTTGTTAGTGTTGTTCCCCTTTCGAGTCCAGGGTTGCCTGTTATCGTCATCCGGCAAATTAAAATGATCCATGTCTGAAACAGTCTTAACAGTCCATCATGAGCTTCACAAGGCTAGTATTTGCGTCAGTGATTCTGATGATTTTTCTGGACTTGGCATCGCAACTTTGTTTTCCTGTTCAACAATTCTGTTGCTTTCCTGTTTGAGGTGTGATGCTCTGAAGGGTGTGTTTCGTGCCTGCTTTAAAACTTATTTTTCCCACTGATAACTGGTAATGTTTGGTCACAGATTTTTTTCTGGTCTACATCAACTTTCTGGTCGTATGTGAATCTGACTGCCCCGGAAGGTATGCCATCTTCCTTACACCCATGATTAGTGTTACAGACCCTTGAGGTGATGATGGGTTACTCCTATGTTACAAGTATGTGAGACTGCATATGTTAACTACTTCTATACAACCTGACACGCAAGCTGAGTTGGCATGACATCACACATGCTGTTTGGATTGCAAATTGCATTTTTTTGATAGGATTACTTTCATATATCGATGTGCAGACACACCTTCATATAAGCTCAGGAAGATTTGCCTCTATAATCTGTAATCTTATTCATTCATATTTTTTACTCATTTTAATCTTGCTTTAGTTGTTTGTCTCAGACTGCTCAATAATACTTTCATCCCAAATGGACCTAACTATCCTGAAATAGAGAACCACATTGTACTGAATGAATCAATGTCTCTACCCTTGTCTGCTCAGGTATATAGTTAAGTAAGTGTGAGCCCATTGTTTCATCTGCCTAAATGGCTTTTTCTTTTTATTATTACTATATGGACATAATCTGGGCAACAGGCAGCCCTAGTATCCCCCCATTAAATGGGATACTCCCTTCCTTTATCATAGCATGTTTACACTGTTTTTTTTTTGTTGCTTAGCAGGCTAACCTGTGTTCTCATCACTCTTATTTTCCTCCTGCCTTCATACAATTACCGAGGAGTGCTGTGGCTACATACTATACAGGACCAGGCTGGATGCAGGATCCTCTTAAATTGCTGTAGGTTAAGTGCACCTTCACAATTTATTGTTGTCAGTTCTTACAGTGTGCATGCGTGTGGGGTGTGCGAGTGTAAGCAGGCAAACGGAGCTAGAGCATGAATGGTGCATTGGTCCTGCTTCCAGTGATGGTAACCTCCCAAGGCTCAGTCTGTTTCCCTCCTTGTGGTTGTTTTCTGTAGTATATCTGGAAGAAGTCAGAACCCCTTTAATCATATTCTTCTGGTATTTTTATGCTTCTGCTGGGGGCAGCATGGTGGTGGACTGGGTATCACTATTGCCTCACAGCAAGAAGGTTATGAGTTTGAGTCTTGCTTGTGGCCTTTCCGTGTGGCGTATGCTCTCATGGGTTTCTTTCAGTTTTCTCACACATTTCAAAGACACCCATATTAGGTTATTCAGAAAATATGTACCGAGGGCTCCCAACTCTCCCACATTCAGCGTGAGATTTAGTGGCATATTCACGTTTCCGTGCCGTAGTCAGCAATTATTCAAACGACGCAATGCATGTGTTTCACGATCGTTCAAATTGTTTAAATGAAATAAGACCATTTGAAACGTTTTTATGCAATTCCGTTGCTTTCAACCCCTGAGTAAAGAACAGCGTGAGAAGTCTGGAGTCATAATTGACTTCCGTGTTACTAGCGGTGAAATCCACCGTAATGCATGTGAAACTGATAAACCCCAATGCACAAGGACTCAAATTTCACCTGAGAATCTCTTACAAACGCGCCGATTGAGTAATTTCTGACATAAAGCGTGGGAACGTGAATATGCCACTGAATCTCACGCCGAATGCGGGAGGGTTGGGAGCCCTGATGTACCCATTGGTTTGAGAGTGTGAGTTAATGGTGGCTGATCCTTGTGATTGGCGAACTATCCACAGTGTGTTCCTACCTCTTGCCCACTTTGTTTCGATAGCATTCTGAATTTTCACTTTAAAAAAAAATCCTCTTTTTGAGTACTGTAACGCACTGCACTAGCAATTAAAAACCCTCGTTCTAAAAGTATTTAAGTCACAAAGTGTTTATTTTGGGGAAAAGGGTCTGAATAACAGATACATAAAATCTGCTGAATGAAAACCCCAGCGCTAAAAGTACTCAAATCACAAAAATTGAGAAAATCGGCTTAAGCAACTATGAAAGATGTTTTCCCATCCTTACCTTACAGTGCTTGAAAGTGTGACTTAACGGTTTAGCGAGAGCGGACCGCTGAGAATAATTGTGTTTTCATACCGTCGAAAAATTGTGCAACGTTGTACTAGAACTATATATCATTTGAACGTTTGAGGACTCAGCATTCTAATTGCGTTAGCCATTTTATAATGCAAACTGTGATAGAAATTCAGTAACTTAGCAGACCAGAGAATGTCTTTGAAAGGAAGAGATTTATGAGATCATATGCACTTTGAAGTTGGGCACAACCACAGAAGCAGATTCTAAGCCGCGCAGCCTCTTTACAGATTGTTACGTGTTTTATACTCTTTTGTAAGCAGGGCCTCCTCAGGTGACCGGTGATTTAAGTCTGTATATCATTTTGCCTGGGATGAGAGTAGGTTCATACTTGGAACAGAACAACTTGTCTGCAAAAATCATGCTAGCCTAAGCCTTCATCCGGTTAAGGTCATCCTTGCATTCCTTCTTCTCATGAATACCAATTTTCCCACAGAAAAGGCCTCTTGTACAATCCACATATGGTTCTAAATCTACATTAGGATACTTACCCAACACTTACATGAACTTTCAATGAATAGTCTTATACTAGATATATTAATTGTTAGTACAGTTTAACCCCCCTGCGCAGATGTAGACACCAGTGGACATAGAGCTGCTCTATTTATGCACGCAGTTATAGTTGTACTATTCTGTCAGCAGGAACAGTTATTGAATATTCACGTGGAAGCCATGCTGAAACAAATTTCGCAGGAGTTGTATGAATTAAACTCCTCAGCCAAGCCTGATGTGCAAACTATTCAATGTACTTAAAAAAATGATCTCTTGCAAAAGAAAAATTTGATTTCCTTTGAAGCAAACACTTCAGCTATAATGAGCCAATTGTATCCCAATTAACCTGTTTAATCCCACTGGTCACATTAGTACCGATTTTTAAAATTTTTTTTTTTTTTACTCCTAGAAGCTCTGTTTTTGGCTTTGGGCAAAAAAATGCAACTTTAAACTTAAGCATCATGAAATCAAAAAACACAAACTTTATGTGTTAGGGAGGTCGAGGGAGTAAAATGCATGCACTTACATTGCAAGAAAAAACTTGGGATTAAATGGATTAAGTCCTTAAAAAAATAAATTTTCTGAAGCAAAAATTCAACATGATATTGATACTATGTCATTCTTCTATCAATTATAGTCATCATATGTAAAAAACGCATAATTCCCTACCATGGATTTACGCGTAGATTCCTCCATCGAAGAATTCAGTGCTCACTTTTATCCTCATAACAACTCTTAATGATAACCGTCACTAATGCTTGCTCAGGTTCATCTGCGTGGAGCACAGTTATAGTTCATACCCACTTGAAACTTCCCTGGTGATTATCCATTGATTGACTTGTTTCTTATCCAATTCCAGAGAGTATTAACTTTCCACAGTAATAGTTTTTTTTAAAGTTTTTTTCTCTCGAACATCAACAACAATAACAAAAACAAAACAAAACAAAAAAAACTACAATACATAAAAAGATAAAAATTAAAATAAAATAACACAACATATAATACAATACATCCCTTGGTATTCATCAGAAGACTGAACATTTGTGATGTGTTTGAGAAGGAGCAGGAAGAAGCAAGAATGCTTATCAAGTCCTACCCCATCATTACAGTATCAGTATAAGTAAAGATAGTTCTTTTAGACCCGAAAGTAATACTCACCAAGATATCTTTAACATTGCAATTGCAACGTTCCCCACATCATTAAATCATCATTATTTTTTGAGCTCCGCCTCATCTCTGTATTTGTCCATGATTGATTTCTTATACTTGCTTTTAAACTATGTAATATAATTGCTTTGCTTAATGTCATCATCAAGGCTATTCCACAGGATCACCCCACAAACTGATATGCACATGCTTTTTGTGTCGGTCGAACACAGGCTTGTTTCAGATTCAATATCCCTCTTAGTTCAGATTTTGCCCCTCTGTCACTGAATAATTTTTGAATGTTTCTTGGTTGTAGATTGTGTCTTGCTTTAAATATGATTTGTACAGTTTTAAATTTTATTAGATTCATGAATGTTTGATTTTAAAAACAGTACATTTGTGTGTTCTCAGTATCCCACATGATGCATTAACCTTACTGCTCTTTTTTGCAGTGTGCATATTTTTTGTAAGTTGCTCCTGTAGGTATTACCCCAAACTTCCATACAGTAGCTGAGATATGGTAGAATTAGTGTGTTATACAGCATGTACAGTGTTTTTTGGTTCAGCATATGTCTAGTTTTCCACAATATCCCAACACTTTTACTGATCTTGGAGCACAGATATTTAACATGAGATTTCCAACAGAGCTTATGGTCTAATACAACACCCAGAAAGTTATATTCATAAACCCTTTCTATCATTTCCTTATTAATTTTGACTTGTACCTCTGTATTTATTTTATGCTTACCAAACAACATGTATTTTGTTTTGTTCAAGTTTAAGGATAATTTGTTTTTATCGAACCAACATTTAATTTTACCCATTCCTTTTGTGATCACGTCTAATAACTGTTGTAAGTCCATTCCAGAACAAAAAATATTTGTGTCATCAGCAAAAACAACAAATTTTAGCAAATCTGATACTTTGCAAATGTCATTGATATATGAAATAAACAATTTTAGACCCAGTACTGAGCCCTTTGGGACCCCACAAGTAATATTGAGGCACTTTGATTTGTGTTGGCCCATCTGCACAAATTGTTGCCTATTTACAATATAACTTTTCAGCCAGTCAAGAGCTACACCTCTGATACTATACCTCTCCATTTTTTTCAAGTAAAATTTCATGGTCTATTGTATCGAATGCTTTTTTAAGATCAATAAATATTCCCACAGCATATTTTTTATTTTCAATAAAACTCGTTAATTCCTCAACAAACTCCATTAAAGCCATTGAGGTTGATCTGGCTGATCTGAACCCATACTGCCTGTCCATTAATAAATTGTTTTGTTCAATAAAATTGTCCAACCTTGCAACAAAAAAGTTTTTTAAGTACTTTTGAGAATTGGGAAAGGAGAGATATCGGCCAATAATTAGTATAAAGATGTTTATCATTTGCTTTGTATACTGGGATAACCTTGGCAATTTTCATTTAATCTGGGAATGTACCAGTTTGGAATGATAAATTGCATATATGAGTTAGTGGATCTATAATTTCTTCAACTGTTTTCTTTATCAAACTCATATCAAAGTCATTACAATCTGTGGACGTTTTATTCATGCATCCATTAACTATTTTATAATTTCATTTTTTTCTATTGTTCCCAACAGGATTGAGTTTGGATTTCTTTCTCCGTAGTCCTCAATAATGTATTTCTCTCCAGTCTTATTTATTTCACTAGCCAGTTTTTTTACCCACATACACAAAAAAGTTATTAAATCCTTCAACCGCCTCATTCATGTTGGTAATCGTTGTGTCATTATCAGTAAAAAGTTCTGGATAATTTGGTTTGGTTGGTTTGTTCCTAATAATTCCATTTAATGTATTCCATGTTCCTTTAATGTTGTTTCTGTTATTCTCTAATGTTTTGGTATAATAATGCCTCTTACATGTCCTTATTATATTAATTAGTTTGTTTTTATATTTCTTATGTTTTAGCTCTGCCTCTTTCATTCTGTGTTAAATAAATTTCATGTATTGAGAGTTCTTTTTTTACAAGCATTTTCCAGTCCTTTGCACATCCATGGGTTTTCTGAAAAGTTACTCTTGTTTCTATATTGTTTTGATGGGCAATTCCTGTCATATAAAGTTATGTATATATCTAAAAATAAATCATATTTTTTGTTTACCCTGGTTTCTTTAAATACATCACTCTAATTATTATTCAGTAAATCATTTCTAAATGCAGATATCAATTCTTTAGTTCTCCGCTCCTGTATATGATTTCATTAGACTCCTTCTTTTGATAATTACAGTCATATATTATAAAGACAGGCAGGTGGTCGCTAATATCCTTCATTAATAATCCACTCACAGTGTTGTTATCCATATTGTTAGTGAATATATTGTCTATCAGAGTGGCACCACGAGATGTTATTCTGGTAGGTTTTGTGATTGCAGGATATAGACTCATGCTATGCATTGCTTCTGTGAATTCATCTATCATTTTGTGTTTGTTGGGATTTAATAAATCTAAGTTAAAATCCCCACAGATAAAGCTGACCTTTTGCTTTGTTTTGGTAAACAACTTTTCCATATTTTTTTCAGAAAATATTTTAATGCTAGATCCTGGTTTTCTGTACACACAGCTAACAATGACATTTTTCATTCTTTCCATACATATCTCAATCGTAATGCACATCATCAATGATTACTGACATGCAGCTGACAACTTTGTAGTTGAGTCCTTTGTCCACAAAGAGAGCCATACCACCTCCACTTTTGCTCCCTCTATTAATTTAGTAAATTCATAACCTTTTAGATTGAAATCTGCTCCCTTGTCTGCATTTAGACATGTTTCAGAAACTGCTATAATGTTAAAGGATTTTTTAAATTGTCCTAAAAATTCTTTTATACACTGGAAGTTTGCATATAGACTTCTGCTATTAAAGTGACTGATCTATATTCCATGCTCAGATTTAATATTTTTGTTAAATTGCTGCTCTGTGTAATAGCAGCAGTTAGTGTTTATGTTATTGTAAAGGTTGTATTCTGGATCTATATCACGTTCCAATTCCATCATGTATTATGAATATACCATATACAGATATGATATACAATATATTTCCCATACTATAGCATTATACAGAAACCATGTTCAATGCAGTTTGCAGACTTGACCTGGTCTATTTGGCTTCAAGATCTGTCAGAACTTATCTAGCTGTGCAATGTCTCTGATGCACAGGACTTTAGCTTGTTCTGGTGTGCTGTTTGTTTTAATGTAGACTTTGCAGTTGGCAGACTAAGTAGATTGGATCTTGCCTTGTTTCCGTAAGAATTGTGCTTTCCTTGCAATTTCTGTATTTTTCTTAGTGAGGTGCTCATTTATGAACACATTTGAGCCCTTTTGTTTCCTCCCCTGCCTAAGTAGGTCAACCTTGCATTTCCTATTTGTAAAGCAGACAATTACAGCAGGTTTATCCTTCTGGCTCGTCATTGGAAGTGTGTGGCAGGCCTCTATATTGTTTTTGTCTATGATTATGTTCTTGCCAGAAAGAAATGCTGCCACCTGATCTTCGGTTGAGTCCTCATGGCCAGAACTGTCCGTCCCCCTGTCCCCTGTCAGGGCTTGGGAGTATGTCCGTGGTTTGATGGCCAATCCAGTGATTATGACATAATTTATTAGCGAGTACTGTTCCAGGTCTGATGCCCGGTTTTCCAAGTAGTCAATCTTCTTCTCCTGTTCCTCATTCAGTTTTTTAAGTTCCCTAATTTCCTGCATCAAGTTCATTATAGTATGTTGCTGGTTTGCTATGGTTGCCATTTCATCATGCCACCTGATCATCCTCATGGCTAGAACTGTCCGTCCCCCTGTCCCCTGTTCAGTCATTTGATGGCCAATCCAGTGATTATGACATAATTTATTAGTATACTTAAATCTTCTTCTCCTGTTCTCATTCAGTTTTTTAAGTTCCCTAATTTCCTTTCTTATAGTATGTTGCTGGTTTCTTTTATTTCCATCTTGGCTCCAGAATGAAAAAAAGGGTCTTTCTTGTTGCCCATCTTGTCCAGAAAAAAAAAAGGGTAATCTTGTTCCGGTTTTCCCACCGCTTTTCCACCACTGACTATTAAGCAAAATAGGAATCCGGTTCCCGCAACAGGACGGAAATTAAAAAACGAATTCCGTTTCGGATCTTCTACGCAACCTCCATAAGAGCCCGACCACGACCAATCACAGCGTTAAGTGGTAAAAACAACTCTGAAGATGCGGATGTTTAGTGCAATGGGAAGGCAAAAATAGCCACTACTATGAATTACTTAATTCAAAAATTTTATTAAGAACCATAAGAAGCTTTAACGCGTACAGTTGTCACGTCACTCACTCCCATGCAAGACATCGATGCATACTCATTACACACACATTAGGCCAAGAGTTGCCGTGGAACGCCGTACCTTCCAGGCTAACCCCGTCAGCAATGGGATACCAGTTTGTGGAGACACAGCAAGCAACCCACCACCACAGCTAAATCGATGGCACAGGAATGAGTGGAGACTTACCGCGAGCGCAGGCAACTGCCTGGTGAGGAGCCGCTGGATTGGATAGCACGGACAGTAATTGAAAGACATTGACTGGACAGCACTACACAGACTACTCCAGAATTTACTCTACCCAGAATTTCAACCATATATATGTAATCATAAAGTCTAGTATCACTTGCATGACCAGTTAACTGCTTCTTTCTTCTTTCTCTTTCAGCTTTTCTTCGTTTATCCTAGGAGTCACCACAGTGAATCGTCTTGTCCTCTGCATCTTCTGCTCTCACACCAACTATCTGCATGTCCTCTCTCACCACATCCATTGATCTCCTCTTTGGTCTTCCTCTTTTCTTCCTGCCTGGCAGCTCCATCTTTGGCATCCTTCCACCAATATATTCACTATCCGTCCTCCGTACATATCCAAGCCATCTCAATCAGGCCGATTTAATTTTGTCTCCAAAACATCCAACCTGTGTTGTGCCTTTGATATGCACGTTCCCAATCCAGTCCGTCCTTGTCACTCCCAATGAGAATCTCAGCATCTTCAGCTCTGCCACCTCCAGCTCCTCCTCTTGTCTTTTTGCTAGTGCTGCTGTCTCCAAACCAAACAACATTTCTGGTTTTACTGCCATCTTGTAGACCTTTCCTTTTACGTTTGCTTCCACTCTTTTGTCACAGATCACTCCTGACACTTTCCTCCAACCACTCCACCCTGCCCGTACTCGCTTCTTACTCAGACCGTCCTACTGAGCAACAAATTCTCCATCCTGGATGAGCAGAACATTTCGCCACTCGCAGGCCCCTGCAATCCTGTATTGTCCCTGGAGTCTGATAGCCCCTTGTAGCCGCCTGCACTCTCCACAGCAGTGTCTAAAGTCGTTTGTCCCACCTGTTGACCTACGCTCTCAACGGCATGCTTCACCTCAACAACCCGGCTGCGTGCAGTTCACTCCTTGTCCTGCAATTACCTCACAAGAACAAGCCACCGATCTGGAGAGGGCAAGCGCCTGGCAAAACACTCTCCCTCCTCGAACCAGGCACCAAGAGTCCACTGGTCAGCCTGCAATCCCCTCTCCAGGTCAGACTTCCAAGTCCCCTCCTCTTGCTTTACTGATTATTGGTGACTCCATAGTCAGGAACATTAAATCCAAAACGGCTGCGACATACTGCTTCCCCGGTGCTAAGGTCTTGGACATAGGTAAAAACACCTCCCGAGTCTTCTTAGCAAACATTCACAAGTCAGAAATGTTGTCATCCACGTCGGTACTAACGACACTGCCAAACAACAGTCCGAGATATTAAAGCGTGACTTTAACAGTCTGTTTGAAGTACTAAAGGGCTACAAAAAAATCAGTTTTTATCTCCGGTCCCATCCCTTCCTTCAATTGAGGGATGGGGCGTTTTAGCAGGCTGCTAAGTCTCAACACCTGGCTACAGCGTATTTGCTCTTCACACAATGTAGGTTTTAATCGATAGCTTTAATCTTTTTTTGGGATTGTGCACCATTTTTTAATCGAGATGGCCTTCATCCTAGTTCACAGGGCAGTCATGCCTTAGCTGCAAATATTTTTCATTCTGTTTTCACCGCCAAATGCACGACTAACTGATTCTACTCCACACCTGGACACAACACCGGTCACTGCACTAGATTCTTCTTCAATGCACGTAACAATGTCCACTGCGCTCACTAGCTCCACCCTTTGGTGTGTAAATCCATCTTCTTCGAACACTGTTTCACACAGCTCTGATATCCCCGTTATAGTAACACAGAGATCTTACAGCAGAACCACGAACAACTCACACAGAAATATGAAGAATCTGTTGCGTGGGATGGGTGGACACCAGGCGCGAGACAGCAAAACTTGGTCTTGAGGTTTTTATTATAAAGAAAAGAAAACAGGCACGATGACCGAACAAAAAACTTTGCCCAAAGGGTTGCAAAAATCCAACAAAGAAATGCTTCACAGAGCAGAAAAATAAAAGTACAAAACGAGAGAAATAAAAAGCCACTAGAAACTCTAGGGAAGAAAACCAATGAACAAAAATAAACAAACTCAGCAATGGCACTTGGCACATGCGAAAATACAAAACGAGAGTTATGACTATGAATGCAAGCAAGGAGCAAACGAGAAAACACTATGAACACGACTGTGGAAAACGCAATGAACGAGGTGAAAACGAGACTCTGTCTGCCAGCTAACTCCAGCCTCTCATCACGCAACAACAAGGATCACCTGTAGACCGACAGGGAGAAACGAGATTGCTTAATTACCAGGCACGAATGACAAGAGAGGAAAACCAGCGAGACAACAAAAAAAAAATGAGACAACGAAAGCAGGTATTGCTGATTAAGAAAATGAGTGTACTGCAGCATATAAGAACCCAGTAAGATACTATGAACAGTAAAAGTGTTAAACTAGTTAATAGTAAAGCACAGGTAAGAATGTAGTGAAAGTAGGAAGCATGCGAGTTAAATCCCAATCTAAATTAGTAATGGTTAGTACGTGCCTATCTAATGGAAACACCCCCCGTGACAGATTAGTAAGTTGTTAGTGTAAACACCTCACAGATATACCAATGACAGAAATAGCCAGAGGGGAAGGCATAGCGCGTTCTTCCTCAGTTGGTGTGAATGGTGATAAAACAGATATTCATTGATCAACTTTCGCTGTTTGTAAGAACAGGGCGCATAGCATAGCGGTGACAGCGTATCTGACTCCATATTAAATTTAGAACATAAAATTTAGTTTTAATCAATCGCGGTTACAATTAAACCATACATTTTATTAGATTGATCTGACTCCAATTTATGAATTTAGAGCTATGTTGTGCGTCGGACTCATAACTGGTCTATACCTTACGTCCGCTGGACCAAAAACATCTGTACAGCCCAACTCAGTGGAGAACTCAGAGGATGGCAGTCCTATTCTGCCCGGTGGTTTGACATAGAGAATAGCTATGACTAGTCACCATGGGGGCCGGAATGAATGCACAATTAAAACTTTCGAAGTATACCACAAGAGGCGTTCAGTGACTATGTAAAAGTAAAAACAATAAAACAAAAAAAAGAAGGCGTGTAGGGACTCTCAAGTTTAACGCCACATTCTCGAAGCCAATCAGAATAACACCAATCACAGCATGGAACCCCACCGTGTACCTAGCAGGAAGGCCTGGTGATCAGGCAGGCCTCATAGCCCTACATTATGCCCCATTGGGTGACAGGACTCTGGGCTGGAAGAATATAAGTTAGTTAGAGTCAGAAAACCACAACAGAATGCAATTAACAATTTATCTCGCCAGGCAGGCACAAGCTTAAATCAGAAAAACCAAATCATACTGTTAAATGAAATGTAAAGAAATAATGAGGTCATACCTGGTGCAGCAACACACATACAAAGTATACGTGCAGGAGGTAGTTACCATCTACCATCTTCCCTACGCACTGCATATTGAGGCTCATGTAGGAAACTGTTTACGATCCTCCATACCTATATGGGCTACACACGGCTACAGCAGCAGCACGTGCGGGAAGTTGACTGCAATCTTCTATTGTTATAATGGCTACACACATGCAGATGCATTTGTGGGAAGTCATCTACGATCTTCCATAACTACTATTGGCTACTCACGGCATGTAGATGCACGCGTGGGAAGTCGGTTGCGGTCTTCCCGAATGGTTTGTTTCCCCTTCTTTTATGCCCAAGCTCTATAAGGGTCTCCAATGGCGGGGTCATAAATTATTGACTTCGCTGAATCAGGAATGTAGCTTCCTCCCCAGGGGAAATTTGGGCAGGGACATTTCCAGAGGGGAAATTTACATAAGTGTGTTCTTTTCGCAGTTATTAAATGAGGGTTTGATACAGTTCTAATCCCTTCGAAATATGCCCCATGCAACTTCGGAAATTTAAAGGAGTAGAATGATACCAAACACGATCACAGTTTGCCATGAAACGTCCGGTACAGTACATAATTACACAGATAATTTGTATTAATGTTAACAATGAGCTAATGTCATATAATATAACAAGAATACACATTACATCTGTAAGATTACGGGTAAAATTAGTGTTTTAAATCAGTGGGGAAAAGGCCTTTGAAAATTGGTGAGTAGAAAGTAATGCAAATTATTTCGCTGGTGTAGTCTCTGAAAAGTCCAGTTGATGGCAATTTGGCATTGTCTGGCACAGGCCAGTGTTCATAAACAGTTGAAGAAAGTTTAATGAAGAAACCAGACATTGACCATTAACCCAGAGGATCGTGACCACTCCAGCCATGGGCCGATAAGGTTGGGTGCCTTTTGGGTCGTAAAAACCCTTATCGATACTCTCCTTCGAAACAGAAAATCCTTTGCCAGGTGCTGGTGCCATTAAGATAATGGGGGTAATCCTTCGTACATGAGAATGTGCACGACTCCAACATGCAGGTTCTCTGCCGCTTACATTAGTAATAAAGTAAAAATAATTAACAAGCATGAAGACTAGGAAGCCCGGAAAAAGAAACATAAGAAAGAGGTCTGAAACCTTAAGCCACTCCCGAATGTATTGCGAGAAGTAAAACATGGAGACGACCACGCAGACACTGGAGAGGCGGATTGGCTGGGCAGACTGAGACCTGGCGAGAAACAAAACATGGAAAATTAAAAAACAAGAACAATAAATGTGAAAACTGTGAAATATGAATCCTGATACAAGAAACTGTTAAAACCATGACATGAGTAATGACTATGAACTATGAAACCTGGCACAAGAAACTGTTAAAACCCCAACCAATGTCCTGGTAGAACGGCACAGAACACTGGAATCACAACAGTAACACACACACACACACACACAAAACACACACACACAAGCGCCACCTGGCACTGACTAAGGGACATCAAGAAAACTATGACTACAAGAAAACTATGAAAAACATGGAAACTATGAGAGGTGAAACCTCTAATACTAAATAAAAAACCTCACAAGACTAAGAATACAAGAAACAAGAAACATCTAACAAAACCACAAGACTAAACACTAATGGGAGCAAAGTTCAGTTATCGCGTGTCATAGGATTTCAAGATCGCTGTCTTGGCGGCCATATTGTTTGACTGATTGTGGTCAAAATCAATAGGGTCCATCCCTGATGCAATAGCGACCCACCCACAAAATTTCAGAGATATCCATTCATTACTTTTTGAGTTCTATTGTTCACAAACAAACAAGCGAATGAAAGGTCATTCATAGAATGACCACTTGCACCGTCGGAATCATGCACAGATCTCTGACACAGAATGAACGGATTGGAGTTGGTTTCAAGTCTCTAGCTGTAATCGTAGCGAAGTTATCAAACAAAATTGGTTTTGGACCTTTCTGGTGAGCTTGACCTTTACCTTTGACCTTTGGCCTTGAAAAGAGACCCGTCTCTAGCCACAAGGCTAGCCAATGTTGTCACGAAGTTTGGTGACGATAATGTGAAAATTATGGCCTGTAGAGTGCCCACAAATAGACAGACAGACAGACAGACAAAATAATAAACCAGAATAGAGCGCTGAACGCAGTTGATATTTTGCCGTCTGGCAGCAATGTTTGCGTTTCGCTATTTATCCGGCATTTCCGGTGGACATGCGCACTTGGGGTTAATACTTTATCTTGACGTGACAGTCTGACGTATACATCGCAAGTATGGCTCTCTCCATTTGGAGATGAGTTCGATTCGTTTTCAAATGTTGAAACGACAATTAAGTCTTTTGAAAAAGAGCAGTTTATATCGTTCTGGTGCCGAGATAGCCGCTGAAAGGTGCTCAGAAAAAATTCAAGAAGTTCGTTGTTGACTTATATCAATTCCTGAAGTTTACGTGCGTGAAAGGTGGCCGAGGTTATGAGTACAAGGGAACGGGACCAGTCTCCAATAAAATCTCAACTACCTAAGGAATATCTTCCATACGTGCTGGAATAAGAGACAACGGCATGCGAAAATTTAAAAGAAAAAAAAACGACTTTGAGATTCGACTAGAAAAACGTTTGAGGGGGCTTAGCTACAGATTGATGCAAATTATATACCGGTAACTAAATTTACGGGCGAAAAATATTTTGGACGCATCGTCCTGAAGTTTTGGATGACGAAATTTACCTTTATTCCTTTACTCCAATTATATGTCCGAGCTGTTACGACCGGCCTGTTTCACTCTGAATTTCAGTATAAGCCGGCTGGGCTATGTGACAGTTTCTCTAGACCCATGGTCATTACGATCAAATAGCTTGAATGGCCTATTTGCACAGGACAAGAAATCTTCATAGTTCTGTCAGAAATAGGAGGAGTAAGGCTGCTTTTACAAAAGTGAAACAAATTTTTCGGTCGATAGATTACATTCAAAGTCAATGCAAAGATGCGAAAACGCACGTTTCACGTGTATTTTCGTTTTTGCATTGATTTTGAATGTAATCTGTCGTGCGAAAAATTCATTTCACGTCCGGTGTAAAAGAGGCTTAACTCGGTTTACGTTATGCCGTCACTCCCCTGTCGACATGTACTGAAGGATAATAATAATAATAATAATGGTTAGCCTAGAACGTTTTCCCAAAACCAAGATCATGTATAATGATTATGCATTAACATTTAACCAGAAGTCTCGCTCCTCTGAAGAGGGCCTTCAACCTTTTTTTTTAAAATTTGTCTTCGACATCTTCTATCGAAAAAAGAATGTGTCAGACTATTGGTAACCGCTAAACTGAGTGCTTCTTCAAGCCCATCCACCTTTGAAAAAGGGAGGAAAAATACTTTTAAACAGGATTTGACGGAATATTGACATGCATCGTTTCTACATTTATAGAGGGTCGCATTCGCACGGGATTAATATTGCCTAGGGTACTGTCTGTGGAGCGTTTTACAGAAGGTAAAAGTGGCCATAAATTTTACCGAGAATGTCTGTAATGATTACTGACTTGGCGCTTTCGGACGGGACTGAAATTCCTGGGAATAATTACATTAGCCTACCCCATGTCACCACGTCAAACTAATCCCGTCCGAATAGGGTAAGGCACATAATGCCGGACGCTGTGAACAGTAAAATATCCCGGCATTTGTATAGCCGTCCACGCCTCGACTTTGTAACCACAAGCTAAGTTGGCCAGTGCCAAGTGCGCATGTCCACCGGAAGTGCCGGCTAAATAGCGAAACGCAAGCACAGCCGTCAGACGGCAGAATATCCACTGTGTTTACCAAAATAGTGCAGTCCTTAGGTCAGGTAACGCAGGCCTTGAGTTTATCAAAAAATTATGCACTTGGTTTGAAGTGTGTACACTGATTAGAAGCAAAGCTATGGCCACTTATGTGTTTTTGACATTTTGTGTGACCTTGACCTTTGATGTAGATTCACCAAAATAGTGCAGTACCTAGGTCAAGTAACATAAACCTTTCGTTTATGAACAATATGCACTTGGTTTGAAGTCTCTACGAGGATTAGAATCGAAGATATGGCTTCTTATGTGTTTTTGACCTTTTGTGTGACCTTGACCTTGACCTTACGCCTAGATTCCTAGGTCAAGTGAGATAGACCTTTCGTTTATGAACAATATGCACTTGGTTTGAAATCTCTACGACCTAGATTCACCAAAATAATTTCTGAGGCAGCTAACTTAGCACCATAAAAAGCCTCAAGATAAGATTCATCGGGATAATCTCTGTAAACGGATAAGGCAGTATCTGTTCCCAAATTATTGCAATTTTTTTTTTTTTTGTTCCAGTGCACAGTGCACTCTACCAACTCTTAAATTAGACCTAAACCCTTGGCTACATATAAATGCATATGGAAGTTTATTCCCACTTTCATTACCAGAAAACATCAGTAGATTTTCATTTGGACTATCCAAGTAAAATGAGAACTAGCTGAGAGTTCACAGGCTATTTATAAATTTTATAGATAGTCTTTTAAACATCTACAGGCATAGATAAATGGTTGAATCGTTGAATGTCATCTAATAAGCTGTTGAAATGTTGCAAACACTCTGTAAGCTCACTGCAGGCAGAAAATCCAAAAAGAGTCACCTAATATTTTTTGGAGTGCCTTCAGCTTTTAGTCATGGCATTGTTTTTACAATCTTAATCAATGTTACAATATTTATTTCCAAAATTGCGTAAATTTTTGGTTAGAATCTTATTTTGAAGACAGGAGAGGCAAACTACTCCGTAAAACTGTCTGCAGCACCTCCCCAAGGCTTTCAACAGGTTACGCTCCTATGTATTTGCTTATTTAAATCAAAATGGCAACTTATGTATGCTGGGTAGTGCGAGCAGTCATTATAAATGGGCCAGAATTTACACAAATAAATAAAAATAAATAAATAAATAAATAAGAGCAATCAGAGATTTCTGACCTCTGCCAAATCTAGAATTTGATCCGGATCGCCACCAAAATTTAATGGGTTCTTCCTTGCATCAAGATACACCTGTGTGCCAATTTTCATGATGATCCGCTCAGTAGTTTTTGAGTAATCTTGCTAACAGACAAACAGACACACAGACAAATAAACGCAGATGATTTTATAACCTCCTTGGCGGAGGCAATAACACTGCAGCAAATAGTCCATTTTATTTATTTATTCATTTATTTTTTATTATTTTATTGAAGAGAACACATAACACATACAAACTATGTTAATGAAATTGCATGGCATGATTAATCATGAAACAAAAATGACTCAGTGAAGTCAGGGGTGAAAAATCAGAGCTTTTACTTTGGAAATAGCATTACATGAGTACACATGCTTAGACACTTTCTTGCAGACAGCTCTGCCCTATTTTCAAAGCCATGATAAGCCACATCAAGTTTAACAGTTCCCATTAGTCTTCAACTACAAGTCATAATTGGCTGGAGTATCTTAATGATTTTTGTTTCAATTACTAATTTGTCTCTGGATACCTCTTTCCTCCATCCTGTGAAAGGTTTATACTTAAACTTTTCCAGTTTTATTTTAAGGCACATTAAGCCCATGTTCTTGGTTGTCTTCAAAAAAATCATGGGCTTTTTTCCCAGCTTTATGTGGGTGTCTCTCAGCTGTGTGAATAATGATTGATGCCTCAAGCCAGATTTCATGCGGTTTCTTGGTTTAGTTATTAATTAATTTATTTTAGACTTGAAAGGAGCTTCACAAGTCCCTACATCCAATGCAGTGCTACAGGGTCATAAAAATAACTCATTTAATTTGAGGATATATGCTGAGGATAAGTGGAACCAGTCCACTTAATCCACAAAATGAAATAAGGCTTTTCACTGCTACCATAGGATTTGACTGATATTACATATTTTTCAAAAATAAAAACAGCCTATTAACTAAATGTGCACGTACTACTTTGAGTTGCAGGAATTTTCAAACAAAACAATGCTTTCAAAGTAAACTGTATCATAATTACATGCAGTGTTACTCATGACAGTGCCATTAAAAATGTTGGCGCTCCTCCTGATTTGCTCTATCTTTGCATGTTTGTCACAACAACATACTCAGAAATGTCAGCAGATGTCAGCTGAATTTTTCAATCAGTAATTCTTATGTCAATTTTTTTTTTTACTGGTAAAATTCAGCTTGGTCAATAAATATTTGGACAGAGACACCGTTTTCATTGTTATAGTTTTGTATGCTGCCACAATGGATAAAGAAGCAATCAAGATGTGCTTGAAGTGCTGACTTTCAACTTCCATTTATGAGTTTAAAAAAAAAAAAATGTCTGAACCATATATGAATTACACCCATTATAAGCGTAGCCCCTCAGTTTAAGGGGCTTAAAAGTTATTAGACAAACTGGCATCATACTTAAATTATTATTTTTATTACTCCGTGGCAAACCCTTTTCGCACTCAATGACTGCCTAAAGTCTGGAACCCATAGACTTCACTGCAGCTGTCTTCAGTTCCTGCCTTGTTGTCGGGATGCTCTACCTTCAGCAGGTGAAATACATCCTCAATTGCATGGAAGCCATAGGATTGACTTGTATGTGGAAGAACATTCCACTTCTTTGCCATACAAATTCTTTGGTTGTTTTTGCAGTATGCTCACAAGTCACCTTCCATCTGCACCGTAAAGCATTTTCCGATTTGTTCTGATGCATTTGGCAAAGTAAATAATATAGCCCTGTACATTTCAGAATTCATCTACTAGCTTTGGTCACCTGTCTAATCACTAGCTGATGCGAGGGAATTATCTCATAGCAGCCATACATGCCCATTCATTAAACCACTCTTCACTGATTAGCAGATTATGAGCAGGTCCTTCCCTCCTCCATATCCTTCTTTTTGTATGTTTCTGGTGTCAATTTACCTTTGTCCTTTTTGTCTATAGAATTTTGTTCCAGAGCTATACGACCATTTGTAGATTTTTTTGGGTAAGTTTCCTGTTTTTGAGTCTTGCCAATAGTTTACATGTTAAAATCAACGTGTGTATTAAATCCGATGATGTCTTTGGCACTGATACAACCTCCAACCTCCCAGAGATTTTTCTTGATTTGGCCAACTGCTGTGAAGGGGTTTTTCTGAGTCAGCCAAAAAAAATTATCTGCCATCCACCGCAGTTTTCATCTGTGGCCTTCCTGGCTTTCTTGTATTCCTGAACTCACCAGTGCTTTCTTTCTTTTTTATAATATACCAAAATGTTCAGTTGGCCACGCCCAAGTGTTCCTCTTTTTCTCTGGTGGGTTTGTTTTGATTTTTTTTTTTTTTTTTTAAAAGATTATTTTTTTGGGAATTTTTCCTTTATTTGACAGTTGTACAGTGTAGAGAGACAGGAAGGTTGGGGAGAAGAATGGGGGAAGACATGCAGCAAATGACCTGAGCTGGAATCGAACCCAGGTCGCTGCGGTAAGGACACAGCCTTTATGGTACGCGCGCTTAGACCAATGAGCCACCGGGGCGCCCCTTGATTTTTGAGCCTAATAATGGCTTGCTTTATGGGCACTGACGGCTCTTTGAATTTCATATTGAGAGTTCACAGCAATAGCTGACAAATTAAAAACTATTTGAAACTTTTATGTGTTTACTTTTAAATTACATTATTGGGGATTAACATACCTGGCCTTGGAGCAGCTGAGCATCCGGTTGTCCAAATACTTTTGGTTCCTAAAAGAGGGAGGACCTTTGAACAAAAATTCTGTAAATCCTACTCTATCCACCTAATTTCTGATGTGTTAACCCTCGAACTGAAGGAGACTGTCCTCAAAATGAGCCCGAGGTTCATTATTTTGTCTGTCACAAACAGCATATCCATCAGCTTAGCTTAGTTTGGTAGTTTAGTGCTCTACAATAAATGCTTCTGCAACAAAAAGGGTTGAACTGTGCATTAGGGGATATGTCAATGAATACAGCTGGCGCTATGTGATTTTTTGTGTCCAAGAACACCTTTGCAATTTGACACCCAAAATCACCTTTTAACAAAAAAAAAAAAAAAAAAAATGTTGTCGCACTATACAAATAACAACTTAAGGCTCACCCTTGTTTTAGTACCATGAATGTTGTTTTGTGTATGATTTGAATGGCTAACATCTATTCATACGAAACTTATTACCTGGTAAACCAAACTCCATATAGGCACCGATCCCATGGGTGCTCAGGTCTCTTGTAATCATGCAAACATTTCCTATTTTAACATGATGGGCTCTATCTTACACCCAGAGCAAGGCAGCGCCATGTGCATTGCAAGTGGTTTTGCCAGCATAAAACTGATGCTGTTGTCATTTTCCCATCCAGCGCTGACAGTTTAAATAGCAAACGAACTTGCACCAGTCAGTTCAGTACATATTCAAAAAAAAAAAAGAAAAAAGTAGGCTTCAGAAGGCTACAGAAGCGCCACAGTGGAGCCTAACCTGAATGGACCTATATATCATTTAATAAAAAATAGAATTTCACACTGTGCAAGCAAAGTGTATTAAAAATCTTAACAAACAGAAACATTACCTGGTGGTTCACATTTTTTTCCATATTGGAATCTCCCATTTCACATGCAGGCAACATCACACAGGAACATCATTGAGAGCAGAATTTTTTTTTTTTTTTTTTTTTTTAATGATGGACTCTGTAATGTAATTCCACTTTATTACACATAACTTAATTTATGGGCTTATTTGTTTTGATTGCTTTGAATGTGTGGATTTCTTGGGTTGTTACCAACATGTGGTGAAAATTTCATGTCAGGAGCCCCATTAGAAATATATTAAGTGAGAAAAATGTTGACGCATTCAATACTTATTTTCCCTGCTGTAGTTCAGCGCATGACTGTAGTAGGATTTGGAACCTTGTTTCCTATTTGTTTCTGCCTCTGCCTTTTCTGCCTCAGAAAAGGCATAATAAAGCCCATTTCATCTTCACATCTGAATCCAGTCCATGCTTTCCATTTTCCAGTGCACTTTATTCAGTGCACTGAAAAAGCCATTAAAGACTCAGTTAAGGTGTAAGGTAAGTGTTAATGCTGCATAAAAACAAATACAAGGCTTTAGTTTGAAATTCACTAGTTACAATGTGGAATTCAGAGTCCACTTAAATATGGACTTGTATTCAAACTAATGTACAGCTGAAGCAAGATTGGACCGCGGCACAGAGTTGTGCGTGTGTAGAGTCGTGTGTGTGTGTGCGTGGGCTGGCAAACCCTTATCCTCGGTGAAACACAGAGGAGAGAAACTTTTTTTTATTAAGGAGAGAAACTTGAACAACTATAAATGACAGCAAAACATGGTAAAAGCTGTTGCACTGAGCTGAAATGAAACAGGTGCTCATAAATGATGTAAAGATGTTAATAAAATATTTCCTTTTCTTCGGGGGGGGTAGCAGCGCTCATAACATAATGGTATGGGAAACATTAAAAGGATGGCTGCATATTATGGCAAGAAATATTTCAAGATCTACAGGAGCAATGCTGAGATTAAAATGTTCAAAGTAGACTCTGGTCTTTTTTTAAAACCAGACAAACTCACTCCTGATTTTCAGCGCAATTCAGTAAGTTTTCTTACTGGACCATTTGACTTTGGCTGTTATTTCTCTCAACTAAAATATTAAAATATAGCTCAGACCGTTCAGCTTCTTGGTTATTAGTGCCTAGAGACACTCAAAGCAAATCACTGTTACTTGACAGAGCATCACAGAGGATTCTTCTTACTTTTTCACTAAATTCTCTTTATGAAGCAGCCAATCCACTTACTTGTTTAAAGGGTTAAGGCTTAGCCAGGAAGGTCTTTTGCAATGTTATACCCATATTTGTGGTAAACCTGGGACATAAACAGGATATTGAGTATGGAATTGACTCACGCTTAACCCATGTACATTGGAAGACGGACCCAGCACAGTCCCAGGTTGTTGGCACTACACAAGACCTGAGTTAACAAGTTCATTCTGAACACATCAGAGTTGAACAGGATTTATTGCTGTCTTTTTAATGTTTTAATTTTTTTTTTTATTTTTTTGTGTCAATCTAAAACCATGACACAGGTCAATCACGTGGACCCTTAACACAAATATTTTTTTGGTGAGGGTCCGGGCCAATATTAAGGTTGTTTAAACAAGGTGATTATATTGTTAGTTCCCAGCACTGTTCCTTGGGGCTCATCCTAGAATCCAATTTTCAGGCACTCTGGTTCTGGCTTGTGTTAACACACACTTGCTTTTCCTCAATTTTCCTGCACATTCACAGAAAAAAAAAAAAATCCCAGATGAAATGCAGCTTGGTCAAGCTTAGTGTACAGCACTTGATCAAACACCTCTAATCACTCCTATGATTGAATAATGTCCCCGTCACTGAAAGGTAATGGTGTGTATTATTAAACCTCCATTTTCCTTTATTGAAACTACAACGGGATATCGTAGTAGAAGACATGGTATATTTGACAGTGTTGAGAGGTAACTCTGGCGAAAACAAAACGGTATAAGAATTTCCACTGCATGCTAAAATGGAGTGTGACCACAGTTTAATGCCGCCATAAGGAAACCGACAGACGTGCAATGTTCACTGATCCGAATAAAATTATTGGATTGCGTAATCCAGACTAGTCTGTGCCGAATGTTTGTGTTCTAGTATGTAGTATGGACTGAGTTCACTTTCTAAACATCGAAACATCAGCTAAATATATTCAGAGTTGTTTGAAACAATGCCAAGCAGTGCCACCAACCTATAGCTAGCCGTGTACAAAAATATGCAATTGATGGATTTCCTTAGGTTGCTTTTTTCATGAGCTTAGAAGTATCCAGGGACGCCTAGTGTTGTATTGCCCACTGGGAAGCGGAATTTCTTTCCACCAATTTTCTACTCATTTCCTGAGAGCTGGCTAGCACTCATTTCTTGAGAATTTTATCTTTCCAAAAAACGAGTCAATACCCACATCTAATGCCCAGTATATTTTATTCTACAATATTGTCACAAGCTTTGCAGAGACACCTGAATGCAAGGTGTTACGAATAAATTATGACAAAACTGATTTACAGTGCTTTGATATTTTCTTCAAGGCAACCTTAATTAAATTAATTACATCATTAATTGGCTTTGATCATTATTTTCAGGCATAACAAATGTCATTATTTAGAAAATTCATATTATAAAACATAACTTCCCATGTTTTATTCCAATGTTTGCTTTACCACAAGGACATTTTTAAAAATGGTGGCCTACATATTTTTCTTCAATGTAGAATGTGCTTTTTTACAAAAACATCTTAGTTTTTGTAGGTTGGAAAATGATCGACCTGAACAATGGTGGGTTTGGAAACCATGAAGCCTGATCATTAATGCTTTATTGTCACACCAGAAGAATTTCAAGAATAGTTATACATGTAATTGTAATGTTGCAACTATGTTGTGTAAAATTACTAAACTGAAAGAGTGAAGTAGATTTTTTCTAGCTGGATAGTTTTTTTTGTTACATTTGAATTTCAATGGGTAACGGCATGCTTTTACCTCAAATTAATGTGAAATGGGTAAAGTAGCCCAAGGTTGGAGGTTACCCCGCGTCGTGACAGGTGTTTGATTACAGCTACTAGCTAGGTGCTCAAACGATAGATTTTGTAGCATAGTCTGTAAGGTGTTGCACATTACTGTTGCTAGATTGAGAAAGTTATGATGTGTAGCATTGACATCTCTCTGACAATTTCAGCTACAGTTGGGAAACCTTGTGTAATCTATTGGCTAACGTGATGGGTACCTAATTTTAAGTATTCTAGAGCTGACCAATAACATGGCTATTGTTGACTCAAGCTAGCATGTTATGCATAGGGAGATTGCAAATGGTCAATGATAAGCAATATACCCAACGACATATCAATTACTGTCTATCTGAACAACTTTTTGTGAATTGCTTGAAAAATGTTTGTTGCACTGAAAAGATACACACGGAGTCAATACTGCCATGGGATTCAACGTCATAGTCGATTACTACCGGGCATACCAATATGGCCGCTTGGCCACTTGCGCTTGCTTCAAGCTTCCATTGAAGTCTACCACTGAGTCAGTAATCCAGTCATAATTTACAGATGCCATGTCATGTTTGGCTTTAATTCAGCCGAGGTCATTCCGATATTTTCTAAGATTTTCGGTACTGCATGCTTTCGGGTGTGATTCAACTCTCCAATACAGCGTCACAAATAATATTTTTATGCCGAGGTGGCTTCCTTAAATAGTTGGACAGCAAAAGCAGTCATCTTAAACTGTGTAGACAATTAGTCAAGTGAAAGAATTTTAACCGCAAAGCCACAAGTGTAAAATTTCAGTATGGAACAGTATGAGTGTTGAATGTGTATGTGGTTCTATGAGGCACGGTATGATTACTAAGTTCCGCCCATGGACAGTGACCATATTTTTCCAACCCTTGTCAATGAGTGCTGATCTTATTCTTAGCAATTCATGGACCAAATTCAGTCAGGTGAGACCTAGAATCCAACGAGCACAAATAAGATTTTCCACTGAACTGATTAAAATAAAAGGCAAAAACCAAAAAAAAATCAGACAGCAGAGTGAAGTTTAATTTAAGTCAGCATGTTTCTTTAATGTTAAAATATTTCAATTACATTTGCATGATGAAAATAGATTAGTGTATGTAATTGTATGTAAATGTAATATGTAATTGACTTCAATTTGTGATTCAGTTCAATTTACTTGATAGTGAATGTGTGTGCATATGCACTTGTGTGTGAATGTCTGTGTGAGCATACATCTCTGTGTTGAATTGAATCAAACTGGGTGCCAAATCTGGCCAGTCTTTGCCTACTATATGTATTCAGCACTCTAGTTAAGAATTTATAACTCCGCATACAACTTTGCAATTCAGCACTTCAAAAACGGAAAAAAAAACCCCAAAAAACAGTGAAACACAACATTTGTGGCATGGCGGAAAGAAAAAAGGAAAAGCCATTAGATAAAGACAATTTTTTTCTGTAGATGCTGTATTGCAGCATGCATTTCAAGAAAGTGATGCAGGCCATACCCCCTTCAGAATCCACTGAGTTTGTACAGTTTGCTTGTTAGAAGCTGCTTTAGCCGTTTGAAGAGCAGAAGGAATCTTATGAGGTCAAAAGGATCCTTGGAGAGTCTCCAAAGGAACTCCTGAATAGATCCTCTGTGATGCCGCATTGAACCTTTCAGAAATTCAAAATAAATACAGCCTGAATCAGATTTTTAATACTGGGGGGTTAACCCTCTTTGGCAACTTGCAACAGTGGAAAATGACTGAAATATAAATTCTTTTGAGTAATGCGCAGTATAAGACCAAAAAATGTAAACTATTTGCATTCAGCAGTGCATTCCACACATGGTGGTTCACTTTCATTACATTATCAACTAATGAGAGGAAATGCAGTTTTATTTTATTTTATGTAGTTGCTGTGTTATAATGATTTGGGCATATCAATTCAGTTGGACAATCTGCAAAATGCCCTGTAACAGAAAGTGTTCATAATACTTATAATTTAGATTTGAATCACCATTTTAATTAGTTGTAGTATAAAATAAACTGTAATTGCTTCTTTTTCAAAGTAAATTTCAAGGGTTCTGAAAAAACTACACCATATACAGTGAACACCATAATTCGTTGGGTAGTGACTTTTTTTTTTTTTTTTTGCTATTTTGGTTCTGTTGGCCAAGTCAATCACGGGATCTGAATGTAGTTGAACATGCTGAAAATCCCAGAAACGAGCAGGAACTCAAGATGCATTACAGACCTGGCAGAGTATCACCAGGGAAGATACCCAGTGTCCGGTGATGCCTATGTGTCACAGACCTCAAGCAGTCATTGCATGTAAAGGACGTGGCAGAAAATGTTGAAATTATTACTTTATTCTGCATTATGTCAAACTGTCCAATATTTCTTGACGCACCCAAAAGGTTCTGTCGTTTCTAAGAAGTTCATCCAAAACAGATGAAAACTCCCTCATATTAAAACTCACGGTCTGTACTTCAACTTCATTTTTTCTTCAAACAAATATTTCTGGAGTACATAACCAAAATAAACACTTTGTCTGTGCAATGTATCATGGTGCTCACTGTCCCAAATTTAGAAGAAAAGAAACATTTTTACACGAGAACAATGAGGGAACTCACTGCATTGATCTGTCTACCTGGTCTCTCTCCTGCAATAAACTGCTGGTTAAGTTCATTTTTTTTCCACTGAAACTCATGTGTTGACCAGAATCTTTATTGCGAAAGTTGGCGCAAAAAGAATATTGTGCAGTGCAAAGGTCTTAGCCTTTTGAGCTGTGTTTATTACACAAAGACCATATCAGAGTATAGTTCAGGACAAACATTGATTTTCTTCCAATTACAATTTCATGTTTCCTTTCTACAACTGACCTTCATTACACCATCATGCATGTTAAAAAAACAATTCTGCAGATTTCACAAAAAGGCCTCATAATATCTAATTTGAGGATGTTGAATTAAAAAATGCAAGCAAAAAGTTTCTATCACATACTGAGTTTTCACAAAATAAGAATTAAAATTTTCCTTAATATATCATCTATAGCTTCTTTCACAAAGTCTGTAATTTTCTGTCATTATTTGGGTGTAGTGAAATGCCCAAAGATGAAGCAGGAAACATCTAGATCATGTTTGCATTTTCCTCTGTTAGTGGCCATATTACTATGCCTGAAATCAACATTAGGCATTAAGTAATAATAATTATCTAATAATTAATAATAATCTAATAATAATTAGAATCATTCATACATGTGAAAATCAGCTGAGAATTGAACAAATAGCTCTCACCTGGCACAGAGGAAGATGGAAATCATGTCTTTGTGGCAGTTTTTTTTTTTTGATCAAGGGATGATGCAAGGCTTCTTAATCTTACAAGTTGTTGTTGAAGGTGACAATGCTATGAAAATCACATCATACATTGCCAGAAAATGTGAAATGCTAGAGCAAAACAGACACTCTGAAATCAGCACCTCAAAATTAGTAAGAGAAAAGTCTTGGATTTTATTCGGCAAAAATGATTCAGGGTGGTGTTATAGAACATAGCTTTATTTCAAAATCTGATGTTTGAAAAATTAACTTTGCTGAATCTCCTCACTGGAATTTTAGTGGCTTATTGAATACATCATATAAAATGAAATATTCTTCAAAAATAAGGTTTAACCATATAGCTCTAGGGCATGATGATACAACTAGGTAAGCAAACGAGTCATCAGAAGATGACATATCCCCCCGACCCCTGACTATTTGCGAAAGTCATGTCAATCCTACACCTTCAAAGAAATTCAAACAAGAATGTTGAGGTGATTTTCCTCTGGAATTATCTGGAAGTATGTTCTGGCAACATCTACCAAAGACTATGAACCACATGTTGACAAAGGCAATAATAAAACAAGAGTCATGAATGAACAGTGTTTTAGTTCTGCTCTGGAAACAGACCCATCCCTGCGACTGATTCCAAATTCATCTCGCTTCCATGGAAAGGAAAAAAAAATTATTTTAGAAATTTTTAAAATATCAAAAGGCACCACTTCAGTACTTGGGTAATGCACATACAAAGTTTCAGAAAGATATAACAAACGGTTTTTGAGTTCTGCTCCGGAAACGAACCTATCTCTGTACAGAGTCCCAGTGCAACTCATTTGCATGGAAACGAAAAAAATAAGATTTTCAGAAATCTGAAAATATCAAAAAAAAAGATATAATGAACCAAACAAACTAGTATGTACAGGTCCAAATCCAACTCATTTCCATGGAAACAAAAAAAAGTTTCAAAAGATATAAATGAACGGTTTTTGAGTTTTGCTGCCCAGAAACAAACCTATCTCTGTACAAAGTCCAAATCCAACTCGTTTCCATGGAAACGGAATTTTTTTTTTTTCCAGAAATCCAAAAATATCAAAAGGCACCACTTCAGTATGTGGGTAATACACATGCAAAGTTTCAGTAAGATATATTGAACGGTTTTTGAGTTCTGCTCCGGAAACAAACTAGGCCTGATGTGCACTAAGTCCAGATTTGTTTCCATAGAAATGGCAAAAATAGTAATCCTAAAGTTTCCAAAGTAGCAAAAGGCACATCTAGTCCATACATAGAATACATGTACTAAGTTTGGTGCTGATATCTTACATTGTTTTTCAGTTCTGCTCAGGAAACGAACACAGTCTAATTTGCACTCAGTCCAGATTTGTTTCCATGGAAACGACAAAAATAGGAATCCCGAAATTTCCAAAGGAGCAAAAGGCACATCTAGACTATACATAGAATACATGTACCAAGTTTGGTGCTGTCCGAGTTCTGCTCCGGAAACAAAATGATTACAGATGGACGGACAGACAGATGGACGAGGCAATGCCTATATCCCCCGCATTTTATGCCAGGAGGATAATAATAAAAAAGGAACGTTTGCATGTTGTCCTCAGTTTGTGCTGGTTTTCTGCAGGTACTCCAGTTTCCTCCCACAGTTCAAAGATGCTTGTCAGGCTAATTGGAGCCTCTAACTTGCCCAAAGGTATGAGTATATGAGTGAATGAATGATGTATGCTCCCCGCAATGGATTGATGAGCTGTCCAATGTATTGTCCTGCATTTCGCCCAGAGTCGGCTAGGATAGGCTCAAGCTCCCCTGTGACCCTAGTGCAGAAGAAGCAGTTTAGATAATAGATGGATATTAAACTGGTATATAATTCAATTTCATTACATTTCTCCGAATTCATATTTAAATTTTCTCTGAAATTTTTGTCTTTTTTCTTAGTTTCCCCTCCCAGCAGCATTACCATTCTGTGCTGTCTCCTCTTGAGATGAGTCGAGTTGAGCGCTTTGACAGTAGATGCTGTAAAATTTTTACGAGTAGCCATTTCAGATATCCCGAATGTGCTGTTGCAACAACCATCCATTTGTTTTTATTTGTCTTTCTTTGTGGTTATTAAATAAACAGGCATGTGCGCCTGGGCAGATTTTCAGGGTCATTCCACTTTTAGTGCTGCTTACCTACAGTAGCCCTGTCACTTGGGGATAGGGCCACACACAGTCCTGCTGTTAATTAAAATTTCATGCTCTTGACATCTGTTGGTCACAGCCACATTCATGTTTAGCTCACCAATGTGACCGCCAAGTGAAAAAAAAGAACTTACTCAATGAAATTGGAGTATGTTCAAACCGATTTCAATCTTTGGCTCAATTTCACAGTAAACACAATTACAGTGACTTTTAGCTACAGATTTACTCGTTGTTTATGGTCAGTTTGATACCTGTGAAAGCAATGAAAACCATATTATAGCTCATGAGGGGATTTACTGGCACAAAAATGTAGTGTTTTCCAGTTTTAGACACTGCTGGAGTCAGGCTTTTCCCCTTTCTCATTGCTCATCAGCCCATAACCACATACAGCTATATGATACATCCACATATTAACGTATAATATTCAAAAAGCCAATATACTTGGTTGCATAGCCCTCAAGTATTGACCCATTGATATCACTGATTCATTGGCACCTTTCTTGAAAATTCCTTTGTAGGCCTTTTCTGCATTTGTGTTTTGTTCATCGTTTAGGGGTAGCGATCTTCAGTCTTTTCGACAGCAAGTGAAATGCATACTTGATTGGATTTAACCCAGCAACTCACTCAGTTTGCCAGTCTAAAATATTCCATGTTTTATCATTGATAAATACCTTTTTTGTATAAGCACTTTGTCCCTATGTTCCTGCAGGTTTGCATGCCAGCTGCAGAAGCTAAAGAAATCTCTCTGTGCTGTGCCAAAGTTTATCTTCTGTCTGCTATCAGACAGCTATCTTAAGATGCATCATCAATAACAGTGAATAAGTGTGTTCAAAAAGCAGCAGCCATGCATGCCTAAGCATATTTTGCAGGTGGTGGGGGGGCTTTTGATCATGAGGTGTATCTTTCTTTCTCCACAATTTTGGTGAATTGCAATCTTGGCTTTTGATTCTTTCTAGTGATTAGAGGATTGCATACCCTTACACTATTGCCCCTATAATTCTATTCTCTGTGTCTTCTCAATGGAAAAGGTATTTTGCAACACAAAGAACACCAAGACTGGACTTGTAATTGTGTAAAGAATGTTCCTATCAAAAGGTTATACTTCCAAAAACAAAATGATTTAATTGCATTTAAGATGTACTGCATACCTGTGTTGTGCAGCATGCAAGCAGGCAGCAGCAAGTTGGGCTTACCAAAATTCTTTTGAATGCTGCTTTACAAAGAATTGTGGAATAAATTGCTTTGTTGTATAATTTCATTCCAGTTGTAGACCAACTGCAGCTTACTTGACCTCATAAAACCTATAAACCAATACATGCATGCGAAAAATGCAGATGCTGTATTTAAATTTGTGGAAATTGAGGCCAATTTTAAGTTCTAGTGGAGATCCTAGGGTTTCCAATGATCTAAAATATGTCCTGCATATAGACTGTATAAAAAGATGGACACAGCACCCACATCTGAAAAGTGAAGCCAATGCGGAAATCTCTTAAAATTGCATTCTATTTAATGGCAAGCAGATGCCGACATCTATGGTTGAGGAAAAAAGTTAAATGCGATAGAAGTCTATGAGAAAATGACCTTTCCCAACTGATTTTTTATTTCAATAATGATTTTTCCACATTATTTTATAGTATCTATTGCAAGTTTCAAGTCTCCTTCGATATATCATGATGCTCATTTTTGTAAATTATGGTCCCAAATAGACTAGAATAAAGGATAAGCCAGATATGCTTTAGGAGTGTGGCTATGCTCTGGTTCTCATCAGATACAGTCAGATCCACCCATAGATCCACCCCTCGCTCCTCCCTGGATCTTCAATTCATGCTCTCGTCCAATAGGAATCACATTCTGTTTCAAAATGAAAAAATGGCACTGTTCAAATTGCCAAAATCGAGGCTTCCAAAATGGTATGCTGAAACCAATGGGTGACGGTTGCTTCGTCCATCTTTTTATACAGTCTATGGTCCTGCAGAATTACAAGGAAAATGTGTATAAAATGATATACAAGATCTAGATTTTTTTCATTTGATGTAAATGCTGTGACCACAAAAATATGGCATCCCAGGTTTGAATATACAGTGTCACTCGATGTAAGGGTTGTGCTTCACACACTGATGATGTGCACGGAGGACAGGAAGTTGAGGACATTACATATAGAAGAGAGAACAAGGAATCGCGATTCCTGGATAATAATATTAAAGTGCTGAAATAAAGAACAAACAGCACTAAGTTCAAGAGTTATAATGTATATACATGCGATACGCGGGAGATAAGGCTATACAAGACTAGAGAAATTCCGGAGCTCCTTTATGGTCTGTGGGATTGGCCATGCAGCTACTGCCTTCACCTTCTTATCTTCCATAACCACTCCCTCTGGTCCAATCACGTAGCCAAGGAAGGAGACGGTGGACTGATGAAAGATGCACTTTTCAGCTTTAACGTAAAGTTGATGTTGTAATAGGCTTTTGAGTACTCTCCTTACGTGTCTGACATGTTCTTCATACGTGGTTTAGTACGTATGAGGATGTTGTCGAGGTAGGCGATGACGAATCTTCCCAGCATCTCTTGTAGCACGTCATTGATGAAGGACTTGAAAATAGTGGGGGCGTTAGCAAGGCCATAGGGCATGACGCAGTACTCGTATTACGTGGTGGTGGTGTTAAATCCATCTTCCACTGGTCTCCTTCCCTGGTACGGATGAGATTGTAAGCTCTGAAGAGGTCGAGCTTTGTGAAGATCTTCCCACCATGAAGTTGCTCCACAGTGCTGGGGACCAGGGGGAGTGGATATCAATACTTCAACAAGACGTCATTAAGGCATCTGTAGTTTCTGCCGGGGCATAGACCTCCATCCCTCTTCGGGACAAAAAAGAAGCTGGCAGACGCAGGTGAAGCAGAATGGCGAATGAAGCCCTGCTATAGAGCTTCTTGTACATACTGTTCCATTGCTTGAGTTTCAGCCACCGATAGGGGGTATACATCAGTGGCGGCTCATGAACTGGCAACTGGGGAGGCTCAAAACAATCCCTTAAAATGAATGATTAGTCACAACCTGTTTTCAATCATTCATTTAAATTACTATTACAGAAACTCCAAAAACTCACAACATTATCAGGTGTGGCCAGTTTGCATTTATAATGCATGCCTGTCAACTCTCACGCATTCAATGTGAGTTTAAGATGCATATTTACGTTCCTCTGCTGTAGTCAGCAATTTTTCAATCAACGCATAGGGCGAGGGTTTGGAGCACAAGGGTCGTAAGTGACATTTTCAGAATTTTACAGGAGAGCTAAAACAAACTTTTCATTGATCGTAATTACTTTATTAAAAACATCATATTTGAGCAATCTATACTTTTATAGAGATTAGGCTTCACAGAATCTATATTTTAAAGATTTTTTTTTTTAAACTACAAAAGTACAACTTTTTAGCCAAAACGTCACTTACGCCTTTTGTGCGCCAACATTTTATTACCTATTGTTTGTTGCTATGGGCGCAAGTGACATTCAAAAATATGTGATACTGGAATAGAGACAGAGTAACAAGCCAAAATAAGCCCATTTCTTTTTATTTTATTAATCATCATTGACAACATACTGTAACATAACATTTGTAACATTCTTACCATACTCTAAACTCTAAACATCAGTTAATTAAAAAACAGTAACAGTGAGCCCATTCAAAAACAGTTAGATGGATAGCCCCATGTATGAATTATTATTTACAATCTCAAATCATCAGCTTTTCCCACTCACTATTAGAACATAATGTGAATTTCATCAATTTCATTTGCATACCGTATCTTTTTCAACTTTTTTTTTAAATTCTTCAATTGAAGTTCGTGTACTATATCTCATAGGTTTTATAGCCTGTGAGCGTGTGTGTGTGTGTGTGTGTGTGTGTGTGTTTTCTCAGTCAGTGTCAAGAACACACAATGAACGTCATGTCTCTGCCAAAATATCCTGGATACAGCTGTTGCCATTTTGCTCTGGTGACATCATTTGGAGCCAGAGTCTGCACAGTAATAATCAAAGTTTGGAGCCGCAGTCTGAACTCCCCGCCCATACACCTGCTGGACCAATCGCAAGCGCAGACAAGCTGTTGATCATGGTATTACACGCCATCGTCATCAATAGCATCAAATAACTAATTAAAACCAAGCTTTTGGGGAAATGAGCACTTGAACAAACATCAGCATGATGAGAATGACCTAAAATTACAGAAATCATCTTTGGGGAAAACATATTTGACGTGTACTTTGTTTATTCGTTTATTAAGCTTTGACAGAAGTCAGGAAATGATAGCACAGGTGGCAAAGCACCTATTGTGAGGCAATCATCTCACAACATGTACAGACAATTGAACAAAGAGAAGAAAAAAAATAGTAATAATAAAATAAGACAGTATACTAGCAAGTGTAAGTAACATCAGAGGGACAGACGGCAACGTGAACAATGACATTTGCCAACCCATGTATCATCAGAAGAAAAATAGTTGTTAAACTTTTCTGTATAAAAATGAAATAGCTTCAATTTAAAAGCAGCTGTAGTATCAGAAATTTGATAGAGGTGACTGGCGTTCCACAAATAAAATAATCTGTTAAAATAAGAATGGCGAAAAGTTTCAGTCCTAAATTTTGGAATTTCATCAAAAATGTATCCTCATTTTGAAATGAAACAAAATGGTTATAGTTGATGTCATATTCCCCCTTCAAGCATTTGCACAAGAATACACAATCAAATATATCACGTCTGTAGCCCAGCGGTAAAAGATAAAGCTTCATTAGTCGGGCTTTGTAATTGCTTCCAACACAATCATTATAACCAAGAATGTACTTAGTGGCTCTCCGTTGCACACCTTCAAAATGAAGGAGAGATTTTTTTGATGAAACGGCCCAAGATTGGGTGGAGTATTCTAAAAGTGGTCTTATAAGCGAAATATACAGTTTTCGTTTTGTTTGAACTGAACACGAATGACCGCAACTTCTTTGAATTAATCCAATCATGCGATTTGCTTTACTGACCAAGACATTTGCATGTGCATCCCATGATAAATTTGATGACACCACAATCCCAAGGTCACGCATGCAGTCGACTTTTTCAATTAAATTACCATTCATTGTGTAATGATGAAGAATGGGAATTCGCTTCTTTGTAACGCTCAATAGTTTACATTTACCAGCGTTAAATCTCATGTCCCATTTACGGCTCCAATCCAAGATGTTTTCTAGGTCGCACTGCAGCTGGGAACAGTCTTGCGTGTTTGAGTTTGAGTTTTCAATTTGGGCCATATCCCATCTATTAACAGGGAGGAGGCGGGAGTTATGAGTTATACTGCAGCCAGCCACCTGGAGCGAACCAGATGATTTGACTTCACTTTTGGGGAGCACTCATGATTTCCATTTAAATTGTCCTTGGTCACTGCTCTTTAGATGCAGTAAATGAAATACATAGACAGAGAAAGCAGGTTTAACATTTATCAAAAGCTTTTTAGTCCACTGTCAAAACGTACCTAAGCGGGGTGCCCTGGTGGCTCATCGGTCTGAGTGCGCGCACCAAAAAGGCTGTGTCCTTCCTGTGGCGACCTGGGTTCGATTCCGGCTCGGGTCATTTGCCGCATGTCTTCCCCATTCTTCTCCCCAACCTTCCTGTCATTCCACTGTACAGCTGTCTAATAAAGGAGAAAATCCCAAAAAATAATCTTTAAAAAAAAAAAAACATACTTAAGCATTGTGGAACGAGAACCAGTGGTATATCCCCAAGTCTCTGTTGACCCAAGTTAATTCATGATCACTTTTTTTTAATGCATTTCTCTCCAAGTCAAATTCCTGTTTAGTTAGCTGGCTTTTTGACACGGCTACCTAGTTCATATGGCCAGTTAACTGGGTAGGATGGAAAGATAGCTAGGTCGCATGGACAGAAAGATGATTGCTAGCTTTGTAAGTTGAATAAATATTGCTATAGAGACGTATATTCAGATAGCTAGCCCTACAATTGCCAGATTAGGCTACATGACCTAGCTAGCTTGCAGTTTGTATGGTAATTAAACACTAGAAAATACTGATCAAATGATCAGGACAAGCTAACTCAGAGCTAGCTAGTTTGCTAATGTAATCTAGCTTGCTAGCACACAATTACATCAGCAGTCATGGGCTTTGTTTTTAAGCCCATGAGTTCAAAAGCTAACTAGCTAGCTAGCTAGCTGGCGAACAGTCATCATAGGCATTTGGTCAATATTTTGTTTTCAGATTTCTCATTTAATAATACTTCCATTATACAGCTATTTCCTCACCATCAGAATAATGTAGGTCCTCCTCTTCCCTTGTGGGAAATTCTCCAATTATACTTAATAGCACTTGTTCAGCAGTATACATTTTTCTTGGCCTCTGCGGCGCCATTTTTCTGCACTGAAGGGTGCCAGTGCAGTTCTTGTGTGAATTGTTTAGTGCACTAAAGGCATAAATGCACTTGACCTGCACTTACGCCTTTTGTGCGCCAAGCTCAGTGCACTTACGACTATTTCGCTCCAAATTCAATTGAAGGTTTTCACTTACGCCTTTTTGTTTTTAGCCTTTATTTTAAAAAAGTAACTATATTGGGACCATATTTTTTTTTACCATTTGATAGAGCTCATCAAGACCTTTAAAATTATGTATAAAACTTATTTTAGTCCAAAATGTCACTTAGGCCCCTTGTGCTCCAAACCCTCGAGGGTATGTAAGAGATTCTCGCGCGGAATGGAAGTCCTTGTGCATGGAGCGGTTGGAAGCAATGTAATTGCATAAAGATGTTTCAAATGATCTAATTTCATTTAAACGATCACGAAACACATGCATTGCTTCCAACCAATGAGTAAAAAAAAGCGTGAGATGTCCGGAGTCGTAATCGATATGCGTCATAAATGAAAACTGGCCACACCTGGACTGGACAACCAGCTCAAATGGAATGTCCATGTGGACTACCTGTGTACCAAACTGGCACAACGCTTGCACTTCCTCCGCAGGCTCAGACTTTTTGGTGTGAGCATGGAAGTTATGACAATCTTCTACGAAGGGGTACTTGGTAGCATTATTAGATATGGCATGGCTGCTTGGTTTGGGACACTCTCTATCCAGCTCAAAACTAGAAAAGCAAAAATTGTAAAAACTGCCATGAAGGTAATCAGTAGGAAAGACTTTTTATCTCTACAGATAATTTTTGAGAAAACAGTGCTTAGTCTGGCATCTAGAGTGCTGTCTGATCCTTCGCATATTCTAGGCGCAGAGTATGTACTGTTACCTTCAGGTAGACGTTATCGTGCGTGCCGTTGTAAGAGCAATCGCTTTAAAAACTCTTTCCTCCCCACTTCAATTGCTCTATTGAACAATCGGCACATAGTTCATAGCCCTCAGTGTGGGTGGGATCTCTTGTCTGCTCGTTATTTATTATGATTATGATCATTTTGTTCTTGTGTACAGTACTTTTTTGTTTCTCACTACTATATTATATTTTATTTGTACTTCAATATATTTGTCATGGGGACGGCCCAAATTGAAGGGCCTGGGTTGTTTGTCTACCTATAATGTTGTACAATTGCTGCTAGTGTAGGGCCTGGGTTGTTTGTTACTTTTAATGTTGAACAATTGCTGCTATTGCCTGTTGTCTGTGTTTTTAAATGTGGATGCGGAATAAATGCACTTTTGCCCAAGACAAATTTCCCCTTGTGGGACAATAAAGTATATCTAATCTAATCTAAAACCTGATAATGTTGAGAGTTTTTGGAGTTTCTGTAATGGTAATTTAAGTGAATGATTGAAAACAGGTTGTGACCGATCATTAATTTTAAGGGATTGTTTTTAGCCCCCCCAGTTGCCAGTTCACGAGCCGCCACTGGTATAAATGGCTACTTGGGGGTAAAAGCCGGACAGGAGCTCGATGAAGTGCTGGACGGGAGCTCAATGGCACAATCCCACGGACAATGCTGAGGTAACTGGGTTGCTTTGGTCTTGCTAAACGGCACTTGCTGGTCCCAGTACTCTTCTAGAATCTTGGGCTGGTCTCCCTGGTCCAGGCTCTCGACAGTTGTGGAGGAAGTGGTGAGGGGGCCACAGTGCCGCCAATAGGTGGATGACCAGAACATTAGGCATCTGGTATACTGGGAGATGGTGGGATTATGCAGCAACAACCATGATAGGTCGAGGATGGCTGAGTGGCTTGAATTATGCAGCTGCAACAGTGGGATCTCCTCCTGATGGTGCTCTTGGATGGTGAGGGAAATTAGCACCATCTGGTGGGTGATGCTGCCGCTGCCCAGAGGTTTCCCATCATAAGCTGCCACGGCGAGGGGAGTGTGGAGCCGATAGGCTGGGGCCTGGAGTCACCGCACCAACTGTTTGGAGATAAAGTTGCCTGCTGCACCAGAATCAATCAAGGCCTCTGTAGAAAGGGTCACTTAGTCATAGGCCACCCTGACCAGGATCTTAAACTGCAGACCAATGATGGCAGTGGGTGAAACCTTTACCTTGGGGGGTGCTGTTACTCCTTAATGACATTGGGCGCAGGAGCTGGCTCTCTTTCAGGGGCGACGCTCAGGTGGTCTGGCAAGCCCCAACTCCATAGGCCCCCCCCCTTGGGTGGGGCCTCTTGGCTGAGCCTGCCTTCTCTCCTGTAGGAGCTGGTCCAGGCTAATGGACTTGTCGATATATGATGGCGAGGACAGGTCTGAATCCCTACAGGCCATCTCCGCCCGAGCTCTGGAACCAGCCCATTCCGGGAGGAGGTCAGCAATGCAGGCTCATTCCAGCCGCTGGCTGCAGCCAAGGTGCGGCATTGGATGGCGTAGTTAGCCGCGGTCTTGGTCCCTTGGCGCAGGTCTAGCAGCTGGTCCCCAGCCTTCTTCCCGAGGTGGTCGAAGACTGAGCGAAACTGCTGGAGGAAATCAGCATAGGTGGAAAAAGCCAACTCCCCCCAAACCGCCGTTGCCCAGTCAAGCGCCTTGCCAGAGAGGCGGGTCACCACTGCGGCAATCTTCTCTGCTTCACTAAGAGCTGGATGGTACGTGAAATAGAGGGCACAGTGAAGAATGAAGCCTTTGCACGCAGTGGGGTTTCCGTCATAGCGCTCTGGCAGGGTCACCAGTGAGTCACTTCAGGGAACGGCTGAGGGAGCCTGCATTCCGGCAGGAGAGACGAGGGGTGGATGGTGGTGGTGGAGCGTGGGAGATGGTTAGTTCAAGGATCCCTTGAACCAGCTTGTCCAGGGCAGCAGCCAGGTGCGCAATCTCCCTCTGTTGCTCTGCTACCAAATGGTAGAGGTCGGAGGGCAGGGCAGCAAACTCCCCAACTTCTTGTGGCAAAGGGATTCTTGCTGAATCCATAGTGGACAAAGTCTTCTGTAAGGGTTGTGCTTCGCACACTGATGATGTGCACGGTGGACAGGAAGTTGAGGACTGGACTCAGGTGCAAGGATGGACTTGGTTGTATTTATTATGCCTCCTGCGCAGCAGGGAGGCACACACAAAGTAATACAAAACAAAAAGGAAATGAGGTTCCTTAATAAAGTTATAGTAATACAAAACTCGGCTTTAGCTACAGTAACAATGTATTACTAAAATAGAGAAAGGGATAAGGAAACAAAGTTCTTTAATAATAAAGTTAAAAAGCTGATATCAACAATAAACAGCACTAAGAGAATTAGAATATACATGCAATACGCAAAGGATAAGTCTATACAAGACTAGCAAAACAACACAGTCTTTGCGAAGTCTCGTAAACCGCATGCCTAAGTGCGAGGCTCGCTCTTAAATAGCACAATACTACCGCACAGTGGAAATGAATAACAGGTGCATGCGATGATTGCGGAGCTGAGGAATGCGGTCTGGGTCTTTGTAGACCGGTAAGTCTGAAGGCTGTAGGCATGACCTTACACTCGATACGTGCGATATTGCTTCAGTGAAGCGCTGCAACCTGCGAATACAAAAGACATTTAAGACAACATATTGTCCAACAATATGAAAAAAAAGCTTTTTCTGACTTTCTGCCCACGTTAAGGAAAACTCTGAAAAGTAGTTAAAATGTTTATGCATTAACAAAATGTCTTTATTTGCTCTTTGTGACTACTTCATTGAGCTTGCCGACAAAAATATGCCTACTGTTCAAGTTGTCATTATCGACTGAAATCACATGATGTCCTCATGTAGCAAGGACGTTTACATAGAGAGGAAATTGGGATGGTGGTTGAGACCACAAAACTGCAGGCTTTCACACGGGAGATCACGTTTTCATAATCCTTTTTTTTGGAAACCACGGACAATATCTGATGCATATTTTCTGCTGCTGTTATGGATAGTAAACATTCCTATGGGTTGTATCAGGACCGGGAGCAAACAATCTATATGGTAGTTTGGGCATAGTTGAATATATGCTATTGATTAGGGTAATTAGGTTGCAACCCAAAAGCCTAGCTTTTTTAAAAATAGTTTTTGGTCAATGTTAATCTGTAAAGAATTATTGCAATAACCATGAGGATAAATGAGCCCTTAAGAACCATACTGGGCCAACCCATGTTGGGGAACTTTTGAGAAAATGGGACTTAAAGTTGCCAGCCTCCTGTGTCACCTAGAGTAACTGGGAACTAGAAACACTGCTTATGTTAAAAACTCATGATATGTTCAATTACGTAATGCACTTCTTTTGCAGGTTTTGGATGCCCTTCTGTTTCGTTTAAAGTGAAAGGTACCTCCTTCTGAAGCGGAATCATCATCTTCTGATTAATTTGGGACAAACTCTGGGTCTCCATTATCTTACACTTCACCATCATCATCAATCATAGCAAGCAGTTCCTCATCAGTGAGATACCTAGCCGCCATGTCTGCAATGAATTATGGGAAGGTTCTGGGATGGCCTATTATGGATAAGGCAGTGCAGTGCATATGTACAGGGGCAGAGAGGACGTTTGCTTGTATGAACAATCCATGTGGGTAGATTGGGTTGGCTCATTTAGGAAATGTAGATGTTAGTTTTCTGCACATGCTGACTACCTCAACTCTATTTCGCCAAAAGTGCGGGATGGCCCGGTATGGTTCTTAGGGGCTCAAATGTAATGTATCATCATCAGACAGTGAAAATACAAACATTTGTATAAACAGCAACTTTAATGAAACTCATTTTACATTCCGTGACTTTCCTGAACATACACATTCTGGTCTCACTCAAGGTGCCGCCCATGCTTGCCTTCCTCACAAGTTATGTGTCCCTCTACTCAGCCTCTCAGAATAAATAAAAATTAACCTTCAGTGCATAGATTTTAAAGACAGCCTGAATTAATGCCTTCATTTCTATTGCTGAAACAAAGTTTGATAGGGTCCACAAAATCGTCAATCTCTTGCAGTTATGAGAGTATGAAGACTTCAGGCGCAAAACCCTGTAAACGCCATTTATATGAAAATTGAGTTAAATGCGGTTTTGACAAGCTTCAATGTGTGTATGCCAATAATAAAATCAAGTTTTGGCGAAACCCTGTAAACTCCATAGTAAAATCCTTCAGCAACTTCAGCGGACACCTGACACCACATTTAACACCAAGTAAAAATCTTCATTTTACAAAACCCAAAACCAGTGAAGTTGGCACGTTATGTAAATCGTAGATAAAAACAGAATACAATGATTTGCAAATCCTTTTCAACTTATATTCAATTGAATACACTGCAAAGACAAGATGTTTAATGTTCAAACTGAGAAACTTTATTTTTTTTTTGCAAATAATCATTAACTTAGAATTTAAAGGCAGCAACACATTGCAAAAAAGTTGGCACAGGGGCCTTTTTACCACTGTGTTACATCACCTTTCCTTTTAACGACACTCAGTAAACGTTTGGGAACTGAGGAGACCAATTTTTGAAGCTTTTCAGGTGGAACTCTTTCCCATTCTTGCTTGATGTACAGCTTAAGTTGTTCAACAGTCCGGGGTCTCCGTTGTCATATTTTACGCTTCATAATGCGCCACACATTTTCAATGGGAGACAGGTCTGGACTACAGGCAGGCCAGTCTAGTACCCGCACTCTTTTACTACGGAGCCATGCTGTTGTAACACGTGCAGAATGTGGCTTGGCATTGTCTTGCTGAAATAAGCAGGGGCGTCCATGAAAAAGACGTTGCTTGGATGGCAACATATGTTGCTCCAAAACCTGTATGTACCTTTCAGCATTAATGGTGCCTTCACATATGTGTAAGTTGCCCATGCCTTGGGCACCAATACACCCCCATACCATCACAGATGCTGGCTTTTGAACTTTGCGCTTCGCTTTGCATTGTAGAGTTTTAACTTGCACTTGCAGATGTAGCGACGAACTGTAGTTACTGACAGTGGTTTTCTGAAGTGTTCCTGAGCCCATGTGGTGGTGTCCTTTACACACTGATGTCGGTTTTGATGCAGTACCGCCTGAGGGATCGAAGGTCATGGGCATTCAATGTTGGTTTTTCGCCTTGTCGCCTTCGTGCAGTGATTTCTCCAGATTCTCTGAACCTTTTGACGATATTACGGACCGTAGATGATGAAATCCCTAAATTTCTTGCAATAGCTCGTTGAGGAATGTTGTTTTTAAACTGTTTGACAATCAGCTCACGCATTTGTTCACTAAGTGGTGACCCTCGCCCCATCCTTGTTTGTGAATGACTGAGCATTTCAGGGAAGCTGCTTTTATACCCAATCATGGCACCCACCTGTTCCCAATTAGCCCGTTCACCTGTGGGATGTTCCAAATAAGTGTTTGATGAGCATTCCTCAACTCTCTCAGTCTTTTTTTCCACTTGTGCCAGCTTTTTTGAAACATGTTGCAGGCATCAAATTCCAAATGAGCTAATATTTGCAAAAAATTACAAAGTTTACCTGTTCGAACATTAAGTAACTTGTCTTTGCAGTGTATTCAATTGAATATAGGTTGAAAAGGATTTGCAAATCATTGTATTCTGTTTTTATTTACGATTTACACAATGTGCCAACTTCACTGGTTTTGGGTTGTACAACAAAAGAGGTCAGGTGGACTTACTGGGTTTTGCATCTGAACTCTTCGTATATAGAAGTAATTATTTGCAGGTTTTTAGCCGTATTCATTCTCAGGGACACTGCTTATTACATTCCTCCCCAGTGTCTCAATTCAGTGTTTCCATAAGCTGCAGGAATCTATATTTTCTCTCCAGGAATGTCTGGCAGCATTCAGATAGATGACTTGCTTGAAAAGAGTGGTCCAATCTGATAATTTCCCTCTATGATTGCTCTACACTTACTATGAGGCAGGAATTTGTCCCAATCTGGTCCATTTCTGGTTATCAACAATGCTCTGTATATGTGTTCTGTATCTGCTAGATATTAGTGTTGTAATCAACATTATGGTTTATATTTGGTGCATTAATTTAGCAAAATAATAATGAAGTGCATAGTTTTTTTTTTTAATGCAATATTGGGAACTTAGCATACTGTGAAAAAAGTCACATTTAAGGACAAATGTTGGTTAAAATTTTTCCGTTTTGACAATATTCAGCCACAAATTAATTTCTCCGGCTCTGAGTTGTTTGTGTTGCTGGGAGACTCATTTTGTTAAAGAACCATGAATGAGCACCACAGCTTCCTGTAACATGTTCTGAGTGCGCAGATTCTGTGAGGAAATATGCAACTGGAATTTGCATCATCCAGGGAATTGAAAGGTAGTCAGTTATTGGTCTTTATTGCATTATCAGTCATTCCTCACTGGCCAATCAGGCACCCATGAACTGAACTTAAAAGCCATGTGAATTGTGAGTCTTCCTTAGACTCCCCTCAATGCAGATGTAGGGCCCTATTTTTCCTCAAGCCCAACTAGTATTTTCTCTGCCAGGGCTACACAAAACTGTGTGGAGAAATTAATATTGAATGAGTAATTATATTTTAAGGGGTGTTTTCCATACAAATATGATGGCGCCATTTTGAGAGTTATTTAAATGAGGTTGTGCAAGACAATTTTTCGTATCTTTCTGATACATGAAGCAGTTTGCATATTGCTTGCCAGAACCACCTCTAAATTGAAGTGCAACTAATTTCTAATTTCGCCAGAAGGTGCCAACAACCAGAATAATGTGTCCTTATTAAATGATAATAAGACTTGCTGTCATGTATTAGGCATTGATATTGATGCAACTTAATTGTGGAGCCTGTGTGCCATGTCCCACTGCCAGCTTCGCCCTATTGATGGTTTATGTAAGTGCATGATTGAATATTTGATATTCAGAACAAGTCAGTTATGACAGGTATGAAACTCAAAAATTATGCTCATCTTTTTATTATTTTACACCCTCTTAGTTTGGAACAGTAATGTCTGGTGTGTGGAATGTGTTCTTTAGCCTATATTTACGGCGATTGAGAGAGTGTAGAATCTTCAATTGTCTGGACTCCAGACAAGATTGGAGGAAGAAAAAAGGCAAAAGGATAAAGGTACATTTGCATGGGTAATTTCAATATTTTGTGCTGTGCAGTACCCCATAGCTACCTGGCTAGGCATCGTATTGATCTAGACTAGTAGCGTTTGTATCAACTACCCAAAAAATGCACACAAGAACTGACCTTTATTCCCCCGCCATCAAAAGGGAAATCTGTCCAGCTAATGCACGTTTATCCGTACGAATCATATTTACCAAGGCTATTTACAATGTTCAGAAATCAGTCAACTTCATCTTTTTCACATGCTAGCTGGGCATATATTATAAGATAAAAATCAGCCATCTGACCGACTGTTGCTACAAGGCTAACAAAATGTTCCTGGTAAATTTAAATTATCTTGTCTTATTGGAAAGATTATTTTTTTTTAATTCCTAGGTAGCATCAATAGTCTAACGCCACATACTTATGACGAGCACGTTTTTGAAAACTAGGCATCGCTAGTTGTTGTCAGCAACCAAGAGTAATTTTATAGGCTTGAATCTCAATAACAATGCTAGTTGGAAAGATTGCCCATGAGAACACGTCAACGTCGTGATGGCAATTGTGGCGGAGGTTCTGCATGGAGTTATGAAGTGGTATTCGGCAGACGAATTTTTATATCACTAAAATGAGCATGTTTGATGTCCTAAATTTTGAAGTAGGCTACAGCTATAATGATAAAATATGTAATGTTGGTAGGTAGCCCTTCGTAGTTTGGTTGAATTTCTGTTATGAAAACATTTCACTGTTAGAAGCCAGGCTACCAATGCCAACTTGCCAGAGAGTGACCATGGTAATTTCCTTACTAACACTCACTCTGCCTAATTTTAGATATGACTCTTAGAATAGCCAAAAAATATGGTAGAACTAAATTTAGAGTTACCAATTGTGCATAAATAGATTGATAATGGTTTAAAACTGGTTGTTCATGTGTGGAACTGTTGATTAAAATTATTACTACAATGTCATTATTTTTCAAAATAATTACATTGAACTCCATCAGTTCAGCATTCAAACATTTATTTTTCAGGTGCACTGTTGAACTATTTGGAGCACAGCCATCACAGTTGGCCCCTCCTGTCTCATGAAGGGCCAGTGCTTCCTCAGCTGATGTCAGTACAGCAGGTGAGCTTAATATATAAACAAAGGGGTACAACCAGATGTATTTTATTATATTATATTATATTATTCATTTATTTATTACAATATGTGGTACACATGACATAGAAGTGTGGTGTGAATCACACAACTACAATTAATACAGCGGATAATGAGTGCAACATTTGTATGTAACCCTCCAGCATTGTTAATGGTCAAGCTCAGATGAGATTGAGGTGGTATGAGGGGGGCCCCAAATCAAAATTTGCTTAGGGCCCCTCAGAGGCTTGGGCCAGCTAGGGTCTGGAGGTAGAAACTCATTTACGGTGAGCGAACATTTGTCATCCAAGCAATCCAAATGCCCTCCTTGTTGCAGTCAAAATAACAACTGCCCAGGTCATACGCCAATTTTTTACTTTTTTCAAAAATTCATTCTATTTTCACAAAACATTATCTATACTGCTTCTAACTCACTGCAGGGGAGTTGTAACCTATCCCAGCTGACTACGAGCAAAAGGCAAGGACAGACCCTAAACAGCTCGCCAATCCAACATAGAGTGCATACACCATCCAAACACCATTCACACCCGCACTTATGCCTTTCGACAATTTGATATCTCCAATTAGCCTGACATGCATGTCTTCGGACTATGCGAAGAAACCATAGCACCCGCAGGAAACCCACACAAATGCAGGGAGAGCATGCAAACTCCACATCAGCCACTGCTAGGTCTGTAAAAGCTCACCTTGGAGTGGTGTGAAATTATTGATAGGTGATGCACCAAAGTAGACATTCAGACCTTCGCTAATGCACTAACTTTCTGGCACTACATGTTCTCCTATTAAGTTATTATTTGGAAACTTGCTGTCCAATCATAAATCAAGCCAGACAAGCCAACAATGCAGACAAGCCAACACTGACAACATGACGAAACAGCAGCTGGGTTACAGTGACACCAGGTATCATCAAGGACAAATCACCTGAAATGGCAGTGGGTGATGGGAGTGAATATGGCCAGAAACATAATTAGAACAAATAATCTCTGATCAAATAATAATTTTGAAACAGTTGAAATTAATGAGATGATTATTTTGAATGATGAATAGAGAACCAAGAAAAAAAATACTGTTGGGTGACATTTAGAATTCAGGTTAGAATTCATTCAGGTTAGAGAGAACTATTGCCTTTTCTGTGCTCGTCATTTTTATTTTTGATTTGGTGCCAAAGTTTGTCAGAGGTGGTTGCACTAAGTACTGAATAAATGATTTTGAAACCTTGATTTTGTTGAAATGTATTTTGTATTAAATGATTGTTATGATTTTGGTTGTTTCCATCGAAACATGAATATAGTATTTCACACAAGTGGGCATATTTATTTCTCTATAATTATATTCGTAATATTAATTTTTGGGTTGTTTGAGCATTGCCAACCAGAGTTTCCAGCAATTTTGGAGCCCACTGTATGTTTTACAAATAGGGATAAATAAATATAATCTGAAAACTAATAAAATCACTTAAGCAAATATCATTTTTATCTGATGTTTCGAGATGATTCTAGATGCAGCAATTGGAAAAAGCTAATTTTATCCTATCTTAAATCAGCCTGTTCACTGAATGTTCAAAGTAGCTTTTGTCAAAACAATCATATGAGACATTCAGTGGCATTTCAGTGGCTTTTTGCCTTTTCTAAAAATATTAGAACCAAAGTTTTTTTTTCTTCCACAGTTCTACTGCAGCTGTTGTTGAGGTAATCTGGTTTATTTCATAGCTAGTGGAATATGATGTATGAGTATCTCTTTTTGAAATTAGTTTACAAAGGAATGAAAGGTTGATTTCTCTTGGCAAAAACAATCATCTGTATCTAAAGGGAAAGGAAGAAGTGCCAGGATTGGCTGCGTGCATGAACCACAAAGGTGATATCCATGCAGTGAGGAACAAACAAAAGGCTACTGTAGAAATAAGAATAAAGCAAATATTTCCTCTACTAAGTTTCAGAACTTGTCATAGATTATGATTACCAGAGAAGGCAATGAGTTGAGTGTTGAAGCACTGAGTCAAATTTGTCCCCATTTTGCATATCAGCGATGGTGTGTGCAGTACATTCTAACCAACAGTGATAAAGAATAATAAAGAGACAGAGTTCAGTTTGTAGTTCAGAAGCCTCCCATGGGAGTGCTTTGCTCATAATTAAACCTATTGCTATGAAAACAGTTAAAAATGAAGATGATTACCCAATACCTTCAACATTTATATCACAGGAAGCATAGTTTTTTGTGGATTGTAAAATATTATTGGCTTATTCTTATTCTGATAACCATTGTTCATTGTGTTTCAAAATATGGAGGTACTTCAAACTAGATAATATTTATTTATAAGCGCATAATCATTGGATTTTCTCTGAATACATTATTCACATGCAGTGTATTGCTGTGTTACTTTTTCAAGAGTGTTATTTTCCTGAAATATCTATAAGAAAACATGTGATTAGTGTTTTTCCATTCAGTCAAACTGGAAACTGTAATTTTATATTCATATGCCATGAAGAGACTTTTAATCTATAAGTATTGATTGTGTGAGTTATTAAAATTGATCTGAAATTATTACCCTCTGATTGGGGAGGAAAAGTCCATTCAAATATTGAAATTTACAAGAAATGTGAAATTTGTCATTCCATAAAAATTAATTTGCCAGCAGTAAATCACTCAGCATTTAATTTGAACAATTCCAAAACTAAGATAGCATATGCAATTATCCTCATAATTTATGGGAAATTAGATTCCCTATCCACTGATGAATAATGCATGCAGATGATTCTGTTTTGGCTCACTTTGCAAAAGGCTGGTTGCATTTGTGGTGAGCGCATGATATTTACTGGTATAAACTGCACGGAGGATGTCAAAGTCGAACATGCTTTTGTCAACCAGACAGAAGTCTGGGTAGGTTCCAAATGATGAGTCAACTCCAGAAAACTTTACTGAAAAAACATAGAAGCATCTTTATACTAGAGTCTCAAATAGTTCAACTGGAAAACAAATTTAGAAAAAAATTTGAGGAAAAAAAGGCAATAATCAATATAAAAGAAGTATACAGGGGTTACAGAGGTCAAAAATCACTGATAGTTTTCTATCCTGAACATGTTATCCTTTTTTATTAAAATGAGAGAACTGTCCTGGAAACATTTTCAGTTGGAGATGGTGACATTGTTCTTATATATTTTCAGCTTTGCAGTGAAATCTTTCTTTAAGCTTTTACCACGCAACCAGGAGAGGAATTATTTTAAAAGGGTCATTAAGGGTTATGACCTGAGAGTGTTTTTTTATTTTTTTATTTTTTGCAATTTGATATACTGTGCATCAAAACTTACATGGCCATGTTTTTTGAGTCAGCATAAAAAAAGGAATGAAATTCTAATTATTCAGGCACTCTATGAAAAGAGAGTTGTCAATTCTAACCCCTCTCGGCAGATGTAGATGCCAGCGGGCAAGAGCTGCTATATTTATGCAAGCAGTTACACCATCCAATCAATAGGTCATGCACCTGAAACAGTTATTGAATATTCACAAGGAAGTGGTGCCAGTAAACAATTTAGAATATGGACGAGTTAAGTCCCATCCCTGTTTCCCAGGAATCGCATGAATTAAGCTCCTCAGCCAAGCCTGATGTGCAAACTGCCTAATATACTTGCCCAAAGTATCTTTCCAGCAGTTAATAAAAATTACCTCTTGCAACAGAAAAAAAATATTTGTCCTTTGTTGCAACCAGTCCAGCTTTAATATCCAAGAGGTATCCCAATTAAAGCTGTCGTACGTGATTTTTTTTTTTTTTTTTTTAAAATCTAAAATAGCTCCACATTCCGACAGAGATCACGGATTTAGAGTATCTGGTCCATAACACAGGTCTGTCAGTCACTGTCTTCTGCAAAAAAGCAGAATATAAAATTCTGGAGTCACCCACTGCCTCTATCCAATTTGGTGAGAGAGCATCATAAAGAGGCAGTCCTCTCTACTTGTGAATGCGCAGAGAGCTGAATGTTGTTAAGTCCACAGCCTGCGGAAAATCATTGAAAGAAGAAGAAGAAGAAAAATCTGTGTTGTTGGCAATGGTGGAACAGATGAAGCTTCCGATCCTAGCGCTACGGGAGATGGCGTACAGAATTAAATAGCCAAAGTGCCAAAGAACAGTAGAGGAACAAATAAAATTTCGGAGGAAAAAACGCGAGACAGCCAACAGCTGTATTTATATCGGTGCCGCTTTCGATAGGTGGAGAAAACTGAAGGAATCAAAGGGTCTAAAAAGCGATGCACAGCTAGCCTTGCTGCTACTGGACAGGTAAGCTTTGTTTTACTCTGTAGTAGTTATTAGGGCTGAACTATTTGAGGAAAATATCTAATTGCGATTTTTCTGGCAGATATTGCGATTGCGATTTGATTTGCGATATTTCCTGGAATCAAGCTTCAGTTCAATATTCACCATGTTCAGTAATAGTTATAAAGCATGTGACAAAATTACTATATAATGCCATCAATACATTACGTACTATATATTTTAATGCAACGATGAGAACTAAAAGCTTAAGAATTGCTTTCAACATGTATTTATTACCAAGAATCATATACATTCTCTAAAGCCCTTGACCAAGGGTACTGTTATTACAACTAAACAGCTAAAACCCCCCTTGACCCCCTTGAAAATGAGATGGTCCATCTCAAGGGGCTATCCTTCTAAATAAATAAATAAATAAATAAATAAAAGAACCAACTTTGGCTGTCTTATAAATATAAAAGTAATTCAAAAACAATCCTTAATTGTGTTAAGTTAAATAAAAAAGTAAAAGTTAAATAAAACATGAAACAATTCCAACAACAAAAACAGCACTTTCCCTTTCCATAAATATTCTCGGACATTGAAATAGGTAGGCCATACTTTTATAGAAAATAAGGATATTGCCCTTATGTAAACAGTCTGATGCTTTATTAGGTAGGTCAGTGTTTTATGGCTCAAGACAGCGACAGGTTAAGTTAGAGGGAGAAAAAAAGAATTTAAAAATGCAACAATAAAAAAAAATAGGATCTATGTTGTCAACAATCTGACACTGAAATACTTCAATAGATGTGTCATTCTATTATCACTCAGTCAAATTATCGAGATAAAATGACCCCACCTCTGCCCTTCTGTTAAAAAAAGAAAAAAATGTCAGACATTAGTTGGTGGGTCTTTCACTTATGGCTCAGCTGCAGCCAAATATTACATAATCTATCAGTAATCAAGGTAACATTTTTCCTAAAAACAAGCGTCATAATTAAGCGGGGTCATCGTTTCTTTTTGCCCCAACTTCACTAGCTTGTTAGCTGTATCAGAGATTGCAAAACATGTCTGTTACAGTTAGCTAACTTGGTAAAGTTAGGGCAAAACCAAATCACATCGCTTTAATATTATGATTATTTACAAAGATTTTCCATAGCTAACGTTAGCTAGCTAGCTAGATGGCTATACAATTTAAAAGGTAAAGTAGTTTAATAAGCAATCGCACTCACAGCAGTACAGTCAAATATACTCAGTGCCTTCGAGAGTGGGTCTGCCTAAGCGTCACCGCCCCCCGGTACGCTGTATGAAGTGAAACGAATGGGCCCGCAACGAGGCAGCGATAATTTCACTGAGCAATACGGAACCTGGCGATTTTTGACAGGAATGTACCGCAAAAAAAAAAAAAAAAAAAATCCGAGCATGTGTAGAAATGTTTCCTGTGCAAGCAGAAACGTTTCAAGTGCGCAGAGGCAGTTATGAGCACGAAGAGAAAAAATCTGAGCGTGAGCAGCAATGCTTCGAGTGCAAGCAGAAATGTTTCAAGCACAGACAGACAGTTTTGTGTGCGAGGGGAAAAGGCTGAAGTTTGCCTTCAAAAAAATCCATCCACGCAGCAGCAGATCCAAGCGTAAGCTGGGGCTATTTTAATGCAAGAGCAGAGTTTTGGGGAAATCTTTAAAGAATCTATGCATGAAATTGATTTGTCTGCTCTCACGTCGAAATACCACGCTCTTGAATAAAGATTGGGATTTACCGCCATGTGTGTGGCATGCATTGAGATAAATAATCGAACCAGAGTGAACGAGGAAGTACCTTTGCTTCAGCCAGTTAGCATGTTAGCTTCCTGCTTCCGCGTTTCCCAAGGATGCAATTTTGTGGCCAAAGACGCGCAAGCTCCATAGACACCAATTGAAAAGTGCGCATTTTTTTCTTGCCAAATAAAGCGAAAACAAAAGAAAATGTATTCGGTAATCCTTCATTATTTTGCTCTTTGTCTGACGCAACTGGTCAAGGTTTTCAAGAGGGCCTGTAAAATAAGAACTGCTACTTAGAGCTTGATGACAACTCGTGCACGAGTTTGGTTGTCCATCTGTTGCTCTGACTGCAGCAGTTCAGCCAATGAGTGTATAGTGCGTGCGCATCCCAGATCAACAGCGTTGCTCGTCATTTCCCCTCGAACACATTCGCCAATCCGCGCAGACGACACATTTTCTTGGCCATTTGTGCTGTGTAATCAGATTGGCAATCTTATGAAATGGTGCCGGAAATAAGCACCCATGGAACGCCATTTTTATAGATGGCATCGGTCAATTCCATACTTCCTGGGCTGAAGTAGCTAGCCTAGCATCTCCCATTGAAAGTAATAGGGGTGGGACATCCTCGCTCTCTCCAGTTCTATTATATTACCTCCATGGTGGCATGCCGTCTCTGATTGGTGAACTTGACTCGGCATGACTGTCGCTCAAGGAAGACAGCGTGTAGTTGTACAATAGGGGACGCAACAGATCCTGGGTCAGTCAGAAGCGCTGCATAGCATCAGTCTTAAATTGCAGCCTTTGCGATTATATAATTGCATTGTTTCAAATCGCGATTTTGATTAGAAAAGGATAAATCATTCAGCCCTAGTAGTTAAGCAGTTTTACCAGTCTTGGGTAGTCCTGTTGGTGGTTTTTAATCCTGCTAATGTCAGTTTATAAATGTACGGTCATCGTTTGTGGCCGACTACAGCTTGCTTAGCTGTGTAATGATAGCATGTGTGGCTATAGGACACTAGCTAGCTTTAGCTAATACCTTCAAAAAGCTATTCATACCGAAGTTTTTGCATGGGTCTACTGTGTCATTGGTCCATGTTTTCAGTGTGGCTTTCACACGACAATCACTGAGAGTGTCTGTTTATATTGTACTAATATTGAAACTGAGTTGCTGATCTCCATCTACGCCTCTTTCGAAATTGATGCGCATTCCTATGCGAAAAAAATCAGCTTTCTGTAGCAAAAATTCAACATGGTATTGATATTATGTCATTCTACTGTCAATTATAGTCATCAGATCTTAAAAACACATGATACCCTACTATTGATTTATGCATAGGTTCGTCCCTCGTACAATTCAGTGGTCACTTAAAGCCTCAAACGATCTCTCACTGAAATGCGGTCACTTTGGTGATTGCTCAGATTTATCTGCGTAATGCACCGTTATAGTTCACACCCATGTAAAACTTTCCCAGTAATTATCTATGTTCAATGTAATTATTTGCTGTCTTAAGCCACATTTTAACTGAAATATGCATGTGTGCCACCAGAATAAAATACCCTTTTACATATCTTGTTTATTTTTCTATATTGCAAGCCATTTCAGGCAACAACACTTTTAAATAAATCTAAATAGACACTGAGAAAATCTATAAGCTCCAAATAAGGTTGCTTAACACAGATGTAGAGTTCTTTCAAAACAATTTTGCTTGACTCAGAACAGGTTTGACTCTATCTTTCACTTGCCTAATAAATTGCTCTGACCATGGTCAAACCATTTAGGGACCTATTGATTGTTTACTTTGATTGGTTAATTTGCCTTATACTAGCGACAGACAGTTGTTTAAACTTACAATTTATTTGGCAAGCAAATTATAGAGTCAAACCTGTTCTGGGTCATATGGGTCACTCTTAAATTCCATGCATACCACGCAGGGCCGCAACCAGGATTTTTGAAATACCAAGGTCAAATAATGCGCGCCTACCCCCCCAAGCTCCAACCACTACATTGTTTTGTTGCTAATGAGACATTTATTTCCAATAACCTCTTCAGGAACACATTGAGTGGTAACAGTTGGACTGTAGAAACGGACTTATGTGTTGCATAACTTTTTCATTTCTCACCTAACCTCCTCAGGGCTCTGAAGTCTCACGCAATGAGCGTGATTGTCACTCATTTCAGTCGGATGTCACGGACTTACGCCCCAAATAGTATTTCTCACGCAAAAAAAAAAAAAAAAAAAAGTTAAAACTAAAACAATTTCCAACAGTTGGTCTATATGCGCAGCAGCACCGCTATATCTGTGGAAACCGGCAGGAATCAAACACGTCTCCCCTGGAATTCTCGGTGGCAGCTTGCCACCTGCCAGCCAATCAAAAAAAAGGAAAGGGGCTACCCAATAGCCAATAAGATAATAGCACTATCGTATCTGGGGTAATATTTGGGGAAACAACCAATGAAAAAAAAAAACACAGTTATGCTGGAATTATTTACGTGATCCTGCTACAACAACATTGTGAAAGCTGCATTATTCATTCACTAACGGTGGAAAACGGGCAGAAGTGTATAATGTACTGGAAAAAAATAACTAAGTAAAAGTAGAAGTACCATAACTGAAAGTTACTTTGGTAAAAGAAGAAGTCACCCATAAGAAAATAACTTGAGCAAATGGCCTAAAGTAGCTCACATTAAATGTACTTAAGTACCGAAAGTATTTTGTGAAAAAATTTACTTAAGTGTCAAAAGTACAAGTACAAGTACAAAGTATTTTTCACTGCATGCATAGAAAGAAGCAAAGCAACCACTGTTTGTTCTCTCCTTGTGCTCTTTAATCAATTTTCAGGTGAATGAAAGATACAGTATTCAAAAAACAAACAGGCAGTCTCTCCTTAATACACTTTGTCCTTGAGTTTACTGGCAGTTTAAAAACCACTATAATTAATAGTAGAATTACATAGTATCAATACCATGTCTAATTTTTGCTTCAGAAAACTGATTTTTCTGAATTACTGATTGGGATACCATTGGCTCACTGTAGCTGAAATGCCTACTGCAGAGGACAACAATTATTTCTATAGCAAGAAATTTTTTAAATTTTATTTATTTTTTTAACTGCTGGATAGATACTATGGGCAAGTATATTGAGCAGTTTGCACATCATGCTAAGCTAAGGAGTTATATTCAGGCAACTCCTGAAAAACAGGGATTGGAGTGAACTCGTCCATATTCTAAACCTTGTTCGGCTTGCTTGCGAATATTCAATAACTAATCCGTGTGTGCCATCTAGTGATATAATATTGTAACTGCGTGCACAAATTTGCTGCTCCATGTCCGCTGGTGGACACTGTGGACACATCTGCACAAAGCGCTAATGATAACCTGCCGAGCACCGCTGTTCTTCTCGAACACGCCAAACCTAGATAATCCGTAAATGATGAATTAAATTCATATTTTAATGTCAAACGAGTAACTAAGTTGTCAGTGTCAAAGTAACGAAGTGAAAGTATACTTTTTTTTTTTTTTAAAATGTAGTAGAGTAAAGGTCCCGGTTTAAAAAAAAAAAAAAAAATCTTAAGTACAAATCCTCAAAAAAAAAAAAAAACCAGCTGCTTAACAAAACTAGCCTACTTAAGTACTGTAACGAAGTACATGTACTTCGTTACTATGCACCTTTGAAAACGGGAGTAGCCTATCATGCACCCCCCGGAAAAAATCTCACTCTAGCCGGCATTAAAAACAGCCCTGCCTCCTCTTTGCCTGCTCTTCGGTCGGCTTCGAAAATAACAATTATGTCTGCCTCAGTGTTCTGCGCATTTTGGGTCAGTCTCAGGATAGCATATGGTCTCCCTTCACAACAATAATACAGTTGAACTCTCTCTCTCGCAAGACTCGCGAATGAGTTTATCCGTTTACCTCAACCTGAGCAGCTGCGCATTTGCAGCGAAAGCCGTGGTATTTAAACGCATGGTGACGTGATAGCCTACGCAAGCACTATGAGGATTCGGGATCGGGATCTCTCTCTCTCTCTCACACACACACACACACACACACACACACACACAAACGATTTGCTGAATAAACGAGCACAGTGAGGGGAAAAATAGGTGGGGGAAAAAACGAAAATGCAGGGACAATTAACCGAGGTCCGGACCTCGGTGTCCTTAACAGTGGTTACGGCCATGAGTATTTCATACATGCCACCTCACTACGGCTTTTGGGCGTTTTTTTCAGCATGAAACGCCCCAGAGGCGGTGTTAGACCCGAAAATTATTGGCTATTATCCCACCCTTTATTGACAACAATTTGTCCTGGCTAATTCTTGATGGTTTTCCTTCATTAACACGTTTTCCAATTCAAGAATAATCAAGTGACAATTGAAGACACGGCTTTTCTCCCCCATGCGATCTAAAAGCGACAAAATAATGGGCTACATTCAGTACAGAAAAATAATTTAATTATAATTAGGTCTATGCTCCGGCGCTCGGCGACGGCATTTCAGAACTCTTCAGCGAATGAAGGTTATTTTGGTGACTAGTACGTGGTTTCGTCCGATTACATTTTTCAATCAGACAGCTGTTTATTTTATACAGCGAGTTGCGTGACCGTGCTGCAAAAACAGGTGTATGTACTTGTCGCCGAAATTACCTTAATTCGCTGAAGAGTTCTGAAATGCCGTCGCCCAGCGCCGGAGCATAGACCTAATTATAATTAAATTATTTTTCTGTACTGAATGTAGCCCATTATTTTGTCGCTTTTAGATCGCATGGGGGAGAGAAGCCGTGTCTTCAATTGTCACTTGATCATTATTGAATTGGAAAACGTGTTAATGAAGGAAAACCATCAAGAATTAGCCAGGACAAATTGTTGTCAATAAAGGGTGGGAAAATAGCCAATAATTTTCGGGTCTAACACCGCCTCTGGGGCGTTTCATGCTGAAAAAAAAAACGCCCAAAAGCCGTAGTGAGTTGGCATGTATGGTATTTGTCGGCAGTTATCACCTTCTTTTCACTGAGAAAAAATACCGAGGACATGACCTCGGTGTCCTCAATAGTAGTTACGGCCCTGATACCACGCATTCCAATGCCAAAATGAGGCTTGCCCAGCAAAAAAAGGAAATGGCTGCATCCAGATCAGCGTTTTTCTGTTGTGTCCCGCAGTGTAATGGGGATGCTATATTGCACGCTCATCTTATTTTTCATTGTTTTACAAAAGATTATCTTCAGGCCTACCAAAAAAAAAAAGGGTCAAGCTTTAACAAAAGTTTGTCAGATGTCTACCTTTTTCAAAGAACCAGCAACACACCATTGAATACTCATTTGGTTTGTCTCTGGGTTTGTTATAGGGCATGAGATTTTTTGAGTTTGGTGCTAGTGAAAATGCAGTGGCAACTGGTCATTAGGGTGGTGTCACCAGAAAGGACCGTAGGCAAATTACATTATTAATTCTCAAACATGATCGTATTATCTGATTAAATGTATTATCTATAAATTTAGCATTTTCCTAAATTGCATGGAATTTGTGTTTGAATTTAAGTTCATGTTTATTGGTCTCTGTTTTGCTGCTTCAGACCGATCTCCTGATCCATGTCCGCATGAATGGGGCTAGCCCCCTTACGCAATGCAATGTTAACGATACGTGTGAAAATATAAGTAGGCATGCTCAGAGTGTTGGCTGTATTAGTGGAGGTAGCACGAATTTGTTGGCATGTGGGGCTGACAGCCCCAAGCCCCACTACTGCGTCATTTCATCAGGCATCATAGACATATACATAGACGTCGCATGAGTGGTGGAGAGGCGTGCCTACCGGGCGACCATGTTAGTACAGGGTTAGAAGTATCAAAAAATTTCTACAAATCATTACTCGCTGAATTTTGTACTGATTTCCTAGCGGTTTGATTTGTTATAAACGTAACACATTTAGCTATGATCCAGGATGCCCTGATACTCTTAAATGCCGGTTTTACTACCAAAATACAACTTCGTATTCACAACAGTCGAGCGCTTAAACTTAAATCTACACCAAAGATGCCAGATTTTTTGCGCTGCATATGGATGCTGAACGAGATATAAATACCAGATCCAGTGGAATTACCTTTCGCAGGTAAGATTGAACGATAGATTTTGGATGTATTTGTGTATTATAACATTATGTTGAGAGCTACTGTAACTATTTGTCCACCAGCGAAATGCTAACGTAGCTAGGCTAGACTAGCCCTAGTCATGGAAGCTGAGGCTTTATAACAAATAAATCATAATTATAATGCATAGTTATCCGGGTATTTCTCCACTCCGCCAAATTTTATTACAATCCTATCTTTTCTTATGAACGACTAACAAAGAGGATGTGATTGCATTTCAAAGCTGGTTACTACGGCTGCCTGGCCAGATCCTAACGTTAGTATTAAGTTTACAAGATTGTTGTTGGCCCAGGTATTTTATACCGGTTGGATAGAAAGAAATGCTCTTTCTTTAAACAATTTCTCTATCATTTTTGTAATATTAAAAAGGCCTGAATCTACTATCATTTTTAAATGATATTAAAAAGACTTGAAAAAATATGTTGCAGTTCATAGATATTTCTCATATCTATTTCAATATGTTGCAACATTATGACAGTAAGACAACGGTATACTAATGTATAATATCTTATGCTGGATCGAGGCTAGATGGTGATGACAGTGTGTCACACATATGCTTAAGGATAAGGTTGTAGTCATAATGCTGTCATAGAGTGGATCGATCCTAATAAGTTGTCTGTGCAGGCGGTTTGCTGTGGCACTTAGTGGTGTTGAGCGCTCTACTTTGTTTATGGCCTTGTAGGCTCTGAGCGTTGTGGAGCAACGGCGGCAGATGGCTTTTAAACAAACGTCGATCTCCGTATTGGCGAACTCTCACTCACTCGTGTGCGCTCTCTCTCCCTCGTCTCCTCCGTGTGTGCGTGTGTGCGATAATGTTGACTTTTAACTAAAAGCTTGTAAGGTAAAAAGGCAGCAGACAAACTAACTTATCACAAATTGTTGTATAGAAATCACCCCATACCCCTCGTTTACTGTGCCACCCCCCCCAGACCTGAAATACATTCTTGCCCCACCAAGTTTTTACACTTAAAAACGCCACTGTGAAAATGTATCAACTTCAAAGTGTTGTGGTGCAAAGGTTTAGTGGGAATGTGGCATGTTTTCAATTTTGTGTTGGTGGTTATTTGAAAAAAGTAGACATCTGACAAACTTTTGTTACAGCTTGGCCATTTTCTTTGGTAGGCCTGATATTTGTTGAAAGAAATGAGTGGTTGTATCAGATAAGGAGCGATGAAAGGCTGGAACTACAGGGGTTTTATAATCGCGATACACAATTCCAATGGTTTCATTTATTGAGGCATTATCTGCAGTGGCCTGATCAGATCAGAACTAAGAGTACAAGATTCTGATTATTGCAATTTAATAGAAAACAAATGTAATTTCCATAAGTGCCAACTGAATAATAATTCCCAAAATATGTTAGCACTGAGCTAATGCCATTACTCTGCTAACTTACACGACGGTCAAGTAATCACTTTAATGTTTGAACTAGCAATGATTTGTATTGATCACTTCCACATCATGGGTTGGGTTATGGGAAAAGTAATACAGTCATGAGACAGGGAAAACCCTGGACCATATGCCAAATCACGGTTTTCTTCCACTGTCAATTGAGTGGCCAACTTTAGCTCACTAGCTAAGAAACTAATGCTGTATAATGGTTATGGAAAGGTACTGCAAGCACACTAGCTAAATAACGCTAAGTAACTTAGTTATGAGAGTGGCACTTAGCTAGCCTGCTACTGTGCTAAGCCATACTGATTTTAACCAATGTTACACTTGGTATTCAGTGCAGCTAAATATTAACAGCATGACTTAACATGGAGTGATTTTTTCTCCACGCTCTCGGCTAATGAAATTTTCAGCAAATTGATGTGCACCAAGGGTAATATCAAAAATATGTCGTGAGTTGGGCTATGGGAAAAGTTCTACAGTTACAGGACTGAGTTTGATAACCACTGTAATATAAGGAGTAGTAAATATTAAAATGTTTTTCTCATCAATTGTTTTAAGAAGACTTCACACTTGACACTGACTGAAATTCATTTGTGTGTACATAGTTGTATTTTCCAGTGGAGAGAATGGACATTGATGGACACTTACAAACTCATAAAAACTTATGTGGTCTATATACTTACCTCTTCCTTAAATTTCACCTTGAATTTTTTTTTTGTGTTTGGATTGTGTTTGTTTCTCAGTCAAGGATTTATTTATCAGGTAGATGGAAATTAGCTACCTGCTAAATCTGGTGCACCCATCTTTTTATTTCGTGAAATGATTAATGTAAGTGCACATGGTCCTTAAACTCAAGAAAAAAAGGTAAATTGAAACATCAGTGTTAAAGGTGAGAATTTTCTTTGAATGGCCCAATGTTTCTCATATATTTTTGTATACCATAAAGTTGTAATATGTCTTCTTCTAATTTCATGAAAACAAAGTTGTATAAAATTCATAAATATAAGCTTTACAGCACTTTTGCCAAACTCATGTTGTTTGTTTATAGCTGTGCAGCCTCAGCCTCTGTGGGTCCTGAAATATCCCTAGGGACAGGGGGGTCTGCTTGGTTCCAGTTAGTGCCAGGCTTTGGCCTAGTTCCTGGCTCTCAGGCTTTGGTTATAACTGTGGCTCCAGGGCTCAGTGAGTCGATGCACATTTTTAAGAGGTCCCTTATTTTTAAGGGACCAGAAGTATTTGGAGAATTGGCTGCTCAGTTTTTCCATGGCAAAGTATATTTTAATTTCCTCATAATTTCCTTCAAAAGTAAACAAATGAAAGGGCCACAGTTGAAATCAGGTTATGCATTTACATTTGGAATTTGTTGCTGTAACTTCTGTGAAATCCAGAAAGCTGTCACTGTTAAAGAAGCAAGCCATTATTAGGCTTAAAAATCTAAACAAACCCACTAGAGAAGAAGCAAACCCATTAGGTGTGGCTAGCTGAATTATTTGGTATGTTCTTGAAAAGGAAGAAAGCACTGGTGAGCTCAGGAGTACCAAAAGGCAAGGAAGACCATGGCTCAGGAGAAAACGTGGGCCAAGGATTGTTTATTTGCTCTGAAATGCCTGTGAAAATCTTTGAAAAGTTAAAGAGCCATTCCACGAGAGATTGACATTCGGTGTGCAGTTGACCCCCCTGGAATTGAATGAAACTTGGCACATAGGTAGATATGGGTGTCTCACAGAAAAAGCCTAATTTTTAGGTCCGTATTTCACTTTGCCTGCCGATAGCGCCATCTGGAATCCACTTAAGTGGCTCAGTTTTGCTGTTGACACCACATTTTACATCGACTATCGTGACTTAAGGGTACACAGTACCAAATATGTTATACTTCTATCATGACCTGTGACACTTCAAGTCCGGTTAGACTTCAGCACCACATCAGCACCAAGCTGGGTAACTACGTTATCGAGCTGGAATTATTTGAGAAATAAGAATAATAATTGAAAATGGGAATGGGAATAAAATAATACCCCAGACATATACCAAACTAGAATGCTTTATTATGGATTTACACACAACAAGACTATCATTTTCAGTGAATAGTACTTTGGTATCTTGCTTTGTTTGCGCAATGGACGGCCAGAAAGATGGTTGAAATTCATTTTTGGTGCATGTTTGCGGTATATTTTCTCTTTAACCCAGATTTGGACTGTGAGGGTAAATGCTGTTTGTTGTGCTTTTGGAACTCTATTTTCAGGAATGCCAAGCATTTCTTTGGTAGTGTCCACGCTTTCAAGCTAGATGGAGCCAAAGTTGGAGGAAAACTAAAAATGGTCCATTTCATATCAGATTGTGCCTATGTTTAGGAGGTATTATTTTGTTTACCCAGCAAGATAGAGATCTGAAATTCTCTGGATACATAGTACCTTTGGGGTACATTACAGCATTAGTAAATTCTCAATGGTGGTATTTTCAGTGTAGATGATTTTAAACATCGAAATTCGGAAAAATTCGCCTCCAGGGGGCACTATACGCTGGACTCAAGTACTGGCCATCCCCAGTGAAGTACCAAAGAAATTGTTTTTGAATTGTGATGCACACAGCTACTTTTCTCTGAAAATGAAGAGTTTAGCTTGGTACTATGCTGGGTAGATAGCTATCTGACCAAAGGAAGTGCTCTAAAGAACTAATGTTCTTCCGACCTAACATTCCACATTCCCAGACATATACCAAAGTTCTGTTTTTTTTTTTATCATATATAAAGTACATGCACAGTTATACATAAAATTTTTAATCTCTTTGGTATGAAGCTGGGTTGGTTGTAAATTGGAAAAGAATTTTGGTGATGATTGTAGCATTGTGTCAACATGCAAGACATTTACCAGTAGTCAGTACAGTGTACAGTTTTGTAGTGTTGGTGAGTTTCAGAAAATAACAAATCCTCTGCATTTTTGCATTACTGTTAGAATCGGAGAGCAGGCTTCAGTGTTAACTCTAGGATTTCCCTAGGGTATGGTGCTTGGGTATGAAAAAGGGCACAGCAGTCTCGTCTAGCAAGTGATTATTGTGATAAAGGGCACAGAGGTCCTAGCAAGCAAGCAGCACCCTGCCAAGAAAAGGACAGTTCATTTGTAGTGGTAACTTGCATGCCTTCATTCCTAACACCTGCCCATGATGCCTAGCCTATGAGATGCCCGATGGTTGGGAGGGTGGGGTTTCTTTTACAGACTTCCCACTTCCGTGCATACCAAGCCATGGGTGTTGACGTAACTATTGCGCCATATAGGCTGCAGCCCGCTATTTAATTCAGAGACAGACAAGCTCACTATCAACGGCCTGTATGCAGCCCTGTAGAGACCCAGGATGCAGTGTAGTAGGGCTTGCCTCGGGCTCGACTGGCTCCGTGGGTAACATCGACCCAATCCAACGAAGAAGGCCATGGATGGCTGCTCAAGGCCCAGGCCAAGGAGTACCTCTGGTGCGCACCACCAGGTGCCGCCAACCCACAATCGAATTCCAAAAACAGATTGACAGATAGCGCTAGTCACGTGCTGTGTTGACATCATTTCGCTTTGGATAACATGAAAAGAATAAAACAGTTTTAACTTTTGTATTAGACATTCTGTCTTCATGTACACGGTTGTGTGACGAAGATTTTTCAAATTAGGGACTTTAATTTTATGTAAGTGTATGTATACTGTTGACGCATGTCTGCGTACTTACGATGGTACGCCTTTTACATTAGTTCTTTTATTAGCATTTAAAAATTTTGGACTGGTCATGTTTTATAACGTGCTGTATGTTTCTGACTGCGCTGTACCCGTACTTAGTTATAGCCCATGTATTGTGCATTTGATAATGCTCACAGTCACCACCAGTTTACAACCAAACAAGCTTTATGCCAAAGGGATTACAAATTTTATGTATAACTGTGTATGTGCTACGTATATTTCAAAAGACAGAACTTTGGTATATGTCTGGGAATATGGAATGTTCGGTCGGTGGAACATTAGCTCTTTAGAGTGCCACCTTTAGTCAGAAAGCTATCTACCCAGCATAGTACCAAACCAAGTTCTTCAATTTCTGAGAAAACTAGCTGTGTATATCACAATTCAAAAAAAAATTTTTTGGTACATTGCTGGAAATGGCCAGTACTTGCATCCAGCCTACAGTGCCCCCTGGAGGCAAATTTTTCTGACTTTTGATGTTTGAAATGATCCACACTGAAAATACTACCATTGAGTTTTTACTAACGCTGTAATGTACCCCAAAGGGACTATGTATCCAGAGAATTTCAGATCTCTATCTTGCTGGGTAAATAAAATAATGCCGCCTAAACATAGACACAATCTGCAATGAAATGTTCCATTTTGAGCTTTCCTCCAACTTTGACTTCGTCTAGCTTGAAAGTGTAGATACTACCAAAGAAATTCTTGATATTCCTAAAATCAGAGCTCCAAAAGCACAACAAACAGCATTTATTATTATGGAACATATGTGGGTTACTGAGAAAATATACCGCAAATGTGCACCAAAATTAATTTTGACCATCTTTCTGGCCATCCATTGCACTAACCCAGCAAGATACCAAGGGAATATTAACTGAAAATGATAGTTTTGTTGTGAATAAACACATAATAAAGCATTCTTGATTGGTATATGTTTGGGATATTATTTTATTACCATTCCCATTTTCACTTTTTACCATGATTTCTCAAATAATTTCGGCTCAGTAACGTAGTTACTCAGCTTGGCGCTGATGTGGTGCTAATGTCTATCCAGACTTGAAGTGTCACAGGTCATGATAAAAGTATAACACATCTGGTACTGTGTACCCTTAAGTCATAATAATTGATCTAAAATATGGCGTCAAAAGCAAAACTGAGCCACTTAAGTGGCTTCCAGGTGGCCCCACCGGCAGACTTCTTGAGATACGGACCTAAAAATTTGGCTTTTTCTGTGAGACTACCATATCTACCTATCTGCCAAGTTTCATTCAATTCCAGGAGGGTCAACTCCTCAACTTCTTCAAAAAGTGCCATTTACTCTCGGAATGGCTCTTAAAAACAATGTGCCTTAAAGAAACATAGGAAGAGATTAGGATATTGAGCCCAGTTTCATCCCGATATAGTGATGCTACCTGACCATGTGTCGATATATGTCAGAGATGGAGGCTTTTGGAGTCATTATTTGATGCCAGTTTAAAACAAACCCTACCCCCTGACCCCTTATTCTTAACCCAAACCCTAACCCTAAGCTTCAAATGAGGAGGCTAAAAGCCTCCTTTTGCATCGTATATAGACGCTTAGTCAGGTAGCATCACTATATGACGAGTCGGGAAGAGAATGTGTTGTGATATTTCACCCTTCATGGTGGATGACATAATTAAAAGCTTCAAGAAATCTGGATGAATTCCTGTGGATGAAGGACAAGGATGTAAGCCAAAACTGGATACCAGTGATCTCCAATCACTTAGATAGCATTGCCTCAAGATCTGTCATTTATCTGCACATGATATAACCACACTGGCTCAAGACTACTCTGGCAAACCTCAGTCAAGTATTTCAATATGAAGTTTTATCCACAAATGCCAGTTAGAACTTTACAGCTCAAAAAGGAAGCCTATGTTAACAATGTGTAGAAGCACCGTCGACTCCTCTGGGCTCAGAGGTGTCTGTGATGGACCATCATAACAGTGTATTTTTGCCAGACAAACCAAATCAATATTTCAGGTCTGTTTTGGAAGAAATGCACACCGTGCACTCTGGACCAAAAAAAAAAGACCATCCAGACTGTTACAGCAACAAGTCAAAAGGCCATGGTATAGGGTTGTGAAGGCACCATTCTGTGAAGGCACCATTAATGCTGAGAAAGTATCTTGAGATTTTGGTGCAATTTATGTTACCTTTAAGATAACATCTTTTCCAGACACTGCCATGCATATTTCAACAAGACTACACTAAACTGCATTCTGCATACTACATTACAAAGGCATGGCTGCATAAGAAGCAGGTGCAGGTGCTGGACTGTCCGGCCTGCAGTCCCAAATTATTTCTGATTGGGAAAGTATGGCATATATTGTGATAATAATTACCTAATACTCTTGCACTCCTTAAGACTTGTTTGCTGGAAGAATGGGACAAAATTATGCCTGAAAAATGAATTCATTTGGTGTCTTGAGTCTCTAAATGTTTATTAATTGATGTGAAAACGAATGGCTACATTATTTATGCTATGCTATGCTATAATTTACTATTTATCTGTGTCCTGGGGGTATATTTGGGTCAGCTGCCATCTTGATCTGTTTGCCCTTTTTTTGTTGCCATGTGGGTTCCACTTTGGTGCTTGACAGACTATGCTGTTATTGTCCTTCTTCAATGAGTATACATTTCCAATTTCTCTTACTGATGGCGTCTTGTATTGGGTCTTAGCCATTTCGATGCCGCAGTTCCTTGTTTTAGACTTTCTCGAGCAAAGGGATACCGAGTACCTGTTGCAGAAATTTGTTGTAGTTTGAAGACTTTGGCCTATTTCATTTGAGTGTGAGTCTCTCTCCATGCTTTTCAGCCATACATAAGGATTTTACCCTGAAATTAAATACCGTATTTTTATCTTTGTATGAAGCAGTCTGCATCTTCAGACTGTGCGTAGTGTTGCAAATACTTGTCGTACTTTCTTAACTCTAGCTTTTACATCCTCTTATACATGATTAGCGTAAACAGAAATTTATTGCTGCTTTGCAACTTGGCAAAGGGCTCAGAGGAGATCTGGTTCCTGTTATGGTGATGATTGCCCCAGGGAAAAGCTCCATCCGAGTTTGGGATGAGATTTACAGTTTTGCTGAAAAATGTCGCATCAAAATGTTGCTGCATGTTTTACATGTACTGCAGCTCAAGTTGATGTAATTTTGTAATTATTTTGGCCTGTGAATGCGTACATTTGGAAAATTATGTGTGAGGAAGAATTGGGGGTGATTTTTAGGCTGTCACAGTCAGGATATTAGGTTAATTCTACTACAAGAGAGACTTGGTGTTCTCTGCAAATATTTTAAATTACAGTGATCATGAAGTCTGTCTCGTAGTAAAATTTACCAAATAATCTTACTGTGATGGCCAACAAATCTTCCCTGATTCTAACGGAGTTTAGATTTTTCAGCTTAATGATGACCTGCTTCACTGCCAGAGGCAGCTCTTTGGAATTCATTCTGAGCATTTAACAGCTCATGTCTCTAAATGCAAATACCAAACTTTAAATCAACTCTACACATGTTATCTGATGACTTTTAAGCGAAATACGAGGGAATAACACATAACTGTCCGCGGAACAGCTACACAGCCACACATCCAACTATTTATGGTCCCTTAAAACAGGAGGACAATGTATAAAAAGTGCAGAAAGTCCTATGCAATTCACACAATTTGGAGGTAAATGCCCAACGTCTGCCCTTTGACATCACATTCATTATTTAGTTTTTATCTCCAATATGATGCGGTAGACTGCAAAAATAACAGTAACATTATGTCCAATGGATCAGACTTTAAAGAATAATAATAATAATAATAATGATAATAATAATTATACTGTCTATTTGCTGAACGCAGAACCAAACCAGTGGTGCCAGGCACAACAAACCCCGCCCCTCGCACATACTTTCACTTACTTGTACGAAATTCAATAGGGATCTATTCTGGGTCAGTGGCAATCCCTATACCGAATTTGGGGTGAATGTGCCCATTAATTTTGCTGCTAGAGTGTTAACAAACAAACAAACAAGCAGGGAAACAAACGCACAAATGCACAAACAAACACAGAAACAAACCAAACCGAAAACAATACCCCTTGCCCTCACCCTTCGGGTGGGGCGGGGTAACAAGATCATGTCTTGGTCATCATGAAGTTATCCGCATTTCTGTTGCTTGTATGTCTACCAGCGTTAAGTTTTCAATCACACCTTACTAATAGCATTATTTATTTATTTAGTTAGTTATTATTGTTGCTTTTTTCCCCAAATACCATGCAGCAATGGAGACCCGGCCACACATTTGTCTGTCACAGTATTGCCAAACATTGTAAAACCCGCATCAGCTGCAGCACACATTTTCAGCTTGTTTTCCTTTCTTTATTTAATTAGCTCAGTCTGGGAGGAGAGCATTTGGTGAGGACTTCCCTTGGGTGTGGAGAGCGGGCATACATGCGCTGCCATCCAGCGCATGCTCATTTTTATGATTTTGCAAAAAGCAGATTTCAGCGGTCTGATTTAGAATTCGGCTGGGTGCCTTAGTTCTCCCATTCTGAGGGATTGCTGGCACCTGTCAATTTGCTTGCACTTATGCCCAGAGAAAGCTCTGTAGAAAATACCATCTTTTCTCCCATTGTTTCTCAGTCATGTTTTGGTTGAAAGTATATGTATTTCTTAAGAAAGTGAGGTATGCAATGGAAAATGCCAAATTATAGGCTTCTGATATTTTTTGTTCAAAAAGAAATTACGTAATTGCATTATAACTTAATAATACATTATTATTTTCAATAATAAAAAAAACATTCTGTCACCCCTTATAGAAGAAAAAAAACGTAAAGCATACTGGAAGGACAAAGCAATCCCACGCAGCAGGAGCGTAGCAAGAATTTTAAAAGTTTGAGGGGGCAGGGTTGCCATTGGACTGCTTCAGCAAGGTCTGGATGGGACTGAAAATGTGATTAAATATACCACACTTGGTGTTCACTTTGAATGCTTGGGTCGGTTTTCATGCTCATGCTGCTGTGATCACAGGTAAATTACAGTTGTGTCATTGAATATCGAGGGATCCTGCACCTTTTTTCACCCTCACTTTTGTTATTCTGTGTGCTATTTCAGGTACCTGGAGAAGCATGGTCCTCTTCTGTTTTAGTTGTGACCGCTCCACAGGAATTAAGCCAATACATTGTTTATTAGATTTCATTCTATCCTCAAAATAAATCCACAGGTAACATTAAATATTAGACCACATCCCTAAATGATGATAACCATTTTGCACTATGTTTGCCCAATGTTGTACTTACCTGTTTCAGCATGACAATACCTCAATGCAGTGACTGAGGTCCTACCATGGTTTGAGAAGATCAATACAGAAAGACTTGACTGGCTTACTCAGATCCCTGACTTTGACTCAATAAAATGCTGTCCGGATCAATGGAGAAACTGACTTTGAACCAAGCCTAAATATCCCACACTGCTGTCCAACTTCAAAACTGCATCTGAAATGGAAGCTGCTCTCAGTGGAGAATGTTAGAAAAAAAAAATCTATGTAAGGTGCTGTGCCTCCACAAGGTGCCAGATGAGTTTCAACATGCCTTAGCAGAGAGTCTAAAAGTGCAAAACTTTAGTGGACAAAAGGAGGACGTTTCTTCCATTGAGAGACATTCCCTCAATTCATGTTTTGATCGTGGTGACGGAAAGTGCTGTCTTACCAGTTGTTCCAAAATCTTTTGTATGAGTAAATTTGGTTAGAGATCTGTTCAGTGACCCCTTATGCCCTGTGGGGCTTGGGCCACTGCCATCCTGGAATAGACCGCTCCTATCATAGTGGTAATGCTTCATCACAGGACGGTGGCAACCCAGAATAACACTGTAAGGATTTACAACCTTTCTACCCATAAAGAGGACAGGTGGACCCAAACCAAGCCAGAAAAAGGATTAGAACATCTGCATTTGTTATGTTTGGCTTCTCATTTATTCAGGTTTTCCCTTTAATTTGTCACCTACCTGTTTCTATACAGTGCCATGAAAATTTGTTTGCCCTCTTCCCAGTTTCTTTTATTTTCCAGATTTGTCACATTTAAATGCTTCAGATCATCAAACTAATTTTAATATTAGACAAAGATAACCTGAGTAAATGAAAAATTTTTAAATTTTTAGGTTTTTAAATGATCATTTCATTTATTGAAGGAAAAAGGTATCCAACTTTTTAACTGGCCTCATGTGGAGAAGAAATTTTCCTTTCAGTCATTAAATCACCAAATTAAACAGATTTAATTGATAATTGGGTTCAGGTTCACTAAACACACCCAGGAATGAGTACTGCAAGCCCTGCTGTATCTAAACATCTCTCAAATAGAACCCATCTAGCAATGTGACATAGGCAAAATGTAGCATATGATGCCGCGATCAAAAGAATTCAAGAACAGATGTTCAAAAAGTCATTGACATCTAGAAGGGGTTACAAGGCCATTTCTAAGGCTCTGGGGCTCAAGGAAATAGGAGTGGGTGGCCAACAAAAATTCTGCCGAGAGTTCCAGGAGGTCACAAAAAAACCTTGAACTGCAGGCCTCACTTGCCTCAGTTATGGTTAGTTTTCACGATTTTACAACAGTAAGACTGAGCAAAAATGGCATCCATTGCAGAGCTGCCAGGCGAAAACCACTGTTGACCAAAAAGAACACAAAGGCTTATCTCATATTTGCCAAAAAACATCCTGATGACCCTGGAGACTTCTGGAACAATATAATGTGGACTGATGAGTCAAAAGTAGAACTTACATGGGTCCTGTTACATCTGGCATGAAGCAAACACTGCATTTCACAATAAGAACCTCAAACCAACAGTCAAACGTGGTAGTAGTGTGAAGGTCTGAGGCTGCTTTGCTGACTCAGGACCTGGGTGACTTTCCATATTTGAAGTAATCATCAATTCTGCTCTGTACTGGAAAATCCTGATGGAGAATGTTTGGCCGGTTTGTGACCTAACAGTTGGGTTATGCCGCCGGACAATGATCTGTAAAATACAAGCAAGTCCACTTCTGAAAGAAACACGATAAAGGTTTTGGAGTGGTCCAGTCAATGTCATGACTTGAATCTGCATAAGATTGACTGTGTCATAAGCTGAAACCGTTAGTTCATGCTTGAAAACTCTCCATTGTGGCTGAATTGAAAAAATTTGTCAAAGAAGAGTGGGCCACGAATTCTCCATAGTGATGTAAAAGGCTCATTGCCTGTTATCACAAATGTACGATTGCAGTTTATTTGGTTAAGAGGGACAATTTATTCTCACAAACATGATATAGGTTTTCATTTACTCCATGACCTCTATCTTACACCCAGTGCAATGCATAACGCAAGTGTCTCTGCTACTTTATGACCGACACAGATACCACTTTACCGTCCAGCGTCCACGCTGCATATCCTGCTTATGCATCTGTGCCAAATTAAGGGCCCATGGGTGTGTTGGTCTTAAAATGAGTTGTGGTCAGGCGCTCTGCTGGCGTGTTGCTATCTTCAGATAGCATATAGCTCTTATGAGATTGACCAAGAAAAACCTAGTCTAAAGTCAATACTTAGTTTTTCACTGCTATTTCTAGGACGCATTATTAAGAAAGTATTATGTGCCTTTGTAGGTGAGTGCACAACGCGCGTTCCCTCAGCTTGTTGCCCTCAAAGGCGTGAGCAGCAACGCGCAGACATGCAAACAATTAAAAATAAAAAGTTTACGATGTGAAAGATTATTATCATGGAAATCAAAATATTTTAAAAAAAAATGTCATAATGGTGAGTGCAATCTTTTCCGTTCAATCGAAAATAGGAAATGCAAGTTAGTTAATATACTTGCATGGTCATCAATTAGAAGTGATTGTAAATCAAAGAAATGTTTGAAGGAAATGGGTGCAAATGGGCATGTACTAATAATACTGTAAATGAGATTTTTATACTAATTACACAGATTCTTAGTTTCTAGTCATTCTTGTATTAATTTTCATTCCCTTTGTTGTGCAGTATAGAAATAATGTTTAGAGCGCTTCTGTCATTTTGGTAAGTCCGGCATGGATCAAACCATTTCCTGCAATTACAACTCCATTTCCACAAAAGTTGAGACACAGTCTTAAATTTTAATAAAACTAAATTGCTCCAATGTATAAAAAGGCAGTTCTACTCTACCCAGTCAAAGCTCTTCTCTGTATTTAATGACATCAGGGCTTCTGGTGTAACTGTGGTAGGAGATCATATACCACACTAAACAGCCATCTCAGGTTGAAAGAGGAGTACCAATTATAGATGATCCCTGTTTGGTCTGGGGCAATGATAAAGGGTATCACAGGCCTTAGACGCATGGCCCGGACCTTAGATCAGAGCTTCACATCAACAGTGAGCAAACTTACTGGGCGGTAACTGCTGCAGCATAAGGGCTCCTTGTTCATTTATAAAATTAATGAAATTGAGGCCTGTGTTATAGTTTAAGGTAAGTTATGACAATTAGGTGATTCATTATACATATCAATCAAAAAATGAGCTAATTTGTGAAAGAACTTCCTGTAAAAATCAATTGGCATCCAGACCTGGGCATTTTCCTGACATCATAAAGAAAACTCAGCTCTCAGATCTTGTGTAATTATTGGTTGCTCCAATAACTTAACCTTACAAGGGGCCACTTCTGGACTGTCAAATGGTTAAAAAAAAACTTGTCAAACATGGGAGAGTCAGTGATACCCCTCGATGCACACAGAGATATATGAAGTTGTCTGACCTTCTCATGAATTTGTGGTTTGATGATTCACCAGCGGGAGTCTGGATTTGAAGGATCTGATGAGAGGACAAGGCCTGTTGTCGCTGTGGGCTAGCAGTTTACTTGCCATGTCACAATGTTCATAATAGTTATATCAAGATTTAAAGATTTTGTTCTTAGTCAGTGGAGAGGATATCAAACTCAGCCTGAGGGGAAAGGCACTCTTAGAGAATGTCTGCAGCTGGGGATGCAGTATAACTTATCAAGCTGGATGAGTTGTTCACTGAGTACAAATGGTTTGTGTCTTTTTAAAGTCCCTCACACCCAGTATATGACAGTGTCCCCTCGAAGGTGTGCTTTCAGCATCTCCCAGAGTAAGGATGCCAGCCCATCCAGGGTCGTATTCACAATGAAGAAAAAGGTCAACAGGCAAACATTAAAATTTCAAGGAGAGCTAGTATTTTCACACTCCCTGATATTCAGTACTGTGCAAAAGTCTTAGGCACATTTAAAGCAATTTCGGAGGGAAAGTATGCTTACAAAAGTAAAGAAATTAAAAGTTTCTAATTACAGAGAAATGTACTATGCAGAGCTGTAAACAGTTAAAAACTAAATCAAAACAATATTTTGTTTGACCACACTTTGCCTAAAAGTTTGGGACACTGCAATAGTTCTATAAGACGATTGGCTTTTTGCTTGTTCTAAGCTCAGTGGAAAACATGCCACCGTTCTTCTACAGACTGACTGTCTCACTTGTGTCTGTCCCTCCAAGTACTTACAGACAGCCATGAGGATGTTGGCATCAGGGCTCTGTCCAAGTTACATAATCTGTATCAACTGTTTGTAATGAACTATAAACATTAATTTATTCCACTATTTTTAAATTAGCATTCGGAATTTAAAATGTACCTTTTTTATCTTCAGCAACACCAATGTACAAAACAAAAAGCAAACATCTAAAGCCAGATTTAAATGTTACAAAAATGTAGAGCCATGCCCAAAGTCCCAAACTCATTCCCATGCATCAATCGTGACTACATGAATACATCTTCATTCCCACAAAGGCCGCCATATGAGAAAGCTGGGTTTTGTCTGGCCAAGAATGTATGCGCCAGACAAAACTTTCAAGGTACATAATTCTGACATTTCCTGAGGATTTGTTTATAGTTTGTTTCTAGTTTTCCTCGCTATTTTTGTCTGTCAGTGTTAACACTCAGATAAGTTAGTATTTATATTTTTTGCTCGTACACGTCCAAACATGCATAATTTGGAATTATTAGGAATAAAACTGTTCAGAAGTTGGAACTGTTTTCTTCTCAGTTTGAATCTTTCGACTTGCCTGCAGGTCTGTAACATGCAATTTTACTGGTAGCGTGATATTCTTCTCATGGCGTCTCACCACAGTGGTCCTAGTCGATGTTGAGGGTTATGGAAACGTGGGAGGATGTTCCGATTGCCTATGCACATCAGACACTGCTCTGCCCCTCCTGTAGGTGACCTATATAAGCTGCTGTCCTGCTCTGCAGCAAAATATGCCTCTGCCTTTTGCTGCACTGCCTTGCTCTCTGCTGCTGTATCACTCATTCCTGCTGCTAGTTAACTTTGCCTGGTGCTAGATAAATTTGCCTGCCACTTGCTAACCCCTGCTGCTATTTAAGTTGTGCTTCTTGCATGCTAGTTGCTATATGCAGCCAGTCTAATGTGCCCGTATGCATGTTTGCTGTAGTAAATCTAAAAATAGCCATAGGAAATTTTTAAAATTCTTGCAATGTAATTGGTTGTGTTTTCCTGGGCTCTTTTTAGATCGGCGTGCTGGTGATCCTACTTGCACATGTTAACAGTGGCGGTCCATGGGCAGGAACAAAGGCCAGCGGTAACCGCAACTTTCACTACTTAATAACCTAAACCTCTCGCAGTTTACTTCTCCCGATTAGCAAAAGTTGCTCGGACTAACTGGTAGAATCGATGACAGTATAATTTATTTTTGATAGCACTGTTATACATTACACCACAAAATTATAAGGTGTTTTCTTCCGCACATAAATGACTACGTAAAACATCAATGTCTTTATCATTTCTGCACTCGTGTAGCTCGTGAAAGAGCACAGATTTTCGTAAATTATTTTCTGAGGCTCATTAAGCAATGAGCCCAGAGAATCCGTTCTGTATTCTGAATGCAGTCACGGCAATTCATACTGGTCTGCAACTGGGTATTTTAGTTAGAATGCTAATCAAGTTATTCTGCTGCTATGCGCAGAGAACTGAGTGATGCAATCTCCTAGCTGTGAAATACTAAAAGGTGCGTCTTTATCCTGCTTGAAAAATGGCAATGCACCGCAGGCAGTTTTCAAAGTTCTGTGCGAGCTTGACTGTGTCCCACAATGCATGTACAGTAGGTAAAAGGATAAAGTGCATCTGCGATTGAATTGCTAAGCCAAGTCTCGTGCAGGCATTGTGAATTGTACTGTAGCAATTAATGCTTTAAGAGCATGCATTATGAGTAATGTCAGACATAAATGAAAATGAAAAAGAAAGAAATGGGGGAGAATAGTTAATTAAGTTGATCAGATGGACAAATGTATGAATGGTGAATGGAACGGAACAACAAAGTGCTGGAATGCTCATAGTCTTGGTTGAACTGTCATTTTGCAGCAATAAGCCCCTTGACTTCAGGGCATTTCAGTGAGTCATCAAGTCGTATCTGTGTGCTGGTTGCAGTGAGTTATTGAGCGCCAGCAATATCAAGTTATTTTCGGATGGCAACACCGAGAAGCAGAACCTCCAACTCAAAAGCATATACTGGCCGGCCACACTTCGTCTGACCATGGTTGGAGGAAGAGACTGCAAGGACACAGTGGAAGCTGTATTGTACAGCTTATTTGATAGTGTAGGCATTGTTAGTAACCAGTAATCCATATGGTCTGTAACACAAACCACCCTTCACAAATATTATCAGTCAATTTGAATGAGCGTTATCATCTGTTATCAATGTCATAAATATTGGGTAACAGGGACCTGCTGTACTTGCTAGAAGCGGCTCAATGATAGATTCATTTAGTTAAAATTAGGAAAAGTCAAACTGTAGTTTTATTAAAGTAAATCAAGTCTTTTAAAAGGCAGCTGTGCATCACTGCTCTAAGTATTGAACTCCCTGACGCAGGGAGTCAAACACCACTGTCTTCTGGGAAAGTTTGTTGTTTTATATGCCCACCCAACCACTCCGGCCTCCATCTTATGGGAACTTTCAAGCTCACACGATTTACATCTTGATGTCATATAATTTCAATGCAACTTCTGCTTAACTGATCAACACCATAAAATCGATGTTACAAACCCAATCAACATGTTATTAGGTACAGCAGGGCCCTTCCATTCCAAATCTACAGGGCAGAAAAAAGATAATAATGCCCATTCAGTTGATTGATGACAAATCAGATCAATGCATCAATGGTCCTGTAGTTAAAACGATCCACTTAATTGATTCACTGACAGTTAATATATTATATACTTTCAGACCCTGAATAACTAACTGTATTATCACTTGGCAAAACTAGCTGTGAGATACGCAGCTGTCAATTCAGTGTTTTAGCTACACCTCAAAACTTTCAGATGTTCTTTTAAGCAGCAATCACGCAGTCAAGGTAATACCTTATTGCTTCCATTACCAGATTTTTGCATCATGACATCTCCCATGTTGTCTGACTGGATATCCACATCAACAAGATGGCAGGGTTTCCTCTTGATAGTCAAACAGGGAACAAAAGTGACAGTCCTTGGAACCTGGAGTTTCATTTCACTTAACATGAAAGTGAATTTTATGTCAGCTTGGCAGCTACAATTTGGAAAAACCTTCAGGCATTAGCCAGTACTATCAGTATCATGTTTCTGTCTCGGTCATCCTTAAATTAAATTTTGTCATGGAAGCACCAATCCACTTTTCTCCTCCAAGATTAGTTTTTTCTGTGACTGACAGTTGCCAAAATCCCTTATATCTGGTGCATGGCTGAATGCTAAGTATGCATGCTACTGAAAGAGACTATAGCCACTTTCAAACACAGAACATTGCCATATATATGAGTCCAGCTGCTAAAAAGGACATGGAACCAAGGATTTTCTTTTTATTAGGTTAATGAAATTTGCACACAATGATGCCAATGACTGTAGTCTGATCAAATGGCCACCAATAACACATAATCTATGGAAGTAGGCTAATTGCTGGATAACAAGTGGCACTATTTACCTCCCAGCATGTAGGTACTGGATTTGAATCCAGGCTGGAGCCCTTCAATGTGGATTTAATATGTTCTCCCTGCCATGATCGTGGGAGAAGAGCAGGGGGTGCATGGGATCAGAGAGCATTTTAAAGAGTATGTTTACTTACTGCACCTTGTATAAATAAAAGTTAATGAATGACAAAGATTTGCAAAGTCTCACTTCAGTTGTGATTAAACGGTAAAAGGATGTTTTCATTGTGAAATCAGTAAGCTCTGCAACAATGACAATGATTTTGTTGTTTTACAAAAAAATGGGACAGACTCATGGGACTGACTTATTGTATTATTGATATGCCAGTCTGTAATAATTTGATGCCCTTTGCCAATGAGTAGCTGGAAATGCTCATGAACATCCACCGCAAGTTGGATGAGAAATTGAGAAGTGAAAACAGGAAACAGGAAAGTTATAAATGTTTTCATAACTCTAAGGGCTCTAAATTCGTTGACCAGGCACAGGCGCGGCGAATGGGGGGAGCGCCGCGCCAACGGGGTGTATCCAGGCGTATTTTGCAATTTCGTGCGTTGCGCAGCCCGGCGCAAGTACTCCTCTGTCCCGCCTCTGTCCCTCCTGCCGGCACAAGTGGCAAAGAGGGAGGACAGAAGGCGTGAGTGGGTTTAACACAGCCGAATCAAATCTTCTCCAATCAAATGAGCTCCTCACCTTTAAGATGTTGGAATAAAGAAGCCTTTGTCCTATATCTGCATGATGCGTTAATGTTGCATTTTACGTTGCTGCTTCAGGCATGTTTTCTGCACCACTTATGTCTATCTTAAGCATTACGAATATGAGTTAGCTGGCTAGCTAGGGCATTCGCAAATTATTACCATTAGCGAACTTGAATGGAATTTCAAAACGAAACTACATCAGATCATTCAAACTTATGAAGTTGGAATGAAATACGATGGTTGCTCATTTATTTCTTCTGCCTGCATCATTGGGAAGAGGAACGATGGATAGCATGTTCCTATTATTACACCCTGTTGCTGCTTAAAATTTTGGGATTAACATGCATGGACAACAATGCAAGATACGTTACACATTTATTTTCAATATGTGATCTTAACTCAGTACGAGATCATAGCAATCAGGCTGTATTCCTTTCCCCCACTAAAAACGATAAAACCTAAGTGACAATAATAGTATTAGGCCGCTTGCACACTGGACGGGAAACAAATTTTTCGCACGACAGATTACATTCAAAGTCAATGCAACGCAATGCATCAGTCGTGCGAAAAATTTGTTTCGCGTCCCGTGTGAAAGCAGCTGAAGGACACATACCCACATAGCCTACACATGCACTCATGCGCCCACATGCACACACATCTCTCTCTCTTTCCCTCACACATTGCAGACAGGGGTATTTGCGGTCAAAGCCACTGGCGCAAAAAAGCGGCTACGGCTCTCAAAGTAATTTAATATCAATACTCACTTCCGTTTTATAACAGAAGTTCAAAACTTTGATATAACATAGAAAACATATTTAGAAAAAGTCATGGACGGATGGACTCATATCTTTTACTGATATGAAATTCCATGCATTACTAACATCACTGCCGCGGTTCTAGTGTTAAGGACAGAGCTGTGCAGCCAGGTGGTCTCTCCTCTCCCGTGCGCGCTGCTGCTCTCCCTGCTGCTACGGCACATGCAGTTCGGACTCTCTCTGTCTCAAGTCCTGCAATGTCTCCTGCGTAAGGTCAAAGTGACATCCATGGCGTACAGCTATGTTGTGTAGCACGCAACATGCCACAGAGAATGCACTGACACTCTGAGGGCTGTCAGGTCGAGTTTCCGTTATGTGTGCCAACCGCCTTTGATCTGACATCAGGACAATCGATACAGATACTATAATTTATGTGTTGATTCAGATAGTTACATTAAATAGTGGTTGCTGTAATTATTTATTGCATTGAAATGTGCCTGACGTTCTGGAAACCTGCCTGTGAGGTTTCGGTGACGTGTGCGCGCTGTGCGCCGGTCAGCCAAATTACCACTGCACAGAAAGTAAGCCAGGTTGGAGCTGGCGAGCTCTCTGTGCACTTTCGGCAGAGCCTTTATCCACGAAATTGTCACTGCGTCATGATGAATATGTGACACCTCCCCCTACTACGCCGCCACACCCATCTCGGCGCACGTCCGTCTACCAAATTGCCAAAGTGGCTGCGCACGGTGTTGCACCGCACGAAATTACCACTGTGCGGGCTGCATCGGACAAAATTACCACTGCGTGGGCTGCACCACGCTGCGCCACCCTGCGCTGCGCAAAGAAATTAGAGCCCAAAGACTTGGATTTGTGATGGTTGAGGTTTCACTGGCTGTCTAGTTCTGAAACTAACGGGGACTGTATGATGCAAAAAAATGCACCTGCTAAAACATCTCAAAATTAATTAGATATATTGGAAACCAGCAAGTAACATGATTGAATATTAAAAGAACATCCTCAAGAGGTTAATTCTTTCAGAAATAAAGCTGGTGAGGATTTCACCACTGTATACAGCGGGGAAAATAAGTATCGAATGCATCAAAATTTTCCTCAGTAACTATATTTCTTGACATGAAATTTCACCAGATATCGGTAACAACCCAAGTAATCCACTTATACGAAGAAATCAAAACAAGTAAGTCCATAAATTAAGTTATGGGTAATAAAGTGGAATGACACGGGAAAAAAATTTAAAAACGCGTACTGAAATGTATTTGATACTTAGTAGAAAAGCCTTTGTTGGTGATGACAGCTTCAAGACGCCTCCTCTTTGGAGAAACTAATCGCATGCATTGCTCAGGTGTGATTTTGGCCCATTCTTCCACACAAACTGTCTTCAAATCTCCAGTTCCAGGGGCTTCTTCTATGAACTCTGATCTTCAGTTCTTTCCTTAGATTTTCAACTGGATTCAAATCGGGTGATTGACTGGGCCACTCTTACAGCTTTATTTTCTTTCTCTGAAACCACTGGAGAGTTTCCTTGACTGTGTGTTTAGGATGTTTGTCTTGCTGAAACGTCCACGGACGTTTCATATTCAGCATCCTGGTAGATGGCAGCAGATTCTTATCCAGAATGTCTCACATTTCTCCATTCATCCTTCCATCAATTATATGAACTCTGCCAGTACTAAATGCTGAAAACTATGGAAGCATATATTTAACAAAATTAAAATGAAAATGCAATGTCAGAAATGCCTTTTCATTTTCAAGATACAAGCGCATTATTTGTATCATAATGAAAATGCAAATGTAATCCTCCACTTTGCATTTTAATTTTCAAGTCCATGTATGCAATTTTTATAACAAATGGAAAATCAAAATACATTCCTTATTTGCATTTGCATTTTCGAGAGGTGCGCCATAATATCACTAACAAAACAAAATCGAAAATGCTAATTGTATAAAGCAAATATATTCTCGGAAATGCTTTATCCTTTTCGAGGGGCACGCTCGTTATTTGTATCATCACGAAAATGCTAAAGTAATGCTCCACTTTGCGTTTGCATTTCCAAGTCCACGTAGGCACTGTTTTCATTTGCAAGAAGTGCCCCGCAATATCACTAACAAAACAAAATCCAAAACGCAAATCTCATAAAGCAAATACATTCTCGGAAATGCTTTCTCTTTTTCAAGAAGCAGACGCGATATATGTCTCATAATTAAATTGCTAACGCAGTTTGCCACTTTTCTTTTTCATCTTCATGAGAGACTGCCCTGCCTGGCTTTGCATTTTTGATTACAAGGTCCCACGCGCTTTTCCTAAAATAACGGGACTTCCCTTCTCAATTTGTTACGGATTGGATATTGACAAATACAAGCGATCTCATTGGTTATCAATCAGAGGGAAATTCCTGCTGTACAATGTTGTACGTCAAAGTACGGATGCTAACTCACAAAGTTGGAACCACTGACCATGCATGGACGGTAATGGCCGGTAGTATACAGAGGCCAAGCGCAACGACCAGAGAGAAAGAGAGTAGCTCGGACACAGTACAAACACAGAGAATAATATAGACCAAACGAAAGTACTCGCGCTTCCAAAGGACGTATAATAGTCTGAACCACGGGAGCAAAGTGAGATAGAAAAAGGGAGAAGAAACTCCAACAATCAGAAGATAGAAAGTCATACAAAACCTGACTACAGATATCTTTGGCTATAGTGCTTAGCTACCAACAGATACTCTAGCAAAGAGGCGTGGCAAACATCCGGCTTATATAGAGTCCGGGGGAGCGACACCCCAGTTCAATCAGCCACCTGGGTAAAGTATCCGATGGAACAGGAATTCGATGTCGTCCCGGGACGAGAGCCACAAAGAAAAGTCAAAAACACACGCACAAACATCCAGATCCATGACAGGAACCTGTGGAATCATTTTTAAATTGATTCATTTAATTATTATTTGATCCATATAATTATTATTAATTGTTTATCCTTGCTTGACTGACCAGTGCATCATGGCATATAGCTTATCTGGAGCCATGTGGACCTGATGGGCCCATAACAAGGGCAAGATGTTCTTTCTCTCTCTCTTAGTTTATGTGTTTACAGAAGAAGGAGTGCAAGGGATAGCCCCGGAATGCGAACAAGACAACCTGCAGATATGATAGGGAGGAATCACCTGTCTTCTCTGCGAGATGTATACGCATACCTCAGGGGCGGCTTGACGTGGGTTGCGTGCAACTGCAAGAGTCTTCCAGATTACATCATGATGTGTAAATCAGCACGGGGGAAGAAGAACGTCACAATGTATTCCTCCATAAACCAGAGAATCAGAAACTGTCTTTATCCTTGCTTTTGCCTGTAACGAGAGTTCTCGCATGTGGCGGGGATCCTTTTTCTGCAGAAAAAAGTAAACTGACTTTGGCTTCAAAAGTAACTCCTTTGTCTCTGTTTGAGTTCTTTTTGAGAAGGTAACACCAACCCCTCCCCAAGGGACAGCCCCAGATGTTCCAAAAGAACCCCGAGCACGGAACTCCGAAATAGGGTGGGACCCAAGATATCCCGAGAAGGGACCCAGCACCGCTTCTCAGGACACTGAACCCTCTGGTCAACCTGATAAGCTGGCGCAAAACGGTGCCTCCTATCAGCGGCCGCCTTCCGTTTATGCACCGCCATGGGGACAGACAAACAGCCAGACGGCTCCCCACCAGAACCAGGGTTGGGCCGCAAGGCCTCCTGCACAACAGACTCAGTATCCCACTGCATGGGAGCCACAATCCGAGCCGCCGGAAAAACCGGCCCAGAAATGGGATCACGGCCAGAGCAGTCAAAAATCCGCGACAAGGCGCCAGGCCCGATGCCTCTGGAGCCGGGGAAATAAGTCAACGCAAAGTCAAAGCAATTGAAAAACAATGCCAACCACGCCTGCCGGGAATCACGTCGCCCAGTCTGCTGGACACACGGGAGATTCCCGTGATCCATCCAAACCACAAACGGATCTTCAGCCCCCTCCAACCAATGGCGCCACTCTCCTAACGCCAATTTAACAGCTAACAACTCCCGGTCACCAATACTGTAGTTCCGTTCAACCGGTGACAACGACCGGGAGAAGTAGGCGCATGGGTGCAACTTATTGTCCCGAAGGGGGCGCTGGGACAAAATGGCACCCACCCCGACCTCCGAAGCGTCAACCTCCACCACAAATGGGAGGGAGAGGTAGGGCAAAACAACAGTAGGTTCAGAGCTAAGTCGTTTCTTCAACTCTTGAAAAGCAGCCTCCGCTGCTGGAGACTAAGCAAATGACGAAGAGGAATTCCTCTTAGAAAGCGCAATGATGGGGGCAGCCACAGCGCTAAAATTGCGAATAAACCTCCTATGAAAATGAGCAAAGCCCAAAAATCATTGAACCTCCTTAACATTTTGAGGGGCAGGCCAATTCCTAACCGCTGCCACCTTATCAGGGAATAGTTCGGTCTCACAATCGTAATCACGATGCGGAGGCAAAGACGAAGCTCGTTGTTTGCCAAAATCCTCCGCGAGATCAACATAATCATCTGAAATGTTGGGAGGTAAACCAAGGTTCAGCGCGGCTCCTGCACACCAATCTTGTTCAGAACCCGATGCCTCCCCCATGGGTAGAAATTTGGGGCGACTTGCCAGAATCTCACTACAGTCCTACAATCCTACAGTCAGAGCCCCACTGGACCATTGGGTTATTTTGACTGCCCCAAAAGATCTGTGGTCTATGCTTAAGCAACCACGAATGACTTAAAACCACAGGACAAACCGGGGAATTGATTAAGGAAAAATAAATTTTCTCTGAATGACCACCAGAACGGATAAACATAGTCAAAAAAATCAGAGACCTCGGTTATAAGCCCATCTCCCAAAGGTCGACCATCCAAAGCTTTGATCAAGTGCGAATGTGAGAGAGAGCAAAAAGGCTTTAACCTATATTCTCCTTTTCCCCATAGTCAATTTTACAGAAATAAGAGTTTGAACGGGAGATTGGGTCTGTCCCTGTAGCGCCCCCCCAACCGCCAGAGGGGCTTCCTGTCTCCTTTTAAGCTCGGGGCAACTTGGACGGATATGTCCCGGTTCGTTACAATGATGACATATTATTTGTCTGTGAACAGGCTTACGAGCCCGGCTCTCATATGAGCCATCAACCTGCATGGGCTCTCTAGAACTGGGCATTTCAGTGGGCGGATTCTGGGCTGGATGCGTGTTGTAAGGAACATAAACCCTGTTGCTATCAAGAGCCAATGCAGTACGTTTCTCCTTGTTTCGTTCGCGGATGCGATTGTCAACTCGCACCGCAGTACGAACCAACAGGCTCTAATGTTGCCAGAGCGTCCTTAACCTCCTCAGCCAAAGCGTGAACAAAAACTGTCATAAGAGGTTCTGCTGGCCACCCTGTCTCTGTGGCTAAGGAGCGAAACGAAATAGAAAAATCAGCGACGCTCTCAGCGCCTTGCTTCAAATGCATTAGACGCGTAGCTGCATTCTGACCATAAACATCCTGATCAAAAACATTAATCATTTGTCTCACGAGAGTTTCCACTGAATTTACTACTGGCGATCTAGCTCAAATGAGTAGCCCCACCCAAGTGAGGGCTGTGCCGATCAACAGTGATAAAATAAACGAAACCCCTGATTCTTCATTCGAGAACCGTGAGGGTTGCGCTTTAAAAAATATTTCACATTGAGCAATGAAATCTTTACATTTTCCTGTCTCGCCTCCATATCTTGGGGGTAACTGGAATTTAGGCTCTCGGGGAAGGTGTACTGATTGTGTTTGTGAAACACTTTGTGTAATATGAGCAGACAATACTCTAATACTCTCGGAGAGACTTATTAAAAGACTTTCCTGTCTCTCCATAGCATTCTCTCAGTCAGCTCCGCCTGCCGACTGTCCAAGCTAGAAAGACCCTGACCATACGCAGTAAGGACAGACTGCTGATCAGCGACAATGCTTTCTAGCGTAGCCACTGCTGGCGACTCCATGTCTGGCTAGAGTGTTCTGTAATGGCTGGTAGTATACGGAGGCCGAGCGCAACGACCGGAGAGAAAGAGAGTAGCTCGGACACAGTACAAACACAGAGAATAATATAGACCAAACAAAAGTACTCGCGCTTCCAAAGGACGTATAATAGTCTGAACCACGGGAGCAAAGCAAGACAGAAAAAGGGAGAAGAAACTCCTATAATCAGAAGATAGAAAGTCATACGAAACCTGACTACAGATATCTTCGTGCTTAGCTACAAACAGACACTCTAGCAAAGAGGCGTGGCGAACATCCGGCTTATATAGAGTCCGGGGGAGCGCCGCCCCAGTTCAATCAGCCAGATGGGTAAAGAATCTGGTAGAACAGGAATTTAATATCGTCCTGGGACGAGAGCCATAAAGAAAAGTCCAAAACACACGCACAAACATCCAGAACCACGACATGGACGCACTTCTGGATAAACGCACCCCTGGATATTACGGAGTTTGATTGAGAGTATAGCTGAAGTTTTCCCCCAAAAGATCCTGCTCTCGCACTCAACTAGCCCCTGCGTGCGCTTAGATTAGACCTGCTTCCACTCAAACTGTGTGCTTACACTCAGATCAATCAATGGCTGGACGGATGATCAGCACACGACCTGTTTTACAAGCAGGTTCATACGGTCCCGCCCACCAGGGCTGCATATGTAGCTACTTCCGTGGCTTTCTTCATGACTTTGGAATTAAAGGACCGCTTATATATTAATACATCAGTACCCATACTTTTCTTCAACCTTAATAGCTGCTACACATAATAGTTGCCGGGTAACAAACACATTGGCTTCCAGTTGGTGTTCACTGAGCTGCGGGAGAGAGATGCATCCTGCTGCAAGCATAATGTTGCCACATAAAACAGACGTGCGAAACTGACCGCAATCTGCTCAAGTTTAATGGACTGGAAGCAAGTTTTATGCGTAGTCGTTCGTAATGTTCATCATCTTGCAGGAAAGTAGTTAGCTAGCAAATTAACGTTGCGTTAGTCTAACCAACCTTCCTGTCTCTCTACACTGCATGATTGTCAAATAAAAGAAGAATTCCCCAAAAAAAAAAAATCTTTAAAAAAAAAAAAGAAAAACACATTTGATTATGTTAGGAAAAGCGCGTGGGACCTCGAAATCGAAAATGCAAAGCCAGGCAGGGCAGTCTCTCATGAAGATGAAAAAGAAAAGTGGCAAACTGCGTTAGCGATTTAATTATGAGACAGACATCGCGTCTGCTTCTTGAAAAAGAAAAGGCATTTCCGAGAATGTATTCGCTTTATGAGATTAGCGTTTTCGATTTCGTTTTGTCAGTGATATTGCGGGGCACTTCTTGCAAATGAAAACAGTGCCTACATGGACTTGAAAATGCAAACGCAAAGTGGAGCATTACTTAAGCATTTTCGTGATGATACAAATAACGAGCGTGCTCCTTGAAAAGGATAAAGCATTCCGAGAATGTATTTGCTTTATACAATTAGCGTTTTTGATTTTGTTTTGTTGGTGATATTGCGGGGCACTTCTCGAAAATGCAAATGCAAATGAGGAATGTATTTTCATTTTCCATTTGTTATAAAAATTGCATACATGGACTTGAAAATGAAAATGCAAAGTGGAGGATTACATTTGCATTTTCATAATGATACAAATAATGCACTTGTATCTTGAAAATGAAAATGCATTTCTGACATTGCATTTTCATTTTAATTTTGTTAACTATATGCTTCCATAGAAAACCAGCCCCACGCCATGATGTTCCCACCTCCAAACTTCACTTTTGGTATGGTGTTTTGGGGGTGATGTGCAGTGCTGTTTGTCCTCTTGTGCAGCAAACTTTAAATGAGCTTTAAACAGAGTTTTGCATAGTGAGCGTGCATACGTAGAGGTCATGGCAGTTGAGTGCATTACTTATTGTTTTCTTTGAAACAACTGCACCTGATAATTCCAGATCTTTCTGAAGCTCTCCGCGAGTGGTCCTTGGGTCTTGGATAACGCTTCTGATTATTCTTTTGACTCCTCTGTCAGAAACTTTGCAAGGAGCATGTTGTAGCCATTTTCTACACATTTAATTTAAGATAATTTGAATCAATATTCTGTTTGAGATGTTTGGGTTTGAAGTATTTTCTGTTCCGTGTTGTAATGCGGAATGAACCCTTACAAAAAACCACTATTGGAATACCATAAAATTTACCACCAAAAATCTATAGTAATACTGTAGTAATTGTATGGTTTTTTGGAACGCTCAATAGATTTTAGTGTTACTATTGAAATATTGTAGGGCTACCATAGCTAATAAAATAACACTACAGGAAAAACTATTGTTATACTATAGCTGGTGAAACGTGCTATAGAACACTACAACCACACTATAGAACACTGTACAATTCCTATAGTATACTATAGTAACTCTTTAGTTCATTTTCGTAAGGGAAGGTTTGGCCAGTGACTAATGACGTGATAGAATGGTGTTTTCTCATTTGCTGCTGTATAGTATAAATACATCGTGAGCCCGCGAAACGGCAGAAGCCACTGGACCTTGCTGCAACACGGTCTTTTGACCAGCGCACTAATTTCGGTTAGTTTACTAAGAAAAGTCGAAAGTCTATTATTTTTCTATTTTTTATGATTTCAGTTTTGTAATAAAGATGCCACAAAGAAGAATTTAGCTTCAAGACTTTTGCTTTCCGATGTCAGTGTGTTGCGTGCAAAAGCCTTGAGGTCCGGAGCTAGTGAGGCAGCCAGCTGCTGCACCCACAGAGAACCTTGTCATAGCCGGTTTACGGTGAAATGATGTTCTTTCCACTTTTGGATTATGGCTTCAATGGTGCTCACTGGAACATTCAGAAGTTTAGAAATACGTCTGTCACCAATGCCATCAGTATGTTTTGCAACAATAAGTTTGCGAAGGTCTTGAGAGAGCTCCTTGCGTTTACCCATCATGAGTTACTCCTTGTGTGAGACCTTGGTAATGAGAAACCTTTTATAGGCCATCAATAGGCCATTTGCAGGAATTGATCACATGACAAATCACTCCATAGCAACAAGACCGTGGTATGCAAGCGAACTCTACATTCCTTGGCAACCATAAGAGTTTGACTGGCGGTTTGTGACATTCTTATTTTTTAGTAACTGTTTTGACCTTTTGATCTGTCTTTTTTGGCCGATTTATACTTAAAAGAAGATATATTTAATCTTTTAGTGTAAGATTTTTGCCATTTACTGGCCGTAAGAGAGAGTTTTTTTTACTTCAAGTTGGTTGCTGCCGACTGAAACTCACATGTGAAATGGCGGAATTCTCAGGTATGTTTATGTCATGTTAAACTCCTTCTTAGCCTTAAACATTCAATGATCGTTAAGAAGATTCATAAAACAAAACTTGGATAATCTGTAGATGTGTTTTGTGGCTATATTATTCGCATTTGAAGCCATTTTAAGCCTGAAATGTTCACATGTGATATGTTCGCCACCGGCTTCAGCGTGAAGATTATTTCAACGCGCTAAGCTGTCTTTATGCTCAAATCTAGCTCACAAGTTGACTTTTTCTTGATATTTATTACTTGTAGATGACTTGGCCGATCTTTCGAGGTTTACTGATATAATATTCTCATTGGAACAATAACCGACTCCAAGCAAGAGTAAAGCCCCAAAAAAGAGCATTTTGGGGCAAAACCGGAAAAAATTTACTTAGAAATTATTTCTTTATAAAATTTCTACAAATGATATTACTTGGATTACTGCATTTTTACAGAGATATATATCATAAAATCATAAAAAATGAATTCTAGCCTTTTATCTTACTTAGTTCTTGAGTTGCAGGTCATAAAATCTTTTTTTGGGGCATTTTGTGTTTTCAGCTGATTTTGAGGCTTTACCATGCAAAAGTGGATCAAGATACACAGAAGCTAAGGCCATTTTCAGATTCTAGGGATGAATACGGTTAGTATACCCAATTTCAGCCTTGTATAAGCAATCAATTTGGAGCAATAAGTTGCCAAAGTTGGCTGAAAATGGGTTCGCCAAAAAAATTTAAATATTAGTTTAGTTGAGTTTATTAGTTTAAAATATACAGAGACAGTGCACATTAATAAACATTTCTGTAAACATGCCGGTTTAGCCAAATTTGCTAATTTTCAACTGTAGTCTCTGGGGCAGGTGACTTGAGCATTACAATAATTAAAATGCATTAAAAAACAAAACTATGCCTATTTATAAAATATATTGCATACAATACATTACAATACAATATATCACAGTACATACAATAAAATACAAATACAGTACAGTATCAGAGCAGATGGTCACATACTTGGCCATCTCTCAACCATAGTTTTAAATTTCTTTTAAAAGAAAGGTAAGCGTCATACTCCCTGAGCTGCATTGGAAGAATATTCCAGGTGTGAGTAGCTCTCACCAAGAAGGCTGCCTAGCCAAAAGCAGTCCTTCTGTTTGGAACTACACAGTCCCCTCTGCTAATACACCTGAGGCCTATTGCACGAAGGTGGGATAAGGGATTAGCCCAGGATCGGCACGGGATTAGCCTGATATCAAACCCCATTTCGGTTGCACAGAGCGTGTGAGCTAAGCCATGGCACTAGTTACTATGGAAACAAAGTATGTGGAGCTAGCCAGCTCCGGAGCAAGCTTACAAACTAGCTAAGCTCCTGTCTCCAGCCAATTACACCTCACCTCATTCAGCAGTCACCCAAATTGAAAATCAATGTCCTTAACAGTCATTCTGAATTGTTCACTACCCATTGCTATCTCAGTTATAGTAGGTCCAGGGTAATAATCTTAGAAACTTGTGACCATTGATGTCAGTAAAATAGCCAATATTTGATCACTTTATTCAAGTATCCATGTGACAGTGACCATCACAGTTCAATCAGTCCCCCTTCCATGTCAAATTTTAACCGTATTTAGAATCCGCCATTATCAGATTTGTCCTTATTCCCCAAGTTAAGACTTCCATCAGAGTAGAAAATGAGCAGTGCTGCATGAAGCAGGTTACCGTGTTTCAGTGCGGTCTTAAATCGCTGCGGTAACCCCCTACCTACAGCACTGCTGCTACTTTTCTCTTTCTTTAGTCAGACTGCGACAGGTAAGATAGAGTCATTGCCTTAGTGCTGGACAAGAGTGCAATGTCACTCACTTCGCGATACTGGAATAAAACATTTTCAGGAGGCTCCTTGACGTAATTTTCTGACGCTAACATTCTACTTTTTAATTTGGGTATGCCTCCATCAGAGGTGATTAAAAGCAGAAAGTAAACTCAACTAATCTGTAAACGTCTTCTAGGTCGGACTATCAATTCAGTTTGTATAGGACAAAAAAGGGCTTGTAGCAAAATCAGGTGATATATATGGGACACAAATATACTTCTAAAACTCATGGCTTTTGCCATGCCTTAACAATGTGCATGACACACACAAGCTCAAACGTTCAGGGTCTCGCTTGATATTAAATCTGTCTGACAGCGACGGCTTATCTCATTCACGGTAACGCCGAAGTGCATCAGCTACTCCTTTTTGATGGCGCTGAAACACCTCCTGAGTTTACTTTCACTTGAGTTTAGCTCACTTTAATACTCCTCTCAAACGTCTTGCACCATTCAGACAGAAACTAAAGGAACAGCAAGCAGAGGCATTTCAGAGATCCCATCGTCCTTCTGTCTGAATGTGGTCTTTGAGTGTTGCTGGCGCATGTGTCTGCTGCAGCTACTTAGTGTCCATGGTGATGATCAGCGATTCTGTGATCGATCTCTGGGTCTATTTGAGGTAGCCATGTGCGTGCACTCAGCAGGATCAGCGGCACCGGGCTTCACTTAGGCTATCCTCCTTCACCCGCTGTTGGCTTTGTGCAATCAATTAAGCCTGTTCGGGATATGGCAATCCTCGCTTTGGCATTGATCCAGGATCTCAGGATCCGATTTTGTGCAATAAGCCCCTGGTATGCCTGTCAGTAGATGTTTTCTGTGTTATAAAAGCACCAAGGGGGGGAGGAGCCAAGCCATGCAGGATCTTCTAAGTGAGACAGGCATCTTTGAATTTAACAAAGTTATCCCAGCTCAGTAAGTTGTGATTTGTAATGCTGTGACAATGATGATGAGCATTTGTCTTCCTGTCCAGTACTTTCACAGCCTGATGATAGACTACTTGTAAAGATTTTAGTGTTGTACAAGAGGCTTGTGCCCAGCGAGTTAGACAGTATGACAGATGTGACATGATAATAGCATTAAAATACAGTACTGCTGCTTTTGTTGACAGTGAGTTTCTGATGTGACGGAAATTTGATAAGTGAAACTTTGCTGTGTTTACTACTGATTTAATTTGTTTTTTAAATGTAAGATTTGAATCAATTTTTATTCCAAGATATTTGTATTCGGGCACAATTGTCAACTTTTCTCTGGTAACATAGACATCGGGTATCCACGGTATCCATCGACCTCTTAGTAAAAATCATGCATACCGTTTTCTTAGTATTTAGATGCAGACATGAATTATTCAGCCTTTCAATGACCGGGGTCATCGCTGCCGTTAACTTATTTGCAGCTTGCTGCTTGGTTGCGGCATGAACATAAATGACCGTGTCATCGGCATACATCTGGATGTCAGACTCATTGCATTCAGATGGAAGATCATTTATGTAAAGACTAAACAACAGTGGTCCAAATATAGATCCTTGGGGGACACCAAAACTACAACTAAGGGCAGAGGATAGCTCACCATTTGCCCTTTCTCTCTGAGTTCTACCTTCAAGATAAGACTTCATATACCTGATGGTATTAGGGGAGAAGTTGTACTGGGAAAGCTTAGTGAGAAGGACACCATGATCCACAGTGTCAAAGGCTTTCTTTAGATCTAAAAATGCGGCTGCAACAACTCCCCCCTTATCAAGCTTAGATCTAATATTCTCCAAGAGAGAGCCTATTGCAGTCTTTGTTGAATGGTTTGATCTAAAACCAAACTGATTGGGGTTCAATCCAAGGGAGCTGGTATTAAGGTGATTTATCAGTTGTTCTGCTATATGTTTTTCTGCAATTTTGGACAAAACCGGTAATATACTAATTGGCCTGTAATTTGCTACGTTAGAGGATTTACCTGCTTTGTATATAGGGGTTATTAAAGCTTCCTTCCATGCTCCTGGAAATACATCTTTACTATAGGATCTGTTAATAATAGTCAATATTGGTCCAGACAAGCTATGGACTTCAAGTTAGGACTATAACTTGAAACTATTTGAGATAATGGCCTAAAATTTGGCATTTTTTTCATTCTGTGTGAATATTTACTCATGAGAATTTTTTCAAAGAATTTTGTGGTAGTGACCTGGCACCCTCTGGATGATATGACGTGGAATGACCCTAAAATGAGCAGCATTAAAGCTCTACAAAAGTCTTCATTACACTGATATTGTACAATGGCTCTTTGTAGGAGTTATTCGCCTTAAAACATCAAATATGATGATTTTTGTTGTATTTCACTATAGCATCTGAATAAACCATCACATTCAATTTGCTCATTTGATTCTTGAAATGATAATCAGAATCCCCTGGAATTTGTTTCAACCAAACTGATTTATTTATTTCTTTTCCATTTAAAAATCGATTTTGCGAAGTTATGGGCTGAGGTCGGAATCATAATCATGTTTTTTGGTATTTCAGTAAGATCCTGTACCTTGTTACTTGTATGCTGCAGTAGATTATGTTTCTGTAATTTTAAGAATTAGTTCATTTTCATACAGATCCAGGTGAGCAAATCAGGCTCTCTAGAGCCTCTAGTTTAACCTCCTTTTCTTCATGTGTTCAATACTTATTCCCTGTGTCATTCCACAGACTTTCAACTGTTTAAGATACGGACTCTACGGTGTCCAGTTCATGTATAAAAATGAAACCTCATGCTTGATGAACTGCTTTTTCACAATTTGAGCCCAATGAATCATGGCATTGTCATCCTGGAATATGCCTGTGCCATTCGGGATTTAAAAGTCCTTTGATGGGTTGCTGGCCATTTAGTGTATTCAGGTAGTCTGCTGAAATTATTTTATTGCTGCAGAACAGTGCTAAGCCTAGACTTGACTAACTGAAGCAACCCTTGATCATAACACTAACTCCAGTGGCTTGTACAGTGGGCGCTTGGCAAGAACGGTGCATCGCTTCATGGGCTTGCTTTCTTACCTTGACATGCCCATAACTCTGGAGTAGGGTAAATCTGGACTCACTAGACCTCACAACCTTTTTCCATTGATCCACAGTCCAATATTTTTGCTCCCTCCCAAAGTGAACTCATTTTTTTCCCTAATTAGCACACTAACAAGTGGCTTTCATGTGGCCACGCAGCTGTTTAGCCCCAATCCTCCAAGTTCTCATTGCATCATGCATGTGGAATAGCTCTTACCTTCATAATTAAACATGGCCATTAGTTCTTCTGTTTATTTTTTATGATGAGACCTCACCAACCATTTTAGTGATCTCCGATCAGGATCAGTCATGCTTTTCGTCAACCCATTTCTTCCGCAACATTAACAGTACACCACTATCCTTTCAGGTTTTAAATTGGTGGACAGTTCATGACCCAATTGCAGTGATTTATTTTCACCATATCTTTAGCTGTTTTCTTTGCTTAATACTAGCCAAATATTTGCCCCTCTTGAAAGACAGTAACATCTTTTCAGCCTGTATGAGATACATCTTCCAACATGTTCATTTCACAAATGAGAAGATTTGCATTGAATCAGTCAGGATTAAAAGAATTCTTGCCAGCTGAAATATATTCATCACTTTAATAATGATTCAATCATAGGCTCTTGAGTATTTGCTTATATATATATATATATATATATATATATATATATATGTATGTGTGTGTGTGTGTGTGTGTATAAAATGCATAAACATGCAACATAATACAACCATTTCCCAATGCTTATGTAAATATGAATTAAAATATTTACATCCTCTAAAAAAACAAGACAGAATTTAAAAGGAGTTCCCGATAACGTAGGTTAATGAACAGGGCCACTCCCAATGCGCCTTCCTATTCGTCCTCACGCCTATATATACCTCCTACATTCCCACAACCCCCGCTCGTCTCATTTCTACGTGGTTACTCGCAGACAAGACAGCTCAGAAGAACAGAAAGAGTTCGCTTACCTGAAGCATGGATTCTGAAATCTTGTTGAGTCCCTCAGACGCTGAATTGTTTCAAGACTCTGACGCTTCAGAGAATTCTCTCCAACCCGTTTTAGCGGCTCCACACTCGACCACCACACTCGAATTCCTAGGCATCTCGCTTGACTCATCCCTATTTCAGGCCTCCCTGCCTTTAGATAAACTACAGCGCATCGCCCTTCTGATTTCCAATTTCATTATTGCACAAAGCTGTACAAAAACGACAACTGCTCTCGTTGCTCTGCCACCTTAATTACACTATTCGTATAATTCCACAAGGGAAATCCTTCTTGTCCCACCTGCTAGCTATTGCTGCCGCCTCCCCCTCCATTCACGATCGCGTCACCCTAGACGAGTCCTGCAAAATGGAACTGCGCTTATGGCATCATTTGCCCGAATCGTGGAACAATATCTCCTTTTTTTATGACAATTTTATTACTAATGCCGAAGACATCTAATGAGTTAATAAAGCATGTTTCTGAGAATCCTGAGACTGATGAGCATAGTGCCGGAACGCCGGAGGCTTTGGACAATGTTGAAAATGGACTTGTGACAGCTCCAGATGATGGCTTTCAGGAAGTGCGGCTTCGGCGCCCACCAAGGACATTCTATACAGCCTTAAAGGAAGGGGCTGCTCTCTCAGATGTTGGCACACATCTACTGAGCGCCTCAAAGAGTGGACGACCATTGAAGGCTGCTGAGAGAGTTACTAAGCCTGCTCGCAATGCAGAACTATTTGTTACCAGACTGGCGAGTGATACCAGAGAGCATGATGTGTATTTACACATATACAGCATTCTGAAAGCAAAGAATGCTCAGGTGACTTGTGAACATTTACAGACCAGGCATGAAGGGTATTCTTCCTTTCACATCACCATTCCTATGCAGCATAAAAACATCTTGTGTGATTCAAAGGTGTGGCCCATTGGTGTCCTTGTGAGGAGGTTTTTTACAAAAAAATAATGGGTGTTAATATCAGAATTTCATCCTATAATTGTCATTCTATTTAGAAGTCTGCAGATTGTGAAAAATCTATGTGAAGAATGTGATATCTGTTTACTGCCGGAACATTGACTGTATAAAGAAGATCTTGATTTTCTTAATAGTGTACATTCAGATTTTACTGGTATTGGTGTAGCATCTGTGAATACTGAAAATGGTCTTATATGTGGTAGACCTTATGGTGGCTTAGCCATACTATACAGAAAAGATCTTGCACATGCTGTGAAATTGTCTGACTTAGATGATACTCGGCTTTTAGCCGTCACAGTTGATCTAGCAAGTGGAAACACTTTTCATTTGGTTAATGTATACCTCCCATATGAAGTGCCTGACAACTATGGTGAATATATACGCTACTTAGTTAGAATCAAGGGTTTTATTGAGGACAATTGTTCTAGTGCCTTTATTATTGGTGATTTTAATGCTAATCTGGCACGATATTCAGTGTATGGAAATGAACTTTTATGATTCTGTCATGATAATGATTTAATTGTCTTTGACAAAGTATTCTTAAATAATGATGTGTATACTTACGTCAGTGAGGCGCATGGTACAACTTCATGGCTTGACCATTGTGTATGTACAGAAACAGCTTTTACATCTGTCACGGGTATAAAAATTTTACATGAACTGGTTTGCTGCGATCATATTCCCTTTGTATTCACCTTAGATTGCTTATATACCCCAAGGGAAAGGAGCCCTGCGAGCCCTGTTGTAGGCAATGCAGGGTTCAATTGGTATAAGGTAGACTGTGATACTGTAGCTCAATATCAAAGGTTGACTAATCAATCGTTGCAGAAAACTGAGGTACCAGCAGATGCCTTAAACTGTACAGACACTCAGTGTATTGATAACTAGCATATGCAGCTAATAGCACAAATGTATGATAACATAATTTATGCCTTGACTAAAGCATGTGATGCTTCTGTATCTAAGTGCACTTCTTTTAGGGAACATATTGTACCTGGCTGGAATGAATTTGTTAAAACGAAGCATGCTGTAGCTCGGGATGCCTACCTTGCATGGCGTAACAGTTTTAAGCCACGCCAAGGGCATGTCTATAATCAGATGCGCTTAACAAGAGCTCAGTTTAAATTTGCCTTAAGACACTGATTTGCCAATGAGGAACAGATAAAAGCTGATAAGCTAGCTGCCGCATTGGGACATAAATATGTGGATAAATTCTGGAAGAATGTTAGAAATATGAAAACTAACTCGAGGACATTGGTAAATTCTATTGATGGCTGTACAGGTGTTAAGGATGTAGCTAATATGTGGAAATAATATTTTGGTTCACTTTTGAATTCTGTCTCTAATACGAGAGCAAAGGGTGAGGTTGAGACAGTTATTGGAAACATTTCTTTTGACCGAGACATGTATGTAAGTGCGCAAGATGTGAATGATGCAATACGTAATCTTGATGTTGGAAAAGCTGCTGGTCCAGACGGCTTGTCAGCTGAGGCATTTAAATGTGCTGATGTGAGGCTGTGCATTCTGCTTCTGTGCATAGTGGGTGGTTTGTACACGGAATGATACCAGATCGGATGATGGATGTTATTATTGTTCCTGTTTTAAAAAACAAATGTGGAAAAATCACTGACAAGAATAATTATAGACCCATTGCTTTTGCCTCCGTAACTTCAAAAATTTTTGAGTTTGTACTTTTACAATGTATTAAGGACTTGTTACATACTACAGATAACCTGTTTGGGTTTAAAGCCAAACATTCCACAGATATGTGTGTATATTTGCTCAAGGAGACTATTGACTATTATAAACGTCACAATACTACTTTATTTATCAGTTTTATTGATGCCTCCAAAGCATTCGACCAGGTTAACCATTGGACTCTATTTAGCAGACAATTGGACTCGAGTCATAGGGACTCGGACTCGATTCAACTCGAGTCGCAAAATTGACGACTTGCGACTCGACTCGGATTTGGAAGGCAAAGACTTGAGACTCGACTCGGACTTAGGAGACAATGACTCCAGACTCGATTCGACTTGAGGCAAGATGACTCGGACGAGTTCTTTTCATTGTATGTTTTTTTCACGTTGATATCATTCTTTCTAGTATGACAAGAGCGGTCCGTTTGTGTGCAGTGCACGGCGCGCGCTCCAGCAGGTTCAGACAGGCTCCGTTTTTTTTTTTTTTTCGTGTCTGAAGCGGGAGCACGCACTTTTGATGATCAGTGCGCTTGATTGCATGGATAATAATGGCAGCTGCGAGTTCTAGTACGCCCAAAATAATTCAATATGCTTTTAAAAAAAGTAGTTCTACACAGTCTTCCGTTGTTTATATTCGTGAAGTGGTTGTGAGACGAACTTTGTTCATATCCATGAGGCAGTGGCACGAAGAACGCTGTACACCACTGGAAAGTTGCGGTGGTAGGCTCAGTGAATATCAGTTATCCCCTGGGTGCTCGGCTTAGCTCTTGACTTGTAGGCACCTTAGCCAGTCCCATTAACGGTAGTATGGCCAGCCAAACGATAACATTGCATTACGTAAGCTTACCAACAAACCTGATGGACCTTTATTTTCCTACCTCACTCTCGCATATTCTGATCATAAGTATTATCACCCAATATTTTGACTTCGGTAATTGCTGAATTAATTGGTTACTGTAGGCAGCATACATGGGCTCATCAGTGTTAACACAGCTGGGTGTCTGGCTCCTAGGCTCCATGGTTATTATATCAGCTGCCCAGCTAATCTCTGACCTTTATATTAGCTAACGATACCACTGCAACGTGCAACTTTTTTTTTAATCGTGTCATAAAATTGATGAAACTTTCGGAAAAAAAGCCTTTACTGTTAGCGACAGCAAATATAGCTGAACGTGGCTAGTTAGTGACACTTTTCAGTTGCCATCTGGCTTGTTAGTTACGTTAATGTGGTTAGCTAGCTTATGGATGATGGACTTATGTAGAAACACATTTAGCAACAGCTAGCTAGCTTGCGAGATAACGTGGGATATGTTAAATTAGCTATACTAGTGCAAGTGCCCGTAGGGGGAGTGAAAATTAATGCAAAAACCTGTAAAATTAAGGATGCACACCATGTCCCATAGGAGATCATGACAGCGCGGTGCTTGTTTGGAACTATAGCGCTTCCCCACGAACCACGTGAGCAGTCTAGCAAGGCGCCACTCTGAGTTATCTACCGTTCTGGTGACAGGTAACATGCTTTGTTGGAAAGCGCAATGGCGACATCTTTTGGTCAACACATGAACTCGTCAAGTTAAGGGTCAGTTGGCTTTTTCATTCAAGTAGTGCAAGTGCCCGTAGGGGGAGTGAAAATTTATGCGGAGACCAGCAAAATGAAGGATGCACACCATCGTGCCATGTGCAAGCCATATCCGAAAGCTTAGGCCGATCTGACGAACAGTCAGAGAGATATGCGAGCCACAGACACACAGACAGATACACAGACAGACGCTTCTTGCTTTATAGATAGATAGCTAGCCTTTCTATTTACAGTGATACAGCATTAGTAATCGCATTGAAAATGGAACGAATCCATTGGTGGCAAATGCAGTTCTATAAGATATTGCTGTGCGAGTGTATAACCACGGCAAACTCCGGTCAAGCCCAAGATCAGCAATAATCCAGAAAGAAAGTAACTGCCAGCCCTGATTCATTGCAATCTTAATTTAACAAATAATTTGCTGCTTAGTTGGGTTTTATTGAAGTTTATTCCACTTGAAATTAACAGCTACTCTCAGATAACTGTCTTAGACTGTTCTATGTTATCTCTAAGTAATATAACACTGAATTTAGAGCAGCAACTAATGATTATTTTCATTATCAGTCACTGTTAATAACTGATTAATCTATAAAATGTCAGAAGATGGTGAAAAATGCCGATCAAGTCTAAAGACAGTTGACAACAAAAAAGCGAGACAAAATGTTTGATGTTTTTTCCCAGCTGAGATTGATCGGATGAGTTTATTTTCTCGTTCCAGACGTTTCCAACATGCTCAGGTGAAGCCGTGATAAAACAGTTTGAAGGATTTAATCTGCGAGCACCATGTTGCCGAACACCTCTCTCCTTCCTCTTCCTCCTCTCTCCCTTCTTCCCACTCTCTCTCCCATCTTCTCCTCAGGAGAGAGGGGAGAACAAGACAGCAAGTGCTTTACATAAGCACTTTGCTACTGATGAATTCTGATGAATTTTCATGTTTTAGCAAAATGTTCAAAATAAACAATTTTTTGTATCAAACATGCCATTTCTTTAATGGAATGTAGCCTTTCCCATCTACGTAGGTCTTAATGATCAAACATGTAATGTTGTAATGGATAAATGAACAGCTTTATGCTGGTTTAGCCATGCAGACTAGTCTGCACGCTCTTTTTTGAGATTGACATTAGGTTTTTCCCTTCAATATATAAACCTGAGTGCTTTGTGGGTCGGCTGGGGGACAATGGTGAGGGACTTGACTTGACATTCCCTGTGACTCGACTCGACTTGACTTGACATAACCTTGTGACTCAACTTGACTTGATTTGCCCACAAAAGAAAAGACTTGGGACTTGCTTGAGACTCGGACCAAATGACTTGAGACTCGCTTGGGACTCGGATCGGAGGGACTTGGACAATTGTCTGCTCTTTAGTAAACTGTTGAAGCGAGGTATTCCTGCCTATATTGTCAGATTACTTAGCTTTTGGTATGTGAGACAAACTATGAGAGTGCGTTGAAATAGCTGCACAACTGATCCATTTTATGTGACAAATGGTGTCAAACAGGGTGGCATCTTGTCTCCAGCTTTTTTATCCCCCCGGCAGCATTAGTGCAGGGGGGATATAGTCATCAGTGTGTCCGTCTGTCCGTCCAGGCGGGCGTCCATCTGTAATCATACCTTGTCCGGGCCATATCTTGGAAACTATACATCCGATCTTCACAAAACTTGACAGACTTATTGAGCATGATGTCTAGATATGCCTTTTGATACTTAGGAATTTCTGGATTTTTTTTTTTTTTTTTTTGCAGTTTCCATGGAAACTTGTGTGAATTGGAACTTAGCTTGTCCAGGCCATATCTCAGAAACTATACATCCGACTTTCACCAAACTTGACAGATTTGTTGAGCATGATGTCTAGATGTGCCTTTTGATTCTTAGGAATTTTTTGAATTTTTTTATTTTTGCGGTTTCCATGGAAACTTGTGTGAATTGGAACTTAGCTTGTCCGGGCCATATCTCAGAAACTATACATCCGACCTTCACCACACTTGACAGATTTGTTGAGCATGATGTCTAGATGTGCCTTATGACACAGGAATTTCTGGAATTTTTTTTTTTTTTTTGGTTTCCATGGAAAATTGTGTGAATTGGAACTTAGCTTGTCCAGGCCATATCTCAGAAACTATACATCCGACCTTCACCAAACTTGACAGATTTGTTGAGCATGATGTCTAGATGTGCCTTTTGATACTTAGGAATTTATGGAATTTTTTTACTTTTGCGGTTTCCATGGAAACTTGTGTGAATTGGAACTTAGCTTGTCCGGGCCATGTCTCAGAAACTATACATCCGACCTTCACCAAACTTGACAGATTTGTTGAGCATGATGTCTAGATGTGCCTTTTGATTCTTAGGAATTTCTGGAATTTTTTATTTTTGCGGTTTCCATGGAAACCTGTGTGAATTGGAACTTAGCTTGTCCGGGCTATATCTCAGAAACTATACATCCGACCTTCACCAAGCTTGACAGATTTGTTGAGCATGATGTCTAGATGTGCCTTTTGATACTTAGGAATTTATGGAATTTTTTTACTTTTGCGGTTTCCATGGAAACTTGTGTGAATTGGAACTTAGCTTGTCCGGGCCATGTCTCAGAAACTATACATCCGACCTTCACCAAACTTGACAGATTTGTTGAGCATGATGTCTAGATGTGCCTTAGGATACTTAGGAATTTCTGGAATTTTTTATTTTTGCGGTTTCCATGGAAACCTGTGTGAATTGGAACTTAGCTTGTCCGGGCTATATCTCAAAAACTATACATCCGACCTTCACCAAACTTGACAGATTTGTTGAGCATGATGTCTAAATGTGCCTTTTGATACTTAGGAATTTCTGGAATTTTCCATTTTTATCCCCCTAGCATCAAAATGAGGGGGATATAGCCATTGCCTTGTCCGTCTGTCCGTCCGGGCGGGCGTCCGTCTGTAATCATACTTTGTCCGGGCCATATCTTGGAAACTACACATCCAATCTTCACGAAACTTCACAGACATGTTCAGCATGATGTCTAGATGTGCCTTCGGGGGCTGGGGGGATATGCCGTTGCCAGATGGCTCTTGTTTAACTTATACATGGATGATCTCAATCTGCGACTGGCTAGACTTGGTTTGGGAGCTAGACTTGCAGGTCACATTTTAAACCATCTAGGTTATGCTGATGATCTCTGCATATTAACTCTAACTAGTGGATGGATGCAGAAACTGTTAAATTGTTGTGAGGAATATGCAGTGGAACATGATTTAATGTATAACGGTAATAAATCTGTATTTATGCTTTTCCGTCCCAAAGGACATAAATCACCTCTCGCTGAGCTGGCCCTGGGGGGTAAGGAGGTGCACTGTGTCAGCTCTCACAAATACCTTGGTTTATTTTTAGAGGATAGCAGATGGGCCATTCTTTGAGAAGTGAACCAAAATGTCACACACATGACCAGATGTCATCAAATAAAGAAATACTTTGAAAATTAATGAAAGGTATCAAATTTATTCCTTGCTATTCTCCATACCCCAAAACTATGAAAATTCTAGATTTTTCAACTTCACAGAGTTTTTGAAGTCAAATAGAGTTATGAAAAACCTGTTTCCGTGTGAAGTCACACACGTGACCAGTCGTATTTGACCTCTGACCTTAAGTAGTTAAAGTTAATGTAACAAATAACATTTTTACTTGATAGACTTGGATAAGTAGTACTCTTATACAAGGTCCACAATCATGAACCTCCCAATGCTTTTGTAATTGGAGGAGATTTTTTCTACTATTTGTTACATTTTTGGTCACACACGTGACTGAGAATGGCCCAGATGTGATCTTGATATAACAAGGCAGTTAAAAAGGTTCCATGTCAATGCAGATTTACTTTTCAGAAAATTTGGAAAATGTTCCGTTGAAATGAAGCTGGAATTATTTAGATCTTATTGTATGAATATATACTGTGGTATATTTTGGCAGGATGCTTCTAGGCGAAGCATTGAGAAATTATATGTATCCTATAACAATACCTTTAGGCAGTTATTTTGGGTTACCATATAGATGTAGTGCTAGAGAAATGTTCATCTCATGTAATATTCCATCCATTCCTGAAATCATAAGGAAATCTACGTGGATTTTCATGCAAAGTGTCTATGACAGTGATAACTCCATCGTTCGGTCTGTTTCTCATTCATGCATAACTTTCAGTTCCAGTGTGTGGACTCGTTTTTATAAGATTTTACATGTGTAATTCCTTTGTTGCGTAAATACAGTGGTTCTATTTTATTTTTAAGTATCTGATTTTAAGTTGTGATATCTTTTGTGTATTTTCATTTATTTTATTCTTATTTTTGATTTATTTACTTTTGTTTTTACATTATTCTGTATAATGTCTCTATGGCTGTGTGCTGAAATAAATAATAATAATAATAATAATAATACACTGACGCCGCTCCCTCTTCGGGTTTCAAAGGATATTACAGAGGATGTTGGTTTGCTTCCCTGTGGCCTCCGGAATTTCCTTCAGGTGGCGACACCGCTGCCGCACCTCTTCCACATTGTTCGAATTGTACCCCATCGTCGTTTCCTCCCTCATTTGGGGTCACAAATGGGCCGTCAAATGTACAACCATACACTCCAATAACTCAACCACAGTAGACATCATAAACAAAGGTCGTTCCCGCTTCCTCTCGTTCACACCATTCCTCAGGAAACTAACCTTAATTTCTGCCAAACACCAGTACATGCTCAAGGCCTCGCATATTCCCGGCTGTAAAAATGCCATTGCTGATGCCCCATTTCGTTTCTCTTGGCAGAGATTCAGACGCTTGTCACCGCACTCGGACATTCACCCCACTCCAGTTCCTCCATTTTTTTGCGACCGTCTACCCCTGACTCCACAACTCGAGCCACTCGCCGCTTTATCCCGAGATGCTATTCTAAACGGTAAGCTCCACGCTCCCTTTCCTCATGCCTCGCAGGATGGAAGCAATTCAAGAAATTCCATTCAGCCCTCCTACTGCCATTCCCGGCACTCGAGTCATTTCGATTATGAGCTTCATTTCGTACATCCACATTATACACCACATTCGACCAGCCTCAATACAAGTCTACCTAAGCGGCATCAACTTCTTCGTCAAATTGGCTATCGGATATCCGTGCCTCTCTATTTCCCACTCTCACGTGCTATCACTACTGAAAGGTTTACGTAAACAAGAATCCCCGCTCCGACCAAACGTTTACCCCTGACAGCAGGCCTCCTCTCTCGCTGCATCCAGACGCTGTCTTCAGGGTACCATTCTCCTTCCACGGATTCCACCCTAGAAGCCATGTTTCTATTGGCCTTCTTTGGGTTTTTGAGATGCGCCGAGTTCGCTCTGCTCTCCACTAATTATAACCCTTCTCGTCACGATAGCCTAAACGACATTTCATTCTACTCCACCGACTGCCTCATGTTCAAGATAAAGGCCCGTATTCAGAAACGAGTACTGAAACTTAGTGTCAGGTTATACTAAATGAGTCGGAGGTTGCCCTAACACTCATTTGCTTTCAGAGACCTCACTCACACTGAAATTAGTATCCCTTTCTGAGTGAAGGTTGAGTGCAGGGAACACCTCCCTTGAGCCGCACTAACTTGCGTCGGTATTTCGTTGTCAGGGCTTTCAGGTGGTTACAAACATTAGAGACTCTGGATCATTTACAGCCACGTGCTCGACACAATCGCAACTACGCGAATTTTAACTATAATGATGATAAGGATGCCGGTAACTTGCTGACTGACCACCTGGTTTCAGTGTTTACGAACTGCACTGTGGTGAACTCGAGGTTAGCATTTGTGTACCCACCAGTGGCTACTGGTGAACTGGCAATAGGGGCAGCTCAAAACCATCCCTTAAAAACAATGATTGGACATGACCTGTTTTCAATAATTTAATAAAATTGAATTTACTTGAACTCCAAAAATCCTACGGACCATCATGTGTCGCCAGTTCCACTTGTTAAGCTAGAATGAGCACTAATAATTCTTGCCCTGTTTTCAATTATTCATTTAAATTACCACTGGAGAAACTCCGAAAACTTAACATTATCAGGTGTGGCCAGTTTTCATGAATGACGCATATCTGTCAACTCTCACGCATTCGGATTTCTGGCGCTTTTCTTTACTCATGGGTTAAATAATTCGCAGTGTCTAGAGATACGGCAGTTTTATGGGTACGCCAGTCGATTTGAAGGGATTAGGATAAGGATTAGGGATTATGGTTAGGGTTAGGGTCAGGGTTAGGTTAGGGCAGGGTTTGAAATTGGGACTGCCGTACCTCTCTACATTGAAATGCACTGGAAAACTGCCGTACCCGTAGCAACTGCCTCAATAATTCTGCGCTCAATTGGCTCGTGGGGCGCCGTGTGGATTGGTCTGCGCTGCTCATTTAGCTGTAAGTCACGAGAATCCATTCTTTTCTACATTCTTAGTTGCTGAATGTAGAAGGAAATGTCTGGCATGTTTCACAGCTTGTTGCTTAGTGAGCCTCGCGAGCTGTCCTGCGCCTTTCGCGAGCCACTCGACCACAGAATTTATGAAGGCATGCTGATATTTACGTCGTCATTTATGTGCGAAAGAAACGCCTCAATTTTGTGAAGCAATGTATAACAACGCTATTAAAAATAAATTTGATTGTCGTTTTACCAATTAGTCTGAGAAACTTTCTTTCAAGAAAATTAAAGTGCGACAGGTTTAGGTCATTCAGCACTGAAGGGTGAGGATTGAGCGTCCCTTTGCAGAAGCCGCCTGTGGTACCCAGTGCCCACTACTGTCAGTTATGCTCGAGTGGCGTTTGTGAATAGCAACTGGCGAGGAGTGGGACCGCTCCCTTGGGTAGTGGTGGGTCGATCTCTCTCTCACACTCCAGTTACATTTCAATCGTACTCACTATATGGTGAGTGGAGGGTGAGTGTGAGTGTCATTTCTGAATACGGGCCAAAGAGTAGTAAAACGGATCAGTTCGGCATTTCTCAGCCCGTATTCCTATTTCGTCTAGACTCTGCCCTCAGTCCGTTCGAGCTAATATCAAACCACGTAACCTCAAGATACAATAACCACGCTTCTCCCCAAGACCCATTATGTACAACCGACACGGGGGCCGTAGCCACTCACCACTGGTTCCTCTACCATTTCTGCCATGTTCTGATTAGATTCAACATTCCACCCAAATACTTCTCCAGGTACTCTTTCCGCATCGGCGCTGCCACCACAGCATCCAAGCGAGGAGTGCTGGACCACCGGATTAAAATCCTTGGCTGCTCGATATCGAACGCGTATGCAAGCTATATTCGCAATAACGTCGACGACGCACGAAGAGCCCATCTCTCGTAACCACGTAACCAACATATCAGTTACGGTTTGAAAAGATTTACAACTTTTGCTGTTCATTACGAACAGAGAAAAAAATCATCAGCGCCGAAAAGTGTATATAGCGAGGAGAAAATCATTTATATTGGCAGAATTTTCAGGAAGGAAATTTGCATTACGATGTATAATCATCATCACCAACAAACGTTCATTATTACCATGCATTCTTTCACACCACAGAACATTTGTTTATTTCAATAGAATACCAATAATAATATATAGGCGTACATTTAATGCACAAAATAAAACGTAGCATTTAATTTCTACTCCCTACTCCCTTTTATACAACTTAAACGATGAAAAAAGCGGGTAGAACCGGTACCACGTACTAGAAATGGGGCATAAGTTACTGTTACATTTTGTCCATTTAATGGACATCAGTATGTTCTACGTGAATATTCTGATCACTGATGTGCGAGCACACTCATCAGAATAATGGTAAAACCTAGGCCTATAGACTATGTACTGACGTCCTGTTGCAAACGTCTGATGGCCAAATCAACTGTTGACATTTTACAACGGCACACGATCAAATATTCAACAATTGTTGGAGGGTTGTGTAATTAAATCTTGTAAGTGGTTGAAAGTGGTCGTGTTATTCTTGAAAAATCATTTACAACCTTATGACTTTCCATTTTGTTTCTGTTTTGGAATGGCGTTTAAAAAAAATGTTTAATTCGGTCGTTGGAGACACTGACATATGTTACGGTCTAGACTCTAGATGAAGGAAGAAAAAAAAAACAATTATGGATGCTTCATAATCCCTTTTGACTGAAAGTAAGCGGCACTTATACAACTCTAGAAACAAAATCAGATATATTTTAGTGCCCAGATTGTAGCGATTTAGGTGATATATTTATGAAAGGTCCATTTAACTCTTAATGAATGAATGAATTAGCATCAGGCGAGCAATCGAGGGTGCGCAGTGAGTGATTTAAACCAACACCCGTAAGTCCTCGGACTCATGTCGTGAAGTGAAATGACAATGTAGAATCTGGAGACGTTCCTGTGTATGGCTGATAAGCTCAGTCCAGAACCATGCCAGATAGCAATAAAACTTTTGTGGACTTCCCCCCAGGATGCTTGCTCAGCCTGCATGTGGAAGGTGTCAATGGTCTTACTGTTACTCTGTACAGGGGGGTAGTTGCAAAGCTCTGGCTGACACAATGCCCCTGTGGGAGTCATATTACTGTCCTCAGTCTTAAGTTTAAGTCCAGTTATATTAATCTGTTTCAAATAATCTAAATCTCTGGGAATTTCATAATATGCTTATATGTTCAATATTCTGCTAAGAAATCAATTCTGGACTTAGAACCCAATTTACCTATATATTAATTCATCTTAAGACTTTTTCATGACAATTGCATCATATTAGTGCATATTCATATCATGTTTGGTCTTGTTATTCTCGGGGGGATCCAAGGAGTTGGATGGAGTATGTTTCATTCCCATTGAAATTATGGAACATTTCCTTTTGGAAACTCCTGAGAATTTGGTCAGAATCCTCTCTGGTAATCACCCTATTCTCCTCTCTCTGCTTAGGGAGGGGATTAGGCCCCCCGAACCTAGGCAGAAACAGGCGGCAGCGGGATTGCAAAGTTCCGAGGGCACGTTAAAGGGAGGGTATAGTGCAAGGGAGTAAACTGAAGGCCCCAGTGTCTAGTGAAGTATGAATTGACATACTGCCGTGGTACCGTCTAGTCGGCGTGTTGTCGCATGTAAGTGTGTGGGCATCACGTGGTACGTGGGTGATAGCCCACACCTAAGCAGATGGACGCGAATTACGACCTCTGTGAACAGGCAAGGCTGGTGAAAATGGTCAAAGTTTCTATACCCATAGCTAAGTGGGGTAGGGATCAGACCGTCGGTTCCCACCTGGGTGGCTGGTAACCACTATGGCATTCGGGGATCGCTGTCGACTGGGTCACCGGCCGGTCGGGTCGCGTATGGCAGTAAGACCCTTAAAGTTGGCCGTCGCGTTCGGCTCAATGTACAGTCAGGCCACCACAAACCAAAAACGAATGCGTTAGTAGGCAAGTGGTGCTTCTGTGATCAGTGAGATTTGAAAAGAAGACACCGGGAAGCAGAAGGCAGATTTCTGAACATGGGGGAGCCCGGGCGAAGATCTCTGTGGAAAGGGATCTAGCCTTGAACTGCGCCCTGAGAGGGGAGGTTCAAAGGATCAAAGTGGAAGTGTTTTATTACATCCTCCAAATGGTGGAAACCCAAAAACCAGATTCGACCCCCCCTTCCAGGTGTTTATGGCCATGCCGCCTGGATCAAAGACGTGATTTGTCTTAAAGCAAAGAGAAACAATCTATTCTGGGAAGATCGTATCCGATCTCTCCCCGCGTACGTAAATGCATGAGTAGACTCCATAGCTATGGCGGATCGTCTCTCTGATTTCGCACTCACCCAACTCTGTGTGTGTAGCTGTCGCCAGGTATGACTTTTATATTTGTCTAAATTCGTGGTAACTAATATTTGGTCTGTTGATTTAAGCTCTTGCCTACCTGGTGAATAAATTCTTGTTATTCCTTTAAACTTGCGTGGTCTCTGTGACTCTTAATCCTTTTATTCTTTCTAGGCGCGTTGCGACGGATACCTAGGGGTATAATCCCAACCGAGGAATGACTGGTCAGCAGCCTGGTATGGGAATTGGTTTTATTAAGTTGGAGAGATGATCATGATCTACTTACATAAAGGGTTTGTGTATTGCCGATTCTGGGATTCTACCCTTAAGGAAACCCACGGACGAAAAGTCGGTTATCTGTTAAAATTCCCTGAAGGAACCCATGGGGGTGCATAGATCTGGGTTCGCTGTATTCACGCCAAAAGATGCTGTTGCAGTGATGGCTGACTTCCAACCTCTAATCTAATCAACGAACCTAGGATCCGGTAACAGTACTAAAACCCGGGAGTACATGTTAGTGACGGCGGTAGTCTCCTATGAGTTCGAGGTGTAGTCACTTCGAGACCCACGCAGGTTTCCCTAGATTATGGATTCTAATTCTAATTTGGAGTCAGATATTTAATGAGAGTATAACTAAATTTATTACTATAAATTTATTATGGAGTCAGATTAATTGTAACCGTTGTGCTTTTGTGCCCCGTTGTTCCAACGGAGAAAATTGATCCATTTTATTGCGATTCACACCAGCCAGGAGGTCGCGCGAGTTAACGCCAGCCAAAAGAACACGTGGAGCCTTTGGCCCCTGCAATTTCCGTCGTTGGTATTGTTTTGTGGGGTCTTACAACAATGAAGCATTTTATCTTACGGGTTGTCTTGTTTTGCTAGATATTTTGACATGGTGCGCGTTCTCTAACGAACATGAACAACTTCCGTATAATATTTATTAAGTAGCCTAATCAGTCATCGAAGCGTTTATCGAAGTGTTTTACAATTCCATATTAATTAGGTCTCTGGCTCTAATGTCTCATTTTGAAAATTGTTTGTTGCTCTGACAATGGCTGATTAGCTTTCTCAAGTGCAACATTACAACATATTCTTGCTTGTGATACTATAGTGTTGCTGGTTTCAATGGAAAATGCGCCCTCGTATAGCCGTAAGATTGACAGGTAGAGAGTTCAAATGCTCGCATTCATAGTCCCACACCCACTCGAAGTCCGCAGACACTGCCCGGTCACCCCCTCTGTCCATGTAGCCACCACCACAAAACTGGAAAAAAAAAAAATGTGGAAAGTTGTGTTAATTATCCCTCTCTTCCCCTCATGTGTAACCACAAGCCTGTCGTTTCGGCTCTGAGGCAATTGAAACAAAACGCAATTTGTGAAAGATGCGAGTCTAGAACACGGCTTTAGATGAATAACTGTAATATTAAATAAATATATTCACTTTGCTGTGGGCCTTTTTAAACAACAACAACAACACACAAAAGCAACAACAAATGTCGATAAAAGTTTCGCTTCTCTCACTTGAACATTATATTATAACCATGTTCCGAGAAAGTGATTTTATGAGTGACCGTTCAATGGAATGGCCATCCAGTGTGATTCCTAGTGCCAGCTGCACGCATGTGTGCCTTTATTCCCGTTTGATGGTTGGGAGTCGAGTCATTGCTTATGCGTGCACCAACCAAACTAGACAGCGGCGGATCAAAATTCTGCTATTTGGCTATGGCACTTGGCAACAGGTAATTGGAAAGTTGTGACAGTCACGCCTAAAATATTGTGAAATAGGCCATAGGTTTTCAGCAACAAATCAGATTTTGTTTCAAATGAATTTAGTGGCCACATTGGTACAGTGAATAAAACGTGAAGATCGGAAATAAATTACTATGTGGCATGAAATTTTCAGCCAGCCCGTTGGGCAAGCGCCTCTTAATTTCTGCTTGTCCAACAAAATTTTCACTTGTCCCGGGCGCTCAGAACAGCGATTTCGCTAGCCATGCAAGTCCAACATCACACTCACCCCTATCTCCCATCCGCAGTTCCACCCAATACTCTCCTCCACTTTGGGAGTGCTCCAGAGTTCATTAATGCTGGGTTTACACATAACGACGACAAGTCACAAATGCCACGAATCTAAATTCGTGACCGAGGATCACAAAGTTGAATTGATTTTGATGATTCGGGGCAGAGGCGTCATGCGTCATTCAGTTCAGTTCTTGACAGCTTTCGTGTCGATTCGTATCGACGCTTGACAGTATGGGCTCAAAGAATGGCAAGAATACGCTACGAATGCTGTCACGCTCTATTACGAATCAACACTAATCACCAAAACCGACACGCTCAGTTGCGAACTCCACGAATCGAGGGTGATTCGTGACATTCATGGAAGATTTTTTAGCAGCCAAAAACATGTTCCAGTAATATCACAAATGTCATAAACCGACACGCGCTGTTAAGAACCCTATTCAGATGCGTTAAGTCACGTTACGAATGTCACGAATGTGCCACGAATGACGGGAAAATGATATTTGTAACGTATCGTGCTTATGTGTAAACCCTGCTTTAAGGGAGTTACCGAAAACGTGGGTTAATGAACAGGGCCACTCCCAATGCGCCTTCCTATTCATCCTCACGCCTATATATACCTCCTACATTCCCACAACCCCCGCTCGTTTCTAGGTCCCTCTCACCCTACCCTTCCCCTCTCCAAGAAGGAAGCAAGAAACAGTCATCGCCAGGGACCCTGGGGGGCTTGGGAGCCACACCGACTCTTACAAGACACACGAGCCCCACCCTGAGTCTCGCCACCTGGGGGACGCCCAACGTCCGCACAATCACAGACCAAGTCCAACATCACACTCGCCCCAATCTCCCATCCGCAGTTCCACCCAATACTCTCCTCCACTTTGGGAGTGGTCCAGAGTTCATTAAAGGTAAAATATAACATTTAGTTGTAGATGAAGAAAGCATGTCAGTCTGCCTAAAAAATCTTCAAAAATTTCAGCATCAGCATATGATCAAGCCACCTGATCTACATCCGAGATCAAAGTTATTTGATTAAAATGGTTTTCTCAGCCTTACCAGCCATGTTCAATAACGTTTATGCCACTGCAGTGGAGCTACAGTACCCATGTGACTCACCCCAAGGCACTTTACGCTCAGCACACTGCATTCACACGGAGCCGTCTCACATTGTACTCATTCTTTCATGTGTTTTTTATCACCCTGTGCCACCGAAAGGGAACCAGCGTGTATCAGGGTATGTTTACTCTGCCGGGGCCTGAGTCATGTTGCCCTCCAAAAGGTCTGCAGGTTTTAAAAGCTCAGAGATGAGGAATGCTGGGTAGACGGTGTAGGAGGGTTAGCCTCCACTGGTTTGTCTATTCTGTTCCACTGGATGGGGGTTCTTCTGGGGAAGAAAAGGAGAAAGACAGTTTGAATAAGAGCAGCAGGATGCTTTTGATGGTAACCTTTTTAAGCAGAGGGAAAACAGCCATGATCGATATGCACTTTTTAGTTACTATCAAATGGAAAATACAGAAATCAATTACAGTGCAATGCACATACACTTGGGAACCAAAAACTAACTTTCCATTGAAAAAATGAACAAATTATGGCACAGGAAAATTGAAAAGCCAACATCAGAAGGTGAAGTGACGTGAAGTGAACTCTGGACGTCCGACTGTATTAAGACGCCTGAGATATAGCGACAGTAAATGTTTCACCATGCACAGCAAAGGTGAACTGCCCCTGCATAGCTTAATCAGCTTAGCGTTCCCAGGCAAATCCGTTGCTGTAGTTTAGATGCTTATCACTTTTTTCAACTATTGAATTCTAATGGGATATTAAAATTTAAAGACCTTTGTCTTAAATCGGATGGTGGGGAGTGATTAACCCTAGCGGATACAGCTCAAGTATGGAGATGGTCTAACAACCTGCTGAGCAGTAAGGCCTGACATGTTCTCATTCTGAACAAAATGTGCATCTCAGTATTTAACATTCGGCGAACAGGCCTGAGAATGCATTCCAATAGGTAGATCATTTTACAAGATGACAGAGGATCCTGCCATGTGGTCTATTTCAGATAAATCGACTCTGCAAGATTTTTTTTTTTTTTTTTTAAACAGTTTTCCATCTAATGCATACAATTTAGAAATGGATCATGTAACGTCCCCACCGCAGTTTACACAGTCTACCTGAAAAAAAAAAAAAACCGTTAAAGGTTGTGTTTATTCATCTCAAGTTTTATTTTTATTATTCATTTTTATTCCTCTCTACCTCAAACCACAGTATGTAATGGTGCTGTTCAATTCCGAGAGCCATGTAGAGCAAAGTGGAGGTCAGCAGATGACACTGAGCAGCCAATAATTTGAAGCAGATATTCCTTTAATTTCAATACCTTTGACTAAAGCAGGTATTTTGTATTCCTCGGGGTGAATGTCAGTGTGGTCTGCATCTTAGGAGAAAAAAGAGCATGACATGGGCAATAACCCAGCCTCATTATTGTAGATTGGAGCAACATTTATGGCCATTCATAAAAGTTCAAGTTTCAAAATGATTATCCGTAGGGGATACACATTACCATGCATCAGTTTGAGTCTGAGATAGAAGTTACCAGGTGTATATTGGCAAACTGATCTTATAATTTTTGTTTTATTTTAAACTTTGTTTTCAAAATTCATCAATAGTTCCTCTAGATCATGCTGAGAATATGTTAAAAATAGGATAGGGACACAACCACCCGCTAGGGCGCTTAAACAGATGCTCTGGCTTTACCTGGTGTTTTACGGGTTTAATAAAAGTGATATGAATGTGAATTTAACTGCACGCTGCAGAGAAGAATATGCTCTTGGGGGACAGAAAGTCCTGACACGAGCACATAATACCTTCATCAAGGAATTTTGTCCCATCTGTTCTCCTCAATGAACAGTTATGAACTTTGTTAAAGAAGTACATAACCCAGACGACCAGAAAGACGCTCACATTTAAAAAGCACTTTGAAGCATGACAGAAAAATATCGATTTAACATGCATGGTGGAAAGTATAATTATTTTATTGCATTACTCACAATTTGCAATGAACCTTGACAGAATGAGTCTTGCTTGTAAGCATGTTGACTGAAAGAATAACACAAGGACAGCAAATGTTGACTAGGAAAAATTTTTTAACGAGGAAAAATCATGTCCATACATGATTTTGCCGCACTCAAATGCATTAAGTACACATAAAATGTTACCAACTCTTATGTAAAATATGTGTAAAATCTTATATGGCCAGCATTTTTACTGGCACAACAAAATGGAAAAAACAAATGGTAAAACAAGATGCCAAGAAAAAAAATGTGTATATTGCGTCGAAGACGAAGGTTCACTTTATAGATCAATGATGGTGCCTGCAAGAGTTGTTTGTATGAAAGTGAACTAAAGTGAAATCAATGAGGCTCTGATTCATACCTCAGTCAACATTGTGAAAACTTGAGATGAGAAAAAAGCTGGAGTTGAAGTGAGGAGAGGGGCCGGAGAAGGGCAGAATGGTAGTGCTGTTTGTATGACATTAAATATTCTGTTATTTGAACAATTAGTATACTTTATCAATGAGTATTACTGCTATGAAAAAGTTGGCAATTTAATTTTGTCTCATTTCAAATTTCAATGTGCTGAAGTACACAGCCAGAACATAAAATCATGTGAATGACCTATACCATTTGCCTAATTGGTTCTATTCAGGCTCAGCTGTATGAATATTTCAGGTTACCCAGTTAAAACAATGATTCACTATGATCTACTGTACAGCAGTTTAGAGCAAAATTCCATGTTCCAGAGAATTATGTGATTGGGTACATTAAACCACCTTCAGGTATTGATCACGTGTGGGCCAGATTATTAAATGAATGTTTTGAGGATTAATAGTGTTATCCTGGATCAAAAAATACTTCAGGTAATGAAAATGGGAACGTTTTAATATTTCACATATGATTTTCATAATCTCACAACAGTTGTTTTAAATCATGTCACATTGATAATCTCTTAAATGTCTCTTGAATGTCTACTTTCATATCCAGATTGAAATATCTTAAAGGATTATATGTCACTCTTGTTTAGGTGATGCAAAAATTCTGGATAATACCACATAAAGTGATGGCAGATTCCTGATATTTCACACAAATAAAAATAAGAATGAAAACAAACAAATTTAAATTCAAGGTTCTCATTATTTTCAATTTTAACTGTCATATTTGTTCAGTTTTCATGCTATAATTAATAAATCAAATCGAAAAACTTGTTGCTAAATTGGATGGTAGCTGCTGTGACCTGCTAAGTCCACAGCATAAATGATATTATGGAAAGTCCTAAGTTCAATAAGTATTTCTATTTTTAGTTCAATGGGTATTTTCAATAAGTCCTAAGTATTTTTTTTGTATCTGACTTTTCATTACTGGAAGCTGCACATCGTGTGTGTAAATGTTTTGACTCTTAGAGCCTTGATACCTAGAACCTGGAGGATGTACAACAAAGCAAAATTTGTGGGTTTGAGAGGTATGCTGAGCCGAGAACTGGGGTTTGCAATGTCACAAAGGTGGCAGTCCTTTAACCTGTCATGGTAACGTATCGCATCTTTGGTTGTAAGGAAAACCTGGCTAATATTAAACTTGCTTTTTAGTGCACCCCACTGGGCGGTTAGGTTTGTTTGTGGTAATGCATATTATTATGTCAAATTATTATTGTAAAATAGTTATTATCATTATTATTATAAAATAAGAACATTTCTGAGTTACCCTGCACAAGCTGGCACCCAGGAGACAAACACCGCTGCGCATTGGGTGCCATCAGTTTTAGGAGAAATTCAGAAGTATATTAAATTATATATAAATGTAATTATTATAATTTTATATATACATTAAAATACTTTCATTTTGTTTTTGAAGAGACAGTATGAAAGAGAATGAAGAAGGCTGTAGACATGGATATGACCGGTGCAGAGCAGCCAAGAATAGCCATGGTTTTGGAGACAGCTCCTCAACAAGAGTGGTTACTAACAGCATCAGAATGAAAGTGCAGCAGCATGCCAGTGAACAGCTGGGGTGACAGAGACTTGATGGCAGATGGAAGTGTTTTATGACAACGGAGCCTGGCTTACTTTGGTCACTGTCTGATTGAAGTTCAAAATGACAGAGCAACTCTATTCACAAAATAGCTGCTCACATATTATGGATGAAACCATCATTCCCCCCAATCGATGTGACCTGCTTTAGGTACATCCTTTGTAATCAGCAGACGATAACATATATACAGTATGTGTATATATCTGCCTCACTAATGAGCATCACATCAGCTTCTGAAACTGAAACAATGCTAATATGTTTGGTAAGATTATTTTATTGTGAAAAAAGGCAGTCCCAGCATGCTTCAGCCCAGCTACACGGCAAGGAATGATGCTCAACAGATACAGATGGAGATAGATACAAAGTTCCTCATCTGGACCAAGCCCAACAATTGAAGAAAACTGGAGCACACAGATACAGCAAAACATGATTTTAATCAAGCAGGGCAGAATTGACGTTCCAGCAGTGATTCCTTCCTCAGAATCAAAAGATTCTTTAATTTTTTTTTTTTAATTTTTGAGAGCGCTTTATTTTATGTGTACAGGGTATTTGCATGCTGGGAATCTCACAGAATATGACAGTTTGGGCATTAGTCTACTTCTAAGCTTTTATTGGATGAGAAGGAAAACATTTTAATCAGATCTTATAAACATTATTCATAGATTTTTGAAAGTGCTCTATTATTTATCACAATGACCTTTTGCTGCTTCACATCCTCAAAAGAAAAAGCAAAATTCAACTACTCACAAAAATTTAAATAATTATCAGGCTAGCCGAACACTAGCTAGATATAAATGTGGGTGATATATGAGAAAAGAGGCAGAGGCAGCAAAGCATTTATGTGTCACCTCTCTGTGCCAGTCAGCTGTGCAATAATCACATTTCATAAGGAAAATTTGCTTCCTTCTCACCAGTTTAATGAAATCAAGCTGAAAGATTTCTTTTGAAAATCAGAATCACAATGGCCAAAATATCTTTAGCTGAATTGCCTCATTGAATTTGAGCAAGCACCCGCGAGGTATAAGTGTACTGCGTCGTGAATTGATTGACAGAGTTCTATTACAATGGCTTATCACACCCCTGTCTGCAATTATCCGCCTGGAGGATCAGCTGAAATGTGATTTATGCTGGGATCATTGTCCTGGATATATGCAAAGGACAGAACATGACACAAGATAGCAGCTCAGTGTCTTTCATTAGCGAGAGGATTTCCCCAAAGCTATAGGCTGACTGTTTTCAATGGTAACCAAGGTTTGTGGCCGGATATGCTTGGAAAGCATCCGGCCGAAAAAAAAAAAGAATTATATATATATATTTTTTTTTTTTTTCTTTTCTTTTCTTTTTTTTTTCCTTCACCTGAAAATTTTGAAGTTAGTGGCAGTCTGATTAAAATGAATTTTCAATATGAGTAACTACCGTTTTAGTAACTTCCCCAGCCCCACCCACATGTTGGTGTATGGTCATGAAGTTAACATAATTGTACCAGCACAAACAGCATAGGTACCAAGATTCAATGAAAGCCCCCCCCAACTGACCCCCCGCCTCTCCCCACTTTACTCCACACCTCCCATCGCACTCCATGGAACCGCACCCCCCCCCCCCACCCTTCACGCAGATGCAGCACATTTTTACAGGGCTGCAGCAGCCCATCACAAATCATTTAAAAATGCAGCGAAGGAAAGCAGGCGCATGTTGCTAATGTGCCCAGGTCAGCTGCCGCTGTCGAGCCTGGCCCAGCCCAGCCCAGCGCAGATGCTGAGCGCCCCACCATGGTGCTGAATTCAGATGCGCTTCATTTCCCAGACTAATCTATCCCGCTGATTTACAGTCGACTCGCCTCCTCCCCCTGCCTGTGCAAATCACACCTGATTTTGCCTTGAAATTACAGTAAGCTGTACTGCAACTAATCAGAGGGAGAAACAAATGTTTACTGCACCAAAGACCAGAAACTGATAAACTCTGAATAAATCCACATTTTTTTTTCCTGTTGTTACAATCCCATTGTAGGTGATCACTCCTCCCACCCACTTTAAATTAATGGTAGCCAAAAGGATCTATCAGTAAGGTCCTTAAAAACATCTTTGAAAGGATATAAATGAAAAAATATTTGTTTTCCAGGTAGAAAACAAATGAACTGCCATTATGACAACAGGTCAATCTTAAAGGTTATCAATTCCCAGACATTACCCATTTTCTGTTTGTTTGGCAACATTAATGTTGGCTTACGCTTGACTTCTTATTTTACAGAATTTTAATCGAGGTATTGCTCAGACAAATGGAACATAAATTAGCAACTCAAGGTCAAGAGCCTGGAAAAAATTACAAGCAGTTTTTTTTCCTCAACAGGCATAAGACTACTGTCAAGATTTTATGAAAGCTATGCAAGAAATATAAATAAAAGGGAACAGTCAGATATGCATTTAAAATGCTGTGCTAATCAGTCAGGTTTTCATACAACCAGAAGTATTTAGCTCCACAACGCTGGCCTTAATTTGGTTTTCCCATCTCTCAGCTTCCTCTTTCAAATTTTTTGAGTGCTAAACGGCTGCCAGTTAATGAGTATCCAAGAATAACATGAATAAAATTACTTAAGAATTTTTCTGTGCTTTAGAATGCCTAGAAATGATTCATTCTTCACTCTTTTCTCTCTCTTTCTGTTCCACTTCAAGACAGAAACATATTGCTGGGGAAGAAATTAAAATATGCCCACATTTCACTATTGAACTTCAAGAAATCCAAAAATGCTTGAGAACCACATATTCCATAAAACTTTGCATATAACTTTGGGGTCATCTTTGGGGTCGCTTCCAGTTATGACAATGATTAATTGCTTTAACATAATAAAAAGCCTCAATGAGATATTAATGGTAATTGTCTTTTGCAAAATATTATCAATCTTTTCATTCATTCTCATTTAATAATTAAATTAATTCAAAGAAAATTTTATATGAATAACAATGTAAAAAAAAACGCGTGTATTCGCGTCTTTGCATTGACTTTGAATGTAATCTGTTGTGCGAAAAATTTGTTTAGCTTCCGGTGTGAAAGCGACTTTAGGATGTTAAATACATTGGCATGCTAGCTATAACATTATACATATTGATGTCTCTTTATCTTGCTAGCTAGGTAGCCAAATAGCTCGCTCGCAAGTATTCCATTGTAAGCGAACTGTAGCCTTTTTAGCTCGCTAGCCAGTTGGCCATACAGCTAAATACATTGGCGTGCTAGCTATGACACACAGTTTGATATCACTTTGGTTTGCTAGCTAGGAAGCCAACTAGCTCACTAACGAGTATGACAGTTTACGCATTGAAAGCGAACTGCAGCCTTTTTAGCTCGCTAGGCAGTTGGCTATGTAGCTAAATACATTGGCGCGCTAGCTATACTATTGCTAGCTAGGTAGCGAACTAGCTCACTAGCGAGTAAGACTGTACACAAACTGTAGCCTTATTTTGTCGACGTAATCATGACGCAAATTGACGTGCATTAAGGCCTGCAAGTTGAGAGCCAAAAACATCAGCTAGTCAGTGGGCGTGGTTTTTGATTCGTCATTTGGGCAGAAGTAACAAAAATTTCTTGCTGTAAACGATAAATGTCAGTTAGGTGTCGGCGGAAGTAACAAAAATTGCTTGCTGTAAATGATAAATGTCAGTTAGGTGTAGTAAATGATGAATAGTAGAATGAAGTTTATCAAATCAATTGACAATATATCACTCTATTTTTCAATTCACTTCATAATTTATGACTATTTTTCAATTCACATGCGTTTTTATCACCTCCATTTTTAATTCACATGCGTTTTCATCACCTCCATTTTTATCAATTAATTTTTGTTACTCCCACCCCTCATATTTAGCAGGTTTTGACAGTGTTTAAACCAGCCCCTTTGCTCATTAGGTGAAGGTATTTGACTCAGGACACACTATACATGTAACTCAATGCTACAGACAGCACAGTGGTTGAATAGCTGCTATGACAATGACAACATAAACATGAGTCCATGGGTTCAAATCCCCCTTTCATGGTATCACTATCATCAAACTTTTCTGAACTGCCTAAACGAGTTAGAGAAGGCAAAAGCTCAACAGGCTACAAAAGCTCGACTGTGATTGGTTCGCTGAATCACGTTTTCACATTGGCTGATGACTTTGCAGAATTTGACAGAGTTGTCCTCCTTCACTTGGTGGGTTTTGACAGAGTTTCACTTCTTCCATTACAATTTATAACATGATTTGGGAGGTTTTGAAAGTGGAGCTGTCAGTGGGCCATGCACAGCTGCCTGAAAGAGAGGCTAAGGGAGATAACTCATTTATTTTCAAAACTTGACTTAGCAGGTTTTGCAAGTCGACATCTCATTTGCCCCCGTCTTGATTTCTTTTATTTTTCCATACTTATCACATTAAAATTTTTAGATTATCCAACTAATTAAGAAGACAATGGCCCTCATTTATCAAACGTGCGTACACCAAAAAAATGGGTGTACGCCAAATCTCTCGCAAGGATCGGCATTTATCAATCTGAACGTGAGCGAGTGGTCCGCAAAAATCTCGCGCCAGGTCTGACCAGGCGTACACAGATTTGAAACCAGCGAACAACATGCAGGAACGATTGCAGCTGTCAAAATGAGTAATATGCAGCGATGCGGACGTCATGCTGTTGTTACTCTTATTAGCAAAATGAATAAATAGGCTAAATAGATAAATAGGCTAAATGAATAAATAAATAAATAAATAAATAAATAAATAAGACACCTGTGTTGAGAAATTAATTAAGCTTATATTTTGAGACAACCTGCTTGTCAGGCCAGACGACTGACAATTGCAATCAATTTGATTAAGCGCAGTGCATGGCTTGGCAGATTTGCAGTGTGGTATGTCAGATGCTCATCCAGTCAGATATACACTGAACAACAAAAGAAACGCAAGTCAATTAAAGGCAGACTGGAAAATACGTTTGCGCGTAGGCCTAATTATTTTAGAAAATCAAATTTATTACTAGCGTGTGCACATTTACACTCGTTTCATCAAATGTTTCTTTATTTTGTGGTCACTTTGACTGAGTAACCATAAGAGTACATTAACTAACTACCTAACTTGCGTTTCTTTTGTTACTCAGTATATATAGGCCTACGGACACTTTGACCGTGATCACATTTTGACAATGGCAGATCTTCTAGAGGAATACGCTTCTGTCCGACGTGAGAGGAACTGTCGGCACAGAGAAGATCTCCTCCGAGAAAGTGACCAGTGGCTGCTCATTTTGTGTGGCACCCAATAAAATGTCATGGAGTAATACTATTAAAAGTACAATGAGGGTGATCTCTGCAGACTGCATTTTAACAATCACCCTCATGCAGCTCCGATTGAGGCGGTGGGGACTCATCCGTGTCCCCACCGCCTCGTGTTCCCACGATGGAGGGGGAGCCCTGCTGCCACGCGCTCCTCAAACGGTGACAGCTGGAGGTTCAAGTCTGGTTGGCCTCCACCGGTCCGTGCACTGCTGCGCCTGAGTGCAACAACCCGTTTTTTGGTGGCGATCTTAAAATCGGACCACTTTTTTTGACCTAGATGTAAAGCATTTGGATTGTCAATTATGTAGGCTATATAACATGAAATATCATGGATCTATAAATTGAATTTATTTAGGCCGATGTTATTTGCACTTATACGTGTGGCCAGTGCTGAATTTTTTTCTTGGCCACACTTATAAATGCGCCAGTTGATGACCATTCCAGTGCCGCTTATAGAAAGTACGCTTAAAATAAGTTTGTCCAAGAAAAAATTTTTAGCTTTGGACACACTTAAAATAAGTGTGGGCAATGGAGAAATATGCATCTTGGCCACACTCATAAGTGTGTCTAACGCGAATTTCGATCAGTTTATTGTTCTTGGACGCACTTAAATAAGTGCGAATAGTCGCTTCGATTTATTAATGAATTAAATCAAACATCTGCTGCACTCCAGTTTTCCACCCCAACGGTGTTTACCGCAGCAGGAATAGTTTTCCAAACTGCAGCCTTCTGGGCTCCCTTTATGCCACTCTTAAGGCTTCGAAATAAAATTATTTTGTTTTTCTCCAGCTCGGACGTGATAATTTATATTTCCTCCTGTGGGAAGTTTTTTCTTCTTTGCCGTCTTTCAAGAGTCCCTGTCATCAAGTGGGCAGGACTATGCCTCCCAGAGCATGAATTTATAGGGGCGTGTCATGAAAATTATGATGGTTTCAGCCGCCAGATTTATCAACGCCACGCCAGTTCTACACCGAAATCAACGACGTACACACTTTTAGTAAATCAGACGTGACACCTGGCGAACGCTGATATTTACGCTAGAATCTACACCAGATCCTACACAAGTTTGATAAATGAGGGCCATTGTGAGTAAGCACAAAATGCAGATTTTACATGATCATTTCATTGATTGAAGGTAAAAAATATTCAAAACCTATATCAACCATATGAAAAAATAATGCCCCTCGAAACCTCATCACGGGTTGTGCCTCTCTTGGCAGCAACAACTCCAATCAAACATTTGCCATAACTGCAGATGAGTCTTCTACATTGTTGCAGAGGAATTTTGGCCCCGTATTTTTTTCAGAATTGTTTTGAATCAGCCGCCTTGGAAGGTTTTCGACCATGAACTGTCTGTTTAAGGTTATGCTACAGCAATCGATTGGATTCAAGTCAGGACTTTCGCTAGGCTAATCCAAGACCTTCATTTTGTGTCTTTTGAGCAACTCAGCAGCTGACTTGCTTGTGTGCTTTGGATCATTGTCCTGCTGCATAGCCCAGCTGCACTTGAGTTTCACATCACAAACAGAAGGCTGGACATTCTTTTTCGGGATTTTTCAGAAAAGTGCGGAATTCATGGTTTCATCAGATACGGCAAGCAAAATGGCCCCTGACCATCACACACTACCACCATCATGTTTGACTGTTGGTATGATGTTGTCACAGTAGATTGCAGCATTAGCTTGACGGCAAGTATAACAGGACCCATGTCTTCCAGAAAGTTCCATTTTGATCCATCATCCAAAAGTCGTTGGGGTCATCAAGATGTTTTTGGAAAAAGTGAGAAGAGTTTTTGTGTTCTTTTTGGTCAGCAATGGTCTTCACCCTGCAGCTCTCCCAAGGATGCCATTTTTGTCCTGTCTCTTTCTTATCGTGGCATCATGAGCAGTGACCTTAACTCAGGCAAGTGAGGCTTGCAGTCCTTAAGATGGTAGTCTGGGTTTTTTGGCCTTCAAGATGAATCATCAACGCACTTTTGGAGGAATTTTGGTTGGCCGGCCTTTCCCGGGAGGGTTCACCACTGTTTTTTCCATTAGTAGATAATGCTGCTCACTGTGGTTTACTGGAATCCTAGAGCTTTAAAAATGGCTTTATAACCTTGTCAATACTGATAGATGTCACCAACTTCATTTTGAATCTGTTCTTGAATTTTTCCATATTTTCACAAAATGTACTGCATTTTGCATACTTCATATTGTCGGACAAGCTCTATGAACGGGATATTTAGATTCAACAGAGATAGGTAGCAGTAATCATGCCTGGATGTGCCTTTTGAAATTTAACCCAATTATCAATTAAATTTGTGTAATTGGTTCATCTGGTAACTAAAGGGACAATTACTTTTTCACATAGGGACTAGTAGGGTTGGATAGGTTTTTTCCTTCAATGCATGAAATAATCTTTTAAAAACTGCATTTTTGTGTTTACTCGTTTCATCTTTGTCTACTACTAAAATTAGTTTGATCAGAAACATTAAAGTGTGACAAATATGTTAAAATAGAATAAATTGTGATGGGGTGAATACTTTTTCACGAAACTGTATGCGCCTTTTTTTTTTTTTTTTTGAAAATCCACATCCTGAAATCCAATCAAAAGAGCTAACCTTTGGGCATGAAACAAATACAAACATTAAAAAACCTAACCATCATGGGCAAACACTGCTTAATATAGACCAATTAGAGGCATTTTCAAAATGAGATTTGGAATTCATCCTACACACATGCTGTACATGAGAGCATATGACATGTTTCGGCGCTATTTTGATTTTTATGAGATTTGTAATTTTGAGAAATGAATGAAAAAGCAAGCAAAGGAATTTCATTGCACATCTGTATTATACAATGTTTTCTTAGCTATTTTATTTTAAAAAAAGAAGTCGTTTGTTTACCAACACAATACAAGCATTGTACTCTGGGGTTTGCAGACCTCTGGACCTAGTCTCCCTTTTTGAGAGAGACTGGACTATTGTCAGTCGTCCACTGTTAACAGCAGTTGATTTCTTTGAAATTGAGGCATTCTGTCAAAAGTGAATACATTAATGTAAATCAATTGCCATTAAAACCACACCATACTGTCCAGACATCTGAAAGCCCTCTTATGCAGTTCCAAATTTCGCTCGATAACACGCGGCTTCACTCACCTCTGATGACTGAAAATTTTGAAGCTGTCTTCAAGTTCTGCACAACACCATCTGCCACAGCACAATGCTTTTTATCACCAACAGATAAAAGCTGTGATGTCCTGTAAAATGGATGAATAAGGAACCAATGGAAATCAATGTGAGCATAATGCAAGTCTTCCAAAAATGTGTACTGTCTCAAAAGGAGTCACGCTCAAGGAATAAAAGGAAGAACAGAAAAAAACTAGATGACAATGTCATCACTATTCCCCGCCACGATCAAGAGCCATAACTCCATTAAAAAGAAAAAGCTTCGCCATCATTTTCGAACTCAACATAGATCATGAGTAGCTTATTAACCATACAAAATTTCATGCATCTAGGTATGATATGAGAAATCGGACGGACGCACGTACGCACGCTCGCACACATGGACAGACAGACAGACCCCAACGCAATATCCCCCGTCCCACTTTGTGGTGGGGATAATAAAAAGTTGGGCTGAGCGCATAACATAAAACATGTCAAATAGTCCATTTTTCGTTTTATACTGTATGTACATTTTTTTCGCTGTTGCTTCACAGCAAGAAGGTCTTGGCTTTGAATCCGGCCTAAGGCCTCTCCGTGTAGAGTTTGCATGTCCTCCCTATGTTTGCTTGGGTGACCTCTGAGTACTCTGGTTTCCTCCCGCATCCCAAAAACATGGACGCTTGGTCAAATGGAGACTTTAAATTGCCCACAGGCATAAGAGTTTGTGTGAATCGTGTGAGCCCCGCAATGGATTGGCAAGCTGTCCTGGTTGTGTTCCTGCCTTTTGCTGATAGTCAACTGGGATAGGCTCCAACTCCAACTGAGGAAGAAGTGATTAAAATAACGGATGGACAAACATTCATTTTTCCCAGCAATAGCAGGTTAATATGGCCATAATGGAAGTGAGTGAGTGAGACGCAATCCCTTCATACTCAGTATCTCAGGAATAGTTCCAGCCATAGCCTTCTAACTTTGCACATTAACAGACATAGTGTAGCAGATGAGCTGATTAAAATTTGGCTGAATCTGAGAAGTTGCATCATACTAAATTAATATGCAAAAATGCACAGCATCGCACGGTCCTGTAAAATCCAGTATACTGATGATTAATAAAATCATTGGCAATTCAGTCAAACCATGATAACGGCTTGATTTCAACGATAGTTATGATAGCAATGTTTTTTGTGTGTTTCTACCTCAGTTGAAGTGTACTGCATTAATGTTACTTGCGCATACCTTCATTTCACATGTACAGTAGCGGGGTCGTCCACGAGGGGTTTTAGTGTGTCACTGCGACATGCTAAAATTTTTGTGCATCATCCTAAAAAACCCACGAGATTCTTAGCGCCATGCCAAAAAGTGTCAGCAAATTTGCGAAGAATCCGGCTAAACCATTGAGCGGATGAATTGCACAACACATTTATTTTGCTCCTTAACAAAAAAAAAAAATACGGATTTTTGGCTCATGAGGCCTAGGGGGAATGAATGTGTAGGTACCAAGTCTATCTCTAGACTATACTATGGAGGGAACTTTGTGGAAAGCAGTCACCAGCACTGACCAGATATTGACTGGATTGGCAATTGATTTTGATTTCACGATAATGCCTCGATCAAAGATAAGCAAGTTTTTTGCTCCTGCCGCTGCTAGTACTTCTTCTGATACTAGATCCACATCAAATGACGATAATGACAAGGCACAAGCGACCACAGTCACGGAGCATGAGGGAGATGAACCTGTCCCTTCTTAAAGGATGAAAAGCACAAGCAGAGGCATTATTCAGAGAACCGAGTTCTATTGCCCATGGCTTAAGGTGTGCCCATGGTTACGAGGTTACGAGGAGGACAGCGGTAAGTTGGTTGGTCCAAATATTTGCCAATAACCAGTTCAGTGGACTGGAAGTCATATATTAACACACTGTCCACCAGCACTATTTAAAAATCTCAACCACCACCACCAGCGTTTTTCCTGATTTTCACCAGTGGCGGCTGCCGAAAAGAAAACAGGAGGAGCGGAAAATATCCCTTGATATTGACCCGTTTCCAATCATTGTCTTTACCACATTTTCCCAATGATATCTATAATCCATTGACAGTTAAACATGCAGCTTCCTTCTCAATGCAATGGTAAGGCGAGTAAAAAATAAACGTTAAAAAAAAGGTTTCATTCACTTGCCGAAATAGGCTACTCTTTTCGAAATGAAATAAACTATTATGGATTATCCGTGTTAATTTGGCATGTCCTGCAAAGCGGTTTAGCAAACCTGTGCTTCATGATCCGTTTAGCAAAAGTATTTCACATCCAAATAAAGCGTTTCATTTCTTGACTTCAGCTACCTCAAAGAAGCGAGTTAGCCGCGCGTGAAATAGCTGAATGTTCGAAGAGTTACCAAATCTTTAATCAACGAAAGTGATTGAAAACAGATGAAATCTAATCATCAGTTTAAAGGCATGCGTTCTGCCCTCCCAGCTTTCTGTTGAGTAGCCGCCACTGACTCCCTCTGTCAAGAAATGCATACACATGGAAAGGACGACTTATCTCATCTTTGGCGGTGAACAGTTGAATATGTAAAGTAAGTCTTTGGCGATCAATGTGCTAAAGTTGCTTAGAGGGAAAAAAATCACTGCTGGCCCAGGTCACTCTGAATTCACTCATGATGGTCACTGTGGAGGGCTGCCCACTACCAGCCAAGGACCCGGCAGTCAGACTCAGACTGGGCCAGTCTGAGAAACAGGAGAATTCAGTTGTGAACCACTGGCCCTGGCAATTGCCAATTCCAGCATCACCGCGACATTACATTTAGGATGAATTTTTCCGACTTGACATAACTATCTTTAATATCTATTCTATTGGAATATTTACAAGTTTCAGATTGAGACTGGTCATCATAGAAAATTGGTGCAGTCATGGCACTTGTTATTATATTTTAGATAATTAGTACATACCTTACTAAGGTCTATGGACTATCAATGAATCATACAGCATTTAAAAAATTGTGCAATCCTAATCACTCATGATGATGATGTTCATTTTCTCAAAAAAAGAAAAATATTTTTATCCATGGATAACAGCTTATTTTGTGTGGTCAAATGTTCCAAAATAAGGCTCAGATACACTGCAAAAAATGAAAGCGGAAAATACTAGGTAAGACGAATTTACTTATTATTAGCTCCCGCCGCTCGCGGTGCGGGAGCTATGGTATCGGGCTCCGTGCGTGCGTGAGTGCGTGCGTGCATCCATCAACACATTTCGCTGTATCTCATCAACGATTTCAGTTACAGGCTCCTAATTTTTACTGGACATGCATCTCATAAAGACCTACAAATGACGTGCCTAAAGGTGACCTTGACCTATTTTTTCAAGGTCACTGGCCTCAAAATATCACCAAAAGCTTCGACATTTTGCTTTATCTCATCAACTATTTCAGTTACAGGCTCCTAATTTTTACTGGACATGCATCTCATTAAGGCCTACAAATGACGTGTCTAAAGGTGACCTTGGCCTATTTTTCAAGGTCACTGGCCTAAAAATATCACCAAAAATTTAGCCATTTTGATTTATCTCATCAACTATTTCAGTTACAGGCTCCTAATTTTTACTGGACATGCATCTCATAAAGGCCTACAAATGACATGCCTAAAGGTGACCTTGGCCTCTTTTTCGAGGTCACTGGCCTAAAAATATCACCAAAAATTTCGACATTTTGCTTTATCTCATCAACTATCTCAGTTACAGGCTCCTAATTTTTATTGGACATGCATTTCATAAAGTCCTACAAATGACGTGCCTAAAGGTGACCTTAGCCTATTTTTTCAAGGTCACTGGCCTAAAAATATCACCAAAAACTTCGACATTTTCCTTTATCTCATCAACTATATCCGTTACAGGCTCCTAATTCTCACTGGACATGCATCTCATAAAGGCCTACAAATGACATGCCTAAAGGTGACCTTGGCCTCTTTTTCGAGGTCACTGGCCTAAAAATATCACCAAAAATTTCGACATTTTGCTTTATCTCATCAACTATCTCAGTTACAGGCTCCTAATTTTTATTGGACATGCATTTCATAAAGTCCTACAAATGACGTGCCTAAAGGTGACCTTAGCCTATTTTTTTTCAAGGTCACTGGCCTAAAAATATCACCAAAACTTCAACAATTTGCTTTATCCAATCAACATTTTCAGTTACAGGCTCCTAATTAGCTCCTGCCGCCTGAGTGGCACGGGAGCTATGGTATCGGGCTCCATCCGTGCGTGCATCCGTCCATGCTTGCGTCCGTCAACAAAAACTTTGACATTTCTTTATCTAAACGGTGGGAGCCGCCAGTGCCCTATATTTTTAAGACTTAAAACACTTGTTTCTATCACCATTTTTCTTAGTAAGACAAAAAATTTGCCCTTCATTGGAGGTAATTTTGACTAGCTTGCCAATAGGATAAGTACATTTTCACTTGTCAAGCAAATAGTAACTTGTTTTAATTTGCCTCACGAAAAAAGGTGTTTGGTTCGAATCTGGTCAGAAACTTTGCGTGGAGTAGGTATTTTTTCCACATTTGCGTATGTTTTCTCATTGAACTCTAGTTTCCTCCTTCAATCCGAAAACATGCATGTGATGCTAGTTTGAGACTCTGTATCTCCCACAGGTAGTCATGCATGATTGAGTGGCGTGTGTGCCCTGCGATTGGCAAACAGTCCTTGTTTTCACCAAGTGGATGCTGGGATAGGATCCAGCCCTTACCCTCTCAAGGAAAATGCCTTGTGGATAACAGATGGATATGCACCTGTGACTTAATAAATGTTGTGTTAAGCATAATGATTACTGACTTCTGCTATTTTCCTTATTTTCTCTCTCACACAGACACTCACCATCTTGCATGCACATGCCTTTTTAGTTTATTCCAGGTTCTTGTATAAGGCTTAAGCAACCGAACATGTGACAGCATATTTCTTAAATGTCTAGAATTAAGATCTAATGCTCCACTTTTGAAAGCATTACAGAAAGTCATCAGGTCAGTGCTGTGATTTATTGGTAGCTTGGGGGATAAAGAAATGCTATTTTGCCCTCCCTTTAAGCTGAGTAAATGTGCAGTTTCAAGCCTTTATCTTTATTTTTTTCTTGTTTTGTGCCTCTTTTCATAATAACAGCTATTTTTTTCTGCAAAGTGAATTAAGGATCAACAGCAAGCAGTGATTTCTCATAACAAAATTAATGCTTTACCAGGTCTTAGACAATGTGAACTGTTTATCACTCTGAAAGTGCATCCAAATTCATTGTTTCATATCTTGGTGGTGAACTAATTTATGAGAGTATATCATGACGGCAGAGGAAAAGATCTAAGTGACTTTGAAAGAGGGTTAATTATTCTGGCCCAGATGGTAGGAGCTTCAGTCACAAAGGCTGTTCAATTTGCAAGAGTTGAAAAGTGACTACAATCATGTCTGCATTCTGATCTATGGGAAAGTACATCAGATATGGTCAGAGATAGTGATAGAAAGCATATACTTGATGACAGTGATGGTCATGTATTAACATGATATGTAATGAAAAACAGAAGTGCAACTCTTTCTCTGATGACTGAGAATATCAGTGGAGGATGTGATCAAACTATCAGCAAGAGGAGTCGACAACTTCATGTGGATACTGTATTTTGGTCACAGCACAGAAACCCCTTGTATTAAAGATAAAGATGAAAGAGCATTTGATAGTCAAGTGGTGCAAAAATTGTAGGCACATAGGTCTACAGAGTTGTTCACAAAAAGTGGAGTCATCATAGCTGTTCTTAACAATGAAACATTTTTAGCCTGATGTTAGAGGTCACCTTCAAGATTACAGTCCCATCATCCACAGGATGCAAGGGATTTGCAGCAGTACAAATATCTTGGCACTGTAAGTGACAACAAACTGACCTTTGAGTGTCATGTGAATGCTGTGTGTGGAAAAGCCCATCACCGCATGTATTTCATTGTAAGGTTCAATGTTTTAAGGTTGTTGATACTCTCAAGAAAATATATTATTCCCGTTTTATTGAGTCAATGCTCACATTCTCCTTTTGTCAGTTGGTTTGGGTCACTTACTCTTAAGAATAGAAACAGATTGCAGGCAATTGTCAAATTGTGCTGCAAAATTGCAGGCATTACAATAAATGACTTTCCTGATCTGTACAAAGTTAGGACTTTCAAGTAGGCCCAGTCAGTCCTGGCTAATCTGTGCAAGGAATTTACGTTGCTTCCCTCTGTTCGTAGATTCAGTCTGTCAAGGTTCAGAACAAGCAGACGAAAGAATTCATTTGTTTCTGTTGCCACTGGCCGCATAAATAACTTTATGTGATCCTTGTATTTAATTATTATTTGTTTACTGTTATTTGTGTTGGTTATGTGGATACTGCTGTCTGTAATACAAATTGCCCCTCAGGGATAATAAAGACAACCCCAACCTTAACCTAAACCATTGACTACGTTTACATGCAGTCATTATTCGGGTTAAGGTCAATATTCCGGTTTCTGAAACATTCGGAATAACCCTTTTACATGCGTGAGCAAACAGAGTTATTCCTGTATACATGGTAATTGTAATCAATAGGGATATCCCGATCAAAACAGCGACGCACGGAGAACGTCATGACGTAATGCGTGTCATTTCCGCTACTTCTTCCCGTATCCAAACACATCAAAGACCAAGATTTCTTGCGAATAGAACATGCGCAGAACACAAATTAATATTCCTTTCGATGGGGATATCCTGATAGGCGTATACATGACCAAATATTCGGGTTAGAAAAGGAGTAACCCAGGGGTCATTTTCGGGTTTTTGAAAACCGGAATATGAGCATATTCCGGTTTTTCAAAAGGGTTATTGGTGTTTACATGGCTGTGTGCAACCGGGTTATTGCTAATATTCCGGTTATGAAAGGGTTATTGAGTGCATGTAAACGTAGTCACAGTCATTAAAATGCCAGAATTTGGAAAATTATTCAAGGTATTCCATCTGTCCAGTAGGTTTCCAGAGATTTTTACAATCTATAAAACTGGTCATTGGGCCCCAAGCACCTGACTAAAGGACTTTATATTGATTCCTTTAATTTGTCCCCCGTTGTGTGTCATATCAGTCACTGATATCTCAGCTCATTCGACGGCTATCTTAAATATAGCCGTGTAATGATATTTTTTCATGGTGAAATTTATCTTTGCCTTTATTAGCACAAGATTTTTGTGAGTTGTGAAACTTGGTTTATAGCTGCATATCATAGGAAAAAAAAACAGTTGAGACAAAACTTTGAAGGGTCTGCAATTCCAGAAGGCTGAAGCAGAAGTTAGAGAAAGCTTTCCAAATAAGCCTGTCTAATGAGATGCCGGAGATTTACATACCTTGATGACTAAGGATCTTGGGTAATTACAAATGTGCACCCTGGGTGTAATCCATGATGAGTTCACTCCTGGTGACAATACAAAGCAATCAATTCCCTCAACCTAAGTCAAGGGGATTGGCTGTTTTGTGGACTTAAGATGAGGTTCTCAGTTTACACAACAGGCGAGGCAAGATCACAAGTAACTTGAATTTATAAATGATTCATGGATTAAAAATCAAAGCATTTAAGATTTTATAACGAGGTCTCTCCACCTTAAAACAATATGCAGCTTTGTTCAATTCCAGAGTATTTCCTTTCGAAAACAGGAATTTAATCTCATTGTGTGATATGAATATATAATACATGATGGGCATTCAATATGCACAAGTTGTTCTACAACTCAGATATGTACTAATAAGGTTCTCAGCATTACATGTGGCTTTATTAAAGAACAAATACTGAACCCGTGGAATTTCTCAGTTGTCAACAAGTTTAAACGCTAATTCACTCAAAGTTGGCAAAATTATCGTAATAGCACCTTTTTCATCTGTGTAGTAGCAATGCTATATTTGAGGGCCACTTGTAATGCCTGCAGACATTTAAATGTAAAATTTAGTGTAATTTATCTGTTATAAAGCTATGCTGAACACAAAGGTTCAGTGATCTGTATTTCATCAGGAGAGTGTGTGGAAATTTGAAATACCGAGGGCTGTGTCCCAAAGAAAGGAAGTGATCCGCAGATTCAACATGCATTCTTTCAAAAAAATAATAATTTAATGAGCCAATGGTATGGTGAAGTCTCTCACCTAGATTAAATTAAACCCAATGTTTAGGCCTTAAACATGGCATTTCATAAGAAAGTGACTCATGCAAAACATTATATAAGATTGGATATAGTAGGCAGGGGTGCAGATCCGATGTCAAGATTGGGGGGGACACAAAAGTGATTTTTTTTTTCTTGCATGTATGCAAATCATACCATGCCTCCATATTTCACAACTTCGCAGAGGCTCATCACCAATCACCATATCATTCAAAACATACTGCACAGGGAATCATTAATAGTGCTTACTTATTTGTCCTAACAGCCAACAGGACATATCACTACTTACTTAACTGTTAGTAAATGATACTTCAAGTTTAAGGGTCTCAGACATGTAATGTCCACTCACGTTCTCATCTTTCACCTCCCTCCCAGATCCCCCATTCTTCTCACCATCTTCTTTTTCTCCCAGCGTATGGGACTACTGTATATGCATGATTAATTGATATGGATGAATATCAAAATATGAAGCCCTAACCAAGCTTGTGTAAACTAACTGATCAAACAAATCTGATTAATTTACAGAAATTTATATAAAATCATTCCTTGTTTGTTTTCATCTGCCATTTTACAACTTGACAATTAATTCATATCCATTCATTTATATAGTCAGGTTTTATAGTAAAGAAAATGTCCTGATAACAAAATATACCTATGTTGTCCTTTTTTTAAATCATATTTCTGACCAGTAGACTCAACAAAATCATGAAAATCATCAACAAGTAGACTCAACAACATCATGAATTCATATCCATTCATTTATACAATCATGTGAGTATTGACCACTATATTTATACAACGAGCATGTGAGTTTGATCACTACACTCACAAACTATAGTAATAACTATAAACTATACTGGCTAGGCAATGTAAACAAACACCTGATCAATGTGCACTAGCAAGCAGGCAAGCTATCTAGCTAGTGCATGGAAGTATTAGGGCTAGTGCTAACTAGCAACCACTTTATCTAGCTAGCTAGCTAGCAACCACTAACTGGTGCTAACAAGAAAATAGCACTAGCTAGCTAGCTAGTGCTAAACTAGCTTCTAGCGAAGTTACTTCACTATAGGTGGCAAACAGAGTCTGATTACGTTTTTAAATCATTTATGGGCACACTACTTTTCTTGAAGTATTCTACTTTCGATCAAAATTACTCACAGAAAGGCATCTGCTACTGCGCCAAATTACCAGAGCAGCAGCCGACAGCCACCTTCCAGAGCTGTGAGAAAGAGTGAGGAGGTCATTTTTTTTAAAAGCCTGTTCACGTGATCAGCGTCTTTGTTAGAAACTACCCATTCAGTTGCATTGTAGTGGAGGAGGCCAGAGATGGAATGTGGAGTCAGAAATGTATTTGTCAAACATTATTTGTTCCACCATTTCAATCATTTCTTTTTAGACGTGAATCTAAAATGTAAAGAATGTGAAGTCCGAAAATAATTTTGTTCAATTTGATCATTTAGGGTATTTTTATTGGGGGGGACAATTCTGTCCCCCCTGGGATCTGCACCCATGATAGTAAGCCTACAAAGCAATAAATAATTTAAAAATAGCATGATGGTGCTGTGTCTTATTAATGTAGGCCCATTCACTAATGAACATGTTATCGACTCTGCATCAAAGCCATCCCATTTATTGAACTCAAGAAAATATTCATTTTCATATATTTAAATATTCGTTTCACCTTTTTTGGGAAACACAGCACAGAAATAAACTGACAGTTATTCTGAATTTTTTTTCGGCCTTGGTGGGCAAGGCTGGATGTTTGAGCATGCGAGTTTCTGTGAAATCAAAAGTCCCTGGAATCACCCCTCTCAAATGTAAAAACTTCAAGTGTGCAATCCTTGACTGAGTCGTCCAGTGCAGTGTTTCTCAAACTTTGTTGGGTAAGTGCCCAGTGATGCATGGCCCTCTGCATTCGGGTACGACTTCAGTCAAATTGAAAAAAAAAAAAAAATTCAAACAGAATATGAGAGAGAGGGGCTATATATACTGGTTTCTCAAAAGCTTAACAAATTTTATTATGATCAAAAATTTATCAGTTCAAAAACATGTATACCGTAATTTAATTTACTTGATCGCATTTTGACATACTCCTCCATGAATCGTCATCTTATCATGGTGGAGGACTTTGCATGCCCCTGGAATCTTGGGAGGTGTGTAGTCTGGAGCATTAGCTCCTGGTAGGGTTTCCCATGGCAAATTGGTCCCAGTTTAGGGGCCAGACAAAAAGGAATTCATCAGGCTCCTAAGACGAGTTCCTTGACAAGAATGAGAGCCTCGCCTGGATTAGCAACACCAGGGCCACCTCCTGGAGTCAGGCCTGGGAGGGGTGGCCGGGTTTTTCCCGGCTGGGCTCAGCATGAAGAGGCTACGGGGAGCTGCCTCCTTGGGGGCCCACCACCCACGAGGAGAGGAGTAGGGGTGGAGTGCGTTGTAGACTGGTGGCAGGCAAGGGTGGAGGCCTTGCGTTCTGGGCCACGATTATAGAATAGGGCTCTTGGGACATGGAATGTCACCACACTGATGGGGAAGGAGCCAGAGCTTGTGCAGCAGGTTGAGCAGTATTAGCTAAAAATAGTCAGACTCCCCCCTACGTGCATCTCTGGCTCCAGAACTAAGCTCTTTGATAGGGGTTGGACTCTCTCCTCTTCTGGAGTTGCCCAAGGTGAGAGGTGGCAAGCGGGCATGGGGATACTTGAGTGCCGTCATGTTGGAGTCCATCCCAGTGAATGAGAGGGTCTCTGCAATGCACTTGCAGGTTGCGGAAGGGAATGCTCTGACTGTTGTTTGTGCTTGCGCATCTAACAGCAGTTCAGAGTATCCAGCCTTCTTGGAGACTTCTTGGGCAGGGCTCTGGAAATGGCCACTACTAGGGATTCCGTAGTTATGCTGGGGAACTTCAACACTCACGTGAACAACGCCAGAGACAGTAGGAGTGGAGTGATTAGGAGGAACGGCTTCCCTGATCTGAACCTGAGGGGTGTTTTGTTATTGAATTTCTGTGCTAGTCACAGATTATCCATAAAAAACACCATGTTTAAGCATAAGGGTCTTCGTAAGTGTACTTGGTATCAGAACACCCGTAGCCAAAGGTCGATGATCTATTTTGCAAGCATGTGATCAGATCTGCAGTCGTATGTTTTGGACACTCAGGTGAAGAGAGGGGCAGAGCTGTCAACTTATCACCACCTGGTGGTGAGCTGGATCAGATGGCGAGGAAGCCTACCAGACAGACCTGGGAAGCCTAATCTTGTTGTGAGGATTGACTGGGAACGTTTGGTAGAGGACCGTGTCCGGAGGATTTTCAACTCACACCTCCGGAAGAGCTTTTCTCATATCCTGGGGGAGGCTGGGGACACGAAAGTCTCCGTTGTGAAAGTGGCTACTTTGAGCTGTGGCTTGAAGGTTGTCGGTGCTAGTCATAGTGGCAACCTAAGAACCCGTTGGTGGGCCCCAGCAGTGAGGGAGGCCATCAAGCCGAAGAAGGTGGCCTTTTAGGCTTGGTCGACCCAAAGGACCCCGGACTCGGCAGACTGGTACCGGCAGGCTAGAAGGACTGCAGCCGCAATGGCTGTTGAAGCAAAAACTTGGATTTGGGAGGAGTGCAGAGAGGCTATGGAGAAGCACTTCTGGGTGGCTTCAAAGAGGTTTTGGCAAACTGTCAAACAGTTCAACAGTACATGGATGTCGGGTACAGTACCCTTGGACTGGCAAACTGGGGTGACAAATATGACAAATAAAAGGGTTAATATCTGCATGGAATGAAAAGGTCCCAAGCTTTTTATTGGCAAAATTAAAAGTTAATATGTGGATGTAGCAGATACTGGTGAGGTTCACCTGGGGGGGCGTGAAGGTTTCAGTGGGCATGGCTCAAAATTTGGTGACCAGGCCCATCTACCCCACTTTCTGCCCCTTATTCTCCCTCCTGCACAAAGGTCCCAAAACTTTTATTGCTGATTATTGATGTCTGGCATGCAAAGATTGGGAAACAGTTGTAATTTTTTCGGGACCTTTATATAGGGTGGAACTAGGACCCAATTTCCATGTGTCGGAAAGGGCATCGCTTATGACTTCAGGTGGCGCTAGTGTCAACCTACATGGAGGTCCCATGATTTTTTTCATTTTAAGTTGCAGTCCACCAACTCTAGTTTCAATAATAATTGATAAAAACTTGGGACCTCCGTGTAGGTTGAAATATGGAGCACTCAAATTTGTTACCACTCAATACGGCACTGAAAAGTGGGCGTGGTCTGCTCAGCAGGGGAGGGGTTAATTACCAGGGTCATGACTGATTTCCCTATTCCCAGCCCCAAAGTCAATAATTATGAAGAGATTTGGAGATGGTGAGTGGGCCACTTTTGCCAGTATTGGGCTGATCTTAGAAAAAGGCACTCTTAATCTTTCAGGCATAGTTTTTAAATATATAAATTTTTTATTTTCTCACTTGCTAAACCATTCCATGCAGTTTGAAGTTCATTTCAAAGAGATTCTTTCAGTGTTAGAACAGATTTGCTGGATTAAGGTCTGGACTTTGAGCTGGCCATGTCATAACTTTGATGCCACCAGATGTTTCTTCCCACTGAAATAATTCTTGCACAACTTGAAAGTGTGTTAGGGTCATTATCTTGTTGATACTAAAATCCCCGACCAATTAGTTTCTTTCCAGATGGCAATGTGTGCCTCACAAGGATGCTGCGATACTTCTTCTGATCCGTGATTCCGTCGATTTTTATGAGATTACTGGCTCCTTTCGAGCAGACTGAACCACAAACCATAGTTTTACTACCTCCATGTTTTATTGAAGGGGTTAAACAGTAATTTTTGCAGTGTTCTCCAACTCTACGGTGCACATAAGTTCTGCGTTGGGGTTAGAAAATTTTGAAATTTGATTCATCTGTTCAAAGGACTTGTTCCCAGTCCATCGGGGTCCAATCCATAAATTTCTTGGCAAAGTCAAGCCTTTTTTAGATGTTGCCAGCTCTTGGCAGCTACATGACCAATCAGACCATTTTCACAGAGGGCTCTGGAAATCTTGCGTAGATCTTGATACTTTCATCTCCTCACCTCTGGTGCTATTAATATCATCATACAGTTGTCTTGCTGTCAACCACCTATTTTTTTTTTTTTTTTACTTGTCATACATGGAAATTGAACATCAGATGCACTTAACCTCCATTTTGCACCTCCATTGCCACTTGTTTTCAGCGAACTGGTCTCTTTGAAATGCTTGATGGTGTTTCTCACAGTGTCATGGCAGCATTCAACATCTTCAGCATCATAAAAGGCCACAGTGCAGCTACTAACAATCTCAGAGAGCTCCTCCTGTCAAGCCATCATGCTTAACGTTGTGACACTGCTCACGTCACCGTTCATGTCAGTGTACATCTGGGTTCATTTCAGTTACTTTTTTCAATTACAATTACAATTACTTTCTGAACAGAATGTTTAATTACAATCACAATTACTTTTCAATAAAAAATTCAATAAAAATTTAATTACAATTATGACAGTAATTGATTTCAATTACGGTAATTGTAATTGGAAAAAAGTAATTGAACCCAACCCTGGTGTATATACTGGAACATCAAAGGTAATTTTGCAGAATACTGTTGCCTCAAACCAGTTTAAACAAAAAATTTTTTGGCTTCAGTAATAATGGAATGAGCCTTCAAGCATGCATTCAGGCCATGCAAGAGTCAAAAAATACAATTTGTAACACCTTTCAATTGTTATTAAAAAATTGATGTATTCACTGTTTTTGTTTATTACCCATATTATTATTTTTTTTTTTACCCCAGTATACTTCTGGGAATGATATTTTTTCGTTTCCATTGAATACAATAGTATTTTTAAATACTTTATCAACAGAGAATAGAGAGAACTAATATATTAGGACCCCTTTCAGACAAAAGGGGTGGGGTATAATCATCACTACACACTACTGTTTGTTAGATTACTTAAATCAGAAATTCAATGCTCGGCAGAGGCTCCAGCGATTCCTAGATGCAGTTTGAAGTTGTGAAAGCAGTGGTTTCAATTAATAGGTGAAATTCATGCTGACTACAGTACCTGTGTGGACAACATTTACACATATCTTTGAGTAAATTATGAGATTTTAAAGCCGGTGAAAAGCATACTTGTCAACTTATGCGTAAGTTAGTCGAATGTTTTTACGCAGCTTACAGTCGCAAAATTAAGTTAAATGGATTTTTTATTTGTCAAAAAACTTTGTTCAAAATTTTAATAATCAGAAGCTATTCATTTTGACAACAATGAAAGAGCCCAAGAACACACCTTGACAAACAACAACTGGATGCTTCTTTTTGAAGCACCATACAATTTGCTGTAGGCCGTTGTGGACTACCACTTTTCGGAACTTCTGCTTAACGTGTATAGATTGTAGACCATAAAACAAGGTATGGTCTGCACAATCACCAAGATTATCAGTTGAAAACGTACAAACAAAACACAAATTATCAAGAAAAGCTTGGTTTCTGAGGCTGCACAACATTGGCTATTACTGGTAATCGCCCTCCTCCCTCATGATTGATGTGTGGACTGATAAGAATATAAGAGATTGGTCAAGATTTTCACTGAATGAAGTAAAAACGAGGATCCTTTACATGCCTGTGAGTAACATTTGGCATGAGTATGGCAATTTTTAATGTCCTGGGTAAGGCTTTGTGGTTTTTAATTAACATAATTGAATCGAAAGCTTTTTTTATGTTGCTAGCCACAGTGCGGCACGCTTTCCCTGCAAAAAATGTGCTATAGGAATCCTATAGGACAGTTCAATAGAATTCTATAGAACTTTAGTACCTCGAGCCCTATAGAAAAATAATTCTATAGAAAATTTCTATTGGAAATGGTTCCATAGAACAGCTCTTGTAGAACTTTTTTCATTTCTTTTTGGCATCTTCAATCCCACCCGAATCTGGAAGGCGACAAACAAAGCAACCATGTTATATTACCCTTCCCGGCAAGCCCTTCCCAATTTGCATCCCTCTAGCGCTATGGCCAATTGTGCGCTACTCTGTCCGGGGCTTGAACCAGGACCTTTCTGCTCCGCAACGCAGTGCTTTAACCGAGTGAGCTATCCAGCAACTGGGAAACTGACCATGATACATGTATAAAGATGGTGGGAATAAGTCTTAGCAGACCTCGAATTGTATTCAAATTAATTCTAAATCTGCATATAATCTGCAATCACATGCATGTAAATGGAAAGGAATAATTTGATAGAATTTTTAAAATTAAGGGGAAAGTTCAAAAGCTCAAACTTTCAACATAATTGTGTCTTCGTAAGCAAAAGAGGAACATGAGTTTTCCATTATAGCATAATAAAGTTGTAATGCCTTATATTTTTGAATTGCTGCCGACGAAATGGAAAGAGGTCTTCAGATACCGTAACTGAAATACTGCTAAGTTGTGCGGTCAGTCAGTCAATCAATGGTCTGATCAGAGAATCAATGAGTTGGTATGAGCCTGGTACCCCATGTGCTTATAAGCACACCTTCAAGTTAAAAGGGACAAGATTTCCTTGCTACTTCAGTATAGTGGATATCACTGCATATTGCACATTTTCATACCATCAGTCCGGTCTCTCACTTCTAGAACCCGGGTACACATAAGGTAAATTGACCCTTCGACAGAGCTTTGCAAGGAGTCATAAGATTTATTTTTATTTTTATTTAACCCTTATTTAAGATGTCTTTCCCATTACGCTTTTGTTATATTAGAAAGTCCTAAAGACCATCAAAGTCCTATAGAACAGGTTTTTCAACTAGGGTGTTCTATAGGAAGGTCTTATAGAGCAGCAATAACCTTACAGGACTTTCTTTTCCATAGAGATGCTCTATAGGTTTCTAGCAAATTCCGATAGAACACACGGAAAATCCTATAGAACATGCTGTTCTACTAAAATGTTCTATAGAGTTCCATTGATGTTCTACAGAGTTCTATAGAATTCCATAGAAGTCCTATAGAACATTTTTTGCAGGGTTAAAGTAAAACTGCTACGTGTATTCAATGTGTTTTACTCACATGGTTTAAGACATGCTTCATTTCACATTTTTTACATGCAAATTACACGTACTTTATGACACGTGTAAAAACCACCAGTTTCTCACGTGAATTACAGTACACGTGGAAGTGTAGTGTTTTCTACTACATGCAGTGTGTTTTACACAAACAGTTTCATGTTTTTATTGCATTAGTTCTCACGTGACTTACACGTAGAAGAAAAGTGTAGTGTTTGCTGTGAAAGTCGCAGTCAGCAGCATCATCAGATGAACACAGGTAACAGACAAAGTAGCAGGTCAGTAAAATGCCCCTGTTTGTGCGTCATCCTACGCACAGCGCTGCAGATTTTCTTTTGAAAATATAATATTGAAGAGTCACAGCTGCATGCTTGGGCATAAATTTAAATATAGGCTTGAGTTAGAGGTTTCATGAGTGCAAAGTTCATATTAATATTAAATAACCTGGATGTAAAAAAGAAAAAAAAAAATACCTGGGGCTGTAGCCCAATTGCCAGGCCCAAAACGTGGCCCTGCATTTTGTTCTGAAAAATACACCCTCTTGGCCTTGATTGTTATTGAAAAATTGTAACTTGTAAGCCTGACTGCTACATATTATTTCTCAAATTATAGGCCAGCTACTAGCACTCGTCAAAAACATTGACGTGCACAACAGAGAAGCTAAAGCTAACTTTAGCTTGGATTCACGCAACCACTAAGAGTTCCATGCTGAACAAATCAATCAAATGGCCAAAGGGATGTTATTCTAGAACAAATTTTGCTCCCCCTAGATCTTTGGTTAACAAAGGAATCTGTTGCTCATCCATGCATGAGCCAAGTTTTGAACCAATTATCTCTCAATGGAAAGCAAGAATGAAAAATATACCATCCATTTACATGATAATGTGACTGCGCCTACAGTAAATTTGTTATGATCTGTATCTGTCTGGTTTTGTATTTATTATTTTTCATGTTTATTTATTCATTCCTTTATTGCATTGCACATTGTCTCCCCTGTAATGTCTGATGTGATTTGTGTTATCATACCTGTGCACTCCCCTGTCTGCGCGCAGACACGCTTCGGGTGATTTCGGAAGTTTTCCGGTATTTCATGAACTTCCTTCAAGTCTCGTTTTACCTTTTTTCCCCGCTGTTCTGAAATTACCATATTAATTAACCGCTAGGCTGCTTAGTTAGTACTGGTAATTTTACTATATACTAATCCCTTTGTCGGTACATAAACTAACCAACTAACATTCACGTATTTTGATTAGGTGTATAGATATCACTATTTACTAATATAACTAACTCTGCCCCGCTCTGTTCTGTTCTGTAACTCCGCCCATTTTGCTTTCCCTGTACTCTGCTTTGATGACAGCTTACGCACCTCAGGTCCGCTTCTCTCTCTGTCCTGGAATCTTAACTGTGCACTTAGAACTCCTTGTCCGGAGCTGTTTATCTGTCATAGGTTGTCTGCGTAGATCCTGTCCGCGTTTTGGTTTTTGCCAATTGTTTGTGGTTTAGGACTTCCCCATGTGTGCTTACCTCTGTAATTAGTCTTATCCAATTCACCTGTTCCCTGCATAGCATGTGACTTCCCTCTTGTCTATTTAAAGTCTTCACTGCAGTTCATTCCTTGTCAGAACATTGATCAATTTACATCTGTGCAGAGCTCCTCGTATGCCTTTTGTTTTTTGCTTCTTCACGACTGTTTTTGCCCGACCTCGAGTTTGCCATTGCCCTTCTATTCCTGTTTTGCCTTTTTGGATTTTGACCTGTTTTTTTGTACGACCATGATTTCTGTTTTGGATGCCCTGTGTATGACCTACCTTTCTGGATCTCGACCACGAGTTTTGGCTTACTGTCTATGGACCGTTGCACATCTGCCTTACTGGTTTTGACTCCTGCCTGTCCTATCGACTTTGCTTTTTGGACATTGTTTTTGGCTTGGCAATCCTTGTGTCTTCTGGTCCTGACCCTTTTTGCAATAAAGGCTTACGATTTTTGGATTATCCCTGAGTTGCGACTGGTTCCTCTGAGCGTATCATTACAAAATTCACTTTTACTTCAAGTGGTAGTAGCCCAGCAATCCAGTGTGTGTCATTAAGCAAGCCACATTTAGCAATGAGACAATGAGGCCTTCAAAATTTGCTCAGCATTTGGAAATGAAGCACAGGCATCTAACAGATAAATCTGATGACTTTTTTTTTAAAAAGGAAGACGGGTGAACTGGGCAATCAAAAGTGGGGGTGTATACGGATGAGGCCACCACAATGGCTAAAGTGGTCTATGTTTCTGACATTTTGGACCATTTGTACTGATTAAATTTGTCATTGCTGGGGTGAGTGTGCAATACTCTCCAGCCACATGATAAAATCAGGCCATTCATGAGAAAGCTTTGCTTATTGGTATATGGAGTGGAAAAGCGAGTTTTCAATATGTTCCAGTTGTTGGCCTCTCTTATCACCAAAAGTTAGGACCCATGCCTAATCTTATTGCTTCCTGCTAGGGGTGAGCATGTACAGCAATATATGCATCTGTTTCTGTGCAGTCAAGAAAGGTATCTGTATCTATACCTTACCTTGCAAGACAGGTGGATTTGTGAGATCAAATGATCACGCGAAAATCCATCTTGACAGGCTCCAGGTCTGCTTGTGTCTAAACCACAGTACTTTGGACCAATCACCACCCTATAAGGCATGTTTTAGATGTGACGACAGCTAGACAGCTAGAAGTGACTTTTTGTTTGAAATACCAATAATGACCCATAAAGAATTTGGCATATATGTTGCTATAGCATCATTTATAACAGAACTAGATGGTACTTTGTCATTGAAAGAGGAGCAAAGAACAGCACTGAAGGCTTTTTTTTTTGATGGGAAGAACATTTTCACGCCCAACTGGCTTTGGCAAGAGTTTAATTTTCCAACTGGCCCCGCGAGCCGTGAAAAAATGGGAAGAATGCAGGATATGGGTATTATATTCTAACTGGTTTCCAAGCTAACTGATTCCCTCTCACATGCAAGAATATTGCCGAGCGTATTCTACTCCTCTACTGAGATTCTACTCTGTAATCAAAAATGTCTTCAGCGTTCAAAAGAATAGGCTACTTTTGCGGGGTACCGCAGTTGCACACTAGTTGCCCCGATGTGATAATAATTAATTTATTAAATTACCAATGCTTGAAAGAAGGCTTGGTAATTGTATCATTTCGTAAATTGGGTATTAGTGCATTGCGAAAGTTCGACACGTGGCATGCATTTAAAATCATTTAAAATACATGCCATGTGTTGAACTTTCATGGTTGCAAAATCATTGATGAGGTCTTTAAGGTCCAGTTTCTGGGAAAGTTGTTGGAAGACTTCAATATGAGACTGTGTGAACCTTCATCATCAAATTAATTAATTAGAAATGAAATCTAAACCTTATCTAAATACCATCTACAGCAGCATTTCCAACAGAACATTCTACTTCAAGATGGAATTTAGGGAAATTTTGGTTAATTGCTGCCCATGTAATCTCAAATTGAAGCCCTCCTCTTTGACGCAAAGCTGTATGTCTTGTTCTTTAATGGAAAAACAGTAAATTAATAGAATTAATTCTCTGATTAATTCTTGCGTTATGGTAATTTCACTAGTCGTAGACAGAGTTTTATTTTTACATAATGTGATAGTCGATGGGTCCTGTCGCTAGAAATGCCTCCAAATAAGTACACGCCTTGGCTACCTTGTCAACGAGCCTGACTCATTGGCGATGTGGTCAGCGTGTGTGAATCTTACCCGGGAGTTTGGGGTTCAATTCCCCGTCCGGGCCCTCCTTCGGCCTGCCACATTCTGGCGTAACCGGCAGCATTCAGGGAATCTCAATGGATGGCAGCATGCGTAAAGCTGGATGGCAGCATGCGTAAAGCATGGAGCATGAGGACATGCCCCCGAAAGAGGGGGAGAGATGTGACAGTCAAAGGGTCCTGTCACTAGAAATTACTCCTAATAAGTACGCGCCCCAGCTACCTTGCCAACGAGCCTGACTCATTGGCGATGTGGTCAGTGCATGTGACTCTTACCCAGGGGTTTGGGGTTCAATTCCCCGCTCGGGCCCTCTTTCGGCCTGCCACAATAAGCAAGCTTAACACACAGACAAAAAAAAAAGTCAGCAAAACCGCATTTTTAAAACAAGAGGCCCATGGGCCTTAACGGTCACCTGAGTTGTATAAAAACTGATGTTATTGATGTCAATGAACCAAATATACCCAAAACTATCATTTTCCTTTATAAAGTATAGTAAACTTCACTCCCAACCCCAGGGGCAAACATGGAGCCTGGGGGCCATGAAATTCATAATTTTGATAAAGCACCTCAAGACCCTTCCATCTATGCAGAGTATTGTTTTCCAGCTTTTCTCGGTCTGGAGAAGAAGATTGTTGAAATTTTGGCAATATGACCCCATTTGGGCCCCACCCCTCAGCCCCTGGGGAAGAGACAGGGTCAAAAAAGTCATAGTATCAAACTGTCATCTCATGGTTATAAAGCCAATCAAGTTTGAATGATTTCCAGTGGAAAATGAACAAAATATACCCAAAAGTATCATTTTCCTATTTAAACTATAGTAAATTTCACCCCCTCCCCAGGGGCAAACATAGATCTCGAGGGTCATGAAATTCACAAATTTGATAAAGCACCTCAAAAGCCTTCCATCTATGAAGAGTATTGGTTTCCAGCAATATCTGGGTCTGGAGAAGAAGATTTTAAAAATTTCAGCCAATTTGACCACTTTCAGCCCCGCCTCTCAGAGCGCCTGGGGGTAGGCACTATGTAATTCATAATTTTGGTGCATATTTGACCAAGGAAGGTTCCTGCAAAATGTCATTGAAATCGGCTCAGCGGTTTCTGAGAAGAAGTGGAAAATAAAGTGACCACTTTTAGCCCCGCCCCTCAGAGCCCCTGGGGGTGGGCACCATATAATTCACAATTTTGGTGCATATTTGACCAAGGAAGGTTCCTGCAAAATTTTATTGAAATCGGATCAGCGGTTTCTGAGAAGAGGAAAATGTATTGACCACTTTTTGCCCCGCCCCTCAGAGCCCCTGGGGGTGGGCACCATATTATTCAAAATTTTGATGCATATTTGACCAAGGAAGGTTCCTGCAAAATTTTATTGAAATCAGATCAGCGGTTTCTGAGAAGAAGTGGAAAATGTAGTGACCATTTTAGCCCCGCCCCTCAGAGCCCCTGGGGGTGGGCACCATATAATTCATAATTTTGGTGCATATTTGACCAAGGAAGGTTCTTGCAAAATTTTATCGAAATCGGATCAGCGGTTTCTGAGAAGTGGAAAATGTGAATTGTTTACGGACACACGACGCACGACAGACGACGACGGACAAAAGGCGATCAGAATAGGTCACTTGAAACTCGTCTCAGGTGACCTATAGAGTTTTTCTTGGCGTATCAAGCTGATCAGACACTGACGCAGCAAACAAGAAATATCCTGTTTTGTGAGCTGCAGGAATTCAGAAGCTTCAAAAAACTGACATTTTATGTCACCATTGATGTAGATCGTAAAATGCTTGATAACTAGTTCAATGAACAATAATACCAACTAAGGTGAAATGGACAGTAATTTTATCAATGGATCCTCGCAGCTGAACAAATTAATACTGAGTTGCTCATTAGAAAACATAAATGGGAACAGTTTTGGAGTAGTTATGTGCTTTAAGGCAAGGTGAAAGCAGGGTTATAATCCCTCCGATGACAAGGCCTGGATGGAAGAGTTTTTAAACTGTTTTGCACTACTGAGATTGAATCCCGCTCTGTACAATCTTGCAAAAAAATTATATCACAGCATTTCCTTTCTAACTGCATTTTCAAGCTTTTTGATATTGTTAGTGCTGAAGGAAAGTTATAATTGTGGAAGATTTTGAGTCTCTAGCCATCATTTTAGGTAATTTCTTGCTCGATAAGCATTTTCCAAATAGGCAAAAGAAATGATTAATCAACGATCAAAATATTTCATTATCCTACTAAGCTGCTTCCTCACAGATTAGGAAGTATCTCTGCCCTCCATGTTTGTGGATCGGACATGGACCTCACAAAAAATCAAAGTACATGTCACGTAATTTTGTTCCCCAAATGGTTTTGCTCATAACCCATTATTTTGGAAGTCTAACGAACATAGAAAGTCAACGAGCTTTGCTCTAAACATAGCATCATGCGCCTTATTTTGAGGGGCTGGGTCACAATTTTTGAACTGGGATTGTCCATCCATCCATCTATACATCCATTTTCTTCCATTGGGTCGCGGAGGTAGCAGACCAAGCAAAGTGGCCCAGGCATACCTTCCCCCAGCTACTTCCTTCAACTCTTTCTGGGGGACCCCAAAAGATTGCCAAGGCAGCCGGGAGATTTAATCCCTCCAGTGTGTCTTGGGCCTGCCTCGGCCTCCTCCCAGTTGGACACACCCGGAACACCTCTAAAGGAAGGCATCCAGGAGGCATCTGAACCAGATGCCCAAACCACCGCAACAGACTCCTCTCAATGGGGAGGAGCAGCAGTTCTACTCTGAGCCTCTCCTAGATATTTTAGCCCTTCACCCTATCCCTAACAGTCAGCCCAGCCACCCTGCAGAGAAAGCTCATTTTGGCCTCTTGTATTTGAGATCTTCTCCTTTTGGTTACTACCCAAAGTGACCATAGCTGAGAGTTGAAATGTATGATTGACCAGTAAATCGAGAGCTTCGCTTTTCAGCTCAGCTCCTTCTTCACCACGATTGACCAGTACAATGCCCGCATCACCGCAGACGCTGCACCGAACCGCCTGTCAATCTCGCGCTCCATGCTATCCTCACCCGTGAACAAGAACCCAAGATACTTAAACTCCTCTACCAGGGCTAACAACTCACCCCCCCGCCCCCCCTTCGGAGGGGACAATTCACCCTTTTCCAGCAGAGAGCCATAGCTTCAGATTTGGAGGTGATAGGGTTGTATGAGGTACTTAGGCAGTGAGCACGTTTACATGGACAGCAATAATTAGATATTAACTCAATTAAGACAATACTCTGAACCTGACACTACAGCATGTTCTGATAACCTTAATCAGAATAAGGTCATAGTCGGAGTGAGCAATACTCGGATTATGAAGTGGGGCATTTTTGTCAGATTTTGTCAGATTTCTGAAGTGCATTGTTGACATGTATACGCCTTAATCGCACTGTAATGTCCTTTAATGTTTTGTGACACAGCATTTTGTGACACGCACGGCAGTTAAACTTTAAACTACATTCCCTAGTTTCCCCTTTGTACTTTAAGATGACTGTTGCTGATAAAAAGAAGTCCCAATATTTTTTGGAATGAGGCGTAAAATATTTAGACAGGATGTTGTAGAGAAATGGTTACCATTAAGTTTTTGGATAAGTGCAAACATTGCAATGGAGACCAGATGTGACAATGACAATGTCACTTTGCTGACGATGTCACCTTTTATAGCATTTAGCCACTAGCTAAGAGACATTGTCAGTTATATCACATCTGGTATTACATGCTGAATAAGGACGTGTTATTTCACCCTTTACAAAGCACGACATTTATGTATGTATGATTTATGAAGACATTATATCTCATTTATGAAGGCATTATACATGCTGTATAAACCCTTTATGAGCAACACTTCATCTGAAGTGTGATCTTTTTACATTTTCATTTTCCATGTTGTTTTAGGAGTTTGGGTTGGGTTCTAATACAGAAATCATTTATATTTCAATTTTGAAATAAGGATTTCTTTGTGGAAACTAGGGTTTATATACAGAAAGGCAGATTTTCTCAGAAACAAGGATTGCATTTTTTTTTAATCATTGTGGATTGCACCGGTAAAGATTGTTTCCTTCATTACAATCTTGAATAAATAGAGTTGAGGCCTCCTTTGCATTTTCCTGAAATTCCAAAACAATATGGCCAACAGAAATTTCTAAATGTTACAGTTTTACCCATGGTAGAAGCTTTTGGATCCCAGAGACCTTGAAATCCACCTCTGAGTCCAGATGATAGTAAAAATTTCATTCTATCCTAACAGGTCAATCAAGGTCCACCAATCACCAAGCTTCATTTATGAGAATTGCATGAGTGCTATTCAACACTAATACATATAATCAAACAAGTCCTTATTTTACTTAAGCTGACTGTACAAGTACTTGATTTATTGAAGATATAAACAAAAATGATATTGTTATATGGTGTAATTTCTGCATTTGCTGTTTTGCGCAAGCATCATAGAGGGGGAGTTTAAGAAGGTAAATTCCGCTGTAGAAATGTGACATATGACGCAACATATTTACAAATTATACACATCATCACAAAATCTCCTTTTAAGGACAGTGCTTCTTCAGACTTAGAAACAGAGCCGCATTAAATCCATGGCATGATTGATGAGTATAAGCGAGCATTAAGCTTTGTGACATCCCCTGTTATTAAAGAAAAATAAGGACTTATCAAGTCAAGCACTGTTTACTTTATTTCCAGGAGCATGTCAGATTTGATTGATTGAAATAGCATAAAGCTAGTGGAGGATAAGGCAGAATTGTCATGGAAATAGGTGGACAGCTGGCAGATACTTTATCAGACTTACTCAAAGGGATTAATCGCCTGTGCATAATTCAGCACTGAAAAAAAAAAACTTTTTATCCACCCCCTGTCATATCCAACAATAATACCTAAAGTGTCAGTAACTTTGCCAGTGAATAATGGAAAAATACAGAAAGACAGGGAAACCAATTCAAACATGTAATGACTGTATATTATATATTATAAAATATAATCCACTTCAGTAAATCTTAAACATGATTACAATCCCATCATAACAGACAGATATTTTGTAAATTATGTATTGTTTAAAAGAATAAACAAACAAATACAAACAAATAAATGCATAAAAAAGCTATCCTTTAGGTGATGTATTGGGAGTCTGTCTGAATAAAGAGTGATTGATACCCCCAGCATAGTTGACATGACATAAAATCCGTACTGGCTTTTTTTTTTTTTTTTTTTGAGGACAGCCGAGCTAATTATGTTTGAGCCTAGTTCAGCAGAATGACCAGCTGTAACTGCAAAGTGTAGGAGTCTGCAACCCTGGGTCAGCAGAGCTGAGAGGCTGCAAACAACCCTATTTATCAGGCAAAGCAGCTGTTAAGAAAGAAACTCTCCTAACAGGGTTTTATAGTCAATGCAGAAGCAGCCCACTTTCTCCATCCCTGAGTGATATCACAGACATCCAACTCATACAACATCAGTACGTGGGCTCGATCAAGCAGGGGTTAACATCTGGGGTAAAAAATAAAACTAAACATATCTTTGCAGGCTTTATATTTCTGGAAAAGCTTTTTCTCTAGTTTCCGGAACATATCTTGTTTTTACTCCATTTATATTGGTTCACAAATTATTGCAGATTATATTTGGGGAAAATTTTAGTCTCAGACAAGTCATATCTGTGATTTGTCGAACCTTCCTTTCAGGTACTTTATTTTTAACGAAGGATTAACATGGGAATATGTCTCCATGTGGTAATAAAATCCACCTGAATTGTGATATGTTATTGAATTGATAAAATGATGGTTTTTATGGAAAAAGAAAACCTATGATTGAATTTTGAATTTATTGAATTTTATTGAATAAAAACATAGCATATATACAACATAAAATACAATATATTAGAGGGGTATAGTACAAATTATTCACTCCCCCTACTTATAATATCAATGCTTTTTATACCACCTTAAAATTTCTTAACAGTTTTGCTGTTTACAATGTTTGGTGGTAAATTGTTCCAAAAACCTACAGTTCTACTTGACCAAAAATGCTTATGAGTCTCTGTACAGGAATTATAATGATTCAAGTTCTTGTTCTGACCTCTACTTGAATGTGAAAAACTAATGGAGTCTGATACATTTATCTCAGTATTTCCATTTAACACATTAACATTATACATACAAGATCAGACTTTGTACGTCCATTTTCTAAACTATCCAAATTTTTAAAAAATGTAAACTTTCATCATAGGATAAACCTCTACATATTGTTAATTTTCGAGTGAAGTACCGTTGAACTGACTCATTATTGACATTACACTTCAAGTAGGGTGACCACACAGATCCTGAGCTCTCGAATAATGGATGCATATAAGTTTTGTACAAGGACACGTAAAATTTGTAATTATGACCTTTGAATGTATTAAAAATATTTCTAAGAGTAAAATGTGCTCTTTTGACAAGGCTATTGCAATGATTGGTAAATCTCAAATTAATCTGAATATGAATAGCAATATCACAAATACTGTCAACAGCATCTATAGGATGTCCATCTAACTGATATGTATATGCATATCTTTTTTTTCCAATACACAAATACTTTGTTTTGTCAGGATTCAACTTAAGTTGCCATTTAGAGGCCAAAACAAAAACAGAATTTAGATCGTTTTGCAACAGAGTGCATTCATCCATGCTGTTAACAGCTTTGAACACCTTTGTGTCATCAGCGTACACACTAATTACTGAATGTTCAATGACAGAGTTAATGTCTGAGGAAAAACACAAAAACAACAAAGGGCCGAGGACCATACCCTGAGGTACACCAGAGATAACATTTTCAATAGGCGATAGGGGCTGTCGCCCACTTTAACCCATTGTGATCTGTATTTATGATGATAAATTCTGTTACCAAAATTATCATATTTTTCTTATCATACAAAACAATTTTGGGTAGGAAAGCTGACATTATCTTAAAGAAAGTATACTGATACCTACTTACTCTAGGTACATTCAATTTATGAAATTTCTATATTTTTCTCCATATAATACAGTAGTACTTTTATGAATCTGGAAGGCATTATCAATGCTGAAAAGTATATAGAGGCCTTACAACCAGATATGCTCCCATCCAGACTTTTTCTCTCTCAGAGAAGGCCTTGCATATTTCAGCAAAACAATGCCAACGTTCCTCTCCCAAAACTTCAGCAATTGGTCTCCTCACTTCCCAGACGTTTACAGACTGTTGTTAAAAGAAGATGGGATATTAAACAATGGTAAACATGGCCCTGTGGCAACTTTTTTGAGATATGTTGCTGCCATCAAATCTGATATGTTGTCTATGTTCTATTGTGAATAAAATGAGGGTTTATGAGATTTGCAATTCATTGCATTCTGTTTTTATTTACAATTTACAAAGCATTCCAACTTTTTTGGAATTTGGGTTGTTTATATGTGTGTGTGTGTGTGTGTGTATCATCATAATATTAAGCGAGGAAGTACGTATACAAGCATGTATATATGTGTGTGTATGTGTCCTTTGCGCATCTCGAGAGCTGCTAATCTAGTTGACTTGAAACTTGGTGGGTGTATTGCCCGGGACCCAAGAAAGTGCAGTGTCAAGTTAGAAGTTGTCTGGCAGAGGGTTTCTCAAGAAATCAAGAAAGCTGGAAGCACCAATTCTGTTCAAGCAGCAATTGTACAGGCACTGCACAGTACCATGCAAGCAGCAATTGAGCACTGCACAAGTTTCTTCAAATGTTCAAGCAACTATAGCACTTCTGTTAATTTGAGATATTTTATATATTCAATGTTTTGTTTTTCTACCAGCGCTCACAGCTAAGTGTCGCTTGCTTCATCTGCTCGAAAACGGTTTGTTAACTCTATGCAAGTAGTGATTTCATCACATTATAAAATCATCCACCTTAATAAAGAGCAGTTCCTTGTTTGCATTGGAGCCGAGTATATTAATTCTCTGTCTTTATGGATTTGAGTAAACGGGAACATAGTTTTAGAGATTGAAAGTTTTTTCTCATATGTTTAAATTTGCATATAGATTATTAACTGTCATTTATAACATTCAGTCTTTTTCTCTCCATTTTTATAAAGGATGCCAATAATTCTGCAAGAGATATTCATTTATCTTTTTTTGTCTTCATCATGAGTGTAAACTTGAGGGGATAGGGGATACTTTTACTTGATAGACATGGTCTTACAAATATTTCCTGAGTGCATATTCATAGTTGCTTCTTTGGCTTGCTCTATTTTATTTGTGAGCATGAAGTCTACAAACTATGCCGGCTTTGTAATTAGGATGTCCTTCCGATTCACAATATGACAATTGTGCTTTCCTCTGTTGCTCTGATTTATATTTCTTTCTAGTTTAATTTGTCCTGTGAATTCTTCACACCCAATAGTGACACCAGGTGGTATGCGTGTGAGGGCTTCTTGCAGAGATTAAACTATAAACAACAGACAGTGCTTGTTGAAAACAGCCTTGCACTTACCATGCTTTTAAGAGGCTGTCCCTGATTGTTGTAAGTTATATTCAGTGACAGTTGATTTCTCACTCCATTAGTGGAAGTACATAAAAGGCATCAATCTAAAGCATTTTTGTGGACCCCTTCCTGCAGTGAGGCCAGGCTTTCTGCTGTGATAGTATATTTCAATGGTCTGGGTTGCCAATTACAGGCAGGCAGCAGGGTAGAAATCAAACTGCCTGAAGCTTAATGTTTTCATGGTTTATAATGCTTTTCATATAATGAGGGCCTGTGTAACATACAGAGCCGGCAGGTCTTAAACAACCATTTTTATTTCAGAAATGTGAAATGCATCATTATAACAATTTTCAGCAATCCACCCAGTTTTCGGCCACTTACAAAATTGCCATTACATTATTTAAGTTGAACAATGGATAATTTACAGAAGTGGGTCTAATTCAAGATTTCACCCACGAGTACAGAAATAGCTTCCCACCTGAGATTCAAATTCACAAGCTTCAGGACAAGAGAGTTATGTGGATAATTGCATCGTTACATTACTGAGGAAAGAGGTTGGTGTCAGTCTAGAGTCTTGTGAAAGGATGATTTGGAGACCCTGTGGTTTATCTTTAAAATGGTTATTTTAACGTACTTCTATAAACCATTTTCAGTGGAGTAGTTAAAGCCCATTCCATTTAATGAACACGTCCAGTTTTATGCGCTTAATGCAAAGAACATCAGCTTGAGATGCTATTATAATGAGGTAGTATGTAAGTTCAGCTCAGGGGTAATCTTCTGATACACTCTCTGATCTGCCTCAGAATGGACCAACTGCTCATGATACACCATCACTGTCAATGTCACCACTGCGGAAATTAGAATTCACCATGTGCTAAAACCAGGAGCAGGTTCTCATTATGGTTTGCCAACCTTTAATGCAGAAATTCAGATTTGAAAGAGAATTCATAAATCAATCATAAGCTAGAAAGCGGGGTGGCAGGGTGGCACTGTGGCCTAAAGTTCTTGAGTTTGAATTAGGTGTTGGGCCTTTGGATATGGAGTTTGCATGTTCTTATTGTGTCCATGTGGGTTTTTATCAGGTACTTTGGTAACTTCTTACTGCCAAAACACTTATATAGACCTGCTTCTTGCCCAATGAATGCTGAGCTCCAGCCTTCATGCAACCCTGACCAGGAGTAAGTGGGCTCCATAATTAATACTTGGATGTAACTTCATGAGCAAAAATGGAATTACACAGTTCTTCCAAAAATGCTTGTCTTTCGGGGGATCAAAAAGTTAATATTTGCATTACGTACTCTTACACAGGTTTGTATTGATCACTGTTCAGTTTTTTTTTTTACATAAATGCACACATATGCAGACACCAAACATACAGAATGCAAGAATGCAGACATAAAAATGATAGGCTATTAGCAATGCACTGGTTTCAAACAAAGTGGGGTATTGTTTCATTAAGTGCACTTAATAAAAAAAATCTATTTTTGTACACTAAGGTCATCATGTATTCTCCTGAATGTGATCTGAAGAAGCTGTCTGTTATTTAGCAATGGATCACTCGAATCGTTGGCAAGCTAGGTACTCAAGGCAAATGAATGAAAACAGGTTAAGATCAATGATCAATTTACAAAAACCTTCTGTATCCCACTAACTGCCAGTTCCTGAACGACAGTTGGCAGCATGTAACAGCGAACAAAGACAGTTTGTACCAACAATGTGCTGTTGAGTAGCAGGGAAGCATGAAAAAAACCAAAAAGACAGTGACTCAATCCATCAAAGGTGGCAGTTAGAGTGTTGAAGAACAGTTAGCAATTGCAAACTTGGGCCCAGGGTAAAACCTGACGCACATGATGAATTTAGACAGCATTTCCACTTGTTAAGACCAGTGCTTTTATTCAGAGATGACTCAAAGACTTAATCCAGTTACACGATGATAGAGCAAGAGGAGCACACATTAAGACTCCAAACAACAGGCAGTAAATCTGTACATGATAGAGGCAAACAGAGCAGGTTCACAAAGCAGGTACTAAAAACAGGCTCATGCAGCAGCACAGGTTATGATTATCATGTTATGTACATCTCCCTCAAAATTTTTTATTGCTTAAATCAGTGTAGTTAATATTGAGTATACTACAATTTCGCTTTGTAAATATATACAGTGCTGTGAAAAAGTATTTACCCCCTTCTCAATTTCTATTTTTTGCATATTTGTCACACTTATATAACTGTCTCATATGATCAATCTAATTTTAATGTTAGATCACAATAATACATGTAAACACAAAATGCAATTTTTTGAAATGATGATTTCATTTATTGAATGCAACCTGGTCCTATGTGGAAAAGTAATAGCCCCATTTGTTACTAAATCAACCAATTAAACACATTTAATTGATAATTAGGTTCACTCTCACTAGACATACCCAGGCAAGATTACTGCTAGCCCGGTTGAATGTAAACATTACTTTAACAGAAGTAGACAAAAAGCAGCACATGATGCCGCAGTACAAAGACATTCAAGATAATGAAAGGTCAAAGTCGTAGACTTTCATCAGTCTGGAAACAGTTACAAAGCTGTTTCTAAGACTCCAGCAAACTACGGTAAGAGCCATTATCGACAAATGGTGAAAACTTTGAACTGTGGTGAACCTTTCCAGGAGTGGGTGGCTTGCCAAAATTTCTCCAAGAATGCATTGGCAGCTCATTCAGAAGGTCACAAAAGAACCCAGACAAACATCTAAAGTATGGCAGCTTCGCTCGCGGCAGTTAAGGTCAGTGTTCATGACTCCACAATAAGAAAGAGACCTGGAAAAAATGGCATCCATGGGAGAACCGCAAGGTGGAAACCACTGCTGACCAAAAAAAGCGCAAAGACACATCTCACATTCACCAAAAAAAAAAAAAAAAAAAAAATTGATGACCCCTGAGATTTTTGGGATAATATTCTGTGGACTGATAGGTCAAAATTGGAAATTTTTGGGAGGCATGGGTCCTGTTACATCTGGCATAAAGCTAAGACAGCGTTCCACAATAAGAACATCAAACCAACAGTCAAACACAGTGGTAGTGTCTTGATCTGGAGCTGGTTTGCTGCATCAGATCCTGGGCGACTTGCCATCATTTTTGGAATTGTAAATTCTCTTCGCTACCAGAAAATCCTGACCTAAAGCTCAAGCGCTGTTGGACTCTTCTGCAGGGTAATTATTTGCAGCACATAAGCAGGTCCACTTATAAATATCTCAAAAGTAACAACAGAAAGGTTTTAAGTCTTGAAGTCTTCATTTGAATCCAATTGAGGTGCTGTAGCATTTACTTAAACAGGTAGTCTATTCTCAAACACCTCCAATGTGGCTAAATCAAAACAATTCAGCAAAGAAGACCGGCAAAAATTCCTCCACAGGGATGTAAAAGACTCATTGCCAGTTATTGCAAATGTTTGTTTTTTTCCACAATTTTTTTTTTTCACATGGGTGGTACGGGTTTTAAAAAACTCTGTACCTTTAATAAATGTAATTATCATTCAAAAGTTGCATTTTGTGTTTAGTCACATTGTCTTTGTCTTATATCGCAATAAGTTGAATAATCTGAAACATTAAAATATGACCAATAAGCAAAAATGGAAGAAATCAGGAAGGGGAAAATACTTTTTCACAGCACTGTAAGCATTCAGAAAAAGGACATAGTACAAATGAGAGAATGTATTCAAATAAGAGGAAAACTTTCCATGGTATAATCTGTAAATTAAGTTTGTTTCCAAAATGCAATATATCCATTTTACTCATTTTGAGTAAATCAGCTTTTTCTGTGTTGGCCCCTATTGCATTTTACAGAAAAACACAAACTTTGACCATGAAAAAATACACCTTATAGTACAAATTTCTAAAAACAGACTTTTGCACCACTTGTAAGAGGCACAGGGCCATCGCTCCATGGTATTTCCTCAATTTTTGTAATTTTGGCACTTATTGTGTTTTGGAAACAAAGTCTTCAAATGTTATCAGATTATCTGAAAAATGATTTCAAATAATTAGACATGGCTTTAAAAAAAAAAAAAAAAAAAAAAAAAAAAAATCTAGTGTGACAACATTCGTACTCTAAGTGCTAATCTAAAGTGACTTACAGGTGATCAGACGAGGCAGGGGCAAATCTCACCCTGGAGCAATGCAGAGTAAGCGCCTTGCTCAAAGACTCGACAGTAGGACTGATCTCATTTTGGCTTCACAGGGGCTTGATATTCTAACCCTCCAGGTAGCACCTTACCCATTATGCTAATCCATTGTTTTGCCAAAAAGGGCATTATTCACAGAACAGGGTGTGGTTACACAGCTTGAATTAAGTAAACAACTTCTTCATCTCCAGAAAAAAATCAAGTGTCATCCATGAAGTCTCAGTGACTCAAGGCCAGGTTTTTTGTATTGTTAATATCATGACTCTTTCTGCAGATGCTTGAAATAAATAAATAAAAATTTCATGATACGCAAAGATTGGAACAAGTTTTCCACTCCCTGTTTTAAATCCAGGAAAACTGTAAAACATATTTTCTTTCTGAAAATAAAATAATGTCCACAATTTAGCCTTTCCACTAAACTGTTTCAAGTGTTGTTGGTGTTTTCGTAAACCCTTAAACCCCCAAAATTAAAAAAAATAATTGCTTTTAAACCCTTCTACAGTACTTTTACCATGTAAATTTGATTCTGACACTAGTTTTTCATACTTCTATTCATGAGAAGAGTAAAATGAAAAATAAAACCTTGCTTGGGAGCGCCCCTTGAAAATTGCAAAAAAAATTATGTCATCCATGTAACTTCTTCTATAGACGGATAATGCTCTGAGCAGAGTCGGTGGAAGGGGGTTTTACATGCAGTACCCTGCAGATTCATCTCGAGCTGCTGACAATCTTTCACATTTTTCACTTCCAAATTCGATACGGATCATGCAACACTTCCAAGAACAGTAATGAGGATGAGAGAGAAAATGCTTTGTTTTTGTAGTCCACTGAAATACCAGATATCTCAGAAGACTGTGAAATTTAAGCTGGAATTTAGGCAGCTTGAATGGGTCAGCCGTATCGTTATGAGCACAAGGTGGAAGCAGGTTTTAGAAAGTCAATGCAATGCCAATATGATGAAAATAAATAATTATTAAGTCATTTATGGTGCTATCCAGTCAGCAAAAGTGGGGGCTTATATAACAAGGAAGAGGCTATTCGCCTCGCAGCATTTCGGTTACAAGAGCAGGGCGGATTATAAAATGAAACCTCTTATTGGCCCAGCTGCGGGGCAAGTAGCAGAAGTGCTTCTCTCATCCGCCCCGCTGCGGTGCGAATAGCAGGACTGCTTCTCTTGTCCGCCCCGCTGCGGGGCAGATAGACGATCTCTTTCCCCCAGTTCACCCCGCTTCGGAATGAATAGCCTCTTCCATATAACAATGGTGCCTGGTGAACTAGAAATTGGTGAAGCACAGTAAATTCCTTGAAAATGATGATTGATCTTGACTGGTTTTCAATCATCTAAAGGGGCTAAGTCAATAGCTGGGCATGTGCAGTTTGGTTGCGAAACTTATGCGAGACTTATCTTTTCCATGGGCCACAGGAAAGTCTGGCGTTTGCCATTACAAAGGGGGAGTGTGAAAATCTAAACAAATCCAGCTTTCTTTCATGTTAGCTACATAAAATATTTTCAAAAGAAGAATGCTGCATTTTTAGGCAATGTCGTGGGAAGGAAATTTTGGTTATTTTTCACTTCCCGAGGCCAAAATATGGCTTTGAGAAATCCAAATTTGAGACGGGGCATTATGTTCAGACGGATGCTTTCACCCGATCACCCTTTAAAAACCAGAAAAGCATTGAGAGACAGATACAAAAGGATACAGATTGAAAAGGAAGTATTCACACATTGGCAAAGCCTCAAAAAGACCTGCTTGTACAGCACTGATTCTGCGTTTGCCGGCCATTTGCTCTCACTGGAGTTACGGAGAACAGAGGTGAGTGAAGAGACATTACCATATGCAACCGCATTGCTAGTGCTTGCGCAGCACATGCATTTGCGATATTAACGTTCAATGTTAATATTCTAAATAGGGCTGTCGCAATCGATTAATCGCGATTATTTTAAATGCAATAAAAGTAACTGCCACTATGAGGCAGACAGACGTGCTTGCTTATTACCTTTTCTATGACGCATACCTAATGCGGTCATTTGAAATGCTTCCGGGAAGAAAACTGTGATTTGAAGTCCGCTAATTACCAGCGAGGTTGGACAGCCTCCATCGCCTTGGCATAATTAGCTTACCTTGAATCAATTCCCATGTACTTTGCCTAACTTGCAATCAAGCCATTTATTCAGCCAACTGACCAATCAAAACCAAAATGTGGCCTATAATGATAAAGAAGAGATAATGAGAAGCAGGCAGACCTAACCAGGCTGCCGTGTTACTGATCTGAATAAATAGCAGACCTCTGAATTCCACCTCTCGTAGAATTTGTACATATCATTAAAAAGATTTCTTAAAAATAAAATCATTTTAAGATGGTCCTGGTTTTCAAGCGTTTCAAAACATACGCAAAGTGGAAAACTTTTTGTGAAGCATATCGAACATGAAACTGAGAGAAATTATTTTCGCATTGCACGCAATAGTTAAATTCAGCGAAGACTTTGCAAACACATTCAGGCAGACGCAAATTTGTGGCATTTTTTATTTGATCATTGATTAAGATTAATTTGAAAAAGTAATTCATAGCTCTTAATTTTGGTTACTTTTGAGCGACTAAATAGCCTTCAGTGACAGTGGAAAACATTCTGTTTAAGCGTAGCTTATCAAATGGGACATGTTTATTGTTCGCATGCAGCGCGGCCAAACTTAAAACTAGAAACAGGCTAACCTAGCAAATATATTCAGGCAAATTACGTGCTGAACAACGCAAAGTTAAGGTCTGCAAAGTCATCATCCTCTACCCGACAATTGCTCTCACCCCCTTCCCAATTACTTTGCTCAATTTGCAATCAAAAAGTTGATTCACTCAATTAGGCTAACGATTTAAATTGGTAGACAGTCTGATTTATTTAGATATCATTTTTGTTTGTCACATTTTGAAATTTAAATAACCAAGAAATACAACAGGTTTGCCTCAATGTGTTTGCTATATTATTTCTAATTTTGCATTCCGCCGAGCTGCGTGCGAATGCGTTAATAATTTACTTGTGTTCTATACGCTTAAACAAAATGTTTTCCACCGTCCCTGTTCGTTATTAAGACGCTCAAAAGTAAATAAAATAAAGTGCTATGAGTTACTTTATTTTAAATTACTCTCGTTCATTTATCGAATAAAAAATGCCATAAATTTGCGGCAAAGATTCGCCTGAACGTGCATTGCCAAATCTTCGGTGCATTTGACTATTGCATGCAATGCAAACATATTCTCTCTCTCATTCATGTTCGATATTCTTCACAAAATGTTTTCCACTTCATGTAACCTATATTTTTAAGCGCTTAAAACCAGGGCCATCTTAGAATAATTTCATTTTTTAAGGTAAGTTAATTATGCCAAGGCAATGGAGGCTGTCCAACCTCGCTGGTAATTAGCAGACTTCAAATCACAGTTTTCTTCCCGGAAGCATTTCAAATGACCGCATTAGGTACGTGTCATAAAAAAGGTAATAAGTAAGCATGTCTGTCTGCCTCATAGTGGCAGTTACTTTTATTGCACTTAAAATAATTGCGATTAATCGATCACGACAGCCCTAATTCTAAATCCCTCATCACTTATTAAACTACCAAAATATATTTGTGCCCCTTTTTGAAATGGTTCCAGCAAATAAAAAGCTGTAAAAAATGAAGGTTGCAAATGGAAATGTCTACGCACTCACCTTGGTTTTGAAAGGGTGATCAGGTGAAAGCATCGGTCTACCGATAAGCCCCGTCTCACATTTGGATTGCTCAAAGCCATATTTTGGCCTCAGGAAGTTAAAAATAACCAAAATCTACTATCCACGACATTGCCTAATAATGCAGCACTCTTCTTTTATAAATATTTTGCGCCTATGACATGACAGAAAGCTGGATTCGTTTAGCTTGTTGTGCTCCCCCTTTGTGCTGGCAAACGTAAGACTTTCCTGTGGCCCGTGGAAAAGTTACGTTTCACGTAATTTTCACAACCAAACTGCACATGCCCAGCTATTGACATAGCCCCTTTAATTCAACTGACTTTACATGAACTCCGAAAACAATTTGAACCATCGGGTGTAGCCAATTCTGCTTGTTAACATGAGACGAGCACTCATAAGCCTCGATCCGTTTTCAATCATTTTCCTTGATGAGCACGTTTTTCCAATGATAAAAATAAGCCATTGGCAGTTAAATGAGTTAAATGCACAGCTTCCTTCCTAATGCAATGGTGCAAGGATAAAAGAGAAAATGTTTTATTCACTTCACAAAAAAAGATAAACTACAATGTTAACTTTTGTGTTTGCTTTAAGCACATCATGCTCTATCAAATCTTTATGATTGTTAAATTACAACAAAGTAAGTGAATATTTTGCATTAAAAATCTGCAAATGAATAACATTGATTGAAATGGAATTTCATGGTGAAATAACGCATTTTTTTGAATTACTGAGGAAAACCCGTCGAATCTGATAATGTTGAGTGTTTTTGGAGTTTACGTAGTGTTAAAATAAATTAATGACTGAAAACAGTTTAAGACCAATAATAATTTTCAAGGGATGCACTGTGCTTCACAAATTTTTATTTCACCATCCGTCACTGCTGTACAGTACTGATATGATCGTGACTGTGTCTGTGGTGTAGTGAGCTGCAGCTTGTTTAGATTTACAGGGTTACGTTATTGTTGCTAACTGACATGTGATGGTGCATATTTTGACTTGCGAAGTTGCAACAACCTTAGCTATTACATGTAGACTGTTATGCACGGCAGCAGCCTCTCACTGCCCAGTAATGTAAAACAAACGTGTGAGTGCAAACCCATTTCCAGAAAAGTTGGTATGCCATGTATAATGAAAATAAAAACAGAATCCAATGATTTGCACATCCTTTCAACCCTATATTTCAGGGTTCTCACCAAAAATTATTGACAGCGTAGTGGGGTGGATCATCACCCAAACCGGCCAGGGGTTTGGGGGCCACAGAGGCCCCCAGCGGGGTTCAGGGGCAGAGCCTTGGGGGGGTCAGGGGGGGTAAAGGCCCCCCGAAGCTCTGGCAATTTATGGTTTTTTGAGGCCTATTTGACAGTCTAGATGGCCGCATTTAAGGATATATATACTCACCTAGAATACAAATCTTGCTTGTAAAATCTCTTGAAATAATACCTGGGACCACTGTAGCTGAAGTTAAACTTGCAAAGGCTTTGGTTCTGATGTGAACTCAGGGGTTATGCTAATGCAGGGCTCTCAAGTCTCACACAATGAGCGTGATTGTCACTCATTTCAGTCGCACTTACGCAGGGGCATTGCCAGCATTTCAGGACATCCAGGGCTTAGCCCGGAGACAATTTTTAAAAATAGCATATAATCAACTATAACTAACCAAACACTCCTTCAAATTAGGGAATTCATGGGCCCTGGGGCAAAAAGGCATTGAGGCCCCTCACCCTCCCAACGCAAAAAGTAAAAAAAACGAAGTAAAAATGAATATAGGCCTTATACTGTAAATGGGGATTTGGGGATCCTCCCCCGAGAAAATTTTGAAAATTATGGCGCCAAAACTGCCTTTTCATGCAATTTCAGATGGAAATAACTAGTTTTAGTATTGTACTAACACAATGAAATTTTATATGTTAAGACCTGGTACCTGGAACAGTGGAGCCCCTGACCACTCCAGACAGCTGCCCACCTGGCATTTGCCAGGTTGGCCCGTTCATTAATCCACCACTGCAAAAGATTATCTAATGACATCTGGTTTTGTATTGAAAAACTCAAAAATTCAATGAGACACATCATTGGTCAGCTAAATTTGTAAAGGTAATCTTAATTTTGTTACATACTCTCAATGGGTGCTCATTTGTAGCTCTGTTTTATAATGAATGCAAAACCACAGATCCTGTGACTATATACCTGAATGCAGAATTTAGTTAGTTTTAGTTTGTGAGAGCTTTGTTGCATATGTACCACATTAAATCATCTTATTACTACAGTATAAAGTCAATGGAGGTCAGAATAGCCCATATATTAAAATTGTGAGATTTCAGGATTTTAAAGAAACAGAATTTAATTGGTTAACATGCGTAGTACAGATGATTGCATGTCAATAAAAAAGGTAAAATATATTGAGTTAACTGCATGCATCTTCCTTCACCTGCTCCCATGCTGCTGCCTCATTCCTTCCACCAGAAAGCAACAGGATAGAGTACAAGAGTGTCAGTAAAATTTACATCCAAATTAATAAAAGCTTTAGACCCCACCCCTCACAAACAACATATAGCATTCACCTTTTGCCTGTGATGCCACTAGTGACTGTTGTATCCCTCACTCATCATAGACGGTTGTTTCTCTTTGCCTTTCTCTCATCAATGGTTCTTCTTTTGTATCTTCTTTTAGGTTGCTGACTCTCTACTGCTCCTTTCCATGTTACCTCTCTCCCCCTGTCAGTGGCTGGAGTCAAAACACACAAAATTAATGTTACCCGTTTCCATAATTGAAGCTGATTCAGCAGCTGCAGCAGCTCCTGGCTCCTCAGACTCCATGCTGCTTCCCTCGACATGATCATGAGAAATCACTGCATATTAATAACAAGCCAATGACGCAAAAATAAAACAAAAAAAACAAATTGACACTTAAGTGTAACATTGCAAAAGCATATCTTCTATCCACAGTGAGATGTATTTGGTGTCACAGTTAAAGACCAGGTCATTCATTGACTTTTTAAGATTTATGCATTGCATGTTATATTGAATTATACTCAAAATATGACCATTTGTGTCATTTAGTGTTGTTCTGGAATGCTTACACATGCTTACAGTGAAATATCAAGAATACCCCTTACAGCAGTGTTTCCCAAACTTGTTTCCAGCAGACCCACTTTTTAAAGATGCGCGATGAAATGATCATCCATGCCTTTGTGTCATCGCGCCTGGACTATTGTAACGCACTCTTCACCTTTATTAGCAAATCATCTCTAAATCATTTACAATTAGTTCAAAATGCTGCCGCCAGGCTCTTGACCAGGTCCAGGAGACAATGCCATATCACTCCTATTTTAGCCTCTGCACTGGCTTCCGCTCACTTCCAGGATTCAATTCAAAGTTCTGGTTATTACTTATAGAGCTCTACATGGTCAGGCGCCTGCTTACATTTGTGACTTGCTCCACCCATATGTACCCAGTAGGGCTCTGCGGTCCTCTGATCAGGGCTTATTGTTTGTCCCCCGCACAAGACTTAAAACTAAGGGTGGCCGCGCTTTTGAAACAGTGGCTCCTAAGTTATGGAACGCTCTTCCACAAGATTTAAGAAATGCGAACTCTGTGGACTCCTTCAAGAGCCAGCTTAAGACACACTTGTTCAAACAGGCATTTGTCTAATTTTGATTGCAATGTTGCCGGGGGGTTTAGCCTTGTGGTTTTCCTTTGTTTTTATTCTAATGTTTTGTTTACTTTATTTTTTGTAAAGCACTTTGTGACTCTATGAGAGGAGCTATATCAAATAAACTTTTACTTACTTACTTATAACCCATCGCGATCCAACTCATTCAACGTTCAAAAATTGTGAAGGTCATTCATTTTTATTACCCTGTCAAGCTACTAGCCAAGCAGCCCTCCATGTAGTTGCAATGTAATGCTAGTTTAAGACAGATACCCCACATAGGACAATTGGCAACCAAGTCTTGTCGCAGTTTATTCCCTCAAACTCACTCAGCTTATCTGTCCGCCAAGAAGTTGCAAGCGTTGAATATCAACGGATCGCAGTGAACAGCTCTATAAATAAATTAGCAAGCTAGATCGTGACCCGTTAGCAAGCAGCAGAAGGGCAGCTTGGAGGCATTGTAGCTAATAGTTACAGCATTGAGTATTGGCATAGCTGTATATTACCATGTTAGCTAGCCAATTACGAGTCTCGTTGACAAACAGGGCAGATTTTGGTCATAACTACAGTGATTTTATTTGATGTCAACAACACGGACCAACTCATGCAACATTAATTCACCGAGTTGGCTAGCCAACTAGCATTCTAGCAGTGATTAATTCACGATAAAGATAAACTTGTATGAAGATCCATGGTGCATTGAGTAAATAACCTTTACGCGCTTGCTATTTTGACAAGCAACGAATGATGATTGATAACATAGCTACATTTCTCTGGTAAATAAATACATGATAGAATAGATAGATAGCCTAGCTCTACTTTGTACTAACATTACCACTGATCTCCGAGTGCGACTGCTAGGCCTAGCAAGTTAGTTCAAAAGGAGGAATGGTTACCAGAGACAGAGGGTGATGCTACTACATCTTTCTTACCTTTGTTCTTTTTCTTGAGAAATCCCAAAATGTCGATCTGTTTATGCGTTGATTTCCTCATCACGTCGGAAATGAATTAAAAAAAATTAAATCCATCTGATGAACTGGCAGGCTGTCCTCAACGAAAAGCGCGATTAGTTGAATCTCTCCAATCCATACCTGCCCTACCCCCTCTCCGCCCCTATTCAATGATGCGACGTAGCCTATTGAGTTGAGCAGTCTGGTGTAACAGCGGAACTTGACAGGCTCCCTGAGCGTTGCTTGAAGAACTGCACAGAATCATAAATCATGTTGTTGTTTTTTTTTTTTTTCAGTTCACATACAAAATTACATTCGGGGCTTTAGTCAAAATATCCGGGGCTGAAGCCTCGGGAAAAATGGCTGGCGACGCCACTTACGCCACACACAGTATTTCTCACGCAAAAAAATGATTAAAACAAAAGCAATTTCCAACAGTAGGCCTATATGCGCAGCAGCACTGCTATAACTGTGGAAACCGGCAGGAATCAAACACGTCTCCCCTGGAGTTCTCATTGGCAGCTTACCACCTGCCAGCCAATCAAAAAAAGGAAAGAGGCTACACAATAGCCAATCAGATAATAACACTATCGTATCTGGGTAAGATTTAGGGCAACAACCAATGGAAAAAAAAAAACACAGTTATCCTGGAATTATTTACGTGATCCTGCTTCGACAACGTTCTGAAAGCTGCATTAATCATTCACCCACAGTGGAAAACGGGAGTATCACCCCCCTGTCGTTACCTAACTGGTCTCATATCACGATGTGCACATGGTTGTTTCTGTCAAAACAAACCATATTCGTTTGCAGCGAAAACAACAGTAGAAAAATGAGTTTTTTAGGAAAATTTGCACATATTGTACTGGAAAATGTGTCAAACTTTGCAAGCACACAGCTTGAAAGACAGCGTAGCGAGCCAAGACACAGCGTATTTTCTCAGGTAACAGCGTAGCGGTACGCTGGTGAGAACACTGTATTTGATCGAAAATTGTTCAAAGACAACATATCTTATGTTGAAACTGCGAAAAAAATTTTTTTTTTGAAAACTATTTGCTCATTTTGAATTTGTTGCCAGCAACATGTTTCAAAAAAGTTGGGACAGGGGCAACAAAAGATTGGAAATGTTTCATACTGCTAAAAAAATGCAACTGGTGGAACATCTCACAGCAAATTAGGTTAATTAGCAACTGGTCAGCGACATGAATGGGTATTAAAAGAGCATCTCAGAGAGGCTGAGTCTTTCAGCAGATGGCGAGGGCTTCACCACTCTGTGACAGACTGCCTGGGAATGTTCTTCAGTAATTTAAGAATAAAACTGCATTGAAACTGGGGATTTCATCTATGATATTTAATATGGTAAAATAATTCAGAGAATCCAGAGAAATCTCTGAATGCAAGGGACCGGGCCAAAAACCAATACTGAATGGCTGTGATCTACAGGCCCTCAGGTGGAACTGCAAAAAAAATAAAAATAAAAATAAAAACACAGTTTTCTGGGGTGGAAATCAATGCATGGACTCAGGAAGACTTCTGAAAACCATTCTCAGAGAGCACAATGTGTTACTGCATCCACAAATGCAAGTTAAAACCTAACCATGTAAAGAGAAAAACCATTAATAAACATCCAGAAAGGCTGCTGCTTTCTCTGGGTCTAAGCTCATTTATGGTGGCCTGAGACAAAGTGGAAAACTATCCTGTGTTCTGAACAATCCAGACCTGTATTTTTTTTTTTTTCTGGAAATCAAGCATGCCACATCTTCGAGGCTAAGAAGGAGAGGGAACATCTGGCTTTTTATCAGTGCACAGTTCAAAAGCCAGCATCCATAATAGTGTGGGGTGCATTAGTGCACGAGGCATGGGTTACTTGCACATCTGTGAAGACAGCATTAATGTTGAACCACAGATACAGCCATCCAGACATCTCTTTCTGGTAAGGCTCAGCTTATTCCAGCAAAAGAATGCCAGACCACATTGTGCACAAGTTACAACATCATGGATCCATAATAAAAGAGTCCAGGTGCTAAACTGGCTGCCTGCATTCCAGATGGGTCACCCATAGAAAAACTTGGTGCATTATGAAATGGCAAATGTAACAAAAGAGCCTGCAAAAGTGTTAAGATGCTGAAATGTAAAATCAAGCTGGAATGAGTAAATATTTTGCTTTCAAAAGTACAGTAATTGGTCTCCTCAGTTCCAAAACACTTACAGGGTGTTGTTAAAAGAACAGATGATTTAACACAGTGGAAAACATGGCCACGTCTCAACTTTTTAAAAACATGTTGCTGGCATCAAATTCAAAATTAGCAGATATTTTTCCAAAAACAATAAAAGTTATCAGTTTCAACATTTGATATATTTTCTTTGTACTATTTTCAAATTATAATAGAGTTTAAATTATTTGCCAGTCATTGCAGTCTGTTTTTATTTACATTTTACACAACATCACAACTTTTCTGGAAATGGGGTTGTAGAGCATGCTGCAATGAGAAGGTAGTTTCAGGCCATAATCTTTGCAGTTCGTAAGCATGAAATGGCAAACTTTTATGTTCTACAAAAAAGAAAAGATATTGTGACCTTAGTATTACAAGGTTCTACGTATCTGCCCCAGAAACACATGTGATAGAACCTACAATAATGAGGTCACGATATGTCTCGATGCACTTTTTCAATACACTGACTTTGGACCAGTAAACTTCTGTTCCTGAGATGACGTACACGGTCACAAAATCCACATTCATGGTAAGAGAACTTTATTAAGGGGCAGGACGGAAGAAGTGAAAAAAAGTACACACATATATCTGTTTATTTCTCAAAGTAGTGATTTCACTGACAAAACATGCAAAAAATATCAATCAGTATATATATTTACATGTAAAAATGAGCTAATTATTTTGATTACATGGGACCTTAAAGCTCTGACTTTTTCAATTAAATTTTCACTTAAGGGCACGACATTATATCAAATGGAAAATATCTATCTTGTATATCATTTTGCAAACATTTCCCTGTAATTCAACCGGACATATTTGGGATCACTGGAAACATTGGAATCTCCACTAGGATATAAAATAGGCCGGAAGTTCCACAGGTTTGAATACAGAAGTCGAGTTCATGGGGTTACGTGATTTCAGAGATTGTCCTGAATCTGGACAGTAATTTAGAGTGTAGCCTGTTTGAAGATGATTGTCTTTTACCTTCTGTTGAAGTACTGTCAATCAACGGTAATAACCCTGTTGCTTCCCTCCAGAAGAGAAAAATCAGGACACTCTCAAGTCTCCAGCATCCCTTACAGCAAAGCCAAATGTCCTTGAAAACTGTCTAATTAAATTGAAAGCAATTATTTGCTGACTGCATCTCTTCTCTTGTCGATAGTCATGTCAGCAAGGAAAGCCCTGTTTCCTTGGCTTGTCGTTGTTCTGTTTTACCTCTCTTTTCTAAAAGCAGGCTGTTGTCAGTATCACCTGTGTGTGTGTGTGTGTGTGTGTGTGTGTGTGTGTGTGTGTGTGTGTGTGTGGTCCATGTTTACCTACCCTTGTGGGGACAAAATGTTCCCACAAGACATGGAATTCCAAATTTTTTATCCATATGGAGATATTTTGCTGGTCCCCGTGAGGAATTGAGCTATTTTAGGACTCAGAGTTAAGGTTAAGGTTAGGGTAAAGTGTTCATATTGTAGGGTTAAGGTCTGGGAAAGGGGTTCGGAAATAAATGAAACATGAAAACCTAACTTGTGTGTGTGTGTGTGTGTGTGCGAGTGATTGCATGTGCATGTGTGAGGGACTATATGCACATGCATTATATTTGCAAAGAGTCCCTTGGATTGCTTCCACATTATCCAACCCAGTTACTGAAAAAGTTGGAATGGTATTGAAAATGCAAGTTTAAAAAGCCACGATTTGTGAATCTTTTGACCAGTGTTATATGGAAAACAATGAAAGACAAAATACAATAAATGTCCCATGGACCGTGGGGTGGGACAGTTTCGCCGTGGGTAACACTTGCTTCACAATGAGGAGGCTCCTCATATGCATGCATATATATATATATATATATATATATATATATACACACACAGTTGCAATCAAAATTATTCAACCCCCATTGCAAATTGGGTTTAATATCAAAATTTACAAACTTTCAGCTGTTTGTAATAAACAGATTAAACAAGAACATTTTAAATAGCTCAACACAACTAATATTACAAGTGATTTCTCCAAATTTAACACAAAATTTCATTTTTAATGACTACTGCAGTCTCAAAATTATTCAACCCCACAAATAGAATCCGTCTTAACAGCATATTTGCAAATCAGGTGTTGTCTAAAGCACATTAATGCAGCTAATCAAGAGCTTAATTAGTTGCATCAGGTTTGCTTGAGATAGAACACATCAAATACTTGCACTCGCTAGGGGTTTGTTGACAGTGACATTTGATTGCATATTAGAAATATGGCTGTCAAAAGAATTGTCCAAATAGCAAATAGAGGAGATCATTGCCTGGCACAAATAAGGAAAAGGATATAAAAAGGTAGCACAAGCAATGAATTTTCATAGAGATACAGTTAGAAGCATAGTTCACAAGTTCAGAGTTAAAGGAAGAGTGGCTGCAGTACCAGGATGTGGCAGAAAGAGGATGCTATCAATGGCTGTCACCAAATTCTTGAGGTGACGGGTGGTCAAAAACCCTCGAGTGACTGCAGGAGACCCGCAACAAGACTTGGAGGCAGGAGGCATGAGGTTTCAGTTTGCACAGTAGGGCGCACACTAAACGTTGAAGGTCTCCAAGACATACACCACGACTGATCCAAAAGCACAAGCTACGATATGCTCAAAACCATATGAGTAAGCCTCAGAAGTTAGGGGATATTGTTCTGTGGAGTGATGAAACAAAACTGGAATATTTGGGCTTATGAATCAGTGGTATGTCCACAGGAGGAATAAAGAAGCATATGCTGAAAAGTACACCCTGCCTACAGTGAAGAATTTTGGGGGCTTTTTGATGCTATGTGGCTGCCTAGCTTCCTCTGGCACATGAAATCTGCAAAGTTTGGGGGGCAAGATGGACTCAGTCAAGTACCAGGATATCCAAGGAGAAAACGTTGTGCCATCTGTAGGGAAGCTGACGCTTGGGCATCATTTGACCTTCCAAAAGGACAATGATCTTAAGCATACCTCAACATCCACCAAGGCTTGGTTTCAGAAGAAGTCTGGGAAGATTCTAGAGTGCCCATCACAGTCGCCTCACTTGAATCCCATAAAAAATATCTGATGGGATTTGAAGAAGGCAGTTGCCGCATGCAAACCCTACAATATTAGTGAACTAGAGGCCATTGTCCATGAGGACTGGGCTAAGATTCTTTGGGAATGCTGCCAAAAGCTGACATCTGCCTATGCATCACACCTCCAGCAAAGCAGCGAAGGGGTGCTCTACTAAGTACAAAACCCAAAACCAGTGAAGTTGGCACGTTGTGTAAATCGTAAATAAAAACAGAATACAATGATTTGCAAATCCTTTTCAACCTATATTCAATTGAATACACTGCAAAAACAAGTTACTTAATGTTCGAACAGGTAAACTTTGTCATTTTTTGCAAATATTAGCTCATTTGGAATTTGATGCCTGCAACATGTTTCAAAAAAGCTGGCACAAGTGGCAAAAAAGACTGAGAGAGTTGAGGAATGCTCATCAAACACTTATTTGGAACATCCCACAGGTGAACGGGCTAATTGGGAACAGGTGGGTGCCATGATTGGGTATAAAAAGCAGCTTCCTGAAATGCTCAGTCATTCACAAACAAGGATGGGGCGAGGGTCACCACTTAGTGAACAAATGCGTGAGCTGATTGTCGAACAGTTTAAAAACAACATTCCTCAACGAGCTATTGCAAGAAATTTAGGGATTTCATCATCTACGGTCCGTAATATCGTCAAAAGGTTCAGAGAATCTGGAGAAATCACTGCACGTAAGCGACAAGGCCGAAAACCAACATTGAATGCCCGTGACCTTCGATCCTCAGGCGGTACTACTGCATCAAAACCGATATCAGTGTGTAAAGGACATCACCACATGGGCTCAGGAACACTTCAGAAAACCACTGTCAGTAACTACAGTTCGTCGCTACATCTGCAAGTGCAAGTTAAAACTCTACAATGCAAAGCGAAAAGCCATTTATCAACAGCACCCAGAAACGCCGCCCGGCTTCGCTGGGCCCAAGCTCATCTAAGATGGACTGATGCAAAGTGGAAAAGTGTTCTGTGGTCTGACGAGTCCACATTTCAAATTGTTTTTGGAAACTGTGGACGCCGTGTCCTCCGGACCAAAGAGGAAAAGAACCATCCGGACTGTTATAGGCGCAAAGTTCAAAAGCCAGCATCTGTGATGGTATGGGGTGTATTAGTGCCCAAGGCATGGGCAACTTACACATATGTGAAGGCACCATTAATGCAGAAAGGTACATACAGGTTTTGGAGCAACATATGTTGCCATCCAAGCAACATCTTTTTTCATGGACGCCCCTGCTTATTTCAGCAAGACAATGCCAAGCCACATTCTGCACGTGTTACAACAGCATGGCTCCGTAGTAAAAGAGTGCGGGTACTAGACTGGCCTGCCTGTAGTCCAGACCTGTCTCCCATTGAAAATGTGTGGCGACATGAAGCGTAAAAATACGACAACGGAGACCCCGGACTGTTGAACAACTTAAGCTGTACATCAAGCAAGAATGGGAAAGAGTTCCACCTGAAAAGCTTCAAAATTGGTCTCCTCAGTTCCCAAACGTTTACTGAGTGTCGTTAAAAGGAAAGGTGATGTAACACAGTGGTAAAAAGGCCCCTGTGCCAACTTTTTTTTGCAATGTGTTGCTGCCTTTAAATTCTAAGTTAATGATTATTTGCAAAAAAAAAAAAAAAAGTTTCTCAGTTTGAACATTAAACATCTTGTCTTTGCAGTGTATTCAATTGAATATAAGTTGAAAAGGATTTGCAAATCATTGTATTCTGTTTTTATCTACGATTTACATAACGTGCCAACTTCACTGGTTTTGGGTTGTATTAAAGATGCTTATCATGAAGGGGTTGAATAATTTTGAGCCTGCAGTAGTCATTAAAAGTGGAATTTTGTGTTGAATTTGGAGAAGCCACTTGTAATATTTGTTGCGTTGAGCCATTTAAATTGTTCTTGCTTGATTTGTTCATTGCAAACAGCTGAAAGTTTGTAGATTTTGCCTGTAAACCTAATTTGTTACGGGGGTTGAATAATTTTGATTGCAACTGTATATTTATACACACACACATAAAAATAATGAAATGGCAAACTATACACTATTCCTAAACAGAACGTGTCACACCAACACATCAAGTAACGCTGAATCCTAGTCATCTGTTCATTTATGCGTATTCTGCACATGATTTTGTACAATTTGTGGCTCACATGAATCCTGTCACTGGAATCCATTTAAAATCAGGTTGACACGTTAGGGATACTCTTTCTTGAATGAAAACCGCCGAAAAGCGCAAAATCTAAATAAGGCCAGACTTTTTTATTACTTGTTTCTCGGATCTGCCGACGGCCCAATTCTGAAAACCAAAAAAAATTTTTTTCTTTGTCATTTCGTGGAACCGTCAATCATTGATTGACACGGCATTGAAAAAAAAATTTTTTATCCTCCGCCACCGACGTGGAAAGAACATAATGTTCACATTAAAAAGAGATCCTATCAGACTGTACAATAGACCACTTTGGCTCAAGCAAGATTTGGGTCGCACGCATGCTCTTTGCAGACTACGTATGGCAGAAGATGCACAAATGTCATTGAAAAGCGCGGGGGTTCTTTCGCTTTCCACAGCGTGGCTGTTAACAGGAAGAATTTTCCTTCAGGAACATTCTAGGGTGTACAGTGTACATTTTGTGACCGGATAGCGAAATTAAGAATGCTGTATTCAATCTCGTCCAATATCGATTGATGTTTGGGTACCCAGAGAAACATTCGGGTATGTACACACATCAAGTGTACAGAGTCAAGAAAATTTAGAATTTAGTGTCTTGTGCTGCTATTTGTGGTAGCAGTATTAAAGGCAGCTGCCATGTTACTGATGACACACCGGGTTGCTAGGGCTGGCGCAGCATATGCAGTCACGATATTAAATATTAATATCAAATAATTAACCGCGTTCTCACTGATAAAACCCTCCAAATTATATTGGCGCCCCCTTTTAAAATTGTTCTGGCAAATAAAAAGCCAAAAAAAAGTGGAGGCGGGATAAGAAATTCTTTCCCCCTAAGCTCTATTAGTTTTCTCCCACAAACTAAAAGAATTGACTCCTTCGGCGCAACGTAGCTTTGAAAGGCTATATCAGCGAGATATTGGCAAGGTAAGTCCTCAACGTTATCACTTTCAACACAAATGAAAATCCAAAATCAAATGTGTTGCGTTCAGTCAAAAAGTAATGATGTTGTTTCGATATGTCTTGGCCTTGTATTTTACATGTGTACCTGCGCACTTATCTATGTTGAGAGGTGATTAGGATCATGTGTGCTTGCCAGTTGTTTTGAACAGTACGAATTTGTCGCGGGAACACTGTAGCGATTAACTGACTTATGGCGTGGGACCCAATCATTGTGGTGTTAATGACATTAATTCACGTCTGCAAAACTAACCGGCAAGCAAATTCAACTTTATTGGCTATATATAGTAAGTAATTGTGTAATCGAAATCACAAAGAAACCAAATGATTATTGCAAGCAGTGAAATGAAAACCATGTCAACCTACTTTTCGGACGTTTTAAGTGACCCAATTATCGTGGGAATGGTTAGCCTGTCATGTGCAAATATTTGTTTTGACAGCAGACGTTTTTAAATTATTGCTTCAACTAATTCTCCCTTTTGGAGCTTTGAGAGTGGTATATCTAAATGTTTGCATATCTGTCTCAATTCACTAGCCTTGAGTTGAGAGATTGCTCTCCTCTCGCTGACTGCAGGCTTGTTAACGGTCTCCAGTTTTTCTTCTGTCATACAAAATTTTCAGTGCTCATGCACTCTCCAAATCTTGCTTTTTCACGCCCTTAAAGGTGTCATCCCACGGAAACCGTGTATTACGTGTCCTTTCTGGAGTGCCATCGGTCAACATGAGTTGTGTATGCATGCCGCACGTGAACATGAATATCAACCCCCACTCTGTATAACAGCGAATTGAAAAAAATAGATGGAAAAACGGGCGAATCAGAAAAGCTCAACGAACCTACATAGGTTTGTGAATTATTATTCATGGTCTCGCTGTGGTCTCACCCACTTTGACTTGCGACCGCCCACCAAATCATCGGCAGCCAGCAGGAAGTAGCAGCTGAGAAGCAGAGGAAGAACAGCGAGTCATTAACATGGCAGAACAAATTTGTTTTTGTGCTATTTGTGGCAATAAAACCTCAATGCTGCATGCCTTGCCCCAATGAGATATATAAACTAGAGGCGCTAAGTTGTTTGTTCCAGATCAGCCAATGTGTGCAGAGCTGACCGCCATCTTATGACGGGCGTACCTCCCGCTGGAACTAATGTAAACAAATACGCTCTGGACAATATTTCGGCAAATATCAGTAAGAATCATTCAGCAAATTTTTGATTTCCAGCCTTTTCCTAACCGATAATGAGAGAAGAGTCAGATTGAAGCGCCATTTCTGTCTATTACCACCCACTGCGTTTACCAAAAGCGTAGTTGCTTACTAAGTTAGCAGCTTACATAGTTCATCCATTCATTTTCAATGGTTCCCACGACATAAGTTAGCATCTGTGATTTTGGGAAACGCACCCCTGAGCGATTGAAATTTTTCCATTGGGTCTGTTCGGAAATACAGTGGTATCCAGTCTATCTTAAAACCCCTTTGTGCAGTAATATTATGACCGATCTTGTTCTGTCAGGTTGGGTGTATTTTCTCTAGCAGTACGATCTAGGATGGGGCAGTTGTAATTTATCATCGCAAGTGCCGGGAAGCTTGATAACAAGTGTTTTATTGTGAAAGCTGCCAAGTGGGGAAACTCGTTTACAAGGCAATCTCGCTGAAGAAATGCCTCACACTGGTTTGTTATTGGATCTTAAAAAATGAAAACAAAATACACATTGGTTTGCAATTGGTTCAGAGACACATCGATGACTATCTTTTTATTTGATAGAAATACTGCTGTATAGTGCAGACCCAGACACTGACATTACAAAGGATGAACAACTAAACCTATTTGCGTCCACTGACAGTGAAGCAGCTGCTGATTTCAACGGGTTTTAGGACGTGCCTGACGCTGCAGTCGGGAATGATTAAAAGTACTGCGGTATTTTCGCTCATTAGAACTGCAAGTATAGCACTCAGTGGAAATCAATGAAACCGAATGTTTATGCACTCACGCACGAATAAGATGTCTATTTCCTATCCAAATAACCTGGCAGATCCGGTCCTATCAGCCGCGACGTTCCCCCTGAAGTAACCAGGTGATCTGGTAGTGGGAAAGGGCTAGTCAAGACTAGCTTTACACCATATAGCTAAGTTTGATGATTTAAAGCCAATAATCTCCATTGTTCAAGCTAAAAATAATTTACATGTGAAAGGTTAAGTCGACGACTTTCCCTCTCCTGTGGCTGCAATTTACGGCGACACAGTGGCCAGGCTGTCATGGTTTAGTCCTGCCGGATGCAACATGCAATCTGGCGGGCACTGAGACCATGTACCCAAAGACAGAAAAAGGGACCCACTCGCACAGGCTGGTATGAAAAAATAGAAAGACACTGAATAAATATACTTTTAAAAGAGACAAAGCAACAGGGGAGTAGCAGCAACACATACGGTGCTAAAATACCAGAATGCAGCAGCTCTTAAATACTCTAAACTTCACCTCCACTTCAACGAGCAACAGGTGTGGCTCGTTGAAGTGGAGGCGAAGACAGCAGGAGGGGGAGGGACTGCAGGGCAGAACCATCTCAGTACCCTCCCCCCAAGGCACGCCTCCTGGCGAGCCAGGAAAGGGCCACCCGGAACTCATGGCGCAGCCAGAGCCCGGAATTCATGGCACCAGCCAGACCCCGAACGCATGGCACCAGCCAGACCCCGAACGCATGGCACCAGCCGGACCCGGAACACGTGGCACCAGCCGGACCCTGAACGCATGGCACCAGCCGGACCCCAAACGCATGGCACCACCGGACCTGGAACACTGGAGAACACCTCTGCCGGACCCGGAACACACTGGAGAACACCTCCACCGGACCCGGAACACACTGGGGAACACCTCAGCCGAACCCGGAGCACATTGGAGGACACCTCCGCTGGACCCGGAACACACTGGAGAACACCTCCTCCGGACCCGCAACACTGCTCCCTGACAAAAAAAAAAAAAAAAAAAAAACACTGCTGCTGCTCCCCTCACAACCAGCCTGCCTGAGTCCCAAGCTGGCAGCTGCATTCTGTCATAGATGGGTGAAGGGACCCACTCGCACAGGCTGGTACAAACAAAAAGATGTTTAATAAATACACTTTAAAACAGACAAAAGAAGACAGGGGAGCAGCAGCAACACACATGGAGCTAAAAACGCCAGAATGCAGCTCTTAAATATTCTACACTTCACCTCCACTTCAATGAGCAACAGGTGTGGCTCGTTGAAATGGAGGCGAAGACAGCAGGAGGGGGAGGGACTGCAGGGCAGAACCAGCACACAGGCATTCAGAGGAAAATTTCTGAAAAGAAGCATCCACTTTGCTGCACCTTCCTGTATTAAACGCCCGTCACAAGATGACGACCAGACCTGCGTATTGAAATCGTAACATAGCGCCTCTAGTATATATAGCTTGTTGCCTTGCCCAAGAACGTGGAGTTGAGGAAGAAATGGTTGGAATTTATCTTTGGTACACAACCAGCGAACTACAGCTCCTCATTAGTTCTGTGGCTTTGGTTGATATTCGTTGCAACAGGTTACTCAGTGTTGTTTGTTTTTCAAGAACGTGACTGTTCAGGTGGTAAGAAGAATGGGTGGCACCAATACCCCCTTCTTACCATCTGAACAGTCACATTTGTGAAAACAAAGAACATTGAGTAACCTATTGCAACAAATACGTATCAACCAAAGCCATGCCCTTTTATGCTTTCACACCGAACGTGAAACGAATTTTTCGCAGGACAGATTACATTGAAAGTCCATGCAAAGATGCGAATAAGAAACGCGTGTATTTGCGTCTTTGCATTGACTTTGAATGTAATCTGCCCTGCGAAAAATTCGTTTCGCGTTCTGTTTGAAAGCAGCTTTAGTCTTAATTACCGGCGGAGTCTCCTGGCAGCACACATTCTCCTCCTCTGTGGGCATTCTGGCGCAATTACCCCATGTGCACCTCACAAAATATAGGTAAGTGTGTTTGTTAGGCCTATGGAATAATTGGTAGGCTATGACATGAGGTAATGATCTTCGAGAGGTCAATGGTAGCCTGGAATTCAAACCATAACGCTAGCAAATTGACATGTCTGCATCTCGGTCAAGTGCATCTAGCAGTGTGCTGTGTCTTCAGGTAATCTGGGAATAGACTAGCACTAGACCAGCTACCAGGAATATTGCTAAGGCTGTTGATGGCGTAAAGAAACAAGCCTTTATTGTAAAATATTTCCCACAGTTTAGTGCAACGTGAAAGGCCATGATGACGATTGCGACAAACGTTCACCTCTTGAAGAAAATCGAAGTTGACATGCAAATATTACCATTACGAAACGTTCATCGATAAACGCTCTGGTAGCAGTTCTTGTGCTGCTTCTGTTTCCTCCTCGGATTCTGGATCAAACACATAGGGCTGTATCTCTGAAGACTTTGAGAGCAATTTAGAAATCCGCGCTGTGAACTTATGTCTATAACAACTAATCAAACAGACGGAGGAACACCTCTCCATACAGCTGTAGAGGGGGGCCACAGTTAGCCAATCAGAGGCAAGTTAATTTACATACGGAATATTCGTGAGCAAGAGGCGCAATCCTGTCGTTTCTTCCCAGCCATTTTCCGTACCAAACTAGAACAGAGTGAAGTAGGCCAACCAAAGCATTTTTTTTTCCTCCAAAAAGTGCTCGCAGGGCATTCAATTACTCCAGAGACCATAACAAAATTAATGAAAAAGGCGTGAGATCACACCTTTAAACCAAAAGGGTCTATTCACTCGTGGCCGTTTCGAATAGCCAGAGGCCAGTGTACCAATGTCAAGCAATTATCCTGCTGTATGTCAGAGAAGTTTGATTAACCTCATAACAATCATCCTTGATGTTCCTCAACTCGACAATGAATTAAAAAAAAAAGATATTTTTATTTCCTCCTCCGTTGCAAATACAGGCTGAATATTCTTAGAGAAACCCAAAAGGGCTGAAAAATTAATATTTTTTCCCATTTTTTTCCCTTCCTCCTCAATTAAATCTCAGGATAGAAGTCCGAGGAACAAGTCATTAAAAAAGTCTGGCCAAATGGGTGTTGTAGAGCAACGTCAAAAAACGCCAGACATGAAGCCATCGGCATGTTAAGGGCAGGAAGCGAAATGTTTTTTTCCCACGAGAGTTGCGGACAACAACAGAAACTCATTTGCATACAGCCAATCAGCAACCTTGTGCCGGACCACTGAAGGAGTGTTTGGAGACAGTGAAATTTTTCTGTCTTTTCTGGCCTTGCACCAAGGTACAGTCTGCACAGTCCATGCCCAGAATACTGCGATTACATCGTAGATGCCTGCCTTTCTCTCAGCATAACTGTTGACCAAATCATTCATCTAGCCTGCCATTTAGATAAATGAATGAATTTTTTCAAATACAACGTATTTGAAGCTGGTAAAATGAGCTGGTTACAATCAATGTAGTCTAGGAATACCCAAATCGCCGCTTTTATATCCCGCACTGATCTGGCATAATAATAATAATAAACTAGTTAGTGACACTGAACAAAATGAATATAAATGAATATAAAGTAGAAATAACCAAGATTGTGTCAGCTTATTCTCGAAAATATGAATGCTCTGTAGGCCTACAGATTATTTTATCTAGCCTGGCTACTGAATGTTATAAACATATCGGTAGGTTTGGCAAGTGGTGTTAATGAATTGTATTCACACTTTGCTGTCGGCTGTTAATATAGGTTGATTATGGTGCTTTCTTTCTGCATCATAGAAACATAATTTTAAGTAGACGGCCATAGCTATACTCAGGCAGAGGGATGTGATACAGCCTAATGATTTTATATTTAAAAAGAGGTGTGGAATCATTAAGTCTTGGAGTCCTTCATTTGAAATGTGGTGGCCGTTTCCAAACATGCCAATCATTTTAAATGTTTCCAGCTAGGCTTGATAAAAATCATCTGTTCAGAGCATTCATATTTTCTGGAATAAGCTGACACAATTGCAGTTATTTTTACTTTATAAGTGCTAGGCCAGTGAAGAGAGAAAAATTTCACTGTCTCGAGACACTCCTTCAGAGGTCCGGCACAAGATCGCTGATTGGCTGTATGCAAATGAGTTTCTGTTTATGTCCGGAACTCTAGTGGGAAAAAAAATTTTGTGGGCAGGAATGAGCTTGCAACAAGTTTGGCAGCTCTTTAATGTCCGCCACAGCACTACTTCACATCTTCAGACATGTATGGCACAGACCGACCACGCAGCGGTCGAACACGTAAAACTAAGGCCCGTGAAGATTACTTCATTGTGATGTCATCACAACATAACCGAATGACATGCGGTTCAATAGGCCAGTGGGATTCACACTCACTACTGAGGCATAGGAACAGTCATATAGGAAATTGGTCAACCCACCCCCATGCATTCTGAGTGACCTTTATTTAGCTCACCGATTTGAGTCGCAACTGTGTTGGGCATTCATGGATGTTCAATTGTTCTCTGTAATGGTCATGACAATTAAATACACATTTCACTTTTGTTAAATCATTTATTGTGCACACTGAGAAAAATTTGGAGTGACATTTACTTAACTCCTTCAACCCCACAGCCCTCTACAGAGGGCTGACCAACATATTCCCTTCAACCCCAAATTCCTGTAGGGAAAATTCAAACAATCTGACTAATTGATTGGAACATATCAGGTTACATTTAATGGGATTCCAGAGATAACAGTAAGATACAATGTCCAGATAATGACCAGCCCTCTACAGAGGGCTGTGGGGTTGAAGGGTATAGTGATGCTAGAATATCTGGGGTTGAAAGAGTTAAAAAAAAGCTTGGCAACTTTTTCCACACAGGAAGTCCTTGTAATTTTTGCTCAGGATATTTTTAAGTAATATTTGCTTCCTCTTAACAATTATTTTTACAAAAAATACTCAAGTAATATCCACTGGAAGTACTCACCTATTGATGGTAAATTTCACTCAATTACCATTGCATCTAATTGCAAAACCCAATTAAATATTATTGGTGTTTTTTAGTGTTATTTAACTAACCTTTAGTTTGTTTTATTCTATGAAATGATTGAGTAATATTTACTTGATTTAAATATACTCAGCAAAAAAATTTAAGGGCCACTGAGCTTTTTCTTGATTATTTTCCCTTGTTGTGAGCTTCCCAGGACAGTGTCAGGCTGTGGTGAGTGCAGGTGGTGGCCACACAAGATATTGAAATGACTTTGGACATTGTTTGACGTTTTGATTTAATGGTTTGGGCTTGGTGTGATTCTGGTCTTCCCTGGGAATGCCCTGTTTTGGAGGTAATAACATCATCTGATCAAATGTTTTGATGCATTTTGTGTCTTGGATTAACACCAATGACGTTGAAAACGCTTGGGATTTTGGTTCAGTTTTTACATTTTTGCATACTTGGGTGAAAATCAAGTGTTCCTTAACTTTTTTTGTTGAGTATAATTAAATTAATATTTACTAATTAATATTACTACAATAAACATTTATTGCAATTTTTGTGTAAACAGAATAAACAAACATTTTAAATTTTTCAAATGTACACTTTATTTACCATTTGAATTGGCATAGATATTTCAAATATCTACATAACATCATAGCCCCAGACAAACATGTTGAGGATTTAAAGAGTCCATGTAACATCTTGCTTGCTTTTAAATCTCAGAGCATGTATCAACTCCATCAACACTGTTTGATAATGGATCACTGTGATCACTGACAGGAAGTGCAAACAAAAACAAAAAGTTTTCCATCTATATAACATTATAATAACCCCATACATAAACATGTTGAGGATTTAAAAAGTACATGTAACGTCTTGCTTGCTTTTAAATCTCAGAAAGCATGTATCAACTCTGTCTATCAACACTGTTTGGTAGTGGATCATTGTGATCACTGACAGGAAATGCAAACAAAAAAAAAAAATGCTTTCCTTTGTGGGACATAAGCACAATGATTCAAAACACTACAACACTGCAAACACTCATGCTAGGAGTTTCCTGTGGAGAGCCTGGACTTTTGACGACATTTTGAGGATGTCAAGCTCCAGAAACAGTATCTGAAATACTTCAAATGTGTATTTGAGTTTCAGTGGGTAACACAGATTAACTGCATAGATGGCACCCATGAGCAGCAAGCAAGCATTTGTCACACTTATGCAGTCCTCCAGAACCTCTTTTCCTTCTTTGACTACCGACACATAGCTGGGACATTGGTCTACCTGCGCCACGCTTTGGATGACAGTGATCTTCATGACGTGATGGCTGCATTCCTCTTTCAATGTTTCTTGGCTGACATCCTGTGGAAAAACATACAGTCACAATTAGAGGTCAATGGCTGAGAGTAGAATTTGTGAATGGGAGGTTGAATGACATGAAATGGTAAAATGCCTGGATTGTTTAAGATTGGTAAAAAATCTATGAAAATATAAAAAAACCACAGTTACATAAGCCTTGTGTATTTGATATTTAAAACAAATTCATTAAATTGACCTGATAACTGACTAAATATTTCGTATTTCATATTTATGCCCTTATTTGTTACCAGAACAAACAAGCTTTACCCCCAAAGATGACATCAGATTATCATCACCATATCAAGATGGTTGTCTGGCCTTATAATCATCAGAAAATCCAAAAAACATCAAATTTACCTCATAGTCTTTGATCAGCTCCTGTCCAGACTCTCCAAGGAACTCAACCAAGCAACAGATGATTATGTCCCGCCTGCCTTCGACATGTTGCTGTTAAACAAAGGAAAATTTATTGGAGAATAATACATAAAAGCACATATAACTGAAGAGAAAGTTACCTATAGGGGATGTAAGCCTGCAACAGCATTTTACATGGGCAATGTGAGAAGTGTGCAACTCAATATGTATTTCTTAATGGTGTTTATTGAGACAAGAGTGCACTGCTGTTTTCAGTGCTGGAGCACAGAATTAAACACATGAGGAATGTGGAGAACGGGACGTACAACCTTTGCTAAGCTTAAAACTTACCTCCGTGGTTCCATGCCGATGAAAAAACCGAATGGTGACCCACGCCGTCCGTCTCCATACATGTCCAAGCTGAGGTAACCGCCAGTCAACCACTCAACTTCTGGAAGCACACTGTGGAACGGGGGCAGGGCTCTGACGTCATGCGCCAAGTGCCGAGAAGGTTGCCAGGTTCACTGATTTCACCCAAGTACATTTTACTCGCACATATTAACTAATTAAGTTAATGTAGTCGTTTAGTGAATATTACTTGGAATAAAGGATTTAATTTACATAAAAAATTGAGGATACATAGTTACAGACAATAACCAATTAACACACCACATTTAAACTGACATTTTAAAGTAAAAGCACTGCAATGATATTTTTTGTAGAATCATATGCATAATTGAAGTAATAATTACAGGGCCAAAAAATCACTTTTTTCAGTGCATCTTTAGGAGATGCTAAACTTTTGTTACTGAATATATGGTACATTTTTTTTTAATACAGACTTCTGTCTTCAGAAAAAAAGTTTGTTCAGGAGCAAAAAGTGTTGAAATGCTAAAAAACAGGCATACAGGTGTTGAAAAGGCGACATCACCATGCTGAAATATAAAAGGCACACCCATACTTGAGTTGTTTTCAGGCAACAAGTGCTCGAGGCTCATTTGCCAATGAAAGCTAGTTTCATGGTTGCATTAACAAAATGTAAGCTCAGTCTGTACTTTGCACTGAGTAAGCCATATGTCAGAAATGTCCAGAGGTGCATCTCTGGGCTTGAGTTCATCTGAAATGGGCTGATACACAGTGGAAACATGTCCTGTTGTTGGACCAGTTAACCTTTCAAATCGCTTATGGTACTTTGTCATTTTGGTCCTAGTCTTCACTAGGTCAGACGAAAATTACTATCCTGGTTTTTACCCATGTACGGTTCAAAGCCAGCACATGTTTTGGTATGGGGGTGTGTTAGAGCCCATAGGTAACTTGAAAACCTTTGTAGCTACCATTGATGGTGAAGGACCAATAAGAATTTAGGAGCAACATGTGCTGGGTCAAAGTAAAATCCTTGCAGGGATGCCAATGCTTATTTTGACAGGAAAATGGCAAGAAACAGTCTCCTACATTCAGGAAGTGTTACAACAGTATGGCCTCTTAATTTGAAAGTACAGCAGCTAGACTGCCCTACCTGAAGTCCAGACCACCAGTTAAAAATACTTGAGGCTTTAACCTGCCGGAGCTGCTCAACATGGCAGCATATCTTCCATGTTTCTATTAATAGTGTTGCAGTAAGACATCTGACAAATATGATTTAAATGTCCCTGAAATCAAAAGTATCTGCTCATTCCATCTTATCAACTCGCAACATTGTCTGTGAATCACCGCCAGAGCTGAAAGGCTGAGACAAGAGCTTGACACACTCTTGCGTGATCAGTGTATTTAAGTATTCGTCTTTTGAAACCAGACAAAACTGAAAGCTGAAACTAAAATCAATAAAATCACAAAGTTGCTTGTGAAACTGATGGAATGAGAGCCTTCACTCACACCGGTTTTTTCTGGATTATGTTGAATTGCCCTGCTCTGGGGCTTACGCTGGTCATAATTTTGGTTTGTATACACCTTGAACCTGACAATCAAAGTCAATGAAAGGAACTGAACGGAATTTATAAATACAGCTGATATATTTTAACATGAATAGACACTCAAAAACTCTGCGGACTGCATAATTACCTGTTTGCACACAGAAAGGATTGCTCAAGGTAATGACTCCAAGCTGAAAGTGAATCAATAACATATAAACAGAGAAACTGATGAGGAGATTATTGCTTTTGACAGCAGAGGTAAACATGCACAACATATTTCAAATCAACAGTCAGTAACACTTTTGTCTGAAGTTTCCTTGTTATTCACAGTAACCATACTTTCATCACAATAATAATATCATTTTGACAAAGTACAGTGTAATTGACCATCTTTAAGGAAACATCACTGGGGTGGCTCAGCAGTCAAAGTAGTCTGAATGATAATATCCACACAGAATATATATCCTACATTTATACTCATTTCACTTAGATGGTTTGCCATGATTAAATCAGTCAGCACTTTGTGACCTCTAGAATGGTTAGCCTTCTCTAGTAAGATCAGCATCTGTCATATTCATCGTCTCCCTAAAAACCTCTTGATTGAAATTGCTCCGAAGATTGCGGCGAAAACTAAAGTATTTAATTAAAAAAAAAAAAAAACAGTAAGAAAATTGCATTTAACTATTCCAATGTACAATACAGCACTGAACAATACTTAAGACATTAGGCAAAGAAAACTAAACCTAGTGATTAAACAACAGGGTGCCACGGTGGCGCTGTGAGCACCATTGCTGCCTCACAGCAAGAATGTTGTGGGTCCTGCCCGGGGCCTTTGTGTGTGGAGTTTGCATGTTTTCCTCGCGTTCGCCTGGGTTGCCTGCAGCTACTCCAGTTTCCTTCCACAGTCCAAAGACATGCATGTCAGGTTAATTGGAGATAAATTGCCCATAGGTGTGAGTGTGTGCGTGAATGGTGTGTGCGCCCTGCAATGGATTGGTGAGCCATCCAGGGTGTGTCCCAGCCTTTCATCCATAGTCAGTTAGGATAGGCACCCCAGTGAGGAAGAAGCAGTGTACATAATGGATAGATTCAACAACAGAAAAACATTGCAGTTGTTGAACACTTTAATAGCAACTTGCCAGGGCTTCCTCTGTGGAATATCAATAAAATGCCACAGAGGTTAGCAAAAAAAAAAAAAAAAAAAAAGCAATGCCAATAAGCTGAATTGATTTAGTTACCAGTGCATTTAATGGAATAAAGGCCATAAGCATTTAGTGATAAGCAATATGGGGGTGGGGGACATGTTGTATATAATGCTCTGAAATGTGCATTTTTAGTGAACTACAGGTGAGTATCACAATCAATATTTCAATTCTACAAAAATGCTATGCTCATTCACAATGCAGAGACAAAGTTCAAAAGGACATTGGCGTTTTTAATGCAACTTTTTTTTTTTTTTCAACCATCGCAAGTTATTGATGATTCCCAGAGATACTGATGGTCTAGATACTCAGTAAAATGGTCAGAGTTAAGTAAGCTCTTACAGAGTCTATTTAAACCTACTACAAGTGAATGAAATTTTAACAAAAAATCTAAAATCGACATATTTCAGTATTAAGCTGGTTTTGGAAGTGGAGTGTTTTGCTATACTTCATACATGATAATGGTGATTGACAGCCTAAACACCTACACATTTAGCTGAGTTCAAAAAGATGTGCATTTGCATAAATAACGTGGTTTCTTCTCATAATTTAGCAGCTGCTCACTGCAGGAGCCTCTCCAGGTCTCTTCAAGCCCCTATCATGACTGATTGGGTGCAATCAGTAAACTTTCTCACAATGAAGTTTTGTTGATTTGTGTGCTGTTTTTTTATGTCAAATGGTGTCCTCTTTTGAAAAGCTGAGAAACTTTATGTTTTCATTTTGTGCACTGTTCGAATAGTAACATTTTACCGTAAGGTCATAAATTGGCATCAAGTGTTTTAGTTCTTAACTAATGACCATTGAAAGATTTGGTGAGTGAAATTAGACTAGACACAGCCAGGCTTGGTAACTCCAAGCCCTACTGAGTCTAACCATCACTTAAATGGAACCTTTTCAGGTAGGATAAATGGTTTGGTTTTAACAAGCAACATACTGAAATGTAGTCAAAATACATATATGAAAAAGAAAATGACTGAAATTTATCAGCTGGAAAGGGTTAATAAGCTATTTATAATGCCTTGGAGCTCCAGTACAATACAGCAAGAGCTATTATCTCCAACTGAAGTAGAACAGAGGAGAATCATCTCAAAATCTAACCTAATTTTCACCATCAACAAGAACAATTCATCTGGGCAACCTCAAAAGAACTCAGGCGAGCAGCTAAGGAACTAAAGGCCTGGCTTACCTAAAAATAGTCATCATTCTTTATTTTACCATGAGAAAAAGACTGAGCATAAAATGTATCAATGTGATAGTTGCAAGGCACCAATCACTGCTAAAGCAGCAGTCACACCTTGCCGGATAGCATTAACGGACGTCCAACAGATAGAAACTTTGCGAAAGAAAATTTACTAGTGGTGAAAATCTCCGTTGCTGCTCGAGGCTCAAAATGCACAAAACCTTCCGTCAGATTGAACGGACCTCGCCTGACAAGGAACACATTCGATGAACAAGAAACGGACAAGAAACGCATGCGAATGGAGATAAACGGATTGAAAATTTTGCTCTTCGCTTAACGTCCGTTAATTCTATCCAGCTGCTTAACAAGTGGAACGTTAAGGACCATGTCACATTTGCCAAACAGCACACTGATGACCCCTTAGCCTTCTTTGATAATGCTGAGTTAATGTTGTAAGGACTGATGAGTCAAAAGTGGAACCTTTTGCAAAACGTAGGTCCCGTTACATCAGGCTTAAAGCCAACCCAGCATTCTACAAGATCGTATGAAGAGTCAAACATGGTGGTGATAGTGTGATAGTGCCTGGATGCTTTGCTGCTGCATTACTTGGATTACTTGCCATAATTGATAGAACCATGAATTGATGAGTGATTTTCCAAAACGTGCAGTCATATCGAAGTGATTTTGAGAAAATTGCAAAAAACATTTTCAGATGCTACTTTTTTTAAATGCTAAAAACCTGTACGTTAATTTTGAAAGTTAATGTCCAGACAAAGTACTTGTGAAGAAGAATCAACCTATCACAGTGTAGATGCTGCTTTGACTGAGTTTAATTTCAGGTTTTTTTTTTTTTTGATAAAGGTAGCACAAAGAACTTGTTATTAAATTTGGGGAGAATAATTGTTCCTCTCACGAGTGATAAATAGTTGGTTTTGACTGACCTTTTTGGTTTATAAATGAATGATCGTTGAAAAAAATGTGCCGTGTTTTCTTGCATTATCGCTGCCCAATATTTTGTTTTGTGCAAAGATGTGACACAATTTTGTGACAAACATGCTAAAAAGGAGATCAGGAGGGGGGGCACACACACTTTTTCATGGCACTGAAGCCAAAGAATATACAGTATGAATGTGTATATCATCTTGTTGATGAAAAGGGTCAAAAGAGAATCAATGGACTGATCCAAGCTGAAAGAAAGGCTAGAGTAATTCATAAAACTACTATTTATCCCTGTGGTGACCAGAAAAAAAAGCCCTCAGAATGTACAAACTTTGTGATAGATGGGAAACAACATCAGAAGACCACATTTTATTCTTGTCAGCAAAGTACAGAAATCTAAGGCTCCAGTGGGCATGGGTTAGCAAAAACTGGATACTTGGAAAAACATAGCCTTTTCTGATGAAGCTCAATGTCTGCTGTGACACATAGATGGAAGGGTCAGAATTTGGCATCAATAGCATTGCTATACCATATCAAACAGCAATCCTTAAACCCACACTGCCTAATGTAAACAGTTTTGGTTGAAGGCAAGGGTATGGTGTGGGGGGTATCCTCCTAGCACACTTTGGCCCCCTTAAAACCAATCAATCATTGCTTACAGCCTATGTGAGTGTTGTTGTCCACCATTTGCATCCCTTCTTGCCCACTATTTACCTTTATTTTCCATTGGCTACTCCCAGCATGATAATGCACTAAAAATCACCACAAAATGTTTTTATGAACATGACAGTGAGTTTAGTGTGCTAAAACAGCCTCCCTACTCACAAGATTTGAGTCTAATAATGTGCCTTCAGCATGTGGTAGGATAGATGATTTGGGGAATAAACCTTAAACACAGAAAGTATCCATCAACAGCATATGAAAAGCAGTCTCTCTCGCTGCCTGATACTTTGATGTCACTTGTTACTTTACTCTTGTTACTTTACTCACACACCATGGGCACAATAAGACTCAACTCTGCGTTCATATCAGAGATCAGATGAGGTGGAGGTGCCCTGGGAAAATTTCGAGGGCAAGGCAGAAAGAAGTATTATTGAGTGCAGGGGGGTGATATCAAAGTCTTTATGAGCAAGTCTCGCCATTCAGCGGCCATCCTGGTAATGCCCCCAGGCAGTTATTCAGGCTAACAAGACCAGGCTCCCATCTAAATCAGGGAACTTGAAATGTGGAGAGAGGAAAAGTAAACATTAAGTGGCGTTTCAAGTCGTGACAGAGCCGTCTGTCTCAGAGTTCAATTTTTTGAGGCATTTGCTTCGAAAAGTGCTCAAGTCTGCACACTGGTGTTTGAAATATCTGAGCCAAGAATCAAGATAGAAGCTAGAAGTTTCCTAATTTGTTTTTAAGACATCTTTTCTGATTGCATTACGTTTACATCAGTCTCTCGAAAAGGACGAAAATGGACTTGCGCACTTCTGGAAATCAACTCTGAAACTTCCACGCTACCTCTTCCGCACATCAGGCCATTTAACTTGCGCTTCATGATCGTTTAAATTGTTTAAATGAAATAAAAGACCATTTGAAATGTCTTAATGCAATTTCATTGCTTCTGACCCCTGAGAAAAGAGAATTGTGAGAATTCTGGAGTCATTATTGGTTTCAATGCTACTAATGGTGAAATCTACCGAAATGCACATGGAACTGAAAACCTTCCATGCACAAGGACTTCAATTCTGCGTGACAATCTTTTAAATATCTGTTGATTGAATAATGACTGATCCACATTCCAATGAAATATTGCCTTTCGCTCTCCATAGAGGGTGGATTGATGAAAAAGTAGGACTCGGCAATTAAATATAATTTTGTTTTCCAAATTAAAATTTTCAATCATCACTTTTGTTTTAAAGTGTGAAATGACTGACTACGGTATGAGAATGTGACTTGCAAATAAAAAGCATGACATTCACCTCATATGCCTGAGAGTTGACAGGTATGCAATTTTGAGTGACGCTGATTTAAATGCTCCAAATTACGCTTACAAATGAATGATTGTCGTCTTACCTAAACGGGGAGAATGAGTAACACCTGATAGTGTGGAGTGCTCTTGGAGTGAACCTGTTGTTAATTATGAAAATGATTGAGAAAAAGTCAGGACTAATAACTATTTTAAAGGGGTGTCCTGTGTCCCACCACATTTTCAGTTCTCACTACACCACTGGTGTTATTTAATTTACAACCTCCACACGCTCAAGAGTTCCTGTGTCTGGGTGATGCGGCAAGCTACCCCGATTCCAACAAACATGGCACACCACAGAGAACATATAAATCTGATCTTCCGGAGCTGACATAGTGGTTAAAAAAATGTTCAAAAATTACCAAAGAATATATTTTAATAATAGGGACAGTGTACTTTTTTGGGTTACAGCTGAAAAAAGGTTTTCTTTTCCTTTAAATATGTGTAGAAATGCAAGAAATGTGATTCAAATTGCAATTAATTGCTGTTTAGGTAAAAGAGACAATGATGCACAATCGAAGAATGTTATGACAAAGAAAATCAAACTGAGCTTCAATCGCAAATACAACCTTGATCAGACCTACCCTCATGCAGGTATAAGTTAGGCAGTCAACGGGAACTGGAGCAAGGAAGGCTGGCTGAGGACTGGATTTAAGGGAAGGCCAAAGAAGCATTTCAGGGTATTTCAGCATTAAGTGGGTTCAAGACGCTGATTATCCACAAGTTATGTATAGTCAGGCCTAGCACTGTGGTTAAAATGACTAATCAAGCATGTGCACATAAAAAGCATGCAATGTGCAGTCATCAGCCAGTCAAAATGGAGCAGGCAAGAGCCATCTATTTCAGTACAGAGGAACAGCAGTTTATTATGGAGAAATATGAATCGCATTAGGCAAAAGGCTTACACATACATGCAGTGCTCTACGAAACATATAAGAGAGTGGGCAAGCCTTTTTCCATGTACAACTGAGGCATCTACTCCAGACTTTGCATTTACACAAACTAATTTGTGCGCAAGTACTCTTGCAGCAACGAAAAATATGAATTACACAATCTGAAAATCATTGTAACAGGAAATACTATGGCTGCTGCAAAAGCCAGGTCGGTGTGCTGGCAAAAAATTGCTGTACATCAACTTATAAGCACAGTTCTGTGTTTTTTTTTTTTCTTCTTCTTCTTTCATGTAGCTGTTAATGTATTTACTACCGAAAATGTTTTTTTCATTTAAATGAATTTGTTGTAAGAAACGGTTGGCGTGCGAAAGGTTTTTACATTTTTTTCATAGCAGTGAGGTTCTCCTGATTTTGTATCTTTAAATGAAGTTGCCACAGTACCCCTTTCACAGTATAGGCCAATACTCTATCCTTCACACTCAAAAAAGCTGCATTTCTTACCTTAGCACTGTTAAATATAAAATTTTGAATTCCTGCACATATTCTGACTGTCAATGATTCTGGATAATGCTCTTATTATATGGCAGAATCTCATATTAAAAATTGAAGTGTTATTGGTTCCAGAACATTCATAAACCTAGTTCTTTATTACTTTAAATTGCTTTTACTGAACGTCTCAGATTTGAGCATTTCTGACCATATTGCACAAGGTCTGTAGGATAACTGCAGATATCTTTGGATGTTTTCACTGTTCCAGTGTTTGAGGAGTGTCAGGGAACCCCTTTGGTTGTGTCAGACTATACTTGACACGTGATTGCAAAATGAGTCTTAAGTTGCAAGTATGCATTTCCAGTAAATGCTAAATATGCCAGAGAATTTAGAAAGAATAGTTTTGTCCATTTTCAGCCACTTCATAATGATCAAATTCCGCCAGGTACACTTTCCTAGTGAGTAAACATCAATTAAGGGTAGAAAATGGGCTATTTGTAAACAGTAGTTCAATAATGGAAAATGACCTGAAACAAAGCCGTAAATAGCCCAATTTCATCGATAAATTCGTCCACGTTTTTATTTAGGAATTCCGATCATCTATATACCTAAATAACAAAATCCTCTGCTTTCCATATGTGGTATTCATTGCAATATTACACGTCACAAGCAGCCAATAGCAGCTGTTGAAAGTTGTAAATTAATTAACCTTGTTGCTATGATAGAGATTGTGACCCCTCTATCCGGACTGGTGATTGGTCGAAGCACCACTGCAATGCTTACAGTGTCATCTGAACGATGGTGCATAGAACTCAATTTAGAATTTTCGGACATGAAGACTCATTTTGCTGTTACTGGTCACATATATAGACATCACTTACCACTGATTCGTTTGAGTGCTGTTTGCATAAGCTTGAACAAACAGGCTCCAGAGCAGGTTAGCTTCACTGCCCAAGTTACCATTCCAATATAACCCGCTAAGAAGCACCATCGTGCTTCAAGAAATCCCCATTTGTTTTCCAATAAGCTCCAAGCTGTCTAGTTAAGCAAGAAATCAAGCTTTGTGGAACAGGCCTCTGGGCTCTTGGCTTCACTACAGAGGTGCTTCACAGTTCTCCTTGCATCATCATGAAGGTTCTTTTTAACAAGGTTCCTGGCTTCAGCATAGAAACTCTGCTTAACAGGATGGGGATACTCCGCTTCACATATCTCCTGGCATCATCAATGAGAATCTGTTTAATGGAGTTGTTACATCTTGTCATCCATAATTAATTAATTTATTTACTTGGCTGGTTGTGTTTTTCATGTTTATTGCCATGAATAGTATGCTATCTAGTGTTTAGCTGTGGGCATTTAATGCGTTTATGATTGCCTTTACTGTTTACCAGCCAGAACAGCGTCAGTCAGTATTGTTTTCACCTTTTTCACTCTGTCAGTCTGTCTGCCTCTGAGTGTGTATGCGTGTGTGCGTGCGTGCGTGTGTGTGTATGTGTGTTTGTGTGCTTGTGTGTGATCATGGTAAAATATGGTCCTGGAGACACTTATTGTTGCAGAAACTACCACAGAAACAGTTTTGAGTATTTTGCCTGTTTATCTGTCTGTGGACAGATTTTGTCACCGCAGTGGCATCACAACCATGCAATTTGCATTCATAAAACTGTACTGGTTTATTGTTTAGATCAAAATGAAGGTACCGTTCAAAGGTGGGTCAGTTCCAAATAAGAGAACCACAATTAGAGGGGTCGGAAGAACAGCTAGTGTGACCCTACTGGTCAAGATGGTTTCTTGTTGCTTGTTGTTTAAGTGCAATTGCAAAATTCTCTGAGTCTTATGAACTTTATACCAAGTAAAACTGCCGCTGCGTGCTTGGATTTATGCTACATGTTTTATGAAGGACAGGTACACACACACACACACACACACACACACACACGTGCAAGCACACGCACACACACACACACACACATATATACAGTGGGGTGCAAAAATTTGGGAACCCCTGTTTTAAATGTCTGTTACAATTAATCTCCAAGTGATTGAAAGCAAACCAGAACACTAAATGCTACAAAGTTAAACATGACACATTGCATCACATTTTAAAGCAAGAATAATTTTTATTTTTAACTTTTTACAGTTTCAAAATAATAATACAAGGAAAAAGGCCTTGTGCAAAAGTTTGGGAACCCTGTCAGCTAGTACTTTGTAACTCCTCCTTGGGCAGCTATAACAGCTTGCAAACACTTCCTGTAGTCAGCTGAGAGTCTTTCAATTCCTGTCTTTGGAATTTTTCCCCATTCTTCCTGACAGAACACCTCTAGCCCAGAAATATTCTTTGGCCTTCTTGCATGCACGGCATATTGAGGTCTCTCCACAGATTTTCAATAATATTCAAGTCTGGGGACTGTGATGGCCATTTCAAAACCTTCATCCGTCTTTCCTTGAGGTAACTCATGGTGGATTTTGGGGTATGCTTCGGGTCATTGTCTTGCTGGAATACCCAAGGTCTCTTCAACTTCAATTTCTGGACAGAGCTTTGAACATTAGCCTCTAGAATGTCTTAATACAAAACCCAAAACCAGTGAAGTTGGCACGTTATGTAAATCGTAGATAAAAACAGAATACAATGATTTGCAAATCCTTTTCAACTTAAATTCAATTGAATACACTGCAAAGACAAGATGTTTAATGTTCAAACTGAGAAACTTTATTTTTTTTTTGCAGATAATCAATAACTTATTTAAAGGCAGCAACACATTGCAAAAAAGTTGGCACAGGGGCCTTTTTACCACTGTGTTACTTCACCTTTCCTTTTAACGACAGTCAGTAAACGAACTGGGAGACCAATTTTGAAGCTTTTCAGGTGGAACTCTTTCCCATTCTTGCTTGATGTACAGCTTCAAGTTGTTCAACAGGGGTCTCCGTTGTCGATTTTACATTGTCTTTTCAATGGGAGACAGGTCTAGACTACAGGCAGGCCAGTCTAGTACCCGCACTCTTTTACAACCATGCTGTTGTAACACGTGCAGAATGTGGCTTGGCATTGTCTTGGAAATAAGCAGGGGCATGAAAAAGACGTTTGGCAACATATGTTGCTCCAAAACCTGTATGTACCTTTCAGCATTAATGGTGCCTTCACATATGTGTAAGTTGCCCATGCCTTTGGGCACTAATACATTCTTCCCATACCATCACAGATGCTGGCTTTTGAACTTTGCGCCTATAACAGTCCGGATGGTTCTTTTCCTCTTTGGTCCTATAGGACACCGAATCCATTTCCAAAAACCATTTTTCCATTTGCATCAGTCCATCTTAGATGAGCAGAGAATGGTTTTGCTTTGCATTGTAGAGTTTTAACTTGCACTTGCAGATGTAGCGATGAACTGTAGTTATAGTGGTTTTCTGATGTGTTCCTGAGCCCATGTGGTGATGTCCTTTACACACTGATGTCGGTTTTTGATGCAGTACCGCCAGGGATCGAAGGTCACGGGCATTCAATGTTGGTTTTTTCGGCCTTGTCGCTTCACGTGAAGTGATTTCTCCAGATTCTCTGAACCTTTTGACGATATTACGGACCGTAGATGATGAAATCCCTAAATTTCTTGCAATAGCTCGTTGATCAATGTTGTTTTTAAACTGTTCGACAATCAGCTCACGTTTGTTCACTAAGTGGTGACCCTCGCCCCATCCTTGTTTGAATGACTGAGCATTTCAGGAAGCTAAAATCATGGCACCCACCTGTTCCCAATGCCCGTTCACCTGTGGGATGTTCCAAATAAGTGTTTGATGAGCATTCCTCAACTCTCTCAGTCTTTTTTGCCACTTGTGCCATTTTTTGAAACATGTTGCAGGCATCAAATTCCAAATGAGCTAATATTTGCAAAAAATTACAAAGTTTACCTGTTCAACATAACTTGTCTTTGCAATTCAATTGAATATAGATTGAAAAGGATTTGCAAATCATTGTATTCTGTTTTTATTTACGATTTACACAACGTGCCAACTTCACTGGTTTTGGGTTTTGTATTTGGTGGAATCCATTCTTCCTTCCACCCGCACAATATTGCCTGTGCCCCCTGCTGCTATAGCCCGGAATCCATAAACCATCCATATCAAGTGCTGGTCGCTCGCTGATATAGTCTGGCCTCAGTCGGTAGGCCAGCGTTTACCCCTTACGTCACTAATGAACTGGATATACAACCCCAATTCCGAAATAGTTAGGACTAAGTGTAAATTGTGAATAAAATCAAAGCGCAATGACTTTCAAATCACACCAGCCAGCATTTTATTCACAATAGAACAGAGATAACATAGCAAATGTTGAAACTGAGAAATTTTACAATTTTATCCACAAAATGAGCTCCTTTGATGGACTTTTCATTTAATTATGCGTCAAATGTTCTCAATCGTTGAAAGATCGGGACTGCAGGCAGGCCAGTTCAGCACACAGACTCTTCTACTAAGAAGGCATGCTGCTGTAATAGCTGCAGTATGCGGTTTTGCTGAAATACACAAGGCCTTCCCTGGAATAGATGTCCTCTGGAGGGGAGCATATGTTGCTCTAAAACCTATATATACCTTTCAGCATTCATGGTGCTTTTTAAAACATGCAAGTGTCCCACACCATATGCACTAATGCATCCCCATACCATCAGAGATGCTGGCTTTTGAACTGAACACTGATAACAGGAGGGGTGGTCTTTCTCCTCTTTAGCCCGGAGGGGACAACGCCCATGATTTCCAACAAGAATGTCAAATTTGGACTCGTCTGACCACAGGACACTTTGCCACTTTGCTGCAGTCCATTTTAAATGAGCCTTGGCCCACAGAACACGGCGGCACTTCTGGATTATGCTAACAATGGCTTCCTTTTTGCATGATAGAGTTTTAGGTGGCATCTGTGGATGGCATGGCGGACTGTGTTTACTGACAGTGGTTTCTTGAATTATTCCTGGGCCCATTTAGTAATGTCAATGACAGAATCATGCTGGTGAATGATGCAGTGGCATCTGAGGGCCTGAAGATCACGGGCATCCAGTAAAGGTCTTTGGCCTTGTCCCTTACGCACAGAGATTTTTCCAGTTTCTCTGAATCTTTTGATGATGTTATGCACTGTCGATGATGAGACCTTCAAAGCCTTTGCAATTTGACGTTCAGGAACATTGTTTTTAAAGTATTCCACAATTTTTTTACGCAAGCCTTCACAGGTTGGAGAGCCTCTGGCCATCTTTGCTTGTGAGAGACTCAGCCTCTCTAAGACATCCCTTTTACAGCCAATCATGTTGCACACCTGATGCCAGTTAATTTAGTTACTTGCTAAATGTTCTTTCAGCTGATTCTCTCATAAATTAATTGCTTTTTCAGCCCTTTTCTTGCCTGTGTCCCAACTTTTTTGAGACCTGTTGCAGCCAGAAAATTTGAAATAAGCTCATTTTGTGGATAAAAATATAAAATGTCTGTTTCAACATTTGAAATGCTATTTATGTTCTATTGTAAATAACATATTGGCTCGTGTGATCTGAAAGTCTTTGCATTTTGATTTTATTCACAATTTACACTTTGTCCCAACTATTTTGGAATTTGGGTTGTGTGTGTGTTATATAGTGGCAGACCGGGGCATGGCACGCCCCTTGACCTTGTCAACTCGACCTTGTCTCCCCCTTGCAACCGGTGCAGAGCGGAACTTCTGCGCCCCGGACAGCGGCCGGAGAGCCGACACCCATGCAGCACTCCCTAGACTTGCAGGATACTGGACAGTTCCCACCAGCTGCAAGTCATAAGGCTAGGCAGGCCTGGAGAAGATGCGCACGAGCGCAGCTGCGCCTCATTCTAATTGGAGCGGACCACAGCTTTAAAGGGGGGACAGGCAGTTGTCAGGAGGCTGGTGAAGAGTGTGCATGCAAAGTAGTTGACTAACCCTGTATGTGTTTTTTCTCCTTTAAGATTCCAATGGTGGGGAGACTTGACATTTGGGCAGAGACCCACTGAGCCTTCTTGAGACAGCGACACCCTAAGCAAGCCCCTGAAAAGCAGTTTCCAGTCCAAGCCGTAAAGCCTCGCTACCCACCTCCTGGATAAAAGGCGTCAACATCCCTTTTTGTTTTTTTTTTTGTTTAAAAAAAACTTAAGTGCCATTACTATTCACGCTATTAATGCGCATTTTTCGTATTGTGGAAATAAAATTCCCGCCCTGAGGGCCGATTTTGACGCAGCCTCTCACCTAGTGTGCTCCTAATATCCCAGTGTCTTGCCACAATGTACACATACTCTTCAAAAAAAAGTAGAGGATATTGAAATGGCAAGGTCAATAACAAAGTAATAATAGAGAATAATTGGTCCCAAACTAATTTTATGTTAACAAAGATTGAATTGAGTAAACAATTCACCCGATATTTTTTTTCTTTTTTTCTATCCCGCCACCACCCCCCCCCACTCTGGAGGACAACTTTGTTAATTCAGTCAGTTATATAATTGTGTACAAGTCCTCCTACCATCACCCGACAAAACAAAACACGCAATTAAAAAAAAAAAAAAAAAAAAAAAAAAAATTAAAATTCACCCGATATTTCATTACCTCAACAGTTTCTCTTGCTGTCGTGGTCCGGGAAAGAAGAAATGGGTAAGAAACCGAAATTGAAAGCTGACATTTTTGCATCAATAGCACGTAATGCCCCTGTTATTGCCCAAACTCTTCTTGATTCCTTGAGGCATCGCACGTATGAGTCTACCTATGGTAATTTGATGCAGTCTGTCCACCAACGTCTAGCCAAGTTCATCTAGTGTGTTTGATGGCCTTTCACGTTGACACACACGCCGGCCCAAGATGTCCCAGACATTTTCAATAGGGGAAAGGTCAGAGCTCATTACTGGCCGGGGCATCCTATGGATATTGTGCTGTTGAAGATGGTTATTGACTATTCTTGCACTGTAAGCATGGGCGTTGTTGTCCTGAAATGCCGCCCCTCACGTCGTGCAAACGTGACAACATTGGGGGTCAGTATGTTGTCTCGATAGTACTGGCCAGTGACTCTACCTTGCACGATATGGAGTGGGGTACGATTAGTCATAGTGATCCCCCTCACACCATAACAGACCCACCACCAAATCTGTAGCGCTGCCTCGGGATAACATTGGCATGGCATTCGTTTCAACGTCGCCTGATGCAACCACGCCTATCAAGGAAGTTTGAAGTCTACCGGGACTCATCTGAGAACATTACACATGATTTCCCCAGTACTTGCGTGGAGTACACCATTTGCGTCTATTGGCAATGTGGCAGTTGGTCAATGGTGGCACTATACTGTCTGGCACAGTTCCTGTATGTTTTGCGTTCTCACCGAATTTCTGTTTTTCAATAACTCTTTTCATCTCTCTTTTACTAAACTAACAGATTGTTCTCTACAGTCTTTTTACCTATTCTACTCTACAGTCTTTTTACCTATTCTAATCAATTCATTGATTCCGATGATCAGTTTTTTACTCTGAAAATAAAATATTACTCTTTTTATGGAGCGGTGACTTGATCGTTTTTCAGTGTGCCCAAGAGATCCAGTAATTTGAGCTTGATTCCAGAAGAGAAATTCCAGTTCCTAAAAGGAAAATAATGTTTTTACATTATAAAAGGCATTCATTCATAACATTTGTTCATATTTACCTAAGGTGACGATATTAGAGGACGGCACTGTACCAGAAAAGGTATCTCTGTGTAGATACTGCGACATAATGTAATTTTTGTCTTATTTCCAGTAGCCAATCAAAGTTTGTATCCCAAGCGGTTTCCTCCTTATCATAGATTATCCATTAAAATAAATGAAACATTCGTGCAAAAAGTGTTTTGTGATTGTGATTAAATATTGTACAGTGAATTTCATTAGAACCATTTGAAATGGAATTGGTTGAGTATCCATTACCATGGAAATCCTGAGGGCAATCACAAGATACAAGTGGCATTCCGGATGAAATGTCTGCAAAGATAAATAGGGCACCATTGCGATGGCTGAAGCTGTTGATGATTATATGTGATGATTTATCTGGCATCCCCTTCCGGGCTTAAATGAAAAAAACTTAATTCAACAACTTCAGAGCACAGCAACATTATTTGCCTGATTACTATTCCACGTGCGTATAGCACAGCACGTCAGTGTCTTCCATTGGATATATCTCTGCATGAAAAGGCACAACATCCACAATAATAGGTCTCCCAGAGTCAATTGCCTTGGCAGCCTCCGATAGCTCCTGGCTCCTGCCTACTTCAATGAGCAATTATGGCGGGGAATGTCAATAAATATGGAGGCTCATAATACATTTCTGGGTCAGACAAGAACTTAGGAGCTAGGGATGGCAAAAAAAAAAGTTAAATTGTTTAAATATCGACGATTTAGCATCAACATCTAGGTTCTTATATATTTGGCCATTACTGCACAGAAATATTTTGCAGTATTTAGTCTGAAATAATGGAATTAAAACAGAATAAAAATCTAGGAGTACCGAGTGTACAATACTTAACACACTCATAGACGTATGCAGCACAGACCATTCCATTGCCTGCAGTATCCTGCACTTAAATCTGTGCTCTCCTTTACCCACCAAATTATGTTGGGTGAAGCAGAACCATGGATTATCTTGAAAAAATGTTGGCAAACTTTACTGACTTCTTTCAAACATGCGACTATGCGACTATCTCCCAACTCCGTAACGTGTGGGGAATGATCCTCTTAGTCATGTGATATGGATATTTTGCGAGTATTTTTTATTTTATTTTATTTTTAATATATGCCTATGACTTTAGGGCATTGCTTTATACTATGAAGGCCAAGCAACTTAATCCATTTTGTGCAAAGGTGCAGATCATGGATGCTAGCATCTATGCATCTGCTAAGCTGATACATTCAGTTGTCTTATCCTATCAATACAGAGTAGATGTGAAATTTGTATTGAATATTCAGGAGTAAGTGGTGCTCATAAACTATTTAGAATATGGATGTTTTAAGTCCCACCATTGTTGCTCAGGAATTATATGAATGAAGGACGTAGGTTCAATGTGAGAGTTGATAGGGGCACATATGTAATGTGAGTGCGCATAGCGCGCAAGCTGGAAATTCTTTGTAAATCTGAGTGCAGATACTGCCTTTTCTATATACGGAGATTATATGAATGAGTGTTTCTTTGTGTTTTTATGATGCTAAGCCTCCAAAATCTTCATAGATAGATGCCACTTACATAAACTTCTGTTTCTATTTTGGTGCCATCCAAATACTTTTGATTGGATTTTTGAATACAAGTTTACAACTGTTACTAATGTTATGAACATTTATTATGAAGATTAGCAATATCAAACAATTGAAATGCTCTTACCAATTCAGAAAATACTTAATTACATAGTGGTATGTTTTATAATTAGAGAATGTTAAAATCATTATAGGCAATTTATGTCTATTAAGCATCTCTCTGTGCGGTAACGCGACTGCAGCTGAGATAAACACTTCAAAATGGACCACTGACTATCTGTGAATTGGACAAGCCGCAAACCGAGCGTTTTATTGGACTGGATCATGTTAGATTTACGACTTAAGATTGTGGGATTTCTAGATTGAAACGTACCTCATAATTTGATATATCTTCCCATGTTATGTCTACTACTACCAGCCAACATGAGACAGAAACCGGATTTAGTTTGCTAGTTGAAACTAGCCTGCCATAGTACTAAACCGCAAGTTCCCAACATTACAATTGGCATTCAGTTTGGCTGAATATTAACAGCATTACATAGAGCGATATTTTTTCTCACGTTCTCAGACAATGAATTTTCCATAAGTGATACGTACCCCAGGTAATATCAAATATATGTCATGAGTTGGGCCATGGGAAAAGTGGTATAGTTATGAGATGAAGAAAAATTTGGAACAAATGCCAAATTACGGTTCTCTTCAACGGGCAAGCCATTGAAAACACCATGCAATCAAAGCTGGCGATCCAGTTGCGCGTCTCAAACCCCGCTTTGGATAAAAATGAATATTCATGACCTGAATAGAGAGGTCAATTTACACTTGACTTTTAGCCTTCAGGTAGCCCCTCCCTTTCAACCAATCAAACGCTAGAATACGTAAATAGGTTGTCTTGGAGACGTAGCCTCCACAACTGGGTCTAATGCTTATCTGGAAAGATGATAAGAACGAGTTCCCTGAAATATTGGTAGGCACAATCCGGCTTCCCAAAACCTACCGACTGTACGCAAACCTACGCCCTTAGTATGAATTATGCTTCTTAACCAAGACTGATCTGAAAACAGCCTAACATATTTGCCAATAGCATCCATCCAGCAGTCCATAAAAATGGTCTTTCACTAGAATAAAAAGATGGTTTCCATCATAGCAGCAAGCTGAAGCCATAATAGCCCAAAGGTGTGGCAATTTAGTACAGAACTTAACATAACATAACATAACATGAATGGCGAGAACAGGCCGTTCAGCCCGACTAGGCTCGCCAGTTACTTTGTACTATCGTGAATATATCACTTCAGATACTCAATGACTCAATGGTGTCTAACTTTAAGTCAAGCCTGCTCTTGAAGACTCCCAAGGTTTCTGCCTCAACAATATGGTCAGGCAAGCTGTTCCACACCGAAATTACTCTTTGGGTGAAGAAATATTTCTGAATATCAGTGCTAAATTTACCTTTGGTCAGCTTCCATTTGTGACCCCGAGTTCTACTAACAACACTTGGTTGAAGGAATCCTATATAATTCACTTTTTTAATCCCTTTAACATATTTAAAGACCTCAATCAGATCACCCCTTAGTCTCCTTTTCCTAAGACTAAAGAGATTAAGGATCTTCAGCCTTTTCTCATAGCTTTCATCTTTAATACCCGGAATTAGCTTCGTGGCTCTTCTCTGAACTTTCTCTAAAGACTTCAAACTTTAAACTTCATCCTTCTGGAGAAAAAATTCAACTTGGTATTGACACTGTGTCATTCTATTGTCCATTATAGCTACCGGATATTAAAAACACATAGTATTCTACCATAGATACATCCCTGGAGTGATTCACTGGTCAGTTATCACCTTAAACAATCTTTCCCAGAAATACAGCTATATTAGTGGTTGTTGAGCTTTATCTGCATAAAGCACGGAAATAGTTCACACCAACATGAAACTTTCCAGGTAATTATATGTTGATTGACATGTGTTTTATCCAATATTGGACAGTATGAACTTTCCAAGGTAATTGAAAGAAATTGATCGGGCCTCCAGAAAAAGCATATAAACCCTTGCGTAACAGTAATGTAGGTTGCATGTTCATTTGCGCATTTTAATTATGCGAGCGCATGGGGAAAAAAATGCTACCATACACAACCCAGGAGTGTTCATGTCACTTTTACGAGATGATAAAGCAATACGGACGTGGACGCCAGTAGCGAGTCTGAATCTGACGGGACTGGATGGTGCCCTGAGCTTGACAGCATTGATTGCCCAGATCAGAAAGTCTAACATGAGGAATCTTTTTCCTTGTTGTGTAAGTAGGCCTTTTGTTGTTTGGAATTTTTTTAGTTACTTGATTTTTTCAGTTGCTTCAGTTATTTAGTACTTGTGCTGGCTGATGGGGCTCTAATAAAAAATGGACTAATTTCAATACTTCATAATGGTAAAAAAATTTTTCTTGGGTTTGGAGAGGTTTTTAGCGACCATCGATGTCCAAAACTTCCTATATTGATGACCTCATGCTATTTACTACTTGAGAATCATTAATACATATTGAGCTTCATGTGACAAGAATTAATATGTCATGATTATTTTATGATTCGACTGTGCACAATTTTGAATGCATGGATAGCTTGATGAGCCACTTAGATAGAATCTTATCTGGCTCTTGGACAATTGGTTTATTTGGATATCACTCACGGATGTAAAACACTTGGGGGCCAAGGAGTTTATGATCCTGGAAAGTATTGATTTACCTCTGAGCCATTTTTTAATTCTCAGTATTTTCTATTTTACAACTTCAATGTTTAAGTTCTATGAGGACATTTTGTGTTTGCGGCCCTCATGCTGTACAAACGTATGAAAACAAACTGAAATAAGATGATATTTTACAGTAGGCTCCAAAATTACTGGCATCCCCGACTAACAATGCACATGCAATACAAAAAATACAGTATATAAACAATATAATTATAGAGAAACAGAATATACCAACGTGGGAAATACTTTACTTTATTAATGTTTCGATGGAAACAGACAAAATCATAACATCCATTTAATAAAAAATCAATTTCAACAAAATCAAGGTTTCATAATTATTGGCACCCTTCTGTGAGGCTGTGCCTCCAGCCCACTCCCTAGTCTTCACATTCCTCCTCACTTTTCCTGCACCCCATTATTACTGGCACCTGCAGCTCATTATGAACGAGTCGCAGGTATTTATTTATTTATTTATCTTGAACAACGATCAAACTAAAAATAAAACTAGCTATATTAATAATCAAAACATAACATGTTGCTGAATACCCCTCGGCCTGGACAAGATTTCCTGCCTCAAGGTCACAGCGCTAAGGTCAAAGGTCAAATCCAGCAAAAAATGTGATGTTGCACATCTATGTGTCACAGTGAGTTACAATACCAAATTTGGTGAAGCTGCGATCAGTAGTTGCTGAGTAGTGACCCGTACAAGATTTCCTGCCTCAAGGTCACAGCACTAAGGTGAAAGGTGAAATCCAGCAAAAAACGTGACGTTGCATATCCATGTGTCACAGTGAGTTACCATACCAAATTTGGTGAAGCTGCGATTAGTAGTTGCTGAGTACTGACCCTTATAAGATTTTCTGCCTCAAGGTGACAGCGCTAAGGTAAAAGGTCAAATTACGAAAAAAAAAAAATGACGTTGCACATCTATGTGTCACAGTGAGTTACCATACCAAATTTCGTGAAGCTGCAATCAGTAGTTGCTGAGTACTGACCCGTACAAGATTTCCTGCCTCAAGGTCACAGCGCAAAGGTCAAAGGTGAAATCCAGCAAAACACATGACGTTGCACACCTATGTGTCACAGTGACTTACAATACCAAATTTGGTGAAGCTGTGAGAATTAGTTGCCGAGTACTGACCCGGACAAAATTTCCAGGTTCAAGGTCACAGAGTTAAGGTCAAAGGTCAAATCCAGCAAAAACCTGACGCTGCACATCTATGGGTCATAATGAGCTAATATACAAAATTTGGTGAAGCTATGATAATTAGTTGCCGAGTACTGATCCGGACAAGATTTTCAGGGTGAAGGTCACACTGCTAAGGTCAAAGGTCAAATCCAGCAAAAAACCTAACGTTGCACATCTATGGGTCATACTGAGTTACCATACCACATTTGGTGAAGCTATGATCATTGGTTGCTGAGTACTGCCCCGGACAAAATCACCTGGACAAGATTTTCAGGTTCAAGGTCACAGCGCTAAGGTCAAAGGTGAAATCCAGCAAAAAACATGACGTTGCCCATCAATGGGTAATGGTGAGTTACCATACTAAATTTAGTGAAGTTGGTTTCCAGATAATTAGTTGGTCAAAGGTGAAATCCAGCAAAAACATGACCCCATCAATGGACAATACTAAATTTAGGTTAATTAGTTGCCAGGGTCAAGGTCACAGCGCTAAGATCAAAGGTGAAATCCAGCAAAAAACCTGACGTTGCACATCTGTGGGTCATAGTGAGCTACCATACCACATTTGGTGAAGCTGTAGTCATTAGTTGCTGAGTACTGATCCGGGCAAAGTCACCTGGACAAGATTTCCAGGGCCAAGGTCACAGCGCTAAGGTCAAGGGTCAAATCCAGCAGAAAACCTGACGTTGCACATCTGTGGGTCATATTGAGTTACCACACAAAATTTGGTGAAGCTGCGATAATTAGTTGACGAGCACTGACCCGGACAAGATTTTCAGGGTCAAGGTCACAGCGCTAAGGTCAAAGGTGACATCCAGCAAAAAACCTGACGTTGCACATCTATGGGTCATAGTGAGTTACCATACCAAATTTGGTGAAGCTGCAATCATTAGTTGCTGAGTACTGGCCCGGACAAAGTCATGGACGGACGACAGACGACGGACGACAGACAGACACGTAGGTGACGACAATACCCCTCCGGCCTAAGTCGGCCGAGGGGTAAAAACTGCAACAAAAAAAAAGGCAGAGCAAATAAAAAAGTAATAATAAGAAATAATAAGCCATCAACATCAATAATAGAAAAGAAAAAAGAAACAAAGAAACAAACAAAGCATATGTGTTTGAGAGGGAGCAGTTGGAAGCAGAAGGCTTATTTACACTGCCCCTCCATATCAGTACCTCAACAATACTATGTTCAGCTATACATCTATACAAGCCTAAATACACCCATACACATACATACTCTGGAATAAAATTATCACAGTATATAATGTATAACGGTATAATAATAATAATACAAACTATTCAAATATAAGTACAACATAAAGCAAGATTAGACATACAAGTTACCGCACTTATATAATAAGTATTATATAATACAATATTACAATGACCCTTAAACATACTTCCAATATCTTGTAAATAGTGCATCATTATATGAAGTACTATATGTATTTTATATTATATCCAATCTGGTAATTATCATACCACATTACATTTATTATACACATAGGCCTACTATTATATGCTTATATTATTAAGCTTCATTCACACTAGGCCCTGAATCTGCTCAGGGGCGCGGACCGAATTCGAAATAAATTTGTATCTAATGGCTCTAGTGTTAAAGTGCACAGCTGTTCACATTTACCGGGAAGGATTCTGTACCGGACACTGAATCAGTTCAGATAGGTCGCGGACCCATTTTGTCAGGTCCGGTGAGAAAATCCGTGGACGGATTTTTACTTTTGACCAATCAGCGTCGATCAAAATACTAACCCAAACAAACATGGCGGAAAGCGTCAAAGAACTTATCATCGAGGTGGAAAAAAAACAGTGTCTTTATGAAATTTACCTACTGTCGCCGTCTTTTCTTTCTGACATTTCGTGTCGCAGTACATAAAAGCAGCAGTTCCTCCTCGCTATTGCTTGCGTCTGCCATGTTGTTGTTGTCGGTATCCAAGCTTTCTGACACATGACGTCTTTGGAACGTTTCGATTGGTTATCCATCTTGACCTAGATACCAGATACCGTCACGGAAAACAATAGTGTGAACACAGCGCATCCGATCAGTTATCTGTCCTGAATTTGGTCCGGGCCCCTGAGCGGATTCAGAACCTAGTGTGAACGTAGCCTTACACTAGTTCATATATTATTAAATACTGTGACATATATTACCTCATTATATGTATTATATATTATATAATACATTATATTATACAATATCATATTACCCATTCACACCCATGCAACCACACCCAATTATGGTACCGTACACTCATCCCAAACAGATCAACAATCTGCAGTATGCAAGTCCTTTATCAGTCCCATACCTAGTGAAGATTATTTCTTTAAACATTGATTCAAAAGGATTTATATTCGGGCTCTGTTTAATCTCTGCTTTCAGTCTGTTCTATAGTTTTACACCCCAGATTGCGATGGAAAAGCTTCTCAGTGTAGTGCGGACAGCAAGTACTTCTAAATGTAATGCTTCTCTGAAATTATAACTGCCGTCACTTTCCCTAAAAAAATTTTTGTATATTTTCTGACAGCAAATTGTTTTTTACTTTAAACATAATAAGTGCTGTTTGAAATTCCACAAGATCAGTAAATTTTAATCATTTGTAAGAATAAGGAGCTAGTGTGCTCACGGTATCTGATAATGTGAGTTATTCTTTTTGCTCTTTTTTGAAGAATGGATAAGACATGTAGAGAACTTCTGTATGTGTTGCCCCAAACCTCAATACAGTAACTTAAATATGGCAAAACCAGGGAACAGTACAGAATGCGCTGTGATTTTTGATCCAGAGCCTGCTTGGCCTTGCTCAGTATTGAGATGCTCCTTGATATTTTTGTCTACATGTTTAATATGAGATTTCCAGCTTCATTTATGGTCTATTGTTACTCCAAGAAATTTTCTTTCATAAACTCTCTCAATCTCCACCCCATTTATCCAAAGCTGTATTTGAGCAATTCCTCTACAGTTGCCAAACAGCATTATTCTAGTTTTGTGTAAGTTTAATGACAATTTGTTTCTATCAAACCATATTTTTAACTTATTTATGTCTGAGTTAATCTCCTCCAGTAATGCTTGTAAACTATCCCCAAGACAGAATATGCTTGTGTCATCCACAAATAAAATCAATTTCAATGTATGTGAAATGTTACAAATGTCATTAATGTACATGATAAACAATTTAGGGCCCAACACTGACCCCTGGGGGACACCACATGTTATGTACAAGCACTGGGAACAACATTCACCTAATTTCACAAACTGTTGCCTATCTCTTAAGTAGCTCACAACCCACTTTAAAACTATCCCCCTAACTCTGAAATGTTCCAGTTTATTGATTAAAATGTTGTGATTAATTGTATCAAATGCTTTTTTAAGGTCAACAAATACTCCCACTGCATACTTCCTTTGATCAATTGAACAAGTACTTTTCTCCATTGCTTCTTTTAATGCGAGTGATCTTGATCTCTTTGCTCTAAATCCGTATTGACTGTTTGAGAGCAAGTTGTGTTTTTTTTATGAATTTGTCCAATCTGTTATTAAAGAGTTTTTCCAGTGTTTTTGAGAATTATGGTAACAGAAAGACAGGCCTGTAGTTGGTGAAATAGTGTTTGTTCCCAGTTTTGTACAGTGGTATGACTTTAGCTATTTTCATTGTATTAGGAAATGTACCAGTTTGAAATGACAAGTTATAGATATATGTAAATGATTTTAAAACTAGAACGGCTGACAATGCAGTACCTCCTAGAACGGCCGTGAAGTCATTTTGACCTCTCACCGCTGCAGGCTTTATAATTGCAGATTAGAGGTCTGTTACTGGAACAGTTGCTAATTATTTTAAAACAGCATGTAAAAATAAATGAAAAAACATCTTATTTGATTAATTTTTCCACATTAGGCTTCATTTTATTTTAATAATATAACAATGTAAATTCATTTCTGTAGTGTTTAATGAATGTATCATTGAACAATGGAAAAATATACAATTTGATTAAGCTGTCAAACAGATAAAAACAAGACCATTGCTCATAAACACTGAACATTAAAATAACAATATACCTCTGCTCTCATTAAAAAAAATGAACATGAACACAGAGCACATGAGAGAGAGCCTTGGTCAAAATGCTTGGTAACCACAACCTATTCCTCTACACTGTTTTGATGCACAGTCTACTCGCAACCAGCACAAACACTGAACACCTTGACAATCAGGTTCAAAATCAGACCATTGGACCAAGACATATCACTGAACCATGATATTTCTTCTCCATCTGACCCACCAGACCTCATGTCCTGAAGCTCTACCAAAGCCTGACTTACATTCATTTGTTTCCTCTGATCCATTTCCTTTTCTGGTAGCCTACCCGACTAACTAAATAAACTAAATCACTAAGAGAACAGCCCTGTGATGATCACAATTTCGATATGCAAAATCGGAGAACAAACTGATTCGAATGTCATGACAGCCACTGGTTTATACACGCACCTGCACACTATTCAAAAGGTAACAAAATGTGTTGCTCGGAAACCAAGATGCAGTTGACTGCCTAACATAGCTGTCAGTGTATGAATGTGTTGTATAAATGAGCATATGTGAGGTATTAGGCTACTGTCAAGTGCTTTGAGCTGTCTGTCTGACTAGCTATATCGTCAGCCAGGCTGACGATATAGCTTGGCTATACAGCCTGGCAATATGGTCCATTTACAGTTTTTTGCATTGGAAGTAATGGAGGTCAAAATGACCTCGTGGCTGTTCTAGGTACACTGCAAAAAGTGAAAGATAAAAATACTAGCTGAGATGAATTTACTTATTAACACTTATTTCTATCACAATTTTTCTTAATTAGAAAAAAAATTTGTCCTGATTTGAGGTAATTTTGACTAGCTTGCCAATGGAATAAGAAAATTTAACTTGTCAAGCAAATAGTAACTTATTAAGTTACTACTTGCTTGACAAGTGAAAATTTGAGGTTACTATTTGCTTGACAAGTGAAAATTTCTTATTCCATTGGCAAGCTAGTCAAAATTACCTCAAATCAGGACAAATTTTTTTGTCTTACAAAGAAAAATTGTGATAGAAATAAGTGTTTTAAGTCTTAAAATAAGTAAATTCATCTCACCTTACTTTTATCTTTCACTTTTTGCAATGTATAATCAGTGATTTTTTCTCTTTTATTCCAGAATCCCCATAACTCCTGAGTTGATGAATAACACCATTTTAGGAAAAGTCACTGACTGGGAGACAAAGGGTTGTTATTCAGAGTTATGTGCAGTTTAATGGGCGAGACCCTTCTATGACCTTTTTGCACAATATACATATCAATGTCATAACAGTCAGTGGATGTGTGAGGTTACGCTCAGGAACCAGTCGCGAGAACCAAGCAATGCAGTAGATGGGATTTTATTAAGCAAGGGGGTAAACCACCGCAGGGCAGAAGGCAACAGTACAAAGTCCACAATCCAAAAATCACAATCCAGTAAGGCAGAATCCGAGTCGTAAACCAGGGCAGCAATCACAGTACTCGAAGTCGGGCAGAAAAAGGGTTCGATAAACAGATGCAGACAGAATTCCAAAACAGAGCCAAAAATCAAGGACAGTCCAGTCAGAAAAGAATCACAAAGAATACGAGGCGAAAACAAGCGTGGCCAAGGGAAACATCCTGACGGGGAACTGCTGTGAGAAGACTGCTTAAATACACACAAGGGAAGTCACACGCTATGATTAGGGACAGGTGAAATGGATCAGACTAATTACGAAGGAGCAAACACGAGGGAGAACCTAATCACATGAAATAGGCAAAAGCCAAAACGCGGACAGGGATCATGAGACAGCCTATTGACAAAGATACAGCTCCGGTTAGGGAGTTCTAACGTGCACAGATAATGAGAGGCAGAACAGAGTTGAGCAGGTGCGGAGGATCCACTGAAACGCAGCAAAGAAGATTAAGTGAAGGCAAGAGGTGGAGACTAGAACAGGGCGAGTGCTGAGAACTTGTTAATCAATTAGTAAGGTGCAGCTATACAATCCCTAGTGCTCGTTAGTAAGTTAGTATTATGTACAATGTTAGTCTAGGTTAGTAACTTTAACAAAAACAACAAACTGTTAGTATTGGTTAGTAATATAGAAAAGCAAGGTGAAGGAAGCAAACGAGATTAGATAAGCTGTAGCTCAACACAAGATCAGACAGGGGAGACAAAAGTGCAATGCAGGGCATGAGCAAAAACATGGACCGGAATGATAACAGAAATGTGGATACTGGCAGGAATACAAAACATGGTAATAACAAAAACATGGCATGGATCTAGACTAAAACAAAACATGAGCAGAACAGAACATGACAGAATCATAACAGGATGTTTTACTTTTACATTTTGTAACAATATCAAAAATTTCTGTCTCATCCACAGCTGTAAGAAACATAGAGTTTGGATTTTTATTGATCCAATTCTTTTCATCGGTTACCACTAGATCAGGGATTTTTTCTGCTAATTCAGGACCAATATTAACAAACAATTTATTCAAACTATTTGCAACATCATCTTTCTTATAATTCTCATCATTCTTATCAATAAAATAGTCAGGGTAACTTTTTAGTTTGTTACCATTCTTTATAATACTGTTTAATATGTTCCATATCTCCTTAACATCATTCTTTTTATCATCTATTGTTTTCTTATGATATTCTTTCTTCCTTGCTCTCATAATAGTAATTAACTTTTTTATATTTTTTATATTTATTTTATGATTCTTTAGTTCTGAGTTTTATAAAGTCTCTGTAGAGTACATTTTTCTTCTTGCAGGCATTCATTAAACCTTTTGTGATCCATGGACAGTTTTTATATTTTAGTGTCCTGATATGTACTTTTATTGAACAGTTTTTATCGTCTAATGATTTAAATATTCCGAGGAAAGTTTCATATGCATAATTAACATCATTTTCATTGTATATGGCAGCCCAGTTTTGTGTAATTACATCGCTCTTTAATGCATTTATCGTTTCCTCTGTCCTCACTCGTCTATAGTCTATTTTATTGCTTGTCAGGTTAGTATTTAAGTTTTTGTCATGACGACTGAAAACTGGCAAGTGGTCACTCACATCAATGATAAATACTCCACTTACTGTATTGTTTTCAATATGATTAGTTAATATGTTGTCTATTAAAGTGGCACTGTGCGAAGTAATTCTGCTTGGTCTGGAAATTCTTGGATACAGGCTGATACTATAGGCTACATTTTATTAATAAACTCCTCAGTCAGTTTGTAATTATCAGAATTCAGATCAATTTTAAAATCACCACAGACAAAAACTGTTCTATGATTTATTTTTGAGAACATCCATTCCATCCAGTCGATACAAGAGCCTAGGATTCTATATACACAGCTGATAATGACATTTTTACACTTTTTTTTATACATTTCAATTGTAATGCATTCCAGAATGTTATCAATAGCAAACGACATGTTATCCAACACTTTGAAGTTTAAATTTTTATCCACATACATGGCTACACCACCCCCGGCCTTGTTTTGTCTATTGATTTACCTAAATTCATAACCATCCAGCTCAAAGTCGGTCCCTTTGTCAGCACTGATCCAAGTTTCAGATATTGCAATTATGTTGAACGGTTGTGCAAATTTGTGTAAATATTCCCTAATGTTACTGAAATTCGCTTAGAGACTCCTGCTATTAAGGTGAGTGATTGATAATTTTCCATCTGTATTAATGCTCTGGTTGTACTGTTCAGGGGCCTCATTTATAAAAGGTGCGTAGGCACAAAAAATATACGTACGTCACTTTCTTTGCAGATTTCTAATTTATAAAAACAAACTTGATATGAAAAAAGGGAAATTATTAAGATTATGCACAATGTCAATAAATTCCAAGTCCATCCTGATTAAATAAATGAAAATTCCATGCAGTTTATTTTGCCCATAGGTTTATAAATTAGGTTATTTTCCACAAAATGTCCTTTTTATTTTTTTGTGCGCACGTATTATTTAGGTATGAAATCCACGCAAATTTTTATAAGGCCCCAGATGTGTAGTAATTACAGTTGATTGAAGAATAGAAGTTATTGTCTGGATCTATGTTGTGTTCCAAATCCTGTAAATGATGCTCAGTGTAATTAAATATACTCAGTTCCAATTCATCATACTCTATAATCCTCTGAGTAATGTGGATGCTGTCTCCAGGAGTAGATGAGCAAGTTCTATCAGTGTGAGTCACTGTCATGTGTAACGTTAACTGTTACCTTATAGTCCAGGTCCCGTTGAGTCGTGGTCATGTGTAGCTGTTAAGTTATAATCCAGATCCCGTTGTGTCACAGTCATGTGTAGCTGTTAATTTATAGTCCAGATCCCGTTGAGTCCCGGTCATGTGTAGCTGTAGCCATCCTGTTGATCATTAATACCTGTTAAGCTCCTCGATGCTTTTAATGACCATTATTTTGGCATCCTCGGGTGTTCCATTTAAGTAAAAAAATATTTTACAGTTTGAAGTCCATGTATTTCTTTTTTTTTTTTAAAAGATTATTTTTTGGGGATTTTCTCCTTTATTAGAAAGTGATAGAGTAGAAAGTGACAGGAAAGTTGGGGAGAAGAACATGGAGGACATGCGGCAAATGACCCGAGCTGGAATCGAACCCGGGTCGCCACTGGAAGGACACAGCCTTTATGGTGCGCGCGCTTAGACTGATGTGCCACCGAGGCACCCCAAAGTCCATGTATTTCTGAATTTTTTTCTGTCTCCTGAGGTAACGAGCTTTTCTAGCAATGTCGGTGCTAAGCTTTGTGAGGTGTTCGTTCAAGAAGACGTTCGTTCCATTAAGTTTCCTCCCTTGTTTAAGTAGTGCTGTCTTGTGCTTTCTGTTCACAAACCTCAGTATAACTGCCGGCTTATCGCTGGCATTTCTTCTGGGTAGAGGGTGGCATGCCTCGATGGTGTTACAGTCCAGGTGAATCCCTCCTGACTGCAGAAAAGCAGTAACCTGTTGCTCTGCCGAGGTAGGCAGTATTTAAACTTTAAACTGTGTTGCTTTTGTTTTCCACTGCTGGTCAGTGGGTTTTAGCAGTCACTCTTTGCCATTCTTTAGTTTTACTGAGGGTTTCAATTGTTTCTTTGTATTTGTTTTATAATTAGTTGGAACCTTGTTTCCCTTTTGCTTGTTTCACTCTTTGACAGGCAGAAAGACAGACAGACAGATTAGCACTCTTTAGTTATTAAATATTCATCACTCCCCAGCCTTGCATCTGAGTCATTCTCCTGATTTTATAGGCCGCTGGACAGTCGTTTGGCATGCAGTGGGCAAACCTTGACACCTTCATTTACCATGTAGTGCAATCAACTCTGGCAAGGATAACAGCAAGGAGTCTTTTTGACAAGGGTAGGGCACACATTTGTGGGACTTTGGGCCATTCCTCGAAGAAGATCCTTTCAAGATCCTTCTCATTCTTGGGTTCGAATTTCACAACTGCCCTCTTCAACTCAGCCCAAAGGTTTTCAATTGGATTGAGGTATGGCCACAGAACATTGATTTTGTTGTTAATTTCTGTGTGGATCTTGAGGTATGCTTTGGGTTGTTGTCTTGTTGGAAAGTCCACCTATGACCAAGTCCCAGCCTTCTGCTGGAGGCAAGCAGATTGTCTGCCGAAATATCCTAATACTCAGTGAAATATATCAGCCATTATCTTAACGAGTGCCCCTGGACTTCTTGAATTACAACAGCCCCAAAACATGACTGACCTACCATCATATTTCACTGTGGGTTTGTGCTGCTTCTCCTTGTAGGCATCTCTGTTTCAACGCCAAACATGCGGATGCTGTATCTGACCGAGACAAGCAATTTTGGTCTCATATGACCAAAGCACCTTGTTGCAGTCATAATTTAAATGATGTTTGGCAAATTCTGAATGCTTGCTTTTCTGTCTTCTTGTCAGAAAAGGCTTTCTTCTGGAAACTTTTCCAAAGAGCCTGTGGTTGTGGAGGTGACACCTGATGGTACTTTTTGATACCTGGTGACCCCAAGATGCCACCAAGGCCTACAGTTCCTTCACAGTGATTCTTGGGGATTTTGTTGCTTCTCTCATCATCCTCATCAGTATCCTGGGGGCAAAATGCAGTCGTGGCCTCTGCCCTTGAGGTTTTCAACAGTAATGTATCCTTTGAATTTTTTTAATAATTGCCCTGACGGTGGCATATTCAATTGTTTGCAAATCTTCTTTTAGCCATTAACAGATTTATGAAGGCCTATGACCATCTGCCTCTTTTGAACTGACAGTTGTTTTGTTTTCTTTATGGTGCCTCTCCACTTCCTGGAGCTACAGATGTCACTGCTCGGACACCTTGTTGTTTAAAGAACTTTGGATGTTAACTTACTATCATCAATTAATTGGGCAGCCAGCGGAGGATGGGCTTCCCCACAATAGCCGGGTTCCTCCTGAGATTTCTTCTCACTGAGGAGTTTTTTCTCACCACTGCTCGAGGCTTTTTTCTCCCTACAGGGAGTTTTTTTGCCTGCTATTTGGGGATTAGGGATTAGGGATTAGTCTGGGCTGTGCCCTTTCCTCACTGTAAAGCGTTTTTGTGACAGCCTGCCTGTGAAAAGCGCTATACAAATAAATAAATTGAATTAAATTGAATTGGATGACAAAGGGATATTGCATGTGTGTTATTTCATTTGTAAACAGGAGGTGATTAAATGGCTCAAGTTGTAGTTCCTTAACCCTTAGATAAAACTTAAATAAGTGGAATTTAATACCTGGTTTAATTTTGGTAGACGTCATTTACATTAATCTTTATGGGTGCCATTAATTGTGAAACCTTGAATTGGAGGAAATAGTTTTTTCTATTAAATCAGTAAAGGATTTTGGTTGGTTCCTTTGGAACATTAATATTGTACAGCATTTCTCACGTCATTGGTACTGAGAGTTTCTCTATAATATATTTTTTGGAATTTTGGAATTTTTTGGAAAGTCTTGTTTGTGCATTTCCAGTCAGGGCTGCCAGTAATTTTAGAGCCCACTGTAAATGCTACAAGTGTCTTGTTTCGTTTAAGTAATACTTTTTCCACTCTGTGATGCTCAAATCTTGAATTATGAAGCCTTAAATAGGGGAACACCATAAATTGGCTTCTGCGCATAGGCGTTAACCCTCTGAGGAGTCATTATTAAAAGTTTGTGAAAGTAGTTTTTTACTTTGGCTATTATGACTAAATATGACTATTTATTATGGCTCAGAAAATTAAAGTAGGCCTAGTTGAGAATTAAAACTGCAATTCACTGTAATCACTCAATTGTTTTTTTTTATTGTTTTGATATTTCACTGATTTTAGTAATGAAGCACACTATTTGCTTTAACGCTGCTGTGAAAAAATTGACATTTTAATGATATTATTTCAAAACTCAACCAGCGAACTTTAAGTATTGAATAACAAGTTGGCAAAAATCGCATACTTCCTGTATAGCTTGATGAAATGGAGGTATTTTGATGTTCAGAAAATGGGTCAAATTTGGACAAAAAAACACAATAATAATGAAAAAAAAATTTTTTTTTCTTGTGCAAAGCTTCTAATATATAAACTTTATATATTCAAGTATACCTTAATAACAGTTTATTGATAGCATTCCTGGTTTCATCCTGATTGGAACCAGTCTAACACTGAAGCGCTGAACAAATATTTACAGTTGTACTATCCTCTTCAATGACAACTGTACATTACAGATAAACTCTATACATTAAGCACAAACAGCCAATATATAAGAAAATATCTGCAACCTAATAATTAGAGTTTATTTGATGTGCTAATGGTGGGGGATTCAGCAAGCAGCTTCCATGTCCGCCAGCCACTAAGTCTCCAGACTGCAATCCATTGTCGAACCAGGCAGTTTATTGACATCCTGATTGATTTTCTGATTAATGCACCTCTCTCCCATTGCCATTTACTGCTCCAGACATAATTTTAATGTGTGCATGATCAATAGCCCCATCAACACTTAAAATTTCTTCTGTCAAACTGCAGTGGTTGTTGCAAAATCCCTGCCTTTTTCTTTCATATGTTTTAGTCTGATTAGTCAGTTGCGCTTGGAAAATTCTCAAAGGATAATATAATGGAGCTGAGATGGAGAATATTATCAACAGCATTAGCGCTTGATTCATTCAATCACATAAACTTACACTGTATAAAGTATTATCATACTTTTTTTTAATGAGGAGCCATGATGCGCTTTTTCACTTTCAGCAAATTCTAATATTGCCTCTTGCCTTTCGAAAGTCAGAGTGGATCTTCCTGAGCTTCAGCTAAATGCCTAGTCATTGACCTGTTCTTGTGAGCAATAATGCACCTGTCAGTCTTACCAGGAGACAATCATAGACACCACCTTAGCCATGGAATATATGAACTAATATTTCCCTGATGCTGTTATTTACGCGTAATATTTCTTCACAAAATAGGGCCCAAATAAAAGTCTTTATATTATCAGCAAGGAAAGGGAGATAATTTAGGAAAAATTAAATTTTTCTATTGTGCAAGAGGGAAAGAACTCCTAGATCTCTTGCTTCAAAATAAGTACCATTGCTACAATATTTTAATTTGATCAGGTATATTGTTATATCTTTGGCTTTTTGGCTACATAATTTTTTTAGAATTTATTTTCAGCCATCTAAACTGTGTGTTGTGAAAAAGGGCGACTGATTATTGATGGCATTTTCATTTTCCCTCGTCATGGAAAAACAAAGATTTAATAATAATCAAAAAGTTGCAAGGCCCAAAAGACGATGGCAGCTCGGAGACCGGTATACTAAACAGCAGTAGGCAAATGAAGCTGAATCTCATGATCCTTAATTTCATTTTATGGCATCCTGATATTTAGAAAACAGAATATGCTGACAGGACAAAATTGATGTTTGCAAAGTATTTTCTGAGGCTGCCAAGTCCACAAAATTCAGTGTATGTTTCCAATATTCCTCCACAGTTAGCAGTAAGTGCAACATCATCAGAATGACCTCAAATCAAGACTTAAAATATTTTGTTCTACTTAGGTTGATGACCCATAAGCACTCTGCTTAATTGGATTCACAACAAAATATACTGGAGACAATGGGCCTCATTTTCCTGTCTGAGGACAAGAGATAGTCTGACAGAGAAGAGACAGAGAGGAGAGACAGAGATGCTGATGTATTGTTCCCTTAGTGAACATCCAGCCTGCATTTGTTCTTTCCTTTCGATCAACATGCATGCCCCAATGAGCCTTTTTTAAATACAATGATAAGATTTATAACATGCTTTATTGAGGGCCACAAAATAATGGCAAGCATCTTGATGAAAACAAACAAAAAAAGTCAATTACGTGTGAGTCTTCCTTTTCGCCAATGGCCGAATGGAGGGAGGCAGTATATTGATACTGAAGCTGGTCCAACCTCTTTCAGCTGAGCACACTCTAAATGTCATGCTCAAGTGCGGATACTGCATAACACATGCTTGTGTGGAAGAAGAACCACTCGCAGTGACAGAACTAAGAGGTCATGATAACGCTTGCTTCTATCACATAGGCTCAATAAAATTGGGTCCACTGTTTTTACTTCATGTGTTGGAAAATTTGGGTGCATAGAAACACAGTTCATGGAAAAACATATCTTGAGGAGGATATGCTGTGTGACCACTGGACACCTTCTGTGCAGCATCTAAAAAAGTTTTGATTCCAGTATGTCGGTAAAATAATAACGTGACTAACAAAGGTAATGACTGAATCAAAGTGAGGAACACATGCCCAAGACAGGAGTGAGAATTGAGAATTGCAATGTCACAGTCATGGACTATTCTTGAAAGTGTATCAGATAAGGTATGTGATCTTTGTCTTACCCTTCTGAAGAGCCACTTATCAATTTTTTTGTTGGAGCTTAGAGTGGGCAATTCTGAGGAGCAAGCAAGGAATGTTTGCAGAGGACTGTGCTGCCTGACCTGTTGGGAATGATACCTGCAGAAAAGACATCAGCAAAAAGTATGTTCTCCCTCCTCTCGTAATGTCTGAACTGAGAGCAGGGAATTTCAGCAGGCACCCAAATATTGTAAGTCATGAGACTTAATGCACCTGCTCGAAATTTGCTGCCTATTTCACTGATCTCAGCAGAATAAACCATGTATAGTGGCAACAATCAATGCGTGTTGCCATCAATTCAGGAGTAATTCAACAGAATGTCGGTTGTGCACTAATGGGCAGTGTACGGACGTGCAGCCTTCAGGCATTCTTCTACTTTTTATGCATATTAAAACTTCAGAATTTTCCAAATAAAATGTTGAGTTATTTTTGTTTGTTTGTTATGCCTCGGTGTGCGCATGCGCACAGCGAGCATACGGTACTCAGTCTGTGTATTTGTTTGTTTGTTTGTCTGTCTGTTACCATCATAACTGCGACAGCGTGTGCATCCAAGCTAAAGTAACAATGCCAACGAGTGACAAACACTGTTCTCTTGATTTTAAATGTGCCAGAATTTTGATTTTTTGTAGCACTTCATGTTTCAGTATACACGTTTTGTGTACATAATGTTAAGCCACACCCACATGATTTTGGCACAAGGACCGCACTCTATTGACTGTTTATGTATTCAAGCTTGCTTTTATGTTACTATACAACTATTGTACATCAGTAGTGGCTAAGCAATACACACCGAGGCATCAGCACCTCTGGTGCTTTCATTTTTATAGTTTTACCATTCTCACTTGAGTAAACAAAATATTTGGGACATGACCTCTTCTCCAAACATTGCTTTTTAGTGTGCCTTGTTAGTGCCAATTCATGGTCCAGGTTGTCTGTGGAATCCACTTCTACATGAGTAATTGATACCACCACAACGATATATTTCAACATAATGAGAAAATATATTAATCATTTTTGGGTACGGGGTCATTGGTGTAAGCCATAATTTTGTCTCTGATTGTACTACTAACCGGAATTACATTAAGCTCCTGGATGCATGAACACACCCAGAACAATTCAGATCCAATCATTTGGAAATCCTTTTTCAACTTATATTATTTAAAATTAGATACAGACCAAGATCATTATGATGTTCAAACTTTTGCACTTTCTTTTTTTTATGCATCTTTGAATAGTTTGCGAATCAACCATTGCAGATTTCATAATTTGGGATTACTGACCAGCCTTATTCCTCGATCACAAAAACTGAATTTCATTTATTAACATTTTAACACATTTCTCCTTGGCTGTGTCATGTTTTTACCTATTCAGATGTGTTGAGTTGATGGGTGACTGTATAAAATCTGCCCTGACTAATCAGTTTCAGCCAGGGAAATCCATTCCACTGACTCATTTAACCATTTATCATGTCACAAAGATCACAAATTTTTGACTAACATGTACTTTCTCCTACTTACATTACCATCACCAACGGTACGTTGTAATTGGAGCCATGGAGCTCTTGAATACTGGCTTAGATTTTTAAAGAAAATAACAAAAAAAAACCCCCAAAACATGCTAGTCAAAGCACAGATAGAATATCACTCAAGTGAGGCACGCATGGCAGTTCAAAGAGCAGCTGACTCGGTCTATGTTTCTGCGCTGGCAGGGGTTTGATTGCTGCTATAGCGTCTTTTCAGCTGTGATCCGTTCTATCATACACTAACTTTCTGAACTGAGCAAAAAAAGAAAAGGAAAAAAAGAGCAGCTCTGCCCTTTCTGACATTGAAAACAAGATAACACATTCAACAACAGAATGGCATTGTGTCATTTATTGTGCCACAATATTCATGCGGGTTCATATTTCTCTGCAATTCACACCTTGCATTTTAGCTTTTTAACAAGGAAAAAGAAGCAAGGCATAAACGTATCAGCCAATTAGCATACATGTGGTGTGCTTACTTAAATACCACCACCTGTGTCAGCCTAACAATGATATCAGTCAACCTCGGAAAAAAATAAATAGAAAAATCAAGTAAAAATCAAGTCAAGTAAAAATTGAATGCATCTGTCCAAGTGAGGCAGAGATTGTGGCTGAATGGGCTTTTTTTTTTTTCCTGAGATTTCAGAAATTCCCGGCGGACTCCACACAGATGGTGCATATGCAGTGTGTGGAAGCCTTTTGGATACCTAGCTAAAAAGAGTGATGAATGCTGATAGCACCCAGAGGGAGAATGCCCTGGGTAAAAAAAAAGAAAAAAATGAGAAGAAATAAATACTGAGAGTAAACATATGAGAAAAGCAGGCATTGCCTGCCAAGGAAAGCACATATGATTTATCAAAATAGTAGTGCTTGATAATATACTGATAATATTTCTTCCTCCTTACCCTCTTTCACGTGTAATATATTTCAATATAATTCATTCCAGTTTTCAAATTCTGTCAAAATTACTGACAGATTCCATCCTGAGTGTATTTGTATAGCAATGGTTGGTTTGGGGATATATACAATCGAGCCCATTCTCATTCCGACGCGTCATATATTGACGCATGTCACCTGACCAAATTTTTTTTTATATACGAGGCAAAAAGTCAGTTTTAGTTTTACCCTTTATCGACGAATTGAGTGGAAAACTGGCCCTACCCTTTAAAGAAATCCCTAAAAAAAACCCCAAAACCTTAACCCGAACCCTAACCCTAACCCTCAAATAATGACGCTTAAAAGTTCCTTCTGCCTCGTGTATCAACGTTTGGGCAGGTAGCGTCAAGATATGACGAGTCCGGGATGAGAATGTGTTGTACAATCAGCTTCTCCATTTTGACCTCTTACTGTCTTACTGCATGAATTCATAATGCATTGTACTGAATGTACTTGCACTTCACTTACGGCATGTTCATCATTATATGAAAAATAGAAATGTTTCTCTTCCATTAATTGAATTATGTCTTGAATATTTATATTTCTGAAGTCCAACAGACTGATTCTTGCCAGAAATATTCGAGCACAGAGTGTTACTGTGGGACAGTGTAACATTTCAAATGTAATATTTTGTTTTGTTTCATGGTTTTGAGTATTTGGATTCCTGCGATAATTGTGTTTGGTCCGAGGAGTGAGACATGGAAGGCTGAAGAGTGTGATATTTAAACTGACCCCATCTCCTTAGTGAGGATTATGACCATTATTTTTTGAATTTATCGTAGAAGGTTGTGCTTGGGGGCTAAAGAGAAGTAGAGTATTTGGATGACTAGAAAAATGTCACTAGATGTACAATGGTAGGTACTCGTTGCAAGGCAAAAAGCTGCATTCAATAGACAAAGAAAAAAAACGTTATACATGAGCTTTCCCTCTAGTTTGGATGGAAGTGTACTTAATTGTTGACTTAATTGATAAGTATACTTAATTGATCACAGTTTAGCTTAGACAAGAATCGTCATCCCATTCCTGCATGCAAAAGCATTCCATATGTCCTTAAGGGCAAACTGAGTGCTGTGACCCTTGGTCAACAAATGCTGAAATAAACAACTTGGTAACAGGTAACTCTAAAAATAACAGCCTGAAACTGTATTGTGAGATTTAAGATTTCAATATTTAAAGAGGCGAGGTGGAATGTGGTATATTTTGTGAATTTAAAAACTGATTTAAGAGGCAAAACAAACTTCTACAGTAAATATCCACATAATGGGCTTCAATGGGACCATAGGGGAGCTGGATGAAAGGTTGGATAAACACAGTAGGAAAAAAATGTCAGAAAGGGCCATTTCAAAATGCAAATTCAAAAAATGTTATTCAAAAACCATTCTGAAAGGTTTTCAACCAAAATATTTGATCTCACAGGAAACCGAAAATCATTTTTCTTCATAATAATTGTCCTAATACTGGAAATACCCGGCTGTATGTTTCGTAATCAATGTCACATATACGCACTTGGAGTGGCTATTGAATGTTTGCTTTTTCATGACCTGAAGGGAGGTGTGCACAGCTCAAAACAAGCAGCTCAGGTTGAATATGGGCTGGATTATGCAGAGCATATTTGGGTGTGCTGCTGTAGTATTCAATCCTCATATGACCTGTGTTCATTCACTTTAAGACTAGGAAGTCCAGAGCTGCTATCATTGAGCATTTGGACTTTTGAAGGGGACCTATAATGCTTTTCACGTTTTTACCTTTTTTTTGGGGTTTTCTGTAGAATTTTTTGATTAAGAAAGATGTAGCAAAGTTCACGCAAGTCCCCAGATATTCTAGCCCAGTGGTTCCCAAACTCGGTCCTGGGGACCCACTGTTGTAAGTATAGGTTTTTTCACAGTTAAACCACAGCTCCAATCTTAGAATGCTAATGAGTTGCAAAAGCATTCCTCTTGATTGCACTATTCTTGTTCACGCTGATCATTTATCCTTTTTAAACCAACATGTCAAAAATGGCCATGATGAAAAATCATTTTATAGTGTGCTATATTTTGGAAATTAAAACTTCTCTAACATAAAAAAATGGAAATTTGCAACTGATGACATGAATCTATAAATGGGCTTCTAGTAGATAAAATTGTGGGGCCCAAGGTCATTAAAGCTAACAATTATTAGGCAATTAAGAATTCAAAGACAAAGCAAACGATGAGTCAAACCTGTTAAATGTCACTTGATTGGTTTCAGGAAAGAACCTGAGCACCTGCATTCAGAACCCTAATCACCAGATTACTGACTGATTGAAGTCTTGCATTTGATCACATGAAACATACTGCCACCTTTGATTGTCGAATGTTTGCTTTTTCATGACCTGAATACATCAAAATAAAAAAGCATATGAATGTTGGGCTTTGAAATTTCATGGAATGCGTAGCCATTTCTGTCCTAATGTGGTTTAATTCACTTTAAATGTCCCTCAGATTGACAAGCAACTGCTAATTAAAAAATGAACAGCTTGTTAAAACTGGGATTTTTTTTTGTGGTTTTTGCAAAATATTTTGATTAAGAAAGGGTCCCCAGGGCCGACTTTGGGAACCACTGTTCTAGCCGACACAAAAAACCCAGCCAAAACTGTGCAAAATGCCTTGTTTGTAGTCCAGTCGTTTCTTCCTGAACATAGTGACATCACTATGGCCACAGGGCGTGCTAGTTTGGCAAGCTCTAAAACACAAAGTTACAAAAGACCTTCTGCCCCTACCGCCCCTCACTCAGACCACCAGCCCAGAGGAGTTCGGACCTACTATCACCATGCAGAAAAGAAAGTGTTTTTATCAGTGCGAAGGCAAATGCACTTACTTTGGACATCTAAAGGAATGAAAAAGTGAGGGATCAGTGGTTAAAATTAAATTAAATTAAATTACAAACATTTGTATAATTAAATTAAATTATAAAATAAATTTATACAACACAGAAAAACAAGTTAATGAATATGACATCTATCTATGAAAATTTTAGAGGCACCTCACTAATCATCATAAAGAACAAAGAAACACTTATTAGGATATTCTTTGTTTACAAAAAAGGCAGTATTCGCACTCACCAATTATTCAAAAAAAATTTCCAGCTTGCACGCTATGTGCGCTTGCATTACATATGTGTTCTACCGACTCTCACGTTAAACATACACCCTTTGTCCACACAATATGTCTTTAAACTCTGTGAATTTGAATGATGTCTTGAGGAAGTGTAAGCCAAGAGCCAAGGAAAAATTAATTACAACCCCAGGACGAAGTGTAAATTGTGAATAAAATCAAAATGCAATGACTTTCAGATCACATGAGTCAATATGTTATTTACAATGAAACATAGATAACATTTCAAATGTTGCAACTGAGATATTTTACATTTTTAACCACAAAATGAGCTCATTTCAAATTTTATGGCTGCAACAGGTCTCAAAAAAGTTGGGACACAGGCAAAAAAAGGGCTGAAAAAAACAATTAATATATAAGAAAATCAGCTGAAAGAATATTTAGCAAGTAATTACATTAATTGGCATCAGGTGTGTAATATGATTGGCTATAAAAGGGATGTCTTAGAGAGGCTGAGTCTCTCAGAAGTAAAGATGTCCAGAGGCTCTCCAACCTGTGAAGGCTTGTGTAAAAAAAATTGTGGAATACTTTGAAAACAATGTTCCTCAACGTCAAATTGCAAAGGCTTTGAAGGTCTCATCATCGACAGTGCATAACATCATCAAAAGATTCAGAGAAACTGGAAAAATCTTCATACGCCACTGCATCGCTCACCGGCATGATTCTGTCATTGACATTACTTAAATGGGCCCAGGAATACGTCCAGAAACTACTGTCTGCAAACAGAGTCCGCCATGCCATCCACAGATGCTACCTAAAAATATCATGCAAAAAGGAAGCCATTGTTGAGCACGATCCAGAAGCGCCGCCGTGTTCTGTGGGTCAAGGCTTATTTAAAATGGACTGTGGCAAAGTGGCAAAGTGTTGTGGTCTGCTGAGTCCGAATTTGACATTCTTGTTGGAAATCATGGGCATCGTGTCCTCCGGGCTAAAGAGGAGAAAGACTACCCCTCCCGTTTTCAGTGTTCAGTTCAAAAGCCAGCATCTCTGATGGTATGGGGATGCATTAGTGCATATGGTGTGGGACACTTGCATGTTTTAAAAAGCACCATGAATGCTGAAAGGTATACAAGGGTTTTAGAGCAACATATGTTCCCCTCCAGACGACATCTATTCCAGGGAAGGCCTTGTGTATTTCAGCAGGACAATGCAAAACCACATACTGCAGCTATTACAACAGCATGGCTTCATAGTAGAAGAGTCCATGTGCTGAACTGGCCTGCCTGCAGTCCTGATCTTTCACTGATTGAGAACATTTGGCGCATAATTAAATGAAAAGTCCGTTAAAGGAGACCCAAAACTCTCCAGCAGCTGGAAACCTGTATTAAACAAGAGTGGGATCAAATTCCAATGGCTAAACTCAAGAAACTTATCTCCTCAATGCCCAGACGCCTCCACTCTGTGTTAAAAAGAAGAAGGGATGCTACACCATGGTAAAAAGGCCCCTGTTCCAACTTTTTTGAGACATGTAGCAGCCATCAAATTTGAAATGAGCTCATTTTGTGGATAAAATTGTAAAATTTCTCAGTTTCAACATTTGCTATGTTACCTCTGTTCTGTTGTGAATAAAATACTGGCTGGTGTGATTTGAAAGTCATTGCGTTTTGATTTTATTCACAATTTACACTTTGTCCCAACTATTTCGGAATTGGACTTGTAAATTTTGGGATGGATTCACATTCAAATATGGCCATCACTGTTCAGTTCTTGGTGACAAATGCATTGGTGGAGGTGTGCACTCTGTTTGCTCTCTAGTCTTTGCTGGGTTATGGTTTAGAGATGTCTGTTGGCACACAGAAGGCTGTTTAATGTTGACTGGATACTGATATCATTTGGGTAATTTACACACAAATAGTTAAATTTTTCATCCCGTGAGGTCAGCCATGAAATACGTAGATCCCCTTATTCAATCAATCAATCAAGAAAGCAAGAAATCGGTTCGTTTTTTTTTCATGTCATATATTTCACATTTTACAAAAATGCACTGTGGCCTAAATTTCAGTAAGTTACCCAGAGCTAAGAATCAAGGAAAACATTCCGGGAAGATCTGATCTATGAAATTTGATGCTTAATCAAGTTGTCTGTATTGATCAGGAAATGGGATTCATCATTGATCAAGGTGTCTGATAATCTGGTAGGTAATTTATAATAAGGCAATAATACACATCCAGTAATTTCACCTGGGACTTTCACTGTGCAGTTATTAGAGCTAAAACCTGAGCCATCCTTTACCATTTCTGTCCTAGTAGGACCAAGTTTGTTCTCTTTTAAACCAGTGGTGTACATCTTTGTGTGAAACACTTCCTAACAGTTGATAGACTGTGATCTAGGCTGCTAAAAGGGGACAACAATCGGTGTGGCTGCACTGGGCCTTTTGCTCGTTGTGGGGGACCTTGTGCTAGTCAGGAAATTTTTTATTTTTCATAGTCATAACATTCTAGCACGCAATCATAAATCGACAAACCCAATTCCAATGAAGTTGGGACATTGTGTAAAACGTGCGTAAAAACAGAATACAATTATTTGCAAATCTCATAAACCCATATTTTATTCACAATAGAACATAGACAACATATCAGATGTTGAAAGTGAGACATTTTACCATTTCATGAAAAATATTCACTCATTTTGAATTTGATGCCTGCAACATGTTCCAAAAAAGCTGGGATAGGGGCAACATAAGACTTGGAAAGTTGAGGAATGCTCAAAAAACACCTGTTTTGAACATTCCACATGTGAACGGATTTATTGGAGATGGGTGAGTGTCATGATTAGGTATAAAAGGAGCATCCCCAAAAGGCTCAGTCGTTCACAAGCAAGGATGGGGCGAGGTTCACCACTTTGTGAACAACTGCTTGAACAAATAGTCCAACAGTTTAAGAACGTTTCTCAACATGCAGTTGCACAGAATTTAGGGATTTCATCATCTACAGTCCATAATATCATCAAAAGATTCAGAGAATCTGGAGAAATCTCTACACCTAAGCACCAAGGCCAAAAACCAACATTGAATGCCCGTGACCACTGGTCCCTCAGGCGGCACTGCATTAAAAACCAACATCATCCTGTAAGGGATATTACCGTGTGGGCTCAGGAATACTTCAGAAAACCGTTGTCAGTTAACAAAGTTTGTCGCTACATCTAAAACTGCAAGTTAAGACTCTTCCATGCAAAGCGAAAACCATATATCAACAACACCTAGAAACGCCGCTGGCTCATCTGAGATGGACTAACGGAAAGTGGGAAAGTGTGCTGTGGTCTGACGAGTCCATATTGCAAATCATGTTTTGAAATCATGGACATTGTGTCCTCCGGACTAAAGAGGAAATGGACCATCCAGATTGTTATCAGCTCAAAGTTCAAAAGCCAGCATCTGTGATGGTATGGGGAGGTGTTAGTGCCCATGGCATGGGTAACTTGCACATCTGTGAAAGCACCCTTAATGCTGAAAGGTACATATAGGTTTTGGAGCGACATATGCTGCCATCGAAGCAACGTCTTTTTCAGGGACGTCCCTGCATATTTCAGCAAGACAATGCCAAGCCACATTCTGCATGCGTTACAACAGTGTGGCTTCTTAGTAAAAGAGTTCAGGTAATAGACTGGCCTGCCTGCAGTCCAGGCCTGTCTCCCATTGAGATTGTGTGGCGCATTATGAAGCGCTAAAGAACGGAGACCCTGGACTGTTGAGACTGAAGTCGTACATCAAGCAAGAATGGGACGGAATTCCACCTACAAAGCTTCTACATTTATTGTCCCCAGTTCCCAAATGCTTGTTGATTGTTGTTAAAGGAGGAGACTGCACCTCTGCAAAATATATTTCAGCAGAAAGTAGAATTCTTGAAGTGTCTAAAACGCAGTTTTATACGTTTCAATTTGGTAATGATCCAGTGCGATGCATTTTAAAACCGGTGAGTCTTCAAATCGGCGTCAATATCAGGGAGCAGACATTTTTACTTGGGGAATCTAAGGCTGCGTTTGGAATGCACACTTGTCCACTCGCTCACTCACTCTCTTTGTTTGTAATGTAGAACAATCACTACATAGTGCCCTATATAGTGGGTGATTGTGCATCAAATGCCAGTGCCGCGGTGCTTTTGGCGTCAGTTATTCTCTTTCGTGACGTCAGTTGTTCTCTTTCCTTTCATCTGGGCCATGGAGTTGTTCAGATGGCCTTAAGTAAGCTCACCCTTTACAGCTTGACTGCTCGCAAACTTTTTCATTTAAGCTGGCCTGATTAACAATCAAACAATTTATTGACTGAGCGACTAAGACCAATACATGACCTATAATTAGAAATGATAATGAAAAGGTGAATTCCTATTGCATGCATTTATATAATTGATATGGCATCATAAATCCAAAACTTTTTCTGACTTTGCAGCATTTATTTTCGTCAACCTTAGGATTGTCACACAGCTGTGCAACCTTACAGTGCCCTTTAGCGGTGACAACATTCAGAATATAGAATGGATTCTCGCAGCCTCGGAAACTAATTTATGCAAGTCTGTGCTGCTTAACGAGCAACACAAGCGCTGAAATTATAAAGACATATTGATATTTTAACACGTTGACTGCCGACTACGAAATAACTTGAAATGGCAGGTCAGGGCCAGCGCTAGACCCGAAAATTTGGGGGCAAATATCCATTCCTTTATTGACAACAATTAGTCCTGGCTAATTCTAGATGGTTTTCCTTTATTAACACATTTTCCAATTCAAGAATAATCAAGTGGCAATTGAAGACACGGCTTCTCTCCCCCATGCGATCTAACAGTGAAAAAATAATGGGCTACATTTAGTACAGAAAAATAATTTAATTATAAATAGGTCTATGCACTGGCACTCAGCAACGATAATTTTTTTTCGAGCGAGAGCGGCACTTCAGAGGTCTTTTGTGAATGAAGGTAATTTTGGCGACAAGTACGTGCACCTGTTTTTGCAGCACGGTCACGCGACTTGCTGTAAAAAATAGACAGCTGTCCGATTAGAAAATGTAAAAACGGACGAAACCACGTACTAGTCACCAAAATTACCTTCATTCGCTGAAGAGTTCTGAAATGCCGTTGCCGAGTGCCAGTGCATAGACCTAATTATAATTAAATTATTTTTCTGTACTGAATGTAGCCCATTATTTTATCGCTGTTAGATCGCATGGGGGAGAGAAGCTGTATCTTCAATTGCCACTTGATTATTCTTGAATTGGAAAACGTGTAAAACCATCTAGAATTAGCCAGGACTAATTGTTGTCAATAAAGGGATGGATATTTGCCCCCGAATTTTCATGTCTAGCGCCGGCCCTGGCCCACCATTACGAGTTATCTCGTAGTCGGCAGTCAACGTGTTAAGTCATCATTTATGTGCAGAGGAAGACGCCTCATAATGTTGTGGTGCTATGCATAACAATGCTATCAAAAGTAAATTAGACTGTTGTCGGTTTTTACCAATTAGTCTGATCAACTGTAGCTAATCGTGAGATGTAAACTGCGAGAGGTTTAGGTTACTAAGCATTTAAAGGTGAGGTTTCCGAAGATCAAATTCAAAATCAAAAGATTCCCCAAGTAAAAATGTCTGCCCCCTGATATTGAAGCCAATTTGAAGACTTGCTGGTTTTAAAATGCTTTGCACTGGATTATTATCAAATTAAAATATGTGTTTATACACTTCAAGAATTCTACTTTCCGCTGGAACATACTTTGCCAAAGTGCGGTCTCCTCCTTTACAAGGAAAGGTGATGTAACGCAGGGGTAAACATGCCCCTGTCCCAGCTTTTTGGAACGTGTTCCAGGCATCAAAGTCAAAATGAGTGAATATTTCCAAAAAAACACTAAAGTTTATTGTTTAAACATTAAAAATCTTGTCTTTGTCGTTTACTCAATTGAATATAGGTCGAAAAGGATTTGCAAATCATTGTATTCTGCTTTTATTCACGTTTTACACAACATCCCAACTTCATTGGAATTAGGATTTCTACAACCTAACTTGGTAACAGCAATGTTGGAATGTTACTTTACCTAAACTTAAATGATAGTTTCATTTTTTGCGCGGTGTGAGGTGTTGTATGGTTGCCTCCAGTACGTTGTCACAGAAACGAAAAATTACAAGAGAACGAGACAGAGGGAGGAAATTTTCATCTGGAGCAGAAAAAAAAACAAACAAGATTGAAAGAAAGGAACTCTTCAGGGCCTCGCTGAAGGGTTCCTATGAGAAATATCTCACAAAAAAAAGTGAGAAGGCCAGAAAAGTGAGCATCAACAACAAGGAAGAAGATAACAATGTCGGCAGAGGAAGCCTCTAGCATCTAGAACTGACACAGTGCAAAATGATGATAGTTTCGGCCCAGATTGTTGACAGCAGTGAGGAGGAGAAAACAGAGACAGAGATGGGTAGCAAATGCACTGGCAGCAGGGCTAACCCTGACCCAGATGCTGATGGTCAGGAGTGGCAGAGAAGAGGATACGGAAACCCAGCAAAGCTAGCAGAAACAAGGCAGAGAATGAAATTGAACACAGCCATAGGTGATGGAAAGCATTGAAGAGGACATGATGGCCCTGGAAAGTTGACAGTTGGACACTAAAGTTAGGGACTTAATCATGTGAATAGGTCCCCCAAATATGAAACCTGGACGTGTTAATCCAAAAAAATAACTAAAGCAGACATTTTAGTGAAACTTAATTCAAAAACAGCTAAAAGGGGAGAAACATAAGGAAGTGGCTTCTGTATTCTGAAAACTATACGCTGCACCAGCTCAAAACTTGCTCTTAATGGGTGCAAGGAATGCCATCATTTAAGTTCTACAGTATGCCGAAAACATATGAAACATCCTCAGAGCACCTTTCAAATACACTCAAATTGAAAGATTCAACAATAAGACTATAAAACTGTGTGGGGTGTAGATGTGTCTTCGTGAAAAGAAATGAAGCGTAATTACTCTATTTATGCAGTATTTAACAGTCATTTCAGTATTTCTGTTGCATTGGCCTGTATTTAAGGAGTGAGTATTCATTATTTAATTAATCATGAATGTATGTTCTCTACTTCAATGTGTCACCACAGTCAAAGTTCATTAACTTGCTGGATTTAAGGTCTCACCTGAATTCTGCACCCAGTTAATGCTCCCAGCCAAATTGTCATGCCCTCTCTCCCAATCTCTCATATCCCTCCCCACCAATTGCTGATTGGCAAGTTATCAGCAAAGTTGTCCAACAGGTGAAAAAAAGTCTCAATCACTCACAAAACTTTAAAAGCTGATTTCTTTCAGTCTGCTCTTTGACACATACATGAATGGGTCTTATCTTTGTGGCTCTGATCTCACAGTTTCTCAACAAATAGAAAACAAAAAAATGCTGAAATCTTCTCTCTTAAGTTACATTTGGTCACATGTTCCATAGATGTTTGAAAATTGTATCATTTCTGGTTGCTGAGCTCAATAAGACAGCTGCATGGTCTATGATGTGACTTGCTGAAGGCAATTTTATCAGTTGACAGATGCGAAATGTTCTTGTTAGGGTCTGAAATTTAAGGTGACTGACACAGATGATAGCACAGGATATTGAATAAAAATCCATTTAACTCTTGATGGAATCATTGTACCCATGCAGCTCCAAGCAAGCGTGTGTCAGTTTGAGATGATTTCTTTGCAAACATTCGTATTTGATCAAAGACATTTTTCACAACACAAACATGATGTACGGTCCTAAAATTATGTGTGAAGTCAAGTATTATGCCTGCAAGTTTCTCAGTGTTGTATACTGAATGTGCTGACAATAAATGCAAGTACAGATGCAGGGAACGTCACATCATACGCTGAATTGTCTTTTCTATATTCTTGGGAGTAATAAAGAAATAATAATAATAATAATGGTCTGTATTTTACTGTATTCTATTATTATTGTTCTGAAGGGAGATTTTTCAGTAATAAAGCATAGCTATGACTTGGAAAGGAAGCATGTTGACACATAACATAAAACCATTCCTTGGAAACTTGTATTCATAAATATTTAGCACCAGCTGGCATGTAAGATGCTCGTAAAAAATACTCAGCACCCATTAGATGGATTTTTATTGCCAGAAATCCCAGAGCTGTCTTAACATAAATGACATCTGCCACAGGATTGAATTTTTTTTACAAGGGGAGACTGGGGAACAACACTTTAAGCCATATGCTTAATTTAAAAAGAAATATCAAAATTCATTTGAATATGTAGGGCTTTTGTTGCAATTACGGTGCTATCAAAAGTAGCAGAAGTGGAGATGTTGAAATTGTCCAAGCTCCAGTGCTAGTAGTCGATCCAGAACACATTTTGCTCATGTCCAAAATATTTAAAAAAAACATAATAATGAGAGCATGAACTCAGGCAGCATGTGTACTTATAAATATATTTACCTCCGCCAAGGTGGTTATAAAATCACCTGCGTTTATTTGTCTGTTTGTCTGTTAGCAAGATTTCTCAAAAACTACTGAGCGGATCATCATGAAAATTGGTACACAGGTGTATCTTCATCCAAGGAAGGACCGATTAAATTTTGGTGGCGATCCGGATCAAATTCTGGATCTGGCGGAGGTCAGAAATCTCTGATTGCTCGTTTGTTTCTATAGTGGTAAAGTGTGGACTGATAACGAATTATTTCCCAAGAAGATGGCCATTTTTTTTTTTTTTTTTTTTTGGAGGGTGGGTGAAAATCTTGCCTTGGATGCCAGAATGGCCAGAAAGGCCACTTTGTAAACTTAATATTTACTCAAAAAGAAATTTTATATCTCACTTTTTTTATTTATAACCTTCCACTAAATACTCAGCTACCTTTTTGTTTCATTCTTTTTTTTTCACCAAGGGTCATAAGCCTGAAGTCACTGTAATATGGAATAAAACAAATTCTCATGCAATACTGCATAACAGCCCCTCACACAGAAAATGAAATTCATCTTCAACCCTACCACCATTAAAGGCTAAACAGGCCCTTTCATGAATAGCCTTGCCAGCATCCAAAAATAACAAAAAGCATATAACAGAAAAATACTGTATTGAAATTGTGATAAAAGAAAATGTAATAAAATGTTCAAGTCTCTATAGGTAACTTTTGCATTTAATCCCATTTTTAAATATATGTGAACCATGAGGGAACCCATGTCATCGACATTCAGGTGATTTGCAATGAAATGTGTAAGGTTACATGTTATCACTTTGCAAGCAGATTTGTTTCCTCTGAACAGAAGGCTTCTTTCCGACTACTTGGCAAATCCGCCATTATAATGGGAATCCACCAAGATGCAAGCACATTTGACTTTAAAAGGCAATGGGAGATGGATTATTTCACGTTATGCTCAAAACACAACCCTGATTAATTAAGAGACTAAGTGCAGCCATGGACCTTGCTTTTCCCTCAAATTATTAGCCATTAAGATAGACAAAGTGGATTTTAACGCTCCCTAATTGCACTTGTGCCACAAGCTTCAGACCGTGTGCTTAGCTTGTTAAAATATAACCTGTATTGTTCCATAGTGATCCCTTAAATTCTGTTTCTTGGTTGGCTCACTGGGTAAAGGTGTCACTTGCTTTGCAAGAGTGAGCACCATAGTCTCGAATCAAATCTAGCCGTGTCATTGCCAACTGCGGCAAGTGGCTTAGTGAGCGTAGCACCTAACTTGCTTTGCACTTCCTCGGGATATGGGAGGGATACAGTTGCTTTGTGTCAGTCTTGCTCGAGTCATCGTTGCTCAAGTGGCTCCTCCTGGCCACCCAGGCACTTGTGGGTTATTTTATGAGCAAGCATATGTTCTGGTATCCTAAGCCTTTTTTCTGTTCATGCTAGGTATGTGACCTTGAGTGAAAGGGGCTGGTGGCTGCCTGGGGGCAAACCACACGAGCACAAGTCATCAATGAGCACGCTGGCACGTAGTTTGTTGACTGGACATTACAGGTTCAGATGGAATTGAGAAATCCAAGTTTTTGTTCTTAGACAAAAGGATTTTTTTGAATAAATGTGATATTCTTTGTATTTTGAAATAAGGCAAAGCAAAATAAATCAGCAAGAAAAATGAAACATGCAGTACATTGTTTAACCTGAATAGAGCCTGGATTGCACTGTGACTCTCTCAGATCTGGGTAGCTAGCAAGACTGGACTACGCCAACCCACAGTCACAATTCTCTGCCAAGACAGGTTATTTATTTCCAAGGGACAAAAGATTGTTAAAGTATGTTGTTCATTGAAAATAACTGTGTACTTTCTTTGGCATTACTCTGCTTTGTGAAGATACATCAAAACTTATTCGCTTTACAGACACCTTTGCTGGATTTCTCTGTTTATCCTAGCCCGTATTGTTGTGTTTGGATTGTGTGCTGAAAAACTGCAGTCAACTATAATCAGGTCCACAATTATTTGACATAGTTTTCATAACTTCAGCTCTATATGCTATGAAGACTCTATACTTTGATTTTAGGATAATGTTAAACATATTGTACAACCCATTTAAGAATTAAAACCATTTTTATACATGCCACCCCAATTTTTGTATTTGGACAAACTGAAATTAAATCACCAGTACTTTGTGTCATATCCTTTGCTTTCAATGACTGTCTGAAGGCTGGAACTTATTGAGATCACCAGATGGTTTCTTGTGTGTTGGTGCTTGGCCGTAAAAAGACAGCTTTTTTCGGCTCCTGCTCGTTTTTGGGAAATTTTTCCATCAGCTTTGCCAAAAGCATACTCAATTAGATTAAGGTCAGGGAGATACTTCAATTCTTTGGCTTAAAAAGCCTTCCTGCTGCTTTTAACAGCAGACAAGTCATTATTAAATACAAAAGAACTAGTTCTACTGGACCATACACGCCCAGGCATGACCATGCCTCACAGATTTGATGGTATGCTTTGGTCCATTAGCAATTCCTTACCTTCTCCTTACTCTGGGTTCTTTTACATATTTTTGGCAACCATCCTCATGATGATATTTATTGAGGTGGTAAACCTCAGTATTCACTCCGATGAAGTTGACTCTTGATTGCTGACATTGATACCTATACATTTACTTCCTGGAGGATGTTCATCATCTGGCCAACTGCTTTGAAAGGGTTTTTCTTGATCAGCTCACAAATTGTTCTGTCCTCCAAACCTAGTGGTGTTCCTAAGCTCACCAGTGAGTTCTTTCTTTATATTAACGTACCAAATAGTTTAGCCACATATAATGTTTTTCTATTTATCTGATGGTTTTTTTATGATTAATCAGCCAAATGATAATTTGTTTCACTAAGAATGACAGCCCTTTGGCCTTGAAATCATCTCTAGACCTTTTGTTTGCTTGCATGTGAATGAAATACTCAGGAGGGAACAGCACACAGCAGGCTATAGAACAACCAGAGAAGCCAAGTTCTGGCCTCTTAAAAGGTGGAGGGGGCAACAAATGAAAAGTGCTGTTACTATAACATCGTTGACCTGATTTGATTTCACACTCATCTTTTTTAAATTCATCTCTAATGCTTTGTGATTGGTACTGTCGATGTCAAAATATTTATGAACCAGACCATGAAATGAAAACAAGGCCCATGCTCTCACCCTCCACAGCAAAGGAATATCCCCAAAATCCCCTGCACCACAATCAGCCTGTGCTGCCAACCACGGCAAGCTCTCAAATAGATCTACAAACCTTAATTCCAATGAAGTTGGGATGTTGTGTAATACGTGAATAAAAACAGAATACAATGATTTGCAAATCCTTTTCGACTTATATTCCATTGAGTACACTACAAAGACAAGATATTTTATGTTCAAACTGATAAACTTTATTGTTTTTGGAAATATTCACTCATTTTGAATTTGATGCCTGCAACACGTTCCAAAAAAGCTGGGACAGCGGCAACAAAAGACTGGGAAAGTTGAGGAATGCTGAAGAAACACCTGTTTGGAACATTCCACAGGTGAACAGGTTAATTGGAAACAGATGAGTGTCATGATTAGGTATAAAAGGAGCATCAGTTGTTCACAAGCAAGGATGGGGTGATGTTCACCACTTTGTGAACATCTGCGTGAGCAAATAGTCCACCAGTTTAAGAACGTTTCTCAACGTGCAATTGCAAGGAATTTAAGGATTTCATCATCTACAGTCCATAATATCGTCAAAAGATTCAGAAAATCCAGAGAAATCTCCACACGTAAGCAGCAAGGCCGAAAACCAACATTGAATGCCTGTGACCGTTAGTCCCTCAGGTGGCACTGCATCAAAAGCCGACATAATTCTGTAAAGGATATTACCATGTGGGCTCAGGAACACTCCGGAAAACCATTGTCAGTTAACACAGTTTGTGGCTACATCTTCAAGCGCAAGTTAAAACTCTACCATGCAAAGTGAAAGCCATATATCAACAACACCCAGAAATGCCGCCGGCTTCTCTGGGCCTGAGCTCATCTGAGATGGACTGACGCAATGTGAAAAAAGTGTGCTGTGGTCTGACGAGTCCATATTTCGAATTGTTTTTGGAAATCATGGACGTTGTGTCCTCCGGGCTAAAGAGGAAAAGGACCATCCAGATTGTTATCAGCGCAATGTTCAAAAGCTAGCATCTGTGATGGTATGTATGAAAGGCAATGTAACACAGTGGTAAACATGCCCCTGTCCCAGCTTTTTTGGAACCTGTTGCAGGCATCAAATTCAAAATAAGTGAATGTTTCCAAAAAACAATGAAGTTTATCAGTTTAAATGTTAAATATCTTGTCTTTGTAGTGTACTCAATTTGCTAATCATTGTATTGTTTTTATTCATGTTTTACAGAACGTCCCAACTTCATTGGAATTGGGGTTTCTACAGTATGAGCCAAATTACAAGTAGTTGGGCTACTAGTTTTTGATTGCTGGCTGAAAAATATGAAATTTTCATGCAGCGTGCCCCCTAGTGGCAAAATGTGTTTTCAGAAATTTTGTTCAAACTTGATAAGTTCTTCCTCTCTATGATCTAACTAGCAGCAAAGAATGGATAATCAACTTTAAAAACTGTTGCAGTTATTGTGCCTAATATGCGATGGCAGACATGGCAGTCAGGGCAAAACATACAGTGGGGAAAATAAGTTTTGAATGCATCAACATTTTTCTCAGTAAATATATTTCTAATTTGGCTATTGACATGAAATTTTCACCAGATGTCGGTAACAACCCAAGTAATCCACACATACAAAGAAATCAAAACAAATAAGTCCATAAATTGAGTTAAGAGTAATAAAGTGGAATGACACAGGCAAAAAGTATTGAATACGGCAACTGAAAATTATTCAATACTTAGTAGAAAAGCCTTTGTTGCTAATGACAGCTTCAAGACGCCTTCTGTATGGAGAAACTAGTCGCATGCATTGCTCAGGTGTGATTTTGGCCCATTCTTCTGCACAAACCGTTTTCGAATCTTGAAGGTTCTGGGGCCTCTTCTATGAACTCAGATCTTCAGTTCTTTCCTGAGATTTTCAATTGGATTCAAGTCTGATCATTGACGAGGCCATTCCAGCAGCTTTATTTTCTTTCTCTGAAACCAACCTTGGCTGTGTTTGGGATCCTTGTCTTTCTGAAATGTCCACCCTCATTTCATCTTCAGCATCCTGGTAGATGGCAGCAGATTCTTATTAAGAATGTCTTGGTACATTTCTCCATTCATCCTTCCTTCAATTATATGAAGTCTACCAGTACCATATGCTGAAAAACAGCCACATACCATAATGTTTCCACCTCCAAACTTCACTGTTGGTATGGTGTTTTTGGGGTGATATGCAGTGCCGTTTGTCCTGCAAACATGGTGTGTGCTATAACATCCAAAGAGTTCAATTTTGGTCTCATCTGATCAGACTATTCTCCCAGTATTTCATAGCCTTGTCCAAATCTTGCGCAGCAAATTTTAAATGAGCTTCAACATGATTTTTCTTCAGCAATGGAGTCTTGCACGGTGAGCGTGCATAAAGGGCATGGCGGGTGAGTGCATTACCTATTGTTTTCTTTGAAGCAACGGTACCTGCTAATTTTAGGTCTTTCTGAAGCCCTCCGCGAGTGGTTCTTGGCTCTTGCACAACTCCTCTGATTATTCTTTTTACTCCTCTGTCAGAAATCTTGCAAGGAGCACCTGGCCGCGGCCGGTTTACGATGAAATGATGTTCCGGATTATGGCTCTAACGGTACTCACTGGAACATTCAGAAGTTTAGAAATACGTCTGTAACCAATGCCATCAGTATGTTTTGCAATAATAAGGTTGCAAAGATCTTGAGATAGCTCTTTGCATTTACCCATCATGAGATGCCTCTTGTGTGACACCTTGGTGATGAGAAACCTTTCTGTTGGCCATCCATTAGGACTAAACCAGCTGATATTAATTTGCACTGATAGGAGGCAGGATGCTTTCTAAATACTGACTGATTTCAGCTGGTTTCTTGGCTCTCCATGCACCTCCTTTCCTTCATGTGTTCAGTACTTATTCCCTGTGTCATTCCACTGTATTACTCATAAATTAATTTATGGACTTATTTGTTTTGATTTCTTTGTACGTGTAGATAACTTGGGTTGCTACCGACATCTGGTGAAAATTTTATGCCAATAGCCCCATTAGAAATATATCTACTGCGAGCCCCGCTTCGTACCAGCTGGCAGTGGTCGGCAGCTTTATCAGAGTAGCGCACAATTGGCTATTGCGCTACAGGGTTGCAAATTGGGAAGGGACTGCCGGGAAGGGATTACAATAGTTGCCTTGTTCGTTGCTCAAGCGCCTCCTGTTGGCCAGACGGGCGCTCGTCAGGAAGATTCTAAGCCTGGTCACGTCCGGGTATCCTCCGCCCTCGTTCTGAACTTGCGAAGATTCAACCAATGAGTGTATAAGAGCCGGTGGTTGACAGGCGCGTGCTTCGGAGGAGAGCCGCGAACTGTCTACACTCTCCTGAATTGGCAGCAAGGGGTCGCATACGAGCAAGCCTTGTACATAGTTCACCAATTGGGCATTCCAGATTCGGGTGGGATTGGAGATGCCAAATTTAAAAAAAAAAAAAAAAAAAAAATATATCTACTGAGAAAAATCTTGACACGTTTAATACTTATTTTCCCAGTTGTAATATCCCCCAAACTATTTTTAGCATAAAATTAAGAGTCATTTGAACCACTAAAGGATGTTGCATTTTTTGCCTTAGAAGCTCAGGGGAATCCCTTGAAATATTTAAAATTTTTGTAAATGAGAAAAAAAATCTCAAGTAAAGGTTTCAGTGGAGAACTGAAGGGCAATGATGCCCCACAGTAAGCTACTGCAGTTCGTTTAGTGAAAAAGACCTAACAAAGAGACACTTGTCTCAATGGAAAATTAGATGGTGCAATTGTAATTTCCATGTAACAGTTATTGGCTTGAAAGCCAAACGCTCAAATTCATTTCTTTTCCTTTTTTTTGCAAACCAATACCATATGCTGTGCAAACCCATTTGAATAAAATACAAACAAAATAGCCTTGCATCTTCCTTCAAGCATGTTTGAGCACAAGAATTTCTAAGGTCAAAAAAGTGGATATAAAGTTTTAGAATCAAATTTAATTTAAAGTTCGGTAACTTCTGTATGTTGATATATTGCGATAAGACGTGGAAATAGGCAAATTACTATTACTAACTTTCTGCTTTCAAAACTGGGACCATATTTACAAACACAAAAATCACAGGTCCCCGGTGACCACCACACATATGCTTTAGATTGAAGGCATATCATGTTTTTCTCCCACATTTCCTAAGTGTAAAGATGAGACATTGGTACTTAATGAAAATGCACACACTTTCACTACTTTACTTAATTGCATTCAGTTTCATTCTACCAGGCAGCATAATCTTTCATTGGCTTAAATACTGAAAAAAATGCTGCATGGTCCAAATATCATTTGTTCCAGGAGACCTTGCCAGAATTCTCACTTCATCTGTTTGATATGTCTCACAATGCAAAGACAAGATTTCATGTATTTTTCTTTTAATATTAAATCTTTCTTAATCTACATATGTTCCTATCACGGAATAAAAACTAACAAGATTTGACTGGGGAAAAGCCTGGAAGAATTTGAGTTTTCTGCTAAGGCTTTTGTTTCAGTTCTCACAAGACATTAATACAATATGCATTAATATATGTATTATAATTTACAAGATTGTCCTATTACCAGAGGCCACATTATAGCCAACAAATTCCTCACCTACAATTCAGTCGTCCCTCCAAAGGTCAACAAAGCCTGTTTACCAATTATCATATTGCCCTATTTAAGCACAAGAAATGTGAGGCAGCAGTTTATTTATTTTTTTTATTTATTGACCTCTACGACCCAAGTGGGGTATGAGAGCCAGTAAAACTTACAATAAACAAGTATAACAATATGACATGTTAGAAATAATTGTACACAGTTTAAAAAGAAAAAAGAAATCTAAGGGATGTAACCAAATGGTAGTGCTCTGAACTAAAGGGTGTTACAATTTAAGGCTACCTGCCTGTGAGGGGGAAAACTGAGGTATAAATAGAGAAGGGATACTTAACTAATAAGAAACAGGTGTTACCATTAAACAGAGAGCAGAGGGATAATTGGGTAATTGGGATGAGGCAGGCAGCAGGGGAAAATAGGAATGCCTGGTAGGAGGGGCTTTACACAGTGCAGCTGATTGAAACAGATCTTTCTGTCCACTGCACAATATTTTTTTAGGGGGAAAAAAAAAAATCAGTCAGGGTGTAACTGTCCAAATTTACTTCAGCAAGTGGTAAATGTAGATGTTATCAGTTTTTATCAAAAGGCATGTACACACTGTCTTCATCTTGTTGAGATTGTGGAATTTATAATATTCATAGCCCCACCCATTACAGGACACTACAAAGTTTTTAACAAAAGGATACATAAGTTCTGATTAGTCGAGTATATTCAATAGAATGTTCATAAAATATACATAAGTTCTGCCCGCCTTACTATCAACATATGGATGACAGCTGGTAGCATCTGCATTATAAATTAACTCTGGAAATTACAGATGGTCTTTGTATCACCCAGAGTCTTTTCAAATACATTTAGAAACAAGTGGTGCCGGGCACAACAAACCCCACCCCTCACACATACTTTAACCTACTTGTACGAAATTCAATAGGGATCTATTCTGGGTCAGTGGCAATCCCTAAACCGAATCTGGGGTGAATGTGCCCATTAATTTTGCCACTAGAGTGCTAACAAACAAACAAAGAAACGAACACACAAACACAGAAAGAAACCGAACCAAAAACAATACCCCTTGCCCTCACCCTTTGGGTGGGGCGGGGTAATGAAGGAATTGTTTAGTCTTCCAGTTAGAGCGCTAGAGAATATCATCTGCCATTAGCTAAAGAGTAAGTGGTAGACCTAACAATCAATATGATATTTTTTGCAAAAACAAAAAAGCAACGCACACCCTTGGTGAATTCTTACTTGGAACGAGCATGATTTCATTCTCAGAATACGTGCACAGCTCTCACTCCAGGTGTACAAGAACTGAATGGCTCGTAATAGCAAAAGTCCCCCCATACAACTGCAGCACCTGCAACAAGATAACCTGAGAAACACAGTCATAGTCATCTTCTGAAATAATAAAACACACCTGGAGACAGGGCTGTACAGTGCGAGCATTTCATTCGCATATGCGCCTAAAAATAGAGTGTGCGAGTAAAAAAAATAAAAAGGGACCACGCGTGCGAGTACGGATTTCAACCCTTTCATTCGCATTTTGCTCCTAAAATAAATCCATACAAAGTGGATCAAACTAAAAGTTAGAGCTGCGCGATAAATGTATCGCGGTAATTTTAAGTGCAATAAAAGTTACTTCCTCTATGGGACAGACAGACGAGCTTGGTTATTACCTGATTATTATGGTCGTACCCATAAAACTGCGGTATCTCCAGACACTGCGAAAATAATTTCTCTCTCACATTCATGTTTGATGCGCTTCACAGTTTTCTACTTTGCGTATATTTATAGACGCTTAAAAACCAGGGCCATCTTAACATGATTTTATTTTTAAGAAATCTTTTTTAATAATACGGTTAAGTTTTCCGACGAGAGGTGGAATTCAGAGGTCTGCTATTTATTCAGATTAGTCTACTGATATTATTTCAATCTAACACGGTAGCCTGGTTCGGTTTGTCTGCTTCTCATTATCTCTTCTAAATCATTATTGGCTAGATTTTGGTTTTGATTGGTCAGTTGGCTGAATAAATGGCTTGATTGTTAGGTAAAGTAGGCTACACGGGAATTGATCCAAGTCCTGCTGTGGACCGCTGGATGAACTCAGCCAAGCGTGCCAGGCGACTTGACTACAAAAAGCTAAAGGACAGGGATGTTCTCTGTGTTTAAGGGGTGATCTGGGGTTAAATGAAAAATGGCACCAGGAAACAACTCAGAATTAATCTAAAGAGGTATATGTAATAACCACCAAAAAAGATACAGATTGGCATTTTTCTGTTTACGCTTTGCCATATGTAACCGAGCAAGCTCATTAAATATGCAGAAAACTTCTGGCACCAATTCCTCTTTAACTCTATGATAGAATTCAGTTTTTCTTTCATCATTTAAAAGCCTTTGCTTATCTAAATGCAATGACATAGCCATTCTTTGCCCAATTTATCAGTTTTGTGATTTTGGGGCATTTTACTCAAATTTTGAAATTATTTTGCGCAGAATCTGACGAATACTCAAAATATTCAAAGAATGTAACAGATAGGCAAAATTTCCCTATGTCATTGTATTTCTAATGAAGTAAAGTACCTGCAGCCCAAATTTCATTTATTTTCAATGATAAATAAAAAAAGTTATGGCTGCCACAAACATGAGAAACGTGGAAAAAGTAATACCTTAGGAAATCAATGGAAAATGCATTTGACCGCATTGAAAAGTTGAGTTCAGTTTTTAATCCCTGTAGCAATTAGTGATTATTAAAGGTGGGTTTTTATAGAAAATTTTTATTCAAAAAAAATTTTTTGGAAAAATAATCAAATTTTGCCCATTTAATCCCAGATCACCCCTTAAATAACCGAGCAGTAGGCCCAATGATGCATTACAATGCACATGTGTGTGTACGTTGTTTGAATGTTAATAATAAAATTGTGTTATTTAAGAAAATAAGTGCTCATAAGTGCTTAAGAAACAGTGCTCCTAAATTTTTTCTGTGCTCCTAAATTTTTTCATTTAGGAGCACCTGTGCTCCTAGTGAAAAAGCTACAGCCCTGCCTGGAGACCAAATCTGTAAATTCCCATACACTCTCATATATCCATGTGAGGGTGAAAAGCCCATTAGCTGTTCATTGGCTTGGACAGAACCCACAGAGTAACTCCTGAATCTGTAGTTGAACAAATGAAGCTAAAGGAGTCTCGGGAGCAGGACCACACCACAACCGTGATGCGTTCGAGGCTTGTTATGAATACACACCTAACCCACTCCTCCTGTTCCACTTTCACATTATGCATCAGAACCGAGAGCACACAATATCGCCTCGAACAACCAAAATGACGGCAGACGTTTATCCACCACCACCTTTGTTCATCACCTCATTCTCAGAATGGACGCCACCTCATTATCCTCTTAAATGTCCCCTATTATGTCACCAGGTGCACAGCTAATTAGATATTACAAGCCATTTCAAAATCTTTTCCCTCTTGACATCACATGGGGAAGTAACCAACCAGAGGCAAGAAGAACTAATCACCATCAGCCAAGCAGTCAATTAGATTTCATTATTCTGGGTGGTCACTCCCCCTTGTGATGTCAGGTAGGGGAAACTTTAAACTGGCTCATGATAGCTAATTAGCTGTGCACCTGGTGGCATAGTAGGGGACCTTGAAGACAAAGATCTTTTCAAACGGAACCAGGATGAACAAGTCCAGGATTTCCATCCTACACCAGCTTTCACAGCAACAGAAGCCGAAAACAAATTTTGCCACCTTGCTTGAGACCCTGCTCCCCCTAATCCGAACCACATACAGGAAGAGTGTGAGTCCAGGCATCCACAGTGGCAGTGTTTCCATGAACATATTTCATTCGCACATCGCTTTTAAAGTTGAAATGCATCGGCAAAGATATTGTTTGCTCACAGCTTGATCCATACAGAGAATTTGGACATACTACGAATCTCAAGTATAGCTTTTGCCTACCGTATCATAAACATGCAATGGCATTTGGAAATGCCCTTCGTGTAGCCCAGCTCACTCGCTCCAAATCAAACATTTGTAATGGACATTCACTTCCACAAAAAAGTGGCAAAAATGATTTAAATCATTTTTCTTCTGGCTATGGTGAGAATCTTCAATTTTGCCAGCAATTCTTCTCCACGCACCGAAACCCGCTCAGTCCTAATAGAGTGGACATTGAAGTCCACAAGTGAGTAGATATATAGCTTGGTTAGCAAACCAGTTCACTATCTTGTCTGAGCATCTTTATGTGTGGTATGGTTTTCTTGAAACAGCGTTAGTAACGCGACTGTGGCTCAGATAATGACTTCAGGCTGGATCATTGACACTCTCTGGATTGAACAAAGCCGCACACCGAACATTGTGTTGAACTGGATCATATCAGATTTACGATTCTGCATTTCTTTCGTTTTCCCCACTGATCCAAAGTTGGTCTAGATATTTTTGCTACATCTGATAGTCCCAACCATCCCTACCCGAATCTACGCCAGTTCACCGACAGGGTTTAGAGAGCCTGATTTTAAGGCTTTGCATGCCGACCCTGGCATGCATCAATAATCATGTTTGCATGGTCAAATTGATCAGTATCTGTGTAGTTATTTAGTCAAAAAGGAAATTACAACTCAAGATGAATGCAAGGACTCAGGTGTACTATAGTTCAAACAGACCGTTAAATCATCATGTCTGAATCATAGTCTGTATTCAATATTAGAAGGGCACGAACAAGACCCTCTACTGATTTCCCCGGACAAAGAGGTATAGTTCAATTTTATTTGCAAAGTGCTTTGAACAGAAGAACTGTCACAAAGACGATATGCAGAACAGCACTTAGGCGGATGCCTGGCCGAAGTCCCCAATATAGCTAACATGGTAAAAAAAAAAAAAAACTTGGAATAGGGAGAAAAATCCTCAAACAGTGAGAAAAACTCCCCAGTGGAAACCCTGCAATAGTGGGAACGGCCATCCTCTGCTGGCTGGGTGAGTGAATGTGTATGAGTCTTATAGGCAGGGGTGCACATAACTTTTTTGGTGTGGTTCTCAAGGGAGCACCTGGAGATGCTCCCTGGTGCTCACTCTTTACGCAGCGCCCATCCTACAAGGTGTCATCATCGCAGCCGTCCTTTCCTGCAGAGCGCTCAATACGCATGCGTTTTCGATGCAAATCAGCCCACAAACGAGGAAGTTGAGCAAAACAAAAAAATTAAAATATTTCTTAATGTATATGAGCCCCTAAGAACCATACCGGGCCATCCCGCACTTTTGGCGAAATAGAGTTGAGGTAGTCAGCATGTGCAGAAAACTAAGATCTACATTTCCTAAATGAGCCAACCCAATCTACCCACATGGATTGTTCATACAAGCAAACGTCCTCTCTGCCCCTGTACATATGCACTGCACTGCCTTATCCATAATAGGCCATCCCAGAACCTTCCCATAATTCAATGTAAACATGGCGGCTTGGTATCTCACTGATGAGGAACTGCTTGCTATGATTGATGATGATGGTGAAGTGTAAGATAATGGAGACCCAGAGTTTGTCCCAAATTAATCAGAAGATGATGATTCCGCTTCAGAAGGAGGTACCTTTCACTTTAAACGAAACAGAAGGGCATCCAAAACCTGCAAAAGAAGTGCATTATGTAATTGAACATATCATGAGTTTTTAACATAAGCAGTGTTTCTAGTTCCCAGTTACTCTAGGTGACACAGGAGGCTGGCAACTTTAAGTCCCATTTTCTCAAAAGTTCCCCAACATGGGTTGGCCCAGTATGGTTCTTAAGGGCTCATATTTACTTTTACTTAGAAAACAGTAAATCTTTCTTATGTTCAATTTCATCAAGCAAGAGGAGGATTTCTTCCTTTGTGAATGCTAATTTTCGTGTCCTTTTCCCCTCCATGACCGATTGTCAGACACCGTGTTGCCACATGCCAATTTATTGGAGCAATCAGGCTCTGGATTGTTTAACTGAACAATGAACTGAGCAGACAAAGGTTAAATGAGTTTTACGTCATTAATAAACCTTTTCTTAATTATTTCTATTCTTGTGATCTTTCGTTGTAATATTTCTGTAAGCTAATTTAATTAAAAAGACTCTAAATCAATTTAGTCATACTAATGATGATGACAATGTGTTTTTAAAATATTGTATTTCAGTGTTGATTGGTTAAAACGAGGGACGTTTAATCTCACAGCATCGATTTATTAACAACTAATGCTTTAGCGAGGACTCAAGAAACTCTCCGCAAAATTCCTCTTTAGGCCCGTCTAACGACTGTGTTTGGGAAACCCACGTAAGGAGAATGTGACGAACATGAGAGAATGTTCGTTGCTTAAGAATCTCTGTGCCACGCTCGTTAATCCTGAGGTCCAACATTATCGGAAACCCACTGCAGAGCTTTTAAACAAGCATCATTGCCAGTCAAAACAGCCTCTGATTACTCTCAAGTCAAGAACACACAACCTTTAAACAAACAGCCTTTGGTCTACGGACGCAATCCAAGGGAACAGTGGATTGTTAATGGATGAGAATATTTTTTTTTTTTTTCAGTGCGGAAATGTAATACGTAAAATGTAGATATTTATTATAGAAATTTTCCAATTAGGCACCGGAGTTTAAGGTAGGATTACGAAGCTTCTGACAGGGATATGCATGCATCGGTGCTCTCGTTGAAATGGGGCAACGATAAAATCTAAGCAAAAAAAGTAAGTACTTCGCTTGTACCATTGCGGAGATTTTCAGAATTTATTATGTGGTGTGCTTTGATGTCTTATATGACATTGTCGATCGTAGAAGGTATTTTCAAAGCATTATCTAGCTAGCTCCTGCGATTTTTGTCGCATTAAATTGCCCATGAACATAATGGAGGTTTCTGGATTTGGGCCAAGTTATGGTCCAGTTGCCTCCGAACCGGTCGGTCAAAAAGTTTCTGATCAATAAAATTTAACAGAATCTAAATGGAAATATTAAAGATCACGTCTATTAGTTTTTAACAGTGTCTGACCAGTATTTGGTGTAAATTATAAGCCTACACCTTGAAAACGCACAGTATGCTTACAACCGTTCATGAAACGGATAATGTGCGCAGATCTTAAAACTTAAAAGATAACGCTATAAAGGCAGTTCCCGGCTACTCCATATTCAAACAGTACTTAAGAATACCGCAACAAAAGCCGACAAGAAGCGAGTTTTCTGGGACAAGTCAAAGTTCAGGCAGCTCTGCAAGGAAACCGCATTCGGGCAGGAAATAACCGATGCGGACCATGCCGATTTTCCCCGGCTTTGATGGATTTGACGTTTTGCTAATTTGGGTGAAAGCTGAGTAAACTTTAAAAGCTAATAATTAATGAACACACTTGTCATAATGTTTTCTGTCTTACCAGAGATGTATGGAGAAAAATCCTAATTCAGTAGCCGAAGTAAACCAGTCAAAAATGCCAAATATGTTGGTACGCAATTGAGCTTCCCTTCAAGTTTTCTGCCGCGCAATTTCTAATTTTTCCGTGCATGCGCACCAGCGCACCAATTATGTGCACCACTGCTTATAGGGTAGATCTGCTATGCAGTAAAGTTCCACAAGATAAGTTGGGTTCGTGTAAATCTATATAAAGGCACGTATGGTAGTCGAATCCGTAGTTCTGCTCTAGAGACGGTAAAGACTCACAAATTTATGTAGCAGTAGATCTGCGTTCACGTGAACATACCGGAACCAACGCATGCAAGAAAACTTGATGTGCAGGGCTGGCCCAACAAACACAACAATCAGAGCACTGTATAAGCATTATTTTGCCTTATTCTGATGATTCTTTTGATTCCGATCCTCGCGATGGGCCCTTTCACGTGTCGGGCCCCGGGGCTGCAGCCCTGGTAAGCCCGTGCATTAATATGGCGCTGCCAGGGTGTGACCAGGCATGGGTGTAAGGAACAGGGCTGAAGTTGTCCTCGGACTCTCAACCTCACGGGGCAGGAGAGGGATAGAGGGAAATGAAACAAAGGGAGAGGTCAGGCACTGTGGATATCCACATATTGTGAGGCATAATTCATGTGTTTGCACTTCATTATACAACCCCAATTCCAAAAAAATTGGGATGCTGTGTAACTGTAAATAAAAACAGAATGCAATGATTAGCAAATGTCATAATCCCACATTTTATTCACAATAGAACATGAACAACATATCAGATGTTGAAAGCGAGACATTTTACCATTTCATGAAAAATATTAGCTCATTTTGAATTTGATGGCAGCAACAAATCTCAAAAAAGTTGGGATAGGGCCATGTTCACCATTGTTTAGCATCCCTTCTTCTTTTAACAACAGTCTGTAAACGTCTGGGAAGTGAGGAGAACAATTGCTGAAGTTTTGGGAGAAGAATGTTGTCCCACTCTTGTCAGATGTAGGATTCTAGTTGCTCAACAGTCCTGGGTCTTCTTTGCCGGATTTTTCAATTTTCTGATGCACCAAATGTTTTTATCAGTGAATTTCTATTAGTGAATGGACTGCAGGTGGGCCAGTTCAGCACTCAGACTCCTCTACTACAAAGCCCTGCTGTTGTGATGGATGCAGTATGTGGTTTGACATTATTTTGCTGAAATATGCAAGGCCTTCCCTGAAAGACACGTTGTCTGGAAGGGAGCATATGTTGTTGTAAAACCTCTATATACTTTTCAGCATTGATAATGCCTTTCCATATGTGTAAGCTCCCCACGCCATAGGCACTTATGCAACCCGGTACCATCAGAGATGTAGGCTTTTGAACTGTGCGCTGATAGCAAGCTGGATGGTCCCTCTCCTCTTTCGACAGCACGACACGGTGTCTGTGGTTTCCAAAAAGAATTTCAAATTTTGATTCATCTGACTACAGAACAGTTTTACATTCTGCCTCAGTCCCAGGGAAGACGGTGGCGTTTCTTGATCATGTTGACATATGGCTTCTTCTTTGCATGATACAGCTTGCATTTGTAGATTGCACAGCAAACTGTGTTCACAGAAAATTATTTCTAGAAGTATTCCTGAGCCCATGCAGTGTGTTCCAGTGCAGAATTATGCCTGTTTTTAATGCAGTGCCGCCTGAGGGCCCGAAGATCACGAGCATCCAATATTGACCTTCGGCCTTGTCCCTTGCGCGCATATATTTCTCCAGATTCTCTGAATCTTTTGATGATATTATGTGCTGTAGATTCAAAGTCTTCACAATTTTACATTGAGGAACATTTTTCTGACATTGTTCCACATTTTTTAGATGCAGTGTTTTGCAGATCGGTGAATATCTGTCCATCTTTACTTCTGAGAGACTCAGCCTCTCTAAAATGCTCTTTTTATTCCCAGACATGTTACTGACCTGTTGTCAATTAACCTAATTAGTTGCAAAATGCTCCTTAAGTTGTTTTTTTCATTAGTACCACTTACTTTTCTAGCCTTTTGTTGTCCCTCTCCCAATTTTTTTGAGATGTGTTGCTGCCATCAAATTCAGTGCTGGGTGGCACTGTTTGTCCAAGACAAATTTCCCCAGGGGACAATAAAGTTTATATTGATTGATTGATTGAAAATGAGCTAAATATTTTTCATTAAATGGTAAAATGTCTCACTTTCAATATCTGATATGTTCTCTATGTTCTATGGTGAATAAAATGCGGTTTTACGAGAGTTGCAAATCATTGCATTCTGTTTTTATTTATTATTTACACAGCATCCCAACTTATTTGGAATTTGTTGATTACTTTTAAAAACCTGCAGTCAAAGGGTCTAACGCAGAGGTGGGCAGCGAGGGCTGTATCTGTCCCTGGTTTTCACACCAGCTTCTGGTCTTTAATTAGTTGATTATCTAAATTAGCCAAATCATTTATGAAATCTGACATTTCTGGAGCATTTCTTTAAATTTTCATGAATGACCACCAAAGACTGTTCTTGTCTCCCTTCATAAAACATTTTTCTTTGATCTAATCATTGCACAAATCTATATTTGTGTATGCAATCAGTTAACTCAATTAGTCGGGGTAATTGATAGAAATAAAATCCTGCTTACACACCGGCCCTCCAGGACCGGAATTTCCCACCCTTGGTCTAATGGATGCTGGGATGCGGTCTCCAAACAGTAGCAGTAAATATAAAAGATATGTCTTGCCATTTAAGGCAAACCATGAATACATGCCACAAAAAACTGCTTAGGGATTGACTTGGAAGTGCGTAATTTGTATCAGTGCTGAGACTTGACCTTGCAAATACTTTGCTTGCCGTAAGACATTTATTTGGAATCAGCTCAGTGAGTTCCTCATCAGACATCCTCTAACAAGAAGTCAATCAGTGGTGTGGAGAGTAATTGCATTCTGTCAATACTCAATCACGAAATGCCTTGTGGTGGAATAATGTTTGGTCTTGATCTTAGTAAATAATACCATCCAGCCACATGTAGGATAACTGTGCCTCACTTTCCCTGATCATATTTTTAATCCATGAAGGAAGTTAACCAGGAAAAAAATATATTTTTCAGTATTATAAAGCAAATATTCCTTAAAGTGTGAACACATTTCTGTTTTTGTTTTAAATTCTTAATTTAAAAATGTCCAAGGTTGTATACATTAGTCTATGTATGTTTTAGTTTGACCAAGCAAATAATCATGGTGCGAGAATGATTATTTATCTTGTGAGGTCAAGGGACCTGGGTGCAGCAAGCAATGCTCAAAATACACCTCCTCTGGCTTCCAAGCAGTGTAGTAATAGCTGTCCAGGTTGTACACCTCTGCAAGTCTCAGTACAGCATTGCTCACATGCTCAAGATTACCTTCTAAAACCCAACCTACATTAGCACTCATTATTTGTTCCCAGTATATTTATTGAAAACATTTGTATAATGTACACTGATTGAAAGAACATAGGCTGTTAGTTACAGTAAATATTAATTGCACCCATTTGATCTTTTAAATGTGTTTGTCAATAAGCATTCTTATCAATTCTTATCATACCATGAGTAAAGGTTTGGATTAATTAATTTGCAAAACCTTTGTGATGACTGAAATTCAGTGAGTCACCATTTTAAGGAGACAAGCGTACTCGTATACAAGACGGAAACATGCTGATATTAAACGCATAGGATGCTGATCCAAATGCACCCCCCCACTGGGACGTGCCTAAGATTTGTCTGCAGAACTTGACTTGAGCTGTTATGACACCATCAGCATTATTCACTGCATCCATGGGTGGTTTTAATGTTTTGGCTTATCAGTGTGAGTAAAAAATATATATGCACTCATATGCAAAACCTGTACCATTTACATCTACATGTACATGTATGTGCATGCAATGGGCTTAGCTGTGTAGGGGGGCCCTGTGGCTTCAGGGTTGACGCATGTGTGCGCACAGACATGACATCTTATTAACCAAGTACAGGTATGCAAATAAGCACATACTGTAAACCAACAAGGACTCAATCTTGCATTAAAATTAAGCAAATTGACTAAGAAAAAGGAAAAACTTAACAGAAATCAAAAGCACTGGTGGCATGACATGATAACACAAATACACACTGAAAGCACTGGTGGCATGACATGATAACACAAATACAAATTGAAAGCACTGGTGGCATGACATGATAACACAAATACAAATTGAAAGCACTGGTGGCATGACATGATAACACAAATACACACTGAAAGGGTGCCAGCAAATAAACTTGAACTACCCTTTCCATTTAGCTTGATACGATTATAAATGAATGCAATAATGATTGGATTAACTTGTGTACATTGCTACCAAAAGGTGCAAGGTAATAAAAAAGATTTAAAGAGGATACCAGTGCATCAATGCACGTTATTCCTAAGCTGTCTGATGGCGATTACCACTTGAAAACATGTCAGCTTCCTCCTCTTTGCTTCAACTAATTTCATTCATTTAGCCCTACCTCTGAAACCTCGAAATAGAAAGGACATACTTTCATGCAACATATATCAGAGTTTCCAACTTTCGAGGCAACCTTTGCGTAGGATTGACAAAGATTAGCCAAAGCCGGTGTAATTTTATGTGTAAAATGCATTAAAGAGAATTTATTTTTCATGCTGACGGGACACAGGACATAATTAACGTCTCACCTCAAACGTGAGAATTGGTGACCCCGAAATCTGCAACTCATTTAATGAAGTGTTGTACCTGAGAGGTCAGACAAAAACCACAGTCTAATTTGTTTTCATTAATTAATTTCATAGCTAGGAAATGGTAAAAATAGCCTGCTTTACCTACAACCACAATGTAATTTGAGCCGCTTCAATATTCTGCTCAAACCACTAATGTCCTGACAATGGTAACATTGCTTGACAATTTGCTTCACTCGCTAGCTGGATTCATTTACCAGTTACGATAATTTGTAATTTGTAATCAATTTGTAATCGGAACATTATTTGAACAGAATATCCAAGCATTTTACATCCTGTTATCAAACATGTCAGTCTCTAAAATATATCTCCCTGCCTTGCTATCCGGCGATTACTATCCAGCTGCGCTTTTGGATAGACTGACGAGTGACTGATCTGATATGATGACACCTAGTGAACACCCATCTGCGAGGGCAGAGCCCTGGACAAAAAAATGTTGACCCATGTGCCGGGATGATTCCTGGACAGCCCTGGCCCAATTTGACCGGTGCATACATGCATATAGAACTCGATTTCCACAAAATGCAGCTTAATTATTTTGATTCGTTGATCAGAGGTAAATTTATAAGGGGCACTAGAAAATCAACTTTTGATCTCTTGCACCGATTGTGGGTTTATTTCACTCCCTTGCGGGTCTGTGGGTTATGCTATTAATTTGCGGGTCTGACCCGCCAGATGCGGGTGACTTTGGGGCTATGTAAACGTAGGACACATTACTGGACTTTGTGCATGATGATCAACTTTGTTTTAATTACTGAACCGGAATACTTGCAAAATGGATTCTTCACATTTTGCCAAATAAGCATACAACTAATTCCGCTTTTATGGTATTATCATCAGGGCTGCACAGTGGTGCAGTGGTTAGCACTGCCACCACACAATAAGATGGCTGTGGGTTTGAATCCGGCCTAGGCCCTTTCTGTGTGGAGTTTGCATGTTCTCCACGTCTTTGCGTGGGTTTCCTCCCGCAATCCACAGACATGCACATCAGGTTAATTGGAGACCCTAAATTGCCTGTAGGTAGGAATGTTTGAGTGAATGGCGTGTGCGCCAGTGGCAGCTGGTGAACTGGCGATAGGGGAGGCTCAAACAATCCCTTAAAATTAATGATTGGTCATGGCATGTTTTCAATCATTCATTTAAATAACCATTACAGAAACTCCGAAAACTCTCAACATTATCAGGTGTGGCCAGTTTTCATTTATAACGTATACCTGTCAACTCTCATGCATTTCAGTGTGAGTTTAAGTGGCATATTTACGTTCCTCTGCTGTAGTCAGCAATTATTCAATCAACGCGTATGTACAAGATTCTCGCGCAGAATTGAAGTCCTTCTGCACTGGAGGGGTCGGAAGCAATGGAATTGCATAAAGACGTTTCAAATGATCTTATTTCATTTAAAGATCATGAAACACATGCATTGCTTCCAGTCCCTGAATAAAGAAAAGCGTGAGAAGTCCGGAGTCGTAATCGGTATGCGTTATAAATGAAAACTGGCCACATCTGATAATGTTGAGAGTTATCGGAGTTTCTGTAATGGTAATTTAAATGAGTGATTGAAAACAGGTTGTGACCAATCATTAATTTTAAGGGATTGTTTTGAGCCTCCCCTATCGCCAGTTCACCAGCCGCCACTGGTGTGCGCCCTGCGATGGATTGGCGTGCTGTCCAGGGTGGGTCCCTTGCTTTTGCCCATAGTCAGCTTGGATAGGCTCCAGCTCCCCCGAAAACGTAGTGAGGAGGAAGTGGATATAGAGAATGGATGGATGGATGATTATTATCAATATCTTCCATTCAGAATATTTTCAAAAATCTTTTGATTGAAGTGACATAATTGACACATTAAATTTTTCTAAAAACTGCATTTTAAAAAACATTTCTTAGGCGATTCAAGCCGATCGGACAATGATGCAGAACAAGAAAATACCGTTTTGTGAGTTACAGGAATTCAGAAGCTTCGAAAGATATTGACATTTCATGTCACCATTAATGTGGATTGGAAAATGTTTGAGAACTATTGCAATATACTTTAATGTAAGATGAGGGGAAATAGAGTAATTCTACCAAGTAATCCTCACAACTGAACAAATTAACACTTAGTTGCTCATTAGCAAATGTAAATTGGAATGGGTTTGGTGAAGTAATGCGCTTTAAGGCAAGGTGAGAGCAAGGCTATCATCCCTCTGATGGCAAGTCCCGGGTGAGAGAGGTCAAAAGACGAAAGTTTAAATTGTTGCGTTTTTAATGCCTCATAGTGTGTGTCTGCCACCATTATGGCTGCCCCTTCATTTTATATTTTGTGCAGTTTTTCTTTGCCAAGATAACAGCTCTGGATCTTCATCTGTAATATCTGATGAGGTTGGTGAATACATGACATGGGATTTTAGACCATTCCACCCTGCAGAATCTCTCCAGATTCTTCAGGTTCTAAGGTTACTGCTCGTGGGCTCTTCTCCTCAGCTGCTCTTGCAGATTTCTAGCAAAGGTTGAGAACAGAGTACTTTCATGGTCATTGCAAGACTTTTACTCTGTAGTCAGTGAACTATTTTTGTATTGATTTATAGGTGTCCTTCAAATCATTGTTCCACTAGAAAATCCAACCATGTCCCATTTTACACTTCCAGGTAGAGCCTCTAAGGTTTTTATTTAATATCAGCTTGCGTTTGATGGAGTCCATGATACCATTGTAAAACCCACAAAACAATACCAAACACAGAAATTGTAGGGGTTAAGGCTCCACGTGTTCTTTTGGCTGGTATTAGCACGCGCGACGTCCTGGCTGGTGCGAATCACAATAAAATGGATATATTTTCTCCGTTCAAAGAACGGGGCACAAAAGCACAACGGTTACAATTAATCTGACTCCATAATAAATTTATAATAATGAATTTAGTTATACTCTCCTTAAATATCTGACTCCAAATTAGAATTGGAATTAGAATCCATAATCTAGGGAAACCTGCGTAGTTCTCGAAGTGACTACACCTCGAACTCTTAGGAGACTACCGCCGTTGCTAAACATGTACTCCCGGGTTTTTAGTACTGTTACCGGATCCTAGGTTTGTTGGTTAGATTAGAGGTTTGGAAGTCAGCCATCACTGCAACAGCATCTTTTGGCGTGAATACAGCAAACCCAGATCTATGCACGCCCATGGGTTCCTTCAGGGAATTTTAACAGATAACCGACTTTTCGTCCATGGGTTTCCTTAAGGCTAAAATCCCAGAACCAGCAATACATAAACCCTTTATGTAAGTAGATCAAGATTGTCTCTCCAACTTAATAAAACCAATTCCCATACCAGGCCGCTGGCCAGTCGTACCTCGGTCGGGATTATACCCCTAGGTATCCGTCGCAACGCGGCTAGAAAGAATAAAAGGATTAAGAGTCACAGAGACCACGCAAGTTTAAAGGAATAACAAGAATTTATTTGCTAGGTAGGCAAGAGCTTAAATCAACAGACCAAATATTAGTTACCACGAATTTAGACAAATATAAACGTCATACCTGGCGACAGCTACACACACAGAGTTGGGTGAGTGCGAAATCAGAGAGACGATCCGCCATAGCTATAGAGTCTACTCACGCACTTCGTCTTGGCGAGGAGAGATCGGATACGATCTTCCCCGAACAGCTCATTCTCTTTCCTGTAAACCAAGCCAGCTACCCCCCTCCTCCAACCAGAGAGCCCCATAAGTTAACCAGGTGAGATATCGGGTTACAGGTCTCAGGACTGAGACAGAGTCAGGCCATTTGGCTGTAAAGGAGGGGTCATTCAGACAAAAGGAACTACACTTTATTACCCAAGAGGAGATTTTACCTTACCCAAATTTAGGGAGTCTCTAAAAGTGAATGAACTATAATTTCATTTGATATGAAACATATGCCATTCAACTCCTCGAATTCTAACAAAAACATACATATCAAACAAGCCAGGAAAATGTATGAATATGATGCAGTTGTCATGAAAAAGTCTCAAGCTGAATTATTATAAAGGTAAATTGTGTTATAAGTACAGAGGTGATTTCTTATCAGTATATTGAACATATGAGCATATTGTGACGTTCCCAGAGGTTTAGATTATTTAAAACAGATAAGTTAGGGTCCAGTCTTACACAGATGATTGAGGGCAATATGGAGCACTGGGTAAGCCAAAGGCCTCCCATGCAGGATGACATCAAAGGCGCAGAAACCATGCAAACCCCCACTCCCAGCTCAGAGGCTGGGTTTATTGCCTCCTGTCCAGCCATTCACACATACAGCTTGATCACACTTTGCATCCCCCAGTTCAGGTCTCCAGTCTCTTACAGGCATAAACCACCCCCACTTCCCTTCACACAAACCCCAGCAAACAACAAGCTGCTTGTCGTCAGGAACTCAACAATTTGTTATATTGCATGGCGTTGAAGTCTTTTGATGCTCAGAAGGCCCGCCAGTCTTGCTGCAGTGTCACAGATGCACTCATCAGCGCCAGCGGTGCTCCAACCCCCCCTTTTCCCATCTTACACCATGTACAAACCAAGATGTCCCATGGAAATAAAACAAAACAAAACAAAATAGCCCCATAACACCTAAGATCTACGACCTTACTCGAGTGGGTTCCAGGTGCTTTCCTGTATGGTTATTGTAGCCCCGGGACGAAGTCGAGTGGCTACTATGGATTCACGCGTCGTCTCCGCTGCCGCCGCATCCGCATCCGCAGACACTTCCTTGTGGACGCTTTACAGGCAGTAATTTTTGACCGCTTACTTTCATATTAGGTATGGACATGTCTTGTACTTCAATTATGACACCTATTGATTTTGGTTGCCACGGCGACAGCATTGGCGGAATAATGCGCAAATTTGTGTTGAAACATACACACTTCCTTGTGGATGCAGTACAGGCTGTAATTTTTGACCAATTACTTTCATATTTGATATTGACAGGTGTTACACTTCACTTATGACACCTATAGATTTTGGCTGCCATGGCAACAGTATTGGCCGCATAATACACAAATTATTGGCAAAACATAGAGATTTCCTTGTGGACGCAGTACAGGCTGCAATTTTTGACTGATGACTTTCATACTTAGTATGGACATGTGTTGCACTTCACTGATAACACCTATTGATTTTGGTTTCATGGCGACAGTATTGGCCGAATAATATGGAAATTATTGGCAAAACAGAGATTTCCTTGTGGACGCAGTACAAGCTGCAATTTTTGACCCATTACTTTCATATTTTTTATGGACGTGTGTTGCGCTTCACTTAATATGACACCTATCGATTTTGGTTGCCATGACAACAGTATTGGCCGAATGCGCAAAAAAGGGGAGAAGCAGGCTTTCGGGGCTTCACCCCTGCGGTTGCAGCTGACTGGACTGTCTAGTCTTTCTGTTGACCCCAAATCTGCCTTTGGCGTTTTTTGCTAAAAGCTCTAATTTGGTTTCATCTGTCCATATAACCCTGTTCCAACAAAATTCTGAGTAACATTTGGCAAACTCCAGTTCCTTTAGCTTGTTATTAATTGAAAATTGAGGCTTTTTGTCTTCCGACCCTCCCAAACAACTTGCGGTGATTTAAGTGGCATATGATGGTAATTTTTGTGACTTTCTGACCTCAAGACTCAAATAAACCCCACAATTCTCCAGTTTTGGACCTTGTAGATTCTTTTTTTTCAGGTGAACCATCCTCCTTACAATGCGTGAGGTCAATTTACACACACACCCTCTTCCAGATTGACTCTTAACGTCTCCTTTTGCCTTTATCTTCTTAATTATTGCTCTGATAGTGGAAATGGGCATTTCAACTGTTTAGAGGTTTTCCGTAAATTGCGCAGCTCAACAACTTTTCTTTGCACATCGTCATTATGTTCATTGGTCTTTCCTATGGTGATGAACGACTTAGGGAATGTAACCTCATATTTATATCCCAGTGAAACAGGAAGTCATGAGTGACCACTTTAGAGTTCTTCATTAAACAGCAGCGCTTAAAAATGCAAAATATGACAAGAAATATCAGTTAGATTTCATTCATAGGATTTTCTATGGATGTCGATATTTGTGGCGCGTTTTCGGAGAGAAAAATTTGGTTTGTGTCAACATTTTTTTCTTTCAATAATTTTACTTCAGTGAAAAAGGTAAGATACTGCATTTCTGAATTATTTGAGTGAAAGACCAAGAGGATAAACAGTAAGGGAATTTTTTTTTTCCACAGCCTGTTTTGCTTATATTCACTATTATCACAATTCAGTTATCACACCTATAATTTTTAAGGGCACTGTATTTCTATCTTTAAATAATGCAACGCTTAGTTTTGTTTATTTATTTTTTCCAATAAACTTCATGTAATATGACCAAATTTCTGTGACAAAGTCTTATGAAATACGTTGTAGAGTTGACACCACCTGTGATTGAATGAGTTCCTAAATTAAATTATTCCAAAAAGAGATACTGTTCAGTCTAAATGTGGAAAATGTACCCTTTTTAAAAAAAGTGGAAATGGAAAAAAATATATATTACATAATACATTTCTTCATAATTCATATTACGTCTTTTTTTTCATAGCTAAATCAGTCTTCCATGTCTAGACCCAGTGAACTCTGCAGGCATAATTACAGTCTGTTAAGAAGAAAAAAAAAACAGTTGGATTTTATAAGAAATGACAGGAGGCATTCTGATTAGTCACATACGTTGCCAAAACACCAAAATAAATATATAAATGAAATAATCCACAAAATACAGCCTTTTCTCAACCTTGAGTCTTACATTGTGTTTGATCCATCTACCCTGACACTAGCGAGAAACAATGTGCCCAGAAGATATACAAAATGGTTAAAAAAATTTACTGCCATCTTCCTTCCAAAAATAGCCAGAAATGAAAGTGTTCAGTGCATCCTTGGACAGATGGTTTTCATGATATTTACGTTTTTGACCAAGGATTATGCATGCACAGAATGTTGAATTTTTGCCAATTAATATTTTGAGTCATAGATTTAGAAAATTTGAAAGCCATTTACTGGTTCGTACCGTAGGGCAGTATAATGGTAGACAGTTTTGTGAAATGACCGGGGTATAGGCCTTCTTATCTCCTGGTGATTGGCTTGATTCCCGAGAGAGGAACTGTCACTGTGCTCTTGAGCCAGGTACCTTGCTTGAATAGTTTCAGAAAAACGTCAGAATTAAATACATGCAGGCTGTTTCCGGTGTTTTGCAAAGAGTTTTAGTTCTATGCATAAAATGTTGGATGTACTGTATATCATTTATGTATAATCAAACTGCCTGAAATCACTTTAATTGTGAGTATAATTTGCTAGTTGCAAAACAATTAGAAAACGCATTGTGATTCAGAATTTCAATTGAAGAATTTGTGTTTGGTAAACATTTTTGTACGATACGGCATGGTAAACAAGATTATGGAGATAAAGTATTTTTTAAAGTTATGAACACAACAACCTGAAAAGCTAGATAGACTTGCGCAACTGTATTGAACAGAAGCAGTTTGAGTTCTCTGGTGCTCCCATCAGAATTTTATCGAGCAGTTCTACTTGTCATGGGAGACGGGGTAGTTTGGTGATTAAGTGTGCTAGACTCAGGACCAAAAGGTCCTGAGTTTGAATCCTTCCCATGGCTTTTGCGGTGTATACTTGGGAAGAACACATCACTGCCATGGAGCCTCACTCCAACCAGATGTATAATTGGGTCCTGGCAAATTGTCAGGGAAACCTGAATAAGAACTGGAGGACTAGCAATACTTCTAGTCACTTCATAATACTAAAACCGGGTTAAGCGCTGGGTCTGATGAAGCACTAGACTCGGAACAGACTTTCTAACTCCCTCTACCTGTCAAGACCACCTCTGTTTTTCAAATTATCATCCAAATTGTGTCTCATGCATATGTCCTGAAGTTCCTTTATTTAGCTTCTCACCAGGCCTTCTCTCTGACCAGGTTCTTGGATTTTTAAAAGTCAATGTTGGCTGATAATACCATATTGTATTGTATGAGTTATGTCCATTTATCAGTAAATTACAAAGCCAAGTGTCAATTATTTTGGTCTCCTAAATTAGGGGGACTATTTCTCTATTGATTCTGTAAACGATCTTCGTGCCTGGAAGGCAAAAAGGATGGAGGTTTTATGAGAGATTGTGCTTCTTTGAGTAATGGTAAAAGATTGGTTGCATTTCTGTCTGTCAGCCTTCATGAGACCCGGAGGACATGAAACCATAAGCATAAATTTCTCCCTTTTAATAATATTGACAATGGAGTGAACAAATCTTTCATGTAAAATGTGATTTCATAGAATTAATGTCCCTTGGTAAGCAAGAGGGGGAACATTACAATTCAAATCCTCTACGTTTTTAAGGTATTAAGGTTAAGAGGAGTCTTGTGCTCCATCTGTGGTTTCTTTGGAGACTGCACTACACTGAGTTGATGCTCCATGATTAATTTTCTTAAGCCATCAAACTGATGAACTTGTGAGTGTGTATGTGTGAGGGAGAGATTACTGTCTCACCTTTATCATCACCTTGCTCTGATGAGCATTTCTATGCCATGCATGCTAACGTACACGCAAACTCGATCTATCTTTCCCTCTCTCTCTCTCTCTCTCTCACACACACACACACGCATGCACACCATGCACACATACACACACAAGCAAAAGCACTCACTCTATGAAAGGCCAAAATTAAACCTGTGTGTCATGCAAAAAGCCTCAACAACATTCAATTTAGGAAGAAATTCGCAATACAGTGCCATGAAAAAGTATTTGCGCCCTTCCTGATTTTTTCTTTTTTTCATATTTGTCACGCTTAAATGTTTCAGATCATCAAACAAATTTTAGTATAAGACAAAGACAACCCGAGTAAATACAAAATGCAGTTTTTAAATGATGAATTCATTTATTGAGGGAAAAAAGCTATCCAAGCCTACCTGGCCCTATGTGAAAAAGTAATTGCCCCCTAAATCCTAATAACTGGTTGTGCCACCCTCGGTGACAACAGCTGCAATCAAACGTTTGCAATAACTGGCAATGAGTCTTTTACATCACTGTGGAAGAATTTTAGCCCACTCTTCTTTGCAGAATTATTTTAATTCAGACACATTTGAGGGGTTTTGAGCATGAACGGCCTGTTTAAGGTCATGCCACTGCATCTCAATAGGATTTAAGCCCGGACTTTGACAAGGCTACTCCAAAATCTTCATTTTGTTTTTTTTTAAGCCATTCAGAGGTGGACTTGCTGGTGTGTTTCAGATCATTGTCCTGCTGCATAACCCAAGTGCGCTTGAGCTCGAGATCACAATCTGAGGGTTGGACATTCTCCTTCAGGATTTTCCGGTAGAGAGCAGAATTCACAGTACCATCAATTCTTGGTGTGCACGTGACGTCACGCATAATTTCCAAACAGGAAGTCCGCCATGATGGATGATAACAACAACCAAGATAGCTGCACTTCACCATTGAGCTCCTGCAACGCTTCATGATTTTCTTCGCATTTGCGCTTCCTTTTAAAAGAAAACAAAGCCTACTTTGTGTGCGGTTTTTAATTGCAGCAAAAATGCTACTCGTGATAAAGACCAGTTTCTTCAGAATCCTATCTCATTGAAATCAATGTCGCTTACTGGCAAATACGGCACTTTGTTTACGTGCGCTGGCAGCCACTTGCTTTTTACTTCAGTACATCTTCTTGAGTTCCCAATTCTATATCCAGCTTCAGTCGCTAAGAGCAAAGCTCCAATGTGGGAACAAGCCTCGCTTAATCCAGCCATGCAATCACAATGTGCGAGGATCACATCGCCATTCTTATCGCTCACAAACCACGGCTTGAGCGGTGTTTGTCAAGTTCTTTTAGAATGGTTTACCCAAGCATGAACCAGCGCCCTGTTCTCTTTCACTTCGTATTAGTGAGAAGAATAGCAACCCAGCCAGACACAAAAAAGTTATACGCATCTAGACTCTTATAAGCCTTCATTTGTGCATTGGTTGTCCGCGAGGTTTGAATAACGAGATAGTTTACGATATCGGGGTATTCAATCACTGGTAATGTTGCCAAATCCTCCATATAATCAAACAGCTTTAACATAATATGGGTCAAAACCACAAATTTCAACCTTTTCTCTGTATCTTGACTTGGCAGAGGACTCCGGAGAGTCACAATATTTTGAAAAATTTGGAGATGTATCACTGTTATTGTTCGCACGAGATGCCATTTTTGATTTGTATATCATCAAACATGGCGGCGCGTGCGATTTAATCACGTGGTTGCACACCAAGAATTATGACAAGTTGTCCAGGTCCTGAAGCAGCAAAGCAGCCCCAAACCATCACGCTACCACCACCATGTTTGACTTTTGGTATGATGTTCTTTTATGAAATGCTGTGTTAGTTTTATGCCTGATGTAATGGGATGCACACCTTCCAAAAAGTTCAACTTATGTCTCATCATTCCACAGAATATTTTCCCAAAAATCTTGGGGATCATCAAGATGTATTTTGGCAAATGTGAGGCGAGCCTTCGTGCTCTTTTTGGTTAGCAGTGGTTTTCACCTTGGAGCTCTCCCATGGATGCTTTTTTTGCCCAGTGTTACAAACTCAGGCCGGTCCTCTCAAACCGCCGCGCACGCTGCACGTCAAAGCGGAAAAAAGAAACAAAAAAAGGACGCCAATGCCAGCCTATCAGATTTTACTACGAATAATTACAAGTCTAGGGGATCCTAATGCGTAAACCAGCTGGGGCCTGAATGTAACTATACCGTGCATATGGTGATAATAACTTGAACTGGATCTATATGGGGGTGTTGGAAATGTTGTATATAACTAAACGGAGGCAGCAAGAGAACCAGCTTACCAGGGATTTCCCAATTAACTCCACGTCTCTCCCGGCCAGCTCCGTCTATGGCTCTTCATGAGCGACCAGCTCCCTTTTTGATCTTCCAGTCATTCAAGTTTTTTTTAATGTTAGAATAAAACTAAATTGTCCGCAAAAAGACATAAATCAACACAGTCCAAAAAGGGGGGAATCTTTTACCAGTCGCGTGCTTACGGTCAGATCCAAGGCAAACAAAAACCAAGAACCACACTCTCTCCCAGGTAAATCACCTGAATTCACTTAAAACAATAGTGCGTGAGACACGCCCCCCCCATCAGCTGGTAATCCCACTGCCTCCAAAATCGGTGTGTGTTCTCCCTATCAATCTGGCTTCCTAACATTCCTCCCCCCCCAAAAAAAAAAAAAAAAAAAAAAAAATTTTTTTTTTTTAACCACTTCATTTTTTAAAGCTTTTCTTAAACATTATTATAATGACTAAATATACATTTTCCTATATTTTACAAAATTAAAATCAATACTCTGCTTTGACATTTGCTATTCCGTAAACGGGAAACACACAGAGTCAACCCAAGTAACCAATAGTTGTCCTCTGCCCTCTAAGCACGTGATAGGGTATCAGCAATGATGTTATCCTTTCCAGCCACATGCTGAACCACCAGATTATAGGGCTGAAGTACTAAACCCCACCTGAACACTCGGGCATTAGAGGTCTTGAATTTTGACACAAATGTTAAAGGATTATGGTCTGTAAGCACCACTACTTCTCCACAAGAACTGGACACATTAATCTCAAAGTGCCTAACTGCCAGCACCAGGGCCAAAGCTTCCTTCTCTATAGTGGAGTAAGCTCGCTGATGTTTATTAAGCTTCTTGGAGTAATATGCTACTGGTCTGTCAAAACCCTGAGAATCAGGCTGAAGCAGAACAGCACCAATGCCAACTTCTGGCGTCCACAGCAAGTTTAAACGGAGTGGAAAAATCTGGTGCTTGTAACACAGGCTCACATGCAAGAATAGCTCTAACTTCGATCAAATGCCGACTGGCAAGTTGCGGACCACTTAAACTTGACCCCTTTCGGAGTAAGTTAGTCAAAGGCTCCGTTACGCCGCAAAATTTGGTACAAACCCTACGGTAAAAGCCACACATCCCCAGTACCCTCATGGTTCCCTACGAGTTCTAGGAGCTGGAAGATCTAAAATGGCCTGTACCTTAGCCTGCCGAGAAACACCAAACCCTGGCCCACCTGATGCCCTAAATAGGTCACTTGACCCCTGCCGATCTCACACTTTGGCAGGTTCACAACCAACCCGGCTTGCTGCAACCTGGCAAATAGTTCTCTCATATGGGCTAGATGTTCATCCCAGGAGTTGCTATAAACCACAACATCATCAATATAAGTGACTACATTTGCTAAGCCTACTGTAACTGTATTCATTGCCCTCTGAAAAGTAGCAGACATTTTTCATTCCAAAAGGTAGAACTTTGCATTCAAATAAACCAAAAGGAGTAACAAAAGCTGAGACCTCCTGAGCTCGTGGTGTAAGGGGCACCTGCCAGTATCCCTTCAACAGATCGAATTTGGACACGTACTGGGCCCTACCTATGCAGTCGATGCAGTCTTCTAGACGCGGGATGGGAAAAGCGTCTGTCTTAGTGACCTGATTCACCTTTCGGTAATCAATACAAAAACCGCAAACTACCATCAGGTTTAGGCACCAGTACAACTGGCGAACTCCAGTCACTATAACTAGGCTCTATCACTCCTATTTGAATCATATACTCAAGTTCCTCCTGTACCCTCGTCCACTTTGTAGGACTCAATCGATATGGATGCTGCTTTATAGGGGAAGCCACCCCTGTATCTACATCATGCACAGCTACATTTGTACGTCCAGGGACATCTTGGAACAGGGTGGAATAATCCTCAACCAAGGCCTTTACATCAGCTTGCTGACTTGCACTCAAATGTCCAATATACTGATCAAATTCCCTTATGGCATCTGAATTGCGCAAATGAGCAGTGATAGACTCCACTACCTCTGTACCATCCTCCTCCTCATCAGGCACACCCTCAACTGCAACCACCGCCATGGGGATAACCAAGTTTGACCGTTCCACATAGGATTTTAATAAATTGACATGGCACAATCTAGATTTTGTTCTCCGGTCAGGGGTACTAATCACATAATTGCGATCCCCCTACTCTCTTTTCAATAGTGTATGGACCACAAAAACGCGCGTGCCTAGACAGTCTCCCCTGATCGGCATGAGTACCAATACTTTTATCCCCGGGCCTAAAAAGTTCTCTCAACGGCCCTTTTTGTCATACTGGGCTTTCATGCGGCCTTGAGCCTCCTTCAGATTTTCTTGGGCTACCTGACATGCAGCAGACAGACGGTCCCGGAAAGTGGCAACATGTTGCAAAATAGTCTGTCCCTAGGCTGCTCCACAAGCCTCTCCTTCACAAGTTTCAATGGGCCACGGACTTCATGGCCAAAGACTAATTCAAAGGGTGTAAACCCTGTGGATTCACTAACAGAGTCCCTAAGAGCAAACAATAAAGAGGAAGGGCTACATCCCAGTCTCCTGGGTGCTGAACAGAATAAATCTTGATCACAGTCTTCAGGGTTTGATGATAACGTTCAATCGCACCCTGAGACTCAGGATGATACGCTGATGAAGTTACCTGTTCAATGCCCAATTCATTCATCACCTCCTGAAATACACCGGAAACAAAATTGGTGCCACGGTCCGACTGAATCTGCCTTGGAAGGCCAAAACGAGAAAAAAAAACTAACAAGCGCATCAAGAACAACCTTAGCTTTTATACTCCTCAAAGGTACAGCTTCAGGAAACCGGGTGGCAACATCCATGATTGTTAATAAATACTGATTACCCTTCTTGGTCTTAGGCAATGGTCCTACACAATCAACCATGACCCGAGAGAAAGGCTCCTCCACCACAGGAAGAGGGCTTAATGGTGCCAATGGGATTTTCTGATTGGGTTTCCCCACAATCTGACATGCATGACACGACTTACAGAATGCCACTACATCCTTATGTATGTGAGGCCAGTAAAAATGACGGAGAATCTTTGCTTGAGTTTTGCGAATGCCCAAATGGCCTGCCATTGGGGTTTCATGGGCTAAGCGCAGCACTTCAGCTCGAAAACTCTTTGGCAACACTACCTGTTCTACAGTGCTCCAAACCTCTGTAGCAGGTCGATCAGAAGGCCGCCACTTCCTCATAAGCATTTCATCATGTATATAAAATCCCTCAGCTATTTTATGGCTCTCCTCCAGATTAAATGCACCTTCTCTCAGGGAAGCCAATTCTGGATCCTCCTTCTGACCAGCAATCAATGACTCACGGTCATACTGCTGAGCATCCGGCAACCCCTCAAGCCTGGCGAAAAATGTATCAGCCAGCTCACCGGTCAGACCTCCATCCCTTACAGGCACCTTTTCCCCAGACTGAGAGCGTGTAACCACACAAGCTGGGAAAATCCCAGGACAGTCCTTCTCCAGCGCCAATGTTTCTGGTGACTCACAAGGCTCTAAACTCACTATCGGTGTCACACATACTTGGCTACCAGCCAAGTCATTCCCCAAAAGCAACTCAACACCATCTATGGGTAAGGGCGGCACCACCCCAACCGTAACATACCCCGTAACAAGGTTAGATTTCAAGAAAACTCTATGCAATGGGACAGCACCATACTCACCCCAATACCTTTCAACAGTACAGAGGCTTTCAGGAAGTTTTATCTGTCAAAAACATTAGCCCGGCCAACAAAAGAGACTGAGCTGCACCTGTATCCCTTAAGATTGTCAGGGGGACTTCCTGTTCTCCCTCTAAAGGTGCAACTGTACCTTGAGAAACAAAACCCTTGTACACTTCAGAGTTTACTCCAATGGATTCTCCAGAGGACAACTTCTCAGGTGTTGGAATCTGCAAACCCTCAGCCATTACACATGCTACAGGTTGCTGGGAATCATCACTACGCCCTTTCCTTGCCAGCAGCCGACAGCGAGACTTCATATGACCAGGTTTTTTACAATAATGACAAATTATCTCACCTCCCTGACTAGAAGAGTGAAACAATTGTGCACCTTGCGAGGGCTTCTGGACAGAGCTCTCCTTGGGCTGACCACCAAGCTCACTGTCTTTCTTAACCTCTGAGCCCTGTTTCTTCCCGTTACTGAAAATTTACTTTTCCACGGCTCTGAGTGAACAAAAACATAATTATCAGCCATTTCAGCTGCCTTCCGCTGCTCTGTAACCTGACGCTCATTTAGATGGACCTCAATATGACGTGGCACACTGATCTTAAACTGCTCTACAAGCAACAACTCCCTTAATTCTTGGAATGTATGAACATTACAAGCACGCAGCCACTTATCAAATGCCAGCTCCTGCTGCCTAGCAAGATCAACAAATGACTGGTCTGATTTTATTTTAAAACTACGGAACTGCTGCCTATAGGCTTCAGGCACCCGCTCATAAGCTCTGAGCACTGCTTTTTTCACCACTTCATATTCATCACTATCTGCAAATCCAAGAGCAATATAGGCTTCCTGGGCCTTACCGTAAACTCTCTCCTAACTAAAGTCACCCATTCTCCCTTTGGCCACGATCTTTCAATGGCAATGCGCTCAAATGTTTCAAAAGAAAGTATCAGGAGACTCATGGCAAAAAGCGAGGCATGATCTTCAAACACTTTGAGACATCAAAACGAGTCTCATGCTCCCGCTGACGCTGACGGTCCTGACCCTCTCTTCTTACCTGCTCTAATTTAGTATTGGCCACCTGTAATTCTAGTGACAAGTCACGTTCCCTCTTCTCACGCTGCACTTCCAGAAAATTCCTCTCTCTCTCCTGTCTAATCTCTTTAGTGCGTTCATCTGTCAAGCCAAGCTGCAAAGCTAAAGTATCTACCAAAATCATTTTCTTCATATCTTCAGTATGGTCCATTTCCATGAAATCAAAAATCTGCACCAACTGTGGCTTAATAAGTTTCATGAGCTTAGACCGGGTCACCTCTTGATCCATAAATGTTTCCACATCAAATTCAGCCATATTCTAATCTACCTAAACACCAGCACAATTTAAATCAACACTATACTGACATACAACTGGAAACTTGTGCAGTACACAATGCAAAAATTTCTCTAATCTAACGTGGCTGAATAAACAAAACTAAATCATCCCAGATATGGCATCAAGCAGTAAATTACTCAAAATATCAATGACCCAATCAGGCACTAGATGCGCTCCAACACCGTATACTAAATATACTCAACATAGACGGCAAGACTTGCAAATACAACTAAAGTTCATTGCACGCTCATGAAAACCCGTTCTCTTCATCCAACAGCAGTCACAACAAATTTCACAATAGCAGATTTCCAGACCAACAAATTAGCTACTCCCAAAAGCGACAAAACAACTGGTATTACATATACAAAAGTGAAAGCGCGAACAATCAGCCAAACTATGGCACCAAAAAAAAAAAAAAAAATTCTTTTTTTTTTTTTTTTCGCTCAAATACTATCGCGCTCACAAAATTAACAGACTGCGTTGTTTTTTCTAATTTACTTGCACTGCTAATTTACAGACTCAAATCAAATGCAATTAAACTAACTTACCACAACACGAAAGGCAACCATAACGCGCCTCCCGGACGAACCCACTTGTTACAAACTCAGGCGGTCCTCTCAAACCGCCCGGCGCCCGCTGCACGTCAAAAAAAAAAAAAAAAAAAAAAAAAGGGCGCCAATGCCAGCCTATCAGATTTTACTACGAATAATTACAAGTCTAGGGGATCCTAATCGTAAACCAGCTGGGGCCTGAATGTAACTATACCGTGCATATGGTGATAATAACTTGAACTGGATCTATATGGGGGTGTTGGAAATGTTGTATATAACTAAACGGAGGCAGCAAGAGAACCAGCTTACCAGGGATTTCCCAATTAACTCCACGTCTCTCGGCCAGCTCCGTCTATGGCTCTTCATGAGCGACCAGCTCCCTTTTCGTCTTCCAGTCATTCAAGTTTTTTTTTTAATGTTAGAATAAAACTAAATTGTCCGCAAAAAGACATAAATCAACACAGTCCAAAAAGGGGGGGATCTTTTACCAGTCGCGTGCTTACGGTCAGATCCAAGGCAAACAAAAACCAAGAACCACACTCTCTCCCAGGTAAATCACCTGAATTCACTTAAAACAATAGTCGTGAGACACGCCCCCCCATCAGCTGGTAATCCCACTGCCTCCAAAATCAGTGTGTGTTCTCCCTATCAATCTGGCTTCCTAACACCAGTCTCTATCTTATTGTTGAATCATGAACACTGACTTTAACTGAGGCAAGTGAGGCCTGCAGTTCTTCAGATGTTGTTATGGGTTTTTTTTGTGACCTTCTGGATGAGTAGTTGATGCGCTCTGGGAGTAATTTTGGTGGGCTGGCTACTCCTTTGGAAGGTTCACCACTGTTCCAAGTTTTCTCCATTTGTGGATAATGGCTCTCACCGTGATTTGCCGGAGTCCCAAAGCCTTAGAAATGGCTTTGCAACCCTTTCCAGACTGATAGATGTCAATTTCTTTGTTCCTCATCTGTTCATGAATTTCTTTTGTTCGCGGCATGACATGTTGCTTTTTGAGATCTTTTAGCCTACTTCACTTTGTCAGACAGGTTCTATTGAAGTGATTTCTTGATTCAACAGGTCTGGAAATAATCCGGCCTGGGTGTGGCTAGTGAAACTGGACTCAAAAAATGTGGTTAATCACAGTTAATTCATTATTTAACAAGGGGGGGCAATTACTTTTTCACATAGGGCCAGGTAGGTTTGGATGGCTTTTTCCCCTTAATAAATGAAATCATCATTTAAAAACTGCATTTTGTATTTACTCGGGTTATCTTTTTCTTATATTAAAATTTGTTTGATGATCTGAAACATTTAAGTGTGAAAAATATGCAAAAAAGTAAGAAATCAGGAAGGGGGCAAGTACTTTTTCAGAGCACTGTAGTTTTTGTCAGTGCACCAGACAACACCCGTAGGAAAAATCTGTTGATCATCTGTTGTTCAATCTAGTCTCTTGAGATCAATTTGAGCTTCCCATATTCGAATCATTCTGTGATCATTTCTTTCTGAGTTACTTCTCCTAAGGGTCCCTTAGGAGCAAGAGATAAGCTAAAAAGAGACAAGACATCACTAAGACAAAGGAGGTTGAATTGAGCAATACTTGAGAAGTGGGATAAACAGAGGAGATTTCATAATTGTATGCCCCTGATCTCAATAATGTCTTGGTCATTTTGAAAAAGAATTAAAGAGAATAACATGAGACGAATTTGAGACTTTTATGAGACAAATCTGAGAAGTTTGAGCCCTAAAACAGATCTTATCATTGTATGTCCAATGTCTCTTCCATGTCTTGATTATTTCTCTTAAATGTCTTACTGAAGCTATATATGAGAATGATATCTGAGCCATTTTTGAGAAATACAAGAACAAATTGAGAATGTAATTTAAAGATTAATTATCTTTAGTAATTATAATCAACTGTTGAAAAGTTTAACACTTTTATTTGGGTAACACCATTAGTACAGTATAATGGTGTATCAGTGCACCATTAGTATTTGGGTAGCAGCATTTACACTTTTTTAAAAATTAAAACAAAATACAAAAATATAAAACATAAATAAGATACATAAATAAAAATAAATTAAATACAAAAATAAAAATTCAGTCGTCCTCTACTCATTAGGGCTGGGTATCGTCAAGGACGTCACGATACGATACGTACCTCGATACAGTGCCGGACGATTTGATACATACCTCGATACTGTGCCGTACGATTCGATACGATAACGATACTGATACGATAACAATATATGTCATATATTGCAAAACTCATCATTTTTTGAAATAGTAAAAATGGTGCTGAGAATACACCTTTCTGTGTACGACTTACATAATCTAGTAATAGTTTGGCAAATCTCAATACATTGGTAACTGAGTCGACAAACTATTTAGATTAATTTTTTATGTTCAAATTTATTTAAGATAAAGTGCATATTTCTTATACACGATGAACATCACATTCGTTTTTCGCTGTAAAAATGAAAAGTGCAAGGCATCTTTCAGTAACTTAAACCATAGCAGCTCAGGGAAAAAAAACTAAATTTCCCGCTAAACTGAACACTGACTTACATGAAAATTAAGTGCGTGTAAGCATCATTCTCACATATTCACTGTAAACACGAAAAATGTGCCTTAGGCCTCAGCTAATGTACAGAAGATTACAGAGTCATTTTTGATCAAGTACAAGTCTTGTTATGTAACCGAAATTTAGTGTATAGTGCTTCCAAATAACAACAAAAAGTCCAGTCTCACTGAGTCCAGCCTCACTGACTGGACTCACTGGTCAGTGGTCACTGACTCACATCTTACAAGAATTATCCAACTACTTCAGTAACTTATTTTATCATGTTATTAGTTCAGAAGAAAAACAAACCCACAAAGGTAAGCAATGAACAGAACAAAACATTGAGCTATGTATTTAGATCCTTCTTGCCCCTCCTGTCTAAATGTGGCAGCTTGCCCTTTTAGCCTGACCTCATCACATCACTTATTTTGTTTTTAGATTTTTGTTTAAGAACAGAAGTTGATCTACATGGTCTGGGTTCAGTGCACTCCTCTGTGCAGTGATTATGTCTCCTGCAGTAGAAAACACTCTCTCTGAGGAGACGCTAGTCCCTGGGATACACAGGTATCATTTTGCAAGGTGGGACAAGAGTGGATACTCGCTCTGCTGCTCCTTCCACCAGTTGAGTGGATTGCCTCCAGCAAGTGACATGGGAGCTGCCTCCTGGTACCTTTTCATCTCCTCCTCTGCCTGTTCCTGTGTGGTTCTGTGTTTCTTCGGAGTACCTGCACCGTATGTTTGCCCCAGTAGGTCGGCCAGAGTGCATGAATCCCTTGCTCTCTTAGAGAGTGGACCAGCAAAGATGTCCTCTTCCTGTTGGACTTCCTCATTATCGTTATCGTTCTCCTCTGGCTCCACCTTCACATCAGTCTCTCCTGTCTCCACTCCAGCCTCTTCCTGCTGACGAAAAGCAGAAATAGATTTTCAAGGAATTAGTGAATCAGTATTATATCCCCAAATATGAATGACAAAAAGCTACAAAATAGGCTAATATGTTTGTGTAATATTTTACCATTAATAATTACTTTAATACACTCACCAGCCAGAAAATTAGGTACCCCTTTTCAGTCCAATGCAATACTGCGTAACAGCTCTGCCATAAATTCTACTTTGCCAAGTTTAAAATAAGTTCATTTTTTCCACAACATTGTCAAGACAACGTAAATTGTATGTTTATTGTTAAGGTTGTACTTTGCAGTGGTGTTGTATTGGACTACATTATATTAAGGGGTGTTCCAATTTTTTGTCCTGTTTATTTACATGAGGGGGACAAATCATTTAAAAAGCAGTCAAATAGCTTACCTGAAATGGCTCCTGGATCCTTGCTGCCTCTGCGATGACTCTAACATAGATGTCCTGGCGCTCATCTTCAGACAGGAAGGGCAAAGCCTTGAACCTTGGATCCATAGCTGAGCAGAGATTTAGAGTTTCCTTCTGCTCATCCATATACCTCTGGCTAAGATCCTCACAAATGGCTGATTTGATTTCTCTCATCAGGGTGGAATCAGTGGGGCTCACTTGTAGATCATGGATCAGCTGAGCATGGAGTGGTGCCACTACAGATAGTGTTGGGGTGCTTTCCTGGGACATAACAAGTGTAGCTACTTTCATGGGCGCCATGGTGTCCACAATTTCCTCAGCAGATGTTATGTCTGACTCGCTGAGGGTGCAGACTTCCTTCTCAGTCTTTCTCACCTCACCTGAGAGGAGGGCAGCAGAGATTGCTGGTTGCTGCTCAAGGAAACGCTGTAGCATGTCATGCGCACTATTCCATCTAGTTACAACGTCAGTCAACAGTTTGTGTTCAGGGAGCTGTAGCAGCTTTTGTTTTTGTCGCAGTACATGGCTCGCTGTAGTGCTGCGTCTGAAAAAGCTAGCTATGCGTCTCACTCTTCCCAACAAGCGTGTGACTGTTGGGAGCTTCAATGCACGCTGTGAAGCCAAATTAAGGGTGTGCGCAAAGCACTTGAAATGCAATATACCTGAAAGCTTCGCTGCGATGCCCATGTTAGAGGCGTTGTCTGTGACAATAGCCGGGTCCTTGGCTGCAATGTCCCACTCCTCCTGCGCCGTTTTCAATAACTCCGCGATGTTGCTCCCAGTATGGCTTTCGTGCATTGCTCTTGTCTGCAAAACATGCGATATCAGCTCCCAGTCCTCGGAAACGTGGTGAGACGTAATCGTGATATAAGATTCGGTGGCTCTCGATGTCCATGCATCGCAGGTCAGGGCCACTCTCTGTGCCGAGCTAAGAGATGTTTTAACAATTTCCTTCACTTCTCCGTAAATCCTGGGCACGGCTACGTCCGTTATATATCTCCGAGTTGGGATTACATAGCGGGGTTCCATGGTGTTTACCAAATGCCTAAAGCCTGAGTTTTCAACAACGCTATATGGGCGCAGATCTTGGCAGATAAAATGCACTAGTGACTCTGTAATCTTCTGTGCACGAGTTGAGGTCGATGGAAGCTTGTAGGTAACGTTGTCCAGAGTAGTTTGCCCTGGGTCCACAGGCCTCCGTGGAGGCGGTGCTGCTAACTTTTCAGCGTGGTGTCTTTGAATGTGAGTCCGCAAGTTGGTTGTGTTGCCTGAATACCGTATTGCAGCATGGCAATACTTGCAAATAGCATTTGTTTTGTCAATTTCATTTTTCCCCTCTTTGGCTTTAAATCCGAAATGAATCCAAACGTCTGCTTTTAAAGACGAAGGCACCGCTACAATATTCTTCGACATCTCATTAATCTCACTCGATGTACCTCTGGTTTGAAAACAAGGACGCGCGCTGTGCAAGAAGGACCGTCCGAGTTAACTGTACTGGCTGGGGAAGCAACAGCGCCGTTGCGGTCAGAGGGAGTATCGATATTAGGGGCTCGAATATCGATACTGTATCACTTGTTATTAAATCGATGTATATCTGTATATCGATTTTTTAGCACAGCCCTACTACTCGCCCCCTTGCTGTTAAAAAAATCAGGTGTAGTTTTTTAATCCTCAAAATCTAAAACTAAAAAAAAAAAAAAAGATTTCTTTGGTAATCACAGACAAAACCGAATGTAAAAGTATCGCCAAAAAACATAATTCTCCATCCCGCTGCTTGGAGGATTTTGAAGGTTTTTTGGGGATACTTTTATTCGGTTTTGTCTGTGATTACCGTAGAAATCTTTTTTTTTTTTTTGAGTTTTAGGTTTTGAGGATTAAAAAACTACTCCTGACAGCAAGGGGGTGATAGATGACGACTGAATTTTTATTTTTGTATTTAATTTATTTTTATTTAATTAATTAATTTATTTATTTTATTTAATTTTATAACCGAGAACGGTTGCTTTTGTCAAAATTCCAATACAGTAGGAGGCAGTATGCACCTAGGTGGTTTTTAAATAGGGAAATATACACAAAGCAGAAGAAGCCATGGAAATGTATCTTTTTCATCATTTGAGCTGCCAGACTTTTGCACTGCATTCCATACTTTTAAGACATTGCAGCTGCATTTTCTTTAGTTTGTCACGGCACTGTTCTATTGTCCTGTGATAACCACGTGCATGTAAATACTCGTGAATTATTCCATAAATCTCTGCGTGTTTGTGTATTGTATGCAGTTGTGATTGTATGTTTTTGTCTACCTAAATTTTGAGCAAGCACTTAATATCTTCTTTTGACCAGAGAGAGCCTTTTGCCGCTTTATTTGTTAGAACAAAAGAGTCAAATAGTTAAGATGTGACTTAACAGTCCACTGCCGTGCTCAAATACGGTTGCTTTCACATTTGGTACGAGTACGGATGAACCGTGCCCCAGACCGCCTCTGCCAAGCAGGCTGGCGTGCTCGGGCATGGTACACTTCTGTTCACACTTACCAAATAACCTTGACTTTGGGGTCAAATGTACTCGGATCCGTGACCAAGTCCCTAGTGCGAAAGCACCCTTAGGATTTCATCCCCATACCTAAAAGCAGTCAGGGTACCGTTAGCTATGACAAGGAGCTCTCTGCAACCCTCTAAGGATATGCCTTCCCAGACCTTCACTGACCCACCTTCAAATGGGTCATGCTGGATGATATTACAGGCAGCATTACGCTCACCACAGCATCTCCAGACTCTTTCAGGAGGAGCTGGACTACCTGTGCAACCTGATTGGGCTGCAGGTACTGCCTCATGCTGCCAGTTGTGAGAAGGACACTAGCAGAGCACAAAACTAGAGAATAATCTGTCAGGAAGGATTAGAAGAGAGCAATTGTCTGTGGCCACCACATGTACAACCATTTCCTTTTTGGGAGTTGTCTTGCTTTTTCCTCTCCATTGCACCTGGTGTCAATTTCATTTACTCAAAAGCAGGTGAAATTGATTCACAATCACTTGGACAGATTGATATCCCTGAAGTTTAAAGCTGCTGTAACTGATTTGATCGTTTTCGTAGCTTCTTGTCCGAAGCCTATGTAAGCAATCCCCGACCCCCATCCCCGAGCCAGGCGCAGGAACGCGCATCGGTTTCCGACAGGCAGAAGAGGTAGCGACTCAGTTACAATATAAGTACAATATAAACACACACTCTAAGTGATTGTCATGTGAAAGCAACACTGAAAACATGGTATTACCTAAAACAAGCTAGTGTCCTGTAAGCCACACATGCTATTGTTACACAGCTAAACAAGCTGTAGTCGGCCAGAAACGATGACGGTTCATTTATAAACTGACATTAGCAGGATTAAAAACCACCAACAGGACTTTTCGAGATTGATAAAACTGCATAACTACTACAGAGTAAAACAAAGCTTACCTATCCTGTGGCAGCAAGGCTAGCTGTGCATTGCTTTTTAAACCCTGTGATTCCTTTAGTTTCCAACATTCAAAGTGGCACTGATATAAATACAGCTCTTGGCCATCTCGCGTTTTCCCTCCTAAATTCTATTAGTTCCTCCACTGTTCTTTGGCGCTTTGGTTGTTTAATTGTGTACGCCATCTCCCGTAGCGCTGGGATCAGAAGTTTCAGGTAAGGTAGATTTTTCTTCATCCTTTTAATGATTTTTCCGGCAGACGGCGCACTAACAATGCAGATTCAGCTCTGCGCGTTCATAAGCAGTGAGAAACGCGTCTTTGTGGCGTTCTCTCACCTGATTGGATAGAGGCAGGTGGTGAGTCCAGAATTTTATATGCTGCTTTATTGCAGAAGACAGTGACTGAGAGACTTTTGTTATCGACCAGATACTCTAAGTAAACAATCTCTATCGGAATGTGTAGCTATTCAGCACTGTTTTAAAAACAAAAAAATCACTTACAGCAGCTTTAACTGACTTGGTGTTATACTATGATGAGGTTCCGTGTATGTTAACTGTCAACCACAGTTAAATGTGTGCACAACTCTACTTACAGTTAAAATAAAAAGGAGACAATTTAACTGTAAAATACAGTCAGTTTATAACAGTGAACTGTAAAATACATACATATTTTTTTTTTTTTTTAGGGTGACCAGCGGCACCCCTCCAGCATGTGGAGCTCTAGGCAAAGAACTATTGTAATGGTATAAATAATTAAACTGACAAATCTTGCTTTATGGTTTACAGAGAGTGCATTATGAATGCTGTGGTGATGAAAATCTTGTTTTCAACCCATATCTCCTAGGTGGTGTATTTCAGAGACATCATTCCATCATACACCTGAATGGAGAGCAGGCTCTTTGGTCATGTTGGGAGCTGATAAAATTAATTTCCTATCTTTTGGGGCCTCTGGCATTGCTAACATTTCACTTGAAATGCAGTTTTTACGATTATGTATACATCATTCGGTGCAGTCATCTCCTCTTAAAACAACACAAATTCCTGCACCTTAATAACCTACCAGCATGGCCATAAGAGGTTTGGGAGCATCCTCATCTGTCATATATGAGACACAGAAGGAACATTTAGGAGAAAGCGTAAGAGGCTCTTTTTAGCATATGATGCAATGGGCATTTAGTAACCTGTATAGTTTTACTTCCTCTCCATTTCTTCACCCACTCATTCTGCTGTGCACTCCCTGTGGTTGGTCAGGGCAGTTTCTCAGCTGGAGAGTTTTCACCATATTGTGTGTTCTTGTTGACGACTCCCCTCCATCTCATCTGCTTGCTCATAAGAGCAGACAAAAAGCTCTTCCCAGCCAATGGCATGTTTGAAGCAATCAAACTCACAGGAGGGGGAACAGGTGCACCCTACATGCTTGTCAGGGGAAACTAAACTGGTGCTAATTTGTTCATCACACCCTCCTGACTTTCTTCACTCCTGTGCTGCTTTCTAAAGTCCAAAATTTTAAGCCAAATAAGTCTCACTCCGGTTTGCAATCACCTACACACTGTTGGGTACAGTTTTTTTCCCCACTGAAAATGCATGAAAACAATTGTACAGAAATGCTGCCATTGAAATTAAAATATTTAAAATGGTATAATTGCACACACAGCTTCTTATAGTAAGATTTAAGTGTTCTCAGGTTCATGTTTTGCACCCTAACAACTCACATTCAAAGTTCTGCAGGTAGCACCTTGATAGACTGGATCTTATCTTGTGAAACATCTCAAACCAAATAACTTACCTGACCACTTTATTAGGTATGCCTTAACCTGAATATGAATACCTTGCCTTGACAGAGACTCATGTTGCTGAAATTGAATTTATTAAGCATAGTGCAGACATGGAAAGTGGCTTATTATTTAATTAATTAATTTATTTATCGCCAACTTCATTTTATTATGGGCAATTTGCTTGATAGAATATACCTTGACCAAAATTGTTTGTGTCAGACTTGGTAGTTCCAGAATCTGAGAAACTTCTCCCTACTCAGGATTTACAGGCGCTACAATCTCAGGAGTTTTCAGAGATTGTTGTTCCACTCACAAAATGCAGAGTTTGGTGTAAATTGCATGATTCCATGTACCAATTTCAGCGATTCTCAACTGCACTACAGGTTATGGTGGTGTAAGGTTTGGGGGTCTCCATTGTATACATTAGGTGCCGTAATAGGAACTGAATGTGCCAGTGTGCTTAATCATTGTTGAACATGTCTTTAGGGCCACAGTCTTAGATGGAAGTCAAATGGATTCTACCAGCAGCATGATGCATTATGTCACAAAGCACATACATATCATCTCACATTGGTTCCACAAATCTGACTGTGATTTCAGGCCTGGTCCGCACAGACACATATCTCAATCTTACTGCGTAACTTTACGATGAGGTCGAATGTGATGTTTACAGCCTGAACATGCATGTTATGTTGTACCATGATTTTATTGAGTCAGATTGAACTATAATCCCCATCTGTCTCAAGTAAATGCTGTGAAGAATTCATGCTGTGCTGTTGAATAAAGGAAGTCCTATCCAGGATAAATTTCTCTAATAAAGTGGTCGTCCAGAACAGGAGCACAGCTACTGATTTTTGGGGGGTTATGCAACGACAACAACAGCACCCCCCCAACACCTACACCCAGTGTTCTCCACTTAATTTTTCAATGACCGGGCAGTAGGTGGCGTTCTTTTGCAAGCGAATGCTGCATGTTTCATTTTGTTGAGCGGGGGGACTTGCAGCCAATTGTTTTGGCGCCCCCCTTCGCATACCGCCCCTATGCACTGCATAGATTGCATACCCACTTTTTGCGCCATTGGTTCAGAGTCCATCTAGTTGCCTTAAAAATTAGTTGCAATCACTAATCTACATAGAATTACTGGATAGCTGATGATGTCATAATTTTGAAGTAACCGTGCGGCCATATTGGTATGCCCAACTATAATCTCTCAGAACATTTCTCACATTGAACACGTTACAGCCAACGATATAACTGAGGAAGTGGATATCTTTTCACAGACATGGAAATGTCCTATGAAGCGAAAGTTGGTTTGCTGAGGAGAACGTAATGCGAACTTATCCAAGTAGCTAGCTAAATCAGAGTTTGCATGAGAAATGAGGTGAGTTTTATGTCATGGAGATGTATGTAAAACTGCCGACCATTTATTATTAAGCGTGAGTCACATTATCTGTTTTAAGTAGCTCTAACATTACATCCTCATTGATAACCTGGCAGGGATTATCTATATTATGGCCTGTGACATTGATTGATATTGTTAACTTCAGTAATTTCAGTAGCTTTAGGCGTGAGGGGTCACCTTAGTTAACACCAATCTGAAATATTCAAATAATGACCGTTAGCTGGGCTAACGTTGACACTTTATCTGCCGTTAAGGTAGAGCGCCAATGGTTTGTAATAAGGAATATATTCAGTGAAATTGATTTATGTGTATCTACCTTAACCACAACTTGTGCATTGTCGTGCCACATCCCCTGAAAAATGTTGTTCTGCCATGGAAAGCTGCATATCTCTGCCGCAGGATACTATATAATGGTTACTTACTACCGAACATAGTAATATGGCTGCTTGGCCACTTCCGCTTGCTTCAACCTCCCAACGCAGGTCACTATCAGGTCAGCAATCCAGTTAATCTATATAGATCAGCAGTTGTAATAGTAAAGGAAATCGGTGTTTGAAAATCAACTTGTATTTCACAGTATTTACATATTGAGGCTGTTCTTTTTCAGTTTTTGTGGTTGGATGCACGAAAAGTAGAGCACAAGAATTTTAATATCCCATGGAATCATGAGCTAGGAGGCTATGATCATGTGACCTACTGTATGTGCTGCACGCTGGTCATTGCTTGACAAGCGCCCAAAGTGACCTATATGATGCCCTTATATAGTGACAAAGTTTGTGTAAGGAGGCAGCCTGGAAGGATGGGTGGGACAAAACAGTGGACTATCAAAGGGGAGACTGGCGTTCGATTTCCGTGACCAAACCTGAGTTTAACATTTGCAACTGTGAGTCACTGTCTTTTAAAGCCTCTGAAAACCAAAGTCCACAAAAACCTTTGAACTACGTTATTTAGGGTTGTATGTGCATAATGGTAAGCATAATAAAATTTTTAAAATTATGTCCAATTCAAATCCAAGATTTTAGTTTAATTTTTAGCACCTGTCCTCTTATTGCGGTTGAATTGGGCGTGGTTTTCTAAGTGGGTTATTGCGTAATAAGCCAAACCAATAAAAAAAAACTCCGTCATTTGTCCCACCCCTAAGTGAAGTTATAAAAGCTCTCCGCTCCCGCAACTTAAGAAACGCACAGTTTGCCAGCAAGACTGTCAGTGTAGGGTGAAAGTGTGAGCCTGAGCCGCCTTGCATCACAAGACGGGAAATTGCATGAGACACTGATAAGACCTGGCAAAGCAAGTCCGTCAGAATGCAGTTGTCAAAAGGAACCCCGGAGAATAAAAAGAGCTACGGCATGAAGTTGCTTATGCTGTTGTGTTTTATGTATTTTTTCAATGAACTAACGTCAACTATATCTGGGTGCGTTCGTTAATAGCCACTCCAGGCACCAGACGCACTATGGTAGATACGGATCGTTGTTGAACTCTTTATAGACCAGCACATAGGTATTGTCTGGCCTCTGAGGAGGCGGAGCAGCAGAGCGCGAAGTGCATTCAGTGAAAGTTCGTCGTGGTAATGTTATGAATAGGGTTACACCAGACGGACGTTACCCTCTGTAGTCGCTAATTTGTTGGTTTTGAGTTGTTGCTACCATGAGGCTAACAGATAAACCAAAATAACTCTAGGTAATTAATATGGATCTACAGCACTGTCATTTTAGTGTAGAGTGTCAGTGAATTCACTAACACACCCAGTTCTCCATGTTTGATTTGAATGTTTTACTCCATGTTTTCAGAGAATTATGCATTTTTATTGTGTTTTCGTCTTGTTACATTTATTGCTGTGACTAATGCTCGCGTAGCCAGTGAGATGTCATTCAAATCGAGGGAGTGGGCAGTCAAACCGCGATGCGCCACGCTCACACTGTCTTGAGAAATGGACTGAATAGCAAAATGAGCGTTTTTGAACTAGGTTTTCTAATAGTTATGAATGTTAATTTTCAGTCAGTTTTTTTTTGTAGATGCTTTATGAGACTCTCAGCTTTGATATTATACGTGAATTTTCACTGTGTCAAGGCAAGTTTCCAGAGGCTTTAAAAACCATGATCCTGTTTCCCTATTCCTGGACCCTAACCTTAAAGTGCACCTATTAAGTTCCTTTCTCAGGGACCAAACTGCAAAACACATTTAATTTCACTTATATGTCACTACAGGCATACATTCCATCCAAATACAACCACTTGTTTAATTTTTAAAATTAAAAAAAAAACTTTTAGTATTATTATTTCTGCCAGTCCTATATACATTTCCCCATTCAAAGAAAATGCATACAAAGAAAATGAAGTTTTGACTCCACTGGAGCAGATTTATTTAAAAAAAAAAACAAGCAAATAAACAAAATTATGAATACAAAGATAAGGTAAAAAATGGTAAAAAGTAAAAAGAACAAAAACCCCAGCAATTACTTAAACAAGAATATTTCTTTCACTGTCTAAATGAAAACATGCCACCCTGGGACTTGAACCTTAGTGGAAGTACATCACTCTAACCACTAGGCTACATCAGCTGACTGTCAAATTGTTAATTTAAAGAGTGAACACAAAACATCTTGATCGCCGTCGATTAGTTTCACTTTCATTAGCTTGTCACTCCATGTCACTGCTTGGGAATTGGGCCACACAAAAAAAATTAAAGTGTCGAATATTTTTTTTTCCCTGATGTTGGTCTCTGTCCTCTTAAGTTTACCATGCTGATGAATGTTCAAGTGCTCATTTTTTATGATAAGTTTGGTTTTATTGAGTGATGAGATACAATAAAAAAGGGATGTAACGTTATGATTGACAGACTTGATTGACATCGACTAAGGGAGGAAGTCGCCCATTTATTTATTACTGGGAATTCTTTGGCACTTGAATGCGACTGTTCAGAAGAGATACAAGATTATTATCAGACATGGATAAGTTTCTGGGTCCCAGTACAACTGAATAGCTACATAATCCATGGTGATTTTGGAAGTCAACAAAAATTGACTGTAGAATTGTCTTCACTCATGTACTGTTTGTATCGATGCTTTTGCTGATTAGTAAAGCCAGTTCGCCAGCTAGCACGCTAGTTTAGCTGAATTCTATAACAAGTCACCATTACTTCGGTAGCAACGGAAATATATTGCACAAAAAAAAAAAATCTTTTTACTGAGAACATAAGTTATGTACTTTTAGCAGTGAAGTTATGCTCAGGGCAAAGAACTTTTTTTATGGATTAAAATAGCCAGCTAGCTAACTCATAAATTGATATTTTAGTAACAGGTCACTTAGCTGGTTAGCTGGCTAGCTAGCAAGGTTGTACGGAACTATTGTTTAACCGCATGAAAGCAGGGAGTCCATTTACCCTCAGACTGTAGCTATGTACCTTATTTTATAGGATTGTCATGGATTTTCAAGCAGGGTTGTAGCTATGAGGCACTAAAACATTGCCAATGTATTGGCCACCTAACTAGATTATGGCTAGATGGCTAGAGCTCTTAGAACCTGGCAGGAGCACCAGACACCGGTATAGGAGCCGACCAATGTTGCACTAATGTTACTGCTCTGGATGAGGAAAGCAGCAAATTTATTAAGCCTCAAAATCTGCACTTAGACAACTAGCTCATCGTTTGACAAGCTTTTATTTGTGGTAGAATGGTGCTTTCAACAGGCCAGATATTTCGTTACACCTCCTAAAAAGACACAGTTGACTAGCGCAAATTACTCCCGGTTTCTTGTCTAACAGCGACGCACCCAGCTAGCCTGCAAAATAAAGTTGAGGGATGTGGTTGCAACTATGGTGGGTGACCTCGAGACTGCGGCTTAACCCCCTGATCACTACTGCGCAGGCTCTGGCTCCAAATATGCAAGATGGCAGCAGCCATATGATGGATATTTTGGCTTCACTTTTGTAAAACGCTAGGAAGTGGAGACGCATTGTCCATCTTTATATACAGTCTATGGTTTTTAATCCAAAGAACAACCATGGGCTATCCTTCTCTATTTTGCCAACAGTAGATCTTTCTTAATGTTTACAAACAATACCTCGCATGCTCAGCAGTGGCAGAAAGGCGTTCAAGAGTCAAGTGAAGTGTATGGTGCTTTTTTTGTTGCGTCAGTTGTGAGTCTCTGGCAGTCCTTTCTGATAATATACTGGCAAGCCTCCATCTTTTCCAAGGGGGTTTGACCTAACTTCAATGGCCACATGTACGCTTGCACATTGACAGACCAAGTATATAAGTTATTTATAATGACAGCTTATCAATCTCTCGATCGATACAATCATGCCATTAACTGCCACGGTGAAGATGTTATTTACCTTAAAGACCCTTGATTTCTGTGCTTTTCTATGTACACCAAAGTGACCTTTAATTGCACCAGACAGCGCTGTACAATACCTTGATCATCGCGATTGTGAACAAAAATGTTACATATTGACAGCAAATGCTCCCTGCATGGTTGTGTTTGAAGTCATTGTTGTTAAAGATTAAAATTTTTTTTAGGCCAGTGCAATAGCCAGCTAGTGAGGTAGCAAGCTTGCAGCAGCCTAGCCAGCTAATATGGCAAGGCAGGCAATGGCTATCACTGAGCAGAATGCACTTTTACAGAGCTTCAGTCAACAGTTATTATCAGCAGTAATTATTTCCTCTTAATAAAGCAAAGTACATTATATAGGTGCACACACTGTCCATTTACTAAAGTGTGTTATATAAAAATTTTTGTTCTTTTAGTTTAAAAATCATACATTATCCATCAAAGTCTGGGGTTTTGAAACGGACATGGTCTTCTTTGAATATATGATTCCACTTTAAGAGTCAACCCAGTTCATGATGAAGAATGAAAATAGAAGTTCTTGTTCTCCTAGAAGAAAAAAACAAACCTTTTTGAAGCATAGAGGCCTCATTTATTTGGATTTATAATACAGTTGTTAACACGTCACTTAGAAAAAGAAACTATGCAGAAAAAAAATCCTAAAATAGAGTTCCCTTATTACATGAGTCCTGATTTATAAAGCTGTGCTTCATTTCTACTATTAATGCCATAGTTGATTAGTTGCCAGCTATTTGGTCTAATGGCACCATGACATGTTTTATATCCCTTAATTATACTAAGATTATTGCCTGCCTCTGCTTTTCCTGAGAAAGCCGGTATATAGGAGAGCCTCGTCAGCTCTTTCAGGCATACAGTTTGTATTTGGAACTTCAGTGGTTGTTAAGGATAACGTATGGAACACTTCTCCTTCTTTTTATACACTTCCTCTGTAATAATGAAGTTACTTTAAAACCAGTAACTGTTTATCTTGTTTATAGTTCATATTAAATCACATATAAACAGCATTTGATGTTTGAACAAATTATAATAGAGAGATTTATGTAATTTTTTATAATACCAACGGTTTTGAGTTAGCAATGGGGAAAAAACAAGGCTCGGTAGAACAAAAAGAAATAAAAATGACAGTAGTTGGCCACTACTGTGGTCATGTACAGACACAGAATGTCTGTGCCATATCAATTGTGCACAGAACATGTTCATTGCTCAATTTTATTAATGATATGAGCTGAAAGTTTCATTCTCAACTGCTTTAAAGTTCCATGAGAGTGAAAAAGACAGCAAGAGAAAGGATTGAGGATTTATAGACTTTATTTCCATTTTACAGCCATTGTACCCCGATTGAACCTAGGTGGCATCAGGAAAACAAGGTACGATACCTTAGGTGCACAATATACGCGGAGCATCTTGAAGGCCCTGTATGTATTCATGATTTGTTCCAGTCCTCTGGGAAGATTAGTAATAACCTTTCAGGAGTACTGATTGCATAGAAGGATGCTCTGCATATTAACGGGAAGTTGTTCCCCAAGGGATTCACAGTCTGTCTGAGAAGTGATGAGGAACTGGCTGAGGGAGGGGGCTTCGGGGCACAGGAATTGGGAGGCTGGTAAAATGAGTCCAATGAGCCTTGAGTAGAATGATTAAGACGCACTTGAGCTAAAATAAGTTAAACAGCTGACACTGGCAGGGGACACTGGAACAAGAGAGAATCAATTACTCTACCCTGCCTTTAACAGATTTATGTAAACTGTCCTGAGAGTGTGACTGCGTAGGAGTGTGAGGGCAACTACACATAGGTACAAAGTATGGAGGGGAGAGACAGCAAGCGCTGTTCTTGCAAATTCAAGATCAGCTCTCATTCCATTTTAGCTGATGACGGTAAACAAGTGCAGCTGTATTCAGTCACTGCATCCCTGATGAACTGCGAAGCAATCAACCACCCACATCAATATTACTTTTAACACTGTGTTCGCTTTCAGAACATGGTTACTTTCTTAGAAAGTAGTCTGTGAGGGAAAAAAGTGCTGTGTATCCAGGATAATTGGCCTATTTGTTAGTTTCCATTTATTATGCATCTCTGCCTAAAAATGATGGCATCCGTGTATATGTTCAGGAGCTGCATTGTGAAGAAAAAGTCCTGCAAAAACAGAAGAAGAGATTGGAAAAAAAAGAAAACATTGCTGCTGAATGTCACCAGTGACAAACCATTTAAGGATGGCAGAAACTATAAAACAATAAATGTTCTAACAATATTTCAGCAAACCTCAAGTGTGATATTCAGATTATACAACACTTCAATAAACAAGGAATTCCTAAAAACTATATAATGAATCAAAGGCCTTTCAGACACAATATGATCAAATATGTTGTTTATTTCTTTCCTCTGCCAACGAAAAGAGCTCTCAAAGAAGACAGATTGGATACAACGTGGTCTGCTGCTTTTCAATGCACAGACACACTACAGTAATAACTCCTCAGTTACTCACTTTCTGGCAGGGCCGCATTGACTGGTGTTTCGTTGTTAAAGGTGAGTTCCATGAAAATTGAATTTGGCCCAGGTGACTGAGTTTCTTGCTGCTTTATTGGTATTTTGAGCTGGTTTTGGTCTGCTAATATTCCACCATTACCTTCATGTGAAAAAATTGCCATTTGCCATGTTCTCTGTTGATGTTTTTAGCATTCCCATAGCACAAACTGACAGCAGCCTTCACTGCTACAAACAAAGTATATTTAAATTTATTTGAATTTTGTGTAGCAACCTCAGACAAGCAGAATGATTTATTAGGGAAAATGTTTGAGTAGCTGTACTAAATATTGTCACTCCAAGAGAGCTTCTAGTCCAAGTAGAACATTTGGCAGGAGCTAAATGTTGCACACTGTTACATATGGTAGTGTGCAGTGATGATTACACACCACCACTTTTGTCTAAAAGGGGTCCTAATATATTACGTCTCTATAAGATTTTGATGAAAATGCATTGAAAAATACTATTGTAGGCAATGAGAACAAAAAAAAAAAAAAAATTCCCACAAGTATATTTAGGTAAAAATATGGGTAATAAACAAAAACTATACTGAAAACATAAATTTTTTATTACAATTCAACAGTGTAGCAAATTATTATTTTTTTTACTCTTACAAAGCCTGAATGCATGTTTGAAGGCTTACTGTGTGATTATTGATGGTAAAAAAATGTTTAAACTGCTTTGAGGCAACATTATTCTGCAAAATTACTTCTGATGGTCAGTTGTAACAGTATATAAGGTGACCTGAATTTTCAGCGGTTTTACAGTCTTAAACACAATGACACGATGACAGAAGGAGCTCTCGGAGATTGTTTGTAGCCGCATTGTGGCCTTACATGATGCTAAAGACGATAAATGCTTCTTCATTTTCTGAAGTGTATAATCATCACTGTACACTACTGTATGTGATGGGTATTAAATAGTGGTGTATTATTATTATTATTATATACATGACTTTTAGTCTCTGAGAAATTGCAAATAATTGAGCTCTGAGGTTCAAATTTCTTCATTGTGTTCAGGTGAGAAATGTTCCCCAAATGATCAACCTCTCAATATTATTTCAATACTGTAAACTTAATTCTGTTGCTGTTATCAGGTGTGAGAAAAGAAAGTGAGTAATTTCTTTCTTTTTTTTTTTTTTAATTTGGCATCTCCAATCATACCTGAATCTGGAATGCCCAATTAGCAAACTATATACACAAGCTTGCTCGTATGCGACCCCATGTTGCCATCTCAGGAGAGCAAAGACAGTTCGTGCCTCTCCTCCGAAGCATGCGCCTGTCAGCCACTGCTTCTTTACACTCATTGCTCGAAACTTCGCAAGTTCAGAACGAGGGCAGAAGATTCCCAAAAATGAGCAAGGTTTAGAATCTTACTGACAAGCGCCTGGCTGGCCAACAGGAGGAGCTTGAGTGACAAACTACTCTAATATCCCAACCCGGCAGTCCCACCCAATTTACTTCCCTGCAGCGTGAAGCCAATTGTGTGCTGCTCTGAAAAGGCTACTAATCACTGCCGGTAGGTATGACAAGGGATCGAACCTGCGACATGGCGGTCACTATTGCTCCGCAATGCTGCTCCTTAACCAAGAGAGCCTACCCAGCAGCAAGTGAGTCATTTCTAGCCAAAATAGTAGCACTGCCACCTCTATGTTTCACATGGTGGCATGTTTCGGATCTTGGGAGGATCCTTTTGCTGTCCACACTTATCTCTTTGTTGGGGATTTTTTTTTTTTTTCAAATGGGAGGGGAAATTATACTCTAAGCCAAGGAGAAAATTGAGGTTAAAAATCATTTCCCTTTATTTGGAGAGTTATCTTTTTTCCACTTTCCTTGTGTATACCTTCTAACAGATTATTACACTGCAGAGAATGTAACAAGGAGAGTAGAGTCCCCAGCTTAGAATGTGAGAAATTCCCAACCATTGGATTTGGATGGTTTTATCAATGTTTTTACCATGTTCTGTGAATACTCTGCATTCTGTGTAATTTGTACTCAATCCGTCCACAAATCTGGAATAGAAATTGTGGTTCTCAGATTTTATTTGTCGGAATCAAACATGCATTACTATTTTTTTGCTTAAAAGTGCAGTATAGTGACCAGGGCCGCTGCTAAGCTTCTGGAGGCCCTAAGCACAATTGGTCAAGGAGTGCTGACGTTAGCTTAGCTATGAGCAATATTAGCAAAGCAATTAAACCTATAAAACATGGACTCACCAGCAATTGATGCACAGGCGTCATCTCTCAGTTTTTTCCTCTTCTGCTTTTCTGCTCCAGATTCATGCTGTCTTTTACTTGACATCTTGACAGGCGCGTCGTTAGACCTGAAATGTCCGGGGCTATTATCCCTCCCTTTATTGAAAATAATAAGTTCTGGCTAATTCTAGATGGGTGTCCTTTATTAACACGTTGTCCAATTCAAGAATAATCAAGTGGCAATTGAAGACACGGCTTCTCTCCCCCATGCGATCTAAAAGCGACAAAATAATGGGCTACATTCAGTACAGAAAAATAATTTAATTATAATTAGGTCTATGCACCATCACTCGGCGATGGCATTTCAAAACTCCTCAGCGAATGAAGGTAATTTTGGTGACTAGTACGTGGTTTCGTCCGTTTACATTTTCCAATCGGACAGCTGTCTATTTTTACAGCGAGTTGAGTGACCGTGCTGCAAAAACAGGTGTACGTACTTGTCACCGAAATTACCTTCATTCGCTTCAGAGTTCTGAAATGCCGTGACGGTGCATAGACTAAATTATAATTAATTTATTTTTCGGTACTGAATGTAGCCCATTATTTTCGCTTTTAGATTGCATGGGGGCGAGAAGCCGTGTCTTCAATTTCCACTTGATTATTCTTGAATTGGAAAACGCGTTAATGAAGGAAAACCATCTAGAATTAGTCAGGACTAATTATTTTCAATAAAGGGAGGGATATTAGCCCCCGAATTTTCAGGTCTAACGACCTGAATCTTGACATAGTTAATTACTCCGCTCTCGTTAAAACTCCGGTGGAAAAGATGAGAAGTTGAAGGCTGCACCATTTCGGGGAGGTTTTTTAATATATTAGGTAAAAACATACAATGTGCCCAAATTTATTAATAGGGTAAACAGTGGGCCTGTTCAAAACTAATTATTTTTTGTTATGTAACAATATAATAATTATCATGACGTTTTTTATCAACCTTAATTTTTGGGGCCCCCGCCAGGTACTCGTGGCCCTACGCACTCTGCGTACTCTGCGTATAGGGAGCAGCGGCTCTGATAGTGACAATCTTATGCTGGATTTAATCTTATTTACACAATCAAGATTTTGTTGGTGTTAATCACTAATAACTTCGCTGATTCTCACTTGTCCAGCAATGTGGGTGGACTGGGCACTGCCGTGCAAAAAGACCAAATGAAGTAGTTCCATATAACTGTTTTAAGTAACTGATAAGTAAATTCTTAGATTTTTGACCGGTTATATTAATTACATTCATTTCAAGTTACATTTATCAGTTGTGTGGAGCTTTTACTTCCTCAGAGCAGAGAACACGGCAAACGCCCTGTTCCTGGAGGTCTTCCATGTAGATGTTCATTTCAAGCCGTTTCAGAATCATAATCACTCTTTATGGATTGGTACTCTGAAATTAGTGTGATTTTTTTCTATAGTATTTGATTTTAAGTTTGGATGATTTTTCATGAGTTTTTCAATATGTAACCTCAGGCATCAAAAGTGTTGCCACAGAATTATTCTCCATACACAGCCCTGCCATCTGCCATGACTGACATGTTTCTGGATTGATTAAATATTTTCAAATGTACAAAAAAAATTTTTTTAACTGAAATCTACATCTTGCTCTTTTGGTTCCTTTGCACTATTAACTATCAGTTGTAATGTGGGCTCTCATGAGCTTATTTACCTTGATTTTCTGTGCAAGACAGGGCTAGATGACCAATATAATCAGTGTCTCAATGTCTCATCAGCATGTTACTTGAGACTAGTGTTCATCATAACGCAATCAATGCCTACTCTTGTCTTACTGGTGCCTCCAAATAACACTTCAATTTATTGGAATCTTCTCACTTACAATTTCTCAAATAAATGTACCAAACTATTTATTATTGCCTGGTCACATTTTCCGATAGTGAGGAACAATTAATGCATAAAATATGAGGGGTTATTCAGCTCTCAGTCATTGTCTCTCAGACAGTGGCATACTGCAATATAATATGTTTCTCTAGGGGCTTTTTTCCTTTGCATTTTTTTTATTTTGCTATAGCGGAGAATATTTTTGGCCTCAGTTTTCTCATAATGCAGGAAACAGTGTACGACCTTTGATCCGTCTGACCAAATGACTAAGTCTCACCCTGGTACAGCTCAGTAATGCAGCTCTTACGGCTGAATTTGTTTTTGAATAGTTTTGTGATGTCTTGGAGAGTGAGATAATAGAGTAGCCAGTATATCTCAATTTCCAGTTTTATTATTAGTTTAATTATACAATACATTGTACACGCATTTCCCTTTTTCATGTTCATGCAGATAATGATATGCTAGATTATGCATACATTTTGTAGGTGCATCTTACATATGTTACCTGAACACAAGAAACTTATATTTTGTTCAAAAATTAGTGAATATTTTCAGTAAGGACATGAAGAGGAGATGAGTTAAAATATTCTCCTGTGTGATAAAGGATTTAGCATATACTCTGCTTTATCGTAAATTTCAGCCTTGGATTCAAAAATGTAACAAATGTATTGGCACTAGCGCGGGAAGTGGGGGGCTGCCGGGGCTGCAGCCCCTCCTCATGTCGGCTGCAGGCTCGTCTTGGATGTAATAGTAATTTTAACAGTAAAAATTAAAACAGAAAAATAAACACATCAATTGGCTTAAAACCCTTTTGTACAGTCTGTGTCAAATACCTGTGTTTAAAACATTTGGGTTGAAATATTTTCAAATTATTCATTTATGTATTGAGGAAACACTTTCTCAAAGAAGCGGAAGGCGCGGACACAAACGCATCGGCAAGCAAAAACGGCAAACAGCAAGCAGAGAGGGATATCTGATTTTTTTTCCTCCAAACAATATTCCAGAGAAAACTAAAGTGAGTGATTCAAACACTTACATTACTCGTGGAGAGAGATGAAAGAACAGTACAAATGATGGAAGCAACACTACTATCATCGCAATAGCTATCACCCAGGACTAGCTAGCTTGTTGCTCCGGTAGAGAGCATCAGCAGCAGCTCACTCACTTAAGCGCTGCCGTGCACTCGGGATCCTTGCTAGAGAACATTGTATTTCCTGGAAGCGAATTCGGCATGGTGTGATTTGACAGATCGTTTCAATGAGGTTTGTCTGAAAATGGCGATGATTGATTTGTGTTAAAGAAATCAACCTCATTCTTTGTTTTATCTGCACAACCTCAGTGACAATTCGTTTGCTGAAGGGGGATTTAGCAACTGGGAAAAGGCAAAAGTAAGAACTTGGTCAGCATGAGTTGTCAGACCTGCACTCTGATTCATTACATGTGTTAGCGATGCTTTAAGCAACTCCAGTCAGTGCTGTTTTGGGAGTTTGCAGCTTGGAATCAACATTCTGCAAGGACAGTGTTGTAACACTTATTCAGATCGACTAAATTCCTGGGCCATGAAGGAATACCGCTCAGAGGGCACCATCATCGCGACATGTACCGCAGCAGCTTGTGTGACAGAATGCACTTTTTACCGAAAACTCGAGAATGGCTTTAACTTACCTGCTGTAAAAATATGTTAAAAAAGAAAAATTGCCAGTTTGGGAGAATTTTAAGAATGCTGATTATGATCCCAAGGGGCACGATTATTTTCGCCTTTTATGGGATTAGTCTGCTGCCTGGATGTTGGCGAAACTGACAAGCTACATTCATTAAGGATAGTTGATTGAATTAAAAATTACTAATGCGATGAATCACTTTATTCAAATGGAGGATTTTGTCCGAGTATTATTTGTTTATTTTTGGGGCTGACGATCTCCTGTAGCTTATAAAACGGCGCATAATAGCTAGGCTTACAAAGTGAAGTCCTTCTGCGCTAATGTTTTATACAGCGCAACAGGAAGATGTTTCTGTTCTAAATGTAAAAAATGCTGAAACGGGAGATGGAATTCAGAGAAAGGGAAATAATTCCATATCCAACCTAAAAAGCTTAAAAAAGTTTATTTCCCAGAACAATTTTGAAAGGGGGCTCGCCTTTATATTTTGGAGGGTTTTATTTGTGAGAAGGGGGGGTAGGCTACTTGTCATCCCTACAATTACGTGCGCGTTTTCAATGTAGCCTGTCGGTGGTTTCTTGGTCATTTCCTCATTAATAATGTCTTAATCATGATATGATTATGTATTGGTCTTGTTAATTCAAATAATAAATAGTTTGATTGTGAATCAAACTGGGAGGGGTTGTGAGCCATCATGTGTGAGACAGGCAAATCCTGGCAGTATTACCAGGAGTTGGAGTTGAAGAGGATGAAACAAATAAGGCAACAAAAGCATGATAGCTTTTTAAATGACACGTGTACAAAACAAAGGAACTTATTGGGATAAAACGTAGAAAAAATTCAGGCCCCAGGACAAAACGATTATAAATTATAATTTTTTGTAATCGGTCATGATTTATATGACGAGTATTCTTTTATTCCAGTACTCGTTTGCACCCTTAGTTGCAATGACCGCTGTTGCAAAGACCAACATTGTCATAATGCCCTCATGCAGCGCTATTTAAAAAAAAAAAAAAAATATATATTTTTTGAATGACGTCACTCTTCTACTTTCGGTTGGCAGCCCCCCCAATTCAAACATCTTCCCGTGTGCCTGGTCATAGGTATCTGGCAAAAGCTACTGTCATCCATTGATCAAGAAGTGTCATAGAATTAATGCTGTTATTGCTGCAGAATATACAGCCCCAATTCCAAAATAGTTGGGACAAAGTGTAAATTGTGAATAAAATCAATATGCAATGACTTTCAAATGACACCAGCCAGTATTTTATTCACAATAGAACAGAGGTAACATAGCAAATGTTGAAACTGAGAAATTTTATCCACAAAATGAGCTCATTTCAAATTTGATGCCTGCGACATGTCTCAAAAAAGTTGGGACAGGGGCCTGTTTACCATGGTGTAGCATCCCCTCCTCTTTTTAACACAGAGTGGAGGCGTCCAGGCATTGAGGAGACAAGTTTCTTGAGTTTAGCCACTGGAATTTGATCCCACTCTTGTTTAATACAGGCTTCCAGCTGCTAGAGAGTTTTGGGTCTCCTTTGACAGACTTTTCATTTAATTATGCGCCAAATTTTCTCAAGCGGTGAAAGATCAGGACTGCAGGCAGGCCAGTTCAGCACACGCACTCTTCTACTACGAAGCCATGCAGTTGTAATAGCTGCAGTATGTGGTTTTGCATTGTTCTGCTGAAATACGCAAGGCCTTCCCTGGAATAGATGTCGTCTGGAGGGGAGCATACGTTGCTCTAAAACCTTTATATACCTTTGAGCATTCATGGTGCTTTTTAAAACATGCAAGTGTCCCACATCATATGCACTAATGCATCTCCATACCATCAGAGATGCTGGCTTTTCAACTGAATGCTGATAACAGGAGGGGTGGTCTTTCTCCTCTTTAGCCCGGAGGACAGGACGCCCATGATTTCCAACAATAATGTCAAATTTGGACTCGTCTGACCACGGGACATTTTGCCACTTTGCTGCAGTCCATTTTAAATGAGCCTTGGCCCACAGAACATGGCGGCGCTTCTGGATCATGCACAACAATGGCTTCCTTTTTGCATGATAGAGTTTTAGGTGGCATCTGTGGATGGCACCGTGGACTGTGTTTACAGACAGGGGTTTCTTGAAGTATTCCTAAACCCATTTAGTAATGTCAATGACATTATCATGCCGGTGAGTGATGCAGTGGTGTCTGAGGGCCCAAAGATCACGGGCATCTAGTAACGGTCTTCGGCCTTGTCGCTTACGCACAGAGATTTTTCCAGTTTCTATGAATCTTTTGATGAGGTTATGCACTGTCGATGATGAGACCTTCAAGGCCTTTGCAATTTGACGTTGAGGAACATTGTTTTTAAAGTATTCCACAATTTTTTTACGCAAGCCTTCCCAGGTTGGAGAGCCTCTGGCCATCTTTACTTCTGAGAGACTCAGCCTCTGTAAGACATCCCTTTTATAGCCAATCATGTTACACACTTGATGCCAGTTAACTTACTTACTTGCTAAATGTTCTTTCAGCTGATTCTCTTATATATTAATTGCTTTTTTCAGCGCTTTTTTGCCTGTGTCCCAACTTTTTTGAGACCTGTTGCAGCCAGAAAATTTGAAATAAGCTCATTTTGTGGATAAAAATGTAAAATGTCTCAGTTTCAACATTTGAAATGTTATCTATGTTCTATTGGCTCATGTGATCTGAAAGTCATTGCATTTTGATTTTATTCAGAATTTACGCTTCATCCCAACTATTTCGGAATTGGGGTTGTATTCAGGTAGAAGAAAAACAACAACCATTTAAACGTCATTGTGTTCTGAATATTTATTTCAAATCCAAACTGCAACCATAAGTGGAAAGATGCATTTTTTTTTGGACAAGTAATCAGAATGTTCTGTTCATTATTTAAACTGCTGGGATTTATCTGGCAGGGATTTATCTAAGCCATGGTTACACTTAACTTTTCAAAGCGACTTTTGTCATCCAATCATGCGAGGATGCATTTACTGTCAAGTTTGTACATTTCGAGTTTGGGTCTTGTTTGCATTTGGATCCTGTCTGCCGAACCACATCCTTAATTGGCCTGACTCGCTTTGAGTTTGGATCTCAGTGAGGTGTGAAGAACATCGTTCGGAACCAATCCCAATGACCATAGAAGGTTTGGCAGCTTGTTCCTAATAAACTGGGCAGAGGAACAGGCTTAGAGTTGATTAACAGGAATGCGCTCCAAATTTTGGAGACCGAGCATGAGGCCTGGGAACTTGCTCCTATTAACTGAACTAGGAGGAACACATCCGTGAATACAATCATCAATGGTCACGATTAACTTTCAAAAGACAAAGAGTTCTACCAACAAATACTGACTGGTGCTATAGTGCATATAGCAAGCGACAATCCAGCAGCTTACAAACTCAAAGTAGGGGTATACTTCTGTCAGCATTCATGTGAGGAGGAATAACCATGAATAGGGCACAGCCTGTGAGAGCGAAGCATGCAAGACGCAAACCAATCGAAACAGACAATGCTTCTAATAGACACATAAGCTGCTGGATTGGAGGAGACATAAAAGGAATTCACACAAGGGTTGTGACCCCGGTCGGGAGCACAGTTGAGACCCGCTTTTTTTATAGCGCTGATCCAACACCACTGTGCAAGATAGACTTGACAGCAGTCACAGAAATAAAGCAATATTTGAGAAAATCGCCAATGTTCCAGCACTGAGGAAAACAATAGCTGTGTTAATCACTCCTATCCACTGTTCTCCCATCAGTAAAGCAGCTTTCGTACCCGTCTTGCAACCATTACCAAAATAGACAAAATATTAAGAAAACTGGGCTCTTTCTTACACCGTGAGCCATTTAGGATGCACCTATTGCATGGGAATATATCCGCACGGGAATATATCTGATTATTATCTGATCAGGCAGGTGTGTACACGCCTGAGGTGCAATTCACACACTGCTTTGGCAATTGCTAAATCAACAGTAAGCTTCATACAGTATGATGCAGTGATGTTTCCCTAATGATTTTGCTCTGTTTTCTGCAATTTGTAAGGTAGCATTTCACATGCAGTTTTAGTGCTGATTCTCATCCATTATTGAATAGAACTTTTACATACACACAGCGCTTTTTATATGTTGCACTCACTTTCAGAGAACTGCATATTTATATTTATTATAATTATTATTATTATAATTATTACATTTCAAATTATGAGTTAAAATCGATGAACAATTAACTACAATTGGTGGCAAAGCAATTCATGACAATTTTCTTCAATATGTCGAGTGGGGTAGAGAGAAAGGTGGCTTGCTGTAGAATGCAAACCATAATTGGAAAAACATTGAAAACCAATCTATTTCAGGGAGTTTATGAGTCCAGGAAATAATCTTCTCCGAATGAAATCGCTGTACAGCTGCCCTAGCCCTCTTGAGCCAGCTCAGGGTGCCGTGACATAGGAGCAGAAATCTTAAAGCAGAGGCCCCAGCTATAGAGAGAATACAGGTATTACTTCATTTATCACCACACACACTCTCTCTTATTGGCAGACAGAGCAGGAAATCTATTTCACTCAGTTTTAAACAATATTCTCTCCATCTTTGTCATCTACAGCCGTTGAAATCTTGGCAAAGGGCAGTGAAAAATTGGTATGTCAGCTTCAGGGCTTGTATACGGTGGACACACATTTAACACAACAGGAAGCATACAAGAGGCTTTTTCAGCTGAATTTTCTGCACTGTCAGGCTAAAGGGAGAATCCAAACACTGCCACAACAGCTTTTTGTTGCGGCAAAAGTGTTGCTAGCATCCAGGAGTGTTCAGCGTTACTAATGCATATGTTGTTCTGGCTGATGTCCATAAATCCATTTATATTTGCTTACACCACAGGCATAAGAAAGTATAATATTTTGTAAATGCTTTCACAACTACAGCAAGTCATAAAACACCATTGAATCTATAGCCACACTTTTGATTTATTTGAGGCATTTGATTTAATCGATTTATTCTTTATGACATTTCAAGTGCATGTACATATATTTTTCCCTGATGGGTTTCTGTTATACCCATGTGCAAAATAGAAATATTTGGACATGACATTGTTATCCTTATTTCAGCTGTAGACCACTGAATGCTGGCAAGGCAATTATTCTTTGAGCAAGATCACAGACTTTCAGGATTAATTTGAAAGTATGCTCAACAAAAAAGTTAAGGACCACTCAATCTTTTCACTATTATTTTCTCGTTCTGAGCTTATCAAGACGCTGTCAAGCTGTGGTGAGAACAAGTGGTTTTCACACAAGATTCATACAAGGACTTCTGACATTATTTGACATTTTGATTTAATGGTCTGGACTTGGTGTGATTCTTGTCTTCCCCGTGTATACCCTGTTTTAGGGTAATGAAGTCGTCTAGTCAAATATTTTGATGCAATTTTTGTCTTGGATTAACACCCAATGACATAAACAACACCTGGGATTTGCATTCAGTTTATACATTTCACATTCTCGGGTTAAAATACAGAGGTCCTTAACTTTTTTGGTAGAGTATATTTACAAGCAAATTGCGCAAATGGTGTAGGAATTACTGTAATTTTTTATTTGTGATTCCCCCCCTTTTAGGCAACCAATTGAAATTGGACAATTGACTGCTTAGCAGAGAGATAGCAAAAGCTGAGCCCCTAATGTTTTTACTATCAGATACATTATTTGCCAGGGCCATTGCAGCCTCATCAGCAATCTGTCCATGGGAGTAGTTCTTCTGAGTATACTAAATATATGCCCACATTATGCGGTAAGCACAAGAAGGCATGATATGAAGAGCGGCGATCAGTCAAAAGAGGCCAGCTAAGATCAATACCAATTCTGCTACCTTGTGTACGGGCTCTGGTATACATACAAGAAGCAGGTGCACATGTAGCCTAATTGACTTGGCTCACTTTCATTGAGGCATATTTTGTGGATATTAATATAACATTCTGGTAACAGCATTTTGGTGCATTTTTTTTTTTTTGTTTGAAAAAATGTCAGTTGAATTCAGGGTATTCAATAAGGCAGGGCTATTCAACCGTGTCCAGAAAGGGCCGGTGTGGGTGCAGGGTTTCATTCCAACCAAGCACTTACACACCTGATTCCACTTATCAACCCCAAGTGTCTTTACTAATGAGCTTGATTAGTCGTTTCAGGTGTGTAGGTGCTTGGTTGGAATGAAAGCCTGTACCCACACCGGCCCTTGCAGGATAATGTTGAATAGCCCTGCAACAACAGGCAACAACAGCAGTGTTCAAAATGGTACACTTGTTTGCCGCATATTGTGCCAGTATATCATACCTCTTGCTACTCTATAAATTAGTTGCAGATTATTAGCTAGCAAATGACAATAACTATGTCCTTACCTGTCATACAGATTCACATAACCACCAAAGTCATCATGATCACCTGGGTGTCAGTGAACAGGGTAAAAATAGCATTTTATTTGTTGTATTACGAACATAAGTTCTATTTTTCTATTAATCCTTTGTCACAGCTGTGAGTGATACGCTCATCAGTATAGTGGAGAGACAAAAGAAACATCTCTTACCATTGTCCTGACGACACCCGACAGTGACTTTGCCTCCATGTTCCAGTCATTGGTGTACGGCGGTGTTTGAGTTGTAATTAGCAACTAATAAATACATTTGCTGATACAAAATTTGATTACATAAATATAACAAATCGATTATCTAATTCATTCTTCAAAAAAATTAATGTCTTCATTTTACTCTCTTTTCGCTGGTTCATTGAAAATTTATTTAGGAAACAGCTGATTAATAACACACTGCTGTTGAAGTTAAACATACCCTACCAGTCCAGTGATGTCACTGATGGTGGAACTTAGCAATAGTGGCCTCCTGGTGACAAAACGGCAAACTTTGCTCACAGTTTTCTCCCTTTAGAAGTGCTTTGGCGCTTTTTAGTACCATTTTTAGTACCAGACCTGAATAACACTGTTAGTACATTATTTATATCATGTATACTTCCGTTTTTGTTTCAGCTCCCCTTTAAACCTGACTCGGTGGCTTCTCCGACACGGCAAACTTCAGAATTCGTTAAAGTACTAAATGGATACCTTGCTGCAAAACTGAACCAACCCACAAATTCAAGAAAATTTAGATAGTTGTCCAGTTTTCTGTATTGTAACGTAAAGTACCATGTCAACCAAACAGCATAGGTCTCTATGGCACTGATCTGCAAATAACACTTAAAAACACCCACCATCAAAGCCCTAAACATCAGATATAATAATGCCAAAGAGCTCCTGTAAAAAAATTTTAATATTGAAGTGAACCAACTGTTCCATTCTCCATTGAGACACAGCTTTCTTGCTTCAGAAACCTTACATCTTTGTATCTGCCGCATCATCCTTATATTGAATTTGCCATCTTTTTGAAGGTCATGACTTGTATCTAAGAGGTAGTTTTGACTGACTGTTATAACATTGATGGCCTCTCTCTTCAAGTTGGACGTGAAATGGTACTGTTCAGCGCTTAGACATCTCAGTGGTGAACTTTATAAAAAATGATACATTGAGCATAGTGGTCAACCTTCCTCACCTGTAGTCCCTGACAGCGGACTATACTGCTTGTATCAGGGTTACGAGCATTAGAATGATGTTGATGAAAACCCCTTCCTTCAGATTCCTGTCTGTGACCCCTGCATTATGGTCACACTCAGTCTGGTTCCATTTAACTCAGTAATTCCCCCAAATTTACTTTGGTTCAGTAATTCTGAGAAGCTGTGAAAACTTCCTGGAAGGGTGGTAGTTGTTATGACTTGAAAATCACAACAAAGAAAACCAGCACTTACAACATAAACAAATTTATTCTTCACTGATTAGGTCCAAAATTTTCTATAAACAATCCACTGTGCAATCTTATAATAACACTCTAATGCCACTATGAAACTTTGATGCCAAAACAAAAACTCTCTCTCTGAACAAAATCACAGCATTTATATAGACTAGGAACATTCTGGAAAGATCTACAGGAGTCCTGGGTGGTCCGGCCCCCTCCAGGCAAGAAGAAGCCAGAAACTTCTAGAAAGCACTAGTCTATTTCATCACAAACAAGTGGTATTGCATCAGATCATGTTTTTCTACAGACATACCACCAGAGGGTGCTAAATGATGAACAAAATAAACAAATAGCTGACCAGTAAGGCAGCATAAATAGTATGTAACAAATCTCCATTTACAAATGATATACAGAGCTTTACATAAAACATTCATACATAACACCTCCCCTCTTTAAGAAAAGAAAGGTTTGCTAAAAACTTTCTTTTGTTAAAATTATCACAGTTTTATAATCAGTATAATCTTGAACTTTACACAAAAGGTATCATTGATCATTATAACAATCATATCTCCAAAAACCAGTGCAATTTTCACAATCAAATAGAGAAGTAAAATTTACATGCGTGAAAGTGCATCTGGAATAACATTATCTTTTCCCCTGATGTGAGAAATATCTAAATCATAGTCTTGCAAAAGTAAACTCCATCTCAGTAATCTTTGATTCTTGTTTTTGATCTTATGCAAGAATGTGAGGGGATTTTGATCACTGAAGACCTTGATGGAAGTAGCTGAACAAGTCAAATAGACTTCAAAATGCTGTAAAGCCAAAACAAGTGCCAAACATTCTTTTTCAAATGTTGAATAGTTTTTCTGATGTTCATCAAACCTTTTGGAAAAGTAACAAACAGGATGATCTACTCCATCAGTGTCTTCTTGCAGTAAAACTGCGCCTGCACCAATATCACTGGCATCAACAGCCAACTTGAACTCCTTTTTGAAATTAGGAGAGAAGAGAACTGGTGCGTTTTTGAGGATAGCTTTCAGTTGGTCAAATGAATTTTGACATTTTTCATCCCAAACAAATTTTGCATTTTTCTTCAGTAAATTTGTCAAAGGTTCAGAAATGATAGAGAAATTTTTACAGAATTTTCTGTAGTAGCCAGCCATCCCTAGAAATCTCATTAGTTGTCTTTTAGTTGTAGGTTCAGGAAATTCAGTGATAACTTATACTTTTGCATCAATTGGTTTGACTTGACCCTGTCCTACAATATGACCTAAGTAAACAACTGTAGCTTTACAAAAGTCACTTTTAACAAGGTTGATAGTCAGCTTGGCATCACTCACTCTCTGAAAGAAGTCTCTGATGTAGGTGAGGTGCTCTTGGAAGCTGTCGCTGGTGATGATTATGTCATCAATGTAGGCCTCACATCCTGGTAGTCCAGCAAACACTCTGTTTACCAGATGTTGGAAGGTGGCTGGAGAATTTTTCATTCCAAAGGGCATCACCTTGTATTGGTACAATCCATCTGGTGTGACAAAGGCAGAGATCTCCTTTGCTCTGTCTGTTAGAGGGATCTGCCAGAAGCCCTTAAGGAGATCAAAATTAGTGACATTTGACTGTCCAACTTTGTCAATGCAGTCACCAATCCTGGGAATAGGCTATGAGTCAGTTTTCAAAAGAGTATTTGCTTTCCTGTAGTCTTTCACCATTCTATATGTTCCATTAGGATGCATGGAGAACTCTAGTCACTGTTACTTGGTTCAACAACGTCATTTTCAAGCAGGTATTTGACTTCTTGTTTAAGGTATTTCTGCTTCTCTGGATTCATTCTGTAAGCGTGCTGTTTTTCAAGCTTGGCATTATCTTGTAGGATGACATCATGGTAAACCATATCAGTCCTTGATGGAACGTCAGGGAATATGTGACTATATTCAAATATGAGCTGCTTTAGCTATTGTTGTTGAAAAGGGTCCAGGTCGGACAACTTGCTGTCAATATTTTGAAGAATGTCTGAATTTTCAAGTTTGGCTGGACCAGGTTCATTTTCCGAGGGGCAGTCACAATCTTCTTCAGAATTTTCCAGTTCAATTGTATTTACCACATTGACTGGCTTTTGCTGAGTGTCTCTGTCAATGTATTCTTTCAGCATGTTGATGTGACACATTTGTTTTTGTTTCCTCCTTCCAGGGGTTAAAATGACATAATTTAGGCTGCCGGATAGCTCACTCGGTAAAGCATCGCGTTGCGAAGCAGAAGTGACTATCACGTTGCGGGTTCGAGCCCCGCTTCGTACCAGCCGGCAGTGGTCGGCAGCTTTTTCAGAGTAGCGCACAATTGGCTATAGCACTACAGGGGTTGCAAATTGGGAAGGGACTGCCGGAAGGATTACAATAGTTGCCTTGTTCGTTTGCTCAAAAGCGCCTCCTGTTGGCCAGGCAGACGCTCGTCAGGAAGATTCTAAGCCTGGTCATGTCCGGGTATCCTCCGCCCTCGTTCTGAACTTGCGAAGATTCAACTAATGAGTGTATAAGAAGCGGTGGTTGACAGGCGCGTGCTTCGGAGGAGAGCCGCGAACTGTCTACACTCTCCTGAATTGGCAGCAAGGGGTCGCATACGAGCAAGCTTTGTACATAGTTCACCAATTGGGCATTCCAGATTCGGGTGGGATTGGAGATGCCAAATTTATTTAAAAAAAAAAAAAAAAATGACATAATTTAGATCACTGACCTTTTTGAGGACAGTGTAAGGGCCAAAATATCGGGCTCTTAGAGGGTTTCCAGGAACTGGCAAAAGCGCAAGGACTTTGTCACCAGCTTTAAAACTTCTATCTTGGGAATGAAGGTCATATCTGGCTTTCATTTTGCCCTGAGCCTCTTTGAGATTAGACTTAGCAAAGTCACAAGCCTTAGAGAGACGATTACGGAAGTCAGAGACATACTGAAGCAAGTTCATTGGGACATCTTCTTTGGCCAGAAACTTTTCCTTCAGAAGCTTCAGAGGTCCACGGACTGTATGCCCAAAAACAAGCTCAAAAGGACTGAACCCAAAAGACTCCTGAACAGCTTCACGGGCAGCAAACAGAAGAAGATGGATACCTTCATTCCAGTCTTTCTCTGTGTTAAGGCAGGAGGTCCTTATCATGTTCTTCAGGGTTTGATGGAACCTCTCCAAAGCACCTTGACTCTCAGGATGGTAAGCTGATGACCTGTATTGTTTAGTACCAAGCTCATGCATAACTTGTTGAAATATGCCAGACATGAAATTTGACCCTTGATCAGACTGAATAGACTTAGGAAGACCAACAAAGCAGAAAAACTTTGTAAGAGCCTTGATGATAGTGTTCGCCTTGATATTAGGAAGTGGAATTTCCTCAGGAAACGGGGTGGAAGCACACATGATAGTCAGTAGGTACTCACAACCAGATCTAGTCTTCGGCATCGGTCCAACACAGTCAATGATGATCCGACTGAATGGTTCTTCAAAAGCGGGAATGGGCTTAAGTCGAGCCTTTGGAATATTCTGGTTCGGCTTCCCAACCATTTGACAAGTATGACAGGATTTGCAGTACTCCTGTACATCGGACCTCATGGAAGGCCAGAAGAAATTATTCCTGACACGTTGAAGGGTCTTCTTAATACCCAAATGACCTGAAATAGGATTGTCATGGGCCAGACTAAGAGTTTCTTGATGATAAGACTTTGGAAGAACAATTTGATGGGTGATCATCCACTCATCATCTACAGATACATCACTTTCTCATAAGCACACCATTTTTGTAGTAAAAACTGGCAGGAACTTGAGTAACCTCTTGTTCACTTGCAGCCTGTGGTAGAAGATGCGCTAGATCATGAGCTTGTTGTTGCTCCTGAATAAGTTGTTTCTGAGACAGAATGTCATTAGAATGACCTGATAAGGACAAGTCTGAAGATTTCCCAGACATCTCAGGACTGGAAGGTTCCTGATGAAAAGACTGCCCAATGAAGGAGTCAGCCAGGTTGAAGTCCAGGTCAGCATCATCTTGAATAGCCTTTTTAGCCATAGAACGTGTAACTGCACATGAAGGATAGAGGTCTGGAATTTCCTCCTCTATAGACTCAGATTCTTGATCAATCAAAGGAGTGTCAGTTACAACAGGGTAGGGCACAACCTTATCCCCAGCAAGATCATTACCAAGAAGCAAATGAACACCTTTGAAAGGAAGAGAAGACCTTACGCCAACAGTAACAGGCCCAGAGACCAAGTCTGATTTGAGATGAACATTATGGAGAGGTACACTTGTAAAACCACATTCAACTCCGTGAATAAGGACATTAGCCTGAGTAGACGTTTTCTCCGAAAAAGGCAGAATATCTGCAAGAATAAGAGATTGGGAAGACCCAGTATCCCTTAGAATTCGAACAGGAACAGATGAGGAAAAATCATGTGAAAATGAGACAAAACCATCGGTGATGAATGGCTCTGAACCCTCCATAACAGAATAAGACACAGAAGGTGGAAGATCGGGCGAACTGACCTTTGATAGAAGAGATTCTCTCCTAGTGAAAGCAGTTGGCTTGGTTTATTCTCGTTTGTTGTTTTTTCTTGAGAGCATAACACTCAGACATAAGGTGACCTTGCTTTTTGCAGCATTTGCAAGACACAGAAGGTAAAGAATCAGAGGATTGCTTCTCACTGGAAGGTTTCCTCTCAAAAGTGGCCTTAGAATCATTAGAAGTGTAATTAGAAGAAGTCTTGGACTGAGACTTGCCTTGAAATTTAGACAAAGTGGGTTTTTGGACAAAAGAAGACTTATGAGTCGATGCATAACTATCAGCCATGGTGGAAACATCTTGCAAAGTAATGGCTTGTTTCTCCTCAAGGAAAGTCTTGATATTAGGCTGGATACACTTTTTGAATTCCTCAACCAGAATAAGTTGCCTCATTCTGTCAAAATCTTTCTCAACTTTCATGGAATTACACCACTGATCAAACAACTGTTCCTTCAACCTGCCAAATTCAACATGAGTTTGACTGACTTCCTTGCAAGAATTCCTAAATTTTTGCCTGTAAGCCTCAGGGACCAATTCATAACCCTTCAGAATGGCAGATTTGATAAAATCATAACTAGAACACTGTTGGACAGATAACTGGTTATACATTTTCCTAGCTTTACCAGTAAGAACACGTTATAACATCATTGTCCAATGCTCTTTTGGCCATTTCAAATTTTCAGCAATTTTCTCAAAATGGGTAAAGCATTGGTCTACATCATTCTCTAGGAAGGGAGGAACAAGTCTGATGTGTTTAACCACATCAAAATGATCAGAAAGTCCAAAAGATTTTGTTACAGTAACTGCTTCTATTTTCCTCATTTCCAGTTCATACTGCATCCTTTTTTCTTCTAGTTCTTTCTCTTTCTCCAACCATCTTTCTTCCTAATCCTTCTTCAACCTTCTTTCTTCTAGTTCTTTCTCCAACCTTCTTTCTTCCAGTTCTAGTTGTTTCAAACGTAGCTGCATCTCAAGTCTTTGCAGCTCTGTTGCAGGCACTTCCACATCTTTAATCAATTCTGCTGCTTCTTCCCCAAAGATCTCTTCATCAATGAAATGTTGCACCAAAATGTTGAATATTTCTTGTTTCTTCATTGATGATTTCACATCAGATAATCCAAGGGTTGAGGCTATTTGCATCAAGTCCGTCTTCTTTGCCAGCACAATTGATTTCTGGGTTGGAGTTTTCAGAAAATTTTCAACATCAAAAGTCATGATTGCTGGTTTTTCAAATAGTCACAAGATTTAAAATAATAGTTCAGCTTTAATCTTTGGTGAATCCAATGAATGGTTTATCTCGGTGGAACCTCCAATTTGTTATGACTTGAAAATCACAACAAAGAAAACCAGCAATGACAACTTAAACAAATTTATTCTTCACTGATTAGGTCCAAAATTTTCTATATATAATCCACAGTGCAATCTTATAATAACACTCTAATGCAACTATGTAACTCTGATGCCAAAACAAAAACTCTCTCTCTGAACAAAATCACAGCATTTATATAGACTAGGAACATTCTGGAAAGATCTACAGGAGTCCTGGGTGATCCGGCCCCCTCCAGGCAATAAGAAGCCAGAAACTTCTGGAAAGCACTAGTCTATTTCATCACAAACAAGTGATATTGCATCAGATCATGTTTTTCTACAGACATACCACCAGAGGGTGCTAAATGATGAGCAAAATAAACAAATAGCTGACTAGTAAGGCAGCACAAATAGTATGTAACAAATCTCCATGTACAAATGATATACAGTGATTTACATAAAACACTCATACATAACATAGTACACTGTAAACCCTGATAGTGTGGATAGTGAACTTAAAATGTTTTGTGGAAACTGATGACCTCAAAAAAAATGTGTGGGCCAACTTAATTGCATTGTGTGGAAGGAACCTAAAAAAATTAGGTCGTAATTTTTTTAACATGTTTTTAAGTGCTGCGAACACAAGATCATTAAGCTGGCTTACTCAATTTTTTGAGGTAATCGGTTTCCATTAAACATTTGAGTTCACCACACTTGTCAGGGTTTACAGTGTATTGCAGTGATGAATGTGTTAATTTCCCAGGAAGAAGACCGTTGTGTAACATTGTTTAAAGTGCATGAAGATTGTCATGTTTGAAAGTTACTAAGTCTTTATCAGTTCAGTATGTAAAACCATCAGTTGGCATTAAATTATGTTTAGCAAAGTGTTGTTATTTTTAAAACATCAGAGCTTAGGGATGGGTTTCTTTAGCATTTTTACTTTACAATATATTATGTAGCATGAGCCGTAACGAACCAACCATTTCAAAGTAGTTTTTTTTTTTTTTTAAATTTTCTTTTCAAAACAAATATATGGTTTTGATGGGGATTAATAAGCTGCATCAAAGCGTGGTTTGTGATTTTTCATGACCTCTTTCAAATCAAAAAGGGGGCAAATACTTTTTCACAGGACTGTAAATGAGATTTTATGATGATTTTTGGTCAATGACTGTGATTAAGCATTACAGATATATAGAAGACCTATTACAAAAACAATTTCAAGTTTACAGTGCATTTAGTATCATAAAAAGTATCCATGTGATATGTTTTACAATGGGAAAGGTCTTACGTGCCTTTATTCCTGCAATACCTGAGTGTGGTTTCACAAGGATAAATCACTCCCGGCTGTGGTGCTGAATTATAATGGTTACATGCTTTGTCATGCCACCTCAAACTTTATTTTCCTATAGCACCATGCAGGCAAGGTGATAATTGTATCCCTTACTTAAACTTCATCAACACTAATGCGTGTTCTAATGAGATAATGCAATTTACCAGCAGCCCACTAATCTGTATAGGAGAGCTAGCGGCGGAACGCTAGGGAAAATGAGGTTATTTGTGCCTACATGAGTCTCTTCTTCAAATGACTGATCCATGAAATGTGATGGGAGAGGCTGACAACTGTGAATTAATTGACGTGGCTCTGAGAGGTTGGTCTCTAATAACATATTGATTGGACAGGTCTGATATGCAAAACATCAGCCGCAAAGAAAGACTCAGAATGCAGGGAGAATTAGTGATACTGAACATGTTCACCTCTAATAATAATAAGGTGACTACAAAATATTGTATGGCACTCATTTGCACAACCTTCACAACACAAACTAAAAGCTGTGAGACCAGATGCCAGAGTTTTGTTTTTTTTTTTGACATTTTGCTTTTATTTTATAATGTGAAAAGACAAATAAACAGTCCATTGAGTGGTGGCAGAACAGATGTGGGAGAACAGGGACAGCAGGAGAGGCAGGTTTGGAGAAAAAAATGATATCCAATAAAAGGCAAGTAAGGGACATTTAAAATTTAAGCTTCCAGGCAGAATTTTCTACAAGGATTTTTCAAGTATGCCATTTAGCAACTCATTTTGCAAGTATGTCAGGACTGACACACAAAATTAACATCTAAAAGCAAAATGGCAAAGCAATCCCAAGAACTATTACTGGCTGTTTTATAGCATACATTGCATGTCATGTCTGAACTTGGACAAGATCCTTTACAGATATTAAATCATGAAGGTCAGCTTTAAAATTGATTTTTATTTAGGTCAATAAAGTTATGAATTATTGATATGAAATCTCCAAAGACTGGCATTTCCAGTGTCAGAAGGTCTTTTTCCTACAAGTTATGTTTCTAAATGCTGACCTCATATTGATTTTTATTCAACCATTTCCTATAAATTGACATGAGTGATATATTCTTTATAGGTCAGACATAAACAATGTTTTTGTCCAGATGTATTGTTTTCCAGTGAGCGTTCACCTTTTTCTTGTATTGTGATGGTAAATGATAAACCTGGTTAGTGATATAAATTCAAAGGTTTTATTGTCATCAACTTAAGTTTGTTTTAAATATAGACTTGATTACTTAATTGTGATCATCATTTACAATTTTTCATCATAATATTCTGAGTTTCGCAACCCTCAAACTGCAGTAAAATACAAGGGGCTCTATCTTACACCCGGCACAAAGCAACGCCAAGCATGTCTTTGCTAGTTAATGACTGATGCAATTGTCGTTTGTTCGTCCAGCATGCAGGTTGCTTAAATGACAAGTGAACTTGTGCCAAAATGAGCTCCCACGGGCATGTTCGTCTTAAAATGAGGTCTGGTCTGGTGCACTTTTGGTGTGCTGCTATCTTGAGGCCGCAGTACGTGATTGCGTGATTGATCAACAAAAACCTGGTCTTGAGTCATTTGTCAGTTTTTAACTGCTATTTTAAGGGCGCATTATTAACCGCTTTGTGCAGAAGCCAAATCTGGCTATTCTGATGGGACCACTTTGTCAAAAAGAGGATATTGAAAGCACACAGGCACACAAGCATACATTGGGTTTGGTGAAATGGCTCTGTTCTGACAGATCCCTGCCCGTCCTAGCGTGGAACTGAAGGCAGGTAGCTGCTACTAACCCCACCCCCCCTCCATAGAACAGAGCCTACAGCAACAATGACCTCAAAAGGAGGGGACATTGTTATTGAATGGTAATTTAGTCATAAGAGAACATGATCATTGAATGCTATAAAAGACAGGTGAAGCTGGGGTTGAGGAGGGTTGTTGAGCTAGTGCGCCCAGGAGCAGTTACACAGGAAGGCAGCTTAAGTAAGCCAACATATTACCAGCCGAGCAATCATGTGACAGCAGTAGGATGACAGTCAAATGCACTCAGGTGACTCACCCGCAGGTAGCACCTCCTCTATGTTAAGCAACCTTAACTCCGTGGCCTATCAGAATTTACATCAAAGCTCCATGTCATGTGTTACCTTATTTAAGGCTTTATAATTCAATTCACTAATAATTAATTGCAGCTTCACAGAGAGGGAGGGAATGGCTCAACTGAGTCAAGACACTTGAACCATTTAGAATTACATCATATTTCAGTTTATTTTCATGATTTTGGAAGAGAAAAAGGGCTGCAAGAATAAAAAAATTGAGAAAATTCAGCATTGAAGTTGTAAAAAGAAATAATACTGAGAAATGAAAAATGGCTGGGGGTTAAAACTATACATTTTTGGGATCAAAAACTCCTTGACCACAAGTATAATTTATCTGAGCATTACATGCTAAATTACCTACTCTCTAGGAGCTAAATAAGACAGCTAACCTGGTGACTCCCCAAACTCTAAGATCCCTCAAAATAGCACACTGTCAAATCATGAGATAATCATATATTTAACACAAATCAAGTTTTGACGCATGAAATTCAATATGAACTAATGATTTTCTGGTTGAATTTAGCATGAGTTTATCAATATAGGCACGGTTTTACATCAGTGGTCACCAGTTACCTCTGCAAATGCAAAACATGCTTTTTATCCATGATAGGTTCAGAATTGTGTCCATTTTTCTTCAGATTCCCACAAGTCAGCACAACCTACTCATTAAAGGAACTGCTTATTTAAGTGTTAGGACATTCACCCTGCAATGAAAAGCTAGCAGCTCCCACTTCTGAGTTCAGGTCCTTATATAAACACTTTCCACACCTTATAAGGAACAAGTATAACTAACTAACTGAGCAGGGCTCGACATTAAAGCTTGTCCGCTTGTCCAGGACAAGTAGATTTTATTGTCGGACAAGTGGAAGAGAAATTTGCTTGCCCCACCGGACAAGTTAAAAGTCGCTGAAAAAATACCGTGTCTTCACGTTATGTGCCCCTGAATTCAATTCGCTGAATAAATACATTTAGAATACCAGTTTGAAACAAAAAGCGTTTTTTCCCCCACGACACATCTAACCAGCGTCCAACTCGAATGCTTTGATTGGCCGATCAGATACGCAGACACGGACACGCGCGTGCGCACTCATATACAGTAGGAACCGCTTCCATCAGAGGAGCAGCGATGTTTCTCAAGGCTCCGCAACCCGGGCAAGCTCCAAGAAAAGCACCAAGAAGAAAAACAGCAACTGCACCTGAGCCGTATGAATCGAAAAGGGAGAGAAAATTTGAACAGAGCTGGAGGGAGGAATTCAACTGGGTGCAGTATGCATCCCAACTTCGCTGACAAGTCAGTGATGCCAACTGCCAGCATTAGCAACGCTGTATTTAAGAATCACGGCACAGAGACTGCCCATTTAATTTCAGCTGATATTTGACTTTCAAAAAAACTCGAACACACACACACATAGCACGACATGAAACTTGGGCTATGCGATGAATGAAAAATGAACTGTAATAGCTCCGGTGCGATGAGAGACAGAGAGTGAGTGAGACGTGAATCAATGCCATCTCGCTGCAGCATCGATAGTTTAGCTGCTTGTTTAATTTATCGTTGTAATATATTTTAGTTTGTGTCGTGAGTATATTTAGCTTTTTATATTGTTTGTATTTAGTGACATCGCCAGTGCTTCCTTCGTTACTGACCTTACTCACTAGTTGATGGAGACATTCGTGGGTTTATTAAATGTTTCCAAGTTAACAGAGTAGGATTGTGGGTAATGTAGTACTTCTCCGTGAAATATTTAAAACTTTTTTTTTTCCCAAAACAAGGTTGATTTCATGCGGACTTGTTGTTTTTCTACAGGAGCAGATATCATTGTTGTACAGTCTCCTAGCCCGTGGTCAGTCTGCCCTTGATGATTACAACATTATAGCTGATAATCGATATCCTAGTCACTGAATATCACTGGGATTTCACCTCCAGAATCTCACTGCCCAGGTCTATCGGTCTACAAATTGGTAGTTGAATTGTTCGGTCAAGTAATTAAATTTTTAAATGACTAATGCAGAGGCAGCAACCCAAACATGCCAGTATTTATTATGTAGTTAGGCCAAGTCACCTGTGCACTAATGATTGGTTGGAAAAAAAAAGTGTTTAATTAATTTTGTGATGTTAATAGCATCATGTTGAGAAATATCTTCATTAAAGTAGAAGTCCTGAATTCAAAATGTGATTTAAAAGTAAACAGCCAAACAAACAGACAGACAGGCCAAAAACAATATGCCCCCAAATCTTCGATTCCGTGGGGATAAAAAAGTTAATTTTTGTCAATTATACCCGGACAAGTGACTTTTGAGTCAGGACAAGTGAAAGGTAAATTTACTTGTCCAAAGGACAAGTGCCTCAAAAAGTTAATGTCAAGCCCTGCTGAGTAATATCTGAAATACACCATATTATAACAGAACAGACATTCCACTATTAGAAAAAAAACAGGCTTTATTCTACCCTAGATTGAACTGAATGGTGCAATGAACGTATCAGGGGCTCTACCTAAAGTGCTTCAGCTGTTGGCATTTTAAACAAGTCAAAACCTTGGCATTCCATTTCGTTGAACACGGTATAAATTCCAAAACAAAAAGCCACATTGAGCAAAATGCTACCACAGTAGCAGTATAACCTTTCTTCATTGAATCCCTCCTCCATACACAGATGTATCTGGTAGAAGGAACCCTCCAGTCCTGTTTCATTCAGAATAATTCCCATTGACCATGTCCGTACCTTATTTAAAATCCGTAAATGTAACTGAACACTTCAGCCTGGTTTTGGAAGTCTTTTTTTTCCCTTTAAATCACATAATTTTCAGCTGCACAACTGTGCGCAAGGTTAAGAGAATACAACCTACCTTGCTGTTATGCAAAGGTTTGTATACTTTTCTGATTATCCAATCAATGTCTTTCAGTTACTGTGAAAAGTTTATACTTTCTGGAATTGGATAAGAAACGAGTCAATCAATAGATCATTACCGGGGAAGTTTCACGTGGGCGTGAACTATAAGTGTGCGTTAAGCAGATGAGCCTTAGTAAATAGTTGAGTGATTGGCTATCAACATGAGTGCTTAGGAGGATATAAGGGAGCGCTGAATTTGTCAATGGAGGAACCTATGTGTAAATCCACGGTAGGGAACAATGCGTTTTTGATATGTGATTACTATAATTGATAGTAGAATGACATAGTATGAATACCATGTCAAATTTTTGCTTCAGAAAACTGATTTTTTTTTTAACTACTAATTGGGATACCATTGGCTCACTGTAGCTGAAGTGGTTGCTACAGAGGAAAACAACTTTTTCAGTCCCAAGAGATCATTTTTTTTGAACTGCTGGATAGATACCATGGGCAAGTTTGAGCAGTTTTCATGTCAGGCTTAGCTGAGGAGTTTAATTCATGCAACTCCTGAAAAACAGGGATGGGAGTGAACTTGTCCATATTCTAAACCGTGTTCGAGCTCGGCTTGCAAGTGCATGTTCAATAACTGATCTGGGTGTGCCATCTAGTGATATAATAGTGTTACTGCGTGTGTAACAGGGTTAAAATATTTTGTTTATTTCATTTTCATATTTCATATTTTTATTTCATTTCATGTCTATTTCATGTGTTCATTTCATGCAATATATATGTAACAGCTGTGTAGGTGTATGTTGCTGTGCATGTATCCGTGTATGTGTGTGGTTAAAAATGTAGTTCATCTTAAATGCATGAAAATGGTTGCCTATGGTACAATTCATTTCCATGTAAAATGACGTTCTCAAAACCCAGAGAAAGGTGTTCTACCCAGATACAAATGTGTATGTGAATATTGATTGGTTGCCTAATGCTGGATTTATTGTGATTAGATGAGAATTATTGAATGTGAGTCTGCGCAAAGCACGAGATTTCAGTATTCCGCTGGATCCCGAAGAGGACAGTCGCATAGGCTATTCTCATGACACCTCCATCAAAGTTTTTAGCTTTATATCTATCCCCAGCCCATGGGAATAGAGTTTAAAAGTTTAAAGTGTCGGCTAGAAATTCAAAAATTCGCAGTAGGGTGAAATTAGTCGGCAGGTTATACTTTAGAAGAAGTTTGACCACGCTGCTAGCCAAACGCAGGTGGCTAAGTCCTAGGCTAAGGTGTTATAGCAATCCTCGCTAATGTGCTGTAGTTTTACATGGTGCTAAGTGCATGGACATTGCCAGTGTTCGTTTGGAAGACACCAGACTTCATCGAGTGCTTGGCCAAAGTGAAAAAAAGAAGAAACATGACAGAAAGCAAGAGTTCGGGATACAGAGTGACAGTGCTGGGTAGCGCTTAGTCCGCTGGAGCCAAACAGGACTCTGCATCCATTGATTCTGCACCGAGGTAAAGGCGCCTTTTTTTTTTTTTTTTTTTTTTTAACTTTGCTCACAAGAGCGAAGCGGCTGTTCTGATTATGGCCTCTCCGATCACGCGCAACCAACAGGCCTGCTTCAAAAGACATTTGCTGGCATCGGTAACATTTTGTGTTGACTGAACAGTGTTTCACCTGAACTGTGATTGACTGTGAATCATGTGCTTGACTGCGATCGGTCGATTGACTGTGAACTGTTGAATATTGGGATATTGTGTTGCAACTGGGTACTGAGTATTGAGATAAATTGTGCAAACAGAAAAGAGGGAAAATAAGACAGTTTTGGTTAATAAGTCTTTATTACACTGATAACTTACAATTCTTCAGTAAAGTACTTGTGTGTTTAATATACTTAATTGTGAAAGTGTTTGATAACTGGGATACATTCATATTTAGACAGTTTAAAAAAAAAACACAACGACTATTATTAGTTAATTAGTTATTCTTGGTAATTTATAGGTTTTATTTATAGGATTCTAGGTTTTTAGTATAAGTTCGCCAATACTAGGTAAAAGCCTAAACAAGACCTCTATGCCAAACAGGCTTGAGGTTACACAGACTGAAAGAAGCTCTGCCTTAAAAACACACTGCTACCACTCAGCGCAAACAAGACACAGGTGCTGATGATAATTGGATAATGACTGAAAAGTTCAGTAGACCGGTGAGCTGGATGGCTGGAGGGGTATCCTTACAGTGTGTGTTAAATCTGAGCCACCACATCATTACATTATCCATAATCTCATTCAACAAGAAATAGTGGCAACCCTTTTGCAGGGAATTTAATCTGGGTGGGTTTTCCAAATAGTCATAGCTAATGTGTCGGTTTAGTTGACTCTTGTCCTACAAACACTCAGGATCACATTTTCCCAGCAGAGAACTTTTTCTTTAAGACAATACATCATTACAAAATGAAGAAGCCGCATCTATTATTTTTCTAATTGCTATGCCATACATTGACAGTAAATATTGTTGAAATATAAAATGTACATCCCATAAAATAAAAGCTGAATTTGAATGATTCAGATGGACATAATGAAATGTTCTTGTTCTGTTCTGCCTTGTCTATGCCAGGTTTTTGTTCCCGCTCTACCAATGGAATCCTCCTCATGTCTGCGCTCCAGTCCATGTCTTGTTTTCTCTCGTGCATGCACTGCTTCTTCGCTATTGGCTGGCTGAGGTATTTCCACTTTCCTTCAGTGCTGTTCTGGCTTCTGGGCTTTCTAATCTTAATGCCAATCAACTGTTTTTAGTTACTAACAGCTACTAACATTCACGGGAGGTGTTTTTCTTAGACACGCACTTTACTAATATTACTAACTTAGGTACGGCGTTAATTGTCATGATTTCCTGTTGTATTATTATTTCAGATCTCGCTTTGCTTTGCGGCGTAACTTTTTCACTCTTCCTTCAATGTACATACTTTATTGGTACTTAGCTGAGCACGCCCATTTTCTTGATGAGCTCCTTATGTCATTAAGCCCTCGTCTAAAGGCTGTGTCCCAATTCAGAGGCTGCATCCTTCGAAGGCTACAAATGAAGACCGGTTGCGTCACAGCGGCGCGACTCGGCTGTCTCATTTCGAAGGCTCCTTCAAATGCGGCCGTGAAATGCGGCCTTCTTTTCGCGGGCAACAAAGGCTGCAGCAGGTGGATCCTTTGCGGTCCAATCTTTCACAAGATTCATTGCACGGTGGTTAATCCAAATCGAATCTAACAATGGCTGCGGGAAGCGAGGAGTTCTCTTTTAAATGTAAGTACTGGGTTTTAGCAAAGATACTCTGGTACATCTTTGGTTTCATCTCAGTAAATAGCGAAAAATACATAAAACCAAGGGGTCTTAAAAGTGGAAAAAAAGTTAGCAACATGTTTTGAATTAGCACGTTATTGGCTAGCTACTTAACTGCTCTCGGCTGCGGCTCGCATCTGACCTGTGCTTTTGCCTTTGACTCTAAAAAGCAGTGACGACTGCTGAACAGAAAGCCAGGAGGGCGTTAAGCATTACCTTAGGCTGCTTTCACACCAGACTCAAAACAAATTTTTTGCACGACAGATTACATTCAAAGTCAATGCAAAGACGCGAATACACGCGAACACGCGGTTCGCATGTATGCGAATACATGCGAACATGCGGTTCGCATGTATTCGTGTCTTTGCATTGACTTTGAATGTAATCTGTCATGCAAAAAATTTGTTTTGAGTCTGGTGTGAAAGCAGCTTTAAATTGGTAACTAGCTCCAATCAGTTTTCCGTCATCTTCGTTGATTCAAGAGAACCATGTTAACTATTCGAACATTCAGCTATTTCAGGTGTGGCTAACTTGCTTTGAGTTAACTCGCCGAAGTCAAGAAGCTATTTGGATGCGAAACGCTTTTGTTATATAAATCATAAAGCGCAGGTTTGGGATGGCTGCTTTGCTGGACATGGCAAATTAACTCCGATAATCCTGAGTAGTTTATATTATGTCGTTAGGAGATGCATTGATTATTTATTCGCCTGAACATTGCACTAAGCTGCCTTGTCTGACTGCCAGTGGATTATTGTTATCAGAAAACATGTTAATCAGAACCTAAGATTTAAAACGGGTGTATAATCAAACGCTTCAGGGGAAATTTTCCGTCCCTCCTGTTTTCTGCTCAGCAGCTCTAATGCTGTAAAGCTATAAATGCCTTCAGTTTTAAACTTTGAAGGTTCAAATGTTGATTTATATCATAGCTAGATTGTGGCGATTTTACAGCTTTTTTATGCACAGGAAGTATATTCATGACCATAAAAAAACGCAGCACTGAGTGATATGTTTGTTTTTTCTTTCTGCATTATAAAGTATTGCTCACTGTAAATGAGTGGATTTCAGCTGGCTCAGCACATAGCTGAGGGTGAATTAATTGATACATTTCTATGTATTGTTTTTATGGTCATGAGTATAGTATGCAGAGGCCTATTGTGGCTTATAATGATATGATGAAGTTTCTGCTTCAGGTTACCTGATGGCACAGGAGGAGGAGCGACTGCAGGAGGGAACAAGAACAAGAGCTCTTGAAAGAAGACATGAGATGGCAGAGAGAGGAGAGCTCAAGAGAGCAGGGATAGGATGGACAGGCTCTTGTCTCTACTTGAGAAAATGGTGCAGAAATAATAATTTTTAAAAAAATTAAAGTTTTGTTAAATCCATGGTTTCTTCTTAATTTATTTATAACTGACAACTATTTACGATAAAACGTACAAAATGCATACCAAAACCACTGAGTGCTTTTAAAAAAGTCTTAAAATTATCTGTACAAGCATACAGTCATCAGCCAAACTAAAAAAGCAGGGTCTCGACTGTGGCACCCCATCCATATCGCCATTCCCGATTGAGGAGGACCAGCAGCACTGCCAGGGCCTGCCTGCTCAGCCGAAAATTAGGCCTGGTGTCTTCTTCAACGAAGAATCCGGCCAGCACAAAGACATTGAGGTTGACCCTGCAGTACCGGGGTCTGGGCTGGTTTAGCGAAAGAAGAAAACTTGGTAAATGGACAAAAGCTAGATCAGGGGTCACCAACTCTGTTCCTGGAGAGTTACCATCCTGTAGGTTTCTGCTCTCTCCCCAATTCGGCACACCTGATTCGACTAATTAGCCACTCAATTGCCCAGCTCGTGATCTTGTTAAGCAGCTAATTAGTTGAATCACGTGTGCTGAATAGGAGGTAAAGCAGAAACCTACAGGATGGTAGCTCTCCAGGAACGGAGTTGGTGACCCCTGAGCTAGATATTTATTGTGGAGAACTTGGATAGGTAAAATTCAAAGCCTATCAATCTACTCAGCCGTTTTAAAAAGAGCAATGGTTTTCTTTAATATCAAAATAAGATTCAGTATTTTCAGTGATGAAGAAATATTCAGAACCTTTACACAAGTAAAAAGTATGATTACTCTGCATTTTTGCATTTTATTGCTGTAGATGTAAAAGGTTGAGCTGATTTCAACTACTCAATGTACAGTACTTCTGGTTTTTGCAGTTCGATGAGCTAAAAAAAAAAAAGGCCCCGTTTTTGGCTTTGTGATGATTCATTTTCCTGCCAATCCAAGGGAGGTTGAAATGGTATATATTGATTTTGGGGTAGGATAATGCTGTAAATCCACAAAGGAATGTCACTCTTAAATGTTTATTTGTTTCAAGCATTATCATTCCACATCAACACATTTTGGGATAGCTACATGGTCTTTACTGAACAGGAAGGGTATGAAAATTTGTAACCTGAAATGTCACTTGGTGGATAAAGCTAGTGATTAGAGAAATAAATGAGTAGCTGGAAAGTACACAATTTGCCCATAAGATATAGAGGACAAGTAACATAAATTTGCATAAAATGGAAATTATAAAAAGTACAGGTATCTAGAATTAGCAGTTAAGTAAAGGCAAAAAGTTAAATTCCACCCCTGGTTATTTTTAATAAATGGCTTTATGGTCAAAGTCAAATGGTATTAGCCATTCATTAATTTGGCTGACGGGAGTAGTCTCATTAGCTACTTTTAACTGTTGGCTCAAAGTCAAACCTCAACATAGGTATTTTACCTGGACATGGCTCTCTCGGCCTCAGATAAATCACCCGCCGGCGAAGCATCTCTTCCATCTCCTCCAATAATTGGAAAAAAAAAAACAAACAAAAAAAAATTCTGTCTCGCAAGTTACGCTGCAGGGTCCAGATTGTCCGCTGTTGCTGTCAAGGTTGCTAGGCGACGAGAGCAGGGCTTCCAGACGCGAAGGTAAGGCCGGGAACAGCACGAGACGCCAACTGCGAATCCTCCATGGACTAGACCGTCTCATTTCGAAGACCGCTCGGTTCGGCCTTCGCGGTCTGAGAAGAACGTGGCCTTCATAGACCACAAAGGCTGCGTCTTTCGAAGGATGCAGCCGCTGAATTGGGACACAGCCAAAGTCTTGCGTTCATGCTTTGTTTCCTCCTTGTTCTGCCCAGGTGTTCCTTGTTCCTGTATCAAGCCTTGTACCTTTATATTCCGTGGAGGCATTCTAGTCGGCAGTTGGTCCGTTGTTCTGTTTCGGTTCCCTGCTACGGTCTAGAGTGTTTTCATGTGTATTTCCTTGCTTGTATTCATGCCATGCTTTTCTTGTCCAGTAATTGTATACCCTTTAGTTCAACTCTTGGAGTGTAGTTTTTTGTTGGCCTTGTGCCCCCTTAAGCCTGCAGTATTTCTTAGTTTTTCTTGTCAGCTTTTTAAGTGCAGTTTTTTGTTGGCTTCATGCCCTCCTTTTCCCTGCTTTGCTCAGTTTAGTTTGTGGATATTCTGTTGGCCCACGTGCCGTTTTGGTTTGGTTTTCTGTTCAAAAAAGTCAATTCATTGGATTCAAGACTCGCTATTGGTGTCCTTCTGCGAACGTAACACATTACACTGCATTGAACGTGATTATGTCATACTGATAACTTGTCATGTTGATAAATTTTCTGTCCAAACACAATAATTAATTCTTTCCTGCCCTAGTTTTCCTGAGAAACTTAATCTCAAATTTTTCTCGTTGCAGTCAAGTGAGCTGAACAGTTTGTGGTTAAATGTAACATCATAAATATTTAGTTTGATATTACACAATTTTCACTAATTTTCTTGGAGTCTCAAAATTTAATATGTATTATATCATGCTTGATGAAAACTGCATTGCTTTAAAATATTTAATGTCAATAGTTAGATCTTTTTGTAATATGTGATATTAGTATTATTTTCGTGGTGTCACTGCATGCCTTCAAATTAAGTCACATGTTGTGACAGTTTGACCTTAGGTTTTAAAATTTGTTTTATTTTTACTATTTTGTTAGGGATGCCAGCCAGGTCTCTCTCCCTATTTTAATCGTCCTAAAGCCCAACATCCCTTTAGCAGTAACACCAGCATTAGAGGATTTTCAAATGACTTGCTGTGAGCCTCTGACCCTTGAACGCATAATTGCGTTCAAGCTGTTCCTGTTTAAGATTGCTTGATTAATAATCACACAATTTATTTACTGAATAATCAAGACCAATATATAAGCCTGTAATTAGTAAGAAAGTATTAAGAAATGACAGATCACTGAAGGATAACATTGACAACACACTCAATAGTGATAATGAATGGATGGAAAAAAAATTAATAAATAATTATACTGAATTAACCCAGAGCTTTTCCTGAATTCCATCCCCCACTCAAGGATTTTTTTCAGCAGTACAACCTAATTTATTTTAACATTGCACTAAATAAAAATGTTTCCAATGTTCAAAAGAATAGGCTGCATTTGTGGCGAAGTGTAGTTGCACACTCAGGGCCGCTGCTAAGCCTATGGAGGCCCTAAGCACAATTGGTCAAGGAGGCCCCCCCCTCCCTGAAACACACACAAAACCTTCAGAGTTCCACTCCAACCTTTGCTATTTATTTTAAAATCAACATTAAATACATATAACTACGGCATGTGTATGACACATTAAGTAATATACTATAAAACAAATTGTCATCATAAAATAAGCATTACAATATAATAAAATAATAACAACTGCAGACTCCAAAGATGAACAAAAATAATTATATACATGAATAAGGTATAAAAGGAAGTAGCATTATCAAAACAAACACACACACAACTATTTTTCAAAAACCACATTAAAGTGCAGTAATGAGATGGTCAGGTCAGAGATGAGACGCATTACGGCAGGGAGTTTAGTCCAGAGCCAAATGAGAGGAGAATTATATTAAACTATTATATTAATTTAGTGGAACATAGAAAAATACCTTAAATATATATGCTGTGTACATTAAACAAAACAATGGTGGCATTTTGTAAATGACCAAAAGTGAGGATACCATATTTTGGCCCAACCACCACAAGTTTTAAAATTAACCAACAGATGTCGCCCCTTCCATAGCCTCAGATGGAATTGATGGTATAAAATGCCAACCAATTTAACTGTGTGTTTATCTTTCGAGGCTAGCATTCAGGTTACTACATGCACGCCTATTTCAAGCAAATTTAAATGGAAAGCGATTGTGACTCCGAACTTCCTGTGCTTCCCTTTACTCAGGAAACAATGGAAAATGCATGTGTTTCGTGATCGTTTAAATTGTTTTAATGAATAAGACCATTTGAAACATTTTTATGCAATTCCATTGCTGTCAATCCCTCAGTAAAGACAAGCCTGAGAATTCCCGAGTCATAATCGATTTCCGTGTCACTAGTGGGGAAATCCACCGTAATGCACGTGAAACTGATTAACTTGATGCGCAATGACTTAAATTCCGCGAGTGAATTTCTTCAGTGCGCGTTGATTGAATAATTGCTGACTACAGAAAAAGTCGTGAATGCCACTACTCACGCCTAAGACGTTGAGACTTGGCGTCTCTGCAATTAGACTGCTGACGTTAGCTTAGCTATGAGCAATATTAGCAAAGCAATTAAACACGGACTCACCAGCAATTGATGCACAGGCGTCATCTCTCAGTTTTTTCCTCTTCCGCTTTTCTGCTCCAGATTCATGCTGTCTTTTACTTGACATCTTGACATAGTTAATTACTCCGCTCTCGTTAAAACTCCAGTGGAAAAGATGAGAAGTTGAAGGCTGTACCATTTCAGGGTGGGGTGGGGGGGCTGGGGAGGGTATTTTTATATATTAGGTAAATACATATAATTTGCCCAAATTTATTAATAGGGTAAACAGTGGACCTGTTCAAAACTAATTATTTTTTGTTATGTAACAATATAATAATTATCATGACGTTTTTTATCAACCTTAATTTTTGGGGCCCCCGCCAGGTACTCGTGGCCCTACGCACTCTGCGTACTCTGCATATAGGGAGCGGCAGCTCTGTGCACACTATTTGCTGTGCAAAGCGATAATAATTATTAAATTTCCAAAGCTTCTTATGAAGATGCGTTGGTAATTGAATAATTAAAAAAAAATTGGTTAATAGTGCATTGTGAAAGTTTGACGAATGGCATGCATTTAAAATCATTTAAAATGCATGTCATGCATTGAACATTCAATGTAGCAAAGTCATTAATTAAGTCTTTATACTCTAGCCTCTGGGAAAATTGTAGGAAGGCTATATCATGAGATTTTATGAATGGCAATTAGCTGATTAATCCATTGGAAAAGAAATATTAACCTTATGTAAATATCATCTTCAGCAGTGTTTACCACACATTCTATTTCAAGATGGAATTTCGAGAAATTTCAGTTCATTTCTGCTCATGCAATCTCATATTGTAGCTTTCCTCCTTCGTTACAAAGCTGTAATGGCTATCAGTAATGGCTACGCAGCTCAGGCTATTGGAAGCCAATTTGCTCAGTAAATTAATTCAATTAATTATCAGATTCTTACTTAGAAACAGGTTGAGTGTTAACCTGCATTATGGTAATGTCACTGGTTGAAGACTGAGTTTTGTTAACACACGGACATCAGTTGGCAAAACCACATTTTTAGAGATGTTTGCTTCGGCACATCAATCCAATTGGACGCAAAAAAAAAAAAAAATTCATTTTTTTTTTTGAGCTGCAGGAATTCAGAAGCTTCATAAGACCCTGACAGTTTATGTTACCATTAATGTGGATATTGTGGATTCACAATGCTTTACTACCATTTGCATTAGTCGTTATTAGCTCACCTATTCCATCCCTCATTATTCCCAACCTTCAGTCTCCCCTACTTTATCCCATCTTTTGGCATAAATTTCAAGTCCTGTCTTATGGGCCATCACACACTCAATTCTACTGTAATACTTGACAAAATTTTTGAATTTCTCAATTCTTAATGCCTCCACAGATGTCAACCTGAAAATAAATATTTTCGCTAAATATATAATTATTACAGATAAGATGTGTTCCTTTTGTTACATCACCCAATAACACTTTAAATAAATCTAATATTGTACCAAGATATCCAGCCTTGTACCTTTATCCAAAATAAGCCTATTATAGGAGAGTACCAAAATAAATGGTCTACTGACTCCACTTCTTCCTGACAGAATCGACAAAGGGGTGATGACTGTATTCCCCATATATTAAGCATCTTTTTAGTTGCTAAAAACTTATATATCTTATATATTAACTTATATTGAAAATATCTAATCTTAGGATCAAGTGATGTACTGTAAAGGATTTTGAAAACTTGGTTCCATGGGATTGGTGTATCTAACATATTTTCCCAACTGTCTAGAATCCTGTATGGTACAGCGACTAAGTTCTTTATTCTTAAATAAAATGAGTGTATATGTTTGTTGATCTTTATTTTAGTTAACCAATTTGCCATTTTCATATGAAGCCTACAGACTGAGGGCCCTATCTTACGCCAGAGTCCCTAAACCCGTTATTTGGGGATTTAGCATTGCGTAAGAGGCGTACCCCCGTGAAAGTTGCTATCTTGCACACCTGCCTATATCCCTAAAACACCAGTGCTACCCGTTATATTAAGCATAGGCATGGTTTGGGCGTTACGCCAGTTAAACCAATCAGTGTGCCAGGTGCCATTGCCTTTAGGAGCAGGCTGCGCTATCCCAAATCATCAAACCGAAACCCGTGATGGAGAGAGGAAGGTCGCCACGTTTCTCTATTGACTAAGTTAAATTGCTCGTGCATGAGGTCAAATCCAGACAGGGGAGGATCTGTTTTTGTTAAGTTAATCATGAATTGTATTATTTTATTATTATTATTTGACATTGACATATTGTTTAATGTTTGGTATGTAATTAAAAAAAAAACATCAAGCCTCGCCTTTTGTGATGGAAACTTCAAAAAAAAAAAAAAAAAAGAAAAAAAAAATCGTTTAGCCATGCACGTCCAACTCCCTCTCCCATCTGAAATGAAGCATAGAACAAAATCCCATTTTAGAAAAAATAAAATTAGGTCTATGCACTGGCACTCAGCGACGTAACTTTTTTTCCAGCGAGGCGGCATTTCAGAACTCTTAAGCAAATGAAGGTAATTTTGGTGACAAGTACGTGGTTTAGATCCGTTTACATTTTCCAATCGGACAGCTGTCTATTTTTCACAGCAAGTTGCGTGACCGTGCTGCAAAAACAGGTGTGTGTACTTGTCGCCGAAATTACCTTCATTCGCAAAAGAGTTCTGAAATGCCGCTCTCGCTGGAAAAAAATTACTGTTGCTGAGTGCCAGTGCATAGACCTATTTATAATTAAATTATTTTTCTGTACTGAATGTAGCCCATTATTTTGTCGCTGTTAGATAGCATGGGGGAGTGAAGCCGTGTCTTCAATTGCCACTTGATTATTCTTGAATTGGGAAACGTGTTAATAAAGGAAAACCATCTAGAATTAGCCAGGACTAATTGTAGTCAATAAAGGGATGGATATTTTCCCCCAAATTTTCAGGTCTAGCGCCGGCCCTGATATTATATATAATATATATCATTAATATATATATTATATATAATAATTATATACTATTATAAAAGCGGAAAAAATGATTGATACAAAATACAAACAATATAGACTTACCTGAAAGGCCCAGGTAGCTGGTGCGCTGGTGGTACATGCATTCTGGGCATCTTCTATTATTTAACTGGCGATCAAGGCGATTTCGTACTATCTCTGCAATTTTCTCAGGGGTTCAACTGAGGCTAAAGCAAAGTGGCTTTTTATAGGCGAGTTAATTCGGGAAGTGGAGCTGCATGTGCACGTCCACATGTGTCCAAGTGGACGCGCAATGAAGCCGCCTGGGCGCACTCTTGTAAAAGCCCAAATGGGTAGCGGGTGGTTCGAGGACCCGCTATACGCTTTCCCTAACGTGTGTGGTCAAGATAGCAATTGTAGGGAAAGCGCATAAACACGCCCACGGGCACACCTCCAGGTGCAAATAAGAGAGTCGGCATAATGCATAGCGGGTAGTGTGGCCGCAAGATACTGTTTAGGGATAGTGGAAGCTGCTAAATGCGTAATTCACGGGTAGCGGGTAGTGGCAACGGGTAGGGCAGTGTGAATGATAGACCCCTAAATGCCCTCCTGTTCCTTTAATAATTTTTGATTTCCAAGCACTTGGTAAAGCTCCAATAAGTTGATTATATTGTTGCAATGTACAGACTGTTCCACAAAAACTAGTTAGTTGTTTGTAGGACATGAGTTTATTATCCTCATTCACTATATCCCTTATAAAAAATAATACCTATATCAAACATGCGTTTCCAAAAATGGATTGATCTTTGGAACTGAACAAATTAATACTCAGTTGCTAATTAGAAAACCTAAATGGGAATGGGTTTGGAGATGTAATGCACTTTCAGACAAGGTGATTGCAGTGCCAAAGTCCCGCCAATGGCAAATCCTGAGTGCTAGAGGTTTATTGTTTAAGTCAAACTTTATATAAGGATGCATACTAATCAATGTGTGCACCCTACTCAACAAACGACAATCTTAAACCCATGAGAACAACAGAAACCCAAAATCTTGGAGCGCAAAGTGCAAAAGGAAAAGGTAATATTTAAAGTCATTCCCCAAAACAGAAAGAAAACCTCAGACCTTACAGTCCATAAAATCAAAAACAATTCCACTCGAATTCCTTCCAAAATTTTTTTTAGACCTGCAAAAATCCCCCCAAAACCCTACAATTGCAAAGTCCAGAAAGCAAACAGATATACACATATCGATACATGAACAATTGATTCAAACCTTAAGTCCATCCCGAGTTTTCCATCACCGCATTTCACCATGCACATTACACACAGTCACACACCATTCAAAGCAGTTCAGCACAATTCAGCAAACAACAGCACAAAACCCCGTCAAACTGGAGTACTCCAGTTTCTCACAAAAGTGTAAGTCATTTATTCAGTCCAGGTTGTCACATTCCTTCCCCCTGAGAGAAGCCTGAACCTAGGGAGGCTTTTTTTTCCATTTTTAACAAAACATTTTTATATCTGAGGTAATTTATATCTGGAAATTCTTCCTCATCGTTTTCCTCTTCAAATATTTTCAGGATCTGTTGACGCTGTTCACTGTCCATTTCCTCAGCAGTGGAATAGCCTGGATTGAGTTGGGCCACAATAAGAACACAAAGGTCTTCTCCAGTGTCTTCTAAGACCACCTCAAAGTTTAGAGGACCAACTGTTTAGATGACACGGTATGGACTTTTGCACCGTGGTGCAAGTTTAACTGAAACGGATTTATCTGCTTTTTAGACCCAGAAACATTCATTGGTTGAAAAATTTCTGTCTCAGTTCCAGAGCTACCAATTCTCCCGCATTCCGCATGAGATTTAGTGGCATATTCATGTTCCCGTGCCGCGTTCAGCAAGTATTCAATCAACGCAATGCATGTGTTTCACGATCGTTCAAATTGTTTAAATGAAATAAGACCATTTGAAACGTTTTCATGCAGTTCCGCTGCTTTCATCCCCTAAGTAAAGAAAAGCGTGAGAAGCCCGGAGTCATAATTGATTTCCATGTTACTAGTGGTAAAATCTACTGTGATGCATATGAAACTGACAAACCTCCGTGCACAAGGACTTCAATTCTGCCTGAGAATCTCTTACAAATGCGCTGATTGAATAATTGCTGACATACAGCACGGGAACGTGAATATGCCACTAAATCTCACGCCGAATGTGGGAGAATTGGGAGCCCTGCATTTCCCTTTGCCATAGTTCTATTTTTGCCTCTGGTTTGCTTTTTCCAGGTCACTGTTCACAAGTTTCTTAAATCTGCTATCTGGCTAACTGTAGCAAAAGCAAGTGTGTCAGGTTCACGCAGCCAGGGCTTAGTGCAGCATCTAAGGGACCTCTCAGGGGTCAATTTAAATTGAGCTCTGCTGGTGTAACTCCTCTGGACTCATGCACTGCTAAATTCAGTACAAATGAAACTCTGGTCCCAGTTTTATGATTTTCTGCCACATATGAAGCAATCATTGTTTTCACATTTCGGTTAACCCTCTCTTTCAGTTTTGTAGGGCGACATTCTATTCTCTTTCAGGTTCCACTGCTTGCAGGTTACCTCAAAGAGCCAGGGAACCTGGGTCTGAGAGGACATAAGCTGGCACACCCCAGCGAGGCAAGAGTCTCTTTTGTCAGTATCTGAGATAACATAACATAACATGACTGGCGAGAACAGGCCGTTAAGCCCAACTAGGCTCGCCAGTTTCTTTTTACTGTTGTGAATATATCACTTCAGATACTCAAAGACTCAGTGGTATTTAGCTTTAAGTCAAGCCTGCTCTAGAAAATTCCCAAGGTTTCTGCCTCAACAATATGGTCAGGCAAGCTATTCCACATCGAAATTGCTCTTTGGGTGAAAAAATATTTCCTAATATCCGTGCTAAATTTACCCTTGGTTAACTTCCATGTGTGACCCCGAGCTCTACTAGCAAAACTTGGCTGAAGGAATCCTACATAATTCACTTTGTTAATCCCTTTAACATATTTAAAGGCCTCAATCAGATCACCCCTGAGTCTCCTTTTCCTAAGACTAAAGAGATTAAGGATCTTCAGCCTCCTCTCATAGCTTTTATCTTTTATACCTGGAATCAACTTAGAGGCTCTTCTCTGAACTTTCTCTAGAGCCTCTATATCTTCCTTAAAGTTTAGTCCCCAGAACTGTACACAATACTCCAGATGTGGTCTGACGAATGTGCTGTACAAGAAAAGTATGACCTCCTTTGATTTGTACTCAATACTTTTGGCAATGTATCCCATGTATCTACACCACAATGGCTAGAACCTGTGAGGGTTTGGTCAACAATCACTCCCAGATCTTTTTCATGTGGAGCACATTCCAGTTTTAAACCTTCCATGAAGTAATCCTGTCTAATGTTTTTATTACCTACATGTACAACTTTACATTTCGCTACATTAAATTTCATTTGCCACATTTCTGCCCAATTCTGGATTCTATCCAAATCATCCTGAATCACTTTAGTGGACTCTAAATTATTTGCCAAAGCTCCCAATTTAATATCATCTGCAAATTTAACTAATTTGCTCTCAATATTCCTATCAAGGTCATTAATGTAGATGTGGAACAGCAGGGGTCCCAACACCGATCCCTGAGGGACGCCACTCCCCACCATACCTAGCTCAGATGAGATTCCACAGACCACCACTCTTTGTGTTCTGCCCTGTAACCAGTTTTGAATCCACTCCAGAATACCTCCTGTAACTCCAATGGAGCTCATTTTAAAAATTAGTCTCTTATGCGGTACTGTATCAAATGCTTTCTGAAAATCCAAGCATATGACGTCATAAGCCCTGCTCCGATCATAAGTCTTGGTGGCCTCTTCAAAGAATTCCAGGAGGTTTGTCAGGCATGACCTTCCCTTACGGAAACCATGTTGGCTATAGATATTATTATGTTCAAGAAATAATTCTAGCTCATCTTTTATGATAGGTTCCAGTATTTTGCATGCAAGTTAAACTGACTGGCCTGTAATTTCCTGGCTCAGTACGGTCCCCTTTCTTATATGTCGCTATTATATTGCCCTGCTTCCAATCATTTGGTATTTCTCCAGCTTCTAAAGACCGTCTGAAGATAGCGGAGAGTGGTTTAAAGATTATCTCACTAACATCCCTGAGCACTCTAGGATATAAGCCATCAGGACCCGCCGCCTTATCTGCCTTTAGTTTATACAACTTGTCTAATACTTCATTATCCCTTACCTCAATTTCCGCTTAATAATCTTCAGCATTGGACATGCCCTCTGGCCAAATAAAAGCCCGCTCCGAGGTACAATTCTCAATAAAGTAACTGCTTAAGGTATCCGCAATATCCTTGTTATCATGTAGCAGCAATCCATATTTATTCTTTATGCACTTAACCTCTTCTTTGACTTTTTCTTTTTCTGCTACAGTACTGAAAGAAGCGCTTAGGATTAGTTTTTGCCCCTTTGCAATTTGCCTTTCATACAGTCTTCTAGCATTCCTCAGCTCTTTTTTGACCACAGCTCGCATTTTACAGTATTCAGCCTTAGTATTCTCATTATTATCCTTTATGTACATCTTATAAAGATTCCTCTTTTCCCACAAACTCCTACGAGTAGCTATGGTCATCCATGGAGGATTCTGCTTTTTCAGCTTACTTTTGGACACCTTTGGAATGAATTTGCATCGTGAATCAAGTAAAACCCCCTTAAATCTTTCCCACATCTCATTTACAGACTCACAGTCCAGGAGTGTCTCCCATTTTATTTTGCTAAGATATGAACGCATCCTGTCAAAGTTTGCTCACCTAAAATTGAAAATTTTGGTTTTCGAAGACACCTTTTTAACTTCCCATGAAACATCAAAATTAACAGTAGAGTGATCACTAGTCCAAAGAGGCTCCAGCATCTCAGCATTGCTAGTTCTATCAGGGTCATTTCAAAGCACTAAATCTAAAATTGCCTTTTCTCTTGTAGGTTTATTAACATACTGTGCCAAAAAATTGTCATTTATAACATCTAGAAATTCTTCCTCCCCTTTACCTTGTCCTTTCACCATTTCCTAATCGATACCAGGATAATTGAAGTCTCCCATAATAATACTGATACTGGCTCAGGTGTGGCTTTGCGCAGCGGAAACCTTTCAACCAATCTGGTGTAATAGTCAACAAAGATGACCAGATAGAGGTTACCTCTGGAGTTTTCTGGAAATGATCCCATGACGTCAACTTCAAGTATCTCTCAAGAGTCATGTACCACAGTTTGCTGGTGCTTCCCAGGGGGCTTCTTGGTCCCAGGTTTATAGAGGTGGCATACGTGGGAACATCAGACATGTTCCCTTACATCCATGCTCATCTTAGGCCAGTACACAAGGGCTTGCAACCTTCTTTTTGCCTTTTATCTCCCAAGATGGCCAGATAAAGGATCATTGTGATAATGATGAAGAAACTGTTGGCGGAGTGAAGATGGAATGTATACCTGGGAAAGGTTTTTATGAGGTAATTGCACCACGTAGTTTACTTTATCTTCCAATATGGTGAACTCAGTTGCACAATTTTCAGTTACTTCTCCTTTATCCATGATTTCACTATACAGGTTTTGAATAATGGTATCGTCCCGCTGGGCTTTCCAAATGTCCTCCCCTGTAACTAGGAGATTTTGAGAGGTGTCCCTCTTTGTCGGGGTCATGAGGGGGAGCTTGGCACTGTGTTGTGCTTACATTGATGGTATTCTACAATGAAGATAAACTCTTGGAGGTGAACTGCCCACTGGATCATACGATGGCTGGGCTTTTTTGTTTTAAAAAACCCCACAACAGAGGAATGGTCTGTCACCAATGTAAAGTGTCTGCCTTCCAAGTAATACCTCCATTTCCTCAAGGCCCAAACAACAGCAAGACATTATTTTTCTGTTATTTAATAATTCAGCTCTGTCTGATTCAAAGTACAGCTGGCAGAAGCAAGGACCTGCTCTGCTCCCAGCCCAGTCTTTTGAGCTAAGACGGCCCCTAACTGACATCACTTGCATCGGTGTAAACAATGAATAGGAGGTTAAAGCAGGATGACCCAAGATTAGTGGAGAAACCAAACATTGTTTTAAGACCTTAAAGGCTGCCTGACAGGATGATGTCCAAATGAACTTAGCTCCTTTCTGTTTTAAAGCATTCAGGGGTTCAGTCAGAGGAGAGAATGGGGGCATGAAACGATGGTACCAGCCAGCCATCCCAAGGAATCATTGAAGTTCCTTAATGTTCTGAGGGATAGGGAAGTCGTGTACTTCCAGTATCTTTTCTGTGTTGACTTCAGCTCCAGAAGAGGAAACAACATGGCCCAAAAACTTCAATGTAGTTTGAAAGAATGAGCTCTTTCTCATGTTCACTGTAAGTTTCGCCTCACATAAATTGTTAAGAACTGCTTGTATGTCATGGCTGTCCTGTTCGGCTGTGCCAGAGTCGATGATGATGTCATCCAAGTAAACAAAACAAATTTTTCCCTCATAGCTCTCCAAGGACTAGCTCCATAAACCATTGGAAGGTAGCTGGGGAATTTTTCAGTCTGAACGGCATCACCTTGAACTGAAAACACTAAAGGGACAGATGAAGGCAGTTTTCTCTTCTCTTTGCTGTCTTTATCCATTTGGACTTGTCAGTAGCCACTACTGAGGTCCAAGGTACTAAACTTCACAGCTCTAGCTAAAAACTCCAATATGTTTGGATATTTGGAAGAAGATGGGTATTTGTGTGTGTGTATCAGCATTAAGTTTCCTAATATCAACTCAGAATCACATTTTGGATCCTGTTTTTTAGGTACCAGGACAACTGGAGCAGCATACTGAGAGGTAGATGGCTCTATGAGGTCTTTTTCTAGCATTTCTTCTCAGTGTTTCTTAATCGTCTGGAGCTTGGCTTGGGACACCCAATAAGGCTTCTGTTTGATGGGAATGTTATAGGTGAGGAAAATTTTGTGAGTAAGAACACTAGTGCATCCTAATGTTGCAGTGCAGGCATCCATGTTTTCTTGTAATTGAAGCAACAAATTATTTTTCCCAAAATCAACCAGGCGGGTATTCATGGTTGCAATCTGCAGGAGGCCAGGGCATTGCGGTGGGGCTACCAAGTCCACAGGAGGAACAGCATAAAAGAAGGCTAGATATGGTGAGGAACTGGCACCAGAGTCTCTTAAGAACTGATGCTGGCAATATTTGCTGGACTTAAACCAGTAACGGTTCTCAGAGACATCAAATTGCAGACCAGAAGAGAAAATAAAGTCAAGTACCACCACTGCAGGGAAAGCAAGATTGCAAGTGGGCAATATTAATCAAGGTAGGCTCACTGATTGGGACTGTAATTTGAGGTTTATTTAACTCCATCCCAAAGGTTGTCTTCCTCCATCTGCTTGGTCCAGGGGTCCTCTTTTCCAATGTTTCAACTCATCCTGCTGTCCTTTCACTCCAGTCCACACTTTTTCATTTATATGTGTGTGTAAAAGAGGAACCAATATCAAGGTTGGCAGTTACTTTCCATGGACTAATGTTTAGCGGTACCATCAACTGGCAGTGAAGGGTGCAACCAAATGGTGCTGCAGATGAGTTTACACAGGTGGTTGCTCCCAGAGAGCCAGAGGGAGTGAGGGAACTGAGAGTAGAGTGACTTTCTTCAGCATGTGAGGTTTTGGCAGCTTGCTAATGTGAGGGTCTAGGAGACAAAGCAATATTAGAAGCCCACTGAGGACTGGAAGCAGGTGCATAGTTTCCCTTCAATCACCAACAGTACACATGGAGGGACGGACTACGGTTAGGTTGATTGGGTTGGACTGGGTTATCTCTTTTAGGAGGTCAAGCAGTTGTTTCAGAGGCATCAAGCTTGGTTTCTTTTCTCAACAATTTTTTACTCTGCTCATACTGCAATTGGTTCTCTCGATTCCTCCCCAATCACTGACTAAGCTGGACAAGTCCATCAACTGAAGTAACTCTGCTACTCCTAAAGTGACTGGGCAGTTGAGGGTAAGTGTTTTTCAGGATCAATTTTATAATCTTCTCTTCTTCAATAGTCAGTTTCCAGTGCTTACACAAGGACTGGTACATGTATGCAATGTATGCAATGTCTCCGATACTTTCAACCTCTACCTGAACTCTATTCGGCACCCTTTCAGCCAGTTCATCTATGTAGTCCTCCGACAGGAAGGCAGAATAGGACAAGTGCTTGAATTCCTTCCAGGTGTGGATTTTATGCCAGGCGACATCCCAAAAATCTCTTGCACCCCCATGGAGCACATTAGGAAGCGATGCAATGAGTTCCTCATCTGTGAGGGATGTAGAGCCAGAATATTTCATCACCTTTCCAGGTACTGGAGTGGATCAGGTGTATCATTCAGTTCTCCAAATGTTGGAAATTGGAGTTTAATGGGACTCTTTGACATCAATCTGTTTTTTCAATTCTCCGTGGATAGTGGATCCTCCTGATGACCCTAAATGATCCTGTAGCGTGCCAGGCTATATAGTGGATTGTAATCTGGAGCAGTTTGAAATGAGCTGGAGTTTCACACAGTGGAAAGCCTCTGAATGGGTTTGAACACTTGCATGGCTAAAGTAGGTGGTAGCTTTAGCTGTGCTTATTTCCTCTGAGAATGCCTGTATTGTGGTTTTCCCGTGGGAAATCTCGTCCTTCAAGTGAGTTATAGCATCATATATTATGGTAAGAAAAGTGGAGATATCCTTTAGTAGATCAGTATGAGAGTTCTTGGAGTGTTCATGTGGTGAAATCTGGTCATGAAATCCAGGTTGTCACAACATATACAACACTTTCTAAAACATACAACCCCAAATCCAAAAAAGCTGGGTTGCTGTCTTAATTGTAAATAAAAGCAGAATCTAATGATTTGCAAGTCTCATAAACCATTTTATTCACAATAGAACATAGACAACATATCAGATGTTGAAAGTGAGATATTTTACCATTTAATGAAAAATATTAGCTTATTTTAGCTCAAGCCACGCCCCTTTTTGGGAGAAAATAATCGCACTAAAACGCTTTAAATAATCACTTTCTCTACCAAGCGCAAAAATCGAGCTGAAAAATGCCTAAACGCTGCTGTATTCTGGGTTGTACATCAAATAACAAGAAGCCCATGGGCCTTAACGGTCACCTGAGTTGTATAAAAACTGATGTTATTGATGTCAATGAACCAAATATACCCAAAACTATCATTTTCCTATATAAAGTATAGTAAAATTCACCCCCTCCCCAGGGGCAAACATGGAGACTGGGGGCGACGAAATTAACAATTTTTATAAAGCACCTCAAGACCCCTCCATCTATGAAGAGTATTGGTTTCCAGCGCATCTCGGACTGGAAAAGAAGATTGTTGAAATTTTTGGCAATATGACCCCATTTGGGCCCCACCCCTCAGCCCCTGGGGAAGAGACAGGGTAAAAAATGTCATAGTATCAAACTATCATCTCATGGTTGTAATGCCAATCAACTTTGAATGATTTCCAGCAGAAAATGAACAAAATATACCCAAAAGTATCATTTTCCTATAGAAACTATAGTAAATTTCACCTCCTCCCAAGGGGCAAACATGGAGCTCGAGGGTCATGAAGTTCACAATTTTGATAAAGCACCTCAAGAGCCTTCCATCTATGAAGAGTATTGTTTTCCAGCATATCTGGGTCTGGAGAAGAAGATTTTTAAAATTTCAGCCAATTTGACCACTTTTAGCCCTACACCTCAGAGCCTCTGGGGGTGGGCACCATATAACTCACAATTTTGGTGCATATTTGACCAAGGAAAGTTCCTGCAAAATTTAATTGAAATCAGATCAGCGGTTTCTGAGCAGAAGTCATAAATGTATTGACCAGTTTTAGCCCCACCCCTCAGAGCCCCCGGGGGTGGGCACCATATAATTCACAACTTGATCAAGGAAGGTTCCAGCAAAATTTAATTGAAATTGGATCAGCGGTTACTGAGAAGAAGTGGAAAATGTATTGACGAGTTTTAGCCCCGCCCCTCAGAGCCCCTAGGGATGGGCACCATATATTTCACAATTTTGGTGCATATTTGATCAAGGAAGGTTCCTGCAAAATTGTACTGAAATTGGATCATCGGTTTATGAGAATAAGTCAAAAATGTATTGACCAGTTTTAGCCCTGCCCCTCAGAGCCCCTGGAGGTGGGCACCATATAATTAAAAATTTTGGTGCATATTTGACCAAGAAAGGTTCCTGCAAAATTTAATTGAAATCGGATCAGCGGTTTCTGAGAAGAAGTCAAAAATGTATTGACCAGTTTTAGCCCCCCCCCCCCCCTCAGAGCCCCTGGAGGTGGGCACCATATAATTCAAAATTTTGGTGCATATTTGACCAAGGAAGGTTCCTGCAAAATTTTATTGAAATCGGATCAGCGATTTCTGAGAAGAAGTCGAAAATGTAAATTGTTTACGGACGCACGACGGACGACGACGGACAAAAGGCGATGAGAATAGGTCACTTTGAGACTTCGTCTCAGGTGACCTAAAAAGTTGAGTCCAGACCTCAGGCTTTCCATCTTACATGGAAAAGAAAAGGATCCAAAAAGGGGAGCTTTCTGGCTTCAAGCTATCCGGAGAGAAGATAAGGAGGGGAAGCTAAGGGATCCTCTGTCTTCCCATGTTTATTTGTGTGGAAAACACATCATTTATTAAGGTATCGCAAGCGCTCAGGTTCGGGCAAGGTAGCAAAATAATTACTTGACATATCTATAAATCATGAAATCAATGTAAACAAGAAATCAAGTTAAAGTAATCTGTTAAATTTCACAGCTAAACACATGTCAAATTACATTCAGATCATTGGGATCTGAGGTTTTCTATCCCCAAAAGGGGGCACAACCTTGACCCTTTGCAAAGTACCCTGATGTGCCGGTCTGGTCTATTTTGGATTGTCTTCTATCAGTCATCACTGTGTGTCCAGATCTGGAACAGCTCCCCTTAATAGTAAATGTGATCAAAAATATGGGTTGCTAGACATTTCCCATACAGTGATTGGTTGTATTGAAGGCTCCCACATTCCAATCTGCAGGCCCTGGTCTTAAAATGCAAGGGCCTGCTATGACTACAAAAACTACCACATGTCATCCTGCAGTGGACCTCTAGAGAAGACCTGCATTTCACTGATGTCAGTGTGGGTTGCCCAGGACGCATGCATGATGCAAACGCCTTCCGGAAATCAAGTCTGTTTGTTTGATAGAGGCCTTGCCCTGACTTCTAATGCAACATTCCACATCGTAGGCAATGCTGCATACAGCTTACTAGCTCCTCACAGCTTGTTAGGATGACAGCAACTTATCTGCAGAATAACACGAATATATCAAACATATTTGTCTAAACGGCAGCTTATTGAAAGGGCATTAGGTGTCCTTAAAAGATTCCTAAAGATGATTGACAGGATTGAAATGAAAAGTATGGAGAAGATCAATGACCTTATCATGTCTGCCAGTTTTTGTTTTTTTTTTTTTGCAACATATGCATTCTACAGAATAATGTGGCTGAAATTGAGCAGGTGTCTGAGGCCATGGAACATGCTGACCAGCAGTACAAACACCAGCAGTGTGAAGCTGAGAGTCCAGGGCTCAGTCTTGAATTTGGACAGCAAAAAAGAATGTGGCTTACAAACACATTCTTTCTGATATTAGAACAGATGAAAAAAAGTGTCATTTTGAAAGTTCCAGAACATGAAAACAATTAGATTTGGTACATTAGGTACCGTATACTCAGCTTATTCAATACACTTATTGTTGAAAGTGAAGAAACAAATAACATTAACTCAATATTTTACTCAGCTTTTTCAAAGAAACAACAAAGGAAAAAAAATCAGAGGAAAATAGACAGTTGTGGATCATTTCATTTTACTTCGTTTCCAAATACAAGGAAGAGGAAACATTGACCCATCATTTCATTTTTTAGGTGCAGTGATTAGGCCTTCAAGGACAGATATCTTTTCCTGATCCTGCTTTTCTTCAGCACGCCCCCTTCTTCCATCATTGTCTGCCATATATTGTGCCACAATATTGACAATTTTCTTTGTTTCATTGGTGAAAAAAGTTCAGCACATTTCTGACTAGCTACATAACAGTCAGTGGCAGAGACACTATGGGTGGGCCTGAAAAATTGTGGGTGGACTTGGGGGGCGGGCTTGTTTAGCACAGCATTAGATTTGAGGCGTGCTGGCTTTGAATAACCATCGTTTCCAAGTTATGTCATGGGTCCGTTTAGGCTTCTCAATTGTGATTAGTGAGACTACGTCATAGAGATTTGCAATATTTTCTTATATATAAACATATAAGCCTTTTTACATTTTGCACCAATTTGCCACATTTGAATTCCAGGTTAAATTTGACTGTCACTTCGTGTTGCAATGTTTAATGAAGACATTAGGAATTGAGGTGTAAAATAGATGACGGAAGAACAAAACAGTGATTGTACTTTGAGATGCAGAAACTTTAGCTTTTGCTTGATCTCACATGGAGGCAGGCAGAAAAATTTGGCATGTAAATGCTAATTTAGGGTAAAAATATGAAAATAATGTATTTAGCTTGGCATACAGGTGTGGTAATCATGCTATTACTGCAATTATACATGATACAAACACTATTGCACATCAAAGTGATTTATATATTGCCCTACAACTTTTTATATAAGTTTATAACTGGCTTGTCAGTGTATATTGCTTACTTATAACATAACATGAGTGGTGAGAACTGGCCATTATGCCCAACTAGGCTTGCCATTTTCCTATCACTAACATGAATCCAACATTTCAGATACTCAAGGATTGGGCAGTATTTTGCACTATATGGAGCCTGGTCTTGAAAACTTCCAGAGTTTCTGCATCTACAACATGGGCAGGCAAGCTACTCCACACTGAGATTACTCTCTGTGTGAAAAAATATTCAATAATATCAGGGCTAAATTTACCCTTGGCTAACTTCCATTTATGACCCCGAGTTCTGCCAACAGAACTTGGCCTACTTAATCCTAAATAGTTATAGTTGTTGATCCTTTTAACATAGTATTTAACACTAGAACCGCCAGAATTCCAATACCCCCTAGAACCGCCGGGCCGGGTCATTTTTACCCCCCGCCGCAACACCCCAAACAGCGATGTTTTTTAAGCAGTAAAGTTGTTCATTTTCATCTATTTTTAATACACTCAACAAAATAACTATTTAAAATTCACTTAATGGGGTTTATTAGCTTTGTAATGGCTTTATACTATTTTAATTGTAATTTGAAAAGATCAAATAAATTTTAAAATTAATTAATAAACTGTAAGCTTTAAGAAACAACAAAAAAGTATCAAAACAGTTAAATAATTCAATTATTGTAGAGGAATAAAATGAATTTTGAATAATAACGTGTTGCTCTAGGCTGGGAAAACAGAAATTACACCCCGGATTCCGCTCTTTAGGGTGCGCTGCACAGCCAGCGCATTACGCAGCCAGTCATCCACTTTGCCCCGCTCTTTCCCGACTCAATATCCTATCCTGTCCCTACAATAAATCTTCATATTATATGTAACACCAGTCTCCTTGCCTCTCTGTCTTGCACTTGGATTCATTGTTGAAAACAAATTTGATAAGATGTTACGCTGATGGTGATTAAAAAAAATGGTGTGGTCACTGTTTTTTAATTTTACAATAGCTTAATTTCATAACATCAGGAATAAGGTCAAATTGATTTTAAAATTATTAAAAAAAAACTGTAGACTACAGCAAGCAAACAACAAAATAATTTCACGTATTTTTTTTTTATTGTAGAACAATGCAACAAATTTTGGATAAGGTATTTAGAAATGAATTAAGCGCTATCAATCTCTCTCTCACAAACACACTCATGCATATACACTAACAACATCAAAGTAATTTACACATTTAAACAATTCAATTATCGGTCTCACTTTATTTTGATGGTCCCTTTGTGGATGCTCAACAGACTAGAAAAAACATGTTAACTTTATAATGGTCACTGTTTGTTAATTTTAGTTTATGTCATAACATTGGGAAATAAACTAACTAAACTAACTAAGAAACTGTGGACAACAACAAACAAACAAACAAACAAAAAGTAACATTAAAATATTTTTTTTTATTGTAGAACAATGCAACGAATGTTGGATAAGGTATATATGGAGCGCTATCAGTCTATATATTTATATATTAATCTCTCTTGCAATCTATCTGTCTCAAATCTGATCAGCTCTAGCTCCTGATATGATATGCCTGCCTAAAAATGAAATGTATCAAATCTAGACAGTAGGCGTTGCTTGGCAACACAGCTGTGGCTCTAATGTAGAGCGCAGCTGCACAGCTGTTTATGAGGGGTAAAAATGACCTCCCTTGGCGGTTGTAGGTATAAATGTTCATTTTTTTTTCTGTCTATCCAACACCCATCATAATTCACTACATGATTAATAAACCATTTTTAGGAAAAGTCATGAACTGACAGATGTAGGGATTTTATTTTGACCGAGTTACGTGCATTTGAAAATGCCAGGGGGGCAAAAAATGACCCCTTGCCGGTTCTAGTGTTAAACACAACAAGCAGATGGCCCCTTGTCGCCTTTTACTAAGACTGAAGAGATTAAGGGTGTTTTCACACTTGGTCCTCTTCAGCCCACAAAACGAACTCAGATCGATGACTCAGCATTTTTTGTGCATATGCGAACACAACAACTGCACTCAGACCCCTTTAAAACGAACCGTACTGAGACCACCACAGGAGATTGTCTCAGTACGGTTCGCTAAAAAGTCACAGTACGGTTCGCTTGAGCTTGGTATTGTGAACACAAAGCGCGCCAGGCTCACTTTGCCTTTTTGCACTGTATTGTTCTTCGCTTGCCGTAGACTACCTCCTGCCCGATTGGTTCTCTGCATGTGCAATACTAGTGCTCAGGCGCGTCGCTAGAACAGGGAATTGGGGGGCACAGACACGCCCCTTTATGAATTAGTCCTGGCAAGTTCTCAATCATTTTCCTTTATTGGCGCGTTTTCCAATTATCGTAACTGGTAACTGAAGACACGGTTTCTCTCCATATGCGATCTAACAGCAATGAAATCATGGGCTAAATTCAGTACAGAAAAATAATTTATGTACTAATAGGCCAATGCTTCGAGTTGATTGAACTGGTCTTTGTTCCAATGAAATATCGCCTTTCACTCTCGGTATTCCATGGGTTGATAAAACAAAACGTGGCACTCGGCGGTTAAATAGGCTATAAAAAGCATGCGGCTCAAGCTATTTGGCGCAGGTATGCAATTTTGAATAACATTGATTTAAATTAGCAAATCGCGCCCAGATGAATGATTGTCGCCTTACCTAATCGGGGAGAACAAGCAGCACCTGTTAAGTGTGGAGTGCTCTCGGAGTGAACCTTTTGTTAATCATGAAAATGACTGAGAACAGGTCAGGACTAATAACTGTTTTAAACGGATGTTTTGTGCAACCCAATTCTCTGTTCTTGTTCCGCAACTGTACTGAATTTAGCCCATCATCTAATCGCTGTTAGATCGCATATGGAGAGAAACCGTGTTTTCAGTTGCCAGTTACGATAATTGGAAAACGCGTCAGTAAAGGAAAATGATTGAGAACTAGCCAGGACTAATTCTTTTCATAGAGGGACGTGTCTGTGCCCCAATTCCCTGTTCTAGCGACAGGGAATTGGGGGGCACAGACACTTCCCTTTATGAAAAGTGCAGGAAAGTAATTAAGCACGTGCGAGAGATCTCGCAGAAACGCAGGGGGAGACAGGTACAGCTGAGCAAGAGGCGGAGACTAAAACAGGGCGATTGCTGAGAGGGAATTAATATAGATTAGTAGCGGTGCAACTTTACAGATTTAACTAGAGTGCTCGTTAGTAAGTTAGTAATCTACATACATGGATTAGTTGTGTTAGTAGACTATGATATAAAATACTAATGTTAGTTTTGTTAGTAATCAGAACAGTAAGACGAAGGAAGTAAACGAGAATCGAAGGAATATATTAAACACCGGAATTCATTTAAATCACCCGAAGTAAATGAGCATGCAAACCGGGAAGACGGACTGAACCAACTAGATCACAAGACAGGGGAGACAAGTGCAATGGAACAGAGAAATGGAATGAACTAAAACCTGCGTATTACAATAACCAAAAGGAATAAATGAAAGACAAAATCATGAACACTGAACATGAACATAAACATGACCAAAACCATAACCATGACAGTTTAGCCATTGGAATTTGATCCCACTCTTGCTTAATACAGGCTTCCAGCTGCTGGAGAGTTTTGGGTCTCCTTTGACGGACTTTTTGTTTAAATATGCACCAAATGTTCTCAATCAGTGAAAGATCAGGACTGTAGGCTGGCCAGTTCAGCACACGGACTCTTCTACTACGAAGCCATGCTGTTGTAATAGCTGCAGTATGTGGTTTTGCATTGTCCTGCGGAAATACACAAGGCCTTCCCTGGAATAGATGTTGTCTGGAGGGGAGCATATGTTGCTCTAAAACCTTAATATACCTTTCAGCATTCATGGTGCTTTTTAAAACATGCAAGTGTCCCACACCATGTCCACTAATGCATCCCAATACCATCAGAGATGCTGGCTTTTGAACTGAACGCTGATTACAGGAGGGGTGGTCTTTCTCCTTTTTACCCCGGAGGACACGATGCCCATGATTTCCGACAAGAATGTCAAATTTGGACTCGTCTGACCACAGAACACTTTGCTACTTTGCTACAGTCCATTTTAAATGAGCCTTGGCCCACAGAACACGGCGGCGCTACTGGATCATGCTCAATAATGGCTTCCTTTTTGTATGATAGAGTTTTAGGTAGCATCTGTAGATGGCATGGCGGACTGTGTTTACAGACAGTGGTTACTTGAAGTATTCCTGGGCCCATGTAGTAATGCCAATGACAGAATCATGCCAGTGAGTGATGCAGTGGTGTCTGAGGGCCCGAAGATCACGGGCATCCAGTAAAGGCCTTCGGCCTTGTCCCTTACGCACAGAGATTTTTCCAGTTTCTCTGAATCTTTTGATGATGTTATACACTGTTGATGATGAGACCTTCAAAGCTTTTGCAATTTGACATTGAGGGACATTGTTTTTAAAGTATTCCACAATTTTTTTACACAAGCCTTCACAGGTTGGAGAGCCTCTGGCCATCTTTACTTCTGAGAGCCTCAGCCTTTCTAAGACATCCTCTTCATAGCCAATCATGCTACACACCTGATGCCAGTTAACTTAATTACTTGCTAAATGTTCTTTCAGATTCTCTTATATATTAATTGCTTTTTCAGCCCTTTTTTGCCTGTGTCCCAACTTTTTTGAGACGTGTTGCAGCCAGAAAATTTGAAATGAGCTCATTTTTGGATAAAAATGTAAAATGTCTCTGTTTCCACATTTGAAATGTTATGTATGTTCTATTGTAAATAACATACTGGCTCATGTGATCTGAAAGTCATTGCATTTTGATTTTATTCATAATTTACACTTCGTCCCAACTATTTCGGAATTGAGGTTGTAAGTAAGGTACTTGAATGGCCAGTCGTGACACTTAACTATTCTGGGACCTGTGTATGTCGTCTGTTTTTTTTTCTATCATCAGTCACCAGGTACAATCACCGACAACTGTGTATATCAGAAATTGTGGGACGTAAAATTTCTGTTTCTTGATGTTCCAACGTTGTAAGGTTCCCTATGATGATTTTTTGTTCCTATTTTTCCATCTCCGTAATGTCATTAATATAAAAATAAAGGCATTTTATGTTCTAAGTACGTTACTGACTGAAAATTAATTTGGATATTGTTACTTTTTATGTGATGACCAAGTTGAAATTGGTTACCCTGTTAAAAAGAAGGGTCTTGCTGGCAAGGGATTGGTACACTCAAAACTTGCTGGCACTTCTGTTTTTGAATAGCGGACCCTGGCAGCTTCAAGAAAAGGTAAATCGCGTGTATATTGACCTTCGCATGAATATTTTGATTTTTTCACCCCTTAAAAAGGGTCTTGCTGACGAGGGTTTGGTACACTCAAAACTTGCTGGCACTTCGGTTTTCGAATAGCGGACCCTTCCAGCTTCAAGAAAAGGGCGCTATATCGGCCTTCACATGAATATTTTGATTTTTTCACCCTTAAAAGGTGTTGCTGGCAACCAAAACTTTGCTGGCACTTTTTCAAGTCTCTTCTAGCTTCAAGAAAAGGTAAACCACGTGTTTGTCTGCTTTCACCTAAATATTTTGCTTTTTTTACCCCTTAAAGGCTCACTGTCCCTGGAAGTGTTCAAGCTGAAGTTGCTGGCGTTGACAAATTTATGATGCCGCATGAGCACCCCACAAGCACATGTAGTTGATTTCATTGTCGGCGTTCATATAAATAAAACCTCTTTTGGAACCCTTTAAAAAGGGTGCCAGGGTCAAACGTACAGGAGTCCAGCAGCCAGCAATGGTGATTTATGTACATCACGTAGAATAGCTTGACTTGTCGGGGTCAAACCCCTTTACCCTTTTCACATAAATAAAATGAGCCAGCTCCCGGTCTAAAAGGACATCTCATGTCGCTTAAAACACGTCCTCGTTTCATCTGTCCTCTCTCCTCCATGCATCCTCGGTGGGAGGGACTAAGACGCAAGGTTAGGACGCAAGTGAGAGGAACTAGGATGCAATTTAAAAGACTTGAGACGCAGCCTTTGTATGTATCTCTTATCCAGCACTTGATTCGCCAATCCAACCGGTGAAGGGTTTTATGCATTCGTGGAACACATCGGGCAGTGTGCAAATATGAGTTAAAACGCACATGCGCAGAAAGTTTGTGCGTGCGCAGAACCGATCAGGCAGGAGGTATGGATAGGGCACTGGCTATTGCAGCAGACATTTTGTTCCAAGTAAAAACTACCCAGAATACAGTGCAGTAGGGGTCTGAGAGCTCTAGAGGAACTACAGTGTGAACAAAAAGAGGACTGGCCCCATCAGAGCGGAAGTGGACCAGAAAGAGAACCTGGTCCTCTTTGAAATAAACTCACAATGTGAACACAAAAAGAACTGAGTTCATTTTCTGTTGGTCCTCTTTTTGGTCCACTTTCAGAGGACTGAGTTTGGTTCTTTTAAAAGGGACTATGTGTGAAAACACCCTAAGATTCTTCAGATTCTCTTGCATAGCTTTCATCTTTTATAGCAGGAATTAACTTTGTGGCTCTTCTTTGAACCTTATCTAAAACCTCAATATTTTTCTTGAAGTATGGTCCCCAGTACTGCACACAATACTCTAAGTATGATGAGGCAAATGTATTGTAGGAGAGATGTATAACCGCCTTAGATTTTTACTCAATACTTTTGGCTATATATCCCAATATTCTGTTTGCATGTTTAACTGCTACAGAACAGTGACAATGTTTTTGTCACCAGTCGTCACTCCCAGACCTTTTTCATGTAGAGCACATTCCAGTTTTAGACCTCCAATAAATAATCTCATCAAATGCTTTTATTTCCGACATGTAGAACTTTTCATTTGGCTCTGTTGAATGTCATTCGCACCCTTTTTCCCCAACTCTGAATTCTACTTAAATCATCCTGAATCACTCAAGTAGACTGTAAACTGTTCACCTAACCTCCCAATATAGTATCATCTGCAATTTTAACTAATTTGCTTTCATTGTTCATGTCAACATCAATAAAGGATTCATCCCAACATAAGTAGTTATTTTGAATTATAGTTTTATTGCATGTAAATTGCCCTGTTATTACACTACCTATATCGCTTTCCGGTTTGTTTTATCATCCATGGTGAATTAAGGCTTTCCAAATCAGCCTCAATCCAAAACAAAAGTTGATGAGCTACTGGTCACATGACCCAAGTGACGTCAAAGTAAGGCCAGTTGATGTAACACCTAGCTGGATGTCAGTGGAAGCAAAGTGATTTACATTCAGTCCGATTACGAATCCGACCCACTGGAGAGCCCGCTTACCTCTCTGTCTTTAGAGTCATATGTTTATGATCCAATAAGGAAAGATTTTTCAGAACCAGGGGACAAAAGATCAAACCCTGCACCTTCAAAAGAGTTGGACATTTACAACAATCGGAATGACAGCGACAGCGGCAGTGACAGTGATCAATCTTCACCAGAACATGAAGATATGATGACGGACAATTTAACTTCGTACTTTTATCTACCATGTTTGAAAGTCTGCGAAATATAAATTTCTTGACTAATGGTACTGTCTCACCTTGACGATTTCGCCAGTGTATGCCGACATATCAGAATTTCTCTAAAACGCTGGCATACGCTGAACTAACGACGTTTTTTCAATTTTGGGCATATACATAGCGTATTCATAACGAGTTGGACTTATACATAATGTATTGGTAACTTATATAAAACATTTAGATAACTTATAGATAACTTATACCAAGGAATGCTCACTGTTGCCGGAGTAGCAGGCCGGAATATACCCCTGGCTAGAATATACCCGAGTATATTCCGACCTAGGCCAGAATATACCCAGGGTATATTCCGGCCTGCTGCACCGGCGTTCACAACTTATGCCCAACAATAGTCTAACTTATGCATAGCTCACGGCAGCGTATCGCCGACGATCACGTGTCGCAGCCTATGAAAAGACTGCCGCTCGACGATTCAAATCATAATAAGCTGGTCATACATGCCAAACTGCCATCGCCTCCCGATCCATGGTCTCACCCAGTTCCTTCTCCTCTGTTCACCTCTTCTTCTCCTGGCTCTATTGGCACGCAAGTGGTACAGTGCCAAATCAATGAGGTCATGCTGATGTTGGAGGGCAGCAAGTAGATATTCTCGTCTCAGCCTTGCCGGATCCTCCATCTCTTGCATGACATGGACATCTGCTCACCATGGAGTCTTGAGGAGTACTGACGAGTTCCTCCTGTGAACCCCATTTTTATATACCAATTCCCCAAAATGCTGCCAAAATGCCATTATAAGGTGGCTGTAAGTTAGAAACACGTTCAGTACATTCTGTGGTCGTCGGGAACACGTCAAGTACGTCTACATATGTCAATATGCATTGGATATAAGTCTGACATAAGTTCCACATAGGTTCAAAGCACGTTACTCATAGGTTAGAAATAAGTTTTGGGTATGCTAGACATTATCTCGACGTATTTCGACTTATGAGTAACTTACAAGTAATGTTTCTGAACATGTGTCAATGATCGCATAACCTACCTACAACTTATGGCCCGCGTATGCGGGACGTATGAGCCATACGCTGACATATGTCGAAAATTTTTGTGCATGCACAAAATTTTTGGACGACCTCACCGTACTACGACGTATGCCAGCATGCTTCAGAGTGCTCTTAACTTATACAAAACTTACCCCTAACTTACTCGACGTACGCCAGCGTATTCGCCAAAATTTTGGTACGTCGGCATACGCTGGCTAAATCATCAAGGTATGACAGTACCATAACAAAAGTAAGTGACAAAATAGCACAATGAACATTACCCAAATGAAGTTGCAAAATTGAAGACTGGGGCTGTACCAGACATCCCATTTCAAACTGAAACTCACACTGTCCTGTCTCCACTACCACATCAATAACAACTACAACATGTTTTATCAGCACGCTTTCCTACCCCTTATAATAAAGCTCCTCCTGGGCTTGAATATAGCTGAATATTGTCAGCAATGGTTTCAAAGCCACAAAGACCTTAGGGCAAACATGACGTGCATTTTATGCCCTTGTACATGACTTAGATTGCAAGACAGCTGAGGTATGGTCACGTCCATCTGAAGTGCAGGTTGTGTTTGCTAATTCGGTTGCTAATTCAGTCAGTTTTGGTTGTAGACTGATAAAGCATATGTGGTTAGAATCGATAGGGTCTCTGCTTTTAAATTATATATTGTTTGTGCGGTAGACTGAAGTTACAGGTTCGGTAGCACCACACATGCGACTCATGCAACGTTCTGTGTTTTTGCCTCGAGCGCATTTAGTAGCTTGGTGTTGGAATAGTTTTGCATTGTTAAAAATGGTTTTCATTCTGTTGAGAGGTTTGATAACATGAGAAGGTTGCTGCACAGTTAACATGCCCTTGGATGGTGTTGGTTGTGAGATGCTCCGCTGCCCCTGGTACCAGGGGCGTTTGGGTTTGAGAAGATACCTCAATCGAGCAAGCAGGTCACGGTCCAACATCGCCTTTGAAAAGTGTTTACTGCAAAGCCTGTGGTGATGTTTCAGCTCAAACAGCAAAAGCCCTTTGTGTAATGGATCCGTTGTTTCCGTGTTGCTGGATTCTTCAGAAAGGAAAAGAAAGAAATACCACATCCCTTCTTCAGCAAGCTATTGCAGCCATATTATGCACACTGCATGGGCATCCTGCAAGCTTTGGCATAAAACCTCGTCAAAAAGCTTTAATAATTGCTGAGAAAGCGAGTGATTGAATGGACTGTTGACCTTAGTGTGACGTCACCTGCCAGACAGCTTCGCTCTCGAATCTGAAATATGCATAATCGCCTCAGGCTTGTTACCAGTCAGGGGTGCGTTTCCCGAAATCACAGATGCTAGCTTACATAGTTGGGTTAGTTAGCAACAAGAAACGTGCCCCAGAAAAACATGGATTGTGGAAAGGCCGAGTGGAATAGTAGTGCTCAGCTTGTTTTAATAACATAATTTTTACCAAAGCATTATTGGCAGTTAATTAGGAAATTTGATGGCATGAATCCTTTAAAGCGGATGAGGAAGAACAGGGGTCCCAAAACCGATCCCCGAGGGACTCCACTTCCCACACTGCCTAGCTGATAAGACCCTGACCACGCTCTTTATGCTGTGTTATCTACTATCTGCATCCATTCTAAACCATAGGCCTACTCTGTGGACTCAGTGAGATAAAAAGTGGGATTGCAAAATGTTTATTGTTTATACTTTTGTACTGGGAAGATGTTGCAGCAGTTTTTTTTCTCCTTGGTCTCTCACTATAAAATCTGTCCTAAATTCCATTTGTTTCATTTGCACTGGAGTCCAGATTTATAGCATTTGGATCTTCTAAGCATGGCCAAGGCTTCTAATATAAATTGGTCAAAGGCACTTGTAGCCATTATGCCGACAGATTAGCGTGCACAAATAAAACTGACGGGTCAAACACAGTGAATGCGCCAAGTGTGACATAAACGTAAACCTCATTCTCGTACATAGCCCAATATAACATAGTTACAATTTTCAATTAAAAAAAAAAATTATAATAGAAAAAAATAACCAAAAATCTTGATTATGTCAGCTTTTTATTTTTGTGTATCCTGATTGGATGGGCCAGCCATCAATCTGGGTTGGCTTGGACCCACCCAGGCCCATCTGTAGCTCCACTCTTACCGGCCCACCTGAACCTCCACCTCTGATATCTGATAGGAGTGAGAGCACAGTATTTAAACCATACTCACCTTTGGTTTTCTTTGGAGACTCCTGGGAGTCATCTGGGTCATCAGTCCTTATTTTGCAGAAATCAGAAGAAAATGTAATGCTGCGATGAGAGGTACTATGTCTGTCATGGAAATGACATAGCAAAAGCATATATACTCATTTTAAACATACCAGATGGATTCAATGGGGCGACAGTGGCTGTACACTGAGAGTGGAAGGTCTCGGTCAGATGACGTGGCAAATCATGGCTACCCTCAGCACGAACCACATCCATGTATCAGTAACACCGCTTCCTCTCCGCTTTGACCCTGAACTGGTACCTCTCTGCAGTCATGCAATGCACCTCACTGAAAGTGTTCATATGTGCTGCCGGCTTGGCCGAGGAAGTTTTGTGGTGCTTACCGCTGAAGTTAAAATTTAACAGATCCTCAACCTGCCCCTCTGTCCACTCAAAATTTGTCAAAGCAATCTATTTTCACTCAAATGTAATTACTTAGGCAATTTCAAAAGCTAATATCTAAATGTTTTGTATCTCCACAATAAAATCTCAAGAACACATAGCCTGATCAGCCACAACATTAAAACTATCAGCCATATATTGTGTGGTTCCCCCTCTTGCAGCCAAAATGGCTCCATCTAAGAGATGTCCATTTGAATTCTTGGACCCAGGGTTTCCCAGCAGAACATTTCCTAGAGCGTCATTCCCCCTTCACAAGCTTGTCTTCTTCCCACAGTGTATCCTGGTGCTATATCTTCCCCTGGTAAATGGAGCGTATGTATTCTGCTGATGAAAGAGAAAAAAGGACTCACTGGACCTGGCAAACTGAAAAAATTTCTCCTAGGTCCAATTGACCTATGGCTAAGCCCAGCCCTCAAATGCGATGAGCCAATCACAGTGCGTATTCTCTCCCCATATACTCGGACACTCTGAGCCAGAACTTCCATTGAAATGCAATACGGAAACTCCATATCGCTCACTTTTATGGGGTTTTAAAATGTTTCTAAGTTTAAAAAAAATGGTCAAACGTTATGCTCGGGGTAAATGTAACTCCACTACGAGGTATCCCGAGAGGCTGGGCGATGGGGTCACATCATAACCAAAAGAAGTGTCTCCTCTGGATAAAGCTTTGTGGAAGACCCTACTATCAGCTTAACGTAACAAAGATTACTTAAATTCGGTAGCAATAATACGTAAATTAAATTTCTTACCCTGTGTGCACGAACAATACTGATCCTCTATCTCGTTGTGTGAGAGGGTGACAGAAACAAAATGCGGTTGATCGCGTTTGCACTGAGACCTGAAAATTTTAGCTTCTAATTTAAACTTTTCGTTGACCTTCTCCACTCTAAATTCATTAATGTATCCCTCCAATGTATAGTGTAACCCTTTTTGCTAACTTCTTGATGATATTTGAGCTTTTTGTCGCCAAAAATCATTGACTGCATCCTGAAAAATATCTCTGACTGTGATACCCGCCATTAGCGCCTGTTCAAAAATGTTGATTGTTTTTCTGAGTCAGTGGAGGGGGCGGGGCTTAGCCATAGGTCAATTCCAATGCTCACCTGCCGATTGCAGGCACTGTCAATGGTGGACCGGGATTAGAATAGGCACATCCACTAGTTTGCAGCTACAAAGCACTATGAAGAGCAGGATGCAATGCACTGTGTTTTTGTGACACATTCTTCTTGTATATGTCATTTGAAATTCTCTGCCACGTGTGCCACAGTTGCCTTTCTATTGGATTGGACCTGATGCGACAGGCTTCCGTTAGCCTTGTGCATCGATGAGCCTAGGGCATCCAACATCCTGTTGGCAGTTCATAGTTTGTCCCTCTATGGATCATTGTTAGTGGGCACTCACTACTCCTGAATCAGAGCACCACAGGAGCCTTGCCACTATTGAGATGGTCTGACATATTCGTCTGGCCATAACAATTTGGCCCATTTCTCCCTAATCTAACTCATCGGCTAGGAGAACTGATGGATCACTTACAGTCTAAGAACTCTACACAGACTTGACATGTATGTTGTTTTGAGAGGATCAACAATGTTTTCTTTATCCGATATTGATTTTATTGTTTTGGTTCGGCAGTATAGATTTGGCAGTCTTTCTACCTATTAGTCTTAGGAGAGCAAAACCGTTTTAATAAGTTTAACTGCTAATTAAACTAATGAGAACAGGATAAGAGTAGGCTTTGAAAGGGTAGTATTCTGCCATTGCTATCATACCTGTCAGTATGGCGTGTAACTGATAGTTTAGCGACTCATCAGGCTATAAAGAAAAGATGGACGAAAGCAAGGAACAGAACATATGATTAACTGTCTAACAAAATAAGCCTTTTTAAACCACACTACCATAGCTAATGATTGCAGTATCAAAGCGAATGCTGCAGCAACTAGATGGCTCGCTCACTCAATTGAGTGGTAGTAACCTTTGCTGCCTGAATAGTAACTGAACTTTGCAATGGATTTTGCTAATTTCATGACAAAGTAAATTTTTTTCTCTTCTGAAATGTGAGCACTTAGCAACTATAGCCATAATTCTCAAAACAAGTTAGTCTGTGGTTAGCTGCCATGTCAGTGAATTGTATGGCGCTATCTGTACTTTACATGGTGGAAAATAAAAGGAAGTCCACAAGAAGTCATATTCCTCATGGTGCATAGGTCAACTTACATCAACAATATAATACACTTTTATACCTTCATAAAGTTGTCAACATGTGGGGCATAAGCACCATTTTGAAGCTTGGGGTTATACTGTTACACTCCAAGTACACTATAACCATAGTTGTTTTTCTAAAGCCTTCTCCAGCCGATTTAAAGAATACACCAAAAAAAAAAATTTTTTTGACTTGCTTGTTATGCATGATAAAGTGTACAGTGCAGGATGGCATTATGTTTGCAGTAATGTTGCCACACTGTATTTTGGGATGATGGGCTTCAATTCCTCCATCTAATCATACACAGTACCTTTATTTGTCCTTGCTCTCATTTTTGTTCTTTCCTTTTCCCCTCTTCTCATTATCATCAATGGCAGAGCCCTGAAGTTAGCAATGAATAATCACTTCCAAAATTAATGAACGATTCCCCTTCTTTACAACTAGCCGGGGGTTTCAACATTGTTCATGCACTCGTAGCGGAAATGATCTGGCAGGCTAAATGCTGATCAAAATGATAACAGGTGCATTTGTATGGATTACAGGAAAGACATGTTTAAGTGAAGTCACACAAATGTGGATAATATCATTAGAAAGCACATCAGGTTGACAGAATTCATTCCCCACAGTGAAAGAATTCTAATATTAGAATATAGCTGCAGGCCACTGACTGCACAGAGACTTCTGAATTCTTAACGTGGTGAATAAAAAATGACTACAGAGCACTCTGAGTTGGTAATATTGAATAAGCTGGTCGCGTTAATTTTGTACACAAGCACGCGGCACCCATTGTCACATAATTTTTAAACAATTATTTACCTAAGAGGTTGGCAAGGTTGTACTGCCATATATTTCAGATTTTAATGAATCCAGACTGAAGCTGCTGTGACTGAGTTCAGCCAGATTCTCCTAGTAGTTACTTAACCTATTTAATAACCCTTTTAAATCATTCATTTAACTGAGTTAAAGTGGGGTACAGTTCAGGGTTTCTTCAAGGCTCTCTCAACATTCTCTCCAGCCCACTCACTGCACACAAAATCAAATTTATTCCAGCACCGCGCTGAAGTCAGAGAATACCCTTTCAATTATTCAGTTTCCAGTTAAATCAACCAATTAGTGCACCTTTTTTCTGAGTAGGAAAATCATTCTGGAAGTATACAGTTGTGGTCAAAAGATTACAACATCCTTGCTAAAGACATTTGAGCAGAACCACACTGATTACAGGCTGCCATACTCTTCATTTGCTCAGTCAATTAGGTATTAACTTTATTTCCATAAGTGATCATTTCCGAATAATAGCGAATAGACAGATTTATTTCAAATGTATTTACAAAATTTTATTTTCAGTGGGTTAAAAGCTTACATACCCTTTTTTAGTATTTAGTGGCATTCCTATTAATTGCTAAACTTGAATTAAGTGCTTGAAGATAACCTTTCAGTGTTATCATGATACCTTGAATTTTTTTCCCAAACCTCCTAGCAGAACTGATGGGACTTAAACTACGTTCAGACAGCAGGCAAATGTGGCCCAAACCGATTTTTTTGCCCATATGTGACCTGTATCCGATCTGTTAAAGACAGTTTGAACAGCACAAATCCGATTTTTTAAAATCCGACCCAGGCCACTTTCATATGTGGTCCTAAATCCGATACGTATCTGATATTTTGCAATGCGACTGCTGTCTGAACGGCCAGGTCGCATTTATCCGGCCTTTACTTCATTAAAATGCGACAACGTCACAAATATCAGTTTCGGTTGTACATAAACTTTATCAGTGCCACACATGCGCCGAGATGAGATGCCTCCATATTTACTTCCGTAAACAAACAGAGCGTGTCTGCGTGGTCATGTATTACCTCAGGACCTCTTTTGCGCATATGGGTCACTTCAGGGTCACAATTAGTTCATACTCAAAACTGATAGAAGTCGTATATAATGTGTAATATGAACGAGCACACAAAAAAAATCGGATTTCTCCAAAAAATCCGCATTGTGCATCAAGACCTGCTGTCTGAACGTAGCCTTAGTCAGGTTGTGGGTCTGCTTGGATGTTACACTTGGACATATTTTTTCCCCCAATTCAGTCCACAAATTTCTATGGTATTCAAGATAAGGGCCTTGTGATGGCCACTCACATACTCTGACTTTGTTGTCCTTAAAGGATAACTGTAGTTCATGACATTTCAAATATGTCATAATTCACAAAATATGAAAGTATATGCTTTACGAACCATTCAACAAGGGAATGTGGCCAGCAGCCATACCACTGTTCAATCTGCTCCAGCTGTGTGGCTGAAGCTAAGCAGGTCTGGGCTTGGTTAGTACTTGGATGGGAGACCACCTGGGAAAACCAAGTTGCTGCTGGAAGAGGTGTTGGTGGGCCAGTAGGTTGTGATCTTCCCTCTGGTTGAATAATTCCCCAGTGCAGTGATGGGGACACTGTACTAAAGGAAACGCCGTCTTTTGGATGAGACGATAAACCGAGGTCCTTACTCTGGGTGGTCAATAAAGATCCGATGACACTCATCGACAAGAGTAGGGGGTTCCCCGGTGTCATGGTTAAATTCCCAACCTGGCTGTTTCAACCTGCCACCTATTCATTCCCTGATATAATTGGCTCTGCAACTTGTCCTCCCTTCTCCACCTCAACCCCCAGGGCAGGCACGGTGTTATGGGTGGGCCTAGGTGGACCTAGGCCCGCCCACTCATCTACAGGCCCACCCTAAACTTTTTAAAAAAAATATATATATATATATTGTCTTAAATACATTTCATGATGCAATTCATTAATGATTCAAAATTGTTAATTTTAAAAACAATTTTAAAAGGATGGTTATGTTGATGCTTTAACCGTGGTCAACGTGGCCGCTTTTGCGCGTAAAAGATTCCAGAGTGCTCCTCTTTGGTCAGAACCAAGGAGAGCGGGCGCGAATGGGTAGCCTATGCACTGAAACGTTAAAAAATGCAACAAAATATTTAAGTAACATTAGCAACCAAATTTGATATAAGAGAGATAATATAGTAGTACATCTGCTATACGTTTTTATTAAGGAAGATTAAAGCCCAGACCAAAGATTCGCAACGAGACCGGTTGAAACTTCCAACTACTTGCGACACACCGGTCTGCGATGTTCTGAAACCTGCCAGCTCACATCGATGCGACGAGATGAGAGGATGTATCGTTTCCATAGCAATGACTCTCAGTGCTTCCATTTTAACTGCCGGCTTTTTAGGCCTATTTTCCTAGTGTTAATGAGTTAGGCGCAACAGTTGCATTTCAGCTATTAAGAAAACAGCGAGGACAAGTAAAAAAGAAAGGGGCGATAATTTGGAGCCGTCCATGGTCGTAGCTTAGCCAGCACTTAAAATTGGGTGGGCTCTAAACATCTCTTTAAAACAATTATTAGTTCTGACTATCGCAATCATATGCATTCAATCCGAAAACGCTCTGCACTATCAGGTGTTGCTTGTTCACTTCGTTAAGGCAAAACGACAATTGTTCATTTGGATGTGCAATTTTGTGCATTTCAAATCAGTGGCGTAGCCAGAACTGAAAAATAAACGGTCACATGACATCGCTTTACTACAATTGTTAGTCCTAACTTGTTCTCGGTCATTTTCCTTTGTTAAAACAATTTTCCACTTTTAAGAATAATCAATTGACAATTAAAGACACGGCTTCTTTCGTGATGCGATCTAGGGTGACTAATCAATAGGCGTAATTCAGATCAGAAAAATAAGTTACTCATAAGTTGGCCTATGGGCTACTTTTCGAGAGGTAAACTGCTCTGGAAATTCTGCACTACCTTTCTGTCTCATCAGGCGATCTAACCTGTGCTTCATGATCGGTTTAATTGTTTAAATTGAATCAAAGACAGAGACTTGAAATGCACAAAATTGCGTCCAAATGAATGATTGACGTTTTGCCATAACGAAGTGAACAAGCAACACCTGATAGTGCAGAGTGTTTTCGGATTGAGGGTAATTAGAAAAAATGATTGCGATCGAGTCAGAACTAATAATTGTTTTAAAGGGATGTTTATAACCCACGCAATTTTAAGTTCTGACTGCGCCACTGGTCCATTGGTGCGTCAATGAGATACCGAAGGCGCTGTTGCCAATCTGTGCCAGGAGCTCGCAGGGTAGACCCGCCCTCTTTTGTAAATTTCTCCCGGTTATTCCCGGCGCAGTTCCACATAGCTGACAGTTTTTAACTGACGTGACCAGCTGAATTTGCTACGAACTGATTGGCTGTTGAGACGGGTTACGTGCTTTAAGTTCTAAAACCAGCCTCTTGCGATTTGACATGCTTTAGCTCTGGCGACGCCACCAGCCGTTTGAGTCGAGCTGCGACGGGCCAGTTCACACTGCTGCAACTACTCCCTGCGACATTCTAAAACGGTCTCGTCTCGTCGCGAATCTTTGGTCTGAACTGGGCTGAAGTTTTATTAAGTGACCTAATCTTTGGAATTTAGGCCCACCCACAATTGGTCTGGCCCACCCCAAACTGAAATCCTGGTGCCGTGCCTGCCCCAGGGCTCCCTTGAAAAAGAGATTTCAATCTCAACCGGACTTCCCTGGTTAAATAACTGGTTAAATAAAAAAAATTAAAAAAGGAATTAACTTGAGTGACTTAGACAATTGTTGCCCATTAGAGGATGCAACTTATTGCATTAGATGAGACATCTTATCGCTGCTTCCTATTTTGGAGGAAAACATTCGCTTTCCCTGCAAGGCTCCCCACAGAAATATGAGTGAAGCTCAAGCTGTTATTGAAACTTAAGGACATACTCTGATCACCTGCGACATAAAAACCACTCACTGTAAACCCAGATAGTGTGGCAAACTCAAATGTTTTGTGGACACCGATTACCTCAAAAAAAAATTATGTAAGCCAACTTAATTGCATTTTGTGGACAGTACGTAAAGAACATAAGGTAAAAGTTACTCTTACAACGTTTTTAAGTGCTGTGAACACAAGATCACTAAGTTGGCTTACACAGTTTTTTTGAGGTCATCAGCTTCCACAAAACAATTGAGTGCAGCACACTATCTGGGTTTACAGAGCTGACAAGTGAAGTGTATAACATGGATAATGTTTTGACAGTGGCATGCTTCAAGCGGTGGGATGTATTAGACAGCAAATGAACAGTCCGTTCTTGTAGTTGATGACTTGAAAGCTGGAATAATAAGCAAGGATAGGGATCTGAGAGACTTTCACAATGGCCAAATTGTGATGGATTGATGACTGAGTCAGAGCATTTCCTAAACAGCAGGTCTTGTGGGACGTTCCCAGTATGCAGTGGTTAGTACCCTCCAAAAGTGGTCCAAGGAAAGACAACTTACTTGTTGCTTCTTTATGCCAGTCTAGGAGTAAGGACTTCTTCCTTGCATGACAGCATTTCAAGCAAGGATGATGGGAGTTTTAGATGCTTTGGTACTTTCAGCCTCTGTCATTAATTCCTTCACCAGTTCCTTTTATGTTGGTCTGGGTTTAATTTGAACTTTTCAGACCAATTCTATCTGCCTTGGGGTGCGTTTCCCAAAAGCGTACGAGCTAACTAAGTTAACAACTGAACATTGTTTGTCCTTTCACAGTCAATGGTTCCTACAATGCAAGTTAGAATCCGTGATTTCGGAATCCGATCTTTTCTTCCTGAATGATGCAGTGTCTGTGATTCCACTGTTTTAAAATTTGTATACAGTTACTTGCACAGATGCTAGTGATAACTCCAGCTGTACTGAAATTGGTTCTAAGTAGGAACCAGACCTGTAGAGGTCTACAATTCTTTCTGGAAAGGTCTTGGCTCAGTTCATTGCATCTTCCCATGGTATCAAGTGCCAGAATTCAGGTGCACTCCCTCTAAATAAAGAGATGCACTCCCACTGAACTCCTGATCACAAATTTGCATTCAGAAGTTTTTAATCACATCAGAAGCTCATAAAAGTCATAGCATCAATTTATGGAATGTCCCAGATGGTCTTAAAGCAAAAGTATTTTTTGCCCAAATGGGAGGTTCATTAACTCTTTAGCAAGAGAAAAATAAATGAATAAAAATAAAAATCCATGATTTCTAGGCCATTTGATAACTGATAACATTAGATGGCCATTTGGTTAAGCTTTCGGGTGTGAAGAGATGTGTAACCATTAGAAAGTGAAATACTGAAAAAAATAAAAATACAAGAGAAAAATACAAAAGAGAATTCACCTGCTGTATACATGTTGTACAACGTATGTGAAAGCCCCTTTAGAGCCATTGTCAGACCTTATGTTGGTGCAGTGGGTCCTGGGTTCCTCCTGATGCAGGACAACGCCTGGCTTCATGTGGCCAGAGTGTGTAAGCAGTTCCTGGATGATGATGGCATTGACTGGCCCTCTTGTTTCCCTGACCTAAATCCAACTGAGCACCTATGGGATGTCATGTGTTGGTGTATCTGACGCCAAGTACTGTCACAAACTGTGCAGGAGCTCCCTGATGCCCTGATCCAGGTCTGGGAGAAGATCCCCTTGGACACCATCCGCCAACTTATCAGGAGCATGCCCAGACGTTGTCAGGAGCGCATACCGGGATGCGGGGGCCATACACTCTACTGAGTCACATTATGAGTTGCTGTAATAAAACTTAAGCAAATTGGATATGCCTGTGATTTCAATCTTTTACTTTCATTTTCCAGGTGATTTTGAATCCGGCCCTCGATGGGTTGATGATTTTGGTTTCCATTGATCGTTGTTACATCATTTTGTTCTCAACAAATTATACAATGTACATCAGTAAAGATTTTCAACTTGAATACTTCGATCATCAAGATGTGATATGTGATTTGAGTGTTCCCTTAATTTTTTTCATCAGTTCCATAAATATTGTATGGTCAAAGACAAAATTGGAAAAATCCAATAACTATTTTAAATAAATGAGAAGATTCTATCAATATCACAATTTCATAGAAAGATATATTTAATATTGCATGTACAACGTAATTTCACCTTTTATGTATCCATATGCATAACACAAATGCAGGTATTATACAAATTTTTATCTATCTGAGGCGCAGAACAAACTTGTTTGTTTAGGTTTTGTTGAGATAGAGAGGAATCAATCTTGAATTTTTTATGGTACTGTCCTGTAATTGCTTTATGTAGGGATCAAGTCTAAAAGTGAATATAAAACTATGGTAAAAATATACTATTAATTTGCAAACTGTAATTGTAGGAAGCTTAAATACTTTCAAATTTGATATCAGTAATATTGTAATCCCATTTGATACGGTTTTCATAACAGAGCAGAAACCATTCACACAGCTCAATATATCAGATTTCAAAACTTAGGTTAAAGCACACTGGATGCTATACAAACAACTAAACGTAAACTACAAAACTTGAAATTTCTAAAGGGGTGGGAACAACTTAGCCTTGAGGAAGGATGGGAATAAAAAAATAAATAAAAATAAAATGACCTATGCTCCCCTCCCTGCCCTCCAGGCCCCTGCGCGGAGGCGATAATGGCAACCAATACGCCAGGGGTCCCCAATCTTTCCCAGAAAGGGCCATTGTGGGTGCAGGCTTTCATTGCAACCAAGCAGCTACTCACCTGATGCTACTAATGAAGCTTATTAGCAGAGAGTCCAGGGGTTGATTAGTAGTATCAGGTGAGTGGCTGCTTGGTTGCAATGAAAACCTGCACCGACAACAGTTCTTTCTGGGAAAGATTGGGGACCCCTGCCATATGCTATGCTCAGCTGGTGAAAGATGAAGGTAGTGGGGTGGGCGGGTTTTGCGTGATCCTATGCTGAGCTTGTTTTGCCACCCCACCCATGGTGCTGGTTTTATGCTCATGGACCTCTCTTGACCCCATTTGGACCTTGTTACATTGATGATGATGTATATACTTCATCTCATTACACTATTATTATAATAACTATTATAATTATTGTTATCACATTTACCGATCACCTATCAGTTTTGGCCATTCACCCATTCACCTCCACCTCTGTACATATTCTGATTTAAGACAACATTTGTGTACGAATGCGCATTGGTGGTTATTTGTGTGGGTGTGTTTGTGTTTGTGTATTATTGGTATAAGTATTTTTGGTGTCTCCAGGTATTGAGGTATTGTACTTGTGTGTATCCACATCGTGGTGTGTCCTGATTGGCGGCCAGGAGGAGGTTTGGCCATTGGACATGATCCCCAGTATGGATTTACTATATGCTATGTATTACTCGCCCCCCAAAAAATGCCATGTATATTTATCAAATAGAATTAAAGCATGTTTAGTGGACATCACTTCTGGCAATGGGATTTTGGTTTTGCTTGAAGGCATCATGCACGTTGATAAATCTTTTGACATTTCTTGTATTGACTTCTCCACAATGTCTGTCTGGGAGCATCTCAGCAAAATGAGCCCAAGCACAGGGCATAGAGAATCACATTGTTTAAAGCTCCATAGACAATGGGGTGGTCCTTGGATTGACAGATGCAGTAAATTTCAAAACAACTTTCAATGTGTTTCAGTACACTTGAATTTCCAGACACAGGGTATTCTTCCCACAAAGCATCCTGGTGTCATCTCTTTCACTGGTGCAGACATACCTGGTGCTCATATTTGCATTTGAGGGGCTTTCAGTGGTGAAACTGGCACTCTGACTGGCCTGGCGCTGCAAAGAGCCATACACAGCAGGATCTGATTCTCTATGTGTTTTGACACTTTCCTCACATAAGTATCATTGAAATTCTCTGTGACTTGTGCCATAGTAGCCCTTCTATTGGGTTGAACCTGACAATATAGCCTTTGTGTCTGTGTGGATCAATGAGCCTTATGCGCCCTACAAACTGTTGCCATGTGTTGGTCCTTTATTGGGCCACTGTGTGTAACTGCTCACCACTGCTGACTAGGAAGACCCCAGTAACCTTGCCACGTAGGAGATGCTTTGACCCACACTTCTTGCTATAACAATTTGGCCCTTTATCAAAATAGTTTGGGTCGCATTTCTTCCATATCCAACATGTCAACTATGAGAACTAAATAAAGGTTTAAAGACCTTGATACGTGCCATTTTTACGAGACAGTCAACAATATTTGCTTCATCTTCATGTGTATTATATTTGTTATATTTACATTATATTTGCTACTTTCTCTCATATCTTTCTTCTAAACTGACAGAAGTCTCTAACCCGTAGTTGCCATCATCATCAATCTTCTTCTGTCTCCAAAGGTGACAGAATGTGTCTGAGGGTTTCTTCGGTGTCTGTGTAGTTTCATCCAGGAGTAGCAACCCTTTCTGCTGATTTTGCACTATTACATTGATGGAAATGGATGAACAGCAGCTTGCACCTTTCACTGCTATTGCTTTTGGCATGTGCCCCTTTTACATCCTCTGGACATGATCTAGCGATCTGAGGCATGTCTGACGCCAGGCTTGTGGAACTTGCTCTCTCCAACACTGCAGAGTTTGGAACCCTGTCTTGCCATAGTATGTGCAGAATATGTCTGAGGCAATGCAGGTGAAAGGTGCTCAACATCTTCACCTGGAGTTGGTCAAGTGTGCTGAGCATGTCTGTTCGACCTTCAGTTTTGCAAATCACGTGAGGTTGTTGATTTGCCAAGCTCTATTGATTTGATTTCCTGAGATCGTGGCAGCCTTACCATTACTGGCGTTTATTTCTTTGTCAAGGAAAAGATTGCTGGAAATGATGAATCCCAGGTACTGGAAGTTGCTTATAACCCCGAGAGTGGAGCAAGGGATGGTGGCACGTCAGTGTATGGACCCATGACCTCTTTGATGTTCACTCCAATTGTCTATATGAAGTGCGACTATCTAATAAACACTGAAGGCCTTTCTCTGTGTGTGAGACAAGAGTGGTATCATTAGCAAACATCATTTCACAAATGAGGACACTCCTGATATTTTTTACCTGTCAGTGGGGCTGGTTGAATAATTTCCTATTTCATCTAGCATGCAGTTGTCTGATGTTGAGCCTAGGGCATATGACTGGGACACAGCTAAGATGCTGAACAGTGTGGGAGTCAAAGCACAGCCTTGCTTTATTGGCAGTATTAAAGGGATCCAAGGTTTTGCCATCAAAGCTGACAGTGCTTTGCACTTTGCTGTGAAAGGAGACAATCAGTTTCAGGAGCTTGGGGCAACAGCCTATTTTTCTCAGAATTTTGAATAGAAAGCTCCTGCTGACTAATTTGAATGCCTTGGCGAGATCTCCAAAGGCTGAGAACAGGATTGTCCTTTTCTGACAACAATTCTTTTGTCACTGTCTGAAGAGATCATGTAGACTGTGTTCTTGACCTGAACCAGCAGTGGGATTCTGAATACACATCCAAAGTTTGGACTGGAGTACTCTGGCAAAGACCTTGTCCAGAATGCAGCGGAGGAAGATGCCACAATAGTTGGCAGCTGTGGTCTCCATTGTGCTTATACAAGTTAATTCTGACATCATTATGTCTTGGGGACCTCAGCCTCTCTCCAACAAAGAAGGGAAAATCAAATCGATTGGATAGCAGCACAACTGCTTCCATTGGCATTTCAACCCATTTCACCATGACACAAGCTCATTTATGATTATATGATGTTTAGTATCTGAATTCCTGTGATATGGTGTTCTGGGAGAGCTGAGCTCAAGGTCATGTTTTTTTTTTTTTGGCATCTCCAATCCCACCTGAATCTGGAATGCCCAATTACAGAACTTTGTACATATACAAGCTTGCTCGTTTGCGACCCCATCTTGCCATCTCGGGAAAGCGAATACAGTTCGCAGCAGCTCTCCTCCAAAGCACATGCTTGTCAGCCACTGCTTCTTTACACTCATAGCTCAAAACTTCACAAGTTCAGAACAAGGGCGGCGGATACCCAAACATGAGCAAGCTTAGAATCTTACTGGCCAGCAGGAGGTGCTTGAGCAACAAACAAAGCTACTTTTCTAATATCCCAACCCGGCAGTCTCTTCCCAATTTATTTCCCTGCAGTGGAAAGCCACTTGTTCGCTGCTCTGAAAAGGCTACCAACCACTGCCAGCTGGTACTACTAAGGATCAAACCCACATCATGGTGGTCACTACTGCTCCGCAATGCGGTGCCTTAATCAAGTGAGCCAAACCAGCAGCAGCAATGTTTTGCTCAGCGTTCTATGTGCTTCCTCCAGTCTTTCAGGACATTACCAGTTTTGAACTTCAGAGGAGTCATTTTCTTTGCAGATGGGCTTGTTGCTCTGAATTTCCAAAAGTATGTCTCAGATGTTTCCAGTATTTAAAGCCTCTTGGATTCCCAAGCAGAACTGCAGCCAGTTGTTAGTGGCTCACTGCAGAGCAACCATATAGCAATCATATGAGCCCGAGCCCTAGTGGCACACATTACTTCTGCAGATATCCTGCTTGTAGTAATGATGCAGCTTTTTTGCAGCAGTCACTGGGCCCATTTAAGTAAAGTGTGCTTCATGCCAGTCTCCATTCTTCCTATGCTTCTTGCCAAATGCATCACTCGTGTGCTTTGCCATTTGACGTGTGTTGCGTTAAAGTCACTTAGTAGCCAGAGGTCTTCATCAACTAATACGTTTTGCTGATACTGCTGTCAAGTTCACTTTAAAGAGCATTATCCATTGCTGAACTGGAGGTGAGAGATGGTATCTATGCAGACACAATGCTAAAAACCCTGAGATGGTGGAGAGGTGAAGAGAAAGAGTCTACTCAGAGTATTTTTTTGTGAAGAGTTCTCCAAAGTAATGCCCACTCCATACTGATGTTTGTCCTTGCTTGAACTATGCATACAGCACCTCTTTGAAGGAACTGTTTCTACCAGTCTAGTTTACCACAGAGCAGCTACTATGCTCTATGCCCATAAATTCTGATTTATAGCCTGTAGACTGTCAACCCTCGTGTTTCTCGGATGCTTTCCTAAGTGACCTTGGGGCATGCCTGGGCATGTACTACAGAAGCCTGGGGCTGCCTAGTCATTAGGGCTCCCTGCTTGACTTTGCCAGTGGTATCTAGAGGAGAGCAGAGTAGAACATCTAGCATCAAATTGGCTGCAGTGAATGACCTCAGTAGTTTTTTGAACACATTTCCCCCTTCAAGGGCGGAAACCAAACCCAGAGAATTTATTAGCCGGGTTAGTAAACCACTGCCTGGGTTTGGTGTTGGTAGCTGCTGCCTGTATCGAGTCACTAGCAAAACCTGGTATGTGCCTTTAGTAGCAACAAAAAGGCTGGCCAACGTGGAATTGGCTATTAGTGTACTTAGCAGACATCATCAGGCACTGAGTATCTTATTAAAGGACCAGAGTGTAAATTTTAGAGTAATTAATTGGCAGAAACTAAACATAATATCCATAGGTATGTTTTCATTGATGTAAATAAGAATCATTGTGTTTGCTTGACTTTAGAATGAAGCCTTTATACAGTCAGAAGAAGGGAGTTCTCTTCCACTAAATGTGCCAGTTTACACTATTATGTTTCCACAGTTGGCCGGAACAGACTAAATGAACTAAATGATTTAGAGAGTGCCTTTCACGGTTTTTTTTTTTTTTTTTTTTTTGCTAGTATTGCGTCCACATAGGTTCTGCAACATGTTTGGAAAGGGAGGGTAAGGGAAGGGGGTATGAGTTGGTTGCAATCTGCAATTTCACCATGAGAAGGCACTAAATCCTTCACACTACTGCTTAAAGTTAGGCTGGGCCAGGCCTCTAATAATGCCATTTTCTAATAATGCTGAATCCGTTTTCTTATCAGCATATGGAACTTGTTCCAACTGGATTTAGAAAAGGTAAATAGTCAGTCAATAGTTTTGTGTTTTTGCCTTTGATATGCTCCTTCATTGCTTTATCAGTATTTTTCAGCTCACTGGCTTTGATGAGTCAGGCGAACGATACAATGAACCTTTGGGTTTTTTATTAACTCTTGGCAACTGCTAACAGTCAGCATGCGTCACTCCATGTGATCCCTATCCTCCCTTCTTCTTCACCTGTTTTTCCAGCAAACACACTCTCCTTCTCTGCATTATTCTCCTCCTCAGTCTACATCTCTCCGCATTGTCTCACACAGACTGAGTGGTGTGGAGGAGTACCCTTACGAAAAAATAATTTATTCAAGTGAGCTATTAGTACACTTCTTCTAAAATAAAAATAAGAGAGTATACTTTCAGTTTACTTTTGATGTACTCATCAGAGATGTACTTAGCAAAGTAATACTTAAGTATACTTAGCTTATACTGAAAAGTACACAGAAAAGTCTAAGTATATTTGGCTAATACTTGTACCTAAACTTTTGATTATTATACTTTTCTTGAGTATATCTCAAAGTATTAAAATATTCATGCCTAATGTTCAAGTATACTGGTTTGCAGTTTGGCTACTATCAAAAGAATAACCACATTAAAATATTTTTACCATACATATTGGCTTCTTTGAAGTATACTGCACTATATTTTTACTCAGTTTTTACTATCTCATGGACTTACATATTCCACATGTACGTTTGTAGTAACAAGTCAGCTTTGGGGCAGCATAGCAGAGTAAATAGCGCATGGGTGGAGCTGAACTTGATTTTTATGCAGTGTTATTAACCCAAACAGAAACAGATAAACATTTGTCTGATTTTATTTGAGAACAAATTTGACAATTATTCCAGTACTAACAGACTTGATACATACTCTAACAAAAAAAATATACTTCAAGTTTAAGCAACATAAACTTAAAGTACCCATCTAGTTTACATCTATGTTTTATTTTGTACTGCATGTACACTACAAGTGAACTTTTAAGTATACTGTGACTTATCTAGTTGTATACCTCTAGCATACTTTTCAATTTATGAAAGAATACATTTAAGTATACTGCAAGTAAACTTACAAATATACTGCCAGTTTATTAGTTGCATACTTCTAGCAAACTTTTCAGTTCATGAAAGTATACTGTGATGTATACTGCTAGTAAACATAAAGATGAACTATTAGTTCACTAGTTATATACTTCTAGCACAATTTCTATTTTACAAAAGTATAATTTGCAGTATACTGCAAGTAAACTTACAGATGTACTGCTAGTTTATTAGTTATATACTTCTAGCAAACTTTTCAGTTCATGAAAGTATACTGTAAAGTATACTGCTAGTAAACTTAAAGATGAACTATTAGTTCACTAGTTATATACTTCGAGCACAATGTCTAATTTATAAAAGTACACTTTGAAGTATACTGAAAGTTAATTCAGATGTACTACAACTTTACTTGTTATATACTTCAAGTCAACTTTTTAGTGAAAGTACACTTTGAAGTATACTGCAAGTAAACTTATAGGTAGACTACAAGTCCACTAGTTCTATACTTCAAGCCCTCTATAGTTTAAATTTAGTTTTCAACTTTCAGGGAGCTAAAAGTTTTTTTTGTTTTTTTTTTTTTAACTGCAAGTATACTTCAAAGTCTTCTTTAAGCTAACTTAACATCATACTCAAAGCTTATGATTATTGCAATCTAAAATATATTACTGTTGCTATTCAGATATTATTTAACGTCAGTAGACAAGAGGTTACCTCATGTACTCTACTAATAGACAATGCTTAAGTGCATTCTGCTTTAATTTACAGATGAAGGTACTTATAAGAATTTACAATGAAACACATACTCGGGATTGAGAACAAAATTGATTCCTTTATAAGTTAAATTTCAAACACAATATTGTATTGGATGCCAAAGTATAAGAACACAGCAATGGCAAATCTTATTGAAATCCCAATTCAAAACAAAAAAATACCTCTTTCTCTCATATGGAACCAGAAATATGCATAAAATATTAATTACCAATGCCTTCAGCCTGACCAGTAGGCTGAAGGACTCAAGCAAAGGCTGATGAAATATTCCGAATGAGCACACCGATGAGCTGTTTTTTGGTTAATGGAGTTCTGTATCACAGTCAAAAATATGACCGACTTAAGAAACGATGCAGCAGTGCTGTAATACTTGAAAGATGGTACATTCTGTTTAATAAATGATTTCATCATTTTTAAACAAGAGTGTGGACATCAAAGCCCTGCATATTGTACCTGTACCAAACATTGCTGTGTTTAAGTTGAGATATCAGTTCAATCTAGCTGGCCATTATGTGCAGATTCACAGATAAATGTACACAGTATTTTCAAACATGAGATTAAGAAGACTGGAACTTCAGTGCTGTCTGACATAGTGACAATGAAATGACTGTACTAGTTTGAAAACTAGCAACCATTCCACAACTTGATCTGCACCAGCTATGTGGTTGAAGCTAAGCAGGTGTAGGCTTGGTTTGTGCTTGGATGGGAGACCACCTGGGAAAATCAGTTGCTGCTGGAGGAGGTGTTGGTGTGCCAGTAGGTTGGGATCTTCCCTCTGGTGGAATAATACACAATGCTCGAGTGCAGTGATGAAGATGTTGTCTGTCCGATGAGATGTGAACCTGAAGTCTTGACTCACTGTGGTCATTAAACATCCAATGACACTCTTTAAGTTTCCTAGCAGTATACCTCACAGTATACTTTCATGAACTGAAAAGTTTACTAGAGGTATACAACTAATAAACTAGCAGTATATCTGTAAGTTTACTTGCAGTATACTTAAATGTATACTTTCATAAATTGAAAAGTATGCTAGAAGTATACAACTAGTTCACTCACAGTATACTAAAAAGTTCACTTGTAGTGTACTTGCAGTATAGAATAAAACTTAGATGTAAACTAGATGGGTACTTTCAGTTTACATTGCTTAAACTTGAAGTATACTTAAAAGTATACTTTTATAAACTTAAAAGTGTTCCAATTTAGTCCGAAGAAGTATTAAATTAGTAAACTTTCTTGTACACTACAAGTACATAGTCCGTAGTATACTTGCTATACTTATACTTATACTCAAGTATACTTAATAAAATGTACTTCAAGTATACTACTTTTTGCTAAAGGTAACTACAGCAGTAGTGATATAAGTGTCGATGTGTCTGTTAACACAAAAGCCATTATTTATTCTGAAGGTGCTATCAGTGACTAACTCTTAATGGTGACAAGTGAGCAGGCTCCAGTAGCACCCATACATTTCCAGACTATCACGGCCCTGCGATCATTGTTCACTGATTGGGGTAGACAAGGAGTGCTTTGATTCTCGCAACCTACCTTTTAGCCTCGAAAATTTGGTCTTGCCATCCAGAATAATTGAAACTTGTGTCCATCTCCTCTCAGAGACAGAACAATGTTGGCTGTTTTATTTAGATCTTAACCAGTTCTAACCTAGCCATCCTGTTGTCCCTTCCAGCGCATGCTTTGAATTGTGAAGCATAGCTTCTATAGCTTTGTTTCATTGAGATACATTGCATGCTGTTATTTGCATTACTGAATTTTTTGAAGGAGGATCATGGGGATAGTCACATGGCACAGTAACAACATACACATTAAAGACGATTCACCATGAATAGAAATGTCTCTGCTCTGACCTAAACTGATACGTTTGGAACGGCTATCAATGGTATTATTGTGGGTATTTAATTATTACAAGCGATAACTGCGATGATCATATGCCACTATGTGTCACATAGCTGCACGTGATAACTACAATCTCATTGGGTCCACCAGTGAAAGATGACACTGCGGCACTAGTTCATTCAGGCACATTTTTGATCAATGAGGTGTCTCTGTATGGACTGCATGGCTGATAAGAGGCGTCACAGTCCTCAGTTCTGTAAACTACTCCACCATCTGTGTAGGGACAAAAAAAAATGCAAGGAGAAATATTCATTCTTTATCACTATTTTTCCTCCTTCCCCAGCTGGCTCAAACCAATCATTTAAACTCTAACTTCTGCCTGATCTTCTTTAGATATTTTTGAAGTTTTGGTTCATTATTTATATTTATGTTTGAATGTGGGGCAATGAGCAAATATGTTTGATATTAATACCATTCATATAATATTAAATTAATGTGTAACATATACTATAAGGTCAAAAATCATGACTGTATTCTATTTGAAATTGAAACGTTTGTATTACAGAGAGTTTGCAGTGAAATTGTTCTGAATGATACAATATTTCTCTCCATTTCCAACTGCAAAACGCACAGAGAATTGATCTGGTAAATAACACTGGTGCACCAACCTGTCTGCACTTGATCCAGCCAGGCTGATATTCCGTTTGTATTTTGCATATTCATTAGCACCTTAATCTAGGTAGCGTGCAGTCAAGGGTACATGAGAGATAACCTTAAGAGTTCATTTGTGAGGATGTTTATCTGTTACGCAGTGTGAGGGAATGTCAAGAAGTCTAGGTTGTCAGTGAGGGCTCAACTAGGTGTGCGCATACATGATTTATTTAGCTTGTGGAGAAGTGCGACCTTCCTACGGTTGTCCTACAGTAAAAATATGGTGCACAGTTTCATCCAGTAGAATAAAAGATATTCAATGCAGCACTGTGTTGAAAAGGAAGGTTTATTCTACCATTTATCAAAATGGTGCTGAATCTTTTTTATTGCTAACAGTGCATTTGCAACAAGGCTGTATATTGGTATCCCAAATCACTTTGCACTTAAATGTGTCAAGAATGGCAATGCATTTACAAATGAAATTCTTGGCATTTACTCAACATATACAAATATTAAACAACATTTCGCACTTAATTTTCTCAGCATGAACAATATCTCCTTTCAGCTAAAGACTCAATGCTCCCCCTATTGCTCTTCAGAGGAAAAATGAGGGTGCAAGTGGGAGAAAGATTTTTTTAAGATCTGATACTCCTTATACATGTACACAACTTTGACCTCTAGCATATCCATTTCATTTTGGCTATTTATTAAAATCTTTACACTATGCTGCACACCTCACAAAATGAGGCTGAAATCACCCTCACTCGTGTTATGACTGGCAGAAGGACGATGACAATCCAGCTTGAATTGTATGTGCACGAGGATTAGGGCAGCACCCTGTCGCATGTTATCTTCAAAACACTAGCGGATGCTGTCAGCAAGGTATCTTGCAATGATGTTGCTAAGTGTATTCACTTCATCTTAGTTTCCTTGTGATGAAGGCATTCAATTAGCCAGCAGCCTGACTTGTTGCAGACGGCAGACTTGCAACTGTAAATAGCACATTTTTGACCTATTGAAAGTAGTACACTATCAGGTTGAATGGCTGGCTTTAATGATCAGTTTGAAATATACATTTTTAAATGAGCATGATTAAACCATGTCACTGGTGACTGCATTATCTGAATTGTTTTGGATTCCTACAGATAATACTATGACCATAGGATTCTTGTTGTGCAGCATTACTGTTGCCATTTTACTTTCGTTCATCCTATCTAAAATCAATCTGCTGTTTGACTGTGATGGAGTTCATAACCTCTGTCAAAATAAGGAGCAGCAATGTATAAAGTTGCATGTGAAAAGCTGTGGTTGAAACCCTGCCCTTGAGTTCAAAATGTCACCCAAAATAAAAAGATCTTGAATTGATTTTTATTTGTAATCTCTTTTCCTCCACAAACAACACCAACACAGAGTGTATTTTCAGGGTGCTTGGCCACCATGAGGTACCTGACCAGTTTCACTGCATCTTTAGTCTCTGGAACTACACTGGAAGTTTTGACCCTATTTAACCATACAGTATATAATATGATATTTGCTAATTCTGTGCTATTACAAAGATGATGGAGAGCGCTTTTAACACATCAAACCAAAATTACAAATATGCGCTCAATTGCGTTGTGTTCTGGTGACTGCAAAGACTGCAGCATATAATTCACATCATTTTCTTAATGATCAAACCTTTATGTGACCTCTCGTGTCCTGGGGATTGTTATCTGGTAATGGACCACTCTCATCAAGGTTGGTTTTTCATTGCATCATGGACAGTATTCTTTTTTTGATTTGCTTTGGCTCTTCCCTCTAAGGGAAAAAGTGAGTTAATGTAGTCATTTTGTTTCTCGTGTTTAATTATGTTTTATTAATATCATGTATTTACTTGACTATTTTTCATTGGTCAGTTTATTTAATTTAGTTTCCTTCATTTTTCCATGTTCAATTTTCCTTGCCCTCCCCACTGTTTTCTTTATTGTTACCTATTTGTAGCTGAGCTTTCTTGCGTTCTGTTCTCCGGTGTGTCACCTGTTATGTTTCCTTGATTAGCTCCCTGCCTGTCTCCTCACCTGCCTTCGTGTCAGTGTTCTGTGAATCTGTTTATTTTTTTGCTTTTATTTCCAGTTTTTTTGAATTTATCTTTGTCGTAATAATTTCAGTTCCATATTATGTTTCCATGTGTCTTTGATCCCTTTATTTCTCCTAGCTAGCTTTCCCCATTCTGTTTGTTAATTAATTAGGTCACGGTCTAATTTGTTGCCATGCCCAAAGTCATGCTTCCTTGTTCTCTTGCACACCTGTATCACTCCCTTGTTTGTTCTGGTCCCACCTTTTATATAGCCTGTTTGCCTGTATTCTTTGCAAGTTTGTTGCCTTTTCCATGACTCGCGCCTGTGTACTTTACGAGGTTGCAGCTTGGGTCTGACCAGTTTTTGTCCACAGTTTTTGAGTTCGATCCTGTCCCTTGTGTATTGTTATCTCCTGGTTTCGACTCTGGCTTGTTTTGTGACTTCCATTTGGATTACCGTCTGTGCTTCAAATTGCATGCCTGTTACTGTCCTGGATGCCGGACTCTGATTTTTCCCATAATAAATCTATTTTCGCCATCTCACTCCAGTCTGCGCTAGGGCCTATCTCCCCGCCAGACAAATTGGACCCAAAATTGGACAGTGTCCCCTCAGCATAACACAGCCAAACTACACCCTCACTGTACAGTTCAACGATTCCGGTCTGTACCGTCTCTTAGTGTGGCCTACACATGTACCTACCTACTTGCTGAGAACATGGTTAAAGATGACTCATCCGACAATGTCAACTCTTTTCCACATCTCTGTTGACCAACCTTAGTGCACATGGTTTTTGCAGAGTTGTACTTTCAAATATGTATTCTTTCTTCCAGTGGGGGCTTTATCCATTGAAAACCTATTATCTCTCTCCAACAATGGTACATAGCAACAGCATGCAAGCTAGTATTTTCTATGGCAGTTCCTGTTTCAACTTTACAGTGAATTTTGTCTGTAGTGAGAACATCATTCATGTGACAAATTCTTAGTTCAGGGACTATAAGTTCAAATTTGACCCAAAGACTGAAAGACTATCATAATGAGTTTCTCATGTGAACAGACAATTTTGAGATTAGTGAAATGGAAAGTTGATCCTTCCCAAATATATAAACAATCAATCTGAGGACCCAGCTTGTCCAGTCTGCCACGCATCCTCCACTTCTCAGATTAATGTTTAGCGGAGTACAGATGTTCCCTTTGCCGGGTCCATGTCACCACAATGCTCACTTTCTTTTTTTCCCACTTACAGGAGGAGCCAAGAACATGGGAAAGACATAAGTAATCGAGGAAAGAGGAAAAAAATAAGAGGTTAGAATTACCCCCATCATGTCCCAATTGTCTTGTCTTTTATCCACTTTATTGTGACCTCTGGGGGACAGTATTCATTAATGGTTACTTTCAGCAAGTAAAGGCAACATGCCTGTCTTTTTTTATTTTTAATTTTTCTCACCTCTCTTTCTGCAATGAATGCAATATTTTACTCTCCATTGTTTTCCCTCTGCCTCCCTTCACTATTTGCATCTCTATCGCATTGTAATAAAACATATGCAATGGATGGGCTACAATGAGGAAAAATATGATTCAGTTCACATCAATGCCTGCCAAGATTATATATCTGAAAATACAGTGCGACAAAGGCAGAATCCTGGAGGAAAAAAGGGCCCTCACCTGAAATGGGGAGACATTATGATGCTTGTTTTTTCCCCTCAGAACTGGGACACACTTGCCGCTGTATAATTTCAAAGAGAGTGAACAGAGTTGATACGGTCTTGTGTCTTATTCATTTTCATTGGCTAAAGATCCTTATTAGGCTTCTGTAATGTGATGCCAAGTCATGCTCCATTGTCTTTGTTATGATGCTGAGCAGTGTCCCGTCTTTATTTATTCCAAAGCATTGCATATTACACCAGAAAAACACAGCTTGTTGGATAAAAACCTCTTATGTATCGGAGATTTAAAAACCAACCCTGTGTACTAGCATAAAAGAGTATGATCCTCAAGGTGACTTCTTCGTACGTGCATTCATGGTTTATTTTGGGAATTAGCAAAAGATTAATATATGGTCCCTCTAATTGATTAGTCTGGCACTTCATGTCTAATTAAAACATGTGATAAGGAAACATGCAGACACCATAAAGTACTTTCTTGAAGTGCAACTAAAAACTGAGGAATGTGGAAATATGACTGAAAAATTATCCATTATTTATTTATTTATTTTTATTTAACCAGGGAATTCCCATTACGATTGAAATCTCTTTTTCAAGGGAGCCCTGGGTTAGAGGTGGAGAGGGAGAGGACAAATTGCACAGCCAATTAGATCAGGGGATGATTAGGTGGCAGGTCGAAAGGGCCAGGTTGGGAATTTAGCCATGACACCGGGGAACCCCCTACTCTTGTCGATAAGCATCATAGGATCTTTAATGACCACAGTGAGTCAGAACCTCGGTTTAACGTCTCATCCGAAAGACGGCATCTCCTTCAGCACAGTGTCCCCATCACTGCACTGGGGCATTGGGGATTATTCTACCTGAGGGAAGACTGCAACCTACTAGCCTACCAACACCTCTTCCAATTATGATGGAAAGTCCCATAAAACCCCTTTCAGATGTGTTAAAAAAAAAAAAAAAAACTGAATCCATTGTCCAATAAATGACAATATGTTTTGGTAAACATTGTGCCTCTCTCTTGCCAGGAATTTAGCAAAATGCCCTGTGTGCTTTGTGACGTAAAATATCTCAAGGTCTCAGAATCTCTATGACATCTTAATGTTTTAGTTGACCAATGTTATACCTTCATTCCAAGGTCAGTTTGGCATTCAGACTGATGTCACTATACATGCTATGCACAGCACACGATGTAGACTGGATCTGCATGCTCTGCGATTGATCCATAATAAAACAACAACTCCTCAATTTTCAGTGCTCTCCATGTCTGGTTTAATCATTGTTTTTACAATATCTAATGTAAGGAAGAGGTTGAACTTGCATGAGAGGATTGTAGATAAAACAATACTATTCATCTGCAAAAAAAAGAAGAAAAAAACCCTCAGGGAATACATACTAAGCATCATAGTGTGAAATTATAATAAGTATTTTGGGAAGGAATCAAAATTTCCAAATAAAATTTCTATATTTTTATTGTCATGTTCTTTGTTGCTTTCCAAATTCAATCACAGACTGTTTGTTGGGTTGCTATGGAGAAAAAAAAACACTAGTGGTGTGCAAAGAAAAATGTCATACGTATATAAGCATTCATTTTGGGTAAAATAATTATTCCAATAGATTTTTCTGCAATAAATAAATTTGTTTTGTTATTTTAGAGTAGCAACTTACTTATCTTTTAGTTTAATCACATAACCCAGTTCCTGCTTTGGGCATAAAACCGAGAGGTTTTTATTCTTTTATTTTTTTTTTCCTAAACAGCAAAATAAAAATTATTTTGTTTGATGAATTGTGCCCATATAATTCAAGTGTTCTTTGCAGGCTGGGAAGGTTTTGCTGCTGCTTTTCAGCACTGAGATCAATAATATTTTCCCATTAGAGTGCACTTTGTAAACATATACCATTTGTCATTTCACAAGGACAGGAAGGCATGGGTATATTTATATTTAGGTATAATAATTACAGTCCCTGTTGACAATATGCATGTCTGAATGAGAGAGAATTATTGTTTTAATGCATCCTGTGAAAGCATTAGGAGCTAAAGGCATGTTTCTGGCAGGCACCATTGTGCATGTTGGAATCTGTGAGCAAAGCATAAATAAGCATAAATATACTGATGCAAAAAGGAGGATTAGGATGAGGAGGATTATACCAAAGAGGTGGGTTTGGAAATATTAAAACACCCAGGACTGCGAATAAATGTGAGCCAAAGAAAGCTCCAGGCAACTTATAGGTTCTTCCTGCCATCTCAGGATAGGATCTCAATATACCCACTGATAGAGGACTAAGAAATCCACTATTGCTATCAGGTTTATTTCAGAAGTGAATGCAAACTCTGTGTGGCCATACTGGCTGCTGTGGATTGATGCTGATGATTGCAAGACTGAATGAAATAAATAACCCCGAATCAATAATGAATTTAACACTGGACAAAACCCCATTTTGTGTATATCAATTGCAGAGCTGAAACTGGATGCAAATTCTCAGTTCTATAAAAGGTATTTGTACTGACTTGGTGACCAGTTGGTGAATGGTAATGTAAGCAATTCTAGATTTGGTGTTTATTTATTTGATGATAAACCTTAAAATTCTTGTTACTGCCAGATGAGTCAAAAATTGGAGGTGAATCTTTGTTTTCATGGGGCTCTTTTCCCATTAATGTCTCCTCAGAGTATCCAGAACAACACAGTCATGAACTTTAGACCTAAGGACCATATCCAAGTATGATTATGTTCAAAACATTGTGACCTAAAACATTGTATAACTACCTCAGGGAGCTAAAAACTTGGGCAGAAGTGATTTCTCAAGTTTCTCTATGTACCGAAAGTCATTTGAGCTCAAATTAACTATTTTGCTATAACCATTTCAGACTACGGATTTGAACTGAATTCTAGTTTAGTTTGCATTAAAGTGGGAACTCCAAAATCAGAGACTGTCAGATGTTGAATTATTTTATGTGGAAAGATGGCCAAATGTCTCAAAATTATCAAAAATCTCCAACTTTGGCTATCAGTTAATGTAATTCATACCTCACCATCTCGTATTATTTGTGGTTATCACAGGATTTATTGGCAAAACCACACAATTATTCAGTGATTACTGTTTACATTCATCAGTGCTAAAATGATTTATTTATCTAAACTGAACCATCCATGAAAACAAAAGATTTCTTTGTTGAATGTCTGGAGAATTAATAAAAAGGAACCAAAGAACAAAAATGCCGACATGATAACTCACTCTAGATACTCATTTTAGTTGTAAAATAAACCATTTATCAAACATATTTGCTAGCCTTTTGCTTTTTAAGCCTCAGTCTAAAATGAAATTTGTTCGACTACCCAATATGCAGAACAGTGGATTTTAAACATCCCACTTTTCATTGTATTTCTGACCTTGATACTCCTTGATATCCACAAGTGTCCCTAAATCTCCTGTAAATCAGCAGTTTGCACTGCATATTATCTCATTTCCAATTGACAAGAAGTTGCAAATGCACAATACAACCCACCCCGCATATTTTAATATGGGTCATGTCGTAATTCTGATAGTCTCCTGGAATTATTATTTGTAACGGGGGATGGCTTTGCACTCAAGCACTGACACTGTCACACTGCAGCTACCGGTTTGCAGGATGCATTTTCAGCCATTATAAAAATTTACCTTTATTAATTGAGTAAATGCCCATTCTTAAATTCAGTTCAGTTCAGTTCAAATTTATTTCGGATATTGGACATATAAAATAACATAAATGCAATCAAAGAAAAAAAATAAAATGAGGTAAATAATAGACAAGGAAAGTAGTATGCAGTCTCGAAGTTCAGTTAACATAAATACAATCAGAAAGACTGCAGAAAAAGTGTCTTAAGTGCCTGAAAAGGGGATAGGGAGAAGCAAAGCTTATCAGGCCCTACCCCTACTTTCAATATCCCATGAGTTCATACTTTTTTGTAAACAGTATTTGCTACATGTACATACACATATACATACATGTGTGTGTGTATATATATATATATATATATATAAAACAAACATACATATATACATATACCTACACACATATACACATGCAAACACATACACATAGTACAACAATCCAATGCAATATAATATAGTATAATTTCATTAATTAAGTTTACCGTTTTCCTCCCATCTAAACCTATTAAAAAAGCCTTGTTTTAGTTTGTTTTTAAATTGATTAATGTTTTTACTCGACTTTACCTAGATTGACAGAGATTTTACCTCATGCAGGTCACAACACAAGTGGAAAAACCATAAGCCAAGACTCTAATAACATTGATATAAATATTTTTGGGTTAAAAAAATGTTTGTTTGCTTGGTGTATTGATACAATACAGCTTTTCAGCAGTTATTTTTCACTCAGCTTTGTTTGCTCTTGTTCATCAAGGATGTCCACAATTATGCAAGGCATTGCATTCATTTCTCCCCCATTTCTCTTTGCTGTAAGATTGCAAATATGGCAGCCAGAAAATGAGGGGTTAAAAACAAAGCCCATCACGACCTGGCAGAGGAACTGAAATACCTTTTCTATTCTTTCAGTCGATGTAATCAGAATTCAGGTGACAGATTACAGATGCCTGGCATTAAAAGAAATGAAAAAGAAAGCAAGGCTAGGCTATCATAATCCCTCTGGATAGACCGTCTATCCATCAAAGAAGGAGATTGTAAATCCTGCTGGGAAATAACCGAGATGGAAGAACATAATAAACGGGACATTTTAATATCCTACCTGGAAGACTTGAGGAGCATAGATCAGAAATTCAAGAACTTCATCAATAACACCCCATATTTAAGCAGAGGAATTTGCAGCAAATTTACATATTGTTAGTTTATCTCACATAACCTGCATAAATGCTAAGGTTAAAGTCCTTCAGTGTTTCAATGAAAAAAAAAATCATCATCCCCCTGGAGCAGAAATCTCTGAGCCTGCAGTACATTTTCTGTGTTGAACTCAAATGTATTTAAATGGTTTAATACATTCCCATGTAAGAGTACAAGTAAAAATAGATTAAGGTTAAAAGTATGAGTGCATAATTTAATACAAATGTATTGATTTTGAAATAATATTCTGTCAAGACTCTCAAACCTTAGTTAACCTTGAAATAATACTTTACTTCAAATTAAACCTGAAATCTCATTTCTACTTTGGAAATCTGGGCAGAATCTAATGATAGGGGCAGTATTTGTCTGAAAGCGGTGTTTTTTTCCCCCCTGGACCCAAAACTCAAACTTTCTGAGCCAAAGTTGACTCTATACCACCTTATAAAATTGATTTCGGACCTTAACAGCAGATTCAATTTCCCAATCCGGATGAACAAACAAAGTTGTTACGGGCACCAGACCTCAGAAATAAATGCTGCCTGTTTACAGATTATGACTATCAGCCTTCCACCAGTTAACAAACGTGTAGCAGAGTAAAAAAGCCCTGCTGCCTCCGATAAGAGCTCTATCTCCTTGTGTTTCCCCACCTTGCCATGAAATCTTAATCATTATTTCTGCCATATATCGAGAATGCTCTAGGGGGAGGAAGAAAAATGAAAACATGATGAACCCAGGTGGAGCTCATACAAATTTGTGCATAATGCTGAATTCAGTATTTGAATAATTTTAGGAATCTAAATGGAAACCAGCCCCTAACAAGATATGTATAGTAATGCATGAGGTATTAATTACATTTGTGTGTAATAGTCTGACAGGTCGCCCAATGCACTGAATTACAAAACAAGTATTTATTTTTGTGCCTGTCGATAAATTAAATAGTAGTTTTCCATTTGCCTTGAGCTTACCACAGTTTGACGCTGTAGTGATCCAATTAGTATCTTAACCAAACTCTGGGATAGGTTCAAAGAGCCAGCCATGGTGTGCCAGCAGAATTATTCACAGAGTTGTTTTAGATTAACATGACGCATTCCTTGCTTTTTAAAATACTGGGATATTATTATCAATTTCAAAAAACATCCAAAAGACTGAAAACTAAAGTCAAGCAATGAGGCCCCTCTATAAAAGGCCCCACATCTTACTGACTGCAGGGAAGCAGAACATGTTATACATTATGTAGTAGGGCAGGGGAAAGGAACGATTGATATCTACCATGCAGAGATAGCAATGCACGCAAAGGTTGAGAAGCCAGAATCCAGAGAGAACAGAGTCTAGATAATTCCTGAGTATATTTTCGGAAGACAAAAACTCCCACAGTATTCAGTGCACAAGGTAATTCATTTATTTACAGCACATTTCCAAACATTGGAAATACAATGAAGCCATTTAATTTGCGTAGAGGGGCGGAAAAGGTAGAAGAAAATAGGATCATTCAAATAGATTACAATTTCGAAGAAATTACAAAGTACTAATTTACAAAAGATTCCTTGCATCTTAAGCCAAGATGGGGTTAAAATTCAAAATTCTCATTATATGCTGATATACCCGTTTATTTATCTTCAGTCTTATTAACCTAAGTACATCATCACAGCTAGTACACAAGCCAATGAGATTGAGGGCTCTAATTTCTTGGCGCAGCGCAGGATGGCGCGGCGTGGCGTAGCCCACACAGTGGTAATTTCGTGCGGTGCAACACCGTGTGCAGCCACTTTGGCAATTTGGTAGACGGACGTGCGCCGAGATGGGTGTGGCGGTGTAGTAGGGGGAGGTGTCACATATTCATCATGACGCAGTGACAATTTAGAGGATAAAGGCCCCGCCGAAAGTGCGCCAGAGAGCTCGCCAGCTCCAACCTGGTTTACTTTCTGTGCAGTGGTAATTTGGCTGACCGGCACACAGTGCACACACGTCACCGAAACCTCACTGGCAGGTTTCCAGAATGTCAAGCACATTTCAATGCAATAAATAATTACAGCAACCACTATTTAATGTAACTCTGAATCAGCACATAAATTATAGTATCTATAGTGATTGTCCTGATGTCAGACCAGAGTGGGTATGTGTCTTTCAGCTGCTTTCACACCGGCCGCGAAACGAATATTTCGCACAACTGAATACATTCAAAGTCAATGCAAAGACGCGAATACACCCGTGTATTCGCGTCTTTGCATTGACTTTGAATGTAATCTGTCGTGCGAAAAATTCGTTCCGCGTCCAGTGCGCAAGCGGCTTAATACTATTGTCACTTAGGTTTTATCGTTTTTAGTGGGATAAAGGAATACAGCCTGATTGCTATGATCTCGTTCTGAGTTAAGATCACATTTTGAAAATAAATGTTTAACGTATCTTGTATTGTTGTCCATGCATGTTAATCCCAAAATTTTACGCAGCAACAGGGCGTAATAATAGGAACATGCTATCCATCGTTTCTCTTTCCAATGCTGCAGGCAGAAGAAATAAATGAGCAACCGTCGTATTTCATTCCAACTTCATAAGTTTGAATGATCTGATGTAGTTTCGTTTTGAAATTCCATTCAAGTTCGCTAATGGTAATAATCATATTCATAATGCTTAATATAGACATAAGCGGAGCAGAAAACATGCCTGAAGCAGCAAAGTAAAATGCAACATTCACGCATCATGCAGATATAGGACAGAGGCTTCTTTATTCCAATTTTAAAGGTGAGGAGAGGAGCTCATTTGATAGGTGAAGATTTGACTCGGCTGTGTTAAACCCACTCAAGGCTTCTCTCCTCCCTCTTTGACACTTGCGCCGGCAGGAGGGACAGAGGCGGGACAGAGGAGTACTTGCGCCGGGCTGCACCGGGCACGAAATTGCAAAATACGCCTGGATACACCCCGTTGGCGCGGTGCTCCCCCCATTCGCCGCGCCTGCGCCTGGTCTACGAATTTAGAGCCTATAGTGTTACCAATAAAACCTCTACTTTAGCTTGGCCATCAGTAACATGCTGTCACCATCCTCATGTGAATTTCTTTGCGTCTTGTCCAATTCAGCAACTTGAGCATCTATTTGGTGAATGTCTTGCGAGAGTTTTTGTTGCGTGCGTCTCCTCTCCCCCAGTTGTATCTTGTTACCTGGTTAGCCTGGTGACGGGTATGCAAGCCGTCTTCTCAGTGTTGCAAGTTGTTGGATTGTAATGTGCTTAGAACCATTCAGTATTTCTAGTGTAAACTCTTCGTCTTTGTTAAATGTAACTTGTACTTCAATGACAGCAGTTGCTCAATATCATTCTCGTAGCTTAGTTTGTCCAAACAAGCTTCCAATCCTAATCAGGATCCACGATTGGGACCACGTTCATGTTAACCTAGCTCTAGTCAGTTTGTCAGTTCTAGTTTTTGAAAACAAGCTTCGAAGCCTAAGCAAGGCCCAGGATTGGGATCACATTCTTGTAAACTTCTCCAAGTGTGTTCTTCTGTCCAGTTTGTTAGGAACGAGCTCCCAATCCTCCTACGGTCATCAGTATTGGACCAGAGCTCCCGTCAAACTATTCTATCCCCCTGTGGCACAGTGTGGTGCTGGCAAAGTCTGCACACCAACCAGCTGTAATCCTGGAAGCCACTGGCTGGTGGTACTCAAGCATCATCTACAGCAACTGTGCCCTCTTTGTCTGGGGTTCTGCCCCCGGCTCTTCCTCAGGTGTTCTGTGTTGAATTAGCTGTCAATAAACTACCTGTGGGATTGTACACTGCCTCTACACTTGACTATGGTCTGGACTATAACATGTGCATTTAACTCCAGGGCAGCAAATTTAAAAATTCACTTAAGCTGCTGGGTTAGCTCACTCAGTTGAGGTGCCGCATTTATGGAGCAGTAGTGACTACTGTGGTGCTGGTTTGATCCCCGGTCGTACTAATCAGCAGTGGTCGGCAGCTTTTTCAGAACAGCGCATGATTGGCTAAAGCGCTGTAGGGATGCAAATTGGGAAGGGACTGCTGGGAAGGGAAATAAAAAATGATTGCCTTGTTCATTGCTCAAGCGCCCCCTGTTGGCCAGCCGGGCACTCGTCAGTGAGATTCTAAGCTTTCTCATGTTCGGGTATCCTCCGTCCTTGTTCTGAACTTGCAAAAGTTTCGACCAATGAGTGTAAAGATGCAGGGGCTGACAGGTGCGTGCTTCAGAGGAGAGCTGCAAGCTGTCTCTCTCTCCTGAGCTGGCAACAGGGGGTTGCACACGAGCAAGGCTTGTACATAGTTCTCGGATTGGGCATTCCAGATTCGGGTGGGATTGGAGATGCCAAATTTATGGAAAAAAAAAAAAAAAATTAACTTAAATTTTACATAGAGTTGAATTGTGCTTTAATAGCAGCACTTCAGTTTTTAACAGAGGTGAATATAATATAATTAATAGATGTATTGTATATTCAGGAAAGATCTACAATGATGAATGATGTATGCCTTTTTATATTTTTTGTTTCAACATTGAAAATTTGTCACTAAATTCTTTAACATTCAGTAGAATTTGGTGGGTGCTCTATGGCAGAACTTTGGATCATACATAATGTATTTCACATTGTTTGATATCAGTTCAGGGAAGCAAGAATCGGTCGCTGGGGGAAAAGGTGAGTTGGGGATGGGAGTGGATATCAACACAATGAAGATGAGCCTGTGGTTGGTGCAGAATGGAAGACTAATCCTGCTTTTAATCTTTCCCAGTCATGGACAGGTATAGCACCATCAAAGCTCGTATGAATAGCACTTTATCAGACGGCAACCTTGTGGCCTTCATGGACAAAGAGCAGCTTGGCAGTTTTAATAAGCAGATGCAAGATCAAACTGGCTTGGGTTTGGCTTTGAAACAGCACTCAGCACAGAATGGTGGTTTCCTACTAAAGAAGGGGAGCACACAAATTGAACTGAGATTTGAGCTTTGATTTGGATTATAAGCTCCTGGAAACAGCCTTATTGCTTTCAAAATGCATTCAATAATATGTTTATACTGACCCCCCCCCCAAAAAAAACCGTTAACTTGTCATACATACATAGTACATATACAAGGGGTGGACCTTGCTGAGCTAGTTCTGGTAGACACCTTGAGACATGCCCACATTTCCATAGATACTCTCATGGATATCAGTCATTGCTCTTCCCTCTGGAAGGTGGGCTATTTAAGCTGCTTTCCTGCTCCACCTTCATAGCAAACATGCCTCTGCCAAGCAGCTGTGTTGCATCACTCTTGCCTGCTGCTAGTTAATATCCCACCTTCACTCCAGGATCCACCTGTGGCCTCTGAACTTCCCCCAGGGTGGGGAATATCCTGAAATTCTCCGCTCACTTCCGCTCAAGCTCAATAGGCTATTGGCTGTCAGCGTCAGAGCCTAGACTCAACCATCATTGTTTCTGTTTTTTAATACTGCAATCAACCGTTTGCATGAGAGTTGGCTGCCAGAAATACAATTAATAGTTGTAGTTATCCACCTTATTCCCACGTCCCATGATCCCTTGTGTGAATTCTGGGCGTAACTTCCGCTGCATCCTGTCAATGAACTGTTTACAATGGTAGCGGCTCACGCGAATCCTCTTTTTTTAAGCGATTGGAAAATAATATATGAGGGAACATCACCTTTTAGCCCTCAGACGGGATAAAGTTACGGTACTGCTGCCTTCCACTATCAAAGAATGGGAGAACGACCTGAAGCAGTGGCCACACTAGCGCATTTGGCTACATTACCGACTCCGTTGCCACAGACAGCGAAGCTATGAACAATCTAGAAAGCTCCGAAGCGTATGCAGTACTTCCACAGCAACAAGGTCAGTCGCGTTTTGTTAAAGGAGGTAGTATACGACCTTATGTACCTTAAAACAGATATACAAGTACTTTCTGAGAATATTTATGAAGGAAACACTATATTTCAGCGGTAAATATTGCTCTACATATGAAACGTAATGGATTGTTATACAGAGTAAATTAAGCCATCCGACAGTACGAGTCAAATTAGCTCTACTCCAGCCAACTACATTGTACGGTATTAAGTTGCAAGCTAAGCCAATACTATAACATGTAAAACACAGTGAATCCATTTTTCCCATACTTTTAATTTTAGTGAAATGAGGTTTGGAAAGACTATTGTTTGGAACAGAGTAGGCTATTTTCAAATTGTAGTAGACTATTGCTACTTCTACAGCCTCATCTTAAACTCTACAGGATGAAACGTTAGTTACACTGACTGGCATTACTGGACGAATACAACAATTTTCTGTCCTCCGTACACGTGAAATCATACCTTGTGCTCTCGTGGCACTGCTGTCAAAATGCTTCTGAGGACCCGGCGTCTCCTCTGCGGCGGTCTGTCTGAGCCTAGCCATAAAGTAGGAATCGTTGTTTGTTGACATAATGAAATGAGCACCTAATGTGTTTGGGGGTCTTTTCAAATTCAGGTTTTTCAGCCAAATTCTGGCTTCCTCTTCTGTAGGTAGGCGATGGAAACCGTTTCGCTGAACACAAGGACAATTCCCTATGTTCTGGGTGCGTGTTCAAAACACTGTTGATCAAACCATAAATTTAGCTTCCTCTGGTCGTTAGTTCAGCCTCGAACAGCACAATAGGTGCTGGAGCTCTGACAGGACATTTTAAGAAAAGCAAGTTAATTTCTTAAAAAACAAGCTGTAATTGCTAAGTTAACTGAAAGAAACGCCGCTGTTCTTGACTAGCCACTTGCTAAAAACTACTTCCGCCGGAAGTTGCACCAATGGTCATATCTACAGCAGCGCCCTCAGGAATAAGGTGGATATCTTTTGTCTCTTGAATACTCAAGTGTGATTGGTTGTTGGATATTCTAAGGGTATGCATTATTTTCCAATAACTGGACTCCTATGAAGTCGTTCCAAGCATGTAGGCCTCTTGACAGTTTTTATTAATTTATCTAGTTTGAATTTCTGGCTAAATATGATTGACATGTTGAGTCGCAAGGTTACAAACATTAGAGGTAAAGGCTAAAATAAACGCAGAACATTTTTGAGTTTTCCAATTTAACTTTTAAAATCTTTGACAGGAGTGGTGAATATGACAAATGGGACGGAGCACAACATGACAGAGAGCAACTATCCGAGAGGATCTACGGCACTGTGGGATTAGCAACCAATGCTCTAATATTGCAAGAAAATGAAGCAGAACCAACTACTGGACTCTAGCACATAGCAACAGAAATTTCTGCAATTTCTTAGCAACATAAGTTACCAGCGGTGGAACCACATAATCCGCATATAATTGCAATTTTTGGACAAAAACATGAAAATTATGTCTTTAGCTAAGCATATGTATGTGGTATCCATGGCATAAGTGCAATAGACAACTACAGTCCAGTCATTATACAAAAGTAATTGCACACCCAACTGATTCACAACCCTCCGTGAATTACACAACTTAATTGTGCAATTATTTTCATATGACTTGCATGTCATTGTTTACTGTTACATATGCAACTGTATTCAACAAGTAGTTGCTAACAAACTTGTAAAAAAAACAACCATAATAACTGAAGCAGAGTCCCTGGAAGTGCTCCAGTTTGCAGCAAGCACCTATGATAAACTTTAACTCAAGAACAATGTGTCAGTCAACCTCAATTCCAGAAGAACTGGGATAATTTGTGTAATTTAAATAAAAAAACTGAGCTGCAATTTGCGGATACTGTTTAACCTGTGTTCAACTGCAAATAGAATGAAGACAAAACAAGTAAAGCTGTCACTCCTGAACTTTGTTTTTTAAATATTATTGCCTTTTCACCCCCGAAATGTGATGTCTGCAAAATGTTCCAATGAAGCTGGGACAGGTGCATGGTCACCACTGTGTAACATAACCTCTCCTTTTAATAGCACTCAGTAGTCATTTTGGAACTGAGGACACTAATTGTTAGAGTTTTGAAAGCAGAATTAGTACCCATTCTTAAATCGCTTAACAGTCTGGGGTCACTGTGGTCGTATTTTCCGCTGTGTTTGCCACACGTTTTCAGATGGAGACCAGTCTTGGCTGTTGTCAGTGCCCACACCCTGTGTCTGCAAAGCTAAGCTGTTGTAATACGCCCAGAGTGTGGCTTGGCGTCATTGTGCTGGAACAAGCAGGGGATCCCTGAAAACGACAACTTCCGGACGGAACATATGTTACTCCAAAATGCATATGTACCCATCTGCATCAACTGTACCTCCACAGATGTGCATGTTTCCCATGCCGTGTGCACAACTGCATCCACGGACCATGACATACACTGGCATTTGAACATGTCACTGTAAAATGTTGGGATGGTCCTTCTCCTCTTCGGCAGTGGCGCCCCCAGAAAATTTTCATAGGGGTGGCCAGATGGGGCCAGTGTAAATCTTAGGGTGGCACACCAAATCAGTCCTCCTTGTGTAACCCCGACTCAGTTCCAGCCCGTGGTCATGTACTGCATGCCCCCCCCATATCTTTCCTGTCTACCTACAGCTGAATCTAATAAACACTCACAAAAAATAAAGACATATGATGTTTCCTAGGCTATGTCCTTGACTCCTTTTCATTAAAAAGACAATATGCATCCAACACATTTGCCTCATGTTTCAGACAAACACACAAACATTTCCTATAGTTTTCAATACAGCTTTTTTTTAGGAACAACTATGATGATAATAATAATAATAACAATAATAATAATAATTCAAATAGTATGAGTAGTAAGGGTTCTCCATTGTAATTAAATTTGTAATATTGGCTGATGAACATTTATATTCAGACTATTCTTAGTCTCAACTACTGACAAAGGTAAATCAAAGGTTTAATATAATTACCATGAAAATGCCTCACTCACTGTAGACCATAACCACAGATTTATCCAAATGATTTTACCCTGTAGCCATCCATTTCATTATCAAGGACACACTGGTAAATTCACCTGTTGGTCCAGAGACAGGTTAGTAGGGGCTGGCCTATATCTAGCTGAGTCTTCACCAGTCTCTGTGGCTGTGACTGAGGCTGCTGCCTGTTCCACGCGTTCGTGCAAAGTTTTTGTCTCCTGTTGTTCCTCCCTTGTAGGGATGTAATCATGTTCTGGCTCGGAGTCTCTTCTCCTCTCATGTTATCTTGCTGCAAATGCAACAATTACCGCTGCTTCGCCGCAAATGGATTCGTTCCATTTTCAGTGCGATTACTGATACGGTATCAGTATCATTCTAGCTAGCTTTACAGCTAATTAAACCTATCCCACGTTATCTAGCAAGCTAGCTAGCTGTCGTTAAATGCATTTCTTCATTAAGTCCACCATCCACAAGCTCACTAGCTACATTACCTAATTAATAAGTCAAATGGCAAAGGAAACAGTGTCATTAGCTGGCCACGTTCGGTTATATTCGGTGTCCAGTAACGCAACATTTACACGAGAGAAAAAAAGACCTAAGTGAAAAGTGAAGCTAAGAGCAAAGTCTCTCTGTTGAGTTCCAGAAGTACCTTAATTTAGACGACGCGAAAAGAAACGCTATGAAGTCACATTGTTCTCGTTAGCTAATATAAAGGTCGTAGATTAGCTGGGTAGCTGCTGAAATAACCATGGTTTGGCCTTGGAGCCAGATGCCCAGCTGTGCTAGCATTGATAACTCGTGTGTATGTTCACCACAGAAGCCAATTAGTTCGGCATTCACCGAATTCAAAATATTGGGTGATAGATCAAAAATATGCCTGTGTGAAAAATAAAAATAAAGGTCCACCACCAGGCTTGCTAGTAAGCTTACGTTATGCAATGTTAATGTTTGACTGGCCATACCACCATTATTGTGGCGGGGCTGAGGTGCGTGAAAAATCTGAGCTGAGCACCGCTCGTACTCATAGGGGTGAGCCGACCGCCGCACCTTCCCAGCGGTGTACAGCGTTCGTCTCGCAACTGCTTCACGGATACAAACAGCGTTCGACCCGCCACCTCAAGCAACTTGGCGGCTCCTTTCCTTTACGAGGACAGATATGACCAAGCATCTTGGCCACAGCGAACAATGTAGCATCGAACTGAGTTGGTTTGTAGCCTAGTTCGTAAGCAGTAGCTGGTTTGGTAACTTCGAGCTCGGGGGGCGTGTTTCAGCAACCAGGCTCCATTCGGCTCGCCTCAGCTCCAGCAACGGTCCACCTTTTTGACCATTTTTGGATTAGCCGGAGGTAGGCGGAGTCAGGTAAATGCCAAATTGGCGACCAAATGAGCTTCGCAGTGGATATTCAGAAACGTATGAGTAACGTCACGGAGGCTACGTCCATGTTTTATACATTCAGTGCTCTGGGGGCCAGTGGGGTGGCCAGCAGTTTTCCAGGGGTGGCCGTGGCTCCCCCTGGCCCCCCCTTGGGGGCGCCATTGCTCTTCGGCCTCGTCTTTTCTCTGGATTCTCAGAACCTTTTTACTTTGTTTGTCATATGCACTTTTCAGATTTCTCTGAATATAAATGACCTCTGTTGCACTTTTCCAGTTTTATTCTAAGGAAATGCCAAACCCGCCCTATTCTATTAAAGTGGGTTTTACTGTATTTGAGCACTCTGGTTTGGTCCATTTATTGGGTGTTGACCAGGTCATGAACTTTGCATCAATTAATGTCCGCTGCTGGTGACCTCCACTCCTCTTGGTGTTGCTGAGCTGAAGCATGCCTGGATTCCCCCTTTTTACTGTCTTTTTATTATTAAATGAACTGTTGATGGTGAGATCCTACATTCCAAGCAAAAACACATTGTGAAACTTTGTCCATACAGTGTTTGACTATTTGCTCCCTTTTGGCAAATTGGCAAACTTTGAACTGCCCATGCTTTTTGTAACTGCTCATTTTGTACTCAATCTTAATTCAGTCGCCTGTTACCTATTCACCTGTTTACCAGTGGAATGTTCCAAATGGTGTTTTTCTGAAGATTCCACAACTTCACCAGTCTTCCCATTCCATTGTCCCAACTGTTTTAGAACATGCCACAGACATCAAACTGGATTTAGTGAATATTATTTTATATTATAATTTTAGTGAATAGTAAGTTAAATTACAACTGGATTATCTTGCTATGCTTTCCATATTATGGTAGTTCACTCTTATGCACAGCAGATGTTAACAACATAAGACAGCAAATGCTAATCAAATGTTCAGTTTTCTGCTGATTGACATATTTTTTGTTGACCCTCTTAGACACAGTGGTACCTTCCCCCTACCGCACTGCGCTAGAGCGGTCTTGCTGTCATGCAGTTTCCTGCTGGTTTATTTAAAGTCCCTGAAATCACTCTCCAATGTTGCAGTAAAAATATGGCTCAGCAAGGCACCTCAGAATTCAAGATCACATACAAGAAAAAGATTGATGTTGAAGGAATGTTAACATCTTCTATCAAGGAAAATATTTCCACATCAAAAATCATTTATATTTTCTAGCTTAAAGTAGTTTAAACATTTCAGGAAGAGATTTCTGGAAGAGAAGAAGATATTACAGTTGCATGAATAGCATATCTGGTGTCTGACTTTAAAAAGTAGGTAAACTTGATAAACCCTGAACAGCTGTAACGCAGCTACAGGGAGTTTTTAACTGGTTATAAAAAGTCTCAATTTAATACTGATGCTTCGACATGACCTACATAAGCAAACAAGACGATCAACGAGAAGACTGCCCATCTCTGAATTAGTATATTAGTTGTTTGCAATAAATGGTTCCAATTCCATGTGATTCAATTAGACTGACAATTTACGGCACGCAGATTGGAAAAGCCTATGTGTGCATTTTCTCAGCCAAAGTTTTGCAGTGACAAGAATGTTGGCCAGTTAAAAGGAAGTAGAACATTCTTTTTAAGAGAGTTTTATTTTTGATTACAATGTTGTACTACAACAAACCCCAATTCCAATGAAGTTGGGATGTTTTGTAAAACATGCATAAAAACTGATTATAATAATTTGCAAATCCTTTTTGACCAGTATTCAATTGACTACACTACAAAGACAAGAAATATGATGTTCAAACTGATAAAAATTTATTGTTTCTTTGGAAAGTTTCACTCATTTTGAATTTGATGCCTGCAACACATTCCAGAAAAGCTGGGACAGGGGCATGTTTACCAATGTGTTACATCACCTTTCCTTTTAACAACAATCAATAAGCATTCGGGAACTGAAGACACTAATTGTAGAAGCTTTGTAGGTGGAATTCTTTCCCATTCTTGCTTGATGCATGACATCAGTTGCTCAACAGTCCGGGGTCTCCATTGTCACATTTTGCGCTTCATAATGCACCACACATTTTTAGTAGGAGACAGATCTGGACTGCAGGCAGGCCAGTCTATTACCCGCACTCTTTTACAACGAAGCAACGCTGTTGTAATACGTGCAGAATGTGGCTTGGCATTGTCTTGCTGAAATAAGCAGGGACATTCCTGAAAAAGATGTCACTTGGATGGCAGCATATGTCGCTCCAAAACCTGTGTGTACTTTTCAGCATTAATGGTGCCTTCACAGATGTGCAAGTTACCCATACCATGGGCATTGACACATCCCCATACCATCACAGATGCTGGCTTTTGAAGTTTGAACTGATAACAATCTGGATGGTCCTTTTTTCGCACACCAATTTGAAAATATTATTCCTGTTGTTTTTTTTTTTTTTTTTTTGCATTTTACTCGTATCTATTTTACTGTTTCTTTCATCGGCATAGCAACCAGCTTCTTGGATTTAGGAAAGGTAACGCCCTCTTTCTGGGCTTCTTATTCATTTTCCTCCCTTCCCCTTCATCAAATCGTTCTGAACATGAGTTCATGTTCCGAGACACAAATGCATCCTCATATGAAATTACAATATAGCAAATAGTACTGCCCTTTTATAAAACAGTTCCCAACACTCCCAGCATTTTAATTCTCTTATTCCATCCTATTGTCAGCCTTGCGTGGAGGCGCAGCACTCTCCCCCTGCAATTCAAAGGAGACACGGCATGAGGTGTCACTGCCATCTCTCCCCATCTAGACACCTGTCATCTATTCTCCTCAGTCCCCTCTTTGCATGTGCTGAAACTCCACACCTTTGGAAACAGTAAACCAAGCAAAGCCACATTGGGAACACAGAAAGCTTGCAACAAAATCACTGTATTTCTTATATATATATTTGACAGGGCAGCCAACCTTGCCCAATGCATTGATTGGGAAACCCTGTGTTTTGTAAGGTACACATAGATTCTTATTCTGCATTGGAAAGAATGTATAAATGCATTTTAGAAGCTCATACAGATGCTGTAGGACAAATGACAGCATTGATAGACCCTTCAGTACTGAAATTTGAATCAACATAACCAAAAGAGCAGCTCCACTGAATGCAGTGTACCAGTGTTTAACTTAATACGTTCCATTAAAGTCAGCGTGAAGGCCATGTCTCACGAGCTAAGGCAGTAGACGATAAGACCACAGGAACACAACCTGATTCTATTCATTTGTGTAGTATCCTGACCCAAGTGCACCAAGCCGAGCGGCTAAATGGATATCGGCGAGAAAATCAGCTTAATACTGTTAAGAAACAATTCCCCATCTCATTTATAAGTCTTACCTCGCGCTTATGTTTCTTTCCTCTCTTGAAACAATGCAGTAATTGAGAAAAAATTTCATTGGCTCATCTGAACTTGACTGAGGGATAATTGAAAACAAGTATATTCGGGCTGAATGCATGAAGCTCCCTATGTTCTACTGACTCAAACTGAGAGGTCTAAATATGAGATTAATATTCATTACTAGAAAGTGTGTTGGCACCATGATGATCATTAATATAGGTTAATTAATAATGTATTCTTAGTGTTTAATCTGTGGTAAATTACTAATGTGAGAAAGACAACACTTCTAATCCTACCTTTTTGATTTTATAATAAATGTGGACACATTTTGGCCAACAAAGCCCTTCTCAGCACAGAGAAGAAGCATGCTAAAGGCGGCTTGGTTTGCCGAAATATGGCCATGCTTATAGTGCAAGAGCAGAAAGACCAAATCAGGAGTGCTGTCCTTCTGATCAGGTTACCAAATACTACAAGAACTGTATTCCCTCAGAGTATCACAGCCCAAAATGCTGTTTTTACATCCCCAGTACAGTAAAATAGCAGTTGTGACAGCAAGTCAGAAAAATTCTGATTCCTCATCGCGGCCAGCTTGTAAAATAACTATGTCGCTGTGAATAATTCATGCTCGTGTCACCCTTCGAACCATCTCTCCAAAATCACGATTCTGAGAAGCAGATGTATGTTTGCAGCTGTAATGGTGTCCTTGACGATGGGCTGGTCACAAATTCCCAATGCAGTAAGTTGAATGGGAAGTCGAACATCATTTCAGCGGTCTTATCCTTACCGCTCACATAAGCTTATTTTGGTTCACCAGCTCAGCAGACCCATAGCCCCTGGTGGCCAATGTCCAAAAATGATCACTTAGAGGAGAAATATGTCAGATCAAGAATGGAAGACAGAACACATTTTCTAAACCACCACAGTCAGCCATTTTGTAATCTGTGTGCCTGTTCAGTTTCCACTGTAAGACTGTTGCCCTGAAACAGGGTGTACGTGTGCCACGCATATTATGCAAACGAGGGCTGTGTATAGCCTTACAGTCACTGGTTCATGGGGCTATTATTAGGAACAGAGAACAATCTACCATTACAGGTATGGATAAAATTTAAGAGAACTACTTCTATATGTGTTTCAGATTAGACAAGAGGATTAGAAGATCAGGGATTCAGGATGTCACTCGCAGTGAAGCTGCGGGGTACAAAATTCCATGAAAAGCTTTTGAAATTCGGAGATGAAATCTTCAGTTGCTCAGCGCTCATTAATAGGACTCTTTTGTTAAAGACGATACCCCCACAGTTCACTAGATTGCTTACAGCCTAAATACCCATGATGCTCATGCATGTGGAACAAAGCTTTTTAAGGCAGCCGTTTCATGTGTGTAATATCCCTAATCCTCTTCCATGGTTCTAAATAATTTGTGGCAGCGTGGAAAATTAAATGTTAACCTTATTACAGATGGAACCTGCATTCTCATTTCATGTGCTTCAACTCTGAAATGTGCTTGGAATGTGTCTCCCCCCCCTCCCCTTTTCTCACATTAATTTAAATGCAGCGTGTTGTTGGATCCTGACATCAAATATCTCTTTTCACCTAAAGAAGAGAGTAGAACCCCAAGAGGAAAGGGTAGTGCCCATATTCCTCCAGCATCGCAAAACATTCATTTAGAGTCAGTTGAACTGTGTGTGGCGCATAAAACACCCAGCCACTGGGGATGACTTCACCACAACTCTCATACTGCAGGGCATTGAAACTTAAGGGCATCTCACTAATGATGTATTCTACAGAAATAGTAACTGTTGCAAGCATGCTAGCCATTGCACCCATACAAGCAGCAGCTCATTTTTTTCCTCCTTACGCTTAATATGACCGCAATTAAATGTGCAGACATAATTTTAGAATGCACCTCTGTTACATGCTTTGAATTGAAGTTCTTTCACTGATTCTAAACCTTCATTGTCCCTGAGTTGTTTGGTCTTTTGGCCTTGCTTTTTTTATATTCTTATACTGCATTTTTACAAACTTGTATATTTATGTGCCAATGAGCCTTGGTATGATCTTAATTAGATTAGGTGAATTTTTAAACACAAGTTGTCCAAAAATATGTGGACAGAATATTAAATAGTGCATACATATAACTATGTATTAGAAAATGTGGTGAGAGGTAGGATCAAAGCAGAACTCTGAGCACATTCCATAAAGTGAAATCAGTAACTGAGAAAGATATGAGTAAAATGCCAATAAGAGCTGTTCTTGTAAGCAAACTACTCTGCCCTGTGTGCTTCATCTCACCAGTGGCAGCTGTGCGGGATTTGTCTGTTATTGCAGTTAAAGCTGGGGTTGAACTCAGCAGGATAGGGCAACCTCAGGCTACAAGTTTAATTACATTGTGGACTTTGGTGCTGTGTCCTAAGCTACTATTTCAAGACCCGCTGCACACACATGGTTCTTCAAACACATAAAAGAGCAGAAGTGGTGGACAATTTTGCGCAGTTTGCGTGTGTGTGCGTACGTGTGTGCGTCTGTGTGATTATTGAACGGCGAATGGCTGCTGCAGCAGTTTATAATTGCACCATGTTTCCTGCTTTTTATAAAATCATGAGTTCATTGTCACATTATAGTTAAGACTTGTGGTAATGCGGATGGCTTATCTGTTCTGCTCTGCAGTCTCAAGTCAAAAAGCTGTCTTTTGGGAGGGACATCCCTTCTCTCCTTGATGCTCAAATGGCAAACCACTTTTATTCACTTCTGACAATTTGAAGCTTATCTGAACAGTCAGAACCCTGACCAAAAGCACGACAGATACTTTCAGAGAAGCATTCATTTACCTTTTTCAGGGAGGCCTTTCAAACAATATATTCCTTCAAAGTTTTACTCTGACTTGGCGGCCATCAATGCAGCCAGCCACTAGAGAAAATGCCTCACTCCCTGCTATGTAGGCAAACCCAGTTCCTATGTCCTTCAGGTATTATGACATTGGAAAGGCAATGCTGCTTGCCTGTATGTTATGTTATGTTATGTTATTTATTTATTTATTTGAACTGGCACATGATTTCTGTTGATGGCAAAAAGGGTCTGGTGCATCTCCCTGTCAAAATTGGTAAAAATAAAGAATTGTATTTAAAAATTCTCCTGGATTTGTTCTAATTATTTTTTTTTTTTTTGAAAGGCCACGAGATTCAAGTTACTGGTAAAAATGCACATAAAGAAGCCCAACTGTAATATTGATTAATAGCATGTGAATATCACTCAATGTATTGTCAGCTTTTAAGATTTGTGATTGTGTTAAAGTTGAGTCGCATCGGAGTAACTTTTTATTAATAGATATATGCAAAGTGCTTACAGGCAAATTGAAGACCCCAGTGCTAAGGACACTAAAGTCACAAAATTTCCATTTTAAGAAAATCGACTATAAAAAAACTATAAAAGACATTTTCCCACCCTTACCTTAATGAGTGTGAAAATGTGATGGAAGGACTTTTAGCACCAGGCTCCTCAATAGCAAATTATGTGTAGATCTACTTTCTAACTCAAGCAGGGTACTTGTAGTTAACCTGTTGCTAGTGAGCATGGGTTTCCAACAGTGGCGTAGCCAGAACTTAAAAATGTGTACGCGTGGAACATCCCTTTACAACAATTATTAGTCCTGACTTGTTCTAAATCATTTTCCTTTCTTAACACATTTTCTAATTATAAGAATATTGGCCATTAAAGCCTCTCTCTTGATGCAATCTAAGGGCGACTCAATAATAAGCTAAATTTGGTTCAGAAAAATAATTTGCTCATTAGTAGGTTTTGCTTTACGAAAGGTAACCTGCTCTGGAACTTCCACGCTACCTTCCTGGCACATCAGGCAATCTAATCCGTGTTTTATGATTGTTTAAATTGTTTTAATTTAACCAAACACAAAAAATTTGAAACACCTTTACACAATTTTGAATAAGGGTGATTGAAACGCGCCAATTACACATCCAAATGAATGATTGTCATCTTCCCAATGAGGAAAATTACCAACACCTGATACTGAGGAATGTTTTCAACGTGAATGCATCATTAATTGAGAAAAATGACTGCGAACAAGTCAGGACCAATGACTGTTGCCAAGGGATGTTCTGTGCGTACATATTTTGAAGTTCTGGTGACGCCACTGGTTTCCAAACTTTTAATATCCAAGAGATGTAGCATTACAGAGAGTATATGGGCCAGGCTCACGAAATGTGCGCCCCCCCCCCGCCCGGGTACTGAAAAATAATGAAAGTACCCATAGAGCTTAGCTGTGAGTGGTTTTTAATCTATAGGTGTTGTGGGATCATATTCCAAAGCTGTGTGACGGCGACATTTTTCATTTTTTCGTGGTACCTGGTCAAAGTTGGGTCCCTCAACTCATTTTTTTGGGCCGGGTTTCTGCCTTAGTTTCAAGACATGCATATCTTCTAAAGCCTCATACATACATAGATACAGCTATATCTTCTCAAAATGCCCTGATATGTATAGAAGGATAGTATAGCTGATGGAAAAATGGTATATAGGTAATATGCTGTTGGGATTGTCAACCCTGCCATAGCCCTGAAGTCGGGGTACGTTTTGCGCGCAGCTGCAAAATTGCTGCGCGAGTGCAAACTGCTCTTCAACACAATGTGTAAAATTAATTCAGGCAACCCTATGCTCTCAGTGGTACTTGTATGTGATATAGGTATATGTCTACTCTCTGAATACCAAATATCATCGTCATTGGTGGAATATTTGGTGAGTTATACGCATTTCCCTATCCCCTTGCTCGTCTAAGTCAGAAACACGAAAACCTACTGTTTGCCTATAATCCATCCAGAGGCCTATAACTAGTGATAATAAAGTTATTTAAGCCTCCAATCAGTGTTATAATTGTATATAAGTGATGTCCAGAGGTATATCACCTGAAATTAGAAACCCTACAGTGATTTTTTTTTTTTCTCGATCCTGTCGCTGCTGAAAAAAAAAATTCTGGTCTGCAAATACCTGAAAAATGTTATAAAAACCTAAATCAAAACTCAAAAATCTCCTAGAAACACTCCTTATGGCTTAAAAGTATGTAGCCTAGGCAATACCAAGCCAGAACAGGTGTCTATTAGCTCAAAATATCGGTATATCGGTCAGAAACCGAATCTGAGTCAGAAACCGCGACTAAGTCAGAAACCCGTCAAAATGTACCAAACTCAACCCGACTGACTTGCTATTGCCATAATACTTAACTGATAGATAGAATAAGAGTCTCAAGTAGGTAATTGATCACTTACTAATGGAAGATGCCACTTGTAGGCTCGTGGACAGGCTGCTTCACAGTTCTTTTTTTTTTTTTTTTTTAAATTTTGGGTCCTAGATTCCCCTAGCCTGAGCTCCGGGAGTTTTTTATGATGATTGCATGTTTCTGTCTTTAAGTTATTGTTATTTTGTTGTAGGTGTTGTCTAGTGTCCCCGACCACCCATGCATGTTATTTGAACAAATTTATAACTGATTGGCCACCGATTGCAGCCACAGCGGCCGCCCACGCCCCGCGTCAGTTTCTGCCTGAGATCCCGGTTTCTGACTGAGAGCGTGGGCCGATCGGTCCAATGTCGGGCCTCCGACCGACGCCATTGTTATACAACCCAATTTCGAAATAGTTGGGACGAAGTGTAAATTGTGAATAAAATCAAAATGCAATGACTTTTAGATCACATGAGCCAATATGTTATTTACAGTAAAACATAGATAACATTTCAAAAGTTGAAACTGAGACATTTTACATTTTTATGCACAAAATGAGCTCATTTTGTGGATAAAATTGTAAAATTTATCAGTTTCAACATTTGCTGTTATCTCTGTTCTATTGTGAATAAAATACTGGCTGGTGTGATTTGAAAGTCATTGCGTTTTGATTTTATTCACAATTTACACTTTGTCCCAACTATTTTGGAATTGGGGTTGTATTTTCGATCAAATCGGCTAAAATACATGTTAACATGTCAAGCCAACACGGAATATCATGTTCCTGACTGCCTGTGTAAGGACTGGGGCCATATTTGGCCGAATACGCCCAGTTTCTGCCTGAGATGCCCGGGTTTCTGACTTAGAAATCTAAGGCAGAAACCCGAAGTCAGAAACCGACCAAAATGCTTCGCGCGCTGTAGCTATGTTGTTATTCAATAAATAATTGATCTAAACAGTGATTTCCACTTTTATTTAGGCCAACAACAATACCTGAATTGCATTTGGCTATATCTTTTACAGTTTTTTAAAAATACATCTAAGTCAGAAACTTTTCTTAAACAGGTCTTTTTTTGGGGACATAAAAATCCCCCTCAATCCCTGTAGGTTGGAGTTTTTTTTTTTTTGCCCTAATGCACCATACAGCGCCCTCCATAATTATTGGCACCCCTGGTTAAGATGTGTTCTTTAGCTTCTAAAAAATTCAGTTTTTTTCTAAATAATATAGGACCACAATGAAAAAAAAAGGAAAATCCAACCTTTAATTCAAGTGCATTTATTCAGTGGGAAAAAAATCCCAGACTAAGAAATAATTCTTTTACATCAAATCATGTGTGCCACAATTATTAGCACCCCTGATGTTAATACTTTGTACAACCCCCTTTTGCCAACAAAACAGCACCTAATCTTCTCCTATAATGTTTCACAAGATGGGAGAATACAGAAAGAGGGCTCTTCGACCATTCCTCTTTGCACAATCTCTCTAAATCATCCAGTGACCTGGGTCCTCTCCTCTGCACTCTCCTCTTCAGCTCACTCCACAGGTGTTCAATGGGGTTGAGGTCTGGGGACTGAGATGGCCATGGGAGGAGCTTGATTCTGTGTCTGGTGAGCCATTTCTGTGTAGATTTGGCCACATGTTTAGGGTCATTATCTTGCTGAAAGACCCAGTGACGATCCATCTTCAGCTTTCAGGCAGAGGCCACCAGATTTTGATTTAAAATGTCCTGGTATTTCAAAGCGTTCATGATGCCATGCACCCTAACAAGGTTCCCAGGGCCTCTGGAAGAGAAACAGGCCCACAGCATCACCGATCCTCCCCCATACTTCACAGTGGGCACGAGGTGCTTTTCTGCATACTCATCTTTTGTGTTCCGCCAGACCCACTTAGAGTGTTTTTTGTCAAAAAGCTCTATCTTGCTCTCATCTGACCAAAGCACACGGTCCCAGTTGAAGTCCCAGTTCCGCTTAGCGAACTCCAGATGTTTGCATTTATGATTGTGAGTGAGAAAAGATTTTTTCCGTGCATGCCTCCCAAACATGTTGGCATGTAGATAGCGCCTGATGGTTGTTTTGGAGACTTTGTGACCCCAAGATGCTACCATTTGTTGCAATTCTTTAACAGTGAGCTTTGGAGAACTTTTTATTTCTCTTACCATCCTCCTCTCTGTGCGTGGTGGCAAAATAACCTTGCGTCCTCATCCAGGCTTGTTTACCACTGTTCCAGTTGTTTCAATTACATTTATTTCCTAGGAATTGTTAGGGGTGCCAATAATTGTGGAACAGGTGATTTTATGAAAAATAATTATTTCTTAGTCAGGGGTTTTTTTTTCCCTTAAAATTCACTTGAGTTGAAGGTTACATTTTTCTACAATTTTCAGTGTGAGAGTATGCTTCTGCAATAAAAATTGAATTTATATTAAGGCTTTTAACACATCTTAACCAGGGATGCCAATAATTATGGAAGGCGCTGTATATTTGCTTCATCCTGAAGGATTAGTAGGGTGTAGGGACCTTTTTTTTTTATTTTTCTAGAGTGCTAAATGTAAAAGTGAACTATTTCACTTTTTACATGGACATCAAAAAAGTGCCATTTTTGGCCACTTTTCCAACTTTTAGGGCAAAAAAGACAGGGAAATATTTATCGCAGACCAACAAAAGTGGGGTGTTCCAAGTTGCTCTTGGTGAGCTCTATCCATTCATGGTGGCTCTGGAATGATCTAAGCAAAATATAAGATTTGCTAGCCTGTGGACACATTTGGGGGGGGTGGCGCACATTTCGTGAGCCTGGCTCATATACATGGAACTCTGTACAAATATGTTGACGTCTTGTACAGTAGTGCGATAGGCAATAGTGTATTTGTTAACAAGCAATATAATCATATATCATTGGCTGCATTTTATTTACTGTTGATTTATGTTCATTTTTAAGGCATTGCTTAGGGATCAGCAGTGCCTCATGAATATTCGTAAACGTACCCTTGTCTTGCCTACGATAAATATACTTCTTTTCACTGCCGTCAGAGTGTTAGCCACCTAACTAGCCAGCTAGAAATAACAGAGGAGGTGATACACCAATTTGTGTGATGTAAGTTAACTGTTGAATAGAATAAGTTAAACTCATAAATTCGGCACAGGACCATGGTTTTAATTCAAAGCAGGCTGTCCTGTTACACAATATAAACTACCTCGTGGCCAATTACGAGTCAGGTTACCCTGTTATTGTCGACACTGTAGCAACACAGCTTGTCTCTTGCTTGAAGTCATTGCAGAAGTGATAACACCAACTGGTGGTGATACCTTCTTCTCTTGTAGCATTCCTAACCTGTGAACTGATAATGTGAAAAAAGTTATTTTTTATTCGACATTTCCAGCGTATATATCAGTTCGCTCCCTGGGTAGTGCTGGCCAAATTTGGTCCTAATTTCACTCATAAATTCCTTACATAGTGTTCCATGTACAATTGACTTCATAGGGAATAGTGAACGAATGAGAGGATAATTTCAGATGCACCCGCGGACGAGGAGTCCGGGGATTAAAATTTCAAGGGGACAAAAATTCTGGGGACAAAAAAATCGAGGACGAAGAGTTCGGGGATGAAAATTCCTTGGGGACAAAAATTCTGGGGACAAAAAAAATCAGGGACGGAAAGTCCAGGGACTAAAAGACTGGGGATGAAGACTCCTAGAGTCATCCTTCAGGAGCAAAGATGGTCCAAGGATCACCAATTTGCTCACTAATGTGTGAGTAAATCACTTGAAAGTTTAAACAATGTTTCTGAAGGAAAAGTAGAAGAGATTTGGATATTTCACTCTCCATGGTGTATAACATTCGAGGGGAAGATTCAAGGGGGAATTTCTGTGCGTAAAGGGCAAGTGTACAAGCCTAAGCTGAGTACCCATGATCTCAGATGGCACTGCTTCATTTATACAGGGTGTTTCAAAAAGATGGACCCAATTTCAATGCACTATATTCCTTGATAGCAACATGGGACAATTGCACAAAAAGTTACAAATGGTTTGGAGAAATAGCGATTTCAAATCGGGTCCATCTTTTTGAAACACCCTGTATATAAGTGATATAACTTCATAGGCTCAGGGTTACTTTGGAAAACCTTTGTCAAGTACTATAATACGTTATTACATCCAGAAATGGCAGTTGAAAGTTTACTGTACAGAACAGTAGCCTTATGTAAACAGTGTCCAGAAACAACACGGACTTCTCTTGGCTCTGAGGCATCTTGGCTTGGAGGAAATGTGCAATGTGGTCTACCAAATCATTGTTTCAGGTCTTTTTTTGGAAGAAATGGATATCCAGAGAAAAGAATAAACAGACCATCCCGACTGTTACTAGCAACAAGTCCAAAAGCTGTAGTCTGGCATTGTGTCATATGGGGTTGTGTCAGGGTAAGTTGCACTTCATTTAAGGCGCCGTTTAAGCCCTAAATTACACTGAAATTTCAGAACAATGTATTCTGCCTTTGAGACATTTTTCCAAGGACGCCTATACATATTTCAACAAGACAATGCATTCTGCACACATTACAATGGCATGGCCGTGTAAGAAGAGGGTGTGGGTCTTGGACTAGCCGACTTGCAGTCCCAGCTTGCCCCCAGTAGAGAATGAGTGGCAGATTTTGGAACACAAAATGTTACAATGAAGACCCCATTCTGTTGCAAACTATCAGACTTGTTTGCAGGAAGATGTTGACTAAAGTGCACAGAAACACTTCAGCACTTTCAATTTTCAGTCCCTAAATGTTTATTTAGTGTTGTGAAAATGAATGCATTATTACAAAGAGGTAAATAATGTACTTTTGCACTGTGTTCAGCATTTTACAGGTCAAGGTTAATTTACTAATCACTGCCTTCAGTTTTAATTTTAATTAAGCATACCATCCCAACTTTTAATGATTTGGGAATGAAAATCTCAAGCTGTTTCACTCAGCATAATCATAAAGATGAATCATAAAGCTTCAAATGAATAACAAAAAAAAATGTAGGTGTGGCTAATTGAACTATTTGGTATATTCTTATCAAGGAAAGCATTGATGAGCTCAGGAATAAAAATAGGCCCTGAAGACCACAGATTACAGCTGTGGTGGACGACCAAATAATTCTTTCCCTGGTTCATAGGAACTGTTTCACAACAGGTTGCCAGATTAAGATCACTTTCCAGGATATTGGTGAGTTGGTGCTATAGTCAACCATCAAGAGAGGACTTTATCAAAGTAAATACAAAGGGTTTAATACAAGATTTTCACCATTGTCAAGGCTCAAAAACTGGAAACTTACCGAAAAAATTCATCTAAAAGAGCCTGCATTTTTTGAAGACAACATTTCAAAGATGGATGAGGCAAAGGGCAACTTGTACCAGAAAGATGGGATGAAAAGACTATGGAGAGGGGAAGAAAGTGCCCAAGAGTTGAAGCATGGCTCCTCATCTGCGAGGTGTAGTCATGTGTGGGCGTAGATGGCTGCCGATTGCACCGATTCAATTTTATCTACTGGTGATGTGACTGTTGACAAAACCTGATGGATGAATTCTGAATTGTATACGGTTCTGTTTCTGCACAGTCTAAGATTCAGCCAAATACTTTTTAACTCCTTAGATAATGCTTCACAGTACAGATGAACAAAGAAGCATTCTGTGAGAGCAATCCTAGATATTTTTAAAGGAAAGAAGTGAAACAATCTACAGTAGACAAGTCAATCATATGACTTGAATCCAATTGAGTGTGCATTTTTGCTGAAAGAAAAATGCCTAAACAACAAATCAGGAACTGAAGAAAGCTGCAAAGAAGGTTTAATTGCACATCACCAGGATAGAAACCCAGTGTCGTGTGATGTCTGAGGGTTCCAGACTTCAGGCTGTCATTAACTACTAAAGTTTTGCCACCTGAACATAATTTTAATTATTATTTCAGTTTGTCTTGGTACTTTTGAATGCCAACATTGAAAGTCATTATTTCAAGCACATCTTGAGTGTATCATTTCAACTTGTGGCAAACAAGGCCTAAATGATTCACTGACCATATACTTATGGACCTGTGGCTGTAAAATGAATGCAGAAAGATGTATTGGTCCTTTGAGGATGTAGTACAAGTCTATTTGCAAATAATCCAGACTCTTAAATCAGTTGTAAACTGCTGAGAGAAAGGGACACGTGCCGCATGACTCGACTTTGAGCAACTGAGCATAACACAATACGGAGCAGTAAATTGCCGCGCAATACTTTGCTTTTTAACCGATTAGACTGTTCATGTGGGAGTTTTCTACTGCATATAAAATATATACACAAGGGAAGCAGTTCCCTCCTGAGTTATCACAGTTACACAAGGATCTCTTTACACTTGACTTCACAATTCATTTTAGCACACGGAACATAAAACAGGCCTATGCCAGTCCTTTTGCTCCAATTGCTGAGTAAAAGGGACAGGAAATCATTGCAGTCAAAACATTTCTGGCAGAGGTCACTTAAATAAGGAAAATTAAATTAGCTACCTTGAAGAGGAATGCAGCTGCGCTCCAGTAGAGGGAGGTAAATAGGATGGTCTTATTTCATCTACTCCTCTTTTTTTGGCCGATGATTTACTTTCATTATTATGGTGAATATGTCCTGAAACTATGCAATGAAAGCATAAACTTCTATCCCGGCATTGTTTTTTTTTAATATGCCTGGCAATTAAAATGTGGTACAATAACAAATGTGTTGAATTGGATGGTTTTATGTCTCCAAATAAAATGAATTCTTGTACTTCCATATCTGACATGGGCAAGATATTGTCAGTTGTTCAAATGAAGTATAAATCCTTCTTAGTATTTGTATGATCACTTGTATGTATGTTGATGGGATAGCCGTAGTTGGTGATGTTGAAAACATATGGCTTCATTTTGGTTTAAAGTTTTACTTCTTGTGTTAATGATGGAAAAGTAGCAGTAGTGAAAATCATCGGATCAGCAATGAAAATGATTATTTCTTGCAGGAAAACTTTATTATAAAACCAGAGTGTAGGTGGACACTTTGATGAATTGGTGTTCTAAGACCTCGGAATAAAATATCAAATATGGTGTTAACCTGCTCAGCACAGTGCAGTGAACCACACATCTTAAGTGCCTGGCAGTCAATAAAATGATTAAACCGTGCTCTTGTTATCAGAATTTTAAATGCTACCAAAGGACAAAAAAGCTGAATCAGACATGAACCAATTTATTTCATGAATTGTTTCAACGCATGCCTTTTTAAAGGTAACAGTTAATTATTTAAATGCATCCCATTATTTTTTATTTAATTTGTATATGTGTGTGGGGGGGTCAGGGTGTCTGTATGTGGGTGCAGTACTTGTTTGTATTTATTGGTTTTATTAGGCAATTAGTTAATGTGATGATTCTCGGATTTTATTTGAGGGTATTTCACATATTTTGTTCACTGCGTAGAAATGGCAAGACTCATTTTAATGACTTACAACCCCCTCCCCATTTCAGGATACCGACATGTTTGACACTTATTTGCCGTATTAATGCTTTTTAAATGAAAGCAGCCATGTTCAGAACCTTGCTGCATGGAGTATGCTTTGCGTGAAAGAACTGCATTAAAATTTTAGACATCGTCTTTTTCTACCTTTATTTAATCAGGGATATTGCATTGAGAATATGTCTATCCTTCCCAGGGATGCCCTGGGAAAAATTCCAGATAGAACAGTTGCCAAGTGAGGAGGGATAGAGTGAAACAGGGTTAGAGCCCCTGGAGCAATTTTGGGGTTAAGCGCCTTGCTGAAAGGCCCAATGGCAGAGTTCTTCCCAACTTCATCTCTCCAGATCAAGTCAGAGTTCCAAGCCCTACTAGGGGCTTGAACCAACAACTCACTGGTTACCAGTGAAGCAGTGGTGGCTCGTGAACTGGCAACAGATGAACCCAAACAATCTCTTAAAATTAATGATTGGTCATGACCTGTTTTCAACCATTACAGAATCTCTGAAAACTCTCAACATTATCAGGTGTGGCCAGTTTTCAGTAATAACGCATACCTGTCAACTCGCATTCGGTGTGAGTTTAAGTGGCATATTTACGTTCCTATGCTGTAGTCAGCAATCAATCAATGCGTATGTAAGAGATTCTCGTGCAGAATTGAAGTCCTTGTGCACTGGAGGGGTTGGAAGCAATGGAATTGCATAAAGACATATTGTATTTTCATTTAAACAATCATGAAACACATGCATTGCTTCCAACCCCTGTGGAAAGAAAAGCGGGAGAAGTCCGTAGTCATAATCGTTATGCGTTATGAATGAAAATTGGCCACATCTGATAATGTTGAGAGTTTTCGGAGTTTCTGTAATGGTAATTTAAATGAATGATTGAAAACAGGTCAGGACCAATCATTAATTTTAAGGGATTGTTTGAGCTTTCCCTACTGCCAGTTCACAAGCCGCCACTGCAGTGAAGCAACTTAATTGCAGCATTACTTTTTTCAAGGGCAGTCATTTTTGGGCGCCACATTATGCTTTTGCTATCACACAGATAAAGCAAGTCATATAGTGTGTCTGAATACCCATTTAGAATGCATTAGGCAAAAATATATGCACAAAATCTGTAGTATATGCTAAACCTCTGTATGGATCAAACTTGCAAACAGTAAACAGTAATGCAAACAGTACCCGGATGGCCTACAGCATTCGGCTAAATTCCGCTCTCTGCGACCGATGGACACTGTCCTGTAATGCCACTGGCACTTAGAATGCAGGCCGTTTTTATGATGATAGAGGAAGCGATAGCTCTCCGTAGAAAACACCACATGGCATAGATGATACATAAAGTTAACAGAAACGCTGTAATAGCCTGTATTATTAAGTAAACAAGTATAAATTTCCCCCAATTCTGAGGTAAACTTGTGTCTAATTTTATTCAAGAGGAAAGTTATGATAGGTCATGGATAAACCGGGTCAGGAGATCGGTGAGATGGTGGTCATATAGTACGTCCATTTTTGGACATAAACAGCTGAAACATACACATTGTACCTAGGACTAGGATGGTTGAGTAGTAGGTATCAAAGTAAATTCTGTACCGTGCGTACAAATGTAGCATGGGTATTCGGACACACCCATAATCTCACTTGTCTAACATCACACTTCCCTTACTCTTTTAGGCACCTCTTTGCTTGAAGATCCCCTCCAAGCATTGATGAAACCCCCGAAATGTCATCTCTGTTCATCAAAATTACAAAATAAAAAATACTATAAAATAACATACAGTGCCGTGAAAAAGTATTTGCCCCCTTCCTGATTTCTTATTTGCATATTTGTCACACTTAAATGTTTCAGATCATCAAACTAATTTTAATATTAGACAAAGATAACCTGAGTTAATACAAAATGCAGTTTTTAAATGATGATTTCATTTACTGAGGCAAAATCTATCCAAACCTACCAGGCCCTTTGTGAAAAAGTATTTGCCCCCTTAACCTAATAACTGGTCGTGCCACCCTTGGTGATAACAACTGCAGTCAAGCATTTGCGATAACTGGCAATGAGTCTTTCACATTGCTGTGAAGGAATTTTGGCCCACTCTTCTTTGCAGAATTGTTTTAATTCAGCCACATTGGAGGGTTTTGCCTGTTTAAGGTCATGCCACAGCATCTCAATCAGATTTAAGCCCGGACTTTCACTAGGCCACTCTAAAACCTTCATTTTGTTTTTTTTTTTAAGCCATTCAGAGGTGCACTTGCTGGTGTGTTTCGGATCATTGTACTGCTGCATAACTCAAGTGCACTTCTCCTTCAGGTTTTTCTGATAGAGAGCAGAATACATGGTTCCATCAATTACGGAAAGTTGTCCAGGTCCTGAAGGAGCAAAGCAGCCCCAGACCATCACACTACCACCACGTTTGACTGTTGATATGACGTTCTTTTTATGAAATGCTGTGTTAGTTTTACACCAGATGTAACGGGACGCACACCTTCCAAAAATATCAACTTTTGTCTCGTCAGTCCACAAAATATTTTCCCCAAAGTATAGGGGATCATCAAGATGTTTTTTGGCAAATGTGAGACGAGCCTTTGTGTTCTTTTTGGTCAGCAGTGGTTTTCGCCTTGGAACTCTCCCATGGATGCCCTTTTTGCCCAGTCTCTTTCTTATTGTTGAATCATGAACACTGACTTTAACTGAGGCAAGTGAGGCCCGTAGTTCTTTAGGTTGCGTTCTGGGCTCTTTTATGACCTCCTAGATGAGTCGTTGATGCGCTCGTGGAGTAATTTTGGTAGGCTGGCCACTCCTGTGAAGGTTCACCACTTTTCCAAGTTTTCTCCATTTGTAGATAATGGCTCTCACCGTGGTTCACTGGAGTCCCAAAGCCTTAGAAATGGCTTTGTAACCATTTACAGACTAGTAGATGTCAATGACTTTGTTTCTCATCTGTTCTTGAACTTCTTTAGAACGCGGCATGATTTGTTGCTTTTTGAGATCTTTTAGCCTACTTCACTTCGTCAGACATGTTCTATTTAAGTGATTTCTTTTTTTTCTCTTTAATTTGGCATCTCCAATCCCACCCCAATCTGGAATGCCCAATCCGAGAACTATATACAAGGCTTGCTCGTACGCAACCCCCTGTTGCCAGTTCAGGAGAGGAAGACAGTTCCCGGCTCTCCTCCGAAGCATGCGCCTGTCAGCCCCTGCATCTTTACACTCATTAGTCTAAACTAACCCAAGTTCAGAATGAGGGCGGTGGATATCCGAACATGAGCAAGCTTAGAATCTCACTGATAAGCGCCCAACTGGTCAACAGGAGGCGCCTGAGCAACGAACAAGGCAATCATTTTAATTTCCCTTCCCAGTACTCTCTTCCCAATCTGCATCCCTACAGCGCTTTAGCCAATTGTGCGCTGTCCTGAAAAAGCTGCCGACCACTACTGGTTGGTACGTCCGGGGATTGAACCCGCGCCATAGTAGTCAGTACTGCTCCGCAAATGCGGCACCTTAACCGAGTGAGCTAACCCGGCAGCCTTTAAGTGATTTCTTGATTCAGCAGGTCTGGCAGTAATCAGGCCTGGGTGTGGCTAGTGAAATTGAACTCAAAAAATGTGGTTAATTACATTTGATTCATGATTTAACAAGGGGGGAAATTATTGTTTCACATAGGGCCAGGCAGGTTTGGATAGCTTTTTTCCCTTAATAAATGAAATCATCATTTAAAAGCTGCATTTTATGTTTACTAAGGTTATCTTTGTCTTTAATATTAAAATTTATTTGATCTGAAACATTTGTGACAAATATGCCAAAAAAATAAGAAATCAGGAAGGGGGCAAATACTTTTTCACCGCACTGCATTTTGAATTTTTTTCAAGAAGAAAAAATCCATTTGCGGAGAAGAAAAACAAAAATTCACATTTTACATTACAGTTTAAGACTTTTCATCCAATTTTAACCCTTTAATTTTTTGGAGGAGGGACATTTTATTGCCCACCGGAAAACAGGCCTGTGTTCAGTCATGCATGAAATTATGCAATTCATTTTGGTATGGACCGAAGCAGGATGTCCATACCAACATATGCAAACGAAGAAATTTCATGAAAATGTTCAATTGTAAATTTGGTGGGTACTTTTCGGAGAGTCTACGTTTTTTTGATACACCCTGTATAACAATACAGCTACAATCACATGCACGCAAGGTGAGACAGTACGAGCAAAACACTAAAATTTCAACTTGCCACCCATTGACATCTTGCTGTAAATGTTGCTGCAATGCTTCAATTTCTTCCTCCTCCTGTTCGGGGTCGGATTTGGGATCAAACAAGCACGATCTTACAGCAATAGATGCTGCAGAGAGCTGTCCTGAAATGCCTGCCATCTTGGTTTCCTGGTTTTTCGGGCCAGCACCCTCCCCCGGAATTGAAGCGGCCAGGCAGCCAATCACAGCAGCGCCTCATTAGCATAGCCTCCCTGCCCACTCAAAACAGCTTGTGTTTCAGGCTGGCACAGACGGGGTGAGAGAAGAGGTCTCACTAGGCCTGGATGTGTGGTTTTTTTTTTTGTGACTGAATTCTTAACATTACTTTAAAGACCCATTGGACAGATTTTAAACGACTAAAAAGAGCATAATAGGGGACCTTTAAAGGACGAGACAACCCATGGTTTTCAGACAAATTGTCTGATATAATTTATGAGCGAATTCTGGCATGGGTAACACCAAGAAAGACCTAATGCCAGGCAGATTGGATAAATTTTAGGCATCTATGCACATGTTTTACAGCAAAAACCTGTTAATGTATAATTCTTAAAAGCCATTGTCTGAAAAAAATTGCACTTTTTGGACACTTTGTGGAAATGACCCCCTAGATTTGAATGGAACTTTGCGTGTAGGTACATTCACATGTATCACGGAAAATCCCCAAATTTTTTTGCCATTGGTCGCTTCGTTTGGTTGCAGCGCCACCTGGAAGCCAAAAAGTCAGGGCCAAAATAGGGAAAAAGTGGAAAAAACCAGTCTTACGAGATGCATGAAGGTCATTGATGACTTGGTAAAAGACACTACTTTCAGCACAAAACAAAACACAATAGCAGAGCCGTATGAAACTAGGAGAGGATCACACTGAACAGGTTGAAGAAGTATAGGAAAGAAATGAGAATAAATAAGGCGAGAAGATGAGATGGAGGGGACAGTTAAGAGTAGGAGGGAAAAGCCGGAGTTAAAAGGTGTGTTTTTAGCATGGATTTGAAAGTGGAACTATTATTGTAGTTTTTGCTTGTCATTTTCTGTTGCTGTTTACTGTATGAAAGTTTTATGCTGCTATCTTGGCCAGGACTTACTTGAAAAAGAGATTTTGTATCTCAATGGGATTTATTACTGGTAAAATAAAGGTTAAATAAACAAATAACATCAGGTGCAATGGCCTGCTCTGGCCACATGTTGGCTTTAAGAGTGCTAGAGCTCTCCTTGATCTAATCCAATATTACTTATGTGTATTAATCATACAGAAAAGTGCCAGACTGTCCTCCTTGCGTTATCGGAACTTCTTAATGCTGTCTGTCACCAATATACGAACGGAAATAGCAAAAAGGGCATTTATGTATTCTGAGCCCTCAGCATGGAATACGTTGCAGAATGACCTGAAACTCAAAGAATTCATCTTGTCAAATGCTTTTAACTTTAGAATGAAAAAACTAGAGGCAGATTCCTTTAGATGTCAATGCTTTTAAATTTATGGTTTTTTCCATTCTGTGTCTTTTATCTGTAATACCTACGGCTACATTTTCTTTTAATTTATACTGCTGCTTGTGTTGGCCAGGTCTCCCTTGAAGAAGAGATTCTTAATCTCAGTGGGACCTGCCTGGTTAAATAAAGGTTAAGTAAAATAAAGTAAAATACACACAGGTATGGGCTGGGAATTATTATTTGAGTGCAAATGTGCATGACAGCTCACTCAATTTAGCTACCATACCATGTTTTTCACAAGTTTGTGATTTGAAATATTTGTTCTCTTTACCACAACTACGAGGTAGTATGTCAAACCAACACACAACGAAACTTCCTCTGAGATCTCTGTTAGAAACAGGCTATATGAATTCTATTTATTATCAATAGCCCCTTGTGCTATTTCTCCTCCAAGTCTCTGGTGGATAAACAGATTCAAATGTGGCACTTGAGGGAAACATTTTGAATACAAAAGGTTTGATCCAGTTTGATTTTTCTTATTATGCAGGACAAATTCCCAGGAAAAATAAGCCGAGCCAGACATGGACCATTATTTACAGCTTATTAGCCAGATGTAGTGGGATATTATGCAACTTCATGCTGTGAAGTTGGCCATCTCGTCTGAATCCCAGTTGCTCAAGGCATAATTCTGTCACATAAAGCTCTGTCCTCTCTGCCTTTGCAGTTTTTAAAGACAAAGAGGCAGAGCTTTTAAGTGTCGTTTTGGGGATAGACACAGAATGTGTTTAACTAACTGTGCAGCCCAATGCCCCTTAGCATGGGTTAGGCATTACGTTGTAATGTCACAAGCACAATACCAATTCAGGGTCAAAATGAAGTCAGCATTCTACCACAAATTCTTCTGAGGGCACTGTGCTATCTCTGTTCAGAGATACAAGATGTTAAAATCCAATTAGCCTATATTGCTGATTTTTTTTTTTTTTTTTTACTTTACTGCAAAATATTAACTTTTTTTTTCATTGAACATACTCATGAAAATTATTTTTTAAATTGTAGAATTATAATATTTTATAATAATATTATAAATATATTTTATATTTATTTTACCGGAAACTTAAATGAGCAAAAATTGTATTAAAATGCAGAAGTAAAAAAAAAAAGAATACTACTCTTTTTGTCCTGCAGATTTTGGGGCTTAGGCGATCTGGTTAACAAACAAAGAAGTGAGACATATGCAATTCTCGTTAAACGCTTTACTTTCAAGGTGTGCCTTTAAGCCATGTGACCTGTTTCCTTTTATTATTCACATTTAATTTTTCTTTTCAGATGTCCCATGGGCAACAATTCATCTTAGGCTCTTCACGAAATATAAAGTATTATTTTGTTCAGCACAAGTCTGTGTGTTTATATAAGTAACATATTTACATCAAAAAGAGGGACAGATTCTTTAAATTTAATTGTGTCTTTTAGTTGTAAAATTAAGTGTAATTTAATCTAACCATTTGTGCACTAAACTGCCGATAGACACATAGACACACAGACAAATAAATGATCCCAAAAATAATACCTCTCCCCCTTTGGGCAGGGTCATTTTTTTTCCTGTAACTAAATCTTACACGCATACTGAAGACCTCCAGGTATAGTCCAAACAAAAAGTCGATATGGTCATTTTCGGCCCCAGCAAAATTTGGGTGTATTACTCTTAGAAAACCAAAAACCCCTCCATACCATTTGGTTTTTGTTTATTTCTCAGTCAAAGTTCTCTTACCTCACATAAAATGCAAAAAAGAAACATGACTTATCCATTTTGTCTTTTGTAAGGCACATGGTTTATAGTCGCAGTGTCTACTGATGTATGTTTCAGGATACTGCACAATTGACCTGAACTTCTCCCTGTATATTTTATCATTGAGACAGAGCCCACATTGCAATACAAATGAACCATAATGTGTCATTTTTCATTTAGATATTGTGTACCTGCATCAAGTCTGTGAAGACGAAATGTCTCACAGGAAAAATCAGGTATTACATATTTAATGCACAAATCTTCTGCTAAAAAACGTTATTGAGTAAGCCAAAGCATAAGCCAGGAACTCAACACCCCTCCCCCTACCCCCCTTCCAGTCAATGAAGGAAAGACAGATATCTGAAGTGAAACTACAGTTGTCATGCTGAGAGATGCAGCAGTGGTATGTGTGAAATTCTACTATGCCGCCCCAGAAAAATCAGCGAAATAATTATTTTGATTAGTAGACCTATAACACCAATTACAGCATACAATGTGGGCCCCAAATAGTCATGTAAGTAAATAAGCAAGAGATTTGCTTCCAACACATCACAAAATTTGACCTTAGCTTACCATCTGTAATCACCAGACAACTACAAAGAATTGGCAAAAAATAATAAAAAAATAATAAAGCAAAAAAAGACCAAATAAATAATTTAATAAATTACAAATTGATTGTATTTTTATTACCAAGAATTAAAGGAATAGCCTGTCATTTAAAGCACCAGAAACAATGGTCCAAACCAAAAAAAAAGGCTTTATCGCATCTACTAAGGCAGCTTACAATGGGCGGAGAACAAGCTCAGAAGCAGTAGGAGCTTCATAACTCTCGTGTGAATGCCTTTTGTTTCCCTTCTTATTAAACAATTTGGGTGTCTATTAGAAGTATGTCTCCTTTGATTGGTTTATCTCTTGCGTGTGTTCCCCTCCCTGGCTGTGTCTCATTTCATGGTTATTATCTAATGGCTCTGTGGCATGTATTTAAATCCCCTACTTTGAGTTGGAAGTTGCTGGGTTGTAATTTGCCATTAGTGCGAAAAACCAGTCAGTGTTCCTAGTAAAAACTCTTCGGGCCCTATCTTACGCCAGAGTCCCTAAACCCGTTATTTGGGGATTTCGCATTGCGTAAGAGGCGTTCCCCCGCGAAAGTTGCTATCTTGCACACCTGCCTATATCCCTAAAACACCAGCGCTACCCGTTACATTATGCATAGGCGTGGTTTGGGCGTTACGCCAGTTAAACCAATCAGTGTGCCAGGTGTCACTGCCTTTCGGAGCAGGCTGCGCTATCCCAAATCCTCAAACCGAAATCCGTGATGGAGAGAGGAAGGTCGCCACGTTTCTCCGTTGACGGGTTAAATTGCCCGTGCATGAGGTCAAATCCAGTCAGGGAGGATCTGTTTTTGTTAAGTTAATCATGAATTGTATTATTATTATTATTATTATTATTATTTGACATTGACATATTGTTTAATGTTTGGTATGTAGTAAAAAAAAAAAAAAAAAAAAAAAATCAAGCCTACCCCTTTTGTGATGGAAACTTCAAAAAAAAAAAAAAAAAAAAAATGCGTTTCGCTATGCACTTCCAACTCCCTCTCCCGTCTGAAATAAAGCATAGAACAAAATCCCATTTTAGACAAATAAAATTAGGTATATGCACTGGCACTCAGCGACGTAACTTTTTTTTCCCCCCAGCGAGAGCGGCATTTCAGAACTCATCAGCGAATGAAGGCAATTCTGGTGACAAGTACGTGGTTTCGTCCGTTTGCATTTTCCAATCGGACAGCTGTCTATTTTTTTACAGCAAGTTGCGTGACCGTGCTGCAAAAACAGGTGTACATACTGGTCGCCGAAATTACCTTCATTCGCAAGAGAGTTCTGAAATGCCGCTCTCGCTGGTAAAAAAAATTTCCGTTGCTGAGTGCCAGTGCATAGCGCTCTTGTGAAAGCCCAAATGCGGGTAGCGGGTGGTTTTAGGACCCGCTATACGTTTTCCCTAACCTGTGAGGTCAAGATAGCAATTGTAGGGAAAGCGCATAAACACGCCCACGGGCACACCTCCAGGCGCAAATAAAGGATTCGGCATAATGCATAGCGGGTAGTGTGGCCGCAAGATACTGTTTAGGGATAGTGGTAGCTGCTAAATGCGTAATTCACGGGTAGCGGGTAGTGGCAACGGGTAAGGCAGTGTGAAAGATAGAGCCCTTCATCTTAATTTGGTGTAACATAACCTTTCATGAAAGAAATTCATGGAACCTTTACTCTGTACTCAGTCAACTCAAACAAGTTTCCAAATGAACCCAGTTCAAGTCAGTTCCTCTGACCTGATTAATAGGAACGGCTCCCAAATCTAATCACGGTCCAGGGTTTGGATCACATTCTTGTCAACCCTTTCAAGTTTGTTCCTCTGTCCAGTTTGCTAGGAACAAGCTCCAAACCTTTCTATGGTCCTCAGAATTGGACCCAAGCTCCCCTCAAGCCACTCCATCCTCCTGTGGGACAGTCAGGCTCTGGAAAAGTGTGTATTCCTAGTTTGTTATCCCAGAAGCCACTTGTCAGCGATGTACAGCATAGCTTTGCCTGTTACATCTGTGTTGAACTGTGCTCTCCTCCTCTGGGGTTCCGTCCCCACCACTTCTGTTGGAGTTTCGTCCTCAATAATACCATACTTTTGTCAATAAATGAACCTGTTGGATTGTACTTTGCCTCCGCACTTGAATCCTGGTCTAGAACATGACAGGGAACTACTATTCACCCTTCAGAGATCTACCATGTGAGAGTTACCATGCAATCTACCTCAGGGTGCACTCATAGCAAGAAAATCTGTGCATAGTGCGATTATTCTATCCAAACACCTGAGACAGAGGGCTCATCCCAATATCCCTCATCAACCCTCTATCCCCTATCCTCATCCCCTTAGCCAAGAAGTCCATCGAGATCCACCAATTTTGAGGTATTTCCAGTTCCTTAAATGCATTTCAAGGAGTTGAAGATAGAGGAGAGAGGAGACTTCTAGTGGAGAGGGAAGTGAGGTCACACAAGTATAGCCTATGCAGATGTGTTATCGCTACAAGTGTTTAGATGCTCTACCCTCAGCTTCATAGCTGGCAGAATATGAAGAAGTCATGGAGGGACAAGGGCCACATCACAAATGTAAGTGCTTACAATTTGATGAAATTTATCATCGGCAATTTATTTCATAAGGGTAGACAAATAATTTAAGGTAAGCAAAGGCAAATGACATCCAGTACAGCTGTCTGACATTATTCTAGGTTTTTATAAATAGATTTCACCGCTGTATGGCAAAGCAATTTATTATAAAGGGACTGAAGATGAGACTGTCTGTCATGCCGCGCCCACAACGGTCCCAATCACCCGAGGTCTGAGGACCAGCCAACCTGTCAACTCAACTACATGCAGCTGTCATTAATAATCCAATTTAGCCTTTATAAGCCAGACCTTCGCACCACAATGGTTTGAAGTCTCGTAAAGCCAATTGTAGATCTTGTATATTGTACATTTAGCAAACTTTCGTTAGTCTAGCTTACTTTTTGCAAACATTTGGGAACTGTTGCTCCTGCATTGTTTTTCTAGTGATCTCTTTTAAAGCATCACTCCAGAAGAAATAAACCACTTCTTTATTTCGCTGCATTTGAATCCAATCGCATTTGCTTTTATTTCAGTGCAAACAACACGGTGCACTGAAAAACCATTACACCCTCCAACTTACTTGGTGCGGTGATACAGGTTACTGAGCTATGCACACACCATCACTTATACAAAGGATGTTGTTTAAATGAGACAAGTGAACGAGGTAGTGTCATTTCCTTACTGAGCATTCCATGGTCCTCACATCTCATCCTGAAATCTCTTCCTCGCATCTTACAAGGGCAGAGCTAAGATGCAAGGATAAGATGCAAGTGAAGGAAGGAAGCTTTCAAAATTTGGTGAAGGGAGGTACCCATGTTTCAAAATTCAGCTTGGATGGACAAAAGAAGCCGGCAGATGAACTGGCTGCAGAAAACTCATAATGTCAAAATACAGCTATGAGGGTCTCTTAAATTGAAAATTCATTAATAAGCTCTTATACCCCAGTCAGCACCCAACCCTCTCAGCTGGCATAAACTGTACAGCTGAGACAGTTCCCTGTACTAGTACACACACATGATCCCTGTCTGGACTCCATGTCCCATTTTTCATTCAATCAGTAAACACAGCCATCACTTATTAAAACAAGCAATATTGTACATCTGGAAATCAGAAAAAAAGTTGGAATGGTAAATTAAATTAAAATTAAATCTGAGAACAATGATTTGTGATTTATCTTAGACCTGTTATGATTCTGCTCTTTCTGTTCTGATTCTGCCATGCTTATTATGTTTCTGCCATTCCCTGTTATGTTTATGATCAGTTCTGTTAGGTTTTGCCATGTTCTGTTTAGTTTTTGCATTTTGCCATGTTTTCGTTTTTGCCATCCCCTTCCACTTTTCTGTTAGAGTCCGGTCCATGTTTTATTCATGCCCAGCATTGCACTTTGTCTCCCCTGTCTGGTCTCTTGTTAAGTTACAGCTTCTCCCCAGTCCTGCGTGTCACATGCTTAGGTGATTTCATGGTTTCTGGGTTTCAAACATTCCTTCCAATCTCGTTTGCTTCCTTCGCCTCTCTTTTCTATATTACTAACCAATACTAACAGTTTGTTGTTTTTGTTAAAGTTACTAACCCAAACTAACATTGTATATAATACTAACTTACTAACGAGCACTAGGGATTGTATAGCTGCACTTACTAATTGATTAACTAGCTCTCAGCACTTCGCCCTGTTCTAGTCTCCGCCTCTTGCCTTCACTTTGTCTCTCCTGCAATTCAGCGGATCCTCCGCACCTGCTCCACTCTATCCTACCTCTCATTATCTGTGCACATTAGAACTCCCCTAACCGGAGCTGTATGTTTTGTCATAGGTTGTCTTGTGTTCCCTGTCCGCTTTTGGCTTTTTGCCAATTTCATGTGATTAGGTTCTCCCTCATGTTCCCTCCTTTGTAATTAGTCTGATCCCTTCACCCGATCCTAATCATAGCATGTGACTTCCCTTGAATGTATTTAAGCTGTCTTCTCACTGCAGTTCCCCGTCAGAACGTTTTCCCAAGTTTACCTGTGCTGCTTTCATTTCGCCTTGTACTCTCTGTGTTTATCTTCTGACTGGACCGCCCGACCTACGATCTTTGGATCTGCTCTTTTGTACTTTTGCCTGTATCTGTTTTTGAACCTTTTTTTGCCCGACTTTGAGTTTTGTATTGGTGCCCTGGTTACGATTTGGATTTCGCCCTCCTGGATTTTGATTTTTGGATTGTGGACTTTGTACCGTTGCCTCCTGCTCTGCGGGGGTTCGCCCCCTTTCCAAATAAAATCCCATTTTTCTGCACTGCTCTGTTCTCGCGTCTGGTTCCTGAACGATACCTAACAAGACCTGTTTTATGTTAAAAACAATACATCAGCACATTATTTGATGTTTCACCACAAGTAATTTCATTGATTTTCCAATGCACACATAGCAATTTTGACTTTAGCAACATATTTAAAAAATTGGAAAAGTATTTTTCTCTTTTTAATGTTGCCATTCCTTTTCATAGCACTTTATAAATGTTTAAGGACCATAGCCACCAAGTGATTGAGAGTTTCAGATGTCATTTTGTCCCATTCCTCTGAAGGTGTGCAATAGTATGCGGTCTTTGTTGTTGCAATTTGTGTCACAAAATGTGACAAATGCTCTGTAATGGGGACAAGTTGGGGACAGCAGGATGGTCAGTTCAGCACCTGCACCCTCTTTATATGCAGCCATGCCTTTGTAATGCGTGCAGAATGCAGTGCCATCTCAGTGACCGAAGATCACAGGCATTCAGCTTAGGCTTTCGCCCGTGTTATTCATGCACAGACATTCCTCCAGATTCCTTGAATCTTTTAATTATGCACAATAGAGAGTGAAATATTTAAATCATTTCATTATTTACATTTGCAATTGTCTTCCTCATTACTAATCCTACATTGCCACCATCTTAACTTTGTTTTGGAATGTGTTTCAGGCCTGAATGGCTGGAATAGATGTACCCTGCATGGCAAAAAAAAAAAAAGGAAAGCAGTAACATTTTGTTGGACCACCTTTTGCTTTGATCACACAACAAATTTGTTGTAGCATTGTTTCAACAATCTTGTGCAATATTACAACATGTATTTTCAAGTAGAGTTGCATTAAATAGAAACAGTTTATTTTGAAGACGGGAGAGTCAAATCACACCATAAAACCTCCAGCACATCCCAAAGACTTTCAATTTGTTGTCAGAATGCTGTGGTGGCTAATTCATGTGTGAAATGATTCCTCATGCTGGCTGAACCATTCTTTCACAATTTAAGCCCAATGAATTTTGGCATTGTCTTCCTGGCGTATGCCCATGCCATCGGGGATTAAAAAATCCATTGATGGGATGACCTAGTCATTCAGTATATTCTGGTAGTACTTTATTTTACTGCTGCATAATGTTGCTGAGCCAAGACCTCACCAATTCGAGCAATCGTCAATACAAAAAAAAAAAAATGCTGAAAATCTCTCTTTTCGCGAAATTTCTTAAGCTTCCAAGAGTACCGCATTTCCAGTGTACAACTTGCTAGTGCTTAGGTCTATAGCATTGGCATAATAACATTGAACAATAGCGATCTTATCATCCACATCTGCGCTTCTCAAACCTCTCCTGGAGTACCGCTTCTCCTGCACGTTTCAGAGCTCTGCCTGCTCCTGCACAGGTGAGTCAAATGATCAACTCGTTACCTGTGAAGACACCTGATAATGAGTGAATCATTATAATCATCCATGCTAGCGGGGAGAGATCTGAAACATGCAGGAGAGGTGGTACTCCAGGAGAGGTTTGAGAAGCACTGATCTACATCATCTGTGATTATTATTTTCATGCGACCAGCACATGGCAGCTTTGCAGTGACGACCCATGACCTTACTGACGACAATTCAGCTAGACTCAAGAAACTTCAAACGATATAAACGCAAAAATCAAGATAATAAAAATTACCGGATGCACGAAGAACTAATACGGCTAGTACGCTCGGCATCGTACGGCCAAGTATCCGTAACCACACACGCTCAAGTAACCTTCTGCAGCTCTGCGAGACCGGTGTGATAGTTCTGCCCTGCAGTCCCTCCCCCGCCTGCTGTCTTCGCCTCCACTTCAACGAGCCACACCTGTTGCTCGTTGAAGTGGAGGTGAAGTGTAGAGTATTTAAGAGCTGCATTCTGGCGTTTTTAGCTCCGTGTGTGTTGCTGCTGCTCCCCTGTCTGTTTTTAAGTATATTTATTAAACATCTTTTTGGTTGTACCAGCCTGTGCGAGTGGGTCCCTTCACCCATCCATGACAATCGGAGGTGACTCGGCCACCAAACTATCGCATAAAGCATTGAAAATAGGGCGTGACTGCAACATCAGGGCGTTTTTTTTGTATTGACGTTTGCTCGAATTGAGCAACCCCAGATCATAACTCCTAGATTCCACCAGGAGCGTCATGGCCACGTTACTGCCGCGACATGGTTGCCGGAGTTGATCGCAGCCATTCTAGACAATGGTTGTGATTCCACCAGCCGCGCCACGGCACATCTCGGCAGCGTCCTAGAAGCGGCTCTCTGCGCTGCACTGCCAAGAATAAGTGCCAAGTCTATATCTGGTGCTGACGGGCTGCAGTCGCGCTAATCTGAATATAGCAGAGATATGTTTCCCATAGTTCGATCATATACAGTCATTGGATCCAACTACATTAGTATTTGTGCTAATGGGAATCACACACCAGATCGTGCCAGGCAGGAAATAACTATCAAGGGGAATACAGTTTTAACTAAAAGAAACTAGCCACAAATCTTTGATATAAAATTTGTTTATAACTTACTTTTCAACTACTTGTCTGTGATTTTGTTTTAGCTAAAACACAGGCACAATTTTATTTTTAATCAATGGCGTTCACGGCTGGACTGTAGTAGGCTGCACAACAAAGTCGGAAATGACATTAAATGCAATGAAAGCAGAAAAAACAACAGAAAGCATTTAAGTTCTTTGGACAAATATCCTGGTAAAAATGACAAAATATGCAAAATCTGGGCAGGTCGATTGTATCAGCTGGCAGGACGCTGCGCTGACGTTTCGCGCTCTGTGGAACATGAAGTCACCTGCAAGACAGAGCAAAATAGCGTCACTCACGTTATGCTGCAGACACGCGCCCGGTGGAATCTAGGCGTAACAATGCCTCCAGAGGCTTGTATACTGGGCACTATGCATGATGGCTGGATCTCTTCACGGGCTTTCTTTCTTACCTTGATGCGGCCATTGCTCTAAAATTGGGTAAATCTGGACTCATCAACTTTTCCTATTATTCCATATTCCAATTTTTATGCTCTCTTGCAAGTTGAAGTTGTTTTATCCCTGATTAGCCTCATTTACAAGTGACTTTCTTGTGGCCATGCAGCTGTTTAATCCCAATCCTGCAAGTTCTTGATGCATTGTGAAAATGCGCTTATTTTCACAATTGAACATAGCCATGAGTTTGACTGTCAGTTTTTTACCTTGAGACCTCACCAAGCATTTTAATGATCTCCCAGCCCAATTATTCATGAGTTTTTTCCGACCCACTTCTTCCGTGAGGTTAATGGTTCACCACTATCCTTCCAGGTTTTAATAAAGCCTTGGACAGTTCTTAACTCAGTTCCAGTGATTTCAGCAATCTCCACAGTCGCTTCCTTTGCTTGATGCAGGCCAGTAATTTGCCCCTATTGAAACACCGTAACATCTACTCCAAGACCATGGGATATGTCTTCTGACTTGGTTGTTTTAGACATGAGAACCCACACACTGCATCAGTAAGGGTTAAAATAATTGTTGCCAGCTGACGCATATTAATCAGTGCAAAGGGCTCTTAAGTTTTTGCTTCTTTAAATCCAAATGGCGATTTTTTTTTTTGGCCAAGTACTGTATTTTAACAAATAAACCCTGCTGGAAAAACCAGCATGGACTAGCACTAAAACACAACATATGCTGGTATGCTGGTCACACTCAGAAAAAGGATGACATTGTCGCCACCGTATGTAATTAATCCGACTTTCTTCCATATATTCTACTCGACCTTCAATCATAAGACAAGAGGAAACAAGTTCTTGTCTCTCCTGCTGGATATTATTCAAGGGGCTCAGCATGACCAGCATATGTTGTGTTTTGGTGTTGGTCCATGCTGGTTTTTCCCACAAGTTGACTAGACAAAACATTGCATTTCTTGTCTTTATCCTGTCTGCAATGAAATACAAGTCAAAGTGAATTTAGAATTGTCAGTTATCACAGCTCCTCTGATTTTGTATGTCTTTGTACACCTTTGCTCTCTCACCTGACCAAATGCGGCTGGTTGTACAGACAGCCTTCGCTATCTACAGAATTTGATTAAGACAATCTGTTTGGCTTACAGGATGTGATGCGGAATGTTTAATTCTACACATTCAGTGGCTGGAAAAAGTACCTATGTGAGCCCTCTAGGTTTATCTGCGTGTATGCATTAAGTAATGAGGTCAGATCTTCCCATTTGTCACACACACAATTGAGGTTAATCGATTGTACAGGAATAATTGTATTGTATGCATAGTCTAGATGAAAAAGTATATGAACGCCTTTAAGAATTACTAATAAAAAAAAAAGTTAGCCCTCCAAATTAGATAAAGCTAAGGGAAGTGGTCAGAAACACACTATTCCTTTCGAATCACATAAAAATGGTTTCTGAAAATTCTCTCCTCACAAGTAAGACCACAAGGTATAAGAGAAAATATTCGGTGCTCAGGGGATAAAAAAGTCACCAAAAAAATGTAAAGCTGGTGCTCTTGGAAGCGTGGGATGGGAGAGTAAACCAAAAATGTGAGAATTCCAGGCACTCAGAGAATAATTAGATCAAAAAGAAGCAAAAAGGATAAAAAGCCTTTATTATTTCATGGCTAAAAAGTAAAAAAAGCCAACATGTTTCAACCTTTGCGGTCTTCATCAGGGCGTTAAAAGTGCCATAGGCCAAGGCAAACGTATATAGACATAACAACCAATAGGGAAGGTGAGACATGTCACCTGATGACCTAAATAGGTACAAAGGGATGTATATGGTTTAAGAAAATAATTGGACAATAAATGTACAAAAACAAACAAGAAGATACAAAAAGGAAATGTATATGTATACACATATGAACATATAAATATATGGAAAAACATGATGTGCAAACAAAAAACAAGAGATCTCAACATAGAAAGAGTATTATAAAAAAGACAGAAAATCAATATCCTCATTTAACCCTGGATAATTGAGAGCATCAAATGTATGAATCCAGAAGGATTCCCGTTGACAAAGCCTTTTAAATCTATTGTCGCTCAGGCGCTCTAATATGCTCAATGCCCTCGATTTTGAGAAAGGAATCATTGTTATTATGTGCCTCCGTAAAATGTCTGGCAATGGGATACTCGTGATTCTTCTTGCGAATGGCGTATTTATGCTCGACTAAGCGATCATGAAGACGTCTCTTAGTTCGGCCGATGTAAAAAATTCCCGGACAGGGACATGACAAGCAATAAAACCACGTAAACAGTGTTGCAATTAATGAAATCTGTATGCGTATATGTTTTCCCAGTTTAAAAATCCGAGAAGGATTTAGTTCGGAGGATATTGTCACAATGATTGCAGTTATAACATTTAAAATCTCCAATAGGTTTACTCAGCCAATTGGAAGTACTTTCAGCAGGGAGATAACTGCGCACAAGTTTGTCCCTGAAGGTGGGTGCACGTTTAAAGGAAAACATTGGGGGTTCCAGGAAAACATTACGGAGGGCAAGGTCACTTTCAATTATAGGCCAATTAGATTTGATTATATTACGAATATGCACAGCCCGAGTACTATACTGCGTTACGAAATAGGGCCAAGTATGGGGGCGCTTCTGACGCTTACATTTATGAAGGAGGTGATCCCGATAGAGCGAACATGCTTTATCTCGAGCTTTTTTAATAACAGAGGGTTTATAAGCTCTCTCCCTAAAACGTTTGACAGATCAACCGACTGTTTGGTGAATACCTCATCTCTGTCACAGATCCGACGTAACCGTTGAAACTGTCCAAAAGGAATGTTATTCTTAAGGTGTGTAGGGTGAAACGAATAAGATAAAGCTAAGGGAAGTGGTCATAAACACACTATTCCTTTCAAATCACATAAAAATGGTTTCTGAAAATTCTCTCTTCACAAGTAAGACCACAAGGTGATATGAACCAGTCTTGAGTCAGAAGAGATTCATGACCACCCCAAAATTGTTGAGATGAATTAAGCAGGAAACGGTTACAAATGTATTTCTGTAGGCCGAGATGTTCAATAATTCACAGAGAGACAAATTATCTACACGTGGCTGAAATAAGTAATTAGTGTATCTACATGTGGATGAAACAAGTAATGAGCCTTAATAGTAGCTAAATTCTCCAATAGTGGGTATTTTTTAAAGATCATTGCAAGAGCACAATGAGGAGTGGGTTTAAACAGACAGGTTCCCAACTTTTTCAAGACTATGCTTCCAGGTGCAAGTATAGATGTCTATCAAGCTGCCAAGAAAGTGATTTCACTGACCATTATTTGGATTAAAGAAAATGAGTCAAAAAATAACCAATTTTCACACATTTCACAATCTCGGCCTGATTTTGGGTTTTGCCGCATTCGATCGCTAGGTGGCAACACTCCTGGCGTCATTTGCATCAGGTGTTTGCCAAGCCATCTCCTCTGAAAAGAAACCTTCCTGATGCCATGAGAAAGCAATCGCCCAGTCATCTCTATTTTGCAGTGGGGTGGATCCGTTTTATACAGAAACATACATGAGGTGGATGTACACTACCGCTCAAAAGTTTGGGATAACTTGGAAATTTTCTTGTTTTCCATGGAAACACACATGAAATTAGTCTGATTAGGAAATATAGCAAATGAACAGAACATGCTGACATTGTCTGAGTTAGAAATAATGATTTTAATGGAAAATGATGAATATGTACTTTAAACTTTTCCCTCATCAAAAAAAAACCACCTTCACTGTTGATACTGAAACTGGTGTTTGACGGGAACTATTTAGCGCAGCTGCTAGTTGACAACCTGTGAGGTGTCTTTGTCTTAAACTACACATTCTCAGATATTTGTCTTCTTGCACAGTTGTGCATCGGGGCCTCCCACTCCTTTTTTCTGTCCTTGTTAGTGCCAGTTTGTGCTGCTCTCTGAAGGGAGTAGTTGACAGCATGGTAAGAGATTTTAAGTTTTCAATTTCTCGCATTGAATAGCCTTCTTTTCTAAGCACAACAATAGACTGACGGGTCTCTAAAGGAAGTTCTTTCTTTCTGGCCATTTTGAGCCTGTAAACAAACAAACAACTGCTGATGCTTCAGGTACTAAACCAACCTCAAGAATGCCATGCTCCTTTTTGCGCTCCCTTATTAGTTCAACGGTTTTCAGCTGTGCAACACATTTGCAGAAGAATTTTCTAATAATCAATTAGCCTTATAAAATGCTTAACTTGGATTAGCAGCCATACCAGGAGATTGATGCAGAGGACTGACAGTTGCTGATAATAGGCCTCTATGCAAAAATGTAGATCATCCTTTGAAAATCATCTGATTAATTTTAATCGTTTGTGAAATGGATAAAATTTTTGTGAAATGCATGAAAATGTATTTTTCTTTGGAAAACAAAGAAATTTGCAAGTGATCCCAAACTTTTGAGCAGTAGTGTATGTATGCATAAATTCACCTGGCATATTACTCATATTACTCCTAAACTTATTTTATCGCATTGGCTGCCTGTCAAGTATCGCGTAGATTTTAAGATTTGGCTGTTTACTTAAAAAGGCTTGCATGACCTTGTGCCTGCTTATCTGAGTAAATTAATTTCAGTTAAGGTAAATATCTTCAATTTCAGGTCATCCAACCAACCAGTGATGTAGCGAGAACTGAAAATTTGGTGGGGTACTGAACGTCCCTTATTCCTGACTTGCTCTCAATCATTTTCATAATTAACAATAGACTCACTCCGAGAACACTCCACGATCAGATATTGCTAGTTCTCCGCGTTTAGGTAAGACTACAATCATTCATTTGGAAGAAAAATTTGGTGCATTTAAATCAGCATTATTCAAAATTGCATACCTGTCAGCTCTCACGCTTATTGGTTGAGTCACGCTTTTTAGTGGCATATCCCATTCTCACGCCGTAGTCAGCAATCTTACACTTAATTGATGATTTTAATTCAGCGAAAAAAATGATATTTAATTGACGAGTATATTTTAATCAACCCACGCTTTGCCGAGAGTGAAAGGCGAAATTTTATTGGAACGTAAATCAGTCATTATTCAATTAACTCGTATTTCAGAGATTCTCACGTGAAATTGTCCTTATGCATGCAAGTTTTTCAGTTTCACGTGCGTTTACCACTTGTTAAATGGAAACTGATTATGACTCTGGACTTCTCACACTTTTCTTGTTTCAAGGGTTGGAAGCTGTGAAATTGCATAAAGATGTTTCAAATGGTTTTGTATTTTGTTTAAACAATTCAAACTACCATGAAGAGCAAGTTAAATCGCCTGATGTACAGAAAAGGTACCACGGAAGTTTCAGAGCAGTTCGTCTTTCGAAAAAGCATCGGCTAATTTTTGAGTAAATTATATTTCTGTTCCGAATTTAGCCAATTATTTAGTCGCCAATAGGTTGCATGGAGAGAGAAGCTGTGATTTTGATTGCCACTGTATTATTATTACAATTGGAAAACGGTTAAAGGAAAATGATTGAGAACAAGCCTGGACTATTAATTGTTGTAAAGGGATGCTCTGGGTATCACCAGTTTTCAGTTCTGGCCATGCCATTGAAGGTCTATGCACTCAAAGTTAACCAAATGAGTTATCAGAAAGATGACTGGAAAATTATGTTAAGTCTGCATAACTGCGTTAGTAAAATTCTCATGAAACACTGCAGCTTTGTATTTACTGTTCTAAAAGTGGTAGCCTATAGCCTGTACTGCATTCAACAGAAATTTGAAAAGAAAAAAAAAGCAAATAAAATAGAGCAGCTATTGCCCACTGGTGTCTACGATTTGCAGAGAGGGGTTAATTGAGTCATGGACCCGTGGACCCCAAAAGAAAGGCTTTGAAGCTTGTTCCTATTAATAGAACTAGGAAGAGAACTTCCATGTTTTACTATCATTAAAGATTACAAATAATTCCCAAAGACGAAAGGGTTTTACTATGCACATACTGACTGGTGGCTAAAGAACATTTAGCAAGTGACAATCCAGCAACTTGTAAAATCAAATTAAGCCATATAAATACACCAACATGCACTTGAGGGAAGGGAAAGATGAATAGAACACAGCTGGTGAGCGCAGCATGCGGGACATAAACCAATCAAAAGAGACATGGATTTAATAGACACACAAGCTGCTGGATTGGAGGAGACAAAACAGGTATATGCATGAGTGTTGTGACTGTAGGACAGCTTGATAGCTTGATACCTGATGCATGCATACTGGTTCTTTCACAGCAACTTAGTACAGTGGACAAAAATTATCTAATGTTACTTTGGAAGGATATTTCTTTGAGGGAAATAATGTATCACATGAAAATGAGATGACCAAATTAAAAAAAGAAATGAAAAAAAAACATTGAACAAGGCATCCCAAACAAAAGTGCCCACACTCCAATTAAAACAGTTTCATCGCTGCAGAATATAATGCAGCACCTGTGAGAATGGTTGTCCATACAGCTATCCTCACCTTGTGCTCTATACATAGGTATACATACACTGAAAAAAGTGAGCATGGGTTGCTATTTATGTGAATAAAGAATTCTGTGTCATCTAACCTAATGAGATATGATTTCTGAGCTCTCAAAAAAAAAGTTGCCGTGCTCAAAACTAAAAATTCAGATGCGAAATCTTAAAACAAACAGATGGCGCAAACTGATGCAATATTTTCACTTTGATTTAAAGTCTCAGTTTTAGGTGTATTTGCATGAAGAGCACCAACTGTTTTCTGCAAATCAGAACATCCTACTTATAACAATTACCAAAAAAAAAAAAAAAATGGCAACACAGATTGCAGAGAAGTATGTGATTTTTTTTTCGCCAAAAATAACCTGGTTATGGTTATTCTGCACCAAGAATAACCTGAAATTATTTAAAAATGGTAATATGGAAGAATTTCATTTTTGGTTTTTTTGATGTCTTTTTCAATGCTGCAGTGGAACTGCACATTACAGATCCCATGTAGTCTTTCAATTATTTAGAGATGCATTGTGTGTTGCGATGCAACTCAACAACAAAAACAATTTGGCTGTCAGGCATTTAACTTCTCAATTAGAATGCCCTTGATTAATACTGCAAGAAAATGACTAATGAATGACAGTTGGAAACAAGTTCAAAGGGTTATCTAACTTACTACGTAAATCGAAGCTTGCGGACATCATTTATTTTATAATATAATCCAAATAAACTTCGCTAACCATCCAGGAATAACTCAAATGGTAGAGGATTTGTTTCTAAATTACTTGATATTGTCCAAATACAGCCATTTATATGAGCACTGACATTACAATAAGTTGCTCTGCACTTTGTCTTTGTGATTCCCGGTTAAGAAACTAACTCAGGATATCATGCCATTGGCAGATAAGATGGATCTCTTTGAAGATCTTCACCCAGAAGATGACATGAATATGCCACAGCCTGCCAAGAAAGATCAAGGTCTTTCTACTAACTCCTCGCCCAGAACTATTGCAGATGAGTGTTAGAATGAGATAAAAACTCCAAGATGGCCATATCACTGAAATCTCTGCACTTAACCTCTTGAAACGCTCCCTAGCAGTAACATTGGTGGAACGGGATTTACATAAGTGAATAATTTTTCTAATATATAATCAGAAATACACATTAATATTATCTTGCAGAATCCAATTAATAGTGCCAATTAATAATGTTCAATTAAAGTCCACTAATAAAAAAAGAAACACTCTGTAAAACAGCCAGGCATCTGAACCATGTCGTCTGTAGCTCCAGGAAGTGGCAAGGCAAGGATGGGGTAAGATCAGGAACAGATCAGGACAATAGGACAGCAGCAGCCAGTGACCACATGGTGAGGGACAGGGTGGTCCATGGACTCAGTGTTCTGGAGGGAAAAGATCCCTGGAAAGAGACACATAAAAGGAATTTAGACACTAGATAAATCTACTGCACACTAAATAAAATGCAGTCTAGAAACAGTCAACACTCCTCCATCCACTTATTGCAGCACAGAGGCCCTACACTTACATCAGGCTGTAAGACCACATGGATTTACTTAAAGGAGCAATATGTAAGAAATGTATGTTGATCAGTCATGAAATGGCCCTGATATATCACCAGACATTAAGGAATGATGCTAATTTCAAATACTTATATCACTGACAACAGTAGTCCAGCCAGAATATTCTCATTTCAAAAGTTGCAGCCCACAACTAATGTTGATGTTTTCATTTTTTGTTTTGGCCTGTTGCGCCGCCCTCCACCTATCTCCCAATCAGTCAGTAGCATTTCGGCATCCAGGTTGCCAGTTACCACTGAGCTGCAGCTATCAGCGTTTCGAAGCACAAATGTCTGACGTTACTAAACCTAAAAGGCCTCGTTATGATTCCGAAATACGTCGTGACAAAGTCAGAAACAAAACAAGGATCTGTATTAGACATGCCTTTGAAAGATGGAGACGGCTGAAAGCAGAGAAGAATTTGAAGACCGACGCCGAAGTTGCTAATTTTCTCCTGGGCAGGTAAGATTCAGCTAAGTTTAGCTAACTTAATTCTATTTAATGGAGGCACGGACATTTCAAATATTCTCTACATTCGAATAACGCTATGTATGTTTGTTCATGGTACGTTAGTGCGTATGCTGGTGGGTAACCTAATTGACTAGGTAACACATTGTTTGAGAAATAAAAACCGTGGCTCTTCATTGCTAACACTAGCAACGCATTATTACTCCGTTTCTCTGGCATTATGCCGAGACGCTGTGGAAACCGTTCCAACATTAACACAGCCATTATGGCAATATGAAATGTAATTGAGACAATACATCGGTCAAATGAGTCCTTATTCATTCTTTACGCATATTACAGTATGGACTTTAGTGGGCTATCCACACAGAAGAGTGACGAGCAAGTTGTCCAATATGACCATTGCTAAAGTTTGTCATTAGTCTCGATCTTTTCTGAACTGAACTAAACTACACTGAACACAACCCTGTCAGAGCAAATCATTGGTGATATTGAAACGTAGCCATGGTAGCTCCGTGTAGTAGACGTTCTTGCTGCATCCGGCAACCTAGCTGGCAACCTCTCGTCTGAGGGAGAGGGGAAGGGGATACTGCGCTCTGCACTATTTTGAATGTGATTGCACTACCAGTTTTGGCCACAAACTTACATACTGCTACTTTAACACCAGTCACCACCAGTACCATGTGGACCCTCCCAGTGACTAAGGCTGTCGCTAGCCCCACTTGCACCATTAATGCATGCTCAGTGCCACCAGTTCCATATGGATTTACTTAACACTGACTACCAATGCCATGGATCATGATAATCCACAAAACTTGGTTTTTAAAAATCGTTAAGCGGTTGGGCTTCAAGAAAAACCGTTTGTTTTTTATTTATTTGCCATTTATTTATGTATGTTTTTCTGAAGTTAACCAGCAAACACTAGGAAATCACACTGAAGGTTACACACAAACTATTCACATTGTGTAAACCCACTTTGTCTCATCCTAGAGCTTCATTGGTTTACACTTCGTTGCTTAAAAGGTTGCTGAACTTAAGTGGTGATTTTCATGGAGAACCATTACTTTTTTGCTTGACTCATAGCTACTATACGTTTGTATATCCATTACTATATATCAACAGTAGAAGAAGTATCTTCCTTTTTGCGTCGTCACATGGTAGCATGTACGTGTCAGGAAAAATGCTTTTCTTTGTTTTTGAAAACTGCTCTAAAATTTGAATGGTTAAAGATTTCAATATACTTTATTTTCTAAAATATTTTGCACACACATGTACTCCAGATTGGTGTAATTTCCTCCATTACTGTTGCTGCTAATCAACAAAAAATATCCAAAATTTGAATTTTTTTGGTTGTGTATCACTCTGGTTGACAGCATCTGTAAAATGACAATGATGTAATGTAAATAACATTAAAAAAATAACTATTTGGTCACAAAGGTGCAGATGTTTTGTTATAAAAAAAACTTTAAACTGTATTTCTGGAATGCATAGTTTTTGAGATACAGAGCTCTTTGTAACAGGGGTCAAAATAGGCAAATATCCACCCACTTGCTCTTTGGATAGAAGCAGTTAAGGGTTAAGGCTACATACCACTTCTGAATGCAAGTGATCTCTGACACCTCAGACATTCCTGTCTTTAGTACCATTGTGTGTGCAATGGATATCACAGCTTGGGAACAGAAATACTTTTAGTCAACACCATTTGCCACTGCATCCATAGAGGCAAGTTAACACTTTCCCCGCCACAATTTTTTTTAATTGCCAGCCCCTACCAGTATTTTTGATAATATTCCTTGATCTTTCAATACCTTTTTTCAGACGATCTGCTACCACACCCCCCATCATATCACTGTGATTGCTAGGATATCTCAACAATGATGGAGAAAGCATTCTGTCTTGATTGACTGAAAATCTTGTCAATGGCGTGGAATGAGTCAAAGCTGCAATGTGCGAATCCAAAGGCATACATCTACACTGTCCAAAAACGCTGCTGACTTCTCTGGGAGGGTGTCATCTAAAATGAACAACAGCACAGTGGAAGTGTGTTTAACGGTCTAACAAGTCAACAAGTCATGTAAAATGGTTTTGGGGAAAAAAAAGACAGCCACTTGTTCTCTCGACAAAACACGGCAAGGACAACCCAAGCTGTTATCGGTGTCAAGTCCAAAAGACAGCATCTGTCATAGCATGGGAGTGTGTCAGAGCAATGGCATGGATGACTTGCATATTCGTCAGATCACCATTTATGCAGGAAGATCGAGAACAAATTTTGGGACAATACATGCTCCCATCTAGATGTCTTACTTTTAAGGGACGTCCCATCATGTTCCCGCCAGAAAACGCCATTCCACATTCTGCACAGATGACAAGTGCATGACTGCGCAAGGAGAGCGGATGCTAGATTGGTGCGCTTATCTGTTTCCATTTGAGAACATGCAAAGCATAATTACGCAAAATATTAGTATTATTCAGTAAAGGGCGCATACAATTAAGCAGGTAAAAGCCTGCATAATGGAGGAGTGGGGGAAAATTCTGCTTGCCAGACTTGACCAACTGGTGTCTTCAGTGTCCAAATGCTTAGCATGATTAAAAGACATGGTGCACTTGCTCAGCGGTTAACAATCAACTGTGCCTACTTGTTTGGACTCCGCTGCTGTTATCACATTGTACATTTTCAATAAATTCACGGTAGAATAGTAAATAATTGCTGTATTGTTTATAATACAGTTGAGGGTGAATGAATTTTCAGAATAGTGCTTTTTGATTTTATTTGCAGTTTCCATGATGTTGGAGTTGTGTTCCCTCTGTGCTTCCTGGCTGTATCTATTTTTTGCAATATGTTAGACCACGTGCTGGGGTATGTTTGGGTATGCACATGTGAGCGTGCAAGTAAATATGAGTACGAGTTTCCTCAAAATACTGCAGACAATGAAAATGAAAAATAGCTGCAGGTTATCCTTGAATATGAAGGGAATACTGTTAATTTTCAAACCACAAAAGCATGTCAACTGCTCTTTAGCTGAAAATGAAAGAAAAAGAAAACATTTTCCACTGTGGCGATCAATTTAGTCTCATAAAGTTGTGCTTAATTTTCTAATTTTATTGCAGCAGTGGGTGGTCATGTATAAATCAATTTCTTCAGTTGGATACACTGTGTTGGGTGCCTACCAATTAGATAGTTTGCTAATGCAGTGCAATGGATTTCTTGAAAGGGAGAGAAAAAGATTCTGTCAAGTGTCACTTTAGGTGGATGTGAATCGACAGACACCATACCACATTTTGTATGCGTCTGCTCAGTATATCTTCGAGCAGGATCATGTCATTTTGCATTACTTAGGAGGCTGTTTGTTTTTTCTGTCAAGTGGTACGTTAGCTTAAAAAAATTATCCAAAATCAAGACATCCATCAAAAAATATCCAAATACAAATTATTGTCATTTATTCTTCAAATAACAACAGTAGAAGTATTGTTATTGTTTTTTGACTATTTTAATGTAAAAACATACTGTATAAGAATTATTTTCTTGCGGCACTGTTTGTAACTATACTGCCAAACAGTTGACAGCTGCTTTATTGCTATTTGAAGCCTTGAGCACTCATGACCATTTGCCAAAGCACAAATGGCAAGCCAGCCGTCTCATAAGTCAGTTGCACTGCTCTGGCATTCAGGGCCTATTCTGAACCTGATGACAGACTGATTGTTCTGTTGTCTGGAGAACAGCCAATGAATGCTCAGGGTCATTTAAATGGTGACTGACAGTCTTCGGACAGACCTTGACACAGTGATGGGAAAGTGGAAAATGTTCAGAATGTAGTATTCCCTGAGGCGCTAAATGGCTAAGTTTCATCTGTTTCTTGTCAGACAATTCCATCCAGGAACTTCGATTTTGGAGTGCATTTTTGATGAGAAGAAATAAGCAACTGCACCATTAACGTCAGAAGATAAGGAGATGAGGTTTTGACGGTTGTTTAATGTTTGATGGTCGTTTCCGGCTGTTCTCCTTGCTCTTGTGCAACTCAGCATTGGTTTCAACACAAATAAACTTTATTTGATTTTTGTTCAGATGGCCAACATTTTTTTCTTGCATTGAAATTTACTTTGTGTGAAAATCCCACATCTGGCTTTGAATCTAGATTTTTAAATATTTTTTAATAACAGCCACTTGCTGTTCAGTTGCAACAGCTGTAAAACTTCCAGCTGATAACAAATCGCACACCATGTAGGCCACAGTTCCCGTGAAATTCCTCCTCAGTTCTCATTTTATTTTACTTCAGGGAATTATTTTCAGGGAAAAGGAGCGGCTGTCCGTGGCCAGTCAACATCAATGCTGTGCATTCCATCATCTGCATGAGGATGTCATTAATATGATGCCCAATCTTCTCAGAATCTACATTGGCTGAGACAAGCAGCACTTTAATTGAGAGAAATGCCCTGCCCGTAAAAGCATCAGGTATGAGGATTCCTCATATCATCAAAATGAAATATAATGTAATGACTGAGCACACACTTTTTTCATTCTCTGCCTTGGATAGATTTATTGCTGCATTTTAATCTTCTCTCTTTGTGTCCCCAGTTATATTTATGGTTTTCAGAAGTCCTGCAGCTTGGAGCGCTTTTTTCGAGGTTGAAGACCAATTTTAAAGATGACTGACACGTCAATCTTGCTAATCGCAGCCTCTTTATGTCTGTGATTCACATTCATATTTATTTCCTGCATGTGGAAATTAGACTAGGCCTGTTATAGTAACCTCAACATGGCAACACCGCGGTAATGCCATTAACGCATTGTTGTATGGCAAACTGCTGTTGACACTTTTTTCTCCATCATTTGATCCCCTATTCTTTACCAATGAAATGTAAATGTGTGGACTATTTAAATATGTCGGTAATAAAGTCACCAGACACCTTGGTACAGTCCTGAGTGATCCCTGCAATGTAAAAGCGGACAGTTCAGGGTGTATTCCTGCATCTTGCCGATACATACTAGGATAGGCTCCCCTTGTGACTCAGGAATAGTAGATTTAGATAATAGATGACTATCACCTTGTTCATTGATTGTCATAAGAATATCTCATGTGCCTTATGTGTGAACATTTCAACACATGCTGATCAAGTAATGTACAAATAATGAATTGAAAAATAGGCTCTGTTTTAAAAGCATGATATCAATATTTAACCAGTCATGTTTGTTATTTTATGTTTTGCTGCCCGTGGGAAAGAACTAAATGAAGCAAATTATGTGGTAATTGGAATAGATTAAGCAATTAGGCACAATGATAGAGCCATTTGCTGCATGAGGAGTAAATATGAAATAAACTTATTAATTTTAAGAGCATAAATTTTTATATAGCCACTCAGTCATAAGCCAGTTTTTTATCAACTAAAAATCCTTGGAAATAAGTGAGGCTGATACAGAGTGATACATTTTACAAGTTTAAGATGGTTTTCTGCATAATAAAATATGTTGCAGCCTGAACATATGCTTTTATTTTATCTTATTTTCTTTTATTTATTTATTTATTTATTTATTGTTACTTTATCTTTCAGTTAGGTAATTAGTTTGGCAATGACTATCTGCTTTATTGATTTTAATGTTTCATCATCATGATTTGCTATTTTATATTCAAAAACTGCTTTATAATGTTAGCATTTTCATCATATTACACATTCCTTGAAAAATACTGTTTGCTGTGACAAATCTTGCTTTTAACCCCTTAAACTCGAACTCTTCTCTTAAGTTTTCCCTTAAGTTGGTTCAAAGATAGAAAAAGCACTTTTTTATATTGTGGGACGATGTCACATATTCTGTATCTGCTGGTTGTTGCCCTTCACAGAAGCTACATCTCACTTTTATTGAGAGAAATATTCAAACCCAGGAAACCATGTTCATGTTTTTTTATGGCCTCAGCATGACATCAAATTGAAAATATCTACATCTTGCACATCATTTTGTACATATTTCCCTGTAATTCAATGGGACATATTTGGGATCAGTGAAAACCATGGGATCTCCACTAGATTTTAAAATAGACCTGAAGTTCCACAGGTTTTATTACAGCAGCGACATTTGATAAACCCATATATGGGCCCATAGGTTTTATGAGGTCAAGCTTGGGTGAGTCTGTTATGTTTGACTATAAAACAAACCTATATTTGGCCTGTATTTTCTGAAACTGGCCCATAGGAAGCTCCAATGACCAGTGTACTTAAGGCAAGCAAGAACAGGAAACAAGAAAATTGAATGGGAAATGATAAATTCCTGAATTCTCACATTGAGTCTTCAAATTGGCGTCAATATCAATGGGCAGACATTTTCACTTGGGGAGTCTTCTAATTTTGAATTTGATCTTCTGAAACCTCACCTTAAAATGCTTAATAACCAAAAGATCTTGCAATTTGCTTCTCCCAATTAGCCACAGTTGCTCAGAGTAATTGGTAAAATCGACGACAGTCTAATTTATTTTCGATAGCACTGTTATGCATTGCACCACAAAATTATGAGGCGTTTTCTTCCGCGCATAATTGACGACATAAAATTTCAATATATCTTTATAATTTCTGTGCTCTTGTAGCTCGTGAAGCAGCACAGATTTGCGAAAATTAGTTTGCGAGGCTCATTAAGCAATAAGCCACGAGAATCCGTTCTGTATTCTGAATGTACTCACGGCGAAAGGGCGGTGTAAGACACGTTACACAGCTGAGTGACAATTGTAAGGATGGCGAAAATAAATGCTGCGAAGTCAGCGGAAGTTTTGAATTTTTGCATTTATATTGCCATCCAATGCCATATCAATTATATAAATGTAGGCAATAGGCATTCACTTTTTTACAAATTTCTTATTATAGATCATGTACTGGTCTTGGTCGCTCAGTTGATAAATTGTTTCATTGTTAATCAGACCAGCTTAAACGGGAACAGCTTGCGGGCAATCAAGCTGTAATGGGTGAGCTTACGGAAGGCCCTCTGAACAATTACATGGAGACGATGAAAGGAAAGAGTTTAACTGACGTCACGAGCACCGCGGCACAGTCAAATGAACTGGCCTTTGATTGGATAAAATTAGATTCCCCAAGTAAAAAAATGTCTGCCCCCTGATATTTACGGCAATTTGAAGACTCGCTGGCTTTAAAATGCATCGCATTGGATCATTACCAAATTTAAATTTATAAAACTATGCATTTTAGACACTTCAAGAATTCTACTTTCCGCTGAAATATACTTTGGTGAGGTGAGGTCTCCTCCTTTAACTAAGTTCAGAGGAAGGCTTCCACAAATTACTATAATTAAAGGTGCCGTTTAACTCCAAAGACAAGGAGTTTCAACTAGGAAATGCTGACTGGTTCTGTGCACAAATAGCAATTACAATCCAGCAACTAGCAAGATACGGGGTGCAAATACGTCAGAGATACATCAGGAAGTTACAATGAAATGAGACACAGCCAGAGCTGGGAACGCCTGCAAGATATAAACCAATCAGCCACATACTTCTAATAGACACGCAAGTTGCTGAATGGGAAGAAACGCGGAAGGCTTTCATGAGGGTTGTGACAGGCATTGTGTTTTGGGATGTTTCCTATAGTGATGAATGACTAGGGACATTTGGAAAGTGTCACCTCCTTGAAATAGGTAGACATTGACCATTTAAGAGTTCCCAATCAAACAGTTGAACTTAAAATGGTAAAATATGACTGGAAATACACTTCAGATTTTATTTGAAATTTAAATAAAATTTATTTTAAGATTTTATTCATAGGATTTTCTTGGGGCACCAATAATTATGGCACACGTTTTGGAGAAAAATATTTGTATCTAATGTCATCTCTTTGTCCTTCAATAATTTTATTTCAAATAAAATGTAAGATTTTTGCAAATATTTTGAGTGAAAGAACAAGAGAATAAATAGAGAAGGCTTTTTTGCTGCATGTTTTGCTCATATTCACTAAAGTTGCGAATAATTCTGAAGGGCATTGTATAAAAAGTTGGCTTCAATGTAACTGAGAAACTGTGTTCCAATGTATTTGACTTCTACGAAGCAAACACAAGCAAGCGGAGTGATACTGAAAGTATAATGTGGGAGTGATTTTATACTAAATATTTGTTAAGAACAGACGGAAACTCCAAATGAAGATCAAACTCAGCAGGGCGTTTATTAGACGTGGGATTCGATCCCTTACTCATGGTCAGTTCAGAAAATAGTCAGAAGCCAGCAAACAGATAGATACAGGTGAGCAGAATCGTAATCAGTAATACAGGCCAAGATCGGGAAACCAAGAAATCAGTCCGCACAAAGACAATGAACAAAAAAGGGGGAAAATAAACTAAAGGAAGGAAGGGAATGGGGAAAAGGGTAAGGGGAAAATAGGGAAGGAGAGATTAGGGAAACTAACTAAACAATTGGAACACAAGGGCAAAGGGAATACAAGGACCTATCAATCACACTGCAATCTCACTTCAAACACAAAACTAAAATATACAGACTGATACAAACAGACAAATACTTTCAAAAGAGCAATCACAAACCAAATAGCGCAGAGACGAACCAACCAGACAGAGTCAAGGGAAGAACGAATCAACTTGGAACAAAGGGGGAATGGGATATTTAAGCACAAGACAATTAACGTGAATGCCTGACTAGATAGGGAACAGCTGTGGCAGGAAGCCAGAGAGGGGCGGAGCCAGGAAGAACAGGACAGGGATAGGCGAGTAGAATGGAAAGGGCGTGGAAACCTATGCTAATCTGCTCTACACACCCAGGCCCTGATTCTAAACTACTCTCAGGTGCAGACAGGCAGCAAGAACAGAATGAAGGAAGTTAGAATCACCTCACCGAATTAACAGGGGAATTAGTGTGTTAACAAGGACTGACAGGAGGGAAGAACACAAGGGTTTACACTGACAATGACAATCAGAACAATACACAATCACTCAGAAAAATAACAAAAGGTACATAAATGAAAATAAAAACTAACAATGAAAACTAAAAATAACAGGCAGACAAAATCCTACTTTCTAACAGTACCCCCCCCCAGGGACGCCGCCTGGCGGCCTAACAGGCTTAGGAACAGTTTTATGGAAATCAGATATAAGAGTTTTATCCAAGATATGGCGAGCAGGAACCCAGGAACGCTCATCGGGGCCATATCCTTCCCAGTCGACGAGGTATTGCAGTCCGCGACCTCGCCGACGAACATCCAGAAGCTTGTGGACAGTGAAAGCCTCTCCACCATCGATGAGCCTAGGGGGAGGAGGCTCGGACGGGACAGGGGAGTGGGTGGAAAAACAAACTGGTTTGATATGAGAGACATGAAACACTGGGTGGATTCTACGCATGGAGAGGGGTAATCCTAGCTTAACAGTCACAGGGCTTAAAACTTTCTCTATGATAAAGGGTCCGATAAATCTGGGTGATAACTTTCGGCTCTCCGTGTGGAGGGGAATGTCTCGTAGACAAACAGACACGCTGTCCTACTTGATAAGATGGTGGGCTTGAACGATGACGGTCGGCTTGCTCTCTCATCTCCTCACCCGACTTGAGTAAGGCCCCCCGAGTGCTGTCCCAAGTCCGCTTACACCGTTGTATGAACTCCTGCACACTAGGAACGTCCACCTCAGACTCCTGGGAAGGGAATAGAGGGGGTTGGTAGCCAAGGCAGGCTTCAAAAGGCGAGATACCTGAGGCGGCAGATGGCAGGCTGTTGGTTGAGTACTCGACCCAGGGCAACTGTTCACTCCAATCCTCCTGATCCCTGGAGGTCAGGCAACGAAGGACACTCTCCAGTTGTTGGTTGGTTCGTTCAGTCTGGCCGTTGGACTGTGGATGGAATCCTGAGGACAGGCTGACAGAAATACCTAGAGACTTGCAGAAGGCTTTCCATACATGAGATACTGAATTGAGGACCACGATCAGAAACAATATCAGAAGGTATGCCATGGAGGCGAATAACATGGTTAACTAACAGGTCAGCAGTCTCTTGGGCAGATGGTAACTTAGGCAATGGCACCAGGTGAGTGGATTTGGAGAAGCGATCAACTATGGTAAGTATTACAGTGTTACCGGCAGATGGAGGAAGTCCGTGTGGCGAAATCCATGGCTATGTGGGACCAAGGCCTGGATGGCACGGGGAGAGGTTGGAGGAGGCCCGCAGGTGGCTGGTGAGGGGTCTTGTTCTGAGCGCAGACTGAGCAGGCAGATGTAAACTCTTTCACGTCTTTGCGTACTGACGGCCACCAGAACCTCCGGGACAACAGTGTCAGCGTCACGGGCGCACTCCGGGATGGCAGGCGAGCCGTGAGGAATGGGCCCAGTGTAGAACCTCTGACCTTAGGCCTTCAGGAACAAACAAACAAGATCTAGGACAGTTAGATGGTGGTCCCCCAGGCGGTTGAGCCCTTCCCACTCGGTCCTCCAATTCCCAATTCAATACCCCCACTGTACACTTTTGAGGAAGAATGGGTTGTGGCTCCCTGGTGGTTAAATCTGGGGCGAACTTCCTAGAAAGTGCGTCTGGCTTGCCATTAAGGGTCCCTGGGCGATAAGACAATGTAAAATTAAAAGCGATCAAAAAAAAAAAGTGACCAACGGGACTGTCTGGAGTTTAGCCTCTTGGCAGACTTGAGATACTCCAAGTTCTTGTGATCGGTCCACACTAGAAACGGAACCTGGGCCCCCTCAAGCCAGTGTCGCCACTCCTCTAGAGCCATCTTAACGGCTAACAGTTCCCGGTTGCCGATGTCATAATTGCGCTCCGCCTGAGAAAGTCTGCGAGAAAAGAAGGCACAGGGGTGAATCTTGTTATCAGTAGCATTGCGTTGAGATAGGACTGCCCCTACCCCCACATCAGATGCATCAACCTCCACGATAAACTGCCTCTCTGGATCCGGTTGTTTAAGGATAAGGGCAGTGGTGAATCTCTCCTTGAGATTAATAAAGGCCTTCTCAGCGGCTGGGGACCAAAGGAACGGAACCTTGGGTGACATTAGAGAGGTAAGTGGGGCAGCTACAGTGCTGTAGTTTCGAATGAACCTCCTATAGAAATTAGCGAAGCCCAAAAAACACTGTAGTTCTTTACGGTTGGTGGGCATGGCCCAGTCCTTGACTGCCCTCACCTTCTCCTGATCCATGAGAATACCACCCGAGCCCACCACAAAACCCAGGAAAGGAGTGGTATCCTGGTGAAAATCACACTTTTCAAGTTTGGCGAACAACTGATTCTCCAATAAGCGCTGAAGGACTGACCGGACATGGCGTACATGCTCCTCCTTAGAACGAGAGAAAATTAGAATGTCGTCCAGGTAAACAAAAACGAACTGGTTAATCATATCGTGTAGGACATCATTTATGAGGTTCTGAAAAACTGCTGGAGCATTGGCTAGACCAAACGGCATGACCAGATATTCGTAGTGTCCTCGAGCAATATTAAACGCGGTCTTCCACTCATCTCCCTCCTTAATCCTAACTAGGTGGTATGCGTTACGAAGGTCCAATTTCGTGAATATGCTAGCTCCTTGTAAGAGTTCAAATGCGGTGTTCATGAGGGGTAATGGGTAGCGATTCTTTACCGTGATATTGTTCAGGGCCCGGTAATCGATGCACGGTCTCAGGGAGCCATCTTTCTTTTCCACGAAGAAGAACCCGGCACCGGCTGGAGAGGAGGATGGGCGGATGATGCCCGCTGCCAGGGAGTCCTCCACATACCGGTCCATGGCCTCTCGTTCAGGTCGTGACAGCGCGCCAGGCCCCCTTTGGGAGGAGAGGCACTGGGAAGCAGATCTATCGCGCAGTCATAAGGCCTGTGAGGAGGTAAGGACAGAGCCCGTGATTTGGAAAAAACCCCTGCTAGATCATGATACTCCCTGGGCACCCTTGACAGGTCTGGAGCAGGATACTCCGTTCTGGGGCAGAAACTGGATGGACTGGCAGGTGCTTTCAATAAGCAGGTTTTCAGGCAGTTGGTACTCCACTCCCCCAATCTGGCCGTTGCTCCAGTTGATCACTGGGTTGTGGATCTGTAACCAGGGGAGCCCCAGAGCGACAGGTGCGGAAGGAGAGGAGGTGATGTGCAACCGGATCCTCTCCTGGTGATTCCCAGAGACAGACAGGGTTAGTGGAGAAGTGACAGGAGTGACACGGCAACAATTGACCGTTGAGGCCCATAGCTTTGAGCGGAACTGGTATGGATTGGGGCAGAATCTTTAGTTCGGGCGCAGACTTTTGTCGATGAGATTCAGGTCGAACCTGAGTCAATGAGAGCCAAAGTGCACAGAGTGTTGAGTTCATTGACAATAGTGACCGGTATCAGCTTACGTGGAGAGTTGGTATTCTCCGAAACGTGACTAAGGTGCAGACTCACCGGTTCCTTCTTGTTCTTGATCGGGCGGCTCGCCAAACGATGACCCTCTTGAGCACAGTAGAGGCATACTCCAGTCTGTAATCTTCTGGCGCGCTCTTGCGGAGAAAGACGGAACCGATCTACCTGCATGGGCTCCTCCGGCGCCTGGGGCTTGCTGGTCTCCTGAATAGGAGCATCGCCCGAGAGCGAAGAAGGGTTGCCACGCCGTTCAGACCGGACCGTCTCAGGGATGGTGCGACGGCTTCGCGTCTGCGCTGCAGGAGGCGGAGTCGATCTGGATCGTAATCTTCATAAGACTCTGAAGATCGGGGGGCAGCTCCCGTGAAGCCAGCTCATCCTTGATCCTATCCGCCAATCCCTGATAGAACACATCATAGCTCGCATCTTCGCTCCAGTTAGTAGAGGCAGCCAGCGAACGGAACTTGATGGCATAATCCGAGACGCTCAGGTTACCTTGGCGAAGGGCGAGGAGTTCACTGCCGGCTTCCCTTCCACGGTAGGAACGGTCGAAGACCTCTCGCATCTCAGCCACGAATGCCTCCAGGGTTAGCATACAGGGGTGGCCGGCATCCCACATGGAAGTGCCCCACTCCCTGGCACGGCCGGACAACAGCGTTATGATGTAGGCCACCCTGGAGCGAGAAGTAGGGAAGGTTAGAGGTTGAAGCTCGAATATGATGGAGCACTGGGATAGGAAGGCTCGGCAGGTCTGTGGATCTCCGTCGTACTCCTGCGGAGGAGACAGACGGGGCTCCCGGATGGGAGGTGCCACTGCTGCAGCGGCTGGAGGAGCAGGTGGAGTGGGAATAGAACGGCTCCATGAAAGACTCTGGAGAGCAGCCCTCATCTCCTCCAATTCGCGTCGTTGCTGTTCGATGACGGTAGCCTGATGTTGTTGGATACGCTGCAGCTCGGTAACATCTGCTGGAGTTGTAGCTGGTCGATTCGTACTGTTAAGAACAGACGGAAACTCCAAATGAAGATCAAACTCAGCAGGGCGTTTATTAGACGTGGGATTCGATCCCTTACTCATGGTCAGTTCAGAAAATAGTCAGAAGCCAGCAAACAGATAGATACAGGTGAGCAGAATCGTAATCAGTAATACAGGCCAAGATCGGGAAACCAAGAAATCAGTCCGCACAAAGACAATGAACAAAAAAGGGGGAAAATAAACTAAAGGAAGGAAGGGAATGGGGAAAAGGGTAAGGGGAAAATAGGGAAGGAGAGATTAGGGAAACTAACTAAACAATTGGAACACAAGGGCAAAGGGAATACAAGGACCTATCACACTGCAATCTCACTTCAAACACAAAACTAAAATATACAGACTGATACAAACAGACAAATACTTTCAAAAGAGCAATCACAAACCAAATAGCGCAGAGACGAACCAACCAGACAGAGTCAAGGGAAGAACGAATCAACTTGGAACAAAGGGGAATGGGATATTTAAGCACAAGACAATTAACGTGAATGCCTGACTAGATAGGGAACAGCTGTGGCAGGAAGCCAGAGAGGGGCAGGAAGAACAGGACAGGGATAGGCGAGTAGAATGGAAAGGGCGTGGAAACCTATGCTAATCTGCTCTACACACCCAGGCCCTGATTCTAAACTACTCTCAGGTGCAGACAGGCAGCAAGAACAGAATGAAGGAAATTAGAATCACCCCACCGAATTAACAGGGGAATTAGTGTGTTAACAAGGACTGACAGGAGGGAAGAACACAAGGGTTTACACTGACAATGACAATCAATCAGAACAATACACAATCACTCAGAAAAATAACAAAAGGTACATAAATGAAAATAAAAACTAACAATAATGAAAACTAAAAATAACAGGCAGACAAAATCCTACTTTCTAACAATATTATTACTGTTATAAGAATTTTTATCCAATCAGAATGCTTGACTGGAACTAACTATTGTATGACACATAACACATTAATGTGTGCTCAGAATTAAAAATGTATACATTGGAACAATATAAATGTCCTTATGGCTAAAGTAACCGGTGACAAAATGCAATCAATTAATCACATTCAGCTGGCTCAAATTAGTCTTTTCTAAATATCATTCCACTGCCTAGATAGCAATTTTCTACTCACAGCAACCATTTGTCAGTGGGAATTTTCCGTAAACATGAAAGCAGCACTTCCAGCAATTGAGATGTCATATTGATTGGGGTGCTTTTTTAATTCAAATTAGAAAGTGCTGGGATGGCATATCTGTTTTAGCTTTTCAGTGCCTATGTGATAATCATTCTATCTTCAAATTAGCCTTGAATGCCTTATTTGCAGTCTTTACCTCCTTGTGCTGACACACTTCATCTCAAAATCTCTGTTTCCTGCACAATAAAAATACAATGCCTAAAGACTCCACACTGCATGTAGAATAATACAAATATTTGACATGAAGACAAATAAAACATTTTTGACAGTTTTCTGTAACTTATGAAAGGCAGTAATGAATGGACTAAATAGACTGAAATTCACTCAGATTTGAATGCTGAGACAAATTTCTGGGTTGATAACTGGAATGAATATCCAATGAAGCGAAAGAAGCCTCCTGTCACAACCCTCGTGCCAATTTCTTTTGTGTCTTGCTCAATTCAGCAATGTGTGCGTCTATTAAGTATATGTCTTGCATGATTGGTTTGCGTTGCGTGCGTCTCCCCTCCCCCGGCGATATCTCGTGACCTGGTTAGCCAGGTGATGGGCATTTAAGCCCTCTTGTCCGTCTGGCTATTAGCTGGATTATAATGTGCTTTTGTGTGCTTAGAACCAGTCGGTATTTCTAGTGTAAACTCTCTGTCTTCATTAAATGTAACCTTTACTATTGTGACGGCAGTTCCTGAATTCTGTTCTCATCACTTCCTTAATTTGAACAAGCTTCCGATCCTAATCAGGGTTCCAGATTGGAACCACATTCAACCCAGCTCTAGTCTGTTTGTCAGTTCCAGTTTTTAAGAACAAGCTCCAAAGCTTAAGCAGGGTCCAGGATTGGGACCGCGGTTTTGTTAACTTCTCCAAGTATGTTTGTCTGTCCAGTTTATTAGGAACTGGCTACCAATCCTTCCATAGTCATCAGTATTGGAACCAAGTTCCCCTCAAGCCACTTCATCCTCCTGTGGGACAGTTCGGTGCTGATGAAGTCTGCACAACAACCGGCTATAATCTTGGAAGTCACTGGCTGGCTGCAAAAAGCTCAAGCTTCGTATATATCTGTACTGAACCGTGCTATCATTATTCGAGCTTCCGTTCCCACCTCTTCCTCAGGGGTTTCATCCCCCTCATTACCATGTCAGCTGTCAATAAACTACTTGTTGGATTGCACTCTGCCTCCGCACTTGATTCCTGGTCTGGACCATAACACCTCTATCATTACAATACAGCACAAAGGATGGTGATTTACTTCAGGGAAGATTATATCGGTCTGAAGCGTGAATCTGGACTTATGCACATTTCCCACCTGTCTGCGTTGACTGCCATAGTCCAGAGTTGCAGGTCACGCTAATTGCTGACTAAATTCAATGTATATCTCAGAATCATCTGTAGAATGACACAACGTGATTTTGATTGTGGGGAGTACTGCAGTACTGTGCTTCCCCCCCACTCGGGGTACAATCAGCACGAGTATTTTCTGAATTAATCCTGAGTTTGAACATTGAAAGAAATTGCAGGCTTAGCCATTTTAATAAATGTCTTTTGGAGGAAATATCCGCCAGTATTTTTTTTAGTGTTACAGGGTTTAAAGAAAAAGCAGAGGCAGCAAAGAAGATTTTCAAGCAACTTGCTTGCAGACTATACAGTACTGATATGTAATTTGAACAGAAGAGGGTACTTGTTTCCACAAACTGATTTTCTCAGATATTGCTTCTCTGTCACTTCATTGCAAATCAATGACCTCAGAAACTGACAGAACAGCTTCTGTACTGTTCCAAGTTTCCTGTTTCCCGCCAGTGTATTACACCCCCAGCAATGGCCAGTTTTTATCTAGAAATGCAGTCTCTTTCCATTAAATTCAGTGCAATTCTGATGCTATACTCACACACTCTCCCAAAGGCTGTATTTTTGCCAGCGTGCATCAAGTGAAAGAGTTCTTTGTTATGTACCTTGCCTGTATTACCATTTAAAATCCACCTGTAATCATGTTTTACAAGTTTTAGCCACTTGCAAAAATATGACAATCATGGCCATTGCTACTTGGACCGTTTAAATTTAGGGTCAGAAACTAAATTGAAGTCACAACCATTGTGGCACTGTTGGGCTGAAAAAGAGGCATTACAATGTATCAATTATTTGTGAAGATTAAATTGACTTCCCTTTGGACATCAAAAAGTGCCTATAGATGTATAGAAATCAAATACATACTGAAAATATTCAGTTGAAAAGGTTATCTGCTAAACATGCCATGAAGTGGTGCATAATGAAAAAAAGTTTTAAGAAATATCAGTGTACGTAGACAAATGAACTCCATTGAATACAAACCTACTGAAATGTAAGAAAACAAAAGGCTTTTTTTTCTGGAGGAGGAGTCATGTGCTCCATCAGATCAATAATAGAAAGCAGTGAATGTGAGAATCTAACATTTTGGTTCACATTATAGTCTAGACTGTAGAGGCTGTAGATGAGAAATATAAAAACAAAGTTCTTGAAGTGAAAATGTGTCTTTTGCACTTGAAAAGTGAGGTAACGAGCAGCAGCCACCGAAGTGTGAATACAAACTCTCAGTGAGACTTTGTGACTGCGTACTTCAAGTCGTTTAAAACCGAGATGCCTTTCTATTAAAAAGCTATCCTTCGAACAATTAGTGTGTTTATTGGCTAACAACAGTAAGGAATTGCACTTGAGAGCATCATCACACCATCATATGTTTCTGGAGCCTTTAAATCAGTTCAAAACCTTTTAAGCTGCCTTGTATATATTTTCTCAAAAAAAAAAAAAAATACAAAAACAAATGTTGGTTGTTCCACATGCAGGATGGAAGGAATCATTCATCTTTCCGTCATCTCACCACAAGCAGCTATGTTGCTGTTACATAATAATCAGTCAAAATTCAACCTGATCCACAGCCCATCTCCCTTCTTCACTCCGAACTTTGAAGTTGATGCTCTTCCATCATATAGTATCTTGCAATACCACCAAAAATGCTGTGAATAAATGGCAAACAAGGGAAAAATATTGTCAGAATTTTTTTTTCTTATAGTTCCTTCCTTTAGCCTGCAAAAAGGGCAGTGCCTGTAAATAATTAATAAAATTATTCTGACTCCACTCTGCTGCCATTGAGCTTAATGTCATGCCAGCATTACGCTTATGTTTGGGAATGCCGCCATTGCCATGAATGACTGATGCTCCATTAGCTATGTTTTGTTGGCATAGCATCATGTCTAACGACTGCTTCTAACCAAAAAAAAAAAAAAAAGACTGAACTCCAGTTCTTTATGTTGATCAAATGTATACAATTGCTGGGAGTTCATTTATAAATTGGTTGCTTGCAGAAACAGAGCAATTCACTCTCTCAAATCAGTAAATAAATGTCATAAAAAAACACAGTAAGAAAATTTTTAAGACCGAGTGAGAACTCAAAATGTTATGGCCATGACCAGGGCATATACAACCAATCAAAAATATTCAAACACTTTACAAATTTTTTAAATTTTTTTGTTCCATTGTATAGTGAAATATAAGCAGTTTCAAGTCATGTAAATAGTTTCAAATGATGCAATGCAAGATGTGAATAGTGAAAAGTAAAAAAGAAGCTGTAAATTTAGGATGGTGACTTATATTTTTGAGTTTATAGAAAAAATTATTTTTGGAAAAATGAACATGAAAGCAAATTAATTACATTTTCTATCAAAAGATGTCAAACCATCCGAGTTAAGTGTAAATTGGACCAAATCAGGAATGATCAAAAGACAATTGCAGCATTTCCTAGGGAACTTCAAGAGTAGTGTAAACCTTCAGAACCATATGATGATCCTTTTAGAAAAAAAAAATTCTGGAATCTGCTGAGCAGTTAGTACGGCAGAAGGTGGCCACTTTTATCAATCTACGATAGGTTTCTGTAAGACAGAGGTGTTTATATTTCATTTTCACATCTTTGACTGCTTTAAAATTGTCAGCATATGAAAACCTCTGAGGGGTAGTGTATATTTACAATTTTGTGCAGTATTATTATGAAGGATATAGTCATCAGTATGTCCGTCGTCCATCTGCCTCTAATCATTTTGTTTCCGGAGCAAGACTCGTATCCCATTCAATATTTTTTGACGAAACTTGCCATGCATATTAATCGGGTCCTTGACTGAGTGCCACTTGATATTTTTGGGACTTCTGACATTAGACCGGGGGGATACGTCATCTTCTGATGACTCTTGTAGTATAACCCAGATTCATAGTGCTTCTAGACACATTAATTGGAGATTTTCAGCAGGACCTCTCCATATCCAAATATGTGCTGTGAAGATGGTTAAACACCATGCTGACAACAGCACTGCACAGTGCTGGCTGGCAGCCAGTTACAAGTTGCAGTACAACTGCCTGCACTGACTGACTGACATTAAACTCACAGCACTGTTTTATTACATCACAAGTGTTACACTGTTTGTCAGTAGTGTTTAAGTCAGAAGAAAAAAAAAAGAATATATATATATATATATATATATATATATATATACTCAGCACCATTAAAAACGCACAGGTGAGGTATGTACTGTATGTGCGGCAAATTGAAGAATCGATTGATTTTTATTGCTTTTCCAGTGAGGCACAAGAGGAAAAAAAAAAAAGCGCGTGGTATTGTAATCCGGACCTTTCCACGTTACACGCCCAAGCACTTCAGTAATAACAAACATTGAGCTGTTTGTGATGTGACAGTGACACTTGACTTGTTCTATTTGGTGTGGTCAATAGCTACATAAAGGCAACATTAAAAACCGAAAAATGCAACTGCATCAAGAAAATAGAACGGTTTGTGACACAGGAGAGAAAAAAGCATATTGCACGGGCAGGTCTCAGCCGCCCCGAAAACAGTCGGCTGTCTATCCGAGAATGGAACACAGGCACTGTACTGACCGACCCGCTTAGGGCAGCCACAGTGGCGATGGCAGCTCAAGGCCACATCTGGTCACAGCCTGAGCGTGACAGGTTCCGGACAACCCTGAGATGAGGGTCGAGGCGATTGAGGGTGGCCTTTGGCGCCGTCTAAAACATGCGTGCACAGGGGCCCGACAGAAAACCCAGTTTTTGCCCATTTACGCATGGCTGCCCTTACCGTGGTCGGTCAAACAGTCCCTGTTTTCCATTCTCAGACAGAAACAGGAAAATAAAGTGCCAAAAAATTACACAGAGGCAGGTGCCCACAGTCAGAAGTGAAGAGTTCCTACTCCTGTTGATGGACAAAAAATGGGTTTTCGTAGGGCCGTGTGCATGCATGTTTTACTCATGTAGATGGCGTCAAACGGTACTTGCGCTCACCCTCAATCGTCTCGACTCCTCATCTCATGATCAGTTTTGGTTGCTGTCCGAATCTGTCACGTACAGGCTGTAACCAGATGTGGCGCTTTGAGCTGCCATCGTCACTTGTGGCTGCCCTAAGCGGGTCGGTCAGTGACAGTGCCTGTGTTCCATTCTCGGATAGACAGCCGACTGATTGTTGAACGGTGACAGTGCAAATGACGGACTACCTCTCGGTGGCTGAGATCTGTCGTAACATGCCAAAGGCTCTTTTTCTCTCTCCTATGTCACAAGCCGTTCCATTTTCTTGATGCAGTAGCATTTTTTTTTTTTTTTTGTTGCCTTTATGTAGGCTATTGACCACACCAAAAAAAGAACAAGTCAAATGTCACTGTACACATCACTTAACAGCTCAATGTTTGTTATTACTGAAGTGCTTATCTCTCATGCATCAGCGGCCAGATTACAATACCACACGCTTTTCTTTATTTTCTCTCGTGCCTCACTGGAAAAGCAATAAAAATCAATCGATTCTTCAATTTGCCGCACATACAGTACATACCTCACCTGTGCATTTTTAATGGCGCTGAGTATATATATACATATATATATATATATATATATATATATATATATATATAAGGGCTGGTTTTGGCCCTTTGTACACCAGTTACAATTCCCACTTGTAGCTTTTGTTGTTGCGTCCTTTATTGTTGATGGTCTTAAGCAGACATAAAATCAAACTACTGCAAGATTAACAAAAAAAAAGTACATTTATTGTTTTAAATGCTTTAATATCCTTATGACACTGGAGCAGAAGATCCCAGGCTGGCACGAGAGCACGAAATTACAAGTGTGCCAGCTGCCTGATTTATATTGAATATCATAGTCTGCAAAATCCAGATTTGGACAAGGATGAAAAAAATGAGAAAGCAATATTGATATCTGATGCTCTTCTCATTAATGATCAAGCACAGTTGTTTCCTCCAAAATATATTTCAGAATTTTGATGTGGTCAGCAGATCTTTCTGCTTCCGCAGTTGCTGTCATATTTTGCAGTTTCTACTTAGTAATTTAATCTAATTGTACAGTAATGTAATTGATCCAGGGTTGGTAGTAAGTGTGTCTTCTGGGAAAGGGCTGTAATTACGGAATTGATTAATGGGTAGGGGAGTGACAAGCCAAGATCCTGCCTTGCTGAACAGTCTGCACGAGAGGAAGGTAAAATAAATACTTCAGTTGAAAGTGAGCCCCCCACCCCACCCCAGACACACGCATCAGCATTGTCATTCAAAAGTCTGTCTACGTTAGGAGTTTTTACAGACAGTGTAGGTGCTAGTAAATGTTACTCAAATCTTTCACTGCCACGATAAAGCTTGTTTTTTTGTCTAAGCACTGTACAGAATACCTCCAGCTATCTAATTGCTTTGATTGGTCAGTCAGTGTTGTCTGTTGCCAAAAATTGAAACAATAGACAACCTCCTTCAAAATAGCCCATTCCATGCTCAGCAAAATGTCCAGTGTTATTTCAACTCTAACGGATTATGTAGGAGTCCAACAGGGACCACTATGTGCCATGTAAGAGTTTAACACTGAGCATTTTATTTTGACTGCTGCCCTGTCCTCCTCTGGTGAAAGGATTAAGCACTCCAATCAATATCACCCCTCTCTGCATCAATATATCCCTTTTTCTTCAAGCTATTCTTTGCAAAAGAAAAGCAGAAGGCTGTGACTGACTGGCTGGTCCCTTGGCACTGGGTTGATGGAAGCTGGTTTCTCAGCCCGGAGTACAGACAGGTGACAGCTCCTGTCCTGCTGCCGCCATCGTGGCTTGTCCCAGGGGGTCAGGTGACAGTTCTCTGCTGCTCTCTGCGCAGTGTCTTGTCCCGCCTGGGGAAGTGTGTGTGTGTGCGTGTGTGTGTGTGTGTGGTGGGGGGGATTCATGCGACAGACAGCAGTATTTACCCAAACAAAGGAACAGCTTCATGGCTTCATGCCTCCTGTGTATGGACATACGCACCACTTTTATTTCATAAATCAGAAAGCAAGCAAGCAAATGTGTTTACCAATTAATTAATAAGTAAATATGAGTTTTCTTGGCTTAAAGAAAATGAAATGTTGATGCTGACCATCATATACGTACTTCTGATGTAAAATCAAACAGAATGCGAGATTATGTGAAGTTCAGTAATAACTATGTATTTCACTGCTTTTCTTTCTTTGTATTTTTATTGTTCTCTTATGACTTGCTTTCTGTTACCAGTAGTGATTGTTGCACAGAAGCATTCATTCAAGACCATTCTCATTATATATTGTTATCGTACTTGTCAAAGGGCTAATGAGGAATCTGTATGTGTCCACATTTTGAATATGCTTTTCGGAGTTGATCAATACACAGCTCCACCAGAGGACAACACAGCAATGGGTGTGAGTTTGACATCTCCCATCATGCATCGAGAATAGCCATTATGCTTTTTCAGTGCATATGATTAGCAGATTCCCTCAGCAGATTGAATTACTGCTGCATTGATCTAATGTATCCTGCAACCATATTCAATAATTCAGCTGTCACTGAAAGTCAAGTTTTAAATGTCAAGAACAGTTGCATGCAGAATAATTTTGCATTACCAGTGTGCTAAGTCTAGATGCAGAAGTTGAGCTGAGATCTTCACTTTAGGAGGGCTTCTTCAATAGAGGGGACAGCATTTTGAGCAAAATACAAATACAAGTTTCTGTCTTTGTATTCCTGTGAGATTACTGATACCCTTTAAAATATGTGATAACCCCCAGTGTAATTTTAGATTCTGAAACCATTGTACGGTTTTGTGAAACTTGTAGAAATATGTTTCCCCCTTCCTGACCAGTGGAAAACAGACTTGGCAATATGATAAGACATTCTTCATAGTTGCCTGTCTTTGCTCACAAATACTGAGGTAGAAAATACATTTACTTTAGGGGGAAATACATTTTTTAAAGAATTGTGGAGATTTCACTCACTGTCAAAGAGATAGTGCTCTGGTTTCTTACTCATGCTTGAACATCCAATCATCTCCAGTCTTACTCTGCCCACCTCTGGGCTTAAAATTATCTCTGGATTTCCAAAACATGTTTCAGGTCTGCTGATCAAATTTCCTTTACCTTCAGAGCCAATAATTTCCCAGTCAAGGCTGTGGTTTAGATTGGCAAACAATGATGTACACTTTTAATTAAAGACAGATCAGGTCCAGACGTCTGTGCAAACTTGTGTTTTAATCCCCCAATAATTACAAATTGTGTATTGCATTAAAGAGACGTGTATCTTAAAGTGTGATTTTGTGCTTATGTGTCGGTGTGTGTGCCTCTGTGTGTGTGTTTGTGTGTGCATATGCACATGCAGGTATGCTTATGCAGTAATTATTCTTTTTTTTTTTTTAAGCAAAACACAGCCAAAATGAATGTTTTGAGATGCAATTTCAACTGGTCAATTGAGAATAACCTATTTTGTCTCTTTTAGAGGACTGAATCTCTTCACCGCTCCTCAAAAAAATCACATCTGGCAGCTGGAGTCCACCACCAACTAGTCTTTGAACAGCTTTCTGACACTCAATTTGCAGTTGCCCAATTTAACCTTGTATATTCAGAGTGGAAATGATGAATGTTCTGATCCTCAGCTTGATTGGATGAAAAGCATACAACTCCAGTGGAAATCTGCATATGACCTGTCCTGGACTGACGAAGGCAGGGGTCATTAAGCATCACATTTCATAAACCTAGTACAGGAAATTATACTGAAAAAAACATTGCAACTTTACTTCAGATTTGCTTTTCTTATATAAGTAATATAAGTAATACTATGTCCATTGATTATTAATGACAAAGGCTGTGCAAATGAAGATATATTTAAGAAATAACTGGACAATTGAATTCATGTTAGTGTTACAACAGGTGTAGAGACAGGATATCGGATTCTCTCGAATGACTCGCAAACAGAGATCTTAATCAAAAAAATGAAGGTCTTTACTTGCAAGATTCAGTAAATGGGTATGCAGAGAGCACGCAAAGGAATCCGAAAAGGAGTAGTCAGAGCTGAGCCCCACAGCAAGCTGAACAGAATCCAGGATAAACAATAGACTATAGACAAGGCTGGGACGCTTGACACGGAGGTGCAAAGACAAATAGGCACTGACAGAGGGGAACGCACTCTCTAAAATACTATGGGGAAAATCAAGATAACAGAGAACAGCTGGGAATTCTGGAGAAACTAATTTGGGGTGGAGTGTATGATCACAGAGGCAGGAAAAGCGAAGGCAGGAAATGCATTATTTCTGAAATGAGAGGAGAGGTACGTGCGTATTTCAAAAAAAATCATGGAAAATGAGCAAATGACATAAAACAAAGTAGAAGACCTAGGATGCAGGTTGAGATGTGACAGTTAGCTTAAATTGACTACAAACAAATCAATATTGGCTGGAGATATATGTTCTGTTGTATGAACCTTCTACAAAGTGCCTCATATTTATGGAAGACCAAAGACTAAGTAACTTTAGTGTAAAAGTAATAATAATTGATTAATAAATGGAATACAGTGATATTTTCATTTAAGAAAAATGTCTTAAATAATGTACAACAGTACATCAGTCTGGATTCATGCAACATTGCCTGCACATCAGTTTCTCTGTGCACATTAAATTGGTTCATTCTGAAGTGCCCATAGTGAAGATATGTATATGTTTACTAAGGTCGTCAATAATTATGGTAACTTTACTGGCAGCATAACTTATGAAAAATTAACAGGGACTTATTAATCTCCATGATACAGTATGTTGAGGTTATAAAGAAGTACAGACAGGTGACAAATCAAATTTAAAGAAAAAAAAATTGAATGAATGAATGCATTTTTCTTTGTGATCACCTTAATTTACCGGCGTCCATAAATTCTGAAATTTAATTCCTATACAATTCTGTAATAGAATTTCTAAATGTCTTTCTTCATTGGAATAATTTTCCAGAGTCTCTGTGACACAAATAAGTTATAACGCCTAAATAGGCTCATGCTTAACAGGAAAAATTGGCATTATTTTGTATTCTGTGCAAAGGGGTTAACGTCCAGTAATGAAGTGTTCCAACATTGATGGGAATGGTTTCTTCCAGGATGACAATGACCTTGGCTCCACAGGGAATGAAGGGTCGCAGAATGGTTTTAAGAGTATGAAAATAATCCCAAGCATATGCCACCACCTTCAGTCACCAGATCTTAGATCTTCTGAACTCATACGGCAGATTTTAGAACAAGGCTTTCTACAGCTCTCTCTGCCATAATCAGTGACTCACCAACTGAGGGAATATCTCTTGGTAAAAGATACTCTATGCCTCCAGCAAAGTTTCACACCTGTAGACTATGCCAAGGCATTTTGAAATTAATCTAGCAGCTTGTGATGGCCCAACTCCTTAGACTTTCTATCATGATTTTACCATTAATTTGTTATGCATCTGTTTATGTATGTTTAGACATCATTCTCATGTTCGATATAAGCACCACTCAAAGTATTGAAGGCTGAAATGAACAGTCATCTTGTCTACTTATTGTCATCTTCCCACAAACACAGTGCTTTTGCACTTTCATCTATAATTTATTTTGATGACATTCAATTAATTCTCTCCATTACAATGACTTCATTGTCTCACCACCTCTCTTTCCTTTATTCTTAACAACTGCATTCAAAGCCATCTTCTTTTTGCCATCATAATGGTCTGCGATTGACTGAGTTATGTCCTACTTAAAATGCAAAAGAGGGCTTCAGCACTTGCTCATTTATTTTTTAAAAAGTATTTTAATATAAACATTCCTCAGGATGCAGTAACAAAAAAGAATGATCATAAAATAGCATAACTGATCAAAACACACCTTTAATGATCCGCACAGTAAAGGCACAAAGACCCAGTACATCACAATTAATCATAATGGCTGGAAAAATGAAAACAACAGAACACAGATTCACAAAGAATTACCTCTTGCCAGAGGCAGCTTTTAACGCTTGAGGAACAAGAGACATTGGTAATACATTGTCATTTTGTTAAGGTTAAAGACAAATCATGTCATCCATCATACTGTGAAATGTGGTTTGGCTCCTTTCAGGGCTGGCACTGTGCCAGCATATCGACAGCTGGGAACATTCGGCTGAAACAGCTGCTTTGCCCTGATTGCAATACAGCGGAAGAACTAGGGGCCGATTCTCAATTCAGTATCAGGGTGGGCATTTTGTAATGTCAGGTGAGCCAAGTAAAAAGGACAGGCTAGGGGGTTGCGATTACCAAGAAAGTGGATGCAGCGGGGCGAATGTCAATGTGTGTCCTTGATCAAAGTAAACAGATGTAAATCACAGACACATAGTGACCAACATCACAACTCGACCCACTGCTTGCAAAGGGGTCCACAACACAAGCAAAAAAGCAAAAAGTCAGGATTTGGTAATACTGTGGCTTAATTAGATGTTTGAAGACGTTGTCATAACATTAGATTGCAGCGTCGTAACAAAAACATTGCAATAAAATCTATTTCCGAATCTACTACTATTTTTGCGAAATTCTTTGAATTAGCATGAGCAAATCATGATCATATCCCCCAATATACCATGCCAAAATGACAAAGAACTCTTAATCCCCAAAATTGCTAATGGATGGTCAGGCCAATAAATTACCATATAAAATTCTCTGTAAATAGAAATCAGACAATTTGAAAATAATTCATGTAAAGTGCCCTGCTCTCTTGATATCCAGTCATGTGCACCTAAAATCCCCCCAAAAAGTTCTTCTCATGATCAAAAATCTCCCACCCAAGCTCTTGCTAGTGAATTCTCCCTGGCCTCACGTATGTATTTTAAAATGAGCTATTTACTGTGATGACTGTGACAACTGTCGCACCATTTGCAGTTGGCATAAAGTTATTGATAGGCGGATATTTTATGGCTAGAAGTGGCCAGCCCACATTTAAAGGGGACCTATTATGCTGATCCTTCTTTTAATACATATAAGTAATGTTATAATGTTAGATGTCCATACTCAACCTCTGAAAAGTTTCTAAACATAAGATACAGGGGTTTTGCCGTAATCCAAGAACGTGATTTCGTGAACGTGATTTCCTCTGTGAACAGCTCGTCCCGAGATCTTCACGAGATCTGGGCAAAACCTGACGTCAGGTTGTGCCGTCCAATTAATACAGACCTAGCCAGAGCCAATCACGGCGCTGGACCCACCCACACTGGAAACTGTTCTAGCAGGCACAAACAACCGTGGATCATACTATGCCTTAGTAGCGTCTACACTTTGGGAAATACAAAAGAAGAACCGCAGATCATTTGAGGTGCAGTTTTGTCAGTATCTCTCCCAAAGCTGCTTGTCCGTTTACTTTTGGACACGAAGATAAGCACCTATTTCTCTTCCAAAAGACGATGCCACCAGAAATCAGTGGGTAGCTTTTTTTTGTTTGCTGGCAGCAAACAGCCACGGCCAAAGGGAAAGTTAGCTGTTTGTGCTCAGCATTTCACCAAAGACAGCTTTGTCAATAAAGGATAATTTGACACAGGATAAGCGTTTCAGCTGCTTCTCAAACCTGAAACAGTTGCATCGATCAAGCGTTCGGAGCCACAAGCTGTAAGTAACAATATAACAGTAAATAATGTAAGTGAAGCTAACATGTTACGGGTGGCTAGCAGGACCGTTAACGATAGTTAGCACTAACAACTGGCCTCAAACGCAGGCTTTGTAAAATATCTGAAGATAAAGCCTGGATCGGTCGCGACTGTCTGTGACTCAGACGCAGAAGCTGTAAGTTGCTTTACTGCATAAGCGTCCCTAACGTGATGGCCTGTTGATTGTGGCTGTAGCACTGCGGCTAATGTAGCCAAATTACTGTTGCTAATGTTTGTGTCCCAAATATGCAAGAGTAAAATCAGGAGAAATTCAACAGAAGGTGTGTGAACATAAACCTCATTTGAAGGTAACTTTTTATACTTGTTCGTAATTTGGATGCTTGGTACAACTGTCCACGGTAACGGAACTTGCTGTCTGTAAAACCTGTATTGCAAGGGTTTGTCTCTGTGGTTGTTATAAATGCTCGGTTACCAGCTACTGCATGTTAGTTTGCATGCCGTGCTGATTAAAAATGCTCCTGGTTAACTTATATGCAGTAATTCTGATCGGTATGCTTGTGTTACTTCGGTAAGCATCACTGTGGCAGTTTCATCATAACGTTGCCCGATTGTAGCCACTACAGTTGATGCTAACCGGAGAGGTGCTGTATGTGTCTGCAAAGTTGGGCTGAAAAGGCTGCAGTTAGACCAGACGTAGGTTTTGCAGAGCTTGGGATACGTGTTTGGGTTTGTTTACGGCTGCTTGTAATCGCTTCACTTATCCATGACCGAGGTCAGCTGGATACTTCACCAATATCTGGGCTAGCCCATGAAAGCAATCGCGAAACGCACAAGCTCTAACGTGTCTGGTATAACAAACGATTTCTCTGCATTGCCGTGGCATAATTTCAAATTGTTCTGGCTAATAAAAGCCGAAAAAGGGTGAGGATTGAATAGGAAATTCTTTCCTGTAGAAGTGATCGATTCGCTAGCTCCACATAAGCAACTGTCCACGCTAACGGAACTTACGGTCTGTAAAACCTGTATTATGTTCATAACAACCGGAGCTCTCTCTAGCTGTCGCATGCCACCCATAAAGCTGCTTTCACACCGGACGCGAAACAATTTTTTCCGACATATTACATTCAAAGTCAATGCAAAGACGCGAATACACGTGTTATGGGCGCGTTATGCCGCTTTCACATCGGACGCAAAACAAATTTTTTGCGCGACAGATTATATTCAAAGTCAATGCAAAGAGGCAAATACATGCGCTATGGGCGCGTTATGCCGCTTTCTCACCGGACGCGAAACGAATTTTTCGCGCGACAGATTACATTCAAAGTCAATGCAAAGACAATGCATGGACTTTGAATGTAATCTGTTCAGCGAAAAATTTGTTTCGCGTCCGGTGTGAAAGCGGTTTATCGCGCCCATTTTCCGCGAGCAAACTCTGGTCATTCCGATGCAATAGGTAAACCATTACCATGGGCAATTTCTGAAAAGGCTGTTTAGCCTGGAGCTTTCGCCCCTCCGTCATATACCAGCGCAGAAGCTGTTCGTTACTCCACGCTAACGACACACTACAGTTATGCACACGAACCAGCAGGTCCTTATAATACACACCTAAGCAGTCCATAAGTTGTTGGTCCACTTTTTGTTGCTCCTCATTGTCCATGTTTCCCCCTAAACTCAGACCCACCGGATTTCTACGGTCTCCGGTCTACACTTGGGTATGTCGACCCGTTCTACAAATGTGTCTGTATGGGGTGGATTCTAGCTTTCCCTCAATCCTAGCTATAGAGTAGAAACACCGGTGCACTCACCATAGTAGCCGTAGGTAGATAGCAAATTCGAGCTTGAGCTGCCAGACTTTCACACTGCATCCTCCACTTTCGCTGGTGCGTTTATTAGAACAAGCTCATTTCATTAGATCTATACACATGTACTGCGTTTGATTGCGGAATTTCCCTGCCGATTCCTTAGCTCAGATGGCAGACGAGTCTCACGTTTCACACTGGGGAGCTGGACCCGGTAAACTGCGTCCTGCCAAGTCCCGCCCAAAAAAATGGGGTTTTTTGAGGATGACAGTATGAGCTAAATAAGGACGCTTTTTTGGACTTTGAACGATCAGGAGTACTTTAGGGGAGTCCAAGATCAAAATATAAACTTGGAAATGTAGCATAATAGGTCACCTTAAAATCAGCGAACACTTTTTCTTTTTTTTAAAGTAACCAATTCATTCATTTTTCCATTTCTGAGATCAATTTAAGGTATTTTGATTATCTTACCTGTTATAAATCAAAACTAACCACCAGAGAGATTTTCCAACAGCCTGTAGTTAGTCGGAATCAAATGGATTGATAAAATGGAAACTTGCGATTAGATGACAGCATACACAGTCTTAGGCTCAGCAATGTTTGCATCTCTCAGAAGAAAACAGTTCTAGGCTTACCGCAACATAAAAAGGTAAAACACAAATAATGAAATTAATAAAGCTTGCTTGACATTATTTTCATGAGTTTGACATTCTTGGGGACAATCATTGTTCCTCCATTATGAGCAACTGTGGAGCAGATATGTTCTTTCCATGAATGACTTATGAAGCATATTCCCTTTTTTTTTACTTCTCAGAGCCCAATATATATTTTTTGTAAGGCTTCAGATGGTATATTACAGGGACTCAAAACTGGAAGTTCTTTATACTGGCCAAAGCCCAGGCTTAGTAGGCACAGGTGGAAAAATAGGAGGTTCATGCCTTCCCATAAAATAATGCAAACCATACGATGTAACCCCAGCTCCAACCACCTCTTGAACTGAAAACTGAATTAATCTAATCAATATCCGCAAATGTGAAATCAAATGGATATGAGTTCACCAGGAAATGAATGAATGAATGAATGATTAAATAAATAAATAGAAAATCAAAGTCTTTTTTATAGTTTGTGAAAAAAATAGTGCTTTTTTAACTTTCATGATAATCATGAAAAGTCTGTTCATCAGCAAATAATAATGAAGTATGGTATGAAATTTCTGAGATTTCAATGCCTGTACTCAACTCCATTTAGCTTGTAGAGCCATTTACACTTTGGCCAGTTTTGTGTTGAGAAATCATGCCAAAATACAAAATGCAACATTCATAGGTCCAAACCTACTCAGGAAAAGCGGTAAATCTCTGTAAGGGTTGTGCTTCGTACACAGTTCCAGTGCAAGGAGGACAGGAAGTTGAGGGCTGGACTCAGGTGAAAGCATGGACTTGGTAGTATTTATTATGCCTGCTGCGCAGCAGAAGGCATGAACAAGGCAATACAAAACGAAGTGGAAACGAGGTTCCTTAATAAGAGAGAGACTAGTTTTTAAAATGAGCTCCATTGCAGGAGATATTCTGAAGTGGATTCAAAACTGGTTACAGGACAGAACACAAAGGGCTCTAAATTCGTAAACCAGGCGCGGCGAATGGGGGGAGCGCCGCGCCAACGGGGTGTGTCCAGGTGTATGTTGCAATTTCGTGCCCGGCGTAGCCTGGCGCAAGTACTCCTCTGTCCCACCTCTGTCCCTCCTGCCGGCGCAAGTGGCAAAGAGGGAGGAGAGAAGGCGTAAGTGGGTTTAACAAAGCCGAGTCAAATCTTCACCAATAAAATGAGCTCCTCTCCTCACCTTTAAAGTGTTGAAATAAAGAAGCCTCTGTCCTATATCTGCATGATGCGTTAATGTTGCATTTTACTTTGCTGCTTCAGGCATGTTTTCTGCACCGCTTACGTCTATATTAAGCATTACGAATATGAGTTAGCTGGCTAGCTAGGGCATTCTCGAATTATTACCATTAGCGAACTTGAATGAAATTTCAAAACGAAACTATGTCAGATCATTCAAACTTATGAAGTTGGAATGAAATACGACGGTTGCTCATTTATTTCTTCTGCCTGCATCATTGGGAAGAGAAACGATGGATAGCATGTTCCTATTATTACACCCTGTTGTTGCTTAAAATTTTGGGACTAACATGCATGGACAACAATGCAAGATACATTACACATTTATTTTCAATATGTGATCTTAACTCAGTATGAGATCATAGCAATCAGGCTGTATTCCTTTCCCCACTAAAAATGATAAAACCTAAGTGACAATAATAGTAGTATTAAGCCGCTTGCACACTGGACGAGAAACAAATTTTTTGCACGACAGATTTTGTTGAACGCAGTGTCTACATGTCCGAAAGTCGAACAGGGTTTTAATTTATCTCCTTGTCCGACAGTCGGATGGTTTCAATATAACTCCGGGTCCGACAGTCGATTAATGTTTTTAATTTCTTCAAATTTACTTAATCTTTTAGATATTAAACGTGAATGTTTTGATAAGAGGGCTCAGTTCTTCAAGATGAGTACCGAGAATTTCAATCGATGTTTCTGTTTAAGCTCTGCTCAATAAAGTGAGTCGACACTGGCGCGGGACAATGTACAATGCCTGTCGAACATTAAATGCAAAATACTCCGTGTCTGACAGCCAAGAAAAAAAAATAAAAAGGACGATTAGAACAGATTGATAACGAAATAAAGAATAAAAATAAACATTTTAACAACAAACAGAACATCCAGTGAACACTGCGATTTATTTATTTGCGGGCCAGCTTTTTTGGATGTTCTGTTTGTTGGTGATATATTTTTCTTCTTTATTTCATTATAAATCTGTTCTCATATCAATACTTTTACTTTTTGCTGGCTGCCGGACATGGAGTATTTTGCGTTTCGCGTCTGACAGTCTTGATCGTGCATGTGATATTTCATTCACGATGTCAATGGTCATGGAACTGATTTGCTCACTGACTACAAGCACTATTTTATCTCTGGTGTGGAAATAAAGCGTGAATCTGTTTGATCCATCTGACTAATTTTCAAAAGAGAGACCGAATAAAGACTGTTGTCTATCTTCAACGGAAGAAAACAGACAAATAAAAAGACCAAGAAAAGTCGAAAGCTATCAATTTGCATTCTGTGAAGGTCGAACACAAACCTGGCCAAGTTTGTTGGCCTACGTCTAATAATTCCTGGAATACTCGAAAAATTAGAACTTTTATGACTTTCGGACGCGGAGTATTTTAGGATCTCTGTCCGACAGTCGCTAAATTTGTCATAAATGCACAAAGTCCCGCGCCAATGTCGACTCACTTTATTGAGCAGAGCTTAAACAGAAACATTGATTGAAATTCTCAGTACTCATCTTGAAGAACTGAGCCCTCTTATAAAAACATTCACGTTTAATATCTAAAAGATTCAGTAGATTTGAAGAAATTAAAAACAATAATCGATTGTCGGACATGGAGTTATATTGAAACCATCCGACTGTCGGACACGGAGATATATTAAAACCCTGTCCGACTTTCAGACACGTAGACACCGCGTACATCACAAGTCAATGCAAAGACGCGCCTTTGCATTGACTTTGACTGTAATCAGTCGTGCGAAAAATTTGTTTCGCGTCCAGTGTGCAAGCGGCTTTACTGAGCATAGAACGCAAGCATTATATATATATATATATATATATATGTTGCTGAGGCAGTTTGTGGTTGGCTGAGAAAGATGTGAAGTCGTTAGTTTGCATCACAGATTTAGCTGCTTTGATTAAGCCAAGTCGAGTTTCCATTACGCGTGCCAACCGCCTTTAATCTGACATCAGGACAATCGATATTGACACTATAATTTATGTTCTGATTCAGATAGTTACATTAAATAGTGGTTGCTGTAATTATTTATTGCATTGAAATGTGCTTGACATTCTGGAAACCTGCCTGTGAGGTTTCGGTGACGTGTGCGCACTGTGCGCCGGTCAGCCAAATCACCACTGCACAGAAAGTAAACCAGGTTGGAGCTGGCGAGCTCTCTGCGCAATTTCGGCGGAGCCTTGATCCACGAAATTGTCACTGTGTCATGATGAATATGTGACACCTCCCTTTACTACGCCGCCACACCCATCTCGGCGCACGTCCGTCTACCAAATTGCCAAAGTGGCTGCGCACGGTGTTGCACCGCACAAAATTACCACTGCGCGGACTGCACCGGGTGAAATTACCACTGCGTGGGCCATGCCACGCTGCACCACCCTGCGCTGCGCCAAGAAATTAGAGCCCAAAGAGTGGTGGTCAGTGGTATCTCATCTGAGTTAGGTATGGTGGGGAGTGGCGTCCCTCAGGGATCGGTGTTGGGACCCCTGCTGTTCCTCATCTACATTAATGACCTTGATAGGAATATTGGGAGCAAATTAGTTAAATTTGCAGATGATACTAAATTGGGAGGTTTGGCAAATAGTTTTGAGTCCACTAAAGTGATTCAGGATGATTTGGATAGAATCCAGAATTGGGCAGAAGTGTGGCAAATGAAATGTAATGTAGCAAAATGTAAAGTTGTACATTTAGGTAATAAAAACATTAGACAAGATTACTTCATGGGAGGTTTAAATCTGGAATGTGCTCCACACGAAAAAGATCTGGGAGTGATTGTTGACCAAACCCTCACAGGCTTTAGCCATTGTGCTGTAGCAGTTAAAAAAGCCAATCGGATGCAGGGATACATTGCCAAAAGTATAGAGTGCAAATCCAAGGAGGTGATGCTTCTTTTGTACAACATATTCGTCAGACTACATCTGGAGTATTATGTACAGTTCTGGGGACCATACTTTAAGAAAGATATAGAGGCTCAAGAAAAAGTTCAGAGAAGAGCCACTAAGCTAATTCCGGGTCTAAAAGATGAAAGCTTTGAGAAGAGGCTGAAGATCCTTAATATCTTCAGTCTTAGGAAAAGTAGACTTAGGGGTGATCTGATTGAGGTCTGTAAATATGTTAAAGGGATTAACAAAGTGAATTATGTGGGATTCCTTCAACCAAGTGTTGTTAGTAGAACTTGGGGTTACAAATGGAAGTTGACCAAAGGTAAATTTAGCACTGATATTCGGAAATATTTCTTCACCCAAAGAGTAATTTCGATGTGGAATAGCTTGCCTGACCATATTGTTGAGGCAGAGACCTTGGGAGTTTTCAAGAGCAGGCTTGACTTAAAGCTAGATACCATTTAGTCATTGAGTATCTGAAGTGATATATTCACAATAGTATAAAGAAACTGGCACCCTAGTTGGGCTGAACGGCCTGTTCTCGCCATTCATGTTATGTTATGTTATGTTATAAACACGACCAGTAATACAGACTCTGGGCTTTAACTGCAGTAACAATGTATTACAAATAGGAAAACAAACGGAAACGAGGTTCCTTAAAGGATCCATTACCTGGAAAACACATTTTTCCCAGTTCTTGCACGTATACATTAGTCATCCCTCACTCTGACAAAATCTGCGATGTTTTGGAGTCAAAGCAGCTTCCTTCCTCCCTTTTTTCCTCATCCGGAGGCTTTCTACTCCGGAGGCATGAAAATTGGATATTTCAGTTTGGGCATCCTGATGACGTGTACCTGCGCGGAGGAGGAGTCGAGGTGTGGCTTGGGAGTAGCAAACCGCGCCCACTGTTTTCCGCAAACGCCCAGACAAATATCGGAGACAAGAGCTAAAGGTTCTGGTCCAGAGGCGGATTTTGGGGGGGGGGGCGCATGCCGCGTGCCCTTATTTCTGTAGACTTGCTTTTCAAAGACAGCCTTTTTCGCACATTACACACAGGGCTTAAAGCTCTAAAAATTGCAATGCCGGAAAAATAAATTACCGGGGGGGGTTGGGGGGGTTGTCCAAAAAAATTAGTTGCGTCCTAACGCACTTTGTGATGGTCAGAGGTGTATAGTAAAGAAGTACATGTACTTCGTTACAGTAGCCTACTTAAGTAGTTTTTTTTTTTTTGAGGATTTGTACTTTACTTGAGTTTTGACTTTTACTTTTACTCTACTACATTTAAAAGATAAAAAGTATACTTTCACTTCGTTACGTTGACACTGGCCACTTCATTACTCGTTACAAATATGAATGTAATTCATCATAAGGATTATCTGGATGTGGTGCATTCGAGAACAACGGTGCTCGGCAGGTATCTTTGTACAGATGTTGATGCCAGCGGACATGAAGCTGCAAATTTATGCACCCAGTTACAATATTCTATCACTAGATAACACCCCAGGATCAGTTGAATATTCACAAGCAAGCCAAGCTGAAACAAGGTTTTATGGATGAGTTCACTCCTAATTTAAATTCAGGATTTCTACTGTTATTAAAGCATTTACATTGTGATATTGACACTTTTAGTTAAGTTAATCCTCTGAGTATTGATTGCACTACAGTTTGAATGCTATATTTTAACACAGGGCAGCTAGGCCTCTTCAATACTAATGATTTCTATAGCTGACTGTGTAAAATAGCAAGTGACTATTCAACTCTGACAACTTTACACTGTCTATTGTGTAGGCATGGGCAATACAAATGAATAAAATGACAACATTTCTTGAGTTGCTGAGAACAAAGTTTTTATTATTTTCTAATGATTTTTTGCGGGTAAGTACAGAAGACACAGACGAAGAGTTTGCCACAAGTCCAACGCCTTTACAGGAAAGGGTCTCAGAGCCACAGGGTCCCAAAAATGGCTGACTTCGGCATTTTTCAACAAAACCCATTGTGAAAATTGGGGGATGAAGCCTGAGGGCATTTTTGAAAATACAGTCTATTCAGAAATAAACCAGGCCAAATTATCCATTCGGGTACCTTAACAGAAATAATTGATGCTAAAGTCATCTACCCCTTTTCTGAAGTACAGCAGCGCCCCCTAGGCCCTTTTTAATGGAAAATGCATTGAATTTCACCCAATTATGTTCAACAAACATTAGGTTTTGCATTGATATTAAAAAATGGTATGAATGGGTTGCCTGTGAAGTTTTTTTTGGATCAATGGCCTGCAAAAATGTCAAAATTATCGATGGGAGGGCAAACATTAACGCTACTCGCCCATTACTATATAAAATGCAGTGAAGTTGCTGATGCCGGTGCCCTCCCACTGCTACTGAAAATGAATCAAACGTTCCCCTTCAATAACCCGTGGTGATTAAAAAAAAAAAAACTTTGCAGTGTTTTTTACTCTGTCCATATACCCTCCTCCCATGATAGTTTCAGTGAGCTACTGTGAATAATTCATAGTAAAACACAGTGACGTGCAGTCGGGGGTTAGTGTGGTGAGGCAGAAACCTCCCCTTTGCTTGATTAGCAATCAGACGATTAACTAGTTTAGTAAGACTATTCGCAGAATGACGGGCCAGTTTAAGTTTCGCGGGCGTTATTACTCAGTACATCGAACCTGAAATGCCCACTAGACAGCAGATTTGCGCGTATTTGCTTCCAGGAAGCGAAAGCAATGTCATCAACAAATATTAAAACAGTTCGACTTATGCAGAGTTCAATGCTTGATCAATATACAATGTATTCTCCTTTAAATACACGCTTTTACATCCAAACAAAAAGCGGGCGCTTATTTTCAGTCTTCTTTCATAATCCGATTGACTAAATGTTTAAACGATATACAGAATTACCGAGAGCCGAGAATTTTTCCTAATTGATTATTCAGATTTCCATCCTTGCAGTCTCGAATTGAAGCGTATACGTGAATGAATCTTGTGACCGGTGGGCTTCAAAGGCCTGGCGCCGGTTTATTCCTTGGTATATTTTACTGAAACTTCACAAATAGGGTCACAGGATATTCTGTCAACAAACTATGTAGGGTACAGTAAAAATACGTTCACCTTTCTTGCTATTGTTGAGAAGAAATCACGGCGAACTTGCGACGAACTTCACCAACTGCTGTCGAACTTATTTCACATTCCCTGGAGGTCTAGCCTGGACGAACAGACTCTTAATTTCTCAAATTAGATGGCTGTAAGCAAATCAGGGCCGTAGCTGGGATAAGATGTCGGTGCGGGCTGTTTGAAATTTACCTCCTAAATGGTTATTTTTGCCACGCCGTGCACTTGAAAATTTGTAAACACGGCGCAAATTGAGGTCACGCATTCATCCAACGGGCGAACAATAGCTCTGTTCAAATCGCGTTTTTGGCCGTAATACGCAGAGTTCATGTATGAAATGCGGGTATCCTATTGAAAAGGTTGCTTTTAATCAAACCATGGTGTTCTTTTTGTATGAAAATGGTATTTACGTCATTTTTTATAAGTTTTCTGAGGCTTGTTTACCGCCCCAGTTCAGCTGTTGCGCATTCCATTAGAGCCAAGCAGAGCGTTGCCCATGCCTATATTGTATGCAGCCCTATATGGATTAACTATAAGACGAGCTATAACGTTTGTTTAAGTAGTGATAACAGCGCTATATCTTAGAGTAACATTTGTGCCAGGGCAACTGGATCTTATTTTAACTAACGGAGCATGCGAGTTAATTGGAGTGTGTTTTTTTAACACGTGATCAAGTTAATTGGCCGATTGGCCACAATACCGTAAGCTAATGCTGAGGCTCAAAGCTATTGAATGCGAAAGTGAATGTTAATTAATCTGTTGATCTATTATTTAGCATTATAGACATATACATTTTACAAAAGACTGTGGGTTTTATCAAACTCAAGTGGCAGTATCAGCTGCCTACCTTTGTGATTCGCTCCACTCACTCTCTGTGACTTCTTACTGCCTCGGGGAGACAAGACATGCAGCGAAACACAGCTTTCACTTTTGATTGGCTCAATTTTTGTGATGTGTAAGCATAAGATAGCACTATGGACAGGACATTGCGCAAGACCAGTGTGTATCTCTAGGTATAGCTCCAATGAGAGAGGCAGTGAAGTCTCTTTGTTTTGATTGTCTTTGCAGAGTCAAGTGCAAACTTATACCTTAAACAGAGATAATTGTTAATGAGAAAAATGCTTTTTTCAGCTGACTATAAGAATTTTGTTCCCAGATGCCAGGAAAACGCGTATTTGGCACTTTAATTTTCAAATTTTTCCGGGGGAGGGCCCCAGAGCCCCTCAAGTCTTTGCGCCTTTGGCGCTCGTATGGGGGCTGCACCCCCCCTTTCCAAAATTCCTGGATCTGCCCCTTCGGTGCACACGAATGCTCTGTAGTTGGCTGCCAGAATCCACATAAAAACATTTTTAACATTCAATCGAGTGATGAATCGCAGAGGAACAAGTGGATTGCATTTATTTTTGCTGATGTTCCTGCAACCCCTGCCACAAACCTATTCCTGTGTGCTCATTTCACGTCGGACTCATTCTCCAACTTAGGCCAGTACAAAGCTGGCTTAACTAAAAACCTGCGCCTCCAGAAAGGTTTTGTTCCAACACTACGGAACCCGCCACTTTAATATTGTCTGTAAATGTCAACTTTCGCATTAGCTGACAACTTTGTTCCCCCAACTTCACTGTTATTATTACATTACCGTAAGCTATTGGATGGAGTTTGGTGCAGTTTAAAAGAAACTTAGCAGTATACCTAATATGAAAACTTTACCCTCACAGCCCCAGGGCTCGCCTGATATGCCGTATTTCCATAGCTGTAGCGGGCTCACTTTCAGCTACAGTGAAGATACACACATCATATGAAACTAGACAATATGTCAAAAACGCTATGCTATGATGTCAGTAAGCAGGCGAAATAACGCTCCAAATATACGCTAAATTTCTGCTAGCAAAAAGCTAATGTTAGCTAGCTAAGTTAATTTAGGCATGCAGTAACCGTGCACATTCTGTTAATTTTTTGATGGGTTGCTGGAGCTATATTGTTGTCTTTTCATGCTGTCCAAACACAGTGTGTTACTCTTGATTATATGATCATGGAACTTAGATGTACTACCATTAGGTTGTACCCAATCCGTAAACATTTCCCTCACAGCCCGAGGTCTCGCCTGACATGCTGTATTTCCGTAGCTGTAGCGGGCTCACTTTCAGCTAAAGTGCAGATACACAGATCATATGAAAATAGACAACCTAAGCAATCTATAGATGCCAAAAACGCTATGCTATGATGTTGTTAAGCAGGAGAAATAATGCTTCAAACATACGCTAAATTTCCGCTAGCAATAAGCTAACGTTAGCTAGCTCAGTTCATTTAGGCCAGCATTAACCTTGCATATTCTGTAAATTTTTTGATGGATGGCTGTATATTATTGTCTTTTTATGCTGTCCAAACAGTGTTATTCTTGATTATATGATCATGGAACTTAGATGTACTAATGTTAGCTTGCATGTGACATTTATATTCCCCTGTTTTTAGGCCATTTCACGAGTACATCTCATGCAGGGCCCAGTGCATCGCACTCAGATGGCAGAAGCACATCAAAGCCACCCAGAATGGTCGATGGATTCAGCCATGATAAGGTCACACAATGTGTTACTATGCACACGTTGCTATGGCTGTGCTTTCAAGCCACTCCTCCCTCTTCCCACCCTCTTCCCTCACACCACCCCCTCCGCCCAGCCATGCCTCTATCTTCCAGCCGAGTCAAAATCTCGAAATTTTCTCGCGAGAGCAAGATTGGCTTGATAAAAAGGGCAAAATAAATATAAATGTTGCGTAATTTTTGCAAATTACAGCAAAACATTATGTTTTAGACCAAAGTCACTTATTTGTAACGGGTGTAAATACCAGGTAATGGATCCTTTAATATAAAGTGCTGGAATGAACATTAATAGCACTAAGTATAAAGAGTTTTAGAATATAATTATGCGATACGCGGTGAATATGTCTATACAAGATGAGGAATTCCATATAGGCATGTATTTATGAGACGTTAGTGGATGCTTGCACCTAAATAAAATTTTTTTTTTTAAGATGATCGGTTGAGCTCCAGTCTTCTCTCCTTAATGAGGTTTTTGTGGCATTGGTCTATGAGCGCTGGTCTTCATCTGGTTTAACACGTGAACCCTCTTAAGTATGTATTTACGGGACTTCACAATGAGAGAGTGTGAGACTCTGTCTTAAAAATACACTGCTACCACCCAGCGGCAATTACACACAGATACAAACAATATTGAGTGACGTGAAGAATGCAGTCTGGATCTTAGTAGACCGGTGAGCTGGATGGCCGGAGGCGTGGCCTGACAGTACCCCCTCCCTGGGGCACGATTCCCGGTGTGCCTGATCTTTGGCCGGGAGGGCACCCTCTGGGGTGCAGAGTAGGCTGGTCTGGATGGGCCTGCTGGAATTCTGCCAGGAGCTGCAGATCCAAGATGTCGTCACGGTCCACCCAGCTTCTCTCCTCCAGACCACAGCCTTCCCAGTCTACCAGATTCTGTAATTTGCCTGCTCACCATCTCTACTGGTGTAGGCTGCGTACTCGGTAGGCTGGGTCTCCGTCTGCCTCCACGACGGGGGTGTGTGTGTGTGTGTGTGTGTGTCTTTGGGGGGGGGGGGTAGCCTCATCCATGGGTCCAGCAATCACTGGCCTAAGCAGAGAGACATGACACGTGTAACTGATGTAGTAGTTTGACAGTAACTGTATTGAGTAGGCAAACTCATTGACCTTCCGGAGGACATGAAATGGGCCAATGAACTGTGTGCTTCAACTTCAGAGGCGCAGGTCCCTTGTTGAGAGCCAGACTCGGTCCCCCGGCTGGTACTTGGGGGCATCCTGACCTTTTCGGTCCGCCTGGATCTTTTGGTGGCGGAGCACCCTCCGGATCTGGACGTTGGTGTTTTCCCAGACCTTATCCGCCTCCTTGAACCAGGCCTCCACCGCCGGAACTGGCTCTGGTCCCACGGGCACAGGAGAGTTTGCCGTCCGAGCACACACTAGAGGGGGCTGAGTCCAGTGGATGTGCTCTTCAAAGAATTCTGGGCATACTCCGCCCAGGGCAGGTATTGGGACCAATCCCTCTGGCGCTGGTGGCAGTATGCTCGGAGGAACCTCCCCAAATCTTGGATGGCTCTCTCCGTCTGCCCATTTGATTGAGGGTGGTATCCCGAGGTGAGGCTAACTGAGGCTCTTAGCTTCTTTAAGAAAGCCCTCCACACTCGGGATGAGAATTGTGGCCCACAATTGAAGAGGATGTCCTCCGGAAGGCCAAAATTTCTGAATACCTGCTGGAATAGAGTGGTCGCAACTTGGAGAGCAGATGGCACAGCAGCAGAAGGCACAAATTTACAGAATTTAGAAAATAATCACCAGCATACATGTATTACTGTCTTATGAGATTCCTACACTTTCTTGTGACTTCACTTTTTTGTTCTTACCCCTGCTAATGAAATAAGCTTCCCACAACTGTCTACCCTGCCCATCTTCCAAGGTAGTCTGGATCATTTTCAAGGTTGGGGCCATGGGGGTGGGTAGGGGTTGCACTGATTACCCCCAAAATTTGATAGGCCATCCCAGGTGCCAGCCTAAAATTCTAAACTATGATTTTTTTATTAGCAGGTGAGAGGCAGGACTACATGGAGCTTCTGTTCTGTAGCATAGGCCTTCATGATATTGACCAGAACCTGAGCATAGACTATGAACCTGCATCTTTACTTCTCTAACCTCATGCCTTACCAGAGAGTTGAAATGCCATTCAGAATACAAAAACTCAAATTACGAGTGGTTATGCTTGCTTCATGTACCTCCTTGCGACCTGACCGAAAAAAACTGTGTGTGTGTGTGTGTGTGTGTGTGTGTGAGAGTGTGAATACGTGAGTTTGTGCGTGTGTTTATGAGTTCTGATAAAAACCAGTCACCCCCAAGGCCAGTTTACAAACAAAATTACAAGATTTGCGACAAGACCATTTTCGAATGCTGTCGCTCTGAAGTAAATTAAAGTCTTAAGTAAATTAAAGACACTAAGGATTCACACCCTTGTGTGAATCCTTAGTGTCCCTTCGCAATTCAGAAGCCTGCATGTCTATTAGGTGTCGTGCATTGTGATAGGTGGACACCTTGCGCTCGTCTCCCTCACGGCTGAATCTCGTTACCTGCTCGTTTCCTAATAACCAATTGACAGGTATTTGAAGGATTCGTCAAATAAAATGTAAGTACATGCTCTTGGTGTTTACTGCGCATCGCATATATAGCAATGTTAACATAAAAACCAAGTTTGCTCTTTGAATTCGCAAAATGAATGATTTTATGCGCGTTTAAAATAAGCCTTGCAAAACATGCCAGTGCCAGTTCCAAAAGTTACTAAGCTATGCGATCATGTGACAATGTAGCGTCATACCAGCGATAACGAAGCAGGATATGCAACTGTTTTTACAAGATCAGCCATAGTTTCGAGACTTTTCATCTGTCGTCTTATGTTTATCGCTGCACTATGGAAGAAGACAACCTATAGGCCCTGAGGGAACTCATATCTGTCATCATCTAACTGAACATTACAAATGATCGGGATTGGACATGCATACAGTAGGGATGCCAGAACTGGACATTTGGGGGCTACAGAAAATCCATTTATAACTACAATTAGTCCCGGCTAGTTCTCAATCATTTTCATAATTAACTCCGCCAAGGAGGTTATGTAATCGTTGGAATCTGTTTGTTTGTTTGTTAGTTAGTTAATTAGTAACATTATGGAAAAACTAATATACGGATTTACACAAAATTTTCACAGTTGGTGGGAATTGGTCTAACTTAGATCCCATTAGATTTTGGGCTAGATCCGAAAGGGATTAACCCCTTTGTGCAGATGTGTCCGCCGCTGACCTGGAGCTGCAAATTTATGCACGCAGTTACAATATTCTATCACTAGATGGCACACCCGGATCAGATATTGAATATTCACAAGCAATCCGAGCTCGAAAAAGGTTTAGAATATGGACGAGTTCACTCCAATCCCTTTTTTTTTGGAGTTGCCTGAATGAAACTCCTCAGCTAAGCCTGATGTGCAAACTGCTCAATATACTTGCTCATAGTATCTATCCAGCTGTTCAAAAAAATGATCTCTTGGTTCAGAAAAAATCGTTGTCCTCTGTAGCAACCACTTCAGCTACAGTGAGCCAATGGTATCCTAATTAGTTAAAAAGAAAAGACAGTTTTCTGAAGCAAAAATTCGACATCGTATTGATTCTATGCCATTCTACTATCAATTATAGTCATCACATATGAAAAAACTTGTAGTTCCCTACCATGGACTTATGCATAGACTCCTCCATCGACAAATTCAGTACTCCCTTATTTCCCTCTGAGTACTCATGTTGATAGCCAATCACTCAGTTATTCACTAAGGCTCATCTGCGTAACGCACACGTATAGTTCACACCCAAGTGAAACTTCCGCAGTAATAATGTATTGATTGACTAGTTAGGGCTCTCAATTGCACAGCCATAGCTGCACCTTCTATTTTTCAGGTCCTATTTTGGGCACATTCTCGCACTGTATCCAACTTGCTGTTTCTGCGTTTCAAAAGCCCAAATCCCCATTTTGACACACCCTGACACCCACTAGGGCGCACCACTACCCTGCTGCGTGGTCCCAAGTGTCAGGGGAGCAAGTTAAATGGCCGTTTGGGGTTTACCATGGTTACTCGGATATTCGACAGGAGAGCCAGCATTACTTTCCAGGTGGCAGAACCATTGGACAACCAGCAGGCCCTATTAGTGCTCTGCCATCAAGAAAGTTATGGTGGGTCCTGGAATGTGGAGACAGGGCTGAGACAGACTGGTGGAGACCAGTTGTTCCTTTTAAAATTCAGTTTAATAAAGACAGATTTAACAATAAACAAATTTGTGTTTTCAAATTATTTTATTTGTAGCAGTCAGCAGCAGTACCAGATTGTCAAAGACTAGTTCCATACTGACAGCAGCAGTACGACTGTACCACAGTTAACAGATTGGCAAGACTAGTTTCATTCTGACACAATGGGAAGTAAATGACTGGTGACATTTATGAATCTGTTATTTAAATATTCCCTCTGACAACTGACATCATTTGGTTTTCCTGTAAAATGATTTACCTACAGCATTAGACATGAGATATACCAGTCCAGTTTCACAATTTAATCTTGAAAGAAGGATCGTTAAAAAATCTTCACAGAGAGCACATGGTATACTGTTTATAAACGTCGCATGATTCCTACGTCACGCAGACACACCCACCTCACTGACAACGAATTATGTTGTTGCGGCCCTACAGACTACATTTGAACACTTAATAATGGTAATTTCCTTCTTGGCTAGCAACAACATTAGACAGGATGCAGTATTTTAAATTCTAGGTCTCGTATAATTAGCTACGACTCCGACAGTTCGACCAGATTTGCATGCATGACCGCGGATGAGCTGTTGATAAAATTAGCATAACAATGATAATGTATGCAGACATGCTGGCAAAATGTCAGAAAATTTCATTGTACTTACATCTTTTTGCTTGAAAAAAACTATCTAAAGAGCCGGTGTTCTGACAATTTGTGCTGCCTTGACAAAAAATGCTACCGTAATGCAAAGCCATCGTAAAGTCTTTGTTTTCGCCATAATATTGCAATATGAATCAGTGTACAGTAGTAACTTTGTCATTTGTCATCTTATTATAACATAAGCAGATGTTATAATGAGTTGGATAAGTTTGTTTAAGGGGTGATCTGGGGTTAAATGGGCAAAATTTGATTATTTTTCCAAAAATTTTTTTTTTGAATAAAAATATTCTATAATAACCCACCTTTAATAATCACTAATTGCTACAAGGATTAAAAAACTGAATTTTGCCATAAAATCATGATTTAAAAGCAACTGTGATGATGAAATTTATGCTTTTCACTCCAGGAAAGTGAAAAACATTTGAATAATCAGATAATACAGTCTGAAAAATGGGTGTAAGCCACAGACTAAGACTGAACTCAACATTTCAATGCGGTCTAATGCATTTTCCATTGATTTCCTAAGGTATTACCTTTTCCACGTTTCTCATGTTTGTGGCAGCCATAACTTTTTTATTTATCATTGAAAATCAATGAAATTTGGGCTGCAGGTACTTTACTTCATTAGAAATCCAATGACATAGGGAAATTTTGCCTATCTGTTACATACTTTGAATATTTTGAGTATTCGTCAGATTCTGTGCAAAATAATTTCAAAATTTAAGTAAAATGCCCCAAAATCACAAAACTGAAAAATTGGGCAAACAATGGCTATATCATTGCATTTGGATAAGCAAAGGCTTTTAAATGATGAAAGACAAACTGAATTCTATCATAGATTTAAAGAGGAATTGGTGCCAGAAGTTTTCTGCATATTTAATAAGCTTGCTTCGTTACCATGGCAACCAAATAAATAGAAAAAATGCCAACTTGTATCTTTTTTGGTGGTTATTACATATACCTCTTTAGATTAATTCTGAGTTGTTTCCTGGTGTCATTTTTCATTTGACCCCAGATCACCCCTTAAAGATATATGCCGCATGCCATTATCATCTAATCTCTGCGTTTTCAGGAAAACCCAGCGTGTACATGCAAATATATATACGCTAGAAGGTCGAAAGGCGCACCAAAAAAAGACTTATATTTATGATATTTGAAGATACTTGAGATGGGAGGGAAGAAATAGAGCCGAAGATTTTAGGTTTGCACAAGCGCAGAAGCAAGACGTAGCGTATTTTGATAGGTAGCAAAAATTGACAGAACACCAGCATCTGGCACTTCCTTTCGTTTTTTTCGCTCTGCTACATATGTAGAACTAGTTTTATTGTGGCTTTTGCCAGTTTTTCGTGGTCTTCCACGGTGTCCCGGCATGATTAAAGCGCCACTTGCATTCAGGAAATTCTAGAAGCATTCTCGGTCGGCATGAGAATCGAAATACATTGGAGCAGTACACGCGAGTACATCCAAACCAGTGGGTGACAAGGTTAGGAGAATACTGTAGTCTTGCGCGAGCCACAAAAACTACCCGTGAGAAATATCGGATTTCTCTCGGGTTTGTGGGCGGTATTTCTGGCTGAATAATTCGTGTAATATGGAATTAGTAACATGGTTCGTTTTTTTTTTTGGTTATTGATTTTGGGCGCTTTCCCCATAATTTGGCCACGTTTGAGACGTCATAGTGGCAATGCAATTGAGAGCCCTGCGAGTGTCTTATCCAATTCCAGAGAGTTTAAACTTTCCACAGACATTGATTGGACAATAAGAATGGTATACAAACCTGTGTGTAAAAGTGAGGTTGGTTGTATTCTCCTAATGTCAGGCATGGTTGCGCAACTGAAAAAGATGGGATTTCAAAGAAAAAAAGACATCCAAAACCAGCCTGAAGTGTTCAGTTACATTTACTGGATTTAAATGAGGTATGGACATGGTCAATGGGAATTATTCCAAATGAAACAGGACTGGAAGGTTCTTTCTACCCGATACATCTGTCGCTGGAGGAAGGATTCAATGATAAAGATTATACTGCTACTCTGTTTGCATTTTGCTCAATGTGGCTTTTTGTTGTAGAATTTATACCGTGTTTAATGAAATCGAATGCCGAGGTTTTTGTTTCTTCAAAATGCAAGCAGTTCACGCACTTGGGTAGACCCCCTGGTACGTTCATTACACCATTCTATTCAAATTGGGGTACAAAATTGGCTGATTATTCCTGATAATGGAATGTCTATTCTGTTAAAAATAAGGTATATTTCAGATATTACTGAGTCAGTGAATTATACTTGTTCCTTATAAGGTGTGGTAAGTGTTTATATAAGGTTACCAGTTTGGAAGTGGGAACTGCCAGCTTTTCATTGCAGGGTGAATGTTCTTACCGCTAAATAAGCAGTTCATTTAATGAGTATGCATGCTGGCTAGTGGGAATCTGAAGAAAAACTGACAAAATTGTAAACTCTATCATGCAGAAAAGGCATGTTTTGTGTTTGGAGAGGTTACTGGAGACCATTGATGTACAACTGCACCTATATTGATAAATTCATGCTAAATTCAACAAGAAAATCATTCCTTTGTATTGAATTTCATATGTCAAAAGTTAATATGTGTTAATATATGATTATTTTATGATTTGACAGTGCACCATTTTGGGGGATGTTAGAGCTTGGGAAGCCACCTGGATAGCTGTATTATTTGGGTCCTAGAGAGTAGGTAATCTAGAATTCAATTGTCAGATGACTTGCACTTGTGGTCAAGGAGTTTATGATCCCAGAAATGTATAGTTTTGAGACCTAGCAATTTTTCAATTCTTGGTATTATTTTTTTTACAATTTCAATGCTGAATTTTCATGAAAATTTTTTGTGTTTGCGGCCCTTTTTCTCTACCAAAATGATGAAAATAAACTGAAATACGATGGAATTCTAAATGTTTCAAGTGTCCTGACTCAGTTGAGCCATTCCTTCCTGTCTGTTAAGCTGCAATCTTGAATTATAAAGCCGTAAATAAGGTAACACATAAATAGCCAGATTTGGCTTCTGCGCAAAGGGGTTAAGCAGCTGGGGGGACTGCTGGGCCTTGGCGGAGTTATGTGCTCTCCGAGTGCTCTTGTTAACAATAGATTCACTTTGAGAGCACTCCACACTATCAGGTGCTGCTAATTCTTCCCCTTTAGGTACGATGTCGACAATCATTCATTTGGATTCGTAATTTGGTGAATTTAAATCAGTGTAATTCAAAATTGCATACCCGTCAATATGCTGTGGCATGAGTCTAATGCTTTTTAGTGGCATATCATGTTCTCACGCCATAGTCCGCAATCTTACACTTAATAACAAAAGTGAAGCTTGAAAAATTTTAACTCGGCAAACAATATCATATTTCATTGCCAAGTCCAACCACCAGTTGTATTGCAAGTCTGTCTCTGCGCTTGATTCCTAGTCTGGACTACACCATGTCTTCCTTCTTTGCAAACTGGCCGATATCGTGTCTCAGGATTCCAGATGTCAAGTTCATGTGTTGGGTTTTTGGATCAAGAACCGCACAAGCTTCTAAGCCACCAAAGTTTCTGTTACTCCCTTTATTTTATTTTGGAGAGATCTTAGCTTATATCACTGTCACCCCAAGTGAAACCTCTTGAGCTGGTGAAATGTTGTCAGTGCTGCTGTTAACAGTGTTTCAAGTTGCAGCATGTCACTTTTGATATAAACGTACCTGTTTTGCAACCATTGTGTAATGTTTGTGGGGTTTTTTCACTGACCCACAGTTTGCGGACATGGTGGACCCACAACATTATTGTGTTTTTAAAACAATACAGCCATAATAATTTACATGAAACTATTTAACAGATATTGACTTTTTTCAATTCAAGAAATATAGTCTGCATGTATAGATAATATTTGCCGATTATATGTGCTACATCACATTTTTCAATAAAAGTTTTATTCATTTTTGTGTGTGCATGTGTGCTCGTGCATGTACATGCTGTCCTCAGAGAAGCTGGGAGGTGATTTCAGATGTTGAGAAGAAAAGAAATAAGAATCCTTATGGACTGGGAGTGTGTGTGTGTGTGTGTGTGTGTGGTGTGGCGGTCGGGTATATCGGTGCAGGTGAAGTAGGTGTGGGGGCTGTAATGGGACTAAGCTTGGAGGCATTTGACAATAATGCCTATAAAATGGTAGAGACGGTCATGTTCAATTTTTGAAACATTCTGCAAATTTCAAGGAACGTGCGCACACACACACACGCACACACACACACACACACACACGCACACACACTAACTCTAACATCAGGCCCAGTGAAGGTAAATAGCAAACCTTTTTCTTTCATTTTCACAATGTTTACATGTTTTTACCGACAAGTCCTGCACTTCTATTACCCTTGGGTCCAGTGGTTCCGAACACCACATATGTAATATAAATGTGTAGGGGGGGAGTGCATAGTGTGCTCTCAATGAAATTGAATTCTTTTACATGTTCTTCAGAGAAGATGAGCCGAGGCCGATGAGTCCGTGGTTGAAAAAATCATGCATAGTATCAATTTTCTATTAGGAAACATTGAAAACGGCCCCCACAGACCCCCAACCCCACACAAGTTCATGATTTCTGTTGCAAAGAGTTGCCATTGTGCATGGTTTCAAATCTTTTATGTAAACTGGCCTTTGCAGTGACATCTCCCACATAATACATCTCAAATGCAACAAAACAATAACCAAAGCCCACATTCCAAAATCCCCCCCCCCAACAGTGTTACACTTACCCTATAATAAATATAACAATTGAAGAACAAGTGTGGCCTTGCCATGAGTAAAATGTATACTGACTACATTACAGGATGAAAAAAAATCAAGACATGTTCACGGAAGAAACGGGGGCAGAGGAACCTAAGCTTGCAGTGTCAGCCGCAGGCCCTGATGCCTTATTTATAAAAATTTGCGTGGATTTCATACCTAAATAATACATACGCACAAAAAAAAAGAAGACATTTTTTTTGGAAAATAACCTAATTTATAAACCTATGGGTAAAATAAACTGCATAGAATTTTCATTTATTTAATCAGGATGGACTTGGAATTTATTGACATTGCGCATGATCTTAATAATTTCCCTTTTTTGAATGTCAAGTTTGTTTTTATAAATCAGAAATCTGCAAAGAAAGTGACGTATGTATTTTTTTTTTTTTTTTGCCTACGCACCGTTTATAAATGAGGCCCCTGGTCTGTAAAATCTGAAAAGCTAGCAAATTAGCCATAGTGATAGAACTAGAATATCAGTGCTAAACAATTACTAATTAACCGTGATGTGCTCATTACACAGAAGACATGTGGGCTTTGGAAGCTTAAGGTTATGAGGTTTGCTTGGTGCCACCATGATTTGAGTCTGTGCTCCATTTCAGCAACCCCAGTCAGAAAAGTCTGGACACGCCCCTGATCATATTGTAGTGCAGTATGCATATTATTTCATTTTTTATCACATTTAATGTGCAGCTACCATTGGATAACTGGAATGTTTTGTTTGAGTTTTTTTGGATGGTGTACATATCCAAACAAAGGCAAATTTTTTGTCAACATCAGGCCTTCATCATAAAGGGAACGTCTAACAGCTGCTAAGCCTCAAAGTTTTAGCCAGCGGATAATATGCAAACAGGACCTTTACCAAGACAGTAAATGAACAAGAAACCACACCCCTATATGCCTCAATTATAAGAATTGGAATGTACTTTCTGTCTCCTAAGTGGGCGCGATCGCCTGGTTATTAAGAATTGTGGCCATGGAATAAAAGCTGGAGTATCTGTCGCATCATGCTGTCGAAAGAGGTAAGTGGGCTTACAAGTAAGTGTTGGGATTTATGGATTTCCATCGTATATATCTGCATGGAGCGTTTTTATTTCCTTTTGCTTTTCTATATTAGATAATTTGCTTTACAGCTAGCAAACATACTGTATTTAGCATTATGAATATGTGTTAGCTTGCAAGCTTGGGCACCCACAAATGTTATTTGACATTGGCTTAAAAACTTGAGTTTGCCTAACAAGCGTTAACGGTGGAGTAGATATATTTGATTTTGAACAGGATAATGTGTGTAGGAAATAAATCGGCCTGGGGCCTTTATGTGTGGAGTTTGCATGTTCTCCCCGTTTTCGCGTGGGTTTTCTCCGGGTACTCCGGTGTCCCCCACCCAGAAAAACATGCATTATAGGAATACTCCTACTGGTACCCCTGACCATGGAACTGGCTTTAGAACTGGAGTTGGTCCCTGGGCGTTGCTCTGCAGCTGCCCACTGCTCCTAACTATAGGATGGGTTAAATGCAGAGGGCAAATAACCCCAAGGGGTTCAATAAAGTGTATCCTTTCATCACCTGTGTGCAAGTGTTTTTTTCCATCATGGAAAAATAAATGCTCTTCATATTTCCAACTGAAGTGCACTTTAATAGGAAAATGCTTAAGACACCTAAAAGCTGCCCCTCTATTTGACCATTCCAAATGTCCAGCCATGCCTATGACTAAATATCATATTCCTGCTCTGTTCTTGTCTCCAGAATTATAGCCCAGTTCTGGAGCAGTCTTCAGTCAAAGCTCCAGCTTGACCACTTTTTTCCTTAAACCCTTTGCACAGAGGCCAAATCTGGCTATTTATATGTTACCTTATTTAAGGCTTTATAATTCAAGATTGCAGTTTCACGGAGAAGAAGGGAATGGCTCAAGTCAAGACACTTGTAGCATTTAGGATTCCATCGTATTTCAGTTTAATTTTGTGATTTTGGTAGAGAAAAAGGGCTACAAACATAAAAAATCTTCATGAAAATTCAGCATCGAAATTGTAAAAAAAAAGAATACTGAGAATTGAAAAATGGTTGGGGGTTAAAACTATACATTTCTGGGATCAGAAACTTCTTGACCACAAGTATAATTCATCTGAGCATTACATTCTAAATTACCTACTCTCTAGGAGCCAAGTAAGATAGCTATCCAGGTGGCTCCGCAAACTCTAAGATCCCTCAAAATAGTGCACTGTCAAATCATAATATAATCATATATTTAACACAAATTAACTTTTGACACATGAAATTCAATCTGAGTTAATGATTTTCTGGTTGAATTTAGCATGAGTTTATCAATATAGTAGGTGCAGTTGGACATCAGCGGTCACCAGCAACCTCTCCAAACACAAAACATTCCTTTACTCCATTATAAAGTTTAGAGTTTTGTCCATTTTTCTTCAGAGTCCCACAAGCCAGCACACATGCTCATTAAAGGAACTGCTTACTTAACAGTCAGAACATTCACCCTGCAATGAAAAGCCAGCAGTTCCCACTTCTGAGCTCGCAACCTCATATGAACACTTTCCACACCTTATGAGGAACAAAATAACTCACTAACTCAGTTATATCTGAAATATACCTTCTTATAACAGTACAGACATTCCACTATCAGGAAAAACCAAAAATGCCACCACATGCAGTAGCTATTATTAGCAAAGACTAATGGTAACTCTTACTAACTAAAGTGGCAAACAAGTTCTGTGATCATCATGGCTATGGTAAACCGAGAATAAAAAACAGTCAGCCAGCTAGCCATAAGTAAAAAAAAATATAAAATTGCACTTACTCATAAAATGAACAAAAACCATTCTTCAGTGAATCCCTCCTCCAGAGAAACGGATGTATCGGGTGGAAGGAACCCTCCAGTCCTGTTTCATTCGGAATAATTCCCATTGACCAAGTCCTTATCTCATTTAAATCCTGTAAACGCAACTGAACACTTCAGGTCAGTTTTGGGAGTTTTTTTTCTTTGAAACCGCATCATTTTCAGCTGCGCAACCTTGCGCAACGTTAAGAGAATACAATCCACCCTGCTGTTACCCAAAGGTTTATATACTTTTCTGATTGTCCAATGAATGTCTTTCAGTTACTGTGAAAATACTCACAGTAACTGACTCTCATACTCTCTGGAATTGGATAAGAAACATGTCAATCAATACATTATTACCGGGGAAGTTTCAACCCAACAGTAAACTACATGTTTGAAAGGCAGTGTCAGTCATGGTCAGGGGCAGCATTACTACACTAGGCATGGGCAACATACGCAAAATTTAAGCAAAAGGGCACACTCACATTTTAAAACAATATGTGCCTTACCTTCTAACATTGTCTTTAATTTTCTTGAAGGACACCCCTTCTTCTTCCAGCAGGAAAACATTAAGCCACACTCTGCACATATTGCAAGAGCGTAGCTTTCTAATCACAGAATGCAGGTACTGCCTGAAGACTGGGCCTGTCTCTCATTGAAAACGTGTGGTGGATTATGAAACACAAACAACAATGAAGATCCCAGACGAGTTACCATCTGAAGTCACATATCAGGCAAGAACAGGAGCAAACTACACTTCCGAAACTCCAACAATTAGTGTCCTCGGTCCTGAGTGTTTTAAAAGGAGAGGTGATGTTACAGTGTTGAACAAACACCTTTCCCAACTACCTTGGAACTTGTTGCAGACATAACGTTTTGAATTGGTCATTACTTTCAAAAAAAAAGAAAACAATAAAGTGAATGAGTTCAAAAATTTCTGAGTGCCTATTCCCCCAACTATTGGCAAAGTAGTCAGTGTTTCCTGTGTTATTTGACCAAGCCTTGCAATATAATGCATGTAATATTTTCTGAGCTACCTCTTTTGGCAAAACTTCCTTTCTCCGCCATTTTCCCTTGCCCAGATTAGTGACAGGATGGGAAATTGGAGGCATTTTGAAAAGACACAGATTTTACCGCTTTTTGAAATCCAATCGGCGCTTCACTATATAATGAAAAGAGCAATGTCCAATATGTGATACATAATTGTAGAACCGTAGAAAATGTCAACAAAAGGATTAGTTTTATCATCTTCACCATATAACGAACTTGGGACAATAAAAATTCTTGTGCACCCTTCTCTCACAATGGTTGAGGCAAAAGCCTCCTCCAAAAAATACAAATTTTATCTTTTACTTTTTCAATTTAATACAGGTTATTAAGGGATATGCAAATTACTGCTTGCTATCTTATTTACATTTTACACATTGTCCCAGTTCAGCTGAAATTGAGGTTGTACATACAGTACCTGACGCATGACTTACAAAATGCATAAATTCCGGACATTCCACCAACAAGCCAGAGGTGCATTATTAACTATTGCAGTATATGCAAATTTATTGGCGAGCAGCACTGAAAAGCACATATACTCACTACCAAAATACACAACAAAGTTTATTTGCATTTCCATTCATGCACAACACATGTCAATGCACTTCTCTACATACTTGTTTGCCTATAATTACATATATGTAGGTGAAAATGCAAGTTTCACATAATAAAAAAAATTTGCAGCCGTTTAAAGATAAGATGTACTTTAATTTACCCCATGGGGAGCCATTCCTACAAAGATATCAACAAATACAAGAAATATCAATCCATTTTAAAGTTACATTACATGTGAATGACCTTCATGATCAAACAAACTTGCAGTTGACTGTTTTTATGTAAAATACTCTTGAGGAGAAACCTGGAAAATGTATGTGGCATCCACATAGATAATCTATGTAAAATGTTCTATTTCTAAAACCAAGAACAATCACAAAGTTTAGCAAGCCTAATTTAATCTAAATTAAGTAACTAAACAACATTATAAGCTGGATAAGTTTTAAAATACCAGTCCTGTGCTGATTCATAGAGTCGCACAAGAATTTGTGATTTGAAAATAAAGAACATCATTTCTTTTCACTGAAAAAAAAATGTTCTCACACTGATAAATAAAAATAAAATCAGTTATTTTTTTCAGGGGGGTATTTATTGAGAGATACTCAGGAAAACTGAAAAAATGAGGCTGGATGTTTGCTCAATTAAATTGCAGGTATCAGAAAAGAGAGATGAGGAATGGTGCTTTGACTAGGCATTACTGCTTCCAACCTAGCATGAGGAAAATAAATCAATGAGCAATTAAGAATAAATGAATTCTGTATCAACCTGGAAAACTTGAGAGGTGAAATCTAATTTCTCTTCAATCCAATCAGTGGAGCACTGGCCAAATGTATCAGTGCCCACTTTCTAACAATTATACATTAAAACGTTTTTTAAACTTTCACATATACTCATGAGCAGCTGCACAGTTGAGCTCAAACCTGCACCATTTGATGACAAAACACCGTAATTCCCATTCCAGCCAGGTTCATTCTAAGTGCTTCAATTGTCAACCAGCTACACTGTCCTACCATTGCATTAATAGGCTGCACATTCTGCTACACTGATAAAGACGCGTTACCGGCTCCCAATCAACCTGAGCAGATGAAACTGAACAATAAGGAGGAAATTCTCCTGAAAACCTTCCTTCCTCTGAGTGTGCTGCTGGAGCCTAATCTCTATCCTGACCAAGAACCCCCTGTGCATGTTGGGCTCTAATTTCTTGGCGCAGCGCAGTGTGGCGCAGCATAGCGCAGCCCACGCAGTGGTAATTTCGTCCGGTGCAGCCCGCGCAGTGGTAATTTGGAGCGGTGCAACACCGTGCGCAGCCACTTTGGCAATTTGGTAGACGAACGTGTGCCGAGATGGGTGTGACGGCGGTGTAGGGGGAGGTGTCACATATTCATCATGACGCAGTGACAATTTCATGGCAAAAGGCTCCGCCGAAAGTGCGCAGAGAGCTCGCCAGCTCCAACCTGGTTTACTTTCTGTGCAGTGGTAATTTGGCTGACCGGCGCACAGTGTGCACACGTCACCGAAACCTCACAGGCAGGTTTCCAGAATGTCAGGCACATTTCAATGCAATAAATAATTACAGCAACCACTATTTAATGTAACTATCTGAATCAGCACATAAATTATAGTATCTATATCAATTGTCCTGATGTCAGATCAAAGGTGGTTGGCACGCATAATGGAAACTCGACCTGGCTTAATCAACGCAGCTGAATCTGTGATGCAAACTGTATGTACTGGGGGAAACCATGAATAAAAATTTATAACATAAATAATGCTTGCATTCTATGCTCAGGAAAGCCGCTTGCACACTGGAGGCGAAATGAATTTTTCGCACAACTGATTACATTCAAAGTCAATGCAAAGACGCGAATACATGGGTGTAATCGCGTCTTTGCATTGACTTTGAATGTAATCTGTCGTATTTAAAAATTCATTTCAAGGCCCAGTGTGCAAGCGGCTTAATACTATTATTGTCACTTAGGTTTTATTGTTTTTAGTGGGGGAAAGGAATACAGCCTGATTGCTATGATCTCGTACTGAGTCAAGCCCGGCGCTAGAACAGGGAATTGGGGGAGCACAGACAACTCCCTTTAGTCCTGGCAAGTTCTCAATCATTTTCCTTTATTGACGCGTTTTCAAATTATCGTAATTGGCAACTGACGACACGGTTTCTCTTAATATGCGATCTAACTGCAATGAAATCATGGGTGTTATTTTCAGTACAGTGGCGGAACCAGAACTAAGAATTGGGGTGCACAAAACATCTGTTTAAAACAATTATTAGTCCTGACCTGTTCTCAGTCATTTTCATAGTTAACAAAAGGTTCAGTCCGAGAGCACTCCACACTGAACAGGTGCTGCTTGTTCTCCCCGATTAGGTAAGACGACAATCATTGATCTGGACGCATATTTGCTGTATTTAAATCAATGTTATTCAAAATTGCATACCTGCCAAATAGCTTGAGCCGCATGCTTTTTATAGCCTATTTAACTGCCGAGTGCCACTTTTTTTTTTCAACCCACGCAATGCCGAGAGTGAAAGGCTATATTTCATTGGAATGCCGACCAGTTCAATCAACGCAAAGCATTGGCCTATTAATAAGTAAATTATTTTTCTGTGCTGAATTTAGCCCATGATTTCATCGCTGTTAGATTGCATATGGAGAGAAACCGTGTCTTCAGTTGCCAATTACGATAATTGGAAAACGCGTCAATAAAGGAAAATGATTGAGAACTTGCCAGGACTAAAGGGACCTGTCTGTGCCCCCCCAATTCCCTGTTCCAACGCCGGGCCTGTACTAAGTTAAGATCACATATTGAAAATAAATGTGTAACGTATCTTGCATTGTTGTCCATGCATGTTAATCCCAAAATTTTAAGCAGCAACAGGGTGTAATCATAGGAACACGCTATCCATCATTTCTCTTCCCAGTGATGCAGACAGAAGAAATAAATGAGCAACCGTTGTATTTCATTCCAACTTCATAAGTTTGAATGCTCTGACATAGTTTCGTTTTGAAATTCCATTCAAGTTCGCTAATGGTAATAATTCGCGAATGCCCTAGCTAGCCAGCTAACTCATATTCGTAATGCTTAATATAGACGTAAGCAGTGCAGAAAACATTCCTGAAGCAGCAAAGTAAAATGCAACATTAACGCATCATGCAGATATAGGACAGAGGCTTCTTTATTCCAACATTTTAAAGGTGAGGAGAGGAGCTCATTTGATTGGTGAAGATTTGACTTGGCTGTGTTAAACCCACTCACGCCTTCTCTCCTCCCTCTTTGCCGCTTGCGCCGGCAGGAGGGACAGAGGCGGGACAGAGGTGTACTTGCGCCAGGCACGAAATTGCAAAATATGCCTGGATACAGCCCGTCGGCGCGGCGCTCCCCCCATTCAATGAATTTAGAGCCCGTTGACTTTAGTTCCAACTGTAGCTGCAATCATCAGATGAAATAACTGTTTTTTTTTGTGGTAATTTTCATGTTTAAAAGGATTGTTTACCCCCTCTGATAAGATTGTATGAAATAATTATGGCAACGTGCCATGTACATTAAAAATTGTACAATATTGCAAACTATTATAATGAAATATGTATTGAATTCTTATTTTCACAAACCAAATTAAAGAATGTTGAATCAATACAGTGCTTAATGAGGTTTCTGACCATGTGATATTCTTATTTTGCCTTTTACACAATGTAGGGGACTCATTATTGTTTGCCTCGTCTTTGAATTTGCCATTGCCTACCAAGTGGCTTTTAGTTTTTGTGACCATGCATCCACATGTTCACCAGTGGAGGGTCTACTGATAAACCTCAGTCCATTATGTAAACAGTCAATATCTTTACCAGTTTATTGAAAGTATTTGCAATATACGTATTGCAAAACTGTAGTAATGCTCTACATCAAATGCTTAAAAATCTCTAAAATGTGACTTAAGAGGGCAAGCAATCTCCCTAAGCATGAACTGCTCCTAATTAATAATAATTAACTGCTTGTCAAAGTTCTGGGATGACAAATGTGGTTTGAACCAAGTTCTGCACTCACAGGGGGTCCCCAGGACTCACAGTGGGAACCACTAAACTAAGCAATGAAAAGTAATATGTTATCCATGGGATTTATGAGTCCATGTTCATTGGGGGTGTTCCTACACTGGAAATATGTGTTTTAGCTGTATTCACCATTTGGGAGTTCCCAGACAAACAGAAAATAGAGCTATTGTTTCCTTCCATGCACAGTATAATTGATCCCATCCATAAGTGTATGTAGTTCATCCAGATGAAACATTTTAATTCTACATTTTTTTCAAATTATTGGTCTTTTTAAACAAAATTTAGGGCACTGGCAGCCCCAGAAACTCCCGCCTTTAAGATAAACAAAATGTCGAAGTTTTTTTTGACGGATGCACACACAAACGGAACTCGATACCATAGCTCCCGCACCACTCGGGCGGCAGGAGCTGATTAGGAGTCTGTAACTGAAATAGTTGATGAGATAAAGCAAAATGTCGAAGATTTTGCTGATATTTTTAGGCCAGTGACCTTGGAAAAATAGGCCAAGGTTACCTTTAGGCACGTCATTTGTAGGCCTTTATGAGATGCATGTCCAGTAAAAATCAGGAGCCTGTAACTGAAATAGTTGATGAGATAAAGCAAAATGTTGAAGTATTTGGTGATATTTTTAGGCTGGTGACCTTGAAAACATAGGCTAAGGTCACCTTTAGGTGTGTCATTTGTAGACCTTAATAAGATGCATGTCCAGTAAAAATTAGGAGCCTGTAACTGAAATAGTTGATGAGATAAAGCAAAATGTCGAAGTTTTTGGTGATATTTTTAGGCCAGTGACCTTGAAAACAAAGGCCAAGGTCACCTTTAGGCGCATCATTTGTAGACCTTACTGAAATGCATGTCCAGTAAAAATTAGGAGCCTGTAGCTGAAATAGTTGATAAGATAAAGCAAAATGTTGCAGTTGTTGGTGATATTTTCAGGCCAGTGACCTTGAAAACATAGGCCAAGGTCACCTTTAGGCGCGTCATTTGTAGGGCTTTATGAGATGCCTGTCCAGTAAAAATTAGGAGCCTGTAACTGAAATAGTTGATAAGATAAAGCAAAATGTTGAAGATTTTGGTGATATTTCTAAGACAGTGACCTTGAAAAATAGGCCAAGGTCACCTTTAGGTGCGTCATTTGTAGGCCTTTATGAGATGCATGTCCAGTAAAAATAAGGAGCCTGTAACTGAAATATTTGATGAGATAATGCAAAATATCAAAGTTTTTGGTGATATTTTTAGGCCAGTGACCTTGAAAAAAATAGGCCAAGGTCACCTTTAGGCACGTCATTTGTAGGCCTTTATGAGATTCATGTCCAGTAAAAATTAGGAGCCTGTATATGAAATAGTTGATAAGATAAAGCAAAATGTTGAAGATTTTGGTAATATTTCTAGGACAGCAACCTGGAAAAATAGGCCAAGATTACCTTTAGGTCCAGTAAAATTAGGGGCCTCTAACTCATTTGTAGGGCTTTATGAGATGCATGTCCAGTAAAAATTAGAGCCTGTAACTGAAATAGTTGATAAGATAAAGCAAAATGTCAAAGTTTTTGGTGATATTTTTAGGCCAGTGACCTTGAAAAAATAGGCCAAGGTCACCTTTTAGGCACACGACATTTGCAGGCCTTTATGAGATCCCTGTCCAGTAAAAAAATTAGGGGCCTGTCACAGTCCAGAAAAAATTAGGGGCCCCTAAATGTTGATAGATAAAGCAAAATGTCAAAAGTTTTTAGGTGATATTTTAGGCCAAATAGTTGATAAGATAAAGCAAAATGTCAAAGATTTTGGTGAAATTTCTAAGACAGTGACCTTGAAAAATAGGCCAAGGTCACCTTTAGGCGCGTCATTTGTAGGCCTTTATGAGATTCATGTCCAGTAAAAATTAGGAGCCTGTATATGAAATAGTTGATAAGATAAAGCAAAATGTTGAAGATTTTGGTGATATTTCTAGGATAGTGACCTTAAAAAAATAGGCCAATGTCACCTTTAGGTGCATTATTTGTAGGCCTTTATGAGATGCATGTCCAGTAAAAATTAGGAGCCTGTAACTGAAATAGTTGATGAGATAAAGCAAAATGTTAAAGTTGTTGGTGATATTTTTAGGCCAGTGACCTTGAAAAAATAGGCCAAGGTCACCTTTAGGTCCCTGTCCAGTCCTGTCATTTGTAGACCTTTATAAGATGCATGTCCAGTAAAAATTAGGAGCCTGTAACTGAAATAGTTGATGAGATAAAGCAAAATGTCAAAGTTTTTGGTGATATTTTTAGGCCAGTGACCTTGAAAAAAAAGGCCAAGGTCACCTTTAGGCATGAGATCATTTGTAGACCTTTATGAGATGCATGTCCAGTAAAAATTAGGAGCCTGTAGCTGAAATAGTTGATAAGATAAAAAGCAAAATGTTGCAGTTTTTGGTGATATTTTTAGGCCAGTGACCTTGAAAAATAGGCCAAGGTCACCTTTAGGCACATCATTTGTAGGGCTTTATGAGATGCATGTCCAGTAAAAAATTAGGCCAGCCTGTAACTGAAATAGTTGATAAGATAAAGCAAAATGTTGAAGATTTTGGTGATATTTTCCTAAGACAGTGACCTTCCAGTAAAAAATAGGCCAAGGTCACCTTTAGGTAAGACAGTGATTTGTAGGCCTTTATGAGATGCATGTCCAGTAAAAAATTAGGAGCCTGTAACTGAAATAGTTGATGAGATAAAGCAAAATGTCAAAGTTTTTGGTGATATTTTTAGGCCAGTGACCTTGAAAAAAAAGGCCAAGGTAGGCCAAGGTCACCTTTAGGCAAAATTAGGGGCCTGTCATTTTGTAGGCCTTTATGAGATTTTTCTAGGACATGTCCAGTAAAAAATTAGGAGCCTGTATATGAAATAGTTGATAAGATAAAGCAAAATGTTGAAGATTTTGGTAATATTTCTAGGACAGCAACCTGGAAAAATAGGCCAAGATTACCTTTAGGTGCGTCATTTGTAGGGCTTTATGAGATGCATGTCCAGTAAAAATTAGGAGCCTGTAACTGAAATAGTTGATAAGATAAAGCAAAATGTCAAAGTTTTAGGCGATATTTCTAGGCCAGTGACCTTGAAAAAAAAAGGCCAAGGTCACCTTTAGGCATGACATTTGCAGGCCTTTATGAGATCCCTGTCCAGTAAAAATTAGGGGCCTGTCACTGAAATAGTTGATAAGATAAAGCAAAATGTCAAAGATTTTGGTGATATTTCTAAGACAGTGACCTTGAAAAATAGGCCAAGGTTACCTTTAGGTGCGTCATTTGTAGGCCTTTATGAGATGCATGTCCAGTAAAAATTAGGAGCCTGTAACTGAAATAGTTGATAAGATAAAGCAAAATGTTGAAGTTTTTGGTGATATTTTTTAGGCCAGTGACCTTGAAAAATAGGCCAAGGTCACCTTTAGGCACATTATTTGTAGGCCTTTATGAGATGCATGTCCAGTAAAAATTAGGAGCCTGTAACTGAAATAGTTGATGAGATAAAGCAAAATGTTAAAAAGTTGTTGATGATATTTCTAGGCCAGTGACCTTGAAAAAATAGGCCAAGGTTACCTTTAGGTGCGTCATTTTGTAGGGCTTTATGAGATGCATGTCCAGTAAAAAACCTTAGGGGCCTCTAACTGAAAAATAGTTGATAAGATAAAAAGCAAAATGTCAAAGTTTTAGGTGATATTTTTAGGCCAGTGACCTTGAAAAAATAGGCCAAGGTCACCTTTAGGCATGACATTTGCAGGCCTTTATGAGATCCCTGTCCAGTAAAAATTAGGGGCCTGTCACTGAAATAGTTGATAAGATAAAGCAAAATGTTTTTGGTGATATTTTTAGGCCAGTGACCTTGAAAAATAGGCCAAGGTTACCTTTAGGTGCGTCATTTGTAGGGCTTTATGAGATGCATGTCCAGTAAAAATTAGGAGCCTGTAACTGAAATAGTTGATAAGATAAAGCAAAATGTCAAAGTTTTAGGCGATATTTTTAGGCCAGTGACCTTGAAAAAAATAGGCCAAGGTCACCTTTTAGTAAAGCAAAATGACATTTGCAGGCCTTTATGAGATCCCTGTCCAGTAAAAAATTAGGGGCCTGTCACTGAAATAGTTGATAAGATAAAGCAAAATGTCAAAGTTTTTGGTGATATTTTCTAGGACAGTGACCTTGAAAAATAGGCCAAGGTCACCTTTTAGGTCAGGCATTTGTCCAGGGGCCTTTATGAGATGCATGTCCAGTAAAAATTAGGGGCCTTTGTAAAAAATTAAAATAGTTGATAAGATAAAGCAAAATGTCAAAGTTTTGGTGATATTTTTTAGGCCAGTGACCTTGAAAAATAGGCCAAGGTCACCTTTTTATTTGCAGGCCTTTATGAGATCCATGTCCAGTAAAAATTAGGGGCCTGTCACTGAAATAGTTTGCAGGCCTTTTTAGGTGCGTGAGATTTATGAGATGCATGTCCAGTAAAAAATTAGGGCCTGTAACTGAAATAGTTGATAAGATAAAGCAAAATGTCAAAAGTTTTTGTGATATTTTTAGGCCAGTGACCTTGAAAAAATAGGCCAAGGTCACCTTTAGGCATGACATTTGCAGGCCTTTATGAGATCCCTGTCCAGTAAAAATTAGGGGCCTGTCACTGAAATAGTTGATAAGATAAAGCAAAATGTCGAAGTTGTTGATGATTTTTCTAGGACAGCAACCTTGAAAAATAGGGCAAAGGTTACCTTTAGGTGACGTCGTCATTTGTAGACCTTTATGAGATGCATGTCCAGTAAAAATTAGGGGCCTGTAACTGAAATAGTTGATAAGATAAAAGAAAATATTTTTAGGCCAGTGACCTTGAAAAATAGGCCAAGGTCACCTTTGGCATGACATTTGCAGGCCTTTATTTGTCCAGTAAAAATTAGGGGCCTGTCACTGAAATAGTTGAAAATAAAGCAAAATGTCAAAATTTTGGTGATTTTCTAAAGACAGTAGGTCAAAAAATTACCTTTAGGTGCGTCATTGTGTAGGCCTTTATGAGATGCATGTCCAGTAAAAAAAATTAGGGCCTGTAACTGAAATAGTTGATGAGATAAAGCAAAATGTTAAAGTTGTTGGTGATATTTTTAGGCCAGTGACCTTGAAAAAATAGGCCAAGGTCACCTTTAGGCATGACATTTGCAGGCCTTTATGAGATCCCTGTCCAGTAAAAATTAGGGGCCTGTCACTGAAATCAAAATGTTAAAATTTTGGTGATATTTCTAAGCCAGTGACCTTGAAAAAATAGGCCAAGGTTACCTTTAGGTGCGTCATTTGTAGGCCTTTGATGAGATGCAAAAATGTCCAGTAAAAATTAAGGAGCCTGTAACTGAAATAGTTGATAAGATAAAGCAAAATGTGTTAAAGTTTTTGGTGATATTTTTAGGCCAGTGACCTTGAAAAATAGGCCAAGGTCACCTTTAGGCACATCATTTGTAGACCTTAATGAGATGCATATCCAGTGAAAATTAGGAGCCTGTAACTGAAATAGTTGATGAGATAAAGCAAAATGTCGAAGTTGTTGATGATTTTTCTAGGACAGCAACCTTGAAAAATAGGCCAAGGTTACCTTTAGGTGCGTCATTTGTAGGGCTTTATGAGATGCATGTCCAGTAAAAATTAGGGGCCTCTAACTGAAATAGTTGATAAGATAAAGCAAAATGTCAAAGTTTTAGGCGATATTTCTAGGCCAGTGACCTTGAAAAAATAGGCCAAGGTCACCTTTAGGCATGACATTTGCAGGCCTTTAAAAAATGAGATGTCACTGTCCATAAGTAAAAAAAATTAAAAATTTGGTGATATTTCTGTCACTGAAAAAATAGTTGAAATAGTTGAAGATAAAGCAAAATGTCAAAGTTTTTAGGCGATATTTTTAAAATGTCGAAAATTTTGAGATGATATCCAGTGAAAATTAGGACCTGTCAACCTGATGAAAAAATGTCGAAAATTTTGATGATTTTTCTAAGTTACCTTTAGGCCAAGGTTACCTTTAGGTGCGTCATTTGTAGGGCTTTATGAGATGCATGTCCAGTAAAAATTAGGGGCCTCTAACTGAAATAGTTGATAAGATAAAGCAAAATGTCAAAGTTTTAGGCGATATTTCTAGGCCAGTGACCTTGAAAAAATAGGCCAAGGTCACCTTTAGGCATGACATTTGCAGGCCTTTATGAGATCCCTGTCCAGTAAAAATTAGGGGCCTGTCACTGAAATAGTTGATAAGATAAAGCAAAATGTCGAAAATTTTGGTGATATTTCTAAGACAGTGACCTTGAAAAATAGGCTAAGGTTACCTTTAGGTGCGTCATTTGTAGGGCTTTATGAGATGCATGTCCAGTAAAAATTAGGGGCCTCTAACTGAAATAGTTGATAAGATAAAGCAAAATGTCAAAGTTTTAGGCGATATTTCTAGGCCAGTGACCTTGAAAAAATAGGCCAAGGTCACCTTTAGGCATGACATTTGCAGGCCTTTATGAGATCCCTGTCCAGTAAAAATTAGGGGCCTGTCACTGAAATAGTTGATAAGATAAAGCAAAATGTTGAAGATTTTGGTGATATTTTTAGGCCAGTGACCTTGAAAAATAGGCTAAGGTGACCTTTAGGTACATCAATTGTAGACCTCAATGAGATGCATGTCCAGTGAAAATTAGGAATCTGTAAGTGAAATAGTTGATAAGATAAAGTAAAATGTTGAAGTTGTTGGTGATATTTTTAGGCCAGTGACCTTGAAAAAATAGGCCAAGGTCACCTTTAGGCATGTCATTTGTAGGCTTTTATGAGATGCATGTCCAGTGAAAATTACAAGCCTGTAACTGAAATAGTTGATGAGATACAGTATCTCATAAAAAGTGAGTACACCCCTCACATTTTGACAATTACTTGATTATATCTTTTCAAGGGACAACGTTGCAGAAATGAAACTTGAATATATTCTAGAGTAGTCATTGTACAATATGTGTAGCAGTGTAGATTTACTGCACTGTCCAAATAACTGAGCAAACAGTCATTATTTCCAAAATGGGAGGCAACAAAAGTGAGTACACACCCCAATTGGTAATGGTCAACCAAGCAATGCAACGTGTCTTATTCATCATGTTCAAGGTTTCAGTTGTGGTGCTTTGGGTGCAATGCTCTCATTCTGGTCACTGGATGGTCAACATGGCACCTCATGGGAAAGACCTCTCTGAGGATCTGAAAAAGAGAATTGTTGCTCTCCACAAAGATGGTCTAAGCTACAAGATCTGTGAAACCATGAAACTGAGCTACAGCATGGTGGCCAAGGTTATTCAGCAGTTTTGCAAGACGGATTCTGCTCGGAAGAGGCCTCGTCAGGGTCGACTGAAGAGGTTGAGTCCTCGTGCTCTGTGTCAGGTGCGCAAGTTGGCTTCAGAAAACAGATGCAGGAGTGCTGGCAGCATTGCTAACGAGGTTGCAGCAGTGGGAGAACAGCCTGTCAGTGCTCAGACCATACGCCATGCTCTGCACCAAGTCGGTCTGCATGGCCGTCGACCAACATGGAAGCCTCCTCTGAAGCTAGCCCACAAGAAAGCCTGAAAAGAACATGAACATGAACCACTGGAACCATGTTCTGTTGTCTGATGAGACCAAGATAAACTTGTTCGGCTCAAATGGTGTCCGGCATGTGTGGCGGCGCCCTGGTAAAGAGTACCAAGACAAGCGTGTACTGCCTACAGTCAAACATGGTGGTGGCAGCATCATGGTCTAGGGCTGCATGAGTGCTTCTGGTCCTGGGGAGCTGAGCTTCATTGATGGAACAATGGATTCCAACATGTACTGTGACATTCTGAAGCAGAACACGATGCCCTCCCTTCAGAAACGGTAGTTTTCCAACATGATAACGACCCGAAACACACCTCCAAGATGACAACTGCCTTCCTGAAGAAGCTGAAGGTGAAGATGATGGCGTGGTCAAGTATGTCTCCAGACCTGAATGCCATTGAGCACCTGTGGGGCATCCTCAAGAGGAAGGTGGAGGAGCAGCAGGTGTCCAACATCCACCAGCTCTGGGGTGTTGTCATGGAGGATTGGAGGAGGATCCCAGCAACAACCTGTGCAGCTCTGGTGAATTCCATGCCTAGGAGAATCAAGGCAATGCTGGACAACAATGGTGGTCACATTAAATATTGACACTATGGACACAATTTGGCATGTTGACGGTGAGGTGTACTCACTTTTGTTGCCACCCATTTTGGAAATAGTGACTGTTTATTCAGTTATTTGGACAGTGCAGTAAATATACGCTGCTACATATATTGTACAATGACAACTGTAGAATATATTCAGGTTTTATTTCTGTAACGTTGCCCCTTGAAAAGATAATAAATTAATTGTCGAAATGTGAGGGGTGTACTCACTTTCGTGAGATACTGTAAAGCAAAATGTCAAAGTTTTGTTGACGGACGCACGCACACACGCACGCAGGGACAGAGCCCGATACGATTGTTCACATTTATAGGATTGAACAGCAAAAATTTCAGAGAGATGAATAACTGGTGATATGGTCATTTTTTGCCTCAGAAAAGGGCGTTTAGGGGCAAAACCAGAAAAATTTACTTAGAAATTATTTCATTAAAAAACTTATATAAATGATATTACTTGGATTACTGCATTTTTACAGAGAGATATATAATCGTACCTTCGATATGATTGACCACCATATTCTTCTTTACGGGCTAGAAAATCTGGTTGGTATTTCTGGACTCGACCTTTCATGGTTTAAGTCTTATCTTTCCGACAGATGTCAGTCTGTTAGGGTAAATAGCAGTTCATCCGCAAGGTAAACTTTGGAATACCTCAAGGATCTGTTCTGGGCCCTTTGCTGTTTTCTTTATACATGCTTCCCCTTGGAAGCATCATAAGTAAATATGATGTGAAGTACCACTGTTATGCAGACGACACATAGCTTTATGTATCTTTTAAACCAGGTGTAATTGATCCACTAACTAGATTAGAGATGTGTCTTAAAGCTGTTAAGGCATGGATGACACAGAATTTTCTCTCATTAAATCCAGATAAGACTGAAATATTGGGAATTGGTCCCAAAACGCTCAGAGACACATTCCTCAATTTTTCTCTCAACGTTGATGGACTCCCGGTTTCTGCCAAAGCTGTCGTCAAAAACCTTGGTGTCACCCTTGATTCAGAACTCTCTCTCCACTGTCATATTAACAACATTATAAAAGTGGCTTTCTTCCATCTTAGAAACATATCAAAACTGAGAAAAATGTTGTCTCTTCAGGATGCCGAAAAAATGGTTCATGCATTTGTGTCCTCTCGGCTGGATTACTGTAATGTTTTACTGTCAGGCTGCTCTAGTTCTACCCTAAATCGCCTTCAAATAGTGCAGAATGCAGCTGCAAGGGTTCTGACCAGGACGAAGAAATATGACCACATTAGCCCAGTACTCAAAAATCTTCGCTGGCTGCCTGTCAAATTTAGAATTGAATATAAAATTCTACTGCTTACCTACAAAGCCTTAAATGATTTGGCCCCAGAATATCCTAGTGCACTTCTCATTCCTTACTCCCTCCAAGATTACTTCGTTAGAAGGTGCTGGATATTTGAAAATTCCAAATATATCCAGAGTTACATTTGGAGGCAGAGCATTCTCTTACAAAGCCCCAATCTTGTGGAACAATCTCCCAACAAACATTCGAGCCTCAGACACACTCTCTGTATTCAAGAGTCGGCTGAAAACATACCTCTTTAATCAAGCCTATACTTAACACATTATGAGCATTTATACTACCTGTTTTTAGGGAGATTGCCTAGTCTCTGGGTATGCTCACTTCTTGTGACAAAGTTTTGGTTGCTAATATTGTATAAATCCATGTGGAACCGGTGGCACTGAGATTGCATTTACACGGCACCGGTGGGGCTTGCTACGGCCTTAGTCACCGGGTAGGTCCACATGGTGTTGGTGGTGTCTAATTGAAATACTATGCAGCATTAGTCGGATGAAGTTCAGGGCCTCTGTGGTGCAATAAGTGGATGAAGGAGAGTTGACTGCTCTATACTCGTTACCCCTGAGTTGTAGTATTTTAGCGTAACTTGATACCTGACACAGGACAACATTTTGTGTAGTATGTATTAGTTTATCCAGTACCTAACCCTCTTTTGTTTTTGTGTTTTCTCTGAGGAACGCCGTCCCCCGGAACTCAGTCCTTGGACCACCTAAGCCCTGTCACTACCTGATGGTCATCGACTGCTGTCCTCCTGCTGTCCTGATCCCCTCATCCTCGCCTCTCCACTTCCTGGAGCTACAGATGTCGCTGCTTGGACACCTTATTGTTTAAAGAACTTTGGATTTTAATTTACTATCATCAATTAATTAGCCAGCCAGCGGAGGATGGGCTTCCCCACAATAGCCAGGTTCCTCCTGAGATTTCTTCTCACTGATGAGTTTTTTCTCACCACAGTTCGAGGCTTTTTTTCTCCCTACAGGGAGTTTTTTTTGCCTGCTATTTGGGGATTAGGGATTTGTCTGGGCTCTGCCCTTTTCTCTCCGTAAAGCGTCTTTGTGACAGCCTGCCTGTGAAAAGCGCTATACAAATAAAATTGAATTGAATTGAATATATCATAAAATCTTACAAATGAATTCTATCCTTTTATCTTACTTAATTCCTGAGTTACAGGTCATAAAATGTGGTCTTGTTTTTGGGCGTTTTGTGTTTTTTGCTGATTTTGAGGCTTTACCATACAACAGTGGATCAAGATACACAGAATCTAAGGCCATTTTCAGATTCTAGGGGATAAATATGGTTAGTATACCCAATTTTAGCCTTGTATAAGCAATCAATTTGGAGCAATAAGTTGCCAAATTTGGCTGAAAATGGGTTCGCAAAAAAACTTCAAATATTATTCAAATTCCAAAGGGCTTGAATTTGAAAACTATTTGAGATACTGGCCTAATATTTGGCATTTTTTCATTTTGTGTGAATATTTACTCGTGAATTTTTTCAAAGAATTTTGAGGAGGCAACCTGGCACCCCCTGGATGATTTGACGTGGACTGACCCGTTTGCTAATCTGTCTGTCTCATTCCCTCTAATTCCAATATGAGCTGGTATCCATATGAATATAGCTGTAAGTCCCATCATTTGAATCCTGTATTATGCTTGCTGTAGCTCTATGAAAATTTCTGGTCTGCTGTTGGAATGATTGCACTGTATACTGGTGAGGGAAGAACTAGAATCTGAACAGATTCAGACTGTTCTTCGCAGTCCTACCTCCTCAACCCACTGTACCACAAGCAGTATTGCTAACATTTCCCTTATGTAAACCGACAATCCTTGACTGATCCTTTTACCTATCCTGATGTGAAATTGTGGCACTGTAAAAGACACTCCCGGTTTATTGCCCGTCTTTGATGTGTCTGTGTACACCTGGACATAACTGTGATAGTTATGAATATATGCTTATACTTCATATGAGTTAAGATCCCTTCCGTTGGTCTTCTTCTCTTAACATCACAAAACGTATTGTTGCATCAGGAAGAATACAAGGTGGCACTGTTTGGCAAATTCTGAATTGATTGACTTTAAATTCTGTTGTTCTCTGTATCACTGTCCATCCAAAGCTTTTTGTGTCCTTCTTCTCCTTTTCTCAGTTTGGCTTTAAAGTGACTTGTGTGGGATGGTCTTGATTATGTCCCTGCAAATTACCCCAGTAATTCAGTGATAACTGTGTCCTTCTCATGACCAATGGCATCTCTCCCATTTCAACCTGCAGAGCTTCTGTTGGGGTTATTTTTAATGCACCTGTGCATAACTTTAAGGCCTGAAACTGAATATAATCCAACTATTTGAGACTTGCGTTTGCCACTGACCCATATACCACACACACCCAAATCGATTGCTGATCTAACCAACCCAGTGTATATTGCCTTCAGAGCCGATCTATTTGCTCCCCATTCTATGGCGCTAGAATGGTGTCAAAATAGATAAATGCACAGAAAAAATTCACAAATGTATTTGGGGATTTATATATATATATATATATATATATATATATGACTCAAAACACAAATACATTTTCAATGCAAACACAAATATGTTTCATACACAAATACATTTTCAATACACACAAATATGTTTCATTCCATATATAAGTAAAAAAAAATCCACATATAAAAATATTCATAAGCATGTTTTCGATGCACACGCAAATATAAAAAAAATTCACAAATATATGCATGTAAAAGTATTTGCAGTCTTCATCAAATACATATGTGGAGCTTGTTACATTCATATATGAACTGTTGGATCTGCATTTACAAAGTGCTTTTAATTTGTAAACTTCGCTGCATTTGTGTGTGAGACTTTTGAGACTCCCCTGACGTGACTCCGATCCACAAATGCATTTTTTCTAAGAGGGATCATCTATAGCCAATCAGATGTCTCACTCCTTTACAGCCAATCACCTGAGTGCCTCCCCACGAGGGGTGTTTTATGATGTCATTAAAACGCGCGTAGGCGACCAGAAGCTGGAGGTTTTTAGCCATGGATCCCAGACCCATAGAGAAACAGATTTGCGACAACTCCATTGACTTCAGCAGGCCACTGCAATGGCGGATCATGGAGGCGTCCAATAGTTCCAAACGAAGCTTCCTGGGAAACCGTATCGCTGTGGAGAAGTTGTGTGTCTCGCATCTTCCAAGTGATTATTTAAGGGTAAGAAGTAGCAGGTCAATGTATTATGACAACCATTTTATAAGAATATTTCAACCAAACTAACGGTGTGATTTAAAACATTATAGCTCGTCTCTTTCAAGCAGATTTTAAGATATAACGCAGTTAGTGAAGATTGACACGGCTTTGTCCGTCTTTGCTAATTGTGCTTAACACCTGTGAATGAAACGTTTCACTGAGCTATAATTAAGTTTAATAGCCTATCTCTGTGATGTGTGAATTGATGTTATATGGTTCACTTAAAGCTTTAAATAATGCTAAATAGTTAATACAACATTATAGGCCTAAAAACTAAAACGTTGATGCTAGCTTGCTATGCTGACCATGCGAACCATGACCACATAGTTATCTTAGCATGAATATTCGTGGTTATTCAAGTAATTTGAATTACTAATAATGATCCATCATCATCAGTCTCTTTTGGCATGAACGACAGCTTATCACGTTATTCTCTAAAGTTACTATGAGGTGTAATGTTATAAATGCTGCGTTCAAACCAGCTTGTGAAAACCATACTAGTGAAAATTATGGCACCTATATAATTTGGTTTTCTATCGATCTTGTTCTTTTTTTAGGTCCATTAATAGGATTCCCATGTTTCCTGGAACACCTTGAAGACCTGGAGATTTTATAGCCTGTTGGACCCATACTTTGTTTCATTGCCCCATTTCTTCCCTTTTGTTGTTTTCCTGCCCCGTGCCTTAATTTGGTCTATTAAAAATGTTTTTCCAATTCTCTGTCCTTAATATTTATTTTCTTCTGGAGAGCTGCTTTTTAATAATTTCGAAAAATTATTTCTCAAAAGATGCATATGGTCTCCTGGAGCGTCAAATATTGTGATCAAAGTGATATCGTAAATTTGTTTCCAATAGCATCATTTGACTGTCCATCAAGATAAGATGCATATATTGTGTACATAAACGCGATATTGGCTACGCTATGCAAGTTATTTCCATGGACAGCCGAGATGTGTATTTCACAGCAGAAAAGCATTAATACTGCGTTTATGTACACTGTGTATGCATCTTACATTGATGAATATTCAAATGATACCATTGGAAACAAATTTACAATATTTGATCACAATATTAGATGCTCCAGGAGACCATATGCATCTTTTTGATCTCATGTAATTTCTTTATTTTTGTGAATGTATTTTGTTACTGAGTTACTGAATTAAATGCATATTTTAGTCATGATTGATTCAACTAAGCCTAAAGTATATTGTACTTGTGTTAAAAATGGCCTGTATGTGTTATGTTATCATTGAAAGGTTTTGAAAATTGTCAAAAAGCCAAATGGATGAACAAGATTTCCCTCCAACTACAGAACTCTTAGTATGGACTGTCTATGCATGTTCTCATACATCCAGGTCATAGGCAGACTAGCCAGTCTAGCCTAGTGAACAGCATGAACTGATGAAGCCATTTGTAGAGGGGGCGAAACGTTTTCTAAGACATAACTACACTTAGTTGAGCTGATTCAATTTCCTTAGGATACTTGGTGTGGACTCCATGCAGTGACTACCATCTGACTGTGATAATGAATTAATGCATTTTTTGTACTCTATTGGTAATAATTACTAGTACTAGCAGTAGAAATCCACAATTCTTGATTTCCATTTCAAGACCTCAGAGGTAACAATATCCCATCAACTTTATTATATTGGTTATCATGGCCAGGTAAGACAAGAGTTGCTCTTGCTCTTTGTATTTATTTATTTTTATGGTAGCTCTCAAAGGCAAATTTTAAGAAGGAAATAAGGCAAAGGTTGGAGAACCCCTGCATTAGATGGCTTTTTTTAGTGTGCCTATTATGATCACACTGATTTTCATCCTTACAAAGAATAACTTTTGTTTTTCCTAATACTGAAAGTTGCAGTATCTTACAATCGCTATTGTATATGGTCAGTAGAGTGATCATTTCTGATATGGTATGCTAATCAAGACAGAGATTATGAAATGGCTTTAAATTCACTTGGCTACAACAGTCATTGTGTATATATATATATGAATGTGTTTTTTACTCAGGAAGATCCACAAAAACCTTTTCACTCCTCGTCTTGTTTTATTCCAAATCGTCTCTTCTGGAAGTCAAACGGAGTGTGATGAGATTACTCGTAAAAAGTGTAGAATTAAATATTTTAGAGATAGTAAGCTATAAACAGGGAAAATTAGTACAGCGTAAAGCAGTGATTTGCTAATCAAGAGGCATTTTATTACACAGATTCCGCAACAGCCGCAATGATGACTCTACACCGCCTTTGTGGGCTTACACAACAAGCTAACTGTTAGAAGCAAGCTAGCCACCGAGATATGTGAAACACTGGCTGCTAAATGAGAGCTAAGGGTTTCCTGTAACGTTACTAGTCAGCCAGCTAGCTTGCTACGAAGGTGACGTTAGTGCAGTGTCCTGCAACAGGACCAGAAACATGAAGCAAACATCGTTTGCATAATTGGTAAAATCAAGACTTCATCGAGATTCAACTGGACCGCGAATAATTTTATTAGCACGATAGCTAGCTTGGTTAGCAAGGTACAGAAATGTAAGTCCTGCTGCTGTTGGCAATGGTTGCTAATGGTTGATAAATATTTTGCCCAGGTGTGATACAGCCTGTATGTTAAAGGTGATATCACAGGTGCAGATTCCCTAAAAACCTCCAGCCTCTGGCCGCCTACGCGCGTTTTAATGACGTCATAAAACACCCCTCGTGGGGAGGCACTCAGGTGTAGTCTGGGGCCGTTTAGTGGCTTTTTTGGTAAGCAACCGGAACCAGGGTGAGAGACACAGGATCTGGAATTCAATGGATGCGCCAAGCTAATAAAAATGCAGTGAAACTTTTTAATTTAAAGAATATAATTTTGTACATCCATGTTTAAATGAATAAGATGTTTCAAAACCGGAGACGGAAATCGATGGTGCGCCAGAATTTAAAGTTTTATTTTGTTGAACATTTTTACTTTGGTGAATTTGGTGAATTCCGGATCCGCTCCCTAGACCGGAACCAGAATCCAGACAAAATTCAGAGTGAATGGATACCAGGCTCTTCTCCCCTGTATGAAGAGCCTGGTGATGTGAGGCTACTCAGGTGATTGGCTGTAAAGGAGTGAGACATCTGATTGGCTACAGACGATCCCTCTTAGAAAAAATGCATTTGTGGATCAGAGTCACGTCAGAGGAGTCTCAAAAGTCTCACATACAAATGCAGCGAAGTTTACAAATTAAAATCACTTCGTAAATGCAGATCCAACAGTACATATATGAATGTAACAAGGTCCACATATGTATTTGATGAAGATTGCAAATACTTTCACATGCATATATTTGTGAATTTTTTTTCTATTTGTGTGTGCATCGAAAATATGCTTATGAATATTATTTTTTATATGTGGATTTTTTTTTACTAATATATGGAATGAAACATATTTGTGTGTGCATTGAAAATGTATTTGTGTATGAAACATATTTGGGTGTGCATTGAAAATGTATTTGTTTTTTGAGTCATATATATTTATAAATCCCCAAATACATTTGTGAATTTTTTTCTGTGCATTTATCTATTTTGAGACTGTTCTAGCTCCATACCATTCACTCCCAACCTATTGACTGCGTTTGATTTGCTGTTAGTTTTCAAAGTTCTGAGCATGTGCACACGCAGGTCCTTTAACGCTTAAAGTGAATTCAATTCCTCTTAAAACTACAAGTACCATTATGCATCTTGCCTCCTTTTGAGGAAGTCCGGGAACCGTGAAAACCAACGTGACTGTACTTGGTCTAAAGGCGGATTTTGGGGGCAACAGAAATGTCTAACTTTAGTAAGAAAAGAAAATTGGAGAGAAACGTTCAGGATAATTTATACTTTGATAGTTATGCTGATGTAACCATCCACGAGGAAATGATTGCAGACACGGTTCGTACAAATACCTACAGAATGGGGATTCTGAGGAACAGTAAAGCTATTCAGGGCAAAGTTGTTTTGGATGTTGGTGCTGGAACCGGTGTTCTCAGCATTTTTTGCGTGCAAGCTGGAGCCAAAAAGGTCTACGCTGTTGAGGCAAGTGCAATCGCTGATCAAGCGACTGAGGTTGTGAAACTGAATAAAATGGAAGATAGGATCGATGTCATTAAAGGTACGCTAGAGACAATCGATCTTCCGGAGCCCGTGGATGTGATTGTCAGTGAATGGATGGGGTATGCTTTGCTTCATGAATCCATGCTGAACTCTGTGCTTTTTGCGCGTGACAAATGGTTGAAACCCGGTGGCCTCATTTTACCGTTCAAAGCAGATCTTTTCATTGCACCAATAAATGATTTGGTAGCGGAGAACCGGTTAAATTTCTGGGCTACAGTGAAGGACCAGTATGGCGTCGACATGTCCTGTATGTCTGATTTCGCTAGAAAATGCATCATGAACAACGATATCACTGTGAACCTGGTGACTGTAGAGGACGTGCTCTCCCACCCTTATAAATTTGCGGAGTTAGATTTGCATACGGTGACTGAAGAACAACTGAGACGTGTGCAAGGTAACTTCAGATGTGAATGCTTTGGCTCCTCCAGTGTCAATGCCTTCTGTGTGTGGTTTACTGTCAGTTTCCCAGGAGAAGGGAACCCCCTAGTCCTTTCAACATCCCCTTTCAACCCGGAAACACATTGGAAGCAGGCAGTGTTGTATCTGCACGAGCCAGTTGATGTGATCCAGGACACGAAGATCTCGGGCGAGATATCCATGTACCCTTCCGAGGAAAGTTCCAGACACATTTGCGTGCATGTGGACTACACAATAGGGGACCTTAAAAAGAGATCCAAGACTTTTTCTATACCTGACGGGTATGCAGATGCCTTGTGAACTAACTTACTTTTAAAAGCGTGCTTTGGCCATTTTGTGATATTTCAAGCACGTATATTTTTTATGTGTGCGGACGTTTGAACATTTTACTTAATTGCAAATGCCTGGGATAATGACCTTGCAATATGTGAATTTACTGTGTGAGCATTGAATTCGTATTTTTTTTTTCTTATTGATTTGTTGATTGGTTAGTTTTGAGTGAGGCTGATACTCTAGTAATCTATAATGGGGAGATATTGAACTTCTCACACTTACTGTACAAGTTAATGTCTACTCCATGCTGAAAATTGTACATTGGATATCCTGAAAGATTCTTTACAAATGAACTGAATTTTACTTTATAATAAATCTTTAATACAATTTCACTGTAGAGACTTTGGCATCATCTCATCTTGAGTTCTTGCAGGGATGCGCAGTACCCTCTAATGGTGTTAAGAGCCAGTTTTTCTAAGATTCAGCTGGCTCATGATACATCATAGTCATGGATTTTTTTGGTATGTTGTAGGTACATGTCTGAAATGGCAAAATCCAGATTTTAAGGTCTCAAGACCAGTTACTTTCTTTTCTTGGACCCCCAGAAAATTTGGGGGTTAATCAGCCCTTGAAAGAAAATAGACTTTTAGGAGCCTGTATCTCAGTGCGCCCGCAACAGCCCAGACTCATTTTCATGGATGTGTATCTACAGTTGGGTCTTTCAGAAAACTTTAAAATATCCATGGGGAGTTAAGGGTGCAGCTGATAGGTGGCGCTTCAATCAGCTACCAAAGCCAACACAACCCATTTTTCATCAGGGATTTACAGGCTGCGCCCTCAGCGGTCCAACATATTTTACACATCGTATGACAGGTTAGTTACCCCTCTATCTAATTAACTTAAATTCGGGTTGGGCTGTTTCGGGCGCATGGATAAAGAGGGTGTTCTTTATGGTCACAGCACAATTTTTGCCTAACTTTGGGGTGAAATATCTTCATGCGCTCTCGACAGATTTTTATGCAGGTTTCTTTATTATGTTGTTCATAGTGTTTAATATCTGTATGATCATGATCAGTTTGGGGTTCAGCTCCTTTAACCCTTTTCCACCATCTTTGTTGTGAGCGTGACAGGGTTTTGTTATGAGCCTATTCGGGCCATAACTGCTCCTGTAACAGCTTGAGTCCTGGAAGTTGGTCCTACCCCTGGGTTTTATGACTCTAGCTTCAGGATGAGATCATTGTTCGAGATCACGGATATCAAGGTCATGGTGACATTGATGTATCAAATTATGATATTTTGCGGTTTCCAGAGTATGTACCGGTAGTTTCATTTCTACTGGTCCTAACCCTATGTTTATGAATGCTGCCAATCTGATGAGCCTATCATCGACTATCCCAGGGGTCAGGATCATGTGATATTGATATATCAAACTTGAGATTTTGTGATATTTCAAGCTATGATGTACTTTGACTCATTTTGACTTGCCCTACCTATATGTTTATGAATATTGCTTTTTGATGGTCTTAAAGCTTTTCTCACATTTCATTTGAATTTTTTTGGTTTCATCACAATTCATTGAGCTGTTGCCATGTTATTTGATATAATCAATATTGATATTTTCTGTCTTTTCACAACAATATTATTATATTATTATAGTAAGAATTCCGATACAGGTCACTTAACCACAAACAAAAATAAAACAGGCCTGAAAAACTTCATATCACCACTTTTCAACCTCATCACAGAATGAGGTTGTTAAAGGGTTGAAATGACTGCACCCAAAAGTGATCTTAATTACACATTCTTTTGCTGGTGAATGAAATTTTTTTTTTTTTTTTCAATATCGTTACCGACTGCTGCATTTTGCCGCAGCCGCTTCAGCGCACTCGATTCACAGTAGCGATTTTTTTCCCACTCTAGTTCCAGGCTCTGAATATAACTTATTAACACATGACCAATCAGCGCACTTCTGTCTAATTATCTATGCACTTCACAATGGCGCCTTGGTCAAGTTGCATGATAGTTTGGGCATTGTCCACTTGTCCAAGAGTTGAATAAAGTTGTCTTGGAGGTAGGTCAGCAATTATATTATTATCGTGGATGTCCAAGAGCATTGTACTCACTGTAATGTGATTAAAAACGCTCTGCGTTGCACTGATTTGTTTGATTCCATGCCTCTTTCAAAGACCCTTCAAGGATTTTTATTAGAATCGGTGATGCGTAACTGAGCCCAGGCCTACAATATGTGCATATCGCTTATTGCACCTAAAAGAAATATTGGTTAAAGAGAGGTAATCGATGGATATAATGACTACCGTTGACATTTGGGCGGCATGTTTCGTTATCCTTGAATCTGAAGTTTTGATTTTTAGTGTGTGGGTTTGTCTAGGCAATAGGAGCTTGTATACCAAAAGTGGGACACGCAAGTATATCTGGTCTGAAATACATTTGCATGTTTTACGGTAAAGGCGGCTCCGTTCATTTCTCTCTAGAATCATGTCGCCAGCTTTCCACTCTCAGAAGTTCAACTGTCGCCAATTTCATCCCTAGCCGATCCACTTGTTGTGGCACTAGACCCATATAGTTTCATTCTTGGCTCTCTCTCAAAATCCGTGTCTATCGAACAAAATATGACTCAAATGGAGACAACAAGTCTCATAGACATAGTAAAGTTAAATGCATATTTCTATTTAGTTTGAGATGATAAAATCTTGACGAGATGAAATTCCATCGACTGCCGCTCCAATGAAATGCGCACAAAAGGTAACAGTTCTGCCACTTTGAAAGTAGTTGTCTCCTGATCACATTGACGGAGATTCCCAATAAGTTATTTTAATCTTGTCAATGGTGTTCTGAAATTGCGATGCGAGCTACGAAATGCAGATTTCTGCATTTATTTTGATACAGCCAATACGTGCGGAAAGGCTTCCTTGCCTGCTAGCTTCGTTATTCTGTGTTCATAATGCGCCTCTGACACGAGAAATGATTGATCATTACGCAGTCGGAGACGTGTGGGGATTCCCAGTCATCCTCAATCACAACCTCATTATTTCTACGAACCTTTGGACGAACAGAACGTGCTTGTCTTGAGTGGGAGCGAGATATCCCGTCACGAAAACTTGAGGTGGAAACAGTCCGGGATTCCTACAGATTGGGGTATATTTGGGTTAAGGTATATATTTTTTTGCATAAAATCTAAGTATAGGCTGTCGTTCCAGTTTTCTATGTTTTTGACCCTGTGCTAAACCAACGCCATGGATGTGCGTACATGATTACACAGCAGACACAATGGCGAAGCGGGCGGCGGGAAGTCTGATGGCCTTTGGCTTTACTAAAAGGAAGAGGCTATTCGCCCCGCGGCGGTTCAGCGCGAAAGATCAGAGAGCGGGGCAGATGATAAAATGAAATCTCTTATTGGTCCAACTGCGGGGCAAATAGAAGTGCTTCTCTTATCTGTCTCACCGCAGTGCGAATAGCAGAACTGCTTTTCTTGCCGGCCTTGTGCGGGGCAAATAGCCGATCTCTTTCCCCCAATTCACCCTACTCGGGGCGAATAACCACTTCCTTAACAAAAAGCCCAAAAATGAAGATGTTATTGGTAACATTAGTAACTAAATTGCATTTTGTTTGGATGCCATGTGCATTCTTACATTGTAATCCATTTGGACTTCGTAGGTATCACGAATGGACCAAATAATAGATATGACCGCGGGACTCGAACATCCGCATTAATGCACGTCCTGTTGTCTGCCCATATGCAAAAGCAATTACCAGTAGTGAGTACCGTTCGCTGGGGTGCGAGAAACGCAAATCGGAGACTGATTAAAAGACGGTGTTTAGTAATCGATATCATTTTTTGCAGGATTAGGGTAGGCCTGTAGCATTCGTGGCAGTGGGATTGGAATCAGCTAAGATATATTTTTATTGTTTGATTATATATACAATAGCCAATTAAACTACACATTTCATAACCAAACCGGTATTTATTTTGTTACAATTTTTGGAGTGAGTGATTGGATGTTGAAGAAATTTCTACACTGCTTTGAATTGAAAGTGATGATCTTGGTCCAGATGACAATGATGGGGAATCAGACTGTGAGGATTTCATGGAAGACTTGTTTTAATCCATGCCATACTTGTAGTACAAATGGAACTGTAGCAGAGTGATAGTTTGTGACATACAAAAGACAAGATTATTTAAAATAATTTATTATTGGGCTTCTGTATTTCATTCTCTAAAGTCAATGCTCGTCACACAGTACATACAGGATTTACGCATTGTATAACGTCATACATACACATATATGTAAAGGGCTGCCCCGCTGGATATCTCATTGGTCAGCTGGATTTGCTTGGGGGCTCAGCCTTCTACTTTCGACCAATAGCCTCCTACTCTAAAAGTTATTGAGAAGGCTGCACATGTATTAGACATAACAACATAATCAAGAAAATGGCTGGAAAATCTGTCGAGAGCGCATGGAGATGTTTCACCCCAAAGTTAGGCAAAAACTGTATTGTGATCATAAAGAGTGCCCTCTATATCCAAGCGCCCGAAACAGCCGAACCTGAAGTTATGTTAATTATGGTAGTGGGGTAACTAACCTGTCATATGATGTGAAAAATATGTTGGGCTGCTGAGGGCGCAGCCTGTAAATCTCTGATAAAGAATAGGTTGTGTTGGCTTGGGTAGCTGATTGAAGCGCCTACTATCAGCTGCGCTCATACCTCCCCATGGAAATTTGAATGTTTTCTGAAGGACCTTTAATTGTAGGTACACACCCATGAAAATGAGTCTGGGCTGTCGCGGGCGCACTGAGAAATAGGCTCCTTAAAGTTTTCTTTTACAGTCTTAATAACCCCCAAAGTTTCTGGGGGTCCTAGAAAAAAAAAAGTAATGGGTCCAGAGACCTCAACATTTGGATTTTGCCATTCGAGACATGTACCTTCAACATATCAAAGAATTGGGAAAATCCATGACTATGATGCATCACCCCCTAATGCATTGCTGGGTGAATCTTAGAAAAACTGGCTCTTAAGATTATGTTGTTTGACCCTTATTTATGAGCTGTGTTTGCAAGACTACTGTTCCTGTTTGGCTAAATGACCTGTGAATCAACAAATGGGAAATGGTTCAAATCCTTGAGGGTAATTATAGCATTACTAACGTTACATTCACTGCATTAGGCTATGGTATAAAATTGTTTCACTACTTATTCAATCGACAGAACTTCAAAACTTCAACATTGTGGCAACCTCTGACCATAATCAACTTTACTAGAGAAAACCTGCCCCCTCAATGGTTATGCTGGCAGACTGGATTTTTCAAGCATTACTCTGGTTACTCAAAAGTAACATGGCTTTTTTACCTCCACCAACGAAGTTGGGGCAGAGGTTATGTTTTCGCCCCTGTTTGTTTGTTTTGTCTGTCTGTCTGATCGTGAACAACATGACTCAAAAAGTAATGCACGGATTTGGCTGAAATTTTGTGGATGCATTGCTATTACATCAAGGATGGACCCTATTGATCAGTGAAACAATATGGCCGTCACGGCAGCCATCTTGAAATTGTATGACACGCGATAACTCAACTTTGCTCCCACTCATGAAGATTTGGATTGTGCTGCCTTGGCGGAGGTTTGCACTCTACGAGTGCCACTAATTTTTCACTTGGGTTTGGTCCAATCCTCTTGATCAGTCATGCATTACAGAATAAATTTGATTATACTGTATATGTTTGAACCTTTATTACTGAAAATTCTAACACAACCAGGATTTTAACTTGATGCAACAGTAATTTTCTGCAACGGGCCCTAAAAACAAAAAAGTCCTGTTACTCGCGTTACAAGTAGGTTTTAAGTATGTGGAGGCTATTACCATAGCTCGACTGTGCATGTAAACGTAATGACTGTTTCAGCCATGTCAGCCATTTCTATTCAAGAGGCCTTCATGATTTCCAAATTCTAAGGCCCCAATTTGTCAGTCCATCCTCTGTCCTCAAAGTCCAAATTCCCACCCTCCCAGACAAATGCCACACCTATGGCCCTTAGTTTCTCAGAACAACCAGTAACTTTTTTTTTTCCATAATTTAACCAACCAAGTAGTCTCTTCACAACTTCAGTATGTGAATGATGTCATACTTTTATTTAATATGCGTACCAAAAAAATTTGATTTGCCTCAGACCTTCAGTTTCTTCTGAACCATACACCTAGATATACTAACAATACAGCCATACATAAATTGTATTTCTATTTCGTGCTTGAATTTTCAGTGGTCATGTTACACTTAAGCTGGATTTGCCCTTGAGTAATAATGAAGTTTCTTGAACTGAAGGAATATTACGGGAATATTGTGCAATGAAATGGGGGGATAAAAAAAACAGTAAACACAATGCTGATAATGGATTTGATTTTAAAATCTTGAGACTGTGAATGGGGCATTCCGTGGTATTTGCGACATGGCTCCAGAAATTTTTTTTTTTTCAGAATTTTTATGAAATGCCTTGTAGATATGTTAGTTGACGTCCAAAAGTTTCTGAAAAAATGTATTTTAGCTTCATGTATCTTTGTCGGATAGCCAGATCGCTTGGGTGGCCTAGCAACAAAACTTCAGAACAAATCTATTTTTAATTTATTATTAATTATTAATAATTCTTGACTTGTAATAATTCCACTACGATGATCGTCCTTTGCATCGTCAAAGTGAACAGGGCATATGCAGGGCTTTCAAAAGTAGCCGGCGGCTGGCAATTATTGCTGTCTACTTGGGATACGACGACTGGCTACTTCATAACTCTGATGCTCGATATGATGAAATTCTTTTGGGTACAATCATTGTTTCTTCTGTCCAGTTTCAAGTGGTATTTTCAATAGAATAAGAATTGTGTATGTAATTTCCTTGTTTTCATCAGCCATTGCCGTAACAGTCATTGCGCACGCACAAACCAGCTTCCATACGCGGCTTCCGTATTAAAAACTCAGTCGAGTCCACAGTTTTGACAGCCAGCCTTTGTATCTTGTGCACTTGCCGATTCGCTTCACCTTGCCATTCGACTATTTGAATCGAGGCTGCAATGCCTGCATTGCAGCCTCCATCCAAATCGTTGAATGGATCATGCTGAATAGCATGGTCCTTGTGGTGTATATTTGTGTGTGAGGGTCAGTGTTAGTGGCCCCTGTGGTTTGTGTGCTATTGAGAGACTCCATGCCCCGCCATTGCTGTAAAAAAGTAATTGGTAAGACGACAATCTAATTTATTTAGGTAGGTACTGTGGTTAGGTACTGTGACATCACAAGCTGTTCAGCCTATATAAAGAGAGAGAGAGGACAGTCGTGCAAGAGAGTCTTGTGTCCATCGGAAAAAAATGGGATCCATTTTTCATTTTAATTGCTAAATATTAATATACTATAATTAATATCAATACGATTTCGACAAGCAACAGTCTACATGCATAAAAGAATCATTTGGTATACAGCTTGTATGGGTGCTGTGAAAACTGTAGGAGGAGTTAGTGTTTACGGGACGGGAAGAATAAGTATAAGTATAATAATAAGTTGAACGATCCGGAGAAATAATCGTAGTGGAATTATTATAAGTCAAGAATTACAACCCCAATTCCGAAATAGTTGGGACGAAGTGTAAATTGTGAATAAAATCAAAATGCAATGACTTTCAGATCACATGAGCCAATATGCTATTTACAATAGAACTTGGATAACATTTCAAATGTTGAAACTGGGACATTTTAAATTTTTATCCACAAAATGAGCTTATTTCAAATTTTCTGGCAGCAACATGTCTCAAAAAAGTTGGGACACAGGCAAAAAAGGGCTGGAAAAGCCATTAATATGTAAGAGAATCAGCTGAAGGAACATTTGGCAAGTAATTCAGTTAAATGGCATCAGGTGTGTAACATGATTGCCTATAAAAGGGATGTCTTAGAGAGGCTGAGTCTCTCAGAAGTAAAGATGGCCAGAGGCTCTCCAACCTGTGAAGGCTTGCGTAAAAAAATTGTGGAATACTTTAAAAACAATGTTCGTCAACGTCAAATTGTAAGGGCTTTGAAGGTCTCATCATCGACAGTGCATAACATCATCAAAAGATTCAGAGAAACTGGAAAAATCTCTGCGCGTAAGGGTCAAGGCCGAAGACCTTTACTGGATGCCCATGATCTTCGGGCCCTCAGACGCCACTGCATCACTCACTGGCATGATTCTGTCATTGACATTACTAAATGGGCCCAGGAATACTTCAAGAAACCACTGTCTGTAAACACAATCCGCCGTGCCATCCGCAGATGCCGCCTAAAACTCTATCATACAAAAAGGAAGCCATTGTTGAGCATGATCCAGAAGCGCCACCGTGTTCTGTGGGCCAAGGCTCATTTAAAATGGACTGTAGCAAAGTGGCAAAGTGTCCTGTGGTCAGACGAGTCCAAATTTGACATTCTTGTTGGAAATCATCGACGTCGTGTCCTCTGGGTTAAAGAGGAGAAAGACCACCCCTCCTATTATCAGCGTTCAGTTCAAAAGCCAGCATCTCTGATGGTATGGGGATTCATTAGTGTATATGGTGTGGCACAATTGCATGTTTTTTTTTTTTTTTTTTTTTTACAATTGCATGTTTTAAAAAGCACCACTAATGCTGAAAGGTGTATAAAGGTTTTAGAGCAACATATGCTCCCCTCCAGACGACATCTATTCCAGGGAAGGCCTTGTGTGTTTCAGCAGGACAATGCATAACCACATACTGCAGCTATTACAACAGCATGGCTTTGTAGTAGAAGAGTCTGTGTGCTGAACTGGCCTGCCTGAAGTCCTGATCTTTCACAGATTGAGAACATTTGGCGCATAATTAAACAAAAAGTCCGTCAAAGGAGACCCAAAACTCCAGCAGCTGGAAGCCTGTATTAAACAAGAGTGGGATCAAATTCCAATGGCTAAACTCAAGAAACTTGTCTCCTCAATGCCCAGACGCCTCCACTCTGCGTTAAAAAGAAGAGGGGATGCTACACCATAGTAAACAGGCCCCTGTGCCAACTTTTTTGAGACCTGCAGCAGCCATCAAATTTGAAATGAGCTCATTTTGTGGATAAAATTGTAAAATTTCTCAGTTTCAACATTTGCTATGTTATCTCTTTTCTATTATGAATAAAATACTGGTGGGCGTGATTTGAAAGTCATTGCGTTTTGATTTTATTCACAATTTACACTTTGTCCCAAATACTTCGGAATTGGGGTTGTATAAGTCACTATTAATAATTAATAATAAATTAAAAATAGATTTGTTCTGAGGTTTTGTTGCTAGGCCACCCAAGCGGCTTGGTCCCCCCGTCCCCCTCCCTTCCCTCTACACAGCAAGGCGGTAGTAGAGAACTACACTCTGACCAAAGATTCTAGAGCACTACGCAAGGACAAGATTATACTGTAAGATAAGTGGAAAAGGATCACAATCCATATTTGACCTTTAAGTATATGCAAAATTCTTTTAATGTTGGGCGCCGTTAGGTTATGGAAATTTCACTTTAGGTCATGGAAAAGTCATGGAAAAGTTTTGAAATTTGGTCAGTGAAAAAGAGTGGGAACCCTGATAAGATCACAAATACAAATGGCCAAAATGAGCTTTCTCCGTAGGGTGGCTGGGTTGACCCTGAGGGATGAGATGAGGAGCTCGGACATCCAGGAGAGGCTCAGAGTAGAACCGTTGCTCCTCCACGTCGAGCAGAGTCGGTTGAGGTGGTTTGGCGTCTAGTCCAGATGCCTCCCTTCAGAGCTTTTCCCGGCATGACCAACTGGGCGGAGGCCCTGAGGCAGACCCAGAACATGCTGGAGGGACTATGTCTCCCGGCTGGCCTGGGAACGGCTTGGGTACCCCAGTTAGAGTTGGAGGAAGTGGCTGGGGAGGGGGCGCCTGGGCCTCTCTGCTTAGTCTCTTACCCCTGCGACCCGGCCCCGGCCCAGGATAACCAGCAGAAAATGGATGGAAGGATGGACGAAAGAGCAGACAGCAGCATAATTGCCTATGTCATTTTTTCAGGTTTTTATGGGAAAAAAAAACATGCTTTTTAGCCAACATGAAATGACAGGCAGCCGATGTCTCAATTTGGCAAAAATATGACTTAGCCAAATATGTTATATGGCTAACGAAATCATAAACCAGCTTTGGTGGATTTTTAGAGCTCTATCAGTGTTTGGTAGATGCATGACATGCACGATTCCCAAGGCCAAGCCTGTTATCCCGAAACCACGCTCTGTGGAGTTGGATTTATTTCATTTCAGACCGTCATAATGTTCATGAATAAGTTAAGGTTTTCTGACATTACCTGAAGTTCCAAGCATACCTGTTCAGGCGAAAATTAGCCAACTCTGCATCTGTCTTAAAATCCTTCTGGGCTCTAAGCTGTTTTCATCGTTCAAATGTATCTTAAGTATTTACTCAAGTTTTACTACATTTCTGACCATGAAGGATGCAGAGGATTTTTAGGTTGGCTAGAATCTAACATCTGTTTTTCTAGTTCTTGATTCCATAGCAGCAGATTGCTGTGTGTGCTTGCCAGCTTGTTTCGTACCTGGCAACTTGACTTGTGCCAAAATCACCAGTGGGAGAGATTATACTGATCAAAACAAAAACAGATATTCAGTTCCCAGAAAATCCCGGAATTTCAAAGGTGAGAATACTGGCTGTATCATTGTTTCCTGAACCATAATTTCATCTCAACATGTTTCCTTGATCTACGATGATATATCATGGTCATTATATGAATTGGTATGGTGAATTTTTTACATTTTGTTGCATTAACATTATCCATACAATGTAATATTTCTAGATAGACAGGGGCTTGTTAAAAACAGTCCTGCAATATTTGGGAATTAATGTTTTTTGTGTGACTTTAGCCAAAAAGCAATTTTTAAAGCACAAAGCACTACTTATTAACTCTCTATTAACCAAACCCATTTCCATTTGTGTAAAAATCATTTCCCTAGGCAAATATGTTGATTATGGGCCAATATTTGGAAAAATAGTAAAAAAAAAAATAAATTTTTTAAAAAAAATTTAAATTAAATTTTTTTTTTTTTTTTTTAATTTAAAAATTTTAACTTGACGGACCATTCAAGTTATTCTCAAATGTTTATTTCACAATAAGAAACAAAACCAGCAGGGTGTCCAGGCTGTTAACCCTTTCACTTTATGTAGCAGATATGCTACGGTGGTTAATAGAGGGTTAAATCTGATGCTAAAATCTGAAGATTTGGGTACAAATCATTCTATTTTGGCAGATTAAGTTATTCTATTTTGGCAGATTAAGCACCTAGATGGCTCTATTGCTGATTCACGGGCTCCTAAACTTATCAAAAGTGCAAATTTGCATTTGTGACTGCTGGGGGTGGGGTGGGGTTTGAGGCCTCATATCTGCAAAACTTGTTGAAATTGAATGTTCAAATTATACATTTTTTTTATTCTCATACAGATAAAAAATATTGCTCTTGAATATTTTTCTACCGTTTCTCAGAGGGCCATGGGGACCTTTACGTGAGCTGTCTATGTGAGAACACCCTCCCAATTCTAATCTGTGTCAGCACTGACACTTATTGTGCATGTTATACCCTGTTCCATACCCAGCAAATAGCCAGTCAATATTGAAAATTTTTCTGTGATTTTGCTAGATTGATAATTAATTTGAAATTTACATACATACATTTACGTACATACAGACTGCCTTACAATCTTTGCAGAAAATTGTACATTTGGGAAGATGCATCACTTGTGCTGTTGTAGATTAAGGCTTTTTCTTCAAAATGCTGTGGGAGAATAAAATACAGTTGTATTGTACATCATAAAGTTTTATTTATTTATTTATTTAAATTGACCCACATATTTTATATAGCCAAATGATCTTGGTCTGTTTTGTAAGCACAATAAGGAAAGATTGATCCGAATGCATGTTAAGGAAAATGATGGGTTGGAGCAAGGAAGCTGTTGCAATTTTTATTGAGGGTCGATGTGCATTTTCCTAATCATCCCAGCAAAGAATTGAAATTATTTGGCTGGACTGTGAACAGATTTTTTATTTTTTTTTTTAAAACCTTGTTCCTTTCACAGTGTCAAGCATACAGTTGAATTGTGTGGAATTAAAAGCTGTCGAAGAATTGTGTGGTTAATTGCTTCTCTTTATATATGACTGTTTTTTTGTCTACTTGCACAAAAACATCTTTTGGCTGTGAAAGTGTTTATAATTTTTCTATTTTCTTGAAATCACTTGACTAGTATTACTGTAGTTCAGATAAATTTAAAACAACCTTGCCACAGGTATGTGGTTGAGTCCAGTGAACTCAGAGATCTTAGATTTAATGGAAATGTCATGTATAATATTAGCTTCAAGCAAGAGCTGAACTGTGTACTGGACTTTCTTAAAGAGTCATTTACCTCAGTTAAATGTGAAACTAATTTTTATTCAGGGCTTGGTCAGTTTTTAATCCTTTGTAAAGAATATAAATTACTTTGTAGCCACAGAATTTAGCTTGCATTGCATAGTAATGGTGAAAAAAATCAATACTGCCATGCATCTGTTCAAACTTATACTATGTTCTTCCAGGACTGAAGGGACGTCTGACAAGAAGATTAATGTTAAGGTGCAAAGGGTAAAGCCATAGGTCCCTACAGGGCTTGCAGTGAATTGTATTTAATACTGTGTTCGTCCCAGCGTGTTCTATGCCCCCAAACAAACGGAACTGCAAATAAAATGGGAAGTCTTGAAGACTCTCTTTCTGTTTCTCTCTCACAGGCTTGGTGAGTGGCATTTTGTTATCAACTCTAGATCATGTGTGCTTTGACATAATGCATTATCTTGTTGTCTAGCTGGCCGAGGTAGATGTTGATCATAAAGGCCTATGTATGGTGAGCAACAATGCTTGGGTGAGCTGGCACATTCAAAATATGTTCAGTCTATTTTAAAGGTCTAATATGTGCTGAGAAGACTGTCCCCACACCATTACATGACCAAAAGTACCCAATCAGTAGATACATGGGAGGATGCATTTGTATTGTTTTCCTCCAAATTATTTGTGACAACAGAAATCCATATTTGTCAATATTTGAACACTGCTATTTTTTAACAGTTTTTTAAGCACTTGTGACCTTTCTGATTGCTAAAACCAGACTCTTCTGACCTCTCCTCAAGCTCATTGGATTTTTGATTTTTTTTTTTTTTTTTGCATACTGCTGAAGCTGTGAGATGTAAGGGCAGCTCAGCACCATTGCACAGACCAAACATCAGAATGGGGAAGAAATGTGATCTTAACTGTCTTTTACCGTGGAACGGTTGATGGTGCCAAACGATGTGGTTTGAATATCTCAGAAAATGCTGATTTCCTGGGATTTCTACTTGCTATAATCTTTAGGATTCTCTGAGAAAGGTCAGAAAAACAAACAGAAAAAATATCCAGTTAGCTGCAGTTCTGAGGATTAAAACGTTATGTTATCGACTGAAAGCAGAAGAGAATGGTTGATGGATTCAAGCTGACTGGTAGGCAGTGGTAACTCAAATAATCAAGTAATACAACAAAGCTATGCAGAAGAGCATAGAGTTTTTTTACTTCAAGTTGGTTGCTGCTGACCGTCATAGATAGTTTCCTTATAATATCCGCCCCAAGGGAGATGACAACAGGGTGGTTGTTTTACACAGTTTCTTTATATTCATTGGGACTACGTCACAGTGCTTTAGCGCCACCAGTTTTGTGTCTGAAAAGGTCACAGCTGCACCCCACCGCCATTGATTACATTTGGCAGACAACACATGATGATGCACGAAACACTAAAAGTTAATCTAATATGCCCGGGATATGTTGGCCCAGTTTGCGTCAGAGAAACTCCGAACTACAGTTTCATTCCATTACAAAAGATTTAGCTGGACTGGTGGAATAAATGCTTGGCTTTCATCGGAAGGGACCATGGGCAGCCAACATCTAACTCCCAGTTATTGTGCTGTCAGCGCTTTGTTTCTGGCAAGTTGTGTGTTTCCTCAGCTTTGCTAATTATTATTTTTTTATCCTTCCTTGGGGCGGCATGGCTCAGGTGGTAGAGCGGTTGGTCTAGGAATCAGAAGGTTCCTGGTTCGATCCCCGGCTCCTCCTGAGAACATGTCGAAGTGTCCTTGAGCAAGACACTGAACCCCATGCTGCTCCTGATGTGCAGGCTGGCGCCTTGCATGGCAGCCTCCACCATCAGGGTGAATGAGAGGCATAATGGTAAAGCGCTTTAGAGTCATGTCATGTGACTAGAAAGCGCTATGGCTCATACTATACAAATGTGTTACAATGGTGATGAAAATTCAAATTCGCCTTTTCCAATTCTGCAACCACGGACGTCGCCATCTGCTGGCCATTCCATTATATGGAATTCAAATTCCGCATTGGTCTCACTTTTCAGACCCGGGTGCTGCGACCATCTTTTTATACAATCTATGGTGATAGCGCACAGATTGTTTATGTTTTTATGGGCGTAACACAATATTAGGACACGGAAAAATTTTCAGTACTTTTAAAAGCATGGTATATTTGATTGTCTGACACCTTGTGAAATTTTGAGGCAGGAAGTGAGTACCTTACTTTGCCGAGGTCATCTTTACGCTATTTGCATACATTATGCAAATTAACCCACAGGGATGGACATAACACATGAGGACGCGATTGGTTACGCCCACGACGGTCATTTCAAATTGCATTTCTGATCAGATGAGTCCCGATAATTTAGTGCAGACAATTGAAACCGTTATTATGGGTATTTCTCTGCAATATTTCATTTCACTTTCTTCTGAAGTATCATCAGACATGTCATGAGCGTTTCATGAAGTTGGCTGCCAAATTTTGTAACAAAATATGTCCTTCACAATGCCTTCGCTGACATCAGGACACCACTTTTTCTGCCAATCCGGGATTGAATAAATATGAACAATGCAAATCATTTAATTCTCCTAGAAAAAATATTATTGACCATTCTTATACAACACAGTGAATTGCACAGTTTAGTATGGAGTGACCCCTATATAAATGCAGTCCACTTACCATTTTACCATTTCCGCACCCTTTGCCAGGAAAACTCTGGGAAAACGCTTTTAATGCTCAAACATCGAAATCGTCATTGAGTTGCACTATTAATTGTTTGGTTTCTCAAACGAGTTCTTAATATTTCAGGAGACTGAGCAGTAATAAACATTGTTCACTTGCTAGCGAGGTAGCGTAATCTTGCAGAACTTGAATGGGTTACAAACAGTTTTTTAAGCCTACTGACCTGCAAGATTCATTTGTCCCTGTGATAGCTCTTACGTCATCTGTGCGAATATTCTCTCTTTATCTTTATGTTAACGTTAGCGACTAGATGCTGTGTACATAGCCACCCTGTATTGTAATTAGTTAAGATATAACGTTGGCTAATTAAGGCTGCATTAGACAAACACTAGTTTTGCTAAGCAGTACTTTCATTTAAGGGGTCTTCAGGGTAAAATTTTCCCTTTTTTTTTCCCGATAATTTCTATATTTTTGATTTTCACATTAAATAAATAAACAAAGGAATGCAGTGAGATGCCAGTAAACACCAAGAATCTATGTTTTTCCTCTGCCTCAATTTTTACTTGTGACTTTAAATGCAAATTACCGAAAATCACAATTTTGACTGATTTTCAACCTTGTGGCATTCATAAAATCATGAATATTCATCTGATTGACTTGAAATTTGGACTGAAGTTGTATCTGTTGGAGATCTATGAAATGACACAGGATTTTCTAGATAGAAGCATCCCTAGGTGGTCAATTTTGAAAATGAAGCAAGTTGATGATAGCGATTTTCGTTATGGTTACATAACAGAGCTCATTAAATATTCATAAATGTTCCAAAAAAAAATTCTTTAATATGAGACTAATTTGATTAAAATCTGACCATGGGTTATTGAAATATCAGTGCCACAAAATATTTACAGATTTTGCCATTAAAGTTCCGTTTCCATGGCAACCATGTAAATTTTTATCAAAATACTACATTTTATGAGGTTAAAATCATGTTGAGTATGTTAATTTCTTAGTTTTTACATTATTATGGTTACTTCTACACTTTACCCTGAAGACCTCTTAAGGTAGATTGTAAACAGTGGCATGTTTTATTCATTAACAAATATTTCTATTTTCAATGTTTCATTTCTAGCAAACGTTTCCTTGCATTTAATGGTTGACACAGAAAGCAACTTTTTAAAATAGTTGTGAATTGGCTTAGATCTTATAATAAAAAATAAACATAGGCTGGAGAATTAGCTAGGTTACCTTGTTAAAATTAGGAAACAGAATACTGGAGAAAACATTAACTGCCTAAACCTGCAACTATTGACAAAATCATTCGAATAAAAAATGATATGCAAATTGGATAAATGTGTGGTAGTCCCTTGTTTTTTAAAAGAAAAGGCATTTGACATCACACCTCCCATGGAAAAGTCGCACCTGAAGCCTACTTCAGAACAAACGAGCTAACAGTAGCACTGTAGACTTAACAACCACTGCAAAGATAACATGGCTGATAATTGTTGTTGAACTTGGATGTTTTATGATTACAAAGTCATTTTATGTCCGCAGGTGCCGTAGTGTTGTTCACAAATTTTGCAATGGTGAATTGATAAGGTTTCCGTACTCTTGAATCCCTTCAGGCTATCTCTGGTGTATGGGGATGAATTACGTACAAGATGGATAATGTTTTAAATGTCAGGTAGGCAGTAATAAATATGGATCACAACCAATAATGGATGTTTTTCTAAATAATGCTGGCTTTCCCATTTAGCTAAATGTGCTGTGTTCTCTGTCATCACAATCGAGGTAGAGAACTAAAATCGGACACAAATATGTCAAGGGCATTTCGAACGTGATGTAGTTGGTACCAATGAATTGTATATTTCCTGGTAACACTGGCTCAGAAGGAAATGACACATAGTGTTGTCTCACTTAAAATTCTTGTTTACATAGGGCGCTCCAGTGGCTCATCAGTCTAAGCGCGCGTACCATAAAGGCTGTGTCCCTCCCGCAGCGATCCGGGTTCGATTCTGGCTCAGGTCATTTTCTGCATGTCTTCCCCCATTCTTCTCCCCAACCTTCCTGTCTCTCTACGCTGTATAACTGTCAAATAAAGGAAAAATTCCCAAAAAATAATCTTTAAAAAAAAAATTCTCGTTTACATTTATACTATTCTATGGTGTCAGTCAGTCAATAAGACACTTTTTGCTGCGAGGGTCCCACACATGATTGTCTCCAGTCTTCGGCTACGCCTTGTACGGTTTTGTTTTAGAAGGTTCCTGCAGCACTCCCTGTATTCAGCTCCATGCAGGGTCGCATAGATGTGCAGGAAGATCCCAGAACAGAGTCATGCTGCCAATCATTTAAGGTAGGGAAGGCAGCTTTGAATAAATTAACACGCACAAGGCAGATTTTGAAAGAAGTAAGCAAAAAAATAATGCCTCTTCATTTGAGTCATACCTCCAAAACCACTCCCCAGAAAGACTTGAATGTGCACTGCCTAACTGCTAACGGAACAGAAAAATGGCTGAGAAGTGGTGCACAGCGCATTATTAACTTACTTTTCATCAAATAACTAATCCCACCACTTTATGTATCATTCAAATTCCAGAAAAGCAATCACATTATCAGCTATATGTAAACAACATAGGTGTAAACAATATGAATGTAATTTATGTAAACCACAAGCACAGCTGAAGTTATCCACATAATCACAGATGTCATGCTAGCTAACATGGTAGTGATAGTTAGCAAATTCAGAGATGCCAAGTCTCACGCATTCGGCATGAGTCTCTCGCCTCTTAGTGGCATTCACGTTCCTGTGTCGTAGTCAGCGATTATTCAATCAACGCGCACTGAAGAAATTCACTCGCGGAATTTAAGTCATTGTGCATTAAGTTAATCAGTTTCACGTGCATTACGGTGGATTTCCCCACTAGTGACACGGAAATTGATTATGATTCGGGAATTCTCACGCTTGTCTTTACTGAGGGAAAAGCAATGGAATTGCATAAAGACGTTTCAGATGGTCTTATTTCATTTAAACAATAATGAAACGCATGCATTGTTTCCAATCCCTGAGTAAAGAGAAGCACGAGAAGTCCGGAGTCATAATCGCTTCCATGTTACTTGTGGTGAGGTCCGCCTTTACGCAAGTGAAACTGAAACTTCAATGCACAAGGATTTTAATACCGTGTGAGAATCTCATTAATAAGCATTCATTGAATAATGGCAGACTACAGTGAATAAGCCTAAGAAATGCGTGAGACCTACGCCAAATGCGTGAGACTTGGCATCTCTGCAAATATGATAGAATGTAAAAGTTTATCGCCAGCAGTACTACTCTGGCTATCTAGTGGTGCCTGGCAGTGTTAAAGTTACATGGCCATCCTGCAAAGCTAAAATCAACAAGGAAAGGGTACTACACAGCACTAGTATATTTTGAATTTTTGTTTTGTATTTGTAATGTATTTCACACATTTCCCATGAATCAGCTGTGATCAAATCAAATGATTTACATAGTGCAGGTTGGCCCTGTACTTTGTGACATCTGTAGTCATCGACATAACCAATGCCTATTTCTAATTTGTAGACCAGGTGTTAAGGTTTTTTCAGTTTGGCAAAAATTCTTTGGCAATAATAAAGTGGTCTTCCCCGTCCTACCAATTCCTTTCGTGATGACTCTGCTCGCTTGTGCTTTTCATCATGTTTAAAACAGTTGACTTAATCAAGTCTAAGGTTTGTTCTAGATTTTTTTTTTTAACTGCACTGCCTTTTAATGACCAACTCGGCTTACATTGTCGTGGCATAGATTCTGCTGTCTGCTGACAAAAAAGTCATGTTGTCTCCACATCTATGGTTTTAGCACGTGCACCATGTTGGGTTGCTAATTTAAAATTGCGGCTTACAGAGCCAAATTAAGAAAAAAATACGCTCCCCTCAAAAAAGAGCTGGAGCCAAAAGAACGTAATGCTGTGACTTTCAAATTTTGGCATTCTTATCATCCATTGTGCACAGTAGCTTCATATGGAAATATTTTTTGTTTGACTTTCAGAATATTGTTGACTTAAATTTTTTCTGTCCCAAAAAACTATCAACGAAAGAAATTTACGTCATAATGCTTGTACAGCAAGTAGGGGAAATGGGTCCGATGAGCCTTTGGGATTAATGAACCATATCATATTTATTATCAACAGATGTCAGAGCTGCTTAAAATAAGCAAAATAGTGATATGGCTCATTGGTCCGTAAGGCTGATTGGACCCCAGTCTCCCCTACATCAGGTCTCATCATACACCCAAGACCATTACTGCACAGTGGTGATTTCTATTGACAGTGCTTGAGAATGCTGCAAACATTTGGCAAATTAATTCTTTGGAAGACATCCATCTCTTTGAAGGTAAGCTGTCGACTTTTTCATCAATAATGTTGCCAGCCTCTTCAAGCATGAGTTTTGAAGCATTCAATAGACACCTGGGCAAAAGTTAAGCACCACCCAATTCTTAAAACAAGTTACACCACACTAAAGGACTTAATTAATGATATTCACAGATATTTCTGAAAATTTTATTTCGAATTTGGCGGTGCTATCCTTTATGCCAGGTGTACATGATGTGATAATTCATGTATACAATTTATATCCTTAAATTTCCCATCTTTAAAATTGGAAGGGCCAATTTAAATTGATCAAACACTGCCGGGAGGACTGTGGCTGAAACAAAGGCAACCTGGTGTACTTCTCTGCTAGCCAATGAAAATTTTTCTTCCTTCCAGCTAAACAGTAAAACTGTGATTTGAAATCACCCTTTATATCAACTTTGCCTTGAATCACTTGACTTCCAGCCTCATTTGGGAAATTTTAAGGCTCAAATACATGATCAAATGTCACATTTTGCATTTGAAGTGGGCACCTTATACCGTGCAAGCCATGGAACGTCGTGATATTACAATAGATTATAAAAAAAATTGTTAAAATTATAGACTCGTTCACGCTAGTTCACAGCGCTGTAACATTTATTTTTCAGCTTGAGTTATGAAGTAAATTATTATTACTCCACCAGATGTTATTGTCATGGGAATGATGATATTGACAGATCAATCAATTAAATTTTATTTATATGCAAAGGATTTATTTTAGCACTGTTCATATTTTACCAAAATCTGAACCCCCATAGCGAATTACTGAGGCAACACTGCTAGGCATGAACTCTCGGGAAGAAACTGTGAAGAAACCGAAGGAACCAGACTGAGCAGGGTGGGGCAATCTTCCTAAAAAATGAACTCGGTCTGTTTTGGACAGGTTGCGTTAAGAATCCAAGTGTAGCAATCCAGGAGTGGTATGGTAGACTGGAATAGAGGACAGGGTACACACAGTAGGCTTCAGGGTGACTTATTCCATGAGGTATTTGAATTTTGTGACGGAAGAACATCATGATTGGAATATTAAAGCACCATTGCCAGGCAATAAAAATAATTCATACAGAACATTTATAAAACATAGACAACAGGTTTAGGATTTTTCCAAACAGAATTGGAAGACCGCAGCGCAAGGGCAGTTGCAGCTAGTGCAGAAAAACAGGCTTTAGCTCATTTCCTGAACAGGCACAATCTGCAGACAAGCTTACATCATAATCAGCCACAGACAAGCAAGCTTGCCTGTGTGGTGCAAATCCACAAACTGTGAGGGCCCATCATAATCCCTTTTCAATCAAGCACTTTTTGGATTATAGTTCGGTTTTTTTATTATTAATTCTTGTTCTTGTTCATTATAGGTAAGTCCAGTTATGGGGTTTCCACACCTTATGAAACAGGTTTCTCAACCACAGATGAGGTGCTTGTGTGGGTGCAGAGGATGATAAATGTAAAATGTAAATTCAGGTTTGTGCTGAGACCCAATTTTGGGTAAAGATGTTTTTCCCTCACCCACCGAATGCATTTGTGATTTGTTGCCAGATGGTAGCAGCATGCAGTGAATTGACCTAAAATGTCTGTATGCCCTTTACATTGAGTCTTTGAGGCAATTCAGTGCAGAAAAAAAACAGCAGTCTGCATCATTTTTGTAATGCTCAGAGGTACATTACTGTAAACAAAGAATGTTGTTGATGACTAATAACAGACGGCATTCCCACGTGACTGCCAGGCCATGTCAGCTGCGATGCCAGTTATTGAACAACTTCATAGATTTTTAGATGCATGGCTTTGCTGAGTGCAAAATAGTAAGCAGCAACGGTGCAGAAGCCTTTCAGTCAATGGAGGAGGTAGTGAATTGGAGTCTTTGCGTGTGTGGTGCATTACATTACACTATTGATCTGGTTACCAGATGCCTAAATACAGGATTACTTACGTGGCTTACATTTCATATATTATCCATTAAAATGGCTGAGTATTTACAATTCAGGTGATATGCTTTCCTCGAGGGTACAAGAATCTGGCCGTTTCTTGCATTTAAACCTGAAACATGGTTAAGTGGAGTTCCGTTGGGGCTACAGTTCATTGCACTGTGTCAATTGTGGAGGAATGTTTTTGGAAATTTCTGCACTGGGTATTATCTACATGGTTTGGAGTATGAAACTGAAAAGGATAAGCAGATGTGTAGTAATGTGATGAAGGGTGAATGATTCCTTTATTTTCATTGATCTGGTATTTTATAAGGATTTTATTAGTAAGCGGGAGAGGCTTTATTACAAAAAGGTTTTTAGACAAGGTCAAAAATCTGTTTCAGAAATTACAATCTGTTGCAGAACAACAGAATGATTTAATATGCGCATATTTGAATATCACTCTGTCTAACTGCATTCAGATTAAACTGAAATGTGAAGCGTGCAAAATATGTTTTTTGCCGCGTATTTAAGGCATTTGGATTTGAGAACAAAAGATGAAAATGAAACCAAATCAGTTCTTATTCAATGCCACAAACCTGTAAATATATACTGCTTACTTTAACCTTTTACAGAAGCTGCTATTTTTGTTAAGACCCTGCATTTTCATCCGTGCAGATGATCATTAATGAATGAGCTATAAAAGTAAATCACAGAAGTCTAATATTGATCCTTCAGTACTATAATTGCACCAAGTACATCAAGTATATAACCCAATGGCCTCACTAACCCTTTACCATCTTCTTTAAAAATACTTTTGCAGTCATCTGCTGCAGCCACTGTCAGTTGAACCTTGTTTTTGGCATTTCTGCCCTTAAATCAGGTGAATGGATGAAAACTCCATTGAAGAATGGTCATATCTGTTGGACATCTTTGGATTCAGTCTCGCTGCTATATGAAGCTCATTCCGATTAGCTGAAGCATTTTGGATCATGGGATCATGTTTGAGGAGTTTCATTGCAAAACACAATATATCCATATGAAGCATTTTTAGAGAAATACTCATATTTGTCATAGGATAAGTAAGCATGGAAGAGTTTTCTTATTTGTCAGTATGTCTGAGTAAACCAGTTAAAACACTATACCATGATTCAATTAAATCTAAGAGTAAAGAGTTTTGTGAAAAAAGTGAATTCCGTCCTGATTATTTGGCAAATCGCAATATATCTGCAGAAGTGCAATTTGAAGTCAAATGCCTGCCAGTCAACATTTCTGTGGTTCCGTAATAATTTGTATTAATTCTCCGTGTGTAGTACACTGTTTGTCTTTTTTTTGTGAATGCGCTGCTCAATGCGGCCAAAAACTCGGTCAGCGGGGAGAAAATTATGTCCACTGATGGGAAACGCATTCTCGACAGATGAATTAGGGAATCTTTTTTTTTTTTCTCGCAGAGCTTGCAGCATGGAAATGACGGTCATTTTTTTTTGCCCAAAACAAGGGTTGCTAACAATCGGAGGCTGTTGGCAGTGCAGATTCTCCATTGCTGATTGGCTGCATATCTCGGCGGGAAACTTGCAGCTCATCTGTGAATTTTTAGCGAATATGGGTGAATCTGGTCTTTTGATCCTTGCTGCAGAGGTTTGCTATTTTACATATCTGGCCTCTTTAACTTTGCTGTCAATGTTTTCTGTGTATGGTGGCTTGTGATATTTTCACCTTTATCCTCATGAAGCTGATGGAGATGTCACTGAGTTTTCTATGGTTTTTCCTCCCAAACCTTAGGATATGTCTGTCTGCAACTGCTGCAGTCTTCATTGGTTTACTTGAATTTCTGACTCTACCTGTGGATTTTCAAAATTGGTGTACTTTGATATTCCCAGTTTGGGGCTGAGCTCTTCTGTACTGTCATTTCTCAAATACTTATTTTAAAAATTGTGCTCTGATTCTTGGTCAGTAGTTTATGTTGTTTCCTCGAAAGCAACCTGTTCTGAATAGTTCATGCCAGGGGCGTAGCTAAGCCTCTTTTAGGGGGGCTTTCCCTTATGAAAAATTACCACAAAATACTACAGTAAAAATACTATAGTTTTCTATAGTAACTATGGTATTTTTACAGAATTACTATAGATATACTATACTAACTGTAGTTTACTATAGTGATGCTAAAGTAAATCACAAAAGTCAAACTCTAATATAGTAAACTATAGCAAAGATATTCAATTACTATAGTATATTTGCAACTAACTATAGTTTACTGTAGTAAAATGTAGTTTACTATAGTTTACATCATTTTTACTGTAAAGGTTAGTCCTCCTTATGTGTTCTTTACCCTCCCTCCCAATAATGTATATTTTAAGTTAAAATCACAAATCGCTGGACCAGCACCACCCCCCACCCACACTGTAAAGGCTCAGCCCCACAGCTATTAAACTCTAGGGATGTTGCTGCATCATGCCCACCAACTCTGATGTAAGTGTGCCTTGGTCCCTCCTACAGCCTTGTTTGACCTCCCCACCCTTCTCTGCTTTATAAAACTAACGTTACTTTTTTTGGCTTTGGCTCAGAGTAGAGCTCATTATCTGGGAGGAGACATCCACTCAAACCAGCAAAAATGTTTATGAACCTCTATTTTGGACATATAAAAATATAATAAGGTGGAAAAATAATAATATACTCACATTTTGCACAAACTCATTTGACAGGAAATAATGAATACCCAGTTAATTTTTATGACTACCAAAACATAAACCATGCCATCCTAAAATGACATTAAAACATCCTCATTGGTCTTATTTCACTGATTTTATTTTTAAAGAGATTGGTCAATCTGTGGAAATGGATCATTTAATACTCAAGCTGCAATATTTATTGTACTGAGGTGTGACTTTTAATGTTCAAACTTGCTTTGTGGAATCAGTTTTATGAAACATGGATAAACTGGATATTCAGTTATTTATTGTTGAGGAGGGAGACTTGGAAGTATTGAAAGATATTGTTCAGTTTCCAGGATTATAATTATATTGTTATGTGATTATCCCTTCCATCCTATTGCTTTCTGCGCTATTTGGATATTATATGCATTGCAGGGTGGCTCATCATGTTAAACTGCTGTTTTGATTCATGAATTTACCACAAGGTTTAGAAATGAATGTGAAATACAGGGAGTTTCACAAATATTTGCAGAGTGACAAAGTTATTGGTAATTTTGTGGTCTACCACAGCATATTGGAGTTTAAATTAAGAAATGAAGATGAGCTCAAGTTGCTGAATTTCAGTTTTAATTTGAGTGTATTTCCGTCCAATTCAGTGGAATGGTGTAGGAATTACCACTAATTTTATATGCACCTCCACTTTTTAAGGGACCAAATGTACAACTAGACCTTTGGCTGCTCAGCTGATCAAAGGCAAGGGGTGGGATTTTCACTCATTTTTTTTTTTATTTACAAGTCAGCAGATTAAAGGCATATAGCTGATCTCAAGTGTTGGATTTGGTTTGGATCTGTTGCTGTTATTGCTTAATTTGAGGTCCAAAGTGTCACTGCCACTGAAGCAAGACAACATCAGTAAGAAACATCAATGCAAACCCACAAAAGAAATACTAAAAACATTGTCTGTGGCCAAGTAAACTATATGGTACATTCTTTAAAACAGAAAGATAAAAGTAAACACAATGGTGAGCTCAGGCGTGCAAGGCCTGAAACACCATTGATAAGGACTGTGAAAAGAGAAAACATCTTTCCCTGTTCTTTTCCATTGGTAAGCCTTAAGAACAGGGAGTCCAGTTTAGAGTTTGCCAAAATAATTATAATAAATGAAAACACAAAAAGCTGTTCAGTTCTGGAACAACATCCCCTGGACAGCTGAAATGAAGACCAGCTTGTACGAGTATAATAGGAGGAGAAGAGTATTAAGAAGGGAAAGAACTGATCATGATCCAAGGCATACCACCTCATCTCTTAAGCTTTAAGACGTTAGCACCCACGGCTGCCAGTGAAGCTTGTATTTATGGATGATCTCACTTGTATGGTTTCACTTGTATTTATTGATGAGGGGACTGCTGGCAAAAGCAGCAGTACGAATTCTACATTGTATTGGGCTGTACCATCTACTCAGATTCAGGCAAGTGCTTCAAAACTCATGGATGGTGACTCATAGTGAAGATAGACTATGGCCCAAGGCAAAGTGCAAATGCAACCAACAACTGTTTTTAAGGCAAGTAAGTGAAATGTTCCGCAATACCCAAGTCCATCATCTGTCCTGAATCCAGCTGAGTAGGCTTTTCACTTCCTGAAGGCGAAACAGCCCAAGAACAAACTGAAAATGAAGACTGTGGTGAAGGCCTGGCGGGGCATCACCAAGGAGGAAACACAGCATCTGATGTGTATGATACGTTGTGTTAGTTTTTGTGCTGTTACATTTGAGCCCCTAAAATTGGGGAGGGGGAGCTGTGCATAAAAATTGTGATAACTCTTACACAGGTCAAAACATATATATACATATATATACAGTAGCCTCTCCAGTCCAGTGGCGTAATGCTGCGGGGGCCGGCCCGCTTTAGTAGGGGGGATACTGCAGTAGGCCCCGAAATTCCCGCGGGTTTCCAGCTGAGGAGGAGGGAAGCTGGCTGTGAAGCGAGTATGAATATAATTGCCCAGAATTGAAGTGGGGCAGGTCAGCTAAATTGGTAATGAATGGAAACGGTGGGGGCATGTCCATGCTTAGGGGCAGAAGCCAGGTGGTGAATCCCACTCGCCAACGCAGGACTGCTTGATCATTGAACTCATAGGTTTAGCAGGAAAGCAGCTCCAATCCTGGAGACCAATGAAGGCTAGGGAGGTGTTCCTTATAAACTGATTTAGAGGAGCAGGCAGTAACAGAGGTCTAACAAGAACATGGTTATAATGCCAGAGACCAACTTTAAGGCTGGGGAGCTTGTTCCTATTTATTTGCCTCCGAAGAGTAATTGCATTTTTCTTTATCATTAAAGCTGTTGTAACTGATTTAGTCATTTAGCTGGTTTTCTGCCCCTTGCCTAAGTCAGCAGTCCCCGCACCCCATCCTGAAGCCACACACGAACGCGTATCAGTTTCCGACACAGGCAGAGATTGAGGGCAGCGACTCAGTTACAATATAATTACAATATAAACAAACACTCTCAGTAATTGTCGTGTGAAAGCCATACTGAAAACATGGACCAACGACACATGACATCCATACAGAAACTTCGGTATGAATATGGTGAGGAGATCGTTGTGACAGAAAAAAATCACAATTGTCTATACGAAAACTCTTTTCTGCCAGCCCTTTTATTTAAAGCAAGTTTTTTTTTTTTTTCTCATGTAAATACATGCCATTGCCCAGTTAAACAGCCTTTCTTTCTCAGAACGAATACCAGTAGCTACCAAATTTTGCTGCTGTAGTCAGCCACAAACAACGACAGTACATTTATAAACCAACATTAGCAGAATTAAAAACCACCAACAGGAATACCCGAGACTAATAAAACTGCATAACTACTGCAGAGTAAAACATAGCTTGCCTGGGGTACGTTTCCCAGAAGCGTAGTTGCTAACAAAGTTAGCAAATTACATAGTTTGTCCATTCACAGTCAATGGGACCAACTATGTAAGTTAGCATCTGTGATTTCGGGAAACACACCCCTGTTCAGTAGCCGAAAGGCTAGTTGCGCATCGCTTTTTAGACCCTTAAGCCTCAGTTATACCTTCGCTTGGCTCCATTCGCGGATTGCGTGCGCACCTCAACAGAGTGTGGAGGCATTTATATTTGGCGCATTCTCCGTTGCAGTATTCGCCCCAAAGACAGGGAGCGGTAGAAAAAAAATACTATTGGAAGTAATAGAAGCAGGCAAAAACAGTAGAAGTAGAAGCAAGCTCCACAAGTCTTCCCTCAAATTCATCCATTTTGAACTGGGCGACACTAGCGCGGCTTGCGAAAAGTTTAAAAATCCTGGAGGTGCGTGACCTCGCGAAGCGGCAGCGCGCACCGCTGTCGCCAGGTGCGCGATTACGTCATTTGTGGTGCGCAAACCTTGCGCACTCGCGACTGCGTCGAGCATAAACTAGGCTTTAGATTCTTTGTTTTTTCAACCTCCTGAAAGCAGCGCTGATATATACACGGCTCTTGGCCATCTCCTGTTTTTTCTTCCTTGACTATCTGCTCCTCTACCAGTTTGTTTGTACGCCATCTCTCGTAGGGCTGGGATCGGAAGCTTCATCTGTTCTGCTGCAATTGGCTCTCTCTACTGTAAAGTAAAATCTGCTATTATTGCCACGGGAGGTGAATTCCTATCTTTGCTTGCTGCGCACATCTTTGACTGTCACAGACATGCCCCCCTTGCTCATTGTCCAATCGTCACATTCATTTTCTTTTTTTAAAGTGCTCTTGTTCTCGACTGCTGTCAATTGCGCACATACAGATACTGTAGACCATCGCACCCTGAAGTCACAGATTTTTTTTGCAGTAGAGCAAATGCATGTCTGTGAACATCATTCTGCAGGGGAGGAAATAGGGTTTCAAGGTTTTCCAAAAAATTAAAAATTCCAGAAAATGTACACAAAAGCAAATTGACATTATTCATATGAATAGATTTGTGTGGACCCACAGAATCCATAAAAAATCTGAATTTCATTTCTGAGACCAACGGTTCACAAGTTATAGGTCAAAATGTAAATTCTGTTGTTATAGTGCCAACTTGGGGTCAATTGATATAAAAATTTAACGTTGTAAAATGGCAAAAGGGGACCACTGCAGTTTTTTTTTTTTTTTTTTTTTGTTGCTTGTAAAAGTTTTCTGAAAAAATATCGAACAATTCTTGAGTTATGGTTCGGAAACTAAACAGATTACAGACAGATAAAAGTATGGACGCAGGGCAAAAGGACAGATGGAAATGCTGACAGCTGTGTACCCCTGTATTACATATCGCGGGGAGAAATTTGGGATGGGGGCAATATAGGACCAGAAACAGGCTTGGCTTGGTGGGGGCAGATTGGTGCCGAATACCCATAAATGTCCCTCCCCCCCTTCTTTTAAAAAAAAGGCGAAAGGAGGTGGAAAAGGTTATTTAAGTAATAAAGAGGGAAAGGAAAAGGGAGTTTGGGAGAACATAAACCTGCAGTGGGTCGGCGCTCTCCCCTGGGTCTGAGCACGACACAGTGAGAGTTTTTCTACCCTAACCCAAAAGTACATGAGTGTGTGTGTGTGTGTAGTATTAATGTATGAAATCCTGCTGTTATTATTATCATTATTATTATTAACATTTTTATTATCACAGCATATTATTATTACGATTATCACTGTCATATTATATATTATTATTTATTGATTCATTAATACTGTTACTATCATTAATATTGCCAATTTATATTCTAATTATTTATCATCAAATTTCATTTACCTATTTTCTGCAAATTTGCCTCATTACCTTCTCCACAAATAAAGACTCATTCTTCAATCTATCATGAACTGTCACAACCCTTGTGTGAATCCCTAGTGCGTCACTTCGCAATTCAGCAGCATGCGTGTCTATTAGGTGTATGTGCGTTGTGATTGGTGTACATCTTTGTGCATGTCACCCCTCTCAGCTGAATCTCATTGCTCACTGGTTTCCTCATGAGCGAGTGACTGGTATTGAAGTCTTCCAGTCCATGTGCATGTTGCTGGATTGTAAAGTCGCATTTGCACTGAGATCCTAGTCACATGCATGTTCAACTTCTTTGTCTTCGTCTTAATTTAGCCAGCACTTTAGCGGCAGCCAAGGTCTCTTGTAAATATTTACTGTCATTGGTTAAAGGTAGGGTAGGAGATGTTTTCCTGGAGCACTTTTTACTATATTGCTTAAAATCCTCCTCACACCCCGATTGCAACCAATTAATTAAATGCTCTAACACAAAAATAAAAAATTTTAGTCACCTGTGGAGCGTACAGGACTAAAAAAACATCATCCAATCATTTTGAGCGGCCCTATCGAAATGATTGAATGGTGATATGTCAATCAAACTCAACTACCATTTGTCCCTCCCCTCGGGAACAAGCATTGCGCGTTCCTGTACTCTGGAGGTGTGGCTTCGGGGGGGAAGTCTGAGGGAGGGGTTTGGACTTTTGAATTGTGTATTTTCAAAATGTGACTAGCTCGAACCGTTTTAACAGGATCTCCTACCCTACCTTTAATGTGAACAAGCTTCCAATCCTAATCAGGGTCCGGGATTAAGACCGAGTTCAAGTTAGCTTAATTCATCCTGATAATCAACTCAAGTTTTCAAGAACAAGCTTCCAATCATAATCAGGGTCCAGGACTGGGACCATATTCTTGTTAACGCTTGTAAGTCTACTCTTTTTATCAAGTTTGTCAGGAATAAGCTTCCAACCCTGATCTGGGACCAGGACTGGGACTGTATTCCTCTCAAGGTTCAACCGTCCTCTTCAATGCCAGTCCAGTGCTGGCAAGTGCTTCAACATCTGGCGGCACACTGGAAGTCACAGCCCGGTGACAGCAGCACAAGCATTGCCTATTACTGTACATTTGTGCTGAACTGTCTCTCTTCATCTCCGGGGTTCCATCCCCACCTATCTTCTCTAGGGTTTTGTCCCCGTCATCACCTAAATTGCTGCCAATTTTGTATTGCAAGTCTGTCTCCACTCTTGATTCCTGGTCTGGACCATAACAATGATCAGTGCAAATAGGACTCTGCACTCTGGACCCATCAATTCGAGCAATAGTCAATATAAAAACAATGCCCTGATGTTGCAGTCGTGCCTCATTTCCGATGCTTTATGGGTTGCTTCCGGTCTCGCAGAGCTGTGGAAAGTTACTTTAGCATGCATGGTTTACAGATACTTGGTCATAGGACACCGAGTGTAGAGGCCGTATTAAGAAGCTCTCAGCTGGAGAACGATCATTTTCACGAAGTTTCCAGAAGGGCCTTCCATAGCAATATTCAGGTTATTGATATAATTTTTAGTGTAATTTTTGGTGTTGCCGTGAACAATCACAGATGATGTAGATCAGTGCTAAACCTCTCCTAGAGTACCACCTCTCCCGCATGTTTTAGATCTCTCCCCGCTAGCATGAATGATTATAATGATTTGCTCATTATCACACATCTTCATGGGTAACAAGCTGATCATTTGACTCACCTGTGCAGGAGCAGGCAGAGCTCTAAAACATGCAGGAGAAGAGGTACTCCAGGAGAGGTTTGAGAAGCGCTGATGTACATGATAAGATTGCTATCGTTCAGTGTTATGCACATGCAATAGACCTAAGCACTAGCAAGTTGTGCACCGGAAGTGTGCTTGTCTTGGAAGTGTAAGAAATTTCGGCAAAAATGCTAGATCCAGCTATTTTTTTTGTTTTTTTTTTGTGTTGATGATTGTTCGAATTCAATCATTTGTTGCCTTATTTATTTATGTATTTATTTGTTTGTTTTTTGTTTGTCTGCTTGTTTTTGTTTCTTTATTCCTCTAGACTTTGGAGTTATCCAGGCCTCCATCGCACGTTTTCAGTTAGTCCAAAACGCAGCTGCTCATCTTTTAATTGGCACTCGAATATATCAACATATCACCCCCATCCTGGCCTCCCTGCATTGGCTTCCTGTTCATTTTAGAATTCGTTTTAAAATGTTGTTGTTTGTTTTTAAGTCTTTACACGGATCGGCACCTCAGTACATTTCTGACCTCTTAGAAGTTTACTTGGCGTCCAGATCTTTGAGGTTCGCTGATCAGTTTCTTCTCTCTGTTCCCAAAACTCAATTAAAAATGAGGTGACTGAGCTTTTTCGTTAGTGACTCCAACATTGTGGAAAGAGCTACCCCTTCAAATACGATTGTTCCCCAACAAACCTGTTTTTAAATTGCATTTAAAAATTATTTTAATTCCTTGGCTTTTATCTCGGCATGAGGGTTCTGTGATCTGTTTCTATCTGTGTTTTACTTTCTTAATACTAGCTTTTATGTGTTTATGTGTTTTTTACTGTGTGTCTCGTGCTTTTGTTTTTAACCACTGTGAAGTACTTTGATAAACATTTCTGGATTGAAATTGTGCGATATAAATAAAGGGGATTGGATTGGATTGGATTGGATAGACCTACTTCTATCTCTGTTCATGTATGTTGTTGCTGTTCTCTCCTATACACTTCCATGTGTTCACGTTTCATCACCAACAAAACTTTAAAAAAGGACCAGAAATGGGTAAAAAAAAAAAAATAATAATAATGATGTGATTTGAAACAGGTTATTTCAGCCGGTGACAGTAATCATGATTTGGTACAAAAGCAACATCCAAGAAAGGCCGAGTCCTTCAGAATCACCAATGTGCCCACAAATGCGTGAGAAAATCATTTAAAGGTTTTAAACTATGTTCTAAAATAAAGAAAGGAAGGGATTTGAATATTTTACCCTCTGAGGTGCATACCATAATGAACAGATTAAAGGAATCATGAGGAATTTCTGTACATCAAGGGCAAGGCACAAGCCTAAGCTAAAAACCCGCGATCCCGGATTACTCAGGCAGCACTGCATCAAAAACCGTCATTTATCTACAAGTGATGTAAACATGAGGGCTCAGGAATACTTCTGGAAACCTTTTTCAAGAACTACAATATGCAGTTGCCCCTATAAATGCCAGCTAAAACTTCAATGTGCCAAAAGAAGACCTTCTGTTAATAGTGTCCAGACACGCTGTCAATTTCTCTGGGGTTAGAGGCATCTGAGATGGGCCATCACACTCAAAATATGTGCATTGTGGTCAAAAGCGTCGATATTTTAAGTCTTTTTTTTTTGGAAGAAATGGATGCCATGAGCTCCGGACCAAACAGAGAAATGACCGTCCGGATTGTTAAGCAGCAAGTCCCAAATCCATGCTCTATCATGGTATGGGATTATGTTGCCACCTTTGCTGGGGGTAACCTGCACTACTATGAAGGCACCATCAAAATGCTGAGAAGAACGCATAGATTTTCTTGGAACATACTGTATGCTTGCCTCAAGGCAACATCTTTTCCAGGGATTCCCTTATACTGTATATTTCAACAAGCTAACTCAAAATTGGTTTCTACACACATTCCAAAGGATTGGTGCATGAGGGGAGGGTGCTGGTGGTGGTCTGGCCTGCCTTAAAAGTCCCAACCTGTCCACAATAGAGAACGTGCCACATTTTGAAATGCAAAATCCGACAATAAAAACCCTCATACTGTGAACACTGTTGCAAAGCATAAGACTTGTTTGCCGGAAGAATGGGACAAAATTACTCCTGAAACACTTTATCCCAAGTTATCTACAGTCCCCAAACATTTCGTAATGTTTATTATTTGCACTTGCCTTGTTAATCCCGCTGTTGACTTCAGCATTAATTGCTATCTGCTCACGATAGTGAAATACCCACGGTAGGTGACGGTCTCAACTGCTTGAAGATTCTGTCCTCTTCCTATGACGTGAGATTCATTGAATAGTTTTCCTCAAGCAGGTTAGTACATAACTGTGGTCTTCTTGGTGCTGATGGTGAGTCTAAGGTCTTTGAAGGCTTAAAGGTGACATAGAATCAAAAACTGATTTTACCTCGTCTATGTTGAATAGTGGTAGTCTACCCGCATTCAAGAACATACGAAAAGTGCTAGGCATTCTTAACATCTCAGTTTCATAGAAATTCCTCTTTTAAAAATGACCGCCAGAAAACGGGCCAATCTGAACAACGCATACATATGATGTCATATGTATCTCACTGCCCCCCACTCTCATTCCGTTTCCTCCCCTTCAAAATAATTTGCATACACCCGCTCTCCCACCCCCTACGGAAAGTAAATTGCAGCCGTGTTCGTGAAGTTCAAGGCGAAATGACGGGTCGCGTACCGAGGTGTGCTCTTCCAGGCTGTGGAAGCAGTGTGCAAACGTTCCATAACCTTCCAACCGAAAGAAATGCACGAGATGTGTGGCTGCTGTTCGTTTTTAATTGGATTCCCACTACATTCAACCACAGACTGTTACTTTGCTCAGCCCATTTCACCTCTGACAGTTTTACTAACCTGGCACAATTTCAAGCCGGCTTCTCGCAGCGTTTGGTGCTACGTAGCGGAGCAGTTCCGACTTTGCGTCTACCTCAACAACCAGTACAAACTGTAAGTATCACGTTGTTGTTAGATTGTTTTTAAAACGTTAAAAATAGAGTATATTTGTTTTGCTTGTCTAGCCAATGTCGTATGATGTGATTATCACTCAACAGCAGCTTTAAAACGAGATCTGAAATAAATCTGTGAAGATTGTTGTTGCCAATGATCCTGTCATGCTCACATTAAGACGGTGGGAGGTCGACATCTGCGCTTTTAGTTTGTGAAGATGTTTCGCCTGGTGCGTCAACACCAAAACATGAAAGTAGCAGAGATGCCAAGTCTCACGCATTCGGCTTGGGTTTAGCGCATTTTTTAGGATTATTCGCTGTAGTCCGCAATTATTCAATGAATGCTTATTAATGAGATTCTCACGCGGAATTAAAATCCTTGTGCATTGAAGTTTCAGTTTCACTTGCATAAAGGTGAATTTCACCGCAAGTAACATGAAAGCCATTATGACTTGCTTCGCTTTAGGCAGCAAAGCCAGCCAATCAGCGTCAAGTGCTTGCATTTCAGAATGAGGTTGCCAGTTAAGCCCGGAAGGTCGCCAAATAGGTGCAAAACACGCGTTCAAAATCACCCACCCTAACATAGCTTTTTGAGAGAGGTTTTTAGGAAGCTTCTGAGGCATTACAGACCCAACCAAAATTTTTTTGTGTATGTGTCACATCACTGAACAAGGATAAATACCCCGTTCAACCATTCTAGGTCACCTTTAATTGAGACACTCCATCTCCAACTACATCTTCTCCTCTGTTGAAATGTTCAGGGTGCAGTTGTCACCAAACGGGAAATCTCTGATTACAGTCTCTCTCACTTTTGTGATGACCAGCAAATGTCTAGAGTTGAAGAACTTCCCATTAGTTCTGTACCTGATGTGGGTGCCATCATCATAATTGCTGAAAGAATGTCAGTATGGCAAAGAAAATCACAACGAAGAGTGTGAGGGCAAGAAAATAGCCTTCATGAAAAGAATGAACTTTGTTGAATGTCCATTGTTGTGAGCCAAAGAAAATCAGTCAAACAAATTCTCCCAGGCAACCATAAATATAAATGTTGGGAAAGTCGGCATTTGCAAACTAGGCTGCCGAACGTTACCATTCTTAGTGACTCCATTTGCTGTACTAATTATTTTGACAGAGAGCAAAGAAATGATGTTAGTGAACCTGTCACAACCCTCGCGTGTCCATAATCGTCTCCTCCCCCCTCCAGCATCCTACACGTTTTGTGGTTTTGTCTCCTTTAATTGATTCATTGTCTCGTCTTTTTCTGCTCCTCTTAGCCAGTTAATTAATAACACCTCCCAAACCTTTATCAGTCTTCAAGTTTCAAGTTCAAGTTCATTGATTGTCACTCCATCCATAGCTGTCAGTACATATGAAGTAGAATGACATCCACTGTACGAACAAAATCAGGATTGGGACTGTGTTCCTGCCAGACTCTTTGGTCCTGCTTTCAAGCGGTCCTGCTTTAGTGAGGGGAATTCACTACCTGGCTTCTGCCCCAGAACAGCCACTGGCCGGACGCAGACATGCCCTCAACCCTCTCCAGTTAACACCAACCAAGCTGGACTGCCCCACTCACAGTTCTGGGCTTTTGGCCAACTCCACTCCTATTATTGCTATCAATAAATACATCTCTTTGGATTGTGCCCTGCATCTGTGTCTAGTTCCTTGTCTGGATCATAACAATACCTAGCTGTTAAAAGTGCCATAGTATGCAGTTTATTCCCCCCCAAGTTAATATATTCTTGGACAGGTAGGGTGGTTTATAAACATTAAGCAAAAAAAAAAAAAAAATCTATAATTTAGGAACCATTTGCTGCCAGTCATTCTCTCCTTGCTGAAGAACAGGCTGTTACCACTGTCCGAAACCAATGCACCAACAGCTGCAACTTGTTTTAGCTACTATTTGTAGTGCAAAGAATGTCTTTCATTTGTTATTCAAAAACCCATGTTGATATGCTCAAATCGGTTTCTTTTTGACAGGATCACCACAACCTTTCATCCACAACAAAGCCCCACGTAAACTTTTAATTCGTAGAGTGAGATTTAAAAAAAAAAAATTTGGTTAAGGAGAATAAAACTTACGAAACATCTACTGCTATAGCAAATAGCAAATAGTCGTAGCTATGCCCAACTGGCCAACAATTCCACACAAGCTGCAGATATTTTCACAATGCACGTTAGTAATACTTGCAGTTTGCAGATGTGCAGATTAGTCTCAGAGTGTATGGATGGCTCCACTTTTAAGAAACGCTTGATTGCAAATCCACTTTTGCCTTGGTCAACACAAAGTAAACAAGCCATTGGTCACTGTGGCTGGATTGTTTTCCTTGAAAATAAATCTTAGCCACACTGCTTCTTTGTACCTTCCTACACTGGCAGAAAATGAAGACATTTATGTTGGCTGTTGCAGTCAACAACAGAGCATAAAGTGTTTTGCTCATAAACTTGGATATCTTATTTTGGGCTTCTTCGGCTACCTCTACTGGTACTGCAGCCACTACTTCCACTTCCTCTTATTCTTTGTATGTTTTAAGTGGACGGAACTTGCCTGTTTGGTGGGTTCACTTATGCAAACACATTGCATGTTATGATTAGAAGATGTGGCTAAATCTAAACCCTGCAATTTGCCTTAAAAATGTGTAACATTTCTAAAAATATCAGTATCTCAAAAATGAGTTGTCTGTCTGTTGTCATCCTCCCTCCCCTTGCTTTGGTATTGGGCTGGCTACTATAAATTTTGGAGGGCAAAGAAAAAGTGAATTTTAATAATATGGGACCTTTAATGTTAACAAAACTGCCAAATAGCTATAAAGTTTTGCCTTTGCATTACTGTATCCAACCATAGGATCCAATACAAGCTACCTGAAGGCTAGGATATCTGGACTCCCACTGCCACATTCTTACCTGCAAACGATTTAAACATGGGTATGCAGCATGCCTGATTTATAAGTTAGCTTTTCATCCCACCATGTTAACGCCAAAGAAAATTTATTATAAAAATGTCAAATTTTGAGGTCTTTTTAAAAGTTGAATCTCTGAATGACCCACGAAATGAGGGGCCTTGAATCAGAAGCAGTTGAATTAAAATTAAGCTCTATTGAACAAAACGTCCCATGGTTATAAGCATGAATCAAAATCTCCACAAAAATGGTAAAGCAACAACAGAATCTTGCCGTGGCTATGGCGGTCACCTGACCTAAGCCCAATAGAAAACCTGTGGGATGAAGGGAGCATCAGCAAATATGGACAAAGGAATTTGAAGAACCTTGTGAGATTTTGCTTTGAGGAACGGATTAAGATCCCTTGCCACGTTTTCCTCAACCTTATCACGCACCCAGAGCTGTAGGTCTGTCAAGCAGGGGCTGCGCAAAGTAAATGAACGGGATCCAAAAATTGTGGCTTGTTTTGAAAATAAAAAAGTGTTTCGTGATAATAACTATTATTTTTCTTTCAATCCGCGTCTTTCAATTAAAGTTATATTTACTTTGAATAACATATCATAAAGATAAACTGTAATGGCATTAGCTAATTCACTATTAGTGGATGGCACTGTAAACCTGAAATGAAACTAAAGGTGGAACTAAAGGGGGAAAGCATGCTTAACCTCGTAAAACACAAGCTATGAGGTTCCCTGCTTATATCTAGTTCGTTTGACTTCATTACATTACCTTCTTGGCAACATAATAGGCTGCAGTTCGCCCTAATGATTTGAAGTTTTTTAGTCGTGCTCCAGATAACGCAGTTTAAAAGTGGTCCGGTTGCGTAGCCTAATATTGTAAATAATCAAAGCAAAAACGTTCACACTCTTGTGCCCACCCTGGTTGAATGTATAATTTTGTTTAGTGTGTATAAAAAGCGGTCTCGAAGAAAAAAAGACTACGTAACATTTTTGATCTGATAATTTAACTAATAGCCCACACATGCGGTGACTAGCGACGACATTAATATTTGCAGTCAGCCCTCCACCTGCCCAGTAGCACAATAGAAATGCGAATGGCTTTTCATAACTCAGTTTGAAACGGTGCGATCGTTCTGTTATTTATGGTGGTGTGCTTCAAATGCACGCATTTAACGGACCTATAGACGAGGAAGGCTTCTAAACCTTCTCTTTTTAAGAGAATATAACACTTAAATTAAATTGATAGCCTTTCTGCAGATATCCGCTACTACATTTGTTTGCCTTCTTCTTTAAAGACTGGAATTACGTTGGTGTCTTCCCTTCTCCCACTACCGGAGAACTGTGGAGAGTGTCATTCTGGAGAAAATATCTTATAGACTGAAGTACACAAAGATGCCTCGCTTTAAAACTAAAGCCAACTCGTGCTTGAGCCGTGTTATTCTTCTTCCGAGTCCGATGGAATGACGCCTTGAAAGAACGGTGAGCTGCTTCAAACTTTTTTCTTTTTTTTTCGGAGAGTAAAGCCTTCTATCAAACTTTCGACGTGATTTTTTCATGGGAAAACTATCGACGCACGCATATGATTTTGGTTGCTGATGGGAGAATAGTAGCCAATATGGTAGGAACATATTTATTCCAAGTGAAGTGTCAACAAAAGTTGGCTTGTCATTTGTATTCGAGATGGTACCACACAATTTCATTTCACGGAGGTTCTTTTTTAAATTTTATTTCTCATAAATTTGGTACCGCTTCTGCTATATTTTAGTCGAAAGACTGTCAATTTGATAGGCTTTCATATTAACTTTTCCTTTCAGTCGACAAATCGACTTAGTCTTCAGCTTAGCCGATATTCTCAGTCCAATGTCCGACATATCTATTAAACCGGTGTTCCACGGTGATTATATTCCCAGGAGATGAAATTGTGCTTTTTGGTGACTGCGAATTCTTGTTTTTAAAAAAGTTTGTCCGCGCATGTTATTTTTTATTTCGGAAGATAATTAATGAGAAACATGTGTGACTGGGTGCCTACTTTTGTTTGTTTGTTTATTTATTTATTTATCATCTAAAGTCGGCTCCCAGACGCAGGCCAGTTTTCATATGCAAAGAGCTGAATCTGCATATCAGACGAGGTACCCTTTTCTATGGGCCCAAATATAACCTGCGTTATTTCCTTATTAGCCTATAGCCTATAATCAAGCGCGCTTAACATTGGAAAAAGAATATAATTCCATGTCTTTATTTTTCGTTTCACTCACAATCTGTTTATCTCCTGATGTAAATTTATTGCATTGCGGGTTTGGTCTTCATTTAGCTTTTTTTTTTTTTTTTTTTTAAATGCAGAATCATATAGAAATTCAAACTGATTTAGAGGGGAAAACCACGATGTTTTTCATGTTGATAGGAGACCGAACGTTATGTAGGCCTAGGACTCATTTAGTATTGTTGGGCCTATTTATTTATTTATTTATTTAGTGTGCCTACAATTTCATTACGCCATTTGAGCGTTACATTTGCGGTTTTGCTCATTGAATGCTATTTTTTCCTATTGTAAGTAGTTTTGCATTAAGGCTCCCTTTCCCTAATAGTCGCTCAATTTTACATGAAGTTGAAGTGGCAACTAAGTTATGATTTGTTGTCCATTAATGGCATTCATTGCCGTTATTGGCCAAAAGTTCTTGGCACGGAATCTACTCTACGGGTTGCAAGCGGAAATTTAATGTACTTGATGAATGGAATAAAATGCCATATTGCCCTGCAACAATGGAGAATTTGTTGACAGTGCTGCAATTTAGTTCCTTGTCTGGAAGAAATGCTTGTGCAAATAGATATTTGGAGCAGACACCTAGCCTAATTACAAAGAGTTGGTCTGTGTAAGACGAATGCTTTTCGCCCAGGAAGAGTCATCATCCCCGGATTTACTGTCAGTGGATTGATCAAATTTTAATACTGGAGTTTCGCCGATGGCTAACATGATAGTGTGAAGGATTAATGTAAAAATGGCTTCCAATTGTAATAAGTCGCATTTGCTGGTATTTTTCTTGGCCCTAATTATGAAAATGTAAAGCAATGAATGTTTATGCAGGCTACGTTATTTGTCTCGAAAACTGAAGAAACGGGCAGACCCATACTGTGCGGCCGCTCAAACGAGACCACGAATTCAGCCGTGTTTAGGAGGCTAAGATAATTTTTTGTAATAAGTTGTCTTTGGACTTTATAACCCCAAGGGCTCACGCGAGAGTGCAAGAGCGCCTTTTTTCTTTAGGGGGAAAAAAAACATAGGTGTTAACTATGGAAAATCTATTTAATGCGTCATGTCGGAGAGTGAGGAGCCACCCATATCGGTTATTTAATGACTACTAATAGAGGGTTCTAATAGAAGATATTGCTCGGGCGACACTATAATTTAAGCAAACCTTCATTTACCCCCCACCCAACCGCCCAAAAAAAGGTTAAAACACATGGGAAGGAGCGGTGAAAGGAAGGAGCGCAGTATTTTCATAGCTTCATTATTAGGCAGGCAAGCAAGTGCAAAAGCGTTAACAATGGTATATAATGTACTTAATTAATCAGAATTTGTGTGATTTACTTTTAATAATTTATTCAGCTTAACAGATCATTAGAGATGATAAAACTGGACAGGTATATGCTACCTTTAGGACCCTGCGGATCGCGCAAGTGTTGAGGCAGAAGACTGCTTCCAATCCTTATATTAGCACGCATTTGGAGGAGATTGCTTATCTCCAATACATCTATCCGTTCACTGTTTGGCTTTGGCAACGTACAGCTTGATTTCCTCTGCATGTCTTTTGTGCTGTAACTTTATGTCCCACTGATATAGCTATCAGAGAGGAGTGAACGGAGAGGATGCTCTAAAGAAATTAGGTCTGGACGAATCTTAATGCTGTGCGTTTCATCCAATGGACTCACCAAATGTGAATCTGTCAACACATCTACATTGTACACTAACACCTCGCTCAGAGTAGAGGAATGCGTGGAGGAAGCGTGCCGAGTAAATTGTAGAGGATATCCAAGGCACTAATTGGCGCGATCTTGTCCCAACTGAGCGCCTGAAACGAGTTCTTAAAGACTCACGGGGAGAAAACATTTCCACTAGGAGTTTATTTTCGTGCTTATGGATATGGGGAGAGACACAATGAAGATCGCGTGAGAAAGGGGGAGCCACGCCAAGAGTCAAAGTTTTACGGGAGCCATTTGGGGGGAAACTGTGCTGGCGGTATGTTTCAGAGATAAGCAGAGGATTTTTATACATTATTGCACGGAATGCAATGCCGAAATTCTGTGCTCCCCATGCCATTGCGTCGATTCCGCTCCTAGGACAGAGAAAAGTCATTTATTTTGAAGTGGTTGAAATCTCCTCCCCGATTTGGCTACAAGCTATCTGATGGTGACACCGTGATTTGGAGAAGATTGACGCGTGTTACGATTCCGCTTAAATCTGTCCATTTAGCTTGCTCATTTAACTTGTGCATCATCAACTTTTACATCCCATTTTCCCCGAACTCATCACATTGAGATTAACTTGCGCATGTTAAAGAGGAACCAGTGGTCATTCCGGAACTTGTTGAACACTCAGAGAGACTGGACCCTCGTATTGCGAACAGAGGGCATCTTAAAAATTGTAAGTAGCCGTGGCATATCCGTAAATGTTTCAGCTTTTATGTGTGGGCAGCTGCAATGCATCCGCCCGACATCCTGCGGAATGCTGATAAACCTTATCATTGATTTAAAGTTGATCAACGCACTGTAATTGTGCTATGAAGGAGTTACCTCATTTTGGCGTTTTAATGTTGACATATTGCCTTGATTGCCCATTTTGACTCTGTCATCAACTTTATTAGACTGCCTATTTGTTAAGAGGTGCATCCTATTGTCAGGTTCCATGAAAATGGGGACACAATATAATTATGCATTTATTGCTTTTTTTATGTGGTATTTTTGGACTGAACGCGCTTAGACGTCTGTAATTCCACGATATTCAAGATGCGGCTTTCATTTAGAACAGCCCATAATAATGTCGATTTCTACAGCGCCCTCTGCTGGGGGTAATCATTCACTTGGATTCTTATTTACTGTGGATTTGTCATTTAATACGAATTTAAAGATATGTAACCTTGAATAAAATTACTAACATAATACATTCAGTGCAGGATGCTCCCTGCGTTCGTGAAGATGAGGGTATAATGGCGATTCTACCCACTGACTATTAAGAGACTAGGATACTATCAGGCTGCAGCGGTACACAGTCGATGAGCGATGTATCGCATTCTTTCCTTATAAATGTCAATTTGTCTGTTTGAGGTTTGTCTGAACTAGATTCACTACCAAGGACCAAGTCACAAGACAGTTTTTTTTGTCGTAATTTACAACGTATAGCGCATTCGTGCTTTACCAGATAGTTACTTTCAGAATAAACTTTGTCTATGAATATAGGCTACACTTTATGCTGGCAACTATCTTTTTGGAGATGTTGACTGGGCGTTTTGAGATAACCTAGTACGAAAAATGTTCATTCTTAATCAACACGGAAATTTAACACGAGGATTTGTTTAGAAGTAGGCTACGTGAAATTATGGATGCATGGGGTGCCTTGACTGATTTGGAGCAATTTACTCATCACTGGTAATGATCCGCAAGAAGTTTTGGACTACTTACACTGCAGGGTTGTCATTTAAAAACTGTTTTACAAATTTCAAAATTGCGTTCAGTATTATAATGATTTCCAATCAAAGCTTAGCCTACTCATTTTGGTAAATTGTAAGTGTGGGTTATCATGATCAAGACAAAATATTCATGATATTGAGTGATTATTGACCAGATAGTTTTACCAGTAACCATCATTTAGACTCTCTTTTCTGTCACTGGAAAACCCCTATTTTGAGAGATAACAACGGACCCATGATTTGCATGAACGAGCATTATTTTTATGAAATTATATGCTCTTATGAAATGCCTTTTATTAACAGTAAAGTGAGGAATCTCCTCGGCAAGGTACTGTGAATGAAAGCATTTACTTCTGCGGCAGCTCACATTTTTTTTTTTTTTTTCCCCTGAGTGCAATGCCTTGGTTTGCTCTCTCTGATTGGATGATGTCAACATTTCAAGCAGTCAGCCAGTATTATGGAAGCTTGAATAATATGGTAGCCTTTTAGGAAAATCATTTTAAATAATGTAGTGTCTGGTTGGTAGTGGAGACAGCACCTTAGAGAGAAAAGGGGGGGAAGGTACGGAGCTTTCCCTATGTTTGCCTCTCTTCAGCGGCAGGCTTTTTGTATGTCAGAACTGAAGAAGCTAACCGCTCGTGCAGACACATACACACACACATACACACACAGCCACACACATCCTCTCCTGAGCAACAGAGTCTCCAAAAATGGTATCACAAGAATCACCCTGTCACAGAGGCCAGTCCCTCACGCATAAAGTGCATGTGGCAGCTTCCAAAGCCAGTGAGGGGAGAGCCTGAATGCAGCTGTGGGTAGAGTCGGGCGTGCCTTGGCAGCTGCTTTATTCTGAGGATCAGAACTTGTCAGACACTTGCGACCAGATTTTGTTAAGAAAGGGCTGCCGAGTTCCGAGGTGTTTGGGGGGTGGAAATGAGCCTCTGCTTTGTTTTCAGCTCTCATTGCCAAGACAAATCATTAAAACTGTTGTTACAGCTACAGCTGTTCCCATCAACCATTATGAAATGCATAATGGCTGAGTACAGAACTTAATGTGGAGATGTATTACAGACACGGCCTTCATGGAAGTCTGGCACATTTCAGCAATGTGATATATATATAATGTAGCCTTAGAAATAAAATCTTTTGCTGAATACGTTTTTGCAAAGCAGAGAATTTGATTATTTGGTCCAATTAATAATTATGATTCTCTGGTAAAGTAGTCCAGTGAAACCAGTGCATGAGCTACCAGCTGTAAAACTTAAATTTTATGCGTAACATTTGCTTAAACAAATGCAGTGTTAATACATCATCATTTCTGTAAAAATAGGCAGAGAGAGAGAGAGAGAGAGAGACGGAGATAGTTATAGAGTGTCAAAGGGTGGGATGAGAAAAATAAGGTGAATTAGTGTGAAAAGTGGAGAAAGAGGACTGGGGCAACATGGAATATGCAAGACAAGGATGAAAAAGGTTACCAAACATAGAGGAGGGTGGGAATTAAGGATCAACAGAGGAGGCAGAAAGTATGATGTAAGCAGGGTACACCCAACCCTTCTTGAGGCTCCTCGACTAATACTAACCAACGGTAGCTGGGCGAATCTGTCAGTGGAATTTTTAACGCTCTGCCATGCTCTAGTGACCCGGGGGAAGAAATTGAAGTGGACGCAAGGGGGTGTTTCAAAACTTGAGTGGGGGTAAAAATCTTGTCCTGCCGCGTGTTCGTCCACGTCATATCGGTACTGTGAAACATTTATGACGTTTAATATAAGATGTGCTCCCATGGCGCCATCTCATCGGTGAGTCCTACCCCAAAAATACTCTCGCCATCTGTACTGCCTGGGTTAGTAAATAAAGCACACAACCCCCCCCCATGATGTTTCTTCTGATTCATTTACAGATAGCACATATACTTATTGAAATTTGCAGCATAATTATATGTATGTGTGCATGCGCGCGCGCGTGCGTGTGTAATTTTTATGTGACACTAAATGGGGAAGTCCATTCTCAAGCAGAGAATACAGTCCCTACGTCTTCGCTAGCCTTCACCAGATGGACGTGTTGGTTTGACCTTTAGTGATTGCTATCATCTTCATCTCCGTGGTGCTCAGTGTCTTAAGAGGTCTGCTCATCTGTGCTGTGCAAACCAATACAAATGCCCCTCGTTATGGCTGACGGAGGTGTAGCGCAGATCTCACTTGTAATGTGATACACACTCCATTCCTCTTGCTGAGACACCAAAAATCCGAGTGTGGGCTAATGAGAGGAATGACTCGTGTTTAAATTGTGAATGTGATAATGACCTCGCGTCTGTGATCTTTAATATGCCCCGGCCCTTATCTCCCCCGGAATCAGTGTAGTCTCATTATACTTATCTCTCCCTCACTCAACCACTCTTAACCCTGGATCAGTCCCTGGCAAGCTCTGACGTCTCGCAACGCATTAATATTATGTCTGTAATGTAATGGGGGACTATCAATCACAACAGGTACTACGCCAAGAATTCTTCTCCGTAATTGGCTTCCCCCCTGCCTGAAACATCTCCTCTCCTTCTCCTAGCTGGCATTTAACGAAGATGGTCCCCCTCCATTCCTCGAGGTCTTTCCCCATTCGGCATGGTGGATCTCATCAAGGTCTCCATCTATAACTGCTGATTATGGTCATTTTGATGGATGTGGTAGATTTTAATAAAATGGCATTATACTTTCAGATAGGTAAAAAAAAAAAACCTGTTTCCTGCCCTGGTTGTATTCATGAGCGCTCTTTCATAAGGTTAAACGTGTGAGCTGCGCCAAGAGAGAAAAAAATAATAATGTAACGTTACCGGAAAAAAATAATATGCAAGTTGTGGCATTTTAGAATTCAATTCCAGTCCTTATTGTATTGTTTGAAATCTTTCTTAAAGAAAGTTAACGTCAGGGTTAATAAAATATGCTTTGTTGGCTGGTTCCCCATAAACATTAGCAGAATATGTGTTAGAAAGCTTTATTTTTCCCACTTTCCATAGGTCTTCTATTCTGGGGTACGTGCCATTATGTGATGAAGTACATATTGAGATATGAGCAGGACCAGTTGTAGCAGACAATTCATTTTTTTCCTTCAGTCGCTTGCTATTTTTAATCAGGGCAATTACCTCCATCTTTCTTACTCTATGGCATTAAACTTTAAACTTCCTTAATCTTCATGTTAGAAACGGGCAAAGACTTTATTATTTTCCTTTCAACGACTGTGGTGGCTCTAAAAGGCAGAACTGCTTCTGCAGCACAATGGCGCTGACAGTGTTGAGCAGACAAACTTAAAATGAGTTTTAGAGACTAATTGATCACTTAGGTGATGTGTGCCAGGTCAGCATTCCTATTGACTCCCCTGACTGATTAACCAGACCTGAAATGTACCGAAGCATTGTGTCTTTAGGCCTGTTTGGTGAGTCATCAACAATTATCCCTCTGGTAGCACAGCTGCCATCAAAAATTAGCCCCTGTCTTTTGTTTCTTTTTAGCCCCAACCTGGATTTAGACTGCCAACAAGAAGCAGAGAGGGTTTGCGTCCGAAGACATCTGATATTGATTATGCAATCATGTTTTAGATTAACTGTAGATATCAATTTACTTAAATTGAATTTAGCAGAAGCAGAAGAAACCATCCTTGTAAAAACTGCCTCCATCTTTTTCTTCTCTTTTTTGAGGGATGGGGGGTGGGGGTGGCATTTTCAGAACAGTGCTTTTTAAGTGTATTTAAGGTGAGTGTGTGAGTGAGTGAGTGAGTGAGTGCATCTGTGTGTGTATTTGAGTGCATGATCTCACAAGGTGTCCTCTCTCTAGGAATTCTGTCTTTGTTTTTCAGTAGTATTTTCTGTTTCTGTTTGTTATGTAGGGCTAGTAAATGCAAAGTTGCCTCTTGAATCCCCTGCGTACGAAAATAAAGATGAAAGTGCAGTCTGAGGGACATGTAAATACCATACCGAACAAAATGCATAAAATAACATAGTACAAATAAAATATAGTAAGAAGGCACCTAAAATTGTAAGCACCCCCTCTAAATTCTGAGTTGATTTATTACATCCAGAATTCTGGTTATCCGTGGACTTCCATCAGGCCGAAGTCAGTATTGACTCCTATCATCCGCCATTCAAACTGTTCAATAATAACTCCTAAAATGTATTCCACTCCAAAGATTTGCAAACATCCACAGAATTTAAATTGGCCTAAATCAAAGCAGCCTCCGTGACAGGCATCCCCTGTTTTGATTTGTTAAAAAATTCACAGTGGTGCTTTCAGCTGTGTGACAGGGTCAAGCGAATGCAAGATCTGCCTGCATTTATTGGAGAACAGCAGCCGTGTCAGAGGTGAACAGAGTGGTGTCTAATGGATTTCAGTGACATGAATTCAGCCGACTGATAATGGAGAAGAAGAAGATTTGAATACTCTGAAGGTGGGGCTTCAACCAAGACAAAAGAAAGCCAGGATCATGGAGTTAATTTAATATTTTGCATGTGCCATTGCGAATTGAGGAGTTAATGCGGTCTGCATTGAGCCAAAAATAAAGATAATGGTGGAATCCTGCTTAGTGTATATCATCCAAGTGTAATTGGAAGCTGCAGTCGAGTGCAGACCCTTATTATGTCTCCATATGATAATGACATCTCCAACATGAGGGAATTTCATCGGCTTGAAAACTGCATGGAGCACTTGTACTAGCCAGACTGAGGGGCGGGGGGATATGTTTGCAGTCATAACAGTGGACCTGGGACAAATGGGAGCGGTATGCGATTGCAGCATAGTGCATGTAAGAAGCCTGCAATACATTGCAGCTATTCAACTCATACACAACGCTTAGGTTCATCAGCACTGCTGTACTGTCGGATGTGCATGTTACATTGGAGCTCAAAATTGGATCAAATTAGCCTGTCAGTTAAAGCGTATTCTTTTTTTGGTTTGCTTTTTTAAATGTCTGATAAAGCAACTGGTTCACAGTATTGTACGCTTTGAACATTCAAACCTGTAGGCAATTTTCAAACTTGCCAGTTCTAATTTTAAACGTCAGGCCAGCAGCTTAAACCCCCTTGTGGACCACCCTGCCTGTTTGTAGCATTAAGCTGCCTCTAAATCAGTGGAAAAAGCTTTTTCTTATCTTTTTGTTGCCTAATGTCTGCACATTAACATTTTGTTTATAACCGTTCTTTGGTCAAGAAGATCATCTTCGACCTTCGGATGCATTATAGAATTTAGGACCTAGAGAAATCAAGCAATATCAAGTGAAATTAAGATATTGGGTGATAAACTAGGAATATCAATGAGATGATGGCACTACACATGTACCAGAGAGGCAAGACATTTGTTACACTGCTGATACCATAGATTGAATAAAAATGTTGTTTTCAGAATAAAGTATGATCTTACCTCTCTTGATTTGTATTTTTGATCTCAGTTTTTCCAGTCAAACTCACATGCAAAATGATGCACAGATCCAGCAGCTCTGTAGACTCATGCTATCTGCTTAATTGAACAGTTCGACAAGTTTCAGAATTTTTCTCTTTCAAATAAAATATTTATCATTTTTTTCTCTTTCAAAAATGAATGTTTGTGCATATGTTAGTGTGGCATTGGTGTTAGTGTTAGCTGGTATGGCCAGACATGTGGATACGTTGACAGCTTACTTAGAACCTCAGTGATGACCTTGGAAATCTAGGTAAGCTCACTCAAGGGATATACTGGCCTATCAGGTGTGTGTGTGTGTATCTATATATATATATATATATATATATATATATATATATGTATATATATATATATATATATATATATATATATGTGTGTGTGTGTGTGCATGCGTGTGTCTGCATGTGTATGCCAAGAATGTTTGTATCGTGTGTGCGAGGGTCGCTGGGTGTTTTGCGCTGAACTTTAGAGTTATGTCACCAGTCTGAAAGACCTTATTGAGTCTGTGGCCTTTTCATAGTGATTGTTGAATATGAGCAGTGTTTGAAGACTTATGTCCAGTATTACATCTGAAATTGAATGAGGCATAATGCCTGATTGTAACTTTTTCAGAAATGTTTTGAATTTCTCTCTGTTCTCTTGTTGGCATGTTCTGAAACATTTTCTATTGCAACTTTAATATAGTTGTTATATTGTAATTCCAGTATTAGAGGTTTTTTTTCATAGCTGGAGGGTATTGAAGACTTTTCAAATTGCATACCAGACATTCATTGCCCCTGAGCTTAAAATTTAATGCTTGAAAATTGTATCAAAAAGCGTTAATTGACAAAGAGTGCAAACTTCAGCAAAATGAATGTGACGTGAGGTGATAAAAATCATGCTGTGATAACGTCATAGATTTTCATAAGACGGTGCGGTTCTAAACCTCTGCACCAGAAATAATATTACCTCCCTCTGTTAATACTGTCACTGGTTGGTTATTTCGTTAATGTTTATATTGACATTGGAAATAAAGCATGCCCTTACTTTGCTGCACAAAATGACAACAAAGTTTTGCCACAAATTACTGAATTCATTATTAATGCGTGCCCAAAAGACATTTTCCGTTTTTAAAATATTTGCAGAATGACATCCCAACTTAAATGCTGTATGTCAAAACGTTTCTTAGACAATGAGGATTCTAAATACGTTGCTCAGTCAAATAGTCCTCTTGTAGTGTGCATTAGGCCGTTTGAGACTTTTTTTTGCCGTTTATTTATATGGTCACATTGTCATCAAATAAATACTTGGGTTCGAGCAGCCTGGCACATTTGTCAGAGCCAATGTGTGTTTTCTCCAGCTAGAAACATTATCAATGAGAAATGCTCAGTACTTGCTGCTGACATTATTGACTGTCTTATCTTATAAGACTAACAGTGTAAGAACTGCAAATTCGTTTCTCATTAAAATGTTTTGCAGCATCTAAGGACTGCTTGACCGTAGACCCCTTTGTTCCTCAATTTAATGTTTTTACATTGTGTACAAACTGTTAGGAGTTTTGTTTCTTGTTGTATCATGCATGTAAGATTACCCCTGAAAATGATGAATCGGCCAGAAATTTTAATACTGAGTGCTCTTTTGTAATAAAGGAGATGTAATAGTGGTGTAGAAATCTTACATTAATTTTAGATATATGGGCAATTTACAACTTGAAAAATGAATCATTAATATTCAAATGTCTTTTGATTTTGTGGTGATTTAAATTTGAATTTCATTTTAAAGCCAAACTGACAGCTCCAGGGGGTTGTTCACCCCCAATCCGTGGAAGAATTTTGATGTGCAGTATTTCCTTATGGTATTTGCAACATAACTGCCAAATTATGTGGACACTCCTTGGTTTGGAGAGGGATTTCATAGCCTAGGAGTCTTAGAGACTCTTACTATGGCTAATAGATGACCAGTACCATATTAATGCCCATGATTTGGACAAAGATGGTATATGAGCATGTGTCCACATATTTTTGACTACATAATGTAGGTACACGCAGCATCGGTCTTACACCATGTACATCCTTCCACCTCACTCCACATTTTTTTTTAATTTTAATTTATTATCAGAATATGTATTGTCTCTGTACTCCTGTAACATTTGATTCTCTGTTTCTTACAGGATACGGGTGTGAGGAGAAAAGCCATGACTGACAGGAAACAAACCTGAACCGGCTGTCACTCTTCACCCGGGGCCAAGTGAGTGGAACACCTGAGAGTCGCTGGTAGCATTTAATGACCCTGTGTTTCTACTATCCTCTCCCATCGTTACTGCAACTCCTGGGGACCCTCCTCCTGCCTGTTCTACACCAGCAAACTTGCAGCTGAGACGAGACTTATTTAGGCAGATTTAGGCAGCGCTAGCAGCCCCTCCCTAAAGCAGCTAACACAAAGCTGGCATGCCGGCACGGTTCCAAAGCTTTCCACGCAACAGAAGTTGGATTATTTTATAAGATTGGCCCCGGCAACTCTCTCTCTCTTTGGTTTGGGGAGAGGGGTAACACGTTTAGAGAGGCATTCAGAAAGGGCTCTCATAGGAAGCAGAAATGCGTCTGCCCGTGCTATTGACACTGCAGGCTGTGTGGGCCAGCCTGTGCTACGCCATGCAGAACTACCCTGCAGCCTGGGGACACTATGACGTCTGCAAGTCGCAGGTCTACACCGAAGAAGGCCTGACCTGGGATTACATGGCCTGCCAGCCAGAGGCAGCCGATATGACCAAGTTCCTGAAAGTGACACTCGACCCTCCCAACATCACATGTGGGGACCCGCCTGAGACTTACTGCGCTTTGGTGAGTCTAGAATGTTCTCAGATCTCAGATATTATTTGGCAGTGTTTGATTTATGACAAGCAGGTTTTTCATTCTACATGACCTTTAAAGTTCGAAGATTTCACTATTGCTTAAATACTGATGCTTTATTATTGTCTGGGTGTAGTTATGTCCCTCACAATCTGTCTTTGTATACACACATATGCATATACATGTGTGCGCGCACACACACACACACACACACACACACACAGGCACGCACACACATTTCCCCACTGCTGACATGAAATTAATATAGAGAAGTGTCCAGTTAATTATGGAAAACGCAAATAAAATAACAAAGGAATGATTTGAAAAGTCCTCAACTACAGTTGTTCCCGATTTATTTTTGTCCAACCACAATTGCAATCCCAGAATTTTAATGAGTTGCTGATCAGAAATACTTCTGTAAACTTCTGTGAGTCAACAACATTTACAGCTGCATCCCCAGATGCAAGTTGAAGCTTTACTATGCATCGCCAATGTAATCTAAGATGGACAGTAGCACAGTGGAAGTTTCTTTTGTGGTCCAGTGTGTCAACATTAAAAAAAAAAACAGCCAGAACAAGGACCACCCAAGCTGTTATAAGCATTAGGTGCAAAGGCCAGCGCCTGTCATTGTATGGGGGTGTGTCAGAGCACTTGGCATGGGCGATTTGCCGATTTCCGAGGCCACTATTAATTTGAAAGATATGTACAAACTTTGGAGCAACAGTGCTGCCATTTAGAATTTGTGTATTCCAGCAAGCATTTTTCAGCAAGCCAAAACAACATCAAGCCGCATTACGCTCACATTACAAGTACATGGCTGCGTGAGCAGACTATGCGGGTGTTAGATTGGCCTTCCTGTGGTCCTGATCCATTCTCGTTTCATTTTCATTTTTCCAACCACAATTGCAATCCCATAATTTTAATGAGTTGCTGATTTCTCTAAATTGTAGTGGTCATGATTGTTGGGATTATTTACTCTTTTTAAGCCACATTAGTTGTTTGAGATCAAAATAATTTTCACATTAGAACAAGATATCCTGAGGTAACACTAAGTGCAATTTTTAAAATGTGACTTTATTTATTGATGAAAAAAGCAATCAAAGCGTACCTGGCCTTATGTGGAAAAAGTAACTGCCTCCTTAGTTACTAAATCAGTCAATTATACAAAGTAGATTGGTGGCTGGGTTCGATTTTACTAGACAAACCCAGGCATGATTACGGTCAACCCTGTTGTATTTAAAAATCACTTAAATGAACTTGTCTAGCAATGTGACCGGCAAAAAGCAGCAAATGATGCTGTGATAAAAAGAAATTCCAAAACAGATATTAAAGTCACTGACATCTATCAGTGTGGAAAGTGTTTCTAAGCCATTTTTAAGGCTCAGGAACCCATGATGAGAGCCATTATCGACAAATGGAGAAAAGTTGGAACTGTGGTGAACTCTCCTGGGAGTGGCTGGCTAACCAAAATAACTCCAAGACTGACGACTCATCCAGGAGGTTGCAAAAGGACCCAGACTAATATCTAAAAGACTTCAGGCCTCACTTGCCTCAGTGAAGGTCAGTGTTCACAATTCCACAATAGGAGCGATCTGATATACAATACGGCACATCGCCAGGCGGATTTGACAGCAGAAAATCACGGGTCAAAAGTCAAAATGTCGACGAGTGAACTTCTGCTCATATCCGCGCGCGGTCGAACGCTAGCTAATATAACGGCGATTTATAGCGTTTCGTTCCAAAACGTGAACTCCGGCTTTGACTCATTTGTAGCGTTTATTTGAATTTTGCGGTATTTTCATGTTCATATCTGTGTATCCATGATGGGATTCGACTGCGAAGCTGCGCAATACTCATCGCATTTCGTCATGCATGCATTGGCTTGGCGAAGCTGGTCTTATTACCGGAAGTGCGGATTATCGACAAAAAATCCCCTTCCTTCATCTCCTCTCCCGATTTACGACAGTTTAGGGCTATATCAAATCGCTTATACTAGAGAGAGGCTGAGCAAAAATGGCAACCATGGGAGAGTTGCGGGGTGAAAACCCCTACTGACCAAAAAAGAGCATTAAGACTTGATACACATTAGTCCAAAAAATCTTGATGACCCCCAAGACTTTTGGGATAATATTTAGTGGACTGATGAGTCAAAAGTGGAACTTTTTGGAAGACATGTTACATCTGCCGTAAAGTTAACCTAACATTCCACAATAAGAACATCATACCAAAAGTTAAAAGTGTTGGTGTCAGTGTGATAGTCTGGGGCTGCTTTGCTGTTTCAGGATGTGGGTTACTTGTCATAATTGATGGAACCAATTCTGCTTTCTACCAGAAAATCCTGAAGGAGAATGTCGGGCCATGAGTTCATGACCTAAAGCTCAAGCGCCGTTACGCCATGCAGCAGGACAATGATTCAAAGTACACAAACGAGTCTGCCACTGAATAGCTTAAAAGAAACAAAATGAAGTTTTGCTGCGGCTTGTCAAAGTCATGACTTGAATCTTGCTGAGATTCTGTGGCAAGACCTTTATCTGCCAGTTCCTGCTTGAAAACCCGCCAATGTGGCTGAATTAAAATAATTCTGCAAAGAAGAGTGGGCAAAAATTTCTCCATAGTGTCAGATTTCTCCATAGTGTCATAGGATTGTGTCAGAGCACATGGTACGGGTGATTTGCAGATTTCCGAGGCCACTATTAATTTGAAAGATATGTACAAACTTTGGAGCAACATGTGCTGCCATTTAGAAGTTGAGTATTCCAGCAAGCATTTTTCAGCAAGCCAAGACAACATCAAGCCGCATTACGCTCGCACTACAAGTACATGGCTGTGTGAGCAGACTACGCGGGTGATAGATTGGCCTGCTTGCAGTCCTGATCCATTCTCGTTTGAGAATTTATATGGGGGAAAATTCCACATGTAGAATTGAGTTTGTAACTTTACACACACACACACACACACACACACACACACACACACACACACACACGTATACCATAGTTTTTTTGTGTGTTGAGAGAATTGAAGGCCTCATAAATTGGATATCACACCAAAACATGGAGCATTACTGCCAAGAAAAAAAAAATTGTGTTAAACATCTGTTGAACTATGTTTCTGTATTGGCCACTATTGGAATCTTGTAAAATGTGTGTTCACTCAATTACTGTTTCTCCTGCCGGTTTTGAACAAGGCTATTTTCATCAACAGTGGCAGTTAGTACAAGTATAGAAAACACTCAAGATCATGATTCGCATGAGATAAATACAGCTCATTTTTGAAAAAGAGGTCAAGTTGGTGAAGAGCTTTAATTATCTCCATCACCCTTCCATGTTTAGGCTTTGTACTTTTTAAGTCACAGTTGGTTGTCTAAGTTTAGTGACACTTGGACATGAAAGCTGTGCATGCCTTGGGTTTCTGTACACTTCCATCAAACGTTTTATCAGAATAAATGTGCTTTTATAAATATCACAGGCTTTTCAGAAAACTAAAGCATGCTCTGAGAACTAACAACTACTTAAGTAACAAAAAAACCATCATTTCAGACTCTGTATGGTCACAAGAATATAAATACGGAGAGTGACGGAGGACCTAATATCTCATATATTGGGGCTTTGAAAAGTGAATTATTCAATATGTTTGTAGCTAATGTGTTTTATTCATAGGATACATTATTCAAACTCGCATCTCTGGAGCACTTTTGAAATCGCTGACTCTCTGTGATAGGTTTTCAAGGTTAGATAAAGGGTGAGCTGGTATTTCTGGGGTCAGCATCACACTTGCATTCTCCCTTGTGGTCTCCAGAGACAGTGAACACCATATCTGCTAATGTGAGCTGAAGCTGGGGTCTTTATTGGTTGGAGGCGGGGGAAAAAACTCACCCGTAACTGAGTGATTTTTGCTCTTGACCAAAGCGTGAAAAGGGGCTTCAGTCATCCAACAATAATCTCTTCGGCAGTTATTCAATAATTTTTATATTCAGTAGAAATGCTTTCCAGACAAAGTGCACTCAAAGGACCTTTATCCTTTACCAACAATTGCAGCAATTGAGTTGCATTTTGACTCTGTACACTAGACAAAGAGTCTAGTAATTAGGATGTGCCTCTTCCCCTACCTTTTGCCCCCAGTTATCCCACCAGAACCTATTCCAGGGGATTAAGAACCATGTCTGCCAAGAGAACTGCTTTTGTAGTTTCAGTAGCAACAATATTGATGCCTTGAATCTTTTTGTGTAAATTTAATTTTTATAGATAACTTATATAGCATTGGACAGGCATACTTACAGGGTAATTTAATCAGGCCAGTCAATAATTCTGAGTTACTACCTGATAAATGTGGTAATTCTTTTAGCAGTTATCTAATATTATGCATATTACAAAAACAAGAAAAAATTGTTTTCTTTGCTATCGATAGATTTTTTTTTGCACCCAATTCTCAGAGAAAGAGATCCATTTTTGGGCAATTAGCTGTGAAATGGCAATCAAAACAATACCAACATCATGATTGTGTCAATAACATTTTTATCATAAGTACCACAATAATATATGCTGGTAATTCCCCAGTCTTTGCACCCCCATACCCTGTCTGAGAATTCAATCCGGTTTAATTGATTTCTGTCCATTGACCCTCGGGGCATTTTTCTCTTTCTTTCTACTGCCTCTGATTGTCTCCTGTGGTTAAAGTATCAGACGTCATTGCCGGCAGACAGGCAGGTAGGCTTATCTTAGGTCGGGTGTAGACATTATAAATTGCATGATCCTGGTTTTGCTGCTCTGCCTGGGCACGTGAGTTATATCTGCGGCACAATCCATCCAGGAAGGCGTTCCTCTGGGCTGTGGGGGCCCACTATGTTAACAGGAGCTGTGTAGCTCTGTTGCTTTCCTGAGCAAGGCAGGGTTCCCCTGATTTTGTCAGCCATCTTTTTTCCAGCCATCTCAAGTCCTGCAATAGACACGTAATTCTGCTGTGAGGGGGACCTCTAGAAATGCCAGTTGTGTCTTGTTGTACGTCTCCAGGGCTTCTGATGACTCCAATAATACACTGTGTTTTTATGTGGGCTATGAATCACTGAAACGGTGCATGGCATTGTTTCACTGATGCATTGTTTCATTGATGCATTGCATGTGATCCCCATGATTGTTTTTGAACATGCTCTTTATGAAGAATCCTGATATTACACAAAATTAATTATAAATTAAGTACAATTATGTACATAATTGTACGTAATAATTTGAAGAAAAAAAAGGATTTCAATGACCAGCAGAGAGTGACTCTCAATTAAAATATGTCTGATTTTTATCTTGAGAATTTTCTGTTTGTGAAACTGTTTGTCCTTATTGTCCTTCCAAAAATTTAAGCTGGTGATTTCTAGAGAGATCCCTGTTGTACGTTATACGCCCCCCAGTAGAGACCCCCCCTTGGAAACGGGCAAACATAGGCCGATGCGACCAGGTCTGCAGACGTCGGATTCAGGAAGAGGCAGGGGGCTCCTGCGAAATTATCTGCAGTTATATCCAGGCCACAGCAAATAGCCTGGAGGAGGTTGAACAGAGGACCTGAAAAAGAGCCCCCGGACGGAAGCGCTTGTTTGTGTGACTGTACGGTTTATGGCCAAGAAGTGCTGATGGCGGGTGAAATGCGAACCCTTGAGTGCTGCTATGGATTTCATAGCCAATCAAAACTAAATTAGGAAACAAAGAGATTATTAAAAAGTCCTCAGTGCACCCGGCACTGGCATAATATTATGAGACAGTCATTAAACGCATTCCGCAGGGACGCGCCTGATCACTAATGCAACGTTGTCTTAATTAAAGGTTCAACTTGCCATGTGAGGACATGCCATGTCTCCCCTTCATGTGCTGAGCCATTTCAATTTCCTCCTCTCATTTCATTTATTCAACCGCATTAAATGTACAATCAGAGGATAAAATGACTATTAAGTAAACAGATGTGCTCAGAGCGTGAAGTCTTCTCTGAGTACATCGGGGAAGGAAAAAAGCGCATTTTATGGGTTTCATGGTGGAGCCCAGACGGCTTTGCAGGACACTATTTCAATCTGTTTATGATAGTTTTTCACAAATAACACAACTAATAAGACTTATTGTTCTTCTGCTTTTTCATATTTTGATATTCCATTTTGACCTTTGATAATGCCATCTCCAGATATTATAGTCTGCTCTGTCTGGCAGAGAGTATTTCTGCTCATCACACCATCCACTAAGAATGAATATTCCTCTGGTGGGTCTACATTGACATTTGAGTGAAATTGGACTACTTTCAGCCACAATACTGCTTGTTTCACATTTAAATACACATTTAAATTCAGAAATAAAGTGAAGTTTCTCTTTTTAAGATATGTTGCTTCAAACAAACAAATGGTGGCATTTCAGTTTAATCAAATAGTTTATTCTTTCTGTATTCATGTGGAAATTTGTAAAATGACCAAGAATGCTGCTTTCTAATACTGCTGACTTCTCTGAACAAGAGCTGACCCACTAATATTCTAATTTTAACTATATTGAAAGTAAATTATGTATTCTGTAGACATTTAGAATGTAATAATGCATGGTCTATACTACTCTCATACCTTCTCATCGTAGATGCTGTTTTTCTTATCTCATTGGCTGCTCTTCATTCTAAAAACAGGTATATTTTATCAAAAGATATGTGAAAAGGTGAATGTTAGACCCATTTGAAGAACCAAACAATTATCAGATCCAAAAATGACACAGTTATGATGTCCTTTTCAAGAAGAATCTACCTTTTGAATTTCTTATTTTTTGTTTGTGTTTATTGAATGTGTTAATGCATCAATAGCAGGCATGGGGACAAATCTTGCTCATATGTGATGTCACATTGAATGAGATTTTAAACTACTTCATAAAATGATTAATTTTAAAACATCAATATGTCATATGTTTTCTCACAGAATTATTTTTAAAAATTTAGAGAGTGGGTCACATTCTGATGGCGTATAAATAAAAATGGTGATGCTGATCAGACACTGTGGAGAGGCGCTGCTGTTTGGGTTTGACTGCGTAGCAATAAAGCTTGCATGAGCACGAGGCTATAGTATTTTTATGTATGCAAAGCCTCCATCTTGAGCCGAGGCTTTCCTGTCCATCTGCCCTGCCAGGCGCTAGAGGAGCCCAATAACAAGGTGACAGGAAATTGCCACATTTTAATTTTAATGGCATGTCCCTGGCTGGCCATGCATGGCCACACACCTCAGCATCTGTGCTGACACGGGAGCTGCCAGGTCGCGTAACGCCGGAGAGGCTGCTGCCACCGGTCGCCTTGCTCCGCCTGAACAACCAAAAGGTGACTGCGGAGCCGCGGCAGATTGTCCGCTGATGACATCGTGGCGATCATTTACAGGACATGCTCATTAGAAAACGCATCTGCTGCCGTTTCGGCGAGGGAGGGGCAGCTACTGCAACCGGCTACTGCTATTGCCTCCCGCCGAATAGCTATTCTTTTGCTTAGATTTCGACGGCAGCAACTTTGAGTGTTAAAATTAATCTGAGCCACAAGCACAGACGGGAGTATGCATTTCCTGTGTAACCCGCGGAGCTTGTCTTGCATAGACTGGGCATAGATTGAGCACCATTTAGCGAGGAAAGTAGTCACTCAAGTCAGTTCCCCATGTATCGTCATGTCTTCCAAAACTTCATGATTTTATCTGTCTAAAATAGTGTCTTTATTCCGAGGTGGATATTGAAGGTATTTTGAACCTCAAAAAAACAGAAATTTGTGGAGGAAAAAAAAACACTGGCAGCATATGCCTTCTCTTTGCCCCAAGTTGCATGACATATGGAGTTAAATGTGGTGTAAGAAAAAAATCACTCTTTCAAAAATTGTAATTGTAGCATTTACGTGCGGTAGAATTTCAAATATGAAAATATTTGTTGTGTGTTTCTGCAGTGGGAATTCTGCACAGTAACGAGAGCTCATGAAACATTAAATTCCATTTCTAGTTCGTTTAAATGACTCAGAATTATTTAAAAAATGCTTTAATATCTTTTTCCTGTTTCGTTTTCAAATATTAGCAGGGATTGAGTTTTACCGTCCCATTGCTTTCCCAATACTCCCAAGTGATGCCTTGGAGTGAGTGCGACTCCTCGAGCAGAACCTGTTCTCCAGTTACTATAATGAGGCAATCATATCGCCTTTACTCAAATCCTCAACAAATTATTGGCTTTGCTGTGGCGCTCGCATGGCACTGAAGCACTGTTACATGGTATTTTGCATTCAGTTGTATTTTCTAGACGCTGGAGATATGTAATGGGATTCCATTTGGCTTTGGTTTATTTTCTGCTCCTACCCATTTCTCACATTCCCTCATTCAGACTGAACTTGGATCCCCCTGCTGGCAGGTGGGCTTTTGTTACATTTCACAGTTCATCACGCAAGGATAATATTTTGTTGATACCTTTTCTGTTTACAGCCTCCAAGAATAGCAGTAATGCAGAAGTAGCACTTCTTAAATAGGGCTTAGGGATCCATTGCTCTTAATTGCTGTTACTGCTTCTGGGTGCCTCTATCCTTTAACAGTGTTATTTTACATACTGCCTTGAGCATCAGACAAGGACTAAAGGAGTCTAACTGGAAGCCTGTCATCGAGAGAACTGAAACGTCTTACATAACGTACCGGAGCCAAACGCTGGCATATTCACAAACTCTCATTCACCCATGCTTCAGTGGGTGACAAATTGGGATAAGGGCCCTGTTTGTTTGATTTATTTTTGGTGCCACGTCATGAAATGATTAATACCTTAAATGCGAACTGATCCGTTCTTCGCGTAGATCAATGGACAGGGGTCACAGAGTGCATGGCAAGAATTGTGGCTGTGGTGGTCTGGGGCTCTTTGATTCTGCATCAGACTACGCTGCGCTCGATCTCAGTCACATTAACTACCCATTGGAGGTGGTGCACTAGAGGAAAGAGTAATGATTGCGTGTGGTTGCTTGGATGTCAAAACAAGCCAATGTGCACTATGTGGATGGGAAAAAATGTTGGGTCATTCGGTCCAAGTGAAGGAACAATCTTATTGACAAACAAATTGATTCCTTCCAGTGGGTGGTGGAAAAAAATCTGTTGCCAATCCCATTTGATGCAGATTCAGTGCAAACTCTGTTTTTCCCACTCAGGGTAGAGTGCAAACGGGAATTTAAGTGGTCTGTCCATTTTTGTGGGTGAAAAAGTCCTACTTTAGAATAGTTACTTGCTTTAAAATTGCAGAAGAAGCCTTGTTTTTGGAGAGAAGTCGTCACAGTCTGGGCTTGAAGGCCCTGTATTCCTTTGCAGGATTCTGAGAGGAATAAGAAAAGCCCTGGCTGATGTTGGCAGCCCTCAGATTGCCTTAGATTACTGTGATTGACCATTCAAAGAATGCGATGATCTGTTGTGTCTAGCCCCTGCAGTGTAAAGGAAATTTTAAATCAATAATAATTCCATCTGAACCTGAAATCAAATGCTATAAAATCCCTTGGATTTCCAGTGCATAATGACATTTGCTCCTTTGATGAATTTCCAATGTGTTTTTCTATGGACAGAAACTATTAACAGCTTAGTCAAGTGGAAATTCTAGATGGCCAGTGGAACTATTCTCTTCTATCAAAGCCTATCAGAGATGAGATAGATTTCATTGCTGCACAGGAGAACAATAAAAAGAGGTTATTGAAGTGGTAGGCGTGTCAAAAGTGTGGCACCAATCATATTCAGTGGTTTAAGAACTTAATAGAGGATAGACGGTAGATTTTACTATTGTCTTTGCATGGGCTGCGGCCAATTCTAAAAAAAAAAAGAGAAGTTATTTTAGCACTTAAAGGCTGAGTGTAGGTTTTTTTCTGCTTCATTGGGGTAGTGAAATGATCATGTAGGTGTAGTAAAGTTGCGCTTTCGCTGTCATGGCACTTTTTCTTGGAGTCGTGTAAACGCACTGGCAGAATGCAAATTAATTATCTCTCTTGTCTCTGGTTGGTGAATAATAGAATATCAAACAGCTTCCTATTATGTGCCATTGATATTTTATCTTTGCTCTGGATGACTTCACCGTTTTTCCAGATTTAGATGAAAGCCTGTAGCGGCACAAAGTATGGTCTGTAAAAGTGCGTTTGCTCTAATTTTAATTCCCTTTTATAGATGGTGATAAGAGTGAGCGTGAAATTTAGTGTTGAGGATGCTTTAGTGTAGAGTAGTGCACTTATAGTGCTGTGAAAAAGTATTTGCCCTCTTCCCGATTTCTTCTGTTTTTGCTTATTTGTCATAGTTAAATGTTTCAGACCATCCAACTAATTATATCTCCGAAATATGAGTTTCGGGGATATCATGGTTTCGCCCCACCTGCCGCCGCGTCCGCAGATTTTAACCGTTAGCGCGATAACTCACAAAATACCTTACATTGGCTTCTCATTTTTTGCAAATGAGTAGATGTGGTAGAGGATGAACTGATTAGATTTTGGGCAAGTATGCACTCCTAGGTTTGCCACCAGGTGGCGCTATAGATTGAAAAAATCAGTTTTTTAACCATATCTCTGGAACAATTACTTACACAGACCTCAAATTTGCCTCATACCGTAGGTCTAATAAAGGGGAATCTAATAAAGGGGGCTTCAAGGATTGGGGAATTTCGGGGATATACCCCTTGCTGTCGGCCGCCGGCAGTGTAGGCCTAGTTTTTATATAAGAAAAAGACCATTTGATAAAATCAAAATGCAGCTTTTAAATGATCAGTTCATTCATTTGAACATAAAGAGTAGTTCAAAATGTATATCACCCTTTTGAAAAAATAATTGCCCCCCAAAACCTTATCTGGTTCTGCCACCCTCAGCTGCAACAACTGCAATCAAATGTTTGCAATTGCTGGCAATGAGTCAAATATCACTGGAGGAATTTTGGTCCCCTCACCTTTGTAGAACCATTTTAATTCAGCCGTATTGGAGGGTTTTCAAGTGTAGCTGTCTGTTTAAGGTCATGCCTCAGCATCTCAATCAGATTCGAATCAGGACTATGATTAGACCACTCCAAAACCTTTATTTTGTTTCTTTTGAGCCATTCAGAGGTGTACTTACTTGTGTTCTTTAGATCATTTTCCTGCTGCATAAACTAACTGCGCCTGAGCTTAAGGTCACATACCAATAGCTGGACATTCTCCTTCAGGATTTTCCGGTTCAGGGCAAAATTCATGGTTCAATCAATTGTCATGTTGCCCAGGTCCTGAAGCAGCGAAGCAACCCCAGACAATCACACTTCCACCATTGTGTTTGGCTGTTGGCATGATGTACCCTATTGTGGAATGCTGTGTTAGCTTTACGCCACATGTCAAGGGACCCCTGTCTTCCAAACAGTTCCACTTTTAACTCATCCCTCCATTGAATATTATCCCAAAAGTCTTGGGGGTCATCAAGAGGTTTTTTGGTGAATGTGAGATGAGAAGTTTTCTTGTCAGTAGTGGTTTTTGCCTTGCAGCTCTCCCATGGATGCCATTTTTTTTTGCCAAGTCTCTTTCTTATTGTGCAATCCTGAGCGCTGACCTTAACTGAGGCAAGTGAGGCCTGAAGTTCTTTAGATCTTTGTCTGGGTTCTTTTGTGAGCTCCTGGATGAGCAGTTGATGCGCTCTTGGAGGAAATTTGGCCTGCTGGCCACTCCTGGGAAGGTTCACCACTATTTCAAGCTTTGTCCATTTGTAGATAATAGCTCTCACTGTGGCTCAGTGAAGCCCCAGAGCCTGAGAAAGGTTTTGTAACCCTTTCCAGGCTGATACATATCAACAACTTTTTCCTCATCTTTTCTTGAATTACCTTAGATCATGGCGTCATGTGCTGCTTTTTGCCTATTTCACATTGCCAGACAGGTTCTATAAAAAAGATTTTTAGATCCAGCAGAGCTGACCATAATCGTGCCTGAGTGTTTATAATGAAGTGAACCCAATTATTCATTAAATTTGTTTTAAATGATTTATATAGTTTCTAAGCGGGCAATAACTGTTTCATATAAGGCCAGGTATGGTTGGATAACTTTTTTCCTTCAACAAATGAAATCATCATTTAAAAACTGAATTTTGTGTTCACTTATCTTTTATCTTTTTCTAATATTGAATTATTTTGATGATGTGAAACATTTACTTGTGACAAATATGTAAAAATAGTGGACAAATACTTTATCACAGCACTACGTAATGATTCTTTTTGCGGGTGTTTTAGCTCAAAATAATTATTGCATTCAATATCAAAAAATGATTCAAACTCAACAATTTGGATTAAATTGAGGCTGTCCCTGCGTTCAGACATGGGAAACTTCACTGATGAATCGCTCAAATGTATTAGGCTGAAGGAGTGGCAAGAGCTTCGAGTTCCTTTTTTTTTCCACCTTGGTCTTATTTAGCTATAATTTTTGGATGAAGACAAGTATTGACAGGTTGTCAAAAGATGTGCAGTCTGGCCTTTATACTGCTGTTCAACTGCTTTTTTGGGCTAGTCAGTGTTTGCTTTTTCTTTCTTTTTAAACAGCTTGCATTTTGTTTAAAATGCAACAGTAATGCACATTGCCATTCCATAGTGGGGCAATCATTTGCCAGTGCAGCACTTACTTAAATGCATGCTGTTTAATTAAAGAGGCAAAAAACAAGAGGCCCTCATTAATACTAATTTGAATATAAATTTTAATTGACGGCATAAGTGAAACCACCGCCAGACCAGTATACCCCCTGGAGCATTTCTTTAATAATTAAGACTCATTGATTAACTGAATATCTTGTGGGGATTGCAGAAAGAAAAGCAGGAAAGGTGAAGATGCCAAGGTGTAGTTACAGAAATGCTACCCACTGATTGCATTCTTTAACAATTTATAAGTTGAAGGCTCATCTATCTATGGGGCACACTTGAGAATGGACTGCAGTGTCTACGAATCTGCCTCCCAGAGGCTGGGCAATTGCACACCTGGCATTAGAACCAACAACCTTAATCATGGTGGTCCTCAGGACATAGTGTCTGTTTTCTTTTTTTTGTTAAATTAGCAGTCCCTTTAATGACTCTAATTAATGATGGTTTTAAATCAGGTACACTGACTGCAGTGCCTCTTTGTTTTGTATTTAAAGGAAAACTTTTTTGGCTTGACTCATTGATCTGAATTTAAGTGATTCCATCCATCACCATTTTTTTTATATGTAAGTGTATACTGGTCCCATCCATATTCTGAACAGAATGGACTGAATGACAATTAGCATTTGTCTATGTGATGCAGGCTTACCTTTAGATGTTCTATACACAATGGCCCATAGTCAGACATTGCCTCTAACATTGGCATTAGTGACTGCTATAGCGAATCATCAATGACTTCAATGATTGGATTTGGTAAGCAAGGACGAAATCATGAGGCATATCAGTTCTGTAAACATTTGATACTGTGCTGCAAGATAATTAAAACTTGGGTGGTTAATGTTATAATACCGGTACTAGTAATGTTTGTGCTAGTTACATATGGGCTTGCTCTGTGACTAGCTAGAGTGGTAAGTCAGCTGAAGTATCTTTTGCACTCACAATGTAACTTCACTGGTATATCCAGCATTAGCCATGGACGTTAAATTAATTCCCCTTTCACAATTTATATTGTTTACTTATGTACTTCATTCAGTCAGCACTTAGCTGAGGTAACAGGTTTCATTTATTTTGGTAGCTAAAGCACTGGGGTATTTTTGATGAATAACTCGCCAGGTAAATCGATTTTTAAAGTTTTTGGCGGGTTATCCAGAGTACGAGGATAATGTGAGGCGAGTTACATAGACTTCACGCAGCAGTTCTTTAGTGTTCGTAGGGCCGATTTTTACACGGTGGAAATTTCAAAGTTTTCAAAATGTTTTTTTTTTTAATTCACAAGCTATGGAAAAAGCGTGATAGTTTGTAACATACGTAGCAGCTACGGGGCTAATACATGCCTAGTTATTTCAATACAAGGCCATAGCGAGGTCATTGTCTGCATAATAGTGTCGCTTGGGTTTCTAGCCTGGCCTCTACAACATTCTGACGTGGCCATAAGGGTTTGAGGTCCCAAGAATTTTGGGTAAACTTCGCAGATAAAGCGCCGCTAATACCTAGCGGGTACGTGCATTTACGTGCCTCATTCGGCTCTTAGGCGGCTCACATGCGGCTCTTACGAGGCGCATTATTCTCTTCCATGGCGGTTACGTAGCGACTTCCCGTAAAAAATACGAGGCTCCTACGTGGAATGTACGACGTTTTAGGAGGGTCATGTGACGGGTATGAGGGCTGATATTCTGTTTGGGCATTTTTCAAGCTTTGCAGCTATTATTCTGCAAACTTTAGAAAATTTATATGAGGCTCATACGTAAGCCAGAAATACCCCGATGAGACCGATACTTCACTCAGTCATTCTCATCTCTTCCAGGAACCTAAATACATGGTGTTTACATGGACTTACACAGGATACTCACCAAGATGTTTAAGTTTCTGACTGCTGAGCAAAATCATTACAATACACAGTGGTAATATTACCTGAACATCACATGTACAATGATGAGAATGTAATAAAACCTCTCAGTTAAGAAACTAAGGCAATGAATCACAATTTTTTAAGCAAAATTTCGATTTTCACTGAAAGCCTCAAAAGTCAAGCGATTAAATTGCTCATAGAGCAAATGCAGATTTCAGTCCGAGCTCTGTGATTGTGTTATCAGCACGGCATGCTTACTGCATATTAGCAAATTGGTATTCTAAAGCCAGTTGCTATTTTTGCACTTTTGTCAAGCATTTCCTGATTCCTGTGTTTCTTGTTTAAGACCTCATGTCTTGCCTCTCTTTCAACAGTGCTTGTCGACAAACTGCATGCATTTTCAAATTTTGTGACTGATTAATCGAAGCTGCATTAAGTATATTGTAGAATGTACAGTATGAATTAATTTAACTTTCAACGGTCACATAGCTACTCCACAATACACCTTGATGGAGAGCAGTCAAAATTTGTTTTCATGACTTTTTTGAAGCAAATGTTGCTTTCGGGGAATGCAAACACATAAAAATATACTGTATATTTTTATGATTAATGTTGTCATTTTGTGCAAATTATGTCAAAGATATGAGTTTTCATGGTATTTCTCATTGTCATGGCGATTCAAATATGGTGTCATCTGTATGACGATGATATCAAAGTGCAGTTGATCGTAATAAAAAAAGCCTTCTACTCTCTATCCATGATCTAGATAACTTTGACTGGATTTGACAAGTTACTCAGATGTCTGCTGCAGCTCTCTTTGATACAGTACACATCATTGGGTCCAACGGAAAAAAAAGAATATAATGCCAGAGTTGTTCGGAAATGTCCAAAAAGCTTAATTTGTGCATGCTACCAACATTAGCCATTTTACATGAAATGAACAGACTACATAAATTCACTCTACAGTTTTCTCAATTAAAGCACACAATAGTTTTGTTTCAGTTGTTAAACACCATTTCATATTAAACTCTTCATCTGGTGTTACATTTGGAAAGAGGAGACACTGAATCTGAAGTATTTTGGGTGAACTGCCCATTCAGTGGTATAAAACCGGTTCAGAGCGAAATGCTGATCTCATGTGGAACCATATAACCATTTGTTTCCTCTTTAAATGCTTTTTAGACATTGTTGGAGTGATTTTTTAAAAATTCTCGATAATGAATTATATCCTATTAGTGATCCTAATTTGTTTTTCTCCTGCATTTTTTTCCACAAGCCATGCCTCTTGAGTATGTTCAGAGGATAAATTTTTATTTATTTGTGCCCATATATAGCTGTGTAGTGCAATAAGCTCATCTAATATGGAGCGTTTTTTTTGACCCTAGGGCCTTCATTAGCATTCAACTGGAGAAATTTGTGTGTGGGCTTGGCAATTACTGTGCAAGAAGTAGAGGGAAGCTTAAGGAGGGAAATCATTTAATGACTCAGATCAAAATTTAATTTAGAAAGTCCTACTCTTGTCTTGCCTTCCACTCCTATAGACCAATGTAGACACTCAAATCTTTCTCAGACATAAAATATGACTATTGATTGATTCATATATATTGATTCAAATATTGATTTATAAAGCTTTTTGATTCATTGGCCCTCATTTATCAGTCGTGCGTACACCAAAAAAATGGGCGTATGCCAAATCTCCCACAAGGATCGGCCTTTATCAATCTGAACGTGAGTGAACGGTCCGCAAAAATCTCACGCCAGGTCTGACCAGGCATACGCAGATTTGCAACCAGCGAACAACATGCAGGAACGAGTGCAGCTGTCAAAATGAGTAATAAACCATATGCAGCGATGCGGACGTCATGCTGTTGTTGCTCTTATTAGTCAAATGAATAAATCGGCTAAATGGATAAATAGGCTAAATGAATAAATAAATAAACAAAAAAATAAGACACCTGTGTTGAGAAATTAATTAAAATTATATTTTGAGACAACCTGCTGGTCAGGCCAGACGGCTGACAATTACAATCAATTTGATTAAGCGCAATGCGTGGCGTGGCAGATATGCAGTGTGGTATGTCAGATGCTCATCCAGTCAGATATATACTGAACAACAAAAGAAACGCAAGTTTATTGAAGGCAGATTGGAAAATAAGTTTGCGCGTAATTATTTTAGACAATCAAATTTATTACTAGCGCGTGCACATTTAAGCTCATTTCATCAAACTTTTCTTTATTTTGCAGTCATTTTGACTGAGTAACCATAAGAGTACATTAACTAACTAGCTAACTTGCGTTTCTTTTGTTGCTCAGTATATATAGGCCTACGGACACTTTGACCGTGATAACATTTTGACAATGGCAGATCTTCTGTTGTTAGAGGAATAAGCTTCTGTCCAACGTGAGAGGAACTTTCGGCACAGAGAAGATCTCCTCCGGGAAAGTGACAAGTGGCTGCTCGTTTTGTGTGGCACCCAATAAAATGTCATGGAGTAATAATAATAAAAGTACAATGAGGGTGATCTCTGCAGACTGTATTTTAACAATTACCCTCATGCAGCTCCGATCGAGGTGGTGGGGACTCATCCGTGTCCGCACCACCTTGTATTCCCACAATGGAGGGGGAGCCCTGCTGCCACGTACGCACTCCTGGAACGGTGACAGCTGGAGGTTCGAGTCTGGTTGGCCTCCACCGGTCTATGCGCTGCTGCGCCTGAGCGCCGCAACCCATTTTTTGGTGGTGATCTTAAAATTGGACCACTTTTTTTAACCTACATGTAAAGCATTTGGATTGTCAATTATGTAGGCTATATAACATGAAATATCATGGATATATCATGGATAAATTCAAATTGAATTTATTAAGGCCGATGTTATTCACACTTATACGTGTGGCCAATGCTGAATTTTTTTCTTGGCCACACTTGTAAGTGCGCCAGTTGATGACCATTCCAGTGCCGCTTATAGAAAGTACCGCTTAAAATAAGTTTGGCCAAGAAAAAAATTTTAGCTTTGGATACATTTAAAATAAGTGTGGGCAATGGAGAAATGTGCATCTTGGCCACACTTATAAGTGCGTCTAACGTGAATTTCGATCAATTTTTGTGCTTGGATGCACTTAAGTAAGTGCGAATAGTCACTTTGATTTAAATCAAATTAAATCAATTAAATCAAACGTCTGCTGCACTCCAGTTTTCCCCCTCAACGGTGTTTACTGCAGCAGCAATAGTTTTCCAAACTGCAGCCTTCTGGGATCCCTTTATGCAACTCTTAAAGCTTCCAAATAAAATTATTTTGTTTTTCTCCACCTCAGACATGATAATTTATATTTCCTCCTCAGTGAAGTTCTTTCTTCTTTGCCGTCTTTCGAGAGTCCATGTCGTAAAGTGGGTAGGACTATGCCTCCCGGAGCATGAATTTATAGGGGCGTGTCATGTAAATTACAATGGTTTCAGCCGCCAGATTTATCAACGCCATGCCAGTTCTACACCGAAATCAGCAACATACACACTTTTAGTAAATCAGACGTGACACCTGGCGAACGCTGATATTTACACCAGAATCTACACCAGATCCTATGCAAGTTTGATAAATGGGGGCCATTGTGAACTGTTAATGCCTTTTTTAGAACATGCCCGGTCCTTACGATGTGTATGATGCCGATGATATATGATTAGTATTGTTTTTCCCAATTTCAGGTCTAAATTTTTTAAAATTACTCTCGTTTCAGTGTAACTTCAACTTTACATTGCTTTTTCCTGTAAATGACATCAGTGGACAAAGCAATGCAATTTCTATAGGCCCACTTTGTAATTTTGGTTTCCATATGCTGAAAATGATGTGGATGGCAACTATGTACCCTAGGAGCTCTTGGCACTCATAACTTATTGCACTGGTGCCTTGATACCCTGGGTGGTAACTTTGCTTTGCCATCTGAGCCATTGCTATTGTTGCAGTTCGCATAAGGCCATTGTGACAATGTTACTGTGAGTCCATCTCAGGTTATTAGGCATGTTAGGTTTATTTGGCAGGTCAGTAGCTAACTATTTCTTTCAATAATGCATAACCCGGTGAGTGAGTAGTGAGTCTGTTTCCATGGTGATGGGCTGCATGCGGACCGCAACATGGTCAGAAATAAAATAAAAAGAAGATGACTGACAAGTGAAGACGGAAGATGAACTAGGAAGAAATTAAACTCCAACATTTATTTTAAATATTTTTTTCCTCTTCAAGTGTTTTAATGAAGATTTTTATCATTCTTTCTAGAATTACTTGACATAGTAACATCTTCTTGTCCTTTCACGAAAAATGACCAGATAGATTTAAATGGAAGCACCCAAAAGGGATGCCGAATATCGATTAAGTGAAAGAGTAGCAAAGGAGAGAATGAGATGACATCCTTATATGGCGTGAAAGTTTGCGTAAGGATGAGGCTGGAGTGTTTGGTTGGGACATCAAAATAGCGGACTGTCCCACAGGAGACTTTGGTTCAGTACCTCCTTTTGTGAGTTTAACCTTTTAACTGTCACCTGCATTTTCTCACATTTGGCCCGGATTGGTATACCACATTTCAAATGCTCAAATGAAGGATTCAAAATTTGTTTAAAAATTCCATAGGGCCCTCATTAGGGCCCATTGACAGTTAACAGGTTAATATTTTGAACTTTGGGTCAAGACTGTTGTTTTAAAAGCCACAACTGTCTTTTTAAAAACCACGATTGCCTTTATCCAAACCCCAACACTAAACTTAACCTGTACGAAGTAAAACTTTAACCGAAACCACAACGTATTGCAACCGTTTGTGTTTGAAACGCAATGCCAATGTTATGGTTAGGTGGTATCAGAATAGGTCGTATGGGATCTATCAAAGGGTTGGGAACAAATGATCCGTATGGTCCTTCCATTGTCAATATATTTTGTAAAATTACCATCCATTTGAATTTTATTCACAGTCAACCTTACTGAGTGGGCCTTGACATATCTTTTCTTGTATACGGGTTATTGTAATGTAAACTAAAATGTGACTAATTCATTAGAAATACTTTTGTTTAATCACGTTCAACTCTAGAAATGAACTATTTTCCTGAAGTTATATTATGATTTTTGAAACAATGAAACATTACTCACTGATAGATGTGTCCATTTTTTATAGAGTACAATTTGTTTGCCGGTTTAAGGTGCTCAAATGAGTCTGACAAGTTTGCATTCATTTTCCCTCAAGTGTGCATTATTTTGTCCTTGTTCTCTAGAAGATTATTTTTTGATTGCATAACTGAACCATGTCATAATTCTTTTATTTAGATTTATAAAAAACATTTCGTACATGGGGGCTTTGTGACTTGGATAGTTGATTTGTTCGCATGGCAGTATGCTTGTGTTACTCGCGTGCATTTGATGGACCCATTTATGGGTCCACTGGTTTTATGGGGTTAAGCTTTATCTCATCCTTCACAGTGCAGCCATTCACCTGAAATTTGGTACTCAACATCTTCATACCATGAACTTTAATACTATCTAAACAAAATTTCTATGGTACAAGACGTGGCCCCTGTAGGGCAACAGAATTCTGTGGACGTGGCATCTATTGCTAAAAATGAGCTTGAACTCCTAGTGCAATGTCTAGTCATCACCAAACTTGACATTCCTCATCTGTAGGCATTACACTCAAGCCTACCAAATTTGGTGCACAAATTCCTTTCCAGAAAAGTTGGGATGCTGTGTAAAATGTACATAAAAACAGAATGCAATGATTTTCACATCATTTAAACCCTATATTTTATCAAAAGTGGTTCAGCGACAATATATCAAATGTTGAAACTGAGAAATTTATTGTTTTTAGAAAAAAATATTTGCTCATTTTGAATTTGATGCCAGCAACATGTTTCAAAAAAGTTGAGACAGGGGCAATAAAAGATTGGAAATGTTTTATAACGCTAAAAAAATGCACCTGGCAGAACATCTCACAGCTAATTAGATTAATTGGCAATGGGTCATTGACATGAATGGGTATGAAAATGAGAATACGTTTTCATTTGAATATTGGTTGCTTTATGGGCCCATACTTAAAGCGCTGAATATCTAATTTGCACATTTTACAAAAGTTTACCAAAGCACTGACATCAACGGCGGAGGGTTGTGAAAATAGCTTGCAGCAGCTCTATGTGTGGTTCTTCTGTCACCTGCATATATGGCTGGCGCAACTGAAAGATCCCAAGGCTCCCTCAGAAAGAGTAGGCCGCAAGGCCGCGTCTGATCTCTTGGTTCTATCCTGCCAAAAATGTGAAGGTAGGGGCAATTCCCTGCATTGGAATTGGGCTGTGGGAAGGGGCAGAGATGGGAAGGTCTATGACGGGGGAAGGTACAGTATATTAAGGGGTAATGGATCAGGAGTAGCAGATCACTTGGTCTTTAACGGACAATATTTTTTCAAATCTGTAATTAAAACTGCCATTTTAAGACTTACAAATAAAAGGTCTGTAAATATGAACAAGCAAATACCAAATGACGTGAGGAATTCATTTTTCTTTGCTGTTTATGATGTTTCAAGGCATGGGTGGTATAAAGATAAGTGATCTGACCAGCGTGGAAGAAAATGGTTTTCTTGGCTTGGGGAGAAGCGTGGCCACCGTATCTTTGTGTATTTTTATATATAAGTATATGCTGAAGGGTTACCAGCAGGAGGATTGGCAACATTACCGTGTTTGCCAATAAACGGAATCTCATCAATGGCGACACGTGGAAGCTGTATTACACGTGTAATATGAAACCTGTATCTTATGGGTTGTATCACAGCAAGCTGTGGCTTTGTTTGCTACAGCAACCTAGTCATCTGTCATTTACTGTGCAGCAAGTGAACTAAGTGCAATTTTTGTATCTCCCCGACAACGATAGTTGGGAGATACTATGGTTTAGTTCCGGGCTGCCACCGCCGCAGAGATTTTCTGTTCCGGGCTCTGGAAGCCACAATTATTACAGGAATTTCTCCAAATTTCACACAGGCAAAGATATTGATTGGACAATGCCCAAGACCAATTGTCGCAAATTTCGGACGTCCAATATGGCTGCCGGCGGCCATTTTGTCCGAAATTTGGGGATCGCGGAGATATACGACTCGGTCCCTGTGGCGACCGAGTTATCTAGTTTATGTTTATGATGTAGCTACTATTCTAGCTGGCAATTTAACATGGCTTTGTTCATTGTATTGCCAGTTAGCTTGATCAAGGGAACTTAAATGAATTTGAAAATAACATGCCGTATGTAGATATAAACTGTATAGCCTAAAGTGTGTGGACACTTTACTGGAACGGCGTTGACATAGAATACATTTAAAACAGAAATTCTAAATATCCGACATTTTAATTGAATTTGGAATGCTCAGTATGGCTTATAGGACAGAATATTACTGTTAATACATAGTCATATTCAAGTCAAAACTTCCATTCATTTCAGTTGGGAATTTACACTGTCATCCTTACTTGTGAGTCGTATTCTTGTATACAGTGTTATTATAGGCAATATGTAACAATGGCCATGCTGCATACTACACAGTTACATAACCACCAACCTGTTAAAATCACCTGGGTTTCAGTTGGAGAAAACCATTGATCGCATTGAATTGTGGATCACAGTGGCATCTTTCGCTGAGTATTGTAAAATCTAGCCAGTTTAGTATGCTCTCCAAGTATCTTTTGCATACTGGTAAATTTATTGTCGGCCAGTCACATACTGAGTAGTAGTAGGCTATTCCAAACATGGCCAGTGACTCCTCAGATCTGTTTCTCTTCACCTTTGCATCTTGCTTACAGTTCAGCTCCTCTTTGTCTTGCTTTTTCTCCTACATACTGTGCACCATGATGCAAAAAGCAATTCTTGAAAAATTTATATAATAAAATGAATTAAAAATTGAACTCTGATTACATATGCTAGCAGATTTTGGAATAATCCAGTTGCATATAAAGTGAGACCATCTGTTAATTTGACCACAATAGGGAAGGAAGATCTTGGGTTGCAGATGTGCCACTATCTCCCAAGAAAGGTGCTGGTTTATCTGTCACTCCTCATCAGTTAAGTTTAGAAATGAATGTCTCCAAGCTGCTGGATAGCTCACTCGGTTAGATCACCGTATTGCGAGCAGAGGTGACTATCACGGCACGGGTTCGAGCCCCGGTCATACCAACCGGCAGGGGTCAGCAGCTTTTTCAGAAGTAGCGCACAATTGGCCAGTGCGCTACAGAGATGCAAATTGGGAAGGGTTTGCTGGGAGGGGAAATATGAAAATGGTTGCTTTGTTCGTTGCTCAAGCGCCTCCTGTTGGCCAGCCGGGTGATCGTCAGGAGGATTCTAAGCTTGTTCATATTCGGGTATCCCCCGCCCTCGTTCTGCACTTGCGAGGATTCAATCAATGAGTGTAAAGTAGCAGTAGTGATGGGCACATGCTTCGGAGGAGGGCCGTGAACCGTCCCTCTCTCCTGAATTGGCAACAAGGGGTCACCTACAAGCAAGTCTTGTACATAGTTCCTCAATTGGGCATTCCAGATTCGGGTGGGATTGGAGATGCCAAATTAAAAAAAAAAAAGAAAAAAAAAGAAATGAATGTCTCTGATTGCACACTGTTTGACAGCAATTGTGTTTATGTCTTCTTGCAATTCCATACTTTATCTACAACCTCAATTCTGAAATAGTTGGGACAAAGTGTAAATTGTGAATAAAATCAAAACGCAATGACTTTCAAATCACACCAGCCAGTATTTTATTCACAGTAGAACAGAGATAACATAGCAAATGTTGAAACTGAGAAATTTTACAATTCTATCCACAAAATGAGCTCATTTCAAATTTGATGGCTGCTACAGGTCTCAAAAAAGTTCGGACAAGGGCCATGGTGTTGCACCCCTTCATCTTTTTAACACAGAGTGGAGGCGTCTGGGCATTGAGGAGACAAGTTTCTTGAGGTTAGCCATTGGAATTTGATCCCACTCTTGTTTAAGACAGGCTTCCAGCTGCTGGAGAGTTTTGGGTCTCCTTTGACGGACTTTTCATTATTATGCGCCAAATGTTCTCAATCAGTGAAAGATCAGGACTGCAGGTAGGCCAGTTCAGCACACGGACTCTTCTACTACGAAGCCATGCTGTTGTAATAGCTGCAGTATGTGGTTTTGCATTGTTCTGCTGAAATACACAAGGCCTTCCTTGGAATAGATGTTGTCTGGAGGGGAGCATATGTTGCTCTAAAACCTTTATATACCTTTCAGCATTCATGATGCTTTTTAAAACATGCAAGTGTCCCACACCATATGCACTAATGCATCCCCATACCATCAGAGATGCTGGCTTTTGAACTGAACTCTGAAAACGGGAGGGGTAGTCTTTCTCCTCTTTAGCCCGGAGGACACGACGCCCATGATTTCCAACAAGAATGTCAAATTTGGACTCGTCAGACCACAACACTTTGCCACTTTGCCACAGTCCATTTTAAATGAGCCTTGACCCACAGAACACGGCAGCGCTTCTGGATCATGCTCAACAATGGCTTCCTTTTTGCATGATAGAGATTTAGGTGGCATCTGTGGATGGCACGGCGGACTGTGTTTACAGACAGTGGTTTCTTGAAGTATTCCTGGGCCCATTTAGTAATGTCAATGACAGAATCATGCTGGTGAGTGATGCAGTGGCGTCTGAGGGCCCGAAGATCACGGGCATCCAGTAAAGGTCTTCGGCCTTGTCCCTTACGCATAGATATTTTTCCCGTTTCTCTGAATCTTTTGATGATGTTATGCACTGTCGATGATGAGACCTTCGAAGTCTTTGCAATTTGACATTGAGGAACATTGTTTTTAAAGTATTCCACAAGTTTTTTTATGCAAGCCTTCGCAGGTTGGATAGCCTCTGGCCATCTTTACTTCTGAGAGACTCAGCCTCTCTAATGGCGCTTTTCCACTACATGGTACCAGCTCTACTCTACTCTACTCAGCACCGGGTACTTTTTTGGGTTGCTTTTCCATTAGAGGATAGTACCGCCTCCGTGGTACCTGCTTGTCTTTGCGACGCAGCATGTTACTGCCGCGACGGCATCCTCAGTTATATCAAGTTTACTTTTATTCCATTGATTTTGTTAAATATTTATGTGTTTAAATCAGGGAACGCGCACTACCGTCACCATGTTATGGCACTAAAGTCCGTGAGTTTTTAATTTTAATTTCTGTTTGACATTATGGAATCACCACACAACGAGGATGTTAATTTACCTTTTTTTCCTCCTTAACAAAGAGGCAAATAACGCATATGACAAAACAATTATTGTTTATTATCTTGACATTCAGGCTTCACAAAACATTTCTCTTTGAAATTGAAGGCAAAACACGTAGCAAATGCGCAAATCGCAGGAGATGGCAGAGTATTAGAATTTATCGCTTTACGATGCTTCATCTCATCTCATTTAACGTTAAGACAAAAATGATTTGTCAACACCTGTAAAGTTATTTTTCTGCGCGATTTTCTTTAAAAGGAGGTAGCATCACATAACTTTCTCAAAAGGGATTATGAAGGGAAACATAACTAGACACAATACCGTCACTTTTAATTTCGCCACGAGCAGTGTCACAGGCAAAGAGAAACGCATTTCATGAATGTAGCTGCTTTGGTGAAAAAGCGAAACCGTGTTTGAAAGGTAAGGCAACGCACAGCATATCGAACAAGTAGCCTAAAACAATATAAATCGATGATCATAATAACTGCACTAATCTTGAGACTCGTCAGTCTAACTCGGATGAGATGTCTCGAAGTCGACTACGGAGTCGTCTTTCACAGTGACAATTCTCTCTGACCAATCAGTGGGCAGCAATGTTGCACGTCACATTTTAGTACCTACTAGTACCTGGTTGGCCGTTTTTGGAACCCCAGGAGAGCAGGTACCAGAAAAAGTACCTACTAGTACCTGGTACCAGGTACTTTTTCCCTAATGAAAAGCAAAAAAGGCGAGTAGAGTAGAGTAGAGTAGAGTAGAGCCGGTACCGTGTAGTGGAAAAGCGCCATAAGACATCCCTTTTATAGCCAATCATGTTACACACCTGATGCCAGTTAATGTAATTACTTGCTAAATGTTCTTTCAGCTGATTCTCCAATATATTGATTGTTTTTTCAGCCCCTTTTTTTTTGCTTGTGTCCCAACTTTTTTGAGACCTGTTGCAGCCAGAAAATTTGAAATGAGCTCATTTTGTGGATAAAAATGTAAAATTTCCCAGTTTCAACATTTGAAATGTTATCTGTGTTTTATTGTAAATAACATATTGGGTCATGTGATCTGAAAGTCATTGCATTTTGATTTTATTCACAATTTACACTTCGTCCCAACTATTTCGGAATTGGGGTTGTAGTTTTCCATACTCTGTCAAGCAGTACAATTTGTTTAAGTTTGTACCATATACTAGTGTTTTAAATTGAGTTGGCTGTATCTAATGAAATACTTTTTACAAGGTGTGGTTCAAACGGAAATGCATTCGATAATAGTAATTCACTCGTAGTAGGTAATAGTAGTAGATAATAAAAAGAAAGATAAAAAAGTTGATAAAAAGACAGAGCCTGTGATATTCTTTGCACAAACATTCATAAAAATTCAGTGGACCATAATTAAATCTGTATGCTTAAGCTAAGTCAGCAAAAAAAAAAGAGTTGAATACTAGCTAGAATGCTGATTTTAATCTTGGAGGATTATATGAATGGTAACTTAATTTTTTTCCATTTCACAATTTTCCTCTCCTGACAGCACTGGTTCTGATCCATTTATTCTTGAAATGATGGTGACACCCTTTAAGTGAGGCAATCAGATATTCTATGTGAGAAAATATCACAAACCATCTCTACAAATATTTAACTAGCTGCTTCTAAGCTGTATTAGGGACCTTTAACTGGGGGGTCATGTTCCCCTAGAAATTTTTGCTTGATAACTTTTTTTGGGAACATTGAAATCACACCATGAAAATATATGAGTTATTTTCATATTGCCAATGTAGTCACATCTTGCCAATTATCTTAATTTCACCTGCACTTTGCATTGTATGTCTGTATGAAGTGAATTACCAAATGCATTTTAGTATTAGCCCGTATGCTGGGCATTGTCAGCTGCACATGACGCTTTGTTTCATTGTGTGCACTTCTGAATTTCCAGGGGTAAAGAGTTCCCTCACAACTAAATTGGTAGCATTTAAAACAGCCTTTGTGGATCTGATTGGTCTCTAAAAATCCAATCTCCTTCTAAATACTCCTCCTGCAATGTTTGCTTGTTCATCAACGACTAACTGCAGCTAAACCTATTGTTTTGCTAATTTTTGCTTAACATTCTGTTGCAACAGTTACAGGCCAGCTCAAAAAATAGCAAACTGGCAATGATAAATTTCATACCAAAATACAGAAAATATCAGAAACATTGACAAAACTGAAATATCTGGCGACTAATAACAAGCGTAATAACTTTAGCCAGTCCTCCCTCCTTTTTCCTTCAAATTCTGAATGGGAATACTGTCATATAGTTCCTGAACAGTGTATACTGCATCTGTATTTTTAATATATTTTAGTATGGCTGTAATGCTATACTGTTTATAAACAGTAATTGAATGCCTGAAATTGGAAAGTAATAATTACAACTAGAAAGTTAGTCTGAAATATAATTGACATCAGAAGAATTACCTTTAATTAATGTTTTGAAAGGACTGATGTGTGTGTGTGTGTGTGTGTGTGTGTGTATATATATATATATATATATATATATATATATAAAATCACACAAGAGGGAGTGATGCTATTGCTGAATGCGGTGATGCGGTCTCAAGCACGAGGCCGCTGGCCAAGTGCCGAAGATATCACAGCCCCGATGATATTCAGCAACAACATCACGACCTAGAGTGTAGTATTGCTTTTATATGAGTTCTACACACGCCACTTATTAGTTGATGGCAATAAGTGACAGCACATTATGATTTCTTTGTTTATATAATCAGATATGTGGCTTCTCCAGCGCCAATGGTTCCACAAATGGATCGAGACTTGACTGTTGCTGACAATGTAGCGCTTAGTTTCTGGTCCGCAGTTAGTGTAATTAACGGTTATTAAAACACCTGGGGGCGGAGTGATTTTGCTGTTATATGTCCCAGTGATGTTGTACTCCCTCATCAGCGCTCATGGAATGCCTCATGTCCAATCAAATTATTCTGTCGGAACTACATGTTGTGTGTGTGTATATTCTATATATATATATATATATATATATATATATATAGACTGTTCTTTTTTTTCAGTTATTCTGTACATACAGTATAACATACAGTATAATGGCAATATGGAGCAGGACTAAGGAATTTAATTTTTCATCAGCTTTATATGATTTTATGCGCAAAATCATCACTCTATAATATACTAAGGACACAATGAAGTCATTGTGATGTCCTCTTTCTTTGAAATGCATAATGAATGAAGTGTGCTGCAGAATAAGTCTGCAGTTGAATGAATGGAGCAGCAGTTGGCTCCATGATAAATATCAGCGCTTCAGTTTTAACTGGAGACTTTTTTAGACCCTGCACCTAATTAATTCCGCATAAATGGCAATAATCCCTACTTGGTGAATGGTCTAGTTTGAGGAATATGGGATAGCTCAGATTTGTGAAAGATCGTCTGTTCAGTGTTGCTGTTTGAAACCTTATTAATGCAGAAAGCAAGCCTGCAGTGTGCTTTAGTGAATTGGCTGGCGTTACTTTTGATGCGAAGAAGAAACTCTTAGCCAATGAAATGTTGGTGCAAGAGGCTTGAAAGCTGCTGGGGCATGTAAACGTGGCTTGTGCACTGGGGTTTGTGACGGGTAGTGTCTACAGTGTCAGCTATGCAGTATGCTCACGCTTGTTTGTGTAAGCATACTTTTAAATTATAATTTTGTACCATATTTTCCTCATACAACGGTACAAATTCTTTTTTTATGTAAAACCCCTACCCACAAATGCCAATTCAAGCCAATCATGGCCTTTGTGGACATAGTGTATAAGTATGTAAGTATGACACTCATACCAGTTTGGATTCCAATGTATTTATTTATTTATTTATCTTTTTTTTTTTTTTTTTTTTGGGGGGGCAAAAAGTTTTTTTTCCCCATTAGTTTGCAATTAAATACTGCAAATCCAAAAAATGGCTTGGAGGTCAAACAATGTATCAAAGATCATAAACTTTTTGATCAGAGGTGTGTTGCATCTTAGGGTAATGTTCCAAACTACTGCTTATCTATGAAGCCAAATATAAGAAATAAATGTGCAGTGATGATTATACTCCACCAATTTAGTCTAAAAAGGGTCATAATATTTTACTTCTCTATAATTTTTTTTGGTGAAAATGTGTTGAAAAATACAATTGTAGGCAATGGGAACAAAAAAATCATTCCCACAGGTATATTAAGGTAGAAATATGGGTAATAAACAAAACACTGAAAACATCACTTTTTTTATAACAATTGAAAAGTGTTGCAAATTTTATTTTTCTGACTCTTGTGTAGCCTGAATGCATGTTTGAAGGCTCATTCCATGATTATTGATGTTAAAAATGTGTTTTAACTAGTTTGAGGCAACATTATTCTGCAAAATTACCTCTGACGGTCATTTGTTCTGGTATATGAGGTGACATGAACTCTGAGCAGTGTCTTAGTGTGAAACATGATGGCACAATGGAAGGAGCTCTCTGAGATTGTCCGTAGCTACATTGTGGCATTACATGATCCTGAAAATGTTAAATCAGGGGTGGGCAATTCCGGTCCTGGAGGGCCGGTGTGTATGCAGGTTTTTATTTCTATCAATTACCCTGACTAATTTAGTTAATTGGTTGCGTACACAAATATAGATTTGTGCAAAGGTTTGATCAAAGAAAAATGTTTTATGTAGGGACACAAGAACAGTCTTTGGTGGTCACTCCTGATAATTTAAAGAAATGCACCATAATTGTCAGATTTCATGAATAGTTTGGGTAATTTAGGTAATCAACTAATTAACGGGCAGAAGTTGGTGTGAAAATCAGGGACAGATACGGCCCTCGTTGCCCACCCCTGTGTTAAATGCTGCCATGGCACTGTAAGAATCACCATCAAGCGTTTCAAGGAGACTGTTTTGATGAAAACTAGTGGCAATAGAGGTGCAAAACGGAAGTTAAATGCCTCTGATGTTTGACAAGTAAAAAAAAAAATTGGAGGTTGACAGCACGAATACCTCTTGACAATATTAATATTGCCAGAAGGGAAGAGCTGAAAGTATCAAGATCTACTAAGTCCAGATGCCTTTGTGAAAATGGTCTGATTGGTCGTGTTGCTGTCAAGAGCTGGCAACATCAAAAAAGACTTTATTTTGCCAAGAAATTCAAGGATTGGACACCAGTGGACTGGGACTAAGTCCTTTGGACTGATGGATCAAATTCGAAATTTTGTCACCCAAACACAGAACTTGCATATGTGCGCCTTAGAGTTGTTTGACCTCTATTTCAAAAGATGGAGATTGTAATATTATGGTTTGGGGTTCAGACTGCTCGAAAAGAGTGATCTCATAAAAATCAACAGAATCATGGATCAATAGAATTATCACAGCATCCTTGAGAGGCACGCATTACCATCAGAAAAGAGACTTATTGCTTAGGGATTTTATTTTCAACAAGATAATCACCCTAAACACACTTCTAAGTTGTGCAAGAATGATCTCAGTTAGAAAGAAATGTCTGGTGACTAAAAGTTATGAAAGCTCAGACCTTAATCTAATTGAGCAAATGTGTTGCAGAATCAAAAGTATCTGTTTGGAATGAACTTCAAACCACATGGAATGGTTTAGCAAGTGAGGAAATTTAAAAAAAAATTGTGAAAACTATGCCTACAAGATTAAATGCTGTAATCAAAGCAAAGGATGGCCACACTAGATATTGAATTTTTCTCTCCAAAAGACATTATTATTTTTTTTTTCTGTTATCTGTTTACTTATTTTCATCTATATGGTCCAATATTATGTTGTACATTAAATACTTTAATAGTACTTGGTTTGTAATTTATCTTCATTTTGTTAAGAGTATAATCATTACTGCTCAGTACTGTAAAATTAAGTAAATTGTGCATTGATGTGAATTATAAAACAGTCATTTGTTTTACTGACTATCACCTGTTTTTTTTTTTTTTTTTTGCAAGTGTATATTATTATATTTTTACCGGTTTGACTGTTAAAAAAGTGGCGGCTGGGGAAAAGTAAGAAAAGAGTTATAAAGTGTCTCCCCATTGTGCCATACATCTCAGAAAATAAGGACTATGCTTTCTATCCATTAAGGGCATATAAGCTCATCCCTTACATTGATCCCCCATTGAAAAAATAATGCAAATTTGTCATCAGAAACACTCTGCTATGTATACCTACCCATGTAATCATTCACGCCTGTACATTTTGCTGTACTTCCCAATATTTTATCATTAATCACACTGGCATGGGATAAAATTTTAGAAATGTCACTATTTCCAATTTATCAAACAGCAAATGAACATTTATTCTGCTATCACAATCCATCACATTAGAAGGTACTGGCTAACAAAGCTAGTGCAGGATAGGAATGCTACTACTGACAACAGAAAAAGCAGATTTTTACCAGAAAAACTGATCTTTCTTTTGTTGTATTCTATGACAAAAAAATGGCACAAGGTAAATAATTTATGTTAAAACCTACCATCTCCTGAAGTCATACAAATGCTCTTAACACTTTTTAGTTACCTTTGCCAAGGAACTTATGTTTTAGTTGGCGCTGGTTTGTTACTTGCCGAAATCATATGATTTTGCAAGTATATTCGGTTGCGTTGGAAGTTTGTCTGTCAGTTTGTTAGTTACACACCCTTTTGCCATTTATCCTGCAGCAATCTTAACAAAACTTGGAGACATGTTAGCATAGGTTACTCGCCACAGACCTATTCTGTTTTAAGTTTATGGGCTCTAATTTCTTGGCGCAGCGCAGGGTGGCGCAGTGTGGGGCAGCCCGCGCAGTGGTAATTTCGTCCGGTGCAACACCGTGCGCAGCCACTTTGGCAATTTGGTAGACCGATGTGCGCCGAGATGGGTGTGGCGGCGCAGTAGGGGGAGGTGTCACATATTCATCATGACGCAGTGACAATTTCGTGGCAAAAGCCTCCGCCGAAAGTGCGCAGAGAGCTCACCAGCTCCAACCTGGTTTACTTTCTGTGCAGTGGTAATTTGGCTGACCGGCGCACAGTGCGCACACGTCACCGAAACCTCACAGGCAGGTTTCCAGAATGTCAGGCACATTTCAATGCAATAAATAATTACAGCAACCACTATTTAATGTAACTGTCTGAATCAGCACATAAATTATAGTATCTATATCGATTGTCCTGATGTCAGATCAAAGGCGGTTGGCACGTGTAATGGAAACTCGACCTGACAGCCCTCAGAGTGTCAGTGCATTCCCTGTGGCATGTTGCGTGCTACACAACATAGCTGTACGCCATGGATGTCACTTTGACCTCACGCAGGAGACGTTACAGGACTTGAGACAGAGAGAGGCCGAACTGCATATGCCGTATCAGCAGAGAGAGCAGCAGCGCGCAGGGGAGAGGAGAGACCACCTGGCTGCACAGCTCTGTCCTTCACACTAGAACCGCGGCTGCCGCTTTTTATGCGGCACTGATGTTAGTAATGCATGGTATTTCGTGTCAGTAAAAGATATGAGTCCATCCATCCATGACTTTTTCTAAATATGTGTTTTCTATGTTATATCAAAGTTTTGAACTTCTGTTATAAAACGTGAGTATTGATATTAAATTACTTTGAGCGCCGTAGCCGCTTTTTTGCGGCAGTGGCTTTGACCGCAAATACCCCTGTCTGCAACGTACGAGAGAGAGAGAGAGAGAGAGAGATGTGTCTGCATGTGGGCGCGTGAGTGCGTGTGTAGGCTATGTGGGTATGTGTCTTCAGCTGCTTTCACACCGGACGTGAAACAAATTTTTCGCACAACAGATTACATTCAAAGTCTATGCAAAGACGCGAATACACAAGTTTCGCATGTATTCGCGTCTTTGCATTGACTTTGAATGTAATCTATCGTGCGGAAAATTCGTTTCGCGGCCAGTGTGAACACGGCTTTAGAAACACAGCCTGATCTGGGCTACATTTATCTAAACATTATTATTATTATTATTACTTTTATTGTTGTGTACTATTAGCCTACTAAAGGTAGTCTATAGGCTTACACAGCTGTCAAGTGCACCCCTTGTCGGATTCGTTCTTGTTTGGAGTAGGGCTACGCAATTGGGCAAATGTTGACTCAAGTTGCTGTTTTCTCATATAACGTGTTTGTCAGCATAATTAATTATTGTACGTAATAAATTCACATGTATTTATTAGCAATTTTTTATTTAATTCGTACAAAAACAATATGATGTTGATTCCCTCTTTATAATCGCTCAATATTATGAAATGGCCTCACATTTGCACTGCTGTGAAAAAAGCGGCAGCCGCAGTTCTAGGGGGGTTGAGAATTCTGCAGCCGCTTTTGCATCATCAGCCCATGGAGGTCTGTTCAAAGTGATGATTCTAGGACGCGTAATTTGCGGGATTCCGCAAGTTTGACAGACTTGGCGCTAAATGAAGATTTCAGTGCACCAGCAACTACGCATTACATCATGATTTGGCGCAAATACTTTGTTCTAGTGCGTAGATCGATATGAAAACATCGTCTGTAACAAACTTCCGTGCATTTATTCAACAAATTTATAAACCCACTGCAAAGATTGTTGTCAAAATGTCGGCAGCAAGAGACTTCTGTTTATGCCTGTATATGACTGTGGCTGGATGTATGTTTCTGTAACCCCCTGTCCTACACTTCCTACAGGGAAAGCAAAAGCATGCATCCCGCTGAACTGAGTACTCAGCAGAGATGCCAAGTCTCACGCATTCGGTGTGAGTCTCTCCTCTTAGTGGCATTCACGTTCCTGTGCCGTAGTCAGCAATTATTCAATCAACGCGCACTGGAGAAATTCACTCGCGGAATTTAATTCGTTGCATTAAGTTAATCAGTTTCACGTGCATTACGGTGGATTTCTCCACTAGTGACACGGAAATCGATTATGACTCGGGAATTCTCAGGCTTGTCTTTACTGAGGGATTGAAAGCAATGGAATTGCATAAAGACGTTTCAAATGGTCTTATTTCATTAAAACAATTTAAACGATCATGAAACACATGCATTGTTTCCAATCGCTGAGTAAAGAGAAGCACGGGAAGTCCGGAGTCATAATCGCTCTCCATGTTCCTTGTGTTGAGGTCCACCTTTACGCAAGTGAAACTGAAACTTCAATGCACAAGAATTTTAATACCGCGTGAGAATCTCATTAAGCGTTCAATGAATAATTGCGGACTATGGTGAATAAGCCTAAAAAATGTGTGAGACCTACGCCGAATGCGTGAGACTTGGCATCTCTGGTACTCCAGCCACGGTCATGTAAGATACCAGGCTGGATTGAATGATCGCCATAAAGCACCGAATGCATGCTTTGGGTAGCCAGCTAATATTGGCTGGGATGGAGCATCGCCATTCAAGTCGCTAACCGCGTGAGGTTGGGCTGAGGCAGGAGAGAGAGGGAACTGGTTTGGGGCAGTGCTTGTGGAGGGCACTGGAGCCGGAGCCATAGTCATAGCTTCTGGTGTGCAAGCTACGGCATCGCTTGAGGTTGAAGCAGCACAGGGCTTGCTAATAGGTTTTAAAAAACGATACATGGCTCAGAACTCGTTTGAATGAGTAAAACGAAATGTAGGTAAAATTGTGAGTCTGCGCGCTGCTCAACGTACACCTACGAAGAGAATGGCTTCATTGCCTGGCGAAATATCTGTACTTACAACTTTAGCAGTAGGACTTTGGTTTGGAGTCGGGCTTTAAGCTATGCACCAAATCAGGCATTAGGAACTATTATTTTATGTGCAATTTTGTCATTGACTTTATAATTGTAATGATTGGCACAGACTGTGAAGGTTTTCTATAAAAACTTTAAACTCAAACAGTCATTCATGTCTTAGTTTTGTCAATAAGGTGTAAAAACTGAATGTGTGTACTCATAAATAAGTGAGCCAGTCAAGGTACTGTTTAAAAACTTGATATAAATGGCATTTTACCAGGTGTACCCAGTTGGCCCACTTTTTTCTCCCATTGGCCCACTTTTTTTTAAGTCGGGGGGGAGTTGGCCCACTTTTGAAATTTTCTAGAATCATCACTGTGTTCGCGTGACCATATATTCGGCCACTGCGAGCTTGAACCTCCCGGAGCAGAACATCAGCCTCCTCCTGGCTGAAGTTTGGCCGTCTGGTGTTGCTGCTGTGTCCTACTTCATCCTTGTCGAACGAAATTTGCATTGCGCCTCGCCCACGGCGCTTTTAAAGGTGAGGAGAGGAGCTCATTTGATGGGTGAAGATTTGACTCGGCTGTGTTAAACCCACTCACGCCTTCTCTCCTCCCTCTTTGCCACTTGCGCCGGCAGGAGAGACGGAGGCGGGACAGAGGAGTACTTGCACCGGGCTGCGCAGGGCACAATATTGCAAAATGCGCCTAGATACACCCTGTTGGCGTGGCGCTCCCCCCATTCGCCGAGCCTGCGCCGCGCCTGGTCAACGAATTTAGAGCCCTATATGTCAAAGGTCAAGATCACAACAAAAGGTTGAAAACACATTTTGATCCAAAAGTTTGTTTCTAATTAAGATAGAGACTTGAAACTGTAGCGGTTGTAGCGGTTAGGGGTCACGATGACGTGCTCTGATGTAAGTACATGTAAGTACTGAAAATCCTCAGTTTTTTGATTTTTGCCAAAATGAATTTTGTTTTATTCTATTCTTTAGGCAATATTATATATCTTTTCACCTTTTTTGATTTCGATTTCGGCAAGTCGTCATTTTAAGAACGACCTTTTATTACTTGTTGAAATCTAAGACTTTGGCAAGTATGTTAGTCGGTTGCGTTATTACTTGCGGAAATCTACGATTTTGGCAAGTATGTTAGTCGGTTGCATTAGGCCTAGTCCCCTGTTTGTTTGTTTGTCTGTCTGTTTGTTAGTAACACACTTTTTTCCCTGTGCATATTGTTTATGTTCATGAAACTTCACTATATAATAGAGGAGGTTTGTCGCAAGAAGTCTATACTTTTTTTAGTTTTTAGGTCAAAGGTCAAGGTCAAGGTCACTAAAAACATTAAAACCACATTTTGGTTCATAACTTTGCTATTACAGCTTGAAACTGACTCCATTCTGTTCATTCTATTTCAGAGATCTGTGCACAATTTTGGCAAGTCGTCATTCTATGAGTGACCTATCATTTGTTTGTTTGTTAGCAGGATTACTCAAAAGTTATGAACGGATTTCAATGAAATTTTCCGGAGGAGTCGGGGATGGTACACGGAACAATCCATTAAGTTTTGGTGGTGATCTGGTTCACACTCCAGGAATCCAGAAATTTCCAGGAATTTTTTTCAGGATTCTTTACCATTGTGGGATAGGGGCATTTTCAGCATTATTGGGCATTACACTATAAAAAAGGGCTACAATGCAGGCATAAAAATTACGGCAAATCATCTCCATTAGTTCTGTCACGTATCAAAGTTTGGTCAGGATCCAAGTAGAATTCGGATTTGATGATCCAGAATGCTGAAAAATATAGGGTCAATTAAATATTCGCTGGTGTGCAGTAACAAATAAAGCTAGAGACTTGCAACTCAGGAACCCTATGGCTTGGCGGAGGTTTGCACTCTCCGAATGCTTCTAGTTCATTCTGTTTTCTGTTTATCCTTTAAAACCAGCATAATTACTTATCAGAATCAGTAACATTGTCAAAAATGTAAATAGGTCAATAGAAACAATCTTATGTAATTGTGTAGATTTGCTTGAGTTCCAAAATACACACCTTTTGGAATTACATTCAAGCAGTGCAGCTGATAGAACTTTTAAAAATACAGCAAATGCATGAGTGGAGCTCATGAGAGATGCAAAGACCAGTATGTTGAATATGTTGGAAGAATTTGAGTAATCAATCCAATCTTTGCAAAGGTTAGAAAATAGAGGATAATCATAGGTTACCAGTGCATCAGGAGCAGCTGATTGGACACTCGGGATATCTAAAAGGAAACGGGTGCTTGTTATTCATAAATGTGACCTTTTCTCAATTGTTATGATTGTAGGTTGTGTTTCATTTCGTCGCAGAGATCAAAGTGATCTGTCATGGATCCTATTTACTTGCATCTACTCTAAGCAGTTTCATTAAAGCCCTTTATCATCTCATTATATTTGTATTGTTTGTTAGGAAGTCCTCAAAACTTTCAGGCCTGCATCATCCAGGAAAATAAAATCCCACATTTGCTCCTTGGCATTACTTTTAGGTCATAATATATGTTTTCCTCTCCCACAACGGCTTCAGTCCATTTCAACTGTACACAAACCAATTTAGCTAATTCAAAAAAATAAACTAAAGCTCACAGGTGCTAATAAACACACTGCTTGGCCATTGCTGTTGTGATAAAATAGCCCCTGGCAAGCATTTCATTTTATATTAGGCACCAGCTAATAAATATTTCATTCTGTGTACTTGAGGGCCTCATGAAATGCTCAAGATATGGTGACTGGCAGCTACAAAACATCTCCAATAAACCCCACCCGGACGTCTGGCAGCCTCCAGCATGACAATTAAAAATTCACCAGATAATAACACTGTTATTGATTGTGACAGCTGTCACGGAGTCAGCTCTGGTTTTTAATTAATAAAGATGACTGCTCTGAATTCCTATACAAATTAGTTGTGATATATACTTTTTGAGGTCTCCTGGGAAGTTTGGGGAAATCTTCAACCCATGTTTCCTCAGTTGTATTTATGAATCTTCTGATTTTTTCACTTAATATATACTCACTAAGTCATGAAACCTTTGCTTTGTGGTGCCCTGTGCTGATCTCTTATGTAAATATTTATTTATATATCAGTATTTATCATTGTCACCTGAGCAGCGTAAATATCAATCCGTATTTAGATTAAATCTCAAAAGGCTAAGCTATACTGCAATACAGAAATCCTGCGTACAACCCCAATTCCTTAAAAAGTTGGCACATTATGGCAATACAAATAAAATCAAAAAGACTGATTTGCAAAGCCCATTCCCCTTGTAATAAATGGAAAACTGTACAACAACACATTATTTGATGCTTTAATTTATGAATTCAGTTGTATATTGAAAATACATGCTTTTTTCAAATCTAATGACCATGACAAATTCCCAAAAAATTGGCGCAGGGGCAATTTATGGTTAATAATGACATGACAAGAAGTAATAATAAGCTGTGGATCAGGTGACGTTACATAGGTCATATAATCCTATTGTAGCATGAAAAGAACCTCCAAAAAGGCCTAGTTCCTCAAGAGCAACAAGGCTCTCTGATGATCCAACAGGGCCTTGTTTCCCAAAAGCATCGTAAGGCTAACTTTGGCATTACACCAGATGTGCGTTCAGTCCGTCTCCACTCCGCTGTGTGTTTGCTCCATGCTGTGTCGTCCGTCAACACCCATCGGCTGCGTTTTCACGGCTGGAGAAGCAAAAAGCACCATGCTCATTCTGTAGCTAGGTCTTATTTTGTGCTTGAGGGCAATGTCTGCCTTGAACAATAGACAAATCAAAGTACACTAACTTTACTTAATGCTTCTATCATGTAATATGTTTAATTTATGCTTAGTAGTTTACTTATCTTCACTGTATCACACAATTAACATAAGCCTACAGTTATATCAGTGATTACAGCTGAAAATCAGGTCATCACACTTCTCGGCACCAATCTAGTGGGCAGCACCTTAGCAAAGTTAAGACGTATCTAACAGCCGTGTGCATGCTCTCACTCTAGGAGCTGCCTCGGGAAACGCTTATTAAGAATGAAGAACTTTCGTAAGATCGCATTTAGCAAACCCTCTTAGAGCTCTGGGATTGATCTTTATTGGGAAACAAGGCCCAGATGCTTGAGCTTAAAATCTATCATTTTGAGAATAACATTCCCCAAGGACAATTGGGTAGCTACGATTAAAATATAATTAAAAGATGGAAGGAATCCGGTAAAGTGTGTACAGAGCAAGGCCAAAAACTACTTCTGAATGCATGGGATCTTCATTTCCTCAGACGACTGTAATGCAACCATAATAGATATTGCAACATGGGCTTGGAGGTACTTTGGTAAACCTTTGTCAGTCAACAACATTCACTGCTGCATCCATAGACACAAGTGAAATGTTGAAGCCATACATCAACACTGTCCAAAGGGCCACTGACACTCTCTGGGGTCAGTGTCAACAGAGATGAACTGTTGCATAGTACAACCCCAATTCCGAAATTGTTGGGACGAAGTGTAAATTGTGAATGAAATCAAAATGCAATGACTTTCAGATAACATGAGCCAATATGTTATTTACAATAGAACATAGATAACATTTCAAATGTTGAAACTGAGATATTTTACATTTTATCCACAAAATGAGCTTATTTCAAATTTTCTGGCTGCAACAGGTCTCAAAAAAGTTGGGAAACAGGCAAAAAAGGCCTGAAAAAGCAAGTAATATATAAGAGAATCAGCTGAAAGAACATTTAGCAAGTAATTAAGTTAACTGGCATCAGGTGTGTAAAATGATTGGCTATAAAAGGGATGTCTTAGAGAGGCTGAGTCTCTCAGAAGTAGAGATGGCCAGAGGCTCTCCAACCTGTGAAAGCCTGCGTAAAAAAATTGTGGAATACATTAAAGACAATGTTCCTCAACGTCAATTAGCAAAGGCTTTGAAGGTCCCATCATCGACAGTGCATAACATCATCAAAAGATTCAGAGAAACTGGAAAGATCTCTGTGCGTAAGGGACAAGGCCGAAGACCTTTACTGGATGCCCGTGATCTTCGGGCCCTCAGACGCCACTGCATCACTCACCGGCATGATTCTGTCATTGACATTACTAAATGGGCCCAGGAATACTTCAAAAAACCTCTGTCTGTAAACACAGTCTGCCGTACCATCCACTGATGCCACCTAAAACTCTATCATGCAAAAAGGAAGCCATTGTTGAGCATGATCCAGAAGCGCCGCCGTGTTCTGTGGGCCAAGGCTCATTTAAAATGGTCTGTAGCAAAGTGGCAAAGTGTCCTGTGGTCAGACAAGTCCAAATTTGACATTCTTGTTGGAAATCATCGACGTTGTGTCCTCCGGGCTAAAGAGGAGAAAGACCACCCCTCCTGTTACCAGCGTTCAGTTCAAAAGCCAGTATCTCTGATGGTATGGGGATGCATTAGTGCATATGGTGTGGGACACTTGCATGTTTTAAAAAGCACCATGAATGTTGAAAGGTAAATAAAGTTTTTAGAGCAACATGTGCTCCCCTCCAGACGACATCTATTCCAGGGAAGGCCTTATGTATTTCAGCAGGACAATGCAAAACCACATACTGCAGCTATTACAACAGCATGGCTTCGTAGTAGAAGAGTCCGTGTGCTGAACTGGCCTACCTGCAGTCCTGATCTTTCACCGATTGAGAACATTTGGCACATAATTAAACAAAAAGTCCAACAAAGGAGACCCAAAACTCTCCAGCGGCTGGAAGCCTGTATTAAATCAGAGTGAGATCAAATTCCAATGGCTAAACTCAAGAAACTTGTCTCCTCAATGCCCAGACGCCTTCAATCTGTGTTAAAAAGAAGAGGGGGTGCCACGCCATGGTAAAGAGGCCCCTGTCCCAACTTCTTTGAGACCTGTGGCAGCCATCAAATTTGAAATGAGCTCATTTTGTGGACAAAATTGTAAAATTTCTCAGTTTCAACATTTGCTATGTTATCTCTGTTCTATTGTGAATAAAATACTGGCTGGTGTGATTTGAAAGTCACTGCGTTTTGATTTTATTCAAATTTACACTTTTTCCTAACTATTTCAGAATTGGGATTGTCAACCCTCCAGACTAACTTTTGGACCTAGGAACGCATGCGCTCCCAACCTGAAAAAGTTTGGCGCGCAGGCCAAAATTTAGGCGCGCAGGCCGAAACTGTGGTCAGGCAAAGTACCATGATACTTTTCTGAATATTTTCAAGCCCAAATAAAGATACCTGAACAGACTATCAGTTGCTGCTGCATTTATTTAAGAAACACTATCAGAAAGCACTTTGTGAACTGAAAAGTAGATATTGATGTTCACAAGAATGTTTGAAAAATGTATAAATGCAGTTATCATTTTGGAGAGTTATCATACAAGTCTAAATGTATGTACAAGTCTCCATTTCCCCAAGGGACAACTTTTCATCAAACCCTCCCCTGTACATAAACTGAATCATTCATAGAAAAATTATGGCCAAATTTAGATGAGCACCCCCCTAAAACCAACATATGGGGATAAATCAATGAATAACTCCCAATTATCACAGTGCTAGTTCTGAAATTTATAACTGTTATTGTTGCTGCCATCCCAAGGAACAATTTGACACCAAACATGGCTTAATTGCTTTGAAAATATGAGACCCAGGAGGAATTGAAGCCGTAAAAAGCATAATATGGCTACATTTTTTAATCACAAATTGAAAGTTTAACATTAAAATTAACATAGTTCCCAAAGTGATCCACCCTAAATATTTGGTAAAAAGTGGGTGCAGTATGCCAAGTTCGTTTGCGCAAAGTTTCGAGAAATTCTTTCACCGGTAACAATGTAGTAGGACGGCTTATTATTATAATTATTATTTTTATTTACCAGTTTTTTTTTATTTTGCTATTTAGATTTTGCACATTTCAAAGGGTAACGGAAACGCACACAGAGAGTGAGGACGATGTCCGACGTTATTAGCCCCAAAAGAACAGTCTGCTTCTTGACCGTACACTGTTCGTGACACAGACTCATATTTGAGGCATTGCGCTGATAAGCCTATGGTCGTCGCTGGAGTACATTGGGCAGGCGTCACCAGTTAGTTTTTGAATCACTTTTGAACATTTGCTGCAATCAACAAAATACTATTCCTCTGACAGCTGGCCAATTATCGGAACCGCAAAGAAAACAGACTATAAATCTATAAGAACCGCAGCTTTTCTCATCTTTATCGTACTCAAATGAAAATAAATAATCTTGCACTCGGACCAACCAGTCACTGATTTCATACATACTGCATGAATAATAATGTACGTGCGGAACTTCAGATCAGAGTGGAAGTGCGCATCCAACCTAATCCATCAGGATAGAAGGTTAGCGATTGATATTGAAACGCTAAATAAAACCATTCGCCACTGGACGCAAGCACCCATAGCTGGTATCAACAAGAATCAAAACTGTGCAACGAACAGTCTACAGTCACAAAGCAGACTGTGTTTTTGGGCTCATAACGTCGGACATCGTTCTCATTCTCCAGGTGCGTTTCCATTACCCTTAGAAATGTGCAAAATCTAAACAGCGAAATAAAAAACTGGTAATGAAAACACTTTCTGATATCATGAAATTTGCTCTCCGATCTGCAGTATTAGTCACTGAAGCCAAGGCCTAATACGTAGACTATTGGACTTCTGCAGCAGACCAGCTAGTGTACTTGTAATTTTGCGTATTGTGGAGCATTTACTATGTTATTGTCAGACAAGGTTTTACAAATTTGCCGCGCGCACAACTCAGCTGACAGTGACAAGGTCGAATGCTTTGCCATTCTCATTGATGCATGAGTACAGCCGAGCTGCGATTGGCTGATGGCACCAGCCGATCTGTGATTGGCTGATGTATGTAATGGTACCAATCGACCTGCAGAAAAAAATTTGCGCCAGCGGCTGATAATTAGGGAGTGAATCGCTGCCCAGAATAGGCGCACAGTGCATGAAGTGTTGGTCGCGACCGATGTGAGAATGTAAGACGCAAAACGTAAATCTTGGGCGCAATGCGACCATTCTGGTCGCAGACTGGAGCGCTGGTTGTAAAAGTATGGTTTGTGTTTCAATGAGTCAACAATTCAAGTGGGTCTCGTAGCTGCGACGTTCTCGAGTCCAATGACGACAAAGAGTGTGTCAGTGCACATGGCATGATTGACTCGCATATTTACAAGGGCACCATCAATGCTGAGGAAGATATGGATGTATTTGCATGCAACATATGCTGCCACTGAGATGTCATCTGTCCCAGGTACATCCCTGCATGTTCCAGCAAGTCAACACCAAACCTCATTCTGCACAGATACAAGCGCATGGCTGAATAAACAGTGCAGTTACTAGATTGGCTTTGATCTGTCCCCCATTGAGAATGTGTGGCACATTGTGAAGCATCACACATGGCAAAGAAGGCCCTGTACAATTGCTCAGCTGAAGGCCTTTCCAGCATTTGTTGTGTGCTTTACAATTGCTGAGGCATTGAAAATGCTGTCCCTAGAATTTTTGGTCATCAGGTCGAGGGAACCAGGTTGCTTTATCAGTCAGAGCGAACCAACAGAACCAGTATGGCATCTGTTTGATGGACCTCTTTCACTGACTTGTATGTCTGGCATCATAGCTGTGCTACTTCTGAGAGGAGTCCCCATTCTCTGCATCCTATTCTGCCCGAAGAGAGGGCCTCTGCAGCGCAATTGTGGCAACTTGGCAGAAGTGCTTCCTGAATGGAGAACTCAGATTGCTCTGTGCTCAAGTTAGCAGGCTTTGCACTTCACTGAGTGGCGCTACATTGTCAGCAGCTGCTACATTGTCCAGCCGCACCAATACGCGCTTGTGCTTTAGCCCTGTTTAGAAATGAAAGTGAGAAACATCACTGTCATTTCCTGGATGTTTATATGCTCAATGCTAGACTCCACCCTGGCCCATTAGATTCATCTCTTCGGACTACCTCCCAGTATTTTGCTAAGGGTCTTTGAGGAGAAAAAGGGGTTTACCATTTTTTTTAGGGTCTGAACTCGGAGGCGTATCATTACAACCCATTTTTGTCGGTTGTGCACTGGAAGTAGATTGTTGATCTATCCCTGAAACAGTCTGAGCCACAATAGTCCCAGTGGAATCACTGCTGTTGCAGCTGTGAGCTGTCCCATTAGCAGTAGCTGTAAACGCGCTGCTGCGTGAACCCGGTTCAGCTGGGTGTCACTGCTGCTAGAATAGCACACATTCTGGCTCGTATTAGGATGGTGATCATTATCTGAGAGTTTAAAGAAATGTGAGTTAAAATCAACCAAAGAAGCCGACAATCTCACCCACAGCTTCCAATGCAAGGACCTTGAGGTCCGTCACTAAAGATTCTTGGGATGTTTTGCTCAGTGAGGAATGTACTAGCTCTTGGCGAGACAATGATTTGTATATGCCCTGCACATTGTGGATTGAAACGCATTTCCATGGATCGCCTTGTCTGGTGACGCAATGTGCGTTACCATTCCAAAAACGTTTTAAAATTTACAAAGCAAATTGGTCTCACACGTTGGTCGCCTTTGCGTGCCGAATATTTTCACACTTACGGATATTACACTGTAATCCTTTTTTGCTTTTGATAAGAAAATAAATTTCTTCTATTTACTCTGAATATACTTAACCCATTAACAGAGGTACTAGAAAACAATTTTAAGAAAAGTCAAAATTGTTTGCACATTCCAAAAACATTTAAAACAGACCCCCAATTTTTGAAAAAGGTGGCTTATCATAGAAAATGCTGATAAAATCAAAGCAGTGATAATTTAACCAATTAGCATATGTTTATCAGCAACAACTGGTGGAATCAGAAATAGGGTGCTCTTCCATTTAGATGTGATTCTCGCAAGTCTTTCGCAGATGGCTGTTTGTTTCAGGAAGGCATAAAATATCGCCTTGAGGACCTTATTTAAATGGCACTCTCACCAATGCCATCTAAATCACATGGAATCCCCCCTTGAAGTAGAATCCAATTCTCTACCCAGGTGCATGTTGCGCTGGCAGAAAATTACCAAACAGTCCTTGCAACTGGTGGACAATCAGAATAGATGTAGCAATCTGTCTGTTTGCATATCATCAGGCATGACTTGTACAAGAAAATTGGGTCCAGAGTGTTATTTAAGCCACTTCTTGATAATAATTTCAATATGTGATATAATAGCTTGAACAAGCATTGTAATACACTGTATATACCTGATGATGTCAAATCCTCAATCCCGTCAAGTGGAGTTCAGCAGTAACAGAAGAGCGGACTGTTAACAAGGGTCATGACCTTTACACTCAGACCTCTCAGAGCTGACTGCAGGCTGACAGAGCCTGACAGGACCACTGCTGCTAAGTGGATAAATGTCAGTGAATCTGGAGGAATCATTGCAGCTGTATAACTACCTATCAGGGAAAATGGGACAAATGGCAGCCTGCTTGGGGGAGGAGAGTAGTGAAGCCCATAACAAAATCCAGCGAACTCGTTGATTCGGCCCTCTCCCCCAATGTTGAATCAGAGTTTTATGAGACAGGTCTATTTTATGACCAATTTTGTGATACATATGCATGCTTGCAAGCAGTCGCTCTCTCACTCTCTTTTTTCCTCTATCTCTTTTTCTTTGTCTTACCCGCTCTTCTCCATCTGTCTTCTCTGCCTCCCTCCCTCCCTCCCTGCCTCCCTCCTAAATCCCCAGGGTGCAAAACACACGCTGAACCATGGTTACCAGCACACTACCTTTTTGTGAAGGTTTGAGCTAAATAGCCATATGCTCTGATATTCGGCAGCATGTTAAAGGCATTGTCTCACATCCTCAGTTTAAAAAAAATATATAATATTCAATGATAATTCATTATCGAGTGGCATGTAGTTCTTCCCCTCTCAAGGCTATTTTTCCACCGATGGGCTTCAGTTTACAAGTCCACTATCTTGTTCTTCTCTCCCTCAATATAATCATCTGAATAGATTCAGCCTTAGAACACAAAATATTGGCAAACCTGCCAAGAAATTTTCTCACTCTTTCTACACTCATAAAAAAGAATTTTCTCATTTCCTTCGGGACAATTACAATAAAGGTGATTGCTGGTAAGAAAAAATTGTGCTAGCAAACAATTTGAAATAGATCTAAGAATAAAGCAGTTTTCAAACCAATGTCAGAGGCCTTAATAAAAAAGAAAACGGCAGTGTATATTTTAAATATTCTGCTCTTTTCCAAAATAGTTTTTGGTACTGAAGCCCCCATGACTGATTTAAATACTCTGTATCACTTTAATTAAGAATATAATGTTTATTTGCAATGTAGGGGTTATACTTGACTGGGTGTTTCAGAACTACCAACACAAATCCCATAGATTTTTAATATGCTGCAGTCCATTTATTCCTCTAGCCAGTTTATTCACTTTGCCAATGGAAACACATGTCATGATTGTGTTAATTTGTTAGTTTAGGTGGAGATATGCATTGTAATTCAGAAGATAAACATTGCAGAAAACAGTAGTTTACAATAAGAGATGGGGGGGAAATTACCCCAGAATGTTCCAGAAGGTTTGTTCAAATTTTCAAATTGTGTCATTCTACTATTGTGAGGTGAATAAATAGCCCCTGCGGACACTGGTGAGTCACGAAGGAGGTTAATTAACTTTAATTTTAGCTCCAGTATGCCTGAACTGTCTGTAGCTTAACTTACTGGTTTTCTGTTGAGCTTGTTTAGTTACTATTAAGCAGCGATATAAATTTGCCTGGAAATATAGCTAGCCTACATCTCTGTCTCAGAATGCACTTATCGCTATACATTACAATGTGTTTCTGCTGAATTAAAATTAAACAACTTGTGTCTTCTTAATGAGCTTATTCATTCATTTCAGAGCATAACTGAAATGCCTTGCACATTTTTGGGCATTTACCATGTTTAAAGATGACTTACAATTGTCAACAGTGCAATAACTCATCTAGTATAGTGTCTAGCATATGTTCAGTATTCTCAGTTGCAGAATGCAGAATTTTACTAAAAATGGTCAATATTGGTCTCATTTGTCGACAGCGCCCAAAATTTAACACTTTTGGTGTATTCTGTATTGGCATGTTCATTGTCAAAACATAGATGAATCCAAGGAAATGCATCTCACACCTATGGTGTAAAAGAGTGGTGGATCAGTGCGCCCAAGATTTATTTCCAGAGATCCAGAGGCACTGGTTAAGATCAATGGTTTAATTGATTCCATGAAGTATCGGGGACTTTTGGTATACAATATGGTTGCCTCTGCCAGAAGGATGATACTTGGTGGTAGGTGGGCTTTCCAAGACAAGTGACCCAAAGCAACCTCAAAATCCCTGCTGACATGGGACTGGGGCACCCAAATCAATGCTTTTCAACGGTCGTCTCAGTCACGAGACTTCATTCCAGTCAAATACATGTAGGCTGAACTGAGAAGAACAGTTGAAATCCAGGAATGTGAGTACTTTTTTTGTTAGGACCTGCATAGAAGAATAGCATGAAATCTCTTCAAATTTATGCCTTTACCTTGTCACACAGTACAAGAAAAGGCTTCATGTCATAAATTATGACACCTTGATTGACATAAAATTGATTTTAATGAAATTAATAATTTTTTTAGGTTCCATTAAAACATTAATATAGTGCATTATTTCTCACATGTTGGAATTTAGAGTTTATTGCTAGAATGTTATGATTTATCTTCAGTTGTATTTTTAGTATATTTCTTGTCTGGGGTGCCAATAATTGTGGAGCGCATTGTATATTGGAGTGCTTATTTTGTTTAAAACTCATTTTAAGCTAATATCGCAAATATAAAAGATGAATACTGTAGTATTTTTTCCCATTTATTTATATGTATTTTATCGTTCTCCCAAACCCCATACCAGTATATATTTTTTATTCTTGATCATAATATTTTCTAAACGTTTCATTTACTATAAGGCGTGTACCGTATGTATTATAATAAAATATGTATGAAATACATACATAGTTACATACATACATGCATACATACATTATATTATGATTATTTTAAGAAACGGTACATGTTTCGTATCATATATGACTTACCCACGTCCTATGTAGCCCACTAACTAAACTCCTTGGCATAAGTATTCATTTTTCAGTAGGACATACATATGCTTTGCATTCAATGTGTTACTTCCTGAAGAGGGGTAATATTAGGGGATACATAAGTGGTGGATATTGGATATATAAAGAATGGATTCTGAGATTGATCTTCTTGGTCATTGCATTTGCTCATCAGGGACTGATATCTCATAAACAATGGCAAAGTCATTCCCATGCACATCATACTTTAGTGCTTCCACTAAACCTACTTATTTTGTGATATCACACAAGTAAACATGATATACTTATCTTTTGTTTTATTTTTCGCAGTATCATTTGCCATGATGACATATCATTGAAATTGAAATGTGAAGAGATTCTAATGGTGATCTTTCACAGGATATGTGCTTGGGAACTGTCAACCTCCTCAAAATGATGGGCTGTATATTTGTGGCAGATGTCCAAAGGTATTATCTTATTCATAAAGGGTGTACAAGGGTATAAAATTTTTCTGACTTTTGAAATACTGTTGACTGGGAAAAAAATGGCGGAGTGGCGCAATCTTTTGGTCTGCAGTACACGACCAATATTGCTTCGCTGTACTCATGGCAACAGATGTTATGTCACCAATGTTCATAAACACAGTATGTCCGAATCCTTGAGTCATCAAAGAGGGGCGCTTCAGTATTTGATTGATAGCATTCAATTGCTGTCCAGTCTGCCTCATGAGCCCTTGACCTCATTTCATTATATTATTGCATTGATGAGCATGATTGAACAATGGGCCCCTGAGTGCCTCAGGATCTGTACTGCCTTCTCACTACTGTGTCTGTCTACTTCCTCATCACTGCTGGTACTGGTGTTTTTTTTTTTTTTTTGCAGTGTGAATGGCAGTGCAAGGATGATTGAAACTAAGATGCCTTTATCTTAGTGTCATGTGACCAGCATTTGTCTGGGCCTATCCTTGAAACCCAGCTGTAACATCTTGACACATAAGACATTGCTGGATGAAACTGGGAACAATATTGATTGCGTGGGTCTGGCAATTTGTTCCAGCCTCTGACATGCCGATGGCCCAAAAGAACTTCCTCGAAAGATGTCATCAGGCTTCATTTAATTGACCTTTTCACCCCTGGCTTGTCACAGCTGACCATAGTCAGGTTTACATTGGGTACGCAATCTCTATAGTTAGTTGGCATTGTTTGGTCATTGGTAAATAGTTCTTGAAGCTAATAGCAAAAATTAAATAGCGGGTAAATTACAATAGTGGAGAGTAGATACTTAGATCCTGAAATTATTTAAACACTGCATGCATTTCATCTTAAACATACAGCACATGCAAAAGATGAATGACGGGTTTATTTATTTTCATTTTTTCTCAGAACTGAAACTTCAGATTGAGCTTTTAAAATAATGTAACTGTTTGAAACACTGCTATCTTGTCATTAAGAAGGCTCATTAATTCATGTGGCTATGACATGATTTAATTCCAGCCATGGGCTTCATTTTATTATTGAAGAATGACCATGACGGACAGCTTGGCAGGGTCTCTGCTCCTCCCTGTCATGGCTGGTACTGAAACTGATGATGAAGTCAGCTACTGTAGACAGGCTGAGACAGTGTGCCGTGCCTCCTCATTCACAGTACATTGATCTGGCCGTGGGAGGAGTGTCTATGTTTGCGTTTTCACATTTCTGCGATTTTGAGACGTATGATAAGAGTAGCCTTTGTATTTGCGTGCATGAGACTCAAGATTATTTATGAGTGCTATTATGTTTTTAAATTATTTTTAAAAATGTGATGAAATCACTTTGTAAAAATCTGCTAGATATATGTAACCATAAAATTCTGGTTCAGAATAGGGCTTGCCATCAAAAAATTAAATTTAGCACACTTGTTCAGGAGTCTGTACATTCATTTATGCATTCATTTGAAGCAATACTGTTGCTTTCAGTTCTCCACTGACTGCAAACAATTTTGATTTCAAATTGACAAAGAATCCACAATTTTCAGGCAATTTAGAATTCAAATGTGATCTGTGCCTTATTAAATGAATTGGTGAATTATGCAATGTTGCTCTGATTATTTCAATTTGGAAAATAGTTTATTATCTTTAACTATGTGTATACATGTCTGAGGTAGTGTTTTTGTCTGCGAGAAACGGAGTTCAAGGAGTCAGATCATTCAGGAGGCAGTGCAATCTGATCCGTGTCTGAGGGCTTAAGATTGCCAGGGCAAACAGAGTGATATCTTCTCTGCCAAAAAATGACAGGCTAAGCTCCTTCTGTCGATATCTGTGTGACACAGTGTCACAAAGAAATCAATGAACATCTACATTTATTCGCATTCTAATCAGAATGTGTATTTCCGGAGCTCCAGTCTTGCTTGTGTGTGTACCTGCGTGTGGGTGTGCAAGTGAGTCGCACAGAGATACCTGCGGTTGAATTCAATACCAAAGTAAAATGCCACCATGGTTCCTGGAAATGAAATGCTATTAATCACCCGCTAAAACTTGTTAGTAATTTTACTTACATTTAAATACACTGTATGAGCAAGAACACAAAAACCACACGTACATGGTGACTACTTTTATAGCAGTAATCAACATATATTATTAATTTGGCCTGACCTGGCTTGCTGCCCATTTGCTGCTGTGGATGAGGTGTAATTTGATGCTTGTCATTATCTTAATGTATCTAGTTGCCGAAACTTGAGTGAAGGAAGCTAGGGAACAAGATCCATCATCACCACCAGCTGGTAAAGTGAAGCAGCTTGAACTGGCGGTTAATATTAGAAACCTGGATCATTCTTTATTATAGAGCACACCTTTTCATTACTCAGATGGCCGTGTTCTTCTCATAATATTGGATGCAATTTCTGTGTGGAGGCACTGGCACATTTAATCCCATGTATTATGTGTTTTTTTTTTTGTTGTTGTTGTTGTTCATATACCTTTGCTAAAACTTGTTTTCACATCTTACAAACATTGACAAACTCAAAGGAAACTGTTTATTTCCTGTACTACACTAAGTTTGTCTAGGCTTTTGGGTCATTTAAATAAAAGGCTAACATTTTGTCTTTCATTGTTCAATGGGAATGTTGTTTATATTTTTGAGCCTCTATTAGTGAAATTATTGGTTGAGACGGTCAACTTTAAATTTAGGTTTTGTAAAAAATATATGAACCATGCAGGAATGACAGCATTTTTATACATAACACTTCATCCACCATGCTGTACAGGTGAGGTGGTATACTTTAGATCATGAGCAGCTCCATCCCATTTCTGCAATCTTCTCTTCTCGTCACTCTGGTTCAAGCTGAACTTTGTCTCATCAGTCCATATGATGTCGTTCCTGGACTGCACAAGTTTTATAGATATTTTGTGGCCTGCTTTAACTCATTCTCTACGGAATACTTTTATATAAAATTGTCGCGTTTGTACGGAATACTTTTCCCGAAATTTATGCAATATAAAGTATTGAAGTACAGGTGGCCCATGACCGCGATCGTCAACTGATTTCGTGTTTTCATCGGACTGCGAATGGTCATCCATGCCGCTGGCACTGGCTTACTGTAGGGAATGGTAGAATTTGCTGCGCTGTTGGCAGTGGCTTGCACTACGGAATGAGTTAATCTGGTCTTTACAATTTCTGGTAAATCCACAGTAATTACTCTAGTGAAGTCTTCTCTTGATATTGGACTTTGACACAGATATGCCTACCTCCTGGAGGGTATTCTTGATCTGGTCAAGTGTTGGGAAGGGGTTTTCCTTCTGCTGTACACCACAGTTTTTATCCATGGGCTTCAGGGCCTTTTGGTGTTTCTGAACACAGCAGTACATCTTTTTTTTCAGAATTTACCAAATAGTTGAAATTATAGAAGTTATCGTTATCTCTCTGATGGGTTTGTCTTGATTTTTCAATCCAGTGATGCTTGCTTCACAGACTGTGACTGTTCTTAGGACTACATATTGAGAGTTTACTGCAAAGAATTCCAAATGCAAATACCGCTCATGGAATCAACTCGTAATATTTTGTCAGCTTACTTGTAAATGAAATAGTTTGGGATTAATACACCTGCCCATGGAACAGCTGGGCAGGCCACCGTCAAAAATTTTTTTGGTCCCTTAAAAGAAGTGGTATCAAAAGTGCAATCATTCTTACATGTTTCTCTCAGTTTGGATGTAAATGCTCTGAAGTTAAATCTGTTTGAGCTCATATTCATTTTTTAATATCAGCTTCATCATACTGTGGTAGATAGCTACAATAACTACAACTTTGTCATTGTCCATATACTCATGGATATGATTGTATGTCTTGTGTTAGGAAGAAATATAAGGAGTGTGGGTTTGCCAAAAAAATTAGTGGAAGCACATCATCTTTGGAAGCCTGGAGGCTCCAAATAACAGACATCATAGAAGAAAAGAAATGGGGAATTGTACTGTGCGCAGTCACTGCCAGTTAAAGCCCACTTTAAAGAATGCACATTTTTTATTTTATTTTTCCATTTTATTTCTGCATGCTCTCTCCATTTTTTGAGGCATTTCAGGTTTAACTTCATTTTGAATTATTTATTTGTCAGCTATGAAAGATAGACAGCCCCAGCAAAAAAAAACTGCAGAGAATATTAAATTTCCCTCTGCTACCTCTGGAAAATGCAGAAATGGACTGAAACAGTGAAAAGATTTTTGTTTAGATGCGTAGTCTTACTGTAAGCTTGGCCCACCTGGCTAAGTCATATAATTCGGTAAAATGTAATCAGTTTAACCATTTTTGAAAATAAAGGCTCAGGCAGTTATTTTGATTTTAAAACATATTATAGCATGTGTATTGCCTTAGCTAGCTAGCCTTGGCCAGAGATATCACATGTTTCACTTCACATTTCTGAGACAGGTACATCATTAGCAACAGATCATCCACGTGATGATCCAATAATGGCCCACCACTGTAGAAAAAGGAATAGAACTGTCAGCACAAAAGAGGGATGGTAATTGACCTTCAAATGTGACGTAACGGGTGCAAAAATACATAAATGGATAAACATTCCACTCAGTACTGTAAAGGTAATAATCAATACTTATGTGTAAAATGCCATTTTGTCTCGGGTGCGAATATTTCTGTACCTGAATGTTTCTTCTGCACTTGGTTTATTTTTCTTTTATTTCCTTTGGGCTTGCGCCAATTCGCAAATTAAGAAATAGATCAAAGGTTTGTTTACCAATTCCCAGCAAAGCAGCAATAAAGCACTGCTCAAACCACACGTTTTTAGAGCAAAATGAGAATGACGTTTCTTGAAGTATCAATTAATTTCTTCTGTTGCTTGCTGAAATGCATGGATAACTGGCCCGTGGATCGCAACATAAATCTCATTTATGTTTTTACTGCCCTCACTACAAAAAAAAACTTGTCCTCAAACGACCATGTGTGCAACATAGTTGTCGCTAAGCTATGATTTTACTGTGCACCATCTGCAGTTTTCCCCCTTTGTATTATAATTATATTTTCATCCTGTAGGCTCATGTGGGGACATTACAAGGTGTCAGATGAGAGCCCCTGATTGAATGCCCACACAATAGGGTCTCCTTGACACTACACTTAACATCATGAAGGCTGAGTGGGACCCCAGCAGCCTAACGCTGAACAATTTGACATGGGGTGGCCCTCAACACAACAAATGTGTCAGAGGTGTTAATGAAGGCCTTGAGCTCTCCTCTGTCCAGATTACACTGATCAACAATAGTGACAAGCTGATGGATTTCTGGGCCTCAGTGCTTTCAGGCTAACACCAAACTGGAAGTCAAGCTACAAAATGCATGCACTTCCTGCAATTCTCTTCCATAAAGCCAACCAGCCATTCCTATGTAAGACTATACCATATATACTGAGGTGATACTGGGTCAAGATTTTTATCAAGTATGGTATAAAAAATTATCTGCATGATTAATGTGAGTCAGTCATTTGTCTATGTTTGATTAGGCTGTTTGTTCCTTTGTTTTTTTTTTTTTTTGTTTAAGAGCCATAATGTTAGGGGCTAAACAACAAAGCTGCTTTTTCCCAGTTGCAAATTTGTAAAAGGGTTTTCAGTATTCATAAAAAATATGAATTAAAATTAAAAAATTTATTTAGACTATATATTCTAATTTGTTTTTGCGAATTCTTAAAGTATGTATTCAACAGCTCCTTTATCTCTAAGAGTGAGAAATGTTTAATGGAAACTACAGAACTATTTTGATGTTAGCCGGGGTCAACTTGATTTATAAAATAATGCCTAGAATCAGGAAATTGTGGATTATTTAGTCCTTTGTGAAAATGATTAAGTTACCACCATTGCTGTTCAATTTATTTTACATTGATTGGGCTTGAAATAGACAATTTCATCCCTTAAACTTCTTAAGAGTCTTATGCAGAGACCACTGTGCTCTGACAACTCATTAAAAATGTGTGATTGGTTCAAATGAATAGACAGCTATTTTGCTGTGTGATCACTTTAATTGGGTCTCATGAGTTAATTCACCAGTATTGGAGTAGTTGATTCATCTTTTATGTTTATGAAGTGGAGTTGATTAGAGGAACAGTTCCCTGTAGCCCTTTAAGATTTTAATGACTGCTCATCAACAAAAGAGACAATCAGTTCCCAAAGTGCCCTTAACACACCAGTAGGACTTTGATTGTGCATGTGGAGGGTCACCACAACTGTGAAATACACACAGTGCTCTCAAAATGTCTCGCTACTTTGTGTAGTGCTATAATGGCCTCACTCTCAGTAATGTTGTGGATCCCTGCTGTGTCTTAGCATGGAATTTACTTTGGAAAAAGTGGAAGAGCAAATTGGAGTATTAGTCCACTAACTCTTTTAGGAGACGAGGGCTGAAATTTGACTGCTTTTAAGCACCCTGCAAAACAATCAATAATAAAAATGATTATTCTGGAGTTCTAATGTTTACCTGTCAGCAAAAACAGCATGTGTGCACCAATCTGCCCTCAAGATGTTCTTGCAGGATGCTGAAAGTTTGTGCTTTTATTCATGTGTTTTTGTGTGTGGGTGGGGAGTGGGTACGTGTGTATGTGCACGCGCATGTGTGCGTGCCTGTGTGTGTGTGTGTGTGTGTATATATATATACATATATATACATATATCTGCGTGTGTGTGCCCGTGCGTGCTTGTGTACGTGTTTGTGTCTGTGCATTTGTCTCTGCTAGAGTTTGTACGTGTGTCTTGATTATCTGATTCACAGAAAGGACAAGACAGCAGTCAGATGCAAACTCTATTCCCCGAAGTCATCTGTCAATCCCAGTTCCAATTTTGCCCCCCAACAACTTAGCCTCTCCACAGAAAAAGAGAAAAATTCCCCGTAGAATAACCAAGAACAGAATTTCAAGTCATATGTCCGTCCTTGTAATAGCCCCATATATGCCAATTATCCTTTTTCATTTGAAGTCATTCGAAAAGCTAGGAGGGTTTTTTAGAGGAATAAGAGAAAACCAACAGGAAAATGCTTAAGAGAGCAGCTGATCTTTGTGCTCTTCCTTCCCCCAGCCATAGCTAAATCCCCAAGATAATGAAATGGTGCTAAATATGCCTGAAACTCGACATGGGATAAATAATGATGCCAGTAAAGGCTTTTTTCTCGATTTGTTCTTGCAGTGTGAATTCTAATTAAGCCGTAGCAGTATGACAAGCACATCAAAGCTCTGATGACTTGTAGATTACAAAAGGAGCCTTACGTGTCGAGGCCTGAACAGCAAAGGGCAATTTACATGCCAGGAAAACTGTGCGCACGCATACTTAACAACATGTTTTTAAGGCTTTTTAAACAAATAACATTCTGTGCTATTACCAACCTTATAAATACATACATCTGGTGATTAGTGTCTGAGGAATTTACTCAGGAAAAATGTTCCACAAAAAAAGATAAATCAATTCCACATAAAATCAAAATTAATTTCCCAAGCAGATGTATTCAAAATAGCTTGTATTCAACATGCGCTGTTTGTAAGATCAATAATTAAACTTATTTGCCGAATACAAACTACATACACTACAGGACAAAAGTTTACTCAGTCATCCTCTGTTTAAAGGCTTAATGACAAGCTGTTTCTAACTTACGCAAAATTAAAGGGTTGTAAATAAAAAAAAAAAATCTTCATTTTCAAGTTAATGAATAAACCATAATGCGTCATTAAACAATTAAATAATTTCCATTTTCCTGCAAGTGCGGTAAAATCAAGCTAATTTGGGCCACATTGGACAGAATAATCAAGAAGCAGCCCCAAGTGTAGCACATCTGTGGTAGCTTCCTTCATGGTGTTGGATGTCAACTTTCAGAACTATATGACTGTCCTCTAGAGACGAAAAATCGTAATGAATATGCTTCGCTGTTATGGCCAAAGTTGGCTATTTCGATCAATCTAAGATTTTGATATTTTTAAACAAAATGTAGCTTTATATTTTATTTTTTAATTACTGAGATAAAAACTTTGACGGGTGGGTGTATATCCTCTCCAAGAAATCACATCATAACTTTTTAATTGGTTCTCAGAATTTAGCTCAGCCTAAAACCTTAAACCATTAGCTTTATTCTGAAGTTTTTTTTTTCCTCATACTGAAGGTGATATACTGTAATAGCATGCTAATATGACACGAAGGGCCAAATGGTGGCTCATTGCCTAAATGGTGAGCACAGTAGTGATATCAGGGCCATGGGTCAAGTTTCAGTTTGGCTCAAGGTGACTGCAAGTCATACCCGCCTGGCAGACTTTCAGGATCTATATCTCTTCTTTTTTTTTCATTTCTCAGGTAAGGGAGCATTCAAGCTTCTCACTAGCAACAGAACCACAGCAATCTCATTTATTAGAAGACCTTTGCAGAAGTTGAGGGAGTGTTGTTTATCCTGCTGATTTAGCTGGAAGGACTCAGCTAATGCATTAACAACAGTCCAACCTGCAGACCATAAACCAAAGCATGACTGAAGTCATTCCCGGCCAGGTCAGGCCATAGATTGAATTAATGTTCTGCAGATTGAAATGCTATGTGTATTTCTTAATCACTGACCTGGTCTTGGGAAGATAGATGTCTGAGATGAGATGGCTCAATACAGCATAACACAGGATGACGTATGCTGTACTCAGGTCTTTTATATTACTGGGTTTGATGCCCTTGATGGCAAGTATTAGTTCTGAAAGAAAATCAGCCAGGCGAATGACAGTCTTTATTTAACAGTGAGGGCTCTTTTCAATTTGCAATTATAAGTACAAAAATGATGTTTAATTGTCCTTGTCCTTGAAATCATGTCTGGTTATCAGTGGGTAATTCATGGGTAACAGCTGAGAGCCTCTCAATCAAGAAGTTTTTTTTTTAAATCATTGTCTGTTTTATCGAACACACTCACACAATTCATCATTTGTATGTGCCTGAAGGCTCAGTTTTATTTGACTTTCTGAGCTTCTCGAAACTCTAAAGTAGTAAAGTAAACCCTGGGGATAAGACTTCTGCTCTCACTCATGGCTAAGGGAAAGTTAGGGAAAGTGAAAATTGAAGTAGTGACCCTGTTATTATGTATAAATTCACAAAACAGCAACACTTTTGCCAGTCTGGAAGAGTATAGGCACAAACAATGCTTTGCATTGTGTCTGGAACCATTAACCAGTCTGAAGGATTTAGTGGTACTTGTCAGGCTTCATCTGCACGTAGTACAATAATGACCCTATTGGTATTACTGTGACCTAATGAGGTTTCTAAAACTGGTCTGCACTCGCAGAGCCAAACCAGTGCTTTCATATGGTTTAAAGCAATGTTAATTTGACTGAAGCCCAATGAACTAGTCATTTTTGATTAAGATTACTGCAAAATTTTTGCAGTGGATGTTTCTTTGTACCATAGCAACGGGCCCAGCTTTATAGTGCCAAATTGTGCATCTTAATGTTTTCACTTCAATGTTTCCTCTCCTGACAGGATATGGTATCATGGATTCAGCTTTTATAGATAGCCAAAGACAATGGAATACATTTGACTGTTAGTGCATAACAATACGGCCAGGTGCTGCACTAATTCAATGCTGTTTTCAATGTAGTGTGGAACACAGATTGAGGTGAAATGGTGTGTGGTTAGATGTGCTTAAGAGTGTTAAATGTCCCATGCCAGAAATATTCCCTCAACTTCCAGTGAGCAACAATAGCACCTCCAATTCATATTAATATTTTCTCTCGGTGGGTTCTCGAATTGTGTTTAAAGGGGAATGCACTATCATAATATTTCCTTTCTTTACAAGCCAGATGAGGGGACGGATGACCATAAACTGTTGTAAGCTTTAGATGTCCCATAAATCATGGAGGCTGTGTCGCGGCCTTTAACAACTTGAATGTTCAAGCCGTCTTGCATCATAACTTCTGAGGTCAGTAGGTAACCCGCAGTGCAGTAAAGCACATCTGTACTTGAGTGTCATTAGAGCCCTATTGAATTTCCGCTGAACTGCCATCAGCCACAATATTTCATCAATTCACCTACGAGACATTTCCTTTTACAGGCGCTTAGTCATGAGACAGCTCTGTATTTCCACGGTAACTAAGGTTGGCGCTGTAATTAAAAACAGCCCCCCCATGCAAAAATGATGTACAATAACTTCTCCTGCTAGGAGGGTGAAGTGTGGCAGTGAGCTCATGAGCCCCTGACCACTTTGTAAATGACCCCTAGGTGACCCACAATAGGTTGAAAATGTAATAGTAATCCTCAATGGGATTTGGCCTGGTGTCTCCCACCAATTCTAATCTGTGCTACAGCTTCCAATATTCACGCCTCATAGAGGTTAAGCTCACTCGTCTTTGTTGCCGGGTGAGGGAAGAGAATCCAGGAGGAGTTAACGTGAGCTGGGAGAGATTGAAACCGGCAACAGCTTCAATCACGTCCCATGGCTGGCAGAAATCTCTCCTTGCAGACAAGGCCTCATTTAAGCAGGAGTGATAGGTTTAACCCTCACCTTGCTGTAGAGAGGAAAAAAAAAGTCTTTATCCCCCACCAATTCCTACATGGGGACATAGAGCCGAATCCTGGTTTTTTTTGCCTGCAAGGTTTCAGTAAACAACATTCCTTCGGTGATTTCTCATTTGGTGACATCTGCAAGCATTGTCAAATATGCCGCACAAACAAATGTCACATCAAGATTTCTCCAACACTGCATGTCTGCTCCTCGTCTGCCCAAGAAAAGAAAAGAGATAAATGAAACCCATTCAACAAAATGAAATCGGCTGTCATGTTCCCAAGATGATCTCTCTCTCAGTGGTACAGGCATATGAATGATAGACTAAGCAGAGCCATCATTAAAAGCCAAGTTTTTTGACAGTTGGGAAGTAAATCATGATTATATGGATGCTGAACCTCCTGTGTGTTTCTCTACAATGTGTCCATGAAAATGTATGCATCCACACAGGTCGGGATAGCTAATACAAACATTTATGCAGTGTATTGTAATGCACTTTCTACGTGGAGCATTTAAAACAATGCAGAGGCGGATGGATGCCTCTGTCTGTGTGGTGTAATTTTGATGTATATGAGTACGGAACACACGCGTGTGTGAAGGAAAGGGATGGGAGAGGGTGGGGGGTGAGAAGTGGGTTGAGCGTGGAGCAATCTGTGATCTGGGTTACAAGTCAGAAACATCTGTCACACAAAAGGATTTGTTTGATTGGTAAGCTCCATATATCAGCCATTCCTGTCAGTGGACGGTAAATTTATATTCCCTATCCACATCCTCTATCTGCGATTCGGGAGGTAAATGCTGTCATTCTGAAAGGGTATATCTTCTTACCTTTAAAAGTCGGCAACACTGATACACGCATTGGGGATAGGGAAAGAAATGCGTTCTCCACTGTATACACTAAAAGTTTTTCTCTATTTTTAAAAATTTCTAATTAAGTCCTCTCATTACCGTTTTGTATCGTTTGGTTTTGTAGGGTACCATTTGTACTAAACTGTTCTTTTTACAAAAAAAAAAAGGTAAATGCATATTTCCTGCACGTGCTAGCACTATCAAACATCAGGGACTAAACATTTCGAGGCAGCAATGATTATGCTGCATATTATAAGACCTAAGGAAATTAAGCATCTTGCTTTACTCGCTGTTTGGGTTAACTGCCTGTTTCTCTTTAGTGACTTCACACAATCAATTCGGTGCATTTAGAGGGCAGCCATTATAAAAATGCTTTACAATGTCACCAGAAATGCAAATAACATGTGTGTCGATAGGAGGAGAAAACAACAAGCTTTTAATAGAGCAGGAGCGTCAAAGTTTGCTATATTACCTTTGCTGCCAGCTGGTGAAATTACCTAGAACGCTTTCAATGGGCTGGACAGTCAGAAGATTAGTGCGGCTGACTGCCTTCCTGAGAAATACCGAGTTCAGATAGCAGCTCTCTCTCACTTCATCAATGACACAGGATATTGGATTAACCTCGCCTGTTTTGGAGGAAGACATCATTAGCAGCAATTTAGCATGACCTCTATGATCAAGCGACCCTCATCATCTGTGAAATACATGGCTTCATCTGATTCCTTGTCTCTGATGATCAGATAAGGATTAATAGAAACATCGGCTATAATTACAGATCTGGTCTACGGCGATAGCGATGTCAATTATTTTAATGTCTGCCAAACCATTAATCCCGTAATAGAGCACTCAGTGCCGTAAAGTAAAACGGAGCATTTCCATTGATTTTCGATGGCTGTGTTCAGCAGTTTTCCATGGGCTCTGGTTTGGAATGACCAGAGAGAGTATTGATCATCATAAGGCAGTATTTAGTTGTTAAATGAGCACCAGAAGAGTCTGTAATGAAAGGTTTTAATGCAATTCTTGGTATCTGTCCACAAATGTGTGTATGAGTGCGCATATGTATGTCTGTGTGTGTATGTGCCTGGACATATTAATTAATTTAAAATCAATTTGATATTGATATTAAACTTATAGCGCTTTAGGTACTTTACAGAGGAAACTGAAAGTAAACTTGGGCATGGATCAGGTGTAAAACCCCAAGAAATTGAAAACTCAGCTAGTGGGAAGAGAAACATTCAGACAGGAAATGGAAGCTTTTGAAAGAAATTGATATTTCTATTCACCAAAGTTGCTTTTCATTGATCAAACATTAAGACTAATACATTATTAATGTTAAAAATACTATTACTGCTTGAGATAATAGATTTTTAATTCAGATTTTACTTTTGAGGGAAATGCCCAGTTTTTAGCTGCTACTACTCCACAGTACTAACAACATGCTCTGTCACCTCATCGTTAACTAATGATTGTAATATGCTAATTTGGTACTGGAGTAATCACTGTTCTTCATATTTAACCTAGCAGAAACTAAAAAAAAAAATAGTCTTCATGTCAGTCGCTACTCTATCAAGTACACTGCCATTTACAAAGTTTCATTTTAGTTTTAAAATGGCAAAAAAAAAAAGAGTTTTCTCTAGACATTGTTCTGGACCTTGTATAGGTACTAAACTGATGCAAATACAATCATTCCTATCCTTTTCCTCCGACGTAAAATAGCCAGGTATAAATGTAATGCATTTGCGTAAACTAAGCATAAAGCAAAAGCAAACCACAAATGCACTGCATCCAAATGCACTGACCATCACTGGCTTTTTTGTTCTCGGAATGACGTCATCAACATCTCCGCTGCTTCAGAAAAAGGTATGGCCCAGAAACAATGAAAGCGATAAACTTTTGTTCCAAGATTAAACTGGTTGCACATTTATTGAGTAATTAGGCTGCAGACATGATTAAACTAATATTTAGTGGAAATGTCTCTTTATCTTTAATATGGCTAAAGTTAGCTTATTTGATCTATACAAGATTTTGAGGTTTTTTGTGAAATAAAAAAGTGTTTTCATTTCATTTTTCCGTCTTTGACTGCTCAGAAATTGTTGGAGTTATCACATTTTTGACCAGTGGTGCACTTATGTACAGTATGTGGGAAATATACTTTATATTGAAGGACAGAAACTGAAAATCTAGTTTGCTCTTTGCACTCCAGAACTGTTCAGCTATGGTGATTGTGCAGACCGCAGATGGCATGTGATTTCATCTTGATGTGCATGGAACCATTGTTTAGCAGTGTGTGAGGGAATGTTGGAATATGGGCGTACCATGATGATACAGTGTGTCCACCATAGGATGCACTTGGTTTTATACTGCTTGCCCATTACACGTCCATGGAGAACAATGGCAGCTGATGAACTGAGAATTGGGTGAAGCACAGAATATCCCTTGGAAAAAATGATTGGTATTGACCTGTTTTCAATTGTTTATTTAAATTGACATTATGTGGACTCTGAAAACACTGCGGACCATTAGGTGTAGCTAGCTGATTGTTCAATTTTAAGAAAGAAAGCGAAAATTAGCAACAAATATCCAAAAATGAAAAACATTGATTGAAATGCAATTTAGCGTCAGAACGAGGCTTTTTTTTTTCTTCTCTTGTCACCTATGCAAGGCAAACCAGCGACATCTGACAATGTTGGGTCTTTTCGGAGTTCACGTAATGTTACTTGAAATTGAAAACCATTCAAGACCAATCATTATTTTCAAGGGATGTGATGTGCTTCACCAATTTTCTGCTCACCAGCCGTCACTGATGGAGAGCAATAATTTGACCAAATGAGACCTATGAAATCACCGGAACTCAACCATATCTAACAGGTCGCAACAAATATTCTTGATTGAATGTCTCCTTTGGCTTTCACTAAATGTAAATCCAGCCAGATGTCTCAAAAAAGTTCTATTTTGCTCTTGCCGTTTTTGGTGTAAGACGTACGTTGTCATAATTGCTCACACAGCCCCCTCACCACCTTCAATGATTAATGATTTTAGCATTTTTGTGACCTATGCACCAGGAGTTCACACCAATCATTTGGCCTCTGTGAGTCTATTTACAGGAAATGGAGAAATATACAACAAACGCAAGTGTAGACACACTTGTTATTGTGGTTTAGTTACTTCAAATTTGGAGCCATTATTCAGGGTTGCGTCTGAGTGTTTACACACACACACACACACATATATATATATATATATATATATATATATTTATATTTATTTATTTATTAATTGGTTAAGTATGTTAATGCTCGCATACAGTAAAAACGGCCTGCCAATATATCCTTTATTGGCTGACCTGTAGTGGCCGACCCTGTATTGGCTGAGTTCGGCAGGTGCACAAGTCGCGGACCTAGCATTTAGTTCTTTAATGAGTCTTGAAGTCGCGTACTTCAGAAGTCATAGTCATAATATTGTCACAATATTATAACATAATAGCACAACATACTTAATAGCACAACATACTTAACCAATTAATAAAAATATTATAAATTGCTTATTTTCGCATTGCCTTGGTATTGTTCTTTGGGTCGTGGTATTAGCCCGAGGCCGCCGGTGACCCTCAGGCCAATACCAAGGCAATACGGAAATAAGCTATTAATTACATATAATATATATATAATATATATATATATATATATATATATATATATATATATATATATATGGGCCAGGCTCGAGAAATGTGCGCCACCCCCAGGTACTGAAAAAGAATGAAAGTACCCATAGAGCTTAGCTGTGAGTGGTTTTTCAATCTGTAGGTGTTGTGGGATCATATTCCAAAGCCATGCGACAGCAACGTTTTTCATTTTTTTGTGGTACCTGGTCGAAGTTGGGTCCCTCAACTCATTTTTGGGCCGGGTTTCTGCCTTAGTTCAAAGACATGCATATCTTCTAAAGCCTCATACATGCATAGATATAGCTATATCTTCTCAAAATGCCCTGATATGTATAGAAGGATAGTAAAGCTGATGGACAAATGTTATATAGGTAATATGCTGTTGGGATTGTCAACCCTGCCATGGCCCTGAAGTCGGGGTACGTTTTGGGTGCAGCTGCAAAATTGCTGCGCGAGTGCAAACTGCTCTCTAACATAATGTGTAAAATTAATTCAGGCAACCCTATGCTCTCAGTGGTACTCGTATGTGATAAAGGTATATGTCTACTCTCTGAATACCAAATATCATGGTCATTGGTGCAATATTTGGTGAGTTATATGCATTTTCCTATACCCTTGCTCATCTAAGTCAGAAACACGAAAACCTACTGTTTGCCTATAATCCATCCAGAGGCCTATAACTAGTGATAATAAAGTTATTTAAGCCTCCAATCAGTGTTATAATTGTATATAAGTGATGTCCAGAGGTATATCACCTGAAATTAGAAACCCTACAGTGATTTTTTTTTCCTCGATCCCATCGCTGCTGAAAAAAAGAAATTCTGGTCTGCAAATACCTGAAAAATGTTATAAAAACCTATATCAAAACTCAAAAATCTCCTAGAAACACTCCTTACGGCTTAAAAGTATGTAGCCTAGGCAACACCAAGCCAGAACAGGTGTCTATTAGCTCAAAATATCAGTATATCGGTCAGAAACTGAATCTAAGTCAGAAACCATGACTAAGTCAGAAACCCGTCAAAGTGTACCAGACTCAACCCGACTGACTTGCTATTGCCATAATACTTAACTAATAGATAGAATAAGAGTCTCAAGTAGGTAATTGATCACTTACTAATGGAAGATGCCACTTGTAGGCTGATGGACAGGCTGCTTGACAATTCTTTTTTTCTTTAATTTTGGGTCCTAGGTTCCCTTAGCCTGAGCCCCGGGAGTTTTTTATGATGATTGCATGTTTCTGTCTTTTAGTTATTTTTATTTTGTTGTAGGTGTTGTCTGGTGTCATCGACCACCTAACGCATGTTATTTGAACAAATTTATGACTGATTGGCCACCGATTATGGCCACAGCAGCCGCCACGCCCCGCGTCAGTTCCTGCCTGAGTTCCCGGTTTCTGACTGAGAGCATGGGTCAACGCCACCAATATTTTTTGATTAAATCTTCAAAAATACAAGTCGACACGTTTAGAAAACACAATATATCATGTCCCCGACCACCCATGCATGTTATTTGACCAAGTTTATGACTGATTGGCCACCGATTGCGGCCTGGCGCCACCACGCCCCGCGTCAGTTTCTGCCTGAGATCCCGGTTTCTGACTGAGAGCGTGGGCCGATCGGTCCGATGTCGGGCCTCCGACCGACGAAGTGTAAATTGTGAATAAAATCAAAATGCAATGACCTTTAGATCACATGAGCCAATATGTTATTTACAATAGAACAGAGATAACATAGCAAATGTTGAAACTGAGACATTTTACATTTTTATGCACAAAATGAGCTCATTTTGTGGATAAAATTGTAAAATTTATCAGTTTCAACATTTGCTATGTTATCTCTGTTCTATTATGAATAAAATACTAGCTGGCGTGATTTGAAAGTCGCGTTTTATTCACAATTTACACTTTGTCCCAACTATTTTGGAATTGGGGTTGTGTTTTTGATCAAATCGGCTAAAATACATGTTAACATGTCAAACCAACATGGAATATCATGTCCCTGACCACCTGTGTAGTGACTGGGGCCACATTTGGCCAAATACGCCTGGTTTCTGCTTGAGATGCCTGGGTTTCTGACTTAGAAATCTAAGGCAGAAACCCTAAGCCAGAAACCGACCAAAATGCTTTGTGCGCTGTAGCTATGTCGTTATTCAATAAATAATTGATCTAAACAGTGATTTCCACTTTGATTTAGGCCAACAACAATACCTGAATTGCATTTGGCTATATCTTTTACAGTTTTTTAAAAATACATCTAAGTCAGAAACTTTTCTGAAAAAGGTCATTTTTTGGGGGACACAAAAATCCCCCTCAATCCCTGTAGGTTGGAGTTTTTTGTTTTTTTTTTGCCCTAGTGCACCATATATTTGCTTCATCCTGAAGGATTATTAGGGTGTAGGGACCTTTTTTTTATTTTTCTAGAGTGCTAAATGTAAAATCTAAGTCAGAAACCAGTACCTTGTGGGCAATTTATTAAATGTCACCGCAATACACAAAACGACGGTAGGGACATATGCCGACTGTCAGACATAGCCTGCACATGTCTATTATGCACAGGGGAAAAAAAAAAAATAGAACACACTTTAATATAAAAAAACAAAAAGTGAACTATTTCACTTTTTACATGGACATCAAAAAGTGCCATTTTTGGCCACTTTTCCAAATTTAAGGGCAAAAAAGACAGGGAAATATTTATCGCAGACTGACAAAAGTGGGGTGTTCCAAGTTGCTCTTGGTGAGCTCTATCCATTCATGGTGGTTCTGGAATGATCTAAGCAAAATATAAGATTTGCTAGCCTGTGGACACATTTGGGGGGGGCGCACATTTCATGAGCCTGGCCCATAAATATATTTTTTATATATATATATATATATATATATATGTATATATTGTTTCTCATGAAGTTGGAATAATTTTGTCTTCTAACGCTTTATCTATCAAGGATCAATCACATCGTCACAATCATTTAATTAAAAGAGGTGAAAAAATTTTATTCCAACTTTAGGAACATCAGTACACATACGCCGATGATCCAAAACATAATAACTACTCGGAAATCACAAGTAACATTTTCTCGTGACAAAAGTGAATGTCCAGGTGTGTGAACAGACCTTGCAAGATAAACAAACACTTGGTTCTTATAGTCAGTATGTTGGACACGGAAGATGTGGGTTTTGAGCAACTTTAAGAAGGGCGAAATGTCAGTGCTGGTGAGTACCTGCTCACAGTAGTCTGAGGAGGGAAAAACCATCATCTGGCAACTGGGGGGTTTGATGAGGGAATCCCATCTAGTCTAGACTATCAGAAGGGCTACCATGGGTCAAGTTGTAGAAAATTTAAATGACGGTTATGGGAGGAATCTCACAACTCACAGAGCATCGCACCCTGCTTCGTATGGGGCTTTTTTAGCTGCAGACTGGTCAGAGTGCCCATTATAACCCCTGTCCACTCTTGGAAGTGCTTACAATGGGTTCACAAGCATTAGAACAGGACTTTGGAGCAATGGAAGAATGTTACTTGGTCCAACGAGTCCTGTTGTCTTTTAAATCAAGTACGTCAGCTGGGTGTGTGTGCACAATTTAAATGGGGAACAGATGGCAACAGGATACTTTGTGGGAAGAAGATGAGCTGGTGGAGGGAATGTAATGCTCTGGGAAATGTTCTGCTGGGAAACCCTGGTCCGGACATTTATGTGGACATTCATTGGACGCAGCTGTTTTGTTGGCGCTCTGAGGACTGAAAGCATATTAGGCAGATGGTCATGATGTTTTGGCTCATCGCAATGTGTACTTTTTTCATCAGCAATACCAGCTAACATTGTGCAGTAAATTATAAATTATGTCAACCTTTACATTGGCCTGTGACATTAAGATCAAATCAAATGCAGAGCACCTTTTAGTCTGTTAGTTACATGTGTGCAGCTTATTAAGAGACTCCAGCTGAATAGGGAATTGTTCAGTTGGGATATTAATGTTACTGTCGACCAGCTGGAAGGATAACTGGCTGGCAGTGTAGCATTTCATTTTCACCTTGCCTTTGAGGACAAGGTAAAGTACTGTAAAAGCTTATTAGTGGGAACATGTTCCCCCCTCTGTGTCTTTTCCTTACTAGCTCCTACCCTTTTATATCGTCGTCGCAAGTCCAATCATCATGGCCACAAGTCCCCCAAAGACGCCGCCATCTCTTGCCTCATCAAGTGGCGGATTATCTTGTCCTGATAAATTGGGCCAAGTATTTCATGAAAGTCTTCTCATTGAAGTGCTTCCCATAGCCCTCAGCTAATAGGCTCGCAGACGTAGGTCTGAAGCCCCAGAGATTGTTATACATTGTGGTGTAATGATTTGTGGCAAACTGTACAAATGTTTTAAACAGGACAGGTGCTTGAAACAACCCACCAAAGAAGACTCTAAAACTTATTGTTTATGCTTTGACCGGATCTCTGGTCTTCATGCTCACTGAAAGAGAAAGAGGTCTATTAACCCTTAAAGTGTTTAATTTTTACTCGTCCTATCCCCAGGGTTGCCAACTTTCACGCATTCGGCCTGAGTTTAAGTGGCATATTCACGTTCCCATGCTGTTTGTCTGAAATTATTCAATCAGTGCATTTGTAAGAGATTCTCAGGCGGAATTGAAGTCCTTGTGCATGGGGGTTATCAGTTTCACATGCGCCACGGTGGATTTCACCACTAGTAACATGGAAATCAATTATGACTCCGGACTTCTCACGCTTTTCTTTACTCGGGTTGAAAGCAATGGAATTGCATGAAAACGTTTCAAATGGTCTTATTTCATTTAAACAATTTGAACGATCGTGAAACACATGCATTGCGTTGATTGAATAATTACTCACTATGGCACGGGAACGTGAATATGTCACTAAATCTCATGCCGAATGCGTGAGAGTTAGCAGCCCTGTATCCCTCCAAAAGTTAATCATTCATTATTTTGTTGAAAAATGACATTCAGAAGGACTCTCAGGTACCTGTGAACCCTTGTGAAGGTCATTGCCAACTAATTTTCCAACTAAAAATTGACAAAATTGTCGACCTTTTGAAGGCTGAAATCGAAATTTTGCCTTATATATTTTGCGCCTTGCATGACTATAGCAGTGATTACCACTTTAAGGGTTCAAGGTCCCCTATCATGCCACCAGGTGCACAGCTAATTAGCTATTATGAGCCAGTTCAAAGTCTCCCCTACCTGACATCACAAAGGGGAGTGACCACTTAGAATAATGAAATCTGATTGACTGCTTGGCTGAAGGTGATCAGTTCTTCTTGACTCTGATTGGTTACTTCCCCATGTGATGTCAAGAGGGAAAAGACTTTGAAATGGCTTGTAATAACTAATTAGCAGTGGACCTGGTGACATAATAGAGGACTTTAATATTCTTACCGGAATATTCCCTGTAAATATGGTATTCTGAGCCGTGGTTTAGCCACAAATTTAACAATTATGCAGAAAAATCATTATCACGCAGACAAAACATTTATTTGTGTCTTACACAATGTCTTTCATTAAGTTCAATGACCGCTAGAGTAAGCTATTGGGGAATAGAAGTAACATAAGCCAGCTTCTTCAAACTTGCAAAATAATATACTATTCAAAAAAAGTAGGGGATATTTTATTTTGAGATCAAAATTTTCACATATACAAAGGGATACAAAACCATGTTGTATAGTTCCTTACTGAGGAAGCATTTCCAAAGAAATTCATCACCCAAACACATCAATGACACTCTCACGATCTGCACGGGATGCTATTGATGATCAAGGGGGTTGTGCCGCAAATTTGCATGACTCTGAATTGGAAGGTTAGAGCCACTGTAAAGGAAGATTTTGAAGAGAAAGCATCAGATTATCAGTGGTTGAAGTCGTTAATTAAACAGAGACCATGCGCCGTCTAACACAGGAGGAGAAGTTATGTGCCCTTGGCATGCTACAGGTTGGCACAAGACAGGTCGTTGTGGCAAGGGCAATGAATGTTTCCCAGTCTGTCATCAGCAGATTATGGTCCAGACATCGTGCTACAGGGTCTGTTCAGGATAGACCACGATCCGGTCGACCAAGGGCAACAACTCAGGCTCAGGACAGATTCATCCGCACTATTGTCTTGAGAAATCGTATGGTAACAGCAAATCAGATAAGGTCTCAACTTCAAAGGGATACTGGCTTGGTAGTGAGTGGCCAGACCATCAGGAATCGTCTGCACAGATTTCACTTACACGCCCGACGTCCTCGTGTCATTCCCTGTTTGAGGGATCGTCACATTAGGGCCAGACTCCAATGGTGTCGTCATCATCAACGCTGGGATAATCGCCGATGGAACAACGTAATGTTCTCAGATGAGTCGAGGTTCACTGTGGACTTCCTTGATAGATGCAGGAGGGTTTGGCGCCGGCGTAATTTAACGTTTCCATGACGTTAACGTCATTAGACATGATCCGTATGGGGGTGGATCTGTAATGGTGTGGGGAGGCATCACTGCTGCCGGCAGAACAGACTTGCATGTTGTTGCTGGACGTGTCACAGGGCAGTACTACCGGGACAACATCTTGGCACCCCATGTTGTGCCGTTTGCACGTCGTTATGGCCGCCGTTTCATTTTCCAAGATGACAATGCCAGATGTCATAGGGCCAGGATCGTTACAGATTACCTCCAGCAGCAGAATATCACCACATTACCATGGCCAGCACTCAGTCCGGACCTTTCCCCCATCGAGCATGTCTGGGACATGCTTGGACAGCGGCTACGCCAAACGTCAACAACCTCCTGCCAATGTCCAAGAACTTGCTGCAGCATTGCAACAAGAATGGAATAACGTTCCCCAAAATGACCTGGGACGTCTCGTTAGGAGTATGCCACGCCCGAATTCGAGCTTGTCTAGCCAACCGAGGGGTTTTACCCGCTACTGACTCTGTTTCACAATGGTGGTAAATTTGCTGTGTGACCCTGTGTTTGTGTCGACCCTTATTCTGGAGAATCTGTCCTTTACTGACTGTACACAGGGTTTCGAATAAATTGACAAATGTTTCCTTAATGTTTTTATGTCATTTGTTTCCTTCCTGACCTCATGATCTGCATTTCATGGTACTTGTAAATCCAATATCCCCTACTTTTTTTGAATAGTATATAAGGCTTTGAACTGTTGACACCAAGTGATTAATTTGACAAAATGTGAAAACAAATAGTGTTTTTTTAAACCATTGTCAACAGGATTCTCTGTGAAGTCAGTGTGCTAAAAATGCAAGGCCTAACTGTGTCTCTGGGTGTGTGATCATGGGATAGGGCTCTTTAAAATATAAATGTGTTTTTTTTGTACTTCATAACACCTTTCTGATCTGGATCCCCTCCTTTCACAGCTGGTCCAGAAACCTAGTAAGCAGATAAATTATGGCTAAAATCATGTCACTTTTTCAGGCCCTCTCTAGACACATAGAGGCTTCCTTGGTTTTTCTGAAACTGCTCTTGTGAACAACAACAACAACAACAAAAAAAAAAAAACTCCAATACTTAAAGAAGCTTTAACAAAGGGTCAGGAAATGAGTGAGCATTTTTGTTGTTTTGTAACATTAAGAGGTTGAATTATTGTTTTAAAATAAGCTGTCTTTTCCATGTCTCTCTCCCTCTCCAGGAAAATCCTTACATGTGCAATAACGAATGTGATGCTAGCACAGAGGAGTTAGCACACCCTCCTGAATTAATGTTCGACTTCGAAGGCCGAAATCCAACAACATTTTGGCAGTCGACCTCTTGGAAAAAATACCCAAAGCCACTGCTGGTCAACATCACACTGTCTTGGAACAAAACTATAGAGCTGACAGATGACATCGTCATAACCTTCGAGTCCGGTCGCCCAGAGCAAATGGTCCTGGAGAAGTCCCTGGACTATGGTCGAACTTGGCAACCATATCAGTTCTATGCCACAGACTGCTTGGATGCCTTCATTATGGAGCCCAAGACAGTTCAGGATCTTACTCAGCAGACCTTGCTGGACATCATCTGCACTGAGGACTACTCCCGGGGTTATGTGTGGAAGTACGACAAAACAGTCCGCTTCGAGATAAAGGACAGGTTCGCCCTTTTCGCTGGGCCTCGGCTCCATAACATGGCTTCCCTTTATGGACAGCTGGACACCACGAAGAACTTGAGGGACTTTTTCACCATCACAGACCTGAGAATTAAACTCCTCAGGCCAGCTACGGGAGCCACTATGGTGGATGAGAACAACCTGTCCCGGTACTTCTACGCCATATCTGACATCAAAGTGCAAGGAAGGTAAGGTCTTGTGAAATTTTTACCATTTCATATTTTACTGACTTAAGCCTTCTGCATCCAATGCCAGTCATTTGATCCTTAACAAATGGCTGTCTTCTGAATGAATTGTGTGGACATCCCATCACTTCTCTTAAAGGAAAAACAGAAAACTTCAAAAAACACCTGGCACATGCGCACTGCTAGACTATAGTCACTGAAGGTTGTTGTTGGTTTGACCGTGTTTTTATGCATATGACTGTATTTACAAATGCTCCAATTTTTACTGGTTCTGAATAAACATTGTGGAGGTGATTTCTATTTTTCATCGTCGTGCTTGGTGGAATGCAATTTCCAGACAACATGAATTTTAAAGATGTATGTAAAGTGAAGTATCTGATATTTATTGCAAAACACACGTATTTATATTTGTGTGTATGTGTGCATATGTGCATGCATGCATGTGTTGCAGTAATGGAATACTAGATACTTAGGAGCAGTCAGCTAAGAGTAGTAATATCATACCTTACTTGAACTGTCAGTGCCATATTATTTAAACAAAGGGGATCCAGGAAACAGCGCGAGACAGAGGGAAAAAATGAAAAAGAAACAAACATTTTTTAAAAACATTTTGGCCTTAAGGATAGTGCTGTTGCCGCATTAATGTGTGAGAGTGCATAGTACAAAGTATGTCATGGGATATTTAATAATGCTGAAAACATTTCTGTTATCTAACTAGAAACAGAGGAATCTGTCATTCTCTCAGTCATTAAATGTTGACAAAGAAAGTTTCATTGAAACTTACTTGATTTCATACCCTAGTTTCATAATGTTGCCTTGAGGAAACAAAATATTTGGGGGGAGCATGGGGAAGATATATCCAAAAAATATATTTCATCATTATTCTGAGTCCTCAAGTAACTGGAAAAATGCACCAAATATTTTATTTCTTCACTAAAACCAAATCCATGCTGCACAGGGTTAAATTGATCAAATCACTGAGATTTGTGGACTGTATGACACATGGGCTGTATTGACAATGGTGTCGCTATGGCATTTTTTCCGGTGTTGTCCAATAGTGATCCCAGAAAACTTTGTATATTTTTTTTCTTTAGACCTCATTCAGTGCAGTCTGCATAACAAAGATTTCTAAGAAGGCATAGAAATGCAAAAAAATGAAATGATATAAAATGCCTGGGGCAAAAGTCTGAAAAATCCGTTAAGATTCTTCACCCATCCATGAGGGCTCATTATAAAGCAGACCACCAAGGATAGAGCCTGCAACAACCGATGGTTCACCACAGGTACTGCCATTTAGGCTGTCTCGCTGCAGTTGTACATTCTTATTAGTGCAAAGATTTAATAGCCCATTGAAGAGATTTTTTTTTTTTTTTTTACCATCCTATTTGCCAGACAAGAATCCCTTCTCTAATCATTTACAGAACTCGACTGTTGGCAGGATCCTTAATTAAAGTAATTCTTTTTGACTGTTTATCTTCCTTTAATTCAAAGACTGTGACAGTGTGCAGTTTCTTAGCTGGAATAAGGAACAGAAGGATGCAAAAAAAGAATAAGGATACACCTCTTCACCTAACTGATACCAATTGCTACAAGAACTCTTGAGGACAAAAAGCAATATTCTTAATAAAATGTATTCAATTGTATTTTGTAGTCTGTATTGTGTAATTGAGTCGCTTTGATCCTTTGTGACACATTCAGAGGCTGCAGACACACAACTAGTGCTAAAATAAATAATTATATTTCTGTGTAAGTTATTATTTCATAATTGATTTAAAAAAACTCATCTGTTTACAAGATTGAAACCTTGCAAATTTGGGCTCCAGCTGGTTCACGGTGGGATCAGTAGTCATAATGTCAGGGATGATAGCTCATCAGCGAAGACAGCATGCATCCAACATTGAATTGAGTGGAGTGCAGAGGTGGATTAGAACAATTAGAATCTAGCTTGATCAGAAGGGGACTAATCTCCAGACTAGAGGCGGCTGCTGCAAATCTCCCCTGGAAACACTGAGGAGTCATTGCAAAAGCAGAGAAACTAAGGTATTAAGGGCTGCAGGATACTGCGCTCCGAAAGTCAGACAAAAATCTAAATTCTCAAGCAGCTATTCCACCCTTGCCTTGAATTTTTTTTTGCCAACATCGAAATGTCTGACCAAGATTGGGGGTATATGCGAGTTCTTCTGGGGACAGTTAAGACCAGAAGTGGATTTTTTTGAGCAGCGAGGAAGAATTTAGAATAAAGTAAAAGAGTATACTGGGTTATGGTTATTGCAGTTAGCCATGCAACAGCGTTGGTAATATCTCAGATGCCGTAAAACAGGGCTGTGCTTATTCAACTGTTTGGCTGGTTGTAAAAGTGTCACCATTATTGATATGTTGCCATTTTCAAGCACCGTAATGGTTACTGTGTCTTATCTGTCCATTTAAAGTCAAAAACAAATGGGCTTAAAGTACAAAAAGGTACTGCAGGAGCTACACAATAATTTGAACATAATGATGGGGGGATTATAAATTTTAAAACAAGGTGGTAAGCACAATAGGACCGATATATAATAACCCATTTACAGTAGGTATAACTGTGCAGGCCCAGAGGCATTTCAGGACAGGCTCAGAATTCAATTTACAGCACTGCTAATGAGTATAGTGCTCAGAGGAGCTGAGGTAATGTGAGATTGAACGTTATATGGTTTGCATTTTACTCTTCTTTCTGAAGAGGGTAACTATGCACCTATTCCTCAGCATGCCTCATGCAATGCTCGAAAACATAAACTTGTTAACCCAGCATTCTAATCCGCCTGACACCGTGAGAGCAATTTCCCATGGGGAGAGCAGGTGGGGATTCAGCATGAGTCGCTGGACCCCTGTATCCTTCTACTGGGTTTGCAAAATACAAGTTGTTCCAGCAGTGTATAGCTCTGTTTTTTTTTTTTTTTTTAAAGAGTTCTGGTTTTTTTTTCTGCTTCATCATCTTGGAGCCACCAGCTCCATTATCCATCCCAATCCATTAGCACAAGAATGATGATTAGCTTACACATTCCAGGGTGGTTAGAAAATGATTTCCCTACTGGACATGAACCAGTGCTGTGTATTCTTATAATGAACAGAACATGTGGCATGTAATGAATCAAGGATGACACATGTATAATATGGTGCTAAAAATAAATTCAATAATTAGTGCATAGTATTTGTTTGTGTCATGATATATGACCACTCTGAGTTACTGGTGTGGATTGATAGGTTTTCCTAATCATAGGCCACATGTTGCAAATGTTCTCACTCAAGTTGTATTATATAGTTTAGAACATAAACTCTATTTTAATTTAAGATTCAGATTGGATTGTAGAGTGTCACAAAATCTTAAATATTTCTTTCCAAATACAAAATATATTACTTCTACCAAGGAATGTTGGAAAGGATTGCATATTACACTTCTGAGAAATGTTTTTGAAGGAAGTTTAAAACTTTTTAAACTGAGCTGCATGTACTTGATCAAATAATAAAATAAATTGTGCATTAAACTTAAGTGAATGCAAAGCATCATTTACAACACCCATTACTGTCACTAGTAGCACCTAAAAACCGAGAAAGTGCACCTTTTTCCGAGAAATTCGTATAAAAACTTAGAATACACCGAGGTTTACTGAAGATTTGAGGCCAACTCGGTAAACCTCGGAAAAATTTTACCGAGGTATCCCGAAGTCTGTCCGGTTTACTTAAGTTTAATTTTTAATTTTATTTATTGACTTAATATAGCACCTTTTAACATGTAAATGATCAAAAGCGCTTTACAGTCAAGCTAAAATAAAAAAAATGAATCTACTATTGATAGAAACCCTACATAAAATTCCTAGACTACTATACATGGAGGGAGAAAAAGAGAAAAAAAAACTAGTATTAAAATTCTTCAAAGAACTAATTAAAAGCTAATCTAAAAAGATGTGTCTTGACATATTTCTTGAAAGCGGCAAATGATTCAATTTCACGGATATGTGCAGGCAGGTTATTCCACAAGGTAGGGGCAGCAGCGTAAAACGATCGAGCGCCTAAAGGGTATTCCAAAAAAATAGTAGAACATGATCTTAGTGAATTTGTTGAACAAGACCTAGTGCTGACTAACTTACTGATATATCTAGGTGACATGCCATGAATGGCCTTGAAAGTGATAATCAATATTTTAAAATGGATGCGATAAAAAACTGGTAACCAATGAAGCTCATACAAAACTGGAGTAATGTGATCACCCTTCTTCGTATTCATTATTAATCTAGCGGCAGCGTTCTGGACTCGCTGTAGTTTAGAAATCTGATATTTAGGCAGGCCATAAAGTAAACTATTACAATGGTCCAGTCGTGAGGTTACAAAAGCATGGACTAATGTCTGAGGGCACTCCTTAGATAAATATTTAGAAATATGACAAATATTGTGAATGTAAAAGAAAGAAACTTTACATAGTTGGTTAATATGATTGTTCATGCTTAGTGAGTTATCGATAATAGCCCCCAGGTTCCTAACATGTAACTAAGGATCAATATTATGATCACCAACTTGTAGACTAAAGGGGCTAAGTTTACTGAGCTGTTGACGAGTCCCAATGATAAGAAACTCAGTTTTATCATCATTCAGTAACAACCTCCCATCAATCAGCCAGTTCCTTATGTCACATATGCACTTCTCCATAGCGCAGCGCTACTTCCTGAGCATCATCATCATCTGGTCTGAAACTAAGGTATAATTGTGTATCATCCGCATAACAGTGAACTTGGGGAAGGTGGCGTTTGATAACCTTGAATAGTGTGGAGGTGTAATTGATGAACAACAGCCTAGACAACAACCCTGAGGTACGCCACAGGCAAGTGAAAAATGCCTGGACAGCGATCCATCAATGGAGATTTGCTGGCTCCGATTCAATAAATATGACCGGAACCAGTCAAATGCTTTCCCACGCATGCCAAAATCCTTGCGCAATCGCTCCAACAAGATATTAAGATCGACCGTGTCGAATGCCAGGCTAAGATCCAATAGGACCATCAAAGTCACATGCTGCGAGTTCATTTTCAAAAGAATGTCGTTCATCACTTTCAGCAGGGCTGTTTCAGTACTACGGTATTGGCGGTAAGACGATTGCAGCTCAGGATAGATGTCATTCACAACCATGTGCTCATGCGTTTGCCTAAATACAGCCTTTTCGGTAAGCTTAGAGATGTACTGCAGATTACTGATCGGTCTAAAGCTCTGAAAAATCAAGTCAAGTCCAATCTTCTTCAGGAGAGGATGGACTAGCGCATTCTTCCATTGATCAGCAAATGTACCCGTCTTTAGCGATAAATTAATTATCTTGGTAATGACTGGCAACAGAATATCAATACAGCTAAAAACTAGAGACGTAGGCATTGGATCAAGCAAATATGACTTTTTGGGTGTAGTCTCAATGAGTTTTTGGACTTCTGTCTCACTCAGTTGTCTGAAACCATCCATAGGTTGGATGACAGGGGTATCTGGACTGTACTTCATCCAGACTGCATCTAAGGCCTGGCTTAATTACACTGAACCTCGTTGAACAGGCAGAATTAGTCATTTGCATAATTAACTGGTGTTTGGACTGCAGTACTGGTGGAGGTCTTTAATGAAGAATGTGTTTTGACTGTCTTCACACCTCCCCTTTGTTCTGGTGTGAGCATAGGCCTAGCAGACAAACTTTGGTCTACCTCGGTGAAATTTTCCCGAGGAACATCGATGTGGTCTCTGAGCTTCAGTGGGCCAGACAATCCTCGGTGTGTTTCAGGAAAATTTAACCGAGGTTTACTGAGGTGTTGTCCAAACTTAAGTAAATCGTACAGACTTCGGGATACCTCGGTATAATTTTTCCGAGGTTAACCGGGTTGGCCTCAAATCTTCAGTAAACCTCGGTGTATTCTAAGTTTTTATAGGAATTTCTCAGAAAAAGTTGCACTTTCTCGGTTTTTGGGTGCTACTAGTGTGTACTAATAATCCATTATTGTAATAGACTATTGACTGCATTTAAAGATGACATGACGTGTCTTCGCTTCTTAAGACTTCAAAAAAATGGTGCCAAAATACCCTGGATAAGGACGTTGCCATCTTGCGTTGGTGATATCATTTGAAGCCAGAGTCTGCGCAGTAGTGATTGGGGGGTTAAGCCGTGGTATTGCGAGATCCCAGTCGACTGAATTGCAAGGACATCCGCAGAACTTTTTTATGTAGCCTGGCTGGCTGCCCGAGTTCTAGCAGTGAATGCTGCCTATTGTACACACACTAGAGATGGGTTCTACTAAAACTGGAAGCTTGTTGTATGATAAGCTTGTTCAGATTTTTTTCAAGTCCAGTTTTATGGGGCTTAAATAAGTTAGCGGCTTTCCTCGTCCTTAGCAGTACATTTCTTAGCTTCCGTGCTGATGTTTGGTACTCCTGCCTGCTTCTGCAAACTCGTGCTGACTACAATCTGCTCACTAGGTAGCTAATACACTGACGATGGATAAATACTTCATACAACCGTACTTCAAAAAATCTGAGCCAACTCTTTCAAATAAGTTAATTCCAGTCTTTTGGCAAATAGACCCCCCACTGTCATGCCTTTTTAACATTAGTTCTCACTACCTAACTAGCTAACACTGGTGACTGAATCTAGCCTGCAAGATTCGGTATTGGGTCACTTTACTTAGCAACAAAAATTTAAATGGACTGCATTTGGTAAATGGACTGCATTTATATAGCGCCCTTCTAGTCAGATGACACAAAGCGCTTTACAATTATGCCTTGGGAAAATTTATGGGAAAAAAGGCCTTTCCTCTGAACATAGAATCGATGCTAACAGTAGATGACGTGACGCTCAGAGCCAATAGGTTTTTACGATCGATTTTTGTTGCTACCGAAGGTGACCTGTTATGGAGTCTTGCATAACTAGTGAGCATGCTAGCAAACTGGTTTTACTTTTTGACAATAGCATCACTGCTAACAGTGCATCACATTACATTCAGAGTGAATCAGAGAATTAACAAGAATGCGGTCCCGAGCTTAGTACCCTTGAGAGAGGCTTAAGAGCTTGTTCTAATGACCTAAATAGGGACAGTTGTTTCCATAAGTAACTATCATCAAAGGCTAAGTTTTAATTTCCAAAGTTAAACTAGTAAATACCGACTGGGTTTAAACACACAAATGGAATTACCATCCAGCTACTTGCAACTCAAAGGAGAGGATACAAATACTCATTGCAGATATAAAGCTTGAGAACTATGAAACAAGACACAACCTGGGATATAGCAGCACGCAAGACGCAAATTATTCAAAGGAGATATTACTTTTAATAGACACGCAGGTTGCTGAATGGGAGGAGACACGGAATGCATTCACACGAGAATTGTGGCATATCAGCATGATAAGAAATATCTTGGACAACAGAAACCATCTCTTGGAAAGATTGATTTGACATATACTCAGATTTTTTAGTATAGCCCATGTCCCATCCATTCACTTGGAGGGGGCGGGGCTTATAACACAAACAGCCAGCCATCATGGGGCTATCAAGATGCTTTAGCTTCACTTTTGGGGAATTCTCTGGTTGTCCATCTTTACATTCTATCTGTGTACTAGACCTCAGGGCTCGACAAGTTTTGAAAAATTCACTGTCCCCATTGGGCCAGTGACTGGTCATTTCCATTGGCCCGAACCAACTTTTCACTGGCCCGAATTTTGATGGCCCTTTTCTGTGGATTTTTACTTGCAGCAAGGAAATCTTTTTGTTTTTCAATAAAGAAAACACTTTTTTTTCCGTAGATTTTACACAAATTGCCTTGATAAACATTCATAGCTTATTGTTTATAAATTAACCCAATAGCACTTGGACCGACCAATACCGCCTGAAACTTCTGTTCCCTAGACCGCCTCAAACCGCCCGTGTCACATGATTGCCAGGGAACCAGTGGCGGCTCGTGTAATGGCCATAGGGGAGGATGAAACCCATCCCTTTAAAAGAATGATTGGTCACGATCTGTTTTCAATCATTCGTTTGAATTACCAATCTCTGAAAACTCTCAACATTATCAGGTGTGGCCAGTTTTCATTCAGAACACATACCGATGGCGACTCCGGATTTTGCACGCTTTTCTTTACTCAGCGGTTAGAAGCAATGCATGTGTTTCGCGATCGTTTAAATGAAATAAGATCAATTGAAACGTCTTATGCAATTCCATTGCCTCCAACCCATCCATGCAAAAGGACTTCAATTCTGCGCGAGAATCTCTTACATACGCGTTGATTGAGTAATTGCTGACTACAGCAGAGGAACGTAAATATGCCACTTAAGCTGCTTTCACATCGGACGCGAAACAAATTTTTCGCACGACAGATTACATTCAAAGTCAATGTGTATTTGCGTCTTTGCATTGACTTTGAATGTTATCTGTCATGCGAAAAATTTGTTTCGCGTCCGGTGTGAAAGCGGCTTAAAACTCCCAACGAATGTGTGAGAGTTGAAAGGTATGCGTTATAAATGAAAACTGGCCACACCTGATAATGTGGAGAGTTTTCGGAGATTCTGTAATGGTAATTTAAATAACTGATTGAAAACAGGTCGTGACCAATCATTCTCTTTAAGGGATTGTTTGATCCTCCCCTGTTGGCAGTTCACGAGCCGCAACTGCAGGGAACAGAGGTAATCTATATACAATGAGACTAAGTGCTATTGGGTTAAACACATTAAAACATTCATATCGTCAAGATCGCTCATTTTACAAAATTGAGTTAAGTAGAAAGGCGATAAGCAGAGCTCCACTCTTGATTACGCATAAGCACCACAAATATGATGTTTTATAACCACTGAGGACCATGCCAAGACCACTCCTAAGGCAATGTCCCATTAGTGTTCACATAGCATGCATTAAAACACAACTTCTTGTTGCACTGGAGGATAACGGTACCAGTGATTTAAAAGTGAAATCTTCACGCGTTGTTAATAGATAATGTGTAGTTGTTAAAAAAAAAAAAAAAAAACTTCAGTAAACCTTGGTGTATCCTAAGTTTTTATAGGAATTTCTCAGAAAAAGTTGCACTTTCTCAGTTTTTGGGTGCTACTAGTGTGTGCTAATAATCCATTATTGTAATAGACTATTGACTGCATTTAAAGATGATATGACATGTCTTCGCTTCTTAAGACTTCACAAAAATGGTGCCAAAATACCCTGGATAAGGACGTTGCCATCTTGCGTTGGTGACATCATTTGAAGCCAGTCTCTGCACAACAGACTTAAAACAGCATTTGAAGGTACTTGTTGATCCTCCTCTCTACTCCTTCCATGCTCGTCTTAGGAACTTCATATATGGTCAACAGCCACATGAGTCTTGGCAGCAGTCCATGTTGGTAGTGCCACGCTTTGAGATTTTCCAGGAAGTCCAGATTTTTTGATCTTCCTCAGCCACTCCTCTGGCGGCTTTTCAGTGCTGGTGATGCTGGTGGCCACTTTACAAGGCATTTGATTGGATTCTCCTCTATTGATGGAATGGTCTCCCACTGCACTTGCAGTTTGATCATGTTGGTCACTTTGCCTTTTCTGATCACCATACTCCTGGATTCCTTTGAATTAAACCTCATCCTGGCACATGCTGTCATATGGTCAAGCACTGATAGCACCCACTTCACCTTCACAAGGGTTGTGGTTGTCGCAGTGAGATCACCCATGAAACTTTTTATTTGGGGTTGTCAGATGCTCGATTCCATTATTGGCTCTCGCACTTCTTTCCCCTCCTCTGGCAGAAGAAGGTTCATTCCCAAGATGAAGAGGATCGGAGAGATTGTGCAGCCAGTTACAATGTCCTTGTCCAGTGCTTGCCAATGAGCAGTAGACTGGACAGTTTTAAACCATAGCTGAATGCCTCCAAAGAAACTGGTGATTATTCCCTTAATGTGCAGAGGCATGTGGTAGTAGTCCAGGCCATGAGGCATAGATCTGTATGCGTTGGCCAAATCTTGCCAGACCACTCTCAGGTTGTCTTTGCCTGCTTTGGCCTCCAAGATCATCTGAATGAGAACTCCAGTGTGCTCCAGGCATCCAGAGAAGCCTGGGATCCCACCTTTCTGGATAGAGGTGTCGATAAAGCTGTTCTCAGTCTTGTACGAGGTCATTCTTTTAGCTAGTGCTGGAAGATTTGTAATTATTTTTTGAGTTCCGTGATGTAATGGCATTGTGCGAAATAAACAAACCGGACTGCTTGTAAAATGATTGTCCTTATGGGTTTCCCCTGTCAAATATTAATAAACAAAAACCGTGGGTATAGAAACTGCTAAAAAAATAAGAACTCATTGATAATGACATCTGTTTTGTACGTAAAATAAGAATCGGATTGAAGAAAGAGAAAATATGTGTAGAGGGAAAACGCCAACTCGATGTTCCTTCAATTATAAGTTGCATTCTTTCTGTAAATACGGTTGTATATTCCTCAAGTGAACTGTTTGTGTGCTGTACAGGATGCTTGCATTTATTAGAAAAGTTCTCAAGAATATAAAGCCGACTCGATGAGAACATCAAGGAAATCAAGCGATTTTACCATGATAGCAACCGGCCCCGTGTCAAATGTCTAACTACGAAAGCGCCGGCCGAAGTGCGCGGCTCTGCAGCTAAAGAGCTTGTGTTCGGGAAAACTTTAACACCGAAGAAACCTGGAGAAATTCCACGTTTGGAACATTTCCAACATGTTGGTGTTGGTTGGCCTCCGTTACCGATGTCTTGCGTGTTTTGCTTACCTCCCACAACAGTGTGTGCCCATTGCTTAGAAATTTCAGAACTTCTCACTGATTGGTTGAACAAAAAAGTCCAGCTCAAAAGCTCATATGTTGGTGTGTGAGGGAAGCGAACCGCATAAGCACCATGAGACGGAATGTTGCGTAACACTACTATTGCAAAGGATGGGCTGTTCCCATTGGTCTGTATAATCCAGACAAAAGCATGTTTTTGGTTATTCTAAGTATATATCCCTAAGCATATGAAAATAAGATGATATTCATTGGCGAAATAAGGAGATCTGCACACATGTAAAATTGATGAATGAGCATTGATCACATTTAATTACTGTCAGATGAATGTTTATTCCTTGCCGGGAGCCATCGTGCAATGCTTAACACATTTTTGACACTTTGTTGACAGTGTGTATAGTGCAAAGTAAGTGGTTGCCGATTTGATAGACTTGGACGTGCTACAGTTCAAGTGAGTGTATCCTACAAATTTAAAGCACACTGGCATAAGCACTATTTATTGCTCTTATTTCTGGCTTTTCAGAAACCACTTCATTTCATCAAAAAGTGCTGTTAACTCAAAAACCGATTTCTGTCTGAACTTCACTTCAAGCGTTTCTCAGAATGACATTATGGCGATCCCTGACCTGCTATTCCAGCCCTGAAAGAGGTGATTAAATCATACTACACACTTGGCATTGCTGTGGCTCATGTTTCTTTTGGTTCAGTCAAGTAAGACATAAACACTGTGCAACTTAACCTATTGCAGTATCACTTAGCCTTGTATTGCAGGGAAGCCAACGGTTTGGTATATTTAAATGTTTTTTTTTGGTTTTGATTCACCGCATTTATGACGCTTTTAACCTGATACAAAAGCCGTTTGTGCACTGAATTTTTTGCAATGCAGAGCTACCATAGAAGTCCCTGGACATTTCACTGAGTGTGTCACTGAAGAATCAAATTAAAATGGCTCATATATCACTCAGTAATGTCTGACTTTTAATTCCATAAAATTGATCAACGGTTTGAAGTTCTCAAAATTTGAAATGTATGTTACATTGCAACACAATGAAATAATGGTGTTTATTTATCTGAATTTCCAGTCATGCATTTTCTATTCATATAGTATTGATAAATAGAATTTACAGAATTGATGCCAACTGAACACTAACTGATCGTAATCTTTTAAGCATCTCATATTTTTCCCAGTAAAATCTAAAATACTGTTATTATTATGCAGGAAAATTTGGCTAAATTTATATGACATAAGAGAATGAGCTGTACTGTTAGAAGGTTTTTGAATATTTGAACATGAACACGCCAGGAGTCTAGCTCTGGAGTTATGCCTCAAGAATATTTGCACATATGTATATACGCAGCTGAACAAATTTATTAGACCACCACCCAATGTAAGGTTTATGCCACAGCTGCCCTAAATTAACTGTGTTAGTAATTACCAAAATAATTTTTATGTTTCTGTGATGGTTCATCCACCAGTATGCGCAAGCTCTTTAACTGAAATGATATTATTTTTTGTGCTAAAATACTTTTGTATAATTATTGTTGGTATCCATGAATTTTCGAATTTACCATTTTACAAAAAAGCAGAAAAAATTGTTTAGCACATTATTATTTTTTTTTAAGATGCCAAATAACAGTTATTTTCTTGCATTCCTGAAAATAAAAATTAATCTTAGTGGTTGAATACAAGAATGCAAGCTGTTATCAAGGCCAAAGGAGGCCATACAAAATATAGTTTTTTTTTTTTGCTTGTATGTATGAATAAGGACTACTTAGTGGTTTCAGTTCATTATTTGCCAAAGAAATAACAAAATAATTTTTTGTTTTTTATGGCAGGTGGTGTTATATATACAGTTGTGCTCATAAGTTTACATACCCTGGCAGAATTTAAGATTTTTTGGCCAATTTTCAGATTATATGAATGATAAGAGAAAAACTTTTCTTTCACACATGGTTAGTGGTCAGGTGAAGCCATTTATTTTGAAACAACTGTGTTTGCTCTTTTTAAATCATAATGACAACAGAAACTACCCAAATGACCCTGATCAAAAGTTTACATACCCTGGAGATTTAGGCCTGATAACACACACACAAGTTGACACAAACAGGTTTGAATGGCTACTTAAGGTAACCATCCTCACCTGTGACCTGTTGGCTTGTAATCAGTGGTTGTGTATAAAAGGTCAATGAGTTTCTGGGCTCTTGACAGACCCTTACATCTTTCATCCATTGCTGCACTGACTCTTCTGGATTCTGAGTCATGGGGAAAGCAAAAAAAATTGTCAAAGGATCTGCAGGAAAAGGTAATTGAACTGTATGAAACAGGAAAGGGATATAAAAAGATATCCAAGGAATTGAGAATGCCAATCAGCAGTGTTCAAACTCTAATTAAGAAGTGGAAAATGAGGGGTCCTGTTGAAACCAAACCACGATCAGGTAGACCAACAAAAATTTCAGCCACAACTGCCAGGAAAATTGTTCGGGATGCAAAGAAAAACCCCCAAATAACTTCAGCTGAAATACAGGACTCTCTGAAAAAAAAAAGTGGTGTGGCTGTTTCAAGATGCACAATAAGGAGGCACTTGAAGAAAAACGGGTTGCCTGGTCGAGTCGCCAGAAGAAAGCCATTCCTACGCAAATGTCGCAAAGCATCCCGCTTACAATATGCCAAACAGCACAGAGACAACCTCAAAACTTCTGGAACAAAGTTATTTGGAGTGATGAGACCAAAATTGAACTTTCTGGCCATAACCATAAACGTTACATTTGGAGAGGAGTCAACAAGGCCTATGATGAACGGTACACCATTCCTACTGTGAAACACGGAGGTGGATCGCTGATGTTTTGGGGATGTGTGAGCTGCAAAGGCACAGGAAACTTGGTCAAAGTTGATGGCAGGATGAATGCAGCATGTTATCAGAAAATACTGGAGGAAAATTTGCACTCATCAGCCAGGAAGCTGCGCAAGGGACGTACTTGGATGTTCCAACATGACAACGATCCAAAACACAAGGCCAAGTTGACCTGTCACTGGCTTCAGCAGCATAAAGTGAAGGTTCTGGAGTGGCCATCTCAGTCTCCTGACCTCAATATCATTGAGCCACTCTGGGGAGATCTCAAACGTGCAGTTCATGCAAGACAGCCTAAGAATCTACAGGAACTGGAGGCTTTTTGCCAAGAAGAATGGGCAGCTATACCATCTGAGAGAATACAGAGCCTCATCCATAACTACAACAAAAGACTTCAAGCTGTCATTGATGTTAAAGGGGGAAATACACGGTATTAAAAAGTGGGGTATGTAAACTTTTGATCAGGGTCATTTGGGTAGTTTCTGTTGTCATTATGATTTAAAAAGAGCAAACATAGTTGTTTCAAAATAAATGGCTTCACCCGACCACTAACCATGTGTGAAAGAAAAGTTTTTCTCTTATCATTCATATTCTCTGAAAATTGGCCAAAAAATCATAAATTCTGCCAGGGTATGTAAACTTATGAGCACAACTGATAAATATATATATATATTTATTTTTTTTTTTTTTTCTTTCCCTGAGACAATGATTTTTGTACATTAAAATCTTTTTATTTTATAAAATGACAGCAGCGGCATTATATTAGACTGGATGTCTGTCAGTTTTTGATGAAGTAAACATCTTGGATTGTAGCTACCAGAAAACTAAAGAGAGAAGTATTTTCCTCAATTTCTGTAAATAAAATTATTAAATGCTAAAATAAAAAGTAAGGGATCTAAAATGATTGTATCTTTATAATAGCAACAGTTTGGCCTGACATTTTAACTGTGACAATATCAAGTCATTTGGACTTTTTGTTTATTAATGTATTTTTTTTTTTGTACTGTTTGACCTTGTTGTCACTACGGTAGAGGTCATCCATTTTTCCATGAAAGAATAAAAATTTAACTTCTAGCTGTTGTTTGAAGTATACAGAAAAATTGTCTGTTCAGCACTTACAAATACACTCACAGAGCAAGTGCATGCACAATTGGTTCTACAATAAATCATTTAGACCTGAAACAAACCATTTTTCATGGTGTCACTGACACGCTCATGCTATCCACTCATCGATTCTTACTCAAGCAGACAGCCAGGTATTGCCAGAGATTTTCTAAATGTGAGGAGGCAGTGCACTGCATTCTTTCACAATGGGAAAATTTGAAATGCTAAACGTGGCGGCCTGTCAATGTAGAACTCTTTCTTGGCCCGTCACGTCATGAGATTTTGCACAAACACGCAAATTTGATATTTACGGCCAATTTTGGGTGCTCATCTACGATGCAACACGTCTCTGTGATTGGAGTATTTTGGCTTAATGCTGAGGACTAGAGGAATTTACTCATCAAGGAATTTAATCACTATAAAAATATATTTATTACCATCGTCCATTTGAATACTAATGACACTTGAATGGCAGTTTATCCCTATTGTTCAGACGATTATGAGTGAATTAGCAATAGATGCTTTGATTCATATTTATATATGTAGCTATGGATCATCACCATTGACTAATGTAGCACTTGCTGTCACTGATAAGCATGATTGTGATAGCTGAAAACCATGATAACTAGCTTTGGTTTAATGTCAGATCTATTAGCTGCAAGAAGACTTCACGAGATAAGAAGTGGTGTTTATTTATACTCTTCAGACAGTATGGATAATATCCTTAAAGGGATAGTTCACTTTTTTTGAGGTGGGGTTGTATGAGCTACAAATTGCCACTACTTACATTACATGCAGTAGAAAGCTCTCTGATCTCCTTCAGGGAGCCGTACCAGCGCATAGTGCTGGGTGGAAATTTAGGCGATATACTGTTGTGAACGGGACCAGGGAAACAGTGTATTTTTGCGGCCTAAAAGAGGTCCTACTTGAAAATAATACACCATTTCAGTTGTACGCTATATTAAAAAGAATTACAGCGCTTTACCTGTTCGGAAAAAAACACAGTTGCTCTTGAACTAACCAACTGACGTAGTCCTCGTGCGCCGCATCGTAGTTGACTGCGCGCTGTAGCGATCAGCTGTTTGGGTCACAGTAAAGCTGCTTGCACACTGGATGCAAAACGAATTTTTCACACGACAGATTACATTCAAAGTCAATGCGAAGACGCGAATACACGCGAAATGCATGTATTCGAGTCTTCGCATTAACTTTGAATGTAATCTGTCTTGCGAAAAATTCGTTTTGCGTCCAGTGTGCAAGCAGCTTAACTGTGGTTGCGAGGTCGGACGGCCGTTAAACTTGTGCAAATATTTTGAAAATAGTCCGTGTGTGTTGCTTTCCTGGACGTGAAAGCAAAGCTGTATCCTGGTGCACTTACAGCTTCCACCGCATTCCTCTGCGGGACGGACTTCGGCAGCTGTGGCTAGCTGCGCTCAACATGGATATTGATACGCCACCCGTATCCCTAAAAGAGCTCCGTGTTTGCAGTATTCATTTTTCCAAAGAGGATTTCGTGACGCTACATTCAGGGAAATCTCAGCGGCGCTCGCTGACGAGCACTGCTGTACCTATGCATCAGGTAAGAGTGGGAAACACCTGTGAAAAAGTCTAATGTAACATTGCAGCACCAGTTGATATCACATAGGGTCTACGCAGCCACATACTGTGTATCTGCTGTGCTGGTTATTAAAGGGATTTTTTTTTCTTAATTTGAGACATAATTCTATGTCATTGAAATGCTGCCTCTGCCAAAAACCGCTCAGAGTCTGACCCAAACAGCTGATCGCGCGCAGTTTACTCCGATGGAATACGTCAGTTGGTTAGTTCAAGAGCAACTGTGTTTTTTTCCGAGAAGGTAAAGCGCTGTAATTCTTTTTAATATAGCGTACAACTGAAATGGTGTATTATTTTCAAGTAGGACCTCTTTTAGGCCGCAAAAATACACTGTTTCCCTGGTCCCATTCACAACAGTGTATCGCCTAGATTTCCACCCAGCACTATGCCCCGGTGCGGCTACCTGGAGGAGGTCAGAGAGCTTTCTACTGCATGTAATGTAAGTAGTGGCAAATTGTAGCTCATACAACCCCATTTCAAAAAAAGTGAACTATCCCTTTAATGGTTTTAGCTGACATGAAAGTTTACACTGATGATAGCTATTACAAAATTAAGCTTGCCTGAAAGCAGAATTTTATAATTTTATCATTGTGATATTCTCGCATGAGTACAAGCGTTGGTGAGTGAAAAATGTAATGTTTCTAAGGTATTAATGTCCTCCGGAACAAATTTTATGACCCCATGTTGTAATAAGTTTGGCTGCATCCACAAATATGGAACTCAAATGGCGATTATGGTGGTCCAATAATGTGCCGAAATTTTGTTACATACAGTAGAAGTCAAGGCACCTTTTCAAAATGTTCCAATTATCACTTTAATCTAACATGCTCAATTTCAAGTTAATATATGAATGTAAAGGCAGTGCTCATGATGGGTCAATTTCACAAGCTATTTGCTATCATTGTGCCGTATTAGAGAACCTGCAAACTTTCGAGTGCATATATTATTCCATCCAACAAATAACACAAAGAGCTGTATTCAACTAAAACTAGATCATTTACTACTGTTTTAACATATCATAAACAAAAGTAGGTCATTCACTTCTGATTTAAACAACACAAATTTCAAAAAGACAGCAACAACCACAAACAGCAGATCACTCAATACACTATGCATATTGCACATGTACATTAAACAACTGAAAACTGGTACACTGCAGAACTCGAGAAGGCATATCATCTCATTAGTAAATCTTGATAAAATAGTAAATTGCCGTAGTCAGCAATTACTCCATCAACGCAATGCATGTGTTTCACGATCGTTCAAATTGTTTACATGAAATAATACCATTTGAAACGTTTTTATGCAATTCCTTTCAACCCCTGCGTAAAGAAAAGCGTGAGAAGTCCGGAGTCATAATTGATTTCCATGTTACTAGTGGTGAAATCCACCGTGACGCATGTGAAACTGATAAACCTCCGTGCACATAGACTTCAATTATTGCATCACCTACGTGCTGATTAATGAAAACTGGCCACACCTGATGATGCTGAGTTTTGACCCGACGCTGAAGCCCTCCGCCACAGTTTCAAAAAATCCTGGAGGAAACCCTGGATATAGATGACCCCATGAGCACTGCTTTCTATGAAAAATATCACTAAGATTTTTGGCATAATTGCATAGTTTAGTAAAACAAACAAAATGAGAAGGTGCCTTGGTTAATACCATGAAGTAAATTTTTTGAACCACCCTAATGGCGATGATGCATGCACCTGAATGCTAGATACAGGCAACTTGCCATTCGAAGAGATAAGGCTCTGGTGTCTAGGGTTGTGATCCTGCTGCCCAAGGACATTTTAAAGACGGCTTTAAAGTACGCCATCTCCTTATATTTAGAACATCTCTGGTATTGCTGTTCAGTACTTGGCTAGCCTAAGACCTATTTAATGTTTTAAGCTTCAGTCACATTTTATTCAATGGGCTTCATCAATCTGGTCACTGAGAATTTCATAGTGGACACGTAAAAAAAAAAAAAAAAAACATAAGTCATATTATATAAATTCAAACTAATAACATTAAAATTATTCCTTCATGCACCTCTACTTACAAATGCCGGCATTACCTGCACAATTCTCCTTCCCTCATTTCTAGTGGGACAACCCCACATATTCAGTGCACAGTTACTATGAATTCAGAGCAAAGGAGGTACCATTTTATTTCTGTGGTCAGACTAAGGACACACTTCTATTGTAAAACCATTGGTTTTTACAAGTTGGATGGTGATAAAGTAATGAATTCTTCAACCTGAATTCCCACTTCACAGAGCTGGAACATATTCAGAAGTCAATGTCCTGTATTCATAAAGCCCCTTGAAAGTAGCGGCACTGATCTCAGATCAGTTTCCCCTGTCCACCTCCTTTCTGCATCCACTAATAGCAGAAAAGACAGAAATGATTGTAGCTTACTGCTTTTATGCTGAGGAGTTTAAAGAACAGTGACCAATTTGTTTTTGTTTGTTTTTTTAAATCTGAGCCTTGTGCTTGGCCTTAGGAAGTGGAGGGAATATAATCCACCTGTATGACTGGTGTTCTTCCCCTGCTCATGATTTTGCTATTTTGTATGGCCTTTTTCTCAACCTCAGCTTCTCCATGAGGACACTCACCATGTGTGCCTTACTTCCTTCATTGCCTTTCTGATTTTATTGCCTGATCTGACATCCAACCAGGAGGTAAATCAGATAATTACCCCTTGCCCTCGCCCTTCGGGTGGGGCGGGGTATTGTTTTCGGTTCGGTTTGTTACTGTGCTTGTGTGTTTGTGTGTTTCCGTGTTTGTTTGTTTCTTTGTTTGTTAACACTCTAGTGGCAAAATTAATGGGCACATTCACCCCAAATTCGATTTAGGGATTGCCACTGACCCAGAATAGATCCCTATTGAATTTCGTACAAGTAGGTGAAAGTATGTACGAGGGGCGGGGTTTATTGTGCCTGGCACCTCTTGTTACTCTATGTTTTTGAATATTAATTATCTTCTTATTGGAATATTAGTGTTGAATACATGCTTCATTTCAAACGTAAACTTTATGCAGTAATGTATATGATAGTGCTTGGTTACAGATAAGTTCTCAAACTGGGCTGTATAAGTCTAAGGGTACATATGTAATAGTTCAAATGCTCTTTAAAATGACCTTTGAAGAGGCTGCCGGATAGCTCACTCGGTAAAGCATCGCGCTGCGAAGCAGAAGTGACTATCACGTTGCGGGTTCGATCCCTGCTTCGTACCGGTCGGCAGCTTTTTCAGAGTAGCGCACAATTGGCTATTGCGCTACAGGGTTGTAAATTGGGAAGGGACTGCCAGGAAGGGAAAATAATAGTTGCCTTGTTCGTTGCTCAAGCGCCTCCTGTTGGCCAGACAGGCGCTCGTCAAGGCATGTCCGGGTATCCTCCGCCCTCGTTCTGAACTTGCGAAGATTCAACCAATGAGTGTATAAGAAGTGGTGGCTGACAGGCGCGTGCTTCGGAAGAGAGCCGCGAACTGCCTACACTCTCCTGAATTGGCAGCAAGGGGTCGCATACGAGCAAGCCTTGTACATTGTTCACCAATTGGGCATTCCAGATTCGGGTGGGATTGGAGATGCCAAATTTATAAAAAAAAAAAAAAGACCTTTGAATTTTGAAACCGTCTTTGATTTATGTTGTTAACTCAAGAATTATTGACACACTCAAAACATATGAAGACCACAAAGGAAAAACGAGTCCAAATTTAGCATTTTTGTATATTGTATATTGTATATTTTATTTACTATATATTATGATAATATTTATAATATGTAATAATTTTTATATAATAATAATAATAATAATAAATATTTATAATATTTTATATATTTTATATTTTTTTGCATATTTTTTCAGTGCTTTGTTTCAAAGATCGTTTTGAATTTTTAATTCATCATTTCTCCACAACGTGAAAATGTGACTGATCATTTTTCCATTTTGGTCTTCATATACAATGCCTCCTATTTGGACACAAACAAATGGGAAGGCCATACACTTTTATTATAACACTATAATGAAGTAAGAACTTAATGTCTCAGAGATGGCATGTAACTGTTAATTGTAAAACTTGATAAGCACAAGAGTGGACTAATCTGCTGTGCTCTGAAGCCATGAACCTCGCAGTTTTGTTTGCTACGTTAACCATCCTGTGCACTTTGCATGTGGGTAGTTTCCTCTCCCTGGCAAATGCTCTTTTCCAGACTTGAGAAACTTTCTTATTATTGCCTTGTTTAGTAGTCTGCTGTTTTGTTTTTTCATAATGATGGATGATAAAGGCTCAATCTGAAATCACCCACTAATACTTCACCCCACCCACTACCCCACCGTGTGCATATTCATGCAAATGGACCACCATGTTGCAATCTGTGCCAATCTAATTCTTGCCAAGTGAGAGTGGATTATAAAACCCTCTTGTAGTGAGTCTGCATCGATCCCGACTTTCTGCTCTCACTCTTTCTTACTGGAAACAGGTTGATGGAAGAAAAATCATTAACAAAAACACTATGCATCGGTAACCATGGTGATGACTTCTTTTCCTGGTGGTTAGAGGCAAGTGTGTCCAGAAGTTCACAAGTGTATTTTTACCCTCTCCCTTTATAAGGAATGTCCTCCATGGCTGTAAGGGAGACTCAATAGTGAAACGCAGCTGGCAAGGGAGCAGTTTGCTCAGGGGCCATTAGGATTTCATATTTGCAACCTTATTTTTATCCCAGTGAAACAGGAAATGAAAAAATAAATCAGCAAATTCTGGTGAATAAGATCAAATTTTATCTTTGGTCTAAAACCTTTGGGGTTTCTCACAAATTTGACAAAAAACAAAAAAAACTTAATACCAAAAAATAGTCCGTTTTATGTATGAAGTTGATTAGAGAAAATTTAAGTAATTTCACCAAATGTTTAAATTATTGGCTACAATTTTCTCTATTATACGTGATGCATGCAAATGGTGTTTCAACCTCAGCACCTTATCAATAGACCTAATCCTCCATTCTGTTGCAGCCGTTCATGAGCATAGTATTTATAAGGCATTTGTTCAAAAGTGATTTGGTCAACTTTGATACCACTATTGCCAGCCTCTGTTGGGTTGAATGCATGCCACTCTCCAAAGTAGTACACAGTGTAGGCCATTAAGTGACAATAAAAATGACTTGTTCTACAAAGTCATATGACCACCAAGTTAAGATAAAGCCTGAGTCTTGATTGGACATTATCATTGGTTATTGGATTGCGAAAGACAGTCCAATGAGACAAGTGAAATGAGATGCAACAGAATATGGTACACTACGTAGAATGCTCTGGCCAGGCACTGTGAAATTTGGCCAGTGCAGTTTGTCATTCAAATGTCTTTGGCATACTGGTAAATTTTATGTTGGTGACATGATGTACACTTTGTGCTACTGTGCTCAGAATCTGGAAAGACCCAGTGGTCTATTAGATCAAGGCAGCTACGGGGTGGGAAGATTTTTTGGATCACAGATATGCCACAAAATTCCAAGAAAAATATCGTTTTTTTTTTTTTTGACACTCCCAATCAGTTAAGTTCAGAAACATTTGTAATGGCGAATTGTTATCATCCCTGCCCCTTTGCAAATATGTATTCCACACTCTGTTAAGCTACGTATATATTCCGCATACCAGAAATTAATGCTTTAATTTCAATGCGTAAAATCAATAGCAGTAAATAACTTATTAAAAAAGTTGTTAAAATATACCACAAATGTTTTAATAAAAAAGTAAACACTAGTTGTTTCTGAAGGTGCATCTGAAGCCCGAAGGTGCGGCCAGGTGTGCGCATGAGCCAGCCGACAAACAGATGCGCATTCTTGTCTCAGAAGAAGCGCACAAATTGGTTCTAACCAGCTTATACTCTCAAAGAGTAGAGTAAGGCAGGCCCTGATGCACAACAGCACAGGAAGACATGTCAGGGAGTCAGGGTCCCATCGAGCAGATTCATGGAATGGTAACTGCTAACACAAGTATCTGCAGCAGTGAAGAGATAGCTGTGGACTCAGTGAAGTGATTTTTGACTTGTGGACTTAGTTAGCCGTAAAACGGTTCAATATTTTTTGTTCTTCTGCTCATTTAACCTCTTTTTTTAGGTTTAGAAGCGGCGTTTTCTTTGAAATTTTTCCAGTAGGGCCAAAATTGTGGAGGAGTCTCCTTACTGTTGCTGATTTTGTCGAGTGCCACTCAGTAGAGATGTCAGCTGAGGACCAATGAGCCAAATGTTTCTCAACCAAGTGACTCTTGTGTGTCCTCAGTTCTGCATCTCTCTTTCTTTCCACTCTCCAAAATGCGGAATCTTAGATTAACTTCAAAATGCCTTGTCAACTACATCACATGCTCAAATGATGATCAAATGTTCTGACAGTTCAAATCTTTAAGCACAAATTAGTTTTCACTTTTCTTTCAAGACAGTACTGTACAGCTTTTGTATGAAGTCTGTTTCAGGCAATCACATGCACAAAATCATAACCAGGCTGGCAAGTTACTCAAGAAAGATGTTTCTTTTTGACCATTATAATAATGCATTAAAATCAAAAGGCCTCTGCACCAGAAATCACAATTTTTGGCCGCTACAGCGCTTATTATGAAGACATTTGTTTCTCTCAAACCAAAGTAAGAATTGGTGTAATTAAAAATTCTGTCTGAAATACAAACTTTTCTTGGTGATTCTAAACTTTTGAATGGTATTGTGTCATCTTACTGTGTATTACATTCACATCACATTTTGTATAAAAATCATCATCAACCTTTAAATCATTAATATTCAGTTAGTATTCCATTCAATTACACACCCAATTGATTCCGGCTTGTGCTTTATCATTTTGTCATCTCATTATCTACAAACAGTATTTTCTTACATCAGCTTTGCTGTGAAAGCAGTTGAATCTGTAAAAATTTGCACTCGTCCAATCAGTTATTCTCAATACCCGTGAAATTCCATCTCTCGGGGAAAGGAGATCCAACAGCAGTTCCCCTGGCCTGAATCTACCTTCTGAATCTGAACTCTTCTCTCACTGTCTCTAAAATAAAGCCTCTGACTCTTCAAAGAATGCATTAAGAGATTTTGGGATTTGAGTTGTTAACGAAAACTTCAGTGAAGGATTTACCTTCATAACTGCAGTAGTATGCCATGGCCTGCCTTGAGGATTTATTTTTTTCTGCTTTGTGATGGATAGTTTTCATCCAGCCAATCTGCTCTGCCTCTGTTGACACAAATCTCAGGGAGCCATTACAGTGGCCCCGTTTCTCCCGCATTGAGATTTGAAAATTCCGGCCTTGACTCCTCTGCAACTTGAGTTCAGTGATTGCTGCCGTGTTCTGTCCTGAGGAAGGGTTCACTTTGATCCACACCCTCTGTAAACCTCTGCTTCTTCTCTGCAGTTGGCATGTGGAGCATCGCCTGGGAGAAAACTCAAATTTTGGGCAGGTGGGCTTCAATAATCATGGTTTTAGAATGTTAGGTGCTGCCTTGCATTGCGCTCTTCATGTGAGGAAATGTGAGGACTTGGTGGAAAAATGCCATTAGTTGTACCTATTTCTTTTGGGTGGTCAAACAAATCAACAGAATTAATACAAAGTTATCTATCATTAAAATATTTTGTTGGTGGTTTGTTAGTAACAATAACGGTGGAAACACCGGAGAGCTCGCTCTGCTGTGGTAATCACTCTTTTTATCCCCTGCCCATGGGCGTAGGAACCGGGGGGGATGGAGGGGACGTGTCCCCACCAATATTGGAGACAGGCGCATTTGTCCCACCCAAAAATTATACCGCGGAGGAGAAAAATATTTGATTTTGACATTTTTAACTGACGTGCTTTTATTTTGAAAGCGTAACACAGCGTCATGTCATTGGGCTGCCCCCTCCCTCACCGGCTCTGAGACGGGAGACAGCAGCAGTCGACAGCAGGCGGTCTGATGACAGAAAGTCTTTTCATTATTTCCACAGTACTATAAGGGTCAACGAATCTTAATTAAACTTGTTCGCTAGTTTCAACTAGCGAACTAAACCTGGTTTCTGTCGCATGTTGGTTAGTAATCGGGTTGCTAGCAGTAGTAGCTAAATATACTCAGAGGCAATGAAAATGCAACACCAGTTTGGATTCAAATAATTTTGTGACTCATATTTATTTTATTATTTTAACAATTCAAATATGTTGGGTGGGTTGACATTGATGAATTAAATGTGTTAATAGGCCGATTTGGACAATAATAAACAAATGCATTAAACATAACGAGCACAAGTTGAAAATGAAAAATCACAACAAGACTGAACGGAACACACATTTAAAAATGAACTCAAAAGAACAGTCAGTATCGGGTGTGACCCCCACGAACATCCACACAGGCAGTACAACGTCTCCTCATGGACCTGACTAAGCGTCTTAGGTTGTCTTGGGGAAGTTGTCGCCACTCTGCCTGTAGTGCATTCTGGAGTTGCTGCCTGGTTTGAGGTCTGGGTACTCTTGATGAAAGAGCTCGTCCCAGTTGGACGTACTACACCCAAAACGTACTGATGCTGGACGTACTACACCCAAAACGGTGAGCCACTTGCCGGGCACTTACTCCCGCCTCTAGCATACCCAGGGCCCTGTTCCGTTGTTCAGCCGACAGACGTGGCATTATGACACTTAAAAATGTTTTTTGTGTGGCTTTTATCATGCCTTTATTTAGGGAAGACAACCCCTCCTTCATTTCAACCACTGTACTTGCACAACTCCTAATCCCATATGTTGTACTCGATATGGATTGATGAGAGTCCAACTCACACTGTTGAGTTAAATAATGATCATTCATGTGTAACGAGGTACACATTGTGACCCCAATGGTCACTTAAGAACTCAAATTGGACTACTCAGGTCCTGAGCAAAAATAAACCAAAATTTAGAGTGTTTCGTTTTCATTCCCTCTGAGTATATAAGCCAGGTGGATATGTCAAATTATGAGGTGAATTTCAGTGGAGAAATCCCGCTAAGGTGCCATTATTAATTAATTTTTTTATATACAGGAACCACAGCAGCAAGCTAGAAAAACAGAGCAAGCTGTTGGGGATACAGGTGTATCAGGGCTTCAGGTGAGGTCATAATTATGACTTGTTCTGTGGAATTATAGGGAAAGCCTTAAAGTTAGTCTCACGATTTTCAGCAAATATAACCTTTGAAAGTCAAAATGTCTGAACCAACTTTGGCTCAGTGGGGGAAATGAAAGAAACACGTAATAGCAAATCTAACATGATCCAGTCCGATTAACGCTCGGTTTGTGGCTCGTCCAATTCATAGTCGGTGGTCCATTTTGAGGTGTTTATCGCGGCTGCAATTGCGTTACCGCATATTAAGATGCTTAATAGAGAGGACTGCGAGCTGGCTTGCTAACGTAGTTATATATCCACTCACTTGGTATCAATGTCCAGCTTACTAGATCTGAGCGGGTTTCATGAGTGCGCTGATATGATTTGCAGCTGTCAGTTAAGGTTGTCGCAAGTTTATGTATGTGGCATCTTTGTATGAAAATTTTGGAGGCACCTTGCGTAGCATAATTTAAAAAAAACGGAGAAACACTCATTCGGATAATCTCTGTATACGGTAAAGGCAGTATCTGCACTCAGATTTACAAAAATTTTCCAGCTCGCGCACTATGTGCACTCGCATCACATACGTGTCCCTACCAATTCTCAAATTAAACCTACGCCCTTGGTCCCCCCCAATGTTAAACTCATTCCTACGCCCTTGCCCCTGCCGGTCGAAAGCCCAAAAGAGGGATTATGTTGTTCTGTCTGTTCATCCCTCTGTCCATATGGAACGGAACTTGGCTCATGAAATCAACTCCTCCCACTGTTTTCATAGGACATCCCTGAAACTTTGCACATATGCTGCAAAGTAGACTGACGACACGTATATTGCAATAGCAACTCCGGCGGGGGATATTGTGCTCTCAGAGCACTCTTGTTAATATTGTTTGTCTAAAACAAACTGCAAATTTTGTAAAATGGTTAAAGTGACCATTTTTAATTTCAGACATTCCTATCGTGCGTTTAGCAAGTTAGCACAAAGTGAAAGGATATAAGAAGTGTAACTTCAAGAAATGGATGATGTTTCTTCCATTAAACTCTTTGCCCTGAAGGTACCATTCATTACAGGTATAGAACAAGTTAGCAAAAGTGTATTAATCTGATGGATATGAATCATTAGATTTTTAACAATCATTTTTTAGTTGTTTTACTGAATGTCTGTAGTACCTCACATACAAGACCTTCACCTCCCGATGACTGACAGGGACCTCTGCACATGGGATTCAAGCCACTGATGGGCACTTTGTTGGATGGAATTTTGAAAGTGCAAAGGGCGGTATTGAGGTCACACCATGTGGCCCACATCCATTTTTGCCTTCCTCTAATTGGATATTCCCCGCACTGAAACCTCCTCAGGCGCTACACCTGTGAACCGTGAAGGTAAAAAAGGAAGAAAATTCCCACCTCCGTAAGTTAGCGGCACTCGTGTATGACGTGCTGTATCTAGAAGTCCCAGCTGCCAGATTCCAGTCGTTTGCATATGGCTTCTGGCAGCATCAGGCCACCCCTCCTCTTTCTTATCATGAATTGAAGGGACAGGTTTATTTCTGCTTGTTCAACCAGATGCATGTCACATGCAGACACGTTCCCTGCCAATCATGACTCCGCTCAGATGTTTAATTAGCTCTCATTAGAGGCTGTGCATTTTTCTAAATAATACATGAGTGACTCGATCCACTACACACACTAATTCTCCCAGAGGTAAAATCACAAGCTTGAATATCAATGCAGCTCAGTGCAATGAAAATTGTTTAACATGAAAAAATCAGCCCATCTTTTCAGTTGGTGTTTCTCCCATCTTCAATGGCCACATGTATGCGTGCCTATTGACACACCAAGCTTATAATTTATGTAAGTTGAAGGCTTATTGATCGCTCAGAGCATATTATCATGTCATTTTCCACTACGTTTAAGATGTTATCTACCGCACGATATGACCGCCAATTTCTTTGCTATGCATTTTGTAATCGTTAATAGAGAACAAAACTATATATTGACTGCAAATGGTTCCTGCACGGGTGGGTAAATTGGATTTGAACTCATCGCTGCTACAGATTAAAATTTGTTTATACCAGTGAGATAGCTAGTCTAGCTAGCCAGTAATTAGTTCATTGTAGCCTGGCTAATTAGGCTTGGCAGGTAATGGCTATGACTGCACTGAATGTGCTTTTACAAAGGTTCACTCAATAGTTGCTAGCCACAGTTATTTCCTCTTGATGTAATTTAGGGTTATCCTTGCTATTTAAAGCCAAGGTTAATGCTGCAGTCAGGCAGCTGCGCACAAATTTGAGCTATGCGTGACTGTGGGCATATCAGAGGAAGCAAGCACATCACTCATGTCTCAAAACTATTTTTATTGGAAAAATAATTCTTATTTCATTAATTCTGTCAATTTCCTCCACTTGTCTTGGACGTCCACAGACATCCTAAAAATGTCCTAGCCAGACATTCAAATATTGAACTGCATGTCTACATCCAAGAGGGGTCGTGTTCAGACAACTCGATACTGAATCTGATTTGCATGATTTGCAGACTTTCACATATGGACTGGCCAATGCCATATAGACATGATCTGCACATCTGACATCAACAGAAACATTTTGTTGTAAATGCATTTGAAATTAATAGGTTTGTTGTAGAAAAGCTCTCATTCAGAGAAAGATACATTAGGTCTTTCACCTAAAATGAGGGTTTATCGCACCATTAGCTGCACTAAAACTCAACATCACACACTTCTCATTGCAAGCCCCAAAAATCATATCTTAAATGAAAATACAATGCAAAAAAAAAAAAGATTGGGCATGATTGCCAACTTTTGAGAATTTTTTTTTTACCCTCAGTATATGGATTTACTGGCTTCAATTTTATTTCACCGTACGGTTTCCATCCTTTGCTGTCAAGTTTCTAAAACTTGCTTTTGATGAGCAGCTTCCATCAACGTTAAAGTCCATTTTATGTCACTGTATTCAGTCCTTATGCCATTCAACTTGCTCCAAGATATCTGTTGGGAAAGCAGTTCAAGACATATTTTCCACTGGGTATACATGAAAATTGTCTTAATTGAACATTAGGTTGAAGGAGCATAAATAAGATGATCAAGGGATACAACTTTACTAAGACTTTACATGATTTTTTTTTTTAACTGCACAGTTTTCTAACACAGTTGCCGTACATTGTTTATTTTGCGAAGTGTGAAGAACATATCCCAATCTTAGTGTGAGGTTCTTCAAGGAGCAGTGCAGAACCACTGCAGCTGCTAGTATTTCGTTGAACATTATAGATCAACTAGGCAACATCTGATCCACTGGTGATGGTGATTTTATTTTCTCACAGTTTTAGAGAGAAGTGAATGATGCCTTACTCATGATGCATGTACAATTGGGAATTGGAAAGATTTAGTTCTACATTTATTATGTTATTGTCCATTGGATAATTGATTTAGAGTCATGCATTTTTGTGATTATGGAAGCAAACCTGTAGTCTTCTTCATCCAAACCCATGCCTCGTAAAAAAACAGCTACTAATTGTTTATTCCTTTGTGGATTTTCCCTTTTGTCCTGTAGTTAATTAAAAATTGATTTAATGGGACATGACAACATGTTGTCTATCTATTGAGATTTTTTTTTTATCTTTCCGTAATGGTGCTCTTGTAATTTTTGAAGTGTGGGATTTTTGCATAGGAAATCACAGATATGTTGTGGGTGTCAAATTCAGGTGTATAAAAATATCTTCTGTCTCGTGCTAAATGAGCGTAGGAGAATCAGAGCTCCTTTAGCTCCTCTGCAGCTTACTACTAATACAATACACAAAAAATGCAAAAAGCATGAATTTTATCTTTCTAAATCTGGAGATATATCGGCTTTTTTAACCACAAAGACATCTGGTCATGTCATGAATGGAATTGCTCACATTCTTGCCAAAGCTCTTGGCCAGCGTGTCACTGGAGGTATCCACGAGAGGGCACTCCCCAGACTGTAAAGAATTTCCAAATTTGTATGATGTAAACCCCTGACCCTGTAACCAGGGGCAACTTAGTGTGCGAGCTTTCCTGGGTGGAAGCCCAGTCACCCGGGACAATGAGGGGCCCCTTACTGGCCAGATTTTAAAAGATTAATTTCATGTTATTGTGCGTGTTTCTATGGATGTGTCTCAACTGCACCTAATGTGGTCCTGGCTTGCTCTCTGGTGCATGGAACTGCAGTAGTAGATTTGTTCTCTTTTCAGACTAATTTGCACTTTGTAGTGATGCTCGAAGCATAACCTTCAACCTTTGCAGTCTTGCAAATTCCGATGAGTAATAATATTGCGCTTCAGGAAATAAATATCAGAGGAATAATGTACAGTGGGCTGCAAGTCATCCATTACTGAATATTCTGGAATTCACTGAAATAATTGTTGCCTTAGCTGAACAGTCAAATTCTTTTTGTTAACACTTCTGTTCGGGGAGTATCAGTGGAGGCAACAATGGTTGTCAACATATCTGCAGCAGCTTTGGATAATGACAGCGAAAATCAACCCCAAGATTGGCAAGTTAATGTTTTGCAGTCTGTTTTCATTATTTTTGTGCTGTTTGATAGCTGGGTTGGCCACACATAGACAATAAACACAAATAATGCTTGTCGATTCTATAAGTAATTTGTTGCCATTTATCAAGAAGTGAAAAGTTGGAAAGTGGCAAAGACTTGAACAAGCCAAGAACTTATACAAGGACTTGCCATGGGAAGCTAAGCCCAGGGGCCGAAGACTAAGTTAAATGGCCCCTGTCTGTCACAACCCCATTCTGCAATTTCTGAGGAAATGCAAAACTCCAAATGTACGCAGGATACACAAGGCAGCCATTATGCACACCTAAACACGTAGTTATGAGCAAGTTTATCTCCAGCTTTAGAAGGTAGACTCACAGGAAAAAAGTTAAATTTAGCTTTAGCATCTCCTTGAACACAGTTATTCGAAATGTACAGTGCTTAACAAATTTATTACACCACCACCCAATGTAAGGTTTATGCCACAGCTGCCCTAAATTAACAGTGTTGGTAATTTCCAAAATATTTTTTTTTCACCAGTATGCACAAGCTCTTGAACTAAAATGCTATTTTTAATGTTAAAATATAATTATATCCCCGAAATACGAGTTTCGGGGATATCATGGTTTCGCCCCACCCGCTGTCGCCGCCGCCGCCGTCGCGTCCGCAGATTTTAGCCATTAGCGCAACAACTTACAAAATACTTTACATTGGCTTCTCATTTTTAGCATATGGGTAGATATGGTAGAGAGGATGAACTGATTAGATTTTGGGCAAGTATGCACTCCTAGATTTGCCACTAGGTGGCGCTATATATTGAAAAAATCTGTTTTTTAACCATATCTCTGGAACAATTACACAGACCTCAAATTTGCCTCATATTGTAGGTCTAGTAAAAGGGAATCTAATAAAGGGGGCTTCGAGGATTGGGGAATTTCGGGGATATACCACTTGCTGTCGGCCACCGACAGCGTAGGCCTAGTTATTGTTGTTATCCATGAATTTTCGAATTTACAGTTTTACAAAAAAGCAGAAAAAATAGTGAAGGACATTATTATTTTTTTGATTAAGATGCCAAATAACAGTTATTTTCATGCATTCTTGAAAATAAAAATTAGTTTTAGTGGTTGAATGCAAGAATGCAAGCTGTTTTCAGGGCCACACATTGTTTTTATGTGTGAAAAAGGACTATTTATAGGTTTCAGTTCATTATTTGCGAAGAAATAATGAAATTTTTAGTTTTAAACAAGTTTGTGACAAATTTCTTAAATATTTGTGTTTTCTCATTTTTTATGACAGGTGGTCTAATAAATTTGTTAAGCACTGTACCTCAAAAAGGCAATGCTGATAGCAGATTAAAAATAATAGCATTTTGCAGGATCGTAGTCTGACCAAAACAAAATTTTTGCTTGTGAAAATTTTAATTGTGGTCAGATATTCCCATATGATGCCTTCACAGGTTTCCTGTATTGGCTCATGGCAGCGATTACATTACATCTCACCGATTTTATATCTTCTCTTTCTCACATAAAGGTTATAGTAAGTTGCAAAGCTGACAGGGGGCTTGTTTACACATGTATGGATATGGCCTATCAATTAACCTTTATGCATTTTGGAGGAATGTTTTGGAGGAAGAAGATGGGAAATAATAGAAAGTTGTAGCTTTTTTTCAGCCAGTCATAATGGAGAAGTGCCACCCCTGTGTCCTTCGGGGAACGGGTGGCAGATGCAGGTCGCTTGGTGGAAACGCTCTTTTTCAGAGTCCTTGGAGATCAGTGACTGAGGTCCCAGATTAGCAGCTGAATTCACAGTCTCGCCTTGACAGATAGTAACCTTTTGACGGGAGTTGCAGCCTCAAGTCTCGCAAGCTGGATAAATTCAGGTGTTCTCACCACGACTCCATTTACATTCAGCGCACTCATCACCTGTTTTTTTTTTTTTTTTCTTCCTCCTTTGATCAGTCTTGCATACAAAATGGCAGGTACTGTAGGCTCACAGGTTCACACTGTCTTTTCTTTCCGCCTACAGGCGCACACAGACACAGACACTCAGGCATACACCCATGTCTAAACCGCAGACACTTCAGAAGTATCACTAATTGTCTCATTTGATAAAGAGTGGAGTCGATAACATGGTTCTGATTTTTTACATTGATTTTTCATAGCGTCCCGCTGTGAAATTAGCAGCGCTCACAGACACTGTAATTGAATTTTTATGTTGTGGGTTTGGGGCTTGAGACTCGATGTGCCCTGAATGACAAGTCTCCCACACGGACAGTAACGTAGCATCGGTGTACTCAAGCCAGGAAGTAAACGGGAACAGAAAATAGCTGGGAAGGGAAGTCTCCTCTAGCCTAAAGTCAAATAAAACCTTTGAGACTCATATATTTCATTCAGACAGCAACAAAAGACAGCATCCCAGTTTTAGGTAGATTTTGGCAGAAACAAGGCTGCAGAGTTGTAGGCGCTCCATGATTTGTGGTGTTTAAATGATTCTCCTGTATTCAAGTTCAGGTGAGAGATTTTCATTTTTATGATAAAGCAAGTTCTGTGAGGGAATTCAGTCATCTGCTGGCTCATTTTTAAAATGTCTTTTGTTCGCTCATTAAAATAGAGTGCTTCTCATCCATTGTCCTCCAGTAAGCTGAAGAGATGAACCAGTGATATTAAATGAAGCGTCATTTTTTTTTTTTTTTTTCGGGACTGCATTCAAGATTCATGGACTGACCCATATAATTAATGGATAGCATTTTTAGGCATGTGACGGCACATCTTCCATCCGTTCCTGGGCCTGTTTTAGACCACATAACGTTCCCTCTTGTCATGTATTCCTGACTAATCTTTGCATTGACCTCTCCTTCACTTTACTGCAGTCTCCTTCCTGTGATTCATTAACACACAGACACACACACACACACACACACACACATATACCCACACACACACACAGATGTGTGCACTTGCATGCAGAGACACACACAAACATACATAAAAACATGTGCACTCGCCACCACACGTACACACACACACACGCACACACACACGAAGGCACTTTAACCTGTGCACATTAAGCCTCATCCTGCTGTGAGTGTTTTCTCATGGGAGGTTACAGTGAGCCACACCAGAGGAGAGGAGTCTGTGTGCAGATCACGAGTTACATTATACCAACAAAAAAAAAAAAAAACCCCAATTCCAAAAAAGTTGGCACATCATTTAAAATTCCAATTAATTAAAAAAGAACTGATTTGAAAAGTCCATTCCCCCCACTATATTGACAACCACTCAACAGCATATAATTTGATATTCTAACATGAATTTAATCACTTATTGAAAATGTACTATGTGATGACTGCAACAATGTCCAAAATTGCATAATACTTTTAACATCAACATGTATTTTAATTTCTCTCATTATGTATTTGGGCACTGAAGACTCCAGTTGGTCGAGTCTAGCAATCTGAATTTTCCCCCACTTCCTCCACTTTGCAAGTCTTCGGCTGCTTAGTTATACTGAGCCTTCATTATGTATATTTAGCTTCACAATGTGGCGTACATCCACAAACGGAGACAGATCTGGCTAATCAAGCACCCGCAGATAGTGATTTGTGTTGTATTGCTGATAAATGCAGGGATGCCCCTTGAATAGGCAATTTCTAGATACCAGCATGTGTTGCCCCAAAATTTGTACATATCCTTCTGCGCTAATAGTGCCCTTGACTTAACGGATCATAAAATATGCGTCCATTGTGCTAATGTTCATTTCAGATGACAGTGAGCTCGGAGAAGTTGGTGACGCTTTAGCACAGTGTTGACGTATGGCTTCTGCTTTGCATAGTGAAGCTTTAACTGGCATCTGCGGATGCAGCGGCAAATGGTGTTGGCTGACAAAGGTTAAACAAAGAATTTCTGAGCCTGTATTGTGATATCCTTTGCAGTAGTATGATGATTTTTAAGGCAATGATATCTAAGGGATTTGAGGTCACTTGCATTCAGAAGTGGTTTTCAGCCTTGCCCTCTTTGCACCAATATTCAACCAGATCACTTCCATATTTTGATTGTATTAAGCACTGTGGAGACTGAAAAGCCCAAAATCCTACCAATTTGTCTTTGGGGAATGTTGTTCTCAGAGTGATTGATTATAAGCTTATGCATCTGTCAGCAAATTGGTGAATCTCGACCCATCATTGGTCTTTAGGGGCTAGTCCTTCTTGGAGGCTCTATTTATACTGTAATGCAATTCGTTCGCTTGTTTATCATCACCTGCTTCACATCGTCTAACAATTGCAACTTGTCACGCCAGTAATAGTCCTAAATTGCCCTTGTGCCAAATTTTGGAGACTGTTGCAGTCACTGATTCGTAATAAGTGCATTTATGAATGTTAAAGCATCTAATATCATGTTGTTATAGTGTTTCCAGTGCAGTGGAGCTTGAATGGGCTTTTCAAATTTCTCCTTTGATTTTATTTGCATTTTCCATGGTATACCATCTTTATCAGGTGATGATAAAATAATAATAAATAATAATAAATATTAATAAACCTTTGGTTTTTGACCTTTGGAACAATAACCTTGAGTATTGTTCTTGTTCTAGTTTTCTAGCCAAAATTGAATGAACAAAAATTTATTGGTGAACTTGAGGCTTGAGGGCAATGAGTTGTTGGAGAGCAAGCTCTCATTGGCACATCATGCTCTGGGCATCTAACTCAGACCTCCAGGGTCCCACGCATATCTTACAGATTTTCTGATGGATTTAGTGCTTTTAATCATGAGAAACGCTGAGACTTGGCTATAGCTGTGTGGCCGAATCGGCTTCCAAGTACATAAACATGACACGGATCTCATGAGATATTATCTTTTATCAGATACAAGCGGAGATACGGCCATATGTCACCATGTTTACCACTAGCTCCAAAGTAGTATTCAAATCAGTGGAAGCGAAGAATGATGCTGTGATTTTCAGATTCAGTTATTTTCCTGGCATACTGGAACGTGCTTTGAACTGCTTGATTCAAAGGAGGTTCTGTTCTACAAAATACGCAATGTCCTTGAAAATAAGCAGTGCATGTACTATTATAGTTAAATATCAAATTACACCCAAATGCATAGTTTAATGTTTTCTTGGACACATTTAAATTTCGCTACCAGCTTTTTAAAGTCAAATGGCGGAGAAAGCTTGATTATTGAATCACATAGTTTACGGCACCAAGCTAAGTATCCATCAACACAATAAAATAACCAATTTGAAAAGTCAGCTGGCACGCAATGCATTGCAGTAACTGTCAGTCACCCTCACAGAAAATTGCTGTGGAGAAATGGTATTTCCCTCCATAGCAGCATTATTACTATAATCACCAATACCATTGGGATTTATGCCTCCTGCCGTATTTTCTAAGAGCAATGTGCTTTTTATGACTTGAGTAAAATGCCATTCCTTTGTTTTGACTCCAAGCAGAAAATCCCTATTTGGCAGAAGTGTGACATCAAACTCTTTGCTTACCTGAACTATGCAAAGCGGTTCCTGAGAAAAACAGGGCCATCTGCAGTGCAGATCAGTTCACTCGTCTCAGGAAATTAGCAAATTGCTGTTTGACAGCTCCAAGAGCTATTAGGTTGAGCACAAAATGCATACTGCTTGCAGTTCTTCTTAACAAATGAGCAGTCCAGACAACTGGTTCCAGATTTAAAACACTCATTTACAATTGCTTTATCATGATGATAAACAGGAGGTCACAAGAACGCAATTTGCTCATGCGAAGGTCTCTAATGGTTATCATTGTTGCAAAGTACTTAATTTATTTTTTTAAAGTGGGTGATTACGCAGTTGACTCAGATGAAAACAAAATAGCCTTTTGGGTCTCCAGACCAGGGTTGCAGACCAGTAGTTATAATGGAATCTTGTCTTATTAATTCCTTTTTAAGCTTTCTGCATCTGATAAATTTTACAACTGTTTATATTTTGTTGTTCAGTCAGGATATACCTTTTGGATGACTGACCAGAATTGCAGTGGTTACAGTTAGCAACCAAATAAAGACAAATAGAGTGATGAGTGGGGCTCATGAAATATGCAAAGCAATTTCAGGCGGGAACTCTTGCTGTAAGCCCACCAAAGATCGGCATCCACAGCCAGATATCCATCACATTTCCTCCGTCAACTATTCGCATACACAGACTCTTTTTTATACTCCACAACCTTATCACTGTGGAGTGTTATTTGAAGGTCCCACGTTTTGACACTTACAGTTGTATCTACACATATACTTCTGTAATGGTTTTAACAACAAAAAACTTGATTTGATTTTCCTTCAATTTTCTGAGGGCCTCCTGTGTCCCTGCCACACACGTCAGATTTAGCCATTAAGTTGAAGCAATCACTGACTAGTAATTAATCATCTTCAGCGAACGCTCTGGGGTGCAATTCCCAAAAGCATAGTTGCTAACTAAGTTAGCAACTGACACAGCTCGTCCATTCACAGTCGATGGGTCCAACTATGTAAGTTAGCATCCGTGATTTTGGGAAACGTGCCCCTGATTGGTTATGCACAGATTAACTCAGAAGGTGACTTGGGATTATATTTTGATGGATGACCGTGAAAAATATATATGCAGGGTTGGTAAGACCTTACCGTTGTGAAATAACTAAAATAATTGGGGGCACCAACACCATCAGGAGTTTTGTTTTGGAGGTACATTACAGTTACAGCACTAGATAGCTGAGTTGCAAATGAACTCATGTTATATAACGTGCCCATACCTGGCAAGCCATGTTCTTGTGCAAACACATGTACACGGGGATAGTTAGTTGTGCCGTAGCCAGCTATCCATTAGCAAAAGCAAAATTATCAACGCAGTAATCTGTTCTTAAATTGTTTTGAATTTCTGTTTCAATGCATGGGAAAAAGGGTCATGGATCATTGGAATTCACCATCTTCTCAATTTAAATTTGGATACTACTCAGTGTTGTATGGTCCCTGATTTTGTATGCACCCTGCTGTAAAACATGCTTTACACACCTGACTAAGCTGACTCTAAACAGGTCGAGGCAAGTCTCCAACAATAAAATCCATCAGCTTGTCTGAGACATTTTTCTCTTTTGAAAGGCTATGTAGTGATGCACAGTAGCCAGGAATAATGCACTTTTCCTGGCCGTTTTTTTAATGAACGGGGCTGCACTCTCCGGCTTTGCACTCATCTTGCATTGGATCCTCTGGAAAGAAGCTAGCAGTCTGGGGCAGGGTTATGCAAATTTTTAACTGAACAATGGCTGGTTATCCTTTTTATTTGTAGAAACTCTGTGAAATTCATACTGGCTTGTAAAGCTAGGAGGACATCTGGTTGTGGGTGAGCTTGAAAGAATGGCAGCAGTAAGCAACTTATTATTTTTACAGCTTTTGTTTTCGCTACAAGTTTATTTAAAAAAAAAACACAAAACTCAAAATGCATTTTCGCAATATGGGACCTTCAAAGTGACATGGGCACTTGCTTTGCTATGTTGCATGCTTTGCATGTTCCTACAGATGTGTCCTCTCCATCCACCAATCAAGCTACTACTTGTTATTTGGATTAGCTTCAAGTTGCTATGAGAGGTTTCTGTAAGCCCGTTCCTCCTGTTTAGCAGGGGATATATATATTGATCTCTGTTAGACTGGGTAGTGTCACACTGGTGCTTGCACTGCTGTACCAAGAGCGGATCCATTCCACTTTTAGCCTAAAATATTTATTAGCATATTTATAATCATAATATATTTAAAATCGTGGATCGATATGTGATTAGTCCACAATTAAAAAATGCATACAGTTCTGGATTTTCCTAAAATCTTGAATGTCAACAATCTGGAGTGAAGAAGCTTCTCGAAGAATATGAGGAATAATGAAGCTTTGTGAAGCTTGACCTGATGTTCAGATTTTGGAAACATAGGGCCCTAAGTTGATGACCTAAATGCAGCCAGGAAACTTAAGGGCTAACGGTATCACAGATCCAAAGTGGGCATTTCTAATTACGTTCCAGTAATTTCATGACAAGAGGCACAACCGTGGTGCTGTTTTCAAAAGGGTTTGTCTAAGATGAAGTAATTACCTGTGGGTGTGGCTGGGCTTTGGCTCCATTAAGGCCAATTAGATCAACCACTGTCATTCTTTTTAGAACCAGTACATTAAAGCCAAAAGGAACAGGCAATTTTATAATTTCAGGCGAAAAACATGCCACTTTGACTGGCTCTACCTAAAACGCTTCTGTCAAGAGGAAATGTTTTGTGGGAATAGAGCACATTACTAGGTAACGTGTGTAAATGAAAAGATGTGGTCCAGTTAAATCGTAAACAAAATGGCCCTGAAAACTGAAGACTGAGACTGAAGTTAATTATTTGTATTTCCCCCATACAAAGAAAATATTTGTGTGTGTAAAAAATGACCCTTCAGCCTCCTATTCCCATTAGACCACACCAGCATTTGTTGGCATTATTTATGGGATGCATTGAGAAAGGGAAAAGAAGGGCAGAAAAATACTATATGCGAAGAGCTCCGCTGACTGGGATTCATTCACATGAAACTACCATAGAGCTGAAGGATTTGCAATGAAAGGTGAACTGGATGAGTCAGAATGCAAACCAGTTCTTTGACATGAATCTTACATAGCGCAAGCTTTATTCATTGATGCACCGCCTTATACGCCGTTCAACCCTTTGTGACACAGACACCTTTATTGCAGCCCACAAAACTGGCAAACTGGGCAAAGGCCATAAATCTGCCATTTGCAATGGAGGATATTATGAATACAGTTACGGTCTCATGCGTTTCCGTTTGCAAAGACACAAAACTTGCGCCCATAATGGAAATGTGGAACTGTAGGCCTGTTCAAGATTGTGGGTTCTAGCAAAAGCCTGCAGGTTCTTGCCTCTAGAATGATTAAGCTCTGTCTGGTCTAGTGTAGATGAGCAAGAATGCCTGCGAGCAGTCTCGCCTTGCTTTTCAAGATGGTGTCCGGCATTGTCAACGTCGGTAGCTGCACTTTTGCTCAGGCCATTCAATAGAATTTGACAGAAAACCTTGCTGACAGCCATGTTGGAAAACATGCTAGAACTCCTAGTCTTTCAAAAGTGGCGCATGTTTTCCCTCATGAGACCTAACGCGAGAACTTTTGGTCTTGAACGTGCCTCTGGTCAAACGTCACGCAGTTTTCAGGGTCTTTAAATCCGGTTCTGTGGTGCCAGTCCGTCACTCTGATATACTGAGACGAGAGACTCCTTTTTTCAATCTGTTACCTCTGGCATTGACCTCATTAATCTTGTCATGAGGAGGGCTCCCTGTGTTTTACTCAACAGGAATCATGCCCCCAGCCCTTCATTTCCTCACATGAGCAGGAATAGGGCTGTAAAGTACCGCCGCCTCAGGGAATTGTAGGTGTCGAGACGGCTCTGCCTCTGCTCCTGGTTCAAAACAATAAGCACAGCTCTCTGGCCCCGCCGCTTCACCCTCCTGGTGTAACGGGCGTCTGTGTATCCCATTTAAAAATGTGGCTGTGATGGCAGACTTTCGCTCACTACTGCAAACTGATCAATGTCCCCCTCAACATGACAGTCTTACAAGGCTCCTGTGAGATTCGCCTCCAATTCGAAATGCATTTATTTCATCCCGTTTCCTTTTACTTCGAAAATTTGAATCACGAGGTGGTGTATGCTTGGCTTACATATTACTGCACCATCGTTTGGTTTTTTGATTGACAAAATCAAGGGGGTCATTTAACCCCCCAGGTTCTTTAGACTGTCCCGGTGGTCGATCAGGGAAAGAGCAGACATTGATCTCTTCAACACAGTGGAAGTGCGCCTGTCTTGCTTTGCCTTTCCTGCTAAATGTCTTGGTTTTCCTCCCCCGAATAAGGACAGGGGCGAATCCATTATCACAGTTTCAGTCTCTGTGCTCTGGGTCTGTACTGATGTTCAACACATACTGGGCCATTCCATTCATTTAAAAAGCCAGTTGAACCATTTCAAATTTAAGATGTATGGGCTTGCATTTTTTTTTTTTTTTTTTTTTTAAGAATCTTATCATAATTACGTTCCTTTAAGAGATGCTTTTATACTGAGTGATAGTGTTGGATGACACAAATTATTTCACCTCATTTGCATGAGCAATAGTGCCATTCCTATAAGTTATATTCCTTTATCAGCTCATGTATACATAACAGAAAAAAACAAATGCAAATCATTCATATTTTAATTCAGCATTTTTTCAAAGTCTCCTATTGCTTTTATTGATTTTTTCTTGAAGATGGCCGTTACACCTTATGTTGTAAATGTGAGATTTCTATAATAATAATAATAATAATAATAATAATAAAACAAAGATATGGTCCATCATTCCAGTGTGACCAATATTGATATTTGTATCCGTGAGGGTGCATGTGTGCATAAGGCCACTCTGTTAATTTTACATTTTTATTATTTAGTCTACAGCTGAGTCCTCATGAATGGAAATTGCTAAGGCAAGAAGCCATACTAACTTATGCTTGAGGGACAAACTTTTATCATGAGATCTCAATCAACTAATTAATAGAACAAGATTTTTGATAAAGCAAACGTAATATTCTTGCAATGCTTTAACGTGCAGATGCCCTCCTTGTCTTGGTGTGTATATGCTTTCGCCCGTGCATGCATGCTCATACATGAGAGTCTGTGAGTCTGGTTACACTCAAACCCATGTGTTCACCCTGCCTCCAGCCTTCTGATACAGTTCGGTACCCTGAAAATCACTGGACAAATCACAAAGGAACTTGAAACAATTACTGTTGCGGTCGGTAATGAGGTTTGAAATGGTGTGGTTGTTCCTTTTTTCGTCCTTATTTGAGTTCAAAATGAGAGCTGTGTATCCGCCGTTCTCTGGAGATTCTCATGGACTATAACCACAGCACTCCGTCTGTCAGCCTCGAACTGCGGGCTGTTATATCAAATGAGCGGCTGATTTTCACATCCTGCCGTACAGGCCAGAGGACAGATCTTGGGAAACAGATTAGACTCAACAAAGACTTGTTAATTGTTAATGCAATCTGAAGCGTGGAAGTACATTAACTTCCGACGTAATTTGACTGTGTGTGTGTGTGCGTGTGTGTGCGCATGTGTGTGTTTGGATGGGCTGCTGCTGTGTTCAACAGTGCTCTAAACGTGGGATGGAAGATTATTTCAGGGGTTGTCCTGGTTAAGACCTGATAAGCACTGAGACTCCCCACACGGTCACAGAGGCAATCATCTTTTAACATTTGATTTTCTACCGTTAATTGCATTTTGTTTTTGGCTCGCAAGATGCGGCAGCCACTTTTGTTTTTCATCTGTAAGATTATCTTCATGGTGATATAAGCAAACATTTATTTACAGGATATTTGACCTAATTAGTTGTTACGAGTTTGATTACAATAACACCTGCATGTATGATTAATTTTAATTGCCCACCACTTAGCCCATTTAAGGGCCACATTATATTCATCCTGTTCAATCTGTTAAAAGGGGATGTGCAGCTATTTATGCATTTTTATGAGTCATTATGCTCAATATGTTTTATAGTGTTACTGAACTGGCTGAGTGATTTTACTGGTCTGTGATGAGGACGTCAATCACGGTTAAGCAAAAAATATTCATCATCTGTCAATAACACTGCAGAGTACTTCATAATGCTCAGCGTTATGTCCATCAGACAACATGCAAAAATGATGTAGTGTTATATTCTGCTGGATTCATACTGCGATGTTTATCAGCTTCATCAAAATGTGACAGGGAACTTTAACTGCTGTGGCATACTAAAAATGACTGTTATCATTAAAGGTGCCTTTATCATTCAGTCTTGGAATTCATACATGCTCCTCAAAGTATTAGATAATAAATTTATCTACATGAATCTGTGACAAAGAAGTGTCTTCATTTGGCTGTGGAATCTACTCCATAATTTATATCTGTAACAAAACAATGTGTGCCATGCTTAAAATTTGCTACTTTTGAAAGGAAAAAAAAAAAAAAATTTAAAATAAGGATTTTGTTTTTGCTTCATAGAAATCACTGCTGTTGCTGTTGTTATAAATAGGCTCGCCTTTTGTGGAACGATAATGTCTGGGTTAAATAGCTTTGCCAGTGTTTTTAATTATGCTGCTACTTTCTAGGACATTTTTTAAGATTTTTCACATAAATATTCATGCACAACTCTAAAGGCTTATAATTCAGAAATGAAATAGATTACTGAATATTGTTTTTTTTTTTTATTAATTACTCCTCAGATTTCAAGAAAGTGTCATTTGTAATCATGAAAGTACGTTCTTGGAATGCACTTGGTGTTTTTTTTTTTAACAGAACCCCTTGTTCTGCCCTGTACATCGCTGTACTAGTATGACATAACAGCCATTTTAGTTGTGCTATTAAGAGTCAGCCTTCAGCACAGAAGTTGAGATTCAAGCTGCATTTGTATTTGAAGCTATGAAAGGTTTAAGTGAGGCATCACAGGTGGCCTCTCTAACGGTCCTTTTCCTCTCCAAACTGGTAAAACAGCTTCTATGAAGCAAAATTGTGAGTATAGTTTGAATGGATTGTGTGCTGGCTATAGCCTGAGTCGCATGCTACATATGCTAACTGTCACTTGACTTATTCACCTGTTGCTTTTGACTCTTCATTGCTTTCTTGGAGTATTTTTCCTCTACTACAACACCACAGCACTGATGACATAAAAACATTTCTTCCGGAATGTTCCTTCCTTTTGTTCAGTAATTTCAAAATTCTTTTTTTCATTTTTTTCCCTGTATTGTCCTGTTATCTGCTGCTATATTGCGTCTCAGAATGCTCTTTCCTAGCTTACAAACCTGCCTCCCTCTTTACATACATCATGCTCATTACTGCGTGATTATAACCCAGCTGTCTATCAAACGGAGCGAGACAATGTCCGATGATGTAAGTATGTCATCATCAAGGGACGGGGAGTCAGAGAACCTATTGCCATATCAAATAAAATAGCAGAGAATTCATCAAAGGGAGGTCATTAAGACACAAATGAGAGCATATTTTGTTCAGGAGGACTGCGGGATTCAACAATGCCACATTTGTTATCGCTTTAAAAAAAAAAAAAATTGTTTTTTTTTTTTAGTAATGAACAAGATGAGCGAGAGATGGTGGTTGCCCAGGTAGCTCCGTAGAGTCTAACTGGTTTCACTTAGCCCTTTGTGCTGTTATGAGGGAGCTTTCAGTGTCTAGTTTGATTCTATGCTTTTGTTTGTAGTCTGTTTGGCCTTTGTAAACCTGAGAAATGTGTGAATGTGGCTCCTCAGTTGATGGCAGAGATTTCTTACCATAATAATAAAAACCCACAAATACCTATCTTAGAAATCATGAATTTTCGTTTTCCTTAGTTGGTGGTTGGAGATGTGTCAGTGATTTTTGCAGGCAGAATATGTCACTGGTATACTGCAAAAACTGTGACATCTTACCCAGAGGAACCAGACGCAGATGAACCGAAGAAGCCTAAATAGGCTCTTTAATTATGCTTCTCAGGCACAGAAAATGCATGAAGCGCCAGAGTCCAAGGGCACAGGCACAGACAGTGGTAGAACAGTCCTGGTTAGGTGATGTGCGGTCAGGAATCAGAAGGGAAGAGCCAATTAGTTGTCAGTGGACAAGCCGGGGTGGTCAAGCCGATTGGCTGGGCCTGCTGGACTGCGCATGCACAGGAATATCAGGACTGTGTCCAGCTGGGATCTGTCTCTACTCTTGAGACCACAGAGTAGCAGAGAGAAAGAGAGAGAGAGTGGTCAAAATAAAGTGCAAAAGTTATGTTTTTTTTTTATCTTTAAAAATCCAATGGGGGAAGCAAGCTTAAAAAACAGGCACTGGCACGATTCACTCAAACAGGCAGAAAAATCCATCAAAGAATGACAAAGATACGGTAACTTATGTATAAAAGACACCAATCAACATTTGGATGGGGAGAATAAAAGGAAACAAGAATGGTGGGGAATAAAACGGGACAATAATTAAACAGTTAAGGAAGATGAGACCACAAACTGATGTAGGACTGGTGAAAGAGAGAAAATAATTAGGATCACAATTAGGACATGACCAAAAAAAAAACAGGATAACCAGATTCAAGCTGTAGGAATGCCAATGTTGAGTCGATTTTGAATCCTGATTTTTTTACAGCAATATAAGACCAACTGCTGCCATGGGGCGTATAGGCATTCATGCACCATTTCATTTTATTTTATTTTTTAACATATCCTCACACCTGAATTGGGTTTCATCCAAACAACAACCAAATGTCAGCGTCCAAGTAAAATGCCTTTGAGAAATTCTGATAAAAAAACAAACTGTGTTGCGAAGTCAGCCAATCACCCCTGAGGTTGCATATCTTGTCATCTTAATTAACTCATTATAAGCCACCAACTGGCCCCTTGTTCTTTTCCTGGAAAACAATAAAGCTATTTTTTTACTGGCAAATCAAAACCAATGTGTGCACTACGTTGTATAACGAGTAATAAGTGGTACCGAGAAGCAGATATGCCTGGATGCCAAGGCTATAATGTGAGATTGTAAGAGTGGCAACAATGCGAATAATTACAAAAACGTTCTACTTCTCCCATTGTGGCATTTTTTCCAGGATAAAATATGAAATATTCATTATTTTAAGTTGCCACTTGATTTAGTTTTAAGCGTTCAAAAACAAGCATTTATTGTAGCAAACTTTTTTTTTTGTGAATTGAACCATTGTTGTGGTATTTGAATTTTTTTCACGTCCATAAAGTCTAACCACACTCAATTCTAAGCAAATGCATTTATACATATCTGTGCTGTTTTACGCTTATTTAAAGTTCAGAAAGCAACCAGCAGAAATGCTTTCTAAATAATAGCGGTGAGCCTACCCCCTGATTGACCGCATCAATTGTTTAATTGCTCACTGTTAAATAATGTAGTTCGCACATTGGTTTTCATTTGTTGCTAAATGAATAGTTTTTATTGTCATTTCCACAAAGTACATGAGAACAGGTGGTGTGTAATCAAGTGTTAGAATGTGAGATCTGTTAACTGGTGATTAGCATAAGTTTCAACACAGTTTTTTTCCGGAAGCATCTCACTAGTACTCTGACATTTGCTTACAACTTGGGTATGAAGGCAAATTTTCTATAAGAATAAATAAATGGTGCGCAAATGCCTACTGTCCCCATGGTAGCGGTTGGTTTCATTACACACCAAAAAAAAAATCAGGGTTTAAAATCAATCTAACATATTAGAGTTTGAAAGTACCTAAATACCCTGCAGACTTCTGGTGATAGGTCTTCTAGGCTGATCTTGGTCATGTCTGTGTGCAGTGGCTGATCAATTGCATGCTGCGATCAACCTTGAAGTGGTCCATATTACACTAGCATAATGTCCATATATTGGGCTAGGATATTCCACATAATGTTCTGTTGACTCAGTCACTATACGGATTAGTGTCTCGTCACGGCACATTGTAGGGTATATTAGTATTTGCATTATTACCACAGCCATAACTTCATATTTGCCGTATTTTTTCAGCCTGACTCACATATGCAATATTATGATATTCGTTTGATGCTGTCAACTTACACTATGTTGAGAAGCAAGCAAGGGCTTCTTTTAACGCTGTCTGAAAAAAAAAGGTAGAAAAGAAAACAAAAATAGGTACAAAAACATGGATTATTTTTGTCATTATTCCTCTGATGAAAAAGTCATCCGGAATTTGTCGACATTTCTCAGGTTTGTTTTATCTGTTATTTCCCTCACCTTACGAGTGGAAAGCACAATAATGCTTCCTGCTCTCTCATTGCCAATCAGAATTCCATTACTGCCGAGGTCACAGCCTCTTGCTCCGGGCTAGCTGGGCGTGGGCTTCCGCGGCTGAGCACTTCAATTTCAAAGTAAACAAATAAATAAATAAATCACTCTTGAACAATTTGTATTCTTTTTTTTCTTTGCCCTAAGGAGGAGGTTTTCTGACAGACATAAAACTGCAATTTATCTTATGTTATTTTTTTGTGTGTGGCCATGCGTTTTTGAAGCATGGATGGGAATTGATCTTCAGGTTAGAAAACACATATTGAAATGCGATCCAAATTTCTTTGCATAATGTCTTTTTTTTTTTTTTTGATGCTGACACTTTGAATTCATTATCCTTATGATTGGAAGGGAGGGGTTGCGAATCCTAAATATAGTTGTTGAGAGTTTTTCCAATCCTTTGACCTTTTCCCTCATCAGCCTTCCATACACAAAGTTGAAATGATCAGTAAAAAAAAGTTCTCTATCTGCAGTAAATGTTCAGTCAGGGATAAAGTATGTCTTCTTGTGGAGTGTTCCATTTAACTGGCCGAGGCAGCAGCCTGTATTAATTAAAGACAAGCGTTCATTGTTGGAGAACCCATGAGAGGAAAATGCCATTAAAGCCATATTAAATACGGTTTTACGGCATTACCCCATTAAGTTGTTGCTGAGCTGTACCTCCCTCGGTGATAAGAGTGAAATGAGAGCGTTTGGTTGCTGGGCTCAGAACAAACACGCCGACGGCAAAGACCTCAGGCCCAGGACTGTGCGCTATCATCATTCTGCATGCATTCCGCTGCATCATCTCGTCCCGATAATTAAAATGTTCCAGTCATTTCAGGAAAATGGTGAAACAAAAGACAACTTTGTGGAAATTAATACCTCCCGGGTAGGGGGGCAAAAAAGACCGTCAGAGCTTTAGCATTCTACATTTCCTTGCAAAACTGCTGTTAATTCTTATTTCATTTATCAGTGGTGTTGGCAATTATCATTGCTGAATGACAGGTTGACTGAATTTTCAAGATTTACTTCCTGCTCAAAAATGAAAGAAAAGCACAAACTGAGTCCTGTTTTTTTTTTTTTGTGTATCTGCTTCATGTCATTCAGTAGCAAACAAGCCCATTTGAATACTGTCTGTAGTTCCGTTCAAGAACTCTTGCAAAGACAAGGTGCAGCAAAGTTGTAGTTACTGTGTGCAGATGTTTTGTTCTGTGGTGATATATTTTATCAAATTCGTGTGAATGTTATGGTTAGCGCCCGAGTAAAGATCTTTCAAGCGTAAAAATCATACAGTTGCTTTGAGAAGCGAGTAAAAATAGTGGCCTTTAATCCACAACCCCATGTTGCTTTGTCAGAAGATCCTGAAGCTTAATACCCCCCTCTGGAAAACCTTTTGATAATGAGATGCAAATCAGCCCCTCTGGAGAATAATGACCCATCATTTATGCCACCCATGTATACCTGCAGGGAGACTGGAGTCATTTGTCACTGAAGATCAGTTCAGTGCATGATGCACATCAATTTCTACACGCTCGTCCCTCCACACGGTGCAGTAATAGGTTTAATAATGGGCCCATATTCATGCTGTGTGAATTTTACATGCAAGAAAGAAATGAGAAACATCAAGCAACCGGTTATGCTTATAATCACTGTTGAGTCTGAATCGTGTGTGTCCCAGATAACTGGGATAGCAGATCAAAGTCAAATGATTTTGTTTAGAAAGCCATTCCTTAAGTTGTCATATTTATCTCGGGGGGTCAGTATAAGCATCTTAAGGCTGAAAGCTAGCCATGGCTAATGCATAAACAACACCAGCTGTCACCAAGTTTTCAAACGAGGAACCTCAGATGATTCCATTCAGTCCATATGCTTCTTCACTCAGTCTGCTCTCTGACAGTGGTGTGGATGTACCATACATCGGGCTTCATAAAACACGGGTCAAAGATACTTTTTTTTTTGACATGGCCCTACATTCCTTCATTTTAGATTTGCAGTCAAAGGATGCGCATGTGCTTAAAGCGCAGAATCTTAGTCTTCATTATAGAGTGCACATGTATATTTTGGTTTCACTATTTACCTTCCCCTCCATTCTAGCATTCCTTTTTTATTTGCAACGAATAGCCTCACAGGTATATCTGATGGCGTGGGTCTCTCTTGCATTTGATTGTGTCTTTGGGTTTTTGGAGGGCCAGGGTGGTGCCAATGAAGTTCAAAGAACTGTTTATATGGCTGAGAAACAAAAGCGCAGTCAGAGATAGGCCAAACATTCGACTAACCAAAACCTGGCGATATCAATGGGCTGAATCCTAGCAAGTATTGTCTAAAAAGCCAATGTGGCAAAAGTAGTTAAATAGCAACTTGGACTACCCCTGATAAAAATTAATAAATAAAAAATAAAATGAAAGCATTAATATGATCCAAGCATTATCGAGGTCAGTGTGCTTACACTGAGAAGTAAGTGCATATTATATGCATTTTTAGTTTTTCAGGAGAGATTTTTTTTTAATATTTTCCCCCTGAAAATTGGAAATTATTCATCTTCTCTGAAGTGTGGCACAAAGGGTAGGAGGTCCATTAAAATGAATTTACCTCCCACTGTGTCTTTAATGTGACTGTCTCATGTTCACAGTGGGGTGTTGGTTGCCGGTCCAGAGCAAGTTAGACCTTCTCTTATCTCCTGTAAGAGACAGAACCTCTAGCTGCACTCCATAAACCCTGGTACATACTGTACATGATCCTGCACTGAACATACACTCCTAACAGCAGAGAATGGTTACCGATAACAGCGATAATTGCACTGCCACCTCGATTCTTCTCCCGTGTGTAAATGAAGCTCTAACAGGAGGGATGTTTAATGCAACAATTTTGTCTCTATGCAATAAAGTCAATAGCATGGTCTCATATTTGTAAAGCCAGTATTGGGATTACGATCCCTTCTCTGTAATGGTGTATTCAGGGTTTTAGGGCAAAACAGGCTTTTTATCCTCACTACAGTAGAACTGGACTGAAGTGGCAACATGTCAACAGGCAAGAGCTATTTTTTGAGAAAATAAAAATGCATGTTAATGCAAAAGCATCAATTACTTTGAATAATGGGACACGGGTTGTCATTTTTTTTTTAACATAGCAATTCAATCTTCTTTTAAAATCATTTCTAGTTTTCAAGCAAATACAATGGAGGAGTTGAAGATAAGCAATCTAGAGACATTCATTTGACCTAGTTTTTACACATTCCAGTGCTTAGGTATTGAAGTTATTTTCCACAAGCATCATTATATTTCAATTTATCATAATAAATGCTAGAGGAGCACTCAGGGTCCCTCAGCTGACTTCACAGAGAACACAGAAGTGTCTATGAAGATGCTTTTTACCTTGCTCTGTCTCAGCATTCAGTCAGTTGACTTCATTTTATTTTGTTTTTCACCGCAAGCGTGACCTTGCTACAGTTACGCCTTCTCCACAGGGAAAATGATGAATTAATTATATTTCCCCGAAGAAAAGACTAATGAAGCAAAATGGCTTTTACCGAAGTTGCTATGTATCTCTTTTAAATCTGCGGTTGGAGAGAATGCTGCATGCAAATATGCATCCTGTTAAAGTGTACAAAAATCGTCGAAGGTCACTGCGGCCTTGAAGTGTGTTTCAGTCATCTGTTTTTTTGTTTCTTCTCTCATCAAATGCCACAATACAAAATTCTCCAGTGTTGATGCTTTTTTTTTTTCTATTCCCTTGTCAGGTGCAAGTGCAACCTTCACGCCAACAGCTGTGTCTTTGACAAAGAGAAACTGAGCTGCGAGTGCGAGCACAACACCACAGGGCCCGACTGCGGGAGATGTAAGAAGAATTACCAGGGCCGAGCGTGGAGCGCCGGCTCCTATCTTCCCATTCCGAAGGGAACGGCCAATATCTGTGAGTACCCCAGTTTGCGCGTCGCTGCCTGGGAAGTCTGTGCTTAAGTGGGGCGCTAATGACGGCGGGGGCTGTGCGATCCGTCGGGGTTTTCACCCCAATTTGAACGAGAGATCCTCTCACTGCGCCCTCTACCCATCCCCATTTTTCATTTGTCGGAGACAAAACATTTACCAAATGAACAGCCTTCCTCACCACGGAGGATTTTAGGAGACAGTGCAGGGCTGCTCTTTTGGTTCGCTACTTTATCTGTGCTTGTTTTTTGCATTTTTTTGCATTTATTTCTGCATGACAATCTGTGTAACCTGGAGAAGGAGTTTGGTCCTTATTTGTGTCCTAATCTTCTTGGTGACCAGATCCACATCTGTTCAATCTGTGGGCTCCAGCAGGAGGGCTCACCGCCTGTTAAAATCTAATACACCCAGGATCCCCAGCTCTGGGACTTCTTACATGTGGCCCAGTACTGTCCAGATGGTGGCAAGTGGGCACATTGCCTCCCTAGATGTAGATTCCTCTGAAGTAAGACTCCATACTGTAGGCTTCTGCAATATGGGACCATTTTCGGTTGAGGAAAACAATATAATGTAATGTGCCCCTTTCCTACACCCACCTCCCCCATCCTCAGAAGGGTATTAAAAAGCCCCCTCATTTACATTTAATAACCAGGAAGAGTGAGACATTGATGACATTGATGGAGATGGTTAAGGTCATGTCCTCAACTGTTGATTTCTATTGATGGTGCTTTCTAGCTGTAATCATGTTTATTTTCTTAACTCAGTGTTGCAGGATCACATCTTGTTGAGTTTTTTCTTTATTTCTGTGAGGCAGTAGGATGAAGGTTATTGGGCTGAGATTGACAGCGCGTTATTAAAAAGCCAGTGTTTAGTCACATCTGCATCCAGGTGCTGAAGCTGGGTCCCATCGCAGGCTATTATAGGGCTTCTGTCAGAGGTGTATAATGCAATAATGCTGTAAAAATGCTATCAATGTAATTCCACCTCTAAGGGGGAAAAGCGAACACGTGTGTTTGATGGGAGAATATTACTAATGCAATTCTTCTTTCATTGCAAAACAGATCAGCTAGGCCTGCGAAGCTTTTCCATTTGCTGAGGGGATATTAAACATATGGCACCGATATAGTAACAAATTAGTCAAAAGTACAAATCTAATTAGGATTTAATGCATTTTTGAGTTACACATCAGGGCTTCTGATATGATTACGGGCGCAATAAATCACCTACGCAGAGACAATATCCGATAATTGAAAAAGAAGGAAATGCCTGCCTGTAGAATTGAGGGAAGGTATGAGGAGAGAGGGGGAATAACGAGAGGGAAGCAGAGGAGGAGAAATTGCTCTCTGTCACAGCGAAGGCTTCCTTCTGCAATACGGGAATTTTCCTTGACTGTCAGTGCTCCAGAGAAGAAGGATCAGTTCTGGAATCATCTTTGACAGCCCACTTTGCAGGGGCAATGTGGGAGCAAGCGGCTGAGCCGCGGCAGTGCAGGTCTCCCCAGCGGAGGATGCTGGGAGACGGAGCTCCCTCCGCTGCCGCAGTATTCTCTGTTTTCCAGCACTTTGATTTCATGTGTCATCCGTGAGTTTGTCCGACTGTCTCCCCAGGAGCTCCTCACAATTCCCTGTGGCTCTTACGCTTTACAGGGAGAGTCTTCCGACAGGATGGAAATATGTTACGCTGACTGGCGAGTGGAAATAAGTGGTCTCGTTCGTGTAGACAGATGGATATTTGAGCAACTATGCTAACCAAAACTAGCGCAGGCATATGCCGCTCCCTGGAGTTTACCCTTGTCTGTTAGAGCTTGTTATGCAGTTATGCCAGCTCCTCCTAGCATCGCACTATGGTGTTTACATAGTGTTAAATACACTGCTGCCATTTTATCTCATGTAAATGTACGTGACAGGTTCTTGGCAGAGTTATAATTGGTCTCTCAGACGAATAAAAAATTACTCATTATTGATTATACTATCGTATTACACACCATTAAAGTGTTTCAAAGATCTTATCATCATAAAATTAGCTAATGCCCTATTTTAAATGAACCAGGCGGAGAGAAATTATCCCTAATGTGTAAATGTGTGTGTTCAAGGGTCCTTGCAGCTTTTTAAATGCCCCTATGTTGCATTTGGTCACCGAAGACTGAGGAGTGTGTATCGAACACAAACTCCTTTGTTGACTTCCTTTGTCCGAGCTGGATTGAACACAACGTGCTGAACTGCAAATCGACCAGATTGAACTTTTGAATTACTGCGGATAAAAGTATAAAGAGGGGACATGTTCCAGGGAGGATTTTGAAGAGGTTTAATACTCCTCATTGACCTATAGTCCAGTCTGTGGAGATGAGAGCTGAACATGATATAAGCTTTTATGTGACTTATTGATTTTACAGCTTTTTAACATTTAATTATTCTCTGTTATGGTATTATTTTTCCACTTAAAGTAGAGCTAACAGCATCTACGGAGATTTTGCTTTCTAATGTGATTCATCACATGAATATGACCTGAAAGGTTTTGCTAAGGATGTGAAGGTCATCACACCCATTTGGAGGCAGGGTTAGCTCACAAGCTCATGCGCAAAAATACAAATCATTCCATCACTATCCCCGACCATACAGGCTTAGATGTTTCCTGAAAAGCAAACAAACGCTCATCTGCAGAAACCAGTCCTGGCGGGGGCCAAGGATTACATGTGCTACTATTTTCTGCGGCTTTTGATTTGTTGTTTTTGATTAGAATGCGTGCGAGCGACTGCCAGATGTCTTGCCGACTCTACGCTATTATTATCCCCAACTCCCCTCATTCCAGAAGATCAGCCATTGTCGTCTGTTACCGTGAATAAGTCGGATTTTGCCACACCGTCCGTCTAAATGTGGCACCGAACATCCCGACCATTTTCACCGCCGTGTATTTTAATAACCATCCATATGGAGTATTATTTGAATAATTGCTTGAAGAGGTAGTAATTATAATCACATAATCAGTAAAAACACCCTGAACATATGAGACTGTTTTTTTCTTCCTTAAATGGACTTTAGCCACTTTATCCTTCAGCTCAAACTTTCTCATGCTTTTCACCGAAAACACTGACTTAGTGACACATTAACATGTTATTTTCCATTGAGCAGTAGTCCCTATTCCAAGGTGGGATCATGTGTAATTCAGACAGACTTCACAATGACATCACAAGTTGAGCACAGGGCTCTCTAATGACTATTATTTAAAGGGAGGGAGGTTACCATGCTATTTGGAAGGAAGTTCAAGTTGTTTCCATCATAAAAGTTCTTAATTTTTCTTCTCACTATTTATACAACAGATGCCATTGGCCATACATTGTTTATGCTATTAACTATTTTCCTAGCGCTATTTGCATTTTTCTACTCCCAGTTCTGATCCTGTGTTCACACCTTTATTATCTTGCCATTCTCTTTTTGTTTTGTTTAGTGCTCTTGTTATTGGCCCCATGAGACCTGCCTTGTTTACTTTGTCTTTTCCACATCTCTCCTTCTGCAGCTGAGCCGGTAATCTCTCTTTCAAATATTTGTTTTTTTTTTTCTCCATCTCATGATATTCCACTCCGAATCTGAGCTGTGCGTCTTACTTCTGCAGGCCCGTTTCTGCGCTTGCCTCCTTCAATAAAAATCTTCCCCTCCACCCCCCTCCCCCACCATCTCGAGACATTTGAACCAAGCCATTTGGTATTCAGGCTAAGGAGAATAGAAGTTGTGCTGAATATGAATTCCATATATCAGCTGAAAATTTCTGAAGACATCTCACAAACTGGAACAGCAGAATTCCAATAAAACACAGTCCTGTATCTTGTGCCTGTTTCGTCTGATGACTGAAAACGATCGAGCGATTGGGCCAGCAGCGCAGTTCCTGCAGAATCTTTCCTGGGTGAGTCGGACGGAGCTGACCTAAAAACACTAGAGGCAGTGAAGGTCAGACAGTTTTATATTAATGAAAATTAAAGCTGTTCATGCATTTACGACTCATACTAATGCAGACATCCCACCATTGCCAAAATAAATTCCAACTGACCAATTAAATTAATATGGGACCCCCGCAAAACACACTGGGGTGGGTTTGGGGGGGCAGGGGTCGAATGAGCCTTGAGGAACATTCTTACCATGCGCATCCTAAGTTTGGTGACTGTTTGTTTGGGCTAGAATTATCCATTATTTTCACAATCAATTTATCTAACTATTAGATCGATTTTTTTTTTTTTGTGACATTTCGATAATGTCAACTATTTGTTTCGCCCCTTCTGTTTATAGATTGTGGAAGATTTTGAACATCTTTCGGCTATCAGAGCGCTGGTTACAATTTCTTGGAGAGTTTGCACTAATGCAACAATAACAACCCACATTAAGTTCGGCCAAGGCATCCTTTCTTCTTATATGTGGACTGTTCATTCACAGTTTTTTCTTCCATTTGGCAACAGTGAGGCAACCTTGCTACAAGTATGTAGACGTATGACGTACCAAACAAATAATGACCATATTGTTGAATTCATTTGCACATTTATTAGTGTGGGCCTTGCTCAGGTGAGGTTAAATTTTTCACCTCGGTATCTAGGAAATTATGAAGAATAGTTGCTTAATGGTTTCAAGGTATCTTTATTGCAGTAGTATGTCCTAGATTTTATTGAAGCCACTGTAACTGTTTGTAGTGAACCTACATTTAAAAACACTGGAGTAGATGGAGTATTTTTGATATAAAAGTGTCACGCATATGTGCCATGCTTGTTCATGTAGATCATGTACAATTAGGAATGTACAGTATATTCTGATTCTCAAAGAGTTTTAAATGCATCTGGTGTTCCAAGGCTAAAAAAGTGAATTTGCAGGTCAAAACACGGGGATGACTGAAAGCAGTGAAGTGCATGATAAACAGAAACAGCATAATGTGTTCGCCCATTATTCTGCACAATTAGATTTCGATTATGGAGTTTAATGGAGATAACTGGCAGGTGAAGGGGACTGAAAATGATGGTGATTGAAAATTAATCTAATGAAGTGGCATATGATCTTCAGCAGCTGGCCTGACTGCATGTATTCCATTTAGTAAATAAATATAGAAATGAGTGCCTTCAGAGTGAGAGCATGTTAAAAAAGAAGGCAACCACTTCTAATTGTTCAAAGCTAAAAAGCTAAAATCGACATTTGAAGTTAAACCTCAAAGCCACAACATTGCAGAAGTAGATCTGGAATGACTGTATTACTTTTTTATCTTGATCTATGACACATATAACAGCTCTGATTCAAAGCCTTGATATAAGCTGCCCATTCATTGGTCTGCTATAAGAATTAGCCATTTAGATATCTATGACATGATTAATTGTGTGATTTTGCGAGTTAATACCAGTTAGTTTTTTTTTTTTAATTCTTGCTATGGATGGATGCAACAGTAATGGAACAGTAATTCAGACCTTCAAACTATCAAATTGAAATTTCCCTTTGTGATCAATGGGGAATATTGAGCTTAGGCGATATTTCACAGAAGATCATTTCATCACATCTCTTTCCTGATTTGTCAAATTTATGATGTTAGAATAAAGTCCATTTTAGAGCTATCCCTGGTCTATGCGACGTCTCCAAATTTTTGTTTGAACTTAACAAAGTAATAACCTACAGTAGGAGTAGTATCATCTCTGTACCATTGGTGGTTTTCAGCAAATGGCGGGCCCGGTTCGCAAACATATTTTAAGCCAAATCTTAGACTACATTCAAAATGGAGTTGAAATTCTCCATACTAGATTCAGTTTAGCCCAGGTCAAAGATTGATCTCTGTAAAACTGGTCTGATAATTGTGAGGCCTTGGCTAAATGAATTATGTTAGTAATAAAAAGCAAGATGCCGGTCATTATATGAAAATAATTGCGCATTTTAAAGTGGTGAAAATCCTGAGGGCCATGAATCACTTAGGTGTGCAATTATTTTCATGTAATGACTGCCATTGATTTGTTTCTTGGGCTTATATCACAGTTGTGACATGTATATGCTTAGCTAAAAACATAATTTTCTTATCAGTGTCCAAAAATTATGTTTACATACAGACTCTTTGCCTCCACCGCTCTTTACTTATGTTGCTTTAAAACAGGCTAAACTCCCATTCCAAAGTACAGTTGTTAGTTGTTTCATTTTGTTGCTATAAATCACTCTGATTACAAATTCAACAAGGTCATAGCTCCACGAGGAAAGTAATTGTTGCATTGTTCCCTCTCTAGTTTGTCCGAAGCATTATATTTGCCAAAGATATTAATAGTTATGTCGGAAAACTCAAACATGTTGCCTGTGTCTATTTTAGCCTTCACCTCCGTTGTTTGTAGTTCAGTGACTCAAAGTGTTAAATTTGGCCTGGAATTCAAATGTGGCAAATTAATACAGTGTCAAAAGGTTGACAAGTTTGGAACCACTTCATATTTGTGCAGTTATAGGAAAATAATGCACCCTTGGAACGTCCTTCAATCAATCACAATTGACTATTTTGCAGTCCTATGGTATAATAAAATAAAATTTACCTGCAATAAACAGTTTCTTTAATAATTTCACTGGTGACTATATAATAATTTATTTAACCAACTCAGATTGATTGGCCAGAGCAAAATTGCTATTTTACACACATTCAACTCTAGTTAGTTATGATGCCTTTGACCCATAACCAAGCAATAAAGATTAACTTAAGTGGGGCACTGTGGCCATTAATTCCCAATAATTCAAACAATTTTCAATGTCACAATGAGTTAGCTCAGACCCATTTTCATTTCTCTTTCACGATATAAGTGATTGATGGTGGCTCTTTTTGGCGGTGAAGAACTCATATTTAGGCACTGGGGTTTAGTATGAGGGACCCTTCTTTTGGGTGGGTGATGGTCTTAAGATACAGGCTCAGCAAACACAGCAATGCAGATGCCTTGATAATGAGATGTAGGTGTCCCAAAGTTCCTAATGGAGTTCATACAGTCGCCAGTTCCGTGACCACTTTACGCCCGTTAGTTTATATATAGTCTATATAGATTTTCCTGGCAGTCACAATTCAACCTCAAGTAGCGGAAGGGAAATTATTACGACTTGCCTTGGCTGTGGTTGCACCAGCATCTTTGTTGCTTGGAAATGGCCTTGCAATTGCTTTGTTTTAATAGAAGTCAGTAGGAGGACATTGATTTATTTTTTTAAATCTATGATTCTTATGATGTACTTATGGTAATTAAATGCATTTGAAGATATGGATAAGCACCACTGCCCTTCATTGTAATATGGTAGCCTATATTAGTCATAATAAGTGTGTTATGTGCGTGAAATGTGCATCATTACATGTAGTTATTGTGCATTATGTGCTTCTAATAGACACGGGCATGTTGTGACGCAGCGTTATGAATATGACATACCCCAAGCCAAGCAAGTTGTACTCCTTACTGACTGGTTTTGCTTGCTAGTGTAATGGGATAGGGCTAATCATCTAGTAACCCACAAGAAAGTGCCTTAATGAATGGCATATGTTTGAAGCTTGTGGCACTCACACATTCAAAATTATCCTAAAAACACTTGGGTGAAAAAAACTTTCTTGCACTGTGCTGAAACATACTTTTGTTAATAACTTGAGATTAATTTTTCAGATCAACTCACATAGAAGATGTGCATTGCCATAATAGTAGTGCAGGTTAAAATTAAAATGTTATTTCTCAATGCAGCTACCCACAAATTCCATGTTTTAACATTTTTAGGTTGCACCCCAGTCTCCCCTACTTCATGTGGCTAGTATTGTGTGAAGCTTTATCTTTAAATCTCCCAAATGTTTCTGCTTCTACACAGCCTGTTAAGCTTGGGAAACCTGAGAAAAATGCATCAAAATACTACCTTGGAACTATTTCCTAGTTTCGTAATTTTTACCTTTAATGTCTGTCTATGCTTGATTGTTCTTCTGTTAGAATTCAACATTAAATAGCTTCTCAAATCCACATTTGGAATTTAAAGGCTTCAATAAATCCCTCATGTCTCTTTACTGAGTTTGAAGAGTAAGTGCTTGGGTTCAGGGAACAATTTTGCTTAACCTTGACTAAAATGCTTTTTTTTTTTTTTGCATTATTCTTTGAGGACTAGTTTGCAAGGTCAACTATATGAGCAACTTTTTTATTTGGCAAAATCAGAGAAAAATATGTTAATATAATATTTTAAGTATGTACTCTATTTTACTGCATGAAAAAAACTGTGATAAGATTTCTTTACTGGGTTACAGAGAACTATATTATGAGTTTAAGATCATTCATATATATTAGAAAAATTGATCATAGTATGATGCTAAGCTACTGTTAACAATAAATCTGCAAATGATTGAAAACCAAGCTTCTGGCCAGTACTACAAGCTGACTCATGCAGAGCTAAAAAAGGCAGAGTTAAAAGGTCTGGGTATATTCACTTAAAATGACTTGGTCTATATTATTTAAGAGATTAAACTGAATTCAAGAAAATGAGTGGAATTACTGTCACTGAAATGTAATTGTAAGGTTAAAATTGTTGATAGAATGCTGAAGGCATTGTGGAAATCCTTCTTCGGCTAAACATTTTATTGTCACTTTTGCCAGCTGAGAGCCTCTGTTTCCTGTTTATGATGTTTCCTAGGATAGACACAGTCCTGTAATCGACATCTGATAAAGGCATCAGATAACTTTAATTGTAGAACATTTATATAACCTAATATAAACTCCATTGGTATTGAAAGGATTAGTTTCACTCTTCTTTACATGATTTTCTCCTCATGTTTTGTAATTGTCAGGGGTGATTATAGAATCCATTGACAGGGAAGCAATTTGAAAAAAACAGTCAGGCAATTTGTGCCTCATTTTTCATGTATACTCCCTGTATCATTTTTGATTTCAGTATTGCTTGGAATTGACAACAGATCAAACCATAAAATGGATGTAGGATTATAAGCAGCTACAATATTGATTCAAAAAAAAGAGGTAAACAAGTGAAATAGATGGTCACCGACATGAACATTTCAATGAATTAAGCATATTATAAAGCCTAGATGCCTAAATAAGTTTAGAAAAGAGACATGGTTTTGCAAATGACATCAATTCATTCAGCCTAGTCACGTGCAAATAGTTAATAGCATGCGACGATAGATACCTAGATATGCATTGACGATCGTTTGGCGTCTAGACTCTGACCTCGACACTTCCTGCAACCGACTGAGCTTGAGGAGAAGAGAGCAGGGTGTTGACCACTCTTAAATTCTGTGCATACCATGCATTCCAATGCTGAATCGAGGCTTGACCAGCAAAACTAACTAATTTTGCATTGTTTTCCAAAAGATAATCTTAAGGAGAGATGAAGGGCCGGAACCACTGGGGTTTTATGATCGCTGTACACGTTCTCAGTGGTTCTATTTATCGAGGCATTAGCTTTGGCCTGACCGGGTCACGAATGAGAGTATAAGATGCTGTTTATCACATAACTGAATTGCGCAATTTAACAGAAAACTAATGTAATTTCCGAAAGCACCAGAATAGTAATGCCATCATTCTGTTAACTTGCACTGCGGTCAAGCTATCACTTTCGCGTTTGAACTAGCAATGGTTTGTATTGATCTCTTTCACATCATGAGGTGGGCTATGGGAAAAGTACTACAGTTAAGTGGTAGAGAAAAATATGGAACAAACGCCAAATTGCAGTTTTCTTCCACTGTCAACTGAGTGGCTAGCTAATGTTAGCTTGCTAGCTAACAAACTGATGTTACATAATGGTTATGGAAAGGTACTGTGAGCAGAATGCCTAAGCAATTTTAATGAGAGTGGCATTTCGCTAGCCTGCTACAGTGCTAAACCATACCAATTTAACCAACATTACACATGGCATTCAGTTTGGCTGCTTAAGGTGGACTGAGAAATTCAAATCAGGAGCTGGTGAATAATGAGCCCAGCTCGGCCCAGGGCCGGCGCTAGAACAGGGAATTGGGGGGGCACAGACTCGTCCCTTTATGACAAGAATTAGTCCTGGCAAGTTCTCAAGCATTTTCCTTCATTGACGTATTTTCCAATTATCATAATTGGCAACTGAAGACACGGTTTCTCTCCATATGCCATCTAACAGCAATGAAATCGTGGGCTAAATTCAGTACAGAAATATAATTTACTTATTAATAGGCCAGTGCTTTGCGTTGATTGAACTGGTCCACATTCCAATGAAATATCGCCTTTCACTCTCGGTATTGCGTGGGTTGATAAAAAAGTGGCACTCGGCAGTTAAATAGGCTATAAAAACAATGCGGCTCAAGCTATTTGCGTAGGCATGCAATTTTGAATAACTTTAATTTAAATACAGCAAATACGCGTCCAGATGAATGATTGTCGTCATACCTAATTGGGGAGAACAAGCAGCACCTGTTAAGTGTGGAGTGCTCTCGGAGTGAACCTTTTGTTAATCATGAAAATGACAGAGAACAGGTCAGGACTAATAATTGTTTTAAACAGATTTTTTGTGCAACCCAATTCTCAGTTCTGGTTCCGCCACTGTACTGAATTTAGCCCATGATTTCATTGCTGTTAGATCGCATATGGAGAGAAACCGTGTCTTCAGATGCCAATTACGATAATTGGAAAACACATCAATAAAGGAAAATGATTGAGAACTTGCCAGGACTAATTCTTGTCATAAAGGGACGTGTCTGTGCCCCCCAATTCCCTGTTCTAGCGCCGGCCCTGGTTCGGCCTCGTTATGAACATCATGACTTAATGTGGAGAGATTTCTTTTTCTCACGCTTTCAGACAATGAAATTTCCGCAAAAGTGATATGTACTTGTAATATCAAAAATGTCATGAGTTGGGCTAGGGGTAAAGTGCTATAGTTACGGGATGAAGAAAATTTGAAACAAATGCCAAATCACAGTTCTCTTCTAGGGGCAAGCCATTGCAAACACCATGTAAAACAAGCCAGCAATCCAATTGCGCGTCTCAAGCCTTGCTCTGGACAAAAATGAATATTCATGACCTGAATATTAAGAGTGGTCAATGGCAGGATATTCCCCCGAGGGGAAATATTCAGAGCCCACAAGTAGATACTGGGGTAGAGATGTGAAGTAATCCAGCGGCAGACAAGAGAGATGCCGTAGCAATCAATGTTCACTAGCAGCAGCAGTAGGCAAAGGCATTTTTGCAGCGGGGGCGGAGCATGATGGCAACTTCAGTTATCCACCTTACAGAGGGATGGAGCAGTGTGCATGGGAGCAGCGGAGATAAATGTACACATATGCCTTTTTCAACAAACTCAAGTAAAAGTACAGATACTTTCTTAAAAATACCTCAGTAAAAGTTGTACCAGTTCCAGTTCTTTGTTGATGCGTAGTGTAGAAGCGCAGTCCAGTGAACTTAGACAAAGTATAAAAGTAAAAGAAGCTCTCTTCACCGAGGCTATCTAAGTGCACGTTCTTGGCAGCGCGAAACACTGTGTCACAATATCGAAAAATTCTGTACCGGAAATATAAATTTGCTAATCACAATTTTTCGAACTGACAAATTCAGTCAGTTCCTTTAAATAGAGCCATGGATTTAGAATACTGTTTTCGACATGCGTTCCACCTGCATCATCACTGACTGATGATCTTTCATTCTTATCACTGCTCAAAGTCATTGCTACAAATACAGCTGTGTTGATGGAATACCTCTTTTATCTCATTGTGCTCTCTCTCTCTCCACTTCTTTTGTACTTGTGTGTTGTTACATCCATTGTACAACGTACACTTAGTGTGTAGATAACTATGTCAGGGAGTTGTCCGCCTCTCTATTCAGGCGTATGATCTGTCAATTTTAACATTTATTGCCAGTCTTCCTTTGATCAGTTGTTCAAGTAGATCCCAAAACATGGATGCTAATTTAGGCTTAAAATTATATATATATATATATATATATATATATATATTTTATTTATTTATTTTTTTTTTTTTGTCTTCTTCTCTTAATCTTCTCAGTGGAAGATTTTACAAGAATATCCAAGATCGAAGGAGTCTATTTTTAAAATATGAAGAGTTTAAAGTGCATGATTAAATGTTCGGAGTAAAAGAAAAATTTCTTCTGCAAATTATATACTCAAAGTATGGATAAATAAGAATTCTACTTCTGTACCTGAACAAAGTATTTAATTTGTTTCTTTTCAACCTGTGCGTTTGAGTGTTTATGAGAATGGGATCATGTCTCAAGTTGTCTGTCTGAACTGGCTCTGCAATTATGCCCCGTTTCAGTCAGCAGGCTCATTTCTAAATAGTTTAGTACAGCTTTCACAAATATACAATGAGAGTTGGACACCTAGGCTATAACCATGATATAACTTGCAATCTACTTCAGGAGAAGTGGGCAAGGAGTAGCAAGATATTACCCACGATGCAGTGGCTACACCCCTTCCCCCCGAAAAAAATACAAACCAGCATTTCTACAAAGCTACTTAAGCAACAAATTCTAATCCTATTGAACCTATCCATGTGCGGACCAGGCACAGACCTCAAAGTGGGCATTCCCTTGTGGGAAGATACTGCCCTGGGAAGCTATCAATGAGTGGGCCAGGCACCAGCTGCTGTGCGACCTCGCCAACAGATGCTTCTCCAACCTTGAACAAGCATAATACCAAATGACTGTGTTGAGGTGCATCTAATCTAAACCAGAGATCCCCCTGTAATGTAGCAGCAGACAGCTAAAGTCTATACATCATGTGATTTTATTGCAAATCTTCAGCTTTACATGGCACAAGAACTCAATGAGCTTCTGAGAAGACCATGTGTGCATCCAAATTCTCTAAAAGCATTGCATGCTGCCCTTTTTGTTCATTTGTCTGAAAGATTCAATAATTCTGCACCTGACTGTATTCGTTTGGAGACTTTGGTAAATATTTGGTGACTTTAACTTGGAAATTTGAACATAACTTCCCATATGAAATAATGTTCATGAAATCGTCAAATTCTAGTCTTAAGTTGTTTTGTTCTCATTGATGGTCTAGAAACAGGAGGCTGTATTTCAGCACCAAGGATTTGTCACTGCTGTTGGTCAAACTGGCATTTTAAAAAAACTTGGCTGCTCCAAAACAAGATGGACAAATTCAATTTCAGTTGTGGAGAGGCTTGGTTAAAACCATTCAGATGCATCTCTGAAAGCTTAAAAATATCCACCTCTATAATTTTAGCTTGTTTACGAATGTTCACCATTTAGAAACACAGAATGTGAACTAAACCAATAAAATTATGCATCAGCTGTTCATAGGAACTGTACTAGATGTTTCAGATTTCATTTGCTGTTCAATCTGGTGTCCATGTAGACCATTGGTCCTCAAGCGTGGGTCTGTCTCCTGGTTTTTGTTCCAACAACAACTGCAATCACAGAATTTGAATTGCATTTCCATATTGGCCAGTCTCTCTTTCCTCCTAACTTCCAGGTAGAAGGAAGGTGGAAAACCAGCAGTTTGTGGTCCTTGAAGATCGTAATTTTATTATCCTTCCTTCATAGCATATTTCATTTGTGCAGTATAGTGCTGATGATGACTTAATGATTGTAAGGCCTTTCATGATTGTGAGGATTATTGGTCTTAAAAAAGTATTTGCTGTGAAAATGTTCATTTTAGATGTAAACCTTTTCCGTCTCTCATTTACTGAGAGTAGAAGCCCTCATTATGGGTCATTATCTTATTTAATCAGGTGATCTTTCTAATGTAACCCCTTGAGCCAAGTTGTGTCTTGAAGTGCCTCCATGATCTTAGAGGGGTTCAATTTGTGTGGGGAGGACAGGAATCACAGTATTGCTGATGTTCTTTCTCTAGTATGTTTCTTCTTCCTGGTTCATTGGTTCACATTCGAAAGTATACACAATAGCAACAGTCTTTCAGCAGCCCACTCATTTTCTTCCCCAAAGGTTATAAATTTGGTTCCCAACCATCTTTGTCAAGCTGCATCAGAAGAAAAGATTAGCTGATGGGGAAAAGTTTGGGGGGGTGTGTATTGACTGTGCATGGCAGGGGAGCCTTGCATCTCTGATGATGAGCATGAAAGCGACAAAGAAGGGGAAGAATTATTGTGAAATCTGTGAAGCCCCAAGTGCTGTCGACTGAACGCCCTGTTTGATGAAAACATTGCACAGATGCCTGCATATCTTCAGTCCTCTTTCTCTCTCTCTCTCTCTCTCTCTCAGAGAAAAAGAGAGAGGTAAAGAAAATCCAGAGTTTGGTTGTTTTCTTGTTCATTTATTTATTTAATTTCTCCCTTTTTTTCATGTGCAGGTCTCGACAGGCCTCCCATTGCTAGGTGTCACCACACTATTTTTCTTATTTATTTGGCAGACGCCCTTAAGGAGAATGACTTGCATGCACAGAATACAATTCAAAGCATAAAGGCATCAAAATATTTCACAATTATAAACAGGTGACAACTCCAAAAGCAGTGTTTACACAATTTGAACCGCTATTAAAGGAACTGAAAATTATTAAACGACTATCCAAAGCAACGCATTGAAATCCCAGTGTAAAAATAAAAGAGCCAATTAAACCGAGTCGCGTCTTGTGTCTCCTGTCTGTCTCAGTTCTGTGTTGAAGATGTTCAATGGCACTTGGTGCATTGGCAGGGTACACACTTCTCATGCAGTGTTCTGCAGGTGGTACAACTATAACTCAGGAACCACAATGGGTTGAAAAACAAAAAAAAATTACCCTTAATATATTTAGTACTCATAAGATTTTGGCAGATGAAAGCTAGGCGAGTTAGTTGAACACTGAAGGCAATAGAATCGTAGTGGTCTAAAATGTAAACTAGATAGCTTATTTATCTTAAAATTTTTTTGAAGTCCTTGAACGAGTCTTTAATAATCCCATCCCAACCACAGAATCTCATGTTCTCTTTTTGTTCAAAAATGACAAGAAGTGGTAGGTTAAGAATTATGACTTGATAAACAAAAGGCATGCCCTTGTTTTAAGGTCCATTTTATACGACTGCTTTTCCTCTTCATGGAGCCAACATCCTGCTGAGCAGAATCAATGAGAAAATGAGAAACCAGTCAGTCCACATCTGCTGTACCGGTGAAACTGTGCCCTCCCTTTAGCAATCTCGCAGCAAAATCACCTTCAGATAGAGAAACTACATTTCAACTTGATAAGGCTTGATTATTTTATTCTAAAATGAAACAAAAAACAGCATTTTGCTCATACTCTGTATATATATATATATATATATATATATATATATATATATATATATGTGTGTGTGTGTGAGTGTGTGTGTACGTTTGCATTATGCGATTGTGTAATTTGCTTATCTGCATTCATACAATAATTAATTAGTTGAATAATGTGTTTCTGTCTTTTTGTCTTTTCCAGGTATTCCCAATAATGTCGGTCCAGTTAGTAAGTAAATGAACACAAAGCACAACATAATGAAATGCAAGGCTTTGCAATGCATATTAAAGTGATCGAGGTCCACTTGGTATTCAAAGTTCATTTCTGATTTCATTTTTATGTATAAAGTAGGTTTTCTCAAAGCTGTAATAGACCAAAATGAGCAGCTGGTGTATATTTTCCCCCAAGGACTCACAATGGTTCATCCATAATAGAGCTTCAGTAAAGGTGTTAATTCACACCTTGACAAAAATTCAAATATGTGTATGATAGAGTAGACTTTCAAGTTATAGTTGAACAAGACAGTACACATTTCTTCATCCTTTGTAATGACATCAGAAATACCTGTAATTGGTTTATATATATATATACATGGAACACAAATAGCAAGTATTTTTTATTGCAGTCCAAGACCTTTCCACCGGCACAGTGCTGTAAAGGTCACCATAATAGAAATGACACAGTATTATCTTCTCCGGCCAGGATCCCCTGGAGCTGTGTGATGGATAAAGTTACAGTTTCTGGGAGGCTGAATAAAGAGAAGAACCACAGAAGTATTGAACAAGTCAAAGTGCATTTAAAGCCTGGACATTTTTAAATCAATCCACTTCTCAGGCTTAATCAGAACTTCCTCATCTGGGAAAACAAACAGATTCAGTGCACTTCTCTTGCAGTCACTGACTTTCCAGTTCTCCTGAAGTGGAGGTGGGAGGTCTTGAGTTCTGTTTGTCTCTGACGAACAGCCCTCTATATATACTTCTTGTCTACTCACAAAATCCAACGTCAAAATGGAATTGACTAAATTAATGCTCGGACTTTTGAGAAGTCCAACGAGCTTCACTTACTTCACTTTGCCTATTTACATGGACTTGAAATGTACAATGTAACTTTATTTTGAAGCGAAATTTGCACAGATAAATTATCTCGATAAACTATATTTCAGCAGTGGACATTGGACCGAGTGGATCTTTTTGAATGTGCAATGCTGAGGTCTCACTGTTGTTTAAATGCATGAGCTTGTGTTGTGCTGCATGCTGTCCATCCCACTCCCTCTTCATCTGACCATCACCAAACTCTCCCACTAAATTCCACTTCGGAATTCTTAATGGGGCTCTCAGTGAAAAAACCTCAATGAGTTTTGCAGGAAGGACACAGTCCTTAGACAATGTGCACAGCTATTGTTCATTTTGGTTAAAAAAACATTTAACAAGGGTGGTCCTAATCTCAAAGAATGACATTTGTACCAACTTCTTCAGACACAAGGGTGGAAGAAAGTTGTGGGGGGGGAGAAGGAAGCTTGCTTTTCTTTAATATAGACCATTTCACTTCATTAAAAGACAAAGATTCATCGGAGCAAGGAAAAGAATGCCCTTGAAGGCAGCAAACTTATACCTAGCCTTATATAGAATACCCCGGAAAAGAAAATGCAGCAGTTTTTATACTGTTGTCTAAATGTAATTGAATTCTTTATTGACTTTCCTCAATTCGATTCCAAGTTTATTAAGCCAGATAGAATGGCCTAATGCAGCCATTTAGACAAAATTAATATTAAAAAAGGATTCTAGCTATGTGAGATTGCATTGCATTATGGGAATGTCATTGATTAAAATCTGTCACTTCTCATTTCACTGCACCCAACTGAATTTTTATAGATAAAAGTAATTAATAGACAACAGCTGTGTTGTGAATTTTAACTAATCATTCACAAATTTTAAATTAACACCTCTAATTCTTGTCAGATCCTGATTGCACTCCATTGAAAAATATATATCACACATCCCTAGATACATGACATGTAAATTAAAAATTACTTTCTCGTGTAGAATTTTGAACTTACACAGTTGATTTCACATTCATTGGCAAATGGGATGGGGGGTCTACGTTTGTATATTCTTTCTGCTTGTGCCAGTGATTTTGTCCTTGCTTTAAAGCTGAGATACCCATTAAGGTCATTGCTTATTTGCTATTCAATCTCATAAAACAATGGCAGTGAAGGTTTTTTTTTTTTAACCATTTTCCATGAGCGTATTTAAAACCACCACTACTGAAATTACCAGCAGTAATGGTACAACCCTACTGGAGCTTGAACTGAGAACCGATGTATGCAACAGTATCGACTGACTGCATAAGAATAAATTACATCCGAACCAAACGTTAAAAAAATGTTCATAGACTTTTTTAGAGATATGAATGACTGGTTCTGGTATACAGAATAACAGCAGGCAAGGCAAATATGTTAATTTTCTCATGATGTTTCAGTTTTTGTTTATGATAAGTTTCTTCCAACTAAACAAGATGGAGAGGGTAATTAGACTATTCTTTACTCAAACATTATTTTCTGTTATTTTTTTCCATCATCAATTATTTATAGGCTTTAGAGAAATAGAAATAGAATTATTTATTGAATGTGTACCTTATGCAAACTTTTACAAATACTCTACAGTTATCCCACAAAATTGAATATATTCACAACAAATGTATGCATTTCCAACTTGCGTGTTGTGAATTCAGTCTTAACCCTATCACAACCTTACTGGCCTGGATTCAATGAATATTTACTATCTGCTGAAAAAAGCATCTTAAAGACATATTTGTGTAGATTTCAGAAAAAAGTTTACTTACCAAACTATGTGTGAAGGAAGAAAAATTCAATCGCTTGTATTTGACTGTAAGCCAACAGACAAAGCAAATTTGATATTTGATTGAATTCAGGCCTTGAACAAATTAGCTACACATACGCAGCGTGAGGATTTTTTTAAGTTTTAAGTTGATGGGGACATGCAGTTATATTGCTATCCCTATGTTATTACAATAGTTCGCTGACTGCAGCCTCTTCTTATCATCACTTTGAGTAGAATCCATCTCCTGCTAATTAGCATTGCCACTATTTCCCTGTAAGGAAATAAAGAATTGTATGTAATTATGAGGTTAATCAATAAATCAATCATTGTTTCCCGGATGCACATTACTATAAATTGTCTCTGTCCCAGAAAGCATACAAGAATTTGAGTAAACAAATTGGACGTAATGTACAAGGTCTTGATGCAGATCAATGCACTTCAGTTCACGAGAGGAAAATCACAGATTGTTGTTTGATTGATCATCCCCATCGACGTAAAGACTTCCATAAAACTGCACAATTACATACAATGTTTAGAGTGTCACTGGTCTTGGGATGCATCGATTGCTTGTCTTCGTCGGGCTTGGCATCACATGTTGTTATGCAAGAAAAATATGAATAAGTCCAGCTAGAGTTGAATGACTAGCTGTTTGTTGTCCGCTAGTTTACTATAGACCCATAAGAGCTAATGTAGGCAGTGCTTTCAATAACTCCTGATTTCTCCTGATTGCATGCAGTTCGGCCGAATGTTTCATCCCTAGGGGTTGCTAACCGAAATCAAGGTAGGATATCACAAGTTAAAATTCAGTGTTTGTGCAGATCCAATGGCAATAACAGTCTTTAGAGTGGAATGCAGAAATTACAAAATCGTGAGAAAAGGTCTACATTTTAATTTTAGTTGTTTTATTTGTTAGACTTGGTGTGTGTTTTCATTGTTGGGAACATATTTTAGATGTATTTTTAGATCTTACAGATTCAATTTTATAGCTACCCTTTTCTCTTATAAATGGGTAATTCTAATTGTCACACATTTGACATCTGTGAAATCTTAAGGGGGCTGCGCCCTCGGAATGGACAGCAGTTTGATTTACATTTCCACAAATTACAAAAGCCTTCCATGATCCCTTCCATTTTAATTAGGCCTCACACTTCTAGGGATTCTGGATTTTGGCACCATCGACAAGAGACGAGGCGAGTTTGCGCAGAGGTTTTGTGTAGATTGATTTCAGGAAATCTCTCGTTAATCCACGGTGCAGATGTGACATGCAAGCATCTTCAATTTGATGCCTTCTTTTTTTCCCTCATTCTCTCTGGCTGCGGGGATTATTTTCCACCCTGTTAGTTAGTTTTGTGAGAGCAGGCAGGTGGTTATGCATAATTATCCCGTTTTTTTTTTTTTCCTTTGTTGCATTTGAAGGAATAGCTAGCTGCTGTTGTGTTGAACTCATTTTGTGTTACCTTGTTGGTCCTCATTTTGGGAGGCTGTATACAGTTCCAGACTCATAGGAAATTAGCAGTGGGCGGGCACTGGAGGTCCTCTTGAATTGTTGAGAGCTCTTCCACCTGGGGTTGGATGTAGACAATGACAGTGCAGCCTCTCATTAGCAATGCGTCTTCACAGAGCTCGGCCTGATGGCACTGGGGTATTACCTGCTCACTTAGAAGTGGGCTTACTAATCGAATGCATGGATGTGCCAGTATCTGAAAATCAAATGTTGGGTGCATATGTTGATGATTGAAAGACCACAGAAGGACCACATTCACTGAGAACCAGGGTCAAGAGTATTCCACATCATGCCTCCAGTGCTCGTCAAATGAAAATAAAGGCTAATGGAATGCAATTGGTTTAAATAAATTATTTCTCGAGAAAATCTGTTCATTTGTGTGATGTTGGCTGCACTGCAATGAAATATTATCTCAGGGCTATAGGTCTACAGCACCTATTATTATTTTAGCAAAGCAGTTTCCCCAAAGGAAACTTGCATTTATTACAATGGTCCCAATTTTAACATTGGCAAACCAATACTTATGTTTTTTTTTTTTTTTTTTTTTGCCCATGTGGACTATGAAAGGCATTTTTCTAAAATCACAGCTGTTAATATCAGAATTTTAACATAATGACATGGTCTTGTCATTATGTCTAATTTCTCATTGATTTTTGTAGGCTTGTATCATTATATGAATAGATGGATCATTTTAACCATGTGAAAAAGCAAAATTGACTTTGTAATCTAATCGGCCTTTATGAACATTACTTAATTTATGATTACTAAAAGATTGAAGCAGCGCCAGAGTCATTCAATATTTATCCTTAATTTTGACTCCTTATCATTAACTCTGCATTCCTTTTTTCCTGCCAAAAGTAAATTGATAGTTTAGAAAATCACACTTTATGTAATTATAAGGACAGCCATTGAATGATTAAGATCCTGTGTGTTCCTTTGTTTTGTTTGCTTTGTTTTTGTTTGTGAGACACTGTAATACTTGCTGAAAATCAGTTACTCATGACTGGGGCATCTGGCTTCAGCACAAAGCAGTCAGGTCTCATTTTATTCAGTTTTATGGGTATAATATATATATATTTTGTTTTGTTCTAACTCATTTAGTTGCTCCACAAGTTGCTTTATCCACTGCCCCTTCTGTTCAACTTCCAATCAGCCAGAAAGGTAGGAATTCTAAGATTCATACAGTGACCTCCTAGTCTTTGCAGCTAAATCTCCCACTGTATGAATCTAGAATCACTTGTTTTGTGTTTAAGGACACCTAACTCAGCCTCACCCTCTTTGCAATTACCTGCTATACCATAGATTGTATCTTCTCGTGAAATGTGTGTGCTGTTCCTAGTCCTCTGAGGGTAGTGATTTGGGAGCTTGTTACCTATCTTGTGTATCAATTTAGCAGTTAACAGTCTACTCACACAGGAAACAAATTAAGCACTCACACGAATCACTGCTGTGCTGATTCAGTGTGCCATGCTGTCTCTATTAAATGTGTTACAGTCTACTGCTAATGATCATATAAGGAGAGCGTATCCTGAAAATAATTCTACATAGAGTGAAATACATTGGGTTTTCTACACTCATTTTAGCAGGATGCGTATTGGTCGGAATTTCTTGTAGGTGCAATGAACATGATTTTGAATGCTCAGTCCCGTATTAATAAGAAATATCGGTAGCGTTCTTCATGGAACAATTCTATCATCACAATGATGACTAAACTTATGCAGAATGAAGTACTTAATTGTGAACTCACATCTTTATTGAGTAGTCATAACAAAATGCTAGTTTACCAATGTAGGGACACAGTGAAGCAGTAGTAACAGGAGTAAAAGTGTACTTTTTGCACAAATATAACTTATTTTAACCCTCAGAGTATTTTCCCCAGTAGTTGTTTTTTAACAGTAGAATTTAAAATTAATTCTAAATGGCGATGACCCTCATGTTTATTTGCAGACTGAAACTTAGTGTCTTGTATTAGTTCTCATATTTACATTTCATTTCAAATGTAGCTGTGACAAGGCATCTCTTAGAATTCTCATACTTAAAGCATAGTTGCATATTTCTGGAACAAAAAAAAAATGTATCGACTACTGTGGTGGATTTTTTTTTTCCCCCGACACAGACCCTGACAAATCCTTGTGAATTTCTTTTTATTATTGGACGGGGGGGCAGCATTGCTTCTAAAGATTGATCCAGATAAAACTTGGATAAGTAAAGGATATGAAGGATAAAACATAATTCAGGGCATTAGGGAATGGATGTGTATGATGCGGCTCTTGTGTCTTATTCAGTTGTCTCTAGGGCAGTGTTGTAAGGTCTCCAACATGATGGACTGACCAGATGGCCTGTAATTTATGATGTCAGAGTATCTTTTGAGGTGACCGCGAATTGGATCAAACAGACTTGAACTCAATCCGGTCCTGAACAATCCGGACCCCCCCACACCCCCCCCCCACCCTCCCCCCAATGCTGGCCGAACCCGGCCTTAGCTTGGAGGGGCATGCAAGGTTTTAATTCTGGGCTGGCTCCCAGACATGTGGCAGCCGTCATTCCGAAAGGCGGATTTGTCACAATTCACCACACGATCTGGGTCTGTCAGCTGTTGTGTGTGTGTGTGTGTGTGTGTGTGCTTAAGGAGACCCAAGCATTGTGATCATCACAAGCTCGTCTCTAACCGCAGTAAATCAGTCTTGACACTTGCCCTCGAATGAGATGTGCTCAGTGCTTCCGGGATTCAACGAATCAGCCCGCTGAATCACCCACCAACTAAATGCTTGCATTCAGAGAATCGGGCTGCAGAATTACCCATGAAAGAATAAATGTGAGGTCTTTGTCACAAAGCCGTAAATCTTTACAGGCCGACAAAATACATTCACAAATTGCCTGGGATATCAACACATCATTTTTTATATTTATATTTTAGTATTAAGTTGCATCATAATATATTTTAAGGTCATTTTATAATGCCGTGGGGTTCAGAAGTGTTTGAAAGTTCTAGCTCCTTTTATTTTTTTCAGAATTGGACAAGCAGCATCTGTAAAATAAACAGTCCAAAAATAATACAAAATGGTGTAAATTTCAAACTGCTTGGTTTGCTCATGCCTCGCTGAGTTTGAAAATTACATCCTACAAAATTTGAGCTGTTTTGTCATTGCTTTTTTCCCCATGTCCACATAACACTGTTTTTTTTTTTGTGTTGTCCTGGACCATGTGGCCCCCTCTCTCTTTTCCATTATCATGTGTTTGGTGCTACAGAGAGGCTTCTAACAACATGCTGTTCATCATTACTAGGTGATCTAACATCTGAAGCCATTGCCTGCTTCCCTATGTCTACATTCAGTCATCTGTCTCGCAGTAACTGGGCCAGCCCTCCATCCTAATCGTGCATGCTTGTGCGCGCTCTACCTTATTGCTCTCTTACGGCGCGCCCGATCACGTCCACCTCTCTGTTCTTCTTTGCAAGACTGCGAATGCTCCGGCCACTCCAATCGCTGCAGCTACATCGAGCTGCTAAACACGGTCATTTGCATCAGCTGTAAGCACAACACTAGGGGGCAGCACTGCCAGTTGTGCAAGCTGGGCTACTACCGAAACGTCTCAGCAGAGCTGGACGATGAGAATGTTTGCATAGGTCAGTTTTATCGTCGTAATCAATGTTGCAACGTCTGACGGTCACCGGCCCTCCCCACTACGTTCCCGCCCTGTCACCCATCAGCCCTATGTCTGATTCATCTTCCACGGCCTCGTCCCTCATTTTTATCTATGTAATCTTTTCCTACGTTGTTTGTCTCACTCCATTTACTCGCCCACTGACACAGACACAATCACGCATCCTTTTTACTCATCCAGTGCTTATGGAAGAGAATGCATAAGGCCACTTAAACCCACAAATCAAAGCAATGAGTCATTTGCTGATATTTCTGCATCCCATTGACATATACCAAATCATTGCACTGGCTGAATAGATTACTTCTGAAGGACATCAAATTTTGAGTTATTTTGGAGCATAAGTGTAGAGCTGGCAGCCAGGAGCTTTTCAAAGGCTCTTCCCAGCGTTTTGGACACGGTGATATCTCTTGTTGGAGGTTCTCAGTTGTTCATCCCGTGAGCAGGCCGTGTGCTGCTTGTAGTGTCTTCTAGCTTGAAGAGACATCTCCCTTCACAAGAATTTCCCCGCGTGCCGAGATGAAACATCCCACCTCGAGAAGGTGCTATGTTGCACATACACTGTCTTCCAGCCAGTTTGTCTGGGTAAAGATAGTGTTCAGTTTGCCAAGATTCAGGCAGAATGATGATGTTCTATGTCAAGTAAATGCACTGCAGGTTCTACAGTTCAGTAAGCATCGCACTATCACACCAAGTAGCCAGCAAGAAAATGTTATTATTACCTTGCCGATATATTACCTAAAACACGCAACTGTAAATACAGTGAGCACCATAATTAATCGGACAGTCACACATTTTTTATTTTGGTTCTGTACTCTTGCACTTTGAGTTTGAAAGGATACTGTGCCAATGAGGCTTAAGTGCAGACTGTCAGATGTACTAATTAGAAGTGACTGCACTGTTTAGACATTGGCCTCCCTATTTTAGAGTGCAACAAAAAATATTGGATGCTTTAACTTAATGAAGGATAAAGTCATCATTTTTCTTAGTTAGTTGCGTACCTTCTGTACACAATGACTTGGGGTTTCTGACACATAGACATCACCATAAGCTGGGTATCTTTCCTAGTGTTGCTCTGCCAGGCCTGTACTGCAGCCATCTTCAGTTCAAGCTTGTTCCTGGGACCTCTGCCTTCAGTTAACTCTTCAGCATGCTTGTTCAAACGGATTTGGATCCAGTGATTGACTCGGCCAACAGAATCAAAATAATAAAAAAAAGGTGTCACTGTCGAATGGATAATGGTGCTCACTGGAATGGATTATGGTGCTCACTGTATATGGGCAGATAAAGTCTCAGTTTTCTTCAGCACCAAAAACGTAGCAGCAAAAATCAAAATGCAGAAATTAACATCTACCATAAATGTCCGAAAAGTATGAAATATCTGTACTCTCCACTGTCATTATCCCTCTTTTTGTTTTTTTTTTGTGTCTTTTTCTGTCAAAAAGTGGAAGGATTTAAATATCAGAGAATATATTTGCAAAAGATGGTAACCTACACTCGCAGAATGTGTCTCTGGCATTTTTTCTGAAAAAAAATTAACAAATATTTACCCTGGCAATGAAATCGATTACAGACCTTCAATTAATCATGTTCATGCAAATGACAAAATATTCTAAAACAGTAACGTACAACAAGCCAGTAATTTTTTTTAATGATATAAGCCCCATGTCAGTATAATCACAATGTGCCTATTCATTTGAAAAGCTAATTTTTCTGCCATTTATTTTGTTATTGCACTTCCTTCATTAATATCAGTTACAGGCAAAGTGATACAATGTTAGCAAAAAAAGGGCCCTAAATGCATTCATTATTGATCACAGTCTGATGTTAATCATAAATGTGTCAAAATTATAGCTTAAAGCATATTGACCAATACCATGCTTAAATTTTTATGCAGAATGCTGTGTCAGATGAATATTCAGATTTGCATTTGGTTTATAGATGATAGTTTCTGCTGTTTCACTGAGAGTGCAGTCTGAGGTGACCAGGGATTGCACAGAACTCTGGGAAGTTTTCCCTTCCTTGCCACAGGGATCATTATCCATTTTCTAGCCTGAATTTGGCTTATAAGTGCCAGGGTCTCTTCAACCAATCAGGAGTCAGGGTGAGAGGGGGTGTATGCAGAGGGTGTCATTACAGTGTCATTTCCGCTCAGTTCTCTCTCGCCTCTTATACCCATAAAGTTAATTGGACAGATGTCAGTGGAGATAAACTTGTCCTTTATTGGCCTGGCTTTCCTCAGATCCTGTTCTCTGCTGCTGCTCAAATGTTCTCGTTCAAGTTGAGTCAGTCTGGGAAAACCAGCGAGTGACAGTACAAAATGTACTGATAAGAAATGCAATTCCAAACTTTCTCTCTCTCACCCCGCAGCTAATACTCTTCATAAAGGTGAATATTTTTTGCTCAATTGTTTCCACAGTCATCAAAATAGGACAGAGCTCCCGGTCGAATGTGCTTCATTTTATATTATATTTCCCTTATCTTCGTACCCTCATAGCAATACTTACATACACAGGACACATGACTGCACTCTGTGCTTTCAGTGAAGTTAATCTCAATGAATATGATCAGAAAAAGCAACATGTGTCCTAATCTGATCGTTGGATGAATTTGTGCTTTCTTCAAACACACAGTTTGGCAAGTTCAGCAATCACTGATTATATGATGTAATAGAATTCCTGAGGTACGGCATCATATTATTTAACATGCAAACAGAATAACCATCATTAATGTCGGTTACCATCTTTAGCAAAAACAGTCATTTCTAATCAATTGTTGATTAATTTAGATTTAGCATGTATGTTGATTAAAATATTTACTAAAACTAAAAAATAGTTTTAGTGGTCAGTGTGTATTTTGTGATATTTAAAATGGCAGAATTTTTTGGTAAAAATTATTGGTTTTGCTCTTTTGATTGTTATTGTTATGACTATTAACAAGAGCTCAATGCTCTTTGAACCAACAAGTTCCTAAGAACCCGTGGAAACAGCAGCTATTATTTATTTATAAGTGCTTTTTAAACTGGTAAACTAGTCTCCAGTGTCTGTATGTATGTGTCTTGTTTCTACAGACTGTAATTGTAATCCCTTTGGCTCAGACAGTGATCGCTGTAATGGCACAGGATTTTGTAAATGTAAGGAGGGAACAACAGGGGCTAAGTGCCGAGACTGTCTGCCAGGATATTTGTGGGACAATGGCTGCAAATGTAAGTAGAACCGTTCCCTTGCAGCGCCTGTGCCCGCATTGTCTGCCTCCGGTCCTATTGGCTGAAACCGCTGCACCAGCCTGGCCTCAACTGCTTCAACTGCATAAAATCAACCTGTAACACGTAGCCGCTACTAACAACTTGTCGATTTTAATTTACTTATTGATACTTTTATTTTGATTGCAAATTACCGCTGTTTGATTACTTTTCTCTCCTTATTAGGATTTCAGCTACTAGTTTTGATGGGCATAAGCACTACAAAGCTTTTTCGTTTCACTTAGTTTTCATTTGTTTTGTTCGGAGTTAGGCGGTAAGCTCTGCATGCAGACTGTTCCCTTTTCAGCCCAATTATCCTGCAGTTTGTATAGGGAGAACATAACAGCTGACCAAATATTTAGTGCCTGCAGCATGCCGATGAGTCATTGCAACAGGATTACTTATTCCATGCCAAGTCTATTTTGTTCCCTCTGCCTAAATGCCTTGATAATAATGTTCAAAATACCCACTTGTATAAATAAATATCATTCCTCTATTTTTAATTTTACTTAAAAGGATGTCATCTGTTTCGTGGTAATGTTAAGTGGCAGAAAGCACATCAGATGCCTGGACCTCAGGTTTGTATTCGCATTCTGAGTGAATGCCGCAACAGATAAAGTAATATATGTAAATACAATGTAGATAGAATTCAGCAAAATATTGATTATTTTCCATCTCGGGCTGCCAGACTACAGTATTATAAATCCAGTAACCTAATGTGGCTCCCTTCATTGATATGACTGATAGGCATACGCACTATAACAACCGTAGAGGTTGATGCAAAGGTTACATTTCCATCTGAAAAAACAATGCATTTGTAGCATATCAGCACAAACCTCACTGCCCATTATTAACGCCCTACCATTACATTCTGACACGGGCCTAAATGGATTGTAGACAGTCCTGTTTAACTGACTGTTGGTAATTGAGGGGTCCAATGTCAAAGTCAGCACAGCACTGCCAGCACATCTATTCAAGTGTGCTTAAAATCCATTCCCCAGAAGCCTGCTCACCCAGAGTAGCAATAACAGGTTTAATAAGACAAATCATGTTGATGCTCTTGTAGAGGACAGTGCGCACCAGGATAATCCTTCAAAGCGAATGAGGAAAACTCAAAGTGTACTTTGTAGTTTAATGTTGGACGCGGCAGTCTGAAGCAGCCAAATCAAGCATTAAAGGGATCATGTCCAATCTTACTGCTGCAGGTCTCCCGGAACATTGTTTCGGTGACGCGAACAGGATCTTTGTTCGCTGTGAAATTTGACACTGCGAATGGAAGATATTTTTAATTGGAAGTTTTGTCAAGAAAGCTCAACATCTCAAAAAATATAATGGTCGCCAATTTAAAAATAATGGATTATGAAATCTTGAGCTAAGAGGCATTTGGTTTAACCTTATAATATGTGCTGTATCCTACTTGAGACGTGGTGTTTTGTTGAATAAAACTATAAGAAACTGGGCTCTCTACTTAACATTGATATTATTTTCTTTAGGAAAGTCATTTTAAATAGCAGATTCAAAGGCAACAAAAAAATACCCACGCCATTTTGTTATCATTTCAACATGGAATGACATAGCTCTGAATATTATCAACCTATCAAACATGCAGGGGATGGTTAACTCAACAGTGCCAGGAAGATATTCATGAGCTCTTTTAACCTCAATTTTCTTGAGGTTGCCTTATGAAAATGCTGCGCTGCTCAGTAGACATAATCCCATGAAAGCCCTGCAGGGAGAAGTGATCTCAGTCCTCACCACCCACTCTGCTTGTTATCCCTGGCCTTCCATTGGTAAACAAGCTATTTCAGAATCGAGGCAGCACAATCGCGAAGATGGTCTGATCGCATTCACTCAATATCGGATCAATATGAAAATGCATCAACATGTATTAAGGAATGGTGTAATATTAGCCCTATGACTGATGGGTATTCAGGGCCAAGAAAAAATTGGATTTCAGTGCGTGCTGGGGCTACAAGATCAAACCTTTTATTGAATGCAGGGCTAAAGGCTGATACATACTCCACAAGAACAGAGAAATTTGTTCTTGTTCTCAAGGCTGCGAGAACAAAATGACGTCATTTTGTTCTCGCAGCCCTGGTTTCGGAGTTCTTGCAGCTTGTTCTCGACGCATCATCTAGGTAGAACTTTTTTTCTCGTGTGGTGTCCGAGAACTATCGTGTGATTGGTCAGAAAGATGGAGTGGGCGCTGCCCTATGAGGACTTCCCAGGAGCTTGGCACTTTAGATTCTCATGAAGTATGAAATGTCCTGGTCAAAACGAACTTAGTTCTTGTTCTCGCAGCCTCGAGAACAAAAACAAATTTCTCTGTTCTTGTGGAGAATGTATCAAGCTTAAAAGTTCTCCAGCACCCCACCGGATTTCCAGCATGAGGAGATTTTCAGCACGAGCCCATCGGGCTTTTTTTTTTTTTTTTCTTTTTTTTTTTTTTTTATTATTTGAGCTGAGTATTCAATGTGTAACCATTTATCCAATCACATTAAACGCTGTTTAAAAGCTGATTAAAGTGATGTAACACTAAACCAATAGCATATGAGTATTCCGTGTTACTAGGCAATAGAGGCAGAGCGGGGCACGTAATTTTTCTTTTTTTCCAGGCGAGTACAGGGCTAATTACGATAAATAGGCGCGCGTGTCTATCAAGCTGACACTTGCGCCATTTAGTCGTCGGTCTTACACGTGGACTGTATATAAATTTTATACAGTCCATGGTTTCACATACTTACATGCTCAACGTCCAGATGGGGGACAGATAGAAGAATAGGAAAGGATAATACATCCTCAGAGAGCCTGGACGCAGCTCAACTCCTGGCATCCCACGTTTTTGCCATTTTGGGCAGCAAAACCTGGAGTCTCCCATCTTGCCAATACAGAGCAGGAACAATCGCATCATCCTAAGCTATACAGTTCGAACTAGAAAAAAGGGGGAAGGAATGAAGATACCATTTTAAAAATTCTTATCCAGTACCACGTATTTTTATGGCTCAATCACACCTTTAAAAGCAGAAACAGATTCTCGCAATCCAAGGCTAAATCTCAATTGAGTAATACTGAACCGCTGAGGCAATAATTTAATTATGGGAGACTCTCGCAAAATGATTAACAACAAATACGAGAACATGTCTGTCATAATGGTAAACGCTTTCGTGCTGGCAAGACGAGCGTGCGCGACTCATTTCCAGCAAACTGACTCGTACGGGGATGTGAATTTTGGTTAATTTAATTAGCCTAAATGGAAAGTCGCTGCTTCAATCAATTCAAATAATTACCAGAACATTGCAGCCAACTAAAAATACCCACATGGTTAGAGTAAAGTGTTTTAACGTGGTTGTAGCCTATTCGGTAAATAAGATTTTAGCATATGACATACATGCTAGCTCGAGAACAAATGTGGATGGAGCATTCAATATAGTCAACTAGCTAGCTTCCTCTTTCGAAGACAGTCATTGATGACCACCTCATGACAGCAAACCTTACACGAAGTCCTATAGTAGATTTCAAAGATAATTCACCAGTCAATCAGCTACGTGTAGTAATTATTAATATAATTTCCCTTTCCGATTCCCCGCATGGCTAACGTGGGGGTCAATTCAAATAAGAGGTGGTTCGTTTCTACGAGCATAGTGAAGGGAATGTGCATTATCTGGGGGACCTCGCCAATTGCGCTTTACGACTCGTGACAATAGATACGTAAAATAATGGTTTGTTTACCGCAATCACGTATACGAACGTTGTATTCCCATATTACTGGAGCCCCACAAGAGTGAGTTCCATTTCCTCTGTCCAGGACAGGGCTTTAAACCAGTGCAGGAGCTTGTTGAACAAGGCGATTATCTTGGAAAAGAGCACACCTGTCAACCCTCCCGTTTTCCCCAGGATTCTCCGATATTTTACCAATCTTTCCCGCTGTCTTCCCGTTAGAATACTTCCCTGGGCCACGGCTACGGCCGGGATGGCATTATCCATGACCGACAGCGTTTGTGATCAGAAAATCCGCATTGCCTCCTTTATAGCGGAGCACAATCTATCGTTCACCATGGCAGGGCCGCTTGTCAGCCAGTGTTAGAAGTGAGTGGAAGATGGGATTGCATTCGCTAGCCTGTCACTCTCAAACCAACTTGCTAGCTATATAACCACGCACGGGATTGCTCAGGAATTCAAAAGACGTCTGACTTAGAAGCTGAAGAAAACGATGTTTTAGTTTAATTTAGACTAAGCAACTAACGTAAACAATGGTAAAATTCTGAATATTTTGGTTCGTTTCTTCGATGAGGATGTCGGCAAAGTAATCATTCAGCACTTAGCTAGTCGGAAGCAAGTTTCTGCCAACAAGTTTAGTTAACTTTACCAAATTTACACTGGACTGTGAGGAGTGCTACAGCGTTAACAGTTATTTATTTATTATTTTTAGTTAACACAGGGTGTTGCACACTCATGAACGCTCTATTTAATCAATTACGTTATCCTGGGTAACGTTGTACTATGACTAGAAAATGGTCTGTATGAGAGATAACGCTGTGTTGCATTGATGCTGGATTACGTAACGATAACTCAACGCTATGGATAAATCTTGTATCGGGACTAGAGACAACGTCAGCTCTGTTGTCCATGCAAGTTTCTCTAAACGTTGTAAGATGCTGCTCCTAGTTATTTACACTCAGTTTCTCAAGCGTTGGCATCCCATATCCTCTTTACATCTGTAATCCCCCCAGTAGCGTATGTGAACGTTAATCAGGTCACTCCTCTCATCGGCGGAAGCTCAGGCCTTTGTGAATGTTGTTAATAAGACCAATGTCAGGCAGAGTCCATGTGTTAGAAGCTCTTATATTGTTATTTTATGTATTTCTGTATTATGAAAGACAGGCTACTGTCATAAAGTGCGTTAGGACACAACTCAATTTAGGACCCCCCGGTAATTTAATTTTCCGGTGTGGGAATTTTTCGAGCTTTAAGCCCTGTGAATGCAACAGAACGAAGCGTATGCCCTAACACCGGCTCTTGGAAAAGAAATGTAAAACTGATGCGGGTGACTTTTTCGTGAGTGGAATTTTTATATTTGAAGATCAGTTTATGGTAATTCAGGTTTTTTTCTTCTTTTTTGTTGACGTCTTTTGAAATACACCATGGAATAAGCTGGGTATATGTAGAGCGAGAGAAAGTGAAATGTGATGTAGCTGCTGACACAGGTTGCCAAATATGCATGACAATAAGGAGCTAGGATTGATGAGTAACACAAACCAAATGGAAAAAGGATATGAAGCCAGGCATTGTAACACAGGGGGGCTCATTTTTATAAAAGGCATAATGTCCCTTTAAAGAGACAATGATCAATGACTTCAAAATGCAGAATGATTAGAGTTACACTCTTAATGTAACCTCTTTTTCAGCTCAGCAGGTTGTTGTTTCATAAGAAGCCTGACCCCATGTCCTCTTTTTTTGGCTAGGGGTCAAGGGGGTGACAAATTAGCAAAAATTAGAACAGTTACATTTTTATTTAGTAAAAAATGCCTTGTCAATATTAAATGTTTCTCCCTTTGTATAGGTGTTGAACAAGTATCATTGATGCTTTATACTCATTACTAAGCATATACAGTACTCGCAGTACTCTAAAACTATATTTGACAGCTTTGTAGAGAGTTTGATAAGTCTGTGTATACCTCTGATAGTCTCAGAAAGGGAGTTCATCTGTATTCACATAGCAATAGGCAATTAAAACAGAAATCTCTTCTCAAACAATCCACACTCAGTCAGAGGCAACATCTACTTACTCTCTTACTTGATAAATATTATTCCTCATCGCGAAAGTAAACGTAATAAATCTCCCAATCTATTTTTTTATCGCATCTGTTTACTCTGGGGAAATTGTGAACGTGAGCGATGGGAAATGACTGCCTTTATGGTTCAATCCATCCTAAAATTCCATTGTTCTGGGATGCCCCATAAAATATTCTGAAAATGACGGCTAAGTTATTCGCCAACCCTTGGGATGAAATACATGCAAATGTTTTTGAGCTAAGTGTCTGATGTGCTGCATATTGACCCATCTCCTAATGTTTTGCAAACAAGCTGGCTGGGGCAACATTTTGGCCTGAAATCTGAAACTTGTTGCTGGGGAACATTGTGTACAGTACTTTGAATAATATGAAAAATAAGTGGCACTGAAATATAATTTTACAAAACCGTGACACCAAATCTCAAACCAGAGGTGGCAATAAAAACAAAAAAATACAAATAAATACTATTCTGCGATCACAGCACGAAAATACATCACTGTGGCCAGAGGGTCGCTGTTTTTCAAGGCCGCACAGCTGTACGCTTTTACCAATTTAAATGAGATTCAATAAAGTACCATATTTTTTTGGAAAATGGGAGAGGAGTGGTTTTAACTATGTTGCAAAACCAAGGCCACAAATAAAAAAGTTAAAGAAAAAAGATTGTAAATAACCTGCCAAAGCTGCTTCAACGCACAACCTCTGCATCTTTATAAAAGAATAGATCTCTGCAGGAAATGTTTCAGTCCTCTTTTACTCATAATGGATAAATAAATACATTTCAATAAATGCATTTTTCAGCCCTCCTACTCTACAATGTTAGAGATACAAGATTTAAAATGTTCACTTTCTCGCAGGTGAAAAATAAGCCAAGTGCGGGCAGTTTCACTGCCCATAAGCTAGTTATAAGGATGTAAAATCAAACAAAAGGATTTCAGATTAAAATTTCAGTATTAAAAGCAGTACATGGAGTGGAATCCCAGAAGTGTTTTTTTTTTTTTTTTGGAAAAAAGATTCTATATGTTATTCTGCATAGTTGTTGAACCCTTTCATATCACCTTCTCAAATGTGCGTTCATGGTTCCACCCACGTTTATTGTCAATAATACTTCACCATTGGTCCTGTAGGCTCTGGTGTTCTCTCTTATGGGTAACTTTGCACAACTTATCATTGTTGCAAAACAAATACAATTCTATTGGCCATGCAATTGGTTTTATATGTGCCAAAGGTTTTTTGCATGCTAAATGTATTAGGAAATGCGGCTTATAAGATCATCTATCTATCAAGTAAATACATCTTAACAATTATTCAGTCAGTTATCAACTAGATGTGACACCTGGCATGCTGTATTTTCACTCACAGTTACAATAACTAATGTCCATTTCACAAAATACTTTAGAATGTTCTCACACACAATTGTGTGTGTACTACGTGCACAAGCTCCCCTACGCGCAAGGTAGATTCAAAGCTTCTTTTTGAAAGGACTGCACCAAAATGCAACGTGCACACTCTATGTGGGGACTGGGAGTCCGGGGAGGAGTCTCTGGGGTAATGTGTCATGCTTTACCTGAGCTCAGCAGTCTCTTAGTGAGGCCACGATAGAACGGAGGGAGGGCGGGGCTGGGAGCGAGCAACACACTGACTGCAACCCGGAAAAAATACGCCGGGATAGTGCAGCCACCTCAGAGCCTACACCCAACCCACTCCCACTGCTTCTCACTACATCACCTCACCGGCCTGTGCTCCAGCGAGCCTGAAGGATCAATGCAGGCAGATAATCAATCCATCAGATCCCTGGACCTGGAGTTATCTCTAAAACTAAGCCAGTCACATCATGATTGAGCTATCTCTCTGCCTTCCGTTAAATATTACCTTCCTTATTTTAGTTCTCCTCAGTAACACATTGATAACTGGCAATATTGATGTTTCACTTTAAGCAATCAATATCCCCCTCTCCAGCATAGTTTGACGCTTAGTGCAAACCTCAGAACTAGACCAGTGTAATTCTACACATCCACACACAGAGGCCAGCTCTCTCGGTACATTAGCATTAAGAATTATCTCTTTGGTTAAAATGGCGCATCCATCAAATACAGAAATCAATTTTAATTTGTTGTTATTGTATATTTTATTTCTGAATTTTGCTTGTGGTAATAAGAAGTCACTTGTTCCTACTTATGGACCAACTCAATAAGTACTCTTTCCCATTTTGCAGTAGCAGCGAGCTATATGCTTTTAAAAAATGTGAATAGTATTGCATTGTCTCTTACTTGATTAAATGTAAAAACCAATGTTAACACATAATCTTTGCATATCATTTTAGCATTTTAAGATACAAAGAAAATGTATTTGGTCAACTTCGTATTTTATCGTGAATCAGTCTTTAGTGCGTTGTTAAAATAATTCCTTAATGTTTAAATCTGTCATGTAGTCACATCTAAATCACTTTTCCATCGCCAGTATTTTTTTATTACCTCAATTCAAAGACTCAGGGGCATTATTTATGAATTATACCTGAAGTGGGCCTGGTTGTCATTCTAGAAAAGAAATATGAGATTGCCATTTGAAAAATGTCACTATTTTGTATGAGTGTATAACAATATTACGTATGCTATCTCAAATTTGCTTGTTTGTTACAGTATATTGAAAAAAAATCCGGTATTTTATTAGTTTCATGCCTATAATCAATCATTGGGCAAATGCAAGTAGGGCTTGCATGTATGCAGGACTAAAATCTTCACCACTCATCAGTGGCTGTGTTATGAGGCACATTTTGCCATAGGGTGTCCTGCAGTCCCTGGAAAAACAATGCATTTTAGAATTTTTGTTTATTTTAACACACTTTTTGCTTGTTTACATGTTCAATGAAAAATACAAACTTTCCTTGTCATCCTCACTGTTTGAATATGAAAAACCTACTTGGTAAAGATGAATTCTTATAAAAGCAGTGAAACTACTGAAACTACATTTATAGCTTTCATATTTTTAACACTCGATTTTAATGACTTTTTTTGACACATCAATGTTTTGAATCACACACTAAGAAAAATATTTGTATGGAAGAAAATTGAATGCATGTTTTTTTCTGCATGAGTGCATTATTCTCAGTTAAACTGAATGAATTCCATGTAATGCTATGCTGGCAGGCTTGTCAAAATTCTCCCCTGACATTATTGCATTTTGTATGTAAAGAAAGATTAGAATACAAAGTGATTACCAGAGGAGTTGAATTGAGCATGATTTCTTCAAAAGGAATGTACTGTTATCATCCATCTGTCAGTATCTTGGGTAATGTAGTTCACAGTGCTAGGCTGAGCTTTTGCCATTATAATCTCATGCGCATCCCCCAAAAATAGCCCTGCAAGGCTTTGTACCATTACCTTAAGCCAGACGTAATTCCACATTGCAGTATTGCAAAGGGAGAGACAGAATGCTGGTTCCATAGGTGATTTTTATCATGGGTTTTCCGCAAATACGCCACATTTTTTTTCTTTGCAAGGTAAACAGCAGTAGCTCTTTCTGTTTGTTTTTGTTTTCGTGTGTTCTGTTCGCCTACAGCTTGCTTGACAGCTTGCTTCCAGGAGAAATAAAACTGGCCTTGGTTTTCATACTCCAAGAAGAATAAAATTGTTTGGATGAATTTTATACTGGCAGAACTCTCTTTTTGAACAGTTTCTCCACTCCCCCACCTGACTTAAGGACTTTAACATGCTGTCATTATTTATCAAGTGCTATTCTTCTGCAAGAAAGAACATCTGAATGCATGCATCTAAATCACAGCCTAGCCTTATATTCCTACAGGCATACTTTGGTCTGAAATCACATCTGTTTATATATTATTTCCAATTTAATATTCAATGGAAATTCCTAGCTAATAGTTCCTTTAAAAATGTGAATGTATGATCTTTTAATTGTGGTGAGAAGTGTGTTTGGGGGGTGGGGGGTAAGGTAGGTTGGAGGTACCCAGTGAAAACTACATTTATCTGAAACATTTTCCCCAAGAGACTCTGTTTTTATGTGCAGCATGAAGAGGATCACATTGCCTTTTAGTTAGACTGGCAATTAAGACACTGTCTCAGCAACTTTGTCAGCATTTTATCCTTTGTGTTCTCGTGCTGTGCGTCGGTTACAGAAGAACCTCAACCTCTTCCTGTTATCATCGACGCACTCCTCATGTATTTTCCTTCAATCCTATACCTTGTTTTGTTTTGATTACAAACCTATGTTCCCTAAGTTTAATTTGACATTGAAATTGCTAACCTCTGTCATTGACAGTATGCTCATTAAGACCAGAATTGTAGGAAGTAAAACATAAGTTTCTTTGTGTGACTGTTTTAGTTCAGTATGACTCACCCACAAACTGTTTTAACAACTCGACACATAACAGACACATTTTACCATGCCACAGCTGTTATTATGATGAATATTTCTGAATAACTTAGGTTAGCGGCTTTTTTGCCGTAAGGAATTGTTGAACTTGATAGTTTTGAGTAGTTGAGTGCAGATTTTTGTGAGAGGTGGTTTAGTGCACAGGTTCTCATCCTCTCGACCCTTTCTGCTTGACTCCCCTTCCCCCCCACTCAATCCTCCCTCTGCAGCCCAAGTGTGCAACAACGAGCTGATGCGCTGTCAGAACGGCGGCGTGTGCCACAACAATCTGCGCTGCCAGTGCCCTGCGGCCTTCACTGGACTGCTGTGCGAGAAGCGGCGGTGCGAGAACGAGGCCGGGGGCTGCGGGGGCCCCGATTCCGGGCAGGCCGCCCTTCCCCGGGCGCCCGCCCCCCTGCTGCTGCTCCTGCCCTTCGCCCCCGCCCTCCTGAGGGCGGCCTGCTGGCCCGTGGCACTCTGAGGCCGAGCGGCAGGCAGACGAATCCAAAAAACAAAGAGCATAACAAGCAATCCACCCAACCCGAGACAGGCTGTCAAAAAGGAATGTGCCCGAATGAAAGCAAACTATAATTTGAAATTTAAAAAATGAATGAATAGATAAAATATTGAGATATAAATAAATATATTTAAAAGCAGAAAAAAGCAAGTATATATTAAAGAAAATAAATGAGCATTTGCTTCATAAAGCCGAAGAGGGAACAGAGACCAGTGAACTAAGCCATACTAGATACCATTCCCCAGGAGAGGATCCAGACAAGAAAGACTGTTTTTCCTCAACCACGCCAAGGCAAGAGCAGCTGCTACCACTCGACGGCAATCACAACACCACTAGAGCCACACTCTGGTGCATTTGAATAATACGTTGGCTGGGTTGCTTTGGGCTTATCTGACGTGAAGCAATGTAGAACTGTCCAGTTTGTGTGGACCAATACTGAAATTAGACTCAAGCATTCTTTGCTGTCAGTGCATTGTGGATATAAGGAAAAATCGCACTGACTGCCACGTTTGACCTGAGGCCCACATCAGTCCCGCCCACTTCTTACTCCACCCCCCGTCTCCCCTCCCACCCCCTCTGACCTGTGCTATTGTGAAAGTTCTCCTGTAACCCTCGTTGGTTGAAAGATTTTTTGTCCAATGTTAGTGACGCACACGTGTAATAGACCCGCCCCCTCCCACCCTAAAAAGTCAAAAAAGCAACTCCATGTCCGTCCTTCTTTTACCTTAGAAGCACTGCATCGATAGAGATCATCGCAAAGATGCTAGTGTCTACATGAGCAGAAGTGCTTAGAAAAATATCAGTGTATTTAATTTTTGTATTTAAAGAACAAGTTATTTTCTTGATGAAGCAAAACAATGTAAAGCATATACATTTTTGTATTATTGCCAACATGTGTTAAAAGGCAACTTGTTAATATATTTAATCATATAAGAAGAATATAAGAAATGGTTTAATTTTCATTTCTATTTGGTTGCGCAGAGCTTCCTCTGTATTGACAACGTGCTGGCATCAAAGAATATCAGTTTACATATATACTAAAGTGTAATAAGATTCCACCAAAGGACACTTAATTGTTTTCTTGTTGCTTTAACACTGGAAAATTTAAGTGAATAAAATATTGAGGAAATACTATTGTATTGGCTGTTTCTTTTTTTGTGGTTGTAACACAGAAGTATTCAGAAAAAGTTGTAATTTATCAATGGTACAACTACATCTTGCATACAGTAGGGTTACAAGATTTCCACGTGCCTGTGACTGAAGACCACATTTGAAAGCCTACAGTGATGGAGCTTAGAGTCAGAAAACCCACTAAAATACAGTATGGTTCACACACTTGAAAAATAAATTAGAGGCAGGAGAAAGACACATGAAGTGATTATCTGAGCTGGGTGTGTCACCAAAAATGTTAAGTAATGTGTGCCGCATGTAGAGATCCGCTGAGAAAAATCTGTGAGAGAACTGTAGCCAAAAATGATAGCTTTGCGAGAAAATTCCTGGGTCACAAAGAATGTGTGATTGTGGTTGCCTGTTTAGAAATACAAATGACAGACATTGCAGAAAACTTTGTTTTTATGGCACTCTGTGGCAGACTGTGAAACAACATGTGAATGTGCCCCTACAGCAGACGATCTCACGCAGGGGTTTTTTTTTTTTTTTTTCTTTGACAATCCAGAGCTCCAAGCTCACTTCCTGTGTTCTCATTGTCAACTTGTTTGTAGTTAACCATTTAACATTTGTCCTTTTTTTTTAACAAATTTCCACTTGAACTAAAGTGCTTACTGTTCTTGAAACACTTTGAATGCAGGCATAATAATGGTATTCCCTGAAAGGCGACATTCAGCAGATTGCTCTCAAATTGTCAAGATTAATGAGAATGTCACGCAAATTGAGTGCAAACACTGAAAATGTAAGTTTATGTTGGGCACAAATAGATATGTTTTCCTCTGTCCCTGTAGCGCTGTGACCAAGACTCCTCAGCTTAGAAAAGTAAAACAGCCACAGTACGACATGTAAACAACTGCTGGTTCAAATATGATACTCTAACCAAAAATGAATATTTAACGGATTTTTTTTTTCTGGGTAATGTCCATGCGTGTTTCGCATACAATTTTGGAGACTCCAAACTTCCCGGTGTTCCTAGTTATGGTCGTATTTTTACATTTCTTTTTCAACTTCCTTCTTTCTGGTCTTTTTCCCCATCTGTTGCTGAATTTTGACTACTGTATAATCTTCTGATTCCCAGCACTGGTCTGCAATCATATATGTATGATTTAGTTGCTTCCGAAACTCCTTCACTTCATTGACAAAATCCCCACTTGTCAGAAACCATTGAAACAGTTCATCATTGTAAAAATTAATCCCTTAGCTACCATATATGTATCTGTATTTTGGAAGGGTCTTTGTAAACGAAAAGAAGTAGATTTTCCTGATACATTGAAGTAAGGGCTGATATGCTAAAACACTCACTGCTCAGTTTCATCAGCACATAGTAGCCAGTGGGTGCACTTACAAACTTTGTTCCGAAAGGGCTACGGTAAAATATATGCCACTGCATTATGAGTAAAGAAAAGGCTAATAATTGTAAACTTCACTAAGACATACAGCTAATATCTGTTTGTCAAAGAAGTTTTAGTGATATTTGTCCAAAATCTCTTATTTCTCAAATTAAAAACTACATCGGATTTGACTGCCAGACCAATACCATGGTATAAGTATATTGACAGATTTGTCAATGCTGTACAATCAAAGTAATGAGTCTGCATAATCAGGTTGAAGGTTGTTATGACACAATTTGAGATAGTATTTTTGTTGAAGTATTTACATCATAAAATGGCTTGCAGTTTGAATGTTGAGGTCTCATACTCTGAATGATATATATTTTTCTAGTGTAGCACAGTATTTGACGATGTAAAAACATAATTGTGCCTACTGCCCCATTCTTGGGCCTGAAGTTCGATAAAGGATTAAATTATAGAAATCCATCGAAAAAATAACTGCTATAACTAAGACCTAACTGGTAGCAGGCGACCATAATGGCCCATATGTAACCACTGGCCCCTGTGACACAATTTACGTAAACATGTCTACATTGTGGTCCCCACACATACTCCATTCAAAGCCATCTTTCTCTGCATGGCTATTGTAGATAAGTATCTGCATTTGTGGTCTTTATTTTTGATGGTACATTATTTTTTTATTGTCTGCAGTATAGAACTAAAATTGTCTGGCTATTCATTGTGAAGAATAATAACAGTACATTTGGACGAAATCCCATATTTTGCCAATTTTTTGAATCACGGTGATATTTTATTTAAGAATTAATTAATACAGTTTTGTCACCCTTTTTTCCCCACAAAAGATTGTCAACTTCAGTATCTTTTGTCATCTGAAAAATGCATAAGTGCATAATATGAACTTGCTGCAATCTGACTGGAACTTAGAAGATGGTGGGGGAAAAAAAAATAAAGCACAAATCCTCATCATTATTCTATAAACTTACCAAACAACCGGCTGAAGACAAATTACTGCAGCTTTTAAGCACCAGACACAAAATCTTTGGGCTTCTATAGGGAGCTGTGCATGGAAACTGGAAAATGTGGTGAGCTTCATTTGTATTTATACGCTATTTGTCTTGAATTCAATCCGGTAAAGATTTGTTTCAGTGGAATGCATTGTCAGAGGGGCAAATTAAATATTAAAAGGTATTGACGTCTCAGTGAGAGGCTGTTTTCAAAGTTTATTCAGCATAGTAGGTCTCATCGGCCAAGAGGCAGTTCATCCATAATATGGAAAAGTCAGGTCTTGCAGAGGCGATATTTCTTTGCTTTTGGGCAGAATTTTATTCATCAAGACATACAATGTACCTAGCATGCATTTAAATTTGTGTGGTCATTGCGAATACAACTCACTTTATGACTCATATGCACACATCTCATACACATACACATACATGCTTATTGACCCTCTCAAGAATGTTGTACTGAGGGGAAAATAGTGATGGGAGGGCTGGTTTAATACATCGCCTGATGTAATCATTGTAATTTTCATCTCTAGTTGCAGATATTCTGTATATGTATTCTGAGTGTGGCCCGATTCTTGCAAATTCCATACACAGTTAGTAGTTTACTTAGCAGTGATTCACTAGAAAGCCACAGAAAACCCCTTCCCTGCCAAATACTGAGCAAAGGGGTCTTCTGATGTGTGAAAGTTATGCAGTCTTAGCCCCATAGGACCTGCGGTTTCTATTAACAGTTCAAAATGTTAAACGAGCATTAGATACGTACCATAGACAGATATTAAATTCCTGTTAATGAAGACTACTCTAATGAGGATATTTCCAGGGGATAATTGATGAAAATGGGATAATGTATGCAAAGAGAGCATTGGTGGGGATCCAGTGGGCTTACTGATTAAATTATTTCTCGGTCTTTGGAGACCCCTGTACAGCCACCAGCAAAAAAATCATTTTCAAATCGTGGAGCGTCTCTTCCTGTCCAGCCTTGCTTGCAACCCACTATCTCTTCTCCCCTCCCTCCTCCTTCCCATACGCACACACACACACACACGCACGAAAAACACGTGCATACATGCACACACACATAGGAAGCATAGGACAAACATTTTTTGCATTTGTCTTTTTAAACTAAAAGCTGTTGAACGTAAATGTATAGCTCTCCTTAATTTCATACCATTTTTTTAAATAACTTGAGTTTCTGCTTGAAAGGGGATAGGCCTAGAATTCGATGTCATTCAAAATAATTCAAGTCAAGTAATGCTCTGGAATACCCAGATGCCCCTTTTCTCATTAAATCCCGCCACAGCTGCCTTATTTTAGAGTAAAACCCGGCACAGTGGTCCTCTCCTTCCTAAGGAAGGTCCACCACGCCTTCTCCCCAACTCTAAAAGCTCCATGCTTGAATTCGTCCCTTGCCGTGCCTGACAATCGCCGTAGCTGATCTCTCTATTCAACCTCACCCACAGAAAATGATACTGTACAGAAACCCAGTGCTGTGCACGTGTTGTGTATTCCCAGGTATTCAGATTGATTTCAGTTTGATTGGTCGCTTTACATAGGGGTGGTGCTTCTGTCGTTTCCCGGAATTTGGCCATATTATTAGCATAACAATCATCAGATCATTGTGCCAACTCGTAAAAGACGACTTGAGCACATGGCAAAAACAGTGAAAAAGGAACATCATTCCATCGGAGAATTTTTTCGATAGGAACAATAAATGACCAAAACTGTTGATCAACTTGAATAATAAGATTTTTATTACGCAAATAGCGATTGTCTGATGAGAAGTCTGTAGTGTAATTATGACACATGAACGAACTGGGCACGGCCCAGTCATTCACTATGAGCAACTGAAGTATTCGTTTACGTCATGTTGCTGAAACTAACTGTGGCATGCAATCGAAATCAGGAGATTTAGTCCCATTCCGTGGTTACTCTGCCCTAGTATCATGCTTCATAGGCCTGTCTGCCAGTTAAGCTAGTCAGGGGGAGCTCTTTGCTGAGGAAATCTTCGGGCGATTTTCTTGTAAGGGCAAGCGATAACCTGCACGTGATGGAATTTTCAGCAGTGATCAGATTAGGAGGATTCGTATCGCAAAATGCTGACTTCTCCCATTGTTATGTGGTTTGGGGAATCACAGGTTCACCACTGGCCTCTTGTGAGGTATCGTTCAGGAACCAGTCGCGATAATCAGAAGTAGCAAAAAATGAGATTTTATTAGCGAGGGGGTAAACCCCCGCAGGACCGAAGGCAAAAGTACAAAGTCCACAATCCAAAAATCACAATCCTTGGGGCAGAATCCAGAGTCGAAAAAACCAGGGCAGCAATACAGAAATCGTGGTCAGACAAAAAGGGTTCGATACACAGGAGCCGATATTAAAGCCAAATCAGAGCCAAAAAGAGGTAGTCGGGCAGTCCAGTCAGAAAGGTAACACAATGAGTACAAGGCGAGAAACAAAAGCAGCACAGGTAAACACGGGAAACGTTCTGACGGGGAACTGCAGTGAGAAGACAGCTTAAATACACTCAAGGGAAGTCACATGCTATGATTAGGATCAGGTGAAGAGGATCAGACTAATTACGTGGGAGCAAAACATGAGGGAGAACCTAACCACATAAAATTGGCAAAAGCCAAAACGTGGACAGGGATCACGAGACAACCTATGACAAAACATACAGCTCCGGTTAGGGAGTTCTAACGTGCACAGATAATGAGAGGCAGGACAGAGTGGAGCAGGTGCGGAGGATCCGCTGAATTGCAGCAAAGACTAAGTGAAGGCAAGAGGCGGAGACTAGAACAGGGCGAGTGCTGAGAGCTTGTTAATCAATTAGTAAGTGCAGCTATGCAATCCCTAGTGCTCATTAGTAAGTTAGTATTATATACAATGTTAGTCTGGGTTAGTAACTTTAACAAAAACAACAAACCGTTAGTATTGGTTAGTAAAATAGAAAAGAGAGGCGAAGGAAGCAAACGAGATCGGAAGGAATTTTTGAAACCCAGAAACCATGAAATCACCTAAGCATGTGACACACGGGACTGGGGAGAAGCTGTAGCTTACAAAAGACCAGACAGGGGAGACAAAGTGCAATGAAGGCATGGGCAAAACACGGACCGGACTATAACAGAAAAGTGGAACGGGAATGGCAAAAACGAAAACATGGCAAAGTACAAAAACTAAACAGAACATGGCAAAAACCTAACAAACATAATCATAAACATAACAGGGAATCGAGAAAACATAACAAGCATGGCAAAATCATAATAAACATGGCGGAAACAAGACAGACATAGCAGAATCATAACAGACAAAGCAGAATCATGACACCTCTACTGAAACATGCTCTATGATCTCTGATCATTCAAATACGTGATGTTGTGATGTCAAAATGTGACTGAGTTGGAGAGTGTCTTTGTGTGACTGGATTTGGAATGGATCCTTTCACATCTCTGATCAGGTGTTAACATCATGTGCTACAGTAAGGTATGGATAAGACAGCTGTACTGCAGGTTACAAGAAGATTATAGAAATTTTGCTGGGAAATGGAAGTGTTCTATATTAAATTAAGATTGTTCAGGGTAAAATTGATGCGTTTTGGACATTATTTGTTTTGCTTTCAGAGTGGAGCTGTATTTCTCTTGTAATTGTAATTTGTCATTAGGAAAGAATAAAAAAGCCTTTTTAGAATTTAAAATCTGCAGAGGGCAAGTAGGGATACATCCAAGAAGCCAGGAAAGTGACAGGTGTTACAATTGAAGGCATGGAAGTTACCACTACAAATGAACTGCCCTTTCTTGGCAGGCTGCTGCTACGACCTCTGTGCCCTTTTTCAAGACAACCACTCGCTCGACGCGACTGCTGTGCCCTTTTTCATACCCAAGCACCATGCCCTTGGAAAATCCTAGAATTAACACTGAATATGCCTCTGTCCAATGGTTATGAACTGCAGTTTATACACACTGTCTCCAAATTCATTTTTCAAAGAGCTGCTACACTGTTGTGACCAACAGCCGTAAAGCATTAGTTTTGTTTAGGGGGCTTACGGTACATCATAGGATTTTTGTGCTTGTTGTCTCACTTTGGTATAACTGAGAAAATTCCCCATTTACAAAAAATAAATAAAAAATGCTTGGCCTTGAAAATGAGAAATTCTTCATATTGCCATTGAAATTCATGGCTATCTTTGTCAAGGCATGGTACATTTTCCAGGTTAAAATGAGATTCGCCAAACTTCTGTAAGCCATTTTATGTCACTTCACTAAAACATTTTTTTTTTCATTATTATTCAAACATATGTGCAGCGCCTGAATAAAGCCAGTCTCCTCTTCACCTGTTTCAATTACAAGAGCAAAGAGAACAGAATATACGGCACATCCAGATGGGATAATCTCATTCTGATGGGCTCAACAAAGCGACGTGACATGCATTGCTGTGGGATACTTGACTGTTCGGCTGAAATGCTGGCGAATTCCTCTGTATTTCCGCAGTTCTGTCAAAAGGAGGATAAGTGCACATCAGTTTAATCGAACAATAAAGCCATGCTCAATTCATTTTATTCCATAAATGTATTTTCTGCCCCTGATGAGTAGCAACAAATGCAAATCATTTAGCTCATTTGTTCTATAATTTTGTCTGAATCCCAATTTGCAAAGCAGATCGTGGAAAAGGCTGCCAAAGTGTGGGGGCATTGTACCTTATTAAAAGGAGGCTACGCTCCAGGAGGGGTTTGACGTCCCTTATTAACACAGAGGAATGGCAAGAGTCTTTTAAGTAGACATGTCCAGTGTGCCTCGCTGTATCCAGAAAGCAATGACCATTTTGATAAAATGTGTATTACAGTGGCCCGAACCACGTTCCCCAAATGCGGGTTTCACATCAGTTCAGCGCTCCGGCTGTGTCAAAGACATTGGTCTCAGTTGGATTTCCGCGGTACATTTTAATGAACAGCACCAGCATTCGGTTTTTCAAGATCGCTCATTATGGCACTTTTTTAACTGTATATTCTCCCCTGGTGTCACGCTGCATGCTGAGTGGTGAATTAAAATACTCATATGTTGTTCTGGGGGAGAAGCCTCGTCCTCATTTCCTCACCTTCAGAAGGTGGCTACATCTGTTCCTTTATTGCATCCCAGGAGCTGACGAGGAAAAGCAGCAATCGTGCTGGAAGCCAGAACCTCGCATTTCTGATGCTGATTATAACATCGAAATGCAATAGTTCCCTTTGCAGAGTTACCCAGCTTCCTCTTTATCATTTACAAGTTTCTCTCTCATCACTCTCTTGCTGTTTTGCAGCAGAAAAAACATTGTTATTTTTACGGCCCACTCGAAAAAATGTTTCCTATTGTTATAATTTCGGTTTTGTTATTTTTTTCATATGGTTTGCTTCATGAGGAACAGTTACTGGCTGAGATATGTTGAAATGTGTTTGCTCTGCATTCTGTGGATTAAGGTGCACAGGGCAGGGTGTGTCCCATGTGTCCCGTCCGAAGTTTTGTGAGTCATCACTATTCAAGCCATAATGCAACACACACACACACACACACACACACACACACACACACACAAAAAAAAAAAAAATCTCGCTGCCATTCAGACTTGACTGGGTGCAAAGCAGATGTAAGGCATGTGCAATCTTTCTTGGCATTCGCGTATTGATTGGTGACCTTGGTCAACATTCTGTTTTACTGCATTATCACAATGCAGTTCAGTGAGCGGATCAATGCAGGGAGCGAACTGGAGAGATCAGACATTGATTTGTTTTTCTTATGGAGCCGTCATATTAATTTTTCAAGCATCCCAATACTGCCCCCATCTCGGCTTGATACAAGCTAGATCAAGATCCGTGGAGACATCTTACTTATTTTTATAATAATGGTTTCTCACTTTTACATTTTAGCTGGATTTTAATGTTATTGTTTGATACACATGCACACAAGTTAATTTTCAGTGGGGATGTACTTGGTCACTAGGATTTAATTTTTTTTTTTTCATTCAAGAAATCAAATCTCTAAAAAACTGTATTTTGCGCTTGTTCATGTTTTCTTTCTTTTATACTAATTTTGGATGAATATCTACAAACATTATTGGACAAATACTGTATGTGCAAATAGAGAAAATCAGATTGGGTGAATTACTTTCTCCTGCCACTGTATGCTAGCTGCTAACCCTTACACATTCCTCTAAATTTATCCCACTCTGTGTTGCGTCAGCATTACCTTGGTAATATCATTGGTTCGGTGACGAATGAATGTATTCTAGACTCAATTTTTCAAAATAACAGACTTCTTTGGAGGGTAGGACACCTGAGAATATCTGAGGATGTTGTCATGGCAAAATGTCTTGTACTGTGATTTAGTGTTATGTGCCAAGCATTTTTGCAGTACTGAGTTATGGAGTGGCTGTGAACAATTTCTTAGGGGAGTGAGCCTGGTCATTTCCTCAACTTTTAGGGAGCATTCTTCTTCTTGTAGTGTCTGAAAAACTGGTACATTGATCAGCCACTGGGCATCCACAGCCACTAAACTAAGTCTACACTAGACTGCCTCAGATTTTAAGTTCTACATCAGTTCTGGGGCCGCACAGCGTGTAGCACCTTTTCCTCAAAGCAAGAAGGTTATGGGTTCCGCCTTTCTGTGTAGATTTTTTTTAATGTTCTCCACATTTTCGTGTGGGGTTCTTTAGAGAATTCTGGCTCCCTCCCACAGCCCAGAGACATGCATGCCAGAGTAAATGGAGAGTCTAAATTGCCTGTAAGTATGAGTGTGTGAGTGAATGGTGTGTGAGCCCTGAGATGGATTGACGAGCTGTCCAGGGCATGTTCCTGCCTTCATACCACAGTTGGCTGAGATAGGCTTCAGCTCCCTAGCAACCCTGTTAAGGAGTGAGCGGTCTAGATAACAAATGGATGTACAATAGTTCTAATGCAATGGAAAAAAAGAAGAACAGACCAATTTAAACTTTGAAAAGCTCTATGCAAAAAAGACGCGAAGTAGGAGAAAACCATGTAACCAGACTACTGCCCATTAGTTCTTGAGTTGTCAAATCATGAACTGAGCACACTGGAGTCCCAGTTTACACATTCAGCACTGAGTTAGAGACAAAAAAGTTCAAAAAAAAAACTTGAAGATTTATCATGCATTCAATCACACTTAATGTAATACGAGACCAGGCCGGTTGTTCCAGTGGCCACAGAACCTCTCCGCAAAGCCGTGCAAAGTATTTCATGGGAGATGAAGAGCGACATGATGACCAATCGCACATATAGCATGGGAGAGCCCAGTCTCATCCTGACCCATCATAGCCGACAAAGTCCAGGCTACTATGGGTTTGGCCTCAACACACATCCGCATCCACATCCGCTGCCGCCTCTGCCGCCGTAGAGATTTCCTTGTGGACACTCTACAGGCCACAAATTTAAAGCTATTTCTTTTATATTTGGTTTGTATATGGGCAGTAATTAGGACATGGTGCCTTATGATTTTGGTTGCTACGGTAACATAATTAAATAAATAAGAGACAATTTTGCGTCGAAAATAAGCCAAAATGAACACAGGAGGTCACAGGAGCTCTCCTGCTGAACTCTTTGGTGTGCCTAGCACAGTTTTTGAATTGGTAATTTATGCAACTATACCTTTTGATGAGCAGCAGCCTTTGGTGATGTAGTGATATATTGTCGGTCAAAAACTTACACAAAATGAGGAGAAAAAAAGGAACATGTGGGCCATCGAGGGCTACACCCATTGGTCGCGGTCATATGTGGTCTTTTGTGGTCTTTTTCATTCATCTCAAAAATGACCTGATGATCCCAAAAGCATCAAATGGGCAGTTTCTGCAGCCATGGAGTCATATTGACTTCAGATTCACAGATGCGCTAAATTTATCAGAGTCATTAATACTGCACCATTAATGCTTATCTTCAAAAAGGAAACAGCCATGCATTTTAATTAGTAACCATAACATGAGATGAGTCATAATTTCCGGTCAGTCTCATTCAGAGAATCAGACTGGAACAAACTAAAAATAAATATGACTGTGCTGTTCAGGAAATCATTAGCAAGGTCAGTAATTTGTAAGATTATCAGTTGCTTTATTATAGAATTACATTTAACCCCATGCCAACTGTTTCGGTTACATTTTGCAGCCAAGGATAAAGCCCTCGTAATACAATAAGGACATATTTACATTCCAATGATTAATTGTAATTGCCAAATATTCCCTTGTGGCTCTTTAGAAAGAAATGGCAACTGTCAGCACAAGCTGACAACTGGGAGTGATATAGGAGCAGTAGCTCGAGAGTGACTTAATTGTTTAAATTTAGGATAGAAAATATAAACCCCAATTCCAATGAGGTTAGGACGTTGTGTAAAAAGTGAATAAAAACAGAATACAATGATTTGTAAATCCTTTTCGACCTATATTCAATTGAGTACACTACAAAGACAAGATATTTAATATTCTAACTGATCAACTTCATTGTTTTTTTGGAAATATTCACTCATTTTGAATTTGATGCCTGCAACACATTCCAAAAAAGCTGGGACAGGGGCATGTTTACCACTGTGTTATATCACCTTTCCTTTTAACAACACTCAGTAAGCGTTTGGGAACTGAGGATACTGATTGTAGAAGCTTTGTAGGTGGAATTCATTCCCATTCTTGGTTGATGTATGACTTCAGTTGCTCAACAGTCCGGGGTCGCCGTTGTCGTATTTTGTGCTTTATAATGCGCTACACAGTTTCAATGGGAGACTGGTCTGGACTGCAGGCAGGCCAGTCTATTACCCACACTCTTTTACTATGAAGCCACGCTGTTGTAAGGTGCAGAATGTGGCTTGGCCAGTGGTGTAACAATAGGGGATGCAGCGAGTGCAATGGCACTAGGGCCCAGTGGCTGGGGGGGGCCCTTTCATGGGCACCCCCGCGACAGGGTCGGGCCCTAAACAAAGTCAGCGTAGGTGTTTTTCAAAGTGGAAACACACATACTCACCAAAGCCTGCAATTAATAGCACTAGACCCTGTGCTGCTACTGGATATTTATACCAGTGCAACTGCATTCATGTTTCAGTCATGGAGCTGGCAAGTCGATGTCATCATGGTACATTATTCATCATTTTAATTTAAATAAGTCGTAATAAAACAAACAATGATAATTTTGTTCTGCTGTTGATTTATTCATTGAGACAGCAAGTGTTTCTGGGTAATGTCCAACATTCCATAGACCACACACGTGACGATGTCACGGTCCGATCGTTTAATCCAAGGACAGTCTATGGTTTAATCTTGCATGCAAGATAGGCAACAAACGAAGTATTTATGCCTTTCAAACATAAAAGTGGCTGCAGGAAGCGGCAAGAGTGTAAGGAGCCGGAGGAAAGGTTGGCCAAGGTGCTGAAATTAAGCACATTAAGACATGGAATTTATGTGGTACCATTATCATAAACGCCTTCGTCCATGAGGAAAAAACACATATGCGCAACTGTTTATAATCGGGGGGGCCCGGGTCGTCAGGTTGGCACTCGGGCCCACACAGACCACGTTACGGCGCTGGGCTTGGTATTGTCTTGCTGAAATAAGCAGGGATGTCCCTGAAAAAGAAGTTGTTTGGATGGCAGCATATGTTGCTCCAAAACATGTATGTACCTTTCAGCATTAATGGTGCCTTCACAGATGTGCAAGTTACCCATGCCATGGGCACTAACACATCCCCATACCATCACAGATGCTGGCTTTTGAACTTTGCGCTGATAATAATCTGGATGGTCCCTTTCCTCTTTAGCCCGGAGGACACAACGTCCATGATTTCCAAAAACAATTTGAAATGTGGACTCATTAGAGCACAGCACACTTTTCCACTTTGCGTCAGTCCATCTCAGATGAGCTTGGGCCCAGAGAAGCCGGAGGCGTTTCTCGGCGTTGTTGATATATGACTTTCGCTTTGCATGGTAAAGTTTTAACTTGCACTTGTAGATGTAGTGACAAACTGTGTTAACTCACAATGGTTTTCTGAAGTGTTCCTGAGCCCACATGGTAATATCCTTTACAGAATGATGTTGGTTTTTAATGCCGTGCCGCCTGAGGGACCGACGGTCATGGGCATTCAGTGTTGGTTTTCAGCCTTGCCGCTTACGTGTAGAGATTTCTCTGAATCTTTTGATGATATCATGGACTGTAGATGATGAAATCCCTAAATTCCTTGCAACTGCACGTTGAGAAACATTGTTCTTAAACTGTTGGACTATTTGCTCACGCAGTTGTTCACAAGGTGACAAACCTCACCCCATCATTGCTTGTGAACGACTGAGCCTTTCAGGGATGCTCCTTATATACCTAATCATGACACTCACCTGTTTCCAATTAACCTGTTCACCTGTGGAATGTTCCAAACAGGTGTTTCTTCAGCATTCCTCAACTTTCCCAGTCTTTTGTTGCACCTGTCCCAGCTTTTTTGGAACTTGTTGCAGGCATCAAATTCAAAATGGGTGAATATTTCCAAAAAAAACAATAAAGTTCATCAGTTTGAGCTTTAAGTGTTTTGTTTATGTAGTGTACTCAGTTGAATATAGGTCGAACAGGATTTGCAAATCACTGTATTCTGTTTTTATTCACGTTTTACACAACATCCCAACTTCACTGGAATTGGGGTTTGTGCGTGAAGACTCCTAAAATGTCAAAATGTGCCTGTTGTTGCGTAAAGGGTATTATATTCAACCAAGTAACCTGTTCTTTAATACTGTGAAAGTCAATTCATATTAGCCACAGCACTCAGGCTTAACTGCTCTGTAATAGATTACCTTTTCACCTTTCCCAGCAGTGTTGTAACCATTCTCTTTCATTAAACAGAAGTGACCGGGTCTGCCTGGACCTTGAAATTGTGTATTGTTCCCTGATCACTGTAGCCAAGGAGTCTACCATCCACCCTGTTACATCAGGCCCATCCATGAGACGCTTGGTTTCACATCAGCAGGATCTGGTCAGATTGATCAGCATTTGACTGATCATGGAGTGTACTGTGCCTGCTTCTCCGAGCACATTTATCCCTGTGCAAACAGCACAGCTTCTGGGACAATGTTTCACCCCAGATTGGCCCAGGTTTATTTACATTCATTCCTTTTTTCCACAGTAAAATTTTCAATCTGGTCACAGGATATGCCATATGAAAGCATTAAAACTTATAGTTCAATCTGTTTATACTGTTATACCATACAATAACATGGACCCAAGGGGTACAGCTTATGGGAGCCTTCATCCCTTTCTGATAGGCTGACTGATATATTTTGTTAAAATATGCAAGCGTGAGTGTCCAGGTTGTGCATTGCGGTGCTGGAAAGACCTGGCTAGCAATACAAAATATGCCCAACAGAACTTTTAAAAAATACTGCAACAGAACCACATTCATTTCAATTCATTTAATGAGTGCAAAGTTATGTTTAAGTCTGCCTCATGTTGGTAAGAAATGCATGATTATAAAATATCGTATAATTGATAGTTGTAGTATTTCTGCAGAATTTGGTGCTGCCTTTTGACTGAGAGGCAAGAAAATCCTGGCAAGATTTGGGGAGGACATAGGCTTAGTAGCTTTTTAATGGTGTTTAAAAGAGCAACCTGCAGTATATTAGGTAACATTATATTTAGGGGCTCACAAAGCGACCGGAAAATGGTATCATTAGCCAATGTAATAGTCATTATTGTAAGAAAATGCCGCTTATACGTACTGCCATGGTCAGCAAATTTATGGGATTGGGTATTATTTGGTTGTTGAATAGCCTAGAAATATTTTTAAATGCTGTTCTGTTTTGGTTTTTAACATGTCCATCATTTGACAGCAGTAGCGAAGCCTAATTGAATTTTAAAATTAGCTTCAGGGAAATCACATTCCCAAACTTTTTACCACTCTGGCAGCATCATATAATTGTTCAAATTGGATTTGACAATCTCCGTGTTTGCTCTATTAGTCATCTCTTTATCATTATAAACTGAAATGGATGGGCTCTCATTAAGTTTCTAACGTTAGCTAAAATGAGATATATGGATACTGATTTATGCCATTAGAACAGGCTTTGTGTTTTCAAGCTGAAGGTTGAAAAGGTGGAGGCTACCGATCACATAGAGATGAAAGGAGGGTTATGGGGTGGAGTTGAGGATAAATTTATGCATCCGATAATTGAACAAGTTTATTGTGGTATATACTTTAAAAGGTGTTTGTGAACTATCGTGGAAATAATCAGAATATATTTGCTCATGAAGTAAGAACTACAGTGAATTCAGTAACCTAGCCTTTTCAAAATCAACCATGAAAACTTGTACCATTTGCTGCTCTAACAGCAGAATTTTCCAGGTATGGAAATAATACTTCACATATTTTTTTAATAACCCAAAGTTGGCAAGTTTCTCCTTTCAAATTATGAGCTAAATTCTTTCCTTTAGTGATTGGATTCCCAAATTTTTCACCTTTCAAACAGTCTCAAATAGAACTAGCAATAATTCTTTGAATTGAACATGACAATCTCCATGTGTAATAAGCAATGGTCACGATGATCCCTTAGCAGCATGGCTACTATACAAGGGAACTGTATACACGGATGGCTACCTTCCTGATGAATAATTTAAACATCACATTTGCTAAAATGAAAGACTTGGTGACCAATTTATGTCATTAAGATGCAGCCGCAGTACAGCCCACTTGAATATTGGAATTAGCTCCAGGAAGGTAGTGATTGCCTTCCCAAAAGTTTTGCCCTTTGGACAGCCTCAAGTGAAGCGGCCTATAATTTTTTAATTGGATGTAACATTCTTCACGTTTCTATTTTTTAAAATATCACTATCTATAAACTTATCTCTAGCTTGGCACATTGTGGCTGCGCTAAAGCTCAATCGCGCAGTGGTCTGGGCTACTTTGCAAGGGAAGTGTCTTGACAGATGGACAATTGTGTTTCTAATTCATTTCTAATCCCCCCCCCCCAGCATTTCCAATAGGTATTATTGTTTGCACCGTTGTCGCACAGCCAACCAGATCTCTTTCCGTTTCCCTCAGAGCCTACAACTGCCTTCAAAAAAACAACTTGGAAGTCAGCGAGTGTCAACAAGGAATTTTCGGATATTTGACTTCAATGACGTTCACCCATCAACTCGGAAAAACAACATGGATGCCCACTGGAATTTTACCCGCTCTGATGCTGCCTGCATCAACAACATATGGATCTACTGTTTCAACTGAATTGTTCGGCAAATAATATCAGATACTGCTGAAGCCATTTCAAAAAGAAACTTTGGCTATCAAGCAGTGTGCAAAATGATGTTTTAAAAGACAATTAACACTTTTTTTAATGTCACTGCCTTACCTGTGATGACAAAAAATGCCACAATCCCTGCTGTGTGATTACCCGACTATCACATTCAGTTGGCCAAAACCCTAAAAGACCAGTAGGTCAAAAATGATGTATGCCTTTGGTTAAGCAAGGTTTTTTTTTTTTTTTTTTTGACTAATTCTAGCCGGGAATGATAAATATGCCCATTGTAGACAGTGTAACAACACTAAATGCATGAAGTAATTTCTCAATACCAATCGGCCAATGCCATTGATATTGAGAGCACAATCAGTTGCAACTAAAAAAACTGTAATATAGGTCATTAACTGTGCAGCCATTTATATGTAGTCGAAACCTGAAAAGAATTGCACACAAAGATGTGCAAACACTACAATGCTACATGATGAACTGACCTCACAAACCTTGTGAGAGTGCTCCTTAAAGAAAGGGGACATTCACTGTGTGACTTCCTCTACTTTGGGATTGAAAAGGTAAAACTGAAAAACCTTGGATGGGATTTTGTCAAACAAGGTAAAGCCAGAGAAAAATACTGGATATATACCCTTGATACCTTTTCACCCAAAGGTATGAACTTGGAAAAGGATTGGAGTGTGTTATGTTAACCTCCATAATGTTTTTGGATATGAAATATGTTTTGAGACTCTTTATTTTTCACAGGTCTTCATCGATAAAGGTTGGTCCTAAAGTCTAGTCGCTGATTATATAATTCATCTTTCTTGTAGGACCTGCTATTGCAGATTTATGCTCTCCTGTTTAGATAGTGTCAATCCAGTACTTAATTACCCAGCGCTCCTGAAAATCAAGGAGGAGGCCTGGGCTGGATTGGCAGATCAACTTCAGTTGTCTCTCATTGTCAGGGGTGATGTTGGGCGCAATGTGCTGGGTTCTCATGTCCAAAGAATAAGGAGGAAGGTGACGAGTTTACATTTGACTGGGAGCTGAGTTTTTCTTCACTCTGTATTTTTCTTACCAATGCTGACGGCAGATTAGGGCTCTGTCAACTCAGTAAAAGCAAGAGGAAATATGGCAGCAACAAGCTCTGATGAGTAAGAATGAGAATTTATCATGAAAAATTATCAATCTGTACAGAGAGCTAACCATTAAAGTATTTCCTAAAAGTTAAATGATGATCCATTGTAGAATTTTGTAACATAAATTTTACGTCAACTGTCCTCTGGTGAGGGGTGATAAAAACCCTACGTCGCCTGCCCGCATGGCTGGGTGTACAGTAGTAGATCTATCATGGAGACTATTCAAACAACGTCCATTCCATTTGACTGGTAACTTTCAAGTTCAGACTATTCGTCTTCCTCACATGTGAGCAGAGCTTAAAGTTTATGCACCGTACAAGACCAGTCGAATGTGCCCATTGTTTGTCGATTTTTGTTTTTTTTATAACATAACATAACATGAGTGGCGAGAACAGGCCATTCAGCCCGACTAGGCTCGTTGTTCATCAGATGAAGGCCTTGTTGAACAGATGGGGTAAAACATCATGTGTTTTTTAATATGTAGCCTCACTATAAAATAGGGCATCTTTATTTTTATACTATGAGTAAGAGTGGCAACTTCTTTTGTCTACAGTTTGCTGTTCTTTTTGACGGCACCTTTTCACAGCCAGTTGAAGCACCGTTTTTCCTGTCAGAAACAAGGAGTTCAGTAAATGCATGTGGATTACAACACAGAAAGATGGATTTCCTTTTAGAAATAAGGATTTATAAAGGATTTCTATAACTAGCATTATTTATGGTTTTATAACCTATTGAGTCCCAGGACTTCATACTGTGCTTGGGTCGTTTCACCTGGCTGTAGGTTGTTGGTCTCTGGTGGGTTTTTCCCCATGCTGCAGCTTGCACTGCTCACACAACATTTCCCTAGGCACATATTGTCCATGTTCCAGGATACTGCATCTGTTTATCAGGGCAAACAGCTGTGTGCACTTTGGGAGTGCAAACAATCTGATGCATTGCTAGTCTCAGTAAACTCAGGTCAGATGTGATGCAGTATACATATGTGAGAGGAAATGGAAATGCATTCTATCTAGGTGAGTGAGCAAGTGCACGCTTACACCCCTGTATGGGGGTGCATGCACATAGATACACATGTAATTGTGTTCTTGAGTAACATTTATTTGGTAATCCTTCTCCATGTGCTGGGGTGACCACTTGCACACTATTTTCAGCCATTACAGATTAGTATTTATGGCCAGCAGCCACAGCATCATTTATTTTACTGAGCAACTAAAGCTAAGAAAAGATTGGTTTGGTAAATACCTAGATGCAGAGACTTCCAGAGAAAATGAGGTTAATACTTGAACTATATCTGGGGCAGTGTTCACCCTGACCAGAGAGGAACACTAAAGCTCTAGTGCAGTTGTGGGAACATTGTTCTGTAACAGACATTTCCTGTCAGTCAATAAATCAGAGATGTTCTGCCTCATGCTGTAAAATAAATCACCCACCATGGATTTCTAGACACAGTTCTGCTCATACAGTTGTGTGCAGTGATGATTATACACTTAACAAAATGAAGATAAATCAGAAACCAAGTACTATTCAAGAGTTTATTTCATGTAATGTTGGACCATAAAGATGAAAATAAGTAACCAGATAACAAAATATAGTACAAACAAAAATACTAATGTCTTTTTGAGAGAAAAGGTCAATATCTAGCATGGCTACCCTTTGCTTTGCTTTTAATCTTTCAGGCATAGTCTTCACACATATATGTATATATATTTTTTTAAATTTTATTTTATTATTTCCTCACTTGTTAATCCATTCCATTGTGGTTTTAAGTTCATTTCAAAGAGATTCTTTTGATTTTACAACAGATTTGCGCAAACAGATTAAAGAGCAGACTTTAAGCAGGCAAAGTCATAACTTTTATGTCACCATATGTTTCTTTCTGAGAGAATTCTTGCACAACTTAGTTTGCAGAAGTTTGCTTAGGGTCATTATCTTGTTGAAAATAAAATCCCTGACCAATCAGTCTCATTCCAGATGGCTATGCGTGCCTCAGAAAGATGCTGTGATGCTTCTTTTGATCCATGATTCTGTCGATTTTTAAGAAATCACCGGCTCCTTTTGAGCAGACTGAACCCCAAACCATAATATTACCACCTCCATGTTTTACCGAAGGGGTTAAACAGTCATTTTTGAAACGTTCTCCAACTCTACAGCGCACATAATTTCTGCGTTTGGATGAGAAAATTTAGAATTTTGATTAATCGGTCCAAAGGACTAGTCCATTGACATCTAATCCTTAAATTTTTTGGCGAACTCAAGTCTTTTTTTGATATTTCCAGCTTTTGCAGCAACTCGACCAATCAGACCATTTTCACACAGGCGTCTGGAAGTGGTAAATCTTGATACTTTCATCTCTTCACTTCTGGGGCTATTAAGATCATCAAGGAGTTGTCATGCTGTCAACCGCCAATTTTTTTTTCTTCTCATACACAGATAACAAATATCAGAGGCACTTAACTTCTGTTTTGCACCTCTATTGCCATGAGTTTTCAGCAAACCAGTCTCTTTGAAACACTTGATGGTGTTTCTTACAGTGCCATGGTGGCATTTAACTTCTTCAGCATCATTTAAAGCCGCAGTGTGTACTCCCATCTAGTGGTGCACAAATAGAATGCAAACAACCGAGCTGTACTCTCTGGCACCTCCCCCTCCAAGCGCGTCATTACCACTACGGAAGCCGCGAAGAGTCAAGAATGTGTCAATATGTCTATAACTACACTGGTCACAGAAGAGTCCACGTTTCTTACTGATGTCCACGTTTACATTTAAGCCACTTTCACACCGGACGCAGACAAATTTTTCGCACGACAGATTACATTCAAAGTCAATGCATCTTTGCATTGACTTTTAATGTAATCTGTCGTGCGAAAAATTCATTCCGCGTCCGGTGTGAAAGCAGCTTTATTCTTCCAAGTGAGTTGCGTGGAACACCGTGAAAACTATAAGACAAAACAGTTTCAATCGCACAGCTCAAAATCGGCAACTAAAATACTCTGCGTTTCTTTGCGTTATGCAACAAAGTACAACATTACACGAAAACCGGAAATTTAAGCAATCATTACCGTGTTTGCCTGGAAGACCAGCTGTAGAATAATTGATGGGAGCGTATTAATCCATTGTTTACATTCGCCATTTCTCTTACTTTCTGTTTGAAAGAAAGTTTTCTTGGGGGGGTTGGGAGACATGGCGATTCGAAATAATTATTGCCTGGAGATACTTTTAGCGTTAGAATGCTTGCGGTTCTAGTGATTAATTCACTTAGTCGCTAAGATGATAAACTGGTATCACTTTGGTCTAATCTGTCTGACTAGAGGGAGGACATCAACCCCCCCCTGGCAAATCAGCTGATATAAATTAGCATGAAACACGAGAAAAAAACTCGGGAAATTCGGCTGAAAGAGTTAACATCACGCACGGTCGCCTACTACTATGACTTATGTGCAGAGTAACAGCAACTGAAAACTGTTACAACGCAGCTTTTCCAATGTAAGCTAACTAACAAACCAGCCATCTCTGCCCTTTTATATTGCAAGTAACAGCAAATTATCCGACTTTATTGGGAGGATAAAGTAGTTGCTGGACTACACTGCCCTGGTTCTAACATTACGCCAAAATAAACTTCACGGTTAGATTTAATTACCCATCTAACAGAAAGGTTGCAACCTCCGCGTCCATTTTCAAGTCCTTCTCGCTCATGAGTTGTCTCCACCTGGGAAAAGCTACACCGATGTCGACTCTCGTTTGATCCCGGTCATGTTTTCTTTTTCTTTTCTTGGGTGGTTTTCCTTCCCTCTCATGGGGCAAAGAGTATCCATGGTCCTCCATTTCAAGGGAAAGGGCAAGTATATGAACCGCAGGGCGCTTTCAACAACACAGTCGTCTTTGCTTGCTTCTCCTCCCCGCCCCCGACAAAACACAGGGATTTAAAGGTAAACCACGAAAGGCAAACCAAGTTTGTCCCCTTTCGGCTACCGCATTCAAAGATGGCGATGCAACATGGCAGCCTCCGGTGGGTGCAAGGCCACCTGTGTATTTGTAAACAACTCATTCTAAGCTTCGAGAAAGCTTTCATTTGTATGCGATTGTTATTAGACTTCGGTTATGAAAGCAATATTTGATTTTTGCTAATAAAAAGGCCAAATAAGTTACACACTGTACCTTTAAGGCCACAATGCAGCTATGAATAATCATAGAGAGCTCCTTCTGTTGCGCCATCGTGTTTAACAATTTGACACTGCTCAAAGTTCGTGTCAACTTATTACTGGAACAAGAGGCCATCAGAGGTAATTTTCCAGAATAACATTGCCTCAAACCAGCTTAAACACATTTTTTAGCATCAATAATCCTGGAATGAGCCTTCAAACATGCATTCAGGCTATGCAAGAGTCAAAAAAAATAAAACTTGCAACACCTTTCAACTGTCATAAAAAAATTGATGTTTTCAGTGGTTTTGTTTATTGCCCATATTTTAACCTCAGTATACTAGTAGGAATTTTTTTTTTTTTGCTCTCATTGCCTTCAATAGTTTTTTTCAATACATTTTCCTCAAAAAAATTGTAGAGAAATAATATATTAGGACCCCTTTTAGACGAAAGAGGTGGCATATAATCATCACTGCCCATAACTGTAAGTTTACATACCTCTGGCAGAATTTGTAAGAGGTTTTTCATTTTTCTTTTTTTCAGTCCTTTTCTTTTCATATCAGTTACCATTTTTAAACGACACACACACACATATTTCGTTTATTTATGAATGGTGCTCAGGTAAAGTCATTTACTTTTTCAGAAGTTAATGTTTACTCCTTTACTCATAGTAATAACTGAAATTATACAGGTCAGAAGTTTACATAACTTTAGTTCTTAATATCATGTGTTAAAACCCTTTCAGCATTCACATCAGCTTGCGGCTTTTTGTATGATTGTACATACATGTTTGATTTCCTGCACATTTGAGTTCTCCCGAAAGTGGCTCGATGATGTCGAGGTCCGGGGGCTATGAGGGCCTTTCCAGGAACTTTGCTTTATTCTGCTGTTACCAATTAAGGATCAACTTGACCTTATGTTTGGGATCATTGTCATGTTGGAAAGTCTGAGTGTGTCCCACGCACATCTTCAGGGCTGATGCCTGCACATTTTAGTGCAAGATTTTCTAATAATCGGAACCATTCATCTAGTCATCAGTTTTGACCAAATAACTACAGCCATGATTGCCCCAAAAAAGCAGAGATCCACCTCCATGCTTTGTGGTAGGGATGGTGTGTTTCCTCTCGTGTCCAAATAACATTTATAACGTTTATGGTTTCAACCATTAAGTTTATTTTAGTCTCATCATTCCAAATTAGTTTCTGTGGGTTCTGTTGGCATATAGTAAACAGGCTGAATGCAAAAGCAAAATTGTTTTTTTTTTCCCTGCAACTCTATCATGAAGCCATTTGTGTTTAAGTATTTCTTTGCTGTACTGCCACGCCACATTGTTTCAGCAATGCCTGTATTTGAGTAGAAGTTATGTGTGTGATTTCTCTGAAATGTTTCTTAGTCTGCCTGATTGTTGCTTGGTATCCTCTGGACTACTAATTTTCCTTTTCTTTCCTTTATCCTAGTTTGAATACTGCTGCTTGGCATTTATAAATCTTTGGATATCTTTTCATGAACCTTTTCTGATATAAAGTGTTGAATTTTGTTTTTTTTTTTTTTTTCCCCGCAGCGCCTATGACAGTACTTTTGGTTTCCTCATATTATAACATCCACAAAAAAAGCAGTTTAGGCATACACCAAATGCACAGGATTTCCCCAAAAACTAAGAAATGCACACATTATTGATACACAGCCACTGATAAATCAAAATTGGAATATACATGTAAACTTTTGACCTGCATAATTTCAGTTATTTTTGTTATTATTATAGAATGAATGCTAAATGCTGTGATGATAAAAGGCTTCATCTGAGCACTAGTAACCTTTCTACCAGTCAAAAGACACTTCTGTCACCATTGGCTTATCGGTAGAGCAACATTATTCGTACGTTTGCTAAAGTCTTTATTGTAACCATAGATACGGTTAATAAACAGTTTATACAAAAATGTGCATTATTTGATTTTAATAGGAATTGTTGTTAAATTACAAACGGTTAGTATTTAGATTTTTCAGTGTCTTAGCAAAAAAAAAAAAAAAATTACCAAGTGGCACTGTTTGGCAGGAAGGAAATTAACCAGTAAAGAGTAGATATAATAAAATGAATGTGCTTTATGTCATTGGTCATATCTTCTAAAATTGGTGAATATTTTCAAATTCTGCTTATAGTATGAAACTGTGTTTTCATAACTGTGCTGTGTACCTTTTGTTCCCTTCCCAATCAAGTGCCCCCACCCTGCCCCACCACACCTCATTATTGGATCCTTATTGGATGCTACACATGGTTGTAGGATTGAAGTTTTCCCATTTGCACTTGGTTTGTGAAGCACCTCCTTTTTTCGTGGATTTTTCTCCTTTTTTCCCCCACCCTGAACACAGCAGAACTGTTTCACTCAGACGAAGCGACCTGCTCCCATTGACTCAGGAGGAAGATACCGTGGCACATGATTCCTATGTCTCGTGATCACTAGCCCTCGCTTCTTTAAACTATGCAGTCGCACCACCAATTACACACTATGCTGTTGGACGATCATGTATTCAGCGTACAATTTAGTTTGTACAGCTACATGCTCCTGGCTGACCAGAAGTGGTGACTACAGAGCAATGAACTAACAAATTGCTTCCGGCTTAACCCCTGGTATCCCCAGCGAGGCAACGCCAATTGTTGCCTTGCCCATGCAGACCTTTGGCCATAGCCGCTAGTGGCGTGACTGGGATTTAGACACCCCACCACAGGGCTCACAGACAAAAGTCTTGGCTGTGAGCCACTCGGTGAAGCACCTGGTGTGTTTTTACCTCCTTTTTGGCAGATATCAAGGCACACAGGGTACACTTGCACTCTAAATGCTCACAGGATAGCTAAATCAGGAGAATTTTTTAAATGTAATCAATATTTGACACCAGTTTGAAATCTGGCGTAGACCCACAGTTTAAGCGGTAATAAAACGGATCACTTAATTCAGATTATTTGAGTGTGTGGAGGTTTTTCAGGGCCCTTTACTGCATGGAGATAATCAGCAGTTATGGCCAGTGTAACAATTAGGTTTGCTGAATTACTTAAGATTTCCCACTTTTCTCTTTCAGTTGCAGAACATTATTCATGATTTATTTTCTGCACAAGAGGCTAAAATACATTCTTAACCACAAAACAGTAATGTTTTAAATGATGAGGGAAATAAATATTGCTTTGATATAAAAATTAATCATTTACATTTTTTCCCAGATGAATAAATTATATTAAATGTTGTTATGCATAAACAGGATCATATGAGTAGCATTCCCAAAATGCATTTTGGGGTGTTCTTTCTAAAAGAGAAATTCCAGTGAAGCCTTGCAATAAGATTTGGTTTGTGTTTAGCGAGCACACCTGGCTGAATTCCTTCATTTCATGTTTACAATTTGGGTTCTCCTGTGTACCTCCTCCCAGCTTTTGTCTGTATTCAGTCAACATATCCCAGATAAATTTGCACAGTCATTGCATGGCAGGAATGCGCCTCATGTGTGCTGTGTGCAGCCAGGCCGTTACTGCCTCACTGCAGCTGCCCTTAAACAATGAGGTGGGCGGAGACAATTCTAACTGTCATTCTCACTGCATGGGTGGCCAGGCTGCATAAAATGGGCCTCCCCGCGTGTCCTCCCAAGCCTCAGTCAGCACTGGCACAGTCAAGATTTCATTCCACACCACTGGGGCACATCATTGCACTCTGGACTGGTGCTTTTCAAGGGACGAGCCTCCCAGGAATAAAACATTTATGGAAGAAAGCATTCGCATGCATACAAAGACACGGGATCGCTCATTCTCACCCACTCGGTTAGCGCGACTTCAAACCCAGCTCAGAATGTCTTTAAGTGAAGCTGCTTTTGTGCTTCATTAAGAGAAATGGGAAAGACAGTTGTATGAATGGCAAACCCAAAGTACTATTCATTTACAATATTTAACATCAATTTGTGTTTCTTTTACACAATACAGGAACATGCTATTAAGGCATATAAAGGCATTTCCATGCCAAAGATTAATTGCAGCATTCCATTATGATACCTGCCACGATGTAATTTTTTGATCAAAAATTACCTGCAGTTTGATGTTAATATAGTACATAGTTTTTTTTTCTGCAAGTGTAACTAAATAGAAAGCCAAACATTTATTCTGGTTCTATTAAAAACCTATCTGCCATTCGTGCTAGATAGTGACAGTTCCTTCCAAAAGTTTTCAACCCTCAACCTGTCTGGCTGCCATATTTTTCAGTATCACTAAGTCAAATTGATATATGTACAAGTCAAAAGAGATTTTAAATGGGATTTTTCTACTTATTTGTACAGAAATGAATTATGAACTGACTGAGTATAGGCCTATGTTTTCAGAATGATGGCAATTATAAATTCTGAGAACAATAAACTACTAAGATCTTTTTCCCTTTGTATTAATAATTAAGAAATTGAAACGTGAAAAGATAACAGCACAATCCATAGAGCTCTGATATTAGGCCATTCTACCATAGTCAGCAACTATGTCATGCATCTGATTAAAACGTGAGGAATAAAATTACATGTTCTCCTTTGTTTGTATAATTTTTGCAGAATTATAGATTGTGAGTTAGAAAACTCAAAGAAAGCAGCAGTTATCTCAAAGTATGAACAAGCGCAAGATCTTTTTTTTTCACAATCCCATATTTAAAAGGGGTTTAAGTCTTGTATTGGACGTTACACATTAAGATGGCACCCAGTGTACCCAATAAAAATTATGAACATGACATAGAACAGTGACCTTTACAAGAAAATTAAGAGAACCTGTTCCTTCAATAAAAATTTCCTCCAAGGAGATGAAATCTTCAGAATTCATTACCTCTGCCAACAAAGTTGGACAGAGGTTATGTTTTTACCCCCGTTTATCAGTCTGTCTGCCTACCAGCTTGTCTGTCTGCCAGTAAGTTGGATTACAGAAAAGGTTCAGGACTGATTTTGATGAATCTTTTGGGAAGTCACTTGTGATTACTTTTCACAAGTCAAGGACAAAGGTCGAGGTCGACCTTGCAGACAAGGTAAAAAAGTGCATACAGTGCAGGTGGTGGTAACCACTCTATTGAGTGTCCTACACGGCAAAAAAAAAAGTCTTACTTAGCATTTTAATGTTGTATTTAAAACTAAAAGCCAATTTCTTTTACCGTTTTCTTAGAAAAAGAAATTCTATTACTGAGTCATTTTGACTCATTTCTCGATTTGTCCATGGGGTGAGTGAAATTATGTTACCACAAGGACAAATCTAGAAACGAGTCAAAAAATTTTTAAATCAGTGGCATAATTTCTTTTTCTCAGAAAAAAAGGTAATATAAATAAGTGTTTGAGTCTAAATACAAAAATAAAATGCTTGGTAAGACACTGTTTTTGCAGAGTGTTAGTTTCAGTTTTCGATAGATGTTGAAATTTAGCTAACTATCCACATAAACCGGACAAATCCGATTGATTCTGGCATAAACTGCTTCCTTCCACAGTCCATGCAGATCGTTTCTGCAACTGAATATAATGTGACACCTCAGTCCAAGAAGTCCATAAAGAGAACAAACATTCAAACAGAGCACCTTTGACATTTCTTTGAAATGCCTTTGTGCTTCATAGTTACGGCTTGCCAGGGACTATGACACAGAATGTAATAGCATGAACTGGGGAATGTTCTGGAATGGTATTCAATTACTGGTCCAGGCTGAGAAGGCCAGTGGATAATGATTAGTCTGCATTCCAACATCATACCTTTATTCTGAGAACAAAAAGACTGTGGATGACTCACCCATTATGGTTGAATTACTGTCATCTCCTCCTGTTAATTAGATAAAAGAAGGACACTATCATCACCCATATTCTGATAGCACAAGTCTAATTATGACATTTTAACGAGCAGGATGGCAGCCATTTCATTTCTTTCTTGTGAAAGAAAGTGAATATTTATGTCAGGATTGTACTCTCAATGAACTTGACAAGCCCATGCGCTCCTTAATGAATGACAGCAGTATTACATCTTTGAGGGCATATTTATGCCCCAAGGACCTGGTGAAGATAATGTCAACTATGTACAACATCATTTAAAAATTAACATATCAATGAACATTCTTGAAGAGTTTTTATGTGTGTACAACATGCATATGTATGCTATTTTTCTAAAAGTGTATGGATAGTATGGACACTTTACTAAAATCACTTTGACATGCATATAAAACTGAGATTTAAAAATTCTGAACATCTGATATTGTAGTTCTGCTCAACAATTTGGAAAATGTTGCCCCTCCTGTATGTGCTCCCCTCCTCCTTTCATGACCTCACTGACGTTCAGTGGAGCCTTCATTAAGGGATGAAGTGAAGGGATATACAGTGTTAGAAAATTCGAATGGCAGAACTGATTTGATTGCAATACTCTCAGATGGAAGATGAATGTCTGGTCCTATCAGGCAATACTGATCAATTAATTCCAAATTTGCTTAAAATGTCAGAAATTTGGAATTTAAAAATGTTTTCTATGTATGTCAATTAGGTCTAAGTGAAGTGTCTGCACACTTTTGGCTATAAAGTGTGTGTGTGTGTGTGTGTGTGTGTTTTGTATGTGTGTGTGCCTGTGTGCGTGCGTGTTTTTTATTGTGTGCGTGCACATGCATATATGTGTGTGTGTTTGTGTATATGCATATATACCTGTACGTATGTGTACGGCGCCATAAATGAGTATAAGCCTCTTCAGGATTTCTTTTTTTTTTATTTTTTACTTTTTTCCAGTTGTTTTAGATCTTTACACTAAACTTAGTATAAGACAAATACAACCTTAGTTAACACTGATTGCAGTTTTTATTTTTATTTATTTTATTTATTTTTATAACCGCCACCAAACGAAGTTGGCAGGAGGTTATTTGATCGGTGCCGTTTGTTTGTTGGTTGTCAAATTCGACAACCATGTCACTTTGTTCCGTTAGTCGTCTGTCTGTCTGTCTGTCTGTCTGTCTGTCAGCAGGATATCTCAAAAACGGCTGCATAGATTTCAACCAAACTTTGCAGGATGTTACAGTAGCACAAGAGGAACAAGTGATTAAATTTAGGCATATCTAGGCCAAAGTACAGCTGAGATATAGGCCAAAGTACAAATCCAGTTATGCTGGCGGAGATTTGAAGTCTTTCCAATGGGCCGGATTTCCAATCGGCGTGCTTTTGGGTTTTGTTGCCACCTGGTGGTAGAATGCAACAATGCCCTACATCAGCCAACGAAAATAACTAATGCACGGAGTTGCCCTGGCGTGGCGGAGGTATGTGCTCTACCGAGTGCCCTTAAGCAATATTATATTATCCAGTTGTCCTAGGCCACACATTTAAAGTTTTGAGGCAAAGATCAAAGTACTAAGTAACTGTTGACCATGTTACAAAATTGACCCTAGTCTTGAGTCAGACACCAGACAATTTCGACAACGGTCCCGCAAGGCGGGAGTCATTTGTTTGTCAGTTTGTCTGTTTGTGAACAAGATAACTCAAAAAGTAATGAACGGATATCTCTGAAATTTTGTGGGTGAGTCACTGTTACAGCAGGGATGGACCCCATTGATTTTGACCACGATCAGTCAAACAATATGGCCACCACTGCAGCCATTTTGAAATCCTGTGACACACGATAACTGAACTTTGCTCCCACTCACCAACATTTGGACTGTGCTGTTTTGGTGGAGGTTTGCACTCAAGGAGTGCCTCTAGTTTATTGAAGGAAACACCAACTGGCGTGATTCAATTTAATCTTTAAATTTACGGTCAGGCTGTCAAGATCCAGACCGGGAACCTAAAGCAGAGTCAGAGTACATTCCAATATTAGGGTTCATTGATAGTAATACTATCAACAGTAAATTGATAATAATATTGAGGGATGGAGCCCAGAGCAGGACGACACAGTTCAATTCAGATGCAACCGTCAAGGGTGTGTGGGGGTCCTCGTGCCTGGCCAGTGGCTGTCTGAAACAGTTGCCAGTTGAAGTGCACACTTCGCCAGAGCTGAACTGTCAGATGACAGGATAGAGGAGTTTAGCAGGAATGTGAACCCAAATCTGATGACCACAGAAGGATTGGGAGGTTTTTCCTAATAAACTGGGCAGAAGAACATACTGAGGTTCATTTAATAGGATTGCGGTCCCAATCCTGGAGACTGAGAATAAGGCTTGGGAAATTGTGCCCAATAACTGAACAAGGAAGAGGACTTCCGTAAATTTCTATCTTTCAAGGTTGTGAATTATTTCCAAAACAAAGAGCTGTACTAGCAAATACTGACTGGTTGCTAAAGGGCATATAGCAAGTGAAAACCCAGCAATTTGCCAACTAAAATAGGGGATATAAATGCATCAGCACATATGTGAGAAAGGGGAAACATGAATAGCCACAGCCGGTTCGGAAAGTACGCAGGACGTAAACCAATCATAAGAGTCAATACTGCTGGTAGACAGGTGAGCTGCTGGATGGGATGACACACAAGAAGCATTCACACGAAGGTTTTGACACAGGCTTGTATTTTTGACAATGCGATGCTTGGAAATAGAAATATACAGTACTGTAAGTGCAGCAAACTGCACTTGAGCTGCCTTTCTTATCTTGCTGGCTCTTTTGATGCCTTGGAATATTTCAACCATATTGGCAGACACTGTTGACAACCTGTGCATTAATAATACACCACAGAAGCCTTAACATGGCACTAACTGCGTAACTAGGACAGAAGAACAGCAACAACATTTTCCAGGTTTATGTATAATTACAGAAATGCATGCTAAAAATGGAACACACAGCTAATGAGCAAAGCGAATGGTTCCACCTGTGCTTCGCTACCAGGTTTTCCCGATAAATGAAACCAGCAAAGAGGAGAAGGGGTGGAGGGAGGGAAGGAGGGAGGGAGGAGGAATTTGAGATGGAAGAAGAGAGCTGGACACGGTCTGGCTCAGGCGCGGCTGAAAACGTGCCCAGAAAGATCCAGGCCTCATCGCTTTTATCAGAGCTATAAGAGGTGAAAGCCCTACACAGCCTTTTCAAGAATAACAAGAGAATTAAGGGGATCTTTAATGAATTGCAACAGGAACACTTTCGCATGACCTTTATTATGAGCATTTTTTGCTTTAATTTGCTTTTCTTCTTTGCTGTTTTCGGGGCCATAATCTAACGTCTGACAAGCGCATGGAAAATAGCAAGTTATAACAGGGAAGGCTTCACCTGGAAAATTGGAGTCGGCGTCGGTAGCTGTAAGCGTAAGCAGCGCTCTTAGTGTGGTGACACACTGAATACGCACCCCCTGCACTACTTATCGCATGTGATAACCTGTGCTGCACTCTCTCCCAAAATTTCACCTGCCAGTTCCCCTTCTCGCCGCCCTCTCGTCTCCAGATCGCGCCGGAGCGTCCCACTGTGAAAATATGATAGAGCTAATTAACTTTTCCCCCCTTTTCATCATTCTTGAATGATTTGGCTGAAGCTGTCAGAGCCACCAAGCAAATCTTGGCAATATGAAAAATGGCATTTTCAGTCTAGGACAGGAGGATGGTCAAGTTAATGAATGGCTGCCAGATGTCCCTTATTAGGTTAATGTGCTTCTCTCCGCTGTTGCTCTCCGGTGAGAGGCTGCGCATGCAGAATCGCAGTCAGAATGCAAGCTAGTGTGTTTCCCAAGCCTATATTTTACCGTATAAGTAATCTAAACCCATTTCAAGGTTTATTAGCGCCGCGACTCTTCAGAATAACCTTATAAAACGGCAGGACACGGCATCTGCGCTTTTACAGGGTGCCAATACACAAAGTGGTTTTCATGGCGCTTAACGGGCAGCATAACTGACGAGCGTGGACCCAAGAGCTAACCCTGTGCGCTTTGTACCATTTCGCAGGGTCAGCCTCAGCCATCCATCTTGACAAGGCCGTGTCAGAGTTTAGACAGCTCCTTAGAAAAATAGAGCGATAGACCTGCTTTGGGAAGCCAACAATCTGTGGTACACAGAGGAGTTTATTTAATTGAAAATATTTTAATCAATCCAACTGTACTGTAATTGCTCAATTTATTATCAGCGCATGCAGTAATTGCAGTGAACACAATGATAAGCCCACCGCGAGGACCTTTTAAAGCACAAAAATTATTCTAAGTGCACTTAATTTATATTAAGTTTACAGTCATTTGACAGGCTTTATGGTTTTATTGCTCGGATCTTCTTATAAATGGTACCCTTTCTAATCTCAGGCCTATTTGAGCTTGATTCCTTACGTAGGTCAAGTCACCTCCTTGTCTTGGTCATACCCTCAGATGATGTTGTATATGGAAGCAGTATGTCATGTTGTGTTTTATATTTGTTGGTTAAAAAAAAAAGTCACAGGTCTATGAAATTAATCTCCCAGTCCATCCCTAGCACATCTCTCTGAATGTGTGTTTGGTTTTCAGAAAGGGATATGGGGGGTGATGACATATGAGCCCCTCAGAACAATAGTGGTCTAACTCCATTTTTTATCATTTTGAGAAAACAGCTTCCAAAGTTTCGAAGTTGTCAAATTCAGCATGCAAATAAGTATTTAGCCCTGTCTTGAATTGACATCCTTTGAATCTTCGCTATCATGGTCAGAAAGTATTTTGTTGTCAACGTTGACGATTTTTGTTAGTTTTGCATGTTTTGCTTAAAAATTAAGAATTTTGGAGTTAGACCCCTCTTGCACTACTATCTATATTTCAGAGGTGGAACTAGCAATCTTCTGGCCCATTATTGCATGAATAGATTTCACCTTTAGCATGACAAATATGGGTCTAACTCGGAAAATTAGAAAATCGGAGTTAGACCACTATTGTTCTGGGGGGCTCATATACCTACCATCTAGTTATTATTGGACTCAACTAACCAATACATAGCCTGTATTTCAGATGTAGTCAAGTATGTAAATGTACATCCATTCCCACTAGGCAGAATAAAGGTATGGGCATACCTCTTGGTCTGCTTCTGTTGCCCTAGAAGTAAACTCTTGCTCTGGAATTTAGAATCTATATTTAATGTGTACTGCTGTATGTGTTCCATCTAAAACAGATGTGCTAATATGTTGGTAAGCAGTGATCCTTTTTGCGGGGTCGTATTTTGTGCGTTCCTCATTTTAAGCCCTGGGCAAGTGTAAGATGCTGATTTAGTTTAGTAGCTTACTGAGTGCTTTCTCCAGTGTACCACAGTATATATGCCTTTCATCTCCTCTTTTCTTTATATGTAAAAATGTTCATGCAGCAGTTATTTTTATCAACACACAATTATATATTCTTGATTTGTCAGTGGTTCACCACAATTCAGCACAGTGACATGCCCAATAGTTTGTCTACTGACCTGAACTGATTGAGACTCCCTCTGGGGAATTCACAATTGGCACAGAGAATCTGAGAGAAAGATGGCTTCAGCCCTCCTTTATCGTGATTGGTGGATTTGACTGGCAGGTTTTTCCAGGCATTGGGAAGAGGCCACGTGGCATAGGCATTGATATAGAGAGTTTAGTTAAAGCAGTTCTAGTTTACCAAAACAATGATTGGATAATAGCTAGTCACATGACACATGGCGCAGTGTTGTCACCCTGAACACAGAGAAGGTGAAATATGTTCTGTAATGCATTTAGGCCTTGGACACCTCTTATATTCTTCCAATTTGGACCAATAGCAATTATGCCATGTTGAGCAGCATGGGAATGTGCAAATCAACCAAGATGTGATAAAATTTCCAGTCATTCCCACGGAAGAAGTCAGTGGGAAGTTAAAGTTTTAAGGTTTGTTTTTTTTTTTTTAACTGAAGCTTATACATTTCCAAACAAACATCAAGTGTAAAAATCATATCGACAATAAACACCACTCACGATACAAGGCATACTAAATGAAAATGATACATTGAATAATAATATAGCATAAATTATAAAACATAGATACTGGAAAATAAATAAAGTAACACATTTACAACCTCATTTTCAAAAAGTTGGGGTGTTATGTAAAATGCAAATAAAACTTGAATGCAATGATTTGCAAATCACTGAAATTCTACATTTAACTGGGAATATTAAACAAGACTAGGTGCAACCTAGTATATGGCTGGGCCGCCAAGTGCTGTATGAGAATGAGGGCCCAAGAAAAGGGTGCTAAATGGGGCAAAGCTCACGCAATTATATGAAGTGCAAGTTTAGTAATGAGCTGGAGCTGATAAATTATTTACAAGGTGGGTGGGGAGAGTGGGAGAGTGAGAGTGTGAACGAGTGAGAGTGTGAGTGAGTGTGAGAGTGTGAGTGAGGGAGTGGAAGTGAGTGAGAGTGTGTGAGGTAGTGGGAGTGGGAGGGGGGGTCTTGAGTAAGGGAATAGACAAAGAGCTAGATTGATTTTGATTTTGTGAATGTGAATTTGAGAGAGACAGCAGCAACAGATGTAGATAGCAAATAAAGTATGTATATATGTTCCTGAATGGTAATGAAACAATAAAGTTATTATTACAGTTGTGCTAACCGGGAACGTGAAGTCACTTTTGTGAACACATGGCAGTTCCTATATAGTGAGGGGGTAAGAACGAACTTCAAAGATTCCTTTTTTTCCCCATGTTTCTTCTTTGGGCATGTTATGGACAAAGAATCCACAGTTTCGAGTAAAACCGCTTAATAAACATGTTCGAGTGAAGGAGCTGCCATGTGTTTACATAAAGCGTTATTTGATATTGGTGATGAATGAATATGGTTAACTGTGTGACAAAGAAATTGAAATGCAACTAATTTTAATGAATTTATGACCTATTGAAAGCTCTTGAAAAGGCCTTGTAGTTAACAGCAAGATCATGAGAATTGGCCAAGAAAGAAGAAAGTTCATTCTATAATTTAATTTCATTTTGTTTGATTTGGCTGAGAAACTGAGGTGATTTCCACTAGTCCTTCATCAGAGGACTTACGGTCATCAATTTTCCGCCAGAATTCCTCTCTGGCCTTATTAGCAGCGACAGTGTTGCTTTTTGCTGTTTTTTATGTGTTTACATTCTTCATAACTGTCCATAATGACGACCCACTCCTCCTAGGAGATTTTTTTTTAATTTTTATTTTTTAAGATTTTATTAATCACCCAGCAACCACTTACATTACATCCAACGAACAAGTGCATACATCCACCAACATGAATGCAGTAACATAAATCTCAATTATAATTTCCCAAGTGTCCACCTGAGTATGCGCATGCATAATCATGCAGTCTATCAAGTGTCCAACCAATGAGTGTAAAACTTCATATGGGAGTCCCATTAAGCAGCTGTCGGCGCCCCCTGGTGCCGCGGGGAGATAACCCGCAAGTGTTACTGATCCTGGATCAGGGATTATGTCCTCAGGGAACGTACAGCACGCGATCGGTCATTTTATGCACGGAAATAGGGTCAGTTGACAATTGAAACGCTGTTTTGTTGAGAGCGCGAAGAGTGTTCTAAGCACAAAAAGGAGATTAACAAAGAAAGATTACAACCACCGTTGTGGTACCAATTATCTCTGATTGCGAGTTCAGGGTATGTTGAGCCGGCTCACTCAAATATAGCCTGTCTATGTTGAACTTGCTTTGTAGTATACCCCCCAGGAGATACGAGTGACAAACGCCCGGCCAGCCAGCCAGCTAATCATCGGCCAACCAATCGTTGAAGTTCTTGCCCACCGGCCGACCAATCGCTGAAGTCAGCCGTTGGCCAACCGATCGTTGAAGTTCTTCCCCGCCGGCCAGCCAATCGTTGAACTTGATCACTCAGGCAGTCAGTCAGTCACTCACTCTCTCAGCGACATTTGCGTTTATAGGGGCTTGGCCGCTATTCGCGGCCCGGCCCAAAAAGACAACATATCAGATGTTGAAACTGAAAAATTGTATTTTTTTTTTTTTTTTTAATATATGCTCAGTTTGAATTTAATGCCAGGAACACATCTCAAAAATACTGGAACAGGGACATGTTTTGCACTGTGTTGCATCACCTCATCTTTTAACTGCACTCTGGGTTTTGGAACTGAGGAGACCAATTACTGTAGCTTTGAAGGCAAAATGTTTTCCCATTCTTGCTTGATATAGGATATTAGCCACTCAACACTTTGCGTCCTTCTTTCATTTCACAATGCACCAAATATTATACCATTCAGCATTGGCCACAGTATGGCTAAAGGGAGCCCAGTCTCATCACGACGCGTCATATATTGACGCTACCTGACCAAGCGTCGATATACGAGGCAAAAGGTCCCTTTTAGCATCCTTTATTGACGCCAGTGTAAAACGAACCCAACCCCCTAACCCCAACCCCATAACCACTAACCCTTGACCCAAACCCTAACCCTAACCGTGAAATAATGATGCCAAAAGCTTCCTTCTGCGTTGTATATCGACGCTTGGTCAGGTAGCGTCAATATATGACGAGTCCAGATCAGAATGTGTTGCTAAAGGAACAATTCATTAGACTTTGGTTGTGATCCGGATCACCATCGAAATCCAAATGGACAGTAATTTTACTGAATGATCCTCGCAATTGAGCAAATTAAGGCTAAGTTGCTCATTAGGAAGCATAAATGGGACCAAGTTTGGAGAAGTCATGCGCTTTAAGGCAAGGTCCGAGCAGGGCTATGATCCCTCCGATGGCAAGTCCCGGGTAGAAGAGGTTAAAATGCACAGAGCTGACTGTAAACAGGCAAGAGGCTGTGTCCAGTGAACTGCTGTAAAACTCAAATTGAGACATATACTCAGTGGTAAACATGTCCAAAGTAAGCTCCTAAAACCTTAATAATGCCAGCATATCCCATGTCTTAATCAGCAGATGGTTCTCTTGTAACGAGGCCTAATATCCAAATGGAATTTGCTCTTTACACGACCCATATCAAATTCTGAATATTGTCCTATTTGGAATAACTGTGGAAAACTTATGGGCATTTAATGCAACATGCAACAGTAACAAATCCCAAAAAAGATTATTTCAACGCCACTGGCTAATATTATGCAAGCTATTGATATTGCGCTTTATACAGCCAATATCCAAAATAAAAAAAAAAAAAAAGCATTACTTTAATCAAAGTAGGCCTACTATAACAGTGTAACTCCTTTATCATCGTCTGTCTTGTGTGCGCACATGAGAAACAGAATGCTGACTGCAGTTCACTTAAAGGCCACCGGTGTCAGTAGTAAAGGGGAATTTCTGAAATTTGCACATAGCATCTTTAAAGGTGCAGTTAGCAAAACTGAGAAGAGAGTGGAGTTTGCTTGAGAACATAAAAGTGTACAACCTCTGGGTCCCTCCATCTCTGCTGAGTGAAAGTTCTACCTCCAAAGCCCTCCCCCACATGCATGTAAATTGAGAATAAACAATCAGACCAGCAGGAATAAATATTTTTGCAATATATAAAAATATCATTAGCCACTGTTGGGGGTAACGCATTGCAAAATAACTAATTACTGTAATCAGATTACATTTATCAGTAACGCAGTAATGTAACGCATCACTTTGATAACTTAAGTAATCGCATTACAGTTACTAACAAATAAATTATCTCGTTACTTGCATGACTTTAAATTCTTCAACTATCGGCGGGCCGGAGGCCAGAAAAACATCTTCTTCTTGTTCTTCTTCCTTTTGAGTATATTGGTGATTGAGACCGAGGACAGAAAAACAAATCAAACGTTTTTCATGCGTGTTTATGCCAGTACTGTAGCCTTGTACTTGACTCACTTTTCTGTGAAATGCTGTTTGGGCTGATTTTTACAACTTCGCTGTTTGCTTTGCTGTATTAAAGAGCATGAAAGAGAGATCTTGTGTGTGTCCTCCTTACTAGAATAAAGATTTGTGCTGATCTGGGTATATGCCAGGTTTTAACATGATATGGTTAATTAATTAAGTTATGGAGAATTTCAGATGATGATGCTGAGTAATCCAAAAGTAGTTTAACTAGAAGTGTAACTTTACTTTCAGCAGTGAGTATTAAAGTAAAGTAAAGGTTTACTTAGTAACTGGTAATGTGTAATGCATTACTTTTTCAGAGTAACTACCCAACACTGGCCCCATGACACACATGCATACTAAGTTCAATTAAAAAAAAAAAAAATCCAAAATTTGAACATGAAGAAAATGTTCCATGCGACGAAGCAATTTTTGTCAAGCTAACCTCTGCTATGAAGCTGTAACTAAACCTTCCTTACCACAGAGTTGTAGTTTTCAGCACCCAGAAAGGTGCTGGGTTTGCAGACGGTAATAACAGTATGATATTCAGAAATGGTCAGAATTAGATAAACACCAGACGGCTAGTGGTTTAAAGAAACAAAAGTGACCTCGGAAAGCACAGGAGCTGCTCGGAAGAGCTGACGAAATCACTTTTCAGAAAGATGAATGAAACTGGAAAATATCTGGAGGCAGCCGCAGGCCGTCTGGGACTGGGGATACAAGGGGAACGAGTTGAGACTTCTCTCACACAGAAACCCAAATGAATTTGCACCAGGCCTGAATTATTCTTCCTATGCACAGCACACATGCACTGTGCACATGCATACTAACTCAGAAAACACACAGGCACACTAACACATGCTAGCAAACACAAACCCACAGGCATACTAACTCTAGATAGCACACAAACACACACATGCATATTCACACATCAGATAGGGAGGCCAGATCATCCAATTGGATAGAGTAATAAAGGATTGGCTCAAGGGCAGGTTCAATAAAATAGGGAATTTTCAATGGTTGAATGATATAGTCATGCTGATCACATCACGCAACTTCGAAATGGGCTGGAAATTCCTGGCAAGGAAAAAAAAAAAAAAAAAAAACAGTATTTTTTATGTACTGAAGTACAAATTAATGTAAATATTCATCCATGATTATTGCTTACCGTAAGTAAATCATTCAGAATTTTGGTAATCCTGCTTTTTTCCCCAGTGACCATATCATCAATGAATTCAAGAGAACCTGTGGCAGTCATACATGCCCGTGCTATAACGTTCCCCGACCCTGCTTTACAAGTGAAGCAGTATGCTTCAGATCACGAGCAGTTTCTTCCCTCCTCCTCACCCGTCTCATTTCATGATTCTGTTACAAGTATTTCCTCTGTCTCGTCTGTCCGTAGGATGTTGTTTCAGTTCTGTTTAGGCTTTTTACTCCTGGATAAGCGAAGCTTAGGAAGAAGTGTTGTGGTGAGACTTCGGCGTCACTTGCTAATCAATCAATCAATCAATCAATCAATCAATTTGCCGTGAGCACAACCACAGGCGGTGAGATTCACAAACAGCTTATCTAGGAGCTAACGATAGCGTCCCTTTGATTTTGATGTGTTATAGCAAACTCTAATCTGATTTTCCAGTTTTGTGGCTTACCCATGGTTTACATTGCATGGTTAAACCCTCTTCATTTACTCTGGTGAAGTCTTCTCTTGTTAACTGAGACATAGGTTGCCCTACCTCCTGGAGGGTGTTCTTGATCTGACCAGCTAGAAGGGTTTCTTCGGCAGCAGTGAAATACTTCTGCCATCATCGCAGTTATCCATGGTCCTCTAAGCCTTTCACTGTTCCTGAACTCACCAGAGTGGAATTTTTGAGACATATTTTGAGGTATATTACAAATAGTTGATTTGGTCAAAGTGAATGTTTTTGCAACCGTTCTGATGAGTTTGCTAAGTTTTTCAGCAGTTGGATTGTTCCACTGGCAGTGGTGGGCTAATTGGACTTAACAGCAACAAATTCCAATGCAAATGCCACATTTGAAATCTACACTTAACCTTTTATCCGCTTCTTTTAAATTGGTAATACACACCAAGACATTTGAACAGCTGAACAGCACATTTTACAATTATTTATGCTTGATAATTGGGGAGACCACATATAAAAAGTGATGTAATTCATTAACTTTTCAGCCTTCTTAAATGTTCACACTCTCAAACCTAAGCCAAAAGTCTGCACTTTAAGCTCATATTCATTTAATTACTGCTCCAATACGCTGTGGTAAATAGCAAAAAGAACAGTAACTTTGTCAATGTCCACACTAATGAACCTGACTTTAGGTGTTGTTTCCTGAAGTGAATTAAAACATAAAACTAAGCCAGGTGCCCTCTGGGTCCTTTTCAGAGCCCTAGTTAAAGACTGCATCCAGACAGGCAAATCAGACCGCCAAATTCAGCCCCGCCCTCTCTCCCAACCCCCGCCCACACCTCCACCTACGCTCCCAACTGTGAATTGCACAAACATCGCACATAAATAAAAGATATGCCGCTAGCTCCCGGCTCCCGGGATAAAACTGTTATCTGCTGTTTAAACATGCGGAGAGGGGAAGCGGTGTTTGGAGCGAATCGAGCTCCGATGTACACAAACAGTTCCAGATGTGCATCCCCTCTTCCAGTCCTGCTGGATAAATATGTGTCTTATCATCCCTCCCATAATGTGGGGAGCCGATCGGCTTTGGCTTCTCTTCCTTCCTTGTCTATAACAAGTCAGTTTGGCTCATGGCAGACTCCCTATTTTACACTGTGCCATAGCCCCCCCCCCGGTCTGAGCGGAGCGGCAATCTACTGCTCGGCCATTACAAAAAAAATAATGCTCTTTAACACAACAATCTAAAAGAACGAGGCAACGGTCGTCGTGACGCTGACAGAGAAGAAAGCTACTGCCGTGCAGTGTCATTCATTATCAGCAGATGAGCACCCATTTGTTTGAGGAGATATGGTGGCAGATAAGAGGGAGGGGATGAGTGGGAGAGACGTGAGCTCGGAGGAGTACTGTCACACTCATTGTAGAGCCTGACTGGTAACACGGGCAGATGCCTCCCTCAGTCATTTCTCCAACCACCGCCTCACACTTATCTTATCTAGCTCAAGTGCCCCTGAGATGAGAGACCTGTCAGTGCAATATACGCTTTCCCGTGGCAGCGAGACGATCCTATCTGCTGCAGGATTGTGCTGCAGATGTTTCATCTTACAGGTCATCCAAGCTAGCAAGTGGCAGCTATTAGAGGAAAGCGCCGCTACAAGTGTGCGTTTGAATTCCAGCGCAAGAGAGGTGGGAACTGTCAGGTAATGGCCGTGGGCTCCAGTGCACGTGTTGATTAATACGCTATCACTTACCGGGGCAAATACTAATGAGCATCGCACTTCCTTTCAGAGGCGCGGTGGCCTTTGGTTTGATCGAGCATGCGATCTGGAGTTCTTCTGAATCAGTGGGGGCTTTCTGAGAGATCACAGGGATGTTTGTGCTCTGCAGCAGACTGTCTCGGGGAAGAGAGCGGGGAGCCCGGTATTTGCACTGCAGTAACTGCCTCTGAAATAATGTCTCCCCTAAGGACCAGCGGGAACAAGTGGTAAACAGCCCCCATCTAGCACTCCCGATGGGTGACAGCTCGCCTCAACCTGGTCAGCAGCAGATATTGGGTACTACTACAACTAATAAAAATAATAAAAATACTATTACTACTACTACTGCTAATAATAATAATAATAATAATAATAATAACTAGACAGTCGGTTGCCCGAAGGTCGACGTGTATCCCGGACCCCCTAAAGAAATTGCACCCAAAATCGATAGGCTTTGTGACCTTACCACACTGAAGGCCCACACCAAATATGAAATGAATAGGTTGAAATTTGTGACCTGAACAGCACTCACAAAAAATCTCTACATGACGATCACTGATCCGCAGTATTCCCAACTCGCCATCCAGGGATACAGTAATAATAACGAAGGGATAGGTTCTACTGAGCCCCCATCCCTGACTTTTGACCATTAAAAAAACCAAGGAAAAGCATTATAAAAACAGCAACATCAATGATAATATTAATAATACGGTATGATACTGTGGTCAGAGCTGTGGTGTTTACAGTATGTTAGGTACAGAGATTGCTCCACAGTGGCAGTGGTCCCTCCCTGCTGCATGGCTCAGCTCCTCACTGCAGTCTCCCACACTGTGGGCTGCTGGAGTAAATGGGCGCCGCGTCCCCACCATCTGTGGTGTGTCTGTGTGCAGCGCGCCTGTAAGCGAGGCGGTGAGGCAGACGCGGGCCGTCGCTGCCATGGCTGCAGGGCGCCGAGCCGGGTCTTTGTTGCCTCGCTCCCTAAGCGAGGGATCAGGGCGTAAATCGCTGAGACCTGCCGCACCCCAGCTGGGTATCTCCCCCCTCATCTCCTCTCGCTTATACAACCGAGGAGCAGATGGCTCCTGCTACAGCTTCAGTACAGTCTTTGTCTGACTGGAAATTAGGGATAAACTTCCATACCCTCCCCCCCCTTTTTTTCCAGGAACAGAAAAGTGATATTACGGAGGCTCTGTCCATCGGGACCACCCATACACGCAGTCCTGTAGGTTTCGCTTCCGGACTTACTTTCGCTTTAACCTTGTGGATAAATGGAGGGGCCAGGCCGCCAACTGCCCTCAGATTTCCCTAGACGCATGAAAAATTGGGCTCAGGTGGCGACCTTACTGTAAATGAGTCTCAGCACCTGCTGTTCACCACGGCCAGAGCATCACACATTCACATAAAATATCGAGCCAATACCGAGCAGTCGCACCTATATACTTCGTCAATGGAGTGAGGGCTTTGGCATTTCGCATGCGGCAGCAAACCCACAACATGGTCAATGCGGCGAGTACGTAGGCAACACCTGAATACATGTTCTGTAACAACAGGAATATACTCAGCAAGTAACAATACGCATTTCACAAAAACAACACACCATACTGTCTGCATTTGTTAGACAGTGTTTTATACAAAGTACTGTATTGTGTCTGAAGGTAAACACATATTGAAGATATGTTCACACATATTCATACATTAAATATTAGCAGCATTACAGCTGTAAAACGCTCTCAAATCATTTTGTGTAAACTTCTATTGATGTACACAAGAATATTTTGAAAACAGGAACACTGACTATATCGCAATGATACGTATGCGAGAAGAAGGTGAAATATACATATACATATAAGTTAGCTGCTGCAGAATGTAATGTTATGTATATGAGCTACATGCCGCTTTTTAATTTCAGGCTATAAGCGCAATCGCACAACAGAGATGTAAATGAAGAAGCACACTTCATTTTGCACACTGCAGCATGAGTAAACATCTGTTCTGCTCTTTAGATTCTCATATATCCCCATCCTCATTTCTGAAATGACCAAGGTGGATAGGCGGCTTAACTCAGAGCTTTCTCATGCATGTCAATTAGCCAATTTCAGCCAGTAAGACCTACCAGCCAGCAGACATAATTAAATATCCAAATAAGTGTCTTTAAAGGTGCTGGAACTTCCTCCGTCAGTCAACTGAAATGGTGTTAATATCTAATCATGTGCAAATGAACAGCAAATTTGTGATGGCTTCACTTATGAAAAAAATAATCCCAGCTTTTTTAGAAAAGCAATATACATTTTATTGTGTGATTCATACATATTTACAGTTTATTATGATACAGCAATTGGTGATAATACACTCGGCCTGCACAGAAACACATACGAGCGCTATGGCAGGTTTCCATGGTATTTGAACTCCATGTCAAGAGCAGACACATCTTTGGCTTCTGCGGAGAGCACACATTATTGATGCACAGTTCAATATATCAGAAGAACGACGGCAATCGAGATGAGCTTTTTATACAGGAACAATATAGACTAATGGTCTAAATATGGCTTCAGAAGGGAGAGGCTTCAGTAGGTGCCGGCACTGGCGACGTTAATAATACAATTGTCCGTTATTAATTAGAAATGAGCTGTTCTCCCTGTATCCGTGGGCCTCAGTCCTGGAGCGTGAGATGTTGGGCAGCTCACCGCTCTCACAGCAAAAGCAGGTACTGTCTGCTTGTGAAGTTGCGGGGAGTTCACCTCCGAACGCCAGTGAAGAAAAGGCGTTTGTGGGGGTTAGAGATCACAGAATGATTAGAACAGCAGTGGTCTGCTATGAGGATGTTCCTCATATATATAGAAGCTGTCAAATCCCTGTTGTCGGAGTTCATCTCCAGAGAGGAAGAGAGTGAACAGATTACCGGAGCGAAGCTTAGGAAACCAATTCTTGCGCCTCTCGTCTAAGCGAAAGCAGAAGCGCTTCAGCTGGCAGCGATAATCTCCGCCCCGTGCGGACGCCCTCCGCATTTGAGCGAGCGACAAAAGCTACTTAAGCCTTGTGCGCTGGGTCGGTGGACCAGCATAAACACCATGTTTTTTATGGGCGACCTGCACGAAACTAGATAGCCAGAGTGTTGGACAATTATCAGGAAACCGCAATCGCAGTGACTCGTGACATGTGTGGTGCAAATGGGATTGGATGGCTTCCTCAGACATCAGTGAATTGCGGGGCTTTTTTTCAAAACCTAGTCCAGGGTCAATGCTTCGTAAAGCACACTGAGAACTGTGAAAGCCAATGGATAATATTCACAGAAAATGAATACTGATAAATTAATTTATGATGTTAGTGAACAATCATTCACCCCAAATATTTCTCACATAAGTCCATGGAAGCGAGTTCTTTCAGTACTCAGTAAGGTTTCAGTAACCTCAGGTGAATGGGTGGTTGGGTTGGGTGGGCAACTGTTCTCTTCAACTCATGCAGTTGGATTGAGTCAAAACTCTGTACTGTTTTAAATGCTGACATCTAGTGGCACCAAGCAGCATTGTAGGTAATGAAACAGAGAAATCCTATTATCGACAGGAGAAAAACATGAATAAAAAAAAATAAATAAATAATGTTCATATCATTTTCCCCAGAGAAGGAAAATACCTGGTGGCACCTGTACAAAATATAAAAAAGTAAAAAAAAAAAAAAAAAACAAATTGGAAAAAAAAAAAAACTGCATATACAAAGTGAACACAAATTAACAATGTAAAAACCAATACAAATTTCCTTCAATCCTTTTCTTCAAACATTTGAACATAAATGGGTAAACCGGAGCACAAATAGCAAACCTTATTATTATGAGGCACGTGTGGAACACAAGCACAAAATTATTTATGTTTGCTTTAGCAATGCAGAAATTCACAAGGAGGAAATACAACCAACAGCAGAACATTCACAGGAAGTATGCAAGTCATTTTTTCCTCAAATATGAAAGCAACTTGACCATGCTTTCATTTCAGTCCTAACCAAATAATCCTTTCAGGAAGTATAAATGTTAGTGATGTTAGTGATGAGGCTTTAAAAACAATTCACTCTAATTGTAAACATGGCCTTTGTGTTCCTCCTTTAAAGCTTGAACAGAGGCAGACAGGAAATATGCCCATTTCTCAGAAGCAACTCTTCCATAATTATACGGGAAAAAATCTTCAACACAGATATAAAAAAGAATCTAGGGCATGACCGAGCAGTATTGTCTCGCAACCTGCAGTTGGACTTATCAATAAGACTTCCTCTCAATCCTACTGTAGAAAGCAAAGGAGATATAGTTTCACTGCTTTCCGCCAGTGTCAATCAATGTGCCCCAGCCCTCGGCAAAATCTGCGGTTAACCGCCCGTGTGCCGCTGCAGGTGCATTACCACACTCAGGAGCGCATGCGCTCATCTCTAACCTGCGTGGGGTTCCACACACTCATGCCAATCACTGCTGCCTGCTGATCACCACGACGGTGGGGTACTGTCGGCGTGAAAAACATCATACTCCTGGAGTATTTGTGCGGACCGAGATGCGTCTCTTTATTAAATCTCACCCGCTCAGCGTTGCTTATGCGCGCGCTTGTCACAGTCGCTGAACGAAGTTTAATCTGCCGGCGCCGAAATGGAAATCGCACAATGGCCCACGGTACTCACTGTCGCGGGAGTTATTAATCCAGGATCACCGGTAAACGCGGCCTTCAAGCCGAACGGAGGGACGGCGGAAACCTCGGTGAAATGAGGGCGATCCGCGCGCTGTTCCCAGCAGCCCAAGGCAAAGTGCTGTAATAATATTTAAAGTTTTCGCAATGCCAAAGAGGGTTAAAAGCAGCTTTTCTGTACTTTGCAGTTTGATTTCGCCTTCCACTGTTTTCCAACTGCAGAAATGCAATGTGTGCCCATCACATTGTGACTCAAAAGGAGAGGGCTCACACTGGTTGGCAGCACTTACACAAGTGACATGTGACTGGGATTCTGGTGCTGAATTTGGCAGGATTAGTTATGGATACAACAGGCATGCTACACCCCCGCCCACAGCCCTCATAGGGACAACTAATGAAATACTTAATTTTCCCCTCATATAGGTGTCAGCATTCATTTTCAATTATAAAATCCTCAAAAGACTCATTCAAAAGATAAATAGGCAAACTCATTTTCGGAAATCATTCTTGGAGAATCTAATCAAACACACACATCTGACAGTGTTTTGTAATCAGTGGTATGCAGTACTTGGGGGTGTCTGCTTTTTTTTTGGTCAGTGGTTTCAGATTTTCCCTCCTGTACAAAATGGTTGCAGTAAGTACAGAAAGGCCTAATGTAAAACTGCTCCTCTTTGCCTGCCTACCCATCACATTTAATGACCATTAACATGTCAAATTCTGTTGTACCACATTTCAAAATCTGTCATTCACGGAGAAGAGCAGAGCAGACGCACACTCTCCAACCAGCCTAAGTATGCACCTGAACACTAAATTTAACTCAAATTACTGGCATAGCTGCTTTTTTAAATCCACTGTAATTATTACTTCTTATCACTCTGACGACAGTGTTTAGAAACTATTCAGTTTATAGCAATTATTCTGTCAAACGGGCACAAATCCTACTCATTACTGGATTAGAAAGGTGCTGGCGTGTAATATCTAATGAGATCCCTTTGGACTAGAAAGCCACAATCTTCTGAGTCGCCCAATTGTTTACACGTACGCCGGAGTGATTGCCTTTGTTATCCAGCAACAAGCTGCTAGGCGTTACAACCTCACTGCTTGTTTGCTGATACTGCAGTTATCTGAAAATCAGATAAACACAATGTGACAGGGAACAATGCTCCTGTTGAGATAAGCACAGCAAGAAAAGTAAATGTCTACTTAAAGAGAGGGAGGCGAAAGGCGGCAGTAATGTACTGAACACGTGACGCCAGGCTGGCAGTCATTCTTTCTGTGGATTTGCGCGCCCTTTCGGGGGAACCGAGTTTGGGGCACTGATTTCCATGCATGCCAAAATAGGCTTAGGTGGCGAAAGAGCGCGCAGTCGCGCAGCCTTTCGCTTCCAGAGCAAGGGAGGAGGATGAAGTCATCAATAATAACGCAGGTAAGTAGGACACCCGCAAGGTCAGCACTGAGGAACTATCTGGTGGGCTAAAATGAAACAGCTCAGGGCTTTTTTCTCCTTATTCCAACTCATCAAGGAGACTCTTAGCCGAGGATGGAGATGTATTTAAATATTTACCAGTGACAGGGCTGCCACAGCGAGCGGGCGGGGAGAGTGACAGAGGGAATAAAGCTGTCTGGATGCGTGAGCTTCTTCCAGGAGGCAGAGGTTCTGGCTCCGAGCGGGTCCCAGCTGACAGCCAGACTGGCAGCCTCTCACCGCTAAAGCTGCAGGCTAGCCATTAATCTGTCAGCGCAGGCTAGCGCGCTACTCCCTGCGCTACCCAGCTGTACCGAGGCGACGGTCAAAGCCGCAGCCAGGCGCCGTGTTTCGCATGTTTTTTTTGTCCTTGCCTTTGTTTTTGCATTGTTTCATGCTTGTCCCTCTTTCCCCCCTTGGTTCACAAGGGGCCAGAGCAGCGTGGATGAAGGGGCGTTATTCCGGAAGCTTCCGCCTGCCACCCTCGTCACTCGTCACCTTCTTCTACGTAAGTTGAGGGGAACCAGCCCACCTGAAAACAACGGAAAGCAGGATGAGACCACAGCGAGAGGAGAGATTGTTACTCCGGCAGGCTTTAGAGAGAGACTGCCTGTCAATAACCTTGAAGACGGGGGAGTGAATCGGCAGGCGTGGAGGGAGCGGCCAATAAGATGTGCTTCACAGTACATTAGGCAGAACAGTTACCGTGTTGGGTTACAGAGCGCCGATGGCGGCAGCTGTGTTTGGGAAAATGAAATTCAGTAGTAGTCCATCACGGGTCTACTTGGTGCGCTTCCTGCATTATCTGATTCACTGACAGCCTGAATGCCTTACGCAGAGAAAAGACCAGACAAACCGCTACTTATGACCAAAAAAAATCTTTCCCCCATCCCAGATATTTCCCCTCTACCAGGGCATTCGAGGTCATTCGGAGGCAAGGGGGTCGGAATAAAGACTTGTGGGTGACCTTTGCGTCTCACGGCCAGTTACTCCACAGAGGCCCCATCTGTGACCACTGCGAAAAGCACTCAGCCCCGCACAATGCCAGCAGCCCCACACACAAATCCATCAAGGCCACACCGAGCCACCCACTGATCCACAAAACGATTAATGACACCCGCAAAGGAAAACAAGGACCTCGACGTTTTAGTCTAAAAAAACACGGTCCCCGGCATCGAACGGTGTGAGGTAGAGACGCGTGAAAGCCGGTGAGAGGAAGAAAGACACGGTTTTTGTTTTTGTGTGTTATTCCCATCCCTTCATCCACCCCACTGGTAGGTAGCACTTTTCAGTCCAAAAGTCCTTCTCTTTTCCACACCAGCCAAAGGGGATTCCACTTTAATTGAATTTGTGCAAATTTGAGAGTTTGGTTAAATGCGGAGATACATGTAATGTCTTTCCTGGCTAAAGTGGGGGGCCGCACAGCTGGTTAGTTTGTTTTTGTCTCTCCCGTCGGGTGGAGGCAACTCACCCTGCCGTTTACCTCGCCCCGCCACCACCCGTTAGCGCCGGACTTAGTGTAGATCTTCACCACGTCGCCCTCCTGAAGGGCCAGCTCCCGCGTGTCTCTGGGACAGAAGTCGTAGCGAGCGATGGCGATGCCGATGACCTTCGGAGTTAACACTGAAAGAGAGAGTGTACGGTATAAGCCACGTGTACTTTTGAGCGAGCGCGGAAGCTGTAAGGATGTATTAAAAAGTGTAAATCACGTATGTGGGTGTGTGCAGGGGTGGTTATGCGCACACGTGTGTGTGCGTGATCGTGTGAGTGTGCTCTAGTGTTGCAGAGGAGAGGATGACAAACTCATAGAAAGTGCACAGAAGTAATGAGCGTCATTCCCACATTTACATGACCGGTCAAAAGCTTCAGAACACCAATAATATGATGATCCCAAAACCAACATTTGGCACTAAGGGTTTCTGCAGTACTCTAAGGGCTGAAAAAAGACACACTGGTTTGATTGTTCTTGATTTTTTGGCCCAATTTGCACCAATCTGGGCTAATTTTACATCATTTGTTGTTAAATGGAAATTTTTAGTCTACGTTTTTATTTTGCCAAATACAAATTTGAACTCAAAATTTAGGCAACTGTCTGGTGAAACAACAGACTTTTTTGACTTCCCATTATTTACATCTTGCTTTGTGCCATTATGGGTTACTTATGTCAGTTAAAATGGCTAACATTTCACAGAAATGTTGCGCAATAACAAAGAAAAGTGCAGTAAAACTTTTGACCGGCACTGTGCATATGTCTCATGATAGATTCTTGGATCCAACACTCATCTGCCTGTCAGCACATCCAATTAAAACAAATGATTTTTTTTTTTTTTGCAAATCAAGGCAGAGCAAATCAAAATGAAGTGGCTGATCTGATTATGCCCCGAGATGTGTCAACAGCATAATCCACACTCATTTGGCACATTAAATCCACATAAAAGAGCTGATTCAAAGATTCAAGAGGGAATAAAAATAAGATTAAAATGAGTTCACTCACAAATCTATAAGTGCATTTTCGCGCTGTCCTAAACATGACTGGCACAATCAGTAACATCATATAACTATATGTATATTATATACTGTATACACAAAAACACAGCACATGCTGTACGCAGTACCTCAATCAGGAAATGATTTTAAACGGTCCCTTGTTTACATGTGAATTAGGGCAATTGCTTTCCTTTCTCTTTCTGAAAGACCTCTGAGCCCTACTGTGAGGCATGAGTGAGCGCGAGCCTCACTGCTTCCAGTAATGAACGTGTTGTTCTCAAACTACACGGTACAGACAGATGGCCTGGTGCCAGTAAGCTGCACTTATACGCCCAGTAAAATGACAGCATTAACTGAGCTTAGTGTTTTCAGAGGTAAGGACAATATGACCCTGCCTGACTCCGGTGCGGAGGACAGAGAAGTCTGCAAGGATAATGGCTCTGGGAAACATTTTATTTGACAGAATTGATAGGTGTAGCCGCCAGGGGTCTGTCCCAAAAAAAAAAAGGGAGATACCCACAGGAGGCTACATCTCCGACGGCCCAGAGAAAGACCGCATAGGTTTTACACACACAAACACAGCGAAACACAACTACAGAGAAATGCAAGGCGGGGGAATGGTGCAGGAGGAATGATAAGCTTGACACAGGCCTGCTCGGACTGCTAAAAAGCCAAATGAAAAGGAATAGAAAGCAGTACCTGTACCTGACCAGAAAGGAGCTGAGGAGGGAGGAACAAAGCTGTAGCCGGCAGCAGTTACAAAAGAAAGCCCACAGAGAAATGGGGCTGGCAGGGAAGAGACGGGGCGCAGGGGTGAAAAAAGAGAGAAGCAAAGAAAAAGATATGTTTAATAACAAGCAAAAGTCGAAAGGCAAACAAAGGCTGATAACCGCAGTGTGAGAAAACAACTACAAATATATCGAACGCCTGCTTCAAGTTAATATTTTAAAACAAACAATGGCCGCTCACCGCCACAGATAATTTGTGTGTAATTTGTACAGGTGTTGCTGGTGTTTGACTTATGAATTGTGAAAATTTTACTGATTATAGTCACTCAAATTGAATGATGCAGTTTAAAAAACTGATTTTTCCCCGATACTTCAATTACGGAGATGAACAGCACAGAGCATACCATCAAAAACAATTCCTTTCCTCATATGAGATGCAGATATGTTGCCATCTAATAGCTCAGCTGACTAGCTAGGTACAATACAGTAGACAAAAAAAGTTATCATCAGCTCTGCAGTATGTTTACTAGCCTCTCCCGCTTCAGAAAAACAAACAAAATAGAGAGAGTGCCACAGCACGAACTTCCCTCCACGGCAGCTGAAAAATGTATTCACTTCCACTGAATGGCGTAAACCATCTCCACCCCTGGAGAGAGGACATATGCGAGGTAACGATGGTTTGAGGGAACCCTTCTTGTGATTTTCCTTCAAAACAAAACCTGGCAGCCCTTAATATCTTCAGAGTTGACACTTCTACTACCCCACCCACATGTGCGGAGCGCGCTGGTTAACCCATCGCGGTTCTTACCGCCTCCTCAGACAGACGCATAATAGTGAGCGTCAGGCAACAAGGGCCTTTCATGTTAAACGCACCAGGACACAGAAACAAAGACAGACCATACAAGTAAACGCCCAATCAAGCATTTAGAATGTAATTTTACTTTTGCACTGCACTAAATGGGGAAGGTTCAATACAAAGACCTTGTCTATGTGTATTTTTCTGGGTTTTTCAATCTAATTAATTTATGTCTAAAAGGAATTAAGACAAAATACATTATACTGCATTTCAAAATGCAATTTTATGTATCTTCACAGTATTGAAGTTTAATACATGCATTGTAGTCCATAAGTATTTGGCTTGAGACATGTCTTTTTTGGATTTTGGCTCTGACTCCAACACATTGGACATGCTTCAATATCTATAAACGATAGCAAGTTACCCACATTACAATTACAGATATTTTTATAAAGGGTCACTGTCACTGTATCTTACGTACACATAATATGTGTGTATTATTCATTTTAAATTACAATAATGAACGAAATGTGGGAACACCCAGGGCTTGTTATAATACAGTATGTTAATCATGGATACAAAAACTTGACTTAAATACAAATACTTATACCATTTCCCAACTATATTAGCATAATGAATCCAAGTCAGCTATTGTCCATCATTGTGAAAAGCAAAGGTTAACGTAGAAGCATTTAAAATAGGTGTTACGACTGTTACTATTTTTCAGAAACATCTGTTCAGATATTTAAAGAACGATCTCTGCCATAGTGTGCATTGCAGGATGCATTTATTCATGACGGTATGGTGCTTTTCAGTAAAGGTCTCTTCCCACAATTCACTCCACCTGCCTGTGATATCCAACCGGTTGACATTTCTGATTCTACCCACGCCTCTTCCATAAATTGAGGAACCGCCATCTATCCACTCTCCATAAACACTATCCCTAACCCCCCCCAAAAAATGTTGTTATTCATGATGCAGCCACTGCCATTGAGGGTTATAGGTCAACCAACCATAGCAAGAGAGTACTTTGCATTCACAATGGAATGCAACACACAGAATACTGAACACTGAATTTCAAAACTAGATGACAGCTTACTCCAGTGGTCACTGGAAATTAAAACATACAGTACAGCAGTGGGGGGAGTAAACTGATATTTTAATCAAGTCAAAGGGTTGAAAAAAAATCTGGTTTTCAAAATAATTGAATACATTTGAATAAATTTGCATTACATATGAAATCTTCTGATTCATGCCCACACCTGACCACACCCTGGAGCTGCGGATTCACCAACAGTTTATTATTGGAGTAACTTTTATTTATATTTTGGATTTAAATTACTAGAATTAGATTCTTAGTGGGCTTCCTGTTCTGTAATAAGTTTAACCCACTTGAGTTATTGTAAAGAACTTTGTATTGATTATATTCAATAACCCACACAATCTCCAGGCTCCTCCTGATATTCTTCCCTTTGTTTTTCCTCACCATTTTATCAGGGCATTTCCCACACTGGGAGTATTTGATCTTATTGCTATTTTGGGTATTTATATTGCAGAGAGTCTATGTAACAGTCTGTGCGTAAAAAGCACTGGATTAATAAAATTGGATTAAATTGAACTGAATACCTAAACAGTGATTGTAGCTTTGCCATATTTGTTAGAGGCTGACTTTCTTTACAAATTTTAGAAATGGTTGATGGTGATTCATATTGTTTACAAAAAAATTAAAAAAAACAAAAAAAAAAAAACATTTAAATTCACTTTTAAGGCAGAATGCAGGTGGGCCAGCCTGGTGCCATGTGAAGAGATCTTCCCAAGGATTAAAGGAAGAAAAAAAGCAGTCCTTAAAGAATTTGGTTTCTTTAGTCAAGGACTCTTGTCGCTCTGAGTCATCTTTGTTTGTTTGTTTAAAGATTGAAAATTTTGACTGACAAGTTCATCAAAATAAGAGTGGAGCTCTGCAATCTGGCGATATTCCCCACATGGAACATGACCTTCAGCAATCCTGGGACTATTTCTCCATCTTTTTTTTTTGCACAATGACATATGGCACAACAATGAAATCTCATCTAAGCACTGATTGCAGTGCGTCATAAACTCTCAATCAAGGCAGAGCGCTGCTACAGCCATCAGTGCGCCGTTAGATAAAGCAAGGCTTTTAACCCGTTCCTTTCAGTGAGAGCGATTCACGTTCTTTTTATCCCATTGACTCAGCTCAACCACATTCTGGGCATTAAATTGTGTCAACACTTGTAAGAGTACTATACATACTGAATAAGACAACATACCCTTCTGCAGTATATCATAAACTAATTTAATTATACGCAAACAGAGAAATACATAGAGAAATGTCATACAAACTATTACTTTTAATATCAAATTGCTACCACAGTCCAGCATCTCAGCTGAGCAAATAAAGTCAGCGATAGATTTTCTTTTTTTTTCAGGAAAAACAAAGCACGGTAGAGTCTTTAGCTGTAAGAAATGTGGCCAGATGTATAAATGTTTTAATGCCATGTGACAACAGAGGATTACTTGGAATACTTAAGAATTATTAAATAAAGGCACAAATAAAAAATCCAATAGTCTTTATAGTGGCTGCGCTCCTTGATTTAGAAAAGTTGCATTGCAATTTATCGTTTGTTTTTAGTTATTAAAAAAGTTGGCCGGGTCTCGTATACTCACTGTTTCCCACGAGCCTGTTGGTCCGCTGCACGGCTGCATTCTCCGGCTCCTTGTAGGGGAACTGCAATGTGGTGTCAAGACTTCTGAAGCCCTCTTTTAGAGAATGATGCTTGTAGTACTCTATTAGCTCCTGAGAATATGCATCAAACAAAACTAATTAGTGAACCAGGAAGTAGTTGGCTTGCCTTATTTTGCCATTTCAAACCCCCGTACCAGATGCTAGCGCACCACATGGCCAGTGTACGCATTCTCCATCAGTTAGACAGCTCTCATAAGCAAAGCTATTTGACAAGCTGCTCGTTTTCCTTCTCTATTGTTCATTAATCACGGACAATAACAAATTGACACATTAATGTAATATTCAACCCAGGTATTCATGTCAGGGCATACAGTAATCATCCCAAAGACTGATGGCTTTTTCAGTGTCAAGGTAGCTGCGCCGAAGTCACTCATCAACATAGCCGGCAGCTCAAAGAGACAGGCCTTGCAACAGCAGCTGACAAAGCAGCAAGGCTGATACCTTGTATGCTATGTAAAGGGCATCTGTCTAAGCGGCTACAGGACAGCTACATTTTTCATCAGCTTGCGCGGACTAATCAGTCAAAGTACAGTAGCTTACTGTAATGCTGACGCCGACCAGAGGTGGACAAAATTGAAAACTAAAAGAATGAAATTAGAAAAGTGCAGTGGAGCGTACCCATTCAACACGCCTTACGATCTACGAACCTTCCTCGTCCGTTTGTTTCATTGGGAAAGTAATAAAATGCTAAGTAAGAGTTCATTTTAAGAGAACACGGTAATGCGTTTTAATATTAAAAAGTCAGGCCACTTACTAAAATGCTCTTGAACTTCTTATTTTCTGTAATGTAGAAACAGCACTCCTTGGTTAAGATCTTGATGTGCTTCACATCATTGTTATACCTGTGGGCAATGAATAAGTTATGAGTGTAATTTTCTGGTGATCATTGCGATCAATACTGACCCCCGGGGGTGAGCTGCCATGATAATGCATGGGGCCAAACCCCCCCCCCCGACACAAAATGTACAGCAACGTCAATAGAGGAGGCCAGGGCTCTCATTACTGAACTGTATTTACGGGACAGAGGTGCCGATGTAAATCAGGCGGCTGCTTTTTCGGGGGGCCGGATCGCTCATTGCACCCTTGATCGTGGCGGTGTACTGCGCTACGCTGGCACAAGTGGAGAGGCAATCACATTAGCCTTTGTGTCTGGGTGTGCAAGCTCCCTCTACCCCTTGCTCTGATCTTCATTACTTTCCGGAATGAGCCTCTTATCACTCGGCAGCCGAATAAGCCTCCTAATAATATTCCTAATCCATATTGTACGCGAAAAAAATCCAATGACGTGCTTATTATAAATTGAAATGCCAACGCTTAATTTAGAATTCTGGGGGCTTCGTCTTGCGGACGGCACCTCCCCTGAAAAAGAGCGCAGCACACACTGCAGAGGGGGAAAGAGTAGATATTGTCAAGTCGCTCAGACAGCGTCACGCCGTTTTTAACAAATACGGCCTGCCATCCTCTCTTTTTTTGCTGTGCTTAAAGTGTGCATTCATGGTTCAAGCGCTCTTTAAGTACAGGCAATTAAGACTTCAGCCCTCGTCCGATTATGAGCTTTGAGCGTGATCCTTCCGCTAATGAAAGAGTCGTAAAATAAGCAGCACCGCGAAATCCTCAAAGAATGACCTCCCCGCCTCAGCCCGGTAAGCAAATGATGTCTGACGTGAGGTAAGACACTCGGCCATTCAAAACTCACGTTCCTCGGGGGATCCGAAGTCAGCGGCAGAGAACAATTTAGCCAAACTTTTTTTCTTTTTTTTTTTCCTTTTTTTTGTGCAAAGTGCTCTTGCGCATCAACACCATAAAGCACGCGGCGAAAAAACAGACGTGAAACGAAAGACTCGGAGGGCCCCCATGCTGTGCCGCGTATTTGCGGGAATTCACCGCGAGCTGTTTATGAGGGAGAGTCAGGGGCTATATTTACAATAGGCTATGGCGATTTTTGCGCTATAAAGGGCGTAAAAGGATTCTGCTGACTTACTTTATACTGATGGCGTACTCTGTGCATTCCCGACTCCTGTGCCTAACCAGATAGGTGCTGTTCCCTCGGTTTATGAGTTCAGCTGCCGCTTGTGCCCGCTCCATCGGCCCGGCATACCTGCGGCATGAACACACCAATCGAATCCATCAAAATACACTCGTAATAGGAAAGCTGAAGAAGCACTAAAACAGCTCTTCTAGGACACAGGATGATTTCACGTTCTCACGCTTTTCAGAATAAGTGACATGTTTACAACGTTACAGTATCGTAAAAGAGAACATTACGTATCGCTTGGGAGGGCTCACGTTTGTCACAGCAGTAAAGGTGTTACATGCCTGTAGTACGCATAATACAAACTACAAGGATGGCATTGAGAATATAACACTTAAGTATTCAGCCGTCAAATAGGACAAATATATACTGACACATACCAGGGCTGAGCTGAGTAATCCACTGGCTTTGGAACCTGGTGTAGAGAAGCGTAATATGACTTATTACTCGCAATATCACCAAACCATCACGTGTTGTGATGTAGAGAAACACAGAACAGGTAGGTGTTTCACTACATGGTGGAAACTAACACTTATATATGAAACTATAGTTCATTCAGCCCGTAGAATGCAATTTAATGTCTTCACACAGCATATGATCCTAAATGCCTGGATGAGTTCCCAACGAGTTCTTCACACAGTAAACCTGAGACACATAAGGGTGATGGAAACCCCAGTTTGTCTCACCCAACAGAGGAAACAGACAAACACACTTCATTATTATTCACTCAGCTGATAATAAGCACCATTCTGTGACTAAGAAGAAATGCTAACAAACATCTGACACAGAATTAACACATAATTGCCTTGGGTGCGTGCGTGTGAATTACAGAGACAGAATATCAAGAGCAAACACACAATAGTATAACACACAGAGAATACAGAAATCTTTTTAAACAAAAAAGTGAAATTTGTCACCACCTTTGAAGACTGAGTTTTGTGTGAGAAAATCCTAAATGGGTCTTTCACTGGTAAACATACAAGACTGAATAATTTTTAACCAATGTTCGATAACAACAGGTGGCTTCTTAACCTCTTATAATGCCCTCCTTATCTTTCTAATGATGTGTAACGATGGGCGTTTAATCATTGACTATGTCTTACTATTGACCTCATACAATCAGAAGTCAAAGGTTTTATTGGACATGGGTAAATTTATTATGGAAAAGTTATGAAATTGCTTGGCACAAAAATGTAAGAGTACTGCAAATGGTAAACATTTTTTGCAAGGCCTTAGTTTGCTAATGGCACCAGGAAAACGAAACAGTCATTTCAAACTGAGGATACTCCATAGCAGGTAATGACTACAAATGTGGAACATTTTCTAGAAAAGGACTGAACTATGAGGTTATTTCAATTTGAAGCCGTAAGAGATTCGCTACTTTCCTTCAGAGATAAAATTATGGAAAATGGCCACAGTAAAAGAGCCTAGCAATCTTCAGCAGCTGCTTCACCTTGAAAACATGCTCATACTGTTGTGCCTGTAAAGGAACCACAGTTTTACACTTACACACGGACACGGCTTCACAGCGTCACTCGGAAAGAAGCCAACTTCTCTCGTCGTCTGTATTCTTCCCTGAAACCACGATAGATAATTGCATTACATTTAGCTAGAGGACTCCCACTCAATAATTCAGCAACAATTAGCAATGCGGAATAAATCTATAGCTTCTGTTGATTATTGTTGATATTCTGCTCATGACTGCATTTGAACGGCTGAAAACGAGAGCCCTGCTTTGCGGTGATTGGTGCTCCTCTGCATGTCTGTACATGCCAGAGCAGAGCACTGGAACTGCAAACATCAAAAACAAACAGGCATTTGCATCTGTCACCTGAAAACGAGACAGAATTAGAATGAAAAGTAAACTAGCTCATTTTACAAATAGAAGAGAAGGCCCTCTTAAAAAGAGAAAAGAACCTTGGGATATTGAGTCCTGATGTGAAACGCCGCATGGTCATGTGATACTCAAGATTGTTCAAGAATACAAAATGAAATGCTAGAGGGGTACAAACACCTCCCGCGCCCCCAGAAGAGAGGAACACCAGCATATTAAGCGTAACTGGTTAAAAATAATGACCAAGGTCCAGCTGAGAGTCTCGCCCTCTTGAAACACTATTATAGGACATAGATGGGCACCATGGTAAGGTGTTACATCTAGACCGCGCCGTCTGTGGCCGCTCGCCCAGCAGGGAGACACAGAATTGGCTCACGCGGCGATGGGAGGTTTTCCGTCAGTTTGGGTGACTGTGTGTCATCGCAGAGCAGTAACCCCGCTGGTATGTCGGGGGCTCACGAGTGAGCCTGCTTTACATGCCACAGAGGTGTGTGTGTGTGGAGAGTGGAAAGCGTGGCCAAAGTAGCATTGGATAAATGAGAATTCCAGATTAGGGAGAAAAAAGACATTTTAACCCCATAAAGCCTATGGATGCATACATGGGTCCATCAAATGCAGCTGCTCTATTCAAACCTGTAGAATTTAAGGCCTATTTTAAGTCCTTGTGGAGATCACAAGGATTCCAACTATCCCATATATGTCCTGTTGAATTACAGGAAAATGCGAATAAAATGATGTACAAGATCCAGTTATTTACCACTTGAAGTAATAATGTGGACATAAAGACATGACGTCTTGATTTGAATATTTCTCTCAATATGTGTGATGAAGCTTCAGTGAAGCAACCAGCAGATACAGAATATGAGCGTGATAATGTCCTGCGATATGAAAAAAAATATGAAAAAATGCTTTCTTAATGTTGAGTCCAATAACTTCAGTGAAAAAGTCAGAGTCAAAGAGGTTCAAAACAAAAAAGAAAATGCCTTATGTATTTTACTGCATTTCCTCAAACATCAAACAAATACACTTTTTTATCAGTATGCCATGTCAGAAATTGGAAAATGTATATTTTTACTAGATTTGAGATGATGGCTGCCCACTGAAACACAATCTGGGACAATCCATATCAATGTATTTATCTGTGCCTTGTGTATTTGTACTGGGCATTACTTGAATAAAGTGGCACAAAGAGAGGTTATTTTGCTCTCCATTTCCCTCATACTTCCTTTAGATTACAGCATGAAGTGCATTTCAGATAATCCACCCGTCTGCGCAAATCAAATTTGAAACCGAATCCTTAAACGTCCGCGATGCATTCAGTGTAATAACATTTTATCAATGCTCTTTAAAATGTCTTCTATTTGTTACGGCACAGATAAGCATATGATAAAGATTAAACTTATAACCCTGTTAGAGTAAACAGATTTCAGCCGAAGGGTAAAATGAAATTATGCTGATTGATTGTATTTGTCTGGCACCAGTACAGGAATAATTGTCTCTAGGTTGTGCGCAAGATGAATGCACAGTATTCTGTAATTCCGTCCCATTGTCGCCAAAGGGCTGTGAAGATTAAGTAGCCTCATGAAGTGTGAAGTGTAATTTTGCTTGAAATAAAAATAAATAAATAATCCACGCTTCCATTTCGCAGCTGGGGCTTTTCGCCATCCTCCACCCTTCCCGCCGACCACCTACACCCTAGCCCGCCCGCCCCCACACATCTCCACCCACGCCCGCATCCGCAGGAATACGGTTGCGAGGCAGCGCGCACTTTCTTGAACTGACTGCCAGCCTAAGCCGGCGTCTGAAGCTTTGCCGATTTAGCGAGTCTCTTTTTTGTTTTCCTGTGTGCCATCTGAAAATGACAGCGCACAAAGCCTCGGAAATTGCACCAGAATGCCCAGTCCCACTGACTCCTTTACAGCTCTGGAGCCGGAACACAGCCAAGGAGGCAAGAGCATGTAATTCTCCTGCCACAATAAAGCCTTGGCCAGGGCAGCACCAACACAAGCCAAAAATATTTTTTTAAAAAAGCATCAATCCTCAAAGTGCCAACCTAAAGCTTTAGTTTACCCACCTGTCTTCAGTGGAAAGAAACAGCTTCATTGCGACTGAGGAACACTGTGACTTTTGCGCGCACAGGGACACATGACTGCCTTGTGTTCACTTCAGTGGTCAATAGAGAACCTTCCAGCACCTGTCTTTTCGCTTTGGAAGTAAGCTATAGCTGCGTCGCGCTCTGAGTGGCAGCCGCTGGAAAAATTACTGGTGTTTACCGTCATTTTTTTTCACACAAGATTGCCCCTCTCATTCTAGTTTATTGTTACATATCATCATAAACAGCGTGCGTACACACAGCCAGCGTCTGTGGGTGGGTGTAAATCTCCCCAGTCAAGCTTGGTTCAACGGTTCTCGCGGTTGATAAGATAATGAGTGCGCTAGAACTTCATGAGCTATTTGCTGAGCGATAGCAAGCACGAGAAAGCTGTAAAAAAAAATTAAATGAGACTCAGCACCAGGAATTCGGCAGTTTGGAGATTTACACAGGCTTCACGGGCTTAAAAGGCACTGTTGTGGTCCGGGTAACAAAGGAAAAAAAAGGACTCTGAATTTAGTAGGGCGTTTGTTTACTTCTTTGCATTATTTAACATAATTGGCCCTCACCTGCCACCAGGAGTTATGTAGATCTGCACAGATTAACTCTATGATGTCCCCAGACTGAATGTGGAGTGGGGGGCCACACACTGGGCTCGGGATTCCGTAGTAGTTACGAATTGCCAACATCTTGGGCAAACCTGTGAACGCAAGCAGAGAAAACACCACTTCTGTGAATCTGGGCCACACACTGCGTTGGCCAAGCTGTTGGCCCAGGCAACGCATGCATAAATGTTGTCACAACCCGCCATTCGCAGGCTGTAAAATGCAAACTGTTTGGTTATGTATGCAAAAATGTACGAAAGCCCGGGAACCATCTTGAGCCCGTCTGTTTTCCGCATAAGATCTCGGCGCATCAAAACGGCCCAGCGAAAATGCGTATGCCACATGCTAATTTCCGATTGCCGCGTTCTTTCCCAGCTGCTTTAATCATAATTAAAATGGACTGAGCACATAATGAGCCAGTTACACACCATTCAAGCCAGCGATTCTCACTCGACGTGATTCTCAAGCATGGATATTTGCTTTTGTAATGGAGAGGGCTCCACAGCAGATAAATGCTGTCTGTCCTCCCCGAGCAGCAGAGCTGGCAGACTGTATTTGTTTTCATTACTCGCTCTGCTCTCTGTGTATTGGCTCTGGTCGTCAGCGGTACTCTGTAGCATGTAATTATCCAAATTGCAGATTGGAGCGATGATTTTTCTGATTAGCATAATTGAGCTCAAAGGTCTCCCCCTGCTGGTTAAACAAGGCAGAGCAAGAGGGGATTTTTTTTTTTTTTTGGGGAAGCCAGATAAATATCAACAAAAAAAAAGAGGAAGAGATTCAAACTCAATATGAAGTATTGAGCTCAAATCGCACTTGAAAGTGGAGACAGAGTGCTCTTTTTGGGGAATTTTCACTTTTAGTTCTCAAAGAAAATGTAAGAAGGCGCTCTTAAACACATCAGCGGCCTCTTGCGACAGCACAAAGACCCTTAAGCTGCGCTGAGTACAGCGGCGCCCTCCCCGTGGATGCAGGGGTCTTTGAAGCCAGTTAAAAGACTGGGAAGCCTGTGAATCTGGCTCTGTCTCTCCCTGGGAGGACAGTACACACACAGCACTCTCCAGGAAGACAACCAGTAGGATATCTGCCAATAATTGTGACTGGGCCATTTTTTTCCATCCAGCAATGCTCATTAAAGACTGTTAGAAATATGCAAAACATCATAGGCAAAACAGAGAGAGAGAGAGAAGGAGGGATACAGAGGAAGAGAGAGAAGACAGGGAGTGGGAGAGAATGAAAGAACAAGACAGAGAAGAGAGATGGAGAGTAAAACACAAAATTTCTTCCTCGCATGACTCATAGAAAAGGGTTTTATTCCTTACGAATAATTCATGTGGAGGAGCAAACACACTTGCATATCTGTTCAACCAGGAATAAACATATATTCTCAATGACACAGTAAGTACTCTTGATAAAACCTGCACACAAGCGCAGAACGTCACAAACAGACGGATGGGTTTAATGAATCCATGACCTGAGCTCTTCTCTGAGCACTGCTTATTCGCTGCACAAACTTTCCACAAGAAAAGTCTCAACGGCAACAAACTCCAGCATGAGTGTGCGTCCGTGCGTTTAGCAGAGTTAACAAAAAAAGCCTAGTTATATCTGAATACTTCCACCATTTACTTAAAAAATTCATGATCCCATTACGGCTGGCACGGGGGCGTTGCTGCCGCCACCGATGCCACGGCTACCATTCTCCTCGCAGCTTTTCATCACCGGCCAACTGTGGCTTGGCGCTCCATGGGAGCAATTTCCATGCCTGGATTCTTTTACTTAGCATTCATTGATCCCGCCCCCTCTTCTTTCCAAAAAAAAAAAAAGAGCTGATTCTCTTGAGCTCGATAGAGTCCTGTTCATTAACTAATGCGCACAAGTGCACCATGGCTTGCTGACCCTTCAAAGTAATGTTGTCGTGAAGGATAGCTCTCTGCACCCACCCCCAGCCTTCCCTGTTTTTTTGGAAGCATTAGCTTGTTTGTTGCCCCGGAACCTGAGGGATGCAAATTCAACAAACCCCTGATGCTCTGGCAGAAGATGCTTCTGCTCAACCCCCCAAATGAAGCTTCAGCTAAATGAGGCCTCAGCAGAATGCGGCCTACACTAAAGCATAATATGGCCTAAGCATAAAGAAGTGATTGAATTAAAATCACAGAGGGAAAATGTCACCTAAGCATTATAAACACACGATATCACTGTCCCAAATTAGGCACCATACTTTCTTACTGTAGGAAAAAGAGCATAATTCATTTCACAATTCCAGGAAAAAAACATATCTGTATGAAACTGTAGCTATCAATTAAACAACAACTATTTAAACAATTATTATAATTATTATTATTATTGCTAGTAGTAGTATTAATAATAATAATAATAATAGTCAGTTTTAATAGTTGTTGTAACGCAATAAATCCTGCCATTTTCACCCTTAGCTAAACAAATATATCGCTATACTAAACATCTATCAAAGCTTAGGCTCGGTCTATGCAAAAACACCAGACTGGTTGACAATGAGTTTGTTTCTTGCTTTGGAAAAGATCACGATTCATTTTCATGGGAAACAACTCAACAGTTCTCATTAGCTGATAAAAACAGTCGCGTTACCGCAGTGTGAAAGTAGGTCCATGACTGAGGGATTAGTTGTGTCAGACAGTTTTCCTCTCTATTTGTGTGGTAATGGGCTGCATTACTCAAATCACTGCTGAAACCTAATAACCCATCAGGCAATGTTTAGATACTGTCGATAGGGCCTCTCAAAACAGCTCATTGTGTTTAAGTGTTCGAGCAGGTCCCAAGCAGAGGGTTAAAAAGTGTAACACGTTTAAGTGGGTGTCCAATTACAGGCAGTTACTGTAAGCACTGGCTGCATGCAACAGCTTGTCTTCTTGGGTAAGAGCTACAGTGAGTTATTACAGTGGCTCACTCTGTGCCCCGGAGCATTAAAAACAAGATACTAACACAAGGTGAGCTGGAAATCAACAGCTCTTTTCACGGTAACGCAACACAAAATACGTGGAATTATAAAGCAATGATAACAAAACAATACAGCAAATGATTTCAGCAGGATGCAGAATGGGAGGTGCAGATGGATTTCTCCATCTGGATGTGAAAAATTTGACGGAAAAGCACACTCAGGTATATTTTTGGGAAATTCACCAGAGCCTCTGGCATTTTGTGCCTCGCGAGGTCGGAATGTCTCTCGCTGCATTATAGAAGAGCACACATCGGCATACACGCCTAGATCCAATTGCATTCAGAGTGTACTGACCTGGGTCATGCCGTCTTGCGTGATCGGTCTTTTTCTGTGGGGAGGGGGAGAGAGAGCAATTGTGATCTGTGCGTCGTACAAACCCCATCATCACACTCCCAGAGAGAGGGCTAACTAGACTGGAGCATCGCGTGGACAAATTAATAGACAGAACTTCCATAGCTCAAACAGTAGGTCTAAGAATTTGTAAACTAGTGTTTCACATTTACCAAAGGCATTTGCAAAACAGGCAGTAACATTAAAGTTATCTCGAGGACTACAGATTACGTGTATTATATGGACTGTGATATTTTTAGGATATTATGCAAACATCTGCAGTTTCATTTATTGGAAATAAAGTCATATCTGCGTGGTTCTGCATGTGCTAAATACAGTACAGCAAATGCATTACAAGCACAGAGAAGCTAGTCAGTGCAGTAATCAGCATGTCCAAGGCTGCTTAAACGTCCACCCACATGTCAACATTCGCACTTTTCCCTAATGAGAGGTATGCATATGCATTTAACGATAGGGTCATTCGCAGCAAAACCTCCAACTCAAGCAAACAGGAGCATAAGCTATAAAAAAAAAATGCAACAACAGTTTTCCATTAATTTCTTGACAGCTAGAGAAAAACAAACAAAACTGCGAAAAAAAAAAATCAATGCTAATAATGCATGTCCGCAACAGAGTGCAAAAAAATAACAACTGCTTCTAGGGAAAGTTTTGACAAAATTCAGCACTTTAATTCCGTAAAACAACTTTCTGAAAGCCATTGATGACTTACCTGTGATCTCAGGGTGCAAGTGTCTGAAAAAAATTTGGAAACAGGCATGGTGAGTGAGGACCATCAGAAGGGCAGACTTGTTGCAGCATTCGTTAGCACTCGGCAAGCTCTGTCTGTTTTGTTTTGTTCTGTTCTGGAGCAGTTACCTGACAGGAGCCTACTGCAAATGACTTGGGGCAGGACTACAGACTGTTTTGCTAAGACTCTGCCTCATTGGCTCCCTTGGGACGACTGCCTCTTCACAGGCTGTGTGCTTCAGCCTGAACTTTGCCCCAGCGCAAGATAATACACTTCTGAGATAACACCAAGAGGACAGAAGTAGTAAAAGGAAGGGGGAGTATAGCTGTACTGCTAAAGATGACGAAAGACTATTGTGAAACAGGCCCATTTCACTTACACCACCTCACTTTGTGAGCGATTAGTGCAGTTCACTTTTTTGCTCTTGTGAGTCTTGCACTCTGAGTTTTAGAACATTTAAGAAAGTGATTTATCTCAACCCAAGCCTTTATCCATAAAAACCGTCCAACCATAAAGAGCCTGCTGGGGCAGGCATGTATCATCAAGTTATATTGTGCCCTGTCAAAAAAAAAAAGACTAAATATTTGCACAAATATAAGCTTCATTCCTTATCAGTAACAGCATTATACCGAATGTGTGCGTCACCTGTTTATCGAGGACAGCTCAAACAGAATTCACGAGAAGAGTAATATCGCGAAAACATTTCTGACTGGCGCGGCTCCAGCTGTTTTCAGGCAGCCACTAATCGGGCTCGAGCAGAAGGTGCCCAGGTGTGGTTCACAGACAGATTATTGCGCTGGTGCCACAAGTTCAATAAGCAATGCCAAGACCAACAAGAACAGGCATTACACAAGCGCCTGGACTCACGCCAGCGTTCCCTCGTGTCTCTCGTCAAAGACGTTCGTCACAATAATCTGATTATATTGGAGGTATTGACAATATCAAGCTTCAACCAAACCTGGCTGAATTCTGTATTTGAAACACATTATATACCAACAAAACAATTTGTAAAGAAATGTATTTTTTTCCTATACTTGCTCTGGAATTAATAAATATTGCGCGTTGTACAACAATTTGTTAGGTGGGTAAGTGGGCGAAAAATTATCATGGATCTGCAGCAGTGCTCGTTTAACTGCCTTCTTAGGGCTTCAATATTTCAAAGGCATATTTGACTCAGGTCAGACAGTATTGATTTTTTCCCCCTTGCGGCTACCTACACATGAAAAATACACCAATCAGCCACAACATTAAAACCACCCGCCTAATACTGAGCCAAAACAGCTCCATCAAACTGGCTTCAACGTGAAATTCCCCAGGGTTTCCCTGCAGAACATTTCCCAGGACATCACACTCCCTACACCTCCAACACCACATCTTAGTGTCATCTCTTCCCCAGGTATGTGGTGCACACGTACTCAGATGATGCACGTCATGCAGAAGAAAATGAGACTCACTGGACTTCGAGACCTTTTTCAATTGCCGCAAGGTCCAATACCAATGCTCGCGTGCTCATTGTGGGACTTTCGACAATGGGCCAGGGTTAGAGTGGGCACGCCGACTGGCCTGCAGCTACACAGTACTAATAAGCGATTCGACCAGATGGGATAGCCATCATTGCCCTAGTGTATTCCTCAGCCTTGGGCTCCAAACAGCTTGACGCTCATCACTGCAGACTGGGAGCATCCGAGAGGTCTTGGCACTTTGGAGATGCTCTGACTCACTCATCCGGCCATAATGATTCAACCCTAATCAAAGTTGATCAGGCACTATTTCTCTCACATCCAACACGTCGACTACGAGAACCAACTGTTTGTTACCATCTAACGTCTGTCTGCATACCTTGCAACGCTCCATTGTTATGAAATAATCAATTTGATTTGCTTCATCTCTGCTTGGTTTTAATGTTCTGGCTCACTGGTGTACAAGTATATCCGAGGTACCATAATCACAACTGAGGCTTAGTCAGTATGCCATGTTTGAGCTGTGCACAGAATGCAAATAGATAATTTCTGCCAGGGAACTTTCTTTAATCTGTAGCTAAGGCAGCCAATGCATCACTGCTGGTGGCAAGGAGAGATCACATAACATAGCAATGAAAAAAGAGCAAAATGATCATACCATAACACATTTAATTGCTTACTTTAGCGGTTTTAGACTGGTGGTTTTAACTCCAGTTATAAAGTAGCTTGGAATAAACACTCTGAAATCAGCCTATTTTATTCCAAAAGCTCTACCACACCCATTCACAGGGTTTAGCAAAAGTACACTCCACTTAATCCAGTACCAGAGGGCACTTCATTGTATCAAGTAGGTAGATAGTACAACCTCAGACTATTTTAAGTTTCACCTTTTCAGCTGTAGATTTTTTGTATATATTCCCAAATTCCTAATCTGATAACTGCAAAATTTTCCAAAAAAAAAATTGGGACAGGTGTCTAGTTGTGGAACCATCTGAAAAACACCCATTTGAAAGACTGTACAGTCAAACAGGTGAATAAGCGAAGAGAGATTAGTTATAATTGGGTATAAAATGGGCAGTCACAACAGGCAAAGTCTTTTGCCAGTAAGATGGTTCAAGTATCACCATTTTGCAAAAAGCTACGTGATCAAATGACCATACACTTTGAAAACAACATTACTCAAGAAGCGATTAAGAAACATGACTGGATGTCACAATTGTTGGTCTACAATGCAGTGGATAGATTCCAAGAAACCAGAACAATCTTTGTGTGTAAAAGATGAGTGTGAAGTTCGTGACCTTTGAGCCCTCAGATGGCACTGCATTAAGAACCAACATGCTTCTGTAATGAACATAACCATATGGGCTCATAAATGCTTCAGAAGACCTGTGCCAGGGAACACAGTTCACGGTGGCATCATTGAATGCACGTTGAGACTCAGCTACACAGAGTGAAAGCATATGAAGACCACAATGGAAAAATGATCAGAGTCACATTTTCACGTTGTAGAGAAATGATTAATTAAAAATTCAAAAGGATCTTAGAAACAAAGCACTGAAAAAATATACAAAAAATATAAAATATATAAAATATTACAATAATATATAATAATATTATATATATTATTATAAATATAATAATATATATAATATATAAAATATACAAAAATGCAAGATTTGGACTCTGATCGTTTTTCCTTTTTGGTCTTCAAATCAACACCATCCAGAAGTACCATCAACGTTTTGGACTCTGACTCATTTGACTGACAGGGAAGAGAAAATCAGTGCAGTGGTCTCACAAATTTATTTTTCAAAATATTTCTGAAAATAATAGACATTGCATTCTCAGGGCGACCGCATACTTCCCAACTGTTGTCAGAGCCATGTTCAAAAGCCAGCGTCTGTCATTAGTGCACTCAGCATAGCAAAGCTGCGTGCATTGGAGAGGGAAAATTGACGCAGAAGGGAAAAAATGCATTTTGGAACAACACGTGTGCCCTCCTGACATCATCATTCTCAGGGATGCCCCAGCAAGTTCCAACAGGATAACACCTAACCACACTCAGTGCATATTTCAACTGCAGGGCTTCGTAGTGACTGAGTTGGGTTCTGCCGACAGCTCAAACCTGTCTTCCACTGAAAACGTGTTAAGGATTATATGACAATAGAGACCCCAGACTGTTCACTGGCTGAAGTCCTATATCAGGCATGAATGGAAGCAAATCCTGTTTTCAAAATTCCAAACATTTGTGTCCTCAGTTCCAAAGCGACTACTGAGTCTTATTAAAAGGAGTGGTGCTGTTACATACAGTAGTGCTGAACATGCACCTGTCCCAGCTTCAGTGGAATGTGTTGCAAACATTACATAAATAACAACATATTTATATAACTATTAAAAAATGAATAAATAAATAGGAGGAGTTAAAACATCACTTATTTTGTCTTTGTACATTGTTCAATTGAATACAGGTCGCTGCTTGCAGTTTTTCTTTGCATTTTATGCGTTGTCCCATATCTCTTGGAATTGAGGTTGTACATTATCCAGCAGCCCAGTTGAATGTGTGCATATTCAATTTTCTGGTGAGGATTTTAGTTATGGATGGTCCACACAAATAAATATATCCAGCGCAGTACAGGCGTATTTGGACAGTCACTATGCACAGTACAAAAACGGGTAATGCATGGATGTGAATGCAGAAAGTAAAGCTAATGGTTAGCATTTTGATCTCATATTTCTTTTTTTGTTTAAGTTTTGTGGAGTACAGAGCTAGAACTACACAATAGGGCATCACTCTCCAAACAGGTACAAACTGCACGGTATAAATTTCCTATGTGTTTCATGGCAGTGCTGTTAAGGCTATGGTATTGGTACAGACTGCATGGTATATATTTCCTAAGTGTTTCACAGTAGTGCTATTATGGCTATGATACAGGAACAGACTGCATTGAACATATTACATATGTGCTTAACAGCAATGCCATTAGGGCTATGACATTGGTACACACTGCATATTCTGAAGTGTTTCATGGCAATGCTATTACAGTTATGACATTGGAACAGGCTGCATAGTATATATCTCATGTATTTCACAGCAGTGCTATTAGGGATATGACAGTGGGACAGGCTGCATTGTATATATTTCATATGTGTTTCACAGCAGTGCTATTCAGGCTATGACATTGGTACAAACTGCATGGTATATATTTCATATGAGTTTCACAGCAGCGCTACTGACATTGGTGCATGACATTAAGGCTATGACATCGCTACAGACTTTACAGTATATATTTGCTATGTGTTTCAAAGCAGTGCCATTACGGCTATGACATTGGTACAAACTGCAAAGGTATATATTTCATATGTGTTCCACAGCTGTGCTATTAGGGCTATAACACTGGCACAGACTGTAGGTTATATAAGATATATTTCATATGTGTTCCACAGCTGTGCTATTAGGGCTGTAACACTGGCATAGACTGTAGGGTATATGGTATATATTTCATATGTGTTCCACAGCTGTGCTATTAGGGCTATAACACTGGCATAGACTGTAGGGTATATGGTATATATTTCATATGTGTTCCACAGCTGTGCTATTAGGGCTATAACACTGGCATAGACTGTAGGTTATGTAAGGGATAATCAACGCGGAGGTGTGCATTCCACGGTTTTAAGGCACGACGCGGAGGCAAATAACCACCCGACGCGAAGCGGAGGCTCACCTACAAGTTGATTATCCCGCTTATACCATGGTCATTTGCCAGCAATATCAAATCACAGCATTCAGAAATTTTTGGTGAAAGTTTTGCACTAAAAAAAAAAAAAAAAAAAACGTGCTGGTAATCATTAAACAGGCGCCGCGCCTTCTCATACCCAATACTATAGGCCAAGCTAAATTGAACCAGCTATCTTAGTTTATCTTACGTTCATGGAGAAAGAATTTTTTGCACACGCTTACATCCGTTTACCAGCTGATGATTTGATAACGGATTCCAGCTGAAATGGAGATTATGCATAACGCAACATTATGCGCAATTATGCAGACTGTAGCTAACTTGCTACCCACAATTACAATGAACTTATGACGGTTTCCGCAGTCAGTGAGCTGAGATCAGTCTGCTGGCATAGCACGTAGCTAGCGAACTGTCAGCAGTTGCTGATACATGAAGTGGACACGTTAGTTCCTTTGTAACCGTACACAATTACAATCGTTTAATGAATAAAGCCTGATAACTTCGCTGCTATAATATTTCCGGTCATTATCGCTTGAGTACCTATAGTTAACCGCCTTGCAGGACGCAACTTATATGACGCCGCCAAATTTACTGGAGATAAATGAGCAGCTAGGTTTCTGTTGTACCCAGCCGAATACCAGGTCTAATGTTGCTAGGGTTACAAGTTGGCTAGTGGATGAATTTCGAATGGTGAAACTACCGTAGCCGAACTACCTGTGCGGTTCCACGGTTTTAATGCATACCTGCCAGCCAATCAGAAAAAAGTATTCACCCAGACCATGGTATAAATGGTATATATTTCATATGTGTTCCACAGCAGTGCTATTAGGGCTATGACATTAGAACAAACAGCTATAGTATATATTTCATATGTGTTCCATAGCAGTGCTATTAGGGCTATGACACTGGTGCTGCAGTAGAGAGAGGCTGCTCTGAAGAGGCCAGGCAGAAGAGGCTTACCTGGGCTGGCTTTCCCACAGCACCCCAGCCTCCCCAGGCACTCCTTATGAGCCCCCGCCCCGCACTTGGGGCACAGGTAGCCCTGATTGAAGATCCCCCTGGCAGGCAGAGAGAGTCGACATTCTTACAAATCTAATCCAACAGTCATTTACCACAGCAGCTCCTCACATCGAGGGAGGGTTGAGACGTGTGTGAGGGGATGTGAGGGGGGTGGTCTGGAATGAGATGGAGTTTGGGGCTCTAATAGACCTGAGGGTTTAAGGTCAGAAGTGTCACCAACGGCTTCCTTTCACAATAAAATAGCCTGAGGTCTGTATCTCACGAGCAGCTACCCAAAAAAGGCAGTGATTTCATTAAGGTAAAACCCGGTCAGGGTTGGTTTTTTTGTTTTGTTTTTTTTTTTTGCTACGGTGAATCTTCGGGCGGCTGTGAACGCGTGGCGAAACGTCGCCACGTCCTGGCCTTGAGCGCGAGTCGTCTTTAATGTGTCAGAGCCGACCTGATTCACTGCCTGCCGCCCGCCTTGCCCCGCGCATGATAATGGGAAACATGGATTCTCCTCCACCCTCGAGTCCTCCCTCTCTTGACCTCCTACACAGGGGAGAAGAATGGACGGCCCGCGCTCTTTCACTGCCTCGCAGTGCGGCTGAGCATCTGCAAGGCCTCTCAAGCGCTCGGTATTGTAAGCACAAAAGGGGACTGGATACAAAGGCCTTCTCTCCATCACTAAATTACCCTGCGATATGCACAAAGCCACAAGCTGCTTCGTCTATATTCTGTCCATGGAGTCTTATCGCCACGTCACGTGTGATATTGAAGATGCTCAGTCTTTCACCTCCTCTCTGCATTTGCTGCTGGGTGAAACATGTGTGTGTGCGTGTGTGTGTGAGAGAACAGGGGGGAGATGGAGTGGGAAGTGAGTGGGGGGCTGAAATGCAACACAGCCTCACCTCAGCAGCATATCACAGGCCCTGCAGGATGTGATGCGCTCGAAGGTGTGCATCTTGAACTCATGGAAGTTGCTGCAGGCGTGTTCGGGCCTGATGTTGGATCTGTGCGAGGAGAGAGGGCAAGAGAGAGAGAGAGAGAGAGAGAGAGAGAGAGAGAGAGAGAGAGGGGGGGTGGGAGAGGGGGGGGTGGGAGAGAGACAGACAGACAGACAGACAGACAGAGAGAGACAGAGACAGAGAGAGGGGTGGGAGAGAGAGAGAGAGAGGGGGGGGGGTGAGGGAGAGAGTGAAGACAAAGTGACAGGTGTGAACAGATGCATCACTACACCTCTCTGCACGCGTGTTACAAACATCCCTCTCAGACTCGCAGAAGTTTAGTATGCAGAGCCTGGATTCGGAGCCTCAGCACCAGCAGCGGTCATGGATTAGCGTGCCAGGTAATGAAGTGGAGGCAGAAACTCAGTACGTTTTTCAAGACCGAGCCTGATACCGTGGCCGCATACTACACAGATCTCATATAAACTAAGTGCACACTAGCGGCAGGAATACGACACGCTTTTTTGGGCTTAAAAGCTTGTTCTCATCAGTATGTTATGCGACGGCAAAAATTCCTCCCGGAGCCCTCCTTTTATAACATTAAAAACTAGATTGGAAAGCTACTTGGGGAATATACTGTATATATTATTCATTTTCAGGTCAAGAGCTGTCACATCATTTGTAGTCTAAATGCGTATCGGGCCAGTGTCCCAGGCAGCCCACGTCGACAGGTAACACAAAATGGAGCAAATGAGAAAACATCATTACTGCCTCTCACTGGGGAGCCCAGTGACTCGCTAATTGCATTTCAGAATGAATGAACGCTCCTCTTTAACGTGCGTTCAAATTCATTCATTTCCAAATTAATCAACTGCTTTTTATCCAATTGTTTACAGATTTCTTTTTTATTTTTTTCGCGGCTGTTCTAACGGCTCAGCTGCTGATGCCGTGAGGGCAGTTAGGAGAAGCCTTGCTGCACAAACGACACGTGAACAAATCTGACTACAGATCAATCAATTCATCTATCTATCGCATGGCAAGTGCTGCAGTCCCAATTCATATAGACTCTTATATGAAGACCACAATGGAAAAATGATCAGTCACATTTTCACATTGTGGAGAAATGATGAATTAAAAATTCAAAACAATCTTAGAAACAAAGTACTGAAAAAATATGCAAAAAATATAAAATATATAAAATATTCTAATAATATATAATATTATTACATACTAGTATACATATTATAATATATAATATATTAAATACACAAAAATGCTAAATTTTGACCTTTGTTGTCTTCATATTTTAAAAGTATAATAATAATAATAATAATAATAATAATAATAAAATAAAAATAATAATATTATTTTTTGTTGTTGTAAGGCAGCATGGTGCTAGTTTGAATGATTTTAGGATTGCCATCACACAGAAAGAAGGTACTGAATTCAAATCCTGGCTTAGTGCCTTTCTGAGATATCATGCTGTTTTTGTGTCTGCCTGGGTCTCCTCCAGGTACGCTGCTCACCTAGCAGAGTCCAAAGACAAGGAGAAAGCAAATTGGAGCCAGTAAACTGCATGTCCAGGGTGCACACTGTACCTGCCTCACACCCACGGAGATCCTGTTACCGAGTGCCCCCCCCGAAACGAGCCCGACCAGGAACAAGCAGCAAATGAACAAAATACAATACAAGAATCATTCTAATCAATCATTAGCCCATTTTATATGATTATTATTGGTTTTAGTAGCGGCATTTGTTCATTTTACATAATTATTATAGGTTGTATTATTATTATTATTATTATTATTATTATTGTTGTTGTTGTTGTTGTTCTTGTTGTTGTTGTTATTGTTGGTGTTGCTGTTATTTTTCATTTTTTATGATTATTATCAACACGACTTCTCCGGTTACAGAATCATTGGCCAATGCAGAAGCAAGTGAGGCATGACATGAGTAAAACCGCATTGGCGGATCACTCTCACACAGACATGGTTTATTTTGCTCCCCCCGTGTATGCACTGCAGGCCATTCCCCAGCTGTAATCAGGTATGTGTTTGATCAGAGGCAATGCCCCAGCCGCTGTAAACAACATGGAGACGTGAATCAACACACCGAACTCAGCGCAGGGCAACTGGCCCACATTCACCACGGCCAGAGAAGTTACTTTGTTCTCTCACTGAGTTTAGCAGAGTCTGAGGGTGACCTGGGAGGCTTCTGAGTCTTTATTTCGCTTTAAAGCGATGTTTTTTTTCAGAGTTCCATTACAAGGAAATAATTCTAATTTGACTAATAGGAAAACACATTTCTTAATGTCAAACTCTATTCTTCGCTATCTCCTCACTTTCTGAAAATAACACAGGAAATGTTTGATTTGACCTACATAATCAATTGTCACAGCGTCACAACAGTAGGGCCTACAAATAGTCAAGGAAAACCAGAAAAACCAGCAGGGCCAGGTGAGGAGGCTCCGCCCCCAGGTCCCCGTGCCCCAGAGAGCCTGTCACTCACATCGCCATGCCGAACTGCTCCAGCCACTTCTTCTTTAACTCTTTGGTTTTGAAGAAGAATTCGAAGCCGGTCTGCCCCTGGTTGTGAGTCAGGTAGAAGCCATAAGACCACTGCGTGTGGTTGGGTGAGTGGGAGAGGAGAGGAGAGAAAAATCATGTGAGACACGGCACTCAACACAACCGCAGGCGCACACTGCAGCGAGAGCCAATTACAAACCTCAGAGGGCAGCCAATTACAAAACTCCGAGGATAGCTGCTAATGTGCGCTTTCGGTTATTGGTCTGCTAAGGCATGTCCCTGTTACTGCGCTGAGGAACTGTGACAGCACAATACGTACTCGACACAATAATACATTAAATTAACAGAGTGATAAAAGGCCACTAGCAGCCATATATAACGTGCACATTTATCATTTGCAGTATGTGTCCGCAGCTAAAATTCAGCAGCTGCTCTGCAATGCCGCAGGCAATAGCTTTCAGGCGACTGTAAGGGGGCAACAATGCACTGGCAATGTTAAAACATTGACAAGGCATTCCAGTAACACAGAAAAAACATTTTTTGCTAACTGTGCTTTTGAATCCCTGGCAATTTTTTGAGGTACATGAGGTGGAAAGGAGATGGAGAAGGTGACATCCAATCTATCCTTATAGCAGAAAATAACACGTTTTATAAGTGCCACTTTGAAGGATATAAAGAAGAACATGTTATTACAGTAGAGTCATTTCTGGCCCATTAAACATCCAGCTTGACTGGTGGAAAATAGAATAATAAAAGAATTCACGCCTTCCATTGTTGGCTTATTTGAAAGCAAGTAGTCTTTTCAGATAATTATATTTTACAAGTCCACACCCGGGGATGCGCGTGCCGCAGTGACGAGCAGACTTCCTGGGATCCACGTGCCACAACTCCACGCAGACTTGCCAAAAATGCTCATAAACATGCTTAATTTGCTCGTAAACATACTTAAATTCGGAAAAATGGAAAAATCAGCTTTGTCAATCCCTGCCTATGCCAATGTGCAATGCTCATGTGAAGTTTCAGATTGATTGGCCAACCAACTGAGGAAAAACATACATTCAAACAGAAAGACAGACAGACGAATGGACAGAAGTTTCCTCATTTCATAGCAGGATTTTAGCTGATGATTATAGCGAGGGTTAAAAACACAATCAACCTAGTAGTTTCTGCACGAGGCTGCCACTAGGCATTTTTTATGCATTGGCACTCAATGTAAAATAAGGCCTCTCTTCCTACACAACATCTGCTGTGTCTCTTGGTGAGTTGTGCTCTCCTGCGGCAGGCAGGACTTCATCAGTACCCTCTTCCACCAATATGCAGTTAGTCCACACCTCATGACCATGACGGCGAGCAACTTAAACAACACTGTGAAATACTACAGGATGAGGGATCCATCTGCTCAAGAACAGCTTTTGTTTGAGGGATGCTCTGACTCGGATACAGGGTGCAGTAATGATCTAAAACTAGTGCCTGATAGTGCATACATAAGTCTTGTTCTCTACAGCTTTCACATCCCCACACACAGAAAACATTACAATAGTGGCATTTTGGCCTGCTGGAGGGAGCCAAGTGTACAGAATACTAAGTGAATGCCACCACTCTGTTACAAAATGTAAACAGAGGGTATAGCGTGTATAGATTCTATAGTGCCATATTTCTATACCATTATCCTTCACCAAACATGGAAATGGCCAATAATAATAAACTCTAAGCAATGTTACAATGTAAAATAAATATTTCATTGTTACTTTTCCTCAGAAAATATCACTTGGCTACACTGTCATTAGTAATGTTTGATTCTGCGAACAAAATGAGCGGCTTGTTGGGAAAGGGATGCGCTCCCACAGGAAGAGCACCTTTTTATTTTCTTTATCAGTTGTCGGGTTGTTGGTGATTTTGAAGTTGTGGAGGTCGATGACCTCCTTCATTTCGTAGTTATCCCCGCGTCTCTTGCAGACGATCACGGCCACGTCGAACAGGAAGATATGCCTGCAACATTACGGACGGGGCACACGTGAGCTACCCTGAATCTGAAGTCTAAAAAAAGGATTTAATTTGTTTTCCGTACAGCAACAGGGGAGGGGAAGGGGGAGCTGCTCACAGCAATCTCACCTGTCCTGTTTGGCTCGTTTATCCACTGAAGCGACGCGAACCTCCCCATCACCCTTCGGTCTCCCGTAGTTACGGAGGGACTGATTCTACAGAGGAGACAGTGCGCTACAAAGGTAACTCGCAGGGCAACTTTGTTGCTTCAGCAACATCCGACAGCGGCACATTTACAAATGATGAATAAATAATCTTCCTTTGAAATCGAGCCATGTTTCTGTGAGAGTGTCAACAATTTCTTAGGAATGCTGTCAGTTGAAATGTAAAGAAATGTGTTGCTCGTGGAAATTGTCTGTTCAATTTATGGGTGAGATGCTCAGTTGGTAAAAGGCTACAGCCAAAACATGTTTCTTTTATTGCGGTTGATACGTACAGAGCACAATCGGCTCTAGATACCACTGAAATAATTTTGTTCAGTTGTAGCTTTTACTCAGATGTATCAATGACTGACCAGGTTTTCTATGGACTTCTGGTACTGTTCAATCTCACGCAGGGTCTCGTTGTCCCTCTTCACTTCATTGACATACTGAGCCAGGTCCTATGAAAACACAGGAAGTTACAGGTTCAGCTGGTGAACAGAGGGAAATCCCAAGGTGCCCGAGTACATAAAATCAGTCTCATTAGCAGCCTCAGCTAATCACCAGACAAGGAGAATCTGTAACTCCAGGGGTACGTTCCACAAGACGCTAAAGTTAGCTAACGTTATTGTTAGCCTAATATACTCTATTGAACACATTGTTTTCATTAGCAGTTCACAATATGGCAAGTGAATCAAGTCCAAGTCACGGAAAATGTCTTGGCATAAGCTGCACTGAAACATCATGTTGAATGTTAGCTGCACCACCACTTCAGAAGTGTTGGCTTCTGTTTCCTAACATTTTCTGTGGATAGTTCACTCAAAATTGTATTGTATGTTAGTTAACATAGCCAAACATTAGGCCTATTGAATGCACCCGAGTTTTATTCTAGTGTTGCACTGATTTACCACAAACAGAATGCAGGGCCTGGAGAGAGGGGTCTGACACCAGCAGAGATGAAAGGTAAAGTAAGAAGAGCTATTATTCAGAAAAGTGCGATAATGCCTCTTAGTCCTGACAAACTGGTCTCGCTGACACTTAGAATGACAGCTGGCTTGCTGCCAGGCAACTCTACAGTGTGACTGTTTTTGTATTCACACTAGGAAGTGCAAGCTGCTCGTTAAACGAAGGCCAGTCAGACGTGTGTTCCAGATTTGTCATGAACTAAACTGTCTGACGAGCAGCAATGAAGGAATATTTGCACAAGACGTTTTTTAATTCGTGAAAATAAAGATTTTTTAAACCTTTATTTATGCAGGAAAAGTTCCATTGAGAACATGACACCCTAGGAGAAATTCCAGATAGAATAGTTGCAAGAACGGAGGGGTCGACAGAAGCAGGGGCAAAGCCCCTGAAGCAATTTTGGAGTTAAGGGCCTTGCTCAAGGGCCCAATGGCACAGTTCTTCCCAACTTCATCTCTCCAGATGCAAGTCAGAATCGGGGGCTTGAACTATCAACCCTTCAATAATCAGTAAAGCGACCTCCCACCAGGCAACCTGGCCAAATCCACTTCTGCACAAAATTTTCTTGAAAGTGCTGACAATGCTCTCATAAAACTAGACATTTTGATGCTTAGCCTTTCTGATGCAAACATGATGGAATCATTGACAAAGAAGTTTGGATGTAACATAAGGCGCAGCTACTTGTCAGTTACTCTACACAGCCATAAGTGTGTAGACACTTTACTAAAAAACCTCATCGGCATACACAGAAAACAGACATTTTAAAAATCTGGCATTTTAGATTTATACCCCACAGAGTCTCACAAGGGCGTAAAATAAATGTAACGTCGTAACTTTTAGCATTTATCAAAGCTCTACCCCTTCTTTATCTTACTCTCCTCCTTTTTGTATTTTTTGAATTTGAATTAACTTTTAAAAAATAAGGCCAGACTATCCCTTCATTCTATGTCTACTTGTTTGTTTAATTTTGAATTTACTTGCATGAAACCTATTTAAATGTTCCTTTTTCAGTGTGGTTTTAACATTTATGCCAATTACTAGAATACCCCTTTGAATAATTTGATTTTCATTTTGATTTTCATTGATTAATTGTGGCTAGTTCTTTATATACAGTATGAGACATTTATATATGGTAAAATACCTTATGTTACAACTGTATGTAATTAAAAATGCTGTACTATTTTGCATATTCTTGCTTGAGGATCTGTGAAACATCATGTTTACTCTGCCATTGAGCTGCATTAATGATGAATTTTATCATATTAATAGCCATAATTGTTCTTAACTCTTGTCTTTTCATACATCACACAATCAGTATGGAACCTGAGCAGGCTCACTCTATACGCTGGGTCCTCGGTATGTCTCTGTTAGTAAGTCTGATGAAGGTTGTTTGACCTAAATGTCAGTTCTTAATTAAGTTGGCATGTTTTTGTGAAGTTAGCAGAGTTATGCTATTTCTTTATTTCATTTGAACTTTACTCTTTTTTGGATAGCAGCACCTGCAAAGAACTATTTAAGATGTGCATATACTCCTTTTTTTCTAAATTCTAAATACCTGACATTTTAAGTGAATTTGAAATAGATCACTCAGTATGGGCTGATAGGACAGAGTTTCAGCTTTCATTTGAGGGTATGTTCATACAATTCTGCTCCATTAAGTGGAAATTGTTGCCCATTTTATACATGCTCCTTCCCTCCTTTCAAAACTCCAATTAGTTTCTGTGGAGCATTCAGTCAAGGAGGGGGTGAAGGGGTATAAAAAATGCTTCAAAATCCTCATGGCGGAAAGGATTTGAAAAGTAATACTTCATATGTAACTTCATATGGAAGCTGAAAGTCTGTTCTGTAGGCCATTCTGACCAATTAATGCCAAATTGAATTAAAACGTCAGATATATTGAATTTTAAAATGTCCATTGTCCATTTTTGTCCATGTGGACTCAGTGAAGTGCCCACAAACTTTAAGCTATGCCATGTATAAAGCACTGAACAATAGAAATGTAACTTGAAACAGACTTACTGCACTGTTCAAGTGCAAAGACTACGTGGTTACACACAAGAAAAACCTGAAAATTAATCCCATACCTGCCCTACATGTCATATCTGATCATTCTTAAAGAAGATAATAAAGATTTCAAACAGCAGATAATTGACAAACTAGTGAGTAACAAGGAAGAAGTGAAAAATAAAGGCCCCGTGAATGTTTCTAGTTTTATAAAAATGATGTGCTGTCATATCCATTCATCCATTAGTTAACACACACATTACTTGTGAAGGCTGCAGAGGGACTGGATCCCATCCCAGCAGCCAATGGGTGAGTGGCAGGAACATAACCTAGACAGCTGGCCAATCCATCGCAGGACTGATACACCATTCAAACACACATTCACAATTATGGGCATTTTAGAGTCATCAATCAGACTAGCATGAATGCATTAGGATTCACGGAGCAAAGAATGTGCTTCGCCGGGGCGAAGGCAATACCCCTCAGCCCTGACACACTGAATCAAAGGTGAAGGTGCTTGAGCCAGAGTGAAAGGTCAATGTGGTACAAAACCCAGACAAGGCACGCCTACCCACCAAGGCAAGTCCACATATGCAAAATCAAGTTCCTAACCCAAGTGGTTTGAGAGAAATGGCCCGGACAGAGTTTTAAAGGTGAAGGTCAGTGAGGCAAGGTCAAAGGTCATTCAGGCATGAAACATCGATGAGGCACACCTATTCACCAAGGCAAAGCCACATATGCAAAATCAAGTTCCTAACCCAAGTGATTTGAGAGAAATGGCCCAGACAAAGTTTTTAAGGTGAAGGTCAGTGAGGCAAGGTCAAAGGTCATTCAGGTACGAAACATGGACGAGGCACACCCACCCACCGAGGCAAGTCCACATATGCAAAATCAAGTTCGTAACCCATGCAGTTTGAGAGAAATGGCATGGACAAAATTTTCCCACCCACCGCCCATCCGCCCACCTGTCAGCGAAGGGGACGACAATACCCCTCTGCTCCTTAAAAACCAGAATACCTGGAGAAATCACACAAGAACATGGCGAAAACATACAAACAACAGTGGATTTAGGCCCTCCAGAACCTTTCAGCTGTGAGGAAACAGTGCTCCCATTGTTGCTAAATCCCACCGGTGACTGCTGAACCATATTAAAATATTACTTCGAATGACCATATCAACATACATCTACTGCTGCATTTGGGAACTTTCATGCTGACAAAACAAAAAAGTTGAATGTATGCCATATTTTATAAAAGCAGTGAAGTTTGAAATGAATTGGCAATATTGAACAAGAAGAAACAACATTTGATAAATCGGACTCACTCGATGTGAAAGACTCAAAAGTAGATCAATGGTATTGACCAAGGGCACTCGTGCAACTGAGCATGTAATCTAACCAGTAACTCCTTTCATAGAGCTATTGCCACAGTATTTATCACCATTAACCCTTCATAATGGTTCCGAAATGAAATAACGTACAATTTCTATGATCATTTATTAGCTGAATTTATTCAGTGAGGTTAGTTTGGATATTTCCTGTAGAACCACACCAACGTCATTCGCTTGCATGCTGCGTGAGGTAACTCTCCATGGAGACCGGGCCCTTCTCACTAAATTATAAATAAGACAGACAGATGCACAGACTAATTATGATTTGTGCACAATTACTTCCCGACGTTAAACAACACGGCACATCTGCAGTGACATCATCAAGCATGCATCGTTGCATTATCTGACGCAATCTGAGTGGCCAGGAAAATTGCAGCAAGAAGCTAAACTCAGGCAATAGCCATTTTCCAGGGCTTGTTCGTTGGCAATTTAAATCGAGAGGACGGAGTGATGAACCACTCAATGAGATATAAAACTGAAGAAAATGAGCAGTCCAGCATCAGAGAGAAAGCACAAACTGTGTCTGCACCACAGCGCGCGAGACGGGGCTCACCTTCATTGCGTCGAGAGCCGTTCGCAAATTGCTCTTGTCAGCAGCATCCTGAGTGTGTTTGACTAATTCCTGTCGGACAAAAACAGGAAAAAAAAGCCTGAATAACATGCTTGTAGCACAGCGGTGCCCGCATATTGTATTTTATTGTGGTCTTCACAGCTAATTAGCGTTGAACAAAGTACAACCTTGTCAAAATGGGGAAACAGAAAGACCTTGTTTGAATTAGGCAAGCGTTGTCTGTTCAACATTTAACACCCAGTTCCGCACAAAAGCAGAATGCAGACTTGTTATGGTAGCTGTCACGCAGAGAATATTTTTTTTTTCTGTGACAGGCTTGTTTGGTTTTCTGAAATAAATGTGAAAATGGCAAACAAGGACAAACACACAGGGACATTACAGAGATACGAACAATTGGGGAAAATGACATTCCGGTCAGCATCAATGCTTGCGATAATGGGAAAAAAACCTAATTTTGATGGGGGATTAACTTCAATATATATACACAGCTTTGTATGTTTAATTTATTCCAGGAGGAAGGCAGGCGATATTGCTTTTCCCCTTTCAGAGCGCCGAAAGGCAGGGCGAGCGGGGAGGGACGGTTATCTGGTGTGGTCTTCATAAAGCTGAGGAAAATCTTTCCCTGCCCTCGATGTCTGTCCTGTGCCCTGTGAGATATATGCACATGAAACTCCACTGAAATCCCAGGCGCCAAACTGAACCTGCTCGTCATTACAATGAGAGGGGTACGCCACAGTCTCGCTCGACCATGGGAAGGGAGAGAGAGAGATAGCGAGAGACAGGAAGGGGGAGAGAGAGAGAGAGAGAAAGTGGATAGTGGCAGCTTATGCATGAATTCCAGTTTAAGCGAGTTTGGGTCTGGCTGAAATCACCTTAGAATAATGGGGAAAAGCCAGTGCTGACTTCCTGGCAGTTGTGCATGTCAACAGGAGGGTAAAACAGGGATCTTCACGCAGACATATATCATGGGCGGAGAATGGGGACATCATTTATCTGCTGTCTTTCTGAGTTACAGCCCACATCCATTCGGCAAGAAACTCCCCCTGTATAACCACTTCTCGCCGAACCGGCACTGCTTACGATGTGTGTGTTTGTGTGTAAGAGTGACAGAGAGCGAGCGATTGAGTTATGGGGAAATAATTGAGAGTGAGAGTGTGTGAGCGAGAGAAAGAGAGAGAGAGAGAGAAGGGGAGAGAGAGATCCCATCAGTGGAAATCTCCATCCCTGATCTCTCTCTTCACGTGACCCTCGATACACCCCACCCGCACGCGTTAACTGCAGCGAAACCCAATGAGCCGCTACCGCAGGGCAGCAAGGTCTCAGGAGAGCACCGGGTCCGTCTGTCACTTAAACCACACCCACCCTCTGGCCGCTCGTGCGGAGCGAACCGACAGGTGGGCAGATGGGCAGCTGCACGCTGGGCCGGCGGTCACGCACCGTCACCGGTGCCGCCCGCGAGACCTGCGTGCCAAAAAATCCGTGCACTGCCACACCGCGGAGAGATCCGCATGCTTTACGTCCGCCTGTCTGCCTGCCTGTGCGGCTTATCTCTATTTATAAACATGCACATCCACTTGGCCTTCCTTTCATTGGCCATCTAGGAGCAAAAGGCAACACGTTAAGAACAATGGGAGGCTATTAAATATTTATAGCAGGACATATCTTTTAGGAGAATAACAAGTCAGCAGCAAAATAAAAATGCTCAGGGGGTATTTCATAGGTAATGGCTGAACAGACAGAAGATATGATATGTGGACATATGCGCCCCTAGAGGCCAGTATATGTATAGCATGCATCAAGACAAAAGAGATTCAATCCAAATCTGTCCTTATTGAGGGTGATGATGTATTTGTTTAATATGCAGAGAAAAATTGAATTCAGGCAATGCCCTTTATCCTCTCAGTGCTGGGACAGTGTATGTATCCATTTACTACTTATTCAATAAAATCTGAAGAACAAAAACTAAACTTGCTTTTGTTCAGAAACTAGAATATTTATACTTCAGTACCAAAAGCAGTTACAATCCAAGAACAGCAGTGGAATTCAACCAAGTTCAAGGAGATGTTTCCAGTAGGTTTTAATTTCCATCCTAACAAATCGCACCTCATTCAACAGCTAGGTCTGAGCTGCTAATTAATAGAGTCAGCTGAGGAGAATTGGGGTTGAACTGAAGACTGAAGGGATCTAAGACTCCAGGAACAGAATGGCTAAACTGAATTACAGTATTCAGCTTAGATGTAGAATGTGGACGGAGCACCACAATTTCAATACAAAAAATGCAAATTATGTGAACTGTAAAATCAAGTTATTTGATCCAAAATCAATTTCAGCAAGAAATAATTTCCTGTACACAATCTATTGCATTCAGATTTTAAAAACACATTTCAAAAAGGGGATTTACTTGGTTTTTTTTTTTTTTTGAAAATACGATTTTTGCATTGATACTATCACAACCAGTTTGCAGAATATTTACCATATGCAATCACTTCACTGAATTGATGCTTATATAAACATGGCATTAATTGTTTGGTGACCAAAGCTCTCAGTGAATAAAAAAGCAAGTGACGATGATGGAAAATTAAACATAAAAACATAACAAACAACAAAAAAAAAAAAACCATTGGATTCTACACCACAGACTTTATTGGAAATGACACTTCGATTGTTTCCTGAGGCCAGTTTTGAGGGATTTTCTCGCCTTTCGCACTTTTTCAGATGAAGAGCGCCCCCAAGAGGCCGAATTTCAAATGGCAATATCTCAGAAAGCTGATCCAAAAAAAATCGGTGAGATCGACAGTGTACATTACACTGAGCAAAATGCCTCACGTATGGCCAGAACACATGCCCAGATTTTCATTCATAAAATGACCGGTCCAGAACATAAATTTGACCCAAATTTATTAATCAATGTATGACAGGAAAGCAGTACAGCTTTGATGCTGTGTGTTGTGTAGGCCTGGCTTAATGGCAGTTTTGCCTCAGATTATTAAGTGCTGGTGGTCCTTGATTATTGCAATTGCGTTTTCTGCCTTGTGCATCATATGTTAGGGTATTTTAGACTGAATACATATTAAGCGAACAACTTAGTTCAAGGACTGTAAGACTTGTATCACTGCTGTATAATCTATATTAACAATATGCCCCATTTGAATCCCCAATTGTGCATTGTATAACCGGAACATTGCACAGACAGATTCAGAAATAAAAGCATATATATTTTAAGGAAATTAGCTTTCACAAAGTCATGAGAAAAAGAAAGTACACCCTCTTTCAGTTCTATGACTTTACATATCAGGACATAATAAAAAATGAGCTGGTCCTAATCAGGTCCTAAACTTATGTAAATCTAACCTCAGATGTAAAACAGCACACAACAGATTCCACCATGCCATTATTTATTAAACCAAAATTCAGCCAAAATGCAGAGGCCATGTGCGAAAAACTAAGTACACCCTTACTGCTTCCACAGGAATTAAGAAGTTAATCGCAGCCGGGTGTTGCTGATCAAATGCACTTCATTAATTGATCATCAGCAAGTGTGATCACCCCTATAAAAGGAAAGGTTTTGGCATTTTGCTGGTCTGGAGCATTTAGCTGTGTGTTAACACAATGCCAAGAGGGAAAGACATCAGCAATCATCTTAGAGAAGCAATTGTTGCCGCCCATCAATCTGGGAAGGGTTATAAGGCCATTTCCAAACAGTTTGAAGTTCATCATTCTACAGCGAGGAAGATTATTCACAAGTGGAAAACATACATGACAGTTGCCAATCCTCCCAGGGGTGGACGTCCCAGCAAATTCCTCCCAAGGACAGACCATGCAGTGCGCAGAGAAATTGCAGAAAACCCAAGAACTACATCTAGGACTCTACAGGCCTCAGTTAGCATGTTAATGTTCAAGTTCATGACAGTACAAGAATGACTGAGGATGTACGGCTTGTTTGGAAGGGTTGCCATGAGAAAACCTCATCTCTCCAAAAATAGCACGGCTTAGGTTTGCAAAGTTGCATCTGCGTAAACCACAAGCCTTCTGGAACAATGTCCTTAGGATAGATGAGACCAAAGTGGAGTTGTTAGGCCGTAATGCACAGCACCACGTTTGGCCCAAACCAAACACAGCGTATCAACACAAACCCCTCATACCAACTGTCAAGCATTGTGGTGAAGGGGTGATGATTTTGGGCTTGTTTTGCAGCCACAGGACCTGGGCACCTTGCAGTTATTGAGTGGACCATGAACTCCTCTGTGTACCAAAGTATTCTAGAGTCAAATGTGAAACCATCTGTACGACTGATAAAGCTTGACCACACTGGTGTCATGCAACAGGACAATGATCCCGAGCACACCAACAAATCTACAAAAGAATGGCTGGAAAAGAAAAATAATCAAGGTGTTGCAATGGCCAAGTCAAAGCCCAGACCTCAACTCAATTGAAATGCTGTGGCGAGACCTTACGAGAGCTGTGCATAAACAAATGCCCTCAACCATCAATGAACTGAGGCCATGTTGTAAAGAAGAGTGGGCAAAAATTTCTCCACCATAAAGTGAGATACTGATAAAATCACACAGAATGCCATTTGTTCAGGTTTTTGGTGGTAAAAGTGGTTCTCCATGCTACTGAATCATGGGCTGTACTTACTTTTTCACAGATGACTTCCGCATATTGGCTGAATTTTGGTTTAATAAATAATGGCACAGTAGAATCTGTGTGTTGTTTTACACCTGAGTTTAGATTTATGATAAGGACCAGCTAATTTTTTTTTTTAATGTCCCAATACGTAAAACTATTGAACTGAAAGAGGGAACACTTTCTTCTTTCCATGACTACTGGATATATATATATATATATATATATATACACACACACACACACACACACACACACACATATATATATATATATATATATATATATATACACACACACACACACACACATATATATATATAATTAGTGGCGGCTCGTGAACTGGCGATAGGGGAGGCTCGAAACAATCCCTTAAAATTAATTATTGGTCATGACCTGTTTTCAATTATTCATTTAAATTACCATTACAGAAACTCCGATAACCAGTTTTCATTTATAACGTATACTGTTTCCGACTCTGGACTTTTTTCTTTCTTCCTCACGCTTTTCTTTATTCAGGGATTGGAAGCAATGCATGTGTTTCATGATTGTTTAAATGAAATAAGATCATTTGAAATGTCTTTATGTAATTCCATTGCTTCCAACCCCTCCAGTGCAGAAGGACTTCAATTCCGCACGAGAATCTCTTACATACACGTTGATGGAATAATTGCTGACTACAGCAGAGGAACGTAAATATGCCACTTAAACTCACACTGAATGCGTGAGAGTTGACAGGTATGCGTTATAAATTAAAACTGGCCATACCTGATAATGTTGAGAGCTTTCAGTGTTTCTGTAATGGTAATTTAAATGAATGATTGAAAACAGATCGTGACCAATCATTAATTTTAAGGGATTGTTTTGATTGCCAGTTCACTAGCCGCCACTGATATATATATATATATATATATATATATATATATATATACAGTGCCGTGAAAAAGTATTTGCCCCCTTCCTGATTTCTTACTTTTTTGCACATTTTTCACACTTAAATGTTTCAGATCATCAAACAAATTTTAATATAAGACAAAGATAACCCCAGTAAATACAGAATGCAGTTTTTAAATGATGATTTAATTTATTAAGGGGAAAAAAGCTATCCAAACCTACTAGGCCCTATGTGAAAAAGTAATTGCCCCCATTCTCAAATCATGAATTAACTGAATTAACCACATTTTTGAGTCCAGCCACTAGCCACACCCAGACCTGATTACTGCCAGACCTGTTGAATCAAGAAATCATTTAAATAGAACCTGTCTGACAAAGTGAAGTAGGCTAAAAGATCTCAAAAAGCAACATATCATGCTGCGACCTAAAGAAATTCAAGAACAGATGAGAAACAAAGAAATTGACATCTATCAGTCTGGAAATGGTGGCAAAGCCATTTCTAAGGCTTTGAGACTCCGGCAAATCACGGTGAGAGCCATTATCCACAAATGGAGAAAGCTTGGAACAGTGGTGAACCTTCCAAAGGAGTGGCCGGCCTACCAGAATTACTCCAAAAGCGCATCAAGGACTCATCCAGGAGGTCACAAAAAACCCATAACAACATCTGAAGAACTGCAGGCCTCACTTGCCTCATTTAAATTCAGTGTTCATGATTCAACAATAAGAAAGAGACTGGGCAAAAATGACATCCACGGGAGAGTTCCAAGGCAAAAACCACTGCTAACCAAAAAGAACACAAAGGCTCGTCTCACATTTGCCAAAAAACATCTTGATGATCTCCAAGACTTTTGGGAAAATATTCTGTGGACTGAAGAGACAAAAGTTGAACTTTTTGGAAAGTGTGCATCCTGTTACATCAGGCGTAAAACGAACATATTATTTCATAAGAAGAACATCATGCCAAAAGTCAAACATGGTGGTGGTAGTGTGATGGTTTGGGGCTGCTTTGCTGCTTCAGGACCTGGACGACTTGCCGTAATTGATGGAAATATGAATTCTGCTCTCTACCGGAAAATCCTGAAGGAGAATGTCCAACCATCAGTTGGTGACCTCAAGCTCAAGCGCACTTGGGTTATGCAGCAGGACAAAGATCCGAAACACACCAGCAAGTCCACCTCTGAATGGCTTAAAAAAAAACAAACTGAGGGTTTTGGAGTGGCCTAGCCAAAGTCTGGACTTAAATCCGATTGAGATGCTGTGGCATGACCTTAAACAGGTCGTTCATGCTCAAAAACCCTCCAATGTGGCTGAATTAAAACATTCTGCAAAGAAGAGTGGGCTAAAATTCCTCCACAGCGGTGTGAAAGACTCATTGCCAGTTCTCGCAAACACTTGATTGCAGTTGTTGTCGCAGAGGGTGGCACAACCAGTTATTAGGTTTAGAGGGCAACTGCTTTTTCACACCAGGCCAGGTGGGTTTGGATAGCTTTTTCCCTTTAATAAATTAAATCATCATTTAAAAACTGCATTTTGTATTTACTCGGGTTGTCTTTGTCGAATATTAAAATTTTTTTGCTGATCTGAGACATTTAAGTGTGACAAATATGCAAAAAAAAAAAGAAATCAGGAAGGGGGCAAATACTTTTTTACGGCACTATATATATATATATATATATATATATATATGTATGTGGATCTGTGCACCAGTTGAGCAAAGCCTTTCCCATTCCTTTAGATACTGAATAATGGCAATGAATTAGTCCTGTTGGTGAAATCATGATGCAACAGCTGTTGTCTGATTTTTACCAAAACATGTACTTGGTGAAAGTTTACCTGTAGGAGTAGATGGTACTTCAATACTCTCTGCATTGGTACAACCAGGAGGTCTCTTAATGTAAACTTTCCATTGTTTGCTCTTTTTGAACATTCCTAAAACAATGGGTAAATTCATAATTAGTTTACCTTTACATAAAATACAAGTCGAAATGCTACATTAATGATCAAAAATAATACCAAATGACAGAAGAAGTGAAAGCTCCTTAATCTTGCTATTACGCTTTCGCCAAGAGGTTTAATCAGGAATTCCTCCCACTGCTTGCGATGTATACGACTGGCCACGAGAGGGCATTGTTTGACCATAGTTCAAAAACAATTTTTCGAAGAGTAGAGGAGCATGTGTTCATATTTAGTATTCTTTCATAAATACATGTAAATCTCTCTCGAACAGACGATTATCTGCTCCAGAATCTTACCTCCAATTTCAATCGCACATCTTCCTTTTCTTTACAGATTTCATCCAAAATTGCAATGGCTGTTTCTACATGGCTACAGTACTTTCCATAAATTAGAAGTCTAGAAGAAAGTAGATGTATCCGAAAGTGAGTCGATTGCAAAAGTCATACAAAGAAAGATAGCTTGGGTGATTGGTAACTGAGGTCAATATTGAGACACAGATACAAACCTCTCTTTATTAGCAATAAAAATCTGGTACAGGTTTTGGGCGTTCTTGTTGAGAATGGAGTCTTGGACTTCAAGCATCAGGCTTTTGTGGACTTTGACAAGGTCCTAAAACACAAGAGGTCTTAAGTCTTCACACATACCTGACATATGAGGTTTAAAATAGCATTTATGACACTTATTCCCTCACTTCTTGCAAATATCTGAGTGTTACTGCACAGGCAGCAGTTGTGCCATAATACTGCATACACACAGGTGCTGATGATTAAGTAGAAACATTTTTAAACATCTTTTTTCACCTCTTAAACAATTTGTAATGGCCAATCATGCTCATACAACACTCATTGCAACCTTCCATTGTTCAAGATGCTGCAAACAAGCATGTATACTCCTCCAAAGAATGTAAAGTCGGCTGCCACTTGATACCACAACACAGTTGGCATGTAAGGTTTACACAGACATGGGTTGGAGGATGCAGGACTACAGAATGACTAGCGGGTGCCTGGCATTTCAACAGCAAATATCAATCGCGTAATGAGATCTTGCCGTCCCAACCATTATAACCTTCCCATCCCAGGGCAAAATTACAGCCAATGGTGGAATCACCCTGAGGTGTGCCTTCTTCAGTTTTCAACGATAGCATCCGACTTTGATGTCTTATAGTGAGCTTCATACACCCAACACAATATTGCCTCATTTTGATAATAAATCATTGCCTGCCTATGAATTTTTTACAACAAAATTGACTGAAATCCCAGTCATTACTGTGAATGTAGCTCATCAAATAGAAAAATAGAGATTAAATAAAAACAAGCCATGATTGAAATGCATTGCTGAATACATGTCGCACTGTTTTAATACATCAACTAGAGCACTTTGGGTATGCTTATCAAGTTTAAACACCTGAAGCAAGTACAAATGAAATGTTCCCTCTATCTTATGTGTACTTTGCTCATTGAGAAGTGATTGACCTCCACCATTTCAGTACAGAGAAAAAAGGATAGCTGCAAAGCTAGCTCTTCAAATTTGCATCATGGAATAACAAGACTGAAGGTAAGTTCAGGCATCCAGGGAGAAGTAGAGTGCACTGACTCCAGAGTGATCCTTCGCCTATTCTTGTAACTTACCGGAATGTTAACAAATACTTTTTCTATTTCCACTGTGGAGAGGAACTTCCTCAGAGGAATCATGAAAAACTGTGAGGGCAGAACAAAAGTACAGTCACTTTCCACAAGCAAAAGGCAAAGTCCTAAGCTGTAGTCAGACGTTTTCTGATTAAAGGTTTTAAACTTGTTCTTTGTAACATACTGTATGTTTATCCGCTTATTTATTTAATAAACCATTTTGGTGTTTTACTCTGACTTACATATTTTTGGACCAACATTGGACGGTATAAGCTCTGACAGGAGGTTATTAATAAAGCTTTTTGTGGGTTTTTCATCGGTTGACCACACTAACAGCCATCCGCTTATAGAATTTCCCCATTTGTGAAAGGAGAATTAGAGAAGAGACAGATGCCACCACCAGAAGAATTTTGGAAATGTTATTTAATTAGGCAAATGCTTTCTCATTTGGCAAGTCATTAAAGTGATTCATAGAATGAAAACGGGGTATTGAAAATCATCGGAACATTCCGCCCACTTAAATGCTGGTTTGAGCAAGCGGTACTGCACATGCTATTTTGTGTGATGGTTACATAATCGTACCAGAGATACATTTTTATAGAACAAGAGTATGAAGATGACCATGTTTGCTCGATGATTTCATCATCCGAGACCATGTGTTTATATATTCACTCAGTTTCAGAGAGCCAAGAAAGAGGGAAAGTATGGCAGCTGAGTTTTGTTCCCTGCATCTGGTCGTGCTGGAACTTCTAGCACAGACCCAGAACAGAACATCCCTTTTCACTGAAACAACAAAATGACCAACATCGTATCAGACTGAGTGGAGGTAACTATGCAGTTTCTCTGTGCGCAAAACAGGAAGACTATTCTGACACTCCCATTTACAATGCATGTGGAAAAAAGTATTTGCCTCTTCCCTGTTTCTTCTATTTTTGCATATTTGTCACACTGAAGTATTTCAGATCATCAAACTAATTTCAGAATTAGACAAAGATACCCCCGTGTAAACACAAAATGCAGTTTTTAAATAATGATTTCATTAATTTGAAAGAAAAATATCCGTCCAACCCTACCTGGCCCTACCTGAAAAAAGTAATTGTACCCTTTGTTCCTAAATCAACCAATTAATCAAGTTTAATTTCTAATTGGGTTCAATTTCATTAGATACTGTACACTCAAGTATGTTTACTGCCAGCCCTGTTTGATCTAAACATTACTTAAATAGAACCTGTTTGGTAATGTGAAGTAGGAAAAAAGCAGCATATGATGCTGCAATCTAAAGAAAGTCAAGCATAGATAAGAATCAAAGCATGTGAAATGTTGCCATTCATTTTGAAAATATGACTCATCGTGCAAAAAACTTGTCTTTTATTTAAGGATAGTGATCATGTGAAGTCATTTATCATCACTTAGGGGTTTGGCTCCTTAAATCATAATGACAACTGAAATTGCCCAAACGGCCCTGATCATAAGTTCACATACCCTTGAATGTTTGACATTGTTATATAGACACAAGGTAACGCACTCAGGTTTAAATGGCTATTTAGGGTTCCACATCTGTGGCTTTTTAAATTGTGACTAGTGTCTGTGTATAGTCATTGAGTTTATTAGCTCCCGAGTGGATGCACTGATCTGGCTAAACACTGAGCCATGGGGAGTGGAAAAGAAACCTTTGTAACAAGGTAGTTCAACTTTTAAAAGATGGGAAAGGATATAAAACGATATCCAAAGACTTGAAAATGCCAGTCAGTACTGTTCAGTCTGTGATTAAGAGGTAGAAAATTAGGGCATATGTTGATACCAAGCCAAGGTCACATAGGCCAAGAAAGATTCCAGCCCAAACTGCCAGGAGAATTGTTACGGACACAAAGAAAAATCCACAAGCTACCTCAGGAGAAATACAGGATGCTCTGGAAAAAGATGGTGTGGTCGTTTCAAGGAGCACAACGAGGAGGTACTTATGAGCTGCATGGTTGAGTTGCTAGAAGGAAGCCAGGAAGCCATTATTGCGCCAATACCACAAAAAAGCCCGCCTAAAATATGCCAGACAACAGCTTGAAACACCTCACAACTTCTGGAGGACTGTCATTTGGAGTGACGAGACCAAAATAGGACTAAATGGTCACAACCATAAGCGCAGCGTTTAGAGAGCAGTCAACGCCATTCCCACTGTAAAGCATGGTGGTGGCTCTCAGATGTTTTGGGGTGTGTGAGCTCTAAAGGCACAGGGAATCTCATGAAAATTGATGGCAAGATGAATGCAGCATGCTATCAGAAAATACTAGCAGACAATTTGCATTCTTCAGCACGAAAGCTGCGCTTGGGACACACTTGGACTTTCCAGCATGACAATGATCCAAAGCACAGGGCCAATTTGACCCTCCAGGGGTTACAGAAGGGAAAGGTGCAGGTTCTGGAGTGGCCATCACAGTCTCCTGACCTCCATATCATCAAGCCACTTTGGGGAGATCTCAAACGTGCAGTTCATGCAAGACGACCAAAGAATTTGCAGGAGCTGGAGGCATTTTCCGAGGAAGAATGGGCAGCTATACCACCTGAGAGAATTAGGGGCCTCATTGACAACTATCACAAAAGACTGCATGCTGTTATTGATGCTAAAGGGGCCAATGCACAGTATTAAGAACTAAGGGTATGCACACTTTTGAACAGGGTTCATTTCATTTTTTTTCCCTTCTTGCCATGTTTTATTTGATGATTGTGCCATTCTCCATCACCTACAGTTGGATATGAATCCAATAAGAAATTAAAGAAAGGTGTTTGATTCAATGTGTTGATTCAAGTTGTCTTCCTCCTTTACAAAAGTATTTAAATGATCTGAAACATGGGAGGTAAGCTAAAATAGAAAAAAAATGGGAATGGGGGGCGGATACTGTCATGCCTCCACCAGATTTTTAGCAATGTCGCCTGGATGATAATTGGGTTGATAAGTAATTATTTACAGGAATGAGAGAATTTAAGCACAATATTGCAGCTAATATGACATACATATACATAAAATGAATTGTAGCAGATGGGGAAAGAGAGCAATAGTGAGTATGGCCGAATGCAGACAAATTTAGGGGTGTCACGTTAGGGAGGGAAAAGATGCTACAAGGGAGCTACAGCAAGCATGGGTATTCAGCTTGTACATTGTGAAGGCTGCCCACTTTTTCTATGGACTTTAGTGTCTCTGCGTATATCTCCTCTGTCTGACATTATATGTCATCAAATCCTCACCTTCTGTATGGATTCCAGTCTTTCTGAATACCGTTCCTCTGTCGGCTTCTACATTACATGTTGTGTAAACCTCACTTTCTCTCTGGAACCTAATGTGTCATTGTACTTCTCTGGTCTGCTTGTACATTATGGGTAATGTTAACCTCACCTTCTCTATGGACTCTAGTGTTTATCTGAACTTCTCCACTGTTAACTTGCACATTATTATATGTAATGTAAACCTCACCTCTATGGACTCTAGCATTTCTGTGTACTTCTCCTCTGTCTGCTTGTACATTATATGTAATGTAAACCTCACCTTCTCTGTGGACTCTCGTTTCTCTGTCTATCTCTCCTCACACTGCATTTACATTATATGTCATGTAAACCTTACCTTCTCTATGGACTCTAGTGTTTCTGTGTACTTCTCTTCTGTCTGTTTGATCTCACTGAGGCAGCAGCTTCGAATATCCATCTCAGCCTGTTTCTGTTAAAAACCAGGACAGGAGACACTCAATCACACAACAATAAAATCAAGCAGCATCCGCACAACAGTCTGAACAAGTACAGGCTTATGAGTTCTTGGAGTGCAGTTATAATGAAAATCCAATGTGAATGTCATTAACTTATGAGCCTGATAACATTCGAAAGAGGACACCAATGCAAAGAGGGATTCTGACTGTGTGGTTTATCTTGGAGATTAAATCATGATGAGATGCGACTGTAAGAGCATGCTAAATTTTTCAATAAAATTAAAACGAGATGAGATTGAGAGTAAATGTGTTTCCAGAGGGGTATAAGGAATGAAACACAATTTCTGTCCAAGAAGAAAGAATTGTGTCAAGCTTAGATTCAGGGTAGAGTGTATTTACCCTTGTGTACCAGAGTATTTGGGTTGACAGGTTTTGGGTGCACTGTCTGTCCTTGGGACTGAGAGCTAAATGGGCGAATCTCAAACATACCGGCGGAGGAGCTGCCTCAGGCCTCATCAAGTCCTCGTAGACCTCGCCTCCTTCATCATCATCGTATACGCAGTCATAAAGGTCCTCCTCATCCTCAACTTCATTTTCACTGTCAGACAGGAGAACATTCTTTACCACTTCATCAACATCAGCTCAATCACACGTACACATGCTTGCCTTAGGTCACAAACCTAAGGAATCTCTCTGCTTTGCATTTTTGACATAAACCAAGTTAATTTCTTGAAATTAGCCTATTATACATATAAAATGTCACATAAAGCTAGTATATGGCTCAGGTCTTGAAGATTCTAATGTAATTTATGGCAAAATTACAGCAGCATTCATATAGATGCCAATGCTTTGACTGTGACAATGCTTTGACTGTGACTGTGCTGTCCAATTCTGTTTTGAGGACTATGAAAGCTACTGAATGAACTTTTCTGTATCACATACTGAATTATAGGTCATCGGGCACACGGGCACACAAACAATACCGGTGACTCAGGGGTGAAGGGATGCAGCGCACGGTCATGCCCGCAGTGACCATTTGTAATTGTGAATCACAACCACCCTAGATCTGTCGGGCATGATCAACCAAACAATATGACCCAGAGCTAAGCCATTGCCGCAGTCAACACAAATCCACTGAGAACATTTGATTCAATAATTGAGACGACATTGTGTAACTGAACGGGGTGACACAAGGCTAACTTTGATAGCTTTAGACTCCTTGGCCGTCCTCGACAAGGGTGCGGATGGAATAGAGCAGGGAGAGAGAGCCGCGGGGACAGAGGCGCAAGTGAGGTCATCTTAATGTTTATTCATGCATCTGCTCTGGCCCTGGCCTGTTATCTGTTGGCAGGAGAGCGTGTAGTCTGCAGCACAGGAAGTGTTTCGGTAAACCTACAGGGGGTTTGTGACAGCTTGTGTCGCTGCTGATTCACTCGACAGCTGAACAATTTGCATGAGATCAAAGAGGATCAAACGAGACCCTCTCGTCTCCTCTCTCTTCAGAGGAAGCCAAACCGGTGCAAGGCCTTTTAGCAAAGTGAAATTACCCAGAGGAGTTCAAGTGAAACTACCTTGTTGGAGTGAAGCTATAAGTCTATTTTTCTCAGCTTACCTTAAGCGGGCTCACAATATTATTGAGGATACTGCTCTCTAATGGGTAGCAGTCATCTTATATTCTCTTACCTCATCAAATCATCTTTTGTAAAGCACTTTCAGATCACCTCTGTAAAATGAAAAGCACTATAAAGATGATGATGATGTTGATTATTATTATTGTTATTGTTATTATTCAGACAGAGCCAGTTCATGAATACGCAGAACTGTAAATGTATTGCTTTTATCACTGATATGTTGTGTCTAAAATACAACAGATAAGACGACAGAACCATGCAATACCCTGTCAGAGTCATTGTGTAATTATAGGGATGACTCAGGGATATCCAGCATCTGCCATCTGAACCATGTTGCTTCCTACGTGAGTATATCTACACCATGCTTCCTTTGTGGCTCTTTCTACACCATGTTTCCTGTGAGAGTAGTTCTATTACTTGCTTTCCATGTGAATGCATTTCACCGTGTTTCCTGTAGGGGTATTTCTGTATGTCGCCACCAGTGAATGTATATACTGTATGACTTCACTCCTGAGAGTGAATCTTTAACATGTTGCCCTCATAAGAGTATCAGCATAAAGCCCCCAATAAAGTGGACATAAACCCTGAGTCCTTGTTGTTTTCACAAAGTGAATTGGGACCCTCATCAATGTCAGAACATATTTGTACCCTTTTATATCCAGTATTGGTACAGAACATTTTCCCTGTTCTTGTGCTGAACAGTTTGTGCATTTCCTAAAAAGTTTTGCTTTCATTCAGACTGGATGCAAACCCTGTCTTGGATAAGAGGAGATCAGAGCCATCTATTCAGTGGGAGTGTTCAGAGTTGTCTTTCCTGTGGGAGTTATCAGAGCTGTGTTTCCAGTCCCCGTGGATCAAAAACCTGTTTCCTGTCACAGCTAACAGCCACATTTCCTTCCACTGAGGCAGCTAGACGATGGACTCTTCACATCACACCAGGGCAATGGTTATCATCATCTTGGATGTTGAGAGAGAGCTGACAGACACCAGGCTGTTCTCAGAGGAGCATAAGAGGCCCTTAACAGAAGAGCTAACAATACCGGCCCCCACTACTAATTCTCTTCTGAAGCTCTTCTGCAGTGTAAATATCCCCACAACCTACTCACAAGCATGGGGCATACCGCTAATGTTAAATTAAGCCAAATTTCCAAAAACTGAAGAAACGCAAACCTCATTCCACCTAGGGTCAAAATTAAGAAAATAAAACTGTGAGAAGGCAATACTGGTATCTAAAACCTCAATTCTAAAAAAGGTTTTGGCGCATTGTGGAAAATTCAAATACAATCAAAAAGGACTGATCTGAAAGTCTGCTCACCCTCCACTGCACTCACAACTACACAACAACACATTACTTAATGTCTAACATGAATTTAATTGCTTATTGAAAATATACAAATGTTGCGATTGCAGCACAGTGAACTAGAGAATTTGCGTCCTTAGGACACAGATGCCGCCGCATCAGGGAAACTCAACAAAATTTAACTGAGTTTGAACTCCCGTAAAATTGTCAAAATTTTGAAAAATTCAGAGACAAAGCATGAGATGCACACCTTTTGGGTCCGTACAAAGCTCATGTATGAGCTCAATAAATTCTGTTAAGCAGTTTTTAAGAAGAAGTGGATAGACTACACCCCCTATTACAGCAAAGGGAGAGGGAAACATGACAAAATTTACCTTTGTTCAAAAACCTGAAAAGTCATAAAGTCATCATCCCACTACTATCACCATATCCCTGTCAATAAATACACCCTTGTGTATTGCACCCTGAATCTGCGTTTGGTTTTTTATCTGGATCATAACACTGTTGCTGCCATTAGATATGAAATAAGCACAAATTTTCAACAAACAATTCAATTCACAAGTTAAAGCATTAAACATTGTGCCTTTGTAGAGCTTTCAATAGAGTAGATGGTGAATGGACTTTTCAAATTACCCTTTTTTTGATAACACTACCATTTTCTATAAAGAGACAACTTTCTGAAATTGGGGTTGTATTATAAAATGTAATTTTCAATGATTTGAGGTGATTGAATTTCAGCGTCATCCATACTCAATCAAGTCTTCCAAATGATTATAGATATCTTCATCTTCCACACTCTCCTCCGTTGGAAATGGCCTGTTAAAACACACAAGATACACAGGTTAATCAAAAATATTCCCAATTGATTCATATTTTTAGTGTCTAAGCAAGTGACAGCAGAATTGGTATGAACTGAGAAACCATATAAGGCTGTGATCAGATGCAGTGCAGTTTTTGAGCATCTGTGAGCCCCTATGAGCATTTGTGAGAATCATACACAGATGCACAAGCAAAATTCTGAGGAGCACTCTGGAGCTCTAACTGCATTATGCAATAACATTATTAATGTTATCTCTATACTTCATTTTTCCAGTTGACATTTAAAACCACAGGAGATAAAAAGTAAGCAAAGAGAAATCTTTCCTAGACTCTCAAGGACCTCTACTAGTCGTTTGAAAGTGTCTTCTCAGCATCCCTTCTCTTTTCAGATCTTATTCCACTTCTCAAGTGGTGTCATTGGTTGTTGATCACAAAGTGACAATTGACCTGTGTCACACTTCGGCAAAGGGTGGACATATTTTGACGTTTTTGCTCTCTCTTGTTATGGCGCCCAGATTGCGTCCGAGCAGGGGTGTGGAGAGGCGCGTCTGTCACGTCCGAATGCGTCCAAACCATTGGAAACCGTTAAATAAAAGTTACAGGATAGCTGAAAACTGTTGCATCTGATCACAGCTTAAACAATTTTATAATAGGGGCTTACCTTATTCCAGTTTGCTGAGCAATCGCTGTATGTGAGAGTCTGGATAGTGTGTCCATGACCTTTGATCATAAAAAATACATGGTTTTACAGTGGTCGCTCAGTACAGGCAACAGGCACACTGCAAAATTTCCAGTCCATATCTAAAGCCATGAACTATACATTTCAGAATATGTCATTTCTTCTAACATTCTTTATGCAATTCACTTCAACAAGGCATTAGTAATTATCCTAATCTCTTCAGATGGGGACTAGCACAGTTGCAATGGATAAGACACAATGGTTTTGCAACTGTTCTGAAATTAATGCCGTATATTCTAAAAAAAAATCAAAGACAATTAAACAAACCAAATATAAGAAATTAACCAGAAACATACAGCCAGATGTGCATCCAAACCAAGTGCGCGTTTTAATAATTTTAATCAGAACATTGATGCATTAAAGTAATATTTTCATGACTTTTCCTGACGACTATTTTCATCTCTACAGCTAATTACCCCACCCTCCCCCAACAATTTCCTTGAATTTTTATATAACTCGCCCATTCACATTATATAAAAGCTTAAAGTTCCGCATAATTAAGGGCATGACAGGAGGATTCAGTAACATCCAGTGATTTCATGCAGCCACGTGTGTGAGGAAGGAAAATACAGGTCCACCACGTTAGTTAGCAAACTTCATGCAATGTTAGCATTAAACTAGCCATACTACCATTGATATCATTCCGATTATGTCTACTTAGCAAAAGTACGTTAAAATTTCAGGCCAAGCCCATTCACTACCACAGGAAATAACATTAGAATGAACCAACCTAATAACATTAGAATGAGCCAACCGCCACTGTTTCCCATCTACATACAGCCTTAAACCTGCCATCACACGCAATTAGATCCTCCATCCCTTAGCTGCTTTCCTGGGGCAGATATGGCCCAACCTCTTAGCCATAACTTATTTGGTAGCACTGAGCTAGGTTTGCTTGTTTCCTAATCAGGCATCATTCAGCCCACCTCAGCTCCACCAGTGCTCCACCTCTTTGTGCATTTTTGGATGAACTATGAGTCAGGCAGAGTCAGGCACTGCAAAGATGGCGACGCCTGGTAGCACCAGGGAGCAGCAACTGAGCATCATTTTGGCTTTTCAGAACTCCATGGGTAATGTCACAGAGATTAATTCCATTGTTTTATACAGTCTATATTAGTTACCAATGCATACAATACATTTCTTGCCTCTTGAAAGATTAAACTACGTTTGGTCTTGCGAAGAGTCTCGCCTTGCTATTCATAATGGCCTCCAGTATTGACACAGCTTCTTCAATGGAATTTGATGCAACCCTTAGTTAGTAGCCATGTTGGAAAACACGCATGAAATCATTAGTCATTCAAAATTTCTTTGCCTTTTCTCGCGAGACCTAGGTGTGAGACCCTTTGATCTTGAACATGCCCCAGATCTACTTGTGTTCAGAATGGTTTAAAATGATAATTACACAAGAACCAGGCACGCAAATGAAACAGAAACAGTTGTTTACTACTGAGTGAATAAACATTATAGTATGTTGAAAAAAATTGGATTTAAAATGTGTTGTTTATATTTATGTAAGTCTGCAGGTTTTTCAATGCAAGTTAATAGGAAGGTAAATTTGAAACACCTCCTCATCATCACAAAGACATGGAATGTTGGAGAGTTGTTTGCAAAATATATTGTACACACTGGTAACTGCATGCAAAATATATTGTACACACTGGTAACTGCATATTAAGCCCTACATTCAAAGTCATAAAAATATTGCTCTACAATACATATTGACAGTAAAAGAGACAAGAAGATGAGGTTCATGACTACTCTGGACTTTTCAGTAGATGTCTTGATATGTATGTCACTGAAGACACTACACTGATTGCCCTGACTGTCTTTGGAGGATGTGGTCTGGCCCAGAAAACACTATTGAGCGACAGCGGAGGGTATTCAGATATACGAGAGGTGGTAGATCAGCCAAACACTCAGTGCGGTTTACAAGGTCCATACTTAAGAGCACCTGCTTGTGGGCATGCTAAATCTGTCGACCCTGAGAAAGAAACAGAGAGCCTTTAAGAGGCTCACTTCCACCTGGAGTAATTATTTCAGTCCCTCCAAAGCAACTGTCAGCAGCTGAAACAACTGGAAGCATTTCAGAGAGGGGACCTGCCAAATGTAATAAAAAATGACAATAAAAGACGCTGGGTACTCATTTATCACTCTGTTTAATAAACATAGGATTCCGAAAGTAACCTGTATTAGAGCTACATTTTCCATATTTTGTTTGACTGGGTTCATCTGAACTGACTATGCAACTGTGATGAAATTGGCAGACCCTTCCTTTCTTTTTTTTTTTTTCTCAATGTTCATCATGATTACTCTAGGATGGTTCTGGAACTATAGCATTACAATAGAAAAATCCAATTTTTACAGCTATTCATGGAAAACAGCAATAATAATGGCTTCCCTCTCTGACCTATGCATGTGATAGAAGTAATCTGTTCTCCTGCTGGCTTTACTAAATGACATGATAAGTACGTAATAAAGTACTAGACAGGGTACTCAGTCACAGCCTCACAGTGCTCAGGCTATAACTTCAATTTAAATAAAACATGACATTTACAGTACATTTTCAAAATCACCAACTGCATTATAGTAATTAGATACAGTATCATAATGTTTACAAAGTAACAAATTATGTATTCAGTCAGGTGTATCAGGACAATGATACACATTCTGAGACATTTTTTTTTAATCCAGCACACAGGATTTCTAAACAACAAATACAATTTTAAAGTACAGAAGGCAAGCTTAGATTTGTGTACCGATACCCACGTTGCATGGGACATATAGGCATTTCAGGCTTTTCAATGCAATCAAATACTTATGGACTGCACTGTACAATCTCCATGGTACATATCATTGATGCCCAATGAAAACCGCACATCTCCAAAAAATCTATTTTTCAGATGCATGAAAAAACCTTTTCCTCTCAGCCAGCAAGGTACAAAATGAACAATCATGTACAGTTAAGTCATGAATACAGATATCTTTATCAGCACACAATATAATAGGCCTATTAGCAGACAGTATAATATTTAAAACAGACTTACACAAATTTGTTGTTCTTGTTCTCAAAAACAGATATAGGCCAACAGGATTTCTCCTGACACATTTTTGCAGCAGAGTTTATTCAAACCTCATAATACATGGCCCTTATGTTTCTGATCAGCCAATGAATGGACAGGTGTTTTGATATAAACAGAGCCTATTCTTAACATTTCAAATCACAACCTGAATACAAACATTTTTCATCGCTCAACAGCAGCGAAAACATCCATAAGAGAAAGAGGTACAGAGATCTACAGTACAATATTTGATGCTCTAAAATGCAGTGGCATATCCAATGCGTTTATCCAGCTTCCAGCAATTAGATGTCAAATTTTGACAGTAGATGGAGGTCAAAGCCAATATTCCATACATAAGCAGAAAAATTTAAAAAGTGGGCACAGCTACATAGTTTCCATTGGTCACTGTCAACATAGAGGCACATATTCCCCTACACCCTGAGGCCAGCGATAGTCCAGATCAATACTGATCACAGCTGCACATTTAACCTCCCCCAGCACATATTCTCCATACACCACAACCCAAGGTCACACCAGCTGTCGTCCATTTTTGATCATCTATCTGTGTTTGGTATAGATTTTTGCAGGTACGGGGAACTGTCATTTCTATCAATCGCTATGCAATGACCACATCAACGTTGAGCACAGTACCATGCATCAAAAAACGCCACGGCGAATGGCTGCGGGCCAGCAGTGCAATAGATAACATGCTTTGGTTTACGTCAGGGTTACCATAATCTGAGATCTTACGATACAGGAGACGCAGCTGAAAGTCCAGTGTGGCTACGTATAATAAGATTTTGAGCATTGAGTTTATTGTGGTGACAGAAGAGCTGTCGGAGTATTTTTGAAATCATCCATTTTTATATGACTGTTAACAAAAGCTAACACTTCATCTGACTGCCGGACAATTCTGGCACTGTGAATGGTAACGCTACACAGCAAGCCATTATCGCACATGCTCGCAATGAGAGAACCTCACCAAAGAAAAACTTAACATAGCCGCATTTCAAAGAGCATCTGCAGTTATTTCAGAAGCACTGCAGAACAGCAATAGACATAAAGGCCCAAACCACATTCATCCTGTCATTTGTCTATATTACCTTCGAATAATGCCATACAGTACCCATTGATAACACATGAGAAAAGTTTATGATGCATATCATCTCATTACAGATGGTGACATGATTCATAAATGCTTCATTGATAAGAGGCAAAAAAAGGTGTTTAGGCACTGACATTGGAATTACTCCTTAGAGGAAGCACAGTAAATTGTGCATTGTTAAATCAACTCTTACAGTGTACATATGGACTCCACTCGAATGCACTCAGAATTGAACTGGCATTTGTTGTTTCAAATGTGTGCAGTTGGGTGCACCGGAAAGAGAAGGGATGCAAAATATGCACTGACTACATCACACAATGCAGACCTACACAGTGCAGTGCGAGCAAAAAAGGCAAACTACAAGACAACCAATCCAGCCTACAGCTACAGCACTCCAGGGCAAAAACATGGGCCAAGCGAAAATGGCAAATTATGAAACCTTGAACCATCAAAGGTTTGTTGTTTTCAGCAACAATCTCCTGTATTCCAAAGCATTACTTGACTTTTCACGGTGAAGCAGTTCAGCTTCACAGTGAAGCAGTTTCCAGCTTTTTCTCCAAACAGTTCACAGCAGTAAAAATGACCGAATAAATGGTGGCACAGAAGGTCTCAGGTGCGCAATTGTTTAATCCAGGCTAATTTTCTGACCAAAGATTTGTTGTTAAAAACATTAAAAACTTCATACTTTTGCCCTTCTTTTGCCTAGGAGTGTATACACAGCTCTGTATACAGACCACAATTAAAAGAACAAAAAAGTCGCTGGATTGCTTGGAATGAATATAAATTGACGATGGCGTTTTCAAGTTATCCTGCGGAATATAAAATTCAAAATGGCGGCTGTGGCAGCAATACTGGACATCTGAATGCCATCAAACTCGATAGGCCTCTGTAAGTACACAAGACCAAGCAACAGAGCGAAAATGGCATTGGTTGACGAAGACGTTTTCAAGTTGTCCTGCAGAATACAAAAGCTTACGGGACAGACGGAAGGACGGACATCACACGTGATGACAATAGCCCTCTGCCCCTTCGTCAGGGCTGAGGGGTAATGTATGCAAGTCTTGCCGAGAATCCAGTAAGAACAGAGGTGCCGTCAGAAAATAGAGGTATAGGTCGTTTGGACCCCGTACCAGTCGGACCCATACCAGGTGTACCCTAACTGATTGGACCCAGTACCAGTTGGACCCCAGACTAGCACTCTCAGGTCAGGAGAACAGAGCTCGAAACACATAGCAGTGGTGAACACGCACTGTCTGCTCAGCAGGTCTTTACAGGTGCCGGATGAAGCAGGAACACAGGAAGGCTTCCTCTAATGCAAATCTATGGCTGATCATTTTCAGCATAATCTAATTTGATTGGCTGAAAGTGAATTACAGCAGCATGAGTGTTGTGAGAGGAGACACCGGTAAGGAGAGATGGCAGTTCGGTGCAAGGCAGACAGCCGGACATGAGCATAACGGGATTCTCAATGCTGCTCTGCATTAACCTGATCCTGTTACTGTCAGTTTACGGTCCTGGTCTCTCCACTGTCTGTGTGTATATAATCCATAGGTTAGGATATTTACTGAAAGGGAGCAATGAGAAGCCATTTACTGCCATCTGTAAAAAATAAAAATAAAATGTGGCCATGATTAGCAAAACAGACTTGCTTTGAGCCAAATTGAAATAAGCCTAATAAATAGTATGACTAGACATTTGCTGCACTGTAACACATAAAACAAACCTGCCACTGTCATTGGGTAAGGTGTATCAGTTGTAATCTGCATATTGATACTTGTACCAGATATTTTAAGAAATATTTTAGGTAATGGAGCATGCTTTATTTATTATAGGGTAATTTGCTTAATATAAAGCTCTAATACACCCAAAATAACATTTTTGTACAAAAACTAATGGTTTCTAATATCTGCATACAAAGTTGATCTGTTTTGGGGGTACTGGGGCAGAGTTCTCACTCCAGTAAGCCCTCAAATTGTTGAAAAAGCACAGTGCTGTACAATTACCACATTAAATTTGAGCATTGCATTCAAAAGGCAAAATAAGTCTCAGATGTATGGTAATATCTTCCTCTTTTTCTACATTGACAGTTGTTAGAAAAGTGCCAATTAAATTCTCCAACTGAAATGAAATACCAAAACCAATTCTAGAGTACTTAGCTGGGCTGACCATTTTATTCATACAGCCCCTTAGAAGTTAATTTTAATGCAGACCTGGTAGAAACTACTTTTACCATGCACCTCTTTGTTGTCTATCCATCCATTCTCTACACCGCTTCTTTCTCACTGGGGTCACGGGGGAGCTGGAGCCTATCCCAGCTGACTATAGGTGAAAGTCAGGGACACACCATGGACAGCTCGCCAGTCCAGTGCAGAGTGCACACATCATTCACCCACCATTCACTCAGAGACTCATACCTACGGGCAACTAGTCATCTCTTAGCCACAACTGTCAAATAGTTAGAAACTGAAAAATACATGAGCAATACTCATACAGTGAGTTGCTCTCAGTTAAAACTTGCTTACATTAAATTTTATAGATGCGGGTTGATCAATTGTGTGTTCACTGGCTGCATATTCAACCCCCATATTGCAGCAATTCAGGCTACTGAATATTGAAACCAAATCTACTTTCCCAAAATCTCTGCCTTTGTTATGTCTTTCCAGTACTGTTGGAAATCCAAGCACAGACCAAATGCATCACTCCATTTTAAATTTGGAACTTTTAATAATTCTTGCCAGTTTGCCTCAGGTAATGACTGCATTAGTAACCAATTACTGAATATGGATTTTTAGTCACTCTTAGAGGGATTACCCAGTGCTAAAGTATAGAACCACCTTTCTCAGGGTGCTGCTGTGACAGGCCAAAATGTCTAACCCCTTATAACTAAAGACAACTCTGCAACGGCAACACTAAAGAGCATCACAACCTTTCCTGCAAGCTAAGAGGAAGACTTTGCCAGCGGCCATACCACTAGTCGACATCCTCCAGGTGTGTGGCTGAAGCTACGTTGGTGAGGGCTTGGTCAGCACTTGGATGGAATGCCACCTGGGACAACTAAGATGCGGCAGGAAGTGATGTTGGTGGTGATCTTTCCTCTGGTGACATAATCCCCAATGCCCCAGTTCAGTGATGGGGACACTGTGCTGAAGGAGGCGCCTGCTTTCGGATGAGACTTTTAACCGAAATCCTGACTCACTGTGGTGATTAAAGATCCCATGATGCTCTTCTTCAAGAGTAGGAGGTTCCCTGGTGTCCTGCTGAAATTCTCGACCTGGCTTTCTCAATCTGCCACCTAATTATTCCAAATCTAATTGGCTATTTAATTTGTTCTCTGCCTCTGCACCTCAAGCTAATGTGTTTTAAGCGTTCTGGTGTTGAATCATCCAAGTGGGTGCAGTGGAGAGATAAGATTATACCATATGACTGCAAAGCACTTTGAGTGTCTATGACAAGGTGCTATATAAATACAATATTTATTCATAGCACTCAATGTAGTCCTTTGATAGGGTAATCAAGAGGTTTTTTTAAATGCACCACAGTCATTTTGGTCACTCAGACATCACACAAAAGTAATTCTCATAACAGAACATTCATATGTACCACTGCAGCAATAGGTGCAGAAAACCGCAAACATCTGTGCACCATTTCACAGAAGAAGAAAGACATGAACAAGAACACGCCATTTGTCCTCTGCATTTGAGCTGCCCCAGTTACTGAAGACCTATCCCTGGAATTAACTTGAGTTTTGAAGCCATTTCCCTGATCATTGGCAATGGCAGGATTTTTTCACCCATACAAACATAGGGTGAATATACAGACACCATGCAGAAAGCAGCCGGCCTCAAAGTTAGAGACTCCTTAATATGTCAGGGTACAGTGTTAACCCCTATGCTAACTTCCCACACATAAACATCCTGCTATTGTGCATCCACACTGTTACAACAGGCCGGAACAGGGTCAGTATGTAGTGTACATCATGACCGCGTTTAAAGGGGCACAATCACGGACGAGGATGCATGATAAACTTGAAAAAAATTTGCCAAGTTTTCAAGTATTTCATTGGAGGAAATAGCTAGTTAACCATTCTATTGCTGTTAATCAAGGCTGTTAATCGTGGCTATTTTTCCTCTTTCCAAAACAAATTATTTGCTTAAGAACAGGACAAGACTCATAGTATATTTTAGTTCAGTTTAAAAAAAAAAAAACATTTTGCTAGTGTGACATTTGTTTGTGTACTGCTATGTCTGACCATGGATACTGGAAAGAAGTGTACCCTCTTGGAATCTCTACTGACTACACCGACTATAAAACTGAATCAAACGCGCTATGTCAGATAGAAAATAAACAAAAGGGAAGCCAAAATGTAAAAGGGAATTATATTCTCAGTTATATTGTCAGAGATCAAAGTGAGGTACTAAAACTAAGATCACGGACTGCTGAACAAGCCCTCTGATAACTAATGAGCATCTACTACGTATGCTCAGCCGCGACAGTGCCTTTTAAGGTGACAGTATTACTTTTACCTTTATTAAACATGGAAGCTCTTAAACATAGCCTGATATCACTGAGATTATGAGATGATATGGATTATTCCTGTGCCCTCAACAAGCAGACAGACTCTGAAAAGGACTTCCAATAACTATGCTTTTGAAGCTCAGCCGGTTACAGAAAATGTGATCAATAATTCCAATAACCCCATACACAAAGCACCCCGAGGGATGACGGTGCTTCTTTAATATTCAACAATCTATTCAAATGGCTGTAAAAACACATCAATGCTTTGACAAAGTGGAAATGAGAGATTACAAGTGAGCCAGCACTTGAAAAGGAAAAGTCAACAGCTGACAGCATTATGTCCATTAGTCAGTGTCCTTTGGCAGCAGAGTGTAAAAAATGGGCTACTGGAATACGTAAACCCAGAGACCACTGAACACACTCCTCTTTTCAAAAGTAAACAGTGCGCAATGACGTTAGAGTGAGTCATATTTACAGCTTTGCAGCTTTCAGTCAAGGCAGATTTCATTACAATAACCCCAGGCCTGATTGTTTTAGGGAACATTTTCTGATGAGGTCATCATACCATTGTCATTGAGGCAACCTCATCAGAAACTTTTCAACTCGTGATTGATCATGATCATGATGACGAAGATCCGAGTTGGATCGAAACGTTGTCCTTATTTAATAAAATGAAAATTTTCTTGGTGGCTCGGAGTAAGTGTGCAGGGGCCCTTTCCTTTCTCCATTGACGCATTTTATTTGATAGCCTTGCACCCATACGTGATGTGTGTATAACTCCTTCTTTGTACGACATTCAGAGAAAACCACTAGAAATGCAAAATGCAGCATGGCATCATCATTCTAGACGACATAATACACAATGTGGCAAAGCAGCAATCCTCTTTAACAATTTTCAAGCAGCTGTTTCAATTGCAGTATATAATATTACCACATATGACTTATGTCTTAAATATATCTAAGGGTCACATCATATTTTATTAATGATTAAGGTCAAGTTGAAACACCATATCTCTGATAAAATAGCCTATTTGAAAATGTGCGATTGTAAAGCGACTGTAGAAACCCCTCAGAACCAGTATAACCAAGACGCGCAAATAGAATTTAGCCAATGAATTATTACATCTAAAAGTTGTTGTCTGAGGTTCAGAGAAGCTGTTCAGATGTATGTCTTCCATCTGGTACATTTCACATCTTCAGAAAGGCTCTTGAGTAAACATTTCCCCAAAATGAAATCAGCTGACTAAAAACAGGATCTAGCCCCTATTCCCAACTTTTAAACTCTGCAAATATTTCTACTTTATATGGACACTTTGCGGTTATCACTCATTTTTATGGTATTAGACATCAATTTATCTACTCAGACAAAGAACTGTCACACCCAAGTGAAAAGGCTTTTAACTTTTCTTTTTACAACAGAAAACATTCACCATCTTAAAGAGAATATATCTCAAAGCGACATGCATTTCCTAAGAGGCGAACTTGCGCCTGCTCTCTGTCAAGGTGCTTGAATTTAGACTAAGTTAAACAGAACATGCCACATGCTGTTGCCATTGATTTAATGTATTCAAATATAGGAGCCAACACTGACAAAGCAACTGTGTAACTGACAATCACCTGCTGCTGGGAGATACTCTTTGAATTCAGCCTTTTCCCTTTTTTTATTTTAATCAAGCCTGCCGATGACTGGACTTTGGCTAAATTAAAATCAATATTTTCGAAGTCAGTGGTGATTTTAGTCAGCCGATAAAATGACACTGATATTGATTGAGAAATGGCAGAGGGATCAAGTTAAAATAAAAAAAAAATCAGTGTATGGGAGAGCAAACCAGCAGAAGGGAACATTGAACATGGCAGTGATAAAATTACCTGCAAGGTGCAGTTTCATTTTGGTGAGATTGCAGTTATGAAGTAAAACAGCACTGACATTAACATAAAAATCTGAATCTGAGATATGCGACTGATTTTCTGCAAACAGGATCAAACAGGATCCCAGAAGTTTTGACTCAGCGATGACAGAGACGGTTTTTGTTGCCACCATGGCAATAAATTCCTCTCTATCAACGCAGAAAAACTTGATCTGACCTATTGCCATTGAGGACTACCATTTTGCAACTTGTAACATGAGTTTATCATGTGGATGATGACACCACATTGCACTCTTTCTCGAGAAATGAGTAATACTCAGCTGACAGAATTGATACATTCCTGAGTCCAGGGCAATGGTTCTCAAACTGGGGGGGAGGGGGGATGATGTTGAGCACTGTTAAAGTTGCATGAATGTGATTCATGTGATGACATAAAGAAACAAAAGTTCCCTGATGCTAGAAATATTTTGCGAACTTCAATCGTCCAAACTGTTGATGATTGACAAAAATGAAATCCACGTTTGCTGAGGTGGGAAGCGTTTGCTGAGGTGGGAAGCCGAGAACTTTTTTTGGCATCTGAGGGAGGGCATGACAGAAAAAGGTTGAGAACCACTGGTCTAAAGGAGTTGTGCTGGCAGCTTCCTTAAAAGTTGTCTTTAAAAGAGAATATTTTCACAGAAAAGGGAAATGCATATCTTCTCTCTGTTGCCAGAACTGCTTAGGCGCTGGAAAGACATTAAAGTTATATTCCTCACGTGCTCTCTTTGAAGTTTAACAGGAACCTTGGACGTACTACCTTAAAAGTTCAGCTGAAAGCCTGTACAACCTTTGGTATACGCGTTTACAAATAAATCAAACAAGCAGTTGCAATGTTTGATGTTTTGGTGGGTTAATTTCCTCTATGACAGCTCACGTAAGAATTTTAAATGTACCCTAAAAACCCATTTGAGGATTAATCTTCCAAGCATGCAAAGCGAAACTTAAAATTATCAACTAAATTGGTTTTCTACAAGTGCATATGACAGGGGGTTTTCCAACGTCCAAACAAATAAACAGAGCCACTTGTCTAAAACAGCGGAAAGCCACTCAGCCAGTGAGCATCAAACACTTCAGCAGACTGTCCCACAGAGCTCACACTTGGCCTGGTGGCTCGTATACTCAGGTGGTTTAAGGCCCTTCTGATCGACACTCAGATCTAACCATTAGTAATACATACCAACAGCATGACGCGTCTCTTATTGCACACCAGGACTTGACCTTTCAGTTCAAACCTTTCTTAAGGGAAGGGGAGCACACTGAGATTAACATACAGTATATGCTAGCAGCCCACCACCAATAAGCCAAAAACAAACTACTCCCCTGCCATGACTGAAAATCAATAATAAATAGTTCTCTACCATGCTATTGTTTGTGTCCAAAAACATGGGCAGGACTTCAAGGCACCATTCCAACACATTTTTCCAAAAATAAAGTGCTTGTTGCAAAATTATAACAGCTTATTTCATGCATATCATAAGATACACTCGTGCATATGTGGTAAATACGCCTAATGCAAAGCACATGCATTTAATGGAGCAATATGCAGTACATTTTACTGTTCTAATTCATAAAGTGACCATTAAAATATAGTCAGAGATTAAGGAAACATGCCACATTGAAATGCTGGCTTCTCTGACAACAGTGGTACAGCCAGTATGTTCTCCACTGAATTCTCCACCCTGTTTATGTTTGGGCCAGTGTGATCCTGCCCACTGCCTATTTCGACACCCTAGGTCGCCAGATGACACTAACTGGTAGGCAAACACAGTGTGCTACCGTCATGGAAACAAGCCAGAGAAATGGATCAACAAAGCTCACGTTCAATTCTAACCCACCTAAAAAGCCTCCGTATCCTGCTATAAAGCTCCTTGACCAGAGAGACGCAATAAAATGCTGGTAACTACTGGACATGCATTTGAAATATGGATACGACTTAGAGCCCAGAATGATAAAAACTTATACAGATGCCAAGTAATCTGTTCTCCTGAAGAGGTAAATATTGAGCTTCAGCTAATGTTCATAAACCTAAACCAAATACCCTTTTTTGAAGAATTTATTCAATTTTAAATGTGTGCAAATTTTGCCAGCATTAGATTGCTCGTTATCAAGATATTTTTGTGAAAAAATGTAGCTACAGATAACCCGCAGATAATGTTAGTTCTCACTGGCCGAACAACAAAGAAAGTTTGTTGTTTAGCTAACGTTACTTCTTGAAAGTAATCTGCCCAACACTGCTTGTAAGTTGGCACATGGTTTATGCTATTAGGGTTAGCTGAAGCCACGTTACTCCACCATGTTAATTGGTGACTTTAGCGGAATATTTATCAGAAATGGTGCGAGATGTGAAGCTTCTTGCCGAGCACAGTTTAACTAATATAAATGGGTTAGCGAAGGTAATAAACACAGATGAGTACTGTATACAGTGATAAAAGAAAATTTTCAACGGTCAATTTTTCATCTCAGTCAGATTTTTTAATAAATATTAAAAGTAATCCAGTTACGTGTACGAGCATTGTTTCATAGCAGTCGTTTGGTTGGTTCAAAATTCAGCACTGATAACTTAAAAATAGAATCCTGAGAGCTCCATTTCTTGGAAATAAATGTTTTGCATATCACTGGCAAAAAAAGTGTTTCTCACAGATTACTCGTCATTCATCAACGACAGTTGTTTTTTTCCAAACATTATCTAACCCGCTCTTTCCTGGTCAGGATCGCAGGGGGCCGGAAACTCTTCCGGCTTACAGTGGGTGAGTGGCAGGAGCACTCCCTGAACAGCCAATCCATCACAGCGATCACCCACCATTCACTCACACACTCTTAACAACGGGCATTTTAGTGTCTCCAGTGAGGCAGGCATTCATGTCATTGGACTTTGGGAGGTAACCAGAGAATCCAGAGGAAACCTACACACACACTAGCAAAACATGCTAACTCCCCACAGTATGGCCCAATTCAAATTTCTTATTGTGAGGCAAAAGTGCAATTTCTGAATTATAGGAATAAGACCTGTCTCCGTTTACTCAAGAGATATTGGAGATTTTTGGTAGATATGGGTGGGGGGAAAAAGTAGGCAGCAGTAAGGAAAGAGTTAGTTTTCTTCCAGGCACTGTTAGGTACAGCAGTTGGCAGGCAGCAGTCCTCGAAAGTGTAAAAGGTGGTAAGCCCAAAACACCTCTTTCTGATTTCAGAAAATGCTTATTTGTTGCAGTTTACAAAAAAAAAAAAAACTTTCACACAATCAGCAACAGTTTCTCCTGAGATCTTACACATAATCATGGTGCATTGGAAATATCCAACAAAAGCAGTGGATTATATTTAATTTACCATATTTCACCGAAATAATTCTGCCAAAGCAAAAAAAGAAGGGCCTATATAATGAAGTTCACCTGCTGCACTTCTGTCCAAAAACCACACTACTTTGTAATTAGATGACTGAATGGCTTGTTTCTATAGGCTGAATGTTAAATAAATTCCTCTCTGCCCCTGAGACAGCTGATATGCGATAAGGAAGTGGTCACCCCAGCCCTGGGCCTGCCCCAGACCCACAGTGCTGCCACAGGAAGTGTGAGTAAGACAAGCATGCAGTGCTCAGCGAACAGAAGGCAGCAGGGCTCCGGGGCAGGAAGGAGAAGCCAAATGGCTCGTCCCACGTTTTAATCCCTCCACCGTCACCGGGGAGACAGGAGGCCAGGGCACACACACACACACACACACACACACTCCCACCCAAGCATGCTGAAAGACAAGCACACACACACATTAGGTACACAGGGACATTCTGATACACAGGCAAATACATACATACGCACAGCCACACACACTGAGAAATACACATACACTCATAGTCACGCATGCATGCCCACATAAATGCAAAGCCAGCAGTAACGTGGATGCACACACACAATTTTACACCAGCACATTTTCACACAGACATGCCAAAATGTGGAGACATGAACACAAACACACACAAGACAAAATGAGACTCGTTTTCAAGTCTGGTGCAATAACCACCAAGTCACAGGGTTTTTCTGTTCAATGTAAAATAAGGCAAATCATTTCTGCTTTACTGTGTTCTTTGTCAGTCTTTTGGGACCTGATTCCCATGTGGGTCTCCGATCAAAACTTAATGACTCCTCGTACTTTCTTGTGTACCTTAGCAGGCATCGGTGCCCAAAGTGGAGCTTAACAACAGAACATCCATCTGTAATAAGGGAACGCACTGACAGAGCAGGGAGAGGAGGCTCCTATAGGCCCTGGCTATTATGCCTTCAAGTGCCGAAAGAATGGCCCAGCTATGTTACAGGCATGCTGAGTTATGAATGGCGGGAGGATTACTGTACTGTACATTCAATGCAGCCTGTCTCGCAAATGTAGAGCATTGGACCCTTAAGTACCCTTAAGGTTTATTTGCGCACTTTCTACTTAATTCAAGTACTGTAAGATGTCAAGCACACCACTAATAAGCTTATAGCTCAGAGAGAGGACAATCTCCGTGGCATTACTCTGTAGCGTACAGCACCGAAAGTGAAAACAAATGAATGCTACTTTTTATATTTTCATGTAAGTGAGTTCCTCAGGCAATTTCTTAGAGTACAGAAATTGAGGGAAACAAGAAATGGTTCCATTAACAGAAAAAAGGCTGTGTATGATGGATGGCAGCCTAGTGGAAAGAATTTAGGTTGTAACTGCACCTCTGACAAGCACTATTTCACTCTTTAAGGGGTTTTGTGTGCACAAGCTTAATGCTCGTCGCGTCTCCGGGCGACTGCAGTTTTCCGCAGGCGTGCTGACGCGTCCCCCGGTGCGTACTCAAACAGTTACCTCTGCTCAGCGCTGCCTTCCACAGCCCCACCAACCACTGCCCCTCACCCAAGGTATCCATTACACATCATCCGATACACGATATCTGTACAGCAGAGGGCAAATCACCGGCATCCGCTCAAAATGGCACTCCGAAGGGCAGCGGGCAGCCTCAGCCGAAGAGGCCGTATTGATCTTTGTCTCCGCCTCGGCTAAATGTATTATATTTAAACCTTGGAAATCCTGTGAGATGCTTGGACTCCTTCACAATGCACTGCGAGGCCTGGATTAGCTGTGTGCTCCTGTAGGTATTTTTACGAGGAAAATACCCTGCCTTTCGTTTCAAACCCAAAGCGCTTAGTGACAGGGGAGCACCTGCTGAAGCAGCATTACATCACACTGAGCCTTGTTCTAGCGGAGATAGTGCCGACACGCTGTCAAACAAAATAAAACCGTTCCGGGGGGTTTAGCAATAATGAATGCGAATGAAAGAGAATCAACACGCCCATGGCCTAGAAGCGAGTGACCCCGGCTAATCTCAATGGTATTCCCCACTTAAGCTGTCCTGTGCGCTGATGCAAGTTTGATTTAGGTCACGAATTATCAAAGGCTGCCAATTTATAATCAGCATAAAACATCTCGCCATCAATACTCCCATAATAAAGTGTGACTGATGTGAAATAGTGGCTTTTCGAGAAAATTAATCTCGGCGCTTACACCCAGCGTAGTATGCTAATTTCCCACTGCTGTCTCGGGATGGAATTTGAATAGGACGACTCCTCGATACTGCTCTGAGGGGAGTTGAGTTATAAACCGTACAGTGCCGTTCCACTATGATAATCTCCTTGTGTAAACGCCTTACTTCTCTTAGCTATTCAGCATTTAATTTCAGCTGATCACAGTGCCATTAAGTGATGACTCCACAGCCTGTTCTTCCCCGCTGGGCCAAAAGACCTCTGCAATGATGTATAGTAATAGTCAACCAAGAGCAAATATTGGCTTCAGTACCTTTATTTTCCCTCCAATAACCTACAGTGACCTAAAAATACAGCATGTTTTCTCTCTTGTCAGATAACATCAAGCATTAGACAAATCTATCTATTGCAATTCAAAGCACGTAACTGACACCATATCAGCTAAAATTCAATTGGTCGAGAAATGGATAAGATGGACGATGATCCATCACGGAATGTAAAGGACAAGTGGTCAATTCTAATCTATTTGCTCGACAGAGTCTAGCTGGTGAGACTGTTTCTTCTTGCATGCACTTAGTGCAGTTTTAGACAAAAAATTCAGAGCCATTTACACTACTCATGCGCATTGAAAGGCTAAATGTGGTTCCCTGTCTTGCTAACATTGGTTGTGCAATTTTGTATGCACAATGTATAGAGCAGAAAGAAAGCAATAACGCTAAATATTACAGTGCCTCACTGTCAACATAAATCACTGTGTTCACAGAAAGTGTTGAAAAATTTCAAACTATTACAAGATCGTAAACCAGCAAGAAATGCCCAACAAAATAGCAGCTTATTGAACAGCTAGGTCTTTTACAGCAGTATAATATACTCTGAATATTTCATGAGGAGGCCAATAGTTAAAACAGTTCCGATGACCTCAAAGTTTTGGCCCTTCCCAAGTCAGATTGTAACCTGAATCAAATTTTCATCCTGGGCTTAAGTGCCACATCACTGATAAGGGCCATCTAAAAGGCACTTCATCTAAAAGGCACAAAAAAAAAAAAAAACAGAAAAGAGAGCAAGTGAGAGAAGCTGTGTCTGCAAGGAGCTCTTAAAGAAGCTTGCCAGGAATAACTTCCCCAACATTTAGCACAAGCACAATTCCAGACTTTCAGACCGTACAACCAATCTAGGCGCACTGTTTTACCTGAAGTCACATAGCACTTTGTCTAACCTGCCTAACATACTACAATGATCTCTCGACTTGACAAAGTATGGTAGTTGAGTAAGCTAGTTGCGTTGTACACTGCACAGTAGTTCTTGACAAACTACTGGTAAATTTATTCGATTTAGCTATTTCTTTTTCCTGAACTTTGACTGATTGTGCATGCTTGTGCTGTAATACTCAAACTTAAAGGTGCACAATGTCAATCGATGTTTATAATCACAATGGACTCTAAAAGTCTGGTCCACTGACGTGAATCAGAGGATGATACTTGAAAATAAAATTGCATTCCACTGTACAACACAATTGATGGTAACATCCCACCAAGACCCAGGTGACTTTACTTTGTGGTCATTTGACTGAGTACCACACAACATGGTTAATGTCACATACAAGCTTGTATAATGTCTTGTGAAGCATTAAAATGCAAACTGAAGTGATTTCCTTCCAGAGGATTGACTTGTGCAACAAAGAGTGCCTGTCTTCACAAGTTATTTATTATCTTAACCCTCAAAGCACTGAAATACATTTTTTAAAAATATAAATTTAACTAGATAACTCGGTCGCCACAGGGACCGAGTCGTGTATCTCCCAGATCCCCAAATTTCGAACAAAATGGCTGCCGGCAGCCATATTGGACGTCCAAAATTGAGGAAAATCGGTCTTGAGCATTGTCATATACATATCTTTGCCTGTGTAAAATTTGAAAACCTTCATGTAATAGTTGTGGCTTCCAGAGCCCGGAACATAAAAAATTTCGGACAAAATGGCCGCTGGCAGCCATATTGGAAGTCCGAAATTGAGGAAAACCAGTCTTGAGCATTGTCATATATAAATATATATATATATATATATATCTTCGCCTGTGTAAAATTTGAAAACATTCCTGTAATAATTGTGGCTTCCAGAGCCCGGAACACAACATCTCTGCGGCGGCGGCGGCCCCGGAACTAAATCATAGTATCTCCCATCTATTGTCGTCGGGGAGATACAATTATCATGTGCTGTTGAAAACCTATCATGTCGCAACTTAAAGTCGCCACATCATAGGTTTTCAACAGCTTTGATTTTGATATCTTACATCACTGAGCAACAATAGCTGCATTTAGCGCTCTAAGGGTTAATTTATTATTCATTAGGTCATATTATGAGACTTAACTTATTTTTTTTTCTGTCACAAGTAGAATTATTGATTTTTTTTAAGTGACAAGTGAAATTTTCTTATCCCATGTACAAATCTAGAAATGAGCTAATATTATATCACATAAATGTGGCAGAATTTTTGTTTTACTGACAAAAGGATGGAACGGAAATAACTGTTTTGAATGTTCATAAAAGATTAAAATGCTTGGTGAGATTTTATTTTATTTTTATCATTATTTTTTTGCAGAGCATGGTTGGGAGCCAACACAATCTGAACTAAAATAACTGAATGTTAGGTATCGTTCAGGAACCAGACGCGAGAACAGAGCAGTGCAGAAAAATGGGATTTTATTTGGAAAGGGGGCGAACCCCCGCAGAGCAGGAGGCAACGGTACAAAGTCCACAATCCAAAAATCAAAATCCAGGAGGGCGAAATCCAAATCGTAACCAGGGCACCAATCACAAAACTCAAAGTCGGGCAAAAAAGGGTTCAAAAACAGATACAGGCAAAAAGTACAAAAGAGCAGATCCAAAAAATCATAGGTCGGGCGGTCCAGTCAGAAGATAAACACAGAGAGTACAAGGCGAAATGAAAGCAGCACAGGTAAACTTGGGAAAACGTTCTGACGGGGAACTGCAGTGAGAAGACAGCTTAAATACATTCAAGGGAAGTCACATGCTATGATTAGGATCGGGTGAAGGGGATCAGACTAATTACAAAGGAGGGAACATGAGGGAGAACCTAATCACATGAAATTGGCAAAAGCCAAAACGCGGACAGGGAACACGAGACAACCTATGACAAAAACATACAGCTCCGGTTAGGGAGTTCTAATGTGCACAGATAATGAGAGGTAGGATAGAGTGGAGCAGGTGCGGAGGATCCGCTGAATTGCAGGAGAGACAAAGTGAAGGCAAGAGGCGGAGACTAGAACAGGGCGAGTGCTGAGAGCTAGTTAATCAATTAGTAAGTGCAGCTATACAATCCCTAGTGCTCGTTAGTAAGTTAGTATTATATACAATGTTAGTTTGGGTTAGTAACTTTAACAAAAACAACAAACTGTTAGTATTGGTTAGTAATATAGAAAAGAGAGGCGTAGGGAAGCAAACGAGATTGAAGGAATGTTTGAAACCCAGAAACCATGGAATCACCTAAGCATGTGACACGCAGGACTGGGGAGAAGCTGTAACTTAACAAGAGACCAGACAGGGGAGACAAAGTGCAATGCTGGGCATGAATAAAACATGGACCGGACTCTAACAGAAAAGTGGAAGGGGATGGCAAAAACGAAAACATGGCAAAATGCAAAAACTAAACAGAACATGGCAAAACCTAACAGAACTGAACATAACAGGGAATGGCAGAAACATAATAAGCATGGCAGAATCAGAACAGAAAGAGCAGAATCATAACACTGAAGCTATTACAGCTAAGAGCCGTAAATTCTTCAAGAAACCAAGTCTTCGAATTGGTAAACAGCACAAATCGAACAGTCAAGATGATGCACTAGGCGCAAGATTTGAGAATGCAAAAGCCAGACAGCTCGATTTCGGAGTGTGTTCCACTTAACACTCGATTAATGCTCTTGGGCTCAGCATGTCAAATATCATTTTTGGAGCGATAGCTCGGTAGCATTAAAGCATTTATAATGCAGCTGTTTTCTCAGCCACATTGACGCAATGCTCAATTCAACAAAGCAGGTGCAGCAGAGACTAACATAATGTGACTCTCACTCCCAATCGCACAGCCTCTGTCGAGGTCAAGAAGAAGCAACATGGTGTACTGTCGATTGGATCTCTAAAATGGTAAGCCAGTGGTCTTATTCCACAATAAAAACTGCCTGCTACCATTGGGTGGAACTGCGGGAGAGAAGGAGGGGAGTGAGCCACATGAACGAGTGCGCTATTGATCTAAAATGACCTTGAAAGGACATGCAGCTTGCTACTGCTTTATGAGACATGGGATAAATGATTCTCTCTGGGGAGTAAATATCACCTTCACGGTTTACTCCCTATCTAGAATGACACTTTCACGTGCCATCTTTGCAAATGTAAATTTCTAAATTTACCTTGGACAGAATACAACATTTTTACACAGATACAGCAGTGCATTACGCCTACTACAAAATTTTTAGAAATGCGCAAAAAAATTGAGCGTGACCGGGGAGATGCGAAGGGGTCTCGGGTTAGCCTGAGTGCACAAGGGACAGAGGGTCGAAGAATGGCCTGTGAGCTCAAGCACATGATAATTCATACATCACTTATTATATATAAAGATGCTTAACTGTCTTTAAATACAGTTGCGAGCCAGCAGGATACGACATGGACGCTGGTACTGAATCACACGACACCCAGGGGTCAAATGAGGTGTAAACATCACCCCATTGAAGCCTCCGCCATCAGAAACTGACCGTGGTGGCCCAGGACTGTATCAGTTTCAGCTGCTTGCTGCAGCCCCAGTGGCAGGGGCTGATGCTACTCTGATAAGTGGCCAGTGATGGTCATACTGGAGGGTCAGCCAGTCATACGGAGCCACACATAAAGCGGTGCAGCCTGTGGTCCTTTTCCTGCTAAATAACGGCCCATTGCCATATTCAAAAATATGAACTGGCTCTTCAAACTACAAATGACACATTACAACTAAGTACAGATGGTATAATACTATCTGTGCTACAATTTAAACACTGACACCAATCAAGCTAAATATAAAAGATATTAAACACAGAAACTTTGCATATGTAAACATTATAATTCTATTTCAAACTGACAATAAAACTTTTCCAAAGGAAATTAAACTTAACACAAAAACTGCTATTTACTCTCTTATGACAGACGAAATAACGAAACGCTGTATCATCAGCATATAATAAAACAAAGCAGAGAAATGTGTGTTCACAGACATAAAGACTTATCACTGGATAACAAGAACGACAAATCCCTGATCAATTTAGAATAACCACTAATTAAGTATCGTGACAGATACCCCTTTTCCACCGAGCTGGTGCTGGTGCTGGTTTGGAGCCAGAGCCTGACTTAGCACCGGTTCTTTCGTTTTCCACAGCCTAAGCACCAGCTCCTGGCTCTTAAAACCGGTGCTAGAGTAAGCACCAACTCCTTGCTGGTCCAGAGCAAGCACCGATTACGTGGGGCAGAGTTCACCAAAACGACCAGCGCGGTCGCGGAAGTATTTTGAGCATTCTGCTCGCAGTAAACGTTGGGATGTATAAGCATATGTCTTATATCTGCATGATGCGTTTATATTTCATTTTACTTTCTTCACCGCTTACGCCTTTAATAAGCATTACGAATATGAGTTAGCTGGCCAGATAGGGCGTTCGCAAATTACTGTTATTGCCATTAGCGGGCTTGAATGTCATTTCAAAACGAAACTACGTTATCGTTCAAAGCTATGAAGCTGGAATGAAATACGACAGTTGCTCGTTTATTTATTACCTGTCTGCTTCCTTGGGAAAAGTAAAGATGGATAGCGTGTTCCTTTTATTGCACCCTATTTCTGCACAAGGTTTCGGTATTTTTAACATGCAAGGACAACAATGCAAGATAGGGTATGCGCCTAATATTGCTGCTTTTTCAATATCTGATCTTAATCCAGTACAAGATCATAGCAATCAAATCGGCTATATTCCTTTTCCCCTCTAAAAACGATAAAACCTCAATGACAATAATAGTATTACTGAGCATAGAAATACAAGCATTATTTCAGTTTTACATTTTTATTTATGGTTTCCCGCAGTCCATACTGTATTTCTGTATTGCCAGAAATTGCCAAATTTGGACTCGTCTGACCACAGGTCACTTTGCCACTTTGCTTCAGTCCATTTTAAATGAGACTTGGCCCACAGAAAATGGTGGCGCTTCTGGATCATGCTCAACAATGGCTTCCTTTTTGCATTATAGAGTTTTGGGTGGCATTTGTAGATGGCATGGTGGACTGTGTTTACAGACAGTGGTTTCTTGAAGTATTCCAGGGCCCATTTAGTAATGTCAATGACAGAATTATGCCGGTGAGTGATGCAGTGGCGTCTGAGGGCCCGAAGATCACGGGCATCCAGTAAAGGTCTTCGACCCTGTCCCTTAAGCACAGAGATTTTTCCCAGTTTCTCTGAATCTTTTGATGATGTTATGCACAGTCGATGATGAGACCTTCAAAGCCTTTGCAATTTGACGTTGAGGAACTTTTTTTTAAAGTATTCCACAATTTTTTTACGCAAGCCTTCACAGGTTGGAGAGCCTCTGGCCATCTTTACTTCTGAGAGACTCAGCCTCTCTAAGACATCCCTTTTAAAGCCAATCATGTTTCACACCTGATGCCAGTTAACCGAATTACTTGCTAAATGTTCTTTCAGCTGATTCTCTTATATATTAATTGCTTTTTCAACCCTTTCTTTAGCCTGTGTCCTGTTGAGACCTGTTGCAGCCAGAAAATTTGAAATAAGCTCATTTTGTGGATAAAAATGTAAAATGTCTCAGTTTCAACATTTGAAATGTTATCTATGTTCTATTTTAAATAACATATTGGCTCATGTGATCTGAAAGTCATTGCATTTTGATTTTATACGCAATTTACACTTCGTCCCAACTATTTCGGAATTGGGGTTGTACACTGAATGTCAAAATGGCATGTCACCCTTGTGTGTACACATCAGAGGAAGATAAGAACAACATTTTCACGAATGCAGACTCGGAATACTATGGAAATAGCGAAGATGGTGATTCATATGTGCCGAGCAGTTGAGAGGACTGTTCAGAAGAAGAAAATAAGACCACGTGCAATCAACAGTGGTTTGTTGTTGCCCTTGTCCTCCAAAGTATCTTCATCCTCTACAATGGTACAGTGGTTCCCCAAATCCCAAAGCCCACCTAGCAGCTCTAGCTTTCATACTCTTAAATGATGTTAACATGGGACATGGTGACGTGTAGCTGAACGATTGTCGATATGCGCCTTAGCATCTCTAACCAAACCCACACTGCTCATTTCAACCAGTAGGTTCATGCTGACCTTGACCTTGATTTTGTGACATTGAAACCAGCACGGAAAAACTGAGTTCAAGAACTGAAAATATGGTCCACATCATGCAATTTCACAAGTGAACAGTATAATATAGAAGTTCATAGCAAAACAAAAAGTGTTTTTGTACATATTCTTTTGTACATATTCTTTCATTCAAAAATAATCCTAAAGCTGACAGTGCTCAGACAATCAGCGCAACATCAGCCGCTCAAATAGGGTCTCATAGGGCAGTTGCTAGTTGCTCATTTGACTTAGGCTCTTTGCTATATGAGTTGCTAGGGCTGTGGTAGAATGGCTAGAGAGTGAGACTTCCTGCGTCTCAGCTCCACGCAAATGTAGCTGCTGCTAATTTATAAAAAGACACGCTGATGACTCCATGTATGGGAGGAGCACTGATGACACCAAGACTCCCCTGAGTTGGCGGTGGGGTTTGTACAGGAACATGGCTGCAGTTGCAGATAACTGAACATCCCACAATGGGAGCCAAACTTATAAGAAAAAGGGTAAAGGCAAATCTGTACTGTAGAGGTTAATGCATTATTTTTGACCATGTTGGACAGCACATAAAATACAGGGAATTACAGGAAGCTTAGTCATTGCCTGACGGAAAATTAATGGAGATACAAGCAAAGTTGTCCATTGTAGAAAGGATGGCCTGTTTATGTTGTGAATGGGTGACCAAGCTTTCCCAGCAGCCAGAGAGATGACATTGTGGTTGCACAAGTCCACATATGGGGATGCCAAGTCTATCTCTGACCATTGAGCATCAGTGTCCCTGGGGACAAAATCAATAACAAAGGCATGTAGCAGCTGGGCCTACTTAGGGTTGGCAGGATGCTTAATTTCACATGTCAGTGGCAAAGCTCATTACAAACAAACACTCACACACACAGACACACATACACACACACACACAAAATTTGACTGACCCAAACTCTCATCAAGTCAATGCCTGCCAGACGACCAGCCAGCCCCGCAACACCTTCACAGAAGGCAGTCACTGTCACTGCACAGCAGCAAGCTCTAATTAAAGCTCACTGAATTTATTAAATTGGCAGGGTTGTTAGAGCCACAAATGTTTGCACGCAGTAAACCAAGCACACAGAATCCTATCATAACAGAGAAACACAAAATTCAGGCAGGACTTTTAACCGTAATAAGAAAACATCTCCAGAAAGCGTTCAATCTTTCTGTCTTAGTATCTCAAGCTTCATTGAACCAACACAAGAACTGAACATGAATGCAATATGCAAATTGACGTTGATGTGTAGAGCTTGTCGTCTGGCTGAGCTGAGGGGAATTCAACCTAATGGCTTCCCCACGCTTTCCTCCATTACCTGCCTCATTCACAAAGAAAAAAAACATGCGATCTGAGCAGCCTTCATGAAAAATATATCATAATATAGGTACAGACTACTATACAGCAGTCAAACATAACTGTTAACGTGTGAGGAAAAATTAGTATTACAGGAAGTGAGACCATGGAACACTGCTATTGCAACCTTAAGGTAAAGCCTACATTTCTGGTATCCACTGACATTCAGAATATGTGAACCATCAAATTAATTTAAAATCAAATGTAAGGACAAAGGGTCAGCTCATTTTCCATCCATTTTCTAACCTGTTTCCTGATGAGCAGGATCGCAGTGGGGCTGGAGACTATCCCAGCATGCAACGCAACACAGAGGAACATTTAAATCTTACCTTTCCAAAATCCCGAACGTCGAACAGGTCGAAGGCTTCGAAGAGTTCGCTCCTCCTCATGGCAAATATCTCACAGCAAGCAGAAAGGAACGTTCTGATGTTTTTCAAGCAGAGAAACTAGAGGAGGATAATGAGAAAAACACTAAGTCATAAGAGACATCCAAACACATCCAAAATGTTGCATTTCAGTCTTAATTCCACAAGTCTTAAGAAATTTAAGCGCCATAGCCTGAAGGACAGCAATCTCAGCTCCTATCAAATATCCTCTTTTTTTTATCTCTGGTCTGACTAAAATGATATCAACACAAGGAAGCGAGGGCTAAATGCTCACCTTGATTAAAATACCAGTTAATCCTCCTACTGTAAGTCTAGAACATGCTTCACCCTTATGATTTATGATCACCCTGAAACAGGGATCGCACTTTAGCTTACTTCACTTGAGAATTGGTTGGCTGGAACCACAGGATTGATATACAAGTGAATTGAACTCCCTGGACAGGCCAGTCCCATCATTCTGTGGTGAATAAAGCATTGAAACCATTTTTGGTTTGGACTGAATATTTGCCAATATTTTTGAACGTTGGCTAGTACACGATGAAATAATGCAGCTTCCTCAGAATCTATCAGCTTTTTCACACTTGTTCAGTATAAGATTTCAGAGACTTCAACCGATTTGCAGTTGCCTCTGGAGAACTCATCTGACTAAGATATTTTGGCTGATGCACCAAACAAACTGAAGTTTGGAAATGTGGCTAATTCTTTTAGAGTTTCACAACTGAACGAACACAGTTCTCCACAGAAAAGGAACTAGTGAAAATGGAAATCTACACTGCTGTGAGAAAGTATTTGTCCTCTTCCTGATTTGTTCAAATTTTGCACATTTGTCATATTAAAATATTTCAGTTCATCCAACTAATTTTAATATAAGACAAAGAAAATGTGAGTGAACAAAAAAATGCAGCTTTTAAGTGATGATTTATTTGACTGCGGAAAAGAGTTTCTCAAAACCAATATCAACCTTGTGAAAAAAAAAAAAAAACAATTTCCCACAAAATCTAATAACTGGAAATAACTAATAACTGCAATGAGACTTTTGCATTGCTATGGCAGAATTTTGGCCCTCTCTTCTTTGCAGAATTGCATTAATTCAGCCACATTGGACAGTTTTTGACCATGAACTGCCGGTTTACTGAACTGCCCAGGTCCAGAAGCAGCAAAGGAGCCCCAGATCATCACACTGCTACCTCAAGTTTGGCTGTTGGTGTGGTGTTTTTATTGTAGAATGCTGTGTTAGCTTTATACCAGATGTAATCAGACCCATGTCTTCCATAAAGTTCCACATGAACTCATCAGTCCACAGAATATGATGCCAAAACTCTTGGGGGTCATCAAGATGTTTGGCAAATATACTCAGTCAAAAAAGAAACTTCACACTCGTTTGGAGGTCGATAAGTTGAACATACAAGAAAACTGGTTTTAAATAATGATTTAATTCCATTCTGTACCCATTAAGGACGATTGTACCATAAAAATCATGTTCATAATGTAACCAGTTCCACGGAAATGCTACGAAAATGTAAGAGAGTAAAAATGGTAAGTTACAACTTGATGAAAGCATGTCAATAGCGCGTATGCCCTCCATGAGCGTTCACAACTGTGACGCAACGTCTCCTCATGGATTGAATGATGCGTCTGAACACAGCTTGGGGGATGTGTCGCCATAATTGAACCAACATGGCACCAAGTTCCGGCAAATTCTGTGGAGGGTTCCTTATTTGACGAAGTCTTCTGCCCAACACATCCCATACATGTTCTATGGGATTAAGGTCGGAGACCTTGAGGGCCCACTCCATGACATTGATGCCAGCATTCCTAAGAAAATTCGCGTTAAATTGGCCGTATGAGGTCTGGCATTATCGTGTTGGAATGTCAGACCTGGGCCATGAGCTGCCATGAATGGCAAAAGCTCTGGAATGAGCACTTGATCTCTGTATCCTGCAGCAGTTAGGTTTCCTTGAACGACCATCAGTCGGGAACGGGCAGGACCATTAAAGGCACCCCAAACCATAACACTACCGCCCCCAAAACGGTCCACTTCCTGCACACAACACTGGGCGTTGCGTTCACCGCGTCTCCTCCAAACTCTAACTCTCCCATCAGCGAAGTGCAAAGTGAATCTGGATTCGTCACTAAAAACGATCTATTCCAATCACGCTGAGTCCATCACAGATGTCGTTGTGCCCAGAGAAGCCGTTGACGTCGGTGTAACTGGGTTAAAATTGGTCCACGATATGGCCGACGTGCATGGAGACGAGCATTGAGCAGGTGATTACGTACGGTTTGGGCAGTCACACGACCTCTAAACAATTCATTCCTAGTGGACGTTGCAGTGAGAAATCGATTACGCAAATGACGTAAGACGATTTGTCGGTCTTCTGCTTGTGTCGTCACACGTGGTCTACCCGAACGAGGTCGGTCTGCTGTGGTGCCAGTTTGTTGGAGACGTGTCCGAAGATCATGGATAGTCCGTCGACTGCATCCCATAACCCTGGCAACGTCAGTGACCGACGTTCCCGTATTCAGCATGCCAATGGCACGTTCACGTTGAATGTTTGACAGTCGTGGCATTGCAAATCAACGGATAATTGACTGTAAGAACTTGTTTTTCCGAGATGTCACTCTACCGTGCTAACGTGGGCTCAAGTGCACGTGTCTCATAAGGTCACGTGACTAGGAACACGAGGAAACATGCTTTTACCTTGATGTATGCTCGCATGTGCTGCATGCTTGTGCACGTCGGAGTTGCTGTGTGTCATGATGTCTTTGACAACGCATTTACCCCTAATAATAATAATAATATCTCTTGTATTAAGTTTCAAGAAAATATTTAGAAATTTATGAATGTGAAGTTTCTTTTTTGACTGAGTATATGAGACAAGCCTTTGTGTTCTCTCTGGTCAGCAGTGGTTTTTTAGCCTCGCAGCTCTCCCGTGGATGCCATTTTTGCCCAGTCTCTTTCTAACTGTGGAATCATGAACGCTGCCCTTAACTGAGACAAGTGATGCCTGCAGTTTTTTAGATGTTAGTCTGGCTTCTTTTGCGACCTCCTGGATGAGTCATCAATGTACTCTCGGAGGAATTTAGGTAGAGCGACCAGGTTCACCACTGTTACAAGTTTTCTTCATTTGTAGCTAATGGTCCGAGAGCCTTAGAAATGGCTATGTAACCTTTTTCAGACTGACCAATGTCAAGGACTTTGATTCTCATCTCTTCTTGAATTTCTGTAGACTGCAGCATCATGTGCTGATTTTGCCTATGTCACATTGCCAGTCAGGTTGTATCATGCTAGGGTGTGTCTGTTGAAATTCATCCCGAATGGAGCTTTGATGTAGATTCTGATAGACCATGGAGTCAAGCTTCGTTATCGACCAAGAGCAGCTGCTTCAACCTGCTGGAGAGTCACCTGACCCCTGCACATGACTTCACCGTCAGATGACTGCTTGACCAGTAATATGCAGGCTTACATAAGTCTGCCATCTTGAGAAGCAGCTACTCCCCACACTTGCTTGACAACCCTCGTCCAGCCCAACTCCACCTGTAAAGCACAGGATTCAGTAATCCTGCCCTCTTATGACCAAGTTGACGATCTATAACAATGTCTCTTCCTTCTCATGTCACTGTTGTGGTTGGCTCTGTTTTTTGGGGGGGGTCTGCAGCTGCCTGCCTTTGGTTCCAAGCTTGGACAAGCAGGGATCTCTCAGCACCATGTTGCCAAACCCAATGTATGCATTTCTCCCTTTACATCTTCAAAAACATCTCTTTTTTGACAAAGTGGTCTCATCAGAACTATTGATTGCTTGATTTAGCAACTAACAATTACTTTTTCATATAGCCAGGTGGGGTTGGATAGCTTTGTTCTTTCAATAAATAAAATCATCATTTCAAAACTGGATTATATATTTACTCAGGTTAGCTTTGTCTTATATTAAAATTAGTTCGCCGATCAGAAACAATTAAATAAGATGAATATGCAAAAAGAGAGGAAATCATGAAGGGTGTAAACACTTTTTTACAGCACTGTTTAGGGCAAAGTATCGCAAAGTAGATTTATGACCTTCATAAAGAATTGGCGAAAGATATAATTTGCATAAATCTTTTGATGGAGAGATGAATTAGCATGCAGATGATAAGGAGGGCTGTACTGAATACAACAATGCGTTAGACATAACGCAGAGTAGCTGCTGTTAACTACATAAAATATAGAGATTTACTGCCCCTAAAATGCTGATGCACTAGAGTTTTCTATGAATGCCCGAAGCAGTCATATACACCACGCTGCAATAGTTCAATTTGTAGTTCTTTATTTAGCTTTTCATCAGAGCGCCATTATTTCAATGAAGATTAAGTGATGCACATTTAAAGTAAGTATCCAACAAAAAACAAAAATTCAGTGCAAGACCTATAGGAACGAAGAGAATAATGCCATTAGGAACTGTTCCTTACAATTAGTATGGAAACAGGTGCTTTATTTAATTGCACAATGCAAAATGTATTCATACCCATGACTATTTTATTTTATAACACAAGTCTATCTGAGCAAGTTCACACTCACAGTAGAGAAAAAAATGAAGCTATAATGCTTTGAGAAAGATTAACAGGAAGTAGGTATTCTTCCTGTAAATGCACACTGGCTATTTCAGGGGAATTAGTTCGTATGTGCAAATAAGTCTCTGAAACTGCTTATTGTACAGTAATGGGGGACTTAAAATAACACCCATCAGGCATAATGGCCAGCAATGCTGATGTGGATCTTAATTAAGTCCTGTTATGGTCTGTGGATGTTTCACATTCCTCCCCTTATCAGGGCTGGCCCCAAAAAATGACCAACATGGGGAAACCTACTCATCAAGCCATGGATTTATTTTCTCAGTTCTATGCCAAACTACAAAAATGTATCATTTTATTTCACACCTACGACCTCAAGATGTGCACTCCTGCAGGATCAAGTTTTTAATGACAAGATGATTAGAAGTTATTCATGTTTTTAAAAACTGCTTTTGCTTGATTACCAGCCATGAGTGTTATTAGGTATTGTTTTCATCTTGTGAGAGACAGCGTGTGTATGTGTGTGTGTGTGTGTGTGTGTGCAGGTATTCCAGGCCTTTTTCAGGCAGACAACGGTACAAGATGCAGTCACACAACTTTACTAGTCTGAAGGTAAGTTTCAAGACGTGTGCAGCATGGTCTCTAGCTTTATTTGCAATGTTTATTAGGGGTACCAATAATTTAAAATTTGAATACTTAATAAAAAACACCAAAACATCTATTACACACTTTGCTCTTCATTTTTATTCAGGGTACCAATATGGCAGTATTTGATTGTATATTCAAACTGAGAACACAGGTTTCTCTTCTTACTCCTGAGAATTAATTTTTGTTTTAGGTGACAAACAACCTCACTTTATTCTTTTAAATGAAAACAAAATGAACAAAAGCAAATATTAATTTTTCATTTGCTGAGTGGTTGTGAAGTTTTTTGAAATAAAAAAGGGACATGACCAATTTTGTGAACTGAAAATAAAGGAAATTTGGTCACTTGAGGATGGGCCCGAACATAAGCTTTCCTCTGGGCCAGTGCTAAACTTCCATTGAACATACTCACTATGTGACAAGGTCACACCATTTTACACAACGGGAAATACATTGAATGTCACAATTCAGTGCATATCCTTTTATCAAAAAACACATTAAGCAGACGCCCAAAAGTCTTAGCAAACCCCACAGGGGGCACTACCTGAAGGAAGCAGGACAGAGATGCTTTAAAGTATTACGAGGGGGTAAAAATACCAAATTCCCATGGGCAATATCAGATTTTTTTCCCCCCATTCTTTATTAGAAAGCCATGCACGCTCTTTGAAAAAAAAATTGTATTTATGCAAATGATGTCCAGAGGACCTGCACCATCTTTTCAAGTTAGGTGCAACTGACAATCTGCCTTAATCAAACAACTTATACCCAAGATCAAGAGCCTTCTTTTCAAAGAAAAGTTATCGAAGACTCTGCTTGTTGCTGCACAACCAATGCAAGTGTTTAGCTATCTGTGAGCCATGCTCTTCTTTGAAAAGAATGCCAGAGGTTGATTTTTTTTAGCATTGTTGTGAGCTCTCTGAATAATGAAAAGGCTTTTTGGCTATGGCAGTCAAACACATCTTTAGCTGCCCCTGAGAATCATATTTTGGATTCGATAGCATGCTGCTTTCTGAGATCATTAAAGTGCGGATGCACCTTTGGTTCATCTAAGGTCCCAATGTATAGCTGATTACAGCTAAGAAGGTCAGTGGGAACACAGTTATCGATTGCATCCAAAATAGCCTGCGCTGTCTTTTTCTGCTGATAAGGATCCTTGAAACAAGACTACTCATCAAATGGTTGGAAGCCATGGAATAATACTACAGGCATTCTATCAGAAATCTATCCTGTTTGACCACTCACTTCCAAATTTGGAAAAATGTTTTGAACATAGTGCAGAAGAAGGAAGCATTCCTCTCCTCCCCCTTCCCCATTATTCTGTCTGTACCTAGCAATCCCACCTATCCCCTCCCATTGTTATCTTTTGAATGTCCCTCCAAGACCCCCCTGTTTGTCATTCATTGGTTTTGCTCTCCATTTGTGTTTCTGTGTCCAATCAATGAACAGCCCACTTTGTTCCAGTATAAACTTCTGAGAGCCCATTCTGGGGGCCTCTTTTCCCCTGGTGCCACGGAATTCAGCAGTTGGTTTGTGTTTGTACAATTACTTGCTCATAATTTCACTTGCACAATAAATTTGATAAAAGACTATTGGCTTTAATCTCTCAGTTCTACGACAATGGTGACCTACATGGGAGAGTTCTTGAATGTGGCTTGGTTGATAAGAAAGACAAAACTCTCTGGAAAGAGGGGCCCTCAAATTTGACCAGTATTTGAGCTGTCACTTCACCTAAAAAAAAACACAAAAGTATCATTTGCAAAATATATGTGCTGATTAGGAACTGTATTTATTTTAAAAGAGTTGGTGTGATTGATTTTGGTTGATGCCTTGTTAAAATGTCATTGAGCTGTATAAGATGATTGTACACACCAGCAGAGGGTTCTGTTGGCAAGTTTCTGCAGGCATATAAAAGACTAAGGGCTCTGTCCTTCACACTGCCCTACCCGTTGCCACTACCCACTACCCGTGAATTACGCATTCAGCAGCTTCCACTATCCCTCAATGGTATCTTGCGGCCACACTACCCGCTATACATTATGCCGACTCCTTTATTTGTGCCTGGAGGTGTGCTTGTGGGCATGTTTATGCGCTTTCCCCACAATTGCTATCTTGACCACACACATTAGGGAAAGCGTATAGCGGGTCCTCAAACCACCCGCTACCCATTTGGGCTTTCACAAGAGTGCGCCCAAGCGGCTTCAATGTGCGTCCACTTGGACACATGTGGACGTGCACATGCGGCTCCACTTCCCGAATTAACTCGCCTATAAAAGCCACCTTGCTTTAGCCTCAGTTGAACCCCTGAGAAAATGGCAGAAATAATTAATTTAAATCGCCTTGATCGCCAGTTAAATAATAGAAGATGCCCAGAACGCGTGTACCGCCAGACCATCAGCTACCTGGGCCTTTCAGGTAAGTCTATATTGTTTGTATTTTGTATCAATCATTTTTTCCGCTTTTATAATAATATATAATTATTATATATAATATATATTAATGATATATATTATATATAATATTCTAAAATTATAATAATACAATACAAGTATTATTTCCCACAGAACGAGAATGCGTGACAAAACTGCACCTCTCCCATCAGGCAGTGACGGAATTATGTCACCTGGTTGCAGATGATGTAGACACCACTGCCAGCTGTCCGTATGCCTTGCCCGTTGCTGTTAGGGTTACTGTGGCACTATTTTTATATGCTAGTGGGTCATTCCAACACCCGCTCAGCTCAATTGGAGGCATGACCCAATCTGCCGTAAGCTCGGCTATAACTGCAGTCACTGCCAGCATAGTTCGACATGCCTATAGGAACATCACTGGCATCCCTGTGACACCCGAGAGACAATGCAGGGTAAAGCGGGATTTTTTGGCAAGATATGGGTTCCCTAGGGTTCTGGGTGCCGTCGACTGCACACACGTTCTGATTTGGGCTCCGGCTCTGAACACTGGCGCCTATGTGAATCGTAAGGGAACCCATTCCATCAACGTCCAGGTGATTTGCGATGCATGGGGTTACATCTTGAATGTATACGCAAAATCATCCTGGAGGTAGCCACGCGGCCTTTTATAATGGAACAGTCGGCCATTCCTGCAGTCTTCCAGAGGGACCCCACTCTGGATGGGTGGCTGTTGGGTAGCAATGGCTATCCATTAAAGACGTGGTGCATGGTGCCACACATTAAGCCAACAAGTGTGAATGAGTTAAACTTTCAATAGAAAACACTCACGCGCGTGTTCAGAGAAAACCTGCAGTATGGTCGAACATTTGGCGTGCTCAAAATGCGGTTCCGCTGCTTAGACAGGTCAGGTGGGGTCTTACAGTATGGTCCTCAGAAAGTAGCATCTTTCTTTGTGGCATGTTGTGTGCTGCACAACATTGCCCTACGCCATGGAATGATGCTGGAGTTTGAGGATAGATTATTACCGGACTATAGAAGGCGGCAAGCTGAAGTGCAGGTGCCGAGTCCAAATGCTGATATAGTGCCAGCAGTAGCAGGGGCAATGAGGGACCAGCTGGCAGCGGAGCTGCGACCCCGCTAGTCACGTCATCTGCAGCCTGCCTGGTAAGTAATTTGTGCAATCAGTAGGCTACTAATAATGTAATAATACATGTAATTCATATAAGCGTTTTATTAAATACTCAAAATTAAACTTTATAAAGAAAAAAAAAGTGTAAATGGTTGCAGTCAATGTAGGCATTTATTTGGCTGTGGGTATTTTCTAAAATGGGGTTTTGATCCCCCCCTGTCTGGATTTGACCTCATGCACAAGCAATTTAACTTCGTCTTCGGAGAAACGTGGCGACCTTACTCTCTCCATCATGGGTTTCGGTTTGAGGATTTGGGACAGCGCAGCCTGCTCTTAAAGGCAATGGCACCTGGCACATTGATTGGTTTAACTGGCGTAACGCCCAAACCATGCCTATGCATAATATGACAGGTAGCGCAGGTTTTTTAGGGATAAAAGCAGATGTGCAAGATAGCAACTTTTGCGGGGGAACGCCTCTTACGCAATGCTAAATCCCCTAAGGGCCCTATCTTACGCCAAGTCCCTAAACCCGTTATTTGGGGATTACCCAAATGGGTAGCGGGTGGTTTGAGGACCCGCTATACGCTTTCCCTAACGTGTGTGGTCAAGATAGCAATTGTGGGGAAAGCGCATAAACATGCCCACGGGCACACCTCTAGGCGCAAATAAGTGAAGTCGGCATAATGTATAGCGGGTAGTGTGGCCGCAAGATACCGTTAGGGATAGTGGAAGCTGCTGAATGCGTAATTCACGGGTAGCGGGTAGTGGCAACGGGTAGGGCAGTGTGAAAGATAGAGCCCCTAAGTGCCTTGAATTCATGATTTGAAAGCAATTAGAAAATGCAAGTACTGACAATATCGCAGATCAAACCTGGTCGTGTCTGACTCAATTCCAGTAATTCTGTGACACAATGAGATGGCACAACTGTTGCACTGTTGTCGAAAGGATTGGTCTAAGATGACTTAATTGCCTGTGGGTATGGTGGGGCTTTGGTTTCAGTCAGGCACATCAGATTAGCCTCTGTCATTTACCTTTAAAACCAGTGTGGTTGTGCGTTGGCAAATTGGCAATTTCATCGTGTCAGGTGGTAAACAAGCACTTAACTTAGATAGGCTTCACCAGAAATGCTTCTTACAGCAGGAAACAGATCTACTTCTTTGAAGGGATAGAGGTCAGTTCACCACATACTGCATTTTTAAGTTAAAAGATATGGGCCATTTAAACAGTATAAAAAAGATACTTGTGGTATGAAAACATTTGTGTTTCCTCCCATTCTTACAAATATTCTTGCGTAAAAATACCTTTGACCTTCCCCTTCTCATTAAACCCCACCACCATTTCATAGGCACTATTTATATTGTACCTTACATGACAAATGTGAGAGTAGAGATGGGTGAAAAATGATATGAAGAATATGTGACTAAACTGCTCTGCTGGCTGAGATTCAGTTTAATGAAAATACCATTTAGCAACAGCAGAACTGTTAAAAGGTAATCTAGGTGAGGCAAAATACAAACAGGTTCTTTGATCCCAAGCTTGCATACAGCACTGTCAACCTATTATGATGCAAACACCTTTATTATAGACCATAAAACTTCCAAACTGGGCTTAGGCAACAAATATGCTGCTTACGAAGGAAAAAATTGTGAATTAGCGGCATATGCATTTCTGTTTGCATAGGAATAAAACTATAACCCAATCTGTTTTATCTGAGATCAAATTCTTTCCATGAACTAAAAAGACAGATCAGATCTCACAACTATTCTAAGCACTTGAGAGGTTTTTCAGAAACAGGAGAACCACAGGAGCATGGAGATCAACTTGACAAAATGAACCCGCAACTTTTAAACGATTGATTAACTGTAGTTGAAGCAAACCAGATCGCCCTTCAGAATAAATGGGTAGACATTAGCCATAAAGAGGACATTTTTAGATCGCAGATGGAGCAAAATATGGTGCATGGAAACCCCAGCAGGCTGCAGGAAATTTCAATAAGCTGTTCGGCAAGGTAAGGGAGCGACATATTTACAGTATGTCCTTAAGAAACTTCAAGAAAAATCTCTTCAAGTGAATTGTTATTCCTAAGGAAGACATAATGCCACAGCTTAGTATTCCTTCTGCGAGGGACTGTCTGTTATCACCAGAGCCCCAGCTTGGATGAGAGAATTTGTAAGTCATGAGAACTCATTTCTGTGCAACACACTGAAGCAGTATTATGTTACAATGCTGTGGGAAAACATCTGTCAAATAAAGCACAGCCCTCCAAAAATTCACATCATTCGCCCCGCTTCTAAAGCCTTGGATTGTTCAGTTCAAATTAAAAGTTTTTCCTGACAGTTGTGTATTTGTGGCTGCTCCACAGGAAAATGTTCAGAGTTAAATCAACTCTTACAGGGACTGTTTGATCCTATCAGGTACAAAATACTGCTTGTATTCCATCTTGTCATTAAAGGTCCAATAATGTGCTGTATTTTTCAAGTTATTTTATTCTTTTCCCTTCAGAAAGGGAGGCTTACTAACATAAAAAACATAAAAAAATCAATAATTTTTAGGACATCCACTGTCTGTCAGTCTTTCCGCTCAGAACAGATTATTTTAAGAGTCCCGTCTCTGATAATGAGCACTGCTCAGATTGGCCAGCAAACAGAGCTAAATACACAAGAAAAAAAAAAGTTGCATTAGTTTTACAAGGTAAGGAGAGGTGAGGATAGTGAACAAGGCTGCAGGAGAAAAACACAGACTGAGTTGGCAGGCAAGAACTACACAGAGTATAGTTATATACCAGCGGGAATTTTAAATCACGCATTTCAAATGCTGAAGTGGAAAAGGTGGTAGCAACAGCTACACTGGTAGGTTTTCAAAGTATACCTTCTCTGAGTCTGTGGAGACCACCATACAGGTAGACAGAACTTGGAATAAGTATTTTGCATCATATGGGTCCTTCAACTGTCACTCAAGCTTTTCAGTCTGAATTTTAATTTAATAATTTTTTAAATAATTTTAATATTGATACATTTGATCAAAATGTACTGTTGCAGAGGTTGGCTTGTGTATTTTTGATTAATCTCGGGTAAATTAATTACAAAGTAACGTGCTTTTTCATTTGGCATTTTCTCCTATAAAACTAAATCAAAAAAAGTGATGCCAGGAACAACATACCCTGCCAGAGCAGGTAGACATTTTTGTGCATTGGATGTTGAATAACCAGGGACCCCCTGATTATTTGACCCCAACTGCTAACAACCCTGATGAGGTCACACCAGAATGTACCAAATGGTTAGAGTCAGAAATGAAAAATTTGTGCTGTGAATGCAGTTATAAATTGACCTTGACATTGACATTGACCCAGTGAACCCCAAAATTTTAACAGGTGATTCTGGGACGACTGCACGCCTTTCCTGGAAATTTGTGACAGACTACTGACAGACAGACACAATGATAGACAGACCTAAACAGACACACAGACAAAGGCCAACAAAAATAAAAACCCCTATGCTGATGGGGTGAATAAATTAGCTGAAGCAATGCAAGAAATACTTAAAATTTGCACAGAATCACATACTATCACCAACAAACTTTTCGAGAACCACTTTAGCTAACTATAACAGAAACATAAGAATTGTGATAAGATGTTAAGTCAAAAGGATGTGGAAACTAAAAATTTGCATTTCCATTAACCCTTTAAGGCCTAATGCAAAAATCCCAGCAGAGAATCATGCTGCCATGTTTACCATAGTAACCTGTATTTGGGCTGAAGCACAGCTTCTCAGCTTTCAGGAACAGTTGGAATTTTTTTTTTTTCAATTGCGCCAAAACTTACAGTAATTACGGTACTTTCAAAATTACGCGCATATCTGTGTCGGCAACGACAGGTTCTTTAAATGCGCACATGCTGTCCCGGTTTAAATGGGTTAAACATTAAATCAGAGATGCTACAGATAACCACAATATGTTTACAATATGTTCTTCCATGAGTGAAAATTCCATTCTTTTTTGTTTGTTTGTTTTGAGTTGCCATTTTTTTAGTTCCACATTTTCATTTTAGAAACTTCATTCAAATATCGAAGTATTCCACTCAATTTTTTTAGCATTAGCCTTTCAACATTTGGCATTCATGCAGCAATTTCTTCAGAAATAGCCTGCTCAAATATCTGCTGCTACTCAAAGGAATCAATGATTCCATGAATACTAACAAGTTATCCTGGGCCTTTGGAAGAAAACCAGCCTTACAACTTCAATGATCCACCATCATTCACCATAAATGTGAGGATGAGGTTCTCTACAGAATGGCTTAGTTTTTACACCAAACCCACCTCTGGTGTTTATTGCCAAAGATGTCTTTTTTGATCTCATCTGACCAGAGAATCCAATTCCTTTGGAAGTTCTAGTTCCATTCTGCAAACTCTAGCTGCATGGGTTTGCTTTTTGATGACAACAGAGGCTTTTTCCAGTAGCCATCCCAAATATCTTCAAATTCTATGAATGGCGACTGATCATAGTTTTGGAAATTTTCTAACCCAGAGACATAATCAATGGCAGCAATTCTCCAAGTGTGATGTGTGGAATTTACAACTTGAAACATCCTCCTCACAGTGCCTACATTCAAAATAAGCACAAGTCTACTTTCAGGCAGGTTTTTATCCCTTGAACTTGTTATTTATTGCCCCCATAGTTAAGATTGGTATTTTCAACTTTATAGCGATTTCATTATAACCATTTCTACATTTGTAAAAGCCATCAACTTTTAGTCGCATATTGATCTGATGCTGTATTATTTTGTCTTAACCATGGTGATTGATGACTAAGGAAAATTAGCCTGTTTACCTCCTCATATTTATACATGAGGGAGGGTTGCAGGAAGGCATGGAGATCATTTTTATTTTTCTATTAATTATGGGCAACTTATAAAAGTGTAATATGACTGGGATACACTTCAATTAGATTTTTCTTTAAGGATTTTCTTAGGGTGCCAATTATTGTGGCACACATATTTTTTGGAAAAAAATTTACTTTAAATAAAATGTTCTTTGAATTATTTTCTTTAAATTCAAGGTTAGATTTGTGATAATATTTTGATGGAAAGATTTGGAGGATTAACAGTGACTACATCTTTTCAGAGCCTTTTTATTAACTATTTACCAAGGGTGCCGATATTAGTGAAGAACACTATAGACTAATAAATCACCCCAAGCAAAAATTCAAATGTTATTGACAAATCAATATTTCAAAAAGTCAATGGTAGTATAAATATTTACTCAGGAAATGCTGCGGGGAACAAGGATGCTTTCAGCAAGTGTAAAACCTTTACAGTTTATCAGTGATCTAGGATTCTTTCAGCTCTACGAGCTTACCACCGCCCAACCCCCAACCCCACACACACACACACACACACACACACAGTGTCAGGACTCCCAATGAAGCGTGAAGGTTGTAAATCCATCTAGCTCCTCCCCCTCCCCAGTTCAGAGACCACTGAGCATAATCAGAATAACTTTGGGCTCAGATGTAGATTGTGTGTGTGTGTGTGTGTGTGTGTGTTTTTTGTGTGCGTGCTCACATGGACGTGTTCTCATCCACCACTACACTATAACTCATTCTTGGTGGGTATCGGCATGCTGAAGACAAAACCAAAGTACAGCAAATGCCTCAATCGTTATCTGTAATTTATTAGCAAATAACTAGTTTAATAGCATTCAAATGTATTTGAAGTATCCATCATAGATCAGAGTGAACCACATCTCATTGAGTCTTTCTACTATCCATTACCTCTGCTCATGTAACCACACTATTTATAGCTTGAATTGGCTTGAACAATGAAACTCCTTTTAATTTAGGAAGTGGTCAGAGTTCCATTGCATTTTTGGTCCAGTGAAAACTGATGCAGACAATGTCAGTTTTGTTATTTGAAGCCAGATCATCGCCAGATGTATTTCATGTGATATAATGTAATATTAAAATGATAAAGATACCAACAAACCTATGTGTTAATTGGTTTTTTAAATTGTTGAATGCATTTTTCTCAGCTTTTATTGATCAGATGGCTGCATTTTACTGGGGTTATATTTTACTGTTAAGAGCATCCACTCATAGCATCTTCTTCTGTATTAAGATAAACAGGCTTCTAAAAAGACTCAGACCACATTCAAATGTGATGAGTGAGCCTTTGCTAATAGCAATCTAATATACTTCTGAATTGCTTCAAAGCTTTGTATAATTCAAGCTGAATATAGTTAAAAATCCTTACAGATATAGCAATTTATTTGTGATTTATCCTGTCCATTTACAATATGTTCTCAAGCATGAATATGAGAAGCAAGTTACCTTGGTGACAGAATAAAAAGTCAGTGCTACTGTTGTGCTGAGCATGTGCATGCAAGCATGTGCCCATGTGTGTTTGCGCACACATGTACATGAGTGTGATGAGAATACCAATTCATAGACCCGCGAATCTAATCATGAAAAAAGCATTAACAACAGATGCTTCCACACAGGTGCACTGCATCAAACACTGAACCAATTAACATCCTATCATGCTCTGTGGTATGTACTGTATGTATAAACATGCTAAGAGGGTCCCACTGATAAATTTTGCACCAAGGTGGCATGAGCCAAAGACGTATGTGACTTTGAAAGAGGGTTCATTATTAGAGTTAGCAGGAGCTGCAGTAATAAAGAATGCTCAAGCGGCTAGTGTTTCAATAGGAACGGTGAAAAAAGTGACATCTGTATTTAGATTTGAGGGAACGAGATCAGTAAATAGGGCTGGAAATTGTGGCCAAAAGTGAGATGAGGATGATGCTTATGCATCCTATTCTACTAGTATAAATGGCAACACCTCTGCCTGTCTGCCAGGGGTTTTCAGGCACACCATTGTTCCGATCGCCTCCAGACTTTAAGTGGTCGGCCAAATCTCCCAGAATTTATTGCGATTTAAGACGTCATAATTTTTCGGAAATTTAAATAGGCCAACCAAGCTGTTTTGCAAATTCTGGTATCCAGGGAAGATGCATTTGCGAGAAGCTGAGGCACAGAGGGATAGCAGACTGTAGGCTGCGGTAAATACGAGTACCTCGCAATGCTATGTGCTGCAGTTAGTGTACGGAGAACAGAGGAGCAACTCCTCTTCGGACGACGTAGGATCAGACAACACATGATCAAACCGTGTCAGCAAGGACAGTCTGCTCTGAAAAAAATGAAAAATAAGTCCATCTTACCAAGTACTTCAATCTTGGATAGACTTCAACACTTATTTCTATTACCTTTTTTCTCAGTATAACAAAGATTCTGCCAGTGAGGTGAGATAATTTTGCCTCATTTCTGGATTATCAGGCACTGAAATTGGATAAGCAAAGCTTGCTTGCCAAACATATGGTAACAAGCTAATATGTTCAACATCAAAGAAAAAAAAATAAGAAGTTTAGACTCATAATGAAATTAAATTACATGATAAGACAGTTTTCGCAGTGTGTTGACAACTACATAGAGAGGGATATTATTTTTTGGGTTGCCAAGTATAAACCTTGCACTACAAAGACTTGGATGCATTTCAGTGGAGGGTTCTGGGATGCAAAAGTCATAGACATGGGTCTACAGAAAAAGAGAGATAGGGTCTGCCGAGTTATGCTATGCCTTACACTTGCCAATAAGTGGCCGCATGTGTGTGTGTAGCTTACATAGAGAACGGTACAGGCCTGAATGCTTGACCCTAACACTAAGCAGGTCAGGTGGAACATTTTCCAGGCAAGGGTTGGGTCTGTTATTATCTTAGAGGGGCTGATCATGGCAAATCAACAGTTATTTTGAGAGAGCACCTTTCTCCTAGGATGCAACACCTCTACCCTGATGGGAGTGGACTCTTCCAGGGTGACAATGCCCTTCTCCTATGGCATGAGGGGTGACTGAATGGTTTGATGAGCATGAAAATGATGCAAGTCTTATGCCAAAGAATTTGCAGTTATCGAATCTCAACTCAAATGAACACCTGGGAGAGATTTTGGAACAACTTGCGAGGGGGCTCTCTCCACCATCATCAAGAAAACACCAAATGAGGCCATAGCTTTGGAAGAATGGTGTTCCATCCTGCTAGTAGAGTTCCAGAAATATTTCATCAATGCTAAGAAGCACTGAAGCTGTTCTGACAGCTTGAGATACCCCAACACTTCACTAAGACTGTTTTTGTTGATTTTTCCTCAACTGTCACCAATCTGTGTGCACGCTTTGCCAAAAAATATGAGAACATAAAAATTCAGTTTATAATTTCTCTCCGGTTGGAATTGTTCCTTACAAACTCCAAAAGAACATCAACATTTCCACCAAGATAGCCAGGGTACAACACAACTGCATAGTGTCAATATTCTAGTCCCAAATGGTTGACATGAGGCTCATGGGCCTGTTCAGCTTACCTGGCTTAACATCAAGGTCAAAGTCAAGGTCAATATAACTTTATTTATACCCAAGGGTAAATTTGATTCACAGTGAAGTGAGTCAGCTTCCTCCACACACACACACACACACACACACAGACAACAAACTTAAAACATGACAAAGTGATAACAATGATAACACTGCTTCATATTAAAAGACAGGGATAAAACTACAAAACACTACCGTCAAAAAAAAAAGCGCTAATAAAAAGATATTACAGATGAGAATCACCATTGCAGGTAAAAACAGGAAACAGGATGACATTATGACAATACTTCTCAGTTATGCAATACTATAAAGTATCAGTCAACTCAACGACATGCCAACATAGTCATGTTTTCATCTACAACAAGTACTAAAGCGATTTTATGTATGACAGTATATGACAACACTGGGTCAGGGCTTGAAGGTGAACAATTATAGCAAGTTCGTCCCACATCTACCGAATGGCAAGAAGACAAAAATAAGTAGGGTAGCCATATTGGACCCAGCATCAACCTGAAAATAACAACACCTAGTCAGGGCCATGAGACAGACATTTGCACCAAATCTGATCAAAATCTGACCACTGGAACTGTAGAAGAATTTAAACATGCGTCACCTGATCAATGGCGCGAGAATCAAGCCAAAAAAAAAAAAAAAAAAAACCCCACATTTGGTCAAGGCAGCAAGATGAACATTTGTACCATGTCTCATCCAAATCTGCCCTGTGTAATTGGAGATGAACTCCAAAATTTATAAGCCATTCAGAGACCAGGGAAGCCACGGTGGATTTTGAATTGAGCTGAAACCAGGCCCTCACAAATATGGTTGCGCTGCACGCCGACGTGCTCAGTGGTCAACTTGATATTGCAAGTCACGTGATGCCATGGGGGGTAATTTCTCTGCAGGGAATCATTGAAAAAGATACCCTGCTAAATCCGTGAATAAATTTTTCTGACAGCCACTCAAGATCGATATACAATCTACTATTTTTTTGTTTTTAAATAATTGGTGCCTTTTTCCTCAGTCGCAAAGAAAAGTTGTATTTTTATTCAGGCTATGTGAACGCCAAGAGGCCCTTATCTCTGAGTGCGTTCTCGAAAGTGGTACAACAGTATATGTCAGACTTGGACACAGGAGATACTGTACCTTGCCATCCATCAATAACTAAATGCAAATCAATAAAATGAACAGAAGTTCAGTCAGGACACTTACGTCAGATATAACCATTTATTGCAGCATGACCTGCATTTGAGTTTGGCGGTGACTCTGCTCGAGTGATGCTCTGGATCAATCTGAGCAAGCATGAGACAGACAGTCCCTGAAATCACAACATCCCAGCCCCCCCCCCCCCCCCCCCCCCCCGGCAGAGCTGGAGAATCTTTAAGTCATTGCACATGATATGAACAACTGCTGCTTAAGATGAACAATCAAATTATAAAGGAGGAGGCTGGGGAGGTAGAGGGAGATGAGAAACATGTTTCTTAGTGACTCAAGTACGAGCGGTGTAGAGGGTACAGCCCCAGAGAAGTGAAGGAACACTGCCTTGGTTATAAAAGCTCACCAATTAGGTGGGAGGAGCTAAAGTTAAGAATGATTGGACAGAAACAGGCTAGTGACCAGCCTGACTACTGTGTCTGACTGAACTAACGCTTAAAGCTCCATTAATGATATGATGTTTTCATGTATTCTATTTGATTAATAAATAGCTTTTTATCGAGCAAGGCAAATGTTATGCAGTCATAATGAAATGTTGGAGAGCTGCCTAGACTGAGCTGTTTTTTTCCATCAGCATACTTTGAATATTTGAACATTCTATCACAGCACTGTGTATGCGTTTTATATACGTCATGCTAACTATGTAGCTAAGTGGCATTGCATTCGTAGCAAAGTATGAATTTGGTCTAACTTCCAAATGCTGCACAATTATCATTTTGTGCATGAACTGAACTTTTAAAGTACAGCTGCAATCAACCTTTATTAGCTTGCAGTTTTGAAGTGAAATGCAAACAACGCTGCGCTTGTAAGCAGTGTCAGTGCTCTAGAGAGTAATGTAGCAATCTGATGATGCCAGAACTCTGTCTGCACCAAGACAGAGCAAAGTCTAAGTTAACTTAAGACCAGAGAAGATGTATTAGGATTGCATGGCATTACCTAAAGGAACAACACATTTTCGTTTTCTGTCAATGGACTAGAAAAATAAGGAACAGTATACTAGCCCAATGCGTTTACATACTAGCTTGGGCACTGCACCATAAGGTGCCCTCTGTACGGTAACAACACCCAAGTTTGCGAGCTAACAAGCACACAATGCAATACTGTCCACAAATAAATTTACAAACTGAGTGGAAAACGTGATTGATTAATGCCAGGGTGGCAAGTGTTGGAAAGGGCTGCAATGCAAAAATTTACAAGTTAGCTGTTTTTCTGATATTTTCATGACACACTGTTACTTCCCAGTTAAATCAAAATGAGTCATTAAATGTTTTACATTGCTTTTATGTTTTTAAACATTATCTCCAAATGTAAATTAAGCATTTACCGGGTGCCATGTTTACTCTTTCCATTACTGCACACATACAAATTCCCAGCAGCCACAAGTCATGTACAAGCAGCTAAGAGCCACAGGCTGGGGCCACTGTCATAGTTACCATAAGGTTGCCACAGACGCCCGCACGCTCATGAGGGTGCAGCCAGAGCAAACTACATATGTGTAAGACAAAAGTCACACAGCACATGTCCGCGTGGCTCCGGATGTGAGGCCCGGTGTTGGTGTGCTGCACCATTGAGCAATTTCTATTGCAACGAATGGGTGGCCACTTTTGTATACCATATCCAGTTCTTATAATACATTGATGGCTGAAACATAACAAACCTCGGTGAGGGCCAGGAGACAAATAAATACACCATGTTTGATCCAAATCTGACCGGTGAAACTGTAGAAGAAGTTGAAAATGTGTCAAAAAATCAAAGGCCAGAGCGACCATATTTGTTTCCAAATCGAGCTGAAAAATAACAGCATTTGGTCAGGTCCATGAGACAAATAAAAACACCTTGTCTATTCCAAATCTAACCAGTCAACTGGATATGAAGTTGAAAATGCGTCAGGCAATCAGAGACCAGAGCGCCATATTGGATTCCAAATCAAGCCGAATAATAACAGCACTTGGTCAGGGCCATGAGAGGAACAATTGCACCAAGTTTGATCCTAATATACCAGGTAGAACTCGAAAAGTCGTCATTGAAAGAAAATGTTGACGGATGCTAGATGTATGAATGCTTGGACAAACTGACACTGGACAGATGGACAACGGACGCTGCTTCATGGCAATAGCTCACCAGGTCCAGGCTAAAAAGGGGGCGGGAAACTACTACTACAGATGCATAGCACCCAATACATGTTTAGGACAATGGAATAATGTATCAACTTTGGGAAACAACATTTCTCCCCTCAAACCTTCCATTTTTGAACAATTTGCCACAACATCAAAATTCTGTGCAATTTTTTTTTTTCTCTGACTCTCTCATGTACTAGTTTTGGTGTATATGCCGAGTAAGATCCACATTATATTTCCTGGAAATCTAAAGGAATGTTTTGCTGTTTTGATAATGCCATGAGTATCATGATGGTGGTAGAGCCCACAAAGAATGTCAGAATAGTGAAGAATCAGTCCATCTATGTATTTTGGAGCTTTAAATTCCATGAGTGAAATGAAGCACATAAAAGATGGACTTTATTCCAACAGGAGGGAGGTCACATGTATACCTCGGAGACTGAGTGATTAAAGCCCACCATTCAACAAGCCCAAGGGTTTCATATATAGACATTGCATAGGTACAGAAATGATGCATTTGCCAATTTCTTTGAAGATTTTGGATTCATAGAAACAAACCTGACTTAAAAAAACATGCAAAATCCATAATATGCAAATATGAAAATTTTTAAGTAATCCTCATTAATTAAATAAACACTGCATGCAGTTCAGCTTACCCATGGTTTCATAAATTGGGATATTTTTTGCTGTATAACAGTCTTCTCTTTTAAGCATGCATAATATTTCAGTTTGAAATCCATGCAGATTTTTTGTAGAGACCCCAGGTCTGTATGAACTCAGCTGTTCACCTTTACTGGCCACTATCGCTCCCAATGCTTGACTGTGCGCCCGGTGAACTGACTTTCACCAGCAGGAAAACCTGTACCACCCCTAAACCTACCCCCAAACTCTCCAAGGTCTTGTGTGTTAGGATCCCAGCCAGTAGAATCCTAAACACACTGAAAGAGATGTACAGAAAGAAACCCCTCCAGGTAAGATGAAAGATTACAACTACAGGCATACCTCAATTTTATTTCTAAATTACGAGATACTAATAAAATTATTTGAATTCTGACTCCAGTTACTTTTTTTTTTTTTTCGATTTTCTTGGAAATAGTATGTTTAAAGATAACACAGAAACTTTAGTGGGTTTAATTCTTCAAGGAACAAATATTTGTCTTCAGGAAAAAGTGGCTTTTATCAAGATGAAAAGCTACATGCAGTATGATGCTCTGAGTTGCATTCTCAAATGTTTTTGAATGTGTCCCATTTTTTGGAGGGAGGGCTCTTTTCTTTCTAGAAATATAAAATGTTGCCTCACAGCAAAAAGGCCTAGGGTTCAAATTCAGCCTGGGTATGGAGTTTGCAGGTTCAACCCAAGTTGACGTGGGTTTTCTCCGGGTACTCTTGTTTCCTCCCACAGTCCGAAGGACAAACTGTACAGTCCAAAGACATGCATGCTAGGCTAACTGGGGTGCAAGAGAGTGAGTGAATGGTGTGTGGGCCTGGCGATGAATTTGCGAGCTGTCCAGGATGTGTTCCTGCTTTTTGCAAATTGTTAGTTGGGATAGACTCCAGCTCTTGCAACCCTTGTGAGGAAGAAGTGGCATAAACAATGGATGAATGTATTTTTTTATCATTATTTTCATATCGTCTGCAGTATATAATATTACATTTTTATGGAATATAAAAGTGAGCTTATACCATATTTAAATGAAAAGTATCAAACATATTATTTTCTCAAACTTGACCAGTTTCTACCATCTTCAACCTCTTGTCTTCTATGAGGAAGCTGCTCTTCTTGCAAAAAGAGCTGAAAAAAATCTTTGCTGACTTTAAGAGACATGCAAAAGTAAAGCATGTTTTGCAGTGGAAAGCAACAAATGGACCGTCTCTGACTGTGCTTTTCAAAATATCAATAATTCAGATGTTTTCAGACTAAACTAAGATTTTGGCAGGCAGTGGCTTTCTGTTACGACTGTCTCCCATTCCGTAGTTATGACAAAATCACTGACTCTGAATCTGAAAAGTTTGTAAGAGAAATATCCTTGAATATGGTGCACTACCTCATGTCTGCTAATTTAAAAGCAGTAATTGTAGGCAACAGAATGTGTAAGGTCAGAACTGGTGGAACTCTGCTGAGAGTTACCCAGACTCAGATCTTCTGCTGACCCAATAGATCATGTTAAAAAAGACAATCTTTTCCTACTGTGACTCAAAGCATCTTCCTCATTCTGCCCAGTGTGCGACTTCCTGTACTTCTTAACAGCAAAAGCAGAAATTCAAATGTGATGCAACCTTATATTCAGAGGCCTAGCAGGAAAAATATAAACCACACCTCAAATCACCATGGTTGCCCAGAGCAGTGCTGGGCTCATGAGCACAATTAATAGAATAAAAATTCTGCCCTTTGCAAGAGACTTTTCTTCTGCAAGCTTCATCAATTCCCCGACTCAGTAAACAGCTTTCAGCTTAACCATGTGCCATAATTGTTTTCTTTCCTCTCATCCTCCTCTTAACAACCACAGAACTGTTTTCTGAATCTTGAGACAGCTGTTAGAGGAAGCTAGCTACATAAACCCAGTTCAACAGATTCTGGTGCTAGCAGTAGTATCTCAGTCCAACATTACACAGCAAATGCTGACCAGCACATTTCCTACTTATTTCCTTCCCCATATCTACTCCCTACTGCTTGGTGGGGCAACACAAAGTACGCCTGCATGCAGCCTACTTTATAGCGTCCTGTTTTCAGTACTACTGCAGTCAAGAATTTTAGGTTGGATTACCTATATGTTGTTGTAAGGTAACTGACTGGAAAGGCACCAAAATTCAGGAGTGGAGCATAAAATGCAGATGGTCCTCAGCGCACTGCCAAAACAGCTTGATCAAATATGTTATTATGATTTAAATATGTTAAAGGGATTAACAAAGTGAATTATGTAGGATTCCTTCGACCAAGTGTTGTTTGTAGAACTCGGGGTCACAAATGGAAGTTGACCAAAGGTAAATTTAGCACTGATATTCAGAAATATTTCTTCACCCAAAGAGTCATTTCGATGTGGAATAGCTTTCCTGACCATTTTGTTGAGGCAGAGACCTTGGGAGTTTTCAAGAGCAGGCTTGACTTAAAGCTAGATACCATTGAGTCATTGAGTATCTGAAGTGATATATTCACAATAGTATAAAGAAACTGGCGAGCCTAGTTGGGCTGAACGGCCTGTTCTCGCCATTCATGTTATGTTATGTTATGTTATGTTAAATTGACGTCCATATGAATGCCTGGACTCAGGGTTTCCATGCCGAGCATTTTCCAGAGCATCACACTCTTTCCCTTGTCTTTCCCTTCTTCCACACTACATCCTTGTGCCCTGAACTACACACATACTCGGCCGATGTACATGATATCAACGAATAAGGCATGCATCACACCAGGTAACCTTCCTCCATTGCTCCATGGTCCAGTTACAACACTCACACGCACAGGGCTGAGGGGACAAAGTCAATTATCACAATATTTTTTTTTTTTTTACCAAATTTCTCTATATCAATATCATGGCAATATTTTAGGGGTGAATATTGGCGCTTTCACAAAATATTCACTAAATGTGATTTTTCATAAACAGTCATTAGTAATGTAGATATGATGAAAAAAGCAGGCACAGGCAACAGCTAGAATAGTCCAATAAGTGCAAAAAACTACAACCCATTACAGTAAACAAGCCATTAAAACCAGAAAATATGACACTTCTCTCATATTGCAACGCTATAATATTCAAAATCCCAAACAATATTTTATAACAAGATATCAATATTGCCATATTGCCCAGCACGACACATACCCATTGTAGGTGTTAACAACAGTGAACGGGGGTTAGAATGACCTCTCTGACCAGTCTATCTGCAGCTGGTTGCAATACAGTGTCTTATGACACATTCCTCTCACAACCATTTTCTGTGACTTGAGTTACAGTGACCTTTCTATTGCTGCAAACCAGATAGGATAGCCTTTGTTGCCCTTTTGCGTTGATGAGCCTTCGGTTAGCGGTTTACCCGTCCTCAAACCTCTCTCAGAAGGTACTCATCACGCTGACCGAGAGTAAATCACAAGCCTTGCCAGTTCAGAGATGCACTGACCAATCCAACATGTTGACAATGAAAACTGACCATTTGCTTATCACTGACACTCTGTTCACAGACCATGACACATGCGTTTGTTACAAGATACTGAACGTTATTTGCTCCATCTGTGAGAGGTCCCAATGTTATGGCTCACCTCTGTGTAGTCTACTGATTATCCCAAAAGAAATGAAAATGCACGGTACATATAGAATTTGATCAGGGTAAACAACAGTATAGGCCGACCTCAACCCGGCACAGAAATAGTTATCAGCTCTTTGAACACTCCCCCTGCTGATTTACCACCCATCCAGACCTCAGCTGCAAGCAAATCAAATAGCTGACCCTCTTATCCCCTCCAAATAATATACATTACACCACAAAAAAAAAACCACTGAGACCTCCCATACCAGATGGCTGCCAGCATGGGGCCATGCTCTGTTTTTGAAAACCTGGGTGACCTATTGGTAAGATTAGGTCCGTTTCAGGAAAAGGTCAGTCTTCAGCGGCTGCCATTATAAGCATTCCAGCACCACATAGGAACCATATGTGTCTGCAGAGAGCAGGCAAAACATGCAAGTAAACTCAAAAACATATACTTTGCTGGTAAAAAGACATCAGCATCTCACAGCTGCTGCTGTGACGTAGATCCCCGGGAGAGTTAATGAATGAGTTAAAAAAATAAATAATTAAAATTGAGCTGTTCATGATGTGTACAGTGACACTTGACTTGTTCTTTTTGGTGTGGTCAATAGCCTACATAAAGCCAACAAAAAAAACAAAAAATGCTAGTGCATCAAGAAAATGCAGCGGCTTGTGACACAGGAGAGAGAAAAAAAAGCCTTTGGCATGTTGCGGGCAGATCTCAGCCACCGAGAGGTGGTCGTCATTGCACTGTTACCGTTCAACAATCAGTCAGCTGTCTATCTGAGAATGGAACACAGGCACTGTCACTGACCGACCCGCTTAGGGCAGCCACAGTGGCGATGGCAGCTCAAGAGCGCCACATCTGGTTACAACCTGTCGTGACAGATTCCGGACAGCAACCAAATTGATCATGAGGCAGAAACTGAGATGATTGAGGGTGAGAAAAAATATCGTTTGGCGGCATGTGAGCAACACATGCGTGCACAGGGCCCCTAGTGGAAAACCCAGTTTTTGCCCATTTTTGGCTGCCCAAAAATGGTCAGTCAGCGACTGTCCCTGTTTTGCATTCTCAGACAGAAACAGAAATAAAGTGCGCCAAACGGGCAGGTGCCCACAGTCAGAAATCGTTCCTACCCTGTTGATGGGCAAAAATGGGTTTTCTGTCCATGTCATGCATGTTTTGCTCAAGTGGCGTCAAGCGGTTCACCCTCAACTCCTGTTGAGATCATGATCAGTTTTTGTTTTCTGTCCGCCATCATCAGGCTGTAACCAGATGTGTGAGCTCATCTCAGCTGCATCTCTTTGGCTGCCCTAAGCGGGTCGGTCAGTGACAGTGCCTGTGTTCCATTCTCGGATAGACAGCCGACTGATTGTTGAACGGTAACAGTGCAAATGACGCACCACCTCTCGGCGGCTGAGATCTGCCCGTAACATGCCAAAGGCTCTTTTTCTCTCTCCCATGTCCCAAGCCGTTACATTTTCTTGATGCAGTAGCATTTTCATTTTTTTTTGTTGGCTTTATGTAGGCTATTGACCACACCAAAAAGAACAAGTCAAGTGTCACGGTACACATCACAAACAGCTCAATGTTTGTTAGTACTGAAGTGCTTGGCGCGTGCACGTGGTGTGCGTCAGGTTTACAATACCACACGCTTTTCTTTATTTCCTCTCGTGCCTCACTGGAAAAGCAATAAAAATCAATCGATTCTTCAATTTGCCGCAAATACAGTACATACCTCACCCGTGCATTTTTAATGGAGCTAAGTATATATATATATATAAAAAGTTTGTTTCCAAAATGCAATATATCCATTTTACTCATTTTGTGTAAATCAGCTTTTTCTATGTTGGCGCCTATTGCACTTAATAGAAAAACATAAACTTTGACCACGAAAAAATACACCTTATAGTACAAATTTCTAAAAACTGATTTTTGCACCATGTGTATGAAGCACAGGGCTATCGCTCCATTGTATTATCTCAATATTTGCTATTTTGGCACTTATTGCTTTTTGGAAACAAACTCTTCATATGTTCTGAATGTAAATGAGTTAAAAATAAATAAAATTTTTAAATTTGATGTGTGTATATATATATACACACACACACACACTTTGAGGCATTTCAGAGTGTTCTATAATGCTTCTGGGGAGCAACATGGAAATTTCTCAAGGCAGATTATTCTGAATGAGTCATTTGTCACACTACCCCGTGGTTCCGTGCATTTGAAGCCAGCTTGCAAAACTGCTCTTCTTCTTTTACTTCTTATGAAATGCGCGTTTTGACTCACTCCTGAACCTGCTGCAGTTAATTCTGGCACATTGTATGTTTGAATGAAAACGAGTGCAGCCAGCTCTGAGTCAACCACTTTGTTGTGTGTCTGTTCAAAAATGATTGATGGAGGATTGATCATAAAAGAGCAACCTCTTATCTACTTTGCAACCTCCACTCGAGCATGCTTCCTCTCAAAGGGCGCTCAGGCACAATTATGACAAGCGAGGAGCCTACTCTATTAAGTCCTTTCTTTACCTCTTCAAAAGATGCAATCAAATGTCTGACAACTGGATTGTAGTTGCTGACTTTCTCTGACTAGACCACTAATAGAGCACTATAAATCGCAACACCAGCAAATATATTGTGTATTAATTATACAGCTAATGTAACGAATGAGTCCTTTGCTTTGAGGCTCCATTAAATGCATTGCAGGGAGCCAAATGAGGTCCTAACAGTATCTTTGTGTCAGGCCTCTTCAGGTCTTTGTCTTTCCCGTGTCCCTTGGGTGAGGTCTGCCTGCATCCCATGTGTCGTAACAGGCAGATGATAGACTAGCCGTCTCTGGCTTTATGAATAATTCACAACAGAATTCACATTCGCACAGTGGTTATGCAAATTTCACATCAACAATGAAAGCTGAGCATTTCTTTTTTTTCTTTACAGTGACTTTAATTTCAAATAGGACGGCATTTATCAACACTATTTCTCATTCACAGAATTTGAAATCTGGCCAGACCTTCAAAAAGCCCATATGACCACTGCCATGACTAGGGGCAGAAAATTTTGCTCCCTAAATGACATGCTAAATGCTCAATAGCATGTGGAAGCTGCTTGTTCTGCGGTTTTTTTTCACGGTCAAGGGCAGTCTAAGGGAGAATCTTAATCCAATAGTATACAGTGACATTCCACATGATTCAAACAGTTTGGGGACCACCTTTCCTGTTTCTGCATGACAGTGCCTCCATACATAGAGTGAAGTCCATACATGGTTTGTATGAATGGATTTTGAAGGGTTTTTCTGGCCTGCTCAGAGCCCTGTTCGCAACCTCACCAAACTCCTTTGGAATTATCTGGACTGCCAACCAAAAGCTGGGACACATCACCTTACCATTACATTGCTGGCCAGAATATAAGCAAATCCCAGCAAAATTTGCTCAAACATCTGGTGAAAAGGCTCCTCAGAAGAGCGTAAGCAGCTTTAACAGCAAATGGGGCTCCAACTACATTCATTCCCATGATTTTGGAAAGAGATGTTGGATGAGCAAGTGTTAACATACATATGTCTATGTAGTGCATCTATTATTAACTACAAACTGATTTCCTCATATCTTTCATGACTTCCTTGTCCATTATCCTTTGTTTTTGCAGACATTATTCCCAAGGTGATCTTTAAAAAAAAAAATTTAAGCAATAAATATTCTACTAACAAAAGCTCTTTAAAGACATTTCTGCTCTACAGAACGCCAGAGCAAATTCAGCAGACCTAACAAGCAGTATGGTAACAGTCAGTGCTGTTGACTTTAATGTATTCAAAACCCTTACATTTGCTTTCACTGGGAAACAGTGCTTTCAGTGAATATACAGAGAATGTGGATTTATGTTGGTCATTCACTGGCTGTACTAAATTCATCTGGCTTCTTGTATGAGGCATAACACCTCATGGAGCTTGTCACTGAGCTATGCGCATGGTTCCCAAGGTATTACACAGAATGAATACTTTTCTGTGAGCTGTGACTGAGCCCATAATAATGAGAACATACTTCAAAGCAACAACCCTGAGCAGGCTTTACTTAGTCTACAATATGCCAAATCTTTCTGGCTGCCCAGCACCTTAAGTATAAATGATCCCTCATGATATGAAATCTTGCCAAAATAATCGAAAACAAACAGCTAGACATGTAATATATCTGAAAACCCCATGGTAAACAAGCCAAAATATTCTGTGGTGTGTTTTAGTAATGATTATTCAAGACTAAAAGCACACATTAAGGGATGTCATGACAAGAGGACGAATTTCACACCACAGCACAGACTGAAGTTACCCTGGCTGGTAGAGCACATCCTTCTTGCGTACTCAAGCTATGATATGACGTCCTGTAAGATTTCGGAAACACACGGGTGAATATATTCCGCATCTATTTTACAAATATCGTTATGCAAAATATCGGCTGGTTCACAATTTCAGAAACAGTCAGATAAGCCCCGGCTCACAATCCCAATTCAAACCAAGGCTATGAATTCAATGTACAACAGCAGTATTAAAGCAGCCTACAAACATTAACATAAATTTTACAAAGAAAAAAAATAATCTAATAATCTATAACCGCAGTAAATTTCATTTGGGTCATAGTGGTCTGGTTTAGGCAGGCCAGACAGGCCACAACTACACGTTACGGTTTCTTTTTCGCTCACCCCTCTGTTAATAGCTCAATGTGGCAACCTGCCGTACCGCGTAGTCTGAACTAATTAACAATCTAGCGAACTTTGAAGATGATGCATACGAAAACAAATACATTAGTGAACTCAAATCAGGTATGTGGTGAGGTATATTAGGCAACCCTAATTCTACCTGACGCTATGGCTCACAGAACCTGTAGAGGGCAGGAGCGTTTGAGATAACGGTACACTTAGTTTTGCGAATACTAATATTGCAACTTCATTCAAAAATGAAACCCAGTTATGAGCGTTGTTAGTTGCCCACCGTATTCAGTAATGCTTAAATATACTCCTTTGTATTTACCAATAGGCTAATTTACGACTTCTTTCAATTTTATAAACGTTTGTCACCAAGAGTTGTCTACATTGGCTGATAATTCTTGCGAACAGTAGGCTATCATTTACTGCGGTCAGTTGTTATTTGACTTAAACATAAGTTGTGAAAACCCAGGTCAGTCGCATACCTGTGACATCTGTGGCCTCAAGTTGATCTCCTTCAAATTTATGGACTGCGGTCTCAAATTGTTGAGGAGCTGGCATAAGAGGACCCCATCCCGGAGGGTCTGTGCCAAGTCGAATACCTGTGCTGACTCCCATGTTACTCGGTGGGTCGGTGGAAGCACCTTGCAATTGATCAGCCACAATGCACATTGCCTCCAGAACTCCATAGTGTTTTGGTAGAGCTAAATGAAACAAAATGTATGCCACTCTCCAGGTATATAAATAGCTGTTTTATGAAAGCGTACTTAATGAAAATAGACCTCAGTTGCATGAGATCCGTGCTTCAAAAGTCGCCCACGGGGAAAGTAAAACTCGGAAGATAGATTCGATTCCACTTCCCACTTTTGCATCGCAGAAGTATACGTGTACACAATAGCTACATCGCGGAAAGCTTCACTGCCGATTACAAAGCTGCGCCGCAATGACAGCTTGCACTGCTCACTCGCTGGCTCCCTCCCTCCCCTCTCCGCTCTGTTGCTGTCTCCTCTTCCGCCTGCAACTCATATGTTCCGTGCAGACAGATACCGCCTCCTTTGAAGGCATTAGAGCGTGAAAGCAGCTACTGTCTCTGCAAACACCGACATGACAATCGGTGATTTCACTGGAAACTCATGAACACTTAATATATTCTCAAATCACGGCCGTTAACTCTTAAAAACTCTTCCCGTGCATTTTGAAAACAATTTTCTTCATTATAGGGGCATGTATTTTAGAGTATGTGAAAGGACAGGTGAATCATTGATAAAAATGGGGGAACTCAAGACGATTTCCGTCATTCATCTATATGAAAAGATGGGTGCATCATCTAGGGGACACGAATTCATGCTGATCAGACAGATTACTGCTTCATAGCAGACATTTTGTCGGGAGGGGTTATAAAATGAGTTATTTTGTTCCATATTTTGCAACTTCCGGCAAATTATGGAAATTAAAAGCCTCTGAGCTTTTGATTGCAATGGAGAGATTTGCCCTCAGCTATGCTGCTGAATGCATGCTTTTGTAATTGTGGAGGAGTTTACTCTCTTCAAACAGGGTTGAAACTGCAGGAAACAATATCATGAATTCCAGTTTGGATGTTGCTACTATTGGCTCATCTTTCGTTCCTCTCTTGAACAATCAAGCCTTCTTTTACCAAAAGTGAATTTAAAAATTGACTGTAAACTTAACTGAGCATGTTTAGCTTCCACTTTTACAGTGAAGTTGCTTTCTGAGAGAAACTGTGCAAAGCTGTGCACACCTTCTATCTTCTACTCTGAAGGACATAAAAATGAATTAGTCTTTGCGTACCTAAGCATGAAAGGGGCAGTTTTATAATCAGCATAATGAGCATTACATTGGCATCAGCTTTCTATGGTGCATTTACAAGTCCATAAAATGTGCTCAAAACTGTGTTACCAGGGGAGAGTGTGGGAGGGATTGTGCTCCTGTACCTTTTTCTGAGAGGCACCGGCCCCTGAAAACCTTGAATTAGTTACTTGAGAGGATTTAACTGGCCTTTGCCAGGGGCCTGCTCGAGGACAGCAAAGTAGTTTAAATTAATGGCTCTTGCTGCTGGGAAATAAAGAATTTTGAATGGTTTTTTTATACTGTGTAGGCTCGTTTGAATCTCTATCTCTAGTGTCCTACAACTGTTTACTTCATTTCAACCAAAAGTTTGTTCATGCACGCAAAACACAAGGGCTGAGAATCTGACTTCTTTCATTTTGGATGGGTACAAAACTGAACAATTTTATGTTCTCTAGTTGAACATGTAATTGGTAGAACTGCAAGTGAGGTATTCAATGATCATGAAGACACATTTTTAAGAGCAATTTATTATGTTGCTGCCATTGTTTGTGCTTTTTCTGCTGTCACATTTCAGCTGCACTAAAGAAAATGATAAAAATTGTTATCATATCACAATCCAATATTCTAGTCATAGAGGAATGTCTGCATTGAGGAAAAAAATGCACTTGAAGAGATATTAGTTACTTATTTAGCTGTGGTTCTGCGACATGGCGGAAAACTCCCAGGTGGTGCTGTACCCACCTGTGGACAGCTTGAAGTCCCTTGGCTTTGTCTGAAAATCACATTTAAAATGGTCAGCTATTGGCAGACTACGTGCTCTGTGCTGTACACCGATCAGCCACAACATTAAAAATATCTGCCTAATATTGTGTTTGTGTCCCTTATGCCACAAAATCAGCTTCGACCCGGTGAGACATGGACTCCACAGGACCCTGATGGTGTCCTGAGGTATTTGGCACCAAAATGATAGCAGCATTGAGTCCTGTATGTGGTGAGGTGGGACCTCCATGGATCAGACTCAGTTTTCCAGCACATTCCACAGATGCTCAACTGGACTGAGTTCTGTGGAATTTGGAGGTCAATCAATACCTTGAGCTTTTTGTCCTGTTCCTCAGCCCATTCCTCAACAATTTTTGCTGTGTGGCAGGGCGCGTAATCCTGCTTAAAAATGCCACTGCCATCAGGGAATACCTTTGCTGTGAAGGAGTGTTCTTGGTCTGCAACAATGTTCAGGTTGGTGGTACATGTCAAAGTGACATCCATATGAATACCAAGACCAAAGTTTGCCCAGCATAACATTGTCGAGAGCATCACACTGCCACTGCTTTGTCAACACATCAACTTCAAAAAATGAGTGTACACTTGCTACTTAATATGTCTTGACAGGTACCATTGTAACAAAACAATCTATTTCCTCAGTGGTTTTAATGTTGTAGCTGATCGATGTATATGCCTGTGTACATATCTTCTCAGTGTTTAGGTCATTCTTGCAAATTTAAGACTGACCAGGAAGCTAGGGGTTCCTCCACCTAGTTAGAAGTCCGGAATGATGTAATTAACAACCATTCTATTTTCTTGCATTCCAGAACACCAGGGGGTGCTGTAGCACTAAAGGAACACAACACCCGTGCAGCCACAAGAAATCTACCTGCCAGGACACAGCTGCTGCTTCTCAAAGCAAAGACTGCAGCCCAGGCAGGCTGCCTTTTTTGGCTGCTATATCATCGCAAGCTGCTCCATTATGAAGGCGTTTCGAACACAGCTGAGAAATGCAGTCCTCATTTTGCCAGATATTTGACTGAATCGTCAGCTCATTTACACTCCTTTTTTTATGGTGACATTTTTGCCTGGTATCAGGCGAGATGAAGGCACCATTTCTCACCTGTCGTTGAAAGTGTCTTTGGAATGGAACAACCAGCAATGACATAGCAGCCAAAAAATGCACTCTACTCAGGCTTCAGCTTATGCTCTCTGAAATAACAAGTGCTGTTAGAAAGCACTTAAGCGCACGCTCATGGTGGCTAAACTGTATTCATTTCATTGAACTGGGATAAAGCGCAGGCAAGACGACCTTGCGGCAACTGCACAAATCTCTGACAGAGGCTAGTCTCTAAGCGCTGCCCAGAATGTTGCAAGAGAGCATGTTAATTTGTGACGTAGAAAAGCAGAGATTATTGCCCTGCGGACTCACTGCCATTTGAGATGGCACCTACCACCCAGTGCGCCACCCATTGGTTAGAAAGGGTGCAGCTCTGCATGATTTACTGAAAAAGTCAAACAGCTGATTGGTCTCATGCCAAGCTGAGGGAAAAATTCGGACCAGGCATAGCTCAATAAGGCTGCTTACCAGGCATGTTGACAGAACAGCCAGCACAATAAGATGACTCGTGAGGAAAATTGCTAAGACCAAAGGTAGGAAGGCCAGTTCATGCCATAATAACCCAAAACTGAAATTATATCCCCATCTCTCATACACAGAGCTCACTGATGCCATGCTTGCGTTATGAGAGTTTAGGGCACCAGTTTAGCTAGCAGCAAGCTGGGCAGGGCCATTGCTGGGTGCACAGCTACTCAGCTGCAGATATATGTGTAGCATGGTAGTTTGGGAGCACAAGCTCACACAGCTATGGCCTGCATTTCTCACACGACATACAAGTGCTTTCCAAGCAGCCAGGACAGGTGTGGCACATTAGGGGCGCAACAAGGCATATATGGTGCTAGGCTAGCAGTCCGTGTTCCCCCACATTCCACAGCCTCATCTAATGTTACTTGATTGTTTTTTGAAAATAACTGCTAATCCAAAATGTTTTGTCTGCAACCCATTCCAATGAAGATGGGACAGGTGCTATTCACCACTGTGTAACATCACAACTCATAATTACGCTTGGTTGTCATTTTGAAACGAGGGGACTAATTGTTAGCGTTTAGATTTTTGCACCCATTCCTGCCTGATAGAGAACTTCAGTCGGTCAACAGTCCAAGGTCCCCATTGTCATATTAGGCAATTAATACACCTCAAGTTTTCAATGGGAGACAGAGCTAGGCTGCGGGCAGTATTAGTACTCTATGGCTATGCAGCCACACAGTTGTAAAACATGAAGAATGTGGCTTGGTGTTATCCTACCTGAACAAACAGGGCATCCCACAAAAAGATGGCATCTGGAAGACACGGGTTTCCTAAATGCGCACACTCAATTCCACATGAATTTTGCTTTCACGAATGTACAAATTGGCCATGCCAAGCACACTCATGCTGCACCAGACCATGACATTTGCTGTTTTTTTTTAAATAAACTGATTACAGTCAGGATATTTCTTCTCTTCTTTAGCCCAGAGAACACAACAAAAGCATTTGAAAGATGGACTGACCCATACACGCATACACAGACAAAAGTGTGCGCAGGCTCACACACACACACACACACACACACAGTGGCAGCACAAATGAACATTCAGCTGATTTCATATGTAAATATTTCTTCTTTTTTTTTGCAGCATGCAGAGACATTTTGCTCAATGCTTCAGTCTTCAGAGAATGAATAACATTTAGAAAGCTTCCCTGGATTTGTAATTTATCAAAGGGAAGATGGAGGAAACCAGCTGAGGCAAGCCAGCACAGGAAGGAAGAGGACAGTGCAATGTGTTTCAGGTCAGCCTCTATTTCCCCTTCCCCCAGTGCTATTTTCAAATCTTGGCAAAAGTTGCCATGCCCCACTGAGCAGCCAGATGATCATAGGCTCAAACCCAAGCTCGATGGCTGGAGCATATGAGCCCAGAGGCATCGATCGTCATTCCACCAATCAATTCCCATTTGTGCTGTAGCCTACATTGTGATGGTAATTTACCATTTTATAGCTGTCCTGATGGAGAAATTTCATTGTGGGATGGCAGCTCATGCTGCACGTCTGCAGAATTTCCTACATTGTGACATTAACAAGGCTATTATTAAAAAGTAATTTTATAGCAGGTAGTTTTGTGTCAGAGTATTCTTATTGTCTTGGGACTGGGAGACTTAATTCAAATACATTCATTTTCCACAAATTTGTGTATTTTTGATGGAAGCATGATTTTTTTTTTTCTCAGAATAACCGCAGTGAATCAGTTGGCCTCAACATGTATTTTAGACATGAATAAGTATGTGAGTGCTGTGCTTGATCAATCTCATTGTTTCTATCTGAATCTTGAGTGAGAGACTGCAGGTTAGAATAACTGATTATGTTGTTTATCACAGGCCCATTCCTATTTTTATTTTGGAATTTAAGTCCTCTATCTTTTGATATCATTGGCAATTTTTTTTTAATCACTGGCCCATTCCTCTTTTATGTTGCAATTGACGTCTTCCATCTTTTGACATCATTTGCAATTTTTTTTACCCTTCTTGAAGGTCGGTAGTTTTTCCATTTTTTTCCTTTTTAATATTTACTTAATATTCCATGTCATGATTGTAAATGTAGAATATTACTTTCATTAATTTCTTACAGTAAGGCATATACACAATACATTTTGGTTTTCTGAGAATAAAGATTCTAATTTCACATTGCTCAAGTCGACTGTTCAGTCAAAAAGAAAAAAAAAAATCAACCCTAATGTGCCCAGAATAGCCTAATGGTTAACAAGCGAAACATTTGTTACTTGAACTGACCCCGCATGGAAATACTTTTGTCATTGGACAATACACATTTTTTGAAAAGCCATCAAAATGTGAATACATGACTCCATGAACATAAACTATTTTGCTTCATGACATTAATCTAGTCTTCCGCAAAGTATGGAAGAACATCCAAAACCTTTCCTTTATGGCCGTATATCGCATATTCTTGCATGCTCAAGTAGGCAACGATAAGACTGCGCAGCTTTTCTGAAAATGAACCCCCATTGTCCAGAGAAGTGGTTTTCCAACTCTGTTCTGGGATCACTGTGTACGTTGATTTTAGTTTCTACCACGACTGGGGGAAAATGTGGACACATGGTTACTAAAACTACCCCTAGCAGTTAAGTTGTGGTGATAGCTTGGCCGCAAGTAATGAGGAATTTCAGAGACAAAGCCGATTATAATGAGTGAAACCTGTTTGGTGTCAATTTTGTGTATGGTTTCAGAAAACGTTCGGAAAGAGCTTTTAGAAACAGCATGCAACCTAATTAACACATTAATGATTTACCAGTCTAGAGTTCTATCAGTTAAAGCATTCTGATTCCTTAGTTTGTCTTGGAATAGCACGCATAAACACAATAAGAACATAGGGCTTTTAAACACGATGGAATGCATAGCCAATCATGCGAACGTAATTTAAGAGTGTGAAACGTCTCACTGAAAAGCAACTAATTTTGAAAAAATTAACTGTTTGTTTATTCTGGGAACCACTGTGGTAGGAACAAAAAACCAGCATGCACAGTGGGTCCCCAGGACTGAGTTTGGGAACCACCGCCATAGACGCATGATATTAGCTTACAATGATCTTTGCTCAACGCGAATGCTCAAGTAGCCTAACAATCGCTGTATGGCAAATAAAAAAAATAATTGAATTCAAGAAAATTGACATGGAAACAACATTAACAAGAGCTGAATCCTGCTACCAACAAAACGCGGAAATGTAATTCAAATATTGTTAACCCTTGGTGAACCCATCCATAACCCAAATGGATTGGACGACACTCAAATGCAGAGGGGGCGTGTGCCTATAGTAGTTTAAAGTGCAAGTCATCGGAGAGACGCAATGCCAAAATTTTGCCAGTGACAGAAGATATATTTCCATAATGCCTGAGGAGAACAGCCTCTCATGTAGTGACCTATTGGTGTGAAAACACTTTTGCGACTATAAAAGGTACGCTAATGTCTTCGCCTAAGCTGTTATTTAACCAGTCAACAACTTTCTACGAACTTTCGTTTTTGAACGTCGTCGTGCTGCTCGATTAAATGTTTTTCTGGCCAATGCAGGTCCATTTTTGCAGGCAAGGCTGCAGTTTCTTCGACAGTACCTCGATCAATGTTGTATTAGCAGGAATTTATGTGTCCAAAGCTTGGAACGGTAATTGTGTTTGTGAATTTTATGAGCTGATGAGTGTTATTAACGGCGAAGCCAGCCTGATTGGTTAGGCATCAAGTAAATGGCACTGTAGGTTATGTAAAAATTATGCGTGGCATTACATGATTAAATTTTAGGCCTAATTTTTGTTTCGATTTCGCCGTGTTATTTTATGCTCGCGATGAATTACACGGAATTTTGTTTGACGGGTTCATAAGCACAAAGCATTCTGCTTTTAATTGTGGGCTATGATGATGATTGTTTTCTGGTATGATGATTGCAGATGGCGTTAAATCTGGCTGACAGAATTGTTGGGGCGATTATTGGAGCAGCTGTGGCAGATGCGGCAGGTAGGCTACGGTCCAGGTATTCTAGGTCTTAATGTTACGCATACGATCTGTGCCTCAGAGCTTCTCTCTGATACTTCACCAGCGGAACACGTTTTTCTGAAGCCTTACGTGAACGAATTTGGGCGTTGCTCCAACTTGCATAACCTAATATTAAGCCATTATGTACTCCATGTGAAAGTCTCATTTCACTATTTCCAAAGAGGTTTGAGATATTTGTACTGTAATCTTTTATAGGCTGTTATGTTACTGTGATATAGTGCAGTTAGTCTGGGCTTAGTGCTCTCATAGCCGCAGGCTCAGCATGTAGCTATGTACAGAACCATTTAAAGCCATCTGTGTTAGGTGTGGTATGCGTGTTCATGGATGATAAGCATATTTTGCAGAGTACTATCAAGTAGTAGTCTATTTCTCAATGATGTGAACTTGCAGCACAGCCTCTTCATTGGATTTACAACCTCGAGAAGCTCCATGCCATTCTGGCGCAAGGTGAACCTTGTCCTGAGTTTCGTCCCCAGTCTGCCAATCCTTTCTACCGGAGGGAGACTGGTCAGCAAACTTGTTATGGTGACCAGGCATTTGTGCTGCTGGAGTCTTTGTGTCAATGCAGAGGTAAAGTGTTCGCTGTTTAATCTCCTCAGCCCTGTACTCTCTATTTCAAACATTATCAAGAAGTATGGTAACTAGCTTGGAAGCAAGTGAATATTACATTTGCACAATGATTATTTTTACTTTCACATTGGCAAAGCTAGCATAAATGTTATCTATTGATTGCAAATACTTGCCAGTTTTTATGAATGCATAATGTAGGCTATATTTGAATGTTACCCTGTAAAATATTACAGTGGTTAAAATGACAGATCATATTAAACCTAATATTTTGTGTTTCATTTCAACAGGTCTAGATGTGGATGATTTAAAACAGCGTACTTACAAGTTTTTTGGCCCAGGATCAGAATATGACACTCCGGTCAATGACCCGTACAGGGACAGGGGAGGTAAACCCCATGCAGTGGGCTAGCCCTCTCTTAATGTTTTACTCATCGTAATGTTATTAGTTATGTTTTGAGTTTTTATGGATGACTTTGATTGAAACTTTCAAACCAATTGTGCAACTCCTGGTACACAGGATGAATTTTTTTTTTTTTTTTGAAATTATGAGGTCAAGGTTTTTCATCCTTTTTATAATCTTATTATTATTATTACTACTACTTCTAGTGGTAGTAGTAGTATTAGTAGAAATAGTAAGTAATAGAAATAATTCGATCTGGAGAGACACAAAGTGAATGAAGTAAAGATAGCTGTTTAGTATACTGATGATGTAAAGATAAAATCTTGATTTGAAAAGTCTTTGGCGTTGGGATGTACAAGGACTTCTTTTATCAAGGACCGTCAGCCCCAATCAGTGCATGATAATCCATTGGAGTATAGATACTGGTGATGGTGATGACTGATGAATTTAGATTCAATTTAAATTTCATTTGTATAGTCATTTCACTGTCAGAAAAATGCCTTGGAGAGTACAAGAGGGCTTGCCTGGCCTAAATCCCCAAAATGGCAAATGACGTTTAATAAAAAAAACTCAGTGGGGAGGAAAATTTTCAAACAGAGATGAACCGGGAAGCGATTCCTGGATGAATCCAGCAGTAATAGGGGAGTCTATACTCTGATGGCAAGCTAATTGTAATGCAGCTTGGATCATTAAAAATGAGATTATTTTGATTGAGATTCAGATGGGACTGTTGAAGCTGATGTGGCCAGTGAAGTGGTGCAACTTATGAATCTGCTAAGAAAAGGCAGTGATGGGCAGCTGGAGGGGTGCACATGATATGCAGAGTGAAGCACTAAAGCTCGAAGAGAGACAGTTAAAAACAGCACTGAAATTTTAGGCTAGCAAAGTTGGTATGTTGCTGTGCTATTGGATAGACATCAACAGATGATTGTTGTCTTCTGTTGTCTTCTGACTTCTGTTGTCTGCCCTGAACCATGTCAGCAAGCGGAATTATGAGTGAGCATGCATTAGAGATGTGAATGGCAGAGTACAACTGACAGATGCCTTGCCTGGCCAAAAAAAAAAAAAAAAGTTGCCGTTTGGATTTAAATTGCCTATGATTGAATCGTTATTGCAGTGATGAATTTTCTGGTTGGAAAATAAATGCTGTAACATTTTACAAGATTGTCGAAACAATACCACAACGAATATGTGCCGTGATCAAAGCTGAAGACAGCCCAACAAAACATTATAATATACAACCCTTTTTTTTTTTTTTTTTTTTTTTTTACGGACAGCGTAAAATGCGTGTCTGTGCATATAAAGGATAGTCTATCAGATTGAACTTTCACTAAGCTCTATTAGTTTTGGGCATTTACCTCATTATTTTTTCTGTACTTCTTAGGTCCTAAGGTACAATTACCCATTGAAGGGCCCTGGAGACAAGCCAGCCTCAAGAGCTTCCTGAAAAACATGGATGCGGGAAAGACGGAGACTGGTAACTGTCCAAGGATAAATGAGTCCATAGGTTTTTATCTGGTACAGAATAGGTGTGAAACTCACTGTAATTTGGGTTTCTACACCACTGTTGGTGGATATTTTGTTTGACTGTACAGTACACTATTTAATAATCAAGTTATGAAAAGGCACATACTTGATAAAAGAGATGGCAGTGTTGCATATCTGCACAGAAATTGAGATGATAAAGACTACTAATGTTGTCTTGTGAACCATAAAAGTGCAAAAGTTTTACTCATAATATCCCTACAAAAGTTAATCATTAATTATTTCGTTGAGAAATGACCTTCAGAAGGACTCGCAGGTACCTGTGAACCCTTGTGAAGGTCATTGCCAACTAATCTGCTGTCTAAAAATGGACAAAATTGTTGACTTTTTGAAAGCTGAAATCTGACATTTTGCTTCATATATTTTGTGTCTTATGTGACTATAGCAGTGATTAGCACCTTAAGGGTTCATTTGAAAGCCTGCAGTCAAGGATAGAATAGCAGTGTTCTGCCAGAGAATTAAGCATGGTGCCACCTCTGTGTTTTGAGTTCAGTTTTTAAAGGTCCTTTGTCAAGCTCACACCTGCTCTTCGGCATGTGATTATACGCTGCCCGTCCAAAAAAGCTTTTCATTAGGATTTAAAGAAGCAAATACGCAAGAGCCTATGATTGAATCAGTATTGCAGTGATGAATATGTTTCAGCTGGCAGTAATTCTTTCAATCCTGAAAGTGACTCAGTGCTTAATTTCTTGCACAACCATGTCGGAAAACGTATCTCATGGTCATTGAAAAGATGTTTCTGTGTTTGAAGAGGGGCAAATTATTGGCCTGCATCTTGCAAAGAAAACTGCTAAGGAGATTGCTGAAATCACTAGAATTGGGTCATGCATTGTACAACAATTTATTAAAACCTGGAAGGATAGTCGCGAACTGTCAACTAAGCGGAAGAAATGGGTTGGAGAAAAATCATGACTGATCCTGATCAGACATCACTAAAATGCTCGGTGAAGTCTCATCTTAAAAAATCAACTCATGAGCTCATGGATATGTTTAATTATGAAGATAGAAGCTATTCCACACACAAGATGCAATAAGAACTTGGAGGACTGGGAAAAAACAGCCGCGTGGCCTCAAGAAAGCCACTTGCAAGTGAGGCTAATTTGGGAAAAAAAGTAGTAGTAGTGGTAGTGGTAGTGGTAGTGGTAGTGGTAGTGGTAGTGGTAGTAGTAGTAGTAGTAGTAGTAGTAGTAGTAGTAGTAGTAGTAGTAGTAGTAGTAGTAGTGAGCATGAAGATTGGACTGAGGAGCAAAAGAAAAAGGTCATGTGGTCTAATGTCCAGATTTGCCCTATTCCAAGTAATGGACACATCAGGGTAAGAAAGGAAGCCCATGAAGCGATGCACCCATTATGCATAATGCCCACAGTAAAAGTCTCTGGAGGCAGTGTTATGATCTGGGGTTGCTTCAGTCAGTCAGTTCTAAGCTCAGCACTGTACCTTAGCAATAAAATGAATACAGAGACTACCTGAATAGAATAAATTACCTATAACCCCATAATGGACTTTTTACTTCCTGATGGCACAGGCAAATTCCAGGATGACAATGCCAAGATTTATTGGGCTCAAGAGTGGTTCATTGAGCATGAGGAATCATTTTCACTCATGAATTGGCCACCTCAGAGTCCGGACCTTGACCAATTGGAAGTCTTTGGGATGTGCTGGAGAAGGCTTGACGGAGAGGTTTGACTCACCCATTGACAATGCAATATTGGCCAAAAATTAATGCAAATCAGGTTGGAAAAATGTAACATTTATGAGATTGTTGAAACAATATCGCGACAAATGTGTGCCATAATCAAAGCCAAAGGTGGCCCAACAAAATATTATAGTGTGTGACTTTCCTGTTGGATGGGCGGTGTATGTTTGGCAATCCTATATCAAGGAGTTCATATATCACATTGGTTTCCCCTAAAAATGGCTAATTAAGGAAATGGCTTGAATTAAACAATTGATTCAGAAACGCCCCTAAACATTTTCCTTGGATCGGCAGGCAATTAAGCAATCTTGGTGATGTCATATGGGGAAGCAGTAGTAGAAGCTGTCAGTAGAGCCAGATGCAGTCGCAGTGGAACAGTCGTCGAAACGAACAGATCTTTTGGTGTAACTCTGACCTAACAGGGTGTGATGCCATTCACATTTTCATTAGAACAAGCCTGTTGTGTTGCTATGGTGTTGTCATTGGGCTCTGAGCTTGACTAAAACCGTCTAAAATCACACATTTCATTTGTTTACATGAATGTTATTGTCATTATTGAGTGCTAGAAATATATTCAAATTTCATTTGATGGGTGGATTTGATAATTGTTGCCCCTGGACGAAGTCGGGCGGCTACTATGGATTCATGCTTGCCGTCTCCATCGCCGCATCTACGTCCGTAGACACTTCCTTGTGGACGCTGTACAGGCTGTAATTATGGAATGATTACTTTCATATTTGGTATGGACATGTTATACTTCAGCTATGACAACTATCGATTTTGGTTGCCCTGGGGACAGTATTGGCTGAATAATGCACAGAAAAGGGGAGAAGCGGGCTTTCGGAGCCTACAGGCATGCGGTTGCAAGCGACTAGACTGTCCAGTTTTTTACTCAAATAACAAAAAAAAAAACGGCAAAATCTCACTACCTTCTTCGTAGTGTCGGGCTACTTCGGTCGACTGTCGAACAGAAGCATGAGGCTCATTCTTATGAAGATTTGAATATGCGTATCATAGCACGCGGGGTCCGATGCCATCAGACAACTATTTGCAGTGAAGTTGAGAAATCAATATTGTCCAAGTAAATAATGGTGTCTCACCCTGATTTTATTCCTTTTTTCAGTAGACCCTCCCTCCACTGTTCTCTTTACGTTCCACTTTGACTCTGTTACTGTCATAATGGTGGGGATGTCCTCTGGTTTAAGGCTTGTTGAACTTGTCATGCCAAAGTCCAAATGCAAACTCCATTCGAAAGCTGTCTCCTCAAGTGAGCGCTATGTACATGGTGTACTCACTAGGTCCATCCCACTTTGTTTGCATTAGTTTTAACTTTTGCTGTCCAAAATTTTCCATGCTTTTTCTTCTTTGGGAAAGACGTGAAGGCTGACTCCATGTCTTGATGAATTACTACATCTGCCAGCAATGTACCTTTTTGGTATCGTTCACTTCAAAAGTTTTACAAACCAATTACAAACTTTTTGACTCAGCTAAACAAGTAACCACAATACATGTGTAATACAGTATGTATCTGTGAAATACCAGAAAAAAATTGAGCAAGCTGACTTGGCCATCTTCCCCCAATGACGCACAGATTATGTGACTTGATGTCAACTTTTTTTTGATGGCGTAGCTCATTTATTAAAAATCATCATTAAAGAATCTGCCTTAAATGTAAACTGAAGCCAATTTTATGTAAAAATTGATGGTTTTGTTATGAATAAGTATGTTGCAATTAAACAAAGAGGGAAAATTGCTGAATACCAGAGAACCTTTAAGTGAATTTCATAATCTTAAGGTATTCTTATGGACAAATCCATGATTGAAAATATCAAAGGATATCATTTTTGGACAAACCCAAATTCAACTAAATGCAAGAGATGTCTTCTCATGTCCTTTTTTCCTGTATTTGCTGTGTATTTAATTTTATGCATGTTTTTTGTCTTGATTGAATAGCAAAGTGTGTGTTTCTCTCCATTAGGATGTGATGCAGACTGCCAGATTGACGGAATTACCAAACTGGCTCCAATCGTGGCCCTGTATGCAGGAAAAACTGAGATGTTGGAAAAGGTTGAGGCTGCCATCGGTGTCACACAGAACAATGAGATGTGCATGGTGATTACACTGGCTGCAGCACGGTGAGCGTGTTTATCTGTTTACTTCCGTGCTATTCAGGAGGGACTGTCTCTTAGAGTGAATGTGCCTCCAGAAGATCCAGATCAAATTAATGTCTTATTAAGTCTTCCTCGAAATTGACATTTGTGAGGATTTAGAAAATTAATGTGCCAGCAGCCATACCACTATTTGATCTGCTCCAGCCGCGTGGCTGAAGCTAAGCAGGTGTGGGCTTGGTCAGTACTTGTATGGGAGACCACCTGGGAAAACCAAGTTGCTGCTGGAAGAGGTGTTGGTGGGCTAGTAGGTTGCAATCTTCCCTCTGGTGGAATCATCCCCAATGCCCCAGTGCAGTGACGGGGACACTGTACTGAAGGAGACGCCGTCTTTCGGATGAGATGTTAAACCGAGGTCCTGACTCACTGTGGTCCTTAAAGATCCTATGACACTCATCGATAAGTGTAGGGGGTTCCCCAGTGTCATGGCTAAATGTCCCAACCTGGCTCTTTCGATCTGCCAGCTAATCATCCCCTGATCGAATTGGCTATGCAAATTGTCCTCTCCCTCCCCACCTCAACCCCCAGGGCTCCCTTGAAAAAAGAGATTTCAATCTCAACAGGACGTCCCTGGTTAAATACGGGTTAAATGAAATAAATAAATAAATAATGGATTGCGTTTTCGTAACACGTCTCAGAGATGTGAAACTCTTAACTATAAATGCGAGAAGCTCCCTTGATTCAACTATCTGCACCTTAACCAATCACAATGTATAGCTTACAGTGACCTAATCAACTTGGTGTTGTCTGTACATCTGCACTGGAGATTCATTGGGAACATTTGTGATATCTCTGTCGTTGATTCTTATGTAGGCTAAGTGAGAGCATGTGGGCATTTAGCCGGGATGCCTCAGATCCTTACACTCTTCACAAATCTCTTCACAATAAGTGTCATTCCTTTTTATATGATGATGACGGCCAATCAGGACCTTATTTCTACATGGCATAGAAAGGGCAGGCTTACAAAATGTGTTGCACCATGGCTGAAGGTGTCATAGCAATGCAAAAAAAAATATAGCAATCCCATCTGTATAACACAGTGATGTGTCACTTTATAAGAGTTCTGCTTTGCGTAGGTGTGCCATACCACACCTTGCTATTTTGGATTTGAATTCATGATTCAATTTGAGAGCCCCTGTCTTTGACTTGCTAGGTTTTTGGAGTATTACATCCTGAATGGCCCAAATCCAGATGCCTTGGATACCGTGTTGGCACAGCTCAATGACCCAGACAGGAATAATCCCAAAGATCTGGACCCAGCTGTGGCTGGTATGTGGTATTCAGGCTAGTTTTGCCTTTGCACCCTTGCATTATCATTCCACTCAAAAATTTGAGTACCCATTTTTGAGCGAATCTCGGGCATGTTGAGCTGAGCAGGGACTGTTTGCTTCTGTACATGAGTGTCTATTTGTGTGTTTCTGTGTGTTTGTATTTGTGTGTTTCCCTGTGGGTGGGTATTTTAATTTTGTAGAGTTTGAAAAAACTCTTGTAACTGCTCATAAACCAGGTCAAAGTGGTAAAAGGTGCAATTCTGTAAATGGATCAATAAAACATTTTAACGGTTTATTCTATCATGTCTAGTGCTCTTATTGGAAGTCCAATCTGCGTAATAACAAATTGTTATTCTTTTTCATGTAGCCCATATTCAGCAAGTGAAGCAAAACCTATCCAAGAGACCGAAAGAGCTGATTCCGAGTGTTTTCACAAACACATGAGGTAGGCCTTACAACTCTACATCTCAGCATCAGCTGATTAGCAAACATCACCAATCAGCAGGGTTGGATCTTTCCAGTCTGACCCTACTTTAGTCTTTTAATTTGTCTTTAATACAAAACATTGTGAAGCTCTCAGTGTGGATGCTGAGTAGCAGAGACTGCATCATAGCACACATACACATTAACCCTTTAAGGCCTAATGCAAAAATCCCGGCAGAGAATCATGCTGCCATGTTTACCATAGTAACCTGTATTTGGGCTGAAGCACAGCTTCTCAGCTTTCAGGAACAGTTGGAATTTTTTTTCTGTTGCGCAAAACTTACAGTAATTACGGTACTTTCAAAATTACACGCATATCTGTGTCGGCATCGGCACGTTCTTAAAATGCGCTCATGCTGCCCCTGTTTAAATGGGTTAATCAATAAAATAACAAAGACTAGGAGATTAGTAGTCAAACAAGGTGAACTTGGATTCACACGATGCATAAAATATGTCCCCGCTGAACATGGTGGATGACCTTTGACCCCCCCCACCTGTAGGGGGCATACGTGTGACTTGACCCAAGGATCATTTCAACCAAGTTTCGTGAAAACCCCTTGAAGTTTGTGGATACAGTGACCAATGATGTAGATTTGGATCAATGACTGCAAATGACCCCTACATGACCTTTGACCCAAAAACTGTTGGGGTCACATGTGTGATTTCACCCAACAATCATAGTGTCCCAGTGCCATGAAAATCCACTGAAGTATTTGGATACAGTGACGTTCTGACCATGTTGGATCAATGACCCCAAATGACCCCTACGTGAACCTTTGACCCCCCATCTGTAGGGGGAACATGTGTGACTTTATCCAAGGATCATTGCATCCAAGTTTCATGAAAATGCAGTGAAGTATGTGGATAGAGTGATCAATTATGTACAGGGTTAAAATTTTTGGTGGACGGACAGACGGACGGGTACACAAGCTGCTCATTTCATAGTCCCCTTCCGAAATTCTTTTGGCGGGGACAATAATAAGAAACCAGCTGCAGTTAATCCATTGCTCCATTCTCTATTTGTTTTGGTCCCCATACAGTAGCCACTTACCATGAATGTGTGTTACCCATTAATGAGTCCCCTGGATACTTGGTTTGAATGTGTACTGGACATGAAAGTTTCCCCTCCTCTCCTGCTGTGTTTTGGTTCCTGGCCAGCCTTGCCGGGTGCATTCCAGGCAGCGCTGCACGGGGTCCTGACTGCAGGCCAGTTCGATGAGGCTGTCCGGGACACCATGCGCTGCGGGGGATGCACCAGCAGCAGGGGCTCCTTCATTGGAGCGTGTTTGGGGGCTCAGGTACGGAACAGGCAAATGGCACCATGTCATTGAGTCATTACTTTCAACATCTCTACTCAGTAAAATGTTGAGTGGTAAATTAATATGAAGTTGTTGAAGTCGGTATGATGATACATTTTAGTGCGTGTTGCCCAAGGAAGTGAAGGATGTGTGTGACTGAACCCCCCTTAAAAAAATTAGTTCTGGCCCCTGCACCTTTTCTAAGTTAAATATAAGGAAAGTATCCAGTAAATTCTACTGCAGGGCCCCCTGACTCTGTATAGTTCCTTCTCGCTTTCAAAAGCACTGCTAAGCCTTAGGTGTTGCTTACAGATATGAACTCTGTCACTTATATCTTTCTATTGTGTTTTTGCTTGGAACATTGTACTATTTTGTGGTTTTACTTTGTTGAAACTGAAGAAAAGTCTATTTTATGTGTGAAACATAAGAGTTTTGTATTTCTGCAACCTTTTACTACTGTAATACCTTTAATGTCACTCACTGTGTGGTTTAGTTCTTTCCTGAAAATGTGCTGTCTTCACGCCTGCAGATCGGACTTTTGGGGATTCCGGATTCTTGGAAGAGTCGGACTCTTAGATATCCCATTTTGCTTGAGCTTGCAAAGAATCTTGCCAGCTTCCACTAATCTGATTTGCATATACAGTATACGCACACGCGCGCATTCACGCATACACTGCTCACACACATATACTTAATGCGCTCAAACAGTGAACTTGTCCGAACATCCTGTGTCACACTTGTATTTTACTCTCCATAACACTTAATGAAGGTTACAGCTTAAACACTACAGGGCTGGAACTTGATGCATTGTGTTATGTCAGTAGTTCCTGTACACTGAGAGATAAATAATACAGTCTCTGACTTAAGTAGGATTGTTGGGATAAAGCACATTGTATTACATTCAGTTTGGAGTGAAATTAATGTAAATCCATAAGGCGTTTTCAGCTCTGTGCACGCTGTAATGTTCTTACCATATTATACTTGTTTCAGAAAAATCAACTGGTGAATGTTACGTCTTTATGCTATGGCTGGGCAAAAAAATGTGTCAGACTGTAGATTCATTGACACAAGTATTGATGATTACTTAGACTGTACGATTAAGATCAATTCTTTCATCATTTTGTGTTTGCTTATACGTTGTACCATTGCCCTTGAAGTGAAATGGAATTAAAAATGTGTTGACTTTCCTCCAGTGTTTTGCTGATGCATTTTGGGCACAACACTTTCAGGCCTCACTGGGCATGAACAATGACCTAACATGTTATTGACTGCCATTATTTAAGTTTCTCCATTATACGTTTGGTACCTGCGCACTGCACGCTACAGTGTGGATGCATATGGATATGTAAGCACTCCAGTCCTAACACATCAATGGTTGTATGGCAATCTATCTTAGTTATATGACATTCCTGAAAAAAACTTTGGTCTGGTTATTGAATCAGAATTAATAACTAGAGGTACTCTGAAAGCACAAACCTCCGCCAAGGCAGCAGTGAAAATCTTGCCGAGTGAACGTGGCTCATAAGAAATTTAAGGTATTTGCAGCATAGGATTTTGAGATGGTTGCTGTGGTGGCCATATTGTTTGACCGATGGTGGTCAAAATCAATAGGATCTGTCCCCGATGTAATAGCAACCCACTCACAAAATTTCAGAGATATGCATTACTTTTTGAGTTATCTTGTCCACAAACAAAAAGACAAACTGCACCGATCACATAACCTCGTCCTGCCAACTTCGTTGTTGGCGGGGGTAATAATGTAAGAACATGGGGCAGACTTAGGATAACCGGAAGTTAAATGCACTGTGAATGCGGTCTGAGCTAATTGCAGAAGCATAAGTATTTACTGAGCGACCACAGGGGCTGCAGCTCTTCTCTTACTCTGAGGAACTTCTCTGTTATTTTAGAACGTGTACCAGCTAACAGATTTTTAATGCTTAGTTCCCACTTTCGTGCGCTCCGTTACGAGCGCCAGGATTGGCCATTCGTGGCTGATCATGGAACTTCTCTGAAGCTGCTTTCACACCGGACGCGAAACGAATTTTTTGCACGACAGATTACATTCAAAGTCGACTTTGAATGTAATCTGTCGTGCGAAAAATTTGTTTCTTGTCCGGTGTGAAAGCGGCTTAAAATTTCAGGTTTGGATACGAAGTGATGCGATAATCACGATTGACAATTAATCGTGTTGATCGTAGGAAATTTTTGAACCGTCCAAAACTACAATGAACACGATTGCCACGACTGACCTCAAGATCTGATAGGATCACCACGATTACTCCATGATTAAAGGCTGTATCAGCGATATGACGTCGCTATTGTTGACAGTTGAAACATTCTCAAAACACAACAGAGCCGCTTGCCCCTCCCCTTCAGAAGCTTGGAACATGAACGCGCTTTTCTTAAAGTGAAACTTCTAAGTAAAGCTGCTTTCACACCGGACGCGAAATGAATTTTTCGCACGACAGATTACATTCAAAGTCAATGCAAGGACTCCAGTACACGCAAAAGAATGGCTCACTCAGCTGGGTAAATGGCCGTGTACAGCTCGTGTCAGACTGTAGATTCATTGACACAGGTATTGATGATTACTTAGACTGTACAATTAAGATCCATTTTTTCATCATTTGTGTTTGCTTATACATTGTACCATTGCCCTTGAAGTGAAATGGCATTAAAAATGTGTTGACTTTCCTCCAGTGTTTTGCTGATGCATTTTGGGCACAACACTTTCAGGCCTCACTGGGCATGAACAATGACCTAACATGTTATTGACTGCCATTATTTAAGTTTCTCCATTATACGTTTGGTACTTGCGCACTGCACGCTACAGTGTGGATGCAGTTTGATCACGCAACAGTGTGATCACGATTGACAATTAATCGTGTTGATCGTGGGAAATTTTTGAACCGTCCAGAACTTGAACCGTTCAAAACTACAATGAACACAATTGCCACGACTGACCTCAAGATCTGATAGGATCACCACGATTACTCCACGATTAAAGGCTGTATCAGCGATATGACGTCACTATTGTAAAGCTGCTAAGTAAAGCTGCTTTCACACCGGACACAAAACAAATTTTTTGCATGACAGATTACATTCAAAGTCAATGCAAAGACGCGAATACACGCAAAAGAATGGCTCACTCAGCTGGGTAAATGGCCGTGTACAGCTCGTTCTGATAAACGCCCGCTAGCAACAATGACGATCATTGCCAGACGATAAATTTACACCATTAGTACTAGCTACAACAAGGTATCTGACAAGTATCTTAGCTCAGCATTACAAAATGAGTATTAACAACGTCACATAGATCCCCGCTTTTAGCTAAACTTATCACGCGGTTATACATTCATCGACGAATTTCAACTCTGAGTACTAACCAGAGAAAAAATGTTATTACACGAACACAAACTCTGGTTTGATCAGACAGAATTAGCAAACTCACTAGCTTGCCAACAAGAGTTAGCAAAGGTTGCTAACTCGCTCCAAAGAGGAAATAGCGACCTCTCTGCTGTTTGATTCATTCTGACCAGCAGGATCTATGCAAGATAGCCTTACAAAAACAATACATGAGCTTCCCTTAATTTTGCTTGGGATGACAATTTAGAATTCACATTCAACCGAGTTAGCACCAGCTTTACTCACCTCAAGTAGAAACAAGGCGACCTGGGCGTCAGAATTAAAACCATTCAACTCCCGGAATTCTCTCCAACATTGGTATGCTTTCCCTATGTTTATTCGGGACTTCGCATAGCTGCGATCACGTTCCTTTTTCCACGACATGCACTCGTTCGAGCGTCTCTTTTTGGGTTTAGCTTCCACTATGCTTCACTCTGCCGCTGCGGTAGTGCCACTGTTCCTTTCGTTGCTCAGTCCCACCCGCTTGTCATGTATGAGCATGGAATAGGTGCAGAAGACCCACCCCTGCCCTGCAATTCGTAGAAACACTTTTGTTGATGTTTGGGGGCGTGGGTAGGTCCCCACGAGTTTGTGTATCTTTCTCAGTGTCTACCTGGCTGTAGGTGGCCTACAGAGACCAGAGTTTTTCACCGCCCACTCATGAGAGGAGCTGCTAACAGTTTGTGAGGAAAAATCTCCTGTACGTGACAAATTATGTTTTGGCTCAGAATCGCTGATAGAACCTTTAAGAGCACGATTTCAGTCGTGCCGCGAATCGTGATAGTGGGAACCTAGCATAACCATTACTTGACAAAATACTTAATCCATTGCATGGATAACATGAAGAGGTTTATACAGACAGTGGATTGGGTCAAGCACCTTCCGGGAAGAATATGATTATTAAATCACCCAGTTATTTTCTGGCTGACTGGGGAAGGCACACGTGAACCTAAAAAATGTGTTTCTGTGATTAAGAGTTTCCCTGACCCAGAGCACCATAGCTCAGTAACATATTTATTGTAGCAATTCACCATTTGCTGGAAGGGCCAGTGGCAGCTTAATGCAAGGCTCAAACTTGCAAGCTCCTTGGGTTACGCTGCTGAAAGGAATTCCAGGTGCAGATGAAATATTACATTTCAAATGAAGAACACCATGAGACATGAATGTTATACAGGTAATGTATATATTGGCTGGTTGCATAAGCGGTCACTTGTTGCTGAAAAGAATGAAAAAAAAAGCAGTCCTTTCACAGCATGAATGTACAGTAGGCAATTATTGTGGAAATTCCTCAGTCCCTTTCAGTAATATGTACACAAGCAACTCCTCTGGTATTTAAGTCCTGGATGTTAATTATGTTAAATCATGGATTTTATTTGGGTGAGTCTCCTAATTTTAGAGATTTGTGCCTATTCTGGCTGCCTTTGTGCAGGTCCTACCCAAGGTTACTTGCAATCTTTGACATAAAAAAAATAATGCACCATGTTTCTAGTACTGATATCTTCATATAGAAACATTTTTGTTTCAGAATAATTACTTTGGTCCTGGGGACCCATAATTTATGCTAGTTTTCTTTCCAATCGCGACTGCAATCGCATAAACAGCTGTTAATTATGTTCTTAATTTGGTCCTTCTTGTGTTTCATTATTTACCCTCTGTAGCCAAATTGTCCGATGTGGCTATAGCTGTATAAAATGTTGGATAAAAACTGCTTTATTGCAAACACTTACAAAAAGGGTACATATTTTTAACTAACCGAATTGAAGATAAGGTGAAACAATAAGGTCCTAATTACACTGGTGGACATGGAACATTTTTCCCCCTTAAACACAATGCAGGTTAGGCTCATCATCACATAATTTATCTTTAAATTTGTCATTAACTACCAAATGTCTATTTTAAATGAACATATGTCCACTTTTTCACCAATTGGAAGCCATTTGTTTCTTTAAATTCATCAGTTATAATTTCCTCTCTTAATTGCATAGGGGGGAAAAAATTGCAGAAAAAAAGTAGGGGACTCTTCAGGCTATGCATGGCTACTTCTGACAATGTCGCTTTAAAGGGCAAAAAATCTTTATGAACATGAATGGTGCAATTGAGAAAAACTAACATCATGTTAAAATTCTTGGACAGTAATTGTAGTTGAAATGAAATCCAGCATACACCGGGGGTCCCCATGCAGGACTGATGTGAACCACTGTTCTAAATGAATATTTTTCTCTATTCTATTCTATTCTATTCTGCTTGCGGTGCCCATGTTTAACACTAGAACGGCAGTGAGGTCATTTTGACCTCCCTCGCCTTTTAAACTGTACATAACTCTGTTTGAATAACAACCCTATGTCTCCCAGTCAGTGACTTTTCCTAAAATGGTGTTATTCATCAACCTATGAGTTATGGGGATTCTGGAATAAAAGAGACAGAAAAAATCACTGATTCTATCTAGAAAGGCCAAGAGGCCATTTTGACCTCCATTCTCCTAACGCAAAACACTGTAAATGGACCATATAGCCCAGCTGTATAGCTAGGCTATGTAGTCAGCCTGGCCAGCCTGGCTAGGCTGACTATATAGCTACTCAGACAGACAGCTCAAAGCACTTGACAGTAGCTTAATACCTCACATATGCCCATTTATACAACACATTCATACACTGACAGCTATGCAAGGCAGTCAACTGCATCTTGGTTGCCTAGCAACGCATTTTGTTACTTCTTGAATAGTGTGCAGGTGTGTATATAAACCAGTTGCTGTCATGACGTCAGAATCAGTTTGTTTTCCCATTTTACAGGTAGAAATTGTGATCGTTGCAAGGCTTTTCTCTTTGTGATTTCGTTTATTTAGTTAGTCGGGCAGGCTACCAGAAAAGGAAATGGATCAGAGGAAACGGATGAATGTAAGTCAGGCTTTGGCAAAGCTTTAGGACATGAGTTCTGGTGAGTCAGATGGAGAAGAAATATCAGGGCTCAGTGATGTGTCTTGGTCCAGTGAATCAGCCTCTGATTTTGAACCTGAATGTCATCATGAACCACCCTGTCAAAGGATCACCTCTGCTGGGCAAACCAAGCCTCTGATGCCAGGGAGGTCAGCTAAACTTGATATTTATTCACCTCGTAATGCTCAGGTTTCACAGCATAATTTCAAGTCCAAAGGTTATGAAACATTTCAAAATAGCCATAATAGCCAACAAAGCCAAGCTCTAAAGCTCTAACTTCTATACTATTCCATCAATATAAACAGAGCAAGCAATGAATTTACATTGTTATATTATTAAAATAAAATAAAGCCTAATGTGGCAAAATTAAAAAAATAAGATATTTTATCATTTATTTTTACACACTATTTTAAAATGATTAACAACTGTTCCAGTGACAGACTTCTAAGTTGCAATCATAAAGCCCGAAGCGGTGGGAGGTCAAAAAGACCTCGCGGCTGTTCTAGGAGGTACTGCATTGTTGGCTGTTCTAGTGTTAAAATCATTTAAAGTTGTAAAGTAATAAAGATTTAGTGCTACGTACTGTATATGTTATTTACATAAAATCTCTTTCAGAATGGATTGTATCAGTGGGCTTCTGAAATAGTTATGATGAATCTTGCTCTTTTTGATCACATGGGCTTACAAATCAGAAGTACCTATCAGGGCTACAGGGATGTTTTCATTGTGTTTGGGTTTGATCTTAGGAATTTGGATTGTTCCTGGAAATCTAAAGGAAAATTGAGTCATGCAGTGGACGACTGAAGCTCAAGTGGACGTTAGCGTACATCAAATATAAAATTACCAATCTTTAATTCTTCAATCACATTATGGTCCTTCCAAGCTACGGTTGAATCTTACTGAATCTTTAAAATCCAGATGCTTATTGGTTTATGTTCAATGTCTTGAGAATTAATCAGTGTTTTTGACCTTGCCTTAATAAAGCAAGGCACGCTGTTTCTGGAAAGGAGCAGCTCTTCTATACGATGATATGTACTTCCTGTTATGGAAATACTCTGAATTTTGGGGCAGTTTTGATGACAGCTTGCTCCTGCATGCCCCATGCATTAATGCACCTAAAATGCCGAGGAAATGAGAAGTTACTCTCATTGAGGTCTGTCCCTTCATATAGCTCATGTTCTGTATGGAAGTCCAGTCCTTCCTTCCTTTAGCAAGGTTTTTATTCCTGCTTATGACCAACAAAGTAATCACACCGGCAAAACCAATCATATTGCTGGAATATTTTCGCCACCATCATCCATGTCGCAGATTTCTACCTCTCAAATGCTGCTGTTCGTCCCAGTTCTCCAGTTGCCCACTTAACAGAAGACAAATCATTAATTCATCGATCCATTCATACGCCGTCTAATCTGCTTATTTCTGGTCAGGGCTGTAGAGGCCTGGAGCCAATGCCAGCATTCAGTTGGCGAGAGGAGGGAATACACCCTGGACTGTTGACTTTTCACTGCAGGGCTCACACACCATTCACTAAGGAAAGTGCCTAAGGAAACTGGAGTACATACAAACATACAAACTCCACATAAAGGCACTGGCCTGACGCAAACTCACTGTCTTCTAGCTGTGGGTCAACAGTGCTACCCACTCTACCACCGGGCTGCCTCAGTGATTGATTATAAATGAACTATGTTACCATGAACAGCCAATAATTGGCCACAATACAAGGTGATAATGAATGTGAGATACAATCTAAATTAGACACGAAGGACGCACGTTTTCTCATGCTCCCTACTCAGTATCTACCTTAGCTCTTTGGTAATTAATCTCAGGTGGCCATTTCTCTGTAGCAGTTGGAGGTAGCTAAAGAGTAAATGAGCTTTGTAGGCTTGCAGGCCTCAGCAGTTTAATTCTATGGCAACTAAATGGCCTCTATATCTAACCATTTTGTTTGTCTCTTGTACAGGAATCTTGTAATCTGCACAGTGGACTAGAGTGGGCCATGCTTAAACCTGCTAGTCCCACTGTAGGAACTGGACCGAACTCCATCATGTGACATTGAGCTGATGATGGTGGTGAAAATGACACATACACTAAAATAAAAAGTGCGTGAACACTTCACTGAAGCCTCATTGACATACATATAAAACAGAAATTTGTCAATTTTAAATATCTAACATTTTAATTTGGAATGACTCGTTCAGTATCAGCAGATAGGGCATACTGTCAGCTTTCATTTGAAGGTATTTTCATACAATTCTGCTCCATAAAATGGAAATTGTTGCCCTTTTTGTGCATACTTCCTCCCCCCTTTCACAACTCCAGTTAGTTTGAGTGGAGCCATCAGTCAGTGGGGGGTCAGAAGGTATTTAAAATCCTAACAGTGAAATGGATTTTGAGCTGGAATATGCTCAAATAGAAGCTGAATGTCTGTTTTAGCAGGCCATATTGACCAGTTATTCTCAAATGTCAACTAAAATGTCAGAAACTTACAAGTTAAAAATATCTGTTTTTTACGCATGGCAATGAGGTTTCAATTCAGTGTCCACACACTTTTGGCAATAAAGTGTATAGGTATGCGTATATTTTTCATGTATTTCACAATGCTTGGTTTCTATTTGCTCCCAATTTGCAATTTGCACCCAGAACATTTCTTTTAAATCAATTATTTGGAGGTTGGAGGAGGCAGTGCTCAACCAATGTGTAGGTTCAGCTCAAAAATATCACATGATGATTAAAAGTTAACTACATATACTTAAACAGAGGCTACACATTTGCTGTTCTATAAGCACACGCACTACCTAAAAACTGCACCATCCGCGACAAATTAAATTGTGATATAAAATTGTATAAGATATCATATTTGGCAAAAAAAAAAAAAAAAAAAGCAGACAGTGAGTCATCAGGTCAATGTCTGAGCATTATTTTTCACTGAAAGATACAGGCTGGTGCATGAACTGTGTGCTTGGGGTTGTTTACTAGGAATTGTGTGATATCCATAATGTGAAATTTACATCAATTGTGCTCAATAGACCAAAAATGGAATGAATTAGTTTGCAGAATGGTGCTACTCCAAGCACTGGTCCACAATAACAAGCGATTTGTTTGTATCACTGACTGTACATGGAAGAATGTAAAATTCAGTCAAAAGGTGAATTAGTTATTAGCAGGAACTGTTCACAGTGGGTAGCAGCATAATTCACAATGAGGCAAGGCAAAGTTCACAGAGAAGGACAGCAAAGTTTGCAACACGGAACAACAAAGTTCACATTTGGGAGCAACATACAATGGGGAACAAACAACTTCACATTTGGGAGCAAAAAAGTTAACAATGAAGAACAGCACAGCTTGCAGTGGGGAACAGCACATTTTACATTGGGGAGTACCACTGCTCACAACAACGAACGGCTCAGCCTTCAATAAATAACAGCAACAGTCACATTTGGGAGCAGCATCTTCAGTTCTCAATTAGGAAGAATACACCTCACAATGTACAAAAGCATTGTTAATATTGGGTAAAAAAAATATCAGTATGGCAGAGGGAATCACTTTTTTGTACAGCAGTATGGACAAAACACCAAAACACAAGAAGCATCCCTGTCAAATGAAATTAAATTCCTATTAATCTGAGTGGTAATTGAAAAGATGTGTCTGCTTTAAAGACATCTAACCAGCTGTACTTTGCGTGGTAAGCTTCTAAAGCAAGATGAGACTTCCATAGGGACCAAATTTTAAAATACAGTGGTAACAAAAAGTTGATGACTCCAATGATAGGCCCTACTTGTCTGAACACACGCGGCAGTTCAAAGGTTTTGATTGACACAGTCCTTGCTGTTTTGTTTAGTCAATAAAAGTATTTTGAATATTACGCTAGATGAGACAAACGCCTGACTGTATTTGCAGTTATATGCACACAGTATATAAACAAACTAGCGCACACTTAAATGTATTTTGCTCAAGAAATGTTCACATTCTTTCTTAATCAGTGGGTCCTACCAACTATACTGTTCCCAGTAACAATGGAGGATAGATGCACTTTTAATTGCAAAGCCCTGACAATCATATTTGGTCAATTCAAATTCACTGCAAATTTGATGCACATAGCGTGTGTGCATACAACTACGTAAGCAAAAAATAAATAATAATCATAATAATCATAAAAATAACAAAAAAATTGAGAGCTGTAGTGTTCAGCCTGTCCTGTGCTGTAGATCCCACATCTACAACTGTAGGCATGTGCTGCCACCTAGAGTAATAGTTGTGGTCTCAGCGATGTGTCTGAATATTCTACACATGCATACTTGAAGTCATAAAATGTCTGATTTGTTCACAGTAACTGAATGTAAAAATCCCCAATATAAATAATTAAACACAATATTTACTGCCAAACAATTTGTATTTTGCTGCCTTAATGATATAAGAATATGAATTTAATGTGGGAAATTGCTTTAGATACACTTTGACATCTCAAAATGTTCTCAGTCCAATAAATCTAGTTATTTTGTTACTAACTGCCATTTCCTTCATCCATAACTTCAAAAACTTTCAGAAAGATACAGTTGAACAGCCATATCACTGTATGTGAGCTTTAGCATAAATGACCATGGTTGGAAGCAATGAAAATAGAATAGCATTCAAGTGTTAATATCCAGACAAAGAACCAGATGCAGAGGCAGAGTACAGTTCTGTGCGAAGGTTTATGGATAGGAATACAGTAATGACAGATAGGGACCGATCCCTGGGTAGACTGGCACACTTCAGTTCAGATGGTAATGAGCTTGGGGAGGGGCATGTCCACGCCCGGCCAGTGGCTTCCTGGAGCTTCCTGGTTCACCCTCATCAGAGCAGAACTGTCAGATGGCAGGAGTTTAGCAGGAACACAGTTCCAATCCTGATAACTGGAGAAGGCTTAGGAGGTGTTCCTAATAAACTGGGCTGAGGAACGCACGGAAGAGGTGGGTTAACGAGAACGCTGTCCCAATCCTGGAGACCGGGAAACAGGCTTGGGAGCTTGTTCCTATTAATAAGACTTAAAAGATCACGTGCGTTTTTCACTATTATTTAAGATTATGATCATTTCCAAAGATGATAAATTCACAAACTAGGAAGAATGCATCGACCGGTTGGTTTGTCCATTGACAAGCAAGCAACAATCCAGCAACTTGACAGCCTCAAAATAAAGGAATGTATATGCCACAGAAACACGCAAGAATGGGGAACCACAAATGCACTCCTGGAGGGGGAGTCAGGCAAGACACTAAACCAATCAAAGGAGACAATACATCAAAAGGCAAGCTAGTCGCTGGATGGGAGGAGAAACAATGGGATTTCACACAAGAGTTGTGACATTCAAGTACATATTTATTTATATCACCATCATTAAAGGAGCAGGTAAGAGGATTCTCCTTACAAAGGAGTTGGCCTACAAGAGCAGAGAAAATGGGACAAGTTGTATAAAAATGGGCTGGTGGACTATGACTGGACAAAGCACTATACCTGACCCAAACAGGTCTAATATGAGGCAGTCCATGGGATATTACTAACTCCAAAAAAGTGAACCCAATACAAAAACCTATATACGGTATCAACTCTGAGTTTACACTTACTCTCTTCGGCATATTTTAGCATTAACCAAATCTCATCAAAAAGTTTGAGGACTGGTCATTGTACACACAACCTCGTTCTAAAAAAATGAACTACATCTTAATACATCACGCTCCAGACCGTATGGTGGTGGTGCCTTAGCATTAGCTGAGTACATGCGTGACCATATCATCCGCACCGATTCTGGAAGAAGTCTCCATTCTCCCAGTGCTATTTTGCCTTAGTAGAGGGCCTTGGTGGCAGGGCTTTTTTGCTGTCTAAAGGAAAGGAGACGGGAGTAGTCTGGCTAAAATCAACAGACTTTGAGCCACAAAAATCAGGCTTTATAATATCATGCTCCCAGATATTTTTGTGATGTAAACTAGGCCTACATTATAATAAAATTTAAATAATCATCATTATACCCTAAACATTGCCAGGTTTCTTTTCATAGGAGGCTGCTTTTGCCCCTGACTGAAGCAGAAGTGGACAGGCGTGAGAGACTTTTCCCTCATTTATATCATCGCTCCTGAATATGTCAAGCAGTAGACTCGACGCTGTTTAAGTCGTTGCTGAAACTAAACCGAGGGGATTGCTGCTGTTACTGCCGTCAGTGATTCAGAAATTGCTGTTACAATGTGCCACTGCTGACAGATTAGCTAGCTGGAGTGGGCAATGCTAGCATTATTGAAGGATAGATACATATGCAAACAAAGTTGCTAAGATCAATTTCCGTATTGCATTGCTGTTGGAGAGTGAAGCATGAAACTGCATCCAAAACATGGCCAATCATTGCTTACAGCAATCCCTGTCAAAGTGACCAGGGCAGTGATAATGCCCCTCCATAGGGGGTCCTATAGCCGAGTGGTCATGGTCTTTGACTGAAACTCAAAGGTCATTTGTTTGGGCTCAGTGTAGCCGCAGTGAAATAAATAGCAAGGCCCTTGACCCCACATACTTCCAGGAGATAGGCCTCTGATTTGTTTAATCAACTGTAAGTTCCATCCATCCATCCATCCATCCATCCATCTTCAGCTGCTTATCCCGGGCCAGGTCACTGGGGTAACAAACTCAGCAGAGTAGCCCAGGTGTTCCCCTTCCCAGCTACTGCCTCCAACTCTGTGGGATCCCAAGCCAACCCCAGGCCAGCACAACTCAAATCATTGACTGGCGAATTGGAACAGCATCTGCAGTGATGCGGGCATTTTACTGGTCCATCATTGTGAAGAAGGAGCTGAGCCTAAAAGCAAAGCTCTTGGTTTACCGGTCAATCTACGTTCCAACCTAGACCTGATAATCATGTCGCCTAGATTGACTCGGCGACAAGACTCTGGTTGAACGAAAACCAAGGGATTTTCAAAACTCACCTACTGCTGATGTTGGTGCAGACACTTTTTTACGGGGTTGGCCCCTAAAATCCAATCTCATCTGAGTGAAATATGATTTGAACACCCATCGGCATCACTTATTTCTCAAAGTATGTCATCGTTTTGTAGTATTCCCTTCTGCTCGGCCAAACTGCCGCATCAAAATTTGATTGGCTGAGGTGGTTCGGGCATCTGGTCAGGATACCTCCTGGAAGCCTCCCCTTAGAAGTTTTCCAGGCCTACTGAGAAGAGTCCCCGAGACTTGCCTAGGACGCAATTGTTAATTGCTTAGGATAAAAGTAACCAGTAAATGACTGCTATTATGATGCTCTCACAAGCAGCAAGACAGCTTGGATCTGTGTATACAAATGTTTTGGTGACTGACATTAAAAAAAAAAAAACCCTCAAAATTATAAATGCTCCATTTGAAATGTGCGGATAAACAGTGTTTTGAGGGATGGGCGGTTGAATTTTGTAATTTGAGTCAAAATTAGTTTGAGTTGACATCAATATTCTCTACCACGGCTGCTATGTGCTCTAACAGCCTTTGCTTATGCAGGTGCGTTTCTTACATTCTGCACAGTCGTCCAAATATGTAGGAATTCACGTCCGTTTCCTGCAGCGGATGAAAAGCTGCTCTCTAATGCACAGTGTGCACACGAGTCGTTCCATTTGGAGTAAAAAAATAGAAAGGGGATAAATTAATTTGGTTCAAAAGGCCGGCTGTGCAAACTACGCATACAGCTACTGCTCACATGGAGGCCACGATAGATGGCCCAAGGCAAAGAGATAACGTTGACATGAGTTTACATTATCATTGTAAGTCATGAGGTGACAGTTTTTATATCAGGATCACCGCTAAAGTACCGCCCCCTGGCGGTCTGAAGCGCTACTTCCTCTTAATCGTTTTTCGCATTTGACAAAATAACCTTTGCAAAATCCATCACTGCTCTCCTTTCGGCTTATGCTTTGTCTTTTAACAAACAGTCGATCGATTATGTTCCAAATATCATGACGGTTTTCTATCACTGTCTCTTTTTTATTACGATGTATTATTTATTTCCGGGCTCTAATAAATCAGTCAGATCGATTTTCTAATTTATCGGCTTTGACCAGGTATAGCGGGTGCCTCATAAAATTGATGAACTATAATATATAACTTAGGGAAATATTGAATCAACGGCCAGGCAGCACCAAGCGACCTAATAACTGCTTTCGTGGCAAAGGATTAGCTCGAAAATACGCACTTCCCATAAATCGTAATTCACGCACTCGTGTGAACTCAGAGCCCAGAATGAGCTCGGCTTCCTCTTGAAGAGAACCGACGAGCATTGAGTATTTATACACTCCCATGTGATCAATCGGATATTATTCAGCAGAAATCTGACAAACTAGTTATCGTTTAATGTAGACTTCTTCTGATTTGTTCTATGGATAAGTAGTTTTTTCACCTGTATTTTTTTTTAACGAAACCGTGATCCCTAGCAAACGTTCCTAAAGCTTGCGAGCTATGGATTTCAACGTAAAAAGATTCGCTGCTGACGCCGGTACTTTCCTCAGTCGTGCAGTACAGGTAGGAAGCTTTGTATCAACAGTTTTGTCACACTCGTTATGCATTAAAATGCAATTCTACTGAACCATCAATTTTGTCATCTCTGTCTACTTTTGCGATTTGCATGTGTTCATACTTGGTTAACCCTCTTCAGCGCTGCGATAGTAGGGGAACTCGCGGCTCAATAGGCCTGTTTTGCCTGCTAACAGCAGACTTGAAAAGTACTGGTTAGAGGAAGCGGGCCGTTGGGCGTTGGTTTTAGTGCTTAGTGTCTCCCAAGAAATCATAATCAAAATTGATTCTGAAATTTTATATTCGTGTACAGCCAATATTGTAGCGCATTTTCTGAACCCAGTTTGTTCCGATGAAGTAATGACAGAGGCCATCCGGTTTCACTTTGTTACTAGCCGGTGATTGAGAGTTGCTTCGCTCTGGTTTAATATTAATAGTTTGTTAACTCTGATCGCCGAGTGAAGTCACATCTGTTAAGTCGCTTTCACACCGGACGCGAAACGATTTTTTCGCGCGGCTGACTACATTCAAAGTCAATTGACTTTGAATGTAATCTGTCGTGCGAAAAATTCGTTTCGCGTCCAGTGTGAAAGCAGCTTTAGTCGTGAAGTGCGTGATATGATGCATTATTGCTAGAGCTAGCTTGCTAACGTTATTTTGGGAAAGCGTGTTGAACGACTCCCTGAATTTATTCATTTCAAAATAGTTCTGGATATCTAAATCTTGGCTAACGTTAACAAACCTGGCTATTATTAGAATAGATTAAACTTTAGCTAGCTAGCTACATTGACTTTCAGAACAAATGTTTGATCTCTGTTTATCATGCTGTCTCCTACACGACAAAGACCGCAGCTACGATTGCATTCGTGTTGCCGCTATGTTTGCAGTTAAGTTAGCTCAGACTGCTCTGGCTTTGATCAGGGGGATATACTACGAAGCTGGCTTTGTGATGAAGCCTGGCTTTAAGATTAATTAAAACCTGGAAAAGCACTTTTTACATTAGTCCATGCTCCAGATTTGAAGAGTTTCCTGGTTTTACTAAGTGCTGAAGTCAGGCTTAATCACAAAGCCAGCTTTGTGGAATACCCTCCAGCAGAAGTGCTTGCTGGTCACAATATTTCCGTTGCATTTAGTGTTCGCCCTGCCTTATCTCTAGCCTCTATACCACTAATTATTTCCGAGGGTCGAATCCTCATTATTAATATTCATGTTTTACAAGTCAGTGTGGAAAGACTTCCGTCCCCCCACCCCACCTTCTTTTTTTCAGTCTACAAGGTCCGGTATACATTCCAAATATAGCATTTCTATCCGTTATCCGCTCCCCCCTAACCCTAACCCTAACCCTAATCCTAATCCTAACCCAGTTTTCCCCAAATCATGGTCCTCGTGGGCCATGGCCTGATGGTTTTCCATTCTCCCTATGCTTGAGAGTCAGATGTAAAGAAAGTCTAGTCAAATAAAGACAATAATTGTTCAATATTTGCAAGGAGGGGAAGGATGCCAGGGCTGGATTTTAATTCGAGGGCCAAATTTGGGGAGCCGTGCCATGTTAAGTTATCCGAGAGGGTGGGGGCGGGCGGGCGGAAGTCCTGCTGGCATTGCATCATCAAAATACTCCATAACAATGTCTGACAATGATGGTGATGATATCTATGTCTGTTGTTAGTTTACAGAAGAAAAGCTTGGGCAGGCTGAAAAGACAGAGTTGGATGCCCATTTGGAGAATCTTCTTGGCAGAGCAGAATGCACCAAACATTGGACAGAAAAGATTATGAAACAGACTGAAGTTTTACTTCAGCCTAATCCCAGTAAGAAGTCATTTACCTGTTGAAATTATTATTAATTCTGCTGGAATTTGATTATGTCTGTATAACAATTGAATTATAATTTTCTAATGCCAATACTTCACAGTTAGTTTGATTTAAACATGTAAATATTGATATATAATTATTATAAATACAATTTTTCAGTAGTTGTGCTAATTGAAGGGGTTTTTTTTTTGGAATAATTGATGAATTTAGTAATTTGGTGACAAATGTAGTGTCTGTTCATTGACATTTCCTGTGGAAATGGCAAACACATTTGAAGGGCCTTTTGTTTATAAGAGTGGACCAATGCAATATGTAGTTACTGGGTTTGTGGGTGTGAAACGGGCTTGTCCAGTCTTCTCCACAAATGGGCAGATCTGGTTGCGGATTTTTTTTCTGTCCTGTACTAATGAATGTCTTGAGGTAATCATGTGTCCTAGTGTGGGGTTAAAACAAACCTTCACCCACATAGGACCTTTCCAGGCTGTCAGGATTCTTTCCAATGTAATGCTTTATTGTTTTAATGGTGAATGCATTTAGTAGAATTCAAACAAATGTATTAAGATCACTTAACCATAACAATTTACATTTGAAAAATGTACCCCTGGATAAAAGGAATGGTGGAGGAGGGTGTAATTATGATTGTTTAGAGCGAGCATTTGTGTGCTAATGTCACCTCTCACTATCAGCATATGATTCTTTTTACTGGTTGCTGCTTTTTTAGAAGTATATAATTTAAAAATATGAGACTAATTTACTTGACTCACAGGCCACCCAAATAACATCACTAATTCTGTAGGCCTCCTAAAAATGCAGTGAAAGCAGTCCAGCAACAGCATTCATAAAATGGAAATTTTCAGTAGCGACCATAATTCGGTTTTTTAGTTCAGTCGCTCAAGTATTCAATTTCTACTCAAAGTGAGTTTTATGATGGTGTCATTAACTATTAGCCTACTACTTTCAGTATTCTGTGGATGACTGTTCCCATTGTTTAAAAAATTTGGAGAAAATTTAGATAATAAGCAATGGATAATTCTTGGATCGTAATCAACAGCAACACCATTAGCACATATTAAAATAGGTCAGTTACATAAATGTTCAAAATTTATCTTGCTCCCAAATTTGTCCAAAATGTCCAAAAATAAAATGGGTCAGTTAAATGTCCAAGATGAATCTTGCTCCTAAGATGTACCTCTATGCAGTGCTGAAAATATTAAACTCAAATTTTCGATTTTTTTCTTAAATTTCTGAGAATTTTTAAGCTTGGCAAAGAATCACTAGACTACGTCCAGTCATACGTCCTTTATTTTAAAAATGATGCCATTGAGTGTCATCAGAATTGGCCTACTTTGTTTGCGGAAGACAGAAAGGCAGCATGGTTTTGTTGTACTTGGTGTGTGCCTAGTCAAAATAGTGCCACAGTGAAATAGCATCTTGTGTATACTTCCCCATGCTGTTCTTTAGTCTAGAGAACTCTTACTGTATGAAAAGACTGAGTTGTAGTCCAAGTCAATGACATGGCTGAGATATTTGCAGCTCAGCCTTGACTTTCGCCTTTGAGGGAAGTCAATGGATAGACTGATCAACTGTATAAATCTAACAAAAGGCACATTACACGAAAGATCTTCCTGTTTAATTTTAGATTAGTTAACTCTAACGCATTCAGTGGTAGTGCTAAAGATACCTAGCCTGGGACTTATTCATACCTTTCTGTGTGGTCTCTAACAGTAACTAAGTTTGACACCTATTTGTGTGGAAAGTACTGTCACACACTATATAGAGTAGGTGGTGTAGCAAAGACAGTTGCTGCACTTACTGCCTGTGTGCCTATGCTTTGCTTGAAGCTCAGTGGGATTTGTGCCTGGCACTATTTCCCTGTCATATTAAGTGATATTGTAAAGAGTGGTATTGTATTGAAATGTGCTTCTTGCCAAAAGTAGCTTTTTGAAAATAGCAGATTGAAAAGTCGCATGTCATGAGGTGGGCACTCAAAAAGGGGGGATCTGTGACACTCCGCCAAGAAACTGCTTATTCAAAATGTATTTTCTCTAAGATTCATAGGTCTTTTATTGTAATTTTGGTATCAAATTGTAGCTGTTGAAGTTCTCTTTCATTTGCCACCAACTTTGTTTGATTTGGTGGGATACTTTTGGTTCAGCGGCCTTTTTAGAAAAGCAATAACTGGGTGGATCGGAGCGGTGGTGGAGCGGTGGCGGCAGAGAAGCAGATAGATTATGGTTATAATGTTCTATTACTCCAGGGTAAGGCAGTGTATCTTTTATGAACTGGATGTTATCTACAAAATAAAACAAACTTGGGTGAATTTGAATGAATATTAACCAAATAACACTAGTTTTTGTAAAAAGGGTCCATTCCGAGAAAAACAGACTTTTAGTAGCGGCTTTCAATGCATTTACCTGTTAATTAAATACATGTTACTCTCAATAACATTAGAACAGAATGAGATAATAAATTTCTGTTTGCTGTTTTTGATTGGGCTGAAAGTTTGTAATATGCAGGAGGAGTATTGAAAAATGGACCATTTTGACCCTGTCACACTTTTGTGGCCCACCTCATGACATGCGACCAAATGCATTTAAAGTCCGCTACAGTGCACTTCCCTGGTGTCTCCATTGCTACAGTTTCCACAAGGTTGTTGAGATGGTTCAGGTTGCATTTTTATTATCTTTTTTTGTGGTTAGTCAATTAACGCAAGTTAACTTAACTTGAAAATATACATTGGATGCCATTTTTATTCTACTGGGCCCAAAAAAAGACAACTACCAGTCAGCGTTTGTGTTACAATGTTTTTTTAACTCCAAAACTATGCTAGCCTGCAAAAGCCTTTGTTCTTTTTCTGAATGACTGATAGGCTGATGTACCTCATCGAAATGTGCATGTATGAGAAGGCTCACACAGTACTTCTACGAATATGGGGGAAAACCATGCCACACTCATTGACTACTGTAGAATGTAAAAGGAGCATTAATCATTCTGTTGCAGAGGCAGTTTTGAATAAAGAATCATGTGGAATATGTGTCGCTGAATGGAGAAAAACACTTGAGAATGGGCTCCATTTTCTGTTTCTTATACTTTCAAGTTATTCTAGTGCAAATGCAAGTTGCACTTAAACTAAAATATCAGTCCATTGTTTGCGGACTGTTCTTACCAGTTGTTTGCTGTTTTACCATGTCATCTTCATGGCATATTGCTCTAGAGTCTGCTGTACTGTTTAGCTTGTAACTGAGCCGTCATATTTGTCCAGCACCTCATTTTATTGCCCTGGGCAAATGTTTTCATTGAAGTCTTGCCTGGAATATTTATTTAGGATTGCAGGAAGTTGCTGTAGGAGAAGCAATGACTTGGCTTTGCTTCAAAATAGGGGCATTCTGGCTGCTGGATAGCTCACTTGGTTAAAGCATCGTATTGCGAAGCAGAAGTGACTGTCATGGCGCAGGTTCAAGCCCCGGTCTTAGCAAACAGCAGCAGTCGACAGCTTTTTCAGAAGTAGCGCGCAATTGGCCATTGCGCTACAGGGATGCAAATTGGGAAGGGTCTGCCGGGAAGGGTAATATAAGTTGCTTTGTTCGTTCCTTAGGTGCCTCCTGTTGGCCAGACGGGCGCTCGGCAGGAAGATTCTAAGCTTGTTCATGTTCGGGTATCCTCCGCCCTCGTTCTGAACTTGCGACGATTCAACCAATGAGTGTATAAGAATTCATCTGTTCAGATACTTTTTAGAAAATTCCTGAATGATATTCCTTTGATATAAGAGTACGTCACTGGATGGCTGAATTTGAAGAACATCCCCTAAATGAAGAGAACTTTTGATTTAACCATTAAACAAAAAACCCATGTTGCAATCTGTCCTGTCCGTAACAGTTTTTCCTGCATGTAATTAAGTGCATTAATTACTGTTGATGAGTTTCATTTTTATATCACGTGAAGTACTCCTAGAGTACTTCAAATTTAGCCATTCAAACAATTCAGAAAACCAACACATAAGTAGCTGCAATAGAATTACTTCTTTAAATGTCCTGTCCGTAACAAAATGAATACCACGGAATGCCCCAATATGACAGGCTTCCAGAAATAATGTTAGCTGCTTAGCTTTGTACTTGCTTCCTAGCTTTAAACAGGACGTGCCAATTACCCCCATATCAGACTTTGGAAAGCCAGCAGGTCAGCGGAAACTTGTCCAAATATCTTTGCTCTTAACTGGGCGCAGAAACTGTCTGGGCCAGTGGAAAACATGCGCTTGTCAAACCAAATAATCTTTTTAATGCTAGATTTTTAAGTGCGCATACAGCTGATGGGGGGCGGGGGCTTTATGACCGTTAGAGTTCTTCAAGGTTATGTGCACATCTCTGTATTCTTAGGCACCGTCTCTGCCATTCTTTAATGCTCTGATGGCTCTGTGACATTGTTTACTGCGGCTCACTGATAACACGTTGCGCACAACACGCCGCGAGTATCAGGCGATGCCAGACGCCACACCTCAAAGCAGCCGTTTCTTGTGCTGTTCTTCTGAACCGCCATTCAGCATGCTGCTTGTGGATTACTGCCTCCGATACAGAGGCCACGTGGTAAATGTTTGAGAGCAGATGTTTGCGCAGGGACATTTTGAGATTTGGTTCCAGTTTATAAGTGCCTGTAATAATTGGATTGCATTCAATGCAGCTGCAAAAGAGTTTTTACTATTACAGAGGAGAATTGCAGAACAGGAAGACTGAAAGGCAGTGTCAACACATTATGGAGACATCATTGGTATTTCAGAACAGTGACCACTGATCAAAACGTAATCGTACCTTTGAGTTCTTTGTCCATTATTTAATGAAGTGGAAATGTCTGCTGCCACATGATGCCCTTGCCTTGTACTAACTGACGACTAGCTGAATGGCATTCTGTTTTGGGGTTCTCTTTATTGTTTCCTATTTTTTGCTCGTCTGTAAGTGCTCTGATATCCATAGTCATGGCCCCTGCAAATGTCACAAATAAACCCAGTCCCATTCTGGGGTGCGTTTCCGGAAATCACAGATGCTAACTTACACGCTTGGAACCATTGACTGTGAATGGACGAACTTTGCAAGTTGCTAACTGAGTTAGCAGCAACGCTTTTGGGAAACACACCCCTGAAGTCTATCAACCAGGCTGAGAACATAAATTCACCTCAAAATAATTGTTATACCAAGGCTGTGCTATCATGACATTACCTCAGATGAAAAACCAGATTGCATTTTGATGACATAAAAACCCCAATTCCAATGATGTTGGGACATTGTGTAAAATGTGAATAAAAACAGAATACAATGATTTGCAAATCCTTTTCGACCTATATTCAATTGAGTAGGACAAAGGCAAGATATGTAATTTTCAAACTGAAAAACTTTGTTTTTTTTGGCAATATTCACTGAAGATAAAGTGATGAATAAATTAGCGATACCTTTTGATATGTGTAGTAATTGTTTATCCTGTCATTTATTTAGTAGTGTGAATGGCATCAGGCAACATAATTGATCAGATCTGATTTGAGTAATTTTTCCTTCATTTAATAAATTGAACTCAATTGCGTTTGCCTTCATACCTTCAGGAGAAAAAAGGTTGATTTCCCCAAAAATGCTAAGCCTCACTAAACATGCATGAAAATGCTGCATTTAACTGTTGAATGCTGAGCGTATTTACTCTAACAGTCACTCTACTCTAAACATGGGCAAAGAGGCAATGCGGAGACAAAAAAGTCTTCTCTACCATAATTCATCTGTTTGAGATTTCACTCTTTCTGCCTGTTCAGGATTGCCTGGGACAGTCTCCTCCTCCTGCTCACAGCTTTGGTCCAACAAATAATGAATACGAACATAGAAAATATTGAAGCGGGTGGTCAATCTGAGATTACTGATGATTAATAAGGCATTTGTTGCTTTTGCTCAGAACGAGTTAATTTTAGCAGTGTAGTGACAAAATGTGAAGGGAATTGGCTGTTTGCTGACCTCAGCTTTCTCCAACTACAGTGCTTGAATTGAGCTAACTTTGGTCATGCAAATAGGCAAGCATTGGAACAGTATACAGTGTTAGACCCACATTTGAACTTGACGTATACCTTATAATCTAGGTGCAATTAGATTTTGATTGTATCCTGCTGTTATGTATGAGTATTTTATGTACAGCATTGTATATCATTTGTAAATGGATATTTGTTACATGCTGTTTTTGCTGCCTTGCTGGTCAGCTATTTATTTTGTTCATCAGCACCCTCTGGTGGCGTGTCTGTAACAAAACATGATCTGATGTAATATCACTTCTTTGTAATAGACAAGTGCTTTCTAGAAGCTTCTGGCATCTTCCTGCCTGGAAGGGGGCGGGATTACCCAGGAATCCAGTAGATCTTTCCAGAATGTTGCTAGTCTATATAAATGCTGTGATTTTGGTCAGTAGAGGCAGAGTTTTGTTTTGGCAACAGAGTTACATAGTGGCATTAGAGTGTTATTATAGGATTGAACAGTGGATTATTTGTAGAAGTTTTTTTTTTTTTTTTTATCAGTGAAGAATAAATTTAAGATGTCATTGCTGGTTTTCTTTGTTGTGATTTTTAAGTCATAACACTGCCCACACAGCTTGAATGTTTTCCTCTTGCCCTCATTCATCACACTCACATTACTATTGTGGGCAGGATGCATCTTGATTTCAACTATTGGGTAGGTGTAGAAAAGAGAAGTGCTCCTTTATGATTTTTATAAAACCTTATACAAATAGGGTTCTAGATGACATCAGAGCTGGGTCCCTGAAATCGAAGAGACAAGCCAAGTGGAGAAAAAAGGGAAAATTGTTGGAAAATAACTTTTTGTACAAGTCATCATCTAAATTTTGTCTGTTGAATTCAATATTATGATACTTTGTGTCCCTTATACTTGTTAAAAACAATTTAATGACTAAAAAATGGGCCATAGTCCTTTGAACAGTAATGGAAATATTGCCTTAATGAAAGAACTGGCTACTGGAAAAAACGATGAGGCAACTGTGACATAACAAGCAATGGTACATTTGTACCGCTCAGAACTCAGTTGGCCAGGTGTGTCAACCAGAGATGCAGTGTAAACAATTTTTTTGTAGATTCTGGAAAACTTCACAGAAGGGGCCTGTTCCACAGATCAACCACCCAAAGGATATGGCTTTTTGAATTTGTTGAAAACTGCTTGAATTTCAAGCTCTGGAAAATAGCATTGCTCCATTAATACATTTGCAGGAGACCATTTCCTGAAAGTGAAGGAGTGGAAAAGCTCTGCAGCTGCCACCAGCTCTGTGTCATTGATCCAGCCTGAGAGGCCGTAGCTGGGGAATTTTGAGAGGTCCCTTAGCTTTTAAGTGTCAGCATGTGGATTTGGCTGTTGTGGTTTGCGGCGACTTGCAGTTTGTGGGCGGAATGGACGAGCCTCGAGACATGACGCATGTCCAGGCATCTAAGGCCTTCCGAGCAGGGCTGTTCTTTCTCGTGCGCGCACATGATATCTGTGCCCCCAGTCTAAACTCCTTTTTAACTCGGAGGTAACACGAATGCCTTTGAAGGAGCCAGTCATTGATGGTCAATTACTTTAGAATGGGAATTTGCATACATGCTTTGTACCACTAGAATTGCATAATTAAACATTTGTATGGTGGCCTAGTTCAATGCTTCCCAATGCTGGAGTACCCATGCCCCGCGTATTGTCGGTGTGTCCCTGATTTAAAACTCCTGATTCAGCTGATCAGCTCATTAGTGGAGTTTTTGATGAGCTGTACTGGATGTGGCAAGGCATGGGTGGGGTTGGGAAACCTAGGCCTCTGTTTTCTTAATTTGTTTGCTTAAGTTTCTCTTCAATCTTTTACAAATGATGAAAATGGTCCTACATTGCAGTCACACTAACTAGAGCTGGACTGGCGAGAGCCCATACCTCGGCCAGCATAGCTGGATTTGAACTTTGGCCTATATCTCAGCTGTGCCTGGGCCTAGATATGCCAAAATGTAATCACTTGTTCCTCTTGTGCTACTTTAACATCCTGCAAAGCTTGGTTAAAATCTATGCAACCATTTATGAGATATCCTGCTAGCAGACAGGCAAACAAATAAATAAATAAAACAAATGGAAGCAAAAACATTACCTCCTTGGCAGAGGTAATTGCTGTCAGAGGCTCAAATGAGGGTATACCTCATGTTTCTGTATGTGGGGGGAAAAACAGGAAAGCGTGAGGTTGATGGTTTGAAATATGGGACGTTTGATGCATTTTACCCCTCAGCAAGATGTGTATAATGAAGCTCTTCATCAAGAAAATGCTACGGTGTTTGTACCAAAGCTCATGTAGGTCTCTGGCACTTCACTATGAGCTGAAATCTGAGCTTTGTGACTGTGCTCACTGATTTATTGTTTGGCTGTCTTGTGAAAGATGTCTCATTTTATCGTCCTATTGCCCTTATTCCATCTTAATCAAGTTTCCTGGGGTTTTCAGATGTCAGAATGGAGGAATTTTTGTATGAGAAGCTGGATAAAAAAGTTCCAACACGATTCAACAACCATGAGCTGCTGGGCCAGTCCATGATCGACTCGGGGAACGAGTTTGGGCCTGGAACCGCCTATGGTGAGCATCTCCATGTTCTACCATACTGCCTCAAGGGTGGGCCCGGATGTGGTTGCATTTCAGAGCTATGCTGCCTTCTAGTCCCTGTATGCACTTTCTTTTTTGTGCTGTGTTGTCATTCAGTTTGTACAGCCATTCATTCAGCATGTACAAATGGGAAAGACTGTTTTAAGCAAAAAAAAAAATGTGGAATCAGGTGAACTCCAGTAAACCACAAATGCATTTGCAGTAGCGAAGAAAACTCTTAATTTATTGCACTTTTCTCGGCAGGAAATGCACTTATTAAATGTGGAGAGACGGAGAAACAGATTGGAGGTGCAGAGCGAGAGTTAATTCAGAGCTCGGCAATAAATTTTCTCACACCCTTCCGGAACTTTCTGGAAGGAGACTTCAAAACTATCTTGGTAAGTTATAGTTTGTCTCCTGGTGTACAAATATACCCCTAACGCAGTGATACTTTTTGAAATTGCAGGTTAAAATATTTAAATTGCTGTAAGCCTTTCAAATGGGCTTTTTATGACAGCAGTTGTTCATTTTTAATTGATACTGTTGAGCTGAAATCTTTTCACATGAAAAATAGCATTTATTATGCCCTCCCTCATAGGCATTTTTGCAGGAATTATTTATTCACTGCATTTGTAGTTTTGCTTTTATTTGCTGTTATAAAGTGATTGTGTCAGATAGAACATTCCCACCACATATTAGAATTAGATTATTTCCATTGAGATGGAGAGCTGAGGAATACAGTGTGATTTGCTTAGGTCTGGTTCATGCTCAGAAGTGCACATGATGAATACAAAAAGACCAAGTGCCAAACATGCAAAAATCTCTAGTTTTGTTTGTCTTATGGCTCATTATTACCATTTTGTGCTGTCTGTCTTAGGACTCTGATGGTTGTATCTTGGTATACTGCTTCCTCCAGATACGCTGATGCTCATTTATTTTCAGAGGGAAAAAAAGCACATAATATGCTCCTATAAATTTAATCAACATGGAATTTTGGGGCCTCTGTTTTTTTTTACGACCACAGAATTGGGCCCGGTCCAAAACGGTAATACTACAGACTCTAACCTTGATTGTATGCAAGTAATTACACTTCACCTATTGGTTACATGCTCTATGAAATCCTTCTTCCCAGTTCCTTTTCTGTTTTAGCCAGCCTTGGATTAAAGCAATTATCTTGGTTACCTAATCGTACTGTATACTCGTTGATGTGAGACCTCTTCCCTGTCATGTCTGCTTGATGTGTTGATAATCAAGTCCTGTATTTTGTATCAATTATTTTTTGTTTGGTAGAAACATTCACTGTATCCTGTAGATTACATAAATCTCCAAACATTACATATCACTCTTTCCTTATTTCCATTGGTCCTTTCATTTAAGGCTGCTGAGGAATTCATTCAGACTATAGTTCAACAGCAATGGACTGCAATAAGTCAGATTGTAAATCCATAAAATCTTCTAGTCATGACCTAATTCCCTTTTTTGCTTTTTAAATGTTAAGTGAATACCTCATGCAGCTTATTTGCTTAAAATAGTACTCACTTGACTGCAAGTTTTACTCTTTTTTTTTTTTTTTTTTTTTTTTGAATGTGATTGCAATTATCTTTGCCCATTTCAGACACAGCTCAATATTATTATGCAGACTGCTGCTATAGAGTTTGATTTATTGAGTTTCAATTCTCATCTGTGCCATATTAATAAATTACAATGAAAACCTATAATTTCAATCATTTGGCTAATCAGCTGACCAAATTGCCAGTTTACAGTAGATGTACATTCTTTTTTAAAAACACTCAGAATTTCGCAAATTAAATACATTTTGGTAAATCAGATTCAGATTATTGTTTCCATGAGACCGTGTCAAATATGTCTTTGTTAATATTCCAGACTTTGTGTTGTTCAAAAATATTGCTGCACACGATTATGTTTGGCTAAGATTTACAATTTAATTACCTTTGCCAGCTCTCATCTCAGAGGTCACTCCATACACCAGCTTATCACATATTTGCTTAACAGACCCCATTATTTGAGACATGGTACAGTCTGACCCCGTCTGTATCCTGCTATGCATTGTAATATTCTGATTCTTGTTCAGACAGTCGAGATAAGCTCAGAAACAGTTCCTCCGCTATTTATTCTTGCGTGCTCCTGAAAGCTCACTGCGGGGTTTGTCAGTTTTCATTGATTCGCGTGTATTTCCCGCGTTTGTCTCCAGAAAGAGCGGAAGCTCTTGCAGAACAAGCGTCTGGACCTGGATGCTGCCAAAACCAGACTGAAGAAAGCCAGAGTGACTGATGCCAGAGCAGCTGTGGGTATTTTCAACACGCACAAAAACGCTCTTTTTTTCTCTCACTCTCTCTCTCCGCCTCGCACTCCCCTACTTTCATACTCTTCTTCTGAGGGTACTGCCTTCTGGCCAAAGACACACAAAATGTCGCACCATAGGGTGCATATTCAGATTCTGACACAATAAATGCATTCTTTTTTTGTTTGTTAAAGTCCATGGTCAGAAAGTGGCAAGAAATGGTGCTTTTTGCTATTTCCTGTTTTCAGCTAATGAAGTGGTTGCTTCTCGAAGGTTTTATTTTAGGAACTTTGATCTCCTGATGGCCAATTAATAACACTTATTAAGTTCAAAGCAGTACAGCTAATATCAGTTCAAAACACGTATTGAAGTTTTGATTTTTTTAAATATTCGATGGCTTATCCTCAAAGCTAGTTAATGTTGGTTTATTGATGGACTGCTACTCTGTTGCCTGGCTAGTAAGCAGTACATTCCAGCTCAGAACATTGTCGGTAATTGTTTACTTAATGAGCTAACTTAATATCCATCTTGTTAACTAATGCTCATCTGAATGTGAGCAGCACACAATACACAAACAGGATAGTTTACCCTGAACATCAGTTATATATTGAACCAGGGTGCTCCTGATTAGTCAAAGACATGAGTGCACTTCAGCCATTGATTTTACTGAGGTACCATAAAGCTCTGAAAATCACCTGCTTCTCTGGCACAGCTGGTGATGATTCACATGCTGAGTTGTTGTTCCCACGTTTGATTATTCTTTTAGTTGTTAATATTTAAAGTCACTAAACACTAGTACTCTCAGTTGGACGTAGTAATGTAGTCAAATGTACAAATTATGCGCTGTAATATGGAGTGGATTTTGCAGTACGTTTTTGATAAGGAAATGAGCCTCATCAGTTAATGGTTCACTTTATTAACATGTACTTAGAGAAGCACATGCACACTTGTGTCCAGCTAACATGCTGTGAACTGAGTGCCTGAAGTGTCACCTGTTTTTGTTTCCGTCCTGCATCTGTGTCTTTCTCCTCCATTTCTCCTAACCCCTTGTCTCCTAACCTCCAGCGACTAAGCTGCATTCCTCCGCCGGGAGACGTTGAACTTGCGGTACATTTCTCTTACATGTTCAGCTTCCTGCATGTGAAATGGCTGAAGGTTTGTGGCTTTTCCGTCAGAGCTCAGTGTTTAGGTCACCCCTGCTTTCTCTCGCTGTCGGCCTTCTCTGCAGCCTGTGACTAACTGGTCTGTGACATTGATTTATTTACCCTCCTGCCATCTGTATATTTTTTTTTTAAATAATGGTTTAGATTTTCTTGATCCTCAATTTTGTATGCTCAGTGGTGCAGAAAATGTATACGGTGTATATATAGTGGAGTTTGCTGTGAAGATTATGAACTAAGGTTTGGGGAATGAGGAAAGACTAAAGGACTGACAGTATGTTATGTTCTGGTGTTACCGAAGGACGCATTAGTGTCTGATGGGGCAGTAGGGGTCACTTGTTCATAATAAGACTGTCACTTCAGCTGACAGAGACCCTCCATTGTGCACTGCTGCTAACGTCGGATTCAGTCACTGATCCTGCTGGCCTTTCCATGCTCTGGAGCAGTTTTCTAACTGGATGAGCCTCCCTGGATGCCGTGTTCTTTGCTTCGCTTTTTATGTCACTGAGCCACTTAATCCTCCTGGCCTCTAGATCTTTTTTTTCCGTCATTTATACTGTACTCTTTCTGCTGTCAGCTTGCTGTGTCTTTGCTTTTGCTAGTTTTACTTAATCCCTTAAACCCTGGCAATGAATTTATTCTGTGGTAAGACACAAGAGTCCTGTATCTTTACACAAAAAATATTAGCATACATATCTATGAACATTTTTAACTGATAATTATCTGATATTTTTAATTACCCCACCCCTACCTGAGTGAAGAGAGCTGCACAAACCCTCGATTCATGCAGTCCACTTAGTAACTCAAGTGGGCTTTTTTTGGGGGGGGGTGCAGACTTCACTAGATTGAGCCTGTGGGATTGCCTAGTATTCATAGTGATAAGAATGTGATGATATAAATGATACCAAGGAATCAATTAAAAAAGGAAAAATATTAATTTTTGTGATGGGGAATGTAACCAAATAAGGTATCCGAAATGTATGTAATTCACAAATAGGTCAGCCTGAATACATATTTATTTCCAGACACTAATTTCTCAACTGGTTGTTGGCCAGCTGAGTTATGTAAATGGTGTAAACTTCTCAGTCATCGACTGTCGTCCATTATAAACAATTTAACCTGCAAAAATACTGTTTTCTGGTCACAAATACTGTTCAAATTTGACAAAACTTGTTAAGCAACATCTTAATTAAGCACATAAACTACCTTAGGATTGCATGTCAGCCCTGCAGCCTGTGAAGTATGCATGGCAGGGTGGTCATCTTGAGAAACTGAAGTTGTCCATTTTAGACATTTCTAATACAGTTTATCTATACTTTAAGACCTGAAACCTCTGTTTTAGCAGGCCTGAAACTTGCCATGTAAGTTGTCTCAACATATAAATAGAGGGTTATGAAGATTTTGAAAAAATGGCTGCCTTGTGACCTTTGACATTCCTTAACCCATAGACACCTATTTGAATTACTTGTAAATTCTAGCGGTTACAAACATTGATCAAATTTGATGTAACTTTGCGTCCATCATCTTTGGGACCTAAATTAATTTGGTATTTCATTTTAGCCTTGTACTGCTTTCCAAAATTGGCGCGGCAGGGTGACAGACCAGCTGAGTTTCAGGTTTGTTTAAACCTCTTGTTTAATGGGGGGTTGTGCCTACAGCAGTGAGTGAGGCCTGAAGTCCAGTCTATATTGCACATTTAAGCTCTTGGCCTGCACTCACATAGAGTCACATAGAGTGCTTTCTTTATGGTCATTTGCTGTACAAAGTGCAAAAGTCCTATGTTCTCTTTGTAGATAAATACTCATGGTTAACGGCAGAGCTCTCGTAATGAAGAAGCAGGGGTTTCTTTTATTATTTCTACTTGTGTGTTCCGGCCTCAGACATATTGATTGGAGTAAATGAATGCGTTCTCTGATGGAGCACTTTACTATTGGTCATTAATGTGAGCTTAAATCTTAGCTATCGGGGTCTCATTTCCTTATAGCTTCCAGTCTTTGGGAAAAATGTATCTGATTAAAGTCTAGACCTTGCAGACGGCAAGAGAAGGCATCTTCATATTTCTGTTTGTCATTGTCTGTATTCCTGTGGTGTTCTGTTGTTCATTTGTAATTGCACTTTCATCACTCGTAGATAACATCATAGCATGACCTTGTAGTGTGATCATTGCGCTGTTTTCTCTCAAAGGATGATCAACATATCGTTATCTACCTTAAGTGGGTGTGTATGAGTTATCTGTGCAGTAACACATACACCAGCTCTTGTGATTTGCCCAGAAGAGCTGTGCTTCATGATTCCCATGTGTTAACCATGCCCATTCAAAAATATCGAGTTGCATTTCAGAGAACAGCTGTGTTTCTCTTGGCATGCGAACGCCGTGGCATTAAAAGTGTGATGGATGAATTTTGTTATATTCCCTATGAAGGTTGCCTAACTATTGAACAGCCATCAAAACCATGTCTCGCCTGAAATATTCCATTGCATATGAATAGGAATATCATGTGAATGTCACACGCTATACTCATTTGCTTTGGCAGACACCAAAGGATGCAGTTGCTTTGAATTTCTAGAATTCATAGACCACTGTAAACACTTTCCTGTGAAAATATGAGCGGTGGCTTGGTGACCTGTAAATTGAGGTGGGTGAGAATTGTCTGGCTGTGCTTTTGTGCCGCCTGTGCCGTCTGTCACCGTAATTTATGTTTCGCTGTTCCTGAATGCTTACCAGATGTGGACAGAGGAAGTAGAAAAGGTAAGAGGTGTTTCTGACTGTGCTGTGGGGCTGGGCACTGGCATTTTCAGTAGCTTTGAGGAGGCACCATGTTCTCCTCTGACCACAGCTATGACACATCTAACATGCTAATGTAGATGCCTACTGGCGTGAACGGCACACATTTTGCAATTTGGATAAAAAGGAAGATTGGGCATTCGGTTTATTGTGATTATATTTCTTACATGGGGGAAAGGCTGTGATACAGGAGGGGCCTGAGTCACCATAGTGATATTGTCCCTCCCATTATTACATTAAAAACGGTTACTCTGATTCAGCCTGAGAGGCTACTGGTGATTTCTGTTTCTAAAAAGCAAAAAAATTAGCTTTTTACTAATTGATAATTATTATTTCTTTTGCTGCTTAAAATGTTATGTACTCAATAAAATGGCCTTGCTGATTGAAAGGTACTGTATGTTTTAAGGGGGGACAGAGCCCTGCGAGGAGCCAAAATCAGTCCAGATGATTAAAGTTGCTGTTTTGTTGTCATATTGGTCTGTTTAGCTTGAAAATTTGAAATGACTCTTTTGAAAGCATGTTGGGAAATGGTGACAGAGCAAAATTATGAATTCCCTTTGTTTTCAGCACAGTGAGAGTTGACTGTAGAAATTAAGGGAAAATATAGGAAATTCCTTCAGGCTCTCAAAGAAAATTGAGTGAAAAAGATTTTTTGGTGCTGTCTTCTATATGAGCCATGTTTCTGCATAATTTGAATGAATTTACTTAAAAATTTGAGACCAGAATGGGAAAATTAAGGAATTTCAAGAGGTGCTGTTACCACTATGGATGATAGAAAGATGTGGTGACATCTAGTCATGTCTGTCCGGGGAAACCCCAATTAGTAGTAGTAGTAGTAGTAGCTGTTACCACTGCAAACTATGTAATTTGACACTGATTCCATTTTTTCCTTTTCTTTTTTCCCTCATCCATGTGGTGTAACGTTACAGTATGTTGAGTAAGACGGTTTCCCTAAGTATTTCAAAGCTGCTCCCTCCTCCTATGCAACTGAAAGATTTTTTTCTCTTACCTGCCAAGTTCAGCATGTTTTTCTGCTGCTGCTGCTGCATTTGGAAAGGTTGCGGTTTAGGGCTTTTAATGTTCGCATAAAGAGAACATTGTGAGAAATGTCCTAATGCGCATGACATCCCCACAGGCGGAGCAGGAGCTGAGGATAACGCAGAGCGAATTTGACCGACAGGCGGAGATCACCAGGCTCCTGCTGGAGGGCATCAGCAGCACTCACGTAAGTAGTGCTCTGTGCTTCCCCCTGCTGGCTGCCAGGTCACAGTGCACACTAATCCCATTAGCTGGGAATATTTCAAGCCGAATTCAGGCGAAGTGTCATAGTAATGTCTGGCAAGTGGTGTGTTCATGTCATGACCTGTAGTCAGCCCGTGAGGAAGGTTCTCGGACCTGTTCAAGACCTGATTCTCAAAAACGAATCGAAAGCTTGTTTTTCGGCCTCTGAAGCCAGTCAGTGCAGCAGAGCTTGGAGTGTAGCATGCTTATTTTTAGCAAACCGTTAAAATAGTTTCCCCTCCTCAGGCGCACCACCTGCGCTGCTTGAATGATTTTGTGGAAGCCCAGACTACATACTACGCACAGTGTTACCAGTACATGGTAGACCTGCAGAAACAGCTGGGAAGGTAAGTAATGTTCAGTATATGCTGATATAAACAAAGGGTCATTCCATGCCAGTCAATGGCTCCCAGGTGACCGACTCGGATTTTGTCGAAAAAAAATCTAAAAAATTGCTTATCATGTATAATGATCACCTGCAAAATTTTAGGGCCTAATTCCTACCGGTTTTGGTTTTACAGGGGTTCAAAGTGCGGGACCCACAAACCCGCAAATGGCAACTTGCAATTTCTGTGGTTTTTGGAGGTCAATATCTCCTAGAAGGAAATTCCCAGGAAGCTGAAAACGTGTAGTCTGGGTAATTCTGGACCAGAGATTCAGAATTTGGCATCGAATGAGTCCTATCTTTAACCACTTGGGTGTTGTGGACGTCACAAAATGGTCATTTTTCTGGCGCTGTCATGAGGGCTTCTGGTATCGGGCAAATCCCCAGACCTCAGCAGACAAGCCATAACTGGAATTTGCCATTCATTCAAATGTCTGGCACTAGTAGTATGCCTACAAGTAATTGCAGACCTCTGAGTGTTTATATGAGTGAATGGTGGGGGTCTGAAAAGTGTTGCCAAACTTTTTCCCCTTGTACGTACTCGTTATCTTCATTCTCTCCAAGTTTCATCTTTGGCATCAGTCTCTTTCTATTTTTTTCAGACTCTTACAAATCTGCAATTTTTGGAAATTGCAGGTATATACAATGTACACGAAATGTACACAAAGTATAGGGAACCCTTGTTTCTTTTTTAAGAATAAACATGAGAATGGTTTGTGTCTCACAACAATGTAATCTCATAGTCTTAAAACAATACATTCAATGCAAACTTTTTAAACCCTTTTACTCTGTCCAGGTTGAGTTAACCGACTGCACGTACAGGTGAGTCTGATGCTCAAAATAACACTTCACTGAAATCTAGGAAGAAGGGTTTGAATTTTTTTAAGATCATCCTTGGCCAATTTGTACTGACAGGCGCCCCTACCCATAACATCAGGAACTTGTACAGGACAAATAAGATGCACATATGGCACCCAACATTCTTCTTTTCTACTATCAGGTGGCCAGGACAAAGTCAGGTTTGACCGCCTCATGAACCTTACATACACATCCTTGTTTTCCTCTGAGCATTCAACAATATTGCCATTGTACCACTTGCCATCGTACATGCATGCTATATACATTCCTGGCTTATAAACAGCTACATCTATTTCATTTTCTGGCCTAGACCTTTCTGAGACTCCAACAAAAACTGTGCTAAATTGCTCATCTTCAGAGACCCGTCTCATCTCAAGTTCAACCTCAGACACTGGCACTAAACTATGATGGGAACGAGTGCCTGTCACTGTTTTAGCATTGGCATAGCGATCATCCAAACCAAATGACTGTGAATTATCAATTACATCATTGGCACTCACAAAAAAGAAGGTTATGCCTTTAACATGTCCCTCAGCCCAGTCAAACAGTTGTTTGGCATTTAAGATATGATTATCTACAGTGGCCTGGAGGCTGGCCCTAGCAGCAAGACGTTTAACAGTGCCACCTATGCCATCACAAGGGCTTTTCCCATGACTGGTGGCAAAAAAGTGCCATTCAGCCTGAAGTCCATGGTCACCCTTGTGATGGCAAAGGTTGGCAAAGTTTTTATAATTCTCGTGCTGCGAGGTCAAAGACAGTCCCCTTCTAACGCTATTCCAATACTACAAGGAGCCAATTCAGAATTGGAAGCCATTCTGGACACGAATGCTGACTCTGTGGTGCTGAGCTTTGAGATGAGCCAAGTGACAGCGTACCAGATCACTGAGACAAGGTGTGGCATGTAGGGCCTTTTGTGCAGGAAAGTTGATGACTCATCCAAGAAAGTTCTAGATTCTTCTATCAGGGTCATAGGCCTATAGATTTTCCAAAACCTCCCTGGAGTCTGAAATGTAGGCCTAAGCCTTAAAAGAGACTTAAAGTATGAATGAGAGATTACATTGTAAGGCACAAACCATTCTCATGTTTATTCTTTTAAAAAAAAAAAAAACAAGGGTTCCCTATACTTTGTGTACATTTCGTGTACATTGTATATACCTGCAATTTCCAAAAATTGCAGATTTGTAAGAGTCGGAAAAAAATATAAAGAGACTGATGCCAAAGATGAAGCTTGGAGAGAATGAAGATAACGTGTACGTACAAGGGGAAAAAGTTTGGTAACCCTGGCTATAGTCCCACATGACTTTTTACCCCCTCAATAGGGGCCATTTTGGGGTTTTGGTCCTCGAACACTTTTCAGACCCCCACCATTCACTCATATAAACACTCAGAGGTCTGCAATTACTTGCAGGCATACTACTAGTGCCAGACATTTGAATGAATGGCAAATTCCAGTTATGGCTTGTCTGCTGAGGTCTGGGGGCTTGATGAGCAATTTTTAAGAATTTTTCGGGCAAATCCGAGTCGGTCACCTGAGAAATTTTCTGAAAATTGACCCACTTGGCATGGAATGACCCCAAAGTCTGCATTTGCAGTATTCGCTAATGCTAATGTTTGTTGATAAAAGGGCAGACATATAGTGGTGTGGTTGGCTTTATAAAGGAATTGTGATATGCTGAATGACTTATTAAATAACAGAAGCATTTCAGGCCAGTCTTTAACTACAGAATTGTCAGGTGTTATGCCTCTTCTCATTGAGATGGTTTTGATGGTGTTCATAGGCTGGTCCTTGTTACTGAGTTAAACTCTCAAGGGGGCAAATATTTAAAGTGATGTTTGTTTATTGCATTATGATGAACATCTGGTTTGAGATGAGAGTAATTTGAGCCGTGTAATAACTGTAGCTGGCACAGAAAATGAGCTTCATGTGAAATGTGGTTGGTAATGAGCCATATCTGTAATGTAGTTGGTTCAGAAATGAGCTACCTTTGAACTGTAGCTGATACAGAAATGAGCTGCTTATGAACTGTAGCTGATGCAGAAAATGAGCTGCTTATGAACTGTAGCTGATGCAGAAAATGAGCTGCTTATGAACTGTAGCTGATACAGAAAATGAGCTGCTTATGAACTGTAGCTGATACAGAAAATGAGCTGCTTATGAACTGTAGCTGATACAGAAAATGAGCTGCTTATGAACTGTAGCTGATACAGAAAATGAGCCATATTTGTACTATAGCTCTTTCAGAAATGGACTGTATTTGTATTGTTTCTGGCACAGAAAATGAGCTGCATATGAACTGTAGCTGGTACAGAAACAAGGTTTTGCAGGTGCCCCACTGTGTCGTGAGAGCTGTCCTTGGGTTACTTGCCTTCATTCCCGCTTTCTCGCACGCTTAGCTTCCCCTCAACCTTCTCCACCAACAACAACCAGTCATCGAGCAGCGCTGGTGCCAGTATCTCGGTGCCCACTATCCCCGTGTCGACCTCGCTGCCCGCCCCCGTCTCCAGACAGACCTCCTCGGGCTTCACCGAGCTGCGCAACTCCAGCGGCAGCCGCAAGGCCCGGGTGCTGTACGATTATGACGCCGCCGGGAGCAGCGAGCTGTCTCTGCTCGCAGACGAGGTGTGAAGCCATAACCCCGCGCTCTCAGGGCACACTGTACCCTTCTGAGGCGCACCACAGCTGCTGCTTGCGGTAGAAGCCGATTGCGCTTTGCTTGGTGGTTGTGCCGTTGTGGCGTTATGTGAAAATGAACTGCAGCAGAAAATTGCCCGGAAAGTAAAGACTCACTTAGTCTTTGAAGTGTCTGCTACAAGGGTGAAAAACTTGTTATTCCGTTTTATGATTTGCTCATTAGGTGTTAGCCAAAACCACAAATTTGTTAGAACAAAATGTGTTGTGGAAGTGTAGGGCTGGGTAAAATATCAATAGTATATTGCAGGGATGCATCCGAATCTATATTCGGCAAGTCAAGAATAATAGATTTTTGCCGAATAAATTATTTGTGCGAACATTTTGTTGAAAGTTCGGCTTTCTATAATATGTATAATATATGTATATTTTTTACCCGGGTTGACTAAGGGAAACATCTCCTACAAGTGGTTGGTTCTGAAGTTCTCTAATTCTGACTAGATTGGCTGCCACCCCTGTCAATCATCCTCACCAGTCAGTCAGAATGGATGACGTCAGCAGCCTTTGTGTTTGGAGCACTGACTGAAGTTTACTCCGACTCACCAGAGAGACAAAAATCTTCTCCGCGGTTGTTTTTTTTTTTTTGTTCACCGCTGACTGTATTTCTTTTGATTCGCAGAGTGGATAGACGTTAAAGTGGGTTTCTTAAACCTGCGTTGCTGGTCTTTTTGGCGCGAGTCTGCACATTTAACTAATTACGAACAGGCTAATGTACTGTCTTTAGTTGGAGGCTGCTACCGTATTGTCTTTAGTCTTGTTAAGTGCTAATGCCGAGTTAGTTAGTCTCTCTCTCTCTCTCTCTCTCTCTCTCTCTCTCTCTCTCTCTCTCTCTCTCTGTGTGTCTGTGTCAGTGTCTGTGTGCGGGCGCTCTGGAGATAAATACATGTGACTGAGAGTTGGGTAGCTAGCTATCATTGCAGACAGTTTTGCGAAGTTCTGATTCCTTTATTTACCTCTAAAATAGTTACACTGAGTTGCATTGCTTAGTTCTGGCATGCTGTTGTTTAACTAACCAAGTTAGTTTATGTGTGTGTGTGTGTGTGTGTGCGCGCGCGCGCACGTGCGCTCTGGAGAAAAAAATACATGTGGTGGCGAGCTAGCTCCATTGTTTAGCTTGCATTAAGTGCTGTTCCTCAGTAGCTCAGTGATTTTTATCTCAGAAATTTTCCTTTTTGATTGGTCTCTTTTGTAATATTTCGGAAAATGGATTCAGACAAACGTACACGATCCCCCTGTTTACAGTGCTACTCCCCCACCAAAAAAAAACATTGCAGTGATGTCTGGGAGCACTTTATAGTCAGTGCAGTAGAACCAACCAAGGTGATCTGCAAACTGTGCAAAGCTAAAGTTAGCAGAGGCAAGGATATAAATCACCTGTCAACATCTGTCATGCATAATCATATGAGTTACAAGCATCCCACCCTGAAAATGAGTCAAACTACCCCAAGTACTTCCATTTGATAACTGATTGTTTGTTCTCCTCAAGATAGTGGTTTCTGAATTCAGTAATTTTAGATTTCTTTGTGGTTAAAATCCAATGGAGAGGGAAAAAAAAGCGACTTGCGGTTTTAGCCCTGCCCACCTTTCCCCCGAATCCGAATCCAAATTATTTTGCCCAAAAACAAATACAAATACAAATATAGCCGCAAGCGGCAATTCCGGGATTCAAGCCACGAAAGACCATTAGTAGTTGAAAGCTCTAACAGCTTAATTAACAAGTGTTGCCACTAAACGTGGCCATGTCCCCCGCCAGATGACGGAAATCGACTGGGGTCGGCGTATCACAAGATTACACATTGAAGCCAAAGATGAATTAAATTGGTCAAAGCGTTCTCGAGATTTCGCATTCACAACAAATGGGACGTGACGGATGGACGGCCAGACGCATGGACTGATGGAGCTGAATACTATGTCCCCCGGCCTTAATACTCCTTGACCCCAAGGATGAATGGAATCGGTCAAACCGTTCTTGAGATATCGCGTTCACAACAAACGGGATGGGACGGACGGACAGCCGGACGGATGGAGCTGAATTCTATATCCTCTGCCCCAATACACCTTAACACCAAAGATGAATGGAACCGGTCAAACTGTTCTTAAGATATCATGTTGACAAGGTATTTGTAAGTGGTCAAATGGTCGTAATGACCTTGAGAATAATGGCAAGGTCACGTAAATCGAGTGAGTTGTGAGCACCCCCTAATACACCTTGACACCAAAGATGAATGGAATCGGTCAAACCTTTCTTGAGATATCGTGTTCACAACAAACGGGACATGACGGACAGACAGACGGGCGGACCCCCACCCCTAATACACCTTGACACCAAAAATGAATGGAATCGGTAAAACCTTTCTTGAGATATCACATTCACAACAAACGGGACATGACGGACAGATGGACGCACAGACGGAGCTGAATACTATGTCCCTTCCCTAATACACCTTGACACCAAAATGAATGGAATGGAAAACCTTTCTTGAATATCGCGTTCACAACAAATGGGACATGACGGACAGCCAGACGGGATATCGAATACTATGTCCCCACCCCTCACACACAAAGATGAATGGAATCGGTTGAACTGTTCTTGAGATATCACGCAACAAAACGGGACAGGACGGAAAGACGGACGGGCGGACGGAGCTGAATACTATGTCCCCCGCCCCTAATACACCTTGACATCAAAGATGAATGGAATCGGTTGAACTGTTCTTGAGATATCACGCTTACAACAAACGGGACAGGACAGACAGACGGACGGGCGGACGGAGCTGAATACTATGTCCCCGCCCCTAATACACCTTGACATCAAAGATGAATGGAATCGGTCGAACCGTTCTTGAGATATCACGCTACAACAAACGGGACAGGACGGACGGACAGACGGCCGGGGATGGATGGAGCTGAATACTATGTCCCCGCCGCTAATACACCATGACACCAAAGATGAATGGAATTGGTCAAACCGTTCTTGAGATATCACGTTGACAAGGAATTTGTAAGTGGTCAAATGATCGTAATGACCTTGAGAATAATGCCAAGGTCACGGAAAGCTACTGGGGTCGTCGGCGATCACACAAATATATCTTAACACCAAAGATGAATGGAATCGGTCAAAACGTTCTTGAGATATCGTATTCAGAACAAATGGGACATGACGGACGGCCGGACGAGTTGAATACAATGTCCCCTGCTCCGCCGCTATCGTGGCGGCAGGGGACAAAAACCACTTTAAGAGTGTGTTGCAGGTTTTTATGTGGACCTATTTTGCCAGTGTAATGATTGGACTAACAACTAATGATGCATAGTCTGATTTGTGTTATGTTAGGCTATTTTGTGCATTTATGGCACCCCCTACTGGTCAATTTGATTGAAACTTTCAGGCTATATTTCAGGTTCTTATGTGGACATATCCTGTGGGTTTTGTAATGATTGGAAAAACTATTTATGATTTATAGTCTGATTTGTGTTATACCACGTTGCTTTGTTTTGCATTTATAGCGCCCCCAATAGGACAATTTGAATGAAATTTTCAGAGTATGTTTCAAGTACTTTTATGAATATATCCTGTGAGTTTTATGGCTATAGGACAAACAATTGCTGATTTATAGTCTGATTTGTGTTATGCCACACTGCTTTGTTTTGCATTTATAGCACCCCCTATCAGTCAATTTGAATGAAATTTTTAGAGTATGTTTCTAGTACTTATATGAATATATCCTGTGAGTTTTATGGCTATAGGACAAACAATTGCTGATTTATAGTCGGATTTGTGTTATACCATGCTGCTTTGTTTTGCATTTATAGCGCCCCCTATCAGTCAATTTGAATGAAATTTTCTGGGTATGTTTCAGGTACTTATATGAATATATCCTGTGAGTTTTATGGCTATAGGACAAACAATTGCTGATTTATAGTCTGATTTGTGTTATTGCGCCCCCTATGGGCCGATTTGCATGAAACTGTCAAGGTATGTTCCTGGTACTTATATGGACATATTCTGCAAGTTCTGTGATGACTGGCCCAGTGGTTGTTGAATTTTGTCCATTTTTGTGCTAAGCCACGCCCCTGCTGAAGTTCATTGGTCAATATCTTGGAAACAAAATGAGATTTCAACAAGCTTTATGCAATCTTTGATAAAGCTTGGTCCACTGATGATCCACAGCAAATTTCGAAGAATCGGACCTACGGCCTAGGAGGAGATGTCAAAAATGTTTTTCAAAGAATACAAAATTTCGAAAATCAAATATGGCGGATCTTAGAGGTCCTTATGGGAAAGTTGTAGAGAATGGACCAAAGAATGTCTGTACCAAGCTTCGTGTGAATCGGACTTACAGCCTAGGAGTTATGACCTTTAAAGTGAAAACCTGTTTTTCTTGAATTATAGCGCCAGCATCAGGCCTACTGAGTTAAAAATGCCTTGGTCAGCATTTACACACAACTTCCAACCAATGTGCAAAACTTCAGGTCTCTACCATTTACCATCTCACGGGAATTTGTGAAAACATTTCTGAAGAAGAAGAAAAATAATAATAATAATAATAATAATAATAATAATAAAAATAAACCAGCACAAAAACAATAGGGTTTCAGCCCTACGGGCTTGAACCCCTAAATAGTGGTGCCTCTGCACACGCCTGGTATATTGATACAGTGTTTTAAGATATCGTGTGGGATTTTGGATGTGGTAATATCGTGATATGACACAAGTGCTCTTTTCTGGTTTTAAAGTTGCAATAAAGTAAAGCAATACAGTTCTGCTCATATAATTGACTGTTCTTGCTGTTGCGTGTTCGTACTGGGTCATTATATCCACATTACTAATGACTGTTTTTCTAAAATCACATTGATGAAAATTTTTTAAAGCACCAATAGTTACCCGTACAATATCGTCACTATATTGATATTTAGGTATGCGGTCAAAAATTTATCGTAATATTTGATTTTGTCCCCATTTCCCTGCCCTACAGAAGTGTGATCATTTGTCTTTTGTCCGTCAGGTGATCATGGTGTCCAGTGTCCCCGGAATGGATTCTGATTGGTTGATGGGTGAACGAGGGAATCAGAAGGGGAAAGTGCCCATCACCTATCTGGAGCTGCTGAACTGATGATCACATTTTTGGGGCGATGCCAGAGCCACATTGTATTCCAGCTGTGATTTTCATATTTATACTGTCATGCGTTCTCCGTTGTATGGTGCGCTTTGGAGTCTCTGCACTGCCATGTCTTACCGATGGCTTCCTGTCCCAGTTCATTGTAATATGTGGTCATGCTGCAGAGAGCTGCAATATGATCACCCACAGCCACTTAGTCTTTCAGCAGCTCCCAGCACCCTTGAGCTTTCTGTGTTTCAGCTGTCTAACATTTGACTAACTCCAAAACAATGTCCATTTTGTGCTCCAATGACATTTCACTATCGGCCACTTCTGTTTATACACCGATCAACCGCAATATTAAAATCGCTTGCCTAAAACTGTGTAGCCCCCCCAAGTTGCCAAATCACCTATGTCAGTCTGAGTTCCACTTGAAATCCTGGACCTAGGGTTCCCCTGCAAAACATTTCCCAGAATGGCTCCCTCCCGCCCGCCCACTCCCCCCCCCCACCAGCTTGTTGTCTTCCCATGGCGCATTCTGCTGCCACCTCTTCCCCAAGTAAATGGTGCACACGTAGCTGGCCAATGCACATGATATAAAATAAAACAGGATTGATGGGCCTGGCAACCTTGCTCCAGGGTCCAGTTCTGATGCTTACGTGCCCATTGTTGTAGGCACTTTCGGTGGTTGTGCCAATTCTGACCCTGGTCTAAGACCGGTCTGCAGCTACAAAGCGCTATGCATTGCTGAGTATGATGCACTGTGTGCTGTGGCTCATTCCTCACACAACTATCATTACAATTCTCTGCGACTTGTGCCACAGCAGCCCTTCTGTCGGTTTGGACCAGACGGAATAACCTTTGTTTCCACTGTACATTGATGAGCCTTGGTCTCTTGCCTGCTCTTGGTTTTTTTCCTGCCTGAACCACAGTTGGTAGGTACTCACCACTGCTGACAGGGAGCACCCCAGTTGCCTTGCTGCTTAGATGCTCTGAACCACTCATCTGGCTGTAACGATTTGGCCCTCATAGATGTCAGCTTGGTCCCATTTCTCCCACCTCCAACACATCGACTAAAAGAACCAAATCTTTGCTCACAGTTTAAGGTCTGCCTGCAGACTTTGACAAGCGCTTATTGTTATTGTTATTTGCTTCATCTGTGAGCGACTATAATGTTTTGGCGTATCTTTGAATCTTTTTCCTTCTACAACCTTATTGACGTGTACAAAAAGTTCTCAAAATTTGACTGAAAAGTTGGAGATCCCTTTGACCTTCCTTTCAGTGCAGTGTTACAGATGTTTTTGTTGCCTGCTGCCTTGGATGTAGGCTGAGCTTCTTATGATGTCAAAGTGCCACAAGGTCTTAATTTGTCCTTCAGGGAGGACAGTGGGGGTTTTTGGGTAAGGCAACTGAAAGAGTCAGTTGGCCCTTTCTCTCGTGATACTTGATCCCGCAGAATTGCACAGGGACAGTTCGGTGTTTACACCTGAGAAACTTCCGTGGTAACAAAGTTGTGTTGGGATTCCAGTGCATTTCATGGAGTAAAAGTCAAAACTAAAGGTTATTACAATAATGGGCATGGTGCACTGGCTTTCTACGTCCTCATTGTGCCTTTGTACAGTTTACTTGTGAGCTTCATCGGTAGTGGTAAATGCCAGTGACCAAGTGGTTGAACTTATCTGGAAAAAATTCCGCTTCTAAAAGTCACTGAGCTCATGACAGCCTTTTTAGCGAGTGACGTTTCCACCATTGGCCTTAATTTAAAGAGCACATCGCCCCTGCCAAATACAAATGTTTTACTTGGAGTTGACCAGTTAAGAGTCAAACTAATTGCTAGTTTACTGCTTCTGAATTGTTATGCAAATATATTCACGTAACAGTGCCTTAAAATGAGAATGGAGGCAAAGGAAGGTTGGAACTGAATTGTGTGGCCAAACACTAGATTCAGAACTGGGACCTGAACAGTGTTTACACTCAGCCACTCTTCACCTTTGTGAACAAGTGCTGGTTTTGCTCAAGACCAGGTTAATTCTTCCTTCCTGCAATCTGTTCATTTTTAATGGAAATGTAAAGAATGTATGCATTCTGTTGTATTAAAAAAAAGATGTTTATCTGTCTTTGCGTCTTTTGAAGAAATGCTGGAATATACCGTAACATTATTGGTGAGCATTCGATTTTGAAAACTGAAAATCTGGTTGTATGTCTCAGTTCTGACAATTTTGCATGTTATCGGTTTTATCTGGAAATTCGTTTTTCATTTTCATTTCATTCAAGTTTTAATTACTGGCCCCATGTTTATTTAGCAGAATAATCATGATTTTTTTAAATGCGATTCTTATTTTACGTCATATTTTTATCATTAACCCATAACATTTATTTGGTCTGGAGAAATGCGGTACAGTTCCTTCTGCGTTTCTCTTGTTGGCCAACAGGGGTCAGCATTAATCAAATATTCAATAATTGGGTATACAGTATTATAGCTTTGGATGCGCAAACCTTCTCAAAAATGAATAGAAATGTACTCCGTATGAAGGGGAATGCTGCCAGCTCCTGTGATACCGTTATATCCTGACTTTAACTTGTTGAAAACTTTAAACATAATGCACAAGCCCCAGAGTCCTTATGTTCACTGCCCAAATACCTTTGAACTGGAGTAACCCATGGGCAGTGATGGCTACAGCAGACAGAAAGAGCTGGAGTATATGCTCTTCCAAAACAAATGGATGTGAAATTTTAATCTGGCCCAAGTCAAAGCATTTCCCAGTCAAGAAGAATGCATAAATTATGCTGGGGCGGGGGAACAGAACCAGCAGTAACATTTCAAATATTTGAATAAGTATTTGAATCATACAACTTACTTTAGAATCGTTCAATATCGTATTCTTTGCCGGAGGTCTTGCATGCACCTAAAAGTTTCTCTACTTGCTAATTTAATGTGCAGTCCTCACGGAAGGGATACAGGAGCCTGTGCACACTACGTGTGATGGACGTTTGGACAAATTGCTATGTTTAAGATTGTGTGGAAAGCGAAGGGTTAAGTGGAAGAAGAGCCATGGGGCCTGCTGACTTCCTGTGCTGTGGGTGAGTGGCTGCCGCTGCTGCCCGTTATACTCCTGCGCATGATGGGGCCTCAGTTCCTTCCAAAAAGTGCAGTCATGGAGAAAAAGGCCCCAACCAGCTTCCGCTAGACTGCAGTTTAGTCATTAATGCACTGCCTCCCACCGGATATGTACCAACACATGTCAGTTTAATGAAGATGTTTCTGGACAATGAGTGTGAAGCATTTGTCCTCAACCTTTATCTGGAGCACAAGTAACATCATATGACAGAAATGATCGATTATTAATTTGTGACAAGCTATTCAAACGCTTTTTTAATTAGAGTCCAAGCCCCTAGCCCTGCAAGGCCTGGGCACAGGACCCTATTGTTCTTCTAGTTATTGTAATTATTTTACATTATTTAATTATGCTTTTTACGGCTTCAATTCCTCCCGTGTCTCTTATTTTCAAAGCAGTTAAGCCATGTTTGGTGTCAGATTGTTCCTTGGGATGGCAGCAACAATAACATTTAAAATTTTGGAACTTGCACTGTGATAATTGGGAGTTATTTATTGATTTATCCCCATATGTTGGTTTTAGGGGGGTGCTCATCTAAATTTGGCCCACATCTGTCCCAGCACATATGATTAAAAAAAAATGCATTTTCTAGGCCCACATACATCTCTCCACACAGTCAATATGGTGAGGAATCAAAAGCTTTCATGGGCAATTTTCCCATTCTGACGCAACACCACCTTTTCAAGGTGCAAGTTTAGTCTCTTATGTACTGTATTTGGTGGCAATAACTAAAGTGATAGAAGTAAAAAAATCTACACAAATGCACTCGAGACCACCTGGGATCGCACCAGCCGCTAAAGCAATGCTGGTGTTGTTTTTGGTACAGCAGGCCTCATTGCGCCGAGAGTGAGTGCATTCTCGGACCACACCCGTCTTTGAACATCCTTTTTTATCCCAGCTACTCACGTAATGTTTTGTAACTGCGTCTGAAAAGGTTGCGATGTCAGCAAGAAGGGTCCACAAACAGAAACAGACTGGCAGACATAAACATAATGCTGAAAAAAAAAAATCATACTATTTTTAAAGTGGTTTCAGACAATTCTTGTTGAAGTTCGCCCTGATGAGAGACTCACAGACCAATTGAAAACAATCCCAGCATTGCTATTGCGTCTGGTTAAGCTTTGCTTGAGTATACAGTGCAGTCTGGGTATTTTGACAGTGGCACAGTTTTTTGCTTTTGCTCCACTCCAGTGTAAGATTCGAAACAAAAGTATAAATATAAGGTTAAAGCACACTGTCGATTAAATCCCCAAAATCTCTACATCCCCAACCCCATTTCCAGAAAAGTTAGGATACTGTGTAAAATGTCAAAAACACAATGCGATGATTGGCAAATCATTTAAACTCTCTATTTAATTGAAAATAGTGCAAAGACATCATATCAAATGTTGAAACTTGGATATTTTAATGTTTTTTGAAAAACACTTGCTCATTTTGAATTTGATGCCAGCAGCACATTTCAAAAAAGTTGGGATAGGGGCCGCAGAAGACTGGAAAAGTTGAATAATGCTTGGGCAAATCGCTCAACAATTTAAAATAACGTTTCTCAACATAAAATTGCAAAGAATTTGGGGATTTCATCCTTTACAGTTCGTAATATTAGCAAAAGGTTCAGAGCATTCAGAGAAATCCCTGTACACAAGGGATAAGACTGAAAACTAATATTGAATGGCCATGATCTCAAGGCCCTCAGGCAGCACTGCCTGAAAAACAGATGGGATTCTGCAGTGGAAATCATCGTATTGGCTCAGGAACACTACTGTAAGCCATTATTAGCAAACACCATTTTGCACTGCATCCACAAATGCAAGCTAAAACTCTGCCATGGAAGTATTAAACCAAGATACAGAAATAATACGGCCTTCGCTGGGACTGAGCTCATTTAAGATGGATTGAGGTGAAGTGGGGAAACTGTCCTGTGGTCTGACCAATCAAAAATGTGAAATTATTATGGGAAATTATGGGTGCCGTGTCCTCCAGGCTAAAGAGGAGAGGGACCATCCAGATTGTTATCAGTGCACAGTTCAAAAGCCAACATCGATTATAGTATGGGGGTGCACTGTTGCACATGGCATGGGTCACTTGCATATCTGTGAAGACACCATTAATGCTAAACAATATATACAAGCTTTGGAGTTTGATATACTGCGATCCAGACGTCTTTGACAGGGAAAGCCTTGCTTATTTCAGCAAAAAAAAAAAAAAAAAGCCAAATATAACAATATGCACGTATTACAACAACATGGCTCTGTAGTAAAAAAGGCCGAGTGTTAAACTGGCCGTCACCCACTGAAACCATTTGGCGAATTATGAAAAAATATGACACAGGAGTCGGCGAAGTGTTGAACGACTGAAAGCCCATATCAAGCAAGAATAGGAAAACTTATTGCTTCCAAAACTGTAACAGTTGGTCAGTTCCCAAACACTTTCAGAGTATTGCTAAAAGGCGATGCAACACAGTGGTAAACATTGCCCCTGTCCCCACTTTCTTGAAACATGTTGCTGTCATAAAATTCAAAATGACCAAACATTTTTCAGAAAACAATAAAATTTCTGTTTCAACATTTTATATGAAGTCTTTGCGCTAATTTCAATTAAATATAGGGTTTAAATGATTTGCAAATCAATGGCGTTCAGTTTTTATTTACAACCCCAATTCCGAAATAGTTGGGACAAAGTGTAAATTGTGAATAAAATCAAAACGCAGTGACTTTCAAATCACACCAGCCAATATTTTATTCACAATAGAACAGAGATAACATAGCAAATGTTGAAACTGAGAAATTTTACAATTTTATCCACAAAATGAGCTCATTTCAAATTTGATGGCCGCTACAGGTCTCAAAAAAGTTGGGACAGGGGCCTGCTTACCATTGTGTAGCATCCTCTCTTCTTTTTAACACAGAGTGGAGGCGTCTGGGCATTGAGGAGACAAGTTTCTCGAGTTTAGCCATTGGAATTTGATTCCACTCTTGTTTAATTCAGGCTTCCAGCTGCTGGAGAGTTTTGGGTCTCCTTTGACAGACTTTTTGTTTAATTATGTGCCAAATGTTCTCAATCGGTGAAAGATCAGGACTGCAGGCAGGTCAGTTCAGCACACAGACTTTTCTACTACGAAGCCATGCTGTTGTAATAGCTGCAGTATGTGGTTTTGCATTGTCCTGCTGAAATACACAAGGCCTTCCCTGGAATAGATGTCGTCTGGAGGGGAGCATATGTTTATCTAAAACCTTTATATTACTTTTAGCATTCATGGTGCTTTTCAAAACATGCATGTGTCCCACACCATATGCACTAATGCATCCCCATACCATCAGAGATGCTGGCTTTTGAACTGAACACTGATAACAGGAGGGGTGGTCTTTCTCCTCTTTAGCCCGGAGGACACGACGCCCATGATTTCCAGAAAGAATGTCAAATTTGGACTTGTCTGACCACAGGAAACTTTGCCGCTTTGCTACAGTCCATTTTAAATGAGCCTTGGCTAACAGAACACGGTGGCCCTCCTGGATCATGCTCAACAATGGCTTCCTTTTTGCATGATAGAGTTTTAGGTGGCATCTGTGGATGGCACGGCGGACTGTGTTTACAGACAGTGGTTTCTTGAAGTATTCCTGGGCCCATTTAGTAATGTCAATGACAGAATGATGCCGGTGAGTGATGCAGTGGCGTCTGAGGGCCCGAAGATCACAGGCGTCCAGTAAAGGTCTTCGGCCTTGTCCCTTACACACAGAGATTTTTCCAGTTTCTCTGAATCTTTTGATGATGTTATGCACTGTCGATGATGAGACCTTCAAAGCCTTTGCAATTTTACGTTGAGGAACATTGTTTTTAAAGTATTCCACAATTTTGTTACGCAAGCCTTCACAGGTTGGAGAGCCTCTGGCCATCTTTACTTCTGAGAAACTCAGCCTCTCTAAGACATCCCTTTTATAGCCAATCATGTTACACACCTGATGCCACTTAATGTAATTACTTGCTAAATGTTCTTTCAGCTGATTCTCATAAATTAATTGCTTTTTCAGCCATTTTTGCCTGTGTGCCAACTTTTTTGAGACCTATTGCAGCCAGAAAATTTGAAATAAGCTCATTTTGTGGATAAAAATGTAAAATGTCTCAGTTTCAACATTTGAAATGTTATCTATGTTCTATTGTAAATAACATATTGGCTCATGTGATCTGAAAGTCATTGCATTTTGATTTTATTCACAATTTACACTTTGTCCCAACTATTTCGGAATTGGGGTTGTACATTTCACATAGCGTCCCAACTTTTCCAGAAATAGTGTTGTAGTTTTAGAGCTCCACAACTTAGCTTGGTTAGAGTTTGCTGGAGAGTATGCCACGTTAAAAAGAGGAACATTCTGGAACAAACAGTTAAGATAGAGGACTATTTACAGTTGTGTTAAAAAAAATAGCAGTACAACATCAATAACCTGATGAACCACTGTATTTAGTAGTAGTGATATTTCTTCGAGGCAAATAATTTACTTGTAGATGTAGTAGTGTAATAGACAAACAATAAACCCAGCTGTCATGACACGCACGCTGCTTGTTCTGAGTAATTGACTTATTCATCGAAAGGGGTGTGTTCAAAATAATAGCAGTGTGGAGTTTAATTTGAGAATTCATTAATTCTTTGAAGAAACAGTTGTCATTAATTGTCCTTCATTAAGGAAGAAGGGAAGCAAATGTTTCACACATTGTTATAAAATATATTGCAACGTGAAATGGGCCAGTTCAAACATTTGTTTGGAGGAACAACGTAATTTGATTGAAAAGTTGATTGGAGAGGGGAAAACGTACAAAGAGCAGCAAATTATGGGATGCTCAGCTAAAATGATCTCAAATGCATTAAAATGGCAACAAAAACCTGAAATGCGAAAGGAAGCAGGCAACTACTGTAAAAACAGATCGAAGAATAGTCAGAATGGCAAAGATTCAGCCAAACATCACCTCCAGAAAAATAAAAGATGATATAAAATTACCTGTAAGAGCAGTTTCAGTCAGAAGACGTTTGATCGAAGCTGAGCTATCGGCAAATAGCCCCCGTAAAGCACCATTGTTAAAATGAAATAAAAAAACGGCATCTGCAGAATTGGTTAGAATTTGTCAAGGAACACATCTATTGGCCCAAAGAGATATGGCATAATATTCTGCAGACTGATGAGAGTATAATTGTTCTTTTTGGGTTTAGTGGTCGTAGACAGTATGTCAGATGACCCTCAGGTACTGAATTCAAGCTACAGTGCACTGTGAAGACAGTGAAGCATGGTGGTGCAAAAATAATGGTCTGGGGATGTTTTTCATACTGTGGTGTTGGGTCTATTTATCATATACCAGTGATTATGGATCAGTTTGAATAAATCAAAAGACTTGAAGAGATTATGTTGCCATATGCCGACAAGGAAATGCCCCTGAAAAGGACGTTTCAACAAGACTACGACCCCAAACGCGAGTAAGTGAGCAACGTCTTGGTTCCATACAAACAGGATTGAGGTAATGGAGTGGCCAGCTCAATCCCCCAACCTCAACCCCATTGAAAACTTGTGGGGTGACATTAAAAATGTAGTTTCTGAAGCAAAACCCAAAAATTCACAGGAACTGTGGAATGTAGTTTGTTTATCCTGGGCTGAAATACCTGTTTCTAGGTGCCAGAAGTTGGTTGACTTGATGCAACGCGGATGCGCAGCAGTTGCATACATGCCAACTCTACCGCTTTTGGCGGTAGACTACCGCTTTTGGGGCGTTTTTTTCAGAATGAAACGCCCCGAAAGCGGTAGAGTTGGCATGTGTGCAGTTGTCAAAAACAATGGTTATGCAACTAAATATTAGTTCAGTAATTTTAAGTGAAGTTAAAGCTTAGTTAAATTTAGCGTTTAGTGTATGAGTTTGAGGAGAAAATGGTTGACTCTGCTATTTTTTTTAAAACAAGTCAGTATTCCTCTTCTTTGCTTCCTGTAAGAGAATAACACAGACTTGATAAAATTTGTTAATGCTTTGACTCGGATATTGAATGTGCAATGATTCCACTTCATTTGAAATATGGAACTGAAGGCTTTAAAAAAACATTTGCACTTTATTCAAATTTTTTAACATACTGCTATTTTTTTAAATACAACTGTACGCAAACCAAGGTGATGGGACAAGAAAATAAGCAGCATTTAACGATCCAATACCCCCCCATACACATTTTGGTGGTGTTTTGCCGTACACGGTTATGACAGCCACAGGAACAGCTCACTTATTACCTCCGCCAAGGAGGTTATGTTTTTGCTTCTGTTTGTTTGTTTATTTATTTCTTTGTTTCTGTTAGCAGGATATCTCAAAAACAGTTGCATGATTTTAACAAACTTTACAGGATGTTAAAGTAGCACAAGAGGAACAAGTGATTAAATTTTGGCATATCTAGGCCAAAGAAAAGCTGAGATATAGGCCAAAGTTAAAATCCAGCTATGCTGGTGGAGGTATGGGCTCTCGCGAGTCCAGCTCTAGTTTAATGACTGCAGTCTAGTGACTGCTGAAAGTAGGAATGGGAATATTTTCCTAGATTCAACTCTGTGCACAACCAACCAAATTCCTGAAAAATTTGTTAAATCTAATTTTACAATGACTTTCCATTGTTTTAGCTTCCTAAGTCTTTTTCAGGTCCAAAAACTGGCATGATTATGTTTGATTGGCCTAGTCTTGCAATCCGACCTTAATTCAACTGAACTTATGTTTCACTTGCTCAATACGTGACTGATGGCGAAAATCCCCCATAGGAAACAGGAACTTCAGATGGCTGCACTCCAGGCCTGAAAGCGAATCACGAGGGAAGAGACACTGCATGTGATGAAGCCAATGGATCACTGACTTCTGGTAATCGTCGGTTGCAAACTAATCACTGAATGTACAACTTTTTTTTGCAAGATGATTTGATTTGTCTATTTACAACTATTTGGGAAGAAAAGCATAGTTTATACACAAATTTCAGAATATAGATACAGATGCCCCTAAATTGAAGGTGACATTAAGCACTTTAACTATTAACTTATTCTCTTTCCATTTCTGATCTATTGTATTGGAGTATCGAGCCAAAAAAAAAACCAAAAAACTTTTATAACAGTTCAAATATTTACTGTGTAAGTTGATACTCATTTAAAAGGGCATATAGGCATCAATTGAATGCATTCAAATGTGTCAATTTTTTTTTTTTTTTTTCACTTTTCTCTAATATTTCTTTGTTTAAATCAATGGTTCTCAGTCTTGGCCTTAAAGGGCTGATTGGTGTGGGTGCAGGCTTTCATTCAAACCAGTCAGTTTTGCACCTGATTCTGCTCATTAGGGTCTTAACGCAAAATCAAGGGGTTGATTGGTAAAATCAGTTATGAAGCTACATAGCTGGAATGAAAAGGTGCACCCGTACTGACCCGCGGGATATGGTTGAGAATCCCTGGTTTACATAAAAAAGTACAGAATCATTTATATCAAGGGTGTCCAATGTTATCTGCAAAAGGCCGATACAGGTGCTGGTTTTGGTTATACCCAAAACTAATACATTTGTTTCTAACTATCAAGATCTGGATTGAAATCCCTGATTAGTTTTTTAGTTGAATCAAGTGTAGTGCTGGGATAAAACAAAAACTTTCACCCATACCAGCCTTTTATGGATAAGATTGGACACCCCTGATTCATACAGAAGGTAAACTTTTCATTCCTGCCAATCAATTACAGAACAAACGGTAGAATTCAAGCTGTAGTGTGACTAGTTGTAGCAAGGTGGGAGGCAGCATTACTGAATAACCCATTAGGTCCAACCTTCACTGAGCTGTGGTTGTGTCAGATACTCCTTATCTGAGAGGAAAGCACGAGGGACATGCTGTTTTGTTGGGTGTTCCAATCTTTCTGACACCAGGTTTAAAATGTTATAAAAGAAAATGGTGTATGGAGGAGCGAGCTGTGGTTCACGACTTCAGTCTCTCAGAGTGCTCCCCAGTTTCTCGCTCTCTTTCTGAATCGCTCTGTTCCAACCACCATGACCCAGAGTACTACCACAGCGGTATTATGGTTACACTCTGGTTTGCCTGACGAGATCGTCGGCACGCCATAAAAGCTGCAAGCAGATTTTATTTATCCGTGCCTCCTAGTACACCTGCTCTATGTAGCAGTCTGGCACCCCCTCACCCTAACCTCCACAAACAGGGATTATATCATGGTCAGGGGACGCTACATTTCCCAGGTAGTACTGGCCTCATTTGCTGTTGAGGGATGGAACTGTACTGTGGGTACTGACATACTGATGGTGACCAAGTTGGATGACCTGCAGTGGACCACCAGGACTTTCTGATCAGACCAATTCCTCAAACTGCAACAAGGACATAATTTGTATTGCTCTATTCCTTAACCTGAAAGATCACTGTCAGAGTACATGTAGCTGATAAAATCGGCATTCCCCCAACTTTAGTACTGCAGATGAATGTGAAGCAGGAAGTTTGCATAACCCTCCTGTTCCGCAGAAATCGGCTCAAAGTTGCTTTAAGTCTTTATGGCTTTTTTCTGAGTGGCCCAGATGTCGCAACATTACATGTAATATTGCTTTTGAAATTTCCCAGTTTTTCCTAAAATAGTTTTCCCCTTTCTTCAAATCATGGAAACCTTGTATACAGAAAATGATTGAAGTTTTTCCCTCATTTGCATAACCATAAGTCGCTATTCATCATACCACTTTTGTTTCAGGTGAACAAACAAATATTTATACTTAACTGACGAAATGTCAAGCTAGTAAACAATATTAAGTTTGTTTCTGAGCTGTTACAGATGCTGTAGGATCTGTGAGTCCCCAAACATATTGGTTAAAGACTATTAAGGGTATCATAAACTGCAGCACAAGTTTCTACTGAATGGCTTGTGGTGGTGTAGAGGTCTTGAGGGAGTTATTCTGGGTGTAGTAACACATTGTGCATCCAGCTTGCGTAAACCCTCGCACCCGTGTTTCTGTGTTTCTGAGGAACTGTGCAGCCCTGGGCAGTCGCTGCTGAGAAGCAAAACAGGAAATTTCATGTTTCCCCTCTGCTTTTAGCAACGGCTTGCATCACAAGATTTCTGCACAGGCAGGCATGCTCACAATGCGTGCAAACACTTAAGCCGCAATACGCACATCTAGCCACATGCTCACCGACCTCTCCTGGGAGCATCATGGTGGAAACCACATGCACGGTTAAATCAAATTAAACAAACAATCACTATCGGATTGAACATACTTAATTATGCGAAAAGAATATTCTTTATTTATATTTTATGCTTGTGTGAGTATGTGTGTGTGTACAATATTTAATTTTACCCAGTAATATGTATTCTTTATGTCTCATGATAAGTATGGAGCTGCCTATCACGAGGAGAAGCGCAAAGAAGAGGCAGCCAACGTATATCCCAGTAGGATTTTGAGCATTGGTCCCACATAACTGTCCATGTACCAGTTCCACTCTGTAGGTCTGAGGTGAGAAAAAATGGCAGGTCACTTCAGGCCAGTCCTCAGTATTTATCACATTTGCTGCCTCAAATGTTCTGTACCACTCCAAGAGGCAGCAGTTGAATGGGTTTCCTCCAAGGAAAAGTGTCTGAACCCTTTTGGCAATCAAGTTGGCCTGCTGAGATGGAATGGTAGTCAGCCTGTTGTTTCTCAGGTCAAGCAACCTAAGGTCCAGTCTCAGCAAGGAACTAGGGATCTGGGGCATGTAGTTGCTGGAAATGTTTAAAAATTTCAAGTGGTGAAACGGAGTAAAGTCAAAGTAATGAAGACCAGTGTTTCCTAGGTCTAAATACTGCAATGTTCTGGCAAGATCTATCAATGCATCTTTGCGAATGAGGATTTCTGGGTTGTTGGACAGATCAAGGTGTGTTATGGGAGTCTTCTCAAAGGCAGTGGATGGTACGTGTTCGAGACTGCATCCAGCCAGGGAAAGCTGTCTCAGCGACTTGATGTTGCTCCAAACAGCACAGTCAGAGTATTCAGAAGTGGTGCTGTTTTCCTGTAAGGCACAGATGCGTATCCTGTTATAACTCAGATCTACTGTCCTAATCTTAGGCAGGGCAGAAAACAACCTGGGAGGGAGTACCTGGATGTCATTGAGGTGCAAATAGAGATGTGTCAGGTTGCTCAGTTCATGCAATGTGCTTTGGTTACCTGTGAGAGTATTCAGCCTGTTATTGCTGAGGTCTAACTCATAAAGGGAACTTGAAAATCCCTCTGAGGATAGGTCAAGGGATTCCAAACAGTTTGTTCCCAGTTTCAGTATAAACAAAGATGGCATTTTACTCAGGAATCCTTGAGGAAGGTTGTTGACTTGGTTCCCAGTCAGGTCCAGAAAGCCCATGGTAGAGATGTCTCCATAGTAACTGTCATCCCACAGACTGACTGTTACGTTGCTTACATTGCCCTTAAGATTAGAGAAATTAACTGTAGCGTTCGAATTTGGAGAGCCATTGTCTGCAAGGTGCTCATAGAAGTTCACTCTATTGTTGGATAGAAGCAAGTTCCGAATGTGGCTATGGGTGGGCAGAAAAGGGAAGAAGAAAAGCTTGTTGTTTGAGAGATCAAGAGTCTCTAAGTGGAACACTTCCTCCATATCCTGCTGGGAGGAGAACCACTCAATACCATTATAACTGGCATTCAACTCTACCAGCTGAGTAAGCTGAAAGTTTGCCAAGCAAGGCAAGCTATTGAAAGCCACGTTGAGCCTCTGAAGTTTCTGCAAGTGGTCAAAGGCACCATCTATCTCAAAAAGCATATTCCTCTCCAGGTTCAGTTCCTTAAGCTGGTGAAGGTCACGGAAAATGTCCTTGTCCAATCTGAGCATGGAATTCCCGGAAAGAAACAAGTACTCCAGTGAGGTCAAATTTTCCAAGATGAGGGAAACCATTTCCCCTGTAAAACCATTTCTGGAAAGATCCAGGGTCCTCAGTTGGCTCAGGGCACGCAAGGCCTGTCCAGTCTGTAAGTACCCCTCAGAAAGGTTATTTTCTGCCAAACTGAGGTTCCATATTTTTTGAGTGTTGAGAAATGTGTCTGATCCAATAGTGGACAAGAAGTTCCCAGCAAACATCAGGATGCGGAGATCAGGATAACGAGCGAGGCATGTGCGCTGCAATGTTCTGATGGAGTTATTGTTCAGCTGAAGCTCTGTGATGTTGCTAGGCAGGTCTCTTGGCACAGAGGAAAGCTGATAATTGTTGCAAAGAGCAATCTGTGAAGCCTAAAAAAGAGCAAAGACACATTGCAACATAAATTGTGTGTATTTTGACACTTGAACTGCCATTCATATCCATGTCCTAACAGAATATGCATGATTACATAATTTGAAATCAGCTAAACCTGTCAAAGTTGTTAAAGCTGCTCATATAATAGCAATTGGCTCTCCTAGAACTTGTGAGCTGTTCTGAATATAGTTCATATTTAGACTAGTTTTACAGCAGAGGAGGGGTAATACTTACAGAGCATCTCCGCTGTTTTACTCCAGTACAAATTTTCCAAATTAGCAACTTTAACAGGCTTTTAACAGTATTTAGCAAATTTTAGCAAATAATGAGCAATGTCACAGAAGCAGAACAAGTTAGAAGAACGAAAGAATTTTCTGAACAGGAACTGAAGTTTTTTTTGCAATGTTGGGTGCTAAAATTTAAGAAATGTATCTACAGTGCTTTAAAAAGTATTTGCCTCCTGTTTTTTTTCTTTTTTGTCATATTTAAATGTTTCAGATTATCCAGATGATTTAATAGAAGGCAATGTGAGTAAATGCAAAATGCAGCTTTTAAATGATCATTTAATTTACTGAAGGTAAAAAGTTTTTCAAAACCTACATCAACCATGTGAAGAAATAAAGTATCTGTGCCCTTAGACCTGATCACTGGTTGTGCCACCCTGTGCACCAACTGCAATCAAACATTTGCAATAACTGACAATGAATCTTTTACATCGCTGTGGAGAAATTTTTGCCCACCCTTCTTTGCAGAATTATTATAATTCAGCTACATTGGAGGATTTTTGGGCACAAACTGCTTGTTTAAGGTCATTCTAGAGCCCAATCTCATCCTGACTCATCATATAGTGATGTTACCTGACCAAGCGTCGCTATACGACGAAAAAGGAGGCTTTTGGCGTCCCTATATGATGCCTATGTAAAATGAACCCTACCCTCAACCCTCTAGCCCTTAACCCAAACCCTAAATGTCAAATAAGGACGCCCAAAGCCTCCTTATTTGTCATATATCGACACTTGGTCAGGTAATGTCACAATATGACCAGTCGGTATGAGAATTTGTTGCATGATACAGTGTCCCAATTGGATTTAAGTCAGGACTTTCAGTAGGCCATTCAAAAACACTTGCTTTGTTTTTTTTTTTTTTTTTTTTTTGCCATTCAGCGGTGGACTTGCCCGTGTGGTTTGGATCATTGGCTTGCTGCATAACCCAATTAGGCTTGAGCTGTAGGCCATGAACTGGAGGCCGGACAATCTCTTTCAGGTTTTTGCAGTAGAGAGCAGAATTCATGATTTTATCAATTACGGCAAATCATCCAGTTCCAGCAAAGCAGCCCCGGACCATCACACAACCACTACCGTATTTATCTGCTGGTTTGATGATCTTTTGTGGAATTTTGCATTTGGTTTAAATCGCATGCAATGGGACCCATGTCTTCCAAAAACTTCCACTTTTGACTCATCAGTCCACTGAATATTCTCCCAAAGTCTTGGGGGGCATCAAGGTGTTTTTGGCAAATGGGGGATGGGCCTTTGTGAGTTTTTTTTATTGAAGTAATTTTCGCCTTTCAGCTCTCCCATCGATGCCATTTTTTCTCCGTCTCTTTCTTACTGTGGAATAATGAACACTCACTTCACCTGAAGCAAGTGAGGATTTCAGTTCTTTTGATGTTATTCTAGGCTCTTTTGAAACACCCTGGATGAGCTGTCAATGTGCTCTTGGAGGAATTTTGGCAGGCCAGTCACTCCTGGCAAGGTTCAACACTGTTCCAAGTTTCTCCATTCGTAGATAATGGCCCTCACCAAGGTTAGCTGGAGTCCCCGTGCCTCTGAACTGGCTTTGTAACCATTTCCAGACTGAGATGTCAAAGACTTTGCTTCTCATCTGTACTTGCAGTTCTTTAGTTTGAGGCATCATGTGCTGCTTTTTGCCCATTCAACATTGTCAGACGGGTTCTATTTATGTGATATTAAGATTCAACAGGGCTGGCCTTAATCATCCGTGGGTCTGTCTATAAAAATTGAACCCAATTATCAATGGAATTTGTTTAATTGGTTGATTTAGTACCTAATCGGGAAATTACGTTTTCACATATGGGCCAGGACGGGTTGAGTGGCTTTCTTTCTTCAATAAATGAAATCCTCACTTAAAAACTGTGTTCTTTGTCTAATATTAGAATATTAGTTTCATGATCTGAAACATTTAAGTGCAACAAATATGCAAAAATAGAAGTAATCAGGAGAGGGGAAATACTTTTTCACAGCAGTGTAGAGTTGAACGGTTACTGATATGGAATGCAACAGCACTTTTTCCAAATATTGCTTGACGTAACAGAACAGATTCAGTAATTGCTGAATATGTGACGTGGGGTCAAATAGCTTCTGGTCAATTTGATAGAAAAATATCCCCCATGTTGCTGTATGGATCAGAAATATGGGGTGCAAAATTCAACTCTGTTATTGGTAAGATGCAATGTTGTTATTTTAAGAAATTTCGTGGTCTTGGAAAATTTGCATCTTACAAAGCAGTTTCAGATGAAGTTGGACGTTATAGCATGTTTGTTTCATGCCAAATAAGATTAATTAAACACTGGATCTGAATTTTGAAAATGAACACTCACCATTATCTGTATCAATGTTATCATATGAAGACCACAATGGAAAAATGATGATTCACATTTTCACGTTGTGGAGAAATGATGAATTAAAAATTCAAAACGATCTTAGAAACAAAGCACTGAAAAAAAATATGCAAAAAATAAAAAATATATTAAAAATTATAATAATATGTAATATAATATTATGATTATTTTAATAATATATAATATATAAATTATACAAAATGCAAAATTTGGGCTCTGATCGTTTTTTCTTTGTGGTCTTCATATGCTAAAAAATTTTGATGATGCAAGGATAATCAACCGGGTGACTGATGTTAGAAATATACTTTTCACTGCAGGTTTTACTTAAATATGGTTAGCACAAGCTATTGGGCATGACAAGGTATTTATTAGTTTTTTTTTCAGACAGAGATAGTTTGATATGTTTGCACAAACATGGCAAGATGCTATTTCCCAGTCAATGTTACTTTGTAATTATACAAATAACAAGTCTGCTTTGAATCCTGAATTTATTATGATAAATAATTATTATGATAAATGGGTCTTAAAAGAGGAAGGGGACAGTATATTTTGAATTGTGTGGCTCAGAGCAATAACGGCGTATGCCGCAATTTTAGATAACATTGTTTTTTGCTGGAATCATACTCTTACTCCCTCTAGCTACATGCCCATGAAATACCTAAGCTATGTGGCCTACGCCAAAGCCTCTGTATCGTATGTTGTAAACACTGTCAATGAGTCTTTGTTACTGACTCCGGGCAATAATGGCTTATGCCACAAGCCACGGTTGGCATTTAAACTTTTCCACCAATTCAGATCACTCCTTAGTCCACAGTGCAAGATAGTAAATGGTAGTTAAGGAAATAGTAGAAATATTAAATAAATATTTATTTAAGTATGTGATGTTTTCATTGCTGTTAAATCTTTCTTAGAGTTTAGTACTTTTTCGCCATTCTGATCATTGATTACTACCTCTAAAAAAAGATAGAGTCTTTAGTATTTGCAGAAATATGGCTGAATGTAATATCATTAAAATGCATATGCATAAAAACTGATAGTTTGCACATTATATGAATGGATCACAAAAACTGAAAAAGTCAAATGTCTCAAAGTTCCTACAGTGGCGTAAGCTGTTATTGCTCTGAACCACACAATTACTAATTTCTTGAGTGGGCCTCACATGGAGGTTTATCTTCCCAGCTGCATTAGTTTAAATTTGATGCGAGCATTTTTTAATTGAAGAAATTGCTGGTGTCAAGTGCTATTCAAATCTGCAAATGTACCAAAAGTGTGGCAGCTATAAAATCAAAAGTATTTTTTGATGTCCGATTAGCCTTCATAGCTAAAGGAAAGCAATTCAATTTTAATTTGAATGAAAAAGTGATGAAAACCATCCTTAACCCTCCTGACCTTAAAGTTTGCTGAGCGTTTGCTTTTACTGAGAAATAGCACATTCTTTACCAAATTCACATGTGAAAATTTGCTTTCCTATGTCCGCCCTCTCTTGTGGTTCGATTTTGTCTCACCACACATGTAAGTGTGCATGAACCTGTGGTGAACGAATATGCCTCAGCACGTACTTACACACCATTTGACTGGGCTCACTCATGGTCCTGCTGCCCTTGATCTTAGGCTGTCTGATCATTTTGGCTCAGTTCTCACACGGCTGTATTCACACCTCACTCTCTTCCCTCCAAAGCTTTCCTTTTTCTTTTCACAATTCATCCAATTTCTTTGCGACAATATTTATTTCACAAGTAAATTCGAGCACCTTATTCAAAATAGTGCAGCAATAATCAAATTAAGTGATCAAAATGAAAACCAACTTAAATATAGAGGTCTGATTGAAACATGTCAAACACACGAACTGAAAAAAACAAAAGCAGTGATTTCACTTTTATTACTGAATGGACTTAATTTAATTAAAATCCTACTTGGGATTCACACGAATATTCCTGTTGAATGTCACAAGGATACTACAGTCAAAACAACGACAAGGGAAAGAAATGAAATGTACGGTTATGAGCTTACATACCTGTCTGCACGGTCTATGCAGGGATTGACAGGTTGCTGGAGTCAAGAGGTTCCACATCAGCCACAGGTTGACACAAAGTAGACAGGAGAGGCCAAGGAGGGGCATCGTAACACCATCACTAACAAACAAAGGGAAAAAGACAGATGATGAGAAGAGAGAGAAAGAGAGAGAGAACTCTACCGACAATGTGAAAAATGGCTTTTTTTTTATTAAGTTAGTGTCCTGGTTGCCTTAAAATTTAAAGTAAACTGAATTAAAGGTTGAGAATTACCTAAACTTGTCATCTTAAGTTAACTTAAAATTTTAATGCAGCCCACACAATAACTTTCTTAAGTTAAAACAATAGTTTTTTTGTTTTTTTACAGTGCTGCTAAAACAATTACATCCAGGGGTATAGGCCTCTGTCCATTTGGGAAATGATATATTACATGACTCCAACATTAGGAAAAGACTGATCAAGTTAGTCGTCATGGAAAGGTAGCCAGGGAAAAACCTGTTGGAAGAAAATTGGACAAATCTCTGACAAGACTGCTCTTAAATGAACTGTTGGTCTCCTGCGACACAGTTTATTGCACTGATGACTCAAATTGTAGTTGTTTGTCAAAATGTAAAAAACTATGTTCGGGGAAAATTAAACACCATGTATCACCACGGGAATCTCAGCCATCATGCATAGTGGTGGCTATGCAATTATTTAAGAATATTTTGAACCTACAGGACATGGACGCTTCGCAACTATACCGCGAACTATGCTCCATATCGGAATGCCGTGGACCACAGGCTCTAAACGTTGGTCCTGGGGATCTCCTGTGTAGGCTAGTTTTTGTTCCAAATGCAACTACAATCAATATTTTAAACAGCAGCAATTTTTTTCTTGATTAAGTCTTTTTCCATGTTTAAAGGAATTGAAGACCACGAAGGAAAAACGATCAGAGTCCACATTTAGCATTTTTGTATATTTTATATATTATTATAATATTTATAATAATATATAATAATATTATATATTATTATAATACTTAAAATTTTTTTGCATTTTTTTTCAGTGCTTTGTTTCTTAGATCAATTAGAATTTTTAATTCATCATTTCTCCACAACATGAAAATGTGACTGATCATTTTCCCATTGTGGTCTTCAATTATTTACAAACTTAGGCCGTATTGTCCAAGATAGCTGTATGCAAAGTAGGATAAAGATGGTAGTTCATTACAAACATTGGCAAAAAGGGTAAACATTTTAATTGACTAAATTAAAGATAATAGTGAATCAATAGGGTCCTAATTACTTAGCTGAACTTTTTTTTCCACTTTTGCACAGTGCAGATTTAGCTTGTTATCATTTGCCTTGTCTTTCAATTTGTCACTATCGACTAAAAGGCCATTTTGTTAGTCACCATGTGTTCACACTTTTAATGATGAGAAGCTGATTGATTCTTTAATTTCGTTGTAACAACGTCTCCATCTTTAAGTTAATACAACATTTTCAATAGAGTACGATATAAATATGGAACTCATCAGTGCATGCACAGCTACTTCTGACAATGTCACTGAAAAGAGTCAAAAATCCTTATAAACATAAATAGAACAATTAAGAGAAATTGAAAACCCCATTAAAATTCTGGGATTGCAATAATGGATTGGAAATACAGCATACACATTGAGTCAGCAGGACTGATGTTGAGATTTACTGTTCTGGGGGGAAGTTTGAAGCCATTAAAGTTTGACCAAAAGTACATTATTGCAACAAAGATATATTTCTAATCACGAAAGTAAATCAAAAACTAAATCGTTAGCCTAATAACATAGTTGCCTAAGCCATATTTGAACGTTTTCGGAAAACGAGAAAAAACAATTTTTAGTAAGCACATTGGTATTTTTTTTTTTTTTTTTGATATTGCAACAGTAAGCCAAAAAATGACTTAGGCAATTATGCTATGAGGGTAACGAAATGGCGGAACAAGAGTTGAATAAAAGACAGCAAAATTGAGATCAACACCATTGAAATGATGTGATGATGACTGTGCATGAATAAATTCCCTCAAAGAGTAAAGGACTGGAATTCTTATAACAAAGTGATTAAAGACACTGAAAAACTCACACAAATCAATGACTAAAGGTGAATAAAAAATGAGGTTCACAAGCCACAGAATAGGGAAGCTGGTAGCATTTCAGAATTCAAAAGTAAAATTAATTGATAATTGCACCATACCGGTAGAAAAAACTCTTGTATTACAGCTCGGCTAATCTTTCACAGTTAGTTTGCTTGCATCTTCAAATGGTGGTATGATTCCAAAAATAAAACCACTAGGGAGGGATGTATAACAGGAAGCCAACCAATATTATAGGCCATTTTCATAAATGAAGACAAACCTTAATCCAAAGTTTAATTAAATTTTTGATGGAAATTCTCCACACAAAAACCATATTATTCCAGGACTAAGCTTAATCCACGTCTCTGAAACATGGCCCATATTCTGAAGTCAGGTCTAAGTGTGTTTTAACATAGACCCTGGTCCAAGTATGTTTTAAGTGAAGTTTATTCATCGATTCTATCAATACTTAAACCTGGGGATTATGACTCACTTTCTGATGTGCGACAGAACTTAGACTTCGGTCAAAGTGTGGTCTAACTTTGTACATGTTTTTAAACTAGGAGTGGGGATGGTTTAAGCTTAGTTTAACTCTCTTATGTGACCGACATGGCTCATATTTTGGATGTTCTAAGATGAACTTCGGCAATTGGCAGCTGCTGCACCTGAAATCTGTAGGCATTTCATGAAATGACCGAGCTGAAACCCAGGCATTTCACGAAATCCCTGATTACACAGTTTGCCGATAACATATTAACCCCTCTGTATCAGCAAGTTAGGTTGAATCTTCTTAACTTTGCGCGTTTGAATAATGTGAGTGCATTGAAAGATACACTACTATATGCAACCTAAAGAGTGTTCACGTCACTTTTATGAGATGGAAAAGCTATATACCCATCTCACAGACGTGAACACTGGTAGTGAGTTTGAAGGGGACAGGACTAGAAGGTTTTCTGAGCCTAACAGTATTGATTCTCTGGAGGAGGAGGTCTATATTATCACAGGTGTCTTTCTCATCTGTGTATAAGTAGCCTATTATTATTTGGCATATTTCAATCCACCATTTGGTGTTTCCGTTTTCCACCATTGCTATGATTATGATACAGTTGAAGTTTCGTTGACCACATTGGTTATTTTCACTTATCATTAAAGTGGTAATCCATAAGATTTGAATTGGTTTGTTTATACTGACATCTTTGGCAGTAAGCTGTAATTGCAGGTGCGCTTCTGGACCTCATTTCCCATAATTCTTGTCGAGACCCAACAGTGTCGCCTGTATGACGTCAGTAAATAGACGGCTCTTACCTGTCTCGCACCTCCTCAACTCTCAAGCAGACGGGAAAGATGCTCTTTGACACGGTAATTGAACTTTATAAAAGTAAGAATTATGCATTGCTAATCAAGCAAAGGGGAGAATTCTGCCTCACCAAACTCACCTCCAACCGCACGTCACTGGCCTCAACAGAGACTCAGCTAACGTTAGTTTCTACTGTGCACAGTATAGCTGCACAGTATGGTATTTGCCGTTACCTACGTAACGTTATGACGCAAGCTGATATAAACGTAATACCGTATTTACAAGGTATTTCCTTCTTCTGATCGATTAGTTCTCCTTTTCTTTGGCTCGTTTGCACGTTGTTCCGCCATTGCTTCTCCTGGGGTTCCTTCAAGCTAGCTTGCGGCTCCTCCTACCCTCTGGACAGACCAAACACTGCTTACTGACGTAAAAAAGCATCACTAGATGTGCGCCTGTATTTGATTTTAGTGCGGGAATGTCGCCACAGACACACTGATCGCTTTACCTGGCAAAGAATGAAATACAAATGCTTTCATCAGTGGGTCATAGGCCCAATCACCGTTGTTTTACCTCACTCTCTGATAGACACTGACTTAACAGCCAGTAACGAGACGGAAATCTTACGGATTACCACTTTAACCTTTGCCAATAATATTGGATATAGTGGCTTATTGCTCTGTGTAACGATCTGTTTCAGAATTTTAACCGCATTCAACAAAATCAGATGTCTAGGATTATGTGAAAAGCTTGAAGACTTCAGTAGATCCGCTGTTATAATCAGTGCACTAATTTCTATCCCAGCTAGAGTAGCATTATTGCCTGCTTTTTCCTGGTGGTGGAATATGTTTCTTATTTGTATACATAAAGCATATTTTGGATATTAATGGATATGACTGAGTACGTTGGCTGTTGTTCCTTGTGGATAGTTCTTTTTTTTTGCATTCCTTGTAAACCCTTATCCATGTCATGGGAGGTAGAAGTAGCGCAGTTTCCTTGCGGGGTAAACATTCTGAAAGTTAAATAAGCAATTCTATTAAATGAGTTTGTGTGCTGGCTAATGGGGCACTTGCGAAAAATGGACAACGTTCAATACTATATATCAGAGAAGAGGCATTTTTTGGGTTCGGAGAGATTTTTGAGACCATTGATGTCCTTCCCCGCCAACTGATGGACTCGCGCAAATTCCTACTTGTAAATCACGAAGTCCTATTGAGCATAATGAACCAAAATGGTCGATTTGCCAAAAAATATGATTATTTTATGATTTCACTGAACACCATTTGGAAAGCCATGTGGGGAGACACTTCGAGAGCTACCTCATTTGGCTCCTGAACAGTTGGAAATTTTGAATATCACACTCAGATGTAACACACTTGTGGTCACGGAGTTTACTGATCGCAGAAATATTTTTCCTCCAAGCCACTTCTCAATTCTCAGTATTTTTTAACAACTTTAATGCTGAATTTTCGTGAAAATATTTTGTGTTTGCTGCCCTTTGTCTGTTCTAAAGTTATGACAATAAACTGAAATGAGCTGGTATTTTAAATGTCATGTGCATCTTGTTTCATTTAGTCATTTCTCCTCTCTCTGTGATGCTTAAATCTTGAATTACAGTAGTGTGTAATGATGATAATACACCACCAGTTTCGTCTGACAGGGGTCCTACTATATTACTTCTCTATACTTTTTTGGTGACAATGTATAAAAAATACTATTGTAGGCAATGAGAACAAAAAAAAATCATTGCCACAAGTATACTGAGGTAAAATATGGGTACTAAACGAAAACACTGAAATTAATTTTTTATAACAATTGAAAGGTGTCACAAATTTTGTTCTTCTTAACTCCTGGATAGCCTGAATGCATGTTTGAAGGCTAATTCCATGATTATTGATGCTAATCTGGTTTTGTTTAAATTGGTTTGAGGCAACATTATTCTGCTAAATTATGTACCTCTGATGGTCAATTGTTCTAGTATATAAGGTGACACAAACTTTGAGCAGTGTCACAATGTTAAGGACGATGGCATGACAGAAGGAGCACTCTGAGATTGTTCCAACCTGTATTGTGGCCTTAAGTGATGCCGATGTAATTCTGGACTATGTGGAGTTGTCCAGGTCCCAAGGGTGAAACACAGGCCCAGATCTTAATGTTCCTACTATCATGCTTCATTGTTGGGAGAAAGTTCTTTTGGTGGCATGCAGTGTTCACTTTTTGCCAAATGTGGCAGTTTTGATGGTGACGAAACAGTTCAATTTTGGACTCATCTGTCCACAGAATGGACTCCTAGAAAGCTTTTGGTTTCCCCAGGTGCTCTTTCCCTTATGAAAATATCGTGTAGTTGTTTCTTAGTAATACTATATTATTTATGGCATTACTATAGTATTACTATAGTTAGCACAGTATAAGTATAGTAGTACTATAGCCATCACATTATAACTATAGTATTACCAAAGTCAACTGTATAACTATATTACTATAGTCCACACAACTGTATTGCTGTGGTTTGAATAACTACTGTATCACTATAGTAATACTATACTATGGTGGCGAAAATACCATCCACTTACTATAAGATAACAATACCTTGGAACTTTAGTAATTTTTCATCAGGGTTGGCAAAGTTGAGGAGGGCAGCTTTGTTCTTTTTTGAGAGTGGAGGCTTATTCCGAGCAATGCTTCCATGAACGCCATAATGATTTTTTTTGCTTAATGTGTAAGTATGCACATATCCAAGATGCAGCAAGAGAGGTTTGCAAACCCTGAAACCAGTGGTCTCCAAGCCTGTTCCCAGAGAGCCACCATCCTAACGGTTTTCAATCCAACTAAAGTAAAGCACACCTCATTTCTCAGAAATCTTGATGAGCAGCTAATTAGCCAAATCAGGCATTCTAAATTAGGTTTGATGTAAAAACCTACAGGATGATTGCTCTCCTGGAACAGGACGATATGTACGTTTTGGCTGGCTTTTCCCTAAGCTATCACTTTCCTTGTGTCTCTAACTGAAATTTGAAAATGTTATCCACTGCTAAGCAAAGTTACAGTTCTTTTCAGTGCTCTCTATTTGTAGATGATTTGCCTCATGGTGGGCTGATCTAGTTAAATTTCTTTCCTTTGATGAATGCATAGCATTCCCCAGACAAAGTTGCTATCACTACCCTCTTTCTGAGGTCCTCTGAGATCTTTTTTCTCTTTGCATGATTGACTTGTATGATTTCACTTCGGTAGGACTGAACTTACCTGCCGTGCCTTTCCCAAAAGCATAGTCGCCAACTATGCGAGCAACTTACATAGTTTGACCATATACAGTCAATGGAACCAGCGTTGTAAGTTAGTATCTGTGCTTTTGGGAAACACCCCTGGTTTGATCTCTGTTTCAATAAGTGCTGCCCAATTTTCATTTCATTGGTTAATTTTGTCAGAAATTTTGTCACACTTGATCATATATGCCAACTCGTTTTAAGCATTGCAGCTCAAGGTTCACCAACATTTGCACCAGCAAAAGTTCACAAAAAACTATGTTTACTTTACTCTTTTGGTGGAATGACACAAAATGATAAGATTTTATTTAAATCAATTGTTAGCTCTTCCAAAAAAGCCGAAAACTGTTCTGTAATGAGATCAATTAATGAGATTGGTTTACATTAAAAAAAAAAAAAAAAAAAAAAAACTCAAGAGATTAAATGCCGTGATATACAACCTCAATTCCAAAATAGTTGGGACAAAGTGTAAATTGTGAATAAAATCAAAACGCAATGACTTTCAAATCACACCAGCCAGTATTTTATTCACAATAGAAGAGAGATAACATAGCAAATGTTGAAATTTTACAATTTTATCCACAAAATGAGCTCATTTCAAATTTGATGGCTGCTACAGGTCTCAAAAAAGTTGGGACAGGGGCCTGTTTACCATTGTGTAGCATCCCCTCTTCTTTTTAACTCAGAGTGGAGGCGTCTGGGCATTGAGGAGACACGTTTCTTGAGTTTAGCCATTAGAATTTGATCCCACTCTTGTTTAATACAGGCTTCCAGCTGCTGGAGAGTTTTGGGTCTCCTTTGACAGACTTTTCATTTAATTATGCTCCAAATGTTCTCAATCAGTGAAAGAGGACTGCAGGCAGGCCAGATCAGCACACAGACTCTCCTACTACCAAGCCATGCTGTTGTAATAGCTGCAGTATGTGGTTTTGCATTGTCCTGCTGAAATACGCAAGGCCTTCCCTGGAATAGAGGGGAGGGGAGCATATGTTGCTCTAAAACCTTTATATACACCTTTCAGCATTCATGGTGCTTTTTAAAACATGCAGGTGTCCCACACCATATGCACAAATGCATCCCCATACCATTAGAGATGCTGGCTTTTGAACTGAACGCTGATAACAGGAGGGGTCGTCTTTCTCCTCTTTAGCCCGGAGGACACAATGCCCATGATTTCCAAAAAGAATGCCAAATTTGGACTCGTCTGACCACGGGACACTTTGCCACTTCGCTACAGTCCATTTTAAATGAGCCTTGGCCCACAGAACACAGCGGCGCTTCTGGATCATGCTCAACAATGGCTTCCTTTTTGCATGATAGAGTTTTAGGTGGCATCTGTGGATGGCACGGCGGATGGCCCATTTAGTAATATCAATGACAGAATCATGCCGGAGAGTGATGCAGTGGCGTCTGAGGGCTCGAAGATCACAGGCATCCAGTAAAGGTCTTCAGCCTTGTCCCTTATGCACAGAGATTTTTCCAGTTTCTCTGAATCTTTTGATGATGTTATGCACTGTTGATGATGAGTCCTTCAAAGCCTTTGCCATTTGACGTTGAGGAACATTGTTTTTAAAGTATTCCACAATTTTTTTTACGCAAGCCTTCACAGGTTGGAGAGCCTCTGGCCATTTTTACTTCTAAGAGACTCTCTAAGGCATCCCTTTTATAGCCAATCATGTTACACACCTGATGCCAGTTAACTTAATTACTTGCTAAATGTTCTTTCAGGTGATTCTCTTATACATTAATCGCTTTTTCAGCCCTTTTTTTGCCTGTGTCCCAACTTTTTTTAGACCTGTTGCAGCCAGAAAATTTGAAATAAGCTCATTTTGTGGATAAAAATGTAAAATGTCTCAGTTTCAACATTTTAAATGTTATCTATGTTCTATTGTAAATCACATATTGGCTCATGTGATCTGAAAGTCATTGCATTTTGATTTTATTCACATTTTACACTTCGTCCCAACTATTTCGGAATTGGGGTTGTATAAGTATTTATATCCATATGTTTGGACGTAACATATAGATTATTAACCTGAGTCTTCATTAGCACAGTTAGGAGCTAGCACTTCTGCAGCAGACTCTGGCTACCCTAATAAACCATGCGCTCGGCTAATCACAAATAGGCTACAGCCCTATTCGTATGGGGATAGCAATTACTTGAGTAATTAAAAATTACCTCTTGTATTTATCAATTATTGCAGAGGTCGTCTGTGATGTTAATCCCTTCCGAGACTTCCAGGTTCCACCACAAATTAACCCCCATATTTCACCAAACACAGGGGTCATGTGGTAATATTAATCTCCGACTGTAATTTTTTGCGAGGTTTTGCGTTTACTCCTCACATTTTTATGCCTCTTTCCCGTTCGAGAATGATGGATGCTGCGGTAGCAATCATAAACAAGAGCCACCTGGCAATGGCATATCCCCCCGGCCCCCAAAGGCACATCTAGACATCATGCTCAACATATCTGTGAAGTTTCGTGAAGACGGGATGTATAGTTTCCAAGATATGGCCCGGACAAGGTATGATTACAGACGGACGCCCGCCTGCCCGGACGAACGGACAGACGGACACACTGATGACAATATCCCCCCTGCATTAATGCTGCCGGGGGGATAATGAAAAGTTTCAACAGCACTTGGGAGCAAATTCAGGCGGCTCATCTCGCTACACAGATTAAGACCTATTTGCAGAAAGAGCAAGCTCAAATCTATAAGAGCGAATTCCTTCAGTCAATGAGATATGCATCGCACCATGCGGTAGGGAACATTTTCATGAGGCTCAACAGTTATTATGTGGTGGCCCATTAATCGTAAAGGTAACAACTAGGTGACACCCCCAAGACCAGTCCCCAAGTTGCACTTTGTTGACAACATTAAGAAGCGCTTGAAGGATGTTTCCACGCGAGGTAATTGCACAAGAATTGTTTCATTCATGCAGTCGTCCTATAATTGTAGGCTAGAAAACGTTATAGAATACAAATATGAAGTCAAAAGTTAACTCGTTCTGGTACACTGAGCCAGTTCTGTCCAACCTGTATTTTATCAAATTCTTCAGGATACTACACGAACCATATAATCCGATAATGCATAGTATCCCAATTCACATGCAACTGAACATTTAAACTGAAATCACAAATGGACTTACGCGAAAGTGTTGGTAAGGAAGCTCCGCGCCACCGACGGTTGAACCCGCAACCATCTCTCTGGCTTGCAGCCTACCCCCAATTGACCGCGTCAAAAATGCACAGAGTAACTTTACATGCCTCTAGTCGGGATTAATATTGTATTTGCGGAAGCAGGCAAGCAGCGGAAACCAAGTCACGCGAACTGTCAAGATCATAAAAGCTCAGAAAGGAAGGGCAGATCTGCCCAGTTTGACTGCACCCTCGCTTAAATAAAGATGCTAAACTTGAGACAACGATCCCCTCAGAATCGCCCTCTGAATATCTCAAAACTAGGCTGCAATATCAGACAATCGCGGCACGCGGCAACTTGGTTGACGGCCCATAAAAAGAAATAATTTTCGTATGAATCATCTGTTCGTTTGATTTATTGCATAAATAAAAAAATTTCTGCGATAGCTTGCAAAAAAAAAAAGAGAGAGAGAGAAAGAAATCGGACAAAAATGACCTTAACATCTACGAGGGACCGTTTACGTTGCCTGCATCATCCTGTAGGGTGAAGCACTGAGGCTCAGGACCACAAAAACCTGACGAGGGCACACACCCTCCCTTCGTTGCCGGTTTTGATCAACAGATACTATTACAGAGGAAACCACTCGATGCTAACGCCCTTCCTGTCATGCAGCACTTTTCACACATCTGCAAGATGTTGCTGAGCTCTGCCTTCCCTAAATAGTGCGTAGTCTACTCAGCACTAAGACTTTCTCACCCTCAGTTGCCTACACTTTTCTCTGGAAAACTCTTCCTCTGGTTTGGCATTATGCTTGGCTGGGCTCCGGATTACTGAACTATCATCCATATATTAGAGATAGGAGAATGGAGATTGCTCTATGTATTTTTTTGAGATTGGGGGGGGGCGGCTACAGCACAGTATGATTCTTTGTGGGCTGATTTACCCAGCAGCCCGCGCAAATAAGAATAAGGAAGCAAAAGTGAACTCTGTGTTGCATGTTTCTGTTGACTTCCTGCAACTTCATCCCTCCAGGTGCTTCTCATTGCTAAACTCAACCGGCTTCTAAACTCAACTGGAGAACAGCTGGGGTCAGGTGACTGACCAAAGCCCTTTCACCGACCCCGCCATCTCACAGCACTTACATTGAACTGTAGGAATTATTGCACATGCAAGACAATTGCATTACATTCAGGATGACAAGATTGTGGTTGTGACTGAAATTTTTGCATCCAACCAACTCTCTAAAGGCCAGAGTTATAATTCTTTGAAGAAAGTGACATCACGCCAACACAGATTGTAGAGACTAGAGTGCAGATAGATCAGTCATGCAGATAAGATCCTCAACACCATCAGTATATTTCCTGTGATTTTATTCACTTTGCACTCAAATTGATGATACAGGGCATTTTAACATGGGCACCACTAGACCTTAGCAATGTGTTTTGTGCTGGTGTGGGCACTTTATACACAGTTTCTTTTTCCTGTACTCAGCCATGTAGGCTAACATGTGCTGAGTCATTAAGCACTTTCACAGTGTGATTACCAGAACAAATTGCAAAGAAAGAGTGGCAAGGTCAAACAGTTAGCTTTCTTTGAATTAGTTGCAATATTTTAGCTTATATAGAACCTCCAGAGGATTTTAACTGATGTTACATAGAGTCACTGCTTCCTACTTGTTTGTTCAGCCATATTTGCAGCAACTAAGTAGCATGCAACCCTTCAATACCTTAATATGGCAATGTTTCCTGAAGGGTGATTTATGGGAGATCCCATGAGAAGTTGTACCACAAAAAGACAATTGCACATTTACCTCCCACAATGTCTAATCAGTGAAATTTGAGCATTAGAAATGGCAGATTGGATTCAGGAGAGCAAAACTTGGCTGAGGTAATCATAGAGCAGGAGACCAGAGACTGGGGGGGGGGGGGGGATGTAAGACTGACAGTTCATGAGGGGCTCAAGTCATCCTCTTCGGCCGTCTTCAAAGAAAGTAGCGGTTACCAATTCTACTGTCCACAAATCTTGTTGCAATTCTTATTGGTCATCCATCCAATGATTGTGTCATTTAACTCATTTATTATGATTCACATGAAATAGTTTTGATTTCCTCACTGGTGAGAGTCTTGCAGAGGTTTAAAATCCAGGGGTCAGAAAGTAAAAGTCCTGCCAAGTTTTGCTCCCTCCCACAGAATGAGCTGACCACTCATATTGGCTCTATCTTCTGTCCGATGTAAATCCAGGTGGTTGGAATAAAGTTCTGGGGAGGATTTTTCTTTCTGAACCTGACTTTACACATCTGGAGTTGAGGTATCAGGAGTTTGCGTGTATCAGGGTCGACTTGCCGTCCCATGTTAAACTTTTATGTGGTTCTCTAGCAGCCACAAGAAGCTCTTCGCTGGCAGAATGGAACAGTGTGCAGAGACACATCTGCCGAGAACAAGCCACTCGCCAAAGTCTGAGATTTGAACAGCACACATGCCTTGCATACCACTCAGTCCCTAATATTACACACAGCACCTTCCATGTCATCCCAGTGGATAATTTCGCATCTCACTTTTCAGGCCTACACTGTTATACAATGAAACATCTACATGTAAACACCTGAAACTTCAAAATATACTAGTTGCAGAAGAGTTAGAAATGGTCAGGAACAGTGTGAAGACTGGCCAGAATGGCGGCACTGTAGGCAACACTGTTGCCTTACAGCAAAAAAAAAAACAAAAAACTGTGGGTCTGAATCCAGCCTGAGGCGTTTCTGTGCAGAGTTTGCATGTTCTCTGTGTCTGTGTGGGTGTTCTCTGAGTACTCCAGATTCCTCCGACAGTACAAAGGCGTGCATGTCAGGTTAATTGGAGACTCTAAAACTGTGCATAAGGGTGAGTGAGAGAGTGAATGGTGAGTGTTCCCTGTGATGGATTAGAGAACTGTCTGGAGTGTGTCCTAGCCTTTTGCCCATAATTAGCTGGGATAGGCTCCAGTTCCCCGGCAACCCAAGTGAGTAGGAAACGATTTAGATATTGGATGGATGGATGGATGGATTGCAATCAATGAATACAGTACCATAATCCTTAATGGGCTGTGACCCATTAGTAAATCATTAAATGGACAAGGCCATGTTACATTTTGCTGAACAGGGGCCAGCGAAGAAACAATAGAATATAACCTGAACTTTCTCATTTTGCAAACTTCACAAAGCAAATCACTATTTGTTAAAAATCAAATTACTTATATCAAAACGCCAGCCTAGGCCAAGTGGGCGACTAGTCGAAAACTAAACCAACAGCACTCCCTTGTGGTATTATTATGACAAGCCAGAGGGTATGGTAGTGCTCTTCAATTGAAAGATGTTTTTCAGGTGATGGAACCACGCAACAATGCAGTCATTATATACAGTCAATTATCACACTCTATCTATGAGTGAAAAAAGTGACATTCTTCAAGCACTTCTTTTCATAACATTAACCCTAATCCTGCCAGTCGTCGATATATATAGAGGACCTACACTCATGTCTGTGTGTGCTAGTCGTCGATATATTGTTCCCCGATAGCTATTTCCCAGTATGCTGGTCTTCGATAAGCATTAGCTTAGAGGCAGGATGAAGGTTAAGATTCAGGTATTAGTAGATCATTTGCCAAGTTTCTCCCATCTCAGAATAGTCAACCACTTTTCTGTATAGTGGGCAATCTCATCCACCTATGAGTAATACAACCCCGGACTTTTAGACCAAAACGGTAAGATAATGAGATGGACATTGTCTCTGAGATCTTGGGCCATTTTAATAGACGTGTATTAAGCCTAATCTTGGATATTGAGTTAACACTTAGTTTTCTATGGAGAATCTGCATTCAAAACTGAATTTAGTCAAGGACTAGGCTTAATGCATCTTTGAAACTGGTCCCTAGTGTTAAAAGCATGGGTTTCAAGAGACAGACGTCATATGAATGTTCAATTTGCAAAGCCCCCAGCCAACTGAACATTCCTGTTCCTTGAGCAATGCTAATGCTAACACTACAGGAGGAACTATGGACTGAAAAACCTTATCTTATCTATGCAACACACTATGGTGCCTTATCCCAAAGCCTCTAAAATTTGGTCCTGGGGGTGCTGTTTTTGTTTAAGCCGACCTCGTGCTCAACTAAGGTTGTCAAACACTTGTATGGCGTCATTTTTGCCATATCAAATGTCGCAACCAACAAAAGCGCCAGCCCTCCCATTCATTTGAATGGGGGTAGTGTGTTTAGGCTGCAGAGGAGGGGACTGCTGGGGATGTCAAGGGAAAATGCTGTGGCCCTGCGGTGAAAAGTTGAAAAGGAATCAACTTCGGGAGAAACACGACCTGACACTGTGGTGGCCAATCATGGAAGACGGTGATCAGACGGCCACCTTCTGGACTGGGGAGGGGGCAAAGTTTACAACATGATGTCACACAAAAGGGGCATGTAGTGACCCTCCCACAATGTCACACAACCCTGCGGGAATCACTGCAGCTCCTAATTTGGTGTGAATGCAGCCTAAGTCATTATTGCATTTATTCCAGTAACTGTATGATGGTTTGGCTTGTATCATTAGTCTTTTATAATTATTCACCATCTATTGAATGGTTTGTGGCCAGGTGCACAAACATCACCCTATAAGCAGCAAGTTGATCCACATAAGTCTTCAATTTTGTCAATTATATGACATCTTTTTGTGCAATTTTCTGCAATAGCACACTGTTAATATGGGACCTCCGTCACTTTCTGCATAGATAGTGCATGTAAAAAAGCTCCAACGTGTGGCATAAAAGGATTAACAATCCTGCTTAACAGGAAAAGTGGCTAATTAAGTAAAACAAACAGTGATAAAATACTGGGATTATTATGTGATTGGAATGAGAATGAACATACACAAGGGAACGTGAGTCTGAGCTTGGGTTAAAATGCCACAGAAGAGCCACAAACTGCACTAAGCCCAGCAGACTGCATTTAGTTTGAATCTGTGTATGACAGAGCAGTGTCATGTATGCCACTAAGCCCACATTTTGTTGGGAAATCCTGTTTTCTAACCACTTTTCAGTCAGTTTTCCTTCTAATTGCACTAATAGTATCAATGTTGGTACTGTTAAAGGGCATCTAAAGTTGATTCCCATTGTTTTTGTTTATCGGCCAATCAGCGAGCCGCACCTGCACAAACGAACCGAAATAGAAGGATTATCTTCGCATGTACACAATACATTGGTTTATATGAATGAAATTGGTCATGTGACAATGCAAGATGTCAACAAAAGCAAGTGATTTGTTTGTAAACATTGGACGTTCAACGTCCCGTCTGAGAATCGACTTTAGATGCCCTTTAATGACAACTTAATGCATTCTAACCATAAAACAATTGGGCACATCTATTTTCGTAATCCAGTGATTCTCAAGGCCAGTCCTGGGGACCCACTCTCCATATTGGCTTTTTTCCCAACCACAACTGCAATCCCAGTTTTTTAACTAGGTGTTCATTTTTCTTCATTGGACGGTTTATGTTTATAAGGATTATTTACCCTTTTAAGCCATGTCAGAAATAGCTATACATGAGGAGTTCCATACTCATACTGAAATAACTCGCAAATTTTTAGTTTATTGGTTGAAAGGAGATTTCTGTTGAAAATAAATTAAATTGATTAAAGAATCAATTGGGAAAAGTGTGAACACAGAATGTAGTAAGACAAGACAAATGATAATGAGCCAAACCAGCACTGCGTAAAAGGGGAAAAAGTCATGTTCAGCAATGAAATAAGAACCCTATTGATTCACTATCATCTTTAATTCTGTCAGTTAAAAATATGGCCTTTTTTGCAAAAGTATGTAAAAATGCTCATTTTTTTATCCAACATGGCATACAGCCATAGCTATTAGGCTAAACTGGGTAAGCATGAAAAGGACCCAATCATTAAAAATGAACAGCTATTAAAAATAATGATTGCAGTTGCGACTGGGTGAAATCCAGCATACACAGGGACATTGAGAACCACCATCTTAAACCATTTCCTAAGGGAGGTTTTTGACTCAAAAAAAAAAAAAAAAAAATCTGGAACAAAAAGCAGCTTCTTTCCATCATTAAACAAATACACTTGAACTGGCAACTCTCAGGTTACTCATTTAGACTTTATTTCAAGGCTATGTGATCCCACTGATGGCAATGATAAAACTCCAACAAATAAAATACGAGGTTTGTGAAGTTCTACAAGATCACAAGACATTGAATGGTCAGTTACGTTAATCAGATGGTAACTTCTCCAGTTCTTTGCACTTCATATTTGCACAGGAAAAGGGAAAAAGATATTTCCGCATGCGTACGACTATCTCCTCTAAAAAACAAGCCCGGAGTCAATTCCCAGCACTTGTAAAACCAGCCTCTCAAACGGAGAAAACCAGACTCAAAGGGTGGTTCCACATGGCCCAGATAGAGTCGTGGGGAATTTGGAAATAGGTGCTCGATCATGAGTTTTGGCTCCAGCGCATTTCATTAATGCTTCCTACTTCAGTTCATTTGTGCTATAGAAATGAGGTTTACATCAAAATTCCTCATCTGTTCACTACAGTTATAACAATAATTAAACGTGTTCATTTTTTAAGCATTCCCTTACTACATACTGAATATATATGCCACATTTTACATTTCATTTGGCCTCATTTCAATGGACATAAAATTTCTTCTACAGGTTTTAAGCAATGTCTTTTCATAAAATACACTAAAAAGTCATGTCAGACCGTATATAAGTTAAAACTGCCCAGGCAGCTGAGTTCATTAGTCCACACTGTGACCAATGCACAGAGACCCCCACCCTCCCTTCGACCAAAGCTCCAATCACTCCCAACAGAAATGATCCAGAGGGTGTTTGTTGCACTCCCAAAAGGAATGTTAGGAGTACTCTGTGCCAACAAACGGTTTCCTTGGCACACTATGCCACAACAGTGGCATCTGAAAAGGGGTTTTAACCATCCAGCGGTTTCCCCAGATACACCATGGTGACTTCAGTGTTCCCGTAAACAGCCGAAACAGCAGGGAAGAGGCAAGCTTTCGGCAGCCCTCGGAAGGCCACTCCGAGAAACTCAAATCCCCTCTCGAAAGCGAGGGTCTTGTCCTCCATGTCAAGGATGACTCGTATTCTCTCTCCAATCTGCAAGAAAGAAAAACACATCCATGATATACCCCAGAATTAATAAATAAATGAAAGATAAGAAAAGTTTTTTCATTTTAAATCACCTATTAAGAATACTGATGCCATAATTTGGTGTACATTAATCATTTATATTGTTCCAGGTAGTTACGAGGGAGGTTACAGTACAGCCAAGAGAAAGGATAGGAAATAGCACCCAAATCTATTGAGCTACAGACCCCTCTGGAGAATAAGAGGGTAAGTTGGCTGAACATCACGCAGCAGCTTCTGTTCAACACACTCACGTGGCTCTAAAATAGACTGAGAACAGCTGAAACTCCAATGAATCCAGGGTTGCCAACTTTCACGCATTCGGCCTGAGTTTAAGTGGCATATTCACGTTCCCATGCTGTATGTCAGCACGTTTGTAAGAGACTCTCAGGTGCAACTGAAGTCCTTGTGCATGGAGGTTTATCAGTTTCACATGCGTTACGGTGGATTTCACCACTAGTAACACAGAAATCAATTATGACTCCGGACTTCACACGCTTTTCTTTACTCAGGGGTTGAAAGCAATGGAATTGCATAAAAACATTTCAAATGGTCTCATTTCATTTAAAGAATTTGAACAATCATGAAACACATGCATTGCGTTGATTGAATAATTGCTGACTGCGGCACGGGAACGTGAATATGTCACTAAATCTAACGCCGAATGCATGAGAGTTGGCAGCCCTGATGAATCCAAAGTTCCACTTCAATCACTGCTGTCCACTTTTTCAATTCATAAGTGTACCTGGTACTTCGGGGCATTGTTGCACTGAGGGAAGTTTCCATTGACTTCTCCATTGTGAAGCAAGTTGTTGTCCACCAGATTCCATCCCCAGCTCTGATCATCGCTGCCCAGAAGTGCCACATAGCCTTGACACTGCATGGGAGCTCGTTTAGTAGCTATACCAATAACAGCCACAGTTCCAAGAGGACCCTCCCACCAGATCTCCCATGCATGCCTACCCTCTGTAAAGCCTATTTTCCCACGGGCACCATCGGTGCTTTGGGCAATGGGGTTGCGGTGTAAGGTGAAGCCATTTTTCTTGACATAAACATTCCGTGAGCAGTCGTGGGAGCTCAGGGCATGCTGGAAGGATTTAAGCTAAAAAGAAGAAAAATGAAGAACAAAAAAATCAGATAGGCCGTGATATTACATTGCAACAAATGGTTCTTACAACCTCTGTTGATAGAGACATGTCAATCGAGCGGGTGGGTGACGACAGCAGTAGAAGCAAATAAATCACGATCATTTTCTGAATGTATGCACAACTTTTTTTTATCATGACAATAAGCGTAACAATTAACACAGCAACAAACGGGCACTAATGTAAGGTAATGTTATGTCAACATTTACGAACAAGCATAACGTCAAATTAGATTTGAGCCAGCGACAGCACACACAGCTATCCACTAGATCAGCTAAAAAAAAAAAAACACGGACTAATATTACTGATTGATCTAGAACGTCCTGATAACAAAGGGTGACGACAGAAACACGCCAATTAAAGCATGGAAGCCAGCCAGATACCTTTCCTTTGTAGGAGAGCAGGTTACAAAGAATATCGGAGCGCAGTGCCTCTTCGCTCAATGTCCGGGTGCAGAGGCTCCTCCACACTTCGCTATTTTCATCTGCAAGACAGCTGTTCCAGTGCCAGCACACTAGGGAGCACCGCATGAGATCAGGCAACTCCAAATATGAAAATATGTGTTCCAGCACCCGACTAGGTAGCCTACCGGCCACCCCTGCGCCTCCAGCAGCTCCAACTGCACAAGATCCAACGGCGCTGCTGCTCGCACTCGCTGCTCCGACGCAAGAAGACGCCCCACCAGCAGCCGCACCAGACATTCTCGGAAAGCTATCCGGTCAGCCGCTGACGTTAATCAAAAACGGACAAAGTAAGGACAGGGAACAAAACCTTCAAAAAAATAACAGATGAAGAATATGCATACAACTGCTCTTTGCCGGTGCCTGGTGGGGCAGGGACCATGGAACCAAAATATAGCGGATGTGTCAGGGTGGACCTAGCATGCTAGCTCGCTTCAAACAAGAGGAAGACGTAAGAATACAGCCGAGAAAATGAAGGTCCAGGACGCAAATTAAATTCGAATGTCAAGTGATTGCGTGTACCAAAAAAACAAAGTAATTGAGAGGTAGTTTTGATTTATAATCATTTCTTAATTACATTTTCCATAAAGACAAGCGCCACGTTTGGAAATTCTGTATTTCAATTTAAAAAAATTACCTTTACACTCCTTTCAGGACCTGATGGAAGACTGCCCAGTTAGCGTAGATAAACATGGGTGGTATCGTCATTAACAATCACTGAGGATGATGTACTGTCTGACCACAGCCGAGCGGGCTTGAATAGAGCACATTAGATCACCAGTACAGCTGGAAACATTGAGAAAATTTGTCGTTAATAAAACTTAGTGCAGATGCTGGCAGAACATAATCCTACGCGTCACCACTAGTTTGCGCAGTACTTGTTACTTCATTGTTTTAGAAATTAGCCAGATTTGATTCGCATCGTTTAAGATGCATAGTTTCGTAGTGCAATGGAATAGAAATGTCGTTTTTACCGTAGCATTATTTACAATAGATGCTACAAGTAAACTTTTAATGATTCGTCAAATGGACCAACGCAGACTTGGTTGATCTACTCCGAGAATAATTATTCGTCGGGGAATAATCTATTTATATGAAATAATATATGTTGTAGATAAGCCAACGTAGGAACACGTGATACTCTGTTTAAATGTTCCAAGAAGGCGAATTTGGCGTTGTGTTTTAGTTACACCAACTCAGTTCAGTCTTACCGAAGTCTTATCGAAGAATCCGCTCGCACACTAAGGTGACGACTACGGAAGAATGACCTTCCCTGCCGGCCATCCAGGAATGCTATCGATGCGTGCTTTAATGAACAAACACGAAGGAGATTTTCTGGTTTAAAGAAGTCTGCTAATCATTTTTAACCTTTTGGGTAGCTGGGGAAATTAAATTGAGAACATATTTCTTTCTTTTTTTTTTCGAGAATGTCCTGGGAGGAATTCCGGATAGATCAGTTGCAAGTAAGGAGGGTTTGACAGAATCAGGGGTAGAGTCCCTGGGACAAGTTTTGGTGTTAGGGGCCTTGCTCAAGGGCCCAATGGCAGAGATCTCCCCGATTTATAATCTCTCCAAATCAAGCTCCATGGGGGGCTGGAACCAACAACTCTTCTGTTACAAGTCACGCAATCTACCACAAGGCTATCTGAAATCAATTATTTTACACAGTAAGCATCTAAGTTAATTTCGGCCAATTTAAATTCTGGCGTTAGATATGTGCTACCACAGAATTTTTAATGAGCGACTCGGCGACGCATTTCCAAAGTTGCCGCTTGGTGGTAGCAAAAGCAAGTAGGCTATGATTGCCAGGTATCTGCCTGCAACATATCGATGGCCTCATGCAAGTGGCATTTTACAAAGGTGGAGTCCCATTAAGGGGCGTTTCCTGGCCCAAAACACCGATTTCAAAATAATTTTCAGCATTGATAAACCATCCCATGGGCTTCATGAATCCACCAGAGAAACCTGCGATATCAATTTTCTTTATGACAAAAAAAAAATGTTGTCATAAAACATTTTGTTTTGTGACAAACATTTTGCTGTCATAAAACATAAAATGTTTTTAACTTCTTTTTTTTTAGTTTTTGGGTGGGGCCACCCATTCTGGGGCCCCACAAAGTGTCACCAATGATCATAGTCATGTGCCTATCAATGCACATTGCAGCTGATATATTTTCCTTATGAATGAAAAAAAGAATTTGTTAAAATTTTTGTCATACTGCCAAGATAGGAAGATATTTGTTCAAAAAATATGTTCTGAAATGGAGATTTCCAACGGCCACGTGTGTAAACAACGGTACATTTGACAAAGTTCCCGGCCATGACACACTAAGGGAATTTGCTGAAATTTGCCCTGGGGTATGGCCAACATTCATGTGTTGACACCAGTAACATCTTCATCTGAACACTTGCATCAACAGACCGTTGTAAACTCTAAAATGGGGTGTGTTGATAAAAATGGATTGTGTGAGTATGGCTCTCACTTAATTCTTCTAGTTTTTTCAGTAATATAGTTATTAACTATGATTCTTATGATGTTTATGCTTAAAATTATTGCCCATTCTTAGACCCTAGACTTAAACTAAACTAAATCCATCTTCCATCACAACACCTTGAGTAAAATCAAAACTTTGGCCATGATAGCGAAACTGGAACGAGACCAGGAGCTGCAGTTGGAGAATGAAAAAAGCATTAGCCTCTAGCCTCTTCAAGTCAATGGGATGAATAATTCGCTAGCTAGCATGCTAACTCTTCTCGCTATTAAATTAATCTCTTAGAGGATGGGTCTTTGAAAACAAACATTTGGTATAAATCCACACTTCATTCTTGTCCCATTTCAGATCTAACAATAATTTTTCAGAAATATGCCTTGTTTAAAAGAAAATTTACAAAAAACTTGTTAAGTCAGGAACACCCATAAAAATTCGGCTTTGATTGGTCAAAGCTCTGTGACATATTGACCAGAACCCCCTGCAGAGCTGTATTTTGATCTATGTGCAATTTCACAATACTAGTATGTAAATCTACCCCGTTTTCAACACGCGAGTATAAACTTTGGAAATGGTCTCATCTCCTAACATTTGAGTAATACATTATTTACACATTACTTTTAAAGGCTCTGGAAGGACATTTTATTCTTTTACATATTTTACCCTGAATAGTTCACTTTTCTGTCAGTATGTTTTCACATGTGAAGAAAAAAGCTTTCCAAAAAGTTGCTATATACGTGGACGTTAGAACAGTCGTTTTATTACACTTGTATCGCGACCCACCCGTGATTTGTCATGATGATGTGTGTGATGGTTTGTGCTGGTTAGTGATGCTTTCTGTGACAAGTATGTGGAGTTGATGGTTTACGTTTTCCAATCGGACAGCTGTCTATTTTTTTACAGCAAGTTGCGGTGACCGTGCTGCAAAAACAGGTGTACTTACTTGTCGCTGAAATTACCCCATTTGCTGAAGAGTTCTGAAATGCCACTCTTGCTGTAAAAAAATTACCATCGCTAAGTGCCAGTGCATTGACCTAATTATAATTAAATCATTTTTTCTGTACTGAATGTAGCCCATTATTTTGTTGCTGTTAGATCACAAGGGGGAGAGAAGCCGTGTCTTCAATTGCCACTTGATTATTACTATAATTGGAAAACATGTTGATAAAGGAAAACGATTGAGAACTAACTTGAACTATATTGTTGTTACAAAGGGCTGTATCAATGCCCTATTCAGTTCTGGTGGCGGCTCTGAGGATTTCCCAAACTCTTCAGTATTTTTCAGTGGTGTTTTGTCTTGCTGCCTCCAGCCTCTCTTGAAACAAAATTTGTCTCCTTGCAGTGCAAAACAGCCACATACCGAGAATCAAGAACACCACTTTGTCGATTTCCTCCATTGTTTCTCTCTGTGCCTATGTGTGTAACGTTGATTATGACGTCATGGCAGTTTCATGCTGCATCACTATGATGTCCAGCTACACTGAGGCAGTACTATCCTCTAATGGAAAACGACACCCCAGAAAAGTACCTGGTACCAAGGCGGTTGGAGTAGAGTTGAGTACAGCCGGTACCACGTACTGGAAATGAGGCATAATTGTTTTCACTGTGGGGGAAATCACAAAATGAGGGCAAGTCAATGTAAGAAAAGGAAGATGGAGGATGAAGTGGAATGAATATGGGGTAACATTTTATATTCAAAGGTAACTTAAAGGGTGAGGGCTGAGTCAAAACAAGAACACAATTTTTATAGAGCTCGAAGAATAGGAAAAGAACAAGGGAGAGGGGATACCAATATTGTAAATGTGGACAGAAGGAATTTCTTGCGATGGTCATTAACTGTGCAAGCAAAATTGACGCAAAGAGAGATGATTAGAATGCTGGTGGACGAAGCTATGGGAAGTCTACCTTTTTCTCATGTGACCGGTGAGGAAATCCAGGGAATATTGGCATTGCGGTTTGGAGGGAGCCCGATGCCAAGGAAGAAAGAAAAATTACGGAAGGGTGTTTTTAATAGCGAGAAAGAACAACATATATACAGTAGGTGGCGGTAACAGACAAGTGATTTAATAATGAATTGACACCCAACGAAGAGTAAGAAGTGACGCTTGTACGTGAAGGTTTGGTTGGTGCGCAGTTTCAGACAGAAGAAGAGACGGCGGATCGGAGTATTGAAGTATCAAAGGTTTTTTTTTTTTCCCAAGAGGAAGGAAAGGTTTGGTTTGGTAAGGTAAGGCGGAAGAACTTAAGTTCTGTCTTAGTGCGTGGTAGTTAATGCTTTCTGATTAATTGTCGGTTACCTGTTGCAACATGAAGACAGGATTGGACAGAAAGGTGAATGGGATCGCCAGCAGCTAGCTAGCTGACTTAACGTTGCTGAGGTAGAAGATGCTGAGGCAGTTTTTCAAGGGATCTTGGGGCCTAACTTGGCCATCTAGCTCCATAACGGCTGTAATACTTAAGCGATTTCTGAATGGCTGGTTGGCTCGTAACTTAACACCTACCGAGTAAGCGCTTGTAAACGGCAGCGGTGGTATATTTCTCTTTGCAAACTTGATGGTCTCTGCCGGTTGGCATGTTTTCCAGGTGCACGGTACGAGCTAGCTAGCTAACTAACGCTAGCCCAGTCGCGTTTGCCCAAAAAATATATTGGGATGCTTGAAATTCACACGCAGAACAAGCGAGTGTGAGCGATATTTTGGTTCTCTGCTTGTTTCCCTGCTGTTTGCTTGGTTTTTTAAGGCAATAAACCAGCCTACCTGCAGTAATTTACCCGAAGATGGGTCTAATGTGACATGAGCTGAAACGGTCAAAGCGCGGCTGGCTACCGATTTATACATTTTGTAAGTTATAAGTTGAGTTACGATATTAGTCTAGACCAGTGGTCTACAACGTCGTTCCTGCGGACCCACTGTGTATGCTGGTTATTGTTCCAACTATAATTGCAGGATTTTAACAATCTGTTAATTTGTCCTAAGTGTATTTAATGTTTAAGGCAGTTATTTTCCCTCTCACCTCACAAGTTAGCAGAAATAACTATGTTGGCCATCAAGAATAAAAAATACCATACCCACATTGCGATATATTGGAATGAACAGCATAAAATGAGAGAAAACAATGTAACCAATCAAATTAAAACGTAGATGGCTCCCAATTGGTGGGAACTAATTGGCACATCATGACACATTTATTCATAAGCAAATGATAAAGAGTCAGACCAGTTTTGTGTTATGTTAATCTAATTAAGTTCACCTGAAGTTATTTGAAAGAACCTGAAACGGTTGTGTCCAGCAGTGGGGTTTACTGATTTCCTCAGTGTCTAATTTGATCTGTTTAAAATGTTATATTACTTGAATTTTTTTGCAGTATAGAAATAAACACACTATCTTCAAGGGTATTTTATTCTTCATGGCATGTATGAATGTTTCTATGTAACATTTGGCTAAAGAGAGTAATTAACAACTCTAAACCTGAAAAACTCCTAATTAAGAAATTAACAGCCGGTTAAAATCCTGCGATTACAATTGTGTTTGGAACAAAACCAGCATACACAGTGCTGCCCTACAAAGGCTAAGTGCAGTAACTACAAATCAATTTAAGCAGTAAAAAATGGCTTCAGAATTTGTTTGCTGTCCCAACAAACAAATGGTTGGCAGATCTATGATAGATTATGGTTAACGGACTTGCTAGGGTATAATTTCAGTCCAAATAAATCCTGACCTCCATTTACTATCAGGCCCAGAACTGCACAACTTGCATTTTTTCCAATGTGTAGTTACTGCACTTAGGCTTTGTAGGGCAGAGTGGGTCCCCAGGAACGACGATGAAGACCACTGGTCTAGACTGTACGAAAGGTTTTGTGGCCGTTGTCTATTTTCGGAGTGTAATGGGCAGCTGTTGAGCTAGCCAGCTGGACTGTGGTCGCAAATCAGTTTCCTCTGCTTGTGAGCATTATAATAATGCCCGATGGATTTTTGAGGTAAATGAGATCCATTTGAAATCAATGGTTTAACTTCCCCACCATTGCCCAGCTTGGATTGATGAATTTCTTCGGCCTCCGTCGTAATGAGAACTTGGTAATCGCCAGGTAAGATGACAGAAGTCTGTTTCGTGACATCATCCCGTAGTTAGTGTCAATTATTCTTATCTCCTGCCTCTTTCCCCGAATATCAGTCTTAAATTTAAGGAGCCGAATAATGTATCAGTTCAGTTATATGTAATGGCTTACAAACAGCAAATGTCTCTTAATTTTTTCAAGAAGAAATTTCCCGAGATGACACATATTTGTCGTTTTATAGTAGAAATTAAAAATTTCTGCGAGGCGTGCAAACATTTTCTCACATTGATTGGGGCTTGCATATGCCTCCTTGAAAACCCAGTTTGATCCGAGCTCTTAACGCCGTGACAGTAGATGAGTTAATGTTGCCAAAAATTTTATATTTTAGACTGTAATAATTATGCACTCGTGTTCATTTTGAAGATTCAGTTCCTATTGAAGAAAAAACTGAAGGAATATTTAGGGTAATGTTAAAACTGAAGTGAAACCTTGTCCAGATGTGCATGGAATGTCCATATATTTTTTCAAATTTATTATTTTTTGACAACTTCATTTAGCTTGGTTTTTGGCTTTTTAAAAAACAATTCATAGGCTTGTGGTACATACATTTATTATGGATTTCAGTCTTGGGGTGGATGCTTGTTAACAGAATAGTACAAATAATTTAGCAACAATGAGTTATCTTTGGTTATGACACGTCCTTGCAATCCTTTCTATTCAGCTTACATGTAATGCTTTGCTTATTCAGTGTTCTTCCATGCATAGTGCTTGATGGAATAGGCTGTGTTTTGGTTCTTCTAATAACTGTTATAATTTGTTGCCTGAAGAAATCACATCTCTTGCCCATGTTGTGCAGGTGACAATTAACAGCACCCACTGGTGGTGCCTGCATGATCTAACAATGATCTAACTCGATGAATTATTTTGTAACAATTTCAGGCATAATTAATGTATTGTTGGGAAAATTCAATGCATTGAGCTGGTTGTTTTCAGTGTCGGACACCTGTGGTCTTAAAGAGGCACCTCTTTTTCCTGTTCAGTTGGTCTAAATTTTCCGAGTGTGGGGATAGTGAAATGGCATTTAATTTGAACCTATGATTCCTCTGATTTTTACCCATTAAACTTCTAGCATAATTGGAAGAGCTCAAATATATTTTTATGTTGTTTTGAAATGTGTGCCCTGTTATTCAACATTGTAGATCAGTTTGGCATATTTTAATGTAGGCCTGTCTTTAGGTATGTCCTTCCTTACTTTACATTAAATGCAAAATGGAGGAGAAGGCAGATTTGTTTTAAACATTAGTTGCACAGAGCTTAACAGTATGTATGTGTAAATTTGTAGTTTTTTGCTTATGCCAGTGTCTAACTTTTATAGATGTCTTTATGAATGGCTTTTGTCTCTGTTTTCACAGCGACTGTAGTTCTACAGTATGAACCCTGCATACAGCCCTGCTCCATCAGCAGTCCCATTTGCAAACCCGAAGGGAATAGGATACCCGGGTAAGAACAAGGCTTGACTTCACTAGCCCTGCAAGCATGATGTATGTCAGAATGATATTCATTATTCTGTTGCTGGCTAAATACTTTACACAAAAGACAAGGGCCGTTCTCTCCTTCTTATCAAACATGTGCCATCACATTGTTGGAGTGTATTTGGGCTTGAGAAGATGGTGTGCAGATGAGCTGTGTTTGTGTTCTGTGTTTTGTCTGTTGTTGGTTTGTGTGCAGCAGGTTTCCCTGTCGGCTATGCGGCTGCCGCACCAGCATTCTCTCCTAATATCTTCCCTGGGGCCAGTCCAGCCTTTCCCACAGGTACAGGCCCCGCATCTCTTCAAGTCTCGGCAGTCCATCACTCTGCTGTGTGTTTAAAGTCCTCTCAGTTCCATTTACCGAGGGCTTCACTTCTGTAGGGAATCCCACACAAGAGTTAGACCTCTGGTGCTGCAAACTAATGCTAACTTAAGAGCTTGGCAAGACATTGAAAAATTTAGGATCTTTTGGAATGATGTTGGTGCTAAATCTTGCAAGTAGATGTACTATCTTCAGTTTTCAACTTTTCATCAGAACAGAAACTGGTAACTGAGTTATTTTAGATAAAGTCTACTCAATTTTGGTTGCTGTTTTTCTTTACCGTAGTGGCTCATGAGAGACAGTTAAATTGTCTTCATCTGAACAGGCTAAATCCTTGGTACTTCCGGGTTAACTAGCTACTATAAGTAAACCATTGTGGAAAAAGCTATCCCTCTAGTTCGTTAGATGCTGAAACCTTTACGAGTCGCATAATTGATCAATATCAAATTTTAAGCCCTGTTTCCTCTTTGCAGGTTATACTCCTGGCACACCATACAAAATGTCATGCTCTCCTAGCGCTGGGGCGGTCCCACCCTATTCCCCGTCCCCTAATCCATACCCCCCGGCAGCTGTGTACCCTGTGAGAGGCTCGTTCCCCCAGCAGAATCCCTACGCTCAGGTGAGTCCTCGGAACAAGTGCACACCACCCTGCACAGCAAACGGTGGCCATTACAGCTGGCTGGTTGGCAGAAAAGAACGCTAGCGCAAACCGATGTACAAAATTGTCATCCACTTATTTATGGCTATATATAATTAATATTCATCTCGTCAGCTGGACACGTACTTGGTGTTCAATGAAAGGTAACCATAGGTCTTTCAGATATACTGCAGCCTTGATAAATGATCAGGTCAATAATCAGGTCGCCTCCATAATGCACTATGCGCTGCATTTCTCTGTGAAGTAGTGCTTCTATTATGAGTGCTTTGTTGCTCCAAGTAACATTTTCCCAAGGCAAGTCAAGCCAGGTATCTGTTGAGTAAAGTCACTCGACCACTTTCCTAATCAGGCAAGTAATTATCCTGGGCTGATTTGGTTCAAGCTAGTGTGTGTCATGCAGCTAAGGCTGTGCTGTCTGAAAAAAATACATGCGATGGAAACACTTCAGTTTCGGAGATGTCTTCAGAATGGGTGCATCAGTGACGAGTCGACTCTTGTCAGTATATCAGAAAAGTGCAGCATCTTTGGTGCTGTGGTGTGCATGGAAACATTGAAAACTCTATGTAGCAGCAATTTATAGTCAACTGCGCACAAAGTGTTGGGCTGTATTTGACTCATGACTAAGAATGGTATGTTAAGAAAAGTGACTAACTGCTGCAGTGTTCACCATAGTTGGTATTGAATGGTTAATATTTTAGTATTATAAAGGCATGCAATTCTTGAAAAGATTGTCATTTATCATGGATTTAATAGTGGTTTAATTAGGTATTTTGGCAATTGCCTGATGATGACCTAAATGTCATTACGAACTAATTATTTTCATCCCTTAAAGTGCTGAAATAGATTTAAAAAAAAAAAAAATTTAATGATCTTGTGCTGTTGAAAACCTATCATGGCGACTTGTTTAAAAGAGCTCCCGCAAACTAGAGGCCGCATGATGGATACCAGAATCAAAGCTGTTGAAAATCTTACATCATTGAGCAGCAATAGTGCTCTTAGCGTTAATTTAGTTTGGGCAAGCAGGTTTTATACCAGTTTCCCTGATAGGTCAATTGGCAGTTGAGTCTGCGTCTGACTGGTACAATAAAAACTGAAGAGTCAAATGGGCAGTTCTGTTGAACTCCAAATGTGGGAAAGAAACTGTATGTAGAATGCATGAGAGTGGGCTGCACTTCATCGGAATAAAGTGTGATGATGCCTTGCAGTTTTATGCTATTGTTGGTTTCATGTTACTACTGCTAAACTGCATGCCCTTTTTACTCCCTTTCAGCAGCAAGGCACTTATTTCACACAGCCCCTGTACGCGCCCCCTCCGCACGTTATCCACCACACCACGGTGGTGCAGCCCAATGGGATGCCCGCCGCCATGTTTGCCCCACCAGTCCCCCAGCCCCGGGCTAACGGCGTCACCATGGGAATGGTGGCAGGGACAACGATGGCGATGTCTGCCGGTAAGCCACACATGGAATGTCCGGCCCGTCGTAGCGGCTGTTCCATTTTTGTTTGGCGCTGGTTCACGCAGTCTCTGTAATCGTTTCCCACAGGAACGTTGTTGACGACCCACTCCCCGACTCAAGTAGCCCCTCATCCAGTCACGATCCCCACGTACAGAGCGCCTGGCACGCCAGCCTACAGCTATGTGCCCTCGCAGTGGTGAAGCATTGGCAGTGTAAGTACAAAGATGGCTTTTTTCCCCCTTATCCGCTCAAACATGGACAATGACCTGATTTACATGCAGTTCTATATTCTGATTTTATTTAGGAAAACTCAGTATTCCAGCTGTGTCACTGCCAATGAAATTAACTTAAAATCAAAGCTTGATTAGGCCCTGATTCCGAACATATATTTGAGTGAAATGAAATTTATATGCTCCTAATTTGCAAATGAAAAGCACAGAAACATTTTATTCTATTTATTAGGGGAGACCGGAGAGCAGCCAATTGCTTCTAGTCATTTGTTTGATTATAAACTATCTGCATGTTTTAGTAAATGTTTTTCATCCATGGGCAAGAGAAGTGCCTTTCCTATGGTTACATACCATCAGCACAGTTCTAGAATCGAACTTTCCTGGCAGTTACAGTTCAAGCAAAAGTACTGGAATTGGATAGTTGCATGAGATGGCGCTGAACACATTCTGAAATACGCTGGTTTGCGTAACAATTTCCAGTTTGCTTCTGCTACTTGTCTGTCTACATCAGATGCTGATCAGATGACTGGTGTATCATTCTGAAAATGTGATTTTAGCTATGGCCGATATTCCCAAGATTTGGCTTAATTAACCGTGAATGATGTTTGCCAGATTTGTCTCGATTACCTGTTACTAGCTATGTTTCCATCCACCTATTTTAATGCGCATTTTCATTTTGTGCTTTAAAAAACCTGAGTGGAAACAGCCAAAATGCGCATCAACTTGAAATATCGCATCAATTTTTTTTGCGCAAGGAGGGGGTGGAAAATTTTCCGAATCGATAGAGATATATGCGCTTTAGAGCAGTGGAAACGGGTTAGCGAACAAGTTATGCGAATAAATGATGACGTGTAGTATCTACAACATTTTTGCTTGCCTACGTTGGCAAACTAGCTAGCTTTGCTACCTCGCAACAATGGTGTGCTAGCTATAATGTTAGAGTTCGGTATCACTTTAGCTAGCTAGCTAGTGGTTAATACAGTAGAAGCAAACTGTAACCTTACCCTACTGTGCTAGCTGTAACATGAAAGACCTCGTAACCACTAGCTTAAGTGATTAATTTCATTCGTTTTCGCCACCAGCTTTCCCATTTGTTTTCCTTTTCATTTGTCGCGCTTATTGACGTCATAGCGTGCGCCGTCTTCTTCTGCAGAAGCAATGGCAATTGAATCAAGAATTGGCGCCACCTAACAGCACTTTCGGCTTATCTCGGAAACAAAAGCGCATAACTGAAGTGGATGGAAACGCACACAAATGCGCTTTTCCTTTTGCCGCATTAACGAAAATTTGCTTAAGATTTGCGATACAAGTTGGATGGAAACACAGCTACTGATGTTTGTTTATTGGCACTCTTAAGGAGACATTGGCTGCTCTGGAAAGAAACGAGAGAGTTTCTAACTAGCATCACATTTTCAGCCGTTCTCACTGATGAGTGTGATGAACTGGCTTTTAGCGACAGACAATAAATGTGAAAATATCTGATAATTAAAATGTACATATTCCATAACAACTTCGAAATGCTGTTTCATAAATCTAACACTCGATCTACGCATATTTTAATGTTATCGATTATTTGTTTCCCTGCCCACTTGGCGTCAGTTGCTCTCTCAAGACCATCACTTCTGTAGCTATGGTTAGCTGAGCACATCTAAGAAAACCATAATGATGTAGAAGTTCTAGCTAGTTGCATCAGAAAATGCAAAAGTAAATTCAATGTAAAAACGAAACAGAAAATCTGGCCCTGGTTGCTAATAGCAAGCTAACTTAATTACTAGCTCTCTAGCAAGCCTTGCGTGCTACTTAACTTTGCTACTGCTCGATGAAAAAATGAAAGCTATCTCCATATATTAATCTAATATTTGCATCGTGCAACACCGGTTGTTCGTCGCTTAACCCTTTTCCGCTGGCAGGGGCGCGTGTGTGTTTCTCCCTTTGACGCCTGTAGAGACGTAGACGTCACTCTGGTGTTTACCGGGATTGGGGCTTTTTTTTTTTTTTTCTTTTTACGCATTTTCTCAATGTCCTCCTGAGGGAGCCAAAGCTCTGTATTACTTACAACATTGAGACACTTTATTTAACTTTTTCTTACACTACACTTACATTAGACTTTTTAAGGTAAAATTACTGTGAAATCTGTAAGGTTTATGCATTGTAAAATTTTGGAACGAGAAAGATGAGACCAACTGAATGTAATACTAAATAAAATTAAGTTTAAGCTGTCAAATGGTTTTTATTTCAGGTTTCTATCTGCTACAGAGACTGAGAAATGCATTTTTTATTGGGCATTGCCAATTAGTTTATTTATTTCGGAGGTTTATAGAATTTCCTAATTTTTTTTTTTATTACCATTGGGGCCAATGGATGTATTTTTATATGATAGCCAAGAGTGTAAGCTGAAATGAATTTTTTGTAAACGTTGGCACATTTTCAACATTTTTCAGGAAACCTTCAGGTTTTAGGGGGCCTTTTTTTAGGCGGCCGCAGGCCTCAATGGTTTAAAGCCAGTTCACGACAATCACCAGAGTGAACAGCTAGAATGTGTTGCTCATCGGTAATCCTCTTTCTCGCTAGGGCAGCAAATGTCTCATTAAGCGTGCCAATGAACAAACATCAGTAACAGGTAATCGAGACAAATCTTGCGAACATCATTCACTGTTAATTCAGCCAAATCTTGAGAATATCGGCTATGGCTAAAATCACACTTTCGGGATGGTGTACCGGTCATCTGCTCAGCATTTGATGTAGACTGATAAGTGGCAGAAGCAAAGTGGAAACTGTTAAGCAAACCAGCGTATTTCAGAATGTAGTCAGCACCATCTTCTGCACATAGCCAATTGCAGCTTGTACAGTTTTAACTGCCTCTGGGGCATGTTGTACCAGTGTTGGAAATGACAGAAATGGCTTTGTTTTAATGCAAGTCAGGTTTAGGTGAATCCTTTTTTCCATATCTTGTACATATTTCATGTTTAATACCCATCAGGTAGAAGTGGCCTTATTTTGTGTAGCTTGCCACATAATACCAATAATGTGCAATTACCTGATTCTGAAGACTTGCGCATGAGTAGGACGTATAGAATAGGATAAGTGTGTGGTATACATGGATTATGCAACATTTCATGATTTTATTGTGCTGTGTACGTTAACTGTAGATGGGGGCTTGTTGTAACAGTTCAGCATTAACGGCATGCCCTGCACTACGTGGTTATGCAGTAGCTTATTACACATTTGTATGGTTTCTGAACCTAACCAGCTAGTTTGCTGAAAAAATATTTCTTCATGTTCTGTTCAGTTCAGACAACCTCAAAGAAGTCACTTGTAGATCAGTAGACCAAAACTGTTTTTCTAGTGGAATAAAGTGAGTATTCTGTGTTACCCTCAAAGGTAGTGGTGCAACGGATCATCGTTGATCAGTAATCCGTACGGAACCCTCTTCACGGTTCGGTACGCACATGATCCGCGGATTGGTTGATGGAAAAAAAAAGGTTCTGCTAGGGGTGTGACGTTTCGAATCGCGATGATCTTAAAGCGAAATGAGACAACTTGCCGCTATGGGGTGCGTGTACATAGTTGCGTCCCATTTCTTCTTGAAACATACAAGTGGTCTGAAATAAACGACAATCATTTGAAGTGCTTCCGGGAAGATAATTCAGATTAGAACTCCTCTAATTGTCGGCGAGGTTGGGCAGCTTCCATCACCTTTTAAGGCTCAACTGGCCAACCCTAAATCTGCTCCTGTATAATATGCTCCAAATGAAAATCAAGCAATTTAGCCTGTTGCCAATAATGTTTATGAAGTGATGGAGAAGAGCTGACAGACGTAACTGCGCTACAATGTTAAATTGAAAGAATGCTAATAATCTAAAGAATTACAAAAAAACATTGTCCAAACTCCATCTCTCATCGTAGCGTTTTAGCTGATTTTAAAACTCTTGCACCCTGGACTTGCTTTCGGAGGATTACCTAGCCATGCTTTCACCATACCTTCTCCAAACCTGTTCCCATTTACGTTTCCCAATTAGCAACTTGGTGTTAATTAGTTGAGATGCGAGAAGCAGTTGGTAGAATTACTGTCCCGCTCCCCTCATCTTGCATTGTTCATTGCAATTATCAAGCATTTCCCCATCCACGTTAATTGTGACATAAAACGGCAACGTCTTTAGAAGCTTCTGAATTCATGTAGCTCACAAAATGGCTTTTTTTTTTTTTTTTTTTTTTCTGTCCGTGTCCTGCTTGATACGCCTAAGAAAAATTTCTATTAAATGAGGTTTTGCCGACTGAGGTCCGAGTATTAGGTTTGCTTTCGTAAAAATAAAACTGTCTACAGCCAGTGACATTACCATAATGCAGGTTAACCCTCAACCCATTTCTAATTTAGAATGGGACAGTTAGTTGAATTACATAACTCAGCACGTAGGCTATTGACAAGATACTTTACTAATTACCATTGATGATTAAGACATAAAGCTTTGCGTCAGTGGAGGGCTACAATGAGATCGCATAAACGGCAATTAACAGAATTTTCTTGAAATTCTACATTCTACAGAGATGCCAAGTCTCACGCATTCGGCGTAGGTCTCACGCATTTTTTAGGCTTATTCACCGTAGTCCGCAATTATTCAATGAACGCTTATTAATGAGATTCTCACGCGGAATTAAAATCCTTGTGCATTTAAGTTTCCGTTTCACTTGCGTAAAGGTGGACCTCACCACAAGCAACATGGAAGCGATTATGACTCTGGACTTCCCGTGCTTCTCTTTACTCAGGGATTGGAAACAATGCATGTGTTTCATGATCGTTTAAATTGTGTAAATGAAATAATAACCAATTTACTAAATTATTTGACGCAAGAGCCTTAGTAATTTAAAAGCCTACATTATTATCCCTTTGCGGCATAGTGTACAGCTGCGCTTCCCCGTAAAAGTAGCCTACTCTTTTGGAAACATTTTGATGAAGTTCAATCTTAAAATAAATTAGGTTGCACTGCTGGAAAAAAAAAAAAGGTTGAATCAAATTCATGCAAATATGTGCTGTTCAATGGCTATTTAAGTTCATAAATGCAGCATTCCAGTGGATGGTGGTCCACTGACATAGTGAAAAGCAATGAGTGTAAAAACCCCCACATTGCCAAGATGGCAAGATGCCATCTCACTGTGCCTGGCGCTTCAGAGCCTAGCGAGAGGGTATTCTCTACTGCAGGGGACATAGTGACTGCAAAGAGGTCTACACTCTCCCCAGACAATGTAGACATCCTTATCTTTTTGAAAAAGAATTTAAAATTATAAGCAGAGGTATGCTTTGCTTTCTGTCTTTTCTTCTTTTTTGATGATGTGGACATGGGCAGTGATTTAAAAACTAGCCTATGTTTAAAGAGAAGGTATCATGAAGTATCATGGCTTAGTGCACTTTCAGTTTTTTTTCATTCATGGTCCATGTGTAAAAGAAGAAGGTATCATGCCTTAAATTGCACTTTAATTTGTTTTTATATAATTTGAAGTTTTTATTTTTTATTTAATGGGCAGAAGTGTTTTACAAAATAAATGGAGGACAAAGTTATATTTGTCTTGTCTTTTTTTTTTTTTTTTTTTTTGATCCGAAAAGTGATCCGATCCGTGACTCAAATCCGTGATACGATCTGAACCGTGAGTTTTTTGATCCGTTGCACCCCTACTCAAAGGTGTGTATTTAAGCAGGGCTGTGAATGTGAACTTTTGCCATTAATTGGTATTGGTTTTTGAATGGAGTAGGTAAGAATAAGATGGTAATTGGAAAATATGGTTCCATCTTAAAGGGATAGTTCGCTTTTTTTTGAAGTGGGGTTGTATGAGCTACAAATTGCCACTACTTACATTAGATGCAGTAGAAAGCTCTGTTCTCCTCCAGGTAGCCGCACCAGGGCATAGTGCTGGGTGGAAATTTAGGCGATACACTGTTGTGAACGGAAACACAGAAACGGCGTATTTTCGCGGCCTAAAAGAGGTCCTACCTGAAAAAAATACACCAATTCAATTGTACGCTATATTTAAAAAAATTACAGCACTTTGGCTGCTCGGAAAAAAGCACAGTTGCTCTTGAACTAACCAACTGACGTATTCCTGCGCGAGGCGCATCGTAGTTCACTGCGCGCTGTAGCGATCAGCTGTTTGGGTCAGACTCCGAGCAGTTTGCGGCAGAGTCGGATTTTCAATGGCATAGAATCACGTCTCAAATTTAAAAAAAAAAAAAAAAAATCCCTACAATAACCAGCACAGCAGATACACAGTATGTGGCTGCGTAGACCCTTTGCGATATCAATTTGTGCTGCAATGTTACATTAGACTTTTTCACAGGTGTTTCACTCTTTTACGTGATGCTTGGGTACAGCAGTGCTCTTCAGCGTGCACCGTTGAGATTTCCCTGAATGTAGCCAAACAAAATCCTCTTTGGAAAAATGAATACTGCAAACACGGGGTTCTTTTAGGGATACGGGTGGCGTATCAATGCCCGTGTTGAGGCAACTAGCCACAGCTACAAGTCCAATGTTCCGCAGAGGAATGCAGTGGAAGCTCTAAGTGCACCAGGATACAGCTTTGCTTTCACGTCCAAGAAAGCGACACACACGGACCATTTTCGAAATATTTGCACAAGTTAAACGGCCGTCCGACCTCGCAACCGCAGTTAAGCCGCTTGCACACTGGATGCGAAACGAGTTTTTCGCACACAGATTACATTCAAAGTCAATGCGAAGACGTGAATACATGCGTTTGTGCAAGCAGCTTTACTGAGACCCAAACAGCTGATCACTACAGCTTGCAGTGAACTACGATGCGCCTCGCGCAGGAATACGTCAGTTGGTTAGTTCAAGAGCAACTGTGTTTTTTTCCGAGCAGCTAAAGTGCTGTAATTTTTTAAATATAGCGCATAATTCAAATGTTGTATTATTTTCAGGTAGGACCTCTTTTTAGGCGCGCGAAATACGCTGTTTCTGTGTTTCCGTTCACAACAGTGTATCGCCTAAATTTCCACCCAGCACTATGCCCTGGTGCGGCTACCTGGAGGAGATCAGAGAGCTTTCTACTGCATCTAATGTAAGTGGTGGCAATTTGTAGCTCATACAACCCCACTTCAAAAGAAGTGAACTATTCCTTCAAATGAGGTGAAATGACCATGACAGGTCTTTAAATACAAGGCAAAATGAAGAGCTGCTTTTGTGTGCCTGTGTCAATCTACCCGCCACGTCAAAGACTGTAAATATGTATTCATCGCATTCATTTTCCGACCAGTATTGCTGGATTGGCGCTGAAGCCCTGATGTCTCCATACAGGATGTCATTCTTCCAAACAAGCGGGAGTCCCGATGGTAAGACTGCAAACAAAGTGAAGAGGTGGTGTGAGGATCTTCCGTGTCTGGACCCTCTGCGGAAACGCTGCCCCACCCTTCACTCTGTCTGCCGCACGTCTTACTGCCCATAAGGTCTTCATGCAGAACTCATGTTTTTGTGGACTGTCTTGCAGTTTTTTTTTTTTAGCGACGGAAAGGGAGTTTGAACTGATAATGTTTTGGATCCGTACTGAGTTGAGTGCATGTTTGATGATGTAAAAACTACTACACAAAAGTTTGCTGACGCTGCCTATGGTGACTGATGCAAAATCACGCACTGCAGGAATCCAAAGGAACTCTGTGTAGTTCGACAAAAATTGTGCAGTTTTTTTTTTTTTTATGTTTTTATCCTCAACATCATCAGCACAGTCTGCACAACTCAAATTCTGCCCCACCCCCATCCCCACAAAAAAGGTTCAGTTCTGCAACTTGCTCTCGCTAATGCAATGTCTTAAGGTCACATTGAATATCTGAAAGGATATGTAAAATAATTTTACAAGCCATTGTGCAGTATACTTCGGTCAACAACTATCATTTAGTTTTTTTTGTTTTTTTTTTTCTGTACGAGAGTTACTTTTTTTCACTAGGTGATATTGCAAGTGCTTATCTAAAACTGTGCATTTTGGGGATGGTGGCTTTATGAGGTGAGCCAGTTCCCCCTGATTTTGTTGGTCTTGGAGCCTAGATTTATATATTTGCTGTGTTTTATCAGATATTGACTAGTTTGGGCAAAATATGGCATTTTGCTGTCTTTGGGGATGTAATTTTCTTTGGGAAGGAAGTGATTGACTGGACATGGACTCTCTATTATGGTGTCGATGAGCAGCGTGGAACACAGTTCTGCTGTTAATGTAATCCTCTTGTGCACAGGCCCCTGTGCCCTAGTATTTACAGAGGCATTAACACAAATGAACAGTTTGCTGACCGATATGTGATTGACATTACATTACCCATGAGTAGGAATTGTTTAAGAAAAAGAAAAATTGGACTGGAGAGGATGTTTATTGCAAGACACTTTTAAATGAGTAAGGCCTCATTTTCAATTTTACTGGATAATGAATGCACTGTATGGTTATGAAAGCTACTGGGGAGCTGTATTTTTACAGGGTTATTATTTAGATTTTAGAAAGGTGCTGTTTTGGCACAGTGAAATGCCTCCGAGCCAAATAATTCTCGTTTGTCCAGTCCTTAGACTGAAGTATGGTGGACCACCCAAAGTGCACTACATGGGTTCTTGTACACTACATTTTTCATGGAAGCCAATTTGCATGTTGAAGGTGTTAAATAATGTTTTTCTACTCTGTATTCGCAATACCTAAATATATACATAAACTGATTTGTCACCATAGCCTGCCATAGAGAAATATCGTAAATGACAAAATACGTCAGCAACTGCTTGTTTTCAAGTAAATGTACTAAAATACGAGAATCATAATCCAAAATTTTTTGATATTTCAAAGTAAGACTTCAGCATTAAGACGGCTTGAAATTTAATCCTGGAATAACACTAACAATTTTGGAAGAATACTTCATTACCACCAGTGCTGAATTCGATTTTAAGCTAGATTTTAGTAAAGATTCCTGGAATAAATCCTTTGTAAAAAGCAGTTCATCGTCTTAAATGGTCAAAATTACAAAAAAGGAAAAAAATTTTGTACAATAAAATCCTTTATGCTGTTGGAATTTGGCTTTATTTTTAAGACAGATTTTTTTTTTGTCTCAATTTTTGAGATTCAACTTTGGTAGTTTGGTCCATATTTGCCTGAAAGTTTGCGAGCAGTTTCTCAGGGGATGTCAAGACTAGAGAAACATAATAAAGAACAAAAATTGGCGAAGAAATTACATTCCATTGGGCTCCTGCTAGGGCTAGCAGAATCTACTTAATGAAAATTCCACAGTTGCATTTGAGGTTCCGTCTGTGTCCTTTTTCCCTAAAATCTGTGCTTGGATTTGGTCATCAAACCTCACTGGTCTCTCTATTCCGTGAAGATGGGAGGGTGATGCATTATGTACTCCAAACTGATGGAGATTTTCTTCATGATTAACTCACTCATTTGGATCATTTGCTCAGTACTCATTGTCTGTATTTGCAGTTTGGTGTGGAAAGAATGTACTTTTCCTTGGTTATCTGTTGGGGGAAATGACCGAATGTAGCTGTTCAGTATTCTCCAGCATCCTAATTCCTGGTCTAGGTAGGCCAACGGTCTTGTTTTCAGCTTATAATATCTGCGTCCTGTTCAGACTGAAGTAGTGAGACAGGATAAGTTAAGTGCGTAATCGACTACTTCAGTTGGTCAAGTGTGGAGTAATGAGAACTCATCAGATCTTTCAGCTTTACAGGACGAGTGATGAAGAACTGCTGCTCGATGCTGCTCTGTCAACTGCTTGCTGTCATTGATGCCGATTTGGAGCCCTAGGGAGAGGCGGTTATGGAAAGGAAGCTCCCTCACTGAAGACGGCAAACCTCTTCTGTCAGGGCTTCCTGCCAAGCATCATGGTTTTAATTTTCTCTATGAAACCTTTGTTTTCAGTGAGACGCTGTAGTATCGTTGCCGATGCAGTGTTCACTGGAGAGGTCTGACACTGGGTACTCTGCTCCAGATGTATGGTTGTCTTTGATTTTACTGAATTTTCTGAGTGATGCCAGCAATCTGTTGTAGCTGCGTTACCAGGGTTGGAAGCCCAGGCGGAGTGTCTGTGTGATGAATCATGCTGAAGGCATGCTTAACTGAAGGGGGTGTTGGTTGGCCACCTCCTGTTGTCTTGTGTTGGCTTGATTTGGGTTAGGAAAAGCTGGTTATAGCTTGGATTGGAGATTACAGTGGTGCTAGGACCAGAGTTGTGCTCTGCTTTTTGCTGCAGGTTTTCGGACCTTTGTTCAGTCTTGAATAGGTGACCATGCAACCAAAAGCATTATTAAAACCCCTCATCTCAGGCTCGCTAAGATTGCTGTCAGAATAGGCATTTCTTTTTGGCTTGAGTGTAGCCTTTCAGGCAATTTTTTTTGTCTATTGTACAAGTCTCAGCAATACGAAAGTGTTATGTTATTGTAATAAAGCACATGAGGACAAGGCAACCTTTGTGTGTTTCCTAATACCATGTTCCTTTGAGCAGGCCCCTTGTGTTTAAGGAACTAATATGGCATTGGTTGTACCCAGTGCCCTCAGTCTTTGGGGATGCTGTTCGACGCCACCTGTCTGGCCGTTGGGGAAGGTTTTGAGCCTATGGACCACGGCGCGTGTTGCTGAGGCCTGTCAGTGTTTATGCTGGTATCCATTAGGTGACATAATTTCTCAGTTGGGAATGTATATAAGGAAGTGTGTATGCGTGTGAGTGTGTTTGCATTTTTGTATGTTCATGGAGATGTATTTACAGCATTTTAAATAAAGTTGCTATACAAAATGTAACTTGGCTTTTTTTTTTTTTTTTTTTTTTTTAAATTCCAAAAAAATTTGGGGTTGAGGATGAGATTTCATTTCATCTAACAAACTTTACAGAGGGACCCAGGATAATGCAAACTCCACTCATTTCTGTTCTGAAATGTATTTTGATGTCTGTTCCAATGTTTAATGACTAGAGCAAGTATTCCAAATGCCGCTGGACTGTTCAAGGGCCGTAATTTGCATGCGATCTGGTTAGACATGGTCTTTTAAAATTGAGATTGGAGCCCTCATTATGTATCGCTATGGAGAAGGTGAGAGATTTAGACTATTGTAAACATGTAGCATGCTGATGTAATTTCAGTCTATGACTACTTTGGGCCACTTGTGCCTGTAGTGCTAAATGCCAGGAATGATCTTTCCCTGAGCACAGTTCAGCATTATCAGATATAGGTTCCAGTGAGATGAGAAGCTGGCATAGAACTTGTCAAATGCATCAAAGCCCCAAAGCTATTGTGAAATGAGGTTGGTTATAATACAAGATTTGGTCAAAACCTAGTGTATCGTTGGGCCATGTGTGGTCAATATGATAAATTGCCACACGGATAAGTGGTAAGTGTTAGTGTCAGTTATTTGAATTCCTGGATATTTAAGGAAGGACTCGGGCCCATTTCTGCCTGAGGAGTTGCATTCCACTGGGCAACTACTGTATTGTCAACATAACCCCAAGTGTTAAGTATCACTAGAAAGCTTATGTCATTTAGAATATAGTGATTGAGTTTAATTATGCAAATTAGGACATATTATGCATATTAGGATGGGTCAAATGTAACGATCTCCACATTCATGGACCTGAAACCTGGCTTTTCCCCCACTCACTTTTTTTGCTGATGGAAAGGGCAATATTGATATAACTTGATATGAAGGTACCATAGGAGTAGTTCTACATCCCTATGGAGGGGTTTTTAAAAATTAACCCCTTTCTAACGAGATACGGCCTGATGATTTTTTTCTTCCGATTTTCCTGCTGGTGGCTCAGATAAGAAGATATAACTTGAGTTCTGTACACTTTTTCCAAAATTCCTCTCATAGGGATGTTGAACAGCACTCCCTGAGTGTGTTTACCAAATTTCACTGAAATAAAGAAATGAGGGAAAAATGGGGGTGGGGGCATTAAAAAACCCTATTTTGGGAAAAACGGCCTGGAAGTTTGAATTATTTTTAACTCATACCAATGCAAGAGGAAATGCCTTATGAAGCAGTTTCTACAATCTTCAGAGTAGTCCCTTTGCATTTATGCAAATTATTCAATGCAGTGTTCAGGGCATTGAGGTCAATGATCCTCTTGTCATGATGGTAGGATGGAGACCACTCTCTCTTTTTTGGGCAAAACTGCTCTTGTCCACGATCCACGTCACCAGATGGTCCACCCGGACTCAACCCTGCCACTGGCTTGGGAAATCCAGATTCAGCTAGGTTTGAAACGCTGGGACTATAACTCTGCTTTCTTGCAGAAAAACATCTCGGCCTTGAATCTGTATTTGCATCCTTTTCTTGGGAGGCACACCCATCACTAGTGCTTGGCCTGGGACTTGCATGGTGAGCACTACTGTCAAGACTGTCACCAGTGCTAACTGCAGATGCAGCAGGCCTAGCAACCTGCCTAGTTCTTGGATTTCCTGGCTTTGAACCCTTAAATTGTGGCTTTGTCTTCTTCCTTATTCTTTTACTGACAGGTTTATCACAATAACAATTCCCTTTCGACATCTTTGATGGGTTAAATCGATTTTTTTGTGAAGATTTCTCAGGAGAAAGTGTTCTGTATGGAAGCTGCCATATTATGAGGGGAAACACCAGAACATTCAGGTGGACCACTCTAGTGCTATTGTCTAAAACTAGATGGCAGTACTGGCAACCTACTGGCAGCAAGTTCATCAAAAATACTGATGTTTTAGGGGTTTTTAAACCATTGACTGTATGGTTTAAACACTGGAATTTCTGACCGGAAGTGAATTTTTAGGCACTTCCGGTTTTCTAGACATCCAACCTTGTATTATAAATTTGGATTTAGTTTGATTTAGGGCAAAAAATTGCCATTTTGTTGGTTTGGAAATTAAAGTTAACATGTTATTGGGCCAAATGAACCCAAAATCTAAAAAATTATGAAAAAAAATTTTTTGGGCCTGAGTCCTCCCTTAATGTTCATCTGCAATTTCAGGACTGTCTGCACCTCGACATAAAATCTTCCATAAAAATAAAGGACTCTCTGACAATTCACTTTGAAAGGGCTGCGACTAGAGGGGAAACTCTTGACACTCAATAGACCAATTCTGTAAGATTACTCAATCAGTCAGACTTCTGCAATTGAAGGACTGGCCCCAGTTTGCTACGGAGCCCGGGAAGTGCAATGACATGAAAAAATATATAAGACATGGCCACAAGATACAAGTCGTTCCCTCAATTTAGCTATCCTGTTCCCACAACTTATTTCGTAGCCACAAAATACAAGTAGTTCCCACAACTTAGCTATTTTGTGGCCACGAGATACAAGTCGTTCCCACTATTTAGCTTTTGCACGGCCACGAGATACAAGTCGCTCCCTCAATTTAAATTAATGAAATTGAGGGAACGAGATATATGTCTAGGCCATGAGTTAACTAAATCGTGGGAAGGAGTTGTATTTCGTGGCCAGGAATTTGCTAAATTGTGGGAAGGAGTTAATTAAATTGATGGAATGCGTTATAACTCGTAGCCACGGATTAACGAAATTGTGGGAACTACTTTTATCTCATGGCCACAAAATTTTTTTTTTTTTTTTTCCCACGTCATTGCACTTCCTGGGCTCCGTAGCTTTCTGCAGTTTAGACAAAAATCTTATAGATGTCCCAAGGATGCCTCATTCTTCATCAAATCATGCAAGATAATACGTTTTAGTTTTTCACGATTTGGTTCTGTGTTGAGGAGAGTTGGATGTGAGAGATGGTACTGACCATCCAGGTAATTGCAACACAAGTATTTGTGTGCACTCATGGGCGTGTGCCTAGCCTGGGTTAATGAATGCTGTTCGGTGTGTGCAGTGCACCTGACTTCACTGACACGCAAAGTGAGTATGGATCCCTGATTTGGAAATGCTGCGATACGGCAAAAATATGCTTTAGCAGATGCATGGATCTGATTAGGCCCCGATGTGATCTGCAGTTCCAGTAGTGTGTGAATTGGAGGAAGATCTGATTTGACCCCACAGCATAAATGGTCTTCCGCAACAGTCAACTTTTCACCAACATTTCGCATTTTGGTTTCAAGAATACGAAGAGCCGTTGAAATGAATGTTGAATGATTTTATTTTCTCCTGTTGAGTGCATATGTAGACAACAATGCATATACAAAGGTCATGTACAAACACTTTTTTTTTTTTTTGTATTTTACACAAACTATGCTATATCACAAGTGCCAGCTCCAGGCGAGATGGAAAATGCTGTTACAAGCTCACAATTACAGGCACTCACCTCAGTTAAGTATGTTGCCTTTCAGAGACATGTTTTAAACTATGCATTCAGAGCCAATGCACTTTTTGACTAATGTTTCAAATAATCATCAGCAAGCAGGCAAATGTTCGCTCAGAATATATTTCTTAGAAGGCATTTGCAGTTTTTGACCTTCATAAAAATAAATAAAACTACTTTGTGGACACAGCTACATCTTCCTTGTCAGAGCACAATTAAAGTTTCATTGGTTAATCCTAAATGCATTGTAGGAGTTGCGCAAAAAACAAAAGATTATTCTGTAATGATGGCACAGCATGTGATGGCAGGAACAAAGCGTTTTCAAACCGAAAGACAGGGTATAATGCCATTTTGAATACAACAAATATACACAGCCCTTGAATAATGATGCATGGAAGTATTACACCTTTTGTATCTGTAAGCCTGTTTAAGCAACATGTATGGACAAGGCTGATCAGTTGTAGCTGACTGACAATAACCAGAGTGATGGTCATCCCTCAACCGGCACTGTAGTACTTTGCGCAGCAAGCAGATGTTTTTCAGTGAACCCTGGAAACACCATTTGGCATTTTGCATACAGACTATACATGAATTCCGAGTGGTAAAAATAATATAGTGGACCCCCCCCAAAAAAATACTTTGAAACTTCAAGAATACTACAGGCATCAGTAATATCAGTGTAGTTGGCTTTCAACAGTTTATGTACATTGGTTATGACAGAAAGGCATAGAGACTGTTGGGATTACCACATGCAGAATTCAGACCTGCGCATTACGTTTTCAAGCATTTTCCTTGCAATTTGCAAAGTGTTTGGCAATTGGAATTGCCAAAGAAAATATAATCGTTGGGGCTCCACCATTTCTGAAATGGAAAATGAACAGAAAATGGGCACAAAAACACGAACTAATGAATATTAGGTCTAACAATTTTCAGGAAAAAAGAAAACCCACAAACAAAATTGAATCGCTTTTGGGAACACCTCACCTCACCTTCAGCTGTTTAACTGGAGGAGACACTGGAGGGAGATAAGCATATATGCTGTACTCTCCTCCATTTTGTTCTTAAATTGGCATTAACAGACAAAATTGTGGGAGACTTGTGAGGACGTGGGCATCTGCAATGATGTCCATGTGACAGGAAAAGAACATGGCACTACACAGCTCAGTGCTCACTTTGACGTGAAAATCTGATAACCTGCATACAGGTGACTCATCAGGAAAGTAGAGGAGGAAATGGGGGGGGTCTCTGCTGCTCCAGACAATCAGAAAGCCAGTAATCAGTGCATTTCACGTTTATGTGGAGGTCTGTATCTTCCTTTTGATCCAAGTACAGGCATATGGCGCTCAGCTTTGTCAGGTCAGGAAGTGTCATTTTTCTACCAGAACTCCAGTTCTAAGGATGTGGGTTTCACCTCAGCTGATGTTCTCCCCACTGCTATAATGATGGTACAGTTGTTACAAGCAAAAATGAGTTACTCAAATCTGGATAATATGGATTGAATAAAATGCTTGAGGTCACAGGGCCAAATGCAGCCATGTTTGCATCATCCACTGTTCAGATAATAAAGTACAACAGACCAAGCTGCCAGCTCTGTCACTGCAGAAGTGAGGCCTTATTTGTAATGAGCAGATTTGGGGACATAGAGGAAAATCTGCAAACTTCAAAACCATTGGAACAGCAGGGCAGCTTTAGCCTATGCAGTCATATCCAGGCTCATTTTCAGAGGCGAAACGAAGTTAAACTTTATACACAATTACCATCTTTCTTACTGCTGTACCAAATAATGAATACATGCCAATAAATGGCACTTTTTTATTAGGGAAACCGAGTGTGCTCTGAAGCTAGTTTCTGAGTTGATGTGCCATAAATGATGATGCACTAGTTCAGATAAGATTTATCTCTATTTTATATCTGTTTCTTTTCTATATACACACGCTATTTTACATTGTCAAATAAAAATATTCAATCTTTATTACAGTATAGGCACATTTCCTTCCATAATTTCATGTTTGAGTATTGGTTTTCTTTTCACCGGTCCTGTTTACTTTTTTTCTTTTAAAAATATAAATGTTTTCCCATATTTCTACACTGCATTAAGTATTTGGTTGGTTGCACACTTCAGGAGGCAAACTTGATCAGCTCAAAAATCAGGGACGTATTCCAAAATGACTGACTGGATACTGGTTTGAGTCACACGGGAGTGATGAGGTCCTGATGTCAGAAATGGCTTCAAAATCACATATACATATCGTTAGCCTCATAGCATAATTGCCTAAATCATTTTTTGGCTTACTTTTGCAATATCAATAAAAAAACCAATGTGCTTGCTAAAAATTGTGTTTTTTCTTGTTTTCCGAAGACATTCAAATATGACTTAGGCAACTATGCTTTTAGGCTAACGATATGAGAATCCTTTACGCTTTATATTACTCAAATGTAAAAAAATGAAACTGACGCATGTAAATCAGCATCTAGCTGAGTGAATTCAGACATGCACAGTATTTCATGATCTTGTTTAAACTAGGTAGAGTATTAAAAATCCAAACACTGACATTTTCAAGTGCCTGCTTGGTGCAGCAAGATAGCAAAACGATTCTGAAGCTTTGTTTAGCAGACCACGTGAGTGAAAGTGGGTCGCTTTAATACAGTTAAAAAAATACATTAAAAATGTTAATAGCTTGTTTCATGTCCATGCAGGTTCCACTCAATATTTCCTGTAAATGAATCGACTGGCACTTTAGAAAATAAGTTAGCTGAAAAAATATAACGGGATTCATGTGTAAGGCTAAATAAATAAAGTTAGTGACACTATAATGATTAAAAGTCCAGGGAACTGGGCATGATGTGGGTGAATGGTCCACTGAGCTTGACATAAAACCTCAAAGTAGGATGAAATCTTTGGGATTCATACCTTCTGTGATTCATTTGCCTCAAATGCTGTCACCAGTTCCCTGAAATATCTTAAGAATGAACCAGCTTGAAATGCTCGTCTTCAGCAGAGCATCCCGGGAAAATGGAGGTCTGCGTAAAGTACAACCCTTTTTTATCTTGAGCGTTAAAATACCGCTCACATACAATAACAAATACAAAAACTATTCTTATCTGACACTGAACGGTTGGCATTTGTTGGGAAAAAAAAAAGACCACCAAAAAACAAACAAAGATAAATCAGTCCTTCCCTTCAGTTGAGGTCCTGTGAGGAAACGGATGCCGCAGAAGTGTCCGATGATCACTTGAAGTAGTATTAGCACTATTGGGTCGAAGCGAAAACAGTGAAGGAAGAGTCCTTGAAGTCCTGTAGCTAAGAGAAGCTGTATTGTCTCTCCCAAAATATATACAGAGTCTGGGAGTCAATCTCAAAGTCTGATTGTAACCAACTAATAAAGTGCTTTCTCAAGGGAAAAAAATGGCGATCATCATATAGTTACCATACCAATTGATGCAGGTAAAGAGGAAGGAAGGGGAAGTTCTGGCAGAAATGCAGCTCCCCCTCACTTCTTGAAGGGCGTCAACCTCCCGATGTTGTGCCAGAAATTGGAGGTCTTGCGTTTGGGCTCGGCCAGCATGAAGACCTGCTGCTGGGGCAGCGCGGCAGGAAGAGTCGGGTGCTTCTGTCGCAACAGGAAGTCATAGTATGGCCTGGTCACCGCTGGAGCAATTGGAGAGAAGGGGCCCAAGATCAGTTTAACCAAACATTTCAAAAATGCGACTCAAATGCTCAATCACGCTACCCCAATTCAGTGTGGGAACATGAAGAACCTCATGGAGATGGACACAGTGATAGGCCTTCACTTTGTTCCCTGTGACAAGAGGGAACAACCACCTCAAAATCATTATTAACCCCCTGGGATCGACGATGTTGTATACGACATCAAAGCGCACTGTGTATTAAATATTACATATCTCCGGAATGTGGCTAGCAATTGAATCGTTGAATTCAATAAGGGCCAAACTCCATGCATTAAATGTGTGGAGTTTGGCCCTATTATGGCCCCAATTTGTTATGGCGTCACGGACAGCAAGGGATGACAGACAAAATTCTTCCACTTCAACAGATTTAATTAAACAAAACTTAGAACTAATCTACACTCTACCCTACTGACCAAGATTGAAATAATAATAAAAAAATAGTTACAGTCCCTTGGTAATTGAGATGGGCTGCTATGTTGCGATGTCCTGGGACAGGAAAATGCTCCAACACAGGCAAAAATCCACAAAAAGCTTCACAGGTCTTGAAAAGAGTGACAGGTCTGGTCAAATGTATCCTTCCACAATTTCTCCTTGCAATTTCTCCAACTACTCCTACTCTCTCAATTTTTCTCCTTATATACTCTTGTCCAGCCCCCTCTGAGGCATGCCCAGGACATGCCCAACCTAGCTTTAGTCTGGCTTAACAAAAAAAATGTCAATACTGCCATCTAGTGGCCTTTTTTTTTCCACATTACAGCCCGTACTGAAGTCATTGATTCAATTGACTTACATTTTTTTGTCCGAAAGTTATGCGTTGTGCCTTTTAAACCAGCTCTCCGGAGCAACTGTATCTCTTTCAGAAGCTTTGTAATCCCGCCTATAACTTTAGTAGTTTTTGGAGACTTTGGAAAATAAATCCATCATGATAAATCCAACACTGAACGTGAAGATTTGATAATTTGTCCAATTTCCTGTGTTGAAAACACTTACTGCCCTCTTCATTAATCCAATGATCCTTTGGATTGAGTCTACAGATCAATCTGAGGTTGGGTTCTTTACTTTTGAGCAATCAGAGGCAGTGTTTTTGACCAACAACCACAGTTGTTGGTAACACTGATCTGTTAAAATGATATATATAGCTTGAATGTAGATTACAGAGTTAAAGTTACACAAGCATTACTGCACAAGGAGACCAGTTCTTAGATGTGTAGGGCATGAAACATGAACAGAATATGCATACAGAGACAGAGGGGAACAGGTGTAGTTGAACTCATTCAGTACATCAGATTCTCAGATTCTGAATCTCAGAATACTGAGATAAGGACTGACTGGAATGGTGCAAAGAATACTTAAGATTGACATGAGCCAGAAGGATCTCACAGGTCATAAGTGAACTGTTGCAAGACAATATTCTAATCCATCTCCGCGTTCAAGGCTGGCGGCTGAAGTTCATCTACACAGTGGGATTCAAAGAGTCCATTTTTCACCTCACAGAATGGACTATCCTCCACATTTATTATGAAAATGATAACTGAGGGAAAATGTAAAAATCTGACCGAATCATTTTGCGCTCCCACCTCCCCAGCCCATACAACAATGCAGGATTTGAGTACCTTTGGGCTTCCCTGCTGGATGGCTTTTGCATGCGTTCAGCATGGCCTGCTTCTTCTGGACTTCAGTTATTGAAAAACCTGGAAAAATGAAAGGACAATCACCACATCTTATTAAAGCTTAAACTCAGTGCATCACTGGATAACAGAGACAACAGAGTTTTCACACACTTCTTATTTTTTATTGATCAAAAATTCTTTTCAAAAGTTGTACATTAATGCATACAGTTTGGGCATTTGCCAAAGGGAGTTTACACTTATGTTCTTCATCATGGGCCACACAAGAAACAACCCATAAATCAGCATCAGCAGACTATATCATAACTCTGATTACTGTGCACACAAAGCAAACCAGCAGTGCACAGCTGTAACAAGGAAAACTTGTTTTTTGTCCTGGATTAAGCGCAGAGTTTTTCTTTTCATCTACCTCTATAGTGGAAATGCGACAAACACAAAGATAACATTTAAATTTTGTCCATGAGTTGCACTTGAAACCAGTGTATAACTAAAATAAAGGGCGGATTCCCTGCATGTCAGTGAAACCTACATTCTACAGCTACAGACCAGAAGTCCTACATTCCAACGGGCAGAAAAGCGCAAAATAATTGTAATAATTGTAATCCGGGGGAAGGAATTTTGCTGCAAAATCAGCATTAGATCTCAATTGTGATGCTATTCGAGAAAATGCTGTGTCATTGAAATGTAAGACATTCCAGAATCTACATTTAGAAATAATTCACAAACATTCAAACAAAAATATCTATTTATACCAAAAGCACCTGAAGGTCATAAGCGAAAAATTCACAATAACACAATAAACACTTGGTTCATAATTTCATTATGGTACAATAGAGAGATGAAATAGCCATGTTAATAGGACAAGCAAATATAAATAGCATTACTGCACTCTGATTTTTGCCACAATAGTGTAATGAAATAAAAATTAAAAAATCTGATGAAGTTAAGCTTGTTTAAATGTATTCATTGAGCAATCTAGCCAGAGGTTTACTTCTTATTCAAATGACTTGCTTTCTGTTTGAACTTCCAGTGTTACCGGTATCAGTGTAAATATCAAGACAGTAAAAAAAAAAAAAAAAAACCACAAAAGCTGACTGGCTTGAGGGAAGTCTAAATCATTGCGACAGGGCTTATAAAACCTCAGAACATCTGCACTTAAAGAACTTGCATATTTCGTCCTCCATCTTGGCTTTTTGATTGCATATAATATACACACAATCCTAAGGTAAGGCAACTATACTGAACCTTTATAGACTTGTTCATTTCATGCACGATAACGGTATTGTCATGCCACGCCCCCAACGGTCCGCATCTCCAGAATTCTGAGAAATCGGCCGGCTCAGTCATTATCAATCATTGCCGCCATCTGTCTACAATTATCCAGTTAGTCATTGTAACCAAATATAGGCTCTGACTTCGCACCATTACGGTGCGAAGTCTCATAAATCTCTTGTCTTGCATAAACTTTAGCCATACCATTTTCGTGCATCTAATTGTAACTCCTTTTATATCGCTGATTTTGTTTGTTCAGTGTATTGTATGTAATACTTTGTGGGACCTGCATTTCCTGTTGCTGAGTGCTCTTTGTATAACCTTTGCTGCAAAGGTCATTAAAGCCAAACACATCTTTGCATTTGGATCCTGCCTTCCTTTTTCCCTATTTTTCAGTGCACATACTAACATACACAGAAAAACCATTACAGGTATACAGAAGTATTGGTGTAAGCTGTACGTTGAACATTATACCACACAAAAAGAGACGGCATAAGATTTAACGAAAATTATTTACGTAGAGAAAACAGACTGAATTGCGGGAAATAAGCAACTTCTCCCAAACGGTTGTATGTGAAATTTAAAGTTGACGAGGTACAACCTCATTTCCCAAAAACTTGGGATTGAAAATAGGACAAAGACAACATTCAACATGTTGAAACTGAGAAATTGTATTTTTTATAGCAAAATACCATCTCATTTTCAATTTGATGCCAGCAACACCTTTCAAAAAAAGTCGAGAGAGGGGCAATGAAAGGAAAAATTGCATTATACTAAAAAAAAAAAAAAACACCTGCTGGAACATTTCACAGCCAATTAGGTTAATTTGCAACAGGGTTCCCATATTCTAAACTGCATATTTTTGTGAACGAGTTAATTTGCATGTGCATGAAATAATGCTAAAAAAATACATTTGTTTTGTTTGTCAAATGGGGCGGGTTAACTAGCTAGCTAGCTAATTCAAATTTGATTGCTGTGATTGCTGCTTCTTCCCCTCAATGGTTTGTCATCATTTAGAGACTAATGCTATTCTGACCCATTAGGCTATATATAGTCTATGCTCTGTACAGCTTTAATTATTTCATTTTACACGGGCTAACATTTGTTGTAATTGTGTTCCCTCTACCTCTCTGTATGTCTTTGTGCTTGTGTAAATGGATAGCACCATCCCACAATTCAAATGCAGCCTCTATTTCTGACTAAGAGAGTACAACACAAACCCTATTTTTTGCATATAAATCTATGAATTTTGGAGCTTTTGTTGCTATTGATTTTTCGTGAGACAAGACAAAGACACAGCATGAGCAGCCTGGTAATGGCTCGATTTAAGCCAACACTTCTGTGACCGTATGTAACCTGTCACCAAACGAAGGCTTTCTTGCACAATGTAACGCTAGTGCACACAGTGCAACTGAGTCTCAGGTGACGTCATATGTGATCGCGCTTTTCAGATTTCTGACAATGCAGGCGCAGAAACAAGGCGCCTCTAATTCACACCTAAATCTCTCAAGTTGATTTTTTAAAAATTAATAAATCCATAATCTACCACTGAAACACAAAAAATCGAAACTTCAACCCCCCTTTTTGTTGCTCTTTAAGCAAGGCAAACACAGAATCAGCAAGTCTTAAGTGTAAAGACAGACAATTCAGAGATGGGGCTCTACGAAGAAAAATTCCCAACAGAAAAGGGCCCAGACAGTACATGGAGAAAGACAGACACTAAAGCTGCAGAAGTCTGAAAATCTTAGCAGGTGGCCAGAGATGAACTTGCAGTGAAATTAACTGATGTATTTTGGAGGTAAGGAAGGTTTTATAAGGACACATGAAGGCCTTGAAGTCACTAAATTGTAAGCTAATGGAGTTTCTAGTGTATGGGAGTGACTCGGCCTCAGATTTATGCATTTATGAGGACACTAGCTGCAGAGTCCAGAACCATCTGCACCTGTATCAGCAGTGTGGATGAAATCCTGCCAGAAGAGCATTACAGCAGACTGAAGATGTGATAAATGCAGCACTTTCTCAAGGTCTATGCCAGAGAACCATGGCTGGAGGCAAGCTATATTACTTAGCCTGAAAGATTATACCTTTTTAAAGCTTCTTGTGCATCCTTTCAAAGGCGGTTGAAATCAATTTTCTCTGACTCATTTCTGGCTACAGAAGTCAGGTAACCGAGTACTTCACCAAGAACAGAATAAATAGGCCCATTCCACTCACCATGCTCTCCATCCCATCAGTAAAATTTTACTCTTTTGAGTTGCAAAACTGAGCTGCATCCAGCTGTGGGTGGCACTTAAACCCAGTGTAGGGCTGCTCAGTGACACATTCCATTAAGTCACTGCCATAGTGCATCGATGGTCCTCTACGCTGACCTATCAAATTTGGACTATACCAATGCTGACTCTTGCCACTGAGTAATGGACAATTGGCTCTCATGTTGGCCAAGGATAGATTCATTCAGCAGAATGATGGCATCTCATCACACGACCCCGCTGCTTGACAGCCAGGACATCTAGACCCCCGGCACTTTGGAGTAGCATGCAAAGTACCTTCGTATGATGCCAGTCTTGTCTGACGAGCATGGTATATTTAATCTATCCGTTACAGTGTGTTTGCTGACTGCGGGATATATATCATCTATCAGTCTGGTGTCAATGGAAGGTCTGGAGCATTTTCATGCTTTTCTAACCAGTAGATTTTAGCGGTTATTTAGAGAGCTGTAAGCTTCACCTGTCTCGCGGTCGTGCTGAACTTGGCTCCGCTCGTCAGTGAAGGCACGCAGCCAGCGCTGCTTCTGCTCTGGCTTCTTGGCGCACAGCAGGTGGACCTCCTCACCCCCCAGGGACCGCAGCTTCAGTGCATTCTTCACACTCATGTTCAGGTCCTTATCTTTTCCATCCTCCAGGTCCAATACCTCCATCTTATCCATATCCATCCGGCCCTTGTAGTAAAGAATATCCCGGCGCAGAAGGTCCTGTGGATACAAAGCAAGTGTAATTATGAACACTCCTACACACTCAGGTATGAGGATTCTCCCTCACACAGATGCAGGTGCATATCACTAGCTGCTCCACAACCAACTTCATGGAAGCATTAGCATACGTCAAAGAAAATATTAAAATAGAAATGATAAGTCCCTCATCATGGACAGTATCTCTGCTCACCTTCTTGCAGTAGACCATCTGGTGGTCAAACAGAAAGAACATGCGCTGCTGACTTTTGGCCTGGGGCTGCGAGATCTTGGTCATTTCCCCGGAGAAAATGAGATCTGAGCTACGACTGAGGATATCTTCACCCTAAGAGAGAGACATACAGGCTCATAAAATATACCTTTATATTTGCAGATAAAAGCCCGTCATAGACACATACAAGCTTCCGAAATAACCAATGCACACAATCATCCATACCTCCCAATCCTCAATGGAGCTCTGCCACTGGGCAATCTTGTCAACATTTTCCAGCCGACGCTTCCTCTCGTTGATTAGCCTGGCAACGTTCTTCATAGCATTCAAAGCAGCCTCTACATCTTTATAATCCCTGCGTAGTAGTCAAGTCAAGACCAGCAACAGTACTTTCAGCCACTTTGACACTTCGGTAGCCATAATAAAGACTTTTCTCCACAATTCAAGAAACTAATGACATTGGTCCTCAACATTTTTGATATCTGTTCTGAGTGTATACAAGAGTATATTATTTGAAGACCACAATGGAAAAATTATCAGAGTCACATTTTCACGTTGTGGAGAAATGATGAATTAAAAATTCAAAATGATCTTAGAAACAATGCACTGAAAAATATGCAAAAATATATAATATATACTATAATAATTTATTATAAATATTTTAATAATATGTAATATATAAAATATACAAAAATGCTGAATTTGGAATCTGATCGTTCTTCGTATATGTGCGGGTGTTTGCTGGAGGGATGGTAGTCACACCTGTGCTGGGGGTTGGTGTACTTGAGCAGCTCAGCCAACTGAAGAGGGTATTTGCAAATCTTCTGCACCGGGGTGAGCAGAAAGCCATCCAAGGAGATGTCAATCATCTTCTGCAACAGGCGACATGCCTCAAAGAAGAAGACATACTTGTTGACCTTCATTAGCTTGGACAGCTGCAAGCAGGCGTTGGGGTGGTTGTTGCAGTACTCGGAGTAGATCTGGAAATCTGTTTGCTAAGGAAAACAGAGAGACCTCAGGACACCATTACAACATGTAACTCTTGAGAATCGAAACATGCAGTGAAAAAAAAATCTCGTCAGGAAAAGCTGCAGTATAATCAGAGATGCGCTTCAGTCAGAAGAATTAGGTCTGCAAGCAAGACTGGGAGTTGAGGCTGCTTACGTGGTCCAAGAAGCTGGACCCTATTTCGCTCAGGTGAGGCTGCTCCTTGTTGAACCTCTTCTCCAGGCCCTTGAGGAACTTCTTCTGGAACCTGTAGATGTCTTCGATGTTGCTGAAGATGGTGCGGAGCTGCTCCTCGGTGAACATGTCAGTCCTCTTACGGCACTGCTTGATGTAGCCCTGAGGGTGACAGGAAGACAGATGACACTACAATTCCCAGTCATACAGTTTCCACATTTATATGACCAGCAGCAATTCAGGCAAAGAGAATGTACAGATTTGAACTCATGAAAGAGGAAAATTTGATACACCCCGCAGCTGAAGTTTAAAAAATCCAGAAAGTAGTGAATATCAATATGAGGCAAAGGAAGTGGGTAAAATAGGTTTTTAGGACTTCTAAATGTAGAGCTGGTATGGATAAGCGATAAAATTATTTATCAGCTGCATTGACATTAGAATAAAGAATAGCTTCCTCCCGTCAAATCCTGCAACAGTGGAACACAGTTGATTTTACTTTTTATTCAAATTCTTGCATATACAGTACATGAAAACTTTGAATGATAATCTGCTCCCAGTGATACTAAAATTTAAATATTAGAAAAAGAGGACAGTCCATTCTGAGGCTTCACTCATATCATTAGAAATCAAAGAGTACCACAGCATTTCATACGAAACAGGAGGCAGGGGTGTGCGATGCCACCCTCTGCACCTCTCTCAATGATTCTAGTGTATACATACTGTACAGTAACACCAGCGTTAGTCCCCCACTCAATCTCCAACTCCCCACCACCCCTGCTGCATGGGGAAATATAACCAAGGTTGACCAGCCGAGGACTACTGGAACATCCCATCACATGGAAGTGTCTTGAACTGTTCAGTTCTAATGATCCATATTGTCTTAAATTATTTGATACTCTGTCAGAAATCATTGTTGACACTATCTAAATAATTGCTCCAGTGCTATATTAGAATGTCAAATAATCATCTAGGGCAGCAGTTAGCTACTTTCCAGCTCCTGATCTGTGTCAAGCAGAACCCGTCAATTCCACTGTCCAAGCAGCCCGAAACTACAATCTATAGTCCAAAACACTAGCCGACTTGGGTGACTAAACAATTGAGCCATTTGGGACCAAGATGAAAGATGAACAATAAAACACTCCAGAAGGATGAATGAGTCACCTGGCAGAAGATGCAAACAGAGTACCAGACAGTTTTAAGAGACAATGGCCGTTAAAACAGTCTGAGAATCACTCAAGCTGCCCTTATGCAATAAAGATTTCTCCAACGGCGTGAAAAAGAATTCTATCCCAAAAAGAGAACAGAAGATGCACATACCTTTGAAGATATCATGTAACCTGCAGTTTTCACAAAAGTATACTGACAACTGGATCATCTTTCTTACTCTGAGGCTTGTCAATTTAAATGTGCAGATGAACACATATTGGATACTTGAGGTTAATGAGGTGCGTCTCAGAAAACCTGTGTATAGCTGTTGTTAAGACGGTCCAGAGCAAAGGGTAGGAGATGGCTGCACCCCTGTAGCCAGTCTGTTGGTTGAAGCTAGCGATGAACACGGATGCCCATGCTGTATGTCATTGCGTTTATCACGTTAAACTAGGGCTGGGTGATGTGGACAAAATCTAATATCTTGATTTTTGTGACCGAATATCTTGATATCGATATTTTGTCAATATTATCGGACAAATGCTGGTGCTTTCGCAAAATATTTACACAATGATATTTTTGATAACCATTTATTAGTAATATTGACATAACGACCAAGCAGGTCCAGGCAACAGATACAACAGTCTAGTATGAGCAGAAAAATGCAACCCTTTACTGTAATGCAGCTTTTAAAACCAGAAAAGCCAACACTTATCTCATATCACGATATTACGATATCCAAAATTCGTGACCATATTTTACTTTGCATCACGATATCGATATGATATCGATATATTGCCCAGCCTATGTTAAAAACATACATTAGTACTACAACTGTCCTGTAGTATCCAGTTACAGCCTAGCTGGTTGGGAGAGGGCCCGTAAGAAGAGCGGCTTTGATTACCTCACAGATGTCCTTCAGGTGTTTGATGTAGTCCCTCTCGGTGCTCATGATCTCGTTGATGACGTTGGCCCTCATCTGCTCCTTGCAGGGCAGGCCGGGGCCCAGAAGTTTCCCCATGGAGGCACCGCCCTCCTCCCGTGTTTCCCCCAGCTTGGCTACGTACTCCTCCATCGGCTCATCCTGATTCACACGTAACTGCAGGACCGAGAGATAGAGAACCTCACTCACAGATATCACCCTCCTCACCTCTCTGGCAGGCTTGTTTATTAACCCAAATGAGGCGAATGTATATATAGTAACATCAACACTCTGGTTTCATTCTTATGTGGTTTTACAACCTCTCATACATTCAATGCCAAAATGAAAAGCCATATTTTAACTCATGCTACAAAAATATGACAATAATTATGCCAGTTGCAGCATCGCATGGCAATATTGTAGAAAACCATTCCAGAAGAATCTCCCTGCATGATGTGCTTCACATAAGTGGGTCAGCCACACCCACTTTTAACATATTTGTAATAACCGACTGAGGTTAAAGAGACGTGTCTGAATGCAAAAAGCACATCTCTAACGCTTTATGTTCAATCATCAAGCGTTCCGCAACCTCCTGCCATCTCGGTATAAGGAGAAAAACCCAACTCTCAGGTATTAGCCCTGCTTATACCTGTGGAACAGATACATGTCACAAGCCTGCTGTGAGAGTTGCGGTGACCCACCCGAACAAAGCTGGCTGGGAACCAGCCCTCGCTGTCAAGGATCCGCCCCCACCACCACTCCTTGTTGGAGGCATCCACTACTTCGATAACATCCCCAGCTTTGAAGCCCAGCTCTTGGTCGTCCATGGTGACATGGTCCCATAAGGCCTCGGCGTAGACCACGCTGCCATCGCTGATCAGCTGCAGAAATTGGGGGAAGCAGTTAGGGACTCTTCAGTACACTCTGACCTCTAATAACAGATCTGGGGTCAATTCATCAAATAGACTGAGAATCTTCTCTCTGGCTGAGATATGAAGGTCCAACCAGCCTTTTGATTCACCACAGTTGCCTTAATTACGAGACAGGCTTAAGAACTGGAAAAAATTATTCCAGATTTTTGTCAAATTAGTAAGCCAAAAAAGACACAAATTTTCATAAAATGCAGAATAAAAAGATCTATTTTTCTATTTTATGACATTTGGAGAATCGAAGACCTGCAACTTCAGTTAAATGTACTATTCCTATTGCAACAGTAAATCACTGTTTATCGCAGCAAGCTCTGTGGTTTCCAGGCATTTACGTAAGATGCCCTTAATAAATTAAAAATCCTGTAGATCTGTGGAGGTCACTGAGATATACTGCAGATCTGAGCTTACGCAGTCATAAATTTGCAGGGCACCAGGGAGACTTATAAAAATTAGAGACTAAAAATACCAGTACACAGCAATAATTTCACGGTTGGACACACAGGCTCAAAAGCGTTCTCTGACGCAGACACCTCACTCAGTGCCTTAAATCAGATGTGCTAATTGGTTTGTTAGCACCTCGTGGATGTACTTGAAAAATTAAAGATGTGGCACATATTTAAGTGGGGAATAGACTGGGAGGAGAATAAGTGCATTGTCATCCTTTTGGCTGGTGAATATCCCTTCATTGCAGCAGAATTATGGCTGCAATAGTTTCAGCAGTGAAGTTAAATGGTTTTTTAGCGGATTCCTTTGCACAAAGACAGAAAAGCACCTTGAACAAAGTACAGGTTACTGATTGGGCATGTCAGCCAGAGAAAATGAGAAACCACAAATAGAAAAGAGGAAAGAAAGACCAGCACAAGCTTCATCAGAGGCCCCTGCAAGCCACAATCCACTCCTCAACATCACCATAGGAACGGGTGCTAAAACCTGTTGCTAGGCGACACACCCACAGAAGCTTGCTTCTCTACCAATGTTCTAGAAACTGTGAGGTTGTGTAAGTATTGTGATCATCCAAATGCCAGGACTCAGCATGAACGCAAACTCACAAAACGGCACATTCTTTGATATCCATCTGACTCAACTGAACAGCAAAACCTAGTAGAGATGGGCTACTTCCAGTTACTAGCCTTTGTCTTTCTGTCTGAACTTGACACCAAGTTTTACACATTTGCACATGACACCTCCACAAACCGAAGTGTGGGACTGTGTGTCCATTTTTGTGCTTTGTGAGAATGTGTGGTGCACGTATACGTGTATGCATCTGTAAGCAATAACTATCCCCCACATTCAGTGAGCAGTTTAAATTTGCTCGCGCATTTTTATCCTTTGCTTCTGGGTAGTGTTAGCTTGCTGCTGTCAGAAGAACTGTTTATGGCAGACCCCACGGAGACGCCATGATGCCAGGTCTCTGAGAGACCGTACGATTTGCTGAAGAGCTGAAAATAGCAGACCCAGAGCTAACATGATAACCACACATGCGTACCTGTCAAATTCTTGCGTGCAACTGCTCAGACTATAGCTGAACTTCAGACCCTATGTAGCTAAGGCTACTTCTCATTAATTTTAAAAGAGATTCATTTGAATGCAAGAATGCTGGCAAATAGCCATCCACACAAATGTAGGCATACACAAAAAACAAACACCAGTGTATTTTCACCATACAGCCAAATGGGAAGAGCTATCATAGCAATGGCTTCTACAGCACAAACAATGACACGCACACACATACACGCATGCTACCAAGCACGAGCACTCATGCAAACACACGGCCCCTCCCTCCCACACATAACCCCAGTCTCTCGCATCGTGCACAGCCTTAATGGTCAATAATCAGTAATGCCTTTAGCACCCAGATAACGCCGGCAAAGTGATCTAGCGTATCCACGCTACAGCAGAGCCGCTGTAAATTATTCACCAGCACCACTCCCATTAAGCTGAAGAGCAGTGTGAGCCAGACGCGCTCCGCCTCAGCCCAGTACCTGCACGCTAGCTAGCGCGTCCCGGACGCCCATCCACGCGGATGCGCGACTCGCTCTCGCCTCCTCGGCCTTCGCAGGGGGTGCCTACTGGAAGGCCAGCAGGAACATCAGCACCACGTTGATGACGACGAGCAGCATCATGATGGCAAACACCACCACCTTCTGCGTCTCCGGGTGAAGGTTGCAGCGCAGAAGCGTGTTGACGAGGCCCAGTCGCTGCCGAGCCCTCTGGGCGCCGCGAGCCATTCTTACCGGCCCGAGGGCCGTACGCGCCGTCCGCCTGCTACGCTAACTCACCGCCCCACGCTTCTTACGCCCCACGCTTCTCTCTCTCTCTCTCTCTCTCTCTCTCTCTCCCCTCTTCCTCTTTAGCGCTCTCTCCTCCTCTCTCCCTTTCTCACTCCCTCTCTTTTCTCCCTGTCACAGTCCCACTCCTCTGCGCGCTGTACGGAGTCAGTATCTGTCTGACTCGGCATCCCCTCTCTTTAATTAACACTCCCAGATGCTTCTCATTCCCTCTTTCTCTCTCCCTCTCTCACTCCCTCTCTTACACTCTACCCCTCCCTCTCCCCTCCTTCACGCCCCTATTCGGCTCTAACACCTCCACTCGCTAAAAATTCTATAAAGCTACAGCAGCTGTTATTTCTGCCAGCTTAGAACACAAGAGGATAAAAAAAAATGGTGGACGGGTCTGCTCAAAGCTGCACTGGCACAGCCATCTATATCTGACTCGCAGAAGCGCTTTCTGCTGGAGCGTTTTTCCTTTTTTCACAGTACGCAACCAATCAGCAGACCGCATTCCGTGCCGTATCCTGGATACCAGAATGGCGTTAGCAACCCGAGGGAGCGTGGGGGGGGAGACAGCAGGAGGATGCGGTATAATAGATCTTAATAGCTCCCCGTCTGTCAGGGCCCTGCTCGTTTATTAGCCAGATCGTGCGACAGCTAGCCTCTCCACCCCTTTCAACCCTATGCTCATGTTTCACTGAGACGATAATAAAGGGTAAAAATGAGCGTGGGAGCACCGCGGGTGATCTCATTTTAAGCCCTCAGAGGTACAGAGATGCGTTCATCCACAAAGGCTTCATGCATGAGCTCCCAATTAGAACGGCCAGATTCGTTTCTGGCCTAATGTGATTGGTGGGGTCTTTACACGAGCCCCCTCCCCCCTCTATCTCTAATGTATGCCGTACTAGCGGCCCATCTCGTTAGCTGTGGAGCAGCTGCGACCGGACTGTACCGGTCAGGATGCGCATTCGCTCAAATTTACGGCTTCGCGCTGATGTCATCAACCGCTCAGTTTCATTGCTTTCATCCTGCGCATGCTTACGTTAACAGTCACCAACTCCGTACACAATGGAAATGTGCCAGTGGACAGCACTGCGCTATTACTGCTGCCGTAAACAGTTTACCTCACTGCAAGTATAGCCAACACTCTCCAAGTGTGAAATCAGATTGACAACAGTCATGTTAGAGAGACAGATGGTGAATCTGTTTTCTTATCTTGAGCGCCAGAAGCAATCTACTCCTCCTCTAGTCCGCACTGCAGGCACCAGAGTTTTTCATTTCTTCACTGTATGTTTTCTGTTTCACCACGAGGTGGCTTCTGCTCTCACAAGTGCTCAAAATATTTCTGCGGAATGTCAAGGAAGGGGGTGGCTCTGCACAGCAGCCAATCACAGACCCTCACTGTGAGCATGTGCAGACGGACCCTTAAACCCTCCCCAGAATGCCTCAGAAAATCTCACTGAGCTCATCACTAACAGAACAAGAGTGAGTCTCAGGCATAGAGATTATCATTCTTCTTGAGATTTTAATTACTCCGTATCTCAACCACACACACACACACACACACACACATAGACACAGACACACAGAAATAGACACACACACACGCACACACACACACACCACACAGGCATGCACCCCCTAAGAGACAGGCATATGTCTGCATGCCTTCACAAGCACAAGATACTCATAGCCACTCTATCAGCGCCCTCTAGTGTTCAAAAGGTCTACCTGCAGTGATGCAGAAATGGAGAATGACAGAAAGACAACGAATGAGGGAGAAATTCATGCAAAGCAAAAATAGACTGGGACAAAGAGAGAAAGACAAAGGGCCAAAGAGAGAGGGAGGAGAGGAGCCAAGCCTGAAAGAAGGAGAGAGAGAGAGAGATGAGCTCCGTACCTCATTTATAGCGAGCTGCTCTCCTCCTCCGCCGGGGTGCCCGAAGCGATGGCCAGCACTGCGAAACTCCTCGTACAGGTCCTCCTCACTGCCCAGGTCGTCCCCCAGACAGGCCTTATCTGGCGCCCCATCGGGAATGACCAGTGCTGGGAAGAGAAGAGAAGCACATTGGGAGGGTTAGGCTCCCCTCGGAACGGAGAGGCAGAGGAGCGGTATGACTGCTGCAGCAGCAGACACCCTCCGCCCTTCTGCAAGGGGAGCACAAATCCGGCTCTGATGTAAATGAGTGCTGCCGCAGTCACTCAGCCCGGTGTGCAGCTCCTGGGGCCTCTCCTCAGGTACATAGGCCTGGACTACATCTCCCAGCAGCACATGGGACACTTGAGACAGGGAAATGACTGAGGAGAAGCCGAGGAAATAAAATTAAAAAAAAAAAATCTTGGAAGCTATTCCTGTCCTGCAGTGCAGCAGAGACCAGGACATGTGAAAGTCATGAGCAGAGTAAAAGCAGGTTTCATTATCCAATTACTGTATCTGACATATTCACTTTGATAACAGCAATTAATTTACTGGTAATTAAGAGGAAATAAAGCCCTAATACGAGTGACCTGAAAGCCATTACGAGCCTATCAAATATATGGCCACAAATGAGGTGGACTGCATTTTTTTTTCATTAGTGACTTCATTGTAATGGGTGCTATAAGAAAATGTGATTCTACTGGCAATAAATCATGCCATCTGTAATTATAAATTGTATACGTACTAGTTGCCCCAATTTGCTGTCAGTGCACTCTTGATCAAACAACTCTGAGATCATATACCTGAGAACCTGAGGGAACATTTTTGTCTGAAACAGATCTAGAGATGATAGGGGCCTACTTCGCATTTTTTATATTCAGTTTTTGAAGTTTACTTGTCAACTAAAAAAAATGTGAATTCTCAAATTTATTTTTCTTAGTTTGGGAACTACCTTGGGTTTTGTTTGCTTTTGGAAAAGACAGTATTTTTCTCAACTTCTATCCGTGTGCTTTTTGCACAACATCAGCATAGTCATCCAACTTTTTAAGCAGCTGAGTGCATGAGAACTAGAGCTCTGTGTTGTCACACATTTGTATTTTGCGAGAGGGTGAGAAGTTTTTGTGTGAGACCGCAGTGTCAGCACAAACATATCTTTATCTTTCATAGCTCGGGGCAAATAAGCACAGAAACCCCAAATGAGATCTGCTATCCTATCCTGTTGCATTGTCAACAATGAGTATATGAGGGCGCTGCAGAGTGATACATTTGCTGAAAATACACCTTCAGACTCAAGCTGACTATGAAAGCACCATCATCATCCTGCTGCACAAAAACACACACACGTACACACGCACGCACACGCACACACACACACACGCACACATACAAACACACACTTTTTTTTTCACATTAATAGAAATATGAAATTAAGCATATACAATGAACTAAAAAATGTTTGAGACAAAGACATAAATGTCTATCTGATATGGCAGTCTGCTCCACAAGTTTTTGGGGATATCATGGATTTGCCTTGTACTTTCTATTGCCATCTCCATTTTAATGAATAACAGGAGTGATGCCGTGTGGTTTAGCACAGGGGGGCCAACCCTGGTCCTGGAGGGCCACAGTGTCTGCTGATTGTTATTTTCCCCCATCCATTTCTGACCCAAATAAACGGGTGAGGTCACTGTGTAATCATTTGATTTAATTTATCAATGAAGTCTTGAGTGACAACAAAAACCTGCAGACATGGCAACCCTCCGGGATCAGGGTTGGCTACCCTTTGTTTAGCATCTTTATTTGTAGTGTGTGATATGAATTAGCGAGCGCATCTGCCTCTCCAACAGCATACACTCCAGCACAACCAAAACATACCGAAGGCACCCTGGTGTCCCCACTGCCACAGCCTTTTTTTTTTTTTTTTTTTTTGCATCTTTTAAAATAACGTAGTGATTGAAGCAAGGCCCAAACACAGCACATTTTCACTACTGAAGAGTTAATTGCCATATAATTCACTAATGTTAATGCCTACATTAGATAATGGAGATTAAAACAGGAACTCCAGCTATTTGATCTTTGACATACTGTGTGTCTGTCCTTCTCTCCCATTCCCACAATTTGTGTTCTTTCTCCAGATCTCCATTCTCTACACAATCTAGTCCAAAAAAGCTGAGATGGTCTTGAAATGTCTCATGCTTTGCAAATGGATAAATAAACTGTTGGCACATTAGTAAATATCTCTATCAAAAATGATTCATTAGATTTGGTTTCATGCTTATTTAGAGCATTTGTACATTGTTAAGGCATGTTCACACCTACACAAGTTTATGTCGGTTCCTTGACTTTAACGTATTCTGTCCTCCAAAATACCCAATTAAAAAACATTTCATTTGCATAAAAATAATAGTACCTGTCCTTATGGTGCCTTGAAATGAGGGGTGCATGAGAAGTACAGTTGAAATGAAACTGTGAACTGAAGTGTTTAGAACATGTTTGAAATAAAGCTGAAAATGTTCACTTAAACAACATGCGAATCATTTCACTTCGTCTAAAATTGTGGAGTCATAAAAAGGCTTCTCTACCACAATGGCTAAAAATATAAAAACTATTGTCCTTTCTGCGTCTCAGTACTACTGCTCTGTATGGTCCAAGCATGTGTTGCAGTAGCAGAGCCACCTCACTGACAAATTACCATGGAGACAGGGAACTCTATACCATGAGGAAACACAGAACCCACATCCCCTCAGGCACTGGAGCAGATATTGATTCAGTAAACCATTTCACTGTTATCTTTATAAATAGAGCCTGCTGTAGAAAAGTATTTTAAGACAATTCAGCAACTGTACTACCTCCAAACCATTGCTCCTGTCTACCAGCGCAATTTCTCACAGTCATCTGGGAAATATGCCATACTCAAGCTTAATAGCCGTCACCACACCACTCTATCCAACCAAATGAATTAAAGACCTACATCTGCCAACTCTAAGTTTTTAGAGCATGACTTGAAAGTGTCTTGAAACTGCCCGACTGCATAAGATGAAGATTTGATGCTGTAAATTTTCTCCTCATTTTATAAGGCGATACTGTATTTCCCAAATCTGAAATGCCATTTTAACTGCAGGTCTGCTCAATTGCTGCAATCTTCCGTTAAACCTTTGCAAACGCCCCTCAAACTGCCAAAATTTTCCTTTTCAGCATTAGTGTTCTCACATGCCATAGTCTATGAATGAAACAAAATTATTATGCAGTAAAGGAAGCCTAGTAAGTTTTTTTTATTTATTTATTTATTTATTTATTATCAGTTCATCACTTGCACAGTTCATGTTCAATGCTGGGACTGATACTACTGAAAAAGTATACTGCTCATTTCATTTTGGCTAAATGCCAGCCTGCGCAGTGTCTTTTTGACTGATGAGCCAGCACTTTGGCTGCGAGCAGGTCACAATGCAGTGATGGATGGCGACTCTTGAGGTATCAAATGTGTGTTATGTGATGGTTTATAGTAGAATTGAGCAATTTGTCAAAGGCTACAATAAGCGGATTTGAATGTTTCACTATAGCTCAGTATTAATCTGAAGTTAGTATCACATAATTAAAAGAGGCCACAGCTCATATTTACCAATAAACAACCAGGAAATGTTAGCCATTCATAATGCAAAAAAACATGCCAGAATATGATTAGAATTATTGGAAGATTTTTGTGTCACTGGCGTCGACTCTTCGAAACCATGCTTGTTCATTTGAACTAGGTTACAACACTGAAATCTTCTGTGACCGAACGTACTGTATGCATTAGGACACCGCAAAAGCACAGATAATGAGACAATCAACCATCTATGGATGTTCACCGAACTACTTCAGTCATAACTGAAGAGAACAGTAAGCAATCTAAGCTCACCTGACGCTACTGTTGAAGTCATGAATCTGGGTTTCTTTGATTAAAAAAAAACAAAAAAACAAAAAACTGATTGGTACCCTTCTCAAACAGAATTACATGATTGGACCTGTTTAATAGAAGTTCAGACATAGCCCAGCTGGTCACTTAGGAGGGACATAATGTTCTGTTTTCAGCTCAAAGATTTATATTCATCCTGTTACCTTCCCTCAGACAGAGATTCATTTACAGTGAGATCAGCCTCATAGATGAAAAAGGATCAGACTAAACGCTGATAAGTCCAGGTATATTGCAATAGTCAAGACCCAAGGTCTCTGCTGAAACCTTTAAAAGATTCAAGAAGTTATGTCTGTGAGAGAAAAACTGCAGGTTTTTCAGGGCTATAAGACAGCACAGAGTGACTGAAATGTTCTCTGCGCTTTGCAAAAACCTATTGAAAATACAGCATACTTCTAGTGTGTCTTATACATAGCTGATTTGATACAATAAGTAAAGCTGGTATTTTTTATTCAGAAGTCAAACCATTTTGACTTGGGCATTATGTTACATGGTTCTAACAATTTAACTGTGTCAACCATCTGGTAAAGCTTACTTTGAGTCAGTGTATCTAATTGAAAGACATGTTGAACTCAACCTGATTAAGCTATCTATGACATCTCAGTTAAGGTACTGAATGTTTTGCTGAAAAAAATCCAATCACTTAAGTTCAACCCATCTGTCAATTACATACGGCAACTCAGAATATGCTCATGCAGCCAAAAGGTTGCGCAGGCAGTTAAAGGGTCAAAATAATATGCAGAGCTTACCTTTAACAAACCGAAACACAGAGAACTAATTACAGATTTAAACCCTATTAGGTCACAAGATTAAAGATTAAAGATTCAAGAACTTTATCATCCTTGTGCAAGCACAATGAAATTGCAATTGCACCGACCTGAAACGGTGCATTTTTCTTGAAACCTTTGCGCATATTGACAAGATAAAAATGAAGTGACAAGCTCTTCGGGCATGCTTCACTAAAATATTGGAATGCTGCTGTCAGCTTGGTGATGCATGATATGGATTCTTTGAGAGTTTTAGCGCTAAGCAATTTCTATGCTTCACGCACCAAGTCACTGCTTGAATTCCTAATGCCTGCTATTGCCTGAATGCCATTTCAGCTCACGTGCCATGGCTGTATGTATATAGTATATTTATCGGTCATTGGGGGGGAGATTGATGGTAATATCCCAGAGCGTCTCCATTTAGGTTAGTAGTGAGTAGTTATCCGGTCCACCTCATCGGCGCTTAGTGTGGACTGAAGCGGTTACAATTTCATTAGCTCTTGGTGGGCTGAGTGCTATGGCACGTGGCTGTCGAGTCAGGAGTGAGAGTCGCGTGCAGAATTCCTTGTGGGGCAAAGTGGACCGCACATCTCGCCCGGAACTTCAGTCCGCCCAGGATCCCCAGGCTCGAGAGGAGCGCGAGGTCACTGGGAGAGAGGCACCGAACTACTCTGGAAATGATTCTTTCTTGATGGCTGGGACATGTCTGGAGCTTCAATGATGGCACAGGTGTAGTTACAGACATTCAGAAGACATTATATCACTCACAAGTCATCTCAAAAGCCACCAACGATTGTAAACAATAATTTTGTGAAGATAATGGCAGGGAGCGTGGGAAGACAGCTACTATAATGACAGACAAACAGAAAATCAGAGATACTCCTGTGGTTGGACGTCATAAACATTTACGTTAACGTCAAATGTCAATTCTGACAATAATTAAGATCTTGTAGATGTGTTTTCCTACTATACTGCACTTGCTTATATTAAAAACCTATACGCAAATCTGGATAGTTTAGTATATCAGATAAACAAGTAAGCAGTTTTTCATTTTAAAACATTTTTTTCTAATCTGTTAATTTATATGAAATCTAAACAACAAATAAATAAGTTTAAATAAAGTTAACTCTATAACTGGGCTGGAAAGCTTTGTTGGACATAAAGGTTTACCATCCTGGCAGATCCTCGCTCTACTCCAGTGGTTCTCAAACTCGTTCCTGGCGCCCCACTGTGTACACTGGTTTTTGTTACAACCACAACTGCAATCTTAGACTGTCGATTTATCTTAATTAGCTGCATTCCATGTTTAGAGCAGTTATTCACCACCTTTAGCTGCATTTTTATGGACATATCCACTGTGCCGTGAAGAATAAAAACCCTCAAACATGTTATGCTTATTTTTCCATATTGTGAGGATTTGAAGGTAAAAAACATTTCTAAACAGATCAAGCTAGACTCTGAGAAAATCAGTAAGCTCCGAACTGGGTTGCTGAACACAGGTGTTTTGAATTCTTGCAAAATAATTTGCCTGAACTTAATAAAATGAACATGAAACGAAACAGGTGCGACTTTACTGTTTGCCAAATAAATTGTTGGTTTTTGCAACCATGTGTTGACAGTTTCACCAATGAGGAACCTATTGATTGTTTACGTTGATTAAGGGTTCGGTCAAATTGTTTCCCTCTGCAGTTATTCATACTGGTTTCCAACATATCTCATTGTGGATATGAAATTTTAATTCTTCATGGCATGTGTAGATTTGTCAAATGTGACTTAAGAGGACAAATAACTGCTCTAAACATGAACACACCTAATTAAGGCAAATCAATAGCTTGTTTAAGTCCTAAGACTGCAACTGTGGTCGGAACAAAAACCAGCATACACAGTGGGGCACCAGGACCGAGTTTGAGAACCACTGCTCTACTCATTCTTCCTCTTCACTGGTCCATGGTGGGAATTAGCTGCTGGGTTATCTGAGCAGAAGACGCTTCCTCTGGGCCTGCTGTCCCCATACCTCCAGCCCCCTCTCTTTCAATCGCTCCATCTCTCATGTTTTCACACTCATACACGTCTCTCAGCCCTCAGGACCTGAGGCAAACCAACCACTGCAACTGACACTGCCGCCTGGCTGGCTTCCATGAGAACAACTTTGAATCACACCTCCAAAATATTTCAGTAAACAAAGGCAGCACCATGCATATTCATCAAGGCCATCCAGGACAACTCAGAATAAATTGCTTGCCCCCGCGCAACTGAAGTAATTAATTCATTTTCAGTGTTTATCACTGTGGCACATAAAACAGCTGCTTGCATTTTGGAACTACTCTGCGCATTTTTAAAAGAACTCATTGGAAATGGCCCAATAAGTCAAACAGACTGGTAAAGAATGCTGCTCCCACCAGCGCAACTCCCCCACAATTTACTGAGTTCTCTGACGTCACTACCACAATGCATTGCAGTCCCACAGATGAACTGTGGGGAGGAGTGTGTATTCCAAGAAAATTTTACATGCTGACATCCCATGACCGCAGGTATAGAGGCATGCAATATCACTCAGTAGCCAGACACCTTTGACTCTTAAATAATTCTGTCTCACATAATGGACCATGTTGACCATGAATGCAGGGCACTGCAAAAGTTAATTTAAGGCTTTGCCTCAGCGCTCTGTCATCATTTCGAGATGGTCCCGCATCAAGTTAGGCGACGTGTCTTGGCACACCAGAAAAGTGAGTCACTACCCTGACCCTTATCTGTCAGCTCTGGAAAATTCTGCAAACGTTCCACATTACCAACAAATCAAATCCAGGTCACTTCTAACATTCTTCTGCCTTGAGAGTTTACCCATCACCACAAATAAATTATCCTGAGTGACAATCTCCAACAATTTGTAAAATAGGGTGACATCAGCTGTTAAGTAGGTTTCAAGCCTTAAGTATTTGACCTAAATAGCTTTAGTGAGAACTGCCTGTAAAGCATAAAAGGAAGATATTTCAAGACAACACTTGTAAAATGAAAACTAGGGTCCTTCTTCCATAAACTTTTGAATTTATCAAATATGATCCTATGAAACAGTAGGCTTAAAACAGGAGCACGGTAGTCCGCTGACATCCACACTCAACTGTTAATTGCATAAACAGATCTTAGGGGTCTAAGGTGGATGGAACAAGGCCACAAAGCTCTCCGTTCAAGCCACACTGCATACACCCATACACATACACAGGTGTAAGCCTGTGGACACATACATGCACAATCACGAGCCAATGCAGACAAACACAAACATGCACTGATAACTTCACCCATAAGCACAAGCAAGCACAACAAGCATACACACGCCCTTACAAGAGCACACACAAGTAGTCTCGAAGGTACACTTCACATTCTCACCCCGACTCGTCAAAAATTGACGCTACCTGACCAAGCGTCGATACACAACGCAAAAGGAAGCTTTTGTCTTCTTTATTTGACAACTAGGGTTAGGGTTTGGGTTAAGGGTTAGGGGTTAGGGTCGGTTTTAAACTGGCATCAAATAGGGATGCCAAAAGTGTCCTTTCGTGTGGTATATCAACGCTTGGTCAGGTGGCGTCAATATAAGATGTGTTGGGATGAGACTAGGCTCCATCGGACATGATACAACATATGTGTTGTGTCTGCCTTAGCTATCTTTTCACCAAACACAAAAAACAACAACTAACAATGGTGCAAAGGAGACTAAACAAACTTCAGGAGCATATGGAGCAACCACTAAAGGCTGCACATGTCCTTGACAATACTTTCTGAGGATACTCCTGACCCTGCCACCCACCGCAGATGTTGAATGACACCATCGATTGGACCAGATGCCTCTCACAATGCCCTCCTTTACACCGTTATCCCCCCCAGCAACCTCTGGGGACCGGTGAGACAGCCCTGACCAGTGGACCAAAGCGACTGTAATCAAATTGGCTTGAATCAGTAGCACCAATGTCTAAGTGATATCCTCAATCTCACCCCACACTAAATGTGATAGGATCACGGCTCGACAATTCAACTGGCCAATATGTGCCTTGGACTGGAACAGGGGGAGAAATAATGCAAAGATACATTTCATTACTGCAATCAGAAAAGGTAGCCAAGCAAAACAACCCAGACCGGGGGCAGCAGAGCTGCTATAAATGCAGATTCTGTTCCATTTCCTGTAATCTTCTTTCAGTTATTTAATTTCCTTATTTCTCAAAACTCAAATATGAAGAGCATGTCTGGGCTAAAACAGTGGCTGAGCAGAGAAACCGCTACTGCAGAGCTGAATTTACCCTGACTAAGAGTTTAATCGAGCCAGTGAACACCTACTGTGCCTCAATTCCCCTTCTCGCTGCCAGAACGAAATGCAACTAGGAGGATAAATATCTCATAAATAATAATGAATAATGAATAATAAAATGCTCTCTACACCACCGAGTCAGAGGGCAGCCACAGGCACGGATGGAGCTGTAAGCAGACATCCAAACAGCCTGGCACTGTTGCTCGATATAGTGCAGTTTCAGCATAAGTAAACACACCCCCCCACACAGTTATTACGTTAGGAAGTGGACAACGGCAGCCTCCATCTGCCCAGGGCCCAGGAAGGGTGCCCTGCCGCTTCTTTGAGATAATAACAACATCTGTGGAGTTGCGTAGAGATTAACTCCCAAGATTAAAGATTAATTTCCATGAAATGGCCCCATAAAAAGATGACTGAATAAATGTATATCCAATTTTAAGATCAAAATATGCATCCTCCAAAGCACTTGTGGCTCCAAACGACAATAAACTGAAATTCATGCATGCACAAAGCCTGTAATCACAGAGATTCTTAATTTTATGGGCATGGAGTGTGGAATGTCCTGAATTGGAGTATTTATGCTGATTGACATAGTGCTGGAGCTGATGTGGTCAGAGTTATGATATTGCTACTTTACACTGGGCGGGGTGCAGGCAACAATCCCTTACGGTGATCATGATCTTGGCAGAGAATTGATGCAAATCAATATGCTGCATGATCCCCTGTTCAAGACAAATCCTCTCTCTGGGTATTCATGACCTTTTCTTAGTGGCATTGCCACATACTCTGTTAATTACGTCCCGCTTCTGTCATAAAGACTGGAGGATTTATATGGATAAAACTTCCTTAATCCGTATCAACACCAGAAAGCCAACTTAAAAGGCTAAAAGTATGAACACAGGAAAACACATCACCATTTTTTTTGAGAGAGCATAGGAGTAGGGTGTTAGGCAGCATGGGGAGTGGGCAAGTCAGAGCAAGGCCAATAAAAGATTTCTACCCTGTTAACTGAAGTGAAAAGACAAGTCTTCAGCAATTTCCCAATTCCATCCAAACCTGATAAACATTAATGTGTTCAAAAAAGGGAAAGAAAGCAAACACCACCTGCCCATCAAGACCAAACAACACAGCCAGCAGAAGAGGAAAACAGATTGTGCAGCCATAACAGTAAACTGAATGAAGATACACAAAGCCAGAGGGCAAAGACAGAGGAGTCAAACATATTGTACTATGATACAGTGCCAAGCTATTTAATTCAACATTATTTCAGTAATTGGGCTTCTTGGTTTCATAATTCTAGAATAACTGCAGTGAATGTAATATAAATTAATTTAAAACAACTTTTTTCACTAAACACATATCACTTCAGGAGCATAGCCATATTCAACCTGGACTTCAGCAACACTTGTTCCACAAAAATATAGAAAACAAAAGCAAGAAGTGTTTTTTTTTTTATCGTTTAAGTTCTGAGCAAACATCAAGCAACTAACAGAGCTCTAAATGCAGCTAAGGTATTATCCACACGAACATCGAGGGGGTGAATACACCCCCCAAAACCACAAGTTAATATGATATTGCAAAGTAGCAGATATGGCCCAAAATTATACTGTTCTGACCAGCAGAGAGAGAATGCTCTGAGGGAAAATTTTAAGTCTTCGCACGGTAGCTAGACGCAAGTCTCTCAGCAAAATTTACACTCCATTTGAGAGTCCTACACTGACTGGACACATACCAGAGAAAAGGCTGAAACATAGCTAAACGGCTAATCGATACTACCATTAGGACCCGGGACTGCCTCGCTATCTATTTTAATAAGCGTGGGCGAACTTGGCCAATGGCCATCTGTTCAGAAAAGCCGCATCCCAGGATGCCTCATGAGGTGAACGGAAGGCGACGATCAGGTCCAGTTACATAAACTGTAATTGGGTGCCCCTGGGCCTCACACCCTCAAGAGATGGGCATTCTAACATTTTGGACTGAAATGTAGAGGACATTATGTAAATGTCTGGGGAAGGAACAATAAATGAGGTGGACCGGGTATTGTATGAAATGAAACATGGGGTTCATATTAGTTTGTATTTCATATATGCAACTCACAGAACTGTGAGCACAGAGAAAGAGTTGCAAACATGCTATGCAAAGGGAACTGGAAAAGGAGAGGAACGTAAAGGCTAGTTTCTCTCTTTCATCCAACAAGCCTGTCTCAGCAGCCTCTACTTCCTCATTCTAGCAGACCAACAAAAAAAGAAAGAAAGAAGAAAAAACATGCCCTGTCGTCCGCTCTCGGCCACAAACCAAAAGTGTCTGAGGGATAAAAACAGCTCACTCCACCCCCTGGAAAACTCCCATAGCCACAGTGCGATCAAAAAACGACACCAGCACCATATTTTCCCCCAATGGACAGAGTGACAAGTATTCAGCAGGGGAGTCCTTATACGCTTGACTAATTACTGACCTCATGCTCACACATAAGACTGTTTCTGGGAGACAACAAACATAAATAGAGGGAACACTTTTCACTTCAGTAACCACAGCTAGATAACACATCACTATTATTATTCTGATCTTCAACAGCTATGTGTAATGTTGAACAGCATTCCCAAAAACATTAAAAAAAAGGAATTGACTGAGTAGTTTCTTCATTTAAATCTTCTGTTCGACCTCACGTCTGAGTTTGAATTTGAGAGCAGAGGCTGAAGTGGAGGAGTTCTCTTCTTATGCTGGGAGTGGCCCAGTGCTCACGGAGAGGTTAGTACCAGTTTGTACCTCCCAGTACGTATCACTTGCGTTATTCATGGCATTAATACCTCCTGTATAATTGGCCACAAGGCACAGGGGGTGAGGCAGCTCCACCATTTCGCATTGATGTTGACACACTGCTCAGGAGCAGGAAGTTAACGGTGGCATCAATCATCACCATCAAACCAAATCACAATCTACAGCCAGAATAGAAGAGAAACAGTGAAGAATGGAGTGAGAGAAGAGTAAGATAAATCCTTTCTTCCTCATTTGCATTAGTATGGGCACACCGAATGCCCACACACCTTTACTATACAGTAGGCAAAAAGCTACAGCGATGTTCACTGTTTACAAACAATGACGTTAAAGTTGTACGTGCGCAGTTTGGCGGTTGGCAGAAAGCGTGATCAGGACATAAATAACATGGCAAGTAGCCTCTTTGGTTCTTTGTTTAAAATCCTCAAAAAAACGTGATTCCTGAACCCTTAGTGAACCTGTTGGTGCGACCTATAAAACAACAACTGACTGGCATTGCTATTTTAGATCTTTTATTAAGTATATATAGAGACAGAGATCTACTGGTGTAAGATGAGCCTCTTTCCCAACCATGTATCAAAACATTGACGTCATCGTGAACATCGCTATGCATGAAATTTGTTATATGTAAAAATCTGTGTGAATAAAACTATGCAAACGATACCCGGATGGCCAACTGCATTCTGTAAAATTTTGCTGTACGTGACCAGTGGGCACAGAGCTATCCCAAAAGACTACTGATGCGGAGATAACCAGCTATTTTCAAGATGAGGGAGAAAGCACTGTAGAAAACAATACGTACAATAAATAACACAATAAGCAGAAATGCTATATTAGCCTGCATTACTGTAAAATATTTATAAATCCCACCATTTCTGAGGTACAGGTTGATATGTTCTTAATTTTTTGCAGAGGGAAGGTTACTCTATGTCATGGGTAAACCACATAAAGAGATGTGAGACAGCTGCATAGTATGTAGTATGGGTATTCAGAAGCTCCCTTTGCGTATACAGGACACTGAAAATTCAGAAATCTTTCCAAAATGTGATGTAAACCACTTTAACATACTTTGATTTTGAAAATACCCTTATTTGCTCAAGTAGTTCACCTATGAATAACAAAAATATAAGGGGCTGCTGGATTGGCTTACTCGGTAAAGACCTTGTTTTCCAGTGCTGAGTAACCATCACAGCAGCAAATTGAATCCGATGTCCTGCCAGTGTCAACTGTGGCAAGCAGCCTCGTGATAACAGTGCATAATTGGCTTTGCAGTGCTCAGGGAAATGGGTGGGTTACAGTCAATTTAGTTTAGCATTGTTCATTGTTCAGGTGCCTCCTGCTGGCCATCCGGGTGGTCATCAGTTGCATGTTGAGCAGGCATATGTTCGGGTTTCCTCCGCCCTTGTTCTGTGTTTGCAAGGTTTGAATCTACAAGTGTCACCGCTGACAGATGTGTTTTGGAGGAAAATTGTAAACTGTCTTGCTCTCCCAAGTTGACAGCATGAGTTGCGTGGGAGCATGCTTGTACATAATTCCCTGATTGAGCATTCCAAATTTAGGATTGGAGATTCCAAATTTAAAAAATTAAACAACCTGAAGGCACTCAGAGAGTGCATTACCTCCACCGAATTATAATTTGTTGATGGAGGAATTCTCATTAAACATGAGTGTTCAAAGAGTCTCGACAGTGCTGTCTTAACCTGCATAGAAATTCTCTTGGCTCGTGGATCAAGAATATGAGTCAGATCTTCAACAAAATTTAATCACCTCTTCCTTATGACAGTATCTATCAACATACAAAATTTTATTGACATCTATCCATTACTTTTTGAACTAGAGCTGGACTCGCGAGAGCCCATACCTCCGCCAGCATAGCTGGATTTGAGCTTTGGCCGATATCGCAGCTGTACTTTGGCTTAGACATGCCAAAATTTAATCACTTCCGCCAGCATAGCTGGATTTGAACTTTGTCCTATATTGCAGCTGTGCTTTGGCGTAGATATGCCAAAATTTAATCACTTGTTTCTCTTGTGCTACTTTAATATCCTGCAAAGGTTGGTTAAAATCTATGCAACCGTTTTAGAGATATCCTAACAGACAGACAAACAAATGACTCCCGCCTAGTGGGACTGTTGTCGAAATCGTCTCATGTCTGACTCGAGACTTCAAATCTCCGCCAGCATAGCTGGATTTGCGCTTTGGCCTATATCTCAGCTGTACTTAATCTCCGCCAGTATAGCTGGATTTGTACTTTGGCCTATATCTCAGCTGTACTTTGGCATAGATATGCCTAAATTTAATAACTTGTTCCTCTTGTACTACTGTAACATCCTGCAAAGTTTGGTTGAAATCTATGCAGCTGTTTTTGAGATATCCTGCTAACAAACAGACAGACAGACAGACAGACAGACAAACCGAACAAAGTGACACAACCAATAAATGACTCCTGCCTAGCGGGACCGTTGTCGAAATCGTCTGGTGTCTGACTCGAGACTTCAAATCTCCGCCAGCATAGCTAGATTTGTACTTTGGCCTATCCTGCCATATCTTGCTAACAAACAGACAAACAGACAGACACACAACTAACGGAACGAAGTGACACAACCAATAAATGACTCCCGCCTAGCGGGACCGTTGTCGAAATCATCTGGTGTCTGACTCGAGACTTCAAATCTGCTAACAAACAGACAGACGACTAACGCAACAAAGTGACATGGTTGTCGAAAACGGAAGCAAGAACATAACCTCCTTGGCGGAGGTAAATATTGTGTTCACTGACAGGTGTACAAATGAGCAAACAAACTAATGAATACAGGTGAAAAAATATTACCTCCACGTGAAGGCATAATCAATAAATAAAAACAAACACAAAAACAAAAATAGGACCAAGGGTCCTGTAGCTTACCAGCAAGCAGTCTTATAGTGATGATACAAGTTATGAAAATTTCATGTGAAGTTTGACATTTGAATCAACGAAAATCAATGTCAAGGTCACTTAATAAAAGTTCACATACATTTATGACACCTCCTGTAATACAAACACAATCCTAAGCTCTGAAGCAGTTTTGGTGATACAAGTCATTGAAAATTCAATATGTCACTTGTGAACTTTGCAGGTCACACAAGGTCAAGTTGAGGTCAGCAAATGGACTTCATATATGACTTTCTAAATGTCTTTATACAAACCCTGGCTCAATCTGTGACCATTTTGGTGATACAAGTCAATGTACTTTCGCTGTTGAGTTTGACCCTCTGGTCACTGACAGTCAAGTTGAATGTCACCAAATGACTTCCTAGATGTCAGTAACACAAACTTAGGCTCCATCTGTGACTATTTTAGTGATACAAGTCATTGAATTTTCACTAGGTTACATTTGACCTTTAAAGATCAATACGAAGGTCACCAAATGAAAGTTCATATATGATTTCCTATATGTCCTGTAATACAAACTTCAGCTCCATCTGTGACCGTTTTGGCAACACAAGTCATTGTAATTGTATTATGTCAAGTTTGACCTTCAAAGGTCACCAACGGTCAAGTTGAATGTCACCAAATGAAAGCTCATATGTGACTTCCAAGATGTCAGTTACACAAACCTAGGCTCCATCTGTGGCCTTTTTGAAGATAGAAGTCATTGAATTTTCACGAGGTCAGGTTTGACCTTCGAAGGTCAATATGAAGGTCACCAAATGAAAGTTCATACATGACTTCCTATACGTCTCCAATACAAACCTACACTCTATCTGTAATAGTTTTGGTGATAGAAGTCATTGAAATTTTACCATGTGAAGTTTGACCTTCGAAGGTCACCGAAGGTCAAGTTCAAGGCCACCAAATGAAAGTTCATATATGACTTCCTATAAGTGTTCAATACACATATGTTCCCAATCTTCAATATTCTCAAGCCTAGAAGCCTTTGAAAATTGTAACATTTTGGTTGACCACAAGTTTGATCTTTCAAGGTCATCTGAGGTCAACTTTAACACATCCAAAATATAGGTCATATATGACTTCCTATATGTTGATAATACAAATTTAATCTCTGTCTGCAACCATTCAGCTTCCACAGGCAATTCTGCCCATTCTCCGTAAGACCCAGATTGCCAGATTTAGAAAAAAATTTATCAGACAGTTTTTGAGAAATAATCTTTTGAAATTTCAAGTCCTATCTTCTAACATGGTTAATATTTTCCCTGACCTCGAGTTTGACCTTTAAACGTCATCTATGGTCAAATTTAATATTGCCAATATATAGATCATATATGACTTCCTATATGTCGATAATACAAACTTAATCTCTATCTGCAACCATTTGGCCACCACAGGCCATCTAGCATATTCATAAATTACAGCGCCCCCACTAGACCCTCTTCCGTCGATTCATTCAAAATGGCGCTGGCACTGTACATTGATGGTGCCAAGGTAAGTTGATTGCCTGATTTAGAAAAAAAATCATTACGCAGTTTTTCAGAAATTATTTTTTAAAATTTCTCAGTCCTATCTTTAACATTGGGGCCAAAATTTCAAGGGCCCATAAAACGGACAAAAATGATTCAATCAAAAATCCGAAAAAAAAAAAAATCTGGAGATATAGTCTAGTAGTATGTTATGGCAAATTTACAGGAAAATTCATCAGGCCAAAAAAAAGATAAAAAATGTTCCGGAAAACGGAAGACGGACGCCACATCACGACAATAGCTTATCGGCCCATAGTGCCGGTAAGCTAAAAACAATCACATATTCATATAGGATGTACTTTCTGTCCTCTAATGCTCAAACATGAAGAGCTATACTACTGTCTGAACCAGAAGTAAAACCTCCGCATCTCCCCAATTGAATTCTGGCAATGCAACATTCAGTCTTTAAAACCACTGCATTAATAACCTCGCTGACAAACCTTTACATTCCCCAATGGCAGTTGATCCCATTATGATAGATGGACGACTGGTTATTTATCAGGAAATACCACATTCTCTTGATAATATTCATCAATAATTCTCAATTGGAGCCCAATAACCTTTACCATATTAATAATTTTTACGGACTGTTGCATATTATTCCATATTCTTGCAAATCCTCAAACTCCACCCGTCCTTGTCTTTCATTAAAAGAGTAGCCTGGCTCTCCTCTCTCCACCTACAGCAACTTCCATTCTTTTGCCCTACCCCTTTCTACCTCTTCACTACCCACACAAGGTCCCAGCCTGTTGAGATTTTCTTGTACAGAATGTTCCCCTACTGTTGACAGCTTGGAGCATACAGACTGGCCTGGTACATAACCACAGACCCCTCAATACTGTCTATGCCCACTGTCTGTTCCTGATAAATTCCATTTCCTAAGGTGCTCTGGCACATCTGGTCATGATCTCAAAATATCAAAATCATCTAGCAATTCCAGGAATTCTGATGGTGAGAGTCGACCTTGTTAATGAGAGCCATGTCTGGCTTAACCCTTGGTAAGCAGAGCTGCCAAGGCTTCCTCACCCAATTCAGTTTCCAGCAGTACCAAGAATATGACCTAAGCAACCATACGATGACACCAACAAGAAGCAAACAAAAAAGCAATGACAAAGTGATCAATGATTTCAGAATGACATGACAACTGAGTGCTGTCACTGTGCATAATGCAGCCCCTAGGGTGTGGGATATACACTCCCCATGCCTCCTGCCCCATTTCCTCTCCCTCTAACAGCATGAAAATAGAAAATTCCCAAGACAAGAGAAGAGCTCCAGGTCACTCCACCACCAGCCTCCCTCTCTCGATAATGACAGGCTCCCACAAGCACTGCCAGGGTCTCCCTACTCACTGGTGGTGAATATTTTCACAATGCAGCTGATCGGCATTGTGAAAATATTGACGTTCATAATTAGAGCGGAACATGCTGTTCTCTCCCAGCCGTTTTGGCTGTCTGCGTCTCTAGAGGGGGACAGGCCATGCTGTTAGGAGGGGAAGGGAGGCAGAGGGCCTGGGACAAGTTCAGCCATTTCCCTTCCAAGGACACGTTCATTATTCCCCTAAGGTCTTTAACCCATGCAAGTGGTGTTGAAGACGATGCACCCACGAAAAACGACAAACTCTGGAGGGAGCATTTTCTTTCTCCGGGCTCCAGGCCAAGCTCTGCGCCGCACGAGAAGGCTACGACCCCGGAATGTGGGGTCGGATGAGTTAGTCAAGCCCAGAGAAAGGAATGGCTATTTAACAGTATTCCTTTTGCTCTGATAATGCAGGAATCCTGGCTTTCCCACTCTTAACCCCAGCAGACCCATCAGCACATACTCAGGTCAAGTATGCAATGAATGGCTCGCGGGTGCCACTCAGCCTGGGCGCAGCGCAAAATGGAAACTTGTGAGTAAACTTAAGCAAAATAGGACGGGTTGTCTCAGCTGTCGGGATGGAGGAGTCGACAGCTTATGAAACTTGCTGAGTGGCGCGGCAATATCCAAAACTTAGCTTGGAGGACTACAGTTGGAGGAGACGCACGAGCGCATCGCTCCCTGTGCAGGCTAATTCAGCTGTCATCTCTCAAGTCGCGCTGACACTAACTGCTGCAGACTACTTCTGGTGAACAAGCAGCCCAGGGACAGCCACAAAGGGAGAGGACTTTACAGAGATGTTTCCGGAAGCCCAATTCAAAAAAATGAGCACATCGCTGTGCCTCTCCCCTCCATTTACAGCACTAACCAGGGGTAGGGGCCAAGGGCAGGAAATGAGCCGAAGCAGGTCTTGTAAAGACTTAATTCCAATGAAGAATGCAAAAATATTTAATTAATTTCCTAGGTTATATCTTATTCAAATATTTAGCTTCTATAAGTTACATACTACTTACACACTCACATATGCATGTGGGCACAAAAAGGGCCAAGCCCAAAATGGCAAAATATGAAGCTTTTACCGGGCTTAACAACCAGTTATTGGCCAGAAGATTGGCCTGGACTAAAAAATTGCATTCCCGAGACCTTCTGTGCCAACATTTGTTAGTTAACATTTTCTACATTGAACACCCTGGGGAAAAAAAAAAACTGGCAACTGCTTTACAATGAAGAATCACTAAAGTAAAAAAAAAACTTTCTGTAAAACGCTGTCTGCAAGTTTACCCACACGGCTTAAAAATTGAAAGAAATCAAAGGGGAAAGCTACACCATAACATTTAATTGCTAATTTCTTGACCAATGATTTCTTGTTAAGACCAGTACAGACTTTTTATCTGCCATTATGGCCTTTGTCACTTTCTATTTATTTATTATTATTATTATTATTATTATTATTTTTTTTTTTTTTTTTTTTTTGCCAAGGGTGTATTTCATTAACTTGCCAGATACATGTTTGTGCTGCAGACTCTGTCGGCAAATACATCTGTATACGACAATTTCAGCAAATCCTCCTCCATCTGTAGATCCACTTGAGCGGCTCTTTAGCAGAACAGAGGAACAGAGAAGTGTCGCACAGCAAGACAAAATCTATTCATAGCACAGTCAGATCTGAAGTTTCACCTCACTAAGCGGACGCAGTGCTGCATGGCTGTCATTCACCTGCCCGTACTCATCCTCCACCACAGCCTATTCTAAAATACGCACAAACTAATTATGAAGCAGGTTATCACTGCCAGTCATACTGATTACATCTTACAAAACTAAAGGGCAGACGACATTGCCTGACTAGTGTTGCTGATAAAGTCTCTGACCACAGAGCTCGTGCGATTGGCTGTACCTCTGTGGCATTTCTCTGCAGGCCTGTGTGATTAGAGCTGTGCTCTCAACTGTTACTTTCGCTGCTTTTATTTTCCTCACCCTGTATCTCCCTGCCCCCACCGCCATACGCTTCCTTCATTCTCTCCATACTGAGAAAGACCAGACCCCAAATGTCAGGTTCATAGGGAAGGCTTATCGGAGTCCACAGTGCTGATAATACAGAAACCATCACTGAGAGGGATTACACACAGACAAACACACACACACACACACACACACACACACACACACACAAATATACATATACCTTTGCGATTTGTGGACATCTATTGTCCACAGACATTAGAAAGTATGTCCCTTTCCCTGTAGTGGATAACTATGAATCTGCTTGCTACTCAATATAGTTTGTGTGCTAACAGAAGAGCTCACTTATGAGGAAAAGCACACTACTACATCTTTATCAAAAACACCACACATTCTGACAGAGCAGACTACAGTGCTTTCTCTGTGTCTGTTTTAGTATGAGCACAATTTATCTTATGAGTGGGTCACTGTAATGCTCAAAGATGATTCAATCATTTCTACATAACACTGGATCTCGGCATCCCACCCCCCTTGCCATGATAAACCAGGGATAGTTCACAGATAATGCTGTGTTTTGCTTATGTGAAAATGGAGAAACAGGAGAACATTCTTCTGTGAATACTACAGCGGTGCAGACACCTCGAACCCATGGTGGGAAACACAGAGACACACCTCTCCTGTGATCCAGAAAAACCTAGTACGTACTTCACTTTTGGTAGAAACTGAGTTTGACCCTCATTTGCTGTAATCTAGAGCAATGAAAATCTTAAAACATTAGCTATTTGTGATATTTGAACTGTCAAAATCAAGTTTCTTTTATTTTTTTCTGTTGTAAAAAGTCCAAAATCTAAACGTTTTTGTTCAATTACGAGATCCTTGCCACTGATAAACTCACTAGGTTTTTCCAGATCACAGGAGACCTAGAGGAAATTGAAAAAGGAGATTAAAAAAAGAAAAAATATAAACATTCAAACACAAGCAGGGCTGAGTCATGCACATTAGAGGCCATCAGTGACCAGGCATAGCACTCTCCAATCACTCCTGTGGGACTTCAGTGAGAGAGGGAGAGAGTAAGGGGGAAAGAGAAGGACAGACAGGTTGACAGTTTAATGAGAGCAGCAACAGCTGAACTTCACGCAACAATAGCTCCAAATTGTCGACAGGCCAGACAGGGTCAAGATCACCTGTGTGTATGCTATGCAACACACCTCTCACAGCATTTCAGCAGAACGAAAGAAAAATAAGAGGAAGTGGCCACGCTGTGAGATCACAAAGCCCCTAGAATAACTGTATGCGCATGCAAGTGTGAACACTTGCATATTTGAGCAACGGCCGATGCCTGCACACAGATTGTGTGTGTGTGTGTGTGTGTGTGTGTGTGTGTGTGTGTACCTATTGCTGTGGGGACAAAATGTCCCCACAAGCAATACAATACCAGGGGGCTGTTTCAGTAAACAACTTCTCTGACCGAGTCAAACCATCCATTGCTTGTGAGGTCGGACCTTCGACAAACCATGTCCGTCAAGCATTTCAATAAAACAAAAGTAGGATGTCCAACCATAGCCCAACGCGGATGGACTATTCGTCACTGTTTGTTCGAAGTTGCATCATAATACACACCTCAGCAACGCGCAGAATTGTGATTTGGTGTTCAAATATTGAAAATACTAAATGTGAATCAAAAATGCAAACAACTCTGACTACGTAATGACGAAAAAGTAAAGTAACTGCGTCCATAGCCATCGGATGTCACGGTCAATTTCACTATTAACCGAATAGCCTATAAGCTAGCTAGCTAATCAAAAGCAGCCTTAGCTCGCTGTGCATTCTGTACTAAAGGCTATGACCCCTTGTCTTGACCGCAAGCGCCACAGAGATATAAGAAAACTAGAGTGAACAATCCCGTCATTTCTGCGGCAGCACGCCGCCGCCATCTTATGTATGTATATCGGGGCAGACATTAATGGAAAATGCAGAATAACTGGCCTAAACCATGCTCGTAAAAAAAACGAAAACTCGCTCATACGGGACAACAGCTGAAGTTCCGATTTTTCTGTAACGTCCTCCTATTAAATAAACATTGAATATACCGGATTTTAAAAAAAATATTTTTTAAAATAAATATTGTTGTTTGATTACAATTCCTTATTCGTGTCCATTTTAAGTATGAAAGGATAAAAAAGAACACGGAAAACAAGTCTCTAAGTTGTCGACACCCATGTTTAGCCTACTGTTTACATGTGCCTCATTGGACATTTATACATACACAAGATGGCGAAGCTATTCTGCCATTTCCGCTTTAGTCCAGCCCACACGTCGTCCACTCTGGTTTTCTTATATCTCTGAGGCAAGCGCCATGTCAGCGTCGCGCTCGCGTGACGACAGCGTTCACGCGACACAAAAGCGACTGTCTATACCGGTTCCGTCTTGCTCGCATATGATTCGAAGCGTAGAGCAGCAAAACCTTCTGTGCAGCGTGCATCCCCTCGCGTTCATGCACGTATTTGTCGGAAAAATAGACTCGAAGCGTAAATAAAAGCTTCGGGTCGCGTTTACGCCCCTGAGTTTACGCGTTTACGCAGCTGAGACGCGAGCCGCACGGAGCCGGTGCAGACAGCTGCATAGATTAAAACGAGAGCATATCTGCTGCGTCAGACGCGCGAGTAAAAAACGCGTCTAAAACGCTTGCGGTCTAGACAAGGGGTGAGTCGCTATCGAGTTGCGACATAACAAAGCTATTCATTATATTAAAAAGATTGAAACATTCATATCTTGACAACTGCTCATTTTACAGACTTAAGAAAGACAGCCAGTAAGCAGACCTCCGCTCTCAGTCACACATATGCACCTCGAATACGATGATTTGTAACAACCACTGAGAACCATGCCGACGAGCTTTAGGCAACATCCCATTGGTGTTCACATAGCCTGAATAAAAATACAACTTTTGCTGCGACCGAGGAATGCGGCACCAATGATTTAAAAGTGCGATATTCATAGATTGTATATCAATCATGTGTGGTTGTCATAAAAATTCATTCTTGGATTTAGTAGTGTCTTTTTCAGTTGTTTGCTATGGAGAAATTTCTTTCTGCCCCCAAGATTGACTGCTGAACCCATGTTGGCGTATGGCGGCCCAGCCCCGTTTCTAGGTGTATGTGGACTTTGGAGGCATTAATTATATTTGTTTGTTTGTTTGTTTATACACAGTAAAAAACCCTCTTTCAGCCAAAAGGCTGTTTTTCAGCAGGGCCATGATAACATTAAAAACAACACACATACAAACAAATACAACAATATACACAAAGAAGACAAGAAAAGAAAATGAAACAAGGTAAGAATAGTACAAAATTGTATGAGATAAAAATACAAAAATTACATTAAGGGAGTAGAAAAAAAAAATTGTCAATGCTTTTTTGAAACGTCTTTATAGAAGTAATGATTCTGGTTTCCTGAGTCAAAGAATGAAATAATTTAGATGCAAAATATAAAAAATATAAAGTACTGTTTTTCAAAAAATTAGTCTTGGGTTTTGGTAATTTAATTACATTATCATGATTTCGAAAAGAATCATTTGTTTCTCTCATTACAATACGGCAACTAAGGTTTTGTGGTAACAACATATGAATCAATTTGAAAATGAAAATCAGTGCTTGTTTTTTCCAATGATTTTCAAGACAATCAACATGAAGAGTAGTGTATATCAGTTGCCGACTATGGCGATTATCTACTTTGAGAACAATTCTCAGTGCTCGATTTTGTAAGGTTTGTAACTTTTTAAGGCCCAAAGTGGAACCATTCATCCATGTCGTACAACAATAATTAAAATGACGTTGAATTAAAGCTTGATAAAGCATGAGAGCTTTTGATTGATCAATATACGACCTTGCTCTTCTCAACAAGTGTAAATTATGTAGCACTTTAAGTCTAACATTATCAATTTGTTTTGTTCATGTAAGATTCGAATCAATTATAACACCTAAATATTTGCCTTTCCTTTCTCAAAATATTTTGAGTTATCTTTGCCTCCAGGCAACATCAAACAGCAACGCCATATTTTTTGTCCGACTACGTTCTAGGATAGCTCTCGAGTGGTCCCAGAAAGTCGGACAGTTCAATCGGATTGGAGGTTGACTGGCCGTTTATTGAAACACCCAGAAAAAGAGGAACTGTCAGACTAAATGAGGGGTAGTCCGGTCTGTTGGGTTTATTGAAACAGCCCCCAGATTTCTTTATCCTTACGGGAACAATTTCAGGTTCCCATTAGGAGATTGAGCTATTTTAGGGTTAGGGGTTAAGGTTTGGGTTAGGTTAAGGTTAGAGCTAGGGTTAGGGTTAGGCAGGTCGTGTTTACGGTGAAGGTCAGGGAAAGGGGTTAGGGAATCAATGTAAGTTAAGGACGTCTCCACAAAACATGCAAACACACCATGTATGTGAGTACAGAACGTTTGGTGTAACTGATCAGGAAGGTTTGCAGTCATCACCTATAAATCGCATTTTCCCCTTGGAGAGGTGAGAGAGTGGCGATAAACTGAGCTCCTCGGGTATTTCATGATATCATTCATTTCAGGAAACATTCCTGGTACAGCACACAGGCAAAGGATTAGATGAGCGCTTTCAGGATGTCTATTTAAGGAGTAAGAATCTGCACCACTCTGCTGGGGCAAGGAGACAAGACAAAAGTAATGATTTTCTGCTTATCATATTTCTCATTGTATTAATATATAGTAGAATAATATGCTTAAGTCGTGTGATTGTGACTAGCTTCTTATACTAGGTACTGTCCTAATCCAAGTTAATGCACAAAATTACCAAGTAATACGTATCAATATTACAGCAATATATTGCCTCTTAAACATTGGTCAGTACACAACAGAGCAACAAATCAAGAGCATTCCACTTAGTGTGTACTTTTTTTACCACTGTACCACACAATTTGAACATGGTGTTATCAAATTTACCTATTCCTCATAGCATTTTGCTAATAGCAATTGTGGCCAATTGAACTACAAACCCAAGAATCAAACCAAAAATGTTAGAAGCTCAATCCTAAAGTTGGGCATGTTTGGTATGAAATAATAATGTGCACTTTTCGTGCATTATAGTTCTGAGTATCTTGAGGTTTTGTAAGAATTGAATCATTGAGTTGCCAAATGGCCCAACTCCAATGAATGAGAGGTCTGCATATCTTATAACAAAAAGGGGAACTTTCTTGTAATTTCAGTCAAAGTATCCCAATGACACTCTTGTAAAGAAATAAACTAAAAATGTATGGGTCATAACATATGGGGAAAAAAATAAATCAGTTTTTTCCCTTTCTTGAAAAAGAGTGTTCCTTGAAGTTGGGCCATTTGGAAACTCAAGGATTCAATTTTTAGCGCTAAAATGCTAGCAGCAGTATGCTATTGTCACTGAATTGACTATACATTATATGAACAGTATATTCTTATATTCCCCTGTTTACATGGATGATTTACGACAGCTTCAAAAACACAGTAATCAATTTTATGGCATAGTCAATGCTGTCGGAGGATGACCTCCCCATAACAGAGCCCCTTTGGGTTCTGACAAATGCATTAGCTGGTTAATTGCTCCCAGCATACGCAGATCCATCCCGGTTAATGTCTGTTGGTTGCCTCTTCACCTCATTTATGGGTGTTAATTCTGCCAGAGCCCTATAACTTCACGAGCCACTGAATCCATCAGATGATTTTGGAAAAAAAAAAAAAAAACAGACATGAGATGAACAAGGAAACAATCTCATTATGTTCAAGCATATCTACATCACACACACACACACACACACACACAAAATGCCAACATGATCACATAATAAATTGCCCAGCATAACAGATTGAGTACTTTCCTATTTGTACAAGCAAATGAAAGGGAAATGTTTGGACAAAAAGAAGGGTGCCTGCCCTCAGACCAAACAAATCAGGCGGCCATCAAGAATTATGTGTATGGCTATTTTGTTTCAGAATCTGTGCGTTCATTACTCTTTTCAATACCCAGAATTTTCAAGTGTCTAATAATGGTAGGACTCTGCCCAAGCAAGCCAGTGTAGCAAAATCATCCTGATCAAGGCTTTGATCAACTGTGACAGCTTCGGTTCAGCATACTGTATAGGATAACAGAAAAGCGAAGGAGTTGGATCAGAACACAGGTGCTGTGTACCTCTGTTTTTCCTCTTTAAGCTCTGTCTCAGACACAGACAACTGCCAAGGAGGCTCAGGACCACTCAGTTTTATAAACACGGCCTATTTACGTCTGCCTGTCTCGCCTTTTGTTCCCACTCTCTGAGTTGAGCTGACGAGGGAGATTTCAGAACGCTGGCTGAATTCTGGCTGACCGGCCCTGTTTCGCCATTTAGCATACACCACACGCAGCCTCTGCGTGCCTCTTTCTCCCTTGTGGAATCAAATGGCCGGTTTTAAGACAGAGACGGACAGAAACAATGCCTTGGCTACATGTTAAGCGAAAAACTGAGGCGCTGGGCCCAAAAATAAAAAAGCCCATGCAGTTCTCAGCAGTGGGATATCTCCAGACCAGGCAGGGACATCTGCAAAATCTGATTACCAACGTCATCAGGCAGCCTAGCATCTCCTCACACCTCCTGTCACTGTGGCTACGGGTCAGCAGTAGAACTCAAGGCTCTTTGTCACCATGCCAACCCTAAATGGAAGGTGCCTGAGAACAGACAAGTGCAAACTTGATCACGACCCTCACTCCTGTCAGGGCTAATGAGGCTTTGTGTGCTGTCCCATCTCTTCCAGTTCCTATAAACAACCCTTCACTCTCCCTTGAAAGGGTAAACAGACCTGATGGCTATCTTGACTCTGGGTCCTTTATCCATCATGCTTCCCGGCAAAAACCTGTGACCCTTGATCCCCAGCCCATATTCAAGGTCAATGGCCAAGCAACAGGATCAATTTTCATGAAAAATTTCATTACTTGAAAGCATATCTTCAATAAATGCAATAATGAGTCATGGCTTTGGCTACAATGAATGAGTCTGTGAGCTGACCAGGAAAACAAAGTCTCAGTATAATATATTGTAAATGACCCTGTAACATCCTGCATGTGACTTTTAGCATACGCCAGATCTAAAATCACGTATGAAACTGTGATGGATCCCAGCTTTTCAAATGGGTTGTTGCTCATTCCTGCACATATTGCTGCACATTGGACAGCTACATATTATCTACGGTAATCAAGCTGCTTTTGAGGGCTGGCTGTTTTAACCTTAACAGGCTTTTCAGTGAGTGGACCAGAGATACACAGATTCACTTTGGCTATTCATCTTCTAAGGCTATCACCAGTGAATGTAACCCACCAAGAAATGCAGGAAAACATTCACTGTCCGCTGCTCTTTGTGGCGAAGTATGCATCGGCTGGAGTCATTTTTGTTAACTTGATCTCGAGTATGCACGCAGTGTTACACAAACGAAAACATAAAGGTCAGCACGGGGGCAAACACAGACAAACAAACACACACAGAGGACTTTGAAAATGTAAAAATTTTTCCTCTTCACAGCCTTTTTCATACCCAATGGCCCGTCCACAGCTTCTTGATCAAATTACCTTGAGATGAGCCTCAAGTATTTACAAACAGTAAGTGTGTAAGTGCCTTGTTTAGTCTGTCTAGTCACTCTCAGGTCCCACAGTATCACACCTAAATCAATCCTATGATTAAAGAAGCGCAGAGAGAGAAAAGAAGACATTTTAAATGGCACCAATATTGGAATTTATAACTCAAGGTCTAATTTATTCCAAATGATTCCGTGTGATGATACCCTTCATCAGGTATTTCCAGGCTGCCACAAATTGTCCACAGGGGAAGTAAATACGCGCATATGGTCTGTAGTTTTAAAGACCATACTGAACTGCTGTTATCACCAGCACAGGATAACTAATGCCTCCACATTGGCTCTGTTTCTGTGGAGAGCTGCTCGAGAAAAACGCAGCCGATTCATAGGCATAGGCATCTCCTTCGACAGTTACGCAGTAAGTACGCCTTGTATAAACGATAATGCCAGTGTTTACACTTCCCGAAGAGACCATGCTGCTGTTCCTAAAAGCTCCAGCATTACAACAGATGCACAGCAATTATGTCCATTAGGGACGGACAAGCTGTCTTTGTTGGTAAACGCAGCGGTGACAGCAACAAATAAACAACCATAAAGAGCCTTCTCTGTTTAGATTGAGAAACAGGCGTCTTGACGGGCTGACTGAAGATACATGCCAGGGGCAGTCTTACCAGTGGTGGAGTGCAAGCTCTCCAGGCTCCAGTAATGGGACAGGAACCCTCGAACACTGCCGCCCATCCCTCCCCCTAGCCCCACTCCGGGGCTGCTGTCGGAGTCGGACTCGGGAGAGAGCCCGGAGCTCCCGCTGCCGCTGCTGCAGCTCCCGCCTGGCAGCGGGACGGCCGTTTCTGCGATGTGATGGGTCCGCATGAGATACACGCCGTCAGCCGAGCGAGTGAGTCTGCTCCTCAGTCACTGAGCGCGTACTCAGCCTCTGCTTCTCTCACACGCTGCAGCAGCACCTCTCCCACTCTCCCTCCCTCCCTCCCCCTCCCTCTCTTTCTCTCTCTCCTCTCTCCCAAGCTAGCTCTCTCTCGACTCCCCGTGACTCTTGCTACTACCGCTCACTTTCTTTAGCACTTTCTTAGTCATTTAGTGTTCTCTCTCTCTCCCTCCCTCTCTGAGACACACAAACACACGAAGGCTAAAATGACTCACATCACTGGGTGTCATTTGCGAGGATGTTTTGTAAGCTAACATAAATACCATGGCTGTCAGACGTTTCTGCCTGGAAAGGAGTCCGCTTCACATAGCTGTCCACTAAATTTGTCACAATCTCTCTGCTGCTGGTATATACTGTAGCTTCTTGCATTGCAGTACATGTAGAGAGCAGTTAAAATGTAACTTGTCAGAACGGAAAAGATGTGATATGACTTATGACACCTGGTGATCAGTGGGGCTGCATTCAATGGCACAACAAACTATGTTAACTTTTACTTTATACCCCCTAATAGGTAATAAGGAGTGAGTCCGATCAGGAATTTTACGTATACGTAAATAACTATTCCTGATCAATACACAGTCACCAATATAAGTATATAGAAATTGAATTGCTTTTATAAAACAGCAGCATTTTTACATACACGTGTAATTAAGTAAGAGTAATCATTAGTGATAGAAACCTTTTGAAAACAGTTGATTCTTCAGGAATTCCAACTAAGGACTGAACAAAAACAAGCATACACAGGAACACGACAGGGCCACAGTCTAAAACCACTGCCTTGAGGCAAAAAAAAAAAAAGTCCAAACAGATATGTACAGATCACCCACTCTTTTACCAAGAAATCAATAATGTAGAAATAAGTTAATGCAGATAAGAAGAAGGGAAATTAAAAGAAAACTCCAGGGATTTCTCCTGTGGCATTGCTGACTGTCAGCTGGTCTGACAGCAGGGCAGCACTACACAATAATTACATTCCTCAGCGTGCACATCTACATACACAATGACCTCGCGTTAAAGCTCCCTCAGATGGAAGGTCTTTACAACTCATTTCAAAATTGTGATCAAGGTTTAGACACTGAACCAAATATATTTAAAAATATCAACACGGTATGAATAAAATTAAATGCATTTGTGAGCCAACCACTGTGCTATTGTTCAGGCTAATAACATAACTTATCATTGTCATCTTATCAAAGTTATCAGAGGATTTTCTGAAATGCTTGCTGTTGGTAAAGGCTATTGAATTCAGAATAACCAATCAGAATAACCACGGTCCACCGGGCATATGCTTTTCTAGAAATTATCTAATTATGAGGGAACAACTATGAGTTGGCAGTGAAGGCGGGAGAGCGAAACAGAAGCTGTTCTAAGTGGCTGCAGACAAAAAAACAGACGCAGCGAAACCCACACACATAACACCATGAGAGTATTCACAAGGTAAGAGAAAAACAACCCCAAAACTGCGATCAGTTGCAATGTCACCCTTGTGCGTGACGATATTAAACACCGACACAAAACACGGGACTAACACATCGTGATGACGACTAAACATTAAAGTAATCCTTCCTTATTTACTGCTAACACAGTACTGCCATCACATTCTAAAATGGCACGGACAGGTAGGACAACAAGGGGGGCCTGAGTTCATGTGTCTTTTGATTCAGCTCCTACGCATTCAGTTTGTAAAACCAGTAATTATCATCTGGTACAAGACTGTTGTGGTCATATTCTAAAACTGTGTGTGTGTGTGTGTGTGTGTGTGTGTGTGTGTGTGCGAGAGTGCGTGTGGTCAAAGTATGGGGCAAGTCTCTCGGCAGCATGTTCTCAACAGACGGTTGGTGTAGAGGTCAGACGGAGCCCGGGGAATCATGGGATCATGTTACAGTGACTTAGACGGAGGCGCAAGCCTGACAGATCCCCTCACACTATGCCACTGTGCCCTGTCTGGCCCCCAGAGCCTCACACCCAGTTACTGTGCTTAGAGGAAATGAGACCCTACAATGGCCTGAAAGCAGCCCGTAATCAGTGACTAATGAATCTGTCATTCAGGCACAGAGAGGAGAAGAAGAGAGGGGGATGAAACCCTGTTTGCCAGCGCATGTCACTCCAGGAACGCAAACAAAAGAGTTGAAGTGTAAATGCTAAGACCGACATTCTACTGCCGGGGCATATATACCAAAGAAAAATCACCACAGAAACTGCATTTCCCTCCAGAGCTGCTTTGCTGGGACTTAGGAGGTAATAATGAAGTTGGCACTGCTCCTCGAATCTGTCAATCTGTCACACTGTCAGCCTGAATCAATGGTTACTACACAGAAGCCCTCTGGCGGGGGTGAAAGGGAATTGCAAAAATAGTGCTCTTCACATCCCGCTCTAGAGACAGCAGTATGTCACTCATTCAGAATTCATCACCGCATGCTGTTAAATGAAGCAAAATGTATATATGTATCAATAAATCACAGGAGCTCGTTTGAATGTCAACAAACTAGGATAGCTTGTTTATTAGCGCTTGTCTTTGCAATAGCAAAGCCAGTTATGCAGTGGCTGTCGCGAGTAGTGCATGGCACTCACTGGGAATGATGGCCAGGCGTGTCCAGCCCAGGCAGTCCAAGCCAATAGGGGTACTCTGGGAGAAGCGGTGGGCCTTCAAGGGCAGCGAAGAGAAGGCCTCCAAGTTGGTGAGGGAGAGCCGCCCATGTGCCTGTAAGGAGGAGATAAAATTAAGACTAGGCATCTCACAGGGCTGCGCTGATGCAAACTAATTTAATTCTGCAATGCTCTAATGCTTCATCTAAATATACTTGAGATACAAGCCAAGCTGCTGGAGTTTGGCTGCAACTGTAGCTTGAAATTCCATCTTCTGGGTTTGTCTGTGCTTTCAAAATGTCGCAAAACATCTGTATCTGAGTCAAAAAATTGTCCATCAAGAACATGCGGAGCAGAGCCATCGCAGCATGCTTTGCAAAGCTCTGAGTCACAAAGTTTAGACTGGAACTTGGAACAGGTCAAGCAGCGGCGTGGAGTTTCTTGGCGGCCAGCGAAGAGGAGAGAGGTGTGAGTGAGTAGAATGAAAAGACAGACTTGAGGAGTTGACAGAATGTTTGGGAAGAAGGATGGAGGATCAGTTACACAGGCTTTGGGCAGGGCGCATCCACCATGTCTAAATGCAGCCTTACTTTCTCCGCCTTCCCCGGGATCTGGCCTTTTAGTTCGTCGTAGCCGGCCCTCGCCACCCTGGCAAACTTGCTCGTGCTGTTGCTCTGCTCCTCAATCCACAGGTCATCCGAGCAGCTCCACCAACGCCTCCCAATTCCTAGCTTGGCCTCTGGGTTGGGACAAGAATCTGCCCTCTGACGGTGGAACAGAGCGTAGCTGCCCAGCTCAGGTAGTGGTCTCTTCCCTTGGTCCCGACTGGCTGCTTTACTATCCTCCTGTGTGAGCTTCCAGCACACGTTCAACCAATTACAGATCAGCAAACTTTATACAAGTTAACAAAGTAATCAAGTGCTGCTTGGCAACCGTTGCAGTTAACTGTATGGACCTTAACCAGAAGCAAAAAAACAGATTTTTGCTATTCAGCTATAACAAATAAAAGACAACAGCGCATCATCTGTGGAATTTCATTGGCCAAAGCTAAGCAATGCATTTACTTATATGAACAAAAATTAAATGGCAGAAATAAATGCAAGCAAGCTTCCAATTATTTTTTGTATGTTTCAGATGCACCACTAGGAGGAGCTACTAATACAGTTACTACAGCTGACTAGAGAGGCTAAATACTGGAGAATCAGTCGCAGAAAAAAAGACCAGTAAACCCAATGAACAGTCGAATATTCATTCCTTCCAGTTCCTATTTGACAGAGGGGATGAAAGTGTGTGATACAGAGATTCCCTGGTTAGCAGGGAGTAACTGCCAAGGCCCGGAGCAGCAAAAAAGTTCCAGCCAGGCCGCAGGGCTGACATTGCATGAAGCAGAGGAATATAAGCAAGGTCAAGCTACTTATACCGTTTGAGTGGGCAAGATGGACACACAGAAAAGGATAGCACTATACCTAACTGAAAAAACACTTTAACAGGGGCAAAGTAGAAGATTATTTTGTTGATTTGCTCTTTTTTTTGGTGAAAGGCAGCACAGCATGCTAAATAATTGGAGGGTACAAAAGCTTATATAATCTAGCATAATCTTTAGTCTTCATTTTAATATACTTATTATTCTCTACTTTTAATTATACCTCCGCCAGTAGGTAATGTTTTCACTGCTGTTTGTTTGATTGATTGTTTGTTTGTTCATCAGTTAACAGGATACCTCAAAAAGCATTGAAAGAATGTTAAAGATATTTTGTGTGTTAATAGACACTGTGCCAAAGAGGAAGCAACTAAATTGTGGAGCTGATCCAACTCATATTTTTGATCCAGGATCTGACAAATTTTCTCCCGCGAAAAGACAGCACTGTTGAGCACCGGTGTGACATGACACCAACACTCACATCAGCCGTCAGATTACTTCTTTGTACAAATACTTCATGCTAGAATAAATCCAAATCCGATTTCGCCCACCAACAAATTACAAAATGTCAAAGCAGAACTCTAAGATTTCTTCTATTGTTCTCTAGTTTCCCCATGTGTATGAATTTCACCTAGAATGATGTTATATACGGGAAAATAAACAAGAAAACAACCCTGGATAAGTGGTTATGAATGTATGAATGAATGTATGAAACAGCATAATCTCCATAATCAGTGTGCAAAATGTTCCACCAACTATTTTCATTCCTTACCCCAAAATCACTGACGGACAAAGAGGTATCAAGACTGTCCTGGGATGGGGTGCCCACTCTGTCCTCAAGCTGGCCTGCATCAGGGGAACTTAGGGGCGTGCATGGGGCTGCTCTGGGTTTCACGGACTTTGGCTTTTTTGGGGGCTCAGAAAGCCCCTCGAGACTGGTTCCCTGCCCCACCATGATGAGGGACATGGAGCTGCCTCGTGATGAGGGGTAGTGGAAATTCCTTCGCTGGCTGCATGGACGGGGGCTCTGAGGCTTAGGGCTCATGGGTCTAGTTGGGAAATCCCCGATGGGGGTATACTGTTCAGATATGGAGGCCATAGTGCTGGGGCTCAAGGGAAAAAGGGGGCTCGAGTCCTCCGTGACCAATATCTCAGAGTCGTCTGAGGGAGGCTGGCTCGATTCAGGGGTTTGGTCGGTGACTGAAAATGCAGTGGACGGGCTACTCCTTCTCCTACCCACAGTCCAGCCCTCCTGAGGAGAGCCGCCTGCAGAGTCTTGCTGCGCACCCTTATAGCTTAGGGTGTCTGTGGAGAATGTAGCCTGCAAGCAGACAGCAGAGTTCTCTGGACTGGAACTATCCCAGGCTGAGCCTTGCACATGCAAATTCAGTTTGGCTACGTCAGCAGCCGACAGTGAAAGGGCTCGTTTCAGAAGCTCTGCCTCTTGGGCCTTCTTCAGCTTCCTCCTTGTATGCTTAGACATCACCAAATTGCCCTCCGGCTGGGCCAACTCTTCCCCTTCATTCTCTTTATCATTAGTCCGAGACTCAAAGAAGTTATACAGGGATTTATGAGCCTGAGCAAACCTTAGGCGCAAGCTCAAGCTGTCAGTGCTCTTGCTCCTCTTGTAACCTATGCCTTCCGGAAGTGAAGGTGTCTCAGAAGTTCTCCTTTGGTCCCCGTCATGGGCATTCTGCTCATAAAGTTGTTGTACATGCCTTGTACGTGGAGTGGATGTGCAGAAGCCATAGTCCTCTGCTTTGCAGTCATGTCTGTCAACACCACTTGCCCTCTCCAAACTCTGGTTGAGAATATCATCCTTGCAGAGGACATCATCATCTGAGTTCTCACACTGTTGCTGCACCTCCCTCAATAGTGGAGCATGATGGGTTAAATGTGACCTGTAAATGGGGGCATGCTGTTTGTTAAGGGACACAGTATCCTTGCATTCCTCTCCTTTCTCTGCAGTCCAGTCCTGACAGTCTTTCTTCTTCTTGTTTTCTCGCACTGCAATCTTGCCTTTCCTGAATGAAGGAATCTTGGAGAAGACAGAAAATTTGGATCCCTTGCTGCCAGAGCTACCCTTTGTCTCCTTGCTCTTCGTGGCACTGTGGAGGCTGAGAGTGCTTCCGAGGACGGAGAGGTTATCATCCATCTCCTCACTGTTGGTGCTGGTGGTGTCCGGATCCTGCAAGAGAACAGCAGGGCTGTGGTGTCTCTCATTATCCATGACAGTCTCTGGCACAGAGGTCATAGCGTTTTGCTCATCCAGGTCTGAACCATGAGTCAGTGGCTCCTCAGAGCCTACATTGGATGAGTGATCCTGAAAACTCATCATGTGCGATGGGGTTGAGGTCATGTCCTCAGAGACAGGCTCAGCACTATCCATTACTTTCCCCTTCAGTGCATTGGATTTAGAGAGTTCCCCTGCAAGAACACAGTCCTCCAAAGTCTCTGACAATACGTGTGAAGTATGTGCTTCCTCCTCTGATTCCATTGTGTGCAAAAGTATGCCCCTGCTTTCCAGGTAACAGGCTAAAGATTCAAGTTTCTCTGGAACATTATTCCGCAGGTGAGTCTGGGAACCTGAGACCCGGCTGGCAGTGCTCATATCATTCATCTGTGTTAAATCATTAGAAAATGGGTCTTTGTTTGCGGTCAGGATGGCGGTGTGCATGTATATGTTTTGATTTTGTGGAATGTGTTTATCTATCAGTGCCTCCTGCTGGTGAAACCTCACCAAATTCTGTATCTCTGACTGGTCAAGCTCACAACAGTTACCCTTGACAATGTCACATTCATTGCTGCTCCATCTAAGCTTGGGTTTAAGTGTTTTTGGTGGGTCCTCTACCTTTATTGCACTCCTGGATGATCCAGCACCCCATTCCAGGGTCCTCTGAAGAGTTTTGCTAGGGGAATGATAGCCTGCTTTTTCCAAGCTAATGTCTAATGACTGCTTAGCTAAGGTGACCTCTGGATGAACAATAGGCCCATCATAGCACTGCTCGGCTCGGTTCTTTGTGTTGTTGTTGGGGTCATAATGCCAGTCAAAAGCTGCATGACAACGTTCCTTGGACACCCCACTAATGTCAAGCTGACCCGAGTGAGATGGCATTTGCTTGCATAATGTGGAGCTGGGTCGGAGTGTGATCTCTGTTTTGCTATCTAGTATATCATTAAAATCAGAGCCAAAAGTGTTCACTGTATTCTCCTGATTAAAAGCAGAGTCTTTGTCAGAGTTGTACAGGTCTGAATGCGCTGGAATACAGGCCACTGGCACACCTGTAGGTAATGTTAATGCTGTGTGACTCAGTGCATCTCGCTCACAGTTCGATTGCTGGTCATCACTGATTTCAAAAGTGATATCTGTGAGGCTGCAGGGCACAGGGTCATTTACATTTACTGTGTTGTACAATACAGACCCAACAGAAAGTGGGACTGCACCTGTGTTTAACTGAGGGACAGAGTGAGCTCTTCCAACTCTGTGTAATAGAGGACCATCAGACAGCTTGTGTGTGTCTGTATTCAAATCAGAGGAGGACTGAGTACTTGTAACACTGGGTAATAGAGGACCTTCAGAAACTTCAAATGAAACTGTGTTAAATTCGGGAACGCAGTAATCACAGTCTACATTGTTTAATGAAGGGCCATCAGAAAGCCTAGAAGCGCCTGTGTGCAACTCAGGGGTAGATTGAGCAGTTTTTACACAGCGTATTTGTCCATCAGAAGGGAAACTAATTTCCCTCTGTTGCCTAGGTGGGCCAGGCCAAGATGTGGTCTTATCCTCTCCTAAAGAGGCCTGAGAAGTCAAAACTGAGTGATCTATAGGTGAGCAGCCTTCAGTGTGACCATCTCTGTAAGCTCCTTGGGGGGCTAGAGGGCTTGGCTTCTCCCTGTTCTCAGCACTGACCACTCGGGAGGGATCACAGCAGGGAGTGCTCATGGGAACATGCACATCCTCTTCCTTAATGCCTTCACTCAGCAACCCCACCAACTCAGATATAAGCTGGCAGATTTCAGGGTCATCATCAGGCCCACAGTTCTGTGGAGGTTGGGAAAAGGGCTGAGGTGATGAGAGATGGACAGGGTAGACCACACCCTTGTCTCCGTGTTCCCCAGACGAGCCTACCCTGACATTGCCACGGCAAGTGTCAATTTCCACTGAGGTGCTGGGAATACTGGTGTCTTTGCAGAGAGGAAGTCCTGTCTCAGCAAAATATGTTTGGAGTGTTACCCTGTTCAGACTCTCATGTGAGTCACAAAATTCTGTCTCTTTTGACACATGGCTGGCGCATATGTCCTCATTCAATGCCAAAGACAGGAGACTGCCAGAGTGCCTTTGTGTGTCTATGAGACCACTGCTGGTCTGCAGGTATGCGTGTGTGCTTTGACCCTCACCCAATATCTCCGGACTGTTTACCCCGTGTATCTCTGTATTGACAATCTGTGGGCCAAATGTCTTAGAGCTCTGCCTTCCTTCGTTCTGTCTATCTGAGATGCATGTTTCTGAGCTTCGTTTGCTGAATGCGTCTGTGCTCCGTATGTGTAAGCTGTGTGCTTGTGTTCTATTTTTTTCTGTTTGGCACACTTCTGGGCTTAGTGTCCTTACGCTCTTTGTGCTGTGCCCAGAATATGTCTCTGTGCAGTGTGTACATGAGTAGTTTATGTCCGCATGAGGCTTTTCTGTGCTGTTTCCTTCATGACCCTCGGTGCTCTGGTCCCCGTGTGTCTCTGTGCTCTGCCCATTGTGTGCATCTGTGGACAATGTCTCAGCCCAATATGTCTCCGTGCTCTGGCTGAAATGTGTCCCTATGGACTTTGTCTCTGTGCCCAGTCCACTGTTAGTCCCTGAGCAGTCTGTGATACGTTGTCTCCTTTCTCTGAGCCTTGATCTACACTCTGGGGGGTGGAAGCTGTTCTCTTGGTGCAATTCTGGATATTGGTCCTTGGCTCCCAGAGTGGAGAAGCAGCCGTCCCCGTCACTGGAGAGGTCAGAGAAAGTGTTGACGTGCCATGGGCCAGGGATGCTACAGCTGCCAACGGCATCCTCCATCTGGTCGCCCCATTCCGGATGGTTCTGGCCTTGGTCTCCTCCCTCTAGGTGCTCAATGCCATTTGCTGAGTCTTCAAGAGCATCCGGGGTCTGCAGAACAATGGGGCCAAACAGAGTCAAAATGAGCATAATACCACTAAGAGAACATTTAATCACCTGAACAAGTCACTGAAAACATCACAGATCTCAAAATTCAACTTTTAGACAAAAAATAATTATGTGCAAAACACACAATCACTTTCATCCGTTGAGTTAAAGCCCTTAAATGAGTCATTTTGGGATTTATTAATGAAAAAAAAAACGCATTGAGGAGAAGACAACTGGGTTGGATCAACTGACATTATTTTTCGGTATCTAGATTAAACTTGCCACAAAAACTACTTTATGCAACAGTGCAATATCACCTAACATCACATTATTCACATTGTAAATTCTTAGTCGTATGCAGCAAATTTATTGTAATGATTTCCAATCTCTCCTCACCAGCATTCTTGTCTCATCTTCGTGGTAGGAAATAAATCAATTTTTGTTCAATAGCCAAACTAAAATATAAAAAACACAATCCCCAGCTTCCCAAATCAGCCCTTGATCTGCATATGCATGTTTTCAAAACAAACAACAGCAAGCAGCTGTCTCCCCATTTGCTAAACACAGAAAGGCTTGTGTACTATTGTCAATGGACCTGTCAATTGTGGTAATACAGCAAAAAATTCATCAGATATAGCCATACCCCTGGTAACACTTACTCTCCACAGTCCTAAGAAGGCAGCTGCAACAAAGAGCAGGTCATAGGTACGAGTAAGTACCCAGCTGATTACAGCTCCCATGTTCTCACACATTCCCATGTCCTGAGCTCTGGACTGTAATGCCAATCCTTGTCCTTTCACCCTCTCCTCTCTCTCAGCTCATTCTTTTCAGTTTCTTCAGGTTATCTCTGGCTCTTCTTCTTCTTTGACTTTTATCCTCCATTGCAAACTTGCATCCACTAAGACAGTCTTCAATTACAGGGACTTCCCATCCTGACAAACGCTTCACTATCAACACGAATACACAGCTGTGCGACAGCAATCCCACACAATCCCAATAGAAAGCAAAAGAGAAAGAGAGTGAGACACAGAGACAGAGCAAGAAAGAGAGAGAGGAGAGAGAGAGAGAGACAGAGGCTGGGAGTTTCTGCTGTCTTTCTTCTTTCAAAACTCAAGCACATTTAAGTGTCTAATAACAAAACGACTCATGTAATAGTTAGACTAACTAATGCTATTATGTATAGATTTCCCGAACTCAACGTTGTTCCGTTGTGCATTGGACGAAAACAATCACGGGCATGTTTCCCAGCAATCTTTTCATACCAGAAAAGAAGACGATACTAGGCTTACTGCCAAAGAAAGAAGAAAACCACAAATAATTATGCTGCAATAAAAAATGTGGGCAATGAATTTTCTAGGTCAAGTTTGAAACGCTCGGAGGCTAGCTGTCTACAAATTTTGAAAAGTCTAAACCCTTGAATGTGATATGTTCATTGTACTGACAGTTTGCAAGGCACACAAGTCATTTGATCAAGGTAATCTATACTCAGCAACAAAAATTCAGCAACACCAAAATTTTAAGCACTGTTGAAAGAAAGAAAAAATAATGAAATCATGGCAAACTTCATAGTCCTTCTAAACAGAACTTATTGCACCAACATTCTTTAACGAGTGCTTTGCACACGATTTTGTATACGATTCGTGGCCCACATGAATACTGTCACTTGAATCCCTTTAAAACCTGGTTGACACGTTAGGGATACTCTTTATTCAGCGAAAAACACTGAAAAGCAGAAAATCAAAATTATGGGGCGGCGTAGAGGCATGTATGAAAATGCCAGACATGAAGCCATCGGCATGTTAAGGGCAGGAATGAGCTTGGGCAGCACTTTAACATCCACCACAGCATGTTTTAAGACAAGTAGGGAACAGACTGGGAAGATCGCATCATTGTGATGTCATCACGACGTAACCGAATGACGTGCTTCAACAGGCAGGTGGGCATAATACTCCCTATAGAGGGATAGGAACGATCTTGTGCACTGACGCACGCACACTTCTGAGGGGTAGGAACTCTCTTGTGGGAATCTGGTCAACTCACCCCCATGCATTCTGAATGATGTTTATTCATCTCACCAATTTGAGTAGCAACTGTGTTGGGCATTCATGGATGTCTAATTGTTCCATGTAATGGTCAAGACAATTGAATACACATTGCACTGTTGTTAATTCATTTATTGTGCATTTATAATGGACTCCTGGATCACACACTGCACTTGATTCTGAAGAACCTATGGGTAGCTAAAGATCACAAGAAATTAATAAGGCTTGAGTTTAATTAAGTTCAATTTCTGACTGAGTGGGTAGTAGTCAACCATGCGCACCTTTATCATCTTTGACCACAATTGTAATTTTCTGCTCATTGGACTGCATGAAGGGATTCCTTTAATAAATTATCTCACTATGTAATTGGCATACGTTGTGCTGGGAAATGCTTTATCAACAGAAGCAGAAGCCAAGAAGTTGTAGTAATGTTACAATGTTGATAACTGTATGTTACTACTGAAATGGCCTAAGCCTACAAATGACTTTTCTTGTGATGAATAATTTATAAGGGGTACAGCATGAACAACAGCCATTCACACACACACACATCTATCATACCACAGCAGAACAGAAAAACTGTTGTCTGCATGTCCTTCAGTATTCCATTGAGCAGAATCATATAGCCTTATTACAATTAGCACGACTTTGCTTAGCAGGAACTTAATTATTCAAAAAAATACAGCCCACTCGCATGTAAAGTGTTAATCTTCGTATTAGTAAATAAAAACAATATTGGCATCTAGGCTCTGACCCTGACACACCGTGAGGCCTAATGCGCTCGAAGAGAAGAGGGCACAGAGTGATTCGATATCCCCCCCAGAAGAAAATTGTGTGCCCACAGGTGAACGCAACACATCAACTTTAAGGACAAAATATTCACTCGCTATCCCACCCACAGACAGGTGCCATTGTAACAAGATGATCAATGTAATTCACTTCATTAGTCAGAGATCATAATGTTACTGTATGTATGATTGGTGTATACTGCTTGGTGAAGCCATCAACGTATGCATAGGGCACCAGATGGCGTGAAGCTATTCTATGCAAGAATATACTATGTATTGAAGTCATCCAAGTGTGACCAAGGCACCAGCTGCACTGAGGCCATTCAATGCAGGAATATACTGACTAGTGAAGCCATCGATGTGTGCTCAATGGCACCAGCCTCTGTGTGGTCATTCCCATGCAGGAATATACTGGCTTATGAGTAAAATCAATGTGTGGCTAAGGCAACAGCCATCATGAGGCCATTCCAACAGGAAGCTGCTCAGACCTCAAAGGACCATACGATGAGATCATATTCCTGAGGGGAACCTGATCTACCCAGCGATCTACATGAAACAGTAGCTGACAGATATAGCCCATGTGAATTTATTGCAACATTGCAGTTTTACATGGTGCAGGAACTCATGAACATCAAAGCAGACAATTTTCTTGGTGGCAAAAAATAATTATGTTGCATTGATAAGCAGTGACCCATTGCACACATATTGCAGTGTACATATCAATATGTTGATAGCAACAGTAGAGGCAGTGCTAACCCTTCATGCATGGACTGAGTAGAGCACACGGCGGAGACAGCCATCTCAGCCTAACGGACAACCAGGGTTTCATTGTTACTTTGTAAACAACATTGATGAACGGGGGGGGCTGCTGAAGGAGATGCAGGCGTGTAACATTAATCCAAATCCGGAAAACTGTAGAAGGAACACTTTCTAAAATAAGAAAATAATTGTTAAAACACCTTAAGCCCGGACCACCTCACTGATAGCGATTTCAATGATGGCTACCCCGCTGAACTGCCATGGCTCATACAGCAGATGGAACGTCAGCCATTTGTTTAATGAAAACATATTTTGCAAATAAGCATGTTGATCATGAAGAAAACAGACTGATTAGGACAACTTGTCATCTATTTATGTTGTTTTTTAAATGCAACGTTACTACAAAAACTTTGATTAGGCTACCTGTCTATTCATATTTCTTTAATAATAGTAATGTGGTAAATTCATTTTCTCTGTCTATTTTTGGTGGCAACAGTGCATGTGTCACAAAAAAATTGGCTAGACTCCAAATCTGTAGATGACGTGCCTCTACAGCTGCGTGTGATCCTTGCCGCTCATGAAGGCTGTGTAGCTGCTCTAACCTGTTATCATGGCTACCAAAATTAAAATCAAGAGGTTAGCAATGCACGCACGCTGCTCAGGCAGGCAGTGAGGTCAGGCTTTAGACGACTGCAAGAACATCAATCTAGCCACTCCATAAACATTAATAGTTCCACTTGAGGCTTTGTTCAATAGCTGTGAGACCTAAAGATGGCTGAACTGCAAACCCATTTCCAGAAAAGTGGGGATTTTGTGTAAAATGTAAATAAAAATAGAATGCATTGATTTGCAAATCACTTACATCCTATATTTAATTGAAAATAGCACAAAATATCAAATGTTGAAACTGAGAGATTTTATTGTTTTTGAAAAATATTTGACAGTTTTGAATTTGATGCCAGCAGCAGGTTTCAAGAAAATTGGGACGGGGCACATTTACCGTAGTGTTGCATCATCTCTTTGTTTGACAACGCTCTGTATATGCTTGGGAAAAGAGGGGTAAGGCCATGCCTCCAGCCGTCCAGCTCACCGGTCTACTAAGACCTGGACCGCACTTCCTCATGATTCAATAATCACTTGCATCTGTATAAATGTCCGAGCCTCGCTCAGCATCTTTGTGAAGTCTCGTAGCGCCATGCTTTAACAGTGCTGTTAGTCTGTGTAGACTTATTTCCCGTATTTTGCGTGTTTTCTCTAAACTCTAAACAGTGCTGTTATTGTGAACGCAGCACTTTAGATACATTAAAAGGAACATCGATTCCTTTTTGTTTTGTTGTTTTAATACTTAGCTCTCATAGTAATAGCCAGTATTTGTATTTCTGTACATTGTGTTTGGAACCTTTGTTCCTTTTGTTTTCTCCTGCAACATCTGTGCTCGCTGCTTTGCAGTTGGCAATAATAAATACCAACCAAATCCATCCTTGCACCTGAGTCCAGTCCTCAACTTCCTGTCCTCCGTGCAATACTGTGTGCCTAGACACAATCTGTTACAAGAGAAGACCAACTTCTGCAGTTTTGAAAGCAGAATGTCTTCCCATTCTTGCTTAATGTCGAATTTCTGCTGCTCAACACTTTGTCATATTTTTTGTTGCATAACGAGCCAATTTTTTTCAGAGGATGGCAGGTCTGAACTGCAGACAGGCCAGTTTAGCACTCTGACTCTTTTATTAAGGGGCCATGTTTTTGTAATACTTGCAGAATGTCATTTGGCACTGTCTGCTGAAATAATCAAAGCCTTCCCTGAAAAAGATGATGTCTAGATGGCAGCATATGTAGCTCCAAAACCTGTATATATTGTTCAGCATTAATTGTGTCCTTACAGATGTGCAAGTTACCCATGCCATGAGCACTAATGCACCCCCATACCATCACAGGACAGTTTTCCACTATCTCTCAGTCCATCTGAAATGAGCTCGGGCCAAGAAAAGGCATCACCATTTCTGAATCTTTTTTTATACATGGTTTTATCTTTACATGGTAGAGTTTTAACCTTCATTTGTGGATGCAGTGATGAACTGTGTTCACTGATGGTTTTTGTAGCTGTTTCTAAGCTCATACACCGATTTCCTCTACAGAATCGTGTCTGCTTTTAAGGCAGTGACATCAGAAGCCCTAAAAATAATGGCCATTCAGTATTGGTTTTCAGCCTTTTGCCATAGGTACAGAGGTTTTTCCAGATTCTCTGATTCTTTTAATAATATTATGTACCATAGAGGATTAAATCCGCAAATTCTTTGCAATATTATGTTGAGAAACTTAAATGGCCCATGCGGTCTTTCCCAGAGTGGTGAAGCCCTTGCCATCTTTACCTCTGAAAGACTCAGCCACTCTGGGGTGCTCATTTTGTACCCATTCATGTCATTGACCAGTTGCCAATTAATCTCATAACCTGTGAGATGTTCTACCAAGTGCATTTTTTAGCATCATACAACTTCTCCAGTTTTTTGTTGCGCTGTCCCAGGTTTTTTGAAACGTGTTGCCGGCATCAAATTCCAAATGAGCCGATATTTAAAAAGAAAAAACAACGAAAGTCCTCAGTTACAAAATTTGATACGTCGATTTTGTACTATTTTCAATTAAACTGAGTTTAAATTATACGCAAATCATTGCATTGTGTTTTATTTACAATTTACAAAGTGCACCAACTTTTCAAGAAATGGAGTTGTATATGAGGTCCCAGTACCATTTATGAAGCTACACAGTTGAAATGCGAAATACTGGAGCCAATATCAGGATCAAATAACACAGCTTTAAGTACAATTTACAGGTCTTAAGGCCATGCTTCCACAGGCCTCTTTGAACAATAATAATAATAATAATAATAACCCATGAAATGTACTGTAGTACATGCTGCGTGTTGAAACTAAATAACAATTAAGCATGATCTTACAGAATAGGATACCAACTAATTTATGACGTTGCATTAGCCAAAATAAAGCATGGTTCTGCAAAAAAAAAAATTTGCCCCTTCCCAACTTCTCCAATTTTTGCAAATTTGTCACACTTAAATGTTTCAAATCAAACAAAATTCAGTATTTGATGAAGAAAACTCACATAAACACAAAATTCAGTTTTGAAATGATGATTTAATTTATTGAAGGAAAAAAGCTATCCAACTTTACCTGCCCCCCATGTGGAAAAGTAATTAGTTACCAGCGACTCATTTACTAAATCCACCAAATGAACGAATGCAATTGATAACTGGGTTCAATTTCACCAGATACAGGCAGGCATGATTAGTCCCAGCCCTGTTGAATATAGACATCATTTAAATAGTCATTTAATAGCCCTGGCTAATTCTAGATGGTTTTCCTTTATTAACACGTTTTCCAATTCAAGAATAATCAAGTGGCAATTGAAGACACGGCTCCTCTCCCCCATGCGATCTAATTCATTGAAAGAAGGTAATTTTGGCGACAAGTACGTACACCTGTTTTAGCAGCACAGTCACTCAACTCTCTGTAAAAAAGATAGACAGCTGTCCGATTGGAAAATGTAAACGGACGAAACCAGAACCACGTACTAGTCACCAAAATTACCTTCATTCGCTGAGGAGTTCAGAAATGCCGTCGCCGAGTGACGGTGCATAGACCTAATTATAATGAAATTATTTTTCTGTTCTGAATGTAGCCCATTATTTTGTCACTTTAAGATCGCATGGGGGAGAGAAGCCGTGCAGAACATGCTGCCTTGATCTAAAAACTTCAAGAACAGATGAGAAACAAAATTGTTGACATCTATCAGTCTGGAAAGGGTTGCAAAGTCATTTTTAAGGCTTTAGGACTCCAGCGAATCATGTTACTCTTGTTAACCACCAGTGTAATTATTGCACTACCAAAATTACGGTCCAAATTAATAATTAGTATCCCACTGTTCATGTCACAGATCAAATGGTTGACAAATCACTAACAAAGCCAAGAATATCAATCAGGCTTTTACAGCATTTCTAGCTGTTGCCACTTCCTGACACGTCACTTCCTTTGACCATGGTCAAAAGATGCGTGGCCTGCCAGTGTACGCTTCTGAGTTGGAGATGTAGCCGCTTGATGTTGCCAACGTGGGATGGAATCCCAGAAAAAAACTCAAACTCAATGTAGCTAGCAAACTACTATATAACTCCCAGTAATGAACAAGCAAAAAAAAAAAAAAAAAAAACCTCCTGGACTCATTGAAACACCTCTACGTCGAGAGGCTCCATTACCAAAACAACAAAATTCAACCCAGACTGAATGTATTCCAGTCCTCAATCTTTCTGTTCACCATTTATACATTTGGATGTCCGTCCAATCAACTTAATTGACTATTTTCTGCCATTTTTTTCTTTCTCTTTCTCATAATTGTCATACATTATCCATATCACACGCCTTTAAAGCACCAATGCTACCTTTCACAACACCAGCACCAAACAAGGCTAAGCAATTTATGATAGCAGTTGCACTCTATCCTTTTAGCTAATTTATTCCCATGCAATGTGGGACAAAGACGAGTTTTGGTACAGCACAGAAATTTGAAAACTGCCCTGGGTGTATCACCCTCTCTCTAGCACAATATTTCACGCTGGGAGATTGTATCACTCAGTTCTCCAAACGTAGCTGCTGACGACACACCTATTCTGACCTAAATAATTGCAAAGCAGCAAAAACTGCCACAAGTAAAACTCAAATATAACTACAAATAGATAAAGGATGCTGCATATACTGCCTTTGAAAAACTCGTAACGAGTCCTTCCACTGAGTTAACTAAATGTGCAGCAATAATCAAAAGCGGTAGCCTATTGAAAATCAATGGCATGAGAACATGCCAGCAATCAAGATGCTCTTACGCAGACTCGAAGTTTGGTAACATTTAAATGAAATGACATTACCTGGTGACATATATGGATGTGCAGATTTAACAGGCTAACAACAGAAACCACAGAGGAGGAGCAGCTTCTTTTACCAGTTTAACGTCATTATTTAATTCATAAACCCAAAATTAGCACCTATGCAAGTGCAAAATCTAGATTGTGATCAGGGGATATCAATCACCTGATTGGCAAATTACAGTAACTGGATAAGAATAAAAGCCCTTGACATTTTAAGCAAGCCCAGTAAAGCACAATTTAAATCAGGTGAACGCTTGTTTGCACAGCATCTCATTCCAAAATATGAATTAATTAGGAGTTGCTCCCCTCCCTTGCAGCTAATATAAAAGCAACTCTCAGGGGATGATTTCCACTAGATGTTAGAACATGGCTTCTATTAACCCCTTAACCTCTGAATTTTCACTTAAGCTTTCCCTTATGCTGGTTCAAAGTCAGAAAAAGCTTTTTTTTTTTTTTTAAATTTGTAGGACAATGTCACAAACATATTTTGTATCTGCTGGTCACAGTGTATCACTAAAGCCACACTTATATTGGGGGAAATTTTCAAACTCAGGATGCCATGTTTTTAATGCTGCAGCATTACATCAAATGGAAAGTAATATCTAGAGCTTGTACATTATTTTATACGCGTTCCCTGTAATTCAGTGGGACATACTGGATTTCTGATTGTTGGTAACCTTAGAAACTCCATCAGAAATCAAAAGAGGCCTGAAGTTCCAGTGGTTTGAATAAAGCAGAGGTTTTAAGGGGGTTAAAGCCAGAAAAGCATTAATGTAGTGAATTCGGACAATCATGTTGGGCAACGTAGCCTGGCAGAAACTCCAGTCAATCCCAGTGGTGTTTGATGGCGTGGAGATCAGGGCTCCATAAAGGCCAATCAAATTCCTCTACACTAATTTGCACTAAACGTGCATGGACTTTGCTCTTTACTGGGGTAACTGCGATTCTGAAACAGGATATGGCTTCTCCCATCTGCTAGAAGCATGTTTGCATCTGGGATGCCAAGGCATACCACAGCAATACGATTTTGTCCTTCCAATGGGAAAAAACCGCAAATTCCAAACGACAAAAAGCAGCCCAATACCAAGGACTGTCCACAAACTGTTATTCATGAAGTGAACCTGGGACTCAAACCAGCCACCATACCATCAAAATCACGTCACTTCTCTGTATTGATGTCCACTGTGATAATGTGTCCTTTTGTGGCACAACGAGGGCAGGGAGGATATGCTCTAAAGGGTGACCTATACACACAGTGCTGAGTCATATTTCACTCCAGCCAGATTAAGGTTCACTCAAGCAGTGGATAGTAGGCGGTTCTGCACTGGCTGCCTGCCCATTCATAAAAATTCTAACTCGCTCTCATTTCCCCATATGAACAAGATCCCACTTGCTTAAAAGGCTTAAATGCTTAATGCAACACCAATGTGCAACACACAATGAGAAAGGCTCAATCATTAGATTCAATGAGATAATATTAAACAGTTAAGTACCTCTATCACAAGCTGGCCTGATCTATAACAGCACGTGTGGAACAGAAGCAGACCCACATCCTGTCTTTGACCCAGCTCTGGAATGGTCAGCTTCCTGATTTGACCCATTCACAGTTTATCAGGAAAAGACTGACAAGTGAATGCATGCTAGGTGGTGATTAAAGGAGCAAATGCACAAGGGTGAGGATCCAACCATGATAACCTGTTCAGTTTCCTTTAAAAATGGAACCTCTCAGTACACATAGGGCAAGTATAGTATATTAAATTGCTCGTTTAAATTGCTCATTGCTAATGTTCTGCATACAAAAACATGCATCAATTTTTAGCAAAATAATCGTTCCATGCTTGACAAAGTCATCAAATTTAAAAAAATAAACTAAATCATAAACCTATAGTATACACCTAGGCTATACCCTGTATAAGCTACATTCAAAGTAAAATGGCATGTAGTAATATGCCCTTAAATCTGTGTGACACCCAGAATGGATGCAGATCTGATATACTGTATAAATTGATCTCTGACGCAAAGAATGAGACTGCAGAGACATCCCTCTGACGTGCAACGGGAAGCAGCTTCTGGTCATGTGATCAGGTATGAAGTGGCTAATCTATTTACACTTTACTGCTACTCAGTCAAAACAGAACTGCAGGAGCACCTTTCCTTCCGACGTAATGCAAACATGCTTCAGGCTTTAGCACATTGAACTGCGCATGATTTTCTGAAGCACTGGTCTTTAACAGCACAAGTAAGTGACTCACACTTTCACTTGAGTCAAGCAGGTACTTGACAGGTAAATTTCCTAGAGCAGTGGTTTTCAGTGATGTCCCTGGGGGCCCACTGTGTGTGCTCATTTTTGTTTCAACCACAATTGCAACTGTAGGATTTTAACAAGCTATTAATTTTCATAATTAGGTGTATTTCATGTTTAAAGCAGTTTTTCCACTTTCTTTTCCCTGTCTTATTTTGACAGGGATATGCATGCATGCCAAGAAGTCTAAAAGCCCCTTGAAAATACTGTGTTTTTTCTTCTATACTGCAAGTAATTTCAGATAAGAACATTTTTAAACATATCAAATTGGACACTGATGAAATCTGTATGCTCTAAATTAGGTTGCTGATCACAAGTATCTTAAGTTCTTTCAAAATACTTTGTGTGAACTTTATTACATAAACATGTCACAAAACAGGTCGGACCCTATATCATTTGCTTGCCTAAGAAATGGCTAGTTTTTGCAAGTATGCGTCCATATTTTTCATCAATTAGGAGTCAAAAAATTCATTGATTTGATTGACAACATTCATTCCCTTGTCTTATGCAGTTGTTTCCAATATATCACAATGTGCACATGGGATATTTATTCTTCATGGCATGCATCAATATTTCTGTCAACAAGTGGCTTAAGAGGGTAAATAACTGCGCTAAGCATGAAATGCACCGAATTATAAATTAACAGCTTGTTAAAATCCTACAACTGCAATTGTGGCTGGAACAAAAACCAGCAGATGCAGTGGGCCCCCAGGATCAACGTTAAGAACTACTGTCCTAGAGCACAAAACTGGGGAGTTATCAGAACTCATTCTACCATAGATACATCTTACAACTGATAAACAATAAAGCCTACTCAAAATACCAAAGCTATCCATTTTTTTTTTTTTTTACTTATCTTTAATTTTGCAATACAGTAGGCAATCCCACCTAAATCTGGGATGTCCAATCAGTGAACTACAGTATGTACAGGCAAGCTCGTTCATGCCGTCATCTCAAGACAGCACAGACAGGTCGCAGTTCTCCTCCAAAACGTGCCTGTCGGCCACATCAGTCGTGTTTCAAATAACTCTCCTTTTCTCTCTTTCAACCTTTCTCTGTTACGCACACAGGCAACACCCAAGGGTTATCATGATTATCTGTAATAAGAACAGCTATGCTGTGTGACAAGGAATTTGCAATATCACCAATGTGGATGACACATATATTTTTTTAAAGAAGTGCATTTTTGAAGGAAAAAGGGCTGCAAATTTTTGATTTCACATGCCTCACTGCCTAATATTTCAAGATATATTAATCTTGTACTTAATTGTATTAATTGCCAAAATTGCTTCTAACCCCTGCCTTTTTAACATATCACAAAATTAGCATTGAACCTGCAGCCACACTCTGTAAGTTCCCCCTGATGAAGGTCCTCAGACTGAAACATCAGCTCACAATAATTGGTGAGTTGGCTTTAAATCAATCACCGTTACACCGTTTCTTTCACTTGAACTTTACTTTTTTTTTGATAGGAGCACCTGCATAATCTAAAAAAGGTGTGCAGAGACCTTTCATTGACTAAAAGGATTTCGCTACCAGCCACGATTCCCATTCTAGATTTGAAAGCCCTTTACCCTAGTTTGTACCAATAAAGGCAAATACTGCATCCAGAATGATCACATTTTGCACATTCACAAAGGGTACGCAATGCTATGGCCTAAAGGAAACATCAACCCTGAGAACATGTTCTATCACTCTTCACTCCTATTCTTCACTGTTTCTGCACATTATAAAGAGTGACAGAGCAGAGACTCAGTGACCGTGTGGACATTAAAGACAGACTCCAGTTCAACAGCATTTCTGCACATTGTTAACCTTCACAGAAACACATGGTATGTTCTTTTCCCATATAAAAATAGAAAGACTTGCTTCACTCTACTGTGGAATTTGGCCAACCAGAAAGCAAAACAGTGCCTAGGTTTCCTCCTCCAACTGGTACAGGCTGTACTTCATTTGGTTCTCTCTGAGAGGCAAACTAACAGCTGGCATGACTACCTCTGTCGACCACTAAGATCACAAGTTCAGGTTGAGGTGAAAGGATGAAGAGCTGGATCCTGACTCAAATTTCCTCGATAACCATCTCCCACATTGTTGTCTAAGAAGACCCTTTCAAATAACCTCTACATGCTGTAACAACTCAAGATCCCTTTCAGAAAGTCTGAATGTGACTCCTGAATTTAGATCCAGACGATTTACTGATGTTATCTCGCTCTGTTAAATGAGAATTTATATTTCAGTTGGATGCTTGCAAGAGCCAGTGTCTGTCCGGGAGTGGAAACCCAGCTGCTTCATGGGATTCTGAGTTTTTCTTATGTTCCAGAGGATGCTTCCACAGGATTCCAGGCAAATCGAAAATACTGCTTAGGGTTAATGAAATTCTGCACCTCCACTCAAGAACCTCGTCTCCAGAGGGACTTCAAATGCTTCAGATATGTTATCCTTAACACTTTCTTCAGTGTATTCTTTTAACTTGCCAGCCACAGCCAGCATTTTTGATAATATTCACAGACCTTTCGATACTTGTAACTGTGAGAAGATCGGTAACTTCTCCCCCAGCCATATAACAATGAAAGTGTTGTTTACCAGAATATTTCATCAATGATGAGGGAAACTTTCAGTTATAATTGACAGAAAATCTCATCAATGGTAGGGAATGGGTTAATATGCGTGAAGAGAGGGAGAGAGAGAGAGAGGGAGAGAGAGAGAGAGAAATTCTTTCTGAAACAATAGCTCATGATGATGAAATACAGTGAGTCCCCCTTGAATATATGACTGCTGCGCATTCAGAGTATTAATTCACCAAAAGGCCTCTCCAGTGCTAATTAGACAGACATGACAGGCTGCCAGGCTGCATGGAGACCAAACCTCGCACAAACTGCACAGCATACATCGCTGCACTAGAGCTTCAGTGTCACTGTCGAGTACCAACTACTGCACCTACATCACATGGCAAACAGCCTCAATCCAATGCTATAATCCAGCCTTACAGAGAAAGGGGCTTTATACTAGTTCAAATTACAGAAATAGATCACACTAAGACTCAAAACTAACTAAGCACATACAAGGCCTCTGTAAAAACACAGGTAAATTTGCCACAGCGTTGCCTGATTCCTGACAAATACATTGCCACTTAAAAAAACATGCAATATAAGGATGAGATTTGCAATGTAGAATGTCCTATTAACATACATGAAAACACTCATTAGAACGTGCGCACAAAACTGAGTATTTGATGCCCCCAAGCATTTGTAATCACCTCTCACAACTAAAACACAAAAACACACTGAAAAAGCCTGACAGACAGACAGACACATGTGAAGCTGTACCTGCACCGCTCAGGCACCCGGTCCAGGACTGTAAAACAGCTGTCAGTCGGTCCTCATTCCCTTTACGCCATCCACCTCCTACCAGTTACACAGGACCCACGACTCCTCAACTCCAATATATTTTGCAATCCTTTCCAGTCACTTATTGTGTAAAGACTCCACCTACTCATTTCCCTGGTTGACAAACTGCTAGAGGGCAATTCTTGCTCAAACCCTCGGGTGGTCCTGATGTGCCATTCCACAGGTTTCTGCACAACTCAGAATCACGCAGTCATGCTAAAATGATGGGTGACAGCTCCCACAGGCAGAGAGATGCTCACAGGAGCTGCTTCTGCTACCAAGTGTGAGGTATGAACCCCACACTGCAACACACAGACATCAAATATTCAAGTCACCGAAAGCATTATTTTGCTCATTCACCAGCAGTGAGAAAGTGTACACTCCTGCGACCCGAAGGTGAGAAGCAGGAAGATCAGGATACTACAGCAAAAGTTAAATCAAAAGAGAGGGGTTTTTTTCAAAAATTGTACAAGCTCCCTGAAAGCTAATGCTAGCACAGATTTATCTTTCCAAACCATAGCAATATTCCTAATTTGGCGAACCACCATAACTGCCTAGTTATCAAGCTTGAAACCACAGCATATATCAGGTAGCTTGACCGCTTTCTTGGACAGGGTGGTGCTGCAATATTTTTCACAAGTACCCTGATTATTTCTCAGCACGTTCAAATGCCCTCACTTAACAAAAGATTAAGGTGACTAAGCAGAAGGGCTGGCATGTGAAAACAAATGGCAGAGGAAATAAAAATCATAATCAAAGAGACAGAATGATAGACAGATACAAAACTGAGCAGTACAAAGCAAAGAGCCAAAATACGACAGAAGAGGAAGGAGAGAACAGGAGAGCCAAAGTGGCAGACAGCAGACAAATATATCACGGTGAGGAGAAGAGCTAATACGGCAGAATGACAGCAGAGTATTGAGAGTATAATGCACACCTGTAGTGATGAGCTCCTGGCTGGAGGAATCATATTTGACTTCCGGAAAAGGACCACTCTGGACTCTTGCGACTCTGATGAAGGCGACGGTATTACCAAAACATTTATATTTTCAAATTAACATTTTATTAAATGAGAGCTTGAGCGTGCAACAGAGCTTTTGTGAAATCAGAATGGAAATAGAAGCTCAAATGGGAAGAACAGCCATAATTCCACCAGGGAATAAAGTGCAACCAAGAAAACAGTAAAAGGGAGTGTCTCCTGTCATCTGAGGAGGCCTCAGTTCTCACGGGTCTGCTCAGTTTACAGAGAGCGGAAGGGATTGTACAGGCTACCATCACCATCAAAATGAGCATTTGAGTGAAAATATCTTCCATTGTTTCCTTTCATCATAAAGCCATAAATGAAAGATGTCCAGAGAGCCACAAGTTCAACTGCGAAATGTGAAGAAAAAGTGGTCAAACGTCAAGCACTTCTCATGCCACAGTAAATGCAGCTCATGCACGAGACTCAGTTGACTATAGCAAGACAGCTGGTTAACGATAAATTATTCACGCAGACATAAAACACTCACGTCCATTGACTACCTGTGCAGTACAGACCAACTGACAGAAGTTTAGTTCTCAGTGCTAACAGAAGCCGTGTATTCACCTTGAGGTGGTGCCAGGGATTCAGTCCCGAAGTAAAGATGTGTTTTAGGAGCCACTTGTGATGCCGAGGCCCGAGTCTCCCAACCGCCACACCCCGCGGTCATTCAAACCCCGCCTCCCACTGTCCCTCCGGCAACACACATTTGTGAGGTGTAATTCAATCCCTGTTCTGTGAATGGGTGGGGGCTGGAGGGAGGAGAAAAGCCAGGGAGCTCTCCCTGTATTCCTCAACCCATCAACCCCTCCCACCCCTGACCCTTCCCTCCCATCCTTCGACATTTCAGCGCTGGATGGACGCTTTGAAGGCTGGGACACAGCACCCAAATGAGGCTGACGGGGACACCATTCGAAAAGGAAACTGGTGGAATGTCGATGTGGGACATTGTTCCGCCAATTGACGCTGCTTTAATTGCATTATATTGCCGGATTTCAATCAATATCCCCGATGGATTGTGACTTCACATGAGCCTACACCATATGGAGTCCTCTGGGATCCAATATCACTAATGCAGTGGTCTGCTGCTGTTCTCAAGGTTTCTTCCATCTCGTGTCTCCTCTTCGCTCTCTAATTTCACTGATTTTGTCTTGCAGTTGAGTGGATTCACTTTGTTCAAAGTTGCGAGCGTTTGCAGAAATCCAGACACAGCTCCTTTAATTCTATGATAAAACATTCCTATATAGATAGGAGTGGTATTTTCTAAGATGACAGTGCCCCCAACTGCTGCGTAAATGGAGAAAGCAATTCCTTTCATTAGTTACCCATTATTCATACATACATGCGCACATACTTTACATATTGAACCATATACTTTAAAACCATATCAGACAACAATATGTCTAGCAACTGCATTAGAATTAGGCTAATCCTGCCATTGTCGAGAGAACATTTAACAGCACTGATACCGGATCTTCACATTAAGAATTAATAAAAGGCGTGATACTTAGAGATCAAGCGAGAGCAAAATGTCCCAGAAGGCATTGTGTGTGGGAGTGTGTGTGCACGTGCGCACCAGTGGCAGCTGGTGAACTGGCGATAGGGGAAGCTCAAACAATCCCTTAAAATTAATGATTGGTCATGGCCTGTTTTCAATCATTCATTTAAATTACCATTACAGAAACTCCGAAAACTCTCAGCATTATCAGGTGTGGCCAGTTTTCATTAATAACGCATACCTGTTAACTCTCACGCATTTCGGTGTGAGTTTAAGTGGCATATTTACGTTCCTCTGCCGTAATCTGCAATTATTCAATCAATGCATATGTAAGAGATTCTCGCGCCAAATTTAAATCCTTGTTTAAATCCTTGACGTTTCAAATGATCTGATTTAATTTAAATGATCGCGAAACACATGCATTGCTTCCAATCCCTGAGTAAATTAAAAGCGTGAGAAGTCTGAAGTCGTAATCGGTATGCGTTATAAATGAAAACTGGCCACATCTGATAATGTTGAGAGTTTTTGGAGTTTCTGTAATGGTAATTTTAATGGATGATTGAAAACAGGCCATGACCAATCATTAATTTTTAAGGGATTGTTTGAGCTTCCCCTATCGCCAGTTCACGAGCCGCCACTGGTGTGCACATCTGTGAGTGAGTGTATACATACGTGCGCATTTGTCAAAATTTTTTATAAGTCCATTCATCTGCAATTGCAACCATGGTTATGAGCAAACCCTCACAGTGGTATCAATAGCATGCAGACATGAACAGTTCTCCTCCGCAGTTGATGCCCACAGTATCTGTATCTTTATACATAGCAGGCTGTAATACAGCCAACCTCAGGTACAACTACTGCAAGATGAAGAAAGTTTAAGAGTCAATGTCTTCATCTCCTTTCTCTGTTTGATTCTCTGTTCTCCCTCTCCTCCCTCCTACTTATCCACTCATGACAGGTGGAGGATGTGAGAGTCTTATAAACCATCCTGATTAAGAGGATTACCTTCTTGTAGAGCACTGCTCATGCTGGTGTGATGCTGTCCTTCTTTCTAATACCTTGAGAGTTAGCTTTGAGACAGATGCCTGACAGAAAATAGACTATTCACAGTGCAGATCACAAGTCTAGCATAACGTTAGAGTGCATGGGTGCTGCAAGGGTGCCGTAAAGAAAGCAAGTGAATATATAATGAAATATGGCTCACATCAATATGGCCTTAGTGTGAAGCCTGGCCATCCAAGTCTGAAGCTTCAGCTTCCAATTTCTCTGTCGCATTCAGCAGCGTGGAACTGAGAGAGGCTGAGGATGAACTGCAAGGAAAATGCCCCCAAGAGCCAGCGGAGTGAGGGGTGTGCTCCATCCCAAGTCACCTCATGAACAACGTGGCCTATTCTGTGCACCCACAGCTAGCGCTGAGCTCACCTGCCTTCTGAGTGCCAGAGAGGGCCAGTGCTGAGCTCGCCTGCCTTCTGAGCGCAAGAGAGGGGCTGAAAAAAGGGCCAGGGTGGATCTGCCAACTCAACAGACCGGTGTAATCCCCACTGGATTTACTGAAAAGGTCAACATTTATGATTTCCCTCCTGCCCTGAGACTCCAGTGAAAACAAAGCCAGCATGAGATAAAGGCAGCCTTTTATTCTCTTGCCTGGGCAGCCAGCCAGCCCCTGCCAGACCAGATTCATTTTACTCCCCAGCGCTATCAATAATCATTATTACAGGGAGAACCCCCCCCCCAAAAAAAAAAAAAAAAAAAAAAAAAATTTGTGACTACGTACAGTTTGCTATGTAAGCTGCTATGTAATGAAGTCAGTAGTGATAGTCTTATAGTCAACAGAGTATTGCAGTGCAGCGAGTGCATAGTTTGGCTGCATCAATTCGAGATGAATTGCGATATGCAGACAATCCTAAATAACCATTACAACTGTCCCACCAACTGCTGATAAATGTCTACAGGACTAGCTACCTAAGTTGTAAAAACAATGAACGTCAATATATTGCAACCAAAATTCCAAAGACGTTTTTGTATTCAACTTAAAACAGTGCAAAGACCAGATATTTCATGTTTTCCTTCTTTGTTTTGGAAATACTAATTTGGAACATTATGCCTGCAATACATTATAGAAAATCTGGGCTAGGAGTGCCTTCACTTCAGTATTACATCACCTTTCCTTTCAAGAGACCTCAAAGTAATTATTTGGGGAACTGCATATGCTAATAGTTCCTGTTTTTTTAAGGATTTTATCCAGTTTGCCCTTGATATTTGTCTTCACCCACTCAGATGTCTGGGTACTACATTTTTATATTTTGTGCTTCTTCAAGCATCACATATTTTCAGCAGTAGACAGGTAAGGACTGCAGGTTGGCCCATCTAGTGGTCTAGGACACCACACTGCTGGAACGTGCAGAATATCACTTGCTAGTTGTCTTCTCAAAATAAGCACAGGCATCAATGAAAAGATGTAACCTAGAAGACAGCACATGTTGCTCCAAAATGTGTAGCTGTCCTTCAGCATCAATAATACCAACATAGATGGTCAAGCGCTACCCATGCCATGGGCATGAACATCCACATACCATGATAGAAGCTGCCTTTTCTTCCTTGGCACGGAACACACCATCCATTATAATAATCCATTTGTGAGGCTGACAGGTCTTACAAATGTGCCAGTGTTTCAAGAGTGCATTAGCCCATTTCACATGAGAGAAGACTCCCGCATTTCTCGATTGTGCAGCATTTTTTGACATATGGTACGGCTCCCTTGACACAACAGTCTTCACATGCATTTGTGGATGCAATGATGAATGTTGTTTATTGAGAAAAGGCTTTCTAAATTAGCCCCAGCTCATTGGTCATATCCAATGCAATAAAATCTCTTTTTTTACAGTGTCATCAGAGGGATTGAAGATCCAGGGCCTTCAGAACTGATTTTCAATCTTATCCAGATTCCCTGAATCTTATAATATTACCCACAGTATTGGCTGTTGTTAGTGTGTCTTTAAACTGTTGGATTATTAAATTACATAGTTTTTTTAGCTTTTACCTCTCACTGCTTGTAAACAACTGGATCTTTTGCAAAAGCTCAATACCAGTTTTTTAGCATTCCAACTCTTTCCGTGTCTAATGTTGCCCCTATGCCAACTTCCTTAAAACTTATTGTGGGCATCAAAGTCAGAATAAGCATGCATTCACAAAAAATAAAAAACACTGAGTTGATGAAATAAAACATTAAATATTCTGTCTTGTACTGTATTCGACTTAATACAGATCAAAGATGATTTAATAACTGCTTCATTTTTTGGATTTAGTGAGCACTTTCCATACTGCCCAAACTTTTTTTTTCGGAAACTGGGTTGTCTAATGAGGCGCACCTGTAGATATGTATACAAAGATAATCAAAATAAAAATGATATTCATTAGTACCCATCATTACCCTGTTTCCAAGTGTATTTTCTGGTTAATTTTGATTAAATGCCCCAGGTGATTTAACAGTCTTTTATTGCTTTGAAAACTAAACATTCCCACAACAGCTAAGCTACGGCCAGTGACCCAATTATGACCTAAAAGGGAGATGGCCTACAGAGCCCAACACTGTGAACAAAGCCAGCCTATGCGTACCTGCACACAGATGTACTGCAATACAAACAAAAAATAGCCTTCCACTATAATGTAATGCCTTCTGTTTGCGCATTCATAACAGCGAAAGAACAGGTCATGTTGAAAAGACCTGTTTAGCTTCGTTTTTCCACATGGTGCATACAGTAAAAGTAAAATCCCAAGGATCAGATTTCTGTTGCCTTTGTGCATGAACAAGCAGGGACCGGTATTCTTACAGAGCCGAGGTCATGCAACAGTGACACCCAAAACCACTTCCTTACTCGCTCTCCCCTGAGCTCTGTCTTACTATACGAGCACAGGCTGTTGAGGGAGTTGCTTGAAGGACACCATGCCAGGACGACAAGTGGCCCCATAAGGTTAATCTAGATGCTAGACACAGGTGCTGGGGTCTCCCCATGTGCGACCTGAGGACCTCCCCTCCCGCCCACAGCAACAGCTTCCAGAATCTTCTTCCACTAGGGTCTGAAGATAGACCTTTCTCCAGGCATACAGTGGAATTTATAATGGATTTTTGTAGTTGTATTTATAATTAAAAGCTATAGCAATACATTCAATTTACAGTCATCAGCTATATTTACATGTACAATTTTTTAAATTAGGATAAAAATTGTTTGAATTCATGAATCAGAAAGCACTGTTTACATGTCTTCTCTTTGCTTAATATTGATGATTGCACTTGCAGAAAGTACGACTGAAAGACCCTGGTATTATTCTTGATCCAGACTTAACTTTTGATGCCCATATTAAAAATGTTTCCAAAGAGGCCTTCTTTCACTAACAAAACATACAACGCTGTACCTAAAATCAGGTGATTTCTTTTGTTAGGGGATGCAGAGAAACTGATTCATGGTTTTGTCACCTCAAGACTAGGCTATTGCAATACCATATTATCTGGTTGTGCAAATACCTTGTGAAAAAATCTTCAGCTTGTTCAGAATGCTACTGCTCATACCTTGAATAGAACAAAAAAAAGTTTGAAAACATCACTTCAGTGTTAACATCACTCGACTGGCTACCCATTAAATATAGAGCTGATTTGAAAGTTCTACCTCTGACTATTAAAGCTTTACATTGAATCATTGAATGGCACCTGAGTCCTTAACTAACCTGCTCTTACCCCATCGACCCACAAGAACACGTTGTTCTCAAGATGCAGACCATCTGGTAATTCCAAGAATTGCGAAGAATTTAATAGGTGGTAGAACCCTCTCGTACAGAGCCCCACTTCTGTGGAACAGCCAACCAAAATTTATAAGGAATTCAGACAGTCACAATATTTAAGGCTAGAATAAAAATAGGACCAATGGCCCTGTAGCTCACTGGCCCAATAATTGAGCCCATTGCGCAGCATTTTTGAGAAAAGCTTATCAAAGATTCAATGGTGTATGAATACAGCATACTAGACAAAGCATACATTGTCTGTGAAGACAAACTGCAAACAAAATTGAAATTTCTCAAAATTGTGAACAATCTTTGGACACATGGTCATAAGGAAGCCCCGTACCAAATTTGAAGTAAATCGGGCCAGTAGTTTTGGAGAAGAAGATTTTTAAAGATTTTGCTAAGGAATGACGAACACGACTATGACCATAACTACGACGCAGGACTTCGCCTGATCCCAATAGCTCACTGCCTATTGGCCAGTGAGCAAAAAAAGAAAAACTTCAGCCCAGTACTTCATTTGGGGTAAGGGCTTATAGCACATTGTCTTCCAATAAACCATAAGCAAACTTCAAAAATTTCATCTTTAAACAAACAAACAAAAAAAAAAAAAAACAAAAAACACAGTTTGCACATGCAAAACAAATTAGATTCAAAGGATGCCTGACAAAGTGCATTAAGTGAAAAATTTAGATTCAACAGTTATGGCTTTGGGTGTTGGAACCCCCCAAACCCCCCAGGCACACAGGTGGATCTTGCTTCATATATTTCTCCAGGTTTCCACGTTTTGCACTTAAAAATATTCCATGAACTCCCTCACAACCCAGATAAAATATGACTCTGGGCTGGTTCATCACTAATTCTAGCCCGAAGCAGACCAGAACCAGAGCAGATTGGTCAAGAGTTACGTGCTATTTGGAGAAAAAATTCTAACTGAGGCATACACCTACACTCCCATACACACGTAGCAATATTCAGATTTTTATATTGCCTATGAAAGCACAATTATTACACCAGCATTCATCTTCACAGGTGTTCTCAGGGCCTGTGCCAAATGACTGCCTCTTTATAGAGCCACGGTGCATGACAGAAATGAGGACATTCTTCAAGCAAAGCGTCACTCTCTCGGCACTGCCCTCCAGTACAATGCGTGGAATCATGAGCGGTTTGGCTCCTTTGTCAAACCCAGCAAGCTTTTCCACCTCGTCTACTTCCAGGTGAAGTTAGGCATGACCGACTGACAGACACCTCCCACTGCCAAGCAGCATTGCAGTGTTGACAAGTGTGGGTCCATGAGTGCACACACATGCTTGTGCGAGTGTCTATGAGGTGCTTGCAAGTGTACAAATACTTGTATATAACGGTGTGTATGTGTGAGTGTGTTCCCAAGTCTACACACACACAAATGCAGGAGAAGGCGCCGAATGACAGTTGCTGTAATGCACGGTTTTGATTTGCAAGCCCTAGCAGTAAACACAGGAGAATGAGCTACCATGTCATGAGAAGTGGGATAGGCTGCGCTAACAACATGATCAGCTGCTGGCATTTCGGTTGCTGAAGATCATGCCCTATGTAGCGTCCAAATCACCCTCTGACTGAGACAAGAGTCATGACCCTCAACAGCTCACTCCTATCCCCTCATACAGTGGAGTCTCATCTAGATGGCTTCTGCATACTCTCTTGGCACATATAGCCAAGGACTAAATAGAGTCTTGTGTGGAAAAGTCCCTCTCCAGAATTAATTTAGTCTATGACTGAGCTTAACTGGTCCTAAATTTCTTCGAGTGGCCTAGACTTGAACCTCAAAAAAACATTTGCTAAGAGCCTGAAGCTGACAGCCAACAGATGCTCGTCATCCTATCTGACTGGGTTTGAGGTTATCAACCAGAAAGAATGTGAGAAAATGCCCACTTCAGGTTTGCAAAGCTTGCAGAACTTTCCCGAAAAAGTACTCGAGGCTGTAATAACTGCCATAGGCACTTCCATAGGCGCAAAAGTTCTGCAAACTAATCCAAAAGTGATATTGCATTTTTTAAATAAATGTATAAAATTTTCAAAAAACCTGCTGTAGCTGTGTCATTAAGGTTACTGTGCATAAATTAATGGCCAAAAAAACGGAAAATTATGGCATTTTAAGTTAAATCTATAACACATTGTAGGGTAACAAAAGTTATGGGGTCAGAATACATTCCAAAATAACTGTAAATTTTGAAGAAGACATGCATGCCTTTACTGCTTTGATTCAAACCTTTGCCTCCTTCAAACAATCAGTCTGATGTATCTAAGAGGAATTCCAAGAGTTTGAGACCCTGACATGTGAGAGATGAGGATTATTACTGTTGGTGAAGAAAAAAGTAGGAAGCTTACGATGATATAGTACTGCTTAGTGGAGTACAGTATGTTATACTTCACATATCGACCATCTCACAGCTCCAGATTTTTTTTTAAGCATGTGAGTTGTTCCTTTGGTAACGATGACCAGGTTTACCTCAGCATGTGGGACAGGTGTTGTTCACACTGGCAGAGGTAAGCAGACGAACTCTCAGAAATGAGAGGACAGGGCAGCAGAGCAGAAAGCCAGCTGTCCAACGACTTACAGCTCCAGCAGGTACGACTGCAGCTGAGCTCAACAAGTGTCAGCAGAGCATGGCGAAACCCATCAGGCCCACCCCTATAACTATGATGGAGAAGCTTTAATTATATTCACCTGGCCATGAGGGACACAGCCCCAAGATGCTCTATAACACCGAGAACTAAATAAACTAAAACTAATGCGATAAAATGCAACAAGTCACAAGCACACGTTCTGTATGCTATCACATGTGTATACAAGACAAAAGTAGCCCCTCCTGTTAAGACTTTTGTTTTAATTTAATAAATGAATCATTCTTAAGTTCACTGCAGAAAGAATTGTACCTACTCTTCTTAAAGAGTATTTTAAGTGTTTTCTATTTCTCAGCAGTAAGTTACATGCAGTCTAACATACTGAATGGGCTCGTGGTACGAGGGTCTCCTTAGCCTCTTGCTGGTATTGAAGTGGCAGTTTTTTGAAAGGCACATCCTATAGCTTAAAGTAGTAAGGTATAGATTAAGTAATTTAAACCTTTAGCCTTCAATTTTTCTTTTGGGTTTACCCAACGCCTGGCAGCACCGGGGCTCTCACCACTAACAAAATGGTGGATATCTTCTTCTCAGTCTCTGGGAAAAATGGGGGAAAATGCTAATCAGACTATCTTTCCCACTCATATTAATCAGCTGAGCTTGTGCTTTGAATTTCATCTTTGCATTGGCTAATTGTAGACCCATCACAAGACATCAAACAATCCACTTCCCCTCCACTTATGAATTAATTTGTGCCCACACAGCATTCACTTGAAACTCCTCCTTGTTTAACGGCTCAAAGGGCTGCATAAAAGACCATGGATGCCATGGCAACCCTTCAGGCCTTGCCAAAGTTAGTCTGAATAAGCAAAGTCTCATGATCTTCGGCACCCACGCTTCCCACAAAACATTACCCTCTGTCGGGAGCCAGGCACCATAGCAAAGACCTGTCATATTACTGGCAAAATCTCTAAGCATTTTTCTCATCAGTGTAACTGATTAATCAAAGATGTGTGAGGAAAGCAACCAAAAATGAATAAGCTAGACTTCATTCTTTAAAGAGGTATATCCTCTGGTGTTAATTTTACTGAAGATTGATATCGGACACACACTGCCATTGGATCACATCGGGATAAAACACAATAGGAAACCTGTAGCCAAGTCTAGCAAACTATTTAACTTTGGAGACCAGCTGAGTACTAAAACCACTCATTTTTTACTCTCAACTTCTGTTGTACTGCAGACACTATAACAAGGACGACAATATGAACTGTTAGTGTACCATATCATTTTTTAAAAATCTGAAAATAATTAAACAATGATAATTAAAACAATGAAAGAGGCTTTTTGAGATTACTGCTAAACAGTAAAATGAAAAATCTGAGAAACAACAAAAAGAAATTGCCTCTTTTTTGATCCACGAAGAAGAAATTTTCCCTTACCGTGAAGAAAGTGCGAAGGAAGTACATAATACTCAACATTCTGGGTACAGTACAGGAGAGCCCTGTGCTTGTCTACGCCTGGGCCCTTCTGTGCCTCCACTCTGGCCACTGACGCGTGCTTGTTGCTATTCTGGACCGTCTTAGCACTGGAGACAATGCAGGAGGGAGGGAGGGAGAGAGCCATGCTAGCGGCTTATGCTAAGGAGGAGCAAAACATTGAAGGCTAATCTTTCAAGCCTGGCTCTACTTTGCAGATAACTTGGTCCAGACCCGCAGGTCCAATGCCCCAGCTAAAATACCACTCTACTGAGCGACGTGTTCTTTCCCTTCAGTTATGATTTGCACAGAAGTTTCGAAAAAGCTGATCAAGGAGAAAGACAAAATGTTTCATTCCAAAAAATATTAATGTGTTGTAAGTTCTCCTCTAAGAAAAACAATCAAACCAAACCTTTTTTGGTTTGCAGCATACAAACCCCATGGACACAATGATCTCAGAAATGGATTTACTGTCAACCAAACTCTGTTAGTTTAAACACAAAACAACAAAGATTTTTTTTTAAAAAAAAGAAAGATATCCATCTGTACAAGCAAAGGAAGACAGTTACAGATATGTTTTTGACCCTTATACTAAAAATAAATTTTCAAAAAAACAATAGGTAGCTGGGGAGCAATTAAAGGCCTACCAGATTTTGAGACAGTTTGACGGCTACAGAGAAATGCACATGTAGGGGAAATTATAAAATATAAATAAAAATTAATCTGTAAATAGAGAAAAAAAAGATTGACATTAACAGTCTAGCATCAAATGTCAATGTTGGTCAGGCTGTGTTAATCGAAAAAAATCAAACATGATATTTCACACCAGTGCTTTTTTTAAAGTGAACACAACCAAAAACCTATTCAAAAATATTTGAATAAATTATCTAGCACCCCATTTTATTTCCACTTATTCGACTTCTCTGGACACGGAGAACTAACAGAGCTGTTCTGTGTCTCCCTCTGTAGTGCAAGAGCGGTATTACATTAAGGTTGTGTAAAATATACTGGACAAAGAAAGTTAGGGATCACTCTGATTTTTAATATTGAAATATGATATGGAACATAATTTGAACTATCAAATATTTCAAATTCGAAAATTGGGGTGATCCCTAATTTTCTTTGTCCAGTATAGTTAAAGCCCACAATGCTTCTCAGTTCACTTTATGTTCCATCTTTCTTATGGTCAGCACGGCATGAATCATCACAGGCACGCGCAAATTTACACATCTTCCGGTGAGCCATAAATTAGTCATTCCCCATTTTCCCAGCAGAAAAGAAAAGCGGAGGGGAAATTATAATCATACATGAGTCAAACATGGCTTTCAATGTGCAATCATGTTTCTATTCAATAGAACAACTGCAGAAGTTTTCTATTGGCTAAAGCGTAGCTGAGCTAATTGGGATGAAAGACTCAATGGTCCTCTTACAAGTCTGGTCAACTAAGTTCCTATTGTTATAAAATACTCTTTCCCAGCTAGCGCGGCACTCTCTCAACTGCACTCAACTTTCCCAAACACCCATCAACTCTTTCATGGCTTGTTAAGCTTTTTGATATAGTCCAGTTTTGATTCGCTGAGATGAATTTCAAATTAGCTTGTGAACAATGTTCTCATTCAGAAGGCGACAAACAGTCTGGAACAAACTTCAGGTGACCCAAGGCCAAAGTTTCCTGAATGGTGTGACTGGTGGATATGTATGTGTGTGAATGTGCAGAACAAGGTGGATCTCTGACGATGTCTCCTAATTCAGGAAAATCAAAGGCTCCACATCCTAAAATCTAACATCACCACGTCCATAGCTGTCTGCAATAGCAGTGCCACCAACAGATGGCATATTACACATTCCCAACAAGCAAAAAAATTCCTAAAAATGATACTACTGGCAAATTTCTCTCCGATACGACATTTTCCCAACGTGAAATGAATGAGTTGAAATTTTCCTCAATAGCTGTTTCTAAACGATTACTGTCATACGAACATTTGGAAATGCGACTCTTTTGAATCCTTTATGTGGGCAGTTTTTATTCATTTCAGGGTAATGACGTAGAAACAATTGGGCCTTTGCTGAGTGTCTTCCGTAAGCAGTAGACAAACTGGTTTGTCTGTGGCCCATCTGCACAAAAGGCCGGGTGACTCCACTCCAAAGGGCTGTGAATTCTGTGCTGCTGAGGAGGTTTGGCCGTTTTTATCCGTGTGGGAAAAAGAGAGAAGCTGGTAACAAGCATAAAAAGACTCCAACTGTGGTTCCTGAAAGTTCCATAATCCCAGCATTAATGCATAAGTGTGGATGAGTGCCCTGGAAATCGCCCAAGACTTAAACCAAGGCCACAGATGTACACACTACTCTTATGTGAACACCCACAACAAACATAAGATACAAATGAAGTATCCTGAAGTACAAAATCTTTGGTAGCTTTACTCTGACTTGTGCAGCATACTAATAAAATCTTGAGCCATTTTGTTTAAGGATAAATTATGTTCAGCACCAAACCGAAGGAATAAGTGAAAAGTGAATAGTGTCATGTGATCTGAATGCAGCCCTTTGGTTATATTCATGTCATTAAGGAAGAAAAAACAAGAGCTACTGTGACCCCCAGCATACAAATCCACACATACGCATGCCAGATACACACATAAATTCACAGACAAAAAGACATACATACACACACTGCAAGACACGCATAATCGCCCACACACATACACACACCCCCACCCACCTACCACCTCCGCCTGCCCAGAACAACAGACAATTCGCCACTGTCACAGCTTGGGTCCAGTCCCTGCGTTTCCTCTGCTCTCCTTTCATTTCCCATTCCCAGGGAGACAATAATGACACTGAACTATTATCTGAGTCCAGTGGTATTATGCTGCCTATCAGCGCTCCCTGGCACCAGACCAACCCTCTCAGGAGGGCCACGGCCTTTTCTTTCACCGCATAATTGATCTTTAAGTGCAGTGAAGGCTTTCTCTCATGTGGTCCAGTGACAGCTGCCATTGTGCGTACCGCCTTGGGTTAGGGGGATAGTAAATTCACTCTTCCCTCTTAAATCCTTCCTTCAGGTGGGTCACAGTTACCAAGGAACGCCCCCCTCCCCCAGCCCCTCAATGCCGACTTTGCCTCAGGTTGACCTCTGCACGCCCCTGCCACAGTCTTTAGTATTCTCAAAATGTACCCAGTGTCAGGCCCTCTCACGTTTGCTCGTAATTAGAAACCGCATTGCATTGTCAAGGAGAGAAAAAAATTGAGAAATATCAGCCAGCTATTCAAAGTATACACTTTTTTTTCATCAAGACTTGAAACATAGCCCAAATAATATTATTTATTATACAGTATTACTATAACATATTACAAGTGCATTATATTTTAATAATACATTACGCATTAAAGCAACAATGTAGTATCATTACTCGTGGATGAGTGACTGAAATGATAAAATGACGTAGATCTGTGCTGAGAACAAAATATTGGCAACTGCCATGATTTTTTACATGATCCAGCAGACTGAACATATTTCATTATTTGCACAATTTATTTTGGCCTGTTTATTTTATTACCATCAATCGCTGTGCAACTGAAAAGAAAAATGGATATCCTATCATGAAAATTTATGGGGCAATCGTCCACATGTTTCTCCTCAGTCCACCATTCTCTCAGTGGGTAAAAAATATCTGATTCAGTGTCTGTCCACTCGTTCCAGGACAACCTCCCACTTCCACACAAAATCCCCAGACCCCGCACTTGTCAAAGCCTCCAACAGAGGATCAAAGCTATCGGTGATGAGAGGCTTACTTTGAGCTGTCTAAAAGCCATTTGCCACAGGACACAGTGCCCCGTATAAGCACCTGTAGACATCCTAGATACCGAATGTTCTGAAGAAAAATGTTTCCTCGACAGTTTCTAAATGCAGCTGAGGAGAAAAGAAGGAGCCTTAGACTTGAGTCTTGATTTTAGATTTCTCTGATAAAATTCATTTCAGGGCTGTACAGATATTAAAAATCAGCAAAAGTGCAAGTATTTCAGTCCATGTTGGATTTTCCTCAGTGGCGAAACGAAATATGCATGATGAGCCACCCCAGAGACGGTTACTCTGCAAATGCACCTCGTTAATGATCTAGGGCTTAATTAAACACACAAGGCTAATTCCACGTTTACGGTTTCCTCACAAAAACTTGTTCAGTAATAAATTTTAGGGAATTTGTCGCTATGCTCGCCCTCATTAAAAAATAGCCCTGCAAAATGGGCGTTACCCCTCAGCCGCTGGATTATTTCGAATGAAAATGAAATGACGGAGGCCTTTACAAGTTGTCCTATGGAATACAAAATACAAGATGGTGGCTGTGACAGCCATAGTGGACATCTGAGCACCGTCAAATTTGATAGGCTTCTGTGAGCACACAAGACCAAGCAACACAGCAGAAATGGCTTTGATTGACAGAGGCGTTTTTGAGTTATCGTACGGAATGGAAATTCAAAATGCTGGCTGTGGCAGCCATATTTGCTTCCTGATTCCGGCCAAAATCGATAGGCTTGTGTGGTAACTGTACCCCGATGTCCTCACCAAAAATTGTGATGATCGGTGCTGGCGTTTTTCACTTATCGCACAGAATGGAAATTCAAGATGGCGGCTGTGGCAGCCACATTTGATTTTGGATCGCGCCCGAAATCCAGAGGCTTGTGTAGTAACTGTTCCCCGATGTCCTCACCAAAAATGGTGATGATCGGTGATGGCATTTTTCAGTTATCGCACAGAATGGGAATTCAAGATGATGGCTGTGGCAGCCATATTTGCTTTCCGATCACGGCTGAAATCGATAGGCTTGTGTAGTAACTGTACCCTGATGTCCTCACCAAAGATCGTGATGATGGTGATGGCGTTTTCCAGTTTTCGCACGGAATCAAATGTGGACGGACGGACAAACGGACGGACGGACGCCGTGCGTGATGACAATAGCCCTCTGCCCCTTAATCGGGGCTGAGGGGTGAAAAGTGGTCTGATTTAAAATGATGAGCAAACATAAGCTGATTTCAGACATAGTGTTTACAAATGTGAAAAAAGTAACGGTAGAGCAACAGTGGAGAGAGAGGTGGGGTGGTCAAGCTGTGCTGTGGAAAGGCGCAGGGTGCAGACAAAGCTGAACTATGTACAGCAGGACTGCTTGTGACACAGGAAATATCCAGAATTTTAAACTGCCTGTTTCAAATATCGAAGTAGTGAGTAGAACAGGGGTGGGAAATTCCGGTCGTGGAGGGCCGGTGTGTACACAGGTTTTTATTTTTATCAATTACCCTGACTAATTGACTTAATTGGTTGCATACACAAATATAGATTTGTCCAATGATTAAATCAAAATAAAATGTTTTATGAAGGGAGACAAGAACTGTCTTTGGTGGTCATTCATGATCATTTAAAGAAATGCATCAGAAATGTCAGATTTCATAAATGGTTTGGCTAATTTAGACAATCAACTAATTAAAGGCCAGAAGTTGGTGTGAAAACCAGGGACAGATACGGTCCTAGTTGCCCACTTCTGGAGTAGAGAACCCAATAGTTAAATTGAGGCATATCCCAGTATTCAAAAGGCAATTTAAAGTGACCTGTTAGCCTATTATGCATGTCATTGGACTGAGGGAGGAAACCAGAGAGCTCGGAGGAAATCAATATGAACACAGGAAAAACATACCATAGAAACTATAAACAGAAAGACTTCAGCCAAATTCAAACCCACAACCTTCTTGACAGACGTTGAGCTCAGGACTCGGGCGCGGACAGAAAGTCAGAAATTTCACAAATTTTATTAAGGGAATGCGCAGGTTAACACAATCCGGTACTTTACCAATCGGGCAACTTGAAACACAGAAAGGGTAAATAGAGTCAATAAACAAGCCAAGGGTTGAATGCCAAATGGTGAGAGTGCCAAAATAAGGATGAGACAGAATCATGCATTGGAAAACCAGCCAGAATCTTAACCAGAAAATCTCAATACATAACGGACTGGGTAAACCCTTAAACATTAAACAAAACAAACCAGAACCTAGAAGATAAAGACAGGAAAATACAAAGGCTTGTAAGTGACTTGGAAATGGCAACAGACTCACTAAAAGTAGGTGGAAACACTGTTCTATATAATGGAAGCAATAACCAGGGGAGAACACAAATCTGGTGTGTGTGAACGGGGAAGCGTAACTAAGAGGCATGGCAACAAACAAGGGAATCCAACGAAACAATTAAGGAACAGAACTGGGAGGGCAGGCGTGGAAGTGCAATGAAAACAAAGACATGTGGAACAGATACAGGGGAAAAAATCATGCCAAGGAAATGAAAGCAGCGAATGAAGTAAAACCAATTACTATGAATGAATACAAAAACTAGAAAAAAAAACAGAAAAACAAAATAAACAGATTCTCAAATACTGACACATCTTGCTAGGAGGTGACAGTGCCTCCAACTGCCCAACTCGGCTACATCACCCTTCACCCACATTACAGCCACACGACTCCTTCACCCAATCTTTTATATTCCCGATTCAGATGCCTCATATATTATCTCTGCAGCTAGCTTCCTGTTTCATGGCCTCTGTGTGCTGGTGTTTACTGGCAGAATTTAAAGATATGGGGGAGTGAATTAAAAATCTAGACACTGTTTCACGGGACACAAAATTTGTATATGCCCTCTGTGAGCAGGGTGGATGATGAATATATTTCTCCCAGAGGCGGACAATCCAGATTCAGAAAGTATAAGTCCTCCACAGTATTTTGCTGTAACTGCCTGGAGTGGCTAATTAGAGCAGCCCTTCAGCCAGGGGGTTGAGCTAATTAGAGAAATCAGTGGGCTGAGCTCATGGGGGGATATAAACCATATAGGACTTTTACTCTCTGAGCTGTGAAATGTCCATCTCTGACTTCTCCCATTTTATAGGAAGTGAAAAACCATAAAACAACATTGGTGATACTTACAAAATAAACATTTCACCATGGTTGGAGCAGACACAGGCATATAAGTGCCCTTGAGCCCAAAACACCTTTGATTAAATCACTGATTTCATGAGGGCTATAAATGCATCCAATCTAGGCATTTTAGTATGCAAATATTTTTTCTGCAATTACTAGCGAGCTAGAAAATTAGCACATTCAAAAGATTCCCATCAACTCAGGAGGAAGTGACATCGAGCCCTCGCTTCTTTACACTATGCAGTCGCACCGCCAATGACACACTGCGAATACCATGGGAGAATCACATAGTCAGGGTAGAATTTTACTTGTACAGCTACAGAGGTGGTTGCTAGAGAGTAACGAACCAACAAAATTTAACTGGCTCTACCCCTGTCCCCAGCGAGGCTGCGCCAGTCGTTTCCTTGGCCATGTGGACCTCGGGCCATAGCTCGTAATAACGAGGCTGGGATTCGAACAACTGACTCCCTGACGAGCAACTGAGCTGTGAGCCATTCAGAGGCCCAGAAAGTTGTTTTAAAAAATTTATGGAAAATACCACCACGACACCAAATGCAAAAAAACCTGTATGAAAAGGCACATTTTTGAAAACTTTCTGGAAATCAGCTAGGGTGGATAGTTGGACAGCTAGCAGTTTAAGAAGCTTTATTTGATGTACAACGTAATACTGTAAGCAATATTGGAATGAAACACAAATACTGTTTCAAAATGGGATTTGTTTTAGATACTAAACTAAAGGGTGTCCATTTATTTCAAACGCTGTGATGAAAGCCAAGCTCTTCTGTATGAAGAAAGGAAATCATGCAAGGACAGGCAGATAAATGTTCAAAAGAAAGCATATGGAAAGGGAACAACATCTTACTCTGAATCTCTTCAACTCCTCTTCTCTTAGAGCCATGTTAGAACACACAGAAGAACACTCAACTTAAGTGTAAACCATTTGAGTACATCAAAGGTAAAAACCTGAGCAAATGGAGATTGAAGCTGAGTAAATAATGCATTAATGAATTTGGAATAGGGGTTAAAACTGAATAGAAATTTGCTTCTGGAAGACTCCGTGACCAACTCTCGTCCACACTCCCTGGCATCTGCTACCAGGGAAACTGTATTAGCAGAAACTATTAGCGATGTGGGGTTTTACAGACACAATAAGACAGTAACTTCATCCTTTACAACACAAAGCGCGCTCAGCTAACCCACATAAGAAACTGGATCACTCTTTTGTTGTTTTTGAACTCGTACTCTTTTAAGTGATAAGTCACAAATATCCTCAACAGACCCAGAATCTTCTCAAGGGTGGTATATCTTATTTGGAGAGAAACGGTATCATTAAAAGCAGGTCAGCCAGCGAGGTCTACAGTGAGACAGTGGCGGGCCCGTGCAGCAGACGTTTTGGCGCGGCGCAGTTCTTTCGTGAGAACTGGACCCGGTTGGGTTGGAGAGCGTGAGAAAGGCCCAAGGGCTGATTTGTGACTTCCAACAATACTGCAGATTGTACTCTCCTCTGTCGAGTAACCTCACCGCCCCATTCTGAGCGAAGTGCACAGGCCAGACACACTGATAGCCAGTCTGTCATGGTTTGGGGAGCCAGTGTGTGGGAGGCTTTCTCTATCTCATCAGCACCTCCGTCTCCCTATATGCACTCAGGAGGCTCAAAGGCTAAAAGAGGCTAATTATTTGCGGCTGTTGGGAGAGGTGAAAGGATTTCCAGTTCCACTGCGCCAGGTCAAGGAGAGGACAGTATGTAGAGAGCACAGTTTCACAAGGTACACAAACAGTAGCTCTTCCTTTCACATGCAGCTGCAGTACATCAGCCGCGTGAGCGCCAACTCAACACATCACGCCTAATTAGAATATGTCCTCGTCACAGTATGTACAGAGCACACTATGAAGTGCAGCGTGGAGAACAGCGTTAGCAGAGGCTAACTACACAAGGACACAGCATCGCAGTTAAATGGAAAACAAGCACTTTAAATTTGGAACTGTCGAGAAGCAATGCTCGATCAATGATTTTCCTCAGCCACAGACCAGTTTACCCTTACATGGTCCTTCTGAAGATGGTGATGCCCCTTCCTCCGCATTACTCAGGCTATTGACTACATAGCTGATTGTTTTTTTCCTCTCTCTCTTTTCATTTTGCACACTTCCAAAAACAGCCATATTCATCAAAAGCCAATAAGCACATTTGTTACAGCACTTACCCAATAAAAGTACATGCTCTTCTCGTCCAAAAATATTTTTTGTGATTTTTATGCACCGTGCAATCAAACGTCAAACCTCTGAAATACAACTCGTTAGCACAAGTTCATAAATGCTGCAATTTGACCAATTTTACCCAATCAAAAACTTCTTCTTGTGGCAATGTCTTGGACAATATGACGCAAATGGACACCAAGAAATCAGTTGATCTATATAAACCGTATACAAATAAGTCTTGATTATCACTAGAGCTGCAGCTTAATTTTACACAGAAAGAGGAAGGTTCGATAATACCTATCATTATTAGAACCTGTGCGATAAAATCTGCCATAATGCCGCTGTATGCGACTGTTGGTTGCTCCAACAAAACAGGAAACTCAGACCTATCAAAGCAGAGTCACCAGTTATGTTCTGCACACTTTTTACCCAGTTGTTTCAAGGATCACGTTTGCGCACAATATGGAATTTAATCGCCCAGTGAATATTGAAAGATTTTGAAAGATGAAGCCACATCAACGGAATTCAGTCACCAGCAGGCCCTCAAACCCAAGCGCCTGAGAACTTCAGCTAGGCTGGAGAAACGACAGCATCAGTTACAGACAGAAGAGGCAGGCTCTCCAAATCTTAAGTCAACTTATAATTTGCCGTGTGAAAGAAGATATTGGGTGCTCATGGGAAGAGAAAGTTTTGAAGGAAATGTAAAGCTAATGCGCTTGAAAGCGTGGGATGAGAGAATAACCAAAAATATAGGAATTCCAGGCACTCAGAAAATAATAATTTAAAAAAGAAGCAAGAAGAATAAAAACCTTTATCATGACATGGCCAAACAGTTTAAAAAGCCGACATGTTTTGACCTATATGGTCATCATCAGGGCTACTTATAATTTGTCATTGTTCTTACACCATTAACTATCATATAGGCCATTCACGCCAGAATGTGGAAACTAGTACTGGTACAACACTCAGCAATGTTAAAAACAATATTTATTATAAACATTATGCGTACTGGTACTGTAGTTCTCAACTGTCATTGTATTTTTAACCTTCGCCTGTATGAGAGTTCCAGTGTCCAGGTGATGAGGCAAGCTACCCCGATTCCAACAAACAAATGCACCGCTAACAACGTATATTTCTGATCTCCAGCTGATTTAGTTGTTTAGGAAATTTTTCGAAAATGACCCAAAAATATATTTGGATAGTAGGGGCAGTGTACTTCTATTGGGTATCCACTGTACCAAGTGTTTTCTCTGCCTTTAAAGTGAGGCCAAGTCTCATGAAGAAATACAAACATCAGACTCATGTTTTTCGAAAAACATACCCGAAAACTCAAACCTGGTGAACATTCAAAGCCCTGATTTTAAAACACAAAATTCACTTCTTCTTCAGTCTAACAACACTAAATGCCAGCCATCCGATACGAAATCTTAACCTCTCGGGTCAGAGGGTGAGCCTGAGGACCAGACCTGTGATTAACATACCTGCAGCAGCTGTTCAGAAGATGCGTCTTCAGGCTTCGGGTCTGGGAAGTCTGAGGAGAAGCAGAAGCCGGTGCGGAGGTCCAGGCAAGTGCAAAAATCGTTGTAGCAGGTCCGGAAAGATTGGAGTCTTTGCGTCTCCACAGTAACCCCATCAAAGAGGGAATAATTACAGATTCCCTCGCCTATTTACATCACAAATGAGGTCTTGAACCCTCTCCAAGACCAGTCCTAGTAAGCCGTCAGGGCATGAGTGTTTATGCAAAGCACCTTTAGCTCGGTACAGAGCTTAATGTTCCCCTTTGTTTCTTTACATCTGAGATTAAATAAAAACACGGTGTACTGCTCACCAAACTCCAGGAGTTTTAAATAATGCGGAAATATCTGCACAGTGGCTTTTGATAGCATCATTTTGTCCAATTGAGGGAGTCTACCCATCAAACTAAATTTCACAGCCAAACACAATACAGTTTTTTAGTTTCCTGTGTTTGTTGAAGACTTGTGGTTTGCGTGCACTGACAGGCAATTCTTTGCAGAACAGTGATTTTCCAGATGGGACCAAGCTATAGTGAATATATCATCATACTCCTATGTACTCTGAACTGTGGTCACTGGATCATATTCCTGTGCCAAACCAAAAATTAACTTGTTCAATGTTGGGAAATGTCCCAGAAGTGGAAATCCACACGTCTACGATGCAAGGGATTTGAAAAATCTGTTTTACACTAATTTGGTTATAATAAGAAAAGAAAAACACTAATCCTTTCATAATATGCCAATATGCAATAATGACAAAATAAACACACGCCATATGTGACCCTGCCTGTGATAACCCAGCTAAAGTCATTTTTCTGATGAAAATTAATATGTCAATGTATAACGCCTCACCTTTAGTGAACAAATACAGTAGATGCCATTTACATTAAACCACTTCACACATCTTCAGGTGATCAGACAACAAATTATCATATTGCTAATTGCTGAAGTGTAATGGGTCCAAAACAAGTTTAAGCTAGATTTCAATTTGGTTTCTCAAACCAACTTGGATGCAGTCTTTAGTTGCATAGTGATCGCGAAGAGGTCAAGTATAAACGTACCCATCAGACAGAAGCCTCATAGGTCAGTGCTATGCTCCACACAAAGTACTGTTCAGCTATGCCAATAGGCCCCACTGCCATCTGCACCATATTCATATTAGGCACTCCAATATCTGATGGCGGCTTCTGCCATTCAGGATCCTTTATAACATCAGAAGGTTTTCTATTTCCTGCGCCATGTTCACACTTGGGTGTCAATCCCAGTAAAGCCATTTCCCCTCAAGAAAAACTGGCAATCAACTGCAAATTGGAATCGTATCTGTCTCGTGAAGAAGTATTGATGAAACTGAGCATAAATGGACAAATCATATTCGGGCATAATCCAGATAAAAGACATAGGAAATGGCAAGTGTAATCAGGGCCATTGTAACAAAGGCTTTGCCATGGCAGTCATGAAAAATGGGAGCGGGAACTCACCACAGAACGCTTGTTTTGAAGAATAGAACGTTTCCCAAACCAATTTATGGGCAACCGACTAATGCCAGTATTAATAAGAAACTTCATACCGCATTGTTCTTCAGTAAGGTTTTTGATGTTTTTTTGTTGAGGTGTTTAGAATAAGTTTGAAGTCTATGCCTCAATACAATAATGGCAAGCATAGAAATAAAATCTTTGACCATATGAATACGACCTTTCATTTTTGATTTCACATCCAAAGTAATTATGATTATGTAAAACATTATTTTGAAAAAAACAATGCAGATACCAAAGTTAACTGATAAAAGGAAGCAACTATTTTCTTTTTGGTTCATGTCTGGGTCAATGTCTGTCATAATCTTGGAAAAGACCTGAATATTTTTGTTAGAAGAAGGCAATATATTTCTGAATATGTTTTTCTTGAATGCAGTATATGATACATGTGTGTGAAAAACGCACTACATTGTGTTAACACCTCTGTCACTAATTCCATTTTGGGAGCCTGGCTTTTCCAAAAGGCGTATGTGTATGTTTGAAAGCACAGAGAATGTAAAGGAGAAAAACTCAAAAAAATGCACATCATCTCTCAGCGCCCATCTCTGTGGCACACCAGCAGCCTAATGAGCCGGCCACAGGACTGCCAGGCCAGACAGACCAGGGCAGACAGTCATTACAGTTATTGCAGGCATCTCTTTCCTTGGCTTTCTCTCATCACACCACAGTAAGGAACACCCTCCTAAAGAATTTTCTTTGGCAGAATCAGCCACTGGCTTGGGCACTGGGCCTTTAGAGGACCACAGAGATGGCTCCACTGATGAGTCGACTATTTTCCTCCAGATTACACCTTTTCATTCCTGTCAGATGTTCCCTGAAGTGAAAGCAGCGGATAAGGAGATGGAGGGCTGGAAGAAATGGTTGGTATGAGCAGGGGAAATGAATTGTTACCCTGACATTGCATCAATATTGGCTCTTCTTCTTCCAAGTGAGGTCAGAGCCCCGTGTTCCTCCTGAATGCTCAATTGATTTAACTAACGCAGTGGCAGCTGTTAGAGGGTAGAAGAATTCCAGCATTAAAATCCCTTTAAAACAGGTGTTCCCGTCCGATGAATCACTGACCTTCACCTAAAAGTGAAACGTAAGACACTTTTAGTGCCTAACCAGTTTCACTTACTCAGACTCTTCCTGCTGTGCCAGGCAGGGACACTCGTAAACCAGTGAAAAATGGATAGGAACCCAACATCTGTTTGAAAACATCTCAGACATTCTCTGTACCATCTGTATTACAAGATTTAATGCAGCAAGTTCACATCAACTCTACTTAAATCATGGCAAAGATCCAGGAGCTACACAGAGAAAATGCAAAAAAAAATCACATTTTAACAGATCCCTATGTCATTTTAAGCAGGCTGCATGCAAGCAGACCACGATATCTCATAACTAAAAATTAGGGGGGAAGGGGGGGGCCGCAATATGCAAGCAGTCTGTGAGGAACTATGGATAAAGTCTCAGGCCCACGACCTGGGCTTATTTATGAAGTATTCATTCAATATAGATTGGAAAGCCCGGAATGAACTACTGATGTATGCTGACATTTTTCCCAAGTATTTTTAAAATACTTAAATGCAATGAATATCAGTGAGGTTTTGTCTCACTGGTGCCATCGTGCACAAAGAGAAGCTACGGCTTGCTAGAGACAAGTTTGGCAGGCAAGTGTCGAGGGATTGAAGGTCGCTCATTTGCAAGACACAGAAACAAACAGAGAGAGAGAGTAACAGAGAGAGAGAGAAAAAAGTGTGTGTGTGTGAGAGAGAGAGAGAGAGAGAGAAAGTGAGAGAGATGAAATATCAAAGTTGGCCAGTGGATGGCAGCGATTACAAGATCTGAAGATCAGACTATTGAGGTCAGTCATTTGACCCAAATGTGGGAACAGCCGGAAACATATGGAAACGTGCAATATTGTATGAACAATTTGAAGGGGGATCCAACATATTGTCATAGCTACTTTGCTCCAAACAGTGTGTCAGCTTAAATAATATGATAGCCACAAATGAACATGCTATCAATTAAAATGGAAAAAAAACGACTATTTCTCTAGTCTTCGGATAATCTACATTTTTGATGAGAAGGCTGACAATCCAATCTATTTATTCAAGGTCTCAATAATTACACAAAAAATGGTCTCCTTTCAAACTGGGTTGGTTGTGCCATCAATTTGACTTTAATGAAAGCTGTGTCTGGTTATTGCATCAATGCAGAACTCAGTACCCTTGGTGTAATACAAATGAATAGCTGATGTATTTGGACAGCTGTCATCACATTGAGGAAGAACAATGGAATTATTTGCACCAGTCAGGCTAGCCAAAACGTTAACCATAAAACTAGCATGGCAAAATTCTGGGCCTTTAACAGTAGGTTCCTAACTTCCTACAAAGACCAATGGCAATACTTACAATATTATATGTTCATATATTTAACCAGATATACTGTGCGTGTCATTAAGCAATTCATGCACTGAAGTTCTGCTCCAGAGAACAGCAGCAGAGGACCACCTTAAGTCCCCACCCTAGTCTAGCAAACTACTGCCAAAAAAGATAAACCTTCAAAAAAAAAAAGGACATTCTTACATTATTATATGAGAGCAAGAAAGATACAGAAACAAAGAGACCAAAAGTGAGAATGTGTGTTTGCTGGCGGGAAGCTGAAGAAAATTAACACACACTACAGTACATCAGCAAGCCAGCATGTCATTTGCATCAGGAGTATTAAAATAGTACAAACTGAAAACAGAGCAGATGTAAAATAACAACAAAGCGAAGACAAAATGGACGAACCACAAACATAGCCCGGCCATGGCCCGTCCTGGGTCAGTATGGTCGCTGCCTGCGGCGGCCTCTAACTGCGGGCAGTTTAAATTGGAGCCAGAGAGCTGGCTCTGAGTGAAAGAGATCCAGTATGAGAATTCATAGTGCAGGACCCAGGGAACAAAAACAAGTCACAGTTGGCTGGAAACAGCAGCAGCAGCAGCTCTGTCACACTACCAGGCCAGTGTGAGATCCCGGAACACTCTCTAATAACATTCCCTTGTTTGTTGTTTTAAGACCCTGCCCCCTGCCTTCCATTACTTGGCGGTTCAATTCATTTTAAAAGGGGGAGTGATTATGTGTTGCAACAGCTGTCCTGCTACCGATAACTATTGCAATGCAGTGTCCAAGGGCTGCCAAAAGTGGGGCCTAAACTATGCAACAGTGGCTTATACACTTTTATCACCCCTTGAGGCCGGGAAGAGAGCACTGTGGGTCAGAAACCAGGGTCATTTCTTTCACTTCTTTTTGTTCATGCAAACAAATCTGTTGCCAAGCCAGTGGCATGGCTGCCTTAGGGCACCTTTTGACAAAGTCGCAAGTCTGTGCCCCTTCTCGGGTCCAGCAGCAGCATGTCAGAGGGGCAAGGGAGGGCAGTAAAAGCTCAAAACGTTTGCAGCTGACACCCTGCCAAGGAACCGGGCCAAATGACAATGATATCTCTAATCGTGACTTCACGCCCCTTTCCGGGATATTCTTTTTGACATGTTGACTCCTGCTCCCAGCAGAAGTGGAAAATACAGGTTCAGACATCCTCCCCAGTATCTTGATCCAATCACAGTAATTAGCTAATGAGCACAATTCTTCGGGGAGGTGGTAGAACTAATCAATAAAATCAGCTCTCCGAGTTCATAGTTGGAAAAAAAAAATGCCTGGAATTTCCGACCCATCTACTCAGGTGAGACGTTGAGGAGGTTTCTTATTTCTTTTCTACTTGGCATTTAGACCTTGACACAACTCTAACCTAAGAACAGCGCGTGACCCAAGTCACAGATTAAGCTGGTAAAAGAAGCTTGATGAAATGCTGTCATTCATCCTTGAGAATCTAGCAGTTCCTGAGACAGCTCCTCGATAAGAGGCCCAAAGCTGAGATGCAGTACATGTGCTTTTGTTGCACTTTCTTCTCGGCCTCATAAGATACTGGCTATATACGCAACACCCTCTTGCATAGCCTTCCCTGCCAAGAGGGAGATTTTTGTTTGCAAACAAAACAAAATCACTTCCCCTGACAGACCGTGTGACACTTCCAAAAATAAAGAACAAAATGCATTATTGTACCTTTAGGGGCTGGCCACTGGGGCATTACCCTCCAAGGTATGGCTTTTGTACCCTTCGAAATGTATGTGTGATTTTTTGCACACAAAAGGGCACAGATAGTTACTTTGAAGTCCAATAATTATATAGTGCTTGGGGGGTAAATTAGTGTAGATTGTACCCTGAGGGACAGAAGTTCCACCCGTATCTCTGAGAGTGCACCTTGCACTAAAACACCTCTCAGGGCCTCACTTTTACCCTTCCATGCAAATCTAAACTATACTCAATGAATGAACTGACCAAAGGCTAAAAGTTTGTTGTTTTTTATCTGAAAGTTCACCATGAAATTTTAAATACAGAATGGCATAAACAACTTACAGCGGCAAAAAAGCCATCACAAATAAACATCATTCATCACACTCTTCTAAGGTCCGCACTATGGAAATGTAGTTGAATTTTGAAACTTGCAGACAGCCGATAGACTGCAACCTGATTTCCTAGAAAGTCGGAATGATAAAAAAAAAAATTGCAGATAAAAATAAGAAAACTGATTTGCAAATCTTCCTTGCCATGTATTATAATGAAAATGGTGCAAATACAAGATAGTCAATGCATTTCTCTAAATTTCTGTATTTCTTTTAGAAATATAGAGTCCTGATTTTATACCTGCAGCACATTCCAGAAAAGTTTGTGACAGAGCCCCGTAGTTCAAAGCCATGCACTGTCATGGCATGGGGTTGTGTCACTGACCTCGGCAAGGGTAATTTGCACTCATGTGAAGGCATCATTAATGCTGAAAAGAACATTGAGATTTTAAATCAAACTATGCTGATTTCAATATCTCTTTTCTCAGCATATTTCAACAAGACAATGCAAAACTGCATTCTGCACACATTACAAGGGCATGGCTGCACAAGGAGAGTGTTTAAGTGCTGGACTGGCTTGCCTGTAGTCCCCAGTAGACTCGTCCCAGATAGAGAACGTGTGGCTCATTTTGAAATGCAAAAACTGACAACAAAGAACCCGCACTGAAGCACGCCTTCACACTTGTTTACAGGGAGAATGGGACACCTGACACACTTAATCACTTGGTGTCTAGGTCCTGAAATGTTTATTAAGTGTTGTGAAAAGCAATGGCCATATTACAAGGAGGAAAATATTTTACTGTCCCAAGTTTTGTGAAATTTGTAGCAAAAATCAATATTGAAATTAGCTTATTCATTCATGTGCTGTTTAACTGTTCTCAACATAATACAGGTCAAAAATAATTAACAAATCATTGCTTTCAGTTCTCATTTTAATTTAACATACAATCCCCACTTTCTCTGACTTGTGGTAGCACAAATCACTGCTTTGTTTTTTTTTTACTTAAATTTTGCATACCATTCAACTTTTCGGCAATGTGGTTGTATACTGGGGAGATAGTATCACGGAATTTCCCACATCCATTCCAATTGGCCCACGGACTGTTGGTCTGGAAGAGGAGGTACGCTGGATCTCTTTATGAGAGGAATTTCTGCCAGGTTCTCGTCTGCAATTACAAGGTTACTCCTGCAACAGCATGGCTGTTCTTAAAGTGTGGCCAGCAGAAGACTTTTAAAAGCATTTATAGGTACAACTTCAGAGCTGGGCAGTCAGCAGTTCATAGAAAGGTCACCTTTAGGCACCCTGCTAGAGAGGCTTGAGGATAACTTAATAAGTCCTTAGATGACATCAGCATAGAAAGGCTATACATACTGTCAGAAGACAAACTCCCTGACACACAGACAAGAGGCAACAAAGATTTGACAATGATTTATGGCACAAGCACACACAGATGCACACAAGAACACACAAAAACACACACATACACACACACACACACAAAAGGCCAAATTCTCACAAAAATATCCACAGACATAATTTCTCAGTGTGTTTTGAGAGGATATTTATTAGCCTACTCCTAGGATAGTACAGGTGTGCACATCAGGTGTTGGGCAAACAAGAATAGTATACAACAAGATGGCATAACAACTGCATGGTTTACATAGTTGTATGCTGACAACTATCTGAGAATCAACTGCAACTGGCTATTGCACTCAACAGGTGAGTGCTACCCAAGGACTGTTTCCTTTTCCTGTCAGGCAGCAGGCAACGAAGCATTCAAAGCACTTCATTTAGACTCATTGTAGGCTCCTGTCTGATGTGACGGCAGCTAAGATTACGCAATGTAGACACTGGCCTTTTTACTGCTCTGATGGTACAGAGTCCCACAGACATTCCCATGGACAACACATTCTGAATAGTAGTCTTAATAATTTCTGTTTGTACTCACCTGGGGCATGACGCAAGCTATAGCCAGTTAACCACACCACGGATAGCACAATGCTATTTCATTGCCATTTACCATCCTATTCAACCTGCAAATCCACTCATCACTCAAGAGCTTCCCAAACAAACAGAAACAGGCAACAGTACAGTCTGTAGAAGCTGAGACGCAGCCTGTCTCCAGGGAACATTGGAAAAAACAGATAAGGAGGAGTAAGCCTGTCCAGATATTCAGAGTCTCCAGAGTTCATGTGAAAGAGGAGGACCATTCGCTGTCATTACAACCATTTGCTGTCATTACGACCCCTTTGGTGATGAGTGACTGTGACCAGAGGACTGCACTAGGCCTATATTCATGAAAGCAATGAGAAGAGGCTGAAGATCCTTAATCTCTTTAGTCTTAGGAAAAGGAGACTAAGGGGTGATCTGATTGAGGTCTTTAAATATGTTAAAGGGATTAAAAAAGCGAATTATGATGGATTCCTTCAGCCAAGTTTTGTTAGTAGAACTTGGGGTCACAAATGGAAGTTGACCAAGGGTAAATTTAGCGCTGATATTAGGAAATATTTTTTCACCCAAAGAGTAATTTTGATGTGGAATAGCGTGCTTGACCATATTGTTGAGGCAGAAACCTTGGGAATATTCAAGAGCAGGCTTGACTTAAAGCTAGATACCATTGAGTCCTTGAGTATCTGAAGTGATATATTCACAATAGTTAAAAGAAAAAAAAAAAAAAACTGGCGAGCCTAGTTGGACTGAATGGCCTGTTCTCGCCACTCATGTTATGTTATGTTATGTTATGTTATGTTATAAATCAGGTATGGATCACATTAAGTCCACAGCTACAGTGTACATTTGAGTCACGGTTAAAAGAGGTAACAGAAAACAGAAACACAGGCATAAACACTATTGCCCTCCATGAAGAAAAAGTTGGACAATAGACTTGAATAAAATTTTCAAGCAAGCACAAAAAATACATTTTTTGCCAAGAAAAATGGCAATTTCAAAGCATTTAAATGTTTTAGAATTTGGAGTAGAGGACCCCTTCCAACAAACAAGCACTTTATTTCTTCACAAGTGCAGTTCTAGTCCTAATCAAGAGTCAGATGGATGAAATGACATATATCAAGTTACACGGCCATCTTGTGTGAACTGATTAATTCTTGCTCACTAAAACAACGTTTTATTAAAAAGCATTTGAGAACCCAGCTCTGTCTTGGTTTGTGAGGTGTGCGTGTGGTTTGGACTTTTCTTTGCGTCTCTTGTCCCAGGACGATATCGAATTCCTTGGCTATCGAATTCTTTACCCAGCTGGCTGATTGAGCTGGGGCGGCGCCTTCCCGGACTCTATATAAGCAGGAAGTCCGGCACGCCCCCTTCGCTAGAGTATTTGTTTTTAGCTTCGCACTATAGCCGAAGATATCTGTGGTCAGTTTTGGTATGACTTTCTATCTTCTGAATATTAGAGTTTCTTCTCCCTTTTTTCTATCTCGTTTTGCTTCCGTGTTTCGGACTATTATACGTCCTTTGGAAGTGCGAGTACTTTCGTTTAGTCTGTATTATTCTCTGTGTTTGTACTGTCTCTGTGCGGCTCACTTTCTCTCTGGTTGTTGCCTTGGCCTCCTAATTCTACCGGCCATTACAGAACACTCTAGGCAGCATGGAGTCATCAGCAACGGCTACGTTAGAGAAAGTTGTGGCTAACCAACAAGCTGTTCTCTCTGGTTATGGCAAGGGTCTTTCTAGCCTGAACAATCAGCAGGCAGAGTTGGCGGACAGAGTCTGCCTTCAGGCGAATGCCATGGAGAGACAGGAAAACGTTCTGTTAACTCCAACTGAGAGTATTAGAGCCTTGTCCACTCAGATAACACAAAATGTTGTACAAGCAAAATCTGTACACCTACCCCGAAAGCCAAAACTCCAGTTACCCCCAAGATATGGAGGCGAGGCAGGAAGATGTAAAGATTTCATTGCCCAATGTGAAATATTTTTTAAAGTGCAGCCTTCACGGTTTGTGAATGAAGAGTGTCGGGTTTCATTTATTTTATCCCTGTTGACCGACACAGCACTCACTTGGGTCGGCCCACTTATTCGATCTAATTCACCGGTCGTGAATACTGTGGAGACTCTCGTTAGAGAAATGGTATCGGTGTTTGATCAGGATGTTTGTGGTCAGGACGCGGTTACGCGTTTAATGCATCTGAGGCAGGGTTTTGAGAGTGTCGCTGAGTTTTCAATCTCATTTCGCTCCTGGCGACAGAGACAGGCTGGCCAGAAGCGCCTCTTATGACTGTTTTTGTTCACGCTTTGGCTGAGGAGGTTAAGGATGCTCTGGCTACATTGGAGCCTTATGTTTCCCTGGATTCGTTGATTCGCACTGCAGTGCGAATTGATAATCGCATCTGCGAATGTAACAGGGAGAAACGTACTGCATTGACTCTTACTGGCAACAGGGCTTATGCTCCTCGCAGCGAGCACACAGCTCCCATTCCGCCCACTGAGATTTCCACTCCTGGGGAGCATATGCAGGTTGATGGCTCATATGAGAGCCGGGCTCGCAAGCCCGTTCGCAGACGTATAATCTGCTATAATTGTAACAAACCGGGACATATCCGTCCACGCTGCCCTGACCTTCAGGGAAACGGGAAGTCCCTCTAGCAGTATGGGGCATGCCAGAGGGACAGACCCAATTTCCCTTCCGAACTTTAATTCCTGTAGAATTGACTGTGGGGAGACAGAGAATATTTATCGGAGCTTTTGTGGACTCTGGCGCCGTGGACTGTTTTATGGATGCGGAGTAGGCTAGGAGACATTCCATTCCCATCCGCCCTCTTTTACATTCACGCACTGTAAGATCTTTGGATGGTCGCCCGCTGGGAACTGGATTTATAACCGAAGTCTCTGAATCATTGACTATGTTCATCTCTTTTGGTGGTCATTCTGAGGAGGTCTGGTTTTTTATGATCAGTTCTCCTGTTTTCCCTGTTGTTTTAGGACACTCTTGGCTACGGGAACATAGGCCTCACATCATTTGGGGGAGTCAGAATAACCCGATCGTCCAGTGGGGCACTGATTGTAGGTCCCACTGTAGGGAGAGTTTGGCGTGTCATCCCGGGCATCAACCCATGGGGGAGGCTGACGCCTGGAGTGATTCTGAGGAGTTTGTCTCACACAACCCTCCTAATCTAGAGAAAGGGGCGGAGGAGGGGTTGGAGTAGGATCCTCAATTTGACTGGCAGCAGCCAGAGGAGGATTGCTATTCGGACGATTTCTCTGACTCGGAATCAGACATAGAGATGGCAGGTTCCGAACAGGGTGAGAATTTGGGGATTGCTCTGAACTTTTGTCTGGCTCCTAATGTTCCTAACGATTATGCTGATCTTGCGGAAGTTTTTAGCAAGCAACGGGACTCGACTTTACCTCCTCATCGCATGTACGATTGTGAGATCAATCTCTCCCTGGGTACCACTCCCACTAGGGGTTCATTATACTCGCTGTCAGGGCCTGAGCGAAGGGCCATGCAAGAATATATTCAGGAGGCTCTGGCTAATGGATTTATTCAGCCCTCCATGTCTCCTGCTGGAGCGGGGTTCTTTTTGTGGGCAAAAAAGATGGCGGCCTGAGACCCTGTATTGATTAGAGGGGCTTGAATAATATCACCTTTAAAAACTGATACCCCCTTCCATTGATGAATTCCGCGTTTGAATGTCTGCAGGAGGTGTCGTTTTTTACTAAGCTAGACCTCTGGAATGCTTATAACTTGGTTCGGATCCGGGAGGGGGACGAGTGGAAAACGGCATTTAATACACATGAGGGGTACTACGAATATTTGGTCATGCCGTTCGGATTGGTTAATGCCCCTTCTGTGTTCCAGACTCTCGTCAATGACGTCCTCCGAGAGATGTTGGAGAGCTTCGTCTTTGTCTACCTTGACGATATTCTGATTTTTTCTTCAACTCTCTCGGAGCATAAACAACACGTCAGACAAGTGCTTGAGGCTCTCCTTAAAGCAAAGTTTTTTGTCAAGGCTGAAAAATGCTTTTTTCATGCCAAGACAGTTTTGTTTCTTGGCTTCATTCTTTCGGAAGGGTCAGTCCGCATGGATCCTGACAAGGTGGCAGCGGTCAGGGATTGGCCTGCCCCTCAAAAAGTCAAGGAGGTGCAACAGTTTTTGGGGTTTGCTAATTTTTATAGGAGGTTTATCCGTAATTTTAGCACAGTAGCTGCCCCCATTATCACGCTCACTAAGAAAAATACCTCCTCGTCGTTTGCTTGATCTCCAGCAGCTGAAGCTGCTTTTCAGGAGTTAAAGAAACAATTTAGCTCAGAGCCTATTCTCGTTTTGCTCGACCCCTCCCTCCCATTTGTTGTGGAGGTGGATGCGTCGGAAGTCAGGTTGGGTGCCATTTTGTCCCAGCGCCCCCTTCAGGACAATAAGTTGCACCCATGCACCTACTTCTCCCGGTCGTTGTCGGCGGCTGAACGCAATTACAGCATTGGTGACCGGGAGTTGTTGGCTGTCAAGTTGGCGTTAGAAGAGTGGCGCCATTGGTTGGAGAGGGCTGAACATCCGTTTGTGGTTTGGATGAATCATAAAAATCTCCAATACATCCAACAGACAAAACGAGGTAATTCCTGGCGGTGCAGCGGTCGTTGTTTTTCAACCACTTTAACTTTACATTAACCTATTGCCCGGGTTCTAAAAACATCAAGCTCGACGCTTTGTCGCGGATTCACGACCGCTCTGGTCACTATCCTATTCCTGAGCCGGTTATTCCGGCAGCTCAGATTGTGGATCCCATTCAGTGGGACGTTGAGTCTGTTGAGCGGGATGCCTTGAGATCCGATCCCGGTCCTGGTGGGGAGCTGCCTGGCTGTTTGTTTGTTCCGTTAACAGTACGGTACAGTGCTTCATTGGTCCTTTTAAGATTGTGTGAAGGATCAATCCTGTCACAGTCCGGTTGAAGCTCCCTAGATCCTTACGGATCCACCCCTCTTTTCATGTCTCCAGGCTCAAACCTGTTAGCACTTGCATCCTGGCTCCGGTCGACAAACCCCCGCCACCGCTGCGGATGATTGAAGGGGGGCCTGTTTACACTGTGTGTCGCATTTTAGCCGAGAGGCGTGTGGGTCGTGGGGCTCAGTTTTTAGTCAGCTGGGAGGGTCATGGTCCTGAGTAGCGGTGCTTGGTTCCTTCTCGGGATATCCTGGATCCCACGCTTATCTCAGAGTTCCGTGCATGGGGTTCTCTGGGAACTTCTGGAGCTGTTCCTTAGAGGGGGGGTCCGGTGTGCGTGTGGTTTGGACTTTTCTTTGCGGCTCTCGTCCCAGGACGATATCGAATTCCTTGGCTATCGGATTCTTTACCCAGCTGGCTGATTGAGCTGGGGCGGCGCCTTCCCGGACTCTATATAAGCAGGAAGTCCGGCACGCCCCCTTCGCTAGAGTATTTGTTTTTAGCTTCGCACTATAGCCGAAGATATCTGTAGTCAGGTTTTGTATGACTTTCTACCTTCTGATTATTGGAGTTTCTTCTCCTTTTTTTATCTCATTTTGCTTCCGTGTTTCAGACTATTATACGTCCTTTGGAAGGGCGAGTACTTTCGTTTGGTCTGTATTATTCTCTGTGTTTGTACTGTCTCCGTGCTGCTCACTTTCTCTCTGGTCATTGCGCTTGGCCTCCTAATTCTACCGGCCATTACACCAGCTGAATTCAGGCTAGCTTTACTTCACAAGCCTCAGCTAAATTATTTTACAAACCCCAATTCCAATGAAGTTGGGACTTTATGTAAAACGTGAATAAAAACAGAGTACAATGATTTGCAAATCCTTTTCGACCTATTTTCAATTGAGTACACAACATAGACAAGATACTTCATGTTCAAACTGATTTTTGGAAATATTCACTTATTTTGAATTTGATGCCTGCAACATATTCCAAAAAAGCTGGGACAGGGGCATGTTTACCACTGTGTTACATCACCTGCCCTTTTAACAACACTCAATAAGTGTTTGGGAACTGAAGACACATACTCCATTGAATTACTGTAGGTTGAAAAGGATTTGCAAATCATTGCATTCTGTTTTTATTCACGTTTTATGCTACGACATTTATTTTTATTATTTTTTCATATGGATAATACACGCCTTGAATAACCCTTTACCTTCAATGAATGAAATGATCATTTAAAAGCTGCATTTTGTGTTTCCTCACATTCTCTTTGCCTTATATTAAAATCAGTTGGATGAGGTGACACAATCAACTGAGACAAATAAGCAAAAATAGAAAAATTTGGGAAGGGGGCAAATACTTTTTCACAGTACTGTATATTTCCAGCCATAGAGGGCTTCAACAAAGTGAGGGGGTGATCCAATCACAAAGTGGCAATTAAATAGTCATTTATTCACCTCTGTCTGGCCGGCTACTTTAATAGCTGAACGTCACCGAATTTCTGGAGTAAATGGCAGGAATGTCTGCACATGTAGCCAGCAATATCATGTTTAGGCTTGCCTCTGTACTTTGTCTGTATCTGGGGGATTTAACGCAATATCCACTGAGGGCAATGTCAAAACAAATTACAATTAATTGGAGAAGTGGCTCTTAATTTTCCCTGTGGGTTTTTATGTTAATACAACCAAAATGAGCAGCCATGCGCAAAAGTGTTGTTCAGTAGTCACTGAGTGACTTTAATGGCAAGTCAAGCATTAGTTCGCTTCGAAGTACGAAAACTAAAACCAATGGTTTTCAAAAATTTTAACGCTAGTTATAACTATCTAGCATGCTAACAATGACACGTTACCATCATAACTGAATCTCAGTTAAGTGGGTGCAGTTAGAGAGATTCAGTCTTGCTCTGAAAAGAATCAAATACTAACTCTGCCCTTATATTTATTATTGCTTGAATATTGATGTTTTAGACTACTTATTTCTGAAAATTACGAATTGCACTGACCAAAGACAGTACATTACACATTTACAATTATAAAAATAACATTTGTTAACATATACCTGGTCTCACTGAATGTTTTAATACATAGCCTTCAATAACACTGGGTTACAAAAAAAATTTTTTTGTAAGTTGTCTCAGTTTTTTCAACTGTTTTAGGACAATTTTGCAACGCAGAATCCGAAAATGACATCCATTTCCCTCGATCAGGTCAGGTTTTTGTGCTAAGTCGATTTTAAAAAAATCTGATCTTCTGACTAAATTGATTACATTTCTGTGACATTATCGGTTGATTTTTGTTAACATTTCTTATCCGAAATAGGTTTTTAAGAGAAAAAATCGTTTTCTAACACAATGCATTAATTGGGAATTCCAAACTTCTGACTTCAAACAACTCTTCTTGCCCTTGGTCCACCGACGCAGATACTCGGTGCATGTCTTACATCCATGTGTGGCGCCCAAGCTTTATCCTGGTCACCAATTTTCATACCAAAATAAGCATGGTAAGCACGCTTTATGAAACTTGTGACTGGATTCCTGTTAGGAACAACGGTGTATTCGCCGCAGATGTATCAGAATACATCGGGCTTATTTTTGCAAAATCTTCTGCCCGAAGCCATTTAATTCACCTGAAAATAAATATACCTGTTAGTCATAAATTGGCGCATGTGAACTCTTCAGAGTTCATTCATTTAAAGGAATAAAAAAGAATGTTGCATCATATAAAGTGAAAATACCCGTACATGTAAACAAAAATGTAAAAAACAACGTGGCGATATTCCAAAAAGTTGACCTGATTGAGCAAAACCAATTTGATTTTTGGATTCAGCGCATCAAAACTGTCCTAAATCAGCTAAAATAAACTGATTAGACAATAAATTAATTAATAAAAGACAATAAATTTGGTGTTGACCAGTGTAATCATGTCAACCTACAAATCTGTGTTAGTTATTAGGTCTTTTTATGGTTGTTCTGTTTGTGATCAGAAAATGAGATGTTATGTTTTGCTTTTGAATGGTATTACTCCAGTAACCCCCCCACATATTTGCAATTTCTCAATTATTTAGGTCAAAACAATATCACCTGAATAATGCCACCACAAATATCCTTTAGCTGGCTACATTTTCTATCTGGTAGGCCATTCAGAAATATGGGGAACCCCTTGCATAGTACTGGTCTGACTTCCCTAAAATGCGACTCTGCCTAGCCTTGCTTGAGCAGGAGATGAACAGGGCTCTCTGAAACATGAAAACAAGAACAGTTGGACAAGCTACTACAGGATGACTTGTGCATTTGATCTCATCCCACAAATCCCAGCACTAACATTTCCGCTGCCAAGGCAGTCTTGTAGATGGCTGGTTCTCGTCTTGTAGATGGCTGGTTCTCAAGCACTAATATGGAACTTATGTCTTATGACAGACATATTTTAAAACAAAATAGGTTTGCTTCACCTTGATTAGTAAAATACGTGTCATGAAATTTATGGGGGAAAAAGGCATTTACCTTTGTCATTTTTCACAACATATACCCGAAATGTTGGACAGTTAGTTTTATACAACCCCAGTTCCAAAAAAGTTTAGACGCTGTGTAAAATGTAAATAAAAACAGAATGCAATGATTTTCAAATCATTTGAAGTTTATATTTATTTGAAAATAGTGTAAAGACTATATCAGATGTTGAAACTGAGACATTTCATTGTTTTTTGTAAATTACGTGCTCATCTTGAATTTGATGCTGGCAACAAGTTTCAAAAAGGTTGGCACAGGGGCACGTTTACCACTGTGTTGCATCACATCTTCTTCAACAATCTGAAAGCATTTGGGAACTAAGGGGACCAACTGATGAAGTTCTGAAAAAAAAACATTTTCCCATTCTTGCTTTATGTAGGATTTCAGCTACTCAATACTTTGCAGCCTCCTTTGTCATATTTTTAATTGCAAAATGTGTCAAATATTGTCAGTGGGTGACAGGTCTGGACTGCAGGCAGACCACTGTAGCACCCAGACTCTTTTACTACAGAGCCATGTTGTTGTAATATGTGCAGAGAATGGTATTTGGCATGGCGTTGCTGAAATGAGCAAGGCCTTCCCTTAAAAAAGGCAACTGGATGGCAGTCAATATTGCACCAAAACCTGTATATATCATTCGTCATTAAAGGTGTCTTCACGGATATGCAAGTTACCCATGCCATGTGCACTAGTGCACCCCCATAGTATCATGGATGCTGGTTTTTTAATTGATTGCTGATAACAAGCCGGATGGCTCCTCTCCTCTTTAGCCCAGAGGATGCGGCATTTATGATTTTCAAAAAGAATTTCACATTTTGATTAGTCAAACCACAGGGCAGTTTTCCACTTTGCCTAAGTACATTTTGAATGAGCTTGGGCCCAGAGAAGAAGGCAGTGTGACTGGATCTTGTTTATATATGGTTTAATCTCTTCATGGCAGAGTTTTAACTTGCATTTGTGGATGGAGTGACAATCTGTGTTTACTGACAATGGTTTACAGGAGTGTTCCTGAGTCCATGCAGTAATTTCCACTACAGAATCCTGTCTGTTTTTAATGGAGTCCCGCCTGAAGGCATGAAAATCACAGCCCTTCAAAACTGGATTTTGGCCTTGTCTCATGCGTACAGAGACTTTTCTGGATTCTCTGGATCTTTTAATGATATTATATACCATATAGGATAATATCTCCAAATTCTTTGTAATTTTAAGTTGAAAACATTGTTCTTCGATTTCCTCATGCAGATTTTCATAGGATGGTTAACCCCTCACCATATTTACTGATGAAAGACTTTGCATACCCAATCATGTTACTGACCTGTTGCTAAATAATCTAATTAGCTGTGAGATGTCCTGCCAGTTGTCTTTTTTAGCATCATGCAACTTTTCAAGTCTTAAACTGTCCCATACAACTTTTTTTAAACATGTTGCTATCATAAAATTCAAAATGAGCAGATATTTTTCAAGAAACAATAAATTTTATCAGTTTCAACATTTGATATGTTGTCCATGTCCTATTTTTTATTAAACATAGGGTTTTAATTGATTTGCAAATCATTGCATTCTGTTTTATTTACAACCCCAATTCTCAAATAGTTGGGACGAGGTGTAAATTGTGAATAAAATCAAAATGCAGTGACTTTCAGATTACATGAGGCAATATGTTATTTACAATAGAACATAGAGAACATTTCAAATGTTGAAACTGAGACATTTTATATTTTTATCCACAAAATGAGCTCATTTCAAATTTTCTGGCTGCAACAGTTCTCAAAAAAGTTGGGACACAGGTAAAAAAGGGCTGAAAAAGCAATTAATAAGAGAATCAGCTGAAAGAACATTTAGCAAGTAATTAAGTTAACTGGCATCAGGTGTGTAACATGACTGGCTATAAAAGGGTTGTCTTAGAGAGGCTGAGTCTCTCAGAAGTTAAGATGGCCAGAGGCTCTCCAACCTGTGAAGGCTTGCGTAAAAAAAAAATTGTGGAATACTTTAAAAACAATGTTCCTCAACATCAAATTGCAAAGGCTTTGAAGGTCTCATCGACAGTTCAGAACATCATCAAAAGATACAGAGAAACTGGAAAAATCTCTGTGTGTAGGGGATAAGGTCGTGGACCTTTACTGGATGCCCATGATCTTTTGCCCCTCAGACGCCACTGCATCACTCACCGGCATGATTCTGTCATTGATATTACTAAATGGGCCCAGGAATACTTCAAGAAACCACTGTCTATAAACATAGCCCACCGTGCCATTCACAGATGCCACCTAAAACTCTATCATGCAGAAAGGAAGCCATTGTTCAGCATGATCCAGAAGTGCCGCCGTGTTCCGTGGGCCAAGGCTAATTTAAAATGAACTGCAGCAAAGTGGCAACGTGTCCTATGGTCAGACGAGTCCAAATTTGACATTCTTGTTGGAAATCATGGGCATTGTGTCCTCCGGGCTAAAGAGGAGAAAGACCACCCCTCCTGTTATCAGCATTCAGTTCAAAAGCCAGCATCTCTGATGGTATGGGGATGCATTAGTGCATATGGTGTGGGACACTTGCATGTTTTAAAAAGCACCATGAATGCTGAAAGGTATATAAAGGTTTTAGAGCAACATATGCTCCCCTCCAGACAACATCTATTCCAGGGAAGGCCTTGTGTATTTCATCAGGACAATGCAAAACCACATACTGCAGCTATTACAACAGCATGGCTTCTTAGAAGAAGAGTCCGTGTGCTGAACTGGCCTGCCTGCAGTCCTGATCTTTCACTGATTGAGAACATTTGGCGCATAATTAAATGAAAAGTCTGTCACAGGAGACCCAAACTCTCCAGCAGCTGGAAGCCGGTATTAAACAAGAGTGGGATCAAAGTCCAATGGATAAACTCAAGAAACTTGTCTCCTCAATGCCCAGACGCCTCCACTTTGTGTTAAAAAGAAGAGGGGATGCTACACCATGGTAAACAGGCCCCTGTCCCAACTTTTTTGAGACCTGTAGCAGCCAATTGTAAAATTTCTCAGTTTCAACATTTGCTATGTTATCTCTGTTCTATTGTGAATAAAATACTGGCTGGTGTGATTTGAAAGTCATGACGTTTTGATTTTATTCACAATTTACACTTTGTCCCAACTATTTCGGAATTGGGGTTGTACATTTAACACAGTGTTGAAACAGAGTTGTAGTATGTAACCACAATCTATGACTGAAACTTGCTCGTAGCTTGACAGCCACAATTATAATACATTGGCAGAGTGGCTGTATTTTGCATTTGACCTCTTCCAAAAGAAAAAGAAAAAAGAGGAAGAATTTGAGCCACAGTGAACAATACTTGTCAAATCTATGCATGAACAAAATAGGCCAGTGGAAATGAAGACATAGCCATTGACGCTGCAGAAAACCTCTGAATTTCATCCTAAGTGGTTCCTTGGTTTTTGACCCAGTGCACAGAATTTAAACAGAGTCATCGACTGTCATTAGAGTCACTGTAATATATCAATAACAAGCTTTAGATTGTTCACCCCAGTAAAGTACAGAAATATGTTTGCCCTCATTGGACGGATATGTTTGTTCACAGAAAACCACGCGCTCTTCAGTAAGATCTGAGGACAAGCTTTGGAGTTCAGTGCGCGGTCGGGGAGACTCCATCTCCTGTAAGACCCCTCCGCCAAACATGATAAAACAGAGGCAGGGATTTTCAGAGCTTTGGAAGCCAGTTCTAATAACGCCTACAATGACATTTCAGGTCATGAACAAGGAGTACCTCAGACCTCTGATTATATTAACTCCTTTACATTACTTTTGTGGAGTAAATATTAACCCTTTTCCTGAGGTTAATATCTGATCACTAAATGTTATGTTGCTTTTTGGCTTCATTTTTGTTTAGTGCAATGGAGCAGCTAGTGAGAAATTTTTGTGTGAGCATGAAGTCAGTATGCTTGGCCTGTGACTAAGCCTGAAAATAAATCTGCATTAACTGTTGCCTTTTTAAGAACCTCAGTGGGTGGACTAACTGGAGTGCAATGGGAACTTGGCCACTCATTGTGAGTTGACACTACAGTAACGTACTTCAGACAAAAACCTTTATACAAAGAAGGCTGCATAATGTTTTTGAAAGCAGGCTGAACTGAAAAGCCCCCCTGGTGGATGTATTCAGAACGAGCAAAGAGTGGCTCGATTTCCTCTTCTCAACTTTTATAATCGACAGTCATGCTGTTCTTATTTCAGCGTAAACAAACAACACATTCACACATCAGTTTTTTTCAACCAGTACATCAAATTTGTTCCAGGAAGTGAATCAATCACTATGTCCCAGTGGCATCAGTCTTCCAGGGAAAACAGGCTAATCTGACCCCCTTAGAGCGTGAGCCATTTGAGATGTTTTTGAAAGCCTAGTGTATGCCATGCCAAAGCCAAAAATTAAAACATTCAAACATATTAATTACACAATACTACAAACGCACAAACAGATTATAACACTCAAACTTGACACTCGGCGCTGCCTACACACCCGTGCCACCCATGCAAGCACATTAACATAATACATGTGCCATCTTGCCCCCCATTCAACAATGAATTCAAGGTCCTTTTTATAATTGAATAAACATGCCAGAGGTGTCACATGCCATATTTCACATCCTCAAAACTAAATAAAACCACAGACTAAGCCATAGGTTATGAAGACAAAGAAGAGATGCGGACAGATTAAGTCTGTAGCTGAAAGAACAATTCAAAAACTGAGGCAAGAGTTAAGTAATCATTTCAAACCCAGAGTGTTATCTGGAGGTAGAAAGGTGAAAGCTACAACACTGAAGAGGTGACCTGAACCGCATTGGGATGGCGACACAGAGTCTGCGAGAGATAAGGGATTTAATCAGGATATTTTCAACTTGATTAAAACCACGCAAAATGCATTGTGTTAGGTCTTTTATGGGGATGCTGAACACTGGAGTGCTTGAGCATTTCTCAAATGTTCGTCTATGGGTTGTATCAGATGGTGGGGAAGAGTCTACCTATGTGGTAATTTAATGGTGGGGGTTTGTTGCTATTTTACCTTAAAAATTAGACTGCTAAATTTAGACAACAAACTGCGCCTCAGGGATAATGAAGTTTCCTTGACCTTGACCCTGATCCTGTGACATGTAAGATCCTTTTTGAATTCTAACTGTGTCTAAGGTTGAGCCATTTGAGATTATTTATGTAAGTCAAAACTGCTTATATTTCAATAAATATTAATCAACAAAACATGACTAAAACCTGCAAAAGCTATTGAAAGGTACTTCATGAATAGGTTATAAATCTTATACTTGATTCAGTTCTGAGAACCTACGCACGAATATGTGTCTGTATGTGCACATTTTGATTGTTGATTTCCAACAATATGTAGTATTGTGTCTTCTTAAAAAGAAATACCCATAGAACTTCTTACATACTGATCCTAAATAATTCATTTCTCAGACAAAAGTCTCAAAATGAACAGAGTATGTACAGTCTGGGAAGCATAAGAGCATGGTGCTTAATTTCATGAAAATTTCAAGTTATAAGTGTCAGTCTAACTGGAAAGGAATAACAGTTCATCAGAGTCTGAGAGCAAAAATTTATTCCCTTATATGCTATTTATTTTTTCTTCTCTTGAGAATGCAATTTTGAATTTCAGTTGGTTATGTCTCATTGTATTCTACAGTATTTCCCCTCGAGATTATTTTAAAACTATTTAAAACTGCACTTTCGGGTTTAATGTTTTTTTAGCTAATCCAAACTCTATTATGTCACGAGTATGTGTTTTGAATGACAAAAGAGCAGTTCCAATGTTTGAACTTGTTTGAAACCATTAAAATAAACTCACCAGAATCAACAGATATCTAACAAATAACTTCAAGCTATAGCACAATTCAGCAAGAAAACAATCTTTCTTTCCTTACTGACTGCGTCAAGTTGTGTAAATTATATGAAGAATGTAAAATGTTATGCAACCTCAGCTCAATACAGAGAATCAGGAGGTTGAATGGAACAGGCTTGAACCTGCAGGAAACTGATCCTACAGTGCTGTGAAGATTCTGTCCCTAAAGGTTATCCAGATGGATCCCAGTCTCAAAGCACAATTTTTCACTGCAGCAAAAAAATACACACATTACCAATTTTAAGTGAAATAACTACCTAATTTATTTAGATTGCAGGATTTATTTACAATGATAACAACACGCAAAAGGCAAAGGAACTCAAGAGATATACTCAGGGACCTAAAATTAAATTTTCTCGGCCTAAAAAATTTGTTTGACAATTTCACTATATGAGACAAGTGAGCTCTGTACTAGTGAAAATTGTCGTCTATCCCCTTTACAATGAAAGTAAGTAACTTGGCCCTTCAGCAAATATTGCAGGTCTCCTAGAAAGCAGTTCATGGGAAATGTGTATTTAAAGAGGGCCTTCCATTTTAATAACATATTTGCCCCACTCTTTAATCAATTGGAACCAAATGACACAACCACGTTAAAAGAGTAATTAATGGCACTACAACGAAAGATCATTTTTTGAATGAAAGAGCATCAGTGAAATTGCCAGGTGATGAAAACCTACTGTTTCTCCTTTGAAGACCAGCAAGACTGTTGCAATAATACTTAAACTAAGGCAAACTTCAAATACAAGAGCATTTGTTCATTGATATGCTCGGACTTTGCCTTCCATGATGATTGCCCTCATGGGCTACTGCACGTTTCAGAAAAAGTAAAATACAGAGAAAAATGTTAATTAAAGAAACACAACTAAGAAAAATCTATATAGTGTTTAAAAAATATATCGGATATTGGATTTTTGAAAATAAAGCCGCGATGACAACCGACAGTACATCTGAGTTGCCGTGAAATGAAAACAGAAAGGAAGTTTTTCTCATACGAAAATAAATATATATGTATAGCCTACCTGTTGCATGGCAGGAAAGCATCTCAGCCTCTGCAAAAACAGGAAAGAAGAAAACACAGATGAGCTCTTGCTTTGCTGAAAATACAGCTGTAAACCAGAGCTGTGCGTTCTCTCTGCAGGCGTGTATGTGGATGCCTGCCCTGAAATTTGTTTGAAGCTCTGGAATATTAAGATGACTTTTGTAAGCAGTTTGAAAACCGCTGTTTTGGCGTCACGGAAAACATTAGGACATCTTCTTGCAAGACTCATGAGAAATGGGAAAATGGCCAACTCCGTTAAGCTAAATAGGATCTGCCAACAAATATAAGGCAGAAATCAGTTAAAAATTGATCTAGGTGCTGGAGCATTTTTTGACTTTCTCAGTACAGTACTAACCTAATATTTAACGGACATTTAATTCTGACTGAACATATCCAGCTAAATACTAGTCACAAAAGAAAAATATATTGTCTCTCCTCATAATAAATGAAACGAGTGAACATATGAAGTGAAGGTTCAAAGCTGCACAAACAGTTTTCACACTTAAGTGGACAGCTTTACATTAATTCTAAACAAGTGAAACAATGAAGGGAGTTGCACATCAGGTGACTGCGTTCCCTGTGTCTCGTAAATAGCGTGCGCGCGTTTGATCTTAACAATTTTATGTTCCTGCCGTTCTCCCAAAAGGAGCCTGCCCGCACGGGGCAACAGCTCCCAAACAAGGGAACCAATGAGGGTAATGACACTGTGACCTCAAACTCCAACCCACTGGTCATTTGGGGTGATGGACTGTGCCAGGAGAGAAACAGGGGCTAGACAGGCCGACAGGGGGCTGCATCAACCCCAGTGGCTTTTCAGATGTTATCATCTTTGTAAAAACATTCCTCCAACAGCATGATTGAACCCCCCGCCACCTTGACTCCCCATTTGTATGTCCAGCTTTCAACTTAACGCACCATAATCTACACTGTAGCTAAATATATTGATTGAACGGCGCAGATTTACCCCAATCCATTGCTTCCAATTACAACTACTTTATCTCCTTCCAAAACTTGTGCCACCATTTTATGTACTGTGGATTCAGCATTGCATACACATGCAACACTGGAATGTAATGGGTTCAAGGCAAACATAAGGAAGTTCCTATGACATGGCTAAATGCATACTTGGAGCTTGAGGCAATTTGCAGGGAATTTGGAGGTAGCTAAAGATGAGTGGGGGTCAAAGGGCCTGTTACAGCAGTTTCTTCATGAGCTGCTGAGCCCCGGGAAGCCAGCGGCGACATGATTTTGCTTGCCCTTTTATTGCTGCCCAACACTGCGGGAGAACGGCACACCTGAATTTTGGCACTTCTGCACTCCTGCAAACCATCAGATTCTGTAGGGCAATTCCACCGTGACGGACGTTACATCAGAAGGAATTTTTAGCCATTTCAACTACCCTCACAGCTTTAGTTTTACTCCAAGGAATTCATCCTTATGGGTATTACTAGCTTAGGCCTGAGGCTGTTTGATGGGGGAGGAAAAGCCATCCAGTGATGTTTGTGTGTTTCACATCAACCACAATTATGAACGTGACGGACGTTACATGAAAAAGACATGGAAAAAATTCAGCCATGTTTGTTTCAAAATTCTCTGTGTCTCAACAATGGTACAAATGAATGTTTATCCCAGAATTGTACAAGAACTAGGCCACCTAATACACAAATTATAATACAGCTCCAAATGAGAGTCTCTTAGCAGGCAGTTGTAGAATTGCGCAAAATCCTCTGTGACGGACGTTACGTGACGGATGTTACATTTTGTCCACTGAAGTAAAACGAAAGTTTCTGCTGAAAAAAGCCAATATTGTCCAGTGGAATGATGAAATAACCTCATTTATGCATGAATGTAATACAACCCCAATTCCGAAATATAGTTGGGACGAAGGGTAAATTGTGAATAAAATCAAAATGCAATGACTTTCAGATCATGAGCCAATAAGTTATTTACAATAGAACATAGGAAACATTTCAAATGTTGAAACTAAGATATTACATTATTATCCACAAAATGAGCTTATTTCAAATTTTCTGGCTGCAACAGGTCTCAAAAAAGTTGGGACACAGGCAGAAAAGGGCTGAAAAAGCAATTAATATATAAGAGAATCAGCTCAAAGAACATTTAGCAAGTAATTAAGTTAACTGGCATCAGGTGTGTAACATGACTGGCTATAAAAGGGATGTCTTAGAGAGGCTGAGTCTCTCAGAAGTAAAGATGGCCAGAGGCTCTCCAACCTGTGAAGGCTTGCATAAGAAAAATTATGGAATACTTTAAAAACAATGTTCCTCAATGTCAAATTGCAAAGGCTTTGAAGGTCTCATCATCGACAGTGCATAACATCAAAAGATTCAGAGAAACTGGAAAAATCTCTGTTCATAAGGGAAAAGGCCAAAGACCTTTACTGGATGCCCATGATCTTCGGGCCCTCAGGCGCCACTGCATCACTCACCGGCATGATTCTGTCATTGACATTCCTAAATTTAATTGCGAAAAGCATTAGCATGCTAGCTAGGGAATTATTCATCCCATTGACTTGAATAAACTGTAAACTAGAAGCCAAACGCAATTTTTCCATTTTCTAAATAATACGATGCTGACATTTATGGGATAAATATAATCTCATATTTATGAGAACGGGTTATCAAATTTATGAAACTAGAGTAGAAATTCGAATTTACCCTTCTATTATGTCCTGGGTCAATTTGACCCGACTCGATGTTCAATGTCTCTAAAATCATGGTTAACAGCCCTTTTACAGCTAGATTCTTTTCCTAACTTCACGGACATTGGCCATCTGGGCATTGAGGAGACAAGTTTCTTGAGTTGAGCCATTGGAATTTGATCCCACTCTTGTTTAATGCAGGCTTCCAGCTGCTGGAGAGTTTTGGGTCTCCTTTGACGGACTTTTCCTTTAATTATATGCCAAATTTTCTCAATCGGTGAAAGATCAGGACTGCAGGCAGGCCAGTTCAGTACGCGGACTATTCTACTATGAAGCCATGCTGTTGTAATAGCTGCAGTATGTGGTTTTGCATTGTCCTGCTGAAATACTCAAGGCCTTCCCTGGAATAGATGTCGTCTGGAGGGGAGCATATGTTGCTCTAAAACCTTTACATGCCTTTCAGCATTCATGGTGCTTTTTAAAACATGCAAGTGTCCCACACCATATGCACTAATGCATCTCCATACCATCAGAGATGCTGGCTTTTGAACTGAACGCTGATAACACACAGCAAAAATCCCAGTGTTAATTCAACTCCAGTAGAGTTTATATGTGACCAACCCATCCATCTTGGACTCAAATGCACTCTATTGGAGTTGAATTAACACTGGGATTTTAGCTGAGCAGGAGGGGTGGTCTTTCTCCTCTTTAGCCTAGAGGGCACAACGCCCATGATTTCCAACAAGAATGTCAAATTTGGACTCGTCTGACCACAGGACACTATGCCACTTTGCTACGGTCCATTTTAAATGAGCCTTGGCCCACAGAACATGGCGGCACTTCTGGATCATGCTCAACACTGGCTTCCTTTTTGCATGATAGAGTTTTAGGTGGCATCTGTGCATGGTACCGCGGACTGTGTTTACAGATAGTGGTTTCTTGAAGTATTCCTGGGCCCATTTAGTAATGTCAATGACAAAGTCTTGCTGATGAGTGATGCAGTGGCGTCTGAAGCCCCGAAGATCACGGGCATCCAGTAAAGGTCTTCGGCCTTGTTCCTTATGCACAGAGATTTTTCCAGTTTCTCTGAATCTTCTGATGATGCTATGCACTGTCAATGATGAGACCTTCAAAGCCTTTGCAATTTGACATTGAGGAACATTGTTTTTAAAGTATTCCATAATTTTTCTACGTAAGCCTTCACAGGTTGGAGAGCCTCTGGCCATCTTTACTTCTGAGAGACTCAGCCTCTCTAAGACATCCCTTTTATAGCCAATCATGTTACACACCCGATGCCAGTTAACTTAATTACTTGCTAAATGTTCTTTGAGCTGATTCTCTTATATATTAATTGCTTTTTCAGCCCTTTTCTGCCTGTGTCCCAACTTTTTTGAGACCTGTTGCAGCCAGAAAATTTGAAAAAAGCTCATTTTGTGGATAAAATGTAAAATGTCTCAGTTTCAACATTTGAAATGTTATCTATGCTCTATTGTGAATAATACATTGGCTCATGTGATCTGAAAGTCATTACATTTTGATTTTATTCACAATTTACACTTCATGCCAACTATTTCGGAATTGGGGTTGTACACATTTGAGCCCCTATTCAACAACATCCATGGTAAAAATTCCCTCTTTTCCTTTTATTATCTAGATAAGTTGAGCATTCCTCCACTCTCTTGGGGCGTGCCAGACGTTACAGGACCCCTTTTACTGTGACCGACGTTACATGTGACGGACGTTACGGATTTTGATCCCCTGCCAAATCTTATGTGCCAAATTTTCAGGCAGACTTTGTCCATTATTGACTTTGCCTTGGCTAGAGTTAAGAGAATTGAAAAGGTCAAGTCAATATTCCATCTCAGTTTCTTCCAGTAAAAATAATTCACAATTTCCGTGACGGACGTTACATTGACTGGGATGATGAAGTCACCCCTACTTTCCGGCCACTAAACTTCCACATGATGGTTCAAGCTCCCCTCTACTTTAAATTGAAGCTCTTGGTAGAACAAAGTGAATGAAATTACTTGTTATACCCATTTAGTTACTGGTAATTTCAAAGGTCCTTATTACCGGATTTTGGGCTGATTTCAGGGTAAAATTCGCACCAACTGTTTGGATGCAAAAATCTTGCTGAAAAATAGTGGTTCAGCCATAAACATATATGTTTCTTAAAGTTATGGGTTTTGTGGATAGATTGAGGCCCTTTGCTGGGTGTTAAACAGAGATTTAATTTTTGCTCATCATGTCCCTCTTTTCATGGAATTGCCCTGCAGCGTCTGCTCAAAACAACAACTGTAAGGCAAAATATGCAGCCCTACTTTTAATGGAGGAAATTAGCAGAGGAAAATTAGAAGGATGTCCGAAAGAAAATGTAAGGAGGGAACCTCAAAGTGATCAGAAACCAAAACCAGTCCAAAATCTCTGCATGATTATTAACAAGAGGAAAAAGATATGTTTACATAAAAAACAGTCAAGTCTGTGATTCTCAGCTAACTTGCGGTATTACTCAAATTGGCTGTATGCATATGAGTACCACAAGCTGCTTGTTTCAAGACCACATTCTCACCGCTAATATTAAACAGTTGTGAACAGTGACTTGCATCATCTATACCAAAAATGCTGGGATCTTTTATTGAGCTGGTAAGTGACATCATGCCGAACCTCTGTCACTCTGATCAGCTGCATCAGGTTGCACTGAAAAGGCAGCAAACTATAAGTGCCAGTAAACTAAGGCCAGCCTAAAGACCCATTCAGCTGACCTGAATCCAGCTCTGTGCTGTTTTAGTCTCTCTAAGCTCAGTGGCCTCCCTTTCCTCAATGAAAAGGCATGTTAAACCCAGGGCTGGGATAGCATTCCTAACCATGCCACAACACCACTTCAATAGACCTCCACAGCCTAACAGTGTCCCAAGAGCAAACAATGTGCCATTCCAGTGGAAATGGGCTCTTCCACAAAAGCTATTCACAGTACTATGATTCTGGTCAAGTTTGTCTAACTGGTCTGCGAAAAGTCACATTGCAAGCAATACGTTTAGACCATAAAAGAAAAGGTAGGGCAACAATAAGAAAGAAAAACTCCTTTCTCAGCCTGACATCCACAAAATGGTCAGAATTTAGAAATATGCTTGTTTTTCAGAGTGTTGGGTGAGAAGAGGTGTGGGGGCAAGAAAGTGGCCAGAACTGATGGACTCCTGCAGATGTTGGCTGAGCAAAAACCAAAAATTAGCGCAGTATAAAGGTATAGGATTCAATTTGATGGGCCGTATTGTATTCTTCACATGTGCATGAAGACGTGCCCTGATATTCAGGTATTGGTATATATTTAACCTCCGCATAAAAGCTAATATGCACTTGCCATCCACACACCCATGCGCGCACAATGTGCGTGCACACACACACATAGCCAAACAAATTAGTACCGTACATAATATGATAGTATCTCATGTACCAGTGGTATGATTCTGAACACAAAAACAAATGACAAATTAACCTCTGAAAAAATTAGCAATCTGACTCACTAGCACATGGGTTTTGGCACCTTTAACCTCATTCAGTTATTCCAAGGGTTTGACACCCATTAAATTCAAATAAGGAAATTGGCTTTGAGGGTGTGTTTAAAACATAACCCCAGTTCAGCACAATTCCAGCGTCTCCGACTGAGTAGCTGGAAATGTCAAAACAAGTCTGGTTGCGATTCCACACACCACGTGTGTTTAGGCCAAATTTCTGTCTTGCTGACATTACTGCGTACAGAAAACCATAATAAACCTGGCGACCCCAAGCGGCAGACTGTTATTCGCTCATTCACTTCAAACAGTTGACTTCAATTAAAATGTTATTCAAAATATTTACGGAACTGAGACTTGATAATATCGTGCCAAATTTCAGTTTAGTAGCAATGTATTTAGCTTCACAAAAATATCAGCTACAGGTCCAAGCTGAAGCCGACCTGTGCACGTTGTGCATCCCCATTCACACAGGCCGAGGCATTATGTGCCATTATACGAGTCCTTTAAAGAGATGATTTGAAAGCGATGCTCGTATGCACTTTGTCCATGGCCTCACGCAGTAAATTAGTCTAAAGCGCCAGCCAAAAAAAAAAAAAAAAAACCAAAGCAAGTTGCCATAGCTACCTTTCAGCATGTGAACGCAGCACACTTCAAAAAGCGAATACATAGTGGCCAGCAGGTTAGACTCGCGAATGCGCTGTTACGCTTGATAGTACTGATATAAGCGGGCAACATACTTCATAAATTTCGAATGAGTTTTTATCTGCAAAAACCTATTGCACACAGAACACAAGATATTTCATATTTGCTTCAATATGTTATTCATTACATAGGCGACGCTTTTTGTGAGCATCTAAAATACGATCAAAATGCGAATCTATAGCAAGCAATCAACAACAACAAAAAAGTGTTACTGAACTGTTCATACAGTAGCCTACTATGACTGAGTTCAGGTTGCATTGTCTCCTTACCTGACTCAATTTAAGCACTATCCAGCAAAGGATGTAAGCAGACAAGGTGAACTTTGCCCGCATGTATCGTTCTGGTAGACAGGTTAAGTAGATCTGTACTTCATCCAGATTATCGTTATTCTGCTCTGTGTTTGCAGTGGAGTTGCAGCTGTCCTCAGCCGACTTGCTGTGAGCGTTGTTATTGTCCATCTTCCAAACCACGTTGATTTCCCCAACTGCATAACATGGGCAGCGCGCAATGCGTGCCTTTCACTTCTAAATCAATCTGGGCACCGTCAGATTATCAGATGCGTTGTTTGTTGGCTCTTCAATAAGACTAGGTGAGATTCGTTGGACAAAACAAAGTTTCAAAAAATAAGCTTTTGGTCACTTCCATGTCGTTCACTTTATCTGCTAATTCATAAAGTAGGTTCTGCGAACTGGCTTTAAAATGGTCAACGATTCCAATGTCTTAAAATAACATGAAATAACATTGGCAATATCAGAAAGATAATCGGGGTCCGGCCCGATCGCCCACGACCAGTGCTTACGTATCGAGCCTCATCGCCGCAAAACTGTAAAATACATTCCCCTTCGACAACAGCAGAGGCACAGCTAACTGAAAGTGGCGCTGAATAGATGAACTCTGGCTACAGGCAATATTCTAGCGAGATGCAGGACGTGGGACGGCAAGTGGGCGTGCACTTAAGCGAAGCACAGTACGCTACGTCTACTTCGTTAAATGTAAGTTTGATTGAGATACTCTACAATTCATCATCATCAAAAAAGTCTTATTTCTTATAGGGTATGGGCTGGGTATCGATTTGAACAAGATCCATCTGGAAAATGTCGAGAACTTGAAATAAGTTTACTGTCTCAGCCCCATGTGTTTCTCAGGTTCAGGTATACATATAACCTACTGTGATTTTAGTCGCCAAGATGTTCACGTAGAATACAACCGGAATTGGAAGCTTAGTGCGCTGTTGAGGAGTGCGGAGTTTTGTGCCACAGGGCTCCCTAAGCCCTTAGAGAGCACAGAACACAAATCTGCCTCTGTGTTCTGTGCTTCTCAAGTCCCCATCCGTGTCTGAGAGATCAGAGCAGCTGTGAGGACAAGCTGTTTCTGTTCTTTTCCTTCATCACTTCTCTGCTCCTAGATAACTGCACGTTTCTTTATCGAAGGTCTAACTGATAATATTCACAACACCTGCTTCAACTTTTGTGCAAAAATTAAAATTAACACACGCACACACACTCTCACACACATGCATACATACACACACGCACGCACACACCCCCACACACACACACCTTGCCAAGTCATAAGCAAAAAGAGACAGCTGACATTCTGGACCTGTATCTCTAAAAAAAAAAAGGAGCCTATGCCTGAACCCTCTTCTTTTTTGTTGTGATCCACATCTTTTTCAATTCATTACAGAGGAAATTCAACTGACCTTATCCATTGGGTATAAAATGGTTGCTGATTTTCGGATGAAAATTAAAGCAGTGTTCCCTTAAGCCCTCCAGGACTGCGGATCATGGTTTAGGAAATGTGCACAGTGCACACACTGTACATGCATCCGTGACACGCACACATCTATGTAATCTGAGTTGAGGACTGCTGTGTTGTACAAGGTTTCAATCAATGAGAAAGATAACTTATGTAACTTGTCAATACAATTCAGTAACAGAGCAGGCATCGACCTCATGCAATTGGTAAAAAAAAAACAATTCCATTCAGCATGGTGGAGTGGGCACCTTTTTTCAACAAGGTAAATACCCCATTATGTCCTTGCAGTTTTGATAATAAGGCTACAGCAAAGTTCATACAATTCAAATTAACTAGGTCCTGTTACGTCCTTAACAGAAGCAATATTACTGCTTTGCCATGTCTCCTTTCATAACAATACCAATTAATGTTTTCTTTATATTTAACTATGCTTACACGTAATTGCTTTACCAATGGAGTACCCAAAGAAACTGTTTTCTTATGTAAGAGACTTGTATTTTGGGGACTTCAGTAAATGTATGGTATCCCAAAAAACCTTGTCTAATATTTGTTTTGATTAAACAGCACAATAACAGTGGGGGGTTGCTGAGAGGCCATGGGATTCTGCAATGTTCTGTAAGTAATCCAAGGTATAGATTCCCATTGTAGAGACCCTGGGCAGCATAGCTGGGGCTGAAATCTAATACCAGCCTTTCATTTAGTTCAAGCCTTTGGCAAATTGGTGCAACCCCACCTCCCACCACCCAACACTAATCTGTTAATAATAGCGTATGTTTGACTGTGGGGACCAGTTTTCTCAACTAACTCAGATAATTCAATGCTTTATTTGTCCCCACATTGGAGAAAGCAACCAGGCTGAGTTTGTTTTGCATTACCACTTCAGTGATGGGGCAGCGATATGGTGACTGGCCGCTAAGATGGATCTTAGGCTAGGGTGTCTGAAATGGAGGCATTCTGTGGCCTCAACACAGAGGGCAGGGCAGACCAGCAAAAGGATATGTCTGGGTCTGCCGCAGAAACCAAGGAACATCAACAGAACAGTGCAGACACAATTAGACACACTTAGGCCACCTTAAATGGCCTCTGCCCCTGTAGTGTGCCTTGACGTTGCACATTATTTTGAGTTGCCTTCACTGATCTATGTGCTGCCGAAGGGACCTAACTGACATGTCATGTGGTGTGTCATGACAATAATGCATTTTATTTGCAAAAGCAGTTTTCAAGAGCGTGATCACTGAGAGGCCTTGATTTGAGAAGAAGATTAATGTTGGGTGATCATTAATTCCAAATTCAAGGCATTGGTTTTCTTGATTGCCGTAATGTCCATGTGTGAACGTTCTCTGTAAAATAGAATTAAGGGCATTTTTGCCTTAATTTGGGTCTTGAAACTGTAATTGCATACTAAACTAGACAGCGTAAACCCCCGCCAAGCTAGCTCAGTTCCCCTTGATGAAATGGCCCCTGTATCGCAAAAGTGAAGAATCTTTTTAAAAATTGCTGGATCCAGATGGTGAGCCACATCACCACAATTTAATAAATCATACGTCGAGCCACTCTCAATCACAGTAAAAAAATTTTCAAAATCTGCTCATGATTTTTTGAGGAAAGTTGTAAACAGACAAACAAAAATTTGCAAAAACATAACCTCCTCGGCAGAGGTAATGAGAACAAACTTTTCTTTTGAAACCATACTATTCAAATGCTAATCAATGACATCCATCTAAATAAGAGAAAAATAACACCTTGCTCACTGACATAACTAAACAAAATTCTTGGATTTAAACAGGAAAAAAATACTTTATTCAGGATATATTTATCATTCTTTTCATGAAATGATGTTCTGTTTTCATAAATTAATATGTACCCTCAATTTAGAGCCATAACATGCGGGGAAATTATTTCAAATTAAAATATTTTAAATCTGAAAATGTTGTGAGGTTTGGTGGGAAAGAAAAACAGTTACAAAATGGTGCTAATTAAGTCTGATTGCCAGTGGAAAACACTTATCTGTTGGAATTCCACACATTTTCAAGTGCATGGCAAAACTTCCCATTCGTCCACTGCCCATCTGAGAACACAGTAGACAGCGTGCTCAGAAAAGTCTGCACTCCACTACTCCTGAAAGAGACAGGCTTCTTCTGGGAGCAAAACAGGAGAGAACATAATTCTTCCACATGCCATCCTAGAATATTATATCCTCTGGTTTCAAAAGGACTCCAGAGCACAGCTGCACACAACTTCTGCAGAAAAGCTTTCATTCAATTTGAGAACACAGTGAGTGATTCCAATCATTTCTTTCATTGCATTAACGAATGATAAAGGCATGAATCAACCAAATGGAAAATGACATATTAAGATGTGTCAGAGATGGCACCAGGCTATCGAACCCACTGTGGCCCACCATTTGGTCTGTTACATAAAAGAAAAGAAAAAAAAAAAACATAAATCATCAGATCAATTTTTAAAAGCATGAAAAGTGCTTTTGGTGCATTATAAGGTCAATGAAAGTGGTAAAAGCAATAAATGCTGCAATGAAATGTTATTTAGAAGATGATTAAAAGATAGTCAGTAGGCACTAAAACAATAAAGCAGGCTGAAATTGCAGTATATCTGGGGTGGACACATCTCAGGGTTTAGCTTGGTCTGGAAGGTTCTAAGGGCCTCTGTTAATCACCAATCACGAACAACTGCTGCAGATAATTGTCTATTCATGAGACCTCTTTCTCTTTTTAGTTAAATTGTCTTTCAACTAGTTTCCCATTTCTTGAGTTCTGTTTATGGAAGGTTCCTTCAATAGCATAATTAATCAGTTTTGTTAATCAGGTCCTCAAAGATGATCTTGATCTGACTCTGGCGCTGAGAGTGTTAATTTGTCTTCAGCTTCTCTTCATAGAGTAAGTTGCCTGTTCTACTCCAAGCACCAATCTTCTGGCCTTCAGAACACATTGTCTTGTACTTCTAGACGTAATTATATGTTGTCCAAAAGTGGAAAATACACTGCAAATGTGGTCCGTCTAAAACATTGAAAGCCTATGTTTTGTGAAAGTAAAACAGTATTTTCCATTTAGTTCTGTTAGATCTGTTTTTGTGTCTGCATGGCATTACACCCCGAAACACTGACTGCAAGGAAATAGATGGTGACCTGACCAGTCAGATATATTCATATTCCTGTGCAGTGGATTCCGGTGGTAGCGAGTGAGACAGAAAATAGGAAAAGAAGCTGATAAGTAAATTCAAAGTAAAAAAAAGTATAATATTGACTAATACTACTTCTACCCTAAGATTGACTATAATGAAGAACATAGGGGCTAATTAAGCAAAGAGGATTCCCCTCCCCCCATTTCCCCCTAACATCACAAACCCCCCTCCCCCTTTTAGAAGTCTGTTATCCATGTTTTACATAGTTTTTTGAATTACATTCAATTGTGATATTTGTAACATCAAGGGTAATAAGATTAACATAATGAATCCTGAGGAAATAGCAGCATATAGCATACATAAGCATTTTTTTTTCTATGTTGTGAAATTCAGCACATAATGTATTTGTTTTGGTTTAATATCGTGGGTCAAATATCTGTTTCCGCAAAACTGGACAGCCTGCATGTCATTGGAGCTTCCTGCAGACCTGCAAGGGGGGAGGCCCAGATTCCAAGCTCCAAATATTGCTTATACAGTCTGAATTTCAAACATGCATTGCCTATGAGGGATAATGTAGGAGATGAACTCGTGCAGTATAAGGAATGTAGACTTATATACTGCCACCCAGTGGCTATAGTTCGAAATGAAAGACCATACCATGAATAATTTCTCTCATAGTATCTTACAGTTGTACTCGTTAATGTAAAAAAAAAAATCAATGAGTACATGTGAAGGTATTTCTCATCATACATTTATTCAGCTCCATTTCCATCTTTATAATCTAAAAAAGACTTGTCTGTAAAATATCTCACTTAATTAACTACATTGTCATGAATTTATGGGCTCTATGGTAGACACTGCGGCAAATGAAACAAAATATCCAGTTGATACTACAGTCTTTTATCCAACAAGCTAGTCAGCGCAGAGTGAGGGCTATGAGTGCAGGGATAGATAAAATTGTGACTGGTTTGAAGAGGTTGCAGTCAGAGCCTACAAGCAGGTATACTGCTAAAATGAAATACTTTCCAATTAAATGAAAAACTTCAACCAAAAACCCCTCCTAGCAGCAAACACAATATGGTCCTGAGACTTGACATTGTCAGAAACACTCTCAGTGGAGTTTTACTTTGTTGATTCCTGGGTTCAGAAACAGGTCCGTGAAGCTTTAAAGGGTCTTCAGGGTAAAGTGTAGAAATAACCATAATAATGTAAAAACTAAACAAATAAACATACTCAACATGATTTTAACCTCATAAAATGTAGTTATTTGATAAAAATATACATGGTTGCCATGGAAACGGCACTTAAATGACCAGATCTGGAAATATTTTGTGGCACTGATATTTCAATAACCTATGGTCTGATTTTACTCAAATTAGTCTCATATGAAAGGTTTAAGATAGTTCTATGAAATGACGTAGGATTTTTTTGTTTGGAACATTTATGAATATTTAATGAGCTCTATTATGTAACCATTGCGAAATTCGCTATCATCATCTTGCTTCATTTTCAAAATTAACCCCCTAGGGATGCACATATCTAGAAAATCCTAGGTAATTTCATAGATCTCCAACAGATACAACTTCAGTCCAAGTTTCAAGTCAATCAGATAACTATTTATGATTTTATGAATGCCACAAGGTTGAAAATCAGTCAAAATTGTTATTTTCGGTAATTTGCATTTAAAGTCACAAGTAACAATTAAGGCAGAGGAAAAACGTAGATTCTTGGTGTTTACTGTGTCTCACTGCATTCCTTTATTTATTTTATGTGAAAATCAAAAATATTGAAATTTTCAAAAAAAAATTTAAATTTTTACCCTGAAGACCCCTTAAGTTAGTATTTGGGAGTTAACCCTTTGTTGCTCAGAGTATGAACAGATACTTCCAATATGTTAAAATTGGATGTCCAATGTTCTTTTGGGACCATTTGATGGGATTTGGTGCAGCTTTGTTTTTGGTACTAGTGGGTGATCAGCCTGTCCATTATTTTGGACATAATGCTTGTGAGAAGCATATTGCCATCCAGCATTTTGGACATAATGCATGTGGGGTGACAGAAACAATGTGAGGTTGAAGAAACCTGGTCCTTGATATGCATGAATATTCTGGATATGGCTTATTTGAGCTATTTGCCTGGCATGCATAATGTCCAATTTTTTTTTGAAAACCATAAAATCTGGTGTATTCCCACAAATACACAGGCATTAGAAAGCTTATGTGTTTCAGTTTGTGCTTTATAATGCATTTCATTCCACCAGCAGGAAAAAAGTTTCATCAAAACTTGAACAATATAAGAATATTTCTGACTGTTGCAAACTTACCTCTCACTCATTAATGCTGCCATTGCGATTTTTTGTAGCAAATTGTGTGACTAATCAGAGAGGCACCTACGTATTGGTAAAATTCTGAACTGGAAATGTCCAACTAAATGTATATTATGTGTTTTCACATAAACAATAATGTTTATAAAAAACCATTTATACACATAAAAAATAATCTATGAGCCCAGACAACATAAACCCCACTTAAAATATGTCCAAAATATTGGACAACATGTAAAAAAGGGTTAAAGGAGCTTCCACTTGGAAGAAAAGGCAGTATGAAATGGCTCTCTCTGATTGAATGTTTTGTAATTTATTTTCCTGCTTCAAGTCACTCTTTTGAACTTTTTTTGAAAGGGTTGCAGGGCTGCTCTAAGTCACTATTTTTATAGCCCTATAAAATGTAAAAGCTCTGAAAAGCATACATGGTAAATCTTTCATAGCAGGTGGTCATATGGTCCATGGCCCTGTGCATGGTGTATGCAGCGGCTGAAAGGAATGCAGAGATTTAACATCCCATAATATTTCTGACATATGGCAGATGCTGTAATGAAACCAGATGATTGAACCCAATTGCTATAAACCAGAACAGTGGTTCTCAGAGTCAGTACGTAGGGCCCCCAGTATGCTGATTTTTATTCTGACCACAATAGGATTTCAACAAGATGTTCATTTGTCTTCATTGGGTACTTTTTTCTGTTCAGAGAAGTTTTCTACTCTCTTAAGGCACATCGTGACAGAAAAATCCAAGCACGTTTTAAAAAATAAGAGCCTTGAACAGTTTGTGCGAATTTTCCTAAAATGCATGCAATTTCAGGTAAAATACAAAAGTATTTTTAAACATGTGAAATTAGACATTGAAAATATTACTAAGTTCCAATTAGATCTGTTTAATTTTTTAAAGCTCTATTTATGCTGTTGTTTCCAATTTATCACAATGTGGATCTTACATTTTTTTTTCTTCATGGCATGCATGGAATCATGGATATTTTTAATCAAAATGTGGCAAATAACTGCTCTAAACATAAAAATGCAGCCAATTCATAAAATTAACTGCTTGATAAAATCATACAATGTCACTAGTGGCTGGAACAAAAAACAGCATACAAAGGGGAGCCCCAGGACCAATGTTGAGAAACACTGGACGAGAGGATGTTGAACTGTAATGATCTCAGCAAAGCTGTATCAGTGCTGATAAGTCTAAGCAATGTGACGTTTGACCCTCAGCTTTTTTAATGAATTTTCCCTCATTACAACCAGTCAAGCTTTTAGACTGTCATTACTCACTATACAGTGTTATCTGCCAAATGCGAGTGACACATGCTATGGTTGGCAAGTTACACACCAGACCTGAAAGAAAGATGTTACATTTTTATCTAGGACATTCAACAGTCCCGGTCCCCAGCCAATCCTCTTATCATAAGATTTCCTCTGGTGAAACACTGCAGTGCTTAGCTATGTTTTCAGATGCAGTTCGTTCAAAACTTTTTCAACCTCAGGGCTTCACTCTGTAATTTTGGCTGAGTTTAACCACCCAATGAGTTATAGAGACATTTCTGATATGCCACTGTTGCCTAGCTCAGACTTTCCATATCTTTCCCTTAGTTTGGTGTCAAAGAAGAGCCCTTTACATGAACTCTGCAACTGGGGGCTCAAATGTTAAGTGAAGCTGTAAACCTGGCTGTGGTCAGCTGCACTCGGGGTGATGTGGATTGGTGGTTTTACAACAATAGTAGGCCTAGGAGTCGTGAAGTTTACTGTCTTACTCAGTGCCTATGAATATTGTTGCAGTGGTTTTGGGAGCTCGAGACACAAATGGAACAGAGTAATGACAGGACAATCTAGGCTCTTTAGTATTGTTAGAGAGCATCTGGAACCTCCCATTGCACGCGCTTGCATGTTCCTCCCATTGTCTGTGGTTTCACCCCAGTACATTTCCTAAAGCTGAGGTTCATCGATGGCAGCTCCATAGCAGCATGGCAGCAGTCGAGGAGACTGGAGCCGTCTGCATATCCGTCAGTACTGCTCCTTCATCACTGTATTATGTGGGCTGCTACAACTTAAAGCTGCATTTCACAGCAGAGCACAGCACAACTTTGGAGCAAAAGCTGCAAAGTAATGATAGCTGCAACCAGATACAGGCTGGATTTCCACAAAGAGATAGCCACCCTTGATGTAAGCTGAGGTTGTTGCTTGATTGTGACAGAGACGCTAAATGTACTGTTGTGACATTACTAACGTGATACAATGTCCAGAGGCCAAGACCGTTTTTTTTTCTTCAACAACAACGCATCATGTTACAGCTGTGGCGAGATATTTTTGAAAGACTACACATAATGTGCCATTTGTTTGCTGCTCAGTCCTGAGTGCGCTGTGGACGGCACGCCCGAATCGGAGGTCCCAAAAACCTGTGCTCTAACTTTCCTTTCCATTTGTACCATCTGCAACTTTTTACTATAAAAATGCAAAAAGTACAGTTCTAATCATATTGAGCCGTAACATACACTCCAGTTGAATGAGGCTGCTCTCGCAGGAGAGCTCAAATACACACTAAGTCAGTGAGGACTGTGTGAATGAATGGCAGATTAGGGTTGAGACTGCAGGGTATTGGTACTGCTCAGTGGTGTGTGTCAGCTGTGTCATGCTGCGAGAAGTGCTGTGCCTGCTAGCATTACCACTAACTGTGAGGCAAAGTGAAGGAAAAAAAGAGTTTCAAAGTTTAAAGTTTGCTGCAAAACTTATTTGCTCTGGGGTAGAGGAAGGAAAGAGGTTTAAGGTTTTCAGACCTAAGATTTTTTTTTTCTTCGTGCTCACATCTTAAATTTTGTGTGTGTGTGTGTGTGTGTGTGTGTGTATGTGTATGCATCTCTATGTGTGTCTTTGTGTGTAGGCATAGTATATTCCTATCGCTGTGGAGAGCAAATGTCTAAATAAATGATGGAATACATTTTTTTTAAATCCCTCTGGGGACATTTTTCAGAAAGCATAAGGTAACTGAGCTATTTAAGAGTTAGGGTTTATAGTAAGGATGAGTTCAAGGTTGGGGTTAGGCATGCAGTGTTTTTGGTTAAGGTCAGGGTAAGGGGATAGGGAATGATTATAAGTCTCTGGGATGTCCCCACAAAGAATGAGAATGAGTTTGTGGGTGAGACCTTTGAATATTCTTGAGGACTGCATAATCAGACTAACTTCCTGATCCAGGAAATAACATCAGATCATCAATCTCCACCATGTTGGCTTGGTGGAGAATTATGATCTCCAAAATACTGCCATCCAGCAGGAATGTGATTGAGGTAATACATAACCCTAATTATACAGTAGTTGTCAATCATGCTTATGAAACAAATCCATTTCTGCTGATATTATTCATCCCCAAGCCAAAAAAAAAAAATCTAGAGAATACAGAAATTTGCACTTTGAAGTTTGGTTTTTGAGTGATGGCCTCTTGTATCTCACCTTTCTATTGCATCCCCATTGTAATTTATTTCCACTGGCAGGCAAAAAGACAAAACTGTCAGGCGTTAGATGATCAAATGCAAGGGCATAATTAATATGAATTGAGTACCATTTTTCACCCAGAAACAAAGCTGAAGTGACGCAACTAGACTTAAGGCTTCTGGAATGAAATGCAAGCAGCAATACATCAATCTTGAGGTCACGAGGATTGCTGGAATTCTCTTCTGCCTGACGGACCACATATCATTCATTGGTCAGAGAATGCACTCATGGGATGTGTCAGGCTGAAATATCTCCGTGATCAAAGCTATAGAAATGAAATTTAACAGGAGTACTGGGCCCTGGAACCTGATTTCAGCATCTTTGATGTAAGCTAATGCTTTGTCATGCATGTGAGAATATATGATGAGTGTCATCATCTCAAAAAGGACAAGCATTAAATATGCAGATCTATCCCCCACAGGCAGGAGGACGGATGGAAGTATGAAAGGCACATGTACACAACAAGATGTATCCATATATGAATTTAGTTGAGAAAAACTGAATGGTTCAGGAGTTCTGGCTCAGAAAAAAAAAGGTGTGGTAGACAGATGGATGGAGAAGCTGATGCGGAGGGACAACATTCATTCCTATATCCCCATCCACATCATGGCAGAGGATAAAAATTTCTTAGCTTTCATGTGGACAGCAAAGAAAACAGCCCTCGTGTTCCATATGACCTCTGAGTTGAAATAATGGCACATAAAATCTTTAATTGATGGGAAAAAGCAATTAGCTTGAGAACTGCTTTTGGTACAGTTGACCAGTCTGATTCCTACAAGGTCATCACTCACCTTTTTTGAGTTTAAGAGCAGCAAAAAACCTAAATGTAGCTTTCATGCATGAAATTTGATTACCTGTTATCAAGCCTTCATAGAACATTGCCCATTCTATCTTTAGAGAAATTTGAACACGATCAGGGTAGAAAGACTTCAATGCAAACCCGGAAGTCATGAAAGCAGTAATCAAAAAGATCTATGTTTTATATTTAAAACAAGTGGCCTACACTGAATAAATACAGCCCCTCACACAGGGTCTGAAAAAGCCAGTCATTCTTTGCTTGATGGACACAGGAGCATGCATAATATGACACGACAGTTAATAGGACGAGATCAAAAGGGTCTTCATGTCTGAGGTGCTTACCTCTGCTCAATATCTATCCTGCTACACTACCCTGATATGATGACCACTGTCAATATCCTTAAATATTCTAATGTTATGTCAGCAGCAGAACAACCAACTCTAGCATGGGTTAGTAAAATATAAGCAATTCTAGACTAGACTATTTCAGTATGGTGGAATCATGCCACCCAGAAATGCACATATAATTTCAAATATTTGTTCAGAGGTCATTAGCAGAAATATTAATGAATCAGATAAAGCCTACTGTATATATCAGCACTAGGACAGTGAATGTGTTCACTAAAGGCGGGCACACATCAAAGCATAACTCAGCCAATTTTGGGCCTGGTGCAATCTTAACCAAAGCCCAGTTTTTTAACAGCACAACTGATTATCTTGCCCGATTCTTCTGTGGTGTGAGGTGCATTAAGATCGTAATTGACGTCATCAGTTCCGCTTGGAGACCCATCGAGGCCACGCTGATTCCAAGTCAATATTTCTGATCCCACATTGGGTGGTGTGGGGTCCAAATCATTGAGTGAGTGTGCTCTCCACACACCAGAAGCTCAAAAAAAAAAAAAAAAACTGATTACAATTTTATCTATGAAAAATAAAATTTTATGTCATTATATGTACTGTCCCTCACATCTAAACATCAGTCAAGATTTCAAAACTCTGTGGGTGTGAGTCAGGCTTTATACAGACTGGGGGACACTTGAAAGCACCTTGTATTGGCAGATTCTGTATTAATAATGACCTACGTCTTTAATGAGTTGAATTCCCAAAGAGATCAAAAATGTATCCCATAGATCCAGGTTTTTCAGCAGAGCGACCACCAAGGAACAATGGGGGCTTTCATCTTTAACAAGGTACATGCAGCTCTATAAAGATCAAATCACAGACAGCAAACCCAGGTCCCAGAGGACCCCAGGGTGCGCTGGTTTTTGGCGTTATTCTAAACTTAATTGTTCAATTAAAGCAGTGGATTAAAGGATGACTATGCAGAACTACCCGTTTTGACTTAATCTTATAGTAATCAACTCCAACATAATATCCACGGTTGATTTTCTGTCCATACATACCCCGTTCTTTTAAATGACCATTAATTAGCCGTAATTTTCCCCTAACGCTGTTTCCATGATGCCGCCATTAACGCCGCGCGTGGCATGAGAAGTTGCGAGATCATGACGTCAATGCGGCTGCCACATGCATTCATGTGCATGATGCATGCGATGTCAAAATGTCTGAATACATGGATATCTAAATAAATTAGACTACCAACCAATTTAAAATTGTTCATTGAGCGAATCAACTGTTTGATTGCAAATTGAGCAAAGTAAATGGGAAGGGGGTCAAAGCATTGTCAAGTAGAGGAGGATGATTTTGAAGACCCTAACTCTGCTTAGATCAGCACGCAATTTGCCTGAACGTGTTTGCTTGATTATTACATTTGGCCATTGTGTGCGAATCTTGTTCAATTATTGAATAAAAAATGTTTAAATTTGCAGCACAGATTTGCCTGAACGTGCTGGCCCAGTCTTCGGTGTATTTGTTCATTGCTTGCGATGCGAAAATAATTTCTCTCACACATTCACGTTTGATGTGCTTCACACAATGTTTTCTACTTCAGGTATATTTTTAGACGGTTAAAAACCAGGGCCATCTTAACATGATTTTATTTTTAAGAAATCTTTTTTAATAATACGTTAAAGTTTTCCGACGAGAGGTGGAATTCAGAGGTCTGCTATTTATTCAGATTACTGACATTATTTCAATCTAACACGGTAGCCTGGTTCGGTTTGTCTGCTTCTCATCATCTCTTCTAAATCATTATTGGCTAGATTTTGGTTTTTATTGGTCAGTTGGCTGAATAAATGGCTTGATTACAAGTTAGGCAAAGTACACGAGAATTGATTTACGGTGAGCTAATTATGGTAAGGTGATGGTAGCTGTCCAGCCTCGCTGGTAATTAGCAGACTTCAAATCGCACTTTTCTTTGTGGAAGCATTTCACATGGCCTCTGATGTTAGTTCACCTCTAAATTAAAGTTGTGTCAGATAGAAAAAGGTAATAATCAAGCTCGTCTGTCTGCCCCATAGAGGAAGCGGGAATATCTCGGTCATTCAACAATCACAATGCAGGGCCGCAGGACAATGGACATTCATGGCGCTGGCAGCCGCACTGACGTCACGATTAGGGGCGCCCCAAGCGGATATTTTCAAAATTGAGGCTGAATTTTCGTTTGTTGTGGTGATAATGGCGCGGTCCACTAGTTTTGTAAAATCGCTCATAAAAATTAAAGAAATCGCAAAATAAAGAAAAAAAACGTAAGAGCTTTTTTCATGATATATTGAAATAATATTACCCTCTTTTCCCAGCTATGATAGTCCTCCTTTAACTCACCTCACCTGGGGTGCGTTCAAAGTCACACTGGTGCACATCGTTTTGTTACGGTTTCCGGGTTGAACGACCCATTTCCTCCAACCGGTGTGCAACGGGGTTTGAGGTGTGTTTTCTCCTGTTTGGTGGGTGTGCAAGGGGTGTTATCCAATCAGCTGCAACGTGTATATAAACCGCGCCTTCTTAAAAAGGCAGTGGCACAATGAATCCAATGAGGGTAGTATATAGTAAATGCATCTCTTGCAGCTTGGTATTCACCACGGTTGATGACATCAAACGACATGTTTGCGGTAAGTAGAAGTTTAAAAATTTTAAAAATCAAACACGAATTTGAATCCATTTCATCAGGCTCCGAGAATTCTTCCAAGAGAACGCACAGTATGGCCCTCTCGGCTGCCATAGTTGCAACGCTTGCCTGACACAACGTGGTGTTCAGCGCGCTACTGTTGCCATTTAAATATATACGTTTTGCTACGTGTTGCCAACTTTGAACGCACCCCTGGTTTCTTGGGTCTGAAGAGGGTGGCGAGTACAAAAACCAGCTCACCCTGGGTCCCTCCGGGATCAGGGTTGGCAACCCGTGAATCAAATAAAGGCACTCTTACGGAAACTTCGATGAGACCATGACTGAGGTTTAAATAGGCGTTTTCCTTTCCTCTCCTCTTTTCCTTGACCTCGCTAAAGAATGTCAGATAGGTCAAGGGAAAGTTGCAGGGAGATTTTAAAGGTACCAGCAGACATGACCGAGAAAAAATGGATGTCTTTTCCCTTCAGTACGTCATGAGCACAATGGCGAACATAGCCTTCGCAATTTATTAGAGACCTTCGGGACACAAATGATGTATTCAGTCGTTACAGCTGCAAAGGATTGAGGGCCATGTTAGATATTTCCTTCGTTCCAAGGTTGGTCCTGCATTTCTTTGCATGAAGGAAGCAATGAAGGAGCCAATTACCATCATTCCTGCATGAAACAGACTGTTCAGCACTCCTCGTCAGGGCTACCAGTAAAACGGTTTCTGGTTCATGTCCCTTTGCGAGGACGGTTCCTTGCCATTTACTGAATTCGAATGCATCACGTTTTTCTTTGTGTCACTTTTTTCCCCAGTCTCCTCCACAGATCGTTGAAGTCTGCTTTCTTTTATTCTGTGTGCAAACTGTGACTGCCATGAATCATTCTAGTACCATACAAGATCCTATTTTCAATCAACCCTCTTCTTTCTTTCAGTATGCCTACCACAAGTTTTGTAACATAGCGTTTTCACCCTTTTGGGTGCAACAGGCTGTGATGTTCTCCATTTAGCCTGAACCTGGACTTTTTTTTTTTTTTTTTTTTTTTTTTTTACTTACTGCAATTAAAGCCATTGGTTTTTAGGGCTGATGGTCATGCAACCCCCTGAAGATTCAGTCATCTCCGACACTGCCCTGACTGATCAACTGAACGAGCTTTATTGTCAAGTTGTTCACGAGGGGAAGAAAGTATCAGCCGTGTGCAATGACTTAATATAAACACCCTTACAGTTAAATCCAGAACTCTTTGGGTTTATGAAATTACATCAGAAGCACTGCGCAAATACCTCCTACCACTGATACCATGCACAACAGTGGCAAGCAACCCTGTTCCCAGAGATTAAGAAATATTTACTGAATTGTAACATTTGGGCAAGAGTTCTCAATCAGCTTGAGCCCGACGAGACCCAAAGAAAGCCCGTCAAGTAGGACCGAATTCAAGCTGACACTTCAGGCAAAACTGGACTGGTCGGGTAGTGCTCAGGCTGCATAAATAAATAGAAGCTTGCTGTGTGTGTATTTCCATACAAATAACAAACAGTGCGCCATGACACTTCCATGGCATAACTTGATGCACTTTCTTCAATCACATGGAAGCCAAGGCTCTGCTGCCAAGGTCTTCATTATCGATGGTGAATACATAGCGTGTCCCCATCCACAAACATTTGTATATAGCCTCCAAAATATGGAGCTGGAGTAGAACAGGTGGCATCATTAAGGAATCATACGGAAGGAAAGCCAACATGCTGCATGGGAGATAATTGTTTTGGCTTACCATTTACCAAACCATGGAATGGCATGATACAAACTTGAGGACATCCAACAGAAAGAAAATAAAAGTATTCAGCACATGTAAGCATTAGAAGGCCACAGACAAGAAAAGACGTTTTTATTATACAGATGCGCTTTTAAAAGATAGCCCATCACATTATGACTTTAATGAAAAATAGTTTACTTTACAATTAAAACAAACATCTGGTCGTGTTTTTTTTTTCATCCATCTCAATGTGCACTACAAAAAAAAAAAAAAAAAAAAAGAGGGAGAGAGACAACTAGTTATCATACCCATAGAGATGTGGTGCGTCACAGAGCTGATGTTCTGTGTGGACACTAGGTGAGCTCAGTATGTTACAATATAAAAGTGCTGGCTCTACTCGTGGAGACGCAGTACATGAAGAGGTGGAAATGATCTTGAAAAGCTCCCCAGGTTCCCTTTTTCATGGATTTCTGGCAGGTAAGAAACGGACTCCACATAACGGCATGCGCTCAGTATGAAATAACCAGCACTCATGGGTGAACTCAGTGTAATCGGGACCGTACCGTCTGCACTGTGGTAAAATCGAAGAATGGATTTAACCAATATGCTAGTACGGAGATGAAGGACATCATTCGCTACTTTTTAAAGGAGCAGAGGTGCTGGTCAGTGTTTGCTCTTCTTCGACTTCTTGTGAGACCGGTGTGGAGACCTAGACTTTGACCTGGATTTCTTGCTGGATTTTTTCGGCGACCTCGTCCGCGATCTTCGGGATCGCTTTGGAGTAACTGGCGGCGAAGGCGATCTGAAGTGCACAAGGCAAGTACTCCCGTCAATTCAGACGCAGTGCATCAGCCAAGTAATTCAATATTCAACAGTGCACATGGCAAGTACTACATAATACAAATGCAGTGTAAAAGGCAAGTGACCGATCAATTTGAACAGTGAATAAGGAAATTACTAAATCAAAATTAACACAATGCATAAGGCAAGGGCTCTGTCAATATGAAGAGAGTAAGGCAACTACCCCATCAATACAAACGTGGCGCATCAGGCAAGTGCTTCAATATGAGCACAGTGCACTAGGTAGAGGCTGATCAATTTGCACAGAGTGAATAAGCCAGCTACTTAATCAATATAAACACAATGCATAAGGCAAGGGCTCCATCAATATGAGGTATTGAGTACATGGCAAGTGTTTTATCACTGAACTCAGTGCATGAGGCAGGAGCTCCAATACAATGAACTGAGTATAGACTGACAATCATGCCTACACTGACTACAGCACGTACAGGCTCTATCAATATATGAACACATTGGGTGCGGATAACAATTGCTCTAACATGCACCCTACCTTTTTGAGGACTTCCTGCTGCTGTGCCTGGGGGAGTCCTTGTGGGAGGAGCGACCTCGGGAACGGTCTTTCGTGCGAGAGCGGTCTGAGCGTTCGGAGCGTGGGGAAGGGGATCGTCCCCGTCGCCCACTACTGCGGGCAGGGCTGGGGGAGCTGCTGTGTCGCCGCTTCCTGCTGACTGAGGCTGGAGACTGACACCTGTCACAGGGAACGCAGTTCGACACACATATTTGTATACAGTATGTATCTACCGGTCATGTGCTGTCAGAAAAAATGAAGGGCTTTAGTATGAACATCTGTTAATGCACTATTATTCTCAATCAAGACCAATACATACAAAGCCAAATATAATAATTCAAAATTGCTGGAAAAAAGAATCACCTACATGGGGCACATTTACTTACATTACAGTGCAAAAGTTTCTGGCACTCCAGAATTTTTAAAATTTGATTCTGTTCCTGTGATGTTTATTTTTATTTTCGGCGTTAGTGTTGCTGAAGTTAAATAGCACATTTGAGACACCAAATTTCAATCTAAAAATAAATTTTACAAATAAATGCTTGTATTTCATTAAACAAAGCGGAAACGCGACACCCTCCACAGAGCCCAGATCTGAACATTTTGGAAACAGTCTGCGATTACAGGAGAGACGGAAGCAATTAAGAAGCTGTGGCAAGTTCTCCAGTATACATGGAACAACCAAATGTGCAATAATCTAATAAATCTATAAAACTTCAGGGCAATTTTCCTAATGTTTAGGCATTGGGTAATCACACCACATATTGATTTGATTCAGTCATAATCAGTTTACATATGCTGCCCCCTATTGCCAACTCAGGGGAGTGAGACAGCTCACGGCTCTCCTCCGAAGCACGCGTCCGTCGCCACCGCTTCTTATACACTCATTGGTTGAAACTTTGCAAGTTCAGAACGAGGGCGGAGGATACCCAAACATGAACGAGCTTAGAATCTTCCTAACGAGCGCCCGTCTAGCCAACAGGAGGCGCCTGAGAACTTTGTTATTTACAATACCCTATCCCAGCAGGCCCTTCCCACTTTGCATCCCTGTAGCGCATTGGTCAATTGCGCGCTACTCTGAAAATAGCTGCCGACCACTGCCGGCTGGTACAAGGCGGGGATCGAGTCCGGGCCGTGATAGTCACTTCTGCTTCGCAACGCAATGCTTTACCGAGTGAGCCATCCGGCAGCTGAGAGTTCATCATTTTTGAGAGACAGTAAGGCCTTATGCAATCACTAATGTAGATAATGCCTCTTAACTACCTAATGCAATGAACAATAATGCCATCCTAAGATAAACTGGCCAACCATTCTATTCTAGAGTTAGCAACTGAGTGAGTCAATGTTTGGTTGCTAATCAGAAAAAAAGTAAACAGGAGCAGGTTGAGAGTAATAATGTGGTACAAGGTGTGGTTACACAGGGCCTGTTACACCTCTGACGGCACATCACCGATATAAACATCAAAGACACAGAGCAGGCTCCTACCAAGGTGAAACATGTCCACGCATTCTTCTCTAGGTCTACATCCAAACATATTCAACTGTCGTTGGTCTAGTCAAGCTTCCTTAACTCTTTCACCCCCGGTAAAGCCATATGGCTCTCTTGCGTGACTGGCATTTTTTTCCCCAATAGTGCCATATGGCACTCTTTTTGTTATGTTTATTTTAACAATCAGGAATAAGAACAGACAGCCAGAAATTTAGTTAGAATGTCAACAAAGGCCATGAGGAGAAATAGCAGTGAGAACTGAGCACTGGTGGGGATGAAAGGGTTAAAATTAGCTGTAGTGAAGAACAATCTAGATCACATGAATGCAATGTTTCACTAAAACAAAGGCAGCTCACCTGTCTTTACGTGTGGGTGTGGAATCCTCCTTATCCTTTTCTTTCGACCGCACCTCTGTTTTCTCTTTGTCCTTTTTCTCCTTCTCTCGTTCCTTTTCCTTTTTCTCCTTCTCTCTCTCTTTTTCCTTCTCAATCTTCTCTTTCTCCTTCTCCTTTTCAAGTTTCTCTTTCTCCTTCTCCTGTTAAACACACGACCAATCGTGAGCTTAAGAAGCCACAGCTCTGCAATCAAGTCAGCAAATTGAAAGAAAACAAGAGCAACGCGGAGCGAGGCATATGCCCCCGCCCGTATGTTTAATTGGGGTTAAGATTGAACAGGTTGCTAATTTAGCATGGTGAATAGTGAGAGTGAATAATACTGAAAGTTAAACATGTTAAAAGAAAACTGGTTTTCGAATGAAGATGAGGAGTTCTTTAGTTATTGCGTGTAAACTGAAATCAAGATGGCTGCCGTAGCGGCCATACTGGATATCGCACGGCGCTGGTTTTCAAAAGGAACCTTCTTCTACCCACCCCCCATATACCACCTGGAAATGAGATGGATCGGATGAGGCGTTCTTTAGTTATTGCATGGAAACTGAAATCAAGATGGCTGCCGTAGCGACCATCTTGGATATTGCACTGCGCTGTTTTTCTCAAGGAACCTTCCTCTACCCACCCCCTATACACCACCCAGAAATGAGATGGATTGGACAAGGCATTCTTTAGTTATTGCGTGGAAATGAGAAGTTTCTGGTCGGACGCCCGGACAGACGGACGGAAGGGGCGTTGAAATAATGCCCCCTGTTCATTCGAGGCGGGGGCATAATGATTGGTGCGAACAGATTTTCCTTCCACTAGAAATTATAGAATTTTCACTTCACAAAATAAATTTTAAAGAAGTGTTTAGTAATAATAATAATAATAATAATAATAATAATAAAAAAATAGGACCAAGGGTCCTGTAGCTTACCGGCAAGCAGTCTTACAGTTATGATAAAAGTTATGAAAATTTCGTGTGAAGTTTGACATTTGAATCAATGAAAATCAATGTCAAGGTCACTAAATAAAAGTTCACAAAAGTTATATGTATTACCTTCTGTAATACAATCCTAAGCTCTGAAGCAGTTTTGGCGATATAAGTCATTATAATATGTCAATATGTATTCAATATGTCAATTGTGAACTTTAAAGGTCGCAGAATGTCAAGTTGTGGTCAGCAAATGGACTTCATAAATGACTTTCTAAATGTCGCTATGCAAACCTTGGCTCAATCTGTCACCATTTTGGTGATACAAGTCATTGTAATTTCACTGTCGAGTTTGACCCTCAAAAGGTCACTGACAGTCAAGTTGAATGTCACCAAATGAAAGTTCATATGTGACTTCCTGGATGTCAGTTTCACAAACCTAGCCTCCATCTGTGACCTTTTCAGTGACAGAAGTCATTGAAATTTCGCAGTAAAGTTTGGGCATTCAAGGTCACTGAAGGTCAAGTTCAATGTAGCAAATGAAACTTCATACATGACTTCCTATATGCCCGCAATACAAACCTAAGCTCTATCTGTAATCGTTTTGGTGATAGAAGTCATTGAAATTTCACTATGTGAAGTTTGACCTTCGAAGGTCAAGTTCAAGGCCACCAAATGAAAGTTCATACATGACTTCCTAGAAATGTTCAATGCATATATGTTCTGAATCTTCAATATTTTCAAGCCTAGAAACCTTTGAAAATTGTAACATTTTGCTTGACCTCAAGTTTGACCTTTCAACCTCATCTGAGGTTAACTTTAACACAACCAAAATATAGGTCATATATTACTTCCTGTATGTCAGTAATACAAACTTAATCTCCATCTGCAACCATTTAGCTTCCACTGGCGATTTGGCCCATTCTCCACAAGACCCAATGTTAAAGTACAGCGCCCCCACTAGACCCACTTCCGTCGATTCAATCAAAATGGCACTCACACTTTATGTACAGTGCATCAAGGTGAGTTGATTGCCAGATTTAGAAAAAAAAGTTATCAGACAGTTTTTGAGAAATAATTTTTTGAAAATTCAAGTCATATCTTTTAACATTGTTAATATATTCCCTGACCTCAAGTTTGACCTTTCAAAGTCATCTGTGGTCAAATTTAATATTGCCAAAATATGGGTCATATATGACTTCCTATATGTCAATAATACAAACCTAATCTATCTGCAACCATTTGGCCTCCACAGGCCATCTTGCATATTCATGAAGTACAGCGCCCCCAATAGACCCACTTCCGTCGATTCAATCAAAATGGCGCTCGCACTGTACACTGATGGTACCAGGGTAAGTTGATTGCCTGACTTAGAAAAAAATTATCACGCAGTTTTTGAGAAATAATTTTTTAAAATTTCTCAGTCCTATCTTTAACACTGGAGCCAAAATTTCAAGGGCCCATAAAACGGACAAAAATGATTCAATCAAAAATCCGAGAAACACGTCTGGAGATATGGTCTAGTAGTATGTTATTGCAAATTTACACGAAAATTCACCTGGCCAAAAAAAAGTTTAAAATGTTCCGGACGACGGACGCCACACCACGACAATAGCTTATCAGCCCATAGGGCCGATAAGCTAAAAAATATCTATGGGCTTGACAGACCAAAATGTTGGATTATGGTCTGTGTACATCCATCTGAAATGCAGTGATCAGATTACGCGGATTCGCATCGCAAAATGCGAATCAAATTTCAGCAGTTTTGACGAAATGCTAATCATAACAACAATCCCTTCGCAAAAAAATGTGATTAACAGAATCTTGATATTTCATGGATCCTGACTCACTGGCCTGTGAACTTCCGAATTCCCAAGCCACGTAGCAATAAGACAAGTTTTCATGACTTTGATTGGCTGGAAAATGATGTTCCTCATTTCCCAACCAATCAATCAGCTTCTGGGGAGTGCATGCATGCAAATCTTTGTAAATGATCATCATATCAAGGCGATATGATTTACCGTTTCTTGCCCCAACTCTTCTAACTTTGCCAGCTGTCATAGGCATGAACTTATCTGAGCTTTCACGCGACCCAACTAAACTTTCACATTTTAGGGACGTTAACTAGTTTGCTGGTTAATTCAAAAGCAATCGCTTAGGTACAGCTAGCTGGCTATTGAATCTACGGTGGTTATGATGTCTATTGGAGAAGTTTTTATAGCTCTGATTTGTCGCTTTCAACGTCATCGCAAGCAGACAATCTCTTTCAAGATTGATTACCAGCTTATTTTATCTAAGGAGCAAACAGACAGTTCGGGCCTGAGACTTGTTATATCATAGCTAGTTTTACGTGAATTATCTTGTTGTGCATGCCATCGCGTATTATGTTACTCTTCAGATTATAAAGTTAGCCATCTTCCAATCTAGCTGACGCTAGTTAAGGGGAATCTTTGTAATCATTGTTATACTAAAGCAATGTGATTTGGTTTTTGCCCAAATGGAAAGAATTCCGGATCAGACCTCCCCTTTCGGCTTTAACTCTGAATCGTCTTGACTGGATGTACGCTTTAGGTTTTTACACACCTGAATGTTCCTCCAGCCACCCAAACATCACAGTAAGCCCATCAAAGTCTTAAAAACTTGTCCCATTGCTATGTGGTTTAGGGAATCGCAAGTTCGCCGGCGTCTCCCGAAACATGCACAATGATTTCTGATCATTCAAATACATGATGTTGTGATGTCAAAATGTGACTCATTTGGAGAGTGCCTTGTGTGACTGGATTTTAATGGGAATGGATCGTTTCACATCACTGATCAGGTGTTAAACGACACTATGCTACAGTAAGGCATAGATAAGACACCTGTACTGCAGGTTACAAGTAGTTTACAGAAATTTCATTGGGAAACGGAAGTGTGCTGTACTAAATTATGATTGTTCAGGGTAAAATTGATGCCTTTTGGAAATAATTTGTTTTGCTTTCGGAGTGCAGTTGTATTTCTGTTGTAATTGTAATTTGTCATTAGGAAAGAATGAAGAATCCTTTTGTGATTTAAAATCTGATATACTGTTCTCTAATTTTTGCCTATCATTTTTCAGATGTGCTAAACAATTGCTAATCAATTGATATAATGATTCGCAAAAAATGCTAATCAAATTTTTTTCCTTAATCTGATCACTGAAATGTCATATTGGTTACTTGAAGGTGCGTGTTTTTAAAGAGCCATAAGATCAGCACCCTCACAGGGTTCAGATTCAGTCGGCTCAACCCCAACAGGGTGGAGTTCAATGCACTCAAATCGCCTGCATTTAAATGAGCTACCCTTATTCTCTGCTGCTCGAAGCTCTGCTCAGACCTTAGAAAATCTGTTCATTACAGGACTTGCTTCGTGAGCATCACAGACCAGCTGGAACAAACTGATTAAGACAGCCACTTCAATTTCATGGCCTCGTTAAAATGTTACTGTCACAGGAGGGCACAGCCTTACTTTCTGCAGGAGTTTGTCACGGTAATGCTGGACCTGCTCCTGAAGGCTCTGTCCGGACTTCTTGGGTCGTTTCCCTGACTCCAATTCATCTTGAAACTTCATGACTTTCACCTGAGAAGAAAAGCAGAGTGAGGCCAATGAGGACACAGGGTAACGTGCGCACTAGTCACAGAAGTTTAAGACCTGCGGCGAATGCCCGGACCTCTATTTCCCGCAGTTTTGTTCGCTTCTCTTCGTTCATTTCGGAGTGTTTCACCGGTTTGGAGTCGGAAGGGACGTCCTTCACGGGGTTGGAATAGGACTGCTGCTCTTCAGGCTGAGAACTCTTGGACTCATCTTCATTTTTGCCCTCCGCTTCCTCCCTTTGGGAAGCAATTTCAACCATGTAGAGCAATTAGTACTGATGTGACACACATCAAATAAATGAACATATCATGGCACACAGTCTTCCTGGACTTAGAAATGCTTCATGATCATAAGGACTAAATGAGCTCAAGTCTAACCATTTAGCTGCTCTTAAGTCAGGATTACAGGTCCAGAGGACTGCTCTTAATAAATGCTTGTAAAATCTGTGCTATGAAACTGGACTAGCTCTCAAAAAAAAAAAAAAAAAAAAAAAAAAATCCAAATATTTCTGGTCGCAAGGCCACCTTGACTGGACCTGTAAGTTGTTTCTGAGCTAACTCTGCCCTACAGGAAAGTCTCTCTAGAATGGCATGCTTATAAACACAATGTCATCACAATTACATGCACAAAACTAACGGCCTCACTTCTGTTTCTGGCATGCATTTGAGGAACTGTCTTCGTAAAAATGAAAGAGGAAGAAAATCCAGAGCACTGCACTATGCCAAAGAACTGTCCTTTAATTTTCACTCACTTCTTTTCTTCGACTGATTCTGGCTGTTCAAATATCTCCCACTTTGACGTAGTGACAGCTGAGGGGAAAAACACAAATTTTAATTCAAATTAGTCGTCATTTGCATAAGATATGGTTCTTTTAGAGGGGACCCATTATGCTGCATTTTAAGCCATCTATTTTAAGTCAGGGACTCAACCGAGGTCGCTTTTCATGATTCACAGTTCAAAAAAAAAAGTGTTTATCCAGGTTCTACTGACTGTTTATACAGCGCCTGAGGGCTCAGGCTCTATCTGCAACACACTGTACCAGCTGCTCTCTGTTAAACTCCCACTCTTAAAAGTCAACTTTTTTTCCCAATTGGCCAGAAGTCCAATGAGCCTGACCAGGCGCAGCTTACCATTTGAATGCACACTCCAATGTCCCTTCAGTTTGGTAGTTCCAAAATCAAAATATAAACCAAAATGGGACAATTACTACCCTACGTGTTCAAGCCCAAATCCTATCCGAAAAACCAGGGTGGATGGCCCAAACAACCTCAGCCACAAAGACTACAGCAGAACTCGTCAGTTTGGCAAGGTGCACAGTCATTATCTGCTTATCGTGTGACATAACAATGAATTTAGTCTCTCAGTTGCAAGCCGTACATATACACATTTTCTCTACATATACCTGTTAAAGAGTGCACATGCGGGAACAGCAATACAATGCTGACTGAAGTGGAAAACATCTGCCATACCAAACTACGAATGGCAATGTAGCATGTAAAATGTTATTCTACTGCGCGCTGTGCCAAGAGCCGATGACCATATGAAGAAATCCATCATAAAATGACGTCAGACTATTGTCAGAGAAGAAAAAAAACATTGTAAATGGAGCGTTCAGAGCTATACAGGGTTTGGAGCAAAATGGTGATATGTCCAAATTTTGTGATTTTGAGATTTCTACCTCCTGTCACACATTTCTATCAGCTAATTCTTGGAGCACAATAATTATATGTCCATGTGCCTCAGTTTTAAACAGAATTCACATTCTCCATTTTGTGGTATGTCCAACAAAATCTGCTTATATGAATTAAACATTGATATTTTGATGAATAAACATGAATAGTATTACAGAATCATCTGTCTTCCATTGCAAACAAACTTAACTTCCATCTATCACCATTGTGTTATGTCACATCAACTGCTAGAATTGTTGGAGCACGAAGGTGACATGTCCATTTTGGCAATTTTGGCCATGATGTCGCAGTACCGCACTTATGAAAACTTACATGTTCAGTATACTTCTGAACCATGCAGTAAAAGAGTGACTGACATAAAAATGATGTAAATGATGTATCTAATTTAACAGATCATTTGCAAACCTCAAAATCAATTTTTCTCAAAACCTTTAAAATGGACATATAACCATTGCGCTCCAAACCCTCGATATTAAACCTACGGTTTTTGCTTGAAGGGATAACTTCTACATACGTTTACCTCAAAACTTCTGCCACATTTAATATGAACATCGCTCACTGTCGTACTATACTCAACCATAAAAATGCAACATCCTGCGAGTGTTGATATTTTTTGTGTTTTTTTTTTTCCCTTTATGCATCACTTAATATTGCTCACTGTCATTCAGTGGATATAAATGAATTTCCAGGTGTTGCATTTTTTTCTGGCCATGTGTATAAAGACACAATAAACAGAAGAGCATAATGGGTCGTCTTTACTGTAAAATCCATATAAAGGTGAAAACCCCGCATTTGTCTCGAGTGAAAATGAAGTTCCTCACCTTGTGCCTCCAGCTCAGCCTCATCGACTGCTTCCCACTTCGACGGGGCCACTTTAAACGTTGGCTCTTTCTGTACCGACTGTTCCACTGAAATGGAAAAAGAGAGATTTGTACCGTCTGCATGTTCAGACCTGGTGAGTGGTAATGACATTTCACGGCCACTTCAATTCGACTGTTTAAAGAGGCAATCTTCCCGATAATATAATGGGAAATATAATGGGCCCAGAAAAACAAAAACACAATACTATTCAGTCTAAAATGATATTCAGACATGATGCAACCAAGCAAATCTAATTTATTGAATACAATACATATCCAAAGGAGAAATTCTGTGAGTGAAATAATGCTCAAAAATGCACTATCTGCTGTAAATGTTGTGTGACCCTTGAAAAAGCTGCCTGCAAGATGATTTACTGACATGGCACCCCGTCCAAATCATCCTCCAGGGCTTTTATGGGGACTCCGTCCAGGCTATCGAGCGGCGCTCCATCGATGGGCGCTCCGTCGATGGGCGTGACAACGATGGGCACCCCGTCGATGGGCGTGCCGTCGATGGGCATCCCGTCCACATCTTCCAAAGGGGCGCCGTCCAGCTCTTCGCCAATGGGAGCCCCATCAATATCTTCTGCAGGAGCAGCCTGGAGATCACGGAAAAACGCATGAGCCCAACACGTCTCCTACAGTTTCTGAGAAGGCTTTTCACTGCCATACCAATGCAAGGCGAAAGGTCGTCTCATACACGTTTCTGTGCGTCCAAAGGGGAGGACTCGCCGTTTCTCACCTCCAGAATGGGGGCTGGAACCTCCTTTTCCGCGTTCAGGTTCACCAGGCCCAGGAAGATGTTCTGCAGTTTAATCAGGAACTGGTCTGGGTATACGGCCCAGTCTTCCCAGGCTCGGAAGCACGACATGACTCTTTGCTGTGATGGTTGGGATTAAAGTGGCATTTTCTGAGTCAAGGGCGGGGGAAACATTACTCTAACTGAATTGATTTTCAAATGCTTTACTTAAACTATTAACAGGAGGGAGGAATGCAAGTAATCTACCCTCTGTTGAAGAGATTGGTTAAAATTGAACAATTTTCACTCTCTCGCAATGCAATAAAAACAGCAGTTAAGACTGATATGGAGTGATTGGAGCCTTTTATTCTTGCCTTCAACCAAACTGAATGCCCCCATAGCAGTTACAAAGCCTAAAATAGACATACAATAAAACCGAAATTAAAGACGGTAAAAGAATCCTTTGTGTACATCTCTCCAGAACTTCTCAGCACAGTCTGATAGAATTCTGAGCGAAGCCACATTGAAGCAAAATATTATGGGAAAGTACCTTGTAATTTTCAGACTGCAAGTGCCCTTGTATTGTCCTGTATGTGGCGTTGAGGTCAGAAAATATCTGGCAGAGCTTTGTTTCAAAACTGCAATGAGACCATTCAAATGAAAATTACATTATAAAGGCAGGACGCAACTGGTTTGATTCCTCAGCTTTTCTACGTTTAATACACTGATAGACTGATGATTAAAGCGATTATTCTATTCAGAGCAACGTATACATTGATGTCTCCATATGAATTATGTTTTCAAAAGAAAAAGCACTCAAAACCATTGCTGTCAACATGTTACTTTTCAAGATTATCGGGTAAAATTATGCACCTTTAAAAAACCTTTTCATTGTCGTAGGTTACTCCAGCACTACAGCCCTTACTAGTAATGTGTGCAAGATGGACACAAACGCTAAACTGAATCAGAACTTTGGAGCCTACTTACAATTTCCTGTAATACGAAGCATTGGCCACTTTAGCAGATGAGTTGTACAGCACATCAGACACCAGATACAGCCGAGCAATCTAGGGAAAAGATTGAAGAAAAAAAAAAACTTCAAACAACGATGAAATATTACATTCCTTCAAAAAAAAAAAACAAAAAACAAAAAAAACAACCTGAAGTGCAGATTCATAAATTTAGTTAAGTTTAAGTGAGAGAATTATGCTGTCCTGGAAACATCAGCTAAGAGGGCTTTGAGACAAAGGTACATACAAGGAAGACTCATTCAATATTCAACGACTATTCAGCGCGTCAGATTTTAACCCTAGTACTGCCTGCAGGCTAATGCTTATCGAGGACTGGCATACAGGGAAATAGCTACCAGGGAACAATGAATCGACGACCGGCGCACAGGGAAATGAGTGTGGGTCATCTACATAAATCGGCGAACGGCAGGAGTAGGGTTAAAAAAAAGACTGGCACACCTGAACTGACGGTCTACATTTAACAGGTGAGAGCAGGTCGGTAAAACTTAACCGAGCAGCGGTGTAAGCCTCACCTTTTTGGGCAGTGGAGTCTTGAGTATGGACAGAGACTCGGTGATGCACTCCACTATCTCCTCAGCAGCCTCCGCGTGGCTCAGACAGAAGAGCATGGCCTCTGCGATATCGCCTTTCCTCGGAGTGAGACCTCGCAGCATCTCTTCCAGCTTGTCCCGCTCACTGCAAGGAGAGTCGACCGAACACAGAGCGGATCAGACAGAAATAATCAATTGAGAATCATCAAGCAACACCTCAGGGAGAATAAACCGAAAGAAAAAAATAAAAACACTCAAGCAACCATTTTACAGTTTTTCAACGTATATAATATACAGGTGTGGCTGGCAGTGACAGCCATAGGGTAACGTCTGAGGTGAAACGCACTCTTCCTTTAAGCAGCCTTTCTTGCTGGCCTCCTCCTCTTCCTCTTCCTCTTCTTCGTCATACGTGCCATGCAAGTATGGATTTAGAGGGGGCGGCCGCCATAGGGATCCGTTCTTGAACATTCGGAAGTCTTCTGTGCGCCACTTTGTGGGCGCTTCACCCTGAAAAAAAAAATAGGACCAAAAACTAAACATGAGACTGAGGGCCACATCGAGAGTGTATCGTCTGCTGTAGGGGGGGAAAAGCATCTCACCTGTAGGATAGAGTACAGCTTCCATCGGTAGTACACGTGAGCCGGGCTCTGATTCTCAAACAGAAACCTGCAGTTTTTTGAGAGACAGAAATGTGTGGGGAAAAGAAAATAAGCAAGGGAGATGACGGTCAATTTAGTAGGCCAATTACAATCAAACATAATGCCAAGCAAACCCACACCTGGACTGAGAAAAGGCTGAGAAAAGGCACCCTAATGCACAAACCTGTACATGGGGTTGCTGATCTCGCGGTTCATTATCATAGCTTCAAACATGGGGCCCTCACGCACCACAAACTCGATCATTCGATGTATCAGAGAGAGCAAATTCCTATAAGAAAAACACAGTTAAAGCGAAACAGATTCAGAATGGTCTTCCTTCTCCCCAAAACAACCCTTCCTCAACCTGACCTGACTGTTAGCAAGTGCTGTAGCCATCTTTCGCATGTTCAGCCTCTCTAACAATGAAAATCGTTAAATTCAAAATGGCACTCAATACCTTTATGGGCACAATATGCATTTAAGAGCTTTAAAAAAAGATAGGAGTGCAATAAATACTCCAAATAAAAACTGCAAGCCACATCTTGGAAACAGGCTCAAATTAAAAGTCAAATTACATCGGTATTAAATCCAATAACAGCTTTTACTTTAGAGGTAGTCAATTTCAAAGAAAATGTTGCGTAGGCCATCATGACCTGATATATTACGTGAAATTGTATTTTCCACTATTTAAATTTAAGAATTTAACATTCATGTGCATCTGAAACAGAAAAAAAAATTACAACAGAATAATTAATAGCAGTAATTGGGAAGATAAACTTACTTCTGCACCATGAACAGTCATTAATGCTACATAAAGCTAAGTTTAACGCTGAGAACCAGAACATGCTGTAAGGAGTATAATTGGTTTTTACTATAACAAAGCCTCTCTCGTGTGGTAGTTGCAGTTTCTAAAAGGTGGCTACAACATAGTGAAGCAACTATAGACTCAGCATGACATTGAAAAACTGTACCAAGATGGAGGAAGCATAAACTGGAAAAAACTAGTTATATCTAAGAATATTTCCGATGGGGCAAGGGGAACAGGCTGTATATAGTAAATAAGCCTCAAGTGGCCAACAAAAGGATAAAAGATGCCTTTCATTTACAACACAATCACATTTAATTGTATTGGAGCCGATCGTACCAATGTCAGGTAAAATTCTGTATACTTTCCCAATCCATCCCATGATGCTTTGCAGGTCCCTCGCTGCCGCTGACAGTTGAACTTGTGCTGCTCACCAAGGCCAATGTCAAAGGTCACAGACTATAGGGTTTGGAATTGTCGGCACAGGGAGCTAAACCCGTGCTTGACTGACAGAGGCCAGGGGGTGTGCAGTTGGGGTGAGCAATAGTCACACAACTTTACTGACTTTAGTCATGCTAAGGTCTGCTTTTACCACCAAAATATGTACACAAATACCTCCTGGATGTAAATTATTGGCAACCAAGCTCAACTAAAGTGTAAAGATGATGATGAAATTGAGATGGGCAACTCAAATAACTAAAGATCTTTCTATCAAAACAATTTAAGCACAGGAGCTATTATCAAGCACAAAAGGCCACAAAATTATGGTATTAAGCGCAACATTCTACAACCACTTCTGAAGCTATCCAATACAGCTAGTTCAGCAACATTTTAAATTTAGCCTCATTAATACACTGAATGCCTACATTACATATGTAGCATCATAACTTATCGTACATGGGAGAAATTTAAAATGAAATTCATTGGACCACACAATGAAGGAACGTATTCCTATGTCATCGTATATGTTCTCTACCCATTCGCCGTTCATTTTTCCGCACACTGTTGTGGATCATCTGAAAGACAGCCACTATTTGCCTCCCAAAATCAACCATTGCTCACCCTAACTAAACAACCTCCAATAGCATGCAACGGCCAATTGCTTAAAACTTCAAAATATTATGGGATGTTTTTCTACAAATTTTCACCAATTTAAAAAAGAAAAACAGGTACCTTTCTGTTGGGATAACCACTTTGACTATGGCTTGCGACAGAGTCTGTATATGAAGTCACATCAGATAATAAACATAGAATATGTGAGTATTGTTAACAGGCAACAAGCAAAATATAAAAATTGCATTGAAAACTAGCATGTTTATTGCCGTCAGCTACAAAATGACACACAAAGAAAATATTGTGCAAAAACTGTTCAATTTAGAACTAAGCAAATTAACTGAAGCAGTTGATTTTTCACCAAGAAAAACCCTAATTTAATTTGCTGCACATTTCAACATAATTCAAGATGTAAACTACGTGAGCTGGATAAACTACAAATGATTTTCTAGTAATTATGGATTCACAATATATTGAAGCTACAAACTGCATACATACTTAATTAAAACACAGTTTTCCTACAGCCTCATGTTAAACACTGCTAACAGTGTGATACCATCACTAATCAGTGACACCATTAGCTCAGTTTCTAGAATGTGAAAATTTTAATACTCAGTCCCATTGTGGCTATACACAAATTACTTACCATCATAATACAACATTTATTTTATGTCATAAAATTTATATGCTCAGCTAGGGGCCAACTGATAACATTTTCAAAACCAGTTGTTTTTTTACCTTTTGGTCAAGTGTTTTGAGTCAAAATAAATGTTTTCAGTTCATAACTGAACCCAAGAAAACTGACCCAAGAAGCTTATTTACCAAAATATGCCAAATTTACAGAAAATATCCATTGAGTATAACACAAAGAAAATACTTTTGTAACCACACCAGTCGTCTTGCATGTACAGTCACAGTACATATTCTGTGCATGGTACAATGAATTACCTTATCGAACTCCTCCTTGTTTTTGGGTGGGGGAAGCAGGGTGGCGTTGGGGTTCTTCAGCCTTTCCCGGGGCTGAGCGTTGAACGGAAGACCAGATGGAGGAGGTGGAAGGGTGTGCTCCATCATAGAGGGAGGGATGTATATGGGGTGGGGAGGGATTGGAACGCCTTTACCCCACCCAAGCTTCATCTCAAAATTCATGACTGTCTTTCCTGAAATGAGAAATTGAATGAAGACTGGTATTTCCAGGGTATATTTACAATCCAAATAAGCCAAATTTAATGATTCGGACATGAAAGATGCAAAGATTTTTTTTAACAAGAATCACTCTATAAAAGCACCCTACTAATAAATAATCACAGTCAATTCTGCAGCCAAGCAATAACAAAGGCTTATCGACTCTTACTGAAAACATTGGCTCAACACACTAACCAGTCGCAGCAGCATTATAAACCCCCTGCCGCAGAGGCGCAGTAACCTTAGACACAGGTGCCCATATGATGCCATAATTGTAACTGTACATGGAATACATAACTATATATTGTATATTCATGAGGAGGTTGTGTCCTTAAACTATTCAAAAGATGCAAGTTCTAACATCTGAAATGGTGGTATAGACATTGTATGAATCATACATCTTCATAAAACCAGATCTGCTACCACCGTGGCATAAATGGCAACAGGAGCGACCAGGGAATATTTCATATTATATTGAAAGGACATTTACTTTTCCATGGAGTATCACAAATAAAATCTCATTCTTGAGGGTTTGCAAAGCTTACGTGTAGTGACCTTGTTATGTGCATTTCCAATGCACCGGTGCGTGCATCTATTTCAGAAGAGATGCAGAATCGTTAATTTTGGCAAAATACCCTTCTCTTCACCATGAAGATATTAACCAAATTGCTCTGTTGTTAAATTTCACGTTTTGATTATTGGGACGTACTGCAAGAGAAATTATAAAGCATGGATAAAATGCATTGGACTGAGGCAAATGGTTTGCATTTGTATTTTGAGTTGTACTTTCCATATTTGTATGTTCACTAAAATTATTAAATACAACTTGTAGCTTTTTCCTGAATAGCCAATTTTCCTTTGTACAAAATGCAAACAGAGTTGCACCGATTGTAGTATTGCTATGGTACCAACTCTCGTGATGTCCAAACTGAATGTTAATTTGCTCGGCAACGGATCCGAAATAACATTTAGAAAATGACAAACCAGCATAACAGAATTAATGTCAATATACCTTAGAGTATAGCATAATGTACAACCAAGAACAATTTCATGAAGCTGCATTCGTACAGTCTGAAGCAGAGTTTGCATCATATCTCATTTGGAGTCTACTTTACTTCATAAGGGTGGAATTCACTAGCGTCTATGGGAGAATAACTTTCAGTTAGTTTTCAGTTCAGTTTAGAGATCTAATGGATAGGTGCTTCATAACCCCTCATTTTAACGGTCAAAAAGATTAAAAAAATAATATTCAATTGCATTTAATGAAAGTTTACACAATGCAGCAAAACAGTAGCCTGGTAGTACATTGTATTAGACCATTTATAATTCCCACTAAACAAGATTCTCTCCATTTTTAGCCATTTCAGGAGGTAGGAGGGCAGCTCATAGTCGGCTTCACAGATAATCAGAAGTTTGAGTCAACCTCAGATGTGGCTCACTTCTTGTCAAAGATTTTGTGATATAGGAAATGTACCATTTTACCTCAAAGCCATTTTTTGTTTTGAAAACAACTTCTATGTTGAATTTTCAAGACGTTTTTGTATTTGCGGCACTTTTTTCTCCCAAAGAATGAAAATAAACAGAAATAAGTTTTTATTGCAAATCATGCAAGTGTCTTGCTTCAAAGAAATCATTTTTTCCAGTCTCTGTGACATTCACATCCTGAGTTATAGAGCCTTAAATAGGAGTCATGCACACATGGACATGGATTGGCTTGATGAGGCATCTGTATAAATGGGTTAAATATTAAGGTATGTACAAAAAAAAAAAAAAAAAACTACTAATACTGCTTAAACAAAATGTGTGCCAATTAGCCATCCACTCAACAGTACAATGAATAAAAACAAGAGTTGTCAGAAGACAACACAGCCCGCTGGAAAACTTTAACCTTGCTGTCCACGGACGCCGACACCGAGGGTATGGCAATAGCTCTCCGAGGACATTCGTCCTGGAGAGCTAAAAAAAAAAAAAAAAAAAAAAAAAATCAACTTGTTGGCTCACAAACTAGTTTAAAGATTAAATGGCTAGAAACCAGACTTGGCAAGGTACCATTTTGGCCCACCGTATTCAGTTCAGATACCCATTTTTTTCCATTTTCCCTAAAAAGGCTCATCTCACAAGCCTTACTTGTACTTTCCTCACTTATTCTAGTTTGATAGTTGAAGGTTAATCAACATATTACAATTTTAAAATATAGAAATATAAATGCTTATGGGGTGATTCATTTTTTCCAATATTGACCCCCTGACATGACACTAAAACTGTAGGGGGCCAAAACCCATGCAAAATACTCAAGATAATACAAAGACAAACACGCTGAAAGAAAAACAATGCAACCAATCTGAATATCTTTCAGCTTTAACGGATGAGCCATTGTAAATATAAGGGGTAAAAATAAACGATGCATCTCGTGTCATAATCATAATTTGGTTGGGCCCAAACGAGAACATTAAATGGCAGTAGCAAGACCAGGTGACTTATCAGGCCCAAAGTTTGAAAAACTACCAGCCAGGATGGCAAGAGGAAATCCACCAAAATATCAAACCAGGCATCTCCTGAATTAATTGACAGCAGTTTTAGCAGAGGCGCAAAGTTTGGGCGCATGCTGAAGACTAGGCTAATCCTGGATGCTGAGTAGCATCGGAACAGAAGCAGATTCTGGGCTGCTCAGCTTTGAATTGGCAGAAATATATACACCAATCAGCAACAAAATTAACCCATTTAAATCTGGACAGCATGTGCGCATTTTAAGAACGTGTCGTTGCCGACACAGATATACGCGTAATTTTTTTTGCGCAATAGAAAAAAATTCCAACTGTTCCTGGAAGCTGTGCTTCAGCCCAAATACAGGTTACTATGGTAAACATGGCAGCATGATTCTCTGCTGGGATTTTTGCATTAGGCCTTAAAGGGTTAAAACCACCTGCCTAATGAAGTGAAGCTTCCCCTTGTTCTGCTCAAACAGCTCTATCAAACTGAAGTCACATGAATTCCCAAACTCTGGGTTTCCTCACAAAACATTTCCCAGAGTATCACACTCCCTCCACCAACTTGTCTTCTTCCAACAGTGTATCCAGGGCCCCGTTTCAGAAAGCAGGGTAAACAAACTCTGAGTTTGTTCTGTAACTGTGAGTTGACTTACTGAGTTGCTGACCGCAGAGTTTTCGGGTTGAGAACAGGTGATAACACTTGGTTCAATCAACTCTGAGTTAACTTACACCAGAGTCAGGCATGTGCATGAGGATATTAAAAGCCCTCATCAATGGAATATAGATAACACGATTCACCATGGCAACGGTCGAGAAAAGTTGCGCGTCTTATTTTTCTCCAGCAGAGTTGGACAAATTAATAAAAGCGTACGCTGAGTACAAATAATAATTAAAAAAAAAAAAAAAAAAATACAGTTGCCGCTGCAATAGAGCGTGAGTTTGTGCGGCAGAAAATCGCAAACCAAGTCAATGCGAGAGTATTAATAAAAAATAATGTGATGAAGGTTAAATTACAAATGCAGAAAACTAAATTAGAAATCCAAATGCTGGAGCATCAGTTACAGGTGGATGAGGGGATAACAGGTGGATGATTTTACTTGTTTGAACGACATACAAAATATGAACTACTGCATTTGTTCTTGCAGGAAGCAAAGAAATAAAAAAAAAATGCAAGTTTAAGTTGTCCTTATTCTATTGAAGATGATACAAGTGCAATCTTTTCCTCATTCCAAGCTGATGCAAATAACTTCCACAGACTTTAATTTTCACATTTTAAAACATTAGTTGTTCTATCGAGGTCTTTTGACTTGGAATGAATTGAACATACGAACTGCTGATCATTCATTACAGCAAATTAGCAGACTTTCCAACATGTATTGTGAAGAATTAAAAACTCTCCACCAGAGTTATTCATTATTTTGTACTTTGAAGAGCCCACTCGTGGTAGAAACTGACTGTGCCTTCAATGAATGAAGTCTTGGTTGTTTCTCTCCATAATAAAACAAAACGATAATGAAAACTGCCGCTTGCAAGAAAAAAAAAAAGAAGAGCTACGCAATTTGTTCTGAACGGAGAGAATGTCCTCGGCGTGTCACAAGAGCAATATGCGGACTGAAAATTTTGTTGAAATAAATTAGATTCCTCAGAGAAACGGAACGCTCAAACAAATATTCGTCCGAAAACGATAAAACATCCAAACGTGGTCGGATAACTCTCTCCTAACGGAGAATTCTTCTCAGTATTTGCGCTTCAATGTCCACTGTCTCTTCAAGGAACAGACACGCAATGTCTAAAACCTCCTCGGTCTGCAGTTTCAGTAGGAGAAGAAACTCTGAGTTACTTGAAAACCTGCCAGCGAGCTGGTTAGCTTCAAGGAGTATGTTGCCGCGGTAACTGACTCAGAGTTGGAATGAGCTCGCATTATGAACCGGAAAACTCAACAGTTTCCTGCAACGCTGAGCTAACAAACTCAGTTACCACTAACCCCGCTTTCTGAAAGGGGGCCCTGATGTCACCTCTTCCCAGGTCAATGGTGCCCACGTACCAAGCCAAAGTATATGAAATAAAGGAAAATGGGACTAACTGGACCAGGCGACCTTCTTCAACTGCTCCAAGGTCCAGTTCTCAAGCTCAGGTACACATTGGAGGCAATATAAGAGGTGGATCAGGGTTAGGGTGTGCATTGCAAATGTTATTGAAATTCTCAGCGACTTCTGCCGCAGTCGTCCTTCTGGCAGTATGGACCCCACAGGATAGCCTTCATAGCCCTCGTGCATCGATGAGCCCTGGGTGTCCAAAAATCTGTCGCCCATTCATGGTTTGTCCCTCCTTGGACCACTGTCAGTAGGAAGTAGGAACTCTATTCTCCTCACAGGGAGCACCCCAGAAGTCCTGCCACTTCAGAGATGCCCTAAGCCACTCATCAGGCCATAACAATATGGCCCCTGTCAAAGTCGTTCAGTTCCCATTTTTTCCACATCCAACACGTTGAATAAGAGAACGGACTTTTCGCTTACCATCTAAGATCCGTCTGCAGACCTTGACTTGCACTGTTGTTATGAAATATTCAACATTATTCACTGCATCTGTGAGCGGTTTTAGTGTTTTGGGTCATCAGTGCACAGTAAACTCAGAAAAGCCAATCAATAAATCTCGGCCGGATAAATTTGCAAAGCATGCAACACAGCGTTTCTTACCGTTTAGATGTTTCAGAGCTCGCTCTGCATCTCTCCGGGTCATGAAGGCCACAAAGCCGCAGTTCCTTTCCCTGGCCCGCTCCTCATCTGTCCTGGGCCACATGATCTTCACGCTGGCTAAGGGCCCGTAGCGGCCAAACTCCTGACAAAGCATCTCTTCGTTCATCTAGTCAACGACAACCAGCCAATTAGGAATTAATATCATTTTCAAGAAGTATGCAACTAGGTCGTCCATATAGCAATGCCTGCTTAAACCTCATCCAATCCACACTCGGATCCTTGTATAGGGCCATTTCACGATGTTCAAATCGTTGCGTACGGAAAATAAACTTTTCAGTGTTGCTGTGGAAAAGCAATAGATAAGAAAATTTAAAAAAAAAGTCACTTGGGTAGGCCTATGAAACTTTCCAGAGGGCAACAACATTTTCTAATTCCATTGTTCAATTAGGCCAATTAGCTTAATGTATCAGCGTATGGGACACCCAGTGACATGGATTTCTGGAGCTTTTGGGAATTTGGAGAATCCTGTTCAGGACAAGAAGCTGCCAAACTGAAACTCACTAAGATATTAGCCAGACAGCTGCTCTACATTTTGGCCAAACAGGATTTTCATCTGACCCCTACTGAGGGAGTGAGCTCATCAAGACTGCATTGTACATGGGACAGATTTTGCACAGTAATCTGGCTGCCAGAACACCACTGCAAAGGTTATCTAACTGTTCATGTAAAATGACTCAACAAAAGTCAAGTGATCATCAAACATGCATATGAGTTCTGAAGAAAGATCAAGGTGAATAATCTAAATGAGCACCCACAGATCGGTCTTACCCATTACCTACAGAATGATGTAACCCATGATGTCTTCTAAAACATATTTAAACATCTGACTAAATTACCCAAATGATAAGTATACAATGACTGATTAAGAACCAGTTTTTATAAGAGTCAGGCAGATTTCTATTAGAGGGTGATTCAAGACCCCTTCGGATTTGTCCGAAATTTTTTTTATTGATAGATATGTTAGAAACGAACAAAAATCACATTTTCTATCCTTAATAGGGTCTGCTTTTATTTTAGGGGGTCCTGGAATATCGGGGTCATAATCAGCCAAAATGGCAAAATCACTAAAATTATGTTTTTGAATGCTTGTATTTCTGTGCACCCTAAGTGAGCCAAATTGACTTCCATTTGTGCAAGTATATCGGGTATGGACTCTACAAAAATTTTGGCAGCTGACTTAGGGCGCAGCCTATAGGTGGCGCTGCAAATCACTACTTTCTGTAATTTTGCACACTTTCCCAGGGGTTGTGTGGCTTGCGCCCTAAGTCAGCAAAGGTATTTTATGCATGTCATGATAGATCAGCACCTCTTATTTGGATTTAGATGAAAATGACAGCTGACTTAAGGCGCACAAGTAAAGGGGGCGCTTTTTGCCGCCGAAAGGTGAAATTACCACATTTTTGCACAGCGATTTCTCCATGCGCCCTAAGTCAAAATTAATGAAATATGGCTCACGTTGTCACTCAGCACCTCTAGTGTCAGTGGTAAAGAGAGTTCCGTGGGTGGTTTCGGTATTAACCCTTTTTGCACCATTCTTGTTAGGCCACTTCAAGAAAAAGCCAAATATGGTAAACTGGGAACTTTCTCCGATTTTCATGAAACCTGTAGGATTTGCTTCCTTTACCAATTCAGCAGCCACCGCGGGCTTACCCTGTCCAGCAGCTGTTGCCAAATGCCGAAGCAGACGGGTCAATCGGTTTTCTGGGACCCTTGCCCTTTACTCACCTCACCTAGTGTAAAGGGCACCCCCGTCTAGCGACGGTCAAAGGACACCTTGTGAATGAAGGATCCTCGCGCATCAGCTAGTGAAGGCTAAGATCCGGTGCTTCTCAGTCTTGGACAAAAATTTCATGGAAGAGGAGAAAAAACTGGAGCACTCGGATACCAAAAAGCCTTTAATAGTACGAATCAGAGAAAAAACTGACGCGTTTCGACGTTATCACGTCTTCATCAGAGTCAGAGGTCAAAGGACACCAATTGGTGATCGCTTACACCAACACTGATTTCATCATACAAATCTTAGAACTGACTTTTGATTTGATTGGAAAACCCCTTGAATACATAGCAAAAAAAAAAAAAAACTAAAGCCAGGTTTAGCTTCATGGGCTCTTGTTAAAAATACACAACAAATTCAAAAAATCAAATTAACGGTTTATGAGATAAGGTTATTTGAAAGTGCTACTTTTTGCAGTTTAGTTCCAATTTTGCCACCAGGTGACAGCCTATAAACAAAGTGGCTTGCCACAATGCACTCAAACTTACAGAACACCTTTCTCCCAGTTAAGGAAGCAAATCCTGCAAGTTTCATGAAAATCGGAGGAAGTTCTCAGCTTACCACATTCGGCTTTTTCGTGAAGTGGCCCAAGAAAAACGGTGCAAAAAGGGTTAATACTGAATCCAGCCATAAAACTCTCTTTTCCACTGACACTAGAGATGCTGAGTGTCAACATGAGCCATATTTCATCACTTTTGACTTAGGGCGCATGGAGAAATCGCAGTGTGCAAATGTGGTAATTTCACCTTTCGGCGGCAAAAAGCGCCCCCTATACTTGTGCGCCTTAAGTCAGCCGCCATAATTTTCATCCAAATCAAAGTAAGAGGTCCTAACCTATAATGACATGCATAAAATACCTTGGCTGACTTAGGGCGCAAGCCACACAACCCCTGGGAAAGTGTGCATAATTACAAAAAGTAGTGACTTGCAGCGCCACCTATGGGCTGTGCCCTAAGCCGCCAAAATTTTCACATTTTTGCCGCGTCCATACCCAATAGACTTGCACAAATGAAAATCAATTTGGCTCACTCAGGGCACACAGAAATACAAGCATTCAAAAACCTATTTTTGGTGATTTTGCCATTTTGGCTGATTTTGACCCCAATATTCCAGGACCCCCTAAAAAAAAAAAAAAAAAAAAAAAGGTCCCTATTAAGGATAGAAAATGCGATTTTTGTTCGTTTCTAGCATACATCTATCAACAGAAAAAATTTCGGACAAATCCGAAGGGGTCATGAATCACCGCCTGCCTGACTCCTATAAAAACTGGCTCTGAAATGGTCATGAGAAGAATGAAAACATAAAATATGGAACGATCTACTGTAATGCCATACATGACACAAAACCATGTAAAAACAAGATGTCAAAGGTACAGACAAGACAAAGGTCCACCCATGACCTGCACCTAAATGAACAATGGATTATTGATTACTGCTTATTGGCTTTTGAAGCGCCAAAATTAATGCCACCTAAGCGCCAAAGCTTCTCATTGAACTGAGTGGTTCCAGCCATGTGCGAACAGTTGGCTGCTGCTGATCACTAGCTCTTAATTGGTCACTGTATAATTAATAAAACAAAATGGCTTCCGCAGCATGGCAACTAAGCAAATGGCACGTGACAAAGTTCTTGAACATGAATGATTCTTGGCAGTTTAATCATGAATGTTTGGTGACCACTGCAAATCAGCATTGTTAGGTTGGTGATCAGGGTGCCAGTTGTCTTTTGTTTGTTTATGACTTACAATGCGAACGAACTTCTGGAACCCGTTACAGTCCCTGAGTACAACAATTCAGATATCTGAGGACATCAGTTCAGAGTCAGACCATTATTGTCTCATAAAAATGTATTTTTGTCCCGTGTGCAACATTTTTGTTGCGCATGAGTCAAAACTGAAATTTTTTGGATATGCCAACTTCGTTTCTCGTAATTCAGTTTCCTCTTAACCATCTTGATTGCCTACAAAATCCATGTTCTTGATGGTTTCAAAGAACTGTAAACTTTCTGATGTCTTTTTGTGAAACTTGGTAAATTCCTTTTTATTTGGCCAATTTTTTGAGGACATTCCAATAAAGAATCACATTTTGATTATAAGAGAACATTTGTCTTGTACTAAGCAATAACTTATCCAACTTTGAAGTTAATGGATCAAAAGTTGACAGAGCTACAACAAAAACATGCATGTCCTATATGCAATGCTAATTTGGGAAAATTTCATACTAATGACCCAATTAACAAATTAAAACATGTGAGCGATGGAAAAAAAAATGTTTTACATTTTCAGAAGGTTAAAGTGGTCAAGAAAAAATCCCCATAGCTGCCACACAGCAGAACTAATTCCCCCAAGGTCTATATTGCAATAACTGTGAAATGGCCGTGAAAGAAAATCTGGGAGCTTTATGACGCTTTATACCTGTGGATTTATGTTTCCAAGATACAAGTTTGTGGTGGAGGGGTCCCCAACGTCATGAGAGCCTGGAGCCGAGTCATCAAGAACTGCAAAGCAGAGCAGCCTGGTGAAAATCTCACTTACCATAACCTGTTCACTCTTGCAGCTACTCAATTTAAAACGCATGCCACGATACAGTATAAAGTAAAATTACCACTGGACGGACGGTTTCTTCGTGAAGAACCATCCGCTAAAAGAAGCAGAAAATCTGTGTAAATTTTGTTTCAAAATATGTTGGGCGAGGTTTGCTACTGGTATTGAACAGCAGCTAAACGGCACAAAGCAAGGGGGTCTGTTAAACAGGCTCATCACGCTAGCGGAGACTGGGCTAACGGGTGTTATGGTATGATGTCTCACTCACAGGAGCGTCTTCCATCCGTGCCAGAGAGGGGCTCAAATCTGCTGACACGGCCTTTCGTCCTGTGTCGCTCGTCTCGCTCCTCTTGTATTCTGAGGCAAGACATAAAGAATATCGCATGAAATATTATATAGAGAAAAAAATATCATCGACGTATATTCACAGAACCAAAAGCCTACATAACGACGACTAAATTCCAGGTCATGTAGACTTATTATGGACTTCAACAGTTGGCATCACATTATGTGACAGTTGGTCTCGTCTGAAGCTATGAATGCCTACAGGAGGCGCCACACATACTGTTTCAGCTCTTCTTTGAACAGCTCCAAGTTGCTCTTCTTCTTCTCCTTTTCACCAGTCTTTTACCAGTCTGAAAAACATGCAGCGACAGTTCAGAAAACACACAGACAGACAAACTCACGCCTGTACAGATGTGAGCAAGAAATGAATAAAATCCACTTACAAGCCGTTTATCTAATGCTAAAAACTGTGGAGGGGTTTCCAAAGGCAAAATGCTTTTCGGTTCAAAGCGGGACTTGGGTTTGTATAGCCTGCCTCTCTTGTCATCACCAGCAGCCTCCTCTGTGGGCAGAACAAATAAATAAAGATGATTAACAACGCTGCATCACCATTACCCAATCCAGCCAGAATTTAACTCATGAAGTTGATGCTGATTTTGTACCCTTTGATGCATTGGCATATCCTCCTCGGACAAAAGCTTTCACTTTGCCCTCCCCTCCCTCGAAGGCAGCCAGGAACTCCTCATAAATCTCAGCTGCAGCTCTTTCATCCTCCTATTGGAGGAAAGCAAACAAATATTATGAATTTTATTGAATAATATTAATAAGTAAATGGGCTCATAAATGTGATACCTGCTCTTAATGCATCCATAAATAAATCTGCCTTATAAACTTTAATATAAAAGCTCTCATTTCAAATCCAGCACTAAAGCATGCATGTTTTGAGAAGGTTTTGCTGCATCAAAACATCTTCAAACATGCACAGGGCAGTGAAATGTTACCTTCTTTTTTATTTCATCCTGTTCCTTTTTGCTGAGTGTTCTCTTAGCCACAGCCATTTTTCCAATAGTGAAGGACTTCAGTTTACTCTCCAGAAGCGCCTAAAACAGATTAAAACCACCACTGCATTATCTGCACACAATTTTCTAAAAAGACAGTCACTAACAAACAGAGGGCCCATTTTAGAAAACCTGAGTAAAGTGATGAGGACACTTTCTATTTGTTGCACATCATTCCACTGCAAACATCCTTGCACTTACGCTTCCTGCAAAACTTGTGCCAAGACCTTCATGTATACACCGATCAGCCACAACATTGAAACCAATGCAGGTAAAGTGAAGAAAATTATCTCCTTACAATGGCACCTGCCAAGGGGTGGGACATATTAGGCAGCCAATGAGCAGTCAGCTTTTGAAGTTGCTGCACTGGGGGAAGGAAAAATGGGCAAGTGTAAGGATCTGAGCTACTTTGACAAGGGCCAAATCGCAATGGCAAGATAACTGGGTCAGAGCATCTCCAAAATGAATGGCAACAAGGTCACAGGCGCCCAAGGCTCATTGATGCACGTGGGGAGCGAAGGCTAGTCTGTCCAGGCCGACCCGCCAGAAGAGCTACTGCACCTCCAATTGCTGAATAAGTTAATGCTGGCCGTTATGGAAAGGCGTCAGAGCACACAGCGAATCACAGCTCGCTCCGCCGCCCCAGATCGGCGACGGTGCCACGTTCACCTCCGAAAGCACCTACAATCGCCACGCGAGCATCGGAACAGGATCATGGAACAATAGAAGACCGTGGCACAGTCTAGCGGCTCACACTTTCTTTTACATCACGTGGATGGCAAGGTGAGTGTGCAACGTTTACCTTGGGAAGAGATGGCACAAGGATGCACTCAAGGAAATAGGCAAGCTGGCAGAGGCAGAGAGATACTCTAGGCAATGTTCTGCTGGGAAACCTTGGGTACTGCCATTCATGTGGATGTTACGCTTACCACCAAACTAATCATTGCTGCATACTAAGGACACGCTTTATGGCAGCTGTATTCCCTGATGGCAGTGGCCTCTCTCAGCAGGATAATGCGCCCAGCCATGCCACAAAATTGTTCAGGAATGGTCAGAGGAACATTAAGATTTCACAATACAGACTTGCCCTCCAAATTCCCCAGATCTCAATCAGACAGAGAATCTGTGGGATGTCCTGGAAAATACGGTCCAATCCATGAGTGCCTAACCATGTAACTTACAAGACTCAAGGGATCTGCAGCTAATTTCTTGATGCCAGATACAACAGCACAGCTTCAGAGGTCTTGAGGAGTCCATGCCTCAACGGGTCATAGCCATTTTGGCAGCAGCAAGGGACCAACATCATATTTGCCAGTTGTTTTTAATGTTGTGGCTGACTGGTGCAAATCAGCTCTTAAAAGGTCCCCTATTATGTCACCAGGCACACAGCTAGTTATTACAAGCCATTTCAAAATCTTATCCCTCTTGACATCACATGGGGAAGTCACAAACCAGAGGCAAGAAGACCTGATTGACTGCCTGGCCGAAGTTAATCAGATTTCATTATTCTGGGTGGTCACTCCCCCTTGTGATGTCAGGTTGGGGGGACTTTAAACTGGCTCATAATGGCTAATTAGCTGTGCACCAGGTGGCATAATAGGGGACCGTTAAGACGTGGCTAGAGATGTTTCCATGCCTCAAGTCATTTCGAGGTGACTTGTGCTCACGAACATGAAATCCAGGCGAGGCCACTTAAATACTGAACACTCACTTTTTTGAGGTTTACGTATGCTTTAATAATCTGCAGGGCCAAGGACACAGTTACAAATAACAGTAAAACATGAAGCACGACAGAAGTTTTTACAATGATAACAAGAGCCCCGTAAAATTCAAAGTAAACTCAGTCTATGGGCAACAACAATTCCCGCTCGCAGAACCATCATACTATACGCCTAAATGTACACGAATGGAAGTCCACACTGGACGAAAAGCCATATCCCATGTCTATTCACAAAACGCGTTTCGCGCGTATTCGCGTCTTTGCATTGACTTTGAATGTAATCCGTCGTGCGAAAAACTTCGTTTCGCGTCCGGTGTGAAAGCAGCTCCACATTACATTCGCTAAAACGAGTACCTGGAAGTCAAACCCGAAGCTACAGCATTTTGCATAGTTGTTCGCCAAGGAACGTTCACAGACTGAGAGAACAGAAAATATTTCGAGATCTAACATTATAATTAGTCAACCCTGAAATTCTAATATACCTAACGCAGGACATAGGCTGCAAGACTTCGAGCCCATCAGGCTGGACACGGTTAGACTTCTCCGATAGACAAATGAACGTTGCGAGCAGGGGACTCCGTGTGGGGCAGGACAATAACATTGGTTGCTAACGCACTACAATGACGTCTGGGAAATCATCATACCACCAAGCAACACTGACCGATAAAACTCGCAGTTACGACGAGTATCTAACACGATGCATCCGCAGGTTCAAGTCAGTACGGAAGAAAACTGTGGCGCCACTTCATGGGGTAGGGCTAATCTGCTGAAAACATTCTGCGGAAAAACTACAACCATCTATACTTTCCTTCAAAATTTCTTTATTTCTTAATATATTGTGATGAAATTTTCACCAGTTATTCTTGAGCTGTATATCCATCAATAAGAAATTATGAAGTATATATGGTTGTAGTTTTTCAGCAGATTAGCCCTACCCCACTTCATGTGACCCAGCTAGCTAGACAGCTAGCTAATCACTTAGCCAATACCCGTCGCTTTTTCTCTCTTAGCGTTCCGACAAAAAAAAAAAAAATGATCCAAAGGAATACCAAGTTAGCCAAGTTGCTAATTATGATACAGTGTCAAAACTTGAATTAGAAACGTTGCCTAGCTTGTTAGATGCATGATTAAAATTAAAAGATTTAGCTACATAACAACGTCAGCCTACGACCCTGTCAGGACCACAGCACAGGCTAAGCTAACCACCATTGGGGAGCTCGCTTAAATGAGTGCTTCCAACAGGGCGTTGAGGTAGAGTAGCACAGCGTTAAGTTGGCCATCTTAATGTTGGTGGGTTTCACAACATAAGCCGCTTTCACACTGGACGCGAAACGAATTTTTCGCACGACAGATTACATTCAAAGTCAACGCGAAGACGCGAATACACGCGTTTCGCGTGTATTCGCGTCTTTGCGTTGACTTTGAATGTAATCTGTCCTGCGAAAAATTCGTTTCGCGTCCGGTGTGAAAGCAGCTAAACAGAGCATTACGTTTTGACACGTATCCGTTCAGAGAGAGGCCGCTTCAGCAACATAATAACTAGCTAACCAACGAGGAAATCTCAGCTCCGGCCTAGATCGCTAGCTTGCTACATCACAATGACACTAAGGCTGCTAGCTGATTCACGTTAAAGTTGGCTGCGACTAGCTAGAGTGTTAGCATGGTTCTACACGGCCCCACAATGCTCTTCTTTCCCGGTAGCTCACACAGACAACACACGCAGAAAAACAATGTCGAGACCGATTGCCCTAGTATTTGCAGAATGTTAATTGCTAATGAATCACCCGCACACATATAGTTTAAATAATGTATTACTTCACCTTAGTGTTGGCTTTCTGAGCCTCCGCAGATGCATTATCCGCCATCTTGGCCTCTGTGTTTTCAGTGATGTAATCGATTGCCGATTTCTAGATCAGTGGATGCCAAATTCGGCTTCTCGGGCCCCCGCTGTGTATGCAGGTTTTTGTTTCAACCATGTTGTCAGTCGAAGGATTTTTTGAGGAATTGTTAACTTGCCCTGATTTAATGCATTTTATGAATAACGCAGTTGTTTACCTACTTAAGCCACTCTTTGACAGAAATATCACAGCTTGCCATGAAGAATCATGACCCCTACACATGTCGTGTTTATTTTTTTCCATATTGCTTGCAAGTTTAGGAAACAACATTAGATCAAATGACACACTGACGAAATCAATAAGCTCCAGATTAGGTTGCTGATCACAGATGCTCAGAATTCTATCAAAATAATTTGCTTGAACTAATACCATAAACACGACACAAAACAGGTTTGGCTGTCATTTGCTTACCAAATAAATTGTTAGTCCTCTTGACCATGTATCTTTAGTTTTGCTGGTCAGTAACCTATTGATTATTTACTATGATTAGTTTTTTTCCCCCCTCTTTTTATACAGTTATTTCTTATATATCACAATCTGTGTATGGAAATCTTATTATTCAAGGCATGTATTGATATCTGTCAGTATGTGGTTTTAATAGGATAAATAGCTGCTTTAAACATAAATGCACCCAATTAAGACAAATGAACAGCTTGTTTAAATCCCCAGATTGCATTTGTGGTTGATCAAAAGCCATCATACTAACTGGGGTGCCCAAGGACTGAGTCTGAGAATCAATGGTCTTGATCAGTGGTTCCCAAACTTGGTCCTGGGGTACCACAGTGTACGCTGGTTTCACAATTGCAATCTCTGAATTTTCATGACTTGCGAATTGTTTTCAGTTGCATTATTCCTGTTTATTGGGTTTATTTACCCTTTTTGGCCACATTTCCAAAATAGTTATGAATGCCACAAATAAATAAACTTTATTATTCATATTAAGTTGTATTGGAAATTACTTTCCATCGCATATAAAGAGGGGATTTTTTTTCTACTTTAAAGAATTAATTGTCTTTTAATTGATGAAATTTAGGGCACATAACCACTAAAACAAATCATTCATTAGGCAATTAACAATTCAAAGATGAAGCAAATTTTAATGAAACAAACCCCTTTTGTGTAAGTTTTGTGTTTAGTTTTGGGAAAGATCATTCAAAGAGAATTTAACACCTCCATTCAGAAACCTAATTGACTTCTGTAAAAACACAATGCCACCTCTAGAACAGTTACTTCGAAAAGAGCAAAGGAAACACAATATGAACTGTGGGATTTTAAACATCATGGAATGCGTTGCTGCTTCTGTTAAACATTGGTTTTAGAGGGTGAAACATCCTAATGTGAAAACAACTAATTACAAAAAATTAAAAGCTCCTCAAGATTCAAGGATTGCAATTGTGTTTGGAACAAAAAGCAACAAGCACAGTTGTCCATTAAGACTGAGGTTGCACTGGAAATGCCCCCACTATACTATCAGCACATCCTATTTTGACTATACAATATTCAGCATTTTGACCAAATAAGTATGTACTGCTAGTACAGTAAGAAATTTCAAATGCAGCTTGACTTTGGGAACCACTGGCCTGTATCTGAATTCTCTTAAATAGGCGGCCTTTTTCCTCTCCTCTACACTTTTCCTTGACCTTGCAAGAAAATGTAGCATAAGCAAAAAAAAAAAAAAAAAAAATAGCTGCAGGAAGATTTAAAAGGTACCTTGTGCATGTTTTAGAAAAATCAGATGTCCTGTCCTTCAGTGCATGATGCACTCGACAACAAAGATAGTCTTTGCAATTTATCGGAAAACTATGGGACCGAATGACGTGCTAATCGCTACAGCTGCAAAAGAGTGTGGTCCATATTTAATCTTTTCTTTCTTCCAAGTCTGGTACTGTTTCCTTGCCCAGAGGATGCAACTTAGGAGCTGATTGCCTCCTTCCCTTCATGAAATAGATAATTCGGCGGTCCTTATCATGGCTACCAGCCAAACTATTTCCAGTTCATGTATGTTTGTGAGGAAGGTTCCTTGATCATTATGCAGCCCTGAGGTGGTTTTCACTATGCTAACTAATAGGGGTGTGACGATACACTCAGGTCATGATACGATACGATACATGATATTGGGTTCACAATCTCGATACGATTTGATATTAAAATATTTTTAACGAAACTTGAATGATGAAAATATATCACTGAAAAAGTATTTTATTTTAAAGACAAAATATATAAAAAGCTGCCCTTAGTGCCATATTTGTAGTGTTATAACTGGTAACAAGCCAGTTATGTGTGTGTATAGTGCAATACTTCTGTTATACTAGGTATCACCTCAATTCTACTTGACTGAAGCTTGCTGGACGAGAAAGCGGACGAGTTTGGAAAATTTTAAACGGAGCATCAGTCAAATAAAAATAGACATAACTCCATTCTCATTCTCTTTAGTTCTCCTCCATAAATAATCTTGAGCTGCTGTTTTTAATAAATCTTGAGAACAAGCACAAAGTCTTGTGGGAAAAAAAGGCAAAATAAGTCATATGGGACAGTTTTAATTAAAATTTATTGCCAACCTGCTCCATATGTGAAATGTGTAAACAAAAAAAAATGCCATGCAGTTCAACAATCAAAGCCGATGTTGGTGCACGCAGGAAAGGTGTGGGGTTAGGATAGTGTTGGGGCACTTGAAGGGATGGGGTGGGGAAGGTACTATGGAGATGCAATGGTCAGGGATAGGGGAGGATGCACGGGGGGGCTATTTGGGCTGTTTGCCCATGGTTTTCGATATACGGTGTAATGATCCAGACAAGAAACCAGACGCACATACAAGGAACAATCCAAAGATGAGTAGTAGGTACGGTACGGTACCATACAGTGGTAGGAGTGGTGAGGCCGAGGCCCAGAATTGTAAGAGAGACAGTCCAGCTTGGTTGGTGTTAACTGGAGAGGGAAGGGCTTGTCCGCGCCCAGCCAGTAGCCATCCTGGGAGAGAAGCCAGGGAATAAATTCCCCACACTGAAGCAGAACCGCTTGACAACAGGACCAAAGAATTTAGCAGGAACACAGTCACAATCCAGGAGACCATTGAAACCTTGGGAAATGTTCCTAATAACCTGGCTATGACGAACAGGCTGGAATAGATGATTAGCAGAAACATGGTCCCAATCCTGGGGGCCAAAATTAAGGCTTGGGAGTTTGTACCTATCAATAAGAGTGCAAAAAGTAATTAAGTTTTTCTCTATCATTAAAGTACCAATAAATACACAATAGAAGAGCTTTGCTCAATATGAGAAGATAAACTGCCTGATAGGCTTTAGTAGGGGCAGAGTGTTACAATCCAGCAACTCTGCTAGACGATACGTGAGCTTATACCCAAACCACACTTTCAAGAGGCAGAGCACATGATAGATTACTCCTAGGTGTGGGAAAGAAGACAAGACAATTTAAGGAGACAAAACCACATAACCCACACAGACTGCTGGAAAGGGGTAAAAGACAATTAATGAGACCTGAGGGTTGTGACAGTTCAGCACCATTCACCATTACTTCATCCATCTCTTTGTCACTTCTGTGTGACATTTTACTCAATCCATGTACATGTTCAACCGTACCTTAAATCAACCTTTTCTCACTCCAAACTGAACCAACCTCATGACTTCCCTAGCTGTAAAAATGGTGCTTGGTTCAATAAAACCACAGTACCTCACAAAGTAACCACAATACTTTGGTACATTGCGGCAATATGGAGTGAATTGGAGATGTAATCGGTTAAATGCTTGCTGTTCATGAATTATGGTACTCAATATTGCATTTTTGAAAAATAGTTTAGAATATTTTGGAATCTAGCAAAGCAGAAAATAGAGCTGGTTGTGCAAAAAAGCTCTGAGATAACTTTTTGCTTGTGGGAATAAGCTGAGACCCCACCACTAGATGTCACTGACACTTTTTTTAAAATATGTGTGTAAATAACATGCTGCTTTCCCTGCAGAATACACAGTTCATGTCAAGCTGTCATTTACATACAAGTAGGAGGAAGCTCACGGAGAAACACATAAGAATCTTATACAGGGCAGTCTGTAAGAACTCAGTGATGCCAGGCAGTGGAAAGAAAAAATCTCAGGACAGACCCAGCAATAGCAGGAGCGCTTTTCATCTTTTCATCATTTTTTTTTCCTGAAAGAGAAATACAACAGTGAAATAAAAGCTGCAGAGTGCATATAAACCAAATGTTCACAATTTTGTTTTAAATGCATCATACTGGAATCGGCTGACTGAGCCAAAGCAGTTTCACTGTCCAAGTAGAGACTAAAATGCTTCTTTTTTATGAGTGATATCACACACATTGTCTATTTTCATTAAAGGTCCCACAACTGGCTGTTCATGTTTTCAATAATTATATACTTGCCATTTGCTGCTGGTCATTCCCTCCCCTGGGCAGAACAGATTGTTTGGAGTGGGCATCATCTACATCATCATGAGCTTTGCTCTGATGGGCTGAGAAACTGAGCTAACCACAAAAAAGTAATGTTTGTGCTATGACGCAGAGAGAGGTGGGGAGGTTTATGAAGGTTGTGGGAGGGAGCAGAGTACACACACACAGACAGGGCTGGTAGGTGTGAACTATGCAGGGGTACATTTCCGAAAAGCTTAGTAGCTAAAAAGAAATCAAGGTTTATTGGCGCCCTTCATTTAGCACTTAGTGCAACCACCTTTGGAAAGGATATCAGCATGGAGTCTTTTCCTGTAGTTTTTGACAAGGCACACATTTTGGGGGGATTTTGGACCATTCCTTGAAGCAGATCCTTTCAAGATCCTTCACATTCTTGGGTTAGTGCTTATCAACTGCCCTCTTCAACACAGCCCACAGGTTTTCAACGGAATTTATGTCTGGTGACTGAGATGGCCATTGCAGAATGTTGATTTTGTCATCACATAACCATTTCTGTGTGGATCTTCAGGTATTCTTTGGGTCATTATCTTGTTGGAAAGTCCACCTACAGCCAAGTCCCAGCCTTCTGGAAGAGGAAACCAGATTTGCAGCCAAAATATCCTGATCCTTGGTAGAATTCCTTATGCCATTAATCTTAAACAGTGCCCCAGGACCTCTTGAAGTAAAACTGCTCTAAAACATGATTGACCCACTATCATTTTTCGCCATGGGTATGAGATGCTTCTCGTATGCATCTCTGTCTCGACGCCAGACATGCTGATGCTGCATCTGACCAAAATGTGAAATTTTGGTCCAATCTGACCAAAGCACCTTATTCCAGGCATAATTTAAATGGTTATGGGGGTAGGGAAGTCGTTATAGGGTAGGGTCTAAACCAGGGGTCACCAACTCTGTTCCTGGAGGGCTACCATCCTGTAGGTTTCTGCTCTATCTCCAATTCAGCACACCTGATTCAACTAATTAGTCACTCAATTGCCTAGCTAAAGATGTTGTTAAGTAGCTAATGAGTTGAATCAGGTGTGCTGAACAGGAGGTAGAGCGGAAACCTACAGGATGGTAGCCCTCCAGGAATGGAGTTGGTGACCCCTGGTCTAAACTTTGCCTAATCTGTTGTTAGGGTTTTCACCCTGCAGTCCTGCTCCTACAGCTTGTTCTCACCTCCACCTTAACGAGCTGCATCTGTTGTTCGTTAAGGTGGAGGTGATTGGTTAGGTATACAGTATAGGGCTGGCTGTTGCCAGTCCTCATTGTGGTTGCATTCCTTGTTTTTATCCTGTGCCATGGCTCCCCGGTTTTATTTTTGTTTTATGTTATTTATTAAAGTTTTTAAGTGTTTCCAGCCTGTGCGTGTGGGTCCTTCTCCTTTTAGGCCCATGGTCCTAGCTCCCGCTGGATTGCAGCATTCATCTGGCGGGAGCAAAACCATGACATCTGGGGGAATTCAAAGAGTAAGTTATTCTAGGGTTGGGTATAAACTTTGCCTAATCTGGAGGGTGTTCAAGGATTAAGTTATGGTTGGATGCCTCTTATTTTTATTGGGTTGCACATGAGATAAATTTAAGCTAAGACCCCAACAGAAGAAATCTGTTATTCATTCAACATGGGTAAGAGTCTGAGTGAAGATATCTTGAAGTAATGTGCATGTAAATTTTAGCGGTATCTTCAACTGATACTTATACATAATCATCATTATCATCACTCCTATGCACTGTAGCATTGTGGTGCAGCTCCTTGAAGAGTACTGCAAAAGAATGAAACCGGTGGGGCACAGGGGGGACTAATTCTCCCCTCAGGTGTTCTATTTCAGACAAATATGCTAAATATATTCAGAATACTATATGATATCAGTGATTTTAAGACAAAAACAAATTGACGGAGGTACACGGTATTAACATGTAGCTTTTTACATTGTAATAATTGCAAGAAGGGGGGCAATTAGCCCCACAGGTGGAGCAGAACATCCCCTCCAATGGGGTGAAAGACTTACATTGGAAAATGAGATTGTCATACCCAACTCATGTTAATGGTTTCCCCGCAATCCAGCAGTCTGTGTCTGTTTCAGTCTCTCTTCATTGTTTCTCGTTGTCTCATCATTGTCTTGTTCTACACCCCTCCTCGTTCCATTCCCTTAGCTCCACACCTGTTCTTCCCCTTTGAGAATCGTTGTCCACTGTATATCAGTTCCTGGTCTTTGTCTCCTCTTTACTGGACTGTTACGTACTCTTTGCTGTGCTTTGAGACTTGCATCTCACTTCATCAGGGCTTCCTGACGAAGATCGTAACTATTGAAACATTGATGGCTTGGCAATAAACTTTTGGGGACCACTCCTACAGTAGTGGACTTTATTTTATTTTGTTTGAGGCAGATCTTCTGTTTGTCCAGCACCTGCACTAGAGTGGATGTGCATCCTCAATTTTTGCAAATTACGAACATCATTGCCTACTAAGCACAAGATCTTGAGATGCCAATCTGTTCACTAATTCCTCATCACAATATCAAAGATTAAAATGGACCTAGAGGAAAATAGGAAATAAAAGAAGACATGTATATTAAAGGAGCTGTGTCACGATTGCCGTGCCTGCTCATAACATTGAAAACGATCAGAACGATATCAGTTAAAGTAGCATCATCAGACAATTAAACAAAATAACTAATGTTCCTTACGTGGCTAGCCAAATTATTTTTCATAACCAAGTTAGGGGAAAAATTCCACTTACGGACAATCTGACTAACAATTCCAGTTAGGTACAATCTGATTGGCTGAAACATAGCTCAGAACAGAAGCGGAACCACAACTGGGAGAAATAAGCGTGCTCATGGCTGCGCTACTTAGTTAGCTACACAGATATCCACAGAAACCTTTTATTTCTCAGGCAACTTTGTAGTGAAGTTAGCTAGCCAGTTAGCTAAATGTTTTTACAATTCCTTCCATGAAAATCATCAGACAACTAGTTGAATTGGTAGCTAACCATGTAGCTATCATGGCTACGCTACAAATTGCAACACAGGTATCCATGATAACTTTTCTAATTTCACATGCAAGTTTCGTTTGGTTAAGTGTTAAAGCAAATTCACTTTCTTGGGATGCAACTTCTGAGCATGCACAGTAATCCTGACACTTGGTAACATATAAGGCCAAATCATAAAGCAATGTTCTTAATACCTAGTGATTGCGCAATAGCTTTAATTCAATTCATATCAATTTTATTTTTATAGCGCTTTTCACAGAGGGACTGTCATAAAAATGCTCTACAGTGCAAAAAAGCGCCGTCTCAGGCCCAATCCCAAAAATAGCAAAGAAGACAAAAAAAAAAAAAAACTCAGATCAGACACTAATTTGAGGTGCTGGAGTTTTAATATTAAGTACATGTAGGGCTACTCATTTTAAGTTTATAAGAATGATTAAATAACACAAAACACGGAGGCAAACAGATTCATGATATTGAAACTGTAACGTTTAGTGCTTCATGCAAAGTACAGGTACACGGAGGACAGGAAGTTGAGGACTGGACTCAAGCGCAAGGATGGACTTGGTTGTATTTATTCAGCCAACTGCACGGCAGAAGGCACAAATATAGAAATGCAAAACAACAAGGAACTGAGGTTCCTAGAAATAAGCACTATGAGTAACACAAAGTCTGGGCTACGCAACAGTAACACTGTATTACAAATAGGAAAAGAAAATGGAAATGAGGTTCCTGAAATATAGTGTCCTGGTAAAATAATAAACAGCACAAGTTTCTAGGTTTTAGTATAAATTTGCGAATTTGGAGAATAAGCCTATACAAGACTACTATCTCAAACAGGCATGAGATTACACAGACTTCACTATGAGACTGAGGGAAGCCCAATCTTAAATACACACTGCTACCATCCAGTGGTAATGAGAAACAGGTGTAAATGATAATAGAATAATGACTGGAGTGTGATCCGGAATTTACTAGATTGGCGAGGTGCACGGCTGGAGGCATCGCCTTACAGCACCCCCCCCGAGCGTGCCTGTTATTCGGCCAGGAGGGTGTCCTCTGGGGCGCGGAGCAGGCTGGTATGGGCGAGCTAGATGGAAGTCAGACAGGAGCTGCTGATCCAAGATGTCATCGTGATCTACCCAGCTCCTCTCCTCCGGACCATAGCCTTTCCAGTCTACCAAGTATTAGAGTTTGCCTGCTCTTCTTCTAGACTGGAGCAGGCTGCGCACCCAGTAGGTTGGACCTCCATCTACCTCCAGGACAGGGGGCGGGTCTTCGGGGGGGGTAGCCTCTGCCAGGGGTCCAGTAATCACTGGCCTAAGGAGAGAGGTGTGGAAAGTGTTATTTATGTGGTAGTTAGACAGCAAATGTATATACAGACTCATTGACCTTCCGGAGTACACTGAAGGGGCTAATAAAACATGGGCTCAACTTTCTGCAGGGCAGGCGGAGGTGCAGGTCCCTCGTTGAGAGCCAAACTCGGTCCCCCGGCTGGTATTGGGGGGAGTTCCCACGTTTCCGGTTCGCCTGGATCTGCTGGTGGTGGAGAGCTCTTCGGATCTGGAAGTTTGTGGTATCTTCTTTGCCTCTTTGAACCAGGCGTCCACCGTCGGGACCTCCGTCTGGCTCTGATCCCACGGGCACAAGGGAGGTTGCCGTCCGAGCACACTCTGGAAGGGGTTGAGTCCAGTGGAAGCGCTCTTTAAGGAGTTTTGGGTGTACTCCACCCAGGGCAAGTATTTGGACCAATCCCCATGGCACTGATGGCAGAATGCTCGGAGGAACCTCCCCAGATCTTGGATGGCTCTCTCTGCCTGCCCATTGGCTTCGGGGTGGTATCCAGAGGTGAGGCTAACTGTGGCTCCCAGCCTCTTGAAGAAGGCCCTCCACACTCGGGACATGAATTTAGGCCCACAGTAAGAGACGTGTCCTCCGGAAGACCAAAATTCTGGAACACCTGCTCGAAAATCACATGCGCAACTTGGAGTGCAGATGGTAAGGCAACGAAAGGCACAAATTTACAGAACTTGGAAAATTGATCAATAATCACCAGGATGCATGTGTTACCTTCTGATGAGGGTAGGTCGGTAGCAAAATCAACAGCGATATGTGGCCATGGATAATGGGGAACCGGCAGAGGGTTAAGTTTACCCGCAAGCAGTTGTCGTGGTGTTCTAGACATTGCACATGTAGAGCAAGAGCGCACGGCTGCTTCTACATCCGAGGCCAGATGAGGCCACCAATATTTTCGGCTGATGATGCGTCTTGCTCTCTTCTGGGGTGTCTTGCCGACAGTGAGGTGTGGGCCCATAGAATTACTCTCTCATGAAGATTAGCAGGAACGGATGTCTTACCCGCTGGCACAGAAGCAGTAGGGTTATTTTCCTGGTCTTCTTTGTTATTTCTTGATCTAACTGCCACCTGATCGGGGTGAGGATGCAGGAGGAGAGTAGAACGGGCTCTTCTGCTTCTGGATCCCTTCTCTGTCTCATATCTTCGTGATAGAGTGTCGGCTTTGATATTCTTTGAGCCTGGGCGATAGGTTATTGAAAAATTGAAACAAGTAAAAAAATAGTGCTCTCCTGACCTGCCGTGGATTAATTTGCTGTGCCTTTCGCAGATACTCCAAGTTGCAGTGATCAGTCAAGACAAGGAAAGGATGACAGGGCCGCTCTAACCAGTGCCTCCATTCCTCCAGCGCTAGTTTTATAGCCAACAGCTCCCGGCTCCCTACGTCGTAGTTGGCCTCAGCAGATGTGAGCTTGTGTGAGAAGTACGTACAGGGATACAGCTTTTCTGGTGTTCCATGCCACTGTGACAGGACAGCCCCCAAACCTGCGTTGGAGGCGTCAACTTCCACTACGAAAGCCCTTTCCTGGCCTGATAATTTGAGTATGGGTGCAGAAACGAACAGGTTTTTAAGTGTATTTAAGGCTTGTTGCACTTTTGAATTCCATCCCAGGTTTTTGGGTTTCCCTTTGAACAGCTATGTCAGGGGATGGGCAACTGCGCTGATATTTTTAATGAAGTGGCGGTAGTAATTTGTGAATTCCATAAAGCACCGGAGTTCCTTTATCGTCCGTGGGATTGGCTATTCAGCTACTGCCTTCACCTCCTTGGCTTTCATAGCCCCTGGTCCAATTACATAACCAAGGAAGGAGACGGTGGATTGGTGGAAGAAACTTCTCTGTTTTGACGTAGAGCTGATGTTGAAGCAGGCATTCGAGTACTCCCCTCACGTTTCACGTGTTCATCATAAGTACGGGAGTAGATGAGGATGTCGTCTAGGTAGGTAATGAGGAATTGTCCTAGCATCTCTCGTAATATGTCATTAATGAAGGACTGGAACACCAAGGGGGGGTTGATGAGCCCGTGCGGCATAACGCAGTACTCGTAGTACCCGGAGGTGGTGCTCAAGGCAGTCTTCCACTCATCTCCTTGCCTGATACAGATTAGGTTTTAGGCGCTGGAGGTTGAGCTTTGTGAAGATTTTCGTGCCTCTGAGCTGCTCTACAGCGCTGAGGACCAGGGGGAGTCGATATCTGTACTTTATCATGACGTCATTCAGACCTCTGTAGTCTATGCAAGGCCGGAGACCTCCATCCTTCTTCTGTATGAAGAAGAAGCTTGCTGACGCTGGTAAAGTGGAAGGATGAATTAAGCCCTGCTGTAGAGCTTCTTGTAGATACTGCTCCATCGCTTGAGTTTCAGCCCCCAATAGGGGGTACCCATGGCTCCTGGGGGGTGAGGTGCCAGAAAGGAGCTCAACAGCTGTTGCCCAGTCAAGTGCTTTGCCAGTGGTGGCGGGTCACCACTGCCGCAATCTTCTCGGCGTCATTCAGGGCTGGATAGTACGTGAAATACAGAGTGCACTGAAGAATGAAGCCTTTGCATGCAGTGGGATTCCCGTCATAACACTTGGGCAAGCACACTGGCGAATCACCGTGGGGAACGGCTGAGGGAGACTGCAGTCCAGTAGGAGAGACGGAGGGTGGTACTGGTGGCAGTGCACGGGAGATGGAGAGTTTGTGAATCCTGCGAACCACTTCGTCCAGGGCGGCCCTCAGACAGGCGATCTCCCTCTGCTGATCTGCCACCAGCTGGTAGAGGTCGAGAGGCTGTGCAGCGAACTCCCCTACCTTTTGTGGCAATGGAGTCCTTACTGTGTCCATGTTATGGTGAAGTCTTCTGTAACATTTAGTGCTTCGAGCAAAGTGCAGGCGCACGGAGGACAGGAAGTTGAGGACTGGACTCAGGTGCAGGGATGGACTTGGTTGTATTTATTCAGCTAATTGCATGGCAGAAGGCACAAATGTAGAAATGCAAAACAACAAGGAACTGAGGTTCCTAATAATAAGCACTTGAGTAATACAAAGTCTGGGCCATACATTGTATTACAAATAGGAAAAGAAAATGGAAATGAGGTTCCTGGAATATAACATGCTGGTAGAACAATAAACAGCATGAATTTCCAGGTTTTAGTATAAATTTCTGAATTTGGAGAATAAGCCTATACAAGACTACTACGTCAAACAGGCATGAGATTACACAGACTTCACAATGAGACTGAGGAAAGCTCAGTCTGAAATACCCACTGCTACCACCCAGTGGTAATGAGAAACAGGTGTAGATGATAATGGTATAATGACTGGAGTATGATCCGGGATTTAGTAGACCGGTGAACTGGACGGCTGGAGGCGTGGCCTTACAGAAATTTGCCATTGGTGGACAACAAACAGGATGCCCTTTTATCCCGCTCAGGCACTAAAAAAGTCCCATAACTAACTAAACGTTTCATTGAACGGAAGTGAAAAAGTCTTTGGATTCCCACGAACACAGCAATCATGTGTTCAACTAAAACATGCATACTAGCCGTTTTTCTGACTGTTTAAATGATACAGACTTATGCTCTTCTCCAGCAGCGTCACCACAAACCATAAAATGCAGGTATGAGTTTGTACTAAGATCCATGCCGATGGTACAGCTCACATTTGGTTACAATGGCTATTTACAGAAATACTGGAGGGGGGAATTTTAATGGGCGTTTTTTTTTTTTTTCCATGCAGGATGATTATGGTATTTTAATATCCATATGGCCTAATTAGTTTAATTTGTTGACGCAGTCTTCAATCTGCGCTTACAGTCAAGGATGATGGATGGCTTGAGACACAATATAGTAATTAATAGGCGTAGGTAATGACCGCGCGCATGAACGCAGGCATACGCATCTATACAAGCAGAAAATGCATTAATACGTTCTGGGCAAGTTAAATCCTCGCTTGTCAGGTGTCCATCCGAGGAAGCATCACGAAAGACCATCCCCCCAGTCACAGCTTGTCTCTTTTGATCCCAGGTTTTGGAGAGGCAGCTGTCGGCTGCTCCCTCCTCCCCTCAGAACAAACGCTATATTCATCTGCTCCAGCTTGCGACCAAGTAACCTCCCTCCAGGAACCTTTTTTTTTTTTCTCCGCTCTCGAACGATTTCTGTACCTTCCTGGACATTTGACGTGAAAAAGAAGCGCACAAACTGTCACATAATGAAGAGTATCGTGTGTTGTACCTTGGGTCTGCTTTTGTTAACGGAAGTTCACGCACAGCCTCAGCGAAGGTAGAGTAACCATATATTTCAAAGTAATATTACATCTTTCATTCCTGATGGAATTTTTTATGATATGATGAACCTTCTGCCTGTGGTAGAAAAAATACGAATGCTCACGTTCCTAGATTAATGTACTGGCTTTCCAGGAGTTTAAAGCTTACTTGTAGTAGTTCAATACGTTTCGTCAGCACGTGAGGTGACCGGAAACCGATGCGTATTTGCGCAACACAATTAAGTAATCAATATAGAAGTATTTTGAGTGGTGTAAAGTGGACTGACTTGAATGTGTTAGTCTATGACCATTGCGTATTATCGAATCATATCCAGGGAATCGCAGCATTTATATTAACTTATCCTGTCAAGTGATTTCCTGACAGTTCCTCAATATTGGTTTTCAGGACCGTATTTACATGTGGCGGAAATATAACGGGGAACTCTGGGGTCATCGGTAGCCAGGGATATCCCGGGGTTTACCCTCCAAATACGAAATGTGTGTGGACCATCACGGTAATTGCCATTTTCCCTATTTACACTCCACTAGGCCAAATTTCGTGCAGTGTAACTCGTATTAAGAAATATCTGGACTTTATAGCTACAATCAAGGTTTCAAGTAAACTCAGCGTAGCGAAATGATAATGCAGAATAGTTTTAATCCTTTGAAGCTCAGGTCTTTGTGTTTTTAATTTTTTCAAGTTTTTATTGTCGTAGACTTCTGTTTGAAGAGTAAATTTATGTCTACATTCTAAGTCTTCGCTCTCAAACTGAATTGTTTTAAGTCAACAGCGGTGACTATTCTGCCCTACAAATGCTAAGTGCAGTAACTGCGCAATAATTTAAACAGTAAAAAATGGCTTCAGAGTTTGTTTGCTGTCCCAACAAATAAATAGTCAGCACCTCCATGATAGATTATGATTAAGTGACTCACCATGGTATAATTTCTGTCCAAATAAATCCTGACCTCAATATACTTTCAGGCCCAAAACTGTGTAACTTATATTTTACCCAATATGTAGTTACTGCGCTTAGGCTTTGTAGAGCAGTATTGCTTAATCATTGTAATGTTCTGTTAAGAACATTGTAATCTCATATTGGTGGTCTTACTCCTTGGAGGATTGAAGTTTTGAATGTAAACTTATCTGCCTACTCATTCAATCTTAGGTAGCCTATTAGTGTTTGAACATTTTGCAGCAAGTGAGTGCTCTGGTTCAGATTGACTTTATGAAATTTATATACATTTAAGGCACTGCAATGTAAACACATTGAACAAAAATAACTAAAAGCAACATTGTAACTTGCACATTTTTGATAGGATTGGCTACTGTAATGTAAATATTGAGGGGAAATTCTGTACTTACAATTTTGCGGCCTTTAATTATGCAGTAGAGAGTAATTACATGTTGCAATATGAGTCTGTCACAGATTTTAGTTTAATTACATTTTCAATTTAAATTGATAACACGTTTCACTGAAATTTTCTTGTATGTTTTAATGTGCTGCTGTACGAGCAGCAGAGTTGATTGATCCCTCAGGGTTTTGACCTGTCATTCCATGTAAATCTTGGGCTGTCAGTTCAGTTCTCTGTAAGTGTGTCAGTGATCCATCATGAATGCCCTTATCCTGGGGTCAGTATTCACATCTTAACCAAAGTCCTCATCTGTCAAGGAAGTTTTATTGCACATTCTAGGAACTGGTGACAACATTATAGAAAACATGATGCATCACAGAATGTGTGGTATGTGAAATGATTGGAGGATGTACTGTTTATGATTATTAAAGGACTGGGAGACTGACTGTCCCGATTGACATGCTCCCTGTAATGATTGCACACTTTTTACCGACTGGCCACAGGTGCCAGTGGGGAAGGTGATTGTGCTCAACTTCCGCTCCCTCGACTTAGAGAGTGACAACCTGTGCAGATATGACTACGTGGACGTGTACAATGGGCACACCAACGGGCAGCGGCTTGGCCGCTTCTGTGGCACCTTCAGGCCTGGCGCGCTCGTCTCCACTGGCAACAAGATGCTGGTACAGATGGTGTCTGATGCCAACACCGCTGGAAGTGGCTTCCTGGCGGTTTACTCTGCTGCTCGCCCGCATGAGCAAGGTGTGCGCAGATTCGCCATCATGAAGTGGGGTGGGGTGGGATCCCAAGACACAAAATTTGCAGCATGGAGTGTAGTTACAAGTCTTGCCTTCCAGCTCTGCCCTCTTTTTCCAGATTGACCTAGAATTACCAGAACATTCTTTGGTTGCTCAACATGCTAAGTGAAGCATGTCTGGAAGGACATGGAGGTAGCCTGCTGTAGATAAAGGCCTGGACTTGCAGGAAGCCTAATGAAGTCAGACAGAATTTATGTTCCAGAATATTCTCACTGCACTGTAAATTGTCATTGGCAGATGTGAGCACTTCTTGGAGCTAAAGGAAAAACTGCTTTTGCTCATTAAAAATGGGTCAAAGAATGAGCTATTTGATCGTGAGTTGTAAAAGGCAGGGAGGGGCGAAATGAGATAGCCGCAAGCTTTATGCATGACAGGGAATTTTTCACATGTATCTCCAGGAGCGAGAGCGTGGACTCACTCTGCCTCCAATTTACATGGGAATGCATTACAAGTATACTGTCATTTTGATGAGCCGTGATACTTTTAATCTCTGAACTGGTACTGAGAACCAGGGGTCATTTATAAACATTTGCACAGCTTCTGTTCTAAAATGTTACATATGTATGAAATAAGAAGTAAATATCACCTAAAATATTAAAAAAACATTTTTTAAAATTGCGGGCACATGAAACTGCATGCAGTTTTTGCATAATAAATCAAAATCAGCTTGAAATCTTGCGAACATGCTCAGGCCTATTAATCAAACATATTTGAAATCAAGTTTGTTTTTTATTAGTCCCAAATCCTCAGGTAGAAGTGGCGTTTGTATCTTTTTTGGTCGAATGCCCGATAAATAAATGAGGTCCCAGCTTTGTTACGTTTGTTTGGTTAGTCCCATGGTAGTCTTCCTGAATCGGTATGCTTGTGTCTGGATTGATCTCTTGTAAAAGCTATGCAGAAGTGTCACAGTCATTCAGGCTTCCTTTGGTCTGTTCTGTTAAAATGTCACTTTTCTGTGGCCTTAAGAGTAATTCATTTTGGAGAAGCAATCATAGTTTAAGGCCTTTACATACTCCACAAGAACAGAGAAATTTGTTCGTTTTCTCGAGGTGGCAAGAACAAGAACAAAGTTTGTTCTGGCCAGGACATTTCATACTTCACGAGAAACTCAAGAGCCAAACTCCTGGGAAGTCCTCATAGGGCCGCGCCCACTCCATCTTTCTGACCAATCACACAATAGTTTTCGGACACCACACGAGAATAAAGTTCTGCGCAGATGATGTGTTGAGAACAAGCTGCGAGAACTCCCAAACCAGGGCTACAAAAACAGAATGACGTCATTTTGTTCTCGCAGCCCTGGGTGCAAGAACAAATTTCTCTGTTCTCGTGGAGTATGTAAAGGCCTTTAGCATTACAATGGGCCTTGTGCTAATTATTGTCATTATGGTCCGCATCTTTCCATGTTTCTTAACAACTGTGGCAAATGCATGCTCCTTTGTTTATAAAGCCACACTGTGCCTAAGGTGCTTGTAATTTTCTGTTAGATTAAAGATGTTGCAATTGCCATGACCCAAACAGCTGCCAGATCTGCTGCATTTTTAGCTGCTTTGAAACAATTTCCTGAGGTCGATGTCATTAGTCCATGTTGTTTTTCGCAAATAGGGGATCAGTACTGTGGAGGTCGTTTAAACAAGCCATCAGGATCATTTAAGACTCCAAACTGGCCGGAGAAGGATTACCCAGCTGGTGTCAGTTGCTCCTGGCACATTGTGGCTCCTCGAAACCAGGTGAGATTGTCACATGCACACAGTCAATCTAGGTGATATATAAAATAAAATGCTCAGTCTTAATTCAGCAGTTAATGGAGAATATACAGTATGCGCTCAACAGGGACCAGATAAACACCGCAAGAGTTCACTCAACGTTGGACTTTTTTTGTGTAAATGTTAAAAAGATACCAATTTCTTTACTTACTTACTCACTAGCATGATATTTGTATGTCTATTCTTGATATTCCCCTTTGAAATTGTGCCAGTGACATGAATAGACCACCTTGCGAGATAGCTATCTATTCCTGAAATGGTTTCGTAAAACACAATTTCCTTCAGATATACTGTTACTTTTCTTACAGTCAAAATACTAATTTCTTTGTCTTGATTATTTCCCTCTGACGTCTTTCCTTTCCTTCCCCTCCCAGATTATTGAGGTGAAGTTTGAGAAATTTGACGTGGAACGAGATAACTACTGTCGCTATGATTATGTGGCCATCTTCAATGGGGGAGAAATAAATGATGCAAAACGAATTGGGAAGTACTGTGGGGACAGCCCTCCAGCGTAAGTTGTGGTCGAATTCTTCTGAGTAATAAAACAGTCCTGTGGTTTCTGTATTTATGCTATGAACACAGGCAACATGGATTACATTAGGTTTCTGGACTGAATGATTTGCAAATCTCTGCACATGTATAGGACTACATACCTGTTTATTGTTTCACAAGATTCCTTGATGAGTTGTATGCCGCAGTCTACTGGGTGGCCAAATTTTGGCCAAATCCTATTTTTCCTGGCATGGGCTGGACTTCAATCCCTATTACAACACTTCATTAACTGTGGTCTCTCCTCTGTTACTCAGGGGAGAGACCTTGGCTAACGGTCTTTCCCACTCCATTTTTAAATGGAAAACGTCCATCAAATTTCAAGCAAATGAGGCATCTTTCTAATTTATTGTAAAGATATAGTCTAGACATGGCCTCAGCAGCCAGATGTAGAAAAATACCACCTCATTTATTGTGTCTGAGGTTTAAAAAGTGTGTGTTTTGTCTGCTGTTGGTTTCTGGACATTGTCATCATTCTTATCTTCTTAGTCCAATCTTCTCTGATGGGAATCAGCTCCTAATTCAGTTCCTGTCTGACCTGAGTCTCACTGCGGATGGCTTCATCGGTCACTACAAGTTCAGGCCCAAGAAATTCTCCACTACAACAGTGCCTCCAACTACCACCTCCCCAGTGCCTACGACGAGAGCCATCCGTAGGTGATACTCTTATTTCTCTCCGGGGTCTATGTGTCATACCCTCTCATTTTTCTCAGTCAGCCTGATTATTGAAATCTGAGGGAAAGAATCACTTTCTGAGCTATGTATGCTTGTGTGTCTCCTGAGTCCTTATGGGAATGATCCCCCCCCCTCCCCAGGATATGCATTCAGTTTACTGTAGTTTTGTGTGGCTGTTCATTTATCTCAGTACAGTATTTACTACTTTGCTTGATCTCCATGGCTCATGCTGTCTGTCCTTGGGCTCTGTTGCTAACGCCTGTGCTCTGGTGGGGTCTCAGGACGTGCGGCCAGTTTCCTCATGTTAAGTTGCTCGAAATGTGATTGGCTGGATTAATGTAACATGGAGAGATAAATCAGAACTTAGCTATGTCAGCTCCCCTGTTTTGCTTTCCCTCTATTGAAACCAGAACCTGCTATTACACAATCAACTTTGGGCCATAGTTTTGGCATGACACTGCTTGATCTCACCATAGCACTGTCTGCTGCTTCACATCACTATGTTTTTCATGTTTTTTTACAACCCCAATTCCGAAATACTTGGGAGCGACAAAGTGTAAATTGTGAATAAAATCAAAATGCAATGACTTTCAAATCACACCAGCCAGTATTTTATTCAGAATAGAAGAGATAACATAGCAAATGTTGAAACTTAGAAATTTTACAATTTTATTCACAAAATGAGCTCATTTCAAATTTGATGGCTGCTACAGGTCTCAAAAAAGTTGGGACAGGGGCCTGTTTACCATGGTGTAGCATCCCCTCTTCATTTTAACAAAGAGTGGAGGTATCTGGGCATTGAGGAGACAAGTTTCTGAGTTTAGCCATTGGAATTTGATCCCACTCTTGCTTAATACAGGCTTCCAGCTGCTGGAGAGTTTTGAGTCTCCTTTGAAGGACTTTTTGTTTAATTATGCGCCAAATGATCTCAATCGGTGAAAGATCAGGACTGCAGGCAAACCAGATTTTTCCAGTTTCTCTGAATCTTTTCATGATGTTATGCACTGTCGATGATGAGACCTTCAAAGCCTTTGCAATTTTATGTTGACGAACATTGTCTTTAAAATATTCCAGAAGTTTTTTACGCAAGCCTTCACAGGTTTGAGAGCCTCTGGCCATCTTTACTTCTGAGAGACTCAGCCTCTCTAAGACTTCCCTTTTATGGCCAATCATGTTACACACCTGATGCCAGTTAACTTAATTACTTGCTAAATGTTCTTTCAGCTGATTCTCTTATATATTAATTGCTTTTTCATCCCATTATTGCCAGTGTCCCAACTTTTTTTGAGACCTGTTGCAGCCAGAAAATTTGAAATAAGCTCATTTTGTGGATAAAAATGTAAAATGTCTCAGTTTAAACATTTGAAATGTTATCTATGTTCTATTGTAAATAACATATTGGCTCATGTGATCTGAAAGTCATTGCATTTTGATTTTATTCACAATTTGCTCTTCGTCCCAAGTATTTCGGAATTGGGGTTGTTAATTATTTGTGTATTTATTTATTTATTACTATTGTACAACGTAGTAATGTGAATGGGGTTTCATTTTTCTTTTTATTCTTCTACTGACTGTTCTGCTCAGTTGATTTGAGTGAAGGTAGTTGACAAAATGTTTTAAACAGATGTTAGCTGGATTAGTCTACATTAGAAATGAGGCATACAGAATATGCTGTACAGTCAGTATTATGTGACTCCCTGTCTCTCGCCCACACACATGGTAGGGCGTCCCCGGAGAATGTTTGCCGTGAGAATGATAAATACAGAGGGCAAATGGGAAGCGAGAAAGCCATGGCTACATGTGAAGTTGTACTCTATGTGTTTTAACAGCACTGAAGTACTCAGCTGCACTGTGCCACCAGAAATGCAACAGGAGCGGGACGCTTGAGAGTCATTACTGTTCGAGCAACTTTGGTGAGGAATTTCTACATTTCTATGGTAACATAAAACATGGGATTGAGTGTGAGAGAAATGGCCAAAATTGCCCCTTCATTAGTCAAAAACAGTCCTGCCTGTCATACAAGTGCTGGTTTTCATGGTTGCCATGTCAACCTATCTTTGGCCCTCAATTTTGTTTCAGTGTGTCCCAAAAGTTTCCTTGAAAGAACAGTGAATTTGTGTATTGCACACAGTTACCGTAGTGTAAACCCGGTGGGGCTAACTGTAGGTAAACTGTAAACTGTTGGTAAATGAAAGTATTGATTCAGTCAGCTTAGCTTTTGCTGGACTGGGAACAACTGAATGTGTTTGTGTCCATGGGATTTTGAAATGAAGGAGATATTTAATTAGGATTTCTCTGCAGGTTTACTTGCATATGGCAAATATTTGTCCAGGATGATTGGGTCACTGTGAAAGTTCATTTGAAATACGACTGAAAATTTTGGGTGGAAAATGTCACCACATACAGTATGTATGTATATATATACTGTACACTGTGCACGTGCTGTATGTGTGCCTTTCCATTTTTGAATTTTGGTGATTATTCCAAAATATTTTACTTAACCAATATTCAACATACTCATCCCAGTTTAAATCAGTTACTGAAGACCACATGCTTCTTCCACTGTCAAATTGCTTGTGTGGTGTGCTTGTGTTCACTAAAACAGAATTAAATCAGTATGACTGAGAGATATTAGTAAAACTTGCTAGTGCCTCTATCATGTTTCATCTCTCTCTGCCTCAACTCTAGTGATAACAGGCACAGTCATCACTGCAGTAACAAGGGGAGGCAGTATGTATGCCACAATTTCCATTATAAGTGTCTATAAGGAAGGAAACCTTGCCATCCAGCAAGCAGGGAAGTCTATGAGCACCAAGATCGTCATCCTCTGTAGGAAGTGCCCTTCTATCCGACGAGGTGAGTCAGTGAGAAGCTGGAAGCTTCACCCAAAGTTACTCTCCACCCAATTTGTCCTGTCTGGTTCCTTTCTTACGTTTAAGGTTTACATTTTCAACTTTGGTTCTTATTCCTGGCTTGAGAGTGTTCAGTTACCATACTGTAACATTAAAATGATAACTTATGGTGTTAAATGTGCTGTATAGAGAAAAGATACTTTGAAGCATTTGCAATCTCTTAAGTGAATCTCTTAATAATTAATTTTTGACAGCTGTCTTCAGAGCCACAAATTTTTTGTGCCCTTATCCATTTATGAGTCAGACAATTTTTCCACTTGATATGAACATGTATTTCATTAGCGTGGGAAAATATCTTATACTGGTGCCTTTCCTTTTTTTTGTAATCTTTTGGAATTTCTCATTTCATTTTAGGCGTGTAGAATTTCTCAATCTGACAAATAAACTCATATGTCAGACTGACTGCCTTACATTTCACAATTAAGGGATGGGCCACCCCTTTCGAATTCAGTATGATGGAAGGAGAATACTCGGTTGAATGCTTTAATCATAATTTCTCTAATTCTAACCCGATAGCTCTCCTCTTCTAATTAACTCTTTAAACCCCAAGCCTAATCAGATGCTACTCCACTCGAATGAGGTGAGAGTGCCATTTAATGCTGTGGAATACTGCCATGTTAATATAAAGGGTGAAGAAAAATACATATTGGTTGCATACATTGCTGTGAAAAACCCCTTCCCAATTTCTTCTATTTTTACATATTTGTCACACTTACATGTTTCATATCGTCAAACTGATTTTAATATTAGACAAAGATAACTTAAGGAAGCCCAAAATGCAGTTTTTAATAGATTGTTTCATTTATAGAAGGAAAGAGAGCTATCCAACCCTACCTGGCCGTATTTGAAAAAGTAATTGCCCTTTTAGTCACTGAATCAACCATTTAAACATGTTTAATTGAAAATTGGATTCAGTTTCACGAGACACACCCAGGTATGATAACCGCCAGCCGTTCACTTAAATAGAAGCTGTCTGGCAATGTCAAGTAGGCAAAAAGCAGCACATGATGCTGCAATCTAAAGAAATTAGGAATAGATGAACAACAAAGTTTTTGACATCTATCAGTCTGGAGAGGGTTACAAAGCCATTTTTATGGCTCGAGGACTCCAGTCAACCATGATGAGGGTCATTATCTACAAATGTAGGAAACTTGGAACATTGGTGAACATTCCCAGGAGTGCCCAGCCCACCTAATTCCCCCAGTTCCTCGATGATTCATCCAGGAAGTCACAAAAGAACCCTGACTAATGTCTGAAGAGCTGCAAGCCTCACTTGCCTCTGTTAAGGTCAGTGTTCATGATTCCTTAATAAGAATGAATTTGGGCAAAAATAGCATCCATGGAAGAGCTGCTAGACGAAAACCACTGCTGACACAAAGGCTCGTCTCACATTTGCTAAAAACATTTAGAGGACCCCCAGGACTCTTGGGATAATATTCAGTTGACTGATGAGTCAATAGTGGAACCTCTTGGAAGACATGGGTCCTGTTACATCTGGTGTAAGGCAATTGCAGCATTCTACATTAAGAACATTATACCAACAGTCAAATATAGTGGTGGTAGTGTGATGGTCTGGTGTTACTTTGCTGCTTTAGGATCTGGGTGACTTGCCACAATTAATGGAACCATTAATTCTGCTCTCCACCAGAAAATCATGAAGGAGAATGTCCAGCTGTCAGTTTGTGACCTAAAGCTCAAGTGCAGTTAAGTTATTTACCAGAACAGTGATCCAAAGCACTGAAGTAAATCCACTACTGAATAGCTCAGAAGAAATTAAATTAAGGTTTTTGAATGGTCAGTCGAAGTCCTGACTTAGATCCCATTGAAATGCTGTGGTTCGGCCTTAAGCTGCTTTCACACCGGATGCGAAACTAATTTTTCGCACAACAGATTACATTCAAAGTCAATGCAAAGACACAAATACACGCGAAACGCGTGTATTTGCGTCTTTGCATTGACTTTGAATGTAATCTGTCGTGCGAAAACTTTGTTTTGCGTCCAGTGTGAAAGTGGCTTTAGACAGGTATCTCGTGCCCAATAACCCTCAAATGTAGCTGAATTAAGACAAGAAGAGTGGCCAAAATTCCTCTACAGCAATGTGGAAGACTCATAGCCGGTTATCGCAAATGTTTGATCTCCGTTTTTGCCGCCTAGGGCGGCATAACCAGTCATAAGGTTTAGGGAGGCAATTATTTTTTTCTCATGGATTATATAGATTTTGAATAAGTCTTTACCTTCAATAAATGAAATGGTCATTTAAAAGATGCACTTTGTGTTTACTCATGTTGTCTTTATCATAAATAAAAATTAGTTGGATATTTTGAAACAGTTAAATGTGACAAATAAAGAAAAATAGAAGTAATCGAGAAGGGGAAAATGCTTTTTTACAGCACTGTAACTTTTTACTTCCTTGCAGAATGAAGTAGTTTGGTTGTCAGTATCTCAGTTTCATGCTGCTACGACACAGCTTTAAAGCCTCTGGCATATGTCCAATGGTAACTCATCCCAAGAAGCTACGCATTTCTTTGTCTTTTAGGTATGTGGGCCAAACTTTGTGGTCAAAGAAACTGCATAAAATATTCAGCCTCAAATGTGTTATTTATTCAAAACTCTAATAGAGTATATCAAATAGTACTTCTGTAAAATTGAAGCAGATTATATGAAGAGTTCATTTGCAAAAACAGATTAAGGCCATTCTTAAAATGAATAAACCAACAGCAGTTTGATGAATATTCCTTTGACTAGTCAATCAAAAAACCCAATTTAAGAAAAGTAAAAAAAAATTGGATATCTTACTGAAATAAAGCCAACATTTATTTTATTGATATTCCCTGGATTGCACAATTAGAAAACATGATTTAGAAAAATGAATCAAAATGCACATAAATGTTTTTGCAAATGAACCCTTCATATGTAGTGTGGATTTCACTTTGCTGGATTGCAATTAACGCTGAGACCACTTGCCTTTAAAGTGAAAACTTTTCAAACAAATGCAAGAATCTGTTGGAGAGAGCCTGAATGAAAGCTGCCACTGGTTGGGCGTCTCTTTAAACAGCTGTGCCCTAAACACACATTAAATGTGTAGAAAAAAACAGCGCCTCTTGCCAGCACAACCCCTCAGGCTGGTATGAAAATAGACAGGGTTCTTTCTGGTTTTCTAAGCTTCACTCCTGTCAAAACGGAAAACTTTTTGATTGAAAGGATTATTGTAAATTAGTTGGTGTGAGAAATCTGTGATTGATTGTGTTGTGCTCTTTGAATGATGTTGAGAGTTTCAAGCATGAGCAGTTCTTAGTAAATTGAACAAAAATGAGTGCGTTTTTGTCAGTTTTGACTGATGTTTGGTCCTCCTGAATGTCCACGAATGACTCTGGCATTCTGCTGCTGCATTCAGGCTCTCTCTGTGCCACAGGTCTCAACTACATCATCATGGGACAGGCTGATGAGGACGGCCGTGGAAAGGTTGCCCCACACCATTTTGTGATGGCCTTCAAAGCCAAAAAGCAGAGGAGCTTAAATATGCTTAAGAGCAAGCGCTGCTGAGCTTACTCTAAACCCCTTCCTCTATAAGTGACCACCCTTTACATGTTGCCATAATCTTAATCAGTTGTGGTTTCAGCCAGAAGAGGTCCAGGGCCAAATACATTATTGACACATTTTGTGCACTATGTCCCTATCTGACACTTTTATTTGATGTTGCTTAATTTTTTTAAATGTAGGGAACTGTGAGCCAATCATTAGTTTTTCACTTTTTGTTGTGGGCCAAGTTTGTTCACCGGCTGTTCGTCAGATGAGAAATTAATTGGGAAGAGATGAAATGAGTGTCTTCTCCTCTTCGCTGTGATCACAGCTTTTCATGCTCAGAGCTACGCTTTGTTAAAATTCTAGACAATGTTGAATGAACAAAATGTATGTGTGTTTCTGTGTGTTTGGTGCATTGGGGGGGGGTAATTACTGGTGATGAAGTGTGCAATAAGTTACTGAGCATAACACTGTGGTACTGTATGTGCCCATTCGAATGTTTTGCTTGTGTGTGAAAGTTAAGCACTCCTTTTATGTTCTTTTAGCTCCTAAATTTTATATTTGTAATTAATAAATATATATACATACAGTGGATAATAATAAACATATAGTCATATTCCATTGAATATATTTAGTGAAATGTTAATTAAAGTGAAACATTTTTGACAGAGAAAATAAAACAAAACTCATCTCAAGGTTTATTCAATCAATGATATGTTGGTGCCCTCTCTGATTTAAATGAGATTTTTCAAAGTTTACTTCAAACACACTGCCATCTGACGCAAACTGCAGTAAAAAGGCCAATTGAGGTGCAATTTTCGAATGTGCTCTTGCATTATTGGCTCTCCTCAATCAGTACGTTTACATGCACAGTTAAGTCGAGCTATGGTTATAACACGATTAGGCCATTTAATCGGACTACTTTCCTTGTCCCAGTATACATGCACAATTGGAAAATCAGTTTATTGACCAAAGCATGTCCATCTCTGCTGCGATAGGTGGTGATATTTCCCCTTTCAGCTTGTTTGTGTTAGATCTTTTTCTGGTTGACCTATTACGTCACAGACCAAATAATTGACAAACAAGTTAGCTGGCGGCTAATTGGTAGCATGTTGAAAGGCGGGAGCATGGGCAAACTTACAGCTGTGTATATTTCGTACCTGCTGTACGCTATGTTTTTCGTATGAATGATGAATGCTATCCCTAAGGCTTATTACATTAGTCGAAGGCAGGCGGCAATACTGTATGCTCCTGTACTGCTCAAATAGCATGACCTCTGCTATGCTACACTTTGTGCCCTCTCTACTACCCTAGGGTGCATTTCCCAAAAGCGAAGTTGCTAAGTGAGTTAGCAACTTACATCGTTCATCCACTCACAGCTGGTGGTTCCAACTATGTAAGTTAGCATCTGTGCTTTCGGTAAATGCACTCCGGGCTTCCTGTTGGATGCAGGTCAGGAGCAAAGACTAGTGGGAGAAAGTTGTTTTGAGTTTTCCGATGGCAAGTGAAAGGGAAATTTTCAGATGAAGCACAAGTCATTCAATCAATCATGCGGATTAATGGAAGAAGTTACGAGCCCCCAAGGCGTGACTGTTCAAGCACCAGTGCCCTTGCAGACGATGATTGCTACTGTTCTATACAAACTTGCTAGTTGGGCAGAGCACAGTGTTGCTGTTAATTCAAAATATTCACAGAAATCTAACCTTTAATTGAAGTAACAAAATTGAAAGAAACATTAATTCTTATCGTGAGACAGATATTTTCCTCATAAATATGTGTGCCTCAATTATTGGCACCCCTTTATCCATTTTTGGATTTGAGCCGCTCGACAACTTTTTGTTGCTCATCGTTACCGTGTTTAAGGGTCTTTCCAGAAAACCTAATTCTCAATATCCAAGAGGAATATGAGGTTTATATGAGTCAAATTTTAAATGTGGTCGTATTCTGAATAATGGTGGAAAATTTGTGTGCATATAATCACATTCACTGTTCAAAATGCATATTGCTCTTTTTTTATGCAAGATATGGGTAAATGCATAAAAGGTAGAGGAAGATCAACACCTTTTTCAAGTCAAATAGGGGCCTTATAGTGATGTGGGCTTACTGGGTCTTTGCTTTGGATGCTAGTATTCCCACTGGCACAGGTTTTGAATGAGTAATGGGTAAAGTCTTATTCTTTATATTTTTGTATTAAAAAGTGTTTTGAACAGACACTAAAAAGTGTGAAGTTATTGCTTAATACTGTGGTATGTGACTGCTGGTAAATATTCTGTGTTGGGGGTGAATGATGCTATTATGTACATTTTGTACCCAATATAGTTTACATGAAGTAGAGAAGAAAATGTTGGAATGCAATGCATTCATTTTAATTTGGCATGTTGTGGAGTCTGCAGTGGGGGCCAAAGGTGGGGGTTGTGGTGCTCTCATCCCATCCCTAGGACACCGTCACTTTTGAGATTGCTGCTCCGCCCCGGTGGAAGCTGAACATTGGCTAAATGACAGTTTAGTCATAAGTGTTGTGAGTGTTGTAGAAGGTGTGTTTTATCAGTATTTTATTTCCAGAAGGCTGGATGGACATTGTGAAAAACCTTACTCAGGCACCTTTCTTTGACCTGATTCATATCAAAGTGGTGTGCTCCACATATGTTAGCGAAGTGCAGTGACTACTAGCTGTTACAGTCTGCAAGTGTCAGGATATAGAGCAGTCATTGGGAGATAGAAAAAGCATTTTGCACACATTGTAGCTTTTAATGTGAACTGAGTTGAGGAGAAACTGCAGTGGGAAGGCTTTTTACGGTGATTACTTGGAGGTAAAAAGAAAAACAGTGGAGGCCAGTTATCATATTCATAAATCTTTATCATATTTATTTGTTGTTGAAGAATAAAGAATTCCATTTTTAGAAAAAAAAATGAAACCATGTGCAATGCAGATATAATACTTGTATAGTGAATATTTTTTTTCCAGTAGAGTTCCAGGCTGTTCAATCCTTCTGTATACCAGAGCAGGGGCAGTGGAAATTTTCCATGCATGCTAAGTCCATTTTTGCCACAAGGGAAGTAGATGGTGAGAGGGGAAACCTAACTCCTGGGATAAAACATGGCGTACTTGGAAGTACGGAAGCCCAGCAAGTCCCTCATCTCATTTCGAAATTTGGAGAGGTCCTGACGTAGATCGTTGAGGTTTTCCACTGTGGCCTGGTCTGTGCTTTGCATCTTCTGGCGAGTTGAGGTTAGGTAACGATGAACCAGACAACACATGATCTTCTGATAGTTCTCATCGCGCTTCTGTTTAAGGTTTTTCCACTCCTGGATGCAAATGGACACAGTCAACATTCGGCCAGGGATTGAAAGTCAGCGATAATACATTTTTTAAAATGAGCTGTAAGCTAGCTCCCTTGTGTTATTATTCCTAATTAGTATTCTGTGTAGGAACAGGATGTCTGGCATGTAACTACGTGAGAATACTTCCGGAAAGAAACTCAAACTGCTTGTTCAGGAAAGGTGTACTATTTGATTTCTTCAGCTACCTGACTTATATGCACCTTTTAATTCAGATTTACTCACTATTGAAATGAAAGAAAGAATATGAACATTCCACCAATTTGTAATTTCTTGACTTTTTTTTGCAATAACTATAAAATTGCAATAACTCTCGTATTTTTTTATTTATTTTTCTTTTTTTAAAAAAATAAATTTGGCATCTCCAATCCCACCCGAATCTGGAATGCCCAATCCGAGAACTACGTACAAGGCTTGCTCGTATGCAACCCCCTATTGCCAGCTCAGGAGAGAGAAACAGTTTGCGGCGCTCCTCCGAAGCACGCACCTGTCATTCCCTGCATCTTTACACCCATTGGTCGAAACTATCGCAAGTTCAGAACGAGAGCAGAGGATACTCGAACATGAGCAAGCTTAGAATCTCACTGATGAGCGCCCGGCTGGCCAACAGGAGGCGCTTGAGCAATGAACAAGGCAATCATTTTTAATTTCCCTTCCCAGCAGTCCCTTCCCAATTTGCATCCCTACAGCGCTTTAGCCAATCATGCGCTGTACTGAAAAAGCTGCCGACCAATGCTGGTTGGTACAACCAGGGATCGAACCCGTGCCGTAGTAGTCACTACTGCACCGCGATTGCAGTGCCTTAACTGAGTGAGCTAAACTGGCAGCTAAGTCTCATATTTTTGACATTTCAAAACTGCGCACACATTTTATACATAAAAATGTCTTAGATTTCATTCTGCCACAATGTTAACTTCTGGATATGTCTTTTACTTTTTGAATTATGAATGTTGGTTTGAGACCCATTGACAGACCACTGTAAACTGTCATTTCAACAGGTTAACCAATGTGAAATGGAAATCGTTAAGCACATAGTTTTGTGTATTCTCGTGATTTCATGATGACCTCTGCCCTTAACAGCTGACTTTCGATCTCAGCAGAATTCTTACAAGCATTAAACCGATTTCCTTGCATTATACAATAACATCTCACCTCTCTGGCTGTTATGAATACCAAGTAATTACCTTGCAGCTGACGAAAACTACTCTAGCAACTGCTTAGTAAGCCTCAAGCAGCCTCATATTAAGACGCTTGTAACCAATTAGTTGCACCATGCTGACCAGTAACAACACCAATTAACATGGTTTTGCCGTCTAAAAGTACCAGGCATACTAACAACTTCAGCTTCAGCAAGGGTGAAACCACCTGGCTACTGACCCAGGAAGCCACTGGCCCGGAGCTTGTTTCGCCCCTGAACCCAAGCTACAGTCCAACATCTAAGCTAACTGTTCCCTTTTCAATCTACGCTACAGCCCATTCTTCTGTTACGACCATATTCTCGCTAATGCCCCCATCACACTTATTCAAAATCAGCAGGAATCAAGCAGAACCAGCTGGAATGAAGAATTCGCGCAACATTCGGGCAGGAATTTAAAATTGACCAAAATTCTTACAGCTTTGAAAGAATGTCGTTCGAATACTTTGAATGCGCTTCAAACCCGCCTCAAATGATTCTTGCACATTCTGGGTGTATTAGCTCTCGAATGTGGCTTGAATGTAGTTGGAACACAGTAGGAATATTTAGAATGCTGTTAGAATGCAGTCAGAATATTTAGAATACACTTCGAATGCCGTACGAGTGCGGTTCAATTGCTGGCTGAACACCACCCGAAGTCTGGTCGGAAGGTGCCTCGAATGCTGTACGAATTCGCCTCGAATGCAGTCAGAACGCTCCCGGAATGGCGCCAAATATGGTTGGAACGTCCAAGAATTCAAACAGAATGCAGCACGAATACTCAGAATGTACTTAGAATGTAACACGAGTGTCCCATATGCGTTGATTGAGTAATTGCTGACTACAGCAGGGGAACGTAAATATGCCACTAAAACTGATGCCGAATGCGTGAGTTAGCAGGTATGCGTTATTAATGAATACTGGCCATACCTGATAATTTTGAGAGTTTTTGGGCTTTCTGTAATAGTAATTTAAATGAATGATTGAAAACAGGTCATGACCAATCATTATTTTTAAGGGATGGGTTTCAGCCTTCCCTATCGCCAGTTCACCAGCCACCACTGATTCCAGCGGCAATCGAAAGATTCTGACGGCATTCGAAGTGCATTCCAGCTGAATTGTTTTAATATCGAAATAGATTCCTGCAGCAATCGAGATGCATTTGAGGTGCATTCTGGCTCATTCGAGGCGCATTCAGGACATTCTGGCAGGATTTAACGTGGCTTGCCGTTTCGATCCTCCCTTGAATGCAATCAGAATGTTTTGAGTGCTGTTGGAATGCCGTAAGAATATTTATAATGCAGTCAGAGCGCTGTTAGAATACACTTTGAATGCCGTTGGATATTTCTCCACTTCGAATGCACCTGGAAAGTTTTGAGCACGAGCAAAACATTCGGGCCAGCCACAAGAATGGGCCCGAATATTTGGAATGCACTCAGAATGCAGTCAGAATTTTTTGAACGCACTTCGAATATCCAGGAATATACAAAGAATTTTCATTCCGACCGCATTCCGGCTCATTCCGCCTCTAGTGTGACTAGGGTTTAATAAATACTCCTGATTGGATTGTCCTCAGCGTCCGCGACTGGTTCCTTGTCTGAATTATAATACATACAACTTCCAAATGCTACCTACCCAGATGCTCAGACTGCTGCTATGAATGCTACCACAGAAGCTAAAATCTTTATTACTCAAGCAGTGTCAGTTCTCTCACTAACCCAGCTTTCAGCATGCCCCCATAGTTTCATTAGGAGCTGTACCAAAGTAGTTTAAATAGTGTTAGGCAAAGAGGAAAGTCCAAGTATTCCTAGTCCATTTACTATTGACCAAAAAAAAAAAAAAAAAACTGCATTCATTGAAAAATGTAATACCGCTGTTTCTAGGTCCATATATCTCAGAGCAGCATTTAACCAGTGCTATGACAGGTCTAAAGCAAAGCCTTTTAACGTGGCGTAATAAACTCAGATGGCATGTATACCGAACCTCCAGACAGATAAATCTGTCCGCAAACAAACCAGGGGTTTAAGCTAGAGGATGAAAAGAATTAGAAGCATAATTACACCCACCCTCAAGCAAAGGCTGACTCACCCTCAGACTGTTTTGTCTCTTGACCTTTCCAGTGGAGGTGTGCGAGCAGATCCACTTGCTCAGGCTGGTCACTAGGTAGCAGACGGTTTTGGGGGAAGGGACAATGTTGAAGGGCGGGGGCAGAGTGCACTTATCATCAAAGTAGCTGAGCCACAGCTTAGCTCTGGCAAACTTCCACTCCTTGTCCTCATGGTTCTAAATTAGGAAAAGTTGTTCGGAAAGTACCGTTAAATCAAAACAGTGCTCGCGGTAAGTGAGATGGTTCAACAGCTTTTGCACCGTTAACAGAGATTCAGTTTCATCGCTTTAGCATGAATGAGAAACTATCTGGATCAGGTTTGCATTAAAAAAATGCATTGCCTTTGAACAGAGCTTAATTTTACTTCCATTTCAGGGAGCAAAATAATTCTTGGATTGATGCCAATTCAGTTTGACTGCCAACTGCGTTCAATATATGTCAAGTGCTGCCTCCAGCTCATATCTGCAGTAGCTCTTGAAAGGTCTACCTTCACAGTAAGCTCATATATTATGTACCCTTTGACCTCCAATCTACAAGAGCCCTGACTCCTTTGTTGGCCTTTGTCCTTTCTTTGTCTATTCATCATAAATACACATTGGCTACAGAGTTTTATGACCAAGGCATCAACTAGAATTTTTTGACCATACTTTCAGCAGTGGTGCCCCCACCCCCCCTTCCCACAAATACCATACTGGCCAGGAAAACGAGTGTATTAAATGTGCTGGAACCAACATGGAGGTAGCAAGCATTTGTATGCACAAATAAAACGCCTTGAAACTGTAGACATATTTCACTTACAGCGATCTGACGGAAGCTCTTGTGAAGCATCGCCACAAGAAGCTTGGTGAGCACGATGACCACCACAATGTTGTAGGTTCCAATGATGAGAGCACCCACAAAGGAGCGCGCCTCTTCATTGTAGGAGATTCTGGTCACAAACAGAGCCACATGGGCCAGGGAGAAGATGTACCAGAACAGGGCATAGCAGGTCCCCATGAACCTGGAGTGGGAAGACCAAAATGGTCAGCCATGATATGAATGTAGGATTTTTGGGGTAAAATTCTTAATAGTGGAAGGTGATACATACGTGTGGAAAGCGTCATTGCTTTGTTGCTGGCAAAAAATACCCTCACAGTCTTTGCCCACGCTCTTGGTAGGGTCCTTCTGGTCTTTTCCGTACAGCTGAGTAAGTCCAATGGTAAAAGAGAAAAGAACCAGCAAGAAGAGGCCCAGGAACTTCCCAAACTCCTGTAGCATTTGACCCATTGATATCTGTTCACAAAACAACCATAAACATCATCAGATTTCTCTCACCAAAGCTAGTAGGTCCTGAAAGAGTTCAAGGAGACATTGTGTTCACATGACAAGAAAATGTGTGAAGAAATGTTAACATTATAGTCCATACTCATTTCTGTAATAATTTTTACTTGTCTTCTTTCATAATGTATTGGAGTCATATTTTATAATTTGTCCACAATCAATTTGCAAACAATATTGTTCACACTGATTTCAGCTGTCTCTCACTGATGTTTTTTCTGTAACATCTAAAAGTGATGTAAAACTCTGGACTAATTCAGCTGTAATGAGACCCCCAGGTAAATATTGATCGAGCTGAGGCTGGAAAGAGGACAGGGCAGCTGTTTTGGGATCCCAGTACCTGTCACTATGAATAGCCCACAGACCCCTCTATGCTGGCCTTCCTGAGCCTGGATGAGCCTCTTTGCATAGAGCACAGACCTGACTTTGTAGGACAGTGAATACCATGATTGACCATCCACTTTCCGTAGCAAAATCAACACTGGGCTTCAAAACCTACTTGGCAGGACAACCCTGCTTGTTTTTTTACATGGAACTACAAAGAGAGCATTTGGAAAGAGAGCATATCTGTGCGTGGCCAATTTTAGTTTTAAAGGGTGTTTCTAGCCTTACTGACAGCATGACGACTAGTTTATAGCTATGCAATGAGTAACAGCCGCAGGCGATTAACACGTTTGATTGTCAGGCAAAATTACTTTTACTTCACGCAATAGCACATGATGATTAGATCAGTGGTTCCCAAACTCAGTCCTGGGGCACTTCTGTGCATACTAGTTTATATTCCATCCGCAATTGCAATCTTTGGATTTTAACAAGCTGTTAATATGTCTTAATTAGATGCATTTATGTTTAGAGAAATTATTTATCCCTCCAGCCATGTTTTGACAGATATCCATACATCCCATGAAAAATAAAAATTCCATATACATATTTTAGTAACATCTGCATAAAAAGAGCAAAAAAAAAAGAACTAATTGCAGTAAACAATCAGTAGGTTTGAAATAATACCTATTTGGTGAAACCGCAAACACATCGTCGTGAAATCTAACAATTAACTAGACAGTCCGGTCGGCTGCGACCGCAAGGGTGTAGCCCCCGAAAGCCCGCTTCTCCTTATTTTTGCGCATTATTCGGCCAATACTGTCGGCATGCCAACCAAAATCGATAGGTGTTATAAGTGAAGTATATCACATGTCCATGCCAAATATGAAAGTAATTGGTCCAAAATTGCAGCCTGCACTGCGTCTACAATGAAATCTTTATGTTTTGCTACTAATGTGCGTATTATTTGACCAATACTGTCGCCATGGCAACCAAATTCGATAGGTGTTCTAAGTGAAGTATAACACATGCACATACTAAATATGAAAGTAATCCATCAAAAATTACAGCCTGTATAGCGTCCACAAGGAAGAGTGTATGTTTCAGCACGAATTTGCACATTATTTGTCCAATACTGTTGCAATTGCAACAAAAATTGATCGGTGTCATAAATGAAGTGTATTATATGACCATACGAAATATGAAAGTAATCGGTCAAAAATGCAGCCTGTACTGCGTCCACAAGGAAATCTCTATGTTTTGTTGCAAATTTGCATATTATTCAGCCAATACTGTCGCCATGGCAACCAAAATTGAAAGGTGTCATAAGTGAAGAGTAACACATGTCCATACCAAATATGGAAGTACTCGGTCAAAAATTGCAGCCTGTACTGCGTCCACAATGAAATCTCTGTTTTGCCACCAATTTGCATATTATGCAGCCAGTACTGTCGCCATGGCAACCAAAATCGATTGGTGTGACAAGTGAAGCACAACACATGTCCATGCCAAATATGAAAGAAGTTGGTCAAAAATTACAGCCTTTAGAGTATCCACAAGAAAGTGTTTACGGACGCGGCAGTGGCGGTGGCGGAGACAACGTGAATCCATAGTACCCACTTGACTTCGTCCGGGGGCTGCAATTAGTCAAGCAAATGATGGATTCAAACATGTTTTCAGTGATATTCATGCCATTAACTTCAAGCAAATTATTCTGAAAAGAACTTTAATCACCAGTGTTCAGCAAACTCATTTGGGGCTTGCTTGTTTTCTCAGGGTCAAATTTGATCTGTTTAAAAATATTGTTACCTGAAACGACATTCAACACAGAAAAATAAACACAGTATGCTCAAGGGCCATTTAAACTTCATGCCACACATCGATATTTTTGTCAAAATGTGGTTTAAGATGGCACACAACTGCTTTACACATAATATGTACCAAATTAGGACAAAAAACCATCTTAATAAAATCCCATGATTGCAGTTGCAGTTAGAAGAAAAACAAGAATCCACAGGGGTTCCCCAGGACCAAGAATGGGGACCATCGGATCAGATGAACTGCATTTTTTTATTGACCTTTAGCCCCATTGCTGACTCAATACAATACCAATGTTGAGTATTCTCAACTCATTTGTCTTTAGCAATGCACAATAACTGTAATCTGACCTTAAAGCCATCAGCTTGCCTAACCTTAGAAAAAATAATTTTACAGTGAACACAAGAGATTTGTCATGAGTTTTTCAAGTGCAATGGCAATGTATCTGCGTCTGTTTGTCGTCAACCGTGTGCACTTCAGTGATACCATTAATGACTTCTCTTTGTCGCATTGTGTCCTCGTTGATTATGTGTTGACACATGAAACACGTGACAATGTTCCAAATCAAAGTTTGATCAAAAATGCGATGTCAGTGCTAGTAGCAATAACGTTCAAACAATCATACATTTCCGACCAATACTCTAACGAGAATACCTAATGTCTGCAGAAACACATCACAGGGGGATAGTAAATCACCCTTAACCATGACATTTTGGGGCACTAATACAGAAAGGAATTCACCAGGTTGGACGCATAAACCCATAAACCATTGCGTAACCAAAATCAACACCCCGTCGGCATAAAATGTTTTCTCCCCCCTGGGCATCCTGTCTGTACAGTTTATGACTCGCATTCCATTCCACATACAGTACAGTCAATTCACCCGCTCCAACAAACAGAGCCACAGGTTTTAATTCATTCCTGGGACAGCAAGCCATCCTGCCCCCCAGCAAAGATGGAGTAATCCCACAGCTGTTTATCATTTGTGGTCCGAGTTTGGTTTACTGAGGAGCAGTGGGTATATGTCAGTGTGTGATGAAACTGATTTCCTTTCCATGTGTGCCAGAGTTGATACAGCCTCTGAGCATGCAGTATTACAGCCTTAACAGAAGCTATGGGGATAACAGCAATAAGCTTTTTGCAGTAGGATCCAGCTGTGCTAGATGGTATATCGACCCTGCAGAATCTGACACGTCTAGAGCATAACAGCAGGGACCCACACAAAGAGTTGTTTGACTTATAACTTAAGCTGCTGTCTTTCCACATGTAATATTTTGGCAGTGATGTAAAAGTTTTTTTATTTAAAGATTTTGTTGATATGCTTAATTAACAGAACAGAATTAGACAGAAGAAACTGTTCCACATAGTCACTGCAGTCAGCAGAAAAACAGACCTAAGAGAGCTGCAAGTGATAGCACAGATTTCGCAATTACAACAAGATTAAAACCAGATTCATGGCTCAAACTGAAATGAAGAATTTAACTAAAGGCAAAAAAAGCCAACTTTTGCCCGAAGGATGAAGAGAAGGTTTTGTTTCTGGCCTTAGGTGACTGGTCAAGGATTCTAATTTTAATTGCTAATTGCCATTGGTAAGATTTCTGCTTGTAATGCTGCAGTTGAAAGAATCTGCGTGCAGGAGTTTTGAGTGGGAGAAGAATTCATCCACGTGCAAGCCAGAGAAAGACAACTCCCAAATGTATTTCTTTCTTGCTCAATTTTTGGCTTTGAAGTAACGCCATATGATGATAAATGCCATCAGTTTTGAGACCATTAAAGATGAAAATTGCACGCTAGTTGCAAAAAAAGCTTTCAGTAGGACCAATGGGTCAATTTTTCTGTTCAGCTTATTTCACCGCCAGAGAAATCATGTTTCCATTAATTGTCTGCATTTAACAGACACATTAAAAATATTTGGGCTAGTTCACGGATCGGGGCTAATTCACCAGTTCACCATGAAAACCTAGAATGAATCGAGCATTGTCGTGCGCACACTGTTAAGTAGCTTTTTCAATAACCTTATTCTCTCCAATTATTCTGTTGCTTTGGATAAATGGGTCTGCCACATAAATATAAAGTAATGTCATACACTGTGACAAACACGGTGAGGAAGACAAGCATGACAGCAGATGTCTTACCTGCAAAGGCCCCAGGATGGAGCTGGTGGTGTACATGAAGAACAGGCGCAGGTAACTCAGCACATTGGCAAAAGCAAACAGCCCTTCTGCCACCAGGATGGGGTGAAAAGCATCCCAGTTCTTCCTCTCTGTGTCCTCCACATTTTTGAACTACGAACAAAATGCTAAACATGAGTGAGTAAAGCAGCTTTTTACTGACTTGCATCACATTTTAAGCTTCAGTAGCTTGCTGATACAAATCCTGATTATTACAGCACAAATTACTTCCCTCCATAATCAGAAATTCAACCTTTTAGTAACCTGGTTAGTCCCACTGAGATTAAAATCTCTCCAAGAGAGATATAACCCCATTTGACAACAATTCATACATTATAGTCAAATACATCATAACAAAGTCATGCTAGTAACTTGATAACTCGGTTGCCACAGGGACCAAGTTGTGTATCTCCATGATCCCCAAATTTCCGACAAAATGGCCGCCGGCAGCCATATTGGACGTCTGAAATGCGCGAAAATTGGTCTTAAGCATTATCCAATCATTATCTTCACCTGTGAAATTTGGAGAAATTCCTATAATAATTGTGGCTTCCAGAGCCTGGAACAGAAAATCTCTGTGGCGGCGGTGGACCCGGAACTAAACCATAGTATCTCCCGACTATCATCATCGGTGAGATGCAATAACACTATGCAATAATAGAGTGAGGGAAAAAAAAAAACTAATGATTAGAACAGTTAGTTATCAATAGCTATCAAAAAACATAGAGAGCTACAGATCATGCCGTCCCCCAAATGCAAGAGATACACAGCTAAAAAAATTTCGAAAGAGGATAGACATCGTGTAGGTGGTTGAGTATTAATTGGTCAGTTCCAGAGCAGTGTAAGTGGTCTGGAAACACCTGGGGTGGTCTGGTCTCTAGAACCTGCCAACTGCTTTCTGAGCTGGTCACCTTGCTATGTGCCACCACTTTGAGTGCGAATGTTGCCAGGTAGAGGGAGTTCATGACGAAGCTCAACTGGTTGCGTGACTCCTCCAGGAAGTCCTCCAGGCCCTCGTACCAGAGCCTCTTTACGTCCGACCACACCATACCTAAAGACGGGACCCGCAGTTACCACACACGCAACGGCAGAGGTAGTCAGCATGTCTGAAATTTCACAATCACTGCTCAATTTAATGTCCAGGCACCAAACATTCCCACAGGCAGACTCTAGGAAATATGGTCAGACAGCAATGCAGACGAAAAAAAGGTCCTTGTCAATGGCTGTGCGATTCAAAATCCTCTGCATTTTGAGGATATATATTCAAAACCTCTCAGATCTGCTGCGATATCATGTTACCTTTACCATCAGTCATCCCCACATGGCATTTATTGCCAGAAAAAAAAAAGTTCCTTTGCTGAATCTAGCCTCCCATATGAAATTTCTGGTGCATTATGAGAATAGATAAATACATTGCTGCCTTTAAACCAATCATGAATAAAAAACGACACTCATCAATCAGCGGTCTGTAACAGCTAGGTCAATTAGACATGCCAGTCAGCCTTTTGCATTGCTTTAAAAACAGCCAACGCAAACAGCTAATAAAATCTTTACACAAACTAGTTACACAAATAACTTTCTCCAGTATTTACAGGAGACTAAATTTGGCGTTCTGACTCATTTTTAAATGGAAGGCAGCCAGTGCACACAAAGAAACATGCAATCTTCAGTTTGGTCTGGTTTCAAAAACCTTGTACGAGATTGCTGTTGTGCTATATTGAGAGTACTCCCCCATCTCACCCTCTCAAAAACTTCCTCGAGGTGCACTTGTTTGTTTAAAGGATTTATTACACGGACCATTTTGTTTGGTAAAAGGAAACACAAACAAGCGATTATGTCATTTGCGAGACCTCTAGCAAATCTAGGGTGAAGTGCACTGTAGGGGAAAATTAGCACAACAGGAGCAAAATGGCAGGGTAACACAGCAGGCAGCATAACCTCTGTGCCTGCAGGGACCAAGCGGAGCGAAAGACTGCAAAACCTTAATGCTGTCTTTCTTTATCTCGTAACATGCATCAGTAGCACAATGCACTGTTATTGACCTCAGTGGTCTTTTGTGCCTATAAGAATGGGGCTCACCACACATGGCATATCAGAGCAACCCTCGAACCAACCACCATTCTATTACACTTTCACAGAGCATAAACCTCAGCCCACAGAGAGAGAAATTGTGAGAGTGGAGGGAGAGAGATTAAACATAGATCCTGGCAGCGTTCCCAGAATGCATCTGTGCGGCTGAGCGGGCATGTTTATGATTCCCTGGCTGCAAGCGTCTGCTGGATACGCTCCAGCCTGTGGATTTCCAGCAATGCGGAGGACACCGCTGGGCACAAACTCACCGACGATCCACAGGATGAGCAGGTAGTCGATGAGCTCCAGGGCCGGGCCCATGGTGTTCTTCTTGCCCTCGTTGTAAACCAGCGAATAGAGGTTGAGCAGCAGCAGGAAGGTGAAGTAGGAGGCGCTGTGGATGATGAATTTGACGAATGGAGTGTGGATGACCTGTCCAACGCGAGAGCGCGGCACCAGCAGGTAGCACAGGGACAAAAGGGGCCACAGCATAGCCACCGTTAGCACAGTTAGGATCTTCAGGCACGTGTGCTTCCGTCTGTAGCTCGCCGTCTCGCCGAACCACACCGTGTTGAGGAACTGCTGGCAGTTGGACTGGGCCACAAACTGAGAGGGCATCAGATGGGGCCCACATGCAAGAACATGGAATTGAAATGCATCATTAAGGCATCTGGCCGAAGCTTATATCAAACGCAGCATACGATAATAGACAAGTGTATAAATCTGGATTAAGAGCTGCAGTATCCCTACAGCCACAGGTGGTAAAGAAAATGTTAACTAGAAAACCTCAATTTGGATCTAAACAAGGTAAGTCTATCAGGAAAATTTAACAATAACAACAAACGACAATGACCACAACTCAGAAAAATAATAGCATTGCAGAAGATGAAAAAAAGAAACAGAATATTAACCCAGTCAAATTCAATCCAAGCAATAAACCCAATGTCAGATGACTGCTATCATCCTCATCAAACATTTGCAATTTGGCTGAGCAAAGCTGAGCCCTGTCCAGCTCACAAGTTCCAACTATAATGTCACATAATGCAATGTTGTGTTTCATCACTTGCTTTTTCCTGCCAATTATATTTTACACCCAAATAGACTTACTCAGTAATTTGGTGAGCATTCTGATCGGAGCAAAGAACAGCCACACGATTTGCCACAAAGCTGACAGCTTGTCCGAACGAGCAGCGTCATGATGAACGGACCAAACACTGTCATAAATAATCCTTCCCTATCTTTAGTAAAGTGTTTATATAACTCAGGTGAGCTTTATGCTGCTTGTCTATTAGGTGATACATGCAGGAAAAAAAAAAAACTATTTCCCATTCAAGATTTAGTACAGTGATTCCACAGGCAAAAATGCAAATCTTGAGTATTATGGAAAAAAACCTAGTAAGTAACAAAAAGCAGATTGAGAAAAAGACAGAAAACTGTATTCCTCTGGGATTCAGCTCTTGTCCGACTACGGAACTGACTTGGCAGTGATTCACTCATTACATAATAAGCTAAATTTAGGGGGCATTTTTTTCCCTTTTTTGTCAGTATCCATGGCAATATGACTTACTATCCAGAAATGCAAAATATCAGTTATCAAAATATCGAACAAAAACCTTGCAATTATGTGTCATGATTTTGTTATTCAAACCTTAGCCTTGAACACACAATAACGCTTTTACACCCATTAAATTCAGAACAAGAAAGGTCAGTCAGCAATTCCTGGTGGCATTTTCTTTTTCATGAATGTTCAGCACAATCAGTGCTCTGCATGGGAACTGACCAGACAGATCACGTGATATCTATACTGCTTCACAACTGGCTAATTTTACTTGCTAGGCTTTGCGATCATTAAAAATAGAACATTGCCAGTGGAAAAACCCAGTTAGATCAACTTACTAGATTTTGCTTCACAAACTATTAAATAGCGATGACTTGCCAGGTTTAGCCACAGAAAAATAGGGTACAAGGGATTATTTTTTATGTTCTTACTATATGTGATAAGGAAAAGCCTAGTAAGTACAAAAATGGTCCTTTCTCAGTTTCGACCAAAATTAGACTTACTAGTTCTTTTCAGAACACTCAGTACCTGGGTTGCATGTAAAGGGTACACCAACCTCACCAACCAGTTATAATTTGAGGGACATGATGTAAATTTAGAGAAGGTATCTCTATGTAGGTTAGGATCATATGATGCAGAATTAAACAAGATCATTTATCCCAACAGACTCACTGGACAAGTACACAAATTCTGGGCTTGCCTGGTAGTTTATGATTATGGCTATCATGGCTAAATGACAAGACCTCGGCGATTTCAGAGAGAGGTGATCATAAAGGCATGTTTGGCATGACCTTCAGGGATGATGATGATGATAGCTATAACCTTGCTGAAGGGTTATAAGATTTGGAGACCAGATGCTGTGAATGGACAGATGTGCAGAAGTATGGTGGCAAGCACCAGAAGGTTTTGATTGTCATTTTTTTGTGGTGGCACACACAATACAATGCAGTGATATAATGATGTTAACCCCTGTCCCTGACCCTACGCAATGACTGCAGTTAGCTTTAAGGAATTAGCTGATCCTGGATCAATTATGTACAGACAGTTGCTTCCAGACCAGCCTTACAGAGATGACCCATGCATGTCAAGCTTGGCAAGGCCTCACCTCTTTCTGGTTGTACTTGATAGCTAGTTTCAGACGGCTGAGGTTCATGCGTTCCTCCAGCAGGCCTCTCTTGTCCATGTGTTCGTCACTGGATGTATGGTTGAGGATGACCTCCAATTCCCTTGAGTTCCGCGCCTGAGCCAGGAGGTCTTTGGCAAACATTTTACACTGCTTGGCCAACTCCTCGTAGTCATTCCTGTCCAAGGAATAAAAATAGCATGGCAAACTTCTTCCAGAGTAGAAAACAGCGGAATAATCTCTCAGACATTGAGAAGAAGCCACTTTGTTCCTGCATAAACTTTATACCTTAGGAATCTGTACTTGGAAATACTGAAGACAAGCATGCTGAACTGCTGACTTTGAAACACACCAGTTTGACACTGTGTCCACAAGATTAATAGAATCAAAAATTGCTTAACACAGCTGAAAGTTCTGGTCCAGTACAAACATGTCCTCCTCATTTTTGAGTTGCCAAAACGTGAATATAGCCTAATTAACAAAGTTCCTCAGCCAGGAGTTAGAACCAATTAGTCAAATGAGCTGGCTTAATTCACTGCTGGAAAAGACACAGGAAGACATCTTTTCACTAGATGTCTGTCGTTAGGAGTTGTGAAAGTTTGCATGTGATCAAATATTTTTTTCCCCCTAAATGAAGGGAGTCTGATATTACTGCAGTACTATAAAATTTACAAATGTTAAGAGGACAAAGTGAGGGGATGAGAAGATTCTCTCTCTCTCTCTCTCTCTCTCTCTCTCTCTTTCTCCCCTGCTCTCTTCCCCCAAAAATGAACACCTGGCGAGTTTCCCTATTGGGTGGATCCATACTACATGTACACAGAGGCGGCTGCTTTGCTAAAATTAGAGGAGGTTATCAACTAATTAGTGGTCTTGACCTGTTTTCAATCATTTTCCTTGATTTATAAGTTTTCCAATGATTAGAATAATCCATTAGCAGATACATGCACAGCTTCCTTCTCAATGCCATGCTGCGGCAATCAAATAGAAAATTGAATTTAGATAAATGTCTTATTTACTTTACAAAAAAGACAAAATTCTGTTACAAACTGGGCAGAGGGAGAGCCAGTTGCAGGATTGAAAATAAGCCGCAACAACGCGTTTGTAATAAGGAGGACGAATAGAAATGAAAGAGGGCTTGGAGAATTTAGCTCCCTGGAAGAGACACCAGGGATGATAACTGGAATTTAGGAAAAGAGGCTAGAGTAACCTCTTCTAGCATGATGATCCAGTCCCGACTAAGACAAAACCAGCAACTTCTATGCACAGTACAATCACACAGATGGGAGTGGCCACAGCTGATCACACGGATCAACTTCTCTGCAAGCTTCCACGTTTGCTTTTGGCACATCCTGCAGGCTGTCTAACCTGTGCTTTGTGATTTTTTTTTTTACGTTAAACAAAATGAAGATCACCAACAATTATCTTCAGCTGAATAATGGTGATGAAATGCAATTCTGCGTCAAAATGCCAATGAATTATTTCTTAATTTACCTTAACTAGGAGAACTAGCTACACCTGTTGGTGTTGAGTGTTTTCCAAGTTCAAGTAATGTTAGTTTAAATGAATGATTGAAAACTAGTCAAGACCAATCATTAGTTTAAAGTTTGAGTAAAGTGAAAAACACTATGGCCCGTATGCATGAACGAGGTATAACTTGTACCGGGTGTAAGCTTATACCGAGAATAGTTATTGCAGTCCCTGTGGTGTAAGAAAATTGGCATGCGCGAAACGTAGTTTAACTATTCGCGGAATAACTATTGTGCGAATAAGCTATTCCGTAGTCATAGGGTTATTCAATGATTTATTGCTGTTGTTTACCAAAAATCTATTAATAGGCCTGCCCACATGCTTCATTACTCAGAATAGGGAGTTTTCGCGAGCTAGTACGCGAACGCCAATGTATTGGCCGACCGCTGTTTTTGTGGTCAAAGAACAAAAGATGGACGTTCGCGTACACGTTTTGGGGGAGTTGGCGGAAACTCCCTAATCACAATAGGGTGACAGTGATGCTGAGGACGATGAGGTGGAGCCAAATGAACATGTCGAGGACAATATGCAAGGGGTTGGAGTCAGGCCAGGCTCCCTGCCGATCATTTCGCCGGTTAAATGAATATGCACTGCAACCTTGAATGTTTGTTCAGGCATTCAGTTATACTTTTTTTTTTGGTAATGACAAGTATAAAATTAGTTGAAAATTTACATCTCCAAATGAGTGTCAATCTATGCAGGGTAATTTGAACATCACTTCACGCCAGTATCTTAAAAACAGAAGGCACAGTTTTGAGACATCCACTGAAAGCGGACTGCAAATTGTCTTATTCCACTCCTTAAACCTACCCCTTGGTTGGTATAAGGTACAGCAGGAAATCTGCGGTATTTACACCACAGATTATGCTATTCCATATTTGTGCATACGGCTCCCTATTCGAGGTTTAAAGTTATACCGCAGTTTAACTTATACCACGTTCATGCATAGCAACAGTGGAAAAACCATTGATTTATACCTGGTATAGGCTATTCTGTCCCTATTCTGCTTTCATGCACTCGAGCCTTTGTGTTCTGACTTTGACACACCACAGAGAAATGTGTAATGAAGCACTCAGCCCAATTTTAATGATTAAAAAAAATCGCCAAGCAAAGAAAATTACACGTCAAAACTGCCAAAAAGTAAGCATTATTCCCAGCTCTAAAACGCTATGGGCGTGTTCGCTAATGCCACTAAAACCACGCCCAATCACAAGGAGCAGCTTCTCTCAGCTGTCTCAAGTGCACCACAGACAAAAAAAAAAAATAGGTGCTCCAGCAAACAATTTATTAGAATAGAACAGCCATATATGTATGAGCCACCTTAGCCGGAATTCAGTTCGAAATAAGAGATCGCAGACTTATTCGACAATCAACCTGGATCTTTATAGTCTTCAACACAGTCGTATTTTTCTTCCATTAACACAAGTAAACGGTATTTAGTACTAACAACCAAGTCAGATAAAGTCAGGCTATCAATGAATAAATAGCTCAAACAAGACAAATTTTGTATCGTCACCAGGTGGCTGTATTTATGTATACAGTGTTTCTCATGGGATTATTCTATTTGTGGTGGTAGCGGACTGGGGTGTCGGATGGTTTGCTGAAACCTACGGCTGTTACTGAAGGTCCGTCTCTAGAGCTTCTGAGTTAAGGCGGAGAGACCGCGGGATGCAGGCTCTAGCCAGGAGGTGAGCATACTTAAAACAACATCAAAGTTCGATTCCGCAAGAAATATGCTGCCACTTTAATTTTCCTCATTTGCGTTCTGATAAACAATAACTGCATCTATTACAGACATAGATATGTCAAGCAACTGTTACCTCAGTATCTATTTCTATTGACTGGAGACAAAATTTCTTTTTTCTGCTCCATGAAGCTAGACCATGCACCAGTTGAATTGAAAATGAGTCATCTAAACTGGTTACAAACTGTAAACGTTTAAGTGCATTTTTTATTCAAAAAAGGGAGAAAAAAAAAGCACCAGTTGACTTGTTAGCTAGCCTGTATTTTTTACGTCAGTATAGCCTGGTGCTGTGCGAGGCAAATAAGTCAATGTACCGCAGCAACAGGCCGAGGCTGTCAATGCGCCCACGTCTACACAGCTACATAATTTAAAATCATGTAGAGGAGGGCCACATCCTGCGCAATCTAATGCTGCTACTGTGGACTACCTATCTAGCCAGCAACTATAATTCAAATAACTGCACACAGTGTGACTTACCGGTAAACTCACTGATGGGCACCATGGCTAATGCTACTGCCGAGAGAGTATAATCTCGACGGAAGGGGAGAACTAAGCCCGGGAGGGGAGATGGTCGGGTCGGCTGCATTTACCAATATCAGTGAATCTTAGTTGTCTCAGATGAAAGTCAGTGAAGGTATGCAGTGTAAAATGTTTACCACAGAGAGGAGTATTGGACGTGATCCTCAGCTCTCCATCAATCTTGGCTGTTTACAAAAATAATCCACCTGTTCTTCATTTTTTGTAAATTTAAAGAGGATTACAGAGATTTTTTTTTTATTCTCGCATTCATAGAAGATACACTTTTGGGACACAGCAGGCAGAATAGCTGATTTGCTACCTAAAAAACTGAACACTGGTGAGTCAACGAGGTAGCTATAAAAAGGACGTATGGTCATTAATCATGATTGAGCCACAGTTGCAATGCGCTCATGATTTTATATTCTGCTACGGGGGGGGTGTGTGCATCATCAGGCCCTGCTTTTATCCCTCCCAAAAAATCCAGAAAATAAAACTAGTGAAAAACTGTATAATGGTCTAACGCCACAATTCAGCACTAGTTTACTTTGTAGTCTTTTCACGTTATCAGCTTCAATGTTGTAACATATATATTCAGTTTAGAAGCAAATCTTGGATTTCACTTTACCCGGACTTCAAAGGTACGTTTTCCTCCTCTCCATTTCTCAGCTCACCAGTCGCCACAGCATATATAGAATATTTGCAATAGGCCTACCCTTTCCAGCTCTAAAACAGAGGTGAAAAGCCCTTCTGTCAGGCTTTGAACAGGCTCTGACTGTGTGGTTTTCCAGGCTGGGAATTTGTTTTTAGTGACTCAGCTGGGTGTGGAGCGTGATAGTGACCATGGCTCAGAGGTCTCCAGGCCACCCTGCCGGTACCTGAATTCCACTTCCACAAGGCTCAGCTCTTTGAGGTCAGAGCTCAACTCGAAAGCCCGTAAAATGGGGTCCTCCTCTGTCAACATGATCAGGGAGGGGCTGGCCAGGCAGCGGTAAATATCCAGACGAAACCTGAGTGAGGAGGAAGAAAGGCAGAGAGATGAGCGCAATACTGTGGGTGACATGCTCCCTCTTGTTTCCATGGACACCATCTCTCTGAACAATGATGTCACTTCTGTCTGAAGACACCAAACAAAACCTTGTGGAATGTTCTAAGGCTGTGATCAAGACTAGATAACCAAATACTGTAATATTACCATCATAATTTTATTGCTTAAAGCAGCTTTATGTTCAGCTGCACCCCCTGGATGCAGCTCCTTACTATGAAAGGGCCCCAGGAACAATCCCTCTCAGTGATTCAGCAGATAAAGCCTGTGGATATCATTTTAATGCATACCATACGTGGTATGAACAAATAACCAGGAAGTTTTTCAACATTTTTTCTATGAAGATACCCACTGTGTGTTTGAATGACATTTTACTTCAATTTTCTCCTGTACATCCCATATAGTTACATGGGCCTGCAGGTACATCTTATGCTTTCCAAGCTGTATACAAAATGAACCTCTTTGGTTTTAATCCAATACAAATGCCATAGTGAGGGTAAACACACAGATAAACTGCAGTCCCTTGAGAGATATATGGCACACCACTCCATTACTTCAAAGGGAGATTAAAGCATTTACTCGCATTATCTTGAAGACACATACCATGCATTGTTTTTGACCCAGTGAAGTATATCTTGTTGGTGTGATGAATGTAATGTAACTTCCCAACACTCTTGTTGAATCCCTATCAAAGCTACAGCATTTCCATCCACTGTAGGTGATATAGGGAAGCGTGGTTAAAAGGTCAGCCGTCCGCAATAAATATGGGGCCACTTTGACCGTAATATGCTGACTGACCACAAGAGTATAGCATATCTAAGCTGCCCTGACTTTTGATTTTACAGGGTACCACACACCACAAGCAACAAACATGTCTCTGAGTGGTTGACCCCATTAAAAATAATGGCCCTTCATACAAACTGTACAGGAGGACTTGTGGGCACGATGGACAGAGTGAGAATGGAGGAGGGCAAGAGGACAGAGGAGAAATGAGCTTGAATAGGAGCTGTCACTTGCCTGGAGTGGCGGAGGCTATCTTTCTTGTTCTTGGCATTGCAGAGGGTGCACTCGCAGCCCACAGCATGCGGCCGGGGCAGAGAGATGTCCTGCTTCAGAAGCATGGTGAGGATCTCGTAGTTGTTGCGGTGGGCCGCCAGGATGACCGGGGCCACGTCCATGGTGGTGGAATATTCCGGATTCTGGATGCGCTGCATCAGTTTCTGTGGGGGAGGGAGCCCCCCAGCGCCAGTTAATTCGCCTCTGTCAAATCTGAACGGCACCTGAACACAACAGCTGCTGACCTCGCAACTGTGACTGCGATTACCCCACTAAGTCAGCATGTTCAACAGACAGCACCTACAACTCAATACCAGACAGTGTTTTAGAGGAAATATCTGTAATAATCTTTCTAAATGGGAAAATTTTCAGACATCAGGTTATATAAAACTGTTATGTAAAAAAGAGGTCACTCTCAGGCATGGCTGAATGGTTTCTGAACACCTTCTGAAATGGAGCCAAATGATACATATTTCTCATACTACACCCAGGTTTCTGGATCAGCAATTCCAGTACTTAGTCATATTTTCTGAACTACTATTCAGATGGGTGAAAATACTGACCAAACAATTCAATGTTATTGCAGAGATGAGTGCACAGAAATACCTGAAACATGAACGTCAGGAGTGTAACGCATTTTTTGTTAAAATTGATGTTAAATTCAAAGAGCAGTATTTGGACAGAGTGCTGTTTGTCTATACTTATATTGATATGTCTTTACTGGATATCCATGGCATGTTTGTTATCATATAAAACAAAATAACGCCAAAAATCTAATCTTGTGCAATGTCAGAAAAAGGCTAGATTTTTTTTTACCCTGGCCAGAAGTGGATAATCGAGATTCAGAAAGTTAACCCTATAATGCCCAGACACAGAAATCATTATAGGAAAAATATGACCCAGTAATATTTTTGAAGTATTGAAGGGTAGTATTCAGATCCACTGTTCATCATTAGGTTTTGTGACAGCTAAATATACATTGCTGAACAGAACTTCTTCTAGTTCCAGGAGAATCATATCTGATACAGCCAAAAATCAGCACCCCCCAGAACTCAATGCTCAAAATTTCAAATTATTTATATGCTCTCTACTATCTATAACTATCCCTTGACATGTATAAGAATAAGTTTTTGTGTAATATTTACCTTGGAATGCCGAACTTCACTGCCAAAGTCCAAGGAAATTCATGAATTCCCATTCACATGGGAGCTACTACCTTGACGTGAGTGACTAGGGGAGAGACTACTCCTGTAATCTCACTTCTTCCTTCCAGGTGGCAGCACTGTGTATCAGATATGATACAGTGAGCAGTCGTGGTTGTGTTGCATCTTACCAAGTGGGCATGGTCCTTGAAATTTGGAGTATCACATATGACACGGGGGCATTATAGGGTTAAAATCTTCCGTAGTACTGTGTTCCAGTCACCTGCATTTGCAAATTGGCACAATTCCTCAAACAGCAGATACAGATCTAGCCATCACCAGCCTGAGCTCAGGGTTGAGGTTAAGTATGGCAGGACCTCTACTTTATGACCCCAGGACTTTCCTCCTCAGCAGATTAACATGGTTTTTAATGTTTGCAGTGGATGGTAGCTAGAAAGGATGCTAACCGCCATAGAGGGTTTGGAGGCTCTCCGTGGGCGGTGGTTAAGCAGGATGTCAACAGCTCCCACCACCTCGGAGTCTATGGCCACTAACAGGGCGTCTGTTGTCTAGGTATACAAAGGCAGAGGGGAAAACAGTAACTGGTACTTGAATGCAGACAACCATTACATTAAGGTCTAAAGAATGTCCTTAAATTTTGCTTTTTTGAGTTTATTCATAAAATCCAGTCTTTCTAGTAGAAGCAGCAACCATTATGAGATTCATCTTTCCCAGTCACAGATTAATGGTAAAGCGCTACTCAAATACTGAAAACATAGGAAGCGCACACCTAATAGTGTGAGGTGCAGACTCTACACTGAAAAAACGAACTTGGTGGTGTAGTAAAATATACTAATTGAACTGTCCTAATGTCTACAATAAAATGTTAAGTTTCAGCGGGATCTAGATTTTATCAAGTAAAATTACATGTTACTTACTATTAAGGAAGTTTTACTTGATATTACAGCAGTAAAATTTACTCAAAAATTTTGAGTGCAAATTGTCACGAGGATTTTTTTAAGTAAATCTTATGAGTTGTTTTTTTCAACTTGAATTAAAAATAGTAAGATGGTTGCATGCTCAAATTCCAATTGAAATATGAGTAAGGTTTTTGAGTAGCGCTTTAAAATGAATAAGATGGTCACAGGCTAAAATTCAATGCAGTTTAATATCCCTGATGAAGCCAGCATGTCTGGTGAAATGTTGGCGATATTAAACTGCATTGAATTTTAGCCTGTGACCATCTTATTCATTTTAAAGCGCTACTCAAAAACCTTACTCATATTTCAACCCCCAAGCCTGTCTGATGGTGTTTGGTATGTGTGTATGTGTGAGTCTGAGCATGCATATGTGTGTGTGTGTGTTTATATGCATGTATGCGTGTATATGTGTGTGTACGTGTGTGTATGAGTGTTGAGCCTGTGTGTGTGCTTGTATGTGCGCGTGTTTGTATGAGTGTATGTATTTGTATGTGTGTGTGTGTGTGTGCACGTGGGTAAATATGTGTGTGTGTATATATGTGTGTGCGTGGGACAGCACCTGGCAGCCATGTTCCAGCAGAAGTTGCAAGATGTCCAAGTTCTCATTCTCTATGGCAATGGTGACGGCATCACGCCCCAGCACATCCACACAGTTGATGTTCAGTTCACCATTCGTCTTCTCCTCCAGAAGCCTTTTCACCATGTAATAGTCACCTTTACACCAGGAGAAATATCTGCCTCACACATTTACCCATCACCATGTAGTAGTCACCTTTACACCAGGAGAAATCTCAGCCTCGCACAATTACCCATTACCCATTACCATGTACAAGGAGAAATCTTTGTCACACATTTACACAAGGAGAAATCACCGGCAGAAATTGCCTCACATATTTATCACCATGCATCACCATGTAGGACATTCACGCCAGCTTGGTCACCTTTACACCAAGAAAATCTCTGCCTCACATATTTACCCATCACCATGTAGTAGCAACCTTTACACCAGGAGAAATCTCTGCCTCGGACATTACGCAACACCATGTAGTGGTCACCTTTACACCAAGAGAAATGTCTATCTTACACATTTACCCAACATCATGTAATATTCACCTTCACACCGGGAGACATCTCTGCCTCACACATTTACCCATGCACATTAAAATCAAAACATAAGCATAATCATAAACAAGCCTGTAGATACTCAAACACACGGACACATACAAAAGTGTAAATACTCACACACCCACATACATCCACCCACAAACACTTGCTTGCTCATACACACACACACACACACACACACACACAGAGACTGCAAGCAAGCTCCACTCCAATGCTCTCATCTGCATTGACAACTGAAACAATAACATCTCCTTGCAAGGACAGACGGCAAAGAGATTTGAGTGACTTTATATGGTAAGAGAGTGCTGCTTGCCCCTTCAGTCCTCGCTGCAAGAACAAGGCAGAGAAACTGCTTAACAGCCAGCCCCCATATTGTGTTTTTCTACAAAAAATCTCACTTTGAAACCTGTCCATGTGATCACAGCAGAGCTTATATGCAATATACACTTACTGAGGTCGTGTCTGCTGTGCTATCTGTGTTATCAACAGAGGCCTAATTCGTAATCCTGTTTACTACAGTTTCCCATAGATTTCTGAAGAAAGTTGGCAGACATAATTTGAAAGTGGTTGTCATGGAAATGCAAAAGTACTTAATATGCGGCTAGCCTAAAATGCACAGACATTATGGTCTGAAAAAAAAAACTCTAAATGTAACTGGATAATGCTTCCCCCAGGTGAAATTCTGCAGAGCATTCAAGCAGCTGGATGTAGCAATCTGCACCCAAAGGCAAACTTTAACACAGGAAGGTAAGCATATATTCAGCAAAAATGTAGACATTGGGGGCAATGTGGTTTTAGTGCAACGCTGAATTCCTGAATCCCTCCAAGCAAGTGGATGTTCATAACATGTATTTATAGTCAGCAGATGCCACTGTGTTGTTTACGTAATTTCAAATCAACTCACCGAGTATAAAGCAATGAGATATTTATACAAGTAAACAGCAAACGCATTATTATTATTATTATTATTATTATTATTATTATTATCATGACAACTCACTACAACCAGTACTGCTGCAACTGTTTGTACTACTACGACCACAACTTTTACAACAAGTAATAATAATAATAATAATAGCTGAGACAGATTGTAGCAATAGCAGTCGTGACAATGCTGGCAGCAGCACTCTACAAAGGAGAAACTAAACATTTAACTTGATATAATCTAATTTGTACTTCGAGCGTTATTGCCGTTTGATCACGCCCGCGGAAATGTATTTTATTTTTTGGATGAATATATGGCAATTGATTATTATTTTCGGCAAATTGGGACATAAATAGCATGCTGATTGTACTCCATTGTTGCCTTGGAAAGCGTTATACACGCAGGATGACTGCTCATTTTCGCACTCACTCACCTTTCTCGCATGCTAGTAAAAACAGCTTTTCGTCAAGTGTCGTATCTTCCTTCACCTCTCTCACGTCTTTGAGCGCCAGATATTTGTCCGGAGAGGAGGCGTCCGTGCTCTGATAAAGAGCGGCCATTACGACAGACAGCGAGTAAGGCAGCACATTGATGTGCATCCCACGAGACAGAGGCGTCAATTTAAACATGAAACCCCTTCACATCGGTCTGGAAAAGGAATTCCGATTTGATCCTTCCTCAAAAATACAGCAGTGTTGACCGTCAATAAAAATGGCGATGCAAACCGCTTATTGCCTCCGCCGTTGCCTGCCCACACATTGGTACGTATCATCTGCTTTTAACGCGATGTTCAGTTTTTCACTTACTCTTCAATCATATCTGCCGACATTAAAATGGAACGGCAGTATTCGCAAGGTACATATTTTTTCCAGGCCTTAAAATGTATCCAGAGAAACACATACAACTTCACTTCTGTAACAGACCCTTGTGCGCTCTGGTCCTGATGGTGCAGCTGCAGCGCTTTACGCATGTGCGGGAAAAAACAACCTATCAATAACTTACCAATTTGTCACTGACTCAACAAGTACTCTGAAATGAAAAAGACATCTACGAAAAAAGATGAAATAACTGGCGAACTGCAGAACATTGTTTTGTTCTTCCTTTATCCCTGCACCTTGAACTTAGTCTCTGAGCTAATATAGTTGTGCTTTTCTTTCCTTTCTTCTTTTGGTGATCCTGTTAAGGGTTGAGCCAGGCACTAGTCTTCCGATCTATTAGAGGGGCATTGTAAAACTGAAACAGGTTTAGATGGATGTGTATTTTTGTTACGGGTTTTGTTTGATTTTTACTCGTCTAACCCTGTCTAAATTCAAAAGTCCTTCTAAAAGATGGTTAGATGGTGCCTGGCTTAATGCTTCAGTTCCATCCACTGGCCCACTGGTGTCCTCATTCCAGAGCCCTTTCTGTCCTTTTATTTTCAAAATGCACATAACATATTAATGAAATAAAATGAGTCATATGTGATACAGACATTGAAAAAAATCCAGAAAACCTTAAATTGGTTTTGTGCTATCCCGCCATGCATCTTTTGTGAAATGCATGATTTCATTTTCCTGTCTGTTTTGGTGTCCAACTGCAAAGGCTCATGAATACATTCAGTGCCTTTTTTTTTTTTTTGTTTTTTTTGCTGTCACTTCCACTGGAAAATGAGACAAAGAATTTTAAAATGAGACCTTTATTTATTGAGACAGAAATAGTCCTCAAAAACCTATGAGACGGAAATAGATGTGACAGCCCAATACATCACTGATAAGTGCAAAATTGAAAACAGTCTGCACTACCCCAGTTAAAGTGTACTGCAAAAGGAATAGAAGCATATTACAGAAACATGCCAATATACAATCATAAAAAATACTGCATAATATGTTGCAAAATTCTTGCAACTTCAGATAAAAAAGTGCAGTGTCATGGTAGATCAAAAATAATCTTGATGTATTGAAGTTCAGGTGGTCTAGATATAAAGAGTTTCATCACAAAATGCAATATATCCACGCAAGGCATTTTTTTGAAAAATGCAAATTTTTGTCATGGAAAAAGTAAGCAAAGAAGAGATTTCTTATTTGTTAATATGTCTTGTTAAATAAGTTAAAACACTATACCATGATGCAATTAAATCTAAGAATGATTTTTTTTTTTTTTTGTTTTTTTAAAGCGAACCTAGTGATTATTTGGCAAAATGCAATATATCCACAGAAGTGTAATTTGAAGTCAAATGTCTGCCAGTCAATATCATAGACGCAGATATTTTCATGATTCTGTAATAATTTGTAATAATTCTCCTTTGTACTACAGTGTCCTTCTTGCTAATCTGCTGCTCAGTGTGGCCAAAAACTCCATCAGCACGGAGAAAACTATATCTACTGACAGGAAACACAATCTCAACTGATAAATGGACTGAACATGGCATGTCTACCGGCCCCTTAATGATGATCTCCTTGTTGTGGTGGTTCAAAAATTTTGAAAGTAGCGATATTGTGTTTTGCAATGAAACTCTGAATATAATGTAAGATACAGAAGATGACCTGTGTACGTACTGCATTTCTAGTGTAAACATTCTAGTAGCAAGAATTCACCAGAATTCTGTAAGCATACTGAGCACTATATACATGATCAGTCCCTAGGGAGCACTACTGCATCATAAAACAATATTTTTAAACAGCACAGACAGGAACGATGAAAAATATATAGTGAACTGTGAAGAGAGATGTACTCATGGGATTAACAAAATATCACAGTAATGAGACCCCATATTTAAAGTTCAACAGTGACATAGACGTATTTTATGACACCAAAAGGTCCAGCATGTAAAAAAGTACTGGTTGTTCACCATGTTTTTGCAAGGTTAGACAATACGGAACACAGGAACCAGCGGATGTTTCTGAGCTGCAAAAGACTGCGCCATTCAGATTAAACCAGGGTTGTCTGTGCTATTCTGATAATGTTATCATGGCAATTCAATTTTATTTATGTACTGCTTATCACATAAGGACTGCCGCAAAGACGCGTTACAGAACTAAAAGAGCAGTGCCTGGCCTAATCCCCAAAATAGCAAGTGAGGCAACAAAACTCCCAATAGTGAGAAAAATCCTCAGTGGAGAGGAAAAATTCTCCAACGAGATGAAATCTCAGGAGGAACTCGGCCATAGTGGAGAAACCCATCCTCTGCTGGCAAGCTAATTAATGAAGTTGAAATAGAGCCAATTAAAAAAAACTCTTTGAAAAATCCAAGCAGTAACATGTGTAGCTCCAGGAAGTGGCAAGGCAAGGATGGAGCAGAACTGGATCAGGACCAGATCCGGACAGCAGCAGGTAGCAACCACACGGTGAGAGACAGGGCATGGGTGGTCCATAGACTCAGCGTTCAGGTTGGAAAGGATTCCTGGAAAAAGACACAAGGAAGGAGGTTAGGCACTAGATAAATCTACTGCATGCTAAATAAAAATACTGTCCTGTGTCAGGCTCCAAATTACATTTAAGAGCTATAATTCTGGAGCAACTAGTCATAATTATGTTGTCTAGAAACAGTCAACACTCCTCCATCCACTTATTGCACTACAGAGGCCCTGTAGTTACACGAAGCTATAAGATTGATGTGCCTCCAGTTAACTTCAGCACAAAAAGCCAACTCTTTGAACTTAACATGAGCCATCAATACCAATACCATGTGGACCTCATCGGTGACTAAGACTGATAACCTTGCCTTCTGCATTCTGATGGATACTGACATCATCTCTCCCTTCAGACAATACCCCAACCTTCCTTCTGTATGCTGACATCTCTCAACACCCATCACTTAAAATGTCCAATCAGTGTATGTTGTCCCTATATTCCAATCTCACTCTCATTCTCCTATTTACAGCTCCTGAAATAGTCCAATTTATCTCTTCTGTGGGGAATACATCACTATAAGAGTCTGCTGTCCTCATACACGCATGCGCCTCTCCCTCCACAAGTTCTATTCCTACACTACCCTTCTTCTCAAAATGTGTTGCTCTTAGAACTATCATATCTAGTTCAAAGGTTCTTTGTTAAGCAACATGCTTCTGTAAGCTAGCTTACAAGCTTTTTAGTCCAATAGTATAGGCTCCATAAAGAATTAAAAAGGGTTCATCTATGGAGACATGCCAGAGATTTCCTCTTTCTGACAACATGAAGTCAAGGATAGAAATGCAATAAGAAACTTAGCTGCGTATAAAAATGATTCACAGGTTACCCCGAAAATAATGTAACATACCATAAGCTTTCAAAAGAATTTTTTGTGGCCGCCAAGAGCAAGAGCAGTTAATCCTAAAACTTGGTTTCAGCCACACTCTTAAAAGCTTGAAAGAAAGGTAGGGAGAGGCATGAAATTAGCTTCAACCTGTAAACTTCGATGTTTTCTAACAACCAGTAATGGCATCCACCGATTGTGTTCCCACCCAAGTTATGATCAGAAGAGGTAAACCAGACATCCCCAGATTTCTCAAGTTAAAGAGAAACTGCAGTCAAGTGACTGCTCAGTGCTAGTGTTTCTCATTGACTTGGCTCCCACTCTAAATAAATATGTGTCAGATGAAATAGAATGAACAGCAGCAATAGCACAGCTACAGTTGTTTATTTCTGGCTACTGGGAGAATATCTTGTCTGTAACTGAATCATTCAGTTTCCAAAGGGCCCAACTCCAATGAATTAAAGGTCTGCATATCTTATAACAAAAAGGGGAACTTTCTTGTAATTTCAGCCAAAAGTATCACAATGACACTCTCTTGGAAAGAGATAAACTAGAAATATTTGAGTCATAACATATGGGCAAGAAAATAAATTAATTTTTACCTTTCTTGAAAAAGAGTGTTCCTTATATTTGGGCCCTTTGGAAACTCAAGGATTCAGTTAAACTGAGGATCTTCTTTGCTATAGCCCAGGTGAGCTTCTGAGCTCAACTGAAGTGCCAATTCCAGCTGAATATGAAAAGACTGAATAATTGATTAGTTTTGAAATACAATTTTAGCAGGAACAACAGATAATTCAATTATTTTTGGGAAATCTGCCAGAGTTAGCCAGGGAGGCTCATTGCCAGCAGTAGTGCCTGCTATATGGTTTTGGCACGGGGAGAAAATCCAGGTGAGCATGAGGAGAACAGTCTTACTTTACTTAGTAATGCAAACTCAGTGCCGATTCAAACCCAGAGGCTCCTTCTTGTGAGATACCAGTACCATCCAATCACGGCTCGATAGCACTGCAGAGAGGCAGTTTAGTCAGGGCGCCTCAGCAGAAAATAATCTGACCATGGAGTTTAGTGGCCCCTTGTGGAAATATTTTGCACTGCTGGGTGTATCTTTTATTTTATTTATTTTATTATTTATTATTTATTTTTATTTAATTTTTTTTTTTTTTTTTTTTTTTTACGGACAGAGTCCGAGGCTGTCATTAGTCATGAAAGGCACATGAATAACCCGTTTTCCACATATGACTAGTGAACAAGATTTCGGATTTTTAACATAGATTTTCCGAGCTGATTAGTGTTCCATTGATAAAAAAAATCCTGCTTGATCTACTTTAAAAAAATTACGGCAACTTTTTGTATCCGATTATGATGTAGACAAAGTAAGACTGGGCTTTGTATCAACTCCTTAATTATTTATATGCAACAAATGCATTTGCAAGTAAAGTCAACTTGATTTTATTATGTAGATCAAGCAAGACTAAATTTTATATACATCGCTTAATTTTTGGTATGTGACAAATAGATTCACGAGTAAAGTGTCATATAATTCAGTAACTCAGTGTAGGTTGCAGTTTCTACATTGAATATTTATCTGCAGCTGGTTCATCATGTTTGCCATTATATCCACATTATTTAATTCACTAAATCACAATTCTTAGAGTGCATTTTCTGTTAGAAAGTGGGTATCTGTTTGAAAAGAATGGGCAGCGGGCATTCATTCAATATCTGCTTATTTGTGTGTGTGGGAAATATAGAGAATAAAAACCTGCAACACTCTAACCAAGTACATTGTAGATCCATGAATTGATAGATCTCATTCCAGGTTGTTTCATTTATATTATTTCATATTACTGTGTTTTTTAATCCTGGGCCAGTGTTTTGTCATGAATTGATAGATTACATTTTTTCCTTAATTTAAGTCATTGTTTCACAAATCACTATTCCACAGCCCCTATATTCAATTTAATAAACTTCAAAGACAAGTAGCTGTGTTTTTTTGATGCCTGCAATCTTTAATTTTTTTTGCTTTTCAAACACTTATTTGGATAAATATCCATGACTGTTATAAAAGCAGCTTTCCTGAAATGCTCAGTCATTTGAACAAGGGGGCCCAAATGCCTTGATTGCAACAGTTTAAAAACAACATTCCTTTTAGCATCATCTTGCATCACTTTTTTTTAAATATAAAGCACAAACCAACATTCATGGCGGTACTGCATTGGTCCGACTTTCATTTCTGTCTTTATGCATAAAATACTAAATAATGAATGAAATGTACTGATGCAAAAAAAGGAACATGGGTCCTGTCCTCAATATGACTGTTATAGTTAGCACATACTGTATATGGTTTTGGAATCTGACCAGTGGCAGAAAGACATCTTGTCGTGTCAGAAAAATTATTCCCCCACAAGCTTCATGATGTAAGTTATGCAAACTGGTCAAATCCTGCTAGTTTACCCATTCTTGTGCACCCATGAACAGCATAAAACTGGCAGAAAATAAAGGCATCATATCACTTTGTGCACTACTAGATAAGGCACAATGTGCATAATGTAGCCTATTTGATTCTGTTTTCGCCTGAAGTAATGCAGCTAAAATAGCCCAATGAAAAACAGCTTCCCAAAATCTTACAATGCAGAATAGCAGACCTGCCATCTATCTAAAATGAATAGGCCCATAGGTTAACAACTGTTGCTAATGTTATTGACTTTTATAATGAACCTTAACAATGTCGGAAAATTGATAAAACCTTTCATAGTTTATTATTTAATTACACAAGAGTATGTTGTATTGTTAACTAATGTTAGTGGCATTATTACCAGGTGGATAGATAGATAGATAGCTAGAGACCTAGCTAGCAAGTTATCTAGGTACGGTCTGATAAGCCGTCACCAACCACATTGAAATACTTGCTTTCTTGGTTTCTGTGTAGCCTAACCGCCCATAGTTCCCACATAGACAATTGTTTTAGCGCAAATTTTTTGAAGAAGAATCCAAATTTGCCATGTTCATACCCATTCCAATTTAGCAAAAAAGTAAAACTCTAATCATTTGACAAATTTTTGTACAGATTTTTGATTTTTGCAGTGCCCACTTCAACTTGGTACAAAAACTGGGTGCTAGAGTGCTAGCTAGGTACCTACACTCAGTAGCCATCTGTCTTTAGTAGGCTAAATGGTTGAGATGGGAATAATTAATCAGAGGAATCCGGAAAGTGCAAAATCTAACACTGGGGTTAAATTAGGATAGGAGGATGCTGTAAATTGCACAAAAAGATGAAAAATCATGAAATTTTGGCAGTTTTATTCCTGCTTCCTCTTCCCCTCTACTTTCTTCATCTGCTCCCACTCTAGTGTTGGTTGTTTGATGTGATGCCAGTATTTTCAGTGAAGTCACTGTGAAAGGCTAGCTAACCAAAATAGCCCACCTGGCCTGGCTATTTAATTTGTCATCATATTTCCAATAAATTTTCACAAAAGGAAAGTAAGAAGAAAGATATTTTTATAATATTTAAAGAAAATTTTCAGTCTAATCACTGTCAATTTCAATGAAAAAATCTTTATCTAGGTCTAATGTCGACCCCTACGTACACCGATCAGCCTTAACATCATTGGCTACCTAATTTTGTGTAGATGGCCTCTTTCGCTGCCAAAAGAGCCCTGACCCGTCAATGCTTGGACTCCCCTAGACCTCTGAAAGTGTGCTGTGGTATCTGGCACCAAGACATTAGCAGCAGATCCTTTAAGTCCTGTAAGTTGCTAGGTGGGGCCTCCATAGATCGGACTTGTTTGTCTGGCACATCTCACAGATGCTTGACTGGATTGAGATCTGGGGAATTTGGAGGCCAAGTCAACACCTTGACCTTTTTGTGTACACCTCAAACCAATCCTGAACCATTTTTGCAGAATGGCAAGGTGCATTATCTTGCAGAAAGAGGCCACCTCCATGAGGAAATACCATTTCCATGAAGGGGTGCACTTGGTCTGCAACTACAAACCCCAATTCCAATGAAGTTGGGACATTGTGTAAAACATGAATAAAAACGGAATGCAATGATTTGCAAATCCTTTTCGAGTTTTCCAACTCTGCCCAGTTAAAAAGCTGATCATCAATCTCATCACTAAATGAAGTACAGTTAGCGATTGCAGACATACTTATGTGACTCAGCCCATTGATCCACCCACTTTGACAGAGGAGTTACGATATCGATGACATGGTGTGTGATGTCATGATAAAACAAGAACCAGGAGACACCTGGTTGAAGCTGGACCCTGTGGGTCAGCTGATTCAAGGAAAATGTGAAAATCGTATGCTAAGAAGAATTATCGAGTAAATTGGTGAATTTTTCTTTTCTCATGAGGACAAAGGCATATTCTTGAAAGGCTGAGTCCATAAATCGTGGTCTGTAATGGAAGACTGACAATGCCAGAAACGTCTGGTCTAATATGTCATGTGTTACTTGGTATGACCATGTGTTTGGGAATGAACATGGAATAGCCAAAATCAATGCATGGCACAAACACATAGATACTATACTGTAAATGCTGCATTCACCAAGTTTGACAAATTCACAAAAAAAAGAGCATCAATTGTAAGCTTTGCTATGAAATTTGTGCCATTTTATGAGCTACATAAATTCAGAAACTTCAAAAGATATATTGTCATTTTATGCCATCATTAATGTGGATAGCACAACGCCTGATCACTTTGTGATGGAATAAACAATAAAGCCAGCTAAAAACAAATTTGCTAGTGATTCTTGTCCTCACAATTCAATATCATGAAAAAAAGCAATGTTGAAATGTTGGTAATTCAATTAATAAAACTAGGCCTATGCTGTCGGCGGCCGACAGCAAGGGGTATATCCCCGAAATTCCCCAATCCTCGAGGTCCCCTTTATTAGATTCCCCTTTACTAGACCTACAATATGAGGCAAATTTGAGGTCTGTGTAAGTAATTGTTCCAGAGATATGGTTAAAAAACATATTTTTTTAATATATAGCGCCACCTGGTGGCAAACCTAGGAGCGCATACTTGCCCAAAATCTAATCAGCTCATCCTCTCTACCATATCTACCCATATGCTAAAAATGAGAAGCCAATGTAAAGTATTTTGGGAGTTATCGCGCTGATGGCTAAAATCTGCAGACGCGGCGGCGGCGGGTGGGGCAAAATCATGATATCCCCGAAACTCGTATTTCGGGGATATAATTACTAAGCACACTTTGTCGACTGATTCAGCTACATTTTACTCATTCGCCGTTTCCACTCACTAAATGATTCCCATAGGCTACCATAAACAGGCTCTCATTTTATCGAGCTGCAAAACTCAACAATTAATATCCTCCCCAGATCACATTTCACCGATAAAACACTTGCTTCATAATGGCTAAATGAATTGTGACCAAAGAGGATTCTCTTGGCTCGTTTTGCTGCATGTATTTTTTGATTTTTTTTGGGCCAGCTAGCTTTTCATGAAGATAGAATTGAGACAATTCTTCCTGGACCAGGCACACATTTGCTATGGTTGATGCATGTAAACCGACACAAAACGATAAGCGATTCATTAAAAATGTTAAAATGCAACAGAATCGAGGGGAATTGACATTCTTCAGCAAAATAGCAGCTATTTCTATAACAAGTATACAAAGAAGCTCAATGACCAGTTCATTTGCAGTCTTCTGTTTAGTACAAATACATAGACTGGTCTGTGTATCAGCTTTAGGTAGAATACTGTTATTAAGCATGAAAATCTTTATTTCATCACTTACATTAAATTGCTTTATTGATATGAGAAGCAAACATTCAAATTAGCAGGGAGGAAGGTGATATGCATAAATTATGCAAATTAGGAACCCAAGATGGCCGCCGCAAAGGGGCATATCATGACAATTTGAAAACACCATACCTCGGTAACTAATAGACATATCAACTTCTTATTTTGCACACAGGTTGCCTGATCCAGCATCTATGGGCTAAACCTCTTAAAGTTGGATACTTTCACAAAATGCAAAGGTTTTTTGAAATTTTGCTCTTGACTTGAAAATTCTCTACCTCATTATATATTCAGCACCCCCTGAAATTAAAAGAGTACCAAAAGGGCCATATTTTTTATGTCCAGGACAACCATCATGCTGTAAACTATTTATGTTCCAAACTTCATTAAAATCAGACTAGCGGTTTTTGATTTGAAATGGCGCGTGAAAAAGTGGAAATGGTATGGTATTTTTATAGCAGTAATCTACCTTCAGCAGCATGGCAGCACCAAACTTGTCACTTGGCACTCATCCCCTGGCCGTGCCAACAGGCATTGGTCTGCGCATGCATGTTATGACAAGGCATATCAGTCAGTCACACTGTCAGTCGGTCATAAATGGACATAGACTCTCACGGGCCATACCCCTTGGGTGAAAAATTGACTTGAATCATCATTTCATTCATTAATTTGAAATCCACATTGATAAAGATTGAAGGCCAAGTCTGTTTAAATGAGTATCATATTCAATTATGTAATTCATTCAGTGAAAGAATGTGGTTATGTGTCCATGGGAAGGGAGCAGTCCTATTGAAGAGAACAACTACAACCCCAATTCCGAAATAGTTGGGAGAAACTGTAAATTGTGAATAAAATCAAAATGCAATGACTTTCAAATCACACCAGCCAGTATTTTATTCACAATAGAACAGAGATAACTTAGCAAATGTTGAAACTGTGAAATTTTACAATTTTATCCACAAAATGAGCTCATTTCAAATTTGATGGCTGCTACGGGTCTCAAAAAAGTTGGAACAGGGGCCTGTTTACCATGGTGTAGCATCCCCTCTTCTTTTTAACACAGAGTGGAGACATCTGGGCATTGAGGAGACAAGTGTCTTGAGTTTAGCCATTGGAATTTGATCCCACTCTTGTTTAATACAGGCTTCCGGTTGCTGGAGAGTTTTGGGTCTCCTTTCACGGACTTTTTGTTTAATTATACGCCAAATGTTCTCAATCAGTAAAAGATCAGAACTGCAGGCAGGCCAGTTCAGCACACGGACTCTTCTCTACTACGAAGCCATGCTGTTGTAACAGCTGCAGTGTGTGGTTTTTCAGTGTCTTGCTGAAATACACAAGGCCTTCCCTGGAATAGATGTCCTCTGGAGGGGAGCATATGTTGCTCTAAAACCTTTATATACCTTTCAGCATTCATGGTGCTTTTTAAAACATGCAAGTGTCCCACATCATATGCACTAATGCATCCCCATAGCATCAGAGATGCTGGCTTTTGAACTGAATGCTGATAACAGGAGGGGTGGTCTTTCTCCTCTTTAGCCCAGAGGACATGACGCCCATGATTTCCAACAAGAATGTCAAATTTGGTCTCGTCTGACCACAGAACACTTTGCCGCTTAGCTACAGTCCATTTTAAATGAGCCTTGGCCCACAGAACACAGCAGCACTTCTGGATCATGCTCAACAATGGCTTCCTTTTTGCATGATAGAGTTTTAGGTGGCATCTGTGGATGGCACGGCGGACTGTGTTTACAGACAGTGGTTTCTTGAAGTATTCCTGGGCCCATTTAGTAATGTCAATGACAGAATCATGCCGGTGAGTGATGCAGTGGTGTCTGAGGGACCGAAGATCACGGGCATCCAGTAAAGGTCTTCTACCTTATCCCACATTTTACACAATTTTTTTACGCAAGCCTTCACAGGTTGGAGAGCCTCTGGCCATCTTTACTTCTGAGAGACTCAGCCTCTCTAAGACATCCCTTTTATAGCCAATCATGTTACACACCTGATGCCAGTTAACTTAATCACTTGGTAAATGTTCTTTCAGCTGATTCTCTTATTTATTAATTGCTTTTTCAGCCCTTTTTTGCCTGTGTCCCAACTTTTTTGAGACCTGTTGCAGCCAGAAAATTTGAAATAAGCTCATTTGGTGGATAAAAATGTAAAATGTCTCAGTTTCAACATCTTAAATGTTATCTATATTCTATTGTAAATAACATATTGGCTCATGTGATCTGAAAGTCATTGCATTTTGATTTTATTCACAATTTAAACTTCGTCCCAACTATTTCGGAATTGTATAACCCACCTAGTCCTCTTGCTTAAATCAGATTTGCAGGGACAGCAGCTTCAACTGGGAAGCCATAAAATCAGTGATGTACTCTAAACTAGACAAGACTTGACTACACAAAGCCACATTTGTTTTTTGCAATATGCAGAGGCTGACTTTATAGTAACCCAGGCACCAATTGACACCTCCTGACCCTCACATTCCAGGAGATATACCTCCTGCATAAAGAGGAAGATGAACAAATTGGCCTGTCAGCTGAGAGAACTCCCCTACTCCACCTCTGCACGTACGCATGGCTGAGCTCTAGACAGATAACTTCATTAAAGGCTCATCTGGAATCCTCCCTCTGCAGGTAGAAGGTCCATCAGGAAAAAAAAAAGCTCTTTATGGAAATGAAGCTCAATTCCTCTTTGCACTAATGAGTTATTCATGAGTACGACTGAGGTGGAAAAAAAAAACACTAGGAAAAATTGCGTTTGGTCGCAATTATGAGAAGGATGGCATAGAGTATGTTATGTATTAATGATGCGAGAGCCACATTTATTTTCATTAAGGAACCTCTTTCATAGTAAAAGTCAAAGTGCACCAGCAGGTAGCCATTTACGGTATCCAGTTATAAGTGAAACAAAGTGCTGTCATCATAAATGCCATAACTTATTTTAGTTCATAACCCTTTAACTGATGTGGTTTGGCTTATTATACTTTTCCTACAGTAAAAAAAAAAAAAAAAAAAAAAACATTATTTTTTTGTCATTCAAACCCCTTAGTAACTGCTTTGCAATGATGAAGGAAAGAATTTGGAGAAAATCTGGGAGTTACCAAGGCACAAGGCAGGACTGGGGAACAAACAGGATCTGACTCTAAATTACTATAAAGCTTGGTTCCACAGAGACATTAGTTTCTTACTCTGGACTGGCCACTGCAACAAGGACTTGTGTATCTGCTTTGCATCGAAAAAACAGCAAAGCGCAAAGTACAGCAAAAACCATTGAGATGCTGTTGCACCAACTCTCCTGTAATCTGGAAAAACCTAGTGAGTTTATCAGTGGCAAGGGTCTCACAATTGAACTAAAACTTTTAGATTCAACAGAAAAGTATCTACCAACAGGACCATTAACCATGTAACCACCTGTCACGGTTCTCAACAGCTTGCAAAACATTGATCAGCTTTTTAATTAATTTCATTATTTAGACATGTAAACTGAATTGACTACGCAACAGTGAGGTAGGTTGAGTCTAGTTCATACACTTACATCATACTTCATTTTGGAGCTGTGATGGTCCAAAATGTGACTGAACATTTCAATTCCAGAGAGTAACCCAACAGGTAAATGGGTGTAAGCTGTGTGGCTTCAGGTGAGCCACTGTGAACACCCGCAATAAGATTATGACTTGGCAGATTAAAATTTATAGGGGCAGAATTTTGGGAGGACAGAGATTTGGTTGACCACAGGTGTGTGAGTGAGTGGAAAAATGAGGAACACACACAATGTGACATGAAATTTGTCTGAATGTTTTTCCAGTGAACAAAGATACTGCTAACTGAATCCAGTGATGATAAGAGACATGAAACTGACTCAAAGAAGAATTTAGATAATGTGTAATATGCTAATAAAAACAGCAAGCAGTAATGTGCAAATCCCTCTTAACCTGCATTCAATTGAAAAAAGGACAAAGACAAAATAAGTAATGATTTACTCATCAAATGTATAGTTTTTTTAAAAAATAAAAGCTACATTGAAACATGATGCCTGCAATAAATTTCAACTAAATTGGGACTGGTGCATGTTCACCGCCGTTTAACATCAGCTCTCCTTTAAATAACTCTCAGTGGGCCTTCTGGAACTGAGGACACTGAAGCGGAACGGTTCGCATTCTTGCTGATACGGAACTTCAGTTCAGTCCAGGGTCTCTGTTGTCGTATTTTTGCTTCCGTATCTGCCATACGTTTTCAATGGGAGACAGGTCTGTGCTGTAGTCAGTGCTGAGACAGGTCTGTGCTGTAGTCAGTGCTAATGTTCTGTGTCAATAAAGCCACACTGTTGTAATACGCGTAGAATGTGTCTTGGAAGAACCAAGGGCGTCCCTATAAACAATGATGCCAAAGGGGACAAAAATGTTCCAAAATGCATGTCTACCCTTATGTGTCAATTTTGCCTTGGTAGACGTTCAAGTTGCCCTTGCCAAGTACAGAAATGCAGCCCTATGTCATGACAGATGCTGGCTTTTGAATATGTCACTGATAACAGTTGGAACTGTCCTTCTATGTTAAATTTATACACAACAATGACAACAACAGCTTAAGATTTTTGTTCTTGACTGTCCTTAGTAGATACAAGGGCAACTGCCAAAATATTATCACCAAAATGGAGCACACAGGCATAACTTCAGTTAAAGTTCATCACGTGTTTGGTTTTGACTGCAGTTAAGTCATGAAGTTCAGCTGCTCTGTTTTAAATCGATTAAAGACTGTTGACAGAGCTGATCATGTTTAATTACAGCCATCACTGTACTTATATTAGTTTTAGTTTGCAGAAATGACATACATTCCTTCTGTTCCTTCCATTTCTGGGCACCATACTGTTTTGGGGCAAACAAGCTTCAAGTTTTTTGAATTCTAAATTTTTGGTTAGCCAGGTGCATTCACTTGGCCCTCCACTGAGTTCCTCCTTTAAATTGCCACTGATCAATCCCATGTTAGCAACGTACCTAGGCACAGGAGGCGTGTCAAGCTTTCAGAACAAGTGAAAATGCCACAACAATGTGCTTGAGGAACCTTTAAGTTTGACAGCAGATGTCTTGAAAGTTTAGGGGGGCTTGTGATATTTTTCCCATTTCTGAAGCTAAAAATACAACTGTAATTAAGCAACTCTTGGGGAGAAATAAAAGTCAGTACACTGTATTATGCAATATACTAAATATACTGGACAAAGAAAGTTAGGGATCACTCTGATTTTTAATATTGAAATATGATATGGAACATAATTTGAACTATCAAATATTTCAAATTCGAAAATTGGGGTGATCCCTAATTTTCTTTGTCCAGTATACATGGTAAAGCATTATGCTAACAAAGTCAAAATGCTCCTTTCTTGGAAGGTATACCACCCACGCAGAGTCAACCAGGTCACAAAATCTTGGACTTTGAATCAGTAACCCCACCTGAAAACTTTAACTTACAGGTCAACAGGTCTCCGCATGCAATCATGTCTGGCCTTTGAAACCACCACCGATAATATGGGCATTGCCTTCATTTTACCACCCTTTGGTTTGTGCAATTGCTGTGGCAAACTTGTGAAGGATGTAGCCAGGTTTTCCTGTCCAGCATTTATGAGATCCAATGTGTAAATCAAACCCACCGTGTGAGAGCAATCCTTGCTCACAAATGGAAAAGCGGTATAATTTGTTTTTGCTGGCAATGCATAGCCATATTAGAAGATAAAAGCTATAGGGAGCCACTACTTCATGTTATACTTAAAATAAAATAATGTATTGATTTACTCTGCTGTGCAAGAACATTGTTGTTAGTGTATGTTTGTCCTGAACACATATTGTCAAGACATGGGGTGCCTTACGCTTGCATTGGGACCAGTAAGCTTTTACCTTGATTTTTAACCCGTAGAGCGCTGAATAAAATTTCAAGGAATTAAAAATGTAATTATCCTGAGCTGTTGAAAATCTATCATGTGGCAACTTGTTAAAAAGAGCCACATGAGAGGTTTTCAATAGCATCTGATTCTGATATCTTACATCATTGGGCAACTATTGTCGGCCATAACGCTCTAAGGGTTAAATTCTCCTGCACAGTACTCTACTGACAAGTTATATAGTGAATGTAGCCCTCAGCTGCATTTTGTAATCCTTTCTGTCTGCTTCTGTCTGATATTTCATTACTTTAATTCCATAAATTAGAAATTATTTCCTTTGTAATTTCTGTCACAGTTATCACTGAAAACGACAGAGATCGGTATGCCAGGTGCAAAAGGTTGACATGTTTAACAGCAGTGACTGGAGGGGGGGCAGGACTCAGGGAAGGGTCTTGTCTCCTTCCTTGCTCCCTGGTGGTATCATTGTCAGTGTGGTTTCTGGATTGTTATTATTCATACCTTATAAAACCTTGCGTTTGTGCCAGTTTATATCTTCGTATATTGAGCTACAGTCCTCAACCTTGCATTTCAATATATTAATCATAGAGAGAAACATAATTACTCTTCGGAGTTTGTGTTTTTGTTAATCTTTACCTCCTGCCTCTTCCTCTGAGTCAGTTTATTGGGAATGCCTCCCAAGCCCTCTTTAGTCTCCAGAATTGTGACTGCATACCTGCTAAACCCTTCAATCCTACTGTCAAGCAGTCCTGCTTGTGTGAGGGGGATTCACCACTTCACTTCTGCCCCGGGACAGCCTCAGGCGTGAGCACAGATATGCCCTTACCCTCTCCAGTCACAATCAACTTGGCTGGATTGTCCTTCCTCTATTACTGCATTTCTGAAAATAATACTTTCTTTTGGACTGTACCCTGAATCTGCATTTAGTTCCTTGTCTGGATCATAATGCTTAATGCTGAATGAATGCAGAACAGGAGCTATCCTATAAGGTCCCCACGTCTCCATCCAGAAATTCTCCGCTGACCTTGGCCCATTTTCTGCCTATAATAAAATTCACACCAAAAATCTCCACGTGATCTCTGATTTTAAATTTGACAGATGTCAATTCTCAACCAAATCGACTCTTTCAATTGTACCCCAAAGTAAAGATTAAGCCTCTCCTGTGTTCTTGTATTTTTGAAAATGTAAGCTATGTTTTTGCCACATCAAGGATTGACTGTTATAACACCTTTTACATAGGAATTATCTAGTCCTCCCTTTCTCGTCTGCAGTATGTACAGAATGTTGCAACTAGGCTCCTAATCAGGACCTGCGAATTGTTGCAAATATTGCCAGAACTTGCTTCCTTCCACTGGCTTCTTATTGGTTTTAGGTCAATTTTAAATTTTCTGTTTGGCATCCCACCTAATGGAGGAGTGGTTCTACTTTTGGTGGTATTTGTTTCTCTGTTTGTTTGGTACAAAAACAGGTTGATCAAATTTTCAAAAAATTTTGAAAATATGTGCAATGGTCCAAGCATCACCTGATTCAATTCTGGACCTAACTGGGAATGAGTTATTTCACACTAGATAATTGTTTTAATATATTTTGAAATTTTGCACCTTGAATTGTCAAGCAACAAGAACAGACAAATATGTTGAAAATATTTTATAGTCTTTTTAAGACGAGAAAAAATTAATTGTGAAATCTGTCATTTAAAAAGTTGTCCAACAGAATAAAACCCACTATGATCTTTGAGAACTCCAGTGCTGCAATAATCAAGGCAAAACTTTAAGTCCTGGATTTCACTGCTGAGGAGCAACGCAGACTACCTCCCTCTGATTGACATGAGTTCAATATTCAAATCAAGCGGTGGGAAACCACACACAACCACATTCTGTCCTTGAATATGGACCTTATTATTGGGGCCCACGCTACATACTTCAGATAGCACATGTTGACACACCCTCATGTGTCATTAATTGGGTCCTCTCTTGTTCCAGCAGTCTGCGTGTGTGTCTCGTTTAATTGATTTATTGTCTCATCTCCTCCCTTGCTCTCAGGTGTTATCATTTGTATGCCTCACCCCTTTTTGATGTCCAGTCTATATAAGTTAATTGTCGTGTCAGTGTGGTAGCTGGATTGCCATGGTTCATACCCCACCTAGCCTTCCAGTCAGTTTGCGTCTTCCACAGTTCTCCCGTTATACCGCCCCCGTTATACCACCACCCCCGCTTACTGCCGAGCAAAAGCTCTGACCAAAAATATGTGATGCAATGTGTTTTCCCTATAGCTGCTGCCCCCCCTGCTTTCCGCCATCTGCTACCTGATATTCACCCTCCATCACACCATCACAGACTGTGGCAATGCATACAATGGTCACCTTCTCCAAGCTAATGAGTAGAGTGGGGTTCCATTCCTAGAAAAGAGAGAGACCACAGTAAATGCATTTCCGACGTCGAAATGCATGCGAATCACATTTATAATATCGTCTCACAGTGGCTTTGTTGGAACTGAAAATTGCAGAGCCGCAGAACATCCCTTTACAATGATTATTAGTCCTAACTTGGATTGCAAATCTTTTTTTTGGTCCAATGGGGAGTAGAAATAAAAGGGTAAATGGTAGCGGACATGATCAGTCAAAAAAAAAAAAGTGCATGGCTGATTATGACTCCCATGCATATCCAAGAGAGGTTAAATGGTATCAACCTTTTTTCTCTGGTTTGCGGACATTCATGCTAAAAACATCCTGGTCACCGATAACCGTCTCAAAGTGAAAGCAAAGCATTTTGGGGATTTGCTGAGCATCAGAGAATTTGCTGCCGCCGATGGATGGCTCCATGATTTCAAAAATGTGTTTTTGTGTGTCCTTATTTGAAATTGTGTAAAGGTGTTTCAAATTGTTGTCAACCGTGAAGTGCAGATTAGATTGCCTGATGTGGTAAAAATATAACGTTTGCGTGGAAGTTTCAGAGCATTTTACTATTCGTGAAGCATTGGCTAACTCATGAGTAAATTATTTTTTCTGTACTGAATTTAGCCAATTTTAGCAATTTTATTGCTGTAAGTTCGCATTAAGAAAGAGGCCTTGTCTTTAATTGCCATTTCTTGCAACTGGAAAATATATTAATAAAGGAAAATGATTGAGAACAAGTCAGGACTAATAATTGTTGTCAAGGGATGTTCTGTTTCTATGCAATTTCCAGTTCAGGCAATACCAATTTGAGACGATATGATATAATCGACATTATTTTTCACCGCAGCAAATAAATCTGTTTGAGATGATAAGGCATATTAAACATGATTCTCATACATTCTGCAATCTGAGGGCTAATTCCTGGATACCAATGGGTCACCCCAGAATTTCCCCTGTTATATCACCACCCCGCTTACCACCATTTGTCCTGTCCTGAAGTTGGCAATATAACGGGGGAACATTGTAGTATTGAGCGGGAATCAATAAAGTATTTCTGATTCTGATTATGATAAATACTACCTTAATAGTTGTATCCTGAATCTGTGTTTGGTTCCTTGTCTAGATCATAACATATGTGGATATGTTTTCTAAAGACTGCAGGACTTTTTTATACAAAAGACATTACTGTGCATTAATCCACCATAGCATTGAATGCCTGAGGGCAGGGTATCAGATTTGCAAATGGTCTCTGTCCTGGGCTGATTATACTAAAACATCCAATGGCTAAATCCCAATTTTGATATACCTCCTCCATATAAGATAATACTCATATTTCTGAAATATTTCAACTGCTTAATCACTGCCCTGTCAACCTGTCAGTCTGGCACCAGGGAAATGAGCAGGCACATCCAAGATGTCTACAACCTCAATAGGGCCAACATTATTTCACAGTCCAGAAGATCTCAGGGAACACACTGGTCTATAGTTTGGATGAAAGTAGGTTTATTCAGATTCAGTTCATATCTGCAGAACCAGTCCGACAATATCAGCCAGGAGACTAGACGTGAATAACAGTTTATTGTGCAGCCCCCACATTATGTCTGGATCTAATGAAAGGGAGCAGAGGCACTGTTTGTCTGGACATTGCATTAGCATTTTGATTGCCTAAAAAAGTGAATTTTCTGATGTGCCACATTGTGATGGCTGCCAAGGCTAAGTTAGGGCAGATTGAACACTGCTGAAGCATTAAAATGGCAACAGCCGCAATACATTATGCACCAATCTAACCCCTTTGCGCAGAAGCCATTGATGAGTTCCCTTATTTATGGCTTCATAACTCAAGACTTGCGCATCACAGAGAGTGGAAAAATAACTTCAAGGAGCAATATGTAACACTGACTGCAAGTGTTTAAAACAGGCACTACAGTCTAAATTCTAAATATTGGACAGTTGTGTCCCCCCTACTCCTCCGCCCCAGACTTGAAGCCATGTGATTGCCAGGTTGAGGACACCAACCCTACAGAGATAAGCGTGAACCTAATAAATTTTATATTAGTCAATAGATACTCATGCAGGAGTGTAAAGTCTGGGTTCAGAAAGTAAAAATCCTCCCCAGAACTTTATTCCAACCACCTGGATTTACTTCGGGCAGGAGATAGAGCCAATATGAGTGATCAGCTCATTCTGTGGGAGGGAGCAAAACTTGTCAAAAAAAAAAAAAAAAACTAAGAATTTGAGCAGTCAGAATGGTCAGTAGACCATTTATTCTGGTACTGTCCTATAATAGCCTTATTTTGGATAAAGGGACAAGGCTGGATATCTCAGTACAATAGTATACAATTAGATTTATTTGAAGTGTTACTGGGCGATGTAACAAAAGGAACACACCTAATCTGGAATATAATTATATATTTAGCAAAAATATTTATTTTCGGGTTGACATCTGTGGAGGCATTAAGAATTGAGAAATTCAAAAATTTTGTCAAGTATTGCAATAGAATTGAGTGTGTGATGGCCCAGGAGACAGGACTTGTAAGTTATGCCAGAAGATGGGATTTACTAAGGGAGGCTGAAGGTTGGGAATAATGAGAGATGGAATAGGTGAGCTAATAACGACTAATGCAAAAGGTAGTAAAGCATTTTGAATATAATTATTATTGTATTGTATTTCTATTTTTTATTCATTTACTTATTTAAGTTTTGCATGTGTGTTTTGTTTTGTCGGGTGATGTAGGAAGACTCGTACACAAATATGTAACTGACTGAATTAATAAAGTTGTCCTCCAAAGCGGGGGGGAGGGGTGGCGGGATATAAAAAAGAAAAAAATAAAGAATTTGACAATGGTTGAGTGTTACATCAGAGTGTGATATTCAAAACTGTCTAACAGGCAGCATAACATTCACCACGGCATCTCCACACTCTTTCACACCTGTCACATGTGCTCAGTGTGAACCTGCTCTCATCTATGAAGAGAACGAGGCACCAATGGCAGATCTGCCAATTCAGAGCTCAGTTTCATAAAACTTGGACTCAAATTTTCCTGCGTAAACAGCATCACCTTAAGCGACTTTAATATGTACGCAAGTCATGTACAGAGAAAAAATTTGTAGCATGATTGATTGATTGTTTAACAGCATACTGCAGAATTTTTCACTTCCCTTATAAAAATGTACCATGCTGTGCCATGGGATTTGTACCTTACTGTACCATCTGGTTTGTACCATGGGATTTATGCCACAGGACTTTTACCACGGTACTTCCTCTACACTGTACCATGGTCCTTGTACCATGTTGTACCGTGTGATTCGCACTATGACACCGTGGGATTTGTACCGTGCTTTACAATGTATCTTCCCAGCCGGCACACGACTGACCTTCAACGTAGAAATATGGTTGAAATTATGTCAGTTGTCGTTTCAACGCTGAAACGCTATTGAAACAACGTTTAACTCTGATGGTTGTAAAAAGGTTATCTCAAATCAACACTGAAATTTGAACAAGACTTGTTTCAACGTTGAAACAACATTAAAACGACGTTGGGTAAGAGTACCTCCCACAACCTCTAGCAAAATCGAAAAAAATCACAACTTTTTCGGCTTACCTTAATGTTTAGATACCAAGTGAAACATTTGGGTGTGGAAAAATGTCGAGCGCACATCCAGTTAAGAGAATTTACACTATAATTTCTAGAGCGTCTATACATGTGGCAAGCTTATAAAGGTGGCAGCCATGACACTGTTGACCTAACCTTAACCCAACTCAAAGGGAATGCTATCCCTATCCCTGTGCCTAACCTTAACCCAACTCATAAGGAATGCTATCCCTATCCCTGTGCCTAACCTTAACCCAACTCAAAGGTAATGCTATCCCTATCCCTATACCTAACCTTAACCCAACTCATAAGGAATGCTATCCCTATCCCTGTGCCTAACCTTAACCCAACTCACAGGGAATGCTATCCCTATCCCTGTGCCTAACCTTAACCCAACTCATAGGGAATGCTATCCCTATCCCTGTGCCTAACTTTAACCCAACTCATAAGGAATGCTATCCCTATCCCTGTGCCTAACCTTAACCCAACTCATAAGGAATGCTATCCCTATCCCTGTGCCTAACCTTAACCTTAACCCAACTCAGCCACAAACAATGGTTTGTTCCGCTCAAATTATTCTACCCAGGGTCAATGGATCAGCCGACTCACCAGCATGAAACACATCAAAATGGATATTCACATGACGTATATAAAACTGATGCACTAAGCTGGCAACAAACTCACAAACTCAATTGGTGTAGTGGTTAAGACCACAGTGTATGGTGTGTTTGAAATTGCTTTGTCCACAGACTCCCCGGTTCAAATCCTGCTGCAAACACTAATGTAATGTCTAACTTAACATGTAAACCTTTGTTCACAGCCTCATCGATGGAGGAAATCAAAAATCGAAAACACATAAAAAAAGAAGGTCAGAAGAAGTTGGAGAAATCGCACACAGATTGCATGTCATGAAGGAAGAGCACGGTGGTGGAAACTGGAATTACCACAAAAATTTTTTCCTCGCGCCACATCTACCCCTTCCTTTTAAAATTTTTCCCCCACCATTCTAAACCCCCTTCTCACTCATAAAAACCCCCCAAAAATATTTGAGCCCCCTTTTAAAATCGTTCTGGCCAAAAAAAAAAACCCCAAAAAAGTGGAGGTTGTATGATACTCATGCCCAACGTTGAAACAACTTTGCAAAATCAATGTTGATTCATCTTTCAAAATCAAAACATAATTCAACGGTGATTCAACTATGATCCATGACGTTGATTCAGCAGTGAAAAAACATTAAAATGCCAGCTGGGTTGGGATGTGTACCATGCTGTACCATGGTATATTTGCCATACCGTTCCGTGGGACATTTACCATGGTACTAACCACGGTACGAAGTGTGTACCGTGGCACAAAATACCGTTGTACATTTACCATGGTATTAACCCTTTTACGCCGAACGTGTCGTCGCCGACACAGATTTGCGCGTAATTTTGAAAGTACCGTAAGTACTGTAAATTTTGCGCAATAAAAAAATTCCAACTATCCCTGAAAGCTGAGAAGCTGTGCTTCAGCCCAAATACAGGTTACTATGGTAAACACAGCAGCATGATTCTCTGCTGGGATTTTTGCATTAGGCCTTAAAGGGTTAGTACCATGGTACAGCATGGTACATTTTTATAAAGGGGACTACCTGTGCAACCTGATTGGGCTGCAGGTACTGCCTAATGCTGCCAGTTGTGACAAGGACATGAGCAGACTGCGAAACTAGAGAATAATCTGTCAGGAAGGATAAGGAGAGAGCAAATGTGGCCACCATATGAACAGTCATTCCCTTTCTGGGGGTTGTCATGTGTATGCCTCTCCATTGCACCTGTTGTCAATTTCATTTGCACCAAAGCAGATGAAATTGATCCACAATCACTTGTGCTTCCTAAATGGACAGATTGAAATCCCTGAAGTTTAACTGCCTTGGTATTATACTACAACACAAATCAGAAAAGGTTGGGACAGCATATTATTTTTAAAATTAAAACTGAAAACAGTAATTGTAAATCACCTTTTGATGTGTATTACACTGAAAACATGATAGCCAAACATTGTTTGATGTTTTTCCCATTAATTTTCTTATTTTTGTTCAAAATAAATTTGTACATCAAATTTGATTCCTGCAACACATTTGACAAAAAGTCAGGACAGTGAAGCATTTATCACTCTGTAACATTCCCTTTTCTTTTCACAGCACTTAAAAACATTTAGGTACTGAGGAGACCAAGTTCAGGTGGAATTTTATCCCATTCTTCCTGTAAACAAGTCTTCAGGTGTGCAACAGTGCGAAGTCTTTGTTGCTGTATCATGCGTTTCAAAATACACAAGACATTCTCTATTGGGGACAGGTAAGGACTGCAAGCAGACCAGTCCAGCATCCAAACCCTCTTCTTCCTCAGCCAGACCTTTGTAATGTGCGCAGTAGGTGGTTTCGCATTGTCATGTTGAAATATGCATGGTCATCCCTGGTAGAGGCGCCGTTTAGAAGGCATTATTTGTTGCTCTAAAATCTTTATGTACTTTTCTGCATTGATGGTGCCATCACAGAGGTGCAAGTTACATTTGCCCAGGTCACTGACACACCACCATACCATGACAGATCCTGGTTTCTGGACTTGCTGGAGGTAATATTCTGGATGGTTCTTCTCATCTTTGCTCTGGAGCACACGGCGTCCATTCCTTCCGATGAAGACCTGAAATATTGACTCATCTGACCACAGTACATGTTCTCCACTGTGTCATGGTCCATCCTAGCTGCTTCCGAGCCCAGAGAAGTTGATGACGCTTCTGGACACAGTTAATATAAGGTTTTCTTTTTGCACAGTAAAGTTTTAAGTGGCATTTATGGATGTAGCTCCGTATTGTTGCACTTGAAAAAGATTTGTCAAAGTAGTCTGAGCCCATGTGGTTACATCAGCTTTGAATGAATGTCAGTTCTTGATACAGTGCCATCCCAGGGATCGCAGATCACGGGCATTCAGTTTAGCTTTGCGCGCTAGCCCTTTACACACGGAATTCCTCCAGATTCCTTGAATGTTTTACATTTTTTATGCACAGTAGAGGATGGAATATCCAAATCTGACTTTGAATTTGCATCAGAAGTACGAACAAGTCATGGTACGAAATTAGGAGTACTGCATGTACGGTATAGAGCCATAATAATAATTTTTTTTTGTTGTTGTTGTTTACTTTATCTACGAGCTAATCTTAAATGTCTTGCGATCATACTGAAGTTCTTTCCATCTAAGAAGTCTGCTTTATGTCAATCACAATAGTTCATATCTTGTTTTTCTCCCCTGGCTATGTCTTGATCTTCCTCTCAAATTAAGATAAGATAAAGGTGCGCTATTAATAGTGCTAATCATCTGTATCTTTAGAGAACACTTGACAACATTAACCATAATGCAGTCTGCACAAACCGTCAACATTTAAAACTGATACTTTCAAATGGGATGCAATTAATAAGCATAGTGCAGTAAGTGGTTTTCAATACCATGCAGAAGAGTGAATCTGGCTTTGATAAAATAGTTTCAATGAATTGAAAAGTGATGAAATTAAATTGACACTTCAAGAAATGGGACAACACCATTACAGGCAATTCTGCATTCCCCTGTGGGCCAGGATTATTGTGTGCAGCAATAACAGAGCTTCAAGAAGCAGTGAGATTGTAGTTTATGATGGCCAGAATGAGTGATTCCCAATCACTTTTTGGACAGTTTTCATCACAATCATGAAAGGTTTCTGATTGCTTCTGATTGCAAAGAATTTGACATAACAGCCATAGAACTTAAGTAAGAAACCAGGCGAAAGAAAGACACCCAGCCTGAGCCAGATATGTGTTAGTATTGCAGCATTATAGACAACACTGCAATTTTCGGCTTTTAGCAAAGTTACAGGGTGCTTGATGAAAGATAAATGGCTGCAGTTAGAGCAATACCTTTTCCACTAATTCTTCGCTGAAAGACAAACAGAAAAATCTTCAACCGAAAATTCCAACAGTCAGGCAAATTACATTTTGGGTATTTAAAATTTGTCAGTGTGCTTGACAGGACATCAATCAAAAGTGTCAATCAAAGACTTGTACATGGTGCTGAATCTTCAACAGAGAAGGAAAGACAGCCAATTAAATTCATAAATCCAGGAATATATACAAATTTATCACAATTCCGCACTGACAATTATATTGTTTGTTTGCATGTTGTTGCATTTACAAATACAGTTTACATCTACTATTAACTTTTATTGTTAAAGCAGAGAAAAATATTAGTAATATTATAATATTATATAAAGATAACAGCAAAGACATACGCAACTCTTGTTCAAGACACGTGAACTCTTCATTCTCAGTCAATTAACACATATGACCTGAGATTAATCACATACCCAACAATTGGCAGTAGATGGGCAATGCATTAATGTACTGCTTGAAAAGGGTCAAGCAAACCGGTCTCCAATGACTCACTCTAAATATGGTAATACTCTCGCAACTTCATCACAGAGTGAAGACAGGACAAATGAATACAATGAAGCCTAATTCTGGGTCTGCACAGCTATGATCAGAAATGATAATAGGAAAATAATAATATGATTGATATGCATGATAATTTCATTTGCATTTTGTTGAGTGAAATATTCCAATATTAAGGATAACCTGAACAGACAGAAAACAAAGTGCACGAAAAGTACAAAACTTCCTCACAGGATTTGAATTCAGTGTCCTGAATATAAACCCTCTAATGCATGAATTATGATAAACTCAGTCAGGATTTTTTTTTTTTTAATATGCAGCAGTGCCCAAAATTGCAGGCATATATAAAGAAAAAACACTTTTAAACAGCTGTACACTGTAGTGACCTCCATGTATGAAAGGGTTAATCACAAGTGGACCAGTGAGAAAATGGCAGTTATGAAACTACTTCAACCACCAGATGGCATTCTTCTGCAAAAGAAAATGTAGGCTTTTTTTTTTTTTTTTTTTTTTTACTTCAAAAATGATATTAGAATTATACAGTTCAAATCATACAATCCCATGATGCACCACTGTGATTAATATTGGCAAACGAAGGCATATTGTGATGGAATGAAAATAATTGTGATGGAATCTTGGCAAACTTTTACTGACAAATTTAGACCAAACTAGATTAATAGGATACGGCGTCTTTTTCAGAACTTCAGTCCAAGTAACATTTCAGAAGGAATTGATATTTAACACTTTCACTGGCTAGACTTGACATAGGAGTCACCGAAGTGCACAGATTTATGCACCGATAAGCCATAACATTATGACCATTGACAGGTGAAGTGAATAACATTGATTATCTTGTTTTAATGGCACCTGTCAGTGGGTGGGATATATTTGGCAGAAAGTTAACATTTTGTCCTTGATGTTGATGTTTTGGAAGCAGGAAAAATGGCCAAGCATAAGGATGTGAGTGACAACTCTGACAGCTTGACGACTGGGTAAGAGCATTTTCAAAACTGCAGTTCTTGTTGGGTGTTCCCAGTCTGCAGTGGTCAGTGCCTACCAAAAGTGGTCCAAGGAAGGAAAACCAGTGAACTGGCGACAGAGTCATGGGCGGCAAAGATTCACTGATGCGCGTGGGGAGGGAAGGCCGGTCCGTGTGGTCCGGCCCAACTGAAGAGCTCCTGTTCCTCAAACTGCTGAAAAAAATAATTCTGGTTCTGATAGAAAGGAGCCAGAACACACAGCACATCACAGTTTGTTCCGTATGAGGTTGCATAGCTGCAGACCGGTCAGGGTGCCCACGCTGACCCCTGTCCACCACCAAAAGTGCCTACAATGAGCAAATGAGCCAGAGCTGGACCACGGTGCAATGGAAGAAGGTGGACAGGCTTGATGAATCACGTTTTCTTTTACATCATGTGGATGGCTGGGTGTAGGTGTGTCACTTACCTCAGGAAGACATGGTAAGAACCAGGATGCACAATGGTAAGAAGCCAAGCTGGTGGAGGCAGTGAGATGCTTTGGGCAATGTTCTGCTGGGAAATCTTGGAACCTGTTATTCATATGAATGTTACTTTGACACCTACCTAAACCTTGTTGCAAACCAAATGCACCCCTTCACGGAAATGGTATTGCCTAATGGCAGTGGCCTCCATCAGCGGGATGATGCACTATGCTACACTGCAGAAATGGTGCAGAAATGGTTTGAGGAACACAAAAATGAGTTACAGTTGTTGATTTGGCCTTCAAATTCCCCAGATCTCGATTGATTGGTTAATGGGAAAAGGTTGAAATGCACTCTTTTTTGCGTTCAACTGATGCGTTTGATTTCTCGTCTTCACGAAAACAATTAGCTACACCTGAGAGGGGAGAGTTCAAGTGTCTTTACTGGAGAAATTGACTGAAAACAGATCAAGAGTAATAAGCAGTTTAAAGACATGTTTATCGCCCTCCTTGTTCTCTGTCCACGCCCTCCACTGATGGAGACCCCACCTCACAACTTACTGGACTTAATGGATCTGCTGCTAATGTCTTGATGCAAAATACAACAGCACACTTTCAGAGATCAGTTGAGTCCATGCCTTGACAGGCAAGGGTTGCTTTGGCAGCGAAAGGGGGTCAAACACAATATTAGGCAGATGGTCATAATGATATGGTTGATTGAGTAAATACACCATGTTTTCATCCAGTTATAATAGGTTTCATAACAGAGGAGTAGTAAACACTCAGAGGCAACAAATCAGATCTGGACAAAAGAGACAATGGACACTGAATAGGAAATAGCTAAGATCCTTGTTCTATGTGTCAAACAGTAAGTGTACATTTGCCATTGGGACATTTGCTGACTATTCTGCCAGAAGCAAGTGTTAAAAGTTGGTGTAAAAAAAAAAAAAAAATAAACTCTGCGACAGCCCAAGACTGCTTCAAAGCAAAGCAGGTAGTCTTATAAGGTTGTTTCGACTTCACTGTCGGTATGTGTTCTTCCCTAGAATGATTAAGTTCTTAAAAATAAATAAATAAATAATAACAACAACAACAATAATAAGAAATGAATAAATAAATAAAAACAAAGCAACTTAATCTTTCTTACTGACCCTCCTGAAATTTCATCACGTCTTGTTTTGTTTCCTCGAAAATTACTACGTTACGTTGCAAACCGATATCTAAGGACACAATTAAATTATAGCCTGAGTGAAATCACAAGTTTCCTCCATGGAAACTTTATATCGAGCTGCCCAGTAATGGCTGGGGAGCTCAGATAAATGTGCAAGAATGATTTTCAAGGTCTGGGCTTCTTAATTCAGGTTTAAGCTGAATTTTGTTCAATATGATTGCCATGTAGAGTAGTATGAGCCAAATTCTGCATGTCTTGCTTCCTTAAGGTCTGTTGAAACTCACTGAGTGGTCTTTGAACAAATGATTTATTATTATTATCATTATTATTATTATTCAGATTTGATGGTCACAATGCCAGCAATAGTTCTATTAATATTGTAAAAAAAAAACTATGCAAATGAACTTATGCTTTTCTATTCATTTGCCAAGCTTATCACTGTAACAGACTTTCTTAATAGCTGGCCTTTCGACAATCCATTTGCTTGTTTTGTTCAATTTAGGAAGTATCCTTTGAATCCTCTTCGTGTTTGTGAACGGTGCCCTTCACCGTCATCGTCCTTTCGGAAAGAAATTTCGCAAAGCTCCTCTCGCGCTCTATGACACAGACGTGTTGCCTAGACACAACAGATTTCTATTGAGCTGACTCTCCGGACGACAATAGAACATAATCCGCGTCAAACCAACCCAGACGATTTTTTATTAAGCATAATAGCCTCCTCGCTCGGGGACACCAGTCAAAATACAGTCCCATGAAGTTAACACGAATATGTATTTACAGATATGCCTACCTAATGGATGATGCACGTCGCCGTTATGCCCTAAATAGCCTAATGATTTTTTTTTAAAAAAATCAACCACTGAAATATGCGCGCCACGGTATCATCTTGTGCAGACGGGTGTGCGGCACGAATCCAAAGAGGAATCAAGCCAGCGGATTAAGAAAAGACGTACAAAATGTCATTCGCGACACCAACATCATTTTGCATCACCTCGCACCATTTCTTCACGAGGCGGTCTTCATGACAAACACTCAGCGTGTAATAGGGTAAGCTCAGAACATGACAGACGTGGCGAACAACCAACAGGGAGGCAGATCTGCACCAGAATCATGTTACATTCATCAATCAAAGGCAAGGAAGGGAGGGATTTTCTCCTCAGACCCAAATTGAATCAGTCCTGTTTCAATTGGTTGCAGGAATATGACACATCGGGACAAGTAATATCGGATGTTTTGTATAAAACTGGATAAAACCCGACTGTTGAACTGACCATCATTGAACATCTGACATTCAAACGAAGAGGAAGTGGAAATCAACGCACGTAATTATTATCATTTGTATTACTGACAATGCCAGCAATCATCTGGATTCATTAATGGGTACATGCCGTTTGAACTGCCTAGAAATGCTTATAGCCGTGGTTCTGGTGAGATAGGCGAAGCAATCATTGTTCTGGTGAAGATGCGTTAGCGCATTTCATTTCACTAGTTGCCGAAAACGGGTGCTGGCGCTGTGATGGGAGTATTTTCGCCGATGTTCCACGGAATCATTTCCTATCCTTGCGCACTGCAGTAAAATAGTCGCTGTGCGTTGCCGCGGTTTGTTGCGAATGCGATATTTCACAGTGCTGTAATTGGTGTTGTTTCGTCGATCCACATTCAGAACTGGCCTCCCGTAAATGCCTCTCTTTGGGGTACCATAATTACATGGCTTTGTGTTGGTTATTTTAACCAAAAAAGCTCAGGCGGCGTGTTACAAGCTGTAGGCTACCTTCTCTGGTTATAAATGAGAAGCAAACACTACCAACAACTTAAGTTCACAGCACCCTGGGAAAAGGATGCTGGCTTTGGAAGAAGGCTCAGAACGTACAGGAATCATTCCAAAATAATTGCTCAGCCGGGTATCGTGATGAAGGTTTTTCGCGGAAAGAGGATTGTCTTATTTATAGCATATTTTTTGCTGCTGGTCTTGACTATGTTGAACCTCGCGAACTACAAATGGACTAAAGAGCCACAACAATGCAATCAGATGAGGAGCACTCCTTATCAAAGCAGATCTGATATCCGCTTTCTCTACAGACCCTCGCTGGCTAAAAAAAGACAGCTAGTATATGTGCTGACAACTTGGCGATCAGGATCCTCCTTTTTCGGAGAGCTCTTCAACCAAAACCCAGACGTGTTCTTCTTTTATGAGCCCATGTGGCACATCTGGCAGAAACTGTACCCTGGGGATGCACTATCTCTGCAAGGGGCAGCAAGAGACATGCTAAGTTCCTTATATCGTTGTGATCTCTCAGTTTTCCAACTGTACAACAGCCCTGGTGGCAAGAATTTTACCTCACTTGGGATCTTTGCGGCTACACTTAATAAGGTAATTTGCTCGTACCCCCTCTGCTCCGCTTACAGAAAAGAGGTCGTAGGTATGGTGGACGATAAAGTGTGCAAAAAGTGCCCACCTCAAAGCTTAAGGCTTCTGGAAGAGGAGTGTCTCAAGTACAGTACTGTGGTTATCAAAGGGGTACGCATTTTAGATATCAATGTCTTAGCCCCACTGATGGAGGACCCATCATTAGACCTGAAAGTGATTCACCTGGTGAGAGACCCCAGGGCCGTAGCAAATTCACGGATCAAGTCGAGGCACGGCTTGATTCGTGAAAACTTGCAGGTGGTCAGAAGCAGGGACCCAAAACTTCGTCGGATACCTTTCATGGACCCTGGTCACAAAGCAAACAAAAAAGATGGCTCAGACTACCATTCAATTGGAGCTATGGAGGTCATATGCGATCGGACCTCCCGAACTTTGAGGACTGCTTTAAACCCACCCAGCTGGCTCAAGGGGAAGTACATGGCAGTACGATATGAAGATCTGGTCGATAATCCGATTAAAACCCTGCGACTTGTTTATCGCTTTGTTAACCTTACTTCAAGCCATGACATTGAGTCTTTTGCTACGAACATGACCAGTGGTACTAGCTCATCATCTAAGCCTTTCATTGTGTCGGCCAGGAATGCAACACAAGCCGCCAGTGCATGGAGAACTCTGCTCAGCATTCAACAAATCAAACAAGTTGAGGACTACTGTCACCACTCTATGGCCGTGCTTGGATACGAGCGCGTAAGAACAGCTGGTGAAGCAAAAGACTTGAGTAAATCATTATTGACTGCCCCAAAACTGTGAGACTTGCAACCAAAGACAATGACTATGACTAAGTACAGGAGGCAGAAGGACAAGCCCATGTGGACTGAATTGCCTGATCAAATCATCAATCATTCTTGTGCTCTTAAGTTGTCGTTTGTGCTGAATGAAAAAGCTTTATTTCAAAGTCAATGTTTTAGTGAATTTCTCCAATTGCATCAGAATGTATCTTTGTTTCTTTTTTTAACGCATTTTATGGGACCACTGTATTTGCCACTGGACCAGTGGATGTGTTTAACGGTGCCATAGCTATTAATTAAAATGCACATGGAACACTACAACTAAGGAGACTGCAATTGTGTAAATCATATTATTGTAACTCTTAAATCTGGATCTTTCGTGGTGATAGCACAAGTACATCTTCTGGGAACCATAGCTGAATTGAGAAGCTGTGAAGATATACAGTTTGCTTTCTGCTTTCATGGAAGATGTGGGAGAAAAGATAACAATAAACTGAGAAACGTTCCTCATTTGAGCTGGTAATATTGCACTTTGAGTACTGGGTCATGCCTTCCAGAAACCTATATGATGCCATTTTAGAATAATTGGTTTTCAAACAAATGTGCCCTTTGAATTTTAGGGACATCCAGGACCAAACATCGTAGGCTTACTATTTTAACTAGGCAGACGGTAAGTTAGCCATGCTGGCAGTATTTTAAGTACAGCTTAACTCATTGTAATAATTTTAATTCATATTATGCAGTTAATATTTTTCCAGAAGGCTTAAAAAAAGATTGAAAGCCAAAGAAGTATAAAAAACTAATTTATTAGCTTTCACATCAAGGCCTTCATTTATCACTTGTACCGAGTATGCGGTACTGTAAATTAGAAAAGGTCATTTTTTTAAGTTTTAGACAGGACTTGTCTCCATGTGAAAAAAAAAAAAATAGGATATACATCTGCATGTCAATCTGGTAATAAAGATAATAAACACCCCCAAGAATTCCATGCCAAATGTAAATGTTATTAATTCATGCCCTCATGAATTATCTGAATCATATCAGGAAAAAAATTGGAGGTCTCAAGCTCCAGATACTTAAGCTTGATAATGGCATGCTCTATTAAATCTGAGAGGAAAATCTTTGACACAGAAGTGTGGGCAATTGGAAGTGTGCATGAATGTTCAGTATCTAAGATGTACCAATAAAGGTATTAATCACACTGAAGGATTACTATATTTAACTTTTTTTCAGATTGGAGAATGCTAATGTTAATTACAATTCACTTTGCGATGCAAGTGATAGGTATAATATTCTATTACAACTGTGTTTCTGACAGCAATGAAAGAATTGCAAATTTAATGAACTAGCTCGTTCAGTCTGAGTACACAGTTCCTGCTTCAATTAAAAACTCTTCCAACAGCCAATTTACCGTGGGAATTTAGACATTTTACATTAATAGAGAAGGTAAAGTTATTCAAACAGAGCTCACTCAAATGAACCTAATTGAGAAATTGAACCTTGGACTGATTTTATTTTTTCCTTTTATTCTTTATTGATTCAACATGAAAAAGCTGAAGAAATTCAATGATCTTGCAGGTATACAGATAGGTGACAAATTAAAGGGAAAACTTAAATGAGTGGAGAAACATAAGAAATTTGTTCCATAAAAGTATACTGCATGATGCAATTAAACAATTAATATCTTTATGCGCTGGGGGGCATGCATTATAATTCTGAGCAGGTTCAGTTGAGCTTGATTTTGGATCAAGATGTCAAGAGGAAATTATTTAAGTGGCTTTGAAACAGGGTTCGTCATTGGGGCACGGACGGCAGGAGCTTAAGTCACAAAGACAACTCTACTTGACTGAAGTTTTAATAGGAACTGTGACTAAAGTTAGAGAGAAGTGCTTTTAGATGTAGGTCTAAGGGAGTGGCGTCAATTGATAAGAGTCCACAATTGTGGTTAAAGTGCCCGTTTGATGGCTGTGATGTGTTTGCTTCATTAGGATGTGTAAAACAGAAAACAAGACCGCAAAAGCCTCTTAAGGTGACGGAGAACGTAAATGCAGGAAGCAAGCTATTAGTTAGAAAGGAACAAGTGTGAGTAACAGCGTGTGAATTGTCTTTTGAAGAAAAATGCATGAAAACAGGCAAATCTAATGACACCTTACAGGATGTGATGATGAGTTTCATGCCAATTACTGAACCAAAATACTGGTAAGAGAGCTTCTTTGTTTATTTCCTGTAAATATTCAGAATGGTTTGACTGAATCAAAGCTGTGTCCGGTAAATTTTGCTTTTATTTGGATAATTTAGGTGAAAATGTTTCTCAGAAAGCCGGCAAACTCCAAGATTCACTGTGCATGACGTTTTCTTTTCCTGTGGACTTGATTAAAAGCATGAGAATCTTTTAATCTCTGCAGTTTTAATGCATGATTTAACCGCATTATTAGTTGTTTACAAACTAGAGTGACTAGATTATCTTCTAAAACCAAAGGGATTCTATTTCTTAGTCTGCAACTGAATGAAACCTGAATGAGAAATAATTCCATATCACTGTATGCCATGTAATGCAGTTCAGAGAACTTTAATGGACTCGGAAAGGATCAGGTCTGTTTCATCAGGGTAAATTTGTCTGTATTTACATTGAAATACGTCATCATATTCGCAGTCTGTAGGGGATTTCGGCTATAAATGGAATGAAATGCATTAAAAAAATGTGTTTATTGCGTGTTACGCTCAAAATGCGCCCATAAAACCTGCAGTTGATATTTTTTTTTTCAGATCAAATTTTTATTCAAATTTTTTAAATTAAACAATTCAGTACCCCCCTCCCCACCCTCCAAGGCAGTCTTGTCCATAAGAGCATTGATGCATGGCTATAGACACCACAATAATACGAGCCAAAACACTGAAACCACTCGCAGATGCAGCGAATAATGTTGATTGTCTCATTACAGTAACACGTCATGGTCTGCAGACACATCATAGAAGGTAAGCGATTCTTATATTCAACGTGTTGGATGTGGGGAAAAATGGGAATTGAACAACTTTGACAAGGGCCAAATCGTTATGGCCTGACAAGTAGGTTAAAGCATCTCTGAAGTAGCAAGACTTCTGGTGTGTCTACTATCAGCAGATGTGAGCACCTACTGACAGTGGCCCAACGAGGGACAAACCATGAATCGGCGACAGGGATTTTGAATCCCAAGACTCATCGACGCATGAGGGCTATGAAGCCTATCCTGTCTAGTCCAAACCAACAGAATGGCAATAGTGGCACAACTTGTTGAGAATTTTAATAATATCTACATAAGGAATGTGTCATAACACACAGTGCATCATACTCTGCTGTGTATTGCACCTTTTAGGTTTCAGACCAGTTAAAGTGCCCGCTCTAGCTCCAGGCCATCTCTAAAAGCGCTCCCTATGGGCACCTGAGGTTCAGAACTGGACCTTGGAGCAGTTGATGAAGGTCACCTGGCCCAGTTAGCCCTATTCGCTTTTACATCATGTGCTTTGGCTGGGTCCATTTGCACCATTTACCTGGGAAGAGATGGCATTGCTGGTGGAGGGAGTGTAGTACTGCAGTAAATGTTTTGCTGTGAAACCCTGAGTTTTGGAATTCAACGGGCATCAGTTTGATGGAGACTGTTTTGGCAATACAAGGGGGACCTTCACTACATCAGGCAATAAGTTTCAATCTTGCGGCTGATCGTTGTGTACACCGATCACCCATAACATCATGACTATTCGCCTAATATTGTGTGGGTCCTCCTTTTGCTGCCAAAACAACCCTGACCTGCTGAGGCATGGACTCCGTTAGACCTTTGAAGGTGTGCTGGGGCATCTGGCACCAAGATGTTAGCCGCTGATCCTTTGAAGTCCTGTAAGTTGCTAGGTGGGGCCTCCATTATTTGTCCAGCACATCCCACAGATGCTTGATTGCATCGATATCTGGGGAATTTGGAGGCCATGTCAACACCTTGATCTCGTTGTGTACCTGAAACCATTCGAGGACCATTTTTGCAAAGTGGCAGGGAACATTATCCTGCTGAAAGATGCCACTGCCATTAGGGAATGCTGTTTCCATGACTGGGTGTACTAGGTCTACAACTATGTTTAGGGAGGAGGGACGTGTCAAATTAATGTCCACATGAATGGCAGGACCCCAGGTTTCCCGGCAGAACATGGCCAAAAGCATCACACTGCCTCTGCCAGCTCGCCTTCTTCCCATAGTGCATCCTGGTGCCATGTCATCCCCAGGTAAGCGACACATGCACCTGGCCATTCACATGATGAAAAGAAAATATGATTCATCAAACCAGGCTACCTTCCTCCATTGTTTCGTGGTCCAGTTCTGATGCCCACCTGCCCGTTGTTAGCACTTATGGCGGTGGACAGGGGTCAGCATGGTCACCCTGACTGGTCTGCAACTGTGCAGCCCGATAAACAACTAACTGTGTGTTCCGACACCTTCACATGAGCCAGCCTTTGCACCTTTGCGCCCCACATCCATCAATGAGCCTTGGATGCCAATGATACTGTTGCCGGTTCACCAATTTTCCTAACTTGAACAACTTTTGGTAGGTATTAACCATTGCAGACTGGGAACATCTCAAGAGCTGCAATTTTGGAGATGCTCTGACCCAGTCGTATAGCCATCACAATTTGGGCCTTGTCAAAATCGCTCACATCCTTTTGCTTGCCCATTTTTCCTGCTTCCAGCACATCAACTTTGAGGACAAAATGTTCACTTGCTGCCTAATATATTCTACCTACCAACGGGTGCCATTGTATAGAGATAATGTTACTCACTTCACCTGTCAATGGTCATAATGTTATGGCTGATCGGTGCAAGTAGTAGATGCGCGTGTAATTATGTGAAAAAATAGATGCATGGAAAAACGATGCATCGTTATGGCAAATCTACTTGAGTGCACAGCATAAAGAAACATCACAATATTGAAAAAGCAATAATGTCCAACAACTCTATTGAGTCATGTCTATCATGTATTCATCAGAGAGGCGATGTCAGATACAGCCCCCTTCCATGTTGTCAGTGTGGTATGCCTTGCTTTATTGATTTGACAATTGCTGGCAAAATTATGAAATCACCACACATTGAGGATGTTCATCCAGCTTTTTACTTCATAGCAAATAAACAAATCGCAGATATGACACAAAGTTTTTGTGCATTAGCTTATCATTCAGGCCTAATAAAACACACTTCAAACACATTAATTATTTTAATTCATGGCAAATTTTTTCTCATAATCAAGTAGAGGAAAATAATCTCTTAATGTTGAGAAAAAAATATATGGAATCATTAACAAAAATCAGAATTAATGCTTTGTTGCTCCTCCTTGGGCTTTCATGACGGCCTGCATTCATTATGGACTTGCTATGCTATATATCCTGGTGCCTTTTTGATCTGATAACATCCACATGCCAAAGTTTGTAAGCATTCCAGAGAAAGTCCAGGAAACTCGACATCAGCACTTTCCGAGGATGATATACATACAGCCGTCCTACTACATTGTTACCGGTGAAAGAATTTCTTGAAACTTTGTGCAAATGAACTTTGCATACTGCACCTACTTTTTACCAAATATTTAGGGTGGATCACTTTGGGAACTATATGAATTTTAATGTTAAACTTTCAATTTGTGATGAAAAATGTAGCCAAAATATGATTTTTACGGCTTCAATTTTTCCTGTGTCTCATATTTTCAAAGCAATTAAGCCATGTTTGGTGTCAAATTGTTCCTTGGGATGGCAGCAACAATAAGTTATAAATTTTAGAACTAGCACTGTGCAGCGCGCAATTGGCCAATGCGCTACAGGGATGCAAATTGGGAAGGGTCTGCCGGGAAGGGTAATATAAGTTGCTTTGTTCTTTGCTTAGGCGCCTCCTGTTGGCCAGACGGGCGCTCGTCAGGAAGATTCTAAGTGTGTTCATGTTCGGGTATCCTCCGCCCTTGTTCTGAACTTGCGAAGATTCGACCAATGAGTGTATAAGAAGCGGTGGCTGACAGGCGCGTGCTTCGGAGAGCCGCGTGCTGTCCTCACTCTCCTGAACTGGCAATAGGGGTTTGCATATGCGAAAGCCTTGTACATAGTTCCCCAATTGGACATTCCAGATTCCGGTGGGATTGGAGATGCCAAATTTGAAAAATAAAAAATAAATAAAAAAAGAATTAGCACTATGATAATTGAGAGTTATTCATTGATTTATCCCCATATGTTGGTTTTAGGGGGGTGCTCATCTAAATTTGGCCCACATCTGTCCTAGCACATATGATACAAAAAAAAATGCATTTTCTAGGCCCACATACATCTCTCCACACAGTCAATATGGTAGGGAATCAAAAGCTTTCATGGGCAATTTTCCCATACTGACACAACACCACCTTTGCTTGTTTTCTTCTAACAGTCATCTCTACTTGTTTCATTGGAATAACACCAGACAAAAGTACAAAAGTTCTAGCATTGGAAGTCAGAGTTTTCAACTCGGAAAGATCCAACCTCTGAGTTGTTTGGAACGCAGAATTAGCCTTGGCCAGAGTAGATTCTAGATTCATCGCTGAATATTACTTTCATCCAATCATCCACACTCTGTGATTGCTTCTCTTTACCTCACTGAAACCATGCTTTCTTCTGTTTAGGTGTTAGTGCTAGTTTTCTGTTTGGCTGTACATCCCATTTCATTATGCCGATTTCTTACAGTTCTGTCACAAACATTGGCTTGTTTCTGTCCATTTGTTTGTCATTTGTTGTGTTGTGCATTTTCTATTTTCAAGGTATATTGCTTTGAGTTTTTGGGCCTGACACTTTGATGTCCTCCATGGTCTACTGGTATGTTTTCCTTTTATAACCTTCCCATCTTGTTTGTACTTGCTCCAAATTTTAGGCACAGCTGACTGGAAACAACTAACATCATTTGCCACGCTCTGTGTAGAATTTCCTTCTTGGATCTGAATTGTAATCCTTTCCATTGTTTCAATTGCCAGCACTCCTGTTGGTGCAATGCTTCCTCTCAATAAGCCCAGTCCAACACCTCGTTAAGGTGTGCAAGCACTCTCTTTTAACTGCAGACTAAACTGCATATTCAGATTTGTGCTGGAATTTCTTTAAGAAATGCCAAAAATAAGGTGATTCCATACATTTTTCCTCAACATTGAGTGATTCCATTTTTTTTTCTCTTCTTGATGACGAAAAAAAAAATCCATTAATTAAAATAATCTAATTTGTTTGAGGTCTGTTTCATGAAGCCTGAATATTAAGCTAATAAATTAACATTGTTTTGTGACATGTCTGCAATTTGTTTATTTGAGATGAAGTTAAAATGCTGGATGAACATCCAGGGGTTTTAGCTGTTGGAAGTGCAGTCTTAAATCAGAAAATAAATCATTGTTGATTTGGTAAATCCGATGGAGGAAGCCATCACAAGCCCCCCCCTTTAGCTCCGCTTGACGATAGTCAGCAGTCAGCGGAGCTTTTCAAGTGCCGAGTCTCCGGCTGTGTGTCCTTCCATCCGTCTGTCCATCCGTCCGGCGTCAACTTTTCAATTCAAATTTTAATATCTCAAAAACTGTCTGATAAATTTCTTTCTAATTTGATGTGAGCCTTGCTTATGATATTCTGAGTATTCACTGTGAAAATGAGAAAATTCTATGTCCCGGTTTTTGAGAAATTCAGCATTTTGGACTTAGAAAATCTGTGTCTGTGCTCATTTTTTCAGTCTTTCATTAATATTTCAACAAGAGGCCTGTCGGCCTATAGAGCTCCGCTGAGGATGACTGAAATGATCATATTGTTCTGGATCATGTTATTCTGCATCATGTTGTTCCTCATCATTGTTCTGGATCACATTGTTCCAGATCATTGTTCTGTATCATGAAGTTCCGAATCATCGTTCTGGATTAATTGTTCTGCATCATATTGTCCTATGACATTGCTAGAAGGATTGTGACTGCTATATTTGTGATGTACTGGGGGGAAAGGTTGTATTTGTTGGTTGTTAGTATTGCTCGGTGGTAAGATGATTGAAATAAATGATTGCAATTTGCAATTTGGTTCTATTGTTATACTACATAAATTGGGACACCAAACTGGTTCACAGTATATTTTGGTTACCAAATGTGTCATATGTGTTCATATTACAGTAGTTTTCAAGAATTTCTGAAATGAAGTTATGACATGTCAGGCCTCTTGTTTCTTTTTGCAACCGTACCCAACATTCTTATTCACATAGTGGGCTGAATTCATTATATAGCAACAGTGATGGTGAGGAGAAAGGAACACCACGACCAATAAGTTTAGAGATGATCTTAACTTCATTTTTCCAAAAAGCTTTCACTTTAGGGCATTCCCAAAACATGTGAAGCATAGTTCCTGGAACTCCTAACGAACACAGATGACAAATTGGGCTTGGACCATTGCCCATAAGAAATCATTTGTGAGGGGTCACGTATGATCTGTTAAGTATTTTAAAATGGGTGAATTGATAGATGGTGCATTTTGATGCCCTGATAATATCAGCTCAAGCCACCTCCCAGTCAGTTTGGCCGTAACTCAGTGATAAAGGTTTCTCCCATTGTTGACTTAGGGGTTGAGGTCAACATACAGGTTCAATCAATTTAGCATATATTTCATATATTTGAAGATCTCCTTGATATTAATCTGTCAACTATAGGATGGTGGCATGCCATAATCCCACATGGCAGATTGGAGTCCAAGGTGCTGAAAAAAGGATGTGCCGGGGATGTCAAAAATCTGTTTAACATCCTGAAAGCTGAGAAGGCCATGTTCTCCAATTACAGCTTTGAGATTATGTATTCCCGCACTGGACCAAGAGGTTCAGGAAAAGGGTTGTTTTTGGTTTGTAACTTTTTAGTGTTTTGTCTGGTAAAAATGTTATAATACCCTCTCAGCTACTAATAACTGAAGTGGTCTGAGAGTAAAAATGGATTTCTGTGTTTTCCACTGCTTCTGTACTCAATAGTGATGGGTGAAAATAAAAAAACAAATCTTTTTGAACGACTCCTTTTACTGCCTAGTTTGTACTGGGTCAGCCTGTCAAACACCTCATTGCTTCTGAACCCCCAACTTGCCCACTTGCAGTTACTGTAGGTTATTACACGGCTTTGTTGAATATTTGGTTCTGACTGGGGAAACAATAAAATCAATTTTTAAAATCAATAAAATCCTATTTAAATCTGTATTCAGTGTTACGATATAGATTTTCTCAGTAAATAGCCATGTCATACACAGGATAATGTACAGCGCACTGGTCATTATTGCAAAATTAACCTGTTTGGGGTGATTCGAGACCCCCTCTGCAAACCCTGTCAGGCTAGTCGGGGTTTATTTTGTAATAATGACTGGCTCGCAGTACATTATCTCTACTACTCAGTGAACAAGAAGCGAATGAATCAGACTTGAGTCGAGTTGAGTCAAGACAACTTGGTTGCTACACTCACTCAATGAAACTGAATGAAGGTTTCTCAAAACGGGGAGGCCTGCTGCATACCAAGGAAAAAAATTAATGCAGTTAAATAACATTTCTGTACCATCTATTGGGCTGAAATTGCCATCCTACAAGTGGGATCTCTAGACGTGGGATGCTAAGCCACTGCATTAAAATGAATGTTTTGTCTTTAAAGTTTGATGGGGCAGGCAGCACTAGCAGTCGAATGTGCAAGTCAAGTGTCACAGAGATACCTGCTCCAAATTTTGCTAAAGTATCAAAACGCATAAGGTTCGATGCATTTTCATGTATCAACTCAAAGAAACCGATACTGTGAAAAGAACTATCACTAGAATTCAATAGTCTAAAAATTCTACTTCTTCCGATAGCTTTAACCACTCAGGGCCTTTCTCTGACCTCTTCATCCTGATTTGTTGAGGGAGTTGCTGGCTGATTTTCATGAGCGTTCTCAAGAAACTTGCGACAGTGGAGGACAGTGAAAATCCAAAGACTTCAAAATTTCTCTATTTACACCAGCAAAACACTACAAAGACCAAAGACTGTAGCATAAAAGCAGTCAACCAAGAAGGAGGTGGAGTGTGGTTGTAATAATAGCAACCCACATAAACCGGGCATAAGTGTTTGGAAGATCTGCAGCCATTGTGTTGACCACTAGTGTTAGCTCCTTAGCATGCTTCAACATTAGCACAGTAGCACTGGGCTGCACATATATTTACTGTGATTTATTTACTGTGTCTGTAATAGAATTGTCGACAGTGTGTAATTCTTTGAAACAGTTGCTCTAACAACCGGTGCCGATATGTGTTTGATTGCCAAGCATAGCATCATAGCTTTGCGTAGCCCAGCCTGGTCAGGCGATGAAAATAGTAGTCTGCATAAAGCCAGATCAGTAGGTAGCCAGCAGCTGATTAGCTGGCTTCACTCTAGTGTACGTGGATGCAAACAAGTCTCTCTTTGTAGTCTATCCACTTCCCTTGTCCTGTGGTTGGATCAGTGGAGTAGTTATCCCCAGAGCCAAGGCTCTCATCTTTTACACTCAAATAATGCAAAATACATTTCAATGTTATTTGGTGGTAGCTACTTAGCTTTTGTACGGTGCACTGCTAGTTACTAGGTCTGGTAGCTAATGGTAATGCTGTGTTGACAACACTAGTTCGCTCACTTGCTTGGTTGATATACAGTCTCATTTCTCTATCATCTTTTGATTACCATGCCCAAATACAATGAGTTTGAGATGGCAAGGTATGCGTCTGTGAGTAACATCAAAATGTTTGATGTTTATGTTTTGTTATTGCCATTGTTTCTTACTTTGCAGTAAGACACACTGGAGCTCCACAAGTTTCTGTATTCTGTTGGTGAACTGAACTTGTGAACAAGCAAGAGGCTCGGAGGGTAGAAGGGGGGGGGAGCAAAGAGGGAGGGGTGGTGGTGTTTATGGTCAAAATCTCTCTCTCTTGCTCTTTTCGCCAGTTACCAACTGCAGCTTTGATTAATTAGGCCATATAGTTCAATCCCCTGTAATCTTGAGATGGACTTAGCGGAAATCTGTACTGTCACACTACCAAACAGCATCTCTTGAGTGTAATGGAAAAAACTAGTAAGTAACAAAAAGCAGATTTTGAGAAAAGAACAGAAAACTGTGTCCCTCAGGTATTAAGCTCTAGTCCAACAACAGAACTGACTTGGCAGTTATTTAATCATTGCTTGATAAGCAATGTTTCAGTATCCATGGCAATATGACTTAACTAAGATTCAAAGTTGATTTTGACTTAACTAAGATTCACTTGATTGAAAGTTGTGAGCATGTGCCGTGATCATGACACAGCACCTTTAATTTGTGACCTCTTCATATGTGTGGCATTTTCATTCATCAAACTGCATTTTGGCATGGTTGAAACTAAGAAAGTGAAACCAATAACATTCTGAACCTATTAAAAATAGTTTTCACAACGTAACAACAAGTTTTACTCCAGAAGCCAAACAAAAATGAAGTAAATTCAATTATCTTGAGGGAAAATGTAGTGGAATTTGGTAACCTCCAAACCCCTCAGACTTTGTATCATGTGATGTACTCTAAAATGTAAATAAACCGTACCAGCTTAAATCAGTGGAATAAATGATTTCAAGCATCCAGCAGGAACAAATCATTTGTTTGGTTTAATGTCAGAAAATAAAAAAAATAAAAAAAACATTCATATCCCTGCAGCCACATAGAACAAAAATAAGAATCCAGCAACTATATTCATGGTCTTAGAGCACCATTAAGTGATCGATGTCCAGTCTCGTAGAAGATGGGTAGTGGTTTTTTTCTGATACCCCTTTAGTATAAAATGCTGGTCCTTCTATTTACAGACAAGGCTGTCACTCTGTCCAGACAGTTTCAGCACAATGTCCCAGCCCAAGATCACCCTCTACCAGGTCCTCTACCTGAGCATGGTGTGCATGCTCAGTGAACATTTCTGCATCACCCTGTGTTGACCCTCCATCTTCTCTGGCAGTGTCCAGCTTCATGGAGCTGCAGTCCACAGCTGCGTCATTTAGCCGCTCCTGGTTCTGGTGTTTAAAAAGATTGCTGTCATCTCGCTATAGCAGTATTGGTATTGCCGTATAATGTGTATTATCATTTGCGCTGTGCATAGCATTTTAAATTCACATAAAAATTACGAGGTAATATGTCCGGCACATTGCATGGCTAATTAAATGCAAACGGTAGAACAAAATTGAAACTCCAACCTCGTATGCCAGTGGACTGGTCAGTAGTTTGCCTAGAGGCTCACACCATGATGGCAGTGTTGTGGTCAAGGGAGGTCCACAGTGGGTCAGTGCAGGTCTAAGGTAACTGCGCTTAAGTTAAGGCGAGAGGAAGTGAAGGAGAGATGAACAGGAGCCCAAGCATGTTACTGAGCTCTCATTATTAAAACATTAAGGCATTAAAACACTAAGGCTGCACATTACTGAGTACTGAGGACAATACAAAGGACAACACTCATTGTATTGACTAAATAACATGCATTCTCTGTATTCATATAACAGTAAGTCCTTCTTATATTCAGTGTTACAATTCTGACAAAAGTGGACAATGGACAAATTGCAATGAATTACTACCTTGGATGTGCAGTAGGTAACTTCAATAAAAATACCTTTTTTTCATATTTGCTGAAACTATCACTCTATACTTACAGAAGTACATGAGAAAGGAAATCTGTATTAAAAAATAAAAAAATCAGGAACATTTGTGTGCCCCCGTGCTTCGAATGGCATTGGCAAGAATGTGTTGTGCCCGAGCAAAATTCACCAGTCAAAGCCAGGAGGACTTTCAGAGATGGTGTTAATCACTTTTCGTGCACACAGTCTTTAGCCCCCCACCTACGCGCATGCTTTTTCCTGTGCCCAGTTCCTGGAGGAGCTTAAAGTTGCAGTTGGTAACTACAAGTATTTTTATGTTTTATGTGGTAAAAATATCATAATGCCCTTGTTGCTATTGAAGTGGTCTGACAGTAAATTTGGATCTCAATATGGCGGACCCAGACAATGAAAATCCAGAAACATTGAAATCTCTTTGTATACACCTCCAGTTCTTCCATTGTCAACAACTGCATAACTGTTATACTAGCAAAAAAAAAAAATACTATGGACACTGGCAGTAAAGCAGTAAACCAAGCTGCAGGTGGAGTTTGCTTGTAATAACTGCTACCTTCTCACTTCGCAAGAAGACATACTTGAGCTCCTAATATGTCTCTGTGGGAGCTCCTAATATGTCTCTGTGTAGCTACTCCTGGCGAACTGGACTTGCAAATGAGCTTGGAGGGAGGGGCTACAAGAGGGAGAAAAGGAGCTGAGAGGAAGAGGTGGTTATGTTTATGATTAAAGTCCCACTCTCTTGCCCTTTTCTCCAAAGTTACTGACTGCAACTTTAAAGGGCAAATTACATATGTAAGAAACACAAACAGACAATGAGTTAGATGAGAGCTATTTGTTTTGAAATATTGTGGAGTGCAATGAAATCACTGGGTACAATTCAGTTATACAGTGATCGCCATAATATTCCAAATAAAGAGATTATTTAAAATTATTCTTTACATTAGTAATGTAAAATTGTAAAGTGACTTTTCATACCAAAAGTAAAGTATTTGTCTCAAACATTACGGAGTTCACAGTGAATGGTATGTATTATATATAAGAAGCTGCACCAGCTCTGTTGCACCAGGAAATGGAGAGCAACAGTCAAACTTCAAGCTATGATACAGTGCACAGTGTTTCCTCACAGCGTGTGGGAAGCCATGCTGGGGAGGGCAGGAGGTGGGAATTAGGGGCTGAAGTTTTTCTCTGCTGCAGCAGATTTTTTTTTTTGAATGGTCAGCAGTTCTTAGAGTGAACATCCTTCTCTTCACATAATTAAATAACCATATAAAACATACTTTCTCCAGTGCACCAAACCACTCTGCAAACGACTACATTTTGTTGTTTCAATGCATTTTATTCTTATACTCAGCTTTTGTAAATTTCCTTATTGTTCAAAATATTTTTTTTTTCTGGACAGAGTGAAGTCATAGGTCCAGAGAGAATATTCAAAGAATTAAATACGCATTTTAAATCAAGCAAGCAAATTGTTAAATGTTTCATCGAACAACATCTGTAATTACTGGCTCATCTGCAGTAACTAAATGAGGGATCTTTCATTTATGAAGCTCAATCACTGGCTTAACTTCTTTAAGAGCCCTGGAATTTTGTAGACTGGCTTGGCTAATGTGGCTGCACACAAGCTCAAACAATGAAATAACATCTATTATAAATGTCTCTGCCATTATATGCAGTGTAAACAAAGTTAAGCTGACTGATAGCTTTAATCATGCTAAATACAAACAGATATCTTATCTGCAAGAGTGGGATTGAGTCCAAAATGTTTTCCCAAGAATCCTGCCCACCAAGACTGAGTGACTCACATACAGCGGCAAAAGGCGGCTGAAACACAGAATGCATCAGCTGAACGTGTGGGCACTGTACGTGCTAAAAGACTAGCACCAGTCGGCGACTGGCACCCTCTCTGACTGGATACAGTGGGTGCCTCAGCTATGGACTAGCAGCAGAAAAGACACAATTGTGAAATTCTTCTTTGTCTAAAACACTTGGGCGCTTTCAAGGATGGGCAAGCTTTTGTCGACAGTCCCTGTGAAATATCCAGAGAAACTAACTTGTGACTCAGCCCAGAGGAATTTTGGCAACTTCATGCTTCCTAAATGAATAAAAAACAACTGATCCATGCTGTAATATAACTGGCTTGTATCAGATGCACTGTCTGTTGGTTTTTGCACCCTGTACACATTCACTTTACATTAAGGGCATTACTCAAAAATCTAGGCGTCACCACATGAACATTACAGAATTTTATAGGGACACACCATTTCAGGGCTCTATAATAATCATGAAGTATTACTTTCATATTGAAGTAATCATAATTAGCCGCATTTGCGTTCAGTGACTGCTAAATGATCATAACCTATGGACATCTGCAAGATGCAAGTGCATCTGTAAGAGCCATATCAATGAAGACGACATTTGACACCTTGGGGACACCCCCGTTTTCTATCAATAGGGAGGCTAAGGGAAAGGTAGTCATAATGGGTAAAAGAGTTAAGGCTCTTAACACATGGAGTAATCTATCACATCGTGTTTCTCTCAACACTAATTCTATTTTGCATTTTTCAGTTGTTTATGTCTTTCGTCCCATGATTTGTTTTCCGTGGTTTGTTTCCTTCATTATCAGTTGTCTTTGTATTTGCCACATCTGTTCTTCATTCCCTCCTTGTTGCTCCCTGCACTTGATTCCTACTGTTTCCTCTTCACCCGGTGCATTTAAGGTCCCCTCGAATGAAAATAAAGTTTTTAACATTGTTAATATGCAAGTGTATGTATTTTATTTTTTTAAAGATTATTTTTTGGGATTTTCACCTTTATTTGACAGTTGCAGAGTAGAGAGAGACAGGAAGGTTGGGGAGAAGAATGGGGAAGACATGCAGCAAATGACCCGAGCCGGAATCAAACCTGGGTCGCCGCGGGAAGGACACAGCCTTTATGGTGCGCGCGCTTAGCCGATGAGCCACCGGGGCACCCCAAGTGTATGTATTTTAAATTCTAACAAGACATATCAAGAGTGATATGAGCAGCCAACACCATGTCTAAACACTTCCACTGTGAAACTGCAGTGTACAAATTGAAAGGTGCAAAAACATGGATTTAGACAAGCATGGTTTCATACGTAAATTGAGAGGCGCAAAAACATGGATTTAGACAAGCATGGTTTCATACGTCACAAATCTAAAGATCCAATCTTGTCATCTTGTGAGGTAGTTCAGTAATTACTTAGCCTCCTTTCAATCTACACTGCAAAATGCAGAGTCAACAAGAGCACTCAGAGAGCGCAGCACCTCCGCCATGCCAAGGCAACTATGTGCATTAGTTATTTTCGTTGGCTGATGTAGGGTGTTCTTGCATTCCATCGCCAGGTGGCAGCAAAACCCAAAAGCACGCGGATTGGAAATCCAGCCCATTGGAAAGACTTCAAATGTCTGCCAACATAGCTGGATTTGAACTTTGGCCTATATCTCACCTGTACTTTGGCCTAGATATGCCAAAATTTAATCACTTGTTCCTCTTGTGCTACTCTAAGATCCTGCAAAGTTTGCTTAAAGTCTATGTGGCCGGTTTTGAGATATCCTGCTAACATACAGACAGACAGACAGATAAACGCCGGCAAAAACATACACCTCCTAGTAGGAGATGAATAATGATGTGAACATTTAGCTTCAGAAGAGAGCAAAGAAACATTGCAATATACCACTAATAATAACTTCGACAGTGATGTAACACTTGTGATATTTCCCTGCAAGAAATGTTCTCTTGCTCTGTATGCACTGCAACGCAGTGAGCAGATGAATACCAATCATTAGGGGTAATGTTAGTACGATACTGTCATGTTCCAGACCAGGAATCAAGTGCAGAGGCAGAGTACAATCCAATAGGTATGTTTAATGGCTGCTTATACCATAATTTGGGGACAGAACCCCAGAAGAAGAGGTGGGGATGGAAATCCCAGTTAAGGATTGCACAGTTTAGATGTTGTGGGGAAGCGGAGCTGTCAATCGCCGGCCAGTGGCTTCCAGGATAACAGCTAGTTGAAATGCACGCTTCGCCAACACCGAATTATCCCACAGGAAGATAAAGTAACTTGATGGGAACCTGGTTCCAATCCTAATGACTGTAGAAGGATTGGGAGCTTGTTCCCAACAAATTGGACAAAAGAACAGATGTGAAAGGGTTGACAAGAGCTCGATCCCAATTATGGACCCTGATTAGGCTTGGGAGCGTGTTCCTATTAAACTGGACAGACAAATGGACTTGAGCTGGGTTAATTCAAACGCAGTCCCAATTCTCGACCCTGAGTAAGCTTGGAAGCTTGTAAAGCTAACCAAGTTAGGAGGAAGTGCTGTCATCAAAATACACATTACACTAAATAAAGACAAAGAGCTTCTACTAAGAATACTAACTGGCTTTAAGCATAGAAGGCAAATCACAGTCCAGTAACTTGCAACCCAAACGGGGGGCTTAAATACCCATCACATGGTCATTAGGAAATAACCATGAAACGAGACATAGCCGAAGAGAGTCAAGCACACGATTTAAACCAATCAAATGAGACATACTTCAAATAGACAGGCAAGTTGCTGAATACGAAGACCCGCGATGGCATTAACACAAGGGTTTTGACAGATGTTATTTATGAACCACAGTGCTGTGAAAAAGTATTTGCCCCCTTCCTGATTTTTATTTTTTTTTTTGCATATTTGTCACACTTAAATGTTTCAGATCATCAAATAAATTTTAATATTAGACAAAGATAACCCGAATAAATATAAACAGCAGTTTTGAAATGATGATTTAATTTATTAAGGGAAAAAAAGCTATCCAAACCTACCTGGCCCTATGTGGAAAAAGTAATTGCCCCCCCTTGTTAAACCATATTTCATTAGTTCAATTTCATGAGCCATACCCATTCCTGATTACTGCCAGATCTGTTGAATCAAGAAATCACTTAAATAGAACCTGTCTGACAAAGTGAAGTAGCCTAAAAGATCTCAAAAAGCAATACATCATGCCGCGATCTAAAGAAATTCAAGAACAGATGAGAAACAAAGTCATTGACATCTATCAGTCTGGAGAGGGTTACGAAGCCATTTCTAAGGTGAGAGCCATTATTCACAAATGAAGAAAACTTAACACAGTGGTGAACCTTCCCAGGAGTGGCTGGCCTACCAATAATAATAATAATAATAATAATAATAATAATAATAATGGTGTATTTGAGTAAGAATACAAGGTGTCCAACAATAGCAGCTTGTAAGCTGAATTGGTGTTAGGACGAAACAGCAACATTAAAATCTTATCATAAAACAAGAAAAAAAAAACAATTAAGTGGCACAAATATGCAGTATATATCATCGTCATGATTGTAAAAGAAATATTATAGACATTACTCCAATTACTCCATTGACGACTCATCCAGGAGGTCACAAAAGGGCCCAGAACAACATCTAAAGAACTGCAGGTCTCACTTGCCTCAGTTAAAGTCAGTGTTCATGATTCAACAATAAGAAAGAGACTGGGCAAAAATGCCATCCATGGGAGACTTTCAAAGCGAAAATGACAGCTGACCGAAAAGAACACAAAGGCTTGTCTCACATTTGCTAAAAAACATCTTGATGGTCCCTAAGACTTTTGGGAAAATATTCTGTGGACTGACGAGACAAAAGTAAAACTTTTTGGAAGGTGTGCGTCCCGTTCCATCTGGCGTAAAACTAACACAGAATTTCATAAAAATAATATCATACCAACAGTCAAACAAAGTGGTGGTAGTGTGATGGTCTAGGCCTGCATTGCTGCTTCAGGACCTGGACGACTTGCCGTAATTGATAGAACCATGAATTCTGCTCTCTACCAGAAAATCCTGAAGGAGAATATCCGAGCATCAGTTTGTGACCTCAAGGTCAAGCGCATTTGGGTTATGCAACAGGACAATGATCTGAAACACACCAGCGAGTCCACCTCTGAATGGCTTAAAAAAAAAAAAAAAAAAAAATGAAGGAGTGGCCTAGTCGAAGACCAGACTTAAATCCGATTGAGATGCTGTGACATGACCTTAAACTGGCTGTTCATGCTCAAAAACGCTCCAATGTGACTGAATTAAAACAATTCTGCAAAGAAGAGTGGGCCAAAATTCCTCCACAGCGATGTGAAAGACTCATTGCCAGTTATCATAAATGCTTGATTGCAGTTGTTGTGGCCGAGGGTGGCACAACCAGTTATTAGGTTTAGGGGGCAATTACTTTTTCACAGAGGGAGGAAGGATTGGATAGCTTTTCCCCTAAATAAATGAAATCATCATTTAAAAACTGCATTTTCTATTTACTCGAGTTATCTGTGTCTAATATCAAAATTTGTTTGATGATCTGAAACATTTAAGTGTGACAAATATGCAAAAAAATCAGAAATCAGGAAGGGGGCAAATACTTTTTCACAGCACTGTAGATACCTTTCTCAAGAGACTTTCTATGGTGTTGAAAGTGTTTCTTCCAAACAAGGCAAACAAGGCCTATGGTTCTTTAGATGTTAGCCTGGGTTGTTTTGTAACCTCCTGGTGAGTTGTCCATGCACTCTTGGAGGAACTTTGGTACAACCCTACATCCAAAAAAAATTAAAAAATTGGAACGCTGCAGGCCTTTTCTAGAAAAAATCTTAAGGTGAAAAAAGAATTTGCTCCAGAAATTTTTAGTTTTTTTTAGCCTTGAGAGCATTTTATGAAAGTTGCAGAATGCAGTTTGGCTGTTCCCGTTTTCACTCCCAGCTTAGTTACTTTACGTTATTTCTAAACACTAACCAGTGCAATAACATGGTTCAGCAGTTATGTTTCTCAGTTTTTGTTTATATTTATTTTGCCTGCAATGCGGAAGAGTTTGTGTCGTCTTGATGGTGCTGCGGTTCGGATAGCTAGGCACGAGAAAATGGAATGTTTTTGATGCATACGTGTGCACTAATTTATGCAGATCAAATGCAATTTCAGGAGTGCAAAAGCGCATACTTGCAGATGCGCATCTTTTATAAAAAGGCCTGATTGTGTAAAATGTAAATGAAAACAGAATGCAATTATCTGCAGATCATTTAAAACCTATATTTAACAGAAAATAGTACGAAGACAAAATATCAAATGTTGGAACTGAGAAATTTCATTAATTTTTGAAAAATATCTGCTCATGTCGAATGTGATGTCAGCAAAAACATTTGGGGGGGGGGGCACAAAACACTGGAAAAGTTGTATAATGCTTAAAAAATACACCTGGTGGAACATCTCGCAGCTTACTGGTTCAAGATGTCAGTAATGTGATTGGGTATAAATAGGGAATCCCAGAGAGGCTGAGTCTTTCAGATATAAAGATGGCAAGGGCTTTACCACTCTGTGAAAGACTGCATGGGCAAATAGTTTGACAATTTAGGAATAACTTTTCTCAAAATAAAATCTCAAAGAATTTGGGGATTTCATCTTCTACAGTACATAATATCATTAAAAGAATCAGAGAATTCAGAAAAATATATACGTAAGGGACAAGGTCAAAAGCCAACACGAATGGCTGTGATCTTCAGGCCCTCAGGCAGCACTGCTTTAAAAACAGACAGGATTTGTTTGTGGAAATTACTGTATGGACTCAGGAACACTTCTGAAAACCATTGTCAATGAACAATGCTGCATCCACAAATGCCAGTTAAAGCTCCATCATGGAAAGACAACTATATCAAGATCCAGAAATGCTGTCACCTTCTCTGGGCCCAAGCTCATTTGACAGCAGCAAAATGGAAGACTGTCCTGTGGTGTGATCAATCAAATTGTGAAACTCTTTCTGGAAAACATGGATGCCACATTCTTTGGCTAAATAGCAGAGGAACCATTCGACTTGTTATCAGCACACAGTACAAACACCACCATTTTTGATAATATGGGGGTGCATTAGTGTTCATAGCACAGGTAACTTGCACATCCGTGAAGCCACCATTAATGCTGAATGATAAATATATATATACATATATACACAGGTTTTGGAGTAAAATATCCTGCCATCTAGATGTTTCAGGCAAGGACTTGCTTATTTCAGCAAGACAATGCCAAATACCACATTCTGCTCGTATTACAACAATATGGCATTGTCGTGGGTACAAAACTGGCCTACCAGCACTTCAGACCTTTCACCGACTAAAAGTGCTTTGCGAATTATGAAACCAAAAATATGACAAAGGAGTCCGCAAAGTATTAAGCAGCTGAAATGAAACATCGAGCAAGAATAGAGAAACATTTTGCTTTCAAACTACAGCAATTGGTCTCCTCAGTTCCCAAACACTTGCAGAGTGTTGTGAAAAGAAGAGGCGATACAGCGCAGAGTTAAACATGCTCCTGTTCCAACTTTTATCCACTGGTAGATAATAGCTCCGACTGTGATTCACTGGAGTCCCATAATCTTAGAAATAGCTTTGCAAATTTGTCCAGTCAGATAGATGTCAACAACTTTGTCATCTGTTCTTGAATTTCTTCAGATTGCAGAATCATATGCCCCTTTTCTCCTACTTCACATAGCCAGGCAGGTTCTATTTAAGTGATGTTTACCCTATACACCCCCAGACCCCTCCGTTCTTCTGCTGCTGGTCGAGTAGCGCTTCCCTCACTCTGCTCTGGTGCTGTCCAGTCACATCTCAGGCCTGTTCCCACTTGGGTGGAACGAGCTTCCCACAGAGGTCAGAACAGTAGAGACGCTGACCACCTTCAAGCGTAACCTGATGACTCACCTGTTCAGACTTTACCTCTCCCCACAACCTAATTGTATATTTGGTACTAGGCTTAGATATTTATACAATGGTGTTTTGTCTGAATGAATTGTTTTACTGATTAATTTATTTTTCTCCACAGGTATTTCTTTTCTATGTATTGTCACTCCTGGTATTTTCAAATAGTTCTTCCCTATTGGTGTCATGGTTTGGAGGCTTTGAGAGCTTTCTTTGTTGCTCTCGTCCGGGATGATATCGTTTTGCTCTCAATCGGATTCCTGGGCCAGCTGGCATTAATTGGGGGTGTCGCCCGGATTCTATTTAAGCCCAAGTTCCGCCTCACTTCCCTTGCTAGAGTGTCAGTGTTATGTTTGCACTTTAGCCGGTAAGGTCTCTAGTAAGAGAGTTGTTGCGGTTTAGCTGCATATTTGAGGAAAAGTTCTAGATAGCAAGGGAATCTTTCTGTTTTTCCTCTTTCTGGGCACCGTCTGGTGCTTATTCCTTTTATCTCGGTTTCCAAGATTTTTTTCCTTTCTATTCGACCTGTCGAGCTCGCATTGCTTCCTTGCCTTGGACGACATCTAGGTCCGTTGGAAGCGCGAGTTTCGCTCTCTTATTTTATTTGTTTTTCTCGCTCATCTGCATGTCCTCCTTTTATTCTGGCCGCTGCATTTGGCGTCTCAACTCACCAGCCATCACAGTTGGGTTATATGCACTCCTTGTCCTTTCAAAGTACTTTGTTGTACATCGCTCTGGATACGCGCATCTGCTAAATGACTAAAATGCTGTGTAATCTAATAACATTTAGATTCAACAGGGCTAGCAGTAATTATGGCTGGGTCTGTCAAGTGAGACTGAACCGAATTATCAATAAAATTTGCTTAATTGATTGATCTAGTGACAATACATATTTCACATAAGGCCAGGTAGGGCTGGACAACTTTTTTCCTTCAATAAATGAAATCATCATTTAAAAAACTGCATTTTGAGTTTTGTGTTTAGATTATCTTTTTCTAATATTAAAATTAGTTTGATCTAAGACAGTGGTTCCTAAACTCGGTCCTGGGGCCTCCCTGTGTATGCTGGTTTTTGTTCCAACCACAAATGTAATTGTAAGATTTTAACAAGCTGTTGAATGCCACTTATTAAGACAAATTATTTAACAGCAGTCATTTATCCCTCCAAAGACATAATAATAATAATAATAATACTAATAATAATAATAATAATAAGTTTTATTTATATAGTGCCTTTCTCAGACCCAAGGTCGCTTTAAAATCTATCTATAAAGCAAGAAGCGTCTGTCTGTCTGTGGCTCGCATATCTCTCTGTTTGTCAGATTGGCCTAAGCTTTCGGTATGGCTTGCACATGGCACAATGGTGTGGATCCTTCATTTTGAAGCTTTTTCGATTAATTTTCAAAAAGTTACAATCCCATATGCCTGTGTAACTATCTAGCCTGTCGCGCTCTTGCTCTAAGCTATAGCCACGCCTCAGGAAAAAAAGTTTGCGCTCTCGCTCTCAGCTATAGCCACGCCTCAGGAAAAAAGTTAAAAGAATCCCATATGCTACTGCTATACTGCTCTTGTTCACCGGAAAGTTTGCATAGGCTTATGGCATTCTCATCTGTAAGTACGGTAGGCTATTTCTTCAGTTTCACCAGGCTGTTCTCATCTGCTCATCGTGCTTGCTGACATGGCTAGAACATGGTCTGATTGACTAAAACATTGCCTAAAGTTCCCATACCAAAGCATGTTTTCAATATTTCATTTTCATGTCCAGATCTTCTTTACAATTCAAAGTACTGCGTATGTGCAGTCTTGATTGATACTCCCAGAGTTTTTTATAGCATGCGCTTGTGAATAGGCTATTCGTTGCTTTATCGCATTAATTTTGAGACCACTGTCCATTCTCTTCCCTGTGATTTCACTTGCTAGCATTTCTAACCTATTGCTAGATACCGTTCGAAATGCTGTGTTAGCAGTTTATTTTGTCCCTTTCTTCCTCTGACAAATAAACGCTGGTCTCAGAAGCTAACACAGCCTCATTTGGCCATCCACGAAAAAGCTACTTAAGCAAGCAATTAATTTCAAAAACCGGTGAACATTTGTGTTCAGTGACCTGATTTGGAGCTTACTGATTTTCTCAGTGACTAATTTGATCTGATTTGAAATTTAGTTTCCTTAAATTGCTTGCGACACCGGGAAAAAAACAATACATTCAAGGGTCTTCGATTCTTCATGGCGCAAGTGGATATTTCTAATAAAATTTGCCTTAGGACAGCAAATAACTTCTTTAAACACAAAATGCACCTAATTAGGACAAATTATCAGCTTATTCAAATCCTATGACTGCAGTTTTGGTTGGAATCAAAACCAGCACACACATGGAGGCCCCAGGACTGAGTTTGGGAACCTCTGATCTAAAACATTTAAGTGTGACAAGTATGCATAAATAGAAAATATCAGGAGGGAGACAAATACTTTCTCACAACACTGTAGATCTATGAATATGATCGGCTTTATCAAAAAATATCTATCTTGACTTCAAGAGGCTTGCTCTGCAAGGTGAGTTGAAGGCTGGATTTAAAATGGTTGTGTCATGTTTGTGGCTTCCTCTCTATGCCAAAACGATTCCTTTATGAGCGTTCCACCCACAAATGGGGGCATCTCCATACCTGCCTTCAGAAACACACTGAACAATCCTTTGTAGGTCTACAATATTGTCAATAAGATTGGGTATGATGTAACAGTTAGCTAAACTATTGGAAGTTAACGGTTGACAATTTTGCTCTGATTTGCTGTTGTTCAGCCAACATTTTTAGTAGGCCTGTATCAGTAAACATGCCAAAATCTTTTGTTTTGACATAGCTTTCCTCAAGAAAAACTGAAAAAATAATTAAAATTAATTGAATAGGCCATGTTGCGCAGTATCTGCTGCAATAAATGTTGCAAATTAATTGAAGCATTTTCTTTTTAAGACAATCGTTAGTAAAGGGTGAGATGGGGATCATGCAATTTCTGGGTCTTTCGCACCTCGACAAATAATTACTACCATTTCTTCCTTCTCAGTAGAGTTCCACAACCTGTGCTTAAAGGACATGACTTGGTTTTTGATGGGTAAACCTTTCCTAAAGTCAAAATGGCAAAATATTACCATCCTTTGATGTATGCTGTTTGTTTAAGGATAACTGTTTAAAAATTTTGAAACATCTATTTAATTAATGTGGGAGTGAATGAAGTGACAATTCAAATATTCATTTTGGACAGGAACTTACACTGAACAAAAATATCAACGCCCCATGTCAAATTTTTGAGTTTTTATTAACAAAAAACTGGAACCGGGATTCATCTGCGAATAGCACTCTTCTCCAGCATGCCAAGGGCCATCGAACGTGTGCGTTTGCCCATGCGAGTCAGTTCCGACGCCGGACAGCGGTGAGATCCAGACCACGGTGAGGACGCTGAGCATGCAAGTTGGCTTCTCGCAGGCGGTTACGGACTGTCTGTGGTGTGATGCGTCTGTTGTGCAGACCAACGGTCTCATCCGCTGTGCGTGTCGCTGATCTGAGCCAATCCCGCAGGTGGATGAACTGGATGTAGCGATCTTGTGCTGGTGTGGTCACACATGGCCGACGTGGATGAGGTCGATTTGCAGTACTGCCCGTCTGTCGGAAACGAACTCTCAAACGGCCTATCGTCCGATAGTTAACATTCAGCTGCACAGCAACCGCTCTGGTGGACATCCCTGCATCCAGCATGCCAATGACACGTTACCGCATGACCTGAGGCATCTGAGGCATCTGAGGCATGATGAGTTTTGACAAAATTTGACATTTTGGGGTGGCCTTTTATTGTCCCCAGTATAAGGAGTGTCTGGGTACTGCTCATTCTGTCTGATCACAGTCTGGGAATCCCACACCCATGTACTGAGTGAAATCACTGCATCACTGAGCAAATGCTCACTGACAGAGAGATGGATTAAAAAATGGTACACAAATCAAGAGAAATATCCCGATTGTACAAGTAAAAGTCAGCATATGCTCACTTAGAGTTGTTAACTCCATGTGGCATCAATATTTGACATGGGGCGTTTATATTTTTGTTCAGTGTAGTTTAAAAAAAATTTTGGACTCCATCTCTGCCATGACTCAGTTGCTTTTAAAATTAACCCTTTGCATAAAAGCCAAATATGGCTATTTATGTGCTACCTGATTTAAGGCTTTAAAATTCAGGATCTGAGCTTCACAGAGAAGGGGCAAATGACCTTAATGATACAGGATACTTGCAGTATTTAGAATTCCACCGTATTTCATTTTCTTTTCATAATTTTATTTCAGAGTGACGGCTACAAACACAAAAAAGCTTCATGAAAATTCCGCAATGAAATTAAAAAAAAATAATACTGAGAATTGAAAAATGGCTAGGATTTAAAGCAATACATCTCTGTGATCATAAACTCTGTGACCACAAGTGCACATCATCTGACAGTGCTATTCAAAATGATCTGGTCTCTGTGAGCCAAATAAGACAGCTATCCAGGTGGCTCCCCAAGCAGCCGGAGCGCTCAAAATTATGCACTGTCAAATCATAAAATAATCATATGTTTAACACGAATCAACTTTTGACTCATGAAGTTCAACTTGAATTAAGGATTTTCTGGTGGAATATGGCATAAGTTTATCAATATAGGCGCACATGGACATCAGTAGTCACCAGTAACCTCTCCAAACCAAAAACATGCCTTTTCTCCATGATAAAGTTCAGAGTTTCCTTCATTTTCCCACAAAGGCGCATCAGCAAGCACACATACTCATAAAAGGAACTACTTATTTTACAGTCAGAATATTCACTCTGTGGCAGAAAGCTCTCCAAACAAAACACAAACTTGGATAAACACAGAGGTTTTACAGCAGACTTTTTACTCATTTTACACAAAACCAAAGCATTTGATTTCGTTCAATGTAGTATAATTTCTAAAATATCACTACAACGAGCAAAATTCCGCCATATACAGTATAATTAGCGAAGACTAATGGTTACTTATAACCAATGTGACGACCAAGCTCTGTGATCATCATCGCTATCGTAAACCGAAAATAAAAAACAGCTAGCCAGCAGGCTAGCTAGCCAGCCATAAGGATTCATTCTTTACCCATTTTACTCACTCACTCAAATAGAAGCAACACTATCAATAAATGAAGTCCTCCAGATAAACAGAGTAATCGAGCCTTCAAGGATCCTTCAAGTGTTCCATTCAGAATAACTCCCATTATCCATGTCAGAATCAAACTGCCATCACGTAAATGTAACTTAGGCACTTCTAGGTTGGTTTTGGACGTCTTTTTTTCTTTGTACTCACGTCATTCAGCTGCGCACAGTTCAGAGAATACAACCTAAAATCATTCTGTAAAGGATATTACCATGTGGGCTCAGGAACACTTCGGAAAACTATTGTCAGTTAACAAAGTTCGTCACTAAATCTACACGTTCAAGTTAAAACTCTACCATGCAAAGCGAAAGCCATATATCAACAACACCCGGAAATGCTGCCGGAGTCTCTGGGCCCGAGCTCATCTGAAATGGACTGACGCAAAGTGGAAAAGTGTGCTGTGGTCTGACAAGTCCACATTTCAAATTGTTTTTGGAAATCATAGACGTTGTGTCCTCTAGGCTAAAGAGGAAAAGGACCATCCAGATTGTTATCAGCGCAAAGTTCAAAAGCCAGCATCTGTGATGGTATGGGGCTGTGTCAATGCCCATGGCATGGGTAACTTGCACATCTGTGAAGGCACCATTAATGCTGAAAGGTACATACCAGTTTTGGAGCAACATATGCTGCCATCCAAGCGACGTCTTTTTCAGGGACGTCCCTGCTTATTTCAGCAAGACAACGCCAAGGCACATTCTGCACATGTTACAACAGCGTGGCTTCATAGTAAAAGAGTGTGGGTAATAGACTGGCCTGCCTGCAGTCCAGACCTGTCTCCCATTGAAAATGTGTGGTGCATTATGAAGCGTAAAATACAACAACGGAGACCCTGGACTGTTGAGCAACTGAAGTTGTACATCAAGCAAGAATGGGAAAGAATTCCACTTACAAAGCTTTTACAATTTGTGTCCTCAGTTCCCAAAAGCTCATTGAGTGTTGTTAAAAGGAAAGGTAATGTAACACAGTGGTAAACATGCCGCTGTCCCAGCTTTTTTGGAACGTGTTGCAGGCATCAAATTCAAAATTAGTGAATATTTCCCAAAAAACATTAAAGTTTATAAGTTTGAACATTAAATATCTTGTCTTTGGAGTGTACTCAATTGAATATAGGTCGAAAAGGATTTGCAAATCATTGCGATAAAATGTGCACTGAGTCATTCCACAGGACATGAAAAATCAATAAATTTATGCGTATAATCAAAGAATAAAAATCTAAATTTGTCCTTGGTAATGGTCGTGATTTACCAGACAACATAATTTTTAGTATTTGAGTTAATATTATTCAAAACCGACAGCAATTAGAGGTCAAGAAGTTGTTCATCGGCGGAAGGACAGTCGGTTCTTCTGTAGAGTAGCAGTTCATTCGAGCACTGCCACTCACCACCATAGGCAGGTTTTGAGTAACAGTCGTTAGCACAGCGGACACGTCGGGCGACTACCATAACCCGATAATTTCAGTCTGATATCGTCCTATACTGGACAAAGAAAGTTAGGGATCACTCTGATTTTTAATATTGAAATATGATATGGAACATAATTTGAACTATCAAATATTTCAAATTCGAAAATTGGGGTGATCCCTAATTTTCTTTGTCCAGTATATGTTCTGACCAGGAAAGTTTTGTAACAAAGTGGAAATTATTCACTGGACTGTGAGTAAATAACTTATGGGCAAATGCATATGATACTTACTCAATTTAATTTCCCACATCCTTTTTGATAAAAACTTATTTTTGATGTCACATTTTGGTGCCCTTATTTGAGCCAAAAATCATTTTAATTAATTTAATTAAAAAACTTACTTGGGTTCAAGTGGTAGTTTTATCCTCACTATATCTCTTCATGTGTGCTTAACAAAATGAGCATGAATTAAATGCATCAATCATTATCTGAACAATGAACAACTATCCCTGAAATCTCACCAGTATTGTAAAAAGAGACCTATACAATATACATACAAAAGGAGAAATAAAGCTGGGCCATAGTTACTATTGAGAACGGGCTATTACAATGGATAGTGGAACGCACGCACACTAATAGGAACAATATGTTGACACTTGACACCTGAACCTGACAAATAGCATCAGATCCTCCATTTGCCTCAAAGGAAGAGGGGGATTCTGAATTAATTCCATTTGACTCTACTTGACGCAAACCCCTTCCTATTTTGTCCTCAGAAATGGCAATTTCCCCCCAGCAACTGGAATAAATTTTACAGTAAATCAGGTTTCAGGATTTCGTTGAAATGGATATATGGCTGTCTGATCTACCTGAGCTTTTCAGCTTTTCTCCATTAACAAAAAAAAAAAACCATAACAAGCTGGCGATCCCACCAAAATGACACCATGGTCCATGGACAGGTTTTTATTTATTTGTTTTTGAAGTATGTATTTAGTTGGCTGGCAAAATCAGTCTACTAATTATCTGGAGAGACACTTTCTCCCTCTCTCTCTCTCTCTCTCTCCCTCCCTCCCTCCCTATCCCTTCTGTTGAAGTTTGGTCTTATGACAGTTCCATTTATACACAGAGATAGGTCTTCAGATGGCCAGGTGCTGTTCTGTACAGCAGCTAAACATCCTGTTGCTCTTATCGACATCAAGCAACAAGCAATCTCTGGAGTCCATACTCATGCGAACAGGGTTTACTTGAAATCACTGCAGAGCGGCAGGAGAGAGGATGGAGCCTCTGCAACCCTTCGATTTCTAGATTTAGGTTGGAAATCAGCACATGTCCATGAAGATTTCATGGCTGCTAAATCAATTGGAAAAAGCAGAGAGGGTCAACACTGTCCAGCCTCTACCAAAATCTTGGGCACCAGTGATAATCATGGCAACAGGACATGGTGATTATACATCCTAACTCCGTTAGCGCATGCCTGTGGCCAGTTGGCAAAGGGGATGTAGGCAGGAAAAGGTGCCTCCGGTGCCAGGCCCACTACTTCAACCACTATGTGCCCTCACTTTCAAACCACCCTGCTCATAATATACTGCTCATGTCCCAGGCTGGGAAGCCAGTAGTCCCTAGAAATTAAATACAACCAGTAGCACCCAAAACCCACTTGCACAACTAAGAAAGCACATGTTCATGGCTGAATTTTTGGGCTTTCGTGACATCTGCAGCGGTAAATAAGTAGATAAACAATGCCGGGAATTGAGTCAACATTCCATGTTTAACGTACAGATATATAGTACAGTGACGCTGCAGATGCTTAATAATGGTTTCAAGAGACTGGCATTTAAGATGGAAAGATATTGTATATCATATGCAAAAGGGGGAGAAAAATGCATGCACTTATTATCAGGGAATTAATTCATTGTTTTTTCAAGGGCAGTGGGATATTCCAATAGTTTCCATGAAAGAATAGTCCATTAATCTGTGAAATTTCCACTGTTGAAGTCCATGGAATTCCTGCCAGCTATTGCAATGGATATTCCAGAAAGAAAATTGAGGACAATGTGCTCCATGGACCTAGGAAATACCCAAACTAGCAAATATTAAACATAGTTAGATCAAAATGGCAACGAATCTAAAATGAAGTTCAGAACAACTGCATCCAATCGCATTACAAGTGTCAATTGCTATTGCTTACCAAAATATTTCCTTACATGTGGCCTTAATTTAAATTCAGTATATTAGAGATTGCTGCTGTTGCTATGGTTACCTAGATCAAAATGCCCTGCTGCATGAATGGGGCCAAATCAAAGGGAACAGATGGTGGAGACATAAACCTTCTGGGAGCGTAAGGAGGAGGTAGATACACAAGCATACACAGCAATGAAAAAGGCACAGTAATCACTCGTATGCCCATGCCTATAACTACACCTACACTATTAGTTGATTCCAAACTAACTGCCAATCACTGCGTTAGGGGCATTAACCCTTTCCCACTCAATGGCCCTCATTTATCAAACTTGCGTAGGATCTGGTGTAGATTCTGGTGTAAATATCAGCGTTCGCCAGGTGTCATGTCTGATTTACTAGAAGTGTGTATGTCGCAGATTTCGGTGTAGAACTGGCGTGGCGTTGATAAATCTGGCGGCTGAAAGCATCGTAATTTACATGACACGCCCCTGCTCCGGGAGGCATAGTCCTGCCCACTTTATGACATGGACTCTTGAAAGACGGCCAAGATGAAAGAACTTCACTGAGGAGGAAATATTAATTATCACGTCCGAGGTGGAGAAAAACAACATAATTTTATTTTGGAAGCTTTAAGAGTTGCATAAAGGGAGCTCAGAAGGCTGCAGTCTGGAAAACTATTGCTGCTGCGGTAAACACCGTTGAGGTGGAAAACCGGAGTGCAGCAGAAGTTTGATTTAATTCATTAATAAATCAAAGTGACAATTCGCACTTATTTAAGTGCGTCCAAGCAGAACTAGAGTGCCAAGGGCCCTGAAGGTTGCCGGCAGTTACAGCTCCAACAGGAGAAAAGTAACTTGCATCAGTCCGCGGATTCAACAACAAGCCAACAGTAATTCTTGCGAAAGCAACACATTGTCTACACGATATTGGCGTTAAAAAGCTCCAGCTCAGACATCCGCGAAAAAATTAAACCTGTTTAATTTTTTCGCGAATTTCGGCGATGATGGCGAATGGTCCCACACCACTGTGAATCAATGCACGGTTCTTCGAATCAATTCTTCTCTGCGAAAGAAGAGAACTGTTTCATCCGCACACTTCCACGGGCCAACGCAGCTCAGTGAGAAAGGGGTTTTAGTTACCATTATCGAGCAGCTCGACTGAGCAGTCACACTTTTTCATGAGTGACAGACAGCAACATTTCTGCCATTTAGCAAAAATATAATCCTTAAGAAGTCTAGATCATGAAATCCGATTAGATTTTTTTCTAACCTGAACTTTCACTGTCGTCTGCTGTCAATTTGTGAAGTGTGCCCTCTTCTCAATTCACTTCTGGTTCTTGCTCTGCTTTCAGACAATGATTTTTTTTTACACAACACTGCCACCGAGTGGGTCTAATTAGTATTATTCTTTCTATTCCATGATGCTAATAGGAACAAACATCCAAAAATGGGTTTTGACCAGTTTTTATTGCCGCAATTGATCTTGAAAAAAAAGGTCGACCATGCGGTTACAATGCCCATAAAAGTTTTAATTATAAATAGGTTAGAGCCTAATACATACTAATTTCTAAAGATATCATTAAACGAGGAAATAAATAGATTGATTTTGTCACATGACCTTGACCTTGAAGACCAAAGTCAAATCCAATATGGTGTGTTTGATTAGCATAAATGATTTGTCATTAGTATCCAATACATACCTAAGATCTAAAGCCAACATCAAATGACTTTTAGGCCGTTTTGTCATTACCTGGACCTTGTTGCCCAAGGTCAAACCCAATATGTCGAAAACAACCAGCATACATGATTTGCTATTAGTGTCCAATACATACCTAAGCTCTACAAACAATATTAAACAAATATGGGCCATTTTTGTCATATAACCTTGACCTTGAGGCCCAACATCAAATTTGACTGACTGCCTAAGAATGTTCAGCATACATGGTTTCCTATAGATGCCCCAAACATACCTGAGCTCTAATTGCCATATTCAGCAAGTTGTAGCAATATTTGCCATTTGATCTTGGCGCCCAATGTCATATTCAACTTGCAGAGAATGTTTGGCTTACATGATTCCCTACAGGTGCCACATCAAGCTGTTATAACACAATTTTGCCATTTGACCTTCACCTTGAGGCTCGAGGTGAAATTCGAACAACCGAGAATGTCTGGCATACATGATTCCCTTTAGATGCCTCATGCATATCTAAGCTCTAAATGTCATATTAAGCAAGTTATAGCACAATTTTGACATTTGACCTTGACCTGGAGGCCCAAGGTCAAATGTGACTGACTCACAATGTTCGGCATACCTGATTCCCTATAGGTGCCTCATACATACCTAAGCTCTAAATGCTATATTAAGAGAGTTATAGCACATTTTTGCCATTTGACCTTGACCTGGAGGCCCAAGGTCAAATGTGACTGACTCACAATTTTCAGCATAACTGATTCCCTCTACGTGCCTCTTACATACCTAAGCTCTAAATGCTATATTAAGAGAGTTAGAGCACATTTTTGCCATTTGACCTTGACCTGGAGGCCCAAGGTCAAATGTGACTGACTCACAATGTTCGACATACCTGATTCCCTCTAGGTGCCTCATACATACCTAAGCTCTAAATGCCATATTAAGAGAGTTATAGCACAAAACACCCCGAAAAATGACGAAGTCCAGACCCGTTGCCTAGGTGGCGCTATGAAGGAGCGATTCAATCAAAACGCCATTAACATCGTTGAAGCAGGTCATGATACTGATTCCATTGCTGCGATTAAAAAAAAAATTCATCAGACAGTTTTTGAGAAAATTGCACCTAAGTGCCAAAAATGGCCATTTTCGACATAAAAATGGCCGCCAAGTCTAAACGAACGATTCAATCAAAAAAAATTTTTGCTCAGGCATTAACTCGATGACCGATTAGATCATATCCCCAAATTTAAAAAAAATTCATCAGACCGTTTTTGAGATACGGCTTTAAACGGACGACACCGATGCGGACGCCAATGCCGACGACGCCGCCGGACGCAAAGTGACGACAATAGGTTACTGGCCTACGGCCGGCAACCTAAAAATCGATCGAAATTCGCGTTAGACGCACTTATCAGTGTGGCCAAGATGCACATTTCTCCATTGCCCACACTTATTTTAAGTGTATCCAAAGCTAAATTTTTTTTCTTGGCCAAACTTGTTTTAAGCGGTACTTTCTATAAGCTGCACTGGAATGGTCATCAACTGGCGCATTTATAACTGTGGCCAAGATAAAAATTCAGCATTGGCCACACGTATAAGTGCGAATAACATTGGCCTTAATAAATTCAATTTATAGATCCATGATATTTCATGTTATATAGCCTACATAATTGACAATCCAAATGCTTTACATGTAGGTTAAAAAAGTGGTCCGATTTTAAGATCGCCACCAATAAATGGGTTACGGCCACTGATCTATATAGAATTCTATATAGATCAGTGGTTGCGGTGCTCAGGTGCAGCAGCGCACGGACCGGTGGAAGGCAACCAGACTTCCAGCTGTCACCGTTCAAGGAGCAGGGCTCCCCCTCCATCGTGGGAATACGAGGCGGTGGGGAGACGAATGAGTCCCCACCGCCTCGATCGGAGCTGCATGAGGGTAATTGTTAAAATACAGTCTGCAGAGATCACTCTTCATTGTACTTTTATTAGCAGGCTATTAGTCCATGACATTTTATTGAGTGCTACGCAAAACGAGCAGCCACTCATCACTTTCCCGCCGGAGATCTTCTCTGTGCCGAAAGTTCCTCTCACATTGGACAGAAGCTTATTCCTCTAACAACAGCAAATCTGCCATTGTCAAAATGTTATCACGGTCAAAGTGTCCGTAGGCCTATATATACTGAGCAACAAAAGAAACGCAAGTTAGCCAGTTAGTTAATGTACTCTTACTCAGTCAAAGTGACCGCAAAATAAAGAAAAGTTTGATGAAATTAGTGTAAATATGCACACGCTAGTAATAAATTTGATTGTCTAAATACGCGCAAACTTATTTTCCTTGTCTGCCTTTAATTAACTTGCATTTCTTTTGTTGTTCAGCATATATCTGACTGGATGAGCATCTGACATACCACACTGCATATCTGCCAAGCCACACTTTGCGCTTTATCAAATTGATTGTTATTGACAGCCGTCTGGCCTGACAAGCAGGTTGTCTCAAAATATAAGTTTAATGAATTTTTCAACACAGGTGTCTTATTTATTTATTTATTCATTCATTCATTTATTAATTTAGCCTATTTAGCTTATTAATTAATTTTACTAATAAGAGCAACAACAGCATGACGTTCGCATCGCTGCATATGATTTATTACTCATTTTGACAGCTGCACTCGTTCCTGCATGTTGTTCGCTGGTTTCAAATCTGCGTACACCTGGTCAGACCTGGCGTGAGATTTTCGCGGACCGTTCGCTCATGTTCAGATTGATAAATGCCGATCTTTGCGGGAGATTTGGCGTACACCCATTTTTTTGGTGTACGCACGTTTGATAAATGAGGGCCATTGGCTCTTTGCTGTCGTCCTCTGCCATTCAGCGGTTCTTGATCAAAATTTTATTGCACTGACTAGCTCCCCCCCAAACTGGCTCTAAGCACTGGTCAATGCTTCATTGTTACCCTCATCACTCCTCACTGCTGTTGATGGGCATTCTTGGTCAATTTCCTACTAAATGCAATGCCCTCCTGTCTCTTTGTGCCTTATATAATTCGCTGTTGTCTTTCCTCTTTGTGTTGGCAATTCAATTTCCCGCCAGATATAAATAAGTATTTATCCACCAGTACATCCATCATTGGCTCTGAAGTGACTCTTTCTAATCCACTGACTCTCCATGCAACAGGAAGCTAATGCTCTTTCAGTGGCCAAGAGCATCTAATTTTAGCAAAACTTTGTAGTGTATTGGGGACACTGGAATAAGCCTTGTGCACTATCGTCAAGCCTTTAAACAAAAACAAATCTTACTAATAAAAATATCAGAGGACCTGATGGTGATGGATTTTATCAAGAAAATAAATGAGTGAGCATGAAAAACATCACTTTCACCACATTCTTGAGAGAGAAGGTCGCTTTTTCGGTCCATGCTGTTTGAGGCAGGGAAGGTTATCTGCTGAGCCTGAGCTCTGATAAAATGGCCGAATACTGGTGTCGCTTAAGTTAGTTACCAAGAGGTGGAAAACCATGTTCTGAAAGTAAAAGTCCTCATCAATACTTTGACGGAAAAACCTGGATTTGCAAATTAGCTCAGTTTTTCAGCGAGGAGGTGGAACTAATAAGTGACAGAGTAAACCTCCAGACAGGAGAAAACTACATATAAATTTAGAGGATAAAACATGAAAGAATGAATTAAAAATGTTTGAATAGGGTGAAAAGTGTGACCAATATTTTTTCCAAAAAATTACATTAGCATTGATTTCAATCTTATCACATACTCTATCAATCTGATGGTAAACCAGACAGCTGTAAAACACAGTCCTTCCTAAATTGCCTTCATTTCCCCACTATTTAGGAAGAAGAGTCTCTTTTCACTCCGGAAGAAATCCATTAAGCTCAGTTGATTTTATACATTAATTTTTGGCTCCTTCTTTCACCCGTCCCATTTAATATGATAAATTACATTGCAACCACAGGCAAACTCCCCAATGAAATAAACACATCCCTGATCTCCCTACTACTTAAAAAAGTTAAGAACCTTTCATCCTGCTCAAGCTATCATCCTTTTTGCTCGGAGCGGACCTTAAGTTAATCCCCAAAGTTCTGGCTGACATATAAGACCCTGTGGTCAACAAATTAATCCATTCTGACCTAACTGGATACTTTAAAGGGAGATACACCTCTGCCAACACTAGGCAATTAATTTATTTTCATTTCACCATTGCAAACATGCTCACTCTCATACATAGGTGATTTCTTAGGATGTAGAAAAGGCCCTTCACAGATTCATTTAGCATTTCCTCTCCACTTCACTTACTACAATGGGCTTTGATTCAAGCATCATCTGCAAGATTCCAACCCTACATTTCACTCCCATGGCCTCAGAAATTACCAATCATATAATATCCAACCCTTTTCCTTTTGTGCCCTCCAGGGGAACCAGACAAGGATGACCTCCTACCCCCCTCTTCTTCGCGATTTTTATTGAACCTCTAGCCTCAGCCATCAGACAGACAGACTATTAGTGGCATTACCTCAGAATCAATGCAACATAAGTTTAGCCAGTTTACAAATTACACTATTTACAAAATCCAAAAATCTCCCCACACTCCTCTCGGGAACTGATAATGGTTATTTGTGAGGTAATAAAGTCCGCTGGATCAAATCAGAAGTCGCGCCATTAAACAGATTTGACTGGAACGCTCTGGCCGACAGACTTCTATCAACTAGAAAGCCGCTGGTCTGTAATATTTTGGTTTAACAATCTTCCCAAATCCATCAAATCTTGTCCACCTTCATATCAATGCAGTATAACATTCTGTGACAAAGTGACTCCAGTAGGGCATTCAAAAAACAAAAAACATTCAGCCACAGATTAACAATCCATTGTCTATACACTCTATATTCCCAAATCAACAACAGGTCATAAAGCTGGACTATGGCCCAAACAAATTTTCTGAAAAAAAGGACCCCTCCATTTTCTCACTAAAAAGACAAAAAAAAAAAAAGCAAGACAGTCTCTCAGCTCCCTGTTTCCTGTGTAATCTCCCACAAAGTTCCATGTCTATTCAAATGGTTTAGTGAATGTCAATCAAACCCTCACTTCTAGCTGCAAATAGAGCAGCAAATATGCAATCCAGTATAACTGCAGCACCTCTCCTTTCATGAGAGCTCTGCTAGAAAGCTGACCAGTTTTGATAATCCACGTATCTCCTATACAACAGAAGGTCTAGCTGAAAATCCATAAAATCCAAACTTAAAAAACAAATTCTGTTTATCCACCCCCACATGATCTGATCTAACAAACAACAGTAAATCTGTATAATTTCTGGTGAGGAAGGCCAGAAGCTTTGACCAGACTGGACAATTCACTGATGATAAGCAACTCATCCCACAATTGGTTAAACAATATTTAATCCCTGATAACCAGTTATTTTATTATTTGCGGCTATGACAATCAAAAAAGCAAGTATTGCTTCATCCTTGAACCAACCCCCCCCCCCCACTGCTCGCCCCTGACTAGCATAATGCAAAAAACGAAAAACGAAAATTATTTCCAAAATATGCAGCTCTGACACAACGTAAATCTCCGATGTTTGACAAAACAGATAGAAGAACTGACCAGGACCACCAATAAACAAGCAGCACAATTTCCAGAAATACAAGAGCTATCATTCACATACTTCAGTCTGAGTGGCATTGATGCCTGACCATCCTCCATTTTCTGAAAAGCCCTCTTTTTCCTCGATGCGACCACTACAGAGCTATTTTGACATATTAGCTATTTTCTTCCCCAACCTTCTACACCCCTCTCACACATGCTAATATGCACATACACACAGACACACTGTAATACGACTGTCCTTTCTTGTTAATATGCTGTCACAAACACAATTAAGAATTTATAAGTGCATGTGCAGTATGTGCGTGTGTATGTTGTAATTATTATTATTACTATAATTATTATTATTGTTTGTTTCTTTTTTTTCTTACACACTGTTTATTCCTTGCTTTGTACACGTTCTGTGTTCAAGTTTTGCAACAATAAATAAATAAATAAATAAGCTTCCTGATGGCTGGCTGGAAAAGGGAAAAACTTTAAATATCAAACCCCAGGTGTTTCCACCACTGCAGTTTCCGGGATTTTATTGGACTCTTTTGACCTCTTAAAAGTACTGAGATTCACAAATGCACCAATGAAAATATTGTCCCCTATTCTTAACTGTTTTTTCCACTATTTGCCCTTGATCATGGCACATATTTGCACTTCTGTGAAGTTGCTTCTCCTCATGCGGGATCTAGCGCTGACACAGTCGTAAAATTTCATGATACTCCCACACAAGTCCTAATGGCACAATTTCTGGGTGCACAGTGTTCACAGAGTGATTTGCTTTAATGGCGTCTGAGCTGCTCTGCATTTAGCAGGACAGTACACCAACAAGGAAGAATCTCAGCCTGACCTGATCGCTGCACTTAAAAGCCCTTCCTGGCACACAGCCCCTGCCATCTGGTGCGCAAATCTCAACTGTGCATTTGTCATCACTGCCGTTCGAGACCGTTTACCTTCTCAAACACCCATAAAATGAATTTGGATTTTATTGAATTTTTTCGCGCGAGCGTATCAACCATTCCCGTCTCAGTGGCACGGGAAGAGTGTCATCAGTTGAGAGCAGACACGATTCTGGGGGCCTGCAGACCATGCTTTTCCACTGTCGCTCACTTAATCAGCTGTGCAATCACCTCCACTGACTGTCTGCTCAGCAGATGGCATGCATCTATGAATTAAGTACCTTCAGGAGGTTTAAAAAAGATGCACCTTCAGATCATGAATATTAACAGATTGGCATATTCTCAATTTAAGTTTATATCCTTATGAAAAATTACGATAGTTCCAAGCTAGGAATCCTATAATATTTTCGCCACCATAGTGTAGTATTATTATTGTGATACTATGGTAACTCGAACTACAGCTATGCAGTTGGGTGGATTTTAGTAATATCATGGTACTGTTGACTTTGGTAATACTATAGTTATAATGTGATGGCTATAGTACTGCTCTAGTTATACTATGCAAACTATAGTGATACTATAGTTATGCAATTATACTATAGTATTACTAAAAATATCTATAAGATATTTTCACAAGGACAAAGTCTCCCATTCCTGAGAATATTTATCTCTCTGTTGCACCAGATGACTAAGGATAATTCCGTTTGGGTGACCTCAACTTGAGAAGCAGGCAACCGTCAATTTCCAACCATAATCTAGGTTGTAATCAAGTCTGGTTCAATTAATTTTACTTCTCACTCTGCCTTGGAGAACAATGCCTTTGTCAGGTCTCTGATCGAGTTTCAATCTTTGAGAACAATTGCAAACCCCATACCCCGTTAAAGGAAAGAAAAATAAAAGGAAAACGTCAAGTATTTCCTGGACTATTCACAAAAATAGCGCAATGGGTGACCTTGCGTCTGACTCATCCCATTGTAGAGCACAACCGGGACTTCAAAGTCTTTGCAAAACCAGTACATTCGGTGTCATAGTGACTGTGAATTGTGAGACACCGCCACAGACTCATGCACTTAACCTCATCTCCCTCCCAAATCACAGCGATACTTCTTTTATGCTGGTTGTGTCTGGTTTTATCAGTTTTTATCCATCTGTTTCAAATGTTATCACTCTTGATTGAATGCGCATTATCATCTGTTCTCACCGTCATACATACGGGATAGTAGAGGCCCAGTCTACCTATTGGTATGTTCAGTGGTTTGACATCAAGTATTGATAACATTGCTCACTGGTGGTATCATTTTAAATGACAAAGTTATTATAGTCATACTGTAAAATACTGTAAATTACTAGGTCATTTTAATTTAAAGTTTGCGCTTTTTCAATTTCCTCCCAAAAGCTTGAGGCAGAAAAGAGAACTTCGTCAAAATAGATCTCTGTTGAACTGGATCTTCTCAACACTGTCAGTCGACTATAACAATTTACTGAACCTACACGTACGTACAGTAGGCGCCTAGTATCCCATATTGTGCAGAAAACATGATAATGCCTATTTATTCAAGCAATAACGCCCAAAGCGGCTTTTCTATCCATGCTCAGGGTGAAGCTGGACTCCTTTATTGCAAGGTAAATTTGAAGGATACATTTTGTCCAGGTTGCGCCAGATTCCAGGTGAATGAGAGGCTTCGATCTGGGCATCAGGTGTACTCCCTGCAGACACTGGAGTCCCCTCCCCAGCAGCCTGGGAAGCACATATGGATGGCTGTAAGTGACCAGAGAAGGAAAGTCCAGCTAAACAAAGTAAAGGGTCTCAACAGCATTTTTCTCTGGTGCCTTAGATTTGCTATTCAAGACAGTTCCTTAGGTTGGAAGTTTAATGAGTAACTGGTCGAGCTCATGGATGGATGAACTTCATGGCAGGTTGTATACTTCCTTACCACGCAATTTTTTCTGCTCTATAAGGGACGATCACTCGCACTGGCTCTAACGCATACACTCACACTCAAAGCAGGCAGAACAAAGTGGCCATACAATGGAAATAGGAAGTGAGCTGGCGTCCCCAGAGGTCACGGAGTGAAATATAACAAGCTTGACTGAAAGATACTTGAGTAGCTTGAGGGGCAAGAACAGCCTGGTTCTCAGGCTTGGTTGCAGTGAAATGGAAAAAAAGGCCCCTGTAGGGTCGAGGACTCCTTAAACCCCAGTGGACGCTCATAAGGGGCATGGTTACGCCATCCATTTCCATATGAAAAGTCAGTGTGCAGTGTCAAAAAGGCTCGCCTCTCTGTACACCAAGATATCAAACTCCATTCACAAAGTCACATGAGGCAGCAGCATTTAAGATCAGAGAGGTTATCCTTACAGTAAAAAGCAGTAATATCAAGCAGGATGGTCAAAGCAAAAACAACTTCAAAAAGTAACATTTAGGGTCTTTCTGCAGTTTAAAAAATACAATTACTGGCGACAATGTATAGAATAATCAACTTGTATATAACACAATGGGCATGAAACATGAAGTTAAAAGTTGTGTTACAGAAAACTATGGTGTACGTTATACGCACTAAAGTGTTGGTACACAGAACTTTATTCAATGAAATGCATAGATACTGTAAGTAGTTGCAAAAACCCTTCACTAATAAAGTGCAATTTAATTATATGTGGCAATGATAGCAGTAAAGCATAGCACTCACTCAAAATATCACCCCAAAAAAAGGCTTTACCCATAGATGAATCACATACTCCACATGCCCCATGTATAACTTCACCTGGTCTGAGGCCTGTACCGCTTTGTCTTCATCAGGATCTACTCCCACACTAAAGAAACAGGAAACAGAATCAAGAGATCCATGAACAGATCCTGGAGCTCATTATCTAAAACACTGGCAAAGTTTCAGCATCAGGTTCATTAGGTTCATAAAATATTTAAATAACCTCACTGAGAGAATATATGCATTATATATGTTCTTCAGTTGCTTTTAAAACAGTTTACCCAGAACAGTAGCTAAATGTAACATTCATAAATTTTTGTGCTTGCATTACTATGTCAATTTTTCTTCTCGCTTCTTTCTCGCCTTAAATCTCTGACCTATTTACCATTGCCCTTTCCGTCGGTAAGCTAAAGCAGGGGACTGAGGCACACTGCACAGACCGCTTAGTTAGGTATTCTGTCCTTTATTTTGGTGGTAAGGGGTAAGTTATTCACAAAAAATTTGTAAAAAAAAACATTATGTAGCGTTAGCTTTCGCTAAAACAGCACTTGGCATTTAGTTTCTAAATCCACGTAATATGAAGCCATGTCAATGGCAATTCTAAACGCAGCAAACTGTTTCAAAACTGCTGCTGACAAAGAGTCTAAAACAGCAGTCACTGATTGTAGCCTACAATGCTGGTTACGAGGTTCGCCATATCCAACTATTTCGAGCTCCCACCAGCGGAAAAAGAAATCGATGCCAAAGCTTCTCGGAGCATCTGAACGTGCGGGAGAAGAGGACCAAATGAAAAATTCAACACAGGGCCCATGGAAAACTTGTTACGCCCCTTAATACCAGTCAAAGTAAATTTAGATATCATATTTTAATATGTACTTTTCATCCCATTCCAACTTCTTCTGAGTTGAGGTTGTAGCTATTTCAGCCTAATTCATGCTAACTTGTGGTGGGGAAAACAAAATACATCACCGCACAATGACATCCTTCTACTTTCAGTACAGTAGACATACACATAATAGCGAATGGCAATACTGCAGTAGACGTACACTCCAATTGATGCGCTCTTTAACAGCAGTGCATATATGCATGTTTTAATAATAATAAAATATTTGAATCTATTACACTGGAGTTAACCAGCACTATAATAGCATTTAGTATTGATGGCAAAAAAGACACTTAAAACATCATTCAACACGCATAGAGATGCTGAAGCAGTCCGGTGTTCACAAATAATCTATCACTCTCTCTGACACCTGCTGAGAGCCATGCATCTGAGTGGAAGCTGTCTGCAGGCACCAAGAACACCATTTTAAACCTAGTCATCACCTCCTGTGGATCTCTAACACAGGACACTCATCTTCAAATGATGGAAGCAAGGGATAAGGCCATCTGGGCCTGCAAGGAAACTATACTAAAACAAAACTTTTAACGTGCTCTAGGACTCTTCATCCCCAGACTTTTCATCCCCATGAACTTTTCATCCCCACACTCCTCATCCCTGTATCATTCATCCCCAATAATGCTTTGCCCACTTCCTGCATTATAACACTATCCCTCACCCTAACCCTAATCTCAACCTTAACCTTAACCCTAATAATAGTCCTCAAAGACAACAAGTCCAGGGATGAAAAGTCCTCAGGGACGAAGAGTCTGGGGACGAAGAGTCCTGTTACCCTTTTAAGGGGAAATTCAAGTTTTGTTAGTTCTTCGAACCTGATGATAACCACATGTGATTTAGCCACAGCCAAAGACGAAATCGCTGAAATGGGAATTTCTTGATCATACAAATCCTATAGTCACCATATGAAAGTGAAGGGACATTACTTGAATTGGGCTGCAAATCTAATGCCATGGAAAAGAGTGCAAACAGATAGTGAGGTCACAGCGCACCGGTGCTCTCTCAAGCTGATGAGCGGTAAGTGTGTGAGAAGAAAGTGACAGCAAGTAGCATGATGGCCAATAGTCAAGGGCGTAGGAATGAGTTTAACATTGGGGGGGACCAAGGGTGTAGGTTTAATGTGAGAATTGGAAGGGACACGTATGTGATGCGAGTGCACGCAGCGCGCGAGCTGGAAAATCTTTGCAAATCTGAGTGCAGATTCTGCCTTCACTGTATACAGAGATTATCCGAATGAGTGTTTCTCCGTTTTTTTATCCCACCGGTATGTATACCGTGGGATATAGTCATCACCCTGTCCGTCCGTCCGTCCGTCCGTCCGTCCGTAATCATTTTCGTTTCCGGAGCAGAACTCAAAAACTATACCACTTACAAACTTCATATTTGGTATGCAATTTCCCTTAGGGTGCCATTGTGCCTTTTATGGTTTCAATTCCATTGGGCCCAAAATTTTTGAAATTTTCACCAAAAACGGCCCAAATTTCCAACTTTGTTTCGTTTCCGGAGCAGAACTCAAAAACTATACCACTTACAAACTTCATGTTTGGTATGCAATTTCCCCTTACAGTGCCATTGCGCCTTTTTATGGGTTTCAATTCCATTGGGCCCAAAATTTTTGAAATTTCACCAAAAACGGCCCAAATTTCCAACTTTGTTTCGTTTCCGGACCAGAACTCAAAAAGTATACCACTTACAAACTTCATATGTGGTATGAAATTTCCCCTAGGGTGCCATTGTGCCTTTTATGGGTTTAAATTCCATTGGGCCCAAAATTTTTGAAATTTTCACCAAAAACCGCCCAAAAATCCTTTTTTTGTTTTGTTTCCGGAGCAGAACATACATACCACACCACTTACAAACTTCAAATTTGGTATGCAACTTCCCCTTAGGGTGCCATTGTGCCTTTTGGGGGTTTCAATTCCATTGGGCCCAAAATTTTTGAAATTTTCACCAAAAACGGCCCAAATTTCCTTTTTTGTTTTGTTTCCGGAGCAGAACTTACATACTATACCACTTACAAACTCCATATTTGGTAAGCATCTTACCATTGCAGGATTACATTGTTCATTCTCTGAGACTATTAATTCCATAATTTGCATTTTTCTTTCAAATGTTTTAACAACAATACAACAGCGGCACTCCAGGTAGTCTACTTCCTCGCACTGAGTGCTGGTAACATGAACAGCAAGATGCTAAAGGTGATTATACTTCTGATTGATGTTGTCATCTTCCCTGCACTTGGTGTTCAGTGTGCTTTCATCAAATATCATCATTGCTCAAATCCCCTTTCCTTTGCCTATTCAAGTATATATAAGTATTAAATTACTCAAGGGATGAGAAAGTATACAACTCTCCTGCAATCAGTAACTCACGAATTATGTGGGGACCGGTGGGATATGTCATCTTCTGATGACTCTTGTTTTTATTAGGCTACGCAAGGTGCCTCCAAAATTTTCAAACAAAGATGCCACATACATAAACTTGCCACAACCTTTACTGACAGCTGCAAACCATCTCAGCGTACTCATGAAACCCGCTCAGATCTAATAACCTGGACATTGATACCAAGTGAGTGGATATATAACTACGTTAGCAAGCCAGCTCGCAATCCTCTATTAAGCATCTTAATATGCGGTAACGCAATTGCAGCCGCGATAAACACCTCAAAATGGACCACCGACTATGAATTGGACAAGCCACAAACCGAGCGTTAATCGGGCTGGATCGTGTTAAATTTACGATTACGTGTTTCTGTCATTTCCCCCACTGAGCCAAAGTTGGTTCGGACATTTTGACTTTCAAAGGTTATATTTGCTGAACATCATGAGGCGAACTTTAATGCTTTCCCTATAATTCCACAGAACAAGTCATAATTGAGCCCCTAAGAGCCATACTGGGCCAACCCATGTTGGGGAACTTTTGAGAAAATGGGACTCAAAGTTGCCAGCCTCCTGTGTCATCTAGAGTATCTGGGAACTAGAAACACTGCTTATGTTAAAAACTCAAGATATGTAGACTTACGTGATGCTCTTCTTATGCAGGCTTTGGATGCCCTTCTGTTTCATTTAAAGTGAAAGGTACCTCCTTCTGAAGCGGAACCATCATCTTCTGATTCATTTGGGTCAAACTCTGGGTCTCCGTTATCTTCCACTTCACCATCATCATCAATCATAGCAAGCAGTTCCTCATCAGTGAGATACCCAGCCGCCATGTTTACATTGAATTATGGAAAAGTTGTGGGATGGTCCACTATGGCTAAGGCAGTGCAGTGCATATATACAGTGGCAGAGAGGATGTTTGCTTGTATGAACAATCCATGTGGGTAGATTGGGTTGGCTCATTTAGGAAATGTAGATCTCAGTTTTCTGCACATGCTGACTACCTCAACTCAATTTTGCCAAAAGTGCGGGATGGCCCGGTATGGTTCTTAGGGGCTCAATTATGACCTCACCTGAAGCCCTGATACACCTGTATCCCCAACAGCTTGCCCTGTTTCTCTAGCTTGCTGCTGTGGTTCCTGCATATAAAATAATTAATTAATAATGGCACCTTCGCGGGATTTCTCCGCTGAAATTCACCTCATAATTTGACATATCCACCTGGCTTATATTTAATACTGCTAGCAACCCGATTACTAACAAACATGTGACAGAAGCCAGGTTTAGTTCGCTAGTTGAAGCTAGCGAACATGTTTAATTAACATTCATTGACCCTTACAGTACTGTGGAAATAATGAAGAGTTTCTGTCATCAGACCGCCTGCTGTCGACTGCTGCTGTCTCCCGCCTCCCAAACACTCTCAGAGCCGGTGCGGGAGGGGACGGGCCAGTGACAAGATGCTGTGTTGCGCTTTCAAAATAAAAGCACGCAAGTTAAATTTTTCAAAATCAAATATTTTTCTCTTCTGCGGTATAATTTTTGGGTGGGACAAATGCACCTGTCTCCAATATTGGAGGGGACACGTCCCCCCCCCGTCCCCCCCGGTTCCTATGCCCATGCCAACAGTATACCTGCAAGGTCCTTCAGGAAAAATCCAGTTTTGAGGGTCATCAGGGCTCTAATTAAGCCACCTGACTGAAGGATTGTGGGTAATTATGGTTACAGGTGAAAGTGGCTTGCGGTCAGTCTCTGTGGTGGAAAAAGGGTCCACGCTCTTCAGGCACCCAGGAAGCAGCGGAGTCCCACAACAGCAACACTCCTCAATCATATAATTGCTATATCCATACGATGAGGCAAGACAAGATATACATTATTAAATCCAGTGAGGTAATACATCCTCTGCATTTGACCCATTCCAGTTACTTGGGAGCAGAGGACAGCCACAGTGCAGTGCCCACTGACCAACTGCAGATCTAAAGCCAGAGCCTTGGTCAGGGACACTGGTAGGAGTGTTCCTTTAGAGCAGGGGTTCTCAACTGGTCTCACATTGGGACCCACATTTTCCCATGGTCATTACGTCGCGACCCACTTTTATAGAATCGAAACGAAGCAAATATATTTTTCAAAAACAGCCTTTGAAAACACATACGTCATCTTTTTAAACACACATACACATTTATTTATATGTGCAAGGTGCATTTCAGAGCACATTATTAAGAAAATGAAGAACATGAAAACTGCATTCGTGAATAAAATGCAATTAAATACCAAAACTGCACAAAATAAATAAGGCCACAAAACTTAATATTTAACTTCTATGAATATTTCTGCATTCAGAGCTCAAACTGAGGAGGAACATGACAACTGTATAAAAGTGAATAAAATAAAATAACAAAAAACTGCACAAAATAAATAAAGCCACAAAACTAAATATTTCACGTCAATGAATCTCTCTGCATTCAGAGCACAAACTGAGGAGGAACATGACAACTGCATGTATGAAAGTGAATAAAATAAAATTATCAAAACTGCACAACATAAATAAGGCCACAAAACTAAATATCTCGCTTCTATGAATCGCTCTGCATTATACACTCAGCGTATTACTGCCCACCACAGTCCAGGGGCCTCAGTTATCATTGTGGATACGCCTTTTTTTACACCCTTTCCCCGTTTTGTGCGTATTCACTTTTCGCCAAATTTGGGATCTATCAAACTCAAACCTGACGGGAAAAAGCGCGGACATTTACACCCATTTTGAGCATGACGTACTGTGATTTACACCCTTTTTGAAGAACAGGAGGAATTGGCGACGCAGCTGCTGAGTCAGAGAATTGCAGTGTGTGAGGGAGAGAGGAGCGCGGATTATAGCTTATTTAAAAGAACAATCAAAGCCGCTGCAATGTCTGGTTTTCTTAATGTAATTGGAGCCATTGACTGCACTCACATCATGATTGGGGCACCATCGGTGAATGAATTTGTGTATGTGAATCGCAAAAATGTGCATACGATCAATACCCAAATCATGTGTGAGGCCGACATGCTCATAACGAATGTAGTGGCACGTTGGCCTGGCTCTACACCTGATTCATTCACCCTGACGCACAGCAGTGTGGGGGCAAGACTGGAGGCAGGCGCTGCGCGTGAAGGCTGGCTTCTTGGTGATTGCATGTAGGCTACACAGTATACTCATTCATTGAAAGCTGCTGCTTATAATTATCAATTCAAGGCTGATACGCACCCCATCGTTGTGACTTACAGGTGATAGTGGCTACTTCCTGAGGGAGTAGCTGCTAATTATCATCCCGGATCCACAGGGTGGCCAGGAAACCCAGTATAATGAGGTCCATGCCCGTGCGCGCTGCGTCGTGGAGCGTGCCATCGGGCTCCTGAAAGGCCATTGGCGCTGCCTGGATGCATCGGGTGGTAGGCTCCTCTACCACCCGAAAAAGGTCTGCGGAATCATCTGGGCCTGTGCCATCCTGCACAATGTGGCAGTGAGGCGTGGGGCTGCGCTGCCGCTGGGCCTCCCTCCACCCCAGCATGTGGACCCGGACCCACAGCCCCCTCCCCGTCATGAGGGTTTTCAATGGGGACTAAGGGCACGAGCTGCGGTGATGCAGCGGTTGTGAAGCGGCCCCCCCACCTCTCACCCCTCATGTTGAGCTAAAGAATGTGTGTATATAGCCTACGAGTTTCTCAGTTTCAGTCTTGCAAAGTTGTGTTTAGTTTTCAGTATTGCAAGAACCTCATATTTCATTCCTCATCCATTTGATGTCCACAAGTTGAGACAGAAATAAATTCATGTATATCAAACACGACATTGTAATTTTTGTCCCTCTATGCAACTGAAACAAAACACACACCTACTGCATTTGAAAAAAGATTCGACACGAAGGTTCTTTTTTTTTTTTCGCCTCTGTAAGACTTGTGACCGCAGCACTCGGCGGTTTTACGCTTCTTGGTGAGGCCGGGGCTGTGGCTGATTAGATGAGATTGTTTTAATTTCTGGAGGTGAAATTGTTTGCTCCAACATTATGCGTTCATTTCTGTTGTGATTCTCTACGCATTCTTAGTTATATGTTCTTGTTCCTAAATAAACCACAAGACGAAGTGATCATACAGAATTAGTGCAAAAACCTGCCGAAGAGGACTTTTTTCCTCGCCAGCACCTCACTAACAAGCACGTGCATCTCACTCTCTGAGAAGTTTCGCTTCTTTCCGCGTTTCCCATCCATGTTCCACTGTCTTCCACTGACGTCAATCCACAAATCCCCCGAGCGCACATGGCTACTTTACATGCAACTGCTCATTTGTATTGACCATATATGGTTGTGTCTGGGCGTGTAGAGGACGGGATATGAGGCGTGTTCACGTCCGCACTTTTCTTGGGTCCGGTGTGATTTATCAATGGAAATTATGGAGAAAAGTGCGTCGCGACAGTTTGATAAGAATTGAAAATGGTGTAAATATTTTGGGTGTACGCCATTTTTGGCTTTTCGCTGTACATGAAAATTTAGTAGCACTTTTACACCCTTTTAGATAAATGAGGCCCCAGATGTATTATGATACATCCCCAATACGCAAAAAAAAAAAACCCTCCATTTCACACAAACTCGCACTTCAAGTTCAAACTCCTATCGTCTCTTGTGAGCTCAACTCTCCTCGCATAGTCCTCTTCTGCTCAACTCCCCCTCGACTCTCCAGAACCTCAACACAACACTTAAAGTGAACGTCAATCGAATGATGGTTACCATGGCTCCAGAGTCAGACGCGCATTAAACATTATTCACCTCCGCTAAGGAGGTGAATGTTTTTGCCGGCGTTGGTTGGTTTGTTTGTTTGTCTGTAAGCAGGATAGCTCAAAAACGGCCGCACAGATTTTAACCAAACTTTGCAAGATGTTTGAGCAGCACAAGAGGAACAAGTGATTAAATGGCATAACTAGGCCAAAGTACAGCTGGGATATACGTCGCAGTTCAAGATTTCAAGTCTTTCCAATGGGCCGGATTTCCAATCGCCGTGCTTTTGGGTTTTGCTGCCACCTGGCGGTAAAATGCAACAATACCCCATATCAGCCTGCAAAAATAACTCATGCGCGGAGTTGCGGAGGTGCTGCGCTCTCTGAGTGCTCTTGTTTTTTTATTTTTTTAACCAGCTGTCCGCGACCCACTCAGAACGGGTCTGCCACCCACTTTTGGGTCGCGACCCACCAGTTGAGAACCACTGCTTTAGAGCATATCTTACAGGGTGGGGGTAAGTACAGTACCTAGAGAAAACCCATGTAAACACAAGGAGAACATGCCAACTGCTCACAGAGAAGTCCTAGCTGGCTAGAACTCGAACCCAGAACCTAATTCGAGCGATCACCAATAAAAAAACTAAGATTTCCCAGGGGTGGCTTTTTTTTGCCAAAATTTCTTACACTTCCAGGATTGCCTCACTTCTGGTGCGCAGCTTGCATAGCGGCATTACAACAACAATTCAGCAGTACTTCTGAAACTGCAAGTTAGGCCAATAAAAAGTACCGGATGCATGAAGAATTAATACTATTAATACTAATAATTAATCAATAGAATACAGCTTCTATGCTCGGTGTTGTACGGCCAAGTATTCGTAGCCAAGCATGCCAACGCAACTTTCCCCCTGCAGCTGCACAAGACGGGAAGTGACTTGGCCACCAAACTATCCCATAAATCATCAGAAACGGGGCTTGATTGCAACATCAAAGCATTTTTTTTTTTGCATTGGCTATCGCTCAAATTGTTGCTCGAAGATAGAGCTAACCTCTGCATCACTGTGCTGACCAAAGTGAGTTCAGTTATGACACCATCAGTCAGGGGAGTGATGGTGAATACAAAAACATCATATTACAGGCATCACTTTGCAGCTTATTGAGGTGAATGAAGTATTATAACCAGTTCTTTACAGGAGCAATATACCGAAGTGCAATCATCCGCATTTCTCATTCAGCACTTGATTGCTCTCATAATACTTTCAACATATTACACTGTATAAATAAAAAAAACAAACCTCAACAAGGAATATTACTTAGAAAAAAATAAATAAATAGGACCTCCAAGTTGCTTAGAGCTGAGATGTTTGTCCTAGCCACGGCATTACTGGCTATGACTGGAGGTCTGCACGGGAGAGGAAGCAATTGGCTCAGCCTCGCCGTGGATACTAAACGTTAAGCGGGTTAAATTAGTCAGACACATCCCTCTGTATTGGCTACTCAATGTCGGCCAGGCACGTGTAGCTATAAGAGCATATTATACAATGACTGTTTTATCCTCTGTCAGCATAGGCAGCGATTGGTGGTGCGACTGCATGAAGTAAAAGAAGCAATGGCCAGTCGTCATGTTAACCATTAACAGTCGACAAGTTCCTCCTGAGATGACTAGAGCAGGTTGCTGCAGTGATTAAACTGTTTGGTTGCACTGAGGGTGGGACAAAAAGGGGGAAAACCTCCCAAAAAAATAAAAAGAAAAAATATGAACAAATAATTCATTCAAACAATTGCATTCTGAAGGAGCCACAAACTTACATGAACCTAATCCCCCTCTCACTAGTGATTTGTTTTTTTAAGCATTCAGGGCAGCTAGCTGGGCATTACTTTGATCAAAAGAAGTTATGCTATAAAACACTACTAGAAAGTGTCTCAGTCGAGCATGCACATGAATTAATGATAGAGGAAAGGGCACATGAATTAATGATAGAGGAAAGGTATGACAGCGTACCCTCAAATGGTTTCAAAAACAGTAATGACGGGTCTTAAAGATGGCTTGTCACAATTCATGCTACAAATGGTGCAATACAACAGGGCAACAGTGAATACATCACAGTTTCATGCATCATTACCTGTACAGGGAAAGAAACTAACAAGCTGTTGTTCTCGCAAGGTTATAATCAAAGGCAAGCCATTTTTTGGGCGTAGCAACACCTTAAACCGCAGCAATCGGGCCCTTTACGCTTGCACTAAAACTATACCAGTGATAACCAATATGCAAACACTGCCATCCAGATGTCTTTTTCAGGGAAGGCCTTGCTTATTTCAGCAAGAGCATGCCAAACATCACATTCTGTATATGTTATAAGAACATGGCTCAGTTGTGAAAGAGTATGGATGCTAAACTGGCCTGTCTGCAGTGCAGACCTGTCGCCCACTGAAAATGTTTGATGCACTATGAAATGAAAAATCTGACAAAGTAGGCTACAAAGTCTTGAGCAGAGTAAATCCTACCTAAAGCAAGAATGGGGAAACACTTTGCATTCAAAACAACAACAGGTGGTCTCCTTAGTTCCCAAACACTTAAAGAGTGTTGCTAAAGGAAGAGGATATGCAACACAGTAGTAAACAAGCTCCTGTGCCAACTTTTAAAAATGTGTCACGGGCATCATATTTAAAATGAGCATATATTTTTCAAAAAACAATAAAATTTCTCAGTTACATCAGTTGATATGTTGTCTTAGTACTATTGCCAACTAAATACAGAGTTAAATAGATCAAGACGGCTTGTCAGAATTCATTGTACAGATAGCACAATACAACATGGCGATGGTGAATGTATCAGTCTCATGCGTCATTACCAGCACAGGAAAAAAAAACAAACACGTCATTGTCCTCACAAGGTTATAATCTAAGGTAAGCCATTTATTTGGCTCAGGAGCAGCACAAAACCACAGCAACTGAGCCGTTTATGCTGACGCTGAAACATTACCAGAGATAAACAGCATGCAAATACAATGTTCCACCTCCAATGGGATGCCAAATTGATTGAAGAACATTGCTACTAGAGCACGAAAATGTCACTCTATTGACCATTCTCACAGGTGATGCAGATAATACAGTGCTGTTCAAAAGTATTCAGCACTCTACATTTTTTAAAAATTTAAATCTGGCTTTAGATGTTCACTTATTGTTTTCCACATTAATGGTGCTGAAAATAAAAAGTATATTGAAATTTCAAATGCTAATTTAAAAGCTAGTTTTAAAAATAAGTGTTTTTATTTCATTTAAAACTGTTGATACAGATAATGTAGTTGACAGAGCCCTGATGTCAGCATCATCACGGCCATCTTCAATCACTTGGAGGGATAGACGCAAGTGAGACAGTCAGTCTGACAACAAAATTGCTTTAAATGTGCCTAAGATTTTTGCATAGTACAACGCAAAACTTTTTGGCGCACTGAAGCAATTTTGTATGGCAAATATGCTACGGGGTAATACGGGGTAATAACTGAGAAATATACTATACGGAGCAGTTAACTGTTAAAAACTAAATCAAACCGATACTTGGAGTGACTTTGCTTTCCTGAATATTTGGGGCACTGTCCTGTTGTGCTATAGTTTCATAAGATGATTGGCTTTTTGCTTGTGCTGAGCAGAGTGGAAAACTTGCCACCTTTCTTCCGCAGACTGACTGTCTGGCTAGCATCTGTCCCTCCAGTTAATAGACCGATCCAGAGTACAGCCCACCCAGGCCTATCCAGCCAATGAGATCCAGGGCTGCAGTCACGTGACCGCACCAAGCTAGCGCTCGCCATAACCTCGGACAAACAAACACTTATCTGAACTGCTTTCTCTATTGGGAAGAGTACATTCACGTTTTGTTTTCGCATTTTTTTTAATTATAAAATCTCACTATGGCAAAGCGGTGTTGTTACGGTGAGTGTAAATCGGACACGAGATACCCAGACAGGGTCGTAAAAACACTACTTTCAGGAGGGAGAGGGCTGGATATGGCAATTTATTTGCTAATAATTACTCATTATTCTCAAAGCTCAACTCGCTTTGTTTATGAACAATAACGCGTCTTGATGGCTTTGCACTGGGCCATAAAAGGGTCAAGAGGTTGCAGGTTTTCATTCAAACAGAGCAGAAACACACCTGATACGATTAATGCAGGCTTCACACAGAGTTCCGTTTCAATCAAAGACTGTCTTGGGCAATAACATTTGGGTGCTCCGGAAAAGGTTTATGATCTTATCACACCATATGTAAATTGAATGCTACGTACCCTGCTTTGCAAGAACACTGGCCGTGAACAATGCTTCTCTGTTCCTTGTCGATAGTTATTATCAATGAGTGTGGCTTCTGGGACTTCAGCATTGAGCGACAGCATTTGCATTTCGCTTCAACTTCACGGGCGTTTATGACAGAAAATGACACTTCGTGAATACACCCAGATAAAAAATTATTATAACCCTTGTCTTTTGCTTTTTTTGCGATGCGATCCGTTTTTAAAAACTCGAGATTGATTTTTTCAGGAAGCGCTTCCAATGAGGTTTAAGGACATTGGCGCCATCTTCAGCAAAGCTTGACCTAGGTCCGGCCGTTGCTATGCGTAGTTAGGGGGTGGGCGGAGCTATGGATTGGTCTATTGCAGACAGCCGTGATGATGTTAACATCAGGGCTCTGTCAAGACTATATTACCTGAATCAATTGTTTTAAATGAAATACAAACATTTATTGACAAAACTATTTTTAAATTAGAATTTTGAATTTCAAATATACTTATCTTCAGCAACACTACTGAAGAAAAACATGAACATCTAAAACCAGAATTAAATTGTCATGCCCCTCCCCCTGGGAATTCAGGACTTTTGGCTACCTGCCTTCACCCAATTATTCAATTGTCCCTTCTGCTCTTTTAGTTCATTGCCCCACCTGTTTCTCCTTAGTTGGTTATCATCACCTTGTCTATGTAAACCTCAGTTCTACCCCTCACTGGCAGGTAGCCTTAATGTGAAACACCCTTTTGTTTAGTGCACTCCCTTTTTGTTGTCCCTGGAGTTTTTGTATTAGTGTGGTGATGTCAGCTTTCTTTATTTAATAAAATATCACGTCCCTGCACTTGGGTCCTCATATTCCATCACTTTTCTGGCACCCTCCTAACATCTTTAGGTGCCAGGACATTACTTAAAAAAAACATAGGGTGCCCAAGACTTTTGCACAGCACTGCATGTCGTCCTACATTTCACTCCTGAGGTCATGGGCAATTATTCTTTAATATCTGGCATTATTCACAAACACAGGCTTCTTCTTTCAATTTATAGCAACAAGAGCTACAGTAACAAAATATCTAGGCGACATTGGGCGGTGAAACCGAGACAATACTCGGGACATCAAATAGCCTTCGTTCAAGAATACTGCATTTCCAAAAGGCATTTTTATCCATGCAGTTGGCAAGACTTTGCCTGCATCTAATGTTAAATCCCCAAAATGGGAGTTTAAACCACTCGTGCAACACACTTTGTAGTCTTTGGTCTAACAGCTGTTTATCACTGAATGCACAAGGTTCATGGAGACTGGAACTCTCACGCCGGGTAAAAAATTATCCAACTTTTCAGTCTCAATGCTCTCTCAGACCATTTATGTGATGGTGCTGCCCTGCAGTCCCTCCCCCTCCTGCTGTCTTCGCCTCCACTTCAACGAGCCACACCTGTTGCTCGTTGAAGTGGAGGTGAAGTTTAGAGTATTTAAGAGCTGCACTGCCGCTGCATTCTGAGCTCTGTGTGTGTTGCTGCTGCTCCCCTGTCTCTTTGTCATTTTTTAGAGTATATTTATTAAATATCTTTCTATTTTTTGTACCAGCCTGTGCAAGTGGGTCCCTTTATCAGCCTTTGGGTACATGGTCCCAGTGCCCGCCGGATTGCATGTTGCATCCGGCGGGACTAAACCATGACAATTTACGACAGAAGGAGGTGCACAGACAATATTTCATGAAGACCACCTCTAACTCGATTGCAGAGGCATGGGAATGAAGAGTTTCCCTGCTATATTATATTAAAATGCAATGTCTTGCTACTTACACGTACAGAATATACAATATTTCACATGTGTACAAACTAATCTGTGAAAATCTATGACCTTATACTGAGCTTATGCCTGTTTTTACCACATATTTCTTCCTCCATAATTGACTCGGAAATTAACACATTTATTGCCCATTAATGTTTCTTTTTTCCCTTTCCAAGAGTTGACCAATGAAATGTGCGTCTGCCCAGCTGTCTTCTAGCCTCGAACAAATTAGGATGTGCAGTGAGACACATGGCAGCACATGGTGCCAAACGGGCCACGAAGACAAGGCAGATACTGTGTGAGAGCTAACCCCGCCTCACTCTACACACTGGAGCAGATGTCCAACTTCAGGCTTGCCAAATCTTTTTTTTTTTTTTGTTGCTTTTGTTTAGAAGATTTTGTTTTCCAATTATGCAGAGCTTTCATTTTGACACACACACACACACACAAACACAAGAAAGCACGCACAGAACTGTGAAATGCTACTAGTTAGACCGATTAGTATGATATGAAATTCCCTTCACTTCCATTTCAAACAAAATAAATTGAAATCAAGCAGTTTAACAGAAGGCTGGCAAGAAAGGTTCAGGTTAACAAGCAGACGATGAAGTTAAATGACACTGTTCAAAACCTAGAACGAGCAAAATTTCCTCTTGGAGCATTCTACAGAACATGCAGCTCTGCCCATTGTTACAGGTATTATAAAAGAATATTTCAAGAAATAAACTAAAAAAAACTTATTTCAGCAAAAAAAATATACAAATATACAGCCAGTGATTTCATGTCAGTGAATAAGATGGGTAAAGCGATCCTCAAAATGTGTACCTATGATTAACTATGAAACAATACTAAATGTCATACCAGAGACGCAAGACAAATTCACAGTGGACAGAACTTAACAGCTTGGGGGGGAAGGAACTGCTACCAAACAGGAAGTTTGCATTCCCAGAGTGCTAGACTGAGGCTGATTAGACAAGGGAGGGAAAGAATTCAGCAACAATGTGCATTTATCTGATGCCAGTTCGAGTGGCTGAGGGAGCCTGACAAACACCCTCCCCCATCAGAATTAACACTGCCCACATGGAGGAAGAGCTGTTTTCCAATTTTGCAGTCAGCTCCAGCCTTCACTTCAAATGTGAAATGCTAAACAGTTGTGTACATACGAAATTATTGTGTGTCGTGCCAACTAGACTGGCACTGGCCGGAGACTCAAAATGAGACAGGGTGGCCTGTCTGTGCTAACAGAATTCGCACCCACTTCAAATGCTGACGGAGGCTGCCACTTGAGTGATGATGTGCTTTCATTTAGTGCCTGAGTAGGCTGCACTAAGGTAGGTTTGTGCTGTTTGGTTAATCAGTTTAGAGGTCTCATTTATAAAATGTTTTCATGATCAAACTGCATTGCAAATAGTGATTATGCCTTAAACCATGCCTAACTAGTTATTTCTAAAATCCCAGTTTGATGTTAATATAATTTTATCATTACATAATGTTTACTACATGCTGTTTTTGTGGATATAGCCTACTGAACATGCTAGTAGCCTGCTAGTGAATCACTGTTGTGGGCTGTATTCATACTTCATGGCCACCAGGTCATTGGTCATTGAATTTAGGCTCAAGGAATGCAGGAAATGTTGCAATGCAACTATATTTAGAGGACTGCTGCTGGCTGCATTCACAGAGAGGGTTACAGCAAAGCAAGTTCATGCCAGATCAAATTAAAGTTTGGGTTGAAGAGCATGACGTCAAGCAACCAGCTGCACCTTCTTGCTGCAAACTCTCTTAACTTTGATTATTGATTGCATTACTTGGTGTATTTTCAGATATTCTGGGTTCCTCTGGCCAAACCACCCTTTTCTTTTGCTATCACAGCTTTCTGAAGACACACACACGCACACACACACACATTGTGTTTTCAAGTTCTGTGGGGACATCCTATAAACTAACATTCATACCCAAACTCTTTTTCCTGACCTTTTCCATAAACAGATCATGCCTACTCCTAACCCTAACCTTAACCTAAACCTAACCCCAGCCTTAACTCCTAACCCTAAAATTGCTCAATTTCCTAAATGGAGACCTGAATATGTCACCATAAGGATAAAGAAATCTGGTATTGCATCTTTTGCGGGGCTATTTTGTCCCTAGAACGATATGTATAGACTGACCACACACACACACACACACACACCCACACAAGCATGTCTATCACTGACTAGCACACCCTTGGGACACTACAAGGGAAAACCTGAGGGGATTTAAATATTAGAGCACAGGACTGGAAGGTCATGCATTTTTTGGAGATCAGATACCACTAGACACTCGGGGCTGCAGTGATAAATCACTGACTCAACAAATGAAATGAATTTCAGATAGTTTAAAAGATGCAGGTCACAGCACAGCGATAAAAAAGGCACATTCGATGCTCATAGTGCTTGCAATGGCTTCAGATTTTCATTTCTCCACGCAGAAAAAAAATATCACAGTTAGGTAAACAGGACTCATACGGTTTGTTTCATCAGTGTCAAAATGCAGAAAATCTAATCCAATAGTTTGAAAAATATAGGTGAACAGTCATTGCATTACAAAGTGCAAGCCAGAAAATAAAGCAAGAGGTGGGTGCGTTTTCTGAAGCTCAGAATTAATCAAATCCAGAACTGTACAATCACTTCCACGTGCAAATGAAACTGCAAAAGAACTGACCACAGCACAGCTGCACCAAAAGTATCTTAAAAGTGGAAACGCGCAGCTCTTCTGCCTTATCATCCTTCCTCCTCAACCACACCACCGTCCTCCACAGAGCAGACCCCTCAGCACTATTCTCCATACTCCCACTCCACACCGAGTGCAGCTCCTCACACATTCCTTCCCTTGCCTTGCTCCTCAGAACCTTGCACTTCGTATAAATGCTTCAAAAATGTGTCCTTCCTTTCCATCATTTTTCATTCCTTCCTATTTCTCCTGTAGCCCATAAGTGTTTAACTTGTTGCCATGATATAGGGTTTCACAAAAGGCCATGAAAGCTGCACTGTAGAAATTTTGTGTCCCTGTTCTGGCAGTGAGAGTAATCACACGAACACAGCAAACGCATGCTCATGACGTATGCCTACAGGTGAGCACGCCGCCATCTCCCCTGCCCCCAGGATCGTTCCTCTCTCTTCAAATCTCCCCATTCAAATAAGCACAGATGGGGAAAAATGAGAGATTCGTTAAATGAGGTCATTATGTTTGCCAGGAATGTAGCCTAGTACTTCTGGTAAAATAGTGTTTTTGAAGGCTGTTATAAACCAATGGCCAGTTATCTACTAGTTTTTAATTGACAGGATAGTAGATGGAAACCAACAGCTAGCCAGTCAGGTGAAGTGATTTGCTGCCCAAGGTTCCCCAGCAGCCACACCTTGACTTGTTAATTACAGTGACGTGAAAAAGCATTTGCCTCCCTTCCTGATTCATCAAGTATTTTTAATATCAGACAAAGATAACCAGAGTGAACGCAAAAGCTGTCCAACCCTACCTGACCTGATGTGAAAAAAGTAATTGCTTCCATAGTTATTAAATATATCAATCACCATATTTAACTGATAACTGGGTTCAGGTTTACTAGACAAACCCAGGCATGATTACTGCCAGCCCCGTTGAATCTAATTATCACTTAACTAGAACCTGTCTGACAGTATGATGTATGCAAAAAGTAGCACACGATGCTGCAATCTAATAAATTCAAGAACAGACGTGAAACAAAGTTGTTGACATCTATCAGTCTGGGAGGGGTTACAAAGCCATTTCTAAAGCTCTGAGACTCCAGCAAACATTGTGAGAGCCATTATCTACAGATAGAGAAAACATGTAACAGTGGTGAACCTTCCAAGGGGTGGTCGACTTTCGACTCATCCAGGAGGTCACAAAAAACCAAGACTAACATGTTAAAAAACAGCAGGCCTCACTTGCCTCAGTTAGGGTCACTGTTCACAATTCTACCAATAGAAAGAGAAGGTCAAAAATGGTATCCATGGGGGAGCTACGAGGCAAAAATCCCTGCTGACCAAAAAGAACGCAAAGGCTCGTCTCACATTTGCAAAAACATCTTGATAAACCCAAAGACTTTTAGGATAGTATTCTGTGGACTGATTATCCAAACATGGAACTATTTGGAAGACGGGCCCCATTACATCTAGCATACAGCACACAGCATTCTACAATACGAACATCATACTGAAAGTCAAAGACAGTGGTAGAAGTTTGATAGTCTGGGGCTGCTTTGCTACTTGAGGACCTGGGCGACTTGCCATAATTGGTGGAACCATTATTTCTGCACTCCACTGAAAAATCCTGAAGAAGAATGTCTGGCCATCAGTTTGTGATCAACAACCGAAGCTCAGTAGGACAATAATCCAAAGCATATATGCAAGTCCACCTCTGAGCGGCTCAAAATAAACCAAATGAAAGTTTTGGAATGGTCTGGTCAAAGTCCTGAAGTGAATCCGATTGAGATGGGGTTGCATGAAAAAGCATTTAATTCCCGAAAACCCTCCAACATGGCTGATATTAAAACAATTCTGCAAAGAAGAGTGGGCCAAAGTTTTGGCACAATGATGCAAAAGATCATTGCCAGTTACTGCCAGAGGTGTAACAATAAACTGCAAATTGGATAGGCTCACTTACATCCGTAAACCCAAAAAGTTAATCTTGGAGCTTGCCGGCTCATTAAACTAATTCTAATTTGAAAGATGCCACTTTTGCGTTCAAATGTACCACTATTTTGAATTGACACAAACACGTGTCGAGATGTACGCCGGTAAGGTCAGTTGATTTCATTCACAACAAAACATGGCAGAGCGCAAGAGGAAGGCAGTGAAGAAAGGCGGCTGATAATGAGAGGCTCTGGAGCACCGAACAACCAGAATTGTACGTATATGTTCTACACACCGGGCATATTGATGCATGCGTTTCCCTCAGATCCCAGAGTGAAGGCAAAATGGGTCAAATTTGTGCAGCAGCACCTTGTTGATTTGGATGGGCAAATGTGGGCAATCAATTACATTGATGTCACGAGTGGGCATTCTCGGACCCACTCTCTGAGATAATTTTAGAGGGATAATCAGTGTATTTCTGGTGACAGAAAGTAAAAAAAATTTATTTTGTTATTTCAAAAAAAAAAAAAAATTGCACATTTCAGACAACCAAAAACAGGAAAAAAAAATGTTTTGTGTCATATACATGTAAGGAAAGATATGCCACATAAAACGATGAATTCTAACTCTGCCATCTCCTGTGATTCGTCCATTTGAAGTATGGAACTCTTTTGCTTGTCAATGATCACACAACTACCTCATGCTTTCACAGTATGTAAATCTGTTTTACCACTAAATTCAGAGAAAAATGTACATTTGCTGTCTATGCTATTTCTATGCTATTTCTATGCATCATTATTGCCGCCGCCAGGAAGTTATGTTTTTCCTTCCGTTTGTCTATTTATTTGTTTGTCTGACTGTTAGCAGGATATCTCAAAAACAGCTGCATAGATTTTAACCAAACTTTGCAGGATGTTAGAGCAGCACAAGTGATTACATCTTGGAATATCTAGGCTGAAGTACAGCTGACAGAGAGGTCAAAGCTCAAATCCAGCTATGCCGGCGGAGATATGGGCTCTCGCGAGTCCAGCTCTAGTTGGGAATATAATTTGACAGTAGAACTCAATCGAACACAACACAAGAAAGTGTTCGATCCCCATTATATGTTTCCATAAGAATTCTCCCAGAGGAAATGTGCTCTTTAGCGTTTCAAATGTTCCCATTAACAAACAATGGAGTGCGCTGTCTCCTTATACAGACACCAGTGGCTACCAAACTCAGTCCTGGTGCCCCCCATGTAACTTGGCCTTTATTCCAACCACAATTGCAATTGTAGGATTTAAATTAATTTAATTTAATGTTAATTTGTCCTAAATAGGTGCATTGCACGTTTAAAGTAGTTATTCACCATCTTAAGCCACATTTTCACAGAAATATCCGTGTTTCCTGTGAAGAATAAAAGACCTTTAACACGTTTATATTGCTGGCAATTTTAGGTAACAATTTTAAACAGATCAAATTAGACACCGAGAAAATCTGTAAGCTCCAAGTTAGTCCACTGAACACAGGTGTTTAGAATTCTTTCAAAATTATTTGCTCGAACCTATTAACATATATATGACCCAAAACAGATTTGGCTCCATCAGTGTTGTGCTGGAAATGCAGCATGCGTAACAGAAGTGCAATTCCTTACATGGGAGAGCTAACGAAAGTAAACATGCACAGCATGCCAGTCCTTTCTACTCCGTTACTCCTCCTCTAAGGGCCTGGCCCCTCTCTTCTCATACTGCTAATGAAATAGGCCAGAACTCCCAGCTCCCCAGTAACGCCAGACCACCCGCCTCTCCCCTCTGTCTATGAGCTCACCCCTCAGTGCTCCCTTGAGCAAGCCTGCAGTGCACCTCTCCTCTCTCCTGCACTCAGCTCTGCAGTCCTAAGAACATAGAGTACTGAAATTACCAACATCTAAAAATAAAGCACTCATAAATACTGGTGCCAATCAAGTCTTATGAAGCAAGTGGAGTGGCACAATTACTAATTTTCCCCAGTACTGCTAAACTGAGAAGACTGAACAAAACACATGCAAACACACACAGAGGCACACCTGCACACATGCATGCAAGTACACACACACACACACACACACACACACACACACCCTTGTATATTAAGGTGTGCAAATCAAAATTTGCCATTGCCTAAAATGTACTCCCCCCACAAAAATGTCCCCACTTTGATGGGAAAACCAGGTCCTCACCATACAGCAAATAGAAGAATAAACACACACACACGCACACGCACACACACACACAAAAAAAAGATTTATAACTCTAGGCATGGTCATTCAAAAATAATCTTGAGCACACAGATATGAAATAACACAATAACTGCATGCAAGAAGATGCTAAAAAACCTCATGCATCAAAACATAAGCGAACACTGAGTGCCAAGGTTACATCAAGAATATCTACATGCAATAAATACCTATGTGAATTTCATTTACATGGTTCCTTTCACCTTTTGAAAAATAGGCATTCTTTCAGGGAGTATTGCAGCCACAGTAAGTTCAGTATCTTAGATCTATCTATCCAGCTATTGGCCACTCTACACACATTTGATGTGATTTAAAAAAAACTTGAATTGTGGCTCTCAGTATGTGACATTCTGAGATAGTGTGGAAAAGATACTGCGCTGTGTTTTTTCTGATGTCAAAGGGTGCATCCCTCAAAAGCAGAAGCAGTGCACATAATCTTTGAAGAGCAGTAAGCCAGGCCTAGCTATCTGCAGTCTTCTCATAATGGGAAATTTGTTCTTTGGCTTTTACAGTCAGAGCTTAGCATGCCAGTGCATAACAGCAGTGCTTCGCACTATCTGATCTATTATTCATATTCATCATCTTTTCAGCAGAGACCTGCCAGCCACTGAGGAATATAACGCTGGCTAGCATTATAATTACACACACACACAAGCACACATGTACACACACACTCACACACACACACACACACACACACACACATTTGCACAAAAAAGCATTAGCGTAGACACATATGCATACAGACTTTTAAGACCCCCACACACACCCACACACACAAACGTGTGTGCACACACAGACACACATGCAAGCATATTTATACAATATAAAGCCACAATTTGATGTTACAGTTAACATCGTACAGTGCAGCACATGAAGTCTCACATCTTCAGTAGTGAGGCATGTCACCCGCAGAAAATCTGTGAGGCAGGCATTGGTTAGACATTGGAGCCATGAGCCATAAACCATGAGAACAGGAGCAATCAGGTAATGGCATATCCCCCCGGCCCCCGCGAAATTTGAAACTTGAAAAATTCCAAAATAGTAAAAGACATTACTCCCGCTCATGGTTGGTTGATCTTTCACACATCCTAAATAATCGTGTAGCCTCATGATGAAAAACGATGGAGAGAAGTAGGGATTATGTAATATGACTAGCTGATAGCGGCCATTTTGTTCGTGAAATAACCTTGTACTTAGAGATATCCATTGGCCAATATGAAGCATGCAAAATTTGAAGCTGATTGGGTGACTGGTTTTGGAGTTATCACTTTTAGTTTGGCATAGCGACACTGGTGGATGAATTTATGCCAAATTTGGCAGATTTGAGTATAATGACCAGCAGATATGGTATCTCAAGTTTGGTGATGATGAGACATTGAGTTCAGGAGTTACGTAGCGTTCATTTTAGCAATAGAGGTCACACCCATAAATTCATTCTTTTGCTGCTGTCACATCTTTTTATGAGGCAAGGTTTTGTATGTAGCATTAAATGATCTTGGTATACCAATAATGAGCCCAAAATCTCATGCAAATTGGTCACACCATGTAAGAGGAGAAGGCGTTTAAAGGTTTTACAAAAAATGAAAATGTCAAGAAATGTTCACATCCACAAATGGACTTATGTGCTAGATTTGTGTAAACCAATAGAATCCAGTAATAAAAAAGAAAGAAAGAAATGGCTTCTAAGAGTTTTGTTCAGAAGTTATGGGCCAAAATGTAAAGCTTATAGTATAAAGCCACCTTGTGTCAATCAAATAAAAATTCAAAAATAGCAAAAGGCACCACTATCGTATTTGTTTGTTGTTTGTAGAAAATTTTGTGAAAAAATATTGCACAGTTCTTGAGTGATGAGGTCCGGAAACTAAAATGATTACAGACGGACACACTGACAGCTACATTCCCCCGGTATTACATACCGACGGGATAAAAATACCCCTAAATAGAGTACAGATACACAGTAAGATGCACTGATAGTCAGGGATTTGCTAATGGAAACTGCAATGCCACCAGAGAACATAATATTTTTATGGCTCCAATAGGGTCATAATAATGGCCTCCAGCCATTGTGTCTCCCTGTAGAGGAAGCATAAAATCCATATTTTAATACCGTAGGTGTCAAAGAAGTGGATTCTGTACAAGCAAAAAAGACAAAAGCAAGGCAGAGTGAATCTTTTCGCTAATGTGATATTTTCTTCATGTGGGAGGATGTGGATGGGAGCAGAGGGCAGGGATGTCTGCTGAGTAGAGCTCATCATTAAGTACCCTTTTGTGGGAAGACGGGCCCCCTGCTCCAACAACACTAATGTGTTGTGCTGTGGCACTCAGCTTGAACATATTGGGAAGAAAGTTAATGACAGGAAGTCGTGTATTCAAAGGAACGAACACCAACGGTTGAGATAAAGCAGAGCTGACAGCAATGCATTAGTTCAACCCAAACAACAAAAGAGGCAAAAATGCTCCATCATTTTCAACATAATCAATAAAGGCTTGCAGCGGGCTGATAACCTCATTTGTGACTTACTGTGGCTGCTCTGCCCTTCAGACCTCAGAAAGTCATATTTTACTCAGACTGACTCCATGATAGATGTGCTCAGACCCCAGGAAAATACCAGAAGTTAGGGGAGAGAGAGGCGGGCTGTTCTGACTAAATGGGGAAACCTGGGACTCAGAAACAAACTCAGGGCTGCGGGCATCTCATTGAAGCGTAAGACTACAGCCATAATAAACAGCGTTCCAACAAGGATTTCAAATGGGACAATAAAAACCAATTGCACATCCAAGAATTGTCGGATGTCCTCACGCAGGTTCGGGAACAATCATCACAGGGCAGTTGAATTAATAGGAGAGTGCACAGATCCACTGGGGTATATTTCGTGGGAAGGATACGGTGGAGTCAGCAAAAGGCACGGTGCTCTGAAGGGGGGCGGGGCTTGGCGCCCTCAGTAAAAGGCCAAGCAGGAACACTAATAAACACCCTCAAACCCTAACTTGCACTTTTGCCACCAAATTTACCCTCAAGAATGTCTTTTGGACACAATGCTGAAGCAAAAAAAAAAAAAAAGAAGCCTAAATCACACGTGACATAGTATTCCACATAAATATAAATACCAAGACACTTAATTTCCAAGCTTTGTAATAGCGTCTGCAAAATATATTACAGAAGCAAATTGGTTTGGAAATCTCATTAAAGAACTTGGCACATCCCTCCAGCAAGAGTGAATTTCAACATTTCAGAGCCAACGGTGCTGCAAATTAGTTTCATAATGCATATTTTTCAATGTGTTCTGAGAAGAGGTGACTCTGAAACGACACAGTGAAATATCTGCGTGCGCAGATGCATAATTTAACCTCTTCAGGGTAGACATCACGCTGGCCATCTCCCTGCTTTAAAACGAATGGGATGAAGAAAGAGAGGAAAGAAACATTCCCTTCGATACTGGGATTATTCCTCCCATTACAGATTACATTTGTTTTTTTTTTTTTTTTTTTTTTTTTTACCTTATTTTAACTGTAAAGACGTGCAGGAGCAAGATTGTAATCCCTTGGCTGAAACTGTGCTAATTGATGCTCTAGATAGTGTGAGCGAATGACATGCAGCTTTGCTCTGTCATTCATTAACAGAACCATCAATACAAAATGAAACAGTTCTTTTCGGTCAGAGAGGTTATAACTAAGATAATCAACCTCAAAGTGTAAAAGAATTTTAACAAGTTAATTTCATTTTCATTCACATTTTTTATTCACAAGGCTCTTGGACTGAGCCTGTTTTTTTTCTGGAAGAATGGTCGAGCGGCTTGCTCAAGGGGACAACCTAACAGTGAGCACATCTATCTCAAATCTGAACCCGTGATCATCTTTTAACGAGAGAAATTCTCTCATAACTACAGTACCACATAATATAGCATTATGACCACATGGTTGTCATCTTACTCCTGATTGCTTGCAGGTAGATATTTATTTTATTAGGTTATTAAGTCCAGTTAATTCACTTGAGACGTGAGTTTTTTCGTCAGAAAAGCAAGTTCTTACTCAGCTGCCTCCAGGAGAATTTGGTTTTGGTTATTTGAAAACCGTATTTATTGTGCAATTATGCAGGTAAATAAATTTAAAAAGCCAATAGCACAAGCATTCATTGAATTGCCAAACAAGGTTTAGTAGAAGACTACAGACATGCAATGTCAGACCTCTAGAGCTTGTGCTTAGAAACTAGGCACTATGCATCCACATTATATTTTTATTTCATTTCATTCTGTCTCCAAGCATCAACTGTAAATAACATAACCTTCTGGCTGAAGGAGCACTTCAAACACCAGAGAGAAAATAGTGGAGCCGAAAAAAGGCATGTCAGGTATTGGACTGAGGCCTGGATTTACAATTTTTTTTTTGAGCAGATTTCTCTTCTATTCTTCATTTCCTTCAATATCCTGAGCCACTATTTGTGTCACTAGTCACTCCAATGCCTTGCATAAGTGCAGGAGAGCAGCAATAAAACTGAAAGGTTTTTACTGATCTGCCTGTGAGCCAGGCACTGCACATTGGATGACAGCCATTGAGGTTGCTTTAAGGGTGCCGAGAATTGGACAAATGAGACTGAACAAGGAAAAAGCAACCTCAAATTAAGAAATAACTTTGCATTAACTTATTTTTGTTTCTCCTTTGCAGGGCTGTATTTCTGCTCGATACTTTTTGTGTCTTGAAATCGTTTACGTATTACAAACAACTGCTTTTACATCTACCTAAAGTGGCATATTAAGAGTAGCATGATGATTAGAGCGCGATGACAGCTAGAAAGCCAACAATCACCCTCCCTAAATAATAACACTCAGTTTATCTGATGACTCCCTGCAAATACTTCCTGCAGATATAGAGATACCAGACTTGTTACAGGCCACAAAAATGAAAGAAGACGACATAGATTCTCAGAACACAATGCAAGTACAAAGACCAGGCGCGGTAGATATTACAATGCCTTCCGTGGAGCTGAGAGAAATGTCTGCTGTTCTCAGCTATGTATGTGCCAGCATTCCTCTCTTCAGTTTAGGTCCACTGAAGTTGTCCCAGTATCGAGTCTTTTACTCTTCATCTCTGCTCCGTGTATATTGTTGAGCCATGATTACATAAGCTCTCTCCCCTAAGAACCATTAAATGCTGCAAGGTAAGAGAAACTTTCACCCATACGAGAGGCATCCTGGGAGCCCCGCTGTTAGTATCTGAGCTCATATGCCTTTGTTACATGCTGACTCCTCTACTTCTACATCAGCCTGCCTGATGCTACGAGAAAACAGTGCCTAGAAGTTCTCCCTGGTAAACAACTGCACTTGATGGAGGTTTACTTCCTGTGAGAAATCTTTGCTGATACAAAATAAAACTGAACAGCATAATCTAGGCTGATGTGTTTTACATTAGAAATGTCTCCCCTAAAACAGGGTTATTTGTTTTGTCGATGGAACCCAGTTACCAGCCCCTCACAAGTTTTGCCTAGCGCATTGAGGAGTTTAAAGGGTTAAAGGCATTTCAGAGGAAGTATTTTCTGAATGTCTGGCTACCAGCGCATACCATGGGATTAGCTAGTAGTTGCTTTGGGAGTGCAGGTTCACTGAACAAGCAAGCACCGCAACACGTGTGAGTGGGGCCGTAAAACCGCAGAAGTCAAGGAGCTACACCCACAGCCTCCAACATAGCAAATGAGAGAATTACGCAAAAGAACTGCATGGTGAAGATTTAATGTCTTCCTTCTGCCCTCTTTCCCTCTCCCTTACTCCCTCAATCTCTCTCTCTCTCTCTCTGAGAAAAAAAAACCTCTATGCACACAGAGAAATACACACATACATTTTCACATAGTTACAGGTTCAAGTAAATCGTCCACTGATAGCTATGTTAATGATAGCTGATAACTGATAGCTATGTTTGTTAATTTGCAGTTTCCCCGTCCTGATATATAATAGAGCGTAAAGGACTGCTTTATTGCGCTCACCAGCTATTGTGAATGATTGGATTGTATTGCTTGTCACAATCAAAAAAAAAAAACACTGTTTAGTATTAAGAGCCATTCCATGAGAGATTGACATTCAGTGCACAGTTGACCGCCCTGGAATTGAATGAAACTTGGCATATAGGTAGATATGGGTATCTCACAGAAAAAGCCAAATTTTTAGGCCCGTATCTCACATATTCTGGTGGTGGCGCCACCTGGAAGCCACTTAAGTGGCTCAGTTTTATTGTTGACACCACATTTTACATAAACTATCATGACTTAATGGTACACAGTAGCAAATATGTTATACTTTTATCATGACCTGTGACACTTCAAGTCCGGTTAGACTTCAGCACCACATCAGCGCCAAGCTGGGTAACTATGTTATCGAGCCAGAGTTACTTGAGAAATAACAATAAAAATTGAAAATGGGAATGGGAATAAAATTATATCTTAGACATATACCAAACTAGAATGCTTTATTATGTGTTTACTCACAACAAGACTATAATTTTCAGTGAATAGTACCTTGGTATCTTGCTGTGTTTCTGCAATGGATGGCCAGAAAGATGGTTGAAATTCATTTTTGGTGCATGTTTGCAGTATATTTTCTTTGTAACCCAGATTTGTACTGTGAGGGTAAATACTGTTTGTTGTGCTTTTGGAACTCTATTTTTGGGAATACCAAGCATTTCTTTGGTAGTATCTACACTTTCAAGCTAGACGGAGCCAAAGTTGGAGGAAAACTCAAAATGGACCATTTCATCGCAGACTATGCCTATGTTTAGGTGGCATTATTTTGTTTCCCCAGCAAGATAGAGATCTGAAATTCTCTGGATACATAGTCCCTTTGGGATATATTAGAGCATTAGTAAAATCTCATTGGTAGTATTTTCAGTGTAGACGATATTCATCATGAAACATCGGAAAATTTCGCCCCCAGGGGCACTGTCGGCTGGATGCAAATACTAGCTATCCCCAGCAATGTACCAAATTAATTGTTTTTGAATTGTAATGCACACAGCTAGTTTTCTCTGAAAATGAAGAGTTTAGCTTGTTACTATTCTGGATGGACAGCTATCTGACCAAAGGTGGTGCTCTAAAGAGCTAATGTTCTACCGACCTAATATTCCATATTATCAGACATATACCAAAGTTCTGTCTTTTGACATATATAAAGTACATGTAGTTATACATAAAATTTGTAATCTCTTTGGTATAAAGCTGAGTTGGTTGTAAATTGGAAAAGAATGTTGGTGGGGATTGTGGCATTGTGTGAACATGCAAGACTTTTACCAGTAGTCAGTACAGTGTACAGTTTTGTAGTGTTGATGCGTTTTCAGAAAATAACAAATTCTGTTCATTTTTACTTTTCTATTAGAATTGGAGAGCAGGCTTCATTTCTCAAAGGTATGGTGCTTGGGTATGAAAAAGGGCACAGCAGTCGCGTCTAACCAGTGGTTGTCCTGATAAAGGGCACAGAGGTCCTAGCAAGCAAGCAGCACCCTGCCAAGAGAAGGGCAGTTCATTTGTAGGGGTAACTTGAATGTCTTCATTCCTTAAACTTGCCCATGATGTCTAGCCTACGGGATGCCCGCTGGTTGGGATGGCGGGATTTCTTTTACAGACGTCCCATTTCCGTGCGTACCAAGCCATGGGTGTTGACGCAACTATTGCACCATATAGGCTGCAGCCCGCTATTTAATTCAGAGCAGGGGCGTCTCTAGGACCGAAGATTGGTGGGGCCCAGAGCTCCCCTTTAAAATAATTACTAACCCTGACTTGCACGCAAACATTTGCATAATTGACAAACAATCCTTCCAGGATTTTCCCGGCTTTTTTATTGTTTTATTGATTTTTTGTGGTAACTTTTTCAAAAAGTGGCAATGAAAGTTGCAATGTCTTTGCAATTTATTTTTTTGTCCGCGAGAAATTTGCGTGGATTGGTTGAATTTGCTTTAATAGTTGCAATCGCGACATACAACTTCCTTGAGGGACTGAGCAATAGATTCGCTCCGAGAACACGCCGGTACGGTACGATACATTTCGGTACGGCGACAATCATTAATCTGGACGCGTGATTTCCTGCATTTAAATCAGTGCTATTCAGAATTGCACACAGACGTTTCAAATGGTCTTTAATTTTATTTAAACAAAACGATCATGAAGCGCCAGTTAAATCACTTGATGTGTGGAAAAGGTAGCGCAGACGTTTGAGAGCAGTTTGTCTTTCGTAAGCGTTGGCGTTGGCCAATTTTTGAGTGGCCTAAATAATTTTTCTGATCTGAATTTATCCCATTATTTAGTCGTCAATAGATCGCGTGGAGAGAGAAACCGTAACTTCGATTGCTAGAGGATTATTGTCATAAATGGAAAACGTGTTAATAATGGAAAATAACTGAGTACAAGCCAGGAACAATCATTGACGCAAAGGCATGGTCCGGGCCCCACCAATTATCACTTCCAGAGACGCTACTGATTCAGAGACAGACAAGCTCACTATCAACGGCCTGTAAGCAGCCCTGTAGAGACCCAGGATGCAGTGTAGTAGGGCTTGCCTCAGGTTCGACTGGCTCCGCGGGTAACATTGACCCGGATCGAACGAAGAAGGCCATGGATGGCTGCTCAGGGCCAAGGCCAAGGAGCACCTCTGATGCGCACCACCTGGTGCCGCCAACCCACAATCAAATTCCAAAAACAGACTGACGGATAGAGCTAGTCACATGCTGTGTTGACACCATTTCGCATTGGATAACATGAAAAGTATAAAACAGTTTTAACTTTTGTACTATACATTCTGTCTTCATGTACACGGTTGTGTGACGAAGATTCTATTTTAGAGTTCAAATTATGGACTGATATTTTATTTAAGTGCACGTATAATGTTGATGCATGTCTGCATATGTACTTATGGTGGTACGCCTTTTACATTAGTTCTTTTTTGGCGTTTAAAAATTTTGGACTGGTCATGTTTTATAACTTGCTGTAGATTTCTGACTGCGCTGTACCCGTACTTGGTAATAGCCCATGTATTGTGCGTTTGTAACGCTCACAGTCACCACCAGTTTACAACCAAACAAGCTGTATACCAAAGAGATTACAAATTTTATGTATAACTGTGCATGTACTTCATATATTTCAGAAGACAGAACTTTGGTATATGTCTGGTAATATGGAATATTAGTTCGGTAGAACATTAACTCTTTAGAGCGCCACCTTTAGTCAGAAAGCTATCTACCCAGCATAGTACCAGACCAAGCTCTTCACTTTCTGAGAAAACTAGCCATGACTGTGTATCACAGTTCAAAAAAAATTTCTTTGGTACATTGCTGGGGATGGCCAGTACTTGCATCCAGCCTACAGTCCCCCCTGAAGGCGAATTTTTCCGACTTTTGATGTTAAATATCATCTACACTGAAAATACTACCATTGAGATTTTACTAATGCTGTAAAGTACCTTTAAGGGACTATGTATCCAGAGAATTTCAGATCTCTATCTTGCTGGGTAAACAAAATAACGCTACCTAAACACAGGCACAATCTGCTATGAAATGGTCCGTTTTGAGTTCTCCTCCAATTTTGGCTCCGTCTAGCTTGAAAGTGTAGATACTACCAAAAAAATGCTTGATATTCCTGAAAATAGAGTTCCAAAAGCACAACAAGCGGCATTTATCACCATGGAACATATCTGGGTAACCGAGAAAATATACCGCAAACATGCACCGAAAAGAAATTTCGACCATCTTTCCGGCCATCCATTGCACTAACCCAGCAAGATACCAAGGTACTATTAACTGAAAATGATAGTCTTGCTGTGAGTAAACACATAATAAAGCATTCTTTATTGGTATATGTCTGGGATATTATTTTATTTACATTCCCATTTTCAATTTTTACTGTGATTTCTCAAATAATTCCGGCTCAATTACATAGTTACCCAGCTTGGCGCTGATGTGGTGCTGATGTCTATCCAGACTTGAAGTGTCACAGGTCATGATAAAAGTTTAATACCTCTGGTACTGTGTACCCTTAAGTCATAATAATTGGTGTAAAATGTGGTGTCAAAAGCAAAACTGAGCCACTTTAGTGGCTTCCAGGTGGCGCCACTGGCAGACTAAGTGAGATACGGACCTAAAAATTTGGCTTTTTCTGTGAGACATCCATATGTACCTATGTGCCAAGTTTCATTCAATTCCAGGGGGGTCAACTTAACTTCTTCAAATAGTGCCATTTTCTCACGGAATAGCTCTTAAACATCACCGAGTGATTCCACCCTTGCCTATATACACACAGGACCTAATTTACTAAAGCTTTGCACGTATAGAAATGCTTGCAAATGCCATATCACCTGCAAATTAACCTGCAATCTCATCTACTAAGGGTGTGCACTGCAGATTGCGTCTTTGAAGTGTGCAAATTTGCACATTCCATGCAGATAGTACTTTTGGCCCGAACGAATAAGTATTAAGGGGCGTGCCTATCCTAGCGTGCAAAATATGGGAGGAGAAAATGCAAATACAAAATTTTAGCACATGCAGAGTGACTTATCAAGCCTGAAAGCAATTTCAGTGATGGTGATTGCGTTTGCTATTTAATACCTTTGAAGGGTAGGTACTAATTGGCTCCATGTAATTGCGCACAGACATGGCTGCCAGTATTGTCGCAAGGAGAAGACACAGGCGGCGATTACGCCGGGAACGGGTGTTCTCCATCTGCGTGACAATGTTAGGCATGTCAGAGAAGAGAATAATCCAGACATATCGCCTATCCAGCAATGCCATTTTGGAGCTGTTAGATGAAATAAGGGCTGATTTGGAGCCAGTCACAAGAAGTCATGCTATGCCTGCAATGACAAAACTTCTTGCTACTCTCCATTTTCTCGCAACTGGTTCAATCCAGCATACAGCAGCTCTCACTGCTGGGCCCACACGGAAAGAACCTATATAAATATATAGGTTTTAATATAGGGCCAGATATAGGTTTCGCATATATGCGACATACATAAAATTGGCCATTTTCATATATTATAGGTACATATATGTACATATATGTACCTATAATATATGAAAACGGCCAATTTCATGTCGCCCTATATTAAAACCTAAATGCCTTTTTTTTTTTTTTTTTTAAATTTGGAATCTCCAATCCCACCCAAATCTGGGATATCCAATTGAGGAACTATGTACAAGTACTAAGGCTTTTTCGCATATGCGCCCCATATTGTTAACTCAGATGAGTGTACACAGCTCGTGGTTCTCCTCTGAAGCCCGCACCCGTTAACCATTGCTTCTTACACATTCACTGGGTGAGATTTCACAAGCTCAGAACGAGGGCGGAGGTTATACAAATAAGATTAAGGTCAGAATCTCCTTTATGAGGGCCCGTCTGGCCAACAAGAGATGCCTAGGGGAACTCTAATCTACATAACCCTTCCCAGCAGGCCCTTCCTAATTTGCATCCCTGTAGCGAATTGGCCAAATGCACGCTACTTCTGAAAAGAGCTGCCGACCACTGCTGGTTGATACGAGGCGGGGATTAAAACCTATATGTTTATATAGGTTCTTTCCATGTGGGAATTTAAGAATCCTTGTTATTTCATCCCTGTAGGAAAAAGTCTGGGACCTTTAGTAGCTATACAAACATCTCAGATAAAAGACAAGTGTCTGTTCATTAAAACTGTGCCCAGAAATGTAGACTTTTGTCTTCAAATTAATTAACCACAGTGAAATGCTCAAATAGATGTGGGGATGAAAATGACTTTTGAAAGGCATGTTTACTTGAATGTATGTTCTTCTATGTACTTTTATTTTGTTATTTTTGTTTTATTTTGCTACATTTAGACTAAGGACCTCTGAGCCATATTCATCTAGAAACTGCATTACAGACAAGATAGAAAACATTGCATTTGGTGGAAGTAACAGTGTAGTGTATAACCTTTCAGTGGATGTGTATGTGCTGTAATGATGTGAATCCAATTTTATCTAATGTGGTGAGTCTGGCAGTGACTTAAACTTGAAAAAATGCTTAATTGATGAAATAAACATAATCAAACCATTTTGTTTTTATACATTTCCTTCTCTTCCACAATACGCAACTCAATCTTCATAGAATGGAAATAAGTATGGTCAAGAAAGAATTGATGACCTTGTTACTGTTAATGTGTCAGGAAAAAAATGTAACAAATAGTATTAGATATTTGTGTTGATATCATAGCTTTTTGTCTCCTCTCACTTGCCATAGTTAATAATGACTGGTTTGCACATAACATGCCGTTGTCACATGTCAACATGTATTTAAGATCAAATGTGATGCCAATTTCACGCGTTCACATAAGTTATTGCGTGAAATTCTTGTTATTTCTGTAAGGGACTTTGGACTAATATGCAGATATTACCTTGAGAATAAAAATATGAGCTAGGCATCATGTATGACAGTTGCAAAAGTGAGATATGAGCTATACAATAGGTATGACAAACAGAACCTGCCACTGGGTATATGAGCTATATAGGAGACCTATATGCCCTCTATAAGCACATATATGTACCTGAATTTGGCCTATATGCGGCATATAGGTTGCATATATGTGCATATATGTTCATATAGATTCTTTCCATGTGGGGGATCTCCCAAAACAGTTTCTCTGTGTACTGCCTCAAATACTGGATGCCATGTTGCGCAGGATGGGCCGGTGCATGAAGTTTCCATCCACGCGGGAAGCACTGAATGAAACCAAACACGAGTTTTATGTGGTTGCTCACTTCCCAAGAGTAATAGGAGTGAGTGACTGTACTCATGTGCAAATTGTTCCCCCCTCAAACACTGAGCGTGCACTGTTCTAAACTTGCACCTTTTTTGCCAGTTAATTTTACAATCAGTTTATATCAAAGGTTCCATGTATATTAACTTCAAACCACAGTTAAATGCGTGCAGAATTCTACTTACAGTTAAAATAACAGGGAGACAAACCATTAATTTCACTGTAAAATTTAGTCCATTCAGAACAGTTTATTTGCTTCCTCCACAAGCATCTCCAACTCCATCGAGTCAAATTTTATTTTGCGTTTGCATTCGTCCTTTTCCTCCAAACTGTCCATGGTGGAAATGGCTGCAGCACGCAAGGTCCTCACTTAAATAACGCTGTTTGCACTGACAGTCATTTAGGCAATTACTCTTAGTAGATCACCCGCAAAATATAAGCAAACCAGACGTCCAAAATGTTACCACGGGCACGCAATTTAGTGCTCTTTATCTGGGATCTTAGTACATCAGGCCCACAGTCGGCACAGTCATTGGGTATCGTGAGACATAGAGATCTGAATAGATGAGAAAATACAGACAGCAGACTGCTTTTTTTTTATTTTTCCCCACCCTGAACACAGTTGAACTGTTTAGCCCACCACAAAGCGACCTGCTCGCATTGACTCAGGAGGAAGATGACATGGCATGTGATTCCTATGAGCTACTTGATGACTAGGCCTCGCTCGTTTATGCAGTCACGCCACCATTTACACGCTGCCTATGACGTAGGAGGATCACACGGATAGCGTACAATTTAGTTCGTAAAGCTACATGCGCCTGCCCAACCAGAAGTAGTCGCTACTTATTTTTAGCCAGCTTAACCTACTATCCTTGCTGAAGCTGCGCTGACTGCCTCGCCCATGCGGACCTCCAGCTATAGCCAGTAATCGTGTAGCTGGGATTCAAACATTCAACCACAGGGCTCACAGATGAGCGTCTAAGCTGTGAGCCACCCAGAGACCTGACTGCATCTATTTTTAGTGTAAAAATAACTAGAAAATTCAGTCAACCACAACCATAGGTGTATCCCTGAAACTAGGACAAATTTTCCTCCTTTGCAACAAACATCCCAAAAGTACATTTTATGAGAACTGCCTTCTTTATAATGTAGGTCTGACAACACAATTACTAGTCAGGCCTTACAAAATCAAGTTAACATATCATATCGTTAATTATTAACAGCTGATCTGGACCAAAATTGATGGGTGACTTGACATTACCACCACTAACATTTGACCAAATACGAGAATAATCTGATTTACTGTGTAGCTTGTGGAGCAATTACGAGAATCAGGAATGGATATGAAGACCACAAAGGAAAAACGATCAGAGTCCAAATTTTGCATTTTTGTGTACTTTATATATGATATATTATTATAATATTTAGAATAATATATAATAATATTATATATTATCATAATATTTAATATATTTTATTTTTTTTGCATATTTTTTCAGTGCTTTGTTTCTAAGATCGTTTTGATTTTCAAATAATAATTTCTCCACAACATGAAAATGTGACTCTGATCATTTTTCCATTGTGGTCTTCATTATGTATGGGGAACAGAGTGTGATCCATAGTATCCCTCAATACTTCTGTACAGGAGATACAGTTAACTAACCAGTCAGTGTCTTGGATCTCCGTTTCCACAGCCTCCTTTGCACACCCCACTCATAGTTATCTAACCACGCTGAAATTATGCAATACGCATTCCAAATGTGCTTTTAAAGTAATGAACCCACTCAGCTCAATACATAATCATAAAGATGCTGCTTTTAATTTTGCCATCTTTAACAAATGTCATCTTCAACGACTACTTCAAACCTCAACAATACGGCACTCTCCCGACTGAATGAATAATGCATCAATCATTAAAAAACAGAAAATTGCGCTTCCTAACAGAAAACCTAGGGAGAAGATTGAACAGTGAAAATACTTAATACACCTGTTCCAGAAGTGCAAAAAAAATGTGCAGTCCTTACAATGTGAATTGCTATAGCACAAATGCACTACTATGGTCATTAGATATGATATGAATAATTCAAGCTCATTCAAACACAGCCACCTCAAGAGACCTTTCTCATCAGAACTCCTAAACCCCACAACTACATACAGACAGCTCAATCCTGACTTAATAGCTTTTTATGAACTTTCAGCTGCATGGACCCTCAGCACATAAGACATAGGCTTGAAACTGGATTCATAAAAGAACAGAGTGAAGGAATGTAAACTCTGGGGAAGCTCACATTTTGCACCTATAGGGGTCATGTCTGGACATGTTTAGTTTTTAAACATAATTAACTCAGCATGGATAATCAATTTTGGAATAAGGGCGTTTTCAGAGGGTTTTTTGACTGGGCCCTGTCATGCAACTGACCTGATGTTCAGCCAGGACAGCACTGAGGAGGTACCACTGCCCAGCACCCACACAGTGAAACAGACCACCAGCAGGGTGGTGCTCAGGATGGTCCGACGAGCGACGGAGCATGCGTCCCTCATCGCCAGGGCAAACGCCACCACTCCACGTAAACCTGTGAAAGGTCATTTATCTGTCAGGAACCCTCAATTTACTGTCTCCTCCAGCCTTCTTTGGCCGACTGTTTTCATACTATTTATCAGGACTAGTATTTTTGTTGTTGTGCCGTAATGTGACTGCTTTCATGTGCCTTCATTAAAATCATTTAAGTCATATCAATATTTGGTCAACAAAAGCAAATTTGAAAGATAAAAAAGTCTGTAAAATTGGGAGTTCAAACTTGATCATTTTATGAAGAAAATACAGGAGTGATTGCTGCATGCACTGGCACTGTAATTTTTTGAGGACACTGAAAATGAGCCTGCCTGAAACTTCAAAATTAACTGAATGTTCAGGATTTTTAAAATGGGGGCAGGAACTTTTGATGTTTGCCTATATTGCCAACCACTTAAGGAAATTAGTTTTCGGCTGGCAGTATGAGAAACTAGCAAAATAAAAAGCAGCCTGAGTTTTTGTTGTATTGTTTATCCAAGACATAAAGAGTGTAACTAGGTTAACACCTCCAAATGCATTTGCAGTATTCAAAATTATGAGTATTTCCATGAGGTGCGATTTACAGACTGCCTGAAAAACTGTATCGGCTTTAATGCTAACACAGCATTTCACAATAAAACTTGATTTGATTCAATTACGCGGCAGCCAAAAGCAAATAAACTGGACACGCTATCTGAGATCATAAATGAAAACATCCAATGTGCATCTTTCTAACAGTTGGCATGCGTGTGCACTCATGCAATTTATTCTACAGCAGGGGCCACAATACAGACACTTCCTATATCGGAAATCTTATCTTAACTAGCAACTAGTCAAGTAACTACCGAGTAACTGTGGCAAATTCATTTAGAATTTCATTTAAAACTAAGGCTATTCTAGAACAACAGTTCCAAAGTTCATGATTTAAAACTCCAGATAGGAAAGTGGTATTACAGAGGCATCCTCACCACCTAAAATATCGGAATAAATGCCCTAACTTTTGGACACCTTGAATGCTGTCATTAACATATATTTTTAAAAAATGTGCAATAAATATCAGAGTATGCTTAAAATGCATGTTCAACTCAGAGCTTCCACACACGTGCTTGTATTTACTGTGCTACATATTGACTTACTACACAAAAACACATTTAAACCAGTACCACAGTAAGATGTAGGCTGACAAGCATTTCTTTGATGTGGGAAATGCAGTAAATGCCATATTTCTGAACAGATGCCGGAACCTCTACCATACTCTACCATAACCAATATTGGCAATTAAACAATGCATTTAAGCAGACCCGAGTTTGCCAACTTTAATAAAGGCCAACTTTATTCTCGTAACTTCATGAATACCAACACCTAAAAATTTGGATAAATAGAGCAATGGAGGAAATTTAAATGATACGGTAATAGAAAGGTGCCATTTAAAGAGTCATTCAAAAACGCATACACCATTATTCAATTGACCTTACTTCATGTTTTGGTCCTCATCTTCACTGATGTGTAAAACACCTTCATTGTAAACATACAGATTTAGAGGTACAGGTACTGCAGAGCATGTGGACAGTGGTCCATACCTGAAAACACCATCATGTGCTGCACATTGGAAGGGATCTTCTGCCGGCGCCCAAGGTTGAGCAGGTAAGACAGGGGGTAGATGTTGCACGCTCTAGCTACAATGATGGAGAGCTGTAAAGATTTAGCACTTAAGGACAAATGCATTGTTGTTCAAAGCACTGCTTTCTGACTCCACTGCATAACATAACTGCTGAATCTCCCATACTGCATCCTGACTCATATTTCCGTTTCACATAACGAGGAGGCAGAATGTTAAATAGCAATGTTATTAGCTTACTTGGTACGTATGAATGTAAGCAAAGTAACCGTAGAGACAAAGGGCAGGTTTTGTGCGCATCATGAAATGGCTGCTGACTCAACCACCGTCTGACTACTTACTGACATATAGCTCCACCCGTTCTGTTTTGGACACTGCATCTCACAAACTTCCTCAAGATGTGAACTGCAAATTATTCTCTGAATGAGAGCGCATGCATCACTTTGTTGGCTGCTACAGCATTTCCACTGACTATGGTAATCGCAGATGGTGTGTTTCTGAGCTCTTGGCAAGAGATGTGTCTTTCGAGACTTTTTGGGTGGGTTGTGATGCATGTTTAAACAGACAGTGTTGACTGCCTGCACTGCACTGTAAGCCACGCTGCTCAGATTTGACCCGAGAAACAGTTCTCATTGTCATTTTTTGAATTTATGATATTTACGTGTTGATTTCGATGTTACTTGTTAAAATTCTCCAGAAAATTAATTGCTCACTTTGTTTCAGAATGATCTATCAGGGAAATGATTGAGCAAATTTACAGTGACAGAATCAGAGCAGATCAACATCCAGAATGCCTCCACACAAATATACAAGTGGACACAAAAAGAATTATATCAAATCCAAGTCTTGCCAGAAATACTGTGCGTACAGCAGGTACTTTAAAACTCGTAAGGTCAAACATCTATTACAAATCATCCCACGCACTGAATATTAGAAGGGAAAAAGTAACCTAGATCAATTGCATGACTGCGTAGGCACTGGATTTCAAGTCCTTGTATGGCCATATTTTGCTGATGGTAAATGAAGGTATGCTATGTGCACTATAAAACTGTGGCAAAGGCCAAAGGGTTGTATTGTTCAGTGAGAGGTGTCACAAGAGCAGGCCGTCTTCAAAAAAGTTTAAGAAAAATTTTCATATCAATGATATTATTCAGAAAGTTTATTTAACTGAGCGTCACACGACCAGATGCAGACAAAATCACTCATTGTAATGTATCCCTGTCACCTTGGCTGTTTGCTCAGCTTTAGCACAAATAAAATGACAGATAATATTGATATTTTCTCACAGAGTCCTCGTGCGATCAAATCAGCACTGCGAAAATAAAAGCCCCATATGGCAGTTCAACGCACGGCTACTCTAAGAGAGGCTAAAATATGAGAAAGATGCACCAAACACTGAGATTTAAAAAAAAGCAACCCAACAGTTTGCTCTTTCACAATTCTAATTCTTATGAGGCAGAATAAATACAAATTGATTCACTGAATCCCGAGAAGAATGGGAATTGAATGCCAAGGCACCATGTTGCGCTTTGTAATTTGGCGTCACAGAACTTGTAACAAAAGAGCAGGGTGGTACCAGTGGGACAGAAATCACACAGAAATGAATACTCTCCACTTAAAATGGATCCCAAAATTTCAGTTACACAGTGTTGTAAATGATGGATCAAAAGAGAACAGAAGAGGGATGACTAATTTTTCAGTTTGGGGGGGAGGGGGATGGTACCAAGAGGAGTGAGAAAGGATACAAAAGCCCCTGATATGAAGATGCCTTTGAAGTCGTGATCCTGAAATGTGAACAATGCCAGGCCCATGTAGCAGAAAATGAAAATTTCTCCAAGGAAGTTCAAGAATTCAAAGAGCTGTAGAGGAACAAAGAGCATTAAATGTATGGAAATGAGTGCAACATGAAGAGGTTACTACATATTCACAATAATTCATTACAAAGAACAAAGGATATGTTACTGACAGCTCAGCTCATGCCATGGAACAGAACCAGCCCCCCCAATGTGTGTGCAAGTGAGCGCGAGTCTGCTGGAGATAGCAAGTAAGAGCACCTGTTTCCATTTGGAAATGCTAGCTTCAGACATGAACGCCCTTGGTGAATGATACATGCTATTTATGCTACAGACTTATATCGCTAATTCCATAGAAAAATAATAATAAAAAGAAGTAAATTTAAAAAAAACCTGAGGGGAAGCAATTAATGCAATGTCTCATCCTCCTCAAAAAGTAAATGCCCTCTTCCTTCCATTTGCTTCTCCCTGATTGTTATCACAAATTTTTTTAAGCTTAAAAAAAATGACTTACCACTGTAGAAGAGTACAACCAGATAATCAGATATTGCATTTTCTTAAACATTATGTTCCCTCAACCTGGAATACTCCATCAAGTTCCAATACTTAGTACACATGAATATTACTGCTGTTTTTTTTCTCACTGTCTTTGAATAATTGTAACATTCCTCTCACTTCCATCTGTGAAATATTTCTTGCCAGATATCTGGACATATCTCACGCCAACACAATCTCAGTACAACAGCAAGCACACATACTGACAGTAATTACACCCACCAAGCAAGGTAATTAAATTCATTGTGAATGATTGGAAAAACAGTAGGAGAAAGTCAAAAAGCACAGTCAATATCCAACTATTTCACAGGTGCTACAAAATGTAGGTTGATGAGAGAGGGAGACAGAGCCCTTGCCTTCAATTTATAATCATCATGACAATCAGTATAATGTTATGCACAGTTATGTAACATGCATTGGAAACTAAGCTCATACTTGTCATTAGCAAGCCATTATTTCCCGCTGTATTTTCACTCCACCAAGAATTTTCACCACCCTGAAAATATGTGAAATCATCAGCATCTCAAAAAAGTGGCTCTGAGAAACTCGCTTTCAAAGTTCGGTGAGCTAATGTCACAGTTTTTCATCTAGAAATGGCCTGGGCGGAAAAACAGGCCCATCTCAGTGCAGCTCGGTGCGAATAGTAGGCGCATGCCCTCCACCTCATTGAATCTGAAGCAAAGTAAAAGAAGGCAGCACTTGTAAAAAGTCAAATTAATATACTTTCTGGCACCTAACACTGTGGTCAATGATGAGCACCTGCTTTTATCTTGAATAGCTTAAAAGTGAAAGACAACTTTTGGACAAAACCAACATTAAATAAAATAATTAACTATACAGAGTCCAGATATTATGTCTTGGATTTTTTTTTAGATTTTTTTCTTAAGCTTCATAATGCTTCAAATAACAAGAAAGTGACCGAAAAAAAGAAAAAAAAACTGATGGATGCCATTTTTCCATCCCTCGAAAAGGTTTAGTCAATTAGAGGCCGATAAACGCTTTGGACAGCTGCGTGACAGTGACGTTGACTGACCAAGACTTGACTAATTTTGTTATAAATTCACACTCAGTTTGAGCTGTTTTGTTAGCATGAGCTAATGCTCCCCCACCCTTTCAGTGTTAGTTGTCTAGTAATGGGAGAATTGTTTATGTTTCCTTTTTTCCCAGGTTCCTATCAACAAAGTATGCGTGATTGAAATGAGAGTTGTCACTCGTGCTCATTATATTGAGCGGATGTTTACATTAGCACAGGTATTACCGTTACTTGCCGTAATGATGATGTCACTCCTTTTATAGTTCTGGAATCTGGAAATTTTGCCACAGATTTGATCATACACACTGCTAGCATGTTTAGCAAACTACATTTGTAATTTATGTTTTAACTTATGAAGCCCTAGCAGAAGTTCAGTCACAAAGACTCTCCTTTTGCATGCTTTTTACAGTATATTTTCATTCAATCTACTTTCACTCCTCTAATGCTTGCTCTCATAATTCTAGCTATGATCATGTGGGGCTGTCAATTGAGTCATCAACTCATCGCATCCATCCAATACCACTACAACACACCTACGTTGTTGGCCTATCCTATCACTGCTGTCTTTTTAAATATGACTTTCCTTGCTTCTAATACACGCAGGCTGCCTTTGTGCGCACCCTCCACCTCCCCACCACCGCCCAGCTTCTGCAGGTTCATCTGCTTCATCTTCATTAGCCAACACCAGCACCAGTATCTGGACTCTATGGGGGCATTTATCCTGCGGCACCTCAGGCCAGAGGCTCCTCAACTGCAAAATCTCCCTTTAGAGTCCAAGCGCAAAGGCTTTAAAGGGATAGTTCACCTAAAAATGAAAATTCACTCATCATCTACTCACCCCAAGGCTAATCGAAGGGTCCATGAATTTCGTTCGTCCTCAAAACACTTTTGGAGTTTCAAAGAAAAACGGCATTGAAGACAAATCCAAATCAACTGAAGTCATTAGTGACCACTCTTTCAAGCGTAAAAAACAACATTGAAAAAACTTAAAATGCCTCCATATTGCTCATGTAGCGTAATCCAAGTGTCCATGAGACCCCACATTCAAATGTGACTCGAAAAGATGTCTTTTCACCATGTTTTTTAGCCTAAATGTCCAATGTAGCCACTTTGCTAGGAGCCCTGTTTATTTTCACGAAAACATTAACCTAACGAGGGTAAATAATGCTGCAACGGCCCTAAACATCTCTAATTGGAGAAACGCGCTGCAGTTTTAAATGTTAGTATTCATGGACCGAAGAGCTTATTTACCCACATCTGTGCGGAGTGTGTGAGTTTATTTGTGCTTTAATACCCAACTGCTGTGAAACAATCAGAATAACGTTTTATTCTTTGTTCTCCCAACCGGCGCTCTTTTGCTCCATTCACCCTGCATCACTTGACCAACCAGTGCTTGTTTAATTTCTTCCTCTATCCTCCTCAAACGCAAAGTTGCTGTGCCTCGTCCCCATGCACACTGTAGCTAAAATTGTGCATCGTACTTTCAAGACTGCTCTTCAACACGACGGCAAACAAAACAATTATTTTATTATTATTCTTACGAGCTGCAGTTACCAATACCAGTTTGTTAAGGCTTCTGGCTACTGTCAGTCAAATAATCCCGAGTCCCAACTTTCCAGCTCCTTCTGTTCCACCTTTTCTGTCATGAAAACTGTTGGCTCACTGCTTCGCACTCACCTAAAGGTAGAGAATGTGTTAAAGGTTTGTAACCCAACAAGGTTTGTCAGGAATATATTATCTAATATATAGTCATTCATTTTTCTTCTGTTTAATTGCATTATTCAAATTGTTTCCATTTGGGTTTCCTAGTAAGGATTTACATAGTTTGGTATGTTTAATTATTATGCCCCTGGAGGCAAGTTAAAATATTGCATGTTTTCACCTGGGCACACCTGTGCTCAATGCAGTTATAATTGGTCATTTTGTTTCTGTGTTACTGCTCTCTGTAGAAGGCGCAAACTGATCCGCATTTATTGTTTTATTATATCATGTGATTGATCTTCATGCTGGTTTCCTGGTTAGGACTTTTATCATTTGTGAGAGGTCCTGCTTTTGCATTTTTTGTCTTCTATTTGTTGTATGTTCTCAGCTGGTAACGCCTGTGTTGATCTCAGATATAATTGCTCCCTTTGTCTTTGTGTCATTACACCCCGAAGAAGACATAAGCCCATATGCGTCGGTGTATTTTTAATGTATTCATAGCCCTATGGATTAAAGGCCTTTTACATTTTTTCAAACCATCTTGAGTGCCCTGACTTGGATTATTTATACCATTGTTTTTTGGTTGTAAGTTTTCCTCCCCTTTTTAGATCGTAAAGCTTGTAGAGAGCGACAGGAAAGACAAGAAAAACATGCTTTCAGTCCTATTTGGAGGCTCATGAGTTAAAATGAAATGACTGCAAACCTATATGTGAACTGATGACGTGAGATGTAAATACATGGTGTGAGATACAAATTTGGCGTCAGATGTCATGAGATGTAAATAAAGATGATTTGAAAAATGTTGACCATTGATGGTAAAACGTAGACAAGGGCTCCCCCTCCTAACAAAACCCAATTTAACCCCTGCTTATGACTGTTGCTGGGCTGGGTAACTAAACCTGTTACTACAGCACCAATTATTTTTATAATACTGATTAATCACCTAAACTGAATTATACTTAAAAAATTAAAAAAAAAAAAACATTTATATTTTGCAAATTTGTGAAAGTTCATGGATTTATAGCTGAATGATAGTATTTCAGGATCCCAGATCTGAGCTTCTCATAATTTTGGCTGATATCAAACCTGATGATGCTTTTTAAGTATCCTGCAGAGGCAAAGAGTGCAAAATTGCCCCCTTAACTATGCTTAACCTCACTTTTCCTTTCTTCATTCCAGTTTAGACTCGATAATCACACTCCTGCTGCAGCTTCACATTCTTCTTCTCAGCTGACAGTAGAATATGACGGGGAATTCAGCTGCTATGGCCCTTCTGCTCCAATGTTCAATGAGCACTTACTTCAGGTCCACCAGTACACCACTCTTTCAAACAACTACCGTAAAGTTCCGTGTATATGGCGCACCAGTTTATAAGGCGCACCCCGACTTTGGGACTTGTCAAAAAAAAAAAAAACATACAAATTTCCACCCAAATCTTGCGTGTGTCACACATATTATCTCTCCTCAAAATTTTCCTTGAATGCCGCATGTATTTGTCCTATTTTTTTCCTTTCTTTTTCAACTTCCTCCATGAGAAGTGATTATTCATCGGACATCGGCGAAAAATGGAAGGCGCAAGACATAAACCAATATGCTGACAGCGCGTATGCCCACGCATATGCCACTATCTACACCGGTTTCCCTCCGATTCGGCGACTTGGATGACCTTGAGCTGGAACGCAGCTGAGAACGACTGGCGAAGCATCTTGAGTAGAAGTGAGATGTATTCACTATGACAACTCGGTAAAGAGTGACTTCTCATCTCTTCCCCCTAGGCTTTCATATAAAAACTTGTGGCGGCAATATCTTTGAAGGAATAAGTTGTTGATAGCAGAGGGATCTTATGTTGAGACGTCTTAATCACTCTCTATTGTTTCGCCGGGAGGGATTAACGCGCGATTTAAATGATTCAATGGAACATGTCTGTTCATAATTCTCATTTATTGTCAAGAAATGTCAATTTTCAAAGAAGCAGAATACAACAAATGACACTGTTAATGCAGAGGATATAGCCATCAACGAAAGGTAAGTTCATCGATGGTAGTTAATCTAACTTGGTCATAATCATTTACCGTGAGTGAAAGGTAAGACGGTAGCTTGGAAAGCCTCGCGCCGTAGATGTGTGCATGCTACATAATGGACTGTAGGACAGCGTGCATGTTTTTGCATGCATCAGAGTGATACGTATACTGTACATTGCATTGGGAAGTTATTTGCGGAGTTGCAAGGAACACTTTGAAAGGACAACTGCCGTGCTGGTGCTGAGCCATAACCAAATGCAACATTGCACAATAAAGCTGCACTCGGGCACTTAGAAAGCTCGAGCAGCTTATTTCTCGAGACAAGTAAATGGCGCGTCAGACAGGACTTCTATCCCGCAATTAAGCCTATATCCCTCTCTGTCTGCATTCTACCATTGTAGCTCCATGCTTCTACTGGTTATTTGCATTACCGTTATAATTGAAAGTGAAATGTGAAAAAGTTCATTCATAGATAAAAATTAAAATCCTGCATTTAAAAAATGTTGAATCGGTAATTTTATTTCCATTTATTAAGCTGTGCAAACTCACGTGCGAATAAAGCCCCAGTTTGACCTTATAAAATCGGGTGTACGTTTGCATGTATGTCGGAAATCTTGCCGCGATTCTGTTGTTCCCGTATATAAGGCGCATCCCCAACTTTTCATATTTCCCAACGTAAAAAAAAGTGCGCCGTACACACGGAACTTTACGGTACTCTCAAGCAGTTGCACCTTTTGTGGAAGCCAAAACAAGTGTGTCTATGGTCCTCTAAGATCTTTCATAAACAATGTCTTCAGCCAAAGAACAACCACTTTGTGGATTAATTTTGTTAGCTGCACCATCTCTGTATTCTTCAGGGGGTGCCATGTATGAAATTCCAGGAAGACAGCTTGTCAGATGCTCGAACCACAACTTCTGACATCAACAATCGTACCATGGTCAAAGTCACTCAGATCATGCACCTAGTCCGTTCTAATTTTTAGACAGACAAAAAATGTACAGTCACGAGTGTATACAGTCATGTTCATAAGTATTTGAACAATGACACAATTTTCATCATATTTGCCCTGAGTTTTATCACACTGGAACACTGGACTTGAAATAATCAAGAAGTGCTTTATCAGCAGAAAAATACAGTACAATCCACAAATCATTTAAACGCAGCCTCCCAGTTTTAAGGGCGCGAAAGTAGGCTATTTACACAGAGGAGCATAGCCGTGAGTTCAATTTTCATTATTAATGCTTGGATGCAAATCCTTTGCGGTCAAATATTGTCTCAAGTCTGAAAGCTATTGATTTTACAAGATGCTGGGTTCTAAGACTGCTGAGGAGAATCACAGTAATCAGAACAACTTTTGCAATTTTAAACAGAAGTAAGAAATTTGCTAAGTTCACAAGGCCATGATGGCGCCCATCCTAGACAGAATCACATAAAGAGAATACGCTAATAAATGGAGATCCTGCTTACAAAGAGAGAGTGAAGCTTGCCAATCATAGACAGCCACTGCCATGCATCTTTCCTCTCTGTCCCAGCATTAACAGAATAACAACATTTAACATTTTACTAGAGAACACTGCAAATGTCTCACTGCGTTGGAAAAATAGGAAAAAAATCATGAAGAAACTCATTGGATTTTTAATCGGGCAAAACTGAAACACTGACAATAAAATCACTGTGTAAAATTGCTTGTCCCCGTTTTGGGACGCAGCAGTAATGTAATTGGCATTTCTGGCCGACAGAGCACTCTCTGGGGTAACACAGAGTCTCAGTAATTTTAGACCTTCTTTGACAAATTCCATTCCTCATATTATCCATCAAGTAGGAAACCATTTATCTATCATGCAATGTCAAATCAAGACTTCTGTTTAGAGACTTGAAGGATGTTCTTATCAAATTAAATCACAGACGAATCACTCATTCTAAAACGTATGAAAAGACAGGCGGTACATACTACGCTTCATTTGTCGTCATTTTACAAAGATTGCACACTTTGCGGGGTCAACAGTTACTGCACCACCAGTGGAGTCAGAATAATCTGAACAGGGTCTAACTGTGATTTAATGAAGAAGTGAGGATGGGCATTACAATGAAAGTGGAGCAGGGAAACATGTTTCCATTCCAAACAAATGAGCTGCTATGTGGCTTGCAAGCAAACAACAGGTTTTACGTTGTAATAACAGGGCACACAAAGCCATATTTCTCACTGAGGACTTAATTGCCCAAGCCCAATTCCCCCCTTGGCCGTCCCACTTCACCCTACCCCTACGTTTTGCAGGTTCCCCTAGAGTGTGGGGCATGGTGTTTCTCTTTGAGAGCAAGGGGTAGTGGTCATTAACCCCTACAGATGGCCCTCCAAATGGAGTACATCCATTATTTTTGGATAAAGACTACAACCAAAGGAGAAGACATTTTCTCGAAAACTTTGCAAACTAAGGGAATAAACATGCTGGCATGAGAAAAGAAGCCCATAAATGTAAAAACCTCTTCACAAATAACCACGCAAAAATGGTAAAATCCATGCAATGAAATAAGTAATTGTTAGTTCATGACATTTCACAAAATCTCTATGTCAAATGAACCTTACCGGTATTTGTCACAGTTTATTTACTTGTCCCACCTTTAAAGTGTGAAAATTAAAAATCCAGCAGTGGTTTTTATTCACTTCCCTGCTCCTGTGATTTCAATGCAGATCAGTCTGGCAGGACTATGAGGATGAGTTGCTATGGTAACAGGGGCCGCTCTCCTTTCCTGTATTGAGCTTCCTGGGCACCAATAGGACAAAATTGTACAGTTGCCTACAATGAAACATTAGGGTGCTATCTGGATTGAAAAACAATAGCGACAAAAAACTGAAAATCTTTAATTTGTCATTACTCTCGTGTGAAGTATTGTCTCCTCTGATCGATTTGCGTCTTGCCAGCTCCTTTAATCCCCGGCTGTATCTTGTTTCACAGTTACTTAACCTCATGCATAAGTGATATACCCCCTCTTTTGAGTTGCGAGTAACAGTACTGTCATTTGTTATACTTGAACCAGTCAGTAGTTAATCGTAAAACTCTAATCTACTGAAAGAAAAACGTAATCCTTAACTAGATAGCTCAGTTGCCAGTGGGACCAAGTCGTGCATCACCCCGATACCCAAATTTCGGACAAAATGGCTGCCGGCAGCCATATTGGATGTCCCAAATTGCCAAAAATCGGTCTTGCGCATTGTCAAATAAATATCTTCGCCCGTGCAAAATTAGAAAAAAATTCCTATAATAATAGTCGCTTCCAGAGCCCAGAACAGAAAATCTCCGCCTGCGCGGCGGCGGCCCCAGAACTAAACCATAGTATCTCCCGACTATCGTCATCGGGGAGATACAATAATAGTAATTTACGGAACTTGCCTTCCTGATCTAGTTAATAAGAACAGGCTCCCAAGCCATTTTCAAGGTCCCCAGGATTATGGCCATATTCTTGTCAATCCTTTCCCAGTCTGTTCTTCTGTCCAGTTTATTAGGAACAAGCTCCCAATCGTTCTATGGTCTTCAGGATTGGAACTGCATTCCTCCAAACTACTCCGCCCTGCCTTCGGACAGTTAAAAATGTGCACTCCAATTAGCAGTCATCTCGGAAAGCCACTGGCCAGAGATTTGTAACGCCTACACTGCTTCGTCCATAGCATCTGAACTGAAATGTGCAATTCCCTTCTGAGCTCCATCCCACTGTTACCATATTACTATCAGTAAACCCAGGCATTGGATTGTACTCTGCCTCAGCACTTGATTCCTGGTCAGGATCATGAGATCATTGTTGTTGCCTTAAAAAATAGCCAACATGTAAATATATTTCCTTCCTATTGCCTATAGATGAAGCTGTCTCGTCCTGTCCTTCAATATTGGTCAGTATTGTCACCCAAATTGTTTATAATGCAAAAGTATTTGGCTTTATATAAAATGCTATGACTGCATCATGAGTGGCCATTTCCTTGGTAAAGATTTGAATTGCTACCCTTGTAGTTTCCTCATCCAGTTCTGCACCATCCTTGACATGCCACTTCCTGGAGCTACAGTTGCCAATGCTTAGATGTTTTAATCAGTTTTAATGGACTTTTTTGAACTTTAATACCATTTAATTTTTTTTATTACTGTATTTTATTATTAATTAGCAAGCCAGGGGAGGTTGGGCTTCCCCACTATAGCAGGGTTCCTCCTGACATTTCTTCCCACTGGGGAGTTTTTTCTCACCACTGTGATCGGATTCTTGAAATCCGATCTGGGAGTTTTTTTGCCTCATTTGCTATAGTGAGGATTAGGCTGGGCACTGCCCCATTATTTTCTCGCTGTAAAGCGTCTTTGTGACAGTCTATCTGTGAAAAGTGCTATAAAAATAAAATTTTAATTGAATTGAATTGTCCTGAAGTGTCATTACCTAGTTGAGGGCTCTCTGAAACTAGGGGAGGGGTCAATAGAAGAGAATTGGAATTGACCCTTCATCTAAACAGCTTACACCGATCTATTTTCACAATTAACTGACCACTGCAGCAACAATCATGTTGTTTCATTGATTTTTCCAGTGCAGTGAAGCCTTTGCTTTATTCTTTAGTGAAATGCATTTATTTTTATCATCTGCTAATAAGAGGACAGAATGAAAAGCTAACCACAGTGGTAGGTGGTGACCTCCAAATTTCAGTCAGTCTAATGCTAATGCTAGTTAAGTACAATAGTGCGATGTAATGAGTCTGTTGAAGAAATCCTCACCTGCTTAGTTCTGGTTTTGGCCTCAGTGGACAGATTGTAAGAGGTGTAGCGAGCTTGCGTGATTCCGCAGAACAGCATGGAAACGATGCCTGAGGAAATAGAACCGTTGCATGAGAACCCACACACGGAGGCTCTTCCACTGGAGAACAGTGATCTCTCAGATCAGCACAATGGATTCTCGGAAGCATGGTGAAAGTAAAGGAGGAGGCTGACATCATTTTCAGATCTACCTGAGCTATGTGCTCCCAAGCTCATAATGGACGCAGTGGACATATACTCTAATATGATGGGGCATTTCAAAACCACAGAAAAAAGAAAGAAAGCATGAAAAATATTTAAAACAAACCAAAACATCCATCAATAAAGGAGCTTCAGAACAACGTCAATGAATTGAGAATTAGCAGCGGTTGGCAACAATGCATTGACAGATAGTATTTGAAAAGGTAAGTGGTCCACTAAATAGTGCTATCATGAGAGCTTCATTCAGAATCCACTGAAATAATAAAACCTGAAATGAGTCAAGGCTATCGCTCAAATTAGCAAGGAAATGTCCCTGCTCAAGATAATGGCAATGACAATAATGAGATAATGATAAAGTGTTGGGCACGAAGGCCGAAAATCAAATTAGCGCCATGCAAGGCAAAAGCTCAATGTCCTTTGTTGCAAATAAAAAGGTCTATTATTCCAAGTCATAACCTGAATAATTTCTTAAAAGACACAGGGAAAATGTAGCTGAGGTGGAAGAAAATCACAGGAATGTCCAATGAGACAGAAAAAATATTGATTTGTAAATTCACAGGTCTAATAAGAAGTTATTGTTTACCTGTTTTAAAATGACTCCTTTGTTAAAGTGAGGTTTGTCAGGGGTTAAATGAGGCTATGAGAGATTGTATTTATATCAATTTCCATCTCAGCCATTGCAATACTCTATTGACCAAGAAGTGCTATACACTGAAATTTGAGACCTCTGAAAGTGGGAGACAGTTGTAGTGAAGCTTCCATAAGGCAACACAACTAGACATATGGCACAAACAACTGGGGAAAATTAACGACGCTAGAATATCCACCCTCACATGATGCAATCCAACAACATAAGTTATGCTTGTATACAAACACAAACTTAACACATGCAAACACACAGACACACACGCAAGCAAGTGCGCACACGCAAGCATTCTGAAACTGGAGGAAACTCAGGGATTACGCTTATCTTTCCAGAATGGTAGATGCCTAACATACTCAGTGCCCGCATGTTGGTTCATATGCACATGCCTCCCTGTATAAGGCACTGTCTTTCTAGTGCAGGAACCTTGGGGAAAGCAGAGGTTGATAGGAGGTCAGCACTCACCAGTCAAACCACAGGCCTCTGCTGACAGGAAGGCACTCCAGGAGAGCAGGAAGAATAGGCCTGTCTCCAATAGGGGAAACTCATAGAGCCTGGTGAACTTGGTCAAGTGGGCCCTCAGGGTCCGTTAAAGAAAACCAGACAACTAACACATGTGCAAGATGTATAGCTACTCCCTGACTGCACCAGTGCCTGCTGTGGAATGGTGGCATGCATTTATAATGAGACTTCAGAGAACACTTAACAAACATGGGGCCAGAATTTCAGTGTAGGTACAACGTTGTACAAATAGATTGAGAAACGCACACAAATACACATGCACTCTGGCCCGGACAAATAATTGTGGGTTCAAACATACTACAAAATTCCTGCACGTTCACCTGTGATTCTGAATTGCTCTCCCCATCTGTGCCCAGCATACTCCCTTTAACAGCTCATGTTATCATTTCTCTGAGATTCCCATTCATAATTCTAGGTTTTATAAGGCATCCTGCCCCAGGTTTTATCATTTCTTTTACTTTCCCATTTAGAATTCAAGGTTTTATGTAGCATCCTGCCCCAAAGATAGTATGCATTCAAAACAAAACGGGTCAAAAAAGATAACGGATATGGACATACAATCGGGCATGTTTGGGTATGCGGCCTTGAATTTATGCATGTTTGCATACAATTGTTTTCCTTGTTAAATGGTGAAAGTGTGATGGCTGGTGTTTCGAGACGCCAAATGCAGTGGCCGGAACAAAAGGAAGTACAGGAATGTAAGAGAGACAAACACAGACAAAATAGGAGAGAGAGATTCGCGCTTCCAAAGGACATAAATCCAGTCTGAGTGAAACAAGGAAGCAGAGCGAGCTAGCCAGTACGAAACAAAGGAAAAAATCTCGGGAACCGAGGTAAAAAGACAAAGCACCAGACGGTGCACAGAACGAGGAAAGGAAAGAGAAAGATTCCCTTTACTAACTAACACTTCCCTTTTTTGCAACTAATTCCTCAACACTTCTCTAGCTAGAGATCTTGCGGGCTACAGTGTAATGGTAACACTGACACTCTAGCAAAGGCGGCGAGGCAGAACTTGGGCTTAAATAAAGTCCGGGCGCCGCCCACAATTGATGCCAGCTGGCCAAAGAATCCGACTGTGGGCAAAACGATATCGTCCCGGACGAGAGTAACAAAGAAAGCTCGCCAGCCTCTAAAAACCATGACAGGAAGAGCGACATCTCTTGTACCAAAGTAAGGAGGAGACCAAATGCTTAAGGGGGAAAAAGATAACCAAATTGAACTGTTTGTTTGACCGTCATATTGTTCTATTTTCTGTGTGTGACAATCTCTCTTCAAATTACCCAGCAATTCAGTGACTGGGACCAACGCCTGGATATAAACAGGCCTTGGGCGATGATGGTTGGCAGAGACACTGCGAATAAACATTTGTGTGGACAAAGCTATCGAATCAGCAATGTGCTACTTAACATGGGTGGTGAGGTGGTGCGGAGAGTAGGACTGCATTGTTATCTGCTTGGTGCACTGTTGCCTGGGTTCAAATGTAGCCTGGCCCTCCCTGTGTGAAATTACCCCTATGTGTGAGTGAATATGTGTTCCGTGCGATGGATTGGCAAATTGTCCCCTGAGGAGAACTGGCAAACTGTCCAGGAAGCATACTTTGCCTACTGGATGCTGGGATTGGCTCCAGACCATGGATTAAGTGGGTTGGATGGCAATAAATGAATGACAGGGTTATTTAATTAACTTTCTGAAACATTTGCAGCATTTATAGCACTTATGAACTTCACACACCTATAAAGACTCTAATAGCAAACTACAACCTAATTTCTCAAGTGCTTATAGATCATTATTATTATTATAAATTGAAAGACTACATACAGTAGCAGGCTGAAATCCCAATCTGATTAATTTTGATTTATTTTTGGAAAATACGTGCATTGTTGAAATTGCTTGTTCCAATTAGACAGCGATACACTACATGGGCACAAGGTTGAGGACTCTTCTCTGTCTTGGGCTGTTTTTCATGACTGGATATGTTTGAGTGAAGGACAATCTGGGTGCTAAAGCATACAAAGACAATTTCACATTCTGCGAAGGGTCCTTTCCTGTTTCAGTACAATAGTTAGAGATATGATTTCCTGTTTCATTTAGATACATGATTTGTGGAGATTGGTGAAGAATAATTTGACTGGCCAAAACAGAGCCCTGATCTCAACCCCTCCAATCAGACAGGCCTAATCCAAAAACATCACTGCCCAACCTAAGTTATGATTTTATGGCTGGAATGGAAGCAAGTCCCCGTGGAGGTGATCTGACATCTAGTGTAAAGGTTTCCCAGGAAATGTAAATGCTACTACTGTGTAACACACTCCATATTAAAACTCATGGGATTAGATGCTGGATAAGCAGTTGTCCATGAACTTGTAGCCATGCGGTGTGGTACACTATAAATTAAGTGGATACTAACCTTATTCAAATTAAAAATAAATAAGTTTCGGAAGGATATCAAGGCAGTGATGATGGTGAAAATGAAGCCGATGGAGAGAGAGCCGATGAACACTGCAATGAAATGACCGATGGAAAGAAAGAAAGCAGATGCACTGAAGGTGTGATGTTCCCCAGATTCACTGTAGGTTGATATGGCACTGAAAAAAAAAATGACAAAACACATATGTGAAAAATGTTATATTCATAAAAATGTGATCAGGAACATTCATACTGGTATGCTGTTTTCGGTGTGTTCTGTTATAAGGTCTTAATTATATTCCTTCGTGTTCTCACATATACAGAAATACCGCACAATGCAACGTATTTCTGAGAGCTCATAAATATTTACAACTTTCCATAAAGAAGCATAGATGCTGAGACGAAGGGAAGAATGAAAGACGGTTTGATGTTGAATATATTGTAGCTTCACAGCTTGTCTAAGCGAGGCGGTGGCACTCGTCAACCAGAAAAAGACAGGCGGTATTTTAGATAACTTTTCCCATTCACCAGCTTTGGTTTATAACACTGAGTATGATGTTTAACACTATCTCTGTAGTCTGTATCCACCTTTTATGCTGTCATCTCTTCTGACAGTGTCAGTGGTATAAGGAAATCAAACAGCAGCAGCAGATACCCAGACAATAAAAGAAACTTAAACTCGTGGAATCAAATATGCAGCTGAGTAATACTGTCACTTATAACATCTGACAGTTTCATCTGAAATTACTTTCAGTTCTCATTGAAAGTCATTTTTTTGCATTTAAAGCTTGCACTACACTGTGCATATTAAAAAAAAAAAAAAAATCCACTCGGAGGGAACAGTAACATCGCAATGTTGGTGAGATTTAAGTACCGTTTTTGCTCAGGTGGATGGAATTCTCCTCACATTAATGGAGTACTCATCGTCAACCTTTCTCGGCTTACAAGCTTACGACCTGAACTGCTGAAGGGTCCAAGCTTCAAGCGACAGGAGGGGCGACGGTAGTGCAATGAGCCGTGAACTGCGCCTCCAGCAAATGACATTTCTCCAGAAGGTAACAACAGGAGTCCTACACAGGCTGAACTCTGTAAAACGGTTGCTTGCGTTTGTCGCGTCTCCATACTGGTCTAAATGATATTGGGACCGGCTGAGCACGTCACGGTCACTGACGACATCAGGGGAGCAGTACTGCCACAATAAGGCCACAGATTAAACAGAGCAGGGGTTCTAATGAGTCTCGCTTTCGGCCTCTCTGTCAGAGTGGCCCAAGGGGAGGCCTCAGCACTGCCGCCCTTTGAAAGGGGTCAGCGCTTGCTTTTATATCAGGTAACGGCACAGCGCCCGGGGAGCACGCAGAGTCAGGCAGGGTTGTGTCACCATAAGACGCTGCTCACCTGAAGCTCATTAACACTGATAAAAAGCTATTTTCTTTCTCCATCAGCTCTTGCCAGGCTTGTTAATCAGCCACTGCAGAATTATTTTTCTACGGTTTGGTTAACCTCTTTGCGGAGAATACAAATAATGCCAATTTTTTCCTGTTGTGCATGAGCCTATTTAGGCTTTATAACTTAGTATTTGAGTCACAGAGACTGGAAAATTATTCCAGTGAAGCAAGAAATTTGGAAATTCAATTACAGAATTATTTAGGAATTAAATTTCGGAATTTATGGACGCCGGCGTATATATCTGCGCAAAGGGGTTAATGGTTGGTCTGTGGTCTCTAACTCTCTGTGAGTATACATTTTTTGTCCGCAGTTTATCTTGATCTGTTAGTTGCTATGCAGCCCATTATATTTGAAGTTTCCTTTTTTTGTCTGCCCTTGAGTTAAAACAGAAAAAAATGCAAGTGAATGTGTGAGAAAGAGGCTTAGAGGTCTGCTGAAGGCAAAGGAATATGAGTTATTCTCTCAACAGAGAATATGGGGAAAGATTTTAGTAATGGGTGCTGCTAGGCTAGGGCTGTAAGGCAGACTATGATTTTCATCCACAGATACAGTTTGTGTGTCTCTGTAGGTAAGTATGTGAAATATTCAAGGCGCCCTTCTTGGTTCATGCTGAACTTCAGGTGTTTGTTTTTGCTTCTTTAACAGTATCGATCTCAAGCCTGTGTCCTGAGTCTGTGCATTCTTTAAAGGAATCTTACGGACTGAAACAAGAGCATGACCCTCAGCTGCCCACATGAGCCATGCAGTTTTTTTGAGCATCATCCATTGTTGCAAATTGAAAGACCTTTCATGAAGTATAATGAGACTTTTCACTCACTAGGTCAGGACGATGGCCACAGCATCATTCAATACGCTCTCCCCAAACAGAAGGATGTAGAGGTTGGAGTCCACACGCAGCTCAGAGAAGATTGCCAGCACGGTCACTACAGGGAGGAAAAAAAAAGGTCTGTTTGAGAAACCTGGCTGGAAAATTCCTGAGCAAAAACCACACAAGCAATTTATTCTGAAGATACCACTGAAACTGTTTCAAGACTCCATATCTCGGCTTGAACACAAGAGCAGTGTGCACATTCAAAACTTAACTGAAAGTTTGACGTTCTTTTGAAACTGAAACACAAAATAAATTATGCCTCTAGCATGATGCAATACGCTGTGAAAATGTAACAAATAAGTTATAAAAGTACAGTGGTCTTATTAAAACTCAATGTGGCTCGGCCACGAGTTTTACTTCTTCCACAAACCTCTTTGTGCTGTAAACTACAGTGTTCTTGCCTCAGGCTTAGTCTGATGTTCATCAGAGTTTGTACCAGAGTTTCAAGGGCAAGATGAAAGCCTAGTAGCAAGACTGGTAAGGTCAGGACAGTTCAAAAACATAGACCTTATCCAGAACTTGGCAGGCTTTTTCTACTATTTCTTTGGAAGCTGAAAGTTGGCCACCTTGGGTTTGCCATCATGTTAAGGTTATATCGTACAGTGTCTTTATGGTTCTCCAAACAGCAGCCACTGACAGAGTCAAACCTCCCTTCTGAAATCTTTTTGATCCATATGCCTGGTGTTTACGGCTTTTTCCTCATTGTGGTTAACATTCAGTAATTAACTGTAGAGGTCTTCCTTGGTCTAACTGGGCCATTGCAATCACTGTGCTCACCAGTGCTCTGTTTCTTATTAATGATGTTCCAAATTACTGATCTTACTTCGGGAAAGGTTTGGCCTATTGTTGTTTTCTTTGCCTCATAATGTATTCTTTGATTTTTGTTAACACAAACACTGGTCCTCATGTCAGCAAACGCCAACAACAGACTCCAAAGGCAAATAAAATCTTGATTCTGCTACAACCCTTGAGTGAATCCCTTTTGTGTCTCCACCCATCCAGCAGCTTGCATGTCTTTTAGATATATTGACTCAATTGATTGGTTTATGTCCTCTGTGTTTTGCTCACCAGCTGTAGTGCATTCGTGTTTCCCTTACCTCACATTTGTTTTGGTGTATTTATAATCCCTTCTTTGAGAGTGCAAGTCGCTGGACTGTCACTTGCTATATGCCCTTTAGCAACCAGTCAGTATTCCTTAGTAAAAGTTTTTGGTCTTCGGAAATTATTGGTAATCTTTGATGATAGTTAAATACTAAAGTTCTCTCCCTAGTTCTATTAATTGGAACAAGCTCTCAGGTCTTACTCTCGGTCTCCAGGATTGGGACCTCAGTCCTATTAATCAACCCTCAGACTGTTCCTCTGACCAGTTTATTAGAAACTTCAACCAAGCCTTCTGCTGTCATCAGGTCTGGGACCGCATTCCTGCTAAATTCCCTGTTCCTGCCATCTGACAGTTCTGCTCTGGCAAGCGTGCACTCCATCTGGCAGCTGCCCTGGATTGCCACTGGCAGGGCACTGGATATGCCCAAACACCCAAGCCTATACCATCTGAACTGAACTGTTCCATTCGGCTGTAAGCTATGTCCCTCTGTAAATACCATATTACTATCAATAAACCCTACTACTCGATTGTACTCTGACTCCACATTTGGTTCCTGGTCTGGCTCATAAGAGAATGAAGCTTAAATAAATATATAATATTGTAGAAATATCTATCTCTCAGACTACCAAAACAACTTAACATAACATAACATGAGTGGCGAGAAAAGGCCATTCAGCCCAACTAGGCTCGCCAGTTTCTTTTTATTATTGTGAATATATCACTTCAGACACTCAATGACTCAGTGGTATCTAGCTTTAAGTCAAGACTGCTCTTGAAAATTCCCAAGGTTTCTGCCTCAACAATATGGTCAGGCAAGCTATTCCACATGGAAATTACTCTTTGGGTGAAAAAATATTTCCTAATATCCTAATATCAGTGCTAAATTTACCCTTGGTCACCTTCCATTTGTGACCCCGAGTTCTACTAACAAAACTTGGTCGAAGGAATCCTACATAATTCACTTTGTTAATCCCTTTAACATATTTAAAGACCTCAATCAGATTACCCCAAGTCTCCTTTTCCTTAGACTAAAAAAATTAAGGATCTTCAGCCTCTTCTCATAGCTTTCATGTTTCATACCTGGAATTAGCTTAGTGGCTCTTCTCTGAACTTTTTCTAGAGCCTCGATATGAAGAGTTGGAATGCAAAACCCACAAAGTCCGCTCAACCTCTTTTGTTGAGTGGTTGAGCAGACTTTGTGGGTTTTGCATTCCAACTCTTCATATCTTTCTTAAAGTATGGTCCCCAGAACTGTACACAATACTCCAGATGTGGTCTGAAGAATGTGTTGAACAACACAAGTATGACCTCCTTGGATTTGTACTCAATACTTTTGGCAATGTATCCCAGCATGCGATTGGCTTTTTTTAACTGCTACGGCACAATGGCCAGAATCTGTGAGGGTTTGGTCATCAATCACTCCCAGATCTTTTTCATGTGGAGCACATTCCAGTTTTAAACCTCCCATGAAGTAATCCTGTCTAATGTTTTTATTACCTACATGTACAACTTTAAATTTCGCAACATTAAATTTCATTTTACACATTTCTGCCCAATTCTGTATTCTATCCAAATCATCCTGAACCACTTTAGTGGACTCCAAACTATTTGCCAAACCTCCCAATTTAGTATCATTTGCAAATTTAACTAATTTGCTCTCAATATTCCTATCAGGTCATTAATGTAGATGAGGAACAGCAGGGGTCCCAACACCGATCCCTGAGGGACGCCACTCCCCACCAAACCTAGCTCAGATGAGATTCCACTGACCACCACTCTTTGTGTTCTGCCCTGTAACCAGTTTTGAATCCAGTCTGGAATACCTCCTGCATTGGAGTTACTTAATACTTAAGTAACACCCTTAACACCCCTGACAAATTAAAAGCAGCTGTGACACCATCTTACCCAACCATTCTGGAGTACTGACATTGGGAGGGGGGGGGGGAATGAAATGTGTTGAAATATGCTGAAACAAAATTTTTAAAAACCAGACATAAACCATAATAGAAGAACTGCCTGATCGACCCCTTAAATTCTGACTTTTGCTTGAATTTCCCCTTAAGTAGGTTCAAATGGAGAAAAAGCGTTCTTTTCTAAACGGTATGATAATTTCACATACATTTAGGGTATCTGCTGGTTGCATTCCTTCACTGAAGCACTTTTATCACTTTTACTGAATTGAATGAAAAATTCAAACCCAGAGTGCCAGGTTTTTATGGCTGCAGCATTACATCAAATAGAAAATATCCAGATCTTGTGCATCATTTTACAAATACTTCCCTGTATTTCAGCAGGACATACAGCATTTGGGATCTTTGGAAACTATAGGTACTTCACTAGAATTTGAAATAGGTCTAAAATTCCATGCATTTGATGAACCCACATACGAGATCACAGAGTTGAAGTGGCTTTAAATAAAATGTTGGAGTACAGACACAAATCAAGATAAAATATCTCAACTCGACCTCAGTGTGCATTATGAAACCAATAAAATGCACAGATTTTTACCCTTTGACCAATGTTTTAATGTTTCTTTCCATCCATTATCTAAGCTGCTTCTTCCTCACTAAGGTTGCAGGGCAGCTGGAGCCTATCCCAGCTCACTAAGTGCGAAAGGCAGGAATGTATTGTGGACAGCTCGCCAATCCATCAAAAGGCAGACAAAATCCATCATTCACGCTATTCACTTACACACTCATACCTAGGGTGCATCTCAAAGCCTAGGCTGCATCCTTCGAAGGCTGCATTTTTAGGGGTTGTCACTTCATTCCATCTGCCAAACTGACGACTAATGTCATTTCATCTCCGTTAAACAGCTTTGGTTTAAGCGAGTTGTCACTGTTTTCCCCAACCTTAACCTTAACTCTAACACCTAGCCCTATACCTAACCCCAAACTTAACCTTGTCTCTTACCCAAATGTCGGTTTGGCAGATGGAATTAAGTGACGACCCCTTAAAATGCAGCCTTCGAAGGCTGCAGCCTACGCTTTGAGATGCACCCCTACTGTCATGGATTTGTCCTGCCGGATGCAAACTGCAGTCCGGCAGGCACTGGGACCATGGGCCCAAAAGCAGAGAAGGAGACCCAAATGCTCAGGCTGGTAAAAAGAACTGAAAAGTTTAATTAATAAAATTAAACAAAACAGAACAGAACAGAGCTTAAACCGCAGAGTGCAGCACCAAACATTACACCAGAATACAAACAAGAATGCAGAGGCACTGGGGACTGGGAATAGCCAGCCCTTTATACTCTGCAATCACCTCCACCTTAACGGGCTGCACCAGTTGCCTGTTAAGGTGGAGGTGAAAGACTGCAACAGGGGGAGGGACTGCAAGGCCAAACCCTTACACCTACAGGCAATTTAGAGTCTCCACTTAACCTAACTTGCATGTTTCTAGGCCGTGTGAGGAAACCAAAGTACCCTGAGAACATGCAAACTCCACACAGAAAGGTCCTGGGCTGATTCAAACCCACAACCCTCTCGCTGCGTGGAAACAGCGCTACCCAATGCGCCACCATGCTGCTTAATGTTATAAGTTGTGCCGCTTGATATTACAAGTATTATTAGTTTTGACTGTACCACCATAGTTTGGGTTTTGCATGAGGAACATGTGATACACATATATATTTATGATTTGACTCCCGAAAAAGCTTAAAAGTTGAAAAATGTTCCCAGTGCTAAAGATACATCACCTGATAGAGGTCTGACAAAAATAATTTGTCAATCAATCAATTGATCAGTATACGATATCTGTCAGAGAAGGAACATGAAAATTGAAATGAGGACTCAAAGACTATTCTTGCATAACAGTTCTCTCACATGAGCCGCAGACCAACAGGGTCTAATAATGACACTGGCCTGTCTTCCATTAACACGTCGACCAACATATACAAATACAAAGCACACGTGTCAGTTTACATGATTCTGCTGAACTCGCCAAACAGTTTTTGTGCTGAAAAGCAAGAGATAATAGTTGTTTTCAGAGATTTTCAAAGCTGACATAAACTGTTGGTGTGATCCATGGCCAGAGGTGTTAAATCCAGGGGTCAGAAAGTAAAAGTCCTGCCAAGTTTTTCTCCCTCCCACAGAATGAGCTGATCACTCACATTGGCTCTATCTCCTGTCCGAAGTAAATCCACTTGGTTGGAAAGTTCTGGGGAGGATTTTTACTTTCCGAACCCAGACTTTACACCCCTGTCCATTGATCGGTGTTTCTTAAAACACTAGATAAAGAGGGGGAGGCAGTTCTGCATACAGTAAAGTGAAAAATGTTGAGTGACTCGTGCATATCATGGCACAGCATATTTAGTTTTGTATTTTCAGATGATTGAACTGTAAAATGAATCATTAACATGCTCAAAATCGTGCAAAATAGTGCATATCTGTATGTGTCCCAATAGACATCTCCTATAAAAATCCATGAGTGAGTGAGATGGTGAGTGAATGAGTGAGTGACCACAATTTACAATGCATAGCCCATGGCAGCAGTTTGCTGCACCATGGGAAAAGGACAAAAAAAATTTGGTTTACATTGCCTCTCTAGGCATTTAATCATAAGGAGAGGACAGGGAGATTAAGGGGCCGATCACACCGAATGCGCTTTATCGGCGTGGAAACGCGAGGCGCCTCTGACCTGTTTTTTTTTTTTTAAGCCAACGTTGTAAAAAGGCGCTGGACACGTCTTTTCTGCGTTGCTAAGTAACGCTCCTGTCACTCATCTTTGCGAACATTCTTAAATTAACCGTTTCAACGAACCAGTCAAAAGCGAACTGATTTCAGGTTTTTTCACATGATTGGACAGCAGGGAAAAGACTGACAATGATGAGGCGCCTCAAAAAAGGACTGTGTCTGATACGAAGCGCATCAAAAAACAGCAAGGCGCCTGGGGTGCTTAAACGCGAGTCGCCCGGTGCGCAAAAGCTGAGTCCAGAACACGTCTAATCATTGAGAATATTAACAAAAAGGGTGCCCCATACCGATAAAGCGCGTTCGGTGTGATCGGCCCCTAATTCTGTTATAGAATGGTGCCCGGGTTTAGGCGTGTCCAATCAAGGTGATTCACCAATCATGACAAGATTTAACTCTCTTAGCCATCCAGTGATTCTTTACGGCAAAACCATGTGAGAATGAAGCAGTGGCTCTAGGAGCCTCGACAGGGAAACTCCCCTGTATTCTGCACTATGCCCTGGCACCACACTGAGTTTTATCACAATGATTGGATTGCCAGTCAAGAGCTGGTACAATCTTGCGAAGATCAAAAAATGCCGCCCACAAAGGATTTCCGGCTGCAGCATTTCAATAAATGAAGCTGGCTGCATGCTGTGTTCCTCTTGCATTGAAAATCAACCTTACTCAGACATCGAGACTCGAAGATCAGGTTCCCATGGCGACGTAGGCCAATGGCTGTCATAAATTCATCAGTTTCTATAGTAACGCTGTGAGGATGCGCGAGCGATTCTCCTATCCTGCAACCTTCAAATCCTTAAACACTTAAGAAGTGCTGAAAACCTCAAACATAAAAAATTAGGGGTCTAGACCAGGGTTATGTTTGTGCCTCTGCCATTTTAACATAAAAGTTACTACTCTGTAATATACGTGTGATCATCTGTTGCTATCTAGATTTAATTAGTTTATAGCACCAGGTTGATTGACAAATAAAAATCTGAATATACACAGATGACAGACCCTTGTGAAATTGAATCTCCTACCTCTTGTCAAGACCAAAAATTTGTAAGCAAAAAAATCATGTTTGATCCAGGGAGAAATATTTAACACCTTAAACTCTATTTTTTTTCGCTTAAGTTTTCCCTTAACTACATTCAAATTCAGAAAAACCACATACATATTCTATATCTGCTGGTTGCTGCGCTCCAGTGATGCCACATCATACTTTTATTGAGAGAAATATTCAAACCCAGGACGCCATGTTTTTATGGCGACAATACTATATCAAATGGAAAATAACTATATCCTGTACGTACACCTATTTATACACATTTTTCTGAAACTCAGCAGGTCTCACTGGAAGTCTAAGCATCTCCACTATAATTTAAAATAGGCCAGACGGTCCACTTGCTTGGATGCAGCAGCTGCATTTGACAGACCCATATATGGGTCTGTAGGTTTTATGAGGTTAACTGAGAAAATGCGGCACCATCCATTGTGTAAATACTGCATACCAGGAAACAAACATTGCACTGGAGAGCCATTTTGCTGATATTGCTCAATTCCATTTTACACCCTCAATTCCTTTTTTATCTCCAGTTGTGCCTTTTGCGTCCTTTTTTGTGTCCAAATTCCAGACTAGCATCCGCACTGTAGCCAGCCATCTCTTCTTTTTCACTCAGTAATCTGCCTGCCAATCTGCATAGTCACTCACACACAGCCCACACGGGCAGACTGCAGGCACCGGATCACCCACATCAGTCCCTCATGCGCAACCAGATAAGGAGAACGCTGCCAACAGATACAGTCAATCCTGAGGCAATTATGGATCAGATTATACACAACTGTGCAGTATTGCCAGCCTCAGTATTAGATTTTGGCGTGCAAGGTTACAGTGCCAATGTCATCATTTGGCTGGATTCTCAACCCAACTGACCAATTAACAATGTTTTTAAGGCTCACTCTGATGAGTGTTTGTGTGTTTTGCTATCTCCTGGCAACAACAATAAAGGTAGCGAAGAGGTACAGTTATGAACACCCCTCATAAGCATTTTACTTTATATCTTTTCAAGGCATGGGGAGGCTTCCAAAGGAAAGGCAAATTTGTAAGAACTGTAAAACCTCCATAGGTCTTTGAAGTGGGAAGTGTTAGTTTATTAATTGGCTGAGGACATAGACTGAGATAACATCATGCCATTTGTTAATATACTGAGGGTTTCATGACAAAAGCAAGACGAAGCACAGTTACAGCAAGCTACGATAAATAAATAGGTAAATAAGGAGTTAGAAAGAAGGAAGGGTAATTGCTGATGAAGTAAAAGAAACTGGAACTGGGGACTGCAATTCAAATGGGAGTCTGAAGAGTTGGGGGAGACTACTGAACAACAACAGGAAGTCGGGTTGAGGACACAAAGGGTCACATGACCTTCTCCCCCCAGCTCCCTCTTTTGGCTAAAGCACAGAGGTTCCATTTGCCACTGCCAGGCATGCTCAAGGGCAACTCCATCAGCGTTCTTTTCTAGGTTTTTAAAATGGAAACGCCCACTGAACTGTTAGCAAAAAGCAGTGACGTTTGGTTAGAGCCCAGATGCCCTTCCCTCCCCACCCTCCAAACACACAGTTCACTGATAGTGTAAGCAAGGAGAGTGATGAAAGTGTTAGAAACCTATGTTAGGTCCCGTGGGAAAACCTTTTTATAAGTGCTTGGGAAAATAGCATTTTGACGGCTGAAACATTTTGGTGCTCAACCAAAATTTGAATACCCATGGAATACTACTGGGAAGCAAGAGAATGATATAAAAACCTCTAAAAAGAAAAAAAAATATATATATATATATTTACATAAAATGGACCTGTATATAATGGACTTGCCCTTAAAATACACGACAGCACCCTTATGCCAAAAAAAGAAAACAAAGACCGGCTGACATCTTCATGCATGATACAAGAAGAGAGTCCTTCGTCTGCTTCAAAACACTCTAGCATGCTAAATAGCTCATCTGTATGTATCACCGTATGAGTTTTAATGGGGGGATAATTACACATGCAAAATGCAGAACATTGTTAGATATTCTGTATTACTTTGTCGGAATCATTAGCCAATAGTGTTAGAGGCACAGTAGCAGAGAATCTGGCTCACCATGGGAAGTATAAAAAACTGCACGGTGCAGGAGGAAGATTTGAATAGTCCATTCTCACCTTACTTCACAGTGTAAATAAAGGATAGCCTTGGTTCTTCTTCAGTTATCTAGATTAAATTCAATAGGACCACTGAGCAATAACCAGTTAAGATTACATTGTGTGAAATGCATTCTTATTAGAAAAGGGCATGATTCCCATATTTTTGCAGGTTTCAGACCAAATATGTCCACAATTCTCGCACCCGTGTAAAAAAAATTAAAACAAATCTCCAAAACCCCTATGAATAAGGCATAACTGATATCTGTTGCAGCTCAGATGTCCTGAGAGGCCTCTGAAGGAACTCCTAATCAACCCTCAAAGGGAACATCTGCTCCATTTGCTGTGATTATTATGAGGGCTCAAAAACGATGTAATTAAAATGTGGGTTGAGAAGAAAAAAAAAGTTGCATCACACTAACCCAGGCTTATTTTAGAGAGATATTTTTGCAAAGTTCACAAAAGTCATTAAACTTCTGTGCTGCTACTGTCTTCTTTAGGAGGGTAACCATGAATGCTCTGTTCAGGGGATTGCAAGTCATTCCCACAGAGGTCATGTATGTTATGATCTGTATCTGTCTGGTTTTGTATTTATTATTTTTCATGTTTATTTATTAATATCTTTATTGCATTGCATATTGGCTCCCCTGTAATGTCTGATGTGATTTGTTTTATCATGCCAGTGCACTCTCCTGTCTGCGTGCAGACACGCTTCGGGTGATTTCGGAAGTTTTCCGGTATTTCACGAACTTCCTTCAAGTCTCGTTTTACCTTTTTTCCCGCTGTTCTGAAATTACCATATTAATTAACCGCTAGGCTGCTTAGTTGGTACTGGTAATTTTACTTTATAAAACGGGTGCTTCCCCATCCTTAAATGTGATTGGCTGAGCCGCGTTCCATGCCGGTATAAAATCTGTGTAACCCACTGTATTCTGAGGCAGATCGCAGCACAAACTATCCCTGCGCGCCTGGCATAGCAACCAATTACTCTGCGCTCAACTGACTCGTTCGGTTACGTTTGTTTCAAGACTTTCAGCTCGCTATTTCAGTGTTAGCGAAGTTTAGCCTTTTAACCCGCTAACCAGTTGGCTATCTACTTAGCTAGCTATAGCATTATAGAGTTCGATGTCACTTTAGCTTGCTAGCTACGTTACTAACTAGCTCGCTATTTCAGTATCAGCGAAAAATTGTTGATTTTTTTCTTGTGTGTTTATTTTATGGGCTATGTGTAGGGTAACCACATCCATTGTAACCACATCCATCTAGCTAGTTGACAAGCTGGCTAGCGAATTAATGCACAATTCAACATATTTTCCTGGACACCGGCAAGTGTGAAGAACAGAAGTCAATCTTGTTCCCTACTCTCGCTGCTGGTTGTAATGATATGGCCGATGGGCGCGAGTTGAGAACATGGAAACTCGAAAACTGAAACGAACGTAAAATTATTTAACGGGGCCTCCGGGAGATCGAAGGAGACATTCCAAATAGCCTGCTTTCATAGTATATCTACATTAAGGAGCCCAAATAGCCTGATGTGACATGATAATGGCGCTAGATGAAACAGCAATTTTAGCGTCTGTGTTGCTTGCCAACCATTCTGTCCACTCGATCTTGCTTGGTGGAGAAACGAATAGTTCTCAATTTTATTGTTGCATTATTACCAATAAATTGTTGATTTTTTTCTTGTGTGTTTATTTAATGGGCTATATGTAGGGTAACAGTTTTATAAAAGCGATAAGCCCCTTGAAGCAGTGGGTTACAGTGATTTTATAACGGGAGGAGGCACTAAGGCACTCCGCTGCTGTCGTGCCTTAGAACGCCCCTCCGCCGTTATAAAATCACTGTAACCCACTGCTTCTCGGGGCTTATTCCTTTAGTATACTAATCCCTTTGTCTGTACATAAACTAACCAACTAACATTCACGTATTTTGATTAGGTGTGTAGATATCAATATTTACTAATAAAACCAACTCTGCCCCGCTCTGCTCTGTTCTGTAACTCCGCCCCTTTTGCTTTCCCTGTACTCTGCTTTGATTACAGCTTACGCACCTCCGGTGCGCTTCTCTCTCTGTCCTGGAATCTTAACTGCGCACTTAGAACTCCTTGACCGGAGCTGTTTATCTGTCATAGGTTGTCTGCCTTGATCCTGTCCGCGTTTTGGTTTTTGCCAATTGTTTGTGGTTTTGGACTTCCCCATGTGTGCTTACCTCTGTAATTAGTCTTATCCAATTCACCTGTTCCCTGCATAGCATGTGACTTCCCTCTTGTCTATTTAAAGTCTTCACTGCAGTTCATTCCTTGTCAGAACGTTGATCAATTTACATCTGTGCAGAGCTCCTCGTATGCCTTTTGTTTATTGTCTCTTCGCGAATGTTTTTTAATGATGGCCAAATGAAGCTTTCTGAAACATTGAAGCTTGTATTGAAAAAGGGTTTCATTATTCGAAGCTTTTCAACACACTCCTCTTTGGTGACATCTGGTGGCCAAAAGTATGAAGAGCAGCTTGAATCTACAATTTGAAATGAACTGCTTCATTATGGTTGCTCACTCTACACTAGTTGAGTTGACAGCTTCCTTTTAATATCATGTGACAACTCCGCCTGATATTGGGTTATAGTTGTGGTGCTTTGAACATGTTTTTTTTTTGGGGTGAAAAAATGATATTATGTTTATTTGATTAATAAATAATTTTGATGAACTTTCCTTGTTTAAAAATGTGTGATGGTGTGGTCTCTCTTTGCTTGTGACTTCTTAATGTTTGTAAATGTCATAGATTTAAAAAAAAAATTACAACACAATCTTATAGCTTTGTAGTATGCTTGAGCTGTGAGGTCTCAGCCTCCACGTGCTTATGTAATTAATTAACCAGTGAACAGGTACGTATATGTATCATATTGTAACTTCTATGTATTGCATATTTCTAATGTATTTTTTGACCTAGGGGTAGAAGTGCTTATGAACTGGGCAGTGAAAATGCGTATAAGCGCATAAAAACACATAACGCATATAAGGTTATATTATTTGGTTTTTGTTTAGGAAGAGGATTTGTTCCACGGTGCGAGGGCTGAGTCTGTTTCTCTTCTTGGAGATAATTTCTCCTGCCTTGGAGAAAATCCTCTCGATGGAACAGAGGAGGCTGGAGTGCACAGAAACTGCAGTGCAAGTCGATAAAGCATTCCCACATGGAAGATCTTCCTCGCTGGCTCCATGTCTCTCAATATGCCGTTCACCGGTTCGCTGTCTATCGCACGAAATCACAACCAAAACACCTCACAAATCCTGCCAATGTTTCACTGCCTTATAAACCTTTTGAATTAATACCAAAGCAGTGACATGGTGAACAAAGCTTCGGACGTCATTGATCATGTGACTCCGGCCAAACAAATCAAGCCTCGGCACAGTGCTTCTAAAGCACTGTGTTGTTTTTTTAGACACATGCGCCGGAGCCTCAGCTTCAAACGGACCATCACTACTGTTTTTGCCCGACCTCGAGTTTGCCATTGCCCTTCTATTCCTGTTTTGCCTTTTTGGATTTTGACCTGTTTTTTGTACAACCACGATTTCTGTTTTGGATGCCCTGTGTATGACCTACCTTTCTGGATCTCGACCATGTGTTTTGGCTTACTGTTTATGTACCGTTGCACATCTGCCCTACTGGTTTTGACTCCTGCCTGTCCTGTCAACTTCGCTTTTTGGACATTGTTTTTGGCTTGGCAATCCTTGTGTCTTCTGGTCCTGACCCTTTTTGCAATAAAGGCTTACGATTTTTGGATTATCCCTGAGTTGCGACTGGTTCCTCTGAGCGTATCATTACAATGTATGCTAGAGAGACACACTTTTAAGGTTTTGCTGGATTGCCGTTGGTACAGCAAATCCAACAGTTAACCGTTAGCTGAAACAGTTTCAAGTGCATCAATTATGAGCTGTGTTGATATTCTGTTAGGTAAGTTTAGTTACCTTTTACTTATATCATTTTATTTAAGCACTGTTCTATTCTGTTTATGCCATTTAGTTTCCTTTATATTTTCTATGTCCTTTCTTTCTTGCCTTCCCTGCTGTTTTCTTGATTGTTCCTTATTTCCCCAATTAATGACCACACCCCGTTATGCTCTGTATCTCATCTGTTTCCTTGATTAGCTGCCAGCCTGTCTCTTCACTTACCTTGTTTGTCAGTGTTCCTTGTATCTATTTTATTTTTCTGCCTATTTAAATTTTTTGTATTCATCTTTATTTTCATTGTATTTCTGCTCTCGCCCCCCCCCGTTCTGTTTTTATTTGATTCTTATCAACTCCCTCGTTTTTAACGACACCCCTTAACATGCTTCCCAGTGAACACACACCTGTGTCACTTTCCCATTTCCTTTGGCTCCCCTTTATATAGTCCCAGTCGTGGTTAGTTCTTTGCGAGTTTGTTTGCCTCTGAGATACTTACAAGCTTTGTATTCTCCTATGTTTACGTTCCTGGTTCTAATCTGTTTTTTTTTGTCTATAGTTCTTTTGTTTGCTTTGACCCCAATATTTTGTAATCTCCTGGTTTTGACTTTGGCTCATTACTTTAATTTTCAATTCTGTCTCATCCCTGTATTGGCTTTTTCAATGTGTGACCTTTGACCCTTGGCTTGTTTTGTGACCACGATTTGGTTTCCCCTCCTTCTACTTCATGTTGCCTGCTTGTTGCAGTTCTGGGCTGCCCAACCATGATTTTGCCCTGAATAAATGCACTTGTGCCATTTCACTCCAGTCTGCACTTGGGTTAGTTTCCTCTGCCTGACCATAATGGCTGCAACAAATTATAATCAACTAAAATACTATTTTGTCAAAGGCTTATTTCTAATGAACACTATGTTGGAGTAACCACTACTGAAACCGCAGAGGAAGTGATTGTGTCGTTAGCTTCAACAGAAATTTACTTATGAAACAGCTAAAAAATGTGAATTTTTCAGCCCAACACAAAATGCCTGTGTTTCATGGGATCATGAATAACTGATAAGGCTGGTAACCTGAACTACATTCACAAGCAAACACTAATAACTAAAACACATAAAATACATATAAAAAACCATAATGCCACAAAAATCAGTCACTTTAACTGAAAATGGTTCCTGAGATCATTTGGTTCAGAGGTCTTGCCTTGGCCCAGTGTTGTAGTGCAGAAACAAGCATATTGACTAGCTCCACCGCTAGGTCACATTTTCTTTATAAAGGGGAGTGAACTGTCTCCTTAATTTGGTCAGCGATGAAAACAATATAATAGATCAGATTATGATTCAATTTTGTCCAGCAAGTATGGGAACTGCAGAGGGTAGCTGAGCATGCCGCACTTTAAACCTCAAACCAACATCATAGCAAGGTGAGGAAATGTGATCAAAATCATACCTCACTATTCCTTGTACCAACGCCATCTTAAAAAGTTTGCCCATTTTGAAGCAGTTTTTTCATGGAGTGGGATTTTTTTTTCGATAAGCATTCATTGATAATGAAAAGCAGACATTTCAGTGTTTCAATTTCTGTAAAATTCTTTGCCAATGAGCACAGCCTTTTCAACGTACTATGTATCCTATGTCATCATTCAAAATAGGCTTCTCGACTACAAACGACTTAGGTGCCCTAGATCACAAGCACGCTCCATTGTGTGTGCCGATATGAAGCCTGCTGGTTTTCTATCTTTGCTAGCTTCACTCCACTTTTACCCTGCAATGCAGACTTATTTCAGATCAATACAGGTGAACAATGAACATGCTGTTAATTAGAGTACTCGACTAATCCTATTTCTCCAGGTTGGCTAATAGTGGCCTCCACAGCAAAAATGGATAAAATGTCTTTAGATAGAGCCATGTAACCTTGCTCAGATGAAAGCATGTATCAAGCAAATGAAACCACAATGGTTTAGGGGCTACTGACCGAGGTGCTTTACTGAGAAAAGGGGTTCAAGCCCGAGTGTACCACAATAAGGTCAGTTATTGTCCCGCTGAGAAATCCCCTTAAACCCAAATTGTTTCCGTGGATATAGGCACCTGCACGGCCTAATCAACTGTAGGTCACTTAGGAGGTAATCGAAGGAATTATCGAGCCGAAGGATATGCAGTCATTTGGCCTTTGGATGTCAATAGGCAGCATCAGTCTGAATATTGAGCATTACTGGGTGAGTAAATTTAAGGAGTATCTGCATCAGTACAAGCTCTGGCTTAATGACTGTGTGGGTGAGTTACCTGGATCAGTAGCTGAAATGAGCGCCCCAAAGGAGAAGCAGTCTGTTAGGCGAAAATCAGTGTCTCTAGCTTGACCCAGGAGCACCATCAACTGCACAAAGCCGTACATGCTGGCCCTGCGAGGGAGAACAGGATCAGTACAGCGGAGAGAGGACAGATGTAACTCATTCCTGCAGGTCGTGATGCATTTGGATCCCAGCAGCTCTTTACAAAGTTTAAAATGTAAGTGGGTACAGGAACCTTTATCAGCCTAAGCAGCATTAATACATATCCGTAACTTTTGCATTTATATGCATCGCTCACAAGACCAAACCTGCCAAGAAGTCTTGCTCGGGGAAATATCTGACTGCAGGAGAAATCTTTACGCACAATCATAAATTAAATAGTAGATTAGCTTCTGCCACACAAAATGATTTAATCTTGCTTCAGTAAACCACAAACACCAGCTGCAAATATTGCCTCTGGTGTCAAGCCACCATCTCACACAAATTCAGTTTCTCAAGTCATCAACGAACTAATCAAATAAGAATTTGTTCAGGTTTCAATCAAAGCAATCCATTACCGCAGTTCTCTATACCCTTTTGATCATTCATAATTTTTTGTAAAGCAAATAAAAAGCAGCTTTTTCATTAGAACAGGAGCCATATTTATAAAAAAACTTGCTTGGATCTCATACTTGAATATTGCGATCAGGTGAAATTTCATACCCTTTTCATATTCATCAAGCCATACCCATCCAGCCTCATGGGCGTTATCATTCTGGAAGAGGCCATCCCAGCAGGATATTAATGTTTCATCATGAGTTTTAGGGTCATCAAAGGATTGAGGGTCATTAAAAGTCACACAAAATAACATTGGATTCTCGCTTTTCCCCTAAAGAAGCCGTGCCAGCCGAATGCTCGCACAGCATATCAAAGTTATCATCAGACACCACCACTGAGGGGGTCAAGCATTCAGGCCTGTACCGTTCTCTAGGATTATGCAACAAATAAACACAACTAACTGTTGAGACTATGTTGAAAGATGACCTAATAACTTATGGTTTTAGAAACATCTTAGGAGTGCATTTCTGTTTATAATGAAAGGGTAATCACCTGCAACTCAACAATAATATACCCTTTGATGTAGTCAATGAACAGCTCGTGCTGACAGTCTGATAGCATTCTGCATTGACATTCTCCGCCACCTGAGCAAGCACAGATCTTTGGCTGTTCCTCGCATATGGCACTAATGCATGAGCATTAGATATAAGATGTAAATTCACATGAAACTTCGGAGACTGTTCCACTGACACAACGACCATTTGTGCAGTCTTTGGGTCTGATGCTGCAATCATAAGTGCCCTTAAAATTTACCCTCAGTCAAAGTCATTCAGATCTTTCTCAGGCCATCTTCATCGAAAAACAAGGTCAATATGCACAGTATTTATAAGTATGCCGCATAAAATGTTTAGATATTAATTGCTTATCGGTGTCACAGTGTACACCGATGTGGAAGCATCTGTGTTTGTCATGTTTCTCCTCTCATTTAGTCAGGCATCAATGGAGCTATTCTTTGGTCTTTAAGATCATAAAATACTGAACGGAGAGCCCAATATTTGTGACCTCCCGTGACTTTATGACGGGGACCCTAAGTATGAAATAACATCTTTCATAATAACCTAAAGTAATTCTATATTTAGTCAGAATAAGGCTAATGTTGCTCTCAGATTCACTGAAGACAACATCTTGAGAATAGCCTCTGAGTAGTTGTTATAGTGGGTGCTGCTTCAACAGTATGCAGGCTATTTCCGCTATTTCTCATTTATGATGAAAAGTTTCAAAAGGAAACCAATATAACAGTCAAGTTACAAGTTTTTTTCCCCCTAACTCCAGGGAAGTGCTTAGCCTTATGTGACCTCACTGTCATGGCAACATTATTCCACCCATGCCTCTGGGCTCAAAGGCAGTACAGGCTCCAATATGGGATACATTTGGAAAAACTGGGCTGTGACTGCATAACAAAAATTTTAAATCATTCTTCAAAATCATTCTTCACACCCTCGAAGGAATTTCAGGACTGCAAATGCATTGTGACTGAGCTGGTATGAGCAAGCATGCATTCACATGTGCTAGTCAGACTGCTCCAGCTCCTAATGAATCATTACGAAAACTTTAGCTGCTGGAGAAGAATGAAGTTCTGCCATGACTTGAAAAGAATAACAACACAGAACTTCTGGAAATAGCCGAATACAGTGCGAAGTCAAAGAGGATGCAGAGCTCATTAACCTATTATACTGGTACCCTTACACTACGTAAAACAGGTTACAGTCAGGAATATGGGGCAAGATCTAGTGGCCGCTATAATGAATACGGTAGTTCTTTCTTAAAACGACCAGAGTGCTTGGATGATAACGCACTCTGGTAGTGAAGCACTGTAATTACCTTTATCTTGTAGGAAAAACTGAATTCTTCAAAAAATGACAAAGGTCTGGACAGGAAAAGTCAAATTACTGTACTGCATAACAATCAAATAGCCTACTCAATTTCAAAATAAAGAAATTACTAAACTTATCCTCTTAAGGAACAAACTGTGACTGTATGTGGCCATAAAAGTGCTGGAAATCTGATAAATTTATACTACAAATAAATCCAGCGAGTGTGTTTGTTTTTGGACAGAAAATAATGCATTCTGTAGCTACACACATATTTTCTCACCATAGCTAGAGTATGAGCACCTCAATTAGCCTTTTTAATGGGCATGTAGGTTAACAGATATTACCCTAATGGCCAATGATACTGAAGACCCCGCCAATTATACCATTTTAAATCTATGCAGGTTTTCAAACAGTACAATGTATCTTTAAAGCAATTTTCAGATTAGCATAAATTGGAAAAGTTTAGCAAAATCTTTTGTGGACTTACATTGCACTACTAATCAATAATTTCAGCAGAGATAGTTCTGAAGTATACAATAAATTTTTGTAAATAGTCAAACTTCACCGATATTATTGTAAAGATCTCAATAAAATCCATCTGCCAATGAGAAACTGCCCCTCCCTCAATATATTAGTAGATCTAACTTACATAATTAAGCTATACTTATAATGAGAGTTATTTTATTTATAATATTTATCATTTATTTATTTTATTCTAGGTGATGGATGTAATACTCATATCAGCCTAACAACAAAATTAACTGTTTTGCAAACACTTAGCTCCTATTCTCATTGTGGCAAGAGTCCTGGGTAAGGTCTACGGAAGATTAAGAGTGCCATCTAGTGTTTGCATAGGAGGCACCAAAAAAAAAAAAAAAAACCCTAATTGCGCAGTCTATTTTAAGCTCCATTTGAAAACATCTTCTTGCCAGGCTAAATCAATCTTGCATATGTGAACTGGTGATACACGTATATCATTTATAAAAACCAGAGCCCCCCAAAAAAAAAAAAAAATTGGAGCGAGTGCAGAAAAAAGCCTTCTCAAAGCAACAGCTTTTTTCTGCAATACGATGACATTTTAGCAAACGCTAATTGCTTAGCTGTAACAAACAAAACATCTGCTGTACAAGAAATACCGTTTCTGTAATTGGCCTGCAATGGGAGTAATAATTCTATTTTCACGGAAGAATACCTTCCATAAAATTTCACTACTACTGAGATATAATAACAGTCAGTCATTCGAATAACAGATCCAGTGATTACAACTAAAGATCTTATCTGATTTCGCAATTTCTTCACCATTGCTAACAAAAAAAAAAAAAAAATCTCTCCCAACCATATTATCTTCTCTGACAAGCATTGTCTGCTGAAGTAATTATTGCATTTAATTACTTGTCTCTTAAGTAATTACACTAACCCACAGCTGATTCAAAACTGCAAGGCAGCATTTAAACACTGGGAAATAGCTAATTAACAGAGCAGGAGAAGTAATGCATTTGAAACATGCCAATATTGAATATTTCAGACAGAATTTTTCTCGGTGCTGTGCTCTATGTAGTTATTTTATAGGAAAATCTTGCAAGAATGTATGCTTCTGAACTTTGGCTTTGACTCATGACACTTCTGTCCGGCACAGGGAAGTGCATCAGAAAACTGGACAGTCCATTAGAAAACTGGGAATCTGGCAAACCAAGTCATAATTACAGCATAGCAAAAGGAAAATGTATGGTGAATATGAAAAAGTATTTTTTAATCACTAAAAGAGTGGTCCTGGTGAAGAATAACTTGCTAGATTGCACAGCAGAGGCAACAACTCAGGGTTTCCAAGACCAGGTTTGATAGGTTTCTAGATACTACAACCCCAATTCCGAAATAGTTGGGACGAAGTGTCAATTGTGAATAAAATCAAAGTGCAATGACTTTCAGATCACATGAGCCAATATGTTATTTACAATAGAACATACATAACATTTCAAATGTTGAAACTGAGACATTTTACATTTTTATCCACAAAATGAGCCTATTTCAAATTTTCTGGCTGCAATAGGTCTCAAAAAAGTTGGGACACAGGCAAAAAAGGGCTGAAAAAGCAATTAATATATAAGAGCATTTATAAGCAATTAATATATAAGAGCACTTGCTAAAGAACATTGAGCAAGTAATTACATTAACTGGCATCAGGTGTGTAACATGATTGGCTATAAAAGGGATGTCTTAGAGAGGCTGAGTCTCTCAGAAGTAAAGATGGCCAGAGGCTCTCCAACCTATGAAGGCTTGCGTAAAAAACTTCTGGAATACTTAAAAGACAATGTTCGTCAACATCAAATTGCAAAGGCTTTGAAGGTCTCATCATCGACAGTGCATAACATCATCAAAAGATTCAGAGAAACTGGAAAAATCTCTCTGCGTAAGGGACAAGGCCGAAGACCTTCACTGGATGCCCGTGATCTTCGGGCCCTCAGACGCCACTGCATCACTCACCGGCATGATTCTGTCATTGACATTACTATATGGGCCCTGGAATACTTCAAGAAACCACTGTCTGTAAACACAGTCCATCGTGCCATCCACAGATGCCACCTAAAACTCTATCATGCAAAAAGGACTCCATTGTTGAGCGTGATCCAGAAGCGCCGCCGTGTTCTGTGGGCCAAGGCTCATTTAAAATAGACTGTAGCGAAGTGACAAAGTGTCCTGTGGTCAGACGAGTCCAAATTTGACATTCTTGTTGGAAATCATGGGCGTCGTGTCCTCCGGGCTAAAGAGGAGAAAGACCACCCCTCCTGTTATCAGCGTTCAGTTCAAAAGCCAGCATCTCTGATGGTATGGGAATGCATTAGTGCATATGGTGTGGGACACTTGCATGTTTTAAAAAGCACCATGAATGCTGACAGGTGTATATAAAGGTTTTAGAGCAACATATGCTCCCCTCCAGATGACATCTATTCCAAGGAAGGCCTTGTGTATTTCAGCAGGACAATGCAAAACCACATACTCTGCAGCTATTACAACAGCATGGCTTCATAGTAGAAGAATTTGTGTGCTGAACTGGCCTGCCTGCAGTCCTGATCTTTCACCGACTGAGAACATTTGGCGCATAATTAAACAAAAAGTCTGTCAAAGGAGACCCAAAACTCTCCAGCAACAAGAGTGGGATCAAATTCCAATGGCTAAACTCAAGAAACTTGTCTCCTCAATGCCCAGACACCTCCACTCTGTGTTAAAAAGAAGAGGGGATGCTACACCATGGTAAACAGGCCCCTGTCCCAACTTTTTTGAGACCTGTAGCAGCCATCAAATTTGAAATGAGCTCATTTTGTGGATAAAATTGTAAAATTTCTCAGTTTCAACATCTGCTATGTTATCTCTGTTCTATTGTGAATAAAATACTGGCTGGTGTGATTTGAAAGTCATTGCGTTTTGTTTTCATTCACAATTCACATTTTGCCCCAACTATTTTGGAATTGGGGTTGTACTTAGACAGCACTCTCTGTCGCCATCATCAAAAGACCAAATGATTGAATAACTCTCGGTAGAAAGGTAATCCAACTTTTCAGTAAAGTTTTACACTAGGAGGCTCTATGGCAAGGTGTTTGAAGCTGATCTGCCAGCTTATGGAGGCCCATCATCACACTAATACTGAAGATGTTGACTTTTACATTCATTGCTCACTTGTCTTTATCCCCTTTGCGCAGAATACAAAAAAAAATGCCAATTTTCCCTGTTATCCATGAGCCTTTAGGCTTTATAACTCAATTTTTGCATCACAGAGAGACTGTGGAAAATTATTCCAGTGAAGTAAGACATTTGGAAATTCTATTACGGAATAATTTAGGAACTACATTTCGGTATTTATGGACGCTGCCGTCTATATCTGCGCAAAGAGGCTAACATGTTGCTCAACTGTTTTGAGTTCAGTTGGACAGAGATCTAACTTAGGATTATTTTCATCGCCATTAAACCATTCAGTGACCCCTCGTTTCCAGTGAGATTTGGGTCATTGTCATCCCAGACAGACCACTCCCATCATGGTAGGAATGCTTCATCACTGGTCATGGATGTGATCTCAGAGACGTGCCCAGCATTGATTTGCAGTGACACAGTCTTCTGCCAGTAATGGACCGTTATTATGTCACTAAAGTGCAGAGCAAATTTGCCAATGTAAGCCATTTCAAAATCTGTCCTATGTGAATCACAAGGGGGAGGGGTCACCAAAAACAATGAAGGAACTGCTTAACTAGTCGGCGGAAGTTGATCAATCCCTCTTGCCGCTTGGGCGGTCACTTCACTATTTGGTGTCAAGAAGAAACAGATTTTGAAATGGCTTGTAATAACTAATTGGTTGTGCACCCCGCTGATGACCTGATATGGGACCTTAAAGAAGACGAGTGGACACAAACCATGTCAGCAAAAGGTACAGATGCTTCTGCATTTGTTGCGTGATCACACATTTATTCAGGTTTTTTTTTCCTTTAATTTGTCACCTATCAGTAATTCTTAACTATCCCAACTGCTAGATGCACTTCAGCGATAAGAAAATGGCCCTTTGTTTCAGCTGAATGGCCTGTCACAGTGACTATGTCTCATTATGTAGTTTGAGATAAGCACTGTGGAAAATAATCAGTAGTTTGAATTGGGACAAACGTATTATTAGAAACTGCGACTAATACTCAATCACAGGACCAGAAACTGCAGTAAGAAACTGATTTCTTGGATTTCATCCAAGAACGCATGCACTACATCACACTACACAGACAATATTTGACAGTTTCCACACACAGAATGTGACAATCATGGAAATTATGCCAAAAAGACAAAATGGAATTATTAAAACAAGTTTACAACATGGCTTACATACGTAGCTAACACAGCTTTGTCCATGTTACATAAGTTTTAGGACAGGAAAAACCCCACATAAAGGTTCTCACTCCTGCCCCATCTGCAGCTATCAACAGGTTATGAGAACCTATGCTTTTAAGCCTGCTCTGGCATTTGGGAAATAAGAATTTAATTCAAAAGAATGACTGTTGTTGACAGTCACTCATTGTGCACCTCAGGTCATTGCACAGCTGCTCTGTGATGAAATAGTCTGGAAATTTCAAAGAAGCTGGGCCAATGGGCTGGAACAGCAGACTCCTGAATCTGTCTTGGATCTCAGTGAAACAAGCCGTGCGGAATTGAACAATATGTCAGATCTCAATTCCACAGTCATTTGACATACGGTTCTTTCCGCTGCAAGACTGAGCAAGTGAGTTTTCTGGCTGTGTAAGAAATGCATAGCACCAGAACGATCTTAAATTGCAGCTGACTGGACCTGGGGGTAATTCATCACCTGAAATTTGGTCACGACACCAGCACAACACCTATGCCCAACATCGTGAGAGCCATCATGAATCATTCCGGGCTTTCCAAGATTTTGAAAAAATGACTCAATTTTGCTCAAAGAAATGGGTCAAATTCCTCTTTCCCCACATTTGATTTTACAAAGCAGCTCAAAGAGCGCACCTCTCAGTTCCACTAACTCAACTTCAAAATGCGGCTTGTTTCCCCAGCAACTGCTCTTCAGCCTGTTCCATAAGCCCACAAAATGCTATGTTCTTTAGCTTCGCAAAGAGGCAGAAGTGATAGGACTATTTTACTTCCTATTTTTGTTATGGCTTTAACTGCACACTTTAATTCTTTTCCCCATAATGACTATATGCCTATATGTACATTGTACATCTATGGACCTTTTCCCTGACCTCTCCATTGATTGATACCAGGAGTATCCCCAAGGCATCAAAAGTCATCTTCATTGATATGGTCAGGGTCGTCATTTGCATTCATTAAGAGTTAAACTCTGGATGATGACATATTCTTTGGGATGGTCTTTCAGGCACCATCATCTTGCCATTTCTTCTCTCCCTAAAGTGTGAAAGTGCCTTAAAATTCAGCTCCTTGCCCCTCCATTGCCGCGAATATAAATGCAGACCATACTACATTGGTAGTCTTTTCACATTTCTCAGCAAAAATCATGGAGCTCATACCCATGGTTTGAGAGACCATACAAACTTTATAGTGAAGATGACAGCGAACTTCTGCTATATTATACCAGATATTTAGCCCAATGAGTCATTTGTTTTACTGGTTACTACCACACATAACATTTGGAGGAGGCTAGATTGTTTACAAATGCTATTAGTTTTCATGGGTCATACCCAACAGATAAATTAAAAAAGCAGGAAGCAGATACATTGTTTGAAAATGAAACCAAAATGACTCAAGGTAAACATGACAGCAAACTGTTAGGTCAGCAGCCTAGGTGAACATGCACAAATGCTGTTGTACTTCTGCATGACATATTTACATAACATACTCACCCTATAACGGTACAGGAGATGACAGTTCCCAGAAAGGCAAAGGTCAGCACTGAGCCAGAATTCTGGAAGAAAAGCCTCTAAAGAAGAAGATATAATTTGCAGTGAGACTGAGCAAAAGGCCAGAGAAAATGAACCAAAGAAATCCACAAAAGAACCACAACAGCACAATGGATTCTCCAGCAGAGGAGAACAGGCCACTTATTTGAGGATTCAAATCAAAAGATACATCAAAACTTGAATCACTCTTCCATTGTAAGAAAATCCATTATGCAGTCTCACCTGGTTTAAATTGTATGCTCCTTGAAATATGATGGGTGGCAGAAACAAATTGAAGAAGATTTCTGGGGCAAAGGTCATCTGCCATATGAAAGACAATTTTGTGGATCACAATGAGCGAGCAAGCTTCAAAGGCACTCAGTCTGAAATAAAAATGAGCCCTAAAGAAATACTGACAGATGGGAAAGGAGAGCAGTCATTGCAGTTCAACAGCTACATTTTAACTAGGCTCTCAGTGTCTACTGCAGAGAGCATACTGCATCGTGAGTCTATCCATCTGTCAGAAACCAGTCTGGAAACCCTAACCTCACCAGTGATATTGAGGCTACTTTCATGTTCTCACAAACTAGTGAGGGGGTAATTAATTAATAACATCTCTTAAATATTTACGACGTCACTTTACTAGGTCAATAAGCATCACAAATACTGGTCCTGGAGAGCACAGGTCTGCTGGGTATTTCTAGACAAGGCTTCAGTCCATTAAAACATTCAATATGATGGTTAACCCCTTACATTTCTTACATCTAAAATTTACTGTAAAGTAGGGATGCACCGATACCACTTTTTTAAAAACCGATATGAGTACGAGTATTTTATTTTGTGTACTTGCCGATACCGAGTACCGATACCGGTATTTCTGAAATGTTTTCCAGGAAAATACAATGACAATTTCGGAGTACAGGTTTTATTTTCTTTTTATAACAAGCCTAAAAGAGGCCAATACCAAACGATTCACACACGGCTATTTCCAAAAAAAAAAAAAAAAAAAAGTAGGCCTAACTGCTAAAAATCTTTCTGTATTTAGGCCCCAAAAAAAGCCTTTGAACTAGCACTGCCATCAAATGAGGAAAAACATTACTGAAGCTTGACAAATGAAAAGTAAACTTGCTGCATAGGCAAGGTAACACACCCAACTTCATAAAAAGTCAGTAGAACTATTAATTGGTACAGATAGTTTCTACACACATTCATAGGCATTCTCAATCCAACTAAAGTCAATAATAGCTTTCAAAGCAAACAAGGCATCACTTAAAGTGTGTGGTATCGCCATATTTCAATTACACAAATGACAAATGAAAAAGATTTAACTTAACCACAACTAAAATGTTTAAGGTAACCATATGCTACTAATATATTTGTAGTAAAATAAGAAGATTCACAATTCTAAGTCTGTGTGCGTGTGATTGTGGGTGTGTGCTTGTGCGAGCTCGGCTTGCTTGTAAATATTCAATAACTGATCCGGGCGTGCCATCTAGTGATAGAATATTGTAATTGCGTGCATAAATTTGCAGCTCCATGTCCGCTGGCAGAAACATCTGCACAAAACGCTTAAGATACCCTGCCGAACACCGTTGTTCTTCTTGAACACGCCGCATCCAGATAATCCTTAAATGATGAATTATGTACATATTTTAATTTGTAACGTGTATTAAAGTGGCCAGTGTCAAAGTAACGAAGAAAAAGTATACTTATCTTTTAAATGTAGCAGAGTAGAAGTCCCGGTAAAAAAAAAAAAAAAAAACTCAAGAAAAGTTCAAATCCAAAGAAAAACTACTTAAGTACTGTAACGAAGTTGCCTGCATGTAGTTCTTTACTATACACCTCTTGTGTGTGCGCGTATGTCTGCATGTGATGTGATGACTATAAAGCTCTCTTTCTCGTATTTTTTCTAACTCGCTGTCTCCCCCCAGACATAGAAGTCAGATAGTACAACATACTGTAACCTATGCGACCGTGAGCAGGCAGTTACCTTGCGTCTTACATTAAGTGGCATCGGTGCCTGGTATCGGCAAATGTGGACGAGTACGAGTACGACCATATTAACGCGGTATCGGGCAGATACCCGATACTGGTATCGGTATCGGTGCAACACTACTGTAAAGCCAATGAACACAAACCCAGCAGTCTCTCAGTCTCTTCCTCTTTGCGACCACTTCCATGTCTGATCATAAGACTCCAGCAACTATGCAGCAGTATCCCGGAGGAATCACTTTAAAATAACTATAACTAAAATAACTAAAATAAAATAATTATCGCTTACCAATACGGAAATACAGTTGTAATTGAAATTAGGACAGGAAAATATTGTAGATTCATTTGCAAAAATTAAGAGATGCATTTCTAAAAGGAACACAAGCTTCTGTTGTAATCCAAACAAGGAGACAAATGCATTTTTAATGACAGGACAGGTAATCTCTGCGCCCAGGCCAGTGGCTGTCCCAGGGCAGAAGCAGGACTGCTAGTCAACAGGACTGATGGGTTTAACTGGGACGCAGTTCCAGTAGTGGGACAGATGAAGGCTTGACAGGTGTTCCTAATAAACTGACTGGGATGAACAGGCTGGGCCAAAGGATAAATAGGAATGCTTCCCAATCCTGGAGACTGACTTAAAGCTTGGAAGCTTGTTCCAATTAGTTAAGCTCCAAAAGATTATTAAATTTTTATTTCTTTTCAAAAATATACCAAATGCATAGAGGAATTTAGCTGAATATCAGAAGACAGAAACTGACTGGAAGGTTTAGTAGGGTATGAACCTTGATAATCCAGCAAGCACACTGACACCAAAATGAAATTACATAAATGGGACATTCACAAAAGGAGCGAGGTATACAAATGGTAACACCAGGGAGCAAGGTAACAGACGAGACAATAAATGAATTAAAGATGCAGTTCTTCACTTTTATTTAAAAAAAAACTTCTTTTATATTTGCTGAAACTGTCACTGTCTTCTGACAGTAGTACATGCAAAAGGTAATCTCTGAAAAAAATTAGGTACATTTGACTCCTCCCTCTAATGGCATTGTCAAGAATCCACCACACGTAAGCAAAATTAACCAAACAAAGCAAAAAGAGGTTTCTAACGCAGCGTCAATCACTTCTCATGCACACGCTGTTTCCCCCACCTCCGCGCATGCTGTTTGCCTTGGTCAAGAGTTCAATATCGTCCGTGCCTGGTTTCTGGAGAAGGGTAAAGCCGTAGATGGTAACTTTCTTGTGTTTTATTTGGTAAAATAATCTTTCAGCTGTCAGTGAAGTGGTTGGAGAGTTACTTTGGATCTCTGTATGGCGGGCCTGGACCGTGAAAATCCAGAAACGTCAAAATCCCTCTATCTGCAATTCTAGTTCTCGCAGAAAAAAAGACCAAGTACACTCGCAGAAAAGCAGTCAACCCAGAAGGAGGTGGAGTTATGCTGTAATCACTGCAGCCCTCACACAATGGGCACAAATATTTGGAAGATTTGCGGTCATTGTGCTGGTAAATAGCTTGTTAGCATGCGTCTACATTAGCAGTGGTCTACCCACTTATTGGCAGTGACTGGGCTCCAGTTGTAATAACATAAAAGCAATTTATTTGTAACAGAATAGTCGACGGTGCGTGGGACTTAGAAACGGCAGCTCTAATAACCAGTGCTGACATTCGTTTGATAGTCTGCTGTAGCATTATAGCTTTGCATAGCCTAGCCAGGAGACGTGGTAAAAATAACAGTTTACATAAAGTAAGATCAGTGGCTAGGTATCTAGCAGCTGGGCGGCGGTATTTACTCCATTGTACACTGATGCAAACTAGCTTGTATTTTAGTAGTCAATCTACTTCCTTCATCCAGTTTTTGGACCTGGAATGTCATAATCGCCAAGGGTCTCATCTAATACACTGTAATAATGTAAAGAAAGTAAAATGTTACTCATCACTAGGTAGCTTTTGTAGTATGTGTGGCTAGTTACTAGGTGCGGCAGTTAACACAAACGTTGTGTAGGTAACGTCAGTTTGCTCACTAGCTTGGCTGATAAACATCCTTGTTTACTTATCATCTTTCGATTATCAAGTGCAATTGCAATTACTTTGAGATGGTAAGGTATGTCTGAGTAATACGTAAATGTTTATGATTATTTTTGTTATTACCAATGTTTTTTTACTTTGCAATAAGACATACTGGAGCTCCTAATGCGTTTCTGTATAATGCTACCGCTTGGTGAACTGAACGCATGAACGAGCTTGGAGGGAAGGGTTACAGGAGGGAGAGAGGGAGCAGAGAGGGTGTTTTTTTGATCAATATCTCTCTCTCTTGGTCTTTTCTACAAAGTTACCAATAGCACCTTTGAGAAGAGATTTCTCCAGATCCCTGAATCTTTTAATAACATTCTGCTCATAGAGTGTGAAATCCCAAATATCCTTACAACAGCAAATTACTGAGATTATATTGTTTTAATTTATTGGATTATTCAATCTCACAGTTTTTTTGCAAAGCAGCGGGTCTCGACCACTTGCTGCTTGAAAACACCCGTGCCTTTTATGGCTGTTCCTTTTATATCCTAGTATGATAGCATCACCTGTTCAACACATGAACACCCAATTTTTTAGCATTCCAACACTTTGATATTGCCCCTGTCCCTTTTTTTTCAAACATGTATAAGGCATCAAATTCTAAATGAGTGTGTATTTCACACACAAAAAAGTTCATTTGGTAAAACATGAAGGACCGTACTTATGAAAGGTGTTTAAGCCGTTACACGTGTGTAAACATTTAGCCAATGAATAAATTCTTAGACGCACACTACGATGCATGTTTAAAGTTAGACGCTGGCAAAATTACACTGACATTTAGGCAGTGCTTATCTCAAACAATAGAAATACTTAAACATAGACAGGGGTTGTTTAGCGAGCATTCTAGTGACAAAGTCAGAAATAACACACCTCCGAGGAAAATGGACACGTTGCTGGTATTTGTAATAGCTCAAGCTGAAGCAAATGAACTTGAAGAACATGGTCGTATTAGGGCTCCAAGAGTGTTCAGAGACAGGATGAATCCATTAGAGGATTTTAACGAACCTGAATTCATAAGACGTTTCAGGGTATCAAAAGAGACATTTAACAATTTACTTGGGATTCTTAGATTGGACTTGGATCACCCAACACGACGAAGCAATCCTCTTCCAGCTGCATTACAGTTGACTTGTGCAATGCGATTTTTCGCTTGTGGAACATTTCAAATTGTTGCAGTCGACACATCTGGAATCTCTCATCAAGCTTATTGAAAAGCTGTGCATAGGGCTGCTGCTGCAATCTGTGCCAACAAGCCACAGTTTCTGTCATTCCCAGAAGCTTTAGATGTAAAGCGACATGTCATGGATGGTTTTCGGCATATAGCTGGTTTCCCTGGAGTTATTGATGCTATGGCCGGTGTTCTGACAATTTGTGCTCCCTTGTCAAAAAATGCTACCGTAATGCAAAGAGATCGTAAAGTCTTTGTTTTCGCCTTAATATTGCAATATCACTCAGTTTACAGTAGTAACTTTATTTGTTAGCTTTTTATAACATAAGCAGATGTTATAATGAGTTGGATAAGTTTGTTTGAATATATATGCCCACATATGCCATTATCATCTAATTTCTGCATTTTCAGGAAAACCCAGCGTGAACATGCAAATATATTTAGGCTTCTAGGTCGAAAGGCACACTGAATAAAAAAAAATCTATTTTTTTGATTTTTGAGGATACTTAAGATATGAGCGAAGAAACAGCCCGAGATTTTAGGTTTGCGCAAGCGCAGAACCGCGAGGCAGCGTATTTTGATAGATAACAAAATTTGACAGAACACCGGTATTCATATTCCTGTTTGCAATCCAGCAGCCAATCAAATCCCATTTAACAGATTGAACTGAGGTCATCAAGGTTAGATGGGCATTGGTAGACACGGATAACTAATCAGCTGTTTAGAGTGTTTAGTAGGGTGTGATCAAAACACGCGTTTAGCTAGAAGCGTCTAAGTCATATTTATACACGTCTAAACGCTACACGCGGATAATAGATGGACACCTTTCGTAGTTATGGCCCGTAATCTTTTGTTTTAAACGATTTGTAATTTAATACAGGTCAAAGATGATTTACAGATCACTGCTTTATTTTAACTTGCATCTTCCCACCACTCCCAACCTTTTTCAGAAATGGGACTGTAAATGGAAAATTTGGTAGTGAATGACTTTTTCCTCATAAATCTGGTTTAAAAAGAAACAGAGCGTGATATGACAAAATTATCCCTGTATCTAAGACCCAGTAGCACTGGAAGACTGATAAGTCAACCAGAGGCCATCTCAAAATGAGATCACACCAACCGCACCTTTTGGTCGCCTTACTCAGACCAAACTTGTCTTCAAACTCGGCCTTCACTGGGATCTCAACCACACACAAGCTGCATCTTACAACACCTGTGACACTATGGTGTTGACAAAATTTGTCTGCAGACAGATCGACAGACATATAAACACCTGAAAAACTACTCAAAGCCACTTCTGTGGTAATTCTCACTACAATAGGTTGTCTGCTGCAGGACAACATTTTGCGATGATGACATACAGACACAGAGTCGCAAGGCAAAAACAGTAGCAGCCCGTGCTGCCGCAGATGGTAAAAATCATTTGCAATGCACAATATTTGCAATGCTTCCCTGTCAACCACACATGGATGAAATCTCACAGGGAAATAAATGCATCACATCGTAACAATGCTGGTCCAGTCAATTTTCATACACCTTAAGCCACAACAAAAAAATATGTTTTACATTCATGCGTCCTCTCTCTATGTCTGTTCTAAGTAACATGAACTAATAGGTCACAAAAAACTATGCAAAATGCCTTGGTTTTATTATAGTGCCACATAAACAGTGTGTTAGGTATGGGTATGTCATCTCATCTAATTGGCTCTTCAATAGAGCAGCACAAGATCTAATCAGGCAACAAATTTTAGTGCCAAGTGCCCAATGGCCAGTGTCTAATGGACCCAGTAATGCAAAAAAAAAAAAAAAAAAAAATCCTCATTTCGTCCCCTGCTTGGACCAATCTGTATTGAAACCTAATGACTTGAAGGCCATCTCCAGCACACCAGCACCCTTAATGGCTTCTGTGGTGGTCTCCACTGGATTGTTAATAAAACCTCTCAATAGTGTAATATTTGGGTGAGCAGGCAATTAAGGGAAAGCCCAGTCTTCACAGGGGATTCACTGAGATCATTGTCTTCTGAGAAACAGAAAATTAAGAAAGCTTTCTGGGGTAAAGTAATCATTTGAAGAAATATTAACTTTCTGGAATGTTAACAGCAAACAAGACAAAAGAACATTTACCCCTGATTAGGAGACAGTGAGATATAATGCAGAGGTAAATCAAATGAAAAACAGAAGGTAATGATACTAGAACGGGCAGCACAGTGGCGTAGTGGGCAGCACTACCACCTCACAGCTAGAAGGTCGGGGATTCGAATCCGGCCTGGGGCCTTTCTATGTGGTGTTTGCATGTTCTCCTCATGTTTGCATGGGCTTCCTCCAGGTACTCTGGTTTCCCCCCTCTGTCTAAAGACATGCATATCAAGGTAATTTAGGATGCTGAATCGCCCATAGGTATGAATGCGTGAGTGACTGGTGTGTGAATGGTGTGTGCGCTGTGCGATGACTAAGCGAGCTCTCCACGGTGGGTCCCTGACTTTCGCTCATAGTCAGCTGGGATAGGCTCCAGCTCCCCCAACGACCCTAGTGAGGAAGAAGCAGTATAGAGAATGAATGAAAGATACTAGAATGGGACAAGAATGGGATACTGTATTCGCGTACAGTCATATACACCATAATCTATGGCATACAAGTATGTGTGTACAATGAACGCTATCTATAATAATTTGGCCCCAAGAAAATGCAAAGGGGGTGGAGGGGAGGAGAGCAGATTGCTGGTATGGCAACACAAGTATCCCCTGACTATACTTATGTAAATACTAAATAAAGTATGAGCTGCTCATTGCAAAAACGACAAACATACAGTATTTTTCAGGTTGTATTAACGTAGTTTTTATGTGCCATCATAATTTCCATGGGAAATACATGCATCCCATATAGAACACTACTTAATCAGTACTACTCAGCTGCTCAGTAGCTCATGGAAGCTGCAGTTAATTACAAAATATCTTATCATTGATCATGTGAAATTTAATGCATGATTGCCAATTGGCAGAAATAACTAAAATAAAATTTAGTTGTCTCCCAGCAAACAAGACTATATCATGTGATAGGAAGTTATTTTGCTACCAAGCTCCGTAATATTTTCATGAATCCTCAGAATAACGTTGATTTGTAAAATATAATGTATCATGAGAAAACAAGGTACAACTCAATGCAAAAGGTTAATGGCTATGCCTGTGCCTGCCATAGCTTCATACACCCAAAGTAGTTGATCTTCATCCCCTGCATACAACTGACCCTTTGTGACCTTGACCCTTGATGCATTGACCTCGAAAATCTAATCAGTTCAGCCATTCTCTGTAGGGCATTACCATGTGTGACTTGGTGAAAATCCCTCAACTTCCTCATTAGATATGACATGTCCAAGATATTTGTGATTTATGGTGTGACAGATGCATGCATGGATGGACCTGCAACGGATGATGCCTAGTTGGCAAAATATGTCGTTCCAAAATTTGTGCATATCTTTCTTCATTAGTGGTGCCCTCACAAATGATCAAGTCATCCACGCCATGTGCACTGACACAACCCCATACCACGACAGATGCTGCCTGATGCTGTAAACAGCTTTTGTTTTTGTAATCTTTGGTCTGGAGAATTGTTTTTTTCTCCTAAAACCACTGAAAATGTTGACTATATAACTGTGCTGCTGTCCATCTCAGGTGACCCCAAGCCCAGAGAAGTTGGCGCTTTTGGACTGTGTTGATGCATGGCTTCGCATCGTAAAGCTTCAAATTACATCCGTGGATGGGGCGAAATGGCATGGACCGACAGAGATTCAAAGCATTTCCCAGTCCTCATTGTGTTATCCACAGTCGGATGACAGTTCTTTGCAGATGTTAGACCCAGATAACTGAATTGGAGCATTTCTGAAGTTGCGAGCCTTGTGGAATGCACCTGATTAGCAGTGAAGAGTTTCTTCCAACTTTGGTCTGTGGAGGGGCAAACCACAAGGTGCCCAAGGCTTATTGATGCGAGAGGGCAAACAAGACTATCCTATTGGGTCCAAACTGAGAGAACAACTACAAGACACAGAGAATTTTGATGATGGTCACGGGAGGAATGTGTCACAACTCATAGTGCATCACCCCCTGCTGAGTATGGGGCTTTGTAACTGCAGACTGTTCAGAATTCCCCTTCTAACCCCTGTCCACCATCAAAAGCACCAACAATGGGAGAGCGTGGCATCAAATCAACACCTTGGAAAACTGAAAAAAGGTCGCCTGGTCCAATGAGTCCTGTGTTCTTTACCATCATGTCTGCCAGGTATGAGTGCACTGTTAACCTACGGAAGGGAAGGCACCGGGATGGAACATGGGAGAAAGACAAGCTGGTGGGGGGAGTGTGATGCTCTGGGAAATGTTCTGGAAACCCTGGGTGTGGGAATTCACAAGACATCAATTTGATGGAGCTGCTTTGGCAGCATGTAGAGAACCAACAGCATATTAAGTAGGAGGTTAAAGTGTTTTTGCTCATCGGCAGGTACTTACACCATTTTACTGCCTTCCCATAACATATTACAACCACATTGCCTTTTAGTTTTCAAAATAGTGATGAACAGAAAAATAACTTGACTTGAACAGAAGTGAGATTATAATCTTTTTGCTATTACAATATCAGTCAAACGGTTAATGGCCTTACTGAGTTTTATCAGTAATATTTCTGAAAGACGGCAGTGCTGCCCAAGTAAATTGTCTCGCTGGCTACCTTTCTGGATTGGCTGGCTGAATCTAAAAGTGCATTCACAATATCAAACCTGCTGGTTAGAATCAGACTGCCAAAACCATGCACATCTGATCCTACTCACTTTGTGTGTTGTCAGACATTTCAAATTACTCACTATGAATGGAAATTTAAAAAAAAAAATCTGTCCTTAAATTGGTTCCCTCTGTATTCACATGTGCGTAGAATACCGGTTATCAAATTTAGGTTACCACTGTATGCTGATTTTTAATGCATCCACAACTGCAATCCAATAAAAAAATCAAGCACTTTGTTTTCTTTCATTAGCTGCTTTCAGGTTTAGAGAGATCATGTGTGTACCATCTTACTTCTTCAGAGTATTGTAACTGCACAACTAACCTTTTTCATCATCACTTTACTATAGTAAAAACTGCAAATGTAATTCATAGTGTGTCTTCTCACTGTTTTAAACAGATTATAGGAGAAATAGCTATGATGCACATATAAAACCCAAATGTGAATATTGTGTTCATTTTGCCATGTTTCCAGTAACTGCATAAGAGGTAAAAAATATACATATATATCTGTTCTAGTTTTAGAATTAGTTGAATCAGTACTGGAAGCTGCACATTTGGTTTCTGAACACAAGTTTTCAAGTTCTTTTAAAATGCTTTTCCTGAACTACTTACCACAAAAATAACCCAACACAGGACTTACTCATTTTAATTTGCTTTATCTTCTTGAATTCTTCATTATCTAATACAGGGTTTGTTATACTGGTCATGTGTCCACAATTTCACCAGCTAATTGATCACTAAATTTAATCTCTCATTATTCCATAAAAGGTAATTCCAATGAGAATACGGGGTGTTTATTTTTAATAATTCTGCATGCATAGCCATTTTTGGATGTGGCTTAAAAGGGTGGATAATCCAAAAGACATGAATAGCGCAATTAAATAAAATGAACATCTCCATAAACCTTTAGGATTGCAACTCTGGTCAGACCAAAACCCAGCATATACAGTGGTACTCCAGGACAAAGTTTGAGAGCCAATGACATGGCCTCTTGAAGATAAGCAAAAGATGGCTATACTGTGGCCCAACGGACAGGTGGTGCACTTGAGCCAGAAAAGAAAAACAGTTCAAAAATTCAAGCTCCATTTTCACCTCAAAATACCCTGAAGAGCTGCCCTTCAAGCTAATTAAGGGAGAACCGTCTTCGAATTTAGAGACGTGGCTGCAGAAATGAACAGTTATAAATACACTTGCCTGAACACTTTGGTATGTTTGAAATATAAAATGGTAGCCAAACTATCAATTTTCCGCGCCTATATTACCACAGCAAAGCAAACTTCTTCAACACCAGCATAAATCATGGAAACAGAAATGCTTTAATCTATGCACTAGTATCACCAGATTTCCACATTGATGAGATAATCCGCGAGCCAACATGCATGCACACCTGCCAGAGTGGCAGTTTGATTCTTTTGAGGAAATGAGACATTACCATTTTCATTGCTAACCCTGTAAGCTTATTACAGTTTTGGTAATGAGATTAATAGCATTAGTCGATCACGTGCAAAGACCAAGTGCTTGGTTGCACACATTAGTTGGCAAATGATGGAATAATCTTTACAGGATTCTGGGACTCTCAGTACACGATCACAATTCATGATGGGAATCAATACTGTGCAACATGCGCCTAGTAGTGTCATTGTTCTATGGAACGCTGCAAAAACTTGATGGAGTTTTCTGACTTTTTAAAGGGTTCAAGCGCAGGGATTCAAGCTAAACAAATGACTGCATTATCATCCCGAGGATAAAAGCCGCTCCCAATTGAGCCACTGAGAGACAGAAGAAGTCAATGAACTTACAGGACGGTCAAGGTCTCAAGAAAAACAGAAAAATACAGACTGGAGAAAGAGTGAAGGAGGGAGAGTTAAGACCTGGCAACGAACGAAAGGGAAGAAATTCAGATTTGGCAAACCGTCAAGCAACTAATAAAAGAGTATTGATAATGGAGAGAAATGAAACATTGGATAAAAAGTGAGTGCAGGATTTGTTTCAAGCTCGTTGCTTCTTTGGCACTTTCTCTTTCTTTAGAATATGAGTCATTTCACACTTACGTGTACCAGATGTGTGACAAAGGTGGTAATTTTTGAGGACATACATTTTCTTTTAAAACCTGTAATGTATTATGCCCAAGACTATCACATTTGGGTGTGATAATCAAAAGGATGATAAAATTCAGAGAACACCAAAATTTGTGGTAATGTCACGATGTCTCCTACAATAATGTGCGTTACTCTGAGGGAAATGTTGTACCGTAATTTGGAATAAATATATTTGTAATTTTGCTCAAGATAATGCAAACAGGATTTACAGTTTTGTTTGATATTAGTTTATTTCTTATATGGACCAAACATTCCTTCTGGAATTATGTGGACATGGGAGTAGTGAAACCCTCAACAGACACTACAGATTTGACGGAAAGAGAAGCCCGTGTTATGACAGAAAATAATTTCAAAATGTCCGCATTAAATACAAAAGTCCATCAACGTAATTGATTTATTAGATTAAGTCTCAGCTGCATTTTTTCAGCGTCCATCAAAAACCGGTGTAGAGATAACAGCTCTGGTGCAGTAGGTGCCTACTTTTCCACTGGCATACCATGTCACATTTTTTATTGGAAGAATGTCAGAATATTGATTTCAGATTCATGTAATTTATAAATGGTTTGACTTGGGGCTTCCACACTATTTCTGTTATGTCTTATCTTGTTTGCCTCCGAAGAAAAAGAATAACAGTAACAATTGAATGACCAAATTTTTTTTATTTATTCAATACAATATAGATTATATTTGGTACCCATTTGCAAATAAGTACTCATATATGCACACTTGGCAAATATAAATCAAATTCAAATTTTAGCAGTAAAGAAATGATTACCGTAAGCAAATGCAGGTGAAAGAGAAACTCCACCAAAACGAGATATGTCGCTCACCCGCTACCAATGAGTGTAGCCCCTGATCGCTCTCATGTTCTTTTTTTTCTCATTTTGTGTAAGTTTTTGGCCCACAATATACAGTGCTGTGAAAAAGCATTTGCCCCCTTCCTGATTTCTCATTTTTTTGCATATTGTCGCTGTCGGGCGCAAACCTCCTATGTCCAAAAATCATGATTTTTATTTTTTTCCATAAATCAGTACTATTGGTCATCCTTTATGTCTGACTGTGGTTTTACAAATATTTAACCAATGAAAAGTATTTAAAACCGCCTGTGACTAAACCTCCTAACTCCATTGGATCCTGAAACTGTCGACCAAACCTCCTAACTCCACCCCCACCCCTCCACTATATTTCAAAGGACGTGAACAAGTGGAGCGGGTACAGTACTGTTGGATTTCACTGAGGTAAACAGCTGAAAGTGTTTTCATATAAGGCTTAGGTGAGTGCAAATTCAGTTAAAAAGTATGTAGTGTACCTGACTGATCGATTCTAACAACGTGTTGAAGTGCTGAGCTAGCTAGCGATGTGATAACAAATTACCAGTGTAACGTTATTCACAGCCTGTCTCTCGCTAGTTAACTTCAGATTGATACTTCATCGAAAATTATACTTATTTAAAACAAAAAAAAAAAGACGAGGCACAGTTATTCCATGGCAAGTTACATGTGCGGCCCCTTTTCGCCATGCCAGGGGAGAGAATATAGCTCGCGGCTCTACGCTGTGGTACACACCCCGTAGCGACTGTTATTCCTACCTTAACCGATTTAACATTCGCAAATTCAGAATGAGAGCGGAGGATGCTCAATTAATAGTGAATTTATAATCCTTCTTATGAGCGACTGTCTGGTCAACAGGAGGCATCTTGGGGAACTTTAATCTACACAACCCTTCCCAGCAGACCCTTCTCAATTTGCATCCCTGTATTGCATTGGCCAATTGCGCGCTACTTCTGAAGGGAGCTGCTGACTACCGCTGGTTGATGCGAGGCGGGGGGCAAACCCTCGCCGTGATGGTTACTTCTGCTTGGAAAGCGATGCTTTTCCAAGTAAGTCCTACGGCAGCCCGCAAAGTAGTAGTTTATGTCATGTTCTGCTAGTAAAACTTGCTATAGACTAAGGTATCTGTATTTATTTTCTTCGCAAAATGAGTGACTAGTGTTTTTTCTTCTTCATTATTTCAAGACTTAAGAGTTTCCAAAAGCGCTCCTATCTCTAAGTTGGTAATAACGTTATGCAATGAGCTACTGCAGCCGATGCGGCCGTCATAATCAGTGACGGCAAAAACCTTCTATCTCCACTTTCGTTGGTCACAAACCTCCTAACTCCACGTGAGCTTTATTTGGGTAAAATATTAATAAAGTATTGACACATTCAAATATCTGACTATATGTAAAGACAGAATACCAAGTTAGATGATGTCATGTCCAGTTATTACAAAACTACACGGTTTTTTTTTTTCCTGAGAAGTAACAGTTTTGGACATAGGAGGTTTGCGCCTGACAGCGACGATATTTGTCACACTCAAATGTTCTAGATCATCAAACAAATTTTAATATTAGACAACAGGGTTTCCCGCAGCGCTTTATAGTTAGGGCGGCCGCCTTGACAACAAATGCCCCCCGCCTTGACTACGTCCCCACGAAAAAAAAAAAAAAAAAAAAAAAAAAAAAATCTGCTGCATCCACGCATGCATACACAGTAAAATAAGGCCGCATCGCGATGAGGCCAAATAGCGGCCGGAATCTGTTGGTTAAATATGTTACTGCGCCATCTATCACCTGTTGCTACGCCAACATTATTTTTTTGTACCGGGAAGAAGCTAATTATCCGGATATACAATAACCTGTCGTCGTGGGAAGGACACGTGGAGGTAAGGTAATTATTCATCTAAACTAAACATTTGAATAATGTCTCCTATCAACTGCTTGCCCATATATTCTGTTTCATTAAGATATATGCTATATGCAATTCGTTTAGTTTCTTATCAAGGCTACCGATGTGTTTGCGCGTGGCTTTCTGCTATGTTTGACAATTGCACGTGGTTTTCTCTAGTGTACAGTAATGGATGGGAAAAAGCTGTCAAAAACATCAGGGTACTTTATTCAAAGAAGCCGGCCTACTTCACCATCTGCGTAATTAGATCTCGTAATTACGAGATAAGGTGTTTTTTTTTTTTTTTTATCCTGTGAATGCAATAAGCTTCCGTACCCTTCTCCTCTCCCCAAGCATTACCACAACCGCAAAGCATTTGGGGAATTGAAGTCAAAACGGATAACAAATACATTTTCTGTATTTGTTGCATGAATTTTGGTAAGATTGTGTGTTTTTATTTGATCATGTTATTTCCAGCTCAGCTCTTACAGTAAGGCTAAAATACACTGTGTACAAGCAAGTGTTACACTCAGACTGTTAAGCGCAAAAAGTGCGCCATTGAAACCCAGAAACCCATTCAAACTGCAATTTTTGATCTCACTTCCATGAAAGCATAATACATGCATTTTATTATATCTCAGTGTGAACCAATAAAGTTACAAGACTGTTGACTTTGTCACTTTGTTATTGCACTTTAACTGCTTTGCTTATTTATAAAGAGTAAATAAACGCTGACTGTTGCCGCCCCCGGTCACCACCTTGACTAACTGATTTTCTGCGGGAAACCCTGGACAAAGATAACCTGAGTAAATACAAAATGCAGTTTTTAAATTATTTCATTTATTGATGTCAGTTATTTAGTGAATTATGTTACCTGGCAACCAAAATCGATAGGCACTGTGTCCTTACCACTGCCCATATACACACCAAATATAAAAGAAATAACTTTAAATTTGTGGCCTGTAGAGCGGCCACAAAGAAATCTCCACGGCAGTGGCGGTGATGGCAGACGCAGATGCATGACAAGATTACCGTAATGTGTTATGGCTCTCTTGTTCTTGCAAATGCAGTGGTGAAAAGATACAGTTGTATGCAAAAGTTTTGGCACCCCTGATCAAAAGTTCTGTTACTATGAATAGTTAAGCAAGTAGAAGATGAACTGATCTCTGAATGGCATAAATTTAAAGATAAAACACTTTTTTTGACGTTTTAAGCAGTATTAATGTATTAGTTTTGTTTTTTTACAATTCTTAAGTGAAAAAAAGGAAATGAGCACCGTGCAAAAAATTGGGCACCCCAAAATATTTGAGCTCTCAGGTAACTTTGACTATAGTCTCAGACTGTATTTAGCTTGTTAGGGCTATGGCTTGTTCACCATCATTGTTAGGAAAGGCCAGGTGATGCAAATTTCAAAGTTTATAAATATCCAGACTCCTCTATCCTTGGCCCAACAATCAGAAGCCCTAGGGTCCTCTAAGCAGCTGTCTAGCTCTCTGAAAATGAAAATAATTGATGCCCACAAAGCAGGAGAACGCTATAAGAAAATGGCATAGCATTTTTTAAGTAGCAATTTCCTCAGTTCATAATATAATTAAGAAATGGCAGTCAACAGAAACGGTGGAGGTCAAGTTGAGGTCTGGAAGACCAAGAAAACTTCCTGAGAAAACTGCTCATCGATTGCTAGAAGTGTAAATCAAAACACCTGTTTGACAACAAAAGACCTTCAGCAAGAATTAACACAGCATGGAGTCATGGTGCACTGCCCTATGGTTCAGCGATACTTGCTCAAATATGATCTTCATGGAGGAATCATGAGAAGGAAGCCTTTCCTGCATCCTAACCATGAAATTCAGCATCAGAAGGTTGCTAAGGAACATCTAAACAAGACTGATGCATTTAGGAAACAAGTCCTGTGGACTGATGAAGTTAAAATAGAACTCATTGACTGCAATGAGCAGAAGTATGTCTGGAGAAATAAGGATGCGGAATTTCATTGAAAGAGCACCTATGCAACTGTCAAGCACATGGTTCGAACGATCTTGCTCTGGGCTTGTGTTGTAGCCAGTGGCATGGAGGACATGTCACAGGTTGAAGGAAGAATGGATTCAATTAAATTCTAGCAAATTCTGGAAGCAAACATCACAACATCCGTAAAAAAGCTGAAGATGAAAAGAGGATGGCTTTCACAACTGGATAATGATCCAAAACATACCACAAAATCCACAACTGACTACCTCAAGAGGTGTAAGCTGAAGGTTTCACCATAGCCCGCACGGTCTCCGACCTCAACATCGTTGAAAATCAGTGGATTGACCTCAAAAGAGCAGTGCATGCAAGGCAGCCAAAGAATTTCACAGAACTTGAAGACTTTGGCAAAGAATAATGTACAAAATCCCTCAAACCAGAATTTAAAAACTCTTAGCTGGCACCAAAAAGTCTTTACATGCTGTGATACTTGCCAAAGGGAGCGTTACGAAGAACTGACCTTGCAGGGTGCCTAAACTTTTCCTATTTTGTCATTTTGAAATTATAAAAATGTGGAAATAAAAACGTAATCTCGCTTAAAATATGAAGGAAATGTGTCCTCTTTAACTTTATGCCTTTTGGAGATCAGCCATCTTTTACTCGCTTAGCTATTCACAGCAAAAGAAATTTTGATTAGGGGTGCCCAAACTTTTGCATACAACTGTATCTCCTTTCAAAGGAAGAAATTCAATGCTTGCTCGAAATGTAGGCGGACGGAAACATACAGTCACAACTGGATACTACACACAAAAACTGAGAGATTTATGGAATAATTTGTGAGTAGTTACATTTGCGTGATTATCACAGAATAATAGATCAGCGCCGTGACAAACTAAAGAAAATGCGGCTGCGATATTTCAAAGTGCAGGACGCGGTGCGAAAGTCTGGCAGCTCAAGTTATGAGATAGATAAATTTTCGTGGACGACATAATCGGCCAAAAACGCAAGGGCGAAAGAATTCTGTATGCAACATCCACCAATATTGAATGTAATCAGTACATTTTCGGCTTACCTTGATGCTTGGGTACCCAGAGAAAGATTTGGATGTGTAAAAAAAATCAAGCATTCAGTCAAGAAAATTTCGAGTTTAATTTTTCTTGCTGCTATACGTGGTAATCCATGTTACAGATGACACTCCGGTTTGCTAGGGCACGCACAGCATATGCATTCGCGATATTAATATTCGATATTAATACTCTAATTCCCCTTCTAAATAATAAACCCCCCGAAATACATTGGCGCCTCCTTTTAAAATCGTTCCCCATTTAAAACCACCTAGGTGCATACTGCAACACGCTGTATTGGAATTTTGACATGCATGCAAGTGTACTCGGGTACGGTACGATATTACTAGTGTGAAAGCTGACCAGTGGGGGGAGAGGGGAGGGAGGGCAATCGTATTGTGGCACGGTACGGAACAATCGTACCTAATGTGAAAGCGCCTGAGATTGCCACGAGCAGTCGGCTCTTTGCACATGGCACGTCACCTGCCCTTATTTGGTGTTTAGTGGGTGTCATATATGCTAATTCGAAATAAACGGCCACGCGCTTCCACTTTACGATCAAGTGGGATTCAACATTCAGCACACCTGGGTAAGAGCAGATTTGGACGGTAAGAGTGTTTGGTGCATCCGGAGTTTATTTCTCTTAATTTTTCTCTTAGAAAAAAAATAAGAGAAAATATAAGAGAAATTTAAGAGAATGTTGCTGCATGAGGCCCATTGCCTCGCAGATCCAGGCATTTAAAACCCTTTTTAGAGAGAGGCAAAATGATGCTCATTGGTGCGAAAGGGCTGACACATTTTACTGGTCCCAAGTTTGAATCAACAATCAAAGACCCTTGAGTTCAAGACTTATACTGTATATACACCTAGAAAATTTGCACATTTTTGTCTATTTTACATTGTGGTTTAAATAAATCTTTGTTTGCAAAGTTGTCATCATTATTAGGTCATTACATTACAGTGATTAGGCTAAGGATTTGGTGTGTTACATAAGTTTGGGTAGTTTCATTGCACTATGGCTATAAGAGGAATTGAAAGATGACAGTAATTGGGAGCGACAGCTTTGTAGTGTGCTGTTAACAGCACAAAAGAGATCAAAATGAAATATACACTGATTAGCCAGATAAATCTGACAGACCACAAATATAACAGTATCTCATTTTTGCAAGGTGATGCGATGACTTGTTATCCTTTGACAACAGTGACACATTTTTTTCCCACACATTTCACTCTTTTTTACATACAGTGAGCACTAGACAGCAACATTCTTTGTAATTTTGGTTCTGTTGGCCTAGTAAATCATTGGCTCTAAATCCAACTGAACATCCATTTTATATGCTGAAGAAGAGAGTAAAGGCAATAAGTCCCTGAAAAAAAAAAACAGGAACTGAAGATGGCTGCAGTACAGGCCTGGCAGAGCATCAATAAGGAAGTTACTCAGCGTCTGTTCATGTCTATGCGTCAAAGATTTCAAACTGCCACTGCATGCAAAGAGCAAAGGATATGCGATGAAATATTAAAAATGATTGTTCTACATTATATTAAACAGTCCTATACTTTTGCACCCAAATTGGGGAAACTCTTTGTCATTGTATCTTCAAACTTCAAACTCATTGCCATTGTATCCTTTCAAGCTCAAAGTGCTAGAGTGCAGAACCAAGATAAAAAATGTGTCACTGTCCAATACATTAAGGTGCAAGCTGTATCTTGAGTACAACACATTGCAATCGAATAAATGCCATACCAATAAAAGTACAGGGAGTACACTTGTGCTAGCAGTGGGTAGGTAATCACACAATGTTAGGTAAGTTGTTATATTGGACACAACTAATCCATAGAGAATATCGTTTTACTTCAGATTCACTTCCTTTAAAATTGTATAAGTTAAGGAGGGTTGAAATGCCGGATGTGCCATTTTCATTATTCCAATTTCATAATTCTTTAGCATCTCTCATCCTTTATTTCCTCCTTTCAAGCATATTTTCTCATTAAAATTACACATAAATACAGGGTTACATGCTTCTGTCCACCTCCCTCTTTACTATCCTGGTATCTACACTGCTTTTCATATCACAATACAATCATTACACTGTGTTAAGTTGTGTGTTTGTCTGTGCGCGTGTGTGCGCGTGTGTGTGTGTGTGTGTGTGTGTGTGTCTGAGAGTAGATTTAATCTAGTGTGAAGAGTCCATCTGTTCTGTCCACATATATTGAACCATCTAAGATTTGCAGTTCTACTACAGCTAATCACAAAATGGCTTGTTTCACCCTTTTATTGTAATTGTTTGACGTACACCAGTGAGAATTATTAAAACTTGCCACCAATGTAGTAGAATGCTCAACCGACCAATGTTTCTAACAACTGACTCACACCATTGGTTGCGGTTAACTTCTTAGTAAATTGCACATAAATAGAAACTGATGAGGCAGTGCAACTTCCTCTTCTGAAATCTTCTCAGAGGCAGCCGCATACAGGATGTGCAAGCTTCTCAAAGAACGCAAAACTAACTTGTCCTCAAGTGGGGTTCCAACATTTTCACCACCATGAGAATCCTGTGTGATGCAATCCAACCAACAAGGTGAAAATGTTATGTTCAGAGTTCAGACTTAATAAGATCTCTTACTCACAGCCATACAATTCTAGGGGCAGTTTTTGGTAGCCACTTCATCCCAAAAAAAAAAAAAACAAACAATGAAAATCCCTGAAGGACTGGGCTATTTTCCCAGCCAAGATGAACATGTTTAACATCCAATGTCCAAAACAGACAATGGTCGAAAGTTTTAGTAAAGCATTTGCTTCATAATGTACAGCGTGTTGAAATTCGAAATTGCTAAATGTGTTTATTTGGTGTTTCCTGTCAGCCAAATACTAACAGTGCAGCAGAGCCTGTGAAACTTTGGTCTTGTACACAATGGGAAATTGTCAGGAAGAGAATGACTCCACTGTAAATTCAGCTCACGCACAAAACTCAAGCAGCAATGAAGAGCGACTAGTATTATGTTGTCTGATAAGTGGCCATGAAATTACATCAAAAATGTACACTAGCAACCAGGGGGCATAACAGAGAGCACACACTTACCATTCCAAAATGTGTTTGCCTCTTATTGTGCACCGTAAGGTTGCTTGCTTGGAAGGGTAAAGTGCGGTTCAGACTTTTGCAATGAGAAATATCCATAGCATCCTCGTTCCATCGTCTATCAGCGTATCTCAAAATCCAACCCAGAATAAAACCTGTGGGTTAAAGAAAAAATTAAAACATCAATTACAAAGCGGGGTTTTTATATTTTGATGCCAAGACAAATGCAGATGTGTTCAGGGATTTGGATTTCATCTGCAAAGGACAAACCCATTTCCGAAAAAGTTATGAGAAAATACAGCACTCGTGGATTAAAAAAAAAAAAAAGAGGTGGTTTTAAATCATTCTTGACCTGCATGAAAACAGTCCAAAAACATTTTTTTTTCCATTTCCACTAAATTGTTTTTTTTTTTTGTAAATAAACACCTCTTCCAAATTGTATTATTTCAATGAGGTTAGTCTAGCAGCCGCATTGTCAGATTAGGAAGCCATCCTGTTGTAGCACGTGTAGAAAGTTGCTTGTCATTGTCTTGCAGAAACAAGCAGCAGTGTCCCTGAAAAGACGCCATCTTGAAGACGTCATATTTTGCTCCAAAATATACTGGACAAAGAAAATTAGGGATCACCCCAATTTTCGAATTTGAAATATTTGATAGTTCAAATTATGTTCCATATCATATTTCAATATTAAAAATCAGAGTGATCCCTAACTTTCTTTGTCCAGTATACATATTTGCCCTTTGGCATCAAAAGTAGCTACACAGTCACGTTACCCATGCCATGGGCACTAACACACCCCTATACTATGTCAGACGAGGGCTTTTGAACCTTACACTGGTAACAACCGGTATGGTCATTCATTTCTTTCGCCCAGAGAACACAATTTGAAAGGTGCTCAGGTCCAAAAACAACATGCTTGAGGACACTTGTTTTATATCCCAGCATTATAGCCTTACCTGTTAAACACCAGTCCAGTATACCTGGTTTTCTGAGTCTTATATTGCCCCTATGTCAATGTTTTTGGGACGTGGCAGGAATCAAATTCAGAATGAGCACTTTTTCAAAAAAAATTAAAAAAAGTTGATACAGTAAAACACGTTTTTTCTTATTTTGTTTTCAATTTAAGACAACTTAAATACTATCCAAAAGATTACTGATAAAAGGAAACAGATGGAAAGATGGGTGGAACACTACACGGAATTCAACAATAAAAAGAATATTGTCACTGTCCAGCTCTTGACACAAATGTATGCTCACCATGACTGAACTTGACTTGGAGTCTATTCTAGAAGAAATTAGTCAGGCTATAGATTGCCTTGCATTGGGCATAGAACCCGGCAACAATGGTATTCCGCCATATCTGATCAAGTGCTTTGAGGGCACTCTACTTAACCACCTTCATGCTGTCCTGTTCAAGTGTTGGAAGGAAGGTGCTATACCTCAGGATATGAGAGATGCCAAAATTATCATTTTTCATTAAAAACAAGGATGACAGAGGTGAGGGTAACTAATATAGGGGCATTTCATTACTGTGTAGCTCTGACCCACCTGTCAGGTTAGCTGACATGATCTATGCCAGGGCTATTCAACCGTGTCCAGAAAGGACTGGTGTGGGTGCAGGCTTTCATTCCAACCAAGCACTTACACACCTGACACCACTAATCAACCCTAAGAGTCTTTGCTAATGAGCTTGATTAGTAGTATCTGGTGTGTAAATGCTTGGTTGGAATGAAAACCTGCACCCACACCAGCCCTTGCAGGATAACGTTGAATAGCCTTGATCTATGTTGAATCCCAGTGTAGACCTTCATGCAGGAAAATCCACAGCTGATATGATATTTTTAAAAAGTCAGCAAAACAAAAAGGCCAGGGTGCAGTGTAGACCTCTATATACAGCTTTCATAGACTTTTCCAAGGCCTTTTGACCTTGTTCCAACAGATGGGTTGATTGACATCCTCTTGAAGAGAGGGACTCCTCCCCAGCTGCTTAGCCTGATTAACTATTTTCACAAGAACTTTAAGGGTAAAGCATAGTATGATAGGTGCTCATTTGACTACTTTCCCATTGGCAGCAGTGTCAAGCTAGGCTGTGTCCTGGCTCCAACTCTCTTGGCAATCTTCTTCTCCAGGGTTCTGCGGCATGCTTTTGGATCCTCCACTGATGACTTTACATCCATACTAAGACTGATGACCATTTATTGAATCTCATATATCTTAGGGCAAAACCAGAAGTTCAGATTCACAATTAAGAAATTGTTGTTGGCTGACTATGTCACAGTCATTACACACACACGGCATGACTTCAGGATTTGCTGAATCAATTTTCATGGCTTGCAAAGACTTTAGCCTATCTATTAGCCAAAGCAAGACAAAAGTACATCACCAAGATGTGGACTCACCGCCAAATATCACCACTGACACCAGTTTACCTATCTGGGTTCTATAAAAAATGGCACACTCTCTCTTAATAATGAGATCAAAGTGATCATAGGTGCATCAACTCTTGCTAGACTTACCACCCATGTCAAGGAAAATTCCAAACTCAACATCAAGGCAAAAATGCCAGTTTACAATGCCAGCATCATAGACACCCTTCTCTATGGTAGCAAGACATGGACAACTTACTCGAAGCAAGAAAGAAAGGTAAAGACATATCCTAGGTATCTCCTGGAAAGACAGAGAGGCTAACATGAAGGTTCCCTATACCATTAGCCACCCAACAATTTAAACATTGCTTAGACATTGTAGATTGTGCTGACTTAATCACATGCACAAGATTGCCAAATTCCGAAAGACATATACTCTATGGTAAACTTGCGACTGGGAAGAGACCTGTTACAAAACCAGGACATTTGTACACAGGATTTGAAAGAACTTAAGATTAATGTACAAAGCTGGGAGGATATCGCCGACAACCATCCAACTTCTCTGGGACCACATTATTAAGGGTGAAGATGTTATGATCCAGACAAGGAACCAGATGCAGATTCAGAGTTCAATCCAAAGAGGGTGTTTATTGATAGAAATACGGTAACAGCGGGGGAAGGGCCAAAGCCAAAAACAAGAAAAGCATAGTCCAGCTTAGGTTCTATAGCGTGGTGAGGGTAATGGGCATGGCCGTGCCCAAAGAGTGGCATTTCAGGATGGAAGCCTAGTGGTGTTAACCCTTGCCAAAGCTAGACTGTTAGACAGCAAGTTCGAAGAGTTTAACAGGAACGCAGTCCCAATCCTAGAGATTAATGAAGGTTTGGGAGGTGTTTCTGATAAACTAGGTAGAGGAATTACAGTTAAGACAGGTAAAGATACCCACGCTCCCATTCTTGGAGAAGATAGAAAGGCTTGGGAGTTTGTTCCCATTAATAAAGATAAAGCAAGGAGTGTTTACTCGTGTCATTATCATAAAGTTTAGAATAATTTCTAAAGATGAAATTACAATTCTAAACTAGAAGATGTTAACTGACTGGTAGCTTAAGGGCTTCAAGCATGACAATCCAGGAACTCTACAGTGCAGAAGTAATGCTTATATATACCACAGGAACACAAGAGAGTGGGGTGTACAAATGGATTACACCTGGATAAGGATAGGCATGCAAGAAGCCAAACTAATTGAGGAGACAATGCCTCTAAAAGACATGCAGATAGCTGTAAAGGTGGAGGAGACACTTAAGCAGACATGATGGTTATCACAGTCTCCCCCCTGAAGGGCGCCACCTGGCACCGTGTGGTCAACCCCAGATGTCAGTGCAGACAACTAGGGATGTGGCAGGGGTCAAGGATTGCGATTGGGCACCCAGGAATGCTCCTCAAGCCAGTACCCCTCCCAGCTGACAAGAAACTGCAGACTGCTTCTCCTATGCTGAATATCCGAGATCTGATGCACAATGCAGATGGAGCCACCATCGATGATCCTGGGGGGAGGCTGGGAGTGGGAGGGAAGATTGTAGGGAGACAAAGACATGGGATTAACTCTGAGGCCACAATACACAGGGTGAATTCTACAAAGAGGGGGTGGAAGGAGTGCCCTGGCAGCGGATGGAGATAATACTCTAGTTATGGTGAATGGACTAATGAATCAGGGGCTGAGCTTCTTCAACATCTCCCTGAGTGCGATATCCCTCATGGTCAACCACACCTTCTGCACCACTTGGTAGGCAAAAGCTTTATGTCAATCACAGTTACCTTGCTTCTGGAAAGCAGATACATGCACGACTAGAAGTGCACAGGCTCTCCTCCTTCCCTAGAGGGTGCAAGGAACCTGGAACTGAGTGGAGGGAAATACCACTTCCCTTTCCTCTGTCCAGAGCAAAGGTGGTTGGTAACCCAAACAACACTTTAAAGGTGGCATACCAAGGCTGGCAATGGGTAGTGAGTTGTGAGCCAGTTCCACCCAGAGTAGAAGATGGGACCAACTGGCGGGGTCAGCTTCCATCAAGCAGCGCAGTCTTGCCCAGCTCCTGTTTAAGCCTCTCCACCAGGCTGTTGGTCTCTGGGTGGAATCCTGAGGGCAGTCAGGGGGTGGCACCCACAAGGGTGCAGAAGGACTTCCAGAAGCTACTGGTAATCTGAGGGTCGCAACCAGAGACCACCTGCTGGGGCACGCTGTGGAGATAAACCACATAGTGTGCTTGGCATTTTCCTTTGTTGTGGGCAGCTTCGGCAATGCCATGAAATAGGCCATCTTTGAAAAATGATCCACAATAAAGAGGACCACAGTGAGCCCATCTGACAAAGGCAGCCCAATGATGAAATCCATGGCGATACTACCTCACAACCAGTTAGGAAACAGACCAGAGCAGACTGCAGGGGTGCTGATTACTGGACTTGGCGTGGGCACATACAGATCAGGTTGTGGCAAACTCCTGGGTATTCTGGCAAATGATAGGCCATAAAAAGTGTCGATAGATGGGTGCTAAGGTGCGGGAGTTTCCAGGATGGCATGCCAGCTGAGAAGAGTGGGTCCAGGATCGGACACGGTTTCTCACTCTCTCAGTGATGAATTGCTGGTGGAATAATGCCTCCCTGCGAGAGACAACTATCGAAAGAAGGCACGTGAATGGATCTTGCTATCTTGTCATTGCTTGTGGAGAGAGGGCAGCCCCAGCACCCACATTGGAGGTGTTCAGTTCAACTATGAAGCAGTGCTGAGGACCAGGGAGCATGAGGACAAGTGCAGTGGTGAAAAGCTTCTTTGGCTGGCAGAAAGCAGAGGCAGTCTGGGGGTCCAGTTGAAGGGGGTTTTTATGAATGTGAGTGCTGTCACAGGAGCTGCCACTGTGGAGTACCTTCAAATGAACTGCCGGTAGAAATTAGCCAACCTGAGGAACCTTTACAATTATTTATAGTCCTTAGGGCATGACTAATCCATCACAGCTTGTACCTTCTGGTGATCCATCTCCAAGGCACCTCACATTATTGTGAACACAACCCAGGTGTTAGCTGGCCCAATGGCATCATCAGATACTCATAGTAGCCGGAAGGGGTGTTTAACTCTGTCTTCCGATCATCTCCCCACATGCGCAATAGGTGGTAAGCATTACAAAGGTCCAGCTTCAATAAAGTAATGACAGCATGAGAGGTTGGTGTATGCCGAGTCTCTCAGAGGAAGAGCAAATGATTCTTATTAGTAATAGAGTTGAGCCTTCAATAATTTATGCAGTGACCCATCTTTCTTTGCCATGAAGAAGAGGCCAGCTTTGGCTGGCAACAAAAAAGCTCAAATGATACTGGATGCCAGGGATTGATTTATGAACTCCTCCATTGCTTTGGATTCCTATGCTGTTAGGTAGTGCAGCTAACCCCTGGAGGGGGCAATGTTCCAGGTAACAGCTAGTTGGCACAGTCGTAAGGTGTGTGCAGTGGAAGAGACGTGGCTCACACTATACTGAATGCCTGATGGAGGCCATGATAGATAGCAGGAACTCTGTTTAAGTCCGGTAGCTCTTTCTGGTGGTTGGAGGACGGAAGGCCGATTGGACTGGAAACTGACTGAAGACAGGACTGGGAACAAGACAAACTCCACTCCAGGATGAGCCTGATGGCCAGTCCACACGTGGGTCATGGTATTCATCCCAGAGTCTTCCCAACACCACTGGGACTTGCAGTCAGTCCATGATGAAGAATGTCAACTCTTCAGAATGGTTACCAGAGGTCAGCATGGGCACCGGTCTGGACACCTCAGTGACTTCAGGGCCCTGGGACCGAAGAAGTATTAGCAGAGACTCAGAGTCAGAATCTTCAGGTGGTCTACATGACCAGGATGGATAAACTTCCAGTCTGCCCCTGAGTCAACTGTTACCCTGGTGGAAACTTAGCAACCCTACCAGGTTCGGCAAATAGGAAAGAGTGGCCGGGAAGATGAAACAGCAGCTCCAAAGACTACCTCTCTCATAGGTGTACCTCAAGTCCGCCGAACAGGACATTCAGCAGTGACGCAATTGGTACTTCTATAATATAGGCACAGGTTGTGCTTGATACTGCGCAGCTGTTCCACAGGAGGCAGTTTGTAATGCTAAGCCTGGTCCATGGCTATGAGTGCAGAAGAAGCCAGATGGGGCGTGGCCCTGGGCAGAGCATTTTGGCATGTAGGCAGGGCAGGTGCCTGTATCCTCGCCTGCTGATCCAGCCGCCTCTCCTGCAGCCAGACATCCACGCCAAATTGATAAGGCTGTAGAGGTCAGGGGGGAGGACACAGGTGATCAATCTGTCCTGGACCTGCAAAAAGCTGAATATGTCAGCGTCGTAAAGTGCCGGGAGTCCTGACGCGTGGAGACAGCCAGTGTCTGAAAAACGATAGATTACTTCGAGACTGACAGGCTGCCTTGGTGTGACTAGAGAGGCTTCCAAGCAGCCGCATGACCGGAGTGGGAATGGACACATACCTTCTTCAGTTCATTGGTGAAGGCAGCAAAGGTTTACACTGCTGGATCTCCTGCTTCCCAAGAGGTGGCAATCCAATCCCTGGCAGATTCAGTGAGGCAAGTGATGACAAACATCACCCTGGACCGTTTGATGGGGAATGGAAAGGCAGGCTAACAGGAACATGGAGACCAATAGGAAGGCTTGGGAGTTTGTTCATACTAGTAAAGCTCTGAAGAGCAATCACATATTTCGCTCTCATACAGGTTACAATAATTTCCAAGGACGGTTATACAATATAATTCCAATAGTAGATGCAGTCTGAGAGTGCAAACCTCCGCCAAGGCAGCACAGTCGAAATCATGCTGAGTGAACATGGTTCATAAGAAATTTAAGGATAGGTTCTGTGCCTGATGCGAGACCAATCAACCCATAAACTTTGAGTGATATCACTGGGAGCGGAGTTCAGTTATCGCGTGTCATAGGATTTCAAGATGGCTGCCATAACGGCCATATTGTTTGACCGGTTACAGTCAAAATAAATAGGGGCCATCCGCAATGTAATAGCAACCCACCCACAAAATTTCAGAGATATCCGTTCATTACTTTTTGAGTTATCTTGCACACAAACAGACAAACCAACGCTGTCAAAAACATAACCTCCTTGGCGGAGGTAACTATGTGACGTTAACAGACTGGCAGCTTTAAAAGGGGTTAAAGCATGACAATCCAGTGATTCTGCAATACAGACCTAAGGCTTATATACACCACAGAGACACAAGGGAACAGGGCACACAAATGGTTTACACCTGGATAAGGAGAAACATGCAAGATGCCAAACCAATTAAGGAGACAATACCTCTAAAGACTCACAGACAGCTGTAAAGGGGGAGGAGACAATTAAAGAGACACAATGTTTGTGACAGAGGAAACAATTCACAACATTATCACCAAGAGGAGAGGGCAGCATAAGATATTACAATGCATTGCAGGGGCTGAGACAAGGCACAAGTTAAACCATTGAGGAGACTGCCTCTGCTGTATTAGTTTGTTTAGCCATAAACTACATTGTTCAAACACCACCACCTAAGGTGCAAAATACCATGGTCATCCACAGCCGAAGGCAGCCACACAGGTCAAATATGATTTAAAAATCGCTTTCTTTTTTCACCTGCAATTTTCATATTGTCCAAAAATTTTAGGATAAGGGGTCGTACGATCTTCCTCATTGAAAGAGATCATACAGAGCAATCTTTACAATACAAAATTGTTGCTTGTGAGATGTGATCTTAAAAATATTTTTTTTTTTCTGAATTTCAGATATCATCAAGGGGTGATGAATGCATCTAAACCTATCCTCCCACCCACCTATGTGTTCTTACCACCCATTATTCTACTGTTATTGCAAAATGAAAGCCTTAGGCCGCAAGTACAATGAAGATTTAGGCCAAGTCACTTCTGATTTGCTTGATCATAAAAGACCTCGCTTTACAGAGGACATTTCACCAAAAGAAAATTGCAAATTAAAGGGGGAAAAACTCAAAATTAGTGAGGTGTTATGCCACCACAAATCGCAGCAACAGCTTCGTTATACCTTGACACTCAGTACCACTCAACCGTTTGGGCACAGTTTACTTGAGTTATTTAAACCCCTAAAAAGTTTTTGGGGTTAATATACAGTGCCATGAAAAAGTATTTGCCTCCTTCCTGATTTCTTATGTTTTTGTATATTTGTCACACTTAAATGTTTCAGATCATCAAACAAATTTTTATATTAGACAAAGATAACCCGAGTGAATAGAAAATGCAGTTTTTTTTTAAGATTTTTTGTTGGGAATTTTTCCTTTATTTGACAGTTATACAGTGTAGAGAGACAGGAAGGTTGGGGAGAAGAATGGGGGAAGACATGCAGCAAATGACCTGAGCTGGAATAGAACCCAGGTCGCTGCGGGAAGGACACAGCCTTTATGGTACGCGCGCTTGGACCGATGAGCCACCGGGGCGCCCCAGAAAATGCAGTTTTTAAATGATGATTTCATTTATTGAGGGGAAAAAAGCTATCCTAACCTACCTGGACCTCTGTGAAACAGTAATTTCCCCCTAAACCTAATAACTGGTTGTGCCACCCTCGGCGACAGCAACGTTTGCCATAATTAGCAATCAGTCTTTCACATTGGTGCGGAGGAATTTTGGCCCACTCTTACTTGCAGAATTGTTTTAATTCAGCCATATTGAAGGGTTTTCTAGCATGAACAGCCTGTTTAAGGTCATGCCACAGCATCTCAATCGGATTTAAGTTCGGACTTTGACAAGTCCACTGCAAAACCTTCATTTTGTTTTTTTAAGCCATTCAGAGGTGGACTCGCTGGTGTGTTTCAGATCATTGTTCTGCTGCATAACCCAAGTGCGCTTGAGCTTGAGGTCACGAACTGATGGTCGAACATTCTCCTTCAGGATTTTCCGGTAGAGAGCAGAATTCATGGTTCCATCAATTACGGCAAGTCATCCAGGTCCTGAAGCAACAAAGCAGCCCCAGACCATCACAATACCGCCACCATGTTTAACTGTTCGTATGATGTTCTTTTCATGAAATGCTGTGTTAGTTTTACACCAGATGTAACAGGATGCACACCTTCCAAAAAGTTCAACTTTTGTCTTGGCAGTCAACAGAAAAAAATTCCCATAAGTCTTGGGGGTCATCAAGATGTTTTTTTTTTTGGCAAATGTGAGACGAGCCTTTGTGTTCTTTTCGGTCAGCAGTGGTTTTCGCCTTGGAACTCTCCCATGGATGCCATTTTCGCCCAGTCTCTTTCTTATTGTTGAATCATGAACACTGACTTTAACTAAGGCAAGTGAGGCCTGCAGTTCTTTAAATGTTGTTCTGGGTTCTTTTGTGACCTCCTGGATGAGTCGTCAATACGCTCTTGGAGTAATTTTGGTAGGCCAGCCACCCCTGGGAAGGTTCACCATTGTTCCAAGCTTTCTCCATTTGTGGATAATGGCTCTCACCGTGGTTTGCTGGAGTTCCAAAGCCTTAGAAATAGCTTTGTAATCCTTTCCAGACTGATCGATGTCAATGATTTTGTTTTTCATCTGTTTTTGAATTTCTTTCCATTGCAGCATGATGTGTTGCGCTTTGAGAACTTTTAGCCTACTTCACTTTGTCAGACAGGTTCTATTTAAGTGATTTCTTGATTCAACAGGTCTCGCAGTAATAAGGCCTGGGTGTGGATAGTGAAATTGAACTAAACAAATGTGGTTTATCACAGTTAATTGGTGATTTAATAAGGGGGGCAATTACTTTTTCACATAGGGCCAGGTAGGTTAGGATAGCTTTTTTCCCTCAATAAATGAAATCATCATTTAAAAACTGCATTTTATATTTACTTGGGTTATCTTTGTCTTATGTTAAAATTTGTTTGATGATCTGAAACATTTTAAGTGGACAAATATGCAAAAACATAAGAAATCAGGAAGGAGGCAAATACTGTCTCACGGCACAGTAGATTTACCTTTAACACAAAGCATCCGCAACAGCAGTAACTAAAACAATTTTTATGTGAATCACATGAAACTTCTTGTTTCCAGTGCATAGAGGATTAAGTTATTGATTGTGCTGGCTCTGTAATGTTCCCTGTAGCACCACCACTTGGCCAAATTTACTATTTCGAAATGGAACAACTCAAACAATTGTGATGGATATCCTATCAAACCTTCTGTGATTTTTCCTGGCGTATGGGGATGATATTAGTGACCCTATGACCTTTCTGTAGCACCGTCACCAAGCCAAAATTATCTCTTTTTTTCATTGAAAATGGATGGAGGAAGCACTACCTGGATCTAATCGCTAATCCGATAGGTGCTCTGTTGGGCAGGTAAAGTTACAAAAAAAAAAAAAAAATTCCAGGGAGTATTGCTCAATATAAAGTGAGGCACTCCGTCCTGGATGAAAAACAGGTGAAAATTTTAATTCACAAGGATGGCAACAAGATAGACCAACGCGTTTCCACTATAGGTCTTCATCAAGGTCTTGATAAGCACTCAGTCAAACAGGGTCATATGCTGGCTGTGGGCGGCTACCAGGCCGAGCACATGATCCACGAAGTACGCAGAAGCTGCCACGTAAGCTTCATACATACCAAACAAATTTAAAAGTGCCAATAACAATAATCAAAGAAGGAATATACATAATAGAAACATCAAGACTTCAACATCAAAAACTTTGACATTTGTGGAATGAATAGAAACAGCCCAAGCCAAGAAATATTGGAATCGGGGTTTTTTTTTGTCTTTTTTTTAATTCAGTAATGCAGCCAGTTTTGATGGGAATCCTATAAAACCTGCCATCTTCATTCATGGTGCATAGAGGAGAAAACTTATTGATTTTTATGACTTAATTAATTTTACTGTGGAGTACACCATCAGGTGAAACTACATTGCCACATGCAATAGGGTAAACTGTTGTAATGGGAGTCAGATCAACTTCCCTGTTGTCATGTCTGGAGCCTCATGCCAGGGGCAGGAAAGAGGAGGACTGGACTCAGGCACAGGAATGGGTTTTGGTATATTTATTACAGTGCCCACACCGCAAGGCAGTAGACACAGAAGTTGCAGGACAAGCAATAATAAAAGGGAACAGAGCTTCCGCAAGCACGATGGGTAAGACAGACAAAGGCTATAAAACTATAGCTAAGTATTACACAAAAGAAAAAGGAAGCGAAGTTCCTTTAAAGAAGTAAATGAAAGCGCTGCATTAAAGGTAGCAGCGCTTAGCTTTGGAATTAGAGTTAAACACGCGAGATACGGATCAAGTTACAATATTGCAGCACCGTTAAAGGGACAATGAGACATCATAAAGATATTCACAAATGAACTAGTATTTATACAATTCTGCTACCATTCAGAGGAAACGATAAACAAGAGCAAGTGATAATTGAATAATGAGTAATGAGCGATCCGGGAGTAGTAGACCGGTGAGCTGGATGGCAGGGGGCGTGTCCTTATGCTGTGTTCCATTTACCTCGGAAGTCGGAGGTCGGAGCTGGGAATGACGTCACAGCCGAGTTATCAGCGTTCCAGTTACAAAGTTGGAAAAAAGTTGCCAACCGCCATAAACCGGGAAGAAGAGTAGTAAAACAAGATGGTCACATCTACGAAAGCTTTTCTCGCGTTTGCCTTGTCCGAATATAAGCAACTTCTGGACAAATATGTGGTCCTTCTGCAACCTTCAAACACCATGGATTTCCATGTATATCCGTCGAACAATGTATACGGCGGATTTAGTGCGACAAACACGAGTCAGAAGTAATAAACGGAATATACAGGAGCTTCTAATGACTGTTTACACCTGGGGCAGCCATCTTTAAATGTTAACTCGGGGGTAGTGAAGATTCTCCGACTTTCCGAGTTGGAAATCCGACCTCGGGAGGTGTTCCAGTTGAAACTTCCGACTCGGAACTCGGAAATTCCGACTTCCGAGTACAAATGGAACGCAGCATTACACCTGTGGACTCAATGGTGCATAAAAGACCAATTCCATTGTCCTGGTGACATTATGACAATTCCTTCAGCAGCACTTTTAGGCCAAATGTAACTTCTTCAAAATAATGCTATGAGTCAAAAAAATTGCAGTGAATGTTCCTGGAGTTTACAGTAGGTCCCATATTGATTTTCTAGAGCCTATACTCTTTACGGTAGCACCACCACCAGGCCAAACTATTAATTTTGCCTACGGGGAGAATACTAAGTTTTGGGGATATACTCTGCAGTCATTCACCAACAGCATTGATCTAGTTGTACTGTATTTTAATAAAAATTAACCATTAAAAAATCTGGCATAAGACAATAAGTTATTTGAGGTAATAATAATAATAATAATAATAAATCATTTATGTTTCACATTCATGTCCATTATTTTGGAATTCATTAAAAAGTCATATCTGGAAAAAGAAATGGGGACCAATTTTTCAATTTTCCAATGAGAGAATTACAGTCCACCTACTTTGTTACTTACTGGGCAGAAAGGCCAGAGAGAACTTATTTAAATTTGCACCACATCTGTGGGAACTTCGCAGTTGCGCAGAAGTGAATGCTCTGAGCCCCACATACTCTTTGAATGGGGACACTTCATGCTGGCAGAGATGACTCCCAACGGGATGGAAATGCTTCATCATAGTACAAGAATCACCACTCAACTCAAAATAACTTTATAGTGATGTTGTTTATTGACTTCCCTATAAACGGAGAAGTGGATCTATGTGGTGAGGGGTGACTCATCTGAAAATGTAACTTTTACTCAATTCACTTGACTAATGTTTATGACTTTAGCAGCACTGCACCATCAGTGAACCCATTTTATTGTCACATAGATCTGCTCCTCCTCCTCTTTCCATCTCAATCCAAAATGGTCACAAGGGCCTGTTCAGAATTTTTATAAACATCACTGAGCACAAGACATGGATAGATAGCTTAATTGTATCAAGCAGTGCACCTGTACGGAGACGATTGAATTTAATATATTTATCCTCTAATTTATTCAGATGTTCCTCTCGATAAACCCGAATACATTAATCGTTTAGCCTAAACGAGCCTAAAGTTATATCAAAAACAAAGTTCATCATGAGTGTTGTCGTTCAGGTAACTGGTAGCAATGTCATTCGATTTTGATTTGTTTTGTAACTATATATCGTAGCATTTAGCAGAATTGCATCTGTAGCCAAATCGAAAGCGTAACGGTTAAACTCTTGTCAGAAAAAGACAGCACTGGTTCGAGCATCGCGTAAATTGCAGCTTCCGTGCCTTGTCCGGTTATCGAGAATGGGCTGCATATTCGCTTGACTACTTGCCAGATAAAGCAAGATACTTTTCGTCACAAAATTAGCCAATATGTAACAACCATCAATCAATTAAATAAATAAATAAATATCAGACACGGGACCTCAATGGAAAATTTTGGGTTATTAAAGTAGGTTATTGCACAACATAGAACATATTCCAACAATGAGGCCTTTATAAATGCAATGTGATGGACAAAAAAATCCTATATAAGCAATCTCTACTCCAAAATTGTAATTCGTTGCTCCATTTATGGGCCCAATAATAAGCAATCACTAAGCTTTTCGTCTCGCTATAGTTTTGACCGCATGCACACATCGCAAAGAAACCACGTTGATTTTTATCAATGTAAACATTATTCGACTTACCATAAAGCATAGCTCCTCCAGTTTCGTGCATACATCTGATCTGCCATTTTCTGAACAACCATACAGTTAAAATGGTAAGTATCAGTAGTACATTGAACAAGAGCAACTCCGAGCTCAGTTGCATGTGCTCATCAAGGGCCGTACGCATGTTTAAATTCTGAAAATATAACTGCGCTTAGTGCGCTATTAGTTACATACACACAAGAACACGTGAAAGCCTTCGACCAAACCGCATTGTTATGCACCCAGCGGTGCAATACATCCGCCTCTAAACTTGGTTATAGTAGTCGTCGCTTGTTCATGGTCATATTTTCATCTTTCAACCACGAGTGGCGTAGAAATCTCGAAGGCTTTAAGGGTTTATTGGCAATTGTGAAAAATCATCTTCCAATGAAAGCACATATGAATTTCATAGTTATCCCGCTGCATCCGTCGTTTGTGTGTGTGTGTGTGTGTGCGCGCGCGCGTGCGTGCGGATGCAGCCTGAGGTCAAAAACTGAAAGTGGTAGCGCAGTTGATGGAACAGGTTAAATTCCAGGAGTACTGACACACGCAGACGGCTAGTATAATTGGTAGAAATTGCAAAAAGCCAGTTCCAGTATTAAGGTGAGAGAAACACAAAAGAGAAATACTTTACAACGCAGCTATGTAAGTGGATTTGCTTGTCAGCTCGAATACTTCTTGAAAATAGCATGTCCACACTATTGAAGTCAGTCCTATTGATCTGATAGAGTTGTTTGGCAATGCGAATATTTCGTATGTTATAAGCGCGAGTTTCATTATATTTACATTAATATTTTAATTTAGCTAACTAAATCAGTAGTGTAATGATACTTAATTTAGCCTCTATTCTTTTACAAGAAACGTTTGCAAAAATCACCATTAGAGGTCACTAAATACATGTCTGATAAAACCGGATGCTTTTTCAATCTTTTTTTTTTCCTGGCATTTAATCGTTTATGCAGTATTTTGAAAAAAAAAAATCAATCAAAATGTATTTAGACTGATTAAGCTTAATCATTCTAAATCACCAGAACTGCGTCACATACTGATTTTAAATGGAGATGTATCTTTATCCTGACCAAAAAATCCAGTGGTTCTCATTAGGTCATTCCATTGCTTTAAATTTCCTGATATATTCCCAAAAACTATAAAATCAAGCAAACTGCAATTTTTTAGGTTCAAGGGAAAGTGGCATGGTACTTGCAAGCGTTAGACTCAGGTTTTAAACAGGGTTGTGTTTTTCTGGCTTTGGAAACATCCAAGTAGCTCTCCTTGTGGATTTAATTTATCAGTTAATCTATGGTGCTATTACCCCTCCATATGCCAATATGAAATGTCCTGGCAATGTCAACATCTGAAAAGTAATGTAAAAAATGTTCAAGTTAAAAGCACACATCAAAGAAAGGTGAGTTACTGAACAATGAAGGGCACTTTCAAAATACTTTGAGGGGAAGATTTTTACATAGACGGGTAATATGACCTATAATGCATGGTGGCCTGTAATGTGTTGCACCTAGAGAGAATTCTGTCTTTTGACGCTCGGTGAACTTATTGGCCTGAGCCTGATAACCTCAACAAATCTTCATAGACGACCCCACATCACCCACTGCCCACGGATGCTACTTTTTTGCAGGATATGATATTTGATTATTTGGAATGGCAGTTTTATTTATTCTGGCACCATCTTTATCTATTATAATTTTTTTTTTCTCTCAAGATGGGACCACGTTGCACTGCCGGAAGGCTGCAGTGGAATTTTGTTGGGGCAAACACTTGAGAATTAAACTTACAGCCCACATTCCTTCTTTTTCAGCCCTTCTTTTCACCTTTTCCCATCTGTACTATGGAGTACTTGCATCACCCTTTCAAGATGCTGGTCCATACTGCCTGACTGCTGCACTACACATGGAAGCATGGCCAGGCAGCACCATGAATAATGAGTGGTCAGCACTGGGGATCCATTTAAGTAGGTGGGCTGCGCACATACTGTTCATGGTTACTGCTGAAACTGTCTGAGTCCTTACCGGCACGTAAAAAGGGGGAAATTCTGACATGACTCTGTAACAATTAGATCATGAGAGCAATTATACCAACATTTACTCTCGGGAAAGCATGTTGCATGATGGATGTATTGTAACCAAAAAAAAAAAAATTGCTTATTTAATAATAAATGATAAGATTAATGATATGTCTGAAATTGGCATTATCATTACATTTTGTCATGCCCATGCATTAGCCATACGTTTTTATACTTATCCACTGAAAGTAAAGAGCAGACCCTATTTGAGTCAGCAAGATTTTTTTTTTTTTTTTTTTTTGTCAGAATTAATGCAGCTTACAGGACAAAGTGCAATGCACGCCAGTCCCCGGATAATTGTGTCAAGGCGGGTTCTGATTGTAAAGAAGTGGAAACCATGCATCAACAATATGTTCCAGATGACTCAAATGCGGTTGCAAGCGTATTTAAACTTTCCTATGCCAATGGACTTGCAGCGCAGTGGTCAAAAGTTTGTCGGCCAGAGCTTTACCACAGCATCATGAAAACACTACCAAAATAATAATAATAATAATAATAATAATAAATAAATAAATAAATAAATAAATAAGAAAAACGATACTTTAATACCTGAAATCTTGAGATCACCAGTGACCTGACCGTTCTGCAATAGGGGGTGGAGTTGAAACCTTAACAACGGGGAAGGATCCCAAGGAAGGTACTAACGTAAAGCGCCGGAAACGTCGTAAAACAATTCCCGTGGTGTTGGAAAAGTCAGTGTAGAATCCATTGTGGCGCTCTGTCGGAGTGAGAATACGAGACTGGAGGAAGAAGGATGTCTATCGCAGTTCGAAAAGAAAGGCGAAAAACCGGTGTAATCTGCAGAACAAAGCCCTGATCTTATCTGCTAAAGAAGACGCTGAAATCAGCTACAAATCATCAAGAACTCAGCGGATGAAGAGTTAAGACACGACGTCGTAAATGTTGATTCTTGTAGCTAGCCGACTGCCGGGATCATAACACGAACCGTCTTAGTTGAGTTTGCAACGATTTGCTCTGTAGACTCTCATCGGACTGAACGCTCTAAAACCTTCGCAACATTATTTTCCTATTAATCTTTCCTACTAAAATGTAGCCTGCTTGCACGCCGATTGTATTTTGAAGAGAAATTGCAACATTTTAATGCGTTGATTGAAACTAAAGGCGTTGGGTTACTCGTTGAATCGGTGAGTGAAGTAAGTCGAATACAGGCTTGTTACATCGCTATGTTGCATGATTATTTTGTTCTAATCATAACTCCTTTGTCGGCTAACGTTTACCATGGATATGACCGTGCATTTGAATTAAGAGTCTATCGTTTTTGTTATGTTTGTTTTCTGGTGCCTCATGATAATGAGTAGACACTACAGCAGAGGAGCTGCTCATTTCGCTTCCCATCTCTGCAGAGCTGTAACTAGACGCTCGAGTAAAGCTGATTAAATCAAGATGAGTTGTTTGCCCTCGTAAATAAAGGTTACCATTATAGTTTAAAGCCTCTATGCTGGCTAGATTTTCAACTTGGAAACGATCAACGGCAGCGGTGCGTGGTCGCTGCTTTCACACTGGACGCGAAACGAATTTTTCGCACGACGGATTACATTCAAAGTCAATGCAAAGACGCGAATACACGCGTATTCGCGTCTTTGCATTGACTTTGACTGTAATCTGTCGTGCGAAAAATTCGTTTCGCGTCCGGTGTGAAAGCAGCTTAGCTGACGTGAGTAGTTCTGTAATACAAACTTGAACTGAGCCTCGGCATTTGCGGGAAAAAAAATTAATAAAGTTAGCCTACATCTATGGTTACACTCATACGCAACAATTTTCCTGTTAATTTTTCAAAAGTTATCCTCTATAGATGCCACATATTCCTGGCGTTGTCCATTTCCTCAGCGATTTCTGTTAGACTACTTTACTATTTTTGCGATCATCGAAGTGGAAGTTGATGTTTGCCAATAGTAGCATATTTATGTAGCATGAAAGGTAAAAATTAAGACTAACATTTGAACTTGTTTTCAGCAATTTGTCTATAGCCAGTGCTTCAGTTATGTTCGAGGGTATGTCGGTCAACATGTTCGTGAACTGCTCTGTCTACTTAAAATAATGCAGGATCTTGACAAACGACCGTAGTTTTCAGCCAGATGGCTCTGGAAAATATGGGAACGGTAGCTGACAAGATATTATCAACTCGCTTGAAACTAAACCCGGGGTCGTTGTCTAGTTGTCAAGGCTATTACAAAATTTTGGGAGGGGGACGGGGGGCACATGTAGCTTAAACTAACTTCTCGTATGGGATGAAAAAAAGGTCTATGCTAAAACAGAATGCATCTATTATCTGCTGGTGAGAACATAACTTTGGTATATTATCTGACTATAAGCTTCCATATGCGTGTTATGTTTTGTGCGGCAGTTTCAAATAGGCAATTTGAAACACAAGATGAATGGATCCTTGCCTGCATAATTCGATCATGGTGTGCGTGTTCGCGTGGCCTTCATTGAAGTGCTTGTTTGCTGCGAGACTTCAAAGGTTTTGGTGTTCGAATTGAAACAATCGGTTGTCTTTATCGTTGCACCTTTTAACCCTCCTATTATGTTCCGGGTCAATTTGACCCGACTCGATGTTCAATGTTTCTAAAATCATGGTGAACACCCGTTTTTCAGCTAGATTTTTTCCTCACTTCACGGGTAAAACATGAATTTTTACTCAAAAATTTTTTTTTAATGTTGTGCACACGTTTTAAGCACTGGTGCTGTTTGGGTCATTTTGACCCCAGGATCAATGAAACCATCATCTTGATCTTGTTTTTTGTTGTGTTGCCGAATATTGAGGGCATGCTCAAATTAATTTCTCACTCATTTCACATTTGGTCCCATCCATTTTACTATAATCATTTAAACTAAATGTTTGATGTATAAGGGAAGGGTGGTGGAGTCGTGTTTTATTTACTTAGCTATTGTAATGGGCAGTAGAAAGGCATAAATGAGCTGAGAGGAGATTGGGTAACACTTTCAGTTACAAACATCTTCAGTAGTTTTTCTTTGCAGGGATCAAACTGGTCTCAAACCAAAAGTGCTATATTGATTTGAACATAACAGGATTAAATGGAGCGTTATTGTCCGTATGCCTTGTACCTTGAACATGCTTGTGGTTCTCTCTGAGAGATTACACACTGTGTACTTTGACATTAGGGTCTTGGATATCGTTCTAGAGCTGAGGGTAAAACGGTGCAATTTTGTGACCTAACCTCTCCGGCGCATAACTTTTGGCTAATTATTCTAGATGGAGCAACAAATGAAGACTTATTTGTAATTTGGTTAATAATTTCTTAATGATGGCGATATTAAAATTTAGGGTACACTTTGATGATGGCTGCAGTTAATGTGACTTGTCCTATCTGGGAAAGGTGTGATACTTATTTTAGGAAATGTAGAAAATGAGAATGCATCACTTCAGTGACGTGATGTGAAACTCTCAAATATTTAAGTTGTCTTTACATGTCTCAGTGACGGTTGTTTCTGTTAGCAATGTTGCTGTCTTGCTGCTCAAACCACAAAGACATACATTTCTTTATTTTCAGTCTGATATTACTTCAAATTATACATTGGATGCTTGTTAATCTGCAATGTCTGCTTTGCCCTTGAACCTGTATGTAAATCATGGATAGTTTTTTTTGTTTGTTTTTTTTGAAAATTCATTTATCAAAATGGCATTTGAGCCTGATTGCATAGATAAACATTATTACTGGGCTGTGAGGGTATTGAAAAGCACGTACATTGTAATCCATAGTTTGTTTCAAGTCATTATTCACTTCACAGTATATGACAAATATTGGTATTAGATGAGGAACGACAGGAATCACAATGTTTAAAAGCAAGTAATTGGACTATTGATAATATTTTTCAAGGTTGGCGAAGCTGGGGTATGCATTGAATTTGGATTGCGTTTAGTTTATAGCAGCATCAGCCTACATAAACTTGATGTGTATTGATCTTTCCATAAATGAAATTTGTTTGCTGTTTGTAATGATGTCAAGCCTGGCTTTCACATGACTGCCGGTAATATGTGTAGGTGTGTAATTTGAGAAACGTATAGCATGTTTTCATCCTGCAGATTTGAGTCCTTACTATCAGCTCTGCTTCATTGCAGCATTTTCCGAGATGCAGCCGTTCGGCAATGGCTGGATGGTTTGTGATCAAACATTATTGACGTCCTTGGTCAGTAAACTTGGAGATCGTAGTTCTTCATTTATGCACTTGCCGCACAATGCTAGAAGCCTAGCATTGCTTTTGATTTGTGTCTTTGGGCCTTTTCTCCTTTTTTACTGTGAAAGGAGAAGGGTCATGGGTATAATTTAAATTATGCTCGGTTGTTCTGTCACTGTGTTTAGAAATTGTTTTTTGTTGAAGGTAGGCATTTGTGTATTCAGATCAAAAGAGGTACACAAGGGTACTGCTGAGGTTAAATATACAACAGCCTAAAGCAGCAAGGAGAAGCACAAAAATAAAGTGAAATGTTTTTCTAGAATATCCTTTACCGATTCGGACATTTCACCGAAAACTCAGATGGAAGCCTGTCAACATGCAGCCTCTGTTCATTGGGGCCAAAGTGTGTCACTGCTATAAACGCTGTGTGAGGCTTTTTAGTTGTTTGCCTCATAAGCAGAGTCCACTTGCTTTTCGCATCAGTCGTTTTGTGAGTTTGAGGACTGATTCTGTTACTCCATGCTTAGATGTGTGCTGAAAATGTGCTATATTTTTAAACCTTTTTCTTTTTAAAAGCCGGACTGCAGATTTCTGGGGATGCGGCTGAAAAACTCGATGTTGGAAAATAGCCGTTAACTGAGGCAAACATTTTCCATGCCCTAGACCAGAGCGATTGACTCGGAGCCAGTAGGGAGTAAATTCACCTGGGAACATCACACACAGTATCGCGCGCATGAATGCACACACACAGACACGCACAGAAATATGACTGAGGGGAGAAGGTTATTGGAAATAAAATTCCTCAGCTCAGTTATTAGCTTATGCAGCAGTGCCCTCCGTATTTGAAGGTATTTGAATAATTCCTCTAGTCTGCAGCTGGCCTGTTTCTTTACTGTGCAGGTTAAAGGGAAGGGGTTATGTAGAGTCCTGCTCTGTGTTTACAGTGATTTTTTTTTTTTTTTTTTTTGGCCGCGGGTGATCTTCACGGTGGCGAAAGATCATCGCTCGGCCATCTCTGACCGCGGCAAGTGTCCGTCGATATGAAGGGGAGCGTTTGCACTTTGCCAGTTAGGCACCACTTCATCACTACTGAGAGCATAGCCAAGGGGCATCAGTGAAATCGCTGGAATCTCCTCGCGTTTGGCGTGCAGACGCTTGCCTGAGCTCACCTCGACTGGCGAAGCGGTGACATCCGGCCTGATTTTTACGCTCCGCCGTTCATTTCTCCTGGAGGTAAATCCGTTACCGTCCTTCCATCTGCTGGGGCCGTGTAACAGGCGCCAGTGCAAGATGCTAAATGACGTGCGCGCATGCATCTGCCCGCGGTCCGTTCGTTTCATCCTGTCGAAAGCACTGAGTCGGTTTCCAATCTTCGTTGACCCCATTGACTTATATGGCAGGTGAGGATCCTTGCGTTTGAATTAGTCGCCCGAAGCTAGTTGCATGTTCCAGGATTCAAAATGCATGCAATATTCGCGTGGTGAGCTACTGTAATACTTGCACGGCTGGAGGGATTTCGGAGGGGTTAAGTGTTCCGTCTCTTTAAGAATTTTTGTTTACCTTTATCTGATATTATGAATTTTATCATTTGTTAATCTGTTATCTGCTTTCATTTTAATTGCAGAAAAAGAATTATATGTAAGATATGCATAATTATGTATGATGGGTAAGATATGAATAATTTCTGAAAGTAGTTCATTTTTTTGGCAAGAGGCAAGCTTAGCCTTCTTAAAAAAGGAAAGATGAAAAGACCCCAGGGCCAGGTTTTCATATCTTTCAAAGTAATTTCTGTTCATTTCTATAATCTGCCATGCATATTCAACGGATGGATGTGCTTGTACCAGACACTCTCGCATTACAGTCAAGGCACTTTGCGTTCTTGCATTGTTCTCTTATTTTTGGACCAGACGTCGTCGTAGTCAAGTCTGGGTAGTGTCACGTGTAAGGCTTAAGTGCATGTGCTCATCAAAGCCTCACAGACTTTTGAGAGTAGGGCCTTTTAAGCTCGTTTTTTAATTTGCGTGACCAAGTGAATTCTCATTTGGAATGGTAATTTTTCATGGTCAGTAAGATTAGTTTTCATGGAAGGAAAATTTTGAAGGCAGTGCAGCATGTGTTGATTTTTTTATTTATTTTTTTTCTGGACAAAGCTTTGTCTGCAGAGGTGTCTCTGATGCATTTCTGGCATTTTAATGCTGGCATTTCAGTCGAAAAACGGTTTGTCGGCCCTGTCAAGTACTGCATGCCAGTTTCTGATCCCTGCTTCCCAAGTTATAAACAAGGCAAAAATGATGTATCGGATTACTTGAGCATCTGATTGAAGGTTACATTTACTCTTTCAAAACCTCAACCCCTGCCCCCAAACCCTAATATTTGGCAAAGGCTCAAAGGGTGAACTGACAACTGAACAAGAAATGTTATTTTGGCGATCAAATGCGTGCCATTTCATTTAGTAACTCTTCTCTATCACAGTAAGTGCTGTTATACTATTGCTCTGAATTATTAGAATAAAATGCCAGCTTACTAAGGCCTGTGACATCTTTTATATGTAGTGGTTGAATTTGTACAAGAGCAAACAATCAGCGTTGTTTCTGGCCCAGGTCCATGTTCTTCTGGCTTGGAAAATAATTGGATTGTCTCAAATGACCCAAGAATTCCAATTTGTATAAGGGTTGTGTAGGCCGTAAATGTGTCTGCCGTTTTTTTTTTTTTTTCCCCTCTTGAACACGTATTGGCCCGTATATTTAAAGGATGAGTCAGTTGGTGGAATGGGGTGGGTATGTGCGCTGATCAGTTATCCGTTAAAGGAAAAGAGCCAGCTCTGCAGCAGTGTGAGAGACGTTTGTGCTGATCACTACATTCTGACCATTTTCTCCATCCTTTTCCTTCATTGCAGTTTTTTGATTTTGGAAGCGCCACATGATTGGTGTGCTGACGGCCCGCAAACATGGGACGGACTGCTCTCGGGAAGACTTGAAATCGGGGACCCCTCCCCCCACCCCCACGTGGGACACCTCGACTCGCGTGATGAGACTGTGACGGGGCGCGCGACGATGGCGAAGCAGTGAGGTCTAGTCGGGCGACATTTACTCGTGACCCCCCTCCTCCTCCTCCTCCTCCAGCGTGTTATGTGACCATGCTGCGGTTCATTACCCTCAAATTCGGCCGGCTGTACCGGTGCCTGAAGCTGCTGCTGGTGCTGGGCCTGTTCGTCATCCTCCTGATGAACACGCACAATCTGTTCGCCTCTTTTCAGAAGAACGAGCTCACCGACCGGCGCTTCATCAACCTCAACAAGTGCCCCGCCTGCTTCGGCACCAGCTGGTGCCGCAAGTTCATGAACGGGCAGGTGTCCTTCGAGACTTGGGGCCGGCTGAGATTTCTGGACGTGTTCAATGTGAAAAACGTTTATTTCGCACAGTACGGCGAGCCCCGAGAGGGCACCAGGAGGGTGGTGCTGAAGCGCCTGGGCTCCAATCAAGAGCTGACGGACATCGACCAGAAGATCTGCAAGCGGGCCACGGGCCGGCCTCGCTGCGACTTAATCCAGGCCATGTACAAAACGGAGTTCGCTCGCCTGAACGGGGACGTGAGGCTGCTGACCCCGGACGTGGTGGAGGGCTGGTCCGACCTGGTGTACTGCCCGTCCCAAAGACTGCTCGACCGGGTGGTCAGAAGGTACGCCGAGACTAAAGACTCAGGGAGCTTTCTTCTCAAGAACCTGAAGGACACTGAACGCATGCAGCTATTGATGACTCTGGCGTTTAACCCAGAACCCTTGGTGCTTCAGGTACGTTTCGCATTTTATCCGCCTCGCCTCTGGCTTGACAGATGTGTAGCATGTTATCTATTGCCTGAAGTTGAACCGGTTTTAAAGCAGGCCAGATTGTTTGTGCTCGAAATGCCTGTGGCAGTATTGCTGCTGTAAAGGAACCTCTCGGCTGGTGTGCTGTAAATGCAATGGCTCAGCCTCTGTGCAATATGACATATGGCAACCTCTGTCCCCAATTTTCCTTTCCATGATTTTCATTTTGAGGCAAATGAGCCTTCCCAGGCAAGTCATTTTGATCCGACATCCTTTCCTAATTTGTTTTTTGTGTGTGTGTGATATATATATATATATATCTCTGCACTAAGAGAAAGTAGTTTTTATCTCGTTTTGAATTAAGTGTTTATTTTTTTACAATGACAGATGAAGGGTTGGGGGGGCGAGGGGAGAAGCTGCCTTAGTCGATATCGGGGCATGTGCTACCAGAACGGCGGCAGTGCTTTGGCATATATTGTGGAAGTCTTCACGAGTACTGGAGGGAAGGCACACCAGTCTTTCAGTTGACCTTCCCTATGCCGGTCTGTAATCTCCCACAGGTGTTAACCTCTGGTTTGATTGAGAACTGACTGTGAAGGTGATGGCATCGGATTTGCATAATTTTCCAACCATTTTAGCCATTCAGTGACCCCTACTGCCCTGCCTCTATGGGCATTATCAGCCTAGAAGAGACTACTCCCTTCAGGACAAACAGTGTAGTGAAGGATAATGGTGCTCACTGAGAATGACTCGTAATGATTTGCAGTGGCCCTTCCCTCTTGGTGGACTCCCTCGCTGCAGTGGTTTAGCATTCATGTCTGCACTATTCCCTTGGTGTACGCCTCGTACCTACTCGCCCATTTGTGGAAAACATGGTTAATGATAACTCTTCTGGCCAAATCTCCTTTGACCTTCGTCTCTGCAGACCTGTACCCTCGGTCTTTTCCCAACTCTCAGATATCTGCTTTTGGTGGATTTACGCACTGCAGCCAACCTATATCGCCCTATGCAGTTGTCGATAGACTGTTCTTGCTGATAGTCGAGTCAAATCCTGCATTGATGTTCTCATTCACCCTTGAAAGAGATGTTTTTCCCTGGCGTACCCCTCTAAAGCACAGGCATTACTGTCACCGCATGTGTGCTTTCAACGACCGTCTCCAACTCTGTTCACTAATATCCCTCCCATAAATCCAAAATGCTTATGTCGCTTCGGTCACTGTTCCTATTGAAATGAGTGCTGAGCTGTGTGTGTGTCTGGAGCTGCTGCCATCCTCGCCTCAGCAATGAAGCCTCTTCTACTCTCTCAGACATTTTATATGATGAAAATTGAGGACAAACTGGCCCAACTGGGCATTTATATACATACCAGTGGGCGTGAGCATAATTAACTGCTTAATTACATAATGCTGCTGGCCTTTCTGGAAGCTTCTGCGCTCAATCTGTTTTTCCGTGAATCTGTCACCTGTCAATGTGTTGCCTGTACAGACCCCGCAGCTTCTTAGTCATAGACTCTCTCTCTTAACCCTTAGAGCGCTACAGGCAACTATAGTTACCCAGTGTTGTGAGATATCAAAATCCGATGTTGTTGAAAATATATCATGTGGCAACTTGTTTTTTGAAAGAGCTCCACGGTGAGCTCTTTAAAACAAGTTGCCGCATGATAGATTTTCAACAGCTCGGGATAATTACATTTTTAATTCCTTGAAAATTTATTTGGCGCTCTAAGGGTTAACGAGTGAGGATAATTTTCTCACACCAGACGTATCCCAGTGAAATTTGAAAGATGGTGGGAAAATTACCTGGCAAACTGGGTCTGGAGTCCAATACTGTGAGTCCTAATGAGGGAATTCAAAATTTCCTCTCTGCCATTTGCTGACAAACACGCTCTCTTTCTGCATTCATGCTCTATTTCAAATTCATTAAGCATAAATTGATACTGCACTCAATATGTTAACAGACATTATCCCTCACAACATTGTTTAGAAATGATAATTTCCACTAAGTACCATTTCCCACCTGCATTTTTTCCCCCGCTTCGATTTAGAGCTGACCAATCAATTCTAATTTCGAGTGAAATTGACCTCCACTCCTGAGGGGTCAGACAAACAAAAGGACAATTGTGTACAGGCACACAATTTGCGAACTGACCTCCAATTTTTCAAATGAGGTGCTGCTGCTGCTTCAGGCATTTTGGGAGAGGGAGGCAAGATCATTGCTGAAGAAGCGCAATCTATGAAATGTGATTTGCCTTGTGATTTAACCCCCCCAAAAAAAAAAAAAAAACTGTTTAGTTAATTCCGTCAGCGTCGAAATGCCATTACACCTCAGTCTGGAGCTGTGATAAATCACCTTGTCCACTTCGAACACCCCCGTCCCCGCTCCCTCTCCTCCCATTATGACTTTTTGGCTGGAGGTGTGCGGTTACGAGACTCATGAATTGTTCATTTGGTCCTGAACTTGTGAACCGTGGGTTTCTGGGGAGCTCCTACGGAGACGGACGGGGGGCACAGGGTAGAGGGGAACGAAGATGCAGAGGAAGAGAGGTCGGGAGTGACATCGCCGGAGTGTCTGAGTGCCTTTTGCTGTTCTTTCTGCCCAGAGTGGGTGAGAGAGAGTAACATTTTTGTCAGAAAACAAGCGGCGTTTGCGCAAGGTCATTAGGAATTAATCTGGTCCTCTGGGAGGTGGCGCAGAGAGATGAGCATGGAGGGAAACTGCACTGTTTCTGGGGGTTTTTCAGTTTTATTTTGTCTCGATCTTTTACTGGAAAATAATTTATTACCATCATTTAAATCCATCTCTTTCAGAGCTGGAGACCAGAGGAATGTGATAGCATGCTGTCTTGTTTTCCATTTGCCTTGTCCTGGCTCATAGGGCTTAATAATACTAATAATTCCCTCAGTTTTCACATTGTGAGCAATTTGGCTTCCTCGAACAAAAGCGTGCTTTGAGTCTCCGCTGTTTCCGGCCTCTGTGCCAGTCGTTGTATTTAATCTAAAACAAAGCTTGAACTCCTCCGTTGTGGGGAAACAATCCCTTCGTTTGGCGAACAGTAGCCGCACTGTCCTCTCTGTTCAATCGCTGCACACTTTCCCTGCTTCAGAAGTCACACATTGATGTCCCGAGATAATTTATTCTCTGTAAACAAATATTCTCCGACAAAATGAACTGAAGATCAAGAGGGTCTTTGTGTGCAGTTAAACTAAGGCTGTCTTCTGGGTACAGAGTTTTAGAAGATCAAAATAAAAGTTGGGATTGTATGGAAAAGTGACTTTTTCCCCTCATCCTTTCCCTGACATAATTTATATCAGGCACACTATTCACCCTATGGAGTTTGGGGGGGGGGGAATAGCAACATTTCAACATTTAGTACATTTTTGTCGATTCTTATTTCATGCATTTATTCTGTAAACTTAAGATAAAACTTTGCGAGTTCATTTGGGAACGCCTGGACTATTTCTTGTTGGAACTACCAGATGTTCTGCTAACTTGCAGGACGTTTCTCTCCAAAGTTGAATTAGGTTTGCGTTTCCTGTACTGCCACCTTGGTCTGAACTGCGGTCCCATCTGTTCAGACACGATGAGAATGCAGCTGGACTGGTCTATAGGGGCCATGCTGAAACTGCTTACCTTACAGACTAATCTGCATTTCTCACACTGCATAGTGTTGTGTTATTATGCAGAAATATAAAAACCAGGATAAGAGATTCTACTTTTTTTTTTTGTGGAGAAACATGGAATTATTATTTTTTTTAAATCTGAAAGGAGCTTAGCAGTTTCTTCTTGCTGTGTTTTATGGACTGATGTTTTGACTCTGCTCCTTTATCAAAGTGAGTGTGCGCATGTAAGATTCTATATGTACATGTATACCCCCCCGACCGCTCATTATAAGATTAATGGATATCTTCACGACATGGACACATTCAAACATATTTTCCATTGCTGCACCATGCAGTGCTCCATGAAATGTTGTGGGATTTGATCATTTATCTTTTATAACAAGCAAATCATGCTGACTATGATGAATATGATGTGGAGTGCAATTTTGCATAAATGTGCGTAACTTCCACAGCATATTCAAAGTTATCTTGGCCAATGTGGAGATAATGAGAGCCTATGGGGACCAGCGTGGTGTCTGGTTCTTTGCTCTGCGTCACTTGTTGCTGCATGTTAGCTTTTAAATCCAGCACGAGAATAAAGGGACATTGAAGGCATAAAATTGCACGAGCGGAGCACACAACCTTTCTAAACGCTTTCATTATTCTGGAGAGGCCCTTGTTTACTTATGAAATCCTGTCGGCACAAGGCGCAGGGGGCTGACTGCGGCCACTTCACTCCACTGGTCAGAAGCACGAGGCTCCTGGCAGTGGCCATGCGAGAACCCCAAGTCCGCTGTGCGTACGCGCTTCAGCTGTGTTTGGACTGGAGAACAGCGGCAGGGCCTCAATCTCCCCAACACCTCACGAGACATTGGCCCGCCTCAATGCAGCATTGCAGGGTGATTTTTCTGTCTTGGGAACGTGCAGTTTCATGCCATTGTGTGAGCAAGGCCTCAAAGAATAATGACCATCTTCACTGGCTCTGTTTGACTGTTTTGTGTAAATCGTGATGGAGTTATGTTGCGTGAATTGAAATACTAAAGAATGTGGTGAATGCGCTCTCCTCCTTGTAAGAAGTTGTCAGGCATTGATGGCTGATTAGTTGGTCTCCAGATTCACCAAATTATTTTTTGTCCAGTTTGATAAGGTTTTGCTTATCTGCCTCGGTGTGGCTAAGATTTTATTTCTTCAGTTCGATGCCACTGCGGAACATCTTTTCGGTTGTTTTCTGAATTAAAAACCCTTTGTTGTGACTTGTTTTCTTACCACTCACAGAAGCGAGTGAGGCCGAGAGACATTAAAGTTTCGGAGACAGAGTTTCCGGGGATGTCAACACAATCATTCATCACTGCAGCACCAGCCAGGCTTTGCTTTCAGAGTCGTTGCCAGCCAGAGCCGGTTTTCAAACTGGCGCACTCGGGCCCTGTCCTGTCCTGCGGTCTCGCTCGCCCCCGTCCCCTCACGCGGCCGCGGCCCTCTCGCCCCGCCCCCACACGCGGCCCCAGTCACCTAACCTTCGCACGGTTGCTTGCGGACGCATTAATGCAGGTTTTCATTATCCACCCACTCCTCGTGCTTAGTGCCGCGGCCCGGGGAACGGGGCTCAATTCTGAGCATCCGCTCCGGCCTGTCAGCGGCCATCTGCCAGGAAAAGGAGGAAGAGGAGTCCCTCATGGGGCCCCGCGCGGCCCCTCCCGGCTGACTGTGGTTAAACTTTAATGGGGCAGGAAAACGTCGGCCCCGGCTGCAGTTCAGATGGATGCGGCAGGTCAGCGGAGAGGTCTGATTGAAAAAAGGCCACCCTTACTAATGCAGAGCAGGGGACGATTGCATTCCCGGGTGAGCCGCACTCGACCAAATTTAAAATTCCACAGATTAAAATTATACTTTTATTAGAAAAAGAAGTACAGTTTTTTTTTTAAAAAAGGATCATTTGATTTGCTCATTGGGCTGGGTGATGTGCATAATTTCACAGAAACTGCTTCATTATTGCACGGTTCCGCTCAAATTAAATCAGTTGCCGTCCTCGCATATCCCTGTCTTTCCACGCATCAGAATTGGATTTAATACGCCTTGTGCGTGGGCTTCCGGACCCGTTTATTGTCTGACACAAAGGACTCGATGTTTAGATTTTTTTTTTTGCTAATGCCCTTGCTAACAGAGAGAAACATTATCTTGGTTAGCTTGTGCAGCAGGCAATTGATTGTCTGGGCTGGTTCAATTTGAAGATTGAATTTCAGTCTTCAGTGGAACAATATTAAGGTCAAAAGCACATTCCTTCCCCCCCCACCGCTATCAAGTGCGGTGCTCCATCTTTAGCCCATGTGCCACTCCTGCCTCCTCTGAGGAGTTCGCTGTACAAATGCATTGTGTTTTCTGGCTCCCATTTGGCATCCATCGGTGTGGACTTGTTGTGGTTAAGTGGCGTAAATGCTGGGGGCATTGTGGTCAGCAGGCGCTGAGGCCACTGCTGTGAGGTTGGCTGTAGTTTGCTCTCTCTTGTTCTACACCCTGGAGGCCCAAAGTCCAATCATGTAGTTCGCCAGCTTTCTGACAAGGCATGCCTGCAGTATTTTACTATACTATACATTTCACTGCAGCCCAGTTACAGTCTGTTTTTACCCAAAAAGAATACTTGTGCTGCCTGACGATGACATTGTTTGCCCTTGAATTTCAGAGGAAAAAGAAATGGAATGCGAAATGGCAGACTGAGAATGGTTAAACAGTTCAACACTAGAGGTTAGACCTGATGCCATCAGTCATTTGGACTTTCAAATTAGTGTTGCATCTACATTGAGCAATTCTGTCTTGACTTGATGAAAACTTTGCCTCAATACTTGGACTTAAAACAAAGTTGGGAAAATAAATCGTGTCATGGTATTTTGTACTGTCCGGATGACAAGGATGTATCACTATTTTGAGGGGGGAAAAAATGGTTGATCATTTCATTAACCCTTCTTAATTGTTTAATCACATTTAATTTTAGCAATGAATGGCTCCAATAATCTATTATACTCTTTTAAAAGTATTTTTCATGTTAAGTTGATTTACTGTCTTTGAACTGTAGCCTTTACAAACAAAACCATTTAAAGGTTTTATTAATTGACCATGCACCAGCCTGCGCATTTCTCACTGAGGCCTTGTCCACATGAACGCGGATGTTTTTGAAAACTTAGCTTCTCTTATGTGTTTGGGCCTGTCGTCCATATGCATACATCGTTTTAAGTCACAAAAACAGATTTATTAAAGCGCCTTCTAAATTGAAGATTTTTTTTTAAAATGCCAGCGTCCGAGTGAGTTCGAACAATGGAAAATGCTAATGTCGCAACTCATTTTTAGCAAGCCCATTTTTGCTTTGTATGATGTTATTCTCTGGTATTGGACTACGAAAATGTACACGTTATCGCCACCTACTTGCCAAAAGTACTTAATTGGAGCATTTATAGTCATTTTTGCGTTCTTTTGTGGATGCGGATATTTTGCAAAACAAGTTAATTCGGACAGACTTTTTTTTTTTTTTTTTAACGAAAGGGGAAAATGTCCTTTTAGTAAAATATATGTGTACGTGTAATTTCAAATTTGATGTATATCTTGCCCTTGATGAGAGGACAAAACCTAGAGACTTTGCAAAAAACTGAAAAAAATCGCATGGTATTAATGGTGTCAGTTAATACTTCATAAAAGGATGAGGTGACATTCTCGTAATCACCCTACAGAACTCCTATATTGGTGTGAGCACAGTCTGTGAAAAGAAGCTCAAATCTAAGAACTTTGATAGTAATCATGTACACCAGTAATAATGTATGCGCATTAATTTTTAGTGAAATTTATCAAATGTGTACAAAAAATATTTTTGGGGCAAAACCTGAACTGCTGTCTTCTGTTGGACCAATTAGTTAGACTGCCCGAGTTTTACTATGTTATGAATGATTCATAGATTTTTGATGTTTTCCTCGGCAGAAGAGATTCTGGGCCTAAAAGAGAGTTCCTGGATGTTTGCCCATGCCTGCCATAGTGTGGCGCCGCCGCTGTAGTAAGGTTGTCATTAAAAATGTAGAGGGCTCACTTTGTACAGTCTATCCAATATTTTTATGACTTGGTGTATTGGTTACCATTATCATGATTATTGTTTACTCATATGAGGACCATCTAATGAACATCCTTGCCTTGCCGGTGACTGAATAAGTCTGCTGAGAAAAGAATATCCATGCTGTAGAGTGTGCTGTCCTTTATTTAGATAAGTTCGAATATAACGATAAATGTAGGTGTTTTTGCCTGTATGTATATAGCCTGTCTTTTGATTTTTCTCGACAGCGATTCATCAGATTGACTTCAAACTTGGCATGTTTATTGCTGAGGACCCATGGAAGTGTAGTGTCGAGTCTGAAGTTGTTAGGCTGAGCAGTTCTTGAGAAATCTTGAGAAAGCAGCAAGCAGCAATACCTTACAAGCAGTAACTAGAAGCAAAGCAATCAGCCTTTTCCGATCAGGCGCGGTTTGCACAGGCGCTGCACTAGTGTAAACAAAAAAATAAAAATAGTGCCATAGAACCTTTTAAGCACCCTTTAGGTATTTAAGCAGTAACAGCAGCCTTTTAGCATCTCTTTATCAAAATAGTATTGTGATGGCAGTAGTACAGTGTAAGAGTGCTTATAACCTTTCATTTCTCTGAGGAAACTTTTGGTTTGTTGACTTGTTTTTTTTTTTTTGTGCTGGGAGTTGTGTGCAGAGCAAGTAAGCTTAACCGTTCATTTCTCAGCAGACGTGTTTGTTTGTGGATTGATTAAACAAGATTTTCCTGTGTGTGCCTTTTTCTGTCCTTCATTAATTGTAATATGAGATTTAAAAAATGAACAATTCACACAAAAATTGGTTAACATGTTACTAGCTTTATGTGCAGTTGACCAATTCAAGATTAAATTCTCTTCTTCAAGGAAGATTAGTTGCCTGAGTGAAAAACTTCCCCAGAGGAAGATCAGAACTTTAAATAGAATTCTTTTCAATAGTGTTATAAAGTTTTCTTTTGCTGGAGTTGGTTAGGCTAATTTACATTGCGCATACTTTCAGTGTAAATATGCTTACATCTGAAATCTGGACTTCATTCCAAAACCCCTATAAAAAAAAATCAAATGCTTGGTCTAAGTTGTACGTTTTTGCTGTCTGGATGCTACTCTATTTAGTTTTTATACGTCAAAGCTCATTCTGGACTACTTTGATTTAAATTGAATTAGATAAATAAATACTTCCAATCACTAATATACAAAAGGAATAGGCTTGTTGACAAATTGTTTTAAAAGCTGCTGATGGAGGGGTAAAGATACATTTTGGGTTAAAAATGGTTTTCTTAGAAAATATTAGTATTTTTCCTCATGTTCTCACTGCAGATGGATTTGTAGGCCGACTCTGCGGGCAGGGGATGCAGAGCTGTTTCCTGCATGTGGTTCTCTGTTCACTGCTGCTTGCTTTATGTGAAGGAAATTTCATTTGGTTTGTCAGACTGTAATATCATGCTATGTTACAAATAACAAACCAACTTTTAGTCATTTGCAAGAGGCTATTTTGGTTAAATAAAATTTATGTTGGTTGGGCATGATCTCTCAAGTGAAAATTTTATGTTAACCATATTGGTATTTACATAAATTTGAATTTATGACTGTATAATGATATCCACCATATGGCAAATCCGTATAATGGCACATCATCAAACTGGTGTCCTCATTCTTACCAGTATACCGCCTACTCATCTCAAAATTATTGCACTTTTCAAATTCTAAAAAGATTTTTAAAAATGAAGTAAGCAGGTGGGTTGTACCATTTAACAGTGCAGCAATTTGGAATAAAAATGTTTAAATTGTTTCAGTTTTGTCCTTAATTTCAAGAAAATAGTTTTGCGACTTTTGTTTTATTATCTGTGTGAATTAAGGTAGGGTTTTGCATGCAGAAATCGATGCTGTAATGCTGTACAAGACTAATGCTGCTGTTTATCTGGCTTTAGACGTTTATGTAGTTAAAAAAAAACATCCTCTTTAGACTTAAAATGGAGTTTTCTTGTATAATATTTGTGTTTCGTTTCCTGATATTAGTTCCCACTCACGTTTTCTCCTGAAAATGTGTTTTTTCAGCATTTCTGAAAGCTGTATCGCATATTGTCCAGCAGAGGTGAAATTACACCCTGACATGGCTCCCTGAGTGCACATATTCTCTCAAGAACAGGGGAACTGCCAAATGGTGGGAAGCTTGCAAAAACAGAAATGCACAGAAAAACAGGAGGTAGCAGTCTGAGGTTCACACGGCTTCTGTGATCTTATGCATGCACAATGTGAATGCTATTGGCCACGTACTTGATAAGTTAACACACAACCAGAGTTTCCATCTGAGGGAAATTCTCAAGGAAAATTAGCTTCAGAAAGTGTGTTTTCTTAGGAAACTGGCTCTGTATGATGGACCAGAATTTTCTTCTGGTTTGCATACATGAAAATAAAGAAGGAATGGTTTATGCTAACAGTCCACATTTCATTTGTTGTGCATGGGGCTGTTTCACACTAACCCATTTTCCTGATTTCTATATTCCGCATAGGATTGCCGGAGATTTGGCCAAAATCTTAAATTTTCATTGGCACTTGTTTGTTCAATATTGCAAGCATGTTAAAAAAAAAAACACTATTTTTTGGCTTGTGATCTAATAAGCAAATGGGCTGTGGAGGGGAAGCTCGCTTTCTCGGCTGTATCTTCAACCCATGGCAACAAATGCTATGATATAAAACCAAGCACTGCTGAAATTCTTCATGCACACAAATTACACAGATTTTTCGCAAGAAATATATTGTAGTCTGCTTGCTGACCTGTGCTCAAGTTAAGGACATTACCTTTTTGCTACGGCTGCGTCTGAAACTGGAAGGGAGTGCAGCTGGATTTGAGCAGAAACTTGCTGTATCTGCTGTAACATTCAGAAGACTGTGCCATGAATTCAAGATGGGGATGTTCAATGTGTCTGGTGCCCGTCCTTACATTTTTCAGCACTTTCTTTTGTGTTGACTTCTGCTTTGTACCTCGAGTCTCAATCATATTTATGACACTGCAGTAGTCATACCCACTGACTGGTCAGGCAGTGGGACGTGATACAATGGTTCCAAATTCATTCCAGTGTAGCTGTTGTCCAGGAGCCAACTTTCACTATAATTAATGCAGAAATATTCTTTAGTTCCTAACTTGCTAAGCTGAATATTACAATGGATTTCCAGCAGGTTGGAGGGGGCAGCACCACTTTTAAATGTTCATGGTGTAAAATCGTTGCACAACCTCAATTCCGAAGAAGCTGGCGCATATTGGAAAAATCAAATAAAATCAAAAATGACTGAATTTTAAGGTCCGTTTGCACTGAACTCTGTTGAAAAAGGTACGACAACACACAATGTGACGGCCTGACACGTTAATTTAATTGCTTATTAAAAATACAGTGCGACTGCAACGGAGTCCAGAAAGCTTGGCTAAGTTGGCTGTTAACTAGGTGTAACATCACCATGTCTTTCAATCACTCCCATTAGGGGTTTGGTCACTGAAGACACCACTTAAGTTATTCAGGTCTAACAAGTGATGGGTCCCCCCATTATGCAGGTATTCTCCCGCATTTCTGTACGAGTCCTTCAAGGAGTGTAATGGTACACAAAAATCATGGAACGGGTATGTATCTTGGTATTGATGTTGCATCATGCTATGTTTCAGTACGGTGTGGGAAAAAAACACAAACCTTAAAGTTGTTTTTCATTACCCCAGCCAAAGGGGGGGCGGGGGTTACAGTGCAAAAAAAAAGTTTTGGTAAAATTATACGCAGTTTTCTGGAAAGCTGTGCAATTTGGACTTAATTGGGTCAAGGTCAATATCACGGAAAAACAGAAAATCGTTCAAAATATTTCCCTCGGGCAGGGTATGTTATGCCTGCCGCCACTCATTTATCATGGGCTTTGCAGCTTTTCATTTATGAGCTTTGTAAACATGAACTGCCGGGCCTATATGTAAAAAAAAATAAAATAAAATAAAAATAAATCCATTCTCGTGCGACAGTCCTAGCTTCTAGGCCCACTCTAATACATTCCATTTTTCTGAAAAAAATAACTTGTTCACATTACAGAAAGGACACATTTGTTAAATAAATAAAAAATACAATAAAAAAATATCCTTCAGTGCAGCAAATCTGCTGGTAGGCCTACTGTAATTCACTGATATTCAGAAGTACTCATTCAATTTTCATGTTTATTTTTAAGAAAAATCGACTTGTCCTATTTATCTGTGGAAAGGGCAGATCTGGAGGCAGCTACAATGTCTTCTACTGTTGAAAAACCCGCTCGCCTGGCACAGAGGTTGCAGATACAGCAAGCTGGCGCTTTAGTAACTTGGCAATATGAGGATATCTGTGCTCATTAGTCCTCCACTGCACTAGTGCATGAACAAAATGTATTCTTCTACTACGTATGAGGCAACTTCTTCCTTCACCAGCTGCAGAATGGGCTTGTTTCCCGCCTGAATCTTGAAGTACTCACAAAACTGTTCGGCCATGGCCGACTTCTTGTCGCCTTTTTATTTGCTCTCCCTTGGGATGAACTGGTTCCTTTAGTCTCTGTGGCCTCAATTCTACAAAATGAAATGACAAAAACAATGTGGGTGCTACTGACATTTTAGCAGCGATAAAATGGTTCAAATCTAGTTTAACACTTTGCCAGCAGCATACCTGATTGCCACCGAACAATGCCAGCACATTGCTCCTCTTATCCGCACCTTATTGTCCACTTCTGTACTTCCCAAACTGGAGATTTTAATGTCATGGGAGCGTCTTAAAGCCCTCGCTTCTCATTGGCATTTGCCACACTAGTTTTTGTGGTGGCTGTTTTTTTTTAATTTTATTTATTTATTTTTTTATTTTTTTATTTTTTTTTGCTAGTGCGTGGGCTAAAGAAATAACTTCCACTTTGTCGCGCAATATCTTCCTTACACAGTATGAAGTTCAGAGTTCATTTCCATTTGGTAAGTATTTGGTGAATCCTAAGTGTTCATTCAGTTCATGGGTGCGCTGAACTCGGAGTCCTGGACCAAACAATACGGTTGCAGTAACATGTCTTGTTATGCCCCTAGGGCCTTTGTGCCATATATTTTGCTCCATAATGTGCTTTACATTCTTAATCGGAGAAAGGTCAGGACTGCAGTCAGGCTGTTTTTGCACCTGGACTCTCCTCCTATGCAGCCGTGCACTTGTATTCCATGCTGAACGTGCTTTGGCATTGTCTTGGTGAAAAATGCAGGAAGTCCCTGGAGCTGACCACTTATAGATGACTCCAAAATTTGTGTGTGAATTCCCGCATTAGTGGTGCCCTTGCAGATGTCCAAGTCACCCATGTTCAGGGTTCTGCCCAGGATACTCGGAGTGCTGATCAGAGAATTGTTCGTATGCGAGCACGCACGGGAAATATTTGTGTCAATTTGAAAGCAGATATTGCCTCTGAGTCACCAGATTACTGCGTTTCTTTGATGTGCTTCTCGGTGCATAGCGAGATGCCTCTAATTTTCATAGATAGATGCCATATTCATAAACTTGTTTTTCTATTTTGTATCCGAATGCTTTTGATTAAATTTCTGAATACGACTTAACAACTGTCATTTATGTTTCAAACATGTCTTCGGTGGCGCCCGTTGGACAGAGAACAAGGACGGCGATAAACGTCTTTAAACTGCTTATTAGTCTTGATCTGTTTCAGTCATTTTCCTTGTAAAAGATACTTTAACTCTCCCTTCTCAGGTGTAGCTAATTGTCTTCGTTAAGACGAGAGATAAAACGCGTCAACTGAAGGCAAAAAAGTGCGCATTTCTTGCTTTGTAAGATGTGGCAAAAGTTAACGCGGAAAATCCTCAGGTTTTTTTCGTGAAGGGTTACCTATTAAGGCATGTGAATTGAACATTTTTACTGAATTTATTATTCACTTGCCTTGCCATTTCATTAAAAGGGAAATTGTGTACTTAACTGTAAATGGATTTTTCATATTGTTGGAAAATGTGTTAACCAAGAACAGTGAGTAAAATCGGGTCAATAATACGTTTCAAGGTATGTTTTCCGCCCCTCGGTTTTCCGTCCACCGACCGCCACTGTTATTAAACACTGATAGATTAACATGTAAAGAATGTTACTGTCCTCAACGGAGATTTATTTAGTTTTGCTGTTGTTTATATAACAAGAAAACGTTTCTCTCGACATGCAAAGTACAGCGCTACAGAAATCAATTGCCCTGCCCAATTATAATTGCTTGTCTTTCATTAGATTGAGACAACTGCACCGATCATTTCCCCATAGCCTCAGCTTCAATTCGCCATGAATACCCAGCACGCGCAGGCTCGGATGGAACTCGGTGTTTCCATCAATGTTGGGCAGTTTTTTCAGTATCAATGAAGACCGCAGATGGGGCGTGGGTCGAAAACGAAAGTTCTTTTCTGACAATAATGGGGGGGGGGCATATTTAGGGTCATTTATGATTTGTTTCTAGCGATTTTATTGGACACTGGGTGCATTCATTTTAACTGATCTTTGAAAAAATAGTGCCGGTCGGGAAAAGCACTTGCTATCTGAACTGAGTGGTGGTCGGTGCATTCTGAGTGCTGGCAGCATCGGCAGAACCCTGCATGTTGTGCTCTGACGCAGCCCCATACCTTGACTGCTGCTGGCTTTTGGACCTGATACTACTTACAGCTTGGTTTGGGTTTGTCATCTTCGTCTTGGAACCCAACAGAACCACTGTTTTCATTTTTTTTTTTTTTTTGTCTTCCAAAACCCCCAGGGAATATTGACCCATCAGACCACGACATGCTTCCACTGTGCATCTCAGAAGCCACAGAGCCCAGGGAAGCCAGCAGCGCTTTAGGACAGTGTCGATTTATGGTTTTAACTTTGCATAGTAAAGCTTTAAATTGCATTTTTGGGTGCTGCAGCAAATAGTGTTGACTGACTAATGTTTGCTGAAGTATTTCTGAGACCTTGTTGTGACATCCATTGCAGTTGCATTATGGTTCTTAAGAAGGTGACATTTGAGGGATCAGAGATCATGCACATTCAGATGTGTTTTTTGCTTTGCTCTTCAAACAAAAAGATTTGACTGGAATCTTTCCTGCTTATAATTCTGTTGCACGCGTTTGTGGGTGAAATGCCCAAAATCCCGCAATTTTTTTTTTTTTTTTTTTTTTTTTTTTTTTCCTGTGGGCATCATTGTTTTCAAAGTGATGGATTATAAGCTTATGTATCTGTTGGCCAATGGGTTGGCCTTAACCGTCTTTTCACTGGCTACACTTGCTCTTTTTGGAGGTTTTTTTCACCTGCATCGCCGAAGGCAGCAGGTCTAGGAATGGCTTTCTCACTTCGGGACTTGAACTCCGAAACATGCTCGGTGGACAAAAATATCTTGGGAGAGCACCAAACTCATCAAATAGAGCGGGTGAATTTTTGTCGTCCATTGTCCGTCCGTCATTCCATCCGTACGGCCGAAGTAACGACGTTGTCAAGATAACTCAAAAAATAATTGCCCGAGGAACTTGTATTTTTGTATGATGATGTATCTTCACCCAAGTCAGGTTGTTACTGAAAATGGGCGCGCTGCGTCAAAATCTAAGATGTCGCCGCCGTTTTTGTAAAAACAACGTTATCAAGATCATGCGAAAAAGAAGTGTCATAGGAAGTTCTAATTTGATATGCTGATGTATCTTGACATAAAGCAGGCTGCTACTGAAAACGGGCATGCTTCGTCAAAATCCAAGATGGCCACCGCTGTTTTTTTTAAAAACTACATTATCGAGGAAACACAAAAAATAAGTGTCGTAGGCAGTTCTAATTTGGTATGCTGATGTATCTTCACCTAAGGCAGCTCACTATTGAAAATGGGCGCGCTGCGTCAATATCCAAGATGGCCGCCACTGCCGTTTTTTGTAAAAACGACGTTATCGAGAACGCGAAAAATAAGTGTCATAGGAAGTTCTTATTTGGTATGCTCATGTATCTTGACCTAAGGCAGGTCGCTATTGAAAATGGGCATGCTGCGTCAAAATCCAAGATGGCCACCGCTGTTTTTTTTAAAAACTACGTTATCGAGGAAACACAAAAAATAAGTGTCGTAGGCAGTTCTAATTTGGTATGCTGATGTGTCTTTACCTAAGGCAGCTCACTACTGAAAATGGGCGCGCTGCGTCAATATCCAAGATGGCCGCCACTGCCGTTTTTTGTAAAAACGACGTTATCGAGAACGCGAAAAATAAGTGTCATAGGAAGTTCTTATTTGGTATGCTCATGTATCTTGACCGAAGGCAGGTCGCTATTGAAAATGGGCGTGCTGCGTCAAAATCCAAGATGGCCGCCACCGTTTTTATAAAAATGACATTATCCAGATAATGGAAAAAATACGTGTCGTAGGAAGGTGTAAATTGGTATGCTGATGTGTCTTGACCTAAGGCAGGCCACTATCGAAAATGAGCGTGCGGCATCAAAATCCTAGATGGCCACCGCCATGGATCTGCCGGAACAGTGTCATCGCAATAACTCCAAAAATAAGTGGCCTAGGAAGTTTTTAATTTGGTATGGTGGTGCATCTTGACCCATTGCATGTTCTTATTGAAAATGATATCACAACGTCAAAATCCAAGATGGCCACCAAACGACGTTATCGAGAGAACTCGCAAAATAAGTGGCTGACCCAAGGCAGGTTATTGTTGAAGATGAGTGTGCTACACCAAAATCCTTTCCAGCTTATCTTTTCCATATGGCTGCATCTATCCATCATCATCATCATTCACCATCACTCAATCAATGCAAATTTTATTCACCAAAGCATACTTTTACAGAACACCCGCGCAGCATCGCAGGTTCAGTGACTTCGCACTTGTTTTTTAACACAATTGGCTCACTTGTTTAACATCACCTCTTTCACATCACCTCATTGCAACTTGTCACAGCATTACTAGTCCTAATGTGTAATGAGCGATTGAATTGAGAGGCCAAGTGCAGCGGCAAGAGGGAAACAGAGCAGCACGGTTTTAATACAAACACAGAGAATGATACAGACCACACGATAGGAACAGGTCTCGCGCTTCCAAACGGACATCCAACCATCCGACAACACGGAAGCAAAGCGAGAGAGAGAATGAAGAAGTATCTCAGGAACCGAGATAAATAAAGCTCCTCAAATGGGGGGATACAAAGATAAGAGAGGAAAAGGGAATAACCCTAGAGAAAAAGAAACTCCACAAATAACGAGAAGATATAAAGTCAAATAAATCCTTCAAACTGCAATCCTACTACAAACAGACACTCTAGCAAAGGAGGCATGGCGGACTTCCGGCTTATATAGGGTCCGGGGAAGCGCCGCCCCAGTTCAATCAGCCAGCTGGGTAAAGAATCCGATTGAAAAGGAATTCGATATCGTCCCGGGACGAGATCCACAAAGAAAAGTCCAAAACACACGCACAAACATCCAGAACCATGACAGGAGCCCCTCCCCTAAGGGGCGGCCCCAGACGTTCCCAAAGAACCCCGTGCACGGAACTCCGAAATAAGGGTGGGACCCAAGATATCCTGAGAAGGGACCCAGCACCGCTCCTCAGGACCACATCCCTCCCAATTCAAAAAACGGGACCCCGCGACCAACACTCCTCTCAGCCAGAACGCGACGCACGGTCTCAAATGGGACAATGAAACGTGGGGCCAACCTCTGTGACTCCACTCTCTGCGGAAGGTCCTTAGCAGAAAACCAAAGGGTCATTCCATGTCAATTCAACAAATGCCTCCCACCTGTCCATCTCAGATTTGTCTAAAAAAAATTATCACAGAAAGGTAATATACTTAATAGGATGTGTGCCAAGTTTCAGTTAAATATGTCTTAGTTTTGGCAGAAAAAAATAAAGATGGTAGTGTTGTGCGAATTTTCACACATTTTTGCAACGTCAAATAAAAGGGAGTTTTTAGGAGGCAATATCTCCTGTTATACTTATGCCATTGCCTCAAAATCGTCCACAGTGTAGCATCTGGGCCCAGTAAACTAGGCAAGCACATTTTCAATGGCTTTTCTCTTTTTCTTAGGGAGCTATGGCAGTTTGAAAATGCTAATTTATTTGACGAAGTTGTCTGTGACACCAACTTTGAAGGCCATTTATGACCAAAGTTATGCAGGTAGAGAGCTGATTTTTTCTGGGCAAGCTCTCCTCGCATAGTGCTATTGGTACAATAAACAGCAAGCATGTCAATTTCATGGTTGTCCAGAAAATACACAGCAAAATCCTGAAAAAGCCAAAATTTCATGAAATTTGACATCAAATTGCTGAGGTGTGACAACCTATAAATTCTTGAAATCTTCACCAACTTAAAGCTTACATTCTTGGCTATATTTGGTTCAAAGGTGGTTGTGGTGCAACTCTTCATTAAATAGTTATGAATTTTTTAGCAACACCTTATAAACGCTCGTTTTTCAACTGTTTTTTAATGTTAATACAAATTTGAGATCTGATCCTAACAACCATTGGTGTCTGAAAGTCCACACCAAGGTGTTCCCTGTTCCTTTGGGGTTTCTCTGTCTTTTTCCAGTGTAGAACACTGGATACAGTGTGCCTCAATTTCATGTCCCATGGGATAACAAAAACCGCAGAGGGGATTCAAACCTGCATATGTATTTCTCTGTCAAAAGATAAATTGAGCACAAACATGAATTTGCCTATATAATAGTTATGTGAATCTGGCAGAGAAATAGGTACTTGGAAGTATCAACCTTTTTACATCCTGGGCTATTTCTATTATATAGCAGGTCATTTATCAAAATCAGGAACACTTCAATTAAACTGCTATTGTATGCACAATTATAAATGTCAATTTGGGGAAATAAACAATTTGTAAGTCCTCCAATGCCATCCAGTGGTTGAGATTATGTCATCATTCATCAGTTCTGTTAACATGTTTCAACATGTCTCAGCGAGAGGCAAGTCCTAATCTGAGCACTCTTGCCACCGATGACATCGGATTAAGTTTCATGCACCCACGGGGACCAGCAAGAAGTTTTTACTGGCCACATAGAGAGGATGTTTGCTGGGTACCTGTACAACATGTCATCACTAAGATGCCAGCACCCACAACTGCCACGGGACGCAGATATAACCTAAATGAGGAATCTGTTAATTCAGCAAAACTGTTTATGATTAACTTGAAATGAGTAATCTAATGTACACTGTATTGACCATGATACATTGAATACATTTGGACAAAGTAATGATGTGGCTATAATGTATTTTGCTGAATAAATTTCATATATACAAGTTTGAGATGGCATTTCCTGACCTATATATGGTACTATAACCAATGTATCTAAATATTGCAGATCTTTAAGTGACTTTCTGTTATTTGATGTTATGATTACAGCCTCAGAAACTCCTGCAGTGTGCAAGGAATCACATAGAAACAATGAAAAACGAGTGTTTAAAAGGCGTTAGTAAAAAATTCATAACTATTTAATGAAGAGTTGCACCACAACCACCTTTGAAACAAAGATAGCCAAGAATGTAAGCTTTAAGATGGTGAAGATTTCAAGAATTTACAGGTTGTCACACCTCGGCAATTTGATGTCAAATTTCAGGAAATTTTGGCTTTTTTAGGATTTTGCTGTGTATAAAATTGACATGCTTGCTGTTTATTGTACCAACAGCACAATGTGAGGAGAGCTTGCCCAGAAAAAATCAGCTCTCTACCTGCATAACTTTGGTCATAATTGGCCTTCAAAGTTGGTGTCACAGACAACTTTGTCAAATAAATTAGCAATTTCAAACTGCCACAGCTCCCTAATAAAAACATATTTGCTATTGAAAATGTGTTTCACAGGTGTACTGGGCATAGATGCTACACTGTGGAAATTTTTGAGCCCATGGCATTGATATAACTAGAGATATTGCTTCCTAAAAATCCACTTTTATTTGACGTTGCAAAAAGGAGTGCGAAAATCAGCAAAACGTTGCCATCTTAATTTTTTTTGTCAAAACTGAAAAAGATATCTAATTGAAACGTTGCACATATCCTATTAAGTACATGGCATTGGTGTGAGAATTTTTTTAAATAAATCTGAGATGGTCAGGTGGGGAAAATTTCTGAAATTTGTTGAATTGACATGGAATGACCCCAAACCCTCTGGCCAACCCGATAAGCAGGTGCAAAACGGCGCCTCCTATCAGCAGCAGCCTTCCGTTTATGCACCCCCATGGGGACAGACAAACAGCCAGACGGCTCCCCACCAGAACCAGGGTCGGGCAGCAAGGCCTCCCGCACAACAGACTCAGTATCCCACTGCATGGGAGCCACAATCTGAGCCGCCAGAATAACCGACTCAGAAATGGGATCACGGCCCGAGCGGTCAAAAATCAAAGACAAGGCGCCAGGCTTGATGTTTTTGGAGCCGGGGCGATAAGTTTACGTAAAGTCAAAGCAATTGAAAAACAATGCCCACCGCGCCTGCCAGGAATCAGGTTGCCTAGTCTGCTGGACACACTGGAGATTCCTGTGATCCGTCCAAACCACAAACGGATGTTCAGCCCCCTCCAACCAATGGCACCACTCTTCTAACGCCAACTTAACAGCTAACAACTCCCGGTCACCAATACTGTAATTCCGTTCAGCCGGCGACAACGACCGGGAGAAGTAGGCGCATGGGTGCAACTTCTTGTCCCGAAGGGACAAGAAATGAGACCCACCGAAATGGGGACGAAATGACACCCACCCCGACCTCCGAAGCGTCAGCCTCCACCACAAATGGGAGGGTGAGGTCGGGCAAAACGACAATAGGTTCAGAGCTAAATCGTTTCTTCTACTCCTGAAAAGCAGCCTCTGCTGCTGGAGACCAAGCAAATGACGAGGAGGAATTCCTCTTAGAAAGCACAATGATGGGGGCAGCCACAGCGCTAAAATTGCAAATAAACCTCCTATAAAAATTGGCAAAGCCCAAAAATTGTTGAACTTCCTTAACATTCTGAGGGGCAGGCCAATTCCTAACCGCTGCCACCTTGTCAGGGAATAGTTTGATCTCACAATCGTAATCACGATGCGGAGGCAAAGACGAAGCTCGTTGTCTGCCAAAATCCTTCGCGAGATCAACATAATCATCTGGAACGTTGGGAGGTAAACCAAGGTTCAGCGCGGCTCCTACACACCGATCTTGTTCAGAACCCGATGCCTCCCCCATAGGTTGAAAATCGGGGCGACTTGCAAGAATCTCACTACAGTGAGACCTTCAGTCAGAGCCCCACTGGACGATTGGGTTATTTTGACTGCCCCAAAAGATCTGTGGCCTATGCTTAAGCAACCACGAATGACCTAAAACCACAGGACAAACCGGGGAATTGATTAAGAAAAAACGAATCTTCTCTGAATGACCGCCAAAAGGGATAAACATAGTCAAAAAATCAGAGACCTCGGTTATAAGCCCATCTCCCACCAGTCGACTATCTAAAGCTTTGATCGAGTGTGAATGTTAGAGAGAGCGGATGGGAATGGAATGTTTTCTAGCCCACTCCGCATCCATAAAACAATCAACAGCCCCCGAGTCCAAAAAGGCCTTAACCAGTATTTTCTTTTTCCCTATAGTCAACTTTACTGAAATAAAAGATTGAGCGGAGATTGGGTTTGTCCCTCTAGCGCCCCCCCCTACCGCAAGAGGGGCTTCCCGTCTCCCTTTAAGCTCGAGGCAACGTGGACGGATATGTCCTGGTTCGCTACAATGATGACAGATTATTTGTCTGTGAACAGGCTTATGAGCCCCGGCTCTCATATGAGCCATTAACCTGCATGGGTTCACTAGAAGCGGAAATTTCAGTGGGCGGAGTTGGGGCTGTATGCATGTTGTGAGAAACATTAACCAGTTGCTATCAAGAGCCAATGCAGTACGTTTCTCCTTGTTTCGTTTGCAGATGCGATTATCAACTCGCACCGCAGTACGAACCAACGAATCTAAAACGCAAGGCTCTAATGTAGCCAGAGCGTCCTTAACCTCCTCAGCCAAAGCGTGAACAAAAACTGTCAGAAGAGGTGCTTCTGGCCACCCTGTCTCTGTGGCTAAGGAGCGAAACGAGATAGAAAAATCAGCGACGCTCTCAGAGCCCTGCTTCAAATGCATTAGACGCGTAGCTGCGTCCTAACCGCAAACATCCTGATCAAAAACATTAATAATTTCTCTCACGAGGGTCTCCACTGAATTTACTACGGGCGATCTAGCTCGAATGAGTGGCCCGACCCAAGTGAGAGCTGTGCAGGTCAACAGTGATAAAATATACGAAACCCGTGATTCTTCATTCGAGAACCGTGAGGGTTGCGCTTTAAAAAATATTTCACATTGAGCAATAAAATCTTTACTTTTTCCTGCCTCGCCTCCATATCTTGGGGGTTACTGGAGTTTAGGCTCTCGGGGAAGGTGTACTGATTGTGCTTGTGAAACACTTTGTGTAATCTGAGCAGACAATGCTCTAATACTCTCGGAGAGACTTATTAGAAGGCTTTCCTGTCTCTGCATAGCGTCTTCCTCAAGGCGAATTCTCTCTGTCAGCTCCGCCTGCCGACTGCCCAAGCTAGAAAGACTCTTGCCATACCCAGTAAGAACAGACTGCTGATCAGCAACAATCCTCTCTAGCGTAGCCGCTACTGGCGACCCCATGTCTGGCTAGAGTGTTCTGTAATGAGCGATTGAATTGAGAGGCCAAGTGCAGCGGCAAGAGGGAAACAGAGCAGCACGGTTTTAATACAAACACAGAGAATGATACAGACCACACGACAGGAACAGGTCTCGCGCTTCCAAACGGACGTCCAACCATCCGACAACACGGAAGCAAAGCGAGAGAGAGAATGAAGAAGTATCTCGGGAACCGAGATGAATAAAGCTCCTCAAATGGGGCGAAACAAAGATTAGAGAGGGAAAGGGAATAACCCTAGAGAAAAAGAAACTCTACAAATAACGAGAAGATATAAAGTCAATTAAATCCTGACTACAGATATCTTCGGCTATAGTGCATAACTACAGACAGACACTCTAGCAAAGGAGGCGTGGCGGACTTCCGGCTTATATAGAGTCCCGGGAAGCGCCGCCCCAGTTCAATCAGCCGGCTGGGTAAAGAATCAGATTGAAATGGAATTCGATATTGTCCCGGGACGAGAGCCACAAAGAAAAGTCCAAAACGCAGGCACAAACATCCAGAACCATGACATAGTGTGCTCTGTTTTTGGAGTCTGTTAACATCAGTAGATATTTTCTGTGAACAATTGAATTCACGAGTATATGCATATAATAATGTGCCATTTTTGTGTTTTAATAATAGCAGGGGAAAAATGGAATTTTCACATAGCTCCCTTTTAATTGATTTGCATTTTCCATAATGTGTCAACTTTTATGGAATTGCAGTCATGCATATGGTTCCATATCATAGGTATGGTGTACATTAACATTGCATGGACACTGTACTTTAAACTACTGTGAATGAATTCAGATCACACTTTCACTCATTTTCCTGTGATTTTTTGTTTGTATTGTATGTGTTCTGGAGGTTTCAGTGATTTTGGTCCCAAGTCTCCTCTGCACAGCCTTATTCACACTGAAAAAAGGCACCGAATGAAGTCCTCCACTTCAGGCAGTGGTTCTGACTAACTCCTCCCACACTGCAGATTTATCAGACACTGTTCAGGAGAGTAACTATTTGGGACCATGTGGGGCTAATTTATAGAGAAGTGATTCCCCCAAGACATCCTTCCCCTCTTGCTTCATTCTGTAAAGAAAGATGGTAAGAGGAGAGCAAGTATACCATGTCTGCACTATAATACTGTGTTAAATGGCACTGTCTTTACGTTCAAAGATCCATATCTCATGGAAAAGTTGATGAAGCTCCAGTTGGTGTAAGGGCACATTCAACTGTGGCAGGCCTTTAGCTGGTTTGACTCACTTCTCCTCAATTTGCCAGCTGTTTGATAAGCGTTTGGCAAACATGAACCATCTCCCTGGCAACTTGCTAAAGTCAGTTGAATCATAATCACTCATTTCTGTGGCTCTAGCCCTCTTGCATCTGTCACGTTCTTTCCCAGTCCTTTAAATTTTCTTTAACTGTAGTGTGTGGATGGAACTTTGCACTTACTGTTTTTTAATCATGTGAGTAAGAACTTTCTCAGATACCACATCCATTAGATCTGTGAAATGTTAGTCACACATCAGTAAATATTCATTGCATTCCCTTTCTTGCTGTGGATTTATTAAGTGTTAGCCTTGCACTGTTATGATCATAAAATCATAATTCCTTTTGTTCTGTGACTACTTTGTTACATTACAGTGTTTTTATATTCAGTTTCACCGTGCGGCTCAGTAAGATTGATTTTTGGCTCGTGTATTTCTTATTGAAGTGTCTTGGGGTACATGGGACTTGTAGCAACTGTGTCACATTATTTAATACAAAGACTAGAAAACACTGTAATAATGTCTAATGATGTCTATGTAGTATAACACAGTTAAAGCATTGTAATGGGCTAGTGGTCAGAAGATCTAGGATCCGCTCTAGGAGGGAGTGGACAAGAGACTGAGATTTGCTTTAGATGGTACCATGTATTAGGAAAATAATAAATGGCATACAATAAAGTGCAAAGTTTGTACAGTGAAGAGATCAATACATGTACAGGGAAATAAGAATGGCCATTTAAAGAACGTCATTTCAGTTGTTTACATATACATATCTAGTGATCAAATATGCACAATAAATTACATATGCACATCCAGTAATCAAATATGCACAGTAAATTGCATATGCACAGTACATGAATCCCAAAATGATAAGTACATCAAGAGTCAACCAGTTCAAGTTCTGCTAACCCATGGACTGTATAAAAAGATGGACGCAGCACCCTGATCTGAAAAAAGAAGCCCATGCGGAAGTACCGTAGAATGGCATTCTATTTAATGGCCAGCAGATGGCGACGTCGGTGGTTGCAGAAAGAAGTTCAATGCTATAGAAGTCTGAGAAAATGACCCTACTTTCCCACCTGATTTTTCATTTAAATAATGATTTTTCACATTATTTTATGGTAGCTATAGCAAGTTTTAAGTCTCCTTCGATGTATCATGATGTTCATTTTTATAAATTATGGTCCCATATAGACTAGAATAAAGGATAAAGCCAGAATATGCTTTTGGGGCGTGGCTATCCTCTGGTCCTCGTCTGATACGGTCAGATCCAGAGCCACGTTCCTCCCCGATCTTCAATTCACGCTCTCGTCCAATAGAAATCACATCCGGTTTCAAAATGACAACATGGCGCAATTCAAATTGCCAAAATCGAGGCTTCCTTTATGGTATGCTGAAACCAATGGGTGACGTCACGGTAGCTTCGTCCATCTTTTTATACAGTCTATGTGCAAACCCTGGGTTTCAGTAGAACCACAAATCACAACCCCAGCGACCCACCCACAGTTCATGAAAAACGCACGTCTGGGTTTGAGGTAGAGTCCATTTAGTGAAAGAGTTTATTGAAGGAAATGTATATGTATTGCAGTGGGCAATGGGCAAAGCAAGTGGGGAGAGAGTGTTCGTTATGGGCTACAGAGAGCCCCCTACTGGCCCGGCAGGAGGGGTGCGACTCTCAACGGCAATCTTGCCAGTCTGTAGGCTGTAGGCCTGCTCCGTTAGCTCGCCATCATCATCAAGAAAACCTGGCCTGGAGAACAGGTCCACAGTTCCCATAAATCACAATGTACATCAATTAAAAAAAATCCAGTGCACACACAATTCACACATAGCACTAGTTGCACTATAGTTAATTTCAAAATGTTCATAATTTGGCATTATTGTATTGATCATAAGTCACAAATAACATTTACAATATTATTCAACAAGCATGATCAATATAATTAAATACCATCTAAGTCATCTGACTGAAGTGCTTAAGCTCTCAGCAAAAATGCTTTAAAAACTCATTGAGTTCATTCATAGAAGGACACTTGGCTTTTCATTTTAGAGAAGCAGGCATGTAAATACAAGCGCTAACCACGTCCATTAGAATGAATGGCGTCGCTAAGCTAACGCTAGCAGCTACAAACAATTACTCACCAGTCCACGTGTACGCTATAAACACTCGTTCCATCACATTCTGGGCACGGCAAAGGGCTCCTACAACTTGATACATATGCATTGTTTAACGTCGATCATAATTTGAGTAGAAAAAGTGGCGAAAATAGTTTTAACCGACCTGTAGCTTGTCTCTCTCGCAGCCTCCCCACTGCTCTTACCGAGACTAAACTACGGCAGCTTAATAATTGCACGCGATTGGCCGCGCCGACCCACACGACCTCATGACGTCACCAGCAAAATAAAGGATGATTGGGCAACTGGCCCAGGCGACCATCCCGTGGGATGAGGAAAAAAATACTGCGAGATTTGGACTTTTAAAACGGAATTTATTTCTTGGGTTACAAACTATTCAAACCAATTCTGTGCTTTCGACTGTTGGGGTTCACTTAAAATTGGACACATTACTGACATCTGCTCTAGTCCTGCTGATTTCTTTTCATGGTTCTTGGCAATTTACAGCCCTTGGCTGAAGACCTTGTTACATTGGTTTAGCAAGGTCTTCTAATTGGTCTCTCACATTTAGCTGCTGTAGATGTGGCTTGGGTTGTATTATGCCAATGAGAAATGCCTGGTTGATGGTCCAGCCATGCACAATGTTGCAATTAATTTTGGCTTTCATGTTGGGTAGAAGTAATTTGTTTAAACTGATTAATTTCTCAGGATAGCTTCTAACTATATGGAATTTGGTTTTTGCTTTCTCACTCTGTGGAGTAGATGATTTGTCTTATTAATTGTGAATGCAAATATTCCTCTTCTATTTGCTACAATTTATTAGCCTGGGAAGCAGAAGAATCTGCGAGCCCATCTTTTAGTTGCCCCTGCAAGATGCATTTGGCCCAGTGTTGTGCATGAACGGGAAAAAAGAACGGTGTTCATGAACACGTTCATTTTTTTGACGAACGATGAACTTAACGCACGCACCTGCCAAAAATGAACGATTCCCTGAACGAGTTCATTTTGGAAGGGAATAACAGGCGTTCAATGTTGTTGCCAAAAATACTTCTCCCCGTAGCTTTGTGATGACGTCATCAACTGACGCCGCCGCCGCTTGGTCTATGCCAATGAATGTATATAGAACTGGAGAGGCTGAGAGGCTGCCGCCGCTTCCTTCTATGAGCGCAGTTGAAGAAACCTATGGCGTTTAGTGCACGGCACTTCTGAATTTCCCATGGAGAGTATAATGGAGAAAGTCCTGCTATTTTCCGCCAAACTAAGGGGTCTTCTGAAACAATTTCAACATAGTTGTGATCGAAAAATATATGAGTAAAAATTAATGCGCAATTTTACATGACACTGTTCGAGATGTCGAGCATATAAAAACACGTCTTAAGGGGAAACACAACACTAACTAGCCACTTGTCTAGCTGGCGTGTTAGGTAATCGGGTCGCTGTAGACGGCTGTGATGGCAAACTTTATCTGTAATTTAGCTAGCTAGATAAACTTAGTTGGTGCAATAAACCCAGGTTGCTTACAAAGGGTGATGACCAGCTAGCTCTCATGCCCATGTAATGTTAGCCAAGTTGCATATCTACATAGCATTAGCCATCGCGAATGACCTGGCAGAAACGTTTGTAACGTTAGCGTTATTCATCCCGGATGAATTGTACAAATAGGCAGATGCCTGATAAGGATGCTTCTATCTAGGGACTATTTAGTGAGCAAGCTGTGAGTTTTTTTTAATTATTATTATTATTATTACGATAACGCAATCCTAGCTAAGGCAGTCGACCAAACTGGCTAGCTTTCTATGATTGCCAGCGAAGATGGCGCTTCAGCATACTGCTCGGCAGTCGGTTCCGTGTGATGAAAACATAGCTCAGTAACTATGGGAGTTCAAACTACTTACGGCAATGTTCTTGCAGACTATTCACCAATGCTATGCGAGTGACCAATCAGAGTCAGATGTGAGTCATATTGACCTACCAATGGATTATAACCGTTGACTAAAACAAGCTCTTATAACTTTGTTCTCGAAAAGTGTCAAGCAAAATTGCGCCTCGATTCTTCTTTTATTATGTAATCCAGTCCTACGCCAGAAAGATTTACGATTGTATACATTTTAAATAACAAAATAATAGCAGGAGTTTTTCCATTATAGTCAATGGGGAATTCAGAGGCGCGGTGCACTGGACGCCTTTTACTCAGTGTTCTTGCCTACTGTAACATTGTTGGTCTTGGCTTATGTTTTTTGAACTGCATTGGAATGTGATTCATGCAGTTGTAATGAGGGACAATTGCATCTACAGAAACTTTGCTGGACCCTTACTTTCAGCATGTAGTTTGAATCTACTAACATTTTTTTTCAGTACTATAACTTGTTAAATAAAAGCTGTGATTCCATTTTGGACATTGTGGCAATGATCGGGAGCTGGGGATGAATAGATAAGAAGAGACTAATGAAGAAGAAAAATGCTTGGATGAGTGCGTTAAAAATGAACTTTAAAAAAAGAACTAGTTCATTTTTTGGGACTGTGAACTTAGTTCATTTTTTTAAAAATATGAACTATGAACTGAACTAGTTCATTTTAAAATCTGAACTGAACTTTGAACTAGTTCATTTTAATTGTGAACTAACACAATACTAATCTGGCCACCGTCCCATTCAGAGACTTCCATCCAAAGAGGTTCAGGTCGCGACAATCACAACCATTTATCTAATATGGGGCAGGTTTAATGCAATATTGTTAAAGTATTTTCATAAATAATCAGAATAGCTGGCCCTGATGCTAAATGGTGTTTTGAATCTACATTTGCAACAGTATTAAGTGGATGGGATATTTTCTCAAACAAGTAAAACGACTTCGGTTCAAGCTTTAGTTGATTAGAAGTATGCATTTGCCATGCTTTCGAACAGAATTTGGTAAAAGATTAATGTACCAACTGACCCCGCTCACCACCAGAAGAAAAATAATTGCCACAGTGAAAACCCAGTGGCTATTGCTGAGGTTGTGTGCAAATGGTCACCGTAAGTATTAGCTAAGAAATTGTCATTACAAATGTGAGTATATTATGTTGAACTAGAAGAGATATAGATTAGATGTTTGAACGAGCTACCTAGCCGAGTAGTCTACTAGTAGTTGCAGGACCGAGCTCGCTAACATTAGAAAAAGTATTGAGTTGACTTTTACAATATAATGAACTCTAATACAAACAAAGCAACTTGTTACAATTATCACTGCTCTTTATATTAATCTCAGTTGTATCTAGCCAGCTTCTGTAAACTACGATTCAGTAGGAGCTAAGAAGCTAACATTTCATCTGTGCTGAGTTATGTTTTGTTGCTCTGATTAGTTTAGGTCTAACCAGTTGCGCCCAGAGTCATTCTGGACTGAGCCCTTTGATAACGTCCCTTGGAAATCATAAGTGAACTGAGCGGTCTAGTGATGCCAGGCTAACAATTCATAATTACGGTTTCACTCTTTCAGTAACAATAGATTATCATCATGAAAGCCTTCTGATTGGCAACACTTTGTGAAATCAGTGAATGTGTCTTGGAAAAGTGAAAATGGTATGCGGGTATTTTACTTTATCCCAACTAAAACAAGTCTTGGTTGGCATATCGTGGGCCGTTTTTTTTCTAATTGTTTGATTGGCATTCATTTTTAAACTCTGTTCAGAGCCTCCTTGTTATGCTGCCCTTGGAGATACTACCTTTGCACTTGTGAAGTTGAAGCGTGACCACACAGTAGACAGATGCTTTTATTTGACCAAAGCATAACACATCTCAAGATTCTAATGCATAGGCTTTGTTTTATTAAATAAACCTGGTTGGTCTCATTGAGATCTGAAATCTGTTTTTAAAATCTCTTGAGCAAAAATATTGTTTTATCGTAGACTGTAACAATCTAAAAGTCTAAAATTCTCTCGGGTTCTGATTGTGGCTCTCAAGTAGGCCTAGATGCAAAGTGGAAATAACATTAAATAAAGAATAGAAATGGATTTAAAAGATTTTTTTTTTTCTTTCTTTCAGGGTAGTAATTGTTTATGGCTCAATTCTTGGTATTTCATTTGTGATTAAATAGAACAGCTGATGTTACAGACCATTCCATCAGTCTACCAAAACAGATGCCTTGTTTTTCCATACTAAATGAACCGCAAAACTAAGTAAACCAGTAGAAGTGTGCATAGAGTGGAACAATATTAAGTTGATATTATTAACAAAAGAAGGACTAATCAAAGAAGTTACAAACAAAATGAATAAGGTAAAACAGATTCACACATAATGCCTCAGATCTCATCTTACAAAATTGCAATGCTGAGTGAACATAAATGGGTCTCTATTGTAAGAATGTACTCTACGTGGCCACCAACCAGTTTTAGCGCCTTCACATAATAAACAATTAAATTGTGCAAAAAATGCATGGTTAAAGGAAAAGTATACCCGGCATCAAAGTCCCATTTTCACGTTAATTTCTCCTTTGGCTTTGCAACTATACTGAATAAAATCAGCAGACACACTCCAGTTAGGAGTAATCAAAGATTTAATTTCAATTAGCCTTCATTCTCGATATCAAAGTTATCAGGTGTGAACCAGCGAGAATTTGACGTCACTGCCACCCATTTGTCGCGGACAAAGAAAAATGGCTGCTATGCATTCTTCATGTTCTTTGTGCTGGGCTATTAACTGAACCCCTGACCCTTAAAAGCATAATTGCTTTCAAGCTTTTCCTGTTTAAGATGGCTAGATGAATAAGCACGCAATTTATTTACAGAATAATCAAGACCAATCTATAAGCCTGTAATTATAAAGAAATGACAAAGATCGCAGATGGGCTGCATTGATAACATACTTAAAAGTGATATTGCAGAGATGGAAAATAATAAATAATAATAATAATAATAATAATAATAGAGTTAATCCCATACATTCTCAAATTCCATCTCCCGTTTTAGCTATTTTTTTTACTGCGGTGCAACCCAATTTATTTTAAGATTGCACTTGATCAGATTGTTTTCAACATTCAAAAAACAGGCTACATTTGCGGGGAAGAGCTGTTGCACACTCCTTTGCCACGATGCTATGATAATTAAATCATTAAATTACCAACACTTCTTACACTGAAGTGTTGGTAATTGAATAATTTGGTAAATTGGTAATTAGTGCACTGCAATAGTTTGACGCTTGGCATTCATTTAAAATCATTTAAAATGCGCGCCATGTGGCGAATTTTCATAATCGCAGACTCATTGATTGGGTTCTTTATTGTCCACCTTCTGGGAAGGTTGTAAGAATGCTTCAATATGAGATTGTAAGAATGATAAATATTTAATTTATTGATAAAGGAAATCTAAACCTTATCTGACTACCATCTTCAACAGCATTTACTACATGAAATTCTATCTTAAATTAGAATGTTGAGAAATTTCAGATATTGCCGTCCATGCAATTTCATATTTTAGCCTTCCTTTTTGATGAAAAGCTACATGTTTTAATAATTAATAGCTACACAGTTTGATGGTAGCCCATTTGCTCAGTAAACGAATGAACTAAGGCGATTAATTGTTTGATTCTTAATCGGAAACAGGTTGAGATTTAACCTGCATTATAGTAATGTCACTGGTTGTGGCAGAGTTTTATTTTTAAATAAGTAAACGTCACTTGCAGATCTGAGTCAGCAAAACCAAATTTTTTTTTTTTTTTTTTTTTTTGATGTAACAAGCTGATCGGACACCGACGCAGAAAACGATGAAGCATAAATAGGAGAGGGTTTTGAGATGTAGTGCACCTTACGGCAAGGTGAGAGCCTGGCAACAATCCCTCCAATGGCAAGTGCCGAGTGGAAGAGGTTAAAAATAATTGCCAGTTGTTCCTCTTCAGTAAATTCAGGCTCAAATTGACAGGGTTTTGTCTGAAAACCCCCTCCATTATGAATTTTTTAGTTCCGCTGTGACGACAGTCACAGTCAGCGGAGCTTTTCTAATGCCGAGTCGTCTGTCTGTCCGGCGTCAACTTTTCACTTCAAATCTGAATATCTCAAAAACTGTTTGATAACTTTTTCCTAATTTGGTCTGAGCTTTCCTTATATTCTGAATATTCACTTAGAAAATTGGAAAATTCTACATCCTGGTTTTTGAGAAATTAAGCATTTTGGACTTAGAAAATCAGTGTTTGTGCTCATTTTCTCAGTCTTTCATTAATATCTCAAAAACTGTCTGATAACTTTTTGTCTAATTTGTTGTTAGCCTTCCTTATGATGTTCTGATGATCCCCTGCAAAAATTAGAAAATTCTACGTCCCGGTTTTTGAGAAATTCAGCATTTTGGACGAAAATCAGTGTTCGCGCTCATTTTTTCAGTCTTTCATTAATATCTCAAAAACTTGGATAACTTTTTTGCTCCGCTGTGACCATAGTCAGCAGTCAGCAGAGCTTTTCTAATGCCGAGTTGTCCGGCGTCCATCTGTCTGTCCGTCCAGCGTCAACTTTTCACTTCAAATTTGAATATTTCAAAAACTGTCTGATAACTTTTGTTTTAATTTGGTGTGAGCCTTCTTAATGATATTCTGAATATTCACTGTGAAAATCAAAAAAATTCTACCTCCCAGTTATTCAGAAATTCAGCATTTTGGACTTAGAAAATCAGTGTTCGTGCTCATTTTTTCACTCTTTCATTAATATCTCTAAACCTGTCTGATAACTTTTTGTGTAATTTGTTGTGAGCCTTCCTGCTGATGTTCTGGTTATCCCCTGCGGAAATTAGAAACTCCACATCCCCGTTTTTGATGATAAATTCAGCATTTTGCACTGAGAAAATCAGTGTTTGTGCTCATTTTTTCAGTCTTTCATTAGTATCTCAAAAACTGTCTGATAATACTTTGTCTAATTTGTTGTGAGCCTTTTTTATGATGTTTTGAATATACCTTGCGAAAATGGGAAAATTCTACGTCCCGGTTTTTGAGAAATTTAGCATTTTGGACTTAGAAAATCAGTGTTTATGCTCATTTATTCAGTCTTTCATTAATGTGTCGTGTTAATATTACAATAGTTTTCAAGAATTTCTGAAATCATGTTATGAGATTGACATTTCAGTCATCCTCAGCGGAGCTCTCTAGACCGACATCCCTCTTGTTGTGGATTTATCGCCTGTTTTTTGTGTCAATCGATGAATAGAGGTTGTTGTTGTTTACAATGGTAAGCTTTGTTATGTGTGGCGCGTACATCACATCCGGTTGATGGAAAATGCGACTCCAGCACCTGGCTTGAAGGTGGCGCGTGGTAAGATTAATTCTTAAATATACCTAATTAGAGAATTGGTGCACAGATTCAGATGTTTATGATTACTGTTATATCATTGTTGGTTCTAAACATGCGGTAAAATTGCCGGGTATTTTTTTCCTTTAATGTCCTGCAACATGAAGTTCTGTATGATGTAATGCATTCTGCTAATAAACATGCAAAAAATGAGTTTTATCTATCTTATTTATTTCTGTGATGGATAAGGCTAATCAGACTGGCTTTCGTGTCGAGGGAATCAGTTATCTTTCATTTTCTTATTTCTGAGATGGCGGCATTAAATCAAGTTTGCATTAAACCTGAGGAGATAGTGGCATTAAACCAAGTTTGAATTAAACCTGAAGTTGCAGCGGGACCCGCAATGTAATTGGGATGCACCACATACAGTTTCAAATTAAGTAGGCAATAAACTCTGTACGCATTACAAATAGCTAACATATAACAACAATCTTTTAATAATCACGCATAAAGCACACAAAACATGTTTGTATGCGGAAAGAATATGAAGTAGGCTGATTTACCTTTTTCAAGTGATCGTTAATGTTCGTTGTTGAACTGAGGTAAGTTAAATGTCGCTTGCAAATAAGTTCCAGTTTTTTGATAGTCTGCGATTAAGACAAAATGCTGCCACGCTCCAGATTTTTTTCTTTAACATTAGGTTGCATGGTTATATTGAAATGAGCAATTAGAGTATGCCCACATCACTAATCTTAACTGTATCCAGGGGCAAAGTTTGGGCTACAATTTAATTGCACTTTTGCGTACCTATTTGGAGGATCCAATTTAGGCATGAAAGCAACTGATACACATTAGTTTTACATGTAACAGTTGCTTTAAAATCTTGCTTTCATTAGTTTTGTTGAATTATATGTAACTTAAATATTTCCATAATTGCCAGTTACAGGGTTTTTCCTGGTTCAGAATGAGGAGGTGGTGGTACCAGGTCATGGGTTCACATGTGCACTTGTACTTTGCCTGCAACTGGCTCAAGCAAATGATTTACAAGCTGTGAATTTTAGGAGTTATAATTGCATGATTAAAAATGAGAAGTATTATTTTATGCTTTTTTTTTTTTTTTTTTTTTTGAATGTGCTCTGTACAGCATTTTTGAACAATTCATTTTTCTGGGCAACCCAGTAAAACCCCTCAATGACCCCTAGAGGTGCCTGAACCTCACGTTGAGGCAACATCATACTAACAGGGGTGTGCTGGGGTAGTAGTAGTAGTAGCAGTAGTAGCAGTAGTAAAGAATGTGCTGAGGCTTCAGCACAAACCTGACCAGATAACTATAGGTAAAAATGCAAAATTAGAACATAAGTATAAAAAAGAGTGTTTTTCCGACAAATTTCACAAGCAGCAAAATGTGGCCTTGTTTCAAGGTAGTTTAATGCAACAGCCATTCATTTACACAGTTGACAACCAGCGGCAGAACATTTCAGCCTCCTAGTTTTCATTTTGAGGAACCTCTTCATACACTCCTTGTAGTCATACGCTTCCTGGTCTGGTCCATCAACGGCCACCTTGCAACACACATCCAAGTGCCGCAAGGCTCAGGGTGGGATACAGTTGGGAGGCCTCTGAAGAAACGAGCCACTGAAGCACCTCCTCCAAAGATTTATTCTGAATTAGAGCAATAGTGAGAGCAAAGATATAATCATTCTTCAAAACCAATAGACTGAGGGGGTAATAGTGATGCAGTTAATGTTCCTGATGTACACTGATCAGCCACAACATTAAAACCATGTCTTCTCAAACGAGACGTGTTGCATTTGCGGGCTACTTCATAAGTGCTCAAACTGTGGGCTATAAATGTAATTCATCCGCGATCGGAAAGAGTGCCATATCCAACCTCCACCAATATCGAAGGAAATCGGTACTTTTTCGGCCTGCCCGTTGTAGTACCTGGAGAAACATTCGGGTGTGTGAAAACGTCAATCATACATCAAGTCAAGAAAATTTAGAGTTCAATTTCTAGTGCGGCTATACATAGTAATACCAAATAATTTGTCCTCTGTAGTTTGACCCATCCCAATAAGTAATTTGTCCTCTGCATTTGACCCATCCCATTATTAGGAACAGTGGTCAACCACAGAGCAGCGCTTGGGGACCAACTCCAGTTCTAAAGCCAGTATCTTGGTCAGGGGTACTGGTAGAAGCATTCTTATGATGCATGTTTTTGTGGGGGAGAAACTGGAGTACCTAGAGGAAACCCACGCGAACACTGGGAGAACATGCTAACTCCACACAGAATATAACTAATGACACACGGGGTTACTAGGGCATGCGCAAGATATGCATTTGCGATATTAAATATAAATATTAAATTCAATCCACCTTCTCGCCAATGAAACCCCCCCCAAAAAAAAAAATATATATATATTTGTGCCTCTTTTAAAATCCTTTCGGCAAATAAAAAGCCAAAAGAAGTAGAGGCTGGTTATGGAACTCTTTCCCGTTTGTGTACAAACTGTGATATAGCAAAGCAAACTAGCTGCATATATGCGTTCTCGCAGGTTAATTTTACTAACGTTAAACTTTGGTGGTAACGTTATCATTTCAATAATGAATAACTGATTAACTTGGCTTAAGGTCTAGTTTTGCTTCATTCATTCATTTATTGGATCTCCATTTGCGGCATTTCACATTAACTTGCCTGGCTCCAGGTGCTGCAACAGCAGGGAACAAGGACATGATCTGCTGCGAGCTGAGTTGCTCTCCTCGCATCCGTTGGGAAAATCCCGGTGGAAAAAAAACTCCTCTTTGGGTCGGTAAACGACTCTCCTTCGTCGGCTCTTTTCGTAGTGGTGTAAAATGTGCTGATTTTGATACAGCGCCACCGCCACTACCTGTGGTTGCAGAAATTGCACTTATAATTGACAGAAATGACAGATCCTGACAGTGAGTGCGTTTATGGACTTGACTATCCTGGTTATGAGGCTTATCCCGGTCATGAGTTTCCCATAAAAACGCCGAGCATTATGCCGCGAGCTGGTGGCGGTAAGAAATTTGGCGGTGGTTCTCTATGCAGTTCTCAAGTTCTCTATGCAGGAAAAACCCTGAAATATAACTTATTTGTCTTGTTAACAGCCAATGATTGTCACTGCCATATACCGCAGCATCCAAGAATGGATTATTCCATTGATGGAGATTATTTGCGATTGCTCGACCGAAACAAATCCTGTTCGACCAACAGCCCATCAACCAAACAATTGACCAGGCGACAAAATGGAGTCAGCCCTACTTTATAATCCAATCTGGTTCTGTCAGTTGAGAGAGAGAGAGACAGAGAGAGACTGCAGTAAATGATTATTTTAGTAATCGAGTATTCTATCCAATATTCTGACGATTAATCGAGTGGTCTAATTAGTAATAGTGCGTGCTTGGTTAATTATTTTATTAAATCACCTTTGTTTCATTGTTTTATTCAAGTAATATTCAAAAGAGAAAATAAGACAGGTCTCTTAAAAGTTGATGTTTTACTTGTTTTGAGTATGCTTTTATTTATACTGGTTGTGCTTTATTTTTTCTCTTGCTCAGATATTGCTTTTTTTGCTTGCTTATCATTGATTTTTTTTTTTTTTTTCCATTGGTGCTGATCTCACTTTTAAAATAAGCTAAAGCCATGGTGTTTCAGGTGAAAACATTTATTTATAATTTTTCCTTTTTTAACAATCTAAAATGGGTCAATCGACCCTAAAACCGGCAATATGAAACTGTTCATATTTCATATGATTCATCCCACTTCAATCAAAAAGAGTATTCCCTCACTTTTTTCCCTCGGATAACCTGCAACGCCTGACACGCTGCAGGTTATCAGAAGTAAAGGGCAGAAAGAGACAAGAGTGTGTGCAACCAACCTAATTACAACACGAATGAACAAATTGACTGCAGGGTTTTATTTTCTGTGGCTTATTAATTTCTTGAACAAAACTTCACATATGTAGGAACACATAGCCACTAAACTGATTTACGTCTTTGGCCAGTCATTAAACATTGCCTTAACTAATTTGCAGTCTTTAATAGTCTTAATCACAGCCAAACAAAAAATTAATTCATGTGAAATGCAACTGCTAACATTTGTTACCTTGTGGTGTCCGTTCCACACTGTGAACTGAGTGCACAGACTGAATGTTTTTAGTTTAAGTGCTGCAGCATTGACGAAGTGCTTTTGAGGCAAGCTCATTCCGTTTTACAGTAGACACTGCACTATATTTTTTTTCAACGTGTCGTGAAAAACATTGGACTTTTTCTGTCTTTTTTGCTGCGGTGTCTTGTTTTTCCTCGCAATTTTCTTTTTTCCCTTCCTCTGTGATATTTGTAGTTTGCACTCGCGCCCATCCCATTCACGGTACAGCTACCATATTGATGCGCATATAAGGGCAATACCTACAAGTAAATATGCGCCTGTAGTCGATTACAGGCGCACGCGCTTATAATTGAGACCAGCTGCATTTTTCCCCGATAAAAACCATTTTCATGTGCGGGCACTTCCTGGACAATTTTGAATTATGGTTGAACAAAGTGGATTTCAATTTAAATCAGGTATTGGTGGCTGTTCTCCACAGTGCCTCGGGGGAGTGCATTCCTGTTGGAGGATGCTGTCCCCATAAGTAGAGATGCTGTTGTCAGCCGACCAAACTCATAGAGATATATAAAAGAACCAGAGAGAACGAGGAAGTACCTTTGCTTCAGCCGGTTAGCATGTTAGCTTCCTGCTTCCGTGTTTCCCAAGGATGCAATTTTGTGGCCAAAGATGCACGAGCTCCATAGACACCAATTGAAAAGTGCGCATTTTTTTCTTGCCAAATAAAGCGAAAACAGAAGAAAATGTATTCAGTAATCCTTCATTATTTTGCTCTTTGTCTGACGCAACTGTTCGATGTTTTCAAGAGGGCCTGTAAAATAAGAACTGATACTTGAAGCTTGATGACAGCTCGTGCACGAGTTTGGTGTCGGCAGGCATGAGCAGCAGCGCCTCGCGCATCAGTGTTGCAAAACTATTTCACTTTATTTCAGGAAGGAGACAAATTACACTCGCTGCTGGGATAAAAGCTATCGTATTTTGGCCTGTATGTTATTACATTAGGCTATATATGGGAAAATAAATATAAATGCATGAATGAATAAATTGATTGTATCATGCTTGATAAAAAGGCAAGCAAAGTGACTGATTCTTTCAACAAGTGAAGACATTCATTATTAGCAGACCTCTACGTGGAGGTAAAACAAAGTCAATTTAAACACTGAACAGCCGTGTGTCCTGCAGGTTATAGATAGACGTAGCCCTGCATCAATTATCTCTCCGCAAGACTGCTGTTGAGTCAAGGATTAGAGTTGTACTTTTTATCCTGCTTGATTAAAATGCCTTCTTGCTCCGCGTGAAACGAAAAGAATGAAAAGTGCGTGCGCGTTCCGGATTAACAGCGTTGTTGTCATTTCCCTTCGAAAACATTCGCCAATCCGCACAGACGACACACTTTCTTGGCCATTTGGGCTGTGTAATCAGATTGGCAATATTATGAAATGGTGCCGGAAATAAGCACCCATGGAACGCCATTTTTATAGATGGTGTTGGTCAATTCCATACTTACTGGGCTGAAGTAGCTAGCCTAGCATCTCCCATTGAAAGCAATAGGGGTGGCACTTCCTCGCTCTCTCCAGTTCTATTATATTACCTCCATGACTAAACTTCAAAATTTTGCGCACATGGGGATCACATGATGTATAGCTGTACGAACTTGACTGGGATACATCCACTCAAGATTTATATTTTTTATTTGCCAAACAGCTACGGGTCTCTATCAGACTCTCAGTCTTTGAAAACAATGTACAAATGTGAAAAATGAACAAAGCTATTTTTAATATTTTTGTGCGCCTTTTAGTGAATAATGAGGGTGCGCCTATATTCGAACATGGGCACATGTGCCTCTGTGTGAAACAACTTACTTTTTAACAATTATACGAAAATATGCATCGTTTAACATATTGGGTCATGCACTCTTATGCGCATCAGTACGGTACAGCCGAAACAAAGGTACTGTGCCACAGAAATATGCGTCTGTCTGAAAGAGTGTTGAGTTCCGGATTTACACGAGGCCTCAAAACATATAATTTGCCTCGGTGCATTTTATTAATCGAGTTACTCAGTTTATTCGAGGAATCGTTTCAGCATATATATATATATCTGATGGAGAAATCTGGCTTACCATTTAAAAAAAATAAATAAAAAATTATGTGTGTATATATATATATATATATATATATATATATATATATATATATATATTTTTTTTTTTTTTAATGGTAAGCCAGATTTCTCCCATTCCTATTGTGTTCAGTCAAATCATGTAAGTACTGTTCTCCAGTGATGTACCAATTACTTATTTATTTTGTTTTTGTTCTTGTTTTTGTTCTTGTTGTGTTTCTGTATATTTTAGGCAGCTTATGTTGATGATAAAACTGGGCTTATTTGAAAGTGCTACCTCATTTATTGGCAAATAAGAAAATCTTGAGTTCTAATCTTGTTAAGAGCTGTATTTCAATGAGGGAGTGAAAAGTGCTGCTCACCATCTATTGTTTTTTAGGACTTCAGTGTTTTGGCACTTAAATGATGGCAGAGTTTGTTAGTGAGAGCAAGAGTCAAATTGGCCGGTATTGCAGGTTTCATAATTTCAACCTTTACCGTGAGTCCCTGACAAACAATGGCAGCCATCTCTAACATTACACTCGGGGTCCGTTTCACATTTCCGCTTCTTGAGACAGCATAGAAAATTGCTCTTAATATCCTGCACTGACGGAAGGCCCTGTCAACAGGAGAGCTGGCTGTAATTATTCTGGAGCACGCTCTGTTGAGCCCACAGGTTGAATGTGGCTGGGCACCAGCTGGTACTGTTGATTGAAGACGGTTGATCGTGTGGTACCTTTTTTTTTTTTTTTTTTTTTTTTTTTTTAGATCTGTATTTTTTTAATTTAAATAATTTGTGGGCCATTAAAATTTAAATGCTAAATGTCCAATGAATATTTTATCCCTCTCTGCAGTAGGAAAATGGGTATTTGATTTCTGTGCTCAGACAAGCAAAACTAAAGAATTCAATTGATAACCCTCAAATTCATCCTTGGGGCAAAATGAAATGAAGAATTTGTTATTCCTAGGTTTCAAATAATGGCAAATTGGCACTTCAGAATATTTGGAGGAATATTTATATTTGCAGCCTGGTTGCTGTGAATACCCTTTTTTCTTAATGTGTTTTTTCTTTGACTGATCGAAGTGCAGTGACTTAGAGGAGTCTGTTGCTAATGAATGCATCCTTATTATTTAAGGGGGTGTACATAGTATTTGCTGGCTTGTAAACAGGCAACACAGTAACTTGGCGTGGGTCATGTCCATCTGGTTCATGCACAGCCATCGACGCCATCTGGTCATCCCACAACTTGTGGAATAGAATTTATGAAATTAGATTTATGACAGACCGAGGGATTCAGAAATTTTATTCATGAAAATTCACCTCAAAAAAAAAATTCTCCTCTCAAAACGAACTGATGGATGTTACTCCCTATTTTTAAACATTCCATTTAAGCAGCTTTTAAATTTGTCAGACCACCTCCTAGTCTCTCTTGCTAGAAAATGTTTTTTGAAATATGGTGTTCATAAGTTGTACAGTTGGTAATATACATTTCGCAAAAGAGAACATAAGCTTGGAAAAATGTATGTTGACAGTCACTTAAATGAAGAGCTTAAATAGAAAATTGTCAATTGGCAATTACTGTAACGTGTTCCAGTTGTTTGATATTAGCCCACTTTATCTGCCCTTTTTTTTTTTCTCCTGCTTGGAAAATAAATTTTCTTTCATTGTGATGAAGCAGTTACATCCATGAATCATTATTAGCCACTAAATCTATTAACTTAATGACTGATTTTTCCTGTCACGCAGTCCATTATGACATCTTTTTTCATCTGTTGAAAGTAATTGCAAGCTTTTCACATCTCTTCAGCAGTAGCTATAATCCCCAAGAAATTGTCAACAGCTTTTGCGCCTTTGGTCTGCCTCTTTTCTCTGCCACTGCCATCCATTGCTGACCATGATGCCCTGCTGCCGGCTCTACACTGTAAAAATAAAAAATTTTATCAAGCATTTAAATCTTGTATTTTGACGGGGGTTAAGAATTTCACTCACCTCATGGATAAACCTAAGAATGAGTCAGAAAGGAGTTCATGTCAGTAGCAGATTTTTTTTGGGAACAAGTTTAAGCATAAATTCAATATTAAAACACTTTTTTTGCAGTATAAAAGCCAGTTTGGATGAAAATTTGAGTGCGTTCTAGATCAAAAAACCTGTCTGCCCCCCCAATTTTTTCAGGTTACATTTTCTCCAGTGGGCTGGGATATTGGCAGCATGGTGGCCTTGGAACTTACTTTGCAAGTGCTGGCTTAGTCAAGACCTTTTGTAGAGCTGGTTGAATTGCAGTTGTGCATGATGTCGGCATTTCGTAGATGAGAAGTAGCAAAAAGCTGCGGTGAGAAGTGTTAAATGAGATGTGTAATGATGCCCCCCTTCTCCTCTTTGCAGAGCTTTCCGTCAGACGAGGGCTGGCCCTTTGCGAAGTACCTGGGAGCATGTGGACGGATGGTGGCAGTGAACTACGTTGGCGAGGAGCTCTGGAGCTTCTACAATGCCCCGTGGGGGAAGCGTGTGGACCTGGCCAAACAGCTGATGGACATCGCTGAGCAGCTCACCAACAATGACTTCGACTTTGCCCTATATCTCCTGGATGTCAGCTTCGATAACTTTGCTGTTGGCCCCAGGGATGGGAAAGTTATTGTGGTGGATGCAGAGAACATTGTGGTCGCCGATAAGCGATTGATAAAGCAAAGTAAGTGTCGTTCCTCTTTCTGCGAGCTTGCGATATTAACTTTTACATAATTTTGTGTCGTGTCTGCCTAAGGAAGATGTGCAATCAAAATGCATAACTATTATAATTTTTCCGTGTTCTTGCGCATTAAGATTTTGTAGCTTTAGGATTAAGCTTTTATTGCTGCTTTTATAGCCTTGCCATTGATACAGAAGCAGTCCTTCAAGTAGATTTATTAATAATAAAAATTGATTTGTTCTCAAGGATATCAGTGGCTCTGCAAATGTACTCTCATTTACTGACGCCACAGTTAATGGATGACCGAAAAATGCAGTTACGAAAGTGAACATCAGTTTTCTACTTGCTGACCGAACTTGGCTCCCTTTTAGCTGTGGAGCTCAGAAGTGCCGGGAATTTTTGGATGATTGTTACCATTTTTGAGATTTTCACAGGGTCTGATACTGAAAGAACCTCACCTGTCAAGCAATAGAGGGGGAAAAAAAAGTTTGTGTTTGTAAAATGTGACTGAAATGGCTTCAGTAAAAGGTGTTATTGGTGATGCTTGTCACAGTGTTGCAGAGCTGTGGAAGAGATACATGGACATGACTTCATTCAGAAATGGGCAAAGTACAAGGTCTGTCTCTACAGACTGCAGGTGTGTGTGTGTGTGTGTGTGTGTGTGTGTGTGTGCGCGCGCGCGTGTCTGTCTGTGTGTCTGTGTACATGCGCGCGCGTGTATGCAGAAGCTGCCTGTGCAAGTGACACATATAGGTCTCTCCTAGTCCCCAGGGAAGCATGTTCCTGTGCCAGAAAGCTCCATTGAGCTGTATCTTTATTTCAGCAGGCTGTCTGCCAGAGAGAAGTCTAAACAAAGTCAAACGGTAAGGTTTACTTTGAGGGAGATTGCATAACATCTGCATTATGCCGATATTAGGACTGCCTGACACCTGAGCAAAACCTTCATGAACATCCATTTGCATTTCTTATTTGTCATTACGTGTCGTATTGGGCTCTGTTGTGTGGTGTCACTTTCAATGTCAAAATGACGCTCATGTCCGTCAACCATGTCATGTCCCACGTCAGTCATGTTTCTCAGTGCTATGCATAGTTTTATACATTAGTTTTGGCACCCGTGGGCTAAATGCACATTACAGTTTACAGCCAAGAGAAAGGGACTTACCCTGACCACTGAATGACATGAACGTGACAGTTGTTCATCCTTCAAACTTTTGACAAATGTTAATTTTATTTTAATGTCAGACTGTTCACGCATAATCAAAAAAAAAAGTGTGGGGAGGTTGAGGACCCTGACCATAAGATTTTGGAACCTTGTTCGTAAGATTTAGGAACCCTTGATGTTATCCATTCCCACATTTTCTAAAGATTACCGAGATGATAAAGATGATTACCGAGTTCAAGGCATTCGCTCATAAAGACTTCTTTGTCAGGTGACTGGGATTCCTCTGGTGTCCTGTTTAACTCTGATGTCCTCCGAAGCATCAGGATTTTGTTGGCGCTCCTCTGAATGGAACAAACATAGGATCCTCTTGTACAGGGTTTGGGAACACTGGTCCTGGAGAGTCATGTTGTAGAGGTTTCTCTGCTGTAACTTGCCTGATTCAAGTGATTGCAGCTCGTCCAGAGCTTGGTAATGCAACAGATACCTGTACCAAGGCATTTGTTTGGATCAGTTGCCAGAGAGAGCTCTGGAACTCACAGGGCTGTGGTTCTTCAGCCACAGGGCTCCATACCCCTGTTCAAGAGTCATGCAAGGACCTTGGAAAGATGATCCAGATCCACCAAGAAGAAGGCTAAATGTGTGAATGTACCCTTTCCTGCAGCAAGGAATGTCCTCACAAAATGGAAGAGTAGTGGATCTGTAGAGATTCAGAGGCCCAAGACCAAGTCATATTCCCCTTGAACCTGCGCGTAGATGGGTGAGGAATGCAAAAAATGCCCATGCATTGCTGATAAGGGCTCCAAAATGGAGCTGTGGGCATTGATTTATGCGTTCACAGATCAACAATTCATTGCGCCTTGGCAAGGATGGAAAATTATGGGAGAGTTGCCCGATAAAAGCATTTTCCACGAGTTAAACATGAAATGATGCATCTGAAGTATTCCGAAGACGATGTTGAAAAGTCTTAGCCTTTTGGAACAATGTACTTTGGACCAATGAAACAAAAATGGAACTTTTTGGATGTAATTATAGAATGTATGCATGGTGAGAAAAGGGCAAACCTTTGCAGAAAAACACCCTGCCAAAATTTAGATATGGGGGTGGATCACTCTGCTGTTGGGCTGTGTTGGCAGCAGAGGGTACTGGTGCTTTTGTGCAGGTAGTGGGAAGAGTCAATTCAACTGAAAAGGTGCAGGTTCAAGGTTCATGAGGACGACATTCCACTGTCCGTCCGCTAACTCAAGTTGATGCGAGGATCGATGCTTCAGCGAGCCAACAACGCAAAAAACACATTTACGAAATTCCTTAAGGATAAGGTATTGGGCTTATAGAAATGCCTTCAGTCTCCAGAGATGAACGTTATAGAAAATATGTGGAGTGCATTAAACTGTTCACGCAAGGCCAAAGGACATGTACATACAAAACGAGTTACGTATGGTGCAATGGACATAAATCTCTTAAAAAAGAGAGCCTCGCAGGCAGCTGCAGAAAGCATTGGCAAGCTTTGATAGCCAGAAATGGAGGGATAATGAAATGCTAATGCTGATGAAAAGGGTTTTCAAACTTCTGCTCTGGGCTTTTCCCTTTGTTTACCATTTTGAAAGTGCTTAATAAATGAAATGCAGAGGAACATTGTTTAAAATTCAGTTGAGTTGAACTGTGTCTTGTTAAACATTATGCACTATATAGGTCTGTTTAGCGTCCTTTTGCTTGCTCATTCATTTTAACACGCTTTTCGCTAAGAGGTGCCCACGCTTGGAATATGACTGCATCTTCCCAACGTCGTCTCTGCGGATGATGATCACTTTTGGACGTACAGTTTGTTTGTGCTGTGAAATGTCTTAAGACCAGTAATCTCTCTCAGCTCCTTTTCATTCTCTTTTGCTTTATTTGTTTGCAAAACTTCAAGACATTTCAATGGTGATTCTTAGAATAGCGGTGGTAAAATTGGCCTCCGTCCACATACGTGTCCACGCGGCCCAGGGCTCATGCCTTCTAATGAACAAGCAAAGCAATCTCTGTCTGCACCTTTGGGAAATGTACAACAATATAAATTCATTTATAACAGATATTCTCTTTTTCTCCTTTTTCTCAAATCAAAATCTTATTCATATTTGATTGCCCTATGACAGCTTCTAAATTATACTGCCTCCAAGTGAAACTGTAATATTTAGACTGCTGTTCACTTTGAAGTAGCCCGTCTTGTGTTTGTTCAGGTCTGTAATCCCTCTGCTGTGAAAAATAAGTGCAAACGCGCTGGTGAACTGGGATTTGGAAATATGCAATTTTTTTTAGTTCTTTACAGTCTCATTCACCCTTGATTCTTTCCCAGTCTCTTGCATAAATGACCTGCATTTATAAATCATTAACTTTTAAGATACTTTTTTCCTGGTTTGGTCCTTTTCTGCTTTACCCTCTGCACAGAAACTTCCTCCATCTCTGATGCAGACTCACACTGATACATATTCCTCATCACGCTTTATGTGTGATCTGTCGCAATGTGCCGCCGGTCCCACCCTACTTGCCTACATTTCTGTCAAAAATGGAGGTACTAACTCTTTTTCATGCCTCTTGCACAAATTTATTGGGACAATTTGCCGCCATTTGTGACCAATTTTATGACTTTGGACGCCGAAGGGAGGCGGTTTGTAAATAGAAAATGTGCTGTGTGTGTGATGTGAAAATGAGCTGGATTGATAAATGAATGACCAATGGAATATGGAATATAATGGATAAAGATATGGATGGAGAAAGTCGAGCGGACCTGATGGTTCTTAACCATCTACTCCGGTATAGTAGTGTATGATTCCAGAAATATATATTATGTGTATATGTGATGTGACACCAGATTTAACATGTGTAATGAGAAATTTGACCCTTATTGCTATTTTTCCCCAGAGGACCTGTATGGGATCTGTAAGGTGTGAGAAAGGGGCAAATGAATCATCCCTTGTAATGGTTTAGATTACTGTGAGTTGTGTCTGTTAATGTTTTTTTGCAGCGGTAAGCCTGCAGAATGAGGTTTCATGTTTTCTGCTCTCATTTGATGACCTCATATTTCAGAACTTGACATGCCTTTGTTACAAGATGATTAATATTATCCACTTCACTCCTGAGTGCTCAATGTTTTAGCTCATCAGTACGTACATTGAGCACCGTAATTCCTTGGACAGCGACTTATTTTGGTTTTTTTGGTTGTTTGGCTGTAGCACACGATATCAGTTCAGAAAAATTTGGGACTGTATATTAAATTAAATATAACTGAAGGCAGTGTTTTGTAAATTCTTTGACCTTATTTATATTGAAAACAATATAGTGGCGCATGTGTTTATATTTCACCACATGAATTTTATTTATTTTTCAAAATAAACATTCATTTCAATTTTTATTCTTGCAGTTTATTTCCAAAAAAAGTTTGTGACAGTAAAGGATTTTACTGCTTTGTAATGTTGCCTTTCATTTTCACAACACTGAATAAATGTTTATGGAATTGAGACACCTAGTGATTAAGTGTTTCAGGGGTAAGTTTGTCCCATTCTTCCTGCAAACCGGTCTTAAGGTCTGCAACTGTGCGCGGTCTTTGTTGTTGCATTTTGAATTTCAAAATACGAGAACATCACAATTTGTGAATGCATCTATTGGAGACGAGTGCTGGCTGGCCAATCCTGCAGCCGCACCCTCGTGCGGCCCTGCCTTTGTAATGCAGACAGAATGCGTTTTTTTTTTTTTTTTTTTTTGGTTTGTTTGTTTTTCTTGTTGAAATATCCATGGGCATCCTTGGAAAAGATGATGTCCTGAAGGCAGCACGTGTTGCTCCGAAATCTGTGTACTTTTCAGCATTAATGATGCCTTCACAGTTCACAGACGCCCAGGTTAACCTTGCCAAGGGCGCTGACACAAACCCATACCATGACAGAGCGTAGATTTTGGACTTGTTCCTGGTAATAGTCTGCGTGGTCCTTTTCTTTAGCACATGGCATGAATTTCTTCGAGAAAAATACCTGAAATATTAATTTGTTGGACCACTATACATGTTTCCACTGTGTGACGGTCCATTGGAGATGTCTCAAATCTCAGAGAGGTCAACAACATTTCTGGGCACTATTAACATCAGACTTCATTTTTGCATGGTAAAAATTTACCTGCATTTCTGGAAGCACATTGCTGGGCAAACATATGTGCCATCTTCCCAATTTCTTCTATTTTTGCTGATTTGTCATATTTGATTGTTTCAGATCATCCAGCTAAGTTTAATACAAGACAAAGACAATGTGAGTAAACACACAGCATTTCGATTGAATTTAAGCCGACTTTGACTAGGCCATTCCAAAGTCTTCATTTTATGTTTTTTTTTTTTTTTTTGTTTTTTTTTTTTTTTTTCAAGCCATTCGGAGACGGACTTGCTCGTGTGGTTTGGATCATTTTCCTGCTGCAAAACTCAACTACATTTGTGCTTTAGGTCATGAACTAATGGCCGGATATTCTCCTGTAGGATTTTCGGTAGAGAGCAGAATTCATGGTTCAATGAATTATTGCAAGTCGCCTGGGTCCTGAAGGAGCAAAGCAGCCCCAGACCATCACACTGCCACCACTGTATTTGACTGTTGGTATGAAGTTCTGTTCGTGGAATGCTTGGCAAGCTTTACATTGATGTAATGGGACTCACGTCTTCCAAACAGTTCTGCTTTTGACTCATCAGTCTACGGAATATTATCCCAAATGTCTTTGAGGATCATCAAGATGTTTTTATTTTTTATTTATTTATTTATTTATTTTTGGTAAACATGAGATGAGCTTGTATGTGTTCTTAATATGTTTTTTTTTTTTTTCCCCTGGGGGGGTCCGCAGTGGTTTTCGCCTCACACCAGTCTCGTGGATGCCATTTTTGCCCAGACTTGTTTTATTCTGGAAGTTTGAACGCTAACCTTGACTGAGGCAAATGAGGCCTGCAGTTCTTTAGATGTTAATCTGGGTTATTTTGGATGAGCCGTCGATGTGATCTTGCATGAATTTCGATTGGCTGGCCACTCCTTGTAAGGTTCACCGCTTTTCCAGGTTTTTTTTATTTGTAGATAATGGCTCTCACCATGGTTAATAGAGTCCCTGAGCTTTATAAATGGCTTTGCAACCCTGTCTAGACTAATGGTTGTCAAAGACTTTCTCATCTGTTCTGGAACTTCTTAAGATTGCTGCATCATGTGCTGCTTTTTGCCTGCATAACATTGCCATACAGGTTCTATTTAAGAAATGTATAGGTGCATGGCTTTGTCTTTTGAAATTGAGCCCAAATATCAATTAAATTGGTTTATGTGCTTGATTTGGCAACTAAAGCGCTATTACTTTTTTCACATAGGGCCACGTAGGGTTGGGTAACCTTTTTCCTTCAATAAAATCATTTCAAAACTGCATTTTTTGTTTACTCAGATTATCTTTGTCAAATATAAAAATTAGTTTGAGCCGAAACATTTAAGCGTGATAAATATGCAAAAATATAAGAAATCGGGGAGGGGGCAAATATTTTTCGAAGCACTGTGACGACATATTGCACTGATTGATAAAGGTTTGCCTAAGTAATCCTGAGCCCATCTGGCGACATCACATATAAATAAGTGATTGTTCTTGATGCCGTGCCATCTGAGCAATTGAAAATCACGAGTATTCAGTATAATCTTGTGTCCCTGCCCTTTATGCTCAGAAATACCTCCAGGTTCCTTGTTTATGTGTGATGTCCATTTATGTGTTATGCTCAGTTGATGTTGTGATATCCAAATCTCTTCCTATCTGTCTTTGAAGAACTTTTTCTTGAAACATTTTAAATGATTTTCTCATGCACTTGCGGGCATATCGGTGATTTTTGCCCGTCCTTGCTCCTGAAGGACTAGACCGTTCCTGGGCGCTGCCATTGTAGGAATCATGATCGCAGTCACTTGCTGACAATAGATGTTTAAAATCATGCCATCATTGAAATTTTATACCTCATTACTATCTCAAAATTGCACCGGTCCCTTTTTTTTTTTTTTTTTTTGGAATGCATTACAGGCCTGAATAGTGGGAATGGAGGCATATTTACAAGTAAAATGAAACTGACCTGACAGAACATTAAAAAATTAGTCTTCATACTGTCTGCAGTGATTTCGAGTTAAATCTGTGATTTCTAAATTTCCTTTATGTTTTTATGCGCATTTTCCATCCGTCCCAACATTTTTGGATTTAGGGTTGCAGTTTACATTTTGTGTTAAACCGTCTGTGTTCACTTGTTATTTTCCCCTGATGCTTGACATTGGCACAGCTATATAAACCTCCTGGAGTGTTTTTGATCTGGGGTGCGTTTCCCAAAAGCGTAGTTGCTAACAAAGTTACCAACTTACATAGTTTGTCCATTCACAGTCAATGGGTCCAACTATGTCAGTTAGCGTCTGTGATTTCAGGAAACGCACACCTGGTCTATACTGGGAAGGGGTTTTCTTCATCAGGAAAATGGTTCTTTGTCATCCACAGTTCTTTTCCATGATCTCATGGGCTAATTGGTGTTCCTGAGCTCAACAGTGCATTTTTATTTCTGAAAATGTGCTAAATAGTAGATCTGGCCTAACATTATTATTTTGATTCCTCTGAGGGGCAATTTTTTACACTTTGAAAAAAAAAAATTTAAACTCACCATAATTACTACGTAGCTTGATTGCTTTGTGGGTTTAGTCTTGTTTATACCTGCGCCAAAATTATGTGTAATATTGAGTCTGAATCTGTCTGTATGATTGGAGGCCTTTGGTGGGTCCCTAAACATCTAAAATGGAAAAAAAAAATGTATGAGCAAATGGGGTGTGTTTAGCCTCTCACAAGAGAAAAATTGATAAAATTACACAGTTGGTAATGCTGTATTCTGAATGCCTGGGCAGAACGTTGATTAGTTGGGGAGATATGAAGCTTCAGCATTGAATGATAATAAACTTCATTCGTGAGTAGGAAGAAATGGGTAAGATTCGCTGACTATGAGGCTTTGTATCTCAAAAACCTTGAAGAATTGTAAAGAATTTGCTACTAAAACTTTTTTTTTTTTCTTATTTGATTCTTGTTTGTATAAATTTCACGTTTGAACTTTTCGTATACTACCATATTGGTGAATTTGGTGGCACTTGTAAAAATATGAAGGATTGAGAGTGTGGTATTTTTATGGTACTCTATTCTACAGAATGTGTTTAATACTCCTGTCTGCTGGATGGCACTGCTTGATATGTCACTTTTTTTTTAAGTGAGAGCTGTGTGGCTGTAATGAGCCACCTGTGAAATGGGGGTGGGTGATGTCATAGAAATTGGTTTCAGTCTGATACCAAGTTGCACCATGGCCAGAATCATTGATATCAAAACACGAAAATGACTGATGTGCTTTCATGTTGCAGAGAGCATTGTGTTGCAATTAAAGAGGTGAATGCTGCACTAATGAGCTGTTTCTGAATGGCTTTTCTTTTTGTACCAAATGATTTTCCAGACAGAATGGGCAGTGGGCTGTGGGCTGAAAATGTGCATTTCATTGATCCCCTGAAGGGAACTACGCCAAACACTGCTGCTCACATTAAAACATTTTTTTAAACATGTTGAAGATTTTTGGCAGTGCATTCATGCAGTTATTCATGCATAATTCCTAAAAACATGAGGTTAAATACTCCGTATGTGCAGGCAATATCATAAGCAAACTATACTGGATACCCATCCATAATCAGTCTTGAGTAGAACAACTTCAGTTTGAATTGGCTTAAAAATTTATCAATGGAATAATTTTTTATCTTTTTGGCTTATGGCAGCGTAATATTGTTTTTAAAGACCGTTACTCCACTTTTTGATCAAAGAAAACATTTGAAGCTGCAAAGATGAGAGGAAGAGAGAGATGGATCAGTTTTATAAAATTGCTTTTTATTTATCCTATAACCGCGAACATCGCTGTTCAAAAACCAGGCTTAGTATCATTGGTATTGATACTTTTTGTATCTGGATGATTTTGTACTTGTCACTGAATTTATTTATTTATTTATTTTTTCAGAAAACCATTAATATTATCTTTGTTTTGTATTGCACTAATGTAGAAGTGAATCTCATATGGAATGTGGCATATGAGCCTGAGCCTCCTTAAGCTGTTTTGCTTTAATTACTTTTCTCATCTCTTGCATGCACACTTAGTGAAGGAATGAAGTGCTATAGAAGCTTTCATTCTCGAGTGCTACCTGTTAGCTATTGAGTTTTTGTGCCTTTACGCCTAACAGTATACCCGGCCTGTATATCAAAAAATCATATGCTGGTTTGAAATGATGTTGTTCCAGAATGTTCCATTGTATCATCCTGCAAAGTTTTTTTTTTTTTTGTGAATGATTAATATATTGCCATGGCAGTTAAGGGTGGTGGATATGAGAGATGTCTATACCTTGTATACCCTGGCCTGTTTCCCAGTGCCTGACTTGTGTGCCTGTGTATCAGCTTTTTGTGATGATTTACTAAGCGGGGTAACATTTGCACTAGAGCGCATCTGAAATCATGTCAGCTGCCATAGCAAAGCGGGCTTTGCTTACATTATTATTCAGAGCTCGCCCATCTTCAAACTCGGCCTTCCTTATTATCACAACTATTCACCTGTCAAGGTTTTGATGCTACCATATTCTCGAGAATTGTTGAACAGACTGACAGACAGAAATATTAACACTTGCAAAAATGCTCAAAATGGCTTTCCTGGCAGTGTTCTAGTAGTTTCCAAATAATTTTGCCGTGGCTTGGCCTGATGACCCGCAGATCAACTGAAGCCAATTCCTGCTGTGCTATTGCGGCTGGTAACAAGGTTGGTTGTGAACTGCTGTGCTCGATCAACAATCCATACTTGCTGTTGCGGTGCTCGTTTTCACAGCATTTATAGTGAAGATATTGCAAACATTCTCTCTACTGTTTGCTCAATACCAGTTGTTTGATGATAATCATTGCGATCACAATAATGATGCCATTCAAGGTGAGCATGTACTTGTGAAAAAGGATGAGAGGGGATTTGCATATTGCCCTTGCTGATTTTGCAAGGCAGGTCAGTTTAATCTGTATTAAAACATCTGCAGCTTTACCGGATCATGTTTGGAAATCAAAGGCACGATCACAATTGTTTATCTTCACCATTGTCCTTGAAAGTCAATGGAAGAATAAGCCTCCTGTGGTTTCCTTGTGATTTTCTTCCAAATGGCTGATTTATAACCGATGAAGGAAGGAAAGTGTGAATACGCAGCTCCTGTTGCAAAATTTCACCCTCTTAGATCTACTTGGTTTGCGGCAATTGAACATTAATCCATCCATTCACTCGGCCCAGTTTTTCCCTAACAAGTGAATGGGGCTCCATCTTCATCAGAGGTATTGATTCCGTTAGAAGTGGATTTTAAGGCGCTCTGCCTGGAGAGGACTGGTAAAATTTTGCATGACTCGTTTAGATTCTGGAGAGCTGTGCATTAAACTGTCACATCGGTGATTGTATTTACTCTTCGATTTCCCTCCCCATAATTCCCCCTTTACATGCCTTTCCCAAGGGTTGCTTGAAATTGAAATGGTCTGCCCGTCTGTGTGTGAATCCTTAAAATCTGTATGAAGTGCTCATATCTGGTGAGGCTTCAAAAAAATCGATAAAAAATGTGGGGGCTAAAATCCACAAACCATCCATTTTATTTAACTATGGATCTAATGAGTAGTATAACCTTTGATTTGTGGACTGTAGTCACAGTAGAACTAACTGCAGCTGGCCTAATGGTATACCATACTGTATTCATTATTTTTAAAATTGTATTCCCCATGCTTCTGATCAAAGATGAATGGCTTCATTTTCTTTCAGTTATGCTTCAGTTTTTTCTCAATGCTCCTTAGCAAGGAGATTTTTGTCCCAACTGGGACGTGTGGATAAAGAATGGAAGTCGTCAATCTGAGCAAATGGTTGCAGTTCTTTAGGATTTTGGGTAGTTGTCCAACCAGCAGAGACCAAATAGAATTTAAGCATTCATTTTGCAAACTGCGCTTCCTTTCAGCCTGTGTATGGGCAGAATATTTAAAGGTTGGCTTTGATCATGCTTTCTGTTTGTGCTGTCAAGTAGCAAAATAAAGTTACCATTCTCTAATTCGGAATATTCCGTCTGTCTCTGAGGATTACGTGTTTACGACTGCTTGCTCGAGCAGCACAAAAAATTCATGTCCAATGACCTTTTGAGAAGGAGGTAAAAAAATAAAAGTCTACAATAAAAGAAAGCATTGAGTTTGGTTGATGCATTTGATTTTAAAAAGGAATCTTTAATTTGGTGTTTCATGTGCAGGACACAAACATAACTTCACTAGCTAAAAGTATGCTATGTCAATCGTGGGTGGATTACGGTAACGGCTTTCCATTGGCTTTGATAACGGTCCCACGATAACTTCTCTCAGGTCGTGCATTTTTGCTAATTAGCTAGTGCCAAATTGCAACAACAGTGCCTCCCAGACTCATTCAGGTGCCATCGTTCTTTGCCCATAGAAATCCTACGATGCCATCATGGATGATTCCTGTTCTTTCAACCTCCATTTTCAGAAAATTCCTATGTTATACTTTGTTTTGGTTGATGTAATTTTTGCTTTGTTACAACATTTTTATGCCTCCCCCTGCAAAAAAAAAAAAGGCATACTTATCTGCTGAAATAGTGGAGAGATTTTTACCAAATTGCACTTTGGTTTGATTTGGTTTTGGTGGTAATCAGGCCAAACGTAAAGGTCACACAAGGTCAGCCGTATGCGGGGACTGGAGATCAAGTTTTCGGGCGTATGACGCAGTGGCAGGTGACGGCATATCACTCAAAGCTTTGCATTGAATTGTACCTTGTTTATTCTGGTACCCAAGAGACTTAGTCCATAACGTCCTTGAATGCAGACTGGGCCCTGTAACCTTGGCATGATTGATTCTAGCCTGTGGTGCTATTTTCTGATCATGATGTGCAGTTTTTTGAAGCGGAGCGTAGCTGGCTTCCATTTACCTGAGGTAGTGTGGGTTTAAGTTGCTCTCGATGATGAGGTTACCACAGTACTGGCTCATCCCACCAAAATGCCGGGCTCCTAGTAGTCATCCTGGCATTTCATCTGGATGGGACTAGCGTTTAGATGGTAATGAAATGAGAACTGGTGAGTGTCAGGGGATAATGGTTACAGTGTGGATGTGATTGCTACAACTCCGTGGAAAACTCCCAAGGTTGACATGTAATGTTGAAAAAAGACTTATTTATGCACCGTCTCCTCCCTCTCTTCACAGACAAACCCGAGCACTACGACGTGTGGTACGAAAGCAAGTTTGAAGAGTGCGACAAGGAGGCGTGCCTATCCTTCTCCAAGGACATCCTATGCTCGCGCGTCACGGTCGACCACAATTACTACGCAGTCTGCCAGAACCTCCTGTCCAGGTACGCTACGTGGCGCGGCTCCACGGGCGGCCTCCTGCACGACCCCCCAGCGGACATAGCCAAAGAGGGGCGCCTCGAGGCCCTCCTGGATGAGTGCACCAATCCCAAAAAACGCTACGGCCGATTCCAGGCGGCGAAAGAACTGCGCGATTACCTTACACAGCTGGGGACTGGTGCCAGGTAATGAACAGTGGCCCGTGCTCTTGTTCGGTGGTTTTGATGGTTAGTCCTCTCCCATTTCTCAGCACAGTAGCAGACTTCATGTTCGCATTGGAAATGGAAGGTGGTTATTGGACCTTGAATCCCATGAAACCAAGGTTATGCATTGGCTCTTTTTGTTTACATCACATTTCTGTGTCTCTAACAGATTTTTTTTTTTTTTCCTGACTGTTGTATTTGTTTATTGATAATTTATTTTTTACTAAGCTATTGTCTTTATTTTGTGCAATGGGAGTAGGGCAGCGATGAACTGTTTATGTTTGCACATGCCCTAGCGCTCCCCCGTGTACCGGAGACGGTGGGGGAGGGGCGAGGGGGATCCAATCAGGGCGTACAGGAACTGTGGGCCTTTCTCGAGAGGCAGCCCGATGAGCTAGAGGACATGCGCACACAGTTATAACAGAGGGCCGATCGTTAATAACGTCCCTCTTATTGGACCTCGCCTGGGGTCCACTCCATCTGCTGGGGAATTTATTAGAACTCAATAATGTTTTTCCTAATTAATTTTTACTGATGGCTCACAAAATGTTCCGAGCATTTCTTTGTTTAAAAATCTTGGATTGGCGCTCGTTGCAAATGATGAGCTCACATGGCGGAGTCTCGGGGCCTGCTGGGGCTTTGCTGATAAGTCCTGTTTTTGTTTCCATCGGGTGGCACAGGGAGGAGGCCTCGCATTGCATGGCAGGACTAAGGAATAGTCCGCTGCTGGGGGGGAGGGGGAGGGGGGCTGGGACTGTACCCATTTGTCCCCACTGTCCTGTCCCTCCTCTTATCCACTTAGCCAATCAGAGTTGAGCAGATGTAGTGCTACAGATGGGAAAGCTGGTCCTGTCTATCTCCTTGAACAATCTTGCCCGTCTTCACACATGCCTGTCCGAAAGGGCCAGTGATGAGGTTTCACTTTCAACAGCTTCAGGCACTGATTCCCAAACTCCATCCTGGGGACTCAATGTGTATGTTGGCTTTTTTTCCAACCACAGTTACAATCCCAGGAATAACTAGATGTTAATTTTTCATAATTAGTTGCTTTTCAGGCTAGAAAGATGTTCTAACCTCTTTAACCATGTTGATCCATGATGTTTAAAAGCCCAACATTCATATTGTGTGTGTTTTGTGATATTCCAAGTGGGCAAACCCAGCCAAGGTGGCAATATGGATTGCCTGATCAAATCCAAGATTATGGTGAATCAATAAGCTGCTAATTAGGTTTCTGAATGCATGCATTTCCAAAGTTCTTTCCAATTTTTTTTTTCCTAAATCAGATGGGCAAAAATAATGCTGAACAGGTTTGAATCATTATAAATTGAGTTTGACTCATTATAAATTGATTGTGACTCTATGAATTGAGTTAGACAGTGAATTCTTCTTAACCTAATAAATGCTTTGCTTTAGTGACCACATGTCTACAATTGCAACAGTTAGAAGCCTATTGATTCTACAATTTCTGGAGTCACAATTTTTCCCTTTTTTATGCAATTAAGTCATTTGCAATGTAGCGCAATTTGAATACGGAGCTCTCCAGGGCATGCACTGCTATTTCTGACATAATGTGGCTTGAAAGGGTAAATTATCCCTCTAATCATGAGTGGTGCAATTAAGTGGAATTAGCAACTCATTGAAATTCTTGGGTGCAATTGTGGTTGGAGCAAAAACCCGTGACTCCACTGGACTGAGTTGAGGAACGACTGGCTTAAAGAGTGGCTTTAAGACACACCGTTGCGCTTGTAGGTTTCTGTAATACTGTTGTGTTATTTTGACACGGGTTCAATAATACAGTTGTGAGTTGGTAAAGAAGACTTGATAATCTTTGGATTGATTTTAAAGACATCCTGTGCTCATACGATTTTGCTATTCCGTTGAAATTTTCAAACCGTGCAGCTCTGGTGAATAGTAGTTGGGCAATGTGCTATTGGACTTAACTTGACACATGCAGGAGAGCATGTGCAAATTGCAGTGACCTTCTCAATTCTTTTATCTGCATCTACATGTAGGTGTTACAATCAGACGGCGATCTGTGAATGCACCCAACCTACAGGTCATCATTTTTCAAATTCCAGTTTCCAGCACAAATAACGGCAGAGTGAAATTTTCATTACTAAAATAACTTCCTTTAGTCTGTCCTTTTCTGCAGAATTTTTCTCTGGCCATTCTATGCATTCTGTGTTTATAAAGCCCATTATATATGTATTGTAAACTGTTTTCAACAGTTTCAAATCGTTACCTCTCTTTATGCACTGAGGTTTCTACTTACATTGCTGTGGCTGAACTTATTGTTGGGCAGGTATGGTTTTTTTTTTTTTTTTCTTAAACTGTTTTTGTTTTGTACTCAAGTAGTGAGGTTGTCCTGTACTGCTGCCCTTGACTCATGAACCACTTAGTGGGCGGTTAATATGCCTGAAGGGGTGCAATTCCGCATCACGCTGCCGCCCGTTCCGCTTGAGATGGAGAAAAGTACCCAGAAAAAAGAACGCCTCAATGTTCTGGTCCTGATAAAAATGGCTGGTGGCCCCTCTGCTGCCCTCATTTTCTAGATTCGGCCATTTCAGAGGAGGTGGCCGCCATAAGAACATTTACAAGATTGCATAAATTGGAAAGTTACGGCAGTACTTCTTGAAAAACAGGCACGCGTGACAGAATCTGGCAGAGCCAGACACTTCACTAAAGGAAACCTGATTTTTTTTTTTTTTTTGTTTCCTGCTGAAATCTCCTGTGGCTGACCAGCGAGCCCCTGCTTAGGCCTGATAAATGTGACCCCGCAGTGGCCATGTGCAGCAGTTTGGCCCTGGGGGGACGTTGATATGTGGAATTGAAAGGGGGAATTTCAGTCGTAGCCGTCTAGGACTCTTTAATTGGAGTTGATAAATGACTCCTGTTGCCTGTTTCTCAATCTGCAGTTACACAGAATGACCATTTGAAAAGGGAATGCAGCCTACACCCTACAGCAAACATCTCCTCTCTTTGATTTATCCCATTTCCCCATTTAAAATAAGAAAAACTTGATGGAACCTGCCATGAAAGATGTTAGTTTTTTGGTTTTTTTTTTTTTTTTTTGGTACTGTTTAGCATATTTTGTTTAACATGTTTTACACGATGGACCAATGCATTTGAGAAAATCCCGAAGCGCAAATCAATGAAGTATGAAGGTGAAAAGCAATCTGCTGTCACTGGTATTACTTTACAACCTCTGCGCATGACACCCAGTGCTATGATATACTTAATGAAGTGCACTATATGGTCTGCAATCATTCTCAAGACCATTGGAACTTAATGGAAACCCCCCCTCCCCCAGCTCCTTTATAAAATGTGTGCACAGGACGGCACGTAGAGGTTCCTTCCTATTTTTGTTAACCCTTTGCCGATCCAGCCAGACTAAATAGAGGGAAAAGCAATAAATTTAGTTTTGGTATTTAATTCTAAATGTTGTGCTTGTTTTTACGATGTCAGATTAATACATTCCTTTGCTCCTTAATCCTGTTTGCCCACCTTATGGTCCAGTAGTCTGAGTTTGGGGGGTTTGTAGATGTGCATACATAACTGTCTGCTTTTGTACTGTAATTTTTATGTTGGGTATCATATCAGCCCCGTCTGATTTTACTGTGCCTTTCATTCGAAAAGTTGTATTTACAACTTTTAGTGGGTTTAAATATTAAAATATATAAATATATCTATACCAACATGTGTGTGAGTATTCATTGATTCCTGCTGTAGTCTCTGGTCTCAAATTGTGTTCTACCATAGTATCGCATGAAAGCTGCAGAGCATATTTGACGGAATTTATCACCATATATAAAATGGGAATGACCCTTGAAAGGCGCCTGCATTTTTGTGCTTGACTCTCCAAGGGCTATTTTCCTCTAGAGCCTTCCTGCCGTAATTGCTCAGTTCCCGAGCTGAATAATGATTCGCTCATAGGTAAGATGCAATGCCTGTAAACGCTTCGCAGTCTGAAGCCGCTCGATTCCCGCGGAACCTTCTCCATCTCCAGTTATCAATGAGAAAAACCGGGATGATTTTTGGAGTACCATGAGAAAAATGCAGATAAACACTACAGTAAGTGGTAGCAAAGGAGCAGCTGAAGTGAGGGCCGCAGAAAGGAAAGATTGTGGTTCACAGCCGGAAGAAAACAGGCAGATTTTTCCTGAGTAAAATTGAAAGAGGGAAGGAACCTGTCTTAACCTCACTCCGTCTGCTGATTGGGAGCTTCCGTGGACCTCTACTTAATGAAAATGAGTTTTTTTTTTTTTTTTTTTTTACCACGTGCTACAATCTGTTCAGCATTTGTGCTGCTCTGCCATTTAGCGCTGCGCCTCACACAGCTACAGTTGGCAGAATTACTGCAAATAATGGGCTTGGTCTTGGCCGACTGGCAAACTTGCTCAGAAATGAGTCCAGTTTCCGCAGGCCCCTCTGCTTAAATAAACATCAGGTCCTGCCAACCGAAAGCTCACATTTTTCTAAATGGTACATAACCAAAGGGGAATGATTTGGTTAAACACTGCGCCTCTTAACCAAAAGGGGAGATTTCAAGTACAGTCTCTCCTCCCTCTGCCCCAGTGTTCCAAAGTTACATATAATATTCTAATGCACATCCTCAGAGAACAGACTGCCAGAGCTATTAAAAAAGGAAGTTGTCCCAATTTTCATTCGATCCTGCCTCGTTAGTTATGACATTTTACACCTACAATGCCACATTTACCCTACGGAGTCAGATTTTATGAGACATCTGCATTTATGCAATGTGGTCTTTGTCTCTCTGACATGTTCTCCAAATCTTTGCCTTGCCTGTCAGATCGTGAGGTCCCAGGCTGCAGATGATATCTTGTTTAGGCCATAAACAGCCTGCCGCCTTCTCTTTGATTACAAGGAGAGTAAGAGAGAAGAAAAATGGGCAGCGACAAAGGAAAGTTTCCCCAGTGCTGCTGCTCCGCTAACTTGATGTAAAGTCTATTTCATGCTCTGTCAGGCCTAGCAAAAGGAGGCCATTTTTAGAAATGGAATAACCTATATTTTCACCGGGAAATAAATCTGCCAACTGTTGCATTTGGTTTATAAATAATGATGTGCAGATCCATCGTCATCCGTATGTTGCATGCCGCTGCTTGGTTTTCTCCACTTTCTGGAAGTACTTCATGTTTTGTGGAGGGGTTTTTTTCCACCCTCCCCATTTTTCCATTGGTTGCATGCCATAGTGGGATTGAGAAAATATTGGAGTGACAGTGGACTGTTGAAGAAATGACTGGGATAGTTACTAGTTTATCCATTTGGACTACATGATGACCCTGTAAAATTATGGTTCCCTACCCTTGTTCCTGGAGATCTACCATTCTGAAGGTTTTCCTCCTACCCGCCTAAAGCACTGCAGCTTGAGATCTAATTGAGCTGATAATTGATGGAACAGGGTGTCCGCGCATCCTTAAAAAGTCTTAAATTCGTGTTTCTAAAATTAAAGCCTTAAAATGTATTAAAATTATTAAAATTGTTATACGCTGGTCTTAAATACATTACTCAAAGGTCTTTAATTTGTCGGGGCAGGACTATTTAATCAGCTTATCGGTTCCAAATTTATGAATTCAATCGCGGTCTGAAATGAACTGCAGTGAGAATATATTTGGCAGGACCTGCTATCAGTAAGCGGACCTAATGTCCCGTGATTTTTATTTTATTTTTTTTTTTTTTTTTTTTTACGCAGTACGTCATCTAAACAAGAGGATTCGCTTCTGTTTGCGTGGTTCATGAATATTCATTTTTGTCCAACGCGCAACTGCATCGCCGGCCTTGTTTACATGTTGTTTGCAGTGGCTTGCCCGTAGAAGAGAACCTTGATTTGGCATTTGTTCCAGATTCTTCTTCATCACATAAGTATAACACTTTTTCCATAGCCCAACTCGTGACATATATTTGATATTACCTTCGGTAGGTACCACTTTTACGGAAATATTTGTCTGCGAGCTTGAGGGGAAAAAAATCGCTCCATGTTAACTCATGTCGTTAATATTTAGCCAAACTGAATGCCAAGTGTAATGTTGGTTAAATCGGTATGACTTAAAACTGTAGCAGGCTAGCTAAGTGCCACTCTCATAACAAAGTTAAGGTTACTTAACTAGTGTGCTCGCAGACCTGTCCATAACCATTATGTAACAGCAGTTTGTTTCCTAACGAGTTAACGTTAGTCAGCCATTCAGTTGACAGGGGGGAAAAGCGTGATTTGACATTTATGCCTTATTTTTCTCTCACTGAACTGTACTTCTCCCAATAGCTCAACTCTTGACGAGAAAGTGATCAGTACAAACTGAAGCTACTTCGAACGCGAAAGTGATGGCTTGACCGCAGTGTAGAATGATAGCAATACTATTCTGGAGCTTACGGAAATTACTTTGGTTTTCCATTAAATTGCGCGATTCGGTTTTGTTATAAACAGCGTCTAATATTCTCAGTCATGACCTGATCAGGCCACCGGTAATGCCACCATAAATAGAACCACTGGGAACGTATATGGCGATCATAAAACACTTGTATTTCTGGCCCTTAATCTGTCCTTACGAAGATGATCTTCTGGAAAACGATGAGAAATGAGATCAAAGTGCAATTTGGTATCCCCAGCACACTGCGGGACACAACAGTGAAACGCTGATTGGGATGCACCATGCTGCGAACTGCGTGCACAGGACAGCAACGGTCTGTTATGCATAGCAGCAGTCTGCCATTAAGAAATAACCATAGAAATATTTTTATAACGGAAGCAAACAGTTGTCACAGTTTATAATTATATATTTATTTTCTCTCCAAAAAAAAAAAAAAAGGAATTGGAACCGGGATTCGATAAGCAGAATCGGAATCAGAACCGGAATCGATAAAATTGAAACGATACCCAGCCCTATATATAACTCCTTTTGGACTAGCGCCTTTCATCAGAAGCAAGCTAATCTGCAGCGTCAATAAGGCTTTTTTGTTTTAATGTTAAACGAAGGCTTTTTTGTTTTAATGTTATCACATTACTTGGGCTCGAGACCAATCCATAACTCCGCCACTAATAATAAGTCAACTTTTGCTGAAGATGCGCCAACGTCCCTTATATATTGGGTTCGGAAAACATCAATTTCGAGTTTTTAAAAAGCGGATCGCATTCAAAAAGACAAGGGTTATAATTTTTTTTATCTTGGGTATATTCACGAAGTGTCAAATTCATGGGACATTCAATGCAGCTCAAGATTTACTTGCACCACTTCAAAGTAAGTATTCATGTATTTTTTTCAAAACCTGACTAATTGTTAACTTTATATGCATTTTGGCCTGCAATGTCATGATGCAATGAAAACCTGCAGCCTCTTGACCCTTTACAGTGAAAAGCCATCAGAGCACACTGCTGTTTGACCAATAATGTACCATATTTTTTATCCAGTATTGGTATTTATTATCCCTGTGTGTATCTAGGAACTGGAGATTTGGCCACCGTAACAACTGAGGCTCATGCCATTAGATTTTATAATTAGAAAATGCAAAAACAAAAGCGAATGTTGGATCTTCCCCATTAAATAACTGCACTAAGTGTTTGTTTGTCATACAGCTATTGAACCAGAGCAGCCCTGGATCTCATTTGGATGTTCCTAAATGGACAAAAACTCTGAATGAGTCTATTCATGGGACATAACATGCTATGCTTGGGTTGTAATACAGCTCAAGATTCCCCCAACCATTGCCTATATTTATAGTTTTTTCAATGTCTTTGTTAAATTTATATGCATTTTTTCAATGCAATGTCATGGCATTAAAAAGGTCTTTTGACCAATGTCTATTTTTTGTATTTGGATTTATTATCCTTGTGTATAAAAAAGAACTGAAACCTGAGGCTCATGCCATGTATGTGTTCAATCAACTGCACCAAATTAAGGTTGAAATAAAACCAGAGGATTTTATGTTCCAAATGGAACAGACTCATTGATTCCACTGCTTTAAAAGAAATTGCCAATTTGGAAAGATATATTCAAGGTGGCATTTATTTAAAAAAAAAAAACTTTTTTTTTTTTTGTTGTTTTGCTGCTCTTGCTAGAGTCAGTCACTGGATCTTAATACAATCAACCATGCATTTTACATACTGAAGAGGAGACTGAAGGCAAAAAAATTCCCAAAACAAACTGAACATGGCTGCAGTACAGGCCTGGCAGAGCATCATCAGGGAAGGTGCCCAGTGTCTGGTGATGGCTATGAGTCATAGATTTCAAGCAGTGATTCCTTGCAAAGGATCTGTAATCAGGTATTTTAAATGATTATTCTTTATTGTGAAACTGTTCAATGTATTTTAATGCACTCAGAAAGGGGGGTAATGGGAACTATGTATGAAAGGTGCTGTCATTTCTAAATTTTTCATCCGTTATGGATGAAAACACTCAAATCAAAGCTGACTGCACTTCAGCCTCGTTGTCATTGTATCCTTTCAAACTCAGAATAATAGAATATAGCCAAATTATTTTTAAAAAAAAAAGAAATCCTACAAATGATGGCGCTTAAATGCAGAGCATAGGGAAGGATTGGTCATATTTATTACTTGAGTGAAGGGTGTAACCATGTTTATGTGAATGTTGGTCTTTAATGGTCATTGTTCCTCTGGAAAATCCATTCATGACGGGGTCTCAGCCTCCTGTGAGAGATGCCCAGAGTTTCCGCCTGAATTCCCAAGCTCCTAATTCATTCTCATGATCCTTGGGATCTTAATTGCCTCCCTAACCATCTTCCTCTCTGCCCATAAGTTATACATTTGCATCATCTTCACCCTTTTCCTGGACAGTTTTTTCCATGCTGCATGTTTTTTTTTTTTTTTTGTTTGTTTAAATGCTGCCTTTGCTGAGCTTAATGCTATTTTTCCCTTCCTGCATGCTTTGTTACTTTTAGTAGTTGTGCACTTCTCACGCATTCCTCCTTTGCTGGTGATTACATCAGCTCACAGCCTCGTCATCTGTTTGCCAAACGTAGAGCTTCAGTGTTCCTCATGTGTTTGAATATCCTGCCCTGCCGACCAGTGTGGAGTTGTTCAGCACTGCTACATGGGGCAGACTGGGGACACAGTCTCAATTTTTGAAGTTTTTTTTATTTTTATTTTCCTTATAAATGCACTGAAACATTCAAGAGTTTGGAATAGGTGAGCCATTTTTAAAGACATTTTTAGTTTTCTTTAATTTACCACTGCATCAGCATTGATCCAACATTGATCCAAAGATGAAGCCAAGAAATTGATCATATTATGAATAATTTAGAGATGAGATTACCCCATACCCCCATCGGACTTTAAAGCGCTTTGACTGTCTATGAGAAGGTGCTAAATAAATGAAGTGTTCATTCATTCATTCATTCATTCATTCATTCACTGATCAAAATAATTTTTTGTTGTCTTTTATACATGACTCTCAATAATTTTGGTGTAATAACAATACACTGTCTCCTTTTCCTTAAATAATTTTGAAATGTGTTAATTTGGTACTTGAGAAATCGGTTGCATCATTCTAAAAGCAGGAGAACCTAAAATGTATTTCTGTATATTTATTTACAATTTAATACACCACAAGTCATGTTTGAATTTGTTTAAAAATGATGGAAAAAAAAAAACCACCTAGTCCAAAAACTTGTCTGTCAATCATTCTTTTGAGAGATGAAGGCTACTCTAAGACTTAGTTTGGCAGAAGTGAGCAAGTCATAAAAGAGACCTTTTCACTGTATCTATAAACTATATATATTTACATTTAAAAGTAAATTAATATAAAAACATTTTATTATAACTGCTGATACAGTTCTCATATAATATATTTTCCTGTTATAAGACTTGGTAAAAGGTAATTAGTAGGTATTAGTGTTGTGCTGTTTCTCTGTAGAACACTCATTGTGATTGGGAGGTGCAATGCTCTGCCACCAATGCAAACATGGGACCCAGGTAACATGGATGTGAAGTGTAACTGCAAAAACCACTTTGGTTCTAGCAGTTCACAGAGGTGCCATCTTCCCAGCTTCAGTTGTATGAAATTTGATGGTTAAATGCTCTTTTCAAAAGAGATTCACCGCCCATTGACCCGTGAGCAAATTTCACTTGGTTCACCCATCTGTTACTGACAACTCAGTGGGCTAAAAAGGAATGTCTTCTGAAGTACAAGGCAGCATGTTGAAAGTACTCTCACTTCAACTTCCACATATTTCAGTAAAACCTCAGGGCAAATGAGGTGGGACTGTACGGTATATTGCACACACTTTGTACCTGCCTCAAAAGTGCCTGAACTGCCCTCGCTTCACTCTAAATTACATAACCTCCTCATGTTTCTACTGCTTCAGATCCCTATTTTTCTCTCCTTTCACTTCGAATGAGAGACCATTAATGGAGGGTTACACTTGAACTGCAGTGTGAGCCTTCAGTTTGAGATGGTGCTGAGACACTGCCATCCCTCCCTTACACTCATTATATTACCTGAACTGAGCAGTCATTCCACCTGAAAATGTTGTCATCTCCTCCGTGGAGTCAGCAATTCAACCAGAGTGGAGAATTTTGCTTGTGCGAGGAATAACTAGTGAAATTGGGCAATGGCAGTAGGATCTCTCGCTCTGAATAAATATCCCAACACATGTAAGTCCTATTGTTGCTTTTCTCTTTTCATGCCTACACATGGGTGGCAGAACAGGTGCAGCATTGTACTGCTGTAGCACGGTATGCATTCACATCATGTTATTTCCTTCCACGTAACGACTGAATTGTTAAGAGCTCTATCAAAATATGGCAGATTGCAAGTGCGCCTGAAGTCACAAGTGACGCGTCTGAACCAAACAATAATGAAACGCAATTATTTCTTCGTGTCAGTCAGCTGCCTCAGCATATTGCAACACTCGTAAAACCTGAGCATTTACGGAGATATGAAGGGTAGTGAACTTCGTTAGCCTCGGCAAAGCAAAGCACATGTTACCGGGAGAATAAATTATGCACAGACATGCTTTTATATGTAGAGCTGTCAGGTGAATCAGGAGTGCAATTACTTTGTTTGATAGACAAGCTAAGGGCTTTATTTAAGCTAATGAGCTGCTCAACATGCTGCAGTCTCTGCCTGCAGGGATAATCGTGTTACCTTCATCATTTCAATTTCAATGTCTGTTTGATTTGAAAATAGATGGGGAAACTCACAGAAGAGTGGAAGTAGTAAATTTTGTTTGAGAATAGATTAGAGGACTATTTGGGTAAGGTTCAAAACCAAACTAAAATGGCTGATGGGAGGGGAGTCCGGTAAGTTCCACAGAGTCTCAGGAGCATAGGGATTAAGGGAGTCGGAGATGTAGGTCAGACGGGATGGAGAACGCATTGAGCTGCAGGGCGCCTTTCTAATCCAGTCTGAGAGTTGGGGGGATATTAGGACAAAACGCAGAGCTGAGACCATCTGTCCATTTAAATGAATGAACGACTGAATAAATCCATATCATGGGTTGTCTCTTAGTGCCCTCACTTACAAAAATGGCTTGATTTGAAATCTTTGAGGTCAAGGCCTAATAGCAATTTATTATCGAGAGTAACCTCAGTCCTTTGAGCCTTATTGCGAGCAGCAGCTAGTGCCATGGAGGCCATTGCCTCTTGATGGGCGTCAAGCTCGAGAGCTGAACATTATTTTCCAACTAGTTTGATAAAAAAGAATATATATGGAAGGTAATAAATCCTCTATGAATATGAGCGAGAGAAAGAGGAAGAAAATATGTGAGAACTGAGATTCTGCTGACAAGGTGTCATCGCTGGGACCGGCAGAGCCATGATTTTATGATGCCACCTGGACATGAGAATGGTGAGACCTCTCAGGTAAGCAGGCACTGAGCTGCTGACTGAAAGAGCGAGGTAAATCATCCTGGACTGTCCCCTCGGTGATGGGATCAGTGAGCTGCCAGCAATGAGAAAACCCCCCCAGCCTTTTTCTCCCAGCACCTTCCATTTTGGCAGGGAAGAAATTTCAGTTGACAAACATGACTCCGGCTACAAAAGCCTTTTATGTTGAGTTGAGCGTTCCTTTGGGTGCAGAGGTATTGAAACCCTTGATGAGAATGCATTTAAAAGGCTGCATGAACTGTACATTTCTGCCGTGGGCAAGTTCCAATATTATTTCCCAGATAATGTCCTGCTTCTTTCATGAGATGTCTTTGTTCAGATTTACACCTTTTTCCATGTAAATGCGACACTGGGGTTAGTTCATGCGGGATAATGGCTGTTTAATCATGTCTGTAGCAAAGCAAATGCAATACAAATGGCACCGTTCCTTCCCATTTCCCCCTCTATAATAGCTGACACTGATGGAGCTATCAGCAGAAGTAATTGTTGCCATTATGATATCATCAGGCCCAGATCAGTGTATTCAGTCTTGTAATGTAAGCCCCTTGAGTCCGGGATCGAAGGAGAGGATTAGCCACTCAGCGAATGATTAAACGAAGTCACACTGTTTGTGCCCTATGTTTTAAAAGTACTGCGATAAGGTGTTCTTATGTTCTACAGAAAGAATGGCCAGATTTAATGCACTTTGTTTACACAAGTGAGAAGAAGAAGCTCAAATGCTTTAATTCCGCTTGTAATAGCCACAGTATATTCCATTTCTGCAGCATACTCTCTCATGAAATCTGATTTCTAATAATAGAATAAACCGCTCATTATAATACTTAAAAAAACATAATTGATTCTCATCATTGTGATCCCCCAAGCTGCCCCCCCAACAAATATATAAATAACCAGTAGTACACATATGTTCATAACCCCTACTTGTTAGATGCATTGTCTTAAATAAATATTAGTGGAATGTCAGTGGTAAAATGATCCAATTAATTCTTGGGTGGCAGCACCAGACTCAGATTAAGTGCATGCTATGACGAGCTCATTCCTTCCAAGTCGTGTGTATGTTTCCTAATAATAAATGAAAAGGGGAATATTCATTCTGGTGGCCATGGTGTGCCTGTGGAAAGAAAGGTTGTCTAATTACAGCTTAATTACTAATTTCGTGATTTAAAGGGATAAGGGAAGAATTAAGTGATTTAATCGGATCAGGAACGAATTAATATTGCGCAAGGGTGCTTCTTTTCATGGTATATGCACTTTGACAGCTGCTAATTGTGTTTTACAGGGAAAAACTGACTTTCTGTGCAATTTTTGCCTTTGTTTATACGCCGTATTCTAAAAATGTTAAATAGCCAATTACAATGAGGGTAAAAAAAAAAATCACACAAAAAATGGGAGTTGCAGGAAAATGAGCAGTTTTATTTATTTCTTTTTTTTCTAATTTACATAAATATTTAAAATGTGGGGTGACTTGGTATTTTTCAAGGAACAAATGCTGCTTTTGGCTTTCACAGTCAGTAGAGACATTTTTGTTTAGTTTCAGTGAAAACCACAACCCCTTCTTGTTTGCACCCTAGGGGTCTCATAGTTAGCTCAAAATATTCTTGGAGTTCAGTTGGCTTGGTTTATTCTTGGGTGGGGGGATGGGGGGAGGGCTGGAAAAAACATTGTTGTATTTGCCATCTGTAAACGCCATTGCCTTACAGCTCCTTCCTCTGCATAAAATACAGTTGATTGCACAAATTAGCAGAGAATTAGGCAAGCTTCCTCCATTTCCTATGCTGAAATCTCTCATCCACGCTCCACTGTACAGCAGATGACAATTCTTCAGGCCATTGCAAATGTGTTTGATATTAATTTAACCAGTTTTCACGGTGACAATTGTAGTACAAATATAGCCTATGGTGTCAAAAAGATTAGCTGTGCTTTGGGTCTGGAGTAAATTCTGAATAATGAAAATTACTGTGTAATATTCTGGTATTAATAATTAAAAATGTATAGCTTCAACGCACCAGGAAGATTATCGTTTTAGCCTTGTGTGAAAATTTCTAGTTGTACAGCTCTGCGGTGTAAATAATTTAAATTGCACATACAGCAAAATCTATATTGTAGAAGGAGTATCTTTATTTCGTGACCATTATTGCAACTAGTAATACGATTTCCTTACAGGACCAAGGTGTTATACCCAGAAATTTGTAAATGTATTAGATTCCTCGGAACTGCCACAATAATGCCTCTTTTCAAGAGCGGTGTATTAAGAAGGAAAGATGATCAATATTGGCCTCTGATCTGATTTGCTATGCAAGGTTTTATTCTCGTCTTAAACACTGATTGGCAAACTTGAGTAATATAGGTAAGTTGGCCTGCCAGTCCGTGCTAATATTTATGATTGAGCACAAATAAATTAAATGCTAAAACTACTATTCAATATGACAGTGCCGTCTACTAATATACAGCCAGGTACATAATTGGCAACCTTGGTGGGGAGGGGGAGGCTGCATCTAAATGTTAAAATCAAACATATGGGAAACTGCACTTTTGTTTAAATGATGCCATGCTATTAAACCTCCTCAGTTTTGTAGGTCCCGTGTTCCACGATGTAAGCAGACACAAGTGTCAATTGAATTTAACAAGACTCTGCATGAATTTTCCTACCTCCACCCCTAAACTGATGTTCATGACTCTCATGGTTTCTTTTTGCATGTTACTTCTTTGTAACTACTGTAGTTATTAAAGCATTTTACTCAAAATAGAATGGTGCCTAGGGAAGGTCAAGTGCCTGCACCAAAGTATGACTTGAACAAGGTTAATGTAGAACTGCCAATTCGAGAACAAAGGGCCTCCACATGAAAGCACCAAAGAACAAAGGAGATACCAGCCAGATTCTTTTTTTTTCCCTGCTATCTTCCTGCTAGATCAGGAAGTGGGTCACTATACCTTAAACCCTGGATTTGTGACTGAAACTGAACAATTGTAGGATCAAACTCAACCAGCTGATACATGCAAAGCAAAATATTGCAATCCAAAAAGTCTCATAAATAGAGACACAGGGTAGTAATTACACCCAGATTTGTAAAAAACCTGCCTTTTTTTGCCACAAAAATGACTAGTAAAAGTCTTAATTGTGCCAAATAAATCTACAACTTGTTACGATCCAGAAAAAGAGCCAAACACAGATTCAGGGTACCATCGACAAGGAAGTATTTATTTACAGAAATATGGCAATGGAAGAGGGAAGGCTATAGCACAGAACTGAGGGACAGCCCAGCTAAGTTGGGAATGATTTCGTGTTTGCGCCCTGGGCAGTGGCCATCTTGGAGCAGAACCCAGGTGTAGAATCCCCCTTGCAGAAGCAGGACTGTTTGCCAGCAGGACTGAAGGGTTTGGTATGTTTGGTAGTCCCAACTCTAGAGATAGATAAAGGTTTGGGAGGTGTTCCTGATAAACTGATTCAGAGGAACGGCCAAGAATGAAGTATTAATAGGAACACCGCCAACAATCCTGGAGATTGATTCAAGACTGAAGAGGTTGTTCCTATAAGATTCAGAGGAATAATTTTGTCTTTATTTTTCACTAATTTACGAAAACACATGGAAGAAGAAAGCTTAGCCCAATAACAGAAGACACAAACTGACTGAAAGTTTTAGTAAGGAATGAAAAATGACAATCCAGCAACCACAATGGCACCACAAGTAAATTATGTAGATGGGAATTCACAAAAGAGGCGAGGCACACAAATGATAACACCGGGCAGCAAATGCAAGGAAAAAGACAATAAATCAATTAATGTTGAACAGAGATGGAGTCAATTACTGACACACAAGGACTGTGACACAACCTCACTGATCTAATAGCCTACTTATTTGTCTTTATCTGAGCGTACTCATATGTAGTCTAGTTATGGACAGGGACTTAAAGGTAATTTTTCATTGGTATGAAGCCTCGGTCCTCAAACCACGGTCCTCGAGGTCCTAGACCTTCTGGTTTTCCACCCTCCCTTTACCTGGGAGTCAGGTGTAAAGACAGTCTGGCCAATCAGTGGGGCTAAATGTTCATTTACTTACTTGAGATAAAAGAAAACCTGGACTGAATTTGGATTCGAGGTCCAAATTTAAGGATCCCTGGTATAAAGTGTCCTCCCTTGAACACAATCACATAACCTTGTTTATAATTGAAAATGTGTGTTACTGGAAGCAGTGGTGGACTCCACTGACACTCTCAAAGATAATCTGTCTGCCCTGAATGCCCTAAGAATTTCTGTTTCAATCTGGAAAGGGGGAATTGACTATCTAAAAATAGTTTCTTCATCCATTCATTATATAACCTACTCGTTCCTGGTCTAGCTCACAGGGAGATGCCAGAGAAATGGGCAGGTTGTAAGGACCTGAGTGACTTCGGCAAACATTATGGCCGGATGACTGGGTCAGAGCATCTAAGAAATGGCAAGGCTTATGGGGTGCTTCTGGTCAGAGTGCGAGCCACAGTGGTATGAGGAGGGACAAACCACAAACCGACAACAAGGTGTTGATTGTTCAAGGCTTATCTATCTGTCAGGGATTATCCCACCTAGTCTAAACCACCGGAAGGGTTACTGTGACACAAGTCGCAAATAATTTTAATGATGGTAATGGGGAGGATGCACCACGACACAGAATGCATTGCACCCTAAGTGGGCATGTGAGAATCAAAACTGGACAGGTTGCCTGGCCCATTGAGTCCTGCTTTCTGTTTTATCATGTAGATGATCTGGTATGTATGCTTTTTACCTGAGAAAAAGATGGTACCAGAATGTACTGTGGGAAGAAGACAAGCTGGTGGAGGGAATGTAATGCTTTGAGAAATGGTCTGCTGGGAAGACTCTGGGTTTGGGAATTCATGTGGACATCTATTTGGCATGTGCCACCCACATAAATATTGTTACAGACAAGGTGCAGCCCTTGAGTGGTAATGCCTAATGGAAGTGGTCTCTTTTAGCTGGATAATGTGCCCTAACATATGGAATGGTTTGGGGAACATAACAAATAATTTAAGGTGTTGCCAGGCATTCCCCCAATCTCAATTTAATAAAGCATCTGTGGGAAGAACAAGGAAAAACCAGTCCAATCCATGGCAGCTCCAGAGTCCATGCCTTAGTGGGAGCTGGTTCGTTGGCATGCGGAGGACCAACAGCAGCATATTATGCAGATGGTCATTTATGGTTTGGCTCATCAGTGTACATGCTATTGCTGTTGAAACTGAGCTCTCATAATATTTGAGTTTATTCATCGACTTACCTTTACTATCAAATATGTAACCTTGACTTGAAGCCCAGTGTAGTAACCTTCACATGACTTGAGTAATAGGTTTTACTTTGCTCGCTGCTGTATGCTTAAGGGACAAAAGTTTCACCTCATGGTTTCCAGAGATAAAGGCTGTGTCACAAATGATTCCCACTGCCTGCTTCTTCCTTGTCAGGTAGTCTGAGCAACTGAGTTTGTTGTGCCTTCGCGATGCCATGGGAACCTCCTGACTGACGGTAGATCTTGACTCCACAAATCACAAAGACATCACTAGGGGGAACAAAGATGAACAAGGTCCCAGAAGTGAAACAACAATAAATTTTTCAGGTTTACTCAGATTGGGATGCATTAATCTGTCATTAAGACTGCGAGAGTAGTTGACATTTACCATTACCAGGGAATGGTACAGCAATTATGCAAGCTAGTCTATCTTAAGTACCACTTCTGACTCCTGTTATGATATCAACTGATATTTATGTCGACAGTGTCCAAGAAAACAGCAACTTGTGACCCCTAGCACAGTGTGTTGCAAGATGTAGTATAAACTATGCAGTGATGTAACAGGGGCAAAGAAGAGCTGCTTCAGCTCTGTCATCTGCTGAAGTAGCAAGCATTTGAGGAGGTTATCATTGCCAATTAAGGATATGCCTAAATTTTGCAGATATTGGCATCCAAAGAAAACAAGTAATATTATCTTGAGTCCCATGAAACCTTACTCTCGTGTTTTAAATCCATGGTCCCAGTGCAGTGTTAGCAAAAAGAAAAAAGAAAAAGACAATTCCGGGCAAAAACAATGTGTGCCAACTGGATAAACTTTGCCCAACATTTACAGTAATTACTTGATCTTTTTAAAAGGTACCTTGCAGAAACACGGGGTCTCTACGGAACTTACTTAAAGAGACAGCTAATCAGGAACATCTTAGTCATCACTTTGGGGTTAGATTGGTCACACCTGCTTGTTGTTGCTCATTTACATTTAATGCTTTCCTCAGGTATCTGGAACTAAAGAAACACATGAAGTCGAAGTCAGATTTCGGCTCACGTACTTAGTGCTGCTTTGCTCATCTTTCCTGAAATATTCATACAGCAGAACCAACTGCAGCAGTCTGTCTACTTAAAAGGCCAAAAGTGGATCCGGTATCCATCCAGTTGGTGGCCAGCCAATTTCTCTGACCTGATAGGACTGGGCGTTGTCGGGCAGTGACAGGTCCACGGCGTGGGCTGACCGATGGATACTGCTATAAGATGCTATAATGTTCCTATTCTAATACCAGAAGCTGTAGGGAGCATTGAGAATAGGAGGCTTACATGCCATTGTTCCATGGCTTACTTCAGGGTAAAGGAAAATGGGGAAAAGAACGCTTTGGGGGCTCTATAATCCACCAGCTATGAGCTGTGACTGCGACACACATCTGAAAAAATGCATGGGAGAGGAGAGAGCAAGCTGGGTTTCTCTGCAAAAAAAAAGGGGATGATTAACTCAAGACACAATGGAAATAAGTTCCCTCAAAACCAGCCGCCGGAAGGCAAATGGCAGAACAACACAGGGAAGGCTCCCAAAAAGGACCGCAATGCAGGCTGAATCTGAATTGGCACCCAATTCTTTTCACCAACCTCACTCAAATCTTACAGAGGGAATAGGTTGTAATGTTCTTGTGACTTTAAGATGGTCTCTCCAGCTTGGTGTATTAGATACATAGTGTTCTCATATAACTGTTTGCATAGCGTGAGCTCTTCTCACAGCCAATAAAGGCAGCACAAGGGGAAGGTACCTTCTGGGCTGTTTTGAAACTGAAGTTAAATAACATAAAACACCTTTCCAGAAATGTAAACTGTTAAAGTATGCATGCAGTCCCATAATACCTACTTTATAATGGAGTCCAACTCTTTGAATCTTTTCAGAAGAACTACACAGAGCTGCTTTCTGTTGATGCCAGTAATTTTTTAACCAACATAATTGCTTTTTTTCAAACATTTTGTCAGGAGGCAAAGCTATAATTATCACTACTAATTATATCAGCAATGGCAGCACATTATTATTACAGTTGCAGTTGAAAAACAGAAAAATGTTGCTCCTTAATGGCAATTTGAATTTATGATATTGTTGATTATTTGACTGTAAAAGTGTAACAAACATTAATTTAATTTTAATGCATTTTGGAGGGCAGAGGGGGACCTGGAATTGATTTGGTGTACAATTATGTTGTTCCTGAGTAAAAGACGCAAAATTATCATGAAATTTTCATTGAACTTTGTTAACAGATAAATCAACTGGAATGTTTTAATCAGCAATGATATTCCTCGCTGGAGCATAAATGTTATGAGTGCTTCGGTCCAGGCTCACCTGAATTACAAATGTAATTTAAATACCCTCACATCTTGTGGTCAACAGTCGATTAGATTCTGGTTTACTGAAGAAATATCACAAAAGTGTGCTAATTGCATTTTAAAAAACAGCACATTGTTTTCATGATGATGGGCAAATTGAGTGGAAGAGCAAGGATGTGTTGCTCGCTGACCTTGCGAGACTTGCCCCAAGATTGAGATATGTCCTTACTTACGCCTGTGTGGATGGCCACATGCAAATCCAGTTGTACTATAAAATGAGATAGGGATACCATGTGATGTCAATTTCAACCATTGCAAATGAAAATATAAAATCAATGCAGAATTTTGTGAAATGCGTCAAAAAATAAAAAAGCTATCCTCAACACACATTATGCCTGCACAGTTAGCGAGGAATCCTGGAGGTATCATCAATTGACTGTACAAAAAAAGAAAACACAAAACAAAGACAGTGCAAAGGAAAAGCAATAGGAACATTACAATGAAAAAGAGGTTGTAAAGATCATCTCCAAAGGAAAGTATGCTTGCTCCATGTTTAAAAAACAAATAATTTTTTCTGCAGTTAAGACTAAAATGATAAGACATATTTCATGGTGAACTCATTCACCGTGAGCAGAAGAGGCAGAGAGCTAGAAGGAAACAGAGCTTCTGAAATTGGGCGGTTCTGTTTACCCTGTATAAATTCAGTATTTCAAATGCACACTGAATCTGTGTGTAGTATTGAGGGACCTGAAATAATGCCATAATTTATCTTTGAGTGCTATTAAAGCACTCTTATATGAGGGAAAGACAGAGACTTGTGTTCATTATGAAGGCAACATGAAATGAAATCATAATGCAACAAGAGGAGCTTTCCAGTGGGGAAATAAGCAAGTTAATCATATGGGGCACACATGCAGCTCGTTTCTAAATAGAGGGCATAGTTACTGTCAATGCCCAAAATGCGGAACATTAAAAGCACAGGGACATAACTGACAGAGCTGCGTTTGTTCATTCCTGATAAATCTCAGCCTTCACTTCCAGCAATAATTCATATTAATATCTGTTCAAAAATGTTACAGAAAAAAATCTAATTAAGTCCCTGAATATTTATTTCATTTAGTAGGTTCATGCACCACATTTTAATTTATTTGATTCAGTGCATGCTCCGTGAATGTTTCTTTTTAAATTCTTTCCCCAAAAGGAAGTATCCAATTAAAAGTCTTTTGCTGTCACTCAAAGAGCACCTCTACCATTCCATCAGAGAAGTAGATGTCCTCCTTCAGTGAGAAGGGGAGAGAGAGAGAGAGAGAGAGAGAGAGGGGAAGAGGGAAAGAGAGATGGAGGAAGGCAGACTGACAGACAGATGGAAAGGATACTTTGGCAAATGCAAACACATCACTTAAAATACAGTCTTTTGTGTTGAATATAAGGTTAGAATGGTTATCAGACTATGTGAACAGAACTACTCCTTCCAGGCAGCCAGTGATCAAAGGACTCTGTACCAGCCCAGGCTGCAGAGGAAAAAGCAGCCTGCTTTTTGTGAATCCTGCAATTGGGCTAATATACATCGGCCCGTAATAATGTCAAAAATTTCTTCTTACCTTGAAAATGTTTTAATCTTTTTTTTCCATTTTGGACAGACATACCAACTACATATTGAATTGTGTGCAAAAAATATCCCTCAATTCATAGCAGTAGATTTGACAAAACCCATTCTGAAGGTGTTATTCTGAAATTTCTGCTTACAATAAAGAGCGCTTAACTGACGTATAAAAATGAGAGAAACTGTTGGCTACCTGTGCAGACTAAATAAACACTAGGCTATAACACATACAGTACTCCTAGGGCAGCCTAGCAGTGAAAGTGGATGGCTGCCAAATTCATGGTTGCTGAATGAAAGCCTTGTGTAGTCAATGAGAAAAAAAATGACAACAAAAGTGGGAAGATTTTGAAGAGAATAAAGTTATTGAAAGACCAATATACAGCTAGGGGTGGTCAGGATTTTACTACAGTTGAATAAAAAAAGCCACCCATTCATGCATTTTTTTCGTTTTGGAAATCATCTTTTGAGTTTATCAGTATTTTGATTTGCTTATTTGTGGCTCATCAAAACCAGCTATCAGCTATGTTCCTGTTACTGTCTATTCTTCGGCATTGTGAAATGACAAAAATATACTCCTGTCATTTGGCAATACACTTAATATCTCTCACAGCAATTATCGCATGTTTGAGAAAAAAGCAATTTTGTGCCAACAGCGAAATAAAACAAGTGTCCACGAATAATTAAATTAATAATGTTTGCAACACATTTTGTGCAAAAGTGTGGTATGCTTGGGTGCTATTATGGAATTTAAAAAGTAAGCAACCATTAAGCTTATGTCTTTTTATGTGAATGATCTATAAAGTACATGCCATGCTGGATCCTGCTGAGCTCACAATATTTCTGTAAACAATTGCAGGCAATTCGCTGCAAAATGTTCAATCAGTACTGGGGAAATGTATTTCTGCTGCCTGCTGTTTTGCTATGTTCTGATTGGGTGGGTATGTCAGAGTATATGGTGGGCAGTGATGACCCCTGTCACTGCTCCTGTTCACAGCTTTGCCTTTTAAAACACTACACAACAGCAGGACACAACCATTATAATAGTGGTTCACCAATGGCACTATTACAACATATTGCAGCTGCAGAATGTTTTTTTTCCCCCTATAATCTTTCCTATGATTACTTTATTCATGACCAAAAGAACAGAGCACTTCAATTCCTAAACACTCTAAGTGATTTGTAATGTTACTTTTACAGCCAGAGCCTTTTACTGTTGTAGAAAGATCCTGAATAACAATGAACATTATTTCATCTATGGAAGATTTTTATGACAGCATGCAAAATTGTAGTCAATGCTGGGTTTAAAAAAAAGCATGAAATGTTCTAATCGTTAAAACACAAAGTGTACTGCATTACAAGTGCCTATTTATCAAGAGGCAGCATTGCATAAATATATAGAATTGCCATTAATCATTCTGAGAATAATTCTCATCTGAGGGTTTATAACTGATTAATTTTACCATCTGTCTACCTCAGGAGCTTGACTTGCGGAATAACATCAGTATATTGAATTATTCATACAGGTGATATAAATTATGTGTAACGGTTCGGAGAATCTCCATGTCTCCGAACACACATATGCACGCTCACATTTCATTGTCTCTTTTGATTAATTTACACTGATATAGTGCTTGCATCTCTCTGCTTCATTTCTGAAGAAGGATTATACATGCTATGAAGGAATGGACTAAGGTCTGACTGACTCAGACCATCATTAGTCACTCCCTGTCACTCTGCCCTCATGCACCAGAACTGGTCAGGAAGTTACCCCGCTCGGCCCAAGAGTATTTCTGGCTGCACTCGCGCAAAGATCCCAGCCTGGAGATTTCAGAGCTCTTCATTACCTCTGTCAAGGAGGTCATGTTTTACCTTTGGTTTGTGGGTAAGTTTGTGAGAGTTTTTGACAGCAACATTACATAAGAAGTTATGGACTGATTTTTTTTAATCAAATATTAACCAAAGCTGTGTCTTGGCCCATCTTAGAAGTGATTTCATTTTGGGAGTGATCCGGACCAAATTCTGGATCCATGAGTCTTTTAAAGGATTCTTCACAATTAAGGGATAAGGCCATTTTCAACATTTTTTCTTCAAACTTAAGAAATACACATTGTTCTAAGAACAAAATTCAGGGAAACCCACCTTGATGAGGGCTACCAGATATGAGAACTTGCTTACTCGTGTGATGGTACATGATGGCACTACTTGTATGTGTCCCAGACATGCGGGCGACTGTTGGGCCTTGGAGGAGGAATGTGCACTCTGAGTGCACTTGTTCTTAAATGTAAAGCATTAGCCAATTGTCAACTGCCAATTTTTAGGACCACAGAGATGAGACTGTACCCTTTTCTTGATGGCTCATGGTATTTAGGTTTCAAGGAATCCTTGTAGCACATCCTTTTTCTTCCCTTTGTAGAGCATGCCTCTTTGCATTCATACACTCTCTCTCGGAAATGGAACCACGAAGAGCTCCCAGTTAATAGCAGCCACAAGCATATTTAACCTCATTTACAGAAATGTACTTCTATGTGAAAAAAAATCATCTGAACAAACAAAATGTCTTGCGGACAAAAAGAAGAAAAAATCCACTCTGCGCCAAAAGCACCTCTTGAAAATGGGATGAAATGATAGCATTATTAATGCACTCTAAATATCTATAATGTACTGTGAAGGAAATGTAGATGGGTCTTTTTAGAGCAGGCAGACAATGCGACCAGGAGATAATTACTTCCTACAATGTGCTCTCTGTTTAAGACAAGGTTATTAGCATAATGTCATTAATTGGACTGTAAAACCATTTATATCTTTGGGATAACTTAAAGTGACCTCAGGCAATGATATGAAGGATTTTCTTATTTAATCTTTATCTCACTCCTACAACATTTAGCACTTTAGCTTGGGTACCATAGCGGTAATCAGTCAACAGTTGCATTTAACAAAGCTGTGCATTACATGTGTTGCATGAAATTACATATGTAAACCAGGGCCTCCCTTGTAATCTAGAGGTTGCGTGCCTGGGTGGTGTGAGGACGACTCTGCTGCCTCCATTGTGCGTGATGGTAATGATATACTGTAATTAAATCAGGTCCCGTCTGGGGGCTGCTCATTTCTCTCTACACTTAATGAGAAATGTAAATGAAATTTAGACATTTTGATCAAAGCTGCAAGAACTGAACGTGCACAAAATTATGCAGCTATACCAATCAGAAACTCAACGTTATGGAGTGCATCATTTTGTGTGAAAACTGATTAACACATGATTATGATATGATTCAAAGTCTCCATGTTATATCAAGTGGAAAAACATCTTTGAAACAGCAAATGAGAACAGTGCCCTGAATGATGATTCAGAGTCTTGATAAAGGTGAGGAAAAAGTTGCTTAAAATAAGCACAGGTAATGAGTTATACTGTATGCTCAAAGGTTAAATTCATAAAAATAAAGATAATATTTATTCCAGTGCAATGATCTGAGAGAAACGGTTCTTTTTCTTCTAATAAATTCTGAACAAGATGGGCGTGAAAATTATTGGCACCTCTATTTTTTATGTAATTTTGTGCCCCCACCTGATGCTTATTTTACAAAGCAGGATTATTGAGCCAGCCAGATAACTCTATTGAGTGAAAATGGGGCTCCGCCAAAATTTTTAACATGGACTGTAGTGAAAAGATTTGTGCTGAGTTTTACTGACTGCATTTATTTGGCTGACACATTTATATTTTGAAGAGGAACAGGCCCCTGTCGTGAGACGAGGGGTGCAGAGTTGATTATAAATAGTCATACTGGGGGGGCGTGGTGTGTTGTGGAGTTGGGGGGAGTGATCTTTTCTCCATTTAATGTCGTTCAAAATACTCAAAATGTCTCAGGCTGCCCTGTGGTAATTTATGAATGTCATACATATTCAGGCAATGAATCAAGCTTCTGTCTTCTGTGTCTCTAAACACTGGGTGCTGAATCACTCACAAAGTTTTTTTAAAAAAAAAGGGAATTTATTAACTTGGATGTTAGAATGGCCCTTTGCAGGTTATGCAATGAAACAAAATTGAGTTTTGCAGGAATGAAATCAAAGGAGCTGGTTGGTAATCTAATGGTTGAAGCTGCTATTCAGAATGCCCTGTATGGCGATTACAACCCCAATTCCGAAATAGTTGGGACAAAGTGTAAATTGTGAATAAAATCAAAACCCAATGACTTTCAAATCACACCAGCCAGTATTTTATTCACAATAGAACAGAGATATCATAGCAAATGTTGAAACTGAGAAATTTTACAATTTTATCCACAAAATGAGCTCATTTCAAATTTTATGGCTGCTACAGGTCTCAAAAACGTTGGGACTGGGGCCTGTTTACCATGGTGTAGCATCCCCTCTTCTTTTTAACACAGAGCGGAGGCGTCTGGGCATTGAGGAGACAAGTTTCTTGAGTTTAGCCATTGGAATTTGATCCCACTCTTGTTTAATACAGGCTTCCAGCTGCTGGAGAGTTTTGGGTCTCCTTTGACAGACTTTTCGTTTAATTATGTGCCAAATGTTCTCAATTGGTGAAAGATCAGGCAGATAGGCAGGCCAGTTCAGCACACAGACTCTTCTACTATGAAGCCATGCTGTTGTAATAGCTGCAGTATGTGGTTTTGCATTGTCCTGCTGAAATACACAAGGCCTTCCCTGGAATAGATGTTGTCTGGAGGGGAGCATATGTTGCTCTAAAACCTTTATATACCTTTCAGCATTCATGGTGCTTTTTAAAACATGCAAGTGTCCCACACCATATGCACTAATGCATCCCCATACCATCAGAGATGCTGGCTTTTGAACTGAACGCTGATAACAGGAGGGGTGGTCTTTCTCCTCTTTAGCCCGGAGGACACAACGCCCATGATTTCCAACAAGAATGACAAATTTGGACCCGTCTGACCACAGGACATTTGCCACTTTGCTACAGTCCATTTAAATGAGCTTTGGCCCACAGAACACGGCGGCGCTTCTGGATCATACTCAATAATGGCTTCCTTTTTGCATGATAGAGTTTTAGGTGACATCTGTGGATGGCACGGCAGACTGTGTTTACAGACAGCGGTTTCTTGAAGTATTCCTGGGCCCATTTAGTAATGTCAATGACAGAATCATGCTGGTGACTGATGCAGTGGCGTCTGAGGGCCCGAAGATCATGGGCATCCAGTAAAGGTCTTCGGCCTTGTCCCTTACGCACAGAGATTTTTCCAGTTTCTCTGAATCTTTTGATGATGTTATGCACTGTGGATGATGAGACCTTCAAAGCCTTTGCAATTTGATGTTTAGGAACATTGTTTTTAAAGTATTCCACAATTTTTTTACGCAAGCCTTCACAGGTTGGAGAGCCTCTGGCCATCTTTACTTCCGAGAGACTCAGCCTCTCTAAGACATCCCTTTTATTGCCAATCATGTTACACACCTGATGCCAGTTAACTTAATTACTCGCTAAATGTTCTTTCAGCTGATACTCTTACATATTAATTGCCTTTTCAGCCCTTTTTTTGCTTGTGTCCCAACTTTTTTGAGACCTGTTGCAGCCAGAAAATTTGAAATAAGCTCATTTTGTGGATAAAAATGTAAAATGTCTCAGTTTCAACATTTGAAATGTTATCTATGTTCTATTGTAAGTAACATATTGGCTCATGTGATCTGAAAGTCATTGCATTTTGATTTTATTCACAATTTACACTTCGTCCCAACTATTTCGGAATTGAGGTTGTATAATTACTCCTCAATTTGACTGTGTGCTTCCACAGAGACAATGGGCCTCATGCAAGAAGCGATATAAGAACACATTTTTTCTTATTTTGTTCTTACCCATTGATTTCTTGGATGCACCAATGTTTTCTTATTTTTGCTCTTCTCTTATGTAAGAGAAAATTTTACGAGTGGTGGAGAGCACTCTTACCGAGATAAGAGAAAACAGAAAACTGTTATCTCTGTCCACAAATTGCTTGTTCAATGCACGGAAACACAAGTTTTAAAACCTAAACATTAAAAATGCATCATATAATCAAATTTTGATTGTTTTATGTTTTTGAGAAATTATAATGATTTTATTATTTAATTCTTGGGCGAAAGAGTTTGGCCAGTTGATCCTAATTAGGACTAAGCTATAAAAACCATTAGAGACTTGCGCGCGTTCTGCTTCTGAATGGCTTACCTATTGCTGTTGGACGCTTTGGCCATCTAGGCCTTGCGCAGAGCGAGCGTTTTTAGAGATCGAGTGGATCTGTTTGCTGAGACAGATGAATGGCCACTCGTACCAAATGTGAAAGCAACCGTACTTAAGCACGGAAGATTGCTGTTATGTGTTACGACTCTCTTGTTCTAACAAATGCAGCGGCGAAAAGATATCTCCATTCAAACAAAGCAATTTGCTCGAAATGCAGGCGGACTAAAATATACGATCACAACTGGATACTACACACAAAAACTGAGAGATTTATGGAATAATTCCTGAGTAGTTACATTCGCGTGGTTAACACAGAATAATAGATCAGTGCCGTGACAAACTAAAGAAAATGCGGCTGCGATATTTCAAAGTGCGGGACACGGTGCGAAAGTCTGGCAGCTCAAGTTATGAGATAGATAAATTTTCGTGGTATGAGGCAGTGGACAGCATAATCAGCCAAAAACGCAAGGGCGAAAGAATTCTGTATGCAACATCCACCTATATCGAATGTAATCAGTACATTTTCGGCTTACCTTGATGTTTGGATACCCAGAGAAAGATTCAGATGTGTAAAAACATCAAGCATTCAGTCAAGAAAATTTATTATAAGTTATAAGTACATGTTGTATTATAAGTTTAATTTTTCGTGCTGCTATACATGGTAATCCATGTTACAGATGACATACCGGGTTGCTAGGGCACGCGCAGCATATGCATTCGCAATATGAACATTCGATATTAATATTCTAAACCCCCTTCTCAAAAATAAAACCCCCCAAAATATATTGGCACCTCCTTTTAAAATCATTCCCCATTTAAAACCACCGAGGTGCATACTGCAACACACTGTATCGGAATTTTGACGTATGCAAGTGTACTCGGGTACGGTACAATATTACTCGTGTGAAAGCTGACCAGCAGGGGGAGAGGGGAGGGGGACAATTGTACTGTGGCATGGTACGGAACAATCGTACCTAGGGTGAAAGTGCCCTACATTGCCACAAGCAGTCAGCTCTTTGCACACGGCATGTCACCTGCCCTTATATGGTGTTTAGTGGGTGTCACGCGCTTCTAATTTACGATTAAGAGGGATTCACCATTCAGCACACCTGGGTATGAGCAGATTTGGACAGTAAGAGTGTTTGATGCATCCAGAGTTTATTTCTCTTATTTTTTCTCTGAGCAAAAAATATGAGAAAATATAAGAGAAATTTAAGAGAATGTTGCTGCATGAGGCCCAATGTTCGGACTACGCATTCACAAGTTACAGTGACATCAGCGCTCGTATTTGCACATGCTAATGCTTGTCACAAGGCCTATATTTGTCTGACTTATGGCTCAAAACAACCTAGTTGTGAAAGACTGATCATCCTAGTTACCCAAAATGGCCCAAGACCAAATATCTGATTCTTTTTATCAGAGAGTTTGAGTGTTGCGTGTCTTAGCGCAATACAGTTTCCTAGTTTGAAAGAAAATTACAACTGAATGAGTAACCACAAGTTACCAGTCAAGTCACAGAAGTTTGTGTATGTTTCTTTCAGCAATGGAAATCAGTTCTATTTCATCTCCTGAAGTGTAATATGGCTGTGGATGCATCAGAAAGAAATTAGCCTGGTTGGAGTGCATTCCAGTATTAATTTAAAATGAAGGAAAAACAACCCATTCCCAAAATGTACAAGCATGATGGAACATTCCATTGTTGGGAGATGTTTGAACATTTGGACGACAACACTGTTTCAAGCCAACCAACTCTTGGGCCTCATGCAATTCTGAATGCTTGTAAATTCCATTTACTAGATGGTCTAATCGCAACTGCTCCCACCCCCTACCCTGTATCACTTAGTATTATAGAGATGGATTGCAGTAATAGTTCTATGATGGACTAGCACCTTGTACAGGCAAAGTAATGAGCTTTGATCCCTTGAGCTGCCCAGACCCTGGTAAATTCAGTGGGGAATAATGAAAATATGTGACACTTTTGCTTTCAGGCTTGTAGCCCAGGGCACAGAAAGCCATTTTGGGGATTTCACAAGTGCTGCCATGTCAATGGAGAGAAAAACGCATGACCAATGAAAATCAGATGATTCCACATCTGTAATATTTATAATAGAGGCAGCTTGTGAGCTGAAAATAGAGGAGGCACAGCACATCCCTTTCTACAAATGATTGTTCTCGGCCCATTTTCAATCATTTTTTCTACATCAAAAGTATGTGAACTCTGAAAACACTCAACACCATCAGGTGTGGCCAGCACTCCCCCTTAAGATTCAACAAGAAAAAGAAGAAGAGGAAGAAGAAGAAGAATGCATCATTTTGTTGCAAAATTGCATTTCGATTAATGCTACTCATTTGTTGATACTTGTGGCTAATCTTAATTTTCTTTGTAGTAATTCAAACAATTATGAGGCACAGGTTGGATAGCCTTTACTGCAGGATGTGTTTAAATCTAATTTGGGAGTTAACAGAGAAGTTTATTTTTTCCAAAGTTAATAAAACATTTTTTTTTTTTTCTGGATTGAATTTGCTGTTTAATCACCATAACATTTAATCTAGAAGGAAGCTGTGTGTTTAACTGCTGATGGATTTCTCAAATCATTGTAAAAGTTGTTAATGAACAAAAATGATTGGAAACAGGTTGACAACTTATTAGTTAAAAGGGATTTTTTTTTGTGCATCCTGTAACTTCAGCCAACCAGCTGTCACTGATTCATAGTTGGTGCATTTTCTGTGCTGTGAATTACCTACTGGGATTTAAAGTGAAAATACCATGGGATCCTTCAATAGCAACACTCAATGCCCTAAGAGATTGACACCCAAATCATGTAAGGCAAGCTGAGTCAGGCAGAAAAATCTGTTTTCATGATATTTATTGCATATTTGGGTAGAGAACATTTTTAAAGTGACTACTGGGACTTTATTCAGATATTAAAGATGACGGTTTCTTGTTATTTCCCGCACTTCATTATGTAAATTAAAAGACATGGTACCCCTGAGGAGAAAAAAAAAAAAAAAAAAAAAACTTTGATGAGTATCGACGGAGCTTTGTAATTCACAGCTTCAGTGGGATTTTGGGAGAGTGCATGGGGGGCTTATAAGGAGACAGGGGACTGTAAAAAATCTACAATAATGGGCAGAAGCATCATCTTCCCTCACACTCACTGGTAGGACACTGTTCCAGCTTACTGATGCAGTAACAGACGTTGCAGTGCTTTGATTTCCTTGTCTCAGCATGAGCTGTTAATGGTTTTTTCCCACCAACTGCATGGTAATGTCCCAGGAATACAGTTATGCATGAATACACTGTGTTTGTCAGTGCATGTGTGAGTGTCAGTCTGCCTGTACGTAATCACCTGTGGTAGAATTATCATTATTTTCTTTTTCTGCGCATGAACTCAATATTCCATATCTGGAACCAAAAAAAAATTGCTTTAAAGAATGTATTTTACATAGATTCACAGAATTTCTCAACCTGACTATTTGCTTTGACACAGAGCAACATGGCAAAAAAAAAAACCAAAATGTTTCTGTTACATAAACAATATGCATACGAAAATTCTCACCTGCTCTCGAGTACTCTGTGCGGGACAGGAACAACAGTGCCTCACTTCATTAAAAAAAAACAAAAAAAACATGTGGTGCCAGGCACAACAAACCCTGCCCCTCGCACATGCTTTGACCTACTTTTCCGAATTCAATAGGCATCTATTCTTTGTCAGTGGCAATCCATAAACTGAATTTGGGGTGAATCTGACCATTAGTTTTGCTGCTATAGTGTTAACAAACAAACAAACAAACACAGAAACAAACGCACAAACACACAAACAAACACAGAAACAAACCGAACCAAAAACAATACCCCTAGCCCTCACCCTTCGGGTGGGGCGGGGTAATAAAACAGCTGTATCATGGTTGTTACAAACAACGACTGAAGAAGCCTAACTTATCATGTAAAAAATGTGAAAGAAAAGAAAGAAGTAATTAGTCTCCCACACAGGTTTTCTGATGACAAAATTAATGCAAAAAATGATGACACTGAAAAAAAACAAAATGGCTTTTCCCCCGGTTTTATAAAATTGATACTGCCTGTTGTGTCAGAGGAGACATGGTGCTTGATATAAATTAATTTCTCAGAGAACAGAAACAAAGGAGGAATGCTTACATTAGTAACCTATACAAAGAAGCACAATTTTACAGACATAAATTAGATGCTAATAACGTCTGTCATTATTCTTGTCCCTTAGCTCAGTTACTGAGCTTATATAGCTTGGAATAAGTTAATGACTTGGACATTGCAAATTTTTTTAGACAGCAAAACTTAAGTAAATTCACAGCAAACAGTGTATGAATGATAGTGAATCAGATTTCTGGATTTTAAAAATATGAGATTGTTTTAAACCTAACTTACAAAGTTATGGAGTGGCTTGTAATGTGTTGAGTGAGGATGCGATTTGTAAAAACTTTTCATGTCTGTTTATTTACAGTCCTTTTGAAGTATTGTAATGTGTCAAGTGCCTGATGGCTGTCTACCTCTGAATATTGCAGCAGAAATTAAATAATGAATATGAGCTCAAAATGCAGACTTTCAGCATTTATTTGAGGGTATTCATATCCAAATCAAGTGGTGGATATAAATTATCCCACTTTTTATAGCCCCCAAACCCTGTTATTTCAATTACAAGTAAGCAAATAAAAGGTCTTGCATTGATCTCAAGTATTATGTTTGCATTTGGAATCTCTTGCTATTTACTCTCAAAGCAAAGTCCAATGAACAATTACTGCCAGTGAAGCAAGGGCTCAAAAATTAAAACAAAACCATCCAAGAAATGTCGGAAACATTGGTTGAGGTCAATTATTTGGTACATTCTCAAAAAGAACCAACTGGGTAGCTAAGGAACACCACGAGGTCAAGAACAACATGGATAAATACTGTGGTGGATGAAAGAAAAATTCTTTTCCTGGTGATGACAAACAGCTTCACAGTAGTTGGCCAGATGAAGAGCATCCTCCAAGAGGAAGTCGCATCTGTGCCAGGGGCAACAATGAAGAGAAGACTTTGCAACCATTGGTAAGCCCCAAAAAACAAGAAGTTTGCAAAGATAAACATCCAAAAATGCCAGAACAGACAAAGATTAACTTATACCAGAATGACAGGAAAAGTACATGTGCATTTAAAAAACAGGAAATAAATGGTTGTCCACTTTACAAAATTAAGATATGTGTTATTTCCAAAAATAAGTTATTTTGCACTGTGTAAAAATGGCTGTAATTCCAGCAGGATCTAAACTGTGCCCTGAACAAGTATTTGCTCCCTTTTTTTGTGGCATATTTGTCCGACTGGATTTTTTTCTAATTTTAAAGTAAATCAAAGAAAACCCAAGAAAACATAAGATGCAGTTTTTAAATGATGATTTAATTTATTGAAGGATAAAAAGCTATCTAACCCTATGAGCAATTGCCTACTAAGTTACTAAATGTGACGCCGGGCCCACTACACTCCTCATCACTGCAGTACTAATCACCGGCCTGCCATATCTCCTGCATACCATTAGTTTCACCTGTTACTAATAGCCTTATTAGCCCAGTTGTTATATATACTCCTTTCTCCCTCAGTTCCCTGTGAAGTCTTGTAAGTTATTCCCTTGTGGTATTTACCCTTTGTTCCTGTTTGTCTTCCCATGTTTGTGTCCAGAGTTTATGTCCACTCTAGCCAGAATATTCCAATGTAAAAATTTACCTAAAAACTCACCTTCTCATTTGAATCCTGTCCTGCTTTCCCGCTGTGCACACCCGTGTGCCCATCAGTTCATTAAAGAAGACTTCGCCTGTGCAAATGGATTCAGCAAGGATGAGGAAGAGTTTATGACGGCAGGTCTGGCTTCTCCTCCCACCAACCTTGTTTCCGTGGTGGCCGCCCACAAAGAGAGATAGTCCATCTTGGAGCCACCTGCAACGAGCTGGTTAGATGTTTCCAGGAACTCAGCACTCTTGCCCACCGCCGCCACCACCAACCCCAGTCTCTCCTGCGGCGCTGTCAGCTTCCCCAGTCCTTCCCCGTGGTGAATCACCCATCCGCCTGCCTGATTGCCATGAGGGCTCCCAAAAGGAGTGCAAGGGATTCCTGATGCAGTTCTCCTTGTACTTTACATGCCATCCTGCCCTCAATGATGCCATCAGATCGCTGCTATGATCACTCCTCAGTCAGGCAAACCACTCGATTGGGCCACTGCCATCTGGGAACAAACTTGCTTTATCAACTACAACAGTTTTTCTGCTTAGTTACGGTCAGTGTTCAATCATCAGGGGGAGAAGGCTGGGGATAGCCTGTTGTGTCTTCTTCAGGGACACAGATCTGTGGCAGACATGCCCTTGCCTTCAGAACTCTGGCTGTGGTGAGTGGATGGAAGGAACCAGCACTCCTAACCATCTACCGCAATGGTCTGCAGCCAGAACTGAAGGCAGAGCTGGCTTGCTGTGATGATGCCGCATCTCTGAGTCTATATATCAAAATGTCCATCCAGTTTGACGAACTCACCCAACGCTTGTCAAGGTAAACATCTCACCGCACACAATTAATACGAAACGTTTTGTGGTTACAGTGCATGTTAAGGTCAAGGTCACGGTCAAAGTTTGTTTATATAGCACATTTAAAACAATGCCTTTGCCAAAAGTGCTGTACAAGTTTAAAATTCAATGAAAAATAAAACAATGAATAAAAATGATCACTGTGTGTGGCAAACGTTAACCAATGATTCCCAGTAGAAGCCCCGATTGACTCCGGCGCGGCAGGCAGTTTCATCACTGCACAGCTGGCTGGACGGCTCTGCCTCCCATTGTAGCAACTGAAGGCTCCAGTTTCCGTGCCAGCATTGGATGGCAAACCATTGAAAGTGGAAGCATCTCCCAGCAGGTGGCTCCCCTCTCCCTTATGGTTGGGCATAACCACACAGAGAGAATTTCCTTCCTCGTCCTTCCACTTTCACAGCAACCCATAGTCCTTGGATTACCTTGGCTCAACCAGCACAATCCCACCATCTCATGGCAACAACAACAGGTCACCTTCCAGTCCCCACACTGTTGGCAGCACTGTAGCCCTATCTCATTTGCTGCTACTACTGTCAAGAACCCTAACACTGCCTCCACCCTCAAAATCTCCAGGAAGTATTGGCATTTGCTAAGTGCTTAGCAAAACAAAAGCTACACAACTCCCCCCTAATACATTGTGGAAGAGAGCTACTTTCCAGTGCGTCACCTCCACGAAGCCATTTATATCCAATCTCCGGAGCAGAAACAACAGCTATGGAACAGTACATCCAAGAAGCGCTCCAGCAGGAGTTTATCTGACCATCCTCCTCCCTGGTTTCAGCCAGCTTCTTCTTAGTGAAGAAGAAAGATGGAGGACTCCACCCCTGCATTGATTATTGGGGGCTTAATGAAGTCACTGTAAAATACCCATATCCCCTCCCTCTGGTCCCAAGTGCTGTAGAGTACTTCACAAAGCTTGACCTGCATAGCAGCTACAACCTAATCTGTATCTGGGAGGGAGATTAATGGAAGACGGCCTTCAGTACCACCTCCGGTTACTATGAGTACTTGGTTATGCCGTATGGGCTGGTTAACATCCCTTCCGTGTTTCAGTCCTTCATCAATGACATGCTCGGACGTTATGTCATTGCTTAAATAGATGACATTGTAGTTTATTCACCAAAGTATCCTGAGCATGTTTGTCACGTGAATAGTTTGCTCACCCACCTTTTGCATCACCAGCTCTATGTTAAGGCAGAGAAGTGCCTCTTTCATCAAATTACTATCTCCATCCTCAGATACATGATTGGACCAGAGGGATTGGCTTAGGAAAGATGGAAGATCTAGGCAGTAGCGAAATAGCAGGTCCCACGGAATGCTAAGGAGCTTTGTCGGTTTCTGAGGTTTGACAACTTTTACCGCCACTTCATCCATGATTTCAGTATGATTGCCCAACCCCTCATGTCACTGTCAAAGGGGAAACCATGAGGCATTTCATGAAATCCAGAGGCACAGCGCACCTTGGAAGAATTTAAACATTGGTTTACAACCGCCCTTTTTTAAAGCTTCTTGATCCGAATAAACCCTTTACAGTTGATGTCGATGCCTCAAACGCAGGGGTGGACTCGGTCCCATCTCAAAGACATAGATTTCCAGAGAGGCTCCACCCCTGTGCATTCTTCTCCCATAGACTGTCTGCGACAGAGGTTGATTATGATGTGGGCAACCGGAAATTACTGATGGTAAAGTTGGCACTTGAGGAGTGGAGGCATTAGCTCGAGGGGCCTCTACATCCATTTACAGTGCTGGCTGACCATCAGAATTTGGAATACATCCTCCTGGCATGCTGCCACTATCATCAACAGGATTGGGCAAAGTTTCTACACTGGGCGGAGTACGCTCAGAACTCCCTCAAGTTTCCATCAGTGGATGCCGGGTTTTGGCAAGCGGAGAAGGTATGAGCTGATACCAATGTGCAGATCCACCGGGCTCTTCGCCGCCAGAAGACTCAGGAAGACCGTCAATGATGGAATGCCCCTGAATACCATCCAGGGGACCAGGGGTGGCTTTCCACCAGGGACATCTGCCTCCGCTTGCCTTGCCAGAAGCTGAGCCCATGATTCATTAGTCCATTCAAAGTCCTCTGGAGGGTCAATGAATCTTCATACACCAAATAGTTGCTCCCTAATTATTAGATCTCACCAACTTTTCATGTGTCTCTCAGACCGGTGGTTGCGGGCCCATTAGTGGAGACAGTCCCCCCCGAAGGCCCACCCCCAGCCCTGGAGGTCGACGGCACACGAGGTTCACTCCAGACGCCATGAACGGAAGGTGCAGAATCTGGTAGACTAGGAAGGCTACGGTCCAGAGGAGAGTTGTTGGGGTCCTGCTCCTGACATCTTGGACCCGCACTTCATCTCGGAGTACTATCAGGCTCAACCTGACGGTAGCAGCCGTGCATTGGGGGGGAGGGTCACTGTGACGCCGGGCCTGCTACGCTCCTCATCGCCGGAGTACTAATAATTAGCCTGCCATGGCCTGTGCGCACCATGAGCCTCACCAGTTGCTAATAGTATCATTAGCCCAGTTCTTAAATATACTCCTCTCTTCCTCAGTCCCTTGCGAAGTGTTGTTAGTTACTCGCCTTGCCTATTTCTAAGCGCTTTAGCTATATATATATATATATATATATATATATATATATATATATATCAGTGGCGGCTGGTGAACTGGCGATAGGGGAGGCTCAAAACAATCCCTTAAAATGAATGATTGGTCATGCATGACCTGTTTTCAATCATTCATTTAAATTACCATTACAGAAACTCCAAAAACTCTCAACATTATCAGGTGTGGCCAGTTTTCATTTATAACGCATACCTGTCAACTCTCACGCATTCAGCGTGAGTTTAAGTGGCATATTTAAGTTCCTCTGCTGTAGTCAGCAATTATTCAATCAACGCGTATGTAAGAGTTTTTCGTGCGGAATTGAAGTCCTTGTGCACTGGAGGGGTTGAAAGCAATGGAATTGCATAAAGACATTTCAAACGATCTTATTTCATCTAAACGATCATGAAACACATGCATTGCTTCCAATCCCTGAATAAAGAAAAGCGTGAGAAGTCTGGAGTCGTAATCGGTATGCGTTATAAATGAAAACTGGCCACATCTGATAATGTTGAGAGTTATCAGAGTTTCTGTAGTGGTAATAATGTAATGGTCAGCAATTTAAAAGATTCATTAAACTGGCAGCGCAACCAGTTATTAGGTTTAGGGGCAATTATTTTTACACAGGCGACATAGGTTTTGTAAACCTTTCGACTTTAATAAATGTAACTATTTCAAAGTTGCATTTTGTTTTTACTCAAGTTGTTCATGTATTATATTAAAATTAGTTTGATGATCTAAAAAAAATTTACATTTCACAAATAAGCAAAAATAGAAGCAACCAGGAAAGGGGCAAGTTCTTTTTCACTGCATTATGTAACATTTTTGAGAAAGGCCATATCTTAAAGCGAAAAGTTGACACTTTTAGCAGACCTTGTTTCTTTATAAAACCATTGTCATGACATACTGATCCAAAATGATGAAAATTTTGTCCAAGTCAAGATACTTGCTGTACAAGCTAGATTGCAATAAAGCTCTGAAACAAAGTATAGAAGTTCCTGTTCCCACAGCTGGTCTGTGCGGGAGCAGAAAGGCAGATGGTAGGTATGTGATGGGAACAAAGGCTGCGCAGTGCCAAGCCAAGATGGAGGAAACAGATCCAAGTCATTTACTCCTCCATTATCATCAGCAAAATGGCCTATCAAACACCAATTAATTAATTAATTGCTTTATTGACCTACTCTCATCTACTGCATCATTCTTCCATCCTTCCACATTTTCAGCAAGATTTCCCAACTGGTTTCTTAAATGGTTCTCAATCAATTTGTGTATCTACCTGTCCATTTGTCCTACCATATGTCTGGGCAAACAACATTTTATAGTTTAGTGGACATCTTGAAAGCATTATTGGTATTACTCCCCAGAGTTTACAGAAGCTCAATATTAAGTGCAGTGATTCTTTCAATGACAAAAAAAGGATCTCAATGAGTTTCTAATGGCACTTTATTTGAGTGACTTGCTTTTTAGGTTTGATTACGGGAACTGAAGGGCAGAGCAGGAGAAGAGCTGTTTAATCATATCCCCTCTTACCAGCTGTCTGCCTGTGCTGTGTCTGCCTTTGAGGGGAATGATCATTCTGCTCCACATGGCGGATGCAAACCCATGGGCCGGTACAAACCTGACCAAGGGGAGCTGGCTGATGAAGAGCCAAAATGGCTGTCCGTCACGCTAGATGCCACAGAGGGCCTAGAGCTTTGTGTGAGGGCGCCAGCGTTAACAGAGCAGCAGTCCGCGGCAGCAAAAAACAAGCGAGGGCAAGACATGTCAAATGCGTCTGTCACATCCTCAAACTCAGACGACACCGTGACAAAAGGAGATGCCGAACATGTGCCGCGCGAAAGACAGTGGTGTCACGCTCAGAAAAAGCCGGAGCTTTGAATCCGCATGACAGCACAGCAACGCGTTTAATTATTCTAAAAGGTTGCCGCGCAAATGATGAATTATTATTCTTATCAAAGACGCAGAGCTGGGGCTCTGTGCTGTGAGGTTCTGGAGGAAATCGCTTTGACAGACGTTTCAGAAGAGCCAAGATCCCTGCGCTTTTGTAGTCGTTAACCTCTCACCGTAGCCTCGTGTTTCAGCTGAGGAATTTAAATTTCTCTAAACTCCTTCCTCTTTCTTCTGTAACTCTGAGCCGTGCCTTTTTTTTAACAGAAATTAGAATAGACACTTACAGAACAGCCCTCCTAGTCCCTCAAACAAGAAGAAATTGTATCATCATAACACGGAACAAGGCATTCTTGATTCGTAAGATGTAATACTTCTTGTTCCTTAAATTCTCAGCACTATCAACAAGTGTTCAGGAATAAGAACAATCTCAAACATTGCAAATATGGGGAAAAATGTGTGGTATTTGGGTAATGTTGCATCACATACAGTACATCAGCACTCATTTCCTTGTATTTTGCAGATGTATTTCCCAGAGCAACTTCAAATTCAGAAATAAAAAGGTTTTACTTTGCAGCCTGCAAGTTTCAGTTTTTCTTTGTCATAAATCATAATTGAAACGTCGCAAACAAATTTTTCACAGTTAGATTGCTGTCAAAACCAAGACGTCAAGACATTTTTTTACATGCTAGAAGATGCTGGCAAAATATCCCCACATGCCGTTAAATGAAGATAAATACAAACTGTCTTTATGCAACAAAAATGGTATCATGAAGTTATAATTAACGTTCCCTTGGATAACAAGAAGATTTGCATACAAAACTGTGCCTCCATATATACTGTACCATATTACTGAAGATATTATTAAAATGGCTGTCATGCCAAGTTTTACATCACCACTTTTAGGATCTATTCAAGTGCTAGTGCACAGTGCCTGCCTGTCTGCCTTACTAAGATGCCATAAAAATCGCTGTTGTTCAGCAGTGGAAAGACATAGGCCATTTGTCATATTTTCTGAATGAATGGTAGTTGTTAGCAATGGATTCAGATAATTAACTTGGTCTACAGCCATCCTGTGATGTTCGCCTCTGGCAGCAGGCTGGGTAGCAACCCCTGAAACACTGAATTATAATCAGAATATTTTTCTCATTCTCTCTCTCTCTTTCCTCTTTCTCTCTCCTCTCCGTCTTACTCCCCATTTCCTCAGTATATATTTGCATGAATAAAGATAAAGATAAGTTGCTAATATCTTGTCAAATAAAAAAAAATAAACTGCCTTACTGTAAATGTCATGCCGTGACGTTGATGATATGGCACACATATACAGATTGGCAGAAAGAAATAGTTCTCAATAAAGGGTTGCATATTTTCCTGATGTCAACTGAAAATATCTACATAGTTATATATTTGGAAAGACACATTACAGCTGTTTTTTTATGTAAAATATCAGCAGATTAAAACATCAAAAATGCATCCATGAGCTCCGTCGTATCCCAGTGAAATGCATTTATGAAGCATCGAATTTAGAAAACTCATCAAATCTTAGCAAAGTAATTTAGTGAGATAGACACCTGGACACAGAGGAAATATACAATACTTTAATTTCATTTTTGGGTGAAATGCCGTTAAAATTCAATGAGCCCAGTGTTTGCATTATCCCGGCAATGCTTTATTTAATTACTTAATGTCTAATTGACATAAAATTACCATTATGCTCATGGAGGCTTTTTATGTGTGGCTGTGAATTATGATTTGTAAATAGCACAAGAGGAAGAACAGATTAACAAGTTGCATCGGTATTCCTTCATTCATTCATTAACTTGCACATTAAATGATATCAAATAGTAATTTGGTGGTACTAACCATCTGTATTATCTGTACTGCTTAGCAAAGGACATATACTCTGTATCTACAACCCTATTTCCAAAAAAGTTGGGACACAGTGTAAAATGTAAGTAAAAACAATGCAATTATTTTCAAATCATTAAAATTCTTTATTTAATTGAAAATAGTACAAAGACAACATACCCACGGGTGAAACTGAGAAATTGTTTTTTAAAAATACATGCTCATGTTGAATTTGATCCTAGCAACATTTTTCAAAAAAAAGTTGGAACAGGGGCATGTTTACCACTGTGTTACCTCTTGTTTTAACAACACTCTGTAAACATTTGGGAATTGAGCAGACCAATTGCAATAGCCTGGAATCCATCCATTTCAAGTGCTGGTCGCTCCCAACGGTCACTCACTGATATGTCTGGCCTCAGTCCGTAGGCTTGCGTTTGACTTTCAAATATTCGCACAAAATCCATGTGAGATCTGTGATTGGCTCACAGTCGCAAGGATGCCCCGCCCCTTTAGATTGACTTGCGGCGGGTCCTGAATGAATTGATTCTAATGAGGAGAAGTGTACGTGAGTACAGATTATCACCGATTATTTTGCCCCATTGGCACAGAATTAAATACTGCACTTATTTTTCACAGGCCACATATCTTCCAAACATTCTGGTGCTGCAATGGCATTTTTAAGACCAACAGATCAGGAGAAAATGAACTTTGTTCGAGACCTGTGTCTCTCTCAGCAGCGGTCACGTAACATCTGGCAATACAGAAATACAGTATAGACTGCAGCAAACTACGAATTAAACTTTCAAACTGAAATAATGCTTGTGTTTATATGTTCAGTGATACTGTTATTGCCATCGATGTATAATTGTTTTTAAAGAGAAAAGGAATATATTTGATCGCTATGATCTTGTACTGGATTGATATCAGATATTAAACAAGTGGGGAAAAAACGGCAACATAAGCGTTGGCCATCCACGTTAAAAATGCCGAAACATTGTGCAGCAATAGGTAGCAATAATAGGAACAAGCTATCCATCTTCTCTTTTCCGAAGAAAGTAGACAGGCAAGGAATACATTAACAACTGTCGTATTACATACCAGCTTCATAGGTTTAACCTAGCCGATGCAATCATGCCCTTCAAGCTATAGCTAATGCCAATTACGGTGAATACATTACGTAATTTGAGTATTATTTAATTTAGCCTTTATTATACCGGGGAATCCCACTGAAAAAAACAAAATGCAGATATGGCCAAAACATTATCCTGTTCAAAACCTAACAACCACTCCAAGAGTAAACGCAAGCAAGCCACAATCTAATTTTTAAGCTCATGTCAAATAACATTCAAGAATGCCGTAGCTGGCCAGCTAACTCATATTCGTAAAGCTGAGTACAGCCATTAGCTGTGTTGTAAAATGCCTGACGTGGCAAAGTAAAAGGAAACATACACGCAACATGCAGGTATAAGATAGATACTTGTATATCCCAAAGTTTAATTGCTCGCCTACTTCGCTACCACTTCTGACAGCAAGATGCGACGGATAACCCGGTCAGTATTCATTCTGCAAATTGCGCTGCGCAATTGGTGGTTCTCGCCAAAAGGCCACCCAATCATCCAAGAGCAGAAAACATGAATATTTATATGTCCAGTTCATTACTGACGTAAGGGCTAAACGCTGGCCTATACGACTGAGGCCAGACATATCAATGATTGACCGTTGGGAGTGACCAGCACTTGATATGGATGGATTCCAGGCTACAATTGCAATAGTTTGAAAGCAAATTTTTTCCCCCACTCTCACATGATGTAGGATTGCAGTTGCTCAATACTTCGTATTCTCCTTTGTTGTATGGCAGTGTGTGTTGCTCCAAAACATATGCCTATATTTGTTGTTCAACATTAATGATGTCTTCACAGATGTCCAAGTTACCCACACCATGTGCACTCATGCATCTCCATACCACCACGATGCTGGCTTTTGAACTGTCAGCTGCTAACAAGCTGGATGGTCCGTCTTCTTTTTTGCCTGAAAGCCATGCTGTCCATGATTTCCAAAAAGAATTTCACCTTTTGATTGGTCAGATGACAAAACAGTTTTCCACTTTGCCTAAGTTGACCTTAAATGGCCTGGGCTCAGAGCAGGCGGCAGAGTTTCTGGATCTTGTTTTCACATGGTTTTAACGAGCACTTGTAGATGCAGCAGCGAACTATGTTCACTAACAATGGTTTTCAGATGTTTTCCTTTGCCCAAGCAGGGATTACCACTACTGAATCCAGTCTGTTTTTAATGCTGTGCTGCCTAAGGGCCTGAAGATCATGGCCATTTCATACAGTTTTTTGGCCTTGTCCCTTTTGTACGGAGACCTCTCTGAATTTTCTGAATATTTTAGTGATCTTATGTACTATGGATGAAGGAATCCCCTAATTCTTTGCAATTTTACACTAAGAAATGTTATTCTTAAATTATTCAATTATTTACCCACTTAGTCTTTCACACAGTGGCCCAAGCCATCTTTACTTTTAAAAGACTCAGCCTCTCTGGGATACCCATTTTATGCCCAGTTATGTTACTGACCTGTTGCCAATTAACATAATTAGCAGTGAGATGTTCCACCAGGAGTATTTTTTTTTTTTTTTGCATCATGCAACTCTTCTGGTCTTTTGTTGCCCCTGTCCCAACTTTTTTGAAATGTGTTGCTGGCATCAAATTCAAAATGAGCAGATATTTTTCAAAAAACAATAACATTTCTCAGTTTCTCATTCGACATGATGGCTTTGTACTGTTTTCAATTAAATGCTCAATTTAGATAATTTGCAAATAATTGTATTGTGTTTTATTTACATTTTACATAACGTCCCAACTTTTTTGGAAACGGGGTTGTACCAAAATGGAAATGAGGACCCAAATCTGACCCACAAAACAAACAGGCAGTCACTTACTTTAAAAAAACAAGAAGACATTGTCATTAATATCTCTCACCACCATGCAGCCCCATTTTTTTACCTAGTCAAGGTCATGACTTGAAGCACACAGACACACAGTTCATTCATCTTGGGAATTTCTGAAAAAAACTTGTCCTCACTGATCTAGATGGACAGATGAATGGATGGACAAATGGCTGTCCTCCATTGAAATATCCTCTGCACCACTTTGTGGTGAGGGCGAATAAACTCATGGCATCATTTACCATTCACTTGGAAAAGAAAATGGTTATTAATTCTAATTTCAATTCCAGTCTTTTTTTGAGTGGGGGGTATGAGTGTGGCGACTTCTCCAAACTTTTGTTTTAGTACTGAAACCCAAAATGAACTTTCAAAGTATGCAGAACGCTAATGAGGAAGAATGCCAGAGAAGGCGCATTTATGACATCTACATTTTATGTCATCGCAATAAAACTGGTGAAAAAAACACCACTGATATAATCACCACAGACAATGAATGCAATTGCAGAATCTCTCAAGAAATTCTAATTAAATGAAGCCTCTAAGTAGAATACAGCCTCTGAGAGACATTGCTTTGAGCAGGTAGATATGAGACTCGCTACTTCATCATATTCACTTTTATGCAGTGCATTTTTTAAAAAAATATTATGAACACTGCCTGGCAAAAAAAAAAAAAAAAAAGTCTTACAATCTACTATTCTGTTGGACCGCCTTTGGCTTTGATCACAGTGTGCATTTTTCGTGGCATTGCTTTGGAAATCCTATGTACTGTAAGGTCACAAAATTTATTTCCAACCAGTTTGCATTCAATTTTGGTTGAGATCTAGTATTGACAACAGTACAGTCAAATCACTCTGTAGAGCCTTCTCCAACACATCTCAAAAAATTTCAGATGGTTGAGGTCAGTTCATATGTGAAAATGATTCCTCATGGTCGCTAAAATACTCTTTTACAATTTGAGCGCAATGAATCTTGTCAATGTCATTCTGAAATATGCCTGCACCATCAGGGATTAAAACATTCATTGATGGGATAATCTGATCATTCAATACATTCGTTGCTGCCTAATGTTGCCGAGCCTGGACCTGACCAATTAAAGGGACTATGTCAGCCGGTGCACATGCGTAGTAGAGTCCAGCCGGTAAACACTTTCATACATGCAGTGCGATATCAAGGGAGCAGAAATACAAACCCCAAGCTTATTAGTATGTGTGTAAAGCGTACCTTCGTTGCTGTTTTAAATACAGAAGATGGCCTGCAAAGGCGAAATTGCTAGAGTAACCACATTTATCTTTGCCGAAACCCACGAAGAATAAATTATACTATCCATCCATATTTCTTTGGGCGAAAACACACAGGCTAACTTAGAAGCATGATTAACGCTACAAAAACCTGAACTATGACAAAATGATGCTACGAACAGGCTCTACGATCAATAAAGATAATTTTCACCAAAAAATTTCATAAAACTTCTCGAGGATGAACACGATATAAACCAATTGAAAAACGCATACACAAAATATCCAATGAACTTGAAATAGTTGTACCAATGTTTTCAAGAAGTTTCGCTTCGTCGCGTGCATGCGCCCCAGCTGACATAGTCCCTTTAAAGTAACCCCAGGTCATAACTCTGCCACCAGAGGCTTGTACAGTGGTCACTATGCATGACAGATGCATCACTTCACGGGCATCCGTTCTTACCATGAAACACCCATTGCTCTGGTATTCATACATGTCAGCTGACGTCATAGACGCACGTGACCGCTCTCAAACTCTAGGCGCCGCCATTTTGGGTACTGACTTACAACAGGCTGTCTATCTGTCGCCCCGTGGGCAGTGATAAGAAGTCTCACAAAAAGAGTGGATTAACATTTTTTATGATACGGCTCTTTTGAATGCTGCATTTTGATTAATGAATTACACTCTGATTCTACATTTTACGGTCTTTTATTTCTGTATAACAGACTGTTGCTAAGTGAAACAGGCCATTGCTAGGGACGCTACTCTGATCAGAGGAGACAGAGGAGAAGAACTATGCAGGATATTTACCTTATGTTTCATTTTTACCTTCATTAAACGGCTTCGGACTAATTGTGTTGTTAGATAAATGACTTGTAACTTGTTACAGGGAGAGTGGAGGCTCCTTCCACGTTGTGGCTGGAAACCAAAACTGCGATCAGAGCCTCGGACCCGGTGTCACAGCTCTCGTCTACGAGGCATGCATGTCCGTGTTAATTCTTTACAAACACGTTTACGTTATTAGCGCAGCCAGAACTTAAAATTGCGTGGGCAATAAAGATCTCTTTAAAACAATTAGTTCTGCCTCGATCGCAATCATTTTTTTCTGATTAACTATGCCTTCAATGCGATAACACTCCGCAATATCAGATGTTGCTTGTTCACCTCATTCAGGCAAAACGACAATCATTCATTTGGATGCACAATTTTATGCATTTCAAATCTCTGTCTTTGGTTCAGTTTGAATAATTCAATCGATCATGAAGCACAGGTTAGATCGCCTGATGAGCCGAAAAGGTAGCGCGGAAGTTCCAGAACAGTTCACCTCTCGAAAAGTATTATTAAAACCAAGCACAAGTTTTGAGTAATTTATTTTGCTGAACTGAATTATTCCTATTGATTAGTCGCCCTTAGATCGCACCACGAAAGAAGCCGGGTCTTTTTTTGCCAGTTGATTATTCATATAAATGGAAATTGCTTTAACAAAGGAAAATGGCTGAGAACAAGTTAGGTAGCCTATAATAATTGTAATAAACCGATGTTGTGTGGCCGCTCAATTTTCAGGTGTGGCTACACCACTGATATGAAAAGCACAAAATTGCGCATCCAAATGAATGATTGTCTTTTGCCTGAACGAGGTGAATAGGCAACACCTGATAGTGCGGAGTGTTTTTGGATTGAATGTATAGTTAATTAGAAAAAAATGACTGTGATCGAGTCAGAACGAATAAATGTTTTAAAGAGATGTTTAGTGCCCACCAAATTTTAAGTTCTGGCTACGCCATTGGTTCACGTACACTAAAGAAAGAAAGACCGAGAAACAGAAAGATAACTTACAACGAAAAGCTCGTTCGAAGTGGTATTTCATTATCACTCACGAACGTTGGATGGACTGATCAGGTATTTTACGAATACGATATTTTACTTTCCAAATGTATTTTCCAAATTAACTTACTATATCAAAGTGTACGGATGTCCGACTGATGTCATTATTATCATTAATAGTAAGTATTTCATTATTCCATCATAACAATCCCATCGTCAAAATTCAAAATCATATCTGCACCCCTGAATTTCCCATTTCCTCATAATCATCATCATTTGATAATTATTCCATCAACTTCAATCGTTACCGAATACTGAATCGCCGTATTCATCATCACTATTACTATCAACCGGGACTATCAATCACAACGACAATAAATATATCATGTATTTTGTATCAATATCATTAAAATTCATCATCATAACTATTGAAAAGAAAAAAAAAAAAAACCATGACGCCAATGAGATCGAAAGGCAGCTAGCGAGCGCGAGCTGACTAGACCAAGGAGGTAGGTATTAATACATTCTTGATTAAAATCTCCAAATTGACACTGATTGATTCTCCATCTGTTTCCCATTCAAGTAAGTTGATAAGCAAATCGTTGGCGTACGACAGTCGTGAGCTACAGGAATAAATAATGCAGCCTACATAAGCGAATGTCTGGGTGATGCCATTAATGATTACCCATCATTTTATCGTGTGCACAATCAATGTACTGATTTTCGGGAAACGGGTATTGCAATTTTCTTCCCGGGACCCAAACCTTTCGGGCGGGACCCGGGTACCCGGTTTTTAGTCACAGGCCAACACACAACCGAGGAGGGTGAGCAAAACAGCGGAGAAGTGACAGGACTTGCAGATTCGCGAAATGATGCAATTTATAAATCGATAAAAGTCGTATTTTGATCAACATTATGTCTGAAATTAACAATTTCACTCATAAGCCATGTAATAAGCGGGATAATGTAAAGTTAGTCTGTTGTTATGGAGAAATAAAGACTGAGACATCCTTCATCGTAGCCCATACAGTCTATGGTCGTAGCTGTGCCTCGGTCCCTGGTAGGTACTCAAGATGGCGCTCACAATAAAACCGTCACGTGACTGAAATCCATGAATAGGGTAAACCTGGACGCATTGAACCACATGACCTTTTTCCCTTGCTCCACAGTCCAATCTTTATGCTCCCCAGCAAATAGAAGTCCCTAACAAATGGAGTTTTTGCATCAATTCAGGCAGACATGGAAGTCAGGTCCAGTCACAAGCCCCTTTCTGTCTAATCATATACGACTCCAGCATCTCCCACCCAATAGGAGAGCTTTCATAACCAAGGCAGCATTTATTCATTTCTCCGGCTCTGTGCCCTCGGCACTGTTCCAACTCTGGCCGAAAACAGATCTGCATCTCATCTTCCCCACCTCCCCAGCCCCCACCTTCATAAATAACATTGTTCATCGTAAGCAGCAGCTGTTCATATTGTGGTAATTAATTTAAATGTAAAGAATGTCAGGCTCTGCTGGGGGGGGTTTGTGAGCTCAGGGACTGTCTGTGTCATGCTTGTTCAGACTGTTTTAGAGCATCACTCAAGAAGTCACCGCCAGACTGTTCCAGAGCATCACTCAAGAAGTCACCGCCAAACTCAAATGCATGTCATTCTGTAATAAAAGGTTAAATCTGACGCAAGTGTCCTGTCTGAAGTGGCTTTCTTGTGACCACGCAGCAGTTCAGTCTCAGTCCTTCAAATTCTTATCACTTTATGCCCATGGAGATGCTCTTACTTTCACAATTAAACATAGCCATGTGTTCTACTGTCAATTTTTTTTTTTTCCGGACCCATTTTATATACATAATCTCCCATTTCAGAGCACATTTGATTCTTGGGACATAAAAATTTTTATTATTAATGAAAGCACTTTTATTATATTCTTTGTTGCATTTGCTTTGTTGGCTTGAAGTCTGTGACCCTTGGACATCTGGAGGTTCTGAGTATATTCTTAAAAACACTGTTAGGCATTGAGCAGCTTATTGCTAGGTGTTATAACAAGTATTTATTTCTAAATTAACCTTTATTTATTTAACCTATATTTAATCAGGGAAGTCCCATTGAGATTGAAATCTCTTTTTCAAGGGAGGCCTAGGGGTTGAGGTGGAGAGGGTATCTTGACATCTATCGGCACAGCTGTGCTGATCAGGTTGACAGACATCAATAACAGATTGATTTTAATTCTAGGCAGTCAAAAGCCTGGAATCAACACCTTTTGAATGCAATAAATACAGTAAATGGTTACCTTATTTGGTTTGCCTATACCTTAATGGAAATATCTAGTCAGCTCATTAAATGTAGCAGCGCCACAATGCATAAAAGCAGGTATGGTCAAGATGCTAAGTTATTTTAATGCCAAACATCAAAATGTGATCTGAATGACTACGACTGTGGAATGATTGCTGGGGTAGTCTGCGTATCTCAGGAACTGCTTATCTCCTGGAATTCTCCTGCAATAATGTCCCTAGAGTTTACAGGAAATGGTCTATAAAACAAAAAACATCCTGTAAGCAGCAGTTCCATCACCAAAAAAGCTCTCTAAATACGGAGGCCAGAGGAGAATTGCCAGACTGGTTCACGCTGACATGAGGGCGATAGTATCCCAAATAACCTTGCATTACATCAGTGCTATGTAGAAAAATGTCACAATTCACAAGCCAAAACCTTGAAGTGGATGTGTAATAGTAGCAGAAGACCACTTTGTGTTCCATGTTTTTTCCACTGAGAATGGAACACAGAGGCTATAGTGGGCAAAGCCTCACCAGCACTGGACAGTAGAGGGTGGGAAAAATGTTGACTGATAAAATTTCAATTTCTGCTGCAACATGCAGAAGGTAGGGTCAGAATTTGGAGAAGATAACCTGAATCCAGGGTTGCATCCTGCCTTGTTTCAATGGTTTAGGGTGATGGTGGAGGTATACTGATGTGAGAAATATTTCCCTGGCAGACATTAGGCCCCTTAATTTATATCAACTGCCACAGCCTACCTGAATATTTTTGCCAACCTTGTGCATCCCTTTGCAACTATAGGGTGCATCTCAAAGCAGCAGGCTGCAGCTTTCGAAGGCTGCATTTTTAGGAGTCGTCACTTAATTCCATCCGCCAGACTGACATGATGTCATTTCATCTCCATCAAACAGATTTGGGTTAAGCAAGTCGTCACTGATTTAAACAAGTCGTAACCTTAACTCTAACCCTTAACCCTAAATCTAGCCCTAAACCTAACCCTAACCCTAAATTTATTCTTATCCTTAACCCCAAATGTTAGTTTGGCAGATGCATGTAAGTGACGACCCCTAAAAATGCAGCCTTCGAAGGCTGCAGCCTACGCTTTGAGATGTACCCATAGCCTATTTGCCTTCTAGTAGCTACTTCCAGTCGGATAATGCTCTAAGTCACAAAGCACACGTCACCTCAAGCTCGTGCCACAAAGAGGACTTCAATTTCCTCCACTGTCACTACATCTCAATCCAATAGAGCTCCTATTTGCAGTAAGAATGAGCAACCGACAAATCTTCAGCAACTGTCTGATGCTATCACGTCAACATGGAACATAATCTCAGAGGGCTGTTTCCAGCATCTTGTGGAAACCAAGCCACAAATTCAGGCTGTTCTAGGGACAAAAATGAGTTCAACCCAGCGCACCTGATAAAGTGGTCACTGAATGTACAATGCAGCACAAGGGTTTTATTTTGAGCAGTGAAGGTGTTTCTTTCAGTTAGCTTGCTGAGGTTGATAGTAATATCGCAAATCAAAGGAGAATGGCAGAGGAAATATATAAAGAGCAACCCAATGCACACTCACAATGAAGGAGAAATGAAATATTCATTTCTGCTAAGGTTACTGTGTGAGTGGTAAAATGAATTTATCTAAAAACCTTCTTAATGTACAGCTCTAGTCAGTTTGCTTAAATGAGCATAATCTATATCCCTTCTTTAGAAGCCAGGTCCCCAAACACCTGAAAGCTTGAAACGTGGCCCTGAGTCATGAATACAATGGATGGATATATGCAAAGGTATTTACATATAGATTCATATATAATTAACTGCAGTTAAAAAGAAAGTGGATTATTGTTTAACTACGTACTTCACATACCATTCCAATAATTATGAATTGATGACAACATATGTCTTGTAAAACACATTTCTTGTGCCTATTAGAGTCCCTTAAATGAAGTTAAATATGATTTACACCTCATAATATGTAATGAAGTGGGTAATAATTTTCAAACAATGGTTGTTCACATATCCGGAATTCATCATTAATTACTTTATGCGGTGTGGAAGAACATGCATCATTGATCATCAGAGGCAGGATGAAATGCAGTGCTGCATGAGCCAATATAAAACAAAAGCAGCAATACCAACACTGTTCTCTACCAGGAACATATTCTTGTACTGAATATTCCCACTTGATGACACACGTTTATTAACACCTGCAGTGTGAGTTGGCAGTGTTGAGTTCAATGCATCAACATACTGTACATATACAGAAACACAAGAAAGAATAGCAAATAAACTACAGAAAAATATTAAAGCATCACGTGAAACTCAAATTCTGTTGCTCAACCTCTAAGCCCTGAAACACAGGTGAATCTATCTAACCTGCTTATTCCTGAAACTGGAGTGCCTGCAAGAAACCCACAAAAACAAGGGGAGAACATGCAAACTCCACGAAGGGAGTATTGATTCAAATTCATGACCTCCTTGCATTCAGTTAACAGTGCTAACAACTGAGCCACCGTGATAACAAAACAAAACTCAAAATCCACAGCCACTTGTGCTGAGGCAGTCCCAACCCAAAATCATGAGTTTGAACATTTCAACCCAAATCACTGTTTTATATGATCACTTCTTCCTCGCCGAGAGCAATTTTCAGGCCCATTTCCCGTGAAAACTGCTATCCACTTGGCCATCAGGGTTAGCAGTGAAACTGTTGACATATTGTGATGGAGGCTGTTTTCTGAAAGGAGCGAAGGAATCAAAAGGTCTTATGAAGAGCTAGTTCATGTTAGAGTGTGTGTGTGTGTGTGTGTGTGTGTGCGTGCGCGCAGGTACATTGGAGACACTCTAGTTTTGCAATTTAAGCTTTCTAACAAGAGCTCGGCAAAGGAGATCATTAAAATCCTACAACAAGATGACTCATCTGCTCCATTATGTGGGGATTGATACAGTTAAGTGATTATGAGGCTGCTGATTCTAAGAAGGGCAGAACTTCAGTGATGAATTTTCTTAGGCAGGGACTCTCAGAACAACAGTCCCAATTGAGACTTATCTCAAAAGCCAACAATTGCAATGATTTCTCCCTCATATAGTATATTATAGATATATATAGTAGATAAATGTTAGATAGATAGTTATGGTTTCACGGGTCAATATGTGCACAACAAGAAAGTTTACTTGGACGGGAACCACAGGCAGTACTAAGGCAGCCTGTAGAAAATGAGGATCCATGACCACACAGAGAAGCCAATTATTCTGGCTCTTTGCTCAGCCAAACTGATGAGCTGAAGGTGAGTCCACAGGGCTTCTAATTAATAACCAGCAAAGCTAGACCCTGTGAGACAGGAGCAATGTTCCAAATGTTCCTGTCTCAACACGCCACAATTCGTCTGCATTAAGCACAGGAACGAAACAGTATTGGTGCAATTTAATGAACTGGTTCAGGCATACAGAAAATATGCACGGGGCTTCTTAAACACAATCATGGGCAAGATCAGCGTGAAATCCTTTGATGTAGAAAGGCAATTTAGCCAACTATTTCAAAGCTGACCTGTTATGTATTCAGCTGACAGACCTTCAATCTAAAAGATGTACATACTGTTCAATCAGATTTGTTTTAAAGGCTGTATTTGATCACTTTCTTTTATCTAGATTATTGCCTGGAAACATTTAACCCAACCATTACCTTTCAACTGATTTGGCTTTTTCTTCAGAAAAAAAAAATGCCCCATACTTCATTCAAGCATCATAGACGAACCAATGAATGCTAATTACTTGACTGCCTCCTATTTATTTGTATTTTTCTTTTTATTATCTACATAGTCTGAAGCATGCCATTATTGCATCCAGATAACCTGAATTGGTCTTAGCCCTCTTTTAAAATAAGCTTGAATAACTAAATAAGGATAGCATTGCATTGACTGGGCAGCATCCACAGGGAGTCTAAATGTGTGTGTGGAGCTGATGCACGTGTCCCTCATTAAAGGTTTACCCCACTGCTGCAGGGTTTTATTTATATTACAATTTTTAAAAAAATCCCACCCAAGGTTATGAGGGCCTCAGCAGGATTTAGCACCTGCACTTATGACAAACTGCAAGGCCCGACATTTCTCGTCTTGATCACATGACAATGTAAGCTGTCTACAAATGCGTCAATCTCAAGGTGGCCCGTTCATCAGGAGAAGGGAGAGGTAAGGGTCCTGAAAGCAAGCAGACCTGGAAATAGACATTTCGCGACATTTCTCGCCCACAATCTCTCGTTCACTATTTCAGGGAAGGAAAAGGCAATCCTGTATGTAGCAGATTTGCATAATGGTTAGATTCTCACTCAGGTACTGCTGTTGTGCCCTTAAGCGTGGCAACTAACCTGAATTTCTTCAGTGAGGTGGTAAGAGGAATAAATGTATGCCCGTATGCAAAAAATTTAATTGGTGAAAGTCTCCGTGGATGTATCCGCCTGATGCCAACATGCAAATGTAAAATATTTGGCAAAAAAAAGCCTTGAGCTTCTTAGCGCTCTTGTCTCTCTGGGTTGAATATGCAGTTGGCTGGACTGCCCAATGTGCTGTATGTGTGTGCATCTCCCCGCACTTTTATAAGCGCAGCCTTGTCAGTTGAGGCGAGAAGGGGAGGTCCCAACAAAGCAAGAAGAGGGCAAGAGATCGGGAATATACCACACAAACCTCTACCTGCACTCTCATTATCTGTATTTTTGAGTGGCTGACCCACGGTTTAGCTTTCGGATTGTCCAGTGCTCCACCTCCATAAACTGTATCGAATGGTTTTAGAGATGCCCAGACTCAGTGTTAGCGACCTGTGGGAATTTGCATTCAAAGTACAGCAGCTCACTTTATATTCATATCTTTGGCTTGGTTACTTTCCAAAGCAATACAGAACTTGAAACATTATCATTTTCAAAGGCAAAAGAAATTGGGCAAGAGACGGGAAAACTGAGTCAGCATAACAGTGTGTCAGCCCTGTACCCGTTCATCCGGAGGAAAATAATCCAGTCATGGGAAATTCTTACTGTCCTGATAGTGGAAAAGGGTACAAAAATTCTCTGAGCCTTCAGATGGAAATTAAATGGCTCTTGCACTTGAATTCACCAGCAAATAAGACAGCTGTGCATCTGGACATTTCAACATCACTCAGGAGTTTTCAAAAATAACATTTCCGTCCTCATCACCTGCCGAGATCTCGCAGAGCTCCAGAATGCACCTGCCAATATTTACCAGTGTAACAAATTGCATGATTCAAAGCTTATTGTCCTGAGCTGGACCTAAACAAATGATTTTCATCACTCTGTGATCAACTTCAATGAATATCCTTCAGCAGTTCATTCTACATGTGAAGTGAAAAAGAAATACAAACGTACTATGCATCTGTTTCAAGTGAATAAATGCATCAAAGGGATGCACTCATCAGGGTCTGATACATTCGATAACAGTTGTCTAAACACTTTCATATTCGTAGTGAATACAGTAAATGCATCCATTAATTTTTTTGTCATTTTAAAGATTAAGTTTTCCACTTCAAATCACAGTATTTACTGTAAATATTGCATTGTGAATTACTTATACTATTACTACTACAAAGAAGTGGAATGTCCATTTCAGGCCAAAATCTCTTTAGTATGCCAGGACAACATGCATCTCTTTTTCTCCATGACTAATTTTTGGAAAATTGAGGATTAATGTCTCACAGTTACTAGCAAGAGGACAGCGATCAGTTTGGAGATGCTGTTTAATGCATCTGGTCTCCTGGTTATCTTCAGCTCATTCAAATACTTCTGGCAAGGAAGAAGATATTCAAGGGATTAGAGTATGTAGCGGGAAAAACTGCCATTTATGACATTGCCAATAAGTTCTTAATCTTAGTTAGGCCTGAAAGTATCAGACTGCATAATCATTTGAACGAATTTGGCGACTAGCCTTTTGGATACAGAGCATTTAAATAAATCTTTCTCATTTTACTGAAAAATCTCAATGTGGGTTTCAGTAGTAAGCAAACAGCCAGTAGGTTACTTAGGGTAATTTTGAGCTAAATTCTGCGTGCTCATTACATGTGCTCCAAATCAATATTTGGGCTGTTTGAAATATGTAGTAAAATAATATAAAACTTTGAAACTCCAATGATTAGCGGACACCAAATGTGTAGAAATATGCTCAATTATACATCGATGAGCTAAAAAATTAAAACCACTCACAGGTCCAGCGAATAGTGTTGATTATCTCATAACAACGGCATATGTCAAGGTCTGCAAACAGATCTTAGACAGTAATCGAACAGTCGGTTCTCATATTCAGCATGTTCAATATCGGAGCGATGGTTACTAAACAACTTCTAATAGGCTAAATCGTTACGGCAGGACGAGTGGCTAAGAGCATCTCTGAAGTGGAAAGACATCTGGGATGCTCCCAGTCAGCAGATTTGAGTACCTCTGGACAGTTGTCCAAGGAGGGACAAACCATGAACCAGCGACAGGGTTTTGGGTGCCGAGCATATTTTCTTTGGATGAGCACCTGCCCTTCATTTAATACATGGTGAACAAATAAGACCTATTTACTATCATGTTTTGTCTGTCTTCTTTTAAAAAGTTACTATGCAAAACAGAAACTGTGAAGCATACAACGAGCAAAAGGGAAACCATATGCCCTAGGCCTCCATCTCAGAAAATGCTTGAAAATTACATGACCAAAATAAATACAGTATATCCCTGCAACTGCAAACTCTATTTGAAAGACCTCACTATCACCATAAAGGTAACATCTATGGGATTTCTTAAGAGGTGTACACATCAGTATATATGTCACTGGGTCAGAGTAAATGAAGATAAAACACGGCATGAATGAAAGCTTAAATTGTGCATAACAAAATTGTGCATTTTTAGAGTAAATAGTCCATTACAATGATGCAGTTGTAGCCCAAATCCTCAATGAAATAATGGCACAATATCAGAACTTCACCTTGTCAAAGTTTGATGCTAATAAACTAAAGCAGAGCAAAGTTAGAGAGGTTTCTCTAGCGGCATATTTTGGCGCAATCTCCAAATTCGCTATGTGGGCACAATGGGGCTACCATCTGGGCCATTAGAAATTTTCCAGGGCCTAACTGTAAAACTCATTCAATTTCATTCATGCTGTTATAGGTATTCATTCCATCTAAATTCAACTGTTTTGGCTTTGTTTTTTTTGTAAAAATCAACCTGACATCTATACAGTTTCCCAGTCAAATAAAACCAAATAAAGAAAAGGAACTTTATTTCCTACTATAGCAGATTTATCTACAAAGGCACATGCAATAAAACTAAACTGTAGAAACAAAGGTATAACCCCAATTCCAAAAAAGTTGGAATGCTGCGCAAATTATAAATAAAAACAGAATGCAATGATTTGCAAATCTCATAAACCCACATTTTATTCGCAATAGAACATACTTTAGACAACATATCAGATGTTGACAGTGAGACATTTCACCATTTCATGAAAAATATTAGCTCATTTTGAATTTCATGGCAGTAACACATCTCAAAAAGGTTAAGAGAGGGGCAACAAAAGGCTGGAAAAGTAAGTGTTTCAAATAAAAAAATGCTGGACGAGCATTTTGCAAGTAATTACTTTAATTGGCAACAGGTCACTCAGTAACATGACTGGGTATAAAAAGAGCATTTTAGAGAGGCAGAGTCTCTCAGAAGTAAAGATGGACAGAGATTCACCAATCTGCAAAATACTGCATCTAAAAATTCTGGAACAATTTCAGAAAAATGTTTCTCAATGTAAAATTGCAAAGGCTTGGAATCTACAGTACAAAATATCATCAGCAGATTCAGAGAATCTGGAGATATCTCTGTGGGCAAGGGACAAGTCTGAAGGTCAATATTGGATGCTCGAGATCTTCAGGCCCTCAGGCGGCACTGCATTAAAAACAGGCATGATTCTGAACTGGAATACACTGCATGGGCTCAGGAACACTTCCAGAAATCATTGTCTGTGAATACAGTTCCCCTTGCAATCTACAAATGCAAGCTAAAGCTGTATCATGCAAAGAAGAAGCCATATGTGAACACAATCCAGAAACGCCACCATCTTCTCTGGGCCAAAGTTCATTTAAAATAGACTGAGGCAGAATGGAAAAACTGTACTGTGATCAGATGAATCAAAATGTTAAATTCTTTTTCGAAACAACAGACACTGTGTTGTGTGGTCTAAAGAGGAAAGGGACCATCCAGCTTGTTATCAGCACACAGTTCAAAAGCCTACATCTCTGATGGTAACGGGTTGCATTAATGCCCATGGCATAGGGAGCTTACACATCTGGAGAGGCATTATCAATGCTGAGAAGTATATAGAGGTTTTACAACAACATATGCTCCCACCCAGGCAACGTCTCTTTCAGGGAAGGCCTTGCATATTTCTGCGAAACAATGCCAAACCACATACTGCATCCATCACAACAGCATGGCTTTGCAGTAGAAGAGTCTGAGTGCTGAACTGGCCTACCTGCAGTCCAGACCATTCATTAACAGAAAACATTTGGCGCATTATAAAACTAAAAATCCGGCAAAGAAGACCCTGGACTGTTGAGCAGCTGGAATCCTACATCTGAGAGGAGTGGGACAATTCCTCTCCCAGAACTTCAGCAATTAGTCTCCTCACTTCCCAGATGTTTACAGACTGCTGTTAAAAGAAGAGGGATATTAAACATTGGTAAACACTGCCTTATCCCAACTTTTTTGAGATGTGTTGCAGCCATCAAATTCAAAATGAGCTAATATTTTTCATGAAATGGTAAAATGTCTCACCTTCAACATCTGATATGTTGTCTATTTTTTATTGTGAATAAAATGTCAGTTTATGAGATTTGCAAATCATTGCATTCAGTTTTTATTTACATTTTACACAGCATACCAACTTGTTTGGAATTGGGGTTGCAAAAACACAGACAAAACAACAATCACTTTTCAATTGTGCATGCTGGCAAAAAACTATGAACATAAAATATATTTACACTTAAGTCTGTTGTGCCACGGATGGAAATTTTATTTTTCTGCCTTCCCCGGTACCTGGGGAATTTGGGTTGAAGAGTTTAAAGCAAAGCGTCTCTGAAAATCTCTGAAAATCTCATATAAATAGGATTAATTTGGGCCGAATAACCTTCATAGAACGGAATTGCACTCTGGTGTGAAAAGGGCACTAGTTTGCAAGTATGTCTATCCATACTGGGTTATCCATATAGAAATTTCAATCATTTCATATTTCTATACATAGCTCGTACAACGCACTTATTTTAGCTATGCAAAAATATTCACGCAAATCGCTGAGCTGAACCACTAACAAGAAAATAAAAGACATGAGTCATGGCCAAAACATTGTCTGTTTCATTGTAAGATGTTTGACATACTGTTAAGAGCTAAAGGGGCATACGTTGTAATGCATTTGATATACAACAGGTATCACGACAGAAATGTGGGATGCTCCTGAGTGTTCCTACAAAATTCATGTATTCTCACGATAGAAAAGGCTGTAGACCCTCGTCGTTGAAAAGGTTAAGAGAGGGGCAACAAAAGGCTGGAAAAGTAAGTGTTTCAAATAAAAAAAATGCTGGACGAGCATTTTGCAAGTAATTACTTTAATTGGCAACAGGTCACTCAGTAACATGACTGGGTATAAAAAGAGCATTTTAGAGAGGCAGAGTCTCTCAGAAGTAAAGATGGACAGAGATCTGCAAAATACTGCATCTAAAAATTCTGGAACAATTTCAGAAAAATGTTTCTCAATGTAAAATTGCAAAGGCTTGGAATCTACAGTACAAAATATCATCAGCAGATTCAGAGAATCTGGAGATATCTCTGTGGGCAAGGGACAAGTCTGAAGGTCAATATTGGATGCTCGAGATCTTCAGGCCCTCAGGCGGCACTGCATTAAAAACAGGCATGATTCTGAACTGGAATACACTGCATGGGCTCAGGAACACTTCCAGAAATCATTGTCTGTGAATACAGTTCCCCTTGCAATCTACAAATGCAAGCTAAAGCTGTATCATGCAAAGAAGAAGCCATATGTGAACACAATCCAGAAACGCCACCATCTTCTCTGGGCCAAAGTTCATTTAAAATAGACTGAGGCAGAATGGAAAACTGTACTGTGATCAGATGAATCAAAATGTTAAATTCTTTTCGGAAACAACAGACACTGTGTTGTGTGGTCTAAAGAGGAAAGGGACCATCCAGCTTGTTATCAGCACACAGTTCAAAAGCCTACATCTCTGATGGTAACGGGTTGCATTAATGCCCATGGCATAGGGAGCTTACACATCTGGAGAGGCATTATCAATGCTGAGAAGTATATAGAGGTTTTACAACAACATATGCTCCCACCCAGGCAACGTCTCTTTCAGGGAAGGCCTTGCATATTTCTGCGAAACAATGCCAAACCACATACTGCATCCATCACAACAGCATGGCTTTGCAGTAGAAGAGTCTGAGTGCTGAACTGGCCTACCTGCAGTCCAGACCATTCATTAACAGAAAACATTTGGCGCATTATAAAACTAAAAATCCGGCAAAGAAGACCCTGGACTGTTGAGCAGCTGGAATCCTACATCTGAGAGGAGTGGGACAATTCCTCTCCCAGAACTTCAGCAATTAGTCTCCTCACTTCCCAGATGTTTACAGACTGCTGTTAAAAGAAGAGGGGATATTAAACATTGGTAAACACTGCCTTATCCCAACTTTTTTGAGATGTGTTGCAGCCATCAAATTCAAAATGAGCTAATATTTTTCATGAAATGGTAAAATGTCTCACCTTCAACATCTGATATGTTGTCTATTTTTTATTGTGAATAAAATGTCAGTTTATGAGATTTGCAAATCATTGCATTCAGTTTTTATTTACATTTTACACAGCATACCAACTTGTTTGGAATTGGGGTTGCAAAAACACAGACAAAACAACAATCACTTTTCAATTGTGCATGCTGGCAAAAAACTATGAACATAAAATATATTTACACTTAAGTCTGTTGTGCCACGGATGGAAATTTTATTTTTCTGCCTTCCCCCGGTACCTGGGGAATTTGGGTTGAAGAGTTTAAAGCATGCGTCTCTGAAAATCTCTGAAAATCTCATATAAATAGGATTAATTTGGGCCGAATAACCTTCATAGAACGGAATTGCACTCTGGTGTGAAAAGGGCACTAGTTTGCAAGTATGTCTATCCATACTGGGTTATCCATATAGAAATTTCAATCATTTCATATTTCTATACATAGCTCGTACAACGCACTTATTTTAGCTATGCAAAAATATTCACGCAAATCGCTGAGCTGAACCACTAACAAGAAAATAAAAGACATGAGTCATGGCCAAAACATTGTCTGTTTCATTGTAAGATGTTTGACATACTGTTAAGAGCTAAAGGGGCATACGTTGTACGACGGATATACAACAGGTATACGACAGAAATGTGGGATGCTCCTGAGTGTTTCCTACAAAATTCATGTATTCTACGATAGAAAAGGCTGTAGACCCTCGTCGTTGAACATGAACTTTTTTTTTTTTGACAGCGTAGGTGATTCTCTATGTCAAGCCCACATCATAGGTCTGTCATGCAGTGCCCAATGAGGTTGTTTGACTGTGTTACACTAGACCTATACATTTCATTTGATTTTTGGGGTCATCTGAGGTCCTTTTTACCTTTGAAATTCCCTATCATAGACCTACGGCCACCCTACATTAAACTCATGACAGTCCTATGAATATTCCACCATTCTGCGTCCTTTCAGTGACCGTCATGATTTAATCGCACAGTTATAATTCTATCCTATGTCAATCGCATGGCTGTCTTGAAATTTTTAATGACATATTTTCCTACGATGGTAGTACAACACAAATTGTTATGTGACCACTACAACGCAACCTTCAAATCCTCCACTCTCAAACCTATACAGTCCCTTCTGTCGTGGACCTGCTAAAATCGTACAATATAAAAAAATCATAGGACATAATTGAAAGCCCCTTAAGAAACTGGTAAACTTGACTATAGCAACTGATTTGATAAATTATGAAAAACTGCAGTAAACCCCTTTTCTACCATCAAAATGATTAAAAACAAAGAATGAAGCATAGATATGTCAAAGACCATTCTGCCATAAGCCTGCACCAGCTCAACCTTAGGAGGTCCATGGTAAAACAGTTGTACTGGTTAGCCTTCAGAATACAAGAGTTCACGCTCAGAGAGTAACATAGACTTACTGTGTTATGCACATGATTATAAACTGTTTCAAAGCGAGAAGTGAAGTCTGAAGTGTGCAGAAGCATCCTGTTGAAATTAAATGCCACTAAACTGACTGGACAGTGTTTCAACGTGCAAACATACAGGGCCATAAAGTGCAATGTTTTTTTGCGATGGGCTATTCTGAATCACCCAGCCTAAATCTCACGGAACATCTGCTCCAGTGACTGAAGACAAGACTGCAGGCAAAATAAACCAGAAATAAAAATGAACTGAAAATGGCTGATGTGCAGGCCAAGTAGAGCATACCAAGTATTTGGTGGGGTCTATTGGTCACAGAATCCTCAATGCAAAGCGTTTCCAACCAAGCGACTAGAAATAACACCTTCATTTCAGATATTAATGCCACATAACTTCCACTCCTCTAAAATGAAGGTATTATGTATAAATATCCTATTGAAATCACCCAATATAAATGTAAATGCAGTCAAATTAAAGCTGACAATTTCCTTGCAAATAATATTTTCACTGTTTCATTTCAAACACAATATGCTGCAGTAAAGAGTCAAAACAAAAAATGTGTCACTGTTAAAATACTCTTGTCTGAGCTCATGCTGTTGCATTTCCCACAGGTGATAAACATTATGGCCCTGGCTTATCTTTATGAGCGCTCGGATTTCTGTCCGTCCACTGCAAGGAAGGAGCACAGCAGTCCAGAGAGGCAGAGAGCAGGAGCAGGTAACCTTGAGAGAGGCTTATACATGACAAAGGGGTATTCTACACCCCTCCGCGCACCTTATGTTATTTTTGCCAAGTGATCTATTGCCGGAGGGGTGTGGCAGTGACTCTGTCTCTGAGTGAATTTTCCACGTGTTCTAAAGCTCCTGCACATCAGGCCCATCCCGGTTGATGGATCACCCAGAGAGCAGGACGGCTGCGGCTCCCTCCTGAACCTATTCTGTGGCATTTCATCCCCTCTTTGAAGCTGATCCATCATCTGAGCAGCCTATTCCTTATGCTGCAGAGGTCTGTATGTGCTTTATGTGTGTGTGTGTGTGTGTGGGTGTTTTTGTGTGTGAGAGAGGGAGACAATGAATGAGTGGCCGTATGAGACATAATTCAAACTTAAACTCTCATACGCAGTAGTGGAATCATGCGAGCATAGACGTAAAACCATGCGCACGTGACAGTGAAAGCATACACGCACAAACAGTGAAAACCTAACAAACACACAATTTAAAAACGTCTTGTACACATTGTTTGGTTCTGAAATGTAACATATCCATTTTCATCGCTTTAAAGGGCATGTAAACCCCACGACATGACCAACATTTAAAAAACCCAGAACATATCAGAGGGGACAGATACCATTTCGTTCTACTAAAATCAATCCCCAATCCAAGATAATCAATATTATTGACAGCTTTGAATGGGAACTGCCGACCACATAACAAGCCATATGGAGTAACCAATTATGTCAGCAATGGAACAAACAGACACAGGCCAGTGCATCATCATGGCAAACAGTGGATTTAAGGCAGGGTAGGTAAAATAATCAAATATACAGTTTTTATTATATTTTCTAAGTGGTCTTAGCACCCTGACAGCAATAAATAACTTAGGAATTCTGAAAAAGGACTGAAAAAGATCCATCATCTGTATTTGCTGTAATCCAGTATTAACACAAACCAATCACTGCCTCCCTGTCCAGTTGGAAAGAACTAATGATAAATCTCCTTGCTTTTTTTTGTGCTTTAGCCGAAGGATATGAATAATGTAAACTGGTCGGAAACCGCAATAATCATAGAAGAAGAAGACTGAATTTGCTTGAAATCTTCTTACAAACTATTCCAGCGTAATGTGTGAGTTTCTAACTCTTAGTATATAAGAGGCGCCGGTACTTCAGTTGTGTGTGTACAAACTTTTAAGTTGATACATTTTCAGTGTAAACAGCAAGTTCCTTCCAGCAAGTTGGCTTCCTAGCTGTGACTGGTAGAATTGATGGGTGGAATGCATTAATCCTTGTCACCCACTGAGGGACTTCGAAGAGTTTTAGGCATTTCAGCAACCACGCAAGTCCTGCAAGTTTTCAGAGCAAATGTCAGCTGTTTTGCCTGGAAAAGAGCTGGAGTTGGTTAGTTATCTGCCAGATGATGTATCCAGTATATGATGGCATAGCCTACAAGTTACACATCATTGATCAGAGTAGATGGGGACACTGTTTGTCCTTTCATTAGTTCCCTCTCATTATACGCTGTCAAGTGTTCATCCTGATCAGATAACTCTAATCCCATAATTAACCCCATAAAACCTATGGACCCATGGGTCTGTTAAATGATGCTTCTGTATTCAAACCTGTTGAACGTCAGGCCTATTTTTACTCTTTTCCCCATAGACTCCCCCCTCCCTTTCCCCATAACGACTACAAATGATGATCCTGGCCATATCAATGAAGATGACATGCAACACCTTGGAGATACCCCCATTTTCAATCAATGAGGAGGCTATGTATAGGGTATATATATAGTCACTATGGGTCAAAGGGTTTAATAAAAGTGGAGGTCCCAAGTTTCCAATGATCCCAATCACGGCCTGCTGAATCACATGGAAATGTGTTTAAAGTACAAGATTTAGATGTTGTCCATTTGATGTCATGCTGTGACCATGAAAATGTGGCGTCCTGTGTTTGAATATTTCTCCCAATATAAGTGCGATGTGGCTTCAGCAGATATGCTGTAGCCAACTCTGTAATGGCCGGTAGAATAAGGAGGCCAAGCGCAACGACCAGAGAGAAAGTGAGCAGCACGGACACAGTACAAACACAGAGAATATTACAGACCAAACGAAAGTACTCGCGCTTCCAAAGGACGTATAATAGTCCGAAACACAGAAGCAAAGCGAGATAGAAAAAAGGGACAAGAAACTCCAATAATCAGAGGATAGAAAGTCATACAAAACCTGACTACAGATATCTTCGGCTATAGTGCGAAGCTAAAAACAGACACTCTAGCAAAGGGGGCGTGCCGGACTTCCTGCTTATATAGAGTCCGGGAAGGCGCCGCCCCAGCTCAATCAGCCAGCCGGGTAAAGAATCTGATAGCCAAAGAATTTGATATCGTCCCGGGACGAGAGCCGCAAAGAAAAGTCCAAACCACATGCACACCTCACCAACCATGACAAACACATACACAATATGTAATGACATTGTTGGACAATATGAAAATAAGTTTTTTTTTTTTTTTTTTTTTCTGACCGTGATCCCACATACAGGAAACTTGAAGTGAAAACTGAGGGGTTGGAAATATAGACTGCCTATGAACCTCAGTGGACCCGCAGTGCTGAGGTATGGATAGCTGTCTGACACATAGTGCAATGGCAGGTATTTACAAAATGAGTGAATTAGATATGTGCATCCAATCATGTTCTTGGATGAACTACTGTCATAAAATAGAGTGACTCATTCTCATCATTTACAAATCACTCTGAAATGCTAGTGACATGGAAAACTTGAACATGAAGAGGGCCTATTCATAGTTACGTCTCCAGCTGTTTCATATTCATTTACAAGTCACATAATCAAATAGCAAAAAATATTCTCGGCATCTAAATCAGTAAATTTCTGCAAATATATAATGTGTTAATACATATGTTGGGAATGTGCATACATTGTATGAATAAAAGATTTAGCTTGTTCTTAATTTTGATATGCTCACAAGCTGCGCTTAAAAAGTAATGAAAAACTGCTTGCTGTGATCAATAACTCGACAAGCAAAACCAAAGTAAAAACCTAATCATTTCAGTTACAAAACCGAAAATCAGTGAAGTTGGCACGTTATGTAAATCGTAGATAAAAACAGAATACAATGATTTGCAAATCCTTTTAAACTTATATTCAATTGAATACACTGCAAAGACAAGATGTTTAATGTTCAAACTGAGAAACTTTATTTTTTTTTTGCAAATAATCATTAACTTAGAATTTAAAGGCAGCAACACATTGCAAAAAAAAGTTGGCACAGGGGCCTTTTACCACTGTGTTACATCACCTTTCCTTTTAACAACACTCAGTAAACGTTTGGGAACTGAGGAGACCAATTTTTGAAGCTTTTCAGGTGGAACTCTTTCCCATTCTTGCTTGATGTACAGCTTAAGTTGTTCAACAGTCCGGGGTCTCCGTTGTCGTATTTTACGCTTCATAATGCGCCACACATTTTCAATGGGAGACAGGTCTGGACTACAGGCAGGCCAGTCTAGTACCCGCACTCTTTTACTACGGAGCCATGCTGTTGTAACACGTGCAGAATGTGGCTTGGCATTGTCTTGCTGAAATAAGCAGGGGCGTCCATGAAAAAGACGTTGCTTGGATGGCAACATATGTTGCTCCAAAACCTGTATGTACCTTTCAGCATTAATGGTGCCTTCACATATGTGTAAGTTGCCCATGCCTTGGGCACTAATACACCCCCATACCATCACAGATGCTGGCTTTTGAACTTTGCGCCTATAACAGTCCGGATGGTTCTTTTCCTCTTTGGTCCGGAGGACACGACGTCCACAGTTTCCAAAAACAATTTGAAATGTGGACTCGTCAGACCACAGAACACTTTTTCCACTTCGCATCAGTCCATCTTAGATGAGCTTTGGGCCCAGCGAAGCCGGGCGGCGCTTCTGGGTGCTGTTGATAAATGGCTTTAAGCTTTGCATTGTAGCGTTTTAACTTGCACTTGCAGATGTAGCGACGAACTGTAGTTACTGACAGTGGTTTTCTGAAGTGTTCCTGAGCCCATGTGGTGATGTCCTTTACGCACTGATGTCGGTTTTTGATGCAGTACCGCCTGAGGGATCAAGGTCACGGGCATTCAATGTTGGTTTTCGGCCTTGTCGCTACGTGCAGTGATTTCTCCAGATTCTCTGAACCTTTTGACGATATTACCGACCGTAGATGATGAAATCCCTAAATTTCTTGCCATAGCTCGTTGAGGAATGTTGTTTTTAAACTGTTCGACAATCAGCTCACGCATTTGTTCACTAAGTGGTGACCCTCGCCCCATCCTTGTTTGTGAATGACTGAGCATTTCAGGGAAGCTGCTTTTATACCCAATCATGGCACCCACCTGTTCCCAATTAGCCCGTTCACCTGTGGGATGTTCCAAATAAGTGTTTGATGAGCATTCCTCAACTCTCTCAGTCTTTTTTGCCACTTGTGCCAGCTTTTTTGAAACATGTTGCAGGCATCAAATTCCAAATGAGCTAATATTTGCAAAAAATTACAAAGTTTACCTGTTCGAACATTAAGTAACTTGTCTTTGCAGTGTATTCAATTGAATATAGGTTGAAAAGGATTTGCAAATCATTGTATTCTGTTTTTATTTACGATTTACACAACGTGCCAACTTCACTGGTTTTGGGTTTTGTATTTATACATAGTGATGACAGTGGTTCATCCACAAACATGATGGATATGCGAGCATATTACTTTCCAAAGTGTTTTTATATAGAAGGAATCAGATGGGTGCACCCGATTGCATTTCCATCATGCTTGTGGACAGAATACTGTCATTAAATAATCAGTCTCGGTTTTTTCTTTTTAAATATAGCTGATGACGACAGAGAACCACATAGATCTGTTTAATTTTAGAGGGGTGTCCCTGCCGACTTCAATCAATATTTTGTTGCTGAGAAATCCCGATGAGTATGCAGGCACTAGATGAACAGATCATCTGGTGGAAAACTAGCAGAAGGTAGCTCATTAAAAACTGCTGTGTAGTTATATGAGCTGCAGAGTGATTCCCTGCATAAGAAAGACTGCCGAATCAGTAAACAGGGTCTGTGAGTTTTCCAAGGAAAGCAGCTGATGTCTGCCCAGAAAATTGGTGACATTTGTACCTCTTTTTTCTAATTCAGTTGCTGAAAGAGTTTTCCTCTAAGTCAGCATTTAGGCAACAATGACTGCAGCACTCCACTAAGGTACAGGAGAGAAACCCACCAGAGAGAGAATATGAACTAGTGTTTATGTTGAAACGTTGTCACTCACAACGGAAAAGCCTGTACACACACAACTGAAATACCTCTTACATACACAGGTGAGGATAGCTTACATTGCACTGTGATATTTGTAATATGATTGCACGTGCATGCATGCTGATTTTATGAATATGTTTACATGGTTTCAGTAGTATGTATATGCATGTTTCTACTAGTGCAGTATATTGCATGTGTATGTTTTCAGTAATGTAAGTGCCTGGTTTAATGACTGAGTGTGTGAGATAAAGTCATAATTGTGTCCCAAACAGCCGCTCACATAATCACTTACCATTACAGTCCAGTCATCTCCCACACACTTATAACCACCTTCCATGCTGTAACACTGAGAAAACAGAAAAAAGAATGGTGTCTCTGTTTTCCCTTTAAGAAGTAAGAATATGTCAGACTTTGAGCTGCATTTCCATGGTAATATTCCCTATACTCTTAACCTCCACTGTGCTGCTTGGACATATCTGTGAAAGCACTCAAATAGTGACAAGGGCTCAATGTGTTTTTATGGGTTTCTTATGTATTCTTGTCCTGTTCACTGGCAGCGCAGTATGATGTAACACAGGGGTTTTGTGGGACTCAAGGTCCTTGGCACAACAACACTAAATAACAGCGGATACACAGCTCAATCCTACTCTTGTGTACGAGGAAAGGGCTTCTGGTGAAATGTGGACAGTAGCTTAACCAGGGCACAACAGGAAGAAAGTGGGGTGTCCAGGGGTCTGTAAGAAAACCATTAAACTATTTGCTGTCAGGAAAATGTATTGTCCCCATGAAGACTTGTACTGCGCAGGTCCTGTATGAAAAATAAAAATAAAAATTCCGAATAAAAAATTGTGTGAATGGCTAATCTTTGTCTATTGAAGACTAGACAATCATTACATAAGAAGTGGATAAAGAGGTTATCTATCATTCTCATTATTCAAGTGAGTCATTTCAAAAATTACTCCCAGAGGAGTTTGAAATCTTCATACGTTTTGTTATCAAATAATACAGTGTCCCACTTTCCTCATTTGGAGGTCAGTGAGCCTGAGAAGATTGCCTGGAAACATTTCAATCTACTCTGGGCATCTGATTAGATACAAGAGCACAGAATGTAAGACTGCTGGGCAAGATTGGTTTTAGTGGTTATGCCACCTAAATCACTGTCTTTAATGCACTGCAAAGAGGGAGAGTGTGGCGGAGGGGGAGATTAGATAGGATGTGAGATAGAAAAATACATTGGTCGGTCTTAAGACTCGAGTCTATTTTTCCACAGAATCTTTTTTCAAGGAGCCGCACTATTCTTCTGTGCTTGTCATGCTGACAGTGTACCAGAGGCACCCATCACAGCCAGATAGAGAGAATCAATTGTCACCAAAATCAGTTAAAGTACTACGTGCAACACCCAACCCACTTTCTTACCAGGAGACTTGGGAGTCTGCAAGATGTAAACTCGGATGATCAAAGACGACTCGCATTCTCTGATACTGAGCAACTCTTTTAAAGTCTCTGATGCGATTGTGACATACTTTATGCCCTGTTATATATTTTCTATGTTTCTAACCCTGCTTTAGTCAGAACAATAAAACTCTTCCGCTTCGATTTAGAGTGTCTCCCGGAACCTGAACTAGACAGCTGTTAGTTCAGCAGTTCAGTACTCTTTCACAGTAGTGACAGAGTAATTAAAATCCACCCTTCCTTACGATGACACGTAAATTATACAGCTGCGCATTTCTCTGCTAAAAATATGGTTTATTTCCATTTATGTTTCGCCCTTTTCGAATTAAGCTCTTTTGCTGCACTGAACACCTTTCCCTTGTCACTGAATTAAAGGAGGCCAAAGTCTGTCAAACCTATTGGTTGACAATTCTCCTTCACTGCTGAGCAAGTCATTTACTGAACTGATGTATCTTGGTCTCTTTAATTGGTGAATGAATTGGTCATTAATTGGGTGCCGTAAGCAGTGTGAATATAATTTTATCATCTCCACCCTTAACGCTCTTTGATTGGCTGTAGTTCCGAGTAGATCCCTTCAGTTAATTCCTCCACCTGAGAACACAGTCAGTGGCTGCATCTTGCTGTCCTTACAGAGCCACTGTAGAGGTTTCTGTTCCGCAGGGGCGTAGTGTGCAGCTTCGACAGAAAAAAAGAATGACTGCTGAAGACTTTTACTGCATTTGACTTTACAACATAGCCCTCTCACATTCTCCTCTGACTTCGCTTGTGTCAGTGCTTAGGGAATGAAATAAGACAACAACTGAAAAAGACTAATTCTGGGAATTGTACTGGAGTTCAGGGAGTGCACGATAAACTTAAGGCAAAATCAAAACTCCAAATGCCTTTGCTGTGTTATAACTCATTAAGCACCACTATGCTTTGACCATTTTTAATAGCAGTATAAGCCTGGTACATTAGTAGCCTTTTCACACATGATATACAATCCCCTGCAGCAATGATTATTCGTTTCTGCTCAGAATGTGAATGCAGATGTTGATATGAAAACAGTGTCAATCTGAGGCATTTGATTTCCACTCCTCTCTTAGAGAGGTTGCTTTGCACACAGAATTTGTAGCAAGTGCACTCCAGATAGGAAGCACAGTAGCTCACAATACTCATGGGGGGTGGTGAGCTATGTTTGTGATTCACTTAAAATCCGTCAGAAGTACAGGAACATCTGCTGGGTGTACGCACTCTCTCGATTTCTTACTACCTGCATGATACCCATAAAATATGGTGCTTTGCGCAGAGAAAGGAATAATTGTTTGTAGATTTGCATCTCTACGAGGGACCAATAAATACAGTTCTACAGCATAAAGTACATCACATTTAACAGAGCACACACAAAGTAACATCTTTAGCAAAAGCTTTATCATTTTCCTGTTTGTAAAGTTTGTTAATCCCATTTAATGTAAACATTTTTATGTTTACTTGTACAATGTGTTAGCTACTTACATTATAATTATATTTTGTGCATAATGTGTACATAAGGGAAAAAGCAGTGTCTCTTACAAGAATTAAATGGATCAGGGGGTTATAATTTTAGATTTGGCATTGGTTCATCAATGGTACAACAGAAAGCACAAATTCTGAAGATGATCACGACGAATCATTAGCAAAGAGTGCTTGCTTTAGGGAGTAATCAGTCTAATTACATGACTGTGTTACTAAAGGGGATGAACAGATCACTAAAGAAGATGTAGGTTTGGCAAGAGGGTGTACGTTGAAATGACCTTAAAATCAGCAATGTGGACAATATTAGCAGTGACAACTATAGTATATTAGACACATAAACCCCTTTGCAGTTTGGTTCTTCCAACCACTCTGGTATCGACTGAAAATCAGTTTTTACAGCTCGGTCAAAGAGTTGGTTAAACTTTCAGTGATAAAAGTCCTCTGGCCTTTTTTTTTTTTTTTTTTTTTTTTTGACTATGGCCGACAAAGGTACTGAAATGAAAACAGGTCTTGTTCTGCCATTATAAGAAAATGAGTTTTTCTTGGATGTCTTAAGTTTACCTGGCAAAATGTGCAGAACATTTTTGTATATTTTCCTTTAAAAGAAAATATCGTGCACTGCGGTGCATCAGATTCAGTGTACTGGAGAAAACCACATTGGTCTATTTGTTCATTAATTCATCACTTATTTTGTTCACTGCAGGCATGCATCTAGGATAAACTGAGCTTTGCAGGAATCACCGCACTTTTTATTCCCCGCCAATCAAAGGGTAGTGTCCGTTCACTTGGTTGCCTATCTGTCGGTCTGTCTGTCCGTCCATCCCAATAAGGGTAGCTTCATTCTGAAATCATCTTCTACCTCAGATTTTCTCTGAATTTTCTGAACATTGGTGCGATTGTTTTTACATTGATGGTACGCATATAGTAATATGATTCCATTCAGAAGATTATTGCAAGAGTTACAGCCCCTGTCTTCTGATGCGCAATTTAGCTTTCATCATGAGATAGTATATTTCTTCTAAAATTAACACCTACAGTTTTAGTCATTTTTTTTAAACTTGGTTTAATTGTTTGATACACAATAATGGTACACATAGTTAATATGAAACGGTAGGAGATATTGTACTCTCAGATAACACAGCCTACAGCATCAACAACGTCAAAGAACATCCATTGTTATAGATTAGTGTAATACACTTGAAACACAATTAATGAATGTACTGTATATGAGATATGTATGTATACAGGTGGAGCTGGGTAGGTAGAGGGTTTGAGAAGCAAGCACAGTGAGAAGCTTCTTCAGGTGGCGAGTTTACGTAAGACTATGGATTTAACAAGCAATTGAGTGATGGGGCAAAGACAGGCAACAGTCAAGTGTTATCGGGTGACTCAGCTGATCAGATAGCTTATGGCATAGCCCATCAGCACTTAAGTAGTGCTTCATTTGTTATGTTATCTTGAGACAGCTTTAGAGTCATGTCTACAAGTGTTTTATATTAGTCACATACGTACATACAAAGGGAGTCATTTTATTTTGCTTTAATGTAAAGTTTTTGTCGGTGCTAACTGACTGTGCAATGCCAAAAAGTACATGACTACAGTAAATATAGCGTTGAGAGGGTGAATTGGGAAAAATCACAAATTATCCAGCTGTTTTCTGGCAGTTTTTACATTGTGAAATTGAAAATAGATGGCCTCTGAAGCACAACCATGATTTCACAATTCTTTCTCTAGTGGCTTATTTTATGCTTCATTTTTCTTCTTTAGTGTCACTACAGTTCCCTGGATGACATCCATTTATGGCCCACTTTTGGCAGCATCCAGTTTAACATAATCACTCCAGATATTGCATTAGATGAAATCAACAAAAGAAAAAAAAAAGTGTAACAAATGTGGCATATGTTTGAGGAGGATCAAATCTGGTTAGACTTAGATTTGTCCAGATTGAAAGTACCGGAAGTCCGAAGATTCATTTCTATGTGACCGTAGAGCCAAACAACGCATTTATCAGGCTGCAAAATATATTCTATAACTAACCAACTGATTTTGGTCTTGAGGGGGTATGGGGGAGTGTTGGGGTAGAGTAGAGTCCCTTTATACTGAGAGTAGCGACAACTCCGTATTTGAACGCCATCTTGATTTCATCTTTCAGTGCGCGAGCATATGGCACAGTGAGGGTGAGCCGTCAGCATCCCCCCCAGACCAGCACAGATCTACGTACAAAACAATAATAATAATATTAACAATTAGGGTCTTTACACACTGGATGCCTTCTTTTTCGTCCAAATAATGCGCACAAAAAAATGTGCTTTTATTTTCGCCATCCTTACGATTGTCACTCAGCTGTGCATCATGCCTAACAACGCCCTTTAACCGTGACTACATTCGGAATATAGAACCGATTCTGGTGTCTTATTGCTAAGTGAGCCTCGCAAACTAATTTACCCAAATCTGTGCTGCTTCACAAGCTAAACGAGCGCAGAATTTAACTAGAGGCACTCCTAGAGTGCAAATCTCCACCAAGGCAGCACAGTCGTAATCTTGCTGAGTGAACATGGCTCTTAAGAAATGTAAGGTTCATCACATAACTGAAGTACTTTTCCGATAGCCCAGCTCACCACATATTTTTGATATTACATTATTTGTATCACTTTTGCAAAAATTGCATTGGCTGAGAGCGTGGGGGGAAAGAAATTGCTTAGCGGTACGTCTCGCTGTTTCTACTACCAGTTAGCCAAACTGAATACCGAGTATAATATTGGTTGAATCGGTATGGCTCAGCACTGCAGGAGGCTAGTTAAGCGCCACTGACATAACTAAGTTGAAGTTACTTAGCTAGGCAGCGTGCACGCAATACTTTTTCAAAACCAATATTTAACATTAGGTTGTTACCCAGCGAGCTAACGTTAGCTAGCTGTACTCAGTTGACTGAATTTACAAAGCATTGCTCGTTCAGCCATGAATGTCTGACTCAGAGACTGAGTAAGCAGAACGATGCAATTAGCGCAGTGCTAACATACATTGGGCGCTAAGGCAAATTACATTTGCTTTCCATGAAATTCCGCAATTCAGTTATGTGATATACAGAGTGAGAAAGTTATGAAAGTGGTTGAGTATACTTGGGGTAACTCACATACACGAATTTGTTCCATCGTCAAGGCAACTTACCTGATGCAAAAACGAAGATGAAGCCAGTTTCCAGCCAGTTCTGCTAACCTTCATTTCCCAAATCTGTCGTCTTTTTGGATCAGAAGGAAATCTAAACATCTTAAACCCCTTCTCAGATCTATTGGTACACCCAATGGCACAACAACCAGTCATTTTTTTCAGTTTTCAAAACACGAAATGCAGGGATGTAGAAGAATTCCTTAGGAAGTAGTATAAATTGATCAACCTGATGGATACAAAATGGATCCAACTGTCATGTGACCAACTTTTTTTTGGTACCCCCTATGTCGCTACTCTCAGTATAAAGGGACTCTATGTTTGGGGAGGGGAGTATGGATCCTCAATCCATATATATATATATATATATATATATATATATATGTATGTATGTATATTGCCTGGCCAAAAAAAAGTCACCACCTGGATTTTAATAAACAAATTGGTAAGAGCCTTCCACCAGAAAATTACTGCAGCAATTAATGTTTCAGCTGCCTACAAGTTTAACCCTCACTGATGCAGCGAGTAGCTTCTCATTTGTTAAACAACCACATCAGAAGATATGTCCTCTGGTGGTGGAAATTATGTTACTCTGATTCAGGAGGGTGAAATTGTTGGCCTGGATCAAGCAAAGAAAACAATAAGGAGATTGCTAAAACTACTAAAACTGTCCAATGCATTATTAAAGCCTGGAAAAATAGTGTTGTAGTGTTGTACCTTCATCTTCGAGGAAGACCTGCAGTCGGGAAAAAAATCTTGATTGATCGTGATTGGAGATCACTGGTGAAATCAAATCATGAAAAGTTAACGGTGGAACTCAGGGCTGTGAAAGTAAGAGCATTTCCACATGCGCAATGCCATCTCAAAGGATTGGGAGTAAACAGCTGTGTAGCCTTAAGAAAACCACTTATCAGTGAGGCTAATTGGGGGAAAAGGCTTCAATTTGCTGAGTGGCATAAAGATTGGACTCTGGAGCAAAGAAAAAAGGTCGTGTGGTCTGATGAGTCCAGATTTACCCAGTTCCACAGTGACGGGCACATGAGGGTAAGAAGAAAGGCAGATGAAGTAATGCACCCATCATGCCTAGTGCCTACTGTACTAGCCTGCAGGGGCAGTGTTATTATCTGGGGTTGCTTAAGTTGGTCAAGTTTAGATTCAGCAACAATTTGTGCCAAAAAAATGAGTTCAGATGACCAGGTTTTTCCATCAATGGATTTTTTTCTTCCCTGATGGCAAGAGCATATTCCAAGATGACGATGCCAGGACTCATTGTAAAGCAGTGGATCAGGAAGCATGAGACATCATTTTCATGAATGGATTGGGCACAACAAGTCCTGACCTTAACCCCATTGTGAATCTTTTGGATGTGCAAAAGAAGACTTCACGCAGCAGTCCGTTTTTCCCAAAATCACCACAAGATCTTGGCAAAAAATTAACACAACTCTGGGAAGAAAAAAATGCCATGATCAAAGCTAAACGCGGTCCAACAAAATGTTAGAGTGTGTGACTTGAGATCACTGAAATGGGCGGAGAAGTCTGATCTTAAAAAAAAAATGAGATCACTGAAATGGGCGGAGAAGTCTGATCTTAAAAAAAATCTATAGTAGTACTCATTCCTATGTTTAATTATGAAGGTAAGAGCATTTCCACATGCAAAATGCAAAAAGAACTTGGAAGATTGGGATTGAACAGCCACATGGCCACAAGAAAGCCACTCGGTAGTGAGGCTTATTGGGGAAAAACATTTTCATTTTGCAAGTGAGCAAAAAGATTGGACTGAGGAGCAATGGAAAAAGGTCATGTAGTCTAATAAGTCCAGATTTACCCTATCCTAGAGTAACAAGCATGTCAGGGTAAGAAAGGAGGCCCGAAAGGCAATGCACCTGTCATGTATGGTGCCCTCTGTACAAGCCTGTGGAGGCAGTGTTATGAAGTGGGGCTGCTTCAATTGGTCAGGTCTAGGCTCAGCACTGTTCAGCATCAAAAAAATGAATTCTTCAGGCTACCTGAATATACTGCATGACTAGTGACCCATCAATGGACTTTTTAATCCCTGAGGGCACAGGCATATTCCAGGATGTCACTGCCAAGATTCATCAGGTTCAAATTGTGAAAGAGTGGATCATTGTGCGTGAGGAATTACTTTCACACACGGATTGGCCACCTCAGAGTCTGGACCATAACCAACTGAAAGTCTTTGGGATGTGCTGGAGACAGCTTAACAGAGTGGTTTGACTCACCCATCGTCAATACAGTCTCTGCCAAAAATGAATGCAAATCTTGTTGGAAATAAATATAGTAACAATGTATGAGATAGTCAAAACAACCCCACAACAATGTTTGCCATGATCAAAGCTAGCCAAAGATGCCCCAACAAAAGAAACAATATAAATTCAACTCCATTTCCAGAAAAGTTGGCACGCTGTGTAAAATGTAAATAGTAACAGAATGCAATGATTTGCAAATCATTTAAACCCTATATTTAATTGAAAATAGTGCAAAGACAACATATCAAATGTTGAAACTGAGAAATTTTGTTGTTTTTTGAAAAATATTTGCAGATTTTTTTATGACAGCATCATGTTTCAAGAAAGGTGGGATAGGGAGCAATATTTACCACTGAGTTGCATCACCTTTTCTTTTAACAATACTCTGAAAGCATTTGGGAATTGAGGTAACCAACTGTTATAGTTGTAAGACCACACCTCCAGCCCTCCAGGTCACTGGCCTATTATGATCCGGACTGCATTCTTCACTCCTGCAATCATTGCATGCATCTGTTTCCGATTTCCACTATGCGGTAGTGTTTGCCTATATAAGACCGAGCTTCACACTCATTCATTGCAAAGTCTCATAACCACATGCCTGTGTTGTATTTCTAGTCTTGTATGGATGTATTCCCCGCGTATTGCGTGTATATTCTAAAACTCGTAAAAATGTAGTGCTGTTATTACTTTTATCCAGCACTTTATACAATAACCTGGCTTCCTATTTGTTTCCCTATTTGTAATACATTGTTACTGTAGCTTATGCCCAGAGTCTGTATTTCTAATAGTGTTTATAAGGAACCTGGATTCCTATATTGTTTTTTGTGTGCTTCATCTGTGCCCTTCTGCTGCGCAATGGGCATAATAAACTCTACCAAGTCCATCCTTGCACCTGAGTCCAGTCCTCAACTTCCTGTCCTCCGTGCACCTGAACAGTGTGCAGAGCACAACCGTTACAATAGTCTGAGAAGTAAAATGTTTTTCCTATTCTTGCTTGATATAGGCTTTCAGCTGATCAACACTTCGCAGACCCCTTTGTCAAATTTCATTTTCATAATGTGCCAAGTATTTTTAGTGGGTGATAGGTCTAGCCTGTTTAGCCCCCAGCCTCTCTTACTACCGAGCTATGCTGTAATACGTGTAGAATGTTGTTCTTGGCATTGTTTTGCTCAAATAAGCAAGGCCTTCCCTGTCAAAGATGTCTGCATGGCAGTATATGAAACTCCCAAACCTGTATATATTGTTTGGCATTAATGCTGTCTTCGCAAATGTGCAAGTTACCCATGCCATGTGCAAAAATGCACCCCCATACTATAATGGATGCTGGCTTTTGAACTATGCAGTGAAAACAAGCTGGATGGTCCCTCTCCTCTTTAGCCCAGAGAACGCAGCGTCCATAATTTCCCAAAATAATTTCACATTTTTGATCGGGCACACCACAGGGCACTTTGCCTCAGTCCATCATAAATGAGCTCAGGCCCAGCGAAGGCTGTAGCATTTCTGGATATTGGTTTAATATTTGCTTGGCAGAGTTTTAATTGGTATTTGTGGATACAGTGAAATATGGTGTTCACTAACAATGGTTTACAGAGGGGCGCCCTGGTGGCTCACTGGTCTAAGCGCGTGCACCATTGGGGCTGTGTCCTTACCGCGGCGACCCGGGTTCAATTCCGGCTCGGGTCATTTGCCGCATGTTTCCCCATTCTTCTCCCCAGCCTTCCTGTCTCTCTCTACACTGCGACTGTCGAATAAAGGTGAAAATCCCAAAAAAAATAATCTTTAAAAAAAAAAAACAATGGTTTACAGAAGTGTTATTGAGCCACTGCAGTGATTTCCACTTCAGAATCCCATCTGTTTTTAAGACAGTGCTGCCTGACGGCCTGAAGATCATGGCCATTAAATATTCGTTTTCGGTCTTGTACCTTGTGTACAGAGATTTCTTTCGATGTCCTGAATCTTTTGATAATATTATGTACTGTAAAGGATGAAATCCCCAAATACTTTACAATTTTACATTGAGAAACATCATTTTAACTCATTCCCTACAGTAAGCCAGTGTCAGCGGTGTGGATGACCATTCGCAGTCCGATGAAAACAAAAAATCAATTGACGATTGCGGTCACGGGCCACCTGTACTTCAATACTTTATACTGTGTAATTTTCGGGAAAAATATTCCGTACAAACGCAACAATTTTATATAAAAGCATTCCATAGGAACTGAGTTAAATTGTTGTATTATTTGCCCATGCAGTCTTCCCCTGAGAGCTGAAGCCGTCTTTATTTCTTAAAGACGTTTTAAACCCAATCATGTTACTGACCTGTTGCCAGTTAACCTCATTTGCTGTGAAATGTTCTAACAGGTGCATTTTTTGGCATCATTCAGCTTTTCCAGTCTTTCGTGGCCCCTGTCCCAACTTTTTAAAAATGTGTTGCTGACATCAAATTCAAAATGAGCAGGTGTTTTTCAAAAAACAAAATTTCTCAGTTTCAACATTTGATGTGTTGTCTTTGCACTATTTTCAGATAAATACAGGGTTTAAATGATTTTCAAATCATCACATTCTGTTTTCATTTATATTTTACACACTGTCCCAACTTTTATGGAAATGGGGTTGTATATGCAGTAGTGCGCAGTGATGATTCTATACTTAAAATGAAAATCAATCAAGTATCTATTTCATATAATATTGGATCATAAAGATTAAAATAAGTAAAAAAAAAATATTTAGTAAAAACAAAAATAATAATGCCTTATTGAGAGAAAAAGTCAATATCCAGTGTGGCCCCCCTTTGCTTTGATTACAGCATTTAATTTTTCAGGCATAGTGTTCATATAAATATTTTTTATCACCTCACTCGCTAAACGATTCCGTATGGTTTGAGGTTCATTCCAAAGAGATTCTTTCAATATTACAACAGATTTGTTTATCTTGGTATCAAGCAAATCCCAGATTTGCTTAATAAAATTAAGATCTGGATTTTGAGCAGGCCAGGTCATAACTTCTTCATCACCAGATGATTCTTTCCAACTGAGAGAATTCTTGCACAATTTAGAAGTGTGTGTCAGGTCATTATCTTGTTGAAAGTAAAATCACCTACCAATCAGTCTCTTCCAAGATGGCAATGCGTGCCTCACAAGGATGCTGTGATACTTCTATGATCCATGATTCCATTGACTTGTTCTCAGTTCATTGGTGTCAAATCCTTCAATTTCTTGGCAAACTGATCTTTTTTTTTTTTGATGTTTCCAGCCCTAAAAAGTGTTTTTTTTTTTGGGCCGAACACGATCAATCAAACCATTTTCACACAGGCATCTGGAAATAGTAGATATTGATACAACGTACTTTCATCTCTTCACTTCTAGCGCAATTAATATCATCACAGAGTTGTTTTGCACCTCTAATGCCACTGGTTTTCAGTGAACTGGTCTCTTTGAAATGCTTGATGATGTTTCTTACAGTCCCATGGCAGCATTTAACATCCTCAGAAATTTTTCTAAGTCACCAACCAGCACCATGTAAGGCCACAATGCGGCTACGAACAATCTCAGAGAGTTCCTTCCATTGTGCCTTCATGTTTAACACTGTGACACTGCTCAAAGTTTAAGTCACTTTATATGCTGGAACAGCTGACCATCAGAGGTAATTTCGCAGATTAATGTTGCCCCAAACCAGTTTTAACAAATTTTTTTGTATCAATAATCATCAATAATGAGCCTTCAGACATGTATTCATGCTATGCAAGAGTCAAAATAATGAAAATTGCGACTCTCTATTGTTATAAAAAATTGATTGTTTTCAGTGTTTTTGAATATTACCTGTTGTGTATTTTTACCTCAATATACTTGTGGGAATGATTTTTTAACGTTCTCATTCCCTACAATTCTATTTCCCCATATACAACCCCAATTCCAAAATAGTTGGGACAAAGTGTAAATTGTGAATTACATCAAAACGCAATGATTTTCAAATCACACCAGCCAGTATTTTATTCACAATAGAACAGAGATAACATAGCAAATGTTGAAACTGAGAAATTTTACAATTTTATCCATAAAATGAGCTCATTTCAAATTTGAAGGCTGATACAGGTCTCAAAAAAGTTGGAACAGGGGCCTGTTTACCATGGTGTAGCATCCCCTCTTCTTTTTAACACAGAGTAGAGGTGTCTGGGCATTGAGGAGACAAGTTTCTTGAGTTTAGCCATTGGAGTTTGATCCCACTCTTGTTTAATACAGGCTTCCAGCTGCTGGAGAGTTTTGGGTCTCCTTTGACGGACTTTTTGTTTAATTATGCGCCAAATGTTCTCAATCGTTGAAAGATCAGGACTGCAGGCAGGCCAGTTCAGCACGCGGACTCTTCTACTACCAAGCCATGCTTTTGTAATAGGTGCATAATGTGGTTTTGCATTGTCCTGCTGAAATACACAAGGCCTTCCCTGGAATAGATGTCATCTGGAGGGGAGCATATGTTGCTCTAAAATCTTTATATACCTTTCAGCATTCATGGTGCTGTTTAAAACATGCAAGTGTCCCACTCCGTATGCACTAATGCATCCCCATACCATCAGAGATGCTGGCTTTTGAACTGAACGCTGATAACAGGAGGGGTGGTCTTTCTCCTTTTCAGCCCGGAGGACACGACGCCCATGATTTCCAACAAGAATGTAAAATTTGGACTCGTCTGACCACAGGACATTTTGCCACTTTGCTACAGTCTATTTAAATGAGCCTTGGCCCACAGAACACGGCGGCGCTTCTGGATCATGCTCAACAATGGCTTCCTTTTTGCATGATAGAGTTTTAGGTGGCATCTGTGGATGGCACAGCGGACTGTGTTTACTGACAGTGGTTTCTTGAAGTATTTCTGGGCCCATTTAGTAATGTCAATGACAGAATCATGCCGGTGAGTGATGCAGTGGCATCTGAGGGCCCGAAGATCACGGGCATCCAGTAAAGGTCTTCAGCCTTGTCCCTTATGCACAGAGATTTTTCCAGTTTCTCTGAATCTTTTGATGATTTTATGCATTGTCGATGATGAGACCCTCAAAGCCTTTGCAATTCAACGTTGAGGACATTGTTTTTAAAGTATTCCACAATTTTTTTGCGCGAGCCCTCACAGGTTGGAGAGCCTCTGGCCATCTTTACTTCTGAGAGACTCAGCCTCTCTAAGACATCCCTTTTATAGCCAATCATGTTACACACCTGATGCCAGTTAACTTAATTACTTGCTAAATGTTCTTTCAGCTGATTCTCTTACTCAGTCAAAAAAGAAACTTCACACTCGTTTGGAGGTCGATAAGTTGAACATACAAGAAAAGTGGTTTTAAATAATGATTTAATTCCATTCTGTACCCATTAAGGACGGTGTACCATAAAAATCATGTTCATAATGTAACCAGTTCCACCAGAAATGCTACGGAAATGTAAGAGAGTAAAAATGGTAAGTTACAACTTGATGAAAGCATGTCAATAGCGTATGCCCTCCATGAGCGTTCACAACTGCGGCCGCAATGTCTCCTCATGGATTGAATGATGTGTCTGAACACAGCTTGGGGAAATGCGTCGCCATAATTGAACCAACATGGCACCAAGTTCCTGCAAATTCTGTGGAGGGTTCCTTACTTGGACGGTCTTCTGCCCAACACATCCCATACATGTTCTATGGGATTAAGGTCAGGAGACCTTGAGGGCCACTCCATGACATTGATGCCAGCATTCCTAAGAAAATTCCGTGTTAAATTGGCCGTATGAGGTCTGGCATGATCGTGTTGGAATGTCAGACCTGGGCCATGAGCTGCCATGAATGGCAAAAGCTCTGGAATGAGCACTTGATCTCTGTATCCTGCAGCAGTTAGGTTTCCTTGAACGACCATCAGTCGGGAACGGGCAGGACCATTAAAGGCACCCCAAACCATAACACTACCGCCCCCCAAACGGTCCACTTCCTGCACACAACACTGGGCGTTGCGTTCACCGCGTCTCCTCCAACTCTAACTCTCCCATCAGCGGCGCAAAGTGAATCTGGATTCGTCATTAAAAACGACCCTATTCCAATCACGCTGAGTCCATCTCAGATGTCGTTGTGCCCAGAGAAGCCGTTGACGTCGGTGAAACTGGGTTAAAATTAGTCCATGAAATGACCGACGTGCATGGAGACGAGCAGTGCGCAGGCGATTACGTATGGTTTGGGCAGTCACACGACCTCTAAACAATTCATTCCTAGTGGACGTTGCAGTGAGAAATCGATTACGCAAATGACGTAAGACGATTTGTCGGTCTTCTGCTTGTGTCGTCACACGTGGTCTACCCGAACGAGGTCGGTCTGCTGTGGTGCCAGTTTGTTGAAGACGTGTCCGAAGATCATGGATAGTCCGTCGACTGCATCCCATAACCCTGGCAACGCCAGTGACCGGCGTTCCGTATTCAGCATGCCAATGGCACGCGTTCACGTTGAATGTTTGACAGTCGTGGCATTGCAAATCAACGGATAATTGACTGTAAGAACTTGTTTTTCCGAGATGTCACTCTACCATGCTAACGTGGGCTCAATTGCACGTGTCTCATAAGGTCACGTGACTAGGAACACAAGGAAACATGCTTTTACCTTGATGTATGCTCGCACGTGCTGCATGCTTGTGCACGTCGGAGTTGCTGTGTGTCATGATGTCTTTGACAACGCATTTACCCCTAATAATAATAATAATATCTCTTGTATTAAGTTTCAAGAAAATATTTAGAAATTTATGAGTGTTAAGTTTCTTTTTTGACTGAGTAATCGCTTTTTCAGCCCTTTTTTGCCTGTGTCCCAACTTTTTTGAGACCTGTTGCAGCCAAAAAACTTGAAATAAGCTCATTTTGTGGATAAAAATGTAAAATGTCTCAGTTTCAACATTTGAAATGTTATCTATGTTCTATTGTAAATAACGTATTGGCTCGTGATCTGAAAGTCATTGCATTTTGATTTTATTCAAATTTACACCCAACTATTTCGGAATTGGGTTGTATATTCACCAAAAAAAATTATACAGAATTAATACATTAAGACCCCTTCTAGACGAAAGTGGTGGTTTATAATCATCACTGCTCACTTCTGTGTATTTATTTATTAGTTTATGATAGCAAAGAGCTAGAGAAATTGAAACTACTACAGCCCGTCTGTTTTATCCAGATTCCCTGCCCTTATTTTTAGTGGACTATATCGGTGAACACATATTCAATATTGCCCCATTACTCCACTCCATTTCCATCCTTCTCCACCTCCATCCAATTTTCCCAAACCACAGGGTGAAATGAACTCAGGTCATGTTCAAGGGGAGGCAACCTAAGTTGCTGACACATGGAGGAATGGTGAACTTGCCTTTCTATGTCTGTACGGTGAAAAATTTAAAAACTAGTGGAACTAGGACTTGGGAGATAAATCTCTTGATAAGGATGATTCATTTTCCATGAGTAAGGTCCAATTTATAGCTGACGACACCATTTCTCAGAATAATATTGTACAGTTTGCCATCCCTATATTGTTGTTAACCATAATATTTTCATCATATAATACAACATATATTGTAAATGATGAAATATTGCATCACGTTATTTTCACATTTCAAATATTTCCATCACAAATGATATCAAATGTTATTGCAAAAACTACAACAATTCAAATATTGATACAACTTAAAACAATTCTTCATGGAAGATTTATTCCGAAAATAGGATTATGCTGGTCACACAAATTCAATTTCAGGGTTACTTCAATGCTGCAGGGTTCAATTTTTCTCTGCAAAATGGCTGTGAAAAATTATTGCTACACTAAGCTTTCTAACTGATATTATAGGAATACACATTATTGTTCCGCAACCTTGCATCCTTCCACATCACACAGAAGTTTTAAAACATATCAAACTCCATGCAGCCCCAGTATGGTGGAGTATATTTCCGGACTCACATTAAAACACACTACCTTTCTGAAAAGACGGATATATAGGAAAGCATCATACAAAGGTCAGCAGTGTCGTGATGATCCCTAATTTTTCTGCTCTTCAGATTTCTACATGATTATTTTGAATAACAGGAATGTTCCCTGTGTTGATTCAGAGAGCGTATGACAGTTCACTAAACTGACAGGAGAAGACCACTGATTAGACTGTCTGCAATTTAATTATACCTTTAACTGCACCATTAAAAATCTTTGTATTTACAGGAACAGAGGATAGAGCCCGTGGATACCAATCACCATTATGGCAAAACCACAAGTTGTGGAAACCGTCCCGCTAAGAGTGGTTCTTTTGTCTTTGTCAGGCAATTATTGCATTACGTATAGAATACATTGCTTTGCCTCAGGAGGATGAGGGTAGAAAACATAGTGTGTCAGTTTGAAGTAGAGCATGTTTAAAAAATGAACAACATAGACCTAAATGAAATATGAGTCATGCACTGAAAAATGTCAGGGAAAAAGCCAAGATAAACATGATACAAAACAAGTCGCTGGGAAAAGGTGTCCAATATTTGTGATAATCTGTTGAAAAACAGAATCGAAATGAGTTGAATTCATGCCATTTCAATTGTTTTGTGTGAATGTTCAATATCTGTAAAACTAATTGAAAAGGATCAGAATCAGAGTGTGCAATTTAATAATGCCCGTAAAGCCCAGATAAATTATTTGTGCTGACTGGAATGGCTGATGGAGCTTCTGCTTACCAAACAGTACAATGATGCAGCATTGCAGGAATTAATCTCCAAAATATTTCTTCTCTCTTTATTTGCATTTTGTCCATATTCAGGAAAAGCACCTCCACTAAACATTCGCTCTTAGCTGCAAACACCTGGAATACTTCATGAGGCAGTTGTGAGCACACAATGACATTATTTGGAAAATGGAGAGGTGAACACAATGTCCAGAAACAGATTTGAAATTTTCCTTCACTTGCTTATTGTGCTTTGCAGCTTTTGGCTTACTATCTCACTTTGCCAGTACAAACATTAACTGGCATTTTTCCATAACTGCTGCACACATCTGAGTGGATGGACAAATATTGAGGGCATAGTTTTATTGCATGGGGTGTTTCCCATGTACAGTAAATTAGATTACACTCGTGGAGTTTTATTTAAATGAGGTCATGCAAAGCAATTTGTGGTATCTTTCTGATAGGAAAATCAGTCTGCCTATGCCGAAGCCATGTCTAAACTGAAGCACAACCTAATCCTAATTTCACTAGAAAGTGCCGACAAACAGAATAATCTGTCCGTAATAATACAAATAATGCATTATAATTGTATCATGTTTAATTGTACCATCAATGTGTATTACTTGCAGGCATGCTATAATAGGCACTGTGGTTAATGTAACTTTAATGAATTCTGGACCAATCCCAAAATAGAGGAGAGTATTGGGTGGGATTGGGTGGGATATCATTATTTCTTGTATTTTGCGGGGTTTTTGCATTTTTGAGTTTTTGACTTTTGGATTTTTGGATTTAGTTTCTCTCTCACTTTGTATTTAGTTTCTTTGCTACTTTGGGGTTTGTTTTGACTTCTTATTCTGTTTCTGTGTTCAATGACATTCTCTGTTTGGTTTTATATCCCTTTGTTGGCTGCTCCCCCACATTGTGTAATATTTCGGAGTTGTCTTGTTTGCTCTATTTCTCCTGGCATATGCATATTATCTCTGATTGTGTTATTGAAAGTCCTGCTCTGTGTACTAAATTCCTGTTTCCCGTTCTCGTTGTCAAGTGTCCCCTGACAGGTTTATTAAAGGGCATGATAAAATAATATTTAGAACAACATGGCAGTTGTGACATGTGAGACTCTAAAATTATGTTTACTTAATTTTATTTGTTCTAACCACCAAATTTGAATTAGAAATTTTTGTTGTGCAGATTATGTTCTGTAGGATAGGCAACATAATTGCCCAGAGGCACAGGCACATTTTTGGTCAGTGTTCTAAATGCAACTGAGGAAGAGTGCCAGAGACATGCTGCACTGAAGGTTGAGGACATCTGTCATCCAGGATATTGTCAGGATGATAGTAATAAATGTCTCTGTCGTCCCTCAACAGTAAAGACGAGCATGTATGTCGCAGCTGTGACAATGAGTTAAAAATATTGTTAGTTATACAATGTCTGCGTTCTATAGTCTATTTATTACCTCCGCCCAACAAAGTTGGAGGAGGTTATGTGATCATTACCGTTTGTCTGTTTGTTGGTTTGTTGGTTTGTTTGTAAGCAGGATTACGCAAAAAGTTATGGATGGATTTTCCTCAAATTTGGTGGAACGATTGAGTACTGTTCAAGGAAGAGGTGATTCGATTTTGGGAGGTCAAGGTCAAATGTCAAGGTCAAGGGCATGCAAAAGGTCAAAAACACATTAAAAACATATTTTCCCAAAGACTACAGGACTGCATAAACACAGGGGTTGCTAGCTAGAACTGGCAAAAATAACACTGAGTGCATTGGCAGAGGTACTTGCGCTCTCTGAGCGCAGCTCTAGTTTTATTTTATGTTTTTATTCAAGTTTTTTTTATATCTATTCCACATTGTTGTCATTATTTCATTTTAGCAGTCGGTTTCTGTGTCTTTGTTTTCATTCATACTCCCTGATCACTCTCCCCACGCCATGTTTTTATTGCCTTGTTCATTCCCTTGTTTATAACCATGCGCCGAGTCACGCTTCCCTTTTGCCACACACCTGTTCTGAGTTTTCCCTGTAATCCCTTTGCTTTGTAAGTTTCCACTTTGTCTTTTTGCGAGTCTGTCTGTGCCTTTTGCCAGCTCTCCTGTGTAAGATTTCAGGTTTTCTCAGCGTGTTCCCCCAATTTGTCTTTCATCTCTCCGAACGGATGGTGAGCTGTGAGAGCCAGTTGCTTTCGGTCAATGCCGTGATTGCCGCTATACACTATAGTATCTATGCAAATGTAACCCTGTTGAAATTCATTCAGGAGAATATAACTGAATAAATACGTGACTTGATTAATAAATATGAATAAGTAAGTTCATAGTTGAATAAATAGGATTTAAAAGGTTAAAAACTATGCAAAGGTTTGATATTGCATGTTTTGCACTGTCAGTGGAGTTTCATGGTTAAGTTCATGTGCTGAAATATTTACTTGATGTGAAATGTATTTTGTTTTCCAAAATCCTATGCTCATTACGTTGGAACTGTTTAAAGATGTTTTATTTTGAATACTGTGTGGAAAAGATTCAAATGGGCAGTTTTGCATTTTGTTTATTTTCATGAGCCAATGAAAAGTGAGTTGAAGGTCAGGGGCAGATGGAAGTAAAAAAGGGAGAAGAAGACGTATGAGGAGGAAGGAAGGAGAGAGTGTGGCGACGATTTTTTCCTTTTGGAACATAAACCGTGGAAATATGTAGTTCACCTATTTCCAAAGTTTAAGGAGTGTAACGACGTTCCATAACCCGTGAACTCGGATAGTTGTTATATTCAACAAACGGACTGTTTTGAACATTTATTCGAAGAGGAGTGCAACGTTCGGACGGTCTGCCCGGCTTGCCTAGCTTAGCTCTACAGTGAGATAGCTAGCTATTTTGGATTGCTATTGGACTGTGTGTTGCTCTAATACTAGATTTCTGGGTTTCCAACCAACTAAGCATTTTTCCTGAGAGGAGTTTATTTTCCAGCTGTTTCCCGGAACTGTAAGTTGTTTTCGTCTTCTAGCTCGTTTAGAGTGAAGAAGCCGCCATTCGATGCGCTTCTCCAAGCTACCGCCAGGCCTGCAACAATCACTTGACTTGGGGTTAATATTTTTTAGTTATATTGCCGGCTATAGTTTTCGGTTTCACTGAGGCTTAGCGCCCTGTATGTGTATTTTTTTTTAACTGAATGCGCATTGGCAAGTTATTTAGTTACGCTGAGAAGAAACGGAATTGAATTGAATGTACATTTGCACGCTTTTGGTTACGCTGAGAAGAAATTGAATTGAATGTGCACTTGCAAGCTATTTGGTTAAGTTGAGAAGAAACTGAATTGAATTTGAAATAGGAACTTTCTTATTGTGTACCTAAGTAAATAGTTAATTTAATTTGCAATGATTTCATTGCTTGTGAATGGTTATTTGTATTGAGTTTGAGAACATATGGGGGCTAGGGTATATAGCTTTTCTCTAAAAGTGAGCAGTTGGTGGCCTACACTATGAAATGAAATATAGTAAATTAAGTTGAAAGCTTTTTCGTTTAAAAGTGAGTAACTGTCTGTTAATCATAACAGTATTGCTATATAGTAATCAATACAAAGTGAAAAAAATAAACATTCAAATACATGGTGTAGATCAACACTGGGTAAAAGGAAAAGAGAATTTTAGTTACAAGGAGAGTACTCATACCCACATTCTTTGGATACAAATAATTTAATAAATGAAACCCCACACTATATATCTATTTAAAGGACGCAGGTTAGCCACCTCTCACATTAACCATACATGCTAGAGAGGCGCTACACAAATCAACTGGGTGCCGGCAGACGGCCACCATTGATCTTATTAAATTAGGATGAGGTGTTTTGACATCCTGTAGCAAGAACCGGCTCCTCTGGATGGCCTGGCGGGGGGTGGCTTCCTGGCCGGGTGTTATTTCTCACTCCTTCACACTACTTAAACTGCCTATTTTCCTTCATTCTGTGTGTGATGTTGACCTCTCCGTCACAACCGTTTTCCATCGCAACTGAACTTTTAATAAAGTGCTTCACGTGTCTCATCATTACCATTCGCTCCATGTGCAAGTTATTTCCAACCCGGATTAACAGTGAATTAATCAGCCTGTTTCGGAATCATCGAATGTTCGGTAAAAGAAGAAACTAAACAACAGAGATTTTCTTCAGTTGGAGGTTCCACTGAGATCGACAAGAAACAAGAGAGACGACCTCGCCCGGTGACGGGAGAATAACTGGAGTGTGGCCTTTCCATCCCGACTTTTCTTCCTCCGTTATCTGGTGGGTACGGTTCATCTTGCCTTGCTCGAAAAAGAATTTAAGAATCTCTGAGCCGTTTAGTTTATGGCTGTTTGGGACGGAGTGAAAAAATTGTTGAGCGAAGTATCTACACTGAAAGAGACTTTTATTGGGGAGAGCGGTAATTGTTAATATCAGTGTATGACGCTTGGTTGTGATTTGGGCCTGTTGCTGCATTTGCTGTTTGGTCATTGGAGTTTGGAACTCCTGGGCACTTCGGGTGCGTGTGGATGACCTGGATCTGATAGCTTTTTGGAAGCGACATTTCACGGTACACAGGAGATAAGCTGGCTGTGCACGTGTATTAATTTTGCAAAAATTAATACACAAAATCTGCGTGGTAGTGAGTCGAAAGAATATACCGCGAGGGTATTGATCGACAAGACCTCCGATAATTTGCAAACGGACAAAGGTGTGAGAGGCCTCTGGAGCAAATTATTAGCAGTAATGAGGAATTTGTATTTGTATTTCGGGCAATTCGGTCGTTGTGCCGGGCTGTTCTTCGGGTGGAACCTGTTGGAACATTTGAGCTGTAAATTGTCAGGCAGCTGTGTTTAAGCGCCCACAGAGTCTGTTTGATGTTTGTTCGTTTTAGTAGCCTAGTGTTCTCCAATGAAATTGAGTATCATTGTTATTAGGAAGCGGTGTCCTAATTGATGGTATTTTGTTTAGTTTTCAGAGTCCTAAACAAAATTGTTTAAAAGTAGAAACCAGAGTGCTAATTTTGGAAACGTCGTCCGGGTTACATAAAGGAATTGAGAGGTGCGGTGTACCCTGAGGAGAGGCAATACCTTTCAATAATTTGGATTAAGAGTAACATCCGTGTTGACTAACTGGAAGCTTCGTATTTTCTTAATAGCCACAATCATGTTCGGAAAACATAGAAACGCGCATGAAATTCCCACCACTGAGAAAGGCGGAAAAGCTGTACCCGAAATTGATGCCGAAACAGTGTTGAATACCGCTAAGGGCTTTTTGCAATCGTTTTTGAAACTGCACAGTTACGAGCGCAAAATAGAATTAAAATACGGTTTCAACGTTAACGAAAATCACATTTGGTCAATAGATGACATAAAGAGAGCATGGGGAAAAATGCAACGTCTGCCAGAGAAAGAAAAAGTTCCGCTGGCTTTGTTAATTGTCAGCCATATGCGAAGGAGGAAAGAATTGAATACCAAGTGTGAAGCCGAGCGTTTGTTGAATATCGAAAGAGAGAAGGTTCAGGCTCTGGCTGTGGAGTTAAAAGGTGTTAAGGCGAAAAGAACAAAAGAGGTAAAGGCATTGAAAGCGAGGGTGAGAGATTTAGAAAATGAAGTGTCCGCAATCCCTGAGAGCGGAATGGCCGCATCCCTGACACAGCCCTCAGCCCCTCCCTTTTGTGGCCTTCCAGAGACTGCAATTCCAGTTAGTGCTGCTCAGTGTCACTATCCTCTGAAAGAGTTGGAAGAATATAATCGGAAACAGTTTTTCAAAACAATGCCAAGCGCCAACCTTCATGACGATAGTGACAATGAGAGTGACAATTCTGATTCCTCAACTAATGGCAAAACATCATTAGCTGCTGCAAATTTGAGAGCCGTTACGCAATGCAGGAAAGGTGAAAGGTATTTTTACAATCACAAGCCAACCAAACCTGAAGACATAGATAAATGGTCAAAAGATTTGCAGCATCCGCGCATTGCTGGTATGGAAACGTGGTCAAAAATCAACCGATTGCGAAACATTTACTGCTTGCATCCGCTTGACGGTGTCCAGTTGTTAGCCACCGTGTTGAATCCCACTGAAATTCATCAGCTAAGTACGTCTGTTGAGACCGCTTTAGGTGACGACAGGCAGGACCCTGACGGAGCATGGAATAAAATTATAAATTTTATTTGCGATGCTACAAGGGCCACTACGAACTGGGGCAAGGTAGCGGCGTGCATCCAAAGAACCGGTGAAGCCGTCGATGATTTCGCAGACCGTTTTACAGACACGTTCACAAGGCATTCCGGCTTAAAGGATTTGACACGAGAAGAAATTTCTGATAGCAAGAGCGGGCCTCTTAAAACGGCGTTCATGCAAGCACTACTCCCTGACATAAGAAAAGATACGAAACTTAGCAAACCAGATTGGGCGGATGATACGGTCACGTTCGAACAAGTGGTTTCAGCAGCCAGAAGGGTGGAAGTGGATACTGAATGCCAACTTCGTAATTTGAGTGTACGCAGACTATACCCAAGGAGAAATAAGTCGAGAAACAACAATTGCCACAATTGTGGGAATCTTGGTCATTTTGCTCGAGATTGTAAAATTAACAAACAGTTTTGTAACAAGGACAGTGGAGTAAATAGCCATGCGGGGGGAAACAGCGATGATTTGGACAAACGTTTTGCAAAACTGAGTGACAGTCAGAAACAAGCTCTTCTCACTGCGGTACCTTTAAACTAGAGACGGCCTCACTGCGACCCTTAGGCGCTGCAGTGAGGCAGGACCATGATGGCATTTATGTGCGTGCGACCGTTGAACGGAAATTTGATAATGATTTTCTTTTGGATACTGGTGCTGAATTGACAGTGGCCTTCAGGGAGAGCAATAACACTACTGATAAAATGACGGACACTGTGGTAGAGACTCCCAACTTAGAGACTAAAAAAGCCTCATTGTCCAATGCATCCACAATAATGACCCCTGCTGATGATGCCGCAGTAAATAATGACCACCAATATGAGAACTTGGTGCCAATGAAGGAACAAGATGAACACTCCAGTGAGGTACCTCTCTCCGATCCCAAGTTGACCTTGTTTGCAGATGGGCCCTCACTCTGCCAAAAGAGTATAAACACATGCCAGCTCATATCGCAAAGCATTGACTGAGGCAGTCCGAGGGGCATCCCAACAGGTGGCGGAGGCTCGGAAGGAGGTACCTGACGGGGGACTTGTCCTTGTTCCAGGTCATTTGTTAATGGAACAAAAACCGCAGCGGTTAATGTTAGATGCAAAATGGGAAGGTCCTTTCCAGGTTTTATTTGTCACTGATTCAGCAAGTGAGGCACAGGGAAGACCTGCATGCATACATGCAAGTCACTGCGAACTAGCTGGGCCTCCGAGCGCAGTGACATAGTTATATTTAACCCGTCCTTCTCCCCCAGTGAAATTTATCGGTATCGACTCTGGCCTCGTTATCTGACTTCGATTTGGCTTTGCACCCCTGCTTGTCGCTTGCAACCTCGGTTAGTTAGAGTGTTCCTAGCTGGGTTTTGTTAAATCCTTCCGTCAGGACACTGTTTTATTATTTTGCTTTGTTATTTTTCCTTTGTTATTTTTGAGGACTATCCTGAGTGGAAATTCGCTTTCCGGTAGGGGGTTACACTATTCAGACACTGCGTCTCAGCCTGCAGACACTGTGCTCTGAAGCTCCGTGTGTAAAATCGCCTCGTACTCGGTAACCCTCGAAGACGAGACAGGAAAAGGCAGTTTTGGTTAGGTAGCTAGGGACCGTGGTTGTACAGTGGCCCGCAGTTTTTGTTTTCTTTTCCCTTTTTCCCGCCTTCACACTAGTCCTTTTTCACCTGTTACGGTCCGACCTAGACCAGGTCGTAACAGTCTTAATGTTCGGTCAACATTGTGGTTACGTTCTGATTCCATGTTATAGTTTAGTCTGCTGAGCTTTATTTTGTTTGCCATGAACTCTTGATACTGCCGTGTTCTTTTCCTGTGTATTTCAGGAGGCTGAGTGACCTCTGCCTCAACAGCCCGGACATGGAGCCACAGGAGAAGTGGGACATCAGACAAAACCAGGGGAGCGAAGGTGTCTGCTGTGACACCTTGACTGTGGGATCCTCAATCTAAAAGGACTGGATTCTCTTTACACTGATGGACAATAACAAACATATTTTGCCACTGCTGAATCACAGATCGCGGAAGGCATTATCGCTCCAATCAAATCGGAGGATAGGTGGAGAATTTTCCCCCAAAATTGGCTAATCAGTGGGGTTTTTCGCTTCACCCTGTGATATCGGAGTGGACCTTTTCGGGACTATTTGCAACCTCAGATGGCAGTGTATTTAATGGACACAAATCAATATTGGACCCATTATCAGTCTCACTCAGTCAAACTCATTTTAATGTGTGTCTTGTTTTTATATATTTTGTCCTTCATGTATTTTTTGATTGTCCCTCCCGAATGTGATGGTGATCATAGATGTCTGTGGTGATCATATGATCAGACGGGGGAGTTGTAAGATTTCAGGTTTTCTCAGCGTGTTCCCCCAATTTGTCTTTCATCTTTCCGAACGGATGGTGAGCTGTGAGAGCCAGTTGCTTTCGGTCAATGCCGTGATTGCCGCTATACACTATAGTGTCTATGCAAATCAACTGGGTGCCGGCAGATGGCCACCATTGATCTTATTAAATTAGGATGAGGTGTTTTGACATCCTGTAGCAAGAACCGGCTCCTCTGGATGGCCTGGCGGGGGGCGGCTTCCTGGCCGGGTGTTATTTCTCACTCCTTCACACTACTTAAACTGCCTATTTTCCTTCATTCTGTGTGTGATGTTGACCTCTCCCGTGGGCACAACCGTTTTCCATCGCAACTGAACTTTTAATAAAGTGCTTCACGTGTCTCATCATTACCATTCGCTCCATGTGCAAGTTATTTCCAACCCGGATTAACAGTGAATTAATCAGCCTGTTTCGGAATCATCGAATGTTCCGTAAAAGAAGAAACTAAACAACAGAGATTTTCTTCACCTGTGATCTGGAAAAACCTAGTATGTGTGTCACTTTTGATAGAAACTGAGTTTAACCTTCATTTGCAGTAATTAACAGTAGTAAAAATCTTAAAACACAAGCTATTAGTGTCATTTGAACTTTCAAAATCAAGTTTCTATCATATTTTTTTTCTGTTAGGAAAAGTCGAGAACCTAAATTTTTTGTTCAATTGCAAGATCTTTGCCACTGATAAACTTAATAAGTTTTTCCAGATCACAGGAGAGTTACTTATGAGCGAGTTACTCCCAGTGATATTTCCAGTTTTGATTTCCCTTTGTCTTTTGGTTTTCTGACTGTCCTTGGTTTGTGATCCTGTCTACTCTCTGCAACTGCATTCTATCCAACTGGTTTTCAACCCTCTGTCTGTTTTATGACACTGATTCTGCTTCTCTGTTCTGTACTGCAATCCCACCGATTTCCAACAAACCACACTGTGTCACCTTGAGCTTTATTCCAATAAAGTTTGTGAAACTGATCTTCCATATGCGCCTAAGTTCTGAGCCCCAAGCCTGTCATACAAAAATAAATAAATAAATAAATAAATAAATGTGTTATTTTTGGTCTGTTATATCAATGGTGGCATCCCATTGACACGAAGGTGATCGTGATGACTAGGTGGTCATGTGACTGTGTAGTACAGGATATAGTTATGGGGTGCGTTCGCTGTACAGTCATCTGTACGAGACTTGCCATGGGCATCTGTGGTGGAGTCCAATCAGCAGTCACTATGACTGACAATTTCCGCATTACGTTACTTCAGTTGTCATTTGACATTCACCGTGGCAAATCACACAACATTCGCCTCCTTTGTTATAATTCATGTGGTGCAACTTGGCGAACAGAACACTTCTGTAAAGGGTGCATGAATCATACATTTAAAAATGAGAGTACGTAGCTCTGAAAATCTTAATCACGTTGAACATCTTTGGATGATGTAGAGTCCATTTTTCTGAACTGGATTTTCAGGGTAAAAACTCCCAACCAATATGGGTGATCCCACATGGTCAGTCAAACTGTAGCAGTAGCCTCTGTGGAGCTGCACTCTACTGCCTGTCTAACTTGACCTCAAGAGAGTTTATGAATGACTTGTGGCCAGACGCCTGAGCCAGTTTGACAATTCAGCTTATAGCCATTTCCCATCATTTGCTGTAATTGACTCACAACCCGACAAGACAACTAAACCGTCTACAGTTGACTGCATTCGCCGAACGTGCTTGTATCAGGTTCTGGCTAATAAACTGTGTAGCTACTAACATATAGAATAGCATGAGGCATCCAGTATTATGTAGGATTATGTTGCAAACATGTATACAATTTGAACACAGACATTGTTGCCGAAGTGAACACCCTGCTTTGCAATTGATATATATATATATTTTTAAACAACAAAAATGCGCTGAGGAAGTTTCTTAAATAATGCAATGAAGAAAATGCTTTCTTAATGTCCACAATATTATAGTGAGCACCAAAACAAAAGTAAACAAAGTCAATTTGGCCACGTGTGCACCCTCCTCATGTGCGTGGACCAGAGCACCAATACAAGGAAGCAGTATTGATATTGATCTGAGCGGCCTCTTTTGACAGATCGCTGCTTTGCATATCACGCCTACTTGCAGCTAATACAAAACGTATGCTGATGTTTAGATATACTCAAAAGAACGAGAATGAGAATGGATGAGGTTGAGAAGGTCCTCAAATGTATTGCACAGGATAAGACAAATTGGGCTTTAAGTGTTTTGGTAATTTAGTCCCATTCCTCCTGCAAACAAGTTATAAGATCAACAACTGTACGGCCTCTGTATTCTCTCATTTTTTTGCTTCAGAAAGTGCCATAAGTTCACTATGGGGACAAGTCTGGACTGCAGGCAGGCCAGTCCAGCACCTGCAACTTCATATACAACCATGCTTTTATGCACGCAGAATGAGGTCTTGTTGAAATATGAATGGGCATCCTGGAAAAAATGTCCTCATGAAGGTAGCATATCTTGCTCCACAATTTCAGTGTACTATTCAGCATAGTGGTGCCTTCATAGAACTGCAAGTTACCCTTACCAAGGGCACTGACTGACACAACCCCATACCATGACAGGTCATAGCTTTAGGCCTTGTTGCTGGTACCAGTCTTAATGGTCCCTTCTCCTTAGTTCCAATGTGCAGTTCTTCCAGAAAGAATGGTCTCTCAATGGTCTGGCACCCCAGTATCTAGCTGAACTCTTACATCTTCACAGCCCAGCCAGAGCATTGAGGTCAGCAGACCAGCAATTGCTGGAAGTCCCTGCATCGAGGCTGAAGTCTCGAGGTGACCAAGCCTTTGGGGCAGCTTCCCCCTGGCTCTGGAACAGCCTCCCTTGGCATATTAGATCTGCCAGGACCCGGAGATTTTCAAGTCTTCTTTGAAGACTCACCTTTTCTCCCAAGCTTTTAATTAAGCTTGAGCTGGTCTCTCAATGACTTTTTAACTCTAATTCTTGGATTACACTGTATGTCTGTACAGCATTTTGTAGTGTAATATTTGTGTGTATTGTCTTTTCCCTTCCTTACTGCCCTGTACAGCAATTTGGTCAACCTTGGTTATTTTAAATGTGCTTTATAATTAAAGTTTGAGTTGAGTTTGAGTTGAGAAAGACCTCAAATATTGATTTGTCTGACTGCAATACATGTTTCTCACTGTGTGATGGTCCATTGCAGGAATGTCAGAGCCAAGAAAGATCAAGGGCACTTCTGCACACAGTTAACATAAGGTTTTTCCTTTTGTGCACAGTAAAGTTTAAACTGGTATGTACTGATGTAACTAATTGCTGTAGTACATGAGAAGGGTTTGCCGAAGTAATCCCGAGCCCCTGTGGTTATATCACTTAAAATTAGAGTTTTTGATGCAGTACTGCCTGAGTGATCACAGATCACAAGTATTTTGCTTCAGCTTGCACCCGTGCCCTGAATGCACAGAAATTCTGCCAGATTCCTTGGATATTTCAGCGATGTTATGCACCGCAAAGGGTGAAATATTCTAATCCCTTTCTACCTTCCCTTGAGGAGCATTGTTTTTCAACCTTTCTAAGATTTCCTCATGCATTTAGGGCCAAATTGGTGATCCTCTGCCTATCTTTGCTCCTGAAGGACTAGGCCTTCCATGCTGCCTTCACACAAAATCATGACCACAATCATCTGCTGACATAATCGGTTTCAAATTACATCTTTTTTATTGTATTTTTATATCATTATTAGTCCTCAATTGCCCTCATGATTTTTTTAATGCATTGCTGGCCTAAATGGAAGGAATGGATGAATATGTACAAACAAAATGAACTAGATCAAGTTCTTATCATAGATATCTTGTCTTCCAACTGTCTGCGATGAAATACAAGTCAATGAAAATGTAGGCATCCCTGCTTTCTGCTTTGGTGTGCATTTTCTTTCTGAGTTGGGGTTTTCCTTAAAATGATTTTAGAGCAAAGAATTTGACAGTATTACTTTTTTATTTGCTGAACATCATTTTATAGCCTATATGTAGAATTGGCTTCATAAAGCTTTTTATGTTTTATGTTTATGTTTTCTTATGAAATGAGCAATAATATGTTGCAAATTATGCAGTAAAACTCTGGCAATTATATTCAAATTAGACACTATTTTACCAAATTACCATCTAATTAGAAACTGAATACAATACCGTAACAGACTCAAATATATACTACAATTAATCCTTTTTCTACCCAAATTATATTCTAAACCAAACATATGACTCAAAATGTATTATAATTTAACACTGTTTTACTAAATTATGGTCTGATTAGAAGCCATGTTACATGCTACATGAGACCCAAATACACCACAATAATATGTTACTCTACCCAAATTAAGCATCATACCACCAAATATACAGTAATACGATGCCTTATTTAGCACTTCTGCTCAGCAAGGTAGGTTTGTCAATCAACAGCCTCAAATAAGACTATATTTGGAAAAAAATACAGTATATTTTGGGTCTGATATTCTCGTATCATAAGAATTGGGGATGAATTTGCTCCCTATAGAAATGCTGCGGTAATGTAAATTATAGTTGTATAGTATACACAGGGGTTTATGCTTCTGTGATGCTTGCACTCACCATCAACTGCTAAATGATGTACGTGTGTGTGTGTGTGTGTATATATATATAGTAATGATTGCAGAAACCTCTGTCCTTCCTGCTAGTGAGCATTAGCAACGAGTCCATAGCAACCAGTTCCTGTGTTGAAGATCTGTTACCCAGAGTGCTGTTAGTTACCTGTCTTAATGTTTATTGCATTATTTCATACAAGTATTAGCCCAGTACAGGTGATATTGCCCAATGTATGAGATTTAACAATTAGGCCTGTGACTAAAACCCGGGTCCCACCCAAAAGGTTCGGGTCCCGGGAATGAAATTGCGATACCAGTTTCCTGAAAATTAGTACATTGATTGTGCACACGATAAAATGATGGATAATCATTCATGGCATCACCCAGACATTCGTTATAAACACGTACATTATTTATTCCTGTAGCTCACGACTGTCGTGTGCCAACGATTAGTTTATCAACTTACTTGAATGGGAAACAGATGGAGAATCAATCAGTGGCAATTTGGAGATTTTATATAAGGAGGTATTAATCCCTACCTCCTTAGTCTAGTCAGCTCGCGCTCGCTAGCTGCCTTTCGATCTCATCGGCATCATGGTTTTTTTTTCTTTTTCTTTTCAACAGTTATGATGATGAATTTTAATGATATTGATACAAATTACATGATATATTTATTGTCCCTGTGATTGATAGTCCTGGTTGATAGTAATAGTGATGATGAATACGGCGATTCCATATTCGGTAACGATTGAAGTTGATGGAATAATTATCAAATGATGATGATAATGAGGAAATGGGAAATTCAAGGATGCAGATGTGATTTTGAGTTATTGATGATAATCAGTGGCAGGCGGTGGACGGAAAACTGGGGGGCGGAAAACATCCCTTGAAACAGATGAGATTAGTGACCCGATTTCAATCATTGTTCTTGGTCACCATGTTCGTTTCCCTTATAATGTAATGTTTAGGCGAGTGACTGATAAATTCTATAAAATGTTTAATTCACATGCCTTAATAGGCAACTCTTCACGAAAAATCCACTGTGGATTTTCCGCGTTAAATTTTGTCACATCCTAAGCAAGTCGTCAAACCTGTGCGTAATGATTGTTTAATTAAAAACGATTGAAATGCGCTCTTTTTTGCGTTCAACTGATGCGTTTGATTTATCGTCTTAACGAAGACAATTAGCTACAGCGGAGAGGGGAGAGTGACAGTGTCTTTTGCCAGTGAAATTGACTGAAAACAGATCAAGACTAATAAGCAGTTTAAAGACATGTTTAAAGCCCTCCTCGTTCTCTGTCCACCGCCCACCACTGATGATAATAATGACATCAGTCGGACATCCGTACACTTTGATATAGTAAATGAATTTGGAAAATACATTTGGAAAGTAAAATATAGTATTCGTAAAATACCTGATCAGTCCATCAGGAACTAGACACGCTCTGTGTGTGTTTAAGTACCTGTACGACTTTGAAGTGATATCGGGCAGACTTTGACCTGCTTCAGTTGTGAAGTTTGTTTACAAGTTAATTCCTACTCTGTCGATCACGATGTGATTTACAAGATTCGGACTTGGACATTATTCATACTTGACAGTTGACAATGAAATACTTATCACCTCGAACGAGCTTTTCGTTGTAAGTTATCTTTCTGTTTCTCGGTCTTTCTTAAGTGTACGTACGTGTTTGAAACCTTGAGGTAAACAATGAACACAGACATGCGTGCCTCGTAGACGCAAGACACTGGCATATTTTCTTCACTCTCTATCTTTAGGCTACTCTATCTTGTCTCAACAATTTCCTCCACCTGTTTTTCTTTTCTGCCCATGGTTTATTTCAACAGTCAATCACGAAAGAAGTGTCCTATGGAGACTGCTTTTCATCTAGACTTTATTCTCGGGGCAGTGGTTTAGTAGAGGTCTAGATCAAAAATACCAGCTTTTTGCTCGTTTAAGCAGGGCCGGCATTTGCCTTAAAAATTCGTAGGCAAAGATCCATCCCTTTATTGACAACAATTAGTCCTGGCTAACTCTCAATGGTTTTCCTTTATTAACACGTTTTCCAATTTAAGAATAATCAAGTGACAATTGAAAACACGGCTTCTCTCCCCCATGCAAACTAACAACGACAAAATAATGGGCTACATTCAGTGCAGAAGAATAATTTAATTATAAATAGGTCTATACGTTAATTTTTTTTCCAGCGAGAGCGGCATTTCAGAACTCTTTTGCGAATGAAGGTAATTTTGGCAACAAGTGCGTACATCTGTTTTTGCAGCACGGTCACGCAACTTGCTGTAAAGAAATAGACAGCTGTCCGATTGGAAAATAATATAAACCACATACTTGTCACCAGAATTACCTTCATTCGCTGTAGAGTTCTGAAATGCCGCTCTCGCTGGAAAAAAGTTACCGTCGCTGAGTGCCAGTGCATAGACCTAATTATAATTAAATTATTTCTCTGTACTGAATATAGCCCATTATTTTGTCGCTGTTCGATCGCATGGGGGAGAGAAGCCGTGTCTTCAATTGCCACTTGATTATTCTTAAATTGGAAAATGTGTTAATAAAGGAAAGCCATCTAGAACTAGCCAGGACTAACTGTTGTCAATAAAGGGATGGATATTTGCCCTCAATTTTTCAGGTCTAGGACCGCCCCTGTGTTTAAGTGATTTTCGGGTACCTGGGTACCCACCCGAAAAATCGTCGGGTTCCCGTTTTGAAAAAATTCATGAAAAATTCTCAGGCCTATTAACAATTCACAAAATGAGATTGAGGGAGCTGACCCAAATGCATGAATCTCACATGCAATGTGTGAGATTTGAGAGCAATTGTAATGACACAACATTTGCAAAAAGCAGTGTGCGCCACAAGGTATTATCATTGCTCCTCACAGGCAGAATACTTGGCTAATCTGAAAAATGTTACGCAAGGTGTTAAATACATATGGCAGTATACTGTACGTTTACACTTCAGTGTTATCTAAAAATGTCTAATAAATGAATAAGAATTCATAGTCTCTTAACTGTAGTCAAAGGTAAGCAAATTTTTAAGTGTAAAGCAATCGTCCTTGTTCTTACCATGGAAAACACTGAAAACGGCGAGTAACCCATTCAGGTGAATCCATTCAGTTAAGCCTCCATTGGCAAGACTCCATCAGTATACAATCACTTTCCTGGTAGTTTCAGATGTTTATCAATACTGCATAACTCCCAAAAACCTTTGTTACTATTTAATTCAGGGCACATGTTTTCTCCACCCCAAAAAAACAATGGGACACTTTTCTTGCCAGCAGTTGCGATGACCCAACTACGGCAGTCACATACTCCAGTGAGAAATGAATCAACTACTATTAAAAAAATTAAAGACAATACATACTTGCTTTTCAGACTGGATCACTAATTAAAATTTCAAACATTGCCCTGTGAAGGCCCTGCATCATATTGCTGGTAAATAATGCAAAAAGAACTCTTTGGTATTGATTAGTCAATTCAGGAAACAACAAACAATTCTTTCATCTTTTCTCACCAATTTACGAGCGCTGAACTTGCATCAACTGGATAGATAAATTCATTTTGAGGGCTAAGAGCTGATTACTTAGTGTATTGTCAGGGCCAACTGCGACAGTGTAAGACGGGGGATCAAGCTGGGATGTCGCAAAAGGCTGGCAAACGGGGGAGCCCAGGAACTGAGGCTCGTCCTGCACTTCAAAGAACTCAGGAGTCCTGAAATATGACAAGTTGTTCGGACTTCCTCTGGACGCATGAGCCGTTGACTTCCCAGAAACGTTTGCGCAGCTGGAGTACAGGGAAGCAGAATGTGTTTATGGCTGTGTGTCTGTGGGGGACGGGGACTTGATGACGGCAGGGAACAATAAGCAGGTCTCTGGCGATGCGAGGGGGGTGACTATCACAGCCCCCCCCAGTGAACAATCTTTTTCTCCCCTGGCTATGTGTTTCATGAAACTGGACCTTAAACTCATCTGTTTACATTTTCTGACACAATTGTAATGTCAAACCCTTCTCATATATTCCATATACTACTATGCAATACTTATGTGCTCATAACCAAAATTGCTTATACAATAATCCAGTTTAAGAGCTTTTCATGACAACTGCATCATATTAGTGCATATTCATGTCATGTTTGGTATTGTTGTTCTCAGGAGAATCCAAGGAGTTGAATGGAGTATGTTTCATTCCCATTGAAATTATGGTTCATTCTCTTTTGGAAACTCCTCAAAATTGGTCAAAATCCTCTTAGGTAATCATTCTGTTCTCCTCTCTGCTAAATTGTTTTATTACATCCTTCAAATGGTGGAAACCTAAAATCCAGATTCGACCCCCCTTCCAGGTAATTTATGGCCATGCCGCCTGGATCAAAGCCATGATTTGGCTTAAAGCAAAGGGAGACAATCCATTCCGGGAAGATCGTATCCAATCTCTCCCCGTGCACGTCAGTGCGTGTGTAGTAGCCTCTTTAATTTATGGAAGCTCGCAGCCGATTTCCCACACGTGCATCTCTATGCCGTGTGTAGCCTCTATAGTTATGGCAGATCATCTCTCTGATCTCGCCCTCTGTGTGTGTAGCTTTCGCCAGGTATGGCTTTTATATTCGTCTAAATTCGTGGTAATTGATGTTTGGTCTGTTGATTTAAGCTCTTGCCTACCTGGTGAATAAATTATTGTTATTCCTTTAAACTTGCGTGGTCTCTGTGACTCCTAATCCTTTTATTCTTTCTAGCCACGTTACGGTGGATACTTAGGGGTTTAATCCCAACCAAGGACTGACTGGCCAGCAGCTTGGTATGGGAATTGGTTTTATTAAGGTGGAGAGACAATCATGATCTACTTACATAAAGGGTTTATGTATTGCCGGTTCTGGGATTTTAACCTTAAGGAAACCCTTGGACGAAAAGTCGGTTATCTGTTAAAATTCCCTGGAGGAACCCATGGGCGTGCATAGATCTGGGTTCGCAGTATTCATGCCAAAAGATGCTGTTGCTGTGATTTTTGACTTCCATCCCCTGATATTACCAACGAACCAGAGATTCGGCAATAATGCTAATACCCGGGAGCATATGTTGAGTGACGGCAGTTGTCTCCTAAGAGTTCAAGGTATAATCAATCCGAGATCCACGCATGTTGTCCCTAAACTATAAATTCTAATTCTAATTTGGAGTCAGATATTTAACGAGGGTATAACTAAATTTGGTATTCTAAATTTACTATGGAGTCAGATTAATTGTAACCGTTGTGCTTTTGTGCCCCGTTCTTCAAACGGAGAAAATTGATTCATTTTATTGTGATTCGCACCAGCCAAAGATCACGCTTGTAACACTAGCCCAAAGGAACATGTTGAGCCTTCGCCCCCTGCAATTTCCATCGTTGGTATTGTTTTGTGGGGTTTTACAACAGTATGAAATAATGTACATGGCTTATGATTTTCTGAGAGAAGGCATCTAGGCAGCAAGCCTGTACAAATCAAATGTGATTTGTTTACAAGGGCTCAGAGATTTCACAAACAGAGCATCTGTTTAAAAAATGGCAGCAGCTCATGATGTCCAAAGGAATTTGCTTATCAATTTGTCTCAACTGAGGTAAAACTAGCGTGTAAAATCTGCACATCCAAATTGAACTAGGATACAGGGGGATAGCAAGACTAGGGGCGATTTTGGAATAAATTTTTCTTAAATTTGTTTGTTGGATTGTAGGGAATAGCCTTCGACCATTGCCTAGACCATCACTCTGATCCCTTTTCAGGTCTGATTCTACCTACGGCCAGGGTAGATATTAGAAACAGCTCCTTGTAACATTCTAAGGAATTTCCAGAAACAGGTCCCTGTAATTTTAAGGATTCTGCAGAAACAGGTCCCTGTATCTTTAAGGATTCTGCAGAAACAGGCCCCAATAACTTTCTAAGCATTCTGCAGAAAAAGAAAAAAAAAGTCCCTGTAACTTTAAAGGTCACATGACACCCAAAATGACAAAAATTGGCTTTTACTCCGGTCTACAGTACTTTTGACATGTGAATTTGAATCTGACACTCATTTTTTGTTATTCTATTCTTGAGAAGTGCTAAATGCAATTAAAAACCAGGCATGGGAACATCACTTGAAAATGGTTAAACTGCTCTGTGCAATTACGTATTCCGTGAGACGTCAACTTAGAAGGACAATATGCGGAGCAGAGTCGCGGGAAGTGAGTCTTATCTGCAGTACCCCATACATTCACCTATACCAACAACTGAATGTTTGTATTTTTCACTCCCAAATTCAATATAAATCATGTTCTACATTTCCAACAACAGTAGCAAGGATCACAGAGAAAATGCTTTGTTTTCGGAGTCTGATGAAACATCAGTTTGTCAGAAGATCCTGAAATTCAAGCTTGAATTTAGGCAGCTGGAATAGGTCAGCCGTATCGTTATGAGTATGAGGTGGAGGCAGCTTGTGGAAAGTCAATACAGTGTCAAAATGATGCAAAATAAATAATTATAAAGTCATTTTTTGGTGCTATCCAGTCAGCAAAAGTGGGGGCTTATATACCAATGGTGCCTGGTGAACTGAAAATTGGTGAAGCACAAACCATTCCTGAAAAAAATGATTGGTCTTGACCTGTTTTCGATCGTTTAATTAAATTGACTTTCCAAGAACTCTGAAAACAGTCACGACCTATTGGTGTAGCCAGTTCTGCTTGTTAAGATATAAAAAGGACTCATTAGCCTCAATCACTTCTCAATCATTTTCCCTGATGAACACGTTTTTCAATAATAAAAATAAGCCATCAGCAGTTGAATGGACTAATTGCACTGGTCCATTCCTGATGCAATGTTGCAATGATTAAAAAGAAAATGTTTTATTCACTTTACAAAAAAAGATTAACTATGATGTTAACTTCTGTGTTTGCTTTAAGCACATCCTGCTCTATCAAATCTTAGCTTCATGATAGTTTAATTACAATGAAGAAAGAGAAGATTAGCTACAAAAATCAGCAAATAAATAACATTGATTGAAATGGAATTTCATGTTGAAATGATGCATTTTCTTTGTGTTAAATGACTGAGGAAAACTCTTTGAATCTGATGTTTTTGGAGTGTTTTTGGAGTTTATGGAATGTTACAATAAATTAATGATTGAAAAAAGTTTAAGACCAATAATTATTTTCAAGGGATGTTCGGCGCTTCACTAAGTTTTATTTCATCATCCATCAATGGTGTACAGTGCTCGTATGACTGCGGCCGTTTCTGTGGCGTAGCTAGTTTACTTAGATTTACAAGGTTACGTTATTGACATTTGACATTGTTTATTCTTGCTGAGTGATGTGATGGTTTTGATTTACAAAGATGCATCAACCTTAGCGATTACATGTAGACTGCTATTACACGCCAGCTGCCTCTCACTGCCCAGTAGTGTAGGACAAACGTGTGAGTACAGCATGCAGCAATGAGATGGCAGTGTAAGGCGATAATCTATGCAGCAAGTAAGCTTGAAATGGCTACCTGTTATGTTCTACAATAAAGACAGAGATCTATATCTACATGCACTTTTTTCGATACGCTGACTTTGCACCAGTGATCTTCCCTTCCTGAGATGATGTAAACAATCAGAAAACTCACATTCATGGCAAGAAACTTTTTTAAGGGGCGGGACTTAGGAAGTTAAAAAGGTGCACAAACTGGATAGAAATTTCTGTTTATTTCTCAAAGTAGTGATTTCAAAGACAAAACATGCAAAAAAAAAAAATCTATCAGTATACATATTTGCATGTGAAAATGAGCAAAATTATTTTGTTCATGAGACCTTTAAGGATTCTGCAGAAACAGGTCCCTGAAATGTAAAGGATTCCGGAGAAACAGGTCTCCCTAACTTTCCAAGGATTCTGTGGAATCAGATCCCTGTAACTTTAAAGATTCTGCGGAAACAGGTTCCTGTAACTTAAAAGATTCTGCATTGTCAATGTTCATCCATTGTCCTTGGTGCCTGAACTCTGCTCACAAGGTGCTGATATTTATTTATTTATTTATTCATTCATTCATTTTGGATAAAATGTTTCTACTCTTGTATCCATGGGATACACTGGGAAATATAACGTCAATTAATTGGGAAAAAAAAGTACCTTCATGTCTGCTCAAGGACTTTTATGTAAATGATTTAAATCATTTTGTCAAATTCATTCCAGATGGCACAATTCAGAAAGCTGTTTAGTCATTTCCATGAATTCATGCATGTTTTGAACAGAGCAAAATAATTTCCTTTGTCTCGCTTATTAAGCCAGGGTAATGTGGTTTTACATACCCAGCTTGCGAATAACAGAAGTGCTATTGACAATAGATGTGTGAATGGCATACAGACTAATATAGTTATTTATTCCATTCCCTCCCACATCACACTGACCTTCAGGTATATTACCCATTTTTTAAAGAAATAGCTTATATTGTGTTATTTTTTATAACATAAATAATTATCACCCCTAGTGCTGTAAACCCATTCTCTTGCCTTCTCTTTTTACTTACATGTTAGTTAAGATGATGTTAAACAACACTCAGAGAAAAAAAGTGTATTATTTATATATATTTATTTATATATATATATATATATATATATATATATATATATACACATACATACACACACACACACACACACACACACACACACACACACACACAACCGCTCAAAAGTTTGGGATCACTTGGAAATTTTCTTGGTTTCCATGGAAACACACATGAAATTAGTCTGAATAGGAAATATAGCAAATGAACAAAACATGCTGACATTGTCTGAGTTAGAAATAATGATTTTAATGGACAATGATGAATATGTACTTCAAACTTTGCCTTCATCAAAAAAAAACCCACTTTCACTGTTGATACTGACACTGGTGTTTGACGGGAACTATTTAGCGCAGCTGCTAGTTGACAACCTGTGAGGCGTCTTTGTCTTAAACTACACACTCTCAGATATTTGTCTTCTTGCACAGTTGTGCATCAGGGCCTCCCACTCCTTTTTTCTGTCCTTGTTAGTGCCAGTTTGTGCTGCTCTCTGAAGGGAGTAGTTGACAGCATGGTAAGAGATTTTAAGTTTTCAACTTCTCGCATTGAATAGCCTTCTTTTCTAAGCACAACAATAGACTGACAGGTCTCTAAAGGAAGTTCTTTCTTTCTGGCCATTTTGAGCCTGTAAACAAACAACTGCTGATGCTTCAGGTACTAAACCAATCTCAAGAATGCCATGCTCCCTTTTGCGCTCCCTTATTAGTTCAACGGTTTTCAGCTGTGCAACACATTTGCAGAAGGGTTTTCCAATAATCAATTAGCCTTATAAAATGCTTAACTTTGATTAGCAGCCATACCAGGAGATTGATGCTGAGGACTGACAGTCGCTGATAATAGGCCTCTATGCAAAAATGTAGATCATTCTTTGAAAATCATCTGATTAATTTAATCGTTTGTGAAATGGATAAAAATGTTTGTGAAATGCATGAAAATGTATTTTTCTTTGAAAAACAAAGAAATTTGCAAGTGATCCCAAACTTTTGAGCAGTAGTGTATATATATATATAGTGTATGTATATTAAAAAAGTGTGTTTTTTATATATATATATATATATATATATATATATATATATATACACACATATTACAGGCCAAAAGTTTGGAAGCAAGATCAAATTTGTACAAAAGATGATCATAGTTTCTTTGGCATACTTTGCAACAAGATAAACATGATTATTATATAAAGAGTCACTTATCAGAATACATTTTACTTAAATTATCAGGCCCATATTGTACTAGGCCCATGGTCCTCGTGCCCGCCGGATTGCCGTTGGCATCCGGGGGCTGTGAACCATGACATAAAGTGAATAATGCAAACTGTGATTTGTTTTTACTTTTTCACTGAAGTTGTGACTCTTGCAAATCTTCTCAACCCAAAAACTAAGCCCCTCCTTTCTTTTGTTAACATTTATTCAGCAATGGTCTGGTAACATCAATGTATACAGTACCTAAAGGTAAATAGAGGAAAATGGTGCATATCAATGAAAGAAAAGTCTAATCATGCAGTAGATACATCCCAAAATCCATAGATTTCATACTAGTTTTTAAAAAAGGCATTGTGAACAGAAACTTGAAGTTGCTTCCAAATTTGACCTGTATTGGCCTGCTTCCAAACTTCTAGCCTGTAGTGTATATATATATATATATATATATAAAAATGTAGCCTGGGCTTACATTAAGTCCCAAGTTACAAGAAAACCCCGACTCCGCCACCCAGATGGACAAAAGGGTATTGCGCCCAAACTACTTCACACTCAAACACAAGTTCAATTAAAACAAAAAGGAACAGATTCTCAAGTTCCAACACACTTTTATTTATCTTATAGGGCAAAGAGGAATATGCTGGAGAAAAAAAGTTAGTTAATTAAAATATTAAAATACTTCATAAAAGTTCCAATAAATAATTTTCCATGAATATTAAATGCACTTACGTTTCAATCAATGTACGGCCTTAATTGGCTTATTGTCTAAAAATAGATTCATACTGTACCGGTGAGGTAGAGGAGTCAGGTGAACCACTGAGATACTGGAGGACCCCAAAGGCACCCCTTACCTGTGCAAAAAAATGGCCACATGCACACACACCCACCGCACTCACAGCGAAGATGGTGCAGACACACAAATGCACACTATAAAGAGCACACTAAACATGCAGGTGAATAATAAGGAAGCAGGGGAGAAACAGAAGACCCAGCACCGCCAGTGGGCCTGACGAATCTCCAGCCGTCGCCCTGGTAACAAACAGAGTTAACAGTTAAGCTAAGGTATACACAAAATGAACAGCTACAGTTGGTCAAATTAAAGCCAAAGCAGATTTACGCGCTCACAAACTTTGCTTCACAACCAGTCACTCTTACAACAGCTACGCACGTTTAGGAGGAAACACTGATTGCGCGTGTCGCGACAGTACACGCTATGACATGCAAGAGAAACGAAAAAAAAAAACAATAAAACCACGAAAACTATAAACCAAGCTACGGAAAAATAGCAATGGCATTCCGTTGCTCCTCCTAAGGGTAAACAGAGCAGCATAAGCATTACCTTGGAAGCAAAGCAAATAATCCGTAACACAAATAGCAGTAAACAAATTGCAATAAAGTGTTACCTGGCTTCAATAACAATGGCACTTGTTTACTTGACCAGTCCCCGTCGGACCAATCCCACCTGTTAATCGCCCCCAATTTCAAACGTCAACTTGGCACACGACTACATGAAATTAAAAAAAAAAAATCCCATTACAGAATATAAAACACACCGGCTCAGGAAGTCACAGGGCTTAACATGGGTAGAAAACTGCAGAACATTGGCAAGACGTTCACTGCCCAACAACGGAAACCTATTGAATGAATGGATGCAAATTAATTTCAATAGATAAAACTATGTTTAGTACCTTGACAGGAAACTTGGCTTACCTACCTCCCAGCAATCAAGAGGGCCTTCATAATTCCGCCAGAGCGAGTTACCAGGAGCCAGAGAAAGTGCAGCTACAGACGCCAGTCTAAGAAACCCAGGCTAACAAAGAAATAGTTTTCAACTGCGCGGCGTCGATTACGTGCCAGCCCTGTGTAATCAAGATGGGGGCGTTGCCCCCGGCTACACACGATATATATATATATATATATATATATATATATATATATATAAGTGGCGGCTCGTGAACTGGCAACTTGGGAGCCTCAAAACAATCCCTTAAAATTAATGATTGGTCACAACCTGTTTTCAATCATTCATTTAAATTACCATTTCAGAAACTCCGAAAACTCTCAACATTATCAGATGTGGCCAGTTTTCATTTATAACGCATACCAGTCAACTCTCACGCATTTCGGTGTGAGTTTAAGATGCATATTTACGTTCCTCTGCTGTAGTTAGCTATTATTCAAGACGTTTCAAATGATCTAATTTCATTTAAACGATCGCAAAACACATGCATTGCTTCCAACCGCTGAGTAAATTTTTCCTGAAAATTTTTAGGACACTTAAGGCCATACCTAACGTTGCTTCCTATGGTCTCAGATCCTGTTTTCATCCCAGCACTTTTTCGCGCAAAACAGATGTATCGCATTTTACATAATTAGCATGTGCTCACTCATGCGTGACATGTTGAGTATGTGCAATTGCACAAAAAAGCACTGAACCATTGTCTATCAACGCAAGTTAAAATGTTACTGACTGCTATTTTCTTGACTTTTCTGTATAATTTGCATAATTGATTTCAAATTTTGGGATTATAATGCGATTTTTTTTATCTTGCAGTCACGGATTCATTCGTACTCATTACTTGCCCACCATAATCCATCATGATGAAAGTTATTCATCAGAATAACATTGTCCTATAAAATATTGCACAAATGAATTGTACAGTTGGCATTACCCATAAACAGTGATGCATTTTTCTTGCTTGTTTCACAGTCCCACTTTTGTTACCCAGTATCGTGCAAACACACACACACACACACATATATATATATATATATATGCAGTGTATGCAGTGTATACTATATATACTCTCTGCATCATACCTTGCTCCATAGGGGGCATTGTAGCCGCAGTCTAGTCAATATTCCCATTCCAAGCGCTGGCTATCATCAATGGGCCTACAATGGGCACGTTGGAACACTGGAACTGGACGATGGACCAGTAAAGACGTTAACATGGTTTGAATGCACATTGGCTAGGTATGTGTGATGTGTGTGTCATTTACCTGGGGAAGTGATGGCACTAGGATGCACTGTGGGAAGAATTTAAGCTGTAGATGGGTGTGTAATGTTCTGCAGAATTCTCTGCTGGTAAACTGTGGGTCTGAATATTCACGCAGACACGACAGAGCTGTTTTTCCAGCACACTGAAGACCAACAGCATATAGGCCAGGGAGTCATTTTGGCTCTTTGGTGTATGTGCATACATATGTTTTTTGTACCTTCTTTTGTGAATAGGATTCTGTTTGGTTGAAGAGCAAAAAGAAAAATCTTTTTTTTTTAAAAGTAAAAATACAAAAAAAAGACATACAGCAAAAACTAATGGTATGCATTTCACAAGAAAATGCCCATGTGAGTGTTCAGCAGTACATAGTGTAGTTGGTTGTCAAAGAGGTAGATTTTCACCATAAATTTTTTTGTCCTATTATAAAGATGTTCTCATTATCATGTATGTTAAATGTGTTCTCATATACAACCTCCCATTATGGGCTATTATACAGGCTTGGTTCTAGACGGCTCTAATTGGTGGGGCTATCAGAGGTTTGGGGTAGGCTACTTTTTATTCATATCAAAGTGTGCTATACCACAATCTACATGCTGTTTCCCTTGTTAAAATGTCAGAAAACTATATGTGTAATATTACAAATTGCATAATGTGGCTACATACATATATTAATTTTAAAATTATTATGGTTCTGCTTCATGCATGCTGTTTTGTCATTGTGCTTATTACTTTTTTAATTGTGCTTCTGCTTTTTCTCCCGTGTCTCACTCTCTCGATTTATTTTTCAGCTTTCATTTCGCCGTCTGAGGATTGATTCACTCTTGCCCAAATTCCTGTGATGTCGTTTGACAGCCTTCAGCATTCCTGCATCTCGTTGTCCAATCACGTTTCCTCATTCGGAATCGGCTGTGGTATTTCATTCATTACTTCCGCCTGTGCTTGATTCTGGGTCTCGCTAAACTCTGAGTGAATGCGTTCTCTGATAGGATCATTACTAACCCGTAATAACCAGCACTCATTTGAGGGTGATTGTATATATTTCGTCACGTAGTATTAACCTTAATTAACTCATTAGTGTGTGCGAGCGTTTCTAGCTTTTGTAATTTCTTCCTAAGCTTTCCCTGATTAACCACGTTAAAGTTATGCTTTCCTTTGCTTCTCTCGCGGCGTTTTTATACTCGTCACGTTTAGATTGCCTTAATCTAAACCGTCTAGTTTGATTGATTGTCTCAGCGTCTTGTCTCGAGTCATTATTGTTACCCGGTTCACGTGAATTTGTTTATTAATCCCATGTGTTTCTGCTTCCTTCTGAGATTGCCTTCCGAGTCCCCGCCTCCTCTCGTGTGTATATATGTGGGCAGGAGAGTAGAAATCCTCAGCTGGAACTTTGTCTGCATTGCGCTACATTGTGAATGCTCAGCTCCTGTGCCTTCCCGAGTATTTCCTTTGTGCGATTCCCGAGCCTTGTGTATTTTGCTGTGCCCACGTCTTGTCTCCCAGTGTTTCCGTCAGTTAGTTAGGTTAAGTTTTTGTTTTCTAGTTTAGCTACTCTTGGAGTTTGTACTTCTGTTTCCCCCTACCCTGGGCAGTGTACCTTAGTTTGTCCCATTTGTTCAGTGCATGTGCACGGTGTTTTATTTCTGGCCTGCTTGCCTACCTTTCTCATTTAGTGTTTTGTGTGTTTGTAATACACACTTTTGTTCCTGCATCTGGTGTCCCCCTGACCAATTCCTGACAAAAATACAATGAAGCAATGTTTTCCCATAAAAAATTGTTGGTTATACGTTTGCAAAATGGTAAAAGCACCCACTATCACTGGCCTTCTTTTCTTCCTGCAAGAATCCTGACAAACTCCGCTATACCTATGCCCGTAGAAAAAGATTTTTCCTATTTCCTATTCCTCTCAAATTTTATGGTGCGAAGGAAAGGGATTATAACAGAAGACAAAGGGAGAAAGAACTTTGCATGATTTTGAGTATACCCCAGTGAGCAATGCAGTCACATAATGCATGAAGCTAGGTAACCCACTGCATCTCTTTCATTCCAGCCTGTGGTTCGGTAGAGCTGTAGTTCAAAGATCTCACTCCTGGGGCACACTCATGAATGCGGGTATTTGTTCCGATCACACTTGCAATCCTTGGATTTTAGCAAGCTATGAATTTGTTTCATATTTAGAGCAGTTATTTACCCTCTTAAGTCACATATTGAAATATTGATGCATGCCATGAATAATAAAAATGCCACATCCGCATTGTTATATATTAGAAACAACTGCATAAATAGGGGGGAAAAAATGTTACCCATCAAATTTAACAATCAGTAGGTTCCAAATTGGGGAAACTGTGGACACATGATTGTAAAAACTAACAATTTATTTGGCAAGCAAATGATGAGAATCAAACTTGTTCTGTCATGTTTATGTTATTAAGTTCAGGCAAATTATTTTGAAGGAATTCTAAACACCTGTGTTCAGTGACCTATTTTGGAATGATTTTCTCAGTGTCTAATTAATTGGTTTTAAATTAGTTGGATAAATTGGCCTAAGGACTGCATAAGCATTTTCCATTAAATAAATCCTGAGCGGTGAAAGAAAGGAAGGGTTTTCACTGGTTTTGAGGCAGGAAACCTGGACTGAGCATAACTCATGTTGAAGGCTATATAAAGCATGTCCTCATCACCAAAATATACGTGTAACGTTAGGCCCTGATAGATATAATTATTTTTTAAAAATATTCCTGGATCAACCAGTAAAATTGTTGAAAAGTAAAATGTGCTGTTAAATACAAAGATTAAAAAAAACTTCAGCCCATTTTTGAAGTGTCGTAAAATGTGTTTCTTCTCCTGTTATACATGGGGTGTCCCAGCCACAATGTGATGTCACAACATTGCCAATGTACGAAAAAGGAAGAAGAACTTCTATGAAATAAAAGCAATAACTGGTGAACAACAATGAGATTCCTAAAATTGCTGAACATTCACAATGAAACATTTTGGTAAATGTTGGAGCCTCAACCAAACGTTGTGATCTGAGTGCCAGAGATTTTGTTGGGCAAGGGAGTCACGCAAACACACACACATCTTAATACATAGCTGCCGCTCACTGCCTCAGATTACCCTGGGGCACATCAGCCCAGTGTTGTAGGTCTACACCAGGATAAGAGGCTGGTCTAATGCAAAGTAAAGTGGGGGAGGTGATAGAGCAAGTAGCCAGCTAACCTACGTGGTCTGTGGATCATGGTCATGTTGTGGGGAACACATTTTTTTTTTTTAAGATTTTTTTTGGGATTTTCACCTTTATTTGACAGTTGCAGTGTAGAGAGAGACAGGAAGGTTGGGGAGAAGAATGGGGAAGACATGCGGCAAACGACCCAAGTCGGAATCGAACCCGGGTCGCCACGGTAAGGACACAGCCTTTATGGTGCACGCGTTCAGACCGATGAGCCACCGGGGCGCCCCGTGGTGAACACATTTGTTGGATCACATAATGTAATCCATAATTCAGGAGCATAATTATCGGCTGTTATTTCAGAAAGGTAGACATTCTAGTTCCACGTTTAAAATAGATTACTCAACACCTCTACATGCATAACTCTGCATAGTCGAGTATTAGTATCCAACATTGATCAAATGTGATATTTTTTATTGTGATCTTTCATTTGTAGCCTTTAATCATTCAGGCAACAATTGCACTGAAATTCCTAATCTCTTAAAATATGAGTCAGAGGGGTGGGGTATGGAGGAGGAGTTAGGCTGAAATTTTATCCAGTCAGAATCAGATTGAGGCATTGTTTGACTAACCAGTGGGTCAAGCATCGAGTAAAATAACATAATGAACATTATTACATGTACAATAAAAACATGCACTGACTGCTATTCTCATTTGTATTTTATTTATGACTGGGATGATTGCAGGAGTTATTCCTGTATAGTCTCTGGGGAAATTGAGACTTAAAATGAACTGGATGCCAAGAAGGGTTCTGCAACTTCACCAGTAGAAGCGAACAATAATATTCCTTCCAAAGCATCCACTTCAATAGCCAAAATCTGTCTCTGGTAGAAATAGAGGCAAGAGCCCTTTTAGCACCTTACCTTGGGTGCCGCAATCTTACTATTATTACCCCGCCCCACCTGAAGGGTGAGGGCAAGGGGTATTGTTTTTGGTTTGGTTTGTTTTTGTGTTTGTGCATTTGTTTCTGTGTTTGTTTGTTAACACTCTAGCAGCAAAACTAATGGGCACATTCACCCCAAATTCGGTTTAGGGATTGCCACTGACCCAGAATAGATCCCTATTGAATTTCGTACAAGTAGGTGAAAGTATGTGCGAGGGGCGGGGTTTATTGTGCCTGGCACCACTTGTTATTGTTGTGTTTAGTGATCTTCCAGATCCTGAAGTTGCCGTTATCAGTACAATTTGCTCTCGATTAGACACTTGTGGCCTGATTTTCCCTATCATGGGATACATTATTTTATAAATAACAACACGTTTCATTAAGAATAGGCCTTCGAGTGATCACATTGTGATGTATTATAAATGAAGTGGAAAAGGTGTTTCCTCATTCATGAAAGTGTGGAAAGATGGCAGTAAAAGTGGCCATTTTGATGGTGATGTCATTTTCAAAGACAAGGAAATGATAATCAGTTGAATATGTAATATGTTAATTAAAAGGAAAACATTAAATATCAAACATTCAACCCTCGACACAACAATCACCCCACACAATCACGGGATGCTGTCCTCATCCATCAGTCCCAGTATGGTAATGGAGAGAGAAACAAAGTAAGGAAGGACCAGCCAATATGAGCCAATGTGCCTTTATTGTCTAACATACCTTTGCTGAAATTCTCTGCTACACATTGAACTGCTCATAACTGAACAACATTGACAATCTACATGATGCCACTCTTGTAGGTGATGAATAAAAGATTGCAATGCCAGCTTCAATCATGGGGGTGTTGCAGGCAGTGTTGAGGTATTTCTGATTAGAGTATAATCATAACAGGAGGAGTTGTAGAAGTTGCAGAAACCAATATGGTGTCCAATGCACCATTACACTCAGACCTAGTGCGCATGTACACATGTATTTTTTTAAAAAATGGGGTTTTTCCTCCTTTATTTTCCAAAAAAATCTCCATTCACAAAAAGACGCAAAAGTGCAATTAAAGCGCTGTCCAGAACATGCCACATCAACATGTAGCAATGATGTGATTCAATGTAAGACCATGTAGGCCACAAGCCTTAAAAACTCGCTAAAAGACACCTCACACACTGATATCACCAGCCAAAAACTCAATTTTCCCTGTCCACTTCTAAACAGTGTAAATAGATTTTCTACAAATCTTCATCCTGGAGGGTAATGTGCAGACAGGTCCTGAATTTCCAATCAAAACTGCAATAAAAGTATTTTACAACTGATGTTTTTCTAGAGTTTGAGGCTTTGATGATGAGAGGGATCACTTACATTCTTAATTGATATTGTGCCACAAAGATTATTCCAAACTTAACATTGTGCTTCTTGCAATATATCATAAACAATTACCTAAAAATGACACATAAGACTGAGGTCAACAGTCTTCAGACTTATTGGCCCTCATTTATCAAACTTGCATAGGATCTGGTGTAGATTTTGGCGTACATATCAGCATTCGCCAGGTGTCATGTCTGATTTACTAGAAGTGCGTACGTTGCTGATTTCGGTGTAGAACTGGCGTGGTGTTAATAAATCTGGCGGCTGAAACCATCGTAATTTTCATGACACGCCCTGATAAATTCATACTCCGGGAGGCATAGTCCTACCCACTTTACGACATGGACTCTCGAAAGACGGCAAAGAAGAAAGAACTTCACTGAGGAGGAAATATAAATTATCACGTCCGAAGTGGAGAAAAACTAAATAATTTTATTTGGAAGCCTTAAGAGAGGCATAAAGGGAGCCCAGAAGGCTGCAGTTTGGAAAACTATTGCTGCTCCGGTAAACACCGTTGGGGTGGAAAACCGGAGTGCAGCAGACATTTGATTTAATTCATTAATAAATCGAAGCGACTATTCGCACTTATTTAAGTGCGTCCAAGCACAAAAATTGATCGAAATTTGCGTTAGACGCACTTATAAGTGTGGCCAAGATGCACATTTCTCCATTGCCAACACTTATTTTAAGTGTGTCCAAAGCTAAAAAATTTTTCTTGGCCAAACTTATTTTAAGCGGTACTTTCTATAAGCGGCACTGGAATGGTCATCAACTGGCGTACTTACAAGTGTGGCCAAGAAAAAAATTCAGCATTGGGCACACGTATAAGTGCGAATAACATCGGCCTTAATAAATTCAATTTATAGATCCATGATATTTCATGTTATATAGCCTACATAATTGACAATCCAAATGCTTTTATGTAGGTAAAAAAAAAAAAAAGTGGTCAGATTTTAAGATCGCCACCAAAAACTGGTTGCAGTGCTCAGGAGCAGCAGCGCACGGACCGGTGGAGGCCAAAAAGACTCGAACCTCCAGCTGTCACCGTTCGAGGAGTGCGTGGCAGCAGGGCTCCCCCTCCATAATGGGAATACGAGGCGGTCTGGACACGGATGAGTTCCCACCTCCTCGATCGGAGCTGCATGAGGGTAATTGTTAAAATACAGTCTGCAGAGATCACTCTTCGTTGTACTTTTATTGGTATTACTTCATGGCATTTTATTGGGTACCACACAAAACGAGCAGCCACTCGTCACTTTCCTGGAGGAGATTATCTCTGCGCTTAAAGTTCCTCTCATGTTGGACAGAAGCTTATTCCTCTTACAATAGAAGATCTGCCATTGTCAAAATGTGATCACGGTCAAAGTGTCTGTAGGCCTATATATACTGAGCAACAAAAGAAATGCAAGTTGGCTAATGTACTCATATGGTTACTCAGTCAAAGTGACCGCAAAATAAAGAAAAATTTGATGAAATGAGTGTAAATGTGCACGCGCTAGTAATAAATTTGATTTTCTAAAATAATTACGAGCAAACTTATTTTCCAGTCTGCCTTTAATAGCGGCCTTGCCAGATGCGCGGTTCAGTTTTCTGCCGCTAGATGTCTTCACCTTCCTTCACGATATCCGGGGCGGTCGGCCGTCCAGCTTGTATGAACTGCTGCTTACATATCAATGCGAGAAATTTTGTTGTTAGCTTTCATCGACTTTTCTATCGTCGTTCGTGTGACAGAGACATCTGGTAAGTGAGGTATACATGGATGAAGACTCCAACTATCAACTTCTGGGCAGAAAAGTGGGCATTTTGGAGTATTAAATTTATTTCTCTGCCGATAAACACCCCCGGGTAGCCTAGGTGCTGCTCATTGTATGCAATGGCAGCCCAGGATCTTAATGGGTTTATCAAGCTTAGACTTTCGAAAACGTCTCGTAAAATATATAAATCATCCCTACCTTCCCATAAATTCTTGTTCTCCAGGTACTCCAGATTGTTATCTTTTGATTAGCTACATTTTGAAATAAATATGTCTATCGATTGGGATACAAAAATTATATTTGTTTTCAGTTTCTTAATTTTGCACTCTTCCTCTTGAGAGCAATTTAATGGGAAGATGTTTCTACCACGCATGCCCAGTTTGTTTTAAACTGTTAGTTTGTTTGAGAAGATTATTGGATTCGTGGAGAAAACCTGGATTTATTCGGTGAGTAAAGCCGCTTATCGTCTTAATTTGTTAGATAATTACTAGAGGAACATTAGAACTATCGGGCAGTGACAACGTTTTTACAGCCAGCTGTATACAGAAGGCGTTATCACTTTCCTAAAAAGTTCTAAGCTTTTTTTCCCCCCCACATCGTGCGTGGGCTAACCACCGAGCAACGAATATGCAAAGGTACAATAGCAGAGAATAGCCAAATCGCCGGTTTGTTTACATTATTTAACAGCAGCTTTTGGGCTCTAACCGTCTTTCTTTGTGGAAAAAAAATTAGATTTTCTGACTGATACATGTCTCTTGTGCCAAACGTGCATGCACGATTGGCTTTTTTGGTTAATTTAAGTGGTCTGCCATGGTATTAAAAAAGTAGGATATTCGGCCGTAAGCCGTGCGGTGCCCGGCCGATGGCCATTGGCCTCGCATCAGCTGGCCTGCAAGCAACATGTAGTTTGGGGGTCGTCTCATGCATCCTTCTCAAATAGCCTCAAATGACAATCGGTGTCGTTGGGTGTAAAGAAATTACGTCGCCATGCGGGGACGTGGGAACTTCCAGCATTAAAACTGGGCATATAGATAAGAATCCTTCAGTTTTAAGTCACTTTACATTGACAGCTGTTATCTCTAATGTATACTGTACTTGGTGATCTTACCATGCAGTGCATTCAAAATTATACAAACAATTCAAGAAATCCTGGGGGGGTTCGCTCATAGACAATGTCCCTCTATGCGTCTGAATGCGATCCGGACAAACAACGATCTGCCGCACGGGTCTGAACCGCCCCGGATACAGAATTACCGCCATCTGGCGATCGAGGGTATTCCATCTGGCAAGGCCGCTATTAACTTGCGTTTCTTTTGTTGTTCAGTGTACATCTGACTGGATGAGCATCTGACATACCACACTGCATATCTGCCAAGCCACGCATTGCGCTTAATCAAATTGATTGTAATTGTCAGCCGTCTGGCCTGAAAAGCAGGTTTTCTCAAAATATAAGTTTAATTAATTTCTCAACACAGGTATCTTATTTATTTATTTATTCATTCATCCATTCATTTAGCTTATTTATCTATTTAGCCTATTTATTAAGTTTACTAATAAGAGCAACAACAACATGACGTCCGCATTGCTGTATATGGTTTATTACTCATTTTGACAGCTGCACTCGTTCCTGCATGTTGTTCGCTGGTTTCAAATCTGCGTACGCCTGGTCAGACCTGGCGTGAGATTTTTGTGGACCGTTCGCTCACGTTCAGATTGATAAATGCCGATCTTTGTGGGAGATTTGGCGTACACCCATTTTTTTGGTGTACGCATGTGTCATGGTTCTGGTTTTTGTGTTCATGTTTTATATTCATGATTATGTCTTTTCTTTATTCTTTTGGTCATTGTATTCTCAGGTTTTCAGTTTATGCCATTTTCAGTTCCATTGCACTTGTCTCCCCTGTCTTGTGATCTAGTTGGTTCAGTTCGTCTCCCCAGTCTGTGTGCTTACCTGCTTCGGGTGATTTCAATGGTTTCTGGTGTTTCATATTATTACTTCAATTCTCGTTTACTTCCTTCGCCTTGCTGTTCTAGATTACTAACAAGATTAACATTTATAATTTGTATCATAGTCTACTAACCCAACTAATCCATGTATATATTACTAACTTATTAACGAGCAATTTAGTTACTCTGTAAAGTTGCACCGCTACTAATTAGTACTAATTCAGTCTCAGCAATCGCCCTGTTCTGGTCTCCGCCTCTTGCTTGGCTTTCCCAGTCTCTCTCTACGTTTCTGCGAGATCTCTCGCACGTTCTTAATTGCTTTCCTGCACTCATTGTCTGTGCACTTAGAACTCCCTGACCGGAGCTGTTTAATTGTCATAGGATGTCTGCGTGAATCCTGTCCGTGTCTTGGCTTTTGCCAATTGTTGTGGTTTAGGATTTCCCCATGTGTACCTTCCTCTGTAATTAGCTCTCATCCCATTCGCCTGTTCCCTGCATAGCATGTGACTTCCCTTCTGTCTATTTAAGTCCTCACTGCTGTTCTGACTTTGTCAGAATGTTGATCAATATTTCTTTGTGCAGAGTCTCGTGTGCCATTGATTATTGCTTCTCTTCGACAGTTTCGTCTGACCAAGAATCTAGCCATTGCCCTTTTTGTCTTGTTTTGCCTTTCTGAATTTTTGACCCATATTTGTCTGACCACGTCTTCTGTGTTTGGATGCCCTGTGTATGACCCACTGCTTTGGAATTCCACTACGACTTTTTGCCTACTGTCTATGTACCGTCGCACCTCTGTTTTTCTGGTTCTGACCCCGGCCTGTCTAGTCGACTTTGTTTTTGGATTTCGTTTTGTGGCTTGGCAATTCTTGTGTCTATTGGTCTTGACCCGGCATTCAATAAAGGCATACGTTTTTTTTGGATTTCCCTCTCTCGCTTGTGGTTCCTGAATGCACCGTCCCAGCACGTTTGATAAATGAGGGCTATTGTCACTCATTTCTCTCATTTAAACGTCTGCCTCATTTTAATTTACATTGTATGTGAATTATTTTTTATTTTTATTTTTATTTTTTTTCCAACAAAATGGTTTGGATTGGTGACCAGATGTTTGCACTTGCCAAATTGCATCCCATTGATTCTTCAGTCATTAATTTGATCAGTTAGAGATAATTACTTCCTTTTATATTAGCATGTATGTGTCCACTATCATTGAGTTTAAGTATCCCACACAATTTTATTGCCATTGTGGTTGGAACAAAACCCAGCATACGCAGCGGTACTGCAGGACTGAGTTTGGGAAGCACTGCTATAGACTATGAAGGAGAATGCCTACAATACTCCGTTAAATTAAGGAGTATAAATTTAAAATATTGCAACTAAAATGGTGAGGATGTTTGTCTCAGCCATCCACAAACTGGGTTTCATCGGATTAGTTTTTCTCAAGCTTTGTCCTCAAGCTCCGCAGTGTCTGCTGGTTTTTATTCCAACCAAAATTGCAATAATAGGATTTTAACAAGCTGTTAATTTATCTTAATTAGGTAAATTGCATGTTTAGAGTGGTTATTTACCATCTTGAGCTATGTTTTCACAGAAATATCCATGTGTGCCATCAAGACTTAAAGACCCTTGACTACACTTAGTGTTTATTTCTTCTATATTGCAAGCAATTTTGTGTGACAACATTTTTGAACAGATCGAAGTCGACAAAGAAAATAAAGTGCCAAATTAGGTTGGTGACCACAGGTGTATAGAAATCTTTTAAAATAATTTGTTTGAACTTAATGACAAAACCATGACAAGAAACAGTTTTGGCTCCATCATTTTCTTGTCTAATATCCTGTCAGTTTTTGCGACCATTTGTGCGTGTTTTCACCCATTAAAGACTTATTGATTACTGAATAAAATCCAGTTCTTGTTTCTAATTTTAGGGGTGCTGATTCCAAAATAGAGTATGTTTTGCTCTGGCACGTCACATGTAATGTTCTCGCAATGTAAGATGTGCATTTCATAGCATTGCCACTTTTGACAACCACTTGTAAGGTTAAAACATTAGACAGGATTACTTCATGGGAGGTTTAAAACTGGAATGTGCTCCACATGAAAAAGATCTAGGAGTGATTGTTGACCAAACCCTCACAGGTTCTAGTCATTGTGCCGTAGCAGTTAAAAAAGCCAATTGGATGCTGGGATACATTGCCAAAAGTATTGAGTACAAATCCAAGGAGGTGATACTTCTCTTGTACAACACATTTGCCAGACCACATCTGGAGTATTGTGTACAGTTCTGCCCACATGGAAAGAATCTATATGAACATATATGCGCATATATGCCGCATATAGGCCAAATTCAGGTACATATATGTGCTTATAGAGGGCATATAGGTCTCCTATATAGCTCATATACCCAGTGGCAGGTCCTGTTTGTCATACCTATTGTATAGCTCATATCTCACTTTTGCAACTGTCATACATGATGCCTAGCTCATATTTTTATTCTCAAGGTAATATCTGCATATTAGTTCAAAGTCCCTTACAGGAATAACAAGAATTTCACGCAATAACTTATTAATTGCATGTGAACATGTGAAATTGGCATCAGATTTGATCCTAAATACACGTTGACATTTGACAACGGCATGTTATGTGTAAACCAGTCATTATTAACTATGGCAAGTGAGAGGAGACAAAAAGCTAAGATATTAACACAAATGTCTAATACTATTTGTTACATTTTTTTCCTGAAACATTAACAATAACAAGGTCATCAATTCTTTCTTGACCATACTTATTTCCATTCTATGAAGATTGAGTTGTGTATTGTGGAAGAGAAGGAAATGTGTAAAAACAAAATGGTTTGATTATGTTTATTTCATCAATTAAGCATTTTTTCGGCTGCCGGATAGCTCACTCGGTAAAGCATCGCGTTGCGAAGCAGAAGTGACTATCATGTCGCGAGTTCGAGCCCCGCTTCGTACCAGCCGGCAGTGGTCGGCAGCTTTTTCAGAGTAGCGCACAATTGGCTATTGCGCTACAGGGTTGCAAATTGGGAAGGGACTGCAGGGCAGGGATTACAATAGTTGCCTTGTTCGTTGCTCAAGCGCCTCCTGTTGGCCAGACGGGCGCTCGTCAGGAAGATTCTAAGCCTGGTCATGTCCGGGTATCCTCCGCCCTCGTTCTGAACTTGCGAAGATTCAACCAATGAGCGTATAAGAAGCGGTGGTTGACAGGCGCGTGCTTCGGAGGAGAGCCGCGAACTGTCTACACTATGCTGAATTGGCAGCAAGGGGTCGCATACGAGCAAGCCTTGTACATAGTTCACCAATTGGGTATTCCAGATTCGGGTGGGATTGGAGATGCCAAATTTAAAAAAAAAAAAAAAAATATTAAGAATTTTTTCAAGTTTAAGTCACTGCCAGATTTACCACATTAAATAAAATTGGATTCACATCATTACAGCCCATACACATCCACTGAAAGGTTATACACTACACTGTTACATCCACCAAACGCAATGTTTTCTATCTTGTCTGTAATGCAGTTTCTAGATGAATATGGCTTGGAGGTCCTGAGTCTAAATGTAGCAAAATAAAACAAAAATAACAAAATAAAAGTACACAGAAGAACATACATTCAAGTAAACATGCCTTTCAAAATTCATTTTCATCCCCACATCTATTTGAGCATTTCACTGTGGTTAATGAATTTGAAGACAAAGTCTACATTTCTGTTCACAGTTTTAATGAACAGACACTTGTCTTTTATTTGAGATGCTTGTATAGCAACTAAAGGTCCCAGACTTTTTCCTACAGGGATGAAATAACAAGGATTCTTAAATTCCCATACGGAAAGAACCTATATAAATATATAGGTTTTAATCTCCGCCTTGTATCAACCAGCAGTGGTTGGAAGCTCTTTTCAGAAGTATCGCGCAATTGGCCAATGCGCTACAGGGATGCAAATTGCAAAGGGCCTGCTGGGAAGGGTGATGTAGATTACAGGTCCCCTAGGTGTGTCCTGTTGGCTAGACGGTCGCTCATATATGAGATTCTGACCAACCACTCTATTGTCTATCCTCTGCCCTTGTGAAGTTTGATAGCAATTGTTAATTAATGTGGTTCGTGTACATTCTTCTGGATTGTTAACAAGGGGCTGTGTGCCAAGAAGTTACAATAGGTCCTTATTTGCAAAACTCAGCTTTGGGTGGGATTAGAAATGCCAAAAAAATTTGTGGAACTTTTAGTTGGCCGTTTTCATATATTAAGAGGAACATATATGTACCTATAATATGAGAAAACGGCCAATTTTATGTATGTCGCATATATGCGAAACCTATATCTGGCCCTATATTAAAACCTATATGTTTATATAGGTTCTTTCCGTGTGGGTGGGGACCATACTTTAAAAAAGATATAGAGGCTCTAGAAAAAGTTCAGAGAAGAGCAACTAAGCTGATTCCGGGTATAAAAGATGAAAGCTATGAGAACACGCTGAAGATCCTTAATCTCTTTAGTCTTAGGAAAAGGAGACTCAGGGGTGATCTGATTGAGGTCTTTAAATATGTTAAAGAGATTAACAAAGCGAATTATGTAGGATTCCTTCGGCCAAGTTCTGTTAGTGAAACTCGGGGTCATAAATGGAAGTTGACCAAGGGTAAATTTAGCACTGATATTAGGAAATATTTTTTCACCCAAAGAGTAATTTCAATATGGTCAGGCAAGCTGTTCCACATTGTTGAGGCAGAAACCTTGGCAATTTTCAAGAGCAGGCTTGACTTAAAGCTAGATACCATTGAGACATTGAGTATCTGAAGTGACATATTCACAATAGTTAAAAGAAACTGGCGAGCCTAGTTGGGCTGAACGGCCTGTTCTTGCCACTCATGTTATGTTATGTTATGTTAAGAAGTCTTGTATCATCCCTTAATCACCGGAAAAACTATCACAAAGACATGATTTCCGTCTTCCTCCGAGCCAAGTGAGAACTATTTTTCTCGCCTGACTGATTCTAAAGGCATTATTTTATGCCTAATTCAGGCTTAGTAATATGGTCATTGACAGAAGAAAGTACAAACATGACCAGATGTTTTCTGCTACATCTTGGGTGTTTCACTACACCCAGTGACAGAAAATTACTGACTTTGTGAAAAAAGCGATATATGATATAAGGAAAATCGTCATTCTTATTTTTTGGGGAAAAAAAAAACCTGTAAATGATAGAAACTTTTAACTTGCATTTTTTAACTCAGCATCATCAAATTCGGTTATATGAGGCATTTTTTGGGAAATCAGCAGATTTTTTTTTTCCAATGCACAGAGTGGTGTTATTTATTTTGTGACTTTTTCATCTTTTTATACAGTTGTTTCTAACACATCACAATGTGGATGTGGAATTTTTATTCTTTATGGCATGCATAGATATCTGTCAAAATGTAGCATGAGAGACCAAATAACTGCTCTAAACATAAATGCACCCAATTAAGACAAATTAACAGCTTACACAACTGAACTTAAATTCCACAATTGCAATTGTGATTGGAATAAAAACAAGAGTACAAAGGGAGGGCTCACAACTGACTTTGGGAATCACTGCAGTAAATTTTTGGGATACATTTCTACCCCTGCATATGGTACCAAATTGTAGTGAAGTCTCATTTATCACTTTCATAAAACTGATAACTTGTATGATAAAATATGATAAAGCACTTAAATACTAAATATTAAACAACAAGTATAATTGAGCAAGATTTGCAAGTTCTTTGAGGGGGTAGGGTCAAATCTTTATTCACATAACAAGGAGCTTATGTGATGTATTGATGCAACATCTGAAAACATCAGCCAGGAAGTTAATGCTAGGTCACGAATGGGTCTTCCAAATGGAAATTGACCTCAAGCATACTTCAAAAGTTGCGGGAAAATGGCTTGAGAACAACAAAGCCAAGGTATTGGAGGAGCCCTCTCCAGGCCCAGACATCAATCGAAAAGAGAATTTGTGGGCAGAACTGAAAAAAGTGACAGTGAGCAAAGAGACCCACAAACCTGATTCAGTTACACCGGTTCTGTCAGGAGGAATGGGACAAAACTCCAGCAACTTATGCTGAGAAGCTTGTGGAAGGCCGCCTGAAATGTTTGACCCAAGTTAAATAATGCAACAATATGCTAACTAAGCACAGGGAATGTGATGAAAGAAATAAAAGCTTGAATTAATCATTTTTGCAACTATTATTTTGACATTTTGACATTTCACATTCATAAAATAAAGATAACAAAGGTCATGACAGAGCTTGAACAGGGAATGTTCACTCAGATTAACCTTCATCCTACCGGCCAATTTTACATACACAAACTACCAGGCGGGGTCCCTATGGACCCCAGGAGGGAATACCTTGAAATCATTGCAGTAAGAACAAATTCAATGCAGCAAACACACATAACTTTATTGAAGAACAAAATCCACTATTGCTGAATATCAATCATGTATTATAAATGCAATAATATTGCAATAATATTGCAATAACTAGCATACACTTAGCAAATTATAGCACCACAAAAGAAATTTTTGCATTATATACATGATTTTAGCAGCTCATGCAGCTGTAGAACATTCTGGATACAACCTCTGTCTTTTCTAACAGAATTTAAAACAAGAAAGTAATGTAAAATAATTTTCATTGTTTGTGTTCAGAATCTGCCTTAAGGCCTCTGCTGCTGTGTATCTAGCTTGTCTTTGTCTGTTGGTCATTATTAATCTGAAACAACCAAAAAGAAGTTAACTTTCAGTGTGCTATTCAATTATAAAATTGATTAATTATATATCAATTATATAAAATCCAGTTGGACCCCAGTAACAAATTAATTATACCTTCACAATGCAAAACGCTGATCTTCCGGTGCTTTAGTGTTTTAATTAAGACATAAATTCTGACAAATTCATAAAACGGTGAGGCAGTATGTCACATATTTTTAAAATGGCAAACGAATATATAGGTGCGGGGTCCAGATGGACCCCACTTGGTAGGATGAAGGTTAAATGTCAGAGATTGTCAAAAATGGAGTTTAGATGTGTTTGGCTATCGTAAACCTCCAACTTCAATTGTGCTTGACACATCTGGATTTGAAAAAAAAAGAATACAAGATAAAAATTACAGACAAGGTTTTATATAATAGCATTTCCATATGGGCATATAAACTGAAAAAATAAGATGTTTTGTGTTGCAATCTCCAGTTTTCAGCTGCATAAAATCAGTCTAATACTTGACTAAGCTGCTGTCTCAGCTTGGTTTACCTAACATGGATGTAAATACCAACAAAATAAAGCTGACAGCTGCACTTTGACTTTAATATTCATCACACCATCTCAAGTCAAATATTCAGGAGTACAGCATCAACACAAAAGAAATTGTACAACTGTACAAATCCTTACAGATTACACTACATCGGCTTCAAACAGTCAACTGAAGATCCATGGCACCCCTCATTAAACAAAGAAAATGCATGCATATAATACAAAAACATTTGCAGTATTTCAGGCTCAAACGCACAGAAACCATATGTTCAGTAAACCATATACATAATATAGTAAATTATCTAGCTTAACATAATGATCCTAAAACCATTTCTTTGTTGGTTTTGACACAAGTTTGCAGTCATTGTCCTGCTGAAAGGCACTTCAACGTCAGTTCTCTTAGCATGACCACATGGACCACTGGCAGCAAAATAGCTCCAACGCATAACTGATCCGCCATGACCCTCTTATTTATTTATTTATTTATTTATTTATTAGTTTCTTTGCAAACCATGCTATTGAGGTGCATGTCTAAAAAGGTCAATTTTAGTACCTCCTGACCACAAAACATGAATCCATGTGCTACTCGATTGAGAAACTTGATAATCCAAGGATTTCCCTGAACTATGCCATTCTAAAGCTGTGAATGTTGGGTTTTTCTTTGCCAACTCAACTATCTTCCTCACTGCGCAGTATCCTCATTTGTCCTCTTGCTGACAACTATTCCGCTGCTCCAAACTTTAGAAATGTGTTGAATATTGCTCAGCCTGTGTTCAACTGTTTTCAATTTTCAACTACAGTAGTGATTATTCACTAACAAAATGAAGATGAATCAGAAATCATGAACTGTTCAAGTGTTTATTTCATGCAATATTGGATCATATAGATGAACATAAGTAAACAGATTACAAGTAGTAAAAACAAAAATAATAATGTCTTTTTGAGAGAACAGGTCAATATCTAGTGTGGCCACCATTTGCTTTGATTACAGCATTTATTCTTTCAGGCATAGTTTTCGCATTTTTTTTTAATTTCCTCACTTTCGCTGAACCATTCCATATGGTTTGAAGTTCATTCCGAAGAGATTCTTTCAATGTTGCATCAGAATAGCTCAATCAGATTAAGGTCTGGACTCTGAGTTTTCCAAGTCATAACTTTAATATCACCAGATGTTTCTTTGTGACTGTGATAATTCTTGCACAATTTAGAAGTGTGTTTAGGGTCATTATCTTGTTGAAAATAAAATCCCTGCCCAATCAGTCTGTTTCCAGATGGCAATGCGTGGCTCACAAGGGTGCTTAGATACTTCTTTTGATACATGATTCCATCAATTTTTATGAGATCACTGGCTCCTTTCAAGCAGTCTGAACTCCAGCCATAATATTACCATCTCCATATTTTACTGAAGGGGTTAAACAGTCATATTTGAAACATTCTCCAATTCTACAGCACACATGAATTCTGCATTTAGGTGAGAAAATTTCAAATTTTGGCTCATCGGTCCAAAGGACTTGTTCCCAGTCCATTGGCGTCCAATCCTTGAATTTCTTGGAAAACTTAAGTCTTTTTCTGATGTTGCCAACTCTTGGCAGCAACACGACCAATCAGACTGTTTTCACGCAGGCTTCTGGAAATAGTAGATCTCGATACTTTCATCTCTTCACTTCTGGTGCTATTAATATAATCACGGAGCTGTCAAGCTGTCAACCGCCAATTGTTTTTGCTTATCACACACAGACAACAAACATCAGAGGCACTTAACCTCCATTTTGCACCTCCATTGCCTCTAGTTTTCAGGGAACTGGTCTCTTTGAAACGCTTGATGGTGTTTCTTACAGAGCCCTGGCAGTATGTAACGTCCTCAGAATCATGTAAGGCTACAATGTGGCTACGAACAATCTCAGAGGGCTCTTTCTGTCCTGCCATCATGTTCATGTCACCTTATACACTGGAACAGATGACCATCAGAGGTAATTTTGCTGAATTATGTCACCTCAAACCAGTTTAAATGATTTTTTTTTAGCATCAATGATCATGGAATGAGCCTTCAAACATACATTCAGGCTATGCAAGAGTCAAAAAATAAAATTTGCAACACCTTTCAATTGTAAAAAAATTGATTTTTTCCAGTGTTTTTGTTAATGACCCATATTTTTTTTTACCTCAATATACTGGAGGGAATGATATTTTTTGTTTTTATGGCCTACAATAATATTTTTAAATACATTTTCCCCAAAAAATTATAGAAAAGTAAAATATCAGGACTCCTTTTTGACAAAAGTGGTAGTGTATAATCATCACTGCACACCACTGTACATCCTTTCAAATATCCTATCATGATTTTTTTCCAGCAATCACGTCTCTTTTGAAGTTAAATCTCATTGGTTTTTCCCATGATGAAGGATGACAAAGGGATTTCACCTTATAGATATACTTGGGTGAAAAAAGAAGTCGGAAGAAAAGTATAACATTTTCTGTCAACTGAGACCAAATTTTAAAAGTAGAAAAAAAAATCTTATTTCTCTTGAGGCACCTTTATGCTTGGTTCTACTGGAACTACTAATCAGGGATGCCAGTCATTTGACCCCAGTGGAAAAAAAATTATTATGACACAAAAAATTAGAATCAGAATGCCTTTATTGTCATTGTATATGGCACTTAGAACAAAATTTCATGATTCTCAGTTAAAACTGAAAACTGCTTATCATAGACCCTCAGTTCAGGCCCGGTGTCACAGGGGGGCTTTGCCCCCTCAGTTGTATTTTTTGCCCCCCTAGTTTAAGTTTTATAAGAAAACAGCAAAATATTGGTCCAGACAATGCACAGAACAAGGCTTCCCATGGCTCTGAAACATAGCGCTGCTTGTTGTGCGTTTTCAAATAGATTTGTACGTCGTGGCACACTGTATGTGATGTGATTAAGAAAAAAACCAAACAAACTATTAAAACTGGTGACACCCAAGTTAGCTAGCCTGCTAAAAAGTTTCAAACTTTGCCACGCGTAAAGTGGCTTCCTTGCCGTTTGCCAAAAAAGCAGGTTAGAAGATAGATATCAGAATGTGGCTTTATGAGAAAAAAACAAAACACCTCAGCCGATGCCAGTAGCCCCAGCTGCAGCAAAGATATTGCCAAGTTCGAACAGAATCAGCTAGCTCCACCAGCCGCAGATGACGTTACCCTGGTGGGCTCGGCCACAACAAGCTTAATCGAAATGGGTCCACCGCCTGCCCCAACTCCAATCTTTGGACAGAGGAGCCAGCCCAGGTGCACCTATGACGCTGTCGGAAGTTATTTTGTTGCTTTTAGCAGTCATCTCTAGGGCATTAGAATCATTCATAAATTTTATTATTTTGCATCTTGTAGGTGTTCATTCCAAGTGCTCTGATTCCCTAAATTAGGCGAAGAGACTCAGGTTTAATATTGGCTTTGATCACTCTTGTGAAATAAATGTATAATTTGATTTTGAAAAAATAGTTATTGTTTTTAAGCCTTTCAGATGCTTTTTCATGGTTGAATCAATTAATCTAAGCAAACCTATGACCAGACCAATTTTAGGTGGTGTGGTGACTAGACAATATGCCCCAAATATCTCTATTTCATGTTATTGCCATGACGCGCTAACACATGGAAAAGGTGGGGAATCGTTCGCAAAGTCAAAACGCCACTATATCGCCACCCGCAGGCGGAAGAAAAAGTAGAATTAGACATAACAAGATGATAACCCAGTATTTTACTATTTAAAAAGATTAGCCCCCTCGCAATTTCTAATTGCCTCCTCAGTCACTTCATCCTGGCACCGGATCTGCCTCAGTTCACACATTTACACACCCCCCCACACACAGCACAACAGATTAATGTCCCTTAGGCATTACTAAAAGCAGTGAGTAATCATATGTAACCATAATTTAAAAATAATAAACAAATAAACAAAATAACAAAAAAGCTTTTTTTGTATTTTTATAGTGTGTACATATGATATTTATTAGAGCCAATGTTTAAATTGGATATTGGAGTCATTGTTTTTTTATTGTTTTTATGGTCATTTTTGCTTATTTTCATTAAAGTTGCCTATAATTTTTTTATGGGGACAGTAAATAAATACAAATACATATGTGTATATTATTGGAAATGAGTGTGGAAGTGTGGAATCGCGAATAATTAGGTATAATGTGAATGCAGCTCTCCGTAACCACAGATTACAAGAGAAGAGTATGAGACACAGGGTAAGAAGGTCAACAACACAATTTCTCTCTTCTGCTCAGTTAACATGCCCATATCTGTCCAAATTAAAAGATTATCATGCTTCAAAACATATCTGTGCCTTGTGCCTCAGGTCTGAAATTTAGCGTTGTCAGAGTTGGTTTATAGGGGCGGGAGAAATTAAAAGAAATCTTGGTATTGCTGGACAATATCTTTATGTCCAAAGAACGCTTTTAATTTTCCACTTCATTAACAGCTCAAATGTGAGTGTTGTTGGCTCAGAGGCAGTGGTCCAGCTATAAGTGGCCTTTAATAGTATGATTTAACCAGACAGAATAAGAGAGCAAATGGAAGGATAATAATTTTTAACAGCTTAATGGTCCTCATCACTGAGATAAACCCTCAAAGTTGCTGAGATGATAGTTCATTCTCTTCATTGAGACTTCATTTAAGATAGTAGGGCATACAAACGTCAATCTTCACCGCAAATGTGATATTTCATAGGATAAAACTATATGATGAAGGCTTGAGATCAGTGTTGTATTTTAAAATGTATTCCATTTTTAAAACACAAAAGTTTTTAATTTGAGAAAATGGCTCTAAATGCAATGTAATTGAGAGTAAAACTGGAAAGATGTCAGATCTGACATCGTCACAGCCTCACACAACATTGACTACAATGCATATAGACCTAACTTGTCCAAATAATTTGAATTTGTGTTTAACATTAAAGATCAGATGGAAATGTTTAATTGCAAAAAAAAAAAAATCTGATTTAAACACCCTACTCCTCTCCTTACATTCACACATTCACAAACCTACACACACAAGAAGACACACACATACTATATATATATATATATATATATATATATATATATATATAGTGCTGTGGATAAGTATTTGCCCCCTTCCTGATTTTCTTTTTTGTTTTGCATATTTGTCAGACTTAAATGTTTCAGATCATCAAACAAATTTTAATATTAGACTAAGATAACCTGAGTAAATACAAAATGCAGTTTTTAAATGATGATTTCATTTATTGACGGAAAAAGCTATCCAAACCTACCTGGCCCTATGTGAAAAAGTAATTGCTCCCCTTAACCTAATAACTGGTTGTGCCACCCTTGGCGACAACTGCAATCAAGTGTTTGCCATAACTGGCTATGAGTCTTTCACATCGCTGTGGAAGAATTTTGGCCCACTCTTCTTTGCAGAATTGTTTTAATTTAGCCACATTGGAGGGTTTTTGAGCATGAATGGCCTGTTCAAGGTCATGCTACAGCATCAAAATTGGATTTAAGTTCGGACTTTGACTAGTCCACTGCAAAACCTTCATTTTGTTTTTTTAAGCCATTCAGAGGTGGACTTGCTGGTGTGTTTCAGATCATTGTTCTGCTGCATAACCCAAGTGAGCTTGAGCTTGAGGTCACAAACTGATGGTCGGACATTCTCCTTCAGGATTTTCTGGTAAAGAATTCATGGTTCCATCAATTACGGCAAGTCGTCCAGGTCCTGAAGCAGCAAAGCAGCCCCAGACCATCACAATACCACCACCATGTTTGACTGTTGGTAGGATGTTCTTTTTATGAAGTGCTGTGTTAGTTTTATGCCAGATGTAACAGGACGCGCACCTTCCAGAAAGTTCAGCTTTTGTCTCGTCAGTCCACAGAATATTTTCCCAAAAGTCTTGGGGATCATCAAGATGTTTTTTGGCAAATGTGAGACAAGCCTTTGTGTTCTTTTTGGTCAGCAGTGGTTTTCGCCTTGGAACTCTCCCATGGATGCCATTTTTGCTGAGTCTCTTTCTTATTGTTGAATCATGAACACTGACTTTAACTAAGGCAAGCGAGACCTGCAGTTCTTTAGATGTTGTTCTGGGTTCTTTTGTGACCTCCTGGATGGGTCGTCGATGCGCTTTTGGAGTAATTCTGGTAGGCCAGCTACTCCAGGGAAGGTTCAGCACTGTTCCAAGTTTCCTCCATTTGTGGATAGTGGCTCTCACCGTGTTTCGCTGGAGTCCTGAAGCCTTAGAAATGGCTTTTTAACCCTTTCCAGACTGATAGATGTCAATGACTTTGTTTCTCATCTGTTTTTAAATTTCTTTAGATCGTAGCATGATGTGTTGCTTTTTGAGATCTTTTAGCCAGCCTACTTCACTTTGTCAGACAGGTTCTATTTAAGTGATTTCTTGATTCAACAGGTCTGGCAGTAATCAGGCCTGAGTGGGGCTAGTGAAATTTTACTCAAAAAATGTGGTTAATCTCAGTTTATTCATGATTTAACAATGGGGGGGATTACTTTTTCACATGGGGCCAGGTAGGTTTGGATAGCTTTTTTCCCCTCAATAAATTAAATCATCATTGAAAAACTGCATTTTGTATTTATCTTTGTCTAATATTAAAATTTGTTTGATGATCTGAAACATTGAAGTGTGACAAATATGCAAAAAAAAAAAATCAGGAAGGGGGCAGATACTTTTTCACAGCATTGTATATGTCAGCAACAGTTTGGCCATGGTTTCACTTGTCTTTTCAATGCAACTTTTGTGGTGGGATGCTCCATTTCGGAACTCAGTTGTGTTTGAATATGTGTGCCCACACTTAACACATCAACGTGATCTGCCTTATCGGCTGATGATTGGACATATTTATGTAAAATATGTTGTTTATTTTGCAATGACGGCAGGGCTGGCAGGAGACACGCTTTGTTGAGGGGAGAGCAGCGGAGATGAGTGATTAACACTGCTATTGTTTTCCTCAGTGTGGAACATCAATGATCTTCTGAAATATTGATTTCTTTCTGAAACTGCTGTCAAATGTTGCGAGAAAAGTGGTGTCAGACCACAGTGTTATAAGACAGCAAGTCTCAGTTGTGCCTCAGCCCCAGTTCTCCAATGTCTCTTCCCCTTACTTTACCTGCTCGAGAGAGGAATCACTGTGTTGCAGGAAGATGGAGACCTACTTTTGGTTAATTGTCCAGATTGTGCCCACATGCCATCCACATCTCACGGAGATCCAAACTCAATGCAAGCCAAATCACTTCAGCATGTGGTCTGGGTGATTGGATCCCCAAATGAGCAAGATCAGATCTCGGAGTGTACAGACTCGATGGTTAAAACATCGTGGCATGATTGGTCAACAAGATTCGAGTTGGCAAGACAAGTGTAACCATGGCCTTTAAAACATCTAAACCACAAAAGTATCTACACAGGTGATTCATATTAATTTGAATGGAAAATTCGAGCATCCTTTTTCTTTTTCTTTTTGTAGCTAGATTTTTTTTCCCTAACTTTATGGGTAAAATATGAAATTAACTCAAAAAAAAAATTATTGTATGTCCTGTATAGATGTTGTGGGCATTGGTGTTGTTAGGGTCATTTTGACCCCAGGATCTATTATTTTATATAACCAACATTTTGATCTTGTTTTTATAGTGTTGCCTAAAACTGAGGGCATTTTCACATTAAATTCTCATTCATTTTATATTTTTTTATCTCTCTCTCTCTTTTTTTTTTTTTTTGCTATTTTCATGTAAAATCAATGGTCAGTGTATAAGGGGAGGATGGGGGAGTTTTTTTACTTTGCAATTAAAATGGTCAATAGAAAGGCATAAATGAGCTGAAAGAAAATACAAGATTCATGTAATATTCACATCTCATTCAAGATTTTTGTATTTACTTTCAAAATTCTAATATTCCATCTTTGTATTCACATTTTGATATTTAAATCTAGTCCAGTTTTGCAACCCATGGCTTCTTAACAAAGGAAATGGCAAACCAGCAGCTGTAATAAGTAGCTTGCCATTTCAATTTCAACACAGTCCACTTATCTCTCCTCTCCATGCAGAAATGATGAGCCAAGATTGACAGATGGCTTAGTTTCTGATGTTTATTTCATTGAGCGTGTCTATAAATTACTTACATTCATACTTCCAAATTGTCTATCTGGACTTCTAAAGATCTGATCTTCCACTTGCATGAATGAATTCACAGTCAACATCCATATTTAATCTGTTCAATAAATCACATATTTTGTTTGGGGCCCCAGTGCTCTGCTGTGGTCTTACATCATCAGAATGATTTTGATCTAATATTTAAGAGCATTGAGTTGACAATTAAAGCAGTGATGCTTTTAAAATTTGATTCACCTTTTTAATGAAGCTTCTTACTTCTGGCGAATAAATTTCATTTGAATTCAGTTAATTCCCCTGCTATAGTTTTTGGCTAAACTTTGACCAGTAATGTCTCAGACTGTAACTCTGATCATAGATCTGGGCAGAAGGGGACCACCACAACCAGGACAAGAAACTTTTGAAGAATCTGAAAAATTTAAATAATTGATTGACTCTCAAAAAATGCTTGTACTTCCAGTATGGGAAATGTGTCCTGCATTCTGCTGTGTGGGAAGCAAAAAAGAAGAGCATCAGGATGAATGACATATCTATGTATTTGACTGAGCACCAGCTATGCTCACTGGTCCAACACTTGAGGGAACTTCACTGGTGGAGCTTGAAATAGTCAGTGAGAATTCATCTGCAACAGCTGTGAGGTCTTTACCTTTAACATGCAGGTGGATTAGACAGAATGTGTCAAGGATGAAATCAGTATTATGGCCTGAGAGAAATTTGCCCGTAAACTTTTGTGTACATGTCTGTTCATGTATATTCTCCACATCTATCGGCATTAAATATGTCCACCATACTCATTGCAAACTTACAGCTCACCTGAGCTGAAAGGGTGAGATAAAGGGTATTATGTGAGGCCCGACACACTTTTGCAATCCTTTCTGTCCTGAGGAGATATATGAAGAGAGAGAAACAGACATTGTGACAGAGCGAGTGAGGAATAGAATGAGCGAAATGGGTGAGGGAGAGAGCGAGTGAGAAAAATAGTGAGCCTGTGCGGCCAAGCCAAAAATGTCTTCAATTTTTGTTCATGGATGGATGTTGGTAGAACACTGTCAACCAGAGAGCTAATTGGTCACTTTTAATTTTGGAACAAATTCATCCTGGTTCTTTGTAATCCAGATTTGTGTATATATTTTATGCCTGTCTCTTGCACATTTCATGCCAAAAAAAAAACACCCCCACCACCTGAGCTATGTCTTTGATGAGTGCTTAGCTGTTTGGGAGTCAGCAAAATTAAGCCTGGTAAGATGCTCCTATTTCAGAGTTAGTAGTAATTAATGGCTTGTATCTGGAGGACTGGAAAAGTGGGTTCCTGAGTGGGCTACAACACATCCCCTGCATGCCACCGTCAGGTCCGCAATCAAAGAAGCCCCTTTTTGCTCCATTTGACAAGTTCTTAAAAAATATATGTTTCTACACTTAAAAAAAGTCTTTCCTAAAGAGCACATCTGAAGCATTGCTGCTGAGGAATTTTGAATTCTGACACCCAAGCCCTTCAACCCACAACACTGAAGGGAAGATGGCTACAATTTTTTTGTCTTTGACAATGGTCACCCTGCCAAATTTAACAATCATAATGCCATAAAATTTTTCAGGATCTTGGTCGGGTTTTTTTTTTTTTTTTAATGAAGTGGTTATATGACCTGAGTGCACTCCAGAGAGATTACCTGATGGATGAACTCAAACGAACATCTCATTTAAGAAGTTGCACTATGAGAGTGAAGACACTTTTCCGGAGCTGAACCGTCCCAAATCAGGAAGGATTAGCTTAGGTGGAACGTGGTTATAATCCAGATAACCATAGAAGGATTGGGAATTTGTTCCTAATAAAATGGACAGAGGAACAACTCAGACAGGATAAACAAGAACGTGATCCCAAGCCCAGGATCCTTGAGGAAGGCTTGGGAGCTTGTTCTTATAAACAAAATGAGGGAGGTAGGTATCATTAAAGGTTCCATTTTACTTTCAAAATATGAAGTAATTCTTGGGAACACTGACTGGGTTTGAGCACACACAGCGAATTACATTCCAGCAACTTGCAACTCAAAGGAGGGGGCATAAAAACACATCACAGATACAAGGAGTGTGAACGATGAAACCAGACACAGCCGGAGATTAGGAAGCACGCAAGAAGCAAACTAATTAAGGGACACATTACTTCTAATAGATACACAAGTTGCTGAATGGGATGGGACACAGGAGGCATTCAAATGAGGGTTGTGACAACAATCTCAAATCCACAAGAACTGGGAAAGTACAACCCCAATTCTGAAATAGTTGGGACGAAGTGTAAATTGTGAATAAAATCAAAATGCAATGACTTTCAGATCACATGAACCAATGTTATTTACAATAGAACATACATAACATTTCAAATGTTGCAACTGAGACATTTGATATTTTTATCCACAAAATGAGCTTATTTCAAATTTTCTGGCTGCAACAGGTCTCAAAAAAGTTGGAAAACTGGCAAAAAAAGGGCTGAAAAAGCAATTAATCTATAACAGAATCAGCTGAAAGAACATTTAGCAAGTAATTAAGTTAACTGGCATCAGGTGTGTTACAGGATTGGCCATAAAAGGGAAGTCTTAGAGAGGCTGAGTCTCTCAGAGGTAAAGATGGCCAGAGGCTCTCCACCCTGTGAAGGCTTGCGTAAAAAAATTGTGGAATACTTTAAAAACAATGTTCCTCAATGTCAAATTGTAACGTTTTTGAAGGTCTCATCATCGACAGTGCATAACATCATCAAAAGATTCAGAGAAACTGGAAAAATTTCTGTGCGTAAGGGACAAGGCCGAAGACCTTTACTGGATGCCCGTGATCTTCGGGCCCTCAGACGCCACTGCATCACTCACCAGCATGATTCTGTCATTGACATTATTAAATGGGCCCAGGAATACTTCAAGAAACCACTGTCTGTAAACACAGTCTGCCGTGCCATCCACAGATGCCACCTAAAACTCTATCATGCAAAAAGGAAGCCATTGTTGAGCATGATCCAGAAGCGCCGCCGTGTTCTGTGGGCCAAGGCTCATTTAAAATGGACTGTAGCAAAGTGGCAAAGTGTCCTGTGGTCAGACGAGTCCAAATTTTACATTCTTGTTGGAAATCATGGGCGTCATGTCCTCTGGGCTAAAGAGGAGAAAGACCACCCCTCCTGTTATCAGCGTTCAGTTCTAAAGCCAGCATCACTGATGGTATGGGGATGTATTAGTGCATATGGTGTGGGACACTTGCATGTTTTAAAAAGCGCCATGAATGCTGAAAGGTATATAAAGGTTTTAGAGCAACATATGCTCCCCTCCGGACTACATCTATTCCAGGGAAGACCTTGTGTATTTCAGCAGGACAATGCAAAACCACATACTGCAGCTATTACAACAGCATGGCTTCATAGTAGAAGAGTCCGCGTGCTGAACTGGCCTGCCTGCAGTGCTGATCTTTCACCGATTGAGAACATTTGGCGCATAATTAAACGAAAAGTCCGTCAGAGGAGACCCAAAACTCTCCAGCACCTGGAAGCCTGTATTAAACAAGAGTGGGATCAAATTCCAATGGCTAAACTCAAGAAACTTGTCTCCTCAATGCCCAGACGCCTCCACTCTGTGTTAAAAAGAAGAGGGGAGGCTACACCATGGTAAACAGGCCCCTGTCCCAACTTTTTTGAGACCTGTTGCAGCCATCAAATTTGAAATGAGCTCATTTTGTGGATAAAATTGTTAAATTTCTCAGTTTCATCATTTGCTATGTTATCTCTGTTCTATTGTGAATAAAATACTGGCTGGTGTGATTTGAAAGTCATTGCTTTTTGATTTTATTCACAATTTACACTTTGTCCCAACTATTTTAGAATTGGGGTTGTATGTAAAATGAAAATAAAAGCAGAATGATAGGTTTGTAAATTCTCTTTTACTAAAATTTAGTTGAAAACATCACAATCCATTCTCTATGCTGCTCTTCCCTCACTAGGGTCACAGGGGAGCTGGACCCTGACTCTGGGCGAAAGCTAGGGACCCACCCTGGACAGCTCGCCAATACATCGCAAGGCGCACACTCCATTCACACACCATTTGTTCTCACGCTCATACTATGGGCTATTTAGCATCTCCAGTTAGTCTGACATGTATGTCTTTGGACTGTGGGAGGAAACCCACGCAAGCGCAGGGAGAAAATGCACCCACAGAAAGGCCCCTGGCCAGATTCGAACCTACAACCCTCTTTCTGTGAGATAGTAGAGCTAACCACTGCGCCACCGTGCCGTCCAAACAGTATATATTGGTGGATTCTGAATTTGATGCCTGCAGCACGACCCAAATCAATTTGGACAAGGGAATGGAAAGACTGGAGAATTTGTGAAATCTTCATGTAATAAAATCTACTCTAAAACCAGAAATCAATTACACCACTTTTTTTTGTAATTAAACAGAGGGAAGGTCCTTTGGGACAAAGTTATCATTGGTAAAATGCTCAGTATATGGAGCCAAAGGGTAGAAACCAAGCAAAGCACAGAGGCGATTTACACGTACGGCACTTTAAAGACGGGATACAAAATATGGAGTTAGCCATTGGCCAGGATCTTATAAAAGGAGAGAATATAATAAGGTAACGGGATTGCATAGATCCAGACTTCAGGAACCACAGCAATTGTGACAGCAGATCCACCATCAGATCAACTAAATTACAAAGCTCAGTCATTCGTAGTACATACATGAGAAACTCTCCTTAAAATCCATACATAGCTTTTACTGTTTGTAAGCTATGGTTTCACATTAAAAGCAAGCCTAACCTGACCCAGAGCTATGATTTAGATGAAAAATTTCACCACTGCACACCATTCCATCTCATGGATGACTCTACATTGAAACAATCAAACACTTTAATATCCAACGTAATTTAAAATATGTCAGCGTGATCCACATGTAAAACATAACATTCGACCAACAATTAAAATTTCACCCCATAATTGGTTTGGGGATGTCTGTTACCTGTCTGTCCCTAGCCTCTGCAATGTTAACAACAGTGTCCTCAAAATTCAAATAGCAATCAACACATTGGCAGTGGTTCTTATTAATTTGGGCCGATGAGACCTTCACCTTGTGGCTTAAGAAAACTGCATTCTCTAAAATGGGTTAATCACGTCCAACCCATTACATTTAGAAAAAAACACCCATTTGGAATATTCCTCCAATTAACAGATGAATTGGCAGCAGGAGATTCAGTTTTGACAAGGTATAAAATGAGCAGTCAGAAAAGGCATGATCATATACGAGCCAGATGGTTTGAGGTTGTAGGTCTTATAACGTGTCAGACTACACAGGTATAGATGCACAATGTCATTCATAATTGACGAAGATGCTGGGAAGGGAGGCTATTTCAGCTATTTTTAGTTATTTCTCAATTGTAATTGGTATCCTGAGCAAGTACAATTTAGCAGAGGCACTATAGCATTTTAGAACACTACCAAAGTGGGAGACTGTATATTAGACACATAATGATGACATATCCATGACCTGCTAGCTAAAATACTGCCAGCTTTTGCTCTTTTCATCGAATCAGGAAACTCCAGGTGAGTATTCGGCCAATGATTAACACTAACTTACCAAATAACAACCGTATACAAGACAAAAGCAGTACTACAGGCCTTAACAGACAGATTTCAATATTTCTACCTGACACCACCTCAGCCATCATTCAGAAAGGTCAAAATATCCATCTGGATGCTACTAATTTATTTTAATGCAGTGCTTCACATTTACTTTGATAAACTAGAGAGCAGCAGAGCATGTCAAATGAGTGAATTTCTATTATCTTTTATAAAACATGACTTTGAGCACTATTCAAGCTCAACCTACAGGTTTCCACAATGCCAACCAATGGCTGTTTTGGATGTCTCACTTTGTGACTTTCCACAGAATGTATTTTGGACAAGTATTTTCATAATGTGAATACTTGCAACTATAGAGAAGTGTCTCTTTCATTGCTGGAAATATAGTAATGCTATTTCTCCCAATATCCTCCTCCAAATTAACCCCCAATTCTGGACCTCATCATAATGAGTTGTTTTATAGCATAACCTAAATACAAAGAGTTGAGTGGCGTGGGACTGAAAAGCAATTTGGAAGGACCACTGCGAATAATTTGAGAGATATTCACCAGAAACAAAACTGAGGTCAAGGTCATGAGTCAAAGGGCACATAAACTGTCCTGTAGTGGCGGTAGGTCAATTTTAATATGAGCATTGGTTTCCTTGACCTACATTCAGCAGTTTATGTTGCCCTGCATTAAAAGACTGAATGATTTTTAAGAAAGTTGACCTTTTTGCACAACATTCAGAAGGCACAACTAGAAGATAAAACCAAACTACATAAGCAATATTGAAAAGCCGCTGTGAACAGTGTCAGAGCTCTGCCATAGAAATGAAAAACAGTGATATAGGTCACAAAAACGATAGCTGATACGAAGCTTTGGTGAAAATCATAAAGTCAGAGTAAAATGGGAAGGCTGCTGCATAAACACTGCCTGGCCAAAGAAAAAGTCACACACTGTAATATTTTGTTGGACCGTTTTTAGCTTTGATTACGGCATGCATTCGCCGTGGCATTGTTTCTGTGAGCCTATGCAAACGTCACAACATTTATTTCTGTCCAGGGTTTCATAGGTTTTTCACCAAGATCTTGTATTGATGATGGGACAGTCGGACCACTGCGTAAAGTCTTTGCCAGTACATCCCATTGTATTCTGAATGCGGTTAAGATCAGGACTTGTGTGAAATCCAATTCATGTGCGAAAATGATTTAAGCCCAGTGAACCCTGGAATTGTCCTCTTGGAATATGCCCGTGCCATCAGGGGGAAAAAAAATAACTGATGGAAAAACCTGGTCATTCAGTCATTCAGTATATTCAGGCAGTCAGCTGACCTCATTTTTGTGTACATATCATAGCTGAACCTTGACCTGACCCACTGAAGCAACCCCAGATCATAATATTGCCCCCACAGGCTTTTCAGGTTGGCACTAGGCATGATGGGTGCATCACATTTTCCCCCAATCTTCTTACCCTGATGTGCCCATCACTCTGGAACAGGGTCAATCTGGATTCATCAAACCACATGACCTTTTTCTTTTGCACCGGAGTCCAATCATTATGCTTCCTATCAAATTGTAGCCTTTTTCCCAATTATTCTAACTGAGAAATGGTTTTCTTTAGGCTACACAGCTGTTTAGTCCCAATCCCTTGAGTTCTCTCTGGATTGTGCATGTGGAAATGCTCTTACTTTCACTATTAAACAAAGCCGTGAATTCTACTGTTGATTTTTTATGATTTCACCAAATGCATTAGTGATCTCTGATCACAATCATTCAAGATTTTTTTGGACCACATTTTTTCCTTGAAGAGGATGGTTCACCACTATCTTTCCAGGTTTTACTAGTATGTTGGACAGTTCTAAAGCTAATTTTAGTAGTTTCAGCAAACTCCTTGGTTGTTTTCTTTGCTTGATGTAGGCCAATAATTTGATCCTTCTGAAACAGAGTAACATCTTTTCCACGACCACAGAATACATCTTCCAACATGGTTGTTAAAAATTGAGAAACTACTCACTGCATCAATGACATAACATAACATAACATAACATGAGTGGCAAGAACAGGCCGTTCAGCCCAACTAGGCTCGCCAGTTTCTTTTAACTATTGTGAATATATCACTTCAGATACTCAATGTCTCAATGGTATCTAGCTTTAAGTCAAGCCTGCTCTTGAAAATTGCCAAGGTTTCTGCCTCAAAGATATGGTCAGGCAAGCTATTCCACATCAAAATTACTCCTTGAGTGAAAAATATTTCCTAATATCAGTGCTAAATTTACCCTTGGTCAACTTCCATTTATGACCCCGAGATCTACTAACAGAACTTAGCCAAAGGATTCCTACATAATTCACTTTGTTAATCCCTTAAACATATTTAAAGACCTCAATCAGATCACCCCTTAGTCTCCTTTTCCTAAGACTAAAGAGATTAAGGATCTTCAGCCTGTTCTCATAGCTTTCATCTTTTATACCCGGAATCAGCTTAGTTGCTCTTCTCTGAACTTTTTCCAGAGCCTCTATATCTTAAAGTATGGTCCCCAGAACTGTACACAATACTCCAGATGTGGTCTGACAAATGTGTTGTACAAGAGAAGTATCACCTCCTTGGATTTGTACTCAATACTTTTGGCAATGTATCCCAGCATCCGATTGGCTTTTTTAACTGCTACGGCACAATGACTAGAACCTGTGAGGGTTTGGTCAACAATCGCTCCTAGATCTTTTTCATGTGGAGCACATTCCAGTTTTAAACCTCCCATGAAGTAATCCTGTCTAATGTTTTTATTACCTGCATGTACAACTTTACATTTTGCTAAATTAAATTTCATTTGCCACATTTCTGCTCAACTCTGGATTCTATCCAAATCCTCCTGAATCACTTTCGTAGAGTCTAAACTATTTGCCAAACCTCCCAATTTAGTATTTCAATATTTCTATCAACGTCATTAATGTATATGAGGAACAGCAGGGGTCCCAACACTGATCCCTGAGGGACGCCACTCCCCACCATACCTAGCTGTGATGAGATTCCACTGACCACCACTCTTTGTGTTCTGTCCTGTAACCAGTTTTGAATCCACTCCAGAATACCTCCTGTAACTCCAATGAAGCTCAATGGAGCTCATTCATTCAAATTAGTCTCTTATGCGGTACTTTATCAAATGCTTTCTGAAAATCCAAGTATATGATGTGATAAGCCCTGCTCTGATCATAAGTCTTGGTGGCCTCTTCAAAAAATTCCAGGAGGTTTGTCAGGCATGACCTTCCCTTATGGAAACCATGTTGGCTATCCCTCAAAATATTATTACGTTCAAGGAATAATTCCAGCTTGTCTTTTATGATAGATTCCAGTATTTTGCATGCAATGCAAGTTAAACTGACCAGCCTGTAATTTCCTGGCTCAGTACGGTCCCCTTTCTTATATATTGGTATTATATTGCCCTGCTTCCAATCATTTGGTATTTCTCCAGTTTCTAAAGACCGTCTGAAGATAGCAGAGAGCGGTTTAAAGATGATCTCACTAACTTCCCTGAGCACTCTAGGATATAAGCCATCAGGATCTGCCTCCTTATCTGCCTTTAGTTTACGCAACTTGTCTAATACTTCATTATCCCCAACCTCAATTTCTGCAAAATAATCTTGAGCGTTGGACATGCCCTCTGGCCGAATAAAAACCCGCTCCGAGGTCAAATTCTCAACAAAAAAACTGTTTAAGGTATCCACAATATCCTTGTTATCATATAGCAGTAATCCATATTTATTCTTTATGCACTTAACCTCCTCTTTGACTTTCCTTTTTCTGCTACAGTACTGAAAGGCTTAGGATTAGTTTTTGCCCCTTCTGCAATTTGCCTTTCATACAGTCTTCTAGCATTCCTCAGCTCTTTTTTGACCACAGCTCGCATTTTACAGTATTCAACCTTAGTATTCTCATTGTTATCCTTTATGTACGTCTTATAAAGATTCCTCTTATTCCTCAGACTCCTACGAATAGCTGTGGTCATCCATGGAGGATTTTGCTTTTTCAGCTTACTTTTGGACACCTTTGGAATGAGGGTTAAATGACTTGCTGCCAGCCGAAACATATTAATCACTGCAACAATTATCCAATGGAAGGCTCTTACCTACTTGCTTAGATAAATCCAGGTGGTGACTTTTTTTTTTTTGGCCAGGCAGTGTACAGTTCCAGAGTAATGGATCCAAACAGACTCCTGCATGCACACATGGACAGATGAACATGGCCTAAATCAATTGCCTTACCCTTCAGGTGGCAGGCAAATAAACAGAGAGAACTTACAGAAAAAGTGAGTAACAATGGGCCTACATGTGCATAACTGCGGGAACTTTGGTCTTAGATCCTCATGGTTGGGTTTTCAAATCCCAGCCATATTATATATAACCAGTTATTAGGTTAAGGGGGGCAATTACTTTTTCACATAGGGCCAGGTAGGTTTGGATAGCTTTTTCCTTCACTAAATGAAATCATCATTTAAAAACTGCATTTTGTATTTATTCAGGTTATCTTAGTCTAATATTAAAATTTGTTTGATATGAAACATTTAAGTCTGACAAATATGAAAAAAAATCATAAATCATCCAAGGGGCTATATTTATATTTATCCACAGCACCTATATATAAAGGCCAATACCAAGGCAATTGCAATTTATTTTTTTATTAATTGGTTACGTGTGTTGTGCTATCATGACAATATTATGACTATGACTTCTGAAGCCTGACTCATTAAAGGCTTGCTAGGTCCCGACTGTCGCCTGCTTCTTTGAAGAGAGCCAATTACCACGACCGAAAAGGCCAATACCAAGGCAATGTGAAAATAAACAATTTATAATATTTTTTATTAATTGGTTAAGTATGTTGTGCTATCATGACAATATTATGACTATGACTTCTGAAGTACGCCACTTCAAGACTCATTAAAGAGCTAAATGCTAGGTCCGCGACTGTCGCCTGCTTCTCTTGAAGAGAGCGAATGCCACAGTTGCCAATGGTTACTTGTGCATGTGCTGAACTCGCCAATACAGGTCGGCCAAAACAAGATATATTGGTAGGCCATTTTTACTGTATGCTGGCAATAACATACCTAATTAATTGCATTTTTTTTTTTTTTTTTTTTTTAATGGCTGCAGCATACAGTTTTTGTCTTTTCACATTTAGAAATGCCATTGCCATACCCAACATGTTAATTGCATTGTGTCATTTTGCCCCTGTAACGCAGTACTGTTTAATTATAAAATGCCATATTTAATTTCAGACCTGGATTAGACAGATTTCCCTGGCTTCACAAAATATTCAGGCTTCAGAGAATAAGCACAGTGAAGTGAACACTGACTGCGTCAGAAAGTGACCAATCGGTGAAGGGGTGACAATGAGTCACTGAGGAGCAATCAGTCATGCCCACTGATGACAAATCATGACACTCAAGTGCATTACCCATAATGAACTTCAGTTCAGAGAAAATGAAAGCTTTCCCCAATTACACAAAGAGACAGCTTTGGGTAATGATGTGTGATTTGTCTCAAGTGGATAAGAGCTGACTGAACTTAACAACACAGATGGTCTCTGATAGTACTTCTTCAGCACCTCAAGTCCCTTTATGATGCATGAAGACAAAATGGAATAAAACAATTTTGTATAGTGCACAAAGGGTAATGTACTGTATTGTTTTGGAACTGCCATTTATTAATGATTCAATTAAAAACCGCCAGGTTGATGGCAAGCATTGATTAGGGATGCATAGTTGAAAAAAGAAAATGCCAAACCTACACTGGAAGACCAGTTTATTAAGCCCACCCCCACCTTAGCCTGTTCCTCCTAGTAGTGAATCAGATCGCTATAGCTGCAGTCGATATATAGAGCAGACATGGTGAGGAGTTATGTTTTGCCTGACTAAACATTAAAATGTGCAAAATGCAAGAAAAAGTGACATAATGGTTCCAGTATCTGAGAAAGTACTGCCCTACAGTCCCCAACATTTACAAGGTTGGAATGGTAAACAAAAACATCACGTGAATGAGATTTCACCAAGTGATAATTCGAAAAATATTTCATTGCCAGAGAAATATTGATTTGTGTTATAAAGTGAAGATGGTGGGGTCAGAATTTTGAGGCAACAGCATGAATCCATGGATCCACCCTTCCTTGTGTCAACAGTGCAGCTTCTGTAGTATTGATGGTGTATTAGTGTGGGGAGTGTTTTCCTGGCACAGATTAGAACACTTAATACTAACAAAATATGATGTGAATGCAGCTCATGTGTATTGTTGTTGACCATGTGCGTCCCTTTTTGGCTGCAATCTAAACTTTGCCAAATGGATACTAACAAGGATTTTGAGCAATGTCACAGGGCACATATTATCTTAAGCAAGTTCTTCAAACATGACAGTGATTTTGTCAGGTAGTCCTCTTAAAATGTGATGATTACATACATGCAAAGAAACTCAAAACCCAATTGAGTCCATACAAAGTACAAAGATTTCTAATGTTTTGGCCAGGAGGGAGATCAGTACACTGTGGAGGAATGAAACATAAGTGACTACACAAGAAAGTCTGATTCACTGTGTCACTGTGTCAGTGTGCGTGCATGCGTGTGTGTGTGTGTGTGTTTGTGCGTATGCATGTGTTTGTGTGCACCAGACTCAGAGTGTGCGCTATGTTTGTGTGTATAAGCAAACTAGAAGAGACAGTATCTCCTTCAGTTTATTTCAATAGCCCGCACATACCTGGATCTCAATCTAACCCTGGGAATGAGGTTGAATGGGAGGTTTTCACAATTAGTATATGGCTGAGAATTATGCAGGGACTACATAATGCTGGACCAACATACCTACGTAAAGTCTCTAGCTCCTTGTTGAGTTCACGCTAATCTGGGTGCAAAGGAGGCCGTGTCTGGTGTTAGAAAGTTGTATATCTAGAATTAAACTGTGGCAAATGTGTCTATTACACAGTGTTTGTAAATTATAATTGCTTTGCAAATAATCTCAAACCAGGCAAAATACAACTATGTTTGATATCATGAGGCTACGTCTGCCTTTTAACACTAGCACCACTGAGATATTCTGATAGGTTGTTTAGGATTTTATAATGCAGATAACTCTGTTTAAATAAAAACAACAAGCCTGTCAGCTCATGACTTGTCCTTAATGTGTGTTTGTGATGTTTTCTGGGGCCTTGAATGAACTGAAATAAAACACACAGGATTTCTGAGCATTTATAGGTCTGACCGCCACCACAGCCATGGGGACTGCAGTTGCCATTTTATACATTATTACCATATTACCATTTTACTTCCATGTTGCTTTAGCTCAACAAACCTCAGATAACTATCTTGACACAGTTGCTCTATTTGATAATCAGTGTTATGCCCATCATTGGTACAGTGACAGATCTACCACCTAATAACACAGCTAGTGATTGGAGGGCAGGAGTCAACACAGCTTTCTATACGTGGCATTGGATAAAAAATGTATGTACATAAAACATCAAATTAATGCTTTTTTTATTTTTTGAAAGTCTTTAAAAAATAACTCACTGTTTCCTCGATGAATTAATAAGCCCGTGGATAGATTGTAAGAACAAGCATTTGCTTGTCATAACTGCGGAACAGTGGTCAACAGGAAAGTTTCTGAAGTAAACCAAAAAATACATCCGGTGCAGCGATAATATTAACAGTATGAAATGAGTGCTTTAGCGGGCATAGACAACTGATATAGTATGCTACAAGTTAAATATAATTGTGGTTGTATTTAGCATTGTAAAGGAAATTGGTCCATATGGACGGGAGATATGCAGCAACAGTAAATAAATCAATGCGAATCATAAAAAATATGAACATTGTAAAGTGGTGCAGGACAATGAAAAGGTTGCCAATCCTTCTCTTTGCTCTGTGATATTTTAGTCCCATAACATAGTAACATAATCAAACAAATGCATTATTAATGTCCTTGTGAACATAAACAATGAAATACCATATGACAGTTTGGCAGACTTTTACAGCGGCTATTGGAGGTGTTAAAATATTATCCTGAGAACTCCGGCAAATTAGAAAATGGAAACAATTTGTTTTCTTTCCACATATGTATTGAATGTGGCTAAATAATTTTGGTAGAAAGATGTGTGTTCTTCATGCATAATTTCACATTTGCAAACCAGCCAGGGGTTAAAGCCAGCTGGGGGGGGGGTTCCTGCGACTCTGTGATTGCCACGTGAACAAAAAAACACTACACAGCCGTACACCCTAACTGCATTTAAAATAAATTGCAAATAAAACAAATATATTTGCTGAATAAATATTATCACGATCTCTTATAATCAAAATCTTAAGGTCCTGTCATTCTCCTCAATATGAATGAGTGAAAGGTCAAGTAACAGGTCAAGCTGCATAAAGACTAGCACTCCATTTTTTATATTAGCATCTCTGACTCGAAATGCACTAAAAATACTACAAAAAAAAAATTAAGACTATCATAGTGATAAACTCAAAGTACCAAAATGTCAGAACTACCATGCTGTTAACGCTCAACATAATTTATTCATTTAATTTAAATAATTTCCCCACAAGAAAGGTTACTCAATTAACAGCACTCTTGGTTTGGTACTTGGTGTAACCACCTCTAGCAAGAATAACAGCATGGAGTCTTTTCGATCACATTAAAGCACACATTTGGAAGGATTTTGGACCATTCTTCTATCACATCATTTCAAGATCAGTCATATTCCTGCGGTTGTTCGTATGAACTGCCTTCGTCAACTCAGACCGTAGGTTTTGGAACATATTGAGACGTATTGTGCGATTCTTGACCAGAAACAGGTTGAGAGTTGTCCCACATTCAAGGGTAATGTCTCTGGTTGAGAGCAGTTTTATTTGTGCTTACACAAACTTTCATGGTAACCCACGTTGGCAAAATCACAACTTTTCAAAAACCATTCTGATGCAGAAATGTTTACACAAACAGATGGCTGTCAGTTACACTTTGACAAGCCTTGATGACATATCTGTGTCCCCCATGGGAGGGCTGTGGGGCCCAATCTACGCCATGCTATCAGCCGCAATCAGACAAAATGGCGGCACGCACACGACCTAGCCTGGTACGGCATTTCTAATCCTCATAAGTTGGTGGGGAAACGTGACTGGAATTGACAGTTTAGTTTCAAAGCTCCAGGTCATACTCTTTCTGACAAAGTATGATTTCAGCATCTGCTGTCTCCTCCTTGAAGTGCTTCCGGGTTTATTTAGGGAAAACAGCAACATGAACTGAATGGATGAATAGCACTCATAAAGGCCACACATTGTAACAATAAAACATTTGTGCGGTAATAATGCTTTTATTGTTTTAAACACCATTAGGACATTATGCAGCAGTAAAGCTTGAAGTACACCTGGTGAGTGCATATGCTTAGCCTAAGAAGAACAATCAGTAGAAAAAGTCATCCATGTGTTCTGTCTCGCCCATAGGCTGTAGAAAAAGTATGCAGCCGGCTTGGTCTCACCCGATCACAATCTCTCTCTCTCTCTCTCTCTCTCTCTCTCTCTCTCTCTCTCTTTCTGCACCCAGTTCAGGTTCCCTCTTTGTTTTGTTCTCTGCCTCTCACTCCTGCTGAGCTCAGATATCTTCCCACTGTGCCGTGCTGAACTCTGTATCCCTCTGACTCAATGCGATTTCAAAAAATCCCCGCAGAATATGACAAACAAGTTAAAATCAAATGGCAAGATTCTACTACAATGACAGTGACAAGAGGAGTCAGAGATAAATGCTCAGGGTGGCTGTTCTCCCTGCCTTTTCCCTGAGCCCACCATAGTTTATGTACACGAGAGGCAATGAAAACACAACTTCAGTTTCTCACATTTATTTTAAAGAAGTTGTTCACCGATTCTAATTTGTATGGTGAAAAATCAATACTGTATTGCTCACAGATTTCAATAGCACATGGAAAAATGCTTGACCAGTTTAATTATCATCCCAGAGATCACAGAAGACCTGTCAGTATCTGGTGTGACCACCTTGAGCAGTTAAATAAGCCTGCAGGCATCGAGGCAAGGGCAATCACAAACGACGAATCAAGGCCTGTGGAATTGCTGCCCAGTGATATAGCAATGTGCGTCTGAGCTGGGCAATGTTCTGGGGTGGATGCCGTTGATGTCGCACCCGTTGTCCACGTTCATTTCACAGATGTTCAATAGGGTTCATGTCAGGTGATCTGCAGGGTCACTGTAACACATCAACTTTATGTTGTTGCTGGAAATTCCGTTTGAGGACGGCTCTGTGTGGTGTAGCCTTGTCATGCGGGAAGACAAGTCTGTTTCCACCATGTTGTCTCAACAAAGGAAGAAGAACTGGCTGCAGAATATTGTTGACATAATGTTATCAGGAAAAGCTCACGTTGAACCTCGACTTGTCAGAGAAAACAACATCCTCCCATCTTCTCTGTCCAAGATAACCTCCTGCTGCAGCCCAACTTTGCCTTGCAAGTCTGCGCGTGCGTGAGGATCTGTCCTTGGTAAGGTCGACGTGTGTGTATGCCACGTGCAGCAAGTCTTTGACGGACTGTTATTACACTGTTAGGCCTCCATCTCCTCCCAATAGTGAACAATATCGTGATCCTGTCTTGCTGTCGTCACATGTTGGGCACCTGTGTGTGGCCGATCCTCCACCCTTCCAGTTTGTTGGTAACGTGTATAGAGCCTTGAAATAGTTACTCGGTTGACATTAAAATGACGGGCAACAGCATTCTGTCGTGATCCGGTGTTTAGCATTTCAATAGCCTGGTTCCTCTGTCAACTGCAGTCACTGCATGAGGATACTGTGTCTCTATCGTAAAATTTTCTGGGCTCTTAAAAGGGGCCAGGTCTGCACATTACACATGCAAAACCAGGTTGTCTCACTTGCACGTGCATGTGAGAAACAGATAGCAGTCTGACTCAATTATTTTTTCAGTGTTTATGAACAAGCCGGAAGTGGCTAACACAATTTTCAAAAATGGTGCATATCATTTGGCCAAACAATGACCATTATACCAAAAAATCTTTTTAAAATAATGATGCATTTAATTCGAGTTGCGTTTTCAATGCCGCCCAGTATACTACATTTCCCAAGGCAAACAAACTTTGAGCCCATTTCTAAGCCCAGGCCTATAATGCTATAGCGTGGTGCGGTTCAGCTTGAAATACAATATATGACACAAACCCATCTGTTTGTCAGAAATCAAGCACAGAAATAGTGTCCATTTCACTGGCAAGGGAAATGGGAGAGGAGCATCTCACCAGCTCAATGCCAAGTAGCGATGTAATTAATTTTTACACATTTACTCAGCTACTTTGTGGTCAGGTTCGTGAAGGTTACAGGGAGACTTGGAATGAGAAACCAATTGCAGTCCACTGCAGAGTTTATTGACAGACTTTAAATCAACAGACAAACACAGAATCCACAGTTCCAGGCGAGAGTTTGGTAACCAGAATATCAGTTCGAGAAGTGACAGGACAAAGGGACTAGACAGGTTTAAAAAACTCACAGGGCAGAACCAGTGGTCAAAAATATACAGGAGATCAGAGTAAAATCCAGTTCACAGTCCAATAATAACCAGAAAATCAATCCAAGGCAATCCAAAAATCGTAATCCAGAAAACACAAATGGGTCAGAACAAAGAGTTTGCTTTGCCTGTCACATTTTCTACTGCCTGAGGTCAACTAAGAGAAGTAATAAACAAGAAGATCAACACAAGGAGGACCGGGGGATTGTAAGAGTGGAGTGTTAAAGCCCATTCACACCAAGCATGAATTTCTGTGCGGATTATTCGCGCGGATATTTATAGAAGCTTATGTCATGGGTTCTAATGTAAGCTTGCACACCAAGGCGGAAGTTTCGTGCGGCAGAAAAAACATCCGCAGGGACTTAAGCTTCTGCGAAAATCCGTCTGCGAAACTACATTTTTAGCCAATGAAATGCTTTGTTTCTATTAACGTTACAGCATTCAAACCTCAAACTGCAAAGTCACATAAACTAGATATAAACTCAGTACATAGCATAGTACGGTGACAAACAAAGGAGAGCGTCTCATCAGTATTATTCTCCAGCATCCTGTCCTCTGTGACTAGAAGCAGGATGATTACTTGAACAACGAGCTGAAAGACCAGCTCCGGGAATCAATAATGAAAACGCTCGATGGCTACGGAGATGACCGTCTGTCACGCAAAAGTAGACCTGAGGCTGAGGTTATCGTTCAGATACATACAAAAAATGTCATCGTTGCTGTTGCTGCTCTCATGGTCCAATTTGATTAATTGGAAATTGGAACGCAAGATCGCAGAATTTCGCACCGAGTCCGGTGTGCATGGTTTCACGCAGAATTTTCGTGCAGCGAATATTCCGCAAATCCGTGCCGCTTTTTCGCTTCGCCCCAGTCTGAATGGGCCTTCAGACAACCTGGCAAAGAATGGCTTCTGCTTTTTTTTTTTTTTTATAGCGATTGACAATCTATTGGTGTATTACCGCAAAATGCTGTATACTTAGGGTAAGTTTTATAGTTTTTTCTCTTTATTTAAAAAAAAAACCCTCCACCCTTACACGCATTCTTCAACGAACATAATTTCACTTATATAATTTCAATGCTTGTCGTTTGGCTCCCACTAAAGCCTTTCTCTAAAATTCCCCGGATATCCTCCCCCCTCACGTCGGAAATTTCTAAAATCTCCCTCACTGCGTACACCATCATCCTTATCCTCTCCGTCTTTGTTTTGCTTTCAATTGCACAATTAATAACAACCGCTAAGAACCTTCTTTTATCTATATTCAAAAACTGCTTGTCCTGTTTACTTTGCTCTTTCCCCTTCGTTTCAACTGTGTCCATCTCTTTCCCCACAGTTCTTTTTTCTATCCTCACTTTGTTTACAGCCTCAGAGTCTGACATCTTATTCAGTGTCCATGTTCACTCAACCTCACTTTCTAATTTCCTCCATTCACAGCTTTGCTCCCGCTTCATGATTCCACCCACAGTGACAACAAACAGCCTTTTCTTTTGTTAACTCACAATCTTCCTCTGAACATCTTTCTTTTCCACACCTTCTGCACCTACAATACTCGGTCTTGCAGACTGCTGAAACATGGCCATAGCCTTGACACCAGTAGCAACGAAGAGGAGCCCTTTCATATGTCCACACGTGGTAAGAAACATAATCAATAAAAATCCTCTCTGGTAATTTATTCTCAAATTCAAGAAGTTCCGACATACTATCTTGCTTCTTTCTGTCACTATATCTTTTCGAGCGCTGAGTGGCGCAAATTCCTTCCACCTTCAAAAAAAATATCTGGCTTCAGTGAAAATGAAACCCCTCTAATATCCCCCTTAACTGTTGGTTGTCGCTTCAAAGGAAAACATGTTACGCATTTATTGTTGAATGCTTTGATTTTCAGTGCCTTTTGCATTTGTTTTCTTGTTCTGCACTCCACAATCACAATTCCACTTCGAGATACCCTTACTGCCTTTACATCTCCAATTTCATTTTTCACAAATTTTCCAACCTTATGATTATCACTGAACACTTGGGTAATTTCCCAACTCTCTCCAACCGCTTGCACTCCAAATACAAATTATTCTTCATCATCTTCATTTTCAATTCCTATTTTCCTTTTCTTTCTCCCTTTCTCTCCATCTTCCCACTCCATTTGTCCACAATCCAAAATCCTTTTCCAAAACCTAAATTAACGCCAATACCAAGCAATCCGTCCAAGTTCAAAATTCATGCTCAACGTCTCTCACTCCTTGCTCACCCCCTGTCTGGCTCTTATTTTCGACCAGATCTTAATCTAGCAAAGAATGGCTGCACAGGGAGTTCTATAAGCTCACCGAGAGTGATGACACAGGTGGAGAACATCTGGAAATTAACTGGGAAGAACTACGGGGGCGTGGTGAAGGGTAAGCAAACAATAATACAAACCTACAATAAACATAAAAGTAATGAAAACAAGAAGGAATGTTCAGAAATGAACCTGGCGACTACAAAGTACATAACATAACAAAGTATGGATTGCGCCAAATGACCTTATATAAACAGAGAACAGAGTGAAACTAAATAACTACATAAAAACAGATACAGACTTAAAACTGAGGGCATGCTACAAAACACAGGGAGAATCTACAGAAAACTTACAAGGGCTAGGCTGATATGTGCCACATGACTTTTTTTAAACCTATACATAGATTTTTTGTTGTTCCACAACCTCAAAACTGTATGGTTTTAGCACATGCCATATTGTATTCCACAACAAAAAGAGTCACCAGCAGACCTATGTGGATGAGCCATGTTAATGTAAATCAAATTCCCTCCCCACTTAAAGGGACTATGTCAGCTGATGCACATGCGTAGTAGAGTCCAGTCGATAAACACTTTCATACATGCAGTGCGATATCAACGGAGCAGAAATACAAACCCCAAGCTTATTAGTATGTGTGTAAAGCGTGCCTTCGTCGCTGTTTTAAATACAGAAGATGGCCTGCAAAGGCGAAATTGCTAGAGTAACCACATTTATCTTTGCCAAAACCCACAAAGAATAAATTATACTATCCTTCCATATTTCTTTGGGCGAAAACACATTGAAAGTGCGAAGTAAGGTAAACTGGTGAATTCGTGGTGAAGTTTCAATCCGTTTGCATCGCGTGCATCCTTGAGAAGTTTGGGGAAATTTTTATCAAGTAACTGTCTTTAATGTTCGCAGAACCTGTTTGTAGCAACGGTTTGTCTGACATGCAGCTGTCATAGATCCTTTTGCGACCGCTTCCAGTTCGACGGCCGCCATGGGACGACATAACAATCAACGTAGGCTAACTTAGAAGCAATATTAATGCTACAAAAACCCGAACTATGACAAAATGATGCTACGAACAGGCTCTACGATCAATAAAGGTAATTTTTACCAAAAAATTTCATAAACTTCTCGAGGATGAACACCGATTGAAAAACGGGTACACGAAATCTCCGATGAACTTTAAAGAGTTGTACCAAAGTTTTAAAGAAGTTCCGCTTCGTCGCGCGCATGCGCCCCGACTGACATAGTCCCTTTAACACTGGTAGGCTTTACATTAACTGCAAAAGTTTGCATTGGAAAGCTGGATTGGTTAAACTTCCTGATTTAAAAAAAAAAAGCTCATGCAGTCTACACCCCTTCTATTTCAAATCCTTGGTAAGTATGTACAAAATTTGATATGAATTATGTGTAGGCCTCTTGAAAATCATTCCATTTGGAACCATGACTCACTGGTCGCTAAGATGATCGTTTTTGCATTTTGTGTCTTTGAGTTATCAACCAAGCATTTGATTAACAGTTCAACAGGTAGTCAATATTATTATAAATTCTCAAAGGGCTCCGGAAAATAATGATGATAGTGAAACCAGCGGGGAAGAGTTTGAATCAGACCTAGATTTATGAGGAGATTGTGAGGCTGACTCTGAAGCGAGGAAAGTGTTGTAAACAGAGGGCATGAGTAAACTGAATTTGAAACAACATTTTTTCACAGTTACATTCATATTTCTTGCATTGCTCTACATAACATGACCAAGTGAAACGTGTCACCATCATCAGCAGAAATTTCAAACTCTTTCAGATATTTTACCGAGCATTTTGAAGTAGACACAGATTTTGAAAGCCAGTGTTGAGCCACGTCAGAATACAAACTGCTGTAAGAACACTGAGAGTTGCTTGCACCTGTCAAGTTGACAGAGAAACATCTTGGTATGAACTTACAGTTCGTGCTAGTGTCACACCGTATTTACTCACCCCTCAGATACTATACCCTACAGAGTTGGAATAAGTACTCAGATAATTTATAGGGCTGTGACTGATATGTTAAATAAACAATAAAATGCAGCTTATGCAATGACTCATCAGTATTAATTATATTCTTTGTTTAATTTATTTAATATATCAAAGACCAATTTTCCCCAAAATTAGTACTTTAATTTAAGGACACTACTTTAAGTAAATTTAGCAGGTAATACTGCCATGGTGTAATAGCTGCTTGAATATTGTCCTTTTGTGTGCCTCAAGTACTATAATATGCTTTTGTAGGCCACTGCCAGCATGCTTCTACTAATATTTGCCCGATTTATGCATTTTAGGCCTCTCACCACTACCAGCTTGCTTCAATGTTGTCATATCATTTTTTTGTCATATCATCAATAACGTCTGTATTTTTTTATATAACATGTAAAGTTTATCAATGCTCCATCACATGATCTTGCGCACACCCAATTTTAATTATTGCATTTTTTGTTTAGTTCTTTCATTGTTTGGGAGCCCATTGAAATATCTGGTGGGGTAAAATGAATGAAAAGTTGCCTTTTGGCTAATTCTGGCGTGTTTACAGCACTGTTCATTAATATGCATTGTCCCTGTCAAATAAACCGATAAAGAAAATAACATAAGAGTGATTATTAGATGTCTGGTTGCCAGACTGTGAGCAATCATAAGGCATTCTGTGATGTGTCAGCTTAGCATCCTGTTTTCCCGTAGTCTACTCATCAGTCTACTGCTTATTTCTCCAGATGTAGGTTATATCCAGGAATTTCTGGATATTAGTCAATAAAAACTCAGTGATTGTATTCCATTTGGCATTATAAACATTGGGCTAGTTTGCAGCTTCAGATTCAGATTCAGTGCAACCATTTCTGGCACCAGGATGCCAGGTTCTCCAAATGTGAAAAGGAGGATGTTGAACAGTTGTCCCTGAAGAGACCTTTGACACTGGCACCAGGATATTAACTTTGCTAAATTTGCATTGTATAGATATTCTAATGACCTGTACATAATTATTGTATGATGGTTGGATTAAAGCATCCGCAAAATGGATGTAAATATCATGCATTCTTGCAGCTGGCACTGGGATGCAAGCTTCTCATTATATCTTATTTAGCTCTTCTCGGCACCTCTCTCCAGTTATATTTGCCTACCACACAGGCTTTTATGCATATTTGCGGCACCATGACGCTAATATATTTTTTTTTCTCAGCCGCAACTCGATGTACTCACACCTAAATTTATCATAATTGTTAGAGTGCATTCATATCCACAATCGTCCGAGCCCATTCTCAGCTGCTAATATTGAGTTGTGTTCAAATTCGCAGGCGCCTGCGTTTTTCTCACGTGCTTCAGTCTGATTATTTTCACGAGCACCAGCCGTTATCCTGGGTCACTTGAGCTTCACCTTGAGTATCAGCCGTTTGCTCAAACACAAAGACATTTAACTGACCCCGATGACATCCACCTTTATGTAAAATCACACTCCATGTGCCTGTTTTTGGCAGTTTAGAATGCATGCAGAAATTCAGTATCATCATCCCATGTGACATCAAGTTCAGCATAATATATCATATCATGATTAATCAAAATCTGTAAGAAACCATATTAACTTGTATCATCCTTTTATTCCAAAAGTATTGAGCATGATGCTTCATATCATGATAAGTCAGCATAAAAGGTACCGGTATGTGTAATGTATATGTTAAAGTACATCACTGTGAGAGCAGTTGTACTGAGGTGTGTAATGCCTTGCATTAAATGTTCATACTGTATCAAGTGAGGCACCTTATCATGATTAATAAATAAAAGCAAATATGTTAACTTTAATTGCATTAAATTATTATATTATTTATATTACTTTAACTGCAAGACATTGTATAGAACTGCATCACCCTTGATATGTCGTGATCATGTTGCATAAAGTGACTAATCGTGTCATGATTAATCTGGTAAAGGTATGTCATTATAATTTTGAGAAATTTTACCCTTAGTTGTTTTGAGTATATCATGTTATATCATGGTCAGTGAAGACTTTTAGAGTTCAGTGAGTCCAGACAGTACAGGGAATCTTTTACCAGGGTCTACCCCACACTACAGACTCGTCGCATCTTTGTCTATACTTATTTATCCTTAAGCAATTTTTTGCATTCAATTGTAAACACAAGGTCAATGAGCATCATTGTTTGAATTCAGTTGAAGGTTTTGATGGTGTCTTTCTGAGCAGGTGGACCTCTACGTGTCTTGTGAGTTGCCATCCCCACCAAAGGTTGTGAAATTTTCTGAGATAAAGATAAAATCATTGTTACAGCATTATGTGGCCAGAGCAGAACATGAGCTTATCTGCTTTTGCTTTTGTTTTTTTGTTTTTTTTGTTTTTGTTAATCTGAATTCAGCCCAATATTTGGCTGTAATTTGTATGATACTAGAAGCAAAATAAAACTTTTTAGAGGCATTTGATAACTGAGCTTCTGTACCCTCTACAATATTCATGTTTGGTCTCATTAGAAAGAAACTAAAATCGTTAATTCCTTGATAAAAATTCCATGGAGTTCAGCCCTGCTACTAATAACATAAGGAAATTTTAATTCATACACTTAGTAGTCAGTTTCAAGTTCTATTTCTCACACCTTCACCCATCCACAGGTTCAACAATCAGCACATCCCCTGGGGTTCCCCTCAATTTTTTTCAACCTCATAAAAGTCTGAGCCTAAATTCAGTGTGCAGCTTACTGATACGCCGAAAACAGAATAATAACATCTGTGGAGTGAACTTTAGGGGTCGATATCTGCTGTTTCCATTTTAAAATTCAACTGTCTTGGTACCCAAACTTATATTTTGGCCTTTTATGGGACTACCTCTGGAGAGTTTTCTTTATTTGTTTTATTCTTAAATTCTTAATGTCTGTTTTATTCTTGTTTGAGGTAGTTGACCCTCATCGACAGACATGGACATGGCATATCCTATTGTGACTCATATTAAATTCCTAATTTTCAATTGGATTCTGAATTGTTCTTCTTGATAAAAGTTAATCCAAGTTGCTCTGCCTATCAACACATTTGACAATGTGCTTGTTGGTATCTTTGAAATTAATAAATTAAATTGAATAAGTTCATTTTTAGCCCACTTAGCCAAAAGGCCCAAAGGGGCTTATGCTATGCTCGGGGTCTTTAGTGGTGGTCTGTCATGCGTGCGTCCGTGCGTGCATACGTAAACTTTTGGCTTGTCTGCGCTCTAGCGTCTTCAGTTTTTGACCGATCCTTTTCATATTTCATATGTATATATATATGGTCATAAGGTTTAGACCAAGTTCGATTTTCAGCCAAATCAGTCCGATACTTTGGCCAAGAGGGGGGTGTTCCATTTTGCCCATGTTTGGCCAAGGGGGCGCGGTGGCTTTGCCAGTATTTTTTTTTATCTTGGATAAGTGTGAAGTTTTAGCAGTTGATTCACTAGTGTCTCCAAGTGTTGAAAATTAAGCAAAGGTGTCTGACTCAAAACTGCTCCACTCAGTTTGGAGTGTAAAACCCCACCAAACAGTACCAACAACGGAAATTGCAGGGGGCGAAGGCTCAACGTGTTCTTTGGGCTGGTGTTAACAAGCGCGATCTTTTGGCTTGTGTGAATCACAATAAAATGAATCAATTTTCTCCGTTCAAAGAACGGGGCACAAAAACACAACGGTTACAATTAATCTGACTCCATAGTAAATTTAGAATACCAAATTTAGTTATACTCTCTTTAAATATCTGACTCCAAATTAGAATTAGAATTCATAATTTAGCAAAAACATGCGTGGACCTCGGGGTGGTTACCCCTCGGACTCGTAGGTGTAGGCCCGCGCTACTCAATACATGCCTCCGGGTTTTAGCATAATTGCCGGATCTTAGGTTCGTTGGTAATATCAGGGGATGGCGTTCGATCATCACAGCAACAGCATCTTTTGGCATGAATACTGCGAACCCAGATCTATACATGCCCATGGGTTCCTTCAGGGAATTTTAACAGATAACCGACTTCTCATCCATGGGTTTCCTTAAGGTTAAAATCCCAGAACTGGCAATACATAAACCATTTATGTAAGTAGATCATGATTGTCTCTCCAACTTAATAAAACCAATTCCCATACCAAGCTGCTGGCCAGTCAGTCCTCGGTTGGGATTAAACCCCTAAGTATCCGCCATAACGTGGCTAGAAAGAATGAAAAAAGATTAGAGTCACGGAGACCACGCAAGTTAAAGGGATAACAAGAATTTATTCCCAAGGTAGGCAAGAGCTTAAATCAACAGACCAAACATCAGTTACCACGAATTTAGACAAATATAAAAGTCATACCTGGCGAAAGCTACACACAGAGTTGTGTGAGGGCGAGATCAGAGAGATGATCTGCCATTGCTATAGAGGCTTCACACGGCATAGAGGTGCATGTGTGGGAAGTCGGCTGCGATCTTCCTTAATTAAAGAGGCTACACACGCACTTGCGTACGCGGGGAGAGATCGGATACGATCTTCCCAGAATGGATTGTTTCTCTTTGCTTTAAGCCAAATCACGTCTTTGATCCAGGCGGCATGGTCATAAATTACCTGGAGGGGGGCCGAATCTGGTTTTTGGGTTTCCACAATTTGAAGGATGTAATAAAACAATTAAGCAGAGAGAGAAGAACAGGATGATTACCCAAGAGGATTCTGACCAATTTTCAGGAGTTTCCAAAAGGGAATGAACCATAATTTCAATGGGAATGAAACATACTCCACTCAACTTCTTGGATTCCCCTGAGAATAACAAGACCAAACATGATATGAGTATGTACTAATATGATGCAGTTGTCATGAAAAAGTCTTAAGATGAATTATTATATAGGTAAATTGGGTTATAAGTCCAGAAGTGATTTCTTAGCAGTATATTGAACATATGAGCATATTGTGAAGTTCCCAGATTATTTTAAACAGATAAGTTAAGGTCCAGTTATATTTAAGACTGAGGACAGTAATATGACTCCCAGAGGGGCATTGTGTCAGCCAGAGCTTTGCAACTACACCCCCCCCCCCCGTACAGAGTAACACCAAGGACACAGGAAGACCATCAACACCTTCCACATGCAGTCTGAGCGAGCATCCTGGGCCCACTCATAATGGGGGACGTCCAAACAGTTTTATTGTTATCTTGCATGGCTCCGGAGTTCCTTGAGGCCCAGTTCCCGAGCTATCAGCCATTTGCCACTTACAGCCCCTGGGCTCCCCCACTCATCAGCGTCAATGAGTTTGTAGCCCTCATCCTCACTTATCGTAGCTACTTAAAAATAACCCTCTGTCCACACAGCTAGACTGCTAAAGGTGCATTTTGGAAAAATACGTTTTTGTTGATTTCCAGTCTTTTTAAAACATGAACGTGTTCTTGGGATCACAGTAAATAATCCTACCCAAGAAATTTGTCCTACGACGTATATTCGCTGTGTATTTTGTATATGTGTTTGTGTGTGTGTGTTTGCGTTTGCTATATATTGGGGGGGTGGGGGGGAAATCGATTTCCAGTCATATGGCCCAAAATATTTCACAGAACAAAAGTAAATTTCACAGAACACAAATACATTTCACAAAACACAACAACATTTCACAGATCACAAAATACATTTCACAAAACCAGAAAGGGTAGGGCCATGGTACTTGTTTGTGATTGGCTAAACCCAAGTCTATCCAGCATCAATCATTTATCATTTCCTGTTTACAGTGGATACCGCAATAGCTGCAGAGCCAGCGCGAAATTTCAAGTGTTTACCAGGATGGAAGAGGAGCTTGAGTTGATAGCGCAATACTTCAACAAGGGACATACATATAGTGTGATTCTTGAAATGCTCTCCTCGTATCATGAAATACACATATCAATTGGAACCCTTAAATCACGCTTAAAAGACCTCGCACTACAGAGAAGGGGCGGATATTCTTAATTGAATGTCGTTAGGAGGGCATTCAGAGCTGCTGGGACCTGGACAACTGTTTGGATACCGAACAATGTGGATAACTCTTAAGCAGAAGCATGGACTGAGTGTCAAAAGGGAGACCGTCAAGAGAATGCTCCGGCAGCTGAATCCACGTGGGACGTGTTGTCCACGTGTTGTTGGTTGGTCCACATTTGAGCCACATTATTCTATAACAAACTCTGAGTTTGTTCTGTAACTGTGAGTTGACTTACTCTGAGTTGCTGACCGCAGAGTTTTCGGGTTCAGAACCGGTACTTGGTTCAATCAACTCTGAGCTAACTTACACCAGAGTCAGGTGTGTGCACGAGGATATTAAAAGCCCTCATCAATGGAATATAAATAACATGATTCACCATGGCAACGGTGGAGAAAAAAAGTTGCGCGACTTTTCTCCAGCAGAGTTGGAAAAATTAACAAAGGCGTACGCTGAGTACGAACACTTTTTTTTTTTTTTTTAAGTACAGTTGCCGCTGCAATAGAGCGTGAGTTTGTGTGGCAGAAAATCGCTGACCGAGTCAATGCGAGAGTATTAAAAAAACAACCAAATGAAGGTTAAATTGCGAATGCAGAAAACTAAATTAGAAATCCAAATGCTGGAGCATCAGTTACAGGTGGATGAGGGGATAACAGGTGGATGATTTTACTTGTTTGAACAACATGCAAAATATTAACTACTACATTTGTTCTTGCAGGAAACAAATACATTTAAAAAATGCAAGTTTAAGTTGTCCTTATTTTATTTAAGATGATACAAGTGGAATCTATTTTCTCATTCTAAGCTGATGCTAATTACTATTTCAGGATAATTCCACAGACTTTAGTTTTCACATTTTAAAAAATTAGTTGTTCTGTCTTGAGGTCTTTTGACTTAGAATGAATTGAACATACGAACTGCTGATCATTCATTACAGCAAATTAGCAGACTTTCCAACATGTATTGTGAAGAATTAAAAACTCTCCAGAGAGTTATTCATTATCTAATGAATTCTGGATCACTCCCAAAGTGGAGGAGAGTATTGGGTGGAACTGCGGATAGGAAATCGGGGCGAATGTGATGTTGGACTTGGTCTGTGATTGTGCGGGTGGCGAGACTCAGGGTGGGGCTCACGTCTCTTGTCGGAGTCCGCGTGGCTCCTAAGCCCCAAATGGTGTTAATGGATCAACGAGAGATGGTCTCTACGTACGTCATCAAAATTATTGCGAATATAGTTTGTATACGAGTTCTATGTCCAGCGGCTGAGGATTTTAATCAGGTGGTACAGCACTTCTCATTTGGGCTGTGGTGATGGCGCTGATGCGGAAATTGTACCCAGAAAATATTCTAGGTGGAATGTTGAATCTAATTAAAATATGACAGAAATGGTAGAGGAACCAGTGGCAAGTGGCTACGGCCCCGTTGTCGGTTGTGAATAACGGGTCTTGGGGAGAAGTGTAGTTATGAATTATTCTGCGTCCGAGGGACTCAGTAGGATTTCGGATTTCGTGCTTCGGGTAAGCGAACTCTTGCTGTGCGCTGGCTGTCTGGATAGCGTGTGAACAACATAGAATCGAGACGAGCAGGGATTGTGGGAATGTAGGAGGTATATATATGCGTAAGGACGAATAGGAAGGCGCATTGGGAGTGGCCCTGTTCATTAACCTACATTATCGGGACTCCCTTTTTTACTTCGAAGAGCTTACTCGTGGTAGAAACTGATTGTGCCTTTAATGAATGGAGTCGTGGTTGTCTCTTTCTGTAATAAAACAAAACGATCATGAAAACTGCCATTTGCAAATAAATAAATAAATAAAAATTTAAAAAAGAAGAGCTACGCAATTAGTTCTGAACTGAGAGAATATCCTCAGTGTGTCACACAAGCAATATGCGGGCTGAAAATTTTGTTGAAATAAATTATAGATTCCACAGAGACACGGAACGCTCAAACAAATATTCGTCCGGAAACGATAAAACATCCAAATGTGGTCAGATAACTCTCTCCTAACAGAGAATTTTTCTCAGTATTTGCGCTTCAATGTGCACTGTCTCTTCAAGGAATGGACACGCCATGTCTAACATCTCCTCAGTCTGCAGTCTCAGGAAGAGAAGAAACTCTTGAGTAACTTGAAGAAAACCTGCCAGTGAGCATGTTAGCTTCACCGAGTATGTTGCCACGGTAACTGACTCAGAGTTGGGCTGAACTCGCATTGTGAACCGGAAAACTCAGAGTTTCCTGCAACTCTGAGCTAACAAAGTCAGAGTTACCACTAACCCTGCTTTCTGAAACAGGGCCCAAGTCCCAGCAGCTCTGACTGCCCTCTTAACGACATTCAATGAAGAATATCCGCCCCTTCTCTGTAGTGCGAGGTCTTTTAAGCGTGATTGAAGGGTTCCAATTGAAATGTGTATTTCTTGATACGAGGACAGCATTTCAAGAATCACACTATATGTATGTCCCTTGTTGAAGTATTGCGCTATCCACTCAAGCTCCTCTTCCATCCTGTTACAGTTTTTTTCCGATTGCATAAACGCTAAAATCAAAAGTATTACACAATTTTCAAAACCTTACACACAAGGAGCAAAACATCGGCCCAGATTTTCACAACTATAAGCACAATGCCAGCCTCACACTTTTTGCGAAACAATACACACAGTGATTTGCAAAACACTAAACACACTTGCATACGTTAGACACAGAAGTATATCATGATGCCACTTCCTTGCAATTCCAAAGCACTGACTATCAAATGACCACACCTATGAGCCCATTGGTTAAACACAGCCATCAGGTGCGGCAACACATGATTGCTTAATTGTAGACACACCAATCAGGTTTAAGCACTAGAATAAAAATGCAGCAGGTGAGTTCACCTGTCTTCAGCCAAAATGGAAGGAATTAGAAGAAGAGGAGTGAGGGTGAGAGAGGGAATCCAACGAGGAGGAGGAGGTAGAGGAAGAGGAAGACCTGAAGCAGGAGGTGTAATGGGCGGAGATAGGACACCAGGTGCCGCAACCAGTGAGAGAAAGAACTGAGAGCAGCCCAGATAAGAGACAAACACAAAAGAGGTACACACCTCCGGTAAAAGCTTACGCTTCCAAGAACGCATAAAAGTCCGCAACACGGAATCAGTGCAAGAGAGAATAAACAACAAGAGAGAAGAGAGAAAATTTCTAAAAGAAGCAATTCCTATCAATAAATGGAATATCACAAATAACTAGGAAATCTGACTTGAGATTTTCTCAGGCCGAAGTGCTAGAAACAAACAGACGCTCTAGCGATAGGCGTGGCGAACCCCCGGCCATATATATAGAGTCCGGAAAACTCCGCCCCAGCTCAATCAGCCAACTGGGCCAGGAATTCGATGGAAAAGAAATCCGACGTCGTCCCAGACGATAGAACAAAGAAAGGTCCAACAAACAAACGCACGCCTAAACCATGACAGGAGGAGAACGTGCTCAAAGAAAAAGAGGACCAAAATTATCAAATGAAGTTCATGACACACTAGTTGACCATGTCGTGAACCACAGATTGACGCTAAGGGAGGCTGAACTAAGAGTTCAGCCAAATTTTTGCAGATATACATGTAAATTGACTAGTGTATACTTGATCAATGCTGAACTACACAATCTTGTCTTTCATTGTATTTCAGCGAGTTCTACAAATTGATGCTGAGGAAATCATGCATGAATTCTTTTATGAGGCAGGGTTTAACCTCACTAAAGCAAGATGGAGGGGCAGAAATATCATTGGCCATAGGGCTATAATCAATGTCCCAGGGCAACGTAGGGGTAACATCACAATTTGCGTTGCCATTACACAGAATGGGGTCCTCCACCGTCATGCCAATATGGGCCCTTACAACACACCTCACATTCTCACATTTTTGGACCGATTGCACAACATCGTCACAGCAGTAAAACAAATTGAATAGATGCAATACATCGTCATCTGGGACAATGTGTCTTTCCACCGCTCTGCTCTGGTCCAGAACTGGTTTCAACACCATCCTCAGTTTGCAGTACTATTCCTTCCACCATACTCTCCTCTTCTGAACCCAATCAAAGAGTTTTTCTCAGCATGACAGTGGAAAGTTTACAATCTGCTGCCCCAGGCTCAGGTACCCCTCATTCAGGCCATGAAGGAGGCCGGTGACCAAATCAACACTGCAGCTGCGTAAGGATGGATTCGACATTCAAGACGGTTCTTCCCACGTTGTCTTGCCAAAGAGGATATGGCCTGTGATGTTGATGAAATTCTCTGGCCAGATCCAGCTAGGCGAAGAGATACATAGTGTTTAATATTTCCTGTACTACATACATACATTTTTTTCTTTTACTGTAATTGTAACCTGTTCTGGATACAGGATTACAGTATTGTATGTTTGTCTGATATTTGCTGAGCTAACAGTGTTATGCACACTACTGTAGTAGCATGAAAACTGTTGTGATTCTCCATGATGTTGACTGATTTGGGTATATGGAGAGAAATAAATTATATTTTCATCAGTCTGCTGCATTGGTCTTGTATAGTGTTCGGTATAATTACCGTATATTTATACTTTCTCTGTGTACTTCACTTACAGTACACTAATCACTGGGAGGTGGAATTGCTAAAAGTGTTTTAGGTTAAGCACAGCAGTGTGTAACTGGTTCAAACAGAATTAAGTTATATGAAATGTGTGTGTTTCATATGGAAAGAAAATATGGTTTTTATAAATTAGTGTATAGTTTTTACAAGAGTGTTTCATTTTGCAAAGGATCTGAGGTGTTCTGCTTATTGGTTGCATGGTTGTGCTAATTGTGCGTAGTGTTTTGAAAAACCGGGCCCTGTTTTCAAAATTGTGCTTAAGCAATTGAAAAAAACTGTAAACACTTGAAATTTTGCACTGGCTCTGCTATTGCGGTATCCAGTGTAAACAGGAAATGACAAATGACTGATGCTGGACAGACTTGGGTTTAGCCAATCACAAACAAGTACCATGGTCCTACCCTTTCCGGTTTAGTGAAATGTATTTTATGATCTGCGAAATGTTTTTGCGTTTTGTGAAATTTATTTGTGTTCTCTGAAATTTACTTTTGTACTGTGAAATTTGTGTTCTGTGAAATTTACTTTTGTTCTGTAAAATGTATTTGTGTTCTGTGAAATTTATTTTTGTTCTGTGAAATGTGTTTGTGTTCTGTGAAATGTATTTGTGTTTTGTGAAATGTTTTTGTGTTTTGTGAAATACATTTTGCGCTTTTGAAATATTTATTACTATTGGCCTTCAGGGCCACTGTAGTTTTGGCTCTCAGTGTAGACCTGAATAATTGCTTCATACCTGTTATGAAATGTTTGCAATAGACATGGGTGTAATCGGCCTTTCTGCCATCTAGCCCCTTTCTGTATGTATAGGTCAACCACCGTCTTTGACAATGTTCACTAAGCCGGCAAACTTTCTCTCCTCTGTTTGTTATTACCCCCAGAATTCGATGGAACATGAGAAGACCCCTCTGTTTTCCATAGAGTTATTACATCTCCTCATTGCACAAATATAACCCATGGCAATTCATGTAAAAACACAAAGAAAAGTAGTAAACTGATACTGAATACCTCATTGACCTGCATTGTGAGTATATCAACAACTCATGTTTACACCACCAGCATGGCTGACTTCCTGTTTAAGACGTCACGCATAAATTATGATAATTAGCTATGACAGCTAGAGAAAACGAAGAATAGGGCTTGCACCCCCCCAATTAAAATGTTGTTTCACCATCATGTACATATCCTAACTACTGCAGTAGCACAGCATAAAATTACTCAATATGTAATAAAAGGCACAAAACATTTTTGATATTTTTGTGTCAGTATGAGACAAGTGATCTAAATATTTATCATTTCTTGGAGTTGTTTGAGTAGTTTGTAACCTCTTACAGTAGAGTTATTTATTCCAATTTAATTATGATAGTTACCCAACTGCAACATTAATAACTGTCTCTAATACCCTGCCAGCTATCATTTCAGTCCCTTTTCACCATTGAGTCTCAAATAGAAAGTCTCTAAGTTTTATTATTGAAAATATTGTATTGACACAAAACTATCACAACACAATGTAAATAGAATACTACACACTAATCTGTTCAGTGAATGTACACAATTAAGCCAACAACAAAACATTGTCATCAATATCTCCCGCCACCATGGAATCCCATTTTAGTACCCAATGAAGGTTATGACCGGTAACACACCATAGATCAGTTGGTGACCATAGATCAGTTAAAATTGGTACAGAACATGTTATTTTCAGGAGTACAGTAGTTATCCAAACAAAAATTGCCTCTGTAGTTATATTTAAGTCTCTCTGAATCATAAATGAATTACTACTTGCAAAGGCATCACAGATACTGAATGACAAACTCAGAATTCAATTAAAGGCACTAAATGACTGTTTATGTCTCTGATCCAGAAACAGCTTGCACACCAGCTTCATCTCCACAATGTCCAACCTATCCTTAGAGAAATGACAGACTGCTATCTGATTTTGTCTTTTTTGAGTCAAGTTCTCCAATGACAGCTTCTACCAGCACAAGACCCAGTACAGTGTCACCTTTCATAAATTTTTGGTGCAAGTCCCAACAGAGGGAAAACAAGAGTCATACTGCTGGAGGACAGAGGTTTTTGCTTTGTGTTTAACGGTCCACCTATTTTGGCAAAGAGGTTTTAAGGCACTTGAAGTGTCATAGTCCCCGGTGGCAATCTGGTCAAACCTTTTTTTTTTTTTTTAATTTACCTGACAATCCACAGGCCTCCTAGCTAAAGCACCCAGTCAAGGGCATTGCTGATTATTTTTGAACCTGTGAATGCCTTTTGACAGACTAAATTGATGCAATGTGGCCCACAGTACATGCACAGAGCTAATGGCTGTATATTTTTAATTATGGTCCGTGTACCGGAGTACTTTCTGAATATGCAAGCTGTGCTTTCGTATATACGGCTACATAATGCAGTTAGTGCCATATTTGAAGGGCTGAGAACCAGAGTGGTCCAACCCCAAAAAAATGAAAAATTGGAGTTTGGATCATATTGGCACATATGTTGGGAAGATTCATCAGTGCCAGAGTGGTCTAACCCAAGTCAGTCACTCTTAACTGAAAACGAGGCTAATAAAATTCTGGCACTTCTTTTCTGTGTTGAACCCATTGAGCCAGAGTGGTCAAATCCACTTTTAGAATGTTTCAGAGCCAAAGTGGTCTCACCCGCATCTTTTGCCACTAGGTGACGTGAATTTTCAAGATGTAACAATCAATCCTAAAATGCTGGAAGACATCAAAGATCTCTTGGATTATGTTCTGCCTGCATTCCATCCCTTCTACAATGACTTAAAGGCCTCCATAACAACCATACATGACAATGATGAGATGCTACCTGATGAGAATATCGAAGAGGCTGAAGAATCAGATAAATCGGTGGTGAAGATGACTGACTTTCTGAAAATTACCAGTATTACTGTAGTTCAAATAAAATTTTGAATATGTTTTAAAATTCAAAACTTCATGGCATGTCCTTTTTTACCCTTTAAAACTGTCTCATGAATTAATACGTTTTGACAAAAAAAAGAAGAAGCACAGAATGTATGCCAAAATGATGATTTTGAAAAGAATAAAAAGAAATGCAACAAGGGCCAGGTAAAAACATGATTAGTGCTTTGTACATGAAATATGAAATACAGAAAGATATACAGGTAACAATGCCTGAATGATGGTCGATGGAGATTAGTGACTAGTTTAGACTAACAGTGAACATGGTGAAAATGAAATGTTATGCCGTAGTGTTCTAACCACATTTTGTTTATTTTCAGCATGTTTAATGGTTAATTTTTCATAAATTACTGCATCATGCAAACTTGGTGTCATGACGTGTATTATACCCAAGAACAACATTGAGAATTATATTTTTTTATATTTTAAAAACTTTGACATCTATCATCTCGAAAACAATGTTCTGTGGGTTAGACCGCTCTGGTTCTAAGCCCTTCATTTAATCTGGTGAGTGCATCTATATCCATGTTTGCAAGACTCTCTCCTGTTGTTTCTGTCACCGAGTACAATCCATTGAATACCTCATGAGGAATTAAATCAGGGTCGACACACCTTAGACAAAAAGGCTTTTGATCTTTACCTGAGAAAGCTTGTGTACCATCTACAATTAAGGAAAACTGGGAGACAGGAAAAGATCAAATGGTATCAACTATTCCACTGATGATTTTATTGCTCATTACGCTGAGAATCTTTTTTTTTTTTTTTAATTTACACTAATATAATCCTGTTTATTTCCCGACAGCCACTTGCAACAAGTTACAGTATGTTATCTTCTGCAAAGTGTTTTATTTGCTGGGATAGGTTGCCCTTCTAATCAAGCTATTCCTTGCCACGCTAAAAATTTGATCAAACCAACAATTTCCAGCCCTGGCTTCCTTTGGCTGTCTGGTAAGAGCAGATGGTAACTGTGGAGCTATACCCTATCTTTGAGAGACAAGACAGAAATTGCATGGTAATGGGCATGGCTTTTGGCACGAGCTGTAAACTTTATCAGCAGTCTTCCTCCAGTTTCTGAAGCCCAATGCGACAAAAGCAGGTTCTGATTTACCACCCAATGCTCTTTTTCGTACAGACTTTGGCACATTGGAAACAAAGAAGCCCGTTTAAAGTGGCATAGTAGTGTAGCCAGGACATCGAACCGCTTGCTGAATGTACAGTACATAGTCGACTCACTCCTGCACAGCTGTAAACTATGGATCGGGATGTGTAGGCTCTGTGCAGGTGGTGATGTCTGAATCAACAAACTCTTCTCTGTCCCTGTTATCAGCTGGTTCCTAATAAGTGGACTTGTCCCCTGCCACAGACGTAACAAAAAAGCACTGTCACACAAACAACTAAAACTGGCCAAATAACTAACACCCTGTTACTGATCCAAAACCGGGAAACTTCAAACAACGTATGATTTTTAAATACGCCACTTTTATGGCCACCACAGAAATATGTGTATTATTTGTATTAGTAAACTCAGTATTGCCGGCAGCCATGCCAGTACTTGATCTGCTCCAGCCATGTGGCTGAAGCTATGCAGGTGTAGGCTTGGTCAGTATTTGGATGGGAAACCACCTGGGAAAATAAGTTGCCGCTGGGAGTGGTGTTGGTGGGCCTCTCGGTGGTGATTACTCTGATGGAATAATCCCCAATGCCCCAGTGGTGACACTGTACTGAAGGAGACGCCGTCTTTCGGATGAGACACTAGACTCAGGTCCTCACTCACTGTGGGCATTAAAGATCCCACAACATTCTTTGACAAGAGTAGGGGGTTCCCTGGTGTCCTGCCTAAATTTCAAACCCGGGTCTTTATATCTGCCATCTAATCATCCCTTGATCTAATTGGCTATGCAATTTGTCCTCTCCCTCTCCACCGCAAGCTAATGTCTGGTGAGCATTCTGGCGCTGAATGGCTGCCATCGCATCTTCCAGATGGGTGCTGCTCATTGGTGGTGGAGAGATGAGATTACCCTATGTGACTTTAAAGCACTTTAAGTGTCTATGAGAAGGAGCTACATACATACAGTACACATTCATTCATACTGTTTCCTTGCCACAGCCTTTAAAATCTAACCAGCTCATCTAAAATCCCTGCCTGACTGTTGCACCGCCCTCTCTGTCTCTGTAAGGATGCCCCACGGGCCAGAACCAGCTCAGTCACTTCTCATGGCTCACATCTCCAATCTGTTCAGCTGTGTTTGTTTACCCTGGTGTTTTATTTCTCCTTTGATGACTTCTTTCACGTTACCTGATACACTGAGGGACATCTCCTTCCAGAGATCCTCTGCCTGTGCTGCTCCTAACTTATGTGCAGCTCTAAGTCTCACGTATTTTGTGTTTTACTGTATTTTTAATTATTCACATATGCCTAATATGCAAATTTGTTTGTTGCCCTGGTCAGAATTACACCAGTGGAAATTCCATATGTTACCCCATCAATCTGCCAATGTTCCTTGGAGCTGGAGTGCACTGATCTCCTTCCTCGGGGCTTTCTGGTAGGCGGACTTCCAGGATATAAGCAGGAGCTCTCAGTAGTTCTGACCCTGTCATTACTGATCCAACTGATTGATGGAGCACTCTTTCAGGTTCATTTATTGGTGCCCTGGCCCTTCAAATGCAATGGATCATTAAAAATAAATGCATAAAGCGGATGGGGGGGGGGAACTGGTGCAGCTGTGGAGGCTTTGAAGTGTCAATCACAGTCAGACTTCTGCTAGCTGACTGGTACCATTACTCAAAGCAATACCTCATGTTCTGTCTGATGATTATGATGGTGATGATTATTCAACTGTTCAAGATTAAACTGCTGGGTTACTTTGCCTTAAAGTCTTAAAATTGGCACTTAGGGCCCTATTTTAACAGTGAGGATAGAAGAGCAAAGCACAAGTGGAAAGTCTATGGTTGCTGGCGTGCTGGGTGTACCAGACTTATTTTTGGTATTTGGGTGACTAGCGCTGCAGTGGCACAGCACGCTTGGAAAAAAGGTTGGACAAGGAGGAATAATTATAAGCAGGTGCATTTGAGGCCGGCTTTAAATACAGGCAATCAAAGCAGATCACCTCATAAACTTTGATATCAGCATATTTGGGTTAAAGTTAGGCAAAAAGAGGAAGAACGCAATGACTTTTTTTTTCCATTATGCAAAATTTGTTCGGTTATTATCTTATATTGGCTACATCACACTAAATTCTTCTAAGTTCTTCATCTTAATTCACGAGTATACCTTTCTTTTAACATAGCCACAACTAACAGCAACAAAATATGTTTAAAATGTGATGTGTTTTGTCTGTATTTGAAGACCACAAGGGAAAAATTATCAGTCACATTTTCACGTTGTGGAGAAATGATGAATTAAAAATTCAAAACGATCTTAGAAACAAAGCACTGAAAAAATATGCAAAAACTATATAATATGAAATATTATAATGATGAATAATATTATTATTATTATTATATTATTATTATGAATATTACAATACGACATGATGTATAATATATAAAATATACAAAAATGCAAAATTTGGACTGATAGTTTTTCCTTTTTGGTCTTCGTTTGTGATTGTGTAGGACTACTGTCAAGATGAAACTAGCTGCGCAGCCAGCTGATCTCATCACCATGTTGTTCTCACACCTCGTCTTTTGGCACATACAGCTCTACATCTCTCAGCCTGAAGTCCTGCAATGTCTCCTCTGGAGCCGTCTACGTGAAACACATTTATATCATTCCAAAGGCAATCTGGATTTCTGACCAGGCCAGTGCAAAAACACTGTTAAAAACATACTGCCTTTGTGTTTTGACCATAATGTGTGCTGTTTTTATGCATTTATTCTATGTAATGGTTTTATTGCATAACCATCATCGCCTAACAGCCACCTATCTAAGAAAGTATTCCTATGAAAGATTGTGGCTGATCCAGTTGATTTGAGCCAGAAATGGTGCGTATCCAGCACAGAGTCACCTGCTGTGTGGGATAGATGAGAGGATGGGTAGTTGGTAACAATTTCCAGGGAATCAAAGCTTTACCAGGAAGTCATTTTTAGTTTTCAGCTGGCTTTAGGGTCTGTTGAGAAAAACTATAAACTCATTAGAGTAATAGACCAGATTGAAACAAGCTGCATGTTTAGCCAAACTGACGGCAGACCGGCTGACGCCAACCACCAAGCCCAAGGTGGGCTGGAAGGACCCAGTGGCTGGGAAAGTGAGAGCTGTGGAAAATTTTACACTGAAAGAACAGGGCCCTGTTGGGGTTCCGTCCAGGTGAACAGTGTTCAGTCAGTAGACCTCATCTACAGTCTCCTGGAAGAGATGCAGCTTCTGCTTACGCTCCCGATCTCTAAGAGAGGAAAAGGACACAAGGGAGCAATGCATGGGTTGTACCTCTGTCAACGTCTCCTGACAATGACATACTGCATTTCCTTTAGATAGTGACAAAACTAACAATTTTTTCTTGATTTAAGGCAGCATGCGAGTTGCCTATGTCATAATTTTACGGCGCGATTGCCATAATTTACAGTGTTGTCCCTTGCTTTGATGTAGCCAGTCACATAGTATGTCACATTTTTATTTTAGTCATGTGAATTCTGTGAATAAAAACCCAGAGATCTTAAATAGGCTTGTTTCTTAGACTCTCAGCTGTATTCAATTAGCCAAATTAGGCAGGATGGTCCATGCATAATTATGTGCATTGACTGATTCTGAGCCTCACAGTAACCACAAGTATAAAGCTTTAATGGCTTGTCTTGATTATCTGATTAACATGTTGAAAAAATATCAGTTATTACCATTTGTTGAATATTTGATTTCGAAGTGGGGTGATAAGCACAGCTGTCATCCTGATAAGCGGTTTGTGAGAAATTTGACAGGTCTCCTCCGCCTAGATAGAAAATTCTCTGCGTAGTGTACATTGCACAGCCCTTGCACTTCACACTACATTGGGTGTCCGGGCTGGCGGTTGATGCAGGTACAATCTTATTAAAAGGAACCAAATTGAATTGCACCGATCTCTACTGACACAACCATGCCCAACCTTGGTGCCTTCATGCCTATCTCAGCGCAATGCTGAGGCACAGAAAAAAACCAAACCAATGTAGGCGCACAGAATTTGCTTTACCCGGCACAAAGTGCCATTTTGCCAGCAATACAGATAACTGCCATTCTAGCAGGTGCACTTCTCCATTTGCTGCCTTAGGTTCAATAATTCAAGGCACCTCAGCATCGTATTGGACTTAAGTGGACATAAATTACCTATCTAAAGCTTTGCATAGTTTATTCCTGAGGAGAAGGACTGCATATGGACAGAGGGCAAAGCTGTGTTTCAAGCGCATGACCTTTGCTGATAGTCCACAAGGCAAAACTTTTGTATGTAAATGTTGTATGTGAACTTAAGCATGCTATAGGGCAAAGCAGAATATTAAATTGGTGGGAAAGACTTTGAGTGGTGGACTGGTAATGCAAACCTTCTCCTTTACATTTAGCAACAGTGAGTTTAGTTACCTATAGCTACCACCCCTGACCTGAGTTATGATTTGTAATCACTCAAATTACAGCATGAATTTACTGTATCTGAATGAGCAGCTTATTATCATCGCTTCGACTGATGAGATTAACCCTTCCCTAATACTGATAGCATCTCTTCCCAGGCTGATGACTATTTTGCACTACATGTGTCATTTTCTATCTGCATTAAAATGACTTTTTTATGACACGAGGCACGTCTTAACATTTGATTTTTGTCATTAGCATCATAGGAAATGAAAGAAGGTCAATAAAATCCGTCTTTTAGACCAGCACATCATAAAGAGCCTCCACATTTTGCTAGTTTTACATAATTTGCCATAAACATTTTAAGTGCCTTCTGTATCTAGGTTTACATGACTGATGTTTTAACTTTATAGTGTGACTTAACATTTATTTCAATTACTAAAGTAATTGGAAATGCAGAGGAAGCCCATAAAACCCCCCGAAATGTCCCTTTTGTCTTACAAATGACTAGTGGTAAGGCAGAGTGCAGCAAATGTCAGTTTTGTTTGACTTTTTTTTTAAAGCAAAAAAAAAAAAAAGCATTTTCTTACAGTTGAAAATAAACTGAATTTGAAATCTGTCTAATGCCGTCCTCTACTCACTATTCCTGTTAACCAGACAATACAGCACAGCAAGAGCAGCTACATTATCTACGGATCCATTACATAAGCTGCGGCATATTCTAATCCTGCCGCGGTGGGACACAGTTTCAGCGGTGGCCCCGAGTTTATCTTGCATGTTTATGCAGGCTCTCTAAATGATTTTGTTCTGCTTGACTAATCTTTTTAATGAAAGTGTAAATGGTTTTGAAAAGGCAGAATCTACAGGGTTGCGGGGATTAGCATGAAGGTTTCCACTGCCTTGATGTTTAATTACTGAGAATTTCCATCATTGCTTTGCTTTTTTTTTTTTTTTAACTTCTGGCGGTTGTTATGACTATGTTGCCCCAGGTGCAAAGAAGGGGACCCAGTTGGCTTGCAGAGAGAGTGAAACAATCATCAAACTTATGAGAAGGTTACTGTGTCTTTGGTTCCACTGAAGCTGTGACGGCAACAAGCGCAGTTCTATCTCTGTTACTTAAACAGATATAAAATCAAATAAAACAAACATTTTTGTCTGCCCACACAAACCATTAACTATGGAAGCATATAGCTAACAATATTAAAATGAAAATGCATTTTCAGATATGCGTTTTCATTTTCAAGATGCAAGCGCATTATTTGTATCATAATGGAAATGAAAATGTAATCCTCCACTTTGCATTTTCATTTTCAAGTCCATGTATGCAATTTTTATAACAAATTTAAAATTAAAATACATTCCTCATTTGCATTGTCATTTTTCAAAAAGTGCCCTGCAATATCACTAACCAAAGGAACATGCTAATCTTATCATGCAAATAAATTCTCGGAAATGCTTTTTCTTTTTCAAGAAGCAAGCGCGATATTTGTATCATCATGAAAATGATAACGTAATTGTCCACTTTGCGTTTTCTTTTTCAAGTCCATGTATGCAGCGTTCTCATTTGCTAGAAGTGCTCCGCCATATCGCTGACAAAATGAAAAGGAAAAAGCTAATCTTATAATGCAAATACATTCGCGGAAATGCTTTTTCTTTTTCAAGAAGCAAACACAATATCTTTCTCATAATTAAAACGCAAACACAGTTCGCCACTTTTCTTTCTCATCTTCCTGAGAGACTGCTAGGCCTAGCTTTGCGTTTTCAATTTCATGGTCCCACGCGCTTTTCCTAACATAAATTAAATGAAAATAAATTGCCTTTCTGGCTGTATGAGAAGGAGGGACTTCCCTTCCTCAATCTGGTACGGATTGGATATGAACAAATACAAGCGATCTCATTGGTTATCAATCAGAGGAAAATCCCTGCTGTGTACTAGCTAAACTTACGTGTTGATACCAGAAAACAGTAAAGAACCAAAAAATAATTATAATAATAACGTCAAATTAGAATGATTTGCAACTTAGTTTGCCCTCACAATCAACTATATGGATAAACATGAAAAATAACATTTTAACAAAGCATGAATAAGACAGAAGGAGTTTTTGCAAAATCATCAAAAAAAAAAAACAGCTTGGTATTTAACTGGTTGAGAGACCCCGAATTCATTATGTTTGAATAAAATGCTGTGGTATGTTTTCTCTCTATAGAATTAAGACTCATTATGTCTAAAATAGCTACATCTATTGCTATTACCCTGCTAACAGCTAAACCAAACTCACAAGCTACAAAGCAAGTCACTAAGCAAATGCGTCACCAATTTCACAAGGTAAGCAGAGGCTAATAGTAGTTACCTTTTTTGATTTGAGATCACCATGCAGTTGCTTTGCACTTCACTCCTTCCCAGCAAACTTGACTGTTGTGGTTGCTCCTCTAGAACACGTTCCAGCATGGATATGAGGCGATCGAGGCGATCAGTGGAACCCTCAGCCTGCCTTCTTGGAAATAGGGCTGAAACAGATGTTGGTTGAGCCATCACATTACTGTCAGGTTTCACATTTTGCCCACAGGGGTTCACCTCTTGATGCTCAGATGTTATAGCAGCATTCACCTTCAATAGTGGGGTCCGTCTTTGGATTCCGCTATGTTCTACCAGTCTCTCATGAACTTCAGTTACTGTCCATTGTTGTAGTGGTTTGCATTTAAATATGAGGGACAACTCTGGGTCAGGGCAGTGTTGTATGAACATGGCAGTCAAGTCACATGACAGATCATCAAAAGTCTTATTTTGCCTCCTGAGCCAGTCCTCAGCTATCTCCATAGCTCTATTTAACCTTAGCCAGTAGTCAAAAGGGCGCTCACCTGAACTGGGCAGAGTTGCATAAAAGTCAGCTAGGGGCATCCCAGAAGAAACTGCATCACTAAAATGCTGTTTTAGTATTTCAAATATTGGGCTGGGGCCCCCAGCTAAGGATAGAGATGGCTTGCTGCGCATGCCCACCTTAACTACCTCACGCGCCCTGCCCATGAGCTTACTCAACACCTCATCACCCTGTTCCTCTACAGGGATCCCCTTTTTCCTCATGTAAGCTACCATTACTGCTTCCCACTCTTGAACTGTGTGTGTGTCATAACCATCCCCCTGAAAACTAACATTTGATCTCAGATCTAACTGCAACATTCAACAGTGAAGGATCTATCACTGCATTGCCCACAGTCCCACTCAAACTAGTCCCCATCTCACGGCCTAAGCGTGACTCAATGCAAGAGGCTATACTTTCGCCAAGGGAAAGCCCAATCTGGGTTGCTATGCCTGCCAAAAGTTCCCCATTTGCACCACCATTCTCCAACCTCGAAGTGCGAGAATCACCTCGGAATGTCCCCCAGGAGTGCAATCACCAGTCACCAAACCCTCAAAACTGGGTCTGGGAGTGGAAGAACTTGGAGTGGACAAAACTCGACCACCACCCCTTCCACATGTCGGTATCGGAGTAATTGTCACTGACCTTCTCCCCCTACCAACATCTCTACCACCCTCCATGGCACAATTATAACATAAAAACCAAAATAAAGTAGAAAGTAAAGGTGGTACGCACACCACAGAAATCAAATGAATATAAAAATGTACACAAATAAATTAAAGTCAAAAATAAACCAATTCAATCACTAAAGTGACACTAGGCAAAATACCACACACTACAGAAATATGGGGTAAAATTAATTTTAGAAATAAATTCTGTGAAACAAAAACTATTATTTAAATTTACACACATTTTCACATATCTCAGGTATGCACCGCCACAAAATCCTGCAGGACTTACAGGAATGAAACCAACCACATAGCACATTGAAATTACAGTAAAACCTGACAAAACACTGCCACCTTCTGGCCAAATCGGTAGTCCCTTTTTCGACGGTGGCTGACGATGAACCGCCGGAAAACAAAGAAGCCACTCCATGCAGTCAGCACAGCGAAGCGTCCCACCACTGCGATAAATCCACGAAGAAGATGGGGTCCTCCCGCCACGTTGAGATTAGGAGCTCTGGTCACGGCACCAGTGTAACCGCGCTCAGCGGCACTTTATTGCAGCTGGCTGGTTCAGTCAACCCCTCGACTCTGCGTTGTGTTTTTGAAATGATGAGCGGGAGGCTTGTTGATGGTTTATTCCGCAATTTAATATCACGGCCTGTTCCGTTTGCTGAACAGGAACAAACGATGTGCTGGTCAAGCATACAGTTGGCTCGTTATGGCGACCTAAACACGTAGCACACTTGTGCATGTCTCTCATAAAACTGGCAACGCAGTACGGCTGCCAATCAATTATAAAACAAATATAGTTATATAAAAATATGCATGTACCTGAACAGGAACAGACAATGTGCTGGTCAAGCATACAGTTGGCTCGTTATGGCGACTCAAACACGTAGCACACTACAGGGAAACAGCGCGTGATATTAGCACGGGAGCTAGCTAGCTAATGTAACAATGCAGTAATATGGGCATTTTAGCACTTATAAATTATGACAATCCACTCCGAACACATCGATACAACATTCTCATCGAATACAATGCAGCTGGAGTCCATAGAATGTGGACACACACATTAATACAGAGCATTTGTTCACAGCACTGCACCCTGCAACTCACTTCATGCATGTCTCTCATAAAACTGGCAATGCAGTACGGCTGCCGATCAATTATATAGTGCGATGAGAGAGGACGCACTTGAGCCACCGATATGGAAATGCTTGTATCTCATATTATTGCAAGTGGGATGACAGACATTATAAACATTATAAACGAGTCAGAAACCTTCGTTTCCAAGGTTTCTGAAGTTTCTGGTGAGCCTCGAGTCTTTGAGGAGACAGATGAGGAAGAGAGCAATGCAGTGATGTATGTTGGACCGTATATGTATGAGCCAGAAGCCGTGGATAATCCCGAGTATGTTGCCCCTGAAAGACCCGATCTTCAATGGCGTGAATGGTAAGTCTTGGTGACTTGTTTCATCCAGTGGCGTGCCGTCAGATGTCAGGAAGGCCTTCAGTAATATAACCCTTTCCCACATAATTGCTCTTAAACTGTTTGCGATCAAGTTTGCCGGATTAACAATCAAACAATTTATCAACTGAACAACCACCACCAGTGCATGACATGTAATGATAAAGAAATGCTAATGACAAAGTGATTGCCTATTGCCTACGTTGATATAATTGATGTGACTCCGCAAGGATGACAATCTGCCAAAAATCCGAAACTTCCGCTGACTTCTGTAATGTGGAAAAAAAAAATACTGCCACTAGATGGCAGTATTGACATTTTTTTTTGTTAAGCCCAGTCTGGAGCTAGGTTTGGGGCATGTCCTGGGCATGCCTCAGAGGGGAATGTCCCAGAGAATTGGAGAAAAGTCTGGAAGGTGGGAGGGGGCTGGAAAAAGAGTATTTAAGGAGAAAAATTGAGAGAGTGAAAGGTGGTAGGAGAAACTGCAAGGAGAAATTGTGGAAGGATACATTTGACCAGACCTGTCACTCTTTTCAAGACCTGTGAAGCTTTTTGTGGATTTTTGCCTGTGTTGGAGCATTTTCCTGTCCCAGGACCTCGCAACATAACAGCCCCATCTCAATTACCAAAGGACTGTAAATATCTCATTTTTCTTTATTTCAATCTTGGTCAGTAGAGTAGATTGTAGATTAGTTCAAAGTGTTTGTTTCATTAAATCTGTTAAAGTTTTAAAATTTTGTCTGTCATCCCTTGCTGTCCGCTACGCCATAACAAATTGGGGCCATAACAAATTGACGCCATAACACTTCGCAGCGATTATTTTTTGCCATCACTCAGCTGTGCATCGTACCTAACAACGCCCTTGTCACTACATTCAGACTATGGAACAGATTCTCATGGCTTATTGCTCAATGAGCCTCGCAAACTAATTTATGCAAATCTGTGATGTTTCACAAGCTACACGAGCGCAGAAATTATAAAGACATTGATATTTTTCGTAGTCATTGATGTGCGGAAGAAAATGCCGCATAATTTCGTAGTGCAATGTATAACAAGGCTTTCAAAAATAAATTAGACTCTAGTCTTTCTTTACTCAGGGGTTGGAGGGAATGCATGTTTTTCATGATCGTTCGAATTAAATAATACCATTTAAAACGTCCTCATGCAATTCCATTGCTTTCAACCCCTCCATGCCCCAGGACTTCAGTGCAAGAATCTCTTACATATGGGTTGATTGAATAATTGCTGACTACAGCAGAGAAGCTTAAATATGCCACTTAAACTCACCGAATGCGAAAGAGTTGACAGGTATGCGTTATTAATGAAAACTGGCCATACCTGATAATGTTCGGCCACTCAAACAACTGTTGGGCTGAATGAGAACAATACATCGCGACACACCGCCTAGGCATCCAAGGGATTTTGACACAAAGCCACCAAAACAGCGAAGAATGAACGGGAATTTCAATGGCGTGCACAGAATCATAACAATGGCTGTTCTAGAATTGACGTCACTACCCGAGATTACTGAAGATCGCTGAAGAATTTCGTCTGCCTTGCTAAGGGCGTTGCTAGGGCCATTATTGTAAACCAGAGGGAGTTCTGGAAAAATTCCAACGCAGAATGTTTTGAAATGAGTTTCTCGTCACAAACAAACAGAAAAACTGAAAGAAAATGATATGTCTGCTTACTTCACACAACCCCTTTAAGAGGTCTTCAGGGTAAAGTGCAGAAATAACCATAATAATGTAAAAATAAACATACTCAACATGATATTAACCTCATATAATGTAGTATTTTGATAAAAATTTACATGGTTGGCATGGAAACGGCACTTTAATGACAAAATCTGAAAATATATTGTGGTACTGATATTTCAATAAACCATGGTCAGATTTTACTCAAATTAGTCTCATATGAAAGGTTTAAGATATAACTATGAAATAAGATTTTTTTGTTTGGAATATTTCTGAATATTTAATGGCTCTGTTATGAAACCATAAGGAAAATCACTATCATCAACTGCTTTATTATCAAAATTAACCCCCTATGGATGCACCTATCTAGAAAATCCTATGTCATTTCATAGATCTCCAACAGATACAACTTCAGTTCAAATTTCGAGTCAATCAGATGAATATTAATGATTTTATGAATGCCACAAGGTTGAAAATCGGTCAAAATTGTGATTTTCGGAAATTTACATTTAAAGTCACAAGTAACAATTGAGGCAGAGGAAAAACATAGATTCTTGGTGTTTACTGGCATCTCACTGCATTACTTTATTTATTTTATGTGAAAATCAAAAATATTGAAATTTTCAGGGAAAAAAATTACAATTTTTATCCTGAAGACCCCTTAAGAACCAGGAGGATAACACTAAAAATTACACAAGTCTGGGTGACACATGCCCAAAATTAACTCAAGAGGTATATCAGTGTCAAGTGGTTAAAAGTTGTCTGCAAGTATGTTCTAGAAAGTATAACTGGTGAAAGAATTATTTAATCATTCCAATGCTGTAAGTGAAAACAAGTTGAGTATTAGCACTAGCAACTGAGCTGATTCATAGCCTAAAAATTATGTTTAACATTACAAACAGGGTGAACAGGAGATGGCCCACAGAAGCAAGTAATGTTTGTATAGTTCGTTATGGTTGTCTAAGTAGGCAAAGTGATCAAACATTTTAGATATGCAACTGTTACTAGCAGAGCGAATGTGAGATAGTGTCATCTCTTTACATGGCTCCGGTGAGCAGGGATGTGAAACTGTTTGTTATAAGTTTTATTTAGCGTAGCCTACAGTATTTTTTCCTTATCAAAAGTCTGGGGGATGAAAAGCTCTCTCTTCAAAACTGCGTGGGACATATCCCCCGTGTCCCCCATACCTCCTGTGCCCCTGTGCACTGACACGTCTTGGTTACTGTTGTCATTAACGAAGTAAGCTTTTCAAACATGACGGCCCTCATTTATCAAACGTGCGTACGCCAAAAAAATGGGCGTACGCCAAATCTCCCGCAAGGATCAGCATTTATCAATCTGAACGCAAAAATCTCACGCCAGATCTGACCAGGCGTACGCAGATTTGAAACCAGCGCACAACATGCAGGAACGAGTGCAGCTGTCAAAATGATTAATGAACCATATGCAGGGATGCGGACGTCATGCGGTTGTTGTTCTTATTCGTAAAGTGAATAAATAGGCTAAATAAATAAATAAGACACCTGTGTCGAGAAATTAATTAAACTTATATTTTGAGACAACCTGCTTGTCAGGCCAGACGGCTGACAATTACAATCACTTTGATTAAGCGCAATGCGTGGCTTGACAGATATGCAGTGTGGTATGTCAGATGCTCATCCAGTCAGATATATACTGAACAAGAAAAGAAACACAAGTTAATTAAAGGCAGACTGGAATATAAGTTTGCGCATAATTATTTTAGAAAATCAAATTTATTACTAGCGCGTGCACATTTACACTCGTTTCATCAAACTTTTCTTTATTTTGCGGTCACTTTGACTGAGTAACCATAACGCTGGATTTACACTGACGCCTACGCCTCCCATTCATTTTCTATGGAGAGTGGCGAGGGCATCCGAAGCAGTGGCGCAATGCATGATGGGAGTGGCGTGTCAAATTTGGTGCTTGCGGCGCGTCGAAGAAGCTGGGATATCCCAGGTTTATGGTAATGAATCTGGCAAACGCGAAGCGAATATCCAATCAAGGGATAGCAGACGGTGTTTACTTTGTCTTCAAGGCCACGTAGCCTCTGAAATAATCGTTCCGCTTCACGCAAGTTCCCCATAAAGATATAAAAGAGAAAATATAGTTTCGTCTTTTTCAATTTTATTGGAGGGTTCCCTGCCAAATTACGGGGACCATGACAAAGAAAAAGCACGAGGAGGAAGGTGGCAGAGATTGTTGGCATCTCCGGTAAGTTTGTCATTTTCCCTACAAATTAAATAAATCCTGTGATACGCAGCTCAGTGCTGCCAGGGGAGGGCCGCATAATTGAGTTTATATTTGGCGAGATATGCGCTGCGTAGGAAGGTTTCATATCGTTCGGAAGCATTAAAACTCATAATTTTAATTGTATTTGCTTTTAGACACAATTGCAGTCCTCACCAAAATCAAAATCCAGGCAGGAAAAAGCAAAAGTAGGTCAAATTAATATCGTTAGTGGTGTCAATTTACTTTCGCCAACATTACATTGGGCAGTACTCACAAAAGGTATTTCAGGGCAGCATTTGACGGACAGCGACGTCACTGGGAATGCTAAACCGCCTATGAGCGGCCAAATCAAGGGAAACGAAGCGTCTGCAGGCGATGACACGCTGGACCAGTGGAAATCCACCATAAGCGTACATTAACTAACTAGCTAACTTGCGTTTCTTTTGTTGCTCAGTATATATAGGCCTACAGACACTTTGACCGTGATCATATTTTGACAATGGCAGATCTTCTATTGTTAGCGGAATACGCTTCTGTCTGACGTGAGAGGAACTTTCGGCACAGAGAAGATCTCCTCCAGGAAAGTGACGAGTAGCTGCTCGTTTTGTGTGGCACCCAATAAAATGTCATGGAGTAATACTAATAAAAGTACAATGAGGGTGATCTCTGCAGACTGTAGTTTAACAATTACCCTCATGTAGCTCCGACTCATCCGTGTCCCCACCGCCTCGTATTCCCATGATGGAGGGGGAGCCCTGCTGCCACGCGCTCCACGAACGGTGGAAGTTTGAGTCTGGTTGGCCTCCACCAGTCCGTGCGCTACTGCGCCTGATCGCAGCAACCCGTTTTTTGGTGGTTAAAATCTGACCACTTTTTTTAACCAACATGTAAAGCATTTGGATTGTCAGTATGTAGGCTATATAACATGAAATATCATGGATCTATAAATTGAATTTATTAATGAGTTAAATCAAACCTCTGCTGCACTCTGGTTTTCCACCCCAACGGTGTTTACTGCAGCAGCAATAGCAGTAATCCAAACTGCAGCCTTCAGGTCTCCCTTCATGCCACGTGGGCAGGACTATGCCTCCCGGAGCATGAATCTATAGGGGCGTGTCATGTAAATTATGATGGTTTCAGTCGCAAGATTTATCAAACCACGCCAGTTCTACACCGAAATCAGCGACGTACACACTTTTAGTAAATCAAACGTGACACCTGGCGAATGCTGATATTTACACCAGAATTTACACCAGATCCTACGCAATTTTGATAAATGAGGGCCAATATGTCTGCATTACATGCTTTGACTGTTTTCCTACTGTTATAGTTACTAGATACAGGCTGATACTATGCAGACAGCACATTTTCATCAAGAAATTTGAGCAATTTCAATTGAACTACTGTACTTATTGTCCATACATCTGGAATTAATGTATACCCTGCATTCAATCAGAATTGAGCACTCATCCAGATCATAGTACAACATGAGTTACTCCAATTTGTGTGTACTATGTTAAAGTGATACTCATTCAGCCCCCGTTTACACGTACACGGTTATTTTGACAAACGGAGACATTTCTGTGCGATTGTGCCCTTCGTTTACATGCAAACGGAGAATTCACCTCTGAAAACGATTCTTTCTAAAATCTCCGGCCAGAGTGGAGATTTTGGAAAAGTTCGGTTGCAAGTTTGCATGTAAACTGAGAAAAACTGAGTTTTAGGCAGCCGACATCACAGTATGCGCCAGAACTTGCACCTGCGCCAAAAATGAAACCGATGTTTACATTTTCATTTGGCTGTGGTGATCATGGATGATCTTGTTCGTTTCTGTTGTTGCTATTTTCTGGATTCTGATTGGCTAACATGGGCTTGAGCTTCTTGTTACACCGTCACCCACAGGTTTGGCATGCTCTTGACGGCATATATACACGGGTACGTGTATATGAAAACTTTGGCACATCTCAAAAAACCAAAGAAGGCCAATAGAAACATGGCTTCTAGAGTGGAATCCGTGGAAGGAGAATGGTACCCTGAGCGCCGCGTCTGGATGCAGCGAGAGAGGAGGTCTGCCGTCAGGGGTAAATGCTTAGTCGGCGCGGGAGGTTCCTGTCTAAGTAAACCTTTCAGTAGTGTTTGCACGTGAGAGTGGGAAATAGACGAGCACGGATAGCCCGTGGCCAATTTGACGAAGAAGTTGATGCCACTTAGGTAGACCCTTATTGAAGCTGGTCGAACGTGGAGTACGGAATGAACGTACGTAATGAAGCTCACAATGGAAACGACGTTGAACGCCGGGAATGGCAGTAGGTGGGCTGAATGGAATTTGTTAAATTGCTTCCATCCGGCGAGGTATGAGGAAAGTGAGCGAGGGGCAAACCCATTTAGGATGGCGTCTTGGGATAAGGCAGCGAATGGCTCAAGTTGCGAGGAACCAAGCGAAAATGGAGGAACCAAGTGCGGAGCCAAGCATCCGAATCTCTGCCAAGAGAAGCGGGATAGGGTGTCAGCAATAGCATTTTTATAGCCGGGAACGTGTGGCTTTGAGCATAAACTGGTGTTTTGCTGATATTAGAGTTAATTTTCTGAGGAAGGGCATAAATGAGAGGGAATGGGAACGCCCTTTGTTTGCGATGTCTACTGTGGTTGAGTTATCAGAGTGCACTGTTATACATTAGCGGCCCATTCGCGTGTATTCGCGTCTTTGCATTGACTTCGAATGTAATCTGTCGTGCGAAAAATCCGGTGTGAAAGCAGCTTCAGAGAAGTTCCACGATTAGCTATGAATGGCCAATTGTGGTGTTCGTAACGGAGCGCACAACAGTGGGAACTAAGGTTAAGCAAGGATGGGGCGAGGTTCACCACTTTGTGAACAACTGCATGAGCAAATAGTCCAACAGTTTAAGAACAATGTTTCTCAACGAGCAATTGCAAGGAATTTTGGAATTTCATCATCTAAGGTCCATAATATCATCAAAAGATTCAGAGAATCCGGAGGAATTTTTACTTGTATGCTGCAAGGCCGAAAACCAACAGTGAATGCCTGTGACCGTCGGTCCCTCAGGCAGCGCTGCATTAAAAACTGACATCATTCTGTAAAGGATATTACCTTGTGGGCTCAGGAACACTTTGGAAAACCACTGTCAGTTAACATAGTCCGTCGCTACCTCTACAAGTGCAAGTTAAAACTCGACCATGCAAAGTGAGAGCCATATATCAACAACACCCAGAAATGCCGCCGGCTTCTCTGGACCCGAGTTTGTCTGAGATGTACTGACGCTAAGTGGAAAAGTGTGCTGTGGTCTGACGAATCCACATTTCAAATCGTTTTTGGAAATCAAGGATGTCGTGTCCTCCGGGCTAAAGGGGAAAAGGACCATCCAGATCGTTATCAAGGCAAAGTTCAAAAGCCAGCATCTGTGATGGTGTGGGGATGTGCTAGTGCCCATGGCACTGGTAACTTGCACATCTGTGAAGGCACCATTAATGCTGAAAGGTACATACAGGTTTTGGAGCAACAAATGCTGCCATCCAAGCGACGTCTTTTTCCGGGACGTCCCTGCTTATTTCAGCAAGACAATGCCAAGCCACATTCTGCATGTTTCAACAGCATGGCTTCGTAGTAAAAGAGTGTGGGTAATAGACTGCAGTCCAGACCTGTCTCCCATTGAAAATGTGTAGCGCATGATGAAGCGCAAAATACGACAAAGGAGACCCCGGACTGTTGAGCGAATGAAGTCATACATCAAGCAAGAATGGGAAAGAATTCCAGCTTCTACAATTAGTGTCCTCAGTTCCCAAACACTTATTAAGTGTTGTTAAAAGGAAAGGTGATGTAATACAGTGGAAAAAATGCCCCTGTCCCAGCTTTTTTGGAACATGTTGCAGGCATCACATTCAAAATGAGTATTTCCAAAAACAAAGTTTATCAGTTTGAACATTAAAAATATATTGTCTTTGTAGTGTACTCAATTGAACATAGATTGAAAAGGATTTGGAAATAATTGTATTTTGTTTTTATTGACATTTTACACAACGTTTCAACTTGATCGGAATTAGGGTTTGTATTTTGGACAACAGTAAAAGCATTTTGCAAGCATTCGGTGGCTTTTTCAAGGGTTGATGCACAGTAGTATATAACAATGTCATCAACATAAAAATGAAAATTTGACACATTTTTGATCCAGATTATTTATATAAATAGTGCATAAGAGAGGACCCAATACAGAGCCCTGTGGTACACCCTTGTAGATAGATAATATATCAGATCAAAGACCATCATATCTAATGCATCGAGACCTATTAATAAGGTAGTTTGAGAACCAGACAATTGCTTGCTCTGATAGTCAAGAGTTAAGAAATCTGTGTTTCAAACCATCATGATCAACAGTGTCAAAAGCTTTGGACAAGTCAATGAAAATTGATGCACAATGTTGCTTCTTGTCAAGTACAACAAAAATGTCATTTACCATCTTTAGTGCAGCTGTGATGGTGCTTTGTTTTTTCTAAAGCCTGATTGATATGTTGACAAAGTGTCATTGGTATATAAAACCTCCTTAAGTTGATCACTCACAAGAGCTTCAAAACATTTAGCCATCACTGATAAATAAGATACAGGCTTATACTAATTTAAACTTTTGGGTCAGCACCCTTGAATAAAGGGAAACCAAAGCAATTTTTCATATTTGAGGAATATTATTTACTCTCCACTGTAAGGGTGAAAAGATATGTGAGAGGCTCCACAGCAAAATCAGCTGCCAATTTCAAAAAATGAGGATCAATACAATCAGGTCCTGAGGGTTTTCTTGGAGCTAAAGATTTAAGAGCTCTATGAACCTCCTGCACAGAAAAAGGTACAAAATTCAAAGACTGACTGGCACTGGAATGTCAGAACGGGGTTTCACAGATGCAAAACAACGGAGCCGAACAAAGAGCTGGAAGATTAAAAAAATGCTCATTAAAACAATTTAGTATCTGCATTTGGTCAAGAATGGCAAAGGAGTTGTTAATAACACAGGTTAGTGCAGCTTGCGGGTATCTGCGTACGGAGAGCGATTTTATGGTTTCCCAAAATCTCCTAGGGTCATTTAGACCGCAATGAATTTCATGCAATAAAGATACATTGCAATATATTGCATTATGCAGAATGGTACATAGCACATTGAATAATAGATATTGTAGAGGCACTACAAATAAATGTACTGCTATGTTCTGATATACTGTTACTTATAATGAATAAAATGTTAAAATGTCGTCTTCAAATAGCTCTCACTTGGACCTAAAAGCTGGTATATTTTTAAAAATTTATGAGCCAAAATGTTAAGCCACCTGTCTAATATACTGTTGGTGCCCCCCATGCAGCCAAAACAGCTGCAGCAATCTGACGTCTGCATGAATGCCCGGACACAGGGTTTCCCAACATGACATTTCCCAGAGCATCACACTCCTTCCACCTGCTTGTCTTCTTCCCATCATAGATCCTGGGGCCCTCCCTTTCCCAGCTTAAATGCTGCACAGGCACCTGGCCAATCTCCAAAATATTAAAGAAAACTGGGACTCATCGGATCAGAAAACTTTTCTCCATTGCTTCAAGGTCCAGTTCTGACACTCTTGGAATAATCAGGATAAGGCTACAAAGCACATACATAGCAGGGTGTGATACACTGTGTTTTGTGACAAATCATTAAAGTCCCAGTAAAGTGAAATCTGTGAGCTGCTTTTAAACAAATTCTGCATGCTAGAAAATAGTCACTGAAAACGTGAAAAGACTGCAAACAAATCTAGCACTGAATTGGGGAGTTAGAATGTTAACCAGTTTTTCACCAACTTTATTTGCCGCATTTTCTGGGTGGGGCTAAAACACGGCTTGATGATGCACCGAAGCTATCCTTAACATAATCCCACTCCTTGCACTATATAAAATCCAGAGTGCATTGCATCAGTAGTTATCACAAAGTAGCTACAACCACACGTTCTGTATTTAGCTAGGTAGCCAGCTAAGTTACCAGTTGCAAGTCAGCTTTGCCACCTTCAATGTCTCGAAAATGCATCTTCCCTGAATGCAGGAATTAAAAAAAAGCCTTAGTCACCCCATTTCAATTTTTGAAAAATGAAGACAAGATGAATTACTTTTGTGAACCATGTTTATAGAGAGCTGAGGATCACCACCAATACTCCTCTCTGTGGTGTACGTTTTACACCGGATACTTTCACAAATTTCCATCAGGGACTGCTGGGATTTACGGGTAATCCACTGTTATTGGTAAATGTAGCCGAACCGATTATCTCCCCACGCGGCCTTTATCCTTCCCAACCGCTGACATCTGGCACCCTCTTAGGCAGTAACTTTAGGAACATTGCCCCCCAAAGACTTTACTGGTAAGTTACCTTGTATGCATATATTTTGATTATAGCAGCTAGCTAGCTAAGTAGCACACTTAATTTTGTATGATGTGTCACTCCTAAACGTGATTTACCCATGTAGACGTAGCCGCATTGACTGCCTTGGCCCATTGCTGTGGTGCTTCAACATACAGTATGCCTGACAGCACTGGGCTATACTGCCCTGTAAAAAATAGAGGCTAGCTAGCTAGTAAACAGGGGTGCTGCTGGTTTTTTGGATTAAAAAAATGCACTAAAACCTTTACAGTTCTTAACCGATTTAAATTTATATTTTTATTTTAAACTGCTGTATAGTATCCGTGGTGCAGAAATAGTTTTGTCTCCAGTTAATTAGAATTTCGAAACTAACTGAGACTACAATAGCTTGAAAAATGTCACTGCCTGTGTTTGATGAAGTTACTGTTCATCAGAACACAAATGAGAAGAATAACAGTGGCAGCATCGCATTACGGAGCAGTAGTGACCACCACGGCGCGGGTTTGAACCCCGGTCGTACCTGCCGGCAGTGGTCGGCAGCTTTTTGAGAGCAGCACACAATTGGCTTCACACTGCAGGGAACTAAATTGGGAAGGGACTGCCCAGTTGGGATATTAAAAATAGTTGCTTTGTTCGTTGCTGAAGCGCCTCCTGCTGGCCAGCCGGGCACTCATCAGTAAGATTCTAAGCTTCCTCATGTTTGGATATCCTCCGCCCTCGTTCTGAACTTGCAAGGTTTCGAGCTATGAGTGTAAGGAAGCTGTGAATGACAGGCGGATGCTTCGAAGGAGAGCCATGAACTGTCTTTGTTCTCTCGAGATGGCAACATGGGGTCGCATATGAGCAAGCTTGTACATAGCTCTCTTAAAGGGCATTCCAGATTCGGGTGGGATTGGAGATTCCTAATAAAAAATTTTTTGCATAATCGAAATTCGACTTTGTTTGAGGTGATGATACGCTTGCCGCTTCCTAGCTTGCTAGCGCATCCCGCAGTCCCTCCGTCTCCCGACGGAAGCTCTGGAGATGGACCCTCAGATAACAGCTGGGGTTTTCACTGGCTAAATCCCCAAACAGCCCAGTCAGCTACCACCATAAACAGAATAATTTCTTGAGAAACACAGTACTGACAGATACAACTATCTGGTAACAAGACAAAATATTATTCATTGATAGCCTGACTTTATTTGGCTTGGTTGTTAGCTAGTACAGCTTACTTTACTTACATAAATGGCAGAATAAATGCGTTGCTGGCTAAAAGGATTGAGGTTGATTGTCGGGTAGGTCAGTATCCTCTTGCTTCCAGCTGGTTTTATTTATTTATTTATTTATTTGGTTTATTTGTACAGGGACAGCGCACATTAACAACATTTACGTAAATGTAAATGAGCCAGTTTTAGCTAAGTAGCTAATTTTCAACTGTAGTCCCCGGGCAAGGTGTTGATTGCCAGATAAAAAACATACAAATATCGCGGCTCTGGTGGCTCAAATATGTAATGGCTGTACGTTAGCGTTCCAATAAATTGTAAAATGAAGCACCATTTCTCTGATCGTGGGATACTTGAGACAGAGCTGAAGCAGGCTGCCCTGTGCGATTGTGCGTGGTATTGGCGGCTTTCGCGGATATGCCCACAGCGTTTTAGAGCTGATAATAAGGCTTACTTTTACGCAATTTTGACACTTAATTTCATGCACTTAGCAATTTTTTAATCATTAAAATTTGGCTGGGTGCGGAAGAACACTACTGTGTGGTGTGCCAAAGTCAGAAAACATAGTGTCTTTTTTTTTTTTTTATTTGCTTTACCTGGACGTTAAAATCTCCTGCTTTCCTGTGACTTGCACCACTGTGGCCTTTTTGTTTAGTTTATACAAGATGAGATAACCTTCATTTCTCTTGCACATCACTGGGCTCCATACTCTGTCGCAGGTTGGTGGTTTGTGCCTCCTTGGATGACTGCAGGTACATACTCGTCGCTGCTGACTGGGAGCACCCCACCAGCCTTGCTGCTTCAGATATTTATATGGCCATGACAGTTGGCCCTCGTCACTCAGGCCCTATTTCTCCTAGATCCAAAGCAAGAACCCATAGTTAGCTTTCCGTCTATGGTCTGATGACATTATCCGCTTAATTTATGAGTGGTCATAATATTTGGGCTCATTGGTTTATATGTCAATATATTTGTGAACAACGTTCAAATTTGAAGTACGATATATTTTACATTGTGAAAGTGTTTTGTATCCCTTCCATTGACTGATCAAAATTAAATGGCATACCATTAGCATAAAAACTGCATCAGAGGGTGGGGGGCTAAACACTACACCAACGGTTGGTTGATATATCGATTCAGCAGCAAGAGGTTTTCCATAATTGAGTATTAAATGCAACATGCAGTACATGGCTTATTGCACTGAGTATCTATGGAAGCCATGACTTGAGTGGAGTATGTGGTGTGGCCTAGCATAACAGACTATTAATAATCTCGTTTCATCTTGCAACTCAGCATCAGAATTTCCTCCAGATCATTTTGACTTGGCCTAAAAACTCGGCACCATGGACTACTTCAAGCTTTTCCATCTCTTTTCATCCTGAGTTAATAGGATACAAAATAAGAAAAATGATCTGTCATAATTAATTTCTGGTATGTTTTCACACTGGGGAGCTTCTGTGTCCACCGATTTACAGCTCTACAAAATGGACAATCCAAGCCTCATTAAGATTAATTTGTGGAGAGGCACTATTATTGTTTACAGACTCTCACACATATTGTTTCCCAAATCATAAAGGCTCATTAAACATTGAAAAGCCTGTTGCAATTTTGTCCCAATTGTTACAAGAGCTGGCATTTGCATGGAGGACACCAGGAAATTAAATGCTTTTGGCAGAAAGCCTGAACAGAAGTCTCTGAAAAAGGCTTGGGTTATTCTTTCAAGATTAAATATTTATCTACGGAAAATTTAACAGAGTAACACATATGCATACACATATGCGTAAGCACATACACACACACACACACACACACACACACACACACACACACACACACACACATGCACGCACACTCAAGCGCATATACAGTACATGAACCCTATATTTCATCACTGTGCATCAGATCTTGAGATGAATAAGGCACGAGTGCAGATGCCACATCATGTTACTCACTTGAATTCATTAAATTTTGTATCAGAGGTTCAAAAGAAAACATTGTATTTCTTCACTTGAAAAGTTTGGTTTAAGCAAAAATTAGCACATTTAAAATGCTAGTAATTACAGTGCAATTACAGAATTTCCCCCATTCTGATTTCCTCTATTTCTGAATATTTGTCCCACTAAACTCTTTGGCATCTCCACATAAAATTAAATGTAAATCAATAAAACCATGAGGAAACAACACGCTTTTTTTTAAATAATAATCATATTATAGAATTGATTCAAGGAAAAAGGTTATTCAACGCCTATATTGACCACTAGAACAAGTACTTGTCCCCTAAAACTTAACTACCTTTTTGCCACCTATGACAGCAATAATTGCGACAATAAACCTCTGATAATGGGAAATTGGTCCGAAAAGGAGAACTGTGCTGGTCAATAATCCATCTTCAAAATGAGAAATGCAAGGTTTCTGCTGATATTAATTGCCTTTTGTCTCACAAAAGTATATATCACACACACACACACGTGTGTGACATATACTGAACTTTGAATAGCTGCAGGAGTGATGGAATTTACAATCATGGAGATGATTTCAGCATTGGACATGACATCAGATCGTTGACACTGCCTGGCATAATTTTACACATAGGCAAACAGCCCCTATCCAGGAGGATGGGATCATCAATAGCGGGCGGTTTTGTTTACCTTAATCCAATGACCAAATATTTTACTCCAGTTGAAAGTGGAAGAGATTCAAGGATACATGTTTGATCCTGAGAGGTCAGACATATCTTCGGGTATGTTTTAACCTCATGAACCGGAACGCCCCTGGTATTGAGGGCAGCGGTGCATCTCACTACAAATACCATACAAGGACATGATAACCATGTAGCAACATAATGTTTGTCATATTACATACCCGCTCAACGAGAAAAAACTTGGCTGAAAGCTCATGATAACCATTTTTAGCAAAACAAAACACAATTACAACACCAAGCAACTAAATGAGCTTGTAGAAAAAAAATGTGAATGTGTACAAATTTATGGACTCAAACCATATATTGCTCTTCAACCAAAACTCACTGAATTAGCAGCTGAGAAAGAGCTGTGCTTCTTAAAGCCATAACCATAAATTATGTCTTACCGTTGTTGTCGTGCGGTCAAAATTGAGTTCAAGGGCAAAACAATGCCACTTATATTTACTCTAAAGTCTCTTTGTCACTTTAAAAAGATTGCTGACAGCCGCCAGATAGATTTAGGTCCAGGAGGAGCTTTCTAATGGGGATCAGGACAGCGTGTTCGCTTTCAGCAACATATCAACGATCTGACGTCACAAATACAGCTTCCCATCAGAGAAATAAAACTCATGAATTATTTAAATTTCTATTAAAACACAGAGATCAGAGTTGGACAAACAAAAGTAAAAGTGAATCCACACAACAATTTTAATTAAAATGTTGCTGATATCGTGCAAATGGCTGACTGGTACAGTTCCCCTTTAAAATTACTGTGGAGGAATTTTAGCCCACACTTCTTTACTCAGTGGCGTGCCGTCAGGTGTTCTGAGGGCCTTCAGTAACCGCACCCTTTACCGCTTGACTGCCCTCAAGCTGTTCTTGCTTAAGTTCAATTGATTAACAATCAAACAATTTATCGACTGAACAACCAAGACCAATACATGACCTATAATAAGAAATGCTAATGAAAAAGTCAATGCCTATTGCCTATATTTATAATTGATATGGCATTGGATAGATGGCAAAATAAATGCAAAAAATCAAAAACTTTCCCTGACTTCGCAGCATTTACTTTCGCCATCCTTACAATCGTCACTTAGCTCTGCATCATGCCTAACAACTCCCTTTGGCTGTGATTACATTCAGAATATAGAACGGATTCTCGTTGCGCATTTCTTGATGAGCCTTGCAAACCAATTTAAGCAAATCTGAGCTGTTTCACAAGCTACATGAGCGCAGAATTTATAAAGACATTGATATTTTAAGTCGCCATTTATGAGCAGAACAAAACGCCAAATAATTTTGTGGCGCAATGTATTACAATACTATCAAAAATAAATTTGACTGTCATTCAAGCAATTAGTTTGAAAGTTTATTAATGGATAGCCCCTTGAGACGAACCATCTCGTTTTCAAGGGGGTCCAACAAAAAACATACAATATGAACAACTGACACGATCACATACCACATACACAAGGCTCTCATTTACCGGCCCACCGAGCAACTGTTGCTAATCGAGAAATGTATACTGTGGGAGGGTTAGGTTATTACGTATTGAAAGTTGAGGTTTCTGAAGGCCTTTGTTACTGCCGATGGACCACCTCTGTCTTTACAACATTACTTCATTTAAAGAGTTAGAAACTGTCTGAGTGAGAACAGCATGTTTAAGCTCCTGCCATAGCATCTCAATGGGGTTCTGGTCAGAGCTTTGACTAGGCTGCTCCAAAATATTATCTTTTGCTTTGTGCTGTTTTAATGCAAATTACTCAAAAGCCCAGGATATGATTACACAAATCATTATGATTTTATTCTGTGTAAATTTTGTGACAGATTGCAAAAATATAATGTAAACATTCAGACTTATAGACTGAAAGCAATTCTTACCTTTCTGGCATTTTTACACTTTTCTTTTGTAATCTTAAAATGCTCCTAATAAGCGTATGGCACACTAAAATGTAAAAGAAATCCACCAGGTGTTGAAACTCTTCAATATTCAATTCTCATACATTTCTGATAAAAGTCTGACCAATCATTTTCTTCGGTCCGAATAAAATGATTTGTCGAGCTTCCTGTCTGTCATCTGTCGCAGTGCCCCTTCCAGTTGCCTACCGCTGTCACCGCTTGCGAGTCACGCGTCTCTCTGGCAGAAAAAAAAACTGACGCATTTGACTGTAAACAAACGGGTGCTGAAATGCTATAATTACGATAATAACGTTAATGGTAGTTCATCAGACTACAAAGGTAACTAAACGTTACGAGGGCATTTTATTTTATACCACATATAGAATGGAATATTATGTCATTACTGTTGGTTAGTTTTCACTTACCGGTGCCTCTGAATCTGACTCCATTGACCCGTTTCACTCTCCTATGAAAAAAAAATTGCGTGCGGCGCGAGGAAGTGTGCAGCGGCGTGAAAAGCAGGTCAATGGAGTCAGATTCAGAGGCACCGTAAGTGAAAACTAACCAACAGTAATTAAATAATATTAATTCTATATGTGGTATAAAATAAAATGCCCTCGTAACGTTTAGTTACCTTTGTAGTCTGACGAACTACTATGTTTTTTTTTTTTTTTTTTTTCGTAGGAGAGGTCAGGCAATCGGGGGGAATAGGGTGGGACTTTGGAGGGAGGCAGAGTTGTTCATGTTCAAACTTTGACTAAGTGCTGTGCGACATGCCCGAAAGGTAAGAATTGCTTCAACTATGTTTAATTCCGTACAGTGTGACGTACCATTTTTGTCTTTCTTTTTGCTTTTGAAGGTGAAAAGTAAACCAAAATTTAATGTGATTTTAACCACATTCATTCAGGTTGTTAACCTCAGAACTTAAAATCACATAAAACAACCTCTCAATTTTTTAGGTTGTGCCACTGGTGCTGGAGATATGTGCCTTTTTTTTGGGGGGGTCCGGTCTCCCAAAGTCTGCTGTTTTGTTGTCCTGACCATAAATCCCACATGACCAGCCTGCAGCGCATGGATCATGTGATCACAGCCACCTGGCTCACAGTTTTGTGGGATTCAAACAAATTCGACAGTATTAATTTCCTTACTGTATGTATCACTCCCACTACTGACTGAGAATAGCCTCCTGGATGGCAAACCTGCCTGCTTGTAAATATCTTTCTCTAAAAGGTCTGCAGTCAAACTTCTTTCTTCTTTCAAAAATCAGTTGAAAAGTCATTCACCACTATGGAAGTTTACAAACCACAAGTTCTCTATCATTCCAATTTCCATAATGGACATATGGATTCACAGGATTCACAGGTAATATCAATGGCTCCCAGAAAGCACAACATAAAGGCGTGGATTATATGTAGCCAATAAAAAAAGCTCAATAGTGCTTTTGCTCTATATATCCGGGAAAGCAGTATTGATCCAGTCACTATGGGAATTTCAAGCTGCTACAAACAGAGAATCTTCTAAAAGCCTATCTAAGCCACTGAATAATTTCACTGTCTTCATCAGGAGCACTATGTGGATTCCTGCAGGGACTTGGATCAATCAGAGTGGTGGAGGCGTTCTCACATCCAGTCAATATTTAGCCCTGGATGCATTCGTTACTCTCCTTCAAATTAAAATGTGAGAATTAATGCATGAAAGGATGAGTGAAGACATAGTCGATGTACTTAGCCCTCAGTAAGAACACAGTGTTTCAAAAATCACATGAAGTCAACAAATGACATGATATTTGACAGGTATTTGATAGTACTGATGTGAAACCGTTTATTTTCACTTACTCTGCAATTGAGCAATGGTCCCGTGAGCTTTCAGGTTTAAACAGTGTTTTTTCCCAGGTTTTAAGGAAACTGATTTGGCCCTGCAGCAATGACGTGTCAATCCAGACGCATGATTTAACCATAGAAGCAAACGCTTCACTTTTAGCATTGAATTAGTGAATTGAGGCGTTGCTTGACTTTGTCTTTTAGGACTCATGTTTTGGCCAGCAACAACAAAATTGTACTGGATATTTTTAATGCTGCCCATCAAATATCTCGTATCAGACAACAATGGGAAGATACTCTGTATTGATTTTGCTGGGTGATACAGGAACTCATTCAATTTTATTTGATATGTTATGCATTATTCAACCCGATAAAATGTGAGTCAGGGAAAAAGCATTGAAAAGAAATATCAACAGTAAGGCATTTTCTCTAATTATCGCTCAAATGTGTGTCCGAAGCACAATTTAAATGAGCAAAATATCTGACTTTGTGTACACACAGAAAGCCGTGTTTAATCTGGAGATATCATAGTTGTTTCTTACACTCCTGGTCTGATAATATTTGATGGGTAAAGTCCAGTATTTTAACTCCAAAAGCATGATGTTTTATGTGTCAAGTTATTAAAACATAACTACATGCTTCTTTTCTTGTCAACTACATGCTTCTTTTCTTGTCTGATATAGAAGAAGTTAAACCTTTATAATTTGTTTTAGCTAACGTGTTTCGCCCAGCTAACATCATTAATAGATCACTATGCATGTGCAATAGGTTACTCATATATTTACACATACAACCCTGTTTTCATAAATGTTGGGACGCTGTGAAATATAGCATATAGTGTGCTGGGTGACAATGCATTCTTTTCTGGCTGATTTATAGCAAGCCTAAAATTGTAAAAAAAAAAAAAAACAATCATCAATGCATTGAATGTACCCTTTCATTGGACACGTTGCTTCAGTCTACTGGCGCCATAAAATGGAAAGAACTGACAAAAAGGGAAAATTACTGTTATGTGTTACGCCTCTCTTGTTCTAACAAATGCAGCAGCGAAAAGATATCTCTATTCAAATGAAGAAATTCAATGCTTGCTTGAAATGTAGGCGGACGAAAACATACAATCACAATTGGATACTACACGAAAAACTCAGAGATTTATGGAGTAATTTGTAAGTAGTTACATCAGTGGTTATCATAGAATAACAGATCCGTGCTGTGACAAACTAAAGAAAATGCGGCTGCGATATCTCAAAGTGCAGGACGCCATGCGAAAGTCTGGCAGCTCAAGTTATGAGATAGATAAATTTTCGTGGTATGAGGCAGTGGACAGCATAATCGGCTAAAAATGCAAGGGCGAAAGAATTCCGTATGCAACATCCACCAATGTCGAATGTAATCAATACATTTTCGGCTTACCTTGATGTTTGGGTACCTAGAGAAAGATTCGGATGTGTAAAAACAAAAAGCATTCAGTCAAGAAAATTTCAAGTTCAGTTTCTTGTGCTGCTATACGTGGTAATCCATGTTACAGATGACACACCAGGTTGCTAGGGCGCGCGCAGCATATGCATTCTAAACTCCCTTCTCAGTAATAAAACCCCCAAAATATATTGGCGCCTCCTTGTAAAATCGTTCCCCATTTAAAACCACCTAGGTGCATACTGCAACGTGCTGTAGCGGAATTTTGACATATATGCAAGTGTACTCGGGGACGGTACGATATTATTAGTGTGAAAGCTGACCAGCGGGGGGAGAGGGAAGAGGGGACAATCGTACGGTGGCACGGTACAGAACAATCGTACCTAGTGTGAAAACGCCCTCAGAATAGTCAGGGTCTACTGGCAGTCCTTGATCCGAAACGGACTTGCACAGTGTCACTAAAACATCCTTTTTGTGACCAGAAACGGTCACTCCACTGTCCTGTAGATATTTCTTTAACTTTGGAACAGTCTAAGTGTTAAAGGTGGCCATATTTTGAAGAAATGAACAGCCAGAAAATGGGATTCTCAAGTCCGTTCTCTCTAAAATCAAGATGGCAGACGCACTGGCTTGACAGACCAAGCAACAAGCCTGGCTAGTGACCACAACTAGAGGGCATTGCGGTTCTGTGCTCGCAAAAGGCCTATTGTCAATGTCTTAAAGTTTTATCTCATCCTTGCTTTATTTTTTCAAATATTTCCACATATAAAACCTCTCAACACCCAGAATCATGATTCCAGGATGGTTTAGTGGCCATTCAAGCAAAGATTAATAAGATGAGAGACCTTGTTGTCATAGTGACTGGCCAAGCATTTACTTGTAAGAACAGTCAAAGGCTTTACACTGATGCCAATTAAAAACAAAGTTAAGACCTTACAAGGTCAAATCTAACATATACCATTAACCAAATAAATACGAAATATACGGAAACTTTCAGTTAAGACATGCAAGTCAAGAAGATGCTGCACTCATCGCATTATGCTCCAAAAAGTAGAAATAAATTGGAAAACACTTCTGGATCCAGATGATGCTGGAATAGCATGGCTATTAAACATTACACATCTCAGTTGTCACACACAGACATTTACACAATAACAATTATTGGCACCCTTTAGTGAAAATGAGCAAAACAAGATGCAAAAAGTCTTTCTATTATGATATTTTATTCAAAATGTTTATTAAAAATATAATATTTTATTGAAAGAACACAAAAAAAATCTTTTTATGAAACAAAAAGATTTTTTTCTCAAAAATTTATTCTCCAAAATTCCTGGCATCCTTTCACCCAATATTTGGTGCAGCCTCACTTGACCACAATAACAGCTCTTCTCCTATACAAGTTTCACCAGAAGCCCATGGGCGCTGCCATGACAGAATGCCTACTTCCGCTTTTCGGTTTTGTTTTTCCGGTAGCCTTGATGCCAATGACAGCAACAAACAGAGCCAGCAAGTCCAAACAACAAAAACATGAGATATAATGACATCAATTGGATGTCCATCATTTAACCACTCACCGCTGAACATAAGCATATATATCTTCGGCAATGAAAGCACAATAATGTCTTTGTAAATGTATTTAATTGTTCTGATGTTTGGATAACTGAAGGGAGCTTTGGTTTAATGAATAATGCTGCCTTCCACAGAATAGCTGCTGCAGACCACATGATTCCCCTAATCCGGCAATACACGAGCAGTCGACTGTCCACGACTCCACTTTCCCTCAGCATTACCCACGCTGTATGTTCAGCTTGACTGACACTTTGGCTGGGCTCAACAACTGCCTTCAGAAATATGAAGTCGTTGTGTTCCTTGAACACTATTTTACCTATTTTGTAACAATGCAGGTAATTATATGCCTGCGTGCTTTTATAATTTCGCAATTCTTTGCCAATCAACGCCTTCGGAAAACAAAAGGTAACTAGAGGCACTCCTTGAGTGCAAACCTCCGCCAAGGCAGCACAGTCGTAATCTTGCTGAGTGAACATGGCTCGCAAGAAATTTAAGGTTTATCACATAACTGAAGTACTTTTCTCATAGCCCAGGTCATGACATATTTTTGACATGATCCTATATTTCACTTTTGCGAAAATCGCATTGGCTGAGAGCATGGGGGGAAAGAAATCGCTTAGCATTACGTCTCGCTGTTTCTACCAAGCCAAACTGAATACCGAGTGTAACGTTGGTTGAATTGCCAAGGCTCAGTGCTGCAGGAGGCTAGTTAAGTGCCACTGACTTAACTAAGTTCATGTTACTTAGCTAGGCAGCGGGCATGCAATACTTTTTCAAAACCATTATGTAACATTAGTTTGGTACCCAGCAAGGTAACATTAGCTAGCTACTCAGTTGACTGAATTTACAAAGCGTTGCTCATTCAGCCACGAATGTCTGTGACTCTGAGACTGAGTAAGAAGAGCGATGTAGTTAGCACAGTGCTAACACACATTGGCCGCTAAGGGAAATTACAGTTGCTTTCCATGAAATTACGCAGTTCAGTTATGTGATGAACAGAATGAGAAAGTTATGAAAGTCGTTGAGTAAATTTTAGGTTTGTTGCTCATTAAACTCGTTTCATAATTTTCATATGACGCGCCCACTCTTGTAAGATCTGTATATCTGCAACATAGGATTTTGCGATGGTTGCTGTGGTGGGCATATTGTTTCCTGATCGCCATCAAAATCCATCCCTGATAGCGACCCACCGACAAAATTTCAGAGATCTGTTCATTACTTTTTGAGTTGTCATGTTCTCTAACAAACAGACAAATGGCACCGATCACATATACCTCCTGCCAACTTCATTTGGCGGAGGTTAATAATTAACTAGATGCAGCTAACATTGGGTCATTGTTTTATGTCATCTACCCCCTCTGTGAGAAGTGACGGGTGAGGCACTGTAACGGAATTGTCCTCATGACTTTTTAAAACATCCGTACTGTGTATCCACTGCCATTTTGTTTCCTTTTGTATTAGCTAAAAGCTGGCTTTTACAGCTATGCAATCGCAAACAATCAACCGGAAAAGAAGAACCGAGAGCCACTATGATTTATGGGTAACGTCACAAAGTCATGAAAAAGGTGGATAATGCGTGATGAGTTTGATGTGCACATGGAACACAATCTTCTATTCCTCCATGCAAAATCTTTCCAGATCCCTCAGATCCCAAGGTCCACACTGGTGGACTCTTTTCTTTAGCTCATCTCACTGATTTTCTTTTGGGAACTGCGATGGCTATAGCAAGACCATTTTTTGTAGATTTTGAGGTGTGCTTCGGATCATTGTCCTGCTGGAATGTTCAATCACAACCTAAAAAGCTTCTTGGCCGAAGCTGCTAAGTGTTCATTTAAAGCGGACATATTTCGAAAAACTTGTGCATATGCATTTCGATTTCTAGAGAGAAAACCAACCCACAGACTGTGAAATAAGACAACAGTTTCAGTTTTTTGGTAGGCGGCCTTTTTCATAAAACATGGCATTAGGCATGCCATTCAGATTTGGCTTCCTGTCCAAATTCACGTGGGCTCAAGAGAATTATTCCACCCTAACTGAATATCTCCACTCACCGTATGGGAGCTACTTTTGAACATGTTTTTTTTCTTTCAATGTTTTTACTGCTTTGTAAGAGTTTTGTGAATACTTTGAGTGAAAGACCTAAAGGATAGCTCATTTTGCTGGTACTACAAGGGCTGCATTTACAGTGTCAAGAAGCTATACTACTAGACTGAATGTTTTTTTCCAGAAATTGTTTTGTGAGTGAACTTTATGATTAAAAAAAAATATTTTTAAATTCTTGAATTGCGCTTTATTTCAAGTCAAAAGTTGAATAGGACATACCTGAAAAAGCGAGAGAGAGAGAGAGAGAGAGAGAGAGAAGCTGAACAGCAAGTATGATGCATGAGAGGGGGGAGAGAGATTTGCAGTGTAATTATCCATCTTTGGAATCGCCTACTATTTACTGCCATGGTAGCAACACTGGCAAAATTTCATTGAATGCAGCCAGATCTATCTTTACCTTGTACTTTATGCCACAGTGCGAGACAATCAATGGAGTCACCACCGAGGCCCAGGTTATCACACAGCTCATGAGCTTGAAGGTCATTTGACTGTGTAGTACAAGTCATAGTCATCTTCACATACTGACAAGCACACTGTAAACATCTAGGGAGGGTGGCTATTAGTATTCAGTATATACTGATGCAGTATACTGTATGTTCTAAACAACCATGCAATTCTGACGACAGTTGTTGTTCTCTTTGTGTATGTACTGCATACCCTTGTTCTTACAAATTACATACATGCAACAAAGTACTTAATAAATAACAAATTTAATGAAATGCCTTATTAACGGCCTCAAAATGAAGGTAACCAAGTTGACAAAAACAAAAAAAAATAGAATCAATTTTACGTACATATTCCTCTTGTGTGAACGTCCAGGTCTTACTGAGAGTGCTGATATTGATATTAATGTTGACCTAACCTCTTTTGAAGTGGCACAGTCTAATTACCACGCCCATATGCGGCTACCTCAGAACACACACAGGCGAAGAGGATGAGCCACTCCCTGACTGAACTTGGACTCAGACCTCTAGCACTGGCAGCAGATGAGGTTCAGATGTTTATTTGTGAGCTTGAGCAAAGTCATACAATCTGGTTCAGAGCCACACAGGAAGAACAGTATACTGAAGTGTAAAGCCAAATCATAGGGTACAGTCCACTGGACAGATGCTGCACAGGAAGATTGCAAAAGCCAATGGAGATCCAAATCATATAACCTGGAAGAGAAGCCGTAATTGTTACGAGAATATCACAATACATGCAGGGGCTGGTAATCTTAAACAAGCGGAAATTCAAGACCAGGAAAGCTCACGGGAATCAAGAAAGGCTCCTAGTGTTAGGTGCAGGAACGGCAAAACAAACTTGTGCCAAACTAAAGAAAGCGCGGGGTTTATGAAGAGAAGCTAGAGGGAAACAAAAAGTGAATTCAGGTTTGCTGGGAGCTGGGAATATTACAATGGGCATGGCTATTAACAAGGGAATGACTAATACAGTTAACACACTGTAAGGGGTGGGTGAGTGCGGGAGTGATAGGAGATACAAAGGTGCTGTTAGGGTTTCAGCCGCATGCCCACGTGACTGGCACGGAGGACAGGAAATTGAGGACTGGACTCAAGTGCAAGGATGGATTCGGTGATAGGTTTATTACTATGCTGACCATGCAAGGGAGAGGCATACACAAAAATACTAACAAAATGGGAAACGAGGTTCCTTAATGGAAATAGATCATTAATAATACAAACAGACGGCTAAGTGTATTTACAAATAGAAAATAATAAACAGGAAATGAGGTTCCTTAAATATAAATAAATAAATAAATATATATATATATATGTATATAATGCTGGAACTACGCAGCACTAATATCAATGGTTTTAGTTTTATAATAAGACTGCGCGAGCACAGCTATTAACAGCAATAGTACTGGCATATAGCTTATGCGACTTTGCAAAGAGCCAGTGTGAAGCTTATGTATCCGCTGCTACCACTCAGCGGCAATTAAGAACAGATGATTGTGATGGATTGATGAGTGAAGGAGTGGTCCTGGTCTTAATTGGCCTGCATGCTGGACCGCAGGAGGCGAGGTCTGACAGGTGCGTGAGGAACTGTTTGGGCATGAGAATACAAATGATGTATACAATAATCAACAGAAATACAAGAAATACATAAAATACAATAAAATCATTAAAGATCATATATTGGGTTATTTATATTTTTACTAAATTTATGGACTGTTCACCAGGCAAACTTAAATAGGAGCAGCTTGAGAGCAAATCATGCAGTAACGGGTGTTGCTGAAGGCCCTCTGAGCATGCGACAGCACACCACAGGTTTAGACTACATTCAGTTTGGCAGTTTCTTTTATCAGATTATACATTTATAGGTAACATGCCTAACAGCTACAGTACTGTGGGTTGTGAAAAGCTTTTCACTGTAATTACTATGAGTCACATTGAAAAAATCTTGTGACAGCCCATCAAATTCTCATCCCGGCTCGTCATATAATGATGCTACCTGACCAAGCATCAATACATGATGAATAAGGAGGCTTTTGGCATCCTTTTTTGACATAAGGGTTAAGGGTTAGGGGGTAGGGTTCGTTTTAAACTGACGTCTAATAAGGACGCCAAAAGCCTCCTTTTCCATTGTGTATCAACGCTTGGTCAGGTAGCGTCACTATACAATGAGTCGGGATGAGACAGGGCTCGTCAGCCATTACTAATGAACCAGTAATGGTCTAACAACAGCAATCAGAACTGCACAGATGACAGTCAATGACAAACCACAGCTTTCTGGTTCTGCTTACCGTAAATTATTTTTGCCATACAAACTTAACCTCGATAGCTTTGTTTCCAAATACAGTGACTACAAATATAACCTTATAACCCTATAACCTTATAACCAAATATAACCTTATAACCCTATAACCTTCATTCTAATCGCATGTTTGGCAAACAGTAGGGATATGATTTGTGCGCCTGTGTATTCAGTGATGAGTTATAAATACTGTCTGTCAACGTAAAGCAAAAGTCTGAGGTCCGATGAAGTTTCTCAGTGGAAACAACCGTTTTCAAGAGACGATCGCAAGGACTAGCCGACTATTCAGTACCGAAAGGGGATAGAAATCTTTTTGACTTTGTGAAGATCAATGCTATTCGAAATGTTATTTTGTAACATAGTTTTGTAAATAAATTGATTAAAAAAAATAAACCAAGAGCGCCAATTTATAATTGTGTTCATACCTGGGAAATAACTAGGGGCCACATGAAAAACTGCGTAAAAGTGAAGTAAATATAGTTATGCTGGAGAAATTTAAGATCAACTATCACTTTAAAATAGTAGCAGAAAGTGCCAAAATGAACCCTATTTTGCTAAATTTTCCAATGTCACCCCCTCCCAAACCCACCCAAAAGATATCCAGTCTTTTCAATCTGGAAAAAATAAATAAACACAAATCTCAAATGTTGAAACTCCCACTGACTGAGGACAAGGAAGTTTTGATAACACTTGAATTTATCACATATTATGAAGAAAATCAAACATTTATCTCTTTTCATGTTCGTCATAAACTGTCAAATATTTAATGATGCAGCCATAATCCTTTCGCAATTTTGGAAAAAAAAATTTTGCTGTTTGACCAGATTTCAGAGATGAACTGAATAATGATTTTTACAACGTATTTGTGTGAGTGTGTATGTGTGTAATTTTACATTAATGAGAACAATCTTGTTTTCCAAGGAGATTTGAAATCTTCTTTGCCCCATTGCTGCTTCATTTCCGTTTACATAACCGGTGACAAACATGCGCGTTCAAGTGGTTTGCAAACCAGAACATTAACAATGAAATGGTTTGGTGGCCCTTTTAACCAGACAACTGGAATTTATGCCTCAATTATGTTTGGGGCGCACAATCAAACTAATAAAACATTTTAACTAAAATAGTATAGAATCCAGATTGAGAGACATAGAGAGAGAGAGAGAGAGAGATTTGTGTAGTAGTCTAACAAGCCCAAGCCTAACTTGAGTTGTTTTATAATTACAATTTCACTATGCCTCATTTTCTAGTGGGCTCCAAGGTTATGCTGAAATTAGTTTCATAGCAGACATGCTTTTCTCCGGAAATAAACAGGTTGAGTCACACAGTTTTCTTTCTTTACTCAGCTCTTTGTGTCATTCTCAAGGACTGAATGAGTTTCAGAAGGATGGTCACCTCACCCAAACCTTCTTTTTTGTCCTTTTGCTCAGTAAATTGGTTTTGTCATGCAGACGAGTTAGTGTGCAATCCATAACTTCCCATTTTGACCTTGAATGGCTTGTCAGGCTGTCGGAAACATGGGAAGCTTGGCCAAAGTTGGGAGAGGGAACGGCGAGTCAATCAGATCTGCTAAATCACCGGTATAATAAATCTATCACCAGGTTCCTAAGCCTCAGCACATTTGTCATTAAATTGTGAACCAAAGCGGGATTCTTCTTAAAAGCAGTGAGGAAAAAACTGTCTGTGGTCAGCAATAATTCCCTCCCTGCTTCATCAGCACATGAAAGGGTTCCACAAATACTTCTTGGCCTGGACTACCATTCAGCCTATTCAACTAACATGCAACATATCCTCAAAATGCCTGGCACCTCACACTCAATGAAGAGAGACGAGATGTTGCCGTTTAAACATTGTCTAGCTCTGCATGTCATATACCACTTGGTGCATTATAAATCACTGGAGAATAAGATTCAGGGATATAGGGTTGAGGGGCATGTCTAGAAATGAAGCTTGCTTAACTTGCTGAAAGTGCTGAAATTCTCAGCGCTGAGTAAAATTGCTCAATTTACAGTTTATAGCTGTTCTTTTCCAGGCATATACACTTCTTCAAAAAAAAAAAACTTCAAATTTAAAAGAAGCTCTACTTCTTTGCAAACTGTACATACACGTGCATTTAACAAGAGGCATCATTATGCAACAATTTTAGGTAACGCTTTAGATTACAGCCTGCAATGTACAGGGTAATTACTCCACAGTTACAGCGTAATGTTTTGTACAAATGGTGTACCAGTACAGTACATACCAATACTTATATTTACATACTGGGTAACTAAATGTAAAGCTATGAAATAATTGGATAATTGGTAACAATTCACATCTTGCAAAAAATTTATGCTGTAGTTAATTTTTATCTATTGGATACCTATTTCATTATAGAGTATGTATGACTGACTGAGTAATAATCCAGTGGCGGATTTGGCCGTTTTGGGGCCCAAGGCAAACCTAGGCATGCCCCCCCAATCCTCATTTATCTAAGAAAGTCCAACTTGTAACTTCCTCTCCTCCCAGGTCTTCACACAGCCATTTTTTATTTTTATTCTTTAATTTATGTAAAGGTGCTATGTGTATCTTTCATAAATTCTTTGTCATTCCAAGGCTAGTGGTGGTAAAGCGTTCCTTTCTTGAGAGTTATAGCTGTGGCATAATACATTGACTGCATTTGAAAGATAAATCGGTGCTAGTTACAGCCAGCATCAGCTATTGCAGTTTGTAAAACACTGACGTTGTCTTGCACCAAGAGGCTCAGTGATGTCAGAGCATTGCTATATTTTCTGGATGACAACCTTAGTGGTTCATGACCTTCATGGAATATTATTGATCAGATGTATTGCCAGGCTTCATTATTGATATAATGGCTTCAATCACAACTCTTAGTTTGTTGAATCCATGCGCTAATTTTTCACCATAATCACATAGACCTTTCACTTTTTAGCTAACCCTAATGTACAGAATCGGTCTGGGAATAGGTTGAGACAATGGTAACTTATTTCGAAACTTGTCAGTTACAAACAGATGAGAGGAGTCGGATGAGTAACTTTAGCAATGTTGCTAAAAACCTCTTACTCTCCTGCCGTTTCTTCCTTTTTTCACAACCATTTGGGTAGCTTTGCTCTCATCTCTGTTTGCATTCTGAGTCACTTCTGTAGATGCAATCATGGAACATAGTGGGGACTTGAAGGGCGGGTGCTGGGACACTGGTTACTCATGAATTATGCGCATTATGATGCCGTTTTACCATTATAGATTTTTAGAATGACTTGACTAATTAATAAAGAGTATAAAAAAAGTTATCAGGTGTTTTATGGGGCCCTGGCAGTTCGTGGCCCAGTGGTAAAGACCACCTCAGTAATAATCTGGACATTTGGGAGGGACTTAGAAGTTATGTTTTAACTATTCTATTAATCCATAAAACAGAGAAAATCTCACTGTGACAGGGAAGATGGCGTAATGACATCTTCATCTGCACTGCATCATGAGTGAAAAAGCCAGATTATAGTGAAATTCATTGAAACAAACAGCAGCTATCTCTATGTCAAAGTAGATTTATAGGGATGTTTGTCCAAGCTGAATTGTTTTGCAATTTTGCAATGGGTTTTGATCACTGGAACACTGCCAAGGTATGAACATGGATATGTAGGCACACACTATCACAACCCTCGTTTGAATGCCCTCTGTGTCTCCTCCTATTTAGCAACTCAGTAAGTCTCCTTTGAATGGTTTGGGTCTTGCGTGTTCCCTTATCCTCAGCTGTGTCTCAGTTCTTAGTTACTCTACCTCTTGTTTGTGCATGGTATTTATTCCCCCTCCTTTGAATTGCAAGTTGCTGGATTGTAATTTGCTATAAGTGCTTTGAACCAGTCAATATTTACAAATAACACTCTTTGTCTTTTGAAAGTAAAATGTAATCTTTAATGATAGTAAGTTAACTTCCTCGTCTAGTTAATAGGAACAAGCTCCCAAGCCTTTCTCACAGTCACCAGGATTGAGTTACTAATGTTGAAGTAATTCATTCCTGTTACTGCAAAATGATACTTTGACTGCATTGATATTAGTTGGCTAGTCAAGTTTATCAATCACTGTTTGATCAGCTTTCACCAAGAGGCTCAGCAATGTTAGCACAGCTAGAGATATTTTCTGGGTGATAACTCTCACATTTAGTAAACTAGATGGAATATTATGAATAAGATTTGTTGCCAAACTTCATAATTGATGTCAAGCTTCCATCGCAACTGTCATTTTGCTGAATAGATGTGTGAATAGTTTGAGCATAATCGAAAAGATCTTTTTTACTGTCAACTAACATTAATGTACTGAATGGGTCTGGCAGTGGGTTGAGACTGAATAACTTAATCCTAAACTAATGTCAGTTATAATCAGATGATAGGAGTGGGATGAGTAAATTAACATTAGACTGGAGGTCATGCATATTGCTAAAGATCACTTCACGGCCTTGCACCTCAGTACATTAGTGATCTTCTTATCCCATATTCTGCCCCAAGGTCCCTCAGGTCATCAAACCAGTTTTTATTTTCAGTTCCGTGATCACGGCTGAAGCTTAAAGGTGATTGGATCTTTTCTGACGCTGCACCCAGGCTTTGGAACAGCCTCCCCTTCAAAATCAGATCATCTCCCACTACATACATTTTTAAATCTTATTTAAAATCTCATTTTTATGCCTTAGGTTTTCAGAATGCTTGATTTTAATTTTTCTGTGCTATTTTATCTATTTTTAGTACTGTGCTAGTTCAGCCTCTTTTATTTGTCCTCTCTTATTTGTATGTATTGTGTGTGTTGTATTGTGCAGCACTTTGGATCAACTTTGTTGTGTTTAAATATGCTATAGAAATAAAGTTGACTTGACTTGACTAAATGGTCTATCGTAGTATTCAAAACTTCACATATCATAGTAGGTCATCGAGCTGTATCACCACAGCATACCATTGCTTATATGTCATTACAGATTACCATTGTTTACTTCACTGTTACTGTTTACAGACATTAGCAGACTCCATTTCCAAGATAACATCAGCTTGAGTTGCACACTAGTCACTAAAAAGAAGCTGAGGAGTGGCAGGCAAGGCACAATGGAGCACGCATGAACATCACCTCCTATACTTCCACACAGATATCAGTCCACAAGCTGTTATAGGTAACCGAGAAAGTTTGGAAAGGTCTCATTTTTAAGATACATTACAGTCAGTCCGTTCAAGCTTTGGCAATAGAGAGTGATTAATGCGCGCAAATAAGTTGCACATTGCACTTCGAATTATGTTTTTATTTGCATTCAGCATACTGGCCCAATTCTGGGAATGTTGAATTGAGGCTGTATTAGGCATTGAATGGAGATGATTAGTTCACAAGTCAAACTGTAAATATGACAAGTACTGTACAACTTTTGGCAACTTGCTTGGAGCAGATGAAATGAAATGTGAAATATCCATCTGCTTGTGCTGTACTGAGGAAATGAAAATTCAACTAATTTTAATTATATTGTTTGCTTGAGACTGCAGTCTCAAGCAACTGCCTGCCCATCTTAATTACTGATAACACAATCATACAATCATAGTCACCACATTTATATTCCACGCAGAACCCTATAAATTTGATGACTGCATTAAAACTTTTTGTGAGTGTATCTCCATGGCAAAGTTGGGATTTATGTTATTTTGTTTATTTATTTATTTTAACTGGTGTAAGCTTTATTTCTTGATTTTGTCATGGAACACAGCTGTCTTCCCCCTAGCTCACACAGTCAAAAAAAATTCACTGCTCTGAAACCAAATTGTGATGCTGGATGCTTGAAAAACACTTTATTTTTATGGAGCACAGGGTGACTATTCTCATCATTTCACCAAGTGATTATAGTACGTCTCATTGTTTTATATGCAATTAACGCATAGTCCACGAAGAGATCTTATGGTGAATAACAATTAGGTGGCAATTATACAAAGGTTGTACTGTCCAGTCATCTGTCATTGAAGTCACTGTGTGTTGAATACTATTGGGCTTGGTTTTTTTCAAAAGTGAGTAGAAAATGAAAATTTATTTGACATCCTGCTGTCTTTTCATAAGAAATTATGTGTCCTCTGGCTAGCTACTGATGGACATTCATAAGGACATTGTAAAGCATGTTTTGGAGAGAGACGAGGCAAAATAACCATAAATATTTATTTTGTTGTTTCATACCTATCCCACAAGTGAAAGCCATCCATCCATCCATCCGACCATCATCTGATCTGCATTATCATGGAAAGGGATGGCGGAAGCTGTCCCTGAATACAGTGGTCAAGAGGCAGGAACACATTCTGGACAGTCCAGTGATCCATTGTAGGGGTCACACATCATTTCCTCACACATAGAGTGATCAAACGGACAATTCAAAGTTTGCAAAAACCTGGCATGCATGTCTTTGGACTGTGGGAGGAAAGCAGAGTACTTGGAGGAAATACATGTAAGCACAGGAAGAACATGCAAACTCCATAAAGATTCAGCCACAAGACTTTGTTGCTGTGAGGCAATAATGCTACCCACTGCAACAAGGGATCCATATTTGCAATAAAGTTACAAATATTTGAAAGGGTTTATTACTAACTGAGCTGATGCAGAATTCCAGCCATGCCAGTGCCCACACTTGTGAGCTCAGCAGAAAATTTGCTTCACAATGCTTAGGTTTGTGAAAGTGATGTATTTAGTTTTGGTTAGAGTAGTTAGTTGCTCAAGCACCGCCAACTGGCTATCCGCATGCTCTTCCATTGCAAATTAAGTCTATGTTTGGGTTTATTCCGCCCTAATTTTGAGCATGTAAGGTTTGAATCTGCGAGTGAAAAGACGTAGCAGCTGACATGCGCGTTTTAGAAGAAAACTGCAAACGACTGGCGCTCTCCATTGATGGCAGAATAAATTGCATATAAACATGCTTGTACATAATTTGCTGATTGGACATTTCAGATTCAGGTCGAATTGCAGATGCCAAATTTAAAAAAAAACTGAACTGATTCAGAAAACAGGAATTGACTTCAGCAGCACATCAGCGTAGGTTGGATTGCAAACCAAAGGATAAGCCGGTGCAGAGTTACACAAATGCAGGGCAGACAGAGGAACTCAGGACAGGACTAGCACACTCAGGCACAAAACAGGATTACAAACAGAACAAAACCAAATATTAAGCATTCTCAATGTGACCCAACTATCAAAGAAGAACTGAACAGTGGGAATAGGGTATGGCCAATCATCCAGTGATTGGAAACAGATTCGGGTGATAACGACATGATTGCCCGGTGATTAGTAGAAGTATATGTTAGTAGATTGGAGCTTGTGCAGAAGGGGATGCAGGCGTGAAATCCGCTACATCATTGTACCACCCCAAAACATTAAAAATTACAGTATATTTAAATGACTGTTGCTAAAAAATCAGTACGGCTGCGGTTTATAATAGATAATCATCAAAACAGTTAGTCATTAGTGCACATTGAACTGTGTGTTGTCACATGTGCATGTCCATGTCCATGTGAGCGCAAGTACCGTTTGATGCTGTCTATGTGAGCAACACATGCGTGCACACGGGCCCGACAGAAAACTCTGTTTTTGCCCATTTACGCATGGCTGCCCTTACCGTGGTTAGCAACAGTCCCTGTTTTCCATTCTCAGACAGAAACAGGGAAATAAAGTGCCAAAAAATTACACAGAGGCAGGTGCCCACAGTCAGAAGTGAAGAGTTTCTACTCCTGTTGATGGGCAAAAAATGGGATTTCTGTAGGGCCGTGTGCACGCATGTTTTGCTCATGTAGAGGCGTGAAACGGTACTTGCGCTCACCCTCAATCGTCTCGGACCCCTCATCTCATGATCAGTTTTGGTTGCTGTACGGAATCTGTCACGTACAGGCTGTAACCAGATGTGGCGCTCTTGAGCTGCCATCGTCACTCGTGGCTGCCCTAAGCGGGGTCGGTCAGTGACAGTGCCTGTGTTCCATTCTCGGATAGACAGCCGACTGATTGTTGAACGGTGACAGTGCAAATGACGCACCACCTCCTGGCGGCTGAGACCTGCCCGTAACATGCCAAAGGCTCGTTTTCTCTCTCCTGTGTCACAAGCCGTTCCATTTTCTTGATGCAGTAGCATTTTTCGTTTTTTTTGTTGGCTTTATGTAGGCTATTGACCACACCAAAAAAAAACAAGTCAAGTGTCACTGTCACATCACAAACAGCTCAATGTTTGTTATTACTGAAGTGCTTAACTGCGCGTGCCGTGGTCTTGCGTCAGGATTACAATACCACGCGCTTTTCTTTATTTCCTCTCGTGCCTTACTGGAAAAGCAATAAAAATCAATCGATTCTTCAATTAGCCGCAAATACAGTACATACCTCACCTGTGCATTTTTAATGGTGCTGAGTATATATGCAATTAATTGAAAAATATTTAATCAAATTTGGGGAATGTCTCATGAAGCCCAAATGTTAAGCTAATAAACAGAGGTTGTTTTGTGTTATATTTAAGATTTGTTTATTTGCTATGAAGCAAAAAATCTAGATGAACATCAACTAAGAGTGGTGATTCCATAATTTTGACTAGGGGTTGTCTTCTGTCCCACATCTCCACCCACAGCTTGTCTGAGAAGATGCAGCATTTTTCCCACAACTGCCAGACCAGCACACATCACAACATGAAGGTAGAAAAGCCGAGCGGATCTTTATCGTTGGCAGGATCCCAGCTTCAATCAGTAAGAAACTAAACGTGAGTGCTATCCACTTTTGGTCTGACTGCCTCATACTATCAACCAGGGTCAGTACAACACAGGACTGGCAACAAAATGTATCTAATAACATTTAAAGATAATATTAAAGATTAAAGAAGATAATATTAAAGATGACCTATTGCACTTTTTGTGAGATGCAATGAAGTGCTGTATTTTAAGGGAGAATCTGTGGCTGGCAAGGGATGTGTTTCCAATTTCTGTTCATATTTAAACTGAATTTCAAGTGTAATGTGGGTAAAATTTGTATGTCCTGGTTGTAGATGTAGGCTACAACGTAGCGAAGTACTACTGTAAGTGTAGTTTTTTTTTTTTTTTTTGCTAGCTAGCTAGGCAGTGTCAAAATGGACTGAATTTAGAAACTGCTGCCAGTTTAGTCAGAAGCAATGTGCAAGACACGTTGATAGGAACAGATGGGTGAACGTTTGAATGGAATTCACTTGCGGAAGAGTATTGCACTATTTACAATTAATTGAACATTAGCTAACAGTTGCTACTACACAGATGCTAGCCATGGATCATTCTCAGTGTTAGAGACTGAATTCCATGTGAAGTTTAAACTTTAAAAGTGACTGCATGTTTCACTTCTTTGTGAATATAACTACCATTTTTGCTTAGCCTGTATTTTTTACCTCTCCATACTCATTGTGTAACAGTTTAATAGCTAGCTAATTTCAGTCTTCTGTATTTAGAGATTTGCCAGTGGAGGGGGAATTATGTCATCATCGTTCACTGTTATACATTGGGCCAATGCCTTTGTTCGCTGCCCATTGCATAGAGGGGACACCCACTCAGAACAGCCTGTTTTTCAGAGGGTAAGAAATGACAGAAATTACATTGCCTGGAAATCATGAATTTTATTTATTTATTTATTTATTTTTTGCTAAAACGTTTACAGACCTCCCATTTGGACATCCAAGAATATTATAACTGGGGGGAAAAAACCAGCATAACAGGTCCCCTTTATTGTGTTTTGGCTCTACTGGAAGTGGTCTGTCATCTGATCCAACATGTCATGTAAAGCATGCACTGGCAACACTTGAATATCATTGGTTCAAGCAGAGATGATTTACTTATCTCCATAAACTATATTTAGTTCAAGTGTTCAGAGAGGTAGAAGACACATTGATTTTAGCCCCTTTGCGCAGAATACAAATAATGCCAATTTTTCCTGTTGTGCATGAGCCTATTTAGGCTTTATAACTCAGTATTTGTGTCACAGAGACTCTGGAAAATTATTCCAGTGGATAATAGAATTATTTAAGGATCGAATTTCGGAATTTACGCACGCCAGCGTCTATATCTGTGCAAAACGGTAAAAGAATAAGAATGGTGAACTTGCATTGTCAAATAAAGTACATAAAGTCTGCTGTTCAAAATGATAAGCCATTATTTTATTTACATTTTTTACACCGTGTTATCCATGTTCAAACATCGCATAATCCTATCATCCGCTATCGCCGCCATTAAAAATAATTCACCAATCAAACAATGGGCAATATTCTGCCCAGCCCAGTGCATCACGTCATGAGGGCTGGATATGTCTTTCGAGTGACCGTAATGACAATTGCGTTGATGATCAAAAGTGTTTTGAGAGATATCAGTTGTTTGAATTACAACTGATTGATTGCTGGGAATCTTTATTTATTCCTCCACAATGCCACAGTGCGCGGTTGATGGTTTCTGACGAAACGGGCGATCCAAACCTGACTGATGTGACCTTTCACCATTTTACCTTTCATACAAAAGAGCTACCAGCCCAGGTGATGTAGGCATCTTCTTCCAGCAACTCGAGAACAAACATCGCCTGCGCATGGCATAACATTAGACAAACTAGCAAAGCTATGTTATCAATGATGGACCATGGCATAGATATGGTTGGAAAGGAGATTAGGATAGGGAGAAAGGAAGGCCATTGTTGGTGGCAGGAGGAAGAAAACATGACAGATGAAAACACAAACCGAACAATATCTGTAGAAATAAAACAGACAAACTATTATCAACAGGAAATGGGGTCTTGGCTTGCACTTAAAGAGGATTTCACTGTGGTTCCAGACTGGTTTTACTTGTTTCAGATTATAGGAGAAGTTATGAAATGAAGTCAAAGTGTATTGACTATTTTGCATGGCATGATGGTACATGGTGGTTGAAAAAAAAAAAGAATTCATACATAAATATTAAAGCTGTACTCTGTTGCAACAATCTTGATTTCTCATGACTCTGGTCCTCCATACATACATTGTAGCCCTACCAATTATGAATTATACTTATATTCATCCATCCATTATATAAACCACTTCTTTCTCATCAGGTTTGCAGAGGAGCTGTAGCCTATCCCAGCCAACAACTGGCGAAAAGCTGGAACACATACCAGACAGCTGGAAAATTCATCACAGGGTGCACACACCCTTCACATGCGCACTTAAATCTATGGATAATTGCAAGTCTCCGGTTAACCAAGCATGCATATCTTTCGACTATGGGAACTTCAGGAAAACCAATGTGCACGTAGGGAGAATATGCAAATTCCACGCCGGAAGGCCCCAGGTCAGTTTTGAACCCAGAACCATTGTGGCTGTGAGGCACGTGGTCACTGCTTCATACAAAATGAAATCTGCTCCATCTAGTTTTAATGCAGGTTATGCAACAACAACGCCTTTGACATGCAGTGTACACACTTTTTGATGTTCTTGTCAAATTGCCTGGCTTAAAAGCCAGCTGCTGTAATTAGCTATGGATTCTCCTGTCAGTCTCACCCATTATTTAGCTTAATGTCATTTGTTCTTCCACTGCTCCAAAAATTTAATAACAGTTAGTGTCTGAACAGCTGTTATATCCACAATTAAAGCTGTGCAAGGGAAGGCTTTAAACAAACAAAATTCAGATGGTACTGACCTGCTGTGTGAATAACCTATAGTATCACTGTTTTTTTTTTTTTTTTTTTTACACAGGATTGGTTTATGAAATGAGATTACCTAAAATATGCTTTAGAGAACAGTATTTTGTCTGCATTTACACCAAACTTCTGCCATTATGAAAGTGTCCCATGAGTAATACGCTTGATAAGGTTGCCATTTTCAAGCATTGAATAGACACTAGTCTATTCCAGTTGTCCCTGAAATTTGAGAGGCGGAATAAATTTGCATGAGTTGTGATTTGGTTTAGTTAAATTTCATTACAGCTCTGCAAATTACTTGTTTATTTTTCTGCAGAGTCACTGGCTCATCAGGAGCAGACCCGATGAGAACTGAACATAACACTAATGAGTAATCAGCTCTCATCTACTTTTCACTGCCCAAACATGTATGCGTGCAAAACTCTTTCTGGTTATTGACCTTCGATGGCTTCTAACCGTTGAGCTCTCTGTGCCCTTTTCTCTGGAGCTCATCAGAAAAGGTGGTCGCATTTAACAGCCCTTTGTTCAAAGACCATATTTACATGCAGAAAATATAGCGGTATTTGCCCCTATTCCAGAAAAGACAGTATTTAGAATTAACTGTTTACATAACTATTGAAAATGAATATTCAACAAATGCACTTCCTCTATGCATGCAGCTGTGATTAAAATAGGATTTTTTTCAGTTTTCCACCAGTGGCAGACTTGTTCCACCAAACATAGCTTTCCTCTTTCCTTTGTTCTAGCATCTTCTTGAAAAGATTGGCACTGTGGTATTTGCACATATCCAAAAACCAGTTGATATAAAAGTCTTTCACAATCTGTGAAGATGTGTTTCTTCTTCCGACTAGAAAGTGGGCTTTGCAAACGAGGTGGTAAACCGGCGGTCAAGTGTTGCAAACTGTGGCAGATGCATATTTTAAATGTGCTGTATACATGTCTGAAGAATGCTCCTAAAACGCAAATTATATCAGCATATTCCACGTCTTACTCAGAAAATGCTACATTCAAAATAAGGCCTAATGCAGAGCATACAAATGGAATATGCAGGTCACATGGCCTGTATTTAATTCGGAATATTGTCATATTTGGAATAATCGTGGAAATAATGGTGTTTATGTAACCGAAGTCATTTTGTCCTCTTCATTGAACCTTTCTGACACAATTCAGCATTTTTAATGCTTACGTTTACCTGTCAGGGGTAAGGAGGCCTTCTTTGATGCAGCCTGGGGCTCCAGCAGCCAACAGTGAGAGGGTGTCATTATTTCTTATAAGGTCATGATTAAACAGGCCATGGAGACTTTTTAGCTTACCAGCCCTATGGGCCAATATATATCTGTAAAAATATATCAGCGATGCTGGTGAGTCACATCTTCAAAAAGATAAAATTATCTGAAATGAGAAAAATTGGGGAGCATTGTCTTAATGATGTCAATAAAATATCTCAAACTGTTCTGGCTCGGGATATCTTTCTGGATCAAGGGCCTGAACTTATACAAAATTTTGCATGTGTACACATATGTCCACTTTGTAAATATTTGAGGTAGAGACTTCCAACTGCCACTAAATTATTGGTGAGTTGATTCGGATTCAGTTGAAATGAAAGGATTATGTAACCACATTTCAAAAAAAAAGCTGGTACACTGTGAAAAAAATGTAAATAAAAACAGATTGCTATGATTTTCAAATCAATTGAACTTTATCTTTATTTGAAAATAGTACAAAGACAATAAATCAGATGTTGAAACTGAGATATTTTATTGTTTTTTGAGAAATATACACTCATTTTGAATTTGATGCCAGCAACACGTTTCAAAAAAAGTTGGCACAGGGGCATGTTCACCACTGTTTGGCATCACATCATCTTCAATCAGCACTCTGTAAGCGTTTGGGAACTAAGGAGACCAACTGCTGTAGTTTTGAAAGCAAAATGTCTTCCCATTCTTGCTTTATGTAGGATTTAAGCTGCTCAATACTTTGCAGCCTCTTTTGTCATATTTTTGGTTTCATAATGCGCCAAATATTGTCAGTGGGTGACAGGCCTAGACTGCAGGCAAACCACTTTAGCATCCAGACTCCTTTACTACAGAGCAATGTTGTTGTGTTTGGCATGGTGTTGCTGAGATAAGCAAGGTCTATCCTTAAAAAAGGCATCAGGATGGCAGTAAATGTTGCAACAAAACCCAGAAAACGTGGCATCCATGAATTCCAAAAACAATTTTACATCTTCATTAGTCAACCCACTGGGCAGTTTCCCACTTTGTCTCTGAACATTTTAAATGAGCTCAGACCCAGAGAAGAAGGTAGTGTTTCTGGATCTTGTTTATATATGGTTTATCTCTACGAGGGGGTATCAAAAAGTTCTAATTATCACCGAGACATATTCAGGGTAGAAACTTTATTTTGCTTTCTTGTCCTTAAGACTTCTCTACATATTCACCATCCAGAGTTACACATTTCTCCCACCGTTTCTTGACCTTGCGCAGACCACCTGAATAGAAGTCCCCTGGTTTCATGGAAAACCAACCCTCCACCTCTTGAATGACCTCATGGAAATTCCGTTTCCATCTCGCAACAGTGTCATAAGATTGGCTATCATCACCATAAGCAGATTGCATTTCATTGTGAATCTGTCGGGCAGTGCAACCCTTCAAGTGCAAAAACTTAATTACATTGCACGCCTCAATCTTCTTGGGGTTACTCGTGTTTAGGATCAACTAGCACAAGATTGAATAAAGTAAAGTTGATAGTTCTTGGTCCATTAACTAGATAAGGATCACTGATGTTACAATCAAAATTTCATCCTGATTGCTCAATAACTTCTTGGGGATAATTATAACTTTTTGATACCCCCTCGTATATGGCAGGGTTTTAACTTGCATTTGTGGATGCACTGACAAACTGCGTTTACTGGCAATGGTTTACAGAGGTGTCTTTTTTTAATGGATTGCTGCCTGAGGACCTGAAAATTACAGCCATTCGAAATTGGATTTTGGCCTTGTCCCATGCGTACAGAGTTTTTTCTGGATTCTCTGAATCTTTTAATGATATTATGTACCATAGAGCAGTGGTTCCCAAACTCGGTCCTGGGGACCCACTGTGTATGCTGGTTTTTGTTCCAACCACAATTACAATCCTTGAATTAACAAACTGTCAATTTTTCTTAATTAGTTGCTTTTCAGGCAAATGAAACGTTTCACACTCTTAAATTACATTGACAGAAATGGCTCTGCATTCTATGCTGTTAAATAGCCGAATGTTCTAACTGTTCATTTTTGTGTTGCTCCTGGTAATACCCCTGTCACACCAGACAGAGTTCCCACAGAGTTGTCACCACGATCTGAAACTTTTCAGAACTCCGTGGGATCGCAGAGAAATTTGGAAATCGTTTTGCAAATTATTTGAAATTTTCACAAGGTGGAGATCTCAGGGCCTTCTAACCAATTGAGGCGTTTGTACGGTGTTCCTGTGGCGTGCTGATGCATTCCCACAGCTTTCTCGTTTGGGATCGGTGGCATTGCAACGGAGTTCTCGTTAGGTGTCCAGTACAAGCTAGGCGTTTTCACTGCACACCCACTGCGTGCACGCTGAGTTCACTGTGTCCCCAAAGCGTCCATACTGCGTTTTCCCAGATGGTATAAAAGCCGTGACATACACACTCCTTTTCTTTTCAGCTATTAAGCCGCTTTCACATTGGACGCGAAACTAATTTTTCGCACGAGATTACGTTCAAAGTCAATGCAAAGACACGAATACAGGCATTTTGCGTGTATTCGCGTCTTTGCATTGACTTTCAATGTAATCTGTCGTGCAAAAAATTCGTTTGGCGTCCAGTGAAAGCAGCTTTAGCTGCGTTCGTGTGGCATTCATACGCGACCTTGGGGCGTGCCCATGGCGCACCCGTGGCGCTGTAGGAGACCTCACTGAGCTGCTACAACGATCCTACAGAGTTCAAATCAGAACGCAGAGCCATCTAGGGGTCTAGGAGACCCCACGGCGTTTAGTGGAGATGCCACAGAGATGCCGCTGCGCTCTAGGTGATCCCACTGCGCTCACCCCGGCGTTCTACAATTTTTGTGAACGCCGCACGAACTCCATGAGAATGCAACTCTGGTGTGACGGGGTATAACCAAGTCAAGCCATGGTATAATTGTTTTAACACTGACCAAATTCAAGACTGTGGTGAAACAGTAAGGTGTTGATTAGGTTTATCAATGGAGGTTTTCAAAGTTCTAAACTGTCATGTATTGAACCAGTTACATTATTTTGTGTTAGGTGGGCCACCATAGTTGTTATTCATAAACTAAGAGTTCTGGGTAACGTTACCTGTTTTCCGGTGACGTGTCCTGTTACATGTGGTTGTCCGTACTATACAAGACTTCAGTAAAACTCCCCCAGTGTTTGGAAATATCTTCTGGTCTCTGCCTCAGTCATTACATGAGTAGTAAGTTTTTAGACACGACACAATATAAACTGATGAATTTCCAACGCCAATCACAAAAATAACACCACACAAGTTTGTCTCAATATAATTGGCTTTGTCTTTGAATTCTTAATTACCTAATAAATAACTATTTTTAGTGACTAGGTGTCCACATTTTTGACAATTAGAAGCCAATTAATTCTTTGGTTTCAAGAGTCACATTTTCCCCTCTTTTATGAAGTAAGAAGTCATTTTGATCAAGTGCAATTTGAATATGGAGTTACCTAGGGCATGCATAGCAATTTCTGACATAAATTAAATTTCTGTGATTTTAATTGTGGTTAGAACAAAAACCAGCATGCTCAGGGGGTCCCCAGGACCGAGTTTGGGAACCACTGCCATAGAGAATAAAATCTCCAAATTTTTTGCAATTTTGAGTTCAAAGCATTATTCATAAATTGTTGAACTATTTCCCCATGCAGTCTTTCATAGAGTGGTCCCACTTCCCCTCCTATTTGAAGCTAATCTAGCCTACCTGTCCTCCAACCATGCATCCAAATAGTTGTTTAGCTCAACTTACGACCCAGAGGAGCATTGCCTAAATTGGCGCCCCTACTGGCATCAGGAGCACAAGTAGAGTTAAGGTTAGGGTAAGGGTTAGAGTTAGGGTTGGGGTTACAGATTTACTGACAGCAATGCTGACAGTGGAAACCAGATTAAATAATGACAAACGACCACTGGAGGTTGCTTAACTCTTTAACGTAACTTTTGGTTGTAATAAGCTGCTTGTGCAAACAACCTATGGAGGCTTATTTTGGCAGAGGACAGTCTCAATCTGGCCCACTTGCTATGGGGGTAGTGATTTTTCATTCTCTCTGGGGCAGTTTATAGTAATAAATATCATTTATTATTAAGGATCATCTTTCCTCTACATACCATAATTTGGCACAGGTTAATTTGGCTAATGACAATGTAGATGGATTTTATACTTGCACACCCTTTTCAGGCTATGAATCGCTGCAGTTTGACTAGCTGACAGAGCGGGCACACTTCTGGTGTATGCTCAAAATGTTCCGTCTCATCACCAGCAAACTGTGGATTCTGACCAGAGAGCATTATTCTATGATTCGGCTGAGGTCAAGGCAGAAATGCATCGCAAGGATCTCCTTCTAATCGTGCCCATGCATTCTGTTAATTCTCATTTAGACTTGTGTGCAAGGCCATATTTACACTATGAGATTTATTGTGTTTACAAGTTTGTGGAAGCTTTAGCTGTGAAGGCTATGCCTAGAAAATCTTAGCTTTTAAATGTGGCTATTCAATATGGAATTGCTGTCTGCATACAGTCTAATCCAGTGGTTCTCAAGCTCGGTCCTGGGGCCTCCCTGTGTGTACTGGTTTTGCAGTGTGTGGCGTGTAGAATAAAAGACCTTTGAAAATAATGTTTTTTTTTCCCTCAATGTAGCAAGCAATTTCAGTTAATTACATTTTTATACTGATCAAATCAGACAATGTGAAAATCAGTAAGCGCCAAATCTCTTTGCTGAACACAGGTGATTAGAATTCTCACAATATAATTTGCTTGCACTCAAGAGCAAAAACCTAACACAAAGCAGGTTTGACTCTGTCGTTTGGTTGTTTAATAGATGATTAGTTTTTTGCACCCATGTATCCACAGTTTCACCAAAATAGGAACCCACTGATTTTTTTACTCTGATTGGGTGCATTTTTTCCCCTCTTTCAATGCAGTCGTTGCTCGTGTATTGCAATGTGGATCCAGAATTTATTCTTCACTGCATGTATGCAAATCTGTCAAATCGGTCAAAATATGTCTTAAGAGGATAAATTACTGCTCTGAACATAAATGCTTCTAATTAAGACATATTAACAGCTTGTTAAAATCCTATGATTTCAGGTCCCGTTTACACGTACATGGTTATTTTGACAAACGGAGACATTTCCCTGCGTTTGTGCCCTTCGTTTACACGCAAACGGAGAATTTGCCTCTGAAAACGATTCTTTCTAAAACTCCGGCCAGAGTGGAGATTTTGGAAAACTTTGGTTGCAAGTTTGCATGTAAACTGAGAAAAACAGAGTTTAGGCAGCCGACGTTACAGTATGCCCAAGAACTTGCACCTGTGCCAAAAGTGCGACCTATTTTTACATTTTCATTTGGCTGTGGTGATCACGGATGCATTCAGAGTAGCAGCCGCATTTATGCTGGTGCAAACCCTTTTCATCAGTTTGCATTTGCAAATTGTAATCTAAAGTTACATTTAACAGGAGCTCTACTTCCTGGTCAGTCCATACAAATGATGATCCTGGCGCCATTTTTCCTTCAAAAGAGGGAGAGGAAGTGATTTGTTTCTGTTGTTGCTATTTTTTGGATTCTGATTGGCTAACGTGGGCTTAAGCTTCTCGTTACACTGCCACCTACAGGTTTGATATGCTCTTGACGGCATATACACGGGTACGTGTAAACGAAAACTTTTCTGAAAACTGATACGTGTGCATGATATTATTTTTGAAAACGGAGACTGTGAAATGTTCGTTTATGAAAATAGCCCGCCACATGTAAACGGAGTGCAAGTCATTGTTGGAACAAGAACCAGCATACATGTGGAGGCCCCAGGACTGAGTTTAGGAACCAATGGTCTACTCAAATGCTTGCTAACAGATGTGTGTGCGATTTGTCATTACTCCTCAAAAACTAAGGGGTAATGCGCATCCTATTCGCGAATTGTAACATGAAGAATCCACTCGACCAATATTTGCTAACACTGAGCTTGGCAACATTATGTCCCTGCGTATAGATGTTATGATCTGCATTTGCTATCATGAAGCAACTCTCCAGGAGGCTGGTGTTTGCTGGTGTTAAATAAATAACAAATAAATGTTGCCCAGAGGTGCATTAAGGTTAAAACTGCAGCATGCGAACTAGGCTGCATGGTATAATGAACGACAATTGGGCTGAACTGCACTTAATTCATAGCTCATTTTGCTCATTTTATTTGCTCGGCCTCGCAAGTACTTGCAATGCAGGGAAGGAAAATCGCTTTATTCGGCCCAACAATATAAACAGTCAGGTTTGGTTGCACTTTGGATGGCTTTCTCCTGTTTTCTTGTGAAACTGGTTGGAGTTACCTCATGTCAGCTAATCTGATGTTCAACAGAACCTTGTCTCTGCTTTGTACTAGGCGATAATGGTAATCAAACATTTCTAAAATTCAATAGGTAAATTACAGTTGTTGTCTTTGACATCTTTGTCTTTTTCGCCCTTAATAAAAACTACTGTGTGCCACTGACTTAAGGCCTTTGTTGTTTAGGACTGTGCATTTTTGCATCAAGACAAAGGATGAGGAAACTCATTGGTTATTTGAAGTTTTGGTTCTGTGGCTATTTTAGGCAGTGCTATGGTTGGCGATAGGAATTGTTTGTGATTGAATGACATCGTATTAATGTGATCTATAACCCGTACTTTTGTATAAAATGCATGGAATTCTGTGAGGGTGATATTAAATCAATTAAAATAAAAGAAATAATTACATTTCATGTTATCCAGCCTCACCTTAATAACGGCAGCTTCCTAACCCAAGAAAAGTTACAGTATGTCTAATAAACAAAATGATATTTCGACATTGGTAATATATGTGTACTCAATGCAATTTTTCAAAAAATACAAACCATTTTCCTCTGCGTATACATCAATGTATAAATTATTTTCCACATGGCTCTTGAACACCATTATCTCAATTGATGTTCAATCAATCCAGCTGGCAATCAACCAACCTTCAAAATGTAAATGTTGTTGAAATAATGTCAGTTAGAGAAAAAACATTTCATCATCAAAAAAACATTGAACATTATTAACCGGTTGAAGAAAAGTTGAAAAATTACAAATAATTCAATGTTGAAGTGTCAACTTTGAATGACTTGTATGTTGAATCAACATAATGTCTACAAACATCAATAAATTCTACATATTGTAAATATGTCCGTTGATGAGCAAACGTTATTCCAACATCAAAACAACATTGAACATTACCTGAATAATTGTCGAAAAATTACTACTCATTCAATGTTAAAATGTCAACTTCGAATCACTTGTACGTTGAAACAACATAATTTAACCATCAATAAATTTTAACTTTTGTAAAATGTCCACTGAAGAGCAAACGTTATTTCGACATCAAAACAACATTGAATGTTAACTGGATGATTAAGTGTTGATAAATTACTAATTATTAAATATTAAAATGTCATGCCTGGGCAGCTCACTTGGTAGAGTGTATGCCACATCGATGAAGGCTGAGTCCTAACCGGAGCTGCCTGGGTTCCAATCGGACCTTTTCTTCAACCTTCAACCTTCAATGGTCTCTGATTCTACTGGCTTGTGAGGATTTCAACTTTTATACGTTCAGTTTTAGTATAAAGTTTTAATCAGATAGGCCAAGAAAGTTAATCTATGCAAACTCTGAATCAGTAACAAAACTGCAGTGGTTTTTTTCACCAAGTTTTTGCCCATTTACGCATGGCTACCCTTAGGGGGGTCGGTCAGCAACAGTCCCTGTTTTCCATTCTGAGACAGAAACAAGGAAATAAAGTGCCAAAAAATGACACAGAAGCAGGTGCCCTCAGTCAGAAGTGAAGAGTTCCTACTCCTGTTGATGGGCAAAAAATGGATTTTCCGTAGGGGCCGTGTGCACGCATGTTTTTCTCACATAGACAGCGTCAAACGGTACTTGCGCTCACCCTCAATCGTCTCAGACCCCTTGTCTCATGATCAGTTTTGGTTGCTGTCCGGAATCTGTCACGTACAGGCTGTAACCAGATGTGGCGCTCTTGAGCTGCCATCGTCACTCGTGGCTGCCCTAAGCGGGGTCGGTCAGTGACAGTGCCTGTGTTCCATTCTCGGATAGACAGCTGACTGATTGTTGAACGGTGACAGTGACAAATGACGCACCACCTCTTGGCGGCTGAGACCTGCCCGTAACATGCCAATGGCTCGTTTTCTCTCTCCTGTGTCACAAGCTGTTCCATTTTCTTGATGCGGTAGCATTTTTCATTTTTTTTTGTTGGCTTTATGTAGGCTATTGACCATACCCAAAAGAACAAGTCAAGTGTCACTGTACACATCACGAACAGCTCAATGTTTGTTATTACTAGAGTGCTTGGCGCGTTCACATGGCACGTGTCAGGATCACAATACCATGCGCTTTTCTTTATTTCCACTCGTACCTCACTGGAAAAGCAATAAAAACCAATCGATTCTTCAATTTGGCGCAGATACACTACATACCTCACCGTTACATTTTTAATGGCGCTAAGCATACTTTGTAGTATATTTACTACGTATTAAGTCACTCTAATAGTGTCTTGCCAGATATTCCTCTATCTGCAATTAGCAGGTCTGCTGAAATCCCTGCATTCAGGTGAGAAGGTCACTCATGCTTGCGTGAATTCAAAGGAAAGGTTACATGCTTTTCACCACATACAGTATCATATTTCCCACCGCATATGTTCTCTTGTATCAAGTGACATCAGCACTATTTTACTAAACCTTGTGCTGTTCTAGTCATTACAGTGCTGATCTCCCTGCATTGAGATGGAAAGGTCATGCGTGCTTGTGTGAATTCATAGGAAATGTGTTCATTGCCACACAGTCTCATATCTCATAGAATATTTCCTTTGTATCAAGCCACTTTAAGAGTGTCTTGCCAGATGTTCCTCGGTCTGCATTCAGCACTTCTGCTGATATCCCTGCAACCAGAGGAGAAGGTCTTGTAAGCTGGCATGAATTCAAAGGAAATGTGACATGCTTGTCGCCATAAATTGTTTCTCATTGATGCGAAATCAGGAAGGCTCCAGACGCAAGATGCAGGGAATGGGGGTCTTTATTAAACAAAAGAAAACAGGCACGAGGGCCAACGAAAAACTTGGCCCAAAGGGTTGCAAAAATCCAACTAAGAAAAGGCTACACAGAGCTAAGTAACAAAAGATCCAAACGACAAAAAAACAAAAAAAAAAACACTGGAAACTCCAGGGAGAGAAATACAAACAAAAGAATAATAAGGAATATATATAAACAACAAGAACTAGACTTGGCTAAGAAAAACACAAAAACTGCACTGAACCTCAAGGGCAAGAAACTAGACACTAAACACGGTGAGAACTAGGCATGGAAACTAGACAATGAAAACTTGGGGATAAACTTGGCATGGAGACTCTGTCTGCCAGCCAACTGCCACCGCCTCCAGATAAAGGGCAGAAAATCAGAGCACATGAGGGGCAACACCTGGAGAAGAAACAAGAGGCAAGGCAAGATCAAGAGACAAAGACAATGATAGGTGGACATGACTTGCTCATTAAGAAAATGAGCGTGCTCAGCTTAAGTACCAATGAAGTATGCAGGTTGGAAGGAAGCATAAATGTTAACAGAAAAGCACAGCAAGATCTTGAAATAGCAAAGCAGGAATCATGACAATAAACTCCCTACCTAAATTAGTAGTATTAGTAATGTGCCTGTCTAAAAATTACACCTTCCGTGACTGTTAGTAAATGTTAGTACTAAAAACAGTTAATTGCCAATCAAGCTTAGGCAGCCCTGAATCAGCACAGCACAGAAGGAAGGGGAAATACCAAAAGCCAACCAGAGCTCTGAAGTGTGCAAAAACGAAGACATGGGGGCGGAACGCAGACAAGCGGTGGAGTGGCTGGGCAGACCTGGCAAAACACAAAACCTGGAAAAGTAAAAACATGAATAAACATGAACTATGAATGATGAAACCTGGCACAAGGAACTGTTAAAACCCCAAATATGTCCTGGCCAAAGGCCCAGGACCCTGGAACACAACACTTATATCCTTATAAATCAAGTCACTTCTTTTGTCTGGTCAGGTTTTCCTCTGTCTGCATTCAGCATCCCTGCTGATTTCACTGCTTTTAGGGGCAAGGCCATACAAGCTTGCAAGAACTCAAAAGATATGCGACATGCTGGCTGCTACACATTAATCTACATTTCATTCCATTCCACTCATACTCTGATTTTATCAGAAGGTGACTCAACTCGACTACTCTCTTTGAGAGTTTGGGGGTTTGTGATCTCAGGGACTGTCTGTTGTATGCTTGCTCAGATTGTTTGGCAAAGTCATTGCTAAACGTAAATGCAAGTTTTCCTGCAATAAATGGTAAAATCTGACGCATGTGTCCTGACTGAAATTGAGCTTTGCATTAGTTCAGTCAGGCACAGGAGTCAGGCTGGTCACAAGCTTGCTTTTGTCTAATCATCCTTGACTTTAGGTTCTCCCTCCCAATTTGCATGCTTTTCTAACTCAGGCAGAGCTCATTCATTTCACTAGCTCTGTGCCCTCTCCACCGCTGCTACTCTGGTCTACTAAAAATCTGCTTATGTCCCCCACAGTTACAGGACTCTTCCACCCTGGATTTTTTGTCCCCGGACTCTTCGTGCCCAAGGATTTTTCATCCCTGGACTCTTCGTCCCCAAGGACTTTTCATCCCCTGATTTTTGTCCCCTAATTATAACAAAACATGCCACCATTGTTGACAGACCAATGGATGAAGGATCACCATGATATCAGGATTAGGTTTAGGGTTAAGGTTCTAATACAGAAGAGGGCAAAGCATTACTGGGGAGGAAAAATCCAGGGAAGAAGAGTCCGGGGATGAAAAGTCCATAGGGACAAAAATTCCCTAGGGATGAAAAGTCAGGGGATGAAAAATTTGGGGATGAAAAGTCCAGGGACAAAAAGTGCGGGCATGAAGAGCCCTAGAGCCGCCCCCCACCTCCCCAGCCTCCTCCTTTACCAATAACATTGTTCATTGCAACCAGCATCTGTTCATATTGGGTTCAGTAATTTAACATTAATCAGCTTTAAAAGAGGGACTGTCATGCTTGTTCAGATTGTTCCAGAACATCACTCGAGCAGGGTCACCGCCAAACTCAAATGCATGTCGTATTGTAATAAATGGTTAAATCTGATGCAAGTGTCCTAACTGAGGTATCAAAAGTGTTTTTTAGGTAAAAAAATAATACTAATAATACATAGAAAAAGCAGCTCGTATTAGGATAGGAGAACAGGTAGGCAACTCTGTTATTCATTTGGTGTTAATTTAAAAAAATTCTTACATTGAGGTTAAAGGCGCTCACTCTTTGTGAAAAAATTTTGAAAAATGTATTTGCTTGTTTTATGGGTCCTCCAGACCGTCAGAATAAGAAACCCATTTTATACAGCTGGTAGTTGTCTTTTCAGTCCATATATAGTAAAAGAAGTACTGTATGAATCCACTGTGACTTTTTCATCAATGCCAATGCTTAACACAGAACCTGCAGGTCATCTTACAATTTAAGTCTCCATCCTCAGTAGAAATGGAAATAATAAGTCTTCCTTTTATCACCAATCAAATTTTGATGAAAGTTCAGTCCATGGACACAGCAAAATACTTGAAAATCCCGATTTTCATATAAAATTCCCTACACATTTTTGGACTGTGGCAGGTAACTGCAATAACCAGAAGATGCAAGTGCAAACATGAGGAGAATATCCTCATCCGCATGAAATCTGAAACCTGCTTTGTGTGAGGCAATAGTGCTAAACAGTGTTGCAAGAATGAGGAGCCACCATGACCCTCAGCCCCTTTTGTCCCAGCCAAACACAAACCATTCCCTTAACCTGCACTGTACCTCTTTTATTAAGCTTTGTTACCTATGTTACGCTGACATGCATTTATGCCGAGCTATGTCATTGCATAGATTTCTCCAGGGCTAACCTTGGGCAGTTGGATCCGCCCTTTTTGGAGCTGGCTCCACCCAAGGTTTCTTCCCATGAGGGAATTTTACCTTGCTACTGCAGCCTTTGGCTTGCTCCATGGGTGCTTAGGCTCTGTCCTGTGTTAAGAACTTTAGGACAATCTCAATTATGAAAAGCGCTAAATGATTAAAACAGACTTGAATATTATTTTTCGTCTTTGAGTTTCAGCAATGTGCTGCTGGATGAATTACTCCAGATTCATTTTAACTTTACACATTGGGTATGGGTATAGCTGTCTTTGGTTGTACTTTTTTGCTGCATTGTTGCCATTCACTGATGGCATGTGTTTGTGCTCATGGTCAGATGTTGCTCTAAGAGTAACAGCATATGCTTCAAAAAGTAATACATGCCACTGAGTTATTTCCATGTTTACAATGCCTCTGGCGACATAATGTAACAAAACAGACAGTAAAAATAACAACAGTAAGTGTTTGGCTGCACCATTTTGCAACCAAACCTGAATATCAGTGTTTATTTATTTATTTTTTTTCCAGAAGTGCTTGCTGATATTGTTCTGCCAGTGTAGCTGATTGCTCTCTAATCCTTCTGGATATTGCCCCTAGTAGAAACATAATTTTGTGAATTAATTCTAGCACACAAGACAGACGATAACACAAGCAACAGAAATTTACATTTGTTATCTCAGCAAGCAGAGGCAAGGGTTGTCTGTTGCTCAGTTATGCACGTCAAGTCAGATTACTGCTCCATTTTAAACTGGTGTTTTAAAAGCAAATATTAATTATCTGAAATAAATGACCCATGACCTGGCTTTCCATTGCCTAAGAGTGCTGTATTTTAGATTCTACAGAGCCTTTTATAGCAGCATTCCAGGGGAGCATTAACACTTAAGTATACTGTGCCCACTGGAATTATTGGCACCCATTTGCAAAAATGGTCAAAATGATAAGTTTTTATTGTTTATCTTCATAAATCATCATTCAAAATATTCACAAAAACCCCTCCTTTAATTGAAGAAATACAATTGAAAGAAACTTTAAATTCTTATCATGAAACAAATATTGTCTCAAAAGTATGTGTGCCATGATTATTGGCTCCTCTTCATTTAACACTTTGTTCTGCCTCCAGTGGCCAGGATGAAAGTTGAGTCGTCTCATAATGTGTGATGAGGTTGCTGAACACATGGCATGGATTCTGAGATCATTTTTCTGAACAGAATCTCTCCAGACCCTTCAGATTCTGAGATATACGTTAGTGCACTCTCCTCTTATGTTCATTCCACAGATTTTCTGGGGGTTTAGGTTGAGGGATTGTGATGGAAAAACCTTTATTTTGGAGCCAATGAACCATGTGCTTTAGATTATTGTCCTGCTGGAAGGTCCAACCATGGCCCATTTTAAGCTTCCTGACCAAAGCCATTACTTTTTCATAAAAATATCTGCTGGTATTTAATGATTTTTATGATACCATGTTTTCAAACAAGATGTCCAGGACCTTTTGGGGGGGGGCTGGGGTGCGGGGACAGCCCCACTCATGTACTTCACAGTCCGCATGAGGTGCTTTTCTGCATGGCTACCTTCCCATCTACATCAGGGGTGTCAAACTGGTCCATTAAAGGGCCAAGGGGCTTCAGGTTTTCAATCCAACCAAGCAGAAGCACACTTGATACAACTAATTTAATCAATTGTTCTCAGCCTGCACAGTTGATTAATTGTATCTGGTGTGCTTCTGCTCAGTTAAAATGAAAACTGCAGCCCCTCAGCTCTTTTACGAATCAGTTTGACAACCCTGGTCAACATTAAACCCACCTTTGTTGCCAAAAAGCTCTACTTTTGTCTCATGTGGCCATAAAACCCAGTCCCATAGAAAGTCCCAGCAACGTTTGACCAAGTGTAGGCGCTGTAGTTTGTTGTTAATTGACAGCAGAGGCCGTTTCTTGGGCTATCCTCCAAAAAACTTGTGGTGATATAGGTGTTGTGTGATGGTAGTTTTTCAGAGTTTCTGACCCCACGACTCAGCTGACCATCGCAATTCACCAGTTGTGATCTTTGGAGATACTGTTATCAGTCGAACTATCCTTTTTGCGGTAGGCGGGGTCAATTTACAACACCTCCTCTTCCAGGCTGATTCTTAATATCTTCTATCACTTAAAACTTTGTTATCATTGCTTTGATAGTGGAAATGGTTATTTTCAACTGCCTACTGATTTTCTTTTATCCATTTCCTGATTTTCCCAGCCCAACAACTCCAACAACGTTTTGTTTGTCATTGTCACAGTATTGTTGAGTCTTTTCCACAGTGATCAATGACAAAGGGAATTTGGCCTGTGTCACCTCATATTTATACCCCAGTAAAACCGGAAGTCGTGGTAGACCATGTAAGACTTCTGAATCAAACAATTGAACTCAAAAATGTTAAATGTGACTGGAAAATACTTCATTTAATTTTTTAATCATGAGATTTTCTAGTGGTGCCTTTAATTGGGGCACACATATTTTGGGTAAAGTATGTATGTTAACATTATTTTATGTGAGTGAAAAAGTAGGATTTTAAAAGTATTTTGAGTAAAAGACCATGAGAATAAACAGCAAAAATATCTTTTTCACAGCCTGTTTTGCTGGAATTCGCTAAGGGTGCCAATCATTTTTGAGGGCACTGTTTCTCTACATCAGTGACAGCTGCTGAACTGAAAATACAGGCAACACACACAAAAAAAAAAAAAAAAAAAAATCACTTTCACATGATGAGTAGCCATTACCTGTTTTGAAACATTTTCTTGATTATCTGTGTGTAACAGGCCGAGGGAGGGCCCGGGCGGGGACTTGAACCTCCAGACTCCCGGGTAATAGTCAGACGCGCTGACCACATCGCCAAAGAGCCAGGCTCGTTGGCAAGGTAGCCAGGGCGCGTACTTGTTAGGAGGCATTACTAGTGACAGGACCCTTCAACTGTCACATCTCTCCCCCTCTTTCGGGAGCGTGTCCTCACGCTCCATGCCTTACGCATGCTGCCATCCATTCGGATCCCCCAGATCCTGCCGATTACGCCAGAATGTAACGGGCCGAAGGAGGGCCCGGGCAGGGACTTGAACCTCGAGACTCCCGGGTAATAGTCAAACGCACTGACCACATCGCCAAAGAGCCAGACTCCTTGGCAAGGTAGCCAGGGCACGTACTTGTTAGGAGGCATTACTAGTGACAGGACCCTTCAACTGTCACATCTCTCCCCCTCTTTCGGGAGCGTGTCCTCATGCTCCATGCCTTACGCATGCTGCCATCCATTCGGATCCCCCCAGATCCTGCCGATTACGCCAGAATGTAACAGGCCGAAGGAGGGCCCGGGCAGGGACTTGAACCTCCAGACTCCCGGGTAATAGTCAAACGCGCTGACCACATCGCCAAAGAGCCAGGCTCATTGGCAAGGTAGCCAGGGCGCGTACTTGTTAGGAGGCATTACCAGTGACAGGACCCTTCAACTGTCACATGTATATTACCTCTGGACACGTAGTGAATTACCACCAAACACTTTAAGCCAGTTCTCCTCATTGTAGTAAAATTAGAAATAGAACTTTTTTTCTGAGCATACAAGTAGCCAGTTATCCATCCATCATCTATTTTGCTTCTTCCTCTCTCAGGTTGCAGGGGATGGGGAGCCTATTCTAGCTGACCATTGGTGAAAGGCAGGGACACTCCCTGGACAGCTCATTCACTCATTGCAGGGTGCAAACATCATCCACTCACATCTACAAGCCATTCAGAGTCCTGACGTTTGGGAGATAACAGAAGTACTCCACACAGAAAGGCCCCAGGACAGATTTGAACCCACGACCTTCTTGCTGTGAGGCAGCAGTGCAACACACTGTGTAGCCCTGTGGCTAATAATGTTTTTTTTTTTTTTGGGTGGGGGATTGTACATTTTTGGTTGCAATAATAAATTGCATTCATTGTTGAATCAACCTTACATTGCATTGCGAGAAGTTTTGTGTATACCTGCCAATGGATTACTCTAATAACTGGAAAACTTGTCGACAAAGGAAAATGACTGAAAAAAGGTCAAGACTCATCAGTTGCAAGGGATTTTTGGTCCTCTGTTTTCAGCTCAGCAGCTGCCACTGGTGTACATTAGGGATGTCACAAGAACCGATACTTGTGATACCTTTCGATTCTTAAATGAAAAAACACCGACGATGCCTATTATTTTGAGGCACCGTAAGCACCGAGGCACGGTAAGTTTCGGTGCTGTGACTATTCCGGAACTAATCGGGGCAGTATACGCTTCAGAATGTTCCAGTTGATACTTGCATTCAGAAGGAGGCCACGAAGAAGTAGACCTCACATGTCACAACAAACCCCATGTGAAAGATGGAAACTGCGGCTGCAGCACCCTGACTTCGTTGACAAAAAAAAAAAAAAGGCACCAAGCAGTGACGTGCGGTCCGAGGTTAGTTTGGTGAGGCAGAATCCTCCCTTTGCTTGATTAGCAATCAGGCGATTAACTAGTTTAGTAAGACTATTCAGCAGAATGACGGGCCAGTCTAAGTTTCATGGCGTTATTACTCAGTTCATCGAACCTGAAATGCTCACTAGACAGCAGATTTGCGGCGTGCTTGCTTACAGGAAGCGAAGCAATGTCATCAACAAATATTAAAACAGTTCGACTTATGCAGAGTTCAATGCTTAATCAATATGCAATGTATTCTCCTTTAAATACGCGCTTTGACACCCAAATAAAAAAAAAACGGGCGTTTATTTTCAGTCTTCTTTCATAATCCGATTAACAAAATGTTTAACGATATACAGAATTACCGAGAGCCGAGAATTTTTCCTAATTGATTATTCAGATTTCCATCTTTGCAGTTTTGAATTGAAGCGTATACGTGAATGAATCTTTTTGTCATTATCTTCTCTATCAGTATACGGGCTTCCTATAGGCTTGGTCTTAATTGTTTTGATTGTCAATCAGGAATAGTATGTGGGAACAGGTTCACAAAATCCTGTGATAAAAGTTTGGGTCACTGCCTCACCTCACCACACGGCTCTGGCTTCCTGTGAGCAAGTACTCGCAAATCTGCAGTTTCGTGAGCATTTCAGGTTCGATGTGGCCTACTGAGTAATAACGCCGCGGAAACTTAAACTGGCCCGTCATTCTGCCGAATAGTCTTACTAAACTAGTTAATCGTTTGATTGCTAATCAAGCAAAGGGGAGGATTCTGCCTCACCAAACTAACCTCTGACCGCACGTCACTGATTAACAACTTCCAAACGTTTTAACGAATTATCGTTTTCTTTTTTTAATATGTCATACTGAAATACACGTTACATGATGTTTGGGATGGCTCGTGGGCACACGTGTTGCAATGCCTTATCCAGTGTTGTGCCTGAACATGTTCCTTTTTTTGAAGAACGGGAACTGAACGCACCCCTCTTTGGCTGAATGAACTTTGAACTAAAAAGTGTATTCTGAACGGAGTGAATGTGAACAAAAGAGTGAACGTGAACAACGTTCTTTATGATAACTTCTTTTCAGATTGTGGGACTTTGTTGCTCGACTTTCTAGGCAAAAACGGTCGTGTTGCCATGGGGTCTTTGAAAATCCGTCTTTTTTTTTTTTTTTAACGTGGTATCGAATTGGCATCGAGAATCGTGTAATTTTACTGGTATTGGCACTGACTACTGAATTTTTGGCATCGTGACATCTCTAGTGTACATTCCTGAATGAGAGCTCTGAGCCTTTAGCAGTCTGGCTGTTGCCTGGTGCGCTGAATTTCAATTAAATTTCACTTATGGCAAAGAAAAATAATCATGAAATAGCATTAATGAAACAATTCTAGCAAGTTAACAACATTGTGTTTGAAGGAGAAAAATATTTAATTGTAAGTTATGTAAATTTGATTGCAAACCACAAACCTAAATGGGCTTAATGGCTTGTTCTAATAAACTTATCTTCTGCTTGTTCTTCTTTTTCTCTGAATCAAGGCCAGGCAGTCGAGGGACAGTCCTCATGTCACAGGATTGATAATAAAAATGCAATGTTCTCAGAAGTGAGAGACGTGATGGACTGTAGGCAGTGGGAAATGATTTTGGGGTCTGAATTTTGCGGTGGCCCTGAAGTGCAAACCACAGCAGCAACTCACACAACACAACAGCAATTCACACAACACACCAGCAATTCATCACAACGCAACAGCAATTCACACAACACACCAGCAATTCATCACAACACAACAGCAACTCACAATTCCTCCTCCTGATTGGTTGCACTGTCATTTACAATGCTTAATATAACGTTCAGCAACGGCATTTTCTCCATGTGCATTGAAGGGGAAAGGTAGGCAACTGTGCTCCAGAGAAAAGATAGAAACTTCAATAGAGTACTAAAGTGATGACGTCACCGCTACTTAGCTTCTGGTGTTGGAAGTAAAATCCCTATGGGAATTTATAATGGGGTTTGGACACTTTCTGGCATTACTCGAACTCGTATTAATTCTAAGAGCCGCCTCACTCCAAGATCAGCCTACAGGGTATACAGATTCAAATGATCACATCAAATTCGCAGTTTATTGCCAAAAATTATATGCTTTTGCACTTGCAGTCCAGTTTGTAGTCCACCTCTCTGAACTACATATCCACTACACAAGTGGGCGAGTACCGCGTGATTTGTTCCAAGCCAATGAGGTACCTCAGTTTCAGCCAACGTTCATAACGTACCATGACGGTAGCCCATCAGTGCCCTACATTGCCGTATGTCCGTGCACCCGTTCCCACATAGCGGGCTACTATTAGCTAGCCACATACCTAGAAATGAAAGGATCACAATGAATAGTTATTTCACCATTTAGCTAGCTAGCATTAAGCTATGCTAGCGAACCACTGAGCAAGCCAGCTAGTGAGCTTATTACATCTTGTGCACATAGCTAAACTGATAGAAACAGTAAATGGTAGTTTACCGTCACTTACTGTTATTTAGCAAGCTAGCTAGTATGATTATTCAATAAATATCACTAGCTTAGCTAACGAAATAGTTCTCTAGCCTAGCTAGCGAGCTAGCTAAGTGAATAAAAGCAGCGAAGAGCCATTATTTGGCTACTTAGCTAGCGTTGAGCTGTGAGCATTTCACAAGCTGGCATTTAACTAAATGCGCCAAATATAAAGTTAGACAACTACCGAAGTCAGTAAACTAGCTCGCTGGCTAAGTTAGCCTGCTGACAGCTAGTTCGCTGTCAGTTATGCTTTGACAAGGCTGATAAGCTCGTTTGCTGACCACTGAGTTTTTAAGCAAACAAACGTTGGCCAAAGATGCCTGGCTATTAAAGTAAATTGGCACTAATTGTAAAACTTGATATCTAGCAAGGAAAGCGTAACCAAGTAGAACGTAGAGTGGCTAACTGATTAAGCAAACAAACGGCTATAGCAAGGTGCTGGAAAATTCGAGACGGGAGACTTCTAACGCGTCCTGAACTCCTTCAGCCCGGGAATCATGGGACGTGTAGTTTTTAGACTACAAAGAGGATTAGCATGGTGGCGAAAAATTAAAATGATTTGAAATATAGCTGATTCTGGTCAAGATAAATTATATTTGTTTTTAGTCAGAAATACAATGCAAAATCTCGAAAAAGATGGAGGCTTGAAAACAATGGGAAGTGATTCAAAAGTGAACTGAAAAAACAGTCTATGGGTAAAATGAATGGGAAATTTTACTTCCGACACCAGCGTGACGTCATCACTTTAGTACTTTATGGGCCCTATCTTACGCCAGAGTCCCTAAACCCGTTATTTGGGGATTTAGCATTGCGTAAGAGGCGTTCCCCCGCAAAAGTTGCTATCTCGCACACCTGCCTATATCCCTAAAACACCTGCGCTACCCGTTACATTATGCATAGGCGTGGTTTGGGCGTTACGCTAGTTAAACCAATCAGTGTGCCAGGTGCCATTGCCTTTAGGAGCAGGCTGCGCTATCCCACATCCTCAAACCGAAACCCGTGATGGAGAGAGGAAGGTCGCCACGTTTCTCCGAAGACGAAGTTAAATTGCTCGTGCATGAGGTCAAATCCAGACAGGGGAGGATCTGTTTTTGATTAGTTAATCATGAATTGTATTATTAATAATATTATTATTATTATTATTATTATTATTTTTGACATTGACATATTGTTTAATGTTTGTTCTGTAATTAAAAAAAAAAACATCAAGCCTAACCCTTTTGTGATGGAAACTTCAAAAAAAAAAAAAAAAAAAAAAAAAATGCGTTTCGCCATGATTGGGTCATGCCTCCAATTGAGCTGAGTGGGTGTTGGAATGACCCACTAGCATAGAAAAATAGTGCCACAGTAATCCTAACAGCAACGGGCAAGGCATACGGACAGCTGGCAGCGGTGTCTACATCATCTGCAACCAGGTGACATAATTCCGTCACTGCCTGACGGGAGAGGCGCAGTTTTGTCACGCATTCTCGTTCTGTGGGAAATAATACTCAGGGCCGGTGCTAGACCTGAAAATTTGGGAGAAAATATCCATCCCTTTATTGACTACAGTTAGTCCTGGCTAATTCTAGATGGTTTTCCCTTATTAACACGTTTTCCAATTCAAGAATAATCAAGTGGCAATTGAAGACACGGCTTCTCTCCCCCATGGGATCTAACAGCGACAAAATATTGGGCTACATTCAGTACAGAAAAATAATCTAATTATAAATAGGTCTATGCACTGGCACTCAGCAACGGTAATTTTTTTTTTTTTTCCAGCGAGAGCGGCATTTCAGAACTCTTTTTTGCGAATGAACGTAATTTAATGACAAGTCGCACACCTGTTTTTTAAGGGCATCAGTCACGCAACTTGCTGTAAAAAAAAATATATACAGCTGTCCGATTGGAAAATGTAAACGGACGAAACCACGTACTTGTCACCAGAATTACCTTCATTCACTGAAGAGTTCTGAAATGCCGCTCTCGCTGGAAAAAAAAAGTTACGTCGCTGAGTGCCAGTGCATAGACCTAATTATAATTAAGTATTTTTCTGAACTGAATGTAGCCCATTTGTCGCTGTTAGATCGCATAGGGGGAGAGAAGCCGTGTCTTCAATTGCCAAATGGGTAGCGGGTGGTTTGAGGACCCGCTATACGCTTTCCCTAACCTGTGTGGTCAAGATAGCAATTGTAGGAAAAGCGCGCATAAACATACAGGCACACCTCCAGGCGCAAATAAAGGATTCGCATAATGTATAGCGGGTATTGTGGCCGCAAGATACCGTTCAGGGATAGTGGAAGCTGCTAAATGCGTAATTCACGGGTAGCGGGTAGTGGCAACAGGTAGGGCAGTGTGAAAGATAGAGCCCTATATGTATTGCCCTCACTCCAGAGATCGGTGCATTCGTTCAGGTCTATCTGTAGAACATCGCTGAAGCAGAATCTCAGTAAGCACCGGTGTTCATTCCCGTCATTGAAATGTCCAGAGTCCCTTAGGCCCCCGAACAAATCCATCCAAAACTGAGCCCTAGAGATATGTTTAATGCAACACCTGTCATGTTAGGCTACACAACACAAGGCATTCCAAATATAGAAATATTTTATTAACCACGCAGTAACAAGAATGATTAGGCTACTGAGCCTACCTTCCTTTTCTGAATAGGGACCACCATGACTCAATGCGTTGATTGCTCAATGATGAGCCATAATTGTGGCTTGATAAACCTGCGTAGTAGTCGTTATGGTGATGGCGGAGAGTACACTTGATAGCTGCCATTATCCCATTTTCTGTCCCGTGATCAGTCCGTAATCTCATAGGGACCACGCCTATACTCTGCACACAGTAAATGTAATTGTGGGCAATGACGGATGGATTATTGTTTGTAGGTCCACAAACAAGCCACATAATTCACCTCGAAAAGCCATCTATACAGCCCGATAAAGCAAAGCCAAATGGCTTGAGTTTCTCATATCCATCTACATGCCATATGTAGTTTGGACCCATGGAGTGATAAACGCACCAAATAAATCTACGGCGGGTCCTCATGTCAGTCCCTCATGGATTCAGTTGTTTCAACAACCTCATCACATCACTCCGTTTAACACTAAGTTTATACTTCTGCTTGAGCACTTGCCACATAGTGCGGTAGCCAAGCAACTGCCCTGGTCCGCGCAACTCTATCAAAATTGCATTCCTTGCATCTACTAACGGGGAGAAGTTATTTCTTCTGAATAACCCAGCTTCTTTCAACCGGGATTTCAGTGAGCGCATACTCATCCAAATGTTGTGCAAAATTGACAGCATATCAAGTATGACCGCGTATGTGTGTCTTTCATTGAAATAATCTTTAATTTTACTCGAATCGAAGTTTCGGTTCATTTTCTTTGACACTGAAACTAGCCTACTCTGCAACACTACAGTACAGTAGGCTAACGACGCTGAAGTTGGTATCCGGATTCGCATCCTCCGATTCGCATCCTACAATCTGGAGGAGGATCAGTGGACCAATATGTACCTACCCTTTCCTTTGTGATGAATTGCTGGTGTGTTGTGTGAATTGCTGTTGTGTTGTGATGAATTTCTGGTGTGTTCTGATGAATTGCTGGTGTGTTGTGTGAATTGCTGTTGCGTTGTGTGAATTGCTGGTGTGTTGTGTGAATTGCTGTTGTGTTGTGATGAATTTCTGGTGTGTTCTGATGAATTGCTGGTGTGTTGTGTGAATTGCTGTTGCGTTGTGTGAATTGCTGGTGTGTTGTGTGAATTGCTGTTGTGTTGTGTGAATTGCTGGTGTGTTGTGTGAATTGCTGTTGTGTTGTGATGAATTTCTGGTGTGTTGTGTGAATTGCTGTTGCGTTGTGTGAATTGCTGTTGCGTTGTGTGAATTGCTGGTGTGTTGTGTGAATTGCTGTTGTGTTGTGATGAATTTCTGGTGTGTTGTGTGAATTGCTTATGTGTTCTGTAAATTGCTGTTGTGTTGTGATGAATTGCTGGTGTGTTGTGTGAATTGCTGTTGCGTTGTGTGAATTGCTGGTGTGTTGTGTGAATTGCTGTTGTGGTTTGCACTTCAGGGCCATCGTAGAATTTGCAACCCTTGCAGTTCATAGAGCAGGAACAATCAACATATGTGAGGTCTCCACTCCTCCACTGTTACATTCCCAGCAGTGCCTTTATGCAAATGATGATTTGACTTTTAGGCTTGTGCACAGTAATAATGGTGTTGTTCACGCTGTAAGCCTTAGCCGTAAAATATTTATTCACTAATTTTGGCATACATCAAATTAAACTGGGGTCAGTTTGAATTAGTTGAGTTCGTCCTGCACAATAAGTTCTGTAAGCCTTTCAAAGATTACATAATTCCTGTACAGTTCTCTTGATATGGATGAAAACATGAAATTAAGGCTGCCAGCACTTTTTGCAATTACATTTATCAGGCGTGAACCATGTATGAATCACAGCCCACACAATTCAAATAAATTTGGATATTTGGCATTTTCTTTTGGTCTTTTTGTTGTACATGGGTCACCCCTGGTCAGTCTCGGCACCTGAAAAGGGCAAAAGAAAGGGGGGGGGGACCTCTTGTGCAGGTTGTGATTTGCAGTGTGACCACAGTGTTGAAGTTAGCTTGACTGGCATCATTTTAATTGGAGAAGTCATGAGCTTGGCCACTTTTTATCCTTCAGCAGGAGTGGATGCTAAAGGAATGGATTTACAAGTTCTGTCAAACTCAAGGGCTTGGTGAAACTGGAAAAATGTTAAATCAAAAAGGTTTTATGATCAGATAGACATCCAATCAGAAAAAGCCTGTACAATCTTTATTCAGAGGAAAAAAATGGATTTTGTGGAAGTACACCAGAAATAATGTCCATGACTAAAACAAATTTTGCAAGCAAAATTTTCAGCGAACCTATGAAAGCAGTTTCACATTCTGCTGAAAATCAAGTGAAAATTATTATTTGAACAAGGCCGTTCATCATTTGAAAATTTTCTGAACTGCACGTCAAGATGAAATGTGGATTGGGACTGAACAGTAAATCATATGTGCAGTATGCACTCTCATTTGGAAATGTGTTTTTGAAGTGCAGTGCCCTGAATTAATCTTTGTTGCTGTTGTGTAAAGCGTGAAAAGAAATGAAAAGCAATCGGACAAGCATTCATTTATATTACTAACTGTCCTTTAGACAGTTTAGTCGGGACCCTGTGACATTAAATATTAATACATCTTAAAAAGATGTCATTAATCTTCGGTTAAATGCCACCAAGTGAAAATGGAAGAAAAAAAGGTTTTTTTCATAATCGTGAAAACCGCTCTTGGCTTCCAGCCAAACAGTAATTTTGGGGTCAGTTTTTGTGTATGAATATACACTACAATAGAGACATGGAATTGAAATGATAAAATGATTATAATAAATTCTTTGTTCAAAATACATAGTTTAGGCTCATTTAATAAGATTTGGTAATGTTGCTTCTTCCTGTCATTGCAGAAATTCTTATTCTCAGTAGAGCATTCTTAGAATTACCAAAGTTTTTTTTCAAGCACTTGTGATGCAATGCTATGCATAGTCAGAAACTCAGGCACTTATGTAAACTCACAGATACCTCTATGAATATCATTGTGAGAGCAAGCAAACACAAAAAAGGAAAAGAGAAATGATATATCATAAAAGTAACAGTGGTGAGGAGCTGTAAAGGCTAGCAAGGCTTGTGTGGCTTTTAGGGTTTCATCTGAGGTCTGCAAAAGCTGTTTGCACTGAGAGTAGTTCATCTAAAAATGACAAGTGCTGTAAATTTAGTCAAAAAATAATTGTGTCAAATTGAGATCATTTTCCAATCTACTTACTTTCACCGTTTTTATGAGTCCAAATCAAAAAGCCACAGAAGCCGAACAACTAAGGGCTGTGAATAATATATATAATGCATTAAATGGGAAATATTATACACTACCGAGCTGCGAAGTTAGCGCTAGGCATGCAGGTACATGTCTATTCGGTCCGCCAGACAACTGGGACCATATAATTGTTGCAGCTGACATTATCAAGCTAGCTTGGGTATTATTACACAAAATAGCCAAGCACTTACTCCGGGAAAAATAGCTAGCTGACACACCAAAGTGCTTTTGCTTTGCCAGATAAACCCAAAACTCAAAGGTCTCTGTTCGTAGGTGTTTGTCTTGATTTCAGTTATAAAAATTAAACTTTTGAAATAATCCTAATGATAACAGGATCGGCACAAGAGAGACAAGCCATTAGAGTCATTATAATGTTAATGTACCCCCAGGTCAATGAAGCCTCGCTTTGTCTCCCTCCTTCATAGAGTTGCGCTACACAGCCACACACAGATATGACAGCTCTGCAGCAGACAACAGTATAGCCTCACAAACAAATGTGAAAGTTGGATTATGGTTGGTACCACATTGCACTACATGGGCAACAACGCAAAAAAAATAAAACATTTGGAATTAAGGAAAAGGGTTAAAATTACGCAATTCCATGTGTCTCGTTGAGCAGGAAGGATCATGGTTCAAACATTTCACCAGTTATTGCATCCTGGGGTCACCAAGTCTAGAAAATAACTAAAACATTCCACCTCCAGAACAATAAAAATTGTAGAGGGGTAGCACAAAGAAAGCCCTGACTGAGCACAAGAAACAAAACCAAACATCTGGAGTTTATCGAACATAATTGGAGCTATGAGTGGAATAGTGTGCTATGCTCACATGAGAACAAGAATGAAAATTTTGACTATACACGAGAAAAAGGGGCAGAAAATTAGGAATGCATGCAAGAAATGTCCCATCAAATATAAAAGTTGGGTAACTCATATTTTGGGAAATATCAATGTTCTGTAATGACCATCCCATTGAAATCCTGTGGTCTGAATTAGACCACGATGGCTAATCAAACAGTGAAGACCCTAGGAAATTAATGATCTTGAAAATCTACACGGAAGCGTGGTAATAAAATACATGCAAGCGTGTTCTCTAACCTAAATACATACTGTAGGAAAACACAAACTGATGTCATCTTTTCCAGGGGTACTTGATTTTGTGGTAAACAAGGAGTGCTAATAATTATGACAAATATTTTTCTCATATGTAGAAAAAATGCCATATAGTTTTCCCATATGTTTTAGCCAAGATTGAGGAATATCTTCAAATGTCAAATGAGCATCAGGCGCAATTTTTACAAAATGACAATAATCAATTTGACCATATGCTAGTTGGTTATCTGGTGTGATTTAAGAGACGTGTTATGTTTGAGGCCGTGGGTGATATACCGTGAAGTCCATAAATTTATGAATAGTGATACAATATTGTATGGCACCATGATGGATTTGAAAAGAATCAATAAAGATGTGCTTGAAGTGCAGACTTTCAACACCAGTTTATGAGAAGTATTGTCTGAGCCATGTATGAATTTGATCCATTTTATGCCCAGTCCCCTCAGTTTTAGGGGATCAAAAATTATTGGACAAACTGATACAATCGATAATGAAATTGTCATATTAATACTCAATGGCAAACCATTTGTAGTCAATGACTGCCCGAAGTCTGGAACCAATAGACATCACCAGACGAGGGATTTATTCCCTGGCAATGCTCTGCTTAGCCATCACTGTGGCTGTAATCGCTTCCTTGTTTGTTTGAGAATTGAAAAATGGCTGGAGGTTAAAACAATACATTTCTGGGATCATAAACTCCTTGACCACAAGTGTACATCAGCTGAAAGTGATTTTTTAAAAATGACCTACCATTTATGAGCTAAATAAGATAGCTCTCCAAGTGGATCCCCATGCTTTTAGAGCCCTCAAAATTACGCTCAGTCAAATCATAAAATAATCATATGTTTAACTAAAATCAACTTTTAACTCGTGTTCAATATGAGTTAATGATTTTCTAGTAAACATTTAGTGTGAGTTTATCGATATAGGCGCACATGAACATTAATAGTGTAATGTGGTAAAAAGCCACTAGATGGCAGTATTGACTTTTTTTGTGAAGCCCAGTCTGAAGCTAGGTTGGGCATGTCCAGGGCATGCCCAGAGGGGAAAGTCCCAGAATGGGAGGGGGCTGGACAAGAGTATATAAGGAGAAAAATTGAGAGAGTAGAGTAGTAGGAGAAATTGCAAGAAGGATACATTTGACCAGACCTGTCACTCTTTTCAAGACCTGTTAAGCTTTTTGTGGATTTTAGCCTGTGTTGGAGCATTTTCCTGTCCCAGGACATCACAACAGAGCAGCCCATCTCCATTACAGGGAACTGTAAATATCTCTTTTTTTTATTTTCTTTTCAATCTTGGTCAGTAGTGTAGGGTGTAGATTAGTTCTATGTGTTTGTTCAATTAAATCTGTTGAACTTAAAGGATTTTGTCTGTCATCCCTTGCTGTCCGTGACGCCATAACAAATTGGGGCCAGAACAAATTGGGGCCATAACAAATTGGGGGCTCGGGTCCGGGGTAGACCATTGTGCGAGTCATTTATTGAAAATCTAAAATTTCAAATAGTGAAATTGTTTTTGAATTTTCCTAGATATGTATTGGCAGATCAACAGCAATGGATGATTTCTTGGCATCACCAACCGTAGAGGTTTTGAAGTCTTTTAAAAAGACAGAACTGCTAGAAATATGCAGACAGTTAGAGCTGACAGATGTAAAACCAGCCATGCGAAAAAGCAAGACTGGCGAGAGATTGTTGAATATTACATTGATGAAAATGTGTTTGCACCAGGAGATCTGGAACAGTTTCAGTGGAAAATCCAAATGTAGAATTGGAACTTAAATTAAAAATGCTAGAAATTGAACAAAAGGAAAGAGCAGAAAGAGAGAGACAGGGACAGAGAGATTTCGATTTAGAAAAATTAGACAGAGAAGAAAGGCTCCAAATGGAGCAACTAAAAATTAAAATAGAAGCCGAAAACAAATTTCGGGCTAGCCAGGAGGTAAAGCTGGTGCCTCCATTTTCAGAGAAGGAGGTTGATAAGTATTTCCAGTGCTTCGAGAAGGTAGCTAAGAGTTGTCAGTGGCCAAAGGAACACTGGCCTCTGATGTTGCAAACTGTCCTCAAGGGTAAAAAAATCAACAAGCCTATTCGCTTTGTCTGCAGATGATTCCTCTGATTATGAGGTTGTCAAAAAGGTTATTTTGACAGCTTATGAGTTGGTTCCAGAGGCTTACCGACAGAAATTCAGAGGTCTGAAGAAATCTGACAAACAGACTTACGTTGAATTTGCTAACGAGAAGAAGGTTTGCTTTGAGCGCTGGTGTACTTCTATGGAGGTCAAGGATGATTTCAACTCACTAAAAAGGAGATGGTGTTAGTTGAAGAATTCAAGAACTGTGTCAAGGATGATATTAAGACCTACCTTAATGAGAAGCAAGCACTGAATTTGCAATCAGCTGCCAAGTTTGCAGACGAATATGTTCTCACACATAAGTCCAAATTTCAGTCTAGCAGTAACAATAGATGGTCCCAATTTCAGAAGAAAGGTAACGGTGATACCCAAGATTCCTCACCCAAAGACAAAGACAAATCTGGTGATGGTGCTCAGAAATCCAGTCAAAGGTCTGATCAAAGTGTGAAAGCTGACAGGGACAAAAGTGGTCTAGTTTGCAATTATTGCAAGAAATCTGGTCATGTTACAACTAACTGTTGGTTCCTTAAAGCTAAGAAAGAAAAAGAAAAGGATACCAAACCCAATGCCTTTGTGAAGACAAGGTTAGAAACCCTTGTAGTTGATCGATCTGCTAAATTGCCTGCTCCTTGTGAGGCTAGAAGCCTGATACTGCTGACTTTGTGAGGGAGGAATTTCTTCCATTTGTGTCAGAGGGATTTGTGGCTCTGAATGAGCATTCTCCTCCTGTCCCCATATATATCCTAAGGGATACTGGAGCTTCTCAGTCACTTTTGTTGGACTACTTGGAGTTACGTGATGAGACCGCTTCTGGGGATTTCATACTTGTACAAGGTATTGAAGGGAGGACTGTATCTGTACTCCTGCGCTCTGTATTCTTGAAGTCAGATTTAGTTACAGGACAGGTAAAGGTGGGACTTATGTCAAGTCTACCTATCAAGGGTGTTTCTCTGTTGCTGAGGCAATGACCTAGCTGGGGGCAATGTAGTTCCCCTGTTCATCTTACTTCACAGCCGAGCACTGAAGATGGCGATGAAGACCCATCTCTGTATCCTTCCTGTGCAGTGACTCGTGCTATGGCTAAGAAGGCTCAAGAAGAAGATGATGTGGTGCCGTCCAGCACCTTGAATAGTCATGACTCAGGTGGTTCGCCTCATGACTCTGTTCAGCCTACTATGGTTTCTCCGTTTGAGGACTTAACAGACACTTTTATCAGTTCTCTATTCAGCCAGCCAGATGGGTCTGGTGATTCTGATGTGTCTGGAGACTTGTCTCTGTCCAGAAAGCGGTTGATTCAGGAGCAAACCAATGATCCTGAAATTTGTGTACTAAAAAAAAGAGCCCTTCCTGATGAAGAAATAGACGCAGTTCCAGTTGGGTATTATCTCAAGGATGGAGTGTTGATGCGGAAGTGGCGCCCTCCTGATATCCCTGCCAATGCAGATTGGGCAGTGGTCAAGCAAATTGTTGTTCGAAGGTCTACAGGAATGAGATCTTAACAATGGCTCATAGTTTGCCTTTAGGGAGGTCATCTTGGTGTTAACAAGACTGTTGATAAGATCATGAAACACTTCTTCTGGCCTGGACTTTGGAAAGATGTTTCCAACTTTTGCAAAACCTGTCACACTTGTCAGGTAGTTGGAAAAACACCAGTTAGACCCACCTGTAGCTCCATTGCAGCCTATCCCAGCATTTGGGGAGCCCTTCTCCAAGGTTATTGTTGATTGTGTTGGTCCATTACCCAAGACTAGATCTGGAAATCAGTACTTGTTGACAATCATGTGTGCATCTACCAGATTCCCTGAAGCCATACCTCTACGAACATCAAGGCAACTGCAATTTCAAGGCTTTGATAAAGTTCTTCACGTTGTTTGGCCTTCCCAGGAAATTCAGTCAGATCAAGGTAGCAATTTCACTTCTGGATTGTTTCAGCAGGTTGTGTATGAACTAGGTGCGAAGCAGATTCTTTCCAGTGCCTATCATCCAGAGAGTCAGGATGCCTTAGAGCGGTTTCATTCCACTCTTAAGACATTGATGAGGACTTATTGTTATGACCATGAGAAGGACTGGGATGAAGGTGTTCATTTGCTGTTGTTTGCAGCTAGAGAAGCAGTGCAGGAGTCTACTGGATTCAGTCCGTTTGAGCTAGTGTTTGGCCATGAAGTGAGAGGACCTTTGCTATTGTTGAGTGAACAATGGCAAGAGAAAGAGCTGCATATCAGTCTGTTAGACTATGTTAGCAAGTTCAGGGAAAGACTGCGTGCAGCTTGTGACCTAGCCAAAGAGAACTTGAAATCAAGTCAGGGAAAAATGAAAACTTGGTATGATCATAAGGCTAGAAGCCGTGAGTTTAAACCAGGAGACAAGGTCCTTGTGTTGTTTCCCTTACAGTACAATCCATTGCAGGCTAGATTTCATGGTCCTTATGAAATTCTGACAAGATTCAATGATCTCAATTACATTGTGAGGACTCCAGATAGGAGAAAGCCAAAACAGTTGTGTCACATTAACATGCTGAAGCCTTATCATGATAGAAATGCTAGGGTTGCAGCTGTCACTTCAGATCCTCCTATGGCCGAGACTTGTGAAGATGAGGGGAGTTTCAAATGATGACCCTAGAATTAAAGCTGAAGTTCTTTCATGTAAATTGTCAAATTCTGAAGTGTTGCAAAATCTTGATGTAAAACTCCAGCACTTAGAACCCTCACAGAAAGATCAGTTTGAGAGGTTGATCAAGAAATATAAAGATCTATTTCCTGATGTTCCAAAGAGAGTTTCTATAGCCTCTCATGATGTAGATGTTGGTGATGCCAAACCAATAAAACAGCATCCATACCGGATGAATCCTGAAAAGAGAAAGATTGCTGAGAAAGAGGTTGAGTACATGTTAGAACATGATATTATCAGACCCTCTAACTCAGATTGGAGTTCACCCTGTGTTCTAGTTCCAAAACCTGATGGAAGTACTAGATTCTGTACAGATTATCGCAGAGTCAATGCTGTAACTAGAACTGATGTGTTTCCAATACCTAGGATTGATGATTGTATCGATAGAGTAGGGCAAGCAAAGTTTCTGACCAAGATTGATTTATTGAAGGGTTATTGGTGGTGCCACCCATAAATGCTAAAGTCCAAGCCATCATGGACTTTCCAGTTCCTGACAACAAAAAAGCTTTGCGCCGCTTCCTTGGAATGATCGGGTACTACCGCAAGTTCTGCAAGAACTTTGCTGAGATTGCTCTCAGTCTCACCAACCAACTGAAGAAAGGCGTGAAGTTCACTTGGGATGAAGCATGCCAAAGAGCCTTCGATCGCCTGAAGTCTCTGCTGTGTCACTTCCCGTGCTCAAATCTCCTGACTTCAACAAACCGTTCTCCATAGCGGTCGATGCTAGCGACCAAGCTTGTGGATCTGTGCTCCTACAGAGAAGTGACTCTGATGACATTGAGCATCCCGGCATACTTCTCCAGGAAGTTCAATCGCCACCAAAAGAACTATTCCACAATTGAGAAGGAGCTGTTGGCTCTGGTTCTATCCGTACAACACTTTGAGGTCTATGTTTGTATGCAGGGGCAAAAAGCCAATGATTGTATATACTGACCACAATCCGTTAATGTTTTTGAGTAAGATGAAAAACAAGAATCAGAGATTGTTGAATTGGAGTTTGATTTTACAAGAGTTTGACTTGGAAATTAAGCATGTAAAGGGTGCTGACAATGTAATTGCCGATTGCTTATCCCGTGTTTGAGTATGTGTATATATATCACGTGTTTATTAGCATGTTGTATTATATGTATATATATACAAGTGTCTACTTAACCATTTTTGTATTGAAAAGAAAAATTTTGCCTTTATAAGTCAAAATTTTTCCCTTTTGGAATAGAGGTGTAATGTGGCAAAAAGCCACTAGATGGCAGTATTGACTTTTTTTGTGAAGCCCAGTCTGAAGCTAGGTTGGGCATGTCCAGGGCATGCCCAGAGGGGAAAGTCCCAGAATGGGAGGGGGCTGGACAAGAGTATATAAGGAGAAAAATTGAGAGAGTAGAGTAGTAGGAGAAATTGCAAGAAGGATACATTTGACCAGACCTGTCACTCTTTTCAAGACCTGTTAAGCTTTTTGTGGATTTTAGCCTGTGTTGGAGCATTTTCCTGTCCCAGGACATCACAACAGAGCAGCCCATCTCCATTACAGGGAACTGTAAATATCTCTTTTTTTTTAATTTTCTTTTCAATCTTGGTCAGTAGTGTAGGGTGTAGATTAGTTCTATGTGTTTGTTCAATTAAATCTGTTGAACTTAAAGGATTTTGTCTGTCATCCCTTGCTGTCCGTGACGCCATAACAAATTGGGGCCATAACAATAGTCACCAGTAACCGCTCCAAACCAAAAACATGCCGCATCAGCAAGCACACATTCTCATTAAAGGAACTGCTTATTTTACAGTCAGAACTTTCATCCAGCAACGGAAAATATGCTATTTGCAATTCCGATCATAAAATTGAAACACAAGCTTGTAACAACGCTTTTCACACTCAATAAGGAGCAAGTATTACTCAGTAACACAGTAATATCTGAAACATACTTCATTTTAACAAAACAGACATTCCATTATCAGGAAAAAGCAGGCAATATGCTACTCTTGATTGAACAGAATCGCAGCAACGAACATGGCAGGGGTTTTACCAAAGTCCTGGAGCTGTTCTCATTTTAAATGGACCAAAACCTATGCATTCAACTTTGTTGAATGTGGTATAAATTCTAAAACATCACCACAATTAGCAAAATGCTGCCATATACAGTATTAGTAGCAAAGGCTAACAGTTATTCATACTAACCAATGTGACAAAATTCAGAATAACTTCCATTATCCATGTCAGAATCAAACTGCCATCACGTAAATGTAACCCAGGCACTTATAGGTTGGTTTTGGTAGTCTTTTTTTCTTTGTACTCATTCAGCTGTGCACCAGTGAGAGAATACAGCCTAACTTGCTGGTATGCGAGGGTTTACATACTTTTCTGAGGGTCCAATCAAAGTCTTTCAATTACTGTGGGAAGTTTACACTGTCTGGAATTTGATAAAATCAATCAATAGAAAATTACTGGGTTATAGTTAAGGTCAGCGTGAACTACAACTGTGCTTTATGCAGACAAGCCTGAGCAAGCATTAGAGAGACTGAATATCAGTGAAGCACAGTATGACGTTGCGAGGAACCACTGAATTCGTCACAGGGTGAATCTACGCGTGATTCAATGGTAGGGAATCGCACGTTTTTAATATCTGACGACAATAATTGATTGTAGAATAGTATAGTATCAAGTATCATGTAGAATTTATGCTTCAGAAAACTTTTTTTTTTCACTACTCAGTTGAAATACTTTTAGCCCATTACTGCAGAACTGGTTGCAACAAAGTTCAATTACTTTTTCTGTCACTAGAGATCAGTTTTATGAATAGCTGGATAGATACTTTGGGCAAGTATATTAGGGAGTTTGTACATTGGGCTTGGCTGAGGAGTTTAATTCATACAATTCCTGGGAAACACTGAATGGTTTCTCTTTTTGGCTTGTGGGTTTGTTTTCATGTTTTAGACTAATAATGGCTTGCTTTACTGGCACTGACAGCTCTTTGGATTTCATAGTAAGAGTTAATAGCAACAGACTCTAAATATAAATCTAACTCTTGAAATCAACTGTAATCAACTGACTATGTTCACTATTAAATAAAAATGTTAGGGAGTAAAACACACCTGGCCTTGAGACAGCTGAGCATCCAACTGTCCAAGTTCTTTATGCCCCTAAAAAAGGGAGGACCACTTCAAAAATGGTGTAATTTCTTCATCGTTCACCTAATATCATATCTGTTAACATCTCATAATGAAGCAGAATATCCTCACATATAAATTATTTAATTTCAACTGCAGAACTGTGTTCAACAGCTAAAATAAAAACATTGCCAGTGTCAGAATATTTATGGGCCTAACTTGTATATGTGGTTTGGGAGAGTCAATAACTGCTCCAAACAAGAAATGTATATATTTAAGAAAAATGAATAGCTAGTTAAAATCTTGCAATTGCAATTGAGGTTGGAATAAATCATACACAGTGGGCCCTCTGGACTGACTTGTGGACCACTGTTCTGAAGGTCCTAGGAGTTTATGGACCAAGAAAAAAATCATGCAAATATAAAATGATTATTTATCACCCACCAATATAAATCCTCCTGAATCTTTAAAAACTCAGCAGTTCAATAATCCCCATGCCAAAATTACAAAGAAGGAAGTAATCTTTGCAAGTTGCGGAAAGTTTTCAGTGACGGCTATTTCAACATTTAAAAAATATAAAAGGTAAGTGCCATATAGTGACCGCTCCCTGAGATATAACTCCAAGGGCCCTATTTTTGTGCGCCTTGACGCACCGCGCAAAGCGCGGTTAAATGCCCAGTGCCCAATGCGCAGGGGGTGTGACGGCGCGCATTTGGTATTTTGGTGACAAGATGCGCCTGGCGCATCTGGGAACGGGGCGGGATTTGGGTGGATACATTATCAGTGGGTGTGATACGGGCTGGGATCGACTTAACCAATCAATTATCCAGTTATCCTTTCCTTTAAAAGGGCATGCATTCTGGGCGCAGTCCCATTTTCGTCATGAATGAAGGAAGCAGCCCAGACCTTTTGTTCACGAGAAAAAATTTCTCTCAAGAAGAAACTGATGTCCTTGTGCACGAAGTGCAGAATCGCCAAGAGACTTTAGACTTTTTTTAGACTTTAGACTTTATTCTTTATTTAGACTGTCGAACGCGAAATGCAAAATACTCCATGTCCGGCAGACAGCAGAAAGTAAAAGTATTGATATGAGAGCAAATTTATTACGAAATAAAGAATAAAAATATATCACCAACAATCAGAACATCCAATGTGCACTGCAATCAATTTATTTGGGCCATTTTTATAAATACAACGAAGTCCGTACAATGCCTATCGGACATTAAATGCAAAATACTCCGTGTCTGACAGCAAAAAAAAAAAAAAAAAAAAGGGACGATTAGAACAGATTGATAACGAAATAAAGAATTAAAAAAAAATTTTAACAGCAAACAGATCATCTAATGAACACTGCGATTTATTTATTTGCGGCCATCTTTTTTGGATGTTCCGTTTGTTGGTGATATATTTTTATTCTTTATTTCGTTATAAATCTGCTCTCATATCAATACTTTTACTTTCTGCTGTCTACCGGACATGGAGTATTTTGCATTTCACGTCCGACAGTCTTGATCGTGCATGTGATATTTAATTCACTATGTCAATGGTCATGGAATTGATTTGCTCACTGACTACAAGCACTATTTTATCTCTGGGGTGGAAATAAAGCGTGAATCTGTTCGATCCATCTGACTAATTTTCAAAAGAGACCGAATAAAAACTATTGTCTATCTTCAACGAAAGAAAACAGACAAATAAAAAGACCAAGAAAAGTCGATAGCTATCAATTTGCATTTTGTGAAGGTCGAACACAAACATGGCCAAGTTTAAATTGCTGGAATACTCGAAAATTAAAACTTTTATGACTTTCGGACACGGAGTATTTTAGGATCTCTGTCTGACAGTCGCTAAATTCATCATAAATGCACGAAGTCCCGCGCCAATGTCGACTCACTTTATTGAGCAGAGCTTAAACAGAAACATTGATTGAAATTCTCGGTACCCATCTTGAAGAACTGAGCCCTCTGATCAAAACATTCACGTTTAATATCTAAAAGATTCAGTAGATTTTAAGAGATTAAAAACAATAATCGACTGTCAGACACGGAGTTATATTGAAACCATCCGACTGTCGGACACGGAGTTATATTAAAACCCTGTCCGACTTTCGGACACGTAGACACTGCGTTAAATGAAATAAGACCATTTGAAACGTCTTTATTCAATTCCAATGCTTTCAAGCCCTCAGTAAAGACAAGCCTGAGAATTCCCGAGTCATAATCAATTTCCGTGTCACTAGTGGGGAAATCCACCGTAATGCACGTGAAACTGATTAACTTAATCCACAATGACTTGAATTCCGCGAGTGAATTTCTTCAGTTCGCGTTGACTGAATAATTGCTGACTACCGCACAGGAACGTGAATTCCACTAAGAGGCGAGAGACTCACGCCGAAAATGCGTGAGACTTTGCATCTCCGGACTATGATATATATTCCTCATATTTTTGTAATCATTTGCTCTTAATTTGTAAAATATGCTGCTCTGCTGCCGGTAGACGATTGGTCATATGTTACAAACGCCGTCTCTGTTATGTGAACACGCAGATATCTAGGTCGGGAAAGCCCCAGTTGGCATAACGAGTTGATAAGCAGCTTCGTACGGCTGAGCGAGACTGCGGTTGTTAGGCTTAGTGAAACCCAGCAATAACCGAAAGCATTTTCATTTGCGCACGGTTACTGTGTGGGGGAGAAATCATTTATGATGTATTATAAAGTTCATACAGCAGTAAGTTTGAAAATCCACGGAGTGCTGTATTTAACACAGTGCGCAATGTGTGTCTACATGAATCACTGTAGGCATCAACTAATGCGTAATCTATAAATTATTCTGTTTATTTTATTTAAAAAAAATAAACGATTATCATTTTAAAAAATAAAATGACAATGTGTGTTAAAATGGATAATGTATTGTGACGTGAGATTCATATTAAAGCAAAAATAGACCAGCTTAACACATAAACCAGGATTTTGTCATTTCAGGAATGTGTAGTTGGACGCGCCTCCTCCAACTTAAGTGACGCAAAAAACGCTCCGCCTAGGTGCGCCGCGCCGTTGGCCTGGTCTGAACAGGCGGGCTCTGGCAGGCGCAAATCGCGGTCATCCATGGCACCAAAATTCCCATGCGTCAGGGGATTTATGAAAACACACCCCCTACTGCGCCTCTCCTCCCACCTTGGTGCACAGCGCGTCACCAAAATACCTAACGCGTCCAGGCGAGGAGAAACCCTCACTGAGCCTCACCAAAATTCCACTGCGCCAGTGACTGGCCGCGCTTTGCGCACTGCGCCTGTACGAAAATAGGGCCCCAATTCTTATTAGAGATTTATCACTAAACAAAACTGAATTTTAGTGTTGACTTCACATTTGACAAATGAATCATGGCAGAGGCAAACACTTGTCAGTGTCAGAGCCTATATTATCATACTTATCTTGTATTTTTTCTGTGTCTCTTTATCATGTTTCATTATTTTTTTTAGCCACTCTGTATATAAGTTCAGCCATTTCATCGCAATTGCCATTCTTCCATATTCTCCTTGTTTTCATTTCTTCATGCTCACCACCCCTAGTTGGACGTTAATTGCTTTATTGTTTCTCAAACACCCCCCTACACACTTTCCAGTGCCACTCACCTTTTCTCCATTGGATCTGCTCCTTTATTTGCCCTTATTAACTCCTTCAGCTCCGTATGCATATTTTGAGTTTGTTATCCAGTTTCTTCTTTGTTACTTAAGTACATTTTCTGTTTCCTGAGTCTCCTACTTACAGTTCTGGTTTGTTCCTCAATTTATGATTCTGCTTAGTCCCTTGTGCACGACTGATACCCATATTAGATTTGATTGCATCCCATTTGGCTGCATACTGCGCCTGTACATGTTGAAGGTCCGAGCCTGATGAGACCAACAGGACAACATCATCTGCAAAGAGCAAAGATGCAACTCTGAGGCCACCAAACTGGTCGCCATCCAAGCCTCGGCAACACCTTGATATCCTGTCTATGAAAATCATGAACAAAATAGGTGATAAGGCACACCCTTGGTGGGGTCTAACATCAACTGGAAATGTGGCTGAATTGGTGCTAAGAATGCTGACACAACTAGGACTTTGGTTGTACAAGGATTGGATGGCTCAAACTAATGGCCCCAGAGCCCCATACTCCCACGGCACACCACTCCGCATACCTTGTGGTACGCAGTCATAAGCCTTCTCCAAGTCCAAATACACAAGTAGACTGAATGGGCAAACTCACACAACCGCTCTAGTATCCATGCAAGAGTAAAAAGCTGATCCACTGTTCCAAAGCCAGAATGGATCCCTCATCGCTCCTCCTGGATTCGAGTTTCGACAGTTGGGCAAAGTCCCCTTTCCAACACTCTGGCTTAAGTGTTCCCTGGGAGGCTGAGGCCCTGCTGTTGGAGCACACACTCTGGTCTCCTTTTTACTTCTGGATAAGTGAAGCTTAGGAAGGAGTGTTGTGAGAGTGTTGTGATGAGACTCGGGGGTCACTCACTAATCAATCAATCAATTTGCCGTTAGCACAACCACGGGTAGTAAGATTCACAAACTGCTTATCCAGGAGTTAATGATAGTGTTACTTTGATTTAAAAGTGGGACCCAGCACTCAAGTCTGCCAGTCCATGGGTACTGTACTCAACATCCACGCAATGTTAAATAGGTATGACAGCCATGTCAGCCTAACATCCAGAGCTTTCAGAATCTCAGAGCGAATCTTGTCTACCCCCAGTGACTTGCCACTGCTAATATACATTTAGGTTACGAAAACAACAGACACTTACGACTTACAGCACCTTTAAACTTTTCATTGATTTGCAGTAAAAATGTATTACCATGAATGACTCAGATGACACATATCTAATTGCTGATCCTGATTCTTGCCTGCACAATACCGCAGTGGCGGACTCAGTCAGAGGTACATGAACTGCGAATCATGAAATAAGACAACTTCTTCCCCTTGTCTGATGGCACCAAATATCCACAAAATATCACAATGCACACTGGACTGCCAGCTATGACAAGCAAACAATTTGTCTGTCAAATATCGATGTAGCATTAAGCCAAAAGAAGCTGAAAGTCAATGCTGCAAGTCATATATTGAACTAGCAGATACTGTCATTTGATATATATCACTGCATACCGATTTCTCCATCACACTACAATGATGGAACGCCCTCAAGTTCCGATGCTTCCTCACTTGTTACAGGCAGGACTACACAGGCTGCAAAATAAACAATAGCTTGCTGGAAATAAATCAAACAATTAAGCCATGGTACATCAATACATGAAGCTACATTTATAAACTCATCCTAATGATTTTCCCCCCTATTTTTAGTTCCCATTGTGGAGGCTGAGTATATCTAGTTCTTAATGCGGACTGTTATATCAACAGAACCTCAGATCAGTGTATTTTATAAACCCCACAGATGATTCTGCATGGTTTAGACATCCATGATTTTACTCTGAAACATGTGGTGTTGCCAACATGTTTCAAATCCAACAAGTTCAGCTGGCTAGAGATGAATGCAGCTCCCAATCCAACAGAATCTTCCCATTCCCTTGTGCAATACATTCTCCTATTAATTGAACAACCAAATTAGTTAATTGTTGAATGAGCAATTGTAGTGCTGGGCTAAAATAGAAACCTGTGCCCACAACTGCCCTTTGCGGATGAGTCTGGACACCCATTCCTTTCAACTGTTTGCGTAAACCCTGGAATGTCAAACTGCAGTCCAGGAGAGTTGCATTTTTGGCAAGCTTTTGAGGTCTTTTGTAAATAAGCAGCCAATTCATGCCTTGAGGACAAGATGTTAGACTTGTTAGCCAAACAGTGACTAAAATGAAACACTTGTGTGCAATCCCACCAAAAACCAGAAGATGCTGTGGTCATCCAAGAGTAGTTTGACACCCCTGTCTTATCCAAATCAAGCCACCTAGACCCCGTAGTGATTTATATGTAATATGTTGGGGCCAATTAATCATCATTACAGTGTTTTTCCTATTACAGTATATGAAAAATGGAAAGTCTATTTAAAAATTCTATTTTTCAACAGCTTGAGAGCCTTACACATTATGGAGAATACTAAACGTAATCTATCATGCTTGAAAACAAGCAAGTCAAACAGAGATGTTTGTTCGAAAAGGTAGATAATTTAGGGAGTGGTCTGACCAGCGAATGGAACATGGGTATCAGTCATTCCATGGGTATATCTTTTTATTGCATTAAAATCTCATATTCTGGCACATGACTATGATGAAATAAATTAGCGTTGTTACAATTAGGTGCCATATTAATCTTCTGGGTTTTTAAGGTGCATATGCTCTTAAATCAAAAGATTCATAAAAATGTGATCAGTATGTCTTAGAGATTATGGACTGAACTTCACTCCTTTCTCAAAAGAACTGGTTACTCAACCTTATTGATATTTATGTTCTTGTAATTAAAAACAAAACTGTAAGAGGAAAAAGTTAAATCCAGAATACAAAAATCAATGTCCAAGACAGAAATAATTTGTATCCTTCATACTTTGGAAGATAGCTGAATGAGCCCTCAAATAACCCTCATGTGACTGAGCTGCTGAAATTAGTTACATGTCTTTGTGTGAGGGAAAAACCAACATTCATAGCAATATTGAGTAAAGAAACTTTATTTGTAGCGGAATTCCTGGACCATCTTTGCTCAGAGCGGGTAGGGGGGTGAATTTCTCACATAAGCAGAGGAAAAACACTCCTATAAGCTTTTGACAAAGCACCTGCTTTTCCCTGCACATCTGACCTCTCCTGATAAAGCCTAAAATACCAGATGCTGCAGCATTAAAAGAGAGGCAGCTTCACTGCTCTTTGAGTCGATATAATGAAGGTAGCTGCAATCAGTTAACAGGTGTTGATATAAAAGTCTGGTCACTGCCACGCTTGCATGGGTGGCCCATAACTCCTGTCTTATGGACAAAGAACATAATGAGTAAAAGGCTATATTTATACAGCTATTCTATTTAATCAATATTAGATCACATTAAGGCCAAGGGCAATGGAGGATGTCTCCACAACACATTCTAACCAAGTCAAACCCGTGAATGAATCAATGTGTGTTTACCTATATACCACTGTATACATCTGTCCTGCCTTTGACCTCACTCATTAACCTGTCCATCCACAATCTGTAAGTAAGGGTGACCTCCAAATGGGGGAATGGAGTTTCCAAGCCACATGTCCCTCAGATATTCAATGTTTTTGAATGAGAATGACACAGCAGGGAATTATCCTGCTAAGACAGGGAGTAATCCTCGGACAGATAATGACAAAAGCCCTGAAAGGGAGATAATGGCTTCATTTGCATAGTATTGACCGAGGTCAAACAACACATTTGTCATACATCAATAGCATTATAAATCCATTACTAACTGAACTGAGGACTGTGTCAGCTGGCAATTTTGTCAAGCAGCCAAATGCATTTGTTGTAAGCATTATGAATAAAGGATGTAGGCCAGAGGGCTATTGTACTGTGGGAGCTAAAATGACTTAAATGATCTTTTAATAATTAGGATCAGCTTTTGCAATTTTTGTCCATCTGGTACCTTTGTGGTAAATTAGGACAGACTGAATCTTGCATACCTGGGGACTCACATTTGCAAAATCCAGGCACTGGTAAAATCTCAATGCATATACTTGGGAATAAAGAAAAAGTTTCTCAATGGTGCCAAAAAAGTATTGACTAAACATTAATTCTCCTTTCACTGTAGTAACAGTTTTATTGCATCAATAAATTGACATTGTATGTAACATTTGAGACAAGGCCTTTAACAATAATGTGGCCCTAAAGCTCTCCAACATAAAAACAATAAAATGATGTGGCTCATAGCTTGATCATTTATGGTAGCAGCTGGCTCTCGTATCATTCAATGCCTTTTTTTAACTAACTGCAATACTTGCACATTTGGTCAACACATTAAATTTTTTTTCAGTGGGCATGCATGCTTAAAAGCATTGGGTGAGATTAGATAAATTCTGGTAACAGCGCACAAATTTAATAAAGCTCTGGTAAAATCTGATATATCGCAGTAAATTAGGAATATTCATTGGAGGATTTTATCCCCCTCCTGGATAAAAACCTAAAGTTATTTTTTTCACTGCAGTTCTTGACAGTTCAGTGTTGAACTAAACTATTAATTAGATTATCATGAGCATTATTAATTAGATTAGCACAACTGAAGACTTAACCCTTGCATTCTCAGGCCTCCTCATTAAGGTCAACATATCTCACTTTTAGCAACAAAATAAAGATTATCCAACCCCATTTCCAAAAAAAGTTGGGACGCTGTGTAAAACGTTAATAAGAACAGAATACAATGATTTGCAAATCATTTAAACTCTAGATTGGTAATAGTTCAAAGAAAACATATCAGATGACAAAACTGAGAATTTTTTTGGTTCTTGAAAAATGTCTGCTCGTTTTGTGTTTGATGCAAGCAATATGGTTCAAAACATAGAAACAGGGGCAACTGAAACCTGGAAAAGTTGAATGGTGCTAAAAAAAATACACATGGTGGACCATCTCACAGCTTATCAGGTTAAGGTCAATTACATGATTAGGTATAAAAAGAGTATCCCAGAAGAGGCTTAGTCTTTCAGATGTAAAGATGCCGAGGGTCTCACTACTCTGTGAAAGACTGCATGTGCAAATAGTTCAATAATTTAAGAATAATGTTGATCAACCAAAAAATTGCAAAAACTTTTGGGAATCTCATCATCTACGGTACATAATTTCATTAAAAGATTCAGAGAATATGGATAAATCTCTATTTGCAAGGCTGAAAACCATGTTGAATGGCCATGATCTTCAAGCCCTTAGGCAGCACTCCATTAAAAAAAGACAGGATTCGGCAGTGAAAATCACTGCATGGGGCTCAGGAACACTTCTGAAAACTACTGTCAGTGAACGCAGTTTGTCACAGCATCCACAAATGCAATTTCAAACTCGACCATGTAAGGATAAAACCATGTATGGACAAGATCCAGAAACACTGCCGCCCACTCTGGGCCCAAGGTCATGTAAGATTAACTGAGGTGGAATGAAAAAATGTCCTGTGGCCTGACCCATCAAAATGTGAAATTCTTTTTGGAAATCACGGATGCTGAGTCCTCCAGACTCAAGAGGAGTGGGACCATCCAGCTTGTTATCAGCGCTCAGTTTAAAAGCTAGCATCCATGATAGTATCGTGGTGCACATGGCATGGGTGATTGGCACATCTGTGAAGACATCATTAATACTGTACGATATATACAGGTTTTGGAGCAAAATACACTGTGATCTAAACATCTTTTTCAGGGAGGGCCTTGCTTATTTCATCAAGGCAATGCCAAACTCCACATTCTGAACGTATTACAACAACATGGCTTAGTACTGAAAGAGTCTGGGTGCTAAACTGGCCTGCCTGTAGTCCAGACCTGTCACCCACAAAAAAACATTTAGCACATTATGAAACAAAAATATATATGACAAAGGAGACTGCAAAGTGCTCAGCAGCTGAAATCCTACATCAAGCAAGAATGAGAAAAAATTTTGCTTTTGTGACAATTGAAGGGTCCTGTCACTAGAAATGCCTCCTAATAAGTACGCACCCTAGCTACCTTGCCAATGAGCCTGGCTCTTTGGCGATGTGGTCAGCGCACGTGACCCTTACCTGGGAGTTTGGGGTTCAATTCCCAGCCTGGGCCCTCCTTCAGCCTGCCACATTCTGGCGTAATCGGCAGGATCTGGGGGATCCAAATGGATGGCAGCATGCGTAAAGAGGGGGAGAGATGTGACAGTTGAAGGGTCCTGTCACTGGAAATGCCTCCTAATAAGTACGCGCCTGAGCTACCTTGCCAATGAGCCTGGCTCTTTGGCGATGTGGTCAGCGCGCGTGACCTTTACCCGGGAGTTTGGGGTTCAATTCCCTGCCTGGGCCCTCCTTCAGCCTGCTACACTTTGAAAACTACAGCAGTTGAATTCCTCAGTTCCAAAATACTAATAGAGCGTTGCTAAAAGAGGAGGTTATGGAACACAGTGATGAACATGCCCCTGTTCTAACTTTTTTGAAATGTGTCACTGGCATCAAATTCAAAATGATCAGATATTTTTCAAAAAACAATAAAATTCATCAGTTTCAAATTATATGCAGTCCTTGGACTAATTTCATTTAAATATAACATTTAAATGATTGCCAAATCATTGCATTCTGTTTTTAGTTACATTTTACACAGTGTCACAACTTTGTTGGAAACAGTATATATGTATATATGTTTGTGTAATTGATGTCTTGTGCTCAACTTTGATCACTGTGGCTGTTTTCAAAACTGCAGAAGGCCTATAAAAACTGACCTAGATGTTAACCCAAGCAAAGTAAAAATGAAAACATGAACAAAACTGGCAAAAAAAATTTAACAACCCAAAATTACCTCTGATTTATAGAGGAGTTATTCAGGTGTGCCCTATGGAACCCCTGGGGCTACTGTTTTTTGAAACAGTGTCTAGTGACCTGGAAGGAACAACCAAGTACAGCACAATTCAATCAAGGGCTAAGGGCAATCCTGGTAATGTGATAAGCGCTGCAGTCACGGATCTTTAAATTATCCTGTTAACGCGCTTGTGTTTAAAGTGTGAGGTTTCTCAAGCGTAAGGGTGGAGACCTAGGAAAGAGACTGTTCAGCCTGGCCATTCAAATAGCTGTCAGGCAATGCTACCTCAGAGGCCCACATAACCGTAAGTGACCAATTTTTTTTTTTTTTTTTGTGGAAAGTTTTAGTAACGCACAAGAGGTATGAAGGTTTCTAATTCACTATAGCATGCTAATATTCCATTCAAGTAATATTCCATTTGACTGTTGTATGCAAATCAATGCATTTTGTTCATTTTGCTTTTTTAAAAAAAGGAACCAATGCCAGTGCAAGTGATTTTCCGCATAGGTGATTTTATAAGCTGTGTAGCTGTCGGTAATATTTCAGGCAGAGAAACTAACCTTGGCACTGACCAGTATTGCTTTCTATTCAACTCTGGACTGTGCTGACTCATGTTCCTCTGCTGTGATGGATGGTGCCCACAATCTCAGAAGAGGAAAAGCAGAGGATACAACACTGAAAAAGAACAAACTTAGACATTTAAGGTGAAATAAAAATAGCAAAATGAATCCAATATCTCTATATCACTCCAATGTGAGTTGCACTTCGCATGCGAATGAAATTAAAAAAAAAAATTGTTGGCTTTGGCACCACTGTGATTTGTCCGTGGTTTTAGATATTCATCAGGAAACCCCAAGTAAGATTTAAGTTTCAGAAGTAGATCATTTACTAGAAAAGTGAATGAAACTGAAAATGTCTGAATAATGTCTAAATGATTAGTATATTTTTTATCTCAACTCTAGATGTTTCGTGGTGAATTGAGTTTTAAAAAGTAGTAAATCAGTTTATTGAGGGCAAACCTTTCATGCAAAAGGTGTGGATTTTTATATCTCTCACTGTAAACCCTGACAAGTGTGGTGAACTCAAGTGTTTTGAGGAACTGATTACCTCAAAAAAAACTGAGAATGCCAACTTAATGATCTGGTGTTCAAAGCATTTAAAAACACGTAAGAAATAACTTTACCCTATTTCCTTTAAGTTCCTTCCACACAATGCAATTAAGTTAGCCTACACAATTTTTTGAGGTAATCAGTTTCCACAAAACAATTGAGTTCCCCACACTTGTCATGGTTTACAGTGTGACTGTCAGGGTTTTCGCCTGCCGGATGCCGAAAGGCTGTCCGGCGGACTATAAAACCAGGATAATGAAGGACTGATGTGCAAGGCTGGGGATTGATGAATATAATTAATAACAAAAGAGTTAAAACACAAAACAAAAGGGAAACGTGGTTCCAACTAAATGTAAAACAAATACAAAGATAAACAATATAAACCTTAAGTAAAACTAAAGAAAGGCAAAGAGTGGCTGTTAAAAACGCACTGACCAGCAATGAAAAACAAATACAACGCAGTTTAAGCCATTAATGATTAGTGAGGGGAAGCTGTGGAGGAATGTGAGGGCTAGGGAGAGGGCTGGAGGTACAGCCTCACAGTGACAGCCCAACTTTCACCGGCAACCAGGCAGGAACAGTTTTTTCAAATGGCTCAAGCCAAATTTTTTCAAGTTTAATGACACAAAATTTACAGTGAAATGTTCAGCAAAGCCTCAGTGTGCCTGGTGTGACGTAATGTTAATGATACTACATACAGTTTCCCAGTAATTTTGTATTTTTGAGCAGGTGGTTCAAAGGGAAAAGCAGTTTAAAATGACCTATGTGAGTCAGTTGTTATCCATCAAAATGGTAATCGTGGCAACTTTAACTGACTGTGACACACAACCATTCTCAAACACACACACACACACACGTGCACACACACACACACACACACTAGGAGCTCTGAGCAATGAACACACACCCAGAGCAATGGGCAGCCATCTGCGGCACCCAAGGCGCAGTTTGGGGGGTACCGTACCTTGCTAAAGGACCCCTAGAGTACGAGTTATAACCTAGAGAGCATCAGCCACACTCAAAATTTCCAGCAAAATTTGCTAGTTTATTTATTTATTTTTTTGTGATTTTGGTCTTGTTGGCAGAGTCAATTTCCTGATCTGAATCCAACTGAACATGCATTTTATATGCTAAATAGTAGACTGAAGGCAAAAAATACTCAAAACAACGAAGAACTGAAGATGGCTGTAGTACAGGCCCGTATAGATGCTCAGTGTCTGGCGAAGAGTACGCATCACAGATATTAAGCAGCCATCACATGCAAAAGATATGTGATCACATGTTACAATTGATAACTTTATTCTGCATTTTATTAAACAGTCAAATGTGTGTGTGTGTGTGTGTGTGTGTGTGTGCGTGTGTGGTTTTTTTTCGCATCTATAAATGTGGGGCACGATGTACAAGAGGTGCTGTCATTTCTAAATGGCTCATTGGATATGGATGAAAACACCCTCAAATTAATGCTGACAGTCTGCACTTCAACCCCATTGTCATTGTATCCTTTCAAACTGAATGTGCCAGAGAACAGGAATATTATACAAAAAAAAGTGTCACTGCTACTTGTGGAGCTGTAAATCAAAGTTGCCATTGCAACCATTACATTATGCCAAACTGAACGATATTCAAGAGGGCTGGCACCAAAGGGTTAAAAACCACTATGTATTAAAAAAAAAATGCTTTTTTTACGAGGGTAATACATAGTTTGAGAGTATCCAAAACTTGAAAAAAACCTTGTGAGTGGATACATTTTTTCATAAAATAGTTACTGACTACATGGGTGTAAAGAAATTGCTTTCAGTACGAAAACTGTTTTAAAATTTGTTAAGATTTGGAGTGGGCACTATGTCAGGTAAGGACATTATTTTATATGAATGACCAGAATAAATGATGTGTGTCGCAAGACAAGAATTTATGCTGAAGGAGCATTAGTTTCATGCCCTCTCAAGGCTAAGCTTGTGAAATAATGTGAAAAGTTTATATAGAATGTTTCACCGAGCAATTAGAAACATAAAATAGTTAAAGCTGATTATCCATGTTTTAAGAGCCTCCCTTGATGGAGCTATGCAGGAGGCAAACAAAAAGCTTGCAGATGCTCACAAAATAACTAGCATTTACAGGAGCCGCAAGTTATTAGCTCCCACCATTGAATTGTTTTCACCAAGTAAAGACCAGGGGGTTATTTTATTGCATCAATCTATTCATTGAAAAAAAAAAAAGATTTTTCAAAAGTATGTTGAAAAGTAATAGCAAATTGTGTAACAAGAGCTTTGCATTACTGGCTTGTTTTTTGTGAGGAAATATAGTACATTTTTTTCTTTCTTTCTTTTGTGAATCCCTAAACCACGCTGTTGTGTTTCACAGGGAATGATTTTATGGTTGAGCAAGATTATTTACACAGTGGGTTTGCATTGTAATAGGTGGCTGGGTAGTTGGCATTTTGGATTTCATGCTCTGAGCAGAGGAGTGTTATGTCTGAAAATCTACCAGTGTTGGAACAACAATGTGAACTGTGAAGGATGTAATACTCTATAGAAAAGAAATCCTCACTATCAATACTGCTAATAGACCAGCTGGTGCCTTTTTACTGCTTAATATTGGTTTTTATTATTATTCTTATTCATAAATCTTCATAAGTCATAACGTAAAAATTTGCAAAAGCAAAAGTTATTTTCCGGATAGCATTTCCAACATACGTACCGTACTATGTTGCAACTACAGTTCTGTTCCATCTTTGTCCTGTTCCTAATTAGTTTCTACCTCATCTATGCTCCATGTCATTGCACCAGCTGAATTTGCTTGCTGCAAAAAAATTTGAACCAGCTCAGTCAATAAAAGACATTAAATGAAGGGAATTTGCTGAAGTTGGACCAACTGCAGCCCTCATCAGTGTTTAATCATTGGTAATTACTCTATGAACTTAGAGTATTGAGGTGGCAAGAATGGGATAATTGTTTTTGAGTCAGGATTTGGCAAAGGCTGCTGTGACCTCTGGCAGAGGACTGATGTGCCATGTGACAAATCAAAGGGTGGATCCAAATATTCAAACAAGGCACTTCACATATTTAAATGAATGAATATCTTATTACTCATTATTGGTTTTTTGCTTTCCTGCAAAACTGACGTCCCTATGACTTGGAGGGTTTGCTCACATCAGGCCACATATACAACACTTATAATCAGCTTACACACGATGAACGCAATCTTTTCTTCTCAAATATAAACCACACACATAAAAAACATATGGTGTATGTATTCTTTCATTTCTCCCAAATTGAACCCTAAATTGTCATCCAAAATCCATCTTCTGGCTAGGTGAGCTCTCTAACCTCTATTCAGCAGGCTGGAGAACACTGAGTTGCGATAAATGTCTCGCAAATATTGTGCATCTCAAGGTGTCAGAATAATGGTAAGATGAGTCGAGGTATGTGCAGCTCTTAGGATTGACATTTCCAGTGAAAAGAAAAGCAACATAATTATACACCTTTTTATTTCTCACCTCATCCCATCAACTGCAAGAATCAGTCCACACATTGTTCAAAAACAGATCTGAAGTTCCTCATGCCCCATGTGACTAGAGTCTGGTGACTGTAGCTGATAGAAATATTTGCTGAATCCAAGGCTGATTTACTGGTCTTAACCTTTTTCTTCATTATCACCCTTTTTTCAGCATTTTGCACATTGCTAGTGAATGGTAATGCAAAGGGTTGGGTGTTCTTATGTACAGTTCTTTGCTTTTGTCAAAGTGTGAGTGATTTTCACATATCCTATGTATCTGCACATACTTTTACAGGTTATTGGGCTGGGCCACGAATAGCGGCCAGGCCCCTATAAATGCGAATGTCGCTGAGTGAGTGAGTGAGTGACTGACTGCCTGAGTGATCAAATTTAACGATTGGCTGGCCGTCGGGGAAGAAGTTCAGTGATTGGTCAGCCGGTGGGGAAGAACTTAAACGATTGGTTGGCTGACGATTGGCTGGCTGGCTGTTCAGCGATTGGTCGGCCGGCGGGGAAGAACTTTAGCGATTGGTTGGCCGACGATTAGCTGGCTGGCTGGCTGGCTGGCCGGGCGTTGATGTCATTCATATTTAATATGTTTACGTGTACAAGGGCGCTCCTCCCTTTGCAGCACTTCCTGGTGGCGGCTGCAGACTTACAGCATTCTCAATGTAACAGTAACTTTAAGCAGAAAAATTAACACAGAAAAATAAAAACATGAATTGGGTTAAAACTGTTTTGTACAATCTATGTCTAAAACCTTTGTTTAAAAAATCTGGGTTGAATTTTTTTTTACATTTTTAATCATGTATTGAGGGAACGCTTTCTCAAGGAAGCGGAAGGCACTGACACAAACGCAGTGGGAAGCGAAAACGGTGAACGACAGCAAGCAGAGAGAGATATGTTTTTCCCCTCCAAATAATATTTAAAAGAAAACTAAAGTAACTGATACAAACACTTACATTACTCGTGGACGCAAGGACAGTGATGAAAATAACATTACAGACAATAGGATTAAGCAACAATACTGTCACCGCAATAGTTTGCACCGAGCACCAGTTAGCCTGTCGCTCCGGTGAAGAGCATCAGCAGTGGATCATCAACTTTAGTGCTGCCATGCACTTGGGATCCTTCCAACCAAACACTGCATTTCCTGGAAGAAAATTCGGCATGGTGTGATTTGACAGATCCTTTCAATGAGGTTTGTTTGAAAAATGGCAAAAGTTGCATTGTGTTAAGGAAACCGATGGTATTCTTTGATTTATCTGCACAACTACGGTGACAGTTTGTTTGTTAAGGGTGGATTGAGCACCTGGGAAAAGGCAAAAAGAAAAACTTGGTCAGCATAAGTTGTCGGACCTGCACTCTGATTCATTACATGTGTTCGCTATGATTTAAGTAACTAATCAGCGCTATGCTGTCAGAGTTTGCAGCTAGGAATCAACATACTGCTAGGACAGTGTTGTAAAATTCATTCAGATCGTCTGAATTCCTGGCCATGAAGGAATATCACCCAGAGGGCACAGTCATCGCGACAAGTACTGCGTCAGCTTGAGAGAATGCACTCATTACCGAAAGATTGAGAATGGCTTTCACGTACCCGCAGTTACATTCATTAAAGATAATTGATTGAGTGAAAAAAAGTAAGTCATATATAATGAGAATAATCACTATTCAAATTTAGGATTTTGTCCGAAGATTATTTGTTTATTTTTGGGACTGCAGACCTCGAGTAGCTCATAAAACGGCACATGATGGCGAAGCTTACTAAGTCACGTCCTTCTGTGCTGATGTTTCATAGGGTGCGACAGGAAAATGATTCTGTTTTACATGTAAAAAATGCTAAAATGGAAGATGGGATTCAGAGAAAGGGAAAGAATTACGTATCAAACCTCCACTTTTTTTCAGCTTTTTACTCGCCAGAACGATTTTAAGTAACTCTAATCAGCGCTACGCTGTCGGAGTTTGCTGCTAGGAATCAACATACTGTTAGGACAGTTGTAAAATTCATTCAGATCGGCTAAATTCCTGGGCCATGAAGGAATACCACTCAGAGGGCACAGTCATTGCCACAACTACTGCGTCAGTTTATGTTTGAGAGAATGCACTCATTACTGAAAGCTTGAGAATGGCTTTCATGTGTCTGCATTAAAAAGAGGAAAATAAAATAAACGAAGTGACTATTCACACTTATTTAGGTGCGTCCAAGCACAAAAATTGATCGAAATTTGCGTTAGACGCACTTATAAGTGTGGCGAAGATGCACATTGCTCCATTGCCCATACTTATTTTAAGCGTGTTCAAAGCCAAAATTTTTATTTTTTAAGCTGTGGCCAAGGGAAAATTTCTGCATTGGCCACAGGTATAAGTGCAAAGTGTGGCCAAGAAAAAAATTCAGCATTGGCCACACGTAGGCTATAATTGCGAATATCGTCGGCCTAAAATAAAATCGCCAGTTTCGGAGCATTTTAATTATGCTGGTGATGAGCCCAAAGGGAACGATTATCAGGCTATCATTATTTTATGCCTTTTATGGGATTAGCTTGCTGCCTGGATGTATTTCTGTTGGCGGAGGTGACAAGTTACATTCATTAAAGATAGTTGATTGAATTAAAAAAGTAAGTCCTTTATAATGCGATGAATCACTTAATTCAAATTTAGGATTTTGTCCGAGGATTATTTGTTTATTTTTGGGACTGCAGACCTCGAGTAGCTCATAAAACGGCACATGATGGCTAAGCTTACGAAGTCACGTCCTTCTGCGCCGATGTTTCATAGGGTGCGACAGGAAGAGGATTCTGTTTCAAATGTAAAAAATGCTGAAATGGGAGATGGGATTCAGAGAAAGGGAAAGAATTATGCATCAAACCTCCACTTTTTTCGGCTTTTTATTCGCCAGAATGATTTTGAAAGGGGGTGCCCTTTTAGGAGGGAGACGGGAGGTTTATAATTTCAGATTAATATTTAATATCGTCAATGCGCACCCTTCTCTTGGGCACACATTCTCAGACAGCACTTGGCGGCCCAGCCATATACTAGGTTGCACCTAGTCTTGTTTTTTGAATTGATCGGTTTATGACTGCTCAGCTGTCTCTACCTGTATCTATATTTTTACTTTGTAAGCTTTGCTATCAGGTTTTAGCCTGAATTACACATAGCTTCTTTGTTTGTTTGTTTATTTAGTTAGTTTAGCATGTAATGAACAATGAACACGTTAATTCTTCATGAGACATGGTAAAGTGACCCTGTATCTACCCCTCTACGTTTGTATTAGTATAGCAGGGTGAGAGGGGAATATATTTCTATGATCACAACATTTAAAAATTCATTCAGTGCACCAAAAAAAACTTTGCTCAGTTTGTAGGGAAGTGGAATAATGTACTTATAAAATATTTTTGCCAGAAATGCTGAGAAATATCCTCTCGAATCGGTGAAAAATGTTGAACTCCATTTAAGCTTGGAGCAACTTTCCAAGTCGGAAATGCTCCATGCATCATGAGATTGAAGTATTATAGTGAGCAATGAAACACAAACCACAAGGCTGCTCCCCTTTATCATACAAAATGGATGACGGTGCTGCTGTTTGAGGAACGTCACAGACTGTCCTCTGGCTGTCATAGTGTCTGGCAAAGCACAGGTAGCATGGTAACAGCTCAGCGTCTGAATTCCCCTCTTTCCCTGATCTTATTCTCTCTTATTACACTGTTGATATGGTACACATTTATTAGATATGATAATTCAACCATAAACAATCATAAAAGATGCACACACATAATACACACAGAGAAAAGGAAAAGAAAACAGAGAGCATGCAACACAGTTTAAAAACCAACAGGGGTAGCCGAGAGAAAACCAAAGTGGAATCCATTTTATCTACCACGTGTAGGTTATGCCATCATCCATCCCATATGCAGTCAGATAAGAACACATACCATTTTCTTCTATTTAAATCTCTGAACACATGCACATTGGCAGGTTTATAGAATTTCTGTCTTTTGTGGAGAGAAGCATCAGGAAATCATTGCCATTCAGAGTGAAAGCATCCCTGTCAAAAAATAAATAAATCGGCTTTGAGGGAAGCATGAATCCACACTAATTCATTTAGTGTTACTCCCATGTTCTCCATTGTTTGCCTTCCATGTATCGTCCCTAGTTGAATTGATTATCTCTCCACATCCAGTACTAAGGCTCTGATCCCCCACTATGACTGAACACAGTTTTGTCAAATATTCGCTTTCTCTCAGAAAGGAAAAGACAGCATGCCTTTTTATTCAACACTATTCCGTAGGCGTTGTATTAACTTCCAAAAAAACACGCAACATTTTATTGTTCAGGGGAATATGTTGTGTTACGCACCACACAAATATGGATGAAAAGAGCTGCTAAAGCAAAAGCGTGTTTGTTATGCATAGAGCTGGTTTGTGTGACTCATTTCATTCTCTTCACGGCTCCTACAGCCAGTGACTGGCTCCGTCTCAGTGCTTCATCTGCGATATTCTTATCTGAAGACTAGAATGACAGCATATCTAAAGTAATTTTACTTCAGTTTGTAAACCGTGGATTTAAATAAGAAGCATTAAGAATTGGGGGGATGTTTCTGGGTCGTTTTTGATGAGAAGAAGTGAGCCAAAAATAGGGAAAGAAAAGAAGGAACTATATGGATATGTCAATGTGTGTGTGATAGACGGAGACAGACAGGGGGATGGATTCACTTGGTGTCATTCAAACGGGTGAACAGAAATGATTGTTGACACAATATTTGTGTCAGAGGTGACACAGACCAACAGGATAAGTATGAAACGAAGAGTCGTCTTAAAGTATTATGAATGGCAAATTTAAAATAGGGATAAAGAACATGACTTTCTGTCCTTCTTTACACATGTATTTAAGCCATGATGACTGTATTTCTCCAATGCTCTGACATGCTCCAAGCTTATGGTACCCTACAGGGCAGCTGATAGGTTTGCCTGTGCCCAGGACAAGGCGACCCCACAGGGCCCCCCTTCGCCATACCTCGCCCCTCCCCAACTCTCACGCGCACTCTATTCCCGAGGTAAAGGCGCATGAGATATTGTCTTACGTTATATCTATTGCTATTAACACAGGAATGGCCAATAATGCAGTACCTCCAAGAAGGGCCAAGAGGTCATTTTTACCTCGCACTACTTCAGCCTTTATAAATGCAAATTAGAAGTCAATTACTGGAATAGTTGGGTTTTTTTTTTTCAAAATATCAAGTAAAAATGGTTATGTTTATGGATTATAACTGGCCTATGACATTTGAATTAGCCACTTGAAAAAGAGGACAGCAATACACTAATTCTGGAGGCAAGACTGACTGGGAATTCAAATTGGTGTATTTATTCACACTCTAGTCAAAAAAATAAGGATTTGTGTTGCTAGGCAACCAAGATTAAAAACAATACACTTACAAAATGGGAGAAATACACAACTTCTGATGGCAAGAAAATTACTGGGAATTTCAACTAGATTAGTAACACCCACACACACATGCACGCGCACCCACCCACACACACACACACACACATGAAAAATACATTGATAAAATGGGCAAAATGCAATAATTCTGAAGACAAGACAGTAACTTGGTATTCAAACTGGTCTAGTTTCACACACGCACGCACACGCACACGCACACACACACACACAAATGGAGAAATAGCAGTGGGTGCTGATGGTCAACCAAGATGCAAAAGAGTAAATGGCACAAATGCAGACTTTTTGCTCTGGGAATAGTGCAGAGGTAAAAATGACCTCATGGTTCTTCTAAGGTAAAACCCATATATATAGAACACTAGATTGCTGACAGGGTACGCTGAAGTGAAGCATCTGTTCCAGCAGTGTATACACCCACAAGTAAAATTCGCTCGTAGACTCCCATTCATTTTCGCCTATTTTAAAACTACATGTTCAAAAACATTTGCATGTGAGTCTGTGTTATTTTGGTATCGCTGGGCAGAGCAACATTTTGTCTCCCTATATTTTTGTTTTTTTGGGGGGAAATAGGCACACTCACGAAAGGGATGACCGAAAATGTGACTGCAACAACGTTAACATGCGACCAGAAAAGATAACAAGTTAACGTTACCGAGGCTTTTAATGATCCTCTGGTAAGATAATTGCGTGGAAGTTTTCGTTGTTATAAGAAACGTCGATGAACTTTTTTTTACGTTATCCTATTACTTTCTGGTGCCTTCACTTCATTGTACCCTGAGTGAGCATATTCACTGTAAACCAAATTGTTTATATTGTATCATTTGGCTAATGGCAACGTTGTTAAACGGGAGCGCTAGTTAACTCTAACTAGTCCTTTAACACGTTTCACTTCTGCCACTGTCCTGTGAAAACACTGCTCCTCAAAATGCTCGCTTCACAGCATTGATCGCGGAGACCTTCTCTCCTCCTTGTCTTTTGGAAATCTGCATAGAAAGACAACACAACTTATCCACTGTTTTAAATATTTTGCTCGTAAGAAGTATTGCTGTTGAATGTCAATTACAGGTAGCTAGCTTGATAGCCACCCTGTTAAATTTTTAAACTGCCAAGTCAATGTAGTCTCCACAACGGTAAGGTCACCAAGGTAGCTAGTTGGCTGGTGACCGTTAACAATTGCTAGCATTTGCTTTTAGTCAGAGGAGTATTCAGGTCAAAGGAATGGCTTATTAGCTAGTTAGCATGCAAACGCGATATTCTCAAAGTAATACATTTGCGTTTTTACAATTACTTACGCATGAAACTTTTTACTACAGCCCTTTGCATCAATATTGCTGCAAAACATAGCCGCATATCTCGGCTTGTAACGATTATATTAACTTATTTGAAATTGGCCTCATAGGAAATCATTCATTGTAATGAAGAGGTTGGGTGTGCCAATATGGCGGCCAGGTGCTTCACTTTGTGTAATGAAAATATGATGTCATCAGCAATCTAATGTTCTAAATATACAAACCACTCCTATTTTTTCTTGTTTATTCTAGAACCCCCATAACACATAACATGATGAATAACATGCTTTTAAGAAAAGTCACTGACTGGGATACATAGGGCTTCTATTCAAACAAAGTTACATGCATTTGAATAGGTGAGGGAGGTAAAAATGACCTCACGGCCATTCTAGTGTAAATGAACCACCGTTGTTTTTTCAGTCAATCTTTCAAATATAAATATGTAAAACAGATACTGGTTTTGTTACATATGCCATGCCCAGAAATTTATAAGCACAGTAATATTAAGCAAAATAGGCATTTAACAAATGTAGCTCAGCCTAAAGCCGGAATTATACTTCCCTTTAAATACACGCATGCAGGATGACTGCCACGCATATCCTGCATTCGTTTGGCACACAGCTAATGCACATCCTCAAATTTTAACGCAGCGCATACGCAAGGTGCAATAGAAAAAAAAAACAAAAAAACAAATTTTGAAAAATTATGCCAGCAGATGTTTTATCAATCAGAGGGCCCATGACAACTGACCCGGTTGCCGCCCCGTCGGAGGCCCTGCTGCCCTGCACTCCAATCAAATGTATTTTGCTGAGACCATAATTTGTTTTCAAAAGTAAAATGAATATTTTAACTGTTGTCATCCCTTTATTTAGCCATTTTGCAACTTTTTACATAATTCCAGTAAACTGATGCCAATTTTGGCACACTTCATACATTACAGGCCAAAATATAACAAACCCTTCATTTTTCGCAGTTTTTCTTAACTTAAAGGAGGAGACTTTGCCTGGCCAAAGTATATTTCAGTGGAAAGCAGAATTCTTCAAGTGCCTAAAACGCATAGCTTTATAAATTTTAATTCAGTAATAATCCAGTGTGACGTGTTTTAAAACCAGCGAGTCTTGAAAATTGCGACAGTGTCAAGGGACAAAAAATTTAACTCTGAGTATAATTTTATCCAATCAAATGCCAGTATACTAGACTGTACCGCGCTGCTCGTGACATCAGTTAAACCCATTCTTTTCATACTCATCATTTAGTTATCATACACCTTACGATTTCGAGACAGTTTAGAGCTGTTAAAAGCCGCTTTAGCACCCATTGTATGTTAGCACTGCACTAACTACACTGCTCTTCTTAGACAGTCTCTAGGTCACAGACATTTGCAGCTGAACGCGTAATGGTTTGTAAATTCAGTCAACTGAGTAACTACCTGATGTTAGCTTGCTTGCTAATGTGACCGAGTAAGGTGGGAAACCAATAATACCACCCTAAAGGTTAAGTTAAATAGCTTTACTTTTAATCACTTACACCAAATTGAATACCCAAAAATGCAGATTCAATCACCAAGACAGACAGAGACGCGATTCCACACAAATGTTTTATTAAACAGAGCCGGAAATCAGCTGGAAAAGTGCGTGTTAACCAGACCTAAAAAGGACCAGGACACTATGCTTACGGACCAATATTTATTAAGTTATACAAATTGGTTAAAAATATAGCTTGGTCAGTCAGACTGAATACAATTGTAAAGCCTAGTTAAAAACCCTTGCAGTTAAAACTGCTACCAGGAAGGTGGAATAAACCAAAGGGCCAACATCAGTGCAAATAACAAATCACAGCAAGCCACACAAATCTTAGTGCTCGGTGTTCATACAGACACGCGGTGAAAGGACCCCCAATGGCTTTCCCCCACCCAACGGCACTCAGCTGGCCTACAGGACCAATAAAACAATCCAAAAGAGGGTATACCAGTGGTTTACAATGGTAAAAGTCTACAAAGACTCAAATTTGAATATCCTAAAGGGAATCATTAAAACTACAAACCATTCTAGATAGGCAAAACAGCAGCTGAACAAACTCAAACCACCGGTTCCTGAGTCTAAAATACAGCCAGATACCTCAGCTGAAAAAGCTTTCAGCCTACATATACCAAAAAGGCTTCAGGACCATAAGATAAGGAACCTAGGAAAGAGAGCTCCACAGCACAGCACAGCACAACAAAGAAGGGTGAACTCAGCCTGGAGAAGTCTATTCTGGCTACTAAACCAGCTGCCTTATATAAACCTACATGTTAATTGAATAATTGATTCATGCAAGGAGCTACTACCTCACTCCACTTATCCAATTAAAATTGCTTGCAGAAACAGCAAGGGAATGAAAAAGCTATTCCCTGCTACAATCTACCCCGGGTCTTTCAATTGTCGTCCCGACAATGAAACACTCACTGCCAGGACCTGGCAAAAGCAGAGATTACATTAGACATTGGTATCAGAGTTTGTAGCCCCTCTAGCCCTACCCCCCAAAGCCTGAGGAAGACGATAGATGTTAGAGTGTCTCCCTGCAGTGGCACGGCTAGTCCTCCGCAATCCAGTCTCCCTGGAGCCTGTCGAATCCTCCATAGAGACGGCTGGCCCAGATGGTGGCCCTGACTGTGCCCAAGCTTGGCCTTGGGGACCTGCAACTGATGTAGTAGGGGTAGCTGGCGAATGTACCAAGAGGGTTAGTGGATCTGTAGACTGCCTTTTAGGAGATCCCCCAGGCGCTTGTAATGAAATAGCAGGAAGAGCCTCAGGGATAGCAACCCACCAGTTCCCATCCATGCAGGACTCTTCAGGCTCTGAGACAGATTCCACTTCCTGTAAGTCACCGCCCAGACCACCACCAGACCGTGCAGGAAAATGACCTTTCAACAATGACCGGTGAACATGTTTTACCTTACTTAGATCTTCCATCGGTGCAATAGTATAGACCGATCCACCATCCTGAGGGGCCCTCAATACCTGATACACCTCGGAGCTCCAGTGGTCCTGGATTTTATTACGACCTCGCCACCCAAGCTCACGAAGGTATACCAAGCTGCCTTCCTGAAGTGGATCATCCCTCACCTTCAGGTCATAGCGAAGTCTTACGCCGTCCGCTGCCTCCTTCAGCCGGTCTCGGGCTCCCTCAAAGGCTTTCCGCAGTCTCGTCTGATGCTCCTGGACCCACTTATGCACTGTACCAGCTACAGGTTCTTCAATTCTCCCTAAAAGAAAATCCACCGGTAATTGCGGATCCTGACCAAACATTAAATAAAAGGGAGACTCACCAGTGGATTGGTGGGCGGTGGTATTGTATGAGAAGATAACCTGTGGTAAATGGGATGGCCAGTCTCTCTTCTTCTCCAAGGAGAGTGCGTGAAGGTCATGCAAACTTCTATTAAAAACGCTCGCATTGTCCATTTCCAGCCGGATGATACGGAGTAGTGTGAGTTTTTTGAATGCCATACAGGGTGCAAAGGTGTTGAATTAAGGCACTTTCGAAGTTTCGCCCCTGGTCAGAGTGGATACGGCTGGGCACGCCAAACTTATAAAACCATTCATTAACCAGGACCTTTGCCACAGTCTCCGCCCGTTGGTCTCGGTAGGGACTGCCTGAGTATATTTTGAAAAGATGTCAGTCATTACCAGCACATTCTCCACTCCTCCATGTGACGGTTCAAGCAGGGTAAAATCAATAGCCAACACCTGATTTGGTCGAGAAGCATGCAAATGGCCCATATAAGAAAGGGCCCTGGACTGTGTGTCTTTGGCAACTATGCAGCGTTCACATTCCTGGCACCAGCGTTTCACATCCTCAAAGAGACCAGGCCAATAACATCGTTGCCGGACCAACTCCGTGGTCCGCTCAATACCTTGATGGCTGTGCTCCTGATGTAACTGGTGCAGGACTTGGTTCTTCAAAGATAGAGGCAAAACCAACTGCAGGACCTCGTCACCACCATCTGGAGGGAGGACACGACGATGGAGCACACCATGTCACTCCACCAGTCGGCTCCATTGTTGCACTAAAGCCAGGACCGGCTTGGACATCAGCCGCCGCTCCACTGCATCCGGACGCCTCCCTCTCCTCCAATAGACCAAAAACTCCTGTATAATTGGATCCCCCTCCTGCAGGACAAGGATCTTGGAAGGTGGAGTGCAAGGCAGGACAGAAGTAGCAGCCTGTTTTACCTGTACTTTCTGTTGTTTATCAATAGCCTGCTGCAAAGACTCAGGAAATGGCGTACCAGGGACTCCTACGTCAGATGCCTCCTCAGCAGGCAGATACTGTCGTGAAAGAGCGTCAGCATTCTTATTACTTTTTCCTGACCTATACTTGATAATATAATCAAAAGCAGACAATTGCGCTGCCCATCGCTGCTCTGTCGCGCCCAATTTTGCTGTAGACAAATAACTCAATGGGTTATTATCTGTATAAACAGTGCATTTATGCCCTAACAGGTACTCACGGAATTTTTCGGTCATTGCCCACTTAAGAGCCAAAAATTCCAACTTCATAGAGCTGTAATTATTCATATTACGCTCAGTTTGCCGAAGACCCCGACTGGCATAGGCTATAGGCCGGACGACACCCTCTTGCTCCTGAGAAAGCACCGCCCCCAGCCCACTATGGCTGGCGTCCACTTCCAGGATAAAAGGCAACGAGAAGTTGGCATATGCTAACACTGGGGCTGTAATCAACTTCCTTTTCAGCTCCTCAAAGCTTCTCTCACACTCCTCTGTCCAGGCAGTGACAAGGCTACATCTTGACCCCTTCTTAGTCCTGCCCCCAGCCACCTTCGTTCCCAGCCGGTGTAGAGGGGCAGCAATCTGCAAAAAACCTTCTACAAAGCGCCGGTAATAACCTGCGAAGCCTAAAAAAGACTGCAACTCAGCCACATTATTAGGTCGACGCCAACTAGCCACTGCTTCAATTTTACGAGGATCAGTAGAGACACCCGCGTTTGAGATGACATGTCCCAAATAACTGACCTTTTGTTGGAAAAATGAACATTTGTCCAACTTAACCTTCAGGCCCTCTCGATCCAAACGTGCCAACACAGCCTTCAACCGCTCCATATGTTCTTCTACAGTGGAAGAGAACACAATGACATCATCAAGATATAACAGCAGTGACTGACAATGTTGGGCCCCAAACATTCTCTCCATTAACCGCTGGAAAGTGCTTGGGGCATTACACAAACCGAAAGGCATTCGATTCCACTCGTACAACCCAAATGGCGTACAAAAGGCTGTCTTTGGTTTGTCCCTCTCTGTGACTGGAACCTGGTTATACCCGCTGGCCAGGTCAAGGGTTGAAAACCAGCGAGCACCAGAAAGCGCATCGAGGGACTCTTCAATGCGGGGCAGCGGGAAGGCATCTTTACGAGTCCTGCTGTTCAACAATCTGTAGTCAATGCAAAGGCGTAAGCTCCCATCCTTTTTCCTGACCAGGACAATGGGGGAGGCGTAGGGGCTACTACTTTCCCTAATTACCTTTGTCTCCAACAGCTGACTAATATGGGCCTTAACAGCCTCATACTCAGAAGGGGGAATGCGCCTGTACCTTTGCCGTACTGGAGTCTCATCTAAGAGAGGAATATCATGAGAGATCAGGTTAGTACAACCTAAATCACCATCATGTACTGAAAAGACTGAGCTGTACCTCCCCAATAAGAACCTAGCAGAATTTTGTTCTTTTTCTGACAGTAATAGCATATCTATGGCCTCAATTTTTTGTACACCATCAATAGCGGTTTGGGAAGAAACTGTGGCAGCCACCCCCCGACCCTCTATAACACCTGGAGGCAAACTCACAACGTTGGCGTTACTCAAAATGCCCAAGACAGTTCTAGGATAAAGGACAACATCAGCAATCCCCACATTGATAATAGGTACACAGGCTATACCTCGGTTCACCGTAACCAAAGCAGGCAAAGCTAGCAGCCCAGCAGGCAACCCAACACTAGGGGGCTCAAACAATACAACACTACTAAAAGATTGCTGTGAACATGTAGCAGCCACAAACTTCACACTACAGCCAGGGACACGCACACCCTTCCTTCCCCTTACTTTTACCCTTCCGCAATAATCCAAGGGCACTTGGGCCTGGGTTTGATGACACTGCTGCAGGGCTTGCTTGACAGGGCCAGGAGCTTGAGACACTGTGGGCAAATCAAAAAGAGCAGGGCCATACTGTCCAAACAGTTCATGATAACACTCTATGACTACATTCATACCCAAAACACCAGGAATATCAGAGGGGGATCTACCGGAGGGTCTTTAACAACCAATACCCCACGTTTTGGAATAACCCGCCACAAAGCTCTACATTCAGCTCAAGATAACCCACATAAGGTATTTCTAACCCATTAGCTGCTCGGAGCTCTAACCACCCACAAGACTGTAGTTTTTCCAAACCCCAGGGCTGGATATGTTGATAAAAAGAAACTCTCAGTTATTGTAGTGACCATGGATCCTGTGTCTAACAGACAAGGGACCTCCACTCCCCCCATGGATACAGTTAAATGTGGACAGGGACAGACTAAATTGGACCCAGGGCCTAAATGCCCTGCACTAGAGGCCACTGAGCCAAGCAAGCCCCCATCTGAACTGTGGCTCAACAATTCAGAGGGTACTAGTTTTCCGACTGATCGGAAGGGTGCAGCCTACCCGAAGCAGAAGGGATGGGAATAGAAGGCGACTGAACTGGTAAAGGGACCCTAACACCATCACACTCCCTAGCAAAATGGCCAGGTTGTTGACACCGCTGACAAATAGGAGGGCCCCTATGATTAGGAGAAAAGGGCTTAAATTTTTGAAGACGAGCTAAACCTTGAGTAAGTTGATTAAGTTGTTCCTGTTGATTTTTTAACATCTGTTTTAACTCCACTAGTTCAGAACTCTGCATAACATTACCTAGCCGAGGGACACTTCCCTGCACAGCATACTGAACACCAAAAGCTGATGGAACTGAATAGCTTCTGCCCCGACTACCCCCTGGCATGCCCTCCCGCACCCACCTAATAGCTTCCCCACGGACTTCTAATAAAGTGGCGTCAGGCCGAACGGACAAACTGCTTCAACTCTCTCACGCAAAGCACAGTCATACACATGTTCCACAAATTGATCACGTAAGAGTACATCTGCATTAGTCATGACATTTGGAGCCCTTTCACAACCCTTTCCATTAGAGACATTAATGCATGAGAAAATTCCTGCAGAGTTTCACCCTCTTGTTGCTTTCTAGAGAAAAACTCCTCCTGCAATGAAACATACGATTGAGAACACCCATACAACTCTTGTAATATGCTGAGAACTTTTACTGGGTCCTCCTCTCGCCCGTATGGTACTACTTTATTTCCTCCTTAGCTTCACCCTCTAGATGATCATACAAAAAGAAAGCTTGGTCAACAGTAGATAAATGGCGCATACGCATACAGGCCTGGACATCCTCAACCCATTCAGTAAGGCTTATGCCAGTGCTACCCCGAAACATAGGGCACTTCCTATCCTTAGGTACATAAACCAACCGCTCTGTGACATTGCATTAGAGGAAGGCAGTCCAGGGGTTGCGGAATTACTTAATCCAGCACTGGAACTTGGTGCAGGGCCTGTCCGCTCCAGCAACAACTGCTGGTTTTCAGAAGTCAATTGTGCTACCAAGTCTCTCAATCGTTGCATTTCCTCCTCCATATTCACAATCCTTGAGGGGAGGCCTGTACCAGAGGGATGCAAGGCTGAAGACCCAACTTCCTGCTTGACGCTCCTGAGTTGGTACTGAACCAGCTGCTGTTTTGCCTCAGACTACTAAAACACTAAAGTGGGGGGCACCACCACTATACACACACACACATTTACCAACTGGTATAAATCCCTTAAAGAAAAACACACGTCTCAGTCTTTATCTGGTGAAACCCTTGCTCACAGCACCAGAATGTGACCGAGTAAGGTGGGAAACCAATAATACCACCCTAAAGGTTAAGTTAAATAGCTTTACTTTTAATCACTTACACCAAATTGAATACCCAAAAATGCAGATTCAATCACCAAGACAGACAGAGACGCGATTCCACACAAATGTTTTATTAAACAGAGCCGGAAATCAGCTGGAAAAGTGCGTGTTAACCAGACCTAAAAAGGACCAGGACACTATGCTTACGGACCAATATTTATTAAGTTATACAAATTGGTTAAAAATATAGCTTGGTCAGTCAGACTGAATACAATTGTAAAGCCTAGTTAAAAACCCTTGCAGTTAAAACTGCTACCAGGAAGGTGGAATAAACCAAAGGGCCAACATCAGTGCAAATAACAAATCACAGCAAGCCACACAAATCTTAGTGCTCGGTGTTCATACAGACACGCGGTGAAAGGACCCCCAATGGCTTTCCCCCACCCAACGGCACTCAGCTGGCCTACAGGACCAATAAAACAATCCAAAAGAGGGTATACCAGTGGTTTACAATGGTAAAAGTCTACAAAGACTCAAATTTGAATATCCTAAAGGGAATCATTAAAACTACAAACCATTCTAGATAGGCAAAACAGCAGCTGAACAAACTCAAACCACCGGTTCCTGAGTCTAAAATACAGCCAGATACCTCAGCTGAAAAAGCTTTCAGCCTACATATACCAAAAAGGCTTCAGGACCATAAGATAAGGAACCTAGGAAAGAGAGCTCCACAGCACAACAAAGAAGGGTGAACTCAGCCTGGAGAAGTCTATTCTGGCTACTAAACCAGCTGCCTTATATAAACCTACATGTTAATTGAATAATTGATTCATGCAAGGAGCTACTACCTCACTCCACTTATCCAATTAAAATTGCTTGCAGAAACAGCAAGGGAATGAAAAAGCTATTCCCTGCTACACTAACAAACTAATGTCACATAATGGTTTTGAAAAAGTATTGTGTGCACGCTACCTAGCTAAGTAATGTGAACTTAGTTAGCCAATGTGAGTGGTGCTTAACTAGCCTGCTACAGCGCTGAGCCATACTGATTTAACTAACGTTACACTTGGTATTCAGTCTAACCAGCGAGACGTAACGCAAAGCAATTTTTTCCCCCCAAGTTCTCAGCCAATGAGATTTTCGCAAAGTGATATTACCCTACACTCATAAAAAATATGTCAGGAGCTGGGCTATGAGAAAAGTACTGCAGTTATGTGATGATGCAGTATCTGTCTACTAAGCTTATATTTCACTTCCTGTGTGTAGCACAGGCTTTTGTTTCTTGTATCACTGACTCATCACTAGAACTAGAATGTATTTTTACTCGAAAGGCACCACTGCAGGACAGGAGTAGTAAGTATGCAAAGTTTAGTTAAGATCATGCAAATGCGCTCCAGAAACAAAGTGGGAACGTGAACGCAAAAGGGAACCAAGCCTAAAACAATATGTCTCCCCTCTCCTTCCGGGGGGGAGACATAACTATCGCTCAGCTTGTGAACACTTCTTCCGCCATCTTTGAGACTCGATATACAAAATCTACCTCCAGTGAACAAAGAGCATGAGTATAACTGACGTCACTGTTCGAGGCCTTATGTCTTCAATGGGCATCCAGTCGAGGCATATGTATGCATGGTTTTGCTGTTGTTTTACTGCCATTGCTGTGACAAACTGCTACATCTATATCGAATTTTAGACACTTTAAGCTTGATACTTTCTGCCGAATTATACTCTGGTGTGGCGAGGTCTCTTCCTTTAAAGTATATTTTCAGATACAATAAAACACAGAAGAACATAGAAACATATCTTAACTATAAATGAGCAAAATTATTTGCTAAGAAATAGTCATATATAAATATATATTACGCAAATACTTCTGAGTCAATCACAAAATTGCATTCATGATCTTATTGAAATGACTATGGCCAGGATGATGGATTTAAAATCGTGTTTATAATTTTTAAAAAATTAAATCTTTTTTGTGCAAGAGGTTCTCCCTCTTCACAGGGCATTGCCGTCGATTGGCTGCTCTATATTGCAGGTGCTCAGTCGATTACGACAAAGTTTTGGCCTCAGGGGATTACGTGACGTAGCAGGCAAAGGCCCTGAGCACATTATGGTCTGGGTTACGGGCAGTGAGTGTATGGGAGCCCGCGCACAGGCAACGTTGGGGATGTATCTTTATGTAAAATGTGTGAATGTTAGCGCTCAACATAGTTTGAACACTGCCGATCATAAAGTGAAAATAAGTTGATCCAGTTAGCTAGCTAACATAGCCCTCTCGATGAAATACATCCCAAAAAAACCCAAATCGATGCATGGCCTAGCTAGCTATATTAGCTACAATCATTCAAGAAACATTATCATGACTTGAAATCGTGTAGCAAGGTAACTTAAGGCACTGTGGAAGCTCAATCACACAGATCAGGTACGTATACTGGCATCGTTGAAGGGTTTGATTTCTTGTATGTGTTGCAGCAGAGGCTGGATATTAAAAATGTACATTTTGTCCTTATCTATCTATCTATCTATCTATCTATCTATCTATCTATCTATCTATCTATCACTTTCTAAATACAATCTCAGTCACACTTTAGATGAAGTGTTGCTCATAAAGGCTTTATTCAGCATGTATAATGCCTTCATAAATGAGACATAATGTCTTCATCAATCATACATAAGCAAATGTCATGCTTTGTAAAGGGTGAAATAACACATCCTTGCTCAACTTGTGATGCCAGATGTGACATAACTGACAATGTCACTTAGCAAGTGGTTAAATGCTATAAAGGGTGAAATTGTCAGCAAAGTGACATTGTCATTGTCACATCTGGCATCACATGCTGAATAAGGATGTGTTATTTCACCCCTTACAAAGCATGACGTTTGCTTATGTATGATTTATGAAGACATTATGTCTCATTTATGAAAGCATTATACAAGCTGTATAAAGCCTTTATGAGATCACTTCATCTAAAGTGTGACCACAATCTCAGGTTTGTTAGCTATTTGCTCATATGATGAGTACATTGTGTAATCTGCAGTGTAAATGCTTCTATCTACTCATTCTATGCATTTTCTGGTTTTTCCTTTGGAAAAAAATTGTTCGCCAAATAAATGTGTTATGTCATCTATTGGTATGTGGGAGGGCAAGTATGAGACCCATAGGACTGTTGCAAACAAGCCTGGAGGTGAGCGCAATAGGAAAACTGACCCACACCTGAAGAGAAAGATTGTCCCAAACATGGAGAATGACCTAGAATGTGAGGCTATGATACTCCCTTCATGGCATTTGAAGGAATTTCTGTTTTAACCAGGGGATTCTCATATATGAATGCCTCAACAAAATACTTTAACAAAGAACTGAACATGCATTCTGCCTTGGGCAAGTTACAGATTTGCTTAGGGAATCCAATCAAATGAGCAGCAGATATTACAGTGACTGGAAAGTACATAGCCAGAAGAAAGCTTCCCCAAATAGGAAATGTGTACGGTGTGGCAGTTTGGATTTCCAACATTCAGACAGCTTTGAAATTTTGCAGGTTCTCCAGTGTCGATGCATTAGAGAATCGCTGAGAGAATGAGGAGAAGTGGTGCAGCACAGTTTTCTTGTTTATTAGTCATATATTAAAAGAAAACAAACAAACTAAAAATATAGACTAAGCTCTGCTGCCTGTTTTACGAAGGCCAAAAGGAAAAACTAATGAGATTTTCATGCTTGGCCTCATTGGAGTACATCACTGATTTCTGTAATTGTTTCTCACAATTTTCCTCATCATCACCAGGGAAATTACTCCTTTAGGAGTTCTGCAGTACTACTCTGTAGTCAAATACTGAGCTAAAGGTCAGTTGTATTGCAACTGTGCACTGTCCCTAGCTTTTTGAAATGATTACTGTAACTTTATTCATTGGGATGCAGCTGTTGCACAGTGCCTTTTAGGTCCTCTGATTCATGCTGTTTCCAAACCCAGAATAGCCGCAGGAATTTAAGTTCAACTTTTTAATGGGGCTTATTTCATTAAATTAATGACCTTTTTTTTTTTTAGCCCAAATCCTTATGTTTTGTTGAATTGCAGTGACAAGACATTCACATACGAAGAATCAGCAGTTATGGTCATTAGTTCATAAAGTGACAATTGTTTTACGCTTAGGAGTTAAGCCCCTGAGTAAAAAACAATCAAAAACATACCTTCCAAATTGTTAGCTAAAAGACTCCCCATCTGCACAAGTGTGCCTCTCCAATTTAATACCTCAAGTTTGACAAATATGAAAACATGAGATTTGCTCCATATATTGTGAATTTGCTGCAAGACCCATAATATTAGATATGTTTGGTCACCATATTTGTGAATTTGTACCCCATGTGTGAGATTAGCAAGGTCTTGCATGAGGGTGTTAGATCTATGCTCTATGCATGCATCTTCATGTCCAATTGTCAGTCTTGAAATTTACTGGGCAGTGACTTCAAATGCTTTTTGTTTTATTTATCAAGCAGATGAAAAAATTACATCTACATTTCTATTAACTGTTAGGAGACTGATTGTTACATTATGGTAAGCTGATACTATAAGGGATATATAATGGTTAACACTATTTTCAGTCATTCCAGTGCTATTTTTATATTTTGCACTGTATATTGACACTTTCAAGGTGTTTTTGCATGTGGTATCCCTCTGTAGCCAATCAGTGAGAGAAATCATGAAGAACATAGTCATTGCCTTACAGTCAAGCCCATAAATACCTGGACATTGACAAAATCAATGTTTTCAGCTGCGTATTACTGCTAATTGTTGTTGAAAATAAATATTGCATAAGAACTCAAATGCAGACTTAAGGCTTTAATTGTAGCCCCCGGACAAAGTCGGGCGGCTAAGATGGATTCATGTGCGCTGCCGCCAATCAAATACATCGATTTTGGTTGCCATGGCGACAGTATTGGTCGAATAATGCACAAAAAAGGGGGAGAAGCAGGCTTTCGGGGGGGCTACACCCATGCGGTCGCAGCCGACCAGGCTGTCTAGTTTGAGGATATTTTGATTCAATTTTGGTTGATACAGCACTTTTTGTTTGCACTCCCCTCTATATAAGAGACCTCAGATAACTGCACAACTGGAAAGACCAAATTAACTATGTAGAAAATATGCACAAGTAAGCTCAGGAGCTTAAATGCTCTGAAGACTACAGACAACAACCGTGAGCAATGAGAGTAGAATTCTTTCATAACAGTTAGCCAAGCCAGGAACACTCTCCAGGAGGTATGTGCTTCTGTTCCAAAGTCAACAATCAAGAGAGAACTTCAGAAAAAAATACAGGAGATTTACTACAAAATGGACACATCTAGTTCCAGTGAACTAAAACATGAGCCTCAAAAATAGGAAGACCAAATAAGACTTTGCAATAAAACATATAACAAAAATTCTTTGAAGTTCTTAAACAGTCCTTTGAACACATGGGACAAATTTCAACTTGTACCAGAATGATAGGAAGACAAGAGGGAGGAGAAAGGTAGAAACTGTTTATGACCTGACGTATACCAGCTCATCTGCGAGGCATGGTGGGGGTAGTGTCTTGAAAAGTAACACTTTTTTTCTTGAAAGTGACAAAGACAAAAGCAGCAGACTGAATTTGGAGTAGTAACTCGTGTTTTTATCTGATCTGACCTCATGCTTCAAAATGCATTGGATGCGGCCTTACAGTGCAGACGAACTATGACCCAAAGAATTCGGTGAGAGCAACCCAATACTTTTTAAAAGCAAATTAGTGCAATATACTGCTTATTTATTTATTTATTTACTTATTTATTTTCAGCTATTTCAGTAGTGCATTCAGTTATTCTCGAGACAAGAAAACATAATTTACTTATATAAAAATGAATATTACACTTCAACATTTATTGGCTTGAAGATGTCTCCTCATATGGATTGAAGATTTAGGGCTCTAATTTCTTGGCGCAGCGCAGGGTGGTGCAGCGTGGCGCAGCCCACGCAGTGGTAATTTCATCCGGTGCAGCCCGCGCAGTGGTAATTTCGTGCGGTGCAACACCGTGTGCAGCCACTTTGGCAATTTGGTAGACGGACATGTGCCGAGATGGCTGTGGCGGCGTAGTAGGGGGAGGTGTCACATATTCATCATGACGCGGTGACAATTTCGTGGATAAAGGCTCCGCCGAAAGTGCGCAGGGAGCGCACCAGCTCCAACCTGGTTTACTTTCTGTGCAGTGGTAATTTGGCTGACCGGCGCACAGTGCGCACACGTCACCGAAACCTCACAGGCAGGTTTCCAGAATGTCAGGCACATTTCAATGCAATAAATAAGTACAGCAATCACTATTTAATGTAACTATCTGAATCAGGACGTAAATTATTGTATCTATATCAATTGTCCTGATGTCAGATCAAAGGCGGTTGGCACGCGTAATGGAAACTCGACCTGGCTTAATCAACGCAGCTGAATCTGTGATGCAAACTAACGACTTCACATCTTTCTCAGCCAACCACAAACTGCCTCGGCATCAGGCAGTGTGTATATATATATATATATATATATATATAAATATATAAATAATGCTTGCGTTCTATGCGCAGTAAAGCTGCTTGCACAGCGCACGACTGATTACATTCAAAGTCAATGTATTCGCGTCTTTGCATTGACTTTGAAGGTAATCTGTCATGCGAAAAATTTGTTTTGCGTCCAGTGTGCAAGCGGCTTAATACTATTATTGTCACATAGGTTCTATCATTTTGGTGGGAGAAAGGAATACAGCCTGATTGCTATGATCTCGTACTGAGTTAAGATCACATATTGAAAATAAATGTGTAACATATTTTGCATTGTTGTCCATGCATGTTAATCCCAAAATTTTAAGCAGCAACAGGGTGTAATAATAGGAACACGCTATCCATCGTTTCTCTTCCCAATGATGCAGGCAGGAGAAATAAATGAGCAACCATCGTATTTCATTCCAATTTCATAAGTTTGAATGATCTGACGTAGTTTCGTTTTGAAATTCCATTCAAGTTCGCTAATGGTAATAATTTGCGAATGCCCCAGCTAGCCAGCTAACTCATATTCGTAATGCTTAATATAGACGTAAGCGGTGCAGAAAACATGCCTGAAGCAGCAAAGTAAAATGCAACATTACGCATCATGCAGATATAGGACAGAGGCTTCTTTATTCCAACATCTTAAAGGAGAGGAGAGGAGCTCATTTGATTGGCGAAGATTTGACTCAGGTGTGTTAAACCCACTCACGCCTTCTCTCCTCCCTCTTTGCCACTTGCGCTGGCAGGAGGGACAGAGGCGGGACAGAGGAGTACTTGCGCCGGGCACGAAATTGCAAAATACGCCTGGATACACCCGTTGGCGCGGCGCTCCCCCCATTGGCCGCGCCTGCGCCTGGTCAACGAATTTAGAGCCCTTAGTTTGTTTTCTCGATTTAGTTTGCTTTCCCCATCCATGAATGGGGGGAAAAAAACTAAATAGTGTATTCTGGTAATATGTTGTGATACCAGAAATTAAGTTTTAGCCACTCCTGGTGGAGAGAGCAGAGAGTCATTTCTACATCCATGTAATTGTTGCGCGAAACATGGAAATTTCCAGAGAATTACTGCACCTTTTACCCTCTCATGAGCACTGGCCCGAGGCCAGGCCCCTGGGCATAAACCATGAAATATTGTGCAATGTTGTAGAACTATATATTGTTCAAATGTTTGAGAACTCAGCATTCTAACTATTTAAGCCATTTTAAGATGCAAACATGACAGCAAAAATAGTAATTAAAATTGTGTCATAACAACCCTCAACCTGACTATGCAGTCCCATAGGGTCAGTTGTATAGCGTTGGTATGATTTGTCAAAATATGTTATAATCAATGTTCTTATTTTGGTAGCAGTCTAGAGATTTAAAAAAAAAAACTTGTTATAGTTTTTAATCCGGTAAAAAAAGCAAGCTTGTACAAATGTCATTAAATCAATTTTGCCACAGAAGTAGTAGCTACGTGTCTTTGTGAATTTCACGATAATTAGTGTTTCTACTCATGATGCAGTGCAGTAGATTGTACTGTAACCCTTTGGGAACAAAATAAGTGCACCCAGTGGCTATTATGAGCTGATTTAACAGAACAGTAAGTGTTTCAGCCTATCAGCCCTCACCCCAATAATACAGGAAAATCAAATTATTATTGTTAACACAGCCTGTGGTCTGAAATGTCAAAAACACGGATGCAAATGGTACCCAAGGGATTAATTTTTATGAGAAGGCCTTGTTTCAATGGACTCTAACAAGGGGCGATTTGGAATTTTGGAAGTGGCTTTATTACGCTTATACCATCGCACACCAGTGCAGGGAATTGGAAGGATATATTGGAGTGAAAATTTGGCTACATATGGGCAAAAAGACCAGAAGTAAACAAGTTCTAAAACTATTGTAAAAGCAAATGCGATCTCGGCTGGTAACGCAAGAAAATTTGGACTCTTGAAAATTGTTTACTGGAATACGCATGAACATAACCAAGAAAAAAAATCTGTCATTTTTGGTTGCAGAATCCTAAAATTTAAATCTACTATTCTTCAGGAATCTGGCTGCAGCTGTAATATTTTATGGGCTGATGATGATAGTAGAGCAATCTACTAAGTGTCACCTTTCAAACAAGACTGTAATGGGAAAAAAAAAAAAAAAAAAAAGCCACTAGATGGCAGTATTGACAATTTTTTTTGTTAAGCCCAGTCTGGAGCTAGGTTGGGCATGTCCTGGGCATGCCTCAGAGGGGGCTGGACAAGAGTATATAAGGAGAAAAATTGAGAGGTGGAAGGGTAGTTGGAGAAATTGCAAGGAGAAATTGTGGAAGGATACATTTGACCAGACCTGTCACTCTTTTCAAGACCTGTGAAGCTTTTTGTGGATTTTTGCCTGTGTTGGAGCATTTTCCTGTCCCAGGACATCGCAACATAGCAGCCCATCTCAATTACCAAGGGACTGTAACTATCTTTTTTTTTATTTCAATCTTGGTCAGTAGGGTAGAGTGTAGATTAGTTCTAAGTGTTTGTTTAATTAAATCTGTTGAAGTTTAAGAATTTTGTCTGTCATCCCTTGCTGTCCGTGACGTCATAACAAATTGACGCCTTAACAAATTGGGGCCATAACAAGACCATGATAATGCCTGTAGTCAAAGTGGTTCAAGAGTAGTAAGCATTTTAGTTTGGGAGGAAATTTGCTCAAAAAAGGACTTCAGTTTAAAGGGGTGAAGGCTATGTCATATCACCCTTTGTACTCTTACAAGCAACTGTTGAGATCATACACTGCTCATTCACATCCTCATACCTATGGGCAGTTCAGTCTCCAGTTATCCTGGAATTCATGTCTTTGGACTGTGGGAGGAAACCTAAGTACCTGGAGTACATGCCCAGATAGCAAGGGACTCCGGGCCTGATTCTAGCTGGATCAGCTGGAGTCGGCACAGAGCCGGCTCAGATCAGGAGTGGAGAGCCTGTCCTCCAACAAAATACTTCCGGAAAGGTCGTTTGTCAAGCAGCTTATTACGACCTAAAGTTACGTTTAGGAGTTAAGTGACCTCCAGCGGTCATTTAAATAACTACAGTGTGGTTTGCATCGTCAGCATCGCCGTTAGTAAATCCCTAACCTAAACCTAATCCTAATACTAACCCTAACCTCAACCCTAATCCTTACCCAAACCATTATTTTAAGTGTAATTAAAGCTGCAAGCAGCGTTAAAAGGGCCCTCACACCCCTCGTGCACGTTGGGGGTGGTGGCAAGATGTTGACAGGTGCAGGTGTGCGTTCACAGCCTTTGGACACTCCTAGACTGTGTACAGTGTGTTTTCCTGAGTGGAGTGCAAACACCATTCCTGAAATCAATAGGTGGAGTACATTAGTGTGACGCCTGTTCATGAAAAAAAAAAATTAAAATTTCAATTCAAAATAATTGACTTCCTGTTGGGTTCAGGTAATGGCATTATATAATTTTTTTACAAGTCTTGGCATGTTTCATGTCTCCACCAAATGTTGTTCATGTCGGTGAGCTGAACCATGAGAACTGTTTTGCCGAAATTTTCTGGAGGGCGCTATGATGCCATTTTGATATGCCTGTGTGCAAAACCTATACCATAGTAATCGTAATACCGGGCTCCATGAGTGTGTTGATTTTTGTAAGTTTTCAACCATGTTGAGACGCTCAAAAGAGCAATTATTTTGAAAAAAAAAGAATTAGGGAGCGATATAGAGCCATTGTGCCACATTAATTGCCAATAGGGGTTTTAAATCGAAGACCATGAGACACTTACAATTTGTGCAACCTTTTGCAAGTTTTGGAATATCCAAAGGCCTTTAAACATGTGTTCATAGAATTGGGAAAAACGCAGGAAATGGCTTATAGCTCACTTCCTGTTTGGCCAAAAAACTTCAAAATAATTACCTTAATCCTGCATGACAAATTCAATGATCACACCAAATTTCATGAACATTTAACCACATTTATCTTAACATGGCCGCGGCTAGAGGGTGCTGTAGAGCCACCTGGCCACACCCGATCTAATATCAGCATATATTTATACTTAGGAGGAGACTCTTATCAAGCTTGTAAAGTTTCGGGCAAATCTCACAAAGTATGTGTGAGTAAAAGCAACTTCTTGTTTCATGGCAGAACATCGAAATTCGGCGCGACGCCACGGATACATCGCTCGATGAATCCAAAAAAGCTTTGCAATTTAACATCGACAAGTTCTTTAGATGTCACCTGCCAAATTTGAAGTTGATCGGATAAAATCTCTAGGAGGAGTTTGTTAAAGAACGACACCTGTTAATGGCAAAAAATTTTTAAAAGTTGCAAAATTTCAATTAAAAATGGTGGACCTCCTGTTAAGTCTAGGTCATGGCACCAATTGAATTTTTTTAGGTCTCAGCATAGTCTACATGTCCACCGAATTTCATACATGTAGGTAAAACAGGCTGTGAGGGCTGCTTCATTGAAAGTTTCTAGGGGGCGCTATAATGCTATTTTGCCACACTCATCTGTAAACCCTATATTATAGTAAAGCTTGCAACCAGCATAATATGTGTGCAAAATTTTGTGAGTTTTTGAGCATGCTGAGGCCCTAAAAAATGCAACTCTGTGTTAGGGGGCGCTTTAGAGCCACCTTGCCACACCCAGTGCCAATTGGGATATCAAATTGAAGAGCATCATATTTTTAACCTATGTACCAAGTTTGGCGAGTTTTCGAGAATGCTAAGGCCCTCAAAAATGTCTTCGTAAAATCTGGAAAAACGCAGGAAATGGCTCATAGCTCACTTCCTGTGGGGCGGAAAAATTTCAAAAAAATTTACAAAAAACTTCATTATAACTACTATGGCCCCACCGAATTTCATGGGAATCCAAGCAACTGCGTTCCAAAATGGCTGCGTATTTGGTGGCGCTATAGAGCCACCGGAGACGCTTAAGTACAAAAACAGCAATGGTTTGTAATTTTTTACACGACTGACGTGTCTGCAAATTTTTGTGCGTTTTTGTGCATGGGAAGGCCCTCAAAAATGCATTCTCACAGCAGAATAATAATAATAATAATAAAAAGAAGAACAATAAAAATCCCATCAAAAACAATAGGTTCCTCGCACCTTCGGTGCCAGGACCCATTCTGGGCCCTGGCACTGGTCGGTGCTCGGGCCCTAAATATGACTGAAACTGTATCTGGAACTGAAACTGTAACTCTAACAGTACCTTCCTGCTGCCAGTAGGGGCGCAATTTTAGGAAATGCTCCTATGGGTCGTAAATCAGAGTAAATGAGAATAATCGACCTATTTGAGCGTACGGTTGGAGGACAGGTTAGGAGTGGAGGTGCTTGCTATCTGGGTTTGGGCAATATGTAAACCCTGTGTAGTGTTCTACAACATTGAACAACAATGGCAAAGTCAATTACCTGACTTGAGTCTAGTTGAGCACTTCACTTGCTGAGTGAGTAATGAGGACACAATGCTGTGAGAACAAGGAGGAACAGAAGACAGTTACAGCAGTGGAGGCCTAGCAGGGCATCACCAGGGTAGGAGCGCAGCCTCTGGTGATGCCGATTGGTTCTTTATGCAGTCATGAATGTATTAAAAAATTTTTATTTTATTATGATTTTGTTAGTTTGTCCAAATACTTCAATTGTAGCTGAATGTCTACACTTCAAACAAATCATAATTTCATTGATTTTGAATCCATTGTGGTGTGATGAAAATTGTTTAATTGTTCAAAAACTTATAGACCTGACTAGAAGTCTTGGTGCTGTTATGCAGATCATTTCAAAACAAGAGTGTGTGTGTTATGCATTGCTCTGGATGCACATGATAGGATATTATACTGATTCTGTGGCATTGGGAATAAAACTAATAATTGCTATAGGCTGTCAAGTTGAAAAATGGCATCCACCTATCATGAATTCCAAGGTAAAAATATGTTTGGGTGCTGTTTTACTGTCATTTCAAGTGAAGATTGAAGAAACAAACAAATAAATAAATACTCTGGCTATTGCAACCATAGATTTGCATATGCATCCTGCATCATGTTTTTTGAAAACAGATTGTGAATACAATTAAAAATGCACATTATGTTAACGGTCATTTGTGTCAAATATCCAAAGGCCCATGCTTGCTTCTAATTTAAGGTACGGGGCTTCATACACTGGAATTCATTGGCCTGACAGAAAACATTGCTGCAGGCGATCTCTAATATGTACAAAATGTAACAGCACGAACTGTAAATGGGGTTTTCAATGGTGCACAATATTATTCAGAAAAAAAGCTGATAGTGTGAACATTTGTTGATATTTTAAAGAGGAAAGAGGACAAAAATGACTTATTCACCATAAATGCTGCTTTAATTGCATGTTCTTTTTCGCTGCCTATACTGAGTGGGTGGAGTGGGGGCCAGATCAGTCATTATGGGGTGTAGATTGAAGCAAATGCACATTACTGTAGCCTTTCAATGATCCAAACCACATACCTACAGAAACCAGAAACACCACTTGATTGCAAAATGCTACACAAGCTTTGTCATATAAATACACTATCTCAGTGTCACTACAATAAAAATAACAAATATAATGTATCATGGCAAAATAAGTAGTAGTGATAGCTATTTAGTAACCCACGGTATAGCATGTTATTTTTTTTACGGTTGTTGGCATATTACTGAATGCCAAATCTAAGCACACAATCATAAAGGTGAAATTAAAGGCTTGTACTTAACACTTCAACTGAATCTTTGCATAAAAATAAAGTGTAGCTATACCGCTTTTATTCTGACGTAAACTCATTCTCACTTTTTACTATTAACCCCTTTGCACAGATATAGATGCCAGCATCCATAAATTCTGATATTTATTTCCTAAATAATTCTGAAATTGAATTTCCAAATGTCTTGCTTAACTGGAATAATTTTCTAAAGTCTTTGTGACACAAATACTGAGTTATAAAGCCTAAATAGGCTCATGCATAACAGGAAAAATTGGCATAATTTGTGTTCTGCACAGAGGGGTTAAAAAGAGGATAGGATTTTTGTTGACACACAGCATGCCTCCCAATACTCAAAGAAGGCATCCTCTTTCCCACACTGCCACCTCATTCTGTTCATGCCCCAGAAACCGATCTTTACGTTGTCTCTCTATGTTTCTTGTTGACATCATTGCAGTCAAATCTACGGATAAAGCTGAATTTCCATCTGACAAATTCTGTTAAAAAAACACCTTAAAATGAAGATGGCAGAGTCAAATTGTGTCATTAAATGGGTCATTATCATGCAGAGTGTTCTGCCTGAAGACCAGATAGTTTATAATTGATAATAAAATGCAGTTTGTTTTTGTAGACCATATACTGCAGATAAATTTAACAATTGAAGGCAGGGAACCAGGGTTATTTAAAAGCTCTTACATTAAACCAACAATGGTCTAAACACAGTTCTCTCAAAAAAGTATTTGCAACCTTCTTGAATTCTATTTTTCCATATTTGTCAGAGGAAACGATATCAGATCTTCATGCAAAATAGGGTACACTGGGGTAAGACGCCCCCCTTAAGAACAATGTCTATTTTCTTTCAAAAAATACATAGTCTGAATTTTATTATAATATGTACACAAGAAATATGCGCAAGTAAAAACATTTAGAGGATAACTATATCATAACTACAACCTTGTTATTATAAAACCAAATGTAGAATCTTGTAAAGGGGTATCTTCACCCGTGTCCCGGAGAAGATGCCCCTGCAACCGGGAGGAGCCCCTGGGCATCATCTTTTTTTGCAAGTCATTTTGATCATAAAAACTCTGTTCATGCATAAGATTGACTTTCTTTTCAAGTTTTGTTATTGTTTTTACTTGAACTGCAAATTAAATGTTACAAAACATACAGAAATGATTCTCCCTTGTCTCTAGAACGGTTTATCTGTTGCCCATTAATTTCATATTTATGGGCTAAGGAATAATCGTAATTTGAGGGATTTGTCTTAAAACTTCATTATAATTGATATTGATGATAAATACTGTTATACAAACAATCATGCAAGTGTGTATAATCTGTTAAAATTATGTGAGGGCTAGAATTATTTTAAATACTTTCAAATATAAGTTGTCACATTTCCACAGATGATTACCCCGCGCTAGCAAAGCAAGTAGGCTAGCTAGTGCAACAGCAAGCAAATATTGCTTGCTACAGTGTTATTAATTTGACATAAAGCTAGATAGTCAGCCTTTAAGACTGATAATACATTTCTCACTGTTGGTTGGGTATTTTGTTATGGTACTGGACTGTATGTCCGAGGACATAAATTTGAAGAGGTTCAGCTTTTTGGTGCTTGCGTGGTTTGTCGTCTATCTCAGGTGATCTTGCTGATGAGGCTTCGCGTGATTAGACCGGCTGAAGCCTGGACGTCATAAAAATCCGCGCAAGCAGTCAGAAGACGGATCTCCTCTTGCCCCCAGAGTATGCAGCTACCTGTTTTATGACGTTTTGTGATCCATTCTGTTTTTGACAACCTTATGCTATTCTCGGTATAGAATGCATATTTGGTGAACTTTGGTCAAGGCCTATGTGCATTGTAGCTTTAGTAAGCTTGTTGTGAAAACTGTACTTTGTATAACTGGTGAAAATGCGCAGAGCTGGAGGGAGTGGGTGCTGTTTTGTTTTAGATTGTTTTCTTCTGGTTTTGTTTGGGAGGTAAGTTTATTGTCTTTTGTTTTGGGTAGATTAGTAGTTTTCTTTTCTTTGATTCTTTTTGTTTTTTCCCCTGAAAATTCGGTCTAAAATTACACAGTTTATTCGTTTGTACGAATCTCATTGTCATTATCGAGTGTTAGAAATACACTGAAAATTCATTTTATGGGTGGATTTGATCATTTTTTATCAAACAACAAAAAAAGCAAAAGACAACCTTTTTCACTGTGTCAAACTACTTTTATGGGCTATCCGGCAGATGCATGAGGCTTGTTCTGACGAAAATGTGAATATTGTACGCATATCAGCGCCATCAGACCATCTGATGCCATCGGGCTCATATGAGTAGAGAGAGAAATCAACATTGAACAAGTAAAAAATAGTGTCTCATCCTGATTTTATTGCTTTTTTCTGTAGCCTCTGTCTCCACTGTTCTCTTTTTGTTCCACATTGACTCTGTTACAGTCATCATGGTGGGCATTGCCTCTGGTTTTAGATGTGTTGAACTGGTCCTGCCAAAGTCCGAAAGCAGACTTCACTCGAGAGCTTTCTCCTCAAAGTAAGCACTGCGTACAAGGCTGTACTTGCAAAGTCTGTCCCACTTTGCGTCAGTTTAACTTCGGCTGTCCAAATTTTACATGCTTTTTCTTCTTTGGGAAAAACATTAAGACTTACTCTCTCTTTTGATGCATTACTACATCCACCAACAATATACCTTTTTGGCACTGTTCACTTTAGAGGTTTTCCAAGCAGATTGCAACCTTTTCGAAATAGCTGAACAGGTAAACACAATAAACATTTAGTGCAGTTTATAGCTGGGAAATTCTGGCAAAATCAACTGAGCTGAGGTGTCTTCCCCTGATAACATATAGATTATGTAACCTTCATATCAACTTTTAGGGGTGGGACTTATGAACTATAAATAATCATTTTTAAAAATCAGGATTTAATGTAAACTGAAGCAATCTGATGTAAAACTACAACCCCAATTCTGAAATAGTTGGGACGAAGTGTAAATTGTGAATAAAATCAAAACGCAATGTCTTTCAGATCACATGAACTAATATGTTATTTACAATAAAACATAGAAAACATTTCAAATGTTGAAACTGGGACATTTTACATTTTTATCCACAAAATGAGCTCATTTCAAATTTTCTGGCTGCAACAGGTCTCAAAAAAAGTTGGCACACAGGCAAAAAAAGGGCTGAAAAAGCAATTAATATATAAGAGAATCAGCTGAAAGAACATTTGTCAAGTAATTACATTAACTGACATCAGGTGTGAAACATGATTGGCTATAAAAGGGATGTCTTAGAGAGGCTGAGTCTCTCAGAAGTAAAGATGGCCAGAGGCTCTCTAACCCATGAAGGCTTGCGTAAAAAAAAATTGTGGAATACTTTAAAAACAATGGGCCTCATGCAGCAACATTCTCTTAAATTTCTCATATATTTTCTCTTACTTTTTTGCTAAGAGAAAAAATAAGAGAAACATACTCCGTATGCACCAAACGCTCTTATCGTCCAAATCTGCTCTTACCCAGATGTGCAGAATGTTGAATCCTACTTGATCGTAAATCGGAAGCGCGTGCCCGGTTGTTTCAAATTAGCATAATATGACACCCACTAAACACCATATAAGGGTAGGTGACGTGCCGTGTGCAAAGAGCAGACTGCTCGTGGGTGCTCGAGGGCACTTTCACACTTGGTACGATTGTTCCGTACAGTGCCACAGTACGATTGTCCCCCCCTCCCCTCTACCCCCCCGCTGGTCAGCTTTCAGACTGGTAATATCGTAACATACCTGCTCGCATAGATCTCAAAATTCCGATTCAGCGCGTTGCATTATGCACCTAGGTGGTTTTAAATAGGGAACGATTTTGAAAAGGAGGTGCCAATATATTTTGTGGGGTTTCATTATTGAGAAGGGGGTTTAGAATATTAATATTGCGAATGCATATGCTGCGTGTCTCATAATTTGAGCTGCCAGACTTTCGCACAGCGTCCTGCACTTTGAAATATCGGTGCCGCACTTCCTTTAGTTTGTCATGGCACTGATGTATTATTCTGTGATAACCAAGCGAATGTAACTACTCACGAGTTATAAATCTCCAAATTTTTGCATGTAGTATCCCGTTGTGATTGTATGTTTTCGTCCGCCTACATTTCGAGCAAGCATTGAATTTCTTCGTATGAATGGATTTCGCCAGTGCATTTGTTTGAAGAGGAGAGCCGTAACACACAACAGTAATCCTCCGTGCTCAAGCACGGTTGCTTTTCACATTTGGTTCGAGCAGCCATTCATCTGTCTCAGCAAACAGATCTGCGCGATCTCTAAAGACCCGCTGTCTGCGCAAGGCCTGGATGGCCAAAGCGTCCAACTGCAAAAGGTAAGCCATTCAGAAGCAGAATGCACGCAAGTATCCAAGGGTTTTTATAGCTTTGTCCTAATTAGGATCAACTGGCCAAACTCTTAAGCCAAAGAATTAAATAAAAGAATCATTATAATTTCTCAAAAACATAAAACAATCAAAATGTGATAACATGATGCATTTTTAATGTTTAGGTTTTAAAACTTGTGTTGCCGTGCACTGGACAAGCAATTTGTGGACAGAGATAACAGTTTTCTGTTTTCTCTTATCTTGGTAAGAGTGCTCTCGACCACTCGTAAAATTTTCTCTTACCTAAGAGAAGCGCAAAAATAAGAAAACATTGGTGCATCCCAGAAATCAATGGGTAAGAACAAAATAAGAAAAAATCGGGGATACGAACAAAAATAAGAGAAAATGTGTTCTTATATCGCTTCTTGCATGAGGCCCAATGTTCCTCAACGTCAAATCGCAAAGGGTTTGAAGGTCTCATCATGAATAGCGCATAACATCATCAAAAGATTCAGAGAAACTGGAAAAATCTCTGTGCATAAGGGACAAGGCCGAAGACCTTTACTGGATGTCTGTGATCTTCGGGCCCTCAGATGACACTGCATCACTCACCGTCACGATTCTGTCATTGACATTACTAAATAGGCCCAGGAATACTTCAAGAAATCACTGTCTGTAAACACAGTCCGCCGTGCCATCCACAGATGGCACCTAAAACTCTATCATGCAAAAAGGAAGCCATTGTTGAGCATGATCCAGAAGCTCCGCCGTGTTCTGTGGGCCAAGGCTCATTTAAAATGGACGGTAGCAAAGTGGCAAAGTGTCCTGTGGTCAGACGAGTCCAAATTTGACATTCTTGTTGGAAATCATGGGCGTTGTGTCCTCCGGGCTAAAGTGGAGAAAGACCACCCCTCCTGTTATCAGCGTTCAGTTCAAAAGTCAGCATCTCTGATGGTATGGGGATGCATTAGTGCATATGGTGTGGGACATTTGCATGTTTTAAAAAGCACCATGAATGCTGAAAGGTATATAAAGGTTTTAGAGCAACATGTGCTCCCCTCCAGATGACATCTATTCCAAGGAAGGCCTTGTGTATTTCAGCAGCACAATGCAAAACCACATACTGCAGCTATTACAACAGCATGGCTTCATAGTAGAAGAGTCCGTGTGCTGAACTGGCCTGCCTGCAGTCCTGATCTTTCACCATTTGAGAATATTTGGCGCATAATGAAACGAAAAGTCAGTCAAAGGAGACCCAAAACTCTCCAGCAGCTGGAAGCCTGTATTAAACCAGAGTGGGATCAAATTCCAATGGCTAAACTCAAGAAACTTGTCTCCTCAATGCCCAGACGCCTCCACTCTGTTTAAAAAAGAAGAAGGGATGCTACACCATGGTGAACAGGCCCCTGTCCCAACTTTTTTGAGACCTGTAGCAGCCATGAAATTTGAAATGAGCTCATTTTGTGGATAAAATTGTAAAATTTCTCATTTTCAACATTTGCTATGTTATCTTTGTTCTATTGTGAATAAAATACTGGCTGGTGTGAATTGAAAGTCATTGCGTTTTGATTTTATTCACAATTTAGATTTTGTCCCAACTATTTTGGAATTGGGGTTGTAGATGTTTTCATGATGAATAAGTATATGCTGATTAAATAAAGAGGGAAAATGGCTGCATGACAAAGGACCTTAAAGCAGAAAACTTCCTCACACCATTGTTCTCATTGCGGAATATAGTGTCAGCTTTAAATCAGATAAAATGAGAATGAGTCTTTAAAAAGGTTTCACTTCCTCCACCTTACTGAGGCAAGCAAGACCCACCATTCCACTGATGAGTGAGTTTTTCCACTTCTTGAGATGGTGATACACTCTGGGAAAGAGTCTGGTCTGCAGGTCACTCCTGGGAAGTCTCTCACCTTTCCCAAGTTTTCCTGATTTGGACCTAACAGCTGTCACAGTGGGTTTGTCAGAGTCCAAGAGCTTATGAAATTGACATAAGATAGGTGGAAAACTCAGGCGCAGACAATAAATCAATTCACAGATTTTATTAGAACTCAAGGTCGTACAATCCAGGTCGGTAACAGGCAGTGACAATGCAGTCCAGAGGGGCGAATCCAGAATCGTCCGCAATGTTCAGTCCAAAAGCCAAAAAGCAGGAAGTCAGTATGCCAAAACCTAATCACAAAGAGAATTTGTAATCCAAAAATCAAACAGAAGTAATGCATGGGTAATCAAACAAACACTAGGGACAGGTCTGAATCATAAAGCCAAAAACAAATCAAACCATATCCAGGAGCACAAGGAATCAGGAAGTACTCTGAAATCAGACATCATGAAACTGACTAATATACTTTCAAGGAAATTCTCAGAAATTGGGGAGTATAAAGAAAAACTAAGGAGCTAATCACATCGAGTGCAGGTCTGGTGAGCTGAAGGACTTGCTGGCAAGTGTGGCTACAAATAGGGGGACAATCAAACAATTAACAATGAATGAGGGGCTGCGCAATTTCGAGAGTTATAACAGAAGACGTGTCAAATGACAGATGACCGGAAACCCAAGACTAATACATAGAACTGCTAAAATAAACAAGGGAACATGAAAAATTAAGAAAGGGAAAATTCACAAAGATATTTACCAAGCAAATTCAGACGATGACAGAAATAGGTCTTTAACCTTTACTAAACTGTAGGGAAATTGTCTACTCATTTTAAAATAGCCCCCTCTCTGTGGCAATGCCATCCCTAATTTTATATAGACCCAATTAATTCTATTTATTATAGCATTTCAGCTCCGTCTTCTGCTTCTCTTCTGGAACTCCAGGCCTTTCACAGCTAAAAGCCTCATCATCACCAAAAACAAATGAGATGCCCTCTCCCCTGCTGTCTAATAGCCTTTGTTTGCACCGATACAGAATCCCAAATATATACGGAATACCACCCTACCGGTGTGCATATTCTGTATCTCTGCAGTTTCAAAAGTTATATTTGGAAAAATAAATGATATCATTTCTGATAACTAGCAGATACGAACAACGGGGAGTCCAGTACCCAGACTCTCAGAAAATTGAATACTAGTGATGGGAATTCCAGCTATTTTAGGTGAGCCAGATCATTTTGCTCAGCTCAGCAATAAGAGCTGGCTCTTTCAGCCCCCAAATGGCTCTTCATTTAGTACCACTTCTAGCTCTTATAATTCAGCAAAATGTAGCAATTTTTTGACCAATGATGGGTATATGTGCACATATATCACTTGAGCTATTCAATGTAATAATATTTAACCTTATAATATATAACCCACTGTAAGGACAGTGTATTAAACTTTTGAGAGTTTATATGTAGCTTTTTAGCCCCTCAAAGGATACAGAGTTACCTTGAGATCAGTAATTAGCCCCTGTGGGTAGCCCTTAGTGTGGACCAGGGGTTGGGAACCTCATCCAGAAAGGATCTTTGTGGATGCAAGCTTTCAGTCCAAATAAGTACAACTGTAGTTACACACCTCATTCTACTAATCAAACTCCTTAGCAAGGATTTCAGAGGTTAATTATTAGAATTAAGTGAGTAACTGCTTGGCTTGAATGAAAGCCTGCATGCACGATGACCCTTTCTGGATAAGGTTCCCCATCCCTGGTGTAGACTGTACCTTCAAGGACAGAAGTGGACTTCTGTTATACCTCTATTTCTGAGAGTGCATGATTATCCTGCAACCCTGCATTCCTGGATTTACCAGCCTACAATGCTGATTATCTCACCATTACGTAGCTGAACTTAAAGGGGCCATTCAGTCGAGGCCACCCTTCTCTCTATAAGTGCGTCAGAACATCTCACGAGAGTTGCCTCCCTTTGTTCTGTCTTAATCCTCCTCAACCTGTCAGCGGCCTTCAATGCTGTTGACCACCCCATCAACAGCAGCTTTGGTAGCTTTGGGCATCAGCAGCACAGCTAAGGACTAGACCAAATCCTGCCTCGCTAATTGCTCCTTCCAGGTGCCTGGGGCGGTGCAGCATTGGCACCTCGTCCCCTTACAGTGGGAGTACCGCAGAGTTTAGTCCTTGGTCCCAATCTCATAATCTCACCTCATGTTTATCCCAGGGATGCCTAAATCTGGCCCTCAAATCCAGACCTAGCCCTATGTGGCAGGCTGTAGGAGGGCCCGGGCGGGGAATTGAATCCCAGACTCCCGTGTAAGAGTCACACTCGCTGACCACATCGGCGAAGAGCCAGGCTCGTTGGCAAGATAGCTAGGGCGCGTACTTATTAGGAGGCATTTCTAGTGACAGGACCCATCAACTGTCACATCTCTCCCCCTCTTTCGGGAGCATTTCCTCATGCTCCATGCTTTTAAACATACTGCCATCCATTGAGATTCCCTGAATCCTGCTGGTTACGCCAGAATGTGGCAGGCTGAAGGAAGGCCCGGGCGGGGATTGAACCCCAGACTTCCGGGTAAGAGCCACACGCGCTGATCACATCTAGAAAGAACCAGGCTCATTAGCAAGGTAGCTAGGGCGCGTACCTATTTTGAGGCATTCTAGTGACAGGACCCATCAACTGTCACACCTAATTTTCACTTCTTTCAGGGAATCAAGTGAACAATTATTGCCACTGATTTGTCAGACTGTCATCTCACCTGACTCCCAGATGTAGTGAGGGAGGAAAACCAACAGTGCTTGGACCTTGAGGACAATGATTTAGGGAGCCTAAGTTTATTCTATAAGTGCTATACAGATGATACTCAATTCTTCCTTTCTTCCTCACTGTCTTACACACAGGTCTCTGCCCATATCTCTGCATGCCAGAGTGACATCCAGCACTGGATGTCGAACCCCATCTTGGGCTCAACCCTGATAAGACATGGGTGATCTTCTTCCCTTCTCCGGCCTTCAGTTTCAACTTCAGTTTCCATAGGGAACACCGCTGTGTCCTCATCACCTGTGGTGATCCATAACAAATTTTCCCTCTCTGAGATCATTGCAGCGGTGAGCTGAGCACGCTAATTCTTCCCGCACAACATCTGGAGATGCTGCCCGTCTTACCTTCGACTGGACCCAGCTTTTGTCCATGCATTGTTACTGTGTCGCCTGGACTACTGCAGCTGTCTTTTGGCTGGTCTGCCAACATCTGCCATTAGATTGCAGCACTCATCAAAAGGATTAGGCTGGGCGCTGCCCTTTCATTCTACTCATGAACTTGACTTGACTTGACTTACTGGCATTTGAATCTTTCTGTGTTCTTATTCTATTCCTATGTTAATTGTACAGTATTTTCTTGTATTTATTCTTTTCTCTATGTAAATGACTGTGAAGCACTTTGTGACCCTGTCTGTGAAAGGTGCTATATAAATAAACTTTACTTACTTACTTACTCATCTAGAAAGCTGCAGGTTGTTTGACTTTAAACCTACTCAGACACGCGCTTGTCACCCCACCTTCTTACGAGACCTCCAATGGCCCCGACTATAGCTTACATCAAACTTGAAATATTGGCGATAGCATACCAGGTTTCTAATGGGTCAGTCCCAGTGTACATTCAGAGCAATATCGAACTCTACACACCTACACCTCTCTGCTCTTCCACTTCCAGTCACCTGGTACCTCCAATGTTGTGATAGGATTTACTACACAATCCAAGTTTTGATCCCACCACTGGCGCTTGGACTGCTTCCACCGTCTAGGGTGGACTTTTAGTCTTTCTAAAATGCACTTTGGGATGTAAGTCACTCTGGGTAAAAGCATTTGCTAAAGGCCAGTAATGTAATGTGAGAATCAAGGTGACAGGGACCAGACTCAGGCGCAGAGAGAGAATCAGTTCCACCGTTTTACTGAAGAGCTTTTTGATAGTCAGACAGTCCAGATCAGGGCGAATATGGGCGTGAGGAGGAAACTAAAGCGCATGTTAACTGAACAAGGAATGGAAATAAAACAAAAAAATAAACACAGTATCTAAAATAATGGTGAAAATACAATAAGCAGAAAAATAACAAAAGCAGAATTCAAAAACGCATGGCACCCATTGCATCCCCCTAGGCTTCCACCAGGTGGTTGACCAGGACCCAAAACCATGAGTCCTCTTGCGCCCTCCTAGCGCAGTCTGCTGTGTGCTAACTGCTGTCTGCTGAGGCTATCCCGGTGAGTTTGTACTGACAGGGATTGAATTCAGGACAGCAAATCAGTTTCACTGATTTATTAAAGAGCTTTCTCATAATCAGACCATCCAGATCAGAGCCAATCAGTAAACATGCGGCACAAGAGAAGTAATCCACATCGTGGTCAGGGTACAGTCTGAAGTTCAATAGCCAGACCGTGAGAATGCCAATGTTGGTGGATGATCAGAACCATCAACCAAAAGCCAGCTGAAGTCAAAACCAGAAATTCACAATACACAGACGTGTACGCAATCTTGTACACCGTGGGACAAAACAGAATCTAAACCTGCAACACCTCATTGGAAATATACAACCCCAATTCCAAAAAAGTTTGGATGCTGTGTAAAATGTAAATAGAAACAATGCAATGATTTGCAACTCTCATAAAATGACATTTTTTTCACAATAGAACAAAGACAACATATCAGGTGTTGAAAGTGAGACATTTTAGAATTTCATGAAAAATATTAGCTCATTTTGAATTTGATGGCAGCAACACATCTCAAAAAAGTTGGGAGAAGGGCAACAAAAGGCTGGAAAAGTAAGTGGTACTTATAAAAAACAGCTGAGGAGCATTTTGCAACTAATTAGGTTAATAGGCAACAGGTCAGTAACATGACTGGGTATAAAAAAAGCATTTTTGAGAGGCAGAGTCTCACAGAAGTAAAGATTATATTATGTTATGTGATGGGGCTGTTACAGATCTCCAACAGAAATAGGCATCGAAAGACCAATGAATATTATCAAAAATGCTGGCACTGGCTGGCAAATTAAAAAAAAAAAAAATACACTGGCGGGGATGGTGTTAACCTGATACTTTGCAAGCTAGTTTGTGTCTGTTAGCCTCTTTTATTAGGGGTTCAAGCCCATAGGGCTGAAACCCTATTGTTTTTGTGCTGGTTTATTATTATTATTATTATTATTATTTCTTTTCTTCTTCAGAAATGTTTTCGCAAATTCCCGTGAGATGGTAAATGGTAGAGACCTGAAATTTTGCACATTGGTTGGAAGTTGTGTGTAAATGCTGACCAAGGCATTTTTAACTCAATCGGCCTGATGGTGGCGCTATAATTCAAGAAAAACAGGTTTTTCAGGTAGGTCATAACTCCTACGCTGTAAGTCCGATTTACACGAAACTTAGTACAGACATTCTTTGGTCCAATCTCTACAACTTTTCCATAAGGACCTTTAAGGTCCGCCATATTTGATTTTCCGGAATTTTGAATTTTTTGAAAAACACATTTTTGACATCTTTTCCTAGGCCATACGTCCGATTCCTTCGAAATTTGCTGTGGATCATCAGTGGACCAAGCTTATCAAAGCTTGCATAAAGCTTGTTGAAATCTCATTTCATTTCCATGATATTGACCAATGAACTTCAGCACGGGCGTGGCTTAGCATATAAATGGACAAAATTCAACAACCATTGGGCCAATCATCACAGAACTTGCAGAATATGTCCATATAAGTACCAGAAACATACCCTGACAGTTTCATGCAAATCAGCCCATAGGGGGCGCTATAACCCAAATCAGACTATAAATCAGCAATTGTTTGTCCTATAGCCATAAAACTCGCAGGATATATTTATATAAGTACCTGAAACATACCCAGAAAATTTCATTCAAATTGACTGATAGGGGGCGCTATAAATGCAAAACAAAGCAGCATGGTATAACACAAATCAGACTATAAATCAGCAATTTTTTTGTCCTATAGCCATAAAACTCACAGGATATATTCATATAAGTACTTGAAACATACTCTGAAAATTTCATTCAAATTGTCCAATAGGGGGCGCTATAAACGCAAAACAAAGCAGCGTGGTATAACACAAATCAGACTATAAATCATAAATAGTTTTTCCAATCATTACAAAACTCACTGGATATGTCCACATAAGAACCTGAAACAAAGCCTGAAAGTTTCAATCAAATCCACCAGTAGGGGGTGCCATAAATGCACAAAATAGCCTAACATAACACAAATCAGACTATACATCATAAGTTGTTGGTCCAATCATTACACTGGCAAAATAGGTCGACATAAATACCTGCAACACACTCTTAAAGTGGTTTTTGTCCCTGGCCGCCGCGATAGCGAGCGTAGCGGGGGACATAGTATTCAGCTCCGGCCGGCCGTCCGTCAAGTCCCGTTTGTTCTGAACGCGATATCTCAAGAACGGTTTGACCGATTCCATTCATCTTTGGTGTTAAGGTATATTGGTGTGATACGCCGACCCCAGTAGATTTCCATGACCTTGGCATTATTCTCAAGGTCATTACGATCATTTGACCACTTACAAATTCCTTGTCAACTTGATATCTCAAGAACGGTGCGACTGATTCCATTCATCTTTGGTGTCAAGGTGTATTAGGGGCGGGGGACATAGTATTCAGCTCCATCCTCCCGGCCGTCCTTCCGTCCTTCCGTCCCTCCATCCCGTCCCGTTTGTTGTGAACGTGATATCTCAAGAACAGTTTGATCGATTCCATTCGTCTTTGGTGTCAAGGTGTATTAAGCACGGGGGACATAGTATTCAGCTCCGTCCATCCGTCCATCCGTCGTCATGTCCTGTTTGTTGTGAACGCGATATCTCAAGAACGGTTTGACCGATTCCATTCATCTTTGGTGTCAAGGTGTATTAGGGGAGTGCTCACAGCCCACTCGATTTACGTGACCTTGCCATCATTCTCAAGGTCATTACGACCATTTGACCACTTTAAAATTCCTTGTCAAAATGATATCTCAAGAACGGTTCAACCGATTCCATTCATCTTTGGTGTCAAGGTGTGTTAGGGGCGGGGGACATAGTATTCAGTTCCGTCCGTCCATCCATCCGTCCGTCATGTCCCGTTTGTTGTGAACGTGGTATCTCAAGAACGGTTTGACCGATTCCATTCGTCTTTGGTGTCAAGGTGCATTAGGGGCGGGGGACATAGTATTCAGCTCCGTCCGTCCGTCCGTCTGTCCGTCATGTCCCGTTTGTTGTGAACGCGATATCTCAAGAACGGTTTGACCGATTCCATTCGTCTTTGGTGTCAAGGTGTGTTAGGGGCGGGGGACATAGTATTCAGCTCCGTCCGTCCGTCCTTCTGTCATGTCCCGTTTGTTGTGAACGCGATATCTCAAGAATGGTTTGACCGATTCCATTCATCTTTGGTGTCAAGGTGTATTAGAGGAGTGCTCACAGCCCACTCGATTTACGTGACCTTGTCTTTATTCTCAAGGTCATTACAACCATTTGACCACTTCCTAATACCTTGTCAACATGATATCTCAAGAACGGTTTGACCGATTCCATTCATCTTTGGTCTCAAGGTGTATTAGGGGTGGGGGATATAGAATTCAGCTCCATCCGTCCGTCCGTCCGTCCCCCATCCCGTTTGTTGTGAACGCGATATCTCAAGAACACTTTGACCGATTCCATTCATCTTTGGGGTCAAGGTGTATTAGGGCTCGGGGACATAGTATTCAGCTCCATCAGTCCGTCCGTCCGGCCGTCCGTCCGTCACATCCCGTTTGTTGTGAACGCGAAATCTCGAGAACGCTTTGACCGATTTTATTCATCTTTGGCTTCAATGTGTAATTTTGTGATACGCCGACCCCAGTCGATTTCCGTCACCTGGCGGGGGACATGGCCATGCTTAGTGGCAACACTTGTTAATTAAGCTGTTAAAGCTTTCAACTACTAATGGTCTTTTGTGGCTTGAACCCCGGAATTGCCGCTTGCTATATTTAAATTTCTGTTTTTGTACACACATTTATTGTTCCTCTCTCATGCTGATGGAATGATGCACATGCAAAGTCAGAAACATCTTAAGTGGGTGAATTCCTTCTAATTTGATGTATGAGCTGAAGTTCATGAGCGGGTGCTATTATGGTTATTTCTGGATATAGTATTTAGTGTGTTTAATCAAAATACAATGTCAATTGAAGTGTATTTCTGAGCAAGTAATTTTTACCACTGCCAAGGGGGTTATGTTTTTGCCAGCGTTAATGTGTCTGTCTGTCTGTTTGTGTACAAGAGAACTCAAAAAGTAATGAATGGATATCTCTGAAATTTTGTGGTTGGGTTGCTAATATATTAATAATGGGCCCCGTTGATTTTGACTGCGATCGGTCAAACAAGTGGTGTGGCGGAGGTATGCCCGCTACTGAATGCCTTTCTAGATTGTGTAGTTAAATCAACTTAATACAGTTGGTCAATGTCATCAAAATTTACCATTGAAATAAAATACGCCAATTTAACTAAATTTAAGGGCAAAAATGGAAGGTACAGGGAAATATCAAACTAACATATTTCAATAAATTCTGTTATAACTCTTCCAGAATTCATTTTTATTGTGGCATAGTTTGCTGCATGTTGAGACTTTTTAACCAACTTCACATTGCCGGAAAGGATATATTTATTTTATTTTATATTTATTTTATATATTTATTTATCCATTTGGCAGGGCTGGCAGTAATCAAAAGTGAGTGTGTCAAGTCTAATTTAACCAAAGTCAAGTCGTAATTATTTTTTCACACAAGGATAGTCGGTTTTGGCTAACTTTCCTGGCTCAACAAAACAAATGTAAAAACTGCATTTCGTGATAACTGTATTTTGGTGTTTACTCAGTCTTTTATTTGAAACAATAAAGTGTGGCTAATATATTTAAAAAAAGCTGGAATCAGGAAGGGGTCATATACTTTTCATGGTGCTGTAAATAAATTATTCTACAATTTATTGAAATTGTGTGAATATAATACATGATATATTCATACCAATAAGATGCATTCATTAACAACACATTTGGTTTTGATGTGAAACAAGATATAGTGGAAAATCATTGTTTTACAATGTGATCACTGAATACTCAAAACCAATATCTAACAAAATGGAAAGCAGCTACATAATTAGCTCATCGTAGATACAATGGCACAATAAAAACTGCTGTGTTGTAGCAAAGGAAAATGCCTGTGAATTAGAGTTCTGTTAAGACATCATTCTGATTGAGATTCTGGAAAGCCAGTTGTGTATATGTACTATGAAATGTTTACATTCATCATGCTGCTGTATCTCAACGCCAAGTTAAAAATCCAGTTGATTCTGAAGGTGAACTGTAGCCAACATAGCGAACTATTTTATTTGCAACCTCTCTCAAAAAAAGTTTCAGTTCATCAACAACCAATGTCAATAAGCACTGTCCTAATTCTTTTCACTCCAGCTAATTCACTTTTCAAAATCTGCCCACTCCTCAAATCGCCAGGTGAGAGAGAGTAGGAAAGAATGTACAAAAGAAAAGTAATGGGACACATCCCGTTGTTATGAACAGAAGTTCTGAGTTCTGTGTTTGACTCATCACTCAGTCTGAGCTTTGTAAGCCATTTCAGAGGCCTGAATATTTTAATATCAGGCTTCTTAGTGACAGCCATGGCCCACCAAAGATAGTAGGCACAGCAAACTTCAAATATTTCCCAAAAAAAAAAAAAAATCAGCCATGCAGTTTCCCTAGTATAAAAGTTATGTCTTTCTGCCTTTTCAAATTCCAAATAACCCATCATTCATGAAAAGTTTGGCACATTTTAATGCACCACCTTTCCTGCATCAAGACTAAAAAAGTCTTCTCTAAGACCATATTTGTTTTACTATCTCAGCTCTTTTTCTTGGCTAAAGTATGGTTTTCTTAATGGCATCAATTTATTCCTACTGGGCTATAAAGCCACATGTAATAAATACTTTATAATCTCTCTTGGTTTGTTTACCTGGATTGAAGTAGGTGCAGTTTCAATCATTCACCCTTTTCCTCCTGTCAATCCAAAAATTACAGATTAACTCTCTCTCTCTCTCTCTATATATATATATATATATATATATATATATATATATATTAGCCTAATAGCATAGTTGCCTAAGTCATATTTGAACGTTTTCGGAAAACAAGAAAAAACACAATTTTTAGCAAGCACATTGTTTTTTTGTTTTTTTTTTATATTGCAACAGTAAGCCAAAAAATGACTTAGGCAATTATGCTATGAGGCTAACTATATATATATATATATATCAGTGGCGGCTGGTGAACTGGCGAAAGGGGAGGCTCAAACAATCCCTTAAAATTAATGATTGGCCATGACCTGTTTTCAATCATTAATTTAAATTACCATTACAGAAACTCTGAAAGCTCTCAACATTATCAGATGTGGCCAGTTTTCATTTATAACGCATACCGATCATGACTCCGGACTTCTCACGCTTTTCTTTACTCAGGAGTTAGAGGCAATGCATGTGTTTCATGATTGTCCAAATGAAATAAGATCACTTGAAACATCTTAATGCACTTCTATTGCTTCCAACCCGTCCAGTGCACAAGGACTTCAATTCCACGCGAGAATCTCTTACATACGCGTTGATTGAATAAATGCTGACTAAGGCAGAGGAACGTAAATATGCCACTTAAACTCACACCGAATCACGCCTGATAATGTTGAGAGTTTTCAGAGTTTCTGTAGTGGTAATATAAATTAATGATCGAAAACAGATTGTGACCAATCATTAATTTTAAGGGATTGTTTGAGCCTCCCCTGTTGCCAGTTCACCAGCTGCCACTGAGATATGATATATGATATGAATTATGATATATATATATATATATATATATATATATATATATACACATACATATATATATATATATATATATATATACAGCGCCCTCCATAATTATTGGCACCCCTGGTTAAGATGTGTTAAAAGCCTTAAAATAAATTCAATTTTTATTGCAGAAGCATACTCTCACGCTGAAAATTGTAGAAAAATGTAACCTTCAACTCAAGTGAATTTTAAGGGAAAAAAAATCCCTGACTAAGAAATAATTATTTGTCATAAAATCACCTGTTCCACGATTATCGGCACCCCTAACAATTCCTAGGAAATAAATGTAATTGAAGTATTTCTGTCATTTCTACAGTCGTTTACAAAGTTGATCAGAGTATCTAGGAACATTTAATTAGTAATTCATCACTTCCTGTTTCCCTGGGGTATAAATATGACGTGACACAGAGGCCATTTCTTTTATCCACTCTTCAACATGGGAAAGACAAAGGAACACACCATTCAAGTAAGGCAGATGTGTGTCGACCTTCACAAGTCAGGCAATGGCTACAAGAAAATAGCCACTCGCCTGCACCTGCCCATATCTACTGTCAGAGGAATCATTAAGAAGTTTAAAACAACTGGAACAGTGGTAAACAAGCCTGGACGAGGACGCAAGGTTATTTTGCCACCACGCACAGTGAGGATGATGGTAAGAGAAATAAAAAGTTCTCCAAAGCTCACTGTTAAAGAATTGCAACAAATGGTAGCATCTTGGGGTCACAAAGTCTCCAAAACAACTATCAGGCGCTATCTACATGCCAACAAGCTGTTTGGGAGGCATGCATGGAAAAAACCTTTTCTCACTCACAATCATAAACGCAAATGTCTGGAGTTCGCTAAACGGTACTGGGACTTCAACTGGGACCGTGTGCTTTGGTCAGATGAGACCAAGATAGAGCTTTTTGGCAACAAACACTCTAAGTGGGTCTGGCGGAACATAAAAGATGAGTATGCAGAAAAGCACCTCATGCCCACTGTGAAGTATTGGGGAGGATCGGTGATGCTGTGGGCCTGTTTCTCTTCCAGAGGCCCTGAGAACCTTGTTAGGGTGCATGGCATCATGAACGCTTTGAAATACCAGGACATTTTAAATCAAAATCTGGTGGCCTCTGCCCGAAAGCTGAAGATGGGTCGTCACTGGGTCTTTCAGCAAGATAATGACCCTAAACATGTGGCCAAATCTACACAGAAATGTTTCACCAGACACAGAATCAAGCTCCTCCTATGGCCATCTCAGTCCCCAGACCTCAATCCCATTGAAAACCTGTGGAGTGAGCTGAAGAGGAGAGTGCAGAGGAGAGGACCCAGGTCGCTGGATGATTTAGAGAGATTGTGCAAAGAGGAATGGTTGAAGATCCCTCTTTCTGTATTCTCCCATCTTGTGAAACATTATAGGAGAAGATTAGGTGCTGTTTTGTTGGCAAAAGGGGGTTGTACAAAGTATTAACATCAGGGGTGCTAATAATTGTGGCACACATGATTTGATGTAAAAGAATTATTTCTTAATGTGGGATTTTTTTCCCACTGAATAAATGCACTTGAATTAAAGGTTGGATTTTCCTCTTTTTTTCACTGTGGTCCTATAGTATTTAGAAAAAAACTGAATTTATTAGAAGCTAAAGAACACATCTTAACCAGGGGTGCCAATAATTATGGAGGGCAGTGTATATATATATATATATATATATATAGTATAAGTATAAGAAAGGAAAACCCCAGAAGGAAGGAAGGAAAGGGTAACTGCAATTTCAAATTAATCTTAATAAAAGAAGTTTATTAATATGTTAACATTGCTTTGCCATCATTCTTTACACGGAAAATATATTTATTTTACTTTAAATTAAAAGGTTTTCTGATCATTGGTCCCAGAAAATGAGTTTTTTTTTTTTTTTTTTTTCAGTTCCTGGGGTATCAGTGTGCCTTTTGTGTTTGTAATTACATTGTGTGAGACAGTCACATTGCCCTAGTACACATTTAATGGCAGTAAATGTGGTAACATTTGGTGGAAGGGCTTATCTTGCCCCTTCCATAACTGATGCTCCTCTCCATTACGTATAAAGCTCTCTAGGGAGTTTCCTGTGCTTACTTAACACTCTATCTCACTGAAAGGCCCAGTTGGCTTTGAACGTGCAGTAAGTCCACTTCTGTGACCGAACCCTAATGTGTGTTGATGGATGTGTGTGTGTGTGTGTGTGCGTGTGTGTGTGTATATTTGTGTGTGTGTGCATGTGTGCGTGTGTATCTGTGTGAGTGTAAGTGCAGGCATGCATGTGTGTGTGCATGTGTGTGGGTGTGTGTGTGTGTGTGTGTGTTTGTGTGTGTGAAGCTACATGTACTAATCATTATAATGTAACTGCCATGCTAATTTGATTGCAGTGTCAGCAGATCCGAAGTGGACATGCATGTCATTTTGAGATTTCTGCTGTCTCAAATCTGCTAATCCATTAAACCTTGACTTCCTTTAAGCTGCTCATCATCACTTTGTATTATGGCACATCCTCTATGTTTGATGCCGATGAAAATATATTAAAATATTTGTGCACACAAAAAGGCAGAATCTATGCTTCCCAAACATGGCATCAATGTAGCATAAAAATACTTTACAAGGAGCAGTACAAGAAATTATTGCTAACATATGAGCCTCAAAACTGAGCAAATTTCCAAATTTAAATTGCATTACGGTGGAACACATTGAAAATATCCACTCTTAGCATCACATATTCTGGATTTTCCTTTCGAGCCTGATATTGCTTCATGCCATAGGTCTGACATTACACGCACATGCAGATCACTATGTTTATTATAATATTCCTTAAACTAATTTGTGATTTCCTGCTATCACAACACATAACTGGCCTGTATTTCTCCTGAAACATATTGCCATCCTCATATGACTTATAAAAATCATGTTTAACCAAAAGTGCAACTTATTTCATGATTCCATTAGTAGGTGTCAACAAGCTTATTACCAAAAATTACAAGCTGCACAACCTTGTCTATTGTGGGAAATGGAATAATGTGTTACGTAATTAAAGTTATTAACCCTCTCATGCATGAATTATGATAAACTCAGTCAGGATTTTTTTACTAGGTGGTTTTATACATCCTTAGGGATGTAAAACAAGGTTTGAAAACAAGGTTTTAGTCTATAAATGACTACTTTTTCCCATTGCAATGACCTGCCAATGGGATTTTTTGTATGGGATGATGCAATAGCTTCCACTAGAGTGGACTATATGCAGCAGTGCCCAAAATTGCAGGCATATATAGAGAAAAAACACTTTTAAACAGCTGTACACTGTAGTGACCTCCATGTATGAAAGGGTTAATGCTGTGAACCCCCTACTAACCCCTTGTGGGAGTTTAGTGAAAAAGGGTGAAGGTATGTGAGACTTCCTAGCGCTGATGGAAACCATTTGTCATTCTTACACTGAATTGTCATAAATTAACAATTTGTGATGCTGAGCCACAGTTCCCAGGAGGCGGGTGCTGGTTGTCTGGACAGGCGTCTTCACTAGGGACAGATCCCACACTGGTCCAGTTTTTTTAAGTTTCTTAGATGTCTACTAAGACTTCAATATACTGCGGGAGAAATCAGACTATGGCTGCACAGTCAAAATTTAACTTAGCGCTATTAGAATAAATGCCATTATGGGGTGGGTAGACAAGCCTGCATCTTTCTTTTTCATGAATCACACATGATGCAGTCTTAAACAAACAGCCAAAAAATACTAGCTGCCACGTAGAATGCTTACAAAAATAAATAAATAAAATTGTGCTCAGAAGTCAGCCAATCACCAGTGACTTTTCAATCACGTTCTATCACCAGGATTTCTCGCACCTTTCTATCACCTTTTAATGCATGATTACCTTCAATCTGTTCTTGTGTAATTTTCCTGAATAATAATCATGCAATTTGTTTAATAACAAGTCCGAACCAATATGTTTCCTTCAATAAAAGGTAATATTTAGAAGCAGATAGGACTATGTGAGATGAATGACAGTAACGTGAGTAAGATTTGTTTTGAAAAATGCAGCCTTAGGCACATAAAAAATTGAATGAAAATGATATTCCAATGTGTTGTACTTTCTATTAAAACAATTATCGCATATCTTATAAGGTACTGAAGACCCACCCTTGTTGCAGTTAACTGGTGCTTAAAATATGTTAAAGACCTACACTTGACAACAGTGATTTATGCCGTTATCTCTACATGTAGTGGAGAGGTCCTCTGCTGTTCTGCCTTTGAGTGACGAAAAGCACATCCAACCCTCAAGAACAATATCACTCATTTGTACTTAATCTTCAAAAGAACCTGTGCAGTTAATTCACATGTATCACAGGCCTGGATGTCTACCAATGCAAACCCTACAAAACCTTTTTTGTTAACTTACAATAATAATGCTAAACAACGCTAGATGCCATACTACTTCCAGAAGGAATGAGGAAGTGCACCCAAGAGACAATTATTAGCATCCTTGAAGAAAATAGAGAAAGCAAAAAAAAAAGACATTTACCATAGAAATCCATATGTTGCATTCAAACATATTGTATTACTTTTTACTTCCAATACATGTATTATCATTATTCAGTGTTTATTTTAAGTAAACTTTTTTCCATAAAACTAGATGTGAGCATTTCTCATACCCCTGTTAAATTAACTCAAACAAAATTAAGTTGGACGTGTTTTCACTTTGTTTCAATCTAAAGTAAATATATTTGTGCCATTCTTTCGTTTCCTGTTTCACTTGGGGATAAAACCATCTATCATTATAGAACGGAAATTCAAAACAGAGATGTTATTTTACCTTCATCTGTGGGGTAATGAGCACAAAAATGCATACATTTTTTATGATCCACACAAGGAACCAAATGCAAATTCATAGTACAATCTGCAAGGGCGTATTTATTAACAGGAATACAGAAACAGAGGAAGATAGTCCAGAGCCCAGAGCCTACAAACTGCTGTCCAGAAAACTAGGTAGTATAACTGGAGAGGATGCAGGTGTGTCCGCACCAAGGCAAGAAATTGTCTTGGAGCAGGAGCCAGGCTGAGAATTCCACTCACAGGTGCCGGACTGCTTGCAAACAGGAACAAAGAGTTTGACAGTAATGCAGTCCCAAGCCTTAAGACCAATGAAGGTTTGGGAGGTCTTCATATTGCATAGACTCAAAAGACGTTCAAGCAGGATTGGGGAATTAACAAGACCACCATGTCTAATCCTGAAGACCGATTAAGGCTTGGGGGGGTTGTTCCAATTAAATTGACTGAGAAGAGTTACAAACGTTTCATTCATTTACTTTACCAAACATAATGGCAAAAGAAGAGTAACACGCTCAATACTACCGGGCAAACACTGACTGGAAGGTTTCATAGGGAATGAACTTTAACAATCCTGTGAAGATTAAGGCGGCACTAGCAAGCTACAGTCACTTGGAGAGCGCAAACCTCTGCAAAGCCATAGGGTCACTGACGCCATTTAAGAGCCATTGTCTGTAAGGTTCAGGCAGGTGGTGATAGTCATCTTCTTCAATTTTGCTGAGACTTTGGTGGTTTTATGTCCCTACTCTAACTAGAAAATTCCCCAAATTTTTTGGCCCTACCTTTGGGTTTTAGGGGTCAATCAAGTGCAAGCTGAAATAGGGCCTAAAATGCCAAATTACCAAAATTTGATTTTTGGCTTGCTCTTATTCACAGCACAAACTTTATCCCAAAGTAAAAGTTGGAAAACTGAATTATAGGGGGGATGGTCAGTGGAAAGAGCGATTTTCGGCCTGGGATCTTCTTCGTGCAACATATAGGGGGCGCTCCAATATGGCCGCAATCCATTTTCGTCACTAATTTGCACCCCTTATACTCTGCGCGATCAGTGCCTCAGAACTTTTACAGCTGCACCACATTGGTATGTAGTTAGACTATTACAGGTGAGAAAAAGTTGGGATAATGTATGCGCACACCAATAGGTGCCGCCGAACATGGCGAAATGGTAAAATTTGACGTATTTCAGCGCCACTTGGTGTGCGCGGTCGACCTACAGGGCAAAGGTTTGTTGCATAATGAAGTATGGAGATCACCCTTTTAGTTTATGAAAGCCATTTCTTGGGATAAGGACTACTGTCGATAATATGTGGCACTTTACTAACAGGTGTACTGGTACATGTGTAAAGCAATATCCGCTCCAAATTGCTCATGATTGGTCAAGTTATGAAATGCGCAGCCATTATACCAAGGATATGTTTTCATGAATTATGTCTTTAGCCTTTATCAATGAAATTCCAATGACAAAAATCATGGGATATTCTTTGTGCATGTCAATATAAGCTGCAATAGGTGCATTTCGATGGTGTGTCCCAGTAGGACAGGCCCTGTGATGGACTTGACCTTATTTCAGGTAATGATTATTGATGTTTCAACCATCTCTGGCATATGTGTGGTTTCATTAGTTACATCAATTATTGATTGAGGGCACCACTAGTACTTCCTGTTTACTCCATTGTTTCAGACTATTTAAAAGCCACTTTTTCAATCTGAGGTTTTATCCAGAGTCATCCACGTATGTGAACGCCCTTGAAGTGCCAGAACTGGCTTGGATGAATGTACAAACATTCCCAATGTATACAAAACTGGTATTTTTTTCACAAAACAACTTCTTATATCAGGGCTGCCAACTCTCACGTATTTGGCGTGAGAAATTTGTGAGATTCAGTGGCATATTCACGTTCCCAGGCTGTAGTCAGCAATTATTCAATCAGCACGTTTGAAAGAGATTCTCAGGTGGAATTGAAGTCCTTGTGCATTGAAGTTTATCAGTTTCACATGCGTTACGGTGGATTTCACCACTAGAAACATGGAAAGCAATTATGACTCCTGACTTCTCTTGCTTTTCTTTACTCAGGGGCTGGAAGCAATGGAATTACATAAAAACGTTTCAATTGGTCTTATTTAATTCAAACAATTTGAACGATCGTGAAACATATGCATTGCATTGATTGAGTAATTGCTGACCACAGAACGGGAATGTGAATATGCCTCTGAATCTCACGCATTTCTCACACCAAATGCGTGAGAGTTGGCAGCCTTGCTGTAAAGTTACAGGCCCACTTTATACAGGTGGATAGACTTGCATGCAGACTAGGCTTGGGCTCTTGTGTTCCATTTTATTTTATTTGTACCCATTTTTAAGTGGTTCAGAACAAAATTTTACAAATGAACAGCAATCTTGTATGCTCCATTCAACTCTTCATGTTCCACGGAAGTAGCATTTTAGCACCCCTTTGTATTGACTTGCGCAGTCATGATCCCATTGTTCCCTTTGCAATAACTGCAAGTTTAAGGGTGAAGGACATCTCATACAAAAGTATTTCCTTGGGATTTTCACCGCGCATTTCAGCTGGACCAATCATGAGCAATTTTGAGTGGATATTGCTTTACATGTGTACCAGTACATCTATTAGTAAAGCGCCACCTATTATGGACAGTAGTCTTTTTCCCAAGAAATGGCTTTCATAAACTAAAAGGGTGACCTCTATTCTTCATTATGCAACAAGCCTCTGCCCTGTCAATCGACCGTGCACGCCACCAGGTGGCGCTGAAATACGCCAAATTTTAGCATTTTGCCATGTTCGGCGCCACCTGTTGGTGTGCACATACATTATCCCAACTTTTTTTTTTTTTTTAGTCTAACTACATACCAGTATAGTGCAGCTGTAAAAGTTCTGGGGCACGGATCGCACACATTTATATGAGTAGTATAAGGGGTACAAACTAGTGACGAAAATGGATTGCGGCCATATTGGAGCGCCCCCTATATGTTGCGCGAAGAAGATCCCAGGCCGAAAATTGCTCTTTCCACTGACCATCCCCCCTATAATTCAATTTTCCAACTTTTACTTTGGGATAAAGTTTTGGTATTTTAGGCCTATTTCGGCTTGCACTTGATTGACCCCTAAAACCCAAACTGGTGCAGGTAGGGCCAAAAAGTTTGGGGAATTTTCTAGTTAGGATAGGGACATAAAACCACCAGTTTCAGCAAAATTGAAGAAGGTGACTATCACCACCTGCCTGAACCAACAGACAATGGCTCTTAATAAGATACATCAAATCTGCTGACAGCTTACTGAATCAGGAGAGCTTCAGCTCCAAGGTAATGCTAGTTACAAGTCTCAAGCTTTATTTATTACCGCACACCAGCGAATATTTAATCGACCCTATATTCTTCAGCATTCTGGATCACCAGATCCTAAATTCTTCTTGGATCCTGACCAAACTTTGATACGTGACAGAACTGATGGAGATGATATGCTGTAATTTTTGTGCTTGCATTATAGCCCTTTTTTATGTTGTAATGCGCAATAATGCTGAAAGTGCCCCTATCCCACAATGGTAAATAATTCTTTAAAAAATTCCTGGATCACCACCAAAATTTAACGGATTGTTCCTTGGACCATCCCCGACTCCTTAAGAGAAAAATTCATCAAAATCCATTCTTAACATTTTGAGAAATCCTGCTAACCAAAAAGAGACAAACAAACAAACCAACACCAACTAAAACATAACCTCCTTGCTGGAGGTAATTACAGAGACAAGACAAACAACGAAAGCGCCGAGACATACAAATGTTCACACTGGGTGGTGGGGGATAAGAGAAGACAATAAATCAATTAAGGGACTTATAAATTAAGGGAGGGAGTAATCACTGAGAAATGGCGGTTGTGACATAAGTTTTCAATCATACCACTTTTTTGGGATGTTCAGGGAATAATATAAAAGTGAAGAGAATAAATGTAAAACATATAGAAAGGGGGCGGCACAGTGGGTATTGTTACTGCTTCACAGCTAGAAGGTCGTGAGTTCCCTCCTGGGGCCCTTCTGTGTGGAGATTGCATGTTCTTCCCATGTTTACGTGGGTTTCCTCCAGGTACTCTGGTTTCCACTCACAATCCAAAGACATGCATATCAGGCTAATTGGAGACTCTAAATTGCCCATGAGTGTGATGAGTGTGTGAGCGACTGGTGTGTGCACCCTGGATTGGCGAGCAGTCTAGGGTGGGTTCCTGCCTTTCACCCATAGTCAGCTGGGATAGTCTCCAACTAAACCACGACCCTAGTGAGGAAGAAGCGGTATAGATAATGAATGGGATGGAGATAAAATGGGGTTTTAAACAGATGTAAGTGCATGGGGACCCCATGAATGGTGAGAAAGGTGGTATGGGGGCCAGTAAGAAATCTAATAAGCCTTTACTGAGCACAATAAACAAAACCACGCATGTTTGGTTTGCCAAATGTCATTGAGACTTTGAATGGAGGGGAGTACTATACTTGCATGACACCATTATCAAAATTTTTGGCCACATACGCTGTAAGTATGTTTAGCAGCCAAAAAGGAATATATACAACAAGCACCTCATGCCTTAAGTCAAACATGGAGGTAGGTCAGTGACGTTGTGCTTTCTTGCCAGTGGCCAAGGGGCCCTGAATTCTGCAAATTTCTGGCAAATTTAAGCAAAAGAATCTGTTGAGGCAAAGACTTGGTCCTGGTTGGATTTCCCACCTGAAAAATGACCAGAAACAAACAGCAGAATCAACACTGAGAAAAGTAAAGCAATAACAAAATCTGTGCTCAGCAATGACCATTTCAGTTTCTTGACTTGAATCCCATCACAGTCTGAATTGGAGAGGACAGTGCATAAAGTGCATAAAATCCCGATAAAAAATGTTTTCTAACCTTATCACAAATTATAAGAGAAGACGCATTGCAGTTTGGTTGAAGTATGAAACAATGGTTTCCATAAAAAAGATAATAATAAAAATGACATAATTTTCCAGTATGTTTGAATTTGTCAACTGGACTGTAAACTGAGTTGTTAATTGTATGTCTTTCTTTCATTTTTATCAAGGTTGCCAATAATTCTATGCAATACAGTAAGAACAGCATGTAAACACTAAATCATCTCAACTGAATATAATTGTTAATTCTGTGAACAATGCTGTTTGAAATGCATATTTGATACACACACACACACACGCACACATACATATAGTTGTGTAGTTCGTTGGCATGCAAGGCAAAAATTTTTTTCCTGCCAAGATAGCCGGCAGAAGGGCTGACACAGCAGCTGGTCCTGGCAGCCATAAATTGCGAGAAACCTTGACAGTTTCACAAAAGGCAATCAATTTGAAGACCTCCCCCTGCAAAATTGTATTTTTTATTATTCACCTTCTTACTCTCTCACTCCCACTTTCACACACACACACGCACACACACACACACACACACGCACACGCACACGCACGCGCACACACACATACACATACACACACATACACGGATTGCACTCCTCCAATCGAAGGGAAAGAGAAATTACCTGTTTATGATTTGTGATGTGAGCTGGTGAAAACATCTGTAACTCACAGCTCTGCAATTAACATATCAGACGAAATGATGTAAAAAAGAAAAATTGTAATGAAAATTTGAGGGGTCATAAAGGTCTCTGAATATAATACAAAACATTCAAGGCTGGCATGAGGCATAACCGAAATATGTGGCCACTCAGGGCCCCATGGCCTTCCTGTGATGACCGCAGTGCTGCTCTGACAGTGCAAATGCAGATTATGTAATGCCAATCAGACAAGTTAGTTCGACCGTGCATCTTAATTAGGTGTCAAACAATCCAAGCCTCACGAATAACCACAATAAATTAATAGGTACCTTATCACATCAGTATCACTCTGCACTTCAAATGTTGTGAGGGTCATACAGGCACTAACTAGAGAAATATTGAGTGGTTTCTGAGTTACGGTCCCGAGACACTGGGTACACCGATGTTGACGCTAACGCTGATGGGATCTGAGCCAAAAAAAGCCCTCCTCCCACTGGGGGGCAGATATAATTCACGGGCCATTCAGAAAAATATAGAAGTGTTTTTTGTTTGTTTGTTTGTTTAGGAAATTGTTAAAGTAATAACATGGATTATGTCATAACTGTCAAGCTTACAGAAAGCACGTAAACATGCCACCCTCTAGCTACAAGACCTACCAGCAAAAACGCCAAGATTAAAATGTTTGTCAAACTGATAATCAGTTATTGGACAAAAGAAGCTAGTATTAGTGCTTGTTGGTCATTGGGAAGTTTCCCTAAAATCACGGTCAGGTATTTCACATACATGCCAACTCTACCGCTTTTGGCGGTAGACTACCGCTTTCAGGGCGTTTAATTCTGAAAAAAACGCCCCAAAAGCGGTAGAGTCGGCATGTGTGATTTCACAAGCAAACTCAGCATGGGACCTGACATTGCTTACCATTTTCCCAGGCAGCTGATGCGCTACATACATATTGCGCAGTTAATACACCGTATTTAATTTTGCTGAAAATATTTGACTTCAACCATTCAAATAGGATTTGTGTTGAGTCAAAAACACAGCAGGGCATTGCTGAGCCATGTAAAGTTAATGCATTACCACAGAATTATGTGACTGGAGGACCGTTCAGAAGAACCAAAGTAGGAAGACCAAGTTGACGCATGATAAGCCCCATAATCTGTGACATCTTGGTAGGACGTAGGCAAAAGGGGCTATTAGCCTAAATTATTTCCAAAAAATGACATTGCTTGCTACAAACCAGAGGTCTGCGCAGGACAGATTTTTCAATCCCGCTCCCGCAATATCATGTCCTGCTCCCGCAAAAAGTTTTAATTTTTAGCCCCGCTCCCGCCTGCATCTGTAGTATCATATCCCGCTCCCGCCCGCAAAAATCCCGTGCAAGACAGTCCATGCAAGATGGACATTCATTTCTGCTCTCTATTTCACGAAACGCTTACCCCATGGCCTATTGAAAGTAAATGCACACTATTCCTTACATTTTAAACCAAATTTAATGGCAGGCCTGCAAGTATAGGCTATTCAATCATACAAAACCATGGTTCAACATAGCCTAGGCTAGGTTACAAACATAGGTGACAACTGTAGACTGTAAAGCTAGACCATTTAAACATAGGAAAAAAGTACCCTAGCTTATAAAACTAAAAATGTCCATATTAATAGAATAAAATAATAATATAACACATTACGGTGACGGTGACAATAATAATAACAACATCTTATTAAACTAGAAGGGCTGCATATGTTCAACTGAAAATAGCCCTAAAGGAAGGTCTTCACCTTTAAATAAAAAGGCAAACGCATTGCAGTTTAGAGTGTCTTTAAATACCCATGAAGGAAAATAATATTATTAATTGAGGTAGGTTTCAGCACACTGTGTCTGTGCTCCAGTATGCGTCCACAGACGCTGAATGCACGCTTGGATGGTGCGCTGGAGGCTGGAACGCATAGAACTTAGCGTGCCAATTTGCTTAGTGTCAGGAATTCATGACTGTGTTTCCTCCACCACTCAAGGATATCCTTGGGCTCGTGATTTTCGGATCCGTCCAGCTTGATCTTCAGGTAGTCCGCTATCTCGGTGTTCAAGGATAGCTACCGGCCGGTGCCCGTGGCCCCTGTATCCTCCCATTCTCCAAAATCACGAAAAGTCACTTTAAGTGGGGGTGGCTCCGAAGGTTCATCTTCATCCACGACATCGAATCCCAAATCTTCGGTCAACTCTTTGACCACTTCCATAACAAATCTCCTTTCATTATGATTCACCATCTTGAGATGACAAAGCTTCGGAGTAAGGAATGTTGCGATCTTGTAGACCACATCAATTCCATTGATGGAAAGGCTACTCGGTGACAACAGGTCGTCCAGGCGTTGCGTACAAACTGATGCGATTGCAGTAAGCAGGGGGTCAGCTTTGGATGCTTTGCAATGGTCTCTCAGTTTCACGGACCATGGCAGGACAAGGGCCGAATTTAACACTGTATTGTCTGACTTCAGGTCATTCGTGGCATCTTTGAATGGTTTGAGAAATGCCACAACGGAAGCAAGAGTGGTTTTATTAATGCAGGCTATTTAATCGAAGTGGTTATTCTCCAGCAGTATTGTTGTAATCTTATCGCACTGTTGTGACACAGAATTTAACATTTCAACAGTTGAGTTCCAGCGGGTCTCCACTGAATATTTTAGAGACGTCCTCAGCTTGACTTGGAGGCCAGAATGTTTGAAATATCTGACCAGCTTTTTCACGTTGACTTGGTCTGTCACAGCAGGTGAAAGGGCGTATGAGAGCACTGCGTTCAGTACATGGGCACCACAGTTGAGCCTTCTATATCCACGTAAGGCGGCCACCAGGTTAGCTCCTCTATACGTGACAAAGACTATTTTTTTGCCCAGAATAGAGCAATCAATTCCAAAGACTCGTAGGTTTTGGAACAATAAAGCCCAAATATTTTCACCAGTCTTAGACGTGCCCTCTTCAAATGGGGCAGCAAAGAGCACTCTGGACACCAATTCGTAGTCTGAATTTATGTAGTGTATGGTGGGTGATAGGAAAGACATTTTGCGGAAATATTCTGTCCAAATATCAGTTGTCACAGCACATCCATATTTTCCTATTGACTCAGTTATGTCATCGACAACAGCCCGTCTACTTTTATTTGCCCTTTCCTCCACATGGTGTGACACAGTTGTAAGATGGGGCAGGATCTCCCCCACATCATATTCGCCTATTGAGGCTGCTGCGTCAACTAAGTGCTGTTTCAATTTGATGAATCCCGCACCAGCAATGCTATCATATGGACGGAGGTCAGCGGCAATAAAGTCCACACATGTACCTGTTGTTTTCTCCTTTAGAGCGCTTACACTTTTGATGTTCTAGACCTGAAATCCAGCAATGTTTGCCCTTTCATTACAGCACATACGTGCTGTTTTAGGCCGGATGTTCCAGATTTGTGCCCATTGTATGTTAACACCTTTTGGCATTTATCGTAGCAGGCAAAATGCAATTAATTCCCCTCGTCACACACAATTGAGAAATTCTTCCAAATGTCTGATTTCATTTGTGTCCGTTTCTATGTTTTAAGATTACCTGTCTTGAGTGCAATGGCAATATCTGACGGGCTCCCAGTCGTACTACCCCCTTCCTCGGGCTCCATCATCATGCTTTCGGCTACTTTCGATTTCCAAAAAGAGCAGGAAGAAATTGCCTCAACATGTGTCTGCGCTGACCACGTGAATGTTAACTCCCGCTAATTTAGAACAATTAAAACCAAATTTTTTGCTCCTAATGAGAATCTCCAGCATAACATTAATCATGAACACATACTTCATTCATTTATAGTTTTATTTTTACGCGCATACTCAATTTGCGGGAATGGAGCATTTTTCTGTTCATACCGCTCCTGCAGACGCCTCTCTCTCATTCCGCCCGATCCCGCACTGAGGTTTTCAAACTCCCTAGCGGGAGTGCAGACCTTTACTACAAACAACATTTTTACGTATGAAAAGGATCGTGCAAACACTCCAAAAATTTATTTTTGTAACGTCTCATTTACCCATGATCACATTTTTAAGCAACCACCCTTCGTTGCGAAGATGCTAAAGTTTCAAGATATTCCAAATATGCCTCTCTGTATCTCATAGCTATGTGTAAAACATTACACGAAACCAGTGTGAAGTTCCTACTAGATAAAAAAAGGTGTTGGATGCAAATAGTACAGCATAAGCATTAATGAAGAGTTGGAATATGGATAGCATATTGCTGCATTTAGAGGAAATGTATGTTTTCTGTTCTTTAAACTTTGGATTTGTGTTTATTTATTTATTTATTTATTTTGTCCTTCAAGAGCCATATTAAGAACGTCGTCAAAAATGTAAATTTTAACCTATATAACTTTAAACAGATTAGAACATCCTTGACTGATAGTGCGGCCCTCCTGTTTTTACATTCCATGATATTTTCACACATGGATTACTGTGTCTCTAGCTGGTCATTCACTTGTCCCTCTTTACTTAAACCTGTTGAATCCTGCTTCAAAAAGGCTTTAAAGGTTTTGGACAAGAAACCCTTTTCCTACCATCATTGCAGCATCCTGGAAAAGTATAGGCTCTTAAATTGGGCTAATTTTAGAAATTTCAAAGTCACCTGTCTCGTGTATAAAATCCTGAATGGCCTAGCACTACCACCACTCAACCAGTTTGTCAAACGTAAATCCGCCAGAAGTTCCACTGCACGAACAACCAGAGCCATTGATCGGGGTGATTGTGAACCCTCTTTTAGAAGGACATCATTTTCTCAAAATGTTCTATCATTGAAAGGTTGTGCTCTCTGGAACAGTTTGCCATCTGCAATAAGGGAGTGTTCAAGCCTGGAAGCGTTTAGGAAGCAGTTAAAATCATGGCTAGGCGAGAGCCAAGCCTGTGATCATGAATAGATCTGGTATACATGGGAAAGGGGTGTCCAGACTATTGTCAGTACATCTACGGTGCACACATAAGCGTACTTATGTATGGCACTGGTATATTAATGTTACATAATCTACGTGTATATCACTGTACAATAATTTTTACACTTTTGCGAGTGCAGTGTATGTTTGGGCATCGTGCAATACAATCTTGAGCAATGTGGCAATGTGCAATGGAGAACTGAAAAATGTGCAATATATTGATATCTCAGCATTTTTGCACTTAGCACTTTAGCACTCGGCACTTTGACTATGCACTCTAGCACTTTAACTTTCGGCTCTTTGGCCATGCATTCTTGCTATTTATTCCCTAACTTTTGTCTTATCCTGTTATATTGATATGTTTTATGCTTGTGGTCTAGTCTCAGTGGTGTATGCTATTTTATATTTTCTTTTTCCTTATTGATTCTGCTCTGTGTTTCCATTTTTCATTGTTGATTACAACCTGCCATAGGGACTAAAGATGGAAATTAGCCTTTGGCTATAATCTTGCATATTTACATTTTTTCTTTTCTTTTTGAAAAAAAAAATGTCCATCAATATGCTCTGTCCCTGTTTAAAAAATAAATAAACACAATAAATAAACACAAATAATGATCACAGCGTTTGGTCTGAAGCACGTGGCGCAAGTGCATTTAGGGCATGTCCTAATTCATTTTTGCTAGATTAACGGCAGGTTATCCAGGCGTAAAGTAAGGTGCAAGGTTGAAAGGGGTTGTACTTAAAGCTGCTGTAAGTGATTTTTTCGTTCTTAAAAAAGTGTTAAATAGCTCCACATTCCGACAGAGATCATTGATTTAGAGTATCTGGTCCATAACACAGGTCTCTCAGTCACTGCCTGCTGCAAAAAAGCAGTATATAAAATTCTGCAGTCACCCACTGCCTCTATCCAATTTGGTGCGAGAACATCATAAAGAGGCGGTCCTCTCTACTTGTGAATGTGCAGAGAGCTGAATCTTTTATTGGCCCATAGACTGTGGAAAATCATTGGAAGAAGAAGAAGAAGAAAAATCTGTGTTGTTGGCAATGGCGAAACAGATAAAGCTTCCAATTCCTGCGATACAGGAGACGGCGTACAGAATTAAACAGCCAAAGTGCCAAAGAACGGTATAGGAACAGATTTAAGGAGGAAAAAACATGAGATGGCCAAGAGCCGTATTTATATCAGTGCCACTTTCGATAGGTGGAGAAAACTGAAGGAATTAAAGGGTCTAAAAAGCGATGCACAGCTAGCCTTGCTGCAACTGGACAGGTAAGCTTTGTTTTACTCTGTAGTAGTTATGCAGTTTTATCAGTCTCGGGTAGTCCTGTTGGTGGTTTTTAATCCTGCTAATGCTGGTTTATAAATGTACTGTCATCATTTGTGGCCTACTGCAGCTTGTTTAGCTGTGTAATGATAGCATGTGTGACTGTAGGACACTACAGGGACGTAGGGAGCAAATTCATATTGGTCCAGAGACGGTGCTGGGGGGATGGCCATCATTAGAAAATTTTTTGAAACTGGAGATTGATTTGGTTAGCTGTGGTTGCATTGAGACTCATCTTTATCCTCAACAGTTTCAACTTTTGGGTGGTGTTTCTTCACGTTCACAACAGCAGATTAGTTTAGTCTGTGGGCTATAGTACGCACTTTCCAGCATCAGCAGTTTGAAGCATTTCATTCATGAACTTGATATAAACCTTTGAGACAGTGTTCAAGCAATGAATTGGAGGCTTATAGAATACCTTATAAATGAGATATATAAAAGAAGGTGACGTCCAGAGTAATGGTGTCAGGGTTATCCACCCATAGAAACTGACTGTCAGTTTCCTTATGTTCTTTTTGTCCCTTGCTTTTTTACATTTATTGATTTATCTGAATTACCTTAATTCCATATAATACAATTAGGCCACCTATCTAAGAAAGAAAAAAATACTAAAACACTGACACAAGATTGCCAAGAACGGGTAAATCCCGTCATAGGCTAATTCAGATATCATATGTGGACATGCAATACGCACGCACGTAACTAACCCCTCGCTCTAGAAATATGAAGTAAAAACACGAGCTGCATTAATATTGTGCGGATTGAAATCTTACCGGGAATGTAGGGGCACAAACCAGGGCGTGCACCTGATGATAACTATATGAACTCGGAAGATGGATACCCACGAACACAGTACGAACTGTTTAAAACGTGTTAGCAACAATTAGTTTTTAACCTAGTTAATGAAAAGAGACAGGATTTCATGAGCTTTCTTAGATGCACTTAGAATACACTGCTTCCGCACACAAGCCCCATCTCCCTCGCCCCCTCCGCCAAGCTTGGGGTCGCGTGAAAAAAATAATTTCTTTTGGACACGTGGTCCTTCTAAAAGCACGGCGCGCCTCCAAAGCATTCGGTTTTCTGTGCGCACCCGTGATTGCCAGCAATTTGAAAAGATCTGAGTAGCATATGCCAATCACAGATGCCAGTCGGCGTTTGGTGGAAGATTTGTCATTAAAAAAATCAACTGAAATTAAAAAAATTGAAAGGGAGCTCTTCATACAACGAAGTGCATCCAGATCAAGCAGTTACATGCAAATATGGGGATAACGATAGTTTGCGCTGCTTAGGTCTGGTAAATAATCCATTACATTCGAATTAAAATAACAATTTACTCTGTGATTGTCTGTTGCAATGTGATGATGGCAGTTTAGCAATTTTAGGTGATCCCTGAGAAACTGACAGCCCTTCAAGCATAGTCCTTATCTCAGGGGCAAAACTGTCAAAATAAATGAGTAAACCATCGCTCTCGATGAAAATTGTATGTATTAAACAAGCGTTGAGGTCACCAACAATAGCCCTGTAATGCTAAAATCGTGCGTAAATTAATAACGAATAATAAATAAGAACATTTTTTGCACTGGATCATAATTTATGAGAGTATGCAGTATCGCTGACGAACGCTAATGACACTGGTCTCGCAGCAGTGCATTAATCTGATAGGTAATAAGCAGCTGGGATCGGCGAGATGGTCTAAGTTGACATGACATGAGGGAGAGAGGGGAGGGGGAGGGGCGTATTCGGGAAAATATTGGTCCGGCGATCGCCGGGTCTGCCGGGCTGGTTCCTACGCCCATGCACTAGCTAGCTTTAGCTGATACCCTCAAAAATCCATTCATACCGAAGTTTCTGCATGGGTGTAATGTATCATTTGTCCATGTTTTCCGTGTGGCTTTCACACAACAATCACTGAGAGTGTCCATTTATTTTGTACTTATACTGTTACTGAGTCGCTGCTCTCAATCTCTGCCTTTGTCAAAGACAATGGGCCGGATGTACGTACGTTTGTGATCGCAGCGTTATCTGTGACTTACGCTGTCCGCATAATGCGCGCGCTGTGCCTTTTCATTTTGCATGTTATGTATCAAGACAGCGGCCACTTGTGTAATCAGCGCATGTTACCGCCCATAAACGTAATCTGCGACCACAATAAAAGCGCAGGAATTGCAACGTGGATAGGAGTTTGACAACTGCTGGTATGGAGTGGGAACGCTGAGTCTGCGGTTTGATGTCATCTCTGCTTTCTTCCAATAATTGCGTTATTGCGTGACTGCTTAATCTGTAACGCTTCATGATTTCTTGTTCACTCAATTGAAAAAGGGTAATTCTTGTGGCAAAAATCCTCTCAGCACATCTCACTATCTGGTGTCTTCGTCTCACTCGGATAACTGTTGCCATTCCTACTGGAAGTCTACCCTGCACAACCAAACCAAACGCGCTTCCTGGATGACACCTGCTTTTATGGAGTGTAGAATTTCCGTCACAAAACAGGTGTCTGCGCTCACCTGCATTTTAAGTACATACCAGGGAATACATTATTAGTCGTTAAATGCGCATCTCCTCCCATTTTTTGCGCGAACCTCCCAGTTCAACCTCGACCCTCCCACGAATGCATATGCATGAGTTAGAAAACCGCATCTCGCCATTCTACACTTCAGAAGAAGGCAGATTGCGCTTTCAGTCTTGTACGGTGTGTTCGTACATGCCACACAATGATTTTATGCACACATTGAGAAGAAAATACGTTTAAAACAGGCGGAAACTTGTTAGTACATCAGCCCCAATGTGCGTTCTTGTGCGGCTTGGGGATGGGGGGCGGAGACTGCTTACTTTGGCTTCGGACAAGAAGCTATGAAAACTACCAAACCAGTAACAGCAGCTTTAATTTCTTAATCATAGGCGTGTTTTGGGTGTAACGTGAAATGGTAACACTTTTTAATAAGGGGACATATTGTATGCTTGAGTAATGCTTAACTTCTGCATGGCTCTTGGTAATTTAATGTATGAATTAATGCAGGACTTATCTTTAATTCTTGTTGCTCATCATTAATTAATGATGAAGTCACTATGACTTTTCATGATTAGTTCACAGTTAATATATCATCAGCTACGGGATGTTGATTCACTGTTACTTCTTGCATTAATTGTAGCCCCCCGGACGAAGTCCGGCGGCCACTATGGATTCATGCTTGTCGTCTCCGCTGCCGCCGCCACATCTGTAGACACATCTTTGTGGATGCTGTACAGGCTGTAATTTTTGACCGATTACTTTCATATTTGGTATGGACACGTGTTCTACTTCACTTATGACACCTATCAATTTTGGTTACCATGGCAACAGTATTGGCCGAATAATGTGCTATGTGAGGGACCAGAGCAGAAAGGCAATGAGGGTGCTGATGGTTTGGTTTCAAAAACTGAAACATTTATTTTTTTTTGACTTTAAAATAAAAACATAGTTAACATAATGGAGGTCAAAGTAAATATAAATGTGCTAATTCTAGGCCTAGAAAATTGACAAAATGGAACTCAAAAACACACAGTGCTCAAATCAAAAGAGAACTGAACTCAAAGACTGACCTACTGAAATGAGACAAACGGAGAACATTTATGCCAGCTGGCTAAACCAAAAAACACACACTAGGGGAGACAAGACTAATTATCAACTACGAAAATAAAAGACAAGACAAGGCCAGTTCATCAAAAAGACAAAGGTAAGTAAAGAATATTTACGAATGTAAAAATCATCATAAATAATATATTTAAATAAGCTTAGGTCATTGAACTAATCAAAACTCCCCACCCCCCATGACGTATCCAGCTGGATGGGCACTTCCGGAGGACTCTTATAAGCGAGTTCGATATTAGCCACGGAGGCATCCATTGAGTGTATCATGTGACAGTTCACTGGGTCAAAGTGACCAAAAACTCGCTTTCGCGATCCCTGTGCGGTGGTTTTGTGTGCATAACATATTGAGTTCTATGCTGTTCTGTGCCCTATTTGTCACACGTAACGCTGCAAATACTTTGTCAATCGGTAATTATACTCGGGTTTTTTTTTTTTTTGTTTATTGAGTTTCATTATGGCTGAAGAAGAGTTGTCGATCGATGATATTAGGTTGTGGAGTGTAAGTTCGTTGAAAGACTTTCTCCGTAAAAGGCAGTGGCAGTCCGTCACAGAAACACAGGGCCAGCAATAACCTCACCTTTCACTGCTTAATGACTAAACCTCTCGCAGTTTACCTCTCCCGATTAGCAACAGTTGCTCAGACTGATTGGTAGAACTGACGAAAGTCTTATTATCCCCCGCCACGAAGTGTGAGGGGGATATAGGTTTGAGCTCCGTCCGTGCGTCCGTCCGTCCGTGCGTCCGTCCGGCCGAGATAAAGGGGACAGCTTTTCTCAGAAACTGTTAGAGATACGACAACCAAATTTGGTGTGTAGCTTCAGACCATAAAGGCCTTGATGGAGTTTGAAAATGAGATGCGCGTGATTATTTTTCCCGGAGTTATTGCCCTTGATCCGTATTTTTGCGCTCTGTCCACGGTATCTCTAAAGGGGACCGCTTTTCTCAGAAACTATTTGAGATAGGATAACCAAATTTGGTGTGTAGTTTAACACCATAAACACCCTGATGGAGTTCGAAAATAAGAAGCTCAGGATTATTTTTCCCACAGTTATTGCCCTTGTGGCATTTTTGGGAGCCTCTGTTCATAGTATCTTTAAAGAAGACATTTTGGCGGGGGATGTTGTTGACCATGTCTACTTGTTTATTTTTGAAAGCCTTGTTATACATTGCACTACGAAATTATATGGCGTTTTCTTCCGCATATCAATGACTACAAAAAATATCAATATTTCTTCATAATTTCTGCACTCCTGTAGCACGTGAAACAGCATAGATTTGCGTAAATTAGTTTGCGAGGCTCATTGAGCAATTAGCACTGATAATCCGTTCTATAGTCTGAATGTAGTGACAGCTAAAGTGCGTTGTTAGGTACGATGCACAGCTGAGTGATGGCGAAAATAATTGCTGCAAGGTCTGCGAATGTTTCTGATTTTTTGCAGTTTGTCATGCTTGCGGAGTAAAATCAATCATATCAACATAGCCAGTAGGCAATCGCTTTGTCATTAGCATTTCTTTATCATTATGTGTCATGCATTGATGGTCATTGTTCAGTTAATAAATTGTTTGATTGTTAATCAGGCAAACTTGATTGCAAACAGTTTAAATTTACATCCCTGATGTAATAGCAACCCACCCACAAAATTTCAGAGATATCTGTTTGTTACTTTTTGAGTTATCTTGTACAGAAGCAGACAGACAGACAAACAAACACAAAAACATAACCTACCTGGTGGAGGTAATAAATTAGAGCCTTCAATGATCAAGTACACTGTTGTAAGGGTGTGCAAATGATCACACTCGCCATTATGACATCTGTTTTTTAAATATCTTGATTTACTGGATAATAATCTTTCACACTGTAATCTTTTTAGTTTTACTAGTTTGCATGACTGCGCTGCTGCTCATTTTTGTGTGTGCAATAAGCAGAGGGCACATGCACTGTGCACTTACCTACAAAGGTGCATAATTAACACCATCTTAATATTGGGCACTTAAAATTGCAGTTAAAAACTGACTATTGACGATAGAGCAGGTTTTGTTGGTCAATCATGTGAGAGGTTTATGCTACCCCAAGACGGCAACACACCAGCAATTTACCTGACAACACCTCGTTTTAAGACCAACACGCCCATAGGCACTCAATTTGGCGCAAATGCATTTGCAATTTACACAACGTGGACACTTCATGGGAAAATGGTATCTGTGTTGTTGTTAAGTGGCAAGACACTTGTGTCACGCTAAGCGCCCCTCTGTGCTGGGTGTAAGACAGAGGCCAAAGTGTCTTTTCTAGTTTATGACCAACGTAGTTGCCATTATCCAGTCCAGCACCTATATTACATAAATAGTGAATGTTCTTGTGGGAAACTGAGTGTGTTGGTCTTAAAATCAGGTGTACTCAGGGGCATTGTTGGCGTGTTGCCATCTTGAGGCAGCAGATGATGCGATTAAATGACAAAACCCAAGTCTGAAGTCAATTATCAGTTTTTAACAGCCATTTCAAGGGTGCGATATTAAGATAATATCACGTGCCTTCATAGGCAAGTGTACAAACGCGTGCACACTCTGCTTGTATTACACACGTACAGACGAGCAGCTGTGTACACACATGCAAACAATTAAGAATAAAAAGATCAGTTTGTGAAAGATACATGCTCCTCTGACAAAATTTACTGCAAAAGCTAAGAGTGCCCTTTGGTTTGGCGAGTTGAAAGAAATGATTATTTTAACGCCTTTGCACAGAAGCCAAATCTGGCTATTTATGTGTTACCTTATTTAAGGCTTAATAATTCAAGATTGCAGCGTCACAGAAAGGAAGGGTATGGCTCAACAGAGTCAACACACTTGTAGCATCTAGAATTCCACCTTATTTCAGTTTATTTTCATGATTTTGGAAAAGAAAAAGGGCTGCAAAGATAAAAAATCTTCATGAAAATTCAGCATTGAAATTGTAAAAAAAAAAAAAAAAATACTGAGAATAGAGAAATGGCTATAAAACTATACATTTCTGGGATCATAAATTCTTGACCACAGGCATAATTAATCTCAGCATCAAATTCTAAAATACCAACTCTCTAGGAGCCAAATAAGACAGCTCTCCAAGTGGCTTCCCAAACTCTAACATCCCCCAAAATGGTGCACTGTCAAATCAGAAAATTATCACATATTTAACACAGATCAACTTTTGACGCATGAAATTCAATATGAAGTAATGATTTTCTGGTTGAATTTAGCATGAATTTATCAATATAGGTGCAGTTTGACATCAATGGTCACCAGTAACATGCCTTTTTTGCATGATGAAGTTTAGAATTTTGTCGATTTTTTTTCAGTGTCCCACTAGCCAGCAAACATGCTCATTAAAGGAACTACTTATTTAACGGTAAGATCATTCACCCTGCAATGAAAAGCTAGCAGTTCCCACTTCCAAGCTCACGACCTTATATAAACACTTACCACACCTTATAAGGAACAAGTATAACTCACTAACTCAGTAATATCTTAAATATACCTCGTTTCAACAGAACAGACATTCCATTATCAGGAACAATCAGACAATTTTCTACCCCAAAATGAACAGAATGGTACAATGAACGTACCAGGGGGCCTACTGAAGTGCGTGAGCTGCTTGCATTTTGAAGAAACAAAACCTCGGCATTCGATTTCGTTGAACACAGTATAAAATCTAAAACAAAAAGCCACATTGAGCAAAATGCGAACAGAGTAGCAGTATAACCTTTCTTCATTGAATTCCTGTTCCAGAGACAGATGTATGGGGTAGAAGGAGCCCTCCAATCCTGTTTTATTCGGAATAATTCCCATTGTACCATGTCCGTACCTCTTTTAAATCCTGTAAATGTAACTGAACACTTCAGGCTGGTTTTGGATGTCTTTTTTTCTTTGAAATTGCATAATTTTCAGCTGCGCAACCATGCCCAACATTAGGAGAATACAACCTACCTTTTATGCACAGGTTTGTATATTATTCTTATTGTCCAATCAATGTCTTTCAGTTACTGTGAAAAGTTTAAACTCTCTGGAATTGGATAAGAAACTAGTCAATCGATAGATTATTACCGCGGAAGTTTTGTGTGGGCGTGAACTTTAAGTGTGCGTTACACAGATGAGCCTTCATAAATAATTGAGTTGTTGGCTATCAACATGAATACTTACTAGGATATGCGGGAGTGCTGAATTCGTTGATGGAGGAGTCTACACGTAAATCCATGGCAGGGAACTACGCGATTTTCATATGTGATGACTATAATTGATAGTAGAATGACATAGTATCAATACCATGTCGAATTTTTGCTTCAGAAAATTGATTTTTCTTTACTAGTAATTGGGATACCATTGGCTCAGTGTAGCTGAAGTGGTTGCTACAGAGGACAATTATTTTTTTCTGTAGCAAGAGATCAGGTCGTGTCAACAGGTTACTCAGTAACATGACTGGGTATAAAAAGAGCATTTTAGAGAGGCACAGTCTCTCAGAAGTAAAGATGGGCAGAGGCTCACCAATCTGTGAAAAAATGAGTCTAAAAATTGTGGAACAATTTCAGAAAAATGTTCCTCGATGTAAAATTGTGAAGATTTTGAATATCATATCGTCTATAGTGCATAATATCATCAAAAAATTCAGAGAATCTGGAGAAATATCTGTGTGCAAGGGACAAGGCCAAAGGTCAATACTGGACGCTCGTGATCTTTGGGCCCTCAGGCAGCACTGCATTAAAAACAGGCATATTTCTGCACTGAAATTCACTGCAAGGGCTCAGGAACACTTCCTGAGCCCTTGCAGACGTTTTACACAACGTCCCAACTTCATTGGAATTGGGATTTGTATATGAAGACTACAAAGGAAAAACAATCCAAATTTTGCATTTTTGAATATTTTATATATCAGATATTGTAATATTTATAATAGTATACAATAATATTATATATGATTATTATATTTTATATTTTTTGCATATTTTTTCAGTGCTTTTTTTCTAAGATCGTTTTGAATTTTTAATTCTTCATTTCTCCACATGAAAATGTGACTCTGATCATTTTTCCATTGTGGTAATTAGTGCTGTGAAAAAGTATTTGCCCCCTTCCTGATTTCTTATTTTTTTGCATATTTGTCACACTTAAATGTTTCAGGTCATCAAACAACTTTTAATATTAGACAAAGATAACCGTAGTAAATACAAAATGCCGTTTTTAAATGATGATTTCATTTATTGAGGGAAAAAGCTATCCAAACCTGCCTTGACAAGATCGCCATATTGTTCGCCGCCATCTTCATGACTGAAGCAACTGTTCAAGGTCGACGTGGGGTTATCAGTGCAGACACTGTGCATTGCCGTCTTCACTCTGCTGGGCTGCATGCTTGACGTCCATATGTGGGACCTATGCTGACTGATCGACATCCAAATGAACGCTTCTGTTGGCGGACAGGTATTGTCATTGGAGATTACAACGTTGGCACAATGTGCCATTCTCTGATGAATCCTGTTTCCATTTAAGCAATGCTGATCGTCGGTTGCAGGTGTGGTGTAGGCATGGAGAGTGTTACCACAATGATTGCATTGTTCAGACAGACAATGGAGTGGAGGGAGTGTCATGGTGTGGGACGGGATCAGTTATCACCACTGAACAGATCTCGATGTTTGCTGTGGCAGAGTTAAGGCCCTCTGCTACCAAAATATATTCTTGTGAAATCATGTCATTCCCTTCTTTCATCAGTATCAGGATATGCACACTTTTCAGCAAGACAATGCAAGAGCGCAAACAGCACATTTCAAGATGGTATCTAGCGAATTATAATATATAATATTACTATATATTACAATAAATATTATAATAATATATAAAATATACAAAAATGCAAAATTTGGACAATGATCGTTTTTCCTTTGTGGTCTTCAAATGTATAACCTGTGAGAAGTGGAAAATGCACTGTAGTAGGAGTGGAATGCTATCCCCCAGAACACTATTCGTTGACATATCAGATCGATGAGAAGAAGTTGCATGGCTTGTGTTGCTGCAGATGGTGGACATACTCGCCATTGACTTTTCAATTTGACCCCACGTGTCTTCCATGTATAGATGAAATAATGATTATTGATCCTTTTTTGTCTGTTTTCTTTATCAATCATCCATCTGTTGTTCAAAATAAAAGAATTTACTGCTCAGGTACTCTTTTCGATATCTAAACATTTATTGCTGGTGTGTTTTCAATGCTATTCAGGCCAGCACAAAGTATTCAAAGTTGTTGGAAATCTTACTACTCCCTGAGGGTGATCTGAGGAGCAACACACAGTCTGGCTTTAGAGAAGGCTTAGGTGACGACATGGCTTGCTCTTTAATAAATGACATTGCCATGAATTTTAATTCTAAGGGAAGTCCTGTTTTTGCATGTGGGTTAGATGCGGCTAAATGCTTCGATAGGATCTGGAACAATGGTCTTTTCTATAAATTATTGCCTAGAATCCCCTTGATATATTGGTTACTTTTGTATGACTCGTATATGAGGGTAAAGGTACGTATAAAGTGGACAGGGGAGTACAGTGAATATTTTGCAGTAACCAGAGGTATTAGGCAAGGGATTATCTTGTCTCCAATATTTTTTACCATGTTTATGGCATGCATGGCATGGCATTCAGTCTGTTAAATGGTGGTCTTTTACATCCACTGCCAAACCAGGATAAGAAAGTTTATTTGTGGAAAACTGCAATCTGTTCCATTGCAGTATTTGGTCACCACTGCTTGAATCTGAGTAATTATGACAATTATGGATTAGACAAATTTCAGTTGGGCAATATTAAGCGTATCCTTGCTTTTCTGAGGAGAGGTCGTCATTCAAAACTCCCTCAAGCTGTTGGGTTGAAGTCTATCTCCAACATTGTTGGTGAGCAGCGTGCCTCACTTTTGAGACACATATTTTACCATGATTCACCTGCTAGGTCACTGAATACCTTTCTTTTGTCAAAATTTATGTGTGATCATGGAATATAGTGAACGGTACATTGATAGGTTCTATCGTAGAAGACTGTGCCTCTCCATTTCAGGTTGTTTTTGACCCACAGTTCTCCTCCACGGTAAACGATGGTGCTGATGGGATGGTTGCCTCCCTTCGGCCGTTGGTTTTTCATTAGAATTTTAGCCCCGACTCACAAGAGCGCAAACTTGCCAAAAGCTTCTTATGAAGGCCCTCTAGTCCAAGGTTTTTCCATGAAATGTTTTAGGCCTATAACTGCTAGTTATCAATTCTTATAGCTTTCTGATTTTAAATGTGTTGTATTCTTATCGTGTGTCATGATTCTATGTAAAGATCTGAATCATTGTAAATATTTCTCCTTTGTAGGAGGTTTTAATAAATAAATAAATATAAAGCAAGGAAACTCTCTTTCTGTGCGTGTGTGCGTTTGTGTGCGTGCGTGTGGGTGTGTGCCTGTGTGTTTGTGTGTGTGTGTGTGTGTGTGTGTATCCTTCAGGTATCTAGACAGCCATGCATTCGATCGATTTCAAACGTGGAGTGTGTACTGCTGATGACTGAATGAAGTGCAGTGTTGAATTTGAACTTGTTTGATGGAGTGGTTCTTGAGAAATCGAGAAAGCTGCAAACACCAATACCACTCAGGCAGCAATTCCATGGGCACTGCACTATGCCGCACAAGCAGCGATTGAACGGGCACTACAATAGCATATTCAGATTGCAGTGTTAGAGAAAGCTTGAGATCTGCAATTTCATGAGATTACAAAAAAAAAAAACAATAAATAAATAAAAATAGAAAAATAAAACCATTCTCCTAATGGAGCAAATTAACAGCCAGTATTATATTTGTCATTTGGAAAAATTATAAGGCCCGTATGCAACTATATTCTTGTTACGCATGCAGAAATATTCAAAAATTCAGATGAATTTCCCTAAAATAGTCTTCTTTGTCTGAAATTCTCGTCAAGGCAGATTTGCTTTCCTTCATGCACATTCTCATTGCAGAGAACACTGATCTCCCATGTCTTTTTAACTCTGGGGTATTTGTGGAGCAATTTACTTCAAAGAGAACGTGTGACAGTTTTGCTGCGAAATTTGTTTACAATGCCATCAAATCTATGCTCCCTGCCATCTGTGGGAAGCGCAGAGAACCCATGTTCTCATGTGAAGTTGACAGAGAATGTGCCATAAACTGTCCTTTTCTCAGTGGTACCCTACTTCTCTAAACAGATTAATGCATTATACCAGGTTGTATAATACTTTACGGACATGATACTGTGCAAGTATCAGATGAAAATAAACAATGATGCCCAGCAGTGCTCTATTCCTATTTACCTCCGTGTTCCTGGTCAGCTTCAAAGAGGTTGCTCAAAACTTATGTAATGTCTAAAAGAAACCATAACATTGTATGTCTACAGACTGCATAGACTCGACTTCAGTTGTTTTTTTGTACTCAAAAATCTTTTGAAGCAAAAAATGTCAGCCCAAGCTGTTTCCTCCAAGGTGACAGTGTAATGGTGTTTCATTTCAATTTGTTTTGGACAACCAGAATGCACCTCCAATCTCCCAGCCTTCCAAAAGTAGATACCCAGGGAAATGCTGTAAAGATCCAGATAACGTATAATTATCATCAACACAGTTTTCTTGGTTCTGAAGATTTTATCCTGTAAATCACACAGTGTAATCATAAACGACCAAAAAAGAGGAACTGCATTATATGTCTTTTCATCTTGAAATGTTGAGAAATTTTTTTGTGATGACATTTAAAATTCACCACTGACACTTGACTTGATAGCATGGCAAAAAGGATTGTACCAAGCACCACACCGAACTTTCAATCCAATTCGCCAGTGGTTTCTTTATTTGTGGCTTTTAAATTTTTGTTTTTCACATCAAAGTGGCTCATCCAACTCTGCTGCAGGCCAATGCCACTGAGTAACATTTGATTGTAATAGCCCAGCAATCTGGTTTTTCTGCCTCAATCCTTTTCACAAATGAAAGGCACTTTGTCAAAGTATTTATTGTGTGCTCAAGCTCTGTTTCTCCACAGCTGTTTCATTTAGTTGCCTTGTTACATGCTGCAGAGGAAAAAAAAATTTCATATGGTTGCATCAAGCAGTTATGGCAGTGGGACAGTGCAGTGCAGCTTGGGGAATTCTACTGCCAGCATGTCTTTAGAGTAGAAAGGGCAAAAATGTGAAAAATGAAACGCGTAACAGTACACTATAAGGCAAAATAACATTTGCAATGAGTAGATTTATGCTAAGGTGATTAAATGACTTCTCCAGAGAAGATGAGAAAAGGTAAAATGACATTTCTGCCCTATTCCTCAAATTACAATCTGGGCATCAGTGCACTAATGGTTTATTCTCCTTTATTTCTGTTGGCTTGTGCAATAAATGATTGAACTTTGACATGAACATGAACAAAAAACAAATTCATACTTTTTTTCTCCTCTATTTGGTGCCCTCAGAGGGCCTAATTACAAGAGATGAATTGTGATGTTCTCAAGAATTATACCTTTCTCTATGAATTTCTGTGTAAACACAGCTCCCGAGGGAATAAAATGTTTGTTATCCCAACACAATTAGGCGAGGAGATGCCTAATATAGACAGTACGTTTATACTCTTATTATCAGGAAAATTGATTTCCTTTGCACAAGATAGGTGATTTGTCAATACACAGTGTAATGATGGGAAGCACAGTATTGTAGATCAATAGTTAAGCAAACCATTGGGTGATAAAAAGGAGACCCCTTCTTTGAAGTTCATATATAATTTCTAAGTTAAATAATGCTACTGGAATGAATGTATTTCAAGTCTGTTAGAGCATGAAATTAGCCCTATGTGAGAAAGAAATACTGAACAGGGAAACTCAACGTTTCCTAGCTAGACAGAAAAAATGTGAGAAGGATGTACAGGCACTGACATTTTTGACTTGCCTTTATTTAATCCGCACAGAGGCCAAGTTGGGTAAGGGTGAGTGAAAGTAGCAGGGCAAGAATGTTTTATAAGTATTTTCTTCTGTACCAGAGGTGTGCTTTCATTCTGAGTTGGTCTGATTTTTCAACTAAGTAATAATAGCTTGGTGGTAATGCAAGTATTTAATATGAAAATCTGCCCACCAAACAGGACATGGAAGCAATATTTCTACCTGTATAAAAATGGCCTTGACTGCGAAGGAGACTTCAATTTTGCCTTGATTCTCCCAGGAACACAGCAACCAAAACTCAACTCAATTTTTTTCTTCAAACAAATGTCAGAGTGTTGTGCAGGATACGTACCTTTGGTGTTTAGTGTACTTTAGTGCCATTTGCCAGTTATTTTCTAGTCAGGGACTATTTTCTGTTTTCTGAAATGTTACATGCAAAGCTTAAATTGGCAGTCAATTGAAAGGACAAGTCCTCCCACGGACTTACGAGTTTCACAACCTTGCTGTTTAGTAAAATGTAGGCGGGGCCTAAATGGTCTGTAATAATTTCATGATTGGTTAATGAACAAGTTTCCTGTGACATCTGATTTGGCTGTCACACATTATTTATATCTTCAACAAAATCATTCTGAGCCATATTACTGTAAGCCTTTACCTCCTGAGTTTCCTGGAGAAACTTAAGCACAAATTTTTCTATCTGCAAACAAGTCAGCATGAAAATGTAAAGGTAGTCTGTATAGTTAAGCTTTCAAAACATAGACTGCAGAAATTTCACAAAATTACATAAAACCTCAACAGAATTTTTGTTTATTCCCAAAATTCAATATATTTCTTCAAAACTAGTCCTAAGACATTGCATTTTAGAAATCTCTTGAAAAGAATGTTCACTTCACTAGGTTTAGTAATTAAGCCCAATATGTGAGGAACAAATCCTGAAAATGTTGCACAATAATGAGGTCGTTGCAAGTTACATAGGTGGTCACGTGATCCCCGAAGCAAAATGTACACAAAGGTTGATTTCAGCATAGTGAATATGGGGAAATCTTATGCTGCTGTTGCTTGCACCAAAAATAATGCCATTCAGTCGTCTGGAAAATACGGCAAAATAAGTTTGCATCAATTTCCACGAAATAGTGAAGCCCTTTTGATAGAGTGGCTTGTTAAATTAAGAAGAATTGACCGTGGACAGCCTTACAAACCAACAAAACATTCAGTTCTTTGCTCAGAGCACTTTGAGAAAAGCTGCTTCACGTACCAGAAGTTCACAAGTAAGTCAACGGTTTTGTTGCAATAAAAACTGGTTTTAAAGTGAAGATTTGAAGAAATTAGTATTAAATATAAATTCTATACAAATATTAACCTTAAGTATGAACGCCCCCGTAACGGGGGCAATGAATTTGCATAATAAATAGCCTACAGCATGCTTCCTAATAGCAACCTCGTCGTGCGGCATATCCTCTTAAAGCGAAGAAACTTGGCGAAAAGATCGTGATGACCGTTTTTACCTAAACCGAACACAAGTACCAAGCAAGTAAATAAGCATCTAGCAAAACATTAAATAAAATAAGTGCTCTATCGCGAGCATTTCTGCTGAATTTGTGCTATGCATACAAACGATACCTCAAATGAAAAAGGACAGTCCACAAATTCCAACGATATAAGCCTGTCATTTTAAATTGTCACCATACTCAAAGAACAGCAGGCATACACTTTAAATGCTACAGAGATGAGAAAAAATTTTCTTACCTTTGATATTTTGTCATAAAAGCTGTTTGTGGGTAAATCTGCGCTTGCTATTGTTTTAGCCAGTCTATCTGAGAGTCCTCTCGCCATTATGCTATGCACTGGAAGACCTCAGCAGTATAATCGCTTAAAATGGTTTGTTTTTTGTATTTTCGCGATAATTAAGCGCTAAATATTCAACTGTTGTTTTCAAAGCCGGTTTATGACCGAGAATCCTTGCGTCAATATGCTCAAGTTCAAACACAGCAGAGCTATACAAGTGCTAAATCGACCAGTGACTATATAGTCTGTTGAGCTAGTGTCGTAGATAAGGCGGAGCACTTGGACCTGAGGTACAATATCCAGTTATACATGCGACCTTTCAGAGCAAGGAAATAATTTTTTTTTTTGCATAAATAAATAATAATTAATCGATGCATCCCCATTCAATCAAAGCTATCTTCCTGGGTTACTTTGGGGATCACGTGACTTACACTACGGTTTCTGCATCCAGTGCAACGCCTCCATTGAAACCTCATAGATTCAAAAGCCAACGCATATTTTCCATCGTACGTATCTTAAAGGTGACCTATTATGCTATTTTTCCAAGTTTATATTTTGGTCTTTGACTCCCCTAGAGTACTCCTGATTGCGCAAAGTAAAAAAAGGTACTTATTTCGCTCATACTGCCATCCTCAAAAAACCCCATTTGTAGTCCATAGTAGTCTCTGCCTGAAACGCCTCATTGGGGTGGCTGTTTCGCTATGGGCCCCACTCCCCGTGTGCCCACTTTCTTCTGACTGGCCAGCTCTGTGGAGGGCGGATCTAGGCGGGACGAGGCAGCAGAACGCAGTTTTCCTGGTCTGGCTCTTCAGAGTGAAACTGACGCGTCTCACGAAGGAATCGATGGGCATATTCTGCAATCTAACGCAGTACATGTGTATAGATCTAATGAAATTAACTTGTTCTAATAAACGCAACGGCGAAAGTGGAGGACGCAGTGCGAAAGTCAGGCAGCTCAAGCACGAATCTGCTATCGGCTACAGTTTGCTACGGCAACAGTTGTTAAGTACAGTGGTTTTTCTACTCTGTAGCTAGGATGCAGGGAAAGCTAGAATCCACCCCATATAGACACATTTGTAGAACGGGTCGACATGCCCAAGTGTAGTCCGGAGACCGTAGAAATCCGGTGGGTCTGAGTTTAGAGGGAAACATGGACAGTGAGGAGCAGCTAAAAGTGGACCAACAGCTTATGGACTGCTTCGGTGTGTATTAGGACCTGCTGGTTCGTGTGCATAGCTGTGGTGCGTTGTTAGCGTGGAGAAACGAACAGCTTCCGCGCTGGTATATGACGGAGGGGCGAAAGCTCCAGGCTAAACGGCCTTTTCGGAAATTGCCCGTGGTAATGGTTTACTTATTGCTTCGGAATGACCAGCTTTTCCTCGCGGAAAATGGGCGAGTTATGGATATTGCGCGAGAGCTAGATAGAGCTCCGGTTATGTCATGAACATAATACAGGTTTTACAGACCGTAAGTTCCGTCTGCGTGAACCGTTGCTTATGTGGAGCTAGCGAATCGATCACTTTTACAGAAAAGAATTTAATATTCATTCGATGGCAATGCAGAGAAATCGTTTGTTATACCGGACGCGTTATAGCCTGTGCGCTTCCCTATTGCTTTCACCGGTAGCATCAGAGAGCTTGCCCAGACATTGGAGATGCATCAGGCTGACTCCGGCCATGGATAAGTAAAGCGATCGTTTCAGAAGCACCCAAAAACGCACCCCAAGCTCTGCAAAACCTACGTCTGGTCTAACCGCAGCCCAACTCGGCAGACACATACAGCACCTCTCCGGTTAGCTTCAACTGTAGTGGCTACAATCAGGCAACGTTATTATGAAACTGTCACATTGATGCTTACCAAAGTAACACAAGCATGCCGATCATAATTGCTGCATATAAGTTAACCAGGAGCATTTTTACTAAGCAGAGCACGCGAACTAACATGCAGTAGCTGATAAGCGGTCATGACTTTGAATGTAATCTGTCTCGCGAAAAATTTCTTTCGCGTCCGGTGTGAAAGCTGCGCGCCCATAACGCCCATAATGCCTGTATTCGCGTCTTTAGTTTTGACTTTGAATGTAGCTAATCTGTAATGCCTGTAAAAATTTTGCATTGACTTTTGAATGTCCTAATCTGTCGAAAAAATTCGCAGCTTTCCGGCGGATTTATGGATAGCGACAGCTAGAGAGAGCTCGGTTATGTTATGAACATAATACAGGTTTTGCAGACCGTAAGTTCCGTTAGCGTGGACAAGTTGCTTATGTGGAGCTAGCGAATCGATCACTTCTATAGGAAAGAATTACCTATTTAATCTCAACCTTTTTCGGCTTTTTATTAGCCACAACAATTTCTAAAGGGGAATGAAATTATGTCAAGGTAGTGCAGAGAAATCATTTGTAAACCGGTAGAGCTTCTGCGTTTCGCATTGCTTTCATGGTAGCACCAGAGAGCTTGCTCAGACATTTGTGAAGTATCCGGCTGATCCCGATCATGGATAAGTGAAGCGATCACTAACTGTAGTGGCCACAATCGGGCAACGTTATGATGAAACTGCCACATTGATCCTTACCGAAGTAACACAAGCATACCGATCAGAATTACTGCGTGTAAGTTAACCAGGAGCATTTTTTATTAGCATAGCACGCAAACTAACATGCAGTAGCTGGTAACCGAGCAGTCATAACCACAGAGACAAACCCTTGCAATACAGGTTTTACAGACAGCAAGTTCCGTTTCTGTGAACAGTTGTACCAAGCATCCAAATTACAAACAAGTATTAAAAAATAGCTTCAAATGAGGTTTATGTTCACACACCTTCTGTAGAATTTCCCCTGATATCACTCTTGCATATTTAGGACACAAACATTAGCAACAGTAACTTGGCTACGTTAGCCGCTGTGCTACAGCCACAATCAACTGGCTATCACGTCAGGTTGGCATATGTAGTAAAAGCAACTTACAGCCTCTGTGTCTGTGAGTCACAGACAGTCGCGACCGATACAGGCTTTATCTTCAGATATTTTACAAAGCTTGCGTTTGAGGCCAATTGTTAGTGCTAACTATTGCTAGCGGTCCTGCTAGCCACCCGTAACACATTAGCTTCACTTACATTATTGCTGTTATATCGTTACTTACAGCTTATGGCTCCAAGCACTTGATCGATGCAGCTGCTTCAGGTTTGAGAAGCAGCTGAAACGCTTATCCTGTGTCGAATTATCCTTTATTTATAAAGCTGTCTTTGCTGAAATGCTGAGCACAAGCAGCTAACGTTCCCTTTGGCCGTGGCTGTTTGCTGCCAGCAAACAAAAAAAGCTACTCACTGATTTCTGGTGGCATCCTTTTTTGGAAGAGAAATAAGTTTTTTCCTTTGCGTCCAAAAGTAAACGGACAAGCAGCTTTGAGAGAGATACTGACAAAACTGCACCTCAAATGATCTGCGGTTCTTCTTTTGAATTTCCAAAAGTGTCGACGCTACTAAGGCATAGTATGATCTGCCGTTGTTAGTGCCTGCTAGAATAGTTTCCGGTGTGGGCAGGTCCAGCGCCGTGATTGGCTCTGGTTAGGTCTGTACTAATTGGACGGCACAACCTGACGTCAGGTTTTGCCCAGATCTCGCGAAGATCTCGGTAGGAGCATTTCAGAGAGGAAATCACGTTCACGAAATCAAGTTCTTGGATTACGGCAAAACCCCTGTATCTTATGTTTAGAAACTTTTCAGAGGTTGAGTATGGACAACTAAAATTATAACATTACTAATATGTATTAAAAGAAGGATCAGCATAATAGGTCCCCTTTAACCTATAGGGCTTCATTTATCATTAAGACTTTGATATATGGGTATTTTTATGACCCACTCATGTGGGTCTCTAGAGGAAAGAGTTAAAAGGAAGTGTTTGCTGTAGAACTTATGGTGAACATGCATCTCCAAATAAAGTACATAAACTCTGCTATCCAAAATGATAGCAATTTTTACTTTTTTTTTTTTTTCAACGTGCAAACTGCATTTAAATGTTAAATGTACAAGACAGCACAAGAAAGCTGCCATGTTACTTTGGCTCGAAGAAGATGCTTCCATCACCTGGGCTGGTAGCTCTTTTGTTTTAAAGGTAAAATGGTGAAAGGTCACATCAGTCAGGTTCGGACAGCCCGTTTCGTTAGAATACCCAACAACCGTGTATTGTAGCATTGTCAAGGATTAAATATAGATTTCCAGCAAACAATTGGTTGTAATTCAAAAAACTGGTATCTCTCAAAACACTCTTGATTATCAACGCAACTTTCAATACGTATCCTGTGACGACGCGCACTTGAAAGACATATCCGGCCCTCATGACGTCACGCACCAGTCTGAGCAGAATATTTCCCATTGTTTGATTGATTGATTATTTTTTATGGTGGCGATAGCAGATTCTGAAGTTTGTAGGATTCTGCTATGTTTAAATGCAGATAGCATGGTGTAAAAAAATGTAAATAAACTAATGGCTTATCATTTTGGACAGCAGACATTATGCACTTTATTTGACAATGCAAGTTCACCACAGGTTTGCTTTTCCTTTCAGGTTTTATTTGACCCTGCCTTTCATTTGATTGGTTATTGCATGACTATGGTTTAGTAAGTGGTTCCGCTGTATTTATTTTAATGAAAGTTTTCTTTTAATAATTTCCTTTTAATAATTTAATATTGCATAAGCACTGTTAAGTCGCTTCAGTTGGTAATTACCCCTGGTTTCATACCATTTTGTTAAAAGCTTTGTCTGTAAATATGAGGTTTATTTATCTGAGTTTTAACAGCACTTCACTCAATATGATTTCTGAACTGAATTCCTACGGAGATATGTGACCTCACTGCTATTAATACAAAGGCAATATGAGGTAACGTCAATGTGTACAACATGCATTGTCCTCATTATTTTAGTTTCTTTTCCACCCTACCTCAAAAGTGCAGCTTATTTCCCGAGGGAACAATAATTAAATGAAATTCCAATTCTCAAGATTATTGCAAAAATACATGTTCATTATCACAATTTGTTTTTTTTTTTCTTCAGAAAGATGTTGAGAATTGCCATCATATTCGCTCTGTCAGTGCAGCAGCTGTCATGTCTACTATCTTCAAGCACTTGATTTTTGTCTGAAGTTTCATAGAGGCAATGTTCACATTCAAACACAGATAGTCAGCTCACCCAATCCGATGACTTCTGTCCAGCATGATGAATGCAACTCTTTCTGGCAGGGAAGCACAATCTAATATCTTCAGTATCAGTAACATGCAAAAATCCCGATAGCTTGCACTGGGAATCCACACAATTTTCCTTCATGGCCCCTGAATAAGAGCTGAATTCTTTGTAAACCTGAGGATGGCAGGTTGGCAATACAGATCATACTCCAAACATAAGAGAGCACACAATTTCAATGCGATTTTAACCTCTGGAAAGATAACAGAAGATTCATGATATGTTTTGTTTGAGTCGGCTCAGATAAAGTAGACATTTTCCAAGTCATCAAATTTTGTAGCATCACTGATTCCGGAGAAGAGCGGGATATTGCTTAAACACTATCATAAAATTTTGCTTTTACTATAAAGCAACAAATTGGTTCCCTGCTCAGTACTTAAATCAGTGATTCTGGGGCCCAGTAATGTTCTTATGCTTGGCCCTGTTATTTGAAACCCAAATCACTCTCCTGTTTTTAAAAATTATTTTTTGGAGAGGATCAGGGGATCCGTTTAAGAAGACTAAAAGAAGATGGCAAAACAGAAAGATAAAAGAACACCAAACAAAACAAAAACTGAAATGCCAGTCAAAATCTTTAAATAAACAAGCACCCTCTGGGAAATTAAATGTTTATTCTTCTCACCAGTCAGTGGAAGACTTAGAACATATTAGCTTTTGAACTGCTTAATGCAATATGCCCCCATTACCCAGACATGTATGTAATGTTTAATGCAATTAGTTAAAAATATGCTTTTTGTGAAGACCCTCATGGATATCCAAGCAGGCTAGCCAGTGTGGTGAAGTGATTCCTGTGATCCATCCAGTTGTGCCATCCTCTTGACAACCAGCATAGTCAGCACCTGATTAAGCTTTGATCTAAAAAAGCAGATCCTAACAAAAATAATTTTCTCCTCTTTTTCTGCCTCTGAGTGCATTTTGAGGCAACATGTGTTCATCGGTTGCTGAGTGCACAGTAGTTACTGCAACAAATTACTTCAATACCTAAAACCTTATTTTCAGTAGAACAGGTACACTGTTTAAAATGCAAATGAAACAGCAAGTGGTAAGATGCCAAACCATTTTAACTGTGTTCAATTAAAAAAAAAAAAAAAAAAAAACAAAGTAAGTAATACTTTAACTCATCAATAGTTTTGTTTTCTGAAAAAGTAAAAAAGTAAAAGTGATGTCTGCAACATGTTCCAGTGGAGTTAGCATTGGTGCATGTCCCCTTGTGTAACATCAACTCTCCTTTTAATGACGCTCAGTTATCATTTTAAACTAAGGTCACTAACAGTAGGAGTTTCAAAAGCAAAATTTGTTCTGATTCTTGCCTGATATAGGACTTAATTTGGGTAACAGTCTGGAGTCTTCTTTGCCATATCCTGTACTTCATAATCTGCCACACATTTCAATGGGAAACTGGTCTCTTCTGCTGGTAGTACCTGTGCTGTGTGATTAGGAAGCCAAACTGTTGTACTACACAGTGTAGCTTTGAGCTGGAACAAGCAGAGGCATCCCTGAAAAAGACAACAGGTTATGTTGTTAAATGCACTTGTATCCTCCTGCATCAATTTAACACTCATAAATGTGCAATTTGCCCATGCTGAGTGCACTAATAGAGACCTAGACCATGACAGACTTTAGCTTTTTAACATGTCGCTGATATGTCACGATGGTCCTCCTCCTCTTTAGCCCTGAAAACATTATCGATTATCTCCAGGAGCAAGTTGAAAGACAGAATACAGCACTCCTTTCCACTTCCTCATCAGTCCATTTCAGATGAAGTCTAGCCCATCTACGGCACTTCAATTAGAGTCCTAACTTGCATTAGATGTTGCCCCTGTCACCTCCTGATTATTTATTAACCTCTTCAACTGAGGGGTAAAGAGGTGAAATTCTGCCTGCTTTCACAACGGTTACAAAAAGCTCTGTATCTCAAAAACTATAAACACCAAAAATATGGTTCAAAGCATTTTTCATACCAGAGAACTGTATCTTAAAATAGACTACATAATTGCAAGGAGGCAGAGACACATTTTTGGTCAGGGTTCTAAGCTTCCCCAAGGTGAAGTGCCGGAGACATGTTTCACTGAAGGTCGTGGACATCTTTCATCCAAGTGATCCAAATTCCCTCCCCTTTCTAGTCAAAAGAACAACTGCCCAAGCTTTATATGCCAATTTTTAATTCCAATATTACGAGTTGATTGTTTTTGTAAATTCTAGAAGTGTGTTTTGGAAGTAATTTACACTCGATGTCATGTAGCCACACAACTTCAAGTTCACGGTCACTTTAAACAAGTTTTAGAATAAGAGATCAATTGTTTTACATGACTAAACATTTAACTGGAGTTAAAGATATTCCTCCACTCCATTTTACAAGAATTTACTTTACAAATCCAAACTGAAGCTTCATGGGATCCCTGTGATGCAAAGTGTCGATGTCATATTAAACATATATTCATTCACCAAAAATGAACATATTTCGGATAAAGCATCAGATTATTTTGTATCAATTGATACAGACATGCACACAGTTGGCAAAAATAATAAACTGCATATAAAGGTGAAATGGAACAAATATAACATGGGAAAAAAGCAATACAGCGATTTTCACAGGGCCTATACATGTCTAATGTGTCCAACTGCCTCTGCAAAACTAACCAGAACTGCAAGAAATCATGTGGACACATTATACTTTTGCTTTACTTTTGAATTACAGCCAGTGAATTCTTTCAAGCAGTATTTTTGATGTGAATGATAAGTTGTGTTTATTGTTTCATGTGTCATGGTGATGATCATTTGGTAGATTATTTAACATTTCATGTTTTTCTGTATTAAACCAAGTCTGGTTTAAGTGTCAGGAGTTATTGTTGGAATGATAGTAACAGATGTTTCTTTTTGCCTTCTACAGTAACAATGAGCATATCTGCAAAAAATTAATAATAAAAAAAAATTCATAATAGTAATACGTAATAATAAACAAAGACATTATTTTACACTATAATATCAATGCTAAGGTCCCACTGACACCCAGGTGATAGTGATGATTTGGTGGTCATGTGGCTGTAGTGCAGGACATGGTTATTTTCATATGCTGGCTAAATACACTGTATTGCTACCACCATGCAGAGAAGCGTGAGGTATCCATTATACACTGGTACAGCATGTAAACAAGTGAGTTTTATCGCAAAACAGGTTAACTCCACTGAGTCTGAATTCAGAAAAATGGCTTTCTGTGTAATTAATATTTCTGTAAAACTTTGAATAATGGTCTTTTCTACTATTGTATATGAGCCAAATGGTAACCAATTGGCATATTCATTTTAAATCCAGCCACAGGAATATTCTTGAAAAAAAAAACTTGCAAAACGAGTTAAATCCATAGCTTGCTTTTATTGCAAAACGGGTTAAATCCAATCGAATAAGTATGTTTCTTTGCTGTAGTGTCGGGAAACTCTATTCATTCAATATTGCAACAACACAAACGCACACTCACATGTCCGTGCACACCCACACACTTAAACACACATATATACACACACACACACACACACACGACACCACCCAACGTCAGTCTTGGTTCATTGGACACACAAACACTATGGTCCTGAAACACAAACGTGCGTGCGTGTAAACAAAAATTATACACACATATACAAAGACATGTACGCACACACACACAAACACGCGCACACACACACGACACCACCCAATGTCAGTTTTTGTTCACTGGACAAACACTATGGTCCTGAAACACAAACGTGCGTGTGCATGTAAACATAAATACATACACGCACACATACACACACCAGCATGCATGCACATACACACATACACATGTACACGCACGCAAAACACACACACACACACACACACACACACACACCACCCCAATGTCAGTCTTGGTTCATTGGACACACAAACACTGTGGTCCTGAAACACAAACGTGAGTGCATGTAACAAAAATACTCACACACACACATACACAGACAAGCACGCACCCAATAAAGCAAACACACACACACACAAACAAACACAAAAAATCATACACTCATGCACATAAAACACTAATTCCTTGTTGTTTAGTTGTGGATATAGCCTGTTTTGCAAACAAATTGAGGTAGCACTTAAGGCGTTTTGCAAAAAAAAACGTAAATTTTGCCAATTGAAAGCGCTGAATATATTTCACCTGTCAAAAATCTGATTTCACATCAACGTAAGACTATTTTTTCTCTATTGTTTGAGATAATAAACAAGCAAAATGTGGATTTGGTGGTTAACCCGTTTTGCGATCAAACTCTTCAACTATCAAATTTTTCAATATTTTCTGCCTTAGCAAACACTCTGCAGTCGTTAAATATTTTTTAATGACAAAAATGCACTAAAGAAGTTTCTTAAATATAACAATGCAATTAATGAAATGCTTTATTAATGCCCTCAAAATAATGGTGTGCGCCTTAATGAAAATAAGTGAAGTTAATTAGGCTACGAGTGCACCCTCGTTTTGAGCATATATCAGAGCCCCCATGCTGGGTACTAGTATTGGAACTGATTAGAGCCAGGCTCTTTTGACAGATTTCTGCTTCTCTTGACATGCCTATTGGTGGCTATGGCATAGCATGCACATATATTTAAATATACTCAGGAGAACCACCCATATTGATGGATCATGGATGATGTAGCGATGGTCCTTGAATATATTACATATACTCAGAGCCATTAAAAACGCACAGGTGAGGTATGTACTGTATTTGCGCCAAATTGAAGAATTGATTAATTTTTATTGCTTTTCCAGTGAGGCACGAGAGGAAATAAAGAAAAGCGTGTGGTATTGTAATCCTGACGCGCACCACCTGCACGCGCCAAGCACTTCAGTAATAACAAACATTGAGCTGTTTGTGATGTGTACAGTGACACTAGACTTGTTCTTTTTGGTGTGGTCAATAGCCTACATAAAGCCAACAAAAAAACGGAAAATGCTACTGCTTCAAGAAAATGTGACACAGGAGAGAGAAAAAGAGCCTTTGGCATGTTACAGGTAGATCTCAGCCGCCGAGAGTGGTGCGTCATTTGCACTGTCACCGTTCAACAATCAGTCAGCTGTCTATCCAAGAATGGAACACAGGCACTGTCACTGACCGACCCCGCTTAGGGCTGCCACGAGTGACGATGGCAGCTCAAGAGCGCCACATCTGGTTACAGCCTGTACGTGACAGATTCCGGACAGCAACCAAAACTGATCATGAGATGAGGGGTCCGACACGATTGAGGGTGAGCAAAAGTAATGTTTGACGCCATCTACATGAGCAAAACATGCGCGCACATGGCCCCTACAGAAAACCCATTTTTTGCCCATCAACAGGAGTAGGAACTCTTCACTTCTGACTGTGGGCACCTGTCTCTGTGTAATTTTTTGTAACTTTATTTCCCCGTGTCTGTCTGAGAATGGAAAACAGGGACTGTTGCTGACCGACCACGGTAAGGGCAGCCATGCGTAAATGGGCAAAAACTGGGTTTTCTGTAAGGCCCGTGTGCACACATGTGTTGCTCACATAGACGGCGTCAAATGGTACTTGCGCTCACTGGTCTCTCCACTGGGTCAGCTCCTCTACCTCCACCTTTCTGAGCCCATGCATGTTGACTGTACCAGGCTGTCCCAGTTGAGCCCCACTGAGCACCAGCGAAAAATAAACTCTGGTCTCTGCCTATACTGTGGCACGGCCGACTACCTCATTGCCACCTGTCCTGATCGATGACTGTGCCCATCCAAGAGAGAAGAGTTGCTCACAGTGGTTTCCATCTCTTATTCCTCCTGACCTTTCTTTTTCGTGCAGCTCTTCTGGCAGGACCACCGACTCTGGGGCAGATCATACCACCCAGCCGTCGCCAAACATTTGTTGATTCTCTCTGCGTCTCTGCCCATTCCCATCTGCTCCCAGGCCCTAAAAGCATTGTGCTTCTGGTATTTAAGAAGCTACCAGCCTAGTTCAGATGCGCATCTCAAGCAACGATCTGGAGACCATGGTACTCTACAAACATACCTTCTGGAGTCTCCATATGCCCCAGCAGTTTTGGGTAGGGCATAGCTGTAGAGACACAACCCCATGTGAACTGGATAAGGGGCGTCATCATAGAGTGGAGCCCATTTCATCTGAATTTCTGCCTTCGATTCCACCTCTTTCTCCTGGCCAGGAGGAGTCAACTAACTTGAGTAAGGTCCTTCGGTTTACCATGATCTTCCATCGCCAGGTCTTTCATGAGAATTGGGCTGTCTCACTTCTGCCACATCCTTATGCCTTATGGCTATCCTACAGATCTCCTTCCAAGAACATTGCCCCCTTGAGGGACATTGTACTCCCTCTCTGCTCTAAAATCAAATGGGATGGGTGCGTACATTTCAGCAGCCTTTATTTTTGGGATCATCCACTCATCTTTCTCACTGGCTAAAACTGGTTTCTTCATGGCAAAGAAAGATGCTTCGCGGCACCCTTGCATCGACTATTGAGGTCTAAATTCCATCACCATCAAATACTGCTATCCGCTTCCTTTTATGGATACTGCCTTCACCAATCTCCAGGGACGCAGCTATTTCTCAAAGCTGGACATGCATGGCTTACATGTACTTAGATGACATCCTAGTCCTTCCACACACCTGGGAGGAACACGCTCAGCCTGTCCATCTGGTGATCCAGCGCCTCCTAGAAAACCAGTTCTTCCTAAAGTCAAAAAAGTCTGTGTTCCATCAGACCTCTCTCCAGTTCCTGGGTGAAGTGGTCTCCTGTTGGGAGATCAAGATGGACAGCCAGAAGGTCCAGGAGGTCTAGGATTGACCAGAACCCTCAAACCACAGAAAGATATTGCAATTTTTTGGCTTCAATAATTTCGACTGGCGCTTCATCTAGGAGTATTTCAGGTCGCTGCACCACTCATCACTCTACCCTCCTCTGAGGTCCCATTCTGCTGGACCCCTCAGGCTGCCTCAACCTTCTTCCAGCTGAAAGAGAGATCGTCCAGCACCCCTGCCTTGGCCCCCCCAGACACCAATTCATTACGGAAGTGGATGTTTCAGATACTGGCACAGGAACTGTCCTCTCCCAGGAGGCAACTGACAGCAAATTCCATCCTTGTGCCTTCTCCCGTTGACTGACCCCAGCGAAGAGGAATTACTCCATTCGGGACCAGGAGCTGCCTCCCATCAAGCTGGCATTCGTAGAGTGGAGGCACTGGCTGGAGGGGGCCAGCACCCTCTTTCTCGTAGGATCGACCACTGGAGCCTGTATTACATTAGCCTCACCAAGCATCTTAAAGCTGCAGTCCGTAATTTTGGCGAAAAGAGAAAGAGAGAGGGATTTTGATCATAAATACCACTGCCATCCCTTGCAGCTCATTCTTACCCTCCCGTGGTCCCTCCCTCCAAGCTCGTTAATGAGCTCAGTTCAAAAGCCATATAGCCTCTAGAAACACGAGCTCCAGCGTGTCTTATTGAAAAGTGAAGACACACCGGTAATGTCAAGAAGTAAACATTAAGCATTTCCATGTTACTCACAGATACAACCCCATTTCCAAAAAAGTATGGACGTTGTGTAAAATATAAATAAAAACAGAATGCAATGATTTTCAACATCAGATATATTGTCTTTATACAGTTTTTATTTGAAAATAATAAAGTTCAAATGATTAGAAAATCAGTGCGTTATGCTTTTATTTACATTTTACACAGCGTCTCAACTTTTTTGGAAATGGGCTTGAACATACCACAGCTTCTCAAAGTCATTGGCATTGTGCTTTTTAATCAAACGATTAGAGAAACAAGGCTGTTTATCAGCCAAGCAAGTCTGCGAACTAAGGTTACCTACACAATATTTGCAATAGCAGCTGAACAAAGAGAAATGAGGCTGTTTCTCTGCTAAGCAAGTGAGAGAAGTAAGTTACCTAAACAAACTTAGCATTGGCTCCCACACCTAGTTACTAGTCGCACACATTACAAAAGCTACCTGGTGATGAATAACAATTTAAAAAAAAAACAAAAAAAAAACTTTTTTTTAGCTACATTATTAGACTGGTCTGGTTGAGAGCCTTGGCTCAGGTGAAAACTAACTTAGTCTCCAGGTCAAACCACGGGACAAGGGAAGTGGATATACTACAAAAAGACAAGTTAGCCTCCCAGGTGATAGGTACGTAAAGACCGATCTACCTTTATGTTAACTATTATTTTCACCGCCTCACTGGGCATGGTTATGCAAAGCTTCGACACTACGCTAGGCTATTAAACAGGTAGGCACCGGTTGTTTGAGCTACAATTTCTAAGCATTAACTGCATGCCATCGACTATTCTGTCACCAACAGATTGCTTCAACATTGCTGCAACTGGAGCCCAGTACTACAAATAAATGTGAAGACTAGTTTTGTTGTGCTAATGTGGAGGCATTCTTAAAAGCAGCTTTCCAACACAATGCCACAAGATCTTCCAAACACTTATACAGGTTACAATTATTACGATCAAACTCCACCTTCTTCTTGGTTGAATGCTTTTTTGGTAGTGTCTCTAGTCTTTCATCTGCTAGTAACATTAAATTTAACAGTTATACAGTTGTTGACAAAGGAGAAACTGGAAGTGCAGATGGTGACATTTTGAGTTTCTGAATTTCACAGTGCGGGTCCACCATACAGAGGTCCAAATTTACTCACAGACCACTTCAATTACTGATCGCTGAAAGAATATTATGACATTTGTACCAAAATAAAAGCAAAAACTTACCAACTATAGCGTTGAGCTCCTCCGAAAACAGAGTACAGACACTATTGGTGTAGACTATAGACCAAGGAGGGGAGCATGCGTGGAGGAGGGTGGCTGAACAACGTATGCACGAGAAGTGACTGACTCTGCATTTAAAACTCCTCCTGGCTCTGATTGATTCATTTTGCTTGGACTCAGTGGATTCTTGCCATTGCCATCAGAAGCACTGGGAGGAGCCCAATCCACCTGATTACCTGTCTTATGTACTACTGTCAGTGCAGATTGATCATTTCAGCAAATATGAAAAAAAGTTATTTTTATAGACGTTACCTACTGCACCTTTAACCTCAGGCAGGCCCAGTGGCCTCTTTTTTCTCCAGGTTCAAATTCACCTTCACCTATCACCCGGGTTCCAAGACGGTCAAACCCAACACCCTCTCACACCTTCATTCCCCCACCCATGAGGAGGTCTCCACAAGCTGGTCCTGAATGGCTGTATGCTCACCAATACCAAGCTGGAAATAGGGCATACAGTTGAGGAGGCCTTCCAGTCTTGCTTTAGTCCCCAAGGGTGCCCAGAAGGCCAGATGTTCGTCCCAGAGGGGGTGAGAGTGAGGTTCCACGCCTGGGCTCTTGCCACTTCCCCGGCCTGCTATCCCAGGTCCACCTGTCCCTTAATTACTGCTGGTTCTGGTGGCTTTCCCTCAGACAGGCTAATAGGAGTATGCTACAACCAGGTCCCAAGCCTTTCTCCAGCCCCTAAAAGTCCCTCACCAGCCGTGGGCATGCATTACCTTGGACTTTGTCATAGGGCTGTCTGAGCCAGATGGATACACTGTGGTTCTCCCCATTGAGGACTTTTTTTCAAAGGCAGTCCACTTCGTCCCACTGGCTTGGCTGCTTATGGCTCAAGAACAGGCAGAGCTCCTGGACTGCAGCAAATGGTGTGGGCCCATGATATGCCTCAGGAGATCATGTCTGACAGCAGCCCTCAGTTTACCAGCCATTTCTGGAAGGCCTTTCGCTCCTGGGTGGGCACTACCCCCTGCCTTCCGTTTGGCTTTCCTCTAAAGACCAATGACTTGCCCAGCTCCTAGTCCGCTGCGTCTGCAGGGGTATAAAAAAGATTGTACCCACCTCCTCAAGCACATCTCTGCCTTCCAGAAGCGATTGACCACGCCACCCAGCATCCAAGTACCAGGTGGGGCAGAGGGTTTGGAAGGTGGCCAGAAACATCTCCATGAGGGCCCATTTCAAGAAGCTCAACCCCCTGGTTTATTGGCCCTTTTACCATTTCTTGGGTCCTCTCACCAACGGTGGTCAGACTTATTCTTCCCCCATACACGTGTTTGGCTCTTTCTGTTCTGGCATCCCTGACAGACTCAACAAACAATCTTCTCGGTTACAGGTCGTTTGTAGAAGTATGTCATTCAACGTGCAGTGCCATCTGAGCATGCAAGGGTCACATGCATATAATATTAGTATTCACCCTTGTTTGCTCTGGTTTTCCAAATCTTTTCACCACATTTTGGACTGTCAATAGCGGCATCCCTAAATTTAACTGAATCACACGTTGTCATAAAACTGTTCAAGCATTTGCTCATGCAGCTTTTGTCCGTGTGGCAAAGCATGAACAGTCTTGCTGGTAAATGATATTGCCCTTTCTGACAGCTTACTTTCTGCCCAATCATAACTAAATCATGTGATATCTATTCAACTATTTACTTGTAGAATGTTGCAAAAGGGTGTTTTTCTGAAGATTACATTTTTCAGTCTTTCCATTCCCAAGTCCCAATTGTTTCGGAACATAATGCAGGCATAAAATCAGTGCAAATGTTTATAAAAATCCAAACAGTTGATAAGTGAAACTTTCAATATTTTTTCAATGTGCCGTTTTCAACAAAATGTAGGTAAAGATGATTTACAAAACACTTAATTTTGTTATTTGCATTTCATATACTGTTCAAATTCTAGTGGAATTGAGGATCTGAGTCTTCAAACTTTGCTTTATGCTTTAAAGCAACATACTGTATACCAATAATTTATTTTGTTAAATGAATGCTTCATACGAAGTGTTTCACTCGATACATCTGTACACTTTAGGTCCCCTACCTTCCAAAGTCAAATCAATTTTCACATTTCACGAAAGAGTAGTTTTTCCTTGAAAATTGTTCCTGCAATTCAAAATCCTTGAAGTGAGACCTTTGATGGGCTTTTATTCCACTAGACTTATGTAGCAAGATTTAAAGTTCCCTAAAATTCTCAACACACGCACACACACACACACACACACACACCACACACACCCGCACGTACACACACACACACACACACACACACACATACACACACTCACTCATTACCAGATTAGATATTATGTGGAATTTGTGTGTGCATGCTCCAAGATGACATGACTTAGAATTTAAAGGACAGCCCTTTGCATCACTGCTGTTGACTGACCAAAATCTGGTAATAGCCTCAAATTGCCGCCCCCCCCAACCCCATTTGTGCTACTAGACTGTAGCTCCACCAGTACGACATCATAAGTGAAGGCCCCAGTTGATTAACAGATAATCTGCAACAAAGTAAAGGATTAATAAATGGGGATGTAGAGGTAGTCCTGTCAGGCATCACTGTCTCCTTTTCAGCAGTTGAGCAAGAAGCTTACAGGGAAAATTAAATTTTTTGTTGAAGTCAGACCCTGGAGCTCCTGAGGGACTCCCAGCCAAGAGTTCATCTGGCCCAGGCTGCCAAGGAGTATGAGTCAGGTGTTTTAGAAGAATCAGATCACATTAGCAGGCAGGGTCCAGGGGGATTCGGCCTGGAGAGGCTGGATTCTTGGCCTGGGGCTTCAGTGGCAGTTTATGCTGAATACAGAAATACCATTTTGGAGATTGAGATGGTAGAATGGCAGAAGTAGGAAACTGCGGGGTAACATGAAGCTGACAGCCCAGTCAGTTTGAAATCTGGGGGATGCTGTTTTATTTATTTTGTTTTAATGATGGTGTAGCATCTAACTGAGTGGAATACAGACTGCAAAAATGGCAAGGCTCAGTTAAGCACATGGAGAAACGAAGGATGGAGCTGTCAGACTGAAAGGGAAAGCGGAACTATGGAACTGGAATCAGCAATGGCCTTATAATATTAATGATGATGTTTGAAGTAAACTGCATGCTCAAAAGGAGGCTTGTTTAAATATCATGCAGAACGTAACGACTATATTAATCATCAAGATGGTAATCCGCATCCTCAAAATCACCATAATTATCATCTCAACATTCAGTAGTGTGCAGTGATGATTACACTCTTAACAAAATGAAGTTAATCAGTCACCAAGTACAATTCAAGTATTTCATTCATGTAATATTGGATCATATAGACAAAATTAAGTAAACAGATTACAATACATAGTAGAAACAAAAATATTAATGTCTTTTTGAGAGAAGTCGTCAAAATCTAGTGTGGCCACCCTTTGCTTTGATTAAAGCATATAATCTGCCAGGCATAGTTTAAACATTTTTAAGTATTATTCTCTGACTTGCTAAACCATTCTACACGGTTTGAAGTTAATTCCAAATAGATTCATTTGATGTTACAACAGATTTGCTCATTCAGATTAAGGTCTGGACTTTGAGCAGGCCAAGCAAGATTTCGTAATTTAATTGAAAAAAGTAATTGAACCCAACCCTGTCACCAACCAATCATTCTCTTTCCAAATAGCAATACTTGGTTCAAATAGATGCTGTGATACTTCTTTTGATCCATGATTCCGTCAGTTTTTGTGAGATCACCCGCTCTTTTCGAGCAGACTGAACCCCAAACCATACTATTACCACCTCCATGTTTTACTGCAGTGGTTTAAGAGTCATTTTTGAAATGTTCTCTCACCCTACAGTGCACATAAGTTCTGCCTTTGGATGAGAAAATTTCGAATTTTGATTCATCAGTCGAAAGGACTTGTTTCCTCCGTCCACTGGTGTTCAATCCTAGAATTCCTTGCCAAAGTCTTAAGTTGATGTGTTCAGCTCTTGGCAGCAACATGACCAATCAGACCATTTTCACGCAAGTGTCTCGAAATAGTAGATCTTGATACTTTCAGCACTTCACTTCTGGCAGTATTAATATCATCACGGAGTTGTCATGCTGTTAACTGCTGATTTTTTTTTACTTCTCATACACAGATAAAGAACATCAGAAACACTTAACTTCCATTTTGCACCTCTATTGCCACTAGTTTTCAGCGAACCAGTCTCTTTGAAATGCTTGATGGTCTCTCTTGCTGTGCCATGGCAGCATTTAACATCTTAAGCATCATGTAAGGCCAGAATGCGGCAATCTCAGAGAGCTTCTTCCGTTATGCCATCGTGTTTAACACTGTGGCACAAAGTTCATGCCACCTTATATACTCGAACAACTGACCATCACAGCGATGTGAAAGACTCAATGCCAGTTATCGCAAACGCTTGATTGCAGTTGTTGTCGCCGAGGGGAGCATAACCAATTATAAGGTTTAGGGGGCAATTACTTTTTCACATAGGGCCATGTAAGTTTGCATAGCTTTTTCCCTCAATAAATGAAATCATCATTAAAAACTGCATTTTGTATTTACTCGCGTTATCTTTGTCTAATATTAACATTTGTTTGATGATCTGAAAAATTTAGCAAATATGTGACAAATATGCAAAAAAATAAGAAATCAGGAAGGGGGCAAATACTTTTTCACAGCGCTGTATCTTTTAATAGCAGAGATAGTGCCAATGGCCCTCATTTATCAAACTTGCGTAGGATCTGGTGTAGATTCTGGTGTAAATATCAGCGTTCGCCAGGTGTCACGTCTGATTTACTAAAAGTGTGTACGTCGCAGATTTCGGTGTAGAACTGGCGTGGCGTTGATAAATCTGGCGGCTGAAACCATCGTAATTTACATGACACGCCCCTGTAGATTCGTGCTCCGGGAGGCATAGTCCTGTCCACTTTACGACATGGACTCTCAAAAGACGGCAAAGAAGAAAGAACTTCACTGAGGAGGAAATATAAATTATCACGTCCGAGGTGGAGAAAAACAAAATAAATTTATTTGGAAGCCTTAAGAGTGGCACAAAGGGAGCCCTGAAGGCTGCAGTTTGGAAAACTATTGCTGCTGCGGTAAACACTGTTGGGGTGGAAAACCAGAGTGCAGCAGAGGTTTGATTTAATTCATTAATAAATTCAATTTGTAGATCCATGATATTTCATGTTATATAGCCTACATAACTGACAATCCAAATTCTTTACATGTAGGTAAGAAAAAGTGGTCCGATTTTAAGATCATCACCAAAAAACGGGTTGCTGCGCTCAGGCGCAGCAGCGCACGGACCGGTGGAGGCTAACTAGACTCGAACCTCCTGCTGTCACCATCCGAAGAGCGCGTGGCAGCAGGGCTCCCCCGTACATCGTGAGATTACGAGGCGGTGGGGACACGGATGAGTCCTCACCGCCTCGATCAGAGCTGCATGAGGGTAATTGTTAAAATACAGTCTGCAGAGATCACTCTTCATTGTACTTTTATTAGTATTACTCCATGACATTTTATTTTGTGCCACATAAAACGAGCAGCCACTCGTCACTTTCCCCGAGGAGATCTTCTCTGCGCCTAAAGTTCCTCTCACATCGGACAGAATCGTATTCCTCTAACAGTAGAAGATCTGTCATTGTCAAAATGTGATCACGGTAGTTAGCTAGTTGGTTAATGAACTCTTATGGTTACTCAGTCAAAGTGATGGCAAAATAAAGAAAAGTTTGATGAAACGAGTGTAAATGTGCACGCGCCAGTAATAAATTAGATTTTCTAAAATAATTACGCGCAAACTTATTTTCCAGTCTGCCTTTAATTAAGTTGCGTTTCTTTTGTTGTTCAGTATATATCTGACTGGATGAGCATCTGACATACCACACTGCATATCTTTCAAGCCACGCATTGCGCTTAATCAAATTGATTGTAATTGTCAGCCATCTGGCCTGACAAGCAGGTTGTTGCTCAAAATATAAGTTTAAACAATTTTTCAACGCAGGTGTCTCATTTATTTATTTAGCCTATTTATTCATTTTACTAATAAAAGCAACAACAGCATGACGCCCAAATCGCTGCATGTTATTAATAATTTTGACAGCTGCACTCGTTCCTGCATGTTGTTCACTGGTTTCAAATCTGTGTACACCTGGTCAGACCTGGCGTGAGATTTTTGCGGACCATTCGCTCACGTTCAGATTGATAAATGCCGATCCTTGCGGGAGATTTGGTGTACACGCATTTTTTTGGTGTACGCACGTTTGATAAATGAGGGCCAATGAGACTCAGCTGACAATATATTATTGTTTATTTGTCATTAACAATACAGCGAGGACAATCTGTTCACATGGTTTGGCACTATGAGAGGGATAATGAATGGTAAAATTTTTTTTTTTTTTTTTTTTCCCCTTTTTTCCCCACCCTAAACACAGCCATGATCTTTAGCCCTCTGCCAAGCGACCTGCTCCCATCGCCTCAGGTGGAAGATGCCGTGGCACGTGATTCCTCGACTCATGTGACCACTAGCCCTCGCCTCCTTTACACTATGCAGTTGCACCACCAATTACACACTATGCCATCGGAGGATCACATGGTCAGCAAACAATTTAGTTCATACAGCTACACGTGCCTTGCTGAACAGAAGTGGTCGCTACAGAGCGATGAACCAACAAATTTTAAAACCAGCTTAACCCCTATTATCCTTGGTGAGGCTTTACCAAGAGTTGCCACATCCATGCGGGCCTCCGGCTGTAGTTGGTAACGGCAAGGCTAAAAATTCGAGCACCCGACTGGACTCACAGATGAACGTCTTAGCTGTACGCCACCCTGAGGCCCTGACAATTTGCATGTTTTTGATTGGGCAAAATACATTGTGGTGAAGAGATTAAACCTCTGGGTTAAACAGTGTTGTGTACAACCTCAAATTGTGCCATATATAATATTAAAAATCTCCAGCATGCTGCATGCATTGTGTAAGGGTTATGCTCTCAGCACCGGCGATGTGCACGGAGGACAGGAAGTGTTGGACTGGACTCAGGTGCGAAGATGGACTTGGTTGTATTTATTATGCCTTCAGCACAGCAAGAAGGCAAAACAGGATATTATACTAAATAACAAGGAATCGAGGTTCCTGGAAAATACTATTAGTAATACAGACACTGGTCTTTAGTTACAGTACAGTGCATTACAAATAGAGCAAAAGAATAAGGGATCAAGGTTCCTGGTAATAAAGTTAAAAGGCTGATATTAACAATAAACAGCAATAAGTTCAAGAGATATAATATATACACGTGAAATGTGGGAGATAAGTCTATACAAGACTAGAAGGTAAATATAGGCTTGTGGCTGACGAGACCTCGCAATGACTAAGTGCGAGACTTGGTCTTAAACAGCACAACACTACCACACAGTGGAAATGAACCACAGATGCATGCAATGATTGAGGAGCTGAAGAATGTGGTCCGGGTTTTAATAGACCAGTGAGTTGGAAGGCTGAAGGCGTGGCCCTCCACATTGACTTGCTTTTTTTCCCCGGAAGCGAACCACTGGGCCTTTTCAACAGTTTTCTGGAGCGATTATATCCCTTTCCAGAAGCATTTCAATCCAGCCTTGAAGTGCAGTATCTTTTTTATGACTAAGTAAATATTAATCTATATTGACAAATTCAAAATTGAACATCTTATGCATTTTACCTAATTACCTATTTTTTCTGTGATCCCTATTTCTGTCAACCGATCAGAGGCTGTGTTCCTTTCAACTAAATTGAGGCTGTGTTTCTGACTGGTAATGTTTGTGGCAGCCATACCTGGCAACACTTATCTCTCAGACATTCTGCAGTGGGCTAACATGAGATTAAATCATCCCTACCACTTACAGATCCATACTATTCAGACAGCACTCAAAATACTGAATAGAATTGCGTAAGGTTAGGTAAATCTTATTATAGTCACACTTTCACAAATACAATGAGACCAGCCAATTCTGGCTCATGAGTGACATTAAAATATAAAAATACAAATATTTTAAATAGCACACGCACTAGTAGGCCCTCTGCGGCATCACACCACTTGACTGCGGATATAGAGCAAGCGGGAACGTGGAAAAGCCGCCTAAGCGCAAAAGCAGAAGCAGAATAGTGCTATGATACAGCAGACAAGGGGCAAAAATACATTAACCACTATTTACAATTGAAAACAGCAATTATTCAACAAAAATATTACTTGAATATAATTGATTGACGTGTATTGAGAATTTCATAAGCATACTTTGCAACCTTATAGCAATGGTTACCGTCAGACATTACAGAAGTGAATTTACTGATGTCAGAAATACTTGAGAAGGTAGCATTAAAATTGATCATATCATCGAACAGTTGGGTTCTGATGTTATCATACATTGGACAGATCATAAAACAGTGGAACTCATCTTCAATGCAATTTAAGTGACATAAAATACAAATCCTATTATTAAGAGGCGTATTGTTATAACAACCAGTTTCAATTGCAATTGGAGCACAACCAAACCTGAATAAAGCAAACGCACTCTAATAACTTTTCTTCATAAAAAAGTGTTTACATACTGAGCAGTACCATAATTTGATTTAAATGTTCGATAAGTACGCAGTTTATCACGGGCACGCGGATTACTTCTGCTGTCATTAAAAATAGCATCTTTCCAACAAGTTTCGACAAACGATTTAGTGGCGTCTGAAACATGATTGACTAAATTACGAGTGCCAATTTGCTCAGCATTATTAATAAATGAAACACAATCAAAGTTTGTACACAATGTGCAAACTTTATAGCACCAGTTCTTTATGCCCTTATTGGCGAGATGTTGAGACCAAAGAAACACTTTTCGTGGGTAATGATTATCATCAAGTTTGCAAAGACAACTCCACAATCTAGCTATTGACTGCATCTGACGTTCTAAAGGGGAGACCATCCCATATTACCCAGCAAAGAATTATTAGGGACATATTTACCAACACCAAGAAAAAAGCGGCAAGCGCGGTAAAACAGAATGGAGGAAAATTTATCAACACCCCAAACCCCGCTGCCATAAAATAAAATTGAACTAATAAAAGAATCAAAAAACCTGGTGAAAGAATTGCAGTTAATACCTCCCTGAGCTTTTACTTTACTGATAACCATTCCCAGAGCCCTAGACGCAGAAGCAGCAAGGTTTCGGGTAGAAATGTGGAAATGAAGATATTCGTCAAACCATATAACCAAATACTTATAACCTTCAACAGTAGAAATATTAGAATTACAACATGTAAATTGCACATTAGATCTTCCACAACGCTTTGTACGGAAATGAACTACCTGAGTTTTAGACTCATTCAAACTAATACGCCATTTCTTGGTCCAATTTGAAATATAATCAAGCATTTTTTGAAGAGAATTCTCATCCTCGGCAAGCAATACAATGTCATCAGCATACCTTAACAAATCAATTTTTGTATCGAGTACCGGGACGCCACAATTCAATTGTTTTGACTCAACTATACAATTAACGAATACATTAGAGAGCACCGGGGATAACAAACAACCTTGTTTCACACCGATTTCTTCATTAAACCAATTTGTCATGTGATTATTAACTTTTACAGCACATTTCACATCATCATATAAACTTTTAATACAACCCCAATTCCCAAATAGTTGGGACAAAGGGTAGATTGTGAATAAAATCAAAATGCAATGACTTTCAGATCACATGAGCCAATATGTTATTTACAATAGAACATAGATAACATTTCAAATGTTGAAACTGAGACATTTTAAATTTTTTCCACAAAATGAGCTTATTTCAAATTTTCTGGCTGCAACAGCTCTCAAAAAAGTTGGGACACAGGCAAAAAAAAGGGATGAAAAAGCAATTTCAGCATTTTTTCAATGGATTTCAAACAAATGTCTCAAAATCAGGTTCAGATTGATCGCTTAGCCTTACTTGTTGTTCACCATCCTTAGCCGGTTTGGTTTTCCCACCATTCCTACCTCTTATTTCCATTGTTTGTGTTTGGTGAGTCATCTCAAACTCCAAGACATCCAGCAAGTCCGATGCATAAATTATCAGAGCACTTGCCGCCGTATATGAATATTGAGCTGTTATGATTACAGCTTCGGGTCTTCTGCAGTTGGGAGAGGCTGTTTCATCGGGGAGGCCATGTCATCGTACCGTAAGTGTAAAAGTAATGTAATAAATGGCTCAGACCCGAGAGGGTTAAAGGAGAGTAGAATAAGATAATAGGTTGTCGAAAAATTTAGAGTTGCTGCCACTGCAGGTAATGCCTTTGGTGGGCCTACTTTGCTCACTTTCCTTTAGTTCACCACATTTATCCTTTTCTTCTGGAATCCATCTTCCTCTGTTCATATGCTTTATAACACTTATTTCTACAAAACTGAAGTATAGTTAGAGAGGTGACAAAGGTGTTCACTACTGCACAGGAGCTTGCAATACTCAAAGCCAATGGTGAAAAATGTAGTTGCTCAGTATTTTCAATCCTACAGCTGCATTTAGAAGCAGTCATTTTCTTACACATGCTGTTCTATATCCGAACTATTCCAGCTTGCATTATGAATCAAAAGAAAAATCTGAAGGTCGTTTCTTTTTCTATTTTACTTTGAAAGGTGCTGGGTAGAGCGCCGTTAAAAAGGCAGATGCACTCCGTAGAACGGCCTTTTACACTGCAACATCAAGAATTTAATAAGGGAAAGTAAGTAGTTGGGGAGCAACAAGTCATATACTAGTTGATGGGCTATTACGGTCTGGTAAGATGTCACTGCCAAAACTTTGAACACTGACCACAGAGAGGGTTATTTAAAATAAATATTTAATGTCACTGGTGGGCACTGTTCCTCTGCAGTGTGAAAGGTAAGTGGCTCAGTCATTGAAGCTCCCCCAGTCTCGAGGCAGGGTTGTTAAATAGAAACATTAAAAGCAGCATTAAAATAAATGTCGAGATCAGCAGGGGAGGCTCACTTCTGCCCATTCTACAGTTTCTATCTCAGCCTTCCCTGTATGCTATCCATTCAAGACATGCTTACCAAAAAAATTACTGCAGTGAAACCCTCCGCCTTAAGCCCCCTGTGGTTTGATGCTAGACCGTTACTTTTCAGATGTGATCAAAAAGTTTGTTTGAAGAACTTGTTTATGTCTGGATTCATGGTCGTGAGATTCGTCATATTTTTGAATCATACATTTTGTTCCAAACATGGTCTAACACTGGGGTCTGTTGTTATAATAGTTGCCTCTCGAGAATCTCAGAGTCTGCCATATAGACATTGACTGGGCCTGTAATTGCTGAAGAAGGTAATTGGCAATAGGCTTGGTCTCTAGAGCTTTCTGTAAGTTTCAGCACTTTGTCAGGGTACTGCAGGAGTCCACAATATTAATCAGCACTGTGAGCACTGTTTGAGTTTAAGTCTGCATCAGCGTGATTTTCAGTCTCCATCCTTCTGACAGAAAAATCCTTAGCTAATCTGGCATCCTGGTATGTCTTTTCAACCGCTTCCTCCAGGTGTGATGGCCAGCTCAAGTATTGATTCTCTGGGTTAACAAACAGATTCTCAAAAAATTATTGTGGGACTGTTGGACCAGCCAGACCAATGTGTTGGCAGTATTGCGAGGAATAATTATAAAATAACCAGGGGCCTCTTCTGCCAAACAGAATTACAAAAGTAGCCAGACGCCCACTGCAATAAAAACCCAGATCCAACCAAAAACTGTAACATGGACTAAAATGAAAAGATATGTCAATACTTGATACAGTTATCCAGTCATTAATGGAATGCCCCAATCATTAATGGAAATTTTTTTTTGCTGTATTTTTGCATATAAGAGAGTTACTACAGTATGTGTGTGCTGATTGCATGTGAGTTTGGAAGCATTGGTCTGTTAAGTCTTTTGTAATATTTTCCCAGGTCATCCTGATATTAATAACTGCAATGTAAAACCGCAGTTTGTTTCAGTGAAAGTCAAACAGGTATATTTGGGTGACTTAACATAGCTCACTGACTGGGATGACAAGGATAAACCTGCTTTGATAATAACCAGGATTTGCTAGCTCAGCATGGCAACATTTTAGTTGCATATCATTGCACCCAGATCTTCCCATATACAGTTCCTGCTCTGATTCTCCATTAAAATAATGATTTTCACATTTTAAATTTGGCTACAGTTTTAGCATAGTGGCTGAGATTACCATAAAGTGTTAAGAAAATATTTTACTTCAGTCTTTGAATAAGTATGGCAACTCAAGGTGAATATACACAACAAATAAAAAATTTGCACATTTCAGTCACGTTCATTTCATTTTTCTCTGAACGAGTAGTTTTTACTTATGTTAGTAACCTCAAAGTGCACACAGGCAGACAATTAAAAGTGAGAAGCCAAAAGGATCTTGTGTTTCACAAGATAGAATATTTGGTGTAAATAAGAAAGTTGGTAAAAGAAACAGGTAAACTATTTATTTCCATTACCGTGTGTAGTAAGATCCTGCTAATTGGGAGATATTGGACATAATAATCAAGTTGAAGCACCCCGCATGTGCAGAGCATCAGTGTAAACTTCAACACTTGTGTTGAGTGTTTACTCCCAGAACTACATGACTGCTCCTGTGTAAAATGCTGCAAATCTGCGGTTATTATGGCAAAACATAGCAATTTGGATGAATCTGAGATTTTTTAAGAAGTTTTTTTTTCCCCCATGTGGATATACAAACAGGGCCGCATTGAAGAACCATGGGCCCCGGGGTTACCTCTTTTTCAGGGCCCCTCCCATCATCATCGCCGTGCCAAGTACCACCGCAATTACACTACTGACCGGTCCCATCTGCGCAACATCAGCCCTACTTACTTTCTATACAATAATGCATCAACAATCACTTGTAACTGCAGTTTCAATTCATGACTATTATAGCACAAAATACTTATATATCATAGAGAAGCTTACATATATTCAATAAAATAATACAGACATTGCGTTACCAAAAAGAATAAAGATCGGCTATCAGTAGGACAAAATACATCTCTCGCACACATAACTCACACATCTGTGCGCTCAGAGTCATACTTTACAACAGCTGAGAATGAGCGTCCTGTCGAATGATTCTGAATGGTCAAAATAAAAGGGAGCATTAATTTCCAAAAAGAAAACTCATACACAACACATACAGCTTGCCTGCATCATTTTATCCTCTCACAAGTATAGCAAAATGCAAAAAACGCCACTTTGGAAATTTTTGAACTACCACTGCAAGAAGATAATTTTTGTCAAGCTGGTTGACGTGCCGAATCCAGCCCTTAGCAACACGCAATATCCCAGTGTTAAGCATGCTTGGACATCAGCATTAATCAGCTTTTCACCAAGCCAGTTTTTCTGCTGAAAACGATATATCCTCGTCGCCGATCAGCGATGGAGATGCCCGCACTGCCAACAGGCTCAGACTGTTTAGCGCTGTGGTTCTGAAACTTTTTGTGCCCAAGGCACACCAAAGGGCAAGCCAAAATCTCAGGGCACACCTGTATCCATATCTGCGTAAATTATCCTCTATAACACGCGTTTTCACTCTGATCATTCAGTTTATTTTTTTTATTTACAAGTGACAAATAAAATTTGCTAACAACCATATTACTCCTTAAATATTAGTAAAACAAATTCAAGGATTCACTTTGTAAAATTACATCTCACAAAATAATTTTAAAAAACTTTTCGTCATCGTCCTTCTCAGAGTCACAGAAACACATAATTCCCTTGTTACATAAGGATTTTTCCTCGAAACTTAACTGAACGGGGCATGAACATCTCTTCCCCCCAACCCCCCGCCGAATAAATAATATCAAAATTATTAAGAGCCATTCCACGAGAGATTGACATTTGGTGCGCAGTTGACCCCCCTGGACTTGAATGAAACTTGGCACATAGGTAGATATGGGTGTCTCACGGAAAAAGCCAAATGTTTAGGTCCGTATTTTACTTCGCCTGCCGGTGGCGCCGCCTGGAAGCCACTAAAGTGGCTCAGTTTTGCTTTTGACACAACATTTTTTATGAACTTTCATGACTTAAGCGTACACAGTACCAAATATCTTATACTTTTATCATGACCTTTGACACTTCAAGTCCAGTTAGACATCAGCATCACATCAGCACCAAGCTGGGTAACTACGTTATTGAGCGAGAATTATTTGAGAAATAAGAGTAAAAATTGAAAATTGGAATAAAATAATATCCCAGATATATACCAATCTAGAATAGTTTATTATGTGTTTGCTCACAACAAGACTATCATTTTCAGTGAATAGTACCTTGGTATCTTGCTGGGTTAGTGCAATGGACGGCCGGAAAGATGGTCGAAATTAATTTTGGTGCATGTTTGCAGTATATTTTCTCAGTAACCCAGATATGTACTGTGGTGGTAAATGCCATTTGTTGCGCTTTCGGAGCTCTGTTTTCAGGAATACCAAGCATTTCTTTGGTAGTATCTACACTTTCAAGCTAGACAGACCCATGGTTGGTGAAAAACTCACAACGGACCATTTCATAGCAGATTGTGGCTGTGTTTAGGTGGCATTATTTTGTTTACCCAGCAAGATAGAGATCTGAAATTCTCTGGATACACAGTCTCTTTGGGGTACATTACAGCATTAGTAAAATCCCAATGATATTATTTTCAGTGTAGATTATATTCAACATCAAAAGTTGGAAAATTTCACCTCCAGGGGGCACTGTATGCTGGATACAAGTACTGGCTATCCCCAGCAATGTACCAAAGAATTTTTTTTTGAATTGTGATGCACACTGCTAGTTTTCTCAGAAAATGAAGAGTTTGGTTTGGTAGTATGCTGGGTAGATAGCTTTCTGATTAAAGGGGGTGCTTTAAAGAGCTAATGCTCTACCGACCTAATATTCCGTATTCCCAGACATATACCAAAGTTCTGTCTTTTGAAATATATGAAGTTCATGCACAGTTATACATAAAATTTGTAATCCCTTTGGTATAAAACTCTATTGGTTGTAAACTGGTGGTGATTGTGAGCATTACAAACACACAATACATGTACTATTACCAAGTATGGGTACAGCGCAGTCAGAAATGTACAGCAAGTTATAAAACATGATCAGTCCAAAAAAATAAAATAAAATAAATGCCAAAAAACAACTAATGTAGAAGGGGTATCACCACAGACATGCATCAACAGTATACGTACACTTGTATAAAATGACAGTCCATAATTTGAACTCTGAAAAAAAATCTTAGTCACACATTCGTGTACATGAAGACAGAACGTTTAGTACAAAAGTTAAAACTGTTTTATGCTTTTCATGTTATCCAAAGTGAAATGACGTCAACCCAGCATGTGACTAGCTCTATCCCCCAGTCTGTTTTTGGAATTGGGCTGTGGGTTGGCGGCACCTGGTGGTGCATGCCAGAGGTGCTCCTTGGCTTTGGCCCTGAGCAGCTTTCCAAGGCCTTCTTCGTTCGATCCGGGTCGATGTTACCCTCGGAGCGAGTTGAGCCCTGGGCAAGCCCTACTACACTAGAACCTGGGTCTCTACAGGGCCGTTTATGGCCTATTGATAGTGAGCTTGTCTGTCTCTGAATTAAATAGCCGGCTACAGCCTATATGGCACAACAGTTGCGTCAACACCCATGGCTTGGTACACACCAAAATGGGAGGTCTGAAAAAGAAACCCCACCCTCCCATCCAGTGGGCATCCCATAGGCTAGATATCATGGGCTGGTGTTAGGAATTAGGGCATGCAAGTTACCACTACAAATGAACTTCCCTTATCTAGGCAAGGCTGCTGCTTGCTTGCTACAAACTCTACGCTCTTTTCAGGACAACCACTCGCTCGACGCGACTGCTGTGCCCTTTTTCTGACCCAAGCACCCTGCCCTGAGGAAATCCTAGAATTAACAATGAAGCCTGCTCATTAATCCTAATAGCAAAGGAAAAATGCTGAGCATTTGTGATTTTTTTGAAAATGCACCAACACTACAAAATTGTACACTGTATTGACTACTGATAGGGTTCTTGCATGTTGACACAATGCTACAATCACTACCAGCATTCTTTTCCAATTTACAACCAACCCAGCTTTAAACCAAAGTGATTACAACTTTTATGCACAACTGTGCATATACTTTATATATGTCAAAAGACAGAATTGTGTTTTATGTCTGGGAATATGGAATATTAGGTAAGTAGAAGTTTAGCTCTTTAGAGCGCCACCTTTGTTCAGATAGCTATCCACCCAGCATAGTGCCAAGCTAAACTCTTCATTTTCAGAGAAAACTAGCTGTGTGTATAGTAATTAAAAAACAATTTCTTTGGTACATTGCTGGGGATAGCCAGTATTTGCATCCAACCTACAGCGCCCCCTGGGGGTGAAATTTTCCAGCTTTTGATGTTGAATATCATCTACACTGAAAATACTACCAGTGAGATTTTACTAATGCTGTAACGTAACCCAAAGGGACTATGTATCCAGAGAATTTCAGATCTCTATCTTGCTGGGTTACAAAAATAATGCCGCTTAAACAGAGGCACAATCTGCTATGAAATGTTCCGTTTTGAGTTTTCCTCCAACTTTGGCTCTGTTTAGCTTGAAAGTGTAGATACTACCAAAAAGATATTTGATATTCCTGAAAATAGAGTTCCAAAAGCACAACAAACCGCATTTATCACCATGGAACATATCTGGGTTACTGAGAAAATATTCCGCAAACATGCACCAAAAATCAATTTCGACCATCTTTCAGGCCAACCATTGCACTAACCCAGCAAGATACCAAGGTACTTTTAACTGAAAATGATAGTTTTGAAGTGATTAAACACATAATAAAGCATTCTTGATTGGTATATATCTGGGATATTATTTTTGCCTATTTCCATTTTCAATTTTTACTGTGATTTCTCAAATAATTCCAGCTCAAGAACATAGTTACCCAGCTTGGCGCTGATGTGGTGCTGATGTCTATCCACACTTGAAGTGTCCCAGATTATGATAAGAGTATCAGACATCTGGTACTGAGGACCCTTAAGTCATAATAATTGATGTAACATGTGGTGTCAAAAGCAAAACTAAGCCACTTTAGTGGCTTCCAGATGGCATCAACGGCAGACTAAGTGAGATACAGACCTAAAAATTTGGCTTTTCCCGTGAGACTACCATATCTACCTTTGTGCCAAGTTTCATTCAATTCCAGGGGGGCCAACTCCTCAACTTCTTCAAAAAGTGCAATTTTCTCGTCGAATGGCTGTTAAATTGACACCTACATTGACATGAATATTGCAGGACTTCACTAAGAAAGCATGATCAGCGCATGAATTGTACGCTTAGAGTTGGCTTGATTTGTTGTGCACTCGTGATCATGCAAAGATGAAGAAACGAACGAGAATGCACTGTAAAGCATTTATTGCGCACTTAAATAGATTGTGAAAAGATGTGAGAAATGAGCATGCATAATATTCACAGGTATCAATTTCACGGTACAAGCTTGCAAGATGCTCTCTGAAGGTCTTCAGCTTCCAATCTTTTTGGAGAAAAATGACAAAGCATCAGAATGTTCTTGGGGCTTTAGCTGCCCATCTTATAATTCTGTTCAGAACTAAATGACAAACTTCTGTGTAGTGATACCGCAAAACTAGTGAGCAGTCTTTCGTACATACACGGAAAATAGTCTTCTGTCATGGTACCGTTAAACTGTAGTGGATCAAATTTAGTATCACATCGGATTGCTCCATCTGACGGTAAATTCCATCACGACGCAACTCGCCGAGGAAGGGCCATGTAAAAATAACAAACATATTTCCAATTTCAGAAATGATTATTCATGCAAACAATAATTGTTTAGCACCGTTTATACTGACAAAATTTGAATGATAATACTGAACAGCAAAAGCAGATGAAAATCACTAAATCACGAACTTTGCGGTTTGCAGTGAAACTCTTCAATTACAGTGGACTGGGACAGGCTAAACTAAAACTAGAGCCTACATTTTCTAATGTTGTCGTTATACTAAGCTTACCTACTAAGCACCTATCGCTACCTATCCTGTGGCAGCAGCAGCTGCATGGGGCTCGTTACCATCGTCAGCAGCCAGTGCGCTCAACAACCACGCCGGTGGAGGCTCGTTAGCATCCCCCGGAGAGCCGCTCATGCTGGAGGGCTTTGTGTCTCGTTGAGGCTCGTAGTTTTGAAATATCCAGTCAGCTTGGTTATTTTTCTTTTCTTAATAGCATGGGACTCCCGCAGCAATTTCTCAAGTTGATTTCTGCATTTTTTCAGCTCCGATCTCACATTTCTTTCCATATTTTAGCGTCTTTTGTCTGCAATTTCCACTTTAGGAGCAAGATTACGGCTACATGTGTATAGTTCAAATTCAACGACTCATTCATTGGACAGTAACAATAGGCGCGCACGTCATACATTAACCAATCACAATGTGTTTTATTTATGCAAAATATTAATGCACCTCGTCTTGTTCCAGGGCAGGCCCAGCACAAACAACAATCAGAGCACTGTATAAGCATAATTTTGTGTTTCTCCCAATGATTGTTTTGATCCCGATCCTCGCGATGGGCCCTTTCACGCGTCGGGCCCCGGGGCTTCAGCCCCGGTAAGCCTGTGCATTAGTGCGGCGCTGTATACAAAAACGTCTGATTGGCAGTGTGCCTATTGCATTTTTCAGTGATTCATGGATTCACATTCTAATGATAGCTATGTTAGTTGATCAGTGTGCAGGAGATTGTGTTTAACTTGCTCCCATGGACCTTCTTGTGATGCTTGAGAATACCGGGAATGCAGACTGCGAGAGGTCACGGGTTGCTCCAATATGAGTCAGTGAAGGAATGTCAAAGGTTACAAAACCATTAAAACCCTTCATTTATTCATTGGGACATGATATATACTACTTTCATACCAAGTTTCACATTGTATATATTAGAAAGGTCTAAATCGGACAACTTCAGCTTTTCAATTTGACTGCTGTGCCACGCCCACTTTTGGGGCTGCAGGTACACATGCATGTATTGACAAGCTGAAGATGTTGACTAACAAGCAAGGAAGAGTAATATTACAGGATTGTAGAGAAATATCACTTTGCATTGTTCTGTTTATGGTCACATTGGTGATGATCACTAACAGCAAAAAGAATAACAGAATAGAATGACTGAAAATTTTATTTTGCTGAAATACTGCTGACATTATCAAACCACATGCATTGTTTGCCAAGCGTTCGAATGTGAGAATAATTGAATAGAATGTTGTTGACAACATCATATAGGCTACATTGCACATAATACACAACAGTGTAATTTCTTACAATTTACCGGAGGTTTGCAAAATAGATAATTTTCAAGGCTGACTTGGCATGAGATTGCCAGAGATTAAGCAAACTTTTTGATTTTATTTATTAGCATGCTAGCTTAAGAAGGAATTGATGTCAGATAACTTTTGGCATCCAGAGCTGCAAAACTCTGAGAGAAAGGGATGAAATCTATGAAGTTACAACCTACCTTGTCATCTTTCATAACACTGGCTGTAATGTACAATCAGCTGTTTGATTGTCATTCTTCTCCTGTTAGCCGTGAGACTGATAGCTATGCGGCTCACACTAGGCTATAATATACTGAACAAAAAAAAAACCAACAAAAAAAAAAAACGCAAGTTAGCAAGTTAGTAAATGTACTCGCATGGTCACATTGTCATTGTTCTGATAAAAAAAATATGATTTCTATAACAATTACACAAACATTTAGTTTTCAGTCAGTACTGCATTAACTTTCCTTTCTTTTGTTGCACAGTACATGTTGGAATGCTAGGGGGATGGTGATGGATACGGAACAGCTAGTTAACATAATTTAACCCTCAAAATTTGGATGCCCTAGGCATAAAGTGATGCAAACTTGGGTGACAAGCTATGGATTAAAGACAGATGTACTGTGTGGTTTTCCCAGAAATAATTTGAAGTATTGACTGAAAGGAATTCAGCATAGGCTAAAACTAGAAAAACAGGAGCTCCTTCTGATTGGATTTTGTTTAGGAAGCTGCAGAACAAGTGTACTCCAATGATTAGGAAAGCAAAATCTGCTTTTTATCTTAATTCATTTCATGGGAGTGCTGGTAACGCCACAAAATTTAGGAAAATAATTAAATTAATGAGGAATAACTGTGCCCCAGGACTTCCCCCCACAGATATGGTCTGACTCTGCTTCCTCAGATGACAAGAAGGAAATTTGTAATGCTTTCAATGAACACTTGCTAGCCATCAATTTGATAGAAGAAATCCAAACCTGATGGATGTCACGAATAGGATGGGTCAGCTTAAGCAAAATGATATTTGCCAATCAGGAGCAGTGCTGCCGAATGATATAAAGTGCTGCAGTTTCTCTTTTAGCTTCCTTTTTGAATCAGAAGTCATTGCTGCCCTTTTGAAAATTGACCCCAAAAAGTCTGCTGTTGCTGATCTTTTCTACCCTGGACTGTTGAGGATAGCTGCTCCAGTTATAGCTCAGCCTGTAGCACATATTTTTAATCTTTCACTTACCTTGGGAATTGTACCAAAGATGTGGAAAACCGCACTTGTGCCTCCACTACATAAGGGTGGCGACATTAGAGACCTTTGTTAATTATCGCCCAATTTCCTACCTACCTTGTTTAGCCAGGATTTTTGGTTAATCGCCAGTTTTCTTCATTTTTAAATGGAAATCACATTTCAAATACATTTTAGTCTGGGTTTACGGCTGGTCACAGTACCATATCTCCGGCATCTCTTGTAGCGAACAATATTGTTTGTGCCCTTGATAGTGGACAATATTGTGCTGCCCTATTTATTGATCTATCCAAGGCCTTTGACACAGGTGATCAATCTTGGTTGATAAACTAGCTTATGTAGGCCTGGATCAGAATTCCGGCCAATGGTTCTCAAATTATCTTTCAAATAGAGTACTATGTATTGTAGCAGACTCTACTCGATTGGCTCTTCTGAAACTGACTAAGGGGGTGCCACAGGGCTCAGTTTTAGGACCTTCACTTTTTATCATGTATATTAATAATTTGGTCTCTTTTGAAAATGGCTGTAAGATGCACATTTATGCTGACGATACAGTGTTTTACTCTGCTGCTTTTTCACTGGATGAGATGTTATCTGCCTTGCATACAGCCTTTGATTCCTTTCAGCACTCACTTCTGGAGCAAAATTTGTTTTAAATGTGGCAAAAACAAAATATATGCATGTCTCTAGATCCTGTTCATTGAGGGAAAGTACATTTAGAATTTGCACTTTGGATGGCTCTGAAATTGAGCGAGTGCTATCGTACAAGTACCTCGGGATATTTTTCAATGAAAAGCTGTCTTTTAAAATACAGATGAGCTGAGAAGAAAGTTAAGATGTAAAATTGGGTTCTTTTATAGAAATAAATTAGGTTTCTCATGTGATATTAGGAAGCTTTTAATTCAGTCTACCTTCTTGTCCCTGCTGCCTTTTTGGAGATGTTATCTGCATGAAATGAACGCTGCCCCTACCACCTTGATACGGTCTATCATGCAGTGCTTCGCTTTAATTCTGGGGATCATTTCAGAACCCATCATTGCTCTCTGTATAAGACTGTGGGTTGGCCCTCCCTGGCTATAAGGAGAAAGCAGCGTTGGCTTACTTTCTTTTATAAAGCAATCCTTCAAAGGTTAGCAAATTATCTTACTGTACATGCTTCATCACATGGTGTTCTAGCCATTATCAAGCCAGGTCTCAGGACTAGTTGGTTCTTGAGGTTCCCCAAGTCAAAACTGAGCTTGGAAAAACTGCTTTTTGCAACTGTGCTCCAAGGACATAGAACATGTGTCAAGAGTCCTTTAAACTGAATAAATTAATCACATTTCAGAAATTTGAAAAGGTGATGAAGTATGTAGGGCCAAAGAGGCAATATATTTTGACAAATTCAATTCAAGACTGGTGAACAAAGAAGCTGCTAATTAGGTTTACAAATGGAGGTGTTAAAATTCTTTTCAAAGCCCAACAATAACATTAAACAGGTTTAACTAAATATAATTTGCTTTGTCTCAGGACTCTTCATTACGTGAGAAATGGTTAGTTCACGTGACCACAGGTCCACAATTGCAACACTTAGAAGCTAAATCATTCTACAATTTCATGAGTCACAATTTTTACCTCTTTTATACAATAAATGGAAGGATAATGGAGAATTTTGGCTGCCCCACCAAATTCATCACAATAGTGATTCAGTTCCACGACGGCATTATAGTTCAAGTGCTGGATGACGGTGATGTATGTGATGTCTTCCCTGCAAGGAATGGGGTTAAGCAAGGCTGTGTTTTAGCTCTCACGCTCTTTAGTTTGATGTTTTCAGCTATGCTCTATGACGCCTTCGACAACACATCTGGAACCGAACACATGGCAAACTATTCAATGCCTGCAAGCTGTGACAAAGGTGAAAGAGACTGTCCTCGGAGACTTTCTATTTTACCAACAAGCGTGTTCTCAACTCCAGCAAAAAATAGGAGATGCAGCAGCAGATGGATCAGTCCGTCACTGCATGCGACAGTTTTTGGCTTACAATTAAATTAAAGAAGATGCACCAACCTGCTCCTAGGCATCAGTATCAAGAACCCCACATTGCAGTGAGTGGACAGAAGTTGTAGGCTGTGGACAAAGTCACATATCTTAGTCATACTCTCTCAAGATTAGTGATCATCAACAACGAAATAAACAGCAGAATATCAAAATCAAGCTCTGCTTTTGGCAGACTCCGTGAAAATGCGTGGGAGTGCAAAGGAATCAGCATCACCGCCAAGCTGACAGTGTACTGTGCAGTGGTCCTCAGACTCTCCTTTATGCCTGTCAGATGTTGTCTCCAGAAGAAACAAGAAAAGACTATCACTTTCACTTCAAATGCCTGTGGAAAATCCTTTACATCTGCTGGCAGGCATCCCTGGCATTATTACAACCATGCACAAAACCCCAATCAGATGGGCGGGCCACATCACTCACACGAATGATGGCCGCATACTAAAATGACTTAACCATGGGCAATTTAACATGGACAAGCGCATTGTCCAAGAACAGAAGAAGTGCTTTAATGGCAATTTGAAGGTCACCCTCAAAGATTTTTCAATCTGTATTGAGTCCTGGGAAATGCTTGCCATACAACGGCCCCATCTGGCACAGTCTCATCTCCAAAGGAGCTAACATGGCAATGAAGCGAAGGACCCTCATAGCTTTAAAGAAACAAGAGCTGCAAAAGGCAAGGGCCAGGAACACCCCCAGCGCACCGCCCACCCACATGTGCCCAACCAGTGGGAGAGGGTTCTTTGCCAGGATCGACCGCACCAGCCACCTCCGGACGCCCAAAACCAGATCTACAGTGGGGTGCAAAAAATTTGGGCACCCCTGGTTTAAATGTCTGTTACAATTAACCCTTTAAGGCCTAATGCAAAAATCCCAGCAGAGAATCATGCTGCCATGTTTACCATAGTAACCTGTATTTGGGCTGAAGCACAGCTTCTCAGCTTTCAGGAACAGTTGGAATTTTTTTTCTGTTGCGCAAAACTTACAGTAATTACGGTACTTTCAAAATTACGCGCATATCTGTGTCGGCAATGACACGTTCTTAAAATGCGCACATGCTGTCCCGGTTTAAATGGGTTAATCTCCAATGATTGAAAGCAAACCTGAACACCAAATGCTACAAAGTTAAACATGACACCTTTCTGCAAATATAAACGCAAGGTTTCTTTTTATTTCAATTTTTCTGAGTTTTTAAATGATAAGAAAGGAAAAAGGGCCCTGTGCAAAAGTTTGGGAACCCTTTTAGATTATTCTTTGTTACCTTTTAAGAAGATGATCACTAAGGCCCAGACCCTGGTGATTTACTCGTTAGGGCTTCAATGAGTCAGGTGAATATAATTCCAGGGTTGAACTATATATTCTATATATAACAAAGACCTACATGGCAGAGTTGCTAGAAAGAAGCCTTTCCTCTGCCCTCAATACAAAATTAAGCATCTGAAGTATGCAAAAGAAAACCTTGAGAAACCTCAAGCCTATTGGAACAATTTGCTTTGGACTGACGAAACCAAAATTGAACTTTTTGGCCACAACCAAAGAAGGTATGTTTGGAGAAAGAAGGGTGAAGCATTTGTAGAGAAGAACACATTGCCAACTGTTAAACATGAAGGTGGATCCATTATGCTTTGGGGTTGTGTTGCAGCTGGGGGCACAGGCAATATTGTGCGGGTGGAAGGAAGAATGGATTCCACCAAATATCAATGCTCAAAGATTCCACCAATGGTAATGCTCAAAGCTCAGTCCAGAAATTGAAGTTGAAGAGATGTTGGGTATTCCAGCAAGACAATGACCCAAAGCATACCTCAAAATCAACCGTGAAGTACATCCAGGAAAGACGGATGAAGGTTTTGGAATGGCCATCACAGTCCCCAGACTTGAATATTATTGACAATCTGTGGAAAGACCTCAAACATGCCGTGCATGCAAAAAGGCCATAGAATATTTCTGAGCTAGAGGTGTTCTGTCAGGAAGAATGGGGAAAAATTCCAAAGACAAGAATTGAAAGACTCTTAGCTGGCTACAGGAAGCGTTTGCAAGCTGTTATAGCTGCCCGAGGAGGAGTTACAAAGTACTAGCTGACAGGGTTCCCAAACTTTTGCACAAGCTCTTTTTCCTTGTTTTATTATTTTGAAACTGTAAAAAGTTAAAATTAAAATTTATTCTTGCTTTAAAATGTGATGACATGTGTCATGTTTAACTTTGTAGCATTTAGTGTTGAGGTTTGCTTTCAATCACTTGTAGATTAATTGTAACAGACATTTAAACCAGGGGTGCCCAAATTTTTTCACCCCACTGTATGCAAAATTGACAGCTAAGTGTCATGGTCATCTTCGTCTGCGAAGGACAAACAACAAACTGAATATAGAGCTGTTCAGGGCATGCATAGCTATTTCAGGTATGTTGCGGATTTGAAGGGTGAATAATTTCTATAATTATGAGTAGCGCAATTAACAAACATTAGGAACTCATTGAAATTCTGGAATTGCAATTGTAGTTGAAACCAAAACCTCCTGACAATGTGGATCCTTGCAAGACTGAGTTTAGGAACCACAGCCTTATGCTTTGTTGGGTCTTGTAAAAGCATTGTTTACAACTCAGAATGTAACAAAACTCCATCAAATTCTAGATTAGAACGTATTCTAACATCTTACATAGCATTCAATGTATCCAAAGGCCTTTTCTTGCTGGCAAAAATTTTTCTTAGCCCCGGCAATTGGTGGGGCTAAGGCCCCCCTTTAGCCCCACCAATTTCCCAGGGTTAAGCTTAGCACCACTTCTGTTCTCACTGGGTTTTTGGAAAGTGGGCTAGCCCCACCGATAGTACAGGACTATCAGAATGCATGACGTTTTGTGTCGATGTTGAAACGGCGCTGTGATTAACAGCTTGCTTGGACACAAGTGTTTTGTATGCGTGACAAAAAGACACGTTGTTACATTGACTATACGTCATACATGCCAACTCTACCGCTTTTGGCGGTAGACTACCGCTTTCGGGACGTTTCATTCTGAAAAAAAAACGCCCCAAAAGCGGTAGTCTCCCACCAAAAGCAGTAGAGTTGGCAGGTATGCCATATGTGTGCATGTACTCATGTATACGGCGGGTTATTTGTATCGCACACACCACACAGAACACGCAATACGTATCTAGCTAAGCCAGAGATGCCAAGTCTCATGCATTAGGCATGAGTCTCTCCTCTTAGTGGCATTCACGTTCCTGTGCCGTAGTCAGCAATTACTCAATCAACGCACACTGAAGAAATTCACTCGCGGAATTTAAGTGGATTTCCCCACTAGTAGACACACGGAAATCGATAATGACTCGGGAATTCTCAGGCTTGTCTTTACTGAGGGATTGAAAGCAATGGAATTGCATAAAGACTTTTCAAATGGTCTTATTTCATTAAAACAATTTAAACGATCATGAAACACATGCATTGTTTCCAATCCCTGAGTAAAGAGAAGCACGGGAAGTCCGGAGTCATAATCGCTTTCCATGTTAGTTGTGGTGAGGTCCACCTTTACGCAAGTGAAACTGAAACTTCAATGCACAAGGATTTTAATACTGCGTGAGAATCTCATTAAGCGTTCAATGAATAATTGCGAACTACGGTGAATAAGCCAAAAAAATGCGTGAGACCCACGCCGAATGTGTGAGACTTGACATCTCTGTAGCTACCTGTACTTCGTTTGGACTGTCATCAACTCATTTGTATAAAATTTGACAATGGCTGGCAAAAGGAGCAATTGGGAAGACTGTGAAATTCCTCGATGGTTCGGGGTTAACGATAGCAAGTGAGGACAGGAGCGATTTTTCTTAGCCCTCGTTTCGTCAATAGTACGGTGCTAAAAATGCAAGTGAGAAAAGGGGCTAAGGATAGTCCGCGGTTAAGTATAGTACGGGGCTAAGGATAGTACATGTCTAAAGAAAACCAAGTGAGAAAAGGCCTCAAAGGGCTCAATTGTGGTATTCAAGAGGCTGATGCTTGAACGTGAACACAACCTTGCAGGTGAAAATGACATTTCCAAGTGCCAAGAATAGCTAGTAGCTAACCCATTGTCAAAATGAGCTGACTTATTTTAAGATCAAAACAAGTGATTCGACAACTTTGCTAACACAGCCAAGCATCTGGCAACTCAACAACACTACACATAGCAAACCAGCAAATATCACTCAATAGTTCAACAGCAAGAAGGCCATCTTGGTATGAGTCTTGTAGCCTTTTATTTCATGAACCTTTGACTGAAAGTCAGTCCAAGATTTACTGTTGTCCAACTTCTTGCTTTGTCACTCTTTCTGTCTTTCTTCTTAGATTTCTCTGTAACCATCATTTTCAGTCTCTTTGCCTCTTTAATAATGTCAATACCGAGAATACTGGGTTAGCTTCTTCGTATAACTAGCTAAAGACCCATAGCGCAAGAACAGCCATTCGGGCAGGGTGCTGGGAAGAAAGACTATTACAACCCTTGTATGAATCTTTTGTGCGTCGCTTCACTATTCAGCAGCACACGTCTATTAAGTGTACGTGTGCTGTGATTGGTATGCATCCTGTGCGTCTCTCCCCCTTGGCTGAATCTCGTTATGCAGTTGTGCACTTACCGATGGCATAATGAGTATTCAAGTCCTCTAGTTCATATGCAGGTTGCTGGATTGTAAACTTGCTTTCATGTAAGTTCTGCCAGTCAATGTTTATGTGGCGGGCCGAAGGAGGGCCCGAGCGGGGAATTGAGCTCCAGACTCCCGGGTAAATGTCTAATGCGCTGACTTGGCGATGTGGTCAGCTTGTTTGACTCTCAGGCAAAATCGGCGGGATCTGGGGGATCCTAATGGATGGCAGCATGCGTAAAGCATGGAACGTGAGGACATGCTCCCGAAAGAGGGGGAGAGATGTGACAGTTGAAGGGTCCTGTCACTCGAAATGCCTCCTAATAAGTATACGCCCTGGCTACCTTGCCAGTGAGCCTGGCTCTTTGGCAATGTGGTCAGCTTGTTTGACTCTTACCCGGGAGTCTGGGGTTCAATTCCTCGCCTGGGCTGTCCTTCGGCCTGCCACATTTAGTTCTAAAACTCCTTCATCTTCGTCTAATGCAACTAGTACTTTATTGACAGCCTTTTCCATAGAAGTCATTCGAATTATTAAGTTGATTCGAAAAGGCTGCCAGTCCGAATGAGGGTCTAGGATTGGGTCCAAGTTCAAGTTAACTGAGTTGAAATCTTTTCCTGTTCCTCTACTCATGTTATCAAGAAAAAGCTTCCATTCTTTATCAGGGTCTAAGACTGGGACTGCATTCTTACTAACCCATCTAATTTGCTCTTGTTCAGCTGGTTAGGAACAAACTCCCAATCCTGAACTGGAGTTAGGACTCGGACCGCGTTCCCCTCAAGCAACCAATCCTTCTTCTGTTGCAGTTCAGTACTTGAGGAGCCTGTGTAACACCTGGCAGTACCCCGAAAGCCTGGCTGGTGATTGCAGCTCAAGCTTAGCCTATTAAAACTGTCCTGAATAGTCTATCCTCCTTGGGGTTCCGTCCCTGCTATCCTATCTTGGGGTTCTGCCCAAAATCTCTACTGTATTGCTGTCAATAAACTACCTGTTGGATTGTGCCTCTGATTCCACGCTTGACTCTGGCTCTGGACTGCCACCGTACAATCAGTGGAATCAGCGGATATGTCAAGCCCAAATGATGCACTGAGGTACCACGGGGAGTGGATTAATCAGCAGGAGAATGAACTCCAGCAACTTCACCAATCCATTAGAGCTCTCTCCAATCAACTCATGGCTGTAACAGAAATATCATGAGACTCCACCCCTGCCACTCTGGCGGCCAGCGCTCCTCTGCAGCAACCTTCCCCTCAGATGCAAGCCCTTCGTGAGCCCAACCTTGCAGTTCTAGACTCCTTAAGTTGTGACCCTACCACCTGTCAGAGTTTCCTGGTCCAGTGTGCGATTATGAACGAGCTTCAGCTCTCCTCCTTCCCCACTGAACGATCCAGAGTGGCATTTGTCATCACTTGCCCCTCTGGACGCGCCAGGGACTGGGCTGTCGCCTGCTGGGAGACGGGTCATACTGCAGTGTCAACTTTCACTGCCTTTGCTGCAGAAATGAAGGTGTCTTCGCTCCAACTTTGGAAGACCACATCTGCCACGTCCTGTAGGTGATTCGAAGACACCTGGAGAATCAATTCTTCTTGAAACCAGAAAAGTGCAAGTTCACTGTACTACAGTCTCCTTCTAAGGGTTTGTCATGACACAGGATGTCTTCGAGATGGACTCCTAGTAGGTGCAAGAACTGTTGGAGTGGCCAGAGCTGAAAGACCGAGGGGAGTTGCAGAGATTCCTGGGCTTTGCTAACTCCTACCACCGATTCATCTGAAAATTTTCCAGTGTTGCTACTCCCCTGACAAAGCTGACATCCGTGAAGGTTCCCCTTGCCTGGACCCCCAGGCAGCCTCCTCCTTTGTCCATCTAAAAAGGCTGTTTTCCACACCTCCCGTCCTCAAGCTTCCAGAGCTCCCAAGCTCATTTTTGTCAGATATTCAAAATCACTTGAGATTATATCCAATGGTACTTGGTCCTGACAATTTAAGCATATGCATTTTCATTTAGTCTTTTTAGAAATGCCCTGATTAGGGAACTATTATGAAAAAACTCCATTGACCTCCAATCATTTTGTGTCCCATTGTATGTGTAATACGCATCACTGGCTAAATATGCGGACCTTTCCGCCACCTGCTACCTGCATTCATCTCTTTCTCTAGGCTATGTCTTAGCCAGCTGTGTAAAGAGTTCATCCTCTGGGACAGTGAAACCACAGAATCTGTTATCTGTGATAATTTCAACAATTTACTGCTCTTGCACCGACTTAAATATTACTTGTTTACAAAAATAATGGAGGCAAGTTCAGTAGCAAACTATTTTAATGTAGTTTAGATAAATCATTTAAGCAGGATTCTTGTGAGTCGTCCTTTCCTCCCACTCCGGCTGACATATCTGCAATGTCCAACATCCTTGTGCATTACATAACAAAAAACTGTCCCGTGCCACTAGTAAGTCAAGTCCCGCAGTACTCCCGCAAGAATCCAGATGTAGGCCCAAACACCAATAAAACAGTGGTTATGCTCTTATTTTCTAAGACCTATCCTAAGAATAATCACTTCATTACACTGATTGATTTTAGGATATCAGCCACGTATATGGTGTTTAATGGTAATGTAAGTTTAAAATATGATGGTACACTGTGAGGGCCAAATCCTGCACAGCTACATGACCTATTCATGAGTGATGTGATTGGTTTCAGTGTCTGCACTTCTCCTGGGACAGTTTAAGGGAGGGAAAGGGAATTTTTGAAAGTCTTATAGAACTTAAATCATGGAAGTCAATTGCAGAGACCAGGTCAGAATACTGATGTGGCAGACCTTCTCAGCTAATTATTCTTCTCAGTTGTGAGATTTGTGAGCTGACAGAGAGGATGGGGACTGCATATTTCATGTTTAACAGAAGACATAAAAAATCATGCTGCTCTATTAAATGAGACCTCTGCTTCAAAAATGTTATACTCATGTCACCCGCTGACATTACTGGTATTTTTTATTGTGCCGCACTTATAGGTTTACAAAATACATTTTACTCAGTCTTCATGCAGCTGCCATCAACCATCAGCAGCCATCAGTATTCACATACATCTTCAAAACAAACACTCTCTCTCTCTCTCTCTCCCTCTCTATATGCATATATATATATGCTTACACACATACAGTGGGCTCAAAAATTACTGGCACCCCAGACTGGCAATGCACAAACAATTAAAACAAGTGTTTGCCACTAACATGGCAATATCCCCCGCCGTCCGTACGATATGTGTTCGTACGGACGGATGTGACGGACGTGACGGACGGACGGACGGAGCCCAATGCTTTATCCCCCGCCGCGCGTTTAGCGCGAAGCGGGGGATAAAAAAATGTATAAACAATATAATTATACAGAAACAGAATATACTAACATGCATGAAATACTTTATCAATGTTTCAATGCACCAAAATCATAACAATCATTTAATACAAAATTAATTTCGACAAAATCAAGCTTTCAGAATTATTGGCACCCTTCATTTAGTACTTAGTGCAACCACCTCTGTAAGGGATAACAGCATGGAGTCTTCTCCTAAAATTTTTTGACAAATTTAACAAAAGGAACACATTGGGGGGATTTTTGACCATTCCTCTAAGCAGATCCTTTCAATATCCTTCACATTCTTGTGTTTTCATTTATCTACTGCCGTCTTCAACTCAGCCAACAGGTTTTCAATTTGAGCAATCGTCAATACGAAAAAAAAATGTCCTGATGTTATAGTCATCAGACCTGGGGTGGATTACGCATAATCAGTGCGATTACGATTATGATGATTACGAGACATTTTTTAAAGATTACGATTACGATTACAGTCCTCCAAAAATTTATGATTACAATTACATGGGCATAGCATTTATGATTACAATTACGATTACAATCTAGATTACAATCATGATTACGACTGGTTAGACTAAGGTTTCTTTGTGGAGATATCTTTATAATGGTACATGTATATTGATGCATTTATATATTTATAAAATAGCATGTGAAATGATTAAACATTGTTTTTGTATTGTAGAATTACTTGTGAAATAATAACAACTTGTACAACAACAAATAATAAAAACAGTCCCTGCAAAATTAGAGATTACGATTATGATTACGGGCCCATCTAAATTTGTGATTACGATCACGATTACGATTACAATCGTAATCGTAATCGTAATCTGGATTACAATCTGACCCCGGGTCTGGCAGTCATGCCCCATTTCCGATGCTTTATGGGATAGTTGAGTGGCCAAGTCGTTTCCAGTCTCGCGGAGCTGCAGAGAGTTACCTGAGTTTGTATGGTTATGGACCTAGCCGTACGATACTAAGCATAAAAGCCGTATTAAAAAGCTTATAGCTAGGGAACATTAATTTTCTCAAAGAATCGTGAAGGACTTTACATGGCAATGTTCAGTTGATTGACATAATTTCTAGTATTATGTTGGCGTTGCCGTTAGCAATTACTGATGATGGATCAGTGCTTCTCAAACCTCTCCTGGATTACCACCTCTCCTGCATGTTTTAGATCTCTCCCCACTAGCACAGATTATTCTAATGATTTGCTCATTATGAAGCATCCTCACAGGTAATGAGCTGATCACTTGACTCACCAGTGCTGAAGCAGGCAGAGCTCTCAAACATGCAGGAGAAGTGCTATTCCACTAGAGGTTCGAAAAGCGCAGATGTACATGATAAGATTGCTATCGTTCAATGTTATTATGTGCGTGCAATAGACTTAGGCACTAGCAGGCTGCGCACCGGAGGTGAGGTAGTATCGGAAGTGTAAGAAATTTTGGCGAAAAAGCTAGATCCGGCTTTTTTTTGTGCATTGACGATTGATTGAATTGGATTGAGGTCAGAGAAAGCCATTGCAGAACGTTGATTTTATTTTCACAGAACAGAACTCCGGATCTTGAGGTAGGCTTTAGGTCACTGTCTTGTCAAAAAGTCCACCTACGGCCAAGTCCCAGCCTTCTTGTGAGAGTAACCAGATTGTCAGCTAAAATATCCTAATACCTGGTGGAATTAATCATGTCATTAAGCTTAACCAGTGCCCCTGGACCTCTTGAATTAAAACAGCCCCAAAACATGACTGGCCTACCATCATATTTCACTGGGGCAACAGGCATCAATTGCGTGGGAGCGGTTTTCCAAGCCCTGTTTGCATATGAGAGGGGGCAATCCCGGAACAGATGCCCCTTCTTCCCCACTGAGGTTACAAGGCCTCGGGTCGCGGCATGCCCTGGTCTCATGTTCACCCGACTGATCTTGCACTTGACTACTGTGCAGGCTCTGACTAAGTGACCAAACTCACTGCAGTTGCTGCACAGCTTGGACATGCCATTATGAAACATCAGCCCCTGTGCCTCCCCAGCTTTATGCCATTGGTGATATGGCGCACCCCACCAATGGCAGAGGGATTACATTTAAGTTGTACATGCCATTTCCTATCTCCAGTTCTCATTGTCCTCATCAAGCTCTCTCCAGGCCTCAGATTTAACAATACTATACCTGCCCACCCACGTACCATTTCATAGTCATGCCTAGCTTCATTATAAAAATGCACAATGACTACTTTGTTTCCTGTGCTGGACTAGGGCTCTACAGAGGAATTACTGAGGGGAGCCTTGTCTGCCCCCTCTCTATAAAGACTCCAGAACCTCCCCAGGATATTTCAATTTTTAAAGCTTACTTCCAAAATATCAGTTTTTCCAGGAACCTTTATCAGGGAATTCAGATCACCTGACACAAAGCCCAAAGCTCTTTAAACACTGTTCGACTAAATTCCAGGCAGGTCAAACCTCTCACTTTCCATTTGGAGGCAGCAGCTCTATTCTGCCTCCAGGTGGTTGCTGCCCCAGGAGCACCCCAATCTGCCATGCACCCTGCCCCTTCTGTCCCCCGGGGAGCCACCTGGCACTGCTGCTTCCCTCTCTGTGGTCTTGTATCAAAGTCAATCAGATGGCATTGTCTGACTCTTGGCTGTGCTGGTCTTTGCTCCTTTTTCTCCCTCTTCTCAAGTGAACTTGAGCTGATGGAAAGAGCACACTGGGTAATACATGCTAAGGAAGAGATGTTTAACCCAAAGCAGCCCAAAACATGAGAGGACTAATCTAAGGTCAACTCTAATTCTCAGCAAGGGGACCTCCCTTTCTAAAAAGGGTGCTAGACAATGATCAAAACCATTGTACCACTGCCTGTAATGGTGGATGTTTGGGCACTTCTGTCTCAGTGAGGGGATTTCCGGGCTTCTCTCTGGCCTGTTCCTTGACTCCTCCTCCAAAGGGATCCTGGTGATCCTACTAGGGCTGACCCTAGTCGACTGGTCGATTGTGTGGTTGATGGGCTGTTGGTCGCCCAGAATTTGTTTTAGTCGAGCAATTGAAAATCCATATCCAGAGAATAATTCATTCTGGAAGCAGCGGGCATGGCAATGACAGTCCTTCACTCTTAGCTAGGCCGATATTCACTTAAAATAAATTATACTCAACCGATAAGGTAATATTAATATTGTGGATAATTCAGGAAAACTAATAAACGCAACATTTTATCCTACATGTACAACGTATTTATTTAGGTAAAATTGTGCAACACACACGCGCATGCAGACACGCACACTGTTACCTTCCCGTAGTTTAGATTGTCCTCCTGTTTGATTTGCTCCTGTATGTTCCATGTAAACCTTCAGATTAATAATGAAAAAAAAAAAATATTTTTTTTAATCATTAATATTAGTTATTTTAATCATTGATTAAAATTTCATATTTTTGGTTATAAGAGTAATTTTATGAGGCTAATTGCAAACTTTGCTGGTTTCCTGCTACAGCAAATTGGTATTCCCCAGGAGAATTAAGACAAACATGTCTAAATTACCCATTCTCTCCATTCCATATATCCTGGTGGCAATTCCCCTATGCAGTTCATGCTTGAGAACTCTCCACTGTGGTTGAATTAAAACAATTCTGCAAAGAAGAGTGGGCCTAAATTCCTCCCCACTAATGTAAACGACTCAAAGCCAGTTATCGCAAACGTCTCATTGCCGCCAAGGATGGCACAAACAGTTATTAGGATTATGGGGGCTATTATTTTTCACATGGGTTATATAGGTTTTGAATAACTCTTTACCATGAATAAATGAACTGATCATGTAAAAGCTGCAGTATTGCTTACTCATGCTGCCTTTGTCATATAAAAATTAGTTGCATTATTCTAAATATTTAAGTATGACAAAAAAACAAAAATTCAAGTAACTGGGAGCGCGGCAAATCCTTTTTCACTGCACTGTATACAGAAGAACCTATGCATTAATAAGGTAACACTATGCACATTTTTTCGATCAAACACTGGAGATATATGCAAAAATAGCCAAGTGGGTCACTGGTGCAGCCAGCGAAACACTGCAAAGGAATCATTTGCATAGGGCTTGGTTTGGCAGTTGCAATATGAGCTTAGGGCTGATAGATGTTGCTTAATATTACAAAAGTATATACCCAATAAAACGGTCTGGGATTTTTTATTTATGTTCAAATTATCAGTTAGCCTTACCACTGCTTTTGCAGACTTTCACTGGAATCGATCATCTTCTTAATGCTTAAATCTCGATTCTTCCAAATGCCCTCAACTGTTCTTGTGCAGGTATCAAAACAAGAATATGTAGGACAGATGAACCTTAAATTATCTGAATAGGAAGAAATCTTGCATAAGATTACAGTTTATTCATTGCACTTTTAAAAAAGCTATCTGTGAAGTATTCAAATGTCACTGTTCTGGAAAGCCTCATTTATCCAAGAGCTTTAGACAACAGTATTCCATGTGGGAGGCTTAGAAAACAGTGTTCCATGTGGGAGTTCATATGAACAGTCTATTTAAGATTCCTCCAAATCAACATAAACAGAGGTATGAGGCTGTGGGATAAAGAAGACTTAGATGAGGATGAATTGGATTCAGATTTAGAGCCAAGCTTAAGATTAAACCTTTTCATAAGATTGTTAGGCTGATGTCGGATACTAAGAAAAGACATGGTGTGAACATACTATTTAATTCAGTGTTAATATTGCTTTTTTTTTATCAGCACTCAAAATAACTGCGGATGGTTATTTTTGGGTGATGCGTTTTTTTTTTCATGGCATGTTGAATGACAAAATTGCCTTGGATATCACAACTAATACAGGGTGACATGCTCGAGAAAAAAACAAAACACACACAAAAAAAAAGGCTGGTTTAGCTTCTTGGCATGCATGCTTCACCATGTACTTGTATTGATGCACAATAAAAGAAATGAGAAATGATAAGGACAAGGTCCGTGCAGATTATTTGATAAAATGGAATGCTGACATGCAAATAAGTGGCCTCTGACATACTTGATGGATGGACGTGTGATTTATTTAGAGCCCTTGTAAATTGCTCAAGAAAACTGGTGAAATACTGTCTCTATTATAGATGTCCTAGTTTCTAGAGTCTGTGCTCCCTTGTTTACAAAGGCTCTTTTGAATATAAGAACATGACTAAGGGGAAAAAGTTATATTGTATAGCCATGGGTTCTAAAGCATGCTTAAGCATGCAGGGGGTGGATATTCGTTAATCTTGAATGATAAAATGTTGAAGAAAAACAAAAGAAACTAAAGACTTGATGACTGTAATTACAAAGAATCATTTCACAATGCTTACCAAAAATAATCAGTTGAAATGTGGACACTTCTGTATGTCATTCACATCTAGTACATTCTGTAGGAACTGTATTTAGGGACTGATTTGAGTTGAGTGTGGCGTTAATTTTTATCATTTACTTGACTATCTAGCACTTGTAATACCTGTAATTCATGTCTCTAAAACAGAGCAGCTGTTGCGTTTGACCTTCAGTATTATCTGATGGGAATGGTTGATGGCCTTTGTGCATATTTATTTATATAAATCAGTGGCAGTGATGGGGAAGCTCTTTGGTACCTTCAAAAAACCAATAAGGTTACTGACTGGGTTACTCCCAGAAGGCATGTTTTTGAGATGCAAAAAATAGAACAGATTTTCTCTATGAGGAAGCCATCAAATTCCAGCATTCCTGAGTGTTTACTCTATAAATATGCAGATACAAGTCATGAAAGTAGAAATAATCTCACAATCACTCAAGAAGATGCCACCTGCAAGTGTCACAATACATTTCTGTACTTTTTTTTGGCCATACATGAAAACACCAAATTGGAAAATTAATATGAAATGAAACTTCAAATTCTCTGCTTGGCTAGTTTTTCTTCTTCTCATTTCGGTCAGGCCTCTTGCTTAATGAAAATGGATTCTCCTAACAGCTATGACCCCTGATACAGATCAAGATGATGTCAAAATGTATGAGATGAATATACGATTTCCCCCACACACTGACTCACTTTCAAGTACATGTGCAAGAACATTAGTACAAACACGAGTGTACTTTCATACATGCAGATCTGAAACCCATAAAATAAAAGTAATACTACGTTACATTTAACTGCAGTTAATGAACCGTGGTCACAAAAATGCTACAATAGCGCAGTGGAGAACTGTTCATTTACCACATTTTGGCGCGAGTTCAAGCAACAGCATGGAGGTACTCAATGAACACTCTCACCTGTGCCCAGACAGTACAATAATCACTGCAAATCCTGCAATGTACTGTCAGCAAAGAGGGGCGACAGAACTGCATCAGTGGAATAGCCACTCCATCCACTGCATTGTCATGAGATTTATTTTTATTCTGAGGATTTCTCACAGTCCACATGGTGAAAATTCAATAACTCCCCAGAGGGCTGAAAAAGCCTGCAGTCCTTGCTATCCAGAGGCATTCAGTACAGCTATGGCATTATACTTTTCTGTTCTTGAAATCCTGTGATAAATCTATTTTCCCGTCACGACAGTGTTGATGCAATACAGTATAATGGAGATTTGATTAATTCTTACAATAAAAAAATGGATGCATGGATCATGTGGCATGCTGAATAAAAATGACAAAAAAGACTGAAAATAAATAAATTAAAAGAAAAACACATTGAAAAAATCCTTATGTCGAGTTTAAACACAGTATGGGCAAAATACAAACTTAGATTTCAATTTCAATAATTTCAAGTCAATACCAAGTTTTCTCATGTGTCGGCATTTCTCATTCAGCAGTCTCATTCTCAATGAAATCAATGCATCCATCAATGTATTATTGGCATCCCGAACAATTATTGGAAATACAATCAAGTGAAATGAAGACTTGATGTAAGTTCTGATAGGCCATGGAGTCAAGCCTGCTAACAGAGGAGCAGCTTCTACCTGCTGGGGAGTCACCTGAGTGCACATGACTGTCATCTGACCTAGCTGCCTGATGATTGCTTGGCTGGAAATATGCTACCTTACTTAAGCTCGCCATCGGGCAGCTGCTCCTCAGTGCGCTCGCTCAACAACCTTCTTCCACCCCAGCTCCACCGATCTATTGTATTCATTAACCCGGCTCTCTTTGTCTAAATTTTCGTTCTATGGCAATGTCTCTTTTGTGAGGCCACTGCTGCTATTGGCTCTGTTCCTTTAAGGGGGATTACTAGCAGCTCCCTACCTTCGGTTCCTCGTTCGGAGGGGCAGGGATCTCTCATAACAGACCCATGTCGCCAAACTCAATGTATGATTGTACGCCTGTATGCTGCCAATAAATATCTTCTTTTTTGACAACGTGGTCCTATCAGAAATGTACTTGGTCATTTTTAAATGTAAAAGTTCATCTCAGGCAAAAGGAACTCAATGAAGTAATTTGATCACTTCATGTTTCAAGTGGGCATAAAAAATAGGCAAAGCAATAAAAGTACAGTATGCATTATCTCTTTCTCATCCATGGGAAAAATCCATGGAAGTGAATTGGAGAACAATATAACAAATCATGGAACTCCCAATTTAAAAGAGATAGCAACTGACAACCACAAGTGACGTCATAACTTCCGCTGAATACATGAATTGCCAAAAATACTACTTTATCAGCCAGAAAAAGGATGCAAGTGCATGTTGCTTTTTCTAATGGTGCGCAAGGCATTTTAGGCAAACACGTGAGAAGTTCTCTATAGCTACAGTGAAATGTAGAGGTGGATCATTGATGTTTTGCAATTCATCTGCTGCTAGTAGTCACGTCCGTGCCTGGCAGCCCAGTGACCACACCCCCACCTGTAATCAAGTCTCCACTCCCTCGTTCAAACTCGCCTGAGTACTGATTACATTCACCTGTTTTGTTCCTATTAAAACACCCAGTTCTGCTCAGTTGGTCACCGGGCGCCATAAAATGTGCTCCTAGCTCCCGCGGTCCCTAGTCTTGTTATCTCTCGCGTAAAAATAAGATTTTCTGTGTTCCTAGCTCCTGCATTCCTTGGTCTTCATTATTCTCGTGTATTGTTAGTCTTAGTTCCGATCCTTTTATATGTGGCTATTTCTTCTGAACTTTGCGGGGTTTTGTATTTTTGCTTTTGCCGTTGACGATTTTTGGATTTTGTTATGTTTGTTACTTTGTACAACATACTTTGTTCCGTTGATACTTTGGGGTTTATTTAGTTATTGTTGACCTTTGTATTATTACCAAATGTGTTAAGGAATTCTTTGCTTAATTATATGTTCTTTTGTTTGCTGTTTCCCACATTGCGACAAATTGAAGAATTGTCTTGTTTTTTGCTATCACCTGGTTTATGTATATTCACTACTAATATTGTGAAATTAAAAGTCCTGGTCCGTGCACTAACTTCCTGCTCCATGTTCTCATTCCTTACGTTCCCCTGGCACTAGTTATCCAGAGGCACTAGTCATGATCAATTTGATAATGAATTCCACAAAGCATTTGGCAATTCTGGTGGAAATTATGGTTGTGTCTGCTAGGTAGCCCGAAACAAGAACCACGAAGAGACAATACACTTGAGATGTCACGATACCAAAAATTCAGTAGTCGGTGCCAATACCAGTAAAATTACACGATTCTCGATGCCAATTCGATACCACGGGGGAAAAAAAAAGAAGGATTTTCAAAGATCCCATGGCAACGCGACCGTTTTTGCTTAGAAAGTTGAGCAACAAAATCCCACAATCTGACAACAATCATAAATTATCATAAAGAACGTTGTTCTTTTGTTCACGTTCACTCCGTTCAGAATGAACTCTTTTAGTTCAAAGTTCATTCAGTTCAAAGAGGGGTGCGTTCAGTTCCCGTTCTTCAAAAAAAGGAACATGTTCAGGCACAACACTGGATAAGGCATTGCAACACATGTGCAAGCGAGCCATCCCAAACATCATGTAACGTGTATTTCAGTATGACATATTTTAAAAAAAGGATAATTTGTTAAAATGTTGGGATGTTGTTAATATATACGAATCAAAATTCACCTTGAATTCTTTGAACAAATCCAGATGCCGGTCTCGTAGATGCTTCGCTAAATTGGAAGTATTGCCTCCCTTGGTCTGAAGACCACGTTTGCATCTTTTACATATTGGCTTCAGTGGATTGATAATAACTCCACGGTCATCGGCCTCATATGCAAAATATTTCCAAACATGACTCTTGGTGCCAGTGACGTGCAGTCGGAGGTTAGTTTGGCGAGGCAGAATCCTCCCCTTTGCTTGATTAGCAATCAGACAATTAACTAGTTTAGTAAGACTATTCGGCAGAATGACGGGCCAGTTTAAGTTTCCGCGGCATTATTATTCAGTACATCGAACCTGAAATGGTCACTAGACAGTAGATTTGCGCGTATTTGCTTCCAGGAAGCCGAAGCAATGTCATCAACAAATATTAAAACAGTTAGATTTATGCAGAGTTCAATGCTTGATCAATATACAATGTATTCTCCTTTAAATACACCCAAAAAAAAAAGTGTGCGTTTATTTTCAGTCTTCTTTCATAATCCTATTAACAAAATGTTTAAACGATATACAGAATTACTGAGAGCTGAGAATTTTTCCTAATTGATTATTCAGATTTCCATCCTTGCCGTCTCGAATTGAAGCATATACGTGAATGAATCTTTTTGTCATTATCTCCTCTATCAGTATACGGGCTTCCTATAGGCTTGGCCTTAATTGTTTTGATTGTCAATCAGGAATAGTACGTGGGAACAGGTTCACAAAATCCTGTGATAAAAGTTTGGGTCACTGCCTCACCTCACCACACGTTTCTGGCTTCCTGTAAGCAAGTACGCGCAAATCTGCAGTTTCGTGAGCATTTCAAGTAGGATGTACTGAGTAATAACACTGTGGAAACTTAAACTGGCCCGTCAGTCAGCCGAATAGTCTTACTAAACTAGTTAATCGTCTGATTTCTGATCAAGCAAAGGAGAGGATTCTGCCTCAACAAAATGACCTCCGACCGCACATCAGTGCTTGGTGCCTTTTTTGTCAACGAGTTGGGGTGCTGCAGCCGCAGTTTCCATCTTTCACTTGGGCTGTTTCCGAATAGTCTTTCTTGCTTAGGAAAGTTCCTAACTCCTAAAAAATGATCCAGAAATAATTACGTGGCAGCCATGATAAGTGGATTCGAATTCTTCAAATGTTAAGGAAAGGTGTCTCAGTGCTTCCTAATTTACCACCTTTAGCATATGGTACACAGAACCATCCTTTTCGTAAAGAAAGGAGATAAAGCTATCCCTCAATTCTGCGCAGCTGCAATGTTTAAAGTGGCGACCACTCATCTGACCAATCGTGCAAAGAAACGTATATGATGGGCAGGGGACTCATGATGCCTAGTGTAAGTGCATTCGGATTCTCTAATTAGCGCAGTTGTCTTCCTAAGTCATTAGGAATTCCCTTAAACACCTTTCCTTTCCCTCATGACGTTTTCCACAAAGGTTAAAGAAAAGTGGTTAGGGATTAGTGGATAGGCCATAATTTTTTGACTATTCGGACACAGCCATGGGGTTTGTTGTGACATGTGAGGTCTACTTCTTCGTGACCTCCTTCTGAATGCAAGTATCAACTGGAACACTCTGAAGCATATACTGCCCCCTTTAGTTCCGGAATAGTCACAGCACCGAAACTTACCGTGCCTCAGTACTTACGGTGCCTCAAAATAATAGGCATCATCGGTGTTTTTTCATTTAAGAATCGAAAGGCATCGCAAGTATCGGTTCTTGTGACATCCCTACAATACACTGCTGTGAAAAAGTATTTGCCCCCTTCCTGATTTCTTAATTTTTTGCATATTTGTCACACTTAAATGTTTCAGATAATCAAACATATTACACAAAGATAACCCTAGTAAATACAAAATGCAATTTTTAAATGATGATTTTTATTGAAGGGGAAAAAGCTATCCAAACCTACCTGCCCCCCCCTTGTGAAATTATGAATTAATTGTGATTAACCACATTTTTGAGTTCAATTTCACAAGCCACACCCAGGCCGGATTACTGCCAGACATGCTCAATCAAGAAATCACTTAAATCAGTGGTGGCCAACCCTGGTCCTGGGGAGCCGCAGTGTCTGCTGGTTTTTGATGTTACTCAGCACTTAATTGATGAATTAAAACAGTTGATTACATGTTTAACTCATCTCACCTGGTGTCAGGTTTAAATAGGGTGGAGAAAACCAAACTCAGCACACCCTGTGGCTCTCAAGGACCGGGGTTAGCTATACTCCTGCACTAAGGGAATAAAAAGCTAATCAATCAATTACCAGGAACCACCCACAAGACTCCTAGAGCCAATTAAGCAGACATGCAGGTTGTGACAGCAGTCTACATGAAAACAAAGATTTGTCAATATGGTTGGACATTTAGCATAGTTGTAATGTGGACAAAGTAGAAGTACAAAGTAAAGATATAAGTTTATAGGGCAGGGGTAGCAAGCCCTGGTCCTGAAGAGCCACAGGGTGTGCTGAGTTTGGTTTTCTCCACCTTATTTAAACCTAAGACACCAGGTGAGATCAGTTAAGCCTGTAATCAACTGCTTTAATCCATCAATTAAGTGCTGAGCAACATCAAACACCAGCAGACACTGCGGCTTTCCAGGAACAGGGTTGACTTTAATAGAACTTGTCTGACAAAGTGAAGTAGGCTAAAAGATCTCAGAAAGCAACTCATCATGCCATGATTCAAAGAAATTCAAGAACAGATGAGAAACAAAGTCACTGCCATCTATCAGTCTGGAAAGGGTTACAAAGCGATTTCTAAGGCTTTGGGACTCCAGCGAACCATGGTGAGAGCCATTATCCACAAATGGAGAAAACGTGGAAAAGTGGTAAACCTTCCCAGGAGTGGCCAGCCTACCAAAATTACTCCAAGAGCGCATCAACGACTCATCCACGATGTCAGAAAAGAACCCAGAACAACATCTAAAGAACTGCAGGACTCATTTGCCTCAGTTAAAGTCAGTGTTCATGATTCAACAATAAGAAAGAGACTGGGGAAAAATGGCGTACATTGGAGAGTTCCAAGGCAAAAACCGCTGCTGACCAAAAAGAACACAAAGGCTTGTCTCACATTTGCCCAAAAACATCTTGATGATCCCCAAGACTTTTGGGGAAATATTCTGTGGACTGACGAGACAAAAGTTGAACTTTTTGGAAGGTGTGTGCCAAGCTACATCTGGCGTAAAGCTAACGCAGTGTTTCATAAAAAGAACATCATATCAACAGTCAAACATGGTGGTGGTGGTTGTGTGATGGTCTGGGGCTGCTTTGCCGCTTCAAGGACTTGGACGACTTGCCGTAATTGATGGAATCATGAATTCTGCTCTCTACAAGAAAATCCTGAAGGAGAATGTCCGACCATCAGTTTGTGACCTCAAACGCACTTGGGTTATGCAGCAGGACAATGATCCGAAACACACCAGCAAGTCCACCTCTGAATGGCTTTAAAAAAAAAAGATGAAGGTTTTGGAGTGGCCTAGTCAACGTCTGGACTTAAATCCAATTAAGCTGCTGTGGCATGACCTTAAACAGGCTGTTCATGCATGAAAACCCTCCAATGTGGCTGAATTAAGACAATTCTGCAAAGAAGAGTGGGCCAAAATTCCATTGAAGCGATGTGAAAGACTGATTGCCAGTTATCACAAATGCTAGATTGCAGTTGTTGTCGCCGAGGATGGCACAACCAGCTTTTAGGTTTAGGGGGCAATTACTTTTTCACATTGGGCCAGGTAGGTTTGGATAGCTTTTTCCCCTCAATAAATGAAATCATCATTTAAAAAACTGCATTTTGTATTTACTGGGGTTATCTTTGTCTAATGTTAAAATTTGTTTGATGATCTGAAACATTTAAGTCCGACAAATATGCAAAAAAAAAAAAAAAAATCAGGTAGGGGGCAAATTCTTTTTCAGGGCTCTGTACATGCAGTGCAGGAATGGCAATATGAAAACGGTCCACATGTTGATAGAATTGGAAGTGGCATGATGTCTGCCTGGAGGAATGGTCAAAAATCTTGTTAAAGATGTTCTCTTGCTCAATCACAAATTATGTCCAAAGGGCTCTTATGTTTGCCTGGGGTGTTTTCACAATCGAGTACACAATGGATTCCATCTATAGTTTCCATACAAAGTGAGATTACCTAGTGCAAAACATTGAAATATGAGAATTGATCCATAGACCAGTTCGGCTTCAGTGAGATTTGGGCCACATGCATGCTCTTTGCAGACTACGTATGGCAGAAGATGCACAAATTGCATTGACAAAGGAGGGAATATTAAGTTCTCTCGCTTTCCCTGTGGTAAAAAGCTGTGAACAGCATGGATTCGGGCTATAAACAGGAAGAATTCTTGTTCCTTAGGAACATTCTAGGGTGTGCGCTGCACATTGTGTCCAGATGGCCCGATTTTGTACACCCTGACGAGGAAAGAATTCTGTTTTCAACCTTAACCACTATCAAATGAAATCTGTACTTTTTTGGCTTACCTTGATGGTAGGGTACCCATTTGGGTGTGTATAACATTCAGCGTGTAGAAACGTCAAGCGCACATCCAGTCAAGAAAATTTAGAGTTTAATTTCTAGGTGCTGCTATACGTGGCTATAGCATACAAAGGTGGCAGCAATGTTACTGATGACACACCAGGTTGCTAGGGCATGCGCAACATATGCATTTGCGATATTAAATATTAATATTCCACTCTAAACTCCTCTCTCACTAATAAACCACCCCCCAATTTTTTTGGTCTCCCCCTTTTAAAATTGTTTTGGCAAATAAAAAGCCGAAAAGATAGGAGGTTGGATATGAAATTCTTTCCCCCTGACAATGTAGACTAAGTCTTCTCTTCTCTCAGACAGTCTTTTCTTACAAACTAAAACCATTGATGCCTTAGGCGCACCATAGACTTGAAAAGCTGTATCGGCGAGATATAAGTCCTTGGCGTAGTTGTTTTCCTCACAAATGAGAATCCGAAATCAAATCTGTTGCATTCAGTCAAGCAGTAATGATGTTGCTGTTTCGGTATGTCTAGGCCTTGTATTTTACATGTGTAACTACGCGGTTATCCTCGTTGAGAAGAGGCTAGGATTATGTGTAATAGCCTGTTGTTTTGAGCAGGGAAAATTAATCGCAGGAACAGCGTAACTATTAGCTGACTTATGGCGTGATGAGACCCAATTACTGTGGTGTGAATGACATTGATTCACGTCCGCAAAACTAACTTGCAAGCAACTTCAACTCAGCTGGCTACAAATAGCAAGTAATCGTGTAATCAAAATCACAAGGAAACCAAATGATTATTGCAAGAAATCTGTGCTGAAACAGCCAAAATGAAAACAACCTCAACCTACTTTTCGGACGTTTTAAGTGACCCAATTATCGTGGTAGTTGAGAAAGAGTGGGCAGTAAATGGGGGTGGTTAGCTTATCGTGTGCAAATGTTTGTTTTGACAGCAGACATTTTTCAATGACTGCTTCCACTAATTCTCCCTTTTTGAGCTTTGAGGGTGGTACATCTGAATCTTTGTACGTCTGTTTCAATTCAAGAACCTTGAGTCTAGAGATTACTCTCCTCTCTTGCTTTTTCACGACCTTAAACCAAAAGGGTCTGTTGGAAAAACAAGATGCAGTTTTTTCAAATACAATTTGAACCTAACACAGGGTCAAGTCAAAGTTAATTATAGCTCAATGCCACAAAACATGTCTCAAAGGGCTGTACATAAAATAAGCCAATAACCCTCAACATTAAAGATCTACAAAAATGTGCAAAGTGAAAGAAACATCTTATAGAGCAACATATTTACTAGTACAAAATATTTGAAATATTTAAGAAATTGAAAAAGCAAGATAAGACACAACAATTCAGCATTTGCCTATAAGACTGTACATTCAGGCCTAGATAAAGATGAAAATACAAAAATGTGTGACATACAGTACCTATACTTTGGGATGTTTTACAATTTATGACATGAACATCTTTTCTTTCTGTACTGGGTGCAAATAATTCTAGACCTGACTATAAAAGAGGCCTAAAAAAACAAGAGGCTTTTTTTCTTTTTCTAAAATCAATTACCTGATCCTATAAATTTCTCTTGAAGTGAAGTTCCATTAAAAACCTCATATTTTGTGAACTGTCAATAGCACTTTACTGGGATTTTCTTCTGTCTAATGCTGCCTGTTTCAGTCCTGTCTGGGTAAATTGAAGAAACAATAAATAATCTTCTGCAGAAGGCACACTCACCAAAAAAAGGGAAAAAAAGTAAACAATCGTTGTGCAGAATATCCTGCATGGAACAGTGCTGATGCTGGGGGATTGAATTAGAAATGCAATAATCACCGTGCACATTGGGCTGAATTCCTCTATTTATCATCATTCTGAGAGGTGCCACACCTGTGCACAGACACTACATGTTATATTAATCACCGCAGCCCACAGCCCTGGCTCGCTTGTGTGCCATGCTGCTTCCTCATCATCAAGGCAAGACGGATTGGGGTGGCTCATGTATACACAGCTGTCATTTATAATACATGAACCTGGAGCACCTGAAGCTTGGTGTAATTCCATGTTGCTAGGTGCACTGAAACCCTTTCTAAAGCCTCCAATCATGGAAAACTTCATGAAGTTCAACTTGGTGACAGTGTTCTGCCTGTTTGTATTTCATCAGTTTTTCTAAGTCTGCAGGGCCCGGCAAACTTTTTAAAATGCTAATTATACAGTTAAATGCAAAAGTATCGGAGGTGTGACAGAATTTTTGTTGCAGTTTACGTACTCCAGGTCATTAAAAATGCAATATTGTGAGGAGAAGACTGTCAGCATTAATTTGAGGTAAAGCACATTCAAGTTTGGAATTGCTGAGAGATTTTGTTTTTCAAAAGAAATTCAAGCTTATATTCACCAAAGTAAAATCAAATTGTTAAAATATATAAAAATGCTGCTGGATTGACTCACTCGGTGAAGACACCACTTTCAGGGCAGAGTGAGCAAATCAGCACTGGATCAAACTCAGCCGTGCCAGTGCCGACTGGCCAGCAGCCTTGGAAGATCAGTGCTCGTCAGTTGTTTATCGCATTGTGCAATAGTCAATAGTATGTTTTTATGAATTTGGCGGATATCAGATTGGTTTCGCAAGGGAGTGATAAAGGAGCAATTTTTATGTTCTCTAATAGAAGACAACAATATTTCAGATTTGAGGATGTGGATAGTGTGTAGAGCATACGACCCTGGGTATCACCCATTATGCACTGCGGTAAAGAGCTGATGACATGGCTACTGGTTTGGTCTGTTGGCTTTGTGCTACTCGGGAAGACAGGAAGGATACAGTCAGATTGGGTTGGCATAGTTTGTTGCTCAAGCACTTCCTACTAGGCTACGGTTCTGGGCCTGAAATTTTCGGGAACCCCTACCGGCAGTTTAACAATTTGATCTTGGTGTCATTTGAATCGTGGAAATGTCTACTTTTCAGAAATGGATGGTGTGGTGGCATAACTTGTGCACACCATGGTGATTTAACCCCTTACTTCGTAGTCATTGATGTGCGGAAGAAAACGCCGTATAATTTCACAATGCAATGTACAGTTGTATAACAAGGCTTTCAAAAATAAATTAGACTCTTGTCGGTTCTACCAATTAGTCTGAGCAACTATTGCTAATCGGGAGAGGTAAACTGCGAGAGGTTTAGTCATTAAGCAGTGAAAGGTGGGGTTATTGCTGGACCTGTGTTTCTGCCGACGGACCGCCATTGAATTTTACATTATTGTTTGAAATAACAGAACACACTTTGTCACCTCTTTCAAAAATAAACTTGCTCATGTGCTACTTTGGTACTAGTGAAACTGTTCCTTCTATATTGTTATGTATGAGTGTTTTATGTAAAGCACTATATATCATTTGTAAATGGAGATTTGTTACGTACTTTTTGTGCTGCCTTACTGTTCAGCTTTTTGTTTATTTTGTTCATCATTTAGCACCCTCTGGTGGTATGTCTGTAGAAAAACATGATCTGATGCAATACCACTTGTTCGTGATGAAATAGACTAGTGCTTTCTAGAAGTTTCTGGCTTCTTCTTGCCTGGAGGGGGCCGGATCACCCAGGACTCCTGTAGATCTTTCCAGAATGTTCCTAGTCTATATAAATGCTGTGATTTTGTTCAGTTGAGAAGAGTTTTGTTTTGGCATCAGAGTTAAATAGTGGCATTAGAGTGCTATGATAAGATTGCACAGTGGATTATTTAGAGAAATTTTTGGACCTAATCAGTGAAGAATAAATTAGTTTAAGTTGTCATTGCTGGTTTTCTTTGTTGTGATTTTTAAGTCATAACAATATTAAGTGCAGCAGAAGCTAAAAATGGGCGGTAAGCTTTATGTGGAAACATGTCAGTCAACTGTTGATTAAAGGGGCGTAAATCACTGAATGAGAAATGATTTTCCTTCTAAAGATTATTATTAACTTGCAATAATGTGCAATAATGGCTTTCATTGCATTTGTTTTGCAATTGAACATGTACTTCTGCACATTTTTTTGACAATTTGCTGAGCATTCATTGACATTTTCTCGCGCCACACTGGATATGGCTGTCGGCTGTTCCAAAAACACCACAATGTGAATAAATTTGTTCTCAAGTTGAATTTTTAAGAAAACTTCACATGGTTTTGTGGAACTATATATTTGAACATTGGTGGAACAGATCCCATTACTCCATATATTGTTCAATGTCATATTTTGAGAGGTATTTGGGCAATACTTTATGCTCCTTTAAAAAATGAAGGCAGTTCCATTAGTGAGATTGACAAGAAACTGAAGATGCCAACATATATGAAAAATAAACTGTAAAAAATTGATAGAAAGTTGCAAGTCCAGAGATCTAAGGAACACCGAACCCCTCTGGAACTGCTTGATGTGTTCATATTGCGACTGCTAATAGCAGCAGCTGGTTTTTATGTCCTGTGCGGTGCACTTGTGTCTCTCCCCATGCCTCCCTCTCAGTCAATAGTCGCAGGATTGGCCTTTCGGCACATTGGCTAATTGTTCAGTAGTGGTGATTGGAGTATTTGCAGGCACAGAGCAATGGGACCTTTGTGGGAGTTCATCTTTTTGACTGAATTTGGTTTTTTTTTTTTTTTTTTTTGTGCCGACACTGCACTACCCAATGGCTGACAAGCCCCTTCTTCTCTTCTTTTGTTGTGAAAATAGTTTTTTTTTTTGCTGAATGTCTGTCTGATCTTTATTACTTCCCCTGGCCCAAGACCATGGATGACTTAAGGATGAATTCTGGATTCAATGAAATATTTTGTTCGGTCAGGTTCGATCAGATGCCTCAACACTCACCAGATAATGTGTCATCTTGCAGCTGGACCCCATACACACGTACACACAGCTATAGAGAATTTCAGGGGCCCAAATAATGACTTGTCATTTACCTACTCTGAATCCAGTGAAATAAGTGTTTCACACAGAGGACCATACTGACTGAATAGTGCTCTGGTGAACAAACAGGAACGGAAGATAGCTGCAGTACTGGCTTGGCTCCACATCATCATGCTACCCAGCTTCTGGTCATGTTTATGGACCATGGACTTAAGGGAGCCAAAGAATGGATAGGACTGGCAACCCTCCACTGTATATGGCAACTTTATTTGAAGGGCATTTTAAAGAGCATTCATGGATTCACCTGGATTATCATGATCCGATTTTTGTAATGCCCTGAATATGGTGCTGGCTACACTTTTATGTTTTTTCAGAAGATTCACCCATTTCACCCAACACACTAAATGGGAGTTTTTTTTACTACACAGGCTGTGCTTCATTTACAAAATGTGATTTGTTGGCAGCCCCTCTCACTGAGTGTATAAATAGCTGCAGCCTTGGTAAATAAGGCGTTCATTTCATGCAAACTGCATACGCTCCCTCCAACTCTCTCTTGTCCGCATTTTGTGCTGCTAGTTCTTTCTTGGTTGGTCTATCCGATAATATTCGAATGCATGTGGTGTATGTGTGATTTGAAAAATGTGTGAATTTTTTTCTTTACCAAATCTCCTGTTATAAGAACATGGTGGTTGAGCTCATCAATGACTCGTCAATGGTAATTATGCTCTTTAGCACAGGATCTTGCATTTCCCAAGAGCTGCATTTGCTTGAACAGCTTGAAAAAGTCTGACGGCACAGCCAGCCAGCTAAAACACTAAAGTATCTTTTTTTGAATTTTGTTCCCTGAGCTCGGTTTTGATTTTCAGTCTCTCTGGGAGAACACAGCCCCTGCTTTGTGCATCTGAGGGAGGTGCTGTAAAGGCCTCTGGGCAGGACTTGGCCTTTTTACCTCCATCTAGTCCACAGCAGCACCTCAGCCTCTTTCATGCCTTGAAAAATTGCTCAAAAAATTGCTCCAAAATCACCATCATTCTTTTTGCAAAGGGCCTTGGGACATTTTATGTGCTCCCATTAAAAGACATATTCGAAAAGCTCCACGGTGTGAAACTGTGAAGTGTGTTTTTTATGCCATTGCCTGCATATCTGTATTTGAAGAAGTATGTTTATTTACCATAAGACCCTATCATGAATTTTGAAATAATATAAAATAAATTTTTAAGTTGCATTTAAATGCCATGCTGCTCTAATAGCATGGTTTTACATTGAATTGTTGAGATTTTCAATGTACTTTATGAGACATAGTGGTTCCGTCATAGACAAAGTGGCCATTAAGACATGAGGCAAGGCTTCAAAGGCAATATGACAGTAAATAAATATATATTTCAGTGAGGGAGGAAATGCATTGAGAGGAGCCAAAAACAAGTGTAACAATGTTGTCTGTATCATATTGGCAAAATACTTGGTCCTCCAGAAATGCTCTAAATGGACAATGCTGAGGAACAGAAATCCGATATAGCATTTGATTTGATTCTGTGAGGAGATATGTTTTCCTGAAGAATCATTTTTTCAGTTATAATCTTCTATTTTTATTCTATGTGTAGATCCTTGAGAAGTTTTCTGGAGGCCTATATGTAGTGTCAAATGTCATTATATGTTAGTACAAATATGGAAGATGATTTTTTTCTCAATGTATGTTTTAGAATACATAGCTAAAACTGAAACTATAGAGCCATTTGGAGATAAGTTACCAACTTTGCCATCTTTCCTTCCAAGATAACAAAACTGTAAGCAGACATCAAAACACTCCCAAATGGTCTTTAAATCTTGCATTATGTTTGACCTGCTACATGTACACTCAGATATTGTCTGGATTCTCCTACAAATCCAAAATCTTAACCAGTGGTTAGGAATGCAGGTTAAACTTGTTGCTGATAGATAACTGGGCAAAAATCTGTTTTATTTTGTTTTTGTGCTGGAGGAATGCAACCTGGCTTGGATCCTTCAGGCCACTCCCTCCCATCCCCCTCCACTCTCCATTCTATGGGGAGGCATAGTAATTTGGACTTTCTACCAGAATTTATGCGTATAATTTTGGAATCTTTGAAAAAATAGTAATCATAATCTCCACTATTCTCTGCCTTCCTGTATTGACAATAAGTCAATACTGTAATGGCAGGAAATTTTTTAGTCTCAACTGTGAAGATATCTAGCGATAGCTTTTAGTGTAATTGAAACAAGCTGATTCTGTAACCTCACAGTGAGCAATGGTGCTGAATATCACGCCGAATGCTGAAGTCTAATACAAGCTTCGATACAAGCCTGAATGTCAAAGAAACAGGGCAAGGCATTAACAATGCTATGGTTGTAGTTCAGAATGATTGCTGTTTTTTTTTTTTTTTAAATGGAAAATTGAATCGGTTTCATAGATGGAGATGCCTGCTGGGAAATGATTTCTGTCCTTTGTCTGTTCACAAGTACACCTAGGCAAGAGTACAGTGAGGACATAATGCAGAAAGTAATGTAGAGGAGTTTAAATTCATCCAGAATGGGAATTTGACTGATGTCAGTACATGGCCCTGTTTCACCTCCACTTCCACAACTTAAGATGAAGACCTTGTGGACATGGATTTGTTTTGGTTTTTTGCAGAACCACTCACATACCTTGCTCCATCTCACTCTGACATACACACAGCCAGAGGCATGAGCATAAAAAAACCACATTGACAGGCAGCAAGCCCCATTTCCGAGGCTAATTAGTTGTAACCTCATTCTGCTTCAAGAATTGGGGGAATAAAGCCTCGCAGATGAGATGATTACAATCAGAGCTCGTTCTTAGTCCTCATTTGGGATTTCAAAGCTCCTTCGGTTCCCCGTGGGGAGCATCCATATGAGGGCACAAATCTGGTGCACCAGTGTAAAAGAAGAAACCTGAAAGCAGCGTGTGCCCATGGAGTCGTCACTGCCAGGATACAGATGGTCCGTGTTTTGCTTCACCACTCCGAAGCAGGGGGTTAAAAGCACCATCACAGAAGAGCTGCAGTTTCAGAGAAACAAACATTCAGCAAAAGCTGAGGATAAATGGCCTATTTTGCACATCACAATCCCGCACTTTGGTTTAGATAAACAAGAAGAGGATAAAAGCATAGCTTGCAAATGCTGCATCTGGTCTTGCCGCTTTTCATGCAATGGACATTGGTTTAAAATGCTGTTTGAAAAAAGTGATTAATTTGTGTTTTAAGAACGATGAGCTGGTTCCATTAATATTAACAAAAAAAAAAAATTGCTTATAGTCATGAGTGATCAGAGTGCCAACAGGCCAAAAGGATCCGCAAGGCTGCAGCTGAATCTTAGGGTATTGGTTTTAGTCAGGAGTACACATCTGTTTCAGCAAGATAAAAACCTGCCTAAGAACATAGTGATTCATAGTATAAACATTGTCAAAATGATATACATTCATATTTCCTCCCCTGGCCATTTATATTTGTCATTTTATAAGTCTGACTATGTGATTAACCTTCATGAACTGTGCCTGCTTTAGCCTGTGCAAAAATGAGATTTTGCAAATCCCCAATTTCATGTTTTTAGTCTCCATAACATGCAGTGCATGTGATGGATTACAAGTATCAGTATGTTACAGACACTGAAAGCACCAAATTTGGGATTTGCAACCTCTCGTTCTTTGCTTAGTGTGGACAGAATTTATGGTGCTTATGTCTCTAATAACGATCTATCAGAACAGCAACATATCAATAATAACAATTAGAATTAACCCACAGAATGTCTTTTGAAAATGCTGAGCAGTGAATAACAAGTGCCGTAGAACACTGACAAAGTACTGACTGTGTAATCACAGCTTAGCAATGGGTATAGATCAACAATGGCATACTTGTTACTTGCACTTACACTGCAATCAATAAAAGTAGAAACAGAGCTGATATTTACAGAACTTTAGATGGATAAATAAAAAATGTTATTCATTAGCACATGGCAACAACTGGATTATAAGTAGAATACATAATTTATCTCATAGTTTATAAACTGTGGACAATCAGACATGGCACAGATACCCCCAAAACTTTTGGGCAATCTTCCCAGCAACGGAATAATAACAATGCGGCCACCTAGCGACAGCAGGGATGTGCATTCAGGAACACAACTTTCTAAGGTGTGTTCATACTCTTTTCTATCAAATTCACACCTCGTTAGCCATTTAATGATAATGTTTAACAACTGACTTAGAGTAGTTTTTCGCTCGCCACATTTTGAAAGACCAAATTGTGTGAAGACAACCAAAATGACGTCATTAGATTTTGCCCAGGTAAAAAATCAGCCTGCAGTGGCATTGCATGCCTGTCAAAAACCTAATTTTGTGTCTGATGCCCTCTTATCAGGAGGCATCAGACACTTTTATAAAAGTTACACATCATAAACATACATAATTTGCATCTTGGCTGTGAAATTAAGGTGGTGCATTTTTAATTCTGGTCAGTATATTTTTCTGATAAAAAGTCAGTGCCTCCAACCTTCACTTTAAAATTCAGTGACCTGCCCAGTTTTCCTAGGGTACCAAAGAGCATAGACTCTGTCTTACCCAAATTTTGAGATAGCCGTCTGTCAATACTCAAGTTCTGCACCCCAGTGCTCTTGTTCTTTTGGGAGAAAATTACAGAATCATCCACGAACAAAAAACGAGAGTAAAAACAAGCAGACTTCATGTGATTAACATTAAAAATAAAAGCAGCCCTAAAATCCTTCCTTGAGTTATTCCACAAATGTGTACTCTGGCCCCTGAGAGAATCAACATTTACTTCTCGAGAGCAAGATTCTTGGTCTCAAGAGCCAATTGATGGCACACATACTGTCGTTCGCCATTGGCAGCATTCCAAGAACAAAGAGTATTATGTTGTTTGAGGAGCTGTTGTGCATAAGACAGCCAGGAAGGGGTAAGAAGCCCAGAGCTGGCAGGGAGATAAAGTTGGGTGACAGCAGAACATCAGCACAGGAAAGGGTGTGCATGCTGTACAGTGGAAACTTATCCAGAGGTTGAGGTGCCCAATCGATTCCAGCCCTTGCAAGAACTTAACTCGGCCCCTGACCATGGGAGCGGGGGGACTGATGAGCCTCAGGGCACCCTGATAGCCACTATCCCCTAGAACAGAGAGTTACTGATAGTTGAGGACTCAATTATCAGAGTGGTAGAGTGCATAGTCTGTTCACATGAGAGGGATCCCTCGAACGGTGTCTTACCTGTCCGGAGCTCAGGTAAGAAACCTCCTGGAGTGTGCAGAAAAGCTCTTCACCCGAGCAAGGAGGGATCCAATGGTATTGGTCCTCGTTGGGATTACTGACATATGTAGAACTTCAAGCCTACCTTCACCTAACAAGTGTGTTGAATGAGCATAAAAGATTAGGGGCAAAACTCTGAGATTCTATCTGTACTACATGCCAGCAGAGGGAGCAGAAATTTATTTGGAGGCTTAACCCGTGGCTACAAACCTGATGTAGGAAAGACAGACTCAAGTTCATGGGACACTGAAACTTCTTTTGGGACAGAAATGACCGGCACAAGCGTGACGGGAAACGCCTGAACCGGAGTGGTACCTTTGCATAGGACTAACACAGGGGTGTCCAATGTTATCCATGAAGGGCAAGAGTGGTTGCAGATTTTTGTTGCAGCCTAGGGCTACAACACCTGATTCCACGAATTAACTGATCAGGCATTCAATCAAGATCTTGGTAAGTGGAATCAGGTGTATTAGTGTTGGGCTGTTGCAAAAACCGGCAACCACACTGGCCCTTTATGGATAAGATTGGACATCCCTGGGTTAACATATGCTAAGCGAAGCACAGGTTATTTAAACTAGGGACCTAGAGGGCAGAGAGGTTAGAGAGTTAAAAGAATAGGGAGATGCAGACTGCATAGATGGAAGGTGACAGGGCTGCACACACTAGTGAGGACATCTTTTCAAAGCGAAAATGCTAAGTGAGTGGCTTGGAGCAGCAGACATCTGGGGATCATGTGGTAAGGTATAGAAGTAATAACCTGAAATCTTTTTTCTTCTTTAATTTAAATGCTAGAAGCATAAAAAATGAATCCTTGGAACTTGAGACTGTTGATTAGTGGGGCATATGATAAAGTTGGGATTATAGAGATGTGGCTTGGTGAACAAGATTGGGGATGAATAAAATGTAGAAGGTTACATGATTATAAGGAAGGATAGATCCACTGGGAGGGGAGGGGCCATAGCACACTATGTGACCAAAAATTTTAATGCACCGAAAATTCCCGAAACCCATCATCTCTTGCTCATGGTGGAACATGAGTCAGGTCTAAACATAGGAATCTGCTATCAACTGCCAGCCTTAGATGGTACTGTTAATGCAATGCTCTTTGAGAATGTAAGGCAAGCTCGGTGAGACTATCATTATGGATGATTTCAATTACCCTGCTATCTATTGGGAAATGGTAAAAGGACAGGGTAAAGACGGGGAAGAATTTTTAGAAATTTTAAACAATTTTTTGGTGCAGTACATCAGTATACCTACAAGAGAGAAGGTAATTTTAGATTTTTTTTGCTGTGTAATGGTAATGGAACCACTTGGGACTAGTGATCTCTCCACTGTTAGTTTTGATGTATTAGAGCAGGTTAAAAGGTTCATCTCAAAAACCAAAATTTAAAATTTTAGGCGCACAAACGTTAGCAGGATAAGCTTGTATGTAAGTGCGATAAATTGGATGAAACTCCTTGCTGCAAGACTGTGAATGAAATGTGGGGTAGATTCAAGGGAGATACACTTGATGCCCAGTGTTAATTCATTCCAAACGTGTTTTACCGCAAGTCAAAAAAGCAGAATCCTCAGTGGATGACTACAGCTATTCAGAGGAGTTTTTGGGAAAATAATATTTTTTATAAGACGTACATGAAGAACAGTAATAAGAACACTATGTCTGAATACTATAAAATGTGTGTTGAGGTTAAGAAAGCGCTGAGGACAGCTGGAAGACTCAATGAAAGGCAAATTGTGGAACATGCTAAAACTAATCCTAAGCGTTTTTCAGTTCTGTAGTGGAAAAAGGAATTTTAGGGAGAAGATCACATGCATCAGGAATAAAAATGAATCAGTGCAGGATAAATATAAGGATACTGACTATGCCTTCAGTAGTTTCTTTGTTGAGAGTTTTACCAAGGAGCATATTTCTAATGCAAGAGGGCATTTCGAGTGCTCAAAATTGTCCCCCAGAAATTGAGATTTGGGACTAAGAAGCGCAAGACAAATAAATTGAAGCCAAATAAGGCGGTAGGCCCTAGTTTATACTGAAGAGTTCCTAGAAAATTGGTGACATCATCCCTAAATCACTGTCAGTTATTTTTAGGCAGTTTCAAGTGGAGTGATATCAAATGATTGGAAGCAGGGCAATATAATGGCAATATATAAGAGAGGAGACCACACTGAGGCAGGAAATTACACATATTTGGGGTCCTCGATGACAAAATAATTATTTTCCATTAGAATTTAAGCCTTACAAGTTCATTATACACCATATGCGATACTAAAATACAACTTTTACTTTGAAAAGAAATTTGGGCATTAATGGGTTAATACTCACCTTTGGCAATAGAAATTTCGGGGTTATCAAATTGAGATCTTTCTATATGTAAAAGGGATTAACAAAGTTAACTATGCAGGATTATTTAGGCCTTGATCTTTTTGCTAAAGTTGAAGTCACAAATAGAGGTTAGCCAAGGATAATTTTGCACTAATATTATGACCTTTTTTACACAGAGAGTGATTACAGTGTGGAATAGCTTGCTTGGCTATATCACAGAAGCAGAATACTCTGGCCTCCGTATTCTGAAGTCAGGTTCAATTGAACAGCCCTTCTAAATTTAGACCCTGATTTAAACTTAACCCCACATAGACCAATACTCCTGTCTAAATGAGGTTAAAATCAGTTTTAGTTTCTGAAGGTGAGGTTTAGTTAAACCCCGGTATAAGTGTAATCTAAGTGTGGTTTAACTTTAAACCTGGTGTCTAAATTTAAACCGGAGTCTTATTGCCCTGGAAACGTAGTCTGCTCCTACTGCATATGTGCAATAGAGTGCATCCAAGTTTCTGCTATGATTTCTACGTGTGATCTATGTGACCAGCATTTGTACTATGTCTGCCTAAATCATCAAAAATCCAAAAGCCAAAAGGAAGTGGTGTCCAATCTTATCCATGAAGGGCCAGTGTCGGTGCCAATCTTTATTACAGCCCAAGCAGGGTTACAGCACCTTATTCAGCTAATTAAGTGATCAGGGGGTTCAATCAAGAACTTGATAATGAGAAGCAGGTGTATTAGTGTAGGGCTGTCTCAAAAACCAGCAACCACACTGGCCCTTTATGGCTAAGATTGGACACCCCTACCGTTAGGCTAATTGCGTTGCAGGGAAAAATACTTATTTGTAGAATTAGTCAAGAGAAGTGTTGAGATCTTGGAGAAAAAAAAAATGACTGGGAGATCAATTTGACTAAGGCGAGGGTGATAATCACCAAGACATGAGGGAATTCTAAGAGCAGTGGAAGCGACTGAAGGTTTTAACCCTTTATCAGGCAAGGAACCATATTTGGTAACTTCAGTCGCCATCCAAAGTGGCGCCCCCATGCCTCTCCTTGAGGCAGTAGACCCACGGCAATTTCTCCCAGCCAATCAGAGAAAATCAGGCAATATCACAGGCAGTGACATCTGGGTGTTCGACCAATTAGCAGTGGTCTAGAGCTTCTCAAACTTCTCTTCTTCTCCAGACCTCTCACAGTGCGGTTGTGTGCCCTTACCCAGTCCCACTCACAAGGACCTAACATCATACTCACGAAAGAAAACTGATGAAAACTCACATATTAAAAAGTTGAAAAGGTTTGCTAAAAGTTGAGATAGGTGTTGTTTGTTTAGGATTTCTAGAAATTAGTGAGATTTTGCGTGAAGAACAAAAAATTTGGTAGTGAGGCCATATTTCATCATACGCCCTTTTCACCTGAGCCAAGAACAAGTGATGGTTAAACTATTTATGGACATATGCCCAACGCGCAGTATTTTTTACAGTCAGCTTCTTAGGGTATTTTTTAGTGCCCTATAAAGGGTTAAAGGGGTTTTTCCTGTCAACAAATGGTGCCTCTGGCACAGCAGCTGCCAACTGCTGTAGAACATCCAAAATATGAGCCATGTAGGTCACTGTATGTCTGTATGGCCTGTTCTCGTCACTCATATTATTTTATGTTATGTTATTTTGATTCTGATAGGACCACTTTGTCAAAATGAGAATATTTATTGAAAGCATACAGGCATACAAGCGTACATTGAGTTTGGCAGAATGGCTCTGTTCTAAGAGATCCATGCCCATCCAAGAATGGAACTGAAGGCAAGGAGCTGCAACTAATCCCCCCTCCATAGAAGAGAGCCCACAGCAACAATGACCTCAAAAAGAAGAGACATTGTTATTGAACGGCAGTTTAGTCATGAAAGAACAGGATTACAGAATGCTAAAATTGATGGGAGGAGCTGGAGAGGAGGAGGGTTGATAAGCAAGATAAGCCACAGCTTGGGGATGCGAGCTTGAAGTTGGCATGCAGTCCAAGGCTTACTTGCCAAGCAAAAAATCAAGGCCAAGCCATCAAAATTTTACCCAAAGTAGGGTGCTAGTGCGTGTACAATTATACAAAGAATAATATTGCCAATGATACGGGGAAAACCTGTTAATTTGGAAACATAACACAAATATGATATTAATTTACTAAGAAGGTTGAGTACGACCTGCGCGATTACAGAAATTCTATTGCTAACTGAAATGGCTGCTCTGAGCCCTGATCATTCCACAGCATTTTGTACATTTTATTTATTTATTTATTTATTTTTTTTTAATTGGCGAGCACTCCAGTAGCTAGCATTTGCCGTTGGTTTATTGTCGCAAATAAATGTGATGTGATTTGCGAACTGTTACCTTAACTGGACACTGCTACTAATGGCAGCACCTGCTTGGAATAGACAAATAACACAAGTAATAAGGCAGTCATTGCGCATGACTATTGGAAACAAGTGGAATTCAAGCAGCATATTGGCAATTGACTTTAACATTCACGTCAATCATGATTTGCTCCAGTCATTTGAACAACAGTTAAGGCAACAATCACATGAATAACACTTTATCCATTTTCGGCCACAGTTATTCAAATAACGGAATTATTAAAAATTAACATAAACCATTTCCTGCACCAAACATACTGTTGCTGAAGCACTGATGAGGAACTAATCGCTTGAAATGAACATGACCGAGACATTACATTCAGGATTTTTTTTTTATAAATATAAAAGAGTTGAAGACAAAACAGAACAGCAGGACATGCTCGATTGACACTCCAGTAGTATGACCATCACCAGCACCGAGACATGGGAATAACTGGCAAGTTGTAATTATTGTGTTCGCAAATTGCTTTTAACAGGCCTTAGACAAGGCTAAGTTTGTTCCGCAAACCACAAGACCTCAGAAACCTGTTCGAGCGAAACTCAGATTGAACATGCACAGTCAATCCATTTGAACTTGTTTGTGAACCAAGGAAAAAGTATAGTTAACCAACCGAACTAAGCAAAGCGGTTTGGAACTCAAGTCAATTGACCAAGTAGCATCCGTCCCATTGGTTGTCACAAAATTTTGAATTTTCCATCTCTAAATATTTCATTATAGCCGAGTGAATTGGGTACAGTTGGAAGGCTAAAGTTATTACTTGTACAACCCCAATTCCGGAATAGTTGGGACAAAGTGTAAAGTGTGAATAAAATCAAAACGCAATGACTTTCAAATCACACCAGCCAGTATTTTTTCAAAATAGAACAGAGATAACATAGCGAATGTTGAAACTGAGAAATTTTACAATTTTAGCCACAAAATAAGCTCATATCAAATTTGATGGCTGCTACAGGTTTCAAAAAAGTTGGGACAGGGGCCTGTTTACCATGGTGTAGCATCACCTCTTCTTTTTAACACAGAGTGGAGGCGGCTGGGCATTGAGGAGACAAGTTTCTTGAGTTTAGCCATTGGAATTTGATCTCACTCTTGTTTAATACAGGCTTCCAGCTGCTGGAGAGTTTTGGGTCTCCTTTGACAGACTTTTAGTTTAATTATGCACCAAATGTTCTCAATTGGTGAAAGATCAGGACTGCAGGCAGGCCAGTTCAGCACACGGACTCTTCTACCATGACGCCATGCTGTTGTAATAGCTGCAGTATGTGGTTTCGCATTGTCCTGCTGAAATATACAAGGCCTTCCCTGGAATAGATTTCGTCTGGAGGGGAGCATATGTTGCTCTAAAACCTTTATATACCTTTCGGCATGCATGGTGCTTTTTAAAACATGCAAGTGTCCCACACCATATGCACTAATGCAGCCCCATACCATCAGAGATGCTGGCTTTTGAACTGAAAGCTGATAACAGGAGGGGCGGTCTTTCGCCTCTTTAGCCCGGAGGACACGATGCCCATGATTTCCAACAAGAATGTCGAATTTGGACTTGTCTGACCACAGAACACTTTGCCACTTTGCTACAGTCCATTTAAAATGAGCCTTGGCCCGCAGAACATGGCGGTGCTTCTGGATCATGCTCGACAATGGCTTCCTTTTTTCATGATAGAGTTTTAGGCGGCATCTGTGGATGGCACGGCGGACTGCGTTTACAGACAGTGGGTTCTTGAAGTATTCCTGGGCCAATTTAATAATGTCAATGATAGAATCATGCCGGTGAGTGATGCAGTGGCGTCTGAGGGCCCGAAGATCATGGGCATCCAGTAAAGGTCTTCCGCCTTGTCCCTTACACACAGAGATTTTTCCAGTTTTTCTGAATCTTTTGATGATGTTATGCACTGTCGATGATGAGACCTTCAAAGCCTTTGCAATTTGACGTTGAGGAACATTGTTTTTAAAGTATTCCACAATTTTTTTTACACAAGCCTTCACAGGTTAGAGAGCCTCTGGCCATCTTTACTTCTGAGAGACTCAGCCTCTCTAAGACATCCCTTTTATAGCCAATCATGTTACACACCTGATGCCAGTTAGCTTAATTACTTGGTAAATGTTCTTTCAGCTGATTCTCTTATATATTAATTGCTTTTTCAGCCCTTTTTTGCCTGTATCCCAACTTTTTTGAGAAATGTTGCAGCCAGAAAATTTGAAATAAGTGCATTTTGTGGATAAAAATGTAAAATGTCTCAGTTTTAACATTTGAAATGTTATCTATGTTCTATTGTAAATAACATATTGGCTCATGTGATCTGAAAGTCATTGCTTTTTGATTTTATTCACAATCTACACTTCGTCCCAACTATTTCGGAATTGGGGTTGTAGAATCCGTAAGGCATCAGGCATGAACGCGATTCGAAAAAGCCGTGAGCTTGTTCAGTGCCACAGTGAGATAACGTTTACAATGCGCTTGCAAGGACTTTCTACTCATATATCTCGACCATACAAAAGAAACTAGCGAGCATCCCATATATAGGAAAACTAGCAGCTCTGGTAACTTCAGGAAATGGGACATAACAGCAGTTTTCTGCACCACGAGTACGAACACTGCCGAGACTCCATGAAATATTTGCACTTCAGCACACTGTTGTCTGCAAGACATGCATGTCTAAGCACTAAGCTGCCGATTAGGACAAAACCGCAGTACGTTTCCTGCATTTTTTAAGCATCCGAATGCTTTTTGACACCCGGAAAGAACCAGCTTTCAAACAGTGGCAATCGCCACAGGTGAAGCAGATTGCATTATTTATTTATTTATTTATTTATTTATTGCCATAGAGGTCTTGATTCACTGACAATAAGAGTACTACCTCGCTTCGAGAGAATTCGAATGAATGGTCAAGTGTTTGTGCTGCATCCACATTAGCATGTGCTGTTTTAAATATACGGTTTAACAAATGCACACCAATTTTAAAAAGTTCTACCAGCAAACACATCGGCAAAATTTTAGAAACAAGCTACATTTTAAGACAAGTAAATTTTTGCCTAGGCTAGCCTTCACAACCGAACATTTCTCACTTGGCAGCATAGGCCAACATGACATTTAAGACCAAGTGCCACATCAAGTCTGCCGAAGTGCGGTAACCAAAATAAACATTGTGAAAGAAGTTGCAGCAATAACAAAACCCACGAACCTTGCAGCAGGTGGATGCTTCCTATGCAAGCCATTGTTAAGCGTACGTACTAACAAGCCGCTTCTCAGGATGACAGTTTAAGTGAACCAGCATATTATCGGTTAAGCAATCATGTGACAGCTAAGTCAGATGACAGTCATGCACTCGGACGGTTCTCCGGCGGGAGAAGTGACTCCTCTGTGTAAGCAAGCTTGACTCCGTGGCCTATCAGAATTCACGTCAAAGCTCCGTTAGATTTGCGCAAGAGATAAGATCTAATCTACTCAACCTATATATTATTGAAATTAATTGCCCTTTTCTTGTTATGTTATATTTGATCATCGACAGTGTCAAATGCTTTTTATAGATCAAGCAATACTGTAACACAGAATGTTCCATCATAAAGCTCTTTTTTATCGTAATCAGTAAGCTATAGTTCACATGTATCAGTTCAGCGTGAACATTTAAAGTCAGATTGTAATTTATACATAAGATGTATTACCAACATATATCCTTCTGACGGCTCAAAAACTATTTACTCAATAACGCTTACAGTAGCTCCTAAAAAAAGCTTGCCTATACTGACTTTGTTTAACTTCTATCCCCTTCTTGAAAAGTGGGGTCACATTGGCAAGCTCATTTGGTGCCTCATGGCGCTTTTCCACTACGTGGTACCGGCTCTACTCTATTCTACTCCACCCGCCTTGGTACAGGGTACTTTTTTGGGGGGTTGTTTTCCATTAGAGGATAGTACTGCCTCAGTGTAGCTGGTCGTCATAGCGGCGCAACACGGAACTTCCGCGAGGTCATCCTCAACACGACACGCAATGTAGCTACAGTTATATCAAGTTTACATTTATACCGTCAATTTTGTTAAAGATTTATGAGTTCAAATCGGGGGACGTGCACTACCGTCACCTCGTTATGGCACTAAAGTCCAGCGAGTGTTGAATTGTATTTTTTTTTGACATTGTCGTGTCCGATTCAGTCGCACTTTAAATTGCGTACCACCTAACAACGCAAAGCAATGATATCCGTAAAAGGCATGGAGAGCGAATGTACATTTCATCCTGAATTTGACGGCAAACAAACGGATTGTTAAAACATTGGATAACTAAGTGATCATTGCAGAGCGGAGTTCCATGTTGCAAATGCACAAATTGCAGGAGATGGCAGAGAATCAGAATTCATTGCTTTATGATGCGTCATCTCGTCTGTGATAACTTTAAGAGAAAAATGATTCGTCAACACCCGTAAAGTTATTTTTCTGTGCAATTTTCTTAAAACAGGGGTAGCATCACGTAACTTTCTCAAGGGGAATTATCCTTATGAAAAATCACCACAAAATACTACAGCAAAAATAATATAGTTTCTTATAGTAACTATGGTATTTTTGCGGAATTACTATCGATATACTATAGATCCACATCCACGTATGTGAACGCCCATTTTTAAGTGGTTCAGAACAAAATTTTACAAACGAACAACAACCTTGTATGCTCCGTTCAACTCATGTTCCACGGAAGTAGCATTTTAGCACCCCTTCTATTGACCTATACAGTCATGATCCCATTGTTTCCTTTGCAATAACTGCAAGTTTAAGGGTGAAGGACATCTCATACAAAAGTATTTCCTTGGGATTTTCACCACGCATTTCAGCTGGACCAATCATGAGCAATTTTGAGTGGATATTGTTTTACATGTGTACCAGTACATCTGTTAGTAAAGCGCCACCTATTATCGACAGTAGTCCTTATCCCAAGAAATGGCTTTCATAAACTAAAAGGTTGATCTCCATACTTCATTATGCAACAAACCTTTGCCCAGTCGGTCGACCGCACACACCACCAGGTGACGCTGAAATATGTCAAATTTTACCATTTTGCCATGTTCGGCGCCACCTGTTGGTGTGTGCATCCACTATCCCAACTTTTTCTCACCTGTAATGGATAGTCTAACCACATACCAGTGTGGTGCAGCTGTAAAAGTTCTGGGGCACTGATCGCACACAGAGTATAAGGGGTGCAAACTAGTGACGGAAATGGATTGTGGCCATATTGGAGCGCCCCCTATATGTTGCGCCAAGAATATCCCAGGCCGAAAATCACTCTTTCCACTGACCATCCCCCCCTATTTTGGCTCGCACTTGATTGACCCCTAAAACCCAAACCGGTGCAGGTAGGGCCAAAAATTTGGGAAATTTTGTAGTTAGGGTAGGAACATAAAACCACCAAAGTTTCAGCAAAATTGAAGAGGGAGACTATCACCACCTGCCTGAACCTTACAGACAATGGTTCTTAACATCTTTAGCCCTTTCAAATTGTAATAGACATCTTTCAGACACTCACCAAAATTGGAATTACAGATAAAAGCTATTGCGAGTCGGACAGCATTAGTGACAAGGTTTGTCTCTTCCACAGGACAGGAACTGGACAAAGTATCAAAAGCACCCCAGAAAATGGCCTTTACTTTGAAGTCTCAAAATCAGAAAATCAAAAGCAACTATACAGGTTATTTCTATTCATTTGAATGCTTACGACATCATAATGGTAATTCGTCCTTAAAACCTTGTAAATGACATTTTTAATCTGATTATTCTTGTCTACTGCAGCGCTCCTTCAGTTAGAGGCAATTTCTGAGCTTCAGCATGATTTTAATTCGCTGCCTGTGCATAAACTTGCATTATGCAACGACAAAACTAAGTTTGTGGTCTTTGAATACAAATATGAAAGACCCTCATATTTTTTACCCAGACTTTGCCTAAATTGAACCCGTCCCTTCTAATAAAGCTCTGTTTAAAATAGATTTTTTTTTGAGTGAGATTTAATAAAAATAAAAAAGGCTTACTAAACAGATATAGGTCTTGCTTTACATTTGAAAAAAGTGGAGGGATTGTGTAGATGGCGAGGCGCCCTGTCCTGGATGATGTTGGTGTTATTTATTGGCATTTATTAGATTCTGTTTTCAAATCAATGTACTAAATCCACTGCATTGCACGCCGGTTAATCACTGGCTGTGGCTTCCACACAGACACACATCATTGTGCTCTGACGTAATTCAGTGGGATGAGGGTTGCTAAAATTATGGAGGAGATGTTGTTATACCTTATCTGTGTACAAATGTGTACATTCCAAAATTGCATCATATTTTGCCTTAATCTTTTATTTTCAGCTCTACGATTTGGCAAAGTGTATTTTACATTGTTCATTGCTTTTTTCTTGGTGTGATTATTAATGGTTGAATGCTCTCATGGAAGATGGGGTGCCTCAAGATGTTATCTCAGGACCTAATGTGTCTGTTCTTTGGGTTTAGACAAGACAATTTAATATTACAATGTTTCAGATTCCTAGAAACAGCTCCAACAGGACCTTAAGGTGAAGGTCAAGGAGCTGATCTCGTGGTTACATTTCAAAACCCTGGGGACTGCAAAATCAAGAGAACTGCTCTAGTTTTGAATGATTGTTATTTTGTTGCCATAGTGTAGTTACATGATTTAATTATGTTGATTTCTTTAACATTGTTTAAAGTTGACGTTCATTAATTCAGGGTCCTGCTGAAAAAGACACTATCAGTCAGGCTCCCTGCTTAAATAAATGCTAAATATAATAGAATAAACAAGGAGCTCAAAGACCACAAAATTCCCCCATCTTGGGATGCACATGTGACAAACTGTAAAATGTCCTGTAGAGGTCATAGGTCAATGTTAGTGCTTGCATTGGTTTCCTTGACCTAAACGTAGTAGTTTTCGATGTGCTGCATTAAAAGATCAGATGATTTTCCAGTAAGTTACATGTTGCAGATAAAGGTCAAGGTCACAGAAAAAAAGGTCACAGGTCAAAAAAACATTCAAAAGGCATAACTAGAGGATACATCCAACCTGCACCAGTGATTAAAAAAAAGCCTTTGTTAACAGTGTCGGAGATATGCTCCGGAAATGAAAAACAGTGATGGAGGTCATTACAGGAAGGTGTAAGATCAGAGGTAACAAAAAGGGGAACATATATAAATTTTTGGTAAAGATGATAAAGTCAGTGTAAAAAGGTAATGCAGCTGCATGGTTTCAGAGCATATGGATCCGGATGGATGCATGCACAGACAGAAATGGTTAAAATCAATAGTCCCCCGACTTCCCCTTCAGGTGGAGAGGGAATAATAAAAATCACTCTTTTTGAAGGGAAGATTTTTTGGAATGTTTTAGCAAAATCTTCAGTTAGTGTTATGGACCTCACTTGCTCTGAGTTACCAGTCGCGACTGTTACATCAGCATTTGAATGTTCTGTTAAAGAAGAGCGAGGGATTACAATGAAAAGTTTCAGAGGTGATCTGCTGGGAACCATGTTGCTCAGAAATCATTAAATCACTGACAGATGGAATAGCAAAGCAACTTTGTAGTGTCATGGCTGCAGAGTCATTATGCTTAGGACGAATTCTGGTTGCTTTCCCTTTTCACTCTCTGTTTCCGAAACAGTAACCAGATCTGAATCCAAATTAATTTCTGTGGGAGCGGATTAAAAAAAGGGAAAGGCCAATGACAAGTAACATCAGCATATCATTTTTGGGCTGTATTATGAAAAAAAAAAAGAAATGAAATTGCAAAGAAGAATGGACGATGGGTTGTTGAATTGGCTGATAGAGTCAATGTCAGTCTTAGTAAAGCTGGTAATTTAGGCAAGAGGCAGGCAGAGTACTAACATGTTTCTCTGCAACGAGCAACACTGCATCACTAATATTCTTAACAGTAATGCATTCTCAAATAATGTTTGCATTTGATAAATGATAAAAACAGTCATGACCCACAGTCAATAGGTACAACTACAGCATATGCTCAGTAAGTCACTTACAATGTATATTTGCTACGCAGTTGGAATGAATATTTAATGCTTAATATGACAGAAAAGGACTGACAATTAGGCGTCTTGGTGCAGCAAAGTATGAAGCAGCAGCAGGTGAGTGCATTTCGCCTAATGCTGAATCTGTTTTTGAAAAATGCAGGATTTTAGCCCATAAAAAAAAAAAAAAAAAAAAAAAGTTTCCTGCTACAGGGAATTGAAAACAAAAGATTCAAACGGGGTCAGAGTTAATTCAAACATGTTCATATCTCTGTCAGGTAATCATGGGAATGAATATATTTAATTGTTCACACCAAATATTTAAAATAGTCAGTTCAGCAAGATTTAATAAGATGTGCAGGAATGCGCACCTTCCTTAACACTTGACAACACAGTTCAACTATACATCATCACATAAGCATATTTCCCTCAGTTTACAAAATTACTCCAACCAAATATAATTATGGACCCTTGCTGTTTATTTGATAAATTAAAATTGAAATGTGTCCCATTGTACAGTCATGTGTGTGACCCATCTGAAATCACTGAGCACTAAAGGAATGGAATCATGAAAGGAAAAACAAGTAATTTCAGACAAACCACTCAGTAATCTGACTGACGAATTACTAAGAGAGGTCAAAACTGGTTGTTAGAAGTCATCTTCCCATCTGCAGTCTGCTGTGCATCTTTTAGTGTCCCCTCGCTGATGCAGCGTCATTTGGATCATGGCAACAATCATCTCACTTTGCCCATTGATCTGTTTGCTAGAAAGTGTCAAACTTTAATTATTATTTTAGGATTTTATTTACAATAGTTTACAATGGTTACAATTCTAAAGTGACATAATCAGTACTTTGATCCCATGATCAATAATTTTACTGCAATGAAAATAATACACCGGACAACATAGTCAATAAAAATGATATTATCCAAATGCATCAGGGCATTTTATTTACAGGACAATGACAAATATTGTTCTTGACTTAGCTCTGTACTGTAGAGAAATTGGAGCACTTATAGTATATGCCAGTCCTGTCATTTCAGCGGACCATTATGTTTTAAAAAATAGCTTGTGAGGCATTTTTGATTAATCTGGTGCATTTAATTGCTTCCTTTCTGCAGGCATACCCTTCAATACCAGCTCAGACACCACACTTTAAATATAAATAAAACTGTGAGTCCATAAGCTTGAGTAAATAGCCCCAATAAAAGAACTGTACTGTACATTCCTTTTCCTGAGCATTCAGTATAGTCCATGACCAATGTTTATTTTACGCAGCTTTTTAGTCGCTGTTACAGCACACTCTAGCCTTCACACTAATTATCCATAAAACTTTAGGTACTCAGAATTCTTCTCCTGAAAATCATCTGTAAATGAAAGGGCAGTATATCATTATTTTTAAAATATCTAAATTTCAGTTTCCCTGATCCCTTAAAACAGTTTTTTGATGCGAAGACTCTTCAAATTTAATACAGCCACTCATATGTATATGGGTTCAGTGAATCCCAGTGGACATTCAAGAACCTATAGCAGTTTCTTGTTCCATCACAGTATTTGCAAACTATGTCTCCACAGGAGTTAAGAAATCTTGACAAGTCTCACAAGGGAGAAATGATTTCAGTATCTCCTTTGGAAGTTTACCTGAGATGTTTGGTCTTGGATGACAGTTGACAGTTACTTCACGACTGCGCTGTATGACAACTGAGAATGTCAAGAGGACATGTAAGAGGCTGGATTCTGCAAACATGATTTATGTTTATATAATGTTCATAAAAGTTATTATATTCCCTTTCCAACCTCACAAATACAAAAAATGACTAATTATAACTGAGCTCTGTTTAAATGCAAACATTTTTGTCCTTGGGCAAAAGCCACAAAATACGCAGGATACAGGCTAATGTTGTCTGGAGGTAGTTAAAGGGGCATTTGCTTTATCTTAATGGCCATTTTGGGTTGCTCTTCCCCAAAATACTGTTTCCTGCAACACTGCCCCAGAGACACACAATCTGGATGCGAATGAAGCATGTCCATTCTTTCTTCTATAAACAGGGCCTGTTAAAGCCTCTTGTTAGTGGCAAAGCCCAGTGACAGATCAAGAATAAAAGCATTTACATGACTGGACAACAAATAATGCCTTAGTCACACAATGTTCATACAAGCCATTCACTTTATCATATAACATTAATCACTTCAACTGTAAGGGGGTGGGGGCTGTATTAGCCGGAAATTTACATATTAAAATGGGAATGGGGTGTGGTATGGGGTTCCCATCGTGACCTGGACAGTTCTACGCAAAAACATTAGCACTTGTGGGAAAGCTTGATTATAAATTTTGGGAACCTCTGAGTGCCCTACAGCTAAGATGTTACACTGACAGCTCTGTGGTTGTGTATTCGAATTCCAGCCACACCATTACCTGCTGTGGCTGTTGGTCTGCATGGTCGAGGCAACTACTGGCTGAGCCTTGCCAGGAATAATAGGGGTTAAGACGGTCAAACTTTGGTGGTCTCATCCCTCTTTAGAAGCCACTCCTGGTTGGCCAGATGCATGTAGCTGTCAGAGCAAATTGTATGCTGACTGTGTTATCCTTCGACGGCATAGGCAGTGTGTGGCTATAGTGGCCCCCTCAAAAAAGAAAAAATAACAACATGAATTTTATTGTATTCAAACAAGAGAGAAACTGCTTTGAATGTGGTTGTGACATTGAAGGAAAGCAATGTCTGCCTCCTCTCAAGTAAAGGTCCATGATTTTTGCCCTCTACAATGATGGCTAATTCTCTTTAACATTCACAGGACATTCCTAGTTGCACAGTAACTGTTAGTGCTGAACTATGAAAGGCAGCCTTGCTTCAGTAGGCATTGAATTTTATACAACAGGCTAGTACACGCGTTATACAACTTAGAAAAACATACTGAACACTGCACACAGTATCTGATGCAAGCCACAAACTACATACTATTTCTGAGGGAAAATTTCTGATTTGGAACCAACTATCGTTATTCAGGGTGCCAGCAACGCCTCTTTTTTTTTTCTTAAGATAAAAGAAAATCACATAGTAATTGACAATATCATTATGCTCACCAACACCTAATGTCCGTTTGAAAAGGTCAAGATTAATCATACATCCCCAGTGGAGTTTTGGCTTTAACAGTGGTGCAGTGTGAAGTAAATTAGAGGCCTTCTGTATGTGTAATATTTTTACTTTGTACCCCAGGGTCTGCAACTAAACATGTTAGGAGCAGAATAAGTGCCATCCAAGCCCAAGCTGAATACAACCACTTAACAAGATTATCCAGAGCACAAACATCCAAAACAGTTCCTGCAACCCTTTAGCAGATAAGTGAAGTAATGCTAACATTTTCTCTAGTGCTAAATTCACTACAGCCAGCTCTCTCAGACAGTACAAGGAAAGAACCCCACTGTTCAGTCTTCCAAAGTTGTCTCCCTTTAGCTCCGGCAAAAATACCTATTTCAGCTGAGGTGAAATGTGTAAAGGGTACAAACGTCATGTTTTAGTAAGAACGCATTGAAGTCAGAATGCAAACTCCAAAATATTTGAGATTTATAAAGAATTAATTGCTGGTCAGTCAGAGACCTTAAAGATTAATACTCTGTTGTAACACAGAAACAAGTTACTGCTATTCATTTGCAACTCAGACTTAACAATGCCCTGCTCCTACGGCACGGGTTTGATCCCCAGTTATACCAACCAGCAGTGGTCGGCAGCTTTTTCAGAACAGCGCATGATTGGCTTAAGCGCTGTAGGGATGCAAATTGGGAATGGACTGCTGGGAAGGGAAATTAAAATGATTGCCTTGTTCATTGCTCAAGCGCCTCCTGTTGGCCAGCCAGGCGCTCGTCAGTGAGATTCTAAGCATGCTTGTGTTCGGGTACCCTCCGCCCTCATTCTGAACTTGCGATTTTCCACCAGTGAGTGTAAACGATGCAGGGGCTGACAGGCGCGTGCTTCGGAGGAGAGCCGCGGACGGTCTCTCTCTCCTGAGCTGGTAATAGGGGGTTGCATACGAGCGAGCCTTGTACATAGTTCTCGAATTGGGCATTCCAAATTCAGGTGGATTGGAGATGTCAAATTAAAAAAAAAAAAAACAATGCCCTGCTCCCAGGAATTCTTAGTGTGAAATGGGAAGATTTTTTGTAGATTTTCCTTGTTTCAAAAAAAAATACAAAAAAGCTTTGATGTTCACTCATTCAGTTGATACACAAAACCTTTTAGCTTTGCAGCTTAACTTCTAATGTTGTAATCTTAAGCACTGGGCAATATGCACATTAGCATGACATTATTAAACGGTTACTTGACTGTTAGCAACTTTATTGAATGTTCTAACTATTTGGCCCTACTAGCTTTGCTAACAAACTTTTAACCACGTTATAAAATCAATTACCGAAAAGCATTTCACAATAAGCGGTGAGTTATATTTTCATTATGCAGAAAAGGAAGCCCACAGAGGGTAGCCAAGGCCCCCAAGGGGGTTAAGGGGAGCAACGTGGGAGCAACGTGGGAGCAGTTAAAGGAATGGTGTTCCATGTTAGCTCTAGGCAATTGTGTGATAAACCTGTTTCTGTTTGGTAAAAATTGTAAAGAACTAACAAAAAAAAAATATTTTTTTTTCTTTGAAATAAATTGAACCAACTCCCAAATTACATTTGAACATTATCATTTAAACCAAAATGCACAACTTTAAAATTCACATTTGCAGTTTCTGGTCACACAATGATGAGGAATTTAGGAGTAGTCATAAGACACTATGTGGAAAGCAAGTTAAAAGAGGAGTCTTCAGATGACCCCTTAGCATATGCATTAGAATAAGGTTCTTTTGGATCTGTATTACTGTAAAGATTAGCCATATCACTATCCAGTTTGTTGTATATCAATGGCAGGGTAATAATTAAATCTAAGCTACTTAGTCTCGTTGTCAGCTGTCATAGACTAGCAAAGACAACAGAAGGTGTTTGTTGAGAAGAATAAAGGAATAAGCCCCGAGAAGCAGTGGGTTACAGTGATTTTATAACGGCAGAGGGGCGTTCGCGTCATGCCTTAGTGCCCCTCCGCCATTATAAAATCACTGTAACCCACTGCTTCAAGGGGCTTATTGCTTTTATAAAACGGTTACCCTACATATAGCCCATTAAATAAATACACAAGAAAAAAAAATCAACAATTTATTGGTAATAATGCAACAATAAAATTGAGAACTATTCATTCTTCCACCAAGCAAGATCGAGTGGACAGAATGGTTGGCAAGCAACACAGACGTTAAGATTGCTTTTTCATCTAGTGCCATTATCATGTCACATCAGGCTATTTGGGCTCGTTAATGTAGATATACTATGAAAGCAGGCTATTTGGAATGTCTCCTTCGATCTCCCGAAGGCCCCGCTAAATAATTTTACGTTTGTTTTGGTTTTAGAGTTTCCTTGTTCTCAACTCGCACCGATCAGCCATATCATTACAACCAGCAGCAAGAGTAGGGAACAAGATTGACTTCTGTCCTCCGCACTTGCCGGTGTCCAGGATAATATGTTGAATTGTGCATTAGTTTGCTAGCCAGCCTGTCAACTAGCTAGCGTTCACTACAATGGATGTGGTTACCCTACACATAGCCCATAAAATAAACACACGAAAAAAAAAAAACAACAATTTATCGCTAATACTGAAATAGCGAGCTAGTTAGCAACGTAGCTAGCAAAGTGATATCAAAGTATATAGCTAGCTAGGTAGATAGCCAACTGGTTAGCAGGTTAAAAGGCTAAACTTTGCTAACACTGAAATAGTGAGCTAAAAGTCTTGAAACAAACGTAACCTAACGAGTCAGTTGAGTGCAGAGTAGTTGGTTGCTCGGCCAGGCGCGAAGGGATATTTTGTGCTGTGGTCTGCCTCAGAATACAGTGGGTTACACTGATTTTATACCGGCATGGAACGCGGCTCAGCCAATCACATTTAAGGATGGGAAGCACCCGTTTTATAATATCCTTTAACCATTAACCAGATAGATTTTTGCATGATAATGCCACATTTTGACATATTTACATGCTGCATTTCCCTCCTTTTGATATACTTATGTATATTCTGCTATCCCCTGAATGAATCCTATTGTCATAATGCATCCCATTTTCATCTATTTGTTTTATTTTTTCTTTTATTTTCGGGGTGATTTTGAATTCAGCCCTCAATGGGTTGATGATTTTGGATTCCATTGGTTGTTGTTACTTCATTTTGTTCTTAACAAATAATTCAATATTCATCAGTAAAGATTTTCAACTTGAATAATTCATCTATCAAGATCTGACGTGATTTAAGTGTTCCCTCAATTTTTTAAAGCAGTTTACATAAGCACTTTGAAATACAACGTAGTGTTCAGTAAGTGAATTTGAAGCAAAATAACCAGAAGAAGGGCTGTAAAGGATGCAAAGGCATACTGACCCTTTGGGTGATGAGGTAGATGGTAAAGAAGGCATTAAAGAACCTTAGGCCAATGGTTCAAGAATTTCAACAATTGACTACATCTTGGTTGTCTATAACAATAGTAAAAATCTGTCTCATAGGCAATTGAGTTTAGGGAGGGGTACTCAAAGGAAGCCCTTAGTAAGGGTAATAAACAAAAGCAAGCATCAAGTTCGAAAAACATGACTGGAACTATATCTGGTAGAGAGTGTAGTGGGACTAAAATGTAAATTTTGTCCATACATACCATCAGCATGTTTGGCAGCAGAAGACATAAAAGGAGAGGTAATCCATTCAGACAGTCTTATATTAGGGGTAGGTCACTGGTTTTTTGAAGATGTTTCAATTCCAGTGATCCAGGCAAGAGCACCATTTAAGCTCATTTAAGGCTAGCTAGTTGCTATGCAGAAATGGAAATTCAAAAAATACTATTGATTCAACTATTCTGAACGATTAAAATTCATATTGTGACAAATCTAAAAGACCTTCAGTGCCTGAACTTGCTGAATTTGAAAAACCACTGGGGATGTAATTGCCTGTCTGCCTACAGGTTATGGTGTTCTACAAAAAGAGAGGTATCACATGACCTAACATTGACATACAAAACATGTCAGACATCTGGACAAACAAACAATAAACCTGTGACCTGTTTGCGGATTGTGTAATACAATCTATTGAACAAGCTACTGTTAGCTAGCTAGCTAACAGTTGCAACATTAGTTGCTAGCTACTCACGCAAACGCAACAATAGTTTTATTTACTAACCTCCAGATTTGTTGCGTGTCCTTCGCTGAAAAGCAGAGGAAGTCCTCTTCTTGCGCGAGGTTCCTCCTTACTGCGGAGACATCTTCTATGCTTTTCAGTGTCCTCTTTCACTGATTTTGTGGTTGTATCTTCCATGCTACCTAGCTGTCTCAGATAAGTTTGCGAGGGGAATACATTTTTCAAACACTATGATGTGATTGGTTGAATGCTGCTTTGGTACAGTGCAAGATAATAGCTTCCTCTTCTTGGATTTAAACAGGCTGCATTACAGACTTACCTATGTTGCATTTGAAGATTGTGGAAGAGATTGTCTTGTTTGAGAGACTAATTCTACCATGCCTGAGCTTATGTTCTTGTTCACCTCAACTGCCTTCTGATTAGCCTCTTCACCTGAACAGCTCATCTGTGATCTGCATGTGGTTTGTGTGTTCTCAAAATCGTGACTGGGCTATTACCAGTGTTCATTACATGCAGCTTTTTTCTATTTTTCAAGGGTGCCAATAATTCTGTACTTGACTTTATGTAGTTCATCGCTGAGACATTGCCCGGCCCGGTATTCTTGGCTGGCTGTAAAGATGATGAATTATGTTGTGAGGAGCACCAACATACCACAGACCTTTATCATATAAAATTGACTATACTATTGCTGAAAATGCCATACTTCAGCGCAATGGTATGTCTTACTCTCTGGACAAATGGCAAAGTGGTAGTAGTCGTCACAACTGCAGAAGTATTCCTAAAGAGGAGCTTTCTTTTTGTGCAGTCGTTATCCTCTTCTTCAGAAATCGCTCATCTCTGCTCAAGGTCAGATCAGTCCAGCAGCTGAGCGTGGACTAAGGGAGAGGTTGGTGTGTGTGTGTGTGTGTGTGTGTGTGTGTGTGTGTGTGTGTGTGTGTGTGTGTGTGTGTGTGTGTGTGTGTGTGTGTGGGTGTGCGTGTGCGTGTGTGTGTGTGTGTGTGTGTGTGTGTGTGTGTGTGTGTGTGTGTGTGTGCGTGCGTGTGTGTGTGTGTGTGTGTGTGTGTGTGTGTGCGTGTGTGTGTGTGTGTGTGTGTGTTGTGTGTGTGTGTTGGTGTAAGTCTTTCTGTATACTGGGAGCTGATGTTCTGGAAAGGTGCAGAATACTCAGGCACACTCCTCCACAGCTGTTATCCTTCACCCCCCGCCTCTTCAGCAGAGGGCAGTCACCACCCCACACATAATTAGTACATATCGCCACATATTAATCTCCAATCACAAAGAAAGTGTTCTCAACATGGCCAAAACAGCCATAGAACCTGAGAGGATGAATCACTTACAACACAGAACCTCTACACCTCATCTCCTCTGAAATAATAATGTATCAAACTCGGAGAAAGACTCAGCGTAGCTCAGCTTCCCATTTATTATACATATATACCAGTACCATGGCTGCAAAGTATATTTAATTGTCAATTCAATTATATTCAAGGCATCTGACTTGCCCGGCAAAGTTTTTTTTTTTTTTTTTTTTCAAAAATTACTCTGATCTCATTCATATTTTGGACAGTCAACAAAAAAGTGCATATTGCTGTGGGAGAAAAGCAGTCAAACAATGGACATTAGTGTCCACTACGTATATTGAAAAAATAAATAATTAAGAATTGCCCACATGGCTGGATGCCTGCTCACCCAGCTCTTCATTCCATAATCATGGACATTAAATCTGGAGTCACCATTTTGTGGCTATAACAACCCCCAATCTTCTGAGAAGGTTCTCTACTTGATGTTTCAACACTGCAGCAAATCAATTTCAAGTAGAAAAATGTGATTGAGGTTGGGCAGTGATGCTGGGTGATTAGGCATCGCGACAGTAGCCTGACATTACAGTGCATGTAGAGACACTAATTAGTATGCAATCAATAACATTGCACCAGTGTATCTGCAAACAAACTGCTCTGATTCTGGAATTCAGATGTGCTCAATATCTGATCGGTGCACAAATTTTTGCACCGACAGTAGGCCTAATGCAGCTACATTGCACCTATTGTCAGTAAATTGCATCTTGCATTGGCCAATTCAGAAACATTATCATTCAGTAGTGATATAAATTGATTCTCTACATTGAAAAATTATTATATTCACTGTAACGCAAAACTTATTAGCAAAATACAGTCTGTACAATTGCATTCATTCCCTATCTTAAGTTGCCAAATTTGTCTGTAGGATATGAAACACAAAACTTATCGCATTCTGGCATGAGTTATAAACTGGGCAGGCTGCCATGTGTGATGATAGCCTATTTAACGGCACATAATTTTGGTTCAATATCACTCATAATTGGGGAAACTCAAGTTGTGTCATCTTGGCTTCGATCTTTGGATTGTCTCAGAATCCGTGGGATAGCGTTTCAAACTGTGGGTGAGTATGATGAGGTCACCAAGAAATATTAAAAGACTGCCGTTGGAATGCACATGAATGTATGCTGTTTCAGAGGAGCTATGAGCTGACTAAATACCATCTGAGCCACTAAGGTCTATGCCAACAGATTCCATGGGTACTTAATAAAACCGTAACCAGCATAATTTGACGATTGCCACTGAGTCTTTCCACTGCTCTGTCAATATGTGAAGATAATACAGATAATACAAGCTCCTCTCCAAATTTTAATCAACTTTTTGGGTAACTTCCGCACTTTGATGTTAGGTTCAAGTCGGAGATCAAAAATGACTAAACACCTGGGAATAATTACAGGTCTGTCGCATTTCTGACTGTTCTCAGACAGAAAGAGCTGCCGAGGTGCCAACTGTCAGATGTTAAGAGCATTAATTTGTTCTGCCTCTGAGGGTTTCTGCTCCCAGTGCCCATTTTCCCCAAGACTCTGGTGATTCATCTGTCAAGACAGACGTCCACTTATGTCCTGTACTGCCCGCGCTAAGGTTCACTCCTAGGGTATTTATAGGATCAATCTAGACTGCTGTACATTAGGCCAACCATATATTATTACCTTGCAGCACTTGTGTATACCTCATACCATTCCCCTGTCTCAGGTTCGGATTTAAAGTAGAACTGAGTGATTTTTTTTTTTTGAGGGTGTTTTGATTTGGTTTAAAAACAAAGAAACAGTTTTTGATTTTAAATTTGTGTAGGAAATATGACCTATTAATGCATCGCCACTGCAATGTTTTTTGCAAAAGAATTGCACATGCAGTGTATAAAGTGTATACAAGTAAGTGGATACTAGAAAGTGTTTTTATGTTTAAAAGCAGATATGCCCCCCCCCAAAAAAAACCAAAACCCACCCCTTGACTCCTTTAGCAGCCACTCCTGTTTAGCCTCCATTGCAGATGTGTTATGTGGTTTGCTTCCCTCACACATCTGCGCACTTGAACTTGGTTTTGTGTTCTACCAATCAGAGAGAAGCTCTAAAATTTCTTGCGTTGGCTAATTATATGTGTGCACATGCTGTTGTGGGAGCCTGGGAGGGAAGCGAACCCCATAAGGCATCTGCTATGGGGGGGGCAAACTAGCACCAACATGTTGAAAATGTTCAAAAGGTGGAATTCTCCCAGGTTTCTTATTAGTTGAAGTTTTCCCAAACACAAGGTTGGCGTTTCAGTAGTTAGACGTATGATGCGGGCCAGCCGCTATCTTGGTAAATTTGCTTGATTTCCTTTATAGTCTCATCCAATTGACTTCTTATTCTTGAGAACTTGAGAACAAACAGTGGCATCTCGGCACACAAACAGTTCGCTTGAGGAATACACAACGGTATTTACAGAAAGAACACTAAGCTACTTAAAATTGATGGAACATCGATTGGATTTTTTCATATACGAGTATTGTCTCTTTCTTCGATCCTAACGAAACAAAAGTCATTATCAATGAGTTTTTTAGGCGTTTCTATATCAGGAATTTTTGTGATTAATATCTGACAGGGTAAACCCAAAAGGACTGGCATATAACAAGCATTCTGACTTGCTTATTTCACACAATGCCATAACCTCACAGAACACAAAATCCAGCACGAGTGCGCAGACATTGTATGAGGGAAGCAAACCACATCCGATGTCTGAAACAGGGGCTAGCTCCTGTTCTGCTTCTTTGCGGAATAGTAGCTGCTTTTTAGCATCTTCCACCGGTAGCAAATTTGCTCAGACAAAAGCATGTAACCCTCCTCCTTATTTGGTCAGCAACCTTTTTGAAAATGCCCCCACCAGGTGTGGCATTATGGCTGGGACTAACAGGCCAGGGACTACCCGATCGCACAACTGGCTCACCCCAGGGTTCCCGCTGGGGGGTCAGCTCTATGTTCCCACAGCCCAATGGTCTCACAGCCCTATGTTCCCACATGTCTCACATTTCTAAAACCCCGTTTTCATCTTAAGAAAACGATTCTTTCTAAAAACTCTGGCCAAAGTGGAGATTTTGGAAAACTCCGGTTTGGCGATTGCATGTTAATAGGGAAACCGGCGTTTTTGCATTGTGACACGTTGGTAATCTTAGAAATGTGGGAACATAGGGCTTTGGGAACATAGGCACGCTCCCCCTGCTGGCACTTGTCACGATCGTCATTGACAAACGTAATCCATCAGTGATGTGTAGAAAATTATTAGCAGTAGCGAATGTAATTGTTTCTTGATGAATTAAAATTTAATGACAAACAGCGTCGTCGCCTGACCAGGGCATTCGAGGCTGTAGCCCCAAACGCTTCTTTAGCCCTGAATAATTCCTCACTTTGAGCTGTTTGGCACTGCATAACTGAGCGTCAGGAAAACAAGACAGCAGTGTTGTATTTTATATGTTCAATGAATGAAGGCAAGAAAGACCAATCAGAGAGGGTTTATTGTGGAAAAATATGTCCTAATACTGTCTTGGCTGGTACTGTGGCAGATAGGATTCTGTTTCATTTTCACACGATTTGAGCAATGGCCACATGTGTTGCTTGTGATAAATACAAACTGTCGCCGGTAAATACTAGTTTATTATACTTTGTAAAATGTTTTAGTAAAAGATTTAAAAAGTGTCATAGTCATCTTCTTGGCATGCTAGTCACCTTCCACAGCATGATGGAAGTCATTTTTATGCCCCTGCCCCGAATGAGCGGGGGGCGTTATGTCAACGCCCCTTTGGTCTGTCCGTCTGTCCATCCGTCCGGGCGCCCGGCCGTAAACTTCACGTTTCCAAGCAATAACTAAAGAACCCCTCGTCCGATCCATCTCATTTCTGGGTGGTGCATGGGGGGTGGGTAGAGGAAGGTTCCTTTCGAAAACCAGTGCCGTGTGATATCCAATTTGGCCGCTACGACAGCCATCTTTATTTCAGTTTCCACGCAATAACTAAAGAATGCCTCGTCCGATCCATCTCATTTCTTGGTGGTTTATAGGGGGTAGGTAGAGGAAGCTTACTTTTGAAAACCAGTGCCGTGCGATATCCAATAGGTCCGCCATGGCAGCCATCTTGATTTCAGTTTCCACGCAATAACTAAAGAAAGCCTTGTCCGATCCATCTCATTTCCTGGTGGTGTATGCGAGGTGGGTAGAAGAAGGTTCCTTTCGAAAACTAGCACCGTGCGATATCCAATATGGCCACTACGGCAGCCATCTTGATTTTAGTTTCCACGCAATAACTAAAGAACTCCTCATTTTCATTCGAAAACCAGTTTTCTTTTAACATGTTTAACTTTCAGTATTATTCACTCTCACTATTCACCATGCTAAACTAACAACCTATTCAATCTTAACCCCAATTAAACATACGGGCGGGGGCATATGCCTCGCTCCGCATTGCTCTTGTCTGTTTTAGCAAAGGATACAATGTAAACCATCTGAGGAAGGCAAACAGTAGCCTATTAACATTTTAATTAAAAGGCCCAGCCATAATTAGGATGGCCCATCCAAAGTGGAAATCCTGGTGCCACTCCTGGCCCCCACTGCACCCATCCAAAAACTTCATGATAACCATTACCCTCAAAACATGCAGCATAAATAGTTTTAGCCTCATTCCAAAAGTATTGAGACTTATTTTTATCATCAGCAGTCATCTCAAAGTAAAACAAGTATTTGTCACAGAGTGACAATGTCCCCTGCCGGCACATTTTACTAAACAAGAACTTCAATGTCAAGATCTTTGAAGGCATGCTATGACCTTGAAAATTAGGTCAAGGTCACCAAAATTACCTGTTGTCTGGGGACCCCCATATTACACCTTGGTATTAAATTTGATCAGGATTGGATCACTGCTTCTTGAGATATCGTGCCAGCAAGAAGTTCAATGTTAAAATCTATGAAGGCACGCTGTGACCTTGAAAATTAGGTCAAGGTCACCAAAATCGACAAGTGTCGGGAGATCCTCATATTAGACCTTGGTGTCAAATTTGATCAAGTTTAGATCACTAGTTCTTGAGATATTGTGCCAACAAGTGGACTGGACGTACCTACGGACAGGCAAGATATACGGACGGACGATCGTGAATACTATGTCCGGCTCCGCACTGAATGCGGGGCGGGAGACATGAAAAAAAGGGAAACTATGTGTTTTAAAGTTTGACTGCCATATGTGTCACAAAATGCTGCGAAGACTTCCAACAGGGCATAATAATGGTGTAGGCTATACGTCAACAAAGCACTTCAATGATGTGAACAAAATCTGAATACTCCATGTCTTCATCCAATTACTGCTATGACCTTCTTCTGATTAATGTCATCAAAACGTAATATTTACATGGCAGTGTCATATTTTGCGTATTGTCTTAATCAGGTTAATATCAGATTATTGCCGTCCATGTAAACGTGCTCACTTATTAATGACCAAATCAGTTGGGGAAGATCAGATTTATATGTTGTTAGCAGTGAGCCATGTTTGTTGGAATCGGGGTAGTTTGCCGCGTTGCCTGGACATCGGAACTCTTGAGAAATGATTCAGTTTTTTTTTCTTATTCTACAAAAGAAAATATTCCTACTCAGCTGTTTACTTGGTTAATGAAAATTAATACTCTTCTAAAAATTCCATTTACATGCAGTTCTGCATAATCCCATTAAAATAGAATTTTTAGAAAGCTTAGAATAGAAAGTTTCCACCAGTGACAGACTTGTTTGACAGAGTTAACACGGCCCTGTCTCTTTCATACACTTCTCCACCTTCTTGAAAATGTTGGCTGAGCAACATTTGTGCATATCCAAAACCTTTCGATATCCAAGTATTTCATAATTACAGGATTATCCCCCTAAGTATGGGTCGTAACGTGGCTGAAAAGAATGCCAAAGGATTAGAGTCACAGAGACCACGCAAGTAACAAGGAATAACAACAATTTTATTCACCAGGAAGGCAGAAGTTTAAATCAACAAACCAAACAAACGTTACAGTAAATTGAAACAGAGAGTAAAGTCATACCTGGTGAAAAAAGCTACACACGGAAACAGGCATGCAGGAAGTCGAATACGAAGCTTCCCCATTGAGTTTGTGTGCTTTCTTTTTATGCCAAATCGCGAGTTTGATCCAGGCGGCAATGCCATAAAATTAGCTGGACGGGTGGCCAAATCCGAAATTTGGGCCCCACCGTTTGGAGGATGTAATAAAGCAATTGGTGGGGGGAGAAGAAACCCAAAATGAGGGACAGTCTTAACTGAGTTGTTGAAACTATATTTTCTTAAAATACATTTGACATGAAATGCATCTCATTCAACTCCTTGAATTGCACTGATGAGATACATATCAAACATAATAATATAGGATGCTATTATGATGCACAGTACCAGTCAAAGTTTGGACACGCTTTGCTAATGTCACAGCACTCTGTTTTTAAACGGCTTAAATTTAAATTTAAACGGCTTCACTTCTCTCCATAACCTTAACTGGAATCTTGTAAAAGGTAAACAGTCAGAAGTGAAAAGAGGATAATTGATGTGTTTGAATAGTGTCCGAAATTTTGAAAAATCTCAAAGAAGCCATATTTTGCAAAGTAAACAGACAAATAAGCACTTTCTATTTTCCAACAGCTGAATTAAAGTCAAGCGGTTTTGGGACTTATTGGGCGAAAATGTTGATGAAAAGCCACCTTAAGTGCAGCACGTCTTTGGGAAATTTAACAGCCGTGCAGCTGCAAATTCATTATAGCCATGTGACTGCCCTTGTTAAAAAAAAATTAAAAGTGAGAATGCTCTGCAAATATGACAACAGACGGTGGTTAGTTTGATAGATTTATGAATTAAATCTTTGTTTACAAAATAAAGGCTACTTATTTCTTTATTTAACATATATTGTAATAAAAATGTGGGTATGTCCAAACTTTTGACTGGTACTGTAGTTGTCATGAAATTCCTTCCCAAAAGAACCATTTCACTTGTAATTCATGTCACTACTACCCCAGATATAACACAGTAATTCAATGATTACATGTGTGCTGTTTGTACAGTACAATAGTGTTTTTTTATTATCAAGACAGAAGTTGAAATGTCTGAAATAGGAAATGTCCCAGTGAGGGGATGAAAGGGCGCAGTGACAGGGTGTCCAGATGGGGTCACTGTGGTACTAGCCGGAAGACAGCACAGATCACACCCAGCTATGGGGAAATTCCTTCCCGTAATTTAGCCAGGATCTGCTACCTTTCCCACCTTTGATGTCCCTATAACTCACATAAACCCATCCTTCAGCCTCCAGTCCCATGCCCCCTTATCTCAGCGGTGGAATTGTTCTCAGACATGCCTGGTGGCAGATGGTTCCAGCAATGAAGGAAGTCTTGAGTCCTTTAAGTCTTTATTACCCTACTGGGTGTCCAAGAACACAGGGCGAGTGCCGCTTCCCATAGCAGCTCGTCCTGGTCGTATGTCCGTTTTATCTCCTGGCTTCGCCCCCTACATCTGTAAAGCTGAAACTTAGTTTCTCAGACTTGTTCTCCTAATTCAAGCACCTCCATGGTTGCTTTATGCTCTGCAGTGATTGAACATGGGATTAAATGACGCAGTCAGATCGTTCAGCTATTCATAGACTAGAGAATACCTGATTCGTACATTGACTGTACGAATATAAACTGACAATTGTGAGGGCTTATTTAGGCTACGATTTGATCTGGCATAAATAAATTTGAAATAAGCTTGATTTAGAAAGTTTCCCTTTGTAACTGGTCACACATTTATTGGCTGAAAGCAGTTTGAAACATTATTTAATCAATCATCATGCTAAGAGTATACCTATACAATATCTGGGTATCCATGCTTGCAATTATGTACCAATAGTGACTCTCCTGGACTCAGAAAATACCATTATTATAGTAATACAAACCCATGTGTAGAACCATAGGAAGTTGCTTCGTGAGTGCCCCCATTTTATCGATGCAGAGGCCTGAAAAGCAAAATAAAAAGTGTTCATCTAATAAGACAGTGGGATTCATCACTATTGCTAAAATACCCACCTAAAACTACCCATGGTAAACTAATTATAAATCAAGTGCGATACAGTAATAATATATCAGTGTTTCGGGCCCGCACCACACTTATGTAATGTTATGCCATGCCCAGATTTCTATCATAAGTCCGTGTTTTATGTTGTGATAGTGCAACAGCTTCACCGTCCGTAACTTGTCTTGCAACACGCAGTGCCTAGGACATGTCATGAGTTTTTGGTGCGGCCCATTCTTTTGTGTAACTTTAAGGACAGCATTTCAGACCTTTTCTGCCACTGGACCTGTTCTCTGTTCTCGCTAGTCCTTCAATATCCTTCACTTTTGGGGATGGCTTCGCCTCAGCCTGTTATGCCGAAAAATCTGTACCCCACCTTCCTGAAAGGTCCTCAAGGATGGAGTCATCGACAAAGATAATATTGAATTAATTTCATTTTTAAAAAATCTTTTCTACTTTAATTCCGCGGTCTTCGTGATTGAAATGACAATGAAGAGCCCAGGCGTCTGAGCTGCTGAAGATGTATTTTAACGAAGAATGGGAAAAAAATCCTTCAAACTGGAATATCTGGTGTCCTCAGTTCCCTAAATGATTACTCAAATGGCAGTCATAGGAAAGATGATGTAAGACATAGATAAGCATGCCCCATTCCCAACATTTTTTGAAAGTGTTGCAGACATTAAATTTTGGATGAGAGTTCAGTACCAAAATCATTTTAGAAGTGGAAAAACATTACATTGCAACGTCCCGATGGTTTATTTCCACCTAAGGACTTTTTGTTGACACTGTCAAAAATCATCTTGTCGAACAATTTTTTTAAATACTCCAGAAAATATTATCTTCAATCCCGTGGGACATCAATGGGTAGTTCCTTTGCCCCGTCTTATGCTTGTCTTGTTATGGAGCTATGGGAAGAAAAAAATCATATTTAATTCCTGAAACCCTTTTTTGTCTAAGATCGCTCTGTTTAAGAGATATATTGATGATATTTTCTTTATTTGGAAGGGCAATAACAATGAACTTGATGACTTCTTTTGTTATCTAAATACTTCCACCAATTATTTGAGTTTCACCAAGGAATATAGTCTTACCGAGATCAATTTCTTAGATATAACCATCTACAAAGAGGAAAACGGCACATTACAGACTACAATTTTTCACAAACCTCTCTGCAAGAATACTCTTCTAAGAGCCGACAGTAATCACCCCAGCTGGCTGATTAAGAACATCCCCACTGGTCAGTTTCTTAGACTGCGCAGAAATTTCAGCTCCGAGACTGACTTTCATGTTAAAGCTTTTGACATGAAGGAGCGCTTCCGAGCCAGAGGTTATCCTGGCGAGTGTATTGATTTGGCCTATCAGAGAGCAATGCGCTCGGAAAGACACGCCCTTTTGACAAAAAGATCTAGGGATCAAGCTTCTCCTCGCCTCTTTTTTCCCACAGAATACACGGCCATGGCAGGCAGGATTAAACATATTGTCCTTAAACATTGGAATATCCTCAAAAGCGACCCATCTCTCAAGGCTATTTCTGTTCAACCCCCTCGCATTACCTTTAGACGTGCACGCAATCTTAGAGATCGGCTGGTCCACTCTAACATTCGTACGCCGCCCCTCTCTTCTTGGCTTCCTCAACCCATAGGTTTTTATCGCTGCGGACATTGCACCCACTGCTCAAACTCTTCGGATATTAAAGAATTCACGCACCCACGCACGGGCAAGAAATATAAAATCAATTTGTTTATTAATTGTAAAAGTACTCATGTTGTTTATATGTTAAAATGCCCATGCGGATTAGTGTACGTGGGACAAACCAAACGTCCTCTCAAAGTGAGAATAGCAGAACATAAGACTGCTATCCGCACCAAAACCTTGATTATGCCATAGCGCGTCACTATCAACAGGCTAAACATGGGTCAGTGGCTTCCCTTAAATTCTGGGGGATAAAGAAAATCACTCCACCGCCAAGAGGCGGGGATATTGTGAATAAACTCCTACGCAGAGAAGCCTTCTGGATTTTTACACTTAACACTGTGGAACCTTTTGGTTTCAATGAAGAAATGAATTTGTCCTGTTTTCTTTAATTGATTATTCCTATGTGCCATTGTTTTTCTTTTTATTCCCAATGGATTTTTTCTCCCATCGATGAGATGTTTTGCTTGACAATGGGAGGGGCTCTCTTTCATGTTCATTCATTCGTGAGTGTGTGTATTCGGGTCATTGGCCATTTTATTCGAATGTGTTCACTCTATCCAATGGGATATTGCCACTCCGCTGTGGAGGGAGATTTAAATGTCCATTCTAGTCTTGGCCCCCTGTTTGACTCTGAAGAAGACCTTGTGTCGAAACGTTAGTCACCTGCACCTTAATAAATCGCCTAATATAACTGTGTGCTCCAGAAATCTTTCTTTTGATATTTGCATTTTTATCCCCCTCTTTCTGAGAGGCACCAGTTTTTGGCTATAGTCTGCCAGCTGATGCACGTCTTTCCATCGCATTATATTACATTGCTCACCTTTGCACTGTTTGTAATTTAATATCGGTCAGGGATTTACAAACCCCAATTCCAATGAAGTTGGGACGTTTTGTAAAACGTGAATAAAAACAGAATGCAATGATTTGCAAATCTCATAAACCCACATTTTATTCACAATAGAGCATAGACAACATATCTGATGTTGAAAGTGAGACATTTTACCATTTCATGAAAAATATTAGCTCATTTTGAATTTGATGGCAGCAACACATCTCAAAAAAGTTGGGACGGGGCAACAAAAGGCTGGAAAAGTAAAAAGTACTAATCTGCAGAAATCTCTGTGCGCAAGGGACAAGGCCGAAGGTCAATATTGGATGCTGATGATCTTTGGCCCCTCAGGTGGCGCTTCATTAAAGACACGCATAATCCTGCACTGGAATTCACTGAAAGGGTTCAGGAACATTTCCAGAAATCATTGTCTGTGAACATAGTTTGCCTTGCAATCCACAAATGCAAGTTTAATCTGTATCATTCAAAGAAGAAGCCATATGTGAACATGATCCAGAAATGCCGTTGTTTTCTCCGGGCCAAATGTAACGGAGGGATAATGCCTCTGCTTTGTAGGGGTTAGTGTAACACCTCATACCTTGGACGATTGAGATGACGAAGGGATCTGAGTCCCCGCTCCCAATACAATTAATCTCAGTACCCACGTGTGTAAGTATGTTGTGCCTACCTTGCTGAATAAAGATGTGGCATGGTGGGCTTCAGGCTTCATCTCAGACACAGTGACTACCCGAAGTTTACAATGTATATCCGCCCCACTGGTATAGGTGAGACAAAATACAAACCCTCCCTTCCCCAGATCCGGCAAGGTAGGTGAGACGCCCCTACTCCAAGGTAAGGCTCCAGCACACAAAGGAAATTGAGGGGGAAATGTCACTTTTACTACAAAGTTTTATTTTTCTTAAAACTGAGTTCTCTTCTTCTTAGATAATTTGTTTCAACATAAAAAGAATAGTTGAATCAGTTGACAGCGCTCATTAAAAAAAATGAAAATCATTGTGTTCAGTTTCTTCCTTATCAACACAGTATTTTCTTGTCTCAAAATGTCTGTAAATTAAACCTCAAATGACTTACACCATTAAAAAATACCCTCTTAAGTAAATTCCAGGGCCCGTATTCACAAAGCATCTTAGCGCTAAAAGTTGGTCCTAACTGCCGGATTTAGGAGAAACTCCTAAAAAATTGGGTGTGTCAGTCGTAAATTTAGGACTCCTAATTATTTTCACTAAGTATAATTCACAATGCATTTTAGGCCTAAAAGAAGCTCCTAAGTCTGGGAGAGCTTAAAAGTAGTCAAGAGGACTCCTAACTCGCTAAAACCTATTCACAAAGAATCGGAAAATAGCTGCTGCTGTTGAAAGACGGAATGACTTGGAAATTCTGAATGATGCGCAGTTGTTGAAAAGATATTGGATCGACAGTGAAGCAATTTTATTTGTTGTTGACTTGGTGAGGGAGAGAATTATGTCTCCAACCATGAGAAACAACCCAATAAGCTCCGAAATAAAATGTATAACAACGCTTCGTTACTTGGCCACAGGAAAAATGCAACTTTGCAACGCGGACAATTTAGGGATTTCACAATCATCTGTCAGTTGCTCAATTCAACAAACAATCAATGCGCTCTGTGAACCCCATATCATCCGACAGTTTATCCGGTTTCCAATGGACATTCGCTAACAAAATAGAATCAAACTTGAATTCATGCACATCTCAGCTATGCCCAGTATCATCAGTGCTATTGACGGGACCCATATTTGAATTATTTCTCCGACCCAAGATGAAAAGGTATTTGTAAGCAGAAAAAAAAGTTCATTCCATCAACACCCAGATAGTATTTGATGCCGAATACAATGTTTTGGACATTGTTGCGAAATGGCCAGGATCCACGCACGACTCTCGCATTTTAATGGAAAGCAGCTTATGCCAATTATTTGACAGGCATTATGTGCCTGCAGGATGTCACTTGCTAGGGGACAGTGGGTTTGGTGCTGTACCTCCTCCTGCTATGCATGAATTATTTTATTCTGCTATTGAGCGAGGGTTACATTTAATAGATGATCATAATAATACCAGCCTATGTCATATTTTGTCTGCATATTTAAATTGTAGGCTATACATTACAAAGCAAGCTTAGTATGCCTTCCTGTTTGAACGACAGCCCATTTATAGGCTGCAATCTCGGACCTCCCTTGCGATTGCAGCCCATACCACCGCTTCTCGCAGTTGTCTGCCGTCCGCAGTCCGGGACACCGATGGGGAATGCAGCACTGATCCCATGCATCCCGCTAGGATTTGCTGTTCTCCCCCGAGCCAAATTTCCCTTTGATTACATGCTTTCGCTCCAGCACCAACTGGGCCAGCAGCAGTAACTGGTCATGGCTCCAGTTGGGCTTTCGCGTCCTTTTTGAACTTTCATCGATGACAGTTTAGGGCAAATAAACTTGAACGGCTCGACATTTACATGATCGCAACATATTCTCATTGGGTAATAAGTTGCTAATTACTGGGGCACATTACGCGTTTTATTATTGACTTGTTTTATGCAATTGGCATTTTTGCAACTCTCTCTTTCCTATGTATATTTATTTGCCTTGAGTGTGATATGTGGGGATTGCGCATAGTGCATTTTCAGGAGTGCTCAATATGTTATTATTTTATGGAACAAACCAGCCGCTTGGACTACTTCCTCATTTTTTCCTCCATGGGTTGTATGTGGGATATTTTTTTCAGTGGGCCGCCCTGTCACCAAACAACCAATCACCGTGCTCATTGTCTCAAGACTCGTGCATGAAAATTGACGTCATCCATAGCAACAGAGATTTACACCCACCTCTCACAGAGCTACTCCAAGTGTAGGAGTTACCAGCTTTCTTTACTAAAAGTTGCTCTCAGCGGCTTTGTGAATAACTTGTAAGATTTTACTCCTACATAAAATGTTTTAGCGCGACTTAGGTGTACTCCTAGCAGTAAGATAAGAACCTTTGTGAATTCGGGCCCAGGTATATTGTTTTCTTCATTAAACCAAACAATTCAATTCGCAGTTTCTCAATATTGTTTCAGAATTCCCCTTCACAATTCCATAAACTGATTTCTGTTTTACAATTCCTTATACTTATTACAGATGAAAACCCTGAGCCATAAACAACATTTTGAAATATCACCTTGAACCTAGGTTATAATCTTAAACATTCCCTTTTAAACCATGTATCAGCCCAAAAATGACTACTCAATAACAGTATTCCAGTCCCAGTTGAATGATAAATTAAGCACAAATACCAGCCTGAACAGATGAGCTGGGCTGAATGGAGATGAGTCGCCGAAGAGATGACCTGGATGGCAGGGAACAACTTTACCGTCTTTTAGAGTTCCGGTTACGTGCGGCGTCAGTCCGTACTTGCGGAATTGGCGAGCATGCGCGTCACACGCAGGTCCAAGTCTAAGCTAGAGCCATCTAATGGAGTCGCTCTTAGCTCCATCTCTTGAATAAACAAACTAGCATTCAGACGAGTCAAACCCACGTCAAAAAAATACAGTTCAGTCCTCCAGCTGATTACGGCGGTAATCAGGCCACCTCCACGAGTGCCTACTTTATTTAAAAATCACCGCTCTCCTGCGAGTATCATCACAGTCATGACACTGATGTAATTACTTCTCGTGCATTGCTAAGTACACGCTAACAACAGTATTGGGTGAACTCTTTGCTAATTAAAAGTGGCTTTTACCAAAACGTCCGTCCAACGATAAACCGTGTTCTCGTCTTCAGCGATGCGTCTGTCTCCTTTTGAAACTCACCAGACTGACGAAGCCTCTACTGCTCTCGGTCCGTGACCATTTCTGAGACAGGGCTCAACCATTGCTGCTGATAGCACATTATCCACTGTAGCCGCAAAGCGAACACTCATCGCTCAAACTCGTTCATGAGACACTGACAATTCCGCAAAGTCTAAACAGATTTCTCCGTTTTGATTTCTACCACCTTTAACAGATAGTTCGCGACAGGCTTATGTTATACTGCTCACTGTATGCGCAAAGCAAACTTAATTCACCGGGAAACATGAACTCTCTGCCACCGCTACGTCCACCATTTTTTCTCTTCTTAAAAAAAAAACCTTCCCACAATGCAGTCACACCAACATTATATTCTGATTGGCAGCAGTAAAAGCACAATGCAAACGATTACGATTTCACAGAGCCAGCACACAGAATGACAGTAACTTGTGAGTTAAGGAAAAACCCTGAATAAAAGTTTAACAAACTTCTTGTACACCTACACAAAGCTCATTTAAAATGGACTGAGGCAAAATGGAAAATTGTTCTCTGGTCAGATGAATCAAAATTTGAAATTCTTTTTGGAAAACATGGACGCCATGCCGTGCGGGTAAAGAGGAGAGGGACCGTCCAGCTTGTTATCAGCGCTCAGTTCAAAAGCTTACACCTCTGATGGTATGAGGTTGGATTAGTGCCTAAGGCATGGGCAGCTTAAACATTTGGATAGGCTTTATCAGTGCTAAAAAGTATATAGAGGTTTTACAAGAACATCTCTTTCAGGGAAGGCCTTGCATATTTCAGCAAGACAAAGCTAACCCACATACTGCATCCATCACAACAGCATGGCTTCGCTGTAGAAGAGTCCGGGTGCTGAAATCGTCTGCCCGCAGTCCAGACCATTCACCAATAGAAAATATTTGGCGCATCATAAAATGAAAAATCTGGCTAAGAAGACCCAGGACTGTTGAGCAGCTAGAATCCTACATCAGACAAGAGTGGGACAACATCCCTCATCCAAAACTCCAGCAATCGGTCTCCTCACTTCCCAGACATTTACAGACTGTTGTTATAAAAGAGGGGATGCTACACAATGGTATACATCCAGGGTAAACAACCCTGTTCCTGGAGAGCTACCATCCTGTAGGTTTCTGCTCTACCTCCTATTCAGCACACCTGATGCAAGTAATTAGCTACTTAACAAGATCACGAGCTGGGCAATTAAGTAGCTAATTACTTGAATCAGATGTGCTGAAGAGGAGGTAGAGCAGAAACCTACAGGATGGTAGCTCTCCAGGAACAGGGTTAGTAACCCCTGGTATACATGGACCTGTCCCAACTTTTTTGAGATGTGCTGCTGCCATCAAATTCAAAATGATCCAATATTGCTCATGAAATGGTAAAATGTCTCACTTTCAACATCTGATATGTTGTCTATGTTCTTTTGTGAATAAAAAGCCGGGTTTATGAGTTTTGCAAATCATTGCATACTGTTTTTATTCACGTTTTACGCAACGTCCCAACTTCATCGGAATTGGGGGTATACAAATCACTGGTTTCATTTGTTAGTTGCATTTTCCACAGTGTTCCAATTTTCTTCTTTCTTTCCCTTTTTACTCAGGCCGGTAAGCCACGAGTCTAAGTTTCGTGTCTGTTCCTTTTTTTTTTCAGGGTCGCAATTGTCCTGCTCATGCACGCGCGGTTTCGCGATTGGCCTAGGCCTAGACCCGGCCTGAGTACAGGCTCTGACGAGCCTCTTGTTTTTTTGAAAACGCGGTTGTGTATCTGGAAGGGTTTACACAACATGTGTTGCTAACTATTGGTGATGGTTCTATCATGTTATGGCCATCATTTCATGGACTCTGGCAGAAGTGACTCTCTCTCTCTCTCTCACAGGAAAACTCCAATTTAATGCATAGTTCTGTTTACTTATCCGTAAATTAGATGTAATGTGCCCACATTCAATTTTTAATGCAATGTATATGGTTTTATTCAGTATTCTAAGTGGCTGCTTATCTGATTCAATTAATTCATCTCAAGACCTGATATGAAGTTGGCTTTGAACTAACTGGTTGATTTCAACAGTTTATTGCAGACCAGTCATTGACAAGCTGGGTCATTGGGGACCACTGTTTATCCTGGTTTTTGTTGCAACCACAATTGCAATCTCTGAATTTTAATGAGTTGTTCATTGTTGTTAATTGCACTAGTCATTTTTATTTGTTTTATTTACCTTTTTGGGCCAAGTTATAGTTAAGTGCTAAAAAGAATTAAAGTTCAGTTTTATATTGTGCTGTATTGGAAATGACTTTTTATTTGATTTTCCTGAAACTCTTATATATTTGGTTAAATTACTTTATACAGACCCAAAATCAGCAATCTCAGTGAATGGTACAATCTCACCTGCTTTTTCCATAAACAGGGGCACAAGACAAGGTTGCCCCCTGTTACCGCTTTTGTTTGCTCTTGTTATGGAACCCTTGGCAGAAGCCATTAGATCAAATGAAGGAATAACTGGTACAAAAACTAAGAGTAATACGCACAAAATTGCCTTGTATGCAGATGATATTTTGTTATTCTTAACTAACCCAAGCGCTGCTCTGCCAGAACTTAGTGAGGTTATAAATATTTTTAGTAGTTTTTCAGGATACAAGATTAACTTTGGGAAGTCAGTGGCCCTACCAATGGGCAGATTAAGAGAAGGTAAGCACGACACCCCATTTCAGATTAGAGGAGACTGGGGTCCGATGAGCCATGGGGACCAATGAGCCATATTACTATTTTGCGATCAATTGATGACAGAGCTGCTCAAAATAGGCAAAATATTTGACCATTAACTGATAAGTCATGGGGATAAATGAGCCATATCACTATTTTGCCTATTTTAAACACCTTTGGCATGGATTGATCGCTCATTGGTCCCCATGGCTCATCGGACTCCAGTCTCCCCTACTAGATGTGGTATTAAATATCTTGGAATTTTTGTTCCATACGAGCTGCAGCACTTAATAAAACACAATTTAGTACCAATTATAGCTAAGATCAAAAATGATTTGAAAAGATGGTCCGTGCTTCATCTTTCTATGAGGGGAAGGATTGCATTAATTAAAATGAACATCTTACCGAGGACATTGTATCCTATTCAAATGATGCCAATAGATATACCATTAAAATATTTCAGGAAAGTAATTTGTAAAGTTGCGCCGCTACTAATTACTACTAATGTAATCTCAGCACGCACCCTGTTCTAATCCCCGTACCTTGCTTTGCTTTCCCTGAATCTCCTTGTGTTTCTGCAAAATCTTTCACACAAGCTTAATTGCTATTCTGCACTCTTCTATCTGTGCTCGTAGAACTCCTTAACTGGAGCCGTTTACCTGTCATAGGTTGTCTATGTGTTCCCAGTCTGCGTCTTGGCTTTTGCCAGTTATTGTATTAGGGCTTCCTCATGTGCTCACCTTCAATACTCATTATCTGTCACTCCCACCACCCGTTACCCCGTAGCATGTGACTTCTGTTTGGTGCATTTAAGCCCTGCATTTCTGTTCCTTCCCCGTCAGAACATTGATCTTTTCCTCTGTGCCGAGAGACCCGTATGCCAGTAAGATCTGAGAGATTTGAGACACCCTTTGCCCGACTAGCGATTTCTGCCTGTGCCCTTCTGAGTATTCTGTTTGTTGTTCTGGTTTTGACCCTGCCCGCCTGACTAGGATTCCTGTTTTTGCTGCCCTGGGTTTTTTAATCTCTTTTCTCGACTCTGATTTTTGCCTACTGTTTATGTACCGTTGCCATTCTGACCCACTGTTACCGAACTCTGCCTGTCCCAAGCCTCAGCTTTGGAATGTGTTTTCTGACACTGTACTTCTGTGATCTCTGGCTTGAACTCAGACTGAATAAAGGATTTCGACTTTCACTACTGCTTGCTTCTGGTTCCTGGCCTGTATCATTACAAGATGTTCCTGGGAATCAGATTTTGGGACCACAATTAGTCAAGATGATTGGCGAACAATATTATTAAATGCACAAAAGATAAGTAGCTCTAGTACGTCTCATGAAACACAATTTAAGATCATTCATTAACTGCATGTTACCCAGTTCATTAGATCCAAATATGATCCTGATTGCTGTGCAATCTGTCCAAAATGTAATATTGGCGAAGTACATACTTTCATGTGTTCTGGGAATGCCCAAATATTGTTGAATTTTGGAATGGTGTTAAAATGAAAATTGATGGTATGCTAGGATGTGGGTCAACATTAAACCCAGGAATCTGTATTTTAGGATTAGCTGAAGTAGAAAAGTATGTGGTCAAATATAAACATGTATTGAGAATATGTTGGTATGCTGCAAGGTTATGTATTCTTAAAAAGTGGATTGGTTATGAATCACCCAATGTTTCACTTTGGTTTGAAAAATTCTTGAACTTAATTCCACTTGAAAGGTTGTCCTATATAGTCAAAAACAGTCTAGCTGAATTCATGCATACCTGGCAACCAGTCTTAACTAGTATAGAAGATGATCTACAAATTGAGCAGCAGAAGTACATGAATGTATCAATATTGAATGTTAACTACTTATAATGTGTGTATTTGTATATGCTATTACGTATGAATTCATGTATGCACTATGTCATTGCCATCTAGGGAGAACCATATCCCTCCGAAATGTAAAATCTTCATTGGGTGGGGGTGGGAAGGCATACAGTTAATGCTCAAAAATGAATTTTGGGAAGAATGGTGTTCATGTATGTACCCTCTGTTTATAAGTGCTGTTTTTCTTGTATGATCTTCTTTTCTTTCTTTCTTTTTAATCTCCAAAATGTATCCTTAGTATACAGCGCTAATGATAATAATAAAAATATTGATCGTGGAAATGACTTGTTAAAGTGGGGAAAGTCCTATAAATTAAAGATTCAATATGCTACTAATTGGTGAAATTGAGGACATACGGTCATTAGAACGAACCGTTTATAATTTAATGAAGAATTCAAAGACAAAGCAAATTATGATGTGACAAACCTTTTCAACTTAACGCCTACATTCAGAAACCATATAAACATCTCGTTGATTTAACACAGTCTTGAAATTGATCAGTGAAAACACAATGCCACCTCTCGTGCAGTTACTTGGAATATAGCAAAGAAAACGCATTATAAACGGTTGGCTTTTAAACTCTGCATTCGGAACATAAACACATTTACATTTATCCTTATTTCACCAAAACAGACTATTTATTCTCAAATATCTGGGTTATACCACATACAACTGTATTTTTATGGTGAAATTTTCATTTAAAAATTCCAGGATATGACAATTACTTTCAAAATATTATCAAAGTCAAATAGAATAGAACGCCATTCCATAAAATAAGCGGCATTCACTCAATTTCCATTGGCACTACAGCAGCATTACTGCTAGTCCTTTCATCAGTTTCATATGGGATACACTGTATTTTACTATCAACGCATGATCATAAAGTTTTCCTGCTGTGAGAGGTGTCAGCCAATCTGCAATCCCACCAAAGCAGCAGAGTTTGTCTGCCAGGCATTCCACAATTAGTGCTTAAGCACAGGACCACATATCCCCAACTCCTCTACCCCCAGCTGTTACAAGACTTGGACCATGGACCAGACTGATGACCCAATAGCTGAAGACATGAAAAAAGTGTAATTTGTAATATGGATAACCCCCGAATCCCTGACGGCAAACAAGTAAAGACGTTGCGTCCTTATTTTAGAATAGGCAGTGATTATGCACAACACCATAACTGCTACATACACCTGGGGTCAAATTTAACTCCATTCGACATCTGGGGCAAAAAACACCCTGTATTGACTGTGTTTTTGCCTGAATTTTTCAAAAGTGACCCAAAATATAAAAAAGAAAATATTTCGCAAGTTTATATTTTGTACAGTCTCTATACATTTTGAGCCAATTGTCAGGCCACGCCTTCAGCCGTCCACCTCACTGGTCTACTAAGACCAGGACTGCATTCTTCACGTCACTCATCATTTTTTTGCATCTGTGTGTAATTGCCACTGGGTGGTAGCAGTGTGTATTTAAGACTGAGTCTCAAACTCTGTCCTTGTGAGGTCTCGTAAATACAGGCCTGTGTGGCATTCCTTGTCTTGCATAGATGTATTCTCTGCGTATCGCGTAATTATATTCTAATACTCTTTATTCTTAGTGCTGTTAATGTTCATTCCAGCACGTCATATTAAGGAACCTCCTTTCCGTTTGTTTTCCTATTTGTAATACATTATTACTGCGGGTGAAGCCCAGAGTCTGTATTACTGATAGTGTTTATTAAGGATCTCGTTTCCACTTTGTTTTGTACTGCTTCGTTCGTGCCTTCTGCTGCAGCGGGCATAATAAATACTACCAAATCCATCCTTTCACCTGAGTCCAGCCCTCAACTTCCTGTCCTCCGTGCACCTGAAATGTGTACAAAGCACAACCCTGACACCAATAGAGAATCCTGTGGGTCAAATTTGACCCCCCCATTTATTGAAGTGTATTTTAGGTCAACTGGAAGGACCAAAATAAAGTAAAATGGTAGTTGTGGGAAATATTGAAGAAATAAACCATTTATCGGTAAGTGCGAGTATTTTTCCATCTGGAAGTCAGTAATTCCAACACCTTTTTTTTTTTTTTTTTGATTCTGTGGGTACAGCTGTGTGAAGATCATCTCGTATTCCTGCCATTTTTCTACATGGGGCAATCTCAGATACAGTGTCACAGTAAAACAGTGAATAGCTATTAATATTCTCTAAGAATCTTGTCCTACAATCACATCTTGCTGATAATGCACAACTACCGCTACATAATAACCTATGAGTTCATACAATTTTTTAGTTTTATGATCCCCTCACTCTTGTTGGTTGTGAGTGCACTCATTTTACAGGCTGAAGTCATGGCAGCAAGACAAGGCATTAACTGCTTGAATGCCCAAGAGGTCCTCTATTTGACCTTTGAGGATAATCATGGTACCATTGAGATTGCAGAGGAGGTCTCAGAGCAGGAAAACAATGTGCAGGGAATCTCTGAAGGAACTAATGATGAAGGGGATACTGGTGCTGAGGACAAGTCAAATAGCCCACTAGCCCCTTGCCATATTTCATTAAATCATTGATGTCTCCAGCTTCAGTGCTTTTGTGATCTGGAGTGACCTAAATCCCACCTTGAGGGTATGCAAGAAGAAACAGAGAACGTCCGTTTTGGGGGAGCTTAGACAGGCCCTTGTGACCTCACAAATGCAGCTGTGCTGCGAACTTCCCCACACACCAGCCACAGCAGCTTTAGATAAGGGTTGAAGGGCAGTGATGTGGTTGGGATATGAACCTGACCAATCTGATGTCCAACAGGAGGGCAGCTTAAGGGGACAAAGGAAGAACAGATGCAGCCTCTGCCCAAGAAAGACAGTGAAACAAGTGTTTCTGAAACACTAACTCATTACTAATTGGCTGTAAATTGTTGCCAGGTGAATCTGTGGTCTGAAGATCTATGAACTATGAGGGGATATGTGTGCACAGAGAATTAGACGTGTAAGGTTAACAGACCTGCCTGGTTAAATTAAGGTTTTCAATGTACAACTTGATTTAATGATCTTTTTCACTTCATTTTCAGGAAGGCAGAAGTGAAGAGTTTGTTTCCAAAATGCAATAAGTGCCAAAATTACAAAAAAATGAGATAATACCATAAAGCAATAGCCCTGTGCTTCTTACATGTGGTGGAAAAATCTGTTTTTTTGAAATTCATACTATAAGGTGTATTTTAATAGTCAAAGTTTGTGTTTTTTTTATAAAATGCAATAGGCACCAACATAGAAAAAGCCAATTTACTTAAAATGAATAAAATGGATATATTGCATTTTGGAAACAAACTCTTCAAGTGTTCCTACTCTACTGGTTCAAGCCATCCTGCCCTTTAGCAGGTTAGTTTCTGGGCTAAAGTTATAGAGATGACCATTTTTTTCCTGATTCCACTTCCAGTGAGGGTAGCCTCCTCCCTGTTATTTATTTATTTATTTATAGAGCCATTCATTTGTCCTGTTTGATATTTTTTATGTTATTGTGCTTCTAGTTTCATGAAAAAAAAAAAAACAATTTTACACTCTTTCTTTCATCCTTGGCATCTGAGATCAGTGCAATAAAACTGCCCATCCAAACTGAGGTATATGTCGCTGTCTTTATGACCTGATATGCGTATGGAAACCCTCATGTCTCACAAAAGGTTTAGATCTTATAAAATATCCCTTGGGGAAAATTATACAGGTGATGTAACACAAGCATATAGTTCAAGACCTTAAATTACTTGTATGCCAGGTGGCACATAAAATCATATAAAATCAGAGCAATTTTTGTTCCTTTAGATTGTGAAACATCACTGAAGCTACTGATGTGCACTTTTTTAGATTCTATAGTATGTTCTCTTCCCAGGCTGTAATCACTTGCTAGCTACCGCTTGGTTACAGATAATTACGAATAAAAAAATACTAATAGATGATCTGGTAACATTTATTCAGAGCTGTGTTGATTCTTCATTTAAACACAGGGTAAGTACATCATTTTAACTGTGGTACAAACTTAAGAGTATTGAACATCAGGCTAAAGTTGCAACAATTGAGGCAATCAAATCAATCTAGGTTTCAATTTCATATTACATCCAGTTTGAAAGACTTCTGAGCAATCTCTGAAACTTTGTCAGTAAATGTTATTCTTATAGAGACCAACTCGGAAAATGTCATATGAACATACAAATATACAAGTGGGGGATTTTCTTGGAGAAATGACCTGACCTATTGGCACGTCCTTCAAAGAAAATAAAGAAAAGATTGTCAGAGTTCTAAGCTGAGTGATAAATTAGGGGTGAAAGGTTTTGGCAGCAGATTTGATGATGCTTAAGATGAATAAAAAAGGGCGGCAGCTCTACCTGTGACTTTTTTCAACTAAGATTGTGATTTGTGCTTTATTTTTCTCCACTTGGCAACAAAGGGTTGAATGTTGATGGGACAAGTAGCAAAATTGTGAGCGGAGGGGCCTGTGGTACTTTGAAACAGACTGGTATGGAAAGAATCAAATTTCAAGGGCTCAATGGATTTTGCAGAAGCCGCAGAAAAAGTGGCTGCAACTGTGGGTAGCTGTCATTATGATCTCTGTGACAGCTTGTTATCATGGATTGTATCTAGATTCTTGGCAGTTCGGGGTGCAGACATCATTGTCAGAGATCCACGAGGGAAAAGGATGGAGCAGGTAGGACAAATTACTTTGGAAAGCATTCATATCTCAGAGGTTCTATTGTAAAATAAAAGATAATTCAAACATTTGTTTTCACAAATTGCCATTGATAATTTCACCTCAAAGGAACATGTTGAACAGTTATGACCTAATATTTTAGGATTAAGAATTGAAACTAAGCTTATTTGTTACTTTTTCTGAATCCGAAGTTCCACAGAACCAGTGATCCGACAGTTGCCAGCCACGCAATCAACCACATGACTAGCTTGCCACCCCAGTGCAAAATAGAATTATGTCCAAGTACTTAATTGCAGCGCCTCTTTTTTCTTTTCTTTTTTTGAATTTTAGCAACATCACCCTGAATTAGGTAATCCACACCTGTGCAACTGAGAAAGAAAAAATGAGAAAACAGACACTTTCCCTCATTGTAAGGGTATGATGTTTTCCTTAACCTCTCATGGTGAGATATGTAGATTTAATTTTGGGGAGCCAAAAATATTAATACTGAATACTGTAATACTGCAATACTAAAAATCTGCAGTGTTTATTCTAGGATTTCGCTAGGGCATGAGGCTTGGGTATGAAAAAGGGCACAGCAGTCGCGTCGAGCGAGTGGTTGTCCTGAAAAAGGGCACAGAGGTCGTAGCGAGCAAGCAGCGGCCTGCCAAGAAACAGCAGTTCATTTGTAGTGGTAACTTGGATGCCTTCATTCCTAACACCAGTCACTTTCCTTGCTTTGTGGCTTTGTGAATGTAACCATACCTGCCCTTTGCAGATTTTAAATGCTAAAAAGGCTTTTTTATTCTTTCCTAATGACAAATTACAATTTCAAGAGAAATAAACTCCACTCTGAAAGCAAAACAAATTATTTCCAAACGGCATCAGTTTTACCCTGAACAATCTTAATTCAATATAGAACACTTTTGTTTCCCAGTGTAATTTCTGTAAACTACTTCTAACTTGCAGCACAGCTATCTTATCTATATACCTTACTGTAGCGTATGATGTTAACACCTGATCAGAGATGTGAAAGGATCCATTCCCATTAAAATCCAGTCACACAAGGCACTCTCCAACTCAGTCATATTTTGACGTCACAACATCAAGTATTGCGCTTCCCGAAACCACATAACAATGGGAGAAGTTAACATTTTGCGATGCGAATCCGCCTAATCTGATCACAGCAGACAATCCCATCACGTGCTGCTTTTCGCTGGCCCTAGCAAGAAAATGGCCCTAAAATTTCCCCTAGAAAGAGCTCCCCCTGACTAGCTTAACTGGCGGACAAGCCCATGAAGCATGATGCAAAGGGCAGCTGAACCACAAAATGGGACTAAATCTCTTCATTTCGATTGCATGCAGTTTCGGCAACATGACCTGAACAAATATATCGGCTACTCATAGTGAATGACTGGGCCTTGCCCAGCTTTTTCATGTGTCATAATTACACTACAGACTTCTCGCCAGACAATCGCTATTTGCGTAATAAAAATTTTATCATTCAAGTTGATCAACACTTTTGGTCATTCATTGTTCCTACCGCAAAAATTCTCTGATGGAATGATATTCCTTTTTTGTCAATTTGCCTCCTGCTCAAGTCTTCTTTTACCAGTTGGCATGATGATCTGATGATTGTTATGCTAATAACATAAATTATACGGCCGAATTCCGGGAAACAACAGAAGCGCCACCTCTTTGTGCGGTGGCAAAGCAAACTGAAATCAATCTGAATACCTGGGAATACACAACACATCCGCAGCACTAGGTTTCTGTTGGCTGGTGAACTGGCGATAGGGGAAGCTCAAACCCATCTCTTAAAAATAATGATTGGTCATGATCTGTTTTCAATCATTCATTTAAATTACCATTTCAGAAACTCTAAAAACTTTCAACATTATCAGGTGTGGCCAGTTTTCATTAATAATGCATACCTGTCAACTCTCAGGCATTCGGTGTGAGTTTAAGTGGCATATTTACGTTCCTCTGCTGTAGTCAGCAATCAACGCGCATGTAAGAGATTCTCACGTGGAATTGAAGTCCTTGAGCACGGAGGGGTTGGAAGCAATGGAATTGCATAAAGACGTTCCAAATTATCTTATTTTATTTAAACAATCAAGAAACACATGCATTGCTTCCAATCCCTGAGTAAAGAAAAGTGTGAGAAGTCTGGAGTCGTAATCGGTATGCGTTATAAATGAAAATTGGCCTCATCTGATAATGTTGAGAGTTTTCGGAGTTTCTGTAATGATAATTTAAATCAATAATTGAAAACAGGTTATGACCAATCATTAATTTTAAGGGATTGTTTGAGCTTCCCCTATCGCCAGTTCACCAGCCGCCACTGGTTTCTGTACATTATCATTTTCTGTAAGTGAGGTTGAATAGAGAGATCAGCTACAGTGATAGTCAAGCGCGGCAAGTGACGAATTCAGGCGTGGCGTAGTTACTTGGAGTTGGGGAGGAGGCGTGGTGAAGGCTGCACCTTCCTTTGCCATCTTAGGATTCGCAAGTCAGCGTGGCGCACCTTCCTTGGGAAGAAAAGGACCGCTGTGGCGGGCTTAACTCTGAAATAAGGCAGCTATGGCAGGATTTAATGAGAAAAGGGGCAGCTATGACGGTAGAGAATCAGGCATGGCGCAGCGCCGTGGCCAAACGCTCTAGATATAACACTGATCTGCTAATGTCAGTGGCTTTCCAATTAAAAAAGTGGGTCTGACTAAACAAAATACCAACTCCCAGGAACATGAACCTCCAGAGCAGTAGATGGATACCATTCAAACCTAGAAGTGGGACACTCCTGTTGTCAGTCTCTGCTGTCTCATAATGTGCCTCTTTGAGAGAGCACAAACAACAGTCATTAACTTTCTACTGAAAGCAGAGTAGTTAGCCCCCTCAAAATCCCCTCAAGCAGAGGGATAAAAACATTATTTTTGGAATACTTGACAGTGCAAGAGCATGCAAGCTTACATTTGGGGTACAAGAAATCATCTCAAATAAGAAGTAGCCCACTGGCGGCAGCACTAGTGACTCAGCTAAGCATCTGAGTATAAACAAACTTATATAACAATTAGGAGAAGCAGCCCATGCACCCAACTGAAGATAAAAACAAGAAAATATTGTCCATTTTGGGATACTTGGCTCGCTGTCAGTGACACAATGTTCACTTTGAGGATGGAGTCATCTCCAGCTGGAGTTCAAATTCTCTACCACTGACTGGTTCCTTTGGTCAGCTCAAGCTCGCATTGGATCCTAGCCTCATTTGTGGTAGCCAGCACTGGAGGAACATGGATCCTCCCATCCATTTCATTTCACCACACAGGTAGGGGAAATCCTAATTTGCTGAGGGAGTGGCTCAAGCAAGGTAATGGACAGCACAAGTAGTCCATTTGCTCATTCTAATTCCTTTAGAGCAGGGGTGTCCAATCTTATCCAGAAAGGGCCAGTGTGGGTGCTGGTTTTTGTTAGAGCCCAACACTAACACACCTGTTTCTACCCACCAAGGTCCTGATTGAAACCCCTGATTAGTTAATTAGTGGAATCAGGTGCAGTAGCACTGCTGGCTAGGACAAAAACCTGAACCCACACCGACCCTTTACGGATAAGATTGGACACCCCTGCCTTAGAGCATTCCATTTCAACAGTGGTCTTTAATGTAATCCCAAATGCACGTAGGACACTCAAATACAGAAAATCAATGGAGTACATACTATTAAGTCACAGCATGGAGTTTCTCAGTGATACAGTGAATAATTGCATCAAAGACAAATGTCCACTTTATACCGGTGGGACTACTGGCTCCAAACTATTGGACACTTACTTGGAACTTTGTAACACTAGGTATGCCCTTTCATCTGTGCTGCCAAATCTGCTGGTAAAATGCAACAGTGGGCTTCTTCTTTCTGAAGTTATGGATTACAGTTTTGGGGCTTATACTGAAGAGAATGATAATCCTTTCTCAAATAGTTACATAGTACAAGCTATCTTGTAGATGCAACCATTTTTTGTTCTATTTTGTTGCACACTTGAAAGTTTGTTGATTTTCATGTTGGTTTTCACAAGTTATGGTTTTATTCCTGTTCTGTGAGGCATAAAAACATACAGTAACAATGGACTTGGATATTTTCTAATGTAACAGCAGGGCCCAATGAGTTATTGACTGGCAACTTAAAAGTGGGATAGGTAACTTTTGACTGTGATAAATCAGCAAGCACAAGGCAGAATTTCAAAGTAGCGAGCAGAAAAGACTTTTCTTATCTGCTTCAGCATCCTTTATTATGTGAAGCAGTATGGCCAATGGAATACAGTTGAATCTTTCTACCAAACCAGTCCCTCAGTAGATGACTCCAGGTCTGTGAGAGTCTTGGATTGCTCAATACTTCTGGAGCTCTGCAAATAACTTAAAGTCAAAATCTCTGCCCTGGTCATGGTGCAATTTTGTTGAAGAATATCACGTCGGCGGCCATGTTGTTGGCTTTTTTTGTACATGCGTGTGCTTATGTAAAGCGGGTAAAATAGTCCATCACCACTAAGATATACTGATATCTGCCTTTGCTTTTTTTGGGATATAAAAAGTTAAAAGAAAAGTATGTGGTCATAATGCTGGTAAGTACAGTAGTTCTCATTGTTCAGGTTTTGTTTTGTTTTTTTTTTTTTTTTTTCCCATGAAACACAACGGCATTAAATAGTGTCATTGATTTGTTTTTTTTTTTTTGTCATGCTAGAGATACTCAGATCTGTTTGTACAGAAATCTCGAAGACCCCACCTCGGTTACCTCACTCAGAGTGTGTCTTGAAGCCATAAGGTCTTGGATGTCCTGTAATTTCCTCATGTTGAACAATGACAAAACTGAAGTGATGGGGTTTGGACCCCAAAAAAAACACAGGGAATATGTATATCAAACCTTAGGTTCCCAGGGTTTGCGGGGCACCCATGAGGCCTGAAATCGGGGAGTAGTCTTTTATTTGGACTTATCCTTCTCCAAACATTGTAGTAATAACACCAAATCAGCTATTGGTCAAATTAAGAACATTGCCAAAATTTGACCTTCTCTTTCATGCAGTGATGCACAGACTGTGATTCATGCTTTTGCCTCAAGCCACTTAGATTACTGTAACTCATTATTTGCCAGACTGCCCCAGAAATCTATCAACTGCCCACAGCTTTTATAATATATGGCAGCCAGAGTTCTGACAGGAACTCGAAAATATGAGCACATTTCCCCAATTCTTACTTCACTGCACTGTTTACCTGCGGTGTTCCGAATTGATTTTAAAATTTCATACTTGATTTTAAATCAATGAACAGCCTTACACCTCAAATATTATCAAACTTTGTAGCCCTTATAACCCCACTTATGCTGTTGCATTCGGGTCTCTGGGCAAGGCTTATAACAGAGGGTAGTAGGGCCTTTACTGTGAGGGCTTCACAGTTGTAAAATAACCTTCCATTGGGAAACAGACAATCTACTTCAATGTCCTCTTTTAAAACTCTTCTAAAAGTCCATTTTTATAAAAGGGCTTTTTTGTTTTCCCCTGGCTTTGTGCTTATATTGTAAATTGTATTGAGCCTATCGTCATTTCTGGTTGAATTGTGCATTTCCTGTTCTGATGTTGGTAATGCAATTGTTTTTGAAAAGTGCTACACAAATAAAATTTATCATTTATTATTATGAAGCTCCACTTCTGTTTGCATGCAGCACTTGTAAAACCAGTCACATATTATATGTAGAATCCAATCCACACAAAAATGTCCCATTTTTTCAGGCAATTTCCTGTACAGTAATGGATGAAACTTCTTGGGCATTATGAACTGCAATCAAATTGTTATCTCCAGCTGCAGAACAACATCTTCATCAAGGATATATCCACTGTTCTTTTCTCCCTTGTGATTTCATCAGTCTCACTGTGAACATGTCATCCCTTAAGCGACAATTTGTTTCCACATGTTGCTGCACCGTACTCGTTAGATAATAGGGTGATCCCCCTGGGCCACTTCGAGGCTGAAGGGTAAATCTGTTTGACTCAATGCACCAGCTGCTCCTTACTCTGCTGGGCTATTTTGGTCTGAATGGTCACTGGACATTGTCATAGCTTTCTCTCTCCTTCAGCACAGCACACAGGGCCTAGATGAAACTGGAAAAGGTCTCCTGTTAGCTGTGTTCAAGTCTGCACATACTGCTCGATATCAAGAGGCATTCTAGATAAGCTACTGGTTTCAGAATTCATCTTTCCTGGCCTGTACTTTACAGTCATTCAGAAGTGTACTAATTCTGCAATCCATCTGAGTGTAGTGGCACTCAACTCTCCTTTAGTGCACATGCAACTGGGCTATGATCAGAGCACAACGATTGAGGGGGCATAGTGATACATCTGCTGACATATTGCCAATTTCCCGACCAGAAACTCCAGCTTATCAGAATGCAGCTGATATGCGTAGAACAAAGGGTTCTTTGAAGTTTGGATACCCTAGGATGGGAGGACTCAACAAATAATTGATTGATTGGAAAAAAAGTGAGCGATGTTCATCAGTCCAGGTTACTGGCTGATATTTGAGGGAAGTTGATTTTGTTTCTTTTCCTTCTATCTACCTTTGATTTTGTTTTGGTTTGAGTATCTATGTGACAAGTTATAATGGCCCCAAATAAATCGGAAATCTTTCCTGAACCCACTGGCTTCCTGTACATCAATGCCTAAACAGGAGCGATCTCTCCTTAGTCACTGGAAGAGCTCTCATTTGTCACAATTTTACGAAGAAATATTAAAAAGTCCACATGTTTATGGCTAATGTAACCCAATGCTGCCGGTAATGCTGCAGGACTGTCTTCACATTTCCCAGGTGTTCGTCAATTGTGCGGCTGCGCACTAGAAAGGCCTCTAAACACGGCTTGCATATATCATCTTTATGTTCCGACAAGCATTCACCTTGTGCTCCTCTGAAATTCAGACAGAGTTGAGGACAAGTCAATCGGGATCCAGACCACGAATACAAGCTCAAAGGTGTTACGAAAGTTAAGTTAAGAAAGTATGTTAAGTGGCTTGCTGCTCTCTTCGCGGGATCCCTGATGGTATGCTTTGCCGTGGTTTAGGGCAGAAAACCATGCACTTCCATATGAGCTATGGATCATGCCTTGAATACTTGGTTTTGTGTGCTGGTCCAGCAGATATTCTGATTGGGCTTCCTGGTCACAACAAAGAGAGTGAGCCATCTTTTCTCTGTGCACACACTATGGGCTGTTTTATACTTCTGCCTAGTCCACATAGTTCACATGGTTTTTAATTTGTGCAGTATTCGTGAATGGGCTGAGCATTTATACTTATGCACTTATAGCACAGGTCGCTCAGGCCACATATAATCAGATTCTTGTTATAATTTTATATCGTTGAAATTATTAGTGTGCATTGATGAAGTATTCCGGTGCTAATAAGCCTCTTTGGTTTGCCCCTGAATGAACTGCTCAATATTTGCCATTTAAAACTTGTCACAGGGGTAACCATTATCATCAAATCATCAGACAACCGATCATTGTCTGTGCAGTGATTGCAACTATAGGTTGCTGACGATAAGTTTCTAAATATTTGAGGAGGTGCGTATTATCTAAGCAGCTGTGGTTTACAACCTTTGTACACGCTGTGGATCCCGCACAATCCCAATGCAGACATATAAAACATTGATTTGGATGATGAATAGATTGTGACCTGGACTTCCTAATCCATCCTGTCTTCTGCAAATACTTGACATTTTGTTTTACCGCTTTATGCAGAGGCTTCAGGACTTAAAGGGAAAGGAAACCCTTTTTTTAGCTCTTACCCAAAAAGTGCATGTATTTCTCATTCCATAAATACTTTTTGCGAATTTTTGCAATTTACATGTACCGAGTAATCAAACCTCAAACCTCTGAAATACAACTATGCAAATTCATGAATGCCGCCATACCTGTATTTTAGCCAATCCAAAAATACTTTGTGAGGCAGTGTCCCGGATGTTTTGAGGCGCTTGGACACCAAGAGATCAGCAGATCTATATAAAGTGTAGACAAATTAGCCTTGATTATCACTCAAGCGGCAGCTTCATTTTACGCTGAATGATCAAGGTCAGATATTACCAATCATGATGAGAACCTGAGCGACAAAATCAGTGGTAATGCCGCTGTGTGCGGCTGTTGATTGCTCCAACAAAACAGGAAACTCGGACCTACCCATGGGCATAAGCTTGCACTGATTTCCCTTGGTGAAGCCTGACTTGTTAGGACAGTGGTTACACAACATCGGATTCAACCCGTGACTGGGAGCACAGAATATCCCTTTATAACAACAATTAGTCCAAGCTAGTTCTCAATCAATTTCCTTTATTGACACATTTTCCTAGTATAGCAATAATCCATTTGCAATTGAAGACACGCCCATGTGATCTAACGGCAACAAAATAATAGGCCCATGTTGTAATGGTTTGTCCAGAGGACGAGAAGTGGAGGACTGGACCCAGGCGGAGGATGTAATAAATGAAGGTTTATTAGAGGCTGCACATCAGTACAACACTAAACGTTGCAGACAAAAAAGCAAAAGAACAGAGATTCCTAAGGATAACCTACAAGTCTAAAATGAGACTAAACAGAGTAGGTTAGAATAAAAAGGATTCAAAGTTTCTTAAATATTACAGTGCGAGTAGTGCACAAGAGATAAATGAGCCCTTAAGAACCATACTGGGCCAACCCATGTTGGGCAACTTTTGAGAAAATGGGACTTAAAGTTGCCAGCCTCCTGTGTCATCTAGAGTATCTGGGAACTGGAAACACTGCTTCTGTTAAAAACTCATGATATGTACAATTACGTAATGCACTTCTTTTGCAGGTTTTGGATGCCCTTCTGTTTCGTTTAAAGTGAAAGGTACCTCCTTCTGAAGCGGAACCATCATCTTCTGATTAATTTGGGACAAACTGTGGGTCTCCATTATCTTACACTTCACCATCATCATCGATGATAGGATGGAGTTCCTCATCAGTGAGATACCTAGCCGCCATGTTTACATTGAATTATGGGAAGTTGTGGGATGGTCCACTATGGCTAAGGCAGTGCAGTGCATATGTACAGTGGCAGAGAGGATGTTTGCTTGTATGAACAATCCATGTGGGTAGATTGGGTTGGCTCATTTAGGAAATGTAGATCTTAGTTTTCTGCACATGCTGACTACCTCAACTCAATTTCGCCAAAAGTGCGGGATGGCCCAGTATGGTTCTTAGGGGCTCAAATACAAAGGGGACCACGAAACACGCTAGAAATTAGCCTAAACAGATGACAGGTCTAACAGGCTCAAGGTTACCAGACTACACATAGGACAGAGCTAGCTCTATCCTTAAATAAGGCTGCTGGTAATCAGCCTTGCGGTGAAAATGGGCGTGAAGTGGTAATTGAATAATTGGTGGAATGTGGAGCGCTGATGCGCTGGGCTGCTGCAGGGTCCTTGTAGACCGGCTAGTTGGAGGCTTGGAGGCGTGGCCTTACACGTGTTACGAAAGGCAAACTGCTCTGAAACTTCCGCGCTACCTTTTTCGCACATCTGGTGATTTAACTTGCGCTTCATGTTCATTTAAATTGTTAAAATGAAATAAAAGACAATTTGAAACGTTTTAATGCAATTTCATAGCTTCCGACCCCTGAGAAAAGAGAACTGTGAGAATTCCACAGTCATTATTGGTTTCCATGCTACTAATGGTGAAATCTACCAGAACGCACGTGAAGCTGAAAAAACTTCCATGCACAAGGACTTCAATTCCGCAATATAATCTCTAAAATACGCGTTGATTGAATAATGACTGATCCGCGGTTCAATGAAATATTGCTTTTCACTCTCGGTAGAGCATGGGTTGATTAAAAAGTGGGACTTAGCAATTAAATATAATTTTGTTTTCTGAATTAAAATTTTTAGTGATCACTTTGGTTATGGAGTGTGAGATTGCTGACTATGGCGTGAAAATGTGATATGCCACTAGAAAGGGTGAGACTGACGCCAGATGCGTGAGAGTTGACGGGTATGCAATTCTGAATGACGCTGATATAAATGCACCAAATTACGTGCCCAAATGAATGATTGTTGTCTTACCTAAACAGGGAGAACAAGCAACACCTGATAGTGTGGAATGTTCTCGGAGTGAATCAATTGTTAATTATGAAAATGATTGAGAACAAGTCAGCACGAATAACAATTTTAAAGGCATGTCCTGTGCCCCACCAAATTTTCAGTTCTCACTACACCACTGGTATTATTTAATTTATGACCTCCACGCGCTCAGGAGTTCCGTTGTCCAGGTGACGCGGCAAGCTACCCCAATTCCAACAAACATAGCGCACAGCTAACAACGTATAAATCTGATCTTCTCCAGCTGATTTAGTCATTAACCCCTTTGGGCAGATGTGTCCGCCAGTGGACAAGGAGCTGCAAATTTTTGCATGCAGTTTCAACATTCTATCGCTAGATGGCACACCCGGATCAGATATTGAATATTCACAAGCAAGCCGAGCTCGAACACGGTTTAGAATATTTATGAGTTCAGTCCCATCCCTGTTTTTCAGGAGTTACATGAATTAAACTCCTCAGGTAAGCTTGATGTGCAAACTGCTCAATTTACTTGCCCGTAGTATCTATCCAGCAGTTCAAAAAAATTGATCTCTCGCAACAGGAAGAAGTGTAATCCTCTGTAGCACTTCAGCTACAGTAAGCCAATGGTATCCCAATTAGTAGTTAAGAAAAATAACTTTTCTGAAGCAAAAATTCGACATGGTATTGATACTATGTCATTATACTATCAATTATTGTCATCACACATCAAAAACGTGTAGTTCCCTACTCTGTATTTACGCATAGATTCCTCCATCAACAAATTCAGCTCTCCTTTATACCCTCCTAAGTACTCATGTTGATTGCCAATCACTCAATTATTTACTTAGGCTCATCTGCGTAACTGCACACTTATAGTTCACGCCCACTTGAAGCTTCCCCGGTAATGACTCACACGTTTCTTATCCAATGCCAGAGGGTATAAACTTTCCTCTTTTTTTCCTTTTTAAACTTTTAACACTGATTGGACAATCAGAAGAGTGCATAAGCCCATGTGTAAGAGCTAGGTAGGTTGTATTCTCCTGGAATTCTTTGAAGAGGCCACCAAGACTTATGATCAGAGCAGGGCTTATGACATCATATACTTGAATTTTCAGAAAGCATTTGATACAGTACTGCAGGAGAGACTAATTTTTAAAATGAGCTCCATTGGAGGTTACAGGAGGACAGAACACAAAGAGTGGTGGTCAGTGATATCTCATCTGAGCTAGGTATGGTGGGGAGTGGAGTCCCTCAGGGATCGGTGTTGGAGACCCTGCTGTTCCTCATCTACATTAATGACCTTGATAGGAATATTGAAAGCAAATGAGTTAAATTTGTGGATGATACTAAATTAGGAGGCTTGGCTGACAGTTTAGAGTCCATTAAAGTGATTCAGGATGATTTAGATAGAATCACGAATTGGGCAGAAATGTGGCAAATGAAATTTAATGAAGCGAAATGTAAAGCTCTACATGTAGGTAATAAAAACATTAGACAGGATTACTTCATAGGAGGTTTAAAACTGAAATGTGCTCCACATGAAAAAGATTTGGGAGTGAATGTTGACCAAACCCTTACAGGCTCTAGCCATTGTGCCGTAGCAGTTAAAAAGGCCAACAGGATGCTGGGATACATCACCAAAAGTATTGAGAATAAATCCAAGGAGGTCATACATCTCTTGTACACATTCGTCACATTCGTCAGACCACATCTGGAGTATTGTGTACAGTTCTGGGGACCATACTTTAAGAAAGATATAGAGGCTCTAGAAAAAGTTCAGAGAAGAGCCACTAAGCTAATTCCAGGTATAAAAGATGAAAGCTATGAGAAGAGGCTGAAGTTCCTTCATCTCTTTAGTCTTTGGAAAAGGAGATTTAGGGGCAATCTGATTGAGGTCTTTAAATATGTTAAAGGGATTAACAAAGTGAATTATGTAGGATTACTTAGGGCCACGTTTTGTTAGTAGAACTCGGGGTCACAAATGGAAGTTGGCCAAGGGTAAATTTAGCACTGACATTCGGAAATATTTTTTCACCCAGAGAGTAATCTCAGTTTGGACTTGCCTGACCATATTGTTGAGGCAGACACCCTGGGAATTTTCAAGAACAGCCTCGATTTAGCACTAGATACCATTGAGTCATTGAGTATTTGAAGTAATTGACTCACTGTAGTACTAAAAAACTGGCGAGCGTAGTTGAGCTGAACGGCCTGTTCTCGCCACTTATGTTATGTCATAATGATAAACTCATGCTAAATTCAACCAGAAAATCATTAATTCACATTGAATTTCATGCATCAAAAGTTGACTTGTGTTAAATATATGATTATTTTATGATTTGACAGTGCACCATTTTGAGGGATCTTAGAGTTCTGGGATCCAACTGGATAGCTGTCTTATTTGGCTCCTAGAGAGAAGGAAATTTAGAATTTTTTTTTTTTTTTTACAACTTCAATGCTGAATTTTCATGCAGCTTTTTATGTTTGCAGCCCTTTTTCTCCATCAAAATCATGAAAATAAACTGAAATACGATGGAATTGGGTCATTCCATGAAAAAGAGAGCCAAAGTGTGACATGACTGTTCAAATTTGAAACAAAGATTTTGCACAAAGTACTGGTTCACTTTTGTTGGCGTTCCCATGAGTCAAAATGCGACACAAGTTAAATGGCAAGATCTACTGTGGGATGCAAGGGGCAAGGTGTTGAACGCTCAGCGTTGCCGATATAACAAGGACACGAAACTAACACAAAAGTATGCAATAAAAATTTTATTTCAAAATATAACAAAGTCTCAACTTGTTCAACTAGTATAACAGAGAACAAACTTCCCAGATAGCAAGCTCCTCCGCTCCGGATCTGCCCCGGCTCTGAGCCGGATCAGCTGGAGTCGGCACAGAGCCGGGGCAGATCCGGAGCAGAGGTGCTTGCTATCTGGGTTAAAACAAACCAGCAGTTTGGCAATGCCCAGTTGTGCTCTAATAAGTTCTGAACATGTTTGGCAGGGCTTTGATAAGTCGCTCATTGTCATGTTCATCTGAGGACGGAACAAATGCAATATTCTGGACAAAATATAAATGAGAAGGCAGCCCATGTAAGTACACATCAAAATATTTTAGAGTAGACTAGTTGCTAAATGCAAAATTTGTCATCTGGATTGTACCACATGACAAATTTTGCGAATGTAACATGGACACGAAAAATGCTCGACTTAGCAAATGCATCACCTGTCTTCACCCTACGCCCTTTTTGATATTCAATTTACAATGGTACAACTAATGGTCAACAGGATGAATTTGTTGATTTCAATTCCTCAGCAGGAGCATGCAGTTAAACATTCAACACAATTCTGGGCTGAAATACAGGAACTTCACAAAAAGCAACCCTACATTTGCTGTGCAACATTTATTTAAAAAAAATAGTAAATGTGAAACAGGCAATTTAGCCTAACAACTTCCATCAAAATTATTTTTATTTTGAAAAATTTATCCTTTCTTTCGCCAAAGTGCGTTGAATGCAACATGGACACAATAACAGCAGTGACTGGCCATGTCCCAGTTGGGTTTGCCACAACCCCGACAAAAATACACCTAACTGCCGAGTGGCGCTTTCATTGAGAAAATATATGGATGAGAGGTGCCGGTAGACATGTAAACAATAGTGGTGGGAAGCGATTAAAAAAATCAATCTAATTAATTAAAGGCTTTGTAATTAATCTCAATTAATCACATTTTTATCAAATACCAATTTTTGACACAATAAGCAAAGTTTTTCAATTCAAATAAATTTTGGTTGACGACTGAATCAATGAATAGACATATATGTGATCTTAAACAACAAAAATGTTTATTTTTCATCTATATTTATCAGTGCATTTTTCATCTGTGTACTACATTCACTGATTAATGCAAACTCCCAAGTGCAATTATAGCCTTTTTATTCAACATTTTAAGACTTAAGGTGTAGCAGCAGTGTTACCGGTGTGCCAGAAATAAGGGAACTGAAAAAGGTGCGATTAAATGCATTTTTTTTTAGCGCGTTATTTTTCCTGTAATTAATTAATCCAAATTGACTTCCGCGACCAAAAACGATGCACCACTCCTTCAAACATGTGAAACGGCAGGCCAAATTATGAATCCCTATAGAAAACATACCTGTTTTGAAAATCGGTGATTTACCAAAGATTTTAGTGATTGAACGTCACTCCATTTGAATGGTACTTTCTGGGACACAAAAATACTAACCTGCTCAGCTTCCTTCATGAAGACGATAGACTGGTTCCCGGATGAGAAGTAGGAGGTTCGAAAGGAAATCCATATCTATGACCACTGTGAGACCCCAAGAGGATACAGCAGATCGGGCAGCGAGCCCGGCTCGTGTTGAACGTAACTTGGAAAAATATGACGCGAAAAATTTTGCTCCACAAAAAGAAGAATTTTATAAAAACCCGTATGTTTTCTGAGATAATATTTTGGACGGTTATGCAACAGATTAATATCTACACGTTGGTACAAAAATCTAGATAATATATTTTGTTTCCTGGGTTTTCTCAGCACTGTTTCAACCTAACTTTTCAGGACACCATGAGTTACGTTCGCAACAATATTTTAAGCGCTAATTGCAGTGTTATGGATTTCCCAGTTAATTGCCGTTGTGGGTTAATCACTTGGAATTGATGTTAAGAACAAATGCCATTTCAGCCAGACTTTTATTTAAAAATTCGTAGAAGTTTACATTCAAAGTCTGAAGGCAGTGAATGTCACAATTTGGACACTTTTTATCCACAAGTTTTTCAAAGACATGCAGTTTTTTTAATTTATCTTTTTCAGAAGACCAATTATATTGCCTGTGTTAGCTTTTTTATATACTCTGGCCTTCATGCTTGGCATTTTCTATAGGTGGCATCCAATTTTGTAAATCATATAGTCCTGTAAAAAATGCAGGGTCTCTGGCTCTCTCTTTCATGGAATGACCCAATTCTAAATGCCTCAAGTGTCTTGCATCTGTTGAGCCATTCCTTTCCTCTCTGTGAAGCTGCAATCTTCAATTATAAAGCCTTAAATAAGGTAACACATAAATAGCCTGATTTGGCCTCTGCGCAAAGAGGTTTAAAAAATTTTCAAAAATTACTCAAGAATATTTTTGAATAGTAGGGGCAGTGCAGTGGCGGGTGGTGGACGGAAAACTGGGGGGGCGGAAAACATCCCTTGAAACGGATGAGATTAGTGACCCGATTTCAATCATTGATCTTGGTCAACATGTTAGTTTCCCTTATAATGAAATGCTTAGGCGAGTGAATAATAAATTCTATAAAATGTTTAATTCACATGCCTTAATAGGCAACTCTTCACGAAAAAAACCACTGTGGATTTTCCGCGTTAAATTTTGTCACATCCTAAACAAGTCGTCAAACCTGTGTGTAATGATTGTTTAATTGAAAAAGGTTGAAATGCGCTTTTTTTGCGTTCAACTGGTGCGTTTGATTTCTTGTTTTAATGAAGACAATTAGCTACACCTGAGAGGGGAGAGTTCAAGTGTCTTTTACCAGGGAAATTGACTGAAAACAGATCAAGACTAACAAGCAGTGTAAAGACATGTTTATCGCCCTCCTTGTTCTCTGTCCACCGCCCGCCACTAGGGAAGTGTACTTCTATTGGGTAAGAGCTTAAAAAATGACTTTCCTATATCTCTAAATGTACAAGCCCCTGATTGGGGTGGAAACTGGGAGTCTGCTTTTTAGATGTAAGGGTGGGAGGCATCCCATGTCCTGTTCATCTTTGGCAAATGCATTGCTTTCGTTCCTTAAAACTTTTTTCACTTTCAGCTGTTGGGCTGGTGGTTAATCACTGAGTGATACCAGTACATCCCAATTCCCTTAATTCTCTCTTCTTCACTTGCTCCTATTTCTTCAACCAGAAAGAGTTAACACTGTTCTCTGATAGTACTGCCTCTGATTCTGGGTAATGCACATGCACCTCCTTTACTGGTCTCACTTCAAGTGGATAGATTCCGCTCGACTCGCTGGCCCGCTTAGCACTAAATCACCGGTCTGCCTGATGAGTCGGGGCTCGAGCAGGAAGCATCTTCCTCACACAAAATATGCCGTTTTGAAGAAATCATTAGTTCAGGGATGCTAGTGGGGAAAGCAGTAAAACCAGAAAACTAAAATGTCCCATTCAAAGATCAGGTAGAGGTGAGATTTTAGATCCTGCAAATGGCTAAGTGCTAGAGCTCGAGGTGCCTGAGCTAGTCATGATAGGGTGAAGTATTGCTGAAGATCCAATTACCGCACTATAAAGCGATTGAAGTAGCAGTTTACCATGTACATGCTCCATATGACATTCAATAGCTGGGAGAGATATTGAGGGGAAATGTGATTCGCATAAATTGATTCACTCAGCTGGTTAATTGAACTCTATCTTTCACTGGCTTCTACTGCTTCTAAGTCCTTGATACCCCAAGCAATTGACTGCTGAACATTGCCAGGCTCCGCTCACTGATTTTGTTTTGGGGAATAGAGTTATAATCTGTAACCTGCCATATTTAACTTCAGTTTTACTGACTGGCTGGTTAAATTCTGCAGCTTTTGAAAAAATGTCCTGACTGGCCAAATTAATGGTAGTGTTCACACCAGTCCACCTGCCAACAGTCTTTCCAAACTCTTTTTGGACTGAGCTGCAACTGATGGAGTGGTCTTGGAGAGTTTTGCAGTGCCCATTTTATTTCAGTCACCTCTCTATAGTAAGCTGATTTACAATGTCAAACGGTTATGAATCATACTAACTTTCTGGCATTTGGCATAAACTCAAGCTGGTGAGCTCTATCTGGTATTTTACCGGCCTGCCCTGTGGTGTCATAATATGGCTGACTGCCCTGTTCCTCTGTCCTTGGTTACTTTGCTGGGTATACATGCAATTCCTTAGTTCCTCATGTCTTTCCCAGCCAAACCTAGCTGCTCCTATCGTTCTCTTCATCAGCACATCATTTTTCATGTTTGAATGATTGCGAATTACACCAGTGCTAATGAATTTGAAAAATTCCTGTCCTAAGAGCTTCAGGCTGTAGAGCTGATCTGCCGCAAATTCCTTCGAAAAACCAACAGTTTTTGTTTTTATTTTGTTTTAGAAGTTCTTGAACATCTTGCAATATATTCACCAGCCTATGAATAAATCAGTGGAGCTATTTGCTTTAAATGTCCTTTCAAGATTGTCTTAATCCTGGGGAGTGATAAAGTCTTTTTTTGTTGTTGTTTTCCACGTGTCATGCAGGATCAGGCCCACACTGATGGCTATCACTACTGCCTCAACAATCTCAGACTCAAAATAGCCTTTCTAGTGGCTTCTGTTTTGTGGTTTATACAGCATTTGTCTCTGTTCACTAACTTGACCAGTGAACTACCATCTGATTATGAGAGCGGAGGCTTCAGCAAAATGTTGGGGACTAACATTTTGCAGGAATTTTCCATGACTAGGCTATTTTTTGTTTACTTTCTCTCGGCAGCTTAATTTCATCTTAAATGGAACATGAAGCTTGAAATATTCTTAATAAAGCTAAGAAACGGATTTGCATTTTTGAGTATTGTCTTTGCAGACACTCAAGCTCAATTACAATGCTCACGGAATCTACCCTGACCCCATGAACCACTTCCAACCCCCTTTCCTCCCCCTATAGGTTGTAATATAGTTGAAAAGTTGGAAGTAATCTGGTCAAATGTCAATGTATACAGGGCAAAGCCAAAAACAAAAATCCAGTAAAGGTCTTCGGCCTTGTCCCTTACGCACAGAGATTTTTCCAGTTCCTCTGAATCTTTTGATGATGTCATGCACTGTCGATGATGAGGCCTTCAAAGCCTTTGCAATTTGATGTTGAGGAACATTGTTTTTTAAGTATTCCACAATTTCTTTTTTACGCAAGCCTTCACAGGTTGGAGAGCCTCTGGCCATCTTTACTTTTGAGAGACTCAGCCTCTCTAAGACATCCCTTTCATAGCCAATCATATTACACACCTCATGCCAATTAACTTAATTACTTGCTAAATGTTCTTTCAGCTGATTCTCTTATATATTAGTTGCTTTTCAGCCCTTTTTTGCCTGTGTCCCAATTTTTTTGAGACCTGTTGCAGCCAGAAAATTTGAAATCAGCTCATTTGTGGATAAAAATGTAAAATGTCTCAGTTTCAACATTTGAAATGTTATCTATGTTCTATTGTAAATAACATATTGGCTCATGTGATCTGAAAGTCGTTGCATTTTGATTTTATTCACAATTTACACTTCGTCCCAATTATTTTGGAATTGGGGTTGTAAATAACATATGCGGCCATTCAGATGTCATCTGCTTCAGGGACATTGCTACTTTTTCCACCAAGACCATACCAAATTGTATTCTGCATAAATTAAAAATGCAGGGCGACATAGATGGAGAGTGCGTGTGCTATATCAATCCATCAACACTCCTGATCTGCGTGTGACTGACAATGTATTGCACAATATGAAGTAAACTATACAGTAACAATGGCACCATAAGACCTGGTGTCTTCAGTGCCCATATGCATGATAAGTGTGATTTGAAGACATGGTTAAGTCACGCAGCATGAAGCGGTTGCAATTTTCCGTGATGTGCCAACTTTTTTGGAACTGGGGTTGTGCCTAGGTTTAATAAAATTGTGAATGACAGCCGTCAATTTGACAATTTATGATACTGTGAGTGACCACTATTTGGCAAAATATTTTTAGATTACACTTTGCTGGTTATTGGAAAAATTGATCACTAGCAAAAAAGTATGGACACCCTGATCTAATTATTGCATCAGGTACATATGTTTGCAACCACGGCTTAAAAGCAAAATTTTAAGTCTTGAAACACAAGATGAAATTGGAATTTCTTTAATATCCAGTGACTAGAAATGACTGATAGTTGAATGTATACAAGCATATTTAACCAGCCATAGTAACAGCCATAATGTTGTTTATTAAGGACACTGTAAAAATCTCCTGTATTGCTACCTGTAATCTGACCAGATAGGGCAAATAACTGTGTGAAAGACTTGGCACTGAATAGTGCCACTGCTTTCAAAGTTCCTGGTCAGGCTTAGAAAGTAGGGCAAGATACACACAGGCTTTTGCTTTGCAAGGATTTGAGCGTTTGTCAATGAGGTTTTGTTTGGGAAAGAAAAAGTAAACCTCTTGGGGAAGATAGACCTCTTTTCTGCAATAACTTGGAAATTGCTAAAAAAAGTAGGATTCGGTTAGAGTGGCTGGGCTGAAGTAAGATATTCTGAGTGCAGACCAACAGACCAAATGACTGCCAAGGGACAAAATTAGTGAAACTAAGTCAATATAACATAATATGAAATTGTATTTGATCAGTTTTGTCTGATTCAGAATTTATTATTCTGACTATCTTGTTATTTACCTCTTAAGCCCTGAGCCTCTGGTTCGAAAATGACATGCCCAAAATGAAATGAATATATCTCTTTGTCTACTCAGTCCATTTGAATAATCTTGGTATCATAATAAAGGTAACATCTTGAGGATTTTTGTCATGTTGTAAGAATGAGTGCATATGTCACTGAGTCAGAGTAAATGGAGATGGAACACAGCATAAATGAAACATCTCATGTGCACCTAACAAAGTTTTACTTCTATCCTTTTTGAAATTATTCAGTTACAATCTGAAACCTCTAAAAAAATTACAGCACAGAATCTCACCATTATCTGTGCCAAAGTTTATTCTTACCAAGTAAATCAGAGCAAAATTTGAGAGGTTTTAGTTTGGGAATGTCTAGGTGGCCACTCCAAACTGTAGGTGGCCTCTCCAAAATTTCATATTTCTCAGGTATCAAACTGTAAAACTCATTTAATTTCACATACAGGCATACATTGCATCCACATACAACCTCTTTTTACATTTTTAGAGTTTAATTTTTTAAATTATTATTATTTCTGCCAGTCCTATATACATTTTCCCATTCAAAGATAATACATAAAAAGAAAATGAAGTTTGACTCCACTCTATAAAGAGTGAGTCAAGAAAACAAGTTAAGAAAACATGCACCCCACTTGTATTGTTGCGCTCTCAGGACTCACGCAGAATGACACAAGGATTCCCAGTCAGAAAAAGACTGTTGAATATTTAGCCGATAATTATGCGGAAAATACTACAAACAAACTGGTTAAGCATTCATATTGTTTCCCTATTTAAGTAGATGTTAATGGCCCATGGACTCAGTTTTATGCATGGGGCATGCAAGGCTCTATCTCAGGCTTAGTTTGTGCGATTAAGGCGGTTTAGAGCTCGTTAGAACATTAGAGCCCATAGAATCAAATGGCCACCTGCAAAGTCTGACTGATCACAAGCCAATCATAGAAATTATATCATTAGATTCTGTGGACTTTCCTCTGTCATTTGATGGATGGTTAGTATGCCTAGCACAAATTCAGTAGAAACACTGGTGATTGAGCACTGATATTATTTTATCTTATGTTTTGCTACATGCTTATTTACTTGCTTGATGCTTGAATTTTGTTCGGCTGAGGTAAAAATGTTCAACATGAGCTTTTTGCTGAGTTTCTTCCCGTGAAGTGGATATACTGCATGACGATTTTGCAGTTAGGTAACAAGCTGTATTTATGATGCATAATGATTGCCCCTGGTACCGCCCCCAGTACCGGGGGCGTTCGGATTTAAGAGGATAAAGCTATATTTAAATTATTTACAATTTAAAACAACCTCTATGGTGATACCATTGTACTTGACTGAGTATGTGGCTCCGATGAACAGTTTGGAGAGAAAATTCAATGTTGCCAGTGGAATGAAATGAATGGTGAAAGTTGTGGTCACACCTGCATCCTGCATACAAAGTACAATTAAAGTGAAAAATGAAGGTGCCGTGTGTTTCTGGGTAAAATTCAATGTTGATCCCTTCCTAAAAGGAATTTTAAATGAATGGTAAAAGAGCAAGTGAAGTGAAATCAGTGATTTGCTTCTAAATACATTATGCTTGCATACAAAATACAAAAACATGTGAAAAAACTGCAGGTGCTATAACTGAATTGTGGAGTTGATAGTTAAACAGTTTTTCATCAGCTTTATTTTCCACATTTTCTTGTGTGGCTAAACATTCACATGATGGGGAGGGGTGATCCCAACCTTAACATAATCCCGACAAGTTTGATATAATATCTAGATTGCTTTGCATCAATGGTTATCCGCTCAATCACAAAGTTGTTTTGCTTCTAAATTCAGTATTTATGCTATGAAAAGTTACCATCGTTCAGTTTCCTAGCTAGCAAGTCAGCTTTGCTGCATTCAGTGTCCTGAAAGTGCACCTCCCTGATGTTAAAAAGTTTTTCATCAGCTTTATTTTCAATTTCTGAAACATGAAGACATGAAGAGCAGGTGGATTAATTTTTGAAGAGCCATATTGATCGAGAGCGGAGGATCATCACAAACGCTCCATTCTGTGGTGTGCATTTTACACCAATTACTTTCACAAACTTTCATCAGAGACAGCTGGGATTCACAGGTAATCCACTGTTATTGGTTTATTCAGCCGAATCGACTATCTCCCCACCTGACCTTTATCCTTCCCTTCCGCCGACATCTGGCACCCTCTTTGGCAGTAACGTTAGCTACATTGCCCCCCTAAGAGTTCAATGGTAAGTTACCATGTACGCATATATTTTAATTATAGTAGCTACTTAGCTTAGTTGGTAGTCTACTGTAACAGCAATTAATTGAATATACTGTGCCACTCCTTAGCGTGATTTTAAGGGCCATTGTCTGTAAAGTTCAGGCAGGTTCAGGCAGGTGGTGATAGTCACCTTCTTCAATTTTGCTGAAACTTTGGTGGTTTTATGTCCCTACCCTAACTAGAAAATTCCCCAAATTTTTTGGCCCTACCTGCACCAGTTTGGGTTTTAGGGGTCAATCAAGCCTTGAGCGAAATAGGGCCTAAAATGCCAAATTACCAAAATTTGATTTTTGGGTTGCTCTTATTCACTCTTGTGAACTTTATCCCAAAGTAAAAGTTGGAAATTTGAATTATAGGGGGGATGGTCAGTGGAAAGAGCGATTTTCGGACTGGGATCTTCTTCGCGCAACATATGGGGGGCGCTCCAATATGGCCGCAATCCATTTTCGTCACTAGTTTGCACCCCTTATACTCTGTGCGCGATCAGTGCCCCAGAACTTTTACAACTGCACCACATTGGTATGTAATTAGAGTATCCATTACAGGTGAGAAAAAGTTGGGATAATGTATGCGCACACCAATAGGTGGCGCCAAACATGGCGAAATGGTAAAATTTGACGTATTTCAGCACCACTTGTTGGTGTGCGCGGTCGACCTACAGGGCAAAGGTTTGTTGCATAATGAAGTATGGAGATCACCCTTTTAGTTTATGAAAGCCATTTCTTGGGATAAGGACTACTGTGGATAGTTGGTGGCGCTTTACTAACAGATGTACTGGTACACGTGTAAAGCGATATCCGCTCAAAATTGCTCATGATTGGTCAAGTTATGAACTGCGCAGCCATTATCCCAAGGACGTTTTCATGAATTATGTCTTTAGCCTTTATCAATTAAATTCCAATGACAAAAATCATTGGATATTCTTTGCGGATGTCAATATAAGCTGCTATAGGTGCATTTCGATGGTGTGTCCCAGTAAAACAGGCCCGGTGATGGACTTGACCTTATTTCAGGTAATGATTATTGATTTTTCAATCATCTCTGGCATATGTGAGGTTTCATTAGTTAGGTCAATTATTGATTGAGGGCATCACTAGTACTTCCCGTTTGCTCCATTGTTTCAGACTATTGAAAAGCCACTTTTTCAATGTGAGGTTTTATCCAGAATCATCCACGTATGTGAACGCCCTTAAAGAGCCAGAACTGGCTAGGATGAATATACAAACATTCCCAATGTATATGAAACTGGCATTTTTTTTCACAAAACAACTTCTTGTATTGTTACAGGCCGATTTTATACAGGTGGATAGACTTGCATGCAGACTAGGCTTGGGCTCTTGTGTTCCATTTTATTGTATTCGTACCCATTTTTACGTGGTTAAGAACAAAATTTTACAAATGAACAGCAATCTTGTATGCTCCATTCAACTCTTTATGTTCCATGGAAGTAGCATTTTAGCACCCCTTGTATTGACTTGCACGGTCATGAACCTTTGTTCCCTTTGCAATAACTGCAAGTTTAAGGGTGAAGGACATCTCATACAAGAGTATTTCCTTGGGATTTTCACCGCGCATTTTAGCTGGACCAATCATGAGCAATTTTGAGAGGATACTGCTTTACGCGTGTACCAGTACATCTGTTAGTAAAGCACCAACTATTATGGACAATAGTCCTTATCCCAAGAAATAGCTTTCATAAACTAAAAGGGTGACCTCTATACTTCATTATGCAACAAACCTTTGCCCTGTCAATTGACCGCGCACGCCACAAGGTGGTACTGAAATACGCCAAATTTTAGCATTTTGCCATGTTTGGCGCAACCTGTTGATGTGCGCATGCATTATCCCAACTTTTTTCTCACCTCAAATAGATAGTCTAACTACATACCAGTGTGGTGCAGCTGTAAAAGTTCTGGGGTACTGATCGCGCACAGAGTATAAGGGGTGCAAACTAGTGATGAAAATTGATCGCGGCCATATTGGAGCGCCCCCTATATGTTGCGCGAAGAAGATCCCAAGCCAAAAATCGCTCTTTCCATTGACCATCCCCCCTATAATTCAAATTTCCAACTTGTACTTTGGGATAAAGTTCGCGCAGTGAATAAGAGCAACCCAAAAATCAAATTTTGGTAATTTGGCATTTTAGGCCCTATTTTGGCTCGCACTTGATTGACCCGTAAAACCCAAACCGGCGCAGGTAGGGCCAAAAAATTTGGGGAATTTTCTAGTTAGGGTAGGGACATAAAACCACCAAAGTTTCAGCAAAATTGAAGAAGGTGACTATCACCACCTGCCTGAACCTTACAGACAATGGCTCTTAAATTGTTTAGCCGTGTAGATGAAGCCACATTGACAACCTTGGCCCATTGCTCTGCTTCTTTTAACATATAGCCTTACAGCACTGGGGCATTTTAACCTGTAAAAAATACAGGTTAGCTCGCTAGTAAACAGGGGTGCTGCTGGGTTTTTGGATAAAAGATGCACAAAAAATTTTACAGTTCTTAACTGATTTCAATGAATCTTTTTTATATTCAACTGGCGTATAGTATCCAAGGTGCAGAAATAAATTTGTCACCAGTTAATCAGAGTCTCGAAAGTTACTGAGGCTACAATAGCTTGAAAAATATCCATATGCCTGTATTAGATGAAGTGATTGTTCATCAGAACACAAATGAGAAGAATCAAAGTGGCAGCATACTTTTGCAGAATCGAACTTCGACTTTATTTGAGGTGACGTTATGTTTGCTTCCTAGCTAGCAAGCGGACCCCGCAGCCCCTCAGCCTCCCCACGGAAGCTCCAGAGATGGACCTTCATTTGACAGTAGGGTTTTCACCTGCTAAATCCCACAACACCCCAGTCAGCTACCACTACAAACAGAATAATTACGCGAGAGACATTGTACTGACATATACAACTATATGGTAAAAAGCTGAAATATGTTTTGCTCTAGCAATGTTATTTGTTGGTAGCCTAACTTTATTAGGCTTGGCTGTTAGTTTGTATGTCTTACTTGAGTTAATGGAAGAATAATATGATTGCATTGCTGGCCAAAAGGAACGAGGTTGATTGCTGGATAGGTCAGTATCCTCTCGCTTCAAACTAGATTCCGGCTCCAGTGGCTCTAATATATAATGGCTGTACATTAGGATTCCAATAAATTGGTCGGTGAAGCGCCATTTCACTGGCCTTGTTATACATGAGATAGAGATGAGGCAGGCTGCCCCTTGCGAATGGGCGCAGTTTCGGCGGCTTTAGCGGACACACCCGCAGCGTTTTGGAGCTGAGAATAGGGCTTACTTTTTTTTGCAATTTTGACACAAAATGTCATGTACAGTACTTAGCAATTTTTTACCATTAAAATTAGACTAGGTGCAGAATAACACATTTCTGTGTGGTGTGCCGAAGTCAGAACACATACTGTTTTTTTGCAGAACACATACTGCTTAAAGTTTTTTGGACTTTAATATCTCTTTTTAACTATAACTGGAACTAAGCCAGCTGTCTTCCTGCTGTCAACTAATGGTAATGTGGCTGTTAATCAAGGTTTTCTACTGTAAATTCAACCATTATTCATAGTATTCCAGGTTCAGGAATACAAAGGTAGTTGAGGAGTACTTGGAGCCCTCCTCAGAGTGAAACAAATCAAAAATCCAGACGCAATAAAAATGATCCAAATTATATCCATTTATTTACGCAAATGTTTGTTCTGTATATTTATTTGGAACCTTTCAAATAATTTTGTCTGCATTTACATAATATGTAATGTTAAAAAAACATAATTGAAATACCCACGCAGTTGAATATTCTCATGTCTGCGGCCACATTGCATACTGTGAAATTTGCACATTAATGAAACAAAAAAGCAATGCTTTCTTTCCTTAATCATCACAATTTAACATTAAATTCCCGTTTTACACTTTTCCATCTTGGCAAACTGTTTTTTTGCATAATAGAAGTTTTGGTGAAGCATTTCAATTACATTCACCACTCCAGAGGTCACTGTGTCTCTGTCTGCCTCTGCCGCAGGAAGGCAAACTTAATTAAGCCCTATATCTCCTTCCGTTTGCAACTTACATGTCCAATAAGAAAATTTTCCTGAACACAATCAATTATCTAGCTGCAAATGCCAACAGAAGCAGGTTGCTGATAAGTGTGTAGATTTCTCTTAATGAAGAAGAAGGGAGATAATAATTCAAAGCCCCTGTGGATATTTTTCCCAGGAAAAGCAAATTATCTGTGATTCCCTCCAAGGGGAAAATCAATTGCACCCAATACCTCACCAGTTTCTTCTGAGGGCACATTGGAATAATGGGACCAGGGCAAAAAAATTCTTCAATGCTTGATCTTGGGTATGCAGTTTAAGCTCCTATCTGTTACCAAGAGCCTGGGAGAACAGGTCTCAGCTCATGATGCACCATGGGATGCATCTTGATGAGGATGGTTTTCACACTTGAGACAGTTATCACAGCACCCAGGAAAGGTACAAAAATAGCATCTTCTCTGTCACAGCTTCCGTACCCAGTGCTGAGCTAAGCTATGATTCAGTCTAAAATGCACAGGGACAAGCATTTCCCAGTAGTTTTGGAGTCTCCTTAGCTCACATAGAAGGTTTATTGACATAAAATGTTATTGTCACACACTGATGGTAAAAAACAAACCTGCTCTATAAACTTATTTCAACTGCCCTGAAGATATGTGGCAGCACTTATCACCCATCCCATTCTTTGTGAAATAAATGCAAGTAAATTCAAGCCTTTAAATTTAAAATCATGAATCACAGTAACATACTGTATCTGAAATCAATGAGCGTGTCTGGCATAAGGATGAAGACTATATTACTGGATACTGTGAGTCAATTACCTTGTAATATAAAGTTTAAATGTAGTTTTTTCCAACCATTTTTTTCTTATTTTGGAAAATACATATTTTTAAAAATTACTTAAATATTTATCATTTTTAAATATTTATGACTTACCTATTGATGGTGGAAACAACTGGATACATTGTTCCAGCTACTACAACCTGCATTATTGAGGTCAAAATTTGATTGTCTGATTGTCCATGGCTGATACCTCGGGGCCTAGAGAAGTTGACAGCGCTTCTGGACATAAAAAAAAAAAAATCAGTTTTAGGGTAATTTCACATTGGCTGACTATTTTGAAATATGTTTTAATAAAATTTCTTGAAATTGCTGATTGTGCACATTCATAAAGAATCTGGTGCAACAAACTTGGCTTATATAATGTGGAAGTCAGCACAACCTGAGGAGAATGTTAGTTGAAGACCTTGCTGGCTCAATAAAATGAAACTTAAACTCGCTAACTGATAAAGTGCAATTAGGTATGTTTATATTCACAGGATGATGAAGCTTGTGGAAAATGGTAGTTTGCATTAAAGAGCAGTCACAAAGTCACAAATTTCTGCTTACTGGTACAGCAGGCTCCAAAATTACTGGCACCCCTGACTGGCAATGCACAATGAATACAAAAAAATATAAACAATATAATTATAGAGAAACGGAATATACCAACATGCGTGAAATACTTTAATAATGTTTTGATGGAAACAACCAAAATCATAACAATCATTTAATACAAAATAAATTTTGACAAAATCTAGGTTTCATAATTATTGGCACTCTTCATTTAGTATGTAGTACAATCACCTCTGGCAAGGATAACAGCATGGAATCTTTTCCCGTAATTTTTGACAAGGTTAAGGCACACATTTGGGGGTATTTTGGACCATTCCTCTACGCAGATCCTTCCCATTCTTGGGTTTGTGTTTATCAGCTGCCCTCTTCAACTCAGCCCACAGGTTTTCAATTAGATTGAGGTCTGGCAACCTGAGATGGCCAGTTTTGTTATTTTCAAAACCTCATGTCATGGAAATGGGTTTCTTTGGCATTTTTGCTTTACAATATATTATGTAGCAAGAGCCATAACAAACCAATCATTTGAAAGTAGTTTTTCAACATTTACTTTTTTCTTTTTGAAACAAATATAAGGTTTTGATACTGATTATTGAGCTCCATCAAAGTGTGGTTTGTGATTTTACATGACCTCTTTCAAACTTGTTCATTCAGATATTAAAGTTAGAAAGTTAAAATGGCCGATATTTCAAAATGTCTTCCATGTGGATTGGTTCAGTCTGGCTGCCAGGTATCTAATTATGAAATAACCCAAAAAAACAAAGAACAATTGCGGACATAAAAGTAATGAAAATTATCATAAATACATTGACAAATAAGGTAAAGAAATAAATGACGAAACAAGAAATAACAATGTTTTAACAAAAAATAAATTGAGTAATAAATCTAGGCTACAGTCTATTCTTTGTTTTCAATCACGTGGTTAGAATTGGTGATGTCACTTTGTCGTCGCCATGTTGGTTGATATACAAAGCATGCAAAACGTTTAAAGGTCCCCTATTATGCTGTATGTAGTTGTTTAAAACATGTCCATTGGGTCTTTAAAATAATGTTTGGGGTTCAGTCACAATAAAAAACCACACACATCCAGGCCTAGTGAGACCTCTTCTCTCACCCCATCTGCGCCGGTCTGAAACACAAGCCATTTTGAAATGGGCGGGGAGGCTGTGCTAATGAGGCGCTGCTCTGATTGGCTGTCTGGGCGCTTTGATTCCAGGGGAGGGTGCAGAAACTAAAAACCAGGAAACCACCATGGCAGCTTTTGTGACTGGAAATGTCATTCAGTTGCAAACTTCGATGAATTGTGAAGACTACTTTCATGAAGCCCATGAAATACTGAAAGTAAGGAAATCTGATTTTTTTGCATACAAGCCCAAGGTACCATTAAAATCTCCCTGCAGCTTTCCCTTGACCCAAGTTTTCTTGACGTTTTCTAGTGATGTCAAGGAAAAGGGGAGAGGAAAGGGGGGAAAAACACCCATTTAAGCAAATTTGGATGAAGGGGTGGCCAAGAATCCATTTTGTGTCTTTTCAGCAAAACATTTTCTTTGTGATTAAGTTTGTAAAAAAAAAAAAAAAGTTTTTGCTTAAATAGTTATGGGAAATTAACTTGGAAGAGATTTCATTATTAGCTGAGTGTTTGTCTGAAAACTCCTCTGCTTGACATTTTCATAACCCATTTATAAAAAATTGTATCAGCAGTAATATTTAAAGACTAAATCTAATTCTTTCCTCTTGGTCTTGAAAATAATATATTTCAATCGGTGCACAGAAAAATACTAATGATTCAGTGCAATATTTGCTCATATTCATCTTGTGAAAATGTAAGTTAATTTCAGAATTCCGCACTGTAAGTTCAGTTGTGGCAATATTACCAACTGTTTTCCTGGAGTAAAAGAAAAAGGCTATTAATTTTATAGGAACAATATTGTATTGTTCACATTCAGTATAATGTCTATGCAAATGTTCTTGCTTTATAACTGTAGTATGGAACTTTTTATAATATGAATATGCCTTCATACAAGTTTGATTTTTTTTTATTACTTTTTAATTTTAATTCTGTTGTGTAATTTTTTGTGAATGCTTCTTGCATTCTCACTCAAATGTGCAACTTTGATCAATTTTGAATGTGCATTTGCATTTTCACATCCTTTTCCTTTCCTAGTTTTGCTAGCAATGTCAAGGCGAAAATCCATCTGTTTCATTCAGAGATGACAATGCATTTTGATTGCTTAAGCCTTGACGGTGGGCCCACATACAGGGTCAAGGAAATGGTGATCTAGGGTCAGGAATGGAAAGTGGGAGGGTAAAATCCAGCACTGCTTGTCGTTTTCACCGAATAAACAAATGTGTGGATGAAAAAACTGTTCAAAGGAAAAATCTGCGAGAATAGCTTTTCAAATGGCTAACTGTATTCCCCTATGAAGCCTATATTCCACGAATCCATCTTACTGGTCAGGGTCATTGGGAGGCTGGAGGCTATCTCAGCATATAATGGGAGAGGCAGGGCCAATATTTGCAATATCCTCAAAAAATTCAATTCTTTAAAAAGTTTTTTTTTTTTTACATTCAAAACTATTTTGTCAAATATTGTAGTATTTATGAAAATTATGCAGTGCATTTTTTTTTATACCAATGGCCTATTAATGATTCAAACATGTTGGCTATTGACTTACACAATGAGTGCATAGAAAATTCAAAAGGTTGAAGTTCATATCGTATTAAGTAAAGAATGTTAAACAATGTAGATGACAGTTTTGATTGCACTCAATTTCAAAAAAGGCTGCCAAAAATGTGCCTAGAAAACCATTCAGTCAGCTGAAATATGCAATGATTTTTTTTTTTTTTTGCACAGTGACCTGGAATACATTACCAGAACATTATCCAAGAATCCAAAATCCTTTGTAAAGTACTTTGTGGGGCACTGACTGAGTAATGTTAGATTGAGAGCAAGGCAGGTGCAGTACTTTACTTAAATATGAGCATTTAAGAGCACATAGCAGACTCTGCATAATGATTAGGGATCTGGAATATTATTTAGGCTGCCTCCACAAAATATACAACTGTGAAGACATTTTCATACCTTATCTAACCAAGTGTGAAATGGCTTTGACTGAGTAAGGAGGATGAACATTAGCATTGATAAAAAAAAGCCAGTGCTTTCATGGTGGAATATGAGTTCACAGGAACAGACTGATTTATATCACCTTTTATAAAGGTTAAAGTAAGTGAAAAAGAGGACATGCTTAGTCAGAAATGCAGGAAGATAAACATGCACACACATGCTCACAACACACGTGCACACACGCGCGCGCACACACACACACACACACACACACACACTATGGGGGGCATTTTATGCCTGCGAACTATGCTAAAACGCCTTAACCGCGTCGCCTACGCCTGCATAAAGACTGATAAACACGCGTGCGTACAGGCACGCGTATTGCGAGTACACCAAATAATGAAGGGTGACGGGTGACAAGTGTCATGCCACGTGCGAACGCAGCGGACGCCTGTGTGCACGCTCGTCTCAATATACAAATAATTATTTACTTTATGATGACGAATTTTGAGTTTAACAGCTGCTTCGCTTCACAATTCAAGCAGTCCATGTATTACCAAGAGAGACTGATGACACAGTTTAGGCTATTTCAGTCTACACGTGCACACGTTAAAGGCGTCTGAAGCGTTGGCTTTAGTACAACAGTGACACGCGCGCTAACGCCTATAACGTGTGAACACCTATAACGGGATGTTGTGGTATATCATGTATTTTAATTTTACAATTCCGGCTAGTAGACTGGAAGACCCATTGCCCAAATGTTGTCAATTTTTTTCGTCTGAGGTGTTCTTTGAATTAGCCTATGGAAACATCCCTTGAAACGGATGAGATTTGTGACCCGATTTCAATCATTGTTCTTGGTCAACATGTTAGTTTCCCTTATAATGAAATGATTAGGCGAGTGAATAATAAATTCTATAAAATGTTTAATTCACATGCCTTAATTGGCAACTCTTCACGAAAAAACCACTGTAGATTTTCCGCGTTAAATTTTGTCACATTCTAAGCAAGTCGTCAAACCTGTGTGTAATGATTGTTAAATTGAAAAAGATTGAAATGTGCTCTTTTTTGCGTTCAACTGGTGCGTTTGATTTCTCGTCTTAACGAAGACAATTAGTTACACCTGAGAGGGGAGAGTTCAAGTGTCTTTTACCAGGGAAATTGACTGAAAACAGATCAAGACTAATAAGCAGTTTAAAGACACGTTTATCGCCCTCCTTGTTCTCTGTCCACCGCCCGCTTAGAGCATACCTGTATATGACAAGTTTACCGACTGTCGGACAGAGATCCTAAAATACTCCGTGTCCGATAGTCATAAAAGTTCTAATTTTTCGAGTATTCCAGCAATTATTAGACGTACAAACTTAGCCATGTTTGTGTTCGACCTTTATAAAATGCAAATCGCAGTATTCAATCGTCTGTTTTAACTCTTCCGTTGAAGATCGACAAGTCCTTATTCGGTCTCTCTTTTGAAAATAAATCAGATGGATCAAACAGATTCACGCTTTATTTCCACACTAGAGTTAAAATAGTGCTTGTAGTCAGTGAGCAAATCAATTCCACGACCATTGACATTGTGAATTAAATATCGCATGCACGATCAAGACTGTCGGACGCCAAATGCAAAATACTCCATGTCCGGCAGCCAGCAAAAAGTAAAAGTAGTCTATTGATATGTGAACAGATTTATAACGAAATAAAGAATAAAAATATATCACCAACAAACAGAACATCCAATGGGCACTGCAATCAATTTGGGCCATTTTTATAAATACAACGAAGTCCGTACTGTCGGACACTAAATGCAAAATACTCCGTGTCCGACAGCCAAAAAAACAAAAACCAATAAACAAAAAAGAGGACGATTAGAACAGATTGATAACGAAATAAAGAATAAAAAAACACAACATTTTAACAACAAGCAGAACATCCCATTATTGCCCGGCAAAGGATATCTAATGATATAAGGTTCATTAGCCTATAGTTGTGGAGTTTAGATAAATCAAAATGCATGCCTCCAGTTGACAAATTCGTTCTACTGTAGGCTATCAACAAAAAGATGGCCCGCAATTAAATAAATTGCAGTGTTCATTGGATGTTCTGTTGTTAATTTTTTTATTCTTTATTTCGTTATCAATCTGTTCTAATAGTCCTCTTTTTTTCTCTCTTTTTTTTTTTTGGGTGTCAGACACGGAGTATTTTGCATTTAGTGTCCGGCAGGCATTGTACGGACTTCTTTGTATTTATAAAAATCGACTGTCGGACACGGAGTTATATTAAAACCCTGTCCAACTTTCGGACACGTAGACACTGCGATTAAAATTATTTCAGCTACTTAAAAATAAAAATATCCTGACAGCTCTGATAGGGCTTGGGGTTCATCTATAAGTTATGCTTTCTTATAAACAATCCCGTATGAACCTGAGACTATGTGTAACAGCCGATCTGTGTAGATATCTGCTGCAGAACATAGAAGAAAATGAATGACTGTCAGGTCCTGATGATCCAGTGTACCTCGTGCGTAAATGCGCACGGCCGTAACCAGGATTTTTGAAATACCGAGGTCCAATAATGCACGCTAATCCTGGAATTGTTTACGTGATCTTGCTACAACAACGTTCTGAAAGCTGCATTATTCATTCACTTGCGGTAGAAAACTGGCAGAGGCGCACAAAGTAGGCTACTGGAAAAAAAAAAAAAAACTAAGTAAAAGTAGAAGCACGATAACTGAAAGTTACTTTGGTAAAAGATGAAGTCACCCATAAGAAAATTACTTGAGCAAATGTCCTAAAGTAGCTCACGTTAAATGTACTGAAGTACCTAAAGTATTATGTGAAAAAATTAACTTAAGTATCAAAAGTGCAAGTGCAAGTATAAAGTATTTTTCATAGTACGCATGGAAAGAAGCAAAGCAACCACTGTTTGTTCTCTCCTTGTGCTGTTTAATCAATTTTCAGGTGAGTGAAAGATACAGTATTCAAAAAACACTCAGGCAGTCTCTACCAGTTGTAAATTTTAAATAACTGATCCTGTCGTGCCATTTAGTGACGAAATATTGTAACTGCGTGCATAAATTTGCAGCTCCACGTCCACTGGCAGACACATCTGCACAAAGATGCACCGTTGTTCTTCTCGAACACGCCAAATCCAGATAATCCGTAAATGAATTAAATTCATATTTTAATTTGAAACGAAGTTGCCAGTGTCAAAGTAACTAAGTGAAAGTATACTTTTTATCCTTGAAATGTAGTAGAGTGAAAGTAAAAGTCCCGGTTAAAAAAAATAAAATTAAAAAATCTTGAATTAAGTACAAATTCTCAAAAAAACTACTTAGGTACTGCAATGAAGTACATGTACTTCATTACTATGCACCTTTGAAAACGGTGACGTGATAACTGATAACCTACACTGCACTATGAGGATGCGGGATCGATATCGATCACTCTCTCTCTCTCTCTCTCTCTCTCTCTCTCTCTCTCTCTCTCACACACGCGCGCGCGATTTACTGAATAAACGGGCACAGTGAAGGGAAAAGTGGGTGGGGAAAAAAAACGAAAATTCAGGGACAATTAACCGTGGTCCGGACCTCGGTGTCCTCAATGGTGGTTATGGCTGTGTGCACAGCCTCTTCCTCAGTTTCGCGCCTGAGCGATGGTACAGTCCCTGGTATACCTCAACATCCCGTTATAGGCGTGCACACGTTATAGGCGTTAACGCGTATGTCACCATTGTACTGAAGCCAGCACTTCAGACGCCTTAACTTGTGCACGTGTAGACTGAAATAGCCTAAACTGTGTCATCGATCTCTCATGGTAATATATGGACTGCTTGAATTGTGAAGCGAAGCAGCTGTTCAACTCAAAATTCGTCATCATAAAGTAAATAATTATTTGTACATTGAGACGAGCGTGCACACAGGCGTCCGCTGCGTTCGCACGTGGCACGGCACGAATGACCCCTTGCTAAATGATTTCCACAAACACTACACAGCGTGTGCCTGTACGCTCGTGTAGAATTGTACTTAACAGTCACGCGTGGTCTTCACGTCACGTATCTGAGGCGTCATTCACCCGTCACGTACCCGTCACGTAGGCGTATGCGCAACAACGCGTGTGCAGCGTCTGCGTGACGCCTACGTGACGCTCGTCTGTCCATTGAAAGTGAATGGAATTTACACGCGCACGTTAGAGGTTTGATGTCATCGCATAGGCGCTGTACACGCGTTTTAGTATAGTTTGCTGGCATAAAATGCCCCCCCCACACACACACACACACACACAAAGCACATGCACTATTTGGTGCTGTGTATCCACAGAATAACTTTCTGGGGAATAATTCAAGACCATAAATGGCACTATTGTTTTGAAACATACAGAGAGTTTTTATTTGAAGATACAGGAAAAATTATTGCACGGCCAGTTTTCTGACTGCTCTGAAAAGCATAACATAACGTGTACATAATTATTCTGCAGATACACCTAGCCACTTGAAAGTCTCTGAAACTTAAAACACTATGATGTACCAGCATTCTGGAGCCAGTAATAGGTGTGTTTCATAAATTGCCTATTGCAAAGGAGTCTTTTCAAAACAAGTTCGTCTTTTGGACATAAAATATTTGTAAGCTAAATAACAATGCTGCAAGAAGATTAAGGTGGCCTAAAAAATGGACTAAAGCTAGTTTACTGAGATTTATTCCCTATTTTCCATTTGTATAGTAGAAATAATTGTTACCTCTGCCAACTACTGAGGTTAGGCGGAGACTAAGTATTCATTTATGCAGTGGCGGGCACGGTTCTGGTAATCTGCAAAACGCTAATTAGCGAGGCTAACTTTTTCTTTAGCGGATTAGCATTTCCACTAACTTTGAAAACCTATGCGGATGAATTGGCTTCCGCTAAATTTAGTTTTGCTGACTTTAAATCTGCAAAATAAAGTTTAAGTCAAAACATGCACTGTATGTAAACAAAGACAACCTAATAGCTCCTAAGCCAAAACGTCTCGATCGCCATCCAGTGGCTGGCTGCAGTACAAGTTATAAACCTGCCCCTTCCATGATAGTGGATGGGACACAGGCCACACACACAAAAAAAATCAAGTATATGTGAAATAATGTTTTTCTGAAGATGGTTTCTGCCTTTTTAAGAAATTCATACCATGCTGATGTACATTCAAGTGTTCATTTTTCTGATAAGTTTGCAGTTAACTGTTTATTTGATGTGATAGAAAGTTATAGAAAGTGGGCGTGGCAGATGTGATTGACAGCAGCATTGCATCACGGAGTCTTGTTGGCCCCCGCCCACTGCAGACTTTTTTTTTTTCGAGAATATTATCTTTACGTACCTGGAGTAGGAACGTAGACATGAGATTTACGCTCAATGAAAATTGTCACAGGGCTGGCTAACCGCGATTGCATGTTTCAAGCCCTACAGATTGATTTAAAAGAAAACGACAAAATGAGTTGTTCTGGAGTGAATTGTACTAGCCAATCTGACTGATCTAAAGTATCTCTGCAGTTTTTTACTCGGTAAGTCAAATTTATATTTCGTTGGCTAACTTCAAACGGCTAGTTATCATTTAGCTCACTAGCTAACTTAGCTAACGTTAAGACGGCAATCAGTCTAATATTAATGTTTATTGTGGGGAATATTGGTGAAAGGTAGCCAGTCATATCTACCAAAAAAGATATATTTTTATTTAGAGAATATCTATGAAGCTAAACATTTGAATGAAGTTAATGGTATTTTGTCATAAGATGTCACCCTTCTGTACTTGAACTTGAATTAGCTAGCTACATAAATCCAGTGCCATTGTAGTCACAGCCTTTTGCTTTCCAGCTCTGCAGTCTGTAACCCTGAATTTCAAGACAAACACAGTTTTTAGCTACCTAGCTAGATAACTATTGCCTTTGAAGCACAAATTCTGCTTATCCAGGGGATCAACATCAGATCCTTGCACGTGGCAAACTAATTCCTTTATTGTCACGGATTGAAATCACTGAGGCTTGTAAACCCGGGTAATTTTAATGATTTAGCAAGCTTGCTGCCTAACGTTCAGTAGAAGAGCCCCTAGGTTTGAATGTTTCCAATTGAGCCAGCAAACCAATGTCTCATTTTTTTATAACACTGCAAAAATATAACCTTATGTTACAACCTTTAAAAATAGCGGCTAAAACTGCAGGAAAAACAAACCGGATTTGAGGAGGTACAGATTATTTGAATAACAAGAATATGACAAAAATGAAACTCACTGAGAGCAATTTCAATCCCTCAATAATTGCAATATAGAAGTGTCAGGTTTCAGGCAAAATTACAGCTGGAATTGATGCATCAACTCTAGTGGAATTGGCTAGCTAACTGGGTAACTCTTAAAAGACTGGTTGGAATAAGTATTGAGTAAAATAAGACAACATTTTGAGTTTGGCCGAGAAGGAGATTGGCACATAATGTAAAGGAAGGAGTGCAGTGAACACAGATGCATAACACTGAAATAGTATGTTACAGCATGATGGCTGTTGCACCAGTAAATTGTACATTAACTATAGCTGTGTTTGCGATCGAGTTATAAACACTAACTAGTTTGTTAACTGACTGCAGTTACTGTTAACCAGCCTATTAACTTGCACAAGCCACTTAATGATTAATTCAGCCACTGATACACATTTGTGAGGGTGAAGCATGCATTGTTGGAATTTAGAGAGTTAGAGCTGGGATAGGGCTCTAACTCTCTACATAATGTTTTACATGTTCAGCTTTATTATTTCAGAAAATTACTGGCAGTTATTTTGAAATTTGATGTTTCTTTTTATACAGTCTATGTTATGTTAACCATTGCGCAACATAACTTCTGCCTTTTCTAATGATTTTTTAAAATTATTCATGTGATTTCAGAAGTGCCCCTCAAATTCAGTCCTCAGTGTTACCCAGCGAGGACTTGGAGAGTGCTTAAAAGAATTCTTTAATCTTATTGATGGAGTATGCTTCTGAAATAATGTATACATGAAAAACTGATGAAAATAGTCATCAAAAATGCTACACAATGCATTGCCAGTGAAACTTGCAATTTTTTTTTTGTAAGACAGTAATTTACACTTGGTGATGGAAAAGTAAATGTTGGTTGAATAATAATGAACATATAACTGGCTTCTCTTATGTGTGCTTGTCCTGCCAGTCTCACCTTCCTTATGCGCTTCCATCGACACTTATTGGCAAAAACTGTCACTCATTTTGTGCGTTTAATAATACATTACAAAGCAGCTCATCTAGACAACTACAGCTTCAGGTTTCCAACAGTAACTCTAGTCATCTGCCCTAGGACTGGGAGTACATGAGAAATGTTTTGCTATTCAATGTACACTTTCTTTGATGGCAGTAAATAAAACCTCTTTAATGTATAATAAAGGTCTTTACATGTATGTGTACATGCCGAAAACCTCTGGAATTCTTTGACATATTCTCCTACAGTAAATCAGAGGCGTGCAAACGAGAGTTAAATAAAAATATTTATTTAAACAAAAATGACCCAGATGCCTTAACTTTTGGGTGGCCCAAAAACAACCACTTGGCAACATTCACCGTGGGGAAATGCAGTTAAGGAGGTCCATCAGGTGGAAAGGCTGGGGGAAAGCAAATGGTCTGGTGAGGACTGAAGAGGAAGAGAGAGGGAAATGAAGGTTGAGGGAAAGGAAGAGCTGTAACAGCAATGACAAGTGTGAAAGCTACCCTAGTATAAAAATAAATAAAAAGAGCACATCAAACATCACATAAAGCTGAGAAATTATGGCATTTATTGCAGCCATAACTTGTTGAAAATCCAAATCCAGCATCACCCTACTGGATTTGGACTTTTACACACAGGGCAATATTTTTTAACAATATATTTCCCCAAGGAAATTAAATATTTATATTTTATTATTTCATATTTTACCTGGCTATTTTGTGCTCATTGTGCATACACTGGATGTAACACGGTATAAACTTGAGTCTATTTATGAAATTCCCTAGTGAAAAGTATTATATGGAAGTTACAAAAGGCATCGATTTTCAGATATTCCTGTGGTATTTGCACATGCTTTTGGCCTCTGTGGAGGCAGTCAAAATGGCTGAGTACATTTCATAGTCTGAAAATGAGGATAAATATATAACAATGACTAACTATTCATTCAAATATATTGAGCCCACCTGAGAAAAGTGGAGGCGAGTGGCATCGCTAACTTTGCCAACACTGAATGCTTTCCCGGTTCACCGAGTTATGAGGGTTATGTTCAATTGCAACAGTGAAATTATATTACTCATAATTTTTAAAAATACAACATTATTGTTAAGTTGAGTGACTTTTAAATACACTTAGCTAACTAAGTCTTTAGAAGGGCTTTTCAAAATTTCATCAATTTTTTGGCTGGAACAGGTCTCAAAAAAGTTGGGACACAGGCAAAAAAGGGCTAAAAAGCAATTAATATATAAGAGAATCAGCTGAAAGAACATTTAGCAAGTAATTAAGTTAACTGGCATCAGGTGTGTAACATGATTGGCTATAAAAGGGATGTCTTAGAGAGGCTGAGTCTCTCAGAAGTAAAGATGGCCAGAGGCTCTCCAACCTGTGAAGGCTTGCGTAAAAAAATTGTGGAATACTTTAAAAACAATGTTCCTCAACATCAAATTGCAAAGGCTTTGAAGGTCTCATCATCGACAGTGCATAACATCATCAAAAGATTCAGAGAAACTGGAAAAATTTCTGTGCGTAAGGGACAAAGCCAAAGACCGTTACTGGATGCCCGTGATCTTCGGGCCCTCAGACGCCACTGCATCACTCACCGGCATGATTCTGTCATTGACATTTCTAAATGGGCCCAGGAATACTTCAAGAAACCACTGTCTGTAAACACAGTCCGCCGTGCCATCCACAGATGCCACCTAAATCTCTATCATGCAAAAAGGAAGCCATTGTTGAGCATGATCCAGAAGCGCCGCCATGTTCTGTGGGCCAAGGCTCATTTAAAATGGACTGTAGCAAAGTGGCAAAGTGGCCTGTGGTCAGACAAGTCCAAATTTGACATTCATGTTGGAAATCATGGGCGTTGTGTCCTCCGGGCAAAAGAGGAGAAAGACCACCCCTCCTGTTATCAGCGTTCAGTTCAAAAGCCAGCATCTCTGATGGTATGGGGATGCATTAGTGCATACGGTGTGGGACACTTGCATGTTTAAAGAAGCACCATGAATGTTGAAAGGTATATAAAGGTTTTAGAGCAACATATGCTCCCCTCCAGATGACATCTGTTCCAGGGAAGGCCTTACGTATTTTATTACAACAGCATGGCTTCATTGTAGAAGAGTCCGTGTGTTGAACTGGCCTGCCTGCAATCCTGATCTTTCACTGACTGAGAACATTTGGCGCATAATTAAATGAAAAGTCCGTCAAAGGAGACCCAAAACTCTCCAGCAGCTGGAAGCCTGTATTAAACGAGAGTGGGATCAAATTCCAATGGCTTAACTCAAGAAGCTTGTCTCCTGAATGCCCAGACGCCTCCACTCTGTGTTAAAAAGAAGAGGGGATGCTACACCATGCTAAACAGGCCCCTGTCCCAACTTTTTTGAGACCTGTAGCAGCCATCAAATTTGAAATGATCTCATTTTGTGGATAAAACTGTAAAATTTCTCATTTTCAACATGCTACGTTATCTCTGTTCTATTGTGAATAAAATACTGGCTGGTGTGATTTGAAAGTCATAGCGTTTTGATTTTATTAGCAATTTACACTTTGTCCCAACAATTTCGGAATTGGGGTTGTAGATAGGTGCATCCCTAGGGGTTTAATTTTGAAAATGAAGCAAGTTGATGAAAACGATTTTCGTTTTGGTTACAAAGCAGAGCTCATTAAATATTCATAAATGTTCCAAACAAAAAAATCCTACATCATTTCATAGAACTATCTTAAACCCTTTATATGAGACTAAATTGAGTAAAAGCTGACCATGGGTTATTGAAATATCAGTGCCTCAAAATATTTTCAGATTTTGTCATTAAAGGCCGTTTCCATGGCAACCATGTACATTTCTATCAAAATACTACATTTTATGACGTTAAAATCATGTTGAGTATGTTCATTTCTTATTTTTTACATTATTATGGTTATTTCTGCACTTTACCCTGAAGACCCCTTAAGTAAGATTCACTGACAAGACGTCATTGCTGGCGAGTTACGTTGTCATAACTAACTGCGAAACAGATAGCAGCGGGGGTCCGCTTACCCATAGACTGCATTACCTGATTTAACGCGCCTGTGAATTGCAATGCTGCCGGCAGTTGGAGGGTCGGTTCACTTACATAGACGGTCTCTATGACAGGCACTTACTGTAGTAACGTAGCAGCCAGGCCAGGTCAAAGGTTCGGGCGGGGGTTCAGGTGGGTGTATGGGCGGGATCTCGATACCGCGGCTCGACCCCCGATCACTGCTGTGCAGCCTCTGGCTCCAAATGTGCAACATGGCAGGGCCCGTATCTGGGATATTTTGGCTCCATTTTTGATCAATGGGAGGAAATGGAGATGCATTGTCCATCTTTATATACATTTCCTGAGTGAAAAACGTTTCTAAAATTATACTTGTCCACTCCTGTCGATAGTGTGCACGTCAGCAATAGTCAGTACGCTACGCTGTTGGCAGACTGACGTTACAAGATTGTTCGATGTAGCAGCAATGAGCAGCATTATGTAATACTGAAGTTCAGTTCAGTTCCAGACTTACTGAATGTTTATGTTATGGAAAGGAATTTTTTTGTCAGTTTACTAAGTATATAATTACCAGTTTATTGTACCAGATGAAGCGTTACCCGCATAATCAGGAACTGCTTAGACTGGTACTCCGCTTAATTGACGTAGAAGTTTAAGAAACTGTTCCAATGCACGTTATATTTATGCAGCCTTTATTTCGAAAAGGGGAATTTTCGACCCCCACGCAGTTTTGACGTTTCTGTGGACAACTTGTCCCTGGATTTTGCAAGACTCATAGGCTATCCCCTACATACAATGGGCAGGAAAATGGTGTTTTGCCAAGCTTATGACTATTTGGATCAGAATAGACCGTGCCCTTGGAAGACCAGGAAAAAAATTTTGAACTCTTCAAAAGTGTATGGAGCCCAGGAAGTCCAAGGACATGAAAGAATATATTGCGTGGCCATGAGATATAACCCATTCCCTCAACTGAGTGAACAAAATTGTGGAAATGAATTGGTTAAATTGAGAGAACAAGTTTTACCTCGTTATCATATTTTATTTGGCCCAGCTAACTCTGTCACCAGGTTGAGTAAAGCTTGTGGCCCTCTCTCGGCAAATTTACACAGTTTTGGTAAAAATCTTGGTGTTTTTTTCCTCAACTCGTCTGTGAGTTTTAATAAACAATTCAGTAATGTTGTAAAGGGCAGCTTCTTTCAACTTAGAACCATTGCCAAATTAAAACCCATCTTATCTCGTAAAGACCTGGAAAAACTTATCCACGCCTTCATCACTAGCCGCTCGGATAATTGCAATTCACTGTACATAGGTTTTACATACTCCACCCAGTTGAGACTACAATTGGTTCAGAATGCAGCAGCCAGATTTTTAACGGGTAAAAGGAAAAGAGAACATATTACTCCAGTTCTGGCCAACTTGCGCTGGGTACTGGTAAAATACAGAATTTATTTTAAGATTTTACAATTTTTTTAAAGCCCTTAATGGCTTAGCTCCTCAATACATTACTGAACTGTTAACTCCTTATTGTGCCCCCTGCTTACTCCGGTCATCCACTCAACAATAATTGTCAGCCCCTCATTTTTGTTTGAAGACAAGAGGTGGTCGTGCATTTTCGGTTGTTGCCCCCAGTCTGTGGAATAATCTCCCATTACACATTAGAACCTACTCTTCAATTGATCATTTTGAGTCAGAACTAAAGACCCATCTTTCTATTCTTGCTTTTAGCTCAGTCTGAGGCTGCGCCATGGTTTTCAGTCAAGTTCACTTTTACCTATGAATGTCTGATGTTTTATTTTTAATCTATTTATTTTTAATTCTGCCCTGTTTTATTATTCAATTTTTACTCATTTTATTTGTCTGTTTTTGCTTTTTTACTTCTGCCTCTTAATATGGTGTTGTTTTTAGCCTTTCTATTGTTTTGTTTTTTTGTTTCTATAGCTTGCCTGTTGTATTTCTTCTGTATCTACCTCTTCTGAAAAGCACTTTGGGTCAACTTCTGATTTTTTTAAATGTGCTATATAAATAAATGTAACTTGACTTGACTTAACTACCATGAGTCAACTAAATTGTGGGGATGACTTCAATATCGAGGCCACAAATTAACTAAATTATGGGAATGAAAACTTGTGGCCATGAGTTAACACAATTGCGGGAGCAACCTCTTGTGGCCATGAGTTAATTAAATTGTGGGAATGACATATCTCGCGGCCACGAGTTAACTAATCATGGGAACGACTTATATCTTGCACCCATGAGTTAACTACATTGTGGGAACGACTTCTGTCTCCTGGCCATGAAGTATATACGTTGTATATTTTTCATGCTATTGCTCATCCCAGGTTCTGTAGAAATGGGTAGCAAGTATCAAGTTGGAAAAGTTCCAACCAAAAAACCTCATCAATCAATCAGCAAACAGTTCACAAAAACGTTACCAAGCCTCGGTAACTGTGACTCCATGGTGGCGTGCAGTTCCAGGAGGAATGATCCGGTGGTTTCATTTTTTTTTCCCGCAGTTTTCCACTAACACAGATATCACTTTGAATAAATTTATTTGGCAGATTATAGTTTAAAGTTTGCTCTTTTCGGGAAAATCTACGTGAGGTTTGACCTGGGTTCCCCTTTTATTCTGGGCACCAGACTGTGAAACCTTGCTAAAAGGTTTGTTGCTAATGACTCTTCATGCAGCATGTAGCATGCATCTAATGACTCCTCAGGGCACTTCTGGTTTGTCAGCCTCCCAGAAAAAAAATCTGATATCATACACATTCTGTCTGCTGTGTTTTTCATATGTACTTACACAGTAAATGACATTTCACAAAAAATAACAAAACCTCATTGCACAAGATTTTTCATTAAGGCATTAATATTTTGGTGGATTTTTTTAGATCATATTTTCGTTCCATTCTACTTTGTGAGCATTACCGAGAGGGAAGAATCCACCTTTTCGCGACCATAATCTGTTGATTTTGAAAAGCCATACAAGAAGGATCGGCTTACATATACCTGAGCCCTTTCTTCAAATTCAGGTCACCGTTGAATTATTTATTTGTCAATCAAAGTGAGCTTGCTGCCCGTGATTATGTCTTGTGAATATTTTACCACGAGTGGCAAGACCTTGTTCTGAAACTAGCTCCAGTACGCCTGAATGGCAGCGGGCCTGCTGATTCAGCAGGGCCACATGTTGGTTGTTAAGTGGTGAAGTCAGGCGGACAAAACCTTTTCCCCCTTGAGTGTGGAGCAGTGGCCTGATCTACATCCGCATGAGCCTCACTGATTGATCAATCCCCATCTTGCCTGGATGGATACACTTCACTTCATATATTGACGAGAGGGAGCCACAGACAACTAGAGTTTGCAAAATGTTTGACCCTTTCATGCCCAATATGAAATCAGTGAGTTGCATCCTTTCAAGTCACAGGACTAGGGAAGGTTGTACAAAGGCTTTATATCAGGGCCTCAAGGTCCTACATGAATGATTCTGTTTTCGCACAGAGTTTATGAATTTAGGTGTGCTTATGATGGTGGGGTAAATGGGTCATTACCTGAAATATAATAGTCCTGATTTCAAGTTTTGAATAATCAATTATGAACCCCAAATACTCAGTCATAGTAGATTTAACGCCAAGCATTGTCGGGCAAATTTACTGTATTTTCTGAGCCAATATATTCACGCATTGTTAGGAAGATTTATCTTTTGAGTTAATAAATTCAAAATATTTTAAATTACTTAATAGACCTGATAATGTTGAACTCCGCATGTTGGGGACATTTATGCGAACATCAAACCTCTTTTAATGGTCAAAGTTCAGATAGAGAATTCATATTTAATTTCTCTGACACTTAAGGAAAATATAAAAATACATAGTTTTAATCGGTTAGGGATATTTGTGAACTAGTTTCAAGCAAATCAGTTTTGCTTTTAATGTTCCACTGGGCGCGTGTGTGGGCTTCCCAGGTGTGATTGATTCCTTGATTTTCTAATTGCCTTAATGGGCAGATGAGGTGCACCTGAGGTCAATGCATAAAAAGCTGGAGGAAAGCACTAGTGAGAGTCTTTCTCCCTTCGTTTTGAAATATCTGTTCTTGTATGGCTGGTTTCTCCTGTTTTAATTTTCTTCTTTCCCTGTGTATTTATGGTCTGTCTCTTTGGGTTACTGTTTGTATGCAGTATGTTTGTGCTGCAATTTCTACATTCATGTATTCTGTTGTAAGAGCAGGTGCTAGGATTGTTTTAATTTTTTGCATTTCCACACATGCTGGGTTTAGAGTAGGTAATAGTCTGTGAGACTCAATCTTGTATGTCCTGTAGTAATGGTGATTTTTTTTTTGTGTGTGTGTGTGTGTGTGTGTGTGTGTGTGTGTTCAGAAGACTAGCTTAGGGCTCATCAAATCTGCTATCCCTGACATTGTAGTACCCACTGGTTGTAATGTCTGTCTGATTTATTGTAAATCACGTTAGTCTTGTGTAGCATTCATGTGTTGCTGGCTAGTTTCATTCCTAGCTGGTGGAAAGCAGGTTAACATGTATGGCTGTGAATACTCCTTCCTATTCAGTCTTTTCTGTCCCCCCCAACCATTTCCACAAACTGACATGGGCTTGTTTCCCATTGGCATGCATTACTTTGCAAGCATTTTAGGCACAGATAACAATGAGCAAAACAAATATGCTTTAAAGAATAAAAAAAATGAACTTTGCTCTCATAACTGCACCAATTTTCTTAGGCGCACCCTAAGACCCAACAGCTTTATAGTAAAACTGCCTGGTTTGTTAAAATATATTTGAGAATGTGCCACAGTTCTGCAAAATGACTGTCCTGCTTGGTAGTAATTTGTTACTCAGGAATCTGAGCTGTTTTCTACTGTCGCACTAATGTTGAAAACAAAACACATGAACTGCAATATTTAAGATGTGACACAGTTGTGCAGAAAGGTGCCTTTCAGTTGCAGCATTTTAGATTGAGATGACTGACCTTGTGTGAACGGCAGATTTTATAAGTATTCCTAATCTCAAAATATATTTTACTGGTGAATTATTTCACTGTAAAAGTATTTCTGCTCAATTTAGGATGGTAACTTTAAACTACCCTGGTAAGTAAAGGAGATCAATTCATGTTTTTACCATTGATTATAATTTTTATGCATTTATTTATTTTTTTGTTGGCCATTAGCAAGCATAAGAAGTTTTAATATTGTCAGTTGTAAAAGTAAATGCTGCACACCATTACAGATATATTGAGAATCTTCATCAATGATATTCTTTTGCTGTAAAAGATGGGACTATATGGTTTCAGACCAAAATCATTTGAGCGTGCCTGCTTTAGCAAAGGGACTGCAAAAATTTTAATATTAATGATGTGTAACAGCCTGGATATGAAGTTGTCACAATGTATTTTGTGGAAGTTCTGAGGCTGTGTGTGTATCACAGTGCCCTCTTCTGGTTGGTACATTTACACGAAGTCCTCTGGATTGCATTTACTGACCTTAGGCTGTGTATTGTCGGACTGCTATGGCTGATGTCTCTGCAGCAAAGACTGCTGACAGCCCACTGCAGAATCTGTAGGTCTGCATTTGTTTGTTACAACACTCCATTTAAGATTTATTATTCATGTGGGCAACTTTCCAATGATTGCTTGCCATTGACTTTAGGATAGTGTTTATGTGGTGCCATGACAAGGCACCAATCTCAGAAATAAGCATTTATGGCGGTCCAAGAAAATCAAAACATAACATTTGATTTTAAGTATTTCTATTTCCATTCAATCCAGTTTCTGTTTATTGGAATGCCAATTTTTGCATGTCTCCAACTTGCCCAGAAACCACCGTCAGAAAATTCAGTATAGGCATTTTTGTTAAAAAAAAAAAAAAAGAGAACAAAATCTACATAGAAAATATTTCAGATATGAAAGAATAGAAATGCAAGCCAGAAAAAAATCAACCAGCTGGGATGTCAGCCAATCTCCTTTTCTGTCGCAGGTAATACCCGGCTGAGATTGATTTCAATTAAAAAGAGGCCAGAGTACATTGATGGATATCAACATTTTTGTTGTCATTTCGATAAGGAGTCTCAAATTCTGTTTAAAAAGTCTGTTTTAAAGATTGTGATCAAATACAGCAAATCACTTGGTTCCCTTTGATGTGAGGAATGAATAAAAAATTCCATCAGAAGCACAGGAAAGAAAATTAGTTTTCAAGTAAAGTGATTAATTTCAATGTTTGGTCTTTTTTTTTTTTTTTTTTTACCACCATAACTCTCTAGTGATTTTCTGGTCCTCAGACTTGGTATATATATGTTGTGAAGTTTTGTTCAAATAGTGTTGGCCATACATGGTCCCTGCAAGAAGTAATTTGCCATACTAAGATAATCAAGCGACTATAGTGAGTATATCATGCAAAATTTGGAATATTTTTTTCCTTGTAATCACTAGCTTCTCCAACTCTTCAATCTTCCACTCACAAGCAATTTAATGCAATCTCTTGAAACAGACAAGGAACCAGGCATTAAATGATCCATTTGTAAAATAGAATAGAAAATAGAATGAATTGTCATCATGAATGGAATGATCTGTAGTCTAAAGCTTCCCATCTTTCATGGTAGTCTTAATAAAATAGTTATCTATGCATCATTCTCATTTACTGTATTCCTTCACCTTTAATTTTGTCACACTTAGCCCATCTTTCTGTATTTTGAAGCATAGATTAAACAAGTCTTGAGCATTCATACTCCTTTTATTTGCTTTTTATTTGTTTACTGGGTCCCCATTATCTTCTATAAATTCAGCTGCTTGTATGCCCAGGGTCAATTAAGAAAAGACATATACACAAACATAAAACATACAGTACTAGAAATTTTTGCTGCAGCTCCGAATACAAAATACTGTGAATCAACAATAAAAATACTAAAAGAGATGGATAGAAACAAGCAATCCACAATTACCTCTGCCAAAGTTGTACATTCCCCTACCCCTGCAACACCTCTGCAAAGTGATACTCCTTATTTTTTTTTTTTATATATATAGCACAAATAATAATGTTAACACTCTAGTGAATCTACATCATCTTACCAATAATATAGTGGTGGCTGGAAGTCTATATCTCCATTAGATACCTTACAATAGCGATACACTGATTGTGTGCACACCCCAAGTGCAGTCCCTGGATCCAGAACCAGAAACGGATTTAGATCAGTCGGTGATATTTTCTTAATCATTGAGATGATGTCCCCCAATTTTTCTAATTTCAAATTATGTATTTGTGGAGACATAAATTAAAATGTCAAATTTTGCCCCATCTCCCAATGAAGAATCATTCAAAAATCCTGGATCCAGATCCGGATCACTACCAAAACTTAATCACTTCTAAATTGGGGCAAGATCGAGATCTGATAAAATTCTCATGCAAATCTGTCAGTTGGTTTTTTGTGTAATCTTGCAAACTAACAAATGAACAAAGCAACAAACGACTGATCACGTAACCTCCTTTGTAGAGTTAATTATAATGGTGTTTATGTCTCAATGTGTTCATACTGACAGGTGACAAATTGATGGAAAAATATCAACAAACAGTCTTAAACTGTATTTCGATGGGATGAGAATAACCTGAGGACCTCCGGTAAACAAATTTTTACTTGTGAGCATATATAATGTGCAAATAAATAAATTCTCAGTTTGCCCGGCCTTTGCGACGTCTCTCCTCCCAAACCGCCCAACGGATCCCTGCGCTCTCTAGCATATGCGTTCCAGACGAGCCTGCCTCTGTCTTCCACCATGTGGGATAGAACCAGCTCGCCCCGTTACTGAAATTTGGGCCATTTTATCAGTATTTGCCTTTCGTTACCATGACGACAGGTGACGTCACTATTCGTTAGGATTATTGGTCACAACAATCAACCCCCTGCCGAGCACGGGTATGGCTAATGTGGAATAATTCCAGTGAAGCATCCTCAAAATGCACCATAGTTACTCTCAGTACACCAGGAGTGAACAGACAGGTCAGCAAAATAGCTAGCAGATGGCCTGGTGCTGTATTTAATATATCTTTAATATATATGTGATGAAAAGTTGTTCTATTATTATTTATATACTTAGTTACCTACAGTACATATACTATTGTTTGCTAATGATGATCAAATTTTACTTTAGGCTACGTTGGCCTGTCAAATTCACTGATCTTGTTTTGGTAAATGAGGGTACATAGTATGTTAGGTAGGGAATGGTGTAGTCCTGAGTATGGGTGGGGGGAATTGATGCCAAGTTTGTCTGAGATATGTGAAAGATCTGAGGGGGGCATTTGCAGTTATTGTAGTTGATCAGCAAATACCACAGCATGGTAAACTTAATTATCTTACCTTAGGTTGCTCCACACACAATCCATCTGAGTATTTACGGAGATTGTGTTCTCCTGAGCGCTCTCACCTTATCACTCGTCTGATGATGGTGATCTAAACTGGCTTTTGTGTGGTGGTTGATGTGGAGTTGAAACACGCCAGATGAATCTTCACTACACCCCCAATCTTCACTGAAGAGCAGTAGTGTGCGCCAAAATGAAATTCCGTTGTACAATTACTGAGATGTCTATTCACATGGCATTTAACTTACCTGAAGACCTTGGAGTTTCTTGAAAAACGAGTGTAATTTTTTTCAGCTTCAAGTAATAATTACCGACACAGCCCATTCTGACGAGACTGAAATCACTAGAGTCATAGGTAATAATTCCAACTAGTGGAGGTCCTGAGGTTACAGTATGCTAATCCTGCTAGAATATGACTTCAGAAAGGGTTTGGCCTTGACCATCAACCAGATGAGCTTTAGCATACCTTGCCATAGAGTCTACAAGTTAACTTTACAAGAGGGATGGAGCACCTGTCTTCCAAGAGATATTTCCTCATTTAATGCTTTGATGATGGAGAACACTGTCATATACTTTCCCAAATCTGCCATTCAAGTTCCATTGGTTTGAGTTCTCTTAACTGTGATTTTCATTGCTCATAAAGCCATTCAGTGACCCCTTGTGCTCAATGGGGCTTGGGCCAGTGTCATCCTGGAATAAACCACTCCCATGATGGTTTGTTTGCTTCATTATCCACCTTCTTCCCACGTCCCATGATCCCTTGTGCGAATTCTGGGCGCAACTTCCGCTGCATCCTGTCACTGAACAGTTTACCATGGTAGCGGCTCAAACGAATCCTCTTTACATCACCTTTTAGCCCTCAGACGGGATAAAGTTACGGTACCGCTGCCTTCTACTATCGAAGAATGGGAGAATGACCTGAAGCAGTGGCCACACCAGCGCATTTGGCTACATTAGCGACTCCGTTGCCATAGACTGCGAAGCTATGAACAATCTACAAAGCTCTGAAGCGTATGCTGTACTTCCACAGCAACAAGGTCAGTCGCGTTTTGTTAACGGAGGTAGTATACAACCTCATGTACCTTAAAACAGATATACAAGTACAAAGTACTTTCTGAGAATATTTATGAAGGAAACACTATATTTCAGCGGTAAATATTACTCTACATATGAAACGTAATGGATTGTTATACAGAGTTAATTAAGCCATCCGACAGTACGAGTCAAATTAGCTCTACTCCAGCCAACTACATTATACTACGGTATTAAGTTGCTAGCTAATCCAATACTATAACATGTAAAACACAGTGAGTCCATTTTTCCCATACTTTTAATTTTAGTGAAATGAGGTTTGGAGTGCAAGACTATTGTTTGGAACAGAGTAGGCTATTTTCAAATTGTAGTAGACTATTGCTACTTCTACAGCCTCATCTTAAACTGTACAGGATGAAACGTTAGTTACACTGACTGGCATTACCGGACGAATACAACAATGTACTGTCCTCCCTACACGTGAAATCATACGTAGTGCTCTCCTGGCACTGCTGCAAAATGCTTCTGAGGACCCGGCGTCTCCTCTGCGGCGGTCTGTCTGAGCCTAGCCATAAAGTAGGAATTGTTGTTTGTCGACATAATGAAATGAGCACCTAATGTTTTCGGGGGTCTTTTCAAATTCAGGTTTTTCAGCCAAATTCTGGCTTCCTCTTCTGTAGGTAGGCGATGGAAACCGTTTCGCTGAACACAAGGACAATCCCCTATGTTCTGTGTGCGTGTACAAAACACTGTTGATCAAACCATAAATTTAGCTTCCTCTGGTTGATATTTCAGCCTCGAACAGCACAATAGGTGCCGGAGCTCTGACGGGACATTTTAAGAAAAGCAAGTTAACTTGTAAAAAAAAACGAGCTGTGATCGCTAAGTTATTGCTGTTCTTGACTAGCCACTCACTAAAAACTACTTCCGCTGGAAGTTGCACCCATGATCATATCTACAGTAGCGCCCTCAGGAATAAGATGGATAGGATATAAAGCTGATCACACAGAATAACTCTGCGCTGATATGCAGTGACCCCTGTGGCTTTAAAGTGTAACTTGCAGGTTAAATGACCTAATAAGATCTATATGTAATCTTGTGTAAAATGACGATTTAAAAACATCATTTAGGATTTTTTGGACGCAAGGACAAAAAAATCAGAGTAAAAGGTGGTCTATTTCAGCGAGACCCTTAAAAACCCCTTTTTTTTCAAGTGTCGCGTCATATGACGTAAGAAGAGGAACACACTGTACCTGAGTCTGCCTCTGAGCGGTGTGCAGTAGTAGGTGGTATTGAGTCTGAGCAGTTGTCTTTTGGTGCGTGCGTATTTTTTAGCTTGTTTTACAGTGCAGTTTAATTCTGGTGACCATGCCGAATCATTATGTGTGCTACAAGCGCATAAACTCCAGCATTTTAGGACATTGAGTCCATGGTTTTCCTGACAGAAGAGCAGGTGCTAGCTTTTGCTCCAGGGTGCTGATAGAAACTGCAACTGCAAGTGCAACTCTCATGACTAACGTTACTTGAATAGCTCGCCAGCGTACCTGTCCATAACCATTATGTTATCTGAATTGAGAAACCCTTGCTGCGTAGTTTAAACTTGCATATCTGCCACTAGCTGACTGACCAAGTTGCAGAGTAGCTGGCTCTAAAGCCGCTTTCACACCGGACGCGAAAAAAATTTTTCGCATGACAGATTACATTGAAATTCAATGCGAAGATGCGATCTCTCTCCCCTCCCCACCCGGTCAACAAAATGAAATGCGATTCCCCCCCCCCCGGTCGACAAAATTAAGCGTGATCTATCCCTCCCCCCCGGTCAACAAAATTAAACGCAATCTCTCCCCCCCCACCCGGTCAACAAAATGAAATGCGATCCCCCCCGGTCGACAAAATTAAGCGATTAAGCGCGATCTCTCCCCCCCCCCGGTCAACAAAATTAAACCCGATCTCTGCCCCCTGTCAACAAAATGTCTCTACCCCCAGAAATTTTCATTGCACCACCAGTCGAAGCAGGCTGCTGCCGGCCATGATCTACATCACTTCCGGTTTGTCGTTTTTAGAGGCGGGAGTGTAATTCTGTCGCAAAAACGGCTCTAGAAGTCACTGTAATGTGTATATATGTATATATTTTTTTGAAAATCGAGTTTCTAAAGCTTTTTACTAAACATTGATTCACTAGGGCTCCAACCCGCAAGTTACACTTTAAGGGAATGAGTGGACCCAAACTATGCCAGTAAAATGAACAGAATGTTTGTTCATACATTTATTTATTTTACATTTTTTCTCCCTGTAATTTGTCTACGATCTGTATTTTTATCATAGGGAATTGCTGTATGAGAGATTGAGTCGTCACATCAGATGATTGTACAACTGCAACTGTAGATATGATATTCTATAATTATTTTTCCTTCGCAGCTTTAAAAATGTTGAAGATTACTATTAATAATAGTGATAATATCACTGTCACTCACACTGACAACATAGCGCAGCTGTTGCTGTCCTGGACCTAGGAATTTCAGAAAGATGCCAAAATTATGTTCCTGAATATGGCTCAAACGCTGAATGTAGTTAACTTGTAATTTAATGATGCGTGTGGGGCAAACAATACTGAAGAAATCTTGACATCATGATTCCTGTCAGCTGCGGTCGTTATAGTAGCTTGTAAATGACTAATTCTAGCATCTCTACCTTGCTGTAATGTATTGTCATCGGGGCTTTTATGGCACACTGCCATTGTGTATAAAGACAGACCTTTATCAGAATGCTGCAGGTTTCATTGTTATTGCGTCCTTGAGGGAGGCATTTTCCCACAAATGGCATGAGAAATTGATTTATACATCGCACAGACATAGTGACGCATTTTAGGGGATTGGACGAAAGACTCCGTCAATATAGATAATATAGATGTGCTGTAAAAATATAGAATTAATATATTCAGCTTTTTCTCCACAGCATAACTGTAGGGGAGCACAGCATTTCCCGCTACACAGAAATGCTCTCTGGTAAACTGTCAGGAAGTGCCGTCAGATCAAACGCTTCTCGCTGTCACAATGAGCTGAACAATGTGTAAAATGTAGCAAGGGAGTTTTTCTCAAGTGTACAGTAAAGTCGTTTCTCCAGTCCCATGCAGTCAAATTGACAAGAACCTATATTTTCAACAGGATTTTTAAAACTTTGTTTCACTCAATCCATGTGGGTGGAACAGATGGATACATGCAGTAAATGGATGGGGAAACAGACTGACTACTAGCCTATATGTGGCCTCCTGGGCACCAACTTTTCATTCCGGAATCGGGGGCATGAATATTGAGAGTCTCTTTTTTCCAAAAAGCCTGAGACCTGGTACCCTGAAATCTGGACCTTGAATCCAATTTCAGCCCAGGTTTTTTTTTTTTTTATCCCCAGGTATGTAACTGAACACTTGGTGCCAACAATTGGCCAGACTGACTCCCAGGTAAAGGGAGGGTGGAAAACCAGCAGTTCCCAGACCTCAAGGGCTGTCCTTTGAGGACCAGGGCCCTAGACTATGCCTTCGGCCATGCGCACAGTGTTGATTTTTGCACCAGAACACTTTGTCGAATGTGGCCGCACATAGCTTGAGTTGGAGGGGCAGAGAATTTCTTCAGCCAATTAAATCAACACATCATTTGGTGGCAGCTTGAAAGTGCCAGGCGACACATGAGGTCATCCCCGACTCATTGTGGTGAGTGTCAAGGGATCTTTCATGACCGCAGCTTCAAAGTTTTGGCAACGGTTTAACGACCCCATTTGAAAGACCGATTGTATGGTCATTGATGAGGGGGGTGGGGTAACACTCCAAGGAAATCAGTCGCTAATTGGTAACTGTCCCAACAGTGCAGAGCATTTGTTTCCCCTAGCTGAGCTTATGAGGGCCATTTGCATGTCTCGTATGCACAACACTTCCATGTCCAATGAGATGCTCAACCAAGCATGATCATGGTTCCTGAATACCTGGAAGGAGAGTGGTGGTCTCTGGCCAGAGGACCTTGGGACCTTGAGCAGGACTGCACAGTGGACTCGACTGCACTCACTGTAGCTGTGAAGTTTACTCCCTCTTTTTCTGTGTTTTGATGCCGGGGATGTCAGCATTGGAGGTTTCGCTCCCTTCATCCTTTTCTGGATGAAGATATTTGCGGCCGCAACATTGATGTTCTGGCAGTAAACTTTTGGGGAGCGAGTCCCACAGTGTGTGGACTCTATTACATTATTTTGTTTGATGTGGATGCTCTGTTTGCCCTGCACCTGTACTAGAGTGGATGTGCATGCTCTATTTTTGTACATTTTCTGCTCCCTTCCCCCATCATCCACCACTTCAAACTCCCTTTCTCTCTGCTTCATTTCCACAGCTGTACCCCTTGTCACCCTGCAGCTGCCGTGCTCCCACTGCTACGGAATTTTTGCATTTTCACCACACTTTCCTCCCCCCACCAACCCTGTTCTACTCACTCATTGCCATTCCCTTGCCTACCTATGGAAGCCTCACAGATGGAAATGGCCCCATCTCTTCATCAGGCTCTTAGCTGAATGTCATTGCTTCCAGGAGAAAGGTCATCAGAACTCAAATGGGACCCCTCACATCACAGCAATTATTAATGACATGAGCCTGTGTGTGTGTGTGTGTGTGTGTGTGTGTGTGTGTGGGGGGGGGTACAATATTATTAAAACATTTGGAACATTAAATCTTTATATTTTAAAAAAGGAGATTGTTAATTACTAGGATAGCATTGCATTGGTGAAAAAATATAGCAGAATAATGTTGCAAATTATCATAGCTATTAGCCATAACTGTTCTGTATTTGGGTCTTTACATATAATTGTAAAGTCCCATTTTCAGTACTCCACTGTACTGAAAAAAACTATCTCACATTAGTAGTTGTGCAAATAAGCTGATTAGGTATGGGCGAAACATATTAAGTGCAATATACAATTGTTGTTTTTTTTTTAATAATAGAAGTGTGTTAAAAATGTGAGTAAAGGGCAAAGATTTTTTTTAATAGCCTTCAGTTCCATGTTCCAGATGTAGTGGAAACATTACACATTCAATTCCAAATCAAAGCATTATCAAATTTGATCAAGTCTGTGTGATCCTTCTACATAAGCAAAGAAAAGGAATATTAATCTGCCAAAAAAATAGCAGTGTTAGCAATTTTCTTTTCAAACTGAAATACTAAATTTAACTCAAGATTTAACTTCACTTTAAATTATTGAACTAATATTTTGTTGCATAACCATTGTGCCTGATGACTGCTGCGCATCTGCGTTACATCGAGTCAAACGACTTCTGGTACTAGAAACAAGTATTGCAACCCAAAATGAAGAAACTACATTTTACAGTTCTTATGAAGTTTTGAGTTTTGCTTCAGAAAATGCATTTTTAATGTCACCCCACAAGTTTTTAATGGGGTTGACGTCAGGGGATTGAGTAGATGTTGCTCACTTACTCGTGTGTTTGGGGTCATTGTCTTGTTGAAACAACCATTTCAGGGGTATTTCCTCTTAGACATATGGCAACATACTCTCTTCAAGTATTTTGATGTATTCAAACTGATCCATAATCCCTGGTATACCATAAATAGGCCCAACACCATAGTATGAAAAACATCCCCGTACCATGATTTTTGCACTACATTGCTTCACTGTCTTCACAGTGCACTGTGGCTTGATTTCAGTGCCCGGGGGTCGTCTGACATACTGTCGATGACCATCAGACCTGAAAAGTACAATTTTACTCTCATCAGTCCGCAGAATGTTATGCTCTTTCTCTTTTGGCCAATCGATGTGTTTTAACCGATTCTGCACATGCCATTTTTTCAACAATGGTGCTTTACGGGGGCTTTTTGCTGATAGCTAAGCTTCGATCAAACATCCTCTGAAGGTAACAACACTTAGAGGTAATTTTATATCATCTTTGAATTTTCTGGAGGTGATGCTTGGCTGAATCCTTGCCATTCTGACTATTCTTTGATCCGTTTTAACAGTAGTTGCTCATTTCCTGCTGAGTGTTTCAGGTTTTTGTTGCCATTTTAAAGCATTTGAGATCATTTTAGCTGAGCATCCTATAATTTGCTGCACTTCTTTATACATTTTCCCCTCCCAATCAACTTCTAAATCAAATTATGTTGTTCCTCCAAACAATGTTTGGAATGGCCCATTTTATTTTGCAATTAAGAAGGAAATACAACCTCAATTCCAAAATAGTTGGGACGAAGTGTAAATTGTAAATAAAATCTAAATGCAATGACTTTCAGATCACATGAGCCAATATGTTATTGACAGTTGAACATAGATAACATTTCAAATGTTGAAACTGAGATATTTTACATTTTTATCCACAAAATGAGCTTATTTCAAATTTTCTGGCTGCAACAGGTCTCAAAAAACTTGGGACACAGGCAAAAAAGGGCTGAAAAAGCAATTAATATATCAGAGAATCAGCTGAAAGAACATTCAGCAAGTAATTAAGTTAACTGGCATCAGGTGTGTAACATGATTGGATATAAAAGGGATGTCTTAGAGAGGCTGAGTCTCTCAGAAGTAAAGATGGCCAGAGGCTCTCCAACCTGTGAAGACTTGCGCAAAAAAATTGTGGAATACTTTAAAAACAATGTCTCTCAATGTCAAATTGCAAAGGCTTTGAAGGTCTCATCATTGACAGTGCATAACATCATCAAAAGATTCAGAGAAAATGGAAAAATGTCTGTGCGTAAGGGACAAGGCCAAAGACCTTTACTGGATGCCCGTGATCTTCGGGTCCTCAGATGCCACTGCATCACTCACCGGCATGATTCTGTCATTGACATTACTAAATGGGCCTAGGAATACTTCAAGAAACCACTGTCAGTAAACACAGTCCGCCTTGCCATCCACAGATGCCACTTAAAACTCTATCATGCAAAAAAGGAAGGCATTGTTGAGCATGATCCAGAAGCGCCGCTCTGTTGTGTGGGCCAAGGCTCAATTAAAATGGACTGTAGCAAAGTGGCAAAGTGTCCTGTAGTCAAACAAGTCCAAATTTGACATTTTTGTTGGAAATCATGGGCGTCTTGTCCTCCGGGCTAAAGAGGAGAAAGACCACCCCTCCTGTTATCAGCGTTCAGTTCAAAAGCCAGCATCTCTGATGGTATGGGGATGCACTAGTGCATATGGTGTGGGACATTTGCATGTTTTAAAAAGCACCATGAATGCTGAAAGGTATATAAAGGTTTTAGAGCAACATATGCTCCCCTTCAGAAGACACCTATTCCAGGGAAGGCCTTGTGTATTTCAGCAGGACAATGCAAAACCACATACTGCAGCTATTACAACAGTATGGCTTTGTAGTAGAAGAGTCCATGTGCTGAACTGGCCTGCCTGCAATCCTGATCTTTCACCGATTGAGAACTTTTGGCACATAATTAAAGAAAAAGTCCATCAAAGGAGACCCAAACCTCTCCAGCAGCTGGAAGCCTGTATTAAACAAGAGTGGGATCAAATTCCAATGGCTAAACTCAAGAAACTTGTCTCCTCAATGCCCAGGCGCCTTCACTCTGTATTAAAAAGAAGAGGGGATGCTACACCATGGTAAACAGGCCCCTGTCCCAACTTTTTTGAGACCTGTAGCAGCCATCAAATTTGAAATGAGCTCATTTTGTGGATAAAATAGTAAAATTTCTCAGTTTCAACATTTGCTATGTTATATCTGTTCTATTGTGAATAAAATACTGGCTGGTGTGATTTGAAAGTCACTGCATTTTGATTTTATTCACAATTTACACTTTGTCCCAACCATTTCGGACTCGGGGTTGTATATTTTATAACAATGTGTGAAACATTTGCTTCCTTTCTTCCTTAATAAAGGACAATTAATGACACTTGTTTCTTCACAGAATGAATTAATTCTCTAATTAAACACCACACTGCTATTATTTTGAACACGCCCCTTTAAATGAATGAGTCAATTTCTCAGAACAAGCAGCGTGCATGTCATGACAGTTGGGTCTGTTGTTTTTCTATTACACAACTGCATCTACAAGTAAATTATTTGCCATGCAGAAATGTCACTACTACTAATAATAACAATGATCCATGAGGTTATTGATGTTGTTCTGCTATTTTTTTTTTTTACACAACTGTAAATGGAAATTTACATTTCCGTTAATTGTTATATAATCTACTGCAATGACATTTTAAAGCTTTGAGGTATGAAAGGTTCCATGCCAAGAAAGATTTTGTTCATAGGTGTGCACTGCTGTCATCAAAGTCAATATCAAACTGGGCCTAACAGGACAGAAAAATCAGTTTGGGGCCCAGATGCACGACTGTACAAGAGGACAAGTACATCAGTGTCAAGTTTTAGAAACAGATGCTTCAGAGGTTCTCATCTTGTTTTGCGTACCAGCCAAACTTCATTCGCTGGATTAAAGAGCTAGCTCAGGGATGCTGGCCTTGGTTAAAGTCAGATGCAACCAATCATTGCATTTTTTAAATCATGATCCTTGAGTTATTTATTGCCTCTTTTATCATCGTCCTCATCCTCTGCAGAGATAATGTGTTTGAGATCTCTGTCCATTTTTTCCCTACAATTTCATTATTACCGTTAGAAATGGTCTACTTAACCAACTGTTTTTTGTGCTCAATTGAAAGTAAATCACAATTAGTCGCTATTCAATTGATTTTTATTTACTTTGGTTTTTCCACAGTGATGCATGAGAAAGGGATAATGCATGTACAGTGGGCTCGAAAATGACTGGCACCCCTGACTGGCAATGCACAAAAATACTTCAAAAATTTATAAAAAATAAATTTATGGTGATACTCTAAATAACAAAGTGAAAAATACTGTACAATATTAATGTTCCAGTGGAATCAACCAAAACCATTTACTGATTTAATAAAAAATCAGTTTCTTCCAAATCAAGGTTTCACAATTAATGGTCCCCATAAAGATTATTGTAAATAGCATTAACCAAATTCAAACCAGGTTTTAAATTCCACTTATTTAAGTTTTATCTAAGTGTTAAGAAACTATATTGAGCCATTACATCACTTCTTGTTTCACTACGGTATAAAAATGAGGTGATACACAAGCAATATCCCTTAGTCATCCAACACCATGAAGAAAACAAAACAACTATGGTTCAAAAGAGGCAGATGGTCAAAAACCTTCATAAATCTGGTAGTGGCTACAAGAAGATTCACAAATGACTGAATATGCCACTGGGCACTGTCAGAGCAATTATAAAAAAATTCCAGAAATATGGAAATGTTGAAAACCAAAAGGGCTGAGGATGCAACTGCAGTCTGCCTCCCAGGATACTGAGGAGGATGGTGAGAGAGGCAACAAAATCCCCAAGAATCACTGTGAAGGAATTTCAGGCCTCGGTGGCATCTTGGGGCTTACCAGGTTTCAAAAAGCACCATCAGGTGCCACCTCGACTACCAAAGGCTCTTTGGAAGGGTTGCCAGAAGAAAGCCTTTTCTGATGAAAAGACACAGAAGCAAGCGCTTGTAGCAAGGTTCTTTGGTCAGATGAGACCAAAATTGCACATTCCGGTCAGGTTGGGACTGGTCCGTAGGTGGACTTTCCAACAAGACAATGACCCAAAGTATATCTCAAGCTCCACACAGAAAGGGTTCCGTGATAACAAAATGAACGTTCTGCAATGGCTAAATCAGTCGCCAGACCTCAATTCAATTGAAAACCTGTGGGGTGAGTTGAAGAGGACAGTTGATAAATACAAATCCAAGACTGTGAAGGAACTTGAAAGGATCTTCTCAGAGGAATTGTCCAAAATCCCCCCAGATGTGTGCCTAAACCTTGTCAAAAATTTAAGGAAAATACCCCATGCTGTTATCCTTGTCAGAAGTGTTTGCACTGTAAACTTGAAGGTTGCCCATTATTATGAAACCTTGATTTACTTTAAAATTATTTTGTATTAAAGATAGTGATTATTTTGGTTGTTTTATACCCCAGGGAAACAGAAAATCATGGCATGACACAATATAAATCTTTTAGACAGAGATTAAATTAAGATAAATGTCACCAATTTAGTCTAGTTTGGCCATGGTTTTCAGGGAAAAAAAATGGTATTACTTAAGAAAACATTGAAACATAATAAATATATTGAAATAAAAGTATATAATATACCATAGATTTTAACTCAACATAAGGATTATTAGATGTTCAGCTTTCATCAGCTTCTCTGTTCATTTCTGTAAAGGTGGCAATAATGCTTCCACTGGGTGTCAATATTAAGAGGGGTAGGGCATTGGTCTCCAAGCCCAACATCAGTTTCATTGCATTGGCGTGGCTTGACACTGCCAAAACCACAAATGCCATTAGCAATAGGAAACCTGGAGATCATTTCTAGCTTTAATTTAGGTGCTTTTTAGATTACCAGGCATTTGTTTGTTTTTAAATGCATATGATTGAATATCAATCGAACATCCTGTTTCACATTAGCCTGACAACCTGATAATCATTGTGAAAAATACTGCAATTATCATTTTGACAGCAGGCTAATTTGGTACTTGTGTGTCTTATCTGGTTTGTACGCAGCTGACTCACTGAGGGTTTCATTCACCCATGGAAGCTCCAAAGAATCATTTATATTTGAACCTTCAGTCAAAGGAGTTAGTAGGGGAGGGTCTGAAAGAAAGCAGTCTCAACCAGTGAATAGCCAAAGAAAGTTATGCAGGTATAAGATTCTCTGAAGCTATAGCAGTTAAAACAATGTAAGCTGATGCTAATAAAATATATCAGGAGCTTTACAGTACATGCACACATGAAAATGAGAGGGGGCAAACTGGCCCATGGCACAGATGTTTAAAAGTAACTGATGGAAATGAAGCTGTATTGTGCCATTGCAGGGGCTAGTAGGACTGCAATAGCTTTATATGGCACTACCAGCATAGCAGTAATTACAAGTATATGCCCAGAAAAAAAAATACATGTTCAGAATAAAAATGCTAGATACTTTGTAAACAGTTGAGGTATTTTGCATATGAGCAAACATACAACTTGCGAAATTGATGCATATCAAATTATTGTTATCAACAGGATGGCAGGCAACGCTAAAGTGTTCTGCAAAACCATACCAGGCACTATCTAACAGCAATACTTACCTCTTTCCAACCAACATTTTAGCATCAAAGTTGGGTGAATTTAAATTAAGTGTGAGATTGCACACTGAAGGTCTTTGATCATTGAAATTATTATGGCAGGAAGTCATGGAAAGTGCTGTACAGTAAAGGGTATTCAGGCAAGTGCAATCAAATCACAACACGCAAATTGAAAGAAGCACTAAGGGATTTCACAAGTGAGGTGGCAACCGTTAGCAATATGACAAGCCAAATTATATGAAAATGTCACTGAATCTGTGAAGATCAGCTTCACTTATAATTCAATGACCATTCAGTTACTGTCCCCATTAAAGTGGAATTAATTTTTGTTTCCAGTCTCAGCAGAAATGACATTTAATTTTTAAAAGCATTACTATTGTATAATTCACGTTCCCAGTGTTTTACGTCACTGTGTTTGTTGTTTCCCTTGGAAAATCCGTGCCAGTGATATTCCCAAGGAGGGGATTCATGAATTAAAGAATAAAAGAATGAATAAATCTACATCATTTAGACATTAAATGGGCGATATGCCGAATTCTTTTTTCATGGTTTTAACTGCATGGAGCAGTGATAAGGGAATAAAGTTGAGTAAAAAATGCCATCTCAATTCACAGAGAACATGATTGTGCTCTGTATTTACAAAGACCCATGATTGCAATGGAGTGATGTTCCCCCTAGAACACAGTAATACTGATAAGTGAACTCAGGATGTAGTAGACATGTTCTGTAAAGCACAAGATGTTCATGCTTGGTACTAAATTTAAACAATTAATGAATTAAAGAAGAAATTTAAGTATTGAACAAAATCAACCACAGTACATAAAAAAGTAAGGAATATGATGGCATGTCCTCATTCTAAATATGTATATTTCAGTTAGGACAATGCAGTTGTCAGCAGTATGAATAGCTCTGTTCTGGAAGCTCTCCCGCCATCCAGATTAGTATGCATACTGACGGCAAGGAGCCCATCTACTAAACCCCCCACAAGAGATACATACAGAACAGACGCAATAGCAATGCACAGTTCATTTAAAATTATACAGGATAGGTTGACAGCATGTCTTATATGTAGGAGGATACTGGAGCACCCGTCCAGACAGAGAACATTCAAACCCCGCACAGATTTGAGGCTCCAGTCGAGAAAAGGCTCTTCTTGCTGTGATGTGACAGCGCTATCCTCAGCAGCACAGTGCTGCCCAACAATGAACCAATAAGCACATGAGGGATGAGACTTGAGCCAGTGGATGTTTTTTGGCAGCAATGACATCTGTGCAGGAAGAGCAGGGTAGTGGGGGTGCAGAACCAAGAAACTTGAGCAGGACTTGCAGGTTTTGTTAAAAAATCTTGTACTGTTATCTGTGCTCTCAAATTATCAATTGCCCTAGTACTTACTGTTATATTACTTATGGTTTATTTTGCTTACATATTACTATCAGATCGAATCAAATTTTAATTGAATAGCAAATTCACAATCATTTGACATAATGCACTTTACAGTTAAACCCTGGCCTGAATCCCCTTAAGCAAGCCTACAGCAACAGTGGCCGGGAAAAACTCTGAGAAGAGAGAGGAAGAAAAATTGGGAGGAACCATGCTTAATGGGGGGGGGAGGGGGTGTCCATCATCTGGCTGGCTCAGGGTTTGTGACGACTAAAATAGTCAAAAAATCAGTTAAAAAGTAGTCTTGGGTTGGATGTCAGACAAGATGGGGCCATAGACCGGGCAGCATCAATAATGTAGACTGGACAGCACTTGGGCAGAGACCAGTCAGCGGCATGCTCTCGGACTCGGCACAGAGCCCCGCCGTAGATGGACAGACTCTGAAATCAGGGAGTTGGTAGAGGGCAGTGGGTTGCAGCAGTGAGAAAGATCAGAGGTTCTACAAACTGCTGACCCCACCAGGAGCTTTCTATGGCTGCATAGCAAGTGGGACAGAGATGGCATCAACATCATCATGAGAGAAGCTAGAAATCTACCCACTTCTCAAGAGCCACCTGCAAGGGAAAAGAGTCACAGCTGTTGTGAAGAGATATTAAGGAAAGGTTTCCACCTCAGAACACCCTGACTAAAGGGACCCTCAAAGAAAATACACTGAAAAAAAATATAAACGCAACAGTTTAATCCCTTAAGTATTTCACAAAATTATTTCTGTGGTTGACTTCGTTTGGTTTTATTACATGACCAAGGTGGAGTGCGACTGGTTTGTGAGCATTTCAGTCAGCTTTGCCATATTATTGTCAAAATTGGCTAGGCAGACAGGTGGGGGCTGACCCAGAACTACTGAAATCAGTGATGGTCAGCCCACGGACACCCTGTCCTCGGTCAATAAAAAGGTACCCCAAAAGTTCCAGTTCAGTCATTTTTCAAAATGCCACAGATGATTTGAAACCTTAGGTAGCGTGCCATTGGCATGCTCAATGCAGGAATGTCTCTCAGGGCTGCTGCAAGGGCTCTTAAGGGGTGATCCGGATTAAATGAAAAATGACACCAGGAAACAACTCAGAATTAATCTAAAGAGGTATATGTAATAACCACCAAAAAAGATAGAAGTTGGCATTTTTCTGTTTATGCGGTTGCCATGGTAACCGAGCAAGCTCATTAAATATGCAGAAAACTTCTGGCACCAATTCCTCTTTAACACCATGATAGAATTCAGTTTTTCTTTCATCATTTAAAAGCCATTGCTTATCCAAATGCAATGACATAGCCATTCTTTGCCCAATTTATCAGTTTTGTGATTTTGGGGCATTTTACTCAAATTTTGAAATTATTTTGCACAGAATCTGACGCATACTCAAAATATTCAAAGTATGTAACAGATAGGCAATATTTCCCTATGTCACTGCATTTCTAACGAAGTAAAGTACCTGCAGCCCAAATTTCATTGATTTTCAATGATAAATAAAAAAGTTATGGCTGCCACAAACATGAGAAATGTGGAAAAAGTAATACCTTAGGAAATCAATGGAAAATGCATTAGACCGCATTGAAAAGTTGAGTTCAGTTTTTAATCCTTGTAGCAATTAGTGATTATTAAAGGTGGGAGTATTATAGAATATTTTTATTTAAAAAAAAATTTTTTGGAAAAATAATCAAATTTTGCCCATTTAACCCCAGATCACCCCTTAATGCCTAACACACCATTTTGAAGAATTAGGCACAACACCATGCGGCCCACATGCATGATGACCCCCACCAAAGACTGCCATATCCGGACTTTCCATCTCCATGACCGTGTGAGACCAGCAACTGCCACTGCAGATGAGACAGTCAGAATACATAATTGCTGGATTTCTGCCCAAACTGCGAGAAATTATCTCCGGGAAGCCCATCTCTGCGCGTGTCGTCCTTTTCTTAGATTGAACCTCACCCTTGCTCAACGAAGAAATGGGCGTGACTGGGTGATCAGACATGTCTGATGGCTTACGGCACGATGGAGGACTGTTGTTTCTATTGTCGTGTCACTCTTCCAGCTTTGCAGAGTGGACGGACGGCAGCGTATCTGGTGCCGAAAAGCAGAATGTTATGCAGATGTCACTGTGGTGCATACGGTGGCATACCAGGTCTTAATTTTTCATATCTTTGCGTGAACGATTTGCCGTTCGCTTGAATAGAGCCACGTAACCCACCGTTAGGTTACACAAAATAACAAAATTTGGGTAATCGATCATGTCGGTTATGCAAAAATGAAAGGTTTTAGTTTATGCTGCAGTTACTGTAGCTGTGAGGGATGTGGCGATGTTGAACTGCGATTGTTTTAGAGAAGAAGCTTGCAAGCTTGACCTCTTCCTGTAATCAACCCAATACAGTCTTAAACAAACTGCTGCCGAAAGTGCCAAACATCACAGGCCATGTGAAATTCTTCAGAGAAAAAAACTGAACTGACATTAGTATTAACAGCGACGTGTTGAACAGAGCTTGATGTCTGTAGAATTGTCTCCTTGTAAGCAGCTACTCTCATCCTGTTCCCATTTATTTTGCTTAATTAGCAATCAAACAGTTGATTCGCTAAATTACTTATTCGAATCTGTAAATAGTCTTATTAAGATGGCATGTTTTTGTTACTTTTACAAATTGAAATGGCCATGGAACTGCATAGATTTGCATGAATGCACTTGCAAGATTTTTTGTGGGGGGTACATTTGGCCATTTTGTTTAAATGCGAACATTTATATCTCATGTTCGTGTCTGATCTGCGAAACAAATGTTTTCCACCTCGTCTATTTTTAGACACTTAAAATCCAGGGCAGTTTCAAAATGCATCTCTTTTTTAAATTAATAATAATAATCAGCTAAAAATGGTATGATGAGAGATCGAATTAAGATGGATTTTTTTTCTTATTCTTTACATTACTGGCATTCTTTCAATCAAACCCAGGATTTACACCAGATGCGTATTCGGTTTGCCTCTGCCTTGCTGCATGTATTACGGGCTGTGAACTCCCACCAGCTGTGCTGTTATTGTACACCAGGGCCGGATGGCGGAGTAGCGAGACCAATGAGCGAGCCTGACGAGGTCAAGTGGTAATGACAAAATCACGCGCGATCGCCAGCAATAAATGATATGTTGTATTAAGTGCGACTACAAACAGGCAACAGCCTTTGTTCTTTACCGAAAGGGTTGAGGAACGGTTGACTTGCTTCGATTTGTTTATTTTTCGAGATGTTGTGCTTCTACCATGGATAAGTAGCCTGTTCATTAATAGATGTTCTTAATTTCCTGTTTGTGTTGGATTTGTCATTTGTTTGGAAAGTGTTCTGTCTATAAAGTTTAGCCATTTTCTTACTTCGGTTACTGTCCTAGCCCACAATACGAACTGGAGCCAACATGGAGTTTGAAAATGAACTGCATCTTTTATCTTTCATCTAGTTGTGCCTGTGTACCGATCGATCTGCTGTGTTCATGTGTTGTGCTTGCGCTGCGGCATCTGGCAAAAATAGAAGTCTTGCGTATGTGCTGCGCACGTATGTGCTGCGCGTGTATGTGCTGCGCACGGCTGTGGTTTGCCGGATTTGGGATGACGAGAAATGCAACGCAGCGGATGTGGTGTAAACACACTCATTGACTAAAGTGAATCCTATCAGCTGTGCTGCCGTGGGGAGCGCAGACGGACTGCAGACGCATCTGGTGTAAATTTGGGGTAACACTGTAGCGTAGTCAATTACTTCTTAATTATTATCAGCAACAGGCTAAATTGCTTGGTTGTTATTTAGGCTCTGTATATGAGAGTTGAAATAAATCGTAAATAAAAACAGAATACAATGATTTGTAAATCCTTCTCAACCTATATTCAATTGAATACACTGCAAAGACAAGTTACTTAATGTTCGAACAGGTAAACTTTGTAATTTTTTGCAAATATTAGCTCAGTTGGAATTTGATTTGCAACAAGTTTCAAAAATGTTTGTAAGCAAAAAAAACTGAGAGAGTTGAGGAATGCTCATCAAACACTTATTTGGAACATCCCACAGGTAACCAAAGGGCTAATTGGGAACAGGTGGGTGCCATGATTGGGGTTAAGGTTCCTGAAATCCTCAGTCATTCACAAACAAGGATTGGGGAATCAAATTAGGGTCACCACTTTTGTGAACAAATCTGAGCTGATTGTAAACAGTTTAAAAACAACATTCCTCAACGAGCTATTGCAAGAAATTTTTGGATTTCATCATCCCGCGGTCCGTAATATGAAGTCAAAAATTTCAGAAATCTGGAGAAATCACTGCAGTAAGCGACAAGGCCAGAAAACCAACATTGAATGCCCATGACCTTGATCCCAATCAGTCCTGACTGCATCAAAAACCGACATCAGTGTGTAAAGGACATCATCACATGGGCTATTCATAAACCACTGTCATTAACTACAGTTCGTCGCTACATCTGCAAGTTTTGCAAGTTAAACTCTACAATGCAAATCTAAACTGCCATTTTTCAACAAAACCCAGAAACTGTTCCCGGCTTGAATGTATGGAAATTAGCTCATCTAAGATGGACTGATGCAAAGTTTTGAAAAGTGTTCTGTGGTTGTCAAGTCCAAAAATTGTTTTTGGAAACTGTGGAAATCAAATTTCCTCCGGACCAAAAAGGAAAAAGAACCATCCGGACTGTTATAGGCGCAAAAACTTCAAAAATTGCCAGCATCTGTGATGGTTTCATGGGCAGACCCAGGGATTAGTGCCCAAGGCATGGGCAACTTACACATATGTGAAGGCACCATTAATGCTGAAAGGTACATACAGGTTTTGGAGCAACATATGTTGCCATCCAAGCAACGTTTTTTTTTTATTTCACAAGACAATGCCAAGCCACATTCTGCATTTTCAACAGCATGGCCTCCGTAGTAAAAAGCTAATGGGACTAGACTGGCCTGCCTGTAGTCCAGACCTGTCTCCCATTTTTAAAATTAGTGTGGCGCATTTTGAACTACTTGTCTGTAAAACCGACAACAGCCACTGTTGAACAACTTATGTCGCCCAAGCAAGAATGGGAAAGAGTTCCACCTGAAAAGCTTCAAAATTGGTCTCCTCAGTTCCCCAAATGGCGTTTACTGAGTGTCGTTAAAAGGAAAGGTGATGTAACACAATATTTGTAAAAAAAGGCCCTGTCCAACTTTAAATTCTCCAGAATGATTATTTGCAAAAAAAAAAAATATAAAGTTTCTCAGTTTGAACATTAAACATCTTGTCTTTTTCAGTGTATTCAAAAAATATAAGTTGAAAAGGATTTATTAAATCATTGACTTCTGTTTTTATCTAAAATTTAATGCAGAAAACTTCACTGGTTTTGGGTTTTGTATTTTTCACATGGTTCGTAACATCTTATTAACCTTGTGTTATATGGGGTCGATTGTAATAACGGACTGTTTCCCAGTTTTCTACAAAAAAAGCGCAAGGAACAATTCGGCTGTTCAAGAAACGGGTGGCTATCGCGATCAAGTCGGTAAGGGCAAATTAGATGCTCAAAACTTCAGTTCAATAAAAACGACAACTGAGCAATGGATTTTGCAGGTCTTTTATTGTAGCAGCGTGATGTTAATAGTAAGATACGTCTGTCCAGTCTTCTCCCAGCTTACTTCTATGCTGCCTGCGATTCACCCACTTGGTAGCGATAGCTACCCGTTTCTTGAACAGCCAAATTGTTCCCTACACTCGTGGTGCAGAAAACTGAAGCAAAGGCTACAATTTTACAAAGTAATTCAAGAACTTCGACGGTGTCACTAAAACTATCATCTGAGAAATTGAGAATATGGATTCGGATGTCGAATTGCCCCTTTCAAGTGAGGCAGACCCAGGGAGTGAGAGTGACACTGACAGTCATGAGATGAAGCCTAACCCCTATATTCCACCAGGAGCATCTTGGCCGTGTTACTGCCGCGACATGGCTGCCAGAGTTGATCACGGTCATTCTAGACAATGGTTGTGACTCCACCAGCCACGGCACGGCATGTCTTGGCAGCATCCCAGATGCGGCTCTTCGCGCTGCTCCACCGAGAATATGCGCCGAGTCTATTTCTGGCACTGGCAGGCCACAGTCGCACTGATCTGAATATATCAGGGATACGTTTCCCATTGTTCGACCATTTACAGTCAATGGATCCAACTACGTTAGTATTTGTGCTAATGGGACCCGCACATCAGATCATGCCAGGCAGGAAGTACAAGGGGAATACGTTTTTAACTAAAAGAAACTAGCCACAAATCTTTGGTATACAATTAGTGTATAAATTACTTTTCAACTACTTGTCTGTGATTTTGTTTGACCTAAAACACGGGCACAATTTTTTTAAATCTATGGCGTTCACGGCTGGACTGTTGCAGGCTATAGCCATAGGCGGCCTTACCTATGTTTCAACGGTTTCAGTTGAAATGGGCCCCGCCCTCCAGGGGGCCCCCAACTGCCAGGCAAGAATTAACATCCTAAACCTTGACTGTATGAAAAAATGGCGAGGCACACCGCCTGGATAGATAGATACAGTATAAAGGGACTCTACGCCAGGAGAGGCAAACCGGGAAAATATTTAAAGCCCCCCCAAAAAAAGGCAAATGTGTGGGATCCCCGATAACCACTTAAATTGACACATTTTGTAATGACTTCTAAAACCTGCATTAAGCTTCTTTGAAGGCATTATAGCACACTCAGATACTCCTTCTCGGAATTGTGGCGAATGGGGAGAATACACGGCTTTCCGTGGTCAAAGTGGCTGGTTTTCTCTGTCAGATATATTCCTTGCATAAAGACTGAGCTGGGCCGGCTAAGAAGTGAAGTAATTATTTATCATCTACAAATGATAGTAGCGAAAGAGCTATAATAGCTGATACTCTGAAAATTTCGGTAATACAGTTGTCACCTTAGCCAATGTCCCTAGCGCCTCAGACTTATCAGTTGCTATGTGGAAAAATAGTAATTCGCTTGCTCCATTCCGGAGGAATCCTATTTAATAAGTGATATTATGGCCAGTTTGATATGTACATTTTAAAGCACTATCTAGAAATTTAATGCGTTTTATACGCATTAAATTATCAGTGAACATTATAGAGATTTCTGGATTTGGGCCAGGTCACGGTCTGGTAGTCTCTGGAACCAGCCCAGTCAAAATAGCGTCTAATCGATAAGATGCGTTGATAATTAGCAAAATGTAAACAAAAAAAAAAAAAAAGTCCACTTAGCTTTTATTGGTGTCTGATCAGTAGCCTATTAGACAGAAATGGGGCACCTTGAAAACGAATGTTTGCTTCCAACCTTTCATCGAAACGCATAATGTGGACGGATTTATAAAATTAGAAGGTACGGCTATGAGGTAAGTCTATACCCAAGAAGTTTCGGGATATCACCCTACCAAAGCCAATGAGAAACAAGTTCTAGGACAAGTCGCAGTTCAGGCATCTCTGCGCAGAAATCGCATTTGGGCAGAAAATTACCGACGCGGACCTGTTCGATTTTCACATATCTGTTATCAAAGCATAATATTAACGTTACACAATGCGCCGCGTTTTAATATAATGTTAGCCAAATGTACTTTGGGCGAAAAAAATGCTGTTTCATTCACATGGCATCGCAACTGAATGAAAACATTAATACGGTGAACACGCTGAAAAAGTATTGATGGTTTTGTATAAATAATTATAATCATGGCTATGGCAAAGGCAGCCTCATTCTCTGACAAAGCAGAGGGATATCCCGTCACCTAGTGTTGTATAATGTTTGTAGCTACAATGCTAATTTGAATTAAGGTCAGGCAATACAAGTCATCTAGTGCTTCTAAACCTCGTCCACTCAAGCAACATTAAATTATACTGGTGGGATGTCGAAGTTTGAATTACATCCAAATTTTACCGTATCATTATCCCAGTGATTATGTTGTAGAGCTATCCAGTAACCCTGTCCCCTAAGAAGAAAACAAAGAATAAGTTTGCCCTGCAGTTTTCAATGCAGCTATTGTTGCACATTTCAGTTGTTGAGAAATATATCACATTTACACACGCATATATGTTTATTGCCTATATTTGAATAAATTATCACAAATAAACATCAAGTTTCAGCCAGAAAAGTTGTAATTTTACTGCATGGGCTAAGGTGTAAGCTTTCATCCAGCAAAACGATGAAGCTCTAATGTTTTATAGGGCCCCACGTGTGCTTTTGAAACAGGCCCCCAGATGCTAAAGGCTGCCACTGGCTGCAGCACAACAAAGTTGGAAATGACATTAAATGCAATTAAAGCAGAAAAAAACAACAGAAAGCATTTAAGTTCATTGCACTAATATCCTGGTATAAAAAGACAAAATATGCTAAATCTGAGCAGGTCGATTGTATCAGCTGGCAGGACGCTGCACTGACGTTTCACGCTCTGTAGAACGTGAAGTCACCTGCAGGACGGAGCAAAATAGCGTCGCTCACGTTACGCTGCAGATACGCGCCCGGTGGAATCTAGGGGTAAGGCGTAGGTGTAGTGGCAGTTGCCTGGCCTGACAGAGGAGCTTGCCCGTGTGTGTACAAGCCCATAGCAGAGACACCTTAGAGAGGAGCTGGGGAAGCAGCTCAGTACGATGCTGGCGAGTTGCCTGACGCCCACTGCAGGGGTGATGGCAAAAAAAATTCTCAAGCTTGAAAATTTTTCTTCAGGTTGGGTCATGAGGAATGGATTGTTGATGGGCCTACATCCTGCATTTTGTGGGTCGGCATGAGGAAGTATGAGCTGAGCTTTCAACAGTGATCTAATAACACTGGGTTTGGGCTTTAACTGCCTCATAACTAGGACATCAGGACCTAAACAATGGCTCTAAAGTCAAGCTAGATTCATGATGGTGTGAGCTATTTTATAGCTCTGCGTGAGTGAAAAAGAACTATAAAATAGCTAACGATGGATTATTCTTGCATTAGTAACCCAAGTTCCTCAATGGACACCAGTATAAGGATTGATCAGAATTTTTAGCACAATATTATTACAGAAAATCTTATTTTTCCACTGCTGTTGAATTCACATTGGACGACTAACTCTATATCTAGAATGATTTTTTGAACTAACCAACTAATTAACACACTTTTAAAACATGCAAGCATTTTTTTGAAAATAATAAACAAACGTAGCACTCGGTGAAGGCTTAACTGGATAATTATATATAGGGATATAAAATGTTGAAAAACTATTTTTATTTAACAGATCCATAAAATTATTCACTACGTTGCAAACAATGTCAGCAAAACAGTTGACAATTCAATCTCGTTTTCCATGCAGTTCAAAGCTAAATGTATTTGAAGAAAGTGAAACGTTTCGAGCTTGTTAGCTTGCAACAACCGCCTCTATTCAAGACGATAACCCAACCGCACAGAGCACTGCCCGTGGACTGATATGAACTTTATGAACTGATAAGTTTTAAAGTAGATGACGTTAAAGTATTTAAGCCAACAAGTGAAATTACTTTTAGCGTACGTATGCTCAAAGCTCATTAAATCCATCCATTTTCTATACCTGGAACTGGAGCCCATCCCAGCTGACTCTGGGCGAAAGGTAGGGACCCACCCTGGACAGCCCGCCAATCCATCGCAGGGTGCACACACCATTCATTAGAATTTAATTTTAATATTTAATATCACGAATGCATATGCTGCGCCTGCCCTCGCAGCCCGGTGTGTCATCAGTAACATAGCTGCTGCCGTTTTATGCCATTACCACGTTTATCAGTGCTAGAAATTAAACTCTAAATTTTCTTAAATGCACGCTTGACGTTTTTACACTCCCGAATGTTCCTCTGGGTACTCAAACATCAAGGTAAGTAGAAAAGGTGCTGATTTTATTCAACATTAGTTGAGTTTGAATACAGAATTCTTTTCCTGCCCCTTATACAGGATTAGTAAATTCGAAGTCTTCACCTAATCAGCAGCCCAGTTGTAAAATATACATAAAGTCAAACTTCGTTTCGTTCTCATCTGTTTCTTTCCTCTGGGGCCCTCGTGTTTTCTCTGCGCAGATGGAGTTCAGCCGCATCAGTGAATCTCCGCAGCATCACTCCCATACACTGATGCTGCTCACTAACAGTGTGACGCTCACATCTCATCTTGTCCAGCTTTTCCAACCCACTCAACACTTCTAGCTAATCTGAACAACAAATACTGTCTGTTTGTGCAGTGCTGTCATGCAAGTTTGGCGCATACATAAAATAATACTTCATATTTTGTGTCTTATCTTAAAAGATGCTGAAAAATTACGACATCAAGTATGCACATCTGCTATTCTAATAATTAAGAATGGTGCATGCAATGGTAAATAAATCATTAGCTGTACATTTTTTTTGGCTGAATTTATACCATGCTGAAAGCGCGCATAAGGACGTAGTTAATGCAACTTAGCTAGGTACGTAGCCAGCATACACGAAACAGAAAAACAGTGCCGTGAATCGGTGTATGATGTTCAATGTAATGGAAATACACAACTCAGTTTAGGTGCAGCTTCAACATTTGAATACGAAAAACCAAGGCAAGTGTTAGCTTCATACACGATTATAGGATGTCACCTTCAATAGTTACCGAATACACGCCCGTTATCCAACCTTAACCAACAGCAGCCTTTACAACCTTACTGTATATTCTGTAACGTTACATAAAAGATAGGTGAAGCAGTTGAGTCGCTACATAACAAAGCCATTCATCAAATACAATAAATGAAAACATTAGTGTCGTTACACCTGCTCACTTCATCGACTTGGTAATAATGCAAGCCGATAGCACAGCATCTCCTGACCAGTGCTACACACAGAAAACCGCAGCTGCTGCACTGCTTAGGAGAACACGCTTAGAGACAAGGTCCCCTTGGTGTTCACGTAGCCTGATTTAACATAAAAAATTTGTCGCTGCTGTGAAAAAGGAACCAATGATTTGAAAGAGAATATTCAGCATATTATATATTGATCATTTGTGGTAGTCAAAATAAATTATTCACGTATTTTTCAGAGTGTCTTTTTCAATTGTTCCCTATGGAAAAATTTCTTATTGCCCCACATGGCATCACATGACTTGCAATATCAGCTTGACTGCTAAGCCCTGGTCAGCGTGCGTCACATCCCTGGTTCAGTATCCAGTTCTAATAATTCATCCATGCTTTGGACTGGTTGGGAGCGAAACGCCATAGGCTGAGAGCGAAAGGTCTATCAAAGCCCATCTAGGTCTACTATCTGCGATCTTTCTGCATGCATGTATCTCGCATTTTATTTTTTCCCTCGCCGATCGCTGCACGCCGGAAATCTGGCATGGTGCTGGATTCCTATCACCCCTGCCACCGTGATGACAACTTGGAACGGCATTGGGAAATAGTTACTGGTAAGCACTGGCATGTTTTGTGCGAAATAGGGACAATTCCTCATTACTTTTGGTTAGTTTCCTTGTTTTTTTACGCATTTGATTTGTTCGATCTTTTTTCTTTTCATTTTCCACCACAGTTGCCATTCTAGACTACATCAGTCTTTCGACTGCCATTTTTGTTTTTAGATGTTGTATTGAATAAAAAACCTTGTAATAATAATAATAATGACTTCATCAAAAGTTGTCAGTCCACTTCATCTACGTCCACGGCTACATCCACAAAGTATTTATACGCGTTTGAGGTATGACTACATCATAGCCCAGGAGCTTTGGGAAATGCAGGGCAGATTTTTGCTGTCTTCTGCAAATTCTCATCTTTTGGAAACGTACGAGGGCTATTGCCGGGATCAGACTACACAATGTTTTTGTCTATTCTAAAGATCACTATTTCAGATTAAGTGATTATAGAGTTATAAATTCTTTCCGTGACGTGGCTGAGAGAAGTGGCATACTACATGGTGCCACACGAACGACTGTCATTTACAGTCTGTCACGACGTGCGCCGTACTTTTGAAGGAATGACATGTAACTTTTCCCATAATACCTAAAAACCATGCCATTTCAGAGCGTTGTACAGACGGTAGTTACTGGGGTAAAGTATAAACGTGCCGAAATATTAATTAGCGTAACCCACCTATCTTATTCGGGTTTATCATAACCGGGAAAAGGGCTTAATCGGTTCATGTTGCTTACATGAGTTACTGCATTACCAGAGTACTTCAATACCACCATCAGAAACTGAAATATTGAGGACAGGAATTTAAACGCTATCACTGAGTTGCCAGCTTCATGCCACTGACAGTATTCACCGGTTTGCTGAAGTGTCTCGGCTATTTCTTGCCAGATATCAGCCTTATTCCCTCCGTCATAATATAGTCCCTTGAAGAAATATCAAGAAAGCATGGATGGTGTTGCCATAGGACGACAAACCTTTCCTCCGTTTCACTGCTCCACCTTGCTATAACAGCGTCACTTTTCCTTCTCTAGGCTATGTTTACAAATGTGCGCGCTGCGGCTTCATCTCTTCCTGCAGAGTGCTGTCAGCTATGCTCCTATTGGTCAGCGATGCAACCCATCGTGGAAGACAAAGAAAAAAAAATAAACATGCTAGACTTTCTGTCGGGACATCTTGAGGCATCACAGATGCTACAATGGTTGTCGTTCACCATGGCACACTACACGGCATAAAACGATCAATCTTTGCCCACGACGACCATTTCGTTTCCAATCCCACCTGACGCCTACGACTTACAGATCGGGCTGAAATCGTGCAGTCTGATCCCAGCATAACACATCACAAAGGAATAGTTATTGATTTTCACAACAAATTGGGAATAAAACTGATCTTTTTATGATGTAAACAATCCAAGCAATACTGCACAAAATGAATAAAGAATGTACAGTCAGACTTGGCGAACAGGCGCTGCCGTTCTGGGCCCATGTTCCCGAAGCCCTCGTTAGCGTAGTGAGCTTGTTATGGTGTAGTTATGCCATCGTTACTAAAAGCCCCTGTTCCCAAAAGCATATTTATAGTGAGCAAGGAAGTTACTTTAAAAACAGGTCTAGAGCTATTGTTAGGCCCTCGCTAGGCAAAAGTTAGGGGAAAATGGCATGATACCTGTAGCTCTGATAGTTCATTAGTTTGTTGCATCATTACACACGTTTTTTTCTACTGTCTGAGCCCCCGTTTACACATACAAGGTTATTTTGACAAACGGAGACATTTCCCTGCGTTTGTGCCCTTCGTTTACACGCAAACGGAGAATTCGCCTCTGAAAATCTCCGGCCAGTGTGGAGATTTTGGAAAACTTCGGTTGCAAGTTTGCATGTAAACTGAGAAAACCGGAGTTTTAGGTAGCCGACATCACAGTATGCGCCAGAAATTGCACCTGCGTCAAAAGTGCGACCTATGTTTACATTTTCATTTGGCTGTGGTGATCATGGGGTGCATCTCAAAGCGTAGACTGCATCCTTCGTAGGCTGCATTTTTAGGGGTCGTCTCTTACTTCCATCTGCCAAACTGACATTTACGGTAAGGGACAAAGTTAAACTTAGGGTTAGGTTTAGGGTTAAGGTTAAGGTTAGGGAAGTGACGACTCGCTTAAACCAAAGCTGTTTAATGGAGATGAAATGGCGTTACGTCAGTTTGGCAGATCGAATTAAGTGACGACCCCTAAAAATGCTGCCTTCGAAGGATGCAGCCTAGGCTTTATGAGATGCACCCATGGATGATCGTGATTCGTTTCTGTTGTTGCTATTTTGGGATTCTGATTGGCAAACGTGGGCTTGAACTTATCGTTACACTGCCACCCACTGGTTTGATACGCTCTTGACGGCATGTACATGGGTATGTGTAAACGAAAACTTTTCTGAAAACTGCTACGTGTGCACGATATCATTTTTCAAAAACGGAGACAGTGAAATGTTCGTTTATGAAAATAGCCGGCCACGTGTAAACGGAGTGTGAATCAGTGGCGTTGCCAGAACTTAAAATTGGGTGGGAACTACACATCTCTTTGGGAACTCAGGGCTAAATCATACTACTGTTTTATACAATCATAATTAGTAAATAAATATTGTAAAATACAAAAATGTGGAATTTTTGTTTTCAAAGGACGAGATAAATGAGGTTTTGTTCCTTCTAATTAGTTGTCATCTGCTTCAGCGGTCGCGTGAACGTCACCCGAGAATGACGAACCGTCGCCCTTCGCCCACAGGTATGCGCTGTTATTGTGTTGGATAGTGTGATTTTCCCAGTCCATGACTTTATGACAAAAGATCGTTCAATATGGCCCATTGGCTAGTTGCACGAGATGGTGCTAAGTACTTTATGAAATACGCAGGTTTGTTTCAACATTAACGGTTTGCTTTTGTCACTTAACAGTCTATATCAGATGCTGAGCAGATGTAAATCATCCCGGATATGTGATTTTAGCCACTATTTAAGAGTTCAACTGCTCTGGAACTTCCGCGCTACCTTTTTGGCACATCAGGCGATCTAACCTGTGCTTCATGATTGATTAAATTGTTTAAATTGAATCAATGACAGAGATTTGAAATGTACAACATTGTGCGTCCAAATGAATGACGGTCGTTTTGCCTGAACGAGGTGAACAAGCAACACCTGATAGTGCGAGCATTTTTCGGATTGAATGTATTGTTAATTAGAAAAATTGATTGCAATCACACTGACTAAATACACGTGCTGACGCCGCTGAGCTATTATACGCCACATTATGCAATATCCATCGACCACAGTTTAATTTTTTATTGGTGTTAGGTATAGGGAAATGATGCCGCAATGACGTCGTTTGTTGCGATTTGGTAATGTTCCCCCTACGATGGCTTCGACTAACTGCAGTCGTCCCTCTCGTTAGGGTCTCAGTAGGTGACCTAACGATGTCGTAAACTGTGAGTTTTATGATGGCTTTCGGAACACGGGCCCTGTTTAATATATCACAGAGTCACATGACCACACACTCGCCAAACTTGTTTCTTTTAGGGCCGGAACAGAGTTTGGCAGAAACCAACAAAATAAACTTGAAAAATTATTAAAAATAAAATAAATATTTTGTAGCATGCAAAGTATGTGCATTTTCTATCAACAGTGGTCTTATATTTTCATACCAACAGTGTTTTTAGCTTTAAAGACCCATCCTTCAAACTCTCAGGTTAAATAAATAACATATTTCCAATATTATTAATATTTCCAAGCTATATTAAAGTCACAGGACTGTCACAATATGGCTTGGAAATACGAATACTCTGACAGACTAGGGCACACACAAAAACTTCTAATGAATTTGTAACTTACTTCTGTGTTGAGACATTGGTTTTGTAATTAAGGTAGGTATATGCTCCCAAATACATTTTTTTCTCTTTCATTCATAACAATTTAGTACCAACATCATATGAACAACTACTAAAAACAGAATTAAAGTGATGGCTCATTTACATAAATTATGCTAATTAGGTCCCGAGATGGCTACCGCAATGTGGAACTTGATCTAGTACCTCAGGCAGGATATCTCTAAAACTTTTTATTACTTTAATCTTAAATTTTCACAGATCATTTATGACTATATAGTGCATGTTCTGATCATAGGGTTTTCAGAAATAATATTTCTGTGAAAAAATATTGGCATTTTAGTGGTGTTTTTTTTCTTTTTTACTTTATTGGGTACCTAATTACCACAAAATCTAGAGTTACACAAATAATTTCTTCAAAATGCCTAATCAGTCCATAGACATGCATCTGGTGAACTTATATTCCAAGTTTCACAATGATAGCATGAGAGAAAGAGGAGAAATGGTGTTTGAAGCAATGCTTGGCAGGTCAGAATCAACATTTTTGAGAAATTGACAAAAACCAACAGATGTCCATATTTTTGAAAGTCCTATCAAGTACACACACTATGAACTTACTGAAGGTTATTTTACGAAAATGTCAAAAACAATTTTTTCCAAAAAAAAAAGCCTATTTTGGGAGTGTATACCTACCTCAACTCTGTTTTTCGGCAGATCAAACATAATTGTTGAATTAACACAGAACTGGGGAGCGTTTCCCGAAATCACAGATGCTAACTTACATAGTTGGGCCCATTGACTGTGAATGGACAAACTATGTAAGTTGCTAACTTAGTTAGCAACTACGCTTTTGGGAAACGCACCCCAGAGCGGTCAGCTAGATGGCAGTCACCGCACACTACCCACTGCTGTCCTCTTGGCAACAGACAGGCCAAAGTTCCACAGCATGTGGCAGGTTTACCAGCGTTTGTATCTCGACAAGCTGGACAGGTTTATATCGCACATGTAAAGCCATCATGAATGGCGAATAGCCTATGCGGGCCTGCAGCGTGTACACACGCAAATTTTATTAGGTTATTGCTTGCTACCAGCTGCAGAATTTTGCACAAATGGTGACTTCGCGTGAAACTGAGTTTGCGTAACCTGAACGTCATTCACACCAAATTAAGGCCTGCATACTGTGTTGGGGGAATGCTGTTTTGGGCAGGAATACGTATCCCCTGAACATTACCGGTAACTTCAATGCACTGCGATATAGCGATGAGATGGTGTGGCCTGTTGTCCAACCATTCATGTGTGAAAACAACGTCATATTCCAGCATGACAACACCAGACCCTGTGTTGCCCATGTATGCACAGAGTGGCGTGAGGCCGAAAAAGTTTTTATGGCGTAGTCGAGGTGACCGAGCAAGGTGAGCAGTTGGTGTTTAGTTAGGGTTGCCACCTGTTTCGTATTTTACGGAATCGTTCCACAATTGAAAATAATTTGTTGCATTCTGTGACCAATCAATACGGAATGCCATTTGTTCAGTATTTTATATTGGAGTATGGAAAGGAAAATCAAGGACCAGTCATTAAGAGGGCTCCGGAAGGATGATCAATTGAGTCTGTCGCAATGTCAAAACTTTAATGCGGACATCCTTAACACCGTCAATTGATAATTCACCATCTTGTGTCGACTGTTTGAGGAACGAAGGTAGTTACGCGCAAATTTATTGCACAATCGACTATTCAGAGGAAGAAATATCCAGCTGAGTCTCAAAAGAGGTAAAAAAAAAAGGAGGTAAGGAAAAGAAAACATGAAAGTGATTAGCAGGGTAAATAAAGACCAATTAATTTAGCATGATTATCCTAATGTAACATACAGTAACTCAGCCATAGATATATACATTTATAACACTAGATTGCTGATGAGATCATATTTACATCACAAAAAGTGAAGCCCCTGGCCGCCATATTGAGACACCCAACTTCTTCATTAAAGTGAATGGTTTCCCATGAGGCAAATTTCAAGCAAACAACTGGCCAGCTCATTAGAGGACCTGGAGAATGGTCTTGACTTCGTACAAAATGAAAAATTCAGCCTTTTGCCCTGGCTATCTTTTCATTGAATTTTTTATTTTGCCAACAGTTATCCAGATAGCCCAAGTTTTTGAAGTATTTGCCGAGTTTTTGTTGTTGTTGAAAGCTAAAACTTGTTTGGCTAAACTAATTTTTAGAAGCTCTTAACCTTGATTTTTGATTTTAATATTCTATACCCCCTTCTCACTAGTAAAACCCTGGGAAATATACTGGCGTCATGTTTTAAAATCGTTATGGAAAATAAAAAGCCAGAAAAAGTGAAGGTTGGATCCAGAATTCTTTCCCATTTTTGTGACTGTTAGCCCTGATGGCAACCAGGCCTTTTTTTCCTGATGCATTTCCATGCCAAAACCCAAAGGCTAACTAGCAAGGTGTACCCAGTGAAGTGGCCGGTGAGTGTGTGTGTGTGTATGTGTGTGTGTATACGAGGAAAAAGATGGTCAGGTTTATTCTGATGGTATCCACCCATTATCTCAACTGCTTCTTTCTCATTAGGAGTCTTCCAGACTCCTCACCCCAGTGGAGCTGGAGTCTACCCCAGACAACTGTGGGTGAAAGGCAGGAACACACCCTGGACAGCTCACCAATCTGTCATAGGGTTCGCACACTGTTAACTCACACCCTAATACCAGTATACCAGTTCACCTAGCATGCATGTTTTTGGGCTGTGGGAGTAAACTGGAGTACATACATGAACACTGGATGAATAAGCTCTATTTAAAAAAAAAAAAATCACTTTTGAACATTTAATTATTTTAGTCATATAAAATTTAAAAGCATTCGAGATAAAGTGATAAAAAGCCCATTAGTTAATCATGATATCAAGGTATTTTGGTGTATGAGGTTGCATATCTTGATAGACAGCCGAAATTGACAGAACAGCAGTACCACCGAATTGTAAGGCTAGGTCAAGAATAATGGAAAAGTAATCTTCAAGTTCTTGTCTTCGATTGGGAAATGATTAACATACCATATCTCTGTAAATGCAGAATGCAAAAGCGAATTTGGTGGGAGTGAGTTCTGTAGATTGGGGAGGGGCTGGGTGCTTGAGTTAGGCGGTGCCGAGCGTAGTTTGGATTTTGCGAAAGTGCAATGAATTTGTAATGGTCGGCTGAAGGAGCTGGGCCAAGTCGATGTACATACGTGATGAAATTTGTTGCTTGAGTGATGGCGATAATGGAGATGGGTTAAGAATGTGTTGCATGGAGCGAATTGGAGGTAGGACGGTGGCCAGGGAATATCGGCATTGTAAGGTGGGAAACATTGTTGTGCTGATTGAGTGTGTAGATGGCTGGATGTGACCTGTGGGCAAAGAAACAACGATACGGGATACGGGAAGGAAGGGGGTAGGGTTGGGGTGGGAAGGGCTAAAGGATAGAAAAGTACAACAGGAAAAAGATGTTACTGATCATGCGGTTCAAAATCGGAGTTAGCTGCGGCAGCTTGTCTGGAATTTTTGGCATGCTTTCTGGGATTAGTACCATTTGAGCAACTTTGGACATTGGCTGAAGGAGCTGCAGTAGCCGGATTAGCGTTATGTCCAGCTGAAGGGAGGGAAGAAGAAGGGACGGGAGACGACAGGTTGCATATGCTTGGGAGTTTTATGCAGCCTGCAGACACAGGGACAAAAGGAAAGTAGTGAAGAGGCTGAAAAGGTCACTAACAGGAGAGCAGAGGCACAGGGGATACAACCTGACCCTCTGAAAGGATTAATATTGCAGGATCAGTGGCGGGAGATTTGTCATTGGGCGTGGTGATGTCTGATGTTTGTTGGAGGTTTTTCATTTGGCTTTTCCCCTTCATGTGCATGTAGCCATAGTGGTCAATGTTGATTGTCGGTAATCATCCTTTTTCACATTTTGAGTGGTTTTAGCTGTCATTGTGGCTGCCAGTGGGACCTTGATTTGTCTTGGAACTGTAAATGCAAAGGAGAGAAACGTCTTGCTTGAAGTTGATGTGCATGACATCAGAATGCAGCCACCTGAAAATCACATTCATGTTGCTATAGATACTGCCATCAATTTCAGAGAATATAATTAATACCTTTAAGGAAGTAAATGTGAAAATACTTTGTACAAGGTACCCTAAATCATCATCAAAGTTGTTCCTGATGGGTTGTGATACAGCACCATAAATTAAAGACACCTAGTGCAAAATATCATCAGCCTTTGCCTCTGCATCAGCTGGGCCACTTTCTGGGAAATGTCCACGTCTTCTTTGCCTGAACACCAGTTCTTTCCTTCATCTCGTCTGGGCAAGTATGGCTCACACAACATGTCAAACACATTGACCTGAAATCACGCCATACTCGGTGCAAGAACAGACTTGTTAGATGAGTCGGCATTGACCCCCAGTTAAGGACATGGTTTAGAAAATCATTTTGTACGGGATTCTTTAATAAAGGGAACCTTCCAAATGATCTGTCATTAAAGAAACCTCTTTCAAAAGGAAGCTGTTAAGGGAGCCTAGTCTCATCCTGGCTTGTCATATGGTGACGCTACCTGACTAAGCATTGATATATGATGGCAAAGTAGGCTGCCAGCATCCTTATTTGAGCCCAGTTGAAAACTAACCCACACCCTTGACACAAATCCTAACCAAAAAAGTCAAATAGGGACACCAACAGCTTCCTTTTTTTGTTTTATACTGATACTTGGTCAGGTAGCTTCACTATATGAGTCTAGATGAGAATGTGTTGGTTAAGGTCGGTTCTGATATAGAACACTGTTAAGGCCTCCTTACTGAAGGTAAGCCTTGCTAAGTTGACTTTATGGAAGGCACCTTTAACTCCAAAATAAATGTTAAAAAATAGTACATTCAGATCAGCATCTGGTCTTCACTTCTATCCTCACTGGAAATAGTCGAGCTGCAATGGCGATGACTAGCAAAGCGATCAACGCTAAATCCATGCTGTACACTTCTGGAAGAAGTTATAAAACAAGCAGGCTCCTCACCACGAGTGTGACCTTGCTATTGGACTAGAGGTGGGGAAGGCTGTGCAGACGGCTCAAACTGGCGGAGGCTGGATCCTCGTACCTATCTGAGGCACAGCGGCTTGCGTAGAGACTTTACCAGTTGGTAATACTCCTGGGGACAGAAGTGGGTAGTCAGCTGCTCAGAAGTTTTCCAGGCCAACTCAAATCAATCTACTATGGTGTGAATACCAGGGCCGAAGAGCAACTCTATGGATATAGGTGCTTTGATGAAGAGGCTTCTCTTGCAGTCCTTCAGGGAGTACAGGCCCATCTACAAATGACTATGCCTGACCTGGGTAGCACACATGCTCCATCCGCCATCAATGGCAAAAACCAAGACATCTGGAGCATGACCGCCACTGTGGTTTGGACTTTCATAATTTTTTCAGGCATCAGCTTGGTTCTTCATTGAATCAGACAATCAAGAGAGCCTGCCAGGGTGGCCATGTTGTTAGCCAGTTCTACACCCTGAGCAGCAGTCAAAGAGGCTGGCTGACACCCTGTCCATCTTGGATGGGAGCAGCTGCTGACAGCCCAGCCAAAGATAGACAGTGGGGAGGAGGAAGACCCTGACTGCATCCTTGATGGCATCCTTGACCTTATCCTACTTCCAGCCCTCAACGGTGGAGTAGGGCTCATAAATCACTGCTGGGGACTTGGCTGCCAGTGGAGAGGCCTTCTCCCATTGAACATAACTGAAGATGAAAGCCATCCTCAGACACACCACCAGGGTGCACGGCTTGCTTCATAGCTTCGGGAGGAGACTCAGTGAAATCTTCAGCCTGATTCCGCGAAGGTGGCTGAGGGGGCAAAGGCTTGACCATATGGGTAGCTGCTGACTGAAACAGCCCAGCGAAGTCATTGAGAGGATACAAGTGTTCTGGGAGTGGGTTGTAATCCTTGAAGAGGGCTGCTGGATCCTCTTCTTAGATGTGACAATCACAATCCTCCCATGGCTTGAAAGGGGCCACTGCAGACTCTGCAGGTGGCACTGAGCTAGCTTGGAGAAGGCGTACGGCTAGGGTTGCCACCCGTTCCGTATTTTATGGAATCGTTCCGTAATTGAAAATAATTTGTTGCGTCCCGTGACAAATCAGTATGGAATGCTCTTTATTCTGTATTTTATATTGGAGCAATAAAATTATTTATGAAACAAAATAGACAGATTTTCTCAATGAATAACTTAACAAGAGAGACCATTAGTTAAACGAGTTGAATTTCTGGCAAAAGTATCTCAGCTTAGCCTCTGTGTATGTGTTCAGAGCTGAATTTGAAGGACTGGCAAATCAGGGGCCCAATCATTAAGGGGGCTCCGGAAGGATGATCAGTTAAGTTCACAGTAATGTCAAAGCACTAATGCGGACCTCCTTAACACCGCCAATTGATCATGTACCATCTTGTGTCTACTGTTTGAGGAGCGAAGGTAGTTACGCGCAAGTTTATTGAAGTGGATTCCGCGCACTATCAACAATATACACCTGAGTCTCGAAAGAGGAAAGGAATCAATAAGAGCTCAAGAAAAGAAAACATGACAGTAGTTAGTGATGAAGATGAACACCAATTAATTTGGCATGATTAGCCCAATATAACAATATAATATGTAGCTCAGCCTAAGCTGGACAGCTCAGCTGTATAGCAAACAACTGCTACCTTATTGGAGGAATTGGCAAGCAAAATGAAAATTTTAGCCTTTAGCCCTAGCTATCTTTCCGTAGAATTTGTTATTTTGACAGCAGTTATCCACATTGCTCCAGCTTCTGAAGAATATGCCGATTGTTGTTGATGGAAGCTTTTATCCTTGCTAATTGGTTAATCGGCTTGACTTTTCAAAATGAATATATTTTGTGGAATGCTATAAGAATGTAATGTACAGTTTATATTTTCTACCCTGTTGACAAACAGTAAATATTTTTTATGTTTATTTTTTTTAAACAGGGACAGTGCATATTGATGGACATTTTTTTTTTTCAAAAAGAAAAGAAAAAATGTAAATATGCAAGATTATAGCCAAAGGTTAATTTCCATCTTTAGTCCCTATGGCAGGTTGTAGTCAACAATAAAAAATGGAAACACAGAGCAGAATCAATAAGGAAAAAGAAAATATAAAATAGCATACACCACTGAGACTAGACCACAAGCATAAAACATATCAATATAACAGGATAAGACAAAAGTTAGGGAATAAATAGCAAGAGTGCATGGCCAAAGAGCCGAAAGTTAAAGTGCTAGAGTGCATAGTCAAAGTGCCGAGTGCTAAAGTGCTAAGTGCAAAAATGCTGAGATATCAATATATTGCACATTTTTCAGTTCTCCATTGCACATTGCCACATTGCTCAAGATTGTATTGCACAATGCCCAAACATACACTGCACTCATGAAAAGTGTAAAAATTATTGTACAGTGATATACACGAGATTATGTAACATTAATACACGAAAGTGCCATACATAAGTATGCTTATGTGTGCACCGTAGATGTACTGACAATAGTCTGGACACCCCTTTCCCATGTATACCAGATCTATTCATGTTCACAGGTTTGGCTCTCGCCTAGCCATGATTTTAACTGCTTCCTAAACGCTTCCAGGCTTGAACACTCCCTTATTGCAGATGGCAAACTGTTCCAGAGAGCACAACCTTTCAATGATAGAACATTTTGAGAAAATGATGTCCTTCTAAAAGAGGGTTCACAATCACCCCGATCAATGGCTCTGGTTGTTCGTGCAGTGGAACTTCTGGCGGATTTACGTTTGACAAACTGGTTGAGTGGTGGTGGTGCCAGGCCATGCAGGATTTTATACACGAGACAGGTGGCTTTGAAATTTCCAAAATTCGCCCAATTTAAGAGCCTGTACTTTTCCAGGATACTGCAATGATGGTAGGAAAAGGGTTTCTTGTCCAAAACCTTTAAAGCCTTTTTGAAGCAGGATTCAACAAGTTTAAGTAAAGAGGGACAAGTGAATAACCAGCTAGAGACACAGTAATCCATGTGTGAAAATATCATGGAATGTAAAAACAGGAGGGCCGCACTATCAGTCAAGGATGTTCTAATCTGTTTAAAGTTATATAGGTTAAAATTTACATTTTTGACGACGTTCTTAATATGGCTCTTGAAGGACAAAGTTGAGTCCAGCACAACTCCAAGATATTTGAATTCACTCACAGTTTGAATTTCCTCACCTCTCAGAAAAATTTTAGAGGGAGATAGATGAGTCCTGGGTTTGGTAAATGTCATACTGACCGTTTTCTTAGTGTTCAGAGAGAGGCATGATTTTATTAGCCAGTCCTGAAGACATGCCAGGGCAGATGACAGCTTTTGAGTGACTTCATATGTGTTTTTGGCATAAGTGAAAATTACTGTCATCCGCATACATGACTGTGTCCACATCTTTACATACATTGGGTAGTTCATTCACATACAAGGAGAACAGTAATGGACCTAGGATTGACCCTTGGGGGACCCCTACTGGACAGTTCATATATGGAGATTTAGTATATTTAACTTGTACACACTGCTTCCTGTGAGAAAGGTAAGACTCAACCCAATCAATGACATTGCATGATAAATTAAAAGCAGAAAGTCTGGATAGCTAAATGTTGTGATCAAAATGTTTCCATTCTTTATGCAGTTTTTAAAAGTGAAAATACATTCTTTCATTCACCTCCACCAAGGAGGTGTATGTTTTTGCCAGCGTTGGTTGGTTTGTTTGTTTGTCTGTCTGTCTCTCTGTCTGGCTGTTAGCAAGATATCTCAAAAATGGGCGCATTGATTTTGACCAAACTCTGCAGGATGTTAGAGTAGCACAAGAGGCACAAGTGATTAAATTTTGGCATATCTAGGCCAAAGTATAGCTAAGATATAGGCGAAAGTTGAAACTCAGCTATGCTGGCGGAGATTTGAAGTCTTTCCAATGGGCCAGATTTTTAATTGGCGTGCTTTTGGGTTTTGCTGCCACCTGGCGGTGGAATGCAACAATACCCTACATCTGCCAACAAAAATAACTAATGCACAGAGTTGCCTTGGCGTGGCGGAGGAGCTGCGCTCTCTGAGTGCTCTTGTTCTGTTATGTTTTTTGAATGATTTTCTTACTTTTTCTCCTGATGGCCTTTCTTTCCTCATGCATTTTCATACCAAAACCCGAAGGCCTATTTGTACTTAATGATGTGGCCGGTGAGTGCATGTTTGTGTGTGTGTGTGTGTGTGTGTGTGTGTGTGTGTGTGTGTGTGTATATGTATGTTATATATATATATATATATATATATATATCCTCTTATATATGAGGAAAAAGATGGTCAGGTTTATTCTGATATGTTAGCCTCTTATACTGGTATAACATCCATCCATTATCTCAACCCCTTCTTCCTCATGAAATTTGCCAGGGAGTTGGAGTCTACCCTAGCCAACTGTGGCAGAAAGGCTGGAACGCACTCGGGACAGCACACCAATATGTTGAAGGTTTCACAAACCATTAACTCACAGACTTATACCAGTTCACCTAGCATGCTTGTTTTTGGGCCATGGGAGGAAACTGGAGTATCTACATGAACACAGGGAGAACATGCAAACTCTATTTTAAAAATTAACTTGTGAACATTTAATTTACTAATATAAAATTTAAAGGCACTTAATACAAAGTGATGAAAAGCATATTAGTTAATGATTATATGTAGGTATTTTGGTGTATCGTTCCCGACCCGCCCCCGCATTCCTTTTTTTTTTTTTTTTTATTCTCCACGGTGGCAACCTTACGTTGTGGCCCAAAGAAATTGCAGGACTTGGATCCTCCCGGAGGATTGCAAGACAGGCAGCGCATGAATGTGCCAGAGCCTGGTGCCGCCTGCCCAAGCCGAGGAAGCATGCATCATACTAGTCAGACAGCATCACATGCAAGGCACAAACTGCACAAGACTCGGTGGACATCCTGAAGAATCATAACACTGGACAGTGGCTAAAAATTTGCAAAAATTTTCTTTCTAATGGCTAAGTGATAAAGGGGAAATGGACAGTGATGGCACCAGAGTTTTACAGGAGGAGGGTGCTGCTATCCCTCCAATGAGGTGGTGAGTACAACTTTTCTCTCAGGCACTAAAGTAGAGCCTTGGCGGGGTACACTAGAGGGCAGAGCACATGCGACATAGGACCAGTAATTTAGTGACACAAGTCTACTGGGAACAACGTCACTCCTACAAGTTGGAAGTGGGCCCGGGTATATTACTTTCCGATTCAGCCTTTTGGCCGCCCCGATACGAAGTTACTTTTAGCGACCGCCAGTTGTCTCAGTCAGATGTCATTGGTGCCAACGTGCTGAAAAATTCTAGAAAATTTACTTTTATTTTTAGTCAGCACTTCGCCTCAATGTCAGTTGCTATGGCACCAGGCATACACTGTGCCATGGTCACTGTTGTGTCTGTTCTCACATTTCATAGAGTACTATAACCCATGATTTTTCTCAGTAGATGTGTTACTGAGTGCGGAAAAGCTGTAGGAAATGCAAGTTGAGTGGAGCACCGCGGTTCTGGGCCAACAGCTAGGCCTATTTTTCTTTTGCTCTGCGGTAAAATCTTCCTGCAACAAGAACACTTCTAAGCTGGCATGCGGCTCAGGTAAAAGGGAGTCTAACAAAACCTCACTGTCCTGAATCTGGTATAATGCAGATGCAGGCCTCTAGCAGTTTTTGTCTACGCAAATTCTAAATTAAGCTGACACTATCTAAAATACCATTACTGTTAAAATTGGCCACAGAACTGAGGCTAAATGAGCTGCACTCTGAACAAGATGCACCTGCAGTGGACAACATGAATGAACCTTTGCCATATAATACACCCAGAGTCAACGTAATAGGTTTCAAGTTTAATCCAGGAAGGCAGATCAAAAATTTGGAAGTGGTTTTTTAGTTTGGTATCAGCAGTAGTGGTCAAAGTAAAGTTAGTCTATTGAGTGAAAACAATATAAAATACATGAAGCTGAAGAAAACAACCAAGTATTGGTTCCCGCAGTCACAACAGCTGCAAGATGCTTCTCTTTTCAAACGGCAGGCAGCAGTTTGGAAACCAAAACTTATTAATCCAATGTTAAAGCAGCTTGAAAAACTCTATGTAATGACTTTTAAAACTCCAGCGCTTACATAGTTGCAGATGATGACCATGCATTTTTGGTTGTGATAAATGTTCACTTTTATTTATTTTTTTGTGATTATGATTTGACGTGGTGCCAGGCTCAGCGGAACACACGCTTAATGTTTTCCCATCGACTTGCATTTACGTGCAACAGTTGTCTCAGATGAGAGAAATTTTTTCCAAACTAAAGCTCATCAAGATGTATTGGAGGTTAACAATAATGCGAAAGGAGCTTGACTGTCATCAGGAGACCTATCAATGCACAACTTGCAAAGCAGCTGTCATATGATGATCTAATAGAGGACTATGCCTCAAAAAATTCAGGCAAAGATGCACACCTCACTGCCCTGAACAAACTAATAGACATGTTCTGTTTACCTCAACTGTTTGTTATTAAGATGTAAACTATGTTGTCTGTCTATCGTTCATAAACAATTCCATTACTTCTTGCAGTCACAACTATCAATCAACTACGTTGTACTTTGCAGATTGCATTTCTGCCAGGCACCCCAAAAGGTGGTCGCAGTAAGGAAGTCGTGTTGAAAAAATTAAGCTGTCCATTTCAGACCTTTCCAATATATACAGCTGAAACTTGATGTGTGAGTAGCATGCAACACCCAACGTATGAATTGCGAGTTTTGACGATTCCTGAAAAAAACAGCAATTTTGTGACACTCCATTTCTTTTCTTTTTCTTTTTTTGACATGCTATGTCACTGTATTATTTCTTGATATTTAACTGTCAAATAAAGGCGGTTACCGCTAGAGCAATGAATCTGATGGCTTACGAGGGATTTATTGTTAGAGTTGTTAATGGGGAGGGGGTCAAAGAAAATGTGACTTAAGGCCCCAGTTTAGCAAGGGGCAGTCCGGGAGGGTGTTCGATTAAACTAGTCTCTAATCTGATAGGACTGTGAATAGGTAGAGAATAGGTAAATGATCACTCAGCTGAAATTTCATGACTTTCATGGCCAGCCAGAACTTGGGTGACACTTAATTTATAATTACAGTTATTCAAAATCATGCGGATTTATTTATAAAGCGCAGAATAACGTTGATCAATTGGAACCGCTTGACTGTGAATGGACTGTTCAAGTGTACAGTCATAATTAAGTGCTGCCAAAAGAATGGGAGATGGGAAAGGTGCAAATTTCTGAACACAAACTTTTTAAGATGCATTCGTGAGACAAAGATTTTCTTTTATTCCGGAAATCTTCCAAGCATGAAGACATTAAATGCTGATTTCAACAAAAAAAAAAAAGAATCCATTTTAGGTTTCTCCTTAAAGGAACTCTGGGACTGGATGCAGTAAGTAATTTTCCCTTGTCTGTGGATAGAAAAAAAGTGTTGTCTGTCATTTGGCAGGTCCTCATTCATAGATGCTTCATTTTTCCTCATTGTTACAGAGAACTGGGGGGAGCCGACATCTTCAGTCTTTGTTGATTGCTTCACATAAACAAGGCCATAGTGCACCAGACAACCAGATGATGAGGCGCTTTCACAATCACCATGATATTACTATAGATAAAGCGCAATCACCAAAGGCAGCATTTTACACTGCTTGTAACATCAAGAACCGCTGATTACAAACCAGACAGAGCCACGTGCCATTCTCCTTCTCATAAGTTTGCATCCAATGTAATGTATTTCGCTCTGTTTTCAATGTGCATACACTCTTCTGAAATAAGGCATGACACTTTGCTATTTGTGTTAGCACTGGCATAGCGCATTTCACATCAGAACATGCAAGCTTGGGGAAAATGTTTATGGGCAGCATTCAGAACAATGGTTCTTGATTATGACCTTGCAAAGAGCTTCCTTCATGAAGTTCCATTTGAACACATTAAATTCTGAGAATAAAATGAGAGTAAACTTGAAAGGCCTGTCCTTTCAATCTAAGGCAAGAATGCAGATTTGCCAGACAATGCTAGATGGTCACTGGTAAACAGCATCATAGTCTTTGTTCAAGAAGAAGAACCTGGTAAATTGTGGGCTGAGAATTAACTGGACCTATCACCACTTTTTACAAAATGGAGAAAATGGAATGTAAAATTTTGCTGCATCATAATTTCTCACTCCAAGCATACTTTTCAGATATTTATATTCAGGGAAGTTATTGGGACTGAAAGGTAAAATATCATGCAGTTCTTCCTTTGGTAGAATGATTTTAGATAGGGGATCTAGGAAAATGTAAATGGAGATAGACCATTGGAATTTTCAAAATGTCTTAAATTTCACAGGTATAAAGTTCTATCTCTGTAACACCATGCCTCCAGCCCTCTAACTCACCGGCCTATTAACACCCGGACCGCATTCCACACTCTCAATCATTGTCTGCATCTGTTCCCTATTGCCTACTTGCAATAGCATTTCTCTATATAAAGTAGAGCTTCACACTCATTCAGTGCGAAGTCTGGGAAGCCTGTTGTTTCACTTTAGTCTTGTTTAGACTTAGATCCCGCATATTTGCGTGTATTTGTAAAACTCTCTAATTTAGCACTGTACTTTATGTTCAGCACCTCTGTTTTTGTAACCAGGAACCTTGTTTCATTGTTTATTTATATTTGTAATACTTAAGCACTGTTTCCTTAGTCACAGTTCTCTGTATTGCTAATATTATTATCCAGGAACCTCGTTTCCTTGTTCCTTTGTACAAACGTACTTTGTTCTACTTTACCTTCCTGCATTGCCGAGATAAACCTGATCCATCTTCGCACTTGAGTCCAGTACCCATTGTTGCTGTTCTCTGTGCACTCTCAACTGGTGCAGAGAGCAAACCCTTACAGTCTCCTAGATAGCCCCTTGTATTTACAGATATTTTTAGCCACAAAGTTCTATGTCCAGCCTTGTGGTCTTTAAAAAAGAACACAACAATGTAATTCTACCCAAATCTGCAAATTAGATGCTCATGGTAAAAGATAATAAATAATTTGAAAGAATAATAAAATATCTGACAATAACAGTCACAGAAAATGGTCAGCTGCCTCCTGTTTGAGTTCAAAGCTTCCTATGACTTAGGAGTTGAAACGTGTACCACAACAAAGAATGAACTGGCTCTGAATCAAACATCTTTGAGTGCTATTGCAGAAAATGGTGACACAAAAAAACTCTCTGTTGAACTACTAGTCTCAACTAGTCTCCCTTCAAACCATAATACTGATAACATTCAACAAACAACCGATAAAACTTTGCTGGGTGGTCCAGAAACTGTTCCCAGCAGATGCCCCCCTCTTGACTTGGTTTGTAATTGATTAGGTTGACTTATCTCCATTAGTAAACCTCATACATGGCCTAATGCTGACATGATGCACATTACATTGTATACAAACTCTGGCCTTGGGCTTGGTTTCAACTGGTGCTATGCCCATCATATTTAACTAGTTCATGTGCATACACATGCATCTTGCAATGCATAAAATATGAGATTGAAAATCAAGTGGTACTATCTTAAATGACCCCCTGGAATAAGACAAATGAAGGGTTTTAAGACAGACGCTTCATACAAGTGCTATAGTACCTACCTATGTAAAACATCCCAGTTTTTATCATCTGACAACCTTCTATTTGGTTTATTAGAGGGTTTTTCCTTTGAAGTAGTGGAGTAATGAGGCCTTTGCTCAGCCATCTTGTCATCCTGATCATGTGACCCTATATCCAGCTGATATAGGGTTACCTGATTCAACAAAGTGAACATAGACCTTTTTGAACTGAAATGGACTGAAAATTTCTACAAATTTCTAGAAAGCTGCCCTCTATAATTGAAAAATGACATCAGCATATAGTACCTGTTAACATTGAGATTATTTGTACGGTAAAACATAATTTTTGATTAAAAATGGAGGTAGGTCCAGTTAAACCTCAGGCCACAAAATGTGTAAACTCAATTTACTTGTTTAAAAAAGGAAAAAAAATTATTATGTGTATTATAAGCTTTTTCTTTGGTAGTGACAAATCCACAGTAAATGTCAAACATATTTTTTTGACTGAGATTCACTACGCACACACATGTATATATATATATATATATATATATATATATATATATATATATATATATATACACTGCCCGGCCAAAAAAAAGTTGCACACTCAAATTTAGTTGGAACCCCTGTAGCTTTCATTACAGTGCATATTTGTCTTGTTATTGTTTTGACAACTATATGCAATTCCAGAACATTTATTTTCGATCAGAAATGCCATAATTTTTGGCCGAGATCTTGTCTTCTCGACATAATGGTTAAACCACTTGGTGGTCTTTCTTGAGCACATCCCAATAACTTTTAATGTGTTTAAGGTCAGGACTTTGTGGTGGCAAATTTGTTTGTGAAAATGATTCCTCATACTTGTTTTTGTCATTCATGGTTTTCTTTGCTAAATACAGGCCAATACCTTGCCCGTTCTGAAATACTGTAATATCTTTTCCACCATCAAGGGATGTGTCTTCCAACATGATTTTTTAAGAAATGAGTAGCGAAGTGCTTCATCAGTCAGGGTTAAAATGATTATTGCCATCTGAAACATATTAACACTTTGACTGCCAACTACGAGATAACTCGTAATGGCGGGTCAGGGCCAGCGCTAGACTTGAAAATTCGGGGGAAATCCATCCCTTTATTTACAATAATTAGTCCTGGCTAATTCTAGATGGTTTACCTTTATAAACACGTTTTCCAATTCAAGAATAATCAAGTGGCAATTGAAGACACGGCTTCTCTCCCCCATGCGATCTAACAGCAAATAATGGGCTACATTCAGTAGAGAAAATAATCAAATTATAATTAGGTCTATGCACTGGCACTCCACAACGTTATTTTTTTTCCCAGCGAGAGCGGCATTGCAGAACTCATTTGCGAATGAAGGTAATTCTGGTGATAAGTATACTTGGTTTCCTCCGTTTACATTTTCCAGTCTCACAGCTGTCTATTTTTTTACAGCAAGTTGCGTGACCGTGGTGCAAAAACAGGTGTAGGTACTTGCCGAAATTACCTTCATTCGCAAATGAGTTCTGAAATGTCGCTCTCGCTGGAAAAAAAATAACGTTGTGGAGTGCCAGTGCATAGACCTAATTATAATTTGATTATTTTCTCTACTGATTGTAGCCCATTATTTGCTGTTAGATCGCATGGGGGAGAGAAGCCGTGTCTTAAATTGCCACTTGATTATTCTTGAATTGGAAAACGTGTTTATAAAGGTAAACCATCAAGAATTAGCCAGGACTAATTATTGTAAATAAAGGGATGGATTTCCCCCGAATTTTCAAGTCTAGCGCTGGCCCTGACCCGCCATTACGAGTTATTTCGTAGTTGGCAGTCAACGTGTTAATAACTGCAATAATGATCCAATTCTAGAATTTGTTCATTAATTTCCAAACGGTGACTTTTTTTTTTTGCCGGGCAGTGTATATATATATAAATAAAAGTAAAACATAGGCAAACAATGGGCCCGATTTTTCTGCATGCACTAATTCTGATGATATGTGGACAGACCAATCGCTACATCTATTCTTATTTTCCTCCTGCCGCAAGGACTAACTGGCTATGCAACTGGCTGAGAGACAAATGTTGAGGGTGTACTTCTATTGTAGAGTATGTTTTCCATGTAAATTGGATGACACCAGGTGGAATGTTTTTTAAATGAGGTTGCACTAGGCCATGTGTGGAATCTTTCTGATACTCAAAGCAGACCGCATGTGACTTGCCAGGACTATGTCAATACAAAAGCACAATCATAACTTCACTGGATTGTGCAGACAAACAGAATAATTTGTATTGTATTAGGCTAAATTTGGCATTGATAATAATGTAACTTAATTCTCTGTCAAGTTCATCCTACATCAAGTTTTGGGTATATATATTCGCTATAAACGCGAATGTCGCTGAGTGAGTGAATGAGTGAGTGCCTGAGTGATCAAGTTCAACGATTGGCTGGCCGGCAGGGAAGAAGTTCAGCGATTGGTCGGCCGGTGGGGAAGAAGTTCAACGATTGGTTGGCCGGCGATTGGCTGGCTGGCTGTCCAGCGATTGGTCGGCCAGCGGGGAAGAACTTCAACGATTGGCTGGCTGGCTGGTCGTGGAATTGAACGCGCCACACACATTTATGCTTGTGATTACCCCGTCCTACATTAAACATCTTTCAGTCCAACATGGGAACTAATTTACACGATGTTAGAAAAAATTGATATATACTGTTACTGTGACTATAGCTGGACTATTTACGTACACTAAAGTGGCGCCGGCACTATTATGTTTCAGTATTTTCAAGAATACCTGTATGATGCCCCGATTGGTTTCCAAATTACCTTATACCCTTGCGCGTTCATGAGTTGGTTCACTTGAATGGAAGCGGTTGCGGTGGCCACTTTGATTGTACCCTATATAACAGCGACTGTAACCGACACCAATGAAAACAATACATTTAAGAAAATATTAAGTGTATAAGATGGCGCCAAGCTGGATTCGACACCCCATCATTGAGGTAGCTACTTCTTCACTACGTTGTTGTACTACGCCAGTGAAATACGAGCAGTACTTGAATCCAGTCTAGCAACAGGCTGCAATAATCAGACAAATGCACTGTTAAATTAAAACACTTTTATGTACATATAGAATTTTTACGATATGCAATTTTTGACGCCAGTGAATGTTTCTTGGTGGTATTGGTTGCCATTTTACAAAAATTAATGTGTATTTTCTTCTAATGGACAGCAAAAGGTGGATTAAATATTAATATAGCGGATGCATATGCTGCCCTTGCCCTAGCTAGCGTCTAGGTCGTTTAAAAAGTTCCATTCGATTTTGTTGCATTACGAGCACAATCCGACCATTATTAGGCCAATCTTCTTTCATGCTAGATTGGTTCGGTTTGTTTCAGTCCTCCATGCTTGCTTTCTCTGGTACCGGTTGCGAGATTCCATAGAGATAGAGGAATGTAACACATCGTACCAATCTAGCGTGAAAGAATCATAACAATGGTCGGAATGTGTTTTTCAATTTCCCTTTTCAATCTCGCAACCGATACGACAGTTAACAAGCTCGGAGGACAGTATCGGTTGCGAGATTGAATAGGGAAATTAAAAACACGTTCCGACCATTGTAAAGATTCTTTCAGGATAGATTGGTACAATGTGCTATATTCCCCTATTTCCCTTTTGAATTTCGCAGCCGGTACCAGGATTATTTCCTTAATCTTCCTATACGAGAGAAAACAGGTACAATGAAGGGACTTGGGATACATTATCATACAGAGGTGTACATGTACTTCGTTACATCACTTAAGTAGTTTTTTTTTTTTGAGGATGTGTACTTTACTTGAGTTTTTTTTTTTTTTTTTACCGGGACTTTTACTTTTACTGTACTACATTTAAAAGATAAAAAGTATACTTTCACACCGTTACTTTCACACTGGCCACTTCGTTACAAATTAAAATATGAACGTAATTCATCATTTAAGGATTATCTGGATTTGGCGTGTTCGAGAAGAACAACAATGCTTGGCAGGGTATCTTTGTGCAGATGTGTCTGCAAGCGGACATGGAGCTGCAAATATATGCACGCAGTTACAATTTTCTATCACTAGATGGCACACCAGGATCAGTTATTGAATATTCACAAGCAAGCCGAGCTCGCGGTTTAGAATATGGACAAGTTTACTCCAATCCCTGTTTTTCAGGAGTTACCTGAATAAAACTCCTCAGCCAAGCCTAATGTGCAAACTGCTCAATATACTTGACCATAGTGGCTATCCAGCAGTTAAAACAAAATTATCTCTTGCTACAGAAATAATCGTTGTCCTCTGCAGCAACCACTTCAGCTACAGTGAGCCAATGGTATCCCAATTAGTAGTTAAGAAAAATCAGTTTTCTGAAGCAAAAATTTGACATGGTATTGATACTATGTAATTTTACTATTAATTATAGTCAATTATAGTGGTTTTTAAACCGCCAGTGAACTATTCAAATGTATAACATGCTTTTCATATGTTTTCCATACTCAAGACCCCCTCCCCCCCACCTCACACTCACTCCCTCACATACTCTCACTCACACTCTCACTCTTGCACACTCCCACACTCTCACTCTCCCACTCCCACACTCTTGCACTCTCCCCACCCACTTTGTAAATAATTTATTAGCTCCAGCTCATTACTAAACTTGCACTTCATATAATTGCGTGAGCTTTGCCTCACTTACCACCTTTTCTTGGGCCCAAATTCACATACGGCACTTGGCGGCCCAGCCATATAGTAGGTTGCACCTAGTCTTGTTATTAGTGAATAGCTGAATAATATTCGGAACAACATGTCAGGGTCTAAGGGTTTTAGAGTCAAAAAAGCAAACCAAAGCTAAATTTATGTAATAAAAGTTAGCAGCAATCATTAGCTTCAGCTCAATTTTTTAGCAATTTATCTATTTAAGTGTTATCCAAAATAACTGTTTGAGTTAACGGATTAGTGGTTATCTGGACTTACTTTTCCTTTCACTCTGCCCACCACTGAAATTAGTTATGCTGTCATTGGTTTGTAGGAAAACTGGCTGGTTGTTTTTTTCTGAGGTTAATGAACAACTTGGCACTGTTCCTACTGGTTTTCTCACTTGCTAGTGTTTCCCCTGGTATTTTCAGGCAAGAGAAATATGCTATTTAATGACTCTGATCAGGGCTGTCTGGAGGAGGGCTCTGCCATTTTTTTTTTTTTTTTTTCTTCTTCAGGTACAAAATTAATATATTAAAACCCCAAATGTACCATTTTGTATAGACAAACTAATGTAGAAAAAAGTAAACAATTAAGACCAAATTTGCACTTTAAAAATCTCAGGTGCCTTTTACTACGCTTTTTCACAGTGTAGTAAATGTTCATTTTCCATTAATCATTTTGGAACTTCTCCTGTTGCGAAAAGAAAATAGTGTTTGAAAGAAGGCAAAATGTCTGCAGGAGTGCTCACAATTATTTCTCAGGAATATATCCACCACTTTCTGCACCATTGCCTTCAGCTATTCTAACCTTAATGTAATTCAGCTGGAATGACTGGAACAATTTTAAGATATCTAGACATCCTTAGTAGTAGTTTGGTGCACTGAAACTGCACAAGTTTATAATTTAAAAATGGGATGAAAAAGCAAATCTATATTCCAGAGAAAATAATGGTTGACAGAATTATATTTCCATTGCCTACAGCATGACTGGTTATTACAATAACTATGTTAGTTCACGTCTTTGCAAAGCTAAGAGGAGAATACATCTGTCTTCAATGGTCAGTTTGTAGCTTTTACTGACAATGCTGAGAACAGCTTTGAGTTGCAGGGCATTTCTGGGGTCATTCGCAGTTGCAAACCTTTTCTTTGACCCAAATGTTTATTAATTTATAGCTCATTGGTATTCCTTTGATTGGATGTCACAAGTACTACAACCAAAGCAATCAAAATGTTCTTGTTCATATCAACATTCTAGGATGCATGAAATGTTGAGTTCTTAGTGTACTATTGCTTTTGAATGGTGTTTGAAAAGTGCTAATTCGTGGGCTGAGGATTAACTGGGCCTATCTCCACTTTTCATCAAAAATTATGTTCCACCATAGAAATAATCTCAGTATTAACAGGTACTATATCCTGATGTAATTTTTTCAATGATAGATGGCAGCTGGGAGAAACATCCAGAAAGTGCATAGTACTTTGTATGAATTTTCAGTCCACTTCAGTTTAAAAAGTTCTATGTCCACATTGTCCAATTAGGGAGCTGGATATAGGGTCACCTGATCAGGATGACAAGATCGCTGAGCAAAGGTTCTATCCATTTTGAACCAAAATCCCTCTTAATATACCAAATCGAAGGTTGTAAGATGATGAAATCTGGGATTTTTTAGATAGATAGGTACAGCACTTGAACGAAGCGTCTATGTCTTAAAACCCTTCATTTGTCTTATTCCAGGGGGCTATTTAAGATAGTGTGCATCATGTCTGCATTAAATGTACTCAGATGAACTTGTACTGGCTATAGAAAGAGGAGCAGTTGACACTGAACACCCTCGAGACTCCATAGCTCATTTCAGTGTTACAAGGTTTGTTTCCCATTTATTTTCAGACAGAAGCGGCTGCCCATTTTCTGTGATTATTATTGTCAGATACTCTGTTTTTGTTTTAAATTCTGTATTACCTTTTACCATGAACATATAATCTGCAGATTTGGGTGGAGTCACATTGTTGTGTTCTTTTTAAAAAAAACACAAGGCAAGACAGAACTTTGTGGCTAAACATTTCTGGAAATACAAGGAGCTATCTAGGAGATAGACCCATATACCTGCAATATTTATGACATTTTGAAAATTCCAAAGGTCTATCTCCATTTACATTTTCCTAGATCGCCTATCTAAAATCATTCTACTAAAGGTATAACTGCATGATATTATACCTTTCATTCCCAATAACTCCCCTGAATATAAATATCTGAAAAGTATACTTGGAGTGAGAAATTATGATGCAGCAAAATTTCACATCCCATTTTCTTCATTTAGTAAAAAGTAGAGATAGGTCCAGCTAATTCTCAGCCCATAAATTGTTTTAGGTGCATAATATATACTAAAAATCTTTTTTTTGTACTGCAGTACAATCAAAGATGAGGATCGCTTAGCACTAGTGTGTGTGTGTGTGAGTGTGTGTGTGTTTAGAAATTTCCCCATTCATTCAAACCAACTCACAAATAATTTTCTTCAACTGGGCCACTGTATGTGAAGGAGACAGTATGTTTTGTTAATGGGTTTTGCAGGCACACATTTCAACCCCTTACCCTCCTCTTGTCAAAACCACTGAAGCTTAGCAGGTGTGGGCTTGATTATTTTTTGAATAGCACTCCAATGGAAAATTTGGCGGAAGCTGGAAAAGGTGTTGGAGCGCCAGTAGCAATACTCTTCCCTCTGTATGACTAAATCTCTCTTAGACATATTATTTCCTCTCATCAAATGTGTAATATTCATAAAAATCAATATGACCAATTCTGTTTTCCTGGTAGAACATGCCTCTCTCCAAATGGCTCAGCAAATTATGCGCAGTCAAATCATAAAACAATGATATTTTTGCCACAAATAAATTGTTTTGACTCATGAAGCTCAATATAAAAGAATGATTTACAATTGGGAATTAGCATGAGTCCATCAATATAGGGAGGGATGGACATCAATAGTCTCCATAAAGCTCTTCAAACCCCCCAAAAATGTTTTTTTTTTCCTCCCTTAAAAAGCATTGAAATTAGTCAATTTTTCGCTAGAGCCCCATTAGCCAGCACTCACTCATAAAAATAGCTTATTCTACTGTCAGATTGTTTACTCAGCATGGAAACAATGTGCTTTTACACCTCCTATGAAGTGGACAAGGGCTTGGACTTTAGGAGGCAAGTAAAATGAAGAAGAAAAGTGAGAATTATTTACAAGGAACACCAGGCTACATACTGCACATGCAGTGAAATGTGTGAATAAGGACACATGAAGGGCTTGGAGCCAGAGTGGTCCAACCCACAGAACTTTATTTTTGAGATAGATGTCAAAGTTTTTAAAATATAAAGAAATGTAAAAATATATAAAGAAATGTAAAAATAATATTAATGTTGGTGACAGATATAATACACATCATGACATCAATTTTGGGTTATGAGTCCTATTATTAGTCACATTATGATCCAAACTCTAATTTTCTTTTCTTTTTTTTTGGGTTAGAACACTGGTTCTCAGCCCTTCAGATAGCATGCAGGTGCGGTGACATACAAATTAATAAGCAATCATACTCTCCTTTATTTGAACACTTTTCTTCATATTCTGCAGAATGCATTTTTTTGTTGCACCGGCCACACTTCCAGGGCGAAAAGAGAAATATATTATTCGTGGAACTTCCCCAGGTAAAATGAACGATGAAAGGTTGTAAAATGTTGTTTGATATATTTATGTATATTTGGAGCAAACATGATCTATGTTTCAAATTAATTGTTAACCCCTTGAACTCAGTTTTTTCACTAGTCTTCCTTAAGTAGGCTAAAATTCATAAAAAGCATTTTTTCATATCGTAGGCAATGTCACCTACTGTACATATTCTCTGCTGGTTGCAGTGCTTCATTGAAGCTACATCACTGTCATAGTGAGATAAATATTCAAACCCAGGACACCAAGTTATGGCCATAGCAATACATCAAATGGAAAATATCTGCATTGTATATATCATTTTATACACATTTCCCTGTAATTCAGTGGGACATATATCAGATCATTGGAAACCTTGGGATCTCGGCTAGAATATAAAATAGGCCTTAAGTTCCTCAGGTTTGAATACAGCAGCTACATTTGACGGACGCATGTATGGGTCCTTAGGTTTTATAGGATTAAACATGATCTCTGAATGAATGAATGAACATTGCATTAATATAACGCATTCTCATGGATACTCAAAGCACTTTACAGTCATATAGGGCAATCTCATCTCACCACCTTCAATGTATAGCACCCACCTGGGTGATGCGATTGCTGCCATTTTGCACCAGAATGCTTGCCATACATCAGCTTGAGATGGAGAGGGAGAGGACAAATTGCATAGCCAATTGAGAATTCTTTTCAAATTTCTTAACTGTATGTTAATGTACAGTATAATATGGGGATATACCCCTGAAGTTTGGTCTTGGTAGGATAAACTATCACGCGCATTGCATCGCAGATTATTGCTCTCATAGAGATAAGTCATTGAATCAGTTAAGCTGATTGACTTACCAAATGTGGAATTACTTATTCACATAGGGCCAATTGGTGTTGAAACAATGGGCCTCATGCAGCAACATTTTCGTATTCTTGTTATACCTTCTCTTACTTTTTTCCTAAAGTGGGCTCGTACGAGTGTGCCACGTCAGATTCAACAAATGCTCTTAAATTCAGATAACTGCGTAAATGACCATCGTAAACATGATGCATTCCACTTGTGCGTAAGTGAGCACACGTTCATGAGAATTGCAAATTTGCTTAATTACCGACTTAATAATTCCAAGTAAGGCAACGCGACCTCCCACACTTGACAGGAAGTGTTAATTCACAGAAATGGCATCAGAGACGGAGAAAAAAGAACTTTACTAGTTCGGAGATGGAAGTCCTGCTGACGGACATCCAAAAAGGAAAATCGATCATTTTTAGCAACGGAATTAAAGGAGCCGCAATATTTAAGCAGTGGGGAAAAATAACGAGCGCTGTAAATGCGATGTCGCCTGTCGAAAGCACTAGCCGTGGTAATTTAAATCGCGAAAACAACCACTCATCTAAGCTGCTGGATAGCTCACTCGGTTAAAGCACCGCTTTGCAGAGCAGAAGTGACTATCACGGCGCGGGTTCGAGCCCTGGTCGTACCAACCGGCAGTGGTCGGCAGCTTTTTCAGAAGTAGCGCACAATTGGCCATTGTGCTACAGGGATGCAAGTTGGGAAGGGTCTGCCTGGAAGGGAAATATACAATGGTTGCTTTGTTCGTTGCTCAAGCGCCTCCTGTTGGTCAGCCGGGCGCTCGTCAGGAAGATTCAAAGCTTGTTCATGTTCGGGTATCCTCTGCCCTCGTTTCAAACTTGTGAGGATTCAACCAACAAGAGGCTTCTCAGAGCCTGTACTCAGGCCGGGTCGTGAAATTTTGTTTCCCACTTGAGTTCCGGACACCAACAGAAACTCATTTGCGCGCAGCCACTCAGCAACCTTGTGCCAGACCTCTGAAGGAGTGTCGCGAGACAGTTACATTTTTTCTCTCTTCACTGGCTTTGCACTAATAATGTAAAAATAACCGAGATTGTATCAACTTATTCTAGAAAATATGAATGCTCTGAAGAGATGATTTTTATCAATCCTAGCTGCAAACATTAAAAATGATTAGCAGGTTTGGAAACGGCCACTGCATTTTCAAGGACACAAAGATTTACTCAAAACCCCTTTCAAAGTATAAAATCATTAGGCTGTATCACACCCCTCTGCCTGAGTATAGCTATAGCCGTCTACTTAAGATTTTGTTTCTATGATGCAGAAAGAAAGCACCTTAATCAACCTATATTAACAGCCGACAGCAAAGTGCGAATACAATTCATTAACAGCACTTGCCAAACCTGCTGATATGTTTATAACGTTCAGTAGCTAGGCTAGATAAAAGTAATCTGTAGGCCGCCTACAGAGCATTCATATTTTCGAGAATAAGATGACGCAATCTTGGTTATTTCTACTTTATATTCATTGGATTTTGTTTGGTGTCACTAACTAGTTTATTATTAATATCATCAGTGCAGGGTAAAAAAGCGGCGATTTGGCGAAATGGCGAGTTGGGTATTGCTAGACTACTTTGATTGTAACCAGCTCATTTTACCAGCTTCAGATATTTGAACAAATATATTCATAACAATTCATTTATCTAAATGGCAGGCTAGACGAATGATTTGGCCAACAGTTTTGCTGAGAGCAAGCAGGCATCTACGATGTAACTGCAATATTCTGGGTATGGACTGTGCGGTCAGTGGTTCCGAGACCGTACCTCGGTGCAAGGCTCGTAAAGACAGAAAAATATCACTGTCTCAAGACACTCCTTCAGTGGTCCGGAACAAGATCGCTGATTGGCTGTACACAAATGAGTTTCAGTTGGTGTCCGGAACTTAAGTGGGAAAAAAAATTTCGCGGCCGGGTCTAGGCCTGGGCCAATCGCAAAACCACGCGCGTGCATGAGCAAGACAATCGCTACCCCGAAAAAAAAAAAGAAGAACGGAGTGCTGGCTCGAGTAATGGGTGTAAAGAAGGAGTATTGATGGGCACGTGCTTCGGAGGAGAGCCGTGAACCGTCCCTCTCTCCTGAATTGGCAACAAGAGGTCGCATACGAGCAAGCCTTGTGCATAGTTCCTCAATTGGGCATTCCAAATTTGGATGGGATTGGAGATGCCAAATTAAAAAAAAAAAAAAAAAAAAACAACCGCTCATCTGTCTCTGCAAAAAAGAAGAGCCTATTCGCCCCACAGTGGGCCGAATAGGGGGACGGGGGACAGAGATAGGCTATCTGCCCCGCAGTGGGGCAGACAAGAGAAGCAGTTCCGCTATTCGCACCGCAGTGGGGCGGATAAGAGAAGCATATCTGCTATATGCCCCACAGCTGGGCCAATAAGAGGTTTCATTTTATAATCTGCTTCACTCTTGTAACTTTCGCGCTGAAACGCTACAGTGCGAATAGCCACTTCCCTGCAAAAATATTCTCACTGTCTAAAGACACGCTTTCTTCCAAGAGCTTGACGCGCTAAGGCATCCAAAAGAAGCAAGTCTGCCATGACACATCTGGTATCACTTTGCGTTGACCTACTTATATACAGGGACAAATTGATTCGCAATTAGTACATAATATAATTACTCGGGCCGGTAGGCCACGAGTCTAAGTTTCGGCTCCGTTCTTTTTTTTTTTTTTTTGGGGGTCGCGATTGTCCTGCTCATGCACGCGCGCGGTTTCGCGATTTGCCCAGGCCTAGACCCGGCCTGAGTACAGGATCTGAGGAGCCTATTGTTTTCTTTTATTTCATCGTTTCGCAGTTTGATATGTTCATATTGATATTGAAGTGTTATCCAAAAGCATCAATAATAAATTTAAATTAACAATGATATCAGACTATATGAATAAAAATATAATGTATAATTCAAACTGCAGAGTTAAACAGGATACATAATAATGATGTGTAATTTATATTGGATTTGAAAACTCAAAATTGCTTTAAAGGAACGAAATATACTATCCTTAAATGAAAAACTTGGGTTCGGATAACAGCAAATTAATTGCGCGAGGCTCCTACGTCAGGTCTGGAGCACTCGTCAATTCCGTTCTAGCCTGAGAGTAGATTAAAAATATGAGAAAATTGGTGAATGCGGCAATTTCTCCTAAATCACTCGTATGAACTATTTAAGAATGAATCTGTTCGTACTAATGCTTCTTGCATGAGGCCCAATGATTTAAAACTGTTTTGTTTTTTACTCAGGCTGCCTTTGTTGCATATAACTTTATTTGAAGATTTAAAACCGTTAAATCTGACAAATATGCAAGAATAAAAGAAATAAGGAAGAGAAAAATATTTTTTTGGACAGTATAACCCACAAACTGAAAAATCATCCAGTGATTAATAATAATAAGGGTAATAACTTTATTTGCACTGCCCTTTTCATACAATACATGGAGGTCAAAGAGCTAGCCATTTAAGATCAAATAAAACAGCAAAAGCACAAAAAGGTATTAAAAATAACAAGGGAATCCATGTGAAGCATGCACAATAAGAGGAGGTGGAAGAAGGAGGTTTGGTGAAAAAGGTATTTTTAAGTGTCATTTAAAAATTTAAACTGAGTCTGCCATTTCAATGTCTGCGGGTAAGCTGTCCCACAATTTTGGACCAAAGGTGAAAAAGCCTGCATCTTCAATTTTCTTGGTAGCAATTCAAGTTTATAGAACACCAGCAGTAGAGGATCAAAGGGCTCATGAAAGATGATGTAGGCAGTCCAAGGCCGATTAGGGCTTTATTTACAAATCGAAGGACTTTGAAATCAATTCTAGAAGCGACAGGGGGCCAATGCAGAGTAGCCAAGACTAAAGTGATGTGTTCTGTCTTTGTTTTATTAGCAGTCTTGCAGCAGAGTTCTGGATAAGTTTCAGCCACGTATTGGTCTTTTTAGGAAGACTGGTGAAAAGTGCATTGCAGTGGTCAAGTCTGTGTGAAATAAAAGCATGAATTAATCTTTTGATATCTTGCTGCGTCAGGAATGGTCATACCCGGGCAATATTTCTGAGGTGAAAAAAAGCCACCTTAATTATTCTGTTCATATGGCACTGAAAACTGATGTCAGAATCTAAAACAATGTCCAGCCTTGTTACTTCAGCTTTGATCCAGTGAGCTGGATTACCAAGAGTTTTGAGCAGTCATCCCTTTGTGGTTTGGGACCAACAAACAAAATTTATATCTTGTCCTCATTTAGTTTTAAAAAGTTGTTACTCATCCATTTATTTATTACCAAGTCGTGCAATAAGCGAGTTTAAGGCAATTACATTACTCGGCTCAATTAAAATGTATAATTGTGCATTGTCACCATAACTGTGGAAGCCGACTTCATTTTTCCTGATGATAACGTTATCACCTAAGGGAAGCATGAATAATGAGAACAGCAGAGGGGCAAGGCAGCTCCCCTGAGCAACACCAGAAGGTATGTCATGTTTCTCTGACACATAGTCTCTAAGTCGAACATAAAATTTCCTTCCTGTAATATATGTTCGGAGCCAGTTTGGAACACATCCGGAGAGGCTAACCCAATTTTCTAGGCATTTCAAGTGAACTTCATGGTTCACAGTATCAAATCCTGCTCTCAAGTCCAACAGAAACAATAATGAAAACTTATTTGCCTTTGCAATTGGCATTTATTTGTGTTGGCTTACTTGACACACCCTGTTGCCTCCTTTGAGTTTGAGTAGAAGAAAATATAGGAGTACCAGGATATTAGAATTTGCAGGGTGATGCTGGGTTGGAGGTTGAGTGCTTACTGCCAGCAGACAAAAATGATGCTGCTGCAGGTTGCATTACTAACAGCAGAGAGTTATGCAGTGCAGCAGCAGGCAGGGCCATTATTTATTTATTTATTTATTTATTTTGCAGCATAGGCGGAGCAAGATCACCGTTAAAATAACCTTACAGAGGGGCAGAGCGGGGGCAAATATGCATGGGAGTGTCTGAAAATGACAACCTTTCCTCCAACCATACGTTCAAATAGGTTGATTATTCTCATTTTCTCTGATTTACAACCCATAGGAGCGTTTCCTAAAATCGCGCCCCTACTCGCAGCAGGAAGGTACTGTTAGAGTTACAGTTTCAGTTCCAGATACAGTTTCGGTCATATTTATACTTAAAATAATGATTTGCAGGGCCGGATGCAGCCTGCTTTGACTGGGGGTGCAGTGAAAATTTCTGGGGGGTATAATGGTACACAGTGGTGGTGTAGTTTCTCATGGTGGGTATACTGAGGCCTAACCCCCCGAAACCCATCCCTCCACACATTCATACACTCAAGCGAAAAATAAAAAAATACAATAGCATTTCTTATTCAAAATGTTTAGAATTTGTTAATACGTTTACATTTAGTCATTTAGCAGACGTTATTATCGAAAGCGACTTACTGTTATGATCCTGCTATGTCTGTCTTGATTCTGCCATGTTTATTATGTTTCTGTCTTCCCTGTTATGTTTATGATTATGTCTGTTAGGTTTTGCCATGTTCTGTTTAGTTTTTGCATTTTGCCATGTTTTCGTTTTTGCCACTCCCAATCCACTATTCTGTTAGTTTCCGGTCCATGTCTTTGTTCATGCCCCTATTGCACTTTGTCTCCCCTGTCTGGTCTTTTGTTAAGCTACAGCTTCTCCCCAGTCCTGCGTGTCACATGCTTAGGTGATTTCATGGTTTCTGGGTTTGAAACATTCCTTCTAATCTTGTTTGCTTCCTTCGCCTCTCTTTTCTGTTTTACTAACCAATACTAACAGTTTGTTATTTTTGTTAAAGTTACTAACCCAGACTAACATTGTATATAATACTAACTTACTAACGAGCACTAGGGATTGTATAGCTGCACTTACTAATTGATTAACAAGCTCTCAGCACTCGCCCTGTTCTAGTCTCCGCCTCTTGCCTTCACTTTGTCTCTTCTGGAATTCAGCGGATCCTCCGCACCTGCTCCACTCTGTCCTGCCTCTCATTATCTGTGCACATTAGAACTCCCTAACCGGAGCTGTATGTTTTGTCATAGGTTGTCTCGTGTTCCCTGTCCGCGTTTTGGCTTTTGCCAATTTCATGTGATTAGGTTCTCCCTCATGTTCCCTCCTTTGTAATTAGTCTGATCCTCATCACCTGATCCTAATCATAGCATGTGACTTCCCTTGAGTGTATTTAAGCTGTCTTCTCACTGCAGTTCCCCGTCAGAACGTTTCCCTTGTTTACCTGTGCTGCTCTTGTTTCTCGCCTTGTACTCATAGTGTTTCTCTTCTGACTGGACCGTCCGACCTTCGATTTTTGGCTCTGCTTTTTGGTACTATTGTCTGCATCTGTTTACGAACCCTTTTTTGCCCGACTACGAGTTTTGTGTTTGCTGCCCTGGTAACGGTTTGGATTACGCCCACTGGATTTTGGCTTTTGCTTCTCTGACATTCCTGTGTCTGTGTACCGAACCTGTTTTTGCCCGACCACGAGTACTGTTATTGCTGCCCTGGTTTTCGACTATGATTCTGCCCTACTGGATTGTGATTTTGGATTGTGGACTCTGTACCGTTGCTTTTTGCCCTGTGGGGGTTCACCCCCCCAACTACAATAAATCACTTTTTGCTGCTACTTCCTGGTCTCGCATTTGGTTCCAGAACGGTACCTCACACTTACAAAATGAGAACAGAATTGCAAACTACAATGAAGAACCACAAGTAAATGAAAGATTAGTGACAGACATCAAGCGTGATCCAAGTGTAAACAATAGAGTGGCTACAGACCACTAGAAGAGGAGAGTGCTAAGTGTAAGTGCTAGTAGCAGTAAAGTCAAAGTGGAAGGAGAGAATTACAGAAAAAATGAAATATTGATATATTTTCTATGTTGCACTTACCCTGTGTCCCATCTTTTTTTCCTCAAACTCGGTCCTGGGGGACCACCGTGTATGCAGGTTTTGATTCCAACCACAAATGCAACCCTAGACTTTTAATGACTTGTTACGTTTTCTTCATTACCCTTTTAAGCAGTATTGTCAAAATAGCTGTGCATGCTATGAGCAATTAAAGTTTCATATTCACATCATGCTATTTTTATTTATTAACCTCCATAAAATGAAGAAACATAAATTACAACATAACGGTAAAACACAATAGCACCAGAAAAGACAGCCAGAGAACCTTTGGGCGAAAGGAATGTGAATTGAATCCCAACAGACTCTAATTCCATTTTCCAACTGGTGAAACCTTGTCTAGTGAAAGTGATGTTTTTGTCATTTGTAGCTGCAAACTTTCGACAGGTGAAAGAGAAGCGTGCATCTAGCTTTACTGAGTGCTCTAACCATGATCGACAGTGGTACCAGCTTGAGTTGAATGCCTGAGGACCTTGACAAAACATCTGCATGAAGTACAGCTTACTGACCGCGTCGAAGCGCTGTCATTAAGATCTTGCTTCCTGATTATATCACACGCAGTAGTATTATTCTCTGCGCAAGGAGAGGAAGCGAAGCTAACACTAGCGCGCTCTGTCTGCTCTTGAGTAGGTCTCGCACTAAGCGTGTTTGATCTAGTAGATGCTTTGGTGATTATAAATCGATGCATGATTTTTTTTTTTTTTTCCTTTGAACTAACTCATACGCAAATAAGAAAAAAGTGATTTTGGACAACCAAGCTAACAGGATACCTACTAGCTGACCAGAGCCGGCCCTACCCAATGTGGCGCCCTAGGCGAGATTTTATATGGCGCCCCCCTCCATTGACGATTTACATACGCTTACAAAAGAAATCGAATAGCTGTTTTTACCATTGTCTTTAATTTATAAGATAACATGTCGCCCAATTTACATGCTTAACAAATTACATATAAATACAAAAATATACAAAATAAGCTACATTTATTCTATGCAATAACTGTATACAAAAACTAAAGAAAATAACTATACGCAAAACTATGTACAAAAAAAGGCATTTTACAGACCTCTAGTGGTGCTTTTTATTACTGCATCCACTAGACTGATAAACTTTGCCGCTACCTCTCAACCTCACCTCTCCTGCTACAGCTGTACTTTCCTAGATTTTCTCCCAGCAAAGTCATCTATGACATCATCATATGACAACTCATTGGAGACCACATGATTTATGCTTATTATTGAAAGTCCACAGAGAGGAGTTTGCATCATGGTAGACCTCAGGTAAGTTTTGATGAGTTTAAGCTTAGAAAAGCTTCTTTCAGCAGCAGCCACTGTGACAGGGAGAGTTGCAAAGATTCTTAGAGCAACCCACATATTGGGATAAATTTCTGTCAGTTTCCTCTCATGCAGGAAAGTCAACAGATCCATGTTGGTCATGTTTTTTGATGGTAGAGGTGGAAAATTGTACATTTCCATTGCAAGTTCAGTGCCATCAATGTCTGGCTGGCTGTCATGGGTCAGAGCAGTGCTCAAGGTTTGACAATGTTATAGGACCTCTTTTTTTTTATGTTAGGGAAGTTGAGGAGCACTCCAAATTTGTCCTTTACCTCTCCAAGGTTCTGAAATCTCTCATCAATAGAGGAGATGGCTGTATCCACAAGCACATTGAAAAATGTAGTTTCCATTTTTCACAGTGCATCCTCAATGGGCTCATCTTGAGACTCATAGCCAAGCCGCTTTTGTTTTAGCTCAGCCTCTGTATTCATTTCATTACACATTGCCTTTGCATTTGTCTGTGTGTCAGAAAAGCCAGTGTTTCTGTAGGACATGACGGCATCTCTGGCTTTCTTCAGTAAGTCAACTGCCACATCTAGCTGCATGGAGGGTGACTGCATGAGTTTACTCAGATGCTGGATCTTGCTGAGAACTTCATACCAAATAGCTGTACAAAAGCAAAAGCGGTAAGATCCAATCTTCTCAGCCAACTCTCACCACAGGGTCTGCAGTTGTTTCCCTCACCTCAAGAAGAGCCTCTCTGACTTGCCTAGCCTGATATCTTACCGCCTCAATACTTCTTATCCTACTTTCCCATCTGGTCTCTGCCCATGATTTCAGACTTATCTTGACATGTTTCAGGTTGGAGGCTGAAAAGAGCTTGAATAACTTTGTTAAATACCCAAAGTAGCCAAAGGCATCTGGGGAGCTTTTCGCAGCATCAGCTACTACCAGATATAAGGTGTGGGCACCACATGGAACAAAAAAAGCTCTCAACTTTACCTGAAGCAACCTTGCCTGAACACCTTTATTTTTGCCCTTTATGTTCATGCCATTTTCATAGGACTGGCCTCTGCAGTAATCAAATGGGATGTTAAGCTCTTCTAGCCTTTTTAGGATGAGGGATGGCAAACCTTCCCCTGTTGACTCCTCTGCAACGAGAAAGCCGAAGAAATGCTCTGTAACTTGAGATATGTCTCCTAGTGTCACTATCCTGACTATGACAGAGAGCTGTTCCTTATGACTCAGATCAGGTGTGCAATCTAAAATGATGGAGAAATATTTGGATGTCTTGATCTCTTTCACAATGGCTTCTAGTATTTTTGAACTGATGGAGTCTATCAGTTCATTTTGTACATTTTTGCCCAGATAATGGAAGTGACTGCCAGCTCCACTTTCCACCCTACTGACATGCCGCTTCATCACCGGATCAAATTTGGCCACGAACTCCACCTCTTTTAGGAAATTGCCATTGTCTGGTTTGTTTAATGTGTCTGTGGACCCCCTTAAAGCCAGGTTTCTCTCAGCTAAGGACTGAATTATTGCCACCAATCGCCACCTTTTTCTCTCAGCCTCAACAAGTGCCATCTCCTGTCTATCTACTGTCAACCTTTTTGCTAAACGGACCTCCATGTCTTTCCATCTTGCCATGTTAGCATTGCGCTCCTGGCTATCCTCATGGACCTTGAGCAAGTGTTTTGCATTTTTCCAGTCCTTTAGTCCTTCCCTATTCAATTTGTAATCTCTTTTTGAAAATATTTTGCAGCAGAAGCAGTGCAGGCTATCATCCTTTTTAGAGTACATGAGCCAGCTTCTCCTGATTTTTTTTCCCCATTGACAAAGAATCTGGTAAAATATTCATGTTGACACCTTCGTCCGTCCTTTTGTTTTAGAAATGTGAAGCTGTTTTGAACTTGAAATGGACCTCTGTGAACTAACTCTCTTTGTACTTGATCAGTTAGAGAAGATGGCCAGTCAGCAGGGTCCAATGGTGCAGCCTTTGTTCCTGATGCTGCATCACTGGGCCCCTCTGAGGTGGAGGGGGTAGATCGACTGCTTGAGGCTGCTGCATCTCTGGGCTCCTCTGAGGTGGAGGGGATAGATTGACTGCTTGAGGCTGCTGCATCTCTGGGCTCCTCTGAGGTGGAGGGGATAGATTGACTGCTTGAGGCTGCTGCATCTCTGGGCTCCTCTGAGGTGGAGGGGATAGATCGACTGCTTGAGGCTGCTGCATCCCTGGGCTCTTCTGAGGTGGAGGGGACAGAGGGAGTGCTTGAGGCTGCTGAAGTTGTGATATCTGTTGATGGCCCAACATTTGCAGAGGCTGGACTTAAATATCTCAAAAGTGCATCTGAAGAGAGGAGTGTTACAGCTATTATATAAAAATGATGATTCTTTAAAAAAAAAAAACCTAATATATACATGCTGTCTACTATGCATGTATGATATACAATGTATTTTTTTTCTGATATGCATATTAGATTAGATACGACTTTATTGTCATTACAGTGAAATGTTGATTGGTAGATGCAAAGAAGCAGTAAACTGCAGTTTAATATGGCATGTGGGAATGCTAAGATATGGAGTATTAATAATACAACTTGTAATAATAATGTGTACTTTAACACTGATGTAAAGTTTAAAACAATTAACATGCTTTAGGCAATTCGAACTGTAACACAACAAACAACTAGGGTTAAAAATCTGATATATAAAGGGGGGAAAAAGGAATAGCATTTTGATTGACTATTAACTCGTTCCCCACGGCAAGCCGCTGCCAATGGCGCAGCGAATTCTACCATTCCCTATGGTAAGCCGGTGCCAGTGGCGTGGATGACCATTTGCAGTCCGATGAAAACAGAAAATCAGTTGACGATCGCGGTGATGGGCCACCTGTACTCAGGACATGCGGTCAGGGTAAGCAGTGACTTCTCCTTTTTTAGCGCTAGATTTTGTCAACCTGTTTCCACGTACTATGCCTGATTGTCAATCAATCGAGTGGACCTTTTTTCTGGTCAATTAAGCCTGTAATCATTAAGAGGTGATAGTGACAAAAATATTAATTTACCTTTATGCTTTGATTCGAGACTGCAAGGAAGTAATCTTAATAATTAAGAAAAAATCTCAACTGTCTTGGTAATTCCGTATATTGTCTTGATCTTTTGTTTATCGGATTATGAGAGAAGACTGAAAACAAACTCACTATTTTTTAAAAATGGCATTAAAAAGTATGTGTTTAAGGGGGGAAATATTATCGTAAACATATTGACCACACATTGAATGCCGCATAAGAAAGGTTTTATTATTTGTTAATGGCATTGCGTTAGCTTCCTCTAAGCAAATATGAACTAACTTGCTGTCTCGTGAGCATTTTAAGTTCGATGCAATGAGCAATAATGTTGTGGATGGAACTGGCATGCCATTCTGCCGTTTAGTCTTGTAAATTAGTTAATCAATCCTCAGTTTGCTAATCAAGGAAAGTAATAGAGTTATCGTTTGTTTAACGATCAGTTTGTTTAACTGACCTCTGACAGCATGTCACTGCCTGTACTTCAATACTTTATATTGTGTAATCTTCGGGAAAAGTATTCTGTACAAACACGACAATTTTATATAAAAGTATTCCATAGGGAATGAGTTAAAAGCAGGAAAAACGTTAGCTAGCCAGATGTAAATACAACAAATAATTTAAGTGTAGATTAGGCCAATGTAGACACCTACTGAGTAGGTTTAATCTCCACAAATGATCCATAACAGTTAAGATCCCTCCATGCCGCCCAGCTACATAAATATAAAACCGGTTATTTACTGATTAGCATTAGCATACCGTGTTGAGGCTAATCACTCAGAAGCAAGTTATCAACTTAACAGTACACTGCTAAATAACCGACGCAGTACAACTGATGCTTCATCTCATTACTGTGTCTTTACCTCTTTCTTTCTCCTGTTTTTCCTCTTCTTCTTTTCTTTTTTTTCTTCCCTGTGCTCTGGACAGTTTAGGTCGTTTTGACATTTTTGCAATAGTTCTCTAGTCTGGGGTCACATCAATAAATTTTCCCCTCCCCCCACAGAGAGCGAGCAGGTACCGATCAGCCGGAGGAGGAGGAGGGAGACTTATTTGGTATTATCATTTGTAGTAATACAAATTGGGCATTGCTTTATATTTGAATCTATGTTAGCATTTCCATTTTAAGAGTTATTAGTAATAACTAGTTTTAATATAATTATATTGAAGGCAAATTTTTTCCCGATTTTGTGGCGCCCCCCGGAGGCCACAACGCCCTTAGCATTTGGCTATATTGCCTAATGGGCCAGCCGGCTCTGTAGCTTACCCATTTCTGTTGACTGAAAGACTGTATCAACGATAAAATATGAAAAGAGTACAAATAAAGATCTAAAATTACAACCCCAATTCCAAAATAGTTGGAACGAAGTGTAAATTGTGAATAAAATCAAAATGCAATGACTGTCAGATCACATGAGCTAATATGTCATTTACTATAGAACATAGATAATATTTCAAATGTTGAAACTGAGATATTTTACATTTTTATCCACAAAATTAGCTTTTTTCACATTTTCTGGCTTCAACAGGTCTCAAAAAAGTTGGGACACAGGCAAAAAAAGGGCTGAAAAAGCAATTAATATATAAGAGAATCAGCTGAAAGAACATTTGGCAAGTAATTAAGTTAACTGGCATCAGGTGTGTAACATGATTGGCTATAAAAGGGATGTCTTAGAGAGGCTGAGTCGCTCGGAAGTAAAGATGGCGAGGGGCTCTCCAACCTGTGAAGGTTTGCGTAAAAAAATTGTGGAATACTTTAAAAACAATGTTCCTCAACGTCAAATTGCAAAGGCTTTGGAGGTCTCATCATCGACTGTGCATAACATCATCAAAAGATTCAGAAAAACTGGAAAAACCTCTGTGCGTAAGGGAACAAGGCCGAAGACCTTTACTGGATGCCCGTGATCTTCAGGCTCTCAGACGCCACTGCATCACTCACTGGCATGATTCTGTCATTGACATTGCTAAATGGGCCCAGGAATACTTCAAGAAACCACTGTCTGTAAACACTGTCCGCCGTGCCATCCACAGATGCCACCTAAAACTCTATCATGCAAAAAGGAAGCCATTTTTGAGCATGATCCAGAAGTGCCGCCGTGTTCTGTGGGCAAAGGCTCATTTAATATGGACTGTAGCAAAGTGGCAAAGCGTCCTGAGGTCTGACGATTCCGAATTTGACATTCTTGTTGGAAATCATGGGCGTCGTATCCTCCGGGCTAAAGAGGAGAAGACCACCCTTCCTGTTATTAGCGTTCAGTTCAAAAGCCCGCATGTCTGATGGTATGGGGATGTATTAGTGCATATGGTGTAGGACACTTGCGTGTTTTAAAAAGCACCATGAATGCTAAAAGGTATATAAAGGTTTTAGAGCAACATATGCTCCCCTCCAGACGACATCGATTCCAGGGAAGGCCTTGTGTATTTCAGCAGGCCAATGCAAAACCACATACTGCAGCTATTACAATAGCATGGCTTCGTAGTAGAAGAGTCAGTGTGCTGAATTGGCCTGCCTGCAGTCCTGATCTTTCACTGATTGAGAGTATTGGTGCATAATGAAACGAAAAGTCCGTGAAAGGAGACCCAAAGCTCTCCAGCAGCTGGAAGCCTGTATTAAACAAGAGTGGGATCAAATTCCAATGGCTAAACTCAAGAAACTTGTCTGGGATGCTACACCATGGTAAACAGGCCCCTGTCCTAACTTTTTTGAGACCTGTAGCAGCCATCAAATTTGAAATGAGCTAATTTTGTGGATAAAATTGTACAATTTCTCAGTTTCAACATTTGCTATATTATCTCTGTTCTATTGTGAATAAAATACTGGCTGGTGTGATTTTAAAGTAATTGCGTTTTGATTTTATTCACAATTTACACTTTGTCCCAACTATTTCGGAATTGGGGTTGTAAATTATGGTATGGTATATTAATGTATATTAATAGAAACTAATTGTACAATCCAAAGTTAATGAGATCGCTGTCCAACACAGCTGACAGATAATCGATACGAAATGAGAGCGGTAAAGAACCTCGGGTTGACATGTTTTATCAGGGGCTGTGGAGGTGGGGCTACAGACAATTTTGCCAGTATTCAACCAGCCAATCAGAAAATCAAGGGAATCCATTTAAAAAATGCTATTAAATGATTGAACGATCTTTCAATTTTGGCTGAAGCATACAGTCAATGGGCTGAAGTATATGTCAGTAAGTCAGGAGGAGCTGGGGGGGCGCAGAGAAAATCTGAGGGGCCGTAGCCCAACCCTGCACCCCCCTGGATCCGGCCATGGATTTGGGTAAGGATAAGGGTTGGGGTTAGAGTTAGTATTAGGATTAGGTTTAGGTTAGGGATTTACTGACGGCGACGCTGACGATGGAAACCAGATTGTAGTTATTTAAATGACCGCTAGAGGTCGTTTAACTCCTAAACGTCACTTTAGGTCGTAATAAGCTGCTTGACAAACAACCTTTCCGGGTGTATTTTGTTGGCGGACGGGCTCGAAAATGAGGGCAGTTCTCTGAGTTCTCTGCTTGAACTAGCTCCACAAGCTAAAACCCATACAAAAGATGATCAAATCAAATTGGATTAGCCAATGAATGGATAGGGGAATTCCACATCATACAGTTGAAGAGTAATTGAATATAGACCAGTATTCATAGCCTCATCAGGTTGAGTAAGGTTGATGAACGTCCATTTTTTTGAGGAAATTGAGTAGCCTGCAAAAGCTCAACATGCATAACTGGATGGTGCTCCATAAAATCCAACAGCTGGGGCAGCACAAGCATGGCCTCAGGCTGTCAGGGACTGGTGCATGCAATGTGGCATTAACAAAGCTTGTAGAGCTCCCTTGTGTTACTCAATGGACATTTGTGAACAAATGATTAGGCTGTATTTCTCATGACAAAAGCTTAGCACTGTCTGTATGTGATAAAGATTTATCTCACCACCTTTATCACCGAACAATTTGTATTATCTTAATTCCCTGCACGACCAGATTGAAAATGAATTTTATAGCAAATATTTATGTGTGAAAATGAATTAATTTTCCTCTGCAGACTGTAAGGCACGTGCAACTGAATTGTGCACTTGCTCAGTCAGTCAGCTGAAAGTTGGTCATGGAGGCTTAGATTAATTGTGTGTCTGCACTGTAATTTATGTTCGTGCAACTGGATTGCATGAACATTTTTCCTGTAGCATCAAAGAGCAGTGATGGAACCAAGACCCCTCGTTGAGCAGCACATCATTCTTAATAAAGATAAAAATGTAAGCGAGCTCATTATGACCCTTATTGCCGGTAACTGCGAAGGTTGGCTAAAAAGGTAAGGATGGATTATACTCTCTGCATTTTCCAAGTGTGTCTTCCATCATGCTTAAGCTGGGTCACAATAAATTATTGCCAAGCCTTCTTTTTTTTGGTAATTGAAATAACTGACCGAAATTCTGATAGCCGCACAGAATAATACTGGGTCCCCACAGAAATATGTAAGTGACTTGGCATACTGAGTCTGCAAATGTTCCTTAATTAAGTTTTTTTTTTTTTTTGGTCTCAGATGTGTATATTTATCTTGCAGACAAGGAGCAGACAGTCGCAGACAAAGGTAGTCGTGACTCCAGTATGAATATATGCATATACAATTTGGCAACTGGTAAACTAATTGATACGCATTATTTAACTCATAATGAGTATCATTTACAGTGCATAGTATTAAATAATGCAGCGAGTTGTGAGAACCATTTTCCATACAGTATGACTTCTTCACAATCTCAGTTTGACTTCACAGCTTTCCACTTCCCTTAGTGAATTCAAATGAATAGCAAATGCATGCGTGTGCACACTCTCTCTCTCTCTCGCTCTCTCACACACATACACACACACACACATACATTTTTAGAGCTATACTTGTGACGATGTTGTGTTTACTTGCATTAATTCTGTACAGCCTTTCAGGAGCCCTAACCGTAACCTTAATCTAACCCTATCTGTACCAGTAAACCTTACTTTAATCAATTACCATTAATCCTCTCGGAACCCTCAAAGTCCTCACAACATCTGTAATTTTACAAGAGTTGGTTCTCACAAGTGGGTCTGTAGCTAAACACACGCGCGCGTGCACGTCGCAGAAATTACAAGTATGCAGAAAGCAGACAAGTTTTTCTCGGTTTGAGTTATTTAATATGCAGATGCCTGTGACCTGCAGTGCAGATATGACTTTCCATCCATCTGTTACAGCCACAGCTATATGCTCAGAGGGGCTAACAAGGACAGACCTGCGCAACAACACAGATTGGACACATGTCCTGTCAAGCCTACTTATCCCCAGCCTCAATATGCAGCATTTACTCACCAGATAAATGAAAATATAGTATAAATAGGATGGGGCTGATGCAATTATTAATTTATTTGATTGTCACAAATTGCCAGATGGAAGCAACATCATTCCTGATTAGTGAACGGCTATTCGCTTTTGCAATAAGGCTGCAGTGTCTCAGAGGTCTTATCAATCAACAACAGCCTTGTCACAGTGATTCATATTTGATCTCTGGCAATATCTCTAATAAAAAAATCATCAGCGCATTCAAATTTTATGCACATTAGGCCATATAAAAAAAATTAGTTGGTGATCATCCCCTCCCAACTAACAAAAATGGTGCCGGCCCAATTTTTTTTTATAATCATTTTTTTAATTAAAAAAAAATTAATAGAATCATGTAAAAACGTGGAGAAACGGTGCACCAGTGATTCAAACTTTTAAACACGGTACTTCGATTCAACTGGGATGACTGACCGGCCCTCCAGCGAGCGTTTGTCGAAGCACGCCGCGCATGCGCAAATACCTAAACAGTCTTCAGTTAAAACGTGTTTCCACCAGTTTCAGTCTTTAAACCCCCCCCCCCTTTCATGCCCAAAAGGATAATCACCATCTTTTTTTTATATGGCCTTACTGTGTGCATCACATTTTTGAAATGTCCATCTCCTAATAAATGTTACGACGATACAAACTTCATCGTACTATTGGCTTCCCTACTCCCAGTCTGAAGTCGTCTGCCTTCGCTGTGCTTCCTCCTGTAGCGCCTTGACAGATGACATGTTGCAGTATCACATTCTGTGTGGGACACTTGCAAACCGTTCCATGAGTTTCTCTGATTTTTTGTTAGTATGTTGATTGATTGACTTGCGGTAGTAAAAATAGATTACTGGTTTGTCATGCTTTTGAATGCAGGAATCCCACATGAATTACTACACACAATGGGTCTGGTTTTCCTAGCTGCACTAAGTCTAAAGATATGTGCACAGACTAATTACAATCTTTGTGCAACCTCTGGAAAATAGCATCAATGTAATCGGTAATATCTTGCCAGAGCGCAGAGCCATATGGTGGATGCTATGTCCCATGTCTTTCAGCCTTAACGGGGTCATACTGGGCTCATATTGCAATTCAGTATTTTCATTTGTGCAGTCCATTTACAAACATTTGCATCTTTTTATGGTTAAAAAACACCACGTTGCATCTGCAAAGACGGTAGCGCAGCACGTCAGGTTCACTCAGCTGGATTGACTCTTGTCTCCTTAAGGCCCCTACCCTTAAAGCCCACTCTGTAATTGGCCAACCACGCTTCAGGAAGCAGTGCTTCGTAAAATTATTGGAGCAAAATAAAAGGTTTGGGTTTTACTGCTAAGGAATAGTGGTAAGAATGAATTTTAACCTCTGATTCTCCCTTCATCGTCCCCTGATAGTCCATACAAAGGGTATTAACCTTTGCACAGAAGAAAAGTGTCTTCTCAAAATGGCAATTACATGCAAACCAACACTATAATAAATTTCAAGCTCTTTAAACTTGGAAACCAAAGTTCACTTGCTTCTTTAAAAATGTGAGTCAACTAAATGTGAGTTAACGCAAAGTGAAAATAAGCTTTGTTTTAACTCACAATTTATCAAGACAGTGGATAACAATGTTTTAATTTTGAAAACTTATGAACTTGAGTTCAATATCTAAAACTTGCTATGACAAGTGATGTTAAAGAGAGGTAAATTTTCATAATGGGGCTAGCATGTTTTACAGTGAAACTCTTCCTGGCATCTGCTCTACCGAGCTTTGTTTGAAGGCGTGCCAAACTAGCTTCTTTTCGTACATGTTGCAAATGTGTTTCATTATGACGTAGACATGTAATGGACCGAAAGGCTTGACAACAAATGAGACAGTTCAGGAGCTGTGATTTCTGTCGCGGGCAATAACTCTCTTTGGCGTGGACTTTGAGTTGTGTAATTTTTCACATGTTCTAAATGCAGAAAAGAAGTGTATAACACACTGCAGGGCTGAGAAAATGATTTGCACCCTTCCCAATTTCTTCTACTTCTGCACATTTATCACACTTAAATGTTTCAGATCAAACAAATTTTAATATTGGATAAAGAGAACCTGAGTGTTGGTTTGCAATGCAATGCCATCTGAAGGGTCGAAGGTCAAGGGCACTCAGTATAGATTTTCAGTCGCATCCTTCACACACAAATTTATCCAGATTCACCTTTAACAATGTCTTGCATTGTATACGGAGCCATTTTGTTTAATGTTGTTTTTAAACTTTTTGATCATTCAATCCTGCATTTCTCACAAAACTGCAAGCCTCAACCATTCACAGCTTGCAAACAACTGGGCTTTTTGTGGATGCCCCTTATCTATCCAAGCATGATGGCATCACCCGTTCAACACCTGGATGCCATTTTGTTTTTGTTTGGGTTTTTTTTTTTTTTTTGCATTCCAACACTTTCTCAGTCTTCTATTGCCCTCCATGATAGATAATACAAATCTCTGCTTCTTCTTTTACTTGCATTTACCAATCCCAATTTTTTTGGAAATCGAATTGTATATTTTACCTTTTTTTTTTTGGTCATGACACATTTTTATCTTTTGAGGTAAAAGCATTTGACAAGAGTATTTCAAGCTTGCAACCGTATTCCCCTGTAGAACAAAAGGTGAAAGGCTAAAATATGAATTCTTACAATTAAACCAAATCTATAAAATAAATGCCCACATTCATTTCAGGCACCATTTTGTTTTGTTCAGTTGAAATATGCTTTAGGGCTATCAATTCCCTTTTAATAATAATATTAAATGAATCTTGGGCATTTTTTTTTTTTGTCTGGTTTAATTGAAAAAACATTGGAAATATGCTTTAGGGCTGCCACTAATTTTTATTCCAATGCTTTGCAGAAACAAAAAAGATTACACTGAAAATTGACTTGTTTTTTTTAAATGTATAGAGTCTATTAGAGCCAGGGCAAGAAATTTGCAAGGATGGCTCATGCAGTGAATGTGAATCTTTGTTCACTGTTCATGTTTAGTGTTTATGCTTTTTTTGGGTTTTTTTTTTTTTTGCTGAATATAATTAAGGGTACCAGTTATCTGTGTGTATGTTGATAATTTGATGCTGGATGTTTTCTGGAGGCTAAACTTGAAATGATTCCTTCGAAAGGACAGTGTGGTTATTTTCCATAAAATTCTGACATTCCTTGAGGAGAATGGACAGGAATAGGTTAGTATGTTGGTTAAGGACAGTGAACCTCCGTAGGTAAGCAAAGTGCAGGACCTGTTTGCCAGGCTGGCAATTGTAGCACTGCTACATTGCTGCTATATTGCCGGATTCACTAAATAGTGCTCTGTAGTCTATACTAAACCAGTAGCGTGTTGAAAACAACAATGTGCTCTGTAATGGGTAATGGCAATTATTTATTTAATTGGTTGTGCATACCTCAAGCTTAAAAATCATTATTTTTCTAGTTCCTGATAGGCAAGGCCTCTGGAGTTACGTGATTGGCTTAGCTATAATGAAGCTTAGCGACAGTTCAGTCAGGAAGACTCTCTCTCTCGTGCACGTCAACTCCGTTTATTTTCTTTTCATTCACTCGCATGCTTGCCTATATACCTCTGCAGTCAATGTCTGGGGCTGTCAATTGAGCAGTCAGCTGGTGTAGCAGCTGATCTCTTCCATCCAACCGTGGCACACCTCAGTGGCATCGCTAGCCAATCGTTATGTTGCTGTCTTTTTAAAAAATGTCATTTTTCTCTGCTCTAGTTCGTTCATGCTGCCATTCGCCGACCCTCCCCCTCCCCAACGCCACACTGCTCCATCAGACCTTCCGTACTGCCGCTCCAGCTTTGTCAGCCTTCAGCCACCACCGGCACCAGTGTCTGGACTCTTCGGGGGATTTTTCCAGCTGCTGCTCTGAGCCGTGCTCCTGCTCTACGAGTCTTCCCGAAGAGTCCAAGCGCCAAAGACTTGTCTGATTTTAAGCATGTTAATTCTGACTGCTGTCTTCCTGCCGTCCTGATCCTCTCATCCCTAATTTACCATCAATTTATTATTCAGCCAGCGGAGGATGGGCTTCCCCAGAATAGCCAGGTTCCTCCTGAGATTTCTTCTCAATGAGGAGTTTTTTTCTCACCACCGTTCGAGGCTTTTTCTCCCTACAGGGAGTTTTTTGCCTGCTATTCGGGGATTAGGGATTAGTCTAGGCTCTGCCCTTTTCTCTATGTAAAGTGCTATATAAATAAAATTGAATTGAATTGAATTCTACTCATGCTCAACGCATATTAAAATTTTTCTTGATTTCACTCGAGTCTCTCCTGATTGAAATGGTATTGGTGGCTTGGCAAAGGGAATGCCAAGTATATCACAGAGCACAATGGTTATTTTGCAGTACACTACCAAGTGTACAATCGAGCATACCAGACTCTCAAAATTTTCCAGTATTCTACCAAGTGTAGAAGTGTGATTAGGCATGCTGTACATTTGCAGGCCAAAGGGTATAGTTAGGCAGCACTGGAAATTCCAGTGACTAGTTAGAGGTAATCAACATTCAGAGGATTTAAAAAAAAGAGCCTGCTGTAGCTGTAGCTGCAGTTCTGATCTCCAGGTTTTCAGGTTTGGTAATCATGTCCCCACTCTTCCCTACCTCAGTCGAGTGGAACCTGATGTGGTCTTCTGTTGCATTCGATCTGCTTCAACAATCAATGTGCCAGCTGTGCCACTGCACACATTTCATTTGTCCATATATGACCTTTCTTTTAGTTTTAATAAGTTTGCCCGTTCTTCTCTGGCCATTCTCATAAATGAGACATTTTCAAACGTAGACTCTCGCTCACTGTATGATTTTATTAATTTAATTGTTCTTCTCTTAAATTCTAAATTCTGTATTCCTTTTCTTTAGCTACTAAGTTTGTATTCCTAGCCCCATTATCATTCCACAATTGAGAAATTATCTCACCTACAGCCCTAAACATCAATACTGTAGCTATCAAATGCTATTCAGCTGGATGATATATTGATTTACCTTGGTATGCAATTTCAGAAAATTACCACAATGCTGGCCACCTGATAGCACAGAAGTCAAGGCTCATACATAACCAGAAGTTGCCACACTATTGCATGTTAAGCAAACATGTCCTACTGCCAACATGTGAACCCACGCACGTATTTAGTCAGAGCTGCACATGACCTGTCACATATGCGCAACATTATGCATTATGCAAACTATTATGTTTACATGATGTATACTGTTCATGCCACTGAAGACTGGTCTGCTGATAGTATTGTCAAGAATAGCTAAAATACTTCCTGCTTATTTTATCACCTTTAGGAGCAAGATACCCATTTTCTTGCATTATTCAATTCTTACCCTGGACCAGAGCTTTGAAAAGTGGGCAGATAAAGGGGTAAATTTAAGTATGTTTTGTCAAGATAGGTGTAATGGATGTCTGCTTGAAAATGGCTGGAAAACAACTGGGGGTAGGATGGTTATTGTAGAAGTAAGACATGCAGAGAAGTACAGCAGAAAAGTGCACTGCCTCAAACTTGTGGGAGAGGAGAGACAGGTCAGGGAGCAGGTGGCAGTTTGTGAGCATTCAGAAGCCAACAGGCGTGGAGAAGTTTCTTTGGTTTATATATATATATATATATATATTTCCAATAAAGAATGCAGTGTTGTAGGCGGTAGAGAGCAAGGTTAAGAGCAGATGGTAGACAGAAATTTGCATGGGTTAGTGATTCAATATATTAATATTTTTAACACAATTGACCAGGGATAAGAACTTGAAAAATGACACTGGGGTTGCCAGGCACTGTCAAACTGCACAATGGCTTTTCTAAAGACACGGAGAGGCAAAAAGCCTTTTCTCTCTCCTCCATATAAGAAGGGAAAAAAAAGTGAAAATACCATTAGCACATTGTTTAAGAAGCATCCTGACAAACACCTGAAGTGGAAACGGGAACACAGATGAAAAATAAGCTTTTCATTAACACAATGCCCCCTCATTTTCTGACTTGTGAAGGGTGAAAATAATGACTTCTTGTTTTGTATGCATTTTTTTTCCCTCCTGTCTGGGTTCATTCCAGAAAGTATTGGCGCAGTGGGCAAAGGTTATAACAAGTCAGCTTGATGAGTGCAATCAAACACGCGCTGGTGAAGACATCTGCCATGTTGTTGCGAATTGCAGCTCTGTAGTTATCAGGTAAATAATTAGCTCTTCAAATCTGTCCCTCCTAGGTTAAAGCAAGTACGCGCTAGCTAGATGATTAATTTAGAATTTCAGTAAACAATGCTTTCAGAGTCTACAGAGAAATCATATGGGCATCAAGGAAAATGAAATGGCTTTTTTTTTTTTACCGCATCCCATTTCATTCTCGTTTCATTACCTGCAGTTTCTCACATACATATAAGGCTCCAGGAGTGGGAAAAAGTTGAGAATTTTAAAATGCAGACATCCATTTTCACAACATATTTTACTGAAGTGGGTGATGCGTTTGAAATATTGAGGTCCTCCACTCGCTGCGTAGTTCTCAACAGCTCCCACTGTGTGTGAAGTTGTGCAGAGGGTTGGGGGAATATCTCGTAGAAAGCACTTAAAATGCCTTACTTTCAATTCTGCAGACATCTTATTTGGTGAATCTTTGAGGATTATGCACAGCAGAGGAAAATTACGTTTGGTCCTTTTTTGAAATACTGAGATTAATGATAAAGCCATGTAAGCAATGCACTTAATAAACATATTCCTGATAATTGTGTGCTGTTACATTGTGCCCCAAGATATATATATATATATATATATATATATATATATATATATATATATATATGTGTGTGTGTTTTTTTTTTAAATAAATGGAATATCCAAGAATCAAGGCCCCACATTGAAAAAAAAATCCAATTACATCTCTTGATTATTGAATTTTCATTTGCAAAGAACAAATCAAAATTTGAAAAAGAAAAATAAAACATTGTGAAACCTAGAAGCAGATTAATGCGATCAGTTAATAAGAGAACAGAACACATGATAATTTATAATTATAATAATTATCCTCATCAGGAAAAAAACTAACAATGCCATACTTCGTTTTGTGAATGGGTATGCTGAAAGAAAAAAAAAAAACCCATCATTGGCAATTTAGTTGTCTCAGCCACAGCTGAACTAAACTTAATTTAATATTGCACACTCAATATATTAATGGCTGGGCTAGACATGCTTCAGTCTTTTTTTATTTTATTTATTTGTCTGTTTGTTTTAGATGGAGCCTGCTGAATCAGTCTGATCTCTTTGTTACTTGCACATCCAGAGTGTTCATATAATGAAATGGTTTGGCAATACAAAGACCACAGTACAGCTAGCAGGTGTCTATACATATATCTATTCTATTTTTCTTGGCTCCCTCTGACTGTTTCCTCATGGTTTATCGTGACCCATCATTGAGGTCCAGCAGAAGGTCAGTCATGGCTGCTTCAATAGGCACAGAAGACCCTCAAGCAACATTTTTTTCCCCCTCATATGAGAGTCGACAGATGACTCAACCTTTAAAGAAAAAGCATAAATAAATAGTGATTAATTAAAAATGTGAACCATATGATGTGCAGTGTAACCCCTCATTGGTTACTCTGAAAAGGAATTGCTATGTCAACCAAAACTAATCAAAGTTGGCCTTTCTTTTGCTGTCCTCCGCTATATCAGCCTCTCTATCCTTACTGAAGTGGACAGGTGAATCGCTGTTGGCACTTTGTAGATCAGAAGCAACCAACCCTGTTCCCACATGTTTCCAATCCACTGGGTTTTCATTTAACCCTAATTTGGCCCTAACTGCCTGTACTAATTAAGGGCTCAGATATGTCTCTAGCCGTTGAATCTGCTTTTCTTGAGTCTGTTGCTGTTGAAGTGAAACCCTTCCATACAGCAAATCTCAAAGAGTAAGGTTAGTTGCCACGGTTGTAGATGATTAGGAATTCTTCTGCAGCTTATACTTCCTTCCCGTGGGGTCATTCACATCCAGACTTTGTTATTGTCATCTTTCACTGCCCAAGCCAACCTTTCTTTATTGCTGTTTTATCGTCAATATCTTTCTCAGGATTTTCCTCCAATCACAGACTTCCCAAAGTGCAACAGGCAACGACTTAAAGTGTTTAGACCATTTCCTCCAAATGGGAAGCAGTAAAGTTTCTAATGTCTGCAGGCGTTCCTTTTGTATGGTCTTTTTATTTCTTTACCCTGTAATAAAGATCTGTAATCATGCCGCCATTCCCCCACATTCAGCATTACATATTAATGGTGCTTTTTAAATAATGTATGTATGCTTTGTGCCACTTAATTGAAAACCTCAATTACAGCAGCATCGACAGACCCTCGCAACAGCAATCTATTTCCTCCCCTCCAACAACAACAGTATTATCGGTGCATTTGTATCCTTGACGGCTATGAAAACCCAGTAAATTGCACTGTATTGTCTTGTCATCTTGATAGCTACTGTGCACGTAGTTTTTTTTCTGCCTGCCGAAGATTAATTGCCTTGACGCTGCCTGCTGACAACAGCGTTTATGAGCAAGAGAGCAAAGTGAACAGAACGACTATGAAACCAGTATTTCAGGTGCAGGAGATTTACACCTTTTTTTACCTTATAATCTTTCTGCAATATAGCTGCAGATTGTGCGTTTGTCCGTGGGTAAAATACCCAGAAAAGATCCTGGTGGACCCCATGGCTCCAGTTCAAGGAGGACTAAATAAGAGATTAGATCACATTGACCCATGTAACCTTTTAGCTGATCCCCACATCCATATGCCAAAGGCAGTGGCTGCATTCAAATTTTCTAAAGAGCAAAGAACCTTCCTCGTAAACCGACATGAACCTTTTGGCTGGTACACATGACGAGGAGTGCTGAATTGTCCATTTCCTGAAATAAAGGAGGCGATTGGCTCCTTTGTTGCTTCCTTCCAGCAAAGAAACAGGACCAACCTTGAAAGATTGAATATGGACCACAGTCTTTTGCAGCAGTAGCGACTGGATACGGCATTCATGTCCCGAAATTTTCCCATAAATTGCAAAGTCTATCTTTGCAGTAGAGCTCATGGCTTATTGAAGGAAAGGACATCCGTTTTTCTCGAACATGTGTCAAGGTCTCTTTAAAATCTCCCTGCAACTTTTCTACGACCTATGTGGTGTTTTCTTGTGAGGTCAAGGAAAAGTGGAGAGGAAAGGAAAAAGATCATCTACTTAAAGCTGCAGTTGGTAACTATGAGGAGAGAGAGGACTTATAATGAAAATTTGAAAAAACGAAACTTTCAGATCCCTCCCCCTCCCTCTCCACTGCACTCCTGCCCTAAGACCCTCCCCCAGAGGAGGCTGCCGTGCACGCGAAGGCACGCAAGCTGTTATGCATGCAACTGTGGAGAGATTTTGCAATTTCACATTATGAAAACGGCCAAGTTTCCAAGGCTAGACATTACTGTTGTGAGCAGTCAACATTGCTGGCCAATAAACGAGCGGAAATAAATCATGTCGACATGAAAAGTAATCTACAGCAGTATGTATTCAGTAAAAACCCAGCACACGCTTATTTCACTAAGTTACCCGTTTTTCTTTTTAGTACAGAAACTGTCCTGAATCCTGCTGGATGGCCAGTGAACCATGTATGACAGCATTTAGCTGTGAGAGCACAGAAACGTTACACATATTTATGAGGACAACAAAAGCGATAAGACTGCCAGGTCACTTCATAAAGATATTTTCTGCTACTTTCTAATAAAACGACGCCAGTAATGTTAGCCCTAGCATCGGAAACAAGCTAACGTTAGCTCGACTGCAACATCACAGTAACATTACATGCACTACAGAGTAGTGAAACAATTACAAGACGCTGGCTATTCGAACAGCGACTGTGCTTGGAAGCGACGTTCACTCGCTTATTTGCCGAGCGAAAATGAATTGATGCCGGTTAGGGCTGGGGTTAGTTGCAGCTGTGCATGTGAACGACACCAACTCGCTTATTTGCAGACCACTGCAGAGGAAAAATGAACCAACGAATAAAGCAGGGGTTTACCTGACAAGCAGAAAAGTCGCCAACTCTGCGTCGGTTTTTAATCCTTCCAGATCATGGAGTTCCCTCCACCTCTAAAAAGCCACTCCGATATTCACTCTGGTTTTATCCCAGGCTTTGTCTAATTCTTTCTTTTGTACTTTTTTTTCTTCTGGCTTCCTCTTCTTACTTGTCTTAGCCATGTGTGCTGTTGCTGGTAACGGAGGTATCGGTATTTTTTTTCCTCGCTGATGGCTCTAAGCTCCTAAACCCTCTCTCGGAGATTTGAGCTTGACTGAGCACTGGCGTGAATTGAGGAGGAAGGGGGAGAAGGCTGTCTGCAGCGCGTGTATGTGCACTGTTTGACGGCTGTCAGACACCATCCTGGCTCTGATTGGTTCTTTTTGGTCGGTCCCAACGATTCTTTTAAATTGCAGTAGGAGCAGTAGGTGGGTTTAAAGGAGCCTTTTTTAAATTACAGAGAACTAGTTTTATGTAATACTGTCTGTACACAGTGACAGTTTGAGCAAAAATGACAAAAAGTTACTTTTATAAGACTTACCAACTGCAGCTTTAAGGAAATTTATATTCGGCCATTGGCAGATGATGGAGTAAGTGATAGCCTTCATCCTACTGATTTCTGCTTGTATCCTCACTGAAAGCCAGTCAACAGCTGAAGTGTAGGAAGGCAAAGCATTGTGCATGGTAAGTATGTTAAATACACTTCAATAATTTTCACCCCTTATTCCTCCAATGTAAAATCTGCAAGCATGTGTTTCTTAAAGGTGCAGTATGAAGGGTTTGGCTAGAAATTTAAAACATTCCAAAATTAACTAAAATTCCTAACGGAATGTGAAGAAATACCAATTTTGACATTATGACAAAGACCTCAATGTACAGCACTGCAGAAATATCAACTGAAGTTAGCAAGCTAAACATCTACCCCCTGTCCGGCCCGGCCTGTCTCCATAGTACCACTTTATACCTCAAGGGGGATAAGTGAATCAGTGTAGTGTGCAGTAGCCCTCAGTCCAACATGAACAGAAGACCTAGCGCTGACTTCCATCACCGGATCTGTACCAGAAATCCAATTTGTTCCACACATGCAAAAAAGCGGCTACTTCCTGTTAGCACTATCATTTTACATCATTGTCAAAATCCACGTGAAAAATGAATGAGGCTTTAGTAAACTGGCAAACAAAGATCCACCATTAAGTAAATGTATGGAAAGCGTAACCATTTTGTTTATTGTGGTCAAATATTCCAAAAAATGAAAGGTTTTAAGAACCATTAAGGTCACTGGTGCTATTGACCTGTAAGGATGTTCAAGTAATATATAGTAGAACTACATCAACCACTATTCTCAGATCAGCAGCTAGTTCAAGCGTTATTCGTGCTTATAATTCAATTCTCCATGACAGCAAATCAGCAACAATCATATTTTATGGACACCGAGTGTTTCATTTTCACTTGGCTGAAAGGAAATGCATATGTAAACTCACCATACAAAATGTACATCATCTCTGATGCACCTTATTTTCGCCGATTTTCAAAAATCCCATGGCAAGTGAGAGGAAAATACTTGTCGACAACAATGTAAAGCAGTAGCAACATTTAGCACATGCATCCAACAAATCAAGTTTCTGGTACTGATGGGATAGTGACACTGCCCCTACGGCTCGTAAACTTCTTTTTGAGTGATGCTATGCAATGCTACAATGCTATGTGAACTTCAAATGTTGACTATTTAGTGAAACAGATCTTTTGTGCAACTAACGATTATGCAAACTGTACCAAAAACCATTCCATATGGCATCAATATATGAAGTTTGTTTCCAAAATGCAATAAGTGCCAAAATAAAAAAAGAGATAATACCATAAAGCAATAGCCCTGTGCTTCTTACATGTGGTGCAGAAATTTGTTTTTAGAAATTCATACTATTAGGTGTATTTTTTCATTGTCAAACTTTGTGTTTTTCTCTAAAATGCCATAGGCACCACCATAAAGAAAGCTGATTTACTCAAAATGAGCAAAATAGATATACTGCATTTTGGAGACAAACTCTTCATATGATCTTGCAGAAAAAAAAAAAACTGAGTGAATCAAGCTATAATGCAAACTACAGACTGATGTCACACAGTTTCAGCATTTTGGTTGAATTTTGTGAATTCTCGGCCTGCTGTTAGTAAGAGGCTGGCTTTTTTTTTGTACCTGATGACTAAAGTTAGATTGAATGGACTCAATATTGTCAACCCAGCCTCATAGTGATGTTAAAAGCCTCACTGAATATCCCTATGAAACACTACAAGCTAATATGGAAATAATAATGCATACAATAATATATTAGTTAACATAAACCCTATTAGTAAATGACTCCGAGACACATGCCTCGCACGGTGAGCTGGCACACTTTTTCTTCATAAGTGGCATTTAGTTTTTCTGTCTCTTGAGGATTGAAACTTTGCAGCATGGGAATACATTTTGATGCACTCTCCCCTGCAGGTACCAGTTGCTGCATTATTTTTTCAGGCCCCATAGACTGAAGAAGCCAGGTAGTGCCTCCTGATGTGGTCTAAGGCTGTCTTGCAGGCTGTGGGAGCAACTAATCCATCAATACATTGTAACAAATAATTAATAACCTGAAGTAACCCTGGCAGGGCGAAACACTATAGGCATCTGCGAAAGCGTATCAACTGCTGCCCTTGTTATAGAGGCTGAAGTCTGTGACCAAGTGCCATTACAATGCTGTGTACATTTATGTGAAGGAGCACCTCACCGTGCATTATCGATCAGGGCAGAACACTTGAGAATCATCGATTCCCTGGCTTTTGAAGATTGAAAGACATTTAGAATTAGTTCTTCTTGGCTTCTTTTGCTGTTATGCATCACTGAATAAAAGAAGCAATACACTGTTTTTCCGGGCTAAGCCATTCAAGATAACAAATTGAATATGGAGACAGTGATTCCTGTGTGTTAGCTGTTTTGAAACCATTCTGAATCGATGGCCATTTTGGGAAAACTCTTATGATCCATGACCATTGGAAGGCTATAGCTCTGTTGGAGTAGTCTTTACCTTTGCATTCACCGTTTGAGAGACAGATTCGAGACAGCAGAATTTAGATAAATTGAATTTTTAGGGTGAATCATTATTCTTCTAAAATGGGAGTCCATACCTCTGCAGAGTTAAAAAGGGTGAATCAGAGGGGGAATATTTCCATATTTTATTTTTTCTTTTTTGTCTCTTACTGCGGACAGGAGAAAACTTTGTAACAAATTGTTGTCAAAAGACGGTCACACCCTTGGGGGGGTATGGGGGCGGGGCCCCTAATGCAAATGTGACATGCATACTGTGCCTTGCCAAAGTGTTCAATTCCCCTGCTAAATCATTCCTCTCTCTGGATAACAATTAGTACACAAATATTTGGTATATACAATATATGATAATTTACAACAATATTGCTTTCAATGAATTACTATTTTACGCCACAAATTTTTTTTTCAAGAAAATGGAATATGCTGTGTGCAACAGTATTCAACCCTTTTTCACTTTGTGTACCCAACTGAATTGAGGTTTGTCAATGATATCATTAGAGGGAACTGTATTTCTTTGGGTGGTCTATTGCAGTATATAATAATAATGGATCAGATTGAACAAACAGATTTCAAGGGGACATATGAAAAACTTGCTTTTTCAGTTTTTTGCACATACATTTTGCTATCTGGAGTGCTTACCAAAACAGCACCGTCAATTTTTTTGTGGGCTGCCTTTTTCATAAAATATGATATTCGACATGGCATTCAGATTTAGCTCCCCTTCTTACTTCACCTGCAGGCTCGAGTCAATTATTCCTCCGGTGATCTGAATATCTTCACCCACTGCTTTTTTTTTTTTTTATGGCAAGATCTCAGCTTCAATTGGCAAAAGCCCAGAACTAGCAATATGTATGCCTCTAAGGGTTGTGCTCTGAGCACCAGTGATGTGCACGGAGGACAGGAAGTGTCAGACTGGACTCAGGAGCGAAGATGGACTTAGTTGTATTTATTATGCCTTCAGCACAGCAAGAAGGCAAAACAGGATATAATACAATATAACAAGGAATCGAGGTTCCTGGAAAATACTATCAGTAATACAGACACTGGTCTTTAGCAACAGTACAATGTATTACAAATAGAACAAAAGAACAAGGAATTGAGGTTCCTGGTAATGAAGTTAAAGAGCCGAAATTAACAATGAACAGCACTAAGTTCAAGAGTTATAATATATACACGCTATATGCGAGAGATAAGTCTATACAAGACAAGTGAGTAAATACAGGCTTATGGCTTACGAGACTTTGCAATGAATAAGTGCGAGGCTCGGTCTTAAATAGCATAACACTACCACACAGTGGAAATGAAAAAAAGGTGCATGCAATGATTGCGGAGCTGGAGAATGTGGTCCGGGTCTTAAAGGGCATCTAAAGTCAATTCCCATTGTTTTTGTTTATCGGCCAATCAGTGAGCCGCACCTGCGCAAACGAACCGAAATAGAAGGATTATCTATGCATATACACAAAACATGGGTTTATGAATGAAATTGGTCATGTGACAATGCAAGAAGTCAACAAAAGCGAGTGATCTGTTTGTAAACATTGGATGTTCAACGTCCCGTCTCGACCTTAGATGCCCTTTAATAGAACGGTGAGTAGGAAGGCTGGAGGCGTGGCCTTATGATGCCGTCAACTTTTTGTCTGACTGTCATAAACTAATAAACTGGATCAGTACAATGCAGGACTGGGAATTCAAAATTCATATTAAAGGGGACCTTCTATGCCTTTCGGAGGATACAAAGACGCAGTGGTTTCAACTAATTTTCATGGAGAATCTGTAGCTAGCTTGCCAGCTAGCTAGGCAAGGGTTTCCAATTTCTGTTTAATATTCAAACTGAATTCCAAGTGTAACCTGAGTTAAATATATGGCTTGGCTGCTGATGTGACTGGCTACCTTGCTAGCTAAGTGCTACCCTCAAAACTAACTTACTTAGCTTGTATACATGCATTACCTTTCTATAATCACTGTGTAGTTTATTAGCTAGCGAGCTAGCTTATAAATTGACAGTGAATTTGGAAACTGTTGCCTGTTCATCCAGAAGCAATGTACAAGACACGTCAATTGGAGAAATTGAATATTTGCTTACGCTAGAGACTGAATTTCAAGTGTGGTAAAACTATTATGGTGACTATTTGTCACCCTTCTGTGAAAGGAACGTCCATACTTGTTTAGTCTGTTAATCATTCCATATTCATATCTCATACTCCATACTCACCGTGCACTTATTTAGTCAACTGTATTCAGAGACTTGCCAGTAGTTGGGGGATTATGACATCATCGCTCTCCGTTGACATGGTGGCTCTGTTCACTGGCTAATTAAAACAAAGCGCATTACATAGATGGTACGCCCACTCAGAACAGTCTGTTTTCATAGGGTTAGGAATGACGGGAATAAAATTGCCTAGAAATTATTGAATATACTTGGCACCATTAAAAACACACGCATGAGGTGTCTCACTCATGGCTGCCATGGGCAGGGTCAGTCAGAGACAGTGCCCGTTTCCCGTTCTCGGACACACAGTCGAATGATTGTTGACCAGTGACAATGCAGACAACACGCCACCTCTTCACGGCTGAGATCTGCCTTTAACATGGCAATGGCTTTATCTCTCTCCTGTGTCATGAGCCATACCATTTTCTTGAAGCCGTGCATTTTTCGCTGTATATAGGCTATTGGCCACACCCAAAAGAACAAGTTAACCGTCACTGTCCACATCAAACAACTTAATGTTTCTTATTAAGCAGGTGCTCAGCGTGTCTGCGTGACACACTTTGGGATTACAATACCATGCACTTTTCTCTCTTTCACTTATATCTCTCTGCTAAAACAATAAAAAATTTATTTTTATTCTTCAATGTGCAACAAATACAGTACATACCTCACACTTGCATTTTTAATGCCATTAAGTAAATAATAGGACTGTTTTAGAGAGAACCCTCCATCAGTTATTGAAACTTGAGGAACAGGCTCTATCATAATGACCAGAACTTTAAATTAAATTAAACATCAAGATATAGCAGATATGAGGAGAAATGTAGCGAACATTGTTTCAGCCTCTGAACCACATGGAGACAATCCACCATCAGACATTGAAAGAAGTATAATGGGTCTTTCCATGTCCCAAATCAAAGGAGCTTCCTGACTGACCATCTTGGAAAATAGGTATGAAATATTTTGGGCTCCAAAGCAGACAGCTGATGCTGATAGCATACTGTGTCAAAAAAAAAGGTCCTGGAGTTTTGAAACTGAACAACCATTAAAGATGCAGGAGGTAACTTTTATAAAAATAACTTTTTTCATTTTCCTTGAAATGATCACTCTTTACTGATAGACGTTATCTGTCGAAAAAATAAAAAAATCTGATACATTTGGCTTCTCCCATAGCTTCTAATGGCATTGACAAAAATCCACCTCATTTGAGCAAAACTAACCATACAGAGCCAGGAGGAGTTTCTAATGTCGTGTCAATCTCTTCTCTTGCACATGCTATCCAGCCAGTGGTGCCCCCAGAAAATTTTCATAGGGGTGACCAGATGGGGCCAGTGAAAATCTAAGGGTGGCACACCAAATCGGTCCCACGTCTGATAACCCGGATTCAATTCCAGCCCGTGGTCATGTACTGCATGCTCCCATATATCTCCTCATATCTTTCCCGTCTACCACCAGCTGAATCTAATAAACACTCACAAAAAAATAAAGACATAAGATGTTTCCTAGGCTATGTCCTTGACTCCCTTTCATTAAAAAGGCAATGTGCATCCAACACATTTGCCTCAAGTTCCAGAAAAACACAGAAAATATTTTTCAATACAGCTTTTCTTTAACAACAACAACAACTATAATAATAATAATAATAATAATAATAATAATAAGAGCAGTAAGTGTCCTCCATTGTAATTACATTTGTAATATTGGCCAATGAAAATTTCTATTCAGACTATTCTTAGTCTCAACTAGTGTCAAAGGTAAATCAGGTTTTATATAATTACCATGAAAATGCCTCACTCACTGTAGACACACCATAACCACAGATTTATCCAAATGATTTTACCCTGTAGCCATCCATTTCATTATCAAGGACACACTGATTAATTCACCTGTTGGTCCAGGGACAGGTTGGTTGGGGCTGGCCTAAATCTAGCTGAGTCTTTACCAGTCTCTGGGGCTGTGACTGAGGCTGCTGTCTGTTCCACACTTTCGCGCGAAGTTTCTGTCTGCTGTTGTTCCTCCCTTGTAGGGATGTAGTCATGTTCTGGCTCTGAGTCTCTTCTCCTCTCGTTATCTTGCTGCAACAGCTACAATTACTGCTGCTTCACCGCAAATGGATTCGCTCCATTTTCAGTGCGATTACCGATACGGTATCAGTAGCATTCTATAGAGAGGCTAGCTAGCTTTATAGCTAATCAAACCTATCCCACGTTATCCAGCAAGCTAGCTAGCTGTCGCTAAATGTGTTTCTTCATAAAGTCCATCATCCACAAGCTCGCTAGCTACATTAACCTAATTAATAAGCCAAATGACAACGGAAAACAGTGTCACTAGCTGGCCACGTTTGGCTCTGTGTCCAGTAACGCAACATTTATGCAGAGAAAAAAAAAAAAACCTAAGTGAAAAGTAAAGCTAAGAGCAAAGCCTCTTGGTTGAGTTCCAGAAGTACTTTAATTTAGACGACGCGAAAGAAATGTTGCAAGTCACATTGGTATCGTTAGCTAATATAAAGGTCATAGATTAGCTGGGTAGCTGCTGAAATAACCACGGTTTAGCCTTGGAGCCGGATGCCCAGCTGTGCTAGCATTGATAACCAGTGTGTATGTTAGCCACAGAAGCCAATTAATGTGGCATTCACTGAATTCAAAATGTAGGGTGATAGATCAAAAATGTGCGTGTGTGAGGAAGGAAAATAAAGGTCCACCGGCTTGCTAATAAGCTTGCATTATGCAATGTTAACATTTGGCTGGCCATACCACAATTAATGTGACATGGCTAAGGTGTGTCAAAAATCTGAGCTGAGCACCGCTTGTACTCCTGGGGGTGAGCCAACCGCCGCACCTTCCCAGCGGTGTACAGCGTTCGTCTCGCAACCGCTTCACGGATATAAACAGCGTTCGACCCGCCACTTCGAGCAACTTCGCAGCTCCTTTCCTTTACTAGGACAGATATGACCCAGCATCTCGGACATAGCCAACTATGTAGCATCGAACTGAGTTGGCTTTTTAGCCTAGTTTGAAAGCAGTAGCTGGCTTGGTAGCTTCAAGCTCGGGGAGCGTGTTTCAGCAACCAGGCTCCATTCGGCTCGCCTCAGCTCCAGCAACGGCCCACCTTTTTGCCCATTTTTGGATTAGCCGGGAGGTAGGCGGAGTCAGGTAAGTGCCAAATTGGCGACCAAACGAGCTTCACAGTGGATATTCAGAAACCTACGAGTAACGTCATGGAGGCTACGTCCATGTTTTATACAGTCAGTGCTCTGGGGGGACCAGTGGGGTGGCCAGCAGTTTTCCAGGCCCCCATTGGGGGCGCCATTGTATCCAGCCCCCCTCCTCCATGCATGTTTTCTCCTGCACCAGGTTCCTGGAGGAGCTTAACTCATTCCCTACGGCAATCCGCTGCCAACGGCACGGTGAATTCTACCATTCCCTACAGTAAGCCGGTGCCAGCGGCGTGGATGACCATTCGCAGTCCGATGAAAACACAAAATCAGTTGACGACTGCGGTCATGGGCCACCTGTACTTCAATACTTTATATTGTGTAATTTTCTGGAAAAGTATTCTGTACAAACAGGACAATTTTATATAAAAGTATTCCATGGGGAATGAGGTAAAGTTGCGGTTGATAACTATTTTTGTGTAATATTTGGTTAAAATGTCATTTATTTATTTTATTTTATTTAACCCATATTTTACCAGGTAGTCCCATTGAGATCAATAATCTCTTTCTCAAGGGAGACCTGGCCAAAATGGCAGCATAAGGTATTACAGACAACATGACAATAACAAGAAAACATACAATGTACATACTAAGATATAGACAACTTCAAGCACCGATGGTAGTAAAAAAATATTCATTTAACAGTGGACTTACATTAAATAACTATGGGCATAAACAGGTACCAACCGATTTATTCACCATTGTACTAATAAGAAATTTAAAATCAAACAAAGAAACTAATTTGCTTAGTTTCAAATCTTTTTGAAGATTATTCCAGGTGAGGGGAGCAGAGCACTTAAAAGCTTTCATTCCCAAATTGGTCCGTGTACTTGGGACAGACAATAAAATCACATCTTTAGATCTCAAATTATATCTACAGTCAGATTTCAGAGCAATCAAGGAACAAAGAAGGGAGGAGTTTAAGAGTTTACCTAACAGAAGGGAGTTTACCTAAAATAGCTTTATAAATAAACTAGCACTCTGCCCGTGGGGATCCATGGGTTCTATTTTACGTAACTTCGTCTTTATATTATGGTGAACAATGCACCATTATGATGTCATCACATGCACCTCTATGATGTCATCACGTTGCTATGGTGTTTCCATAAACACCAAGGTGGCTGTCACGCGACCAATGTTTTTATAGTAACTAAAACTAAGTAACCATCAAGGGAATACGCTGCGCTGACATTCCGTGCTCAGTGGAACACGAAGTCACCTGCAAGACAGAGCAAAATAGCGTCGCTCACATTATGCTGCAGATTACGCATTACTTTCTCTTGCGGCCTGGCATCTGTTTTTTGGGATTCAGGACTCCTGTGGATGAATTGGCTTGGGTTCAAAATGGGAATCCCCAGGAGAGGACATACAGGGGGAATCCCCAGGAGAGGACATACAGGGGAATCCCCCCTGTACGTCTATATTATAATAGCGTCGCTGACGTTATGCTGCAGATACGCGCCCGGCGGAGTCTAGCTCTGATTGGCCGGACACAGTCGCCTGCAAGACGGCGCCAAATAGCGGCGCTCACGCTATGCTGCAGATACGCACCCTGTGGAATCTAGCACTGAGTGGCCGGACACACACACACGCACGCACACACACACAGAGGCCACTCGGCTATTAAAATATAGATAAATAAATACCAATGACTGAGCCAACGCATGGTCAAAGATGGCCAACCAGCCCTGGCATAAAGAGTACAATGGTGAGTAAGGGCTTTACAATTTGTCACAAATCTCAATGCACTGTGATAAACACTATCTAACTTTTGTAAACAATGTGCAGGTGCATTCATGTATAAAAGGTCACCATAATCAGTAACTGATAAAAAAGTAGCAGAAAAAGTTTCTCAAAAGAGAAACAGTGCTTATTTCTATAATAAAACCCCAACTTCAATCTCAATTTTTTAACCAGATTTTCAACCTAGGGTTTAAAAGACAGGCAGTCATCAAGCCAGATACAGAGATATTTAAAACTGGAGACACCTTCTAAGTTCTTTCCCCCAGCAGCAATAATATCCTCACTGCTAACTGACTTCTGTCTAGAATTTGAGAAGTGCATTACTTTTGTTTTGTCAGCATTTTAAACCAACTTTAACCCCTTGACGCCTGAATTTATACACAATTGTTTAAAAAAAGAAATAATTTGTGTTTTTGCTTTCAAGCAGATGCTAAATTGGATGCACTCTGAATGGAAACGGTTCGCGACAAATTTGCAACAATAGGCTTCAAGGGGTTAAATGTGACAGTTGAGCCTGTATAATATTAAAAACATTCTGCAATTTGGTAAGAGCCTGTATAATGGTGGAACCAGCACAATAGATCACTGTCATAATACCTTTCTGGCTATTGAAGTGGTCTGACAGTAAATTTGGAAGTCTGAATGGCCAATCCGAACAGAAAAACTACAGAAACATTAAAATGTCTTTGTCTACACTTCCAGTTCCAGTTCGTTGGCAACAAATGCATAAATGTTATACTAGTAGAAAAAAAACACAAACACCAGCATAAAAGCAGTCTACCAAGAAGGAGATGGAGTTTGGTTATAATAATTGGAACCCGCATAAACTGCGCAGAAGTGTTTGGAAGATCTGCTGGCATTGTATTGCCAAGTAGTTTTTTTCAGCATGCTTCTACATTACCACTGGTCTGCAAATTTACTGAGCATCAGTGACTGGGCTCCTGCTGTAATAATGTAGAAGTGAATTGTCAGTAATTGAATAGTTGACAGCGTGCAATACAAAAGAAAAAAAATACAAATAGAAATACAAAAACAACTGTAGCTCTAATAACTGGTACCTGCATGTGTTTGATAGCCCACTGTAGCATTGTAGCTTTGGAGCTTATGTTTTTGTCGCTGGGTAGCTTTTGTAATATATTCTGCTCGCTATTAGGTACAGTAGCTAATGCTCACGTCATGTAGGTAAAGTTAGTCCGCGTACTTGCTTGGCTGATATACAGCCTCGTTTCTTTATCATCTTTTGATACTAAGCAAATTTACAATGACTTTGAGATGGCTTGGTATGTGTCTGTGAGTAACGTGTAAATGCTTAATGTATACTTTCTGTTATTACCAGTGTTTCTTATAACGCAATAAGACATACTGGAGCTCCTGAGCTCCGGTGTTTCTGCAAGCTACCACTGGTGAACTTGTAAACAAGCATGAAGGGTTTTGAGGGAGAGGCTACAGGAGGGACAGAAGGAGCAGTGAGGGTGGGTTGGTGGTGTTTATTATCAAAATCTCTCTTGCTCTTTCCTCCAAAGTTAACACCTACAGGTTTAATTTCACAAATGTTTCCCCCCCAACTCATGAGGATCAGAAATGCCATGGCAAGCGAGGTCATGTGTGTTTCCACCCTGGCCATTTGCAAGCTGCTAGTATCATATATGGTTTCAAAATCTGCTGCCTTCCCCTTTACCTAAAATAATGAGCATCGGCTGGTTCGTTTGCTGGCTTGCTAGCTACCCAGCACAGAGAGCTAACATTAGCGAGTAATCTCTGGGCTAGTGCTTGAGCCCACTTAAAAAGAGTGTGCTTTCACCAATCTAACGAATTCTAGTATATAATACACATTCTTTGTCTATTCTCGATGAAGGCTATAGGTAATTGCATAAATAAAGTGTGTGGGCTATTCTGCGTTTACAGGAGTCTAGCTCTAGTTGAAATCAACTTCTCCGTAAAAATATGATTTAGTCTCCGCAGTTAAACTTACTAGAATGTTTGCTTTACAACATAAAATGTTCTTGGAATTGTTCTTAGAAACGTTCTTAACCGGGTTAAATTATGTTTAATCAATTCTTGCTGAATGAACCAAAAATTGAACCTGCTGCAAATGAACTCTTTATTTGTGTTTACATTGTCTCAGCTCACATGCTAGCCCTCTTGTGCACATCTCCTTTAAACCTCAGACCACACAACTTCAGAATTGGAATGTGGGCAGAACTTCATAACTGGCGCAAGTATGCATGCAAAAAAAGACTGTGAAATACATGGGAATTTTATATTATGCACACTTGTGCAGTACTTGTGTCTCTCTTAACTCAACCCCTTATTATGGGTAATTTTCTTCAAGATGGCCTCTAGTAATGTTTTTATCATTTGATTGCACTATATTTTCAGAAACTGATGCAAGAGAGCAGGTTTCGTGTAATTACACAATACTCTGGACACCATCAGTAGCTATTCAGCCATTTCTTTTTCTCTTTCATATTTTCCCCTGAGACCATGTTGCTGGGTCCTGATTAATTTCATTCGAGTCACTAGGCCACTCATTTTCAGAAGACTGGCATGCCCCGGCCGCAGGACTTGTTTATTTTTTTAGTCTATTCTTCTGATAGCTTTCTTTCCCCTCACTTCACAGCCTGGGTCTCAGAGAATCTGTCTTTTTCATATTTTTCTTATTACTTTTTGACAAATGTGCAACCATATACCCTCAAACCTTTTGATTGAATAAACTTTTTATTTGCCATTTTTATGTTGCCATGGTCATTCAGGGAGTGGCTGCAACACAAGTGCTTTATAATTTTTTTTTTTTTGTTTCCTGTTCTGTTGAGCTGATATTACCTGGCAACACATGCCAAAATGTCAACACTAACTGCAAGAGGATATTTTGAAAAAGTATATTTTCTGTGGTAAAAGTTTTGAAGTAAATTTTGTTGATTAAGGAATGCAACAACTGACCCTGAAACGGTGGGATTTGTCGTATTTTTCAGCAGAGAAATAACTTTCCATTTTTGCCTCTGATTCTGATGTTAGCTGCAGAAATGTTCAAGCCTGAGTGTAGAGACTAGCTTCATTATTACCCCAATACTGTTCTCACCTGTCTGCAAACCAGGACTTCATTATTGATCAAAACCTGTAGCGTCTGTCTGCTCGACCCTCCCCAGAACCCCACGCCGACTCTGATCTATCCTGGGCAGCAGAGGGACAACGGACTGAAACGCAGGAGAGGATCAAACGGCAACACCATCATCAGAGCTAAGCTAAAGCCTCCAGCAACAGAGCTTCAGAAATCAGTTCCCACTGATTGGCAATATTTAAAAGAAGCGGTTAGCGTCCAAATGGTTTGTTATGACTGTATCAGGGTCGTTTTGTGGCTCGGCTAGCCCTCATTGTAGCTATTCTGTGTTACCGCTTGCGGGCACTACGGGAATGTTCCCTCCAGTCTGCTCTAATGAGCATGCTGACAGCCATTGTGACATTTATCAAACAAAAAAAGCAATGCAGTGGCAAAGTCCACAGCTTACGGTCGAATATGTGAGCCAGTGGGTAACGAGCTAGAATTATAACCCATGGTTTTGGCCTGAAGCAAGTCACCCAACATGAGCTGCTGCTGAACATTGTCAGCCAGGTGTCTGATTTTTAAATATGCACCAAAAGACTCACTTAATTGCTCACATGCTGGCAAACTTACAGGGCCTGATATAGTAGGACCCTTTGCATATGTAAGAACTTCTGGCACGTATAAAACCAATAACAATGCCAACGGTTGGCCGGGGTATTTGTTTTGCACCCATCGGTGGTGACGTTGTTCATTTTGCCTGTGCTGAAAAGATCTTAGTAAATTTGGCCCGCATTCTTTAGCTTCTCAGAAAACATCATCACAAGCAAGTGCTTTGCACTTTTAATAATTGAATTTTCATCATTGTCTTTGACGTGATGTGGTTCAGTTTCTTATTTTGGGAAGAGTTGAAGGATTTTTATACTGCATCCTCAGTGCAGGAATACTGAGGATAAGCTTGTTTATTTGACCCCCAAGATGCCAATGCTGCTGATTTCAGAAAGAAGAAGCAATAAAAGAATTAGACTGAGTGCCCGGAATGATGCAAGAAAATGGTGAAATAGCTTTGTCAATTTTGAAAAAATCCTTAGATGGAATCTGGTCTCTTTAGGTGGAGTTGGAGTGATCTTATGCCCTCATGAAAAAATTTTTTCAAAACTCTCGGGTGAAATCATTGAAAACACTTTCATAAATGCCAATATAAGCTAACAATGTACCACTTTTGTCAGGCTTGGATTGATTCAATTCCGTGCTGAATTTAAGAGCTGGAGCCCAGTCATTTTTTGCCGATAGCAAATGTCTGTCCCTGTTATTGACTCTGACTTTCAGCCACCATAATACGTTTATTTATTTATTTATTTATTTATCCATCTATCTATCGCAGTATTTATGAACAACAAACCTCCAGTTCAGCCATCACCCTTTTGGCGTGAACCCTGTTAGCACTCTCATTTTGCTTTGAAGGCTTACAGAGCCACTGGTTAAATCTGTGCAGATGCTTTTTTTTTTTTATTGTGGTTCAAAAACTTCAAAGTTGAGGCCTTATTTCAGGGTCTTTCCTCTATTTTATTCATTTACTATATATTGAGAAAAACATATGGTTTGTGGACACATACTTTTTTTACAATGTTTTTTTCCCACGTCAAAAATGTAATAAATAAATACAGTAATGTGTGCAATGGGTTTTAGTCAGATATTCAACTCTATTTTCCATGAGACTATTTAACAGTGACGTTCGTCTAAAAGTCGAATCCTTTTGAGCTGCTGTATCTGCTGGTTTTGTGACTGTAAATTTGCTCCATCAATATGAACTGTAGTGTTTTATTCTATTTTTTGCATGTGTACTGTGTGGTGATTTAACATATGATCACCCAGATATGAACTGTATAGTGCTTTTGTATTGACTTTTACAGCTGTCTTCATCAAGTAATCTATTCAGCCTGTGAGCACCTTCATATGAAAAATACTCAGATCTTTCTAGTTTGGTTTGTCCACATGTCAAAGTCCAAATGTCAAAAAATGCCAACATGCGAGGTATGCTGTGCTTATACAAGTTTATCACATGGCAAGCTTGAAATGTCTTTCACCTTGTATTTCCAAATTTCCAATACTTCCTATTAGAATTGCTTTTGTTTTACATTGTGGCAATGTCACAAGCAGGCTAGTAAGTTACTGGCGTGGTAGATGACAGGATGCATTGTTTTATAGATCCAATGTAGTCACTTTTTAGGGGCTAGTTTCTTACAAATGCATACCAGCTTCAAAAATTATGCTTTGTGTGTTAAGGGATGTGACATCAGTTGTCAAACAGATTGTGACCACCCACTTAAGCCTACCTAAACCACAGACCTCATTTTTGTCAGAAAATGAAATCTCCATGGCTAGAAAGAAAAATATATATTTATATAGGTAATCTAGAGAGAGAACTCTTGGCTGGAAAATGGTAACTCACTTCTGGGTTTAGGAATTAAACTGTGTTGGAGGACTGAATGTGGAGCCCGCACTGGTGTTTTTTGAGACTGTGCTGGATTCCACTGGTGGTGGGCGTTATCCTTCCTTTCAGGGAGATGAATCACTCTTTCCCAAGAGGATTCATTCAGCAGTTCCTTTGTTGAGACTCTCGGGAAGAAGAAGCAGTCATGCAATGACTGGTCCTGACTTCACACTCCAGTTTCTAAAAAACAAGAATGGGAGTCAAGCAGTGACCAAAATCGCCCAGCAGCTGAGCAGAGAAGCTAACCTTATTTCTTGAACTGGTTCCTTGAAATTGCACAAAATAATTCATATGTGGTTCTTTGTGGGTGAATTTGTCACCAAACAAAGGCTCTGTTGCACTATTTAAGATATTTCAGAAAACAATTAATATGATTGCTTTTTGCCCGGAGACATGCTTAAGTGCAATACACTCATTAATTGGTGAATACTGGGTTATACATTTAGCACATGCTCAGTGATTGGTGACTTGTAAATATTTCCGTCTGTGAATATTTAATCGAATCAAGTATAAACAAACTGGAAAAAAACTGAATGATCATTGAATTCAACTGAAGAAATTAGATGACTTTGACGGCAATTTCCTGATATAATTGTGGTGCTTTGAACTGAGGTAACAATAAATTCCTGTAGTCTCCACTAGGTACAATCAAAATAAAAGTACCTAAAATATAATTTTACAAAAGTATGCATTTACTAAAACAACTTGCCCCAGTGAATTATTGGATCAATAATGTAAAATTGTGCGTTAAAATTCTGAGCTAGATGATAGTATAAATTGAGCCTTTTAGAACAGGAGTGGTCCAACTACAGTTTTTGTCATGAGTAGGATGATTGCACTAAAGTCAAACACATATGAAAAAGTCAGCTTGCAGTATATTACATTATTTTTGTATGCATATAATTGCTTTATTCTGTTTTATCTCTGCAGAAAAAAGAGTTTTTACTTAAAATATTTTCAGTATTTCTTCATTTATTTGTGAAATTTCTGGAATTTTGTTGTGAAAATGTATTTCTGAAAGATATAGAATACTGAAAATCAGTAGATTCATGTTTATTCCTGTAATTGCTTATTGCGGGACAGGAAGATTATTGGACAAACCTTTAAAATGGTAGTCACTGGAGTACTTATCATGTATGAGAAAAGACTTGTTGGGGGCCTAAGTCACACTAGTATTGACAAATACTTCTCTATATATTCTTCTGAGGTACCAAAAGTGAGATTCAGCCACCATAAGTGTATTGGTCAATATTAAGGCAGAATAAGAAAATTAATAATTTTTATATTTTTCAAAAAGAGGAAATCAAATGTATTTCAGTTTAATACACAATTGACAACCCTCACAATCAACTAAACAGCTATACTGTACATATGGAATGAATGATAAAACAGTGTAATCCTTATTACTAATAAAATGTCTTTTAATTCCAAACCACAACAACATCCCACACTAATTTCAGTTAGCTGACTGAATCAGAAAAGCCCTTCAAGGAAGTATCACAAAATGGCACTAATAAGATGCTATAAAACTAGATATCAATAGTACTTATTGAATGAATCTTCAATCATCCTCAACTTCAAAATCTGGCATGGTTTCCTTACTATTACATGGTTTTTCCATGGGTGCTGCCGCATTGGACAAGTGAGTTAATCCACTCTCACACTGCCTTGATCTGGCTTTCAAAAAGTGTTGGTACCTAGTGACCTACTTTTATACACAGATTGGGCTAGATCGGAATTTGTTCAGTTTTGCTCTCAACAGATCTGAACCTTATCTCCAATTCCCTGCCTCAGACTTTATAAACATGAAAAGAGTAGTTAGACCACTATTGTTCTGAGGGGCTCATTTATGCTGACTGAAAACGTTATTGACCCTTCAAGTAAAATGGCTGGGTCTTGAGACTTCAAGTGACCCATTTACAGTTCACATGCGAAAATAATTCATGACTGAAAAAACCTAATCATGGATGAAAAGTCAGTGTGATCTAATTCTGTCCTTTACCAACAAATAATGACACTTTAGATTTCTGAAGAAAGTCTATGACCCACAATAGGAGAATGATGCATGCTTTTAGGAAAAACAGGTTGGTAACACGACTATACTGCACGAGAGGTTTCTTTGACCTCACTCATTTGTCCTTATTCATGGACCTACGATGGAATCCAAAAAACTCCTTGTTCTGACCCCTGTATAAATGCTGCTTTATCCCATGTCCTCCAGAACAGAATTACATTACCGCTACTTCTACTGCTGCTACTACTAAAAAGACCACTACTTCTGCAAATACTACTACCGCTAAATAATAATATCATAAAATTTCAACCGTCTCCAACTTTACTTGTCAAAAGTCTAAATCATGTGTCAAAAATCTTGTCAGGTATTATTTTGGTTTTTCTTGCAGCTTTTCTTCTTGCTACCCTATCTTAATAATTTAGACCACCTCTGCCAGTGATGTATCCTGTCTTCTTGTTTTTCAAAGTTTCTTGAATCCCAGTTCCAGGAAGTCATTAATTCAGCTGTTGACAGGTTGTTTACTATTAATGAGCCTGTTATTGCTTCACAAGAAAAATCTGCATGGATTCTCAGATGTATAGGACTTCAATTCATATGCCACTCTGAAAATTGAGAGGAATTATAATAATTCTAAGACATTAGAAACACTGCTGCAAACAAATAGACAAAAAACATTCCCAATACTTTACGAGCAAATCCAGTTTAGAAATGCATTTTCTGAACCACCAAACTGTCCTTGCAATCACAGGTAATGTACTGCAATTCATTTTTTATGTACAAGAATTTATTGAAATCTGGCATCTGGTTCCACTATGCACACTGTCTCACCCTCCTGCCATGAATAGCCACAGCTATTTATTTACAAATCTTTCCTGGTCATTCTAAGAACAATAGTAACAACAATATTAATACTACTACCACTATTATTACTACTACCACTACTACTACTACTCATCATAATAATAATATTAATCATCATCATCATAATGATCATATCTTACATTAGTTAATCTGGAAACAGTGGGTGTCTAATGAATACAATATAATACAAACTGGCAAAGGTCATATGAAGTTTTCATTTCTTTACTGAAAGCACTATAATTGTTCATATTGCTATGTTGAATTCATGTGCAGTTCACTGTTGCCCACAAGTGGTGGGAAAAGAAACTGCAGTACACGGAAACAATGGATGCCTTTCACTGATTTCTGAAATAAAGTTTTCACTGAATTAAATGTTGAAGGTCTTTCATTAGTGGCATTGTTGTATTTAGGAACCATCGAAGAATCAAAATCAGCCGCATGCATCATATGAATAAATGTTCTTTGATGAATTATTGGCAAAGATCCATAATTGTATATTATAGGTAAAGCTTCAGAACGGATCATGAAAAATTCATGATATTTTAAAAAGTAAAATATAAAAGTTTATGTTGCAGTTTATAAGGGTACATACAAAAAAAAAAAAAAAAATCAATTGCCTATTGAAATATTCAACCTCCAATGTCTCATTGAAATCATGTCATTTACGACTTGTTTACCAGGGTAGTCAAAATTTATGTCAATGTATGTACAAGAGGTGGACAAATACCAGAAGCACTCTTAAAAATTGCTTTAACTTTGAAGACTCTTAACCACAATTACAAAACCATCTGTACAGGTAATCCTACTACATAATGAGGAAAACTGTGTTTGTCCTTCATTCTGTCTGAATTCATTTTTCTCCTTGGTGGGTCGGCTAATCAATCCAAAACTGCACATCTGATGAAACAGATTTTTACATTTTACCAAATTTATTCTATTTATGAGCAAATTCCAGCAGTTTATGAGCATTTTCAGCTAGTCTATGCGGAGTTGTGGCACGTGCAAGAGACAGCTTAACAGAGGTCTGACTTGCAGCATTTTGGTAGGTAAGTCTCCAAAGCAAGAGGACAATACCAAGAGTCCAAAGCAGTCAAATTGTTGATGCTTGAATTGCAGGCATGTCATTCACAAAAAATGTTCAAGGCGGAAGGAGAAACTGTTAAAAATGATCATGACATATGCCTAATGCAAAAAAGACAACTAAAGCAAAAAAGAGCTGCGGCTGCAAGTTAATACTCTGCGACAAGAACAGACGGACACTTGGCTGGATTGTTGCAAATAATCAAGAACTACAGCTCCAAAAATCACCACAGATTTGAATCCATCTTCATCTGGACCAGTTTTCACAAAAAAAAAAGTGTGCTGTGATCTCCACAAAGATGGTATTTTTGGCAGTGAATTTCAGAGCCGTCTCATCCCAACGCATCATACAGTGACGCTACCTGACCAAGCGTCAATATACGACACAAAAGGAGGCTTTTGGCGTCCTTTTTGATGCCTGTTTAAAACAAAACCTTCCCCCTAACCCCCAACTCTTAACCTGAACCCTAACTGTGGGCGTCAAATAAGGACGGTAAAAGCCTCCTTTTGCATCATATATTGACGTTTGGTCAGGTATCGTCACTATATGAGGAGTCGGAGTGAGAATGTGTTGAATTTCATCAGCACAAATTATTTTGGCCACAAGGGGGCAGATGAAATCATAACATAAACTATTGCACTACAATGTGGAAATTAGTTTTCTTTCCAATGAATTTGATGCAAATTCCAAATATGAATCGTAACAGTGAGTCTATTTAATTAGCTATCAATCATACCTCAGTAACCTGCAGGAAAACAGGTAGATTTGACTTAACGTTTTCTACAGCCTTTCTAATCAGTGTTTCCATTATCTTCCACCCTTTAAAATTCCATATTGTGTTTGACTGCTTACTCTGCCCCCGCCACTGCAACAGAATGTTAGGCCGCGTATCCATAGGTTGTGCCCTCGTGGCATGTTACCTTATTCCATGTTCATTATTGACCTTGTGATGTGTCACACAGACAATGAACCTTCGTATTACTTTTTGCGCGTCCCCATAGGTTGTATCCGCTGAACTTGCGACGTTGTGTATGGCACATGTGACCTGCTGACGGGGAACATAGAGAAAGAGCATGGTCTTTCTTTTTCCGACCCCACATGAGGGTAGAAGTCATTTTGTCACTCACGCTATGAGTGAAGTTGATTTGACAGAGGAGTTGAGACATGATGAACTGCAGTGGGACTCTAAAAATAAGGAATATCATGACAAACACCAGCAAGACCTTGTCTGGAATGTATTTCAAAAGAAATTTGTACCAGCAACAGGTGAGTTTTAAAATTAATCACTTAAAGCCGCAGTGTGTGAGAATTACTCCCATCTAGTGGTGCGCTAATAGAATGCAAACAACCAAGTTGTACTCTCTGGCACCTCCCCCTCCAAGCGCGTCATTACCACTACGGAAGCCGCTAAGAGTCAAGAACGTGTCAATATGTCTATAACTACACTGGTCACAGAAGAGTCCACGCTTCTTACTGATGTCCTCGTTTACATTTATTCTTCCAAGTGACTTACATGGAACACCGTGAAAACTATAGGACAAACAAAACGGTTTCAATCGCACAGCTCAAAATCGGCAATTAAAATACTCTGTTTGTTTCTTTGCGTGATACAACCAAGTACAACATTACACGAAAACAGGAAATTTAAGCAATCATTACTGTTTTCGCCTGGAAGACCAGTTGTAGAATAATTGACGGGAGCATATTAATCCACTGTTTACATTCACCGTTCCTCTTACTTTCTGTTTGAAACATTAAACTTTACATTAAAGTTTCCATGGGGGGGGTTGGGAGACGTGGAGATTCAAAATAATTATTACCTGGAGATACTTTTAGCGTTAGAATGCTTGCGGTTCTAGTGATTAATTCACTTAGTCACTAAGATGATAAACTGGTATCACATTGGTCTATTCTGTCTGACTAGAGGGAGAACATCACCCCCCTTGGCAAATCAGCTGAAATAAATTAGTATGAAAAACGAGAAAAACTCTTGGAAAATTTGGTTGAAAGAGTTACATCACGCACTGTCGCCTACTACTATAACTTATGTACAGAGTAACAGCAACTGAAAACTGTTGCAATGGAGCTTTTCCAATGTAAGCTAACTAACAAACTAGCCGTCTCTGCCGTTTTATATTGCAAGTAACAGCAAATTATCCAACTTAAACGGGAGGATAAAGTAGTTGCTGGACTACACTGCCCTGGTTCTAACATTATGCCAAAATAAACTTCACTGTTAGATTTAATTACCTGTGTAGCAGAAAGGTTGCAACCTCCGCGTTCTTTTTCAAGTCCTTCTCGCTCATGAGTTGTCTCCACCTGGGAAAAGCTACGCTGATGCAGACTCTCGTTTTATCCCAGTCATGTTTTCTTTTTCTTTTCTTGGGTGGTTTTCCTTCCCTCTCATGGGGCAAAGAGTATCCATGATCCTCCATTTCAAGGGAAAGGGCAAGTAAATGAACCGCAGGACGCTTTCAACAACACAGTCGTCTTTGCTTGCTTCTCCGCCCCACCCCCGACAACACACGGGGATTTAAAGGTAAAACGGGAAAGGCGAACCAAGTTGGTCCCCTTTCGGCTACCGCATTCAAAGATGGCGATGCAACATGGCAGCCTCCGGTGGGTGCACCGCCACCTATGTATTTGTAAACAACTCATTCTAAGCTACGAGAAAGCTTTCATTTGTATGCGATTGTGATTAGACTTCGGTAAATACGTATTTATAAAAGCAATATTTGATTTTTGCTAATAAAAAGCCAAATAAGTTACACACTGTACCTTTAAGTTGCAACCAAAATGACAACACATAATGTGTGATATGATGCCATAGTTTCATCAGTGTTTGTTTTCTATAATAATCACAGGATGACGAGTATCGTAAATGCCTACCTTTTCTTCCGGTGCTTGCAATCATACCATGTAACATCCACAAATCAAATGAAAATCTGATCAGTGCACATGCTGCTGGTCCCATGCAATGGAGACAGAGGGCACAAGGCCAAGGCACAGGGTCAGAACGCCGCAAGTTCACAAGGGAACAGCCGATGGATATGCGGCCTTAGACTGACTGTCTGTGCCAAGGCTTTCCTTCTGATCCCAACTCTATTTCTCTAATTGCGGCACGCTTTAAAAAAAAAAAAACGAAAACTTTTGCTGCAGAGTGCATAATGGAGCCTTTTCATATAATACCTGATTTCACACTGCATAATTGCAGTTGTCATAATGTACAGTATGCCATTATGTGCACTTGATTCCAGGGCTATTAAATGCCATTTACTGGGCTACTGAAAGGTTGTGCTTTGGAGGCTCTTTGTGCACTTAAAAAACTATTCACAAACAGCAGTGTTCAAAGTCTTCCTCAGAACATTTAACACTAAATGTTTTCAAGTCTAATAGGTTCAAAAGTTTTAGGGGCAAGGTCAAGGGAATTACAGTTGTTTAGAGACTTTTCAAGGCATTCAACACCATATTCTTCTCATCTATTTGAATAGAAGTGCGGAACTATCACTATCACTAAACCCCTGCATCAAACTTTCCATTAGAGCTTACATTTAGGAAAAAAAGCCAGAAGGGAAAAGTATGGTGATAAAATCTAAAAATTTGTCCATGAAAAATATCTATGTATTTTGGTTTGTTCACTCAACTCTTTACATTTAAGCATCAAAACATTATTTTGTAAAATGAGCCAGTAAACAATCAGTTTCAGTACTTTCCATCCAGTAGCCCTTTCACTCTTGCTACAAACGCCATAACCATACACTACCGCTCAAAAGTTTGGGATCACTTGCAAATTTCTTTGTTTTCCAAAGAAAAATACATTTTCATGCATTTCACAAACTTTTTTTTTCCATTTCATTTTATCTATTTCACAAACGATTAAAATTTATCAGATGATTTTCAAAGAATGATCTACATTTTTGCATAGAGGCCTATTATCAGCAACTGTCAGTCCTCTGCATCAATCTCCTGGTATGGCTGACAATCATTCATCTGGACACGTATTTGCTGAATTTAAATCAACATTATTCAAAATTGCATACCTGCGCAAATAGCTTGAGCCGCATGCTTTTTATAGCCTATTTCACTGCCGAGTGCCACTTTTTTTCACTCAATACCGAGAGTAATTTTGAATTACGTTGATTTAAATTAAGCAAATACGAGTCCAGATGAATGATTGTCATCTTACCTAATCGGGGAGAGCAAGCAACACCTGTTAAGTGTGGAGTGCTCTCGGAGTGAACATTTTGGTGATCGTGAAAATGACTGAGAACAGGTCAGGACTGATAATTGTTTAAAACAGATGTTTTGTCCACCCCAATTCTCAGTTATACTGAATTTATCCCATGATTTCATCGCTGTTAGATCGCATATGGAGAGAAACCGTGTCTTCAGTTGCCAATTACAATAACTGGAAAACGCGTCAATAAAGGAAAATGATTGAGAACTAGCCAGGACTAACTGTTGTCATAAAGGGACGTGTCTGGGCCACCCCAATTCCCATTTCTAGCTCCTCCACTGTTCAGAGAGCAGCACAAACTGGCACTAACAAGGACAGAAAAAAGGAGTGGGAGGCCCCGATGCACAACTGTGCAAGAAGACAAATATCTGAGAGTGTGTAGTTTAAGACAAAGACGCCTCACAGGTTGTCAACTAGCAGCTGCGCTAAATAGTTCCCGTCAAACACCAGTTTCAGTATCAACAGTGAAGGTGGTTTTTTTTTTGATGAAGGCAAAGTTTGAAGTACATATTCATCATTTTCCATTGAAATCATTATTTCTAACTCAGACAATGTCAGCATGTTCTGTTCATTTGCTATATTTCCTATTCAGACTAATTTCATGTGTGTTTCCATGGAAAACAAGAAAATTTCCAAGTGATCCCAAACTTTTGAGCGATAGTGTAAACAGAATAATTATTGAGCAGAAAGTTGTTACATCTGGCTGATCAAAAAAACCAACCAACCTTCAGTGAAAGGAGAAGCAGTTGTTTACAAATTGTAATGTTCATTGTTGGCTCTTCATTGATTTATCTCGAACTGGTGGGAAAATATTTCACCAGCCTCAACACAGGAGGATTTAAAAAGCTTCCCTATAGGGAGCATTTTATGTTTTTGCCTGCGGTATACTGTATTTGACAAGGCCCAGTGATTGACAAGTTGCCTCAATCAGGTAGCACCACTGCAAAAATACAGTACAAACTCCCCTCCATAAACTTGGTGTATTCCATAGATAAGGGCCATGAAAATGGGTCTCACTTTCCCAATAGAGGAGGCAGTATTTTTGTGTGACCTGCAGCTGGAGAACAGGTTTTCCGTTCTGGCTGAGGAGGAAGTGACACCCCCCTCCTCCCCTGTAAGTCCAGCTGGTCCTCGGCCCCCGTCAGTATCGGGAAGAGAGGCAATCCAGCCCCGCAAGTCCAGCCCTGTTGGCGCAGTGCTGAGGAGTTCTTCGCCCAGCCCTGAAGTGGAGGTCCTGCGGCGGCGTTCGCTCAGCCCTGATGCCGTTGCCCTGCTGCAGCGTACGCCTGCACAGTCATTCGCCCCCGGCTTGCCACCTCCTCGTCCTCTCTTCTCCCCGACTATCTTACTGGTGGGTGACGCCATAATCCAAAACATTCGCTTCGTTAGTGTGGCGACCCGCTGCTTCCCTGATGCTACTGTCCCAGTAATCCTGGGTAAGCTACCTGGGCTACTCTCCTCACTCCCGCCTTCTGTTAAGAGGATTATTGTTCATGTGGGGACTAATGATACCACTCGCCGGGAGTCGGAGCATACAAAAAACGATTTTAACCTCCTTTTTAACTTCTTAAAAAACTGTGGAAAGTCCGTTTTTATTTCTGGTCCCATCCCCACTATCGGTCGCAGCATTGACCGTTTTAGCAGACTACTTAGTCTGCACACTTGGCTTCAATTCCCCGCTAGAGCTCATAATATGGGATTTATTGACAATTTTAACTTATTTTGGAGCCGTTCAACTTTTTGTTTTTAGGTGTGACAGGAGTAAGAGAGGGGGAGGTGTAGTGATTTTTGTAAAATCCTCTCTCACTTTTAATGTTTTATTATCCTCCTCTATGCCTGAGCAATTTGAGTGTCTTGTTCTTAAAATAGCTTTGGGTAGTGGAAATATTATACTAGCAGGTGTGTATCGCCCACCGAGCACGCTTTCCTCCTCCATAATCATTCTCTCTAAAATCTTGTCGGCTTATGCACACGCTGAATTAGTTGTTGCGGGCGATTTCAACATCGACTGGCTATCGCCGTCCTCAAACCATTTCAAAGAAGTCTATGATGACCTGATTCTGTCGCAACTTATCTCAGAGCCTACTTGACCAAATTTAAAGATTTATCCCGGTCAACTTTAATTGATCTAATTTTAACAAATAGACTGCACAAGCACGCTCTGAGCGGCGTCTTTCCCCTGGATGTTAGTGATCACTGTCAAGTAGCGTGTATTAGGGATATGAAAATTTCAAAGACACCCCCATGTTTTATTACTAAAATAAATTTTAAACATTTCTGTGAACAGGCCTTCCTACACGATATTTTCTGGAGTGATTTAAGCTTTGCAGGTTTTATTCCAGACCCTGACCTAGCGTTAGCTTATTTTACTTCTGTGTTTAATCGTGCTGTTGATAAGCATGCTCCAGTCAAAAGATTCCGAGTAAAAAACAGAAGAAATCCTTGGTTTTCGGTTGCTTTATCCAATGATCTTCGCGTAAGGGATGAAGCTTGGGTTAAAGCTTCTCAGACTGGCAGGTTTTCGAAAACTAAGAAATAAATGCTGCTTACTGATAAAAAAAGGCAAAATCTGAATATTTCATTTCATCATTGGCTAAATGTCAAGGTAATCCGGCAAAATTTTGGAAAATTGTCAAGTCCCTGAATAATAGTCCTTCTTCTTCATTACCCCATTCTATCCACACGGATTCTGGTCCTATTACTGATAAGCACAAAATTTGTGACTTTTTTAACGAACATTTTATAGCGGCCGGAAACCTTTTTGAAAATTTTAATAATCAATCCACTATAGGACATATGTCTGGCCTTAGCTCTAGTGCATTTACAAATTCTCAAAATCCTAGATTATTGTTTTCTTTCAGGGAATTAAACGTGAATGAGGTCCTTCTAGAATTAAAACATATAGATGTAAATAATTCCACTGGAGAGGATCACTTAGTCCCGAGTCTTTAGCGTCTTGTAGCCCCACTGATTGCACATTCAATAACCAATATTTTTAACTTGTCATTATCGACCGGGTCTATTCCCAGTATATGGAAAGCGGCTCATGTTTTTCTTTTATTTAAGGGGGGTGATCCCAGTTCAGTAAACAGCTATCGGCCCATCTCAAAATTGCCATGCCTGGCTAAGATTTTATAATCTCTTGTAAAACAACAACTTTGCAATTTCTTAACTTCCAATAACATTTTAACGTCAGAGCAATCTGGTTTCAGGCCTGGACATAGCACCATTACAGCAGCTTCATTGGTTATAAATGATTTAGTAACAGCTGTGGATAGTAAACAAAAATGTGCGGCCCTATTTATTGATTTAGCAAAAGCGTTTGACACAGTAGACCATATTATCTTATTCAATAAGTTGTCCTCCATTAGTCTTGGTTACAGAGCATGCTCATGGTTCCAAGACTACCTCTCAAATAGAACACAAGCTATTATTTCTGGGGATGCGCAGTCTCAATTTTTAAAGGTGACAAAAGGTGTACCCCAAGGTTCCATTCTTGGTCCAATTTTATTCACAATTTATATAAATGACATTGCTCGTAATGTAACTAATTGCAAGCTTCATTGCAATTCACAGTGCTTTATTCCTCTGCTCCAACATGCTTACAGGCCCTCACATATTTACAATCTGCTTTTAGCGTTATACAGTATGCTCTAGCTGATCTTAAACTGGTTTTAAATACTGATAAAACAAAGTTCATGATCTTTTCTGCACAGAATGCAATTATGCCAAGGTGACTCCATTTTCTCAGTGACTGGTGCTCAAATTGAGCAGGTTAAGTCTTACAAATATCTGGGTATCTGGTTGGATCATGACTTCTCTTTTAAGACGCATGTGTCCAACCTGTCCAAGAAACTTAGAATGAAAATCGGGTTTCTTTACAGAAACAGGTCCTGTTTTTCTTTGGACAATAGGAAGAGGATTGTCGAGGCAACAGTATTACCCATATTTGATTACGGAGATGTCCTTTACAGGCATGCCTCTATTAGTATGTTAAGATCCTTGGATGCAATCTATCATAGCGCATTGCGCTTCATCACAGGTGATGGTTTCTGAACCCATCACTGTGCTTTATATAATTCTGTGGGGTGGTTTTCCCTTCATTTTAGAAGGAAGCTACATTGTATTTTATTTATTTATAAAGCTTTGCTAGGCAAACTTCCCTTATATCTTACTATGCTCTTATCCATCAAAATCAGAAGTCAATATACCAGATCACAAGAATGGTTTTTGTTAGAGGCTCCCAGGGCTAGAACAAATTTGGGAGGTTCCTCTTTTAGTGCATTCGCTCCTTGTATGTGGAATAATTTCCAGGATACCTTGAAGCTAGACTGCCTTATCCCCTTCGTATCTTTCAAGAAATTAGTGTAGGATATATTGCTTCTGGAGGCCAGATGTATTTGCTTTTAGTTTATGGTAGGATTTGCTCATTTATTTTTTTCTGTCCTATGTTCTTATATATATATTTTCTTTTAATTAATTTTTATTGTTTTATTCTAGTTTAAAACTTGTTATTCCTTTAATCTGAAATTGTTGTTTGTGACTTTTGTGTATTTTTATGTGTGCTGTTTGTCTTTAACCTTCCATTGTAATTGTTTTATTGTAATCAGGGCTCCCCTGCAAAAGAGACCTCTGTCTCAGTGGGACTTCCCTGCAATAAAGGTTATTGATTAATTGACTGATTTTCCTCTCACTGCATGCATGCATGTGTGTGAAAGCATGTATGCAGTGTGACTGTCTCCTTTTGAACTCGACTGAGGATTTTTGCCAGTTCCAGGGGGCCGTTCTGTGGAATCCGGAGTTCTAGTGCTTTTTAGATTTTCTCCCTAACATTGCATGTATATTTACTGTATATGTGTTTGGGTCAGGTCACTGACTTGTTGACAGTAGTTGGTCTGATTGGCTTGCCACAGCCAACTATATGCTGGCACAGGATATACAGAACAATAAGCCTGCTCATTTTTGTACATGGCTTATGGCTGCTCCAAAAAGTCTTGACAGCTTATGGCTGTCTTGTCTGTCTAAAAATAGTCATGTTTTTCTCTTTTTTTGTAATCACGTATGGCCTCATCTTTTCCCTTTCAGTTGCTTTCAAAAACAATGTGGAGGGCACTAGCTAGAGAAATATACCTTTGAGTTTATGTAATTATAGTTTACTTGTTGAAAACATGCATGTTAGGAACCTCCTGATTGCTAGGCCTCCGTTGCTGCTGCTTGCGTGGTATTGTTGCTAGCCTAGCTGCTATCTCAAGATTTCTCAAGAATCTCTCAGCCAAACTACTTCACACTTGACCATGCACTTCCTTGGGTCCTCAGAAATATACCAGTGTGAATTCGAGCAGACATGAGGATGTCAAGAGAATGGAAGATCAAACATGCATTCAAACACAAAGACTCCTGCATTTATACTTTGATTTTCGGCAGCATGATATTATTTTCATGTCAAAACGTCTCAGATACCTGGCATTGAAGCCAGATGATTTAAAAAGATACATTGCCTGGCTGCAAAAGCATCCACGAAGTTGCAGTACAGTCATATCTTCAATTAAATCCATATGATGACATCTTATTTCATTCACATCCATTTTCTATGTGAAACTTGATCACAGGCTATGCTGCAAAAATGTAATTTCAGCAGTGTGTTGAAAAGATGAAAACTTATAGCCCTCTTGTCAGACAAGTCAACTGGATTTTTATGCAGCTGCAACATCTGTGTTGCCAGGCTTTTTAAATCTGAAAGCATGTGAACCCACTCAATGAAACACCAAATTTACATCATTCTGCAGGGTAATGACCTCACCAATTACTTAAATAGGAACTAAAAAGGGTTTGAAATTTCACTGTATATATATATATATATATATATATATTTTTTTTTTTTTTTTTTTTTTTTGCTTTAGTGGTAGATTATGGAATAATTTTTTTTTTTTTTTAAATCAACTTGAGAGATTTAGCCAAGAAATACGTTTGTAGAGGCACTTTGTTTCTGCGCCAACATTGTCAGAAATTTGAAAAGCACATTGACATATGTGAATACCTGACATCATTTTGAGACTCACTGTGTGCACTTGCTTTACAGTGTGCAAGTAAGCCTTAGTGCTACATACAGTCACAGAACTGTTGTCTTAAATAGAGCCGTTATCAGACTGTTCATGTTGTGTCTTCGTCTTGAGTTCACAATAAATCAATAGCAATAAAAGTTAAAAAATACATAGTTTCTTTTAAGCAAAATAAGGTTTGTGTTGCTGCCACTCGATTCAGAGTCAAAAGTAGAGGCTGCGTTTGAATTGCGGGATGGTGTTATCTATTTACACAAACACACATATATATAGAGGTAGAGAGAACACTATTATAACAAACGTTAGCCCCTGAAAAACTAAATAATAAAAGCTTTTCAGAGCATAGACTGTGTACAGCCTAATGGTTCAGAATAGCATGAGGGGAAGAAGCGGTAATCACAGCAAACTCGAATTAGCTTACTTGCTAGCTAACTTGCCCGCTATTTGGTAAACAAAGCAAATGCGGTTTTTTTTAGCATTATTTCACGCACATGCAAATTAACTCGTCCAGGAAAATATGCAGTTTAGAATAAGGGGACTCACCAGTAGCCTCCCTTTGTGCTCTCCTGAAATACGGCGTTTGAACTGATTTAATTATAACATGCACTTAGTTGAGTACATCGATTACGCTCCAGTTTTATAGCCAGCCAGCCATATTCAATAAATCCTCTACAACATTGACTCATGAATGCAATATGAGTTTTGTGGCTTTTTGGAGTTATAGATGTTTCTGCAGGTCAACAGTGATGTCACTTGTCTCAGTCGTTGGCACAAAAAAAACATCTTTACAGTGAGCAAGATCTCACACCAACATTGATGGTGATATTTTTGACACTGTTCCTCATATCCAACCAGGGTTGACAGATCGCGGCTTGACTTTACGGCCAAACTCAGATCATTTTACGGCCAAATTCGGCCAAATGCTTTTTTCCTCATCGCCAAATTTTTCAGCCAAATAATTTTGGCATTACGGCATGGATATATAATAAAAATGACTTTCCCATTGTACATTTAGAAGTGTTCTGAGGAGACGACTGTTACATTAAATCAAATTGGCAAGAACAACAAGTTTCTTTATTTACATCAACGTTTAGCCAAAGTGGCAGCTCAGCATAATAATACAAAAGATCGAACACGCACGCGCACATCGCAGCCATCTGGGAGAATGTCATCCTGTCACCTGCATGCATGGGTATCCAGCGGCGCCACATGCTGTGTGTAAAATGCACATAAAATTTGTGCTTGTATTTGTTTAACAAAATGTTCAAGCTTTACACCGGATAATTACATTATGACAAAAGGAACCAACGAAATAACACAAGCTAATCAAGTTTGGCCCCGTTTAAGTATACTTTGTCCATCATTTACATTGAACTAACAGCAAAGCGAATAATAACGTGACCCCAAATAAATATCTAACTAGTACAGGGTGACTAAGGTGGTAACGTCTTTATAAGCCGATCCCCTGCTTTTAGGACCAAAATTTAAGGCTAAATTCTCGGCGTATACACCAACATTTACGGTAACCGTGAAGAAATATAGGACCAGCCATAGAGCTCAGAGCAGTGCTCTACTATCTTCAGCCTTGTCATGCCAACGTGCGCGACTGCCACGACATACTGTGCATGCACGCTGCAGAGCGAGCTATAATAATGAAGGAAATCCTCGAGCACTTGTGATCCATTGTTTTATTTGCCAATTATCTATGAAATAGAGGAAAATGGCCTGAATTTTTATTCACGGTCAAGAAGATTTTATTCGGCCAAAATTCTTTTAATTTCACGGCCAAACAGATTCAAATTCGGCCAAATTTCGGCAAATTTGGCCCAAAATTCGGCTAAATGGCAACCCTGTGTCCAGCTACACAAGATCGAGGCATTCTATAGTTGCCGAAAAAAATGTATTAAAAACTAACGCAAAGGCAAAGCTTTAGCTCGGATATTTCGCAGTGAACATATGCACTTGTACATCCACCTTGAATCGAGAACTGCAACGAGTCTCAGAACGACGTCACATGCATACATTAACAGTTTGAGATATCTAAAAGGACAATGTAGATATCTTGAATTGAGGGCAATTAAAGATATCTTGAACTGGAATTTTGACTAGTCAAAATTCAATTATAGATATCTCAAACTGAAGTTACTGCTAGTTGTAATTCAGTGGTAGATATCCGTAATTCACACTGCGGATGTCTGCAACTGAAATGTAGATATCTGCAATGAGAAACCCCATTTACATGAATGGCAAAAGTGACGTTATATATCCTAGGAAGAATGATGTTGTGGATATCTGAAATGACAATTGTGGATAGGAAGAATGTCATTGTAGATATCTGAAATGCTCTTTTTTTACTAGGAAGAATTGAATTGCGGATATCTGCAACACATATTCAGTCTAGCTATTGAATGTTAAAACGGCTTGCCATAGATGGTGCACTAGGCTGACTGCCTTGAAGAACCTGATCAAATGTCAGCCCTACAGTTTTTCCTTGAGGATACATATCCGATGCAGCCCCCACCCTCAAGCCCGTTTCCTGCAACCAGTTTAAGTTGTTCATCAATCATCACGCGCTCACTTATTTCTATCTCAGAACATTTATTTCTTTTTCTTGTTCATTTCTTGTCTTCAAGAAAGATTTAATTTCCTTTTTCAGTTCCTCACCATTTTTTGATTTCATCATTGTATTTTTGCTACCACCACTCGTGCTGTCTTGCATTTTTCTTAATTTCACATGACTGTGTGTAACGTCCTGGCACCCAAAGATGTTAAAAAGGGCACCAGGAGAGTGATGGGACAGGATGACCCAGGTGCAGGGTCATGTGGATGTGTATTAAATAAAGAAGGTGAAATTACAAAACTTGAGGGATAACAAAAAAGGGAATGCACTAAACAACAGAGCGTTACACCTTAAGGCTACCTGCCATTGAGGGGGAGATATAAGGCTTAAATAAACAGGGTAATGATCATTAACTAAGGAGGAACATATGAGAGGATTAACCGAAAGAACAGAGGGGATTATTGAATGATTGGGTGAAAGCAGGTAGCAAAAAAAAAAAAAAAAACTGTGGAATGCCAAAGGGGATAGGCACTACGCTGTGCTTCTAAAAATTTCGTAGTTCAGCCTAAACTTCTTTGCATTCCAGTCATGGCGATCATACAGTATACTCAGAATACCTGCAACTCTAGTGCTTCGGTCGTACGTTTTCATAAACCATCTGTACTGCTCTGCTTGCTCACCTGGTCCTCCCTCCACAGGGAAGGGTCTATTTTTATCACGTAAACATTTTTCAACAACACTAGCAACAATTTTTTGTACTAACTTTCAGCATTTGAGACTCTAGGCTCATTTTTCATTTTCCATCATGCTCCAGTGCTTCGGCAGGAAAAGGTATTAATTGCCAGTGAATAGCTCCCATACGAATTGGTCTTTTTCCTAATGGAGCACAGGTGATTTAGACTGTCAAAAGAGGTCTTCCTCTTGTCTCCACAAAGGGGTCTTGCTTGCACCTGTCCATTCAATATACAAAGTTCTCTGCACTGCGATTACTTAAATTAAACAAAACAATGTTATTTTAATCACTTATGCAGTCCCCCACAGATTACACAGCTATTTCAGCACTCTAAGAATGCGGTTACCCAGCATGTGCATCGTCCGGCTGTTTTATGCGGTGCTTTTGGTTGGTGTCGGCTGGTATTTTGCTTCAAAGAATCAGGCACAACTAGGTAGATCTAAAAGAATCGGTGTTTATTTCGGCGGAAAGAGTTCAGGACCTACACATTCCAAAATGGATAAGTCTGACTCGAAGGAGGTGGAGCAGTCCACACATTATAACAGATACAGAATGTAGACAACATGTCAAAGTTTACAATGATCTTTTTTTAAATACAGATGACAAAATAATTTATTTGACCGGGTAGGCCGTCTTTGGATGAAGACAGCAGAGTACAATGATTGGCTAAGCTATATTACACCAAATTACTTCAAGTATAATTATTGGGTCAGGCCCCCTGTGAACAAAGATAAACGGAGAACAATTTTTGGCTGAGTTATACTATAATGAATTAGTTCACGATGACCTCTAGACTACATTGTTAGTAAATCAGTAAAAACTGTTTAGCCATGGATATTATTTATTTAAAGGGAAACAGAGGCCAATAGATGAACAAATTTTTCCTGAAACTACATTAGTTTGAGACCAAAACAATTTTTAGAGTGGTTTATCTATCAGTGTCTGAGAAAATAAACTAAAAACTCAAATCAACCGCTATGGGCATTGCAGACTCAGCAAAGTTGGTCCATGACATCATAACGTCAACTCAAAAGACCATCACACTTTCTGTACAAGGGTTTTATTCAGTTTGCCAAAGTTTTTGCTCTCTCTGTTCTGCTAAATTTTTCTAGATTACAACTACTGTGCCAGAAAAACATGTCCGACAATAGTTCATATTCAGGAGACTCTGACAGCTTGAGTGAAGTCTTTTCTCTGGAGTTTTTTTTGGGAGTTTTGACGAGTTTGATATAGAGCCTTATCAGTTTGAGCCAGAGATCAATGAAGCCTCTGATTCGATGAGAGTGAAGCATCAAACAGGGAATACAACGGTGAGCAAGATCGGCTTCAAAATTTTAGCGGGTAAGTTTTTCCTCTATGTGTGTGTTTAGTTGCAGAAAAGCGCATTAGGTACAATTAGTTTTTGATGTCTGCGGTTTAGCGCATGTTTACGAACTTCGGTGGGGCCATGAGGCATTTATGTTTCAGTGAATATCAAAAGATTAAAATTACAAATACAAAATAATACCATTTATTTGTTATGAGGAGGATGAAATTTAATGAAAATACTAAACTGGTGCGTTAAATACGCTCCATAAGAAAGACATAGCAGATAAATTGTTGCTTGTCAGTAGGGGACTTCAGTAAAAATAGACTTACAGTACTCAACTCTGAGACCTGCAGAGAGAACTATGACTTTAATCTATAACTCTAGCAAACACTAATGCTGTTTTTTTTTTTTTTTTGTTGAACATTTGCGTTCATGAGGGAGCACCATCAGCACTATGACTGGACGGAAATACCTTCTTCGCTCAGAAGTGACTTCATGGAGTGAGGGAAGTTTTCTTTCTGATAAAACAGCATGTTAGTCCCACAGTCTGGAATTCCCATTTAATCAACTCGTTTCATTCTCCTTAGAAAAACAGACTGACATCTGGGAACGAATAAATTTTATCAGACAGTTGGCAGGCAACAGTTCTGTTGATGGCACTCACCAATGTACAGATCATAAAGTGTCTGACAAAAAGAATGTCACAGCCATAAGCAGCACTTCATTATGCTTCATTAATCTCACAGAGAAAATCAGGTCTCACCAGAAAGTAAAATGCACTTGGTGGCGCTGCCAGTCGCAAACTCTGTCAGCTCGCTTTATTTACTGTGCTCTCATAAGACTGAGGCGTTTTCATATTCCTGTTCATTCCATGTGGCCACATGGAATGCCTGGAAAAAAGGGAAGATGTCCCACTGCCTATTTTCAGCCCTCTGTAGCAGCAGGGCTAAATGTTGACTCTGGACGTCACAGACTGAAGAAAGGAAAATGTGAGAAAATATTTTTCTAAAATTTCTCCTGAGAGGTACAGTCATGTCATGATTTGTACTTTAAATTTTGTTTCAATTGTGAAAGAGAGAGGGGAGGATAAAAGATGAAAAAGAAGCTGAAAAGAGCCCTCCGACTGATGTGACAAGAGCACCGCTGTGCAGCGCCTCTGGCGCAGACAAAATCCTCTGAGGGAACATAGTTTAGACACGCACACTGGTACTCAAAGGGTATTCACTTGTGGCCAGTCTTTTAATCTAGAGCCCAGAGCGTATGGGAATTGGGCTTGGTCATTCAGGAGGGATCACTCCTTGTCCTCGTGGCCCTTGTGGTCTCTAACCAGCCAGACGCCACCAATAGTAGTTTCAAATGATGGCTCTGATTATGCCTAAATGCATACCCTCAAGAAATGTGGGTCACTTCTGTGAATATGTTGGAATGAGAGAAGCTGCAATTTTCAGCTGTGAAGGGTCACATTTGTGGAAGCACGTAATCTCTTTTTCTGGTGCAAAGCACTGTGTACAAGGATTCGAGGTGCAAGACAATTCCCATGGTCTGGACATTTATGTGTATGTAGGCTTTCCCCACTTCCAGATTTCCAACCAAATAACTATCACACTTTATACTGCTTCATTGAGAAAACTGCTGCACATGTTAGCTCAGACTGTTTTGATGGAGCAGTGAGAGTGGGGCTCTCGTGATTGAGAGACCTAATTTACAATCAGTTCATTTTTTTTAAAATTCATGAATATTGTACAGATTGATTTGTAGCATTACAAAACTATAATGAGACCTTTTAAGTTCTCAGAGGCTTACAATACACACAGCTGAGTATTTTGCAACAGGATAAACATAACTTAGTACCTTTCTTCAACAACACTTTAGTAGAGCCCCACATCATAAGGCTGACATTACACGGTCATACAGCCTGAATTCCAAGAGAATTGGGACAGTGAGTAAAATGCCAATAAAAATTAAAACCCTTTCCAGCCCATGGGTGAATTAGTGAAATTCTGCCTATTTTTGACAACTTGAATAAAAAGTCCTGCATCTCAAAAACTATAAATTCCAGAGATGTGGTTCAAAGCTTTTTTTAAATTCGAGAACTGCATCTTTCTGTCTTAGCTATCAATTTTAATCATACTCCAGTTACTAATACTTCTTTTCAACATCTTGTGTGGACAAAATGTTGAAATATCAGGAATAAAAATTTAAATTAAAATTTGGAGATTCTTTGTTGATGACCAAAAGCAGACCTGGTGGAACTGACACTGCTTTGGTGCAAATGCAGGCTCCAAAAATATTGTAGAAAAAAAAAAAAAAAAACATGAAGAAATCTCCAACCCTTCACATTCTACAGCACTTTTTCAAAAACATGGAAAATAGCAAATTTTTGCCTGTTTTTTTTTAATTCTTTTTTAATCAAGGATAGGATAGGATAATAGAAAGGCTTGTATCTCAAACACTATAAGGGCTAGGAATATGGTTCAAAGCTTTTTATAAAACTAGAGAGATTCATCTTTATCTCAAAACAGTCAGTTTCAACCAAAGTCCAGTCTCTTGTATTTAGTTTCTACAATGTATGTACACAAAAAGGAGAAAAAATATTGAAAATGGCTGCTTGCATTTTAGCTGTAGAATTGTTCCCTGATGTGATACAGCAGCTATGGATAAAATCACACTTTTTGTAGGCTCCTATACAAGGTGACTACCTGTAAATAAAAATTGGTGTCAAAATCTTCAACCATTCAAATTCTATATTCTTTTTATACCAGACGAGCCACTTTTGGTTTGTTTTCCAAACCGCCACATCATTCCAAAAATGGCAATGCTTCAGATATGTTTCCATGTAATTGATTTTTAATAAGTTTTTACTATGAACCAAAAATTTTGAAAATACTATCAAGACACATCATTTGAAAAGTGTGATTTTGATGTCTTTCATATGATACATCTACCTCTCCAAGCTCTCTATTCCCCATGTTGAAGGATATTGTAACTTGTGAAACCCACTTCTTTCACCTGTAATAAATACAGAAGAAGCAATGATGAAACTGACATGATATAAGCCATTTCTTAAACATTAACCTCTATTTAACACGTCGTCCCTTGAGAATCAGCTGGTTCTATGTCCACTTTTCCTCATTTTGAGAAAATGGAGTTTGAAAATTTCAACTGTCTTATCTCTGTTGTTTAGAGAGTTATAAAATTTATTTTGTGTGGAATATTGTTGACTGTGGAAGGTACCCTAAACATATTGCAAACGTTCAAAATCTCCATAGGCTTAGAGATATAAGCAGTCAAAAATGGACATAGAACCTTCTGATTCCGAGGAACGTAAGTTGCCCTTGGTTAACAAGTTCTATGTCCAACATAGGACCTGGTGCCTTTACTGGTTTTACGTATGATCGAAATCAGGAAGTTCTATGTCCATCAGAGTTGTTTTAAAAAAAGTTATGAACAAACTAAGAACGTTTTAGTCAATGAATGGTTACCTGTATTTTATACTTATTTCACAAAAAATGTACTGGGACACCATGAACGACGTTTATAAGACTGAGGATTAATGAGTATTGAAAATGCTTTATACACTCATAGTTTTATATAGATACAATAATAAATCAATGGTAATGTTACCCAATTTTCATAATTATGTATGGAGAAAATTAGGTGGGGGGGGGGGTCGGGTATCTCCACCCTCCCGATATAAAATTTGATTTTCTGTGAAAATAGCATAGGCCTATGTTCTGTAAAATCAACTACAATATTGGGGTAGGCCTAGCTAGGGCCTAAATGGTGGGTGGGGTGGGGTTCGGGTGGGGCAGGCGAGGCGGGCGGGGAGGGGTAGGGGGTCTCCCCCGATATCCCTGGGTTGCCCCGATGTCGCTGACAAATTGTATATTAAGTTCACTGTACATTAGCACACTAGGCCTAGAGTTGATCGTTTGAGAATTAAGTAGTTCTATGTCCATGCATATTGACGAATGTGACTTTTCCACACCAGTTCCAACACGACAAAATTAAGATTTACAGTGTGTATACATTGTTGGTGAACAACTTACCCATCAAAATAATCCATTAGTCTTTCAGAAGGGATCAAAATCAAACGTTTTTTCTGAGGAGTTCTCATTTTGTGCTTTACATATGCTCCTTGGCCATTTTGAGCAAATGTCACATGATCCAGGTATGGACCCTGATTGGTTCCTTGGACATAGAACCACCTGATTTGAAACGAGCCCCACTCAGGATATAGAACTAAATGTTTCTACGTGTTAATATGGTGTAGACTTTAGGTTGGAGCTAAGCACTAAGTGACATGAACCTAACTGATTTTAGAATGTCCTGCTTAACTCCATTTCTGCGAAAAGTGGACATAGAGCCAGCTGATTCTCAAGGGACGACGTTACAAATGCTGTCACTTCCAGCAATGAATAGAGGCTTTCCAAACCTATCTAAACCAATTTATAATCCAAACAAAACAACATGCACACAAATATTAGAACACAAATAGGGGCAGAGTTTGCCGCATAGAAATACAGCGGATTTTCAAACAATAATACATACTCCTGCGGTTTATCTGAAAAATTTCCAGTTTATCATCAATTCTCTGTATGCAATGCTACTTCATAAAATAATTCAATTCTAATGATTCATAGACAGAATGACTTATTGATTCATCTCACACTTGCAGGCAAACCTACACCAACAAATGCACGATTGGACAAAAATGAAAGAAACTCTTCATATTCACTTTTCTTACCAAGAAAAAACAAGAGCATGGATTGTTCTTTAAAAAACGCAGTTGTGGATGCAGGAAAGAGAACTCAAGCTAGCTAACTAGTACCAGCTAAACTTCACTCTCACTGAGCATCATTTTTACCCCTCAGACCCAACACTGGAAAACAAAGGGATTTGCTAAAGCGTGTTGCCGTGCAGATAACCCACTATTCTCGCACAGTTTCGTATTAAAGTCAACAATCATATTCAGGAACCCTTCAAGTGAAAAAAACCTAAATCGATGATACTCAATGATTCAGAAAAAACTTTAATTATGTGGAAACGGTGTGAGTCAGTCTACCATGCTGTTTGCATTGAGTGCAATGGTTACATCTAGAAAAATCATGTAAAAATAAGCAGCCGATGAATAAAAAATTCAAACAGCTTTTCTTGAATCTTAATTACTTAACCATTTTTTTGTGACAAAGTTTTGTGGATAACTTCAACATTGGAGTGTTTACCAGACCATGGATCATGGTGAGGTAATGAGTTGCTGTGAATTTTGGTGAGAGAGCACCATTGTTGAAATATTTTTATTTATGCAATAACTTAATACTTTTTACCAGAACAACAACTTAGTTTTCAAGAATGAATGTCTTGAAAGGATTCTGCGTGACGATATTGATATGTTTTGCTTAATATACAGTACTGTGCAAAAGTTTAGGCACCCCACATTTTTTAAAATTCAAAGCTGCTTTCACTTTTTGTTTTCCACATTGAGACCCAAGTGAGACAGTCAGTCTGCAGAGGAACAGAAGCAAGTTTTCCACTCTGCTTGAAACAAGCAAAAAGCCAATCATCTTCTAAAACTGAATTACGACAGGACTGTCCCAAATTTTTTGGCAAAGGGTAGTCACACAAAATATTGATTTGATTTAGTTTGGAACAGTTTACAGCTCTGTATAACACATTTCTCCATTATTATAAACCGTTAATTTCATAATTTTTGCAAACATATTTGCCCCAAGAAATTGGTTTAAACATGCCTAAGACTTTTACACAGCACTGTATATTAGTATTATTGGTAAATTATTAAAAATCCATAACTTATGTAAATTCTCTTGCACTTCCGTAACGCCTGCATTACCGCTAGAGGGTGTTGGGCCGGAAGAGGTTTTAAGTGATTTTACAATTACGTTTTACCTACATTAATTAGAAAACAGCACAAAGAAAAATACCTCATCAACTCTATTGATTTTTGTTTATATTTGTGAATGATAAATGTAATGCTTGCAACACAACCGGGACAGGGGAATGAAATGACTGGGAAAGTATTGGAATATTCAGAAAAACACCCATTTGTGATATTCCACAGGTAAGCAGCTGTTTCAATTATGATTGAGAATAAAATGAGCACCCACTGAAAGCATGGTCATTTACCAGGAAGATGGTTTGAGGTTCTCCACTTTGCTAAAAGCTGCCTGAAGAAAAATTGAACACTTGAAAACAGCATTTCTCAATGTGCAATTGCACAGAATTTGAAGATTTCACCATTTACATTTTATTAAATAGTAAAAAGATTTTGACAATCTGGAGCAATCTCAAAGAGTAAATGACGAGGCCAAGAACCATTATTGGATACAGAAGACATTTGAATGCTAGTTAAAAATAAAATGCAGAAAAGGAGCCATAGGTATAAACACTATCAACAGGCACCACCAACATCTCTGGGCTCAAGCTCATTTGAATTGCATTTATTCAAAGTGGTAAGAGGTTCAGGGGTCTGACGAGTTCATCTTTCAAATTGTTTTCGGAAATGATGGACATTGCATTCACAGGGCCAAGGCCCATCCCGGTGTTATTAGTGACATGCTCAAAAGCCAGAGTCTGTCATGGGTCTGCGTTACTGCTCTTGGCATGGGCAACTTGCACATCTACGTAGGCACGATTGAGTCAGATGAGAATTTGACGCATTTTAGAACATGCGCTGCCTCTCAGATGTCTTTTTTGGAGACTCCCTTGCTTGTCCCTGCAGGATAATGCCAATCTGCACTCTGCACACATTACAACAGCTTGGCCTCATAATCACAGAATGTGGGTACTGGACAGGCCTGACCGCAGCCCAGACCTATTGAAAATGTGGTGGATTATGAAGCACAAAATACAACTCGAGGCACTCCTAGAGTGCAAACCTCTGCTAAGGCAGCACAGTCGAAATCTTGGTCAGTGGGAGCAAAGTTCAGTTATTGCGCGTCATGCGATTTCAAGATGGCTGCTGTTGCGGCCATATTGTTCGACTGATCATGGTCAAAATCAATAGAGTCCATCCCTGATGTAATAGCGACCCACCCACAAAATTTCATAGATATTACTTTTTGAGTTACCTTGTTCACAAACAAGATATAACTGTCCGCTAGCTACGCTAGAGAAATAATGGATCATTTTTATTCATTTATTTTCTATTGACTTCAGTGCACCAAACTGTCAGCAACCTAGGCTAGCGAACTACCTAGCTAAGCAAGCGAACTAACGTTAGGAAGCTAGCTAGAAAGTAATTGTATTTGGTATAACATAAATGCTCGTGGTTCAACTCTAGCTAAGTGAGATAGTGAAATAATTGATATTTTTAATTCATTTATTTTGTATTGACTTCCACGCACCAATCTGTTGGCTAGCTAGACTAGTAAATATGCTGAGTAAGCAAGCAAACTAACGTTAGCTAGGTAGCTGGTTAGCTAGCCAGAAAGCCTTTTTGCCGGCTTACCTAGCTGGTCTCGCTCAAGTTAAAAGTAAAAGCTGTTTCCGTTGGTGCTCCCCATGGCGACTGGGAGCACTTCCGTTGAGTTGATGACTAAATGCAGCGTTTTTCTCTCTTGCATTTGCCTTTGTGATTTGCGTGTTTTTGAGTTTGCAACATTTCTGGGTTTGCAGCGTGTTTTTCCGATTGGAGATGTTTTGGGCCGGTGCAGCGTGTTTGTGTTGACGTGGCTATGCAGCATTTTTCTCTTGGATTTGCTTTTTCGGTTTGCATGTTTTTGAATTTGCATCTTTTCTGGTTTGCAGTGTGTTTCTCCAATTGAAGATGTTTTTGGTTGTTGCAGCACGTTTGCCCCTGTTGGCCACCGTAGAAAAGAGTGCGCAAGCATAAAATCAATCTACATCTTCATCAGCCAAATTGAATGAGCTGTGTCACAATTACTGCGCATGCTCAGAATATCAAAAACTGTCTTCTTAATACAATGAATCTGCTCGACTGCTAGTCATAATCTGATTTCATCCTTGCCAATCCTTCTACCTTTTGCATTGTTTTTATATATTTTAGTTACACGGTATAGCAAACTGGGGCGTGGCCACACCTAACAACCACGTCAGCATGCTTGCAACTGATTCTCCTCCCCCTCTCTCTCGGTCTCTGGACAGTGACCAGAGAGCTGATGCCCGCTTAGCACTCCCTAGACTCGCAGGACCCTGGACAGTTCCCACCAGCTGGGAGTCATAAGGCTAAGCAGGCCTGGGAAAAGGGCGCAGGAGAAGCAGCAGCCGCATCTCATTGCAATAAGAGCCGACCAGAGCAAAAAAGAGGGAGCCAGGCAGTTGCAAGGAGGTGGGCGAGGAGCGCGGACATAAGATTCAAGTTTCACGGTGATTCTATGTTTTTTCCCTTAAGATTCCGATGGCGGAGAGATCAGGGGTTCGTGCAACAACCTAAAGCAATGCCTCAAGACACACAGCTCGCCTCCTGAGCTGAAACGTGAAACCGGAGATTAAAACCATTTAAGAGATACGTTTAATGTGCGCGAAATTATACGCACCTTTTTGTGTTTGAATTAATAAGAATAAAATTACTGCCCTGTGGCCGATGTTTTGACCCATCCTCCCGCGTAGTCTGCACCATGTATTCCAGTGTCTTGCAACAACGCATTATGCTTTTTATATTAAGGAGAATATGGAGGCTCCAGTACTTTAGCGCTTTTAGACAATATGGAATGTGCGTTTTGCCCACTAACAAATATCAGGAGGATATACAAAGGTCTGCCCGATGTGAGAAATGCTATGGCAGTGACTGCAAGCTATTGTCAATTGGGAGTTGTGTAAAATGCGCTGGAAAGAGATTTCAGTCACAAAAATCCTGGAACAAGACCCACGGAAGAATTCATGCATCCCATGATATTCTAGTCACATTCACGATGCTGAAATCTCTTTTGTGTTTATTCCAGCAACTCTGCATTCAGTATTTGCTGTCGCTCAAGATGGAGAGACAACAGAGGTGAGACATGAGCTCTTATATTTGATCTGAATAACACTTTTTACGGAAAAACTGCCACAAAGATGCTTTACCAAAAAGCACCGTGGTACATGCCTGGCCTAAGACTTAAAAATAGCCTTATGAGGTGGGGGGAAAAAAACTCCCAGTTGGGAGAAAAAACCTCAAATAGTGGTAAAAAAACCTTCCCCAAAGGAAGAAATCTCTGGAGAAACCTGGGGCTATAGTGAAGTAGCCCATCTTTCGCTGGCTGGGTAAGTGACTTTTTATGTGTCTTTGTCAAACAAGTCTAATAAAGTCCATTAGAAGCCAATAATGACTATCACTATACAGGTAAGTACAGTATGACTTAAGTAGTCAACATAATAATAAAAGGTGAAGATGGTGTTTGGGGCAGGCCATGGTAATGCATCTGCTGTAGGAGGGTGCGACCAGCATGGGCGCAAGTTACTGGCCAGAATTAGTCCTTGGACCCTCCACCTCACAGGGCAAGAGTGGGATTCAAGCCACCGGAAAGGAAAACAAGGGAAAGTCAGACACTGTAGATATCAGCATATCATCAGATACAATCCCAATGTCCCTATTTCATCTTAGATTGAATTTCTAACCCAGAGGCAAGGGTTTGATTGAGATGTCTGTGTGTATTTCAAAAATAGCCAGAACAATGAACCTGCAAACCCTCAGTTCCAAGGGGTCCTGCCCAGTGGCACTGAGCGTGCATTAACTGGCACCATTATTGAATGCTCAGTGCCACCAGTCCCGCGTGGATTTACTAAACTCTAGCCGCCAGTATCATGTGAACCTCTCCAGGACTAGGGCCATAGTGAGCCCCACTAACATCATTAATGCATTCTCAGTGCCGCCAGTTCCACATGGGTGTTCTAACAGTACCTAAATTGACAGCAATATCCTCTTAGTCAACCAGAGAGAAAATATTCCAGTCATATTCCTCAGCTGAAGGATTTACTGCACAAGTAAATTTTGAGCTGGGACTTAGCAATGGTGTTCAGTGGTAGATTGTTCGATTGGAGAGGGACTCGATAGAAGGCTTTACTGGACAGTATTTTTACTCACTCTCAGAGTAGATAGAATTCCAGCACTTTGAAAACAAAGAGATATTTGGGGGTATGGGGGTGAAAGAGGTCCTTTAGGTGAGGTATAGGTGAGGATAGGTATTTTGAAATCTATGTAAAATTGAATTGGTGGAGAGATGCTAAAACTGGGGTAGTGTGCTAAAAGTGTTCAGTTATAATTAGAATACTGGCAGCTGGATTTTGGATGAGCTGAAGTGGCTTTAGGGCAGCATTTGCAAATCTGCACAAGAGAGCATTTCAGCAAATCAATCAAAAACATGGACTAATCACACATGGACAGGATTTGTCTTATTTTGGCAATATTTTTAATGACGGAACTTGAAGGTATAGAGACATCATCGAGAAACAGCACTACATTTGTGAATTTGTCCCTGATGGAAGTTGGGCATGCAACCTATATTTTAGTTTTTCTAAATTAAAGGTACTCTGGCATGGCAGTGAAAGTGCAGAGAATCATGGAATATTAGAGAGATTGTTCTGCTGTCTCTGATCTTGGTTTGAATATATGACTTTAATATCTTGCAAAATAACTGTGAATGTAATGCATTTGAATACCTAGGATTTTTTACGTTTTGCCTTTCCTTTGTTTATTTTCTAACATACTTTGTGTGATCTAATATTATGAATAGTGAAGTTAGAAGAGATTCCACGAGGGTACATTTCATTCCAGTATCCATGGCCAGACATAGCAGCATACAAACAAACGTCTCAGAGTTTGCACAAGCAAGATGGATGTAAAAACAAATGCTAGACAAAAAATATACAACTTACTGTGAGTCCAGCTCTTAGTAATTAATTCGTTTTTGGAAAGGACCACTATGAGTAACAGATGTGATAAAATGCAACATCACAGTTTCCACCTTTGAAGACCTTTGAAAAAAAAAAATCAACAATTTTTTTCAAGGTTTACGATGCATGCTCAGCTTGTGACAGAGCGCTTTTAATGAGGAGAAAATTTGGGCCATCCACCTCTTAAAATCTATAAGTCAGGCCTCCATATTTGTGACCCGCCGTGGTAAAAGGTACCTCCGAGTGGCGGTCATGCTATTGAGAAAAACGCGATTTAAATGTCCCACTCGCCACGTGGACTGTGTTTACTTCCACATTTGGAAAACTGCTTCTGATCCACAGGATTTAGCTCCATATACGTCACGCGGAATCCCCTCAGTATCTCGATAAATTTCCATTTCAATACTGCCGAAAATTGGCTTTTATTCAGTGGCAGAGCTAGAAGTGGGAATTGGGGTGGCACAGACACGTCCCTTTATGACAACAATTATTCCTTGCTAGTTCTCAATCATTTTCCTTAATTGATGCGTTTTCCGATTATCATAATTGGCAACTGAAGACACGGTTTCTCTCCATATGCAATTTAACAGCGATTAAATCATGGGCTAAATTCAGTACAGAAAAATAGTTTACTTATTAATAGGCCAATGCTTCGCGTTGATTGAACTGGTCCACGTTCCAATGAAATATCGCCTTTCACTCTCGGTATTGCGTGGGTTGATTAAAAAAAAAGTGGCACTTGGCAGTTAAATAGGCTATAAAAAGCGTGCGGCTCAAGCCATTTGCGTGAGAGTCGACAGGTATGCAATTTTGAATAACGAAAGAGGAAGGTCCACTCTATAAAAAATAACATAAAACTGAATTTTGAAAATTTTGACCCTGCCAGCCTTTTTAGCTCCGCTGTGACGACAGTCACAGTCAGTGGAGCTTTTCTAATGCTGAGTCGTCCGGCGTCCGTCTGTCCGTCCGGCATCAACTTCTCACTTCAAATCTGAATATCTCAAAAACTGTCAGATAACTTTATTCCTAATTTGGTGTGAGCCTTCCTTATGATATTCTGAATATTCACTGTGAAAATGAGAAAATTCTACATCCCGGTTTTTGAGAAATTCAGCATTATGGACTTAGAAAATGAGTGTTTGTGCTCATTTTTTCAGTCTTTCATTAATGTCAAAAACTGTCTGATAACTTTTTGTCTACTTTGTTGTGAGCCTTCCTTATGATGTTCTAATGATCCCCTACGAAAATTGAAAATTCTACGTCCTGGTTTTTGAGAAAGTCAGCAATTTGGACTTAGAAAATCAGTGTTTGTGCTCATTTTTTCAGTCTTTCATTAATATCTCAAAAACTGTCTGATAACTTTTTTGCTCCGCTTTGACCATAGTCAGCAGTCAGTGGAGCTTTTCTAATGCCTAGTCGTCTGTGTCCGTCTGTCTGTCCATCCAGCGTCAACTTTTCACTTCAAATTTGAATATCTCAAAAACTGTCTGATACCTTTTGTTCTAATTTGGTGTGAGCCTTCTTTATGATATTCTGAATATTCACTGTGAAAATTTGAAAATTCTACTTCCCGGTTTTTTAGAAATTCAGCATTTCAGACTTAGAAAATAAGGTGTTTGTGCTCATTTTTTCAGTCTTTCATTATTATCTCAAAAACTGTCTGATAACTTTTTGTCTTATTTGTTGTGAGCCTTTTTATGATGTTCTGAATATCCCTATGAAAATGAGAAAATTCTTCATTCCGATTTTTGAGAAATCCAGCATTTTGGACTTAGAAAATCAGTGTTAATGCTCATTTTTTCAGTCTTTCATTAATGTGTCATATGTGTTAATATTACAATAGTTTTCAAGGCTTTCTGAAATTAAGTTTTAACATGGGCATTTCAGTCATCCTCAGCGGAGCTCTCTAGGCCGACAGGCCTCTTGTTTCATGGCTGGTCACATTTGACAGAAGAGACATACAGTATCAAGACTGCAGGGAGGCATTGATAACCTGTAATAAAACTAGACCAATCATAGTTTTCACTTGTTTTAGGAAACTTGTTGGTATTGGGTTCCACTGGCAGGTAAAATTTTTAGAGGAGTAAATTTAGGAAGAATATTCACGTAAATCAGGAGCTGAGAAAGAATCTAGGCATGCGGCTGCTTTAAGAGTTATATCCACTTTTTCAGAGTGGGGAGGCCAGGCTGGAGGCAGAGGTACAGGGAGGATTTTTATCCTTTTCTATTGTCAATATTTTTCCATTAAAGAAGAGCAAGTCTCTGCCAGGGTCACTTGTTTGAATGCAGCTTTCCAATATTGCCCTATGCCTTGCTAGCAAGAGTGTTAAATATTGTGGATTAATTTTATTTTTCTCTATCAGTGTGGAAAAGAATGAGTGTCTAACAGTTATGAGGGCATGTTTGTATCTTGTGAAACTATCTTTCTTTGCTAAAAAAAGACTTGCATTTTCATCAAATGCCATTTTATTTCCAGTCAGTGCATGGTTTTTTTTTCTTTCCTTTTGTGGGCCTGCATCTGTTCATTGTCAAGAGCAAAGTTTTTATGAGATTTTTTTACATTATTTTAAAAGGAGCAACTGCATCCAAGGTTTTGCGGAGCGTGCAGTGAATGCTCTCCAGAAATTGATTAATTTTAGCTGATTGTCACAATCCTTGGAATTTAAGTTGAGTAAAGGGAATCGCTGAATCATTGGAAACCTGATCTGCATTACTGGACAGTCAATTTCACTGAAAGGAGCTGTGTCATAATTACTGTATGTGCTCACAACTTTGAACAAAGTAAATCCATTCAACTGTGAGTCAAAATCTAGAAGCTATTTTTCATCTTATATTATGATTGGCAATGGCAACCAACGTACATTCTTTGTATCCCTTGGCTAAAGCATAAAATAGTGCTTTGAATCCTCAAATTTCCACAGAAAGCACCTCACTATAAAAAGCATAATGTCAGAGTAACTAAAATATATAAATACAATGCAAAACGAAGACGGATTGGCAAGGATGGAATCAGATTATGACCTGCAGTCAAGCAGATCCACTTTCTTGGGATGTAGGTTCTGAGCATGCGCAGTAATCGTGACACAGCTCCTTTAACATCTCTTAAATCTCATGTTTGAAATGGTTGTAACTCCTTGGTAGTTCATACCCTTAAATTAAAGTTGACATTTTAAGCAGACTATGATGGATTGGTGAGCTGTCCAAGGTGTGTTCATGCCTTTCACCCATAGTTGGCTGGGATAGGCTCCAGCTCTCCCACAACCCTGATGAGGAAGAAGCGGTTTAGATAATGGATGGATGGATAGATCTCAAGCTGATCTCGATTGTTTCATTTCAAATACATTGTCGTGGCAAACAAAGCCAAAATCAAAATGGAGAAAATTGTGTCACTGTCTATGGACTTATAAAACTGTCTCTGTGTTCTGGGTCATGACTGCATTTTCTTACATACTGCCATTTTTTATGATGTGCAGTGTCTGGGTGGCCAGTAGCTGCACAAAGCCAGTACATTACATTACATTATGTTTATTTAGCAGACGCTTTTATCCAAAGAGACTTACAGTAAGTGCATATGATTAGCTCATTGACACTGAAGCACAACAGACTAGACAAAGTACATTTATTATTGAGCATTGGTCACCTAAAGGAATGAACATGTGGAGCACAGACTAAACAGTAGGCAACAGCAAGCAGATAAAAGATAAACAAATGGAGACAAACAGAGCAGGGAATTAAAAAAAAAAGCAGGGGGAGGGGGGTTTAGGTCAGATACTGTCTAAACAAGTGAGTCTTTAGGTTATGACGGAAGAGCAGCAAGGAAACGAGCAGCAGAAGTTCGTAAGGGAAGGTTATTCCACCATTGGGGAGCAAGATGGGAGATGCTGAGTAAACTGGTAGAGTGACTGGCTTTCTGACCCTGGGCAGGGGGACGAAGTTGTACTGCTGCCGCAGAACAAAGCAGTCAAGCAGATGTGCAAGGGGTGATAATCTCTTGCAGGTAGGAAGGGGCCATCTTGTTTGCTGCAGCATAAGCCAGAGTCAGAACCAGTGGTGTAGCCAGCGGGGGTGCTAAGACACATCCCTTTTTGACTGCAATTAGTAGTTCTCAATCATTTTCCTTTATTGACCCGTTTTCCAATTATCGTAATCGGCAACCGAAGACACATTTCTCTCCATATGAAATGAACAGCGAACAAATCATGGGCTAAATTCAGTTTTAAACAAGAACAGAGAATGTGGTTGCAAAAACTTCCGTTTAAAACAGTTATTAGTCTGAACTGTTCTCAGTCATTTTCATAATTAACAGAAGGTTCACTCGAGAGCACTCCAGAGAAAACAGGAGCTGCTTGTTCTCCCCGATTAAGAGGACAATCATTGGGAGAACAAATGCAATCATTATAAAGGAAAATGATTGAGAACTACTAATTGCAGTCAAAAAGGGACGTGTCTCAGCACCCCACTGGCTACGCCACTGGTCAGGACTTTGAATCTGACTCTGCCTGTAGCTGGAAGCCAGTGCAGGGATCTCAGCAGGGGAGTCAGTTGGGAGAACTTGGGAAGGTTGAAGACCAGACAAGCAGCTGCATTCTGGATGAGCTGCAAAGATAGAAGGGCACTGGATGGTAGCCCAGCAAGCAAGGAGTTGCCGTAGTCTAGGCGGGAGATCACTGTGGCTTGGATAAGGATCTGAGCTGAGTAGGTGGACAGGTAAGGTCGAATCCTTCTGATGTTCCAAAGGAAAATCTGCAGGATCATGTTATAGCTGCAACTTGCTTCTTGAAGTCTAGTTGGTTGTCAGGGCAACCCCCAGGTTCTTCGTAGAGCAGGTAGCAGCTATTGCTGTACCATCAACAGTGATGGCAAGCTGTTTTGGAGGGGAGGTTCGATGCAGGATGAAGAAGAGCTCTGTCTTCTCAGGGTTGAACTTAACCCCTTTGTGCAGAATACAAATAATTCCAATTTTTCCTGTCATGCATGAGCCTATTAATGCTTTATAACTCAGTATATGTGTCACAAAGACTCTGGAAAATTATTCCCGTCAAACAAGACATTTGGAGATTTAATTACAGAATTATTTAGGAATTAAATTTCATAATTTACAGATGGCGGCGCCTATATCTGCGCAAAGGGTCAAGATGATGTCTGGCCAGGCATGCTGATATTCTTCCCTGGACCTGTGTGTTAGGATTAAAAGAGAGGAAAAGTTGAGAGTCATCAGCATATCAGTGGTAAAAGAAACTGTGGGACGTGATAACAGAGCCAAGAGACTTCATGCAAATGGAAAACAACTGGGGCCCAAGGACAGATCCCTGAGGGACACTGGTAGTAAGGAGCTGGGAGGAGAAGACAGATCCCATCAAGGACATCTGGTATGTCCTGCCAGCCAGACACAAAACAAACCAAGAGAGAGCAGTATTGTGTATATATATAGCATGTTGTGGTAACTAATTTATTTTTAGAGGTGTTATTTATTGTTGTTAACTTTGTACTGGTTATATTTATTCACAGATTCTATTTTTGTATTAATTATTTATGAAAGAAAATTGTTTTTTTATGAAAAAATAACCCAATATGGTCATGTGACGCTGGATTTGATTATTTCACCTGTGGGTGTCATAGGGAAAGCAAAGAACGAACCTGATGAAGCGATGGCGAAACGCGTTTTTAGCTCCTAAATAAAACTCAGTCAAGAGTAATCAGTGTGCGGAGACTTTTTTGATTTTATAGTTTGACTGTTCTGCCTGCTGTCGCCAGAACCTGACTCACTTGAACAGGCTTGTGCACGGGGACTTTGTGGACTTCAAGAGAGAGCAGTTTGAGAAACCCCCATCTTCACCAGAGTGGAGATCAGGAGTTGGTGGTTGACAGTATCCAAGGCAGCAGACAGGTCTAAAAGAATCAGGACAGAGGAGAGAGAGAGACAAAGCACGAGCAGTGGCGAGTGCGTTTGTCACAGGCAGAACAGCAGTCGCCGTTGAGTGGCCAGCGCGGAAGCCAGACTGGTGGGGATCAAGGAGGTGATTCTGTTGGAGAAAAGATGATAATTAATTGAATAGGGCATACTCCAGAGTTTTAGGCAGGAATGGTAGTAGTGAAACAGGATGGTAATTCTTAACATCAGAAGGGTTAAGGGAGGGTTTTTTTGAGGAGCGGTGAAATATGTGCCATCTTAAATGCAGGAGGAACATGACAACAGGCAAGGGAAAGGCTGATAATAAAAGACAAAAAAGGAATGAGCTCACTGGATATTGACTGCAGAACTGGAGATGGGATGGGGGCAAGTGCATAGGTTGTAGTACGGTGAGATGTGACCAGACGGAGTTGGGCCTCCAACATCTTGAAGGAAGACAGGATGGGAGTGGGATGGCTGGGTGAATCTGGAACAGGACAGTAGCGAAGTGGTGAGCATTGCTGCCTCACAGCAAGAAGGTTGTGTGTTCAAACGTGGGGCCTTTCTTAGTGGAGTTTGCATGTTCTCCCCGTGTTCGCGTGGGTTTCCTCCAGGTACTCTGGTTTCCCCCACACACAAAATCATGCATTGTAGGAATACTCCTATCAGTACTTCTGACCAAGGAACTGGTTTTAGAACTGGAGTTGGTCCCCAGGTGCTGCTCTGTGGCTGCCCACTGCTCCTAACTATAGGATGGGTTAAATGCAGAGAACTAATTACCCCATGGGGTTCAATAAAGTGTATCTTATCTTATATTGACCGTTACTGGGTGGTATGGCTATCACCTTCCCCAAGGCCAAAGAATCATCTGCGGACAGAGAAGACTTGGGGGGGCTAAGCAGAGAGGAGAAAGTGGCGAAGAGTTTATGTGGGCCAGGCATGCATGCATTGATTTTAGTTTGATAAAAAGAGGACTTAGCCAGTGTGGTGGCAGAGGTGAAGGTTGCCAGCTGTGTCTGATACGCAGCGAGGTCAGCAGAGGATCAGGACTTTCTCCACTTCCTCTCAGCAGCTCACAATGATTGATGACTCGAGCAGAGTGAGTCAGTCAGCCACAGGTGGGGGGGATGAGCGTGTTGGTTTGTAGAGAAGAGGGCAGAGTGAGTCAATAGACTGGGAAAGAGATGAATTAAACACAGAGGTAGCAGTATCAGCAGAGAGGTTAGCAAATGTGGCAGGAAGAGGAAGTTTAGAAAGCACTAGAGAGGTTAGGGAAAGGTGAGAAAGGGAACTTAGATTTCTCCGAAATGTAACAGGGGGTGGGGAGCTGGAAGAGGTATGAGAGGCTGGGGACAGTAGAGAAAAGGAAACAAAGAAATGGTCAGAAACATGAAGCGGAGTCACCGTGAGTTCAGGTGTAAAGCAGGTCAGAGTGAAAACAAGGTCCTGTTTGTTGCCAGCCTTGTGTGTTGCAGGGGATGAGGACTGGATTAGGGCAAAGGACAGCTGTTGTGAGGTTGTACTGGAGAGCTGAGTGCTTGCTGTTGGGAAGTTGAAGTCTCCCAGGACCATAAAAGGAGTGCCTTCTTCTGGAGGAGAGCTCAGGAGAGTATCAAGATTGTCCAAGAGGCACCCAAGAGGATCTTGAGGGCGATAGAGAAACAACAAAGTAGAATTTAGTAGGGTGAGTCACAGTAACAGCATGAAGCTCAAAGGAAGAGGTAGGCAGTGAATCTCAGGGGAAGATACAGAATCTCCTTGAGGGAGCGATGAGTTGGCCGGTGCCCCCGCCACGCCCAGATGGTCTGGGGGTGCGGGAGAAGGAAAAGGCTGTGGTCAAGGTAGCAGATGAGGCAGAGTTATCAGGAGAGATCCAGGTCTCTGTGAGGGCCAGGAAATGAAGGGCCCTCATCTTGGCGTATGCAGTGATGAAGTCTGCCTTTTGAACAGCCGATTGGCAGTTCCACAGTCCACCTATCACAGAGAGACCCTCAGATGCGGACACAGGCGGGTAGATCAAGTTAGAAAGCTGACGTCTTTGGTGGTTAAGTTTTCTGGAATGGGGCACAGAGCACACAGAAACAAGGGTAAGACAGATGGTTAAAAGAGAAGTCTAGTGAGGCTGGTGTATAGTAGATATAGGGCAGGAAAAAGGCAGACAGAACATGCAAACTGACACAGCAACATAAAAACAGATTAGCTAGCCAATGAAACAGTTCAAAACAGCAATACTCCAGTTGAAACTAATCGAAAATTCTCAATACAACAAAACTAAATCACAAAGGACCGACTAAATTGTAATGCCCAGCGACGTTCAATTAACTACCAACTGACCAAATGCAGAATAGGAATAAAGTACTTAGCCCGAATCCGTTGCCTTCACGAGTCAGCGACGCTAACCAGATGCACTATAGCAGACTGTAGGAGTTACAGCCCTTAACTAACCTCAGGTGTTTAATTTTTAATACAGCAGGGCAGATAATAATATATAATTGCAGCAAAGTACACAAATTATTCTAGTTGAGAATAACTTGGGTAGTTATCTTTTGCAAAAGCAGGAAACTGGATACTTTCTTCAGTTTTTCAATACTGCTATCAGTAACAAATGTGTTCCAGTTTCCGCAAGAATAAAAGTTAATAATATATTTGTCTGTTCATGCTTTTCAATTAGATCTTGTCAATTTGACTAATGTTTCATAAGAACATTTGTCAAACATCATGTTAGTCATTATAAAGTGACTAGCGCTGAGACGCACACTCCTTATGTATTATGCACTAGTGTACTGGAAAATTTATTCTATTTTCATCACCCATATCGTTGAGAATGGTTATGTCATCACAGACAGTGGTTCAAAGAAGACTTTTCCTGTTTTGCACTTAAAAGTAGTTTTCTTTCTCTCTGTTTATGACTCCCTATTTTTTTCCATTGGGTCTTTGTTCACCTAACACTGACACTTTTGCCTGCATCAGGCCTGAAATTTTTAAAGGTTTTCTGTGAATTGCCAACAAGGCAAAAAAAAAAAAAGAGGATTGCCCCACCATTCACTTTAACACTCCAGCAGGAGCTCTTCTCAAATCATTCACACTTGTATACCTCTGTGAGCCTCCTAACAGCTTGGTTCTGTTTTCACATCAACATCCACATCATAAAACCCTTAGCTCACTGACTCCAAGGCTCGGTCATTTCTTTCAGTAACCAATCTCAGTAAAAAGAGATTGGGGTACATAAATTGTGGTCAAAGTGCTGTCTCGCTTGATTTTCCAGTTTGTGCCTGAAAATGAAAGCCATGCACTGCAGCTAGTGGATGATACACTCTTTTCCTCGCTGTAAACCAATTAATGTACACAAGAAATGTGAACTTAGGCTTTTGATTGTTTTCCCAGAGCATTGGCGTGTAATTTTCTAAAATAGTGCTTGCTTAAAATATACATTGGTTAGTAAACAGCCTCACAGCCAAGAAAAATAAATGAGTAGTTTCCTCCTAAGCGTACAATCAGTTGTAACTGTGGTCTGCACTGTGGCATTTTACACTTATATGAAAAAATGGTCATGACCAAATGAATGATAATATGCATCAATTTCTATTAGGCCGTGAACTACAGATGATTGCGATTTTCTCCTCCCAAGGCTCATTTAGCCATTTTACGGAGAAGTATAAGAATAGACCTTCTATTGTAATAATAACAACAGAAAGGAACAAGCATGAATATGTAAATATGCATTTGAAAACAAAATACTTCAAAGCAGCAGTAGAGTTTTAGGTTATAAAAATTTCCCTGAGGTCAGCTCATGATGCTTATGCTTATCAGTGATGATCTTCTTCTTCTTAATTTTACTCCTTTTTCTTCTTCCTTCTCCTCTTTTTCCTCTTCTTGCGTAAGCAATTCAATAATTACAGTTAAAATGGAACAGTTAAGATATTAATTATATGGAAGTACACAAAGAGAGCATTCTGTTACTAAAGAAATAAACTTGCAGGATCAATTTCTGGCTTATGACCATTTTTAAAACCAATGTCCTCCTGTTTCTTTTGGCACAGTTTATCCATCTCTTTTTCTCTCTGCTGCTCTCATCTCTTTTTCTCTCTGCTGCTCTCTTGCACTCTGACCACAGCATACAGTACTTTTCCACTGACTGAATAAAGCTGACTCACTCTCTTTCCCAGAACTTTTAGTTGCACACCATCTGTCAAACTGTAGTGAAACAATTTCATGGAACATGAGTGAGACTTATTATATACAAAACGCTTACTGTAGCATGCAGTGATGATTCTACACCACCACTTTTGTGCAAAAGGGGTCACGATATATTACCTCTCTATAGTTTTTTGGTGAATTTGTATTGAAACATGCCATTGTAGACAATGAGAATTAAAAAAAAATAATTCCCATAAGTATACTGAGGTAAAAATATGGACAATAAACAAAAACACTGAAAACATTTATTTTTTATAACAATTGAAAGGTGTCACAGATTTTTTTTTTTGTCTCTTGCATAGCCTGAATGCATGTTTTTAGGCTCATTCCATGATTATTGATGCTAAAAAATTTGTTCAAACTGGTTTGCGGCAATGTTATTCTACACAGTGTTAAACACAATGACACGATGGAAGGAGCTCTCCGAGATTGTTCGTTGCCGAATTGTGGCCTTACATGATGCTGAAGACGTTAAATGCTGCCATGGCACTCTAGAAACACCATCAAGCATTTCAAAGAGATCAGTTCCCTGAAAACTAGTGGCAGTAGAAGTGCGAAATGGAAGTTAAGTGCCTCTGATATTTGTTACCGTTACCTGTGTATGACAAGTAAAAAAAGAAAGTCGATGCTTGACAGCGCAGCAACTCTGTGATGATATTAATTGCACCAGAAGAGAAGAGATGAAAGTATCAAGAGCAACTCTTTCCAGACGCCTGTGTGAAAATGGTCTGATTGGTCATGTTGCTGCCAAGAGTTGCCAACATCAAAAAAGACTTGAGTTTGCCAAGAAATTCAAGGATTGGACACCAAAGGACTGGGAACAAGTCCTTTGGACTTTTGAATCAAAATTCCAAATTTTCTAACCCAAACGCAGAACTTGTGTGCGCCATAGAGTTTGAGAACGTTTCAAAAATGACTGTTTGACTCGTTCAGTAAAACATGGAGATGGTAATATTATGGTTTGGGGTTCAGTCTGCTCGAAAGGAGCAAGTAATCTCAAAAAAAGCAACGGAATCATGGATCAGAAGAAGTGGATCCTCATCCTTGGGAGGAATGCATTGCCATCTGGAAAGAGACTAATTGGTCAAGGATTTTATTTTCAACAAGATAATGACCTTAAACTCACTTCTAAGTTGTGCAAGAACTCCGTTAGAAAGAAACATCTGGTGACTCTAATCAAAGCAAAGGGTGGCCTCACTTGATATCGAGCTTTTCTCTCAAAAAGACAATATTATTTTGTTTTACTTATTGAATATAATTTAAAAAAGTCTGTGGACATGTCTGTTTTGTCAGGTAAGAGGAAATTACTCCATGCGCCTCGTGTTACTTTTTGTTGATAAACATAAACATTTGGGAGTTGACATGAATGAATTGTGGACTGATGATCTGGATATGAATGGACAGTTGCACTCTTTCTATATGAGAAGTAACTAACTCTTTAGAAATTTTAGTTCTTTCAGTAATGAGGTTCAAATCCAATTATTCCATTCTTATTAATGGTGCGCCGCTATGCTGCAATTATAAACAGGCCACTTTGCGTAAATTGACTGTAGCTTACAATAAAACTCTTAGACACACGCTTTCCCTACCTAGTCATTGAAGTGCCAGTAATATTTTGTTTCTTATTCTGTAAACTCTTTTGGGGAACTGAGGGGAAAGTTCATCTTGGCATTCAAAACGAGGGTTTTTAACTACAACAACCAACATGTGCAAACCATTTGTAATTGTGTATTCTTAAACTCGGGACTACGACAGCAGTGGCAAAGCATTTTATATGTGTGATGTCAGTTTCTCTCTTTTTAATTTTATGTCACTGTGGTTTTTTAATATGTATATTTGTATGTTTTCTTTGCTTTTTATATGTATGATGTATATGGACTGAAATGTCTGAAATAAAATCTATCTATATTGTTATCTTTTCACTTATTTTCATCTACTGTATATGATCCAATATTACATGAAATAAATACTTGAATAGTACTTGGTTTCTGATTTATCTTCATTTTGTTAAGTGTATAATCATCACTGCACACTACTGTGCGTTTGCACTCCAGCGAAGCAGACAGGATCTCTTTAGCCCTCGGGGGCTAAGAGCCCCTCAAAACATGATTGTATTTTCTGTTATACTTATGTTCGGGAATATGAATGCAATTCTGATGATGATGATCCTGATCCTGGGCAGCCTGCTGGCGCAGTAGTTAGCACTGCTGCTTAATAGCAAGGAAGCTGTGGGTTTGAATCCGGCTGGGGGCCTTTTTGCATGGAGTTTGCATGTTCTCCCTGTGTTCGCGTGGGTTTCCTTTGGGTTTCTTCTTTCTAATTGAAGACGCTAAATTGCCCGTGGGTATGAATGTGAGAGTAAATGATGTGAGCGCCCTGCAATGCATTGGTGAACTGTCAGCGGTGGGTCCCTGCCTTTCACCCATAGTCAGCTACAATAGGCTCCAGCTTCCCCTGCAACCCTAGTGAGGAAGAAGTGAGTATAGAGAATGAATGAATGAATGATTGAATGTCATGCGTGAAAAGCTCTACATGGTAAGCTGCATGTCAGGGCAGCGTGTAGACCTTCACTGTGTGAGTTCGCCGCCTTTTTCGATGAGTTTTCATCCAGATTTGACTAGAGGATCTTGCCGAGCTCAAGCAACTGTGTGTGCCCTGTGCACCAAACACCATAAGACATCTGTGCCACAGCCTGCAATCCTCTTGTCAGATACAAATGGCAGCGCGGCTCTGTCTGACGGTAAGTTTGGTCATGCCTGCAAAGCAGTGGAAATAACATGCCCTTTGGCTGTCCCAAGGCTGTCTCCAGCTCTGGACGCTACCTGTCTGTGCCCCAACTGGATTTGCACTGGGCTGTAAACACTCTCACTGCTGAATACATGTGGCTGAGACTGAAATATATGTTATATTGTGTATAATGACAATATGTAACCAAGCACCCTGCAATTACAGGGACATTTGGACCATGAAACTGCCATGTAATATTTTAGGTCCATTTTGCCCTGCTATTCATGCTTTTCAGGCTTCACCTTAAGTATTGCTTCTGCTTAACAATGATATACTGTAAACAGTTACTCCACAAATCCTAATTTTATTCATTCGTGAACAGTCTGCAAAGTCAAAGTATGTTGTGTGAACTTGCCTGCAATCTGTTGTCCCATTTGACTCATTCCAATAGCTTATTTTTTACCTCCTTCTTCACTTTCCCTCCTTTTTTCAGCTCTGTCTATCAGGGAGATAAGGGAAAAAAAAGTAAGTGGTGGGGGATGGTGGAAAAAATTGAAATAACACAAGTGAACATCCTCTTGCCTCTTGAAATGGCATCACAGAGTGACAGAGAGATCAATTACCGAGCTGCCCCATCCCATTCCCATTCTTTCTGTCATTTACAGCAACAGCGTTCATATGGGAGTTCATTAAAATATTTCAATGCTGAAAATTTGTGCTTTCATAACAAGATGCTGGAGCAAGGAAAACCTGAAGTTATGCCAATATACCTGTAAAAAAAATTGCTCACTGAAAAAAATAATTTAAAAAAAAAGCAAACTCTTATATATTCATGCCATGTAAGTCTGCTCCCCCCCCGTCCAGATTTGAACCTTCAACTTATTTGATACCCTGTTTATCCATTAGAAGACGAAATTAATGTTCAAATAATGTATGAATCTTTTAATTAGACCCATAACAGGCATATACAACCCCAATTCCGAAATAGTTGGGACAAAGAGTAAATTGTGACTAAAATCAAAACGCAATGACTTTCAAATCACACCAGCCAATATGTTATTCACAATAGAACAGAGATAACATAGCAAATGTTGAAACTGAGAAATTTTACAATTTTATCCACAAAATGAGTTCATTCCAAATTTGATGGCTGCTACAGGTCTCAAAAAAGATGGGACAGGGGCCTGTTTACCATGGTATAGCATCCCCTCTTCTTTTTAACACAGAGTGGAGGCGTCTGGCCATTAAGGAGACAAGTTTCTTGAGTTTAGCCATTGGGATTTGATCCCACTCTTGTTTAATACAGGCTTCCAGCTGCTGGAGAGTTTTGGGTTGATGGACTTTTCGTTTAATTATGCGCCAAATGTTCTCAATCGGTGAAAGATCAGGACTGCAGGCAGGTCAGTTCAGCATACAGACTCTTCTACTATGAAGCCATGCTGTTGTAATAGATGCAGTATGTGGTTTTGCATTGTCCTGCTGAAATACAGAAGGCCTTCCCTGGAATAGATGTCTTTCTGGAACGGAGCATATGTTGCTCTAAAACCTTTATATACCTTTCAGCATTCATGGTGCTTTTTAAAACATGCAAGTGTCCCACACCACATGCACTAATGCATCCCCATACCATCAGAGATGCTGGCTTTTGAACTGAATGCTGATAACAGGAGGGGTGGTCTTGCTCCTCTTTAGCCCGGAGGACACGACGCCCATGATTTCCAACAAGAATGTCAAATTTGGACCCGTCTGACCACAGGTCACTTTGCCTCTTTCCTACAGTCCATTTTAAATGAGCCTTGGCCCACAGAACACGGCGGCGCTTTTGGATCATGCTCAACAATGGTTTCCTTTTTGCATGATAGAGTTTTAGGTGGCATCTGTGGATGGCACGGCGGACTGTGTTTACAGACAGTGGTTTCTTGAAGTATTCCTGGGCCCATTTAGTAATTTCAATGACAGAATCATGCAGGTGAGTGATGCAGTGGCATCTGAGGGCCCGAAGATCACAGGCATCCAATAAAGGTCTTCGGCCTTGTCCCTTACGCAGAGATTTTTCCAGTTTCTCTGAATCTTTTGATAATGTTATGCGCTGTCGATGATGAGACCTGCAAAGCCTTTGCAATTTGATGTTGAGGAACATTGTTTTCAAAGTATTCCACAATTTTTTTACGCAAGCCTTCACAGGTTGGAGAGCCTCTGGCCATCTTTACTTCTGAGAAACTCAGCCTCTCTAAGACATCCCTTTTATAGCCAGTCATGTTACACACCTGAGGCAAGTTAACTTAATTACTTGGTAAATGTTCTTTCAGCTGATTCTCTTATATATTAATTGCTTTTTCAGCCCTTTTTTGCCTGTGTCCCAACTTTTTTGAGACCTGTTGCAGCCAGAAAATTTGAAATAAGCTCATTTTGTGGATAAAAATGTAAAATGTCTCAGTTTCAACATTTGAAATGTTATCTTTGTTCTATTGCAAATAACATATTGGCTCATGTGATCTGAAAGTTATTCCATTTTGATTTTATTCACAATTTACACTTCGTCCCAACTATTTCGGAATTGGGGTTGTATGTCCCCCAGACATTTTTTCCTAGGCCCAATGGTCCATAGGACATAATGTCTGCAGGGATATTTTTTCCTGGTTAATTAAACCCCATAGACATTATTTTCTAGGAATTTTTTTCCCAGCATAGGAAAAATTGCCTGCATAGGACATTATATCTTAGACGTTTTCTTAGTAAATATTTTCCCCACTGGATAGACAATTATTACTAGTAACAAGCAGTGAAGACATAGTTTCCTAGGGACTTTATTTACTGCTATAGCAGTAACAGTCACTTTTGTTCCCCTGTACATATTTTCTCATTCCTGTTGTCAAGGCCAAGGAAAATGGGACATACCAGCTGAAAGATCTCAGTACAGGCAGAACTCTCAAGAAGATGTATGCTGGATGCCACTTAAAAGCCTACGTCCAGAGATCCAATTCTCCACCTTGTAGTAATATGTATATAGCAAAAATAAAAGAATATTTAATAGACCAAGTTCTTTGGGGTTTTTCCTTATAAATAGCAATATTTTTTAAATGTTAAACTATGCCTCTTGTGATAAAATGACTGTGGTTATCAAAATGGCTCTTTAGAGGTCAGCAGTTTTAAACTTTGTTCTCCTTCAAAAATGTCAAGTAAATCTTCTTATTTTTAGTATGTTACTGAGTATTGTTGCAAGCATAAAAATTGATTAGCATTATTTATAGTCTTTATTTATGTCTGGACAGTACAACAAAGTGGGGCATATTTTCTGAAAGTGGTATACTTTTATCTGGAAATATGGGTCTCCCCTAGACATAAATACCTCGGAAATAATGTCTGTTGGACATTATTTCCTGGTATATACTATCTGGGAGACAATATTCCTTGGAGATAGTTTCTGTGGGGACAAAAAAACACGGAGACTAAAAACCTTAAAAAAAAACCGGTCGTAGGGCCGGGCCCGCAATGGAATGCCCACATTGTTTTTAATGCACCACACGTCCAGTTACAGACAAACACAGCTATATGTATATAGGGCAGGTGGGGGCGTGCGGCATGGGGCCTGGGGTGCCTGGAGATGGAGGGGTTGGCCATGGGTAACTGCAGGCCAGAGCTGCATGGTGTAGCCTGCTCCCCTTTGCGTCCCATAGCAGACATGGGCGAGGATCGGCCTGCTCTATGGCTATATGGGGATCCTAGGCAGATCCTTGTTTCTCTTCATCAAGTTATTTATTATTATTATTATTATTATTATTAGTATTATTATTATTACCTGTTAATTTATTTTTTTTCTTTTATTTGCTTATCTTATTTATTTGTTTGTCTGTTTTCTCTTTTGTCCCCTTCCTCCAATTATGATGATAATGATGTTATTGATCATTACCACTTTTATGGTTATTATTATTATTATTAATATTATTATTACTATTTCTATCTCTATTATTATTATTTATTACTATCACTATTATTATTATTATTATTATTGCTATGTCTGTCGCCACCGTTTATATTCTGTTGCTCATTACTTGCAATGCACGCACGCACCCACGCATTCACGCTCCCACAATCACTGACTGTTCTTTCATCATGTTCTATGAACCCTTAAGTCATGCTTCCACCTACGTATGTAGCCTCACTGTACATGTCCTTTTATGTATTCTGTTTTGTTTCACAATAAAATTAAAAAAAAAAAACAAAAAAAAACCTATCACAGACCATTGGAAAAAACCATTTACAGTCAAGTGCAATTGTAAGTTTGGTGATTTCTTTACCACTTTACATATGGCTTGGTTGAAGCGGTCTGGGTATGCATAAGTTGCTGTATGGCTCAATAGTGATGCTGAACAGGCAGTTAACACACACAGTCTGACCACAATCCATCACAGATGCCTCTGAGCCCAGAGAAGTCAGCAGTGCTTCTGGACACTGTTAACATAAGGCCTCCTTTTCTCACTGTAAAGTATTAATCTCCATTTGTGGACATAACCACTTATTGTTGAATGTGACAGAGGTGCGCCAAATTAATTCTGAGCCTATGTGGTTGTATGACTTATCGGTGGATTCTTCGTGCGGTGCCGTCTGAGTGATCAGAGATCACAGGTATTCAGCTTAGGTTTGTTGCTTTGCCCTAAAATGCACGGAAATTCCTCCTGATTTCTTGAATCTTTTAATTAAGTTATGCACTGTTGAGGTTGAATTGTCGAATATCCTCTCATCTTTCTGAGAGGAACATTTTTTAAAAATCTTTTAATGATTTTCTCATGCATTTGTTTGTTTATTTATTTATTTATTTATTTATTTGTCCGGTCTTGGCCTTCTGTCTGTCTTGCATCATGACACAATCATCTGCTGACATTACTGGAAATCGGATCTTTTTTGATTTTTTCACCAGAGGCAGATCTTGGGCTTGTCCCAACTCCATTATTTTATTTTTTGATTATCCGGATCCAGGATCTGTATTTTACAAATGAAATGGCATTTCTCCAGAAAAAAAAAAAAAAATTCAATATTCTTTCCGGATCTTCAATGAAATCAAAGCAAATTTTTAAATCAGAGGTATTTACGCGCATTTTGGTCCATTCCAACTCCACTAAAAGTTTTGTTCTTAGATGATCCGGATCCGGATCTGGATTCTGGATCCGGATCTGTATTTATAATTTTTTACTGGCATTTCTCGGAAACTACTTGACGGATCTTTCATATATAAAATTTTCACCATTCAGGTAGATCATGTGATTCTCTGTGATGCTCAAATTGATGAAAGCTTTGGAGAATGGATGCTTAAACATGCAAAAATCCCATTTAAACTTGTCACATGGGTGGTCCTGAAATCTTCCAAAGTCAGGTGTGATCTTGCATTTGTATCAACATCATCCCTTGGCGGACTGATCAGAAATGTCGGATTTGAATCTTGTTTAAAAATCTTTTAAACATTTTTCATGCATTTGACTTTTTGAGAATATCCTTTCAAGGATAATTTACCACCTGAAGGTCTTGGCCTTTCCTGAATGCTGCTTTTGCATCATGATTACAATCATCTGCTGACATTAGGAATACTGGACCCTCAAAAATTGTGAGGATTGATGCATTTTTTCATTTTTGTTAGTCGTCCTAAATTGCTCTTGTCCCAACTTTTTTATTTTATTTTAGAGTTACCTGAATGGCAGGAATCGATGTATATTTACAAATGAAATGAGTTTGTGACCAAAAAAAAAAAAATTCAATATTCTCTTCCTACAGTCTGCAATTAAATACAAATCAAAGCAAATTTTTTAAATCACTGCTTTTTGTTTTATTTACGCGCATTTTGCATACTTCTTTCCTCTTTGTATTTTGATTTTGAGGGAGAGATGTAAAAACTGTCAGTGAAGATGTATTGATAATGGATTTATCATTGTTGGTCAATTCAAAACGAGTCTCATATTAATTAAACTGGCTCTGGGAGAAGTATTGTTTCTTACAGTGCCCAGTTGGATTTTGCTTTATTGAGTCAATTATTTTCATGAGGTTCTGTATTGTCTATACATCAGCTCTTAAAAATGAAAGATGAGACAGTGTGGAAATTTAAAATTGTGAAGTAATATTTGTATCAAAAGATGACTTGTTAATGTAAATTGAAAGTATTTATGAGTCCATTGCTTCATACTCTGGCTTAACTTGGCGAAGTGGGATAAATCATCTTTTGTGGTAATTAATCTGTTATAAAAATTGGATGTAATCATGAACATATTGCTAACAGCTTAGTTCATGGAATTAGCAATGGTATGAAGGGTTCCCATTTGCTGAGGGAGGCCTTCTTTAGGAGATGCCATTGACCTTTGGTCCTACTGTTTAGTAAGGATGTTTTAAGTCCACAGCTGAGGTTTTAAGGCCATTCTCACAAGTAATTGGGGCCCGTACAGCAAAGCTGCGCAGCCATCCTCTTGTGTTTTCTACCTTTCCTTATACATCATCTCCCTTAAACTTCTTCTGACTATGAAGGTTCCAGCTGCTCTTGAAATTGTACAGTAAAAAGTTTTGAAGTTTGGCACGTTGACAGGAGACAGTCCCTTGGTTATTTTCACCAAGTTTCATGTCTCTGCCTCCCGCACTCTACCACCACCAATGGGTCATTGTAGGTGGTGGGTTTATGCATGTAACTTTTGAATCTTCTCACCTAATTTTTAAAAATGAGCTACTGTCAGTTTTCTTGGATGAAACTGAGGTAGATGCAACCAGTTTTGTTAATTATCCAGCCCCACCCAAAGGGTGAGGGAAGGGGTATTGTTTTCGATTCAATTTGTTTCTGTTTTTGTGTGTTTGTTTGTTTGTTCACACTCTAGCGGCAAAACTAATGGCCAGATTCACCCCAAATTCGGTTTAGGGATTGCCACTAACCCAGAATAGATCACTATTGAATTTCGTACAAGTAGGTGAAAGTATGTGCGAGGGGCGGGGTTTGTTGTGCCTGGCACCACTTGTTTCTTCTGTATTGGACTTTCTGCAAAATTGGATTTTTTGAAAGTTTTAAAAATTTTTCACAGGTGACTGTTACTTCCAGAAGATGATAGGATGGATGCATTAATCGCACAGAGAAGAAATACAGTCGGGGAAACGGCACTGCTTATAAGCGAATATGAATATCGTGATATACACAAAGGGTTGATACACATAGTACACTGACAGGAACAGAAGGATTACATACAGTATAACAGATTCAATACATGGCACAGGAGTGAGGAAAACAAAAAGGTCGATATGACACTGCCAAATAGAAGAAAATAAAACCATAAACACCGCTAATAAAATAAAGGCAACTAGCTGCAGGTCACAGAAAGGAAAATACCAACCTATACTAAAAGACTCAAAACAAAAGCAACAAAGGGTGGCAGCTGTCTCTAAACTAGTGAATTAGTTAACAAAAAAACTCTGCGTGAGTGCAGATGTACAGGGGCTCCAATCTAACTAGACCAAATTGCCTCCCACAACCCAGAGTAACAAATGAAAAATAATGATCATGATAACAATGACCCAAAATATGAACCAGCCAAATACACACAGAGATACAACATGAAATGAGCGAGCGCTCCTGCAGACGGTGGAAGGACGCACTAAATAGACCAGAATCCGATGGGGCGACGGAGGATTAGATGAGGTGGAATTAGGTGGAATCGTGGGGCGGAAGGAGACAAAGAAATCGGAGGGCGTTGACCAGATGATTGACAGTGGGATGGGAGAATCATGGCGAGTGAATCTCGGAAAGGAACACCTGCGGGTAAAACGAAACACAGCACAACACACACACGGAGCAGAGCACAGGAGGCAGCACAGGGTTCCCGTAACCGTGACAAATTTTGTCCATTTTTCACCAACACTGACACCAATGATCTTACGACCAAGCTGCACAAATGTAATCAGATGGACTTTTGATCAAAAGTGTCTGCCCGTCACAGCTAATCAAAATCATCCAGGAAGCCACCAAACAGGAAGTGAGTTCATATCTTAGCAAGGCTTTGTATCTAAACAAAACTTGGTACATGGACTAAAGACCTCATTTTGAGGATGCATAAAAATTTGCATAATTTTGCAATTTGGGGTGCTGAAATAAGTAAAAATCTGTTTTGACTGCTTGCCATTAAAAATAAATAAATAAATAAATAATTTCTGGTAATACTGTGGATGGTCACAAGGCTGAGCTATGGCCGCCTAATAGATGCGGTTGCCATATAGGGTTTTATCAAAAAAATTTCACAGGCTGCAAATTTGGTCCCATTTTCACCAAAACTAGCGCAGATTATCTGCAGACCAAGCATCACAAAACTAAGCCGATTGATATTGGTGATGAATGTCCAGATATATTGAGGAATATAAAATTTGGTGATTCACACTATCTCTTGACAATAATAGGAAACATTATTTGGAGAACTGAATAACCTAACATGCTCGCGCAGTTGTAGATGCCTGCAGAACATGGAGCTGCTCTATGTATGCACGCAGTTAAACTATTCTATCAATAGGTGGCACACCTGACACGGTTATTTAATATTCACGAGGAAGCAGTGCCTGTTACATATTTAGAACATTGACGAGTTTAACCGCATCCCATCCCTGTTTCCCAGGAATTGTATGAATTGCACTCCTAAGCCAAGCCTGATGTGCAAGCTGCCTAATATACTTGCCCATAGTATCTATCCAGCAGTTAATAAAAATGATCTCTTGTGACAGAAAAAATTGTTGTCCTTTGTTTCAACCACTTCAGCTATAATAGGCCAAAGGTATCTAAATTAAGTAGTGAAAAAAATCAGTTTTCTGTTTCAAAAACTCAACATTGTATTGATACTATATCATTCTACAATGGATTGTTGTCATCAGATATTAAAAAATGCTTGATTCCCTACCATTGTTTTATGCATAGATTCATTCCTTGACAAATTCAGTGGTTCCTTGCATTCTCATATGATCTCTCATTGATATTCAGTTACTCTAATGCTTGCTCAGGCTTACTGTATCTGCGGAAAGCACATTTATAGTTCACACCCACGTAAACTATAACCCGGTTAGTGTCTATTGATTGACATGTTTTTTTTTTTTTTTTATCCAATTCCAGACTTTATAAACTTTCCACAGTAATTGAAAGACTTTGATTGGACCATCAGAAAAGTATTTAAACCCTTGCATAATAGCAAGTTACGTTGTATTCTCTCAACTGTCCCCAGCTGAATGAGATGAGTCCAATGGGATCAGACCGTGATGTCATTTTGAGTGAGCACAAAAAGTTTTGTCATTTGAGTACCAGGGAGTGCTGCAATAATCAAACATCTGTTTTGACTGATCACTGTTGATGTTTTCACCATAAAAGAGAAATTGTCTGCTAATAACGACGGGGATCATTAGGCCAAAACATGACAACTTGTCATGTGAACTTAATTGAAGCAGTGACCATGTTGGATTTTATCAAAAGGTTTAAAAAATTTCTCACAGGCCTCAAATTTTGCCCAGTTTTCAGTAAATTTACTCAGGATGATCTTCAGACAAAGGACCCCATTTCTACAACCTAAACACAGTTGACAACACTAGTGCTAATGGTGTTGCGAATCAAAACTGGGCATGACTCGATTCCAGTAATTTTGTGCCAAGAGGTGACAGCCCAGCTGTGGCACTGTTGTCAAAAGGGTTAGAATTAATTACCTGTGGGTGTGGTGGGGGTTTGGTTCCATTCAGGCCAATCAGATTAGCTGCTATCATTCCCTTTAAAACCAGTGCGTTTATTCCATAGCGAACTGGCAATTTTGCCAGGTGAAGAACAAGTACCTAACATCCGCTACCACCACCTCCTTTGATGTCTGAGAACTGTGCTCCTAATGCAGTGATGCGTGGAGGCGTCTGGGAGGGGGGCTAGAGGTCAGTTCACCAAGTTATGCATTTCCTATGAAAACATGGGGGTGATTCAAACCGTATACAAAATGCCACTTGTGGTATTAAAAGGGCAGGACTGAAGTTAATAATTTGTATTTTTATCACATAAAGAAAATAATCACGTTTAAAAATACCCGTTCACCCTCTCCTTCCCGTTGGACCCCACCTTTTTGTTGGCATTATTTATATGCTAGATAATGTAAATGATAATGGGAAGGAAACAATGTGCATTCATTTGTGAACAGCTCTGCTAGTTGCAATTCAGTCCCGTTTAACTACCATAGAGTGACAAAGTTTATGTTAAAAGGTGCTGTTAGAGAGCAAAATGCACACAAGTTCTGTCACACAAAAATTGCACAGTGCTAGCTTTATGCAATGACTCACACTTGCCTTTGAGCTGTCCAACCCTTTGAGATTCAGTCGCTTTTATCTTGGGGCAGGAAAGTATCAAACTGGGCAAAGGCGATAAATATGTTGTTTGCGTTGGACAAAACTGTGTATAATGTTACTGCCACATGCATTGTCATTTGTAAAGGCTCATAAAGCCTCATAAAAGTTAAGCTTGATACATACTCCACTAGAACAGAGAAATTTGTTCTTGTTCTCGAGGCTGCGAGAACAAGAACAAAGTTCGATTTTGACCGAGACATTTCATACTTCACGAGAAACTCAAGTGCCGAACTCCTGGTTAAGTCCTCAAAGGGCCACGCCCACTCCATCTTTCTGACCAATCACACAACAGTTCTCGGACACCACACGAGAAAAAAGTTCTGCCTAGATGATGTGTTGAGAACAAGCTGCAAGAACTTTGAAACCAGGGCTGCGAGAACAAAATAACGTCATTTTGTTCTTGCAGCCTCGAGAGCAAGAACAAATTTCTCTGTTCTTGAGGAGAATGTATCAGCCTTTATGAGATGGATTTTAAATAGTCAAAACTGTTTGCTCATTGCAGCTATATCAAAGGCAAACAACCTAAGCAGGACATAAGTGTGTTAGACCTAATCTTTGATTAATTCTCATAAAATTTTGTCCTATCTGTGTTTGCAGCCATACTGCGTACATGATCACATCAAGTTGCCAGGGTGACTCTGCTCTGTGGGATTGCTTGCCCCTCATTGCTGCTTTCAGCTATATTACTGTGTGACTTTTTCATAGTGCTAGGTCCTGAGTCTTTCTTTAATGTTTTTCCCACAGTCCAGCTGTCTTTGTCAGTTTTTCCTCCTGTTTTCACTAATTGATTCTCATTATTTAATTATTGTTGTGTCCATCACCTTTCTTTTAGTGCTCTCGCCCCCACCTGTTTCCAAATTGTTTTTGCTTATAATGAAGTTCATTGTCTGTGTTCATTCCAAGCTGATTTTTTTCTTTCTCTTTCTGTGTCCTTCCTGCCAGCTTTAAGCTCCTTTACTACCATCATTACAATTGGTAAAGGAACACTACTAACATTTTTATTTTGGATATATTCCCCTAAAGTCCTGGGCAGGATGGCGAGTTGGCCAAACCTCCAAGCCCCTGAGATCGAGAGTGGGCTTCACCCATGAACTCCTGTACCCCTGGATTGCCTTTCTTGTAGCTACTAAACGCGGATTTTCTCTGACCGCGGCCTGTTTGTTCCTTTTGATCCTGTTGGCCCCTCGCCTGACCCAGACTGTCCCTGACTATTCGTCTGCTGTATCCTGTTTAAGTCTTCTGTTTGTGGCATTTGCCGCAGTAACCATTATTAAACATAGATCTTGTGGCTTTATGCGGATCTGCGCCTGGTTCCTTCACTGCTGTTCATAACTCATAGAGCCCTGAAAAATTTTTGTGAAAAGTTTTGTGAATCAAATTACGTTGTAGCTCAACCCTCAGTGAATGTGGCTGTATGGTGATTTGTGCCTGGTTCTTTCCCTGCTGCTCATAACACATACAGGCCTTAGAAAAATAAAAAGTGAAAAAGCAGAAAGCGAACATTACTTCCCCCAGCTTGTTTGCCGGCGTACCCTAAAGCCTATTGCTGGTGCATGTTTCCTGAGCGTGAGACAGGATTAATGTTACCTTTCATCAGCTCAGTCTAGGGAAGAGAGGGGGAGAGCTGACCACAAAGAGCGCTCTCATCCTTCTACAGCATGTTCCAGGGAACTGACCTACATCTCTCCGCCATTTCGCAATGACTTCATGCGTCCGGCATACTAGTGAAATAGTTCACTCAGTTTCACTCACATCTGCAACAAAGAGCACGACCATCAGCCTCCACGGCCTTTGATTTGTACATGAATTAATGAACAAATCTTAATTGTGTCCTAAATGCAGATGTTAGGAGTTGGTTGCACCCATATTTCCAAAGGCAATGGATACCCAGGGCAAAGAGACTTGATTTATTTTCTTGCATTGAACTTGAGCCCTCATCCAGCCAGAGGATGTCATAGGCTCATTGTCATCATCCTCTTTACGAACAATTATGCCAATTGTACAAACTGAGTAAGTTTATGGATTACTAATCAGTAATTAAGCACAGACAATATTGCCAGTGATATTTACTTATAAATTTCACTCAAAAAATCAGTTCACTGCTTACTACCAGGGACATTCTTTTTTTTTGAGACAAACTTGTGGGCTGAGTAAATTGTGATTTTGTGCAAAACCTTCTGGAAATGACAGTACATACAGAAAGCAATACATTTTTAATAACCAATGAAATAGGAAAAATACATTATTCGCTGTCAGTTACTTTTTTTTGGGGGGAATTTGGGAGTTCGTAATGTGTATGTGTACAGACAAGCATATAAGTGCATGCTTGCATGTATATGTGCTTGTGTGATCCAATTCAATGTTGACGGGAAAATTCAAATTAATATATTCACCCTGCAGCCAAGAAAAACATTGAGGTTGCCCTTCAAAATCTGTCATGGTGAACATTCTGGACCTAAAAATGACGGATTTTTGAAAGGCATACTTTATTTTTTTAACCTTTACTTCACCTGGGAAATTCCATTGAGAACAAGTTTCTCTTTTTCGAGAACGCCCTGGGAGAAATTCCAGATAGACCAGATGCAAGTGAGGAGGAATAGTGACAAACAGGGGTAGGGCCTAAAGAAAACCCTGAAATCTCACAAGCCACTAGAGCAATTTTGGGGTTAAGGCCTTGCTCAGGACCCCAACGGCACGGTTCTTCCCAACTTCATCTCTCAAGATCAAGTCAGAATCCCAAGCCTCACCAGGGGCGTGAAGTACCAACTCTTTTGTTACCAGTCAAGTAACTAGGCCACCCTGTCACCCCAAGGATATAGATAAATATTACACAACCTGTAGAGATGCATTTTTATTTGAGCAAACCTGCCAGTTTCTTTTGTCTGACAATCGGAAATCCTCAAAAATATTTGGACAATCTATTCATGTTTTTGCGTGTTTTCTTGAATATAAGCAGTTTTTAGTCCTGTACAATGGGCTCCAAAATTGCTGGAACCCCTGACTGGCTTTGCACAAACAGTAAAAAAAGAAGAGAAACCAAATATACCAACATGTGTGAAATACTTTATTAATATTTAAAAGGAAACAACCAAAATCAAAACAATCATTTAATGCAAAATAAATTTCAATAAAATCAAGGTTTCATAATGATTGACACCCTTAATTTAGTACTTAGTGCAACCACCTCTGGCAAGGATAACAGCATAGAGTCTTTTCCTGTAATTTTTGACAAGGTTAACTGACACATTTTGGGGAATTTTTGACCATTCTTCTGAGCAGATCCTTTCAAGATCCTTCACATTCTTGGGTTTGCGTCTATCAACTGCTCTCTTCAACTCAGCCCACAAGTTTTCAGTTGGATTGAGGTCTTGCAACTGAGATGGCCATTGCAGACCACTGATTTTTTTGTCACAGAACCATTTCTGTTAGGGTCTTGAGGTATGCTTCAGGTCATTGTCTTGTTGGAAAGTCCACATATGGCCAGGCCCCAGTCTACTGGCGGCTGCAACCAGATTGTCAGCCAAAATGTCCTGATACTTGATGGAATTCATCTTGCCATTAATCTTAACCAGTGCCCCTGGACCCCTTGAATTAAAACATGACTGACCCACCAACATATTTCACCATGGGCATGAGCTGCTTCTCTTGAATAAATATGTTTTGACATCAATTATGCTGATGCTGTATCTGACCTAACATGCAATTTTGGTCTCATCTGACCAAAGCACCTTGTTGCAGTCATAATTTATATTTTTGGCAAGCTCGAAGCACTTGCTTCAGTGTCCTCTGGAAAGAAAAGGCATTCATCTGGCAACCCTTCCAAAGAACTGTGGTTGTGGAGGTGGCCCCTGATGGTGATTTCTGAAACCTGGTGACCCCAGAATGCCACCAAGGCCTGCAATTCCTTCACAGTGATTCTTATGGATATTGCTGCTTCTCTCACCATCCTCCTCAGTATCCTGGGAGGCAAAATGCAGTTGCGTCATCTACCCTTGAGGTTTTCAACACTTCCAATTCTTTGGAATTTTTTAAATAATTGCCCTGTCAGTGCTCAGTGGCATATTTTAATCATTTGTGAATCTTCTTGTAGCCATTATCATAAAGGTGTATGACCATCTGCCTCTTTTGAACTGACAACCGTTTTCGTTTCTTCATGGTGTTAGATGACAAAGGGATATTGCATGTGTCTCCTCATTTTTATACCATAGTGAAACAGGCTCAATATTTGTAGTTCCTTAACACTTACATAATACTTAAATAAGTGGAATTTCATTCCTGGTTTAATTTTGGTAGATGTTATTTACAATAATCTTTAAGGGTGCCATTAATTGTAAAACCTTGATTTGGAGAAAAATGACTTTTGATTAAATCAGTAAATGATTTTGTTTGGTTCTATTGGAACATTAGTATTGTACAGTGTTTCTCACATGTTGATATTTAGAGTTTCTCTTTAAATATATATATATATTTTTAGAATTTTTTAAAGTATTGTTTGTGCACTGCCAGTCAGGGGTGCCAGTAATTTTCGAGCCCACTGTAAAATAACCTCAATGGCATAAAGCAAGATTTGAACAGCAAGTCAAAAAGAGTTTGTAAATATTAAGGATTGTGAACAAAACTTTAGGGGCAGGGAAAAAAAAATAAGTCTTTTTCGAGAGGGAAACTAATTATTTCAATTTTCTTACAAGAATGTAACCATGGACCAAAAAAATCAAGAAGTGCAAGCTTTCGTTTCTGAGCACCGATGATGTGCACAGAGGACAGCAAAATGTAGGACGGGACCCAGGTGCGAAGATGGATCTGGTATTTATTATGCCTCCGCAGCAATGCAGGAAGGCACAGCAAAATACAATACAAAAGAACACAGAATTGAGGTTCAGGGATAACAATATTTGCAATACACACAACTAGGACTGCAGCTACAGTAATATGCATTACAAATAGAAATTAACACGGAATCGAGGTTCCGGGCTAAAGGGACACACGCTAATGTGAGAGATAAGAGAACGGAGTCGACGTTCCGGGATAAACGGATACACGCTAATGTGGGATATAAGAACATGGAATCGAGGTTCCGGGATAAAGGGATACACGCTAATTCGGGAGATAAGAACACGGAATCGAAGTTCCGGGATAATAATATTCGCAATGCACACAACTGGGACAACAGCTAAAATACTATGAATTACAGATCGGAAGAAACACGGAATCGAGGTTCCGGGATATCAATTACAGCACTGAACGTAACTAGTAACAGTGCGGGAGTTACCTATTTAACTATAAGTTAAATATGTTAACTATCCACGCAAATTCGGGAGATAAATCTGAACAAGATTAGAGAGTAAACACAGGCTTGAGAGGCTTATGAGTTTACAAGACTTCGCCCCGAATGAGAGTGAAGCTCAGACTTAAATGGAAATACTACCACTCAGTGGAAATAAGACACAGATGCCGGCAATGATTATGGAACTGAAGAATGCAGTCCGGGTTTTAATAAGCTGATCTGTGAAGATGCCGACGCTGTGGTGTTACAAGAAGAGGCAAAGCAGAAGCGCAGTGTACCCTGTAGAAATACCACTGTAATGTGTGAAACAGCAGAACCATATGACTGCTCTTTTAGGAAAATAAAAAAGTCTCAAAACTCCTTAGCAGCTATTGTGGCTAAAAGTGATGACTATGATTAATTTGGGATTTTTATAGGGTTTATCTTTTTTTAATTTTATTTTATAAAAGCATTTCAATTTAATTCAAACTCTGAGTAGCTGAAAATTGTCAGTGCATAAAAACTTTTGACAAGTTTTGTACACAATATACTAACATAGCCGACTCACAGGAGCTTCAAAAAGTAGCAATACACACACACACACACACACAAAGTAATCACCCCTTCAAACTGACTCTGTGTATCTCCATGTGGCTGTCCTCATGAGAACTAATTCCAAGGGCTGACACCTTAGTTGAGACATCCAATGAAGTTTAACAGGATATCGGTCAAATACTAATGAACATGTAGTTTGTTGAAATACTGGCTTGCTTATTGAGGGCTGGCAGGTTTTTGGACAAAATTGTCATGAAATATATACTTTAAAAATATTTTTATTTGATTCCATCAAATTCACAATAAGTTAAGCATTTGGCTGAAGTTTAAAGTTCCCTCGCAAACAAAGGAAAAAAAAGAGAGATCTATAAGAAGTAAACAGTCCAAAACTGATTTTCAAAATCCTATTGGAAAAGAAACTATACAGCCCAACAAAGATAGTTTTGTGGAAAGATATTTCAAGTAAAATGTTTGTGATTTTGAGATAACAGCCAGAATTTTCAATTCTGTTGTTTTTAACCTGCTGAGCAAAATCACCAAAAATATGAAGTTCATAATTCATTTTCATTCTATTCTTTCCCTATTCACCGCATGGGGTGGGGGATGTATCAGACAATAAGGCACACTGAAGCAAAATAATGAAAACCTACTTTCAGAAGTACTCCCAAAGGAAGTATTTCTTCTCCATTGTTTGGTTATGAAATGTGATTCCTGAAATTGCACTGAATATTTGCCTTCTATTTCTCTGTCCTATTCTTTGGGCCAAAGTTTCCACTGTACTTTCTTGGATAAGAAATGGTATGCTCAACAAAGAGTCAACCTTTGTTGTAATCCAGAAAAAATTTCAAAATCTAAATACTTTACATTTGCATTTTCCTACTTTCAAAAATACCAGCTGCAATCTAGCTGGCTTGCCACTGCTGAAGCTAAATTTTTTGAAAAATCTGGTGCATAAAAGCAAAAAGAGACATGGAACAAAAATTGAAGACGAATATTTCCACACAGAAAAGACACATTGACAGCAAATGGAAATGCTGAGTTGGAGAAGAAACTAAAAGCAGCACGTATTCTGTTGAGAGCAAGATTTCTAGCACAGATTTTTGAGCACACAAGTTGCTGATGATGAAACGGATTAAATTAATTCCCTATCCCGACAGATGATCTTGCTATTTCATGCAAATTGCAATAGAGATACAAAAGCATAGTAGTGTTGATTTCTGCAACTTTTTGTGCAGCTTGGTGGAGAGGGAGGCAAATGTTTAGTTCAGACCTGGGCCCTGGGATTCCAGTTAATGCTACTGTTCATAGGTACAAAAAAGTCGAATTGAAGTGAATGCGCTGCACATATTGCAAATCCATCTCAAAGACTGCTTCTCAGAGAGCTGAACCACGCATTGTCATACAAAAAAGGGTTAAAAATGAAAATATTCTGAGGAGGAATGTTTAACAGTAAAGTAGCCATTCAGCAATGCCAAATGTAAAACAATGTATGATTTCTCACAGTCTCAACAGTACATGACATCCTGATTGCACAGTAAGGAGTAATCCAGTCATTTTCCCTTTAAGCATTAGGGTTTCCGTTGAGATAAAATTCATGTTTTCCCCCACAGTACTTCGGCAGTCTGTGTTTTTTTCTTTTCTTTCAATGTTGACAACAAAATACGAAAAAAAGTATCTTTTTTCTTCTTTTTTTTACATTTAAATAAAAAAAGGAACCAAGGCAATGTAGTGAACACTCAGGGGTCGATGAAAGACACTGCAATATAACGAATTCCTTTAGTTGTGGGCAGGCCTTCGTGAAGGTGCGTCAGTCTGCCTGGGTGCATGAAGCTCCATCCTTTCCTTGGAGAATCAATTGAGCAGTTGTACCTATGGAATCGACAACCACCGCCCTAGAGAGAAAGAACCAGAAGGACGCAAAAATCATCAGCACAATGGGAACTGGTTGCAGAGCAACACTTTAGCGCACTATAATTTTCAGAACCAGCATATTTTTGATGGACCACTACTCCATGCTGAACATTTCCAGTTCCTTGAGGTTTGTGCTTGCGGACTCCCCCATTTAATTGCAACCACAATTTTCAATGGGTTTCAATTCTGGTGACTGAGATGGCCATTGCAAATTTCCTCCTGCTGATGTTAATTTTTTTGCTAAACTCTCTGTGCTTAGGGTCATTGTCTTGCTGAAAAGACCATCTACAGCTAAATATCAATCTTCTGGCAGAGGGAACCAAGCATTCAGATAAAATTACCCTGTACTGCATTACTAATGAAATACCAGTGGATTTATTTTAAAAAGATCCTATACACTACAACTAGCAGCAAAACAGCACCAACACCTCATCGAAGCATATATTTTACTGTGGGTATCAGGTGTTTTTAATTCCATTCATCCAATTTTTTTTTTTTCACCAAACATTCAGGAGTGCATGGTGAAGAAGTTTAATTTTGTCTCATCTGACCACATCACACTATTCCTATCATAGTTCTTATGACTCTTAGCGAAGCTTAGATGCAGCTATTTGTTGGCTCCTATTTATAAGGGCTTCTTTTCTGTAACCCTTCCAAACAACTTGCTGACAGATATATTACCTGTTGAATCTGAAACCGGATATCGCCAAGATGTAATTAAACTTGGAAGCTCTGAAGCATTGATCCCTCGGATTTTATTTTTCAAACTAACCATTCTGTGCGTAGGGGCAATGTGTTTGTGCATCCTGTGTCCGACAAATTTGCGACTCTTCTGAACTTCTGAAGCTTTTTGACTAATGGTCTGGCAATGCTCAGTGGTATTTTCAGCTGATTATGCATTTTCAAATACATCACTGTTTATCTGAACTGGGTAGGTTTACTGCCAGTGGCGTAGCAGTGGGGTGCTAAGACACGTCCCTTTCTGACTGCAATTAGTAGTTCTCAATCATTTTCCTTTATTGACACATTTTCCAATTATCGTAATTGGCAACCGAAGACACGTTTCTGTCCATATGCGATCTAACAGCGATTAAATCATGGGCTAAATTCAGTACAGTTGTAAAACAAGAACAGAGAATTGGGTTGCACAAAACTTCTGTTTAAAACAATTATTAGTCCTGACCTGTTCTCAGTCATTTTCATAATTAACAGAAGGTTCACTCCGAGAGCACTCCACAGTTAACAGGTGCTGCTTGTTCTCCCTGATTAGGTAAGACGACAATCATTCATCTGGATGCGTATTTGCTGTATTTAAATCAATGTCATTCAAAATTGCATACCTGTTGACTCTCACGCAAACAGCTTGAGCCGCAGGCTTTTTATAGCCTATTTAACTGCCAGATGCCACTTTTTTTTTTCCCAAACCACACAATACCGAGAATGAAAGTCCGCGTTTCATTGGAACGCGGACCAGTTCAATCATCGCGAAGCATTGGCCTATTAAGTAGCAAAATTATTTTTCTGTACTGAATTTAGCCCATGATTTCATCGCTGTTAGATCGCATATGGAGAGAAACCGTGTCTTCAGTTGCCAATTAAGATAATTGGAAAACACGTCAATAAAGGAAAATGATTGAGAACTACTAATTGCAGTCAAACACCCCCGCTGGCTAAGCCACTGTTTACTGCCATTTGTCTCTTTAGACATTAATGTGCTTTTGTTTTTCCCATGGTGATGTATACTGCGGTGAAGCAGGGAATGGTAAAATTGACCAGACCACACTCTCCGACCCTCTCAAAGTCTCTTCAACTGCGGTCTGTCTCCCACTTACCATCACATTTGCATTTATAACTTCTTTTCTCACGTGTTTTGGCATTTAAGGTGGAGTCATTTTTGACATCATGTCATACAGTAATCAATTCTTTTTTATAATAGTAAAACGAAAGCCTGGTCTCACCTGGAAGTCTGTGCCTTTGCTGTTCAGTGCAATGTTGATGGTGAACGTGGAGGTATCATGGTGTGGCCTCAGGTAAGCCTGTCGTTCCGGGCTGTATTTCACTACAAAATTAAGCAAGGAACGGCCCTGGAAAGGACAGGTGTGGAGAACAGTGTCAATAACTGAAAAGCCAAAATCCTTCAATTCATCCTTCTAACACAAAAATCAACCATATAAGAAGTATGATATATCAGAGCATGTGCAAATTCTTAACATTACGCAGCAGTTGTTTAGTGCTAACAAACACTGAGCACAGGAAGGCAAAAAAAGGCCTATGGCACTTTGTGCTTTGGACACTGCTTTAAACCATAAAATATAAGATGACTGTAAACAAACTACAATGACTGAGAGTTTCATTGCTGATAAACAGTTTCATATTGCAGTGAACCCATTTCTATGAAAGGGGAGAGAGACACAGTTTCGTTCACTGTATCACAAATTCAGTCGTGGTACCTTTGTATAGTAGCCAGAAAAGACCTTCAGTGTTACTGGTGAAATAAACTCCCGGATGAAATGCAGCCATTCCTTCTCATAGTCTATTTGGGACATGTGGATGTCATCTGTTGGAACACTTTCGTAACCTCCTGCGATGCGTTTGTCCTGTCGAAAAACCACAGTAAGTAAACAAAGAAGGATAAATATTACAGACGCAGCATGTCATGCTCATATTTGTGCTACCCCTGTGGTCGCACATAGCTGCGGTAGGTGCACCATGCTCGTCACATCACTGACCATTTGAACTACGCCAAGTCTGAAGATTCAGAATTCTTTCACCTCTCTGCCTGACATGCACAGTTTTTGAATCGGCCTCTCCAGACTACAACAAAAAAAATTTTTGCAAAAGTGGGACAAAAAGTCATGAAGCACATAATTTGGCCATGGAGTGTCACTAGCCTTACCAACCTTGTGCTTTCCACCAGACCATATGCCATAATTTTCCATCTCTTCCACAATTTCATCACAAGCCTTTTCAGAGAACACAGGGAACCAAAAGACATCTGGACAGGGCTAAGAAGAAAAAAGGGGAAATAAATCAATGTGAGCATGGGGTTGTAAATAATGATACGTGCTATTTGGTGACACTTCTTCTCCACTACATATTTTTGCTGTCTTCAAAAGTGGGTGGCTTGTGTGGTACCGGGGTAATGTTGTGCTGTCAGCATGAAATATGCAAAACAGAAAACTTGAGCTCAATATGTTACTATTCTGTATCTGTTTTAGACTCCCATTACAAAGGCGGGAAACAAAAGAGTGCCTGTAAGAGAAGTTTTAGGAAACCCTGTGTCTCCTTACAATGAACAGATGTAAGCACATTATTCAGTAGGGAAGTGGAACAGGAAGTGTTCAGGGACTATTTCTATGAGAAGAAGAGCCAGCCACACAGGCGTGATGTAATCTCACAAAGCTAAGTGCCATCTGCAGTCACAGTGAACGGAGCCGGGAAAGCACAGAGAAGACGATAGAGACGATGAATGGGTGAGACAGAGTAAAGGGCGACCCGATCTAATAATCTCCAAACTGCACACAAATTGCACTCAACTCTCTTGTTTCTAATTATACTGAAGTGTGTGTGGCACTTTTTCCTCATCTCCACACAGTAAGCGCCACGGACATGTGTCTTCAGAGCAATGAAGCTTCCTTCCAGCAGTGCAGTCAAACCTTCAACTTATATACTGGTTATTCTCCTGAATGGCAAATACTGGGCTATGGATTAGTGTATTAAATTAAATCCTTATTTATGAATCAAGAAATTGTGATGGCAATGCAGTAGAATATATTTTGCTGGATACATTGATTTGAGAGTCAGTATGTTGGTTTTCAAATTTTGAAAATCTTTCCTTTTTTGCATTTCGGTTTCACATCCAGTAAGTTATTAACTATAAATTAATACCCCAGCTTAACTTAGAATTGCATTCTGAGCCTCTGTGCAAGTGAAAATTGTTCTCTTAAAACATAGGCTTGAGTAGTCATTGCCTCTCAAGCCAGCTATGATTGGAAATCCACAGTGATAAGAGGCCAGAGACTTTGGGAGGATTTAAGTAAGCCACAGCTCTTAAGGATACTGCTACATTTATTACACCCAATGAAGCACCCACAGCTGACAGATTACCAATTCAGCAATATGTAGTGTACACCTGGAGGGCATAAAGTAGCCATTAGCCGCGACGTGAGTGCACTGGAGTTCATCTTCACTGGCTCTGGAAGCCCCACCGACAAATCCAAATCGGTCAATTCCAAAATGGGGGAAGAAAATCAGTTTTATCGCTTAGGGTTTTCTGGATCACTTGTGTATTATTTACCTCCTCTGTAAGGTTTTCTGTGAAGATGCGGGTATAGTTGGGATGGATGTATTTCACCTTCCAGTCCTGTAATAAATCAGTGTATATGCTGAATTACTTCCTGATCTAGGACTCAGCTAGACTCCCTGAATCACGATTCATTTAAACAATAAATGATAAAAACCAAAGCAAGTTGCATAACTTTTGTCTATCAGTAGGCTAATTTGATTAATTTTCACAAAAATAGTACAGTGTGCTGTAAATTTGCTCTTTGTCAGAAAACACGCTAAAAATAAAGGAGCTGATAAATCACTTACCACAGGGTTTTCATAGATCTGCCACAAATCATTGTTATAATGTGAAGTATTATAGTTAGCAGTGGATATTATCCTTCCAAACTCATGACGGTTGGTAACGTACATGAAAACACCCTACAATACAGAAAATAATGTTAGCTTAAGTCCCCGGCATAAAATAGTAAACACCAAACAAAAAACTAAAATTAAAAACAAGATTAAAAAAAAAGATCTTCACAAAAAAAAAAAAAAAAAAAAATCAAAAACTGTTCAGATTTGTGATGGATCAAATCATACAAGCGCCATTTTTAGAATATGCAAAACACATTTTGGGCACAATCACTGATAACAGCAACAAAAAAAAAAAAATCCCTTTCTCTGTGATTGCGATTAAAGCCAAAAGGCCTGGTGAACACGCCTCATAGAACAGTAGATTAAATAATAGATAAATAATCTGAGATTATTTATGCAGCGTACAGATTTCGAAGGGGTGGGAGCAGGGGGAACAGGGACAAATGAAGGTGCTGGTAAGCCGAGGACAGAGCAATTTCAGGAATCTGATTCCCTCTTGTCTGAGCAAGATCTACTTTCAAGCAGGACAGGGCGCTGATGTGGGGTGTGGGCTCATTTTCAGCCTAAACTTTTGCAGCTGTGCACCGAACAGGCCAGGAGTTCATTGTGCTTACATGCTATTGAAGAACTTTGTCCACCTTCCAGGTGGGGGCGCACAGTCAACACTCTTTCTAATTCGAGTCCGTACTAAGGATGATTTACAGTGCAACTGAATACATAAAGGAAAACTACTTAAACTTCAGGGCGGGTTCATCTGAGGCAGCTACCATACTTGGAGAAGCTTAGGCTGAGAATGGGCAAGGGGTTGAGCTTGTTACACATGTGCTCAGGGGTTCTGCTCTTGATTTAAGCATCAGGGGTTATTGCAGGGAACTTGGCAACAATGGGTTGCAATGTTTCTGTTCAATTTCTGGTGACCTCCCCCTCCCCTCCTGGCACAAGGTACCACTCATCTTTATGAGTAATGGAAAAAAAAGGTCTCAGACAATCAGGTGCTTCCTCTTACTTTCAGCGAATGAGTCTTCAATAGTGAAATGGACTTCGGGTTTCAAACAGACCTGATAAATCTTGGGAATATGAAAGAGCCATTTGTATTTGGGCAAATTTTGACTTTAAATTCAAAAAATATTTCCTCACTGATGGTTAGTGCTCAAAAGTTTATTTAGGAGTGCATTTTTTATTGCCTTAAAAATGTCAGAAATTTGACATGCTACTCTTGAAAAAAGTAGAAAAGGTCGGAAGATGAACACATTGCTTTCTCTCAATTCCTACATTTCCTTCAGTATGCTTCTGTAAACCATTTGTTTAAACATATTATGGCATTTCACAATCAAGCACACATTAAAAGTGAAATCTGAAATCTGTAAATAATAATAATAATAATAAATAATAATAGCCATCTTGCACCACAAGAGAAATTACTGTAATAACCATCAATAACATTCAGAATACAACTACTGGCAAGACATTTGGAGCGGTGCTCCATTCTTTTTTAGCCAGAATGTAATGTTAACGGCATTGAGTACTTATATTAAAAAAAGGTGCAATCTTACTGGCTATTAGGTTCATTAAAACCAGACTCCTTGGAGCAACAGATGTGATATTTCTCTTTGACTTTAAAAGTGAGAAGAGTAAGATTTAGAGTAAATAAAACACTAAACCTTTGGGGGTCTGAGCATATGGAATGATTCCGGAGAAGGGGAGTCTTTCTCTCTGTGTATAGTCTAAAATAAAGGAAAAGCACCATGTAAGTTGTGTAACATTGCTTTTTTCGAAGACAGAGAGAGATACGTATAAAGGCCACATACAGTACACCTTGGAAGGAAAGAGGATGCACCCGCAGAGAAGAGGACGGGAAGAGAAGCAAGAGTCCCAATGAAGCAAATATTGGGGTATTACTTTCCCAGGTATTGTGCATGCCGGGTAGACAGAGGAAAACTGATTTGTGCAGGAAGCATCCAAGTAGAAATGGAGAGACAGCCCATCTTGCATTAGATAAGGTGAAGCGAATGCAGCAAAGAGCACAGCTGGAAAAGGAAGTCGGACTCATGGAGGAGTCTGCAGCCAGCCACATATTCTTCTTGGATAAAACATGATCATGAGGCAAAGTAGATGTGAGACAAGGTGGAGGATGATGGGATGACTGGAGCAGAAAACCTTTTAAAGCACCACAGAGGCTACCATAAATAGCGAGAAGTCATGCCTTGAAGACAGACAGCACATTTATACTGGGTATACTTGCGTTTTTCTCTTTGATGTCAGTGAAGCTGCAGGTTTTTTGGCATCAAGAAACATTCCATTCATATACATACTCTGTATTATTCGATTATAGCTACTCGTAACGTAAGAGGCAAGCTTATTACTGCGCCTCTACAAATGTAATCCGAGCAAAAAGCATACATACTGACAATGTTTTGCATAACTACTAATATTTTACATTGTTCTAGCTCCGCACACTGTCATCTTACAATAGCTGTAAGATTAAATTTCATTTAACAATTCTGCGGAAATGCTAACTTCTTCATGTAAAATGCCAAATTGGATTGGCCTTCCTACATAAATGCTTTCATCATACAAGACACTGAGATTAAATGGCCTTACCAACTCCCTAACGTTTCGGCACAGTGCCATGTCGGGATCCAATTTCTCCAGAATGAAATGATTCCTTTCCTTCAGTTCATTTCTCAATGTCTCGCCTTTTATTAGGTATATATGAGCCATGTACGGAATATTCCACACGCCACTGTGGAGGGAAAAAGTCAAAGAAATAAAAGTAACTGACTAGAAACGGATAATTTAGTGCCCACATGATTCCTATTGCTGGAAAGGATGGATGAATTGTCATTATTTTCACACAGCATCTGTGACAAAGGAACTGATCCAGTCCTTTGTAAAAACAGAGTTCAGTCAATGCTGGGAATCCTTGGCAGGGTGTTGCAGGTAGGAAACACATTTTTGACATTCAGTCTCTTTGTCTGCGGTAAAACCAAATGGTTTAATCACCAAGTATATTTTTACAGCATATTTTTATACATATGACAAAATCTTACAAGTATCATGCTCATTTCAGTTTTTATAACAAGCTTTGCATTACAGCAACCAAGTCTGAGCATACATGACACTGATCAAATGCTTGCTTCATTAGGCTCAAAATATCATTTAACTGAGGTTGGTCTACCGTGCTGATGTGTAGAGTTCGGGCAGCAGGACTTACACACGCTTCCCCTGAACAATGTCGGTGTAGTCCTCAGAACGTGCGTAATAACCATCTGCACTCAGGGCTCCCCAGAAATTCGACCAAAGTTTACCATGGCGACTGACCAGAGGACCAATTATTTTTCTATAAGGATAACGTATATAAAAAAAACTTCTGTTAGAGAACGCTGCAATAAGTAGAGAAAGACAAAGCCTACAAAGAGCAACATACTAAGCAGAGGACCATGGTGGACCAAATACAATGAGTTGGATGCCATCTCAACGATCTGCTCTGAAATGGTACAGAGCATAAATATGTGACTGACTGGCTGTACTGAAGAATGAGTAGAACCAGACACTTAAAACCAGTCAAGGCCAAGGGGGAAAACCTGCTAGCAAGCTTTTATTCCCAGCAAGCAGTGACTGCACATGATCATTCATCTTATCAATTGAATCTTTTCAACCCCTCTGATTGTGGCTTTTGCTGTCACTGTCTGTGTGAACCAGCACTGCTACAGGATCAAGCTTCATCTTTGTCATAGTAACTAATCTTGACTTGGAGAACAATGGCCCTCCTCAGAGCATCTGAAAAATCTCAAACTGAATCATATAGAGATACAGCATGTAGTTTAATATTAGGTCTTCACCAATTGCATGGGCTCTTGCTTTTTATGTTGTTGATTTATCCTGCTCTTAACCAACAGCACATAGAAGGCCAGTGGTGTGCTGTGTGTTGGGAAAACCTCTACAGAGGACTCTGGTTGGAGGGTTATAGTTTGGACCAGTTCTGGTCCAGGGACCCCTGTAGATGGAAAACTCCTATGGTAAACCGCGTATTTGCAGCTTATTAAGTCTCTCATGCCAAAAAGAAAATTTCTCCTTGAAGTGAATTCAGAGTTATGACTGTTGGGAAATTAGCCGATTTGGGATAGTCCTTGTACATTCAAAATTTTCTTTGCACAGAACTAATTACTCTTCAGAGAAGTATTTTTTCCCCTGAACTATACAGAGGATTCCGATTTAATTCTCATTCTTCATCATTCTATTCATCATAGTCCCATTACAGTTGAATGAGCCTCGGGCACAAAAAAGCAAATTTCCCGATAAAAGTCCATTCAAAACTATGATTTTATGGTGGAGAAATTATTATTTTTTCATATTCATTTTAAATTCTAAACTTTTTTGCACTCTACAAATAACTTCCCAAGGACTCGTTTTAAGTAGCTCAGGCAATTCTGGTTCCATTTCAATTCCTATTCATTTCTTCCCATTTAGGCAACTAATGTGCATGCTCTGCTGCTCTGGAGCAATAAAAGATTTCAATGCATATGCTCTGGTACTGCCCCCCCCCCCCCCAAAAAAAAAAAATTGCACGAATTAGCATCTTCCTCAGTTGAGCAGTTCCCATAGTTATCAATTGAACCAGTATATGGAAGCTGTCTCAAGTTCTTTAAGAATCTCCATGTATCTAGTTCACAATGGAGCCCTGTGCTATGAAATTGATTTTAGGCTGTATAAGTTTTGACTCTGGCCTGTAACCCTGCAAGGCAGTATAAAAATGGCATTAAGTACCCATTGGAGAAAATATTTCAGTGAGCTAAGATACAATGTCTCATCTAGCATCAGAAACATAGGCTAGCCCATCAGGAGCTTGTAATAAGCCTGCTCTGCAGCGGCATGAACAAAAGCAGCAGAGACATCTCAGAGTTCAGGGACAACAAAGCTTAAACTTTCTCAAAACCGTTGGAGTAGTGTTCAAGTGATTGCACATTCCAAAATTAAAGGGAGCGAAGGAAAAACAAGGATTAAAGTGGAAATCCTGAATCCGCAAATCTCCTGCTGTAATTATTCCTAAAATAGGTTGCAATGAGACACAAAGTGCAAGCCTAGAATTTAGACTTCAATAACAAAATTAAATTTATTGAGCCTTCCAAGGCAATTTAGTGGCCCGCCTATCAGGCCTGCACACAGTAAATGTCCTGATATGACAGGGTGATGTAATTATTCTACAATCATTCTCTTCACCTCCAGGCCTGTATGGTTAGATTTCAAAACCATAAAAAACGTTTGGAGCACTAGGCTGACATGAGGGAAAACAAGTAATTGAAACTGAAATTACAGCGTTCTTTCACAATGCATAGAAAGAAAATGAACGTATGTGCAATAAAAGGCAAAGATTAAAGGTTGAAGAAGTTTTTTTTTTCCCCTCCACCGCAACTTGCGAATCTAGAGAATTCACGCCATTTCCGTAAATATCCCATAGAAATCGTTCCAGAGAACTACAGCCCCAAGTGCAGTGTCAAGAGTTTTCGGGCCACCGCAACGACATATGGTTTATAGTGCTCGTAAAAACTGGAAAAAAAGGGACATAAGTTCCCCTTTGTATTATGTGTAATTTTCACATAATGTAAGGTGGTGTTTCACTCTAACCATATAGGCTCTCCATGCGACCAGATCCAGAGAAAAACAGGAAGCCACCCAAACTTATTTTTAAACGGCAAGGATATGCATTCAGTGATCTGTAATGGTCATGTAGTTTTGCTACTTGAGGAACAACAGCTGGCTTCTTTAGAGGGTCCTGTGACCTGAATTGCAGCAGAGTAAAGTGCATACCTGTTCTGTTCAATGAGGAGCTTGAGAGTCTGTCTGTTGGTCAACACCACGTCTGCATCTATGCTGAAGTAATAGTCGCATCCTGAATCCTGGCGGCACACGTCCCTGTAAGGGATTCACAAAGCAAGGATTAAAACCAAACCAATGCCAACTAAGTTGAATGTGTGTTGCTGAGAATGTTCAAGGGTAGTCATGATTAATGGAATAATCAAACAAATGAATTATCCGCTCCCTAGATCAGAAATAGCTCCGACAACATAGACAGCTAGTTGTTAATATTTTACTCAAAGCTCATTGATGCACAACTGAATTAGTCCCTTATACCACTGCAAGGTATGTTCTTTTCTGACCTCATCACAGAGAGCACAGAATTACAGTAGGCAACACAGACCAACTCCATCATATTTTTGCCAAGTTTATTACAGCCATGGTCCATACAGTGACCTTCAGCCATGGAACTCCTTTTCGTTTCATCTTTAAATCTCGATAAGTTGACCGATGCATATTGTAGACATATAGCTGGGTGAAAGTACTTTCACAGTGTGCTGAAACATTCAGTGCAGTATACATCAGTTTGGTAAGGGCTACAAAACAGTTTCTAAGGCTCCGGGACTCCTGCCAACCACTGTCAGAACAATTATCTACACATGGAGACAACTTGGAACAGTGCTAAACCTTCCCAGGAGTGGCTGACCCTCCAAGATTCCTTTATGAGCACACCAAGAACTCATCCAGGACATAACAAAAGAACCTAGACTAATACTAAAAGAACTGCAGTCCTTGCTTGACTCAGTTAATTTAAGCATTCACAATTCCACAACAGGAAAGAGACTTTGGCGAAAATGGCATCCATGATAAGGCTTCAAGGCCTGCTGGCTTGCTGCTGACTAAAAACACAACAAAGCCTCTACCAAATTTACCAAAAAAAAACATCTTGATAACCCCCAAAATTTTTTGGAAAATATTCTGTAGACTGATGAGTCAAAAGTGGAACTTTTTAAGAGATATGAGTCGTGTTATGTCTGGCGAAAAGCAAACACAGCATTCCACAATATGAACATCATACCAACAGTCAAACATGGTGTGGTAGTTTGATGGTCTGGAGCTGCTTTGCTTCTGCAGCATCTGGGCGAATTGCAAAAATTGTTGGAATCATGAATTCTGCACTCTGTCCAGCCATCAGTTCATGAACTAAAGCTCTAGCACACTTGGGTTATGCAGCAAAACAATGATCCAAAGGGCACAAGCAAGTCTTCCTCTCAATCGCTCTCAAGAAACAAAATGAAGGTTTTGGAGTGGCCTAGACAGTCCTGACTTGAATCCGATTGAGAAGCTGTGACATGACCTTAATCAGGCAGCTCATGCTCAAAAAACTCTTTAATGTCACTGAATTAAAACAATTCTATGAAGTCGAGTGGGCAAAGATTCCTCTAGAGTGATGCAAAAGATGCATTACCAGTTATTGCAAACATTTGATTGCAGTTCTAGCCGCCAAGCATGGCTTGGATGGTTTGACGGGGGCAATTAATTTTTCACATCGGTGATACGGGTTTTGGTGATATACAGCCAACCTGGCAATTCACGCTATGAAAATATTCACAAACATAGCTATAACTCCGAAATACAAGACTTCAACCACAGCACATAAAAAAAGAAAAGAAAATTGAATGAAAAAATATGGTCTGACAAAGAGAAAGTCAAAAACTTATATCCACCCGCCAGATACTGAGGCAAGTAAAATTTTAACGTAAGGCCCTATTAATGAAATGGCGTAGAAAACGATGATAGGAGGGTGAGACAAATGTCTATCATAGGCTCACAAGCCCATTTAAAATGAAAAGAATGCACACAAACATTGGATTTAAATTCATGAAACTTGTATTCACAAGAAAGGTACCGACTAACTCATAACGATGGTTGAGGTTTGTACATGAAAACAGGTTTCTCAGCCATTCAAAATAAGGCCACAAAATAGACAACCAAGGTTGCAAACACCACTGAGGTGTAGCTAAGTTCTGGACTCTTATTTTAAGGTGCCAGAATAAAAATTGTCTTGAATGGTAGTTTCAATTTCAGACCCTTAAGTATACATAGCCGCTAAAAATAACAGCAATCTCCAGCGACACCTGGGTTAACAAGGTAATACAAGCCATGACATGTCACCATGATTATGGACGCTCACCATATAAAGATAACACTCATTTTAGAAAAAAACTATAGTCAGACCGTACATAGAAATTAAGCATGGTTATCTGAATGTCTGAATGTTCATTATATTATATCCTGGGGACTAAAGTGGCAGCAAAATGATATGTGTGAGAGGCATACATTCCCATGTTCCTGGCCTCTCCTTGACTCAGCATCTCCTCCGGGCCCACGACCTTAAAACTCTGGAAGGTGCTCTTATTCTCCTCCCAAAACTTTTGGATGTGCTTCTCGTGGTAAACTTCCTACACAGGGGATATTGTATGCATGTCTGGTAATTGATTACAGGAATTATACGCAGACAGAAGAGAGGGTTCCGAGACGGTGTGCTTACATTATTATGGATGAAGAGACTCAATTTATCTCTTGGGTAATCCAAACTCAGGAGACGCTCGAAGAATTCTGGCAGAAATGGGGTCGGTTGCTCAATAAACACACCGATCGTGACACTTGGATACTCCTTGGTCAGACAAAACAAAAGCGTGTCAAAAAGATTAAGACAAAGCAAATAGTGTCAAAAGGATATAAACGATATGTGCAGTGTCATCATAAATAATGAGAGAAACAGCAATAAAGCACCACAATTATTCACAGCCATAAATGAAACAAACAAGAAGACAAGAATATTCAGGAAAAGAAAAAAAACTGGAAGAGTACACAGTTAAAATGTCCCCTGCAGCCACATCACAGGATGGAGTGAAAGAGAGCATTTTCCCATGATAGATACACACAGATGGCTGAGCTAAACATGCACTTCCAGACTAGACCACTCCTATAGTGCAGACAAAGTCAGGCGGCGTGTGGGTGAAACCATCTAATTTGAGAGCTCTGCAACCTCTCTGCCTTCCAGGGACAGCAGCAGAGCTCAGGCTCAAGCCAGAGGCCCCAAAAATGATTCCTGTCGGATAGCAAACTAGCGCCAGCAGGCCAGTAGCTCTCCGTCTGGTCCTGTTAACCTATGGCACCCTCCTCTCCAGGGGACACGCAGGCAGTAGTGTGCGGACACTAGTGACAGGGCCTGAGCTGACTATTGGAGGAGAGAGGGGGCAGACAGAGAGAATGTGGGGAGAGCAACAGACAGACCAGAGAGGGAGAAAGAAGCACGAGAGAGAGGCAGGAAAACAGAGAGCCCTGTGTTCTTCCCCGCCCAGCCCCTGCAAGCCCCTGCTGGTTCTGCACACACACCAGCTGAATTGAGACCCTGTGCAAAAAGCGTCACCACGTCTCCACATTCATGTGCACACTGCGGAACTGTTCGAAAGGCAGGTAAATGTCTTCCCCAAATGTGAGAGGAAACGGGAGCGGTCTGCTGGGCTATTATTACTATTTATTTTTTTTTTTTCCGCTGCATACTGCTGAATGCTTGACCCATGTGGTCACGTCCTTTCACGAAAAACCTCTGGCGAGGAATGCAGGGGAAAGGGGGCAGTTAACATAAAGATTGATGTGTGAACAAACATACACATACACATACACACACGTCACCATTCTTGGCTAAATAGTTGACAAATTTTCAAAGAACGCGCAATAACTCCCAAAAGACATAACACCAACACAGTAAAGCCACTAAAGTAGACTGGTCAATGGTGGCACCCCCTTAAGTGAAACTTTTTAAAAACCAAAAACCATTTCCTGCCCCACAGCCCTGCTGTACTTCCTCTCAGCACACTCACTGAGCCGCTCTGTGCATTACTGAGTCTGAGCAAATGCTCTGGACCAGATTTGTTATTGCTGGATCCTACCTACTGTATGCAAAGCCACAGTGACTGTGAATGTATAACTTCAAACCCAGTGCCAGCATTCCTAAACATTCATGATGAACACCAATCCAGTTCATCTGAACAGAATACATATCTGGCCAGCTCTTTGTTTAAAAATGTAATGCTTACTTTTCACAGCTACCTCCCACAGTACTTTGCACCATTTGATGATGGCAAATATTGAGAATTGGAATACATAAAATATATTTATTTTCATGAATTTTTCAAAAATGTTTCAATGCACAATTTCAATGAATCATAGAACTTTTTCAGTTGATTTAATTCACTTTTAAAACCCTTTGATATGAAGTCAGCACTTTTGAGTGACTCACTTTGACTGGAGATAAATCCACCATGTCCTGATCGCACACACCACAGCCGTGCTCATAGTTCCAAGCGTTGGGGATGTAGTTCCCCAAGAAGTTCAAGTACATCTGGAAAATAAAAATGTACAACTTTTTTTGTGACTGCGAAAAGTCATGAGGTTAAAAAAAAAAAAAAAAAACAGTATCCAAATAACTTGTGCTTCCTTTGACAATAAAACCATACAATCCACCACATATCCTTCCAATGACAAATTGCAAGATCTAAAGAAATACAATTGGCTCTTTAACCACCATAGTAATTTGCATACATGATGTAATCGTGGCCTTTCCAGGGCCCCACATTGTCATCAGCAGCATGTCACTCAGCTGTATAGACAGGCTGGAAAATACTGCGAAACAGCCGTTTGAGGCAGAGAAGGAGACTGCCAATTCCATTGAGTTATCAGTAACAGCCCCTCTCCGAACGTGCACAGAATATTCCACTAATGGTTTTGGTTCCATGCCTTCAATAAGAAACACAATCTTCAGGAATCTGAAATCACAATGGATGCCAGGACAGCAAGTCAGTAGAGTCCGCTGCCTTTTACTGCTTTTCATTACTGCAGGCCAGCCTCCTGAAAGAGGGAATCCCGCCACAACTGCAGACTTGTTAATCACAGTACAAATGACTTCCACATGCGATCTAATCAGAATTCGATCTTAGGTGAGCCTGTTCAGTCGTTTTTGGTTTGCCGTGTCCAGACCCCAGTGAATGTCCGTCACACCTGTCTTGGAAACAGTCACAAACTGAAGGAAAGTACAGCCTAATGCGGAACGCACAGATGTCCTGTGTATACAATGTCTGACAAAGTGATATTTCTGAATGAATTAACTGCTGTCTCCAGTATTGTTTCCTTCTGAGCTCTCGAACATCTCCTCACTAATCCCCAGATATTACTACAGAAGATCACATGGAAAATATCACTGTGAGGCAGACTTCACATATTGATTAAACACATGTCTTGTGGGAAAGAGACAAAGAACAGCTGGAAAGTACTATTCCTCCACGCTCTGCTGCATGTCAACAATCACAAGTCCAGCTCGCACTGAGGGAGATTTTGTGGCAACCACAGGCTCATATCTCTGACACACTCATAAGGAAGAACAGGACCGAGAATGAGGGTCGGGAGGACATGACTAAGCCTCTGTGGATGATTAGTTTGATGGGCATATACTGTAAATGGACATGGTTATTATTCTTCACTGACCTGGATATGGAGAGGAATGAGGAGGAAGGGAATGAGGTAATGCCGCAAATATTTCACCAGCTGTTCCTCCCCCCCACTAAATGACATTCTGGATTACAGAGAAACCTAGGGCTACTCCCCCATGCATGACTCCAATGGAAGTAAATCTTTTCACTGAATTCATGCTGACAAGCATATTAATATTGTGGGTGGGAATATGTGACTTGGTCTGGGCCGAACAGTTGATTACTGATGGCGCATGGGCTGAAATTGCACTGATCCAGCAAACCAACAACTAACAAAGGAACCATGACTCACTTTGGTGTATCCATTACCATGGATGACTATGGGAAGGGTGTCATAGGCGGAGTTCCTCACTCGCACCCTTCCTGTTCCGAACTTCAGTAGGACCTCATCTGAAACAGAGAAACAAAAATGTTGATGCACCCTGGGACTCTGCTGCTAAGAATCGTCTCAAGGGCCTCCAACCAGTCAGTTGATTGGGGAGCTTTACGGGACCAGGTAAGTGATACAACATATACACTGAAAGGCAAAGACTTTCTGTGTTCCAAAATGCACAATAAATGCTTTTTACAATTTTTTCTCACCAAATATATCGACAGTAGAAGGTGTCAAAGTTGGTGTCTGGAGTATTTCTATGTGTACAGCGATGTTGTGGTGTTAGCCAGTATGAAAAGTCCAGAAACATTTCCGGTATGACGTTAGTTGGGCTCCATGAGAATGAAAAGAGGAGGAAGTGCGATGTGACCTAATGGAGAAGATGTGTTGTTTTATTTTTACAAGCAGACCTGAGTTGGCACAGCAACAGAGCCACAACATGTGGCTTTTGGATGTGCGAATGGGACACATGATTCAAATAAGGAGAGTTTTAAGCCCACTAACATGACCTTCCACAGGTTCCCCATGCCAAGACCAATCATATTAAAACAATGGTTGAAAAGCATGGGCCATGCTGGCTTCAAACCTAACTGTAATTCACGGTTATGCTCAGGGGATCTTTCAACTCACTGTTTTTGAGAGGACCAGTATTTAAAACATGGCATCAGTCCTGTGAAAAAATGCTGTGTACTAAACCCCGATGCAATCCCAACCGAGTTTATGCATTATCGTAAGAAACGACCACAACAGCAGTCGTCAGTGTCTCGCAGGAAAAAAGGGAGTATGTTGAAGAAATAACAAAGGTGAGGTAATATTATGTTCAATCATAAATAAATAACATTAACAGAATTTAGATGACAATAAATTGGAACAATACTGAATTATGTAAAATTATGTAAAATATTTAATCTATGTGGCATTTCTTTGTATTCTTTCTCTTTAACCGATGATTAGCAATAGCACTAATCTGCTGAAAACATTGATAAGTCAGGTTCCTCGCAACAATGGGTCTCATTCATGAAACGTGAGCAGAACGAATTTGTGTGTAAACTGTTCGCAGACGGAAATTTACGTGCATCTCCGCATTCATCAATATTTTTCGTAGCTGCTAACAAAATCTACACGTGCTGCTGACCACGCGTAGTGCTTGTGTAAATTTAAGAATGCACATAAATAATGCTTGTCACTTTTGGAAATTACAATTTTAATTCATATTGCGCTCTGTTATGTACACAATATGCAGATGCCTTTGAAACACGTGATATAGCCTAAACATGACTAACGATTAAAAATATGACACATGGGGGCGCCCCGGTGGCTCATCGGTCTAAGCGCGCGTACCAAAAAGGCTGTGTCCTTTCCGCAGCGACCTGGGTTCCATTCCAGCTCAGGTCATTTGCTGCATGTCTTCCCCCATTCTTCTCCCCAACTTTCCTGTCTCTCTACACTGTATAACTGTCAAATAAAGGAAAAATTCCCAAAAAATAATCTTTAAAAAAAAAAATATATATATATATATATATATATATATATATATATATATGACACATTTAGTTAAATTAGTTGGCAATTGGCAGGTTTAAGATCCAGATTAGGTTCATGATTGTTAATTATCTATGTGAATTGACTCAATAGATTACATGTTTTTTCTACATGTTGAATGATGATGATAAAAAAAATAAAAGTGGAGGCATGTCACTGTCTCCGTCAGGTATAATTCCGGACAGAAAGGTCTCCCCAATTATGCCAGCGATGTGCTCGTCTGCAGTTGATAGTTGTGACTGTGAGCCTCCTCGATATTTTTTTTGTGTGCGCTTATGAGTTTCTTTGCTTCCAGTTTCATGTCAAACCATTTACGCTTCACCTCGGACATGGTTATTTGGACTACAGAGACAACATTAACGGCATCTGTCACCTCCCTCCAGGCCCTCACTTTGCCTGTCCCTGTCACACCACTGCTAACAGATGAAAATAAATTTTTTTTTCTTAACTCCTCTTCACCCAAGATTATTTCTATCTCCGCTTCGGAAAAATTATTTTTTCTTTCTTTCTTTGCGCCATGACTGACAGGTCGACTGGATGCATCTACACCACCTTATATGGTGGTCATTGGCAATTCATGGGCGGGGATTTATACAAATAGCTGATTACCGGGAGCGCGCTGTCACTTTACGATGGATTGGCATTCATGATCATACACACGTATTTACGATCAGATCTGAGTTTCCCGTGGTGTTCATGAATCCAGAGTAGGTTTTTAGTAGCGTAGGCTTTTATGTGCAAATCTACGCACAAATTTACTAACGTTTCATGAATGAGACCCAATGAGAGCAACTGCTGCTGCATATTTACATGGTGTATTACCGTGTACTCACTAGGCTTTATGGTACCAACATGGGAGAGCAGTGGGGCACAATTAACATCATGCAAGCAGCTGTACACAGGCAAAGTGGCAAAGCATACCAACTGGCTAGCAATAGCTTCTCTGACTAACTCAGTGGGGATATGCTCCTGGAATTTATACTTGGTCATTTTCAAAACTCGTGGCCATGTTTTCCGACAGAGTATGGGCTCAACATTGGTTGTCTTTTCCTTTAAAAAACTGGGTCAGTTTAAGGGCTGCACTCACCAACTGCTCCATTTAAGTAATGGAAAATTGTGCACTTGTGATCCAGATTATGGGCTTTCCGACAGAGCACCGGCTCAACATTGGTTGTCTTTTCTTTTGAAAAACTGGGTCAGTTTAAGGGCTGCACTCACCAATTGCTCCATTTAAGTTCTGGAAAATTGTGCACTTGTGATCCAGAGTCATGTTCAGGTTCTCCTAAAGACAAATTCACAACAAACGCTGGAAACTATGATCTCCATCCACAAATGCCCATGCACTGTACCGCTAATTTCTCTTGGAGTGAGACATTTAAAAAAAAAAAAAAAGTTTGCACAGCAATATACGAGTGTATTACAAATTCCACTCCACCAATTTGCTGAGTCTTGACTCTATTTTATGCACTCACTCTTTGTAGTGGATCCACATATATTTTAGTGTAGAAGAGCTGATCGTCATCATTGTCATGAAGGTCCCACTCCTGCACGATCCTGTTCACATAGGGGGCGTAGCCAATGATCCCTGTAAACCAAGTCAGATTGTAAATTTAAGAAACAAGGCACATTAAGCAAATGGGCGGCTGCATTTCAGATGTTCTAACACTCTTTTCTGCTGAACTGCCACTTATTCCTTCTTCAAACATTCCAAAAGCAAGAATTAGCAGTTGTGACAAATGGACATGGACATGACCGAGAGACTAGACCTATGATATCATACACATCTCTGGAGCGCAACTTTGATCTTTGGTTGACATGGGACACACCCAAGGTCTGGGTACACAGTGTGGTTTCTTGTGTAGAGCACAGATAAACCACAAAGAGCAAAGAGCCAAATTTACAGGCTTAAAGTGATGTACTGGATTTTTTTTTTTTTTTGCACACGCCTCCATTAGAGATGGCTGGGAGAGACATAATGCCAGGATAAAATAATTGGGTAGACCCTGATGCTGGTACTTAAAAAACACCATATTAATTTAAATAAATGACCTCATCTTAAATTCTCAAACATTAGGTTTTTGTGCAGTGCCACAAAATTAGAGCTTATGTTTAACTGAAGAATGTGTTTTAAAATTGTGTCCATAAAGTGATATTCAAAAGCAGCCCACAAAGGAAAGGAAAATACCTTGTTTCAATGGCCAAAAAATTGTTGACACAGGATTTATTTAGTGCTAAAATGTCCTGGTATGTTTATACTGGCTGTCTTTATGAGCAGAAGCTCACAAATCTTTCTCAAAAGATCATTTAAGCAATGTAAACACAGCTTTGCCTATCCTAACAACAGCAAATAAAAATCTGAGAGATGCAAAGGCACAAGTGAAAGTTTACTGAGAGTGTCCTCTTTGACCCCACTTGTGAGATAGAACGAAGCCAATATACAATGGGAGCTCCGCTTTCCAATAGACGTGGCTTATTGTTGGATTTGATACAGATCCCAGACAGTGTTAAACTTGATTGATTGTCGGTCAACTATTCTTTTGCAAAGCAAATTAAGTACAGTGAATCTCTGAACAATCAGTGAGCATTTTGCACTGTACTGTGGTGTGTAAAATGAAAAGCGTGTGTTTCCTGACTACATTAATTACAGGTTCACCACCGAATTACAGGAAGGCAGCTTACTGGAAGGACACATCCTCTGATATGCAAACTAGCCGATGAATTTTGACAACACATGAGACACTATCTCTGAATATCTCAATGTTAAAATTACTGGGGCCGAGAGTTAGGCCACCATCAGTGTGGGCTTGGCATTCATCTCCGACTGAGTTCCAAGTTCTGATTTCATCTGGGACAAACTATAGGAAAAATACTGAGGCAATAAGAGATGGTGATTGAGGCTGTTTAAGTTATTCAGCTGCGCATTCAAATCACACTTTGAAGAAGGTAGTGCAGCCAGTAGTGACAATGAAAAATACACATTATTTACTCATTTCTTGATGAACGATAAACACGCTTTATCAACAGTAAGGCCATGGAATATGTAAACAGGATAATTCAAAAAGTTATGAATGGATTGGCATGAAAGTTGGCAGGATCGTAGGTGGTAGTCCAAGGATGAGTTAATTCAATTTTGGAAGTGATCTGGAACATATCATTAGCCTCATAGCATAATTTGCCTACCAAATTTTTAAAGATTTTTAAATAAATTTTTTTTTAAATTTTATTAAAGAAAATGGATTTTATTTTTCATTATTGTTTTTAAGGTTTTGTGAAAAAAGGAAAAAAAAACAAATTTTTTGCCAACAAGAAAGAACAGGCAGCCTATATCTCAATTTGAAAAATATATGACTTAAACCCTAGTCACACTAGAGGCGGAATGAGCCGGAATGCTGTCGGAATTAAAATTCTTTGTATATTCCTGGATATTCGAAGTGCGTTCTAAAAATTCTGACTGCATTCCAAATATTTCGGGCCATTCTTGTGGCCAGCCCGAATGTTTTGCTCATGCTCAAAACTTTCCAGGTGAATTCGAAGTGGAGAAATATCGAACGGCATTCGAAGTGTATTCTAACTGCGCTCTGACTGCATTACAAATATTCTTACGGCATTCCAACAGCATTCAAAACATTCTGATTGCATTCGAGGGAGAATCGAAACGGCAAGCCACATCAAATCCTGCCAGAATATCCTGAATGCGCCTCTAATGAGCCAGAATGCACCTCGAATGCATCTCGATTGCTGCAGGAATCTATTTTGATATTAAAGCAATTCAGCTGGAATGCTCTTCGAATGCCGTTGGAATCTTTTGATTGCTGCTGGAATCAGTGGTGGCTGGTGAACTGGCGACAGGGGAGGCTGAAACCCATCCCTTGAAAATAATGATTGGTCATGACCTGTTTTCAATCATTCATTACCATTACAGAAACTCCGAAAACTCTCAACATTATCAGGTGCGGCCAGTTTTCATTAATAACGCATACCTGTTAACTCTCACGCATTCGGCGTTAGTTTTAGTGGCATATTTACGTTCCCCTGCTGTAGTAAGGAATTACTCAATCAACGCATATGGGACACTCGTGTTACATTTTAAGTACATTTTGAGTATTCGAGCTGCATTCTGTTTAAATTCTTGGACGTTCCAACCATATTCGGCGGCCATTCCGGGAGCGTTCTGACCGCAGTTGAGGTGAATTCGAACAGCATTCAAGGCACCTTCCAACCAGACTTTGGGTGGTGTTCAGGCAGCAATTGAACCGCACTCGTACGGCATTCGAAGTGTATTCTAAATATTCTGACTGCATTCTAACAGCATTCTAAATATTCCTACTGCATTCCAACTACATTCAAGCTGCATTCGAGAGCTAATACACCCAGAATGTGCAAGAATCATTTGAGGCGGGTTCGAAGCTCATTCTAAACATTCGAACGGCATTCTTTCAAAGCTGTAAGAATTTTGGTCAATTTGAAATTCCCGCCCGAATGTTGCACGAATTCTTCATTCCGGCTGGTTCTGCTTGATTTCTGCTGATTTTGAATAAGTGTGACGGGGGCATTAGGTAATTATGCTATGAGGCTAACAATATTCTGGATTCTAGGTCCAGAAGAAGTTAAAATATGCCTGAATAGAATGATTGTACCTTTTGCAATGAACAGATTTTCATAAAATTTCTGCATTACATAGAATCAACACTGATTGATTATAGTTTTTGGTGATCTGGATTATATTCTTGTGGATCCAGAACCAATAATACCGACATATGGCGTGGTTCTACCGTTCTACCGAGTCGCCATGCTTACCTACGCAGGTCCATCATATCTACCTGAGTGCGGTGGCGTCTTAAGAGATAATTTTGTTTCATTAAAAAAAAAAACTGCGAAGTGTCTCCTCTGGGTCAGAAAAAATGGATATATATTTCTTTAGAAAAAAGCCCTAAATTTCAACTCTGTCCAGCAATGCTCTGAAAGGTAAGGGCGAATAAACATCTCTAATCGCACAAATTGCCACCATTGTTAGAGAGGGGCCCCAGAACAGAAGTCAAAGAAGACGACTAACCATCTGACCGGAGTAAAAGCAGTAATTCTGCAATTTAAAATAGTATGCAAGATAATAACTGTGATTTGAAGAGTCACAGATCCAACCACAGCTTGATGAATGCAGAGGTTCTTGTGTAATTGCCCCTTGTTGAAATCTCTACAGAGGCGGGAGAGAAATGGTTCCCTTATACAATGTGCTTTGACAGACTAGACATCTTGGACCATTTAACTAATACCAACACTTGAGCACATGCCTGCATTTTCACAGAAATACCACAGTATTTTCCCCAATAGCTAAAGATAATTCTTTTAAACTAAGCTTTTATTCTATCAATCAAGAATTATTTTAGTGCAGTAAATGTTTTTACACACTTTGTATTCCTTTTGACCCATTTCTTTACACAAGTCAAGCTCAAAGACTCAATATTTATCAGCCGTAAATCAGAGGTCGCAAGGTCAAATTCCAGATGGGAAACTTCTGTTGTACCCTTGAGCCAAATATGTGACTTTCATTGCATGGCAAATCAGCTTTATAAAACCATTGCATGTAAAAATGTAATAAGCGCATCAACTGAGCAAACAGATAAATCATCAAGAGAATCATATACTGACTGGTGCTTCTGCAATGTGCCTCAACTGTGACCTTTTTGTGAACTTTAGCCCCGTGGACCTCATTTTTCCCTACTGAAGGATACCCTAACATCCCAGCTTTCACTGACAGTAGCTCAAATCACAGTGGGTAGGAGGGGAGCATGATGAAGGGCCTGCTCCAACAAGGAATCACAACATCAGCAGTGAGCATATGCAGGAAGCATCACTCTGCTGGGCCCCTTTTCCACTGAACCAGTGATTTAGGAGTTCCCAGGGAGAGAGGTCATGTGGTACTCCCAAGGGCAGCACCAAACAGGCCAGATAAATAAGCAAAATCTAGAAACACGCCTCTCTTTCCACCTCCAAATGGCTGAGGCCTGTTCTGAACCCACCTCCGGAGTTGAGGTAGCGCTTTCCACTGCGGATCGAGGGAAACTTCTCTCCCAGTCTCTTGTCCGGCCATACCAGCCCGTCAGCAGAGAACAGTACTTTATGATTGGCTTGTTGGAATTTCTTAAGGAGTTCCTCAGGGCCACCAGCAAAGATTACATCATAGCTAAGAGGGAGGGAACAGAAAAAAAACAACCTTATTTCCATTTTCAGAAATAAGCATTCCGAAAATGAAACAAATCAATAACTTCCAAACCTTGAGCCAAACAGTGAACTTTATGAGAAAGGTGACTTAGCCAATGTGGACTGTTGAACATAAAGTATAAGGACCCTGCTTTTCAGAGGGCCCTTGAACACCTCAGACACCAGCAACTAAGCAAACACGAGGCATGCTAATAACATGCCATTATGAAGGAGTCAAACTATACAAAAACTTTATATCGGATTGAGTAACTCATAGTTTACCCACTTTGCAATGTAATTGGCGCTTCAAAAGGATTTAAAATTCATTATTGTAGCACTGCGTAGCAGTACTTCTGAAACTACTGAAAGTTAAGTACTGATCTGGATATACCTATGATTATAACAATTAACATGACTGCATTTCAACAGAGCAGTTCTCCTTTAACAAGGGTGGAGTTATACACTGCAATTTCACCACTAAATTACCCTCTGAAATTTCCACAAGAAAACATTTTTTTTTTGGCATACATTTACTGCATTATAGTTAACTAAACCAATCAAATCATAAAACCGTAGTCAATGCATGAAAGTATGTTAGGATATTTGCAATGCAAATCTAAAGCCAAAAATAGAGACTGCATTTATGTTTTCTACAGCACAGTGAATGCGTTAATATCAGCTCATTATGACCTAAAGCCAGCATGAACACTAAATCCATACACATTAGTTTTAAATGAACACATCATTACCATCTCCATTTTGAAAATTTAAAGAGAAGGTTTTTATAAATAAAAAACCAAGGAAAGTAACCTCATTGGCAGGTAATGGGCACTCATAATGTGTAATTTTCTGGCGACTAACCATTCAGCATTTCACTCAATTGGAGTGGATTTAGCTCAAGATGCAGATACGTGGAAAACCTTTCTCAGATCCTGTAGTATTCACAGACCATAAACAAACTGAAGTTCATTAACTTGGGACTGTGTTTGCTGAGAAAAACAAATGCATTCCAAGGAATCTGATATTATAAGTCTGAGTAGAACTCATGGTTCATAGTGCAATTAAAGTGGCATGCAGGCTTCAGCGCAATTCTCATCTCCAAGTCTCTGTCAAGACCACTGTTAAAATGACATAAACTTTACAAAAAATTCCCTTGTCTCCTAAACCTGCATTTTATTTCCAGTCTACACCCAAATAATTACCCTCATAAAGTAGGTTTATTTTTTGTGTTTTCACAGTAAATATCCTGGCTGCAACCAATGCCTTTCCATGGAAAATAAACTTGCCTATAAGATAAACATATAATGACACTGATTTTATCTTTGAAAGAAATTTGATCTAAGTTGTCCAATCTTATTGCATCATGTGCTACCTCAAGCATTTCCTTCATATGGTAGTCAACTACGTCAGACAGTACTTCTGAGACCGACAAGCCTTAAACAATCATTTTAATAACCATCACAATTTAAGTAAAGCATTCACTTGTCTTCCTCAGTTTAAATCAAATCTACTAGAAGATAATGCTGCAATTTCACTTTTGATTCAACCATGCCAGTGTTTCAAGGACTGCATTCAATTCTGAGGAACACATCTGGGAAGCACTGAAGTTAGTTTCAGAGAAACTCGAGAATTTACAATTTCAAGAGAATGAAATGCCCCTCAGTGGAACTACATACTGAATGTGCCAAGTGTTTGCCTCTCAAGACACTATAGAGTAACTCACCCCCCACCCATGGAGAACTGCAGCAGAATCATGTCCACTACTCTCCTCCATCTACATGCCTACATGTCAGTAACAGTATACTCATAATACAAACCACACAGTACCACAGGAGAGCTAACAACAAATTCAGGAGAATCTTCCAACCTCTAATAGTCAAGATCTACCTTGTTGGCACCTGGTTTGTCATTAGCAGAAGGGTCATTCCATGTCAAATGTCCGAATTTCAGGGAAACTTCCCACTTGACCATCTCAGATTTGGCTGAAAAAATTCCAGCGGATGCATACACCTCCTAATAGGATAAATCCAAAATTTTAGTTCTCAACTTCCAATAAATTTGTCTTAAAAAAATAGTTTTGCAACTAAGTGCTGGCCCTTTTTGAACAGCGATTTCTGAGGAGTCACTTTCACATGGCTATATCCAGAAAAGTATTTCAGGTAGGTCCTTCAAATTTTCAGGGGTGAAAATCTGCTACTCTAACTTGAGGAATATGGACTTATGAATGCATGCCTTTAATTGATCATATATTTCTGGGTGCTTAAATTTGCTTGAAAATTTTACCGTGCGCTCTGCAGTAGCATATTTGAAGGACTGTAAAAAGCCTAATGTCAAAGACAGAGATTTGATATTGCACATACAGCTTCCCATATATGTTGTGTATTTTGTATTTTAATTCTGGCCCTCTCTTGTGTATAATCTAGAAAATATTACGGCTTGAAAAAAAAAAAAAAAAAAAAAAAAGTGCTATTTTTTACATTTTATACCAAAAAAATGACACCATCCTCTAACATCAAATTGACTGTTTTCGAAAGATTAGATGCCTGTTATTAACATATCCAAAATTTGTGATGGGGTTCTGATTTATTTTCTCGCAATAAATTTTTGAAAATATGGTATTTTTGTGGACACACAGCATTTAATGGCATCAAAGGCATATTCAAACATTATTTTATAAAATGCACATAGTTAATGATAGAAAGCTTAAACTCAACAAAGTGCTTTATTTCATAAATGTTAACTTACTCTTGAAGAATAACCCATATGCAGTGTTTAGAGATTGAAATATTACAACCTTAACAGGGCCAAAAATTCAAGTTTGTTATGAATTCAGAAGTGTCACAATAATTAATTATCAAATACAATATAGCTATCTTACAGAGGATGTGCTAAGAATGCCATTTTATTTGATGAGATTATATGATTTATCATATATATACACTTTGTATTAATTTATGTATCAATAAATCAACCTGTAAAATAAAATAAAAATTACTTGTAATATTTTTTAAGCTGTAAGTTTAGAAACGTGCTTGGTCATGCAGAAGCTATAACATGTCTGAACAGCTCATGCATCCGCACGACCAAGCAAAAAGTTTTTTTCTGGCCCAGGAGGGAAGACCTATGCTGGGTACCTGTGCAACACATCATTGCCAAGATTGAAGTCCCAAGCACTACAACTGGATGTAGATATGCACTCAAGGAGCAGGACATCCAAGTAGCTGAAAACTTCATGAAAGAGTTCAAATAATTTGTGTAGTATCTGTGCTAACTGCCATCAACTGGTCAATTAAAATGTTCCATTATTTGCAATTCTGCAGGACTGTCAAAAACTCTTTTTAACACTGGTTATTACTAATTGAAGCATACAGGTTAATTTTTTCTACTTGGATGTAAATGTTCATTGATACAATAATTTTAAGTAAAGATTTGTGACAAGTTTGATCTTCCATTGATGTTGGGACTACAGTATTTTAATATATATCTGAAAACTGTATATGGGTTATAATTCAAGTGTAAGTTAACATTTATGAAATAAAGCACTTTGTTGAGTTTAAGCTTTCTATCATTAACTATGTGCATTTTATAAAATAATGTTTGAATATGCCTTTGATGCCATTAAATGCTGTGTGCACAAAAATACCATATTTTCAAAAAATTATTTTGAGAAAATAAAGTAGAACCCCATCACAAATTTTGGATATGTAAATAATAGGCATCTAATCTTTCAAAAATAGTCAATTTTTGATGTTGGTGGATGGTGTCCTTTTTTTGGTATTAAATGTGAAAAATAGCAGAAATTTTATTATTTTTTTTTTTCTATTTTCAAACCTTAATATTTTCTAGATTATACATAAGAGAGGGCCAGAATTAGAATACAAAATACACAACATATATGGGAAGCTGTGTGTTGCAAGACCAAATCCCTGTCTTTGAAATTAGGCTTTTTATGGTCCTTCAAATATGCTACCGCAGAGTGCACAGTAAAATTTTCAAGCAACTTTAAGCACCCAGAAATATATGATGAACTAAAGGCACACATTCATAAGTCCATATTCCTCAAGTTACAGTAGCATATTTTCACCCCTGAAAGTGTGAAGGACTTAGCTGAAATACTTACGTATCTAGATATAGCCATGTGAAAATGGCTCCTCAGAAATAGCTGTTCAAAAAGGGCTGGAACTTAGTTGCAAAAATTTTTTTTATGATGAAACTATGAGGAGTTGAGAGCTAAAATTTTGGATTTCTCCTATTAGGAGGTGAATGCACCCGCTGGAATTTTTTCAGCCAAACCTGAGATGGTCGAGTGGGAGCCATTCGGACATTTGACATGGAATGACCCAGGAGCCAATTCGGTATACTAAGAGGTCCAGTCAAATAAAACTCCCAACCACTAGCATTAGAAGACCAGCTGGGTCACCAACCTAACATTCCAAGAAAACATGGTCTTTTACAGGCCAGCATTCCTTCTTGGTGATAAAATAATTGGACATGACTTTAATGATGCTGACTTTTTGAAGAATATAACTGGAGGCCTCTCAGATAGCTACCTGTCCACAGACAGAACTATGAGATCCTCCTGGTCAGCCAAGCCCTCCATCGCCTCCTTGAGCAGCCGTACTTTCTGTCCTCCACCAATAGACCTCCCAACATCTCCACCTTTCCATTCCTCTCCCATCCCAAGCACCTGCCAGCAAGAGACATTTTCAGGAAAGAATGTTCCTCAATGTTTAAATAATGCAAAGTCATAATTTCTAAAAATAATTTCCTAAAATACAAATATTATTTATTTGAATGGCAAAGACATTAGCTTGGTTTGATACTTTTCTGCCTTACCTTCACAGTGTAGTTGAAGTATTTTGCAGACTGCATGAAGCGGAGAAAGCCATCAGTCTCCTGAGTAGCGACAGTAAGGACAAGCAGTTTATCTGAAAGGAAAATGAAACAATAATTAACGATTCTATAAGAAATGCTCCATAACATGCATTTATGCCGAGGTACTAGTGGCATTTTGCCATTATTTCCCTTTATTTTTTTATTTTTTCAGTGTTTTGTTTCATGTTAATGCTTATTGAAGGGACATGCAAAGACAGCAATAATTCATGTAAGTAAAATCCTCCATAGAAACTCAATGAAAATGAACAAGGAATGAGAACATTATCTTCTGGAAGTGAAATAACACACTGTCACATATATAAATACATACAGTATCATTTAAATTTTTGAACAACATTTTCCCAGTTGTTCATTTCAATATGAACCAAAAATTCTGTAAACTTTGATGATATGAATGCAATCAAACAGGAGGCATTCATGTCAAACAACAGGTCTGAAGCATTTGTCTGCTCAGTAAATAAAGCTGCAAATAATCATAATCTGAGAGAAAAAAAAACTGGCACATCATTATCATTCTTTTTGCTAGAATCCAATAGCATGAATATACAGACACATAAAATTCAAGTAAGAGTCCATTATAAACAAACATGAAATACTCAGATGCCGTACAGCGAGTTGGCTGATATCAACAAAAGTGCGATGAAGGGACACACAGATGAACTGGAGAACAGATGAAAAGGCCTATCTCAACATTTAGATGTATCCATGTATCAAATTTTGTTGAGAAATTTTGAACAGTTTGGAAGTTCTGGCCCCGAAAAGAAGTGTGATGGACAAACAGATGGGCGGACACTTGGAGGGACAACACTCACTCCGATGTCCCCATCCACTTCATCGTGAGGGACAAAAAAAATATGTCATATAGGTTTTACCACCCGTTTTACGCCAGGCCTACTGATAATCAACAAAGTATGAGTTTTCTTGGCCATCTTATTTCGGATTCTTCTGCATGCACGTTCCAACGATATTTGTAAGTCACTAAGTGACGGAGCAAATTCCTAACTGCAGAAAACCAGTACAGAAAAGGGTGGTAGTGAAAAACCATTAAGGGGGGGCTCATACATCATGTTATTCTCTGGGCTGGTAATTAAATTCTGAGTTTTCACCCTTCTTTTAATCACCTCGATTGTCAATCATTTAAAAAAAAAAAATACTGACTGGCGTCATGTGAAAATGAATCTGTTACTATACGGAGAACAGGTGAGAGTAATCAATCAATGTTAGTTTTGAGAACAGCCTTTCTGAGATTGTATGAAGACCTCCCAAGGCAATGGGATTCTCGTTCATCTCACATCAAGTTACATGTATTTACATAGCATCTGCCGGTAAGAGACAAATAATGTTCCTAAGTCAATGTTTAAATAATGCAAAATCATGACAGTGATTTAATTTCTAAAAATCATTTCCTAAAACGCAAACATTATTTTATTACCTTTACCTTCACAGTGTAGTTGGAGTATTTTTGAATGTTGGTTTTGAGAACAGCTCTCCTGAAATTGTATGAAGACCTCCCAAGGCAATGGGATTCTAGTTCATCTCAAGTCAAGTTACATGGATTTACATAGCCCATTTTAAACCAGCCAATGCTGACCAAAGTTCTGTACAATGAGATGCAAATAAGACCAAAAAAAAAAAAATCGGGAGGACACTGGTCAAAATTACCATTTAAAAAACCAGGGAATTCTAATGAAAAGAGAGCGGTTTTGAGTCTGTTCATAAAAGTGTCCACACAGACAGAGGACCTAATTTGCACTGGAAGGCTGTTCCACTGTTTAGGATCAGCTATAGGAAACACTTCCTTTTTTTTTTTTTTTCCTGATCGTGCGCAATCAGAGGCAATTTTCCATGAGACCTAAGAGCCCCGGGGGAAAAATATCAGGACAGGAGGTGAGAAATGTAGGCTGGAGCAAAACCTTTCAATACCTTAAAAACAAATAACACAGCCTTAAAATCAACTCAGTATTTCACTGGAAGCCAAAGAAGCTGATACTGATTTAGGACCTGTCTGGTTTAATGTCCAGCTTCAGGGTTGAAACAATTACCATGCAGTGAAAAAGTATTTGCCCCCCCGGTTACTAAATCCACCACCCCCGTTGAATCATAACGTTGCATAAATAGAATCTGTCATGCAATCTGAAGAATGCAAAAATCAACACATGATGCCACAATATAAAGAAATTCAAGAACAGATGAGAAACAAGTCTTGACATCTGTTAGTCTGGAAAGTGTTCAAAAGCCATTTCTAAGGTTCAGGGACAATACAGCAAAATTGGAACAGTGATGGACCTCCCCGGGGGTGACTGGCCAACCAAATTTCTCCAAGAGCGCATCAACAGCTCATCCAGGAGGTCACAAATAAACCCAGACTAACATCTAAAGAACTGCAGACCTCACTTGGGTCAATTAATGTCAATATTCACAATTCCAAAATAAGAAAGATACTGGGAAAAAATGGCATCCAGGGGAGAGCTGCAAGGCAAACACCACCACTGACCAAAAACACCACAAAGTCTCGTCTCACATCTTCCAAAATATATCTTGATGACCCCCAAGACTTTTAAGAAAATATTATGTGGACTGATGAGTCAAAAGTGGAATTTTTTGGAGGACATGGGTCCTGTTACATCTGGTGTTAAAGCTAACGTAGCATTCCACAATAAGAACATCGCAAGAACAGTCAAACACTGCGGCTGCTTTGATGCTTCAGAACCTGAGTGACTTGCCAAAATTGATGGAACCATGAATTCTGCTCTCTGTGATGGCACCATAATTCTACAAGTCCACCCCCGAATGACTGAAAAGAAATAAAATAATGGTTTTGGAGTGGCTAGTCAAAGTCCTGACTGTAATCCAATTGAGATGCTATGGCATGACTGTAAAACCATCCAACATGGCAGAAATAAACAATACTGCAAAAAGGGCCAAAATTCCTCCATGGCAATCATTGGCAGTTACTGCAAATGTATGATTGCAATTGTTGCCGCCAAGGGTGGTAGAACCAGTCATCAGGTTTAGGAGGGCAATTATGTTTTCACATGGGTGATATAGGTTTAGAATTACCCTTTACCTTCAACAAATTTAATCATTTAAATAACTTAAAAAGCTACTTTTGTGTTTACTCATGAGTCTTTGGCTTATATGAAAATTAGTCGAATAAACTGAAAAATTTAAATATGATAAATAAGCAAAAATGATTGCAATCAAGAAGCGGGCTAATAATTTTTCACAGCACTTAAAGAGTGTGCCCAAGCATGTTACATTACACAGCAATTATACACAGCAATTCAATACCAGTCTCATTCTTTATTTTACATGTAAAACATAGGCATGCCAGATATTCAGTAAACTGTCAATGCAATATGAAGTATACAAGCATATTATTTAGCACATAAAACTTCATATAAGATAAGCAGAATAATCTTGGGAAAGACTTAACCTTCTCCGCTGTGGAATTTTTGTCTAAATGGGCTAGGTCACGTGTGTGCATTCCCCTGTCCACTGAAGCATAAACACCACTAGGCTAGCCATCCGATGGAATTTGAGTTCAGTTTAACTCTGCCCAGGCATAAACTTTCAAGCACAATGCTTTGTGTCAGTGACAAATGACACCATGATTTTGCAATGTTGCAAATAAAAAGACCTACATTCATCTCACAAGCATTTGTCAGTTGTCATGCCCCTCATGAAAACCACAGTAAAAAAAACTGAGCAGTAACCAAATAGTTACATCTTCACACTCTGAACTGCTACAGATAACATGTAATATCCAATGCTGCTATAAAGACAACACATTCATAAAACATCTTTTTTTCAAATGTGCCAGTTTAATGTGCCATCTTCTAGCACTCACAAATTTATTAATAAATTAATTATTAATAGAGTTAATTGTGCTTGATCGCATGTTATTTGAAAAAAGGAGTACACTGAACACTGTACTGTATATGATGTCTAACTCAATAATAATTTAAAAAAAATAAAAAAATAATAATTTTTCGCCTGCAGCTCCAGTATCACGTTGTCCGGCTTCCCATTGCTTTCGGTGCCCTAGGTTTAGTTCGACCTAATCTGTCTTCTCAGATCAGGAGGGTCCCTAGGTTTAACACTTACTGCCTTTCTAATCTGTCTTCTCAGATCAGGAGGGTCCGGAGATTTAACACTGGCAATACTGCCTTTCTGACAATCTGTTCGAATGGGATTCCTGCTCATGTCAAGTCAAGTTACACATATTTACATAGCACATTTCATAACAGCCAGCTCTGACCAAAGTGCTGTATGAGATGTAATAAGACCACAGATAAAAAAAAAGAAATATTTAGATAGGACAACAGTCAAAATTATAATTTAAAAACTAGGCAAATCTAATGAGATGAGTAGGGTTTAGAGTCTGTCCATAAAAGTATGAGTGTCCATCCAGGCAGAGGACCTAATGTGCACTGGAAGGCTGTTCCATAGTTTTGGATCAGTTACGGGAAACACTCGATCATACTTTTTTGTTTGGACCGAGCACAATCAGAGGTAATCTATCACAAGACCTAAGAGCCCTGTGGGAAACATATCGGAATAGGAGGTGAGAAATGTAAGCTGGAGCAAAACCTTTCAATACCTTAAAAACAAATAACATGGCCTTAAAATCAACTCAGTATATGACTGGCAGCCAATGATGCTGATAATGATTTATGACCTATTTGGCTTAGTGTCCTGCATTAGGGCTGAAACAATTACAGTGCTGTGAAAAAGTATTTGCCCCTCTTAGTTAATAAATCCACCACCCCTGTTGAATCTGAGCACCACTTAAATTGAATATGTCATGCAATGTGAAGAAGGCAAGAAGCAGCACATGATGTCATGATCTCAAGAAATTCAGGAACAGATGAGAAACAATGTCTTGAAATACATCAGTCTGAGAAGCATTATAAAGCTATTTCTAAGGCTCTGGGACACCAACAAACCACAGAGAGCCATTATCTCCAAATACAGAAAACTTGGAACAGTGGTGAACCTTACTAGGAAGAGCCGGCCCACCAAACTTCCTCCATGATTGCACTGACAGCTCATCCAGGAGGTCACAATAAAAACCCAAGACTAACATCTAAAAAACAGCTGCAGACATCACTTGAAACAGTTAAGGTCAGTGTTCAAGATTACACAATAAGAAAGAAACTAGGAAAAATGGCATCCATGGGAGAGGTGCAAGATGAACACCACCCCAGGCCAAAAAGACCACAAAAGGCTCAGCTCACATTGCCTGACAATGCCAGGACTACCCAACCCTCATTTTCACTTTTTAATTCTGTAAATAATAATGATGATGTTGTTGTTCTAGTTTTCCATTTTCTTTTATTACTGAAAGTATGAAATAAACTCAATCTATCAATCAATAATCTTTCTTCTGTGCAGCTAATTTTTTTTTTTTTTTTACTGTTACTAGCACTTCTCACAGCTGGTTATTAGGGACCAGAGAGTTGGTTATTTGAATTATAAAATGCTTGGACGGTACATAGCAGGGCCCTGCAATGCGATAGAAAAATCATCCCATCCTGTCCCATCCCAGTTATTTCCAATCCCATCCCACCCCGTTCCAAATCTCAAAATTCTATCCCATCCCATCCCATTCCATCCTTTTATCAAGTCATCCGTCCCATCCCATCTTGTTCTCACTTTCAAAATTCTATCGCGTTCCATCCCATTGCCATATTATCCCATACCATCGCATCCCTTCCCATTCCCATCCCATTCAGAGGATAAATAGTTTATATACATTAATACGCATATTTTATGAAATTAATGCAAGAACTTGCGTGATGTGACATTACTTGTAGTAGTTATTTCCATTAAAATGAATATGCTATATAATTTAAGAATATATATGTTACAGTCAGATTGTGATCCCAGTAAAAAAGATTTTTTGTCATTTCATGAAATGACTGGTTTCACAATCTAACTGTAATGTCATATATAGGACTTAATGCAGATAAAAGTGTGTTTGAATTATTTTGTTTGTTGTAAATCAGACCAACATTTTCAAATTATACCGCGTCATGATGCAAGAAAACATAAAAAGTCTTACTTCAAGATGCAGACAGCTTTTATTTGATTACACGAGAAGCTTGACAACAACATTATTGCAACTGAGGAAGAGAAGACATTGTACTTTAATGATCCTATGCAGCATATAATCATCTACACTAGGCACTTCTTCATCAAAACAACACATGTTGAATACCATAATGACACCAACTCTCCCAGTTGTTTTTAATAACTGGATCATTGCAATCATGCAAATGAAGCCAGATCCCTGTTCTTTGAGGTTGTGAACATTTTCTCCTCATATGCCTGTCCCAAAAGGAAAAGGAATCCAATGCAGTCAGTAAACATACATGGACAGGAACATTGAGTGTGTGCACACATACAAATATCTAGGTGTCCACCTGGATAACAAACTGGACTGGAACATCAATACAGACAGCCTCTATAAGAAGGGTCAGACCAGGCTCTTTTTCTTGAGGAGGCTAAAGTCCTTTGATGTATGCAACCAAATGTTGTCTATGTTTTACCAATCTGTTGTTGCGGCTGTCCTTTTCTATGTTGCTGTCTGCTGGGGCAATAACATCTCTGTTAGAAACTGTAACAAGCTAGATAAGCTAGTTAAGAGGGCGGAGTCAGTGATCGGGGGGTCACTGGACACCGTGGGGGCAGTAGTGGAGAGATGTATGGGGAGAAAGGTACAAGCAATCTTCAGTAACACCAGACACCCTCTGCATGGGACTCTGTCTGCTCAGAGGAGCAAAAGATCGGAGCGTCTCCTCTCCATACGGTGTAGGACGGAGCGCTTCAGGAGATCCTTTATTCCTGCTGCTATTCGTTTCTGTAATGATCACTATTGATTTGATTTAATTTGTGTGGGGGGTTTAACTCTTGTGCTTTTAGAGTACTTTTATTTTTATTTTTATTTATATTTATTGTCTTCCTATATGTACATTCTACTGAAGGACAACTGAATTTCCCCATGTGGGGGTTAATAAAGTATCTATCTATCTATCTATCTATCTATCTATCTATCTATCCAATTTTGCAACAATACCAGCAGTGAATTCTTGCTGGCGCCTGCTGTTTCTTTAGGCCTCGTTTCTCTCAGTGTTTTTCATTTGGTATTTTCACTATATTTGTAGATTTCAGATTGATGAACAAATCTTCAAAAATAACTTCATATGAAAAATCCAAATAAATTGTAACAAATGTTATTGGATAACAGTAAATAACATTCTATAGATTTATAATGTTATTTGTTCTGAAGTAATATCCATATCCTTTATATGCAATAGCTGTTTGAGGTCTGTGATGCATAGACATCACCAGACGTGAGGTATTTTCCCTCTTGATGCTCGGTTGCAGGGACATTTTTGCCCTCAGGCTCCTCTGCAGCATGCAAAATGCATATTCAGCTGGATTCAGATCCAGTGACTGACTCAGCCAACTGAACCAAAGTAACAAAAAAATTGTCACCGACTAATGAACTGTGGTGCTCTCTGAGGGCAGACAGTGTTAAGTTTGAGGGGGCAAAAAATCCCTTCAACTTTAGCGCGCTCCCCAAAGACAAAATTCATAATTTGGCCGAGTGGTGGACTCACAGAAAAGATTGTATGGGCTAGAAAATCAACAGGCGAACTACTCCGGAATGTTCACAGCAAATTTGACCTGATTCGCATAAGAACTGTCTGACATATTGCATTTTTAAAAGACTTAAGTCTTGCTAAAAGTGCAATAGGAACAGTCATAGTGTCACCAAAACAATAGGATTACCCCTTTATGCACCAAGACTTTTGTAACAATACGGCGGCACTGTGGCGTAGTGGTTAGCACCGCCGCCTCACTCCTCTGGGTACTCCGGTTTCCCCCACCCACAAAAACATGCATTATAGGAACATTCCTGCCAGTACCCCTGACCAAAGGAACTGGCTTTAGAACTGGAGTTGGTCCCTGGGCGCTGCTCTGTGGCTGCCCACTACTCCTAACTACAGGATGGGTCAAATGCAGAGGAAGAATTACCCCACGGGGTTCAATAAGGTGTGTCTATCAAACAAAGTTGATTTGACTCTCATTAAAACTGTTTGACTTTATGCATTTCGAAACATATTGATGGTGCGACAGTAAAAGTAATACATCCATCAAAATCAATACACCATGAATGTTGACTGCAGATTTGATAGATTTGACTTTTAAAAATTAAAAGTTTGGCCAGGTGGTGGCGCTACAGCAAAGGTTATAGGGTGACCAATATCAATAGCAGCCTTTCTTCATGCCCCAGAAACCATCTCAAGAAGTGTAATGTAATTCCCATCAAAACTGTTTGAGTTATAGCCTTCGTAAATGCTGAATTTGTCCGAGTGGTGGTGCTACAGGAAACATTACAGAGCCACCACAGTAAATAACCTCAGTCTCTATGCACCAGGATTATCAAAACTAGATTCCTCACGATTCCCATAAAAGCTGCTCAAGTTACTGCAATTTTTTAAAGTGCGACACGTAATCCTATCCAAACCAAGTTATTGCACTTCAAAATGTAAAGTTTGACCAGGTGGTGGTGCTCCAAGAATCGTTATAGGGTCACACAATACCACAGAGTCCATCCTCTATGCACCAAGAATGAACGCAAGGAAGATTCATGCAATCCCCATGAAAAACCATTCAAATTAAGGTGCTAGCACAAAGGATCTGCGGCAGCCCAAGTGAATCCATAACATTCCCCAAAACTCCATTTAGTGACATGATTCTTCTTAAATTCTAACCATAGAATCATTGTAGTTAAACAAGACAATATGCTAAGGAAATTGAAAAAAGCGATATTAGGACTGCCATAATGAGTTTTTCAGGCTTTTAACGATATCATTTGAGCAACATCATATTACATAAAATTTGGGTCTGTGTCTAATACAAAATGGGCAAACCTTTCTATACATCATTTTGGTATATAGACAGTGTGCACATCTTAGTCCAAATATAAAAACCTGGGCTTTTCGCTACATTGTATCAGGTTAAATAATTAAAACAAAACCAAAAGTCCTGGCAGGTTTCAGTGTCAGCCATTCTGTTTTAGCAGCAGCTTGTAAAACAACGTGTGCGAATTGAGCTAACAAATGAATCATTTTGATCCGTAAGCATTCTAAAATAAACTTGTGTCTATTTGAATGGACTTGTGTCTAATTAACAAAAAGACAGTGAATCATTTTGTTCCGGGTGGAAGACATTCTTGTGAAAATAAACTTTGTAACAGTCTATTTGAATTTGGACTTGTGTCTAATCCACAGTCCTTAACATCCTGTATTTAAAGACAATCAGTGCATAGTACCCCTAATGGAAGGTCACAAAAAAAAGCGTTCTGTGGACCTCTTTTTTCTGGATAAAACTTTGTGAATATGGTCCTCTGTACAGTTCCTCTCACACAGACACACATTCTGGGATAGGTTCCATACATTTGTTTCAAGCATTGAAAATATATTAATACAAAAGATGTTTTGATAATAATACATTATAAAATGCAAAAGATGTTTTGTAATATTCCACAACTGGTACCCCAATAAACTGTGGACCTCTTGACTGGATAGTGAATATGGGACAGATAGTTCCATACATTTGCAGAAAAAGCATGAAAACCTAAGTCTGTAACATGCTTGAGGGCTTGCTATCTTCTCAGTTCACGACTGCTGGGATCGGGTTGCCATGACAGCTGTGTCTGACACATCTGTCTCTCCTCTCTTAGAGCCTGCCGCCATCACTACAGAACAGATCATTAACTCAAGCAATGTTCTCTCCTGAATGTGATTCTGGACATGCAGCTTGCAGAGATAACTGACTGGCGGCATAAGAGAAGGTTTGCAAAAGGTGACAGAGCAGAGCATATGGTGTTCTTTCATGAGTATTATGAAGGTTAAAAAAAGAGAAAAATAATAAAATCATAATTTGGCCATTATTATACTGTAGGCTGTAACTAATAAGTCAACACAAGTTAAATATGGCAAGTAATATTTCTAAAGCATAAAAACATATGGGAGCCCCGGGCACACAGGGCAAGCACTCAGGCATCCAGAGCCAGCCCCTCCGCAAGTGCAGGCACATGTGCAAACACACACATACACACACGTGCACGCGCACACACACACACACACACACACACACACACACACACACACACACACACACACACAGAGAGAGAGAGAGAGAGAGAGAGAGAGAGTACAAACTGTACAAATGCTAACCATGGATGTTTGAAATAACAGTCCTCCCTCATGCCATTTCCTGTCTGAATTTCTTGGTGATACAATCACTGTCTGCTCCCTGCTGTCAGTTATCAAAATTTGTGGGCTCTGGCAGTGATCTGGACCAGGTTCAACAGGTTCAATCAGTGCACCAATGCAGGCATGTGAGCATGCTCACAGTCAGCAGTGTTCTGTAGTGTTACAGAGCTGCAACGCTCTCACTGGCAGCAGTGACTGAAAGTCTGCTGAAGTCAGGTAAGGCCTGATCCTTGTTCCAGGATCTGCTATTTTGGGGAAAAGAACACAGAGAGGAGGGAGCTACTGCCAGCATCTGGAGAAATCAGCCAGTGCAGTGGAGCAGCAGCTGGCCCCGTAAGATTTTTACAAGCTTCCTACATTGCACAGCCATGTCGGGGTCATGGGTCCACTACCACATTTTACCCAGGTGCGGTAAGTGATGCTGTCACTTAGCACCCTGTGTTTTCCTACAGTAAAACAGACAGCACCATCCACCAATGCTTTCGAGGACAGCTTTATACTTTATACATGGCCGCAGAGGTTTGAGCAAAATTCTGAACTCAGCCACTGTCAGGGCAATGATTGTTAACAATATTAATTTGTTCAGATGACATCTCAACAAGTCATACCACTCTCAAAGTTGCAAGAGAATAGAATAATGAGGACCAGGTGTTGCTCTCCAGCTTATGGTTGTGATAGCATTGTGAATTCATCAAATCACTATGAAAGAGTAAAATAATACCAAACACAGAAGGAATATCAGGGTTCCATGGACTCAGACGTTCCAGTAATGTTATCCAATCATCCAGTAGTGTGCTGGGTAACTGAAAACCCCACAGGTAACAACAGCAAGGTAAAAAAAAAAAAGAACATGCCATCCATTACCCTCCTATAAGCGCTTGCATATGACTTCTTGACACAGCCGCTAGCAAACAAAACAAACTATTTACAAATACAGATGCAAATGAGCTGTTGATTTTAACATTATAGGCCAAGCCTGGGTCAGCTCAGTGCACAATGGGACCTTCATACCATTGTGAGGGGGCACTGTAATTCACAGGAGCATGATTCATGGATTTGAGTGAAATTCCCTGGGGCAGTCTTGTTGCCTAGGTTTCCAGGCTTCCGTGAAAACAGGCACAAGCCTCCGCTAAACTGCAGTTGGGAATGCTTGCATAGCAGTAGGGCACCATCTCCTCGGCTGCTGGTTGGGAATACATTGGTGGGAGGTGGGATTACAGGGCTTTGCGACTTGTTTTTCGATAATATGCAGTGTAGACAGTTTATAAAGGACAAGATACCTACTTCTCCAGACAGAACACAATCCAGCTGGATATGATTTCATCATCATGGTGGGCCTACCCCTTAACAGTGGTACAGTGAACTCATCATCACCTCTATGGTTTAGTGAACCACACAACCATATTTTACCCACTCTTTAATGGAAAAGACCACAAACGTTTGCTAAAGGAAATGCGGTTCCCTATTGCCCCAAAGGATTCTCATTTTCAGGCTGCCTATCTAGTCCTTTGGAAAGCCACAGCATGAGAGCCCAACAGGGGAGTATTTGGCAAACTCTAGTGACTGCCACATCATCACTGCCATGTCTCGGCTGGAGGAGTCAGCAAATTCTGAAACAAAATGTTTTAATGCCTACTGCTATGCCTACAGCTTTCTGGATGAACTGTAAATAGAAGAGGCAGAATGCACTCATTTTCAAATGGTACACTTCAAATGCTGCATTAAGTTCAATTTACATTCAAATGAAATTCAGCCTTTCCACAGAAGCAGAGTGGACATTAAACAGCATTATTAGAAACAGAAGCAATAAAAAATTATTGTCTTCCATGTGCTCAGTAAAATGTTATGTAATCTTGAACTTTTCAGTCCCATTTTGTCAAAGATGAGTCACAGTTCTCGGATCCAATTTTTATAAAGTTTACAGTGGTGTGGAGGTTGCATATCTATTTTCATAAGTTCACAGCAGTAACTACTTTTCTTACTGTGTGGCACTGCAGTTCACGACCATCTCTTATTTTCCAAGTAGTAAAAAATACAAAAAAAAACTGACTTTGAATTTCCAAACTATAATTCCTGAACTTGCTTTCCAAGGCCTCTAAACGAGGCTAATCGAAAGTAAAGTCAAAGTCAAATTTCTCAAAATTCAATTATAATCATAACCAGGGGAAAAATGCTCCTGGATCTGTGGCTTTGAGCAAATGTTTCCATGCCTACACTTAGTTCCAAATGTTTTTATGCTCCAAGTACACTTTCCCGTCCACCTCGATCAATATACACCGATCAGCCATAACATTATGACCACGGACAGGTGAAGTGAGTAACATAGATTATCTCATTACAATGGAACCTGGGTGGGATATGTTTCAGCAAATACATTTTTTTCTTCAAAGTTGATGTGCTGGAAGCAGGAAAAATGGGCAAGAGTAACGATGTCAGCAACTTCAACAAGGGCCAAATTGTGATGGCTAGACAACTGGCACAGATCATCTCCAAACTTACAGGTCTTGTGGGGTATTCCTGGTCTGCAGTGGTGAGTTCCTAGCAAAAGTGGTCCAAGGATGGAAAACCATGAACCAGCGACAGGTTCATGAGTGGCCACGGCTCAGTGATGCATAGGGGCGGGGAAGGCTGGCCTGTGTGGTCCAATCCAACATGAGAGCGACTGCAGCTCAAGTTGCCAAAAAATTTCATGCTAGTTCTGTAAGAGAGGTTTCAGAACACACAGTGCATTGCAGTTTGTTGTGTATATGGCTGTGTAGCCACAGACCAGTCAGGGTGCCCATACTGAACCCTGTCCACTGCAGAAAGCACCTACAATGGGCACGTGAGCATCAGAACTGGACCATGGAACAATGAACAAAGGTGGCCTGGTCTGATGAATCACGTTTTCTTTTATATCATGTGGATGGCCAGTGACGTGTGCATCACTTACCATGGGAAGACATGGCATCATGATGCACTATGAGAAGACAGCAAGCCGGCAGAGGCAGTGTGATGCTTTGAACGATGTTCTGCTCGAAAACTTGGGTCCTGCCATATACTTCACAGATGTTACTTTGACACATACCACCTACCTAAAAATTGTTGCAGATCAAGTGTACCCCTTCATGGAAACAGCATTCCCAAATGACAGTGGCCTCTTTCAGCAGGACAACGCGTACTTCCACACAGCAAAAATGGTTCAGGAATGGTTTGAGGAGCACAACAACGAGCTCAGGGTGTTGACTTGGCCTCCAAATTCCCCAGATCTTAATGCAATAGAGCATCTTTGAGATGTGCAGGACAAAAACATCCAATCCATGGAGACCCCGCTTCACAACTCACAGGACTTAAAGGATCTGCTGCTAACGTCTTACCATCAGAGGTCTAGTGGAGTCCATGCCTCGACAGGTCAGGACTGTTCTGGCAACGAAAGGGCGACCTACACAATATTAGGCAGGTTTCATAATGTTACAACAGATCGCGGTATTTAGTCACACAGTTGCTTCTGTCACCATAAATATAAGCACACAATGCATCATGCCCTAACTAACTTAGAAACTTTCTTTTACCTGTGGCACTGATAAATTATGGGCCGGTTTCACAGACACAGATTAAGCTTAGCTTAATCCTAGACTAAATTCAATTTTCAATAGAAAATCTCTATACAAAACTCTGCCTAGTCCAGGACTATGCTTAAGCCATGTCTGTGAAACTGGCCCTAAATGTTTTCGCACATCAGTGATTTACTTCAGGTATTAAAAACACAAATTTAATTACATATACAGGTGAACTGACCAGGTAGATGTGATATGCCGTCATCCAAGAATACGTTTTGGTCCATACTTTAAATTTGCCTAAAACTCGCCCTCACGAGCTTAATAGCCTATAGTCTCCATGATAACTAGTTTGACAACCAGCTGACTTTACCAACTAGACAACTCGTTGTGCCAACCAGCCCCAGAGCATGTATAACTGACAAGAACTATCAAAACCATGGTTTATACCAGCTCACATTCCCAGCTACTCATTGCATTACTTTTCTGCAGGGGTCAAGCAGGATAGTAGCGGCATTACTGTAAAGTATTCGCAATATTGTGTGAAGTAAAAATACTCTTTTTTACACATAAATATGAGATAGTGGGAGCAGACCAGAGGAAAAACAGAGAAGACTAAAGTCTATTCAGACAAATCCTGCTTAAACTCTGCATGTGAACATTGTACCATCAAGCTGATTGTTTTAGAGTCAATATCAGCGAGGCAGCGACCTAAAGCGGGCCCAAACAGGGCATGTGGAAAAAATACAAGGCAAAAAGCTCCATGATCGAGGATCCAAGGATACTTCTATTTTTATGGGTGCTTCCATGACAGGACCAGGGTTCTGCCGATGCTGGTCGGCGGTGGTCGGCGCCGACCAGCACTCGGAATGCACCGACCATCACTTAGAATCCACCGACCACCACTCAGCCCAGAAAGCGCTTTTTCCGCATGGCACTATTTTTTCAAAGATCAGTTTAAACGAATGCATCCAGTGTCCAATAAAACCGCAAGAAACAAAACATAAATGAACCTAAATATGTACCCCCCCATATTACTGTCACAATAGCAAACTTTCGTATTCGACCCGCTCCCTGACATAGCAATTCGCGGGAATTGTCTGCGGTGGTCGTCATAGCAATCCGCCTATTGTACATGTATTATGCTTTGACAGGAGTGTGGCTGAAGACAGACGGCTAGCGGAGAGATGGCCAAACGGAAGAATCAGGCCCCATTTGACAGATTTTTAAGGTGAGATTCAGTGTTGCACTTACAAGATAATAATCAGGGTTCGAAATTCATGGTAGTCCGCTAGTGCACACAAAAGTAAAAATTAAGGCGGACTCGTAAACTTGTCTTCAAACTAGTCCAAGTGTCTAATAAAATATTGTCAACATGAAAAGAATTCCGTGGCCAACCTCTATATCTGCTTTTTATTTCCCAGAAAGATTTCAAAAGGAGGCGCTAATAGTGTTCACTGCCCTGGGGCATATCGCAAGACATGTCCTCCCACCATTCGCGAACACATTTATTCGGAAAAATGAAATTAAATTCCCATTTTAAGTTTAAAAGGTCTGTTTTGAAGCTCCTTGACTTCAAAAAGGTAAATCGCCAACGTAACTGTTTATATTTGTTCGAGATGAATGAATGTCTTTAACCTTATGAATTGAACAGGCTGTTCTGTGAAATTATGCATAATAAACAGCTCAACTGAAAAAGTAAGCTTCCTACGTGCACAGATATGTTATGATATCGTATCAGTGTTGGCTATATATCCCGCATTTCGGTATACATGAACGGTATTCTTTAAGCGCGATGTTTCATGAATTAGAATGAACACAATGATTCATGTTATCCAGTCTGACCTTAATAATGGCAGCGTTCTTCCTAACCCAAGAAAGAGTACACTTGGCTATGTCTTAATAACCAAAGCATATTTTGACTTTGACAATAGATGTGCATTCAATGCGATTAAAAAAATACAAACCATTTTCCTCTGCGTAACGTTAATGAAGAAATTGTTTATTTTCCTCATGGCTTTTGAACACCATTAGGCTGTCTCAATTTATGTTAAAGCAAGTCACAGTAGCCCGCATAATGATCGTGATCGAGGTCTTTGCATGTTTGCACCCAAGATGTATAGTAAGTAGGCCTATATCATAATGTAAACCCGAGATAATTAGACCACCGCGCTCTCCAGCCATAGGCTTAACTAGTGCGTCAAACTTTTTATTTTATTATTTTTTTCCCACACAATTCCGTAAAATAATTTGTGGCTTCTCTCACTTAACTTCAGAAGGCTGTGCCGCCCAGTCAAAAAAAAAAAAAAAAAAAAAAATGGAGAAATTAGGGTACCCCCCCCCAACAAAATGGAACCAGCACGGCAGAAATTTGCCGACCGGCACTCCTAGCATCCTGGGCAGAACCCTGCAGGACCCAATTCAATATAAACTGTTCTTCTGGCAGGAACAGGATCACAAGCCAAAATGGCACCAAAAATAAACAGACTGTTCCTAGACTCTGTGGCTTTACCCATGTTCTTCCATCTGGTTCCCTGCGGTAGGATGTGTGAATGCCAGCATACCTTGTCTCTCCTAAAGCAGAATCCTGAATGGGAATATGTGACTGTTCAGATTTAATACCAAACGCAGTGGCTGATGCAGCCGTCTGGACTGCTCGTCCTGAATTGGAACAAAGACTGTGGCTCAGAAGGCCCATATCAGAGCAACTTTGACTTAAATGTTCACAGGTATTTGAAATAAGAATAAAAAAAATCAACTGAAAGTTTTCATGTTCAGCAAAGACTGCTTAATAATACTAAGTAGCTTGTGCATGCTAGTAGAAGAAGTAGTAGTTTACTGACCAAACAGGTCCAAAAACAATGCATATTTTTGTCACATGATCACAGTCCCAGAAAACATAACACAAACCGCAAACTTCCAGATAATATAAATGCACACGTACTCCAATCATGCTCTTTTGAGAGCCTTCGAAATACAGCAGTATCTCATGAATATAGCTGAAGTGATCCTCAGTGTTCCCCTCTTTCAGAAAACCTGGGTAGGAGACAGGGGACACATGGTACTTCTGCCTCTTAGCTCTACATTTGGCCACACCTGAAATACAGTATAAGGGTTTCATCCTGTACAGCACCGCATACACAAAGTCTGTTCTCCCATGGCATGCAAGAGCACCGACCTGTCTGTATCCACAAACGGTAGGAGGAGAGATGAACACATGTAAAAGAAACTCTTAACCCCTCTCCATAGATCATAGAGGCCAGCAGGCAAGAGCTGCTCCATTTATGCACACAGTTAAACTATCCAATCAATAGGATTTACAATCAAAGTGGTTACTCGAATATTTGCAAGGAAGCTGCGCCTGTAAGTGATTTACAGAAAAATATGGACGACTTAAGTCCCATCAGTGTTTCCCAGGAATTGTACGAATTAAACTCCTCAGCCAAGCCTGATGTGCAAACTGTCTAATATAATTGCCCAATGTATCTATCCAGCAGGTAATAAAAATGACTTCTTGTGACAGAATTTTTTTTTTCCTTTGTTGCAACCAGTTCAGCTATAATAGCCCAAAAAACAACAGCTCTCTGAAGCAAAAATTCGACATGGTATTGATACTATGTCATTCTACTGTCAATTATTGTCATCAGATATCGAAAACCCGTGTTACCCTACCATAGATTCATAGATATCTAAAGCCCTGTTCCCACCTTCACGATTTTTTACGCCGATTCACGCCGATGTCAGATCGTGGCAAGTCATGGGGGTTTCGTAGTTGTAACCGGGGGGAGTCCTGAACAGTCGCAAAAGTTCGCAATGAAGTTGTCGTCTCGTTTTCGTCGTGGCGCAAGTTTCAAAATGTTCAAAAAAATCGTGGTGGTTCGCGAGCTGGTCACGGGTCATCATATGTCTTAGCAATGTCGTAGTGGTGTCATAATGGTGTCCTGACAGGTCGTGTTAGTGTCATGATGGTTCGTGAATATTCCTATGCAATCGTCTTGTGGAATCTATCTATCTATCTATCTATCTAATCTATTGATTGACAATTTTTTTAAATCTAATTCCAGAAGATATAAATTTTCCAGTCATTGATTTGACACTCAGAAAAGCATGTAAACCTTTGCGTAACAGCAAGTTAGGTCGCAACTTTGCACATCTGAGTGACACGAATACATTGAAAAAATGCAGCCAAAAGCAACCCAGAAGTGCTCAGGTTATATTGCCAAAATGGAAATGTGATAAGGTCATGGACACTGGGAGTCATTCCGAATGGAACCGGACTGGAGGGTTCCTTGAGCCTGATAGCATTGATTCTCTGGAGGAGGAAATCAATGATGGAGAGTCTTTCTTCATGATGTGTAAGTAGACCTATTGTTGTATGGAGCATATACATTACTTATAGTTAGCTAGCTATTTTTTTTTTTTATTTTCAGTTTACCTCTGTAGCCATGATGATCGCAGAGCTACAAACCCCAATTGTGTAAAATGGAACGTTGTGTAAAATGTGAATAAAAACAGAATACAACGATTTGCAAATCCTTTTCGACAAAGACAAGATATCTAATGTTCAAACTGATAAACTTTAATGTTTTTTTGGAAATATTCACTCATTTTGAATTTGATGCCTGCAACACATTCCAAAAAAGCTGGGACAGGGGCATGTTTACCACTGTGTTGCATCGCCTTTCCTTTTAACAACACTCAATAAGCTTTTGGGAACTGAGGACTCTTATTGTAGAAGCTTTGTAGGTGGAATTCTTTCCAATTCTTGCTTGATGTATGACTCTAGCTGCTGAACAGTCCGGGGTCTCCGTTGTCGTATTTTGACGCTTTATAATGCGCCACACATTTTCAATGGGAGACAGGTCAAGACTGCAGGCAGGCCAGTCTATTACCCGCACTCTTTTACGATGAAGCCACACTGTTGTAACACGTGCAGAATGTGGCTTGGCATTGTCTTGCAGAAATAAGCAGGGACGTCCCGAGAAAAAGACCTCCCTTAGATGGCAGCATATGTTGCTCCAAAACCTGTATGTACCTTTCAGCATTAATGGTGCCTTCACAGATGTGCAAGTTACCCATGCCATGTGTACTAACACCTCCCCATACCATCACAGATACTGGCTTTTGAACTTTGCCCTGATAACGATCTGGATGGTCCTTTTTTCCTTTCACCTGGAGGACAAAATGTCCATGATTTCCAAAAACAATTTGAAACATGGGCTCATCACACTTTTGCACTTTACGTCCACCTCAGATGAGCTCGGACCCAGAGAAGCCAGCGGCATTTCTGGCTGTTGTTGATATATGGCTTTCGCTTTGCATGGTATAGTTTTAACTTGCACTTGTAGATGTAGCGACAAACTGCGTTAACTAACAATGGTTTTCTGAAGTGTTCCTGAGTCCACATGGTAATATCCTTTACAGAATGATGACGGTTTTTAATGCAGTGCCACATGAGGGACTGATGGTCATGGGCATTGAATGTCGGTTTTCCGCCATGCCGCTTACGTATAGAGATTTCTCCGGATTCTCTGAATCTTTTGATGATATCATTGACTGTAGATGATGAAATCCCTAAACTCCTTGCAATCAGACGTTGAGAAACGTTGTTCTTAAACTGTTGGACTATTTGCTTACGCAGTTGTTCACAAAGTGGTGAACCTCCCCCCATCCTTGCTTGTGAATGACTGAGCCTTTTGGGATGCTCCTTTTATGCCTAATCATGACACTCATCTGTTTCGAATGGACTTTTATGACTAGCTCCGACCAGCTCCGCCCCCCCTTGGTTACTGTTGCTAAGGCCCACATCTTTGCAGCTTCAATTCCCACAGCACAGCAGAAGTTTCAGCAGTACTCTTGCGCGCATATTGTGAAATTATTGTGGTCTATTTCATACCGAATGCGTCCAACTTGTCCCGCAAAGTCTTCCAGAGAGGCCTTAACTATTTAACGCAAAGATATATCCATGACATCAATTTTTTTTTTTTCACGGAACGGGTGGAGATACAAAAGAAACCGCAAAGTGCTGGCGATCAATGCTGAAAAGCCGAACGCGCAAGAAACTGCACATTGGGATCAAACCAGGCAAAATAGAGGAACCATATTGCACGTGTTAAGCAGTTTAAGTAGTTTTCATGCATTTGTTGCCATCACTGAGCTAAAAATAACACTGGATCCAGTATGCTGTATAACATCAGTTGGCCATGAGTCAGGCAATACGCGAGCTAGATTTTGTAATAAATCATAATACACAATGCAGCCAACCCTTGAAGGGACACTGTGTAGTGTTTTAAGTAATCTATTAGCTAAAATCAATGTCTTCATTCATTTTTATGTCTTTATTGGTGTAATATTATCTCTACCAATAATCTGACTTATCCTCGTAAGCGAAGAATTTCTTATCTATATTTACATTGCATGGGTAAGTCCAAGGATGCTTCCATGTCATTCCGCCATTTTGAAAAACTACTATCACCGAGAGGGACATAAAGCACTACCTGGTACAAGCTAATTAGCCACAACGCGTTTTCATTCGGAGCCAACCTGACTGAAAAGGAGAAGGAGATCAGCGAGAGGCGCTTGTCACTGCCCCGGAAAATTTGAAAGCCTGCACTGCACTTTAGTTCATAATGGAGGATCATACTAATGCCGAGCCACAGGAGAAGGAATCCTCATCGTCAAAAAAGCAAAAAAGGGAATTAAAAAGGCAACGTGACCAATGTATAAAAAAAAAGAGGGTAAACATTGGGGTAGCTTTTCCCAGGTGGAAAGAGCTAATGAAGGAGAAAGACTTTCAAAGGGACGCTGAAGTTGCCTGCTTTCTTCTCGACAGGTAAGTAAATGTTATTGTCTAAATTACAAGCTTTTTTCATTGCTTGGTTGTGTAATTCATTATATAGGCAGCGTAACAGTAGAACATGTATAGGTAAACAGCGTCTTTGGTGAATAGCAGCATAGGCTATGTTTGATGGAATAAGGGTTGCATTTCATCATGCCCACTACCTCCATCAGTACGTTTCTTAGGAAAATAGACAACAATGGTAAATGATGGTCTCACGCCTGCCATCAAGTTGTAATATTATTTTTTGACAGGCGTTTGACAGGCATCTCTGGGCAAATCCAAGATGACAGACTCGCGTTTGATAGTTGTAGGGAGCAATTTTAGCAATTTTGATGATTTAGCCAATGAAATTCAGTCAAGAAAATTTTGAGTTAAATTTCTTGTGCTGCTATACGTGGTAATCCATGTTACTGATGACACACCGGGCTGCTAGGGGACGCGCAGCATGCGTTCGCGATATCAATATTCTAAAGCCCCTTCTCAATAACAAAATCCCCCAAAACATATAGGCGCCTCCTTTTAAAATCGTGCTGGCAAATAAAAAGCCAGAAAAAAGAGGAGATTGGATACGAAATTCTTTCTACGCAAGAGTTAACTTCTCCTTTCTGTATATTTCCCCATTTAAAACTACTAAGGTGCATACTGCAACACGTTGTATTGGAATTTTGGCATACTCAGGTATGGTACGATATTACTAGTCAGTAAGCTGACCAGCGGGGAGAGGGGGACAATCGCACTGTGGCACGGTACCGAACAATCGTACCTTGTGTGAAAGCGGTCTGAGAGTTTGTATTAAAAACAAACACTCCGCCGTAGACCGCAGTTCAGCGTGCTGAGCTTGGAAGCTGCCAACACAAGTGAAGAAACATTAGTGCGCATGCTTGCCGTAAATATAGCCCCGAATCACCCTTTATGGCGCCGTAAATATAGCCACTTCCTTGTTTGAAATAACGAACCTCATCACCCGAAGGAATACTCGATGAAGTGGTATTGGAAGACATGATGCCATAGCTTCTTGGTACATAATGGCTACCGTAGTTGCAACACGCCTTTGAAAAAGCGAGGTGCTAGAGAGCACTATACGTTTGAATGCAAAATACAATTTCACCGCTTGATGGGAGAAATTCCTACACAATGTACCTTTAAACTAGTTACATTGGACATAATGGAGTTATTAATCTAACATACTTTGTATCGCCGTTTTCCTCCAAACCAATTCCTATGACAAACTTACTTTACTCATTTCGGCTGAGAGACTGACATTCTGAATCCTGTCGTAGCTAGTCAGCTGGCTAGCTACCTAGCCAACTTTTCCCATGTTAAAGTTTCTAAGCAGGTTACTTCATGCTACTACAAAATCCTTCACCATCTGGCTACACGTTTTATATTATCCAGTGTTGCGAATGCCTGTGCAGGGTGGCACGAAGGAATCCTGCTCTCAGCAGAATAACTACTGGTTTGTAGCATGCAGAAGTCCACTGTGTTTGTTGCTCCTACTCACACGGAGTTGCGTGTGAGGTCTTCTACGTCTTAATCCATGCAAACACTTCCCCAACTGCGTTTTTTGCTTTGGAAAATGGATAAATTGAGCTCCCTGTAGCTGGGCAGGGTACCTTTCATCAGTATTACACGTTCTCCAAGCACATACAAGAACCAATTTCGGAGAAAGTCTAACACCTGGCCTATTACAAACAGCTAAAGATTACACTGAGTGTGGGACAATATGGCGGTGCTATCAGGGTAGGCGGGACCTTAGTAAGATAAGGCAATCTGATTGGTTGTTTTGCTACATGTGTTTGACAGGTCAGAAAGGTCCTTCAACCTGTTCACCTGTGGAATGTTCCAAACAGGTGTTTGTTGAGCATTCCACAACTTTCCCAGTCTTTTACTGCTCCTGTCCCAGCTTTTTTGGAATGAGTTGCAGGCATAAAATTTAAAAATGAGTGAATGTTTCCAAGAAAACAATAAAGTTTCTCCATTTGAACATTGAATATCTTGTCTTTGTAGTGTACTCAGTTGAATATAGGTTGAAAAGGATTTGCAAATCATTGTATTGTTTTTATTTCCGGCTTACACAACGTCCCAACTTAATTGGAATTGGGGTTTGCAGTTTGCCACATTAGCTATTATGAGTAACCATTAGCCTTTGCTAATAATACTGTACATGGTGGCATTTTGCTCAATGTGGCGATCGGTTTTAGAATTTATACCACATTCAATGAAATAGAATGCCTAGGTTTTTGCTTGTTTAAAATGCGAACAGCTCAAAGACTTCGTAAACCCCCAGCTACGTTTATTGTGCCAATTCTGTTCAATCTTGGGTAGCATTTTTCCTGAAAGTGCAATTTCTGTTTTGTAAAAATAAGATATATTTCAGACATTATTGTGTTAATGAGTAATACTTACGTCATATAGGGTGTGGAAAGCATTTATACAAGGTTGCGTTGCACTTGGGGGCTCAGAGGAGGAAACAGCAAGATTTCCATTGCAGGGTGAATTGGTGACCATTGATGTCCATCTGTGCCTATATTGATGAACCCATGCTAAAGTACACTTTATAATCATTAATTAAGCTTCATCAGTCTAAAGTTGATTTGTGTTAAAAATGTGATTATTTTCTTATTTGACTCTGCACAATTTGAGGGCCTGGAGAGTATGGAGAGCCACTTGGATAGCTTATCTTATTTGGCTCATAAACAGAAGGTAATTTTGATATCAGTCTCAGATTTAGCACACTTGGGGTCAAGGAGTTTTTGACCCTGGAAATGTATTGTTTTAACTCCCAGCCAACTTTCAATTCTCAGCATTTTTAAAAAAAATATTATTTCAAAGCTGAATTTTCATGAAGATTTTTTCTAATTGCTACAAGTGTCTTGTTTCATTTAAGCCATCCCCCCCTCTGTGCAGCTCAAATCTTGAATTGTAAAGCCTTAAATAAGGCAACATAAATAGCCAGATTTGGCATCTGGAAAGGGGTTAAATACTCGAGGATATGGCCTACCTATTATCAACATGCATATATACATTATGCAGAGAGAGAGAAAGATAGATCAAATTATACATATCAAACTTGGATTTACTTGATTCTTGTTTCCTTTCTCTTAAAGTGTTCTTTCCCAAAGCTGTAGAGTCACTACAGTGGGTGACTATAAACGCAATCACAATCAACCTCAGGAGATGGTTTTTAACAGACTTAGCATGCCCCTTTACAGCCGTGCAAGGTTTCCCATCACATGTAAAGATGCTGGGTAAGTTAGTATTTGTGCTACAGTGCTCAATAGTTAAGGACATGTTGCCTGTGTCCACTGTTGCTTGCCTATCGGCAGCACTGCCATTTAATGGTACCCACACACCTGAAGACTTTGAAAAGACTTAGAAAAGACTCTAAAAGACTATCAGCTCACACCTAAAGACTAGTGTTTAGAGTTTTTAGTCCCAGACTAGTCTCAGACTAAAGATTTTACAAAGACTTTGAATCTTGTAGGGTCACTATTTACAAGACTACAACTAGATTTTTTAGCTTTTTTTTCCCCATTGTGCAATTTTTTTCCCATCATGCTCAGCAGAAGTTTTACAAAAATGGAGGAAAAGCAGCTTTTAGCTACAGCTGCTCTTGTCTGTGCAGTGGTTTGTAGTGAAAAACCCAACAAAAAGAAGAGAAAACGCCAGAGAATATGGGCGTAGCCTTGGCTATATGGGCGGGGACAGCAAGGTCTATTGGTTGTTGATTGTGTTACGTCACTGCGACTTGCGATAATATTAAACAAGTTTGATATGATCCGCAAGCCCAAGACTAGGGAAAGACTGGTATGAAACGCGGGCGCAGACTGCAGATTACCACCTTAAACTTAACGATCGAGATGTTGGGAGCGCGCCGAGACTCCAGTTAGACTCCTAAAGACTGTCAGTTTTTAGTATGGGACTGTGAAAATCGTTTGGTGTAAGCCCAGCATAAGACCATAAATTTAGCTTTGCTTTCATTTATTACCATGCTGGCCGATTCACAGAAGTCTTTCAAAATAGCTGTCTTTTCTACACATCAGAAAGGTTTAGGCCTGCCTAATTTCATCCATCATACAAATTACATTACCTTTTTAAAACTTTTTTCCATTGAGGTCCCATCTGGGCTGGTAGGGCCTTGTTTAAGATTGAGAAAATAGGCTGCCTCACATTTGCGTAAATAGTGATACAGGAAAACAATTACCACACCTTGACACCCAAAACACATATGGACACACACATGCACACCCCAGACCGCTCAGGCTGCCAACTGTACTTACTATTACCTTCATTAAACTCTACAGCATTAAATCAAATCATTTAATCAAACTGCAAACAATTCTGGAGCAGTCTGATGATAATGATGCCTTGAAGCAAGGAAAGTAGACCGGCAGACATTACCTTCACCCAACAAATAACCTAGTCTATACCTGTGTTGCTATCCTATGTGTCAGCAATCAGTCCAAATGGACCATATCCAAGCAACCAATACAGCACTATCCAGGTAATATTGGTTCAGGAACAGTCAGACAGCATTTCAGCTATCCATGTAGCTAAAATAAAAACGCCTTTTCTGGTGGCTGCAGAAACTCCTTTGATGAGAAAAACATACCATCATGGTCATCCAGAAACCTCGCTGAACATCCGCACAGTGCCTGTGCTTCAAATTACATGAGTAAAGCCGTGACATTAAAATCCAAACCTCAGAGTGGTAGATGACATCATCTCTGCCTGCCAAAGACCATAACTCCTGTGTGCTTCCTGCCGTCTGGAACAGTCAACTGCACAGTATCCCAAAAGTCATTATTCCCCCCACTGGAAAATTACACAGACACGGTCGAGCACAAACTAGTGGGCTCAATTAAACAACTGAGGCACGCTGCCAGCATGTCACATCCTGTGTCAAGAATAAAAGCTTTTGTTACTGTGATACCTTGGTTTATTGTAGAGGGCAAAATCCCCTGAAACAGGAGCAATACATTTAGAGTGATGGATCCATTTAGAGGGACAGAAATTAATGAGTTCTTTTGGCAGAGTTCTTGACAGCTGTTGTAAAGGACAAATACAGCAGCTGAACTCGACCTGGCATTTGAAGGAGAAAATCACAGCAGGGACAATCTGTCACAACTTATCAGACTGCGGCCAAAGTCTAGAATTTCCTTAAACATTTTCAGAACTATACTCTGATATATTTCTCATCATATTTAAAGACATTCCAATCTTCCAAAAAGAAGCGTTTTCTCAATCCCCATCAACAAGCTCTGATAAATTTTGGAAATAAACACACTTAACTAGCAAACAATTCATTTCAAAGCCATGTACAACTCTGCTCACATTCTCCCAAAGGCACAGCATGTTGTCTTCACCAAAATACATATTTGCCAGAATGAAATAATGCTGTTTGATCCAATGCAACCAAAAAATTCTGTACACAAGATCTGTGAGGGAGGAATGGAATCTTTTATTTTATTTTTTCCAAACATGCAGTAAAGTGAAACTGTATCTATCCGAACTTTCTCTCGTAATCCTCAAAGGATTTTCCTCTTCCCAACCACAGCTGAATTCGAGAGAATGTAATCAGCAATTTACACAGAACCAACAACAAAAAGAGATTAGAAACAAGACAGAAAATCACTGGGAAATGCACACTGGTCGTCTTTCCGCTGAAGGATATGCAGAGCTACCACAAAATTCGAACTCTTTGACCCCCACCTTCAATTAATGCATAATATAAATGCAGAGACCTCCCTGGAACTTGAACCATGAACTTAAAATCATGAAATCTGTCATAATTGTTGGCTAAAAAAACAAAACCAAAAAACAACTATTGATATATGATTATGTTGAAGTCAACTGATATGCAACTTGGTATTCAGTCTAGTCAGCTCTCCCACAGCAATGCAAAATGTCAATATTGGGTGTCCCACAGAGTGTCATTGCATAAAGCTGCTGTTTGCGTTCATGTTCATGTCTCTTTATTAGAACAGTTTTAATTTACTTGCTATTGACTGTTCCATTGGTTGAGATAGAGAGACAGAGAGAGAGAGAAAGAAAGAAAGGAAGAAAGAAAGAAAGAAAGAAATTGCCACCAGTGCAGACAACTGAGAATCACTTGTGTATTTTGTATTCAAATGTTGATATATGAAACCTCAACAGCAACACAGATAATTGGAACAATATTTCTTTGTTTACAGAACTAAAGTAATTGAATAAGGAGATTGGTAATAATTTATCAAGTTCCAAAAGGCTTATTACCGGTTTGGCCAGCCAAAGAGGACTTTTGGCAGGGAGAATATAACTGCTGAAATATTGCACATATAACCAACATTCTTTCTTCATTAGACCTACATTGAATTGATCCTCAGATGCCAAACCATTCTCTGCATGCAGATTTTATCACAAACACAATGGCAGCTTCAGTTTCCCATTGCCAAGTGGCAGCTGGAACAGCGCTTGTCTGTGTGGGCTCAGAGGAAAAGTAGAACTTGGCGGGCACGGCCTCACGTCACCTGCCTGCCCACAGGCATTCCCAGCCAGACGAATTACAGTCGTTAAATAGGTTTTTTTAAGAGGCAAATTTGCAACTACCGTATTTTTGGATCAGAGAGCATGCAGGCATTATTTTTGTAAAATATTAGCATGCAAGCACAAATGGACACTGATACTATCAGATGTTTTTTGTTAGTTAAATGTGTTCAAGCATAGAACTTTCCAGCTGTTCCCCTGGTTACACACAGATAGCTGAGGGAATACAATTATTTTCTGCTAGTATTCCAGTGATATGGCAACTCACTTTTTAAGATATTGGTAGATGTAAACTTTGTGCAAAGTCTCAGCAACTACGCCCTTCTCGTCTTTGTCCTCTCTGGGACAATAAAAAAATAAGAAGCAGATGGCAACATAATCTGAGGAGAGGTTACATGGACAAAGATATGCAGCATGCTATAACTCATATTTTGGTGAAATACAAAGCTTTTTTTCAAATTTGGTGATTGTCAAAATTAAGGGCAAATGTATTTTTTTTTTGCACAATTTTGTAGGTAAGTTAATACGAAGGGCTACAATGGTCAAATAACTGTAAGCCTATGTAATAAATCAAGGAAATTCTCTCAATGATTTGGTTCACTTTAAATCAGCTAAACATAGCACAGCCTACTCAGCACTTAGAGAAAAATAGCACTATTTTAAACCAGGGCCCAATTTTTTCATTATTTGAGGTTTATATGACTAATAAGGACAAAAATTGGTCCAGTATTGTCCGAGATCACTTTAGCCAGCAGATGTGGAATTGGTGGCAATGTAATCCCTGAGGACAACCGCATCTGTCAAAATACGTCCATTAGAAGTGCTTGTTTTTGCCACTGACAGGCTCGGATTTTTATCATATGTGTGACAATAATATGGAGAGGATCCCTACAGAGGAAGAGACCTTTTTGTTTACATTTTGCGTCTTTCGATCTCTGTTCAAACATCCCTTTTACGTCTAACCTTTACGTGCAGGGGAATGGTTTTGGATGTAGGCCATACAAAAAATGGAATACCAAATCTTATCAGAGTTTAGCATTCATCTGAGGTAGCATCACCTGAGACACAAAGAAATTGTTAGCAATAACTCCTGCCCAAAGTCATTGGCTAAATATTTTGCTGATTTCTCCAATGTGAGATTGTCTCGTTCTTGCTCAATGTGGCAGCAATTCCAAAAAAAAAAGTCATCCGTATCAGTCATTTAGACCCCAAATGATAGTTACATAGGGCCCAGGTTTAAAAATGCCGTAATTACCCTTTAATGAAGCATATGTGACACAGTTATTTGTTAAAACGATACTACAATTTGAAATGGTAGCTTTCCTGGAATAAATCAATACCACTGGATCATTTAACAATTGCGCTCAGGAACAGTCAGACCTACCATTTATACCTGTCTGGAGGACAGTTGAATGAAGTCAAACTGCTTTATCACACAGAGGTGTAATGGGTAACCTCATATCCCCACAGCAAGAAAGTCATTTCAGCAGGTTTATCTGCATGGGGCAGACTTGTTCAAGGCAATGCTGTATATTTTTCTAATACTGCTCCTCCAACAAACATCAAAGTTAGTGTATGCTGATGTCCTGTTCAAGGTTATCCATTAATGGGTTTCATCACTTGAAGAACTTGCCTCTGAGGACAACCAAAATGAAGATATTTATGGGGAGTCACTGCCCAGCTAAACCAGTGCTTGTGATATGGGCCCGGAATTCCATTGCCTCTCATTAAATTCAGCTTTCATCCATGAAATTTTTGACATATTCAAAAGACATCCTCATGGCGATGTAAAACTGGTAGCGTAGGATTGCAAGTTTGATGTTTCATTATATCTTCTGTTGAAAGCAGGAGTAAATTTCCATCTTGTTATATACATGGTATTCATGGGATGCGCTGAATTACCACGAAATACTATATTAATATTTCTTGTCAGAAAGAGGCTCATACTATGAATGTTTTTTATAATGAAAATCATGGTTAACAACAAGAGACCACTTGCACTCAAGAGTGCACAGTCCTCTTAAATGGGCGAGTCTCTGTCATAAATTGGAAAGCCCCCATCCCCCTTCCTTTCCTTCTATGCCTTGACTCTAAAATCACCCAATCAGGATGAAAATCTAGCAGCCCTTCAGGGTACGCTATTTATGATAGCCACAGGAGAATGTTGTGCAACAGCAGAATTAGATGTCTTGGAGCAGAATTTTCCTTTTCTTGTTTTGGTTCCTTGGTATCGTGTTATCTGCCTGTTTACTGTTGTATTTAGAGTGGGTGATACTCCGGAAGAAATCAGTTTATCAGTCTCTTCAATTCAATGTCTAGTTGTGTCTTTTATTTTGTAAATTAGCCGCAATGAGCCGACATTCAGGAAAGGACCTGCACCATAATTCTCACTGACTGCTTCTTACTGGATTCGATCAACTAAGTCTTGGGTCCAATTTAGAATTCGTTTTAAAGGACCCGCATTATGGAAATGCTTCTTTCCAGTTTATTCCACCTGTAGAGCGGTCTCCACAACATTAAGCAGCCAAGACAAGGCTAACTTTAAAGACCCCTCAGTTCAGCCAGTAGACTTCCCTTTTTCCTCTTCAACATTTGAAACATGCAGTTTAAACTCCCTGCTGATTTTAACATCAACAAGAGGCTCCTCAGAGTCTGTACTCTGGCCGGGTCTTGGCCTGGGCCAATCGCGAAAACCGTGCTCGCGCATGAGCAGGACAATCGCGACCCGAGAAAAAAAAGAAGAAGAACGGAGCCGAAACTTAGACTTGTGGCCTACCGGCCCAAGTAAAAACCGGCCTGCACTGCATCGTTCATGCCTACCAGCTCCATCTGTGTTCCATACTCCCTCCCACAGGCTTGCCTGACCTCCCCACCCTAGGGCTCGAAATAGCGGGTGCATAGATGCACATATGCACCCGGTTTTCCGCAGGCGCACCCAAAATTTAAAGTCGGATGCACGGCGTGCACTTAGTAAAAATCTGCCCCCGTAAGAAATCCTCTTTCTACAAATGCGCTCATCCTTACCTGGAATGATAAATTTTATCGGTAAGGGACGATAATTAATGCCAAAATCGATGGGACTACGAGACTGTGGAACACGTTTGGTCTGAGGCCGCGTATGTGTTAACATTGGCTGATCGCGTAATGTATATTTCTCATGAAAGACTGTCCCTGATCCAGGATCAGGGAGTTTGTGGGACATCTGCCCTCCGCGGCACCAGGGGGCGCTGCCAGCACAGATCACGACTCTTACCAATGGGGCTGCGTCCTAACGGGAGAAATAAATGACGTTTTACACTGATTGGGTGGACACTTGAAATTATGCAGGCGCATACTCGGGTAGACACTTGGGAAATTGTAATTGAGATTCAAGTTTGAAGATCCATTCTCGTTGGTTGACGTATGCGCTTACTCGTTGGATGTAATATAAGTGGCTGCTGGGTGATAAGTAAAATCTCACAAAAAAAAAAAAATCTTCTGGATTAAATATAATCTAGGAGGAGAGGGTCTTAATTATGGAGTCATGAAGAATGTAAAAGTATAAAAACAGCTAAAAGCAGCACTGCTGCTGCTATTGAGGCCAGAGAGGTCCTATGATGGAGTTGTGGAAAATTACTTCAGTTTCTCGGCTAAGTCAAACAAAGTGAAATTAAATTCTAGATTGAATATTATCTGACTATGATAAATAATAATAGTACACTCAGTTTTACCGATTTCTTCGGGGGGTTTTTTTTGTATTTTTTCCATTATTTTTCTTATATACAGCGTGATTTTAATAAAATCTTATCCCACCAATAATCCTAACCTGTTGCATCACTGCAAATTTACAGTAGTCCTATGGCATATCAAATAATCTGAGTTGAAGAATATTTGTTTATTAATTTTGTATTGCTGCAACGCGGCTTTTTTTATTGAATTAAGCAAGTTTTAGACCGTGCACCTAAACGCGCACGAGTGCACCCATTTTCAACATCTGGGCACACGATGTGCACCCAGTCAAAAAATCCTAATTCGAGCCCTGCACCCGTCTCACCCTAATAGCACTGACGTTACTTTTTTCAGTTGGCTCTGTTCTCCTTCCAATTAGACCACGACGCATTACACAGAGGAGACACCCACTCAAAATCACCTGTTCTTCAGAGGGAAAAAAAATCGCAAGCAACTAATTGTCAGGACAGCATGCATATTTATGGGGGTTGTACCATAAAATTGATAACCCCCCTTCAGAAATCCAAAATTTTATTAAATTGGGCTAAAAAGACTACACATGATACCTTTAACTTGTTGATGGAATGAACCAGACTACAGAACATTAACCTGTCAAAGAATTCTGCAAGTCCATTGACAATGATCATTTTCAATAACAATGATCAAATTAAATCATAAAATACATTTTAAATGAAGGTTAAGTGAGGGTTTCAATTACAAGATAGCATGTGTGTTCAGTGAATTGGTGCTAAAGATTTGAGTCAGGGCACTGATGGAATCGCAGGAGTCGGACAAGAAACATATCTTGCTTTCCTGCTAATATAGCTGTTTTAAATGCCCCAATGTGTTGATTTGTATATCAGAGCTTAGTTTTAAATCAAAGTGTAGAAAGATAACTGCAAAACCAAATTACCATATCAATTTAGCAGCACAGGCTGAGAGGGTTGCACCAAAGTATTAACAGTTTCCCAGGGATGACCATCACTGAAATACATGTTATCCACAGACAGGGCTTAAGGAATAGAAAGGATATTGGGAATTTTGCTTAATAGCATAGCACACATGGCTTCACTTGGTGCTACTGGCAGTGTATTTTACATGCTGTCCAATGAATCTCAGACAGTATGTTTCACCAAAAAAAAAAAAAAAAAAAAAAAAAATGCCACCACACATTTACAGGAAAATGCCGTAGAATTTGCAAATATAATATGGAATATATCATTATGGAAGCCGTCCAGTACATATGACCAAATATTAGGCTAACTATGTGGAGGCACAAAATAATTCTACTGAGACAGTATAAAGTTTATCACACGCAACATATATATTCCAGTCATTTGACAAAAATGGCAACAGTGCATGTTAGAGTTCCACTAGTCAAACAACAAGACCGTCTGCAATATTTAGCACTACATCTTTGTGGTGAGGAACCGAGTACACAACATGACATGGGACGTAGAAATGAGGGATGCAGACAGGAGCGGAAAATTAACCAACTCTAAATGTGCTGTGAATTAACAATACTTTGAAAAGATCTCAAGAAAATACAATAAAAACGTAAAATTCAATAAAAAGCGCTCAAGCTTCTCAAAAAACAACTACTGATACGTTCACTCTATTCTCAATTCTGCCGAGATTGTAGCCTATATAAAGATGTGTCAGGAACTACAGTAGGTTCTTTCCTTAGTTGCAGTAAAAACCCTTATACCAAATTTCAGAAGGAAAGCAACATTATGTCATCGTGGACATCAACAAAACAAACAAAGAAATTAGTTCATTAAGTAATCAAAAATGAAACAGACAGTTTGATACTACCAGGGATGATAAAATAACTAGTTGCGACGCAGATTAACTATATTCTATGGAAGCATTGCTTCGCGGGCACAGGCACGCACACACACGCACACCCACACACGGGCAAAAAAAAAACAAAAAAAAACATTTCGCCCCTCAGACGTAGGATCACGGTATAACTATTAAAATATCTAAATTTACGCATGATCAGGACTATATGTTGTTGCGCAAATTATGACTGTTCAAGAAAAATTAAAAAGATTTGTAAACTTGTCGTTTCATTACTTCATGCAAAATAATAATAATAATAATAATAATAAAATAATATAAAATAAGAAATGCATTCAACTGCATATTGGATCAACAGACGACAATTATTACCGGCTTTCAATAAGAACTTCGACCCGCTCAACTTAACTCCAATGGCTAAACAAAGTGGAGTAAAAGTTTAAACGGTTCTCGACATTATTCTTACCTGCTGGAATTAGCTTTTCAGTCTTATCGGGGGACTGGAAACAACTGATCAGCTGTATCGCTGAGACAAATAACTGAAGACACAAGAAGCTCTTCTTTGCCATGTTCACGAGAGTGTCCAGTCGTTTAGTTGAGAAATTACAGAGCAGCACCGACGTTATCCCACTTAACAGACTGTGAAGTTACGCTGTGAGCACAGTGGGTCCATGCAAGCCGTGGGTCTGGGGTTCTCGCGATAATAAAAGTGGGAGAATTAAAAAACCATTTGCCGCCGGGACAGTTAACGCCACTTTAAGCGAGAGTCTCCCAGCGTTTTGCTTTAGGGAAGGTATAAATATTGTTATTCTGAAAGTGGTGAGAGCAGAAGGCGTGGTCCCTTAATTGTAACTGTAGCATAATAGCCCACTTGCTACCGTCGCGGAGGTGCGGGGGGTAAAAGATAACAGTGGCTGCTTCGCAGTCTGAGAAAGAAATAAAGCCCTTCTTGGAACTTACACTTATATAACAGCTGGGTTTGACTTTCTCCTCCCTTCGCATGGACCCTGCTGCAATTTCGATGTTCTTTGAAATTATGCGTATTGAGGTCAAAAACTGTAAATACCCATGTTGCAACAAAAAATATTACTTATTTATTTCTCCATGAACTTGTATAAAGCTACACCCACACTGGCCACTAGCTGTGATGTTGTTTAATCTTGTAACGATTAAGGGGCTGTAAATACAAGTAATGCCAGCCACCCACCCAACAGGTGCCTTTTCACTAATGTTAGTTCTCGAAACTGAGTTCAGTGATTTACCACCTGCATGCCCCCCCCAAATAAAGGACAGATGGGGCCAGCACTTTCCCCTGAGGTAAGAGGGCACACACTGTCCTAAGCGACCCTTTTTGAAATTAACTTATCACAGGTCTATGCCCTTTTTTGATATATTTGAATGTTTTGCAACGTAATTCAGCAATTTACTGGAGTCCACGCAGTTTATAACACTGTTTTAAGCCTGCTTCTCTGAGCTGGTATACTGTTGAACATACTGCTATCTACGATAATATTGAGGTAGAAAAGGGACATCAGAACTAAACAATACACACATTGAACTTGACTTGACTTGACTTACTGGCATTTGAATCTTTCTGTGTTCTTATTCTATCCCTATTTTTATTGTATTTTATTGTATTTATTCTTTTCTCTATGTAAATGACTGAGGCACTTTGACCATATCTGTGAAAGGTGCTATATAAACAAACTTTACTTACTTACTTACTAAGTCTGCCCTAGATATCTTGAAATTCTAGTTTCATTGTGGATGACACAAATGCCAGAAAACAAATGGGAATGAAAACCGCATGAGAATATCCTAAATTTTGACATAATTTCACTTCTTCGCATATCCAAAACCAAGAATGCCAAAGAGACCCTTGTGGTTACTTGAGTGTCCAAAGCTATATCGCTGAGACTCATTTGGAGAAATGTCCTTGCTTACCTTCAACTATTTTACTCTGAACAAGCCACCCAATATTGAAGGAATGCCAATGAGTCACATGGGCCAGGTCAGGCGGTAACGGAGTTACAAAATTAGTGTATTTTCTATCATAGTGTCATGGTTTTCATTCAGAAATATTTTCGTATTATGAGGTTCCCCCATCCTCAAACAACTGGAGAGAACATAGATTCTTCAGAAAATTAGGCTTTGTTGAGGCATATTGATGAATATAAAGTCGAGTTCTTTTTGCGCAAGAAGAACTGCCATTCTGCTTTTCACGCCCAATTTTTATACCTTCATCACAGGAAATATCTTCCAAATATGGTTTTTCCGCCCTCTCACGCTACAGTGGTTCAATAGCGTAATGTCTGCTTTTTACTTGTTTTTCAACTGTACAATCGTGATGTCTGCATGTTACTTGTTTTTCTCTTTTATCATTAGTTGGCATCCTTTGCAAAATAACAACTTCAAGGCTACTTCATTGTTTAAGAGGGCTTTTAGTTGGGTCACAGGTCGACCCAGAGACAGCCAAACCAAAACACTGCCAACTTGCCTTGAAAACTGCAACCAAAAGATAACAACCCCCTTCCAGTGTAATATTGGCTATACATATTTCTAATGCATGTAACACATATAGCTGTGCTATGAATGATGGTGAATAATACTGATGACTGAACAGATATTCCCTGAATCAACTGAACAGATGTCAATGAAAGCTACTGATCATGATTTTTGATTATGGTTATCAATTATGGTTATTGATTTACTGATGAATATGTTGAGAAATATTGAAATATAATCCTCAACAATAGCTCCAAAACTAAGTATGATAGAGTTACAATTTAAATGGCTTTCCGTAGGTTTTCCCTAGTACTTCAAACAACAAAATAGCTAATTTTGGTCATTTGATTTATTTTGGGTGAAAACAGCAAAAAACTGGTCGGTAACAGAGTTACAAATACTGTGCATACAAACTTGCAAAATGTAATTCATCTTTTTTATTAACTACTCAATTGACAATGTATATATTATATATATATATATATATATATATATATATATAATAAAAAGATGTAATGAATGCAATTTTCAACTGCTCGCAGATGTTCACAAACCAAGATGTTAACTGTTTGCAGCTGCTGATGTCACTGATTTGTGGGAGGAGCGGTATATGCATCCTATTTATATCTAGGAGTTTCATCTTTGACAAAGGAGAGGGAAATATTGGATTTCAAGTACAGCAGCTAAGGGACGCCAGCTTGCCTAGCTTACCACTGACCATCAAGAGACTCACTAATAGGGGGTTAGTCTTTTGTGCTGTGATATGGGTAGCTGAGTCTTAATCTCCTGTGCGGATCTGATCCATGTTTCAGAATTAACTCATCTTTGCCACTGATGTGGCAGCATTTGCTTAAAGTCACTTGCATTGTGCTTCACCGAATATGTTGTCATTTATTAAGTCTTATTATATTTTTTTTTGTAAAATCTGCCTGTTTGTGTCATCTCTCTCTCTTTCTCTCTCTATCACATGCATACAAAGGGAGACAATTTGTCCCATCATAATATACCCTTCTACGTCTGCAAAATGTACTGAGGCTGTTTTGTGCTCCGTGTGTCTTTGTGTGCCCAGAGATTTTAGAGGCATGTGTACCACTATCTATCACTGCAGTCTTAGCATTACATGAAGCAGCCAAGTGGCAGAGAAACATGATACATGTGTATATTTCTATCGTGTTGAATTTTTTACAGTATTGCATTCATTTGAACTATGTTCATTTTATGTTTTGAAGTACCTGGAATTCGGATGGATTACATTGTGCCTATGGAACCATATGATAAATAAACATCCGTAAAAGTACAGTGCATCAAGTTGTAGAAAATGTGTAGAGATTGAGGGGAGCAATATGAATAATTCTTTATTGTAGTGGTCTGATTCTGACCTCACACACCAGCCAATGACTTCAACAGAATAAGACTGCTGTATTTTTAACAAGCCCTCTGTACCCCTTATTTACACATGAAACCAGACTCCGTTGTTATAGACCTAGCTCCTGTTTGCCTTTGCCCTGAGTCCTGAAATAGGGGTGGGCCATGGTGAAATTTGAGATAATCACACTCTCTGTAACCCTGTCCACCCGGACTCCAGTACCCCACCCCCCAACCCATCTTACTCTGGGGGAGGGGTATGACACATGATGTGAGGAGAATTTACTGGCTATATACTTGTAAATAAAGGAGGCATTAGGCACTTTCACAATTATGCTCTCCCCTGTCACATTCTTCGTATAGATTCTTATAACTGCCCTCATTTACAATTAATAGAATGCAGAACTTTGTAGTTATTTTAGACGCACAGAAAGAAAAAAATTTGAATATAGTTACTAATTTCCTCTGCCCTTATCTCACACCACACATCTCCATATAATGGCCAGACAGAAGGATCTGAAAGTTACTTTCTGTTCTCAGATTGTGCACTTTGAACAATGTTATTAAGGGCACGTGCTGTTGATCATGACTCACCCTGCTAATTCTTACATCTTGAAACAACTGTAAGTTATAGATTTTTTTGGGCTGGTGAGTTGGCAATAGTTCTTTTCTGAGAGTTCACAGGAATACTTCCCCGAAATAATTATCTTGCACTCTATATTTTAAATCTGAAACAGATGCCCTGACTTCTTTAATGCACATCTGTGTGTAGAATCACAATATATAGTGTATAGTGTGGAAATAAATCTGTAATAACAAATAATTTAGAGAAATGGTCTCCCCTACATGTGTGTATACATGCATGTTTATGTAATGTATATGCATGCATTCACACACACACACACACACACACACGCACACGCAAACAAACAAACGCAGACAGATGGGTCAAAAATTTAAGAAAAAATCACAATAAATGCGTGAACAAACACATTAGATGCAGATGCTCATGGTAGTTTTCCTGGCATGGTTTCAGTTTACTTGTGGCCTTAAAGGTGGAACAGTCATGGCAAATCAATACAGAGTTATACTGTGTGATAATCTTTATATTCTAAGATGAAGCATAACGGAAGTGGTCTCTTCCTGGATGACAACAGCCTGAAACCCACTGGGCACAAGGGGTCACTGAATGGTTTTATGAGTATGAAAATAATCCTGAGCGTATGCCACCACCTTTAGAGTCATAAGGTCTTAAACCTTGAATCTATTTGGGAGATTTTGGAACCTGTCCTCCATCACCATCATCAAAACAACAAATCAGGGATAATCTTTTAGAAGCAAGGTAGGTTGTGACTCCAGAGATGCCGTTTGTCAATTTTTTTGAGCATTTTGGTGGAAATATGACTCCAACAGTACGTATGTAATTTACTTTTTGAGAAACTGCTTAGATACACAGCACGTGTTCATAACATATTCACCAGTTAGCCAAAATATAATGAATGCTCACACATGAAGCAAATTATGTTGATTGTTTTGTATGGACTCAAATTAGGGTCAAAAGTTTTGTGCGTGTGAAAAAAGGGTTACACTTTACTTGAAGGTACCGTCATATGTGTCATGTAACAGTTATGACAGTGTCATGTCACTCTTATGACGAAGTTGTCATAATCAAGACAACCCAAACAATGTCAACTTGCCATCTCAAAAACCGAATGACAATTAATGACAACGTTTATGACATTGACATAATGTTTATGACACGTTCATGACTGTGTCATTTCACTCTTATGACGATACCTTCAAGTAAAGTTTGACCGAAAAAAGTTTTAAACTTGTAGAAATATTTTATGCGTGTGTAAAAACGTTTTGAGCTTGTGAAATCGTTTTGTGCTGTTGTGGATTATATTTCAATATTTCTCATCATATTCATCAGTAGATCAATTGCCATGTTGAATAACCATAATCAATAATCATAATCAATAACCATATTATGTAAGCAGCAGTAAGACACACACTCACACACACACATAACATAACACAACGCACACACATACAAGCAGTTCACACACAGACACATGTAGTTCACACATGCACAGGGGGCACACGTAAACATGCACACACACGCACACCGACACACATACATACAAGCAGTTCAAACACACACACACATAACACAAACACACATACAAGTAGTTCACATACGCATAGGGAGGGGATGAGCAGCGCACACAGACAAATGCACACACACACACACACACACATACAAGCAATTCAATTCACACATGCATAAGCCGCTCACACACATAAGCAGCAGGCTTCTGTAGCTTTGATTAGTAAGCAGGCTACTGTTTAGTTGATTTGAGAACATAATCAGGCGATGCATTTGATTTCTGTAGCTTTGATCAATGTTTGTTCAGTAAAATCATTAGTTGTTACTGAAAAAAAACAATCAACTGAATCATTTATGTATCTACTTGTATCCTATTCCTTTGGCTGTGTTTTTCCACTCTTGACTGTAATTTTCCAGTCCATTTTAGTATATATTCCTTTTATTTTTTAAAAAACCTATACTTCTGTATTCCACCATGGTTTAACAAAACAAAGTTGGAGAGTAAAAAAAAAATGTTAAAGATTAAGATGGTTACAACCCATGAAATGTGATTGGAGCAAAGTTTGTTCAAGATAAGGTGGTTACAACCCATGTATTTTGACTGGAGCAAAGATGGTTGAGTTTTTCCCATAAATATTGCTCTGTAAAGAATGCCGAGTTAGCACTTCCTGGCCAGGGACTGCTCACCGGGTTTGGATTATTGCACAATTCAAGGCTGGGAATAAAGATGGCTTCTAAGGATTCTGTCTCTCTCCAATTATTCACGAACAAGGCGACCTCAAAAATATGTAAACATCTAGTCGGGAAACTACAACAGTGAATGTGTAAAAATGTTTTGAACTTGTAGAAATATTTTGTGCATGTGTAGAAAAACTTTGAGCTTGTAAAATAGTTTTGCGCGTGTGTAAAAAAGTTTTGAGCTTGTGAAATAGTTTTGTGCATGTGTGAAAATTTCCTACCTTCCGGCGTGACAGTGAAATTGCGGATATGCTCAGATTTCCTACCATTTTTTACAAGCACAAACCAGATTTATGAACCTCGAGTTACAAATTATGGCCCTATCTTTAGTTCTGTCAGGGTAGACTAGCCAATCAGCACGTTGCCCACAGAATAGCCAATCAGAATGTTACCCACTGTCACAGTAAGTCAAACTGTCCAATCAGTGGCCAAAATATTCTGACGCTATTTCTCCCCCATGTCTATGGCGAAATCCATAGCTCAATGATTTCCATTTATATAGTACTGTAATGTCATTGTAATCATATATTCTCGGCAGCAGTAGCCAGATGTGGAAACAGTGATGTGTCCCGGGGAATTGATCTGTCTGCTTTTCACCAACACGGTTCGATTGACTCAAGTTACATTAATTGGCTGGTTAGCACGAGCTAGCTACTGTCCTGCAAGCTGGCGAACATTACGAACAACCACTATAAAACTTGCTTCCAGTTTATTAAACTTGATTGCGATCGGCCACCAGAAACTACCAGTCAAGTATTTTTTACATGGTTCTAAAACGGTCTTATTAACTTTTTGTTATAACGGAGTCGATCATAATAACGGACTGTGCCTCAGTTTCCTGCACAAAAAGTGCAAGGAACAATTCATCTGTTCAAGAAACGGGTAGCTATCGCTATCAAGTGGGTGAATTGCAGGAAGCATAGGAGTAAACTGGGAGAAGACTAGAGAGACATATCCTACTGTTAGCATCGCGCTGCTACAATAAAAAGACCTGCAAAATCCATTGCTCAATGATTTCCATTTATATAGTACTGTAATGTCATTGTAATCAAATATTCTCGACAGCAGTAGCCAGATGTGGAAACAGTGACGTGTCCCGGGGAATTGATCTGTCTGCTTTTCACCAACACGGTTCGATTGACTCAAGTTACATTAATTAGCTGGTTAGCACGATAGCTAGCTACTGTCCTGCAAGCTGGCGAACATTACGAACAACCACTATAAACTTGCTTCCAGTTTATTAAACTTGATTGCGATCGGCCACCAGAAACTACCAGTCAAGTATTTTTTACATGGTTCCAAAACGGTCTTATTAACTTTTTGTTATAACGAAGTCGATCATAATAACGGACTGTGCCTCAGTTTCCTGCACAAAAAGTGCAAGGAACAATTCATCTGTTCAAGAAACGGGTAGCTATCGCTATCAAGTGGGTGAATTGCAGGCAGCATAGGAGTAAGCTGGGAGAAGACTAGAGAGACATATCCTACTGTTAGCATCGCGCTGCTACAATAAAAAGACCTGCAAAATCCATTGCTCAGTTTTCGTTTTTATTGAACTGAAGTTTTGAGCATCCAGTTTGCTCTTACCGACTTGATTGTGATAGCTACCCATTTCTTAATCAACCAAATTGTTCCTTACACTTGTGCAGAAAACGGAGACACAGTCCGTTATTATGATCAACTCCGATATAACACAAAGGGGTCAATCCATGTCAAATCATCCAGATTTTGAGAAATTTTCCAGGTCACCTCCTCAGTAATTTTTGAAAATATTCAAGTAAATATTCACAAAAAATAAAAAAATGCCAAATATTAGGCCAGTATCTCAAATAGATTTCAAGTTATAGCCCTTCAAAATTTGAATAATATTTTACGTTTTTTGGCGAACCCATTTTCAGCCAACTTTGGCAACTTATTGCTCCAAATTGATTGCTTATACAAGGCTGAAATTGGGTATACTAACCATATTCATCCCCTAGAATCTGAAAATGGCCTTAGCTTCTGTGTTTCTTGATCCACTTTTGAATGGTAAAGCCTCAAAATCAGCCAAAAACACAAAACACCCAAAAATGAGACCACATTTTATGACCTGTATCTCAGTAACTAAGTAAGATAAAAGCTTTCTTTTTTATGATTTTATGATAAATCTCTCCGTAAAAATGCAGTAATCCAAGTAATATCTTTTGTAGAAGTTTTTTAAATGAAATCATTTCTCAGTAAATTTTTCCGAGTTTTGCCCCAAAATGCCCTTTCTTGGGGCAAAAAAATTACCATGTCACCAGTTATTCATCTCTCTGAAATTTTTACTGTGCAATCTTATGTGAACAATCTCTGACAAAAAAATTTGAATGATGTTCAGCCTGATTAAAAAATATTTTTAATCAATGTTTTGCTTTATATTTAGTGGATAACAGCACTTGCAGCAGGCCTATACCTGTTTAGTCAACAAAAAAATATACAATTTTGGAACATATTTTAAAAATTCATAACAAAAAAAGTAAGCTGAACATCATTCCTTTCCAGTAACCTCCATGTGTTTTGCAGTATTGTCCTCTTTAATTGATTTATTGCCTTGTCTTTTTCCCCACTCCCAGGTGTGGCCCATTATGTGCCCACTCCATGTGTGTGTAGTCGATGTATATAAGCTTTTGTTTAGTCTTGCATTGTTGCTCGATTGTAATGCTTTGTCCCTCTAAAGCCCACCAGTTTGTCTTCTAGTACTGACCAAAGCTCTCCTTTAATGTATTTATCAGTACTTTAATGACAGAGAAAAACATAATTACTCCTAGGACTCTTTAGTAATAGGAACAAGCTCCCAAGCCTTTATATCATTCCCCAGGATTGGGACCACACTCCTGTTAATAATCTGTTGCAGTCTATTCCTTTTGGCAAGTTTATTAAGAACACTTCCCAAGCCTTGGTCCCAAGGATTGGGACTGCGTTCCTGATAAGCTCATTGGTCTTCCTGTCTAACAAATCCTACTTTGGTGCGGGGAATTTACCACCTGGCTTCTGCCCTGGGATGGTAACTGGTCGGGCGCAGACACGCCCCCTTCTCACTCCAGTTAGAAACAACCAAGCTGGATTGCCCCTCTCAGGCTTCGGTCTCACCACTCCCATTACTGTATTCCTATCAATAAATACCTGTCTTTAGGTTGTACCCCGTGTCTGTATTTGCTTTTCTTGATCATAACAGTAATCATTTTCTTCATTGTAATCCACTGATCTCAAAAACTGGATATTTCTGTTGTGCTCTAGAATTAGTAAGAGGATGTTTTCTCAGCTGTTAAAGATGAAGAGATTTGTTGTCTATGCTACTTCTCTGCTGTCTGCTATTACAGCACTAAGGGCAGCACATTGAATTTATGGGTCAGACTTTGGTCAGTGACACTAATGTGGACAGGAAGAGCAATAGCTCCAGCAAGTGAAATGTGAAGATTCCTGTTTTGACTCGTTCCTTTCCCAATTTTTCTCCTCCAGTTAATTCAAGTTTAATATGAAAAAAAAAACTTTATAATGAATTTTTGAGATTATTTTAACATAATATGTATACTTCATTGCTTTCAGGAAAGGGCTAATTTTGGCTGTCTTGCCTCCAAATGATCAATAATCCAAGTGTCTTTATAGTGCTCACTTCAGAAAAAATATCTTCCAATCACTACAAAACGACACTTCAGAGTGCACCCCAGCTGTAATGGTTGTGCTGCGTGCACAGTTCAGATGCACAGAAGACAGGAAGATAGGGACTGGACTCAGGTGCAAGGATGGACTTGGTTGTATTTATTATGCCTACTGCACAACAGCAGGCACAAACGTTGCAATACAGAACAAAAGTGAAAAGGGGGTTCCTTAAGCACTATAAGTAATACAGATTCTGGGCTTTAGCTGCAGTAACAATGTATTACAAATAGGAAAATAAAAGGAAACAAGGTTCGTTAATAATGCAGTGCTGCAATAAACATAAACAACACTAAGCTTAAAGAGTTTAGAGTATTGATACGCGAATACAGAGAAAAAGTCTAAACAAGACTTAGCAATGCCGCACAGACGTGGATTATAGACTTCACAATGAGACAGAGAGAAGCTCGGTCTTATATACATACTGCTACCACCCAGTGGTAATGAGAAACAGGTGTGAGTGATAATAGAATAATGAATGAAGTGCGGTCCAGCATTTAATAGACCGGTGAGCTGGACGGCTGGAGGCATGTCCTATAGTAAGTCCCCCCAGGCATTACTCCCGGCGTGCCTGATCTTCAGCCAGGAGGGCGCCCTCGGTGGTGCGGAGCTGGCTGGTCCGGATGGGCTTGATGGAAGTTAGTCAGGAGCTGCAGATCCAAGATGTCATTGCGATCTACCCAGCTCTTCTCCTCCGGACCATAGCCTTCCCAGTCTACCAGGTATTGGAGTCTGCCTGCTCTTCTTCTGGACTGGAGCAGGCTGCCCACCCGGTAGGCTGGGCCTCCGTCTACCTCCAGGACAGGGGGCGGGTCTTCAGGGTGGATAGCCTCCGCCAGGGGTCCAACAATCACCGGCCTAAGTAGAGAAGCATGGAAACTGTTATTTCAGTCAGGACAACTTTGTCAAAAACTTAAAACATCATTGCAGCAAATTTATTTGCAATATTTTTAATTTGGCAGCATGGCTCTGTTCTGGAGCCTCCCCGCCCAACCACGCGCATGCATGAAAAGCCAATATGCAGGGCGAGCCAAAAAACCTCCCTGCCCTTCCATGCATATGAGTGAAAGCCAATGGCGCAGAGAGCAGCAGAAACCCTCCCCCCCCCCATGGGTACAGAACAGAGCACAAGCATCAATGACTGCATAGTCATTGAATAAGTCAGAAAAACATGAGGAGGAGCTGAGGATGGAGGTGGGTTGCGATCGAGCAGAGGAAGCAACAAATAGTGGGCAAGCTAGTGTCTTTAAATAGGGCACCTTATTAGATTGCCAATTGAGTGCCTGGAGGGAATCAGCAGAGTATCAGCCGATGTGGGCTTAGCTTACAATTGAACCATAATTAGTGAAGGTAGGCTTGCGAGCTAGGCGTGACTCCGTGCCTGCCTGAACTACCGCTGCGCTCAATTAATGTGGTAGTTAGACGGTAACCGTATTGTATATGCAGACTAATTGACCTTCTGGAGGACAGGGAAGGGGGCCAATAAACTGTGAGCTCAATTTCCTGCAGGGCAGGTGGAGGCGCAGGTCCCTCGTTGAGAGTCAGACTTGGTCCCCGGGCTGGTACTGGGGGGGTCCTGACGTTTCCGGTCCACCTGGATCTTTTGGTGGCGGAGAGCTCTTTGGATCTGGAAGTTGGTTGTCTCCCAGACCTTCTCCGCCTCTTTGAACCTGGCATCCACTGCGGGTCTTCTGTCTGGCTCTGGTCCCACAGGCACAGGGGAGGTTGCCGTCCGAGCACGCACTGGGAGGGGCTGAGTTCAGTGGAAGCGTTCTTTAGGGAGTTCTGGGCGAACTGCACCCAGGGCAGGTATCTGAACCAATCCCCTTGGCGCTGATGGCAGTAAACTCGGAGGAACCACCCTAGATCTAGGATGGCTTTCTCCACCTGCCCATTGGCTTTGGGGTGGTATCCCGAGGTGAGGCTAACTGTGGCTCCCAGCTTCTTGAAGAAGGCCCTCCACCGGGATGTAAACTGAGAACCAAGGTCGGAGATGATGTCCTCTGGAAGGCCAAAATTTCTGAATACCTGCTCGAAAATGACATGCGCAACTTGGAGTGCAGATGGTAAGGCAGCGAAAGGCACAAATTTACAGAACGTGGAAAACCGATCAATAATCACCAGGATGCATGTGTTACCTTCTGATGAGGGCAGATTGGTAACAAAATCAACAGCGATATGTGACTATGGGTGATGGGGAACGGGCAGTGGGATAAGTTTACAGCTGTCGTGGTGTTTTGGACATTTCGCATGTACAGCAGTAGTGCACCGCTGCTTCCACATCCGAGGCCAGGTGGGGCCACCAATATTTTTGGCTGATGATGTGTGTTGTTCTTTTAATTCTGGGGTGTCCTGCCAACAGGGAGGTATGGGCCCATAGAATAACTCGCTCCAGAAGATTAGCGGGAACGAACGTTTTACCCGCTGGCACAGAAGTAGTAGGGGGATTCCTCCAGGTCTCCTTCGCTATTTCTCGATCCAACTGCCACTTGATCGGGGCGAGGATGCAGGAGGAGGGTAAAATTGGCTCTTCTGCTTCCGGATCCCTCTCTACTGCGTATATACGGGATAGAGCGTCTGCTTTGATATTCTATGTGCCTGGTCTATAGGTTATTGAAAAATTGAAATGCGTGTAAAGTAGTGCCCACCTGGCCTGCCGTGGATTCATTCACTGTGCCTTTCGCAGATACTCCAATTTGCGGTGATTAGTCTGGACGAGGAAAGGATGACGGGCCCCCTCTAACCAGTGCCTCCATTTCTCAAGCACTAATTTGATACCCAACAGCTCCCGGTTTCCGACATCGTATTTAGCCTCTGCAGGTGTGAGCTTGTGTGAGAAGTAAGCACAGGGATATAGCTTCTCCGGTGTTCTGTGCTGCTATGACAGGATAACTCCCATGCCTGCGTTCGAGGCATCAACTTCCACTACAAAAGGCTTTTCTGGCTCCGGTAATTTGAGTATAGGTGCAGTCAAGAATAGGTTTTTGAGGGTATTGAAGGCGTGTTGAGCTTCCAGATTCCATCCCAAATTTTTGGGTTTCCCTTTGAACAGCCATGTCAGGGGATGGGCAACTGTGCTGAAGTTCTTTATGAAGCGGCGGTAGAAGTTTGCGAATCCCATAAAGCGCCGGAGTTCCTTTATCGTCCACGGGATTGGCCATTCAGCTACTGCCTTCACCTTCTTGGCCTCCATAGCCACTCCTTCTGGTCTAATCATGTAAACAAGGAAGGAGACGGTGGATTGGTGGAAGACGCACTTCTATGTTTTAACGTAGAGCTGATATTGGAGTAGGCATTCGAGTACTCGACGCACATGTTTCATGTTCTTCATAAGTATGGGAGTAGATGAGAATGTCGTTGAGGTAGGCAATGATGAATCTTCCGTGCATCTCTTGTAATACCTCATTAATGAAGAACTAGAACACAGAGGGGTGTTGACGAGCCTGTACGGCATGATGCAGTACTGTTAGTACTCAGAGGTGGTGCTAAAGGCAGTCTTTCACTCATCTCCTTCCCTGATACAAATTAGGTTAAAGGCACAGTGGAGCTCGAGCCTTGTGAAGATTTTCGCACCTCTGAGCTGCTCCACAGCGCTGAGGACAAGGGGCAGTGGATATCAGTACTAGTGATGGGCAAAAATGAACGAACAAAACTTTTTGAACAACTCTTTTTAGTGTCCGATATGTACCGAATCAGCCTGTCTAATGTCCGAGTGCTGAAGTGAATCCCCGACTTCTACCACCAGTTAGACTCGCCCACCCATACTGCTCACAGGCTGCTACGGTACCGATAGAAACAGATAGATTTCTCCGAAAACTACATTTCCCGCCACCATGTAACATCCTTTGTGTGCACTCGCTGCTTGGAGGCCATGTGTTCGCTCGCGTGATTTGCTCAGTTGCCAGGAACTTGCGTATCACATGAGGAAACAAAAAAGCATGAGGAAAAGTGGGCACGGCACACTAGCTAGAGAGCCTGCATGACGTCTTCAAAAAGTATGTTATTTATATATTTATGACTCAACAGTCAGCTGTTTCTTTCTATTTCCCCTCGGCCTCCCCCCCCTTTGAAAACTCGAAAGGTTCGATACATTTACATGTATCAACTCGAAAGAGCCGATTCTTTGAAAAGAATCGAACTACCCATCACTAATCGGTACTTCACTGTGACGTCATTAAGGCCTCTGTAGTCTATGCAGGGGCGGAGACCTCCATCCTTCTTCTGTATGGAGAAGAAACTTGCTGATGCCAGTGAAGTGGAAGGGCGAATGAGGCCCTTCTGTAGAGCTGTTTGCTTCTTTTACATGCTGCTCCATTGCTTAAGTTTCAGCCACCGATAGGGGGTACACATGGCTCCTGGGGGGTGAAGTGCTAGACTGGAGCACAATCAAACAATCCCATGGACGATGCAAAGGTAACTGGGTAGCTTGGCCTTTACTGAACACCTCCTGCAGATCCCAGTACTCTTTGGGAATCTCTGACTGGTCTCCACAGTCAGGACTCTCAACAATTGTGGAGGCAATGGTGAGGGGGCCGTAGTGCTGCCAACAAGAGGGTGACCGGAAACATAGACATTTTGTGCGCGAAATGATGGTGGGATTGCATAATATCAACTATGGCGGGCCGAGGATTATTGGGCAGCTTGAGTAGGGAAGTAGTAGCAGTGGAATTTCCTCCAGATGGCACTCTTTGATGCAGAGGGAGATTGGAGCCATCTGGTCGGTCACACTGCTGTTTCCCAGAGGTTTCCCGTGTATAGCTGCCACGGTGAGGGGGCTGCAGAGCTGGTGAACTGGGGCACCGAGCTATTGCACCAGCTGGTGGGAGATGAAATTCCCTGCTGCACTAGAGTTAATCAGGGCCTCTGTGGACATGGTCACACCGTTACAGGATATCTTGACTGGAATCCGGAAACGTTGTCCAGTAATAGACATGGGTGACACCTTTACCTTGGGGGGCGCTGTTCCTCATTCTTGACTCATGGAGCAGGGGCCGGTATTTTTCCAGGGGCGATGCTCTGTTGGCTTAAAGAGCCTCAATTCCATGGGCTCCGGTCCCTCAGTTGGCAGCTGAGTGGGGCTTTTGGGCTGAGCCCGCCGTCTCTCCTGCAGGAGCTGGGCCAGGCTGATGGCTGCACTGATGTAGGTGGGCAGGGACATCTCCAGGTCCCCGCAAGCCATCTCCGCCTGAAGCTCTGAACACAGCCCCCTCCGGTAGATGCTTATAAGTGCAGGCTCATTCCAACTGCTGGCTGCAGCTAAGGTGTGGAATTGAAGGGTGTAGTCCACTGTGGTCCAGCTTCCCTGGCTCAGGTGCAGGAGTTGGTTCTCAGCTTTTTTCCCCGGGTGGTCGGAGACCGAGCGAAACTCCTGGAGGAAATCGGCTTCAACGTTAAAGCCAGATTCGCCCCAGACAGCTGTTGCTCAGTCAAGCGCTTTGCCAGTGAGGCGGGTCACCACTGCCGTGATCTTCTTAGCGTCATTCAGGGCTGGATGGTAGATAAAAGACAGAGCACACTGAAGGATGAAGCCTTTGCACGCAGTGGGATTCCCGTCATAGTGCTCGGGCTATGCCTGCAGTCCGGCAGGAGAGACGGAGAGTGGCGCTGGTGGCGGTGCACGGGAGATGGAAAGTTTGCAAACTCCGCGAACCACTTCGTCCAGGGTGGCCCCCAGATGGGCGATCTCCCTCTGCTGATCTGCCACCAGCTGGTAGAGGATGGGAGGTTGGGCAGCGAACTCTCCCTCCTCCTGGGGCAATGGAATCCTCGCTGTGATTATGCTGTGATGAAGTCTTCTGTAATGGTTGTGCTGTGTGCACAGTTCAGATGCACAGAGGACAGGAAGATAAGAACTAGACTCAGGTGCAAGGATGAACTTGTTTTTTTTTTTATTATGCCTACTGCACAACAGCAGGCACAAATGTTGCAATACAAAAGTGGAAACGAAATTCCTTAAGCACTATAAGTAATACAGACCCTGGGCTTTAGCTGCAGAGCTGCCATCACAATGTATTAAAAATAGGAAAATAAAAGGAAACGAGTTTCCTTAATAATGCAGTGCTGCAATAAACATAAACAGCACTAAGCTTAAAGAGTTTAGAGTTCTGATACACAAATACGGAGAAGAAGTCTAAACAAGACTTGGATTATGCAAGACTTCACGATGAGACTGAGAGAAGCTCGGTCTTAAACACACACTGCTACCACCCAGGGGTAATGAGAAACAGGTCTGAGTGATAATAGAACAATGAATGAAGTGCCGTTTTGGATTTAGTAGACCAGTGAGCTAGACGGCTTTAGGCGTGTCCTTACACCGGCCAAAACTTTTAATTTATTGTGATAAAAGATACATAATTTTATGGAATCTTATGCAACGGGCTCTAGAATTATTGGTATTCTGAAATGGAAGTGCACTATAAATAATAAAACATACATGATAACATTAGAGATAAACTCAAAAAATGAGCTGAGAAGTATCGTACTTCATTCATTTTTAATGGAACCAATCAAAATTATTCAATAAAAAACCAATTTACTCACAATGTTAGATAAACATAGACCACAGACACACACATATCCTGGTGGGGGGATAGGTATATTTTGAAAAGGAATAGTAACATTTTATTATCTATTGTAGACATTATGACTCCAAGAAAACAGGCAGCAAAAGAACAGGGAAAGCATGGCTGAAAAGTTGGAGGAAAGTATGATCGGTGGAGGAAGGAAAGAATGTAGGGTGTAAATGAATAGAAGAAGATGCTGGGGAGGGGACAGAGGCCAAAACATTAGAGAGGCAAGTGAAGGGGAAAATAAGTGGGACAGAATATGCATCCGGTAGGACACGAGGCAGCTGAAAAAGTGTTACATTATGCATTGTTGTAGGTTATGGCTGAATGGATAAATGGATTTAACCATTAAAAAAGCAACATGAAAGCAAACATGAAATACAATTGTTACTCATTTAAGGTGAATTGTTGGGTGTCTTTTTTAACTATCAGTGACTGTCTAATTTTACCTTACCAGCTGTCACATTTGTATATGAACATCTCATTGGAATTAGGTAGGGATAGGTAGGTGTAATTGATACATTTGAGGGTCCAAAGATTCAAAGTGTTTTACTCGGCAACATATTTTATTTAAAGCATTAAAGCCGAAATCTGTTACTAGTTCTAATAGTAACATTTAAGGTAGTCTTCAGAATTTTAAGTGGTTTTCTTGCAAATCTACCAAAACTTGTCCTAAATTACCTGACTTCACCCAACAGTTTGTAAGCACAAACTCAAGAATGCAACAGATCTTGTTATGATCGTAATTAATCATTCACCCATTGTCATTTTGAATTTATCACTACTAAGTCTTTTAAAAATGGGAGTGTAAACGAAAGTTCAATCACAAGACGTAGGATTTTCAAGCAATTACGCTTACCCAATTGGCGCCTTCGGTCTTCTTTATATCTGCTTCTGACGTGTCCCTGTCTACTGTTGCAGAGATTCCGCATCGCCCACCGCCTCCCCACCACCACCAACTTCTGACTCCGGCCTCTTCAGCATGTACTTCATCCGTATGACCCTTCTGTCCAATGGGGGATGGCTTCGCCCCTGCCTGCTATCCAGGCAGATCAGCGCCCCACCTCGCTTGAGGGTCCTCGAGGACGGAGTCATCGCCAAATACTGAATTTATTTCATGTCATTGCATTGTGAATAAATCTCCTTTCCTTAAATCCGAAGTCTTCGTGATTGAAATATTATTATTAATATTTATTTTATTTTTTTTAGTGCATTGGAAATTGGTTCCAATAATTATGGGGCCTACTGTTTCACATCCTACTTTCATATTTGTGTGAAGGTCATCTTGGTGAAATACCCATCTCTGCCTCAAAAAGAAAGTTATTCCAGTGCTGACCACTGTAACATGATTACTATAATAAGGTGAAATTTAGATGATTCACTGTTAGAAAATGCCTGAAGCTCTGGTACTAATATAAAGTACAATAGGTTTATGCAGTGCTGTGAAAAGTATAGGCCGCTTACTAGTTTCTTCTATTGTTGCATACTTGTCATATTGACATGTTTCAGATCATCCAACAACTTTTAAGATAAGATAAAGAGACAATGTGAGAAAACGGCATGCAGCTTTTCATTTATTAAAGGTAAAGATTTATTCAAAATCTATATCACCCATGTGAAAAAAATAATTACCCCACTAAACTTAATAACTGCTTGTGCCATGCCTTCAGCCACATTGAATGGTTTTCGGGAATTAAAATGCCTGTTTATGCCATGCTGCAGCATTCATATGTATTGCATGTTAAAACACATTCTCATTGCGCTCACCTTCATTCACTTCTGGCACACGTGCTGCATAGAACATCTTTCCATACACATAAGCAGGGCCATACAGTTACACTGGATTGCACCATGCCAACTCATCCATCACTATACACATTACTTTTATTGAAAAGTAGCATATTTCTTTCAAGAGCATATTTCTCTTTCAAGTGAAACTGTACCAGCCGCTGAGCTGTCACTACACATAGTACACTTCATGTAGGATATTTCTCATGAATAGGCTTCCAGAGAAATTCTGCCAGCCACCAGGCTGTCACTAAAGAACACTTGAGTAGTATATTTCCCTGGTATTGGGAGCAAGAGAAACTGTGCCAGCCGCCGCGCTGCCACAACACATAGAACATTCATATAGTATAGTTCGCTTGTATCAGCATCAAGAGAAATTATACCAGCCGCCAGGCTGCCACTACACATAGAGCACTCATATAATGTACATTGTATTTCTCTTTGGCATCAAGATAAATTGTGGCAGCCGCTGGGCTGCCTCTACACATTGAACGCTTTATAATTTATTCTGTTGTTGAAGTTAGCCTATGCCCGGCATGGTTCTGTATCGGGGGTTAGTCTCAGCTTTCTGCATTTGGCTCCATGTTTGGATGGGCAGGGATCCCTCAGAACAATGATGTTGTCAAACCCAATGTATGCATGTATGTCTTCAATAAATTTCCTACTGTTTTGACAAAGTGGTCCGATCAGAAATGAAGCCATGGCATAAATTCTGATAGGCCATGGAGTCAAGCTCCCTTATTACTGTAAAGTAGCCACTTCAACCGGCTGGAGAATCACCTGAGTGCAGATGATTGCTTGACCGGTAATATGCAGGTTTATTAAGTTGGCATCCTGAAGGGTAGTTCTTTGCACCACTCACTTGGCAACCTTCCTCCAACCCAGCTCCACCCAGCAATTAAACCAATCATTCATCCTGTTTTCTTTTGATGTCATTGTTGCTGTAGGCTCTGTTCTATGGGGTGGGATTAGTTGCAGCTCCCTGCCTTTGGCTCTACATTTGGATGGCCAGGGGTCTATTAGAACAGAACCATGTTGCCAAATCCAATGTACTGTTGCAAGAAAAAGTATGTGAACCCTTTGGAATGACCTGGATTTCTGCATAAATCGGTCATAAAATGTGATCTGCTCTTCATCTAAGTCACAAAAATAGACAAACACAGTCTTCTTAAACTAATACCTCACAAACAATGATATGTTTTCATGTTTTTATTGAACAACATGTAAACATTCACAGTGCAGGGTGAAAAAAGTATGTGAACCCCTAGGCTAATGACTTCTCCAAAAGCTAATCTGAGTCAGGAGTCAGCCAACCTGGAGTCCAATCAATGTGACGAGATTGGAGGTGTTGGTTAAAGCTGCCTGCCCTATAAAAAAACACATACCAGTTTTGAGTTTGTATTCTCAAGAAGCATTGCCTAATGTGAACCATGCCTTGCACAAAAGAGCTCTCAGAACCTACGGTTAAAAATTGTTGACTTGTATGAACCTGGAAAGGGTTACAAAAGTATCTCTAAAGGTTTTGATGCTCATCAGTCCACGGTAAGACAAATTGTCTATAAATGGAAACAGTTCAGCACAGTTGCTACTCTCCCTTGGAGTGGCCATCCTGTAAAGATGACTGCAAGAGCACAGTGCAGAATGCTGAATGAGGTGAAGAAGAATCCTACAGTGTCAGCTAAAGACTTGCAGAAATCTCTGGCACATGCTAACATCTCTGTTGACAAATCTATGTTAAGTAAAAAATTTACCGAATGGAGTTCATGGGAGGACACCACAGAGGAAGCCACTGCTGTCCAAAAAAAAAAAAATCACATTGCTGCACGTTTGAAGTTTGCTCAAGAGTACCTGGATGTTCCACAGCACTACTGGCAAAATATTCTGCGGACAGGTGAAACCAAAGTTGAGTTGTTTGGAAGGAACACACAACGCTGTGTGTGGAGAAAAAAAGCACAGCATATCAACATCAAAACCTCATCCCAACTGTGAAGTATGGCGGACGGGGCATCATGGTTTGGGGCTGCTTTGCTGCCTCAGGGCCTGGACGGATTGCTATTATTGACGGAAAAATGAATTCCCAAGTTTATCAAGACATTTTGCAGGAGAACTTAAGACCATCTATCCGCCAACTGAAGCTCAACAGAGGATAGGTGATGCAACAGGACAACGATCCAAAGCACAGAATTAAATCAACAACAGAATGGCTTCAACAGCAGAAAATACGCCTTCTGGAGTGGCCCAGTCAGACTCCTGACCTCAATCCCATTGAGATGCTGTGACATGACTTCAAGAGAGCGATTCACACCAGTCATCCCAAGAATATTGCTGAACTGAAACAGTTGGTTGAGGTTATTGCTGCCAAAGGAGGGTCAACCAGCTATTAAATTCAAAGGTTCACATACTTTTTCCACCCTGCACTGTGAATGTTTACATGTTGTTTTCAAGAAAAACATAAAAACATGCAATTGTTTGCGAGGTATTAGTTTAAGAAGACTGTGTTTGTCTATTGTTGTGACTTAGATGAAGATCAGATCACATTTTATGACCAATTTATGCAGAAATCAAGGTAATTCCAAAGGGTTCACATACTTTTTCTTGCAACTGTATGTATGCATGCCTGTATGCCTTCAATAAATCTCTTCCTTTTTTGGCAAAATGGTTCTATCAGAAATCAATTTAATCCCATCTATCTTATGAAGTGCACCATTCTTTCTTGCAGCAAAGCTCCCCATCAAATTGATGCTTCCAGCCCTGTGCTTCACAGTTGTAATGGTGTTCTTTGGCTGGCAAACGAATAGCAAACGGTTTGCTGTTCTGAGATTGATTCATACTTTTCCTGCCAAAACACTTTCCTCTCTCAGACACATGTTTGCATCTTCTTCCTGTGCGACATGACAGCTGCATGGCTCCATGGTGCTTACACTTGCATAACATTGTTTGTATGGATGAATGAGATGCATTCAGGTGTTTGATGATTGCCCCCAAGGATGAAAGAGTATTGAGGAGGTCCAGTTTTGGCTGAATACCTCCGCCAAGGAGGTCATGTTTTCACCCGTTTGTTTGTTTGTTTGTTTGTCTGTTAACAGGATACCTCAAAAAGTTATGGACATTTTGGCTCAAAATTTGGTAGGATGATAGGTGGTAGTCCACAAGGATGAGTTGATTCAATTTTGGAAGTGATCCTGAACATATTCTGTAACCACAAGAACAGATGTATGGCTTGGCGAAGGTATGCGCTCTACCGAGTGCTGTCTAGTCTCTTTTTATTTTCCCACAATATTAAGCAAAGAGGCACTGATTTTGAAAGTAGGCCTTGAAATGCAGCAATTGCCTCAAATGGTGTCCAATTGCCAATTTGAAGCCTCAAATACCATTCTAGAATTTTCCAAGTTGTTTGAAGACACAGTCAATTTAGTGTATAGACATCTGACCCCCTGGAATTGTGATATAACAAAATAATTTTATCAATTGTTAAAAACTTTCTTGTGTCACGTAAAAAGTGAATGTACTGACTGACATGCCAAATTTACAGTTTGTTCATGTGAAAACTGCAGAGTGGTTAAAGAATGAGTTGTAATGACTCAAGTCATTTGTCTAAGTGTTTGTCACCTAAGTGTTTGTCAATGTTACAACCCCGGCAGTCTAGGGAAGTTTTGAGTGGGTATGTAACAAAAAAAAATAAATAACTGGGAGAAAACCTGCAGGAGTGTGGAATGAAAAGAGTGGAGGAACAGTGTCAAAAGCGCACAACAATATATAATGCACAAGTGACTCTAGTGAACAGTACATGAAAAGGTGCAGGAATATTTACAGTGCTCAGTGCTATATTACAAACTAAATACGAGTAACAGACATAAGCAAACAACCAAGGCTCAGGACTATGAGCATTGCCAACTAAACGAAAGCAACAAAACCAAAGGATTCTAACAAAACGGACAATCAACTGACTACCTACATACCAAAATAAAATAAAAGAAGAACTTAACTGTCATGGTTCTGGATGTTTGTCCATGTGTGTTGGACTTTTCTTTGTGGCTCTCGTCCCGGGACGATATTGTATTCCTTTTCAATCGGATTCTTTACCCAGCTGGCTGATTGAACTGGGGCGGTGCTTCCCCGGACTCTATATAAGCCGGATGTTCGCCAGGCCTCTTTGCTAGAGTGTCTGTTTGTAGCTATGCACTATAGCAGAAGATATCTGTAGTCAGGATTTGTTTGACTTTCTATCTTCTCGTCATTATTGGAGTTTCATCTCCCTTTTTCCTCTCGCTTTGCTTCCGTGTTTTGGACTATTATATGTCCTTTGGAAGCTCCAGCACTTTCCGGTGGTCTGTATTATTCTCTGTGTTTGTTTTGTGTCCGTGCTGCTCGTTTCCCTCGTCACTGCTATTGGCCTCCTACCTCTACCGGCCATTACACTAACTAACTACTCTAACTATCCAAACAAAACGTACAACGGGTGGCAATCGGTCCTACACTAGGGTCTCTATACATACAAAGTTCACCTACGTAGATATGTATAGGAGCCCCTGCCTACCCTGCCCTTTCCTCGGCATGGCTGAAAACCAAAGTATACAACGAGTGATAGGAAAATGTCCAGAAAGGGGAAAAAAAAAACACATCAGAATGTGACCATGAAAAGACATACAGAACACTCAAAACATACAGAGACAAAACAGCCGGAGATGCGATGTGGCAGACAGGATTTAAAATACTGGGGTGCCTCCTGAGTGGTGGGAAGCATGGCGGGGCGGGGCTGGTAAATGATGATTGACTGGTGAACGGACAAATGCTGAGGAGGTGGAAGTGATGACACACAAAGGAGGTGGAGACAACACTGCGACAAATCTTGGGGAAATAGAAAGAGAGGGTCAGAGAGTATTCACTAAGATGTGACAGTCAATTAATAAGTTCAACTGCTTGTGACAGTTTCAGTGGCGGAGCCAGAAATTTTTTACAGGGGTGGCCAGGCTGAGACCATCATTCACAGAGGGGTGGCAACTGGTGGGGGGGGGGGGGTGCGTGCAGTTACTCGCGGTTATTCTTACAAGCGCAGAAAACAATCACTCACATATGTGCATTTAACTTAAATCTACCCATCTAGAGGTGTACAGAATTCTATTCTTTTAGTGTCTCATCTCCATAGAAAAAAATCACTGTAAGCCACAAAGTCTTAAATGAATGCATTCATGTATTTATTTACCATCTCTTGGTGCTTCATTCAATTTGCAGTCATATTAACTGTGAATAATCACCATATACAATACAATGAAATTCATATAACTGCTAGATACAAAAACACAACTGATCCTCCATGGCTATTTATTTTATGGTCTTTATGAAGACATTTATGTAACACATAGCATATTTTAAAAACTTTACAATGAGATATTAATGGAAACAAAAACAAAACATAAATGACCCTAAATATGCCCCCCCCCCCTTGTTATTGTCAGAAAAGCCAACTTTCGTTTTCGACCCACGCCCCGTCTGCGCTGGTCTTCATTGATACATTGATACTGAAAAACCTGCCCAACAGTGATGGAAACACCGAGTGCCATCCGAGCCCGCGTGTGCTGGGTATTCATGGCAAATTGAATCAGAGGCTGTGGGGAAATGATCGGTGCGGTTGTCTCAATCTAATGAAAGACAGGCAATTATAATCGGGCAGGGTGATTGATTTCTGTGGCGCTGTACTTTGCATGTCGAGAGAAGTTTTTTATTGTTATATAAACGACAGCAAAACTAAATAAATCTCTGTCGAGGACAGTAAGATTCTTTACATGTTAATCTATCAGTGTTTAATATTACAGTGGTGGTCGGTGGACGGAAAACCGAGGGGGCGGAAAACATACCATGAAACGGATGATATTATTGACCCGATTTTGATCATTGTTCTTGGTTAACACGTTTTCCAACAATATGAAAAATCTATTTGCAGTTAAGTACACAGTTTCCCTTTTAATGAAATGTTTTGGCAAGTGAATAATAAATTCAATGAAAATGTTTAATTCACGTGCCTTAATAGGTAACCCTTCACTAAAAAACCTACTGTGGATTTTCCGCGTTAACTTTTGCCACATCTCACAAAGCAAGAAATGCGCACTTTTTTTCCTTCAGTTGACGCGCTTTATCTCTTGTCTTAATGAAGACAATTTGCTACACCTGAGAAGGGAGAGTTAAAGTTTCTTTTATCAAGCAAAATGACTGAAACAGATAAAGACTAATAAGCAGTTTAAAGACGTTTATTGCCCTCCTTGTTCTCTGTCCAACGGGCGCCACATAAATGACAGTTGTTAAGTCGTATTCATAAATTTAATCAAAAGTATTTGGACACAAAATAGAAAAACAAGTTTATGAATATGGCATCTATCTATGAAAATTAGAGGCATCTCGCTACGCACCGAGGAGCACATCAAAGAAACATACTAATCTGGTGAATCAGAGGCAATATTTGCTTTCAAATTGACGCAAAAATTTTCTCACTACTGCTGTATGTTGTTTGCTCCAGTCGTGTTGTGTGCTGCAGTAAGATGCGTCTGTACGGAAACGACAGCTAGGCGAGTGTTTGTTTTTCCTCAAATTATGGTCCAGTCGCGGGGGTGGCCAATGTGGTGGCTAAAGAGTGGCCGCCACGTGGCTCCGCCACTGGACAGTTTGCATTATTGCAGTTTTGCGCTGCTTGATTAGTGTGACCCTCCGAGCTCAGCACTCGGCAGCTACTTACCCAAGAGAGGAAGAGGACACCACTTTTCCCTCTTTCTCCACAGCTACCAGCTGGAGACTGTGTTTTACTGAGCTCATCAGTCAACTTAAGTATATACAATGTGAATGGTCTCATTTGCAAAGCCGGGGTAATGTAAGCACACTGGACAACATTCCTCTGAACTTCTGCTTTTTTATCGTGGTTTCAGACAGCGAAACATTTATTTTCTTTTTTGCAAGCTTTTTTTGGTTTAATGTTTGTATAACAAATAGCATCCAAACTTCTGTAATTTTATCTGTACTGAGTGGAACGAGAAGTTTATAGCTCCATTACTCCTTGAGAAGGTTTACTGTTAGCTCAGAAGAATGTACAGGTAAATGACACGTTTCTATTGATTATACCCTTTTCGAGAAGTCCTGGTCAGTATTTATGCTGACTCGCCTCAACACATGTTCCCTCCTAGCAGCAGGAATTGGTATTAAATAGAGCACATCCAGAGTTTAGATGTGTCATTTGAATAAAATCACTAAGGGTGTTTAGTTAGTTTCACAAATGTCTGGTATGATCCAGACCAGGAATCAATCAGACTGAGTTCAGACAGAGACAGAGTAAAATCCAACAGTAAGGTTTATTGATGGTAATGTGGTAACAGTGGGATGGAGCCTTGAAGAAGAAGGTTCAGCTCAGATGCTGAGGGCTAAGCAGGGCATTCCTAATCTCCGGCCTGTGGCTTTCTGGGATGACTGCCAGATAGAGTGCACACTTCGCCAGAACCAAATTGTCCACAGGGTGGATGAAGTAGCTTCAGGGGGAATTATACTCCAATCCTGATGACCGTAGAAAGACTGGGAGCTTGTCCCTAATAAGCTGGACAGAGGAACAAACTTGGACCGGGTTGACAAGAATGTGGTCCCAGTCCTGGACCCTGAATTAGGCTTTGAAGCTTGTTCTGATTAAACTGGCTAAAGGAACAGACTTGAAGTGGGATAAGTAGAATGCTGTTCCCATCTTGGACACTGAATTGGGCTTGATAGCTTCATGCAATTAACCAGGCAAGGAAGCAGGTTTCCGCAAATTACTATCGTTAAAGGTTACATTCAGTTGTCTTAAGATTCTAAGCATGAATAGCAAATTACAATCCAGTGAACACAAATCAGGGGGATTAAATGAAGCTCAAGTGAAAGTTCAGTCTGGAAGACTCCCCTTCCGCATGCTTTAGCCTGTTTATTTTCATGTAATCTGCTTTCACTCCACCACACATGCTCTCATATTTCCAGCTGTGATCATGTGGGGGTGTCAATTGAGTCATCAGCTCATCACATTCATCCAATACCACTGCAACACATCTGCGTTGTTGGCCTATCCTCTCAGTGCTGACTTTTTAAAAATATGATTCTCTCTGCTTTTAATACATGCAGGCTGTTGTTGTGTACACCCTCCACCTCCCCATCACTGCACAGTCTCTGCAGCTTGATCTGTTTCATCATCTTCTTCAGCTTATCAGTCATCAGCTGCCACCACTATCATCAGTACTTGGACTCCATGGGGGATTTATCCTGCTGCGCCTCAGTCCTGAGGCTCCTCAATTGCGAAATCTCCCAGTCAAGTCCAAGCGCCAAAGACTTTAAGGCTATCATCACAGCCATTAATCTGTTTATTCAATAATCTGTCATAAATGATTACCTTTACGCAATTTATTTGTCTGCCCTGATTGAAATACACGTCACAGATGCAAAAGGAAGTAGCAATGAAGCAAGACTTAGCCGGGGATAGGGGGCAGACACAAGACGTGAACCAATCAAAGGAGACATTACTTCTAATAGATACAAAAGTTGCAGAATGGGAGGCATTCACACAAGGGTAGTGACAATGTCCAGTCTATAGCTGGAAAAGGCAGACAAATTTTGCCAAATGCCATTAAGCAACTGACAATTTGTTGCTTGTATTCATTGCTCTCATGGACCGTAAGTAGTAAAAGTTATGTTATTTATGTTGATAGCTTATACTTACAATAGCTTACACTTGTAATGGACAGTCTGAGTACTGATTACAAACACAGAGCCTTTTAAAAAAGGAATTAACAAATTCTGGCCAAACCCTTTCTTTACCATTTAACATGAGAGCTACTGGATGATTACAGTGGTTTCTGCCAACATTTAAATTATGTTTCTTCAATTTCCGAATGGCCCTTCTAAATGTTTACATATTTGCATACTCCATGGCTAAGGATAGCCTCTAAAAAGACATACGGTTGAATTTTCAAAAAAAAAAAATCTCTTTCTTTATATTAGCCTTTTGGGTGAATTTATGTTTTCACTTCATTCTTATGATATTTATTCCATGCTGTATTTAATTACTATCACAACTTCATGTTACTTTGGTTTATAATGTGATTTCATAACATTGCTTTGGAAAGTGCCTCTCACAATATGGTAAGAAAAGTGCTATGCAAATAAAATTATTCATCTGCAAAAGGAATATTTTGTTAGGAGTTAACGCATTGGCTCAATAAATGTGATGATAAATGAGAAACGAAATCTAAAACTATTGTTACTTGTGCTCAAATGCAACTACAGGATTGAATGCATAGTGTTTTAAAATGTTTTCCTGCTGGAATGGGAGTGGTGTGATTAGAGATCTTAGACACAGATTGGAGTCAGCATGACCTCATTTAAAATGCTCCTGTCCTGGACACAGTCTCTCCATCTGAGAGGCTAATAAAACAAACTGATACTCAACTGCTCGACCGGACTTGTTTTGTGAATTTGGAATAATGGACAGGGATATCTCACACCATCATGAAACCTAAGATCAACCATTAACAGAGTTTATGTAACTTAGTTACATTCAAAGAACACTGTATAATCTTACCACAAATTAAGACATCTCTATCTGTCTACATGTATGTCTACCCTTCAATTTTTTATTACAACTGTTCATCCAGTCAACTTCAAATTTGGTGGATGTATTGCTGAGGTCTCATGGAAGTGTGATGTCTCGTGTGAAGTTGGTTGAGCGCTTCTCAAGAAATCTCGAGAAAGCTGCAAGTAGAGATATCATGTAAGAAGCAATACCGGAGGCCAGGCAATCAGCCCATTCCAAATAGGCAGGTTTTGTACTGGCACTACGCTAAAGGGCGCTGCACTAGTAATGAAAAAAAATAGGAATACAACTTGGAATTCCTTTAAAAACTTAAGAACTAATAGGGATGAATACAATTTATATTTTAAAGAACACCATTGCTGATGGCTAACGTCTTGATTAGTATGTGTATGTATGTTTCCTTTCTCCTCAAAAAAAAACAACAACACATTTTGGCATGCAGAATTTACCATTACTCAACTTGCCAAACTGTCTTGAAGGATTAAAAGTCTTTGAGCCAAATTTTAGGAAAAAGATTGAATTCCAGCAGATGAATGCTTGTGAATGTGTGTTTTGAGTAAGTTTATATAATGGTTCTAAGAACAACTGGGAGTAGAACAGAATAGCTGAAAAGCATCAAAAAAACCCAGACTTTTTGAGCCTTAGGGGAGATGGTTGGTTTGCCCTTGAGCAAGAACACTAAACTGATCCGAATGAGCAATAAAGAAACTGCAGCTTTTTCCATAGTCGAATATGACTCACAGCCAAGTTTGCGGGAAAAAAAATATCCGCATGTCCCACTGTGACCCTTCCCAGACTGTGCTCCAACGTGGCCTTTCTTCCCAGACAGCACAGAAAAGACGATGCCTGACTGTTGAAGACTGCAAGGGCAAATAAAAGCCTGTTGATACACAACCGGGAGGGGTTCAGTTGAGTCTGGCGGCAGGACCTATCTAGCACAGCAGCAGCTCTCCAATTACTGTTCACCACAAAAATCCAAACATGTTGGCATGATCCTCTCCCTCAGTAACAGCAGGGAACTGGCCTTAGTCTATGAAGGACTATCCCCTGCTTTCTTGTGAGGTGGCAAAGCTCATCCCAATAGAAAAATGTACACTCCGAGCTGTGCAATAAAAAAGCTCAAGAAAGTCTTAATATTACACCCTTTCCATTAGTGGAGTCCAAAAATGTTCAAGTACATTCCAGCTAAAGAGGCACACTCTCTTCAGTTAGGCAAATTATTTCCATAAACAAAAACCTCCCGAGCAAAACCAAACACAAATCCTTCTGTTCTTTATTTGTTGCTCAGTAATTCTGTTTCCTCTTTTATAGATAATGCTAAACTTTTTAACAGTATATCCAACACACTGACATCAGCACAGATGGAATTCATTTTTGATAACAACGCATTTACTTTTTAAGCAAGCAATCTTTGCTATGAAAAAGACATTCTTATAATATCGCTACATTTCTGAAAGAGATGAGAAACAGCAGACACCCCCCCATACACACACACACACACACACACTCATATCTGACTTTTACTAATCTTACAGAGAATGACAACTCCATTACTCTAGAGCAGGTAACCTAAGGTAACTGTCTATTGGTTTTTTTGCATTAGAATTCGTAATATTTCAGCTCCCGTAAAGCTTCTTCTGTATTCTCATTGATTAGGTCAGTGAAACACCTAGTTTGCACATTCAAAACCTCTTATTTTCTTTCATAATTGGGAAGTTACAGCTTTGCAACAAATCCAATGTTCTTTTCATCATGCAACTCAATATTTTTTACAGTGAACTAATTCATTCCGGACCGTTAACCTGTTTCTGATGAACTTGCATTGCATATACAGTCACACTGAGGACAGAAACAATAAAATAATCCAATTCTTTGTGGTATGCAGGTCCTGAAATTTAATTATTCTCTTTTTTATATAAGTGCATATTATTTTATAATGGTAACAGCAGTGAAGAAGATATTATGGAATGTCATTTTCAATCAATCGGGAACTGCTCTTAAAACCAATGCCTTTCAGACAAGAATAGTTATCTAACAGATGTAGAAAATTACAAGCCTTTGGTCATGAATGGATAATTCCGCTCTGATTTTTGACATTAGGGACAAGTATTGCCACCTAGTGGACAAATAATGGTACAAAGCGAAATATTTTAAGGCTCTCCTGAAACTCTGGATCCGAAAAAGGTGAACTATGAACTACGCGTAAATGCATATATTACATTAATTTGGAGCATCATTATATTATTTACTTAAAATAACATTGATCAAATTTAGTATTAAAATACAATCCTCAGTTGTACCAAATAAATAAATAAAAATAAATAAATAAATTACAAACAAAATAGAAATTTACTTATCACCGAAATTGATATCCAGTATACACAGACTACTAACAAAAAGCAGCAGAATTAGACCATATATTTGCACAAGGAAGTAATTTCTGAGAACAATTTCTGATGTACTGTAATCAGAATTCAGTCAATAAGCATTCTAACCTAAAATGCTGGACAGTACATAGCTGTTTGTTTCTCTAAAAGGTAACAGACAGCTAGTAATGATATTAGCCTTGATACTGATCTGTGTTGCTGCCAGAACTGGAAATTGGGTGGCAGAGAACATCCGTTTATAACAAAAATTAGACGTGGCAAAATTCTCAATCATTTTCCTTTATTGACACATTTTCCAATTATTGTAATAATTCACTGGCAATTGAAGACACAGCTTCTCTCCCCATGTGATCTAACAGCGACAAAACAATTTAATTAATTCAGTATGGAAAAATAATTTAATTATAAATAGGCCAATGCATAACGAAAGACAAAGTACTCTGGAAGTTCCATGCTACCTTTTCGGGACATCAGGCAATCTAACCTGCACTGCATGATCGTTTAAATTGTTGAAATGACATAAAAGACCATTTGAAACGCCTTCATGCAATTTTGAATAACCCTGATTTAAATGCACTAAAGTGCGCGTCCAAATGAATGATTGTCATCATACTTCAACAGGGAGAACTAGCAATGCCTGACAGTGTGGAGTGTTTCCAGAGTGAATGTATTGTTAATTTAGAAAATGATTGCGAACAAGTCAGGACTACTAATTGTTTTAAAGGGACGTTCTGTGCCCCCCCCCCAATTTCCAGTTCTGGCACGGCCACAGATACTGATCACATAGTGATTGGTTTACTGGATTCCTTATAAGGTCACTGAGCAGCCAGACTGCACAATTTTGATGGTGCTACTCAGATTTTTGCTCTCCAAAATGTAGAAAACTGAACTGTAACCTCTCAACACAATGTCCCATGTCTAATGGGCAGAGCCACAGTACCACAGACAGCATGATATCAAAAAGCTGTTGACTAGTGACCATGGTTCCATATGTATACCTGATTTAAAAAAAGCAAACTCATTGCTCTACTAACTCTCTATGCAGTTTTCATTGCCGATCTTCACTTCCACAAATAACTCCCATTCAGCACATGCATCACAAGCAAAACCATGCAACACGGTGAATTTTCCATGGCTTCCCTCTTGGCGCACTGCTACTGCATGGCTCCACAACTTCCTTCAGGTCCTTAGTTGTTACTCTCAAAGAACATGAAATCCTAGAAAAAAAACAAAGCAAAACAAAAAAAAAACATCAATTGCAGGCTGTTACTGGAGATGAGGACTTAACTTTTCTATGAAGCAATTTTCAGAAGCCAAGCAAAGCAATTAAGCGTAGAGCCATAACACTTTGATTCTTAATAATGGCTTCCGGTTCAGTCGTGATGTTTTAGCCAGTGTAGCCGGAATTCCTTTTTTTTTTTTAACACAATGTTCGGCATAATACTCTAGTAAAACTACCGTCTGTACACTCAGTGGCTACTTCATCAGGTAGACCAGTACAACAGCTTGTAAATTCAAATATCTAACAAGCCAATGATGGGACAGCAACTCGATGCAAAAAAGTTTGCCAACTCTCTTGCAGCCACTCCTGGTTGTCCAATGTCAGCAGCTGCACAAGCCAAGCATCCGCTGACTGTGTAACCCTCCAATAACACTGGCAGTGTGTGATTTATGGTGCTTCTTCATGGTGTTAAGAAGCAGCAAAAGCCAATTTTCAAAGGGGTAGGGGCCTTACTCAGTGTGTTATAAAGGTGTAGCACTGACTGTACCATTATAATATTGAAATAACGCATTGAAATTGATGCTCGCAAAATGATAAGATTATTACAGCATAATCAAGCAGCTCAGACACTGCCTAAAGGAACTTATTCACGAAGAACATAATGGGATTCAGTTGACAGCAAGCTTCCTGCGCGAGGGCAGTGGATTTAACTGCCGGAGAGGCAGTACACTTACAATGAGGAAGCAAGCACCTATCATCACCGCTTTCATTCTGACATCCAAGTCCAGGGGAAACTGAATGCCAAAGTTGTCTGTATCTGTAAAAACCTCGCGGAGAAGCCCAGTCCACTGCTTACTGATCTTTCCAATTGTGTTCACTTCATCCATAGTCATGATCTGTGAAAATATGTAATTTTGTTAGGAATAATAACTGAGCAGCTTTCCTTTTCTTCCAGTTGCTATCTAGGAAGGCACACTTTTATGTGGGCAACTGCATATTGTCTGATGCCAGAGTGAAATATTAATTCAAAGTGCAGCATGTCGCCATTATGCAAAAGTTTGTCAAATTAAGCAGCCTTAATCTCATAGTATCACCATCTGAACTTAGTAATGCTTTTTCGACTGGAATTGACACACGTCGCAACAGCTATGTTCTAACATCTAATTAAAAGCCGCCCCATATCAGAAAAGGCGTCTATAAAAGCTAAGGGATTCCAATTAATGCCCAGGATCTCGGAGTGAGATACGCAAGTGTCCACATACTTCCAACCAAACAGCATACTTACTCAGTCATTTCTAAATACTAACAATTCAAAATGAAATGGAGGAGGTTGGGATTGTGCTCATAAATATAGGTTCTATAATTTTACTAAGAAAGATTCATTGTTGTTCGTTTTACAGTTTAAATATCAACTTGACTGAAATGTTCACATCATGGCATTAAGGGAAACTCAGTTCACTACTGTACATTTTGATAGTCCAAACAGCCACTTTCGAAGTGATCAAGGAGGAATACCTGGCAATAACTTCAATTTCAAACCATTAGCAGCAGAAAACATAGTCTTCTACGCATATGGTACCTGGGTGTCTTGTTTGAGTATAAGACAAAAAGAACCCGCATGAACAGCATACTATATTTTCTATTCGCTGATTGCAAATTACCACCACAGCTGTTTCCCGGTCATGACTGCCAACAACGCTGCACATTGGGAGACGGTTATGTATTTGTTGAGCCCTCAGGCAGGAAAAGCCGTCCCTTTTAAATCCAAACTGAAATTAGCTTAATTTCAGACCCTAATAAAAACAATCAAAGTGTGAAACAATAGGCTTAACTGTCCTACAGAAGAGGATGGAGGCCACCGGAGGGGATCTTAACCCACATGTTTCACACTGATTAACGGCACATTTCCTCCCAGAGAGCCGCTAAGACTCCTGACAGTGGATAGGAGGAGAAACAATGCGAGCCTCTCTCTCCGTTCGCAAACTTTATTGACTGCAGTGTTTTGTTAACGGTACCTCGAAGTCGATGTCTGGCTGGCAGCTCCAGCCACAGGCGGGCCCCTGCAGCTTCAGCACTGGTTCCCAGTTCTCGTTATGGATGATGAACTTGGGCACGCAGGGGTGCCACTGCTGCATAACATATCCCACCGTGTTCCCCGGGGGTGCTTGCACCTCCAGCTGAGTTTTGGGGAGAGGGCAGTAGAAAAAGACAAGCAAGAGACTAAAGGTTACGCTTTATAAGGACACTTTACCAAATTCACCAGATCTAGAGACCAGGCACTTGGGGGAATAATATTGGCATGCAAAATTTTTAAGCTATTCCTGAAGTTTATATTTTCTCCAAAGAAGGTATGCCAAATCTAAGTTAAAATGGCGTCAGCATAGACTCCAAGCAAAAATATTATGTGTGGCACCAGTAAGCACATGCCTGAGCCAGAGTTCACCCAAAGCAATTCGCCTGCAATTCATCATTTCAACAGTGGAAGACTCGTGGAAAAATGAACGCTGCCAAAAGCATGTGCATGACAAAATCCCATTCAAAACCTGACCATAAAAAACAGCCACAGACTGAGCGTCCGCATACTTTTGAGTTCAGATCTGCACTTGGCACCATATTTGAAAATAAATTTTCTCGCATTCTGCTACCTTTCAAAAAAATTTACACAACATTAATTACATCAGCCATTCAAGTTATTTGACGGCATTTAACCGTGTGGAAGAAAAACCTTTGGGCGAAAAAAAAAGCGCCAAATGTGCTCCTACATCTGGATGCACTTTCAAACCAACACATTTTTGGAGCGAACTGAGCTTCTCCTTCTCAAGGAACTTACCTCATTTTTGTCCCTCATGCGGAGGAATGCACACAAAGGAATTCACTAGATACTTACATCATTGTTGTCCATTGAATGAATGGAAGACTGCCAAGTCGTGGTTGCTACAATGCTAGGGGGAGCATGCGATCTACGATTTTGTCCAAAACTCACATAAAACATTGCCACCACAGAAACAGCCCCTCAGCTAACATAAACCAAAGTCATCATCATCTTAGCTTCCTGGCCATACTCAAGTATTGCAAGTCAACAGCGAGCCAAGTCTGTCAATCCCCACATTATCTGTATAATCACAGAAGTAACTAATGTTCCGTTTCATAGCAATCCAGATGACCAGACAGCAATACACAATTAGTTGCTATTTAAATGTTCGAGTACAAGGAACTACTTGGATATTACAGGGTGTTTAGGCTGTTTTTTTCCTCCCTCTACAACTTCCATCCCATGTCAAACTGTGGGTTCTGCTCCCGAGGATGGGGCGTTGGCTTGTCCAGTCCCAGTTATGATTTTACCAGGTTTACAGCAGAGTGTGATCAGAGGCGCAGCCTTGATATTAAAATAATAAGCGCATAAATGTAACTTAATCAGACATGTGATTTGGCAATTCTGAAAAAGTCTGAAAAATAGCCCAAACTTGGTCCAGGGTGAAACCCTGGTGGGGGACAAGGGGGGCAAAGGCCCTCGGAGCTCCTGGGTTTTCATTATTTTTCTCTTAAAAAAGTACAAAAGATTTATACTTTCACGTACATCATTTTAGTGGTAAACATAGGCAATTCTGATCATTTTTAACCACCTGACAAAATAGCAGACTCCTGTCAAAACTGCACCACTGACTTCTGTCACTATTATGACTTAACATCACATGCCTGCGTAATTCAATCATGAGCTATCTGACTGCACATGATTTATTACAGTAACTGGGCATAGAACCTTTGAGGGTAATCAGAACTAAACACAGAAGTATGGCACTGACTAACCAACCATATAGAGGTAAAGCCAACAATGGATTCCTTGAGTGCAAAACCTGCCTGCACAGGAGTCAGTTATTCATTTGCACACACAATACAGTTTAGGGGCATAAAGTCATTCTTCATCTGATTCAACCTCCAAATGCTGGAAAGAACTGAATAGGAGAATAGAGACATGAATAATTCCGCAGGAAGCAGCAGGGGGCTGGTTTTTAGTGCAGGGACACAGCACTTGGTGCTAAAGACAGCAGCTCACCTCTTGCTGGCAGCAGGGTAGGCAACAGGTCGTGCACTTGAGCGGGCGGTTCACCGCGATCACTTCATGTCCAAAGTTGTCCAGGACTCGAATAGTAAAGGCGCGCAGTGGCCCACAGAACTGCCTGGTCAGGCAGTCATTCTCCTCCACAGCATAGAACACGTTCTGTCCCAGTGTGTTCAGAACCTCATACTTGTTGTTGCTCTCAAAGCCAACAAAAGCTATAAGCAGTAAACAGCACAAAAAAAGTGTGTCAGTTGAACCATCATACCCAAAACTGTGCGACAATTTGGCTCTGTGGGGTAATGGAAGGTTGAGAAACTAAAAAAAGACAAGCACATGAAGATTTGAAAACAAAACATCCTGTGTAATAGTGTTATTTTGTTTATATAAAGATAAGTACAGCATACAAGCAAATGCCACAACACTTCAGGTAAAGAACATCAAATAAGCATTCTGGATACAAGAAAAAATGAACTGCAAATGAACATTGCGAGTAGATCTTTAGCACCCTCTACTGCCATTATCTATAACACACACAATAAAGTGGCACTGTTGACACAATGATGGCATTATTTTGATATTTGACTGTCAATTTAAAAGGGAAATCCACAGATCAACAAATGCAGGATATCCACCACTCACGTACCTTCTATAAGTTCTACCTTCTGTTTAATGAGCAGCTGATCAACCTGAGGAAGACAAAATAATCTCCATCAGGAGCTCAAGCAAATCATGATAGTGAGTGAAAGGTTAAAAAAAACTGTTAAATAACCAGAGTTAACAAGGTGAGGAAACAGGGATCAACCAACTGCAGATTTCAGTTCTTCACCAAAATAATCCCTATTTATCAGAAACTGCTTTGGCCGTATTAGATACCTGATATTTTAATTCTTCTTCTTTGTTGCTTTATGAATGCACACGTGCGCACACACACTCACAAACACACACACACACACACACACACACACACACACACACACATCATGATGTTAAAAGGCAGATCATCCATTTTTATGCAAGGGTATTAATACAGTATGGAGCCTGAATTACAGCAAGCTTTGTCACTGAGAAACAGAGAACCATGATGTGGCCACAAAATAAGTAAAAAGGTCACAGAGAGGGCAAACATCCATCAGATCAACTAAATCAGGTCATCAAATATAGGTTTGGTACATCATTAGCAAGAAACACTGATGAGCTTGGCAATTGTAACGGGCCTGGTAAGCCAAGGAAAACTGCCACAGTCAATAGCAAAAGAATTCTCACCATAATGACAAAAGTAAACTGAAATACATATTTAGCCACATAAACAGGATGGCCTGATAACTAAAATAGCCTAGGAAAAAGTTCCGGAGGGCAGAGACCAAAAGGTTCTGCCAAAGCACTAAAGCATACAACCACATTTGTGCAACACGGTGCTGGGGTGTTATGGTTTGGGCAAGGAGGCCTGTCAAAAGAACTGGCTCCATTCAATAATTCATTTCAGCCTTCACTGATGTTGAAACTGCAAACTGCATCATAAGAATGACTTCCAAACTGTATAGATACATCTTATCAGTCCACAAATAAGCAAATACCTCCAAGCTCATGGAAGGTGCTTCATTTGATACTGGGGCAATGATCCCAAGCATACTAGCACAGAGCAATAAATTAGTTTTTTCTGAGCCAAAAATGGAAAAGTTCGTGACTAAAAAAAGTCGGCCACAGAGGCCAAAGTCAGTTCAAAATGCGGGGCACAGAATATGACAACTTTTATTACCATGAACAAAATATTATGGTACTTTGTATTTCTACAAAAATACAGTATATAAGATTATCCTGTTATAAAATGTGTGCATCTGCACTTCAATAGCATGGGAATTATTTGAGCACAAATTTAAAATTGTTATTTGTCCAAAACATAATGAAGGCCATGGTATATTCTAACAGTCCAAAACATTTCATGAAAGGTCAGTAAACTGCCTAAGGCTTCTTTGGCAGAGCATTCAGTCATATTAAACAAAGTATGGGTATTTCTAACAATAAGGGCACAGAAACTCACCTGTGTCAGATATTCCAGCCCAGGCGGGCACGCTGGTATGGACTGGTCAGGAACTGAATACATGTCCATGACAGAGGTTGCAGGTGGGCTGAGAGGAAGGAAGAGGACACAAAGGGAAGAGGAAAAGTTGTCACTCACCTGTCACCCATCACCCATCACCCAATACTGCAGTCATTCTTGGCAAAACCAGGTCTCTATACAGCAGTGCTAAAGAATGCACATCATTTCTGTACAAAACCTAAAGAATACACACGACCAGTTATATCTACACCAACACAGACGTCCATCATGAAACAGATATTGCAAGCCAATGTATTCTAAACTTGCAGCGCCGCATTAAGTGCCTTACGTGAGACGGGATATTTAGTTGGATTGCTGAACAGTCCCTTCGCCCCTCCAAAACAAAAACACATAATCATCAATACCCCTTGCCACCATGGAGTCCCGTTTTTGAACCCAATCCAGGTCATGATAAGTAACACACACACACGCAGGCAATTTCATTCATCAAGGTTGAGTAGTTTCTGAGAAAACTTGTCCCCACTTGTCTGGATGGACAGACGGATGAGCTCCATTGTGATATCCCTTGCTCAACTTCGTGACGTGGTGGGGGATATATAATGTGCACGTGATAGGCCAAACACTTCTATGCATGTAGGAGTTTTTACCCTGACATCAAGCACAATCCCCGGTTTCAATTTATGATAAGCAGCTTTTTTCATTTGGGTCATTCCATGCCAAGAGGACAAGTTTTCAGATAGTTTGTACCACACTGTCAGAAAAATTAGAAAAATATCAAGGGCGTTTGCTATCATTTCAAACGGTGAAATCCAAGATCTTAAGTTCCAACCCCAATTTTTCATGGAGTAATTTATGCCAATTTATGGAGGCTGTGTCTAGTCACTTGGGAATGTAGCAATGACTTATAAGCATTTTTTTAAGGGATACAAATACACTTTCCAGCTCTCCTAAATTAATGACAGTGGGTGCAGATAGGTAAAATTACCTGAAATGTATGAATCTGCAATCAGATTTGGCATATCTCATTTGTTTCCCTGTAACAGGCTGTTGAAAATGACAATTTTTACAGAACCAAAATTTTTATTAGATTTTCAGTTGGTCCCCTTGGCCGAAACACGAATAGTCAGGGGTTCATATTGCAGCCTCATCCTCAGCAGCTACAGCACACTGGCCCCTTAAAAAACCCAATCCAATCTCCTGTCTCTGGTTAAGGAGTAACTCCAACCTGAAAATGCTTATGATAAAAGAATGCCCAAAAATGCCTAAATTCAAGGCATGATTTGGTCATGTGGACACGCCAGAAAAAAATCTGAGAAAATTTGAGGAGCATCTTTTATATTAGGGCAACAAACAGCAGAAAAATTCATCTTGTTTTGCCAACTTGTTCTAGAAAGATTCTGGCATTTTTATTTACCATGCTGTGTGATCCTTTTTTTGTGATCCTTTGGGCTTTATTTTATAATGCATATGTTAGCCATTTACAAGCAAGTTAACCGGATTTGGGCTTTATTTTATAATGCATATGTTAGCCATTTACAAGCAAGTTAACAGGATTTACTGAATGTTACAGGGTGATATAAGCCACACAACATGGTAAATATTGCAAGGCGACAGCACAAAACGCTTTCGTCATTTTCGTTGTATTCAATTCCTGCTTGTTCTTGGGGTGTTCTTACCCCCTGCAACAAAGTTGGAGAAGGATACAGGAATGAGTGTCTTCCTTCTGCGCGTCTGTCTGCATGTCATTCTGCATGTTCATCTATCATGCTTCTTTTCCGAGCCAGAACTTCCAAGCCGTTCAACTTTTCACGAAATCTAATACATAGATATAGCTTATACTTGTAGTGTAGATGTGCCTTTTCATACTTCCGTCCGTCGGCCTGTCCGTCACCCCGCTGTGTTTTGTTTCCAGGCCAAAACAGCTAAACCTAGGCGGAGGATCTGAGTATTTCATGCTTGTTTCATCGCTTTTGCCTTCAGCAAGCAAAATACATTTTCAGTTGGATTAAGTCTGGTGAGTTAACCATTATAGAACAACATATCACGTTTTGGACTGTGAAGCACCGTCAAATATGTTTTTTAGTATTTGGCTGAATCTGAGTGCATTTACTGAGAGGCATTAAAAACAAAACAAGCAACAGTGTACACAATTTGTGCAAATAACGTAATAAGGAAAAAATAAATACAAAGGATATATGCATCTCAGAGACTGCTTTTGAATAGCAACGTTGACCGCAGCAGAGTTTCCCAGAAGATGCCTTGACCATATCAGCCCCCGTACAGTGAAGACAGCTCTGGGATAAAGGCATCTCTTCATTTAGAGCACGTTGCGATGGTCCTGACGGATCACAGACGTGCTTCACATTCTCCGTGGGGACAGGCGCATAGAGCAAGTAGTATGATCCGCCATTAAAAACAATGTGACTTCATTGACAATTTGGCCAATTTTTGCTGGAACATGCCTGTCCCCATGGACGACAAGTAGCATCTCTGCGACCCGTCAGGACCATCCCAACACATGCTCTATATGAACAGATACCTTAATCCTGGAGCCGTCTTTGCACTATAGGAGAGCTGATATGGTCACAGCCTCTTCCGGGAACCTCAGCCGCGAACAACTTAGCTGGATGAAAGCAGTCCCTGAGACGGACCACACGAATGCTACAATCCTGCACACGCATGGTTACATGTGGCTGTCCAGGCTGCACTTGATCTTGGATGCTTCCTGTCTGTCTATGACTTACCATAAAAGTAAAGTTTTTAAGCCAGGATTTAAATAGCCGGGGTTAATGTTGAGCAATGCATAACATTTCTTGGCTCACTCTCCTTTTTGTGGATCATTTGGGGATAGCCTCATGTATTGGACTATAGTTGTCGGCACATGGTCTGCCGACTTACTCATTAACCATTGGTGAGCCATTACTCTCCTTTAAATACCCTATAATTTATTTTTCCTCATTACATTATTTGCACAAATTTTGTACATTCCTGCATTTTTAATGCCTCATATTATAACATCAGATGTCAGTAATCTCATATACCCATTTGGACGGGATAAGAACCTGTGTAATTTCTCCTCAATATTACATATGGAGATGTCCAGTAACATCATATACGCATCAAGCCTGACCATGAGATTATGCGACAGAGCGTGGAAATTAAGTCACTGGATCAGGTAAAATAGCTGAAGTTTGTTTTGATTTCTGTTTATTTCTGCAAAATAATAAAACAGCTTGAAAGTCATTTTTGTGACTATTAAGTGTGATACTTTATCTGGGCAAAATTGTGTGGCATTTTTCTATCAATCAGTGGCCGATTTGGCTGAAAAAAAACGCAAAGACCGCACTGAGTATTAGAAAATAATGAGATAATCTGAAGCATAATGTGAAGTTAGGTTACCCGTGCCAGCTAATTCACTCGGAAACGGTTAAAACTAATCATCTCTATGCCTGCAGAATGCTTTAAAGTGTATGCTGGAGTGTTCGGATTCATCAGTTGAGAAACAAGCTATTGTGCTCCAAGAGCATTCATATAAAAATAAATTAAATTAACTCAGCCAAAGTATTCAACAGTGGTCAAAACATAGGGGAAAACACTCGCTTATTAATTTCCATGCTCATGCGTCCATTCGGACAGGAATATAATCATCAGTGGACCTCGGAGTTTGATGAAAAATACTAGATAATTTGCACAACAATTATCACACAGGGTGTCCATAAAAAGTATGAACATGGTCAATTCAAATGGGCCTAAAGTCACTCAGGACAACTTTTATGCACAAAATTACATAATGTCCTCCCTGTAAAACTAATTCTGTCTGAATAGGGCTTCATACCGATAACGTTCTTCATCTTCCAGTAGGACTTTTTCTCACTTGGATTGGGAATTTAGGAGGGACGATGAAATAACATTTGAGACAAGTTAGGGCCATGAAATGCTTACAGGGGTTAATAGTTACCACGACAGAGAGAAGGAAGTTCATTGTAAAATTTTATTTCATTTTTAGATAACATTCCATTTTCAAACCCACCATTGACAACACCAACCTGCCACCTACTACTTTGCGCAATTTCGCTGGTCACGATCCCCACAAATTGTTTGGGACCGTCTATATAAAACAGGCAACCATGAAACAGCAATAATAAGCTTCTCCATCTGTTTGCGCAAATTTTAGAAGTAAGCGGAACCGAGCGCCAAGTGGGCCAAAGGAAATTAGTGACGCACACCGTCGGCATTCACTTGATCGGACACTCGCCTCTCATTTACCGGACTCATCTCCATAAAGGTGCGCTGTCCCAAAATTTTCAACGCGCTGCCAGCTCAAAATTTACCACTATTCAGCACTGCGCCGCCTCTTCTGACGGTCTCCACAGAATATGAGTGGAAGGCGCAGGCCTCAGTTTACACGCAGCGCTAGTGTAAATGCACCGTCACTGGTCACGTAGACGACGTAAGAATTATTTTGCTCTAATCTCCATTCAGGCTAAAGCACCACCATCAGGCCGTTTTCCCACGTATTCATAAAACCGTAGTTATAATTTACGCAGGCCTATATAGTGTTTCATGTCCAAGGTCTTTAACAAAACATTGATAAAAGAAATATTTATTTTCCCCCCGTATTTACATGCAACGTCAACCCTGAACTAAATATACGCGATAATAATCTGAGAAGAAGACCGATGCAAGAAAGACGAAACGTTTGTTTAATGTTTAAAACATAGACTGCACTATTTTCATATGGTGACAGTGAGGGATGATCCTCAGACGAACCCTTATTTTAAGATTGATAAGTTGGGCAGTGACTATATTGTTGCGTCCTGAAAGGCTACTGACAATGCCCTTTGCTATTCCCTTCCCAATATCCCATATGCGTAGAGGACTTCCAAACCAAAGCAGAATAAAAGCTTTTTTACGTCTCATCGTGAATTCTCTATTTACGCCATTAACACATGACAGGTAACATATTGTGAGTACAATACAGGATAACGGCGAAGTCTCTCATCATGAATGAGGGTACGCCCATCTTGAGGAAGATGTGACAAGCATGTACGAAGGTGGAACTGATGATATGATTTAGTGTTAAGACCAATTCGAAAGTATTAACAAAAACTGTACAATTAACATGACACCACAAACCTCGGAATGTAAATACAGAAGCCGACAAAATTATACGCACTCCTTGAGACTCACCAGACTTCGCGCCTCCTAGTACTGCTTTATATACAAGCATCCGAAGACGTAGCCTACTATTGGTACAGATAGCCTTCTAGAATTTGTTTTCACCAACAGCTCATTGGAAGACGCCGGGTTTTTCTTTTTTCTCCATTCGTTCAACCATTCGACCAACAAAAATACGTCAACAAAGGAACTGTTCAGTTTTGCGCGTTCATTGGTTTTCACGCTCACACGTTTAGGTTTAACTCGTTTTCATTGGTTTACCACATGATGAGGCGTGATATGAGGTTGTCCAGTTGTCAAATTCATTGTCGAGTTTTGCTAAGATTACAGTAGGCTATTTATGATGGTCCAAATTCCTTTCCTTGCACATTTAAGCTTCGTAGTTAACCTACCAACGTTTCTAGAACAGTAACACTCATAACGGTGTGAATACACAGTTTAAATAGATTGAACCACTTAGAAATGTTTGTGATTTTAAACTAAAGAAACTGATATTTCATCAATTTAAACAAATAACATTAAAATGATCGAGGAATTTCAGCTCCCCCAAACAGAGCATTAAGTATTTTCTTTCAATAACAAGGCTCATATAACAGCAGGCATTTCTCCATTAGCAACACAGTGCATCACTCCATTTTGATTTCAAACAATAATCATGATTTACAATATTAGGCTATCAATGCATTGGCATCAGTTTATGATCAGTATAATACAGCATCATGAAAAAGTATTTGCCCTCTGCTAGTTTTCTCCATTTTTGTATGTATTACTTGCTAAATGATATTTCTTCACACAAAATGTCTCAAAAGATAAGCACAACAGATGGAAACATTTATTAAGGAAATCTGGAACAAGCCAACATTTTCCTTTACATTGGCAGTGGTTTTGCCTTTTTCGTCTTGCATCTCTTCCATTGTAGTCCAGCGGCTAAGACCAAAATTATGACAGAATATTTGACTGCTTGGAGAAATCATGAAACTTGACACATTGGAAAGAGCCCCAATAGGATAATTTTTCGATTAGGGCCCAGCTCTGAAACGCCCCCTGGTGGCAGCCATCTTGAATTTAAACATGGCTGCCATGTTGGACATACAGGGTGGCCTAAAAAATACCCCAACCGAATTGTTGATAAGACAAGATATTTATTTCATGTAGTTGATAAGAAATAAATTTGGCAGGACTACTCCATCTCACTAAAGAAACATAGTGCAAAAACTAATTCACTTTAGTGAGATGGAGTAGTCCTGCCAAATTTATTTCTTATCAACTACATGAAATAAATATCTTGTCTTATCAAAAATTCGGTTGGGGTTTTTTTTTTGGCCCACCCTGTACTTTTGCCTTTAACTTCAAAGCCAAAGCAGATAGAAATGTAATTTCAGCGGCGATACCCCCCATTTTCAACGCCAGGGAATCCAGTGAAATCAATTTTATGAATATCCAGTGTCTGCCGTATTGGATTCCAAGATGGCCGCCATGATAAATGTAATTTCCTATAAGTTCAGAACTAAAGCAGATGGAGAGGTAATTTCAGTGGCTAACCCCCCTCCCCATTTTCAAGGTCAAGGATTCCAGTGAAATCAATATCATGCACATTCGTGAAATTGCCACCAACCCTAAGCGATGGAGAAGTTTTTAATACTTAGTATATCAAATAAATTTGTCATTGATAATCTTATTTTAACAAAATTCTCACAGTCTGTATGCAGGATGACGCATAAATGGAAATTTGGAACATAGTTAACCTCATGATTTAGCCAGGTAGAAAAAGGTTTTGGCCTGAGCCTAAAGAAGCCACTCACATTATGGCTTCATGGCTATGGAGCGCAAAGTGCACAAAGATTACCTAACTATAGGTTAAGGGGAACAGATGATAAACTGGTTGCAGGTTATTTAATTTTACCTACTCCACGCAAAAGGGACGGTGACATTGCCCGACATTTGCAACAAAGTATTGCTTTTATATCAATGTTGTACGTGAGGGGCCCCATGCCCCTCCGACAAAAGTGATGATCCGCACTGTGGACGCTGATGTGGTCATAGCAGTTGCAAAATTCTTGGAGATTGGCCTGGAGAAACTTTGGGTTGCCTTTGGAACCGGCAAGAAGTACAGACACATTGCAGTACAATAGATAGTCAGCAATATAGGGCCAGAGAAGTCCCAAGCACTGACATTTTTCCATGTATTTACACAGGCTGTGATACAGTGTCCTTCCTCTCCAACCGTGGAAAGAATCTGCTCGGTAGCCATGGCAGGCATACCCAGATGCTACAGAAGCATTCCATGCACTGTGTTTGCGGCCAAATGACGTACCGAAGAGTATCATGGACATCTTGGAGTGCTTTGTTGTGTTGTTGTATGACTGCACCTGTGAACTTCAGGGCGTAGATGCTACGCGATGCCAACTGTTCTCTAAGAGGTCAAGGGAGATAGAGAACATTCCTCCAACAGCAGAAGCTCTACTGCACTACACTAGGAGAGCTGCATTACAAGCAGGCCACATCTGGGCTCAGTCCTTAGTTGTGAACCCACTTGTTTCCTCACCTGCTGACTGGGGTTGGGAAAAGTGTGATAGCATATGAAATCACACTTTTCCCAACCCCAGTCAGCAGGCAAGGGAACAAATGGGTTTGTGGCTAAACTCCTGCTACAAAGTCCTGAGCTGCAAGTGCAAGAAAACTTGCAAAGGAAACTGAAAATGTTACAAGGCCAACCTCCAGTGAACATCACTTTGCGCCTGCGATGGACAATGTTGCGGAAACTAAGCTATGAGATAAAAGCTGTGCATACTGCCTAAATTATATAGAAGGAGGCCATCTTTGATTCCAATATGGCAGATATTAGACATGCTTATCGTTGTTTCACGGGATTCCTTGACCCTCAAAATGGAGTTTAGCCACTGAAATAGCCTTTCTATCTGTTTGGCGGCCATCTTAGAATTCAATATGGCAGACAATAGATATTCATAAAAGTGATTTCAATGGATTTCTTGGCCCTGAAAATGGGGGTTAGCCACCAAAATTGCCTTTCTATCTGCTTTTGTTCCAAAGTTACAGGGAATAACATTGATCCTGGCGGCCATCTGGGAGTCCAATATAGTGGAAACTGGATATTCATAAAATTGATTTAATTGGATTCCTTGGTGCTGAAAATGGGGGGTTAGCCACTGAAATTACATTTCTATCTGCTTTAGCCATGAAGTTGTAGGCAAAAATATGTCCACCATGGTGGCCATATTTAAATTCAAGATGGTGGTCACCAGGGGGCATTTCAGAATTGGGTCCTAATCGAAAACTGGTCCTACTGTGGTCCCTTACCAACGTGCCAAGTTTCATAATTTCTCCAAGAAGTGAAATATTTTTCTACTTAACCACTGGACTATTGGTAGAATTTTTGTCCAGTCTATTTCTAATTCTGGAATTATGAGCACTGATCTTATTTGAGGTGTGCCTGGCCTGTAGTTCCTTAAATGTTATTTTGGTTTCTTTGTGACTGCCTACAGCTGTTGATGTGTTCATAAAGGATTTTTTTGTTGGCTGGTCACTCTTAGAAAGGTCCCAAATTTTCTTCATTTGTAGATAATAGCTCTCACTGTGGCTTGCAGGAGGGCAAGATATTTGTCTTTGCCTTTCCCAACTGATATACGTCTCATCTCCTCAAAAATTCATTTTCCCATTTTGCGTGCTGCTTACAGAGAACTTTTAGCAGCATCTGAGCTTTGAGAGAGTGATGCAGGGAAGATCCGACTGTGATCTAATGATGCAGCTGAACTCCTGCAAAAAAAGCATGAGATGGAGATATGCTGAATGCTCCATTTGTAAATGGGCTGCTGACATGAGGTCACAGCAAATGCTAAATTGTAGCCCAGCCGTACAAGATGATGATCTTGTCCAGTTTCCTTAATTGCTCATGTCCGCCTCACTGGTAATAAATAATGTGTATGTGATAAACACTACATCTTGAATTTGCTTACCCTTTATATGGGGAAGTACTCTAGCGTATGCAAAATTAAATAATGGAAGGGTTTAACAGCTGTATGTCATAAGGCCCATTTTTCAGTGACAGTGAAAACTGATGTTACCATTGGAACGAGGAGAGAGAAAGAAAAAAATGCTGTGATATTGTTTTCATACTGTGGTCATGAGGTTGACAGCCAGATGAAAAAATGCTACAACTACAGTACAGTTCAATATTTAAATTATCTGAGGAATGGGTGAACAATTGTTACGGCCCCTACTCTGCTTGCATTTGAGGCCAATTTGCAGGTGCCTGGTGGGTGGAGCCAGGGCTCCTTGGTACAATAGAGAGCACCTGTGGCTCGTTTACTGAGCAAATAAAAAAAGCCCATTTCCCATGTTGGGGGCTCTCTCCCTTGTGACTTTTGCTTTTTGGTTGGACTGCATACAACACTGTTTCACTACTCTTTGCACACATCCACTCACTTACATTACTGATGATACTGACTTTCACACCCCATATTTGCATAGTCTTTTTCTTAAGTTCAAATTTGTGAAATAAATTGAATCTTGCTTTTTAAATGCATCAGTTTGCATCTCTCTCCTTGTTACGGCTTTTTGAGCCGAGTCGTAACAACAATGCAGTGAAATTTAATGTTCACCTTTTTAAATTTTAGTGTGATGTACCCTTATCTGTACCCTTTTGTATACACACCAATGAGCCAAAACCTGAAAACCACTCAAAATGAAGCAAGATGGTAAGCAAACGGTTGTAGTCAACGTGTTGCAAATCGAAGAAACAAGACCTGAACGACTTTGTCAGGGGCCACATCATTACGGCCAGATGCCAGACAGGTGGGTCAGAGCATCTCCAAAGTGGCAAGGTTTCTGGAGGGCTCCCAGTCAGCAGTGGTGTGTACATAATAATAGTTGTTCAATGAGGGACAAACCATGAACCAGCGACAAGGTATTTGTTCCCTCCAGATTTCTTCTATTTTTGCTTATTTGTCATATTTGAGTGTTACAGATCATCAAACTAATTTCAATTTAAGATAAAGACAATCTGAGTTTAAAAAATCAATCAATCAATAAATAAATAAATGAACGGGTTTTAAATGCTCACTTCATTTATTGAAGGTAGAGTTTTTCGAAACCTATATAATTCCATGTAAAACAATAATTTCCACTCTGAACCTAAAAATTGGTTGTGCCATTTTTAGCAGCAGCAACTGTAATCAAACGTTTGCAATAACTGGCAAAAAGTCTTTTGCATTGCTTTGGAGGAATTCTGGCCCACTCGTCTCCCAAAACTGTTTTCATTCAGCAGCACTGGAGGGTCTTCAAGCATGAAGTACCTGTTTAAGGTCATGCCACAGTATGTCAATTGGATTCAACTCAGGCCATTGACTATGCCACTTAATCCTTCATATTGCTTCTTTTGAGCTTTTCTGTGGCAGACTTACTTATGTGCTTGGGATCATTGTCTTGCACAATTACCCAAGTGTACCTGAGCTTTGGGTCACAAACTGATGGGTAGACATTCTCCATCATGATTTTCTGGTAGATAGCAGAATTCATGGCACCATTAATGATGAAAAGTCACCCAGGTCCTGAAGCAAAAACAGCCCCACAGAATCATAATATTTGCAAGTGCATAGGTGTCTTGCTGTGGCTGTAGGCTGATAAGCCTTGGTCACAGCGCCACAGGAGCAGAAGAAAACATAGAACCCTTTTCTGTTTGACAGAAACTTATATTTCCAGTGTTGCGATTCAATTTGGGTAATGTTCTCTGTAATTATAACTATTTCAGAGTAGGCTACTGAGTGTCACATTTCAAACAAGACCATGATTATGCCTGTAGCCTAAGTGGTTCAAGAGCAGTAAGCATTTTAGTTTTGCTCAGAAAGGACTGCACTTTGAAGGGTTAATAACCAGTTAGAATATTATAGAAGAACAGTTAAATTTTATTAAATGACATAATCTTTGCAAATTGATTTACATATCAATTGGATAAAATACATACACAACAGAAACAAAAAATAAATAAGTAAATAAAATAAAAATAAAACTTAACCGCAAGTGGTAATTGATGGGGTCCAAGCAAAATGAAGCAATTGTTAATTTTGAAGCAGTAAAGACCCAGGGCATAGGTTTAGCTTCAGCTTTGGTAGGGACATGTTTAAAATACTGTACATTTGTTGGCATACCAATTACTCATGTGCACTTCTGCGCACACACGCACGCATGCACGCACGCACGCACGCACACACCACAGCTGTAAACTTACAACTTGACTTGCTTCTCCTGCTCTCTCTGGTCTTTTGCAACATGGCTGCAGGGTATCCTGCAGGAAATAAAATTACTCCATATGCAGTCTATATATGGAGCCCCACATGCACATAAAGCCTATCTTTAAACTAAATTGTGTACTTCCATTGTTAACAGCAATTATTAAGCCTGTAATGCTTCAATTAGACACGGGTAAATGGCTTGCTGAAATTACTGGTTCTGGCAGTGCATAAACATATTACTCTGTCTCTTTTCATTAAAAGATAACACTCATATGCTCACAACATTAGTCGAGTATTACATTATTTTGACATGGAAAGTGATATTGCTGTTGCCAGCACATGTGCAATGGCAACATTAGGCTACCTTACTTCAACCAGCATCATGCCGAAGCATCCGCAAAGTTGTAAAATCTAATGACTCCAGCAGGTTTTTATTGGACTACAACATTCAGAAGACTGGCTTTAAAATGCACCACAGTTCAAACTGAAAAAATATCAGACCTGGTCGCCAAAATGGCAGAAAATAGGGAAATGCCACTGAAAACAAATTTTCAATGGAGCAGTCGAGACTATGAAGTCCATTTCCAAAAAACATTACAACAAAGGTAAAGGGCGAGACAAAAGTTAGCCACGAATAAAAGATTATTTTCTTTATTTGTTAATTTAGGCCTATTCACTAGGTGTGAATTGCAAGAGCGAAGTGGGGAGGAATGGGGGGATATTTGCTTTTGATTAATTTGATTGGTGGCAGGGATACAATTAATTTCTGCTTCTGACGAAACTGAATTAAAACGATTTTCAAATACTTGGCAGCAGATGGTACAATGGTGCCATCAGAAAAATATTTCTGATCATTCCAAGAATGAATCACAAAATGCATGTAACCATCCGTCAAAGTTTCACTGAGCCTCAATGACAATGACTCACACTTTGAGTGATAGGCAGTGATAAATCCACTTCCATGGTTTGTCTCCATCATTGTCAACCATTTTTCACTGAAACATTGGCACACAGTAGCAAGCAAGCATTTACTGCAGCTAGCTAGCACCTTAAAATGATAGCGGGCAACAAAGTTGCATTTCATCCTACGCTACATCGCAAGTACACCAAAAAAAAACCCAGAAATGTGAGTGAATAGACAAGCCACGGCCGTGACATTGAATTGTATTGTTAATGGGTCATTCCATGTCAATTCAACAAATTTCAGAAAATTTCCCCACCTGACCATCTCAGATTTATTTTAAAAAATTCTCACACCAAGGCCATGTACTTAATAGGATATGTGCAACGTTTCAGTTAAATATCTTCTTTAGTTTTGACAAAAAAAAATTAATAAAGATGGCAACGTTTTGCTGATTTTCGCACTCCTTTTTTGCAACGTCAAATAAAAGTGGATTTTTAGGAGGCAATATCTCTAGTTATATCAATGCCATGGGCTCAAAAATTTCCACAGTGTAGCATCTATGCCCAGTACACTTGTGAAACACATTTTCAATGGCAAATATGTTTTTATTAGGGAGCTGTGGCTGTTTGAAATTGCTAATTTATTTGACGAAGTTGTCTATGACACCAACTTTGAAGGCCAATTATGACCAAAGTTATGCAGGTAGAGAGCTGATTTTTTCTGGGCAAGCTCTCCTCACATAGTGCTATTGGTACAATAAACAGCAAGCATGTCAATTTTATGGTTGTCCAGAAAATACACAGCAAAATCCTAAAAAAGCCAAAATTTCCTGAAATTTGACATCAAATTGCCGAGGTGTGACAACCTGTAAATTCTTCAAATCTTCACCATCTTAAAGCTTACATTCTTGGCTATCTTTGTTTCAAAGGTGGTTGTGGTGCAACTCTTCATTAAATAGTTATGAATTTTTTAGTAACGCCTTGTAAACGCTCGTTTTTCAGTGTTTTTATGTGATTCCTTGCATAGTGCAGGAGTTTCTGAGGCTGTGATCATAACATCAGATGACAGAAAGTCACTTAAAGATCTGCAATATTTAGATACATTGGTTATAGTACCATATATAGGTCAGGAAATGCCATATCAAACAGATCATATAATTTAAATGAAGCAATACAACTAGTATACTGTTGATAAACATAATTAAAGAGTTAATTTACTGATCACCAAAACTATACAAGAAATACTTACATTTTCAGTTTCTTAGTATGGTCCAACTTGTGGCAATTTTCTGTACAAGACAGTGTAATCCCAATGGTGCATGGATCCATGTTGACTCTGACTAATTTCTGTGATCTACTTTCTGCTTGCTTACACAACTTTTTATACTCATCCCAGTGATCACGTGCAAACTTGAAAATTAATCTTTTGTCATCGGTGGCAAGAGTGCTCAGATTAGGACTTGCCTCTCACTGAGACATGTTGAAACATGTTAACAAAACTGATGAATGATGACATAATCTCAACCATTGGATGTTTTTGGAGGACTTACAAATTGTTTATTTCCCCAAATTGACATTTATAATTGTGCATACAATAGCAGTTTAATTAAAGTGTTCCTAATTTTGATAAATGACCTGCTATATAATAGAAATAGCCCAGGATGTAAAAAGGTTGATACTTGTAAGTGCCCATTTCTCTGCCAGATTCACATAATTATTATATAGGAAAATTCATGTTTGTGCTCAATATATCTTTTGACAGAGAAATACATGTGCAGGTTTGAATCCCCTCTGCGGTTTTTGTTATCCCATGGGACATGAAATTGAGGCACATTGTATCCAGTGTTCTACACTGGAAAAAGACAGAGAAACCCCAAAGGAACAGGGAACACCTTGGTGTGGACTTTCAGACACCAATGGTTGTCAGGATCAGATCTCAAATTTGTATTAACATTAAAAAACAGTTGAAAAACTAGCATTTATAAGGTGTTACTAAAAAATTCATAACTATTTAATGAAGAGTTGCACCACAACCACCTTTGAACCAAAGATAGCCAAGAATGTAAGCTTTAAGATGGTGAAGATTTCAAGAATTTACAGGTTGTCACACCTCAGCAATTTGATGTCAAATTTCAGGAAATTTTGGCTTTTTTAGGATTTTGCTGTGTATTTTCTGGACAACCATGAAATTGACATGCTTGCTGTTTATTGTACCAATAGCACAATGTGAGGAGAGCTTGCCCAGAAAAAAAAATCAGCTCTCTACCTGCATAACTTTGGTTATAAATGGCCTTCAAAGTTGGTGTCACAAGAGAACTTCATCAAATAAATTAGCATTTACAAACTGCCATAGCTCCCTAAGAAAAAGAGAAAAGCCATTGAAAATGTGCTTGCCTAGTTTACTGGGCCTAGATGCTACACTGTGGATGATTTTGAGGCAATGGCATAAGTATAACAGGAGATATTGCCTCCTAAAAACTCCCTTTTATTTGACGTTGCAAAAACGAGTGTGAAAATTCGCACAACAGTACCATCTTTATTAATTTTTTTCTGCCAAAACTAATACACATATTTAACTAAAATTTGGCACACATCCTATTAAGTATATTACCTTTCTGTGATAATTTTTTTAGACAAATCTGAGATGGTCAGGTGGGAGGCATTTGTTGAATTGACATGGAATGACCCTAATCTGCACGTGGGTGCGCATGTCCGACAGAGGTGCAAGCAGATGTCGAAACTGAATCGTCCTGCTCCCGCCTGATCTAAGATGTTGGGGAGTTACTCCCAGTCGGTTTGCTGAATGGAAAGAAGGGTGTGACCGGCTTATTATTAATGAGGATGTCACGCCCACGCTACGTAATTCCCCTTTGAGTGAAATATTGTGGTAACTTGCAATTTTAAAGTTGAAATGATGTTATATTGATCCATCCACAAATACTGCACTCATTCATGCCTGGTGGTGTCATGGTTGTTCCGAATGCATGCCGGGACAGATTTTCAAGACCCCATGCTGGCAGGTATTCTGACAAATTATGCTGCCTTGTTGGAAAATACTTCCACTACACAAAACAACTGTGGTCTTTGTTTTAGGGCTAATAATAAAAAAAAAACATAACGTGTTGCTGAATACCCCTCGGCCCGGACACGATTTCCTGCCTCAACGTCACAGCTTTAAGGTCAAAGGTCAAATCCAGCAAAAAAGGTGATGTTGCACATCTATGTGTCACAGTGAGTTACCATACCAAATTTGGTGAAGCTGTGATCAGTAGTTGCTGAGTACTGACCCATATAAGATTTCCTGCCTCAAGGTCACAGCGCAAAGGTCAAAGGTGAAATCCAGCAAAAAACATAACATTGCACATATGTGTGCGATAGTGAGTTACCATACCAAATTTGGTGAAGCTGCGAGAATTAGTTGCCGAGTACTGACCCGGACAAGATTTCCACAGTCAAGGGCACAGAGCTAAGGTCAAAGGTCAAATCCTGCAAAAAAACCTGGCATTGCACATCTATGGGTCATAGTGAGTTACCATACCAAATTTGGTGAAGCTGCGAGAATTAGTTGCTGAGTACTGACCCAGGCAAGATTTCCAGGGTGAAGGTCAAAGAGCTAAGGTCAAAGGTCAAATCCAGCAAAAACCCTGATGTTGCACATCTATCGGTAATAGTGAGTTACCATACCAAATTTGGTGAAGCTGCGAGAATTAGTTGCCGAGTACTGACCCGGACAAGATTTCCTGGGTGAAGGTCACAGAGCTAAGGTCAAAGGTCAAATCCAGCAAAAAACCTGAAGATACACATCTATGGGTCATATTGAGTTACCATACCAAATTTGGTGAAGCTGCGACGATTATTTGCCGAGTACTGACCCGGGCAAGATTTCCAGGGTCAAGGTCACAGCGCTAAGGTCAAAGGTCAAATCCAGCAAAAAAACTGGATAATGTACATCTATGGGTCATACTGAGTAACCATACCAAATTTGGTGAAGCTGCGATGATTAGTTGCCGAGTACTGACCCGGGCAAGATTTCCAGGGTCAAGGTCACAGCGCTAAGGTGAAAAGTCAAATCCAGCAAAAAATGTGACGTTGCACATCTATGGGCCATAGTGAGTTACCATACCAAATTTGGTGAAGCTGCGATCATTAGTTGCTGAGTACTGGCCCGGAAAATGTCACCCGACAAGATTTCCAGGGTCAAGTTCACAGCACTAAGGTCAACAGTGAAATCCAGCAAAAAACCTTACGTTGCACATCTATGGGTCATAGTGAGTAACCATACCAAATTTGGTGAAGCTGCGATGATTAGTTGCCCAGTACTGACCCGGACAAGATTTCCAGGCTCAAGGTCGCAGCGCTAAGGTCAAAGGTGAAATCCAGCAAAAAACTTGACGTTGCACATCTATGGGTCATAGTGAGTTACCATACCAAATTTGGTGAAGCTGTGATCATTAGTTGCAGAGTACTGGCCCGGACAAAATCATGGACGGACGACGGACGACGGACGACAGACGGACACGCAGGTGACAACAATACCCCTCCAGGCCGGAGTCGGCCGAGGGTTTAAAACTGAAATCGCCCACACAAGCAACTTCGATTGTCTGATTGCTATAACATATGCACGTAAAACAAGCTACATTTGTCTGAAGGTAACATACTGCATTCCATTATCATCCAGTGTTCAACAGTTGCATTTTCCAGCAAAGCCAGCGTGTACTTACAAATATTTATATTCTTACATATTGAAAGGCGCCATCTAAAAAATGTATTTTTAAAACATTTGAAGATATTTTAAGTATGAGTGTGGAAACAGTCCCAAATGTGGATCTGCATGTGCTGGAACAGCTAAATAATGCGAGCACACCTTGACAGTTTGCACAAATCGATACGCCATGTGTTTACTGTCCGTGAATTGTCAGCAGTTTGGGGTGATACAGTGATCATTCATATCCGCACTTGCTATGGTTCTCCTTCCAAAATCTTTCTTAAATTGCAGGCTTTCAATGCATGTACCACTATCAAAGCCGCGCCATTTACCATTCTTGTTTATACTTTGCTCCCTAGAAGTGGAGGTATGTTTATTTGACATTCAACAGAAGTGCCTTCTTCAAAGGGAAAGCTATAAAAACCTGGAAGTGCATGGTATTTTTGGATGGGTTAATTGTCACAGTATTTAAAGGGATACTTCATTCATCACACTGATTTAAAAACTTTCAGTAGCATATGATGCTCCACTTCATACATTATTTCCCAGGCAAATTATGCAACATGGGGTTGAGGAAATAGTTTTTTTTTTTAAGAGAAAAAAAAGTTTACATGGGCACAGCCATTCAGACCAGTCACATGATCAGAAGTAGCTAATATGGTATCATCTGTGCGCATCATTTTGCAAATGGCAAGAGAATTGAGTTCTTGTTATTAATGTGTCTGCGGGCAGTGCCCTATTGTGTGGCGAAGAACTGTCGTATCTCTGATGTGAACAACTCCAAGAATTGTCATTTGTCAAACTTCGAGACGAAGTCAGTGGCTTGCAAAATGTTGCTGTTGTTCTGACGATTTGTGCTGCCTTGTCAAAAAATGCTACTTTAATGCGGGGCAACCGTAAAGTCTTTGTTTTCGCCTTAATTTTGCAGTATGAATCAGCCTTCAGATGTCATAATGAGTTACATAAGTTTGATTTAAAGACATCATGCCACACGTCACTATCATCTAATCTCGTCAGTTTGTTTCTACATACAATTATTTGCCAATAAGTCAAAAGGTACACTTTAAAAAACTGTCTTTTCGACATGTTTTATAATATTTAAGATGTTAGGGAAGAAATAGAGCCCAAGATTGTGGGTCTGTGTGTGCGTAGAACCGCGAAGTAGCGTATCTTGATAGGTAGCAGAATTGACAGAACACCGGCCGGGAGGGAATAACAAGCAGCTTGGGTTTGCCGCAGACTGGGGTGCGTTTCCTGAAAGCACAGATGCTAACTTACACAGCTGGAATCATTGACTGAATGGACGAACTACATAGGTTGGTAACGTAGTTAACAAATGCACTTTCGGGAAACACATCCCATGAGAAAGGTTCTTTAAAACCCTAGTCACACTAGAGGCAGAATGAGCCGGAATGCCGTCGGAATTCTTTGTATATTCCTGGATATTCGAAGTGCGTTCAAAAAATTCTGATTGCATTCTGAGTGCATTCCAAATATTCGGGCCCATTCTTGTGGCCGGCCCGAATGTTTTGCTCATGCTCAAAACTTTCCAGGTGCATTCGAAGTGGAGAAATATCGAACGGCATTCGAAATGTATTCTAACTGCGCTCTGACTGCATTACAAATATTCTTACGGCATTCCAACAGCATTCAAAACATTCTGATTGCATTCGAGGGAGAATCGAAACCGCAAGTCACGTCAAATCCTGCCAGAATGTCCTGAATGCGCGTCGAATGAGCCAGAATGCACCTCGAATGCATCTCGATTGCTGCAGGAATCTATTTCGATATTAAAACAATTCAGCTGGAATGCACTTTGAATGCCGTTGGAATCTTTCGATTGCCGCTGGAATCAGTGGTGGCTGGTGAACTGACGATAGGGGAGGCTGAAACCCATCCCTTAGTCATGACCTGTTTTCAATCATTCATTTAAATTACCATTACAGAAACTCCGAAAACTCTCAACGTGGCCAGTTTTCATTAATAACGCATACCTGTTAACTCTCACGCATTCGGCGTCAGTTTTAGTGGCATATTTACGTTCCCCTGCTGTAGTCAGCAATTACTCAATCAACGCATATGGGACACACGTGTTACATTCTACGTACATTCTGAGTATTTGAGCTGCATTCTGTTTGAATTCCTGAACGTTCCAACCATATTCAGCAGCCAATCCGGGAGCGTTCTGACTGCATTCGAGGTGAATTCGTACAGCATTCGAGGCACCTTCCAATCAGACTTCGGGTGGTGTTCAGGCAGCAATGGAACCGCACTCGTACGGCATTCAAAGTGTATTCTAAATTTTCTGACTGCATTCTAACAGCATTCTAAATATTCCTACTGCAATCCAACTGCATTCGAGAGCTAATACATCCAGAATGTGCAAGAATCATTTGAGGCGGGTTCGAAGCGCATTCTAAGTATTTGAACGGCATTCTTTCAAAGCTGTAGGAATTTTGGTCAATTTGAAATTCCCGCCCAAATGTTGCGCGAATTCTTCATTCCGGCTGATTCTGCTTGATTCCTGCTGATTTTGAATAAGTGTGACAGGGGCATAGGGTATACTTTACTGATACTGATTAGTAATGACATTTACTGATAAGCAATGATTAACTTTCATCAACGTTGCCTGGACCAAGAATTTTCTGTTTATTAGCCAAAAACTGTCTGATCGTTCATTGTAGGTCATCTGGTGCAGTTTCTGACTCTCAGGCAATTGTAAGAAGTACAGATGTATCACTGCATTCTTTGAACACTGCTGGATCCTGAATAGAAACTAGAAAAAAACCTAAGCCAGCAGGTCAAAAATGACGTCTCTTGTGGAGTAAGTGCTATAGCAACAGCGATTTGTAACAAACATGGCAGTGTTACAAGGCAGGGTTTGATTTGTGCAAATTTAGCCAAATATTCTTTGTTGCCCTGGCCGGCTGTCTACAGCACAGGTGGCGTCACTTCCCCTTGCGGGATTACGTGACTTGGAAAGAATGGCGGCGCTCATCATAAATGCAGTTCCTGGCCAATAAAAATCGATTTAAATTGATAAACGACCTCAGAAATCACTGAAAATTTTGGGATTGGTGGAACTCATGATAATCTAGCAAAGAATTGCGCCGTATTCCCCTATGATAACTGAGAGAAATATCTCTTTAACCCTTTCGTGCATGGAGGTCACTACAGTGTACAGCTGTTTAAAAGTGTTTTTTCTCTATATATGCCTGCAATTTTGGGCACTGCTGCATATAGTCCACTCTAGTGGACGCTACTGCATCATCCCATACAAGAAATCTCATTGCCAGGTCATTGCAATGGGAAAAAGTAGTCAGTGAAACCAAGATGGCCGACTGGGAGAAAGACCAAACACCTCAGCTATTTCGGTTTCTACCTTCTATAAAAAGATGCCATTGCAGGTAAAAAATATATATAATTACATCAAGTAACATCTAAGGTGACATATTATGTAAAGATTTTTTAAAACTTTTTTTAAAGTTTTGATTTTATATTTGGAGGAAATATCGATTAATCATCTGTCCACTCAATTGTACATCATGCATCGCTATCTATGTTTCACCTTCAATGCAATGTCAATTACTACCAATGTTGTTCTTGAAAATAATTCATATCCTATAATGTTTTGGCTGTAAATCAACTTCTTTATGTTTTTAGAATGTAATTTGAGTTTTTTTTTTGTTTATATCCTTATTTTGTAGAGCTCAAAAAGACAGGCATACAGAGTAATAGAGGAGTTTCCAGACTCAAGTGAGGAAGAGTGTGCTTCTGGTAGCAGTGATGAGGAATAGCTGCCAGTACAGACAGGTGCAAGCAGAGAAGTAGGATCAAGCAGTGACACTGAAGGTGAGGAGTCTGGAAATGTTGCTGAGGGAGTTGAGGCTGAGGAAGGAGATGAGGCTGTTGAACCTGAGGGACCACCACCGCCCAGAGCTCAGGGGGAAAAAGCAAAAGAAAGGAGTTTATTTTGTAACCTTGTTTTACATCTCTAAAGATAAAAGAAAACGTTTAGTGAAAAAAAAAAATTCTAGACTCAGTTTATCAATAGAGCTCAAATGGAGAGGGTAACAGGGTAGTGGAGGAACCACCTTTCCAACATAATACCATATTACAACTGTATAACTAAATTACAACTATACCTACATAACTACCATGTTATTACATTGATGTTTTTCACAGTACAAAACGCATGAAGTACACTTGAGTGGACAGATAAATATATCTTTATAGAATAAAGATAGAAATTTTTTTTTTTCAAACCTTGTTTCACATCCCTAAGGATGTATAGAAACACTTAGTAAAAAAATCCTGACTGAGTTTATCATAATTCTTGCATGAGAGCGTTAAAGGAGCTGTGTCACGATTACTGTGTATGCTCAGAACTTATCATCCTAACAAAGTGAATCAGCCTGACTGCAAAATCATAATCTGATTCCATCCATATCCATCTTTGCTTTGCATTGCATTTAGACACTCAGGCATTATACTTTCTCTGCTAAGGAGTTTTGTATGGAAATTTGAGGATTCAAAGCGCTATTTTAGCGCTTTAGCTGAAGGATGCTAAGAATGTAAGCTGGTTTACCATTGCCAATAATCATAGATGTAGAATATCTTCTTCTTCTATGATTATTGACAGTTGGAAACCAGTTTACAGTCTTCATATCCTTTGGCTAAAGTGCTAAAATAGCGCTTTGAATCCTCAAATTTCCACAGAAAACTATAAAGTATAATGCCTGAGTAACCAAAATATATTAATACAATACAAAATGATGACGGGTTTGCGTGGATGGAAGTGGATTTTGACTTGCACTTGAGCGAATTCACTTTGTTCAAAGTTGTGAGCATGCACAGTAATCATGAAACAGCTCCTTTAATCAAAAACAACTTGAATTTGAAAATAAAGATGATAAGCCACATTAACTAATTCACCTTAAAATCTTCAGCAGTCTAATCAGCTCAAAGCTTCTCAGAGCAATTTTTATTTTAAATCTGTTTTTATCCCGGATTGGTATGCGAAGAAACATTAGGGCAGCATTTTAAACCCTTTAAAGTGCAGTCCTTTTTGAGCAAATATCCTCCCAAACTAAAACGCTTCCTGCTCTTGAAACACTTTGACTACAGGCATAATCATGGTCTTGTTTGAAAGAAGACACTCAGTAGATTGCTCTCAAATGGTCAGAATTGCTAAGAATATTACCCAAATTAAATTTCAACCCTGGAAATATGCATTTTTGTCTGACAGAAAAAGCTACTATGCTTTCTTCTGTCCCTTTAGCGCTGTGACCACGCTTCATCAGCCTAGAAAAATAATACAGCCACAGCCAGACGCCTAAATAACTGCAAGTTCAAATATTATGATTCTGTAACCAAAAATGAATACTTCACATATTTTTTATTTCTTGCCTCTGTTCATGCATGTTCCAACATACAATTTGGGAGAGTCTAAATTTCCCGAAGTACCTAGCAACGGTTGCATTCACTTTTACAGAAGTTTTAGAACTTCCTTATTCCAGGCCGTTTTGCCCATATGTAGCCAAATTTTCACTCCAATATACTCTTGCAATTCCCTGCATTGGTGTGCAATCATATATGCATAATAAAGTTGCCTCCAAAACTCCTTTGCTTTCTTGACAAAATCCCCCCTTGTCAGAAACCACTGAAACAATTGCTTCTTGTGGTTTCCTTGGCTATCATTTGCATCCATCTTTTGAATGTTTCAGACCACTGGCTGTCTATGTATACTAACAGAATTTGATTTTCCTGTTATATTGGAGTTAAGGCTGATAGGCTAAAACACTTACTGTTCTAGAAGATCAGCACATAATAGCCAGTGGGTGCACTTTTTGGGTACAGGGCTACAATACAATCTACAGCACTGCATCATGAGTAGAAATGCTAATTATAGTGAAATTCAGGACGGCGCATAGCAACTACCTGTATGGCAAAATCGATTTAGTTTATCCAAGCTTGCTTGCTTTGTGGATTAAACCCATTGACAAGTTTTTATTGCTGGACTACTATCAAGGTAAGAACATCGATTTCAACATACTTTGACAAGTCATACCAATGCTATGTAACAGAACTTATGAAATTGCATAGTCAGGCTGAGGGTTGTTGTGACAATTTTAAATACTATTTTTGCTATCATGTTTGCATCATAAAATGGCTTTTATAGTCAGAATGTTAAGCCCTCCAACTTTTGAACGATATATAGTTCTACAGCATAGCACAATACTTCACAGTATAAAAACGTAAGTATGTCTAGCGGCCCGCCTTTGGGTTGGTGCTCGCTAAAGGGTTAAACATTTCTTTGCTGTAAAGCTGCAGTCTGTATCTTTGAAGAAAAGTCAGGGAGATCTTGATCTTAAACCAGGGTTCCCGCGGGGTCTTAAAAAGTCTTAAAAGCATTGTATTTATGAATTTAGAAATAATACCTTAAAAAGACTTGAAAAAGTCTTGAATTTTGATATCTGGGTCTTAAAAGTTGTGCTGTTTGCAACTTCTCTGTATCGCATTTCTCATCAAAAGTCTCATTTGTAAACCACGATTGTTTTGATCAAATAACGTGAATAAAGAGCGGCGGAACCAATAATTGCGAACGCAATGCAGCCCGGGGGAAAATGCTCCGAACACGTCACTGAAGACCTCACGCAACAGCACCACAGCACAGACAGACACAGACCACAAACAACAAGGCAAGCAGCGTTGGTTAAGTTGTTTTTTAATTCATGCTGGGAATATGGGGAAACGTAAATTTAACGAAGCGTGGATGGATAAAATTTCTTTCCGTCATTGGTTAAAACTTGTGGTAGACAACGTTTTTGAGGCCTACTGCTCCATGTGCAAGAAGAGGATTCAACTCGGAACAATGGGAGTGAAGGCGTCAGACTCTCATGCCAAATCGACGAAGCACATGAAGTATGTCCGAGGAAAGGAACAAACTCCTTCCATTGCCGCCGGGTTCCCAGCAGCTAACGTTAGCCAGCTAGCTGCTAATGCGCCTGAAGCAGCAGCTAACACTAGCCAGCTAGCTGCTAGTGCTCCTACAGCCCCTCCTGCTACAACCGCAGCTAACGTTAACATTAGAGTCGATCTTTGCACGTCTTTCGGGTCCACGCCAAAGCTGAAAGAAGAGGTGTTGTGGACTCTTCGCACCATCGCCAAACACCAGTCCTACAATGGAAACTAGGGTATTTCAGAGCTTTTCAAGTGCATGTTCCCCGACTCCAACATCGCCAACACCTTTACTTGTGGTGCCGACAAAACGGCTTACATAGCCAATTTTGGGTTAGCTATTCACATCAAAGACGACCTGGTGTCCAAAGTCAACAAATCGCCGTTTGTTCTGATGTTTGATGAGAGCCTCAATGAGACTACGAAAACCAAGCAGCTGGATGTGCACATCCGCTTCTGGGTTGTGGGGCAGGTTCAGTCAAGATATCTGGGCTCCCGGTTTATGGGACACTCCACTGCACAGGACTTGCTGTCCCACCTCAAAGTAAGTCTAATCAATTTTTACTATAAATGTTTATCAGTTTATATATTGATAGACTCAACTTTTGTCCATGAGACTTTTTTAGCAATGTTACATGACCAATTAGCAATATGTGCTCATCCAGTCCTCTTGAGTAATCAAAACACAACACTTTTTTTTCAGGAATGCATGGACAAACTGGACTTCAGGGGCTTGGTGTCCCTCTCAATGGATGGGCCCAGTGTGAACTGGAAACTATTCGATCTTTTCTAGAAAGAACAAGCTGAGCAGTATGAAGGTGAGCAGTTTATAATGCTATTACTAAACGTGTGTGAGTGAGTGTGTTTATGTGATCCACTGTTGGATTAATTTGGTTTCTATTATCAAGTTTTGCAATGAAACCCCCAGGTGTGCAATTTGTTTGTGTGGGGAGCTGTGGCCTGCACACGCTACACAACGCGTTCAAATGTGGGTTCATTGCGTGGCAGCTGGACAAGTTGCTGAGAGCAATGCACACATTGTTCCACAATGTGCCCACCAGGAGAGAGGATTACATCACAGTAACAAAGTCCAGTGTGTTCCCCCTGTCCTTCTGGATCCGTCAGTAATGTACAGAGACCCAGAAAGATGCAGGAAGCACATGAAAGGGCTGGTTCAGAGGTTTCTCCAGGACAAACACCTAACCGATACTTCTGCGGGTAGGAATAAGAAAGGCAAATTGAAGGCTACACATTAATTTATCATCAATCTGATTGGCTGGCAATGCCCAATGAATGCCCAATTGCCCAATGATATATCAGTGTTTTTCTCTATTTTCTCTTTTATCTGTTTTGTTATAGGAGATGTCATTCTCCGACAGTTTGACAGTCTCCTGTCCTTGGAGAGCCGAAGTGAGGACTTCCTCTCCTTTCCTCCAATGCAGAAGAGGCTGGACTTCTTCCTGAGCAGTGTCCTCAGGGAGCCCTATCCCGAACTGTGGGCCTTCTGCAAGAAGCTACACATCCTCTCTGACGGCCAAGCTACGGTTGAGAGAGGATTCTCTATCAACAAAGAGGTGGAGTTCGACAACATGCAAGAGGACACTGTGGTCACACGGAGGCTGATGTGTGATTACATCATACAACACGGAGGTGTTACCCAGGTAAGAATGACCCCTGGCTGGACTAGAAATATGCTGTTGACATAGGAGTTGATAAACTCAGAGGCCTACTATGTTGATTCTGTCACTGATTGTGGTTCTCTTTTCCCAACCCTATACCCAGGTTCCACTCACTAAAGAGCTACTGGCGAGTGTAGCAGCAGCCAGGACCAGATATCGTGTCCATCTCGAGACAGAGCGAAAGAAGAGGGAGGCAGAAGCCCAGGCTCTTCAGAGGAAGGGAGCAGAGGACCATCTTCAGGAGCTAAGGGTGAAAAGGAGACGCCTGCAAGAGGTATCTGAGGGTCTGGCCAGGGATGCGGACAGGCTGGCAGAGGAGACTGAGGGGAAGGCAGGGAGCAAGATGGCTGACCTAATCTCAAGGTCCAACCTCCTGAGGAGAGGTCATAAGGAGAAGTTGGCGGAACTGGCTGTCCTTGACAAAGAGGTTGCTGCCAAGAGTGCAGAGCTTTGGAGTTGACTTTGTTTCTGATGTTTCTGATGTTCATTGTTTATTTTGTTAATAGCTGGTTAGGGAAGAGTCTCCCCAGGTTTACTATGCTGCAATGAGGTGACACCCCCTCATCCTTTACACACCCACAGATTTATTTATTTATTTATTTATTTATTTATTCATTTTTATTTAACCAGTAAAACCACATTGAGACATCTCTTTTGCAAGAGTACTGTGGACCGCCATTTTGTTTGTTGAATAAATGCACATTCTGAAATTCAAGGATTTCATTTTTCTTTGCCGGTAGGGCTGTGAAATAGGCCGAGAAATAGTATTAATTTTTGATATAAATGGTCTTAAAAAGGTCTTAAAAAGACTTGAATTTAACTTGAAGAAACCTGTAGGAACCCTGTTAAACAACCCAGCCCCCCTTCTCGCCCCCTACCCTCTCTGCTTCTTCTGTGCCATCGTCCCTCCGCTATGCTCGTACACAGGTATGATTCAAAAGCTATGCATATAGCCTACAGAGACATATGTGCAGCTCCAGCATGTTTTATTGCAAAGTGAAAACACTGGTATTAACAAGAAGGAAACATTAAACATTTACATCTTACTCAGGGACACATACCACGCCACCTCAAAGTTATTTTAAAGGGATACTATCATCCAATACAATTTGCCACTTAAATCATTCCCAGGTAACAATACAACTTCCATTTCTGGGCGATTTAACCCCAATGTAATGCAGATATTGAACAAAGGGTGCGAGCAAACAGGCTATTCTCCCTTGAATGCAGCGCACCATTTTATTAGAGCAGTCTCTTTTTCAACCCTTAACTTTGAGGTCAAGCCAGCTGCTCTGCATATACGCTACATACAGTCTACACACAGTACTGGTACAATCGCCATCTTTTTTGTGAAATGGACCAGATCTCTCTCGTACGCATCAGTGTCGAAATGCTCACTACCAAGACGAAATCGATCCCATTTTCCATCCGCCAAAACTTCGGAAACAAAGGCATTCATGTTTCCCACATCCCGTCCGATGTTTACAATCCATCGCTCAAAAGCGACCTTTCTTTTGGGAATACATGGAGAACTGCCTGAGAATCCTTCATATTATCCAGTATTATCATCATGATGCATTATGCATGAATGCAATACAATGATGAAAATGACAGCCAAATAAAGGCAGAGAGCCATGATAACGTTGAAATTTACAATGCCTCTAGCAGTATTTCCTCAAAAATACCCTCAAAATGTAATGACGGTGGAAGTAATGAGACCAAATGCAGCGACTTTTCAGAGTACAGGGCTGAGCGAGGGAAGAATCTGCAGCATTAGAGAAAGAATTGGCATAGAACGAAGCCAGAGGCTTCACAAGTAAATCCGTCCAACCAGATGAGAAAACTCCTAAAGCACCAAATAATGGTGCAAATAAAGGAGAGGAAACAAGAAAGAAACTTAAGAAATAAATTCCTAAGAATACTCTAGAAATAACTGCGAAATAGTTCGCTAAACTAGAGAAGACCTTTCCTGGCTTGTGTGAACTCTAAAAGATCAGACACTCAAGCAAAGAGGCGCGGCGAACTTCCAGCTTAAATACAAACAGAAATAGGTGCCACCCATCTTCAATCAACAAGCTAGTGTAAGGAATTCGATGTCATCCTAGATGAGAGACACAAAGAAAGCCCTACACCAAACACAGAGTACAAAAACCATGACAGGACCCCCCCCTTAAGCAACGGCCCCAGAGGTTCCCCTAGAACACCGAGTGCCAAACTCGGAAATCAATGTAGGGTCCAGAATATCTTGGGAAGGGACCCAGCACCGCTCCTCTGGCCCATACCCCTCCTAATCAACCAAAAATTGAGCCCCGCGACTGACATGCCTTTCAGCTAAGATGCGATGCACGGTGTAAACAGGCCCCCCTTCAACCATGCGCGGCGGCGGTGGTGGCTTGTCAATCGGTGCCAGGACACACGTGCTGACAGGTTTAAGTGTAGACACGTGAAAGGCAGGGTGAATACGCAAAAATCTAGGTAGCTGCAGCTGGACAGTAACGGGATTGATCTTCCAAATGATCTTGAAAGGACTAATAAAGTGGGGGGCTAACTTCCGTGACTCCACCCTCAAAGGAAGGTCCCGAGTTGAAAGCCAAACCCTCTGACCAACTCGATAAGACGGCGCCAGACGTTGCCTCCTATCGGTGGCGGCTTTCTGCCTCTGCACGAAGCGTAAAAGAGAAGACTAGACCCTATTCCACACTGACCGGCATCAGCGAAGGAAACAATTAATGGAGGGAACTTCCGAATCCTTCTCTACATCTGGAAACAGCGGCGGCTGATAGCCCAGCTGGGCCTCAAAAGTTCAATAAAGAATTGTGGGAATATTCAGCCCAAGCCAAAAAACGACTCCACGATGTTGGGTTATCGGCAGCCGAACACTGAAGTGTATTCTCGAGTGACTGATTGGTTCTTTCCGTCTGCCTATTGGTCTCAGGGTGGAACCCAGACAAAAGACTGACAGACAGGCCCAACTGGTTGCAGAACGCGTGCCAAAACCTCACCGTAAACTGCGGTCGGAGACCACATCCTGAGGTAACCCATGCAGCCAGAACACATGGTCAATGAGGAGGAGGGCAATCTCCCGTGCCGAAGGCAGTTAGGGGAGGGCAACAAAGTGCGCGGCCTTGGAGAACCGATCGACCACAACCAAAATAACAGTATTGCCGGCAGACCCGAAACGAAGTCCAACGCAATATGGCTCCAAGGACGCTTGGGGACGGGCAATGGTCGCAGGAGGGAGATGAGAACTCTTGTTCCGAGCACAAAGCCCACAGGCCGCTACAAACTCCCGAATGTCCCTATCCATACAGGGCCACCAAAAGCGCTGGGCCAAAAACTGCTTCATCCGGTGAACCCCAAAATGACCAGCCAAACGGGAAGAGTGACCCCACTGGAGAACCTGCGATTGTGCCGCCAAGGGAACAAACAAACAGCCAGAAGGCTCCCCACCTGGACCAGGATCAGACCGCAAAGCCTTCCGTACCACAGACTCAACCTCCCACAGGACGGGAGCCACAATCTGAGCTGGCGGGATCAAGGGCCTGGGAACATGGTCACAGCCAGAGTGATCGTAAATACGCGACAGCGCGTCCGGTTTAGTGTTTTTTTAGAGCCAAGGTGATTAGTTAAGGTAAAGTTGAACCGGTCAAAAAATAACGCCCAACGCGCCTGCCGCAAATTATGCCGTTTAGTCTGTTGAATGTATTGGAGGTTTTTGCGGTCTGTCCAAACCACAAAAGGGTGTTCCGCTCCCTCTAACCAGTGGCGCCACTCCTCCAATGCCAACTTAACCGCCAACAACTCTCGGTCACCAATACTGTAATTCCGTTCAGCCGCAAAGACTGAGAGAAGTAGGCGCTGGGGTGTAATTTATCGTCCTGAGGAGGGCATTGGGACAGAATGGCCCCCACACCAACCTCTGAGGCGTCAATCTCTACCACAAATGGGAGGGAGGGGTCGGGCACAACGAGAATAGGCTGAGAGCTAAATAATTTTTTTCAACTGCTGAGAGGCAGAATCAGCTGCAGGAGTCCATTAAAAAACGGGAGGTAACATTCTTTTTGGTCAGCACGATAATCGGGGCAGCAACAGCACTAAAATTGCAAATGAACCTCCTGTAGAAATTAGAAAAACCCAAAAACCGTTGCACTTCCTTAACCGACTGAGGAATCGGTCAATTCATGACCGCTGCCACCTTGTCCGGGTCCATGCGGACAGACCCTGCCGAAACAATGAACCCAAGGAATGACACGGTCCGGGCGTGAAAAAGGCATTTCTCAGCCTTAACAAAGAGCTTAGCTTCAAGGAGGGCAGCAAGCACTTGCCGAACATGCTGCTTATGCTCTGAGAGTTTAAGAAAATGTCTGAATATCGTTGAGATAGACAAAGACAAATTTCTCCAGCATCTTTTTCAGCACGTCGTTGACAAGTGCCTGGAACACCGAGGGGTCGTTGACCAACCCAAACGGCATCATTAAATATTCGTAGTAGCTGTCATGGATATTAAATGCCATTTTCCACTCATCCCCCTCCTTAACTCGAACTAGATTGTAAGCGTTGTGGAGGTCTAATTTAGTGAAAAATGACGCCTCCTGGAGTTGTTCAAACGTGGAATTCATCAGAGGAAGCGGATAACGATTCTTAATAGTAATGTTGCTTAAGCCCCTACCATCGATACAGGGTCTCAGCCCTCCATCCTTCTTCCCTACAAAGAAAAATCCCGCTCCGGCAGGAGATGTAGAGGGCCGAATGAAACCGCTTGCCAGTGCCTCTTGAATATACTCCCGCATGGCCTTGCGTTCAGGACCTGATAGCGAGTACAACAAACCCTAGGCGGAATCGTACCGAGGTAGAGGTCTATAGCACAGTCATACACGCGATGCGGAGGCAAAGAAGAGGCCCGTTGCTTGCTATAAACCTCAGCAAGGTTGGCGTACTCAGCGGGGACATTGGAAGGCAAACTAAAATTCAGAGTGGCCCCCAAACTCCAACCCTCTTCGGGATCCGGGGCCTCAACTACTGACTCGGAGTTGGAAATATCCTCCGAAAATAACTCTTCCTCTGGCTGTTGCCAGTCAAATTGGGGATCCCACTCCAAATTATCCTCCCCTCTATCATCACAATCCGGTTTGGCAAGTGAGATGCCCTCCTCGTTGTCACTCAGGGCATCCATCTCTCCCAGAGGTTGGCGTTTGGGGCGACATGCGGTGGTTGAATTACAGTGAGCCTTGCAATTAAAACCCCATTGAATAATAGGGCTATTATGGCTGCCCCAAAAAATGTGTGGCCTATGTTTGACCAACCAGGCATGTCCCAACACAATGGGATAAACCAGAGAATTAATAAGAAAAAACCGAATCTTCTCAGAATGGCCACCAAACTGGATGAGCATATTCATAAAATCTGTGACCCTCATAATTATAATGGCCGGTGGAATAGGAGGCCAAGCGCAACGACTAAAGAGAAAGTGCAGCACGGACACAGTACAAACAAAGAGAATAGTTTAGACTAAACAAAAGTTCTCGCGCTTCCAAAGGACATGTAATAGTCCGCAAGACGGAAGCAATGCGAGACAGAAAAAAGGGAGAAGAGACTCCAATAACACAAAGATAGAAAGTCATAAAAACCTGACTGCAGATATCTTCGGCAAAAGTACATAGCTAAAAACAGACCCTCCAGCAAAGGAGGCGCGGCGGAAATCCGGCTTATATAACCTTAGGGAAAGGCGCCTCCCACGCCTGATGAAACAGCTGGGAAAGGAATCCGAGGGCAAAGGAATCCGATGTCGTCCCAGAACAAGAGCCACAGAGAAAGTCCTAAAAACATACAGCCAGAACCATGACAGTAATAAGACCAGTTCCCAACGGACGACCATCCAAAGTCTTAATAGCACGAGAGTGCAAAAGGGAACGGATGGGTAAGGAATGCTTTCTAGCCCACCCAGTGTCCACAAAACAATCCACAGCTCCCAAGTCCAAAAAGGCTTCTACAGATATTTTCTGCTCCTTAATCATCAACTACACAGAAATAAAAGTGCGAAAGGGAGCTTGAGTCTGTCCCTCTAGCGCCCCCAATTCAGCTACAGAGACTTCCCATTTTCCCTTACGCTCATGGCAGTGTGGTCGGGTATGTCCCGGTTTTTTGCACCTGACACAGATTATATGCCTTCCCTCAGGATCACGAGCCTGGTGGACAAATGATCCGTCCACCTGCATAGGCTCACTGAGACTAGGCAATTCTATGGCCGGAGCTGAGGCTAAGTGCGGATCTGCAGTGGAGTCAAAACATTTGCTTAATGGAGCCTGCATAGCTCGTCTCTCTCTGTTACGCTCACGGATGCAGTTATCAATTCTAACCGCTGAACGAACCAGAGAATCTAAAGAAACAGAAGGCTGTAAGGTTGCCAGAGCATCTTTGATTGGTTCAGACCATGCATGAATGAATAATGTCATAAGCGGGGCTTCCGGCCACCCCGTTTCTGTGGCCAGAGAACTAAATAAAATAGAAAACTCGGCCACACTCTCTCTCCCTTGGCGTATATGCATTAAACGAGCTGCGGCGTCCTGACCAGAAACATCAAGATCAAAGACAGAAATCATTTCTTTCATCAGGCAATCTGCTGAACTCACAACAGGCGACCTGGACCGAATGAGAGGCCCCGCCCAAGAGAGAGCAGTGCCTGATAGTAATGACAGGATGAAAGAGACATGCGATTCTTCATTGTTAAATCGAGAAGATTGTGATTTAAAAAATATTTGGCACTGAGCAAGGAAATCTTTACATTTTCCGGGTTTCCCTTCATAACGGGGCGGTAGTTGTAACTTGGGCTCACGGGGGATTTGAATGGATTGTGCTTGTGGTACATTTTGTGTGATTTGAACCGTTAAAGCCCTGATATTTCCCGTAAGGCTTAACAGAATATTCTCCTGCCTTTGCAACGCCCCTTCCTGAACACGAATACGGTCAGCCAACTCAGCTTGCTGTTTATTTAAAATAACAAGGCCTTTGCCGTGACCAGCAGAACAGTTTGGTGATTAACAACCACCTGGTCGAGCGGCGTAGCTGCTGGAATCTCTATGACTGGCTTGAGTGTGCTGTAATGACGGTGGAAGTGATGAGACCAAATGCAGCGGCTTTTCAGAGTACAGGGCTGAGCGAGGAGAGAATCTGCAGCACGAAAGAAAGAACTGGCACAGAACGAAACCAGAGGCTTCACAAATAAATCCGTCAACTGGATGAGAAAACTCCTAAAGCACCAAATAACGGTGCAAATAAAGGAGAGGAAACAAGAAAGAAACTTCAGAAATAAATTCCTAAGAATACTCTCGAAATAACTGCGAAATAGTTTGCTAAACTAGAGAAGACCTTTCCTGGCTTGTGTGAACTCTAAAAGATCAGACACTCAAGCAAAGAGGAGCGGCGAACTTCCGGCTTAAATAGAAACAGAAACAGGTGCCATCCATCTTCAATCAACAAGCTGTTGTGAGAGATTCGATGTCATCCTAGACGAGAGACACAAAGAAAGCCCTACACTAAACACAGAGTACAAAAACCATGACACAAAAATATCAAAAACATCTAACCAATTCAATAGGCTGACCCCACATGAAAAATTTCCTACGCACGATTGATTTTGTATACTTATGCAACTACTGAGTGCGATTTGCTGTACTATGACAGTATTCCTTTAATTGTGCTCGGTGGTCCAAAGAGTAAGGTACCAAGTTTTTTGCTATATCAGCCAAGCAAGTCAGCAGACTGATGTAACCTACACGATGTTAGCATTAGTTTTCGAACTGAGAGAAGCAAGGTGGTACATCAGCTAAGCAAATGAGCGAGATAACGTTAACGTTACCAACATGACATCACAAAAAAGAGCAGGAGAAGGGCTGAACAGCGTGCGCACGAGAGGTGATTGATACTGCATTAGTAACTCCTCCTAGCCCTGACTGGTTGATTTTGCCAGGGTGTGGTGGATTCTTGCCATTGCCATTAGAAGAACTGGATGGAGCCAAATGTGCCAGATTTTTTTTATTTTACAAATTACCTGTCTCATATACTACTGTCAACATAAAGTGAGAGTTTCAGCAAATATGAAAAGTAACATTTGTAAAAGCAACAACACTGCACCTTGAAAACAACACAGACAGCAGAAAGGGTTTCAAACTTACAGCAAAATAGCAAATAAGGTTAATGAAAAGAAATGCAGTCAACCAGGAGGCCTGATAAAAAGGACATTGCAAATAATAGATGCCCTGGCACGAGGAAGGGAATGTGATGATGTTCGTCAGCGGCTGTGCACAGGACTCGGTAATATTGGCAGAGTTGTGGAGGCAAATACAAGAGCATATAGAAGTGGTTAATGACAACAAAAAGGTTCAGACAGGACTGTAGAGACCAGAGAAAAATTGTGTGATTGAGAAAACATGGAAACAAAAGGTGGACCATCTACTTCAATCAATACTACAGTGCAGTGAAAAAATTTATGCCACCGTCTTAATATCTTCTACTTTTGCATGTTTGTCATGCGTAAATGTTTCAGATCATCAAACTAATTTTCATATTAAACAAAGATATCCCTCGAAATAAAATGCAGCACTTAAATGATTAATTAATTTATTGAAGGAAAATAGCAAGCCAACCCTACCTGGCCCAATGTGAAAAAGTAATTACCCCCTTCATTATGAAATCAACCAGTGAAACAAATTTAATCGATGATTGGGTTCAAATTCACCTGACATACCCAGGCTGGTTAAGGGTTACAAAGCCATTTCTAAGGCTCTGGGACTCAGGCGAACCATGATGAAAGCCATTATCTGCAAATAGAGAAAACTAGGACCAGTGGTGTACCTTCCCAGCAGTAGCCGGCCCACAAAAATTCCCACAAGATTGCATTAATGATTCATTCACATTGCATCTGGTGTAAAGCTAACACAGCATTCCACAATAAGAACATTAAATTCAGTGGTGGTAGTTTGATGGTCTGGGGCTGCTTTGCTGCTTCAGGACCTGGGCAACCTGCCATAATCGATGGAGCCATGAATTTTGCTCCACCAGGAAATCTTGAAGGAGAATGTCCAGCCATCAGTTCGTGACCTAAAGTGTGTGACCTAAAGAAGAGATTATATTACTGGTATATAATACACTGCAACATGATTCTGACGATAACAATGGATGAGAAAAAATAGGAATGGGAGAAAAATATTTTATGATTTAATATAATCCATTGCAATAACAAAAAGTTGTAGGGTCTTGGAGATGGTGAGAACTTTAAAGGAGGTGATGTCATTATCTGCTGAAATTCTGTGATACTTTGAGGGGACAGTTGAGTGGACAACCAGTTTTTATTTATTCAGTTCTAAAGCAAGCTGAAGACCACTACTGTTTAACGTCTTCCATCCAGGATTTGCCATTGGAGTGATTCTAGTCCTGCTTTCACCTCGCCTTGAAGGGCATTACCTCTCCAAACCCGATCCCATTTACATTTCTTAATTAGCAACTAAGTGTTAATTCGTTCAGTGGCAAAGATCAATCGTTACTGTCCATTTCCTCTCAGCTTACATTATTGTTCATTGCAGTAGTTTACAAGCATTTCCCTATCCACATCAACGGTGACATAAAACGTCAACGTCTTTCGAAGCTTCCTCCAGCACACAAAACAATTTCTTCCTGCGTCAGAGTCCAATCAGCTTGATACGCCAAAGAAAACGTTTTAAAAAGTGTGGTTTTGCCAATGCAGGTCTGTGTGTTAAGTCTATATATTATTACTGAGTTGGCGATTTGAGTAATTTCACACATCTCCTCCGAAACCACCGTGAATAATGAGTCTGTTTTCCGCATACACCGGTTTTTCAGTGTGACAAAGATGATGTGCCAGGTTTCGAACTTAGTTGTGAGGTGAAAACTGCATTTTGAAGCCGTTTTTGCAAGTAAAACCAGCGAATTCAATCAGCTGTTATCGTGCCTGCGCACATGGCCCATGCATAGCACGGGTATCGGCTAGTGTAAAATTAAAACTGTCTACAACCAGTGACATTACCATAATGCAGGTAAACTATCAACCTGTTATCGATTAAGAGTCAGACAATTAATCAAATTATTTTACTGAGCAAATAGGCTACCAATAAGCTGCGTTGCCATTAATGATTTAGACATAAAGCTCCGCGTCAAAGAGGAAGGCTCCACAACATGAGATTGCATGGCTGGAAATTAAATGAAATTTCTTTAAATTTCATCTGGAAGTAGAATGTCAAGTAAATGCTGCTGAAAATGGTCTCTAGATAAGGTGTATATTTTGTTTCTGATTAATTAATTGGATAATTGCCATTCATACCATCTCGTGTTGTTGCCTTCCTACAACTTTTTCAGAAGCTGGACTATGCAGACTTCATCAATGATTTTGCAACCATGAAAGTTTGACACATGGCATGCATTTTAAATTATTTTAAATGCATGTCATGCATCAAATTTTCACAATGCACTAATAACCAATTCACTAAAATATTCAATTATCAAAGCTATGATAATTTAATAAATTAATTATTATTGCGAGTGTGCTGCTGCACTTCCCCGCAAATGCAGCCTATTCTTTTGAACACTGAAAACATTAACTGCAGTCTTACAATAAATTAGGCTGCACTGCTGAAAAAAAAATTCTAAAAATGGGAGATGGATTTCAGAGAAAGAATTAAATTAATTAATTATTATTTTCCTCTCCTACAATATAACTATTAAATATGTTGTCAATGTAGACTAGCGGTAATCACTGCCATTTCTGATTACTTTCTTAATAATTAAAGGCTTATATATTGGTCTTGATTATTCTGTAAATAAATTGTGTGATTATTAATCAAGCAATCTTGAACAGGAACAGCTTGAAAGCAATTATGCGTTTAAGGGTCAGAGGCTCGTGGCACACCATTGAAAATCTCGTAATACCAGCGTTACTGCTAGCAGATGTTGGGCTTTAGGAGGTTAAAAGAAATGAGTAGCTAATCACGGCTTGTGCTAAAATTAATAAATAATTGTGCAGCATCAGATTCAAAGAAGTCATGTGATTTCCTAGGAACTGAAACTGTTATGTGGGTATGAAAAGAGTTGCTGGGCGCAGTCTTTGGGGATTCTCAGAAGAAACTACGACTTTTGTCACATTGTTGAATAAAAGTCTACAGGCAAGAATTTTCTGACGGAACCAAGTTTGATTCTTTGTTATTTAGGAAAACTATGACATTTTTTGTGAGTGTGAAATTTAACACTTATTTTTTGGTTTCTCTCTGTTCAGTCTTGTAAGATAATTTTCCCTGGAATATGGCAATTTTAAGACTCTGCTACAACTTCTTATGTTGCATAAGCCTCTGCTTATGTTGCATTCTGTGGCAGTGATGACTTGGTATGCAGCTTTTCAAAGTAGCGGAACATTTTTTAAGGAGATGTGGCAAGCCAAACCGAGTTAAGATGTATCCAAGTTAAGATACACAGTAATGAATATGTGCATGAATATATTGTTTATTATTAGCTATTTGCAACATCTTAATGGCTGCTAATGTGTTTTCATTAGCTAGGACAAACATTCATCAAGTTAATGGTCAATTCTAGAGTACTTCAAATTAACAATAGCTAATGTCAACTATTAGCTAATTATGTCAGCTAATACTACCTATTGCATCAGTCTATAGATTACCTGAGGTTTTCTAGCTGCAGCTGACATTATCAATGAGATCAATGTAACGCCTGATAACCTTGTAAATCCTGTAAAATTGGTATAAATACAGTTTTTCTAGGCTAGGCCAAAATAGTGAGATGTTTGACCGGTCTATAGCCCCCAAGCGACCCACATCTGGCAGGTCAGACCCGCAAATTAACAGCATAACACATGGACCCACGAGGGAGAGAAATAAACCCGCAATTGGCGTAAGAGATCAAAAAATTTACTTCTGACAAACAAATCCAAATCATGGTGCTGCATTATGTAGAAGTTGAATTCTATATGCTTGTATGCAGGGGTTAAATTGGGCCAGGGCTGTCCAGGCATCAGCCCAGCACATGGGTCAACATTTTTCTGTGTCCAGGGCTCCACTCCCACAGATGAGTGTTCACTATGTATCATCATATCAGATCAGTTACTCATTGTCAGTTTATCTGACAGTGCAGGTGGATAGTAATTGGCGGATAGTAAGGCAGGGACAAATAGGTTGGAAACTGACATGTTTGATAACAGGATGTAAGATACTCGGATATTCTGTTTAAATGATGTTTAACAAACACCGCCATGCTCTACTGTGTGCCCTCTCTACTACCCCGGAGTGCGTTTCCCAAAAGCGTAGTTGCTAACTAAGCTAGCAACTAACATATCTCGTCCCCTCACAGTCTGTGGTTCCAACTATGCTGCCCTACAAAGCCTAAGTGTCGTAACTACAATTTGGGTAAAATGTGAGCTTGCAAAATGCAGTTTTAGGCCTGCCAGTATATGGAGGTTAATACCTCTTAATAATGGGAGTAAGAGAGCTTTAGAGGTGGCCCTGAAGCGCTCTGAATTCCAGTAAGGGTCATGAGACCAGCCTTAAATTTTAGGGCGCTCTAAATTTAGAGCGCTCTCGGAGGTGGTTCAGGGCCGCTTCAGAAGCGGTTCAGCAGCAGTATGAAACGTCGCCGAGTGTTTAGACCGCTCTAAATTCAATGGCCTGTAAACTGGAATGTCCAAGGTGAGTTGCAAGCTCCGCAAATATCAATGTGTAGATTGTCAGGCACAGCTGGGACTGTGTGCCTGCAGATTAACCGAGGAAAGTCCTCCAACAGGCTTGGAGCAACTAAACAGCCAATTATCTTCTGAACCCATAAAACTGCAGGGCAGTGTTCCCAATTTTTAGGCAAAGGTTAATCACACTGCCTTTGGCCTGTCTGTGTGGAGTTTGCATGTTCTCCCCATGTTCGCATGAGCTTCCTCCAGGTACTCTGGTTTCCTCCCACAGTCCAAAGACATGCATGTCAGGCTTATTGGAAACTCTAACTTGCCCGTAGGCATGAGAGTGTGCGTGAATGATGTATGCGCCCCGAGATGGATTGGTGAGCTGACCAGGGTCTGTCCCTACCTTTGCCAATAGTCAGCTGGGATCCAGCTCCCTCGCAACCTTAGTGAAGAAGAAGCGGCATAGATAATGGATGGATGTGCGGATGGTTAATCACTCCAAATATTGATTTGATTTAGGTTTTAACAGTTCTAAGATCATAATAGTACATTTTTCAATATTCAAAAACAATTCTTTTAATGATTTTTGGAAGCATCTTTGACTCAGGGAATTTTTTAATATGTGCCTAAATGTATGTACAGCAGGGCTGGCACCAGAACTGAAAATTCTGGGGCAAAGATCCATCCCTTTATGACAATTAGCCCTAGCTTGTTCTCAATCGTTTTCCTTTATTAACACATTTTCCAATTATAGTAGTAATCAAGTGGCATTTGAAGACACGGCTTCTCTCCCCCATGCGACCTAACAGGTACAAAATAATGGGCTACGTTCAGCACAGAAAAATAATTTAACTATAATTGCACTTGCACTCAGCGACAGTTATATTTTTTTCCTGCGAGAGTGGCAATTCAGAACTCTTCAGCAAATGAAGGTAATTTTGGTGACAAGTACATGCACTTGTTTTTGCAGCCCGGTCACCGCAACTTTTTGGAAAAAAAAAAAGACAGCTGTCCGATTGGAAAACGTAAACAGACAACACCACGTACTTGTCACCGAAATTACCTTCATTGTTGCTTTTATCAGTTAACTTGCTAAACAAGCTAGCTACCGCATTAATAAAATTATTACCGATTCAGTCTGATAAAGGCTCAATTTCACCAATAGTTATGTTAGCGATGTTTGTTTTATGTTTCTGGCTCTGTTGAAGTGTACTGCACTAACATTACTTGCGTAGACATTCATTTCATGTCCGCTGTAGCCAGCGGGCTAGCTACAGAGCTACATGAAAACCATGGCGGTGAGCAGCCTGTTTTTCATGTATCTCTGTCGCAAGCGAGCTGGCTACTGTAGTCAAATTATGCTGGCCGCATCGCAGGGTCCTGCACAATCCAGTAGGATTGTGCATTGCTTGTGTAGTAATAAAATTTATTTATGTAGTTCCGTTAACTTATCCACTTGCTCCCGTGAAGGTGAAAAAACACCAAAAAAACCCCTCTGTTTTGTAAGAAGCAGTTGAATGAGCTAACCAGCTTATCTTGTGAAAAATCCTTTTCTTTCCCCTCCTGGCAACAAGAGTTTCACCCTTGGAGCCAATCATTTAGCTTTCTTTAAATATGATTTATTCTTAACTCCTTCAACCCCACAGCCCTCTACAGAGGGCTTACCAACATATTCCCTTCAACCCCAAATTCCTGTAGGGAAAATTCAAACAATCTGACTAATTGATTGGAACATATCAGGTTACATTTAATGGGATTCCAGAGATAACAGTAAGATACAATGTCCAGATAATGACCAGCCCTCTACAGAGGGCTGTGGGGTTGAAGGGTGTAGTGATGCTAGAATATCTGGGGTTGAAAGAGTTAAACACTCAAATATCGGCAAGCCCCTTAATCTTAATCATAATCATAATAATCTTACTCCAAACTCCAGATCTCTCTAATCATTGGCTTCTTAATTTATTCCCACTGGCCAATAGAGAAAAATGGTAGTGTATTTTGGGGAATGCGCAGCATAGACAACCCTAGCCAATTTTGGAACTCCTCAGTCCATCTGTACATCTAACAGCCCAGGGATGATTAATCTTGAAGATGCGCCCCCCCCCAAATTTCACTGTTTGACTCCTGTTTTCCATTTAAGCATTTGAAATATGCAGTTTGAATATCCAACAGTTTTCTACATCACAAACAGGCCTGCTCTGCATAGTTGATGCGTACTAGCTCTGTCTGTGTTCACTGCTCTGTCCCACGGCCTTACTCAGCGTCCCCACCTCTCACAACTTTATTGCACTTACATTACTTTCTTCATGTTTAGTTATGTTTGCCGGCCAATCAGGGCCAAGCTCATGAATGGAGAGGATGCCAACTCAAAACGGCCTGTTCTTCAGTGGGGAGGAAATGACAGGCAGCAAATTGCCCTGAACTTACAAAATTTTTAAAGTTCTTTTCGCAGAAGCATTATGAAATATGCCTGGGACCTCAACTACCAATATCACCTATCCAGCTATTAGCCACAATGGCTTGTAAATTAAAAAAGAAAAATTTGAAACATTGTTTATCGCCACCAAACATGTGTAGGTCCAATCACATGTTGTGGATAGCTTTTTAGTTTCAACTCGGAGTATCCACAAGCAATATAAGCATTGCTTAGTTTCTTAAAGCCTCTGGAAACTTGTTTTGACATAGCGAAAATTCACGTATAATATCAAAGTTGAGTGTCTCATAAAGCATCTACAAAAAAGTGAGGGAAAATTAAGATTCATAACTATTCGAAAACCTAGTTCAAAAACGGCTCATTTCGCTATTCAGTCCATTTCTCAAGACAGTGTGGGCGTGGCGCATCGCGGTGTGACTGGCCACTCCCTCGACTTGAATGACATCTCACTGGCTCCATGAGCGTTACTCACAGCAATGGCGCAAGGGTCACAATACATAGGTTTGAGCCGTCTGACTCAAGCCGCTTGCACACTAGACGCGAAACAAATTTTTCGCACGACAGATTACATTCAAAGTCAATGCGAAGACTTGAATACACGTTTGCGTGTGTGACCGAGTAAGGTGGGAAACCAATAATACCACCCTAAAGGTTAAGTTAAATAGCTTTACTTTTAATCACTTACACCAAATTGAATACCCAAAAATGCAGATTCAATCACCAAGAAAGACAGACGCGATTCCACACAAATGTTTTATTAAACAGAGCCGGAAATCAGCTGGAAAAGTGCGTGTTAACCAGACCTAAAAAGGACCAGGACACTATGCTTACAGACCAATATTTATTAAGTTATACAAATTGGTTAAAAATATAGCTTGGTCAGTCAGACTGGATACAATTGTAAAGCCTAGTTAAAAACCCTTGCAGTTAAAACTGCTACCAGGAAGGTGGAATAAACCAAAGGGCCAACATCAGTGCAAATAACAAATCACAGCAAGCCACACAAATCTTAGTGCTCGGTGTTCATACAGACACGCGGTGAAAGGACCCCAATGGCTTTCCCCCCCCCAACGGCACTCAGCTGGCCTACAGGACCAATAAAACAATCCAAAAGAGGGTATACCAGTGGTTTACAATGGTAAAAGTCTACAAAGAGACTCAAATTTGAATATCCTAAAGGGAATCATTAAAACTACAAACCATTCTAGATGGGCAAAACAGCAGCTGAACAAACTCAAACCACCGGTTCCTGAGTCTAAAATACAGCCAGATACCTCAGCTGAAAAAGCTTTCAGCCTACATATACCAAAAAGGCTTCAGGACCATAAGGTAAGGAACCTAGGAAAGAGAGCTGCCCACAAGAGAACACGTATCAATATACAGCCATACTAAACGAATAA